>OZ024936.1:72384336-77952336 GCA_964017235.1 Sabellastarte sp. h YS-2021
GCATCAGGTTATGCTGGTATTTTTCTCAATTAAGGCAAAGCCTATGGCTGGAAACCACATTTTCTGCCACAGGAGTCCCCACCAAAGTGAATTTGGGTAGTGTATTTTCTGAGAAATACATATCCAGCCCATAGTACAGATTCAGGGAGTGCAGGTAGCGAGGGTATCATAGAATGCCAGATCAGTTCAAACCACCTCTTAAAGTTGGTCAATCTGGCTGAAATTTTTCACAGGAAACTCAGTTTATATCCTAGAATGAATTTATGTTGGTATCTCCTACTCGAGGGCCATATTAGGAATTTCAGTTCCGGGGGGTGGGGCTGGTCTGCCTCCCCCATGGGGTGGAAATATCAGATATATCATAATGTTGATAATTTGAAGCCCTTATTTAATTTCAGGCTTGTTGTAAAAATAGATGAGGACATTTTAGGTGCATTTGGAGCATTACATGTCTGAACAGAAATTATTGGTGCCCGATATTGCTGTTAAATTGGTCAAAAATACATGTAAATCAGCCCAAACCAGTACCAGATATTGGTCTGTAACCATGAAATTTGGCCAGAAAATACACCTGACACATACTAAATCTGATTGCATAGGTTTTAGGATTACATCAGCTATACCAGTGGTGTCATTTGTGTGATATGGGCTCCAGGAAGCCGTGAACATAGCCTCTGGGGGCTGCATCAGGTTATGCTGGTATTTTCTCAATTAAGGCAAACCTATGGCTGGAAACCACATTTTCTGCCACAGGAGTCCCCACTAAAGTGAATTTGGGTAGTGTATTTTCTGAGAAATACATATCCAGCCCATAGTACAGATTCAGGGAGTGCAGGTAGCGAGGGTATCATAGAATGCCAGATCAGTTCAAACCACCTCTTAAAGTTGGTCAATCTGGCTGAAATTTTTACAGGAAACTCAGTTTATATCCTAGAATGAATTTATGTTGGTATCTCCTACTCGAGGGCCATATTAGGAATTTCAGTTCCGGGGGGTGGGGCTGGTCTGCCTCCCCCCATGGGGTGGAAATATCAGATATATCATAATGTTGATAATTTGAAGCCCTTATTTAATTTCAGGCTTGTTGTAAAAATAGATGAGGACATTTTAGGTGCATTTGGAGCATTACATGTCTGAACAGAAATTATTGGTGCCCAATATTGCTGTTAAATTGGTCAAAAAATACATGTAAATCAGCCCAAACCAGTACCAGATATTGGTCTGTAACCATGAAATTTGGCCAGAAAATCACCTGACACATACTAAATCTGATTGCATAGGTTTTAGGATTACATCAGCTATACCAGTGGTGTCATTTGTGTGATATGGGCTCCAGGAAGCCGTGAACATAGCCTCTGGGGGCTGCATCAGGTTATGCTGGTATTTTCTCAATTAAGGCAAACCTATGGCTGGAAACCACATTTTCTGCCAACAGGAGTCCCCACCAAAGTGAATTTGGGTAGTGTATTTTCTGAGAAATACATATCCAGCCCATAGTACAGATTCAGGGAGTGCAGGTAGCGAGGGTATCATAGAATGCCAGATCAGTTCAAACCACCTCTTAAAGTTGGTCAATCTGGGCTGAAATTTTTACAGGAAACTCAGTTTATATCCTAGAATGAATTTATGTTGGTATCTCCTACTCGAGGGCCATATTAGGAATTTCAGTTCCGGGGGGTGGGGCTGGTCTGCCTCCCCCATGGGGTGGAAATATCAGATATATCATAATGTTGATAATTTGAAGCCCTTATTTAATTTCAGGCTTGTTGTAAAATAGATGAGGACATTTTAGGTGCATTTGGAGCATTACATGTCTGAACAGAAATTATTGGTGCCCAATATTGCTGTTAAATTGGTCAAAAATACATGTAAATCAGCCCAAACCAGTACCAGATATTGGTCTGTAACCATGAAATTTGGCCAGAAAATCACCTGACACATACTAAATCTGATTGCATAGGTTTTAGGATTACATCAGCTATACCAGTGGTGTCATTTGTGTGATATGGGCTCCCAGGAAGCCGTGAACATAGCCTCTGGGGGCTGCATCAGGTTATGCTGGTATTTTCTCAATTAAGGCAAACCTATGGCTGGAAACCACATTTTCTGCCACAGGAGTCCCCACCAAAGTGAATTTGGGTAGTGTATTTTCTGAGAAATACATATCCAGCCCATAGTACAGATTCAGGGAGTGCAGGTAGCGAGGGTATCATAGAATGCCAGATCAGTTCAAACCACCTCTTAAAGTTGGTCAATCTGGCTGAAATTTTTACAGGAAACTCAGTTTATATCCTAGAATGAATTTATGTTGGTATCTCCTACTCGAGGGCCATATTAGGAATTTCAGTTCCGGGGGGTGGGGGCTGGTCTGCCTCCCCCCATGGGGTGGAAATATCAGATATATCATAATGTTGATAATTTGAAGCCCTTATTTAATTTCAGGCTTGTTGTAAAAATAGATGAGGACATTTTAGGTGCATTTGGAGCATTACATGTCTGAACAGAAATTATTGGTGCCCAATATTGCTGTTAAATTGGTCAAAAATACATGTAAATCAGCCCAAACCAGTACCAGATATTGGTCTGTAACCATGAAATTTGGCCAGAAAATCACCTGACACATACTAAATCTGATTGCATAGGTTTTAGGATTACATCAGCTATACCAGTGGTGTCATTTGTGTGATATGGGCTCCAGGAAGCCGTGAACATAGCCTCTGGGGCTGCATCAGGTTATGCTGGTATTTTCTCAATTAAGGCAAACCTATGGCTGGAACCACATTTTCTGCCACAGGAGTCCCCACCAAAGTGAATTTGGGTAGTGTATTTTCTGAGAAATACATATCCAGCCCATAGTACAGATTCAGGGAGTGCAGGTAGCGAGGGTATCATAGAATGCCAGATCAGTTCAAACCACCTCTTAAAGTTGGTCAATCTGGCTGAAATTTTTACAGGAAACTCAGTTTATATCCTAGAATGAATTTATGTTGGTATCTCCTACTCGAGGGCCATATTAGGAATTTCAGTTCCGGGGGGTGGGGCTGGTCTGCCTCCCCCCATGGGTGGAAATATCAGATATATCATAATGTTGATAATTTGAAGCCCTTATTTAATTTCAGGCTTGTTGTAAAAATAGATGAGGACATTTTAGGTGCATTTGGAGCATTACATGTCTGAACAGAAATTATTGGTGCCCAATATTGCTGTTAAATTGGTCAAAATACATGTAAATCAGCCCAAACCAGTACCAGATATTGGTCTGTAACCATGAAATTTGGCCAGAAAATCACCTGACACATACTAAATCTGATTGCATAGGTTTTAGGATTACATCAGCTATACCAGTGGTGTCATTTGTGTGATATGGGCTCCAGGAAGCCGTGAACATAGCCTCTGGGGGCTGCATCAGGTTATGCTGGTATTTTCTCAATTAAGGCAAACCTATGCTGGAAACCACATTTTCTGCACAGGAGTCCCCACCAAAGTGAATTTGGGTAGTGTATTTTCTGAGAAATACATATCCAGCCCATAGTACAGATTCAGGGAGTGCAGGTAGCGAGGGTATCATAGAATGGCCAGATCAGTTCAAACCACCTCTTAAAGTTGGTCAATCTGGCTGAAATTTTTACAGGAAACTCAGTTTATATCCTAGAATGAATTTATGTTGGTATCTCCTACTCGAGGGGCCATATTAGGAATTTCAGTTCCGGGGGGTGGGGCTGGTCTGCCTCCCCCCATGGGGTGGAAATATCAGATATATCATAATGTTGATAATTTGAAGCCCTTATTTAATTTCAGGCTTGTTGTAAAAATAGATGAGGACATTTTAGGTGCATTTGGAGCATTACATGTCTGAACAGAAATTATTGGTGCCCGATATTGCTGTTAAATTGGTCAAAAATACATGTAAATCAGCCCAAACCAGTACCAGATATTGGTCTGTAACCATGAAATTTGACCAGAAAATCACCTGACACATACAAATCTGATTGCATAGGTTTTAGGATTACATCAGCTATACCAGTGGTGTCATTTGTGTGATATGGGCTCCAGGAAGCCGTGAACATAGCCTCTGGGGGCTGCATCAGGTTATGCTGGTATTTTCTCAATTAAGGCAAACCTATGCTGGAAACCACATTTTTCTGCCACAGGAGTCCCCACCAAAGTGAATTTGGGTAGTGTATTTTCTGAGAAATACATATCCAGCCCATAGTACAGATTCAGGGAGTGCAGGTAGCGAGGGTATCATAGAATGCCAGATCAGTTCAAACCACCTCTTAAAGTTGGTCAATCTGGCTGAAATTTTTACAGGAAACTCAGTTTATATCCTAGAATGAATTTATGTTGGTTATCTCCTACTCGAGGGCCATATTAGGAATTTCAGTTCCGGGGGGTGGGGGCTGGTCTGCCTCCCCCCATGGTGGTGGAAATATCAGATATATCATAATGTTGATAATTTGAAGCCCTTATTTAATTTCAGGCGTAAAAATAGATGAGGACATTTTAGGTGCATTTGGAGCATTACATGTCTGAACAGAAATTATTGGTGCCCAATATTGCTGTTAAATTGGTCAAAAATACATGTAAATCAGCCCAAACCAGTACCAGATATTGGTCTGTAACCATGAAATTTGGCCAGAAAATCACCTGACACATACTAAATCTGATTGCATAGGTTTTAGGATTACATCAGCTATACCAGTGGTGTCATTTGTGTGATATGGGCTCCAGGAAGCCGTGAACATAGCCTCTGGGGGCTGCATCAGGTTATGCTGGTATTTTCTCAATTAAGGCAAACCTATGGCTGGAAAACCACATTTTCTGCCACAGGGAGTCCCCACCAAAGTGAATTTGGGTAGTGTATTTTCTGAGAAATACATATCCAGCCCATAGTACAGATTCAGGGAGTGCAGGTAGCGAGGGTATCATAGAATGCCAGATCAGTTCAAACCACCTCTTAAAGTTGGTCAATCTGGCTGAAATTTTTACAGGAACTCAGTTTATATCCTAGAATGAATTTATGTTGGTATCTCCTACTCGAGGGCCATATTAGGAATTTCAGTTCCGGGGGGTGGGGCTGGTCTGCCTCCCCCCATGGGGTGGAAATATCAGATATATCATAATGTTGATAATTTGAAGCCCTTATTTAATTTCAGCTTGTTGTAAAAATAGATGAGGACATTTTAGGTGCATTTGGAGCATTACATGTCTGAACAGAAATTATTGGTGCCCAATATTGCTGTTAAATTGGTCAAAAATACATGTAAATCAGCCCAAACCAGTACCAGATATTGGTCTGTAACCATGAAATTTGGCCAGAAAATCACCTGACACATACTAAATCTGATTGCATAGGTTTTAGGATTACATCAGCTATACCAGTGGTGTCATTTGTGTGATATGGGCTCCAGGAAGCCGTGAACATAGCCTCTGGGGGCTGCATCAGGTTATGCTGGTATTTTCTCAATTAAGGCAAACCTATGGCTGGAAACCACATTTTCTGCCACAGGAGTCCCCACCAAAGTGAATTTGGGTAGTGTATTTTCTGAGAAATACATATCCAGCCCATAGTACAGATTCAGGGAGTGCAGGTAGCGAGGGTATCATAGAATGCCAGATCAGTTCAAACCACCTCTTAAAGTTGGTCAATCTGGCTGAAATTTTTACAGGAAACTCAGTTTATATCCTAGAATGAATTTATGTTGGTATCTCCTACTCGAGGGCCATATTAGGAATTTCAGTTCCGGGGGGTGGGGCTGGTCTGCCTCCCCCCATGGGGTGGAAATATCAGATATATCATAATGTTGATAATTTGAAGCCCTTATTTAATTTCAGGCTTGTTGTAAAAATAGATGAGGACATTTTAGGTGCATTTGGAGCATTACATGTCTGAACAGAAATTATTGGTGCCCAATATTGCTGTTAAATTGGTCAAAATACATGTAAATCAGCCCAAACCAGTACCAGATATTGGTCTGTAACCATGAAATTTGGCCAGAAAATCACCTGACACATACTAAATCTGATTGCATAGGTTTTAGGATTACATCAGCTATACCAGTGGTGTCATTTGTGTGATATGGGCTCCAGGAAGCCGTGAACATAGCCTCTGGGGGCTGCATCAGGTTATGCTGGTATTTTCTCAATTAAGGCAAACCTATGGCTGGAAACCACATTTTCTGCCACAGGAGTCCCCACCAAAGTGAATTTGGGTAGTGTATTTTCTGAGAAATACATATCCAGCCCATAGTACAGATTCAGGGAGTGCAGGTAGCGAGGGTATCATAGAATGCCAGATCAGTTCAAACCACCTCTTAAAGTTGGTCAATCTGGCTGAAATTTTTACAGGAAACTCAGTTTATATCCTAGAATGAATTTATGTTGGTATCTCCTACTCGAGGGCCATATTAGGAATTTCAGTTCCGGGGGGTGGGGCTGGTCTGCCTCCCCCCATGGGGTGGAAATATCAGATATATCATAATGTTGATAATTTGAAGCCCTTATTTAATTTCAGGCTTGTTGTAAAAATAGATGAGGACATTTTAGGTGCATTTGGAGCATTACATGTCTGAACAGAAATTATTGGTGCCCAATATTGCTGTTAAATTGGTCAAAAATACATGTAAATCAGCCCAAACCAGTACCAGATATTGGTCTGTAACCATGAAATTTGGCCAGAAAATCACCTGACACATACTAAATCTGATTGCATAGGTTTTAGGATTACATCAGCTATACCAGTGGTGTCATTTGTGTGATATGGGCTCCAGGAAGCCGTGAACATAGCCTCTGGGGGCTGCATCAGGTTATGCTGGTATTTTTCTCAATTAAGGCAAACCTATGGGCTGGAAACCACATTTTCTGCCACAGGAGTCCCCACCAAAGTGAATTTGGGTAGTGTATTTTCTGAGAAATACATATCCAGCCCATAGTACAGATTCAGGGAGTGCAGGTAGCGAGGGTATCATAGAATGCCAGATCAGTTCAAACCACCTCTTAAAGTTGGTCAATCTGGCTGAAATTTTTACAGGAAACTCAGTTTATATCCTAGAATGAATTTATGTTGGTATCTCCTACTCGAGGGCCATATTAGGGAATTTCAGTTCCGGGGGGTGGGGCTGGTCTGCCTCCCCCCATGGGGTGGAAATATCAGATATATCATAATGTTGATAATTTGAAGCCCTTATTTAATTTCAGGCTTGTTGTAAAAATAGATGAGGACATTTTAGGTGCATTTGGAGCATTACATGTCTGAACAGAAATTATTGGTGCCCAATATTGCTGTTAAATTGGTCAAAAATACATGTAAATCAGCCCAAACCAGTACCAGATATTGGTCTGTAACCATGAAATTTGGCCAGAAAATCACCTGACACATACTAAATCTGATTGCATAGGTTTTAGGATTACATCAGCTATACCAGTGGTGTCATTTGTGTGATATGGGCTCCAGGAAGCCGTGAACATAGCCTCTGGGGGCTGCATCAGGTTATGCTGGTATTTTCTCAATTAAGGCAAACCTATGGCTGGAAACCACATTTTCTGCCACAGGAGTCCCCACCAAAGTGAATTTGGGTAGTGTATTTTCTGAGAAATACATATCCAGCCCATAGTACAGATTCAGGGAGTGCAGGTAGCGAGGGTATCATAGAATGCCAGATCAGTTCAAACCACCTCTTAAAGTTGGTCAATCTGGCTGAAATTTTTACAGGAAACTCAGTTTATATCCTAGAATGAATTTATGTTGGTATCTCCTACTCGAGGGCCATATTAGGAATTTCAGTTCCGGGGGGTGGGGCTGGTCTGCCTCCCCCCATGGGGTGGAAATATCAGATATATCATAATGTTGATAATTTGAAGCCCTTATTTAATTTCAGGCTTGTTGTAAAAATAGATGAGGACATTTTAGGTGCATTTGGAGCATTACATGTCTGAACAGAAATTATTGGTGCCCAATATTGCTGTTAAATTGGTCAAAAATACATGTAAATCAGCCCAAACCAGTACCAGATATTGGTCTGTAACCATGAAATTTGGCCAGAAAATCACCTGACACATACTAAATCTGATTGCATAGGTTTTAGGATTACATCAGCTATACCAGTGGTGTCATTTGTGTGATATGGGCTCCAGGAAGCCGTGAACATAGCCTCTGGGGGCTGCATCAGGTTATGCTGGTATTTTCTCAATTAAGGCAAACCTATGGCTGGAAACCACATTTTCTGCCACAGGAGTCCCCACCAAAGTGAATTTGGGTAGTGTATTTTCTGAGAAATACATATCCAGCCCATAGTACAGATTCAGGGAGTGCAGGTAGCGAGGGTATCATAGAATGCCAGATCAGTTCAAACCACCTCTTAAAGTTGGTCAATCTGGCTGAAATTTTTACAGGAAACTCAGTTTATATCCTAGAATGAATTTATGTTGGTATCTCCTACTCGAGGGCCATATTAGGAATTTCAGTTCCGGGGGGTGGGGCTGGTCTGCCTCCCCCCATGGGGTGGAAATATCAGATATATCATAATGTTGATAATTTGAAGCCCTTATTTAATTTCAGGCTTGTTGTAAAAATAGATGAGGACATTTTAGGTGCATTTGGAGCATTACATGTCTGAACAGAAATTATTGGTGCCCAATATTGCTGTTAAATTGGTCAAAAATACATGTAAATCAGCCCAAACCAGTACCAGATATTGGTCTGTAACCATGAAATTTGGCCAGAAAATCACCTGACACATACTAAATCTGATTGCATAGGTTTTAGGATTACATCAGCTATACCAGTGGTGTCATTTGTGTGATATGGGCTCCAGGAAGCCGTGAACATAGCCTCTGGGGGCTGCATCAGGTTATGCTGGTATTTTCTCAATTAAGGCAAACCTATGGCTGGAAACCACATTTTCTGCCACAGGAGTCCCCACCAAAGTGAATTTGGGTAGTGTATTTTCTGAGAAATACATATCCAGCCCATAGTACAGATTCAGGGAGTGCAGGTAGCGAGGGTATCATAGAATGCCAGATCAGTTCAAACCACCTCTTAAAGTTGGTCAATCTGGCTGAAATTTTTACAGGAAACTCAGTTTATATCCTAGAATGAATTTATGTTGGTATCTCCTACTCGAGGGCCATATTAGGAATTTCAGTTCCGGGGGGTGGGGCTGGTCTGCCTCCCCCCATGGGGTGGAAATATCAGATATATCATAATGTTGATAATTTGAAGCCCTTATTTAATTTCAGGCTTGTTGTAAAAATAGATGAGGACATTTTAGGTGCATTTGGAGCATTACATGTCTGAACAGAAATTATTGGTGCCCAATATTGCTGTTAAATTGGTCAAAAATACATGTAAATCAGCCCAAACCAGTACCAGATATTGGTCTGTAACCATGAAATTTGGCCAGAAAATCACCTGACACATACTAAATCTGATTGCATAGGTTTTAGGATTACATCAGCTATACCAGTGGTGTCATTTGTGTGATATGGGCTCCAGGAAGCCGTGAACATAGCCTCTGGGGGCTGCATCAGGTTATGCTGGTATTTTCTCAATTAAGGCAAACCTATGGCTGGAAACCACATTTTCTGCCACAGGAGTCCCCACCAAAGTGAATTTGGGTAGTGTATTTTCTGAGAAATACATATCCAGCCCATAGTACAGATTCAGGGAGTGCAGGTAGCGAGGGTATCATAGAATGCCAGATCAGTTCAAACCACCTCTTAAAGTTGGTCAATCTGGCTGAAATTTTTACAGGAAACTCAGTTTATATCCTAGAATGAATTTATGTTGGTATCTCCTACTCGAGGGCCATATTAGGAATTTCAGTTCCGGGGGGTGGGGCTGGTCTGCCTCCCCCCATGGGGTGGAAATATCAGATATATCATAATGTTGATAATTTGAAGCCCTTATTTAATTTCAGGCTTGTTGTAAAAATAGATGAGGACATTTTAGGTGCATTTGGAGCATTACATGTCTGAACAGAAATTATTGGTGCCCAATATTGCTGTTAAATTGGTCAAAAATACATGTAAATCAGCCCAAACCAGTACCAGATATTGGTCTGTAACCATGAAATTTGGCCAGAAAATCACCTGACACATACTAAATCTGATTGCATAGGTTTTAGGATTACATCAGCTATACCAGTGGTGTCATTTGTGTGATATGGGCTCCAGGAAGCCGTGAACATAGCCTCTGGGGGCTGCATCAGGTTATGCTGGTATTTTCTCAATTAAGGCAAACCTATGGCTGGAAACCACATTTTCTGCCACAGGAGTCCCCACCAAAGTGAATTTGGGTAGTGTATTTTCTGAGAAATACATATCCAGCCCATAGTACAGATTCAGGGAGTGCAGGTAGCGAGGGTATCATAGAATGCCAGATCAGTTCAAACCACCTCTTAAAGTTGGTCAATCTGGCTGAAATTTTTACAGGAAACTCAGTTTATATCCTAGAATGAATTTATGTTGGTATCTCCTACTCGAGGGCCATATTAGGAATTTCAGTTCCGGGGGGTGGGGCTGGTCTGCCTCCCCCCATGGGGTGGAAATATCAGATATATCATAATGTTGATAATTTGAAGCCCTTATTTAATTTCAGGCTTGTTGTAAAAATAGATGAGGACATTTTAGGTGCATTTGGAGCATTACATGTCTGAACAGAAATTATTGGTGCCCAATATTGCTGTTAAATTGGTCAAAAATACATGTAAATCAGCCCAAACCAGTACCAGATATTGGTCTGTAACCATGAAATTTGGCCAGAAAATCACCTGACACATACTAAATCTGATTGCATAGGTTTTAGGATTACATCAGCTATACCAGTGGTGTCATTTGTGTGATATGGGCTCCAGGAAGCCGTGAACATAGCCTCTGGGGGCTGCATCAGGTTATGCTGGTATTTTCTCAATTAAGGCAAACCTATGGCTGGAAACCACATTTTCTGCCACAGGAGTCCCCACCAAAGTGAATTTGGGTAGTGTATTTTCTGAGAAATACATATCCAGCCCATAGTACAGATTCAGGGAGTGCAGGTAGCGAGGGTATCATAGAATGCCAGATCAGTTCAAACCACCTCTTAAAGTTGGTCAATCTGGCTGAAATTTTTACAGGAAACTCAGTTTATATCCTAGAATGAATTTATGTTGGTATCTCCTACTCGAGGGCCATATTAGGAATTTCAGTTCCGGGGGGTGGGGCTGGTCTGCCTCCCCCCATGGGGTGGAAATATCAGATATATCATAATGTTGATAATTTGAAGCCCTTATTTAATTTCAGGCTTGTTGTAAAAATAGATGAGGACATTTTAGGTGCATTTGGAGCATTACATGTCTGAACAGAAATTATTGGTGCCCAATATTGCTGTTAAATTGGTCAAAAATACATGTAAATCAGCCCAAACCAGTACCAGATATTGGTCTGTAACCATGAAATTTGGCCAGAAAATCACCTGACACATACTAAATCTGATTGCATAGGTTTTAGGATTACATCAGCTATACCAGTGGTGTCATTTGTGTGATATGGGCTCCAGGAAGCCGTGAACATAGCCTCTGGGGGCTGCATCAGGTTATGCTGGTATTTTCTCAATTAAGGCAAACCTATGGCTGGAAACCACATTTTCTGCCACAGGAGTCCCCACCAAAGTGAATTTGGGTAGTGTATTTTCTGAGAAATACATATCCAGCCCATAGTACAGATTCAGGGAGTGCAGGTAGCGAGGGTATCATAGAATGCCAGATCAGTTCAAACCACCTCTTAAAGTTGGTCAATCTGGCTGAAATTTTTACAGGAAACTCAGTTTATATCCTAGAATGAATTTATGTTGGTATCTCCTACTCGAGGGCCATATTAGGAATTTCAGTTCCGGGGGGTGGGGCTGGTCTGCCTCCCCCCATGGGGTGGAAATATCAGATATATCATAATGTTGATAATTTGAAGCCCTTATTTAATTTCAGGCTTGTTGTAAAAATAGATGAGGACATTTTAGGTGCATTTGGAGCATTACATGTCTGAACAGAAATTATTGGTGCCCGATATTGCTGTTAAATTGGTCAAAAATACATGTAAATCAGCCCAAACCAGTACCAGATATTGGTCTGTAACCATGAAATTTGGCCAGAAAATCACCTGACACATACTAAATCTGATTGCATAGGTTTTAGGATTACATCAGCTATACCAGTGCTGTCATTGGTGTGATATGGGCTCCAGGAAGCCGTGAACATAGCCTCTGGGGGCTGCATCAGGTTATGCTGGTATTTTCTCAATTAAGGCAAACCTATGGCTGGAAACCACATTTTCTGCCACAGGAGTCCCCACTAAAGTGAATTTGGGTAGTGTATTTTCTGAGAAATACATATCCAGCCCATAGTACAGATTCAGGGAGTGCAGGTAGCGAGGGTATCATAGAATGCCAGATCAGTTCAAACCACCTCTTAAAGTTGGTCAATCTGGCTGAATTTTTTACAGGAAACTCAGTTTATATCCTAGAATGAATTTATGTTGGTATCTCCTACTCGAGGGCCATATTAGGAATTTCAGTTCCGGGGGGTGGGGCTGGTCTGCCTCCCCCCATGGGGTGGAAATATCAGATATATCATAATGTTGATAATTTGAAGCCCTTATTTAATTTCAGGCTTGTTGTAAAAATAGATGAGGACATTTTAGGTGCATTTGGAGCATTACATGTCTGAACAGAAATTATTGGTGCCCGATATTGCTGTTAAATTGGTCAAAAATACATGTAAATCAGCCCAAACCAGTACCAGATATTGGTCTGTAACCATGAAATTTGGCCAGAAAATCACCTGACACATACTAAATCTGATTGCATAGGTTTTAGGATTACATCAGCTATACCAGTGGTGTCATTTGTGTGATATGGGCTCCAGGAAGCCGTGAACATAGCCTCTGGGGGCTGCATCAGGTTATGCTGGTATTTTCTCAATTAAGGCAAACCTATGGCTGGAAACCACATTTTCTGCCACAGGAGTCCCCACTAAAGTGAATTTTGGTAGTGTATTTTCTGAGAAATACATATCCAGCCCATAGTACAGATTCAGGGAGTGCAGGTAGCGAGGGTATCATAGAATGCCAGATCAGTTCAAACCACCTCTTAAAGTTGGTCAATCTGGCTGAAATTTTTACAGGAAACTCAGTTTATATCCTAGAATGAATTTATGTTGGTATCTCCTACTCGAGGGCCATATTAGGAATTTCAGTTCCGGGGGGTGGGGCTGGTCTGCCTCCCCCCATGGGGTGGAAATATCAGATATATCATAATGTTGATAATTTGAAGCCCTTATTTAATTTCAGGCTTGTTGTAAAAATAGATGAGGACATTTTAGGTGCATTTGGAGCATTACATGTCTGAACAGAAATTATTGGTGCCCGATATTGCTGTTAAATTGGTCAAAAATACATGTAAATCAGCCCAAACCAGTACCAGATATTGGTCTGTAACCATGAAATTTGGCCAGAAAATCACCTGACACATACTAAATCTGATTGCATAGGTTTTAGGATTACATCAGCTATACCAGTGCTGTCATTGGTGTGATATGGGCTCCAGGAAGCCGTGAACATAGCCTCTGGGGGCTGCATCAGGTTATGCTGGTATTTTCTCAATTAAGGCAAACCTATGGCTGGAAACCACATTTTCTGCCACAGGAGTCCCCACTAAAGTGAATTTGGGTAGTGTATTTTCTGAGAAATACATATCCAGCCCATAGTACAGATTCAGGGAGTGCAGGTAGCGAGGGTATCATAGAATGCCAGATCAGTTCAAACCACCTCTTAAAGTTGGTCAATCTGGCTGAAATTTTTACAGGAAACTCAGTTTATATCCTAGAATGAATTTATGTTGGTATCTCCTACTCGAGGGCCATATTAGGAATTTCAGTTCCGGGGGGTGGGGCTGGTCTGCCTCCCCCCATGGGGTGGAAATATCAGATATATCATAATGTTGATAATTTGAAGCCCTTATTTAATTTCAGGCTTGTTGTAAAAATAGATGAGGACATTTTAGGTGCATTTGGAGCATTACATGTCTGAACAGAAATTATTGGTGCCCGATATTGCTGTTAAATTGGTCAAAAATACATGTAAATCAGCCCAAACCAGTACCAGATATTGGTCTGTAACCATGAAATTTGGCCAGAAAATCACCTGACACATACTAAATCTGATTGCATAGGTTTTAGGATTACATCAGCTATACCAGTGCTGTCATTGGTGTGATATGGGCTCCAGGAAGCCGTGAACATAGCCTCTGGGGGCTGCATCAGGTTATGCTGGTATTTTCTCAATTAAGGCAAACCTATGGCTGGAAACCACATTTTCTGCCACAGGAGTCCCCACTAAAGTGAATTTGGGTAGTGTATTTTCTGAGAAATACATATCCAGCCCATAGTACAGATTCAGGGAGTGCAGGTAGCGAGGGTATCATAGAATGCCAGATCAGTTCAAACCACCTCTTAAAGTTGGTCAATCTGGCTGAATTTTTTACAGGAAACTCAGTTTATATCCTAGAATGAATTTATGTTGGTATCTCCTACTCGAGGGCCATATTAGGAATTTCAGTTCCGGGGGGTGGGGCTGGTCTGCCTCCCCCCATGGGGTGGAAATATCAGATATATCATAATGTTGATAATTTGAAGCCCTTATTTAATTTCAGGCTTGTTGTAAAAATAGATGAGGACATTTTAGGTGCATTTGGAGCATTACATGTCTGAACAGAAATTATTGGTGCCCGATATTGCTGTTAAATTGGTCAAAAATACATGTAAATCAGCCCAAACCAGTACCAGATATTGGTCTGTAACCATGAAATTTGGCCAGAAAATCACCTGACACATACTAAATCTGATTGCATAGGTTTTAGGATTACATCAGCTATACCAGTGCTGTCATTGGTGTGATATGGGCTCCAGGAAGCCGTGAACATAGCCTCTGGGGGCTGCATCAGGTTATGCTGGTATTTTCTCAATTAAGGCAAACCTATGGCTGGAAACCACATTTTCTGCCACAGGAGTCCCCACTAAAGTGAATTTGGGTAGTGTATTTTCTGAGAAATACATATCCAGCCCATAGTACAGATTCAGGGAGTGCAGGTAGCGAGGGTATCATAGAATGCCAGATCAGTTCAAACCACCTCTTAAAGTTGGTCAATCTGGCTGAAATTTTTACAGGAAACTCAGTTTATATCCTAGAATGAATTTATGTTGGTATCTCCTACTCGAGGGCCATATTAGGAATTTCAGTTCCGGGGGGTGGGGCTGGTCTGCCTCCCCCCATGGGGTGGAAATATCAGATATATCATAATGTTGATAATTTGAAGCCCTTATTTAATTTCAGGCTTGTTGTAAAAATAGATGAGGACATTTTAGGTGCATTTGGAGCATTACATGTCTGAACAGAAATTATTGGTGCCCGATATTGCTGTTAAATTGGTCAAAAATACATGTAAATCAGCCCAAACCAGTACCAGATATTGGTCTGTAACCATGAAATTTGGCCAGAAAATCACCTGACACATACTAAATCTGATTGCATAGGTTTTAGGATTACATCAGCTATACCAGTGGTGTCATTTGTGTGATATGGGCTCCAGGAAGCCGTGAACATAGCCTCTGGGGGCTGCATCAGGTTATGCTGGTATTTTCTCAATTAAGGCAAACCTATGGCTGGAAACCACATTTTCTGCCACAGGAGTCCCCACTAAAGTGAATTTGGGTAGTGTATTTTCTGAGAAATACATATCCAGCCCATAGTACAGATTCAGGGAGTGCAGGTAGCGAGGGTATCATAGAATGCCAGATCAGTTCAAACCACCTCTTAAAGTTGGTCAATCTGGCTGAAATTTTTACAGGAAACTCAGTTTATATCCTAGAATGAATTTATGTTGGTATCTCCTACTCGAGGGCCATATTAGGAATTTCAGTTCCGGGGGGTGGGGCTGGTCTGCCTCCCCCCATGGGGTGGAAATATCAGATATATCATAATGTTGATAATTTGAAGCCCTTATTTAATTTCAGGCTTGTTGTAAAAATAGATGAGGACATTTTAGGTGCATTTGGAGCATTACATGTCTGAACAGAAATTATTGGTGCCCGATATTGCTGTTAAATTGGTCAAAAATACATGTAAATCAGCCCAAACCAGTACCAGATATTGGTCTGTAACCATGAAATTTGGCCAGAAAATCACCTGACACATACTAAATCTGATTGCATAGGTTTTAGGATTACATCAGCTATACCAGTGCTGTCATTGGTGTGATATGGGCTCCAGGAAGCCGTGAACATAGCCTCTGGGGGCTGCATCAGGTTATGCTGGTATTTTCTCAATTAAGGCAAACCTATGGCTGGAAACCACATTTTCTGCCACAGGAGTCCCCACTAAAGTGAATTTGGGTAGTGTATTTTCTGAGAAATACATATCCAGCCCATAGTACAGATTCAGGGAGTGCAGGTAGCGAGGGTATCATAGAATGCCAGATCAGTTCAAACCACCTCTTAAAGTTGGTCAATCTGGCTGAATTTTTTACAGGAAACTCAGTTTATATCCTAGAATGAATTTATGTTGGTATCTCCTACTCGAGGGCCATATTAGGAATTTCAGTTCCGGGGGGTGGGGCTGGTCTGCCTCCCCCCATGGGGTGGAAATATCAGATATATCATAATGTTGATAATTTGAAGCCCTTATTTAATTTCAGGCTTGTTGTAAAAATAGATGAGGACATTTTAGGTGCATTTGGAGCATTACATGTCTGAACAGAAATTATTGGTGCCCGATATTGCTGTTAAATTGGTCAAAAATACATGTAAATCAGCCCAAACCAGTACCAGATATTGGTCTGTAACCATGAAATTTGGCCAGAAAATCACCTGACACATACTAAATCTGATTGCATAGGTTTTAGGATTACATCAGCTATACCAGTGCTGTCATTGGTGTGATATGGGCTCCAGGAAGCCGTGAACATAGCCTCTGGGGGCTGCATCAGGTTATGCTGGTATTTTCTCAATTAAGGCAAACCTATGGCTGGAAACCACATTTTCTGCCACAGGAGTCCCCACTAAAGTGAATTTGGGTAGTGTATTTTCTGAGAAATACATATCCAGCCCATAGTACAGATTCAGGGAGTGCAGGTAGCGAGGGTATCATAGAATGCCATATCAGTTCAAACCACCTCTTAAAGTTGGTCAATCTGGCTGAAATTTTTACAGGAAACTCAGTTTATATCCTAGAATGAATTTATGTTGGTATCTCCTACTCGAGGGCCATATTAGGAATTTCAGTTCCGGGGGGTGGGGCTGGTCTGCCTCCCCCCATGGGGTGGAAATATCAGATATATCATAATGTTGATAATTTGAAGCCCTTATTTAATTTCAGGCTTGTTGTAAAAATAGATGAGGACATTTTAGGTGCATTTGGAGCATTACATGTCTGAACAGAAATTATTGGTGCCCGATATTGCTGTTAAATTGGTCAAAAATACATGTAAATCAGCCCAAACCAGTACCAGATATTGGTCTGTAACCATGAAATTTGGCCAGAAAATCACCTGACACATACTAAATCTGATTGCATAGGTTTTAGGATTACATCAGCTATACCAGTGGTGTCATTGGTGTGATATGGGCTCCAGGAAGCCGTGAACATAGCCTCTGGGGGCTGCATCAGGTTATGCTGGTATTTTCTCAATTAAGGCAAACCTATGGCTGGAAACCACATTTTCTGCCACAGGAGTCCCCACTAAAGTGAATTTGGGTAGTGTATTTTCTGAGAAATACATATCCAGCCCATAGTACAGATTCAGGGAGTGCAGGTAGCGAGGGTATCATAGAATGCCAGATCAGTTCAAACCACCTCTTAAAGTTGGTCAATCTGGCTGAAATTTTTACAGGAAACTCAGTTTATATCCTAGAATGAATTTATGTTGGTATCTCCTACTCGAGGGCCATATTAGGAATTTCAGTTCCGGGGGGTGGGGCTGGTCTGCCTCCCCCCATGGGGTGGAAATATCAGATATATCATAATGTTGATAATTTGAAGCCCTTATTTAATTTCAGGCTTGTTGTAAAAATAGATGAGGACATTTTAGGTGCATTTGGAGCATTACATGTCTGAACAGAAATTATTGGTGCCCGATATTGCTGTTAAATTGGTCAAAAATACATGTAAATCAGCCCAAACCAGTACCAGATATTGGTCTGTAACCATGAAATTTGGCCAGAAAATCACCTGACACATACTAAATCTGATTGCATAGGTTTTAGGATTACATCAGCTATACCAGTGCTGTCATTGGTGTGATATGGGCTCCAGGAAGCCGTGAACATAGCCTCTGGGGGCTGCATCAGGTTATGCTGGTATTTTCTCAATTAAGGCAAACCTATGGCTGGAAACCACATTTTCTGCCACAGGAGTCCCCACTAAAGTGAATTTGGGTAGTGTATTTTCTGAGAAATACATATCCAGCCCATAGTACAGATTCAGGGAGTGCAGGTAGCGAGGGTATCATAGAATGCCAGATCAGTTCAAACCACCTCTTAAAGTTGGTCAATCTGGCTGAAATTTTTACAGGAAACTCAGTTTATATCCTAGAATGAATTTATGTTGGTATCTCCTACTCGAGGGCCATATTAGGAATTTCAGTTCCGGGGGGTGGGGCTGGTCTGCCTCCCCCCATGGGGTGGAAATATCAGATATATCATAATGTTGATAATTTGAAGCCCTTATTTAATTTCAGGCTTGTTGTAAAAATAGATGAGGACATTTTAGGTGCATTTGGAGCATTACATGTCTGAACAGAAATTATTGGTGCCCGATATTGCTGTTAAATTGGTCAAAAATACATGTAAATCAGCCCAAACCAGTACCAGATATTGGTCTGTAACCATGAAATTTGGCCAGAAAATCACCTGACACATACTAAATCTGATTGCATAGGTTTTAGGATTACATCAGCTATACCAGTGCTGTCATTGGTGTGATATGGGCTCCAGGAAGCCGTGAACATAGCCTCTGGGGGCTGCATCAGGTTATGCTGGTATTTTCTCAATTAAGGCAAACCTATGGCTGGAAACCACATTTTCTGCCACAGGAGTCCCCACTAAAGTGAATTTGGGTAGTGTATTTTCTGAGAAATACATATCCAGCCCATAGTACAGATTCAGGGAGTGCAGGTAGCGAGGGTATCATAGAATGCCAGATCAGTTCAAACCACCTCTTAAAGTTGGTCAATCTGGCTGAAATTTTTACAGGAAACTCAGTTTATATCCTAGAATGAATTTATGTTGGTATCTCCTACTCGAGGGCCATATTAGGAATTTCAGTTCCGGGGGGTGGGGCTGGTCTGCCTCCCCCCATGGGGTGGAAATATCAGATATATCATAATGTTGATAATTTGAAGCCCTTATTTAATTTCAGGCTTGTTGTAAAAATAGATGAGGACATTTTAGGTGCATTTGGAGCATTACATGTCTGAACAGAAATTATTGGTGCCCGATATTGCTGTTAAATTGGTCAAAAATACATGTAAATCAGCCCAAACCAGTACCAGATATTGGTCTGTAACCATGAAATTTGGCCAGAAAATCACCTGACACATACTAAATCTGATTGCATAGGTTTTAGGATTACATCAGCTATACCAGTGCTGTCATTGGTGTGATATGGGCTCCAGGAAGCCGTGAACATAGCCTCTGGGGGCTGCATCAGGTTATGCTGGTATTTTCTCAATTAAGGCAAACCTATGGCTGGAAACCACATTTTCTGCCACAGGAGTCCCCACTAAAGTGAATTTGGGTAGTGTATTTTCTGAGAAATACATATCCAGCCCATAGTACAGATTCAGGGAGTGCAGGTAGCGAGGGTATCATAGAATGCCAGATCAGTTCAAACCACCTCTTAAAGTTGGTCAATCTGGCTGAAATTTTTACAGGAAACTCAGTTTATATCCTAGAATGAATTTATGTTGGTATCTCCTACTCGAGGGCCATATTAGGAATTTCAGTTCCGGGGGGTGGGGCTGGTCTGCCTCCCCCCATGGGGTGGAAATATCAGATATATCATAATGTTGATAATTTGAAGCCCTTATTTAATTTCAGGCTTGTTTTAAGCATAGATGAGGACATTTTAGGCGTATTTGGAGCATTACATGTCTGAACAGAATTTATTGGTGCCCAATATTGCTGTTAAATTGGTCAAAAATACATGTACATCAGCCCAAACCAGTACCAGATATTGGTCTGTAACCATGAAATTTGGCCAGAAAATCACCTGACACATACTGGCAATATCAATTGAAAATCAATGGAAAACATGGAATTCCACGAATAACCACCCTTAGAAATGAGCTGGAAGTCACGCAATTTTTCCTGGGATGTTTTAGGACATGCAGAATCCAACTGCACAGGTTTCAGCCAATTCTGAGACAAAAATTTTCTTCACATTTCCGGGATAAACGCCCCCTGGCAAGGGTATGGCACCCCTGGGGTCACCTATTACCAAACCAGCCGACTTTTGACACTGCAGGCAGATTCTAGGATATCTGGGCAACACCCTGGCCAAATTTGGGCATGATATTCTGGAAAATAAAATAGTTACAGAGGAAAGATGAAGCAATATCAATTGAAAATCAATGGAAAACATGGAATTCCACGAATAACCACCCTTAGAAATGAGCTGGAAGTCAGGCAATTTTTCCTGGTATGTTTTAGGACATGCAGAATCGAACTGCACAGGTTTCAGCCAATTCTGAGACAAAAATTTTCTTCACATTTCCGGGATAAACACCCCCTGGCAAGGGTATGACACCCCTGGGGTCACCTATTACCAAATCAGCCGACTTTTGACACTGCAGGCAGATTCTAGGATATCTGAGCAATTTTTCTAAAAATCAGAAAACTTAAAATTCATGTCAACTCTCCTATTATCTTCTTAAGTTTTGCATTAGAACCATAAAATGTATTGGGAGGTAGCAAGTCCAATTTGATCCCAGATACCCCTATAAGGGTTATACTGGGGTCATAAAATATCCCCTTTATTGTTACTTTTAGAACTTTAGAATGTATTAAGAGGTATTGGGAAACCATGTCTGAAGAGTCTAAATAGCTGGTCAGATTTACTACCTGACCCCATGAGAAGATTCCTAGCTCATGATTTCCTTGGTTGGTTTCACATTGCAAAACACTAGGACCAATGATAAGCGAGTTATAAGTACTTTGGCTATCCTCGCTTGACCTTGAAGGAGGGGCCCAAGGTCAAATCTGAACACATCAGAAGACTCCCAGTCCATGATTTCCTATAGGTCGATTTCACAACCCAAAACTCTAGGACCAATAATAAGCAAGTTATGAGCACTTTTAAGTTTGGCTATCCTTGTTTGACCTTGAAAGAGGGGCCCAAGATAAAATCTGACCACATCAGAAGACACATGATCATCCCAAGTTTTTGGGTTTTTGGCAGTGGGTGAGTCAATTTCGGGTAGGATTTGATCTTGTATGGGGATAAAGCCATACTTATCCTTGTTTTGGACATCCCATAGTTTTAAAATGTTGCTATCCTTGGCCTTAGCCATTTTATGTTTGTGTCGAGCATGAAATCTAAGATCTAACTCATACTTATCGTGTACATCTGAGGTTTTTTTGTTGTAGGTTAGTTGTGGCCCTACATATGACTTTTTTGTCAGTGTCAGGTGTGGTGACGCAGGGATTGACGGCTTGACAGTCGATGCATTGAGCATCTACCTTGTAAGTTGTGTTTTCCCTGCTATTACACTTAACATTATTTTATGTCAAAGTAGGTACTCCCTGATTGTCACAGTGTGACATGAGGGTTAGTGTCAGACAACAGTGCAAATCTATTTTTAGAAGCCTAATTTTTTTACCCTTTTTGACACTAATTGATTTTTTCTTTCAACTATCGTGAATGATTACCTCACTGTTCTTTGACAAGGGTTTGACAGGTGCATTTTGTATGACAGTGACATTTTGTTTGACACCTATAAGTCTTGATTTGACAGTAGTATTTCCTCAACATTTTTTGTCAAAATCACCCATTTTGATTACTTTTGGGACACTACTCTTGCCATGATTTTTCAGTACATTTTTCACATTATGTACAACTTTATTGGTGCAATTATATTTCACGACTTGTGCAAAAGATTTCTTTTTAAACCACCACCTGTCATGTTTCCAATTTACACTGGGTGAGATACATTGTGTACTATTTACAAAAATTCTACTGGTAAACACTGTATGTTTGTCATCAATAGTTGTAATTTTTGGCACTGCATTGCAGTGCCCTATTCGTTTTTTGGGCGATGACAGTCGCGGGAGGGGTGGGGATGGGTTTTGCCCAAAGTGAAACAATTGGCACAAGCATGGAGATATAGTTGACCATTGTTTTTGTGGTTCTTTGTTTGGCCACAGGTACCTTTTTGGTAATATTTACATGGTACTGGTTTACTTTGCTTTTTCTGGTTATAATTTGAATTTGGACCTACTTTTTGGGCGTGAGCTCTCTTTATTCTATCAATTTTTGCAGTTTCATGTCATTGAATTTTATCCTGCTCCATTTTGCACAGCAATACAGCATGTGTCCCCTTTGCTGAAGGCTAGCCGAAATCCTGGCTGTCCTCCATTATGTCAGTAAGGTACTCTAATATAAAAGTTTTTGTATCTAGGTCAGATTCCTCCCTAATGATGGCACTAAAGCCACTAACCCACTGGGACATAGTAAAACTGTCATAAGTTGTCCTAGATTTACTGGTACTACCAGTCAGAATGTAATTCTGTGGCCAAGGTACTTATTTTTTGCACCAATAATTATCTTTAGCCCCACCCCTTTGTGATCTAAACGTGCCATTGGTTTGCAAGGTGTGTAGTTCTGCAAGCCTTTCCTCCACCTTTGCCTGTATGTGAGCAGATCTCTTAAGTCCTTCCAACGACAGTGTGACAATGTCATCTCATCATCCTCATCTTCTTCGCTGTGTGATGTTTCCTGGAGTTGCTTCTGAGGTGTTTTGCTTGGCTTTGGTGCTGTGGCGTCGTATTTCTGCTCCACCACCGTCATTCTGCCACTGGGAGATTTTAACTCTTGTAATATTTAAAAATTAATGTCAATTTGTTGAGAACCAATATTGACGCTATTGTCTGCTACATCACTGGCATTGTTCCTGGTACATTTAGAATTAATTAGCCTCTCATGATTCTGGCCTCAGGAATCAAATGTCTTTTTCTTAAAGAAAACACAGAAGTACTGATCAGACACTTGTGTTATGCAAGCCTAGAACTAGGTATCCAGATTATAATAATAATAATAATAATAAAACTATACAGCCCTTTCAATGTTGCTCCAAGAAACCCCAGAGCCAAACTCGCATATCCCAATAATCTAAAAAAATCAACAGGCCATGGGTCATCAACCGTCACTGCAGGCGTCATTTTATCTCTGGGATGCTGAAACACAACAAAACTTTGGCGTTTCAGTTGTGCCACTGAAGCTCCAGAGTTCAAAGATTATTGTAAAATCGAAATAAAATCGAAAAAAGTTTTATATTTTTAAGATGGGGTGTTTCCCCTTTGACATTTTATTTACAAGTAAAATATGGCTACCTTTGGCGGGGATACAAAAGTCTGTGCCTCTAACGCACCCTTGAACCAGTGTATTTGTGTCTTCACACGCTGTTACAACTTATAAACATCCGTGCTCTGCTCAGTGTGTGCCAATTTTAACACACTGTTTCAGTGAAGTTACACGATCATTAAAATATGCACTTGCAGTGATTATTTCGACATAATATAGACAATGGTTCACGGGAAACAAGTTCCACAGATCGTAGGTCACATGATAAAAGTTTTTTTTAAATCAAGTAGAGAAGTTAAAGGAACATCTCTTCAACATGTCAGGAACCTGAGTTACGTGATTACCACTTCCTCGGACATTGCAGAGGTTAAACTGATTGTGAGTCTTCTCCAGTATGCCAATGTTTCATATAAAAAACTTCACATTCAATACAGATTCAGAGACGAAGAGAATGACAACTCAGGGCCTTGTGTTATATTGCTGTGCAATTGTTAATATCTAGCCATGGCATTTTAGAACAATTTAATACATATGTACTGTCCTATAGTACTTTGAAATAAAAAAATGAAATAACATCTTAATTCTACTAAAAATCAATACTACTTTTTAAGTGATGTGTAGTTGTCTGTTATTTTAAACAACTCTGACTCTTTGCAACTATTAGGACATTTATATTGTGTATATACTCTTGCTAAATAATGCAACAATAGTATTTTTCATCATATTTTTCATAATCTGGCAAATTTAGCAATAATGCAAACATCATTAAAATTATTACAAAATTGATATATAATTCATCCACATTAAATTTGTTATTTGACAAATGTGAGTTACATATCATCATTACCAAAGTTTCCTTTACACTTATTACACACTATTGATAGTTTAAAAACCTGTATGTGACGTGTCACTTGCTCCACACATTTGCCAATTTTAACATCAACACAAATGTCTACATAGCCTAAAACAAAAGTTAAGTTATTACATATATCAACTGAACAGAATATAAAGACACCTTGCAGTGTATTTTAATTTGTTTAAATAATGTACCACAGTACCGTAATGCAGTGGTTCGGAAAGATGGTGTGAACAATTGATTATCTACAAGGAGAAACTTATGCATGTTTACTTTAAATGCTCAATTATATTGATGGCTAATACAATTAGTTTCATCTTACAAGATTTGTTTACTGAAACATTGAGTTACAAGAATGATCAATGCATTGCAGGGTTGATCATCAAGGGTTACATCGGCAAATAAAACAAAGACATTTAGCAGCTTGTTATCAACCGTCTTTTGTCTTTTATGTTATGAAATATTTACTTTTTTCAGAAAAATAAGTAAATTCTTTGAGATTTGTATCAGGAAATATAATTACATGTATATTGTAGCTTAACAAACAGTATGATTTCTATATGATTTCCATTACATGAACAGAACTTTCTCATTTTAAGATCATCACATACCAACACTAGCATTCAATTCAATTTTAATAGGGTTGTTTCACTGTAGGCAACTCTAATCAGCCCTTACCGATTCTAGTGTCGGTTAGCTGAGTCGGGGATTGGGGACAAAAATCTAGAAAAATGTGATAAATATGGATGGGACTCACCTCCCCGACAGGGCTTGTCTGTATCCAGATGACCACCTGGCTTGAAGTCAGGATGTTTTTCCACGACCTGATGTGAAACAATGAGAACAAGCTGTAAAGGCCAAACTGACAGATCATATCTGGTAATGACAAGCCGTAGTGACAAACCGAAAAGAATGGAGCAGTCTATCCCAGCTAGACTGGTTAATTTCTGCAGTGTGGATCGTGAGTCAGGATCAAAGCAATACAATGTAAACACCTTGCTGCTGATGTTACTCATCATATATCAATGCAAAGATGCCAGCTATACATTAGACAGACTTTCTACAGTAGCTTAGGGCATGTTGGTTTTTATTGAGTCAAATATTTTAAGTTTCATTCTAATTTGCAGACACATCCACCAAAGGACACAACCAGCACCTTAACCACATCCCTCACCACCACCTAAAGAAGGGAGCCACAAAACCCATTGGCCATGAAATGGATCCTTCAAAAAGAAGAAACATAATGCTATGATAACCTCATGAGAGCCTACAGACTGATATCCTGGATTACCAGAATTTAGTGAGGATGCCCCTGTGGTTGAACCTCATGGAACAATGCATACACCACCACATAAAAAAGAAAGTCACCAATTTTAGGAAGCCCTTAGAAGTTAGCTTGAAACTGGAAACGACACTGAGACAACAGGAGAATGTACAAGTCATAACAGTATTACTGGCTAATTGGCCGAACCACCACACGTAAATTTGTCCCTATCATCTGCAGAGCCATCCTTGGTGAATTCCAGGAAGAGAATTAGATCTGCCGTACCACTCCAGAAGACTAGAAACAGATTAAGGAGAAGTTCAGAACTAGATGGCATGCCCCCATCTTCTTGGGGCACTAGACAGGAAACATATCACTATGAGGAAACCAATAAAATCTGTGATTGGATTTTATAATTAAAAGGGTTTCTTTTCCCTAGTGATTCTGTTCTTAGTTGACACAGACTACAGATTCCTCTGTTAGATGTTGGGTTAAGAAGATCTTTATCAGATGCAGAATTTTTAACAAGAGCAAGTTGAAAAAAAGGATAGAGAATGGCACCTTGGGGCTTCTGCTACCTGAACCCGAGGTGAGGGAGGGCCACTTTTGCACTATTTTACTGGGTCACGACGCCTTCACATTGATGCCATGGCTTGTGCAACTTGAGTTGTATCAATCTGCTGGTAGCTCATAACTGACTGTCTTTTCCTATGACATGTTGTGTGATTTTCTGCAGCTGATATGTCTGTTATGTGGCACATATGTGGAAGTGGCAGGTTTCTGTGGCTGACAGTTCCTGTCCTGTGCCCATCTCTGTATCCCACTTAAAAGTTTAACTGTCTCATTTTAAAAAGTCTGAAAGTCTCTTTTGTCTAAATTTTCAACTTTGAATGTCAGGTAGATGCAAAAGACTGTTGTGGTGGTCTCCTGCCTGCGCCAAGAAAAGATGTGAGTCTAAGTCTTCATCGTCAGCCTAGTCTTTCACTCAAATTGATCTATGACCTGCTGGCCGACTGATGAGGGCTGGGACACTTGTACTGGCAGTGCTGCAGATGGATGACTGATTGTATGAGAGCAGATGCAGGTCTCCATACTGCCATTGTTTGTGGATCCTCGTGAAATGTTGTAGGCCCATTTTTTGCCTCTGTCATTTCCTTGGGAGCCTGGCCAGACTTGCAGTTGGTTAATTTTCTGTAATGAGTCCTTTGGGATTCGAACTAAGTCTTACACACTTTCACTGAGAGGTTGCAGCAGCTTGCATATCTTTCCCTCAGGCAATCCTTTCTGGCCTTGTCCTTAAATTTGTTGTGGGTCGTAAAGCTCCTCGTGATCCATGACAAAGTCTACTATAGCATGTACATCTGAGTCTGATAAATAAATGTTCGTCATATGTCCTTTCTTGTGCCTAAATTAACTGAGAAGATGTTTGGCTGGTCTCTCCTCCAACATCTGTGTCCATTTTACTTTCACTCTTCTCAGTTCTTGGTCTTTTTTCAGATACTGTCTCCCCTATCTGTGAAAACTCCTCCTGAATGCCCTCAAGGTTTTCTCCTCTCGCTCTCATCCCTATGTTGTTTCTCTTCCTCATCTCATCTTGATGTCAGCAGCTGTATCTTCCTCACACTCTTTCTTGACTTTATAGGACCCATGTTATAAATCAGTTGAGGCAGCATTTTTAAAAGGCAAAGCAAAAGCCAGCAAAAGTGATGTGTGCACTATATGTGTGCACTAAATCTTAACGTTATTTGCAAAACAAAAGCCTATCTCAAAGCTACCAGTGGGGCCACGGTGGCAGAGTGGTAACACTCTCGCCTCCCACCTCTGCGGTCGGGGTTCGATCCCCGTCATGGCCATAAGTGGGAAAGCTGGTTGTTGCTTGCCGTTGGTCGGCAGTTTACAGTACACAACCCTAGCGAACTATATGTACTGGTTTCCTCTGCCCTTCCAACTACCCGTCGTGATATGACCTGTACAGTGTTGAAAGCGACGTAAAACCCCAAATAAACAAATAAACAAATCAAAGCTACCAGTTGTCATCTGTCAGTGTAGAAATTCCAAATGATTCTTTCCACGAGTCAGTGAAATGAGGCCTGTTCTAAGCACTTTCTGGCTTGTTTGTTGCTGCAATTGTCTTGTTGGTTTCTTGTTAGGTCTTGTCCTGCTTTGTTTCTTGCATTGTCCTGCTGTGATGAAACAGACTTTGTAGACTTGTAGACTTCCTTTCTTGACGGGAAGTGACAGAGTCAGGTCTGCAGGCTTCCATTGAAGATACAGTTAGTCTTGTTCTACAGCTTGTCATGTAGTGGTGGCGGGGTACTTGAATACGATGAGCCAAGAAGTGTTTCCCAGCAAGACGATAATAGTAAAGGATAGGTCTGGAAGTGACTACAACAGGACATAGAGAAACAAGACAAGACAGTTTCCAGGTAGATAGAGCCATGGTCAGGATCAAGAATCATGGAGGGTGGATAAAATATGAAATATGGTTGACCCAATACGTCAAGCCAGGAAAGCATAACCATACCTAAACAATGCAACCGTCCCTTCAAAAAACCTTGGCAACTGAAAAGACTGCTCCTGTGGAACAGCCCCAGAAAAGGAATTACTCTCTCAAATTTGGCACTTAGAATATGCAACAAAAATTGACATTCAAATCCAAAAACGACTGAGATCAGCAGAAATGTGTAACACCTTTTAAAATTTAATGCAAACTTGAAATAATATGGATTATGTATAAATTACCAGGTCCTATATGGCCTAGTGGTTGGTAAGTTTGACATTTAATCACAGGCTTTCCCCTCTCCAGCAAGTTGCACTCCTACAAGTCGGGGCCACAGTGGTGGAGTGGTAACACACTCGCTTTCCACCTCTGAGATCAGAGTTTACAGTACAGAACCTTGACCAACTGTATGTACTGGTTTCAACTTCCAACTGCCCATCGTAGGGGCCACGGTGGCAGAGTGGTAACACTCTCGCCTCACACCTCTGAGACCGGGGTTCAATCCCCGCACAGGCTCAAGTGGGAAAGCTGGTTGTTGCTTGCCGTTGGTCGGCAGTTTACAGTACACAACCCTAGCGAACTCTACTGTACTGGTTTCCTCTGCCCTTCCAACTACCCGTCGTGATATAACCTGTACAGTGTTGAAAGCGACGTTAAACCCCAAATAAACAAACAAACAAACCAACTGCCCATCGTGATATGACCTGCACGGTGTTGAAAGCGACGTAAAACCCCAAATAAAGAAACCACTCCTACGATTGGCAATACTGAGGACACTGTCCCAATATGACCCTGGTCATAGCACGGGATGTAAAACCCAAACTTAAACTTTGTGTACAAATTATGTTAATATCTCAACCAAATACAAACTGTACTCAATGAAAAAAGGATACTCAGTGATACAACAGTTCAATAAACCACATGATTCACAACAATATTGGAAGGTATTTCTTTCTAATTCTCCTTTACAACTGCCGCATGCTTACGTCCTGACAGCACCAGCAATTTAGTGTGATTATGTAAAAGCACTGGTAGACAATTATTAAACATGTTAAAACCATTGCAAGGGAGCATCTCTGTTCCCTATCTCGGTTCTCTGTACCCTATCGTTTGGGTTACTAAACGGTTCCAAGTAAAAATTTACATTGTAGCGTTTATTAACAAACGTCTATTAACATTCTCTATACAAATGTTTTTGCTGAAAACTTTTATGGACGTTTATAAAATAACTTAAGAAACAAGGTTTGACCGGAAACATTTTTTTAAATATTTACAAAAAAGCTTAAGAAAAGAAGGTTTTAAAATATGTAACAAACCATACAAATAAAACGTTTAAACAACATTTGTTGACAATGTCGTTTCAAATATTTGCCCTGGTTCAGAAACATTTAATAGAAACTGGTTTTCACACCCATCATTTCAAAATTCTTGTGAAACATTTTCTACCAAACGTTTTGACATTCTATCACAAATGCTTTTTGTAATGTTTATTAAACGTGTACCTTCAACCATTTACAAACAAAGATGATAATGACCAATAACAGGGGAATTTTTGAGGATTTTGTCAACAATTACCCCACATACAATACCTAAAAGTAAGAATTCAATAGAGACACAAAGTCTCGGGCAACAATTAAGGTTAATATTGCTATGCAATGTCAAAGTAATATTTTTGTGACATTGTAATGTTCATTTGTAACATTTTTGTAAAATGTGTCATTAAACTTGCAATAATTGGTATTAATAAAATGTTTTGACAACCTTCTATTATAAATGGTTTTCATACCCACTAATTTTTAACATTTACCAAATGTTTCCCTCCAAACATTTGCAAAACTACAAAATGTTTACTGGGAGTAAGTCAGTACTTATATTTATGGCACTAACATCCCTTTCACACTACAGGCAGTATCAACAACAGTAAGCCGTGTTTGGTGAAACTTCCCTGTCCTTGGATCACCGTCTGATATCCGTTTGCAAAGTTGTGAGTCAGTGGCCAACTGTCCTTCAACATGTCCTAAGGATGTTTTAAAATGTTTAAAATTTCCGCCTCCCAATTTCCAAATTCAGTACCATGGGCACGCGCAGACGATTTTGTGCATGTGCATATCAATTTCTTGCTACGGTAACCAAAGGTGTAGTCCACGGTGTACATTCGTTACATGGTGTGATTTGGTTGTTTTTCGGTGTAATATGGCAACATAATGCAAGTGGGGGTACATGGACGTGTAGCCACTGTAACGCAAGATTGCCTACAAATCTCGAATGGTAGTTGAAGGACAGGGATGCTTTTCCAGATGCCTATAACCATGAATTACACCTAATGTAGTGTGAACAACTCGGACAAAATGGGGCAACCTGGGAGGCGGTTCCGCCACCAAAGAACACCAGTTACCATGGGACATATCACCTGTAGTGTTAACAGGACATAAGACTTTATTATGGTGTTATGACTAATCTTGTGCACCCGTCCATAAAAATTGAGCCGGGTGATCTTTTCTCAATTGAAGATTAGTCATGTTTTTCTCATGACTGAACAGGCCTTATTGCGTTTTATCTTCTTTTACGGCTCTTTTCAACAATATCAGGTTTAAAAGTCTCACATACCTAAAATATGACAGACCATATACTACTGTAAAGCAGGTAGTGCTATAAAACTGTACAATAACAAGCTTGTTTGTTATCGGACATTTCTCATGACAAAGAGAGTCGTCAGTAAATGAGGAACAGTGTAGCAGAGGTAACCACATCTACTTACTTAATATATGCTATTTTCTGTTAAAAGACTGCTTGTGTTTGTTGTTTGACTCTAAATGAAAAATTTCTCGTTGAAGTTGTGGGATTATGTACAACTTCAGCAGATTTGTGCTTATCTCTACCAAAAATATAAAGGTAATTCTGCTCCAATTTACTTAAACTGAAGGTGCACCAACTCAATCAGATATAGGCTTTTGTCATCAGCTGAAGTGCTGGATGAAAGAAGCAACAGTCAAGAATCAAAGCGGATATTTGGACACAATATAAATTTCCAAAGAAAACAATTCATGTGTGTTCAGAGTAAATAAAAATGGCACTCAACGGTTTTTCCCTCTTCCACACCAATTAAAACATTACTTGTCATCATTAGCTTGGGTTGCATATTATCAGGAGGGTCTGAAAATATAGATTTATTATTGTTCTACGATTTATGTTTGTATGTGAAAAAAAGAAAGCACCACTCCTTACAGAAATCGATGAGGTAAACATCCTCGCTAAAGATTCAAGCAATTTATGAGGAGTTTTATGTGTGACCATTCCTTATTGGTAACAACACCAGTGTAGCATGTAAACTGTTATTTAATTGTATAAAAATTTTATTATGTTTTGAGTGAATAATATACCAATAATTGGATTTTATACCAATAGTTTAGTCACGAAAAATAAGGAAACAAATTGCTATGAAATATTAACTTTCTAAAATAATTTCAACGGGAGAAATATATATTTTTACAATTGCAAAGGTAGGTGAAGAAGTATGAGTTCAGTAAATTGTTGTGCATAAATTAATTCAACTTGAATGGCAAGATAAGTATTTGTTTAACATAGGGTCACAATTGGGACAGAAATGTGTGCACAGACAGTTCCTTCACTGGTCAGTTAGGCCCTGAAATTTGCATTGTTTATTGCCAATCACCAACAGCAGATTGTTCACATGGACACTCGTGATTATATTGCATTGTTCACTGTTGTGAATATGTCATTTTACTTGCCATAACTATATTATAACTTGTATAACTATTACCTTTAGTATGTTGTCTAACAGGTATTGCTCAAGTCATCTATTTTTACAGAGATGAGTAACAACATTACTGAAACATCAGAAGAATGGTCTCTCTCAAAATACCTGTCTGATTGGCCACCAGAAGGCACAGAGGCAGACAATGCAAAGACAGTCGGATTAATATTCCTTATTGTAGCTGCAGTGTTCTTTTGCTGTTGCCTATCTGCTGACCTGCAGTTTTGTTTCCACAGCATAAAACAGCTGAAGAGGAAAGCTGGCCAAGGAAAGGGGAACAAAGCCAAAGGATTTCGAAAGAAAGGTAAAGTCAGGCCAGGTAGGAATGACAGAGAAGGCAGCAAGATGCCAGGCAAAATACAAGGAGGAATTGCATATGACAAAGTCAGGAGTGAGGGGAGCTGGAAAGGTTTAATGGATTCAGAGGATCTAAACAAGGGATCAAAAGAACTTCTGATTACTTTTGAGAATCCTTACTGGGAGAATTATGGAGAGGCACCACCTCCTTATTACTCATCCAGACGTCAGTCAGCTGTGAAATATTGACATTCTGGGATTTTTTTTTGAAATGTGAAATTTGGATGAGTTAAGTGCGGAAGTATAGATAACTACTGTTAATTATTGATAGTTTCTATTCATTAAGCTCATATCTTCGTTTTATGGGCAAAAAAAACCCAATAGATTTATGTTTAGATGCATCATATGAAAATAGTTACTTGTACTGAAATGGATATTAAATATGTGGTAAATAATTACAATATCTGTACAAAAGAATTTACATATGATGTTTTTCAGTACTGTCAATTGTTTTTGGACAAAACAATACAATAATGTATTATGTTATAGTTTCTGTAATCGTTTTTCCAAAAGATTGTTACAATCCTAAACTGGCACTATGAGAGAGATGAATACATTGTGACGAATCATAGACAAATCGGCCCTTTGCCAAATCGGCCCCCAAAATAAAATTAGCTGGTGAAATTGGCCCCCTAAAAATTAATTTATGGTCAAATCGGCCCCCTAGATATAGATAGATAAGTGTAAATATGATTAATGTATTTTGTCACAATTCCACACCCCCTAGACATTGGGGTTACTTGTGAGTTTTATGTATCTACAATAGACAAAATATTATCTATTTAAAATATAAAATTAATAATAATATTAATAATAATTCTCCCATTGTTCTATTTGATGCCCACAGGGGTGGAGATGATATAATCCTCTGCATGGACATCAAAAGGAACAATCAGCTTTGAATGTCTAATACTGTTTAACATTTTAGCTAGTAATCCCTATACTAAACAAATACCAAAGATCACTAAAGTTATAATCCCATATAATCACGACTAAGGTTATTTTAATATGGGACAGACGAGGTTGGGGTTGGGTAAAAGTTCAATTTTAGCTTGAGATTTCTCCTTTATTTCTGCATGTATTTAATGCATTAAAAATTTACACCATTAAAATATTTCTCTAATGATCTGTATAGCATATTTTTTAGTAGTTAATTTTATGTAGTCCCCAAAATATGAATAAGAAATTATTCGTGTTGATAAATTTGAAAAGTTTATTATGTAAAGTAAACAAAAAAAACTCCTGAAACTACATTGATATAGTTCCTAAAATAATGGACGATATATTAATGTACATTTATTTTCTTTCAAAATAATGGTTTCATTCACCTTTGATGATGTTGACAGAATGTGGGATAGTGCAAAGCTAGACTTTCAAGTTTCTCAACTGAAGCTGCATACCTGAAGATGTATATGTCTTAGTGGAACTGTTTCTGTAGAATATCACTGTGTGGCTTTCATTGGAGTTCCATGTCTGTGAATACGATAAACAATTCCAGAGCTTATGTCTCCCCTCTTCTTTACTCTCCTAACTGCCACCGTCTCCTAACACTCTCTCATAGGCTAGGAATACAGAGGACTGGGATTTGATTTGAAGTGCATACTGATTGGTTCGATTGACCACTTCAATTCTCTCTCATTTAACTATATCCCCCAATGGTAAGTTAAATGACAATGATGAATGGTCATCCCCGTAACTTTGCCTTTCATTTGGAGAATGCCAGTCTTTACAGCTAGGGCTGTTTTGGCCATTCAGGATGTGACCAATTAGCACTTTGAGTCCTGTAATAAAGCCAATATTGTGCCGAGTATAAATATAATACAATACATGCATACCGTCTACATACTAGATACAATAATACTTTGTATGGAGGGCTGTTACATGAGGTATGATGTGACATGATTCAGAGAGAGATATTATGAATGAGTGACTTCAATAACAGGGAATTTTTCTAATGAACCACGGTTAAAGCAGACTTGGTACAGCTGGTAGACATTTTATAGTAGGCAAGTAAGTACATTAGTGACATGTGGGTTTTTCAGAAAGGCATTATCAAAGAGAGTGTGTGCTCATCTCGGCCAATTATCTCTTAGTGGCCCACACTCTCACATTATAGTCCTACATTTGCATTATTTGGCAAAATATGGGCATATCTTAATGTAACCGCAAGAAGGGCGAATTACAGGCCTGTTGGAGCCTATATACCACTGCAATACCTGATGCAATTCTGAAACCTATGCAGTAAGTGTAAGAGCATTTTCCTGCCAAATTTCAGGAATATAGACCAACACTTAGTACTCATTTGGGCTTATTTACATCTATATTTGACCATTTTAACAGCAATATTTAGGTTGAATAATTTCTGTTTGGACATGCAATGCTAAAGATGTGCCTACAATATCATCATTTGTGGTCAAAACATGTATAACATTAAATAAGGGTTTCTGATTGACCAACTTATGATATACTCAACATTCTCCCAATGGTGGGGAGGGCAGACACCAGAGGTCCACACCCCGAAACTGAAATTCCTAATGTGGCCCTCGAGTGAGCCAGACCAATGCAATTTCATTCTAGGGTAAAAACTGAATTTTCTGAGGAAATTTCAGCCAGATTCAACAACTTTAAGAGGTGTTTTTAGCTGAATTACAATTAGATGATACTCTCGTTACATGCACTCCAATACATGTATTTTGAACATGTATTTCTTAAAGACCCCTTCTCATATACACGTTTTCAATAGGCGGGCAAATGATGGTAAAAGCCATCTCCAAACTTTCTAACATCTTCTTTGAATCTTATACTTTTACCTTCTACCTTTAGTTACCTTCACGGTCTTCTACCTTTAGCTACCTTCACTGTCTTTGTCCTTGCCACGGAAATTTTGGTTAAGTTTAAAACTTCCGTCTAGTTATTGAAAATTGCTTCTGACAAAGCCGAACCTTGTTGTATGTTTTCCGAGATCAAGGTTGTCTTTTCCCGCGAATTTCCACTTGAAAACATACATCATAGATACAGAAGGAAACAGAAGATCGAGTTTCGGTTTCTCAGGGAAACAGTAGACCTTGCAGCGGGCCTACTGAGACTCAATGACTCTAACTGTAGGGCGTGGGAGGCGGTTATACTCGACTATACAAGACAAATGACGTCCTCAAAACTGAAGGACCATCGTTTACTACATTTTTCACCCAATTTTAGAAGAAAACCAGCGCCGATTCGACCGCTTATCACCACCTTTCACTACCGTCAAGATGAGAAAGAGGCTTAAGGAACACCCTCTTTGAACATCACTTTTTCATAAAAAATATTGCTGTAAAAGTGGCCAAAAAGCATGTAAGTCACCCCATACTAGTACCAAGTGTTGTTCTAATATGCTGAAATTTGGCCAGCAAATCGACAAAGAAAATGTACATCAATGCCTGCAATGCCGTGTCTATTTTCACAGAAAATAAAATGCTCCATTAAATTTCAGTATTGATAACAAAAGTAAATGTGCTTTAAGACCCTTCAAATTATGACAAATATATTTCCACTGTAAATATTTCGGATTTTTCTTTGGTGTTTTCCTTCTACATGAATACAGGACATATGAAACAAATTGAAACATCCTTAATCCTTAAGGCAATGTGAAAAATCTGATAAAAGTGAAGTGATTGTTACAGCAAAGACCAAAACGTTCCATGTCACAATATGAAAGCATTTTAAAAACAAATATACAATCCTTGAGGATCAACCATATTTTGTTTCAGATCCACTTGTACCACAAACTGGCGTTTATTTTATCGCAGTTATAACTTTAATAATATCCCTTTGTGACATTGAGTATATTTAAACTCTTTATCACAAGTATTACTGCTCTAAAGTGGATAAAATATCATTTCTTGGACCGCCCTTCATCAAGATTGAACGTTTGTGCTACATTTTGTATTTTGAGTCACAAGTCCATACTGCATTTCCAAACAGGGAGTATTGGGTTACTCGAGAAGTGAAATATGGGTTTAACTGGAACTTTTTCTCCCTGTGGTTGGGTTGGTGATTGACTACTAGACTCTGAATGAAAGAATAGTAGGTTTGGTCTGGCCATAACAAAATACTTCGACAGGTATATGAGAATATCATGGACAGTAGATGTAATATGTGTCTGGCTAATATATTAATATGAATAAACTGGATCATGACTTGTTTATTGAAAACTAATATGGATAATTGGACTCAATAGCAAATAATATATCACTCATGAAGATTAACAATATAATACTAGTGCTACACACTCTTATAATATTTTCTTCATCAGTGAAAATTTTCTCTGTGTGTATCATTCATGAAGTTTTCCTTTTATACAAGTTTAATCCAGATGGTAAACCATTTCGGACACTATTATCGTGAACAGGGCAAAATAGGAATGTGGATGAGTAGCTTGCCATAGGTCTCCGAGTGCTTTAATTTTCACATTTTATTCTACTGCTACCTCAATAAAAACACTACCTATGATACTCCATAAGAAGTTTATATGTGAAATTATTGACTTCTCATGATTATATTTCTAAGTTTATGTTTCAGTGGAAAATCCACACCAAACCACAGTGTTTACGGAATCAATGAGACAAACTTCCCCTGTACCTTGTAACAACTCAAACAGTTTAATGCATGACCAGTCAAGAAAGGTAATTGATCCTCTGTAGAGTGTGAGCAGTAATTTAATTGCACATCAATTTCATCGTTATTATTTGAATAATTGAGAAAACTTGGATCTTATACCAAGGGTTCGCTTAACTGTGAAAATATAAACAAATTGCTGTGAAATATTGATTTCCTTAAATTTATTAAAACTGGAAAAGTAATAGAAATATTTCAACATTTAGTAAATTTTTTGACTAACATCGGGACCAATTGATAGATCTTGAGGCTTTGAGAAGGAAGTTTTGAAACAAACTGTTTTGAAAATCTACATAACGTAACATTAAAAAAATCTTCCCCAGTTAGCTGCATGCCCTCGACCTGCAGGTCAAGTTTTTTTAGAATCCTTGATATTTGTGTCTTAGAAATACTTTTATAATCAGTTAATGTGACAGAAAATGTTTGGGGCAGAATTTTGTCAATAGAGCAACAGGTTAGCTTATCTCAGTGTCTGTATTCCAAGAACAAAAAGTATAAAATCAGCTTAAGATCATGGGGATCAGAATCTTTTTACAAACCACCAGGTGACATTTTACAGATAAGTCACTATCAACATAGTATTGAAACAGTGGGATTGAAAACTTCTTATTTGCTGTTTGGATTGTTTGTTTGGATTGATTTTCATTAGTCGTCATTGGTCGTCAATGGTCTTATCAGTCTTCACCAGCCAACTACAAACATTTCATTTTATTCTCTGTTATACATATTTGTGATGTGGTAGCGGGGTGTGTGGGGTGGCGTCGGTCTTTTGGGTTGTGTTTGTAGATTTGTTATTTAGACCCTGACTTTGTGGTTGAGTAGCACTATCAGTTACATGGTGTCTCTGCTTACATGAGGTACTTCTTTGTATATTCTAATAACGTTTCCCTAGCACCAAAAGGAAATCATACTATCGACACTATCAATAACATACTCTTTATGTACTGTGTACCAACCAATGTGTATAGTATACCTACTTTTTGTAGCCATTAGGCACTCATTGACCTAAAGTTTATTCTTCAGTTTTAGCTTGTTTTTGTTGTTCAGTATCTATAGATCCAGGTAACATATTATTCTCCAGTAATGAATACGAAAATCAAGCCCACAAGCTGTAGGCCTTTTTTAAATACGAAATGCTGTTTAAGGGTTTACAGGTTACAGTAAAATTTTGCCTATCACGTTACTGGTCAACATGTTGAATGCTTCTTACCTCTTTAAATTTTCAGTGTAATGGAAAAGTCAATAATAAAATACACATTGTTTTGCAATTGTGTGAATGCAATCCTTTTAGAGATGATTTCTTGTTGACTGGACACTGAGCCACACCTCAAAAAATAGGCAATACCCAATCTTATTTTGTCGTACTAACACTTTAAACTATTTCACAATGTCCTCAGTATGACTAATGTATGTTGAAAATATTTGTGTTCAAAGACTAAGAAAGGACTCAACTTTCACAGGTATTAACAGGTATTATTTCACCTAGTCACAGATATTGTTTGGAGTTATTATCTCCTGCCTGCATGCTATGTGCATGCGTCCGTCACATTTTTGCATAAACCTTAATATCTCATTCATTTATAAAGATATCTTCACCAAATTTGCAGGGAATGTTTTTCCCTATGAAAACCTTTCTCTGCAAAATTTTAGCCTCATTTTGAAAAACAAAATGGCTGCCATAGATAATTGTTAGAAAATCATAAAGGTACTCAAAATCTTGAAATATTCCAGCTAGCTTCGCCAAATTTGAACAAAAGCTATATGGCTAGAAAAAACTAGCATGATAGTAATTTTGGCCTAGTTCAAAAAACAAAATAGCCACCATATCAAATGTTTAATATAAAACGGGTTTATCCTATTTAAAAGGCCTTAGATCTCCCCAAATATTGCTCCTAGAGGTTCGGAATGTGAAAACAACCTGTAGGAAATCATGGCCTCGTAATCTTTTCCAGGTGTTGAATTTCACCTTTGACTTTTGACCCCTGCTTCAAGGTTAACTGGGGTCGTCAAACTAAAACATCCTTATTACTCCTTTATTATTTGTGCTATAGCTTCAGAATGTAAAGACAGACCAGGAAAAGCAAATACTGTGTTTGAGAGAAAAAAACACCTTCCATGCGTGTGTGTGTTTGTGCGTCCGTCCGTGCATCAAGTTTTTACATAAACCTTAACATCTCATTCATTTATAAAGATATCGTCACCAAAGTTGCCGGGAATGTTTATGCCTACCAAAACCTGTCTGTGCAAAATTTTGGCCTCTTTTTGAAAACAAAATGGCCGCCATAGCCAATTGTTTGAAAGTCATAAAGTTGCTCTAAATCTCAAAATATTCCAGCTAGCTTCATCAAATTTGCACCAAAGATATATGACTAGAAAAGCTAGCCTGATAGTCATTTCGACCTAGTTCTAAAAACAAAATGGCCGCCATATCACATGTTTATTGTCAAATGGGGTTATCCTATTAAAACACCTTACATTTCCCCTAATATGCTCCTAGAGGTTCGGAATGTGAAAACAACTTGTAGGAAGTCATGGCCTGGCAATCTTTCCCAGGTGTTGAATTTCACCTTTGACCCCTGCTTCAAGGTTAAATTGGTTCATCACACTAAAATATCCTTATTTCTCCCTTATTATTGGTGCTATGGTTCCAGAATATAAAGACAGACCATCATAAGTCCTGACCTTCAATGTTTTTTCTGAAAAAAATTTTGGCCTTATTTTGAAAAACAAAATGGCCGCCATAGCCAATTATTTAAAAATCATTAAGATGCTCCAAAAATTGAAATAATGCAGCTAGGTTCATCAAATTTGTGCAAAAGATATAAGGCTAGGAAAGTTAGCCTGATAGCAACTTGGCCTAGTTTTGAAAACAAAATGGTCGTCATGTCACATGTTAAATGGGATTATCCTATTAAAAAGGCCCTGTATCTCCCTTATCATTGCTACTATAGGGGTTCCAAATGTGAAAACAACTTAAAGAAAGTCAAGGCCTGAGACTCTTTTCCAATTACTGAATTTTTCCTATGACCCCTTCTTCTAACTCTTTAGCTTTCCATTATTATTGATTCTAAGGTGGGAGATAACCGCTGCAGCATTTGCCTTGTAAATAAAAATAAGTATGTTACATGCAGTGGGTTTTATATTTTTATTAATCTTTTACATTAACATCTATAAAAATAAAATTTCTTTGCAGTTCATATAAATATTAATAATTGGCAATAATACATCAATGATTAGATATAATAGCAACTATAACTTGAATCCATAATGTACCCATACAGTGTGGCAGCAGGCAGGACTGACCCTAGCCTTAAAATATTATAAAATAAAATTCATAAAATGTTAAGAGAGAACTGCCACACATATTATGCAATAATGACCCGCCCCCAGCAGGTTACCATAAATGTATTAATATAAGAACTCAAGTTACTATGAGTATAGACCCCAAGCAGTGGGTTATTCCCAAATAATGGACAAAAACTCACCCAACAATAGCATTGAAGAGACTTTGGTCTATGATACAAATAAAATATGCTTGGCAACAGTAATATAACGAAGTTACCACAGGTAGCTTGACCTATCTCAGCAGACAAAATACATTAAAACATTTTAATGGCAGATTATCCCACAAGGGTTTAGCTACACTGTTGGACCACGCTTTGTGCTCGAAAATTGCAGAATAAAAGTAAGTTACATAAAATCAAATTAATATCAAGGCTTGTCTGCTAATGGTCACATAACACCAAACATATAAATAATATTATTACAATTTTGCCATCCCCCCAGAATGATTATAACATGGTCACATGGGACCCAGAATACGAGATTCCAGGTTAAAGCCACAGCTTAGATAGAGTATGATAGCAATGATGTCATGGTGAACCAAGCAATTATAACAGTGGAACCACTGATACTTTATGCAATAGTAAGCGATTAAAAATATTTACTAACAGTGAAGCCACTGACATAGATCTGGACTAGCAATCTTATTCATAGAAATATCACTAATGATATGAATACAGTAGTGTCTCTGATCACAAACTAATCAACATAGCATAAACATATAGGCAGCCACACTGGAGTAGAGTCAACAGTCTCTGAATAACTCTAGAAGCCACAGTCAATTTGAGCAGAAGTCAACCCTGCTGTGGTCCAACCACTCTCAAAGCTCCAGTACCCAAAAAGCGGTCTCCCACAGGCGGAGAATGGTCGCAGTAAGACAATCAGCCCACTACATCAGATATCTTTACACAGGTTGTTGCCTGCACACTACAACTAGAAACACTAATAGAAACACATGTACCTAATAAAATGGGTGGGTAAAGGGTGCGAAAATAAATTTTTTGTAAAATATTTTTAGTCTTGTCACATCGACTGCCAGTTCAGATCTGACCATTATCCCCTTGGTCAACCAAAGGGTCAAGCTGCTGACCAATCAGAGGTGCCCAACCGAATAATCAGTAACTTTACAAAAATATATGGATAAATCGATTAAAGTGGGGTGCAGGAGTGATTAAGGTTGACACCTAACACTCCCCACCCCAAGTAGATGGGAATACTATAAAATCTCAGAGCAGAGAGCTCTGATAAGATTCAAACCCAAGACTACCAAGTTGGACATGACCACATTAATAGGGAAATGAAAGTAGAAAGTAAAATAAATTGGAAGATTTGAACAGATGAGCTGATGAGGTCAAAACAAGGTCAAGGTAAGGTCAAACCTGGGGCCCGAGTGATAAAAACCATTGTAAGCACAGACATGATTTTACGCAATAAGACTGATACAGCTCACAGCACAGGTGCCAGTGATCATGTGTGTTTAAGCAAATTTGACCTAGAGGTGAAAACAAGGTCAAGAAGGTCACATAGGTAACCTGACACCCCTAAGGGAAGTTTACACAATAAAAACAGAGAGAAGTGCCAGAGGGGATCCAATCGATTTACAATCGGGGTTCCGTCAAATCTGACCTTAAGGTGTAAACAAGGTCTAAAGTAGGTAACAACGATCACCCCCCATGCCAAGGGTAGTCACGAGAACAAGAAGAGAAACCCGCAGTGGGTTTTATATTTTTATTAATCTTTTACATTAACATCTATAAAAATAAAATTTCTTTGCAGTTCATATAATTATTAATAATTGGCAATAATACATCAATGACTTGATATAATAGCAACTATACTTGAATCCATAATGTACCCATACAGTGTGGCAGCAGGCAGGGCTGACCCTAGCCTTAAAGTATTATAAAATAAAATTCATAAAATGTTAAGAGAGAACTACCACACATATTATGCAATAATGACCCGCCCCAGCAGGTTACCATAAATGTATTAATATAAGAAACTCAAGTTACTATGAGTACAGACCCCAAGCAGTGAGTTATTCCCAAATAATGGACAAAATATCACCCAAACCACCCATCAAGGGAGTAGATGTAGTCGGAAAGCTTGGGTAAGAGGAGAAGTGGAGGGGATTAGTTTTCTGTATGTACCTCCAAACACAGTCAGAAGACCAAGTACCCTGCTGTTTTATTACTTCAATGGGGACCCCATGTTCAAAAGCCCAAGAGACCTCCTAAAGGTAGGGAATGTGAAATTGTGATGTTGCAATTGTAATAACAGCAAAACCCTCTTCAAATGCTTTCTAACCATGCTATCTGTAAGAGGAGACCACGTGTTGGCTTTAAAAATGGCAAACAATGGATCATTATTTGAACCAGGGACCAGGTGCAACATATTAGATAGTGCTGTGACTGGGCACAATTTGGAACATAGAAGTTTTGGAATAACCACACAAGCAACCTTGTCTCGAGATTGGATGGTTTTGGACCATTTTACTAAAACAATAGCCTTATTATCACAAAAAATGATATCACCTCGAGCTAAATGGCGAGAGGGGTCAAAGCCATTTTTTGCATGTGGAACCATATTTGACAATCTCAAAAATGAAAAGAATGCCAAAAGGTATACTAAGAGAAACATTTCTGAGAAATCTAGTGTCTCTGTTGCGGCAATGATATCCAGCAACATTTGTTCAGTGAATATGGAATTTGTCTTGATCAGAAGAGGCCTGTTTATTTTTACAGATTTAACAAACATTTGGATTTTTTCATCCCTGAAGCGGTGGGTTGGAAGGTTATGTATTATAAACATGGTCCTGAGGCCTGCCAGATAATTGCAAATATTGGCAACAGATAATGAATTATCTACCAGATATTCAATAAAAGACAGAATAATATCCACATTTAACTGGCAGGGGGTCAGCCCAGTGACCACCAGAAAACATCCTGCTGTAGGTTCTCTGAGTTGCAGGTCTAAGTGAATCCTGGAGCCGGGCATACGCTCTCTGGTGGTCATCTGGGCTGAGGCAACAGTACAATCTGAAACTATATATCATAATTTAAGCATGTGAGATCAATATGAGTGGGGACCCATGACACATTAGCGGCATATGTTGCAAGCAATCCATAAGACTGTTGATCAAATTTAAACCTAGAAAGTAGATCAGCAATCACATTTGATTTTCCAGGAATATGCTCAATATGAATAGAAATATTAAACAGAGCAGATAATATCCATATGTTACGAGCACCCAATATGCCATCTTTTGTCTTACCCGAGGTGAGAACCTCCACAACTGCCATGTTATCACATTTGACCCTAATTTTCTTATCTTTCCACTGATAAGCCCATATATTTAAGGCCACCAAAATATTGACGATTTCAAGGTGAACAATAGAGTAATTTTGAAAGTTTTTTGGAATTGGCAAGGCATAACACTGGTTGTCAAAACTTCCCCCCATGCCAGTAAGGGAGGCATCCAAATGTAATTCTCCCTGGACGGGTCTAATGTCATAGTACACTACTCCATTGAACTCACTCAAAAAAGTGTGAAACCAGATTAAGTCTTTGAAAAATTTTCTATTCAGAAAGATAGTATCTTTTTCAAAATTTTCCCTCAAAAGCAGAAGCATACGGTTAAGAAACGTATGTGCAGGTTTTGCCATTGGCTACACATATCAACGGTACTGTCAAGCTTGTCTGGCGGGACAGACATGGTTCTGGTTTCAGTGTTAATCAGAATACCTAAGCAAATTAAAGATGTAGATGGAGCCACCAACTTCCTTGGGTTGATGGTGAGACCCAGCTGGGTCAAAAGATCTAACAAGGTCTCGAAAGATTGATGAATATTAGATGGTAATCCACAGTATATTAGATCATCCACATAATTATACAGATGTGGAAAACCCTGTTGTCTCATAATATATCTAATGCTATCTGTCACTTTTTCAAAGAAAACTGACCCATGTCTGTACCCAAATGGGACTGATTGATCGATAAAATATGACTGATGCTTAAGGTCCATGAAATCCAAGTCCCCTGGATCCACTTTAAGCTGCCTAAAAGCTCGGCTGATGTCCACTTTATATAGCAAAGAGCCAGGACCTAACTCCACAATTTTCTTAACAATATCATCAACAGATGGGTAATTTAAAACAAAACTTGGCCCGAAATATTTATCCTTTATAACACCAGCATTAACTGAAAAAATTTTGGGCTAGCTCAGGTCTACAATAGTACGTCTGACCTCAGAATCAGGCTTCTCCCTGGCCATAAAGGGAGATATGTGCAAAGGTATTGGTTTGTGGTCAAAGGGTCCCAACATGGCCTCATGCTTCAGCTCCTCTTGAACATAACATTCTATATCATATGCATGATCTCGCCCAGAGGCATGGTTCTCTTAAGTGGACTGTAGTTCGAAATTTCTGTCGAAATCGAGAGGGAAGCCAAATTCCAGTAGGTTTACAAGTTGTTTATCCCAGTAATCAGCCAAATAATATTTCCAGTTTTTAATTTTGAAGACACTGGAATTCGGATACCCATATAATTTGGACAATTAGAGTCTTTCACAGCCCTATGTAAGGACAGAATGTCAGATGTAGCAGTGTTATTGGTTTTTGGACCTTGATAAAGCATTAAAGGTGACAGTGGAATGACACCAAACGCATTGTCCATTTGTTGTTTACAAGCCATATATTCCCAACACGACCTAGCCTGTTGAACCAGTTTCTGGTCTACTCTTTTCTTCAAGAAAAAATTTTCAAAATCATCATGATTTGTACCATTTACAGTGTTTTCAGAGTTCACTTCCAGAGGATGCCAAGGTCACCCTCAAGGTCAGAAAATTTACAGTCAATATCATTCAGTGTGTCATAGACACAAGTTTCATTTAAATCTCCAAATTCATACAACTGAGAAAATCTATTAGATAGGGCTACTGGTCTTTGCAACTGATCAGGTGCAACCTTAGTATTTACCCTGGCAATATGTTTATGAGCTGGGCTGTCCGAACTGATATTTGACTTCTTGGTGGGTGCAAGGTACCCCCATCCAGCAAGTTTGCCCAATGAGCGGCCTTGCTGGGTGGCCAGCCCATTTTTAGCACGACTATGCATGCATTGAAACTATGAATCAGCCAAGACCTCAGCATAAGACTTACTGGGTATGGCAGGTTTACAGCTATCACTGGCTGCTAGCCATTCCTTCCAAGTAGCTCTAGTAGCCGACATTTCCTGCTTCAAAATATTTACATCAGAAATAGATTGATTGTACACAAACCTACAAGGATATTGGTTATTTACAATTTCTCCAGGACTAGTATGTACAAATACAGGTTTACTTTCAAAAGTGTTAAAAAAATCTACCTGGACATAATCAGGCTGTGACTGAGCCCTAGTAACCATGCCCAAGGTTAGTCGTTTTTACTGATTTTTTCAATCACTGGCACTATGGGTACTGACCTTGCCATCCTGGGCAAAACAGGAACTGCAAATATGTCTATAAAACACCCCTTTTGTTTCATGGTGTTTGGTGAAACTACAAGAGTTGTCATTGAAATATATGCATGGCATTGATTTGGCATTTTTCTGATGTCTGACCTTGTTTTTTTAATTTTTGGCCACCAGTATTGGTAAGGGATCCGTATGTATGTCTCTGTGCATTTGCTCTTCGGATCCGGTCGATTTTTTCTGTTTCAGCCCAGCTAGCAATCTCGCCTTGCTCCATTCGACATAAGAGTACTGCATGACTAGCTTTCGCTGCTTGCCACGAAAAATCATTGGAATCGTCCAATAAAGCAATAAGGTAATCGAGCATTTGACCTCTTGTTTGTGAACTTTCCTCATCTCTCATAATTCGACAAAATCCAGCCATCCACTGTGTGATATTTAGTTGGTTATAATTTAACCTATCTTTGGAAGTTCTGGCTAAAATGAATTCATGTGGCCACTTCACTCTTTGATATACATACACATCAACCGACCCTCCCCTCTGAGATTTAATTTTTGAATCAATACCTTTTTTATTAAGGACAGACAACTCTTTGAGGCGATTCTCAACTTGCTCTTGAATAATTCTATCATGCCGCATAGTTTGTAAATTTGGCAATTTTTCTTGCAAGTCTGCCTCCCCCTGGGAGACATTGAGATTTGAACCCGCAGCTAAAGGTTTACACACAGATTTCTTAACCGTAGAGCAAGATTTAGGCACAGATTTACTTTCAATGACATTCAAACACTTACCAATTGCATCAAGCTGAGACAAAATCTTTGCATTAATCAAAGCCTGATCCGAACTTGTCGGATCCGACATCTGTTCAACATGTGGTGCCCTCTCAGATTTCCTAACATCCAATCTATGTTTTAAAGCAACAGAATCGTGATTTGAATCACTACTACTGCCATTAACAAGCATGTCAATATCACTATCAATATCACTCTCAATATCAGTATCAGATTTTGACTGACCTGGGGTTGGCTGTGAAGAAAATTCATTCAAAAACGCACCGTCATCTTGAACCTGCAATTCAACCGGAATCTCAACTTTTCTACGTAAATTGTAAGGTTTACCTGCCATTCTGTGCTTCTGACGAGTTGCCATCTACTGAATATAGTGTGTAACTAGAGACAAGACTGTAATACTTCAAGTTAAAACTAAAACAAAATAATAAAAAACTAAATAAATGATAAAATAATTTTTTTGTAAAGTATTTTTAGTCTTGTCAGATCGACTGCCAGTTCAGATCTGACCATTATCCCCTTGGTCAACCAAAGGATCACGCTGCTGGCCAATCAGAGGTGCCCAACCAAATAATCAGTAACTTTACAAAAATATATGGATAAATCGATTAAAGTGGGGTGCAGGAGTGATTAAGGTTGACATCTAAATGTCAACCCCATACAATATAAAGGTATTAAGCAATTCCCTCGTTGCCACTGTATCTAAAGCACTTATAGGGAGTTAAGCCAGCTTCTCTCACAAGAAATGACAAGAGAAAATACTTTGATAAGTCATACTCAGTAATTCAAGCACAAGTAATAGATATGGCCCGAGTAACTTTGATATTTTATTCTAATTCTTGCATTACTGAAAATATAGCTGTATCATCATCTAGGGGTGCATATCAATGAAAGGTTCTTGGCCTATTGATTTATTATCGCTCTATGTTTTACGTCAGACATATGGAGACAATCACACACAAACCACACTGTTTACAGAAATCAATAAGGTAAATATCCATTGTAACTACTAAAATTTATGAGGAATTTTACAGGTGACGAAGCATTGAAGGCCGCTGCATTTGTATAGCACAGGGCTATAATTTTATTGCATAGCACATTATTTTGTTTTGAATAATTAATAAAGCGTGTTTTTATATTAATGGTTCAGGAAGTGATAAAATATAGCTGTGGCATATTATCTTACTAAAATTTATGTCAACTCGGAGAAATATCCCTACTCAAAGGTAAGCTCATGAGAGATATTGGTGTTTTTAGAAACAAGTAAAATATTTTCCAGGTGAAAAGGTAAACAAAAATAATCTTGCTTAACCCTAGCTGGCATATAACTTATTTTCTGTATTATTATATTTTTCATCTGTGTGGAGGAACTACAGACAGTGAAACAGGAAATGACTTTGTCTATATTTAAATTGTTTTATATCTATTGGCTTCACATAATTAATGTAGCTATTATAACCTGGCATATAAACACATGGTAAAGAATGCAGCAATGCACCACTATACAATATCAATTTATATTTGCATTGCCTTAAATAAAATAGAATGAAATCACACTTCAGTTTTTAATTTGGTTCTGTTTAAGTTTCCATGCAGGTACACATTAAAGAGAAAATATTTTTGCATATATTTATTCACAATGAGGGGACTATGTAGCTATTAAATCTTGTTATTATCGAAAGCGCACAGACAATTTTTCTGCATTGATACAATCACAGATTGTGTACATTACACTTGTATTTATCTTATAAGATTACAGTATTCAGTATTGTAAAGATGGTCTTACTTGCACTTTTAACAGGTACTGTACAAATCCTCCATTTTCACAGCGATGAGTAACAACATTACTGAAACACCAGAAGAATGGTCTCTCTCAAAATACCTGTCAGATTGGCCACCAGAAGGCACAGATGCAGACAATGCAACAACAGTGGGGCTAATATTCCTTATTATTGTTGGAGTATTCTTTTGTTGTTGCCTATCTGCTGACCTGCAGTTTTGTTGCCACGGCATAAAACAGCTGAAGAAGAAAGTTGGCCAGCAAAACAGGAGCAAGTCCAAAGCATTTCGAAAGACAGGCAAAGTCAGACCAAGCAAGAATGACATAGGAAGAAGCAAGATGCCAGACAAAATGGAAGGGAGGATTGCATATGACAAGGTCAAGAGTGGGGAGTGTATGAAGAGTTTGATAGATTCAGAAAATCAGAACACAGGATCAAAGGAACTTTTGATTAATTTTGAGAATCCTCATTTGGAGAACTATGGAGAAGCACCACCACCATATTATTCTTCTAGACATTCACTGACTTTGAAAAAATAATATCCTTTGGCATATAAAGGCTCGGAAAAAAGGATAATTGCGGATAATAACAGTCAATGAGTAATAACTGATATTAATGATGTATGGTTTCTGTTAATTGAGTTTATATCATTGTTTCTGTGGACCAAGATGTAGCAAAAAACATTTCCAGGTGTATGTTTTGAAAAATATTATCTAATGTTTAAATCTGGTATGAACGGGATAGTTTTAAGAACATCCTCTGAGGACTTACTATTAATTCTCCAACAAAAATTGATTAAATAGCATGTAATCTACTATTCTGTCTCCAAGGATTTAAACTCCCATAAGTGACAATACTGAGGACCTGTCTCAATATGACTCTGGCTGTTGAATGGCACATAAAACCCCTTTCAACTTTCCAAGGTTTGAGGAGATGCTGTCATACATTACACAAAGGGATGATATTTTGACATGCAAATACTTCACCACACTGCATAGAATCAATAATGATATTCAGCAACTGATACATAGCTATCTTTAGATCCAAAGATAATGACTGGACAAAGCCATGTGATCATATTTTTATGTCTGAAATGTATAACATGTAGCTGCTATTTTTTGGTGAAACTATAACAGTAATATTTAATAGAATAATTTCTTTCATGTTTATTTCAACAGATGGTCACAACCCAAACAAAGCCAATTTTAAACATATTTTTATGTCTGAAATGTATACGATCTAGCTGCTATTTTTTGGTGAAGCTACAACAGTAATATTTAATAGAATAATTTCTTTCATGTTTATTTCAACAAATGGTCACAACCCCTTTCCATCACCAATGGTAAGATTACTGTGATCCTAGTTGAAAGTCAAAGTAGATTCTCACATGTTCAGTTAAGGTCAAATCAGGACGAACGTCCTCATTGAATCTTACTTGTTGGACTGACTTGAATGGAATTAACAAACATAGAATTTAGAAGCAAGAGATAAATGTTAAGCTTGTTAACTGCAGGGCCACTCAGGTCTCCTAGTAATTACATTTCTCGAGTGTAAGGTCTTCAAAATAATTCCAACACAGTTTCAAAGGTACGGATGGGGTGATAGTCAATATCATGGTTTGATGTATTTATACTTTTGGAGGCTTTTGACTACGAGAAGTGACAATGCTGAGGACCTGTTCCAATATAACCCTGGCTATTGAAAGGAACTTAACTTTATACTTTTTCAGAACTTACTATATACTTTTCGAATTTTGTCACAATTTAAATGATTATTGTGGTTCTGCTTCTGCAATGTGTCACTAACCTAGGTCGAATTTAAAGATCTTCTCTGTTACAGATACCTAAAGATTCAGTAAAGATTAGGAAACAAGGCCAAAAGGGGTTTTGGTCTATTAGCGCGAGCCACAAAGCCATCAGAGAAAACAGTAGTGCACTGTAGTGGTGACCCATCGAAGTACCCAAGTAGCCCATTGCCACTTAACTTCACTGGACAGACAGGTACTCAACACACTATGCCACAATTGATGAAAATCCAGAGACAAAATAACGGGGGAGATTCCTAGAAGCACGAGCCTCGCTAGAGCTCATGCTTAAAAACCACATGCATTTACGATGCTGAAAAATACAAAATGTTCACCAATGATCAAAAACCCATCCGCCAGATAACATGGCACAAAATAGTGTTGTGAGGCTTGCTAAGTTAAGTCTGCATGAGAGCATCCAGACATAGTTTATTTTCACCTAATTTCTAATCTGTGATCTTGTGCCAGTGCTCCAGCATAAATGATGGTGTTTTGGCTATTGTCAAAAAATGGTTCTTGCAACTAGATATGTAAAGAACAGTGTTCAATAGGCAACCAATAGAGAGTCTTCCTAACAGACGTGATGTGTGAGTACTTAGTCGTGTTGGTAACGATTCTAGCCAGACTATTTTGAACACATTGCAGCTTACGAAGATCAAGAGCTATGAGAGAGACACCTAAACAAGGAATTACAGTAGTCAAGTCGACTCCCAACCAAAGCATCCGCAGCCATAAGAGCAGCATGACGTGTCTGATAGCCTCTTAGATGCACAAGATCACGGATTTGAGCAAAACAGGACTTACAGATATTCTGGACATGTCTTGAAAAGGACAAATCGAATTCATCTTCCACTATGGCCTACTGGGTAACACACTCAGCTAGGAACACAGAGGACGTATGTTCAATCCCAGGTACAGGCAGATATATGGTGGCTTTAGTTGGGAGGCAACCATTCACTCGACAAGTTTGAAGATAAAGCACAAGCTTGACATATGTGTGTTAAATCTATTTCATTATAACTAAAATGTATCTGATTCCTGCCAGAGAGTGTAAAATATATTGTCATTACAACAAGGAAGACGCATTATTGTTTGAATATGATTTAATTTTAATTATCCAGTCCTGGTAAACACAATTTCATATGTGAGGAGAAGTTTCGTTTTCAGAAAGTGTGGGTCAGATAATTATTATAAATTTAAATATTTGTATCAATAATATTTAAATTAATGTTCATTACATTCTTGTTGTTAATTAAATGCTATCTAATGTCTTTCTCACCACTTACTGCAGGCTCCAGTGTGCCCAGAACAGTCTTGCTAGAATTGTTTCCAATGCAACCAAGTATTCACATATCACACTCGTTTGAAAGACCCTTCATTGGTTGCTTATCAAGCAGTTTCTGTTTTCAAAATTGTCCTAGTTCCTGCAAAGTGGTTATCCTTAATACTTTGAATCTTTCCTTAGAAGTCAATCAATAAGCCTTTCCTTAGAAGTCAACGTGATAGTGTGCTGCTTGAGGTCCCACAATTTGCATTTATATATAAGTCTAAAACGCATTTTGGCTTCAGCTTTGCATCTGATGCCCCAAGGATTTTACGTAATTTGCCTGATGATGTACACTCAGACCACTCTTGCTCTTGATTCAGGAAGACGTTGAAAATCTGTCTCTTTGCAAAAGCATACCCACCCTAGTTCTCTTGTCTCAGTCTTTCTCGGGGGCGCTGACCCCTGCAATGTTTCTTGCTCAATGATAAATGCATGATTATTGCTTAAGGCATCACATAGGTCAGGCCTCCAGTCTCGGTGCTCTGCATGTTAGTGTCCTATCTTAAAATTGAATTCATCACCACTATGCTATCCTTAAAGCTTGGTTTCTTGACCTGATTAAAGCTAATTGCCTGACCTAGTAGCATAGCATTTTAGGGTGAAATTTTCTTCAGTTTGAATTTGTAGCACGAAGAGTGAACAGTGAAATGCAAATTTTGAAATGGCTTAACTTATTGTTTTTATTGTGGACTTATTTACTTGATATTAATTTATGATTTATGTGCAAAAGAGACATTTTAGATTATACATAGTTTATACTATCAATTTAATATAAAGACCTTTATTGCAAGGGAACCAGTGGAGATTGCTGACCAACTGACAGAATGCAATCTTGACAACCTCAGGCTTGATTGGGGCTCTGACCCTAGGTTGAAGGGATAGTCTACCCTATGTTATATGTCTTCTCGTGTGCTGTTAGCTAGAATCGAGTTCTAGTCTACCATAATAGAACAGATGTCTAAGGATTCTTTCTCTCTTATGTGTTTCAGAAATTGACTTAGACAACAACAACAAATAAAATGAGGCAAAATCACGCAATTTTTGTAAAAAATTTGACAAGAAACATTTTACCCCAACTGGAAAGTACTATGTGCTTCGGGAACAAATGCAGATGGAATCAACGATTTTCTAGAAAGAGTCTGGAAACGACAGTGTGAATGATAGTGTGAGTGTGAATGTTGTTACAGGTGTGTCTAAAAAGGCGACTGCAGGTGGTAAAAAAGGTCCACCATAGTACATTAAAAAGAGAAGAACAATGACTCTGATATATAAGGTGTCAATGTGCTTGATCATGTGCAGGCGACCTCGAAGTTCAAGTGAAGTCACAGTGATACCAAATCACAGAAGAGGACATCAGACAATGAAGATAACGAAGTGTCAGTGCAACAGAGGATTTTGGTAGAACTGCAAAAAGGTAATGTAAGGCTGGATGTGGTGGAAGACAAAGTGTTATCCACAAAGGGCAAGTCGTCATCACAGCAGAACAAGCATCAGACGGTGTCAATAAATTGCGCAAATATAAGTTCAATTTCAAAACATTCTGGTTGTACATGAGTAAACAGAGTAAAGAAACAGTGCAAGTGTATCAGTCGTCCTCAGATGAGTCTGATGTACCCGACATAGCAAGCCTAAGGTCATCACAATCTGTACAGCATTAATAAGTTACTCAGATAATTGTTGAACTTTAGCAGGTTGAGGAACACCAAGGTACTTGTCCCCACAAAAAAGTCCAAATGTGGGGCTAACATCGAGGTAGTTGTTACAAAAAGGGTGGCATGTGATTTTGAGTGAGATAAATAGTCAACATGTTTGATCAACTAGACTTGCCAGAATTTGTGCAGGGTTTCACTAGAAATATTATCGATGAAATGGATGAGAACATCAGAATGAAAATGTGGACATATTTATCCGAATATTGATGGAAGATGCTAATGATTTCACATGGCCAAGGCTGCCCATGTGGTAGTCTTGTGCGAAATGGAAAGGTGGACTCTCGATTAGGATGATACTCTGAGGTTGGATAGAATAAGACGGGCTAAGAGGCAAAATCCTCAGAGCAAGCAACATAGCGCAAAGTGTGAATTACAAAAACCATGGTTTTGCCAAATGTTTCAATATGGGTCATACTTACATTCAAGCGATCATGAGTCAAACGGAAAGTTGCACAGGTATATTTGTGTGTATTGCCTTTCTATGGGCAAACAACTGAGCCATGCTGTAAAAAATTGTCAAAACAAATGAGGTAGTTCAAAAAACGAAGTCAAAGCTGTTTCATAGTAAATCTGGGGGACAGCATAAAAGTTAACAATCCCAATCGTGCTTGTTTTTCAGGTAACAAAAAGTTCTCTTTGTTACAATACTGAATGTGATTGTGTTACCATCAGTTGTTCCAGTGGTACTACTTTAGTGAATGAAAGTTGTAAATCTGGTTACATGGTCAATTTTACAAACTCAAGATGTTTCTACAATTCTCATCTGAACGTGAAAACAGTCAAGGCTTTATTGGCCAGGGGTAATGTAGGTAGATATTACACCCAGCACAAAGGGCATAAAGGTTGTTAATGGCAGGCAATGTATCTCAATAAAAGAATTATGTTAAAGTCGGTGGTTATGGACTTAAGAATATTGTAAAATGTAACATGAACAAAACGAGTCGTGGCAGTGTGAATGTTGGGTTATATCAAACAGAGGTCAGTCTAGACGGCATTCACAATGATCAGTGTAATAGTGAGTCTTGATGTAAGTAGCGTAGTAAACCATAATAAATGTGTCGTTAGCACTACTCATGGGTCTCTCAGTATACCTCAAGAGAAATGGGTCAAGATTAACAACATCGTTGAATAATTTGAGAATAAGTATTTTTGCACACCTCGGCAGTTGCAATCTCTTCTAGGTCAGTTGATCTATTTACACAAGTGTGTGAGACCTTCTTCTTACTTTGTAAATAGAATATTGAATCTTCTAAGAGCCAGTTACAATACACACTCTATACAACTCTCAGATGATTTTAGGAGAGATCTGAGATGTTTTTCTCAGTTCTTCGTAAAGTATAATGGCATCTCATATTATGATTTCAAGAACCCATATCATGTTCTAGAACTAAATGCATGTTTTGTGGACATGGGTGGAAGGCGGGGGAATTTTGTTTATCACCTCACCATTCCCGAGAATTACAAAGCTTTGACTATCGTCAACTTTGTTTATCACCTCACCATTCCCGAGAATTACAAAGCTTTGACTATCGTCAACTTGGAAATGGTAAACATCTTTCTAGTAGTACATCTCTTACTTTACAGTGGCTTAGAATGCAAATTTTAGTAAAATGTGATAATCATGCATTTGTGCAGGAGCTAAATTCTTTAAAAACCTGTGATCCATTCTTGGCAGCGTGTGTTAGAAACATCTGGAAGATTACAGGTGAGGCCAACATTGGGCTTACTTATGCTGACATTTTAGGTAAAGACAATGGCACTGCTGTCCTCCTGTCCAGATGGCAGAATAGCGCACATTGTTTTCAGATATTGTATGAAGCAATCCAAAATCCTGTATGGATCACAGTTAGTCTGGGCATGTTGGATCTAGGCAATACCATATAATTAATGAGACTATGATTTGTTCCAGGTCTGAGGCAGATCTTACAACTCTCACAGAGAGCTGTCAACAGAATACACTCTGCACTGACATTTGTGGCTTATTGTATTGTGGTAAATCTGTGCTTGGAAAATTTGAATACTGCTTCCATCTTATCTTTTCTTGAATATCTGGTATAATATCAAAGGTAATCTGTACATATGATAGCTAACTAACTAGCTTCTATTAAAACTAAATATGTTATGTACAATCTGAATTACAGGATATTTGAGGACCTCAAAATCAAATATTTTATTAAATCCCTCTGAATTAATAGGCCTTCAGCCATTCCCAACCGTAATGATATGTATATTCCTCTTAAGTCTCTTATGGCATTGTGCTCCAATATTTCTTCAGGCCAGGCCGATAAAGCAGTATTTTTGATGGCATACTTTGTCTATAGATTTCTAATATTGCCCCCCCCCCCTCCGACCACTCTCAAGCAGCATTTGATTCTACTCAATCCACTCTACTCATCATATAACAGCTAATGACGTAAGATTTGGCAAAATGTATGTTCAGTTGCTAATAAAATAGTCAAAGTCCATCCGAACCAAGGACAAGGTACATGTTGTATCCCTTCCCAAACTTCATCCTTCTCCTCTCTGTCCCTACATGGCCTTGTTTTAGTTATATTTCCCTGCAGGTGATCAGCCCATGTTCCAGGTTCAAACTGCTACGGGTTAAAAGTGTGTTGATAGATTCTGGCATTAGAAAGACTACAAACTAGTATTTATTATCACCCTTTCCTTAACACAACTGTGGTCTAAGGCAAACTTAACACTTTAACTTCTTATATTAACCACAAGGCTCCCCTTAATCCAACTTTGGGTCTAAGGGGACCTAAACCTATATGTTGAATGTATGTTATGGTCATCATAGTGGGGTTCGCGTTGATGTTTATCCTGTTCTGGGTTAAAATTATGTTGCTGTAATCATTTGTATATTAATGATTTACTCTGTATACATATAAACTGTGTAGTCCATGTTGAGTCAAAAATACAATTGCGGTCAAATAAGACACCCAAGTTCATTACAAACTTCAACAGGTGTGAAACTTATGCAAAGAATATGTGCAGGGTCGCTTGGGGTGTCCAGGCACCCCAATCGTCAGTCTTGGCCCTAATGTTGGGCACAGGCTAGGGAACCAGAACAAGTGTAATGTAAACGGGCCATAAGGTCAGTCTGAGGTTGTCTCCCAAGAGATACTAAAACATTTTCTGTGCTTCCTTTCTCTTATTTGCCATTGCTAAGGTCAGAGGTCATGACATTTGCTTTTCCCCCTTGTTGACAAGGTAAAACCCCAGTTTGTTTTGGTTTCTAGTCAATAAACAAGAAGCTGGCTTTTTAAAATCAGTTTGATTTTGGAATCTAACGGAACATGATCAAATTACAAATTTCCCTCTTTCCCTTTAATTGTATTGCTTTTGAACAGGGAAAAGGAGGGTCTCTGTTATATTGCTTAGTTTTTAACCTTGTAAACTTCAGGTGACCTTGAACTGGTTTGCAGTCCTTTCAATTTATAAGGTTTCTCAAAAACTACCTCATTTTAGGGGTGTATGGTTTACACACACACATCTTATATTTTTTTGGCTTGAGTACCCCAGTTTCAGATCACCTTAAGGTTGTTTACGTGTAACTGTGATTTACCATACTTTCTTGAAACAGATTATCAAACATATTTATACAAGTAATTTTAAACAGATGTGATTATTATGGTTAACTTTGTTTATTATTATTTTGATTTCTTGCTATGGACTCTAATTTTTACATCTGTACATTATTATGATTTGATTGCATATTATGAACTGTAATTTGATGCAACTATATATAATATTATGGATATCATACATCCATATAATTCACAAGGAACTGTAAATATTTTAGTATTATAGTTTTAATATTATTGTATACATACTATTAATATACAATGTTGAATGTATTAATAAAAGAGTGCCCGCATAATGTTGTCTATCTTGTTGGGGTGGGGACTGAAGACAGAAGCCAACTTCTCATTTTAACAAGGTTTTCCATTGCAAAATAGTATTTTACTAAAGAGTTCTTTCATAGGGATCTTTATATACATTTGTAGCTTATTTCTTTCCATTTTAAATTTGTAGTGAAGAAAAATATGTGGCAGTCATATACAAGCCTTTGGTTACCAAAATTAAGTCAATTACATACCTGCCTCAGCATTTCAGTTAGAGGCGCAGCCAGAGGTGAGACCTAGACCATTGTGAAATCTATAAAGCCTGTGAGCTCAACTAAAATGTTCTAAAACTTGAAAAAAATGTCTCAACTTGAGCCTGAGAGCAGGCTCAAACCTTTTATGAAATCAGCCCCTGGTGAAATCCGTAAAGTCTGGGCCCATTGGTTTACCTAAAATATTCCAAAAATTTGACACAAAAGTCTTTGAGTCTAAGACCAGGCTAAGACATTTCATGAAATAAGTCCGTTCTGTGCCTGCTATTACCTGTTATTAAGAATATTTACCCAAACAAATTAAAGAACTAGAAAACTGGTTTTGCTTATAAAAAACAAAGCGTCAGATGCAATATAGTATAAAATTAGAAAAGGTTTTTCAAAAGTAAAACCAGCAGCGTTATTGGGTGTGAAATGCAGTAAATTTTCGGTATTTCCTATTTCGGGTTTTGTAATTCACCCATGTGCTTCCTCCAGTATGTAAACAAGGTGGGGTAAACCAGGCTTTTATCTTAAAATAGATTATGTGCCAAATAGATAAGCCTGGAGATATGGGATGCTTCTCCCCTTGTCCAATCCCCCTCCTCAAATCATGGGGTGATCATTTCCTAGGGCATCGTAGCCAATCACAGCCCTAGATAAGGATGCTTAGAAAGTACTGTTAGCTTGGCTTGGGGTGGGGATCAGTCTCTTTTGTTCTGGACACCAGAGGAAAGGGACATGTTTCTTGTGTTGGATTAGTTTTTGTGGAAAATTCAAACTTTTAAAGGTATGGTTTGATCTGATTTATTTTACTAATATATTTGTTGGGGTAGGGGGGACCCGGGGGGCATATCTATCAAATTTGATGTAGATTTATTACACCTAATTTTTACCTAAATAGTCTTGAGTTTTATTTTGAATTTGTAAGTGGGGATTTGGGCTATATTTTTATAGGTGGCCACTGTAAATTGTATGTCACAATCCTCCAATTTTTCCTGACAATATTTTCATTCACATTGTACATTTTGTGTGGGATCCTACATGGGTGGGAATAAGTAAGGAATTTTTCCCTTTCAGAATGCTTTAAGCAGAGTTCCCACTCCTCTGTGCAGGTCCATAACACCCAAGGGATAGCTGTAGCTTGTTGGAAGCATATGTCATTGTAATGGGGGGTTGTAGTTAGCTACCAGTACGGGCACCCATAGGTGAGTGCAACTGCCCAAATGTTATTCATTCATGGGTCCATTTATCATCAGGTTCGGTGGGGTTTTATTTATTTGTCCACTAATCTTATCCATAATCACACAATCCCTCTTAGTTTGGGATTTCCTCCTAGCGTAATGGTGGAGCCCTCTCAGAGAAGGTCTGGTTTCCAGTTACTCTCTTGGAGACCTCCCTCCCCAGTGTTCATGGTCCAGGGAGCTGGGCCCTTATTGCGATGGTATTGGGAAATCTTTGGTAATTGGGTCAGGTTTATTTTGGGACTAAAACTGGTAAATTTGGGAGCTAACCTGTATAGTTTATGCCAGATATATGCCTGTTATTGTAATATTTTAAAGATAAAGTAAAGTAATTTTCTTGTGTTAAAAAGATTAATTTAAACAATAAACTTTTTGTTTGGTTATAATTAATGAATCTCTACTAAATTAATATCCGTAATTTTAAAGTCAACATTTCAATTAATCTTGTAACAATTGCTTGACTATTTTCTGGTTAAAGACTAAATACTAAAAACCCTTGTAATTTAAAATATCCCAAAAGCTAGTATTAATTTAATTATTCCCGTTTTTCAAGTTTTATTTGAGTCATAACAAATTTCTGATACTAAATTGTTTGGGAAAATTTATTTTTCGGCCATTAAAAGCTGGATTTCGGTAAAATTTAAAGAGCTAAACTTTGTGTGTTTTTTTTATAATTAATGCATCCCTTTCATAATTTTGTATGCTTGGTTAATTGCATTTATGTTGTGTGTATTTTCTTTATTTCTTCTGTGAAACCTCTCCTCTTTATTTCAACTGCTCCACAGCTGGCTGTCAGATTGCAGTTACCTCTGCCATGTTTTTGCCTGTGTTTGTGGGTATGTGAGTTTGTGAACAAGATAACTCAAAAACTTATGGACAAATTTTGATGAAATTTTCAGGATATGTCTGAAAAGGTAAAAGGAAGAAATGATTCAATTTTGGGAGTGATCCGGATCAGTATTTGGATCTTCTGGATCCATGAAATGTAATTTTTAAAGACACATAACTCAAAAAGTTATGGACGGATTTTGATGAAATTTTCAGGATATGTGCTACCTTGGCGGAGGTCTGCGCTCTTCGAGTGCTCTTGTTTGTTTGCTTTTTTCCCTTCTTTGCAGCTTGTGTAACATTAGCCTTTCCGGTGGCTCCTTTGATGTTTATAGTAAATCCTAAATAAATTCATCGAAATTCCAATATTGTCTTTTGTGTTATATGGTTAATTATTATTAATTTGCCTTATTCAATATTCTTAGCCTGGCTCTGGCTCTAAATTTTAAATATTTTATGTTGAAATTATACTTAATAATCTTCTGGTCCAAAACTTGGATTGTTGCCCAGTGTGTTTACACTGTACCTTGTACCATTAAATTGTTTGGCCTTTCAAAATTATATTCAACCTTTTCGGGAAAAGTATTCTTTAACTTAAAGTGACAGTCAGTTGTTCCCTAAATTAGCCTTTCGGCACATTTTATTTAAACCTGCTGTTATTGTAATATTCACCTATCATTTCTTATTTCTTTTTAAAATTATTAGCCTTGCTTTGGCTTTGCTTTGTGTACCCTTAATAATTTTACTATCTTTATTTGTTATGCCTTCTGCTATATTGTGTGTTGTTTTCCATGGTGTTGCCTCAGCTTGCTGTTGTTGTGTGCACTGATTCATATTTAAATTCACTTGATGTTGTTGTTACGTTGGATTTACAGGTACTGGAGTCTTACTTTTGTCTGGAATGTTTATTATTAAAAAATGATTACCCTTTTTCTTGAATTATTTTTCAAACAGTTCATTGTAAATACTCTTTAAAGGAAAGCCTTAATTTTGGTGTCTGGTACAGTAGCCTTTCTTAAGTCTCTTGTAAATATTAATTATTTGGTTTCTGGTTCTTGACTTAATTTAACCTTTCTTAGTCTCTAAATATCTTAATTTATCAAATAATCTTGAACTTCGTACTTGTATACATTTGAGTATTGCCTTCATAAAATTTTAAAACATGTACTCTTCTCTCAAAATTAAATAACCTGTTTAACTCTAGTCTTGCTTTTTTCAATATTCGGTTTATACACACATTTTTACCTTGTTACTATTTTTGTTGTCAATATATATCATGAATTTCAATACTTGTGCTTTTACTTTGTTTACTGTAAGCCGACTTGTATTATGGTCCGAACTTTGACTCTACATTTTGAATTTTGTCTTATTTATCTTGTTCCTGTGAAACCTTTGCAGAGCCAAGCAGAAACTTGACTGATAACTTGCCTGGATTGGACTTCACAGCCACATGGTTATATTGTGTCTGATTGATGATAAATGGTCATATCATGATTGTGACTGGTAATATCAACACAATGGTCACATTTGGATAAGCTGTAAGCACCTAATTGAGAGTTTCAGACTTCATGACACTGTAGTGCACATCTCCACTTAAAAAGTGACATCTTTGAGTTTCGGCCTTTTTAATTAAATGAATCCTAGTACGTTAAAGTTGAAATGAGTAATGTGGGTGTTCCACCACACGACTAAGCTTCCCAATTTAGGGTTTTTTGTAGTCGGTTTCAAATATTTGCTTAGTCCCATGCGTTCGGTATGGATCGGTAGTTGTCGGTTGGGGCCGTGAGAAATATCAAACATGTTTGATATTTCTCACGATCCAAACCGATTCTCATTTCCCGCCGTCAATAAAATGTCCAGTCTCAGGCTTCCTCAGGCCTCCTCAGACCCAAATTTACATAGTCCTATGTTGTCTCAGGCCTCCTGCGACCCTTAGTCCCAGGCGTCCGTAGCTTAGTCCCAGGAAGCCTGTTTGTCAGTCCCCGACTCATAACAGATCTTTGAAGGCCACATAGAAAAAAATAGATAAATAAACTCCCAATAACAGATCTTTGAAGGCCACATAGAAAAAAATAGATAAATAAACTCCCAATATGGCCAATAATCTGTCCATTTGTAGTTTGAAATCCATGGGATTGCTTTAAATCTATAATGAAACAGTCCAACACTGACACCATCCCTAGAGATAAAAAAAAATTATGTTATGACATGGCCACAAACCAACAAATAGACAAACCCAATAGCAAACATAACCTCCAACCAACAAACTGACAAACGAATTTGCAAACATAACTCCCCACAACAAACAGACAGATAAACTATACTGTAAAGAGAACCACTTGGGTGGTTATATTTTGTAAATTTCCCAGAAGTGAATAAAAATATTTAATTTTGAGATTTGCAATAAAGGAAAAACTTTCAGTTTCAGTTATTTCTCCAGAATAAAAACCAAATGTGAAACTAGGGTGTCGATTTCCAAATATATGCAATATTTATTCCATTTACCAACTTATGTTTTACATTGGGTTTGTCTGTTTGTTGGTTGGGTGAATTATGTTTGGTAATGATTGGGTTATTTGGAACAAGCACAGCTGATTAATTGTTTTTGAAATATTTGGTAGTCCTGAAAAGGAATGCTTATTAGTCCTGAAAAGGACTGGTTACTGCAGTAGCAGTTATATTCTGCCATCTTGCCAGGCCACTGCTCCTTCATTATTGAAGTAGTCCTTGAGGTAATCCCTCAGTCTTTTAGCTTCTCTGGCAGGGTTTCTGTCGCGACCACCATCAGCAGCACCACCAATCAACCGACCATCACTAGGCACATCATCATCATCATCACCACCAGGCTGTTGAGCACCATGTTGACCTTGATACTGGCTTCTCAGTATGTTGTGCAGAACCACACAGGTCATGACTACATCCCTGACTGTTTCTGGGGGTAGTTCAATAGTGGTCATCATGACTCTAAATCTTGAAACTAGGATGCCAAAAGCGTTTTCAACAACTCTCCTGCCCCTTGATATTCTGTAGTTGACAATCCTTTCCTCTCTGGTTAACATCCTTCTGCCATAGGGTTTCATCAGCCAGGTCTTCAGGGCAAACGCATCATCTGCCAGGATGAAGTAGGGGACATCTCGACCACCCTGGGTTATAGGTGCTGGGTCAGGGAAGCCTATGCTGCCATCATCAATCTTCCTCTTCAGGTGACAGGTATTAAATATCTGGGCATCTGAGCAAGATGCAGCTATACCCACATCCACCCATCTGAACTTGTACTGTCCATCAACCAAGGCCAACACTACTATTTAAAAGAATCCCTTATAGTTGTGGTACAGGGCTCCAGAGTTCTTGGGTTTCTTCAGGGCCACATGCTTGCCATCAAGGGCTCCCAGGGCATGTGGAACATTCCACCTGATCCTGAATTCTGTTTCCAGTTCTTTCCACTCATCTGGAGTAGTAGGACATCTGAGGTACTGTCTGGTGAACTCATCCTGGATGGCCCTGCAGACCTCTGGTAGAAACTTGGAAATGGTGGATCTGCCAACCCTGAACTGACAGTATAATGATGTGTATGACTCTTCAGTGGCCAGATAACTGATGGTCAGGCCTGGGACGAATACTTTGAAAAGTATTCGAATACGAATACGAGTACATTTTGCCCAGGCCTGCTGGTGGTGAGGGCTAACTTTTCCCCAACACTGATTGGAGCTCTGTAGTTGGTGGCCTGCCTGGCTAGACGTGGTTCCAGTCTGGTCTTTATCATTTCAAAGAATTCAGGGGTCATCCTCATGAAATTGGTGAATCCTGGAATGTCTGTGGCATACAGTTCAGCCATAATGTTGTGGTAGGCCCCCCTCTCCTCTCTCTGTATTAGCCATGGCCTGACCCACATGTTGTGCCTTCTTCTAGGTCTCTGTATGGCTGGTGGTGGTGGTGGTGCTGCTGCTTGTGGTGGTTGCTGTGGTCAACGTAGAAATAGCAAATACATCAGTATATGTAACTGAATAAAAAATAAAAAACCCCTAATTTGTTGTTGAAGATGTCTTCCATTGAAAGCTGGCATCCTGCTGTGTTCCTAGACAAGTAATGATAATTACTTCCCTGAATTTATATATATATACCCAGAAAATCCAGTTATTTTGCAAAACAAGAATCGGCCATTGTGGTCTGAGGAACACTGAGGAGGCCTCAGGATGCCTGAGGAAGCCGGGACTTAATCGGGGGTTAGTCGGGGCTTAGTCCCAGGAGTCCTGAGGCGTCCTTGGACCCAGTCGGTATGTGTACGACAAGATCGTGGTTCAAACCGACCAGAAAAATGGCTTAATCGGTTCTCAGTCGCAGAACAGTCAGGGACTGTGTGGGGCCTCCTGGGGCCTCCTGAGGCTTCCTGAGGCCCATCTGAACTTAATCCCAGGCTTTGATACCGATTCAGTATTCCCGCCCATTTTACCTTTTTCTTCACCGACTGTCCACGATTAAGGGTCGCAGACAGGATCGGAGCTTAGTCCTTTGGTGGAACAGGGGCATAACATCTTGAGATTTTTGGTCCCTAGAGCACTCAGATCACAATAAGGCATATTATTCACATTCTCTACAGTTTGGGTCAAAATTCCAAGAGTTCCAAACAATTTTATAGTTTGGTCAACCGCAAAAATGACCTTGTGGCAGCATAAGTAAATTCTATAGGATGGTCAGCCTCAATAATGACCTGGTGGTAGCATAAGGAAATTGGGATTATGGTTGGATTTTATAATACTTGAGAGAAGTTAATTGGTAAAACAAGGCAATTTTGACAGGTTACCAGGGTTTTTTCAGGGTTCAGGGAAAAACAAGGACATGTCCACTCTCCTGCTCGGGGTTAAGCTGGTGAAATTTGGGCCCCTTTTTGTGAACAATCTGAGACGTTACGGGTTCGAATCTACACAGTTGGTGGGTGAGCGGGGAGGCAGCCCACGCAGTATATAAGCAGGGTCGCATCTTTGGGCCGTTCGAGAGTGGGGCGCCTCCAGTCTGTAGAGTGCTGGGGTGCGTCAGCCTCTTTGCCTGATAGGGGCTGTATCCTCTGTCACTCAAGTGGTTTCGGGCTGGTGGTAGGTGGTAAAACTCACCCCTCTATGTAGATTACGGTGGCAAGGGTGGGTCCCAGTCCACAAGGCACCCATTTAAGGAGAGTCTCGGAATTTCATGGGGGTCCCTGTCCATAAAGCACCCGTGCGGGTCAGATCTGTGGGTTCACGGGAATACCTTGATGGAACCGGGGACTCGACTCAAAGCAAGTTAAAATTAAGCAACAAAGCAATATAAATTTTTCAACAGAATATGTATCTCCACATTGCACTAAAATGGGATAGTGGTGGTTCAGTACTATTAACATGACGCAAAAAATATTATAAACACTGCTGAATCGACCATCCCCGGGTGTACACCCGGTAACAGTCATCCGAACGGGACAGTAAAAGCGAACGCAAATTTTAATATTAAACAAACGACACTGAAAGCCACAGATAATTACGTTTATACCTACCTATTGATGTTTATATCATTATTTTGTATATTTTAATCTATTTCTACAGAAACAGACAATGAAAGTCTTTTCTTTATATTCTGCTTTGGGTTTTCACCAGGCGTGCGTTGTTTGAATGAAAAGGGGGTTTAGCACTGAAATGAGGATACAACCAGCATGTGGCCCACGGCATTGTTTTAATGAGCATGCAGTTTTTCATAAGTTGTATTTTACATTGAAAACAATGATCACTACTCTCACTATATTGTCTACAGTATCTGTTCAGCCTTTATTGCCTGTAAACGGAATCCATAGCTCCTCAATGTGGAATTCAGTGGGCCTGTACCCCTTATTCACATACAGAATGTGCACTACTCTTGTTATGTATGTTTCAAAGTTTTTTCTGAGTAGGTTATAACTGGGATTTATAATTAATTATGAAACTTATTACACATGAAAATTTTTTGAGTATAATAGTACAAGCATTTATCTTGTTGCTTTATATTACCCATTTGTGCACCTACATGCAATAAAAACTGAATGAATTGCAATGTTTTTTCTTTCCATATTGCTTTATGGTTTCCCCAGACCTTCAGACTTTCCTAGTTTCTTACAATTCCAATGTTTTACTAGATGATATTTTAATAATTATTTATCTATAATGAATTTCAACACAAGATAAAAGCAAATTTTGACATGTTCAAAGGTCAACATGTATCTCCATTTGCTTCATTTTTATTTATTTGCTGCTCACTTCATTATTTTCTCACTTTCCTATTTCATGGATGATATAATTGACACAAAACTGAACCTATGGCTTCTTATTCAATATCTTTGCCAATGTTCAAGTAAAAAGTTTCACAAACTACACTGAAATGGTATAAAACATTAATAGTAAATATTATAATTTTAACATCTGTAACAAGATGTCACATATGCAATGTGTCTTTCAAAGTTCATTAGCTTTTAATGCATATGATTTGTATGATGTTCTTAATAATGTTAATTCCATCACAAATCAGTCCAATAAAATGACTTGAATTGTAAATGCTTAGTCAATGTCTGATTATTTGTCCCAAGACACTTGAAATATAATGATTTTCACCTCAGTCAGCCAAAATTTGAAAAAGCTAGAAAATTAATTCTACTTTTGGCTTTAGCAGTAAAAATAATTCAAATATTATGCACAGATTTCTTACCTCTACAGACAGTTGCATCAATTGGACTGGTTTCCTAATAAATATTACACACAGTTTAGTAAATAGACATCACTGGGAGGGCACAGAGACAAAGTGGATAACACACTCCCCTCCCATCTCTGAGGTCTGCAGTTCAAACCCTGGACTCAATGTGGGAAAGTTGGTAGTTCCTTTCCGATGGTCTGCAGTTACAGTACAGAGCCTTGACTGACTGTATGTACTGGTTTCCTCTGCCCATAAAACTACCCATCATGATATGGTAGTGTTGAAAGTGACAATAAAATCCAAATAATTAAATAAATCATTGAGTTTCATCTCCCACCAACCATTCAATTCTTTGGACTTGTTTCTTGGTTGTTGAGCCTTAGAGTCTGTCTTTTGATGAAGATTTGGCACTATAAAAGTCATATTAGAAGTAAGAAATGCATACAAAAACCCAACAAGCATTTAATTATTTTCTGGTAATTTTGTCAATTAGTATTCTAGAAAAGTAAAGATGGAGTAAATTAAGCATGATAAATATTTTGATTTTAGATAAAATGTATCTCCACATTATATTACAATGGGCAAACAATAGTATGGGTTTACTACTGCCTCATACATACCACAAGTGTCCCAACAGCCCACTAAATTTTATTTATGAAACAATAAATGATCATCCAACCACTGAGGAACCCTTCCCAAGCTGTCTATTACATCACTACTGTTGTTAAACTGCCGTTCGGTTTCACTGTCCCATTTACTGACGTGAACCACTGAGTAGGTACTTGTATTAATCAGTACTTAAGTACACAAACAATTAAGCCAATCACTCTGAAGTTTTATATATATTTAAGTAAAATAAGTATCTCCATTTCAGAACACAAAGGTTTAATAATAAGCGAGTTCACAGTTTTGAAGTGCGCATGCGGTAACAGGGCGTATCGTTTTGCGGGTCAAAGTTCGAGAGGTGTAGGAAGTAACTTGGAAGAGTAGAAAGCAGTTTCATAATTTTCTTTAATGCAAAGAAACTTCTGATTGTTTGAAAGGCATTTTAACACAAAACGTTGTATGGTATACTAATTCAATACAATCTACACCAGTTTCTTTATGTCATTTTCTAAAAGGAAACTTTTGAGTATTTAAAACCAATTATCGCTCAGTGCATATAAGGATACTTGTACTCTTTTTGTGACGGGGTGTTGTAAAATCTTAAATAACTTTGGCATTTCTGGACGGATTTTCATGAAATAAAGACCAGAAGAAAGGTTATATTCGTGGCTTTCCAAAGATGCAAGGTTGAACGACTGATTTTTGAGAATTTTTTGAAAAGCGAAAATGTCAGATTTTAATATATTTTTTTGAAATACCAGGGCCATTAAATCCTGAATAACTGGCGTTCTCCAACATATATATTTTATTAATATAATGTGGTGAAATTGGTGTTTGCTGACCAATGGTCAGCAGCTTACGGTACAGATTACAGAACCTTGACCAACTGTATGTGCTGGTTTCCTTTGACCACAAAATCACTTGTCGTGATATGACCTACACAGTGTTGAAACTTGAAAGTGACATTTAAAAAACAAATAAATAATTTGGAATTGTAAAATTGTTTTGACGTTGGACCATCCACTCCCACTATGCTTGTTGGGTTTACTCCAGGTTTGTATGGAGCTGCTCCATGTAGGGGGTGAAAAGTCTTTTCTTTGATTTCATGCAATTAGTTTATTCATATTCACCCTCCATTTGTGTTGTTTATTTCAATAGTTCTTTACTATTACTTTTAGTTCTTAATATTCTTTTTTATTTTTTTATTAAATACATTAATATTCTTAAGAGCACATGAACTTCAGCACATAAAATATTACTTAATCGAATGCAGAGCAAATGGTTTTGGAAATTGTAACTATACACATAAAGACAACTCTTATCAAACATATTTAAAAACTGAAATAATTTCTAAAGCCAATTTCATCTGATTGCATATAATGCTTTATCATTATCAAGTCATAGTAATGGAGTTAATCAGTCAATCAGCATTGAAATAAAAAATATCAATTCTGTGGACAGCAAAGTTATTCTGGATGACTTAGGATAAGGTACCATTGTGTATGTATCTGGCATCTTCATTTGCATCTTTGTTCTTCATCTTATGCCTCATTATTTACCTAAAAATACAAAAAAATTAGAGGTTTAAAATAGCTGTCAATTGACCAAGTTTGAAGAACACTGAACATTGCATTAATAAATACTTTGTATATTTCAACTAAATGAAACACAATGGCATGGAAAATGCTTTTTTTTATGCGCATTTTTAAAAATATCTCAAAAATCTGTCAATGTGTATATATCTACCACATATTGTTATATATTCGGCGGTGGCGAAGGCGGATTAAAAACATGGGGACAAACAAGTAATTCCTTTGGTGAAAGGGTTATTACAGAGTAGAGTAGTTTAAGGCCTGTGTCAGGCTATTTCTTTCATCCATCCAGGAATGATGTGGTTAAAGTGATAACAGAAATATAAAATAAATATTTTCACCCATTCCTGCAAATGCAGAAATGACTTAGAATGGTGGATGCATATTTTCATCTTATGTTGCAATTATTTTTCTAAACTGATATCTTTGTTTCCTTTTTATTATAGATTTGTCAATCATAACTCTAAAGAATCAAAATAAATTCTTATTTTAAATGTGGTAAACAAGAATTTTGCTCATGAATATTCATATTCCAATAAGATAGTTATAAAATCAGCCCAGTTTTCTAGACCACATACGGCTTTATATTACTTCAAATATGCTTTAAGGCTCTAAAATGAAATAGTTAAGCAGACAATAAAGCTAGGGATTCAGATGACATTTATAACATTTTCTTGTCTGGTTTATGAAACCAGATGTCTACATATGATTTTAAATAGAAATATTAACCATATTGTGTATGTGTTTTTTGTTTATTGCCATATTTTTGTGAGATTTTATAATATTTTTGGAGACATTTTCAACAAGCTATTGAGTAGTTCCACCAACCGCAATGATGGCAGCATTTTACATTTTGTTTCATCTAAATCCATCTATTAACAAGGGAGCAATTGGCTTGTAAAATATATGCATTTTAAAGATTGTTAAGCTTCAAAAATCCCCTATTTTCGCCCATCTCAGAAGGCTGAAAAACATAGTTCAAAATATTTTTTCCAAATATAAAACGCCTATTTTGTAAATTTATACACCCAGTAACAGTCATCCGAACGGGACAGTAAAAGCGAACGCAAATATAAATAGTAAACAAACGACATCAAAAGCCACAGATAATTATATTTATACCTACCTATTGATGTTTATATCATTATTATCTCCCGCCGGCCGATAGGCCCGGTACGAGAGATTATAAACTGCCCTGTGTCCGTGCGTGCGTGCGTGCATGCGTCCGTTCATCACGTTTTTACAAAAGCATTTCTATCTCTTAAAATATTATAGCTAGAGCTTCCAAATTTGCAGGATTAATTCATCATTGGAAAAACTTGCCTGGGAATCTTTTTCGGCTGATTCGGAAAAAAAAAGATGGCCACCATGGTTTTTTTTTCATGTGTTCTGCCATGGGTTTTTTTTTTGTTGATTTAGATGGCTGCCATAAGTGTGTAGTTGCACTTTTATACAGCCTAAAAATAGCCTGCTTGGTATTTTTCAGACCTAGGTCCATAGCTAAGTGAGTAATAGCAATGGTGGCTACTTTCAGTAAAGTGCTCATAACTCCAAAACGACTACATTTAGAGCATTTCTGTAAAATATGTGGTTCAGCTACTTTCTCCATGCCTACAAGATGGTACCATTTTTAGGGGTCTATCTTGATAGCTAAGTGAGTAATAGCTATTTTCTGTTTTTAACAATGACCAAAATGAGTAAGTTGCTTTTATCTTTGTAACTGTTACTTACAATATTGGTCTCAAATATGTTGTTGAACAACTCCTTCATGTACTATATCATGGTGAGGTTTCCAAGGTGTAGCACCATAGCTAGCTGATTAATAGCTACACTAAGTTTAACATTTGACCATTCAGCAAGTCACTTATAACTCAAAAACTATTGAATATAGAGGATTTTTGTCAAATATGTTGTTTATCTACTTTTTGATGTACTGTGTCATGTTGAATTTTCAGAGCTGTAAGTCCATAGCTAACTGAGTAATAGCTACTTTGAAATTTCTTAATTTCAACATTGAATAAATCACTTATACCTCCAAAACTACTGAATTTAGGGAATTATTGTCAAATATGTTAATCAGTTACTTTCTAATGTTCTGTGTCGTGGAAAAGTTTCAGAGCTGTATTTCCATAGCTAACTCAGTAATGGCTACTTTGAATTTCAACAATGAGTAAATCACTTATAACTCCAAAACTATTAAATTTAGAGAATTATTGTCAAACATGTTGTTCACTTACTATTTGATGTACTGTGTCATGGGAAATTTTCACAGCTGTATCTCCATAGCTACCTGAGTAATAGCTACTTTGAGGGTTTCCATTGAGTAAATCACCTTTAACAGCAAAACTGTTGAATTTTGAGGATTTTTTTCAAATATGTTCTTCACCTACTTTTTGATGTACTGTGAAATGGCAAATTTTGAGACCTGTAAGTCCATAACTAACTGAGTAATAGCTACTTTGATGGTTCTCCATTGAGTAAATCACTTATAACAGCAAAACTATTGAATTTAAAGGATTTTTCTCAAATATGTTGTTTAGCTACTTTTTTATGTACTGTGTAATGGCAAATTTTGAGACCTGTAAGTCCATAACTAACTGAGTAATAGCTACTTTGATGGTTCTCCATTGAGTAAATCACTTATCACAGCAAAACTATTAAATTTAAAGGATTTTTGTCAAATATGTTGTTCATGTACTTTTTAATGTTCTGTGTCATGGCAAAGTTTCAGAGCTGTAGGTCCATAGCTAACTGAGTAATAGCTACTTTCATGGTTTTCCATTGAGTAAATCGCTTATCACAGCAAAACTGTTGAATTTAAAGGATTTTTGTCAAATATGTTGTTCACATACTTTTTGATGTATTGTGTAATGGCAAATTTTGAGACCTGTAGGTCCATAGCTAACTGAGTAATAACTACTTTGATTTTTGCGGAAAATGAAAAAGTCTTAATATCTCGAAAACTGTAAGAGATAGAGCGATTTTGAGTGAATTTTTGACCCGCCGGGTAGTACATGAGTATACTATGCAAAAGGGAAAAAATTCAATTTTCGCCACTTTTGGCGGCTATCTTGGATTTTTAGCAGAAAATAAACATTGAAAATATCTTCAAAATGGAAACAGACAGAGCGATTTCGAGCGAATTTTTGACCCACGGGGTAGTACAACAGTATTCTGTGCCTAGGGGAAAAATGTCATCTGGTATTTTAGCGGAAAATGAAAAATTGTGAATATTTCGCAAAAGGTATTTCCTCCCCTTTAATGCTTGGCGGGAGATACACACCGCGGCAGTGGTTTTGTTTTATATATTTTACTCCATTTCTACACTAACGATCAATAAAAGTCTTTCCTAAATATGGGGTTTTCCCTTGCTTGCGTTGTTTCCATGAGAAGGGGGTTCAGCACTGGAATGAGGAGGCCAGAGCCAGCACCTGGCCCACGTACTGTAGTGTTTTAATGAGCATACAGTTTTTCATCAAGCGAATTTTACATTAAAACTGTGAACTGTATTCTCAATATTCTCAAGCCTTTATTACCTGCAAACGGAATCCATAGCTCCTCAATGTGGAATTCAGTGGGCCTGTACCCCTCATTCACTTACATTGTGTGTACTACTCTTGTTATCTATGTTCCAAAATATTTTCTGAGTAGGTTATAACTAGAATTTATAATTAATTATGAAACTTATTTCTCATGAAAAATTATATAAGTATAATAGTATAAACATTTACCTTGTTGCTTTATCTTGCCCATTTGTGCACCTATATGCAATAAAAACTGAATCTCTTGCAATGTTTTTTTTCCATGTTGATTTATGGCTTCCCCAGACCTTCAGACTTTCCTAGTTTCTTTTAATTCAACTTTTGATGGAAATTATAGTCAGTGGTTAAATTACTGATTCCAATTGTGATCCAATGGCCCACCAGCTAGTGAGACATCAAAGGCTACTTTGGATTATTAGATTTTGAGTGTTAGAACCAACAATATTTTTCATCAAAATGGTGAAAGTATCATATCGTACCCTTATTAATAGCCTCAAAACTTTGATTTTCTGCAAATTCTTTATCTATAAAAGTATAGTCAAAAGCATGTTCTCTCATCAAATATATGCATTATGTCCTACAGTGACTTTAATTGATAATAAAACTTCAATACGGTATTCTATATAGCTATCTTCTGTTGTCAGTTGCTACTTATTTTGATTGTCAATTTGTCTTTGACTCCTGTAAAAAATATGTGACATGTATCTTGGGATTGCTTTAATTTTTGATTGCTCTTAGGAATTTCTAAGTAACTTATTTTCAGAATTTCACTATAAATACAAGAAGTCAGTCAGAATCATTAAGTAGATCATGTCACTTGTATCAAACTGGGTAGGGTGTTCCAGGGGAAACAGTGCAAAACATTGCGTAGGTCATATCAGTTGCAGCATTTTGGGTTGGGTTTTGTGGAGAAGCACTGCAAAACAGTGTACAGGTCATACCAAAGGAGGTAGATAGCAATGTAAAACATTGAACAGGTCGTATCACAATGACAAAATGAAGCCAAAGTACATCATGAACAGTTTAACTAGCATGCATTCACTGTTTATTATGTGAAATATTAATAAAAACAAAATGCATGCAGAAAAAAAAATTGCTTTAAATTCCATTCAGAAGCTCTGGAAATATGTTCTATACTTACAAATTAGGAAAGTTAAAGATTCCAGTGTCTGTCATGTATATCAAAAGTGTCATTAATGTATGACTGAACATAAATTTCCTAGAAGCAACAAGGTAGACATATGGTTAGCGTTTGTAGAGAAGGCTGAAAAGTCTTGCAGCTACGAAAATCTATAAATGAAATTTCTTCAATTTGCCTATGACACTTCTTAATAATTGTATAATGTATATGAAACTACATTTAGTAATCATAAATATAGTTTTTAAATAGATCTTCATATAATAGAAAATAATTGTGATTCTAAAAAACACAATGCAAAGAGTGTCAAACATATCAGAGTTGCACACAAATAACTTTGATGAGGGACTGTGAACTGAGTGCAGACTGGGGTTGGGGATCAACTATTCTCAAATATTAGTGTGCAGATTGAGAGAGTCTACTGCAAGGGGTCAATAATATGGTGATTTTAGTAGATCCTGATGGAGTTCTTTGGAGGAAGGGATCAAGAGGTTTTAGAACATAGTGTGAATGAGTGTTGAGAGACACACACAGAACTTGAGTGGGGGATCAATGATGAATGTCTTGAGGATTGTTTTACCAGATGATATTTTAATAATTATTTATCTATAATGAATTTCAACACAAATAAAAGTAAATTTTGACATGTTCAAAGGTCAACATGTATCTCTATTTGCTTCATTTTTATTTATTTGCTGTTACTTTATTATTTTCTCATTTGCTTATTTCATGGATGATATAATTGATACATAACTGAACTTATGGGTTCTTAAGCTTATCTAATATCTTTGCCAATGCCCAAGAAACTTTGTTCAAATAAAAAATTTCACAAACTACAATGAAACAGTATAAAGCATTGATAGCAAATATCATAATTGTAACATCTGAACAAGATGTCACATATGCAATGTCTCTTTCAAAGTTCAATAGCTCTAACACTGAAAACAAAAGTTGGTTAGTCTAACAAAGAAAAGTTGGTTGATCCTACGATGTCTAATTTAACCAATTAAGTTTGTTATATTAACTGTGTTGGTTGGTCAAACAAAGAAAGTTTGTAAGACTAAGTTGGTTCCACAAACAAAGCATGTTGGTTACTACAACTAAAGTCATTTGTTTGTTCTACCAGTTAACTTGGTTTGTCTAACCAAGTAAGTTAGTTACTTCAATTAATTTGGTAAGTTGGTAAGGCCAGTGTAAGTTGGTTACCCAAACTGACTTCATTAGTAAAAGCTATAAGTAGGTTTATTAATCCAATTAGATGAGTTTTGATTAATTGATTAAATATTACTGAATACATGCATGGCAAACAAGGTTATAACTACACTTTTTTAAAATAATGCTTTGCATGACAATGAAACAAGAAACAAGTGACCCATATATCAAAATACTTTATTGTAACATCTGATGATGAGGTGATAAAATAAACATTTCAATTTTAACACCAAGGCAAAGTTTCACACCAAGAACTTCATTAATCCAGCATTACTAACGGCATCAAACAGCTTATAACTAGGAATTTATTTATGAAATTTATTATCCAGCTTAAACTAGGAATTTTATTATGAATTTTATCTTCCAAACCAGTACATACTGGTTGGCCAAGATTATACAGTGTAAAATGTGGGCATTGATGAGCAACTACCAACTTTCCCACATAGGTTGGCCCAGGGTTCAAACTGCCAACCTCAGAGGTTGATGTCAAGTGTGTGGCACTCTAGACAACTGAGCCCACAACATAGCTTCTAAAAGCCTGTTTCATTACGAATAACTTAAGGTCTTCTCATAGCCTTTTTAATTGAACTTTATCCGGTTACTTGGATTTGTTTTTAAGCAAAAGGTCATTTTGGGTCTTTATAGGTTAGACACAAGAGGTTTAAATTACATCAACATATTTTCATATTAGCATTTGAAGGAACATTGACAAAAAAGGTTTTTGCATATATACAGAAAATAAACTATATCACTAATACATTTTCATATTTAAAACTTACAATACCACAAAATATTAAAGTGATAATTGTACCCAGAGGCCAGTATTTGCAAAGAGGTCTTAATTCTGAGACAAAATAGTGTCAACTTTAAATTCACAGTTTCTCAGCAAGAAAAATATTGTTGTGGATGTTAAATGTTTTAGAGTCATTTCCAGGCTAGTAAGGTTTTCCAGATCCCTCTCATTATGTTAAAGTGTCAGTGACCAGATATCCTGGTATCCTGTATGTTGTTATAATATACAGGGGAGATTAAAATGTAGAAAGATTCCCACACACTTCACTGAGACCTTCATGCAACAACTTGTATTTTAATAAATTCTAATACCTATGTACATGTAAAGATCTGAATTAAAGAATTCGAATTAAACTTGTGTTTAATTACAAATCATGGTGTCAGAAGTGGGAATAACACTTGAACCTTTTACTAAAATATCTAAGACAACAATGCATCAGTCTAAAGTTGAGATTTGGTCTAATTTATTGTGTTAATAACTAAGTAGTTTAAACTTAAGACAAAATTTGTCTCAGTATTTTTTCTGAATGCAGGCCTTGTATATCATTTAATTTCAGATGAAATTTGACTTAAATGTAGCCAAAATAAAAACACTTTAGAAATCCAATAATGAAAAGTGTAACTAAACTAACTTCACACTGAAAGCAAGTTGTACTGTATATTTGATATTTAGTCCGCACTGCACAGTGAATATTTAATGTTGATATTATATACAGGCTCAAGTAACTTTAAGTCAACCCTGCTTCAACTACTATATCTACTCTTTGTTTCTCTGTAACCAGGTCCAGTCAGTTGTACAAATGTATGTAATTCCAAATCTGCTATACATTCTTTCTTGCTATGTTGTAGAATCATAATTATTGGATTGTGATCACTGGAATGTCTTCAACAATGCTTCCATTCTGTAAAACAAAAACATGGTGTTTGTTGGCGAGATAAAGAAGTTTTCCATTAGATATAGTCACGTGAGAAATTAAAAAACATTTAATGTGTGTATCCAGATATAATGTGACTTTAGCTTTAGTCATGAAATATTCAATGACTAAGACACTCAAAAACATTTGATAGGGTAATGCAATTAAGGGGTGTGACACTAGCAAATTATCCTTTCCAGTGTACTACCGACTGTGTAACTGATCTGATGCTAAGATTTTGAAAAAGGTATGCTTTTATTGTTACATGAATTAGAATTATTTGTTGTTTTACATTGCATTCAACAACCAGGGTCATATTGTGATGGATAGTTTATGGGTGAAGGAACCAGTGCATACTAGTTGGTCAAGATTCTGCACTGTAAACCACCGGGCATCGGCGAATAACTACCAACTTTCCAACATAAAGCTCCTGGCCCAAGATTCGAACCTGCAGCCTCAGCACTACACCACCGAGCCCCCCTTTTTTGTTTGTTACATGAAATATGTAGTTTGTTTAGGTTGAACTGATACCACCACCTATGTGATGGGTATACAAATTAAAATACACCAAAAGGGTTTAAAAGGGTTAATAACTTATCTGAAGAAACTGCAAAATTTATCATGTGAATGAAATATTCAAACATCAGTGCTTTTAAACTTATAGTTTTGACTGAACCAAAAAAATCAAAATTATAAAATATTGCACAAAATTTAATATTTTGCTACCATCTTTTACATTTTTTTTTTGTTTTACACCAAAATTATTAAAATATAACACTTTTCTATAATTCTTTTACAAGTAACATATTTTATATCAACAGATATCAAGAAATAGTTCAGCTGTCACTTGGAATTTGCAATACACATAAATCAATCAATAAACATGCAAAACAGCATTAAAATTTCATATTAATATTGCAATTAAATACTACATATTAATACCTTTACTTTCTGACTTTCCTCGAAAAAGTTGATTTATCCCAATGACTTCTTCATCAAGCATAACCAATTGGCTACAATGGCATGAGAATGTTGAACTCTACTTTCTTGTTTTCACGTTTGGTACTTCTTGTTCTGGTATCCAACTCATTGCGTTAAATAAAGGAGGCTACATAAATATAAATAAAATGATTTCACTACTTGAGTGCACACAGAACTTCATCTGAGATATATAATATTCAAATGTAATAGATTTATTAATTGATTGGTCTTTAAACTGTGACATAAAGGTAAAAAAATAGGAATAGGAATTGTGAAAATAAAATATTGTAAAAATTAACCAACCTAAAGTAGTTGGGACAACTAAATCTAACAAATGTATGTTAGGTTGGCTAACCAACTCAAAGTCTGTAGCCCCTACAAATCAGATTGGTTAACCAAACCAACGTGTTAGTTTCACTAACAAATACAATTAGTTAAACAAAATAAAAATTATTATTACACTCAATTTTGTATTGTTAACATATTTCAAAAGAAAGCAAAACAGTAATAATACATAAAGGATTAATGTTACTGTGGGATTTTCCATGAAATACATCAAATAAAGTGAATATTTAACAGTATTTATTTTAGTGGGCAGTAATACAAGATCTTATCCACCTCAAATTTACAAACCTCTCTACATAACTTATTTTGTATGAAAATTGATTGCAATGCACATCATTTTAATCTATACATGGTGTAGCAATAAATTTAAATCATTTTAACAAATGTAGACACTAATATTGTCATATATGAGGAAAATAACTTACCCCTGATTCAAATGATTGCGCCAAAATCCAAATGTAAACAATTCATATGGTTCATGCTCAAACTCAAACTTAGCTGGACCAAACAGGGCTCTTAGTTTTAGAAACTAAGGTGTTAGTTAAATTTTGATTTAATTAATGTATCTTAGTTCTGTCTACCAACTTTTGGTTTTCAGTGAATGCATATGCTTTGTATGATGTTCTTGGCGATGTTGATTCAACCATGAATCAGATGAATAAAATGACTTGAATTGTAAATGCTTACTCATTGTCTGATTATTTATCACCGGACAGTTGAAAGACAATGATTTTTATCTCAATCAGCCAACATTTGAAAAAGCTAGAAAAATAATTGCAATTTTACTTTTGCCTTTAGTGGTATAAATAACTCAAAATATATGCACATATTTCTCACCTCTCCAGACAGTTGCATCAATTGGACTGGTTTCCAAATAAATATACCACACAGTTTGGTAAGGAGATATCACTGAGGGGGCATAGAGACACAGTGGGTAACACACTTCCCTCCCACCTCTGAGGTCTGCAGTTCAAACCCTGGACCCAATCTGGGAAAGTTGGTAGTTCCTTACCGATGGTCGGCAGCTTACAGTACAGAACCTTGACCAACTGTATGTACTGGTTTCCTCTGCCCCATAAAACTACCCACTGTGATATGATACAGTGTTGAAAGGGACATTAAAATTCAAATAATTAAATAAATAAATCATTGAGTCCCCAATTTACATGGAATTAAAATACCTTACCAACCCCACTTGATTTATTTGAAGACCAAGTGAATACATTAATTACTCAGTGAGGAGATCCAATTAACCAGCCCCACTCAATTCTTTGGACTTGTTACTGGGTTGTTGTGCCTTAGAGTTTGTCTTTTGACGGAGATTAGGCGCTATAAAAGTCGTATTATAAATTAAATTTCATACAATGACCCAACAAGCACATAATTTATTTCAGGTATTTGTATTTATCAGTATCCAAGTACACTGATGATGGAGCAACGTAAATTGGAAGCATTATAAATATTTTGATTATCAATATAATGAATCTTCAAGTGATAATCTGGGAACACTACTGCCTCATACATACCATAAGTGTCACAACGGGCCACTTCATTTCATTTATGAAATAATGAATGATCGTCCAACCACTGGGGAACCCTGCCCAAGCTGTCTATTGTTTTAATATTGTTGTTAGATTGGATTGCCGTTCGGTTTCACTCATCCTCACGCGGGATTGCTTTTCCTCGAAAACAAATCTTTTTTCGAGAGGAAAAAGTCTCGCGAGAGAATGGGTTTCACTGTCCCATTTACTGACGTGAACCACTTTAATCAGTACTAAGTACACAAACGATTTATCAAATCAATCTGAAGTATTACGTATATATATTTAATTAAAACATGTATCTCCATTTTAGAATCAACAGGATTAATAACATAGTGAGTTTAATACAGACGTGACGCAAAAAGTGGGTGTGCATGCCGAAAACACAATATTTTACATAATATTGAACTTTTGCTAGTTATCGACATTCACATATTGTGCTTACATACAATCTTTTAACAACAACGGAAACAGTAAAAAATCTATTCTTGGTTTACAGTAACGCTACAAGGAGGGGGGGGGGGGGGAGCCATACAGTACGTACCCATGCATCTATAACACATTCCGACGTGAGGGCTGGGTTTCCCACTTTAAGGTCATAAATCACGCAAGATTTCACTGAAACCTTATACATCAGTCTGCATTAATTTTATTATTAATAAGTTTGTGTGAATGGTGGCCTGTATACTATTAAATTACAAAACACCCAGAAAGCGAATCTTGGAATTCCCACTTCATCTATATATAGAACACAAGTCAGTACATCGCGAAAATACACGCGGATTGCAGTATGTCACAGGTCTGTCCAGTCAAAATTCGTCATATCCAGTGTGTGGAATAGCTCTGTACCTCAATAAATCTCAGATCTGGGTGGTATGTAACAGGTCTGTCCAGTCAAAATTCGTCATATCCAGTGTATGGAATAGCTCTGTACCTCAATAAATCTCAGATCTGGGTATATGTAACAGGTCTGTCCAGTCAAAATTCGCCAAATCCAGTGTGTGGAATTGCTCTGTACCTCAATAAATCTCACATCTGGATGATATGTAACAGGTCTGTCCAGTCAAAATTCGCCATATCCAGTGTGTGGAATAGCTCTGTACCTCAATAAATCTCAGATCTGGGTGGTATGTCACAGGTCTGTCCAGTCAAAATTCGTCATATCCAGTGTGTGGAATAGCTCTGTACCTCAATAAATCTCAGATCTGGGTGGTATGTAACAGGTCTGTCCAGTCAAAATTCGCCATATCCAGTGTGTGGAATAGCTCTGTACCTCAATAAATCTCACATCTGGATGGTATGTAATAGGTCTGTCCAGTCAAAATTCGCCATATCCAGTATATGGAATAAGTCTGTACTTAAATATATCTCACCTCTGGGTGGTATGTAATAGGTCTGTCCAGTCAAAATTCGTCATATCCAGTATATGGAATAAGTCTGTGCGTAAATAAATCTCACATCTGGATGGTATGTAATAGGTCTGTCCAGTCAAAATTCGCCATATCCAGTATATGGCATAAGTCTGTACTTAAATATATCTCACCTCTGGGTGGTATGTAATAGGTCTGTCCAGTCAAAATTCGTCATATCCAGTGTATGGAATAAGTCTGTACCTAAGTAAATCTCACATCTGGATGGTATGTAATAGGTCTGTCCAGTCAAAATTCGTCATATCCAGTGTATGGATTAGGTCTGTACCTAAATAAATCTCACATCTGGGTGATATGCAACAGGTCTGTCCAGTCAAAATTCGTCATATCCAGTATATCACATTTCTCTGTAACTAGTGAAATTATTTTTTTTTTATAAAATTATTATTTAAAACCAAAGCTTCAAATTAAAGTTCTTGCATTATCAATTGACTGTCATGATAAAGTCTTCCATGATTGAAGATTACAATACCTTAATTTGATATATATATTTGAAAAGTTATGGTTATGTTGGTGTATATTTATTTTCATTTTATATTTGGAAAAAAAATAGTGTATTATTGGCGACTATTTTCATTGAAGACATTTATATTTCTGGGTGAACTAATATTTATATAAATGGGTGAAGGTAATCAAATATAATGACTTGCTTAGGTATATGATTTTCTTTGTAAAGCGTAATACTGTTAGTATGTGTGAACAAATAAACTTCCTTGTTTGATATGTGTTCGAGATCCCTTTTTTCAGAAAGAAGTAAGACATGTTCCAAAAATAGATAAAAATGTCAAGGATATCTAAATATAACATTCGTTTTGTTGTTATATGGAAAATCAGCCAATGAGACTACAGTTGTATATTGAATTTAAGTTTTAGTAACTCCCAGATACCCTCCCACAAATCTCTGGGTGCTTCCGTATGTTTTGAATGGAATATGGCGGCCATATGACAGAGGTCTGTCCAAAGTAGAATTACCGCTACCGTGTATTAGATACATAAAATACGCCCTCTTGTTTGGTTACAACGAGCATCCTTTTTTGTCACCAAACTAAACATGGGGGTACAAACTCCGCTGTGTTTACACTTGCGCACGATTTCTCGAGTGTTTCACATTAGGTGTATGTATAGTTGAAGAAATTGAGTATAGTAATGTGATACTGGGATATGGGTTACTGATAACAAGATAAACTGGTTACTAAATAATGAACAAAGAGTGCAATATATGTAGACGGTATGCAGTGTTAAATAAAACTTTGAATGCTAGATCTACTGTAGCATTATGGGTTGTCAATGACTATCAGTCGAAGGGGTTTATAAGACAGTTTTAAATGACTTGTATGCATATACTAATAGTATTGAAGGTGCATTCATAAACACTTACATTATCATCTGAATAAAAAATGTACGAAGGCAATCAGCTAGAGACAGCCATGTTAAACTATACAGTGGATAGTTTGTTTGCACTTTATACAAACCTGTTGAAATATGACCGCAAAATGCGGATACAAGCCACAGTAGGTGTTATTGTTGATGATAACAATGACAATACTAAACTGGTTACATTTAATATAGAAAGGAACAAATCTGGTACAAGTTTGGTGAAATGCAGTTTTGAGGAAGAAGTGGCGCCTTTGTGTAATGAGTCACTTGATAAAACTGGAAAGGAAACAACAGATGGACAAACAGGTAATGATAGTGTGTGTTTACTTGCATGGATCGAGCTGCTGTCTGTGGATCAATTGTAGTTGTTTTTGTTATTGGTATTCAGACTGGGTGCAATGTATCTTTTACAAGAGGACTCGCACCACCATATTTGACCTCTCCTGACTGCACAAGTACAACCTAAGTTCTAGTGATAGACAATAGTCTGACTGAAAAACAAGGTCTCAGAAATGACCAATTATCACTGTCCCTGAAGTTCTTTAGGGTCCTCGGTGGCCAAGTGGTTGTTAGGTTTGACATCCATTAACAGGCTGTCACCTAGCTCTGTGTGCATTGGGAACACCCACAGGTGGCGATAGTGATGTCTTGTTCCAATATAACCTTTATTTGACTTTGATCCTGAGGTTCTTTACACTGCCACTGGGGTAGGAGGCCATGAGAGGCTACTCATCATTTCTCAAAATTTATGTTTCCCTGTACCTGGGATTAAACTTCTGTTTGACTTACTATATCAATCCAGATTGAAACTGCATTATTTTTCAACCACACTCATATTTAATATATTAGCATAAGATGTTAGTTTATGTAATACATTTTTAATCATCATAGCTTTCATAAAGTACAGTTGCATCCAAAATTTAAAACCGATAATGTTAACAATAAATTCAGGGTTTTAATATTTGGTAGTAATAGATTATGGTTGATATATTTTCATATGAATGATATTAAAATTGGCACTACTATTGATGGTAAAACTCAGAACCATTATTGATCAATACTGAAATATTAAAACATGATAGTAAAACCAGTCATTGTCTCAATTAAACATTTGTTTTGACATTATCACTAAACTATTGTGCAGAGTGAGTACAGTATTATGGACTGTTGAAGTATTCAGTATGCAAAAGAATATTCTACTTAAATATTGACCGATTTTATAGAGTCATATCTGTAAACTAGTGGTAAAAGGTTGAGTACTCAAGTACAAAAGTTGTTACACAAGATAACCTGACTAAACTGAGACTCATGAAGTAACATACATGATACATTGACAGTAATGCCAGTTACACTGTTTTTTAACCCCCACCACCAAAAGAGAGATTGGGGCATTGTACTTGTGTCCATTTCTCTGCCATATTTTTGGCACCTGTGTAATAATCATAATGATAAACATGCATGATAATAAAGCCCATGCCAGTAATGGAATTGTGTCAGAATAATATTTAAATTTTTACCTCACAGCCTGGGTATTGTTTTCACCCATGGTGTCCGGATCGGCGGGCGTTCGGGTGGGAGGGCGGCCGAAAAAAGTTTGTCCGGGCTGTATCTCAGAAACTGTAAGGTGTAGGAAGTTGATATATGGTAGGGACGTTGGATAGGGGGTGTAGGTGTGCAACGTCATGGTGTGACCTTGATTTGACCTTTGACCTTTTTGTAGTGACCTTAACCTATAAAATCTTATCGGGGCTATATCGCGGAAACCGCAAGGTGTAGGAAGTTGCTACTTGGTAGGGACATTGGTTAGGGGCTGTAGGTGTAAAACGTCATGGTGTGAGCTTGATTTGACCTTTAACCTTGCCAAAGTGACCTTGACCTATAAAATCTTGTCCAGGCTATACCTTGGAAACCGTAAGGTGTAGGAAGTTGATACTTGGTAGGTACATATATTAGGGGTTGTAGGTGTGCAACATCATGGTGTGACCTTGATTTGTCCTTTGACCTTGTCATAGTGACCATGAATTTTAAAGTCTTGTTCGGGCTATTTCTTGGATTCTGTAAGGTGTACAAGTTTGGCACTTGGTAGGGACATTGGTTAGGGGGTGTAGGTGTGCATCATGGTGTGACCTTTTTGCTCTGCCGAAGTGTTTTCACCTGCCATATTTGAGACATCTTTCTCTTATGACAAAGATATATGATCATTATTGCAACTGATTATTATGTGCACTTTTACATAATTGTGTTATTCCCATTGACAGCTTTTCACAAATTAATAAATTTTACAGCTTCATCATTTTTAGTTTACTGATTAATGCTATCATCTTGCTATTGAATTGTCTTTTTTTAATACTTTACCTTTACATACATTTTCTTTCTCTTAGATGCTATTTTCTACTTAAACATTATTTGGAGCTTTATATTCATATAACTGATACTGCTCTGAAAGTATCCCAATCTTTATACTGTTTCACAACTGCTGTGTCTCATGGTGTTGAAAAATATTTCCCCAGGCTGTGGGGTACGGGCCATTCACTGATGCTATTTTTCTATTGTAAATGAAACAATTTACAACTTGTCACAGTATGTGAAATTCATCAGTGAAGAAATCAGTCCTTTTATTTCCTTGACAGATGGAAAATTGTCTACATATTTGTGACTTTCATGAAGACATTAGTTCTCTGATCAAATTGTTATTATTTTATCCCCAGACGAAAGTCGGGGATATATTGGATTCAGGTCCGTCGCGCCGCTGCCGCTGCCATAGAAATTTCCTTGTGTACGTGATAACTCAAAAACAGATCAGTATTTTATTTTAAAACTTGGTACACATGTTAAGGGTGCCCAAAAGAAAATCCCTATTTTAAGGTGACCTTAAACTTCCAATAATAAAGAACTTATGGTCACCTTAAGGTCAGAAATTTGACTTTTGGCCACTTAGGGCCCTCTAGGTCACAATTTATGAGGCTTATCTGGCTAAAATTTTACCTGAGAACACATTAATATATTCTTAGTACATGTGCTGAAAATCAAGACTTTAAGTTGAGGATAAAATTGTGTTTGAGGCCCATAAAGACCTCACAATTTTTTCCTACATTTTTCACATATTTTGCCCTATAATTTGGAAGTGGTAATGCTGATGAGTTTCAAACTGCACCAGGTATAACTTTTATATGTAATCCTTGTCTGTGAAAAATTTAAAGGCTGTAGGTTTAAGGTCGACTTAAGGTCTCATAATTGCCCACAGAGACACAATTTATGGACTTTTTGCCACTTTCAAGCACTGTAGCTTTCAAACTATATCTCTTATCTAAGTGAAATATCATCTGGGAACATATTGATATGTTTTCTTATATGTGCCCCAAAATTTAGGCCTTTAATAGACATTTAACCTGTGTATGAGGACCATGAACACCCTCCCAAGTCCCGAGTGACCCTTTTAAGACATTTTTCACATATTTTGCCCTGTAACTTGGAAATGGTAACTCTGAGAAGTTTCATTCTGTATTAGATATAAATTTTATGTGTAATCTTTGTATGTGACAGATTTTAAGTCCAAAGCTTTAATTTGAAGGTCACATTGAGGTCTCTAAAAGCCCACAGAGACCCAATATTTGGACGTTTTGCCACTTTAAGCCATGTGACTGTTAAACTATGTGAGTGATAGAGCTGAGATCCCATCTGGGAATATATTATTATATTCTTCTTACATGTGCCAAAAATAAAGGCTTTAACTTTAAGTAGACATTTAACCTGTGTATGAAGGCCATAAACACCCAGTGGCACCCGAGTGACCCTTTCAAGACATTTTTCACATATTTTGCCCTGTAACTTGGAATGGTAGGCCTGAGAAGTTTCAAAGTGTATTTGATATAAATTCCATGTGTAATCTTTGTATGTGACAGATTTTAAGTCTAAAGTTTAATTTGAAGGTCACATTGAGGTCTCTAAAAGGTACACACAGACCCAATATTTGGACTTTTTGCCACTTTTAAGCCCTGTAACTGTTAAACTATGTCACTGATAGAGATGAAATCCCATCTGGGAATATATTATTATGTTCTTTTATCATGTGCCAAAAATAAAGGCTTTCAGTACACATTTAACCTGTGTATGAGGACCGTAAACACCCACCTGAGTGACCCTTTTAAGACATTTTTCACATATTTTGCCCTGTAACTTGAAAATGGTAAGTCTGAGAGTTCAAACTGTATTAGATGTACATTCTATGTATAATCTTTATTTGTGATAGATTTTAAGTCTGAAGCTTTAATTTGAAGGTCACATTGAGGTCTCTAAAAGGTCCACAGAGACCCAATATTTAGACTTTTTGACACTTTTAAGACTTAGTGACCGTTAAACTATCTGGCTAATAGGGCTCTAATCTCAACTAGGAATACATTATTATGTTCTTTTGACATGTGCCCAAAATCAAGGCTTTTAGTAGACATTTAACCTGTGTACGAGGACCATAGATACTCACCCAAGTGACCTTTTTGACATTTTTATCTCCGGCCGGGCTTTAGCCCGGGAGGGAGATTATGAAATGATGCCTGTGTGTGCGTGTGTGCGTGCATGCGTTACTCACGCAGATTTCTCCGAAACTACTACAGCTACAGATTTTTTGTAAATTAATTGTCCCAATGAATTTTCACGCCCTCGAAAATTTTTTGGGTTTTATGGACTTAGGCCTAAAGATAAGTGAGTAATAGCAATCTTAGCTACTTGGAGTAAAGGGCTCATAACTCAAAAACTATTGCAGTTACAACTTTTTCTTCAAATATGTTGTTCAGCTACTTTGTCCTTAGCTATAAGATGGTACGGTCCCATTGCATGCCATAAGTGAGTAATAGCTATTTTCTTATTTGTAGCAAAATAATGACATAAGTAAATGTCAAATATCTTCAAAAGTATTAAAGTTAGGGAATTCTTTTCAAATATGTTGTTCATCTAATTTTTGATAAGCTATCAGATAGTAAAGTTTCAGATCTGTTGCACATTGGATAGCTGAGTAATAGCTACTTTGAAATTCTACAGTTGAGTAAATCCATTGTAACTCCAAAACTAGTGCAGTTAGAGTATTTTCCTAAAATATGTTGTTCAGCTACTTTGTCCTTAACTATAAGATGGCATTTAGTTTCGGGTTCTATTGCATGCCATAAGTGAGTAATAGCTTTTTTCTTATTTGTAGCAAAATAACGACATAAGTAAATGTCGAATATCTTCAAAAGTATTAAAGTTAGGGAATTCTTTTCAAATATGTTATTCATCTACATTTTGATAAGCTATCAGATAGTAAAGTTTCAGATCTGTTGCACATTGGATAGCCGAGTAATAGCTACTTTGAAATTCTACAGTTGAGTAAATCCATTGTAACTCCAAAACTAGTGCAGTTAGAGTATTTTCCTAAAATATGTTGTTCAGCTACTTTTTCCTTAACTATAAGATGGCATATCGTTTGGGGTTCCATTGCATGTCATAAGTTAGCAATACCTATTTTCTTATTTGTAGCAAAATTATGATGGAAATAAATGTCAAATACCTTCACTAGTATTAAAGTTAAGTTAGGCAAATCTTTTCATTTGTTATTCATCTAGTTTTTCAAAAGCTTACTTTCCTGTGTCCTTTATATTTTTGTTGCTTTTGCAGATGTAGGTCAATAGCCAAGTGAGTACATAGCTGAGCAAGAGCTACTAAAATGAGTAAATGTCTTCTATCTCTAAAAGTATTATAGGTAGGCAATTTTTTGTAAATAAGTCATTCACCTACTTTTGGGTGATCTACCACATAGTGAAGTTGCAGAACTGTAGCTCTTTGGATAGCTGAGTAATAGCTACCAAAATGAGTAAATGTCTTTTATCTCTAAAATATTACACATAGGCAATTTCTTCTAAATAAGTCATTCCCCTACTTTTGGGTGATCTACCACATAGAGAAGTTGCAGAACTGTAGCTCTTTGGATGGCTGAGTAATAGCTACTAAAATGAGTAAATGTCTTTTATCTCTAAAAGTATTACAGGTAGGCATTTTCTTCTAAATAAGTCATTCACGTACTTTTGGGTGATCCACCACATAGTGAAGTTGCAGAACTGTAGCTCTTTGGATAGGTGAGTAATAGCTACTAAAATGAATAAATGTCTTTTATCTCCAAAAGTATTATAGGTAGGCAATTTCTTCTAAATAAGTCATTCACCTACTTTTGGGTGATCTACCACATAGTGAAGTTGCACAACTATAGCTCTTTGGATAACTGAGTAATAGCTACTAAAATGAGTAAATGTCTTTTATCTCTAAAAGTATTATAGGTAGGCAATTTCTTCTAAATAAGTCGTTCACCTACTTTTGGGTGATCTACCACATAGTGAAGTTGCAGAACTGTAGCTCTTTGGATAGCCGAGTAATAGCTACTAAAATGAGCAAAAGTCTTTTATCTCTAAAAGTATTACAGGTAGGCAATTTCTTCTAAATAAGTCATTCACGTACTTTTGGGTGATCTACCACATAGTGAAGTTGCAGAACTGTAGATCTTTGGATAGCTGAGTAATAGCTACTAAAATGAGTAAATGTCTTTTATATCTAAAAGTATTACAGGTAGGCAATTTCTTCTAAATAAGTCATTCACGTACTTTTGGGTGATCTATCACATAGTGAGGTTGCAGAACTGTAGCTCTTTGGATAGCTGAGTAATAGCTAGTAAAATGAGTAAATGTCTTTTATCTCTAAAAGTATTACAAGTAGGCAATTTCTTCTAAATAAGTCATTCACCTACTTTTGGGTGATCTACCACATAGTGAAGTTGCAGAACTGTAGCTCTTTGGATAGCTGAGTAATAGCTACTAAAATGAGTAAATGTGTTTTATCTCTAAAAGTATTACAGGTAAGCAATTTCTTCTAAATAAGGCATTCACCTACTTTTGGGTGATCAGTACCACATAGTGAAGTTGCAGAACTGTAGCTCTTTGGATAGCTGAGTAATAGCTACTAAAATGAGTAATTGTCTTTTATCTTTAAAAATATTACACATAGGCAATTTCTTCTAAATAAGTCATTCACCTACTTTTGTGTGATCTACCACATAGTGAAGTTGCAGAACTGTAGCTCTTTGGATAGCTGAGTAATAGCTACTAAAATGAGTAAATGTCTTTTATCTCTAAAGTATTACAGGTAGGCAATTTCTTTTAAATAAGTTATTCACCTACTTTTGGGTGATCTACCACATAGTGAAGTTGCAGAACTGTAGCTCTTTGGATAGCTGAGTAATAGCTACTAAAATGAGTAAATGTCTTTTATCTCTAAAAGTATTACAGGTAGGCAATTTCTTATAAATAAATCATTCACCTACTTTTGGGTGATCTACCACATAGTGAAGTTGCAGAACTGTAGCTCTTTGGATAGCTGAGTAATAGCTACTAAAATGGGTAAATGTATTTTATCTCTAAAAGTATTACAGGTAGGCAATTTCTTCTAAATAAGTCATTCACCTACTTTTGGGTGATCTACCACATAGTGAAGTTGCAGAACTGTAGCTCTTTGGATGGCAGAGTAATAGCCACTAAAATAAGTAAATATCTTTTATCTCTAAAAGTGTTACAGATAGGCAATTTCTTCTAAATAAGTCCTTACCTACTTTGAGTTGATCTACTGCATAATAAAGTTGCAGAACTGTAGCTATTTGGATGGCAGAGTAATAGCTACTAAAGTGAGTAAATGCCTTTTGTCTTTAATAGTATTGTAGTCAAACATTAAACTTGTTGTCGCAAGTTTGCTACATGTGCCTCTGTCTCACAAGAAAATTTATATTCCACTATCTTTAGTACATCTAATTTATACGGCGGGAGATAAATGCATGCGTCAGAATGCTTGTCTCTAAAAGTGTTACAGATGGGCAATTTCTTCTAAATATGTCCTTCAGCTACTTTGGGTTGATCTACTACATTATAATAAAGTTGCACAACTGTAGCTCTTTGGATGGCAGAGTAATAACTACTAAAATGAGTAAATGCCTTTTCTCTTTAAAAGTTTTGCAATCAAACATTAAACTTGTTGTCACTTCTATATGTGCCTCCATCTCACAAGAAAATTTATATTCCACTATCTTTAGTGCATCTAATTTATACGGCGGGAGATAAATGCATGCGTCAGAATGCTTGTTTTTCTGTATTTTGCCCTGTAATTTGGAAATGTGACAAGTGTGACAAGTCTTGAACTGTACTGCATAATTAGCTTTTTAATGTTTTATTGAAGTATAAGTGTACAATATCTACCATATTAAACGTCAGCTTCTTATTATGTTATTGAATTTTAAGTATGTAATGTAACAGTTATAATGCAATAATATTCTCAATGACTGTTGGACTATCTTGAAACCTTTTTTGTATACATGCATTCTTCATTGCAAAGGTTTTGGCCACCTCTGGTATTTTTATTGTTTGCATTTTGCAGTACTAAGTAAATCCATCAACAGTGAATTGAATGCTAATGAAATCAACTTACATACTTTATATAGTGCAACTTTAGTTCAGTTAATGTTTGTCTCTTTCAACACTATATATCCTGAGTAGTTTTCTTAATGGAGTATTGATTGATTGATTGATAAAAAAATGAAAATGTCTATGTGGTTAGAAAAGTTTCTGTTGTGGGTGAACATCCTACCCTGTCAGATTGTTGTGGGCAAAGTTCCTTGTGGGCAAAGTGCCTGTGGATAGAGTTTGCATTGGGCAAACTTCTTGTGGGCAAAGTTCCTGGATTCACATCCATCATCTGGGGATACTATTTTGCTTGCAAAGTAAAAACATTGTAGATTGAATTACTCAAGTTCTTATATAAGCGGTTGATTTTGTTTTCCCTCAAGATTATATCACACAGAAGGGATCCAATGGAAAATACCCCGTCAAAACATGTTGCATGAGTGATGACCTGTCTGGGGATATGTTGGCGCTGAGTTGGCCCAATCTAGTTACCCCACAGCCCTTAAGGGCTGTCGGGATATTGTTTTCACCCAGGGTGTCCGGATGGGCGGGCGGGCGGGCGTCCGGGCGGGCGGGCGGCGGGGCGGGCGGCGGGAAATAGTTTGTCCGGGCTGTATCTCAGAAACCGTAATGTGTAGGAAGTTGATACTTGGTAGGGACATTGGTTAGGGGGTGTAGGTGTGCAACGTCATGGTGTGACCTTGATTTGACCTTTGACCTTGCCGTAGTGACCTTGAGTTTGAAAATCTTGTCCGGGCTATATCTCGGAAACCGTAAGGTGTAGGAAGTTGATACTTGGTAGGGACATTGGTTAGGGGGTGTAGTTGTGCAACGTCATGGTCTGACCTTGATTTGACCTTTGACCTTGCCGTAGTGACCTTGACCTATAAAATCTTGTCCGGGCTATATCTCTGAAACCGTAAGGTGTAGGAAGTTGATACTTGGTAGGGACATTGGTTAGGGGGTGTAGGTGTGCAACGTCATAGTCTGACCTTGATTTGACCTTTGACCTTGCTGTAGTGACCTTGACCTATAAAATCTTGTCCGGGCTATATCTCGGAAACCGTAAGGTGCAGGAAGTTGGTACTTGGTAGGGACATTGGTTAGAATGTGTAGGTGTGCAACGTCATGGTCTGACCAGGATTTGACCTTTGACCTTGCCGTGGTGACCTTGAGTTCAAAAATCTTGTCCGGGCTATATCTCGGAAACCGTAAGGTGTAGGAAGTTGATACTTGGTAGGGACATTGGTTAGGGGATGTAGTTGTGCAACGTCATGGTCTGACCTTGATTTGACCTTTGACCTTGGCGTAGTGACCTTGACCTATAAAATCTTGTCCGGGCTATATCTTGGAAACCGTAAGGTTGAGGAAGTTGATACTTGCTAGGGACATTGGTTAGGGGCTATAGGTGTGTATTATCATGGTGTCACCTTAATTTGACCTTTGACCTTGTCGTAGTGACCTTGACCTATAAAATCTTGTTGCACCTTTGGGTCTCTCTTTTGATGCAGATTAAGCACTATTAAAGTCATATTAGAATTTATTAATTATAAATTTATTTTAATTATAAATTAATTTATTTTTATTTTATAAATTAATTTATTTTACTTTCATAACTTCCCATTGTAAGAGATCGAATTTCATCAAGTGAGCCACAGATTTTGCTCCAACACCACACATAAGCATTCATTAAATGTATTACCACTTCTGTATGCATTGTAATATTCAAACCATCTAAACCATAATTCGGGCCTGGGTTGAATTTTAGTTTGCTGATTAATGCCGTCATCTTGTTATTGAATTATCATGTTTTAATACTTCATCTTTATATGCATGATCTTTTTTTTAAACATTATTTCTCCATTTAAACATTGTTTGGACCTTTATATAACTGACAGTGCTCTGAAAGTATCCTGAAGTTTGTACTGATACAGTACTTCTGTATCTCATGGTGTTGAAAATATTTCCCTAGGCTGTGGGGTACGGGCATCTCTGATGCTATTTTTTTATCTCTCTTTTCAAGGGAACACCCAGTTGTGAATTTCACAAACTGTTGACAATTTCACATTCACTTTTACATTAGTTTTGATATTTGACATTATTTGTAGATCAGTCAAACTGTGAAACACCTGACCTTTCTCCTGTTCACAATACTAATTATATTGGCCTGAAACCCACAGAACAGAGAGAGAACAATAACTCCAATCACAAAGCCAAAACTCAAGAAGTAACTGAGACCAGAAACAAAGAATTGCAACTTCATCATATATCAGTTGTCCAAGAGCCAAGGTCTACAAAATCTTGCCCTGAAACATCAAGCCATATACTTATTAGTCATGGAGCAGATCAAAACTGTGTAGCAACTACAGATGTAGAGAGGTCCTATAACTTAAGTGTGAGCAAGTTACATGCCAGTGGTACAGATGAAAGAAATCAAAGCGATAATGGTGATTGTGGGAAAAAGAGGAAAGTGACATTTGAAACAAAGAGAAGCATAATCCCTGAAGATACCACTGGTGTAATAGAAAGTGCAGGTGAGAAGGATCATAGTTTTTCGGAAATTGATGAAAATATGGCAGGAAATAGTAACCACCTTGAAGATGATGATCTCGACTTGATGACCAGTCCATTTGAACCAGCTGAGAAGCTGAAGGCTAACAGTAATGATGATGAATGGCTCAGCAAGGGGACTGTAATACAAACAAAAACTGCATCTTCCAGCGAATTTTCCTCGTCATTCGATATTGAACGATTGTTGGATAATAACAGGGTGGAGAAAGAAGATATGCATCTTGAAGATGACATGAAAGCTGTTGACGCAAATGAAGGGAATGTAGATCCAGTGTCACATAGTAATGATGGTGAAGAAAACAGTAGAAGTACTGAAGTGGAAAGACCTAGGACAGTTAATGGCATACAGGTATATATAATAAATAACGGGCAGCCCCCTTTTTGTAGTCAGTATAATGTCATTAGAGTATAGACTATCTCTTGATATCACAGAATATCAAATTTATTGATAATAGCACAATACCACAACAGTTAAAATCCTGATTTTGTTTTCATGTTCATTGTTTTTGTGATAAAACATTTGTATCCACTGGATAGCATCTGGCGGATACTATGGATTTCACTTCGTTATGCCGCCGCTGCAGTGTGTAGAGATATTTCACCGTTGCCGCTCTAACGAAAAAAATATTATAGCTAGCCTTCTGAAATTTGCAGGATTTATTCATAACCATAAAATCTTGCCTGGGAATATTTTTGGCCTCATTTTGAAAAAACAAGATGGCCGCCACAGGCGTTTTTTCGACTTTCAGCAAGGACTTTTGGTGGCCCTCTAGAGCAAAGGGTATTATAGGTAGATATCTCAAATTCACAGGGTATGTTCCTCATTACAAGATCTTGACTGGGAATATTTTTGGCCTCATTTTTTGAAAAACAAGATGGCCGCCACAGGCATTTCTTTGTCAGTCATAAAAAGTGCTTATATGTCCCTTATTATTGGTCCTAGAGGTTTGGGATGATAAACCAACCTATAGGAAATCATGGGCTGGGAATCTTTTGGTGTGGTTAGATTTGACCTTGGACCCCTCCTTCAAGGTCAAACGAGGATAGCCAAACCTAAAAGTGCTTATAAGTTGCTTAGTATTGATCGTACAGGTTTGGGATGGTAAACCAACCTATAGGAAATCATGGGCTGGGAATCTTTTGATGTGGTGCGATTTGACCTTGGACCTCTTCTTTAAGGTCAAACGAGGATAGCCAAACTTAAAATTGCTTGTAATTCGCTTATTTTTGGTCCTAGAGGTTTGGGCTGGTAAACCAACCTATAGGAAATCATGGGCTGGGAATACTTTAGTGTGGTCGGATTTGACCTTGGATCCCTCCTTCAAGGTCAAACGAGGATAGCCAAACTTAAAAGTGCTTACAACTTGTTTATTATTGGTCCTAGAGGTTTGGGATGGTAACCAACTTATAGGAAATCATGGGCTGGGAATTTTCTGTTGTGGTCAGATTTGGCCTTGGACCCCTCCTTCAAGGTCAAACAAGGATACCCAAACTTAAAAGTGCTTATAACTCATTTATTATTGGTCCTAGAGGTTTGGGATGGTAAACCAACCTGTAGGAAATCATGGGCTGGGAATCTTTTGGTGTGGTCAGATTTGACCTTGGACCCCTCCTAGGTCAAACGAAGATAGCCAAACTTAAAAGTGCTTAAAACTCGCTTATTATTAGTCGTACAGGTTGGGGATGGTAAAGCAACCTATAGGAAATGATGGGCTGGGAATCTTTTGGTGTGGTCAGATTTGACCTTGGATCCCTCCTTCAAGGTCAAGCAAGGATAGCCAAACTTAAAATTGCTTGTAACTCGCTTATTTTTGGTCCTAGAGGTTTGGGCTGTCAAACCAACCTATAGGAAATCATGGGCTGGGAATATTTTAGTGTGGTCGGATTTGACCTTGGATCCCTCCTTCAAGGTCAAACAAGGATAGCCAAACTTAAAGGTGCTTATAACTCACTTATTATTGGTCCTAGAGGTTTGGGATTGTAAACCAACTTATAGGAAATCATGGGCTGGGAATACTTTAGTGTGGTCGGATTTGACCTTGGATCCCTCCTTCAAGGTCAAACGAGGATAGCCAAACTTAAAAGTGCTTACAACTTGTTTATTATTGGTCCTAGAGGTTTGGGATGGTAACCAACTTATAGGAAATCATGGGCTGGGAATTTTCTGTTGTGGTCAGATTTGGCCTTGGACCCCTCCTTCAAGGTCAAACAAGGATACCCAAACTTAAAAGTGCTTATAACTCATTTATTATTGGTCCTAGAGGTTTGGGATGGTAAACCAACCTGTAGGAAATCATGGGCTGGGAATCTTTTGGTGTGGTCAGATTTGACCTTGGACCCCTCCTTCTAGGTCAAACGAAGATAGCCAAACTTAAAAGTGCTTAAAACTCGCTTATTATTAGTCGTACAGGTTGGGGATGGTAAAGCAACCTATAGGAAATGATGGGCTGGGAATCTTTTGGTGTGGTCAGATTTGACCTTGGATCCCTCCTTCAAGGTCAAGCAAGGATAGCCAAACTTAAAATTGCTTGTAACTCGCTTATTTTTGGTCCTAGAGGTTTGGGCTGTCAAACCAACCTATAGGAAATCATGGGCTGGGAATATTTTAGTGTGGTCGGATTTGACCTTGGATCCCTCCTTCAAGGTCAAACAAGGATAGCCAAACTTAAAGGTGCTTATAACTCACTTATTATTGGTCCTAGAGGTTTGGGATTGTAAACCAACTTATAGGAAATCATGGGCTGGGAATACTTTAGTGTGGTCGGATTTGACCTTGGATCCCTCCTTCAAGGTCAAACGAGGATAGCCAAACTTAAAAGTGCTTACAACTTGTTTATTATTGGTCCTAGAGGTTTGGGATGGTAACCAACTTATAGGAAATCATGGGCTGGGAATTTTCTGTTGTGGTCAGATTTGGCCTTGGACCCCTCCTTCAAGGTCAAACAAGGATACCCAAACTTAAAAGTGCTTATAACTCATTTATTATTGGTCCTAGAGGTTTGGGATGGTAAACCAACCTGTAGGAAATCATGGGCTGGGAATCTTTTGGTGTGGTCAGATTTGACCTTGGACCCCTCCTTCTAGGTCAAACGAAGATAGCCAAACTTAAAAGTGCTTAAAACTCGCTTATTATTAGTCGTACAGGTTGGGGATGGTAAAGCAACCTATAGGAAATGATGGGCTGGGAATCTTTTGGTGTGGTCAGATTTGACCTTGGATCCCTCCTTCAATGTCAAGCAAGGATAGCCAAACTTAAAATTGCTTGTAACTCGCTTATTTTTGGTCCTAGAGGTTTGGGCTGTCAAACCAACCTATAGGAAATCATGGGCTGGGAATATTTTAGTGTGGTCGGATTTGACCTTGGATCCCTCCTTCAAGGTCAAACAAGGATAGCCAAACTTAAAGGTGCTTATAACTCACTTATTATTGGTCCTAGAGGTTTGGGATTGTAAACCAACTTATAGGAAATCATGGGCTGGGAATCTTCTGGTTTGGTTTGATTTGACCTTGGACCCCTCCTTCAAGGTCAAACGAGGATAGCCAAACTTAAAAGTGCTTAAAACTCGTTTATTATTGGTCCTAGAGGTTTGGGATGGTAACCAACTTACAGGAAATCATGGGCTGGGAATTTTCTGGTGTGGTCAGATTTGGCCTTGGACCCCTCCTTGAAGGTCAAACAAGGATACCCAAACTTAAAAGTGCTTATAACTCATTAAGCGTCCCGCATGGGACGCTTGTTTGTGTATGGGAGAGCTTCCGGCTCCTGCGGCTCTGCCGGCTCCGCCGGCTCCGCATTTTGTTTTCCTTATAACTCTGTAACCGTTAGGCGGATTGTTTTCAAATTTGGCAGGTTTAGGCAGTAGCCTTGGGGAATTTTTTTGAATATGCTGCAGTGACATTTCAACCAATCAGAGAGGTCACATGACCAAAAATGTCTTTTTTCGATGGGGAAGCTTGTCCGGATGATAACTTGAAAGGAATTTTATCAATTCACCTGAAACTTGGCAAATACATTCATTCTATTAAAATCTGGAAATCATTAGATTTTGGCATTGATTGGTCAAGAAATGGCCGAGTAATTAATGATTAATTAATCATTATGAATTTTCCAAATAAGGAAAACACAAAAATGCTTATATCGCGAAAACCGTACTAGATAGAGCGATTTCGACGAAATTTTTGACCCGCAGGGTATCTCTGCGGAGTAGTTTTCCCAATTTTCAAAAAATTTTTGTCTCGCTCAAAATGGCGGCCATTTTGAATTTTCGAAATTTTCGCAAGAATTGCAAAACACAAAAATGCTTATATCTCAAAAACCGTGCTAGATAGAGCAATTTCGACAAAATTTTTGACCCACAGGATATCTCTGCAGAGTACTTTTCCCAATTTTCAAAAAATTTTTGTCTCGCCGAAAATGGCGGCCATTTTGAATTTTCGAAATTTTCGCAAAAATTGCAAAACACAAAAATGCTTATATCTCGAAAACCGTGCTAGATAGAGCGATTCGACGAAATTTTTGACCCGCAGGGTATCTCTGCAGAGTAATTATCCCAATTTTGAAAAAATTTTTGTCTCGCTAAAAATGGCGGCCATTTTGAATTGTCGAATTTTTCGCAAAAATTGCAAAACATAAAAATGCTTATATCTCGAAAACCCTGCTAGATAGAGTGATTTCGACGAAATTTTTGACCCACAGGGTATATCTGCAGAGTAGCCATGCCAATTTTCAAAAAAATTTTGTCTCGCCAAAAATGGCGGCCATTTTGAATTTTCGAATTTTTCGCAAAAATTGCAAAACATAAAAATGCTTATATCTCAAAAACCCTGCTAGATAGAGCGATTTCGACGAAATTTTTGACCCGCAGGGTATCTCTGCAGAGTAGCCATGCCAATTTTCAAACAAAAAATTTCTCGCAAAAAATGGCGGCCATTTTGAATTTTCGAATTTTTCGCAAAATTGCAAAACACAAAAATGCTTATATCTCGAAAACCGTGCTAGATAGAGCGATTTCGACGAAATTTTTGACCCACTGGGTATCTCTGCAGAGTAGCCATGCCAATTTTCAAAAAAATTTTATCTTGCCCAAAATGGCGGCCATTTTGAATTTTCGAATTTTTGCGCAAAAATTGCAAAACACAAAAATGCTAATATTTCGAAAACCGTGCTACATAGAGCGATTTCGACGAAATTTTTTATCTTCAGGGTATCTCTGCAGAGCAGCTATCCCAAAGAGCTTTCACTTGGTGAAGTTTCAGACCCATAGCTAATTGCTCACCTACTCAAAAAGAGTAAATGCGAATTACCTCTAAAAGTATTGCAGATGGCCAATTTTTTCTCAAATAACTCATTCACCTACTTTTGGAAGAGCTTTCACATGGTGAAGTTTCAGACCCATAGCCAATTACTCACCTACTCAAAATGATTAAATGCGAATTATCTCTAAAAGTATTGCAGATAGCCAATTTTTCTCAAATAACTCATTCACCTACTTTTGGGAGAACTTTCCAATTTTTATCAAATAACTCATTCATCTACTTGTGGGAGAGCTTTCACATGGTGAAGTTTCAGACCCATAGCTAATTACTCACCTACTCAAAATGAGTAAATGCGAATTATCTCTAAAAGTATTGCAGATAGCCAATTTTTCTCAAATAACTCATTCACCTACTTTTGGGAGAGCTTTCACTTGGTGAAGTTTCAGACCCATAGCTAATTACTCACCTACTCAAAATGAGTAAATGCGAATTATCTCTAAAAGTATTGCAGATAGCCAATTTTTGTCAAATTAATCATTCACCTACTTTTGGGAGAGCTTTCACTTGGTGAAGTTTCAGACCCATAGCTAATTACTCACCTACTCAAAATGAGTAAATGCGAATTATCTCTAAAAGTATTGCAGATAGCCAATTTTTCTCAAATAACTCATTTACCTACTTTTGGGAGAGCTTTCACTCTGTGAAGTTTCAGACCCATAGCTAATTACTCACCTACTCAAAATGAGTAAATGCGAATTATCTGTAAAAGTATTGCAGATAGCCAATTTTTCTCAAATAACTCATTCACCTACTTTTGGCAGAGCTTTCACTTGGTGAAGTTTCAGACCCATAGCTAATTACTCACCTACTGAAAATGAGTAAATGTGAATTATCTCTAAAAGTATTGCAGATAGCCAATTTTTCTCAAATAACTCATTCACCTACTTTTGGGAGAGCTTTCACTTGGTGAAGTTTCAGACCCATAGCTAATTACTCACCTACTCAAAATGAGTAAATGCGAATTATCTCTAAAAGTATTGCAGATAGCCAGTTTTTCACAAATTAATCATTCACCTACTTTTGGGAGAGCTTTCACTTGAAGTTTCAGACCCATAGCTAATTATTCACCTACTCAAAATGAGTAAATGCGAATTATCTGTAAAAGTATTGCAGATAGCCAATTTTTCTCAAATAACTCATTCACCTACTTTTGGGAGAGCTTTCACTTGGTGAAGTTTCAGACCCATAGCTAATTACTCACCTACTCAAAATGAGTGAATGCGAATTATCTCTAAAAGTATTGCAGATAGCCAATTTTTCTCAAATTAATCATTCACCTACTTTTGGGAGAGCTTTCACTTGGTGAAGTTTCAGACCCATAGCTAATTACTCGTCTACTCAAAATGAGTAAATGCGAATTATCTCTAAAAGTATTGCAGATAGCCAATTTTTCTCAAATAACTCATTCACCTACTTTTGGGAGAGCTTTCACTTGGTGAAGTTTCAGACCCATAGCAAATTACTCACCTACTCAAAATGAGTAAATGCGAATTATCTCTAAAAGTATTGCAGATAGCCAATTTTTCTCAAATAACTCATTCACCTACTTTTGGCAGAGCTTTCACTTGGTGAAGTTTCAGACCCATAGCTAATTATTCACCTACTCAAAATGAGTAAATGTGAATTATCTCTAAAAGTATTGCGGATACCCAATTTTTATCAAATACTCATTCATCTACTTGTGGGAGATCTTTCACATGGTGAAGTTTCAGACCCATAGCTAATTACTCACCTACTCAAAATGAGTAAATGCGAATTATCTCTAAAAGTATTGCAGATAGCCAATTTTTCTCAAATAACTCATTCACCTACTTTTGGGAGAGCTTTCACTTGGTGAAGTTTCAGACCCATAGATAATTATTCACCTACTCAAAATGAGTAAATGTGAATTATCTCTTAATAGTATTGCAGATAGCCAATTTTTCTCAAATAACTCATTCACCTACTTTTGGAAGACCTTTCACACACGAAAATGAAAAATTGTGAATATCTCGGAAAAGCTATTTCTTCTGCTTTAATGCTCGGCAGGAGATACACACCACGGCAGTGGTCTTGACAAAAATTTTTGTCTCCCCAAAAATGGTGGCCATTTTGAATTTTCAAAGTTTTTGCAAAACACAAAAATGCTTATATCTCGAAAACCGTGCTATATGGAGTGAACTCAACAAAATTTTGGACCTGCTGGGTATCTCTGCAGAGTAGCCATGCCAATTTTCAAAATATTTTTGTCTCGCCAAATATAGCGGACATTTTTTATTTTTTTATTTTTTCCAAAACACAAAAATGCTTATATCTTGAAAACCGTGCTAGATAGAGCAGACTGCGCTGACTTTGGTTGCCACAACAGTATAAGGCTAGAAACGAAGCATTTTCTTAATACTTTAGCACTCACCTTTATATCCTTTTCGGGACGCTTTGTTTTTGCTATGCAAAAACATTATCTTTTTTTTTGCGAGCGATCCTCTAGTTTATTATTGGTCCTAGAGGTTTGGGATGGTAAACCAACCTATAGGAAATCATGGGCTGGGAATCTTTTGGTGAGGTCAGATTTGACCTTGGACCCCTCCTTCAAGGTCAAACGAAGATAGCCAAATTTAAAAGTCTTTAAAACTCGCTTATTATTAGTCGTACAGGTTGGGGATGGTAAAGCAATCTATAGGAAATGATGGGCTGGGAATCTTTTGGTGTGGTCAGATTTGACCTCGGATCCCTCCTTCAAGGTCAAGCAAGGATAGCCAAACTTAAAATTGCTTGTAACTCGCTTATTTTTGGTCCTAGAGGTTTGGGCTGGTAAACCACCCTATAGGAAATCATGGGCTGGGAATATTTTAGTGTGGTCGGATTTGACCTTGGATCCCTCCTTCAAGGTCAAACAAGGATAGCCAAACTTAAAGGTGCTTATAACTCGCTTATTATTGGTCCTAGAGGTTTGGGATTGTAAACCAACTTATAGGAAATCATGGGCTGGGAATCTTTTGGTGTGGTCAGATTGGACCTTGGGCTCCTCCTTCAAGGTCAAACAAGGATACCTAAACTTAGAGGTGCTTATAGCTTGCTTATTATTGGTCCTAGAGATTTGTAATGTGAAACCAACCTATAGGAAATCATGGGCTAGGAATCTTTTGGTGTGATCAGATTTGACCTTGGGTCCCTTCTTCAAGGTCAAATGACAATAGCCAAACTTAAAAGTGCTGATAACTGGCTTATTATTGGTCCTAGAGGTGTGCAATATGAAACCAACTTATAGGAGGCCCTGGGCTGGGAATCTTCTGATGTTTTCAAATTTGACCTTGGGCCCCTCCTTCAAGGTCAAACAATGGTTCACTGGCTTGGGGGGTTGTCTTTTCCATGGATACAAATTTGCATCGGTTCTCCGATGCGTAGGTCTAGTTGACTGTGAATTGTAAAAGTGATACCACTGTAATGTTTGAATGAACCAGTACCGGTACTCAAAAAATCAATAGCCTTTTAGCAAAATATGCAGTATTATTTACACAGATTTCAATAAGATTGTGTTTAAAGTAAGATATTTGTTTAAAGTATGAACTTATTTATCTCAACATCACATAATTTACAGTGCCCTGTGATAACACTAGTGGTGTAACGATTAGACGTATTGTCGATTAATCGTCGGTGACAGTGTAGGATCGCGGTCGGTCACTGACGTTTTCTAATGATCGATTATTAAGCTTATATCTTACCTTTCCTGATTTATATCAATATCCACGTATTTTAAAAATATTTTAGGTATTTTTACTTAATAAACTGACAGTTTTATCCCGAATTTCATTGTTTATGTGTACCGCCATATTTACAGGAAGTGGGTTCTTTCGGTAGATTCTCAATGTCGAAACAACGTTATTCTTACCGGATTGATCTTTACTTTATCCCGGAAAGTGTTTTTAAAATAATAAACAATAATGGAGTAAAATAATCGATTATGGGTCGATCATCGCTCGGAAAAATGGACTACTAATCGACCATGAAAATTGGAGGCGATTCCCAGCACTAGATAACATCATGTCATGATTGACAATGTCATGGGGTTTTTTGATGTACAATTATCGTGCTATCTGGGATTCATGGTTAGGCAGAAGCATTTTCTTTTCTTTAAGTTCATATGGCATCAATCAAAACCCAATATAAGGACTCTCTATAACTTGATCAGTTTGAGCAGTTTCAAATAATAAACTAAGTTCCAGTATCAGCAGCGGGCACGTTTTTTTTGCTTCCATATATGAAACATAGAGTTACTGTGTTTACAGCAGTAAATACTTTGGTTGTAAGAGGAAAGAATGAAAACCACTGTGAACTGTACACATAACAATTTTGCCCCAAATTGTTACTGCTGATATTTTATGATAATCACTGAGAATTATTTGTTTATAAAAGAATATGTAGTGTGTTGTTTGACTTCGACCTTCGATTACCGGAATATGTGATATTAGAACTCAAATATGCAAAGGCCCAACACCTCCAATAGTTCTTAAGAGTACAATAATAAATCTTTTAAGAAATTCCTGGATCCAGGCAATGATCTCGATCACCAACAAACTCCAATCATCTGTTCATTGTTCCAATGTCAAAATTTCCCGTAAATTTCATCAAAATCTGTTATTGTTTTGCAAAACAGGTTATTATCTCCGGCCGGGCTTTAGCCCGGGAGGGAGATTATGAAATGATGCCTGTGTGTGCGTGCGTGCGTGCGTTAGTTAGTCACGCAGATTTCTCCAAAACTACTACAGCTACAGATTTTTTGTAAGTTAATTGTCCCAATGAATTTTTACGCCCTCGAAAATTTTTTTGGTTTTATGGACTTAGGCCTAAAGATAAGTGAGTAATAGCAATCTTAGCTACTTGGAGTAAAAGGCTCATAACTCCAAAACTATTGCAGTAACAACTTTTTCTTCAAATATGTTGTTCATCTACTTTGTCCTTAGCTATAAGATGGTACATAGTTTGGGGTCCCATTGCATGCCATAAGTGAGTAATAGCTATTTTCTTATTTGTAGCAAAATAATGACATCAGTAAATGTCAAATATCTTCAAAAGTATCAAAGTTAGGGAATTCTTTTCAAATATGTTGTTCATCTACTTTTTGATAAGCTATCACATAATAAAGTTTCAGATCTGTTGCACATTGGATAGCTGAAATTCTACAATTGAGTAAATCCATTGTAACTCCAAAACTAGTGCAGTTAGAGTATTTTCCTAAAATATGTTGTTCAGCTACTTTGTCCTTAACTATAAGATGGCATATAGTTTGGGGTTCTATTGCATGCCATAAGTGAGTAATAGCTATTTTCTTATTTGTAGCAAAATAATGACATCAGTAAATGTCAAATATCTTCAAAAGTATTAAAGTTAGGGAATTCTTTTCAAATATGTTATTCATCTACTTTTTGATAAGCTATCACATAGTAAAGTTTCAGATCTGTTGCACATTGGATAGCTAAAATTCTACAATTGAGTAAATCCATTGTAACTCCAAAACTAGTGCAGTTAGAGTATTTTCCTAAAATATGTTGTTCAGCTACTTTGTCCTTAACTATAAGATGGCATATAGTTTGGGGTTCTATTGCATGCCATAAGTGAGTAATAGCTATTTTCTTATTTGTAGCAAAATAATGACATCAGTAAATGTCAAATATCTTCAAAAGTATTAAAGTTAGGGAATTCTTTTCAAATATGTTATTCATCTACTTTTTGATAAGCTATCACATAGTAAAGTTTCAGATCTGTTGCACATTGGATAGCTGAAATTCTACAATTGAGTAAATCCATTGTAACTCCAAAACTAGTGCAGTTAGAGTATTTTCCTAAAATATGTTGTTCAGCTACTTTGTCCTTAACTATAAGATGGCATATAGTTTCGGGTTCTATTGCATGCCATAAGTGAGTAATAGCTATTTTCTTATTTGTAGCAAAATAATGACATCAGTAAATGTCAAATATCTTCAAAAGTATTAAAGTTAGGGAATTATTTTCAAATATGTTATTCATCTACTTTTTGATAAGCTGTCACATAGTAAAGTTTCAGATCTGTTGCACATTGGATAGCTGAGTAATAGCTACTTTGAAATTCTACAGTTGAGTAAATCCATTGTAACTCCAAAACTAGTGCAGTTAGAGTATTTTCCTAAAATATGTTGTTCAGCTACTTTGTCCTTAACTATAAGATGGCATATAGTTTCGGGTTCTGTTGCATGCCATAAGTGAGTAATAGCTATTTTCTTATTTTTAGCAAAATAATGACATAATAAGTAAATGTCAAATATCTTCAAAAGTATTAAAGTTAGGGAATTCTTTTCAAATATGTTATTCATCTACTTTTTGGTAAGCTATCACATAGTAAAGTTTCAGATCTGTTGCACATTGGATAGCTGAGTAATAGCTACTTTGAAATTCTGACTGTTGAGTAAATCCATTGTAACTCCAAAACTGGTGCAGTTACAGTATTTTCCTAAAATATGTTGTTCAGCTACTTTGTCCTTAACTATAAGATGGCATATAGTTTGGGGTTCTGTTGCATGCCATAAGTGAGTAATTATAGCTATTTTCTTATTTGTAGCAAAATAACAACATAAGTAAATTTCAAATATCTTCAAAAGTATTCAAGTTAGGGAAATATTTTCAAATATGTTATTCATCTAGTTTTTGATGAGCTATCAGATAGTAAAGCTGCAAACCTGTTGCACACTGGACAGCTGAGTAATAGCTACTTTGAAATTGTGACTGTTCAGTAAATCCATTGTAACTCAAAAACTACTGCAGTTACAGGATTTTCCTAAAATAATTTGTTGAGCCACTTTTCCTTGACTATAAGATGGCATATCGTTTGGGGTTCCATTGCATGTCATAAGTGAGCAACAGCTATTTTCTTATTTATAACAAAGTTATGATGGAAATAAATGTCAAATACCTTCACAAGTACCAAAGTTAGGCAAATCTTTTCATTTGTTATTCATCTAGTTTTTCAAAAGCTTACTTTCCTGTGTCCTTTATATTTCTGTTGCTTTTGCAGATGTAGGTCAATAGCTAAGTGAGTAGATAGCTGAGTAAGAGCTACTAAAATGAGTAAATGTCTTTTATCTCTAAAAGTATTATAGGTAGGCAATTTCTTCTAAATAAGTCATTCACCTACTTTTGGGTGATCTACCACATAGTGAAGTTGCACAACTGTAGCTCTTTGGATAGCTGAGTAATAGCTACCAAAATGAGTAAATGTCTTTTATCTCTAAAAATATTACACATAGGCAATTTCTTCTAAATAAGTCATTCACCTACTTTTGTGTGATCTACCACATAGTGAAGTTGCAGAACTGTAGCTCTTTGGATAGGTGAGAAATAGCTACTAAAATGAGTAAATGTCTTTTATCTCTAAAAGTTTTACAGATAGGCAATTTCTTCTAAATAACACATTCACCTACTTTTGGGTCATCTACCACATAGAGAAGTTGCAGAACTGTAGCTCTTTGGATAGGTGAGTAATAGCTACTAAAATGAGTAAATGTCTTTTAGCTCTAAAAGTATTACAGGTAGGCAATTTCTTCTTAAAAAGTCATTCACCTACTTTTGGGTGATCTACCACATAGTGATGTTGCAGAACTGTAGCTCTTTGGATAGCTGAATAATAGCTACTAAAATGAGTAAATATCTTTTATCTCTAAAAGTATTACAGGTAGGCAATTTCTTCTAAATAAATCATTCACCTACTTTTGTGTGATCTACAACATAGTGAAGTTGCAGAACTGTAGCTCTTTGGATAGCTGAGTAATAATAACCAAAATGAGTAATTGTCTTTTATCTCTAAAAATATTACACATAGGCAATTTCTCCTAGATAAGTTATTCACCTACTTTTGGGTGATCTACCACAAAGTGAAGTTGCAGAACTGTAGCTCTTTGGATAACTGAGTAATAGCTACTAAAATGAGCAAATATCTTTTATCTCTAAAAGTATTACAGGTAGGCAATTTCTTCTAAATAAGTCATTCACGTACTTTTGGGTGATCTACCACATAGTGAAGTTGCAGAACTGTAGCTCTTTGGATAGCTGAGTAATAGCTACTAAAATGAGTAAATGTCTTTTATCTCTAAAAGTATTACAGGTAGGCAATTTCTTCTAAATAAGTCATTCACCTACTTTTGGGTGATCTACCACATAGTGAAGTTGCAGAACTGTAGCTCTTTGGATAGGTGAGCAATTGCTACTAAAATGAGTAAATGTCTTTTATCTCTAAAGGTATTACAGGTAGGCAATTTCTTCTAAATAAGTCATTCACCTACTTTTGGGTGATCTACCACATAGTGAAGTTGCAGAACTGTAGCTCTTTGGATAGGTGAGTAATAGCTACTAAAATGAGTAAATATTGTTTATCTCTAAAAGTTTTACAGATAGGCAATTTCTTCTAAATAAATCATTCACCTACTTTTGTGTGATCTACAACATAGTGAAGTTGCAGAACTGTAGCTCTTTGGATAGCTGAGTAATAACTACCAAAATGAGTAATTGTCTTTTATCTCTAAAAATATTACACATAGGCAATTTCTTCTAAATAAGTTATTCACCTACTTTTGGGTGATCTACCACATAGTGAAGTTGCAGAACTGTAGCTCTTTGGATAGCTCAGTAATAGCTACTAAAATGAGTAAATGTCTTTTATCTCTAAAAGTATTACAGGTAGGCAATTTCTTCTAAATAAATCATTCACCTACTTTTGTGTGATCTACAACATAGTGAAGTTGCAGAACTGTAGTTCTTTGGATAGCTGAGTAATAGCTACTAAAATGAGTAATTGTCTTTTATCTCTAAAAATATTACAGATAGGCAATTTTTCCTAAATAAGTCATTCACCTACTTTTGGGTGATCTACCACATAGTGAAGTTGCAGAACTGTAGCTCTTTGGATAGCTGAGTAATAGCTACTAAAATGAGTAAATGTCTTTCATCTCTTAAAAGATATTACAAGTGGGCAATTTCTTCTAAATAAGCCATTCACCTACTTTTAGGTGATCTACCACATAGTGAGGTTGCAGAACTGTAGCTCTTTGGATAGCCGAGTAATAGCTACTGAAATGAGTAAATGTCCTTTATCTCTAAAAGTATTACAGGTAGGCAATTTCTTCTAAATAAGTCATTCAAGCACTTTTGGGTGATCTACCAAATAGTGAAGTTGCAGAATGGTAGCTCTTTGGATAGCTGAGTAATAGCTACTAAAATGAGTAAATGTCTTTTATCTCTAAAAGTATTACAGGTAGGCAATTTCTTCTAAATAAGTCATTCACCTTCTTTTGGGTGATCTACCACATAGTGAAGTTGCAGAACTGTAGCTCTTTGGATAGGTGAGTAATAGCTATCAAAATGAGTAATTCTCTTTTATCTCTAAAAATATTACAGATAGGCAATTTCTTTTAAATAAGTCATTCACCTACTTTTGGGTGATCTACCACATAGTGAAGTTGCAGAACTGTAGCTCTTTGGATAGGTGAGTAATAGCTACTAAAATGAGTAAATGTCTTTTATCTCTAAAAATATTACACATAGGCAATTTCTTCTAAATAAGTTATTCACCTACTTTTGGGTGATCTACCACATAGTGAAGTTGCAGAACTGTAGCTCTTTGGATAACTGAATAATAGCTACTAAAATGAGCAAATATCTTTTATCTCTAAAAGTATTACAGGTAGGCAATTTCTTCTAAATAAGTCATTCACGTACTTTTGGGTGATCTACCACATAGTGAAGTTGCAGAACTGTAGCTCTTTGGATAGGTAAGCAATAGCTACTAAAATGAGTAAATGTCTTTTATCTCTAAAGGTATTACAGGTAGGCAATTTCTTCTAAATAAGTCATTCACCTACTTTTGGGTGATCTACCACATAGTGAAGTTGCAGAACTGTAGCTCTTTGGATAGCTGAGTAATAGCTACTAAAATGAGTAAATTCTTTTATCTCTAAAAGTATTACAGGTATGCAATTTCTTCTAAATAAGTCATTCAAGCACTTTTGGGTGATCTACCACATAGCGAAGTTGCAGAACTGTAGCTCTTTGGATAGCTGAGTAATAGCTACCAAAATGAGTAAATGTCTTTTATCTCTAAAAATATTACACATAGGCAATTTCTTCTAAATAAGTCATTCACCTACTTTTGTGTGATCTACCACATAGTGAAGTTGCAGAACTGTAGCTCTTTGGATAAGCGAGTAATAGCTACTAAAATGAGTAAATGTCTTTTATCTCTATAAGTTTTACAGATAGGCAATTTCTTCTAAATAACGCATTCACCTGCTTTTGGGTCATCTACCACATAGAGAAGTTGCAGAAGTGTAGCTCTTTGGATAGCTGAGTAATAGCTACTAAAATGAGTAAATGTCTTTTAGCTCTAAAAGTACTACAGATAGGCAATTTCTTCTAAAAAAGTCATTCACCTACTTTTGGGTGATCTACCACATAGTGAAGTTGCAGAACTGTAGCTCTTTGGATAGCTGAGTAATAGCTACTAAAATGAGTAAATATCTTTTATCCCTAAAAGTATTACAGGTAGGCAATTTATTCTAAATAAATCATTCACCTACTTTTGTGTGATCTACAACATAGTGAAGTTGCAGAACTGTAGTTCTTTGGATAGCTGAGTAATAACTACCAAAATGAGTAATTGTCTTTTATCTCTAAAAATATTACACATAGGCAATTTCTTCTAAATAAGTTATTCACCTAATTTTCGGTGATCTACCACATAGTGAAGTTGCAGAACTGTAGCTCTTTGGATAACTGAGTAATAGCTACTAAAATGAGCAAATATCTTTTATCTCTAAAAGTATTACAGGTAGGCAATTTCTTCTAAATAAGTCATTCACGTACTTTTGGGTGATCTACCACATAGTGAAGTTGCAGAACTGTAGCTCTTTGGATAGCTCAGTAATAGCTACTAAAATGAGTAAATGTCTTTTATCTCTAAAAGTATTACAGGTAGGCAATTTCTTCTAAATAAGTCATTCACCTACTTTTGGGTGATCTAGCACATAGTGAAGTTGCAGAACTGTAGCTCTTTGGATAGCTGAGTAATAGCTACTAAAATGAGTAAATTCTTTTATCTCTAAAAGTATTACAGGTAGGCAATTTCTTCTAAATAAGTCATTCAAGCACTTTTGGGTGATCTACCACATAGTGAAGTTGCAGAACTGTAGCTCTTTGGATAGTTGAGTAATAGCTACTAAAATGAGTAATTGTCTTTTATCTCTAAAAATATTACAGATAGGTAATTTCTTCTAAATAAGTCATTCACCTAATTTTGGGTGATCTACCACATAGTGAAGTTGCAGAACTGTAGCTCTTTGGATAGCTGAGTAATAGCTACTAAAATGAGTAAATGTCTTTCATCTCTTAAAAGATATTACAGGTGGGCAATTTCTTGTAAATAAGCCATTCACCTACTTTTCGGTGATCTACCACATAGTGAGGTTGCAGAACTGTAGCTCTTTGGATAGCTGAGTAATAGCTACTAAAATGAGTAAATGTCCTTTATCTCTAAAAGTATTACAGGTAGGCAATTTCTTCTAAATAAGTCATTCATGTACTTTTGGGTGATCTACCAAATAGTGAAGTTGCAGAACGGTAGCTCTTTGGATAGCTGAGTAATAGCTACTAAAATGAGTAAATGTCTTTTATCTCTAAAAGTATTACAGGTAGGCAATTTCTTCTAAATAAGTCATTCACCTACTTTTGGGTGATCTACCACATAGTGAAGTTGCAGAACTGTAGCTCTTTGGATAGGTGAGTTATAGCTATCAAAATGAGTAATTGTCTTTTATCTCTAAAAATATTACAGATAGGCAATTTCTTTTAAATAAGTCATTCATCTACTTTTGGGTGATCTACCACATAGTGAAGTTGCAGAACTGTAGCTCTTTGGATAGGTGAGCAATAGCTACTAAAATGAGTAAATGTCTTGTATCTCTAAAGGTATTACAGGTAGGCAATTTCTTCTAAATAAGTCATTCACCTACTTTTGGGTGATCTACCACATAGTGAAGTTGCAGAACTGTAGCTCTTTGGATAGCTGAGTAATAGCTACTAAAATGAGTAAATGTCTTTTAGCTCTAAAAGTACTACAGATAGGCAATTTCTTCTAAAAAAGTCATTCACCTACTTTTGGGTGATCTACCACATAGTGAAGTTGCAGAACTGTAGCTCTTTGGATAGCTGAGTAATAGCTACTAAAATGAGTAAATATCTTTTATCCCTAAAAGTATTACAGGTAGGCAATTTATTCTAAATAAATCATTCACCTACTTTTGTGTGATCTACAACATAGTGAAGTTGCAGAACTGTAGTTCTTTGGATAGCTGAGTAATAACTACCAAAATGAGTAATTGTCTTTTATCTCTAAAAATATTACACATAGGCAATTTCTTCTAAATAAGTTATTCACCTAATTTTCGGTGATCTACCACATAGTGAAGTTGCAGAACTGTAGCTCTTTGGATAACTGAGTAATAGCTACTAAAATGAGCAAATATCTTTTATCTCTAAAAGTATTACAGGTAGGCAATTTCTTCTAAATAAGTCATTCACGTACTTTTGGGTGATCTACCACATAGTGAAGTTGCAGAACTGTAGCTCTTTGGATAGCTCAGTAATAGATACTAAAATGAGTAAATGTCTTTTATCTCTAAAAGTATTACAGGTAGGCAATTTCTTCTAAATAAGTCATTCACCTACTTTTGGGTGATCTAGCACATAGTGAAGTTGCAGAACTGTAGCTCTTTGGATAGCTGAGTAATAGCTACTAAAATGAGTAAATGTCTTTCATCTCTTAAAAGATATTACAGGTGGGCAATTTCTTCTAAATGAGCCATTCACCTACTTTTCGGTGATCTACCACATAGTGAGGTTGCAGAACTGTAGCTCTTTGGATAGCTGAGTAATAGCTACTAAAATGAGTAAATGTCCTTTATCTCTAAAAGTATTACAGGTAGGCAATTTCTTCTAAATAAGTCATTCAAGCACTTTTGGGTGATCTACCAAATAGTGAAGTTGCAGAACGGTAGCTCTTTGGATAGCTGAGTAATAGCTACTAAAATGAGTAAATGTCTTTTATCTCTAAAAGTATTACAGGTAGGCAATTTCTTCTAAATAAGTCATTCACCTTCTTTTGGGTGATCTACCACATAGTGAAGTTGCAGAACTGTAGCTCTTTGGATAGGTGAGTAATAGCTATCAAAATGAGTAATTCTCTTTTATCTCTAAAAATATTACAGATAGGCAATTTCTTTTAAATAAGTCATTCACCTACTTTTGGGTGATCTACCACATAGTGAAGTTGCAGAACTGTAGCTCTTTGGATAGGTGAGTAATAGCTACTAAAATGAGTAAATGTCTTTTATCTCTAAAAATATTACACATAGGCAATTTCTTCTAAATAAGTTATTCACCTAATTTTGGGTGATCTACCACATAGTGAAGTTGCAGAACTGTAGCTCTTTGGATAGCTGAGTAATAGCTACTAAAATGAGTAAATGTCTTTCATCTCTTAAAAGATATTACAGGTGGGCAATTTCTTGTAAATAAGCCATTCACCTACTTTTCGGTGATCTACCACATAGTGAGGTTGCAGAACTGTAGCTCTTTGGATAGCTGAATAATAGCTACTAAAATGAGTAAATGTCCTTTATCTCTAAAAGTATTACAGGTAGGCAATTTCTTCTAAATAAGTCATTCATGTACTTTTGGGTGATCTACCAAATAGTGAAGTTGCAGAACGGTAGCTCTTTGGATAGCTGAGTAATAGCTACTAAAATGAGTAAATGTCTTTTATCTCTAAAAGTATTACAGGTAGGCAATTTCTTCTAAATAAGTCATTCACCTACTTTTGGGTGATCTACCACATAGTGAAGTTGCAGAACTGTAGCTCTTTGGATAGGTGAGTTATAGCTATCAAAATGAGTAATTGTCTTTTATCTCTAAAAATATTACAGATAGGCAATTTCTTTTAAATAAATCATTCATCTACTTTTGGGTGATCTACCACATAGTGAAGTTGCAGAACTGTAGCTCTTTGGATAGGTGAGCAATAGCTACTAAAATGAGTAAATGTCTTGTATCTCTAAAGGTATTACAGGTAGGCAATTTCTTCTAAATAAGTCATTCACCTACTTTTGGGTGATCTACCACATAGTGAAGTTGCAGAACTGTAGCTCTTTGGATAGCTGAGTAATAGCTACTAAAATGAGTAAATGTCTTTCATCTCTTAAAAGATATTACAGGTGGGCAATTTCTTCTAAATGAGCCATTCACCTACTTTTCGGTGATCTACCACATAGTGAGGTTGCAGAACTGTAGCTCTTTGGATAGCTGAGTAATAGCTACTAAAATGAGTAAATGTCCTTTATCTCTAAAAGTATTACAGGTAGGCAATTTCTTCTAAATAAGTCATTCAAGCACTTTTGGGTGATCTACCAAATAGTGAAGTTGCAGAACGGTAGCTCTTTGGATAGCTGAGTAATAGCTACTAAAATGAGTAAATGTCTTTTATCTCTAAAAGTATTACAGGTAGGCAATTTCTTCTAAATAAGTCATTCACCTTCTTTTGGGTGATCTACCACATAGTGAAGTTGCAGAACTGTAGCTCTTTGGATAGGTGAGTAATAGCTATCAAAATGAGTAATTCTCTTTTATCTCTAAAAATATTACAGATAGGCAATTTCTTTTAAATAAGTCATTCACCTACTTTTGGGTGATCTACCACATAGTGAAGTTGCAGAACTGTAGCTCTTTGGATAGGTGAGTAATAGCTACTAAAATGAGTAAATGTCTTTTATCTCTAAAAATATTACACATAGGCAATTTCTTCTAAATAAGTTATTCACCTACTTTTGGGTGATCTACCACATAGTGAAGTTGCAGAACTGTAGCTCTTTGGATAGGTGAGTAATAGCTACTAAAATGAGTAAATGTCTTTTATCTCTAAAAGTATTACAGGTAGGCAATTTCTTCTAAATAAGTCATTCACGTACTTTTGGGTGATCTACCACATAGTGAAGTTGCAGAACTGTAGCTCTTTCGATAGGTAAGCAATAGCTACTAAAATGAGTAAATGTCTTTTATCTCTAAAGGTATTACAGGTAGGCAATTTCTTCTAAATAAGTCATTCACCTACTTTTGGGTGATCTACCACATAGTGAAGTTGCAGAACTGTAGCTCTTTGGATAGCTGAGTAATAGCTACTAAAATGAGTAAATTCTTTTATCTCTAAAAGTATTACAGGTATGCAATTTCTTCTAAATAAGTCATTCAAGCACTTTTGGGTGATCTACCACATAGCGAAGTTGCAGAACTGTAGCTCTTTGGATAGCTGAGTAATAGCTACCAAAATGAGTAAATATCTTTTATCTCTAAAAATATTACACATAGGCAATTTCTTCTAAATAAGTCATTCACCTACTTTTGTGTGATCTACCACATAGTGAAGTTGCAGAACTGTAGCTCTTTGGATAAGCGAGTAATAGCTACTAAAATGAGTAAATGTCTTTTATCTCTATAAGTTTTACAGATAGGCAATTTCTTCTAAATAACGCATTCACCTGCTTTTGGGTCATCTACCACATAGAGAAGTTGCAGAACTGTAGCTCTTTGGATAGCTGAGTAATAGCTACTAAAATGAGTAAATGTCTTTTAGCTCTAAAAGTACTACAGGTAGGCAATTTCTTCTAAAAAAGTCATTCACCTACTTTTGGGTGATCTACCACATAGTGAAGTTGCAGAACTGTAGCTCTTTGGATAGCTGAGTAATAGCTACTAAAATGAGTAAATATCTTTTATCCCTAAAAGTATTACAGGTAGGCAATTTATTCTAAATAAATCATTCACCTACTTTTGTGTGATCTACAACATAGTGAAGTTGCAGAACTGTAGTTCTTTGGATAGCTGAGTAATAACTACCAAAATGAGTAATTGTCTTTTATCTCTAAAAATATTACACATAGGCAATTTCTTCTAAATAAGTTATTCACCTAATTTTCGGTGATCTACCACATAGTGAAGTTGCAGAACTGTAGCTCTTTGGATAACTGAGTAATAGCTACTAAAATGAGCAAATATCTTTTATCTCTAAAAGTATTACAGGTAGGCAATTTCTTCTAAATAAGTCATTCACGTACTTTTGGGTGATCTACCACATAGTGAAGTTGCAGAACTGTAGCTCTTTGGATAGCTCAGTAATAGCTACTAAAATGAGTAAATGTCTTTTATCTCTAAAAGTATTACAGGTAGGCAATTTCTTCTAAATAAGTCATTCACCTACTTTTGGGTGATCTAGCACATAGTGAAGTTGCAGAACTGTAGCTCTTTGGATAGCTGAGTAATAGCTACTAAAATGAGTAAATTCTTTTATCTCTAAAAGTATTACAGGTAGGCAATTTCTTCTAAATAAGTCATTCAAGCACTTTTGGGTGATCTACCACATAGTGAAGTTGCAGAACTGTAGCTCTTTGGATAGTTGAGTAATAGCTACTAAAATGAGTAATTGTCTTTTATCTCTAAAAATATTACAGATAGGTAATTTCTTCTAAATAAGTCATTCACCTACTTTTGGGTGATCTACCACATAGTGAAGTTGCAGAACTGTAGCTCTTTGGATAGCTGAGTAATAGCTACTAAAATGAGTAAATGTCTTTCATCTCTTAAAAGATATTACAGGTGGGCAATTTCTTGTAAATAAGCCATTCACCTACTTTTCGGTGATCTACCACATAGTGAGGTTGCAGAACTGTAGCTCTTTGGATAGCTGAGTAATAGCTACTAAAATGAGTAAATGTCCTTTATCTCTAAAAGTATTACAGGTAGGCAATTTCTTCTAAATAAGTCATTCATGTACTTTTGGGTGATCTACCAAATAGTGAAGTTGCAGAACGGTAGCTCTTTGGATAGCTGAGTAATAGCTACTAAAATGAGTAAATGTCTTTTATCTCTAAAAGTATTACAGGTAGGCAATTTCTTCTAAATAAGTCATTCACCTACTTTTGGGTGATCTACCACATAGTGAAGTTGCAGAACTGTAGCTCTTTGGATAGGTGAGTTATAGCTATCAAAATGAGTAATTGTCTTTTATCTCTAAAAATATTACAGATAGGCAATTTCTTTTAAATAAGTCATTCATCTACTTTTGGGTGATCTACCACATAGTGAAGTTGCAGAACTGTAGCTCTTTGGATAGGTGAGCAATAGCTACTAAAATGAGTAAATGTCTTGTATCTCTAAAGGTATTACAGGTAGGCAATTTCTTCTAAATAAGTCATTCACCTACTTTTGGGTGATCTACCACATAGTGAAGTTGCAGAACTGTAGCTCTTTGGATAACTGAGTAATAGCTACTAAAATGAGTAATTGTCTTTTATCTCTAAAAATATTACAGATAGGCAATTTCTTCTAAATAAGTCATTCACCTACTTTTGGGTGATCTAGCACATAGTGAAGTTGCAGAACTGTAGCTCTTTGGATAGCTGAGTAATAGCTACTAAAATGAGTAAATGTCTTTCATCTCTTAAAAGATATTACAGGTGGGCAATTTCTTCTAAATGAGCCATTCACCTACTTTTCGGTGATCTACCACATAGTGAGGTTGCAGAACTGTAGCTCTTTGGATAGCTGAGTAATAGCTACTAAAATGAGTAAATGTCCTTTATCTCTAAAAGTATTACAGGTAGGCAATTTCTTCTAAATAAGTCATTCAAGCACTTTTGGGTGATCTACCAAATAGTGAAGTTGCAGAACGGTAGCTCTTTGGATAGCTGAGTAATAGCTACTAAAATGAGTAAATGTCTTTTATCTCTAAAAGTATTACAGGTAGGCAATTTCTTCTAAATAAGTCATTCACCTACTTTTGGGTGATCTACCACATAGTGAAGTTGCAGAACTGTAGCTCTTTGGATAGGTGAGGTATAGCTATCAAAATGAGTAATTGTCTTTTATCTCTAAAAATATTACAGATAGGCAATTTCTTTTAAATAAGTCATTCATCTACTTTTGGGTGATCTACCACATAGTGAAGTTGCAGAACTGTAGCTCTTTGGATAGGTGAGTAATAGCTACTAAAATGAGTAAATGTGTTTTATCTCTAAAAGTATTACAGGTAGGCAATTTATTCTAAATAAGTCATTCATCTACTTTTGGGTGATCTACCACATAGTGAGGTTGCAGAACTGTAGCTCTTTGGATAGCTGAGTAATAGCTACTAAAATGAGTAAATGTCCTTTATCTCTAAAAGTATTACAGGTAGGCAATTTCTTCTAAATAAGTCATTCAAGCACTTTTGGGTGATCTACCAAATAGTGAAGTTGCAGAACGGTAGCTCTTTGGATAGCTGCGTAATAGCTACTAAAATGAGTAAATGTCTTTTATCTCTAAAAGTATTACAGGTAGGCAATTTCTTCTAAATAAGTCATTCACCTACTTTTGGGTGATCTACCACATAGTGAAGTTGCAGAACTGTAGCTCTTTGGATAGGTGAGGTATAGCTATCAAAATGAGTAATTGTCTTTTATCTCTAAAAATATTACAAATAGGCAATTTCTTTTAAATAAGTCATTCATCTACTTTTGGGTGATCTACCACATAGTGAAGTTGCAGAACTGTAGCTCTTTGGATAGCTCAGTAATAGCTACTAAAATGAGTAAATGTCTTTTATCTCTAAAAGTATTACAGGTAGGCAATTTCTTCTAAATAAGTCATTCACCTACTTTTGGGTGATCTACCACATAGTGAAGTTGCAGAACTGTAGCTCTTTGGATAGCTGAGTAATAGCTACTAAAATGAGTAAATTCTTTTATCTCTAAAAGTATTACAGGTAGGCAATTTCTTCTAAATAAGTCATTCAAGCACTTTTGGGTGGTCTACCAAATAGTGAAGTTGCAGAACGGTAGCTCTTTGGATAGCTGAGTAATAGCTACTAAAATGAGTAAATGTCTTTTATCTCTAAAAGTATTACAGGTAGGCAATTTCTTCTAAATAAGTCATTCACCTACTTTTGGGTGATCTACCACATAGTGAAGTTGCAGAACTGTAGCTCTTTGGATAGGTGAGGTATAGCTATCAAAATGAGTAAATGTCTTTTATCTCTAAAAGTATTACAGGTAGGCAATTTCTTCTAAATAAATCATTCACCTACTTTTGGGTGATCTACCACATAGTGAAGTTGCAGAACTGTAGCTCTTTGGATAGCTGAGTAATAGCTACTAAAATGAGTAAATGTCTTTCATCTCTAAAAGTATTACAGGTAGGCAATTTCTTCTAAATAAGTCATTCACCTACTTTTGGGTGATCTACCACATAGTGAAGTTGCATAACTGTAGCTCTTTGGATAGGTGAGGTATAGCTATCAAAATGAGTAATTGTCTTTTATCTCTAAAAATATTACAGATAGGCAATTTCTTTTGAATAAGTCATTCATCTACTTTTGGGTGATCTACCACATAGTGAAGTTGCAGAACTGTAGCTCTTTGGATAGGTGAGTAATAGCTACTAAAATGAGTAAATGTGTTGTATCTCTAAAAGTATTACAGGTAGGCAATTTCTTCTAAATAAATCATTCACCTACTTTTGGGTGATCTACCACATAGTGAAGTTGCAGAACTGTAGCTCTTTGGATAGCTGAGTAATAGCTACTAAAATGAGTAAATGTCTTTCATCTCTTTAAAGATATTACAGGTGGGCAATTTCTTCTAAATAAGTCATTCACGTACTTTTGGGTGATCTACCACATAGTGAAGTTGCAGAAATGTAGCTCTTTGGATAGCTCAGTAATAGCTACTAAAATGAGTAAATGTCTTTTATCTCTAAAAGTAATACAGGTAGGCAATTTCTTCTAAATACATGTAAATCATTCACATACTTTTGGGTGATCTACCACATAGTGAAGTTGCAGAACTGTAGCTCTTTGGATAGGTGAGCAATAGCTACTAAAATGAGTAAATGTCTTGTATCTCTAAAGGTATTACAGGTAGGCAATTTCTTCTAAATAAGTCATTCACCTACTTTTGGGTGATCTACCACATAGTGAAGTTGCAGAACTGTAGCTCTTTGGATAGCTGAGTAATAGCTACTAAAATGAGTAATGGTCTTTTATCTCTAAAAATATTAGATAGGCAATTTCTTCTAAATAAGTCATTCACCTACTTTTGGGTGATCTACCACATAGTGAAGTTGCAGAACTGTAGCTCTTTGGATAGCTAAGTAATAGCTACTAAAATGAGTAAATGTCTTTCATCTCTTAAAAGATATTACAGGTGGGCAATTTCTTCTAAATAAGCCATTCACCTACTTTTCGGTGATCTACCACATAGTGAGGTTGCAGAACTGTAGCTCTTTGGATAGCTGAGTAATAGCTACTAAAATGAGTAAATTTCCTTTATCTCTAAAAGTATTACAGGTAGGCAATTTCTTCTAAATAAGTCATTCAAGCACTTTTGGGTGATCTACCAAATAGTGAAGTTGCAGAACTGTAGCTCTTTGGATAGCTGAGTAATAGCTACTAAAATGAGTAAATGTCTTTTATCTCTAAAAGTATTACAGGTAGGCAATTTCTTCTAAATAAGTCATTCACCTACTTTTGGGTGATCTACCACATAGTGAAGTTGCAGAACTGTAGCTCTTTGGATAGGTGAGTAATAGCTACTGAAATGAGTAAATGTGTTTTATCTCTAAAAGTATTACAGGTAGGCAATTTCTTCTAAATAAATCATTCACCTACTTTTGGGTGATCTACCAAATAGTGAAGTTGCAGAACTGTAGCTCTTTGGCTAGCTGAGTAATAGCTACTAAAATGAGTAAATGTATTTTATCTCTAAAAGTTTTACAGGTAGGTAATTTCTTCTAAATAAGTCATTCACCTACTTTTGGGTGATCTACCACATAGTGAAGTTGCAGAACTGTAGCTCTTTGGATAGCTGAGTAATAGCTACTAAAATGAGTAAATGTCTTTCATCTCTAAAAGTTTTACAGGTAGGCAATTTCTTCTAAATAAGTCATTCACCTACTTTTGGGTGATCTACCACATAGTGAAGTTACAAAACTGTAGCTCTTTGGATGGCAGAGTAATAGCCACTAAAATAAGTAAATATCTTTTATCTCTAAAAGTGTTACAGATAGGCAATTTCTTCTAAATACGTCCTTACCTACTTTGGGTTGATCTACTGTATAATAAAGTTTCAGAACAGTAGCTCTTTGGATGGCAGAGTAATAGCTACTAAAGTGAGTAAATGCCTTTGGTCTTTAAAAGTATTGCAATGAAACATTAAACTTGTTGTCACTTCTATATGTGCCTCCATCTCACAAGAAAATTTATATTCCACTATCTTTAGTACATCTAATTTATACGGCAGGAGATAAATGCATGCGTCAGAATGCTTGTTTTGCAAGCTAACAACACAGAAACATAGGCAGCACCAGAAACATTCCCAACTTTGATCTTTGACTTTGATTTAAATTCATCACCAAGTTATAGAAACCAGTAATCTTTAATGTTAACATCCAGATTCCACTATCACTAGCCTGACTCCTGGCTGTCCAGATAATATTGTCTGGAGTGTAATCTTATTAGTTATACCACTTGTCGGAGCAATTTTACTTTACCAGTATGAGATCCGCCATATTGGATAATTACAGGAAGCTGTTAAGGAAATTTAAAATTAAATGAACAGTTATGATTGTTGGCCAGCCTCTAACCCCCATAAATAGTATGTATGTAATTAAATAAAAGGGTCAAATTTGCTTTAAAAATATAGAAGATAAATTATCACCCAAGTCTTGTACCGGGAAAGTAAAAACTAGCCCACTTGTCTTTTTAGTCGCAAAGCTAATGTACCAAATTAACACCTATCCCCCTGTCCAAGACTGGTAATCAGTCTCACAGATTTGTATTTTTTAAATTGTGTAAAAAAAGTTGTGAGTGAACATTTGTCTCTCAAATTGTGACAACTGATGTTTCTCTGACAAATTTTTATTTTGGCTATTGCATCTAATCTTGTTCATTCCTCCGTGAAAATCATGCCAAGTAACCTTGTCCCAGGAGAAGATTATTAGATTAGTAGTACAAATCAGCTGATTAATCAAGAGTGATTGGTGCTTGGTGCTAAAACTTATCTTTATAAGTTATAATAATCAGGTTTTTCTCAATAGGATCATTTGTAGCAGCCCGCTGAGTTATAAATTGGAGAGGTATTGGAAGTGGAACTTGGCATGTGACGACCAAAAATACGAACAACCCTACAATATCATCAGTATGATACAATTATATTATCTGATAAAATGGTTAGAACCATTGTGATATACCTTGTCTATACAAACCAAAAATGAAGCAATATGAGAAGTAGAACTCTTTTATGGGATTAGCATATAGTATAAACTTCATATTAAAAAACCCATGGTTTTCTTATAACTGGTCTGATTTTGAATATTTTTCCATCAGAAGTTGAGGTCATTTTAAATGGAGATCTGTGCTATCATGCTATGTGCTCACAATACCCTAATCCGATCTGTGACATACAGTGTACAAAATACCTACCCCCTATCTGAGACTGGTAACTGTACTCCTGGACCTGTATCTTTCTAGAGTTACATGTCCAGATGTCCTGTAGCTGTTCACGTATTTTTTTAATTGCCGAAATTGGTTAGATTTTCCACCATCTATATTTTGTAAACAAAGAAATGATTTCAGGACAAGGGCCATTGCAACAGACATTTTGCCTTTATAGAAATGTAGAAAATAACGTTAAACCATTTATTCTTTAGCACTTGTCACAATTTAACCATCTGCATGTATGAACTTTTATACATGCTTTTTGGCTTTGATTATAATAATATATTACTGTTGAATACTTTCTATTTCCTTTTAGCTTCATCAGCAAAAGAAAGAAATTGCAGTTGCAGTACAACATCAAACTACTAAAGATGAACCATTGGAAGATCACCTTCCTGCGACTGAACAACCTGGTACCAGTGGATTAAGTACTCTGCATTCGTTTGAGGTAAGCATGCATGATACATCCAGTGACTTCGAGGAACCTGTGTTACCATTCACACCATCATCTCAGAAAGCAGCTAGAAGGAACAAACAAAAACCTGCTACATCACCAGAAAGTTCAAAAGCTTCCAGAAATATTGTACAATTACCTGAAATTAATTCAACTGATGATGCTCCGGATGCAAACCACAATAGTCCTTCAACTAGTGATCAGAACCAAAATATTCTGCTACAACCATCAAAGCTTAAAGTCAGTGATGTGGGTAGGAAGAGATTGTCGCAGGCAGCAATAGCAATTACGCCAAAACTCCTGCAGAACAAAGCTAACAAGGTAAGAAAAAGTAAAATTTACCCAGCAAAACATCAGTTATCAGGCTTCTGGCCAAACAAGGGTTTTGCAGGGGTGTAGCCTATGTATAAGCAGTAGGCCAAGGCATACCATTTTGTTACTAGAATCATTAATGAGATATACAATACCCATCCACTAACAAATAGTGCATATAACCACAAGTTTCTGAATGATCAGGACGTAGCAAATCAAAAATCCTAGCTTCTCACCTGCTTTTGTTGGTTAGGACAAGACATGCAAAAATGAGTAGTTTTTATGTCAGCCGACTTGTCAGTCAGCTGACATTATGTCGTCACTCTGCGGCGTGGGCGTACGCGTCCGCATGAACAACTTCTCCTCCAAAACTACAAGGCCTAGAGACGTGCTGTTTTTTTTAAAAGATACCTTATCTATCGAGGATGAAAAATTGTTCAAGGCATGCAAATCTGTCTGTTCGTCTGTTTGCTAGAGACATTACAAGGGGGGTACCCCCACCAAAAGTGTGAAAATTTCAACTTTTTATCACAATTTTCTCAGTGACTATTGCAGGGATTTCTCTCATATCTTGCATATATGTACTAGGCCAGAGGTAGATTCTCTTGTGTGAGTATGAGACCTGGATCTGTCTTACTTTTTTTTAAATAAATTTTTTTAATAATTTTTAATGCATTAAAATTCATGAAATCATGCATAAAATCATTTATAACTTGAAAAGTGTTGCATTTAGAGCATTTTGTTAAAATATGTTATTCAGCTACTTTTTTCATAGCTACAATATGGTGAGTAAGTTGGGTGCCTGTCTCAATAGCTAAGTGAGTAATAGCTACTTTTGGGCTTTTCAGTAACTTCCATCATAAGTAGAATCACTTGTAAGTTAAAAACTATTGCATTTAGAGAATTTCGTATAAATATGTTATTCAGCTACTTTTGGGTCAGCTATAACATAGTAAAGTTTTAGACCTGTAGCTCATGGCATAGCTGAGTAATAGCTACTTTTAGGTTATCACTGTTGAGTAAATCGCTTACAACTTCAAAACTATTGCATTTAGAGAATTTCGTATAAATATGTTATTCAGCTACTTTTGGGTCAGCTATAACATAGTAAGATTTCAGACCTGTAGCTCATGGCATAGCTGAGTAATAGCTACTTTTAGGTTATCACTGTTGAGTAAATCGCTTATAACTTGGAAACTATTGCATTTAGAGTATTTTGTTTCAATATGTTATTCACCTATTTTGGGATCAGCTATAACATAGTGAAGTTTCAGATCTGTGGCTCATTGCATAGCTGAGTAATAGCTACTTTGAAGTTCTCACTATTGAGTAAATCAGTTGTAATTGGAAAACTATTGCATTTAGAGAATTTCGTATAAATATGTTATTCAGCTACTTTTGGGTCAGCTATAACATAGTAAAATTTCAGACCTGTAGCTCATGGCATAGCTGAGTAATAGCTACTTTTAGGTCATCACTATTGAGTAAATCAGTTGTAACTTGAAAACTATTGCATTTACAGTATTTTGCTTAAATATGTTGTTCACCTACTTTTGGGTCAGCTATAACATAGTAAAATATCAGACCTGTAGCTCATTGCATAGCTGAGTAATAACTACTTTGAGGTTCTCACTATTGAGTAAATCAGTTGTAATTGCAAAACTATTGCATTTAGAGAATTTAGTATAAATATGTTATTCAGCTACTTTTGGGTCAGCTATAACATAGTAAAATTTCAGACCTGTAGCTCATGGCATAGCTGAGTAATAGCTACTTTTAGGTCATCACTATTGAGTAAATCAGTTGTAACTTGAAAACTATTGCATTTACAGTATTTTGCTTAAATATGTTGTTCACCTACTTTTGGGTCAGCTATAACATAGTAAAATTTCAGACCTTAGCTCATTGCATAGCTGAGTAATAACTACTTTGAGGTTCTCACTATTGAGTAAATCAGTTGTAAGTGCAAAACTATTGCATTTAGAGAATTTAGTATAAATATGTTATTCAGCTACTTTTGGGTCAGCTATAACATAGTAAAATTTCAGACCTGTAGCTCATGGCATAGCTGAGTAATAGCTACTTTTAGGTCATCACTATTGAGTAAATCAGTTGTAACTTGAAAACTATTGCATTTACAGTATTTTGCTTAAATATGTTGTTCACCTACTTTTGGGTCAGCTATAACATAGTAAAATTTCAGACCTGTAGCTCATGGCATAGCTGAGTAATAGCTACTTTTAGGTTATCACTGTTGAATAAATCGCTTATAACTTGGAAATTATTGCATTTAGAGTATTTTGTTTCAATATGTTATTCACCTATTTTGGGGTCAGCTATAACATAGTGAAGTTCCAGACCTGTGACTCATTGCATAGCTGAGTAATAGCTACTTTGAAGTTCTCAATGTTGAGTAAATCACTTGTAATTTGAAAACTATTGCATTTAGAGAATTTAGTATAAATATGTTATTCAGCTACTTTTGGGTCAGCTATAACATAGTAAAATTTCAGACCTGTAGCTCATGGCATAGTTGAGTAATAGCTACTTTTAGGTTATCACTGTTGAGTAAATCACTTATAACTTGAAAACTATTGCATTTAGAGTATTTTGTTGCAATATGTTATTCACCTACTTTTGGGTCAGCTATAATATAGCAAAGTTCCAGACCTGTGGCTCATTGCATAGCTGAGTAATAGCTACTTTGAAGTTCTCACTGTTGAGTAAATCAGTTGTAATTGGAAAACTATTGCCTTTACAGAAATTTGTGCAAATATGTTATTCATCTACTTTTGGGTCAGCTATAACATAGTGAAATTACAGACCTGTAGCTCATGGCACAACTGAGCAATAGCTATTCTCAGGCACTGACTGTTGAGTAAATCAGCTATAACTTGAAAAATATTGCATTTGGAGTATTTTGTTAAAATATATTGTTCACCTACTTTTGGGTTAGCTATAACATAGTGAAATTACAGACCTATAGCTCATGGCATAGCGGAGCAATAGCTATTTTCAGGTTCTCACTATTGAGTAAATCAGTTGTAACTTGAAAACTATTGCATTTACAGTATTTTGCTTAAATATGTTATTCACCTACTTTTAGGTCAGCTATAACAGAGCAAAAATTCAGACATGTAGCTCATTGCATAGCTGAGTAATAGTTACTTTGAGGTTCTCACTCTTGAGTAAATCAGTTGTAACTTGAAAACTATTACATTTAGAGTATTTTGTTAAATATGTTATTCACAAACGTTTTGGTCAGCTATAACATATTGAAATTGCAGACCTCTATGTCATGGCATAGCTGAGCAATAGCTTCTTTCAGGTTGTCACTGTTGAGTAAATCATTGTATCCAACCTGTAGGAAATCATGGGCTGGGAATCTGTTAATATGGTCCGATTTGACCTTGGAACCCTCCTTCAAGGTCAAATGAGGATAGCCAAACATAAAAGTGCTTATAACTCGCTTATTATTGGTCCTAGAGGTTGGAATGAAAACCAACCTATAGAAAATCGTGAGCTGGGAATTTTTTGGTGTGGTCGGATTTCACCTTGGACCCCTCCTTCAAGGTCAAATGAGGATAGCCAAATTTAAAATGCTTATAACTCGCTTATTATTGGTCCTAGAGGTTTCGAATGGAAAACCAACCTATAGAAAATCATGGGCTGGGAATCTTTTGGTGTGGTCGGATTTGACCTGGGACCCCTCCTTCAAGGTCAGTTGAGGATAGCCAAACTTACAATTGCTTAGAACTCGCTTATTATTGGTCCTACAAGTTTGGGATGGTAAACAAGCTACAGGAAATCATGGGCTGGGAATTTTTTTGTGTGGTCGGATTTGACCTGGGACCCCTCCTTCAAGGTCAAACAAGGATAGCCAAACTTAAAAAGTGCCTATGACTCACTTATTATTGGTCTGAGAGGTTTGGGATGGTAAACCGTCCTAAATTCTTTGGCTGGGAATCTTTTGGTATGGTCAGATTTGACCTTTGGACCCCTTCTTCATGGTCGAACGAGGATATTGCATTTATAGTATTTCTTTAAATATTTTTAACCTACTTTTTACACTTAAACAATTACCTTGTTACTTTATTTCATAATACCATTTGCAGGGCACAACTTTTTTGTCCTTTTCTTCTGTCAGCTTCGGAATATCTTTTGAACATGCTGTTCAGTTACCATTTACTGTATTTCTGTACAGCCCTTTCCCTGATAATTATGCTTTCCTCTCATTATCACCATCACAAATCAAAAACATTCAGTCAGCTGACACAGTGCCCGTTCACAGGCACTCTCCTCTTGTTTACAAAACAAATAGTGAACTACAAATTTGACAGAGTGATAATGAATGTCGAGGTTCTGGAATAAAAAAATTCAATCAGTAGAAATCAAATGATACAGGTGATGCAGAAATTTAATAGAACTTATAAAATGGAATAACTTTAGGTCAGTAGTTAACTGAGCAATGGAGCAAATAGCTACTTGCACTACAATAGCTTACCATGTGGGACTAAGTGCTATCTCAGGTGGCCACTTGTGGCTGGGCCAACTCAAGAAATATGAGCATGCAATGACCGAGTGGTCAATTTGGTGGCAGCACCTCTGGGTGACATAGATAGTGACATAGTACACATCTTCCTTTGTTTTATTGACAATCATATTGCCAAATATACAGTTCTTATGAGAAATGATTTTGTTTTTTTTATTAGTGGATTTTTGCATTGAGGGATATTTATTGTATCCCCAGGCAAAAGTCGGGGATAGATTAGTTTCATGTCCGGATCAAGCAATATGACCCCTCTTACTAAAGCTCAATCTGGAAGAACCTCAAAGTATAATATAATTTTATTAATGCCAGCCAAAATGTTTACTAGATAACTAAAATTTTTGATGAAATGATGTAGGATAATACTAGTTAACATAGTTTACCAGTGAAGTTACAATTAAAATCTGGTGATAGCTATGCTAAGTTATTTTAATCTTTAGGCCCAATAAATAGTCAACTAAGATTATTGTAGTTAACTATACATTTCCTGTGTCTTTTGTTGATTGTTCAATCGCAATAACCAATGCATAATACATGTACCAGCATGAAAGTACTGATTTCAGAAAACTTCTTCAATCCAGGTTCAGATCAAACTAGTAATTGTATCCCTGACGCGAAGCGGGGATACTATGGATTCATCATCGTTGTCGCCCGCGTCCATTTCTTGTTAGCGACCTACAGTCCACATTTCTTCCGGATTTCTTTCATATTTGGCAGGTGGCTTGATATGGTACAGGACTCGCCACTCTATCTTTTTGGTAGGCTTTATGTCTAAATTAGGCCTGTGGTAGACAAAAATGTCTAAAATGTGGAATATTGCTTGTTAGCGACCTACAGTCCACATTTCTTTCTGGATTTCTTTCATAGTTGGCAGGTGGCTTGATATGGTAGAGGACTCGCCACCCTATCTTTTTGGTAGGCTTTATGTCTAAATTAGGCCTGTGGTAGACAAAAATGTCTAAAATGCATTAAAAGTCATGAAATCATGCACTAAATCACTTATAACTTGAAAAGTGTTGCATTTAGAGCATTTTGTTATACTTTTTTCATAGCTACAACATGGTGAGTAACTTGGGTGTCTGTCTCAATAGCTAAGTGAGTAATAACTACTTTTGGGCTTTTCAGTAACTTCCATCATGAGTAAAATCACTTGTAACTTGAAAACTATTGCATTTACACAATTTTGTATAAATATGTTATTCAGCTACTTTTGGGTCAGCTATAACATAGCAAAATTTCAGACCTTTAGCTCATGGCATAGCTGAGTAATAGCTACTTTTAGGTTATCACTGTTGAGTAAATTACTTATAACTAAGCCACCCTATCTTTTTGGTAGGCTTTATGTCTAAATTAGGCCTGTGGTAGACAAAAATGTCTAAATTGCATTAAAAGTCATGAAATCATGCACTAAATCACTTATAACTTGAAAAGTGTTGCATTTAGAGCATTTTGTTATACTTTTTTCATAGCTACAACATGGTGAGTAACTTGGGTGTCTGTCTCAATAGCTAAGTGAGTAATAACTACTTTTGGGCTTTTCAGTAACTTCCATCATGAGTAAAATCACTTGTAACTTGAAAACTATTGCATTTACACAATTTTGTATAAATATGTTATTCAGCTACTTTTGGGTCAGCTATAACATAGTAAAATTTAAGACCTTTAGCTCATGGCATAGCTGAGTAATAGCTACTTTTAGGTTATCACTGTTGAGTAAATTACTTATAACTTCAAAAGTATTATACTTAGAGTATTTTGTTTCAATATGTTATTCACCTATTTAGGAGTCAGCTATAACATAGTGAAGTTCCAGACCTGTGGCTCATTGCATAGCTGAGTAATAGCTACTTTGAAGTTCACACTGTTGAGTAAATCAGTTGTAGTTGGAAAACTATTGCATTTACAGAAATTTGTGTAAATATGTTATTTAGTTACTTTTGGGTCAGCTATAACATAGTGAAATTACAGATCTGTAGCTCATGGCACAACTGAGCAATAGCTATTTTCAGGTACTGACTGTTGAGTAAATGACTTGTAACTTGAAAAATATTGCATTTGGAGTATTTTGTTAAAATATGTTGTTCACCTACTTTTGGGTCAGCTATAACATCGTGAAATTACAGACTTATAGCTCATGGCATAGCTGAGCAATAGGTATTTTCAGGTTCTCACTATTGAGTAAATCAGTTGTAACTTGAAAACTATTGCATTTACAGTATTTTGCTTAAATATGTTGTTCACCTAATTTAGGGTCAGCTATAACATAGAAAAAATTCAGACATGTAGCTCATTGCATAGCTGAGTAATAGCTACTTTGAGGTTATCACCGTTGAGTAAATCAGTTATAACGTGAAAACTATTACATTTACAGTATTTTGTTTAAATATGTTATTCACATAATTTTTGGTCAGCTATAACAGAGTGAAATTGCAGACCTCTATGTCATGGCATAGCTTACCAATATCTACTTTCAGGTTCTCACTGTTGAGTAAATCATTGTATCCACTGGATAGCCGCAGTGTGTAGAGAGATTTCACCATTACCGTTCTAACAAAAAAAATATTATAGCTAGCCTTCTCAAGTTTGCAAGGTATATTAGAGGGTGCACCACAGTATTCTATTGGTAGGCTTTATGTCTAAATTAGGCCTGTGGCTAAATTACTTGCCTACTTAAAATGAGTAATTCTGCATTTTCTCTAAAAGTATTGCAGATAGTAAATTTTTCTTAAATAACTCATTCACCTACTTTTGGGAGAGCTTCCACATGCTGAAGTTCCAGACCTGTAAGTAATTACTCACCTACTCAAAATGAGTAAATGCAAATTATCTCTAAAAGTATTCCAGATAGCCAAATTTTGTCAAATAACTCCTTCACCTACTTTTGGGAGACCTTTCACTTGGTGAAGTTTCAGACCTGTAGCTAATTATTCACCTACTCAAAATGAGTAAATGCTAATTATCTCTAAAAGTATTGCAGATAGCCAATTTTTATCAAATAACTCCTTCACCTACTTTTGGGAGACCTTTCACTTGGTGAAGTTTCAGACCTGTAGCTAATTATTCACCTACTCAAAATGAGTAAATGCTAATTATCTCTAAAAGTATTGCAGATAGCCAATTTTTCTCAAATAACTCATTCACCTACTTTAGGGAGAGCTTTCACTTGGTGAAGTTTCAGACCTGTAGGTAATTACTCACCTACTGAAAATGAGTAAATGCAAATTATCTCTAAAAGTATTGCAGATAGCCAATTTTTCTCAAATAACTCATTCACCTACTTTTGGGAGAGCTTTCACTTGGTGAAGTTTCAGACCCGTAGGTAATTACTCACCTACTCAAAATGAGTAAATGCAAATTATCTCTAAAAGTATTGCAGATAGCCAATTTTTGTCAAATAACTCCTTCACCTACTTTTGGGAGAGCTTTCACTTGGTGAAGTTTCAGACCCATAGGTAATTACTCACCTACTCAAAATGAGTAAATGCAAATTATCTCTAAAAGTATTGCAGATAGCCAATTTTTGTCAAATAACTGCTTCACATACTTTTGGGAGAGCTTTCACTTGGTGAAGTTTCAGACCCATAGGTAATTACTCACCTACTCAAAATGAGTAAATGCAAATTATCTCTAAAAGTATTGCAGATAGCCAATTTTTGTCAAATAACTGCTTCACATACTTTTGGGAGACCTTTCACTTGGTGAAGTTTCAGACCTGTAGCTAATTATTCACCTACTCAAAATGAGTAAATGCTAATTATCTCTAAAAGTATTGCAGATATCCAATTCTTATCAAATAACTCATTCATGTACTTTTGGGAGAGCTTTCACATGGTGAAGTTCCAGACCCGTAGGTAATTACTCACCTACTGAAAATGAGTAAATTCGAATTATCTCTAAAAGTATTGTAGATAGCCAATTTTTCTCGAATAACTTATTCGCCTACTTTTGAGAGAGCTTTCACTTGAAGTTTCAGACCCGTAGCTAATTATTCACCTACTCAAAATGAGTAAATGCAAATTATCTCTAGAAGTATTGCAGATAGCCAGTATTTCTCAAATAACTCATTAATATGAAAACAACTTATAGGAAGTCATGGGCTGCAAATCTTTTCATGTGGTCAGATTTGACCTTGGGCCCCTCCTGCTTATTATTGGTCCTAGAGGTTTGCAATGTGAAAACGACTTATAGGAAATCATGGGCTGCGAATCTTTTGATGTGGTCAGACTTCACCTTGGGCCCCTGCTACAGGGTCAAATAAGGGTAGCCAAACTTAAAAGTGCTTTCAGCTTGCTTATAAACTAAAAATGCTGTTTATCTTCTAAACTATGTTAGTTGGCCTTTGTCGGTGGATACATCCAGCATCTGGCCACAGATGCGTCCTTAGTCTAGTTACTTATAGTTATTAATGATAAACACAATTATGTCCTCGTTGTGAGGCTTTCACTAGAAACCAAACCTGAAGACCTTGCAAACAGGAATGAGGACTAGCTGTGTTGATTTGGAAACCAGATAGCCAGGGTTTGGAAAGAAGAGGTTTGAATTGAAGAATCTGAAGTAACATGCTGATGTTACTGAATTACTCTTGTGCTTGAACCTTTGAATATCTGATTCTGCTTTTCCGTGACTTGACCCGACTTGCTGTGAGATTAGTGTCCACCAATACACTTAGTGGACATTTTAAAATCATTCACAAAGACTAAATCTTTTGCATGCACAAAGACACACTGAGGTATTGCTTTTCACTTTACTTTTTCATGAGCTTGCCGGAAGCCAGTGGAAGCCCTTGTCATAGCTGTCAAATATTTAGCCAATGGATGTCTGGATCTATCATTCAGGGTGCAAAGCAGAAGCTTTTCTCAATAATTTCCTCAATTTTTTCAACAATCTTTCACTGCATCTGAATCTACAAAACACATGGTGTAGGTACACAGGGGTGGAAGAGGGAAAGTTACAAATTAAAGTTATTTTTCTTTTATATGACATCTTAGCCATTCAGATTACAAAATTAAACTGAGGTAGCAACAAAAAGGGCGGGAAAGTAAGTTAATAATTAGGTCAGAAGTCATCACTAAGGATACACACAAGAAAATCTTTACAAAAAGCAACTGAAATGGGTGGCACTCAAGTTGTCACAAAACCATTCATTGGGTTTGACTCAAAAATTCCAGAAATTTACCCTAGTGGATCCTTTCCAATGTATTAAACAAGCTCACAAAAGCATCCTTTGAAATTATGAAAGACACAGACCTCAAACATCTAACCTTTGAAACTGCCTTCTTGCTAGCCTTGGCCTTCGGAGAGTGCTGCAGCAAAATTAATCCATGCCTGGGTTGCAAACAAAGTGTCGATTTTAGGCCCGAGGGAAAATGTAGCTTTCTTCCCCTCTTCAGATTTTATAACCAAAAATCAGCTAGCAACAGAAGGTTCCCAAAGTGTGTCACCAGTGATCATTCCTTCTTTAACTTCTGCAGTGGATAATCAATTCAAAGAAGACGGGCCATAAGGTACTAGTACCTGGATCACACTCAGGGCCTGTCAGGTGCTACATCCTTACTTTTCATGTCTTGTAAAAAGTTTCATACCTAAGATGTCAGACCAGCTACCATGTCTTCTAGATTAAAGCAAACTATCCTCATGTGCTATAAACAAGTAGATCAACAAGCTCTGGACTTGGTCCAGGTAGAAGCTTATGGCATTAGGGCCTTATGGCCTCTAAAGCCTTCTCTGGTTGGGTTTCAGTGGACCAGATCATGAAAGCTTGTCAATTTGTATTGAAAAGACTTAACCTGGTCTCATGGAACTAAGGAGACTCCCACCCTGTCTCCAAATGGCATTACAACTGAGGGGTATGTGCAAAATTCCAAATCGAAGAAGGAAGTTGTGTACTATGTCACCTTGAGGCAGCAGGTCCTGCCATCGAATTGGTGACTTGGTCTTTGTATGCTCATTTTTCTTGAGTTGGCCGAGCCACAGTAGTAGCACATATATTAACTTGGATTGGTTAATTGTATCCCCGACGCGCAGCGGGGATACTATGGATTCATCATCGTTGTTGTCCGCGCCCTCGTCCGCAGAGATTTCTTGTTAGCGACCTACAGTCCACATTTCTTTCCGAATTTCTTTCATATTTGGCAGGTGGCTTGATATGGTAGAGGACTCGCCACCCTATCTTTTTGGTAGGCTTTATGTCTAAATTAGGCCTGTGGTAGACAAAAATGTCTAAAATGTGGAATATTGCTTGTTAGCGACCTACAGTCCACATTTCTTTCCGGATTTCTTTCATATTTAGCAGGTGGCTTGATATGGTAGAGGACTCACCACCCTATCTTTTTGGTAGGCTTTATGTCTAAATTAGGCCTGTGGTAGACAAAAATGTCTAAAATGCATTAAAAGTCATGAAATCATGCACTAAATCACTTATAACTTGAAAAGTGTTGCATATAGAGCATTTTGTTAAAATATGTTATTCAGATACTTTTTTGATAGCTACAACACGGTGAGTAACTTGGGTGTCTGTCTCAATAGCTAAGTGAGTAATAGCTACTTTTGGGCTTTTCAGTAACTTCCATCATGAGTAAAATCACTTGTAACTTGAAAACTATTGCATTTACACAATTTTGTATAAATATGTTATTCAGCTACTTTTGGGTCAGCTATAACATAGTAAAATTTCAGACCTGTAGCTCATGGCATAGCTGAGTAATAGCTACTTTTAGGTTATTACTGTTGAGTAAATTACTTATAACTTCAAAAGTATTACATTTACAGTATTTTGTTTCAATATGTTATTCACCTATTTCGGAGTCGGCTATAACATAGTGAAGTTCCAGACCTGTGGCTCATTGCATAGCTGAGTAATAGCTACTTTGAAGTTCACACTGTTGAGTAAATCAGTTGTAGTTGGAAAACTATTGCATTTACAGAAATTTGTGTAAATATGTTATTCAGCTACTTTTGGGTCAGCTATAACATAGTGAAATTACAGACCTGTAGCTCATGGCACAACTGAGCAATAGCTATTTTCAGGTACTGACTGTTGAGTAAATGACTTGTAACTTGAAAAATATTGCATTTGGAGTATTTTGTTAAAATATGTTGTTCACCTACTTTTGGGTCAGCTATAACATCGTGAAATTACAGACTTATGGCATAGCTGAGCAATAGCTATTTTCAGGTTCTCACTATTGAGTAAATCAGTTGTAACTTGAAAACTATTGCATTTACAGTATTTTGCTTAAATATGTTGTTCACCTAATTTTGGGTCAGCTATAACATAGAAAAAATTCAGACATGTAGCTCATTGCATAGCTGAGTAATAGCTACTTTGAGGTTATCACTGTTGAGTAAATCAGTTATAACGTGAAAACTATTACATTTACAGTATTTTGTTTAAATATGTTATTCACATAATTTTTGGTCAGCTATAACAGAGTGAAATTGCAGACCTCTATGTCATGGCATAGCTTACCAATATCTACTTTCAGGTTCTCACTGTTGAGTAAATCATTGTATCCACTGGATAGCCGCAGTGTGTAGACAGATTTCACCATTACCGCTCTAACGAAAAAAATATTATAGCTAGCCTTCTCAAGTTTGCAAGGTATATTAGAGGGTGCACCACAGTATTCTATTGGTAGGCTTTATGTCTAAATTAGGCCTGTGGCTAAATTACTTGCCTACTAAAAATGAGTAATTCTGCATTTTCTCTAAAAGTATTGCAGATAGCAAATTTTTCTTAAATAACTCATTCACCTACTTTTGGGAGAGCTTTCACATGCTGAAGTTCCAGACCTGTAGGTAATTACTCACCTACTCAAAATGAGTAAATGCGAATTATCTCTAAAAGTATTGCAGATAGCCAATTTTTCTCAAATAACTCATTCACCTACTTTTGGGAGAGCTTTCACTTGGTGAAGTTTCAGACCCGTAGGTAATTACTCACCTACTCAAAATGAGTAAATGCAAATTATCTCTAAAAGTATTGCAGATAGCCAATTTTTGTCAAATAACTCCTTCACCTACTTTTGGGAGAGCTTTCACTTGGTGAAGTTTCAGACCCATAGGTAATTACTCACCTACTCAAAATGAGTAAATGCAAATTATCTCTAAAAGTATTGCAGATAGCCAATTTTTGTCAAATAACTGCTTCACATACTTTTGGGAGAGCTTTCACTTGGTGAAGTTTCAGACCCATAGGTAATTACTCACCTACTCAAAATGAGTAAATGCAAATTATCTCTAAAAGTATTGCAGATAGCCAATTTTTGTCAAATAACTGCTTCACATACTTTTGGGAGACCTTTCACTTGGTGAAGTTTCAGACCTGTAGCTAATTATTCACCTACTCAAAATGAGTAAATGCTAATTATCTCTAAAAGTATTGCAGATATCCAATTCTTATCAAATAACTCATTCATGTACTTTTGGGAGAGCTTTCACATGGTGAAGTTCCAGACCCGTAGGTAATTACTCACCTACTGAAAATGAGTAAATTCGAATTATCTCTAAAAGTATTGTAGATAGCCAATTTTTCTCGAATAACTTATTCGCCTACTTTTGAGAGAGCTTTCACTTGAAGTTTCAGACCCGTAGCTAATTATTCACCTACTCAAAATGAGTAAATGCAAATTATCTCTAGAAGTATTGCAGATAGCCAGTATTTCTCAAATAACTCATTAATATGAAAACAACTTATAGGAAGTCATGGGCTGCAAATCTTTTCATGTGGTCAGATTTGACCTTGGGCCCCTCCTGCTTATTATTGGTCCTAGAGGTTTGCAATGTGAAAACGACTTATAGGAAATCATGGGCTCCGAATCTTTTGATGTGGTCAGACTTCACCTTGGGCCCCTGCTACAGGGTCAAATAAGGGTAGCCAAACTTAAAAGTGCTTTCAGCTTGCTTATTAACTAAAAATGCTGTTTATCTTCTAAACTATGTTAGTTGGCCTTTGTCGGTGGATACATCCAGCATCTGGCCACAGATGCGTCCTTAGTCTAGTTACTTATAGTTATTAATGATAAACACAATTATGTCCTCGTTGTGAGGCTTTCACTAGAAACCAAACCTGAAGACCTTGCAAACAGGAATGAGGACTAGCTGTGTTGATTTGGAAACCAGATAGCCAGGGTTTGGAAAGAAGAGGTTTGAAATGAAGAATCTGAAGTAACATGCTGATGTTACTGAATTACTCTTGTGCTTGAACCTTTGAATATCTGATTCTGCTTTTCCGTGACTTGACCCGACTTGCTGTGAGATTAGTGTCCACCAATACACTTAGTGGACATTTTAAAATCATTCACAAAGACTAAATCTTTTGCATGCACAAAGACACACTGAGGTATTGCTTTTCACTTTACTTTTTCATGAGCTTGCCGGAAGCCAGTGGAAGCCCTTGTCATAGCTGTCAAATATTTAGCCAATGGATGTCTGGATCTATCATTCAGGGTGCAAAGCAGAAGCTTTTCTCAATAATTTCCTCAATTTTTTCAACAATCTTTCACTGCATCTGAATCTACAAAACACATGGTGTAGGTACACAGGGGTGGAAGAGGGAAAGTTACAAATTAAAGTTATTTTTCTTTTATATGACATCTTAGCCATTCAGATTACAAAATTAAACTGAGGTAGCAACAAAAAGGGCGGGAAAGTAAGTTAATAATTAGGTCAGAAGTCATCACTAAGGATACACACAAGAAAATCTTTACAAAAAGCAACTGAAATGGGTGGCACTCAAGTTGTCACAAAACCATTCATTGGGTTTGACTCAAAAATTCCAGAAATTTACCCTAGTGGATCCTTTCCAATGTATTAAACAAGCTCACAAAAGCATCCTTTGAAATTATGAAAGACACAGACCTCAAACATCTAACCTTTGAAACTGCCTTCTTGCTAGCCTTGGCCTTCGGAGAGTGCTGCAGCAAAATTAATCCATGCCTGGGTTGCAAACAAAGTGTCGATTTTAGGCCCGAGGGAAAATGTAGCTTTCTTCCCCTCTTCAGATTTTATAACCAAAAATCAGCTAGCAACAGAAGGTTCCCAAAGTGTGTCACCAGTGATCATTCCTTCTTTAACTTCTGCAGTGGATAATCAATTCAAAGAAGACGGGCCATAAGGTACTAGTACCTGGATCACACTCAGGGCCTGTCAGGTGCTACATCCTTACTTTTCATGTCTTGTAAAAAGTTTCATACCTAAGATGTCAGACCAGCTACCATGTCTTCTAGATTAAAGCAAACTATCCTCATGTGCTATAAACAAGTAGATCAACAAGCTCTGGACTTGGTCCAGGTAGAAGCTTATGGCATTAGGGCCTTATGGCCTCTAAAGCCTTCTCTGGTTGGGTTTCAGTGGACCAGATCATGAAAGCTTGTCAATTTGTATCGAAAAGACTTAACCTGGTCTCATGGAACTAAGGAGACTCCCACCCTGTCTCCAAATGGCATTACAACTGAGGGGTATGTGCAAAATTCCAAATCGAAGAAGGAAGTTGTGTACTATGTCACCTTGAGGCAGCAGGTCCTGCCATCGAATTGGTGACTTGGTCTTTGTATGCTCATTTTTCTTGAGTTGGCCGAGCCACAGTAGTAGCACATATATTAACTTGGATTGGTTAATTGTATCCCCGACGCGCAGCGGGGATACTATGGATTCATCATCGTTGTTGTCCGCGCCCTCGTCCGCAGAGATTTCTTGTTAGCGACCTACAGTCCACATTTCTTTCCGAATTTCTTTCATATTTGGCAGGTGGCTTGATATGGTAGAGGACTCGCCACCCTATCTTTTTGGTAGGCTTTATGTCTAAATTAGGCCTGTGGTAGACAAAAATGTCTAAAATGTGGAATATTGCTTGTTAGCGACCTACAGTCCACATTTCTTTCCGGATTTCTTTCATATTTAGCAGGTGGCTTGATATGGTAGAGGACTCACCACCCTATCTTTTTGGTAGGCTTTATGTCTAAATTAGGCCTGTGGTAGACAAAAATGTCTAAAATGTGGAATATTGCTTGTTAGCGACCTACAGTCCACATTTCTTTCCAGATTTCTTTTATATTTGGCAGGTGGCTTGGTATGCTAGAGGACTCACCACCCTATCTTTTTGGTAGGCTTTATGTCTAAATTAGGCCTGTGGTAGACAAAAATGTCTAAAATGCATTAAAAGTCATGAAATCATGCACTAAATCACTTATAACTTGAAAAGTGTTGCATATAGAGCATTTTGTTAAAATATGTTATTCAGATACTTTTTTGATAGCTACAACACGGTGAGTAACTTGGGTGTCTGTCTCAATAGCTAAGTGAGTAATAGCTACTTTTGGGCTTTTCAGTAACTTCCATCATGAGTAAAATCACTTGTAACTTGAAAACTATTGCATTTACACAATTTTGTATAAATATGTTATTCAGCTACTTTTGGGTCAGCTATAACATAGTAAAATTTCAGACCTGTAGCTCATGGCATAGCTGAGTAATAGCTACTTTTAGGTTATTACTGTTGAGTAAATTACTTATAACTTCAAAAGTATTACATTTACAGTATTTTGTTTCAATATGTTATTCACCTATTTCGGAGTCGGCTATAACATAGTGAAGTTCCAGACCTGTGGCTCATTGCATAGCTGAGTAATAGCTACTTTGAAGTTCACACTGTTGAGTAAATCAGTTGTAGTTGGAAAACTATTGCATTTACAGAAATTTGTGTAAATATGTTATTCAGCTACTTTTGGGTCAGCTATAACATAGTGAAATTACAGACCTGTAGCTCATGGCACAACTGAGCAATAGCTATTTTCAGGTACTGACTGTTGAGTAAATGACTTGTAACTTGAAAAATATTGCATTTGGAGTATTTTGTTAAAATATGTTGTTCACCTACTTTTGGGTCAGCTATAACATCGTGAAATTACAGACTTATGGCATAGCTGAGCAATAGCTATTTTCAGGTTCTCACTATTGAGTAAATCAGTTGTAACTTGAAAACTATTGCATTTACAGTATTTTGCTTAAATATGTTGTTCACCTAATTTTGGGTCAGCTATAACATAGAAAAAATTCAGACATGTAGCTCATTGCATAGCTGAGTAATAGCTACTTTGAGGTTATCACTGTTGAGTAAATCAGTTATAACGTGAAAACTATTACATTTACAGTATTTTGTTTAAATATGTTATTCACATAATTTTGGGTCAGCTATAACAGAGTGAAATTGCAGACCTCTATGTCATGGCATAGCTTACCAATATCTACTTTCAGGTTCTCACTGTTGAGTAAATCATTGTATCCACTGGATAGCCGCAGTGTGTAGACAGATTTCACCATTACCGCTCTAACGAAAAAAATATTATAGCTAGCCTTCTCAAGTTTGCAAGGTATATTAGAGGGTGCACCACAGTATTCTATTGGTAGGCTTTATGTCTAAATTAGGCCTGTGGCTAAATTACTTGCCTACTAAAAATGAGTAATTCTGCATTTTCTCTAAAAGTATTGCAGATAGCAAATTTTTCTTAAATAACTCATTCACCTACTTTTGGGAGAGCTTTCACATGCTGAAGTTCCAGACCTGTAGGTAATTACTCACCTACTCAAAATGAGTAAATGCGAATTATCTCTAAAAGTATTGCAGATAGCCAATTTTTCTCAAATAACTCATTCACCTACTTTTGGGAGAGCTTTCACTTGGTGAAGTTTCAGACCCGTAGGTAATTACTCACCTACTCAAAATGAGTAAATGCAAATTATCTCTAAAAGTATTGCAGATAGCCAATTTTTGTCAAATAACTCCTTCACCTACTTTTGGGAGAGCTTTCACTTGGTGAAGTTTCAGACCCATAGGTAATTACTCACCTACTCAAAATGAGTAAATGCAAATTATCTCTAAAAGTATTGCAGATAGCCAATTTTTGTCAAATAACTGCTTCACATACTTTTGGGAGAGCTTTCACTTGGTGAAGTTTCAGACCCATAGGTAATTACTCACCTACTCAAAATGAGTAAATGCAAATTATCTCTAAAAGTATTGCAGATAGCCAATTTTTGTCAAATAACTGCTTCACATACTTTTGGGAGACCTTTCACTTGGTGAAGTTTCAGACCTGTAGCTAATTATTCACCTACTCAAAATGAGTAAATGCTAATTATCTCTAAAAGTATTGCAGATATCCAATTCTTATCAAATAACTCATTCATGTACTTTTGGGAGAGCTTTCACATGGTGAAGTTCCAGACCCGTAGGTAATTACTCACCTACTGAAAATGAGTAAATTCGAATTATCTCTAAAAGTATTGTAGATAGCCAATTTTTCTCGAATAACTTATTCGCCTACTTTTGAGAGAGCTTTCACTTGAAGTTTCAGACCCGTAGCTAATTATTCACCTACTCAAAATGAGTAAATGCAAATTATCTCTAGAAGTATTGCAGATAGCCAGTATTTCTCAAATAACTCATTAATATGAAAACAACTTATAGGAAGTCATGGGCTGCAAATCTTTTCATGTGGTCAGATTTGACCTTGGGCCCCTCCTGCTTATTATTGGTCCTAGAGGTTTGCAATGTGAAAACGACTTATAGGAAATCATGGGCTCCGAATCTTTTGATGTGGTCAGACTTCACCTTGGGCCCCTGCTACAGGGTCAAATAAGGGTAGCCAAACTTAAAAGTGCTTTCAGCTTGCTTATTAACTAAAAATGCTGTTTATCTTCTAAACTATGTTAGTTGGCCTTTGTCGGTGGATACATCCAGCATCTGGCCACAGATGCGTCCTTAGTCTAGTTACTTATAGTTATTAATGATAAACACAATTATGTCCTCGTTGCGAGGCTTTCACTAGAAACCAAACCTGAAGACCTTGCAAACAGGAATGAGGACTAGCTGTGTTGATTTGGAAACCAGATAGCCAGGGTTTGGAAAGAAGAGGTTTGAAATGAAGAATCTGAAGTAACATGCTGATGTTACTGAATTACTCTTGTGCTTGAACCTTTGAATATCTGATTCTGCTTTTCCGTGACTTGACCCGACTTGCTGTGAGATTAGTGTCCACCAATACACTTAGTGGACATTTTAAAATCATTCACAAAGACTAAATCTTTTGCATGCACAAAGACACACTGAGGTATTGCTTTTCACTTTACTTTTTCATGAGCTTGCCGGAAGCCAGTGGAAGCCCTTGTCATAGCTGTCAAATATTTAGCCAATGGATGTCTGGATCTATCATTCAGGGTGCAAAGCAGAAGCTTTTCTCAATAATTTCCTCAATTTTTTCAACAATCTTTCACTGCATCTGAATCTACAAAACACATGGTGTAGGTACACAGGGGTGGAAGAGGGAAAGTTACAAATTAAAGTTATTTTTCTTTTATATGACATCTTAGCCATTCAGATTACAAAATTAAACTGAGGTAGCAACAAAAAGGGCGGGAAAGTAAGTTAATAATTAGGTCAGAAGTCATCACTAAGGATACACACAAGAAAATCTTTACAAAAAGCAACTGAAATGGGTGGCACTCAAGTTGTCACAAAACCATTCATTGGGTTTGACTCAAAAATTCCAGAAATTTACCCTAGTGGATCCTTTCCAATGTATTAAACAAGCTCACAAAAGCATCCTTTGAAATTATGAAAGACACAGACCTCAAACATCTAACCTTTGAAACTGCCTTCTTGCTAGCCTTGGCCTTCGGAGAGTGCTGCAGCAAAATTAATCCATGCCTGGGTTGCAAACAAAGTGTCGATTTTAGGCCCGAGGGAAAATGTAGCTTTCTTCCCCTCTTCAGATTTTATAACCAAAAATCAGCTAGCAACAGAAGGTTCCCAAAGTGTGTCACCAGTGATCATTCCTTCTTTAACTTCTGCAGTGGATAATCAATTCAAAGAAGACGGGCCATAAGGTACTAGTACCTGGATCACACTCAGGGCCTGTCAGGTGCTACATCCTTACTTTTCATGTCTTGTAAAAAGTTTCATACCTAAGATGTCAGACCAGCTACCATGTCTTCTAGATTAAAGCAAACTATCCTCATGTGCTATAAACAAGTAGATCAACAAGCTCTGGACTTGGTCCAGGTAGAAGCTTATGGCATTAGGGCCTTATGGCCTCTAAAGCCTTCTCTGGTTGGGTTTCAGTGGACCAGATCATGAAAGCTTGTCAATTTGTATTGAAAAGACTTAACCTGGTCTCATGGAACTAAGGAGACTCCCACCCTGTCTCCAAATGGCATTACAACTGAGGGGTATGTGCAAAATTCCAAATCGAAGAAGGAAGTTGTGTACTATGTCACCTTGAGGCAGCAGGTCCTGCCATCGAATTGGTGACTTGGTCTTTGTATGCTCATTTTTCTTGAGTTGGCCGAGCCACAGTAGTAGCACATATATTAACTTGGATTGGTTAATTGTATCCCCGACGCGCAGCGGGGATACTATGGATTCATCATCGTTGTTGTCCGCGCCCTCGTCCGCAGAGATTTCTTGTTAGCGACCTACAGTCCACATTTCTTTCCGAATTTCTTTCATATTTGGCAGGTGGCTTGATATGGTAGAGGACTCGCCACCCTATCTTTTTGGTAGGCTTTATGTCTAAATTAGGCCTGTGGTAGACAAAAATGTCTAAAATGTGGAATATTGCTTGTTAGCGACCTACAGTCCACATTTCTTTCCGGATTTCTTTCATATTTAGCAGGTGGCTTGATATGGTAGAGGACTCACCACCCTATCTTTTTGGTAGGCTTTATGTCTAAATTAGGCCTGTGGTAGACAAAAATGTCTAAAATGCATTAAAAGTCATGAAATCATGCACTAAATCACTTATAACTTGAAAAGTGTTGCATATAGAGCATTTTGTTAAAATATGTTATTCAGATACTTTTTTGATAGCTACAACACGGTGAGTAACTTGGGTGTCTGTCTCAATAGCTAAGTGAGTAATAGCTACTTTTGGGCTTTTCAGTAACTTCCATCATGAGTAAAATCACTTGTAACTTGAAAACTATTGCATTTACACAATTTTGTATAAATATGTTATTCAGCTACTTTTGGGTCAGCTATAACATAGTAAAATTTCAGACCTGTAGCTCATGGCATAGCTGAGTAATAGCTACTTTTAGGTTATTACTGTTGAGTAAATTACTTATAACTTCAAAAGTATTACATTTACAGTATTTTGTTTCAATATGTTATTCACCTATTTCGGAGTCGGCTATAACATAGTGAAGTTCCAGACCTGTGGCTCATTGCATAGCTGAGTAATAGCTACTTTGAAGTTCACACTGTTGAGTAAATCAGTTGTAGTTGGAAAACTATTGCATTTACAGAAATTTGTGTAAATATGTTATTCAGCTACTTTTGGGTCAGCTATAACATAGTGAAATTACAGACCTGTAGCTCATGGCACAACTGAGCAATAGCTATTTTCAGGTACTGACTGTTGAGTAAATGACTTGTAACTTGAAAAATATTGCATTTGGAGTATTTTGTTAAAATATGTTGTTCACCTACTTTTGGGTCAGCTATAACATCGTGAAATTACAGACTTATGGCATAGCTGAGCAATAGCTATTTTCAGGTTCTCACTATTGAGTAAATCAGTTGTAACTTGAAAACTATTGCATTTACAGTATTTTGCTTAAATATGTTGTTCACCTAATTTTGGGTCAGCTATAACATAGAAAAAATTCAGACATGTAGCTCATTGCATAGCTGAGTAATAGCTACTTTGAGGTTATCACTGTTGAGTAAATCAGTTATAACGTGAAAACTATTACATTTACAGTATTTTGTTTAAATATGTTATTCACATAATTTTTGGTCAGCTATAACAGAGTGAAATTGCAGACCTCTATGTCATGGCATAGCTTACCAATATCTACTTTCAGGTTCTCACTGTTGAGTAAATCATTGTATCCACTGGATAGCCGCAGTGTGTAGACAGATTTCACCATTACCGCTCTAACGAAAAAAATATTATAGCTAGCCTTCTCAAGTTTGCAAGGTATATTAGAGGGTGCACCACAGTATTCTATTGGTAGGCTTTATGTCTAAATTAGGCCTGTGGCTAAATTACTTGCCTACTAAAAATGAGTAATTCTGCATTTTCTCTAAAAGTATTGCAGATAGCAAATTTTTCTTAAATAACTCATTCACCTACTTTTGGGAGAGCTTTCACATGCTGAAGTTCCAGACCTGTAGGTAATTACTCACCTACTCAAAATGAGTAAATGCGAATTATCTCTAAAAGTATTGCAGATAGCCAATTTTTCTCAAATAACTCATTCACCTACTTTTGGGAGAGCTTTCACTTGGTGAAGTTTCAGACCCGTAGGTAATTACTCACCTACTCAAAATGAGTAAATGCAAATTATCTCTAAAAGTATTGCAGATAGCCAATTTTTGTCAAATAACTCCTTCACCTACTTTTGGGAGAGCTTTCACTTGGTGAAGTTTCAGACCCATAGGTAATTACTCACCTACTCAAAATGAGTAAATGCAAATTATCTCTAAAAGTATTGCAGATAGCCAATTTTTGTCAAATAACTGCTTCACATACTTTTGGGAGAGCTTTCACTTGGTGAAGTTTCAGACCCATAGGTAATTACTCACCTACTCAAAATGAGTAAATGCAAATTATCTCTAAAAGTATTGCAGATAGCCAATTTTTGTCAAATAACTGCTTCACATACTTTTGGGAGACCTTTCACTTGGTGAAGTTTCAGACCTGTAGCTAATTATTCACCTACTCAAAATGAGTAAATGCTAATTATCTCTAAAAGTATTGCAGATATCCAATTCTTATCAAATAACTCATTCATGTACTTTTGGGAGAGCTTTCACATGGTGAAGTTCCAGACCCGTAGGTAATTACTCACCTACTGAAAATGAGTAAATTCGAATTATCTCTAAAAGTATTGTAGATAGCCAATTTTTCTCGAATAACTTATTCGCCTACTTTTGAGAGAGCTTTCACTTGAAGTTTCAGACCCGTAGCTAATTATTCACCTACTCAAAATGAGTAAATGCAAATTATCTCTAGAAGTATTGCAGATAGCCAGTATTTCTCAAATAACTCATTAATATGAAAACAACTTATAGGAAGTCATGGGCTGCAAATCTTTTCATGTGGTCAGATTTGACCTTGGGCCCCTCCTGCTTATTATTGGTCCTAGAGGTTTGCAATGTGAAAACGACTTATAGGAAATCATGGGCTCCGAATCTTTTGATGTGGTCAGACTTCACCTTGGGCCCCTGCTACAGGGTCAAATAAGGGTAGCCAAACTTAAAAGTGCTTTCAGCTTGCTTATTAACTAAAAATGCTGTTTATCTTCTAAACTATGTTAGTTGGCCTTTGTCGGTGGATACATCCAGCATCTGGCCACAGATGCGTCCTTAGTCTAGTTACTTATAGTTATTAATGATAAACACAATTATGTCCTCGTTGTGAGGCTTTCACTAGAAACCAAACCTGAAGACCTTGCAAACAGGAATGAGGACTAGCTGTGTTGATTTGGAAACCAGATAGCCAGGGTTTGGAAAGAAGAGGTTTGAAATGAAGAATCTGAAGTAACATGCTGATGTTACTGAATTACTCTTGTGCTTGAACCTTTGAATATCTGATTCTGCTTTTCCGTGACTTGACCCGACTTGCTGTGAGATTAGTGTCCACCAATACACTTAGTGGACATTTTAAAATCATTCACAAAGACTAAATCTTTTGCATGCACAAAGACACACTGAGGTATTGCTTTTCACTTTACTTTTTCATGAGCTTGCCGGAAGCCAGTGGAAGCCCTTGTCATAGCTGTCAAATATTTAGCCAATGGATGTCTGGATCTATCATTCAGGGTGCAAAGCAGAAGCTTTTCTCAATAATTTCCTCAATTTTTTCAACAATCTTTCACTGCATCTGAATCTACAAAACACATGGTGTAGGTACACAGGGGTGGAAGAGGGAAAGTTACAAATTAAAGTTATTTTTCTTTTATATGACATCTTAGCCATTCAGATTACAAAATTAAACTGAGGTAGCAACAAAAAGGGCGGGAAAGTAAGTTAATAATTAGGTCAGAAGTCATCACTAAGGATACACACAAGAAAATCTTTACAAAAAGCAACTGAAATGGGTGGCACTCAAGTTGTCACAAAACCATTCATTGGGTTTGACTCAAAAATTCCAGAAATTTACCCTAGTGGATCCTTTCCAATGTATTAAACAAGCTCACAAAAGCATCCTTTGAAATTATGAAAGACACAGACCTCAAACATCTAACCTTTGAAACTGCCTTCTTGCTAGCCTTGGCCTTCGGAGAGTGCTGCAGCAAAATTAATCCATGCCTGGGTTGCAAACAAAGTGTCGATTTTAGGCCCGAGGGAAAATGTAGCTTTCTTCCCCTCTTCAGATTTTATAACCAAAAATCAGCTAGCAACAGAAGGTTCCCAAAGTGTGTCACCAGTGATCATTCCTTCTTTAACTTCTGCAGTGGATAATCAATTCAAAGAAGACGGGCCATAAGGTACTAGTACCTGGATCACACTCAGGGCCTGTCAGGTGCTACATCCTTACTTTTCATGTCTTGTAAAAAGTTTCATACCTAAGATGTCAGACCAGCTACCATGTCTTCTAGATTAAAGCAAACTATCCTCATGTGCTATAAACAAGTAGATCAACAAGCTCTGGACTTGGTCCAGGTAGAAGCTTATGGCATTAGGGCCTTATGGCCTCTAAAGCCTTCTCTGGTTGGGTTTCAGTGGACCAGATCATGAAAGCTTGTCAATTTGTATCGAAAAGACTTAACCTGGTCTCATGGAACTAAGGAGACTCCCACCCTGTCTCCAAATGGCATTACAACTGAGGGGTATGTGCAAAATTACAAATCGAAGAACGAAGTTGTGTACTATGTCACCTTGAGGCAGCAGGTCCTGCCATCGAATTGGTGACTTGGTCTTTGTATGCTCATTTTTCTTGAGTTGGCCGAGCCACAGTAGTAGCACATATATTAACTTGGATTGGTTAATTGTATCCCCGACGCGCAGCGGGGATACTATGGATTCATCATCGTTGTTGTCCGCGCCCTCGTCCGCAGAGATTTCTTGTTAGCGACCTACAGTCCACATTTCTTTCCGAATTTCTTTCATATTTGGCAGGTGGCTTGATATGGTAGAGGACTCGCCACCCTATCTTTTTGGTAGGCTTTATGTCTAAATTAGGCCTGTGGTAGACAAAAATGTCTAAAATGTGGAATATTGCTTGTTAGCGACCTACAGTCCACATTTCTTTCCGGATTTCTTTCATATTTAGCAGGTGGCTTGATATGGTAGAGGACTCACCACCCTATCTTTTTGGTAGGCTTTATGTCTAAATTAGGCCTGTGGTAGACAAAAATGTCTAAAATGTGGAATATTGCTTGTTAGCGACCTACAGTCCACATTTCTTTCCAGATTTCTTTCATATTTGGCAGGTGGCTTGGTATGCTAGAGGACTCACCACCCTATCTTTTTGGTAGGCTTTATGTCTAAATTAGGCCTGTGGTAGACAAAAATGTCTAAAATGCATTAAAAGTCATGAAATCATGCACTAAATCACTTATAACTTGAAAAGTGTTGCATATAGAGCATTTTGTTAAAATATGTTATTCAGATACTTTTTTGATAGCTACAACACGGTGAGTAACTTGGGTGTCTGTCTCAATAGCTAAGTGAGTAATAGCTACTTTTGGGCTTTTCAGTAACATCCATCATGAGTAAAATCACTTGTAACTTGAAAACTATTGCATTTACACAATTTTGTATAAATATGTTATTCAGCTACTTTTGGGTCAGCTATAACATAGTAAAATTTCAGACCTGTAGCTCATGGCATAGCTGAGTAATAGCTACTTTTAGGTTATTACTGTTGAGTAAATTACTTATAACTTCAAAAGTATTACATTTACAGTATTTTGTTTCAATATGTTATTCACCTATTTCGGAGTCGGCTATAACATAGTGAAGTTCCAGACCTGTGGCTCATTGCATAGCTGAGTAATAGCTACTTTGAAGTTCACACTGTTGAGTAAATCAGTTGTAGTTGGAAAACTATTGCATTTACAGAAATATGTGTAAATATGTTATTCAGCTACTTTTGGGTCAGCTATAACATAGTGAAATTACAGACCTGTAGCTCATGGCACAACTGAGCAATAGCTATTTTCAGGTACTGACTGTTGAGTAAATGACTTGTAACTTGAAAAATATTGCATTTGGAGTATTTTGTTAAAATATGTTGTTCACCTACTTTTGGGTCAGCTATAACATCGTGAAATTACAGACTTATGGCATAGCTGAGCAATAGCTATTTTCAGGTTCTCACTATTGAGTAAATCAGTTGTAACTTGAAAACTATTGCATTTACAGTATTTTGCTTAAATATGTTGTTCACCTAATTTTGGGTCAGCTATAACATAGAAAAAATTCAGACATGTAGCTCATTGCATAGCTGAGTAATAGCTACTTTGAGGTTATCACTGTTGAGTAAATCAGTTATAACGTGAAAACTATTACATTTACAGTATTTTGTTTAAATATGTTATTCACATAATTTTTGGTCAGCTATAACAGAGTGAAATTGCAGACCTCTATGTCATGGCATAGCTTACCAATATCTACTTTCAGGTTCTCACTGTTGAGTAAATCATTGTATCCACTGGATAGCCGCAGTGTGTAGACAGATTTCACCATTACCGCTCTAACGAAAAAAATATTATAGCTAGCCTTCTCAAGTTTGCAAGGTATATTAGAGGGTGCACCACAGTATTCTATTGGTAGGCTTTTTCTCTAAAAGTATTGCAGATAGCAAATTTTTCTTAAATAACTCATTCACCTACTTTTGGGAGAGCTTTCACATGCTGAAGTTCCAGACCTGTAGGTAATTACTCACCTACTCAAAATGAGTAAATGCGAATTATCTCTAAAAGTATTGCAGATAGCCAATTTTTCTCAAATAACTCATTCACCTACTTTTGGGAGAGCTTTCACTTGGTGAAGTTTCAGACCCGTAGGTAATTACTCACCTACTCAAAATGAGTAAATGCAAATTATCTCTAAAAGTATTGCAGATAGCCAATTTTTGTCAAATAACTCCTTTACCTACTTTTGGGAGAGCTTTCACTTGGTGAAGTTTCAGACCCGTAGGTAATTACTCACCTACTCAAAATGAGTAAATGCGAATTATCTCTAAAAGTATTCCAGATAGCCAATTTTTCTCAAATAACTCATTCACCTACTTTTGGGAGAGCTTTCACTTGGTGAAGTTTCAGACCCGTAGGTAATTACTCACCTACTGAAAATGAGTAAATGCAAATTATCTCTAAAAGTATTGCAGATAGCCAATTTTTGTCAAATAACTCCTTCACCTACTTTTGGGAGAGCTTTCACTTGGTGAAGTTTCAGACCCGTAGGTAATTACTCACCTACTGAAAATGAGTAAATGCAAATTATCTCTAAAAGTATTGCAGATAGCCAATTTTTGTGAAATAACTGCTTCACCTACTTTTGGGAGACCTTTCACTTGGTGAAGTTTCAGACCTGTAGCTAATTATTCACCTACTCAAAATGAGTAAATGCTAATTATCTCTAAAAGTATTGCAGATATCCAATTCTTATCAAATAACTCATTCATCTACTTTTGGGAGAGCTTTCACATGGTGAAGTTCCAGACCCGTAGGTAATTACTCACCTACTGAAAATGAGTAAATTCGAATTATCTCTAAAAGTATTGTACATAGCCAATTTTTCTCAAATAACTTATTCGCCTACTTTTGAGAGAGCTTTCACTTGTTGAAGTTTCAGACCCGTAGCTAATTATTCACCTACTCAAAATGAGTAAATGCAAATTATCTCTAGAAGTATTGCAGATAGCCAGTATTTCTCAAATAACTCATTAATATGAAAACAACTTATAGGAAGTCATGGGCTGCAAATCTTTTCATGTGGTCAGATTTGACCTTGGGCCCCTCCTGCTTATTATTGGTCCTAGAGGTTTGCAATGTGAAAACGACTTATAGGAAATCATGGGCTGCGAATCTTTTGATGTGGTCAGACTTCACCTTGGGCCCCTGCTACAGGGTCAAATAAGGGTAGCCAAACTTAAAAGTGCTTTCAGCTTGCTTATTAACGAAAAATGCTGTTTATCTTCTAAACTATGTTAGTTGGCCTTTGTCGGTGGATACATCCAGCATCTGGCCACAGATGCGTCCTTGGTCTAGTTCACTTTGAGGTTATCACTGTTGAGTAAATCAGTTATAATGTGAAAACTATTACATTTACAGTATTTTGTTTAAATATGTTATTCACCTCTATGTCATGGCATAGCTTACCAATATCTACTTTCAGGTTCTCACTGTTAAGTAAATCATTGTATCCACTGGATAGCCGTAGTGTATAGAGAGATTTCACCATTACCGCTCTAACGAAAAAAATATTATAGCTAGCCTTCTCAAGTTTGTAAGGTATATTACAGGGTGCACCGCAGTATTCTATTGGTAGGCTTTATGTCTAAATTAGGCCTGTGGCTAAATTACTTGCCTACTAAAAATGAGTAATTCTGCATTTTTTCTAAAAGTATTGCAGATAGCAAATTTTTCTTAAATAACTCATTCACCTACTTTTGGGAGAGCTTTCACATGCTGAAATTCCAGACCTGTAGGTAATTACTCACCTACTCAAAATGAGTAAATGCGAATTATCTCTAAAAGTATTGCAGATAGCGAATTTTTGTCAAATAACTCCTTTACCTACTTTTGGGAGAGCTTTCACTTGGTGAAGTTTCATACCCGCAGGTAATTACTCACCTACTCAAAATGAGTAAATGCAAATTATCTCTAAAAGTATTGCAGATAGCCAATTTTTGTCAAATAACTCCTTCACCTACTTTTGGGAGACCTTTCACTTGGTGAAGTTTCAGACCTGTAGCTAATTATTCACCTACTCAAAATGAGTAAATGCTAATTAAGCGTCCCTTGAAAAGGGGACGCTTATTGGTTTCACCCCCGGTTTTCAGTCAGCCGCCGCCGCTGCTGCCGCCGCATTATCGTCTCCCTTGAATATCTCCCTTGTTATTAGGCCTATCTAAATGATATGTGGCAGTGTTCTTCTATAGGCGTGGGGAAATTTTTTGACAGGCATAAATTTGACCTTTGACCTTTATCAAGGTCACATTATCAAAAATTCAAAAAAAAATTTACTTTCTTTTCACTAGATTTCCTCAGAAAGTACTGGGTGTGGGCCAACCAAATTTGGTATGCACATTCCTGAGGGAAGAATCTAGGCGCCAGTCGATATTGGGATCAATCGGGCCATAATTGACCGATTGACGGGCGATTGATTATAAGTTCATAAAAATTTTGCTAAGATTAAGCCTTGAACTCGCTTATTTTTGGTCGTAGAGGTTTGGGATGGTATACCAACATATAGGAAATCATGTGCTGGGAATCTTCTGGTGTGGTCAGATTTGACCTTGGGCCCCTCGTTCAAGGTCAAGCGAGGATAGGCAAAGTTTAAAGTGCTTATAACTCGCTTATTATTGGTCCTAGAGGTTTGGGATGGTATACCAACATATAGGAAACCATGGGCTGGGAATCTTTTGGTGTGGTCAGATTTGACCTTGGATGTCTCCTTCAAGGTCAAACGAGGATAGCCAAACTTAAAAGTGCTTATAACTCGCTTATTATTGGTCCTAGAGGTTTGGGATGGTATACCAACATATAGGAAATCATGTGCTGATAATCTTCTGCTGTGGTCGGATTTGACCTTGGGCCCCTCGTTCAAGGTCAAAAGAGCATAGCCAAGCTTAAAAGTGCTTATAACTCGCTTATTATTGGTCCTAGAGGTTTGCGATGGTATACCAACATATAGGAAATCATGTGCTGGGAATCTTCTGGTGTGGTCAGATTTGACGTTGGGCCTCTCCTTCAAGGTCAAACGAGGATAGCCAAACATAAAAGTGTTTATAACTCGCTTATTATTGGTCCTACAGGTTTTGGATGATATACCAACATATAGGAAATCATGGGCTGGGAATCGTTTGGTGTGGTTAGATTTGACCTTGGGCCTCTCCTTCAAGGTCAAGCGAGGATAGCCAAACTGAAAAGTGCTTATAACTCGCTTATTATTAGTCCTAGAGGTTTGGGATGGTATACCAACATACAGGAAATCATGTGCTGGGAATCTTCTGGTGTGGTCGCATTTTACCTTGGGACCCCCCTTCAAGGTCAAACGAGTATAGCCAAACTTAAAAGTGCTTATAACTCGCTTATTATTGGTCCTAGAGGTTTTGCATGGTATACCAACATATAGGAAATCATGGGCTGGGAATCTTCTGGTGTGGTCGGATTTGACCTTGGGCCCCCCTTTCAAGGTCAAAAGAGCATAGCCAAACTTAAAACTGCTTATAACTCGCTTATTATTGGTCCTAGAAGTTTGTGATGGTATACCAACATATAGGAAATCATGTGCTGGGAATCTTCTGGTGTGGTCGCATTTGACCTTGGGCCCCCCCTTCAAGGTCAAATGAGGATAGCGAAACTTAAAAGTGCTTATAACTCGCTTATTATTGGTCCTAGAGGTTTGGGATGGTATACCAACATATAGGAAATTATGTGCAGGGAATATTCTGGTGTGGTCAGATTTGACCTTCGGCCTCTCCTTCAAGTTCAAATGTGGATCGCCAAACATAAAAATGTTTATAACTCGCTTATTATTGGTCCTAGAGGTTTGGGATGGTATACCAACATATAGGAAATCATGGCCTGGGAATCTTTTGGTGTGGTCGGATTTAACCTTGGGCCTCTCCTTCAAGGTCAAATGAGGATAGCCAAACATAAAAATACTTATAACTCGCTTATTATTGGTCCTAGAGGTTTGGGATGATATACCAACATATAGAAAATCATGGGCTGGGAACCATCAGGTGTGGTCGAATTTGACCTTGCACTCCTCCTTCAAGGTCAAATGAGGATAGCCAAACCTAAAAGTGCTTATAACTCGCTTATTATTGGTCCTAGAGGTTTGTGATAACATACCAACATATAGGAAATCATGTGCAGGGAATCCTCTGGTGTGGTTAGATTTGACCTTTGGCCCCTCGTTCAAGGTCAAACGAGGATAGGCAAACTTAAAACTGCTTATAACTCGCTTATTATTGGTCCTAGAAGTTTGTGATGGTATACCAACATATAGGAAATCATGTGCTGGGAATCTTCTGGTGTGGTCGCATTTGACCTTGGGCCCCCCCTTTCAAGGTCAAAAGAGCATAGCCAAACTTAAAAGTGCTTATAACTCGCTTATTATTGGTCCTAGAAGTTTGTGATGGTATACCAACATATAGGAAATCATGTGCTGGGAATCTTCTGGTGTGGTCGCATTTGACCTTGTGCCCCCCCTTCAAGGTCAAACGAGGATAGCCAAACTTAAAAGTGCTTATAACTCGCTTATTATTGGTCCTAGAGGTTTGGGATGGTATACCAACATATAGGTAATTATGTGCAGGGAATCTTCTGGTGTGGTCAGATTTGACCTTGGGCCTCTCCTTCAAGGTCAAACGAGGACAGCCAAACATAAAAATGTTTATAACTCGCTTATTATTGGTCCTAGAGGTTTTGCATGGTATACCAACATATAGGAAATCATGGCCTGAGAATCTTTTGGAGTGGTCGGATTTAACCTTGGGCCTCTCCTTCAAGGTCAAATGAGGATAGCCAAACATAAAAATACTTATAACTCGCTTATTATTGGTCCTAGAGCTTTGGGATGGTAAACCAACATGTAGGAAATCATGGGCTAGGAATCTTCTGGTGTGGTCGGATTTGACCTTGGGCCCCTCCTTCAAGGTCAAACGAGCATAGCCAAACTTAAAAGTGCTTATAACTCGCTTATTATTGGTCCTAGAGGTTTGGGATGGTATACCAACATATAGAAAATCATGGGCTGGGAACCATCTGGTGTGGTCGAATTTGACCTTGGGCCCCTCCTTCAAGGTCAGACGAGGATAGCAAAACTTAAAAGTGCTTATAACTCGCTTATTATTGGTCCTAGAGGTTTGGGATGTTATACCAACATATAGGAAATCATGTGCTGGGAATCCTCTGGTGTGGTTAGATTTGACCTTTGGCCTCTCCTTCAAGGTCAAACGAGCATAGCCAAACTTAAAAGTGTGTATAACTCGCTTATTATTAGTCCTAGAGGTTTGGGATGGTAACCCAACATGTAGGAAATCATGTGCTGGGAATCTTCTGGTGTGGACGGATTTGACCTTGGGCCTCTTGTTCAGGGTCAAACCAGCATAGCCAAACCTAAACGTGCTTGTTCTACTTTGCAGCTGAAAAGACACAGTCAACTGATACAGAACCTGTTCACAGGCACTGATTGCTTTTTTCCTTTTAAGATCACTCTTGTGACCCTAACATGGTCCTTTCAGGAGAATTTCTCTTCACCAATAACATTTACCTCTTCACATTGGTCCTTTAGCATTTCATATAAAACTTAAAGACTGTAGGGACGCTTTGTTTTTGTGTACAAAAATTTTGTCTTGTTATCTCTAAAAGTATTGCAGATATCCAATTCTTATCAAATAACTCATTCATCTACTTTTGGGAGAGCTTTCACATGGTGAAGTTCCAGACCCGTAGGTAATTACTCACCTACAGAAAATGAGTAAATTAAAATTATCTCTAAAAGTATTGTACATAGCCAATTTTTATCAACTAACTTATTCGCCTACTTTTGAGAGAGCTTTCACTTGGTGAAGTTTCAGACCCATAGCTAATTATTCACCTACTCAAAATGAGTAAATGCGAATTATCTCTAAAAGTATTGCAGATAGCCAATTTTTGTCAAATAACTGCTTCACCTACTTTTGGGAGACCTTTCACTTGGTGAAGTTTCAGACCCGTAGGTAATTACTCCAGTTCCCAGGAACTTGAAGACAATGAAAAAGGCAACTGGGATTATAATATATATATTCTAAAACTACATTGTCATTGCAGAAGCACATATCAATTATTGTTTTGTTATATGTATATGTATAAGTGTTATAGCTAACTGGCAACTCCACCCAAGAACCCAAAAGGCTGCAAATGTCAGCCAGGAATCGGGAAAGGTCAAATCCAAGGTCTTAATTACAGGTCGGACCTAAAGGTCAAACAAGGTCAAACCAAGGAAGCAAGCAGACACAGAATGGATAGAAGGGTGGAGTAAACAGTAATTAAATAACCAGTGTGTTAGGTAATCAGTAATGAACTGTAGTTCATTGTAACCCTTCACTGAGTTTATATATTTAGTAAACATATACATATATATACCTCTGTAGTGAGTGAATGAAATGTACAGAAAACACCCACTGAGTGAAATATATAAAAGAGATAAAAGAAACTGAAAGTACAGCAATGCATTTCAGTGTTAAACATGGACTAAAAGAAAAGACTAAAACACTGGTTATATGTAAGATTGAAGTTGTGATCTTTGTGATCCCCTCACTATGTGATGAAGAAAAACCCCTAGTGACTGCACATTGCAGCCTCTGCTTAACATAATACCAGCTCATGATCACAAATAGGCGTATGATCACAAGGTCAACTAATGTGTGATGTAAAATAATCATGATAGGATAAAATACAATAACAATGAGCATATGTACATACAGGCATCATATAGTATTACTACACAGGCAAGAGTTAACATAAGCACACATTGGGAACTCTTGTCCTGATGGAAGAGCAGAAAAGTGGAGTAACTCCTCTGAGAAGATTCCTCTTCCGGTACAAATGCAAATGGAATGAGGCATAAAATTCCACACAAGGCTCAGGAAACATCCAGAAGAGGTAACACACTGATATTATGTCCCAGAGGCAGCATATGCACATATTATTATATATTCCATGCTCTAAGGATATGATATAATGATGCCTTCAACTCCACCATTGTTACTCATGGTGTACCTACAAAACACTATAGAGAGTAACATGTTCACAAGCAAGCAATCAGTTACCTTGAGATTATGTGTATTTAATGGAGATTAGATGGAAAATGCTAAGGGTCTTAATATAACTGTAATGTGTTAAGATTATGTTCACTAATAAGCTGGACATTTTAAGTTATTTAAATAAGGGAGGGAAATGGGAGGGTGATAAAATTTTCTTGGTGCTGTGTTGTCAGTGCCTTTCAACTTCAAGATGGCAGATAATTAGGGGTTGAAACAGGGAGGCCAGGTGAGGACCAATCAAATTGGACCACCTGTGGTGTGTACCAAAATAATTTAAGGTAGGACCAACTTCCCCAGAACTGAACTGCCCCACACCTGCATGTGGCCCCGAACAGTTCCCAGGAAGTTGAAGACAATGAAAAAGGCAACTGGGATTATAATATATATATTCTAAAACTACATTGTCATTGCAGAAGCACATATCAATTATTGTTTTGTTATATGTATATGTATAAGTGTTATAGCTAACTGGCAACTCCACCCAAGAACCCAAAAGGCTGCAAATGTCAGCCAGGAATCGGGAAAGGTCAAATCCAAGGTCTTAATTACAGGTCGGACCTAAAGGTCAAACAAGGTCAAACCAAGGAAGCAAGCAGACACAGAATGGATAGAAGGGTAGAGTAAACAGTAATTAAATAACCAGTGTGTTAGGTAATCAGTAATGAACTGTAGTTCATTGTAACCCTTCACTGAGTTTATATATTTAGTAAACATATACATATATATACTCTGTAGTGAGTGAATGAAATGTACAGAAAACACCCAAGGGCCCAGTAGAATTAGTGATGAAGAACTCGTCGAAAAGCAAGGGCAACAGGGGAAGTAGAAGAAACAGCTGATGAAAGATATGACCAAATGGCATCTGACTTCCAGGTGCCATGGCTTCTAATGTGTTCAATTGGAACACCTTGATGGAACGCCCAAGAGGCGCCAGCCCTTCTGAAGTCATGGAAGGTGATGGAAGAAGGAAGAGCTAGAGCTTTGGAGATATCTTTTAAATGTTTTCTAGCTGTAGAGTCAGTTAATGGGGAAGAGTGTGTTGGTCTAGGAAGAAGAAAAAGGGGGGAATCTTCATGTGCTGGGTATAGGTGGAACATTAATTTTAAAGCTTTGATTGGGCACAAGGAAGAAGCTCCTAAATCTGGAATAGCTATTGTAGCAAAATTCTTCCTATCTTGGATAGTCTTTGACCATTTTATTAGAATCAAAGCACCGTCTTGTGAGAAAATGACATCACCTCTGGCTAGGTGCCTAGTATTGTCAAAAGTGTTAATTGAATCAGGGAGTACATTGGAAAGCCTTAGGAAGGAGAAGAAAAGTAACAAGTACAGTGTTTTAAAAATAATTGGAAATTGGAAGAAATCACACTGTTGGATAACTTGTTCCAACACATGGATATCCAAGAGGTTGACTCGTTTTGGGGTAAATGGGGCTTGTAGCTGTGTGGCTTTAACGTATAATGCCAGTCTCTGGTCTCTGAAAGGAGAGGTATCTAGGCCATGTAATATATGCAATGATCTAAGGGCTGCTAAGTAATTTTGCATGTGAGCCGAGGTGATGGTATTTTGGTGAAGATATTCTAGAAAAGATAACAGAATTTCAACAGTTACCTTGGGAGGCAGCCCAGCCGCCACCTGGAAAGCCAGGAAGTCAGTCCAAAGCCTATGATGCTGTCTTAATGTGGAAGGACGAAAGCCATGCTGAAGTTTGGCTGCAGCTGAGGTGGCCAGCTGGGCTGCTGCTCCAGGCATATCTGAAAGAATAATAATATTAGATGGTATGATTAAGTAATGTCAAATCTAAGTGAGTGGGAACCCATTGAAAATTTGGCAAAATGGCATTTAGACGTGCCAAGTCAGTATTAGAAAAAGTCCACCTAGACAACAAGTCTGCTAGAACATTTTATTGCGTTAATACATCCTATCCAATGGACAATAGCTTATCCGGTCGGCGCAGACCGGCCCGCCAAACGTCAGAAAAAGATGTCCTGTGTCTCCACCAGCAGGTCGGTCCGGAGTACCAGTGCACTCGCCAGGTGGCGTGTCGTACTTCCTTCCTGTCTAGACAGAGTGACGTCATAGCATCTTTTTTCGTTTGGCGCGAACCAGTGCACAGTGGAAAATTTATATCTGCCAGAATTTGTGTTTTTATCAGTTTTAAGTGTGAAGAACGATCTTGGATTCTATTTTATTATTATCTTCTGTGTTTCTACAATACTATGTCGTCTCCTGGCCAGAAGAGAGGGAGTTGTGGTCATGCAATGGCCATTTTCGATGGACATGCGTTTTGCGCACGTTGTAGGGAGAAAGGAAAAGGTGAGGAACCTTGTGTTAAGGACAAGGACTCTGTTGACTGTTCTCTGTGTAATTCCTTCACCCCGGAGCAACGTGCCCAGATCTCAACACCGTCTTATAAAATTAAGAAGGAAAAGAGGGAGGCTAAACGTGCTGACATTTCCCAACCCACGGATGAGCTTATAGACCCATCAAGTGTTTCCGTTATTGGGGTTGTGGCTGGACCTAGTGCTGATAAGTCTCCAGTTCCTCCTGAGAAAAAGACCAAAAAGGACAAAGCTTCTATTAAACCCAAGAAAACTTCTACTACAACTCTCTCTTCTGCTTCAGACGACAAGCTCACAGCTTTAGAAGATAAGTGGTCCGACCGCTTTAACAGGTTAGAGGCATTACTGTTAGCCAAGTCTATGGAACCTGCCTTTTCGTCGGATGTCAGAGTTGCCCCTACTCATTCTGCACCACCTAATGTGAATCGGGACTCTGAACCCTTTTTTCAACCATCTAACCCTTCAGATGACGCATTTCAGCGCACTGGCCCAGACTCTAGTGCTGCCTTGCAGCCGTCGGCCGGTAAGCTTGTCAGAGACTCTTCATTACTTGGATCTTCATCATCTGAGCGCACTGGCCCAGACAATATTGCTTCACAGCAAAAGTCGGCCGGTAAGCGTAAAGGTCAGAGCACTTCTCAAGGGCGCACTGGTCCAGACACCGCTTCTCAGAAGCATAAGTCGACCGGTAAGCCTAGTGCTGGTTGTCACCGACCCACTACAGTTACTTCTGAGATTGTCAAACAACCGACCACCGACCATCCTCCCTCCGACCGACCTCTTGGCTCCACCGGCTCTGCTTCACCGACCCTTCAGAAGGGCAGAAAGGACAGCATTTCTAGCTTAGATTCAGATACTGATAGTCAAATCTCTGATACCCCTCCGGTGGAACTTTTTGCAGAGGAAGGGGACTTTTGGGAAGATCCAGAATTTGAACAGGAACTACCGACATCAGAAGAACAAACTTACAGGGAGACCATGCGCGGCATACGATCCTTCATGGGGTGGTCGCATATCCCTGACATGGATAGTTCAAACCCATCTGACGACAACCCTTTCGCTGGGCCTAAAGCTCCCCTTCCCAGCAAAGTCTCAGTCCAGATGCCTACCGAAGATTATCTTTGTCGCAAGCTATCTAAACTCAATCTCACCATGACGGAGGGATACCCGTCCAGAACTACAGAAGCCGGCAGCCTGCCAATGGACCACTTTCTCAGACCCCCTAAGCCGCAAACAAAGTGGTATGGACTATTTTCTGATCAACAATTGGACCCGGCCACTGTCACCAGTTGGAATACAGGCCCGTCTAAATTGAACAATAGTTTTGGTCGTATAGCCAGAAGAGCAGCCTTGGCAGCCACCCCGCCGGGTTCCCGTAGAATTTCACAAGATACCCTGCATCGGTGGGAAAGGACGGCTAGAGAAACCTCAGTGGTGTGTAACCAGACGGCTAGCTTTAACAGGTGTTTGTTTAAAGTTCAAGGAGAAATGAATGCACAGTTGAAAGTTATAAGAAATGAAAACAAGGGCAAAGTGTCAAACAAGTTATCTGAGGCGGCCGAAGAACTTCAATTCCTTATGGAATTCAATTCCAGTATTACACAGGCGGCTGCGAAGGCCATGGAGCATTTAACCGACTTCGTTTTTCTTACCATGGGGAATATTACCTTGGCCCGTAGAGACTCTTACCTTAGCCATTTGAAGAATGGAATCAAGCCCGACACCTTCGCAGCTCTTAGAACAGGCCCTTTGCACATTGCCACTCTGTTTGCAGAGCCTGTGGTTAAGAAAGCGGAAGAAGAAATTGCTTTGTATGACAGCAAGAGTCATCCCGCACCTACTACTACTGCAAGGGCTAAGAACCGTTATCACCCATATGAGAAGAGTGATAGGAAGCAAGAGGGCCGGTCGGAAGGGAAGCAGGACAGGCCAGCCTGGAAGAACATTAACCGCCGACAATTCAAAAGAGGCAGAGGCAAGGCCTCTAGTTTTTCATCTCGACCTGCACGTGGGCAGCAACAGTATAAATGACAGTTATTGTTCAAACAGGGTTTCCAATCAGCTGCTGACCCAGGACTTTTTCACAGACCAGACACTGAACAATTCTTTAAGTTCAAATGTAAAATATCATGTTGTACAGTATGTTCCTTCTGCACCCGGGCTTCCGCAAAGGAAAGGTTTAAGTCCCGGAGTGTCAGACTGTCACCAAACAAAATCTCAATTAAAATCTGTGAAAGGTGTTTCTTGTGTCACTCAATTGTTGTTTGCCAATCCTGTCTCAAATGTCCCAAATGCTGTTCCCAATCTGCCTGTAGGGGCCCGGCTTCAAAAATTTTGGGAAAGTTGGTTGAATCTGGGGGCCGGCCCGAAGGTAGTTCATATCTTAAAAGAGGGCTACACCCTCCCCTTCCGGGTCCGGCCAAAACTCACAAGGTCTCCGACTGTCATAAGTTGCTATGTCAATCCCCAGAGGAACAGCTACCTACTGGAGGCATTACATCAGCTTATAGACAAAAATGCGGTAGAAAAGGTCATGAACAAAACATCTCTGAGCTTTTTCAACAGACTTTTCCTCGTCCCAAAACCAAACAACAAATGGCGCCCTATTCTAGACCTCAGCAATCTAAATCCATTTCTCAAGACGGAGAAATTCAAGATGGAGACACCAGAAACCATCAGGACATCCCTCCAAGGAGGGGAGTGGGTAACCTCTATAGATTTCAAAGACGCCTACTTCCACATCCCAATACAAGAACAATCCAGGAAGTATCTGAGGTTTCATGTCCAGGGACAGACATACCAGTTCAAAGCCTTACCTTTCGGCCTGTCCACAGCACCCTTAGAGTTCACTGTAATAGCAAAGGAGGTAAAGCTGATGGCCACCGGCCAGGGTATAAGGATCCACCAATACCTAGACGATTGGTTGGTCCGGGCTGGATCCCACCAAGTCTGTCTCCGGCATACCCAACATCTAGTGAAGATATGTCAAGATTTAGGTTGGCTAGTAAATTTGGACAAGTCGGAGCTGGAACCCAAGCAGATCTTCGACTTTGTAGGTTACCAGTTCGACCTCAAGGTCGGTCGGGTCCGGCCGACTCCGGACCGGTGGCAAAGTCTTCAAGAAAAAATTCTAGAGATTTTAGACCAACCGACCTGTCCGGTCCGGCAGTTCATGTCCCTCATTGGCCTGTTAACGGCCACAGAGAAGCAAGTTCACCTAGGTCGGCTACACATGAGACCTATACAGTGGCACCTCAAGAACAGCTGGCACGTACCTGAATCACTAGAAAAAGTGATTCCCATCCCCAAATCCTTGCACCCTCACCTGCGATGGTGGTTACTGGAAGAAAACGTGCTATCCGGCCAACCTTTACACCCAATCAGACATGCTCTGCAGCTCTTTACAGACGCATCAAAAGAAGGCTGGGGCGCTCACTTAAACGACCGTACTGCAAGAGGCTCCTGGTCCTTGCCAGAAAGCAGACTACACATCAATTACTTGGAACTAAAGGCAGTTCTTCTTGCTCTCAAAGAGTTTGCAGATCTCTGTACCGGTCAAATAGTACTTGTGGCAACAGACAACACCACAGTAGTTTCCTACATAAACAAAGAAGGAGGCATGAGGTCAGGCCCCCTGTGTGCCCTCCTCTGGAGGATCCTGACCTGGTGTTCCCAGCGGCAGGTAACCCTGAAAGCCCGGCACATTCCAGGCCGGCTAAATGTAATAGCGGACAAGCTATCCCGTCTGGGTCAGACCATTCAGACAGAGTGGTCCCTCCTGCCGGAAGTTTTTCAGACCTTATGCCAAAGGTGGCACCGACCTCAGATAGATCTCTTCGCTATGAGGTTCAATCACAAGCTGTCCCAGTTTGTATCTCCAGTACCGGACTCCCTAGCGGTAGCAGTGGACGCTCTCACTCTACCATGGGAGGACCTGGATGCCTATGCCTTCCCACCAACAGCCATATTGGGCAAAGTAGTGGAGAAGTTAATACACTCCCCATGCAAGAGAATTATTCTGATTGCCCCGGGTTGGCCCAACATGGCTTGGTTTTGGGACTTGGTGAACATGTCCAGCCAAGTCCCCCTCAGTCTGCCCAACCTGCCAAACCTGTTAACTCAACCCTTCAATCAGACCCCTCACAGGAATCTGACAAATCTGAATCTGCATGCATGGCTCCTAGAGCCACAGCAATTAAACAACAGGGCTTCTCTGAGGCAGTGGCAGCGAGGATTGAGGCTCCTCAAAGAAGGTCAACCAGATCAGTCTATGAGGCGAAGTGGGCCATTTTTACAAAGTGGTGCATCGCTAATCAGGTGGACTTCCGATCTCCGCCTGTAAAGTCAGTCGCTGAATTTCTGCTGTACCTCTTTGAGGACAAGAAGTTACAGCCCAGCACCATTGATGGATACAGATCTGCTATCGCTGATAAACTGGGTAGTACAACAGTCAATATCAGCAAAGAGGATAATCTCACCCGTCTCCTGGAAAGTTTTCACCGAGACAGACCCAAGGGGAGGAGGGGAATTCCCTCCTGGAACCTTTCCCTGGACCTACACCAGTTGACAAAGGCCCCTTTCGAACCTCTTAGGGACGCATCCCTGAAACATTTAACTTTCAAGACGGTTTTCCTTTTGGCCCTGGGTTCGGGCAAAAGAAGAAGTGAGATCCATGCATGGCAGCACAAAAACATCAGACATCAAGCCGATTGGTCCAAGGTGTCCCTATATCCATCACCCAGTTTTCTCTCCAAGAACCAGCTGGCTAAGGAAGGTCCAGAGAGTATAGCCCCAGTGGTCATACCAGCTCTGGCTCCTGGACACACAAGACCCTCCCACCGACCCCGCTCTCAATTACTAGGGGCCTAATAAGTTTAGACAACAAAAAAAGATGCTATGACGTCACTCTGTCTAGACAGGAAGGAAGTACGACACGCCACCTGGCGAGTGCACTGGTACTCCGGACCGACCTGCTGGTGGAGACACAGGACGTCTTTTTCTGACGTTTGGCGGGCCCGTCTGCGCCGACCGGATAAGCTATTGTCCATTGGATAGGGTATTAACTTATAAAAATTTAATTTACTTATTAAATTTGCAATTTTGTTTTCCATGGATGTGAACTACAATAAGGTCTATATTGTAAAGGGCACAAATAAGCCATATATTTCGAGCACATGTAGCTAGCGTTTGGTCCCTAGCCTTTCCAGCTTGTAATACTTCGACCACCGCCATATTGTCACAATAAATTTTTATTCTATGATTGGCCCAATGGCTAGCCCATATTTTAAGGGCAACAACTACATTCAAAATTTCTAAGTGGACAATTGTATAGTTTCCATGTTTTACAGGAAGAGGAAGTGCATAGACCATATCCTTGAAAGCACCACCTAACCCTGTAAGGGATGCATCTAAGTGGACCTCAAAGTGACAATACTTATTATTATAGAATGTCACACCATTGTAGTGAACCAAAAAGGAATTGAACCAATTAAGATATTTTTTGAATTCAGCAGTAAGTAAAATTTTGGAATTAGTATGGTTGTCTCTAAGCAGTTGGAGCATACGATTAAGAAAATACCTTGCAGATTTGACACATTTTGTAATATAAAGAAGAGAACCTAAAATTGACTGTAGGTCTTTCTTACTGCAATATGTTCTGTCATTCCAGTCTTTACACGTGGCATTTATTTGTGAGAGTTTATCTGGCGGTATAGATACAGTTTTGTTAACGGAATCAATGAGAATACCGAGGCATACGACGGAAGTTGCGGGCGGTACTAACTTTTTGGTGCTAATATCTAGACCTAACTGTTGAAGTAAGGTGGTTAGGAACTGGAAAGAGTTCTGAATTTCAGATGGAAGGCCTATATAGATTAAATCGTCTATATAATTAAAGAATGTATGGAAGCCATGGGAAGCCATAATGTGACGAATGGCATCTGTGCAACGCTGGAAGATTTGTGATCCGTGATGAAATCCGAACGGAATTGATCGATCTATATAATATTTTTGATTAAATTTGATGCCTAAAAGGTCTATGTCTGCAGGATCAACTTTTATCTGCCTGAAGGCCCTGCTGATATCCACTTTGTAAATTTGTGCAGAAGGACCAAGTTTTCGCAAGCAATCCATTATAAGATCTATAGAAGGATAACGTAAATCGTAAGTTGTTTGTAAATATGAATCTTTAAGTACACCATCATTGACAGAAGCACCATGTGGCCAACTAAGATCCATTATGGTCCGTTTGGTAGATGAATTTTGTTTATCTCTTACCATAAGTGGTGATACATGCAATGAAATAGGTTTATTGTGAAATGGGCCAAGTATGGCTTTAAATTTCAATTCTTCTGTCAAATATTCCTGTACAGATTCAGAAGATGTAAGGGCTGAAGTATGGTTATTTTCATTAGATAACAGATTAAAAGATCTGGAAGAGGGAAGCCATATTGCAACAAATCGCATATTTGTGCATCCCAGTAACCTTGCAAATGGCTTCTCCATGCATTGATATTAAGACCTGATTGAACAGGAATACGACATTTAAGTAAAGTTGGGTAATCTGGATTGTCTGATTATTTTGTGAGCTTTTATCAGATCCGGGATAGTGTCCCAATAAATTGGATCCCCAGTATAGATCTTGAGCGGTGAAGTGGGCAGGAAGCCAAAAGTTGACTGGTGTACCTCAGATGAAGACTTTATGTTCTGTGAAGGCATAACATTATTATCATCACAATGTGCTATATTAGGCACAGAATTAGGATATTGAGGTTTTAATTTGGTACTAGTTCCTACATTTGGAATAATTGTGTGGCTATCTAAACTTGTGGATGTAACCTGAGAAGCCATATTTGGACGAAAGTCCATTGTGACAGTTGTATTGTCGCAACCCTCAGTGAAAAACCCAGTTTCGTTTTTATTGCCCTCCAAAGTTTGAAAATTTGCTTGAATAGCCAATTGTGGCTTAGATGAACTGTCAGATAGACTTTGACGTTGTTTTTTAATGTTGTGATTATTTTTCAACTTGACAGTGCTCTGACTATTCTGTAGCTTCAGTTTCAGAGGAGTTGCATTCAAGTTAATATCAGCTTTTAGCTGTGTGGTATTGCAACAATGCGACAGGTCTTCTGTCGGTTCAGTGACTGGGGAACCTTGAAGTGGTTCGAATCTGTTTTTGAGTGTTAAAACATTCACATTGATAGCCTTGTGTGGTTGTTTATTTGCTGTGGTCACACTGCCACCACGTGCCTTTACACATGCCATGTTAGTTGGTGTCACGGCAGATTTTTTGCCATCATTTTGAATTTTTGACAAGTTTTTTATAGCACCTGTATAGCAAGTTCTCGCTTTGTTTACGTTTTGAAGTTGAGTTGGATTCATTTTAGATGTATGAACCTGGGAATCACGTTTGTGGCTTGAAGCCTGTTGCACTGTGTTATTTGAAGGGAACTTGAGATTTTTTGATAAAACTTGGGCATAGGACATTTGTTTGGTAACCTTTTTAAATGCATTTGCATATGTAATCCATTGAGTGGTCAATGTTTTAGAAGCTTGCAATTCTTGTTTTGCAAAAGGCACATGGCTACTGTAAACATAACGGTTGCGAAATTTTTGGATGGGATCAGAAAAAGTCCCACCCACCTTCATTCGTTTTTTGAAACCCGTTTTGACTTGTTTCTGCAATCATGCTCTGCATGTGGAAACAGTTTGGAATTTTGTTGGAAGCAGTAAGAACATACATGACGATAGGTGACACCTTTAGTTTCGTGAGTTCTGGTGTGAACGCATGTCCCTTGGTTAAAATACGTGCAGTTGAGTACTTTGGAATTTTTTAATCTTTTTTGAGAATTTTTTGAATCAACAGGGGAAGTGACATGTCTCTGAGCATTTGCTCGTCTAATTCTGTCCAGCTTATCTGTTTCCAAGTAACTCTTAACTTCGCCCTGTTCCATTCTGCATAATAATGCAGCATGGCTGGCCATTGCTGCATCCCAAGAGAAGTCATGGGCGTCGTCCATCAATGAAATCAAGTAATCTAACATATGATCTTTAATTTTTTGGTCCCTTTCTTCTCTTAGAATGCGGCAATAGCCAGCAACCCATTGTACAGTAGTCAACTGGTCGTATTGGATTCTTTCTTTACTCGAACCCGAGAGCACGAATTCATGAGGCCACTTCACACGGTTCGGGACTACAACTTCTACAGGTCCGCCCCTTAAAGATTTTATTTTTGTACCTGTAGCATCCGCAGAAGCTAATTGCTTTAGTCTATCTTCGACTTGCTTCTGAAGTAAGTGATCTTGTCTAATTGCATGTAGATCTGGCAAGGTTGTGTTGGTGGTTTGTGGTGGTGGCAGTGTGACCGAGGTATTAACCTGCGAACTAACTTTTTTTTCGGATCCGAAGTTTACTTGGAATTTGTACTCTCAATGGCATTCAAACGGTCATTTATTGCAGACAGTTGTGATAAGATTTGCACGTTTATTTGCTGTTGAAGTGCAGAATCAATGCCAGTCGCAGAAGTACTGACGGAAGTACTTGAAGTACTCGGCATGGTATGTGTTTGTTTATTTGTGCTGTGATCCGAATCAGAATCGTCAGCGACAGCACTACAATTTAATTCAGATTCTGCCGAATCAGAATCTGAATCATGTTGGTTTTGATGCAATAAATTCTGAACGAATTGGGAATCATTTCGCATTTGTATGGAAGCCGGTACATGTACAGTATCTTTAGTAGAACGCAGGTTATACTGTTTCTTTTCTGCTTCAGCCATTTGTTACAACATGTATATATACAAGTAAAATAACATAAAACCACTTGAAATAAGGTGCAAGTTCCAAAAGTGCTTGATAAAATTTTCTTGGTGCTGTGTTGTCAGTGCCGTTCAACTTCAAGATGGCAGATAATTAGGGGTTGAAACAGGGAGGCCAGGTGAGGACCAATCAAATTGGACCACCTGTGGTGTGTACCAAAATAATTTAAGGTAGGACCAACTTCCCCAGAACTGAACTGCCCCACACCTGCATGTGGCCCCGAAACCTACTCAAAATGAGTAAATTTGAATTATCTCTAAAAGTATTGTACATAGCCAATTTTTCTCCAATAACTTATTCGCCTACTTTTGAGAGAGCTTTCACTTGTTGAAGTTTCAGACCCGTAGCTAATTATTCACCTACTCAAAATGAGTAAATGCGAATTATCTCTAAAAGTATTGCAGATAGCCAATTTTTCTCAAATAACTCATTCACCTACTTTTGGGAGAGCTTTCACTTGAAGTTTCAGACCCGTAGGTAATTACTCACCTACTCAAAACGAGTAAATGCAAATTATCTCTAAAAGTATTGCAGATAGCCAATTTTTGTCAAATAACTCCTTCACCTACTTTTGGGAGAGCTTTCACTTGGTGAAGTTTCAGACCCGTAGGTAATTACTCACCTACTGAAAATGAGTAAATGCAAATTATCTCTAAAAGTATTCCAGATAGCCAATTTTTGTCAAATAACTGCTTCACCTACTTTTGGGAGACCTTTCACTTGGTGAAGTTTCAGACCTGTAGCTAATTATTCACCTACTCAAAATGAGTAAATGCTAATTATCTCTAAAAGTATTGCAGATATCCAATTCTTATCAAATAACTCATTCATCTACTTTTGCGAGAGCTTTCACATGGTGAAGTTCCAGACCCGTAGGTAATTACTCACCTACTGAAAATGAGTAAATTCGAATTATCTCTAAAAGTATTGTACATAGACAATTTTTCTCAAATAACTTATTCACCTACTTTTGAGAGAGCTTTCACTTGTTGAAGTTTCAGACTCGTAGCTAATTATTCACCTACTCAAAATGAGTAAATGCAAATTATCTCTAGAAGTATTGCAGATAGCCAGTATTTCTCAAATAACTCATTAATATGAAAACAACTTAGAGGAAGTCATGGGCTGCAAATCTTTTCATGTGGTCAGATTTGACCTTGGGCCCCTCCTGCTTATTATTGGTCCTAGAGGTTTGCAATGTGAAAACAACTTATAGGAAATCATGGGCTGCGAATCTTTTGATGTGGTCAGACTTCACCTTGGGCCCCTGCTACAGGGTCAAATAAGGGTAGCCATACTTAAAAGTGCTTTCAGCTTGCTTATTAACGAAAAATGCTGTTTATCTTAACTTAACTATGTTAGTTGGCCTTTGTCGGTGGATACATCCAGCATCTGGCCACAGATGCGTCCTTGGTCTAGTTCACTTTGAGGTTATCACTGTTGAGTAAATCAGTTATAACGTGAAAACTATTACATTTACAGTATTTTGTTTAAATATGTTATTCACCTCTATGTCTTGGCATAGCTTACCAATATCTACTTTCAGGTTCTCACTGTTGAGTAAATCATTGTATCCACTGGATAGCCGTAGTGTGTAGAGAGTTTTCACCATTACCGCTCTAACGAAAAAAATATTATAGCTAGCCTTCTCAAGTTTGTAAGGTATATTACAGGGTGCACCACAGTATTCTATTGGTAGGCTTTATGTCTAAATTAGGCCTGTGGCTAAATTACTTGCCTACTAAAAATGAGTAATTCTGCATTTTTTCTAAATGTATTGCAGATAGCAAATTTTTCTTAAATAACTCATTCACCTACTTTTGGGAGAGCTTTCACATGCTGAAGTTCCAGACCTGTAGGTAATTACTCACCTACTCAAAATGAGTAAATGCGAATTATCTCTAAAAGTATTGCAGATAGCCAATTTTTCTCAAATAACTCCCTATCCTACTTTTGGGAGAGCTTTCACTTGGTGAAGTTTCATACCCGTAGGTAATTACTCACCTACTCAAAATGAGTAAATGCAAATTATCTCTAAAAGTATTGCAGATAGCCAATTTTTGTCAAATAACTCATTCATCTACTGTTGGGAGAGCTTTCACTTGGTGAAGTTTCAGACCCATAGGTAATTACTCACCTACTCAAAATGAGTAAATGCAAATTATCTCTAAAAGTATTGCAGATAGCCAATTTTTGTCAAATAACTCCTTCACCTACTTTTGGGAGAGCTTTTACTTGGTGAAGTTTCAGACCCGTAGGTAATTACTCACCTACTGAAAATGAGTAAATGCAAATCATCTCTAAAAGTATTCCAGATAGCCAATTTTTGTCAAGTAACTCCTTCACCTACTTTTGGGAGACCTTTCACTTGGTGAAGTTTCAGACCTGTAGGTAATTATTCACCTACTCAAAATGAGTAAATGCTAATTATCCATAAAAGTATTGCAGATAACCAATTTTTATCAAATAACTCATTCATCTACTTTTGTGAGAGCTTTCACATGGTGAAGTTCCAGACCCGTAGGTAATTACTCACCTACTGAAAATGAGTAAATTCGAAGTATCTATAAAAGTATTGTAGATAGCCAATTTTTCTCAAATAACTCCTTCGCCTACTTTTGAGAGAGCTTTCACTTGGTGAAGTTTCAGACCCGTAGCTAATTATTCACCTACTCAAAATGAGTAAATGCGAATTATCTCTAGAAGTATTGCAGATAGCCAGTATTTCTCAAATAACTCATTAATATGAAAACAACTTATAGGAAGTCATGGGCTGCAAATCTTTTCATGTGGTCAGATTTGACCTTGGGCCCCTCCTGCTTATTATTGGTCCTAGAGGTTTGCAATGTGAAAACAACTTATAGGAAATCATGGGCTGCGAATCTTTTGATGTGGTCAGACTTCACCTTGGGCCCCTGCTACAGGGTCAAATAAGGGTAGCCATACTTAAAAGTGCTTTCAGCTTGCTTATTAACGAAAAATGCTGTTTATCTTAACTTAACTATGTTAGTTGGCCTTTGTCGGTGGATACATCCAGCATCTGGCCACAGATGCGTCCTTGGTCTAGTTCACTTTGAGGTTATCACTGTTGAGTAAATCAGTTATAACGTGAAAACTATTACATTTACAGTATTTTGTTTAAATATGTTATTCACCTCTATGTCTTGGCATAGCTTACCAATATCTACTTTCAGGTTCTCACTGTTGAGTAAATCATTGTATCCACTGGATAGCCGTAGTGTGTAGAGAGTTTTCACCATTACCGCTCTAACGAAAAAAATATTATAGCTAGCCTTCTCAAGTTTGTAAGGTATATTACAGGGTGCACCACAGTATTCTATTGGTAGGCTTTATGTCTAAATTAGGCCTGTGGCTAAATTACTTGCCTACTAAAAATGAGTAATTCTGCATTTTTTCTAAATGTATTGCAGATAGCAAATTTTTCTTAAATAACTCATTCACCTACTTTTGGGAGAGCTTTCACATGCTGAAGTTCCAGACCTGTAGGTAATTACTCACCTACTCAAAATGAGTAAATGCGAATTATCTCTAAAAGTATTGCAGATAGCCAATTTTTCTCAAATAACTCCCTATCCTACTTTTGGGAGAGCTTTCACTTGGTGAAGTTTCATACCCGTAGGTAATTACTCACCTACTCAAAATGAGTAAATGCAAATTATCTCTAAAAGTATTGCAGATAGCCAATTTTTGTCAAATAACTCATTCATCTACTGTTGGGAGAGCTTTCACTTGGTGAAGTTTCAGACCCATAGGTAATTACTCACCTACTCAAAATGAGTAAATGCAAATTATCTCTAAAAGTATTGCAGATAGCCAATTTTTGTCAAATAACTCCTTCACCTACTTTTGGGAGAGCTTTTACTTGGTGAAGTTTCAGACCCGTAGGTAATTACTCACCTACTGAAAATGAGTAAATGCAAATCATCTCTAAAAGTATTCCAGATAGCCAATTTTTGTCAAGTAACTCCTTCACCTACTTTTGGGAGACCTTTCACTTGGTGAAGTTTCAGACCTGTAGGTAATTATTCACCTACTCAAAATGAGTAAATGCTAATTATCCATAAAAGTATTGCAGATAACCAATTTTTATCAAATAACTCATTCATCTACTTTTGTGAGAGCTTTCACATGGTGAAGTTCCAGACCCGTAGGTAATTACTCACCTACTGAAAATGAGTAAATTCGAAGTATCTATAAAAGTATTGTAGATAGCCAATTTTTCTCAAATAACTCCTTCGCCTACTTTTGAGAGAGCTTTCACTTGGTGAAGTTTCAGACCCGTAGCTAATTATTCACCTACTCAAAATGAGTAAATGCGAATTATCTCTAGAAGTATTGCAGATAGCCAGTATTTCTCAAATAACTCATTAATATGAAAACAACTTATAGGAAGTCATGGGCTGCAAATCTTTTCATGTGGTCAGATTTGACCTTGGGCCCCTGCTACAGGGTCAAATAAGGGTAGCCAAACTTAAAAGTGCTTTCAGCTTGCTTATTAACGAAAAATGTTTTTATCTTCTAAACTATGTTAGTTGGCCTTTGTCGGTGGATACATCCAGCATCTGGCCACAGATGCGTCCTTAGTCTAGTTTAACTTAATTATCATTAAAGAAATATCCTGTATATTTATGATAGATGTGGCAATGATTTAACTAAAATACAAATTAAAAATCAGAGCTTTTGAATTTACATGGTTGTAGGCACATTTAAAATAATCTAAAATTATATTAGAGTTTAACCTTGGTTCAATATTTTTGTCAGAACAAAGTAAACCCTATAATTTTTAAAACAAGTTTATGGTGTAATATTTATGTTTTTAATTGATGCAGAAGCACTAAATTGTATAGAAACATGAAATTTTGTGGGCATGTAGAAGAAAGCAAAATAAATAACACCATACAAACACTTTAAATATTAAATATAACTTTTTTGTTTCATCTGCCAAAAGCAGAAAAATATCATGAAGCAACTTAATTTGTTTGTAACAGGTGCTTTTACTTTATTATTCAACTTTTAGGCTGGTTGGGTATACCCAATCCACCTATTAGATTGATGGGTCCAACGTCCATCTGTCTGTCTGTCCTTCAACATTTTCATTTCTGGACTCTAACTCGAAAATGCTTTGTCCAGTCATATTCAAACTTGACAGGGAGATAGATCACCATCATAGCTAAGTTGCTTTTGAAATTAGTATAATTCTGTGTGTTCGTTTGTCCCTTTTTTGTCTGTTTGTCTCTCCGTCAACATTTCCATTTCCGGACTCTAACTCAAAAACATTTGTCCAATTAAATTTAAACTTGAAAGGGAGATAGATCAATATCATAGATAAGTTGTTTTCAAAATTTGTGTAATTCTGTCTGTTCATGTGTCCATTTTTTGTCTGTTTGTGTGTCCATCAACATTTCCGTTTCCGGACTGTACCCACAAATGCTTTGTCCAATCAAATTCAAACTTGACAGGAAGACAGATCACCGTCATAGCTCGGTAGTTGTCAAAATTGGTGTAATTCCATGTGTTCATTTGTCCGTTTTTTGGCCATGTGTCTGTCAACATTTCCGATTCCGGATTCTGATTTGAAGACACTTTGTCCAATCAAATTCAAACTTGATAGGGAGATAGATCGCCATCATAGCTAAGTTGCTGTCAAAATTGGTGTAATTCCGTCAGTTTGTGTGTACGTTTTTTGTCCGTTTGTCTGTCCATCAACATTTCCATTTCCGGACTCTAACTCGTAAACGCTTTGTCCAATCGAATTCAAACTTGACAGGGAGATCGATCACCATCATAGCTAACTTATATAAAGTTTGTCCCTTTTTTGTCTGTTTGTCTCTCCGTCAACATTTCCATTTCCGGACTCTAACTCAAAAACATTTGTCCAATTAAATTTAAACTTGAAAGGGAGATAGATCAATATCATAGATAAGTTGTTTTCAAAATTTGTGTAATTCTGTCTGTTCATGTGTCCATTTTTTGTCTGTTTGTGTGTCCATCAACATTTCCGTTTCCGGACTGTACCCACAAATGCTTTGTCCAATCAAATTCAAACTTGACAGGAAGACAGATCACCGTCATAGCTCGGTAGTTGTCAAAATTGGTGTAATTCCATGTGTTCATTTGTCCGTTTTTTGGCCATGTGTCTGTCAACATTTCCGATTCCGGATTCTGATTTGAAGACACTTTGTCCAATCAAATTCAAACTTGATAGGGAGATAGATCGCCATCATAGCTAAGTTGCTGTCAAAATTGGTGTAATTCCGTCAGTTTGTGTGTCCGTTTTTTGTCCGTTTGTCTGTCCATCAACATTTCCATTTCCGGACTCTAACTCGTAAACGCTTTGTCCAATCGAATTCAAACTTGACAGGGAGATCGATCACCATCATAGCTAACTTATATAAAGTTTGTCCCTTTTTTGTCTGTTTGTCTCTCCGTCAACATTTCCATTTCCGGACTCTAACTCAAAAACATTTGTCCAATTAAATTTAAACTTGAAAGGGAGATAGATCAATATCATAGATAAGTTGTTTTCAAAATTTGTGTAATTCTGTCTGTTCATGTGTCCATTTTTTGTCTGTTTGTGTGTCCATCAACATTTCCGTTTCCGGACTGTACCCACAAATGCTTTGTCCAATCAAATTCAAACTTGACAGGAAGACAGATCACCGTCATAGCTCGGTAGTTGTCAAAATTGGTGTAATTCCATGTGTTCATTTGTCCGTTTTTTGGCCATGTGTCTGTCAACATTTCCGATTCCGGATTCTGATTTGAAGACACTTTGTCCAATCAAATTCAAACTTGATAGGGAGATAGATCGCCATCATAGCTAAGTTGCTGTCAAAATTGGTGTAATTCCGTCAGTTCGTGTGTCCGTTTTTTGTCCGTTTGTCTGTCCATCAACATTTCCATTTCCGGACTCTAACTCGTAAACGCTTTGTCCAATCGAATTCAAACTTGACAGGGAGATCGATCACCATCATAGCTAACTTATATAAAGTTGCTTTCAAAATTGGTGTAATTCCATCCATTTGTTTGTCCGTTAATAGCATAGATACAATTATGTAACCTAGATTACAAGTTTTACATTTCTTAGCACCTTGATAAACACATTTACTTAACTGGGTGACCTAGCATTTCTTTCCTTATTTCTAAATTAATTACAGCAGTTGCTAACCTTATTGCTGAATGCGCAACCCACCTTTTGGGGCATCTCTGACCCTTTTGTTAACAATATCAAATATCAATACATTACTGAAAAAGAAATATGTTTTATGACTATGTTGTTATATCATAGTAGCTAGGCTATTACCTCTTTATGGTCTAGGGCAAAAGGTTCGAATTAAAAATGTAAATTATTGCAGTAACAGATGTTAAAGCAGCCCAAACTGATATGTTGCAGTGTAGCCATGTATTGTGAGTCATGTCCAGTGGTATTTGATTTTATGACACAGGTATGCAGCATTTTACAGAACACTCAACCCAATTAATTAATTGACCCACTTCATGCTATCCCATGCAGTAACTCGGTTGGTATTTTTTTTGCTTTCCTGTAACATTGTACATGTTGTTTTTGTTTGTATTGTATGAGATAAACCAACTAAATGGATATTCCAGGAACCAAGGAGAACCAGAAAGCGTAGGCAGGCATGTGGTGAATGCGAGGGCTGTAAAGAGAAAAACAACTGTGGCAGATGTTCTCCTTGTAAGAACAAAGCTCTCAAACAGAAATGTCGCGAGAGGAAGTGCCACAACCTGATGAAGGTAATAGAATATTTTTTGTTCCCTTCATTATTTAAATTTTAAGGTATATTTCATTGATTTATACCATTTAAACCACTGGGATGAGACTACTCAGGAATGTTAGAGTCAGAGACATAAATCAGGGCCAGTGTAACTTAAGTTTAAGATTTTTGTCTTAGTTGACCTTTGGCTTAAGTTGAGACAAAAGTGTAATTCCCAGGTCACACAGTGGCAAATTTTGATGGTGAATATCTGAAAATATCAAATTCTTCAATATTTCTGATGGATTCTTCATTGTTACCCCACAGCCTGTAATGGCTGTTGGGGTATTGTTTTCACCCATGGTGTCCGGATGGTCGGGCGTCCGGGTGGGCAGGCGGGCGGCGGGAAATAGTTTCTCCGGGCTGTATCTCAGAAACCGTAAGGTGTAGGAAGTTGATACTTGGTAGGGACATTGGTTAGGGGGTGTAGCTGTGCAACGTCATGGTCTGACCTTGATTTGACATTTGACCTTGCCGTAGTGACCTTGAGTTTGAAAATCTTGTCCCGGCTATATCTCGGAAACTGTAAGGTGTAGGAAGTTGATACTTGGTAGGGACATTGGTTAGGGGGTGTAGTTGTGCAACACCATAGTCTGACATTGATTTGACCTTTGACCTGGCCGTAGTGATCTTGACCTATAAAATCTTGTCCGGGCTATATCTCGGAAACCGTAAGGTGTAGGAAGTTGATACTTGGTAGGGATATTGGTTAGGGGGTGTAGGTGTGCAACGTCATGGTCTGACCTTGATTTGACCTTTGACCTTGCCGTAGTGACCTTGACCTATAAAATGTTGTCCGGGCTATATCTCGGAAACTGTAAGGCTTGGGAAGTTGATATTTGGTAGGGACATTGGTTAGGGGGTGTAGGTGTGCAACGTCATGGTGTGACCTTGATTTGACCTTGCCGTAGTGACCTTGACCTATAAAATGTTGTCCGGGCTATATCTCAGAAACCGTAAGGTGTAGGAAGTTGATACGTGGTACGGATATTGGTTAGGGGGTGTAGGTGTGCAACGTCATGGTGTGACCTTGATTTGACCTGTGACCTTGCCGTAGTTGCCTTGACCTATAAAATCTTGTCCAGGCTATATCTCAGAAACCGTAAGGTGTAGGAAGTTGATACTTGGTAGGGATATTGCGTAGGGGGTGTAGGTGTGCAGCGTCATGGTCTGACCTTGATTTGACCTTTGACCTGGCCGTAGTGACCTTGACCTATAAAATGTTGTCTGGGCTATATCTCAGAAACCGTAAGGAGTAGGAAGTTGATACTTGGTAGGGATATTGATTAGGGGGTGTAGGTGTGCAACGTCATGGTGTGACCTTGATTTGACCTGTGACCTTGCCGTAGTGGCCTTGACCTATAAAATCTTGTCCAGGCTATATCTCAGAAACCATAAGGTGTAGGAAGTTGATACTTGGTAGGGATATTGCTTAGGGGGTGTAGGTGTGCAGCATCATGGTCTGACCTTGATTTGACCTTTAACATTGCTGTAGTGACCTTGACCTATAAAATATTGTCCGGGCTTTATCTCGGAAACTGTTAGGTGCAGGAAGTTGATATTTGGTAGAGACATTGGCTAGGGGGTGTAGGTGTGCAGCATCATGGTGTGACCTTGATTTGACCTTTGACCTTGCCATAGTGACCTTGACCTATAAAATCGGCAGGGCTGTATCTGGGAAACCGTAAGGTGTAGGAAGTTGATACTTGGTAGGGACATTGGTTATTGGCTATAGGTGTGTATTATCATGGTGTGACCTTAATTTGACCTTTACCTTGCCGTAGTGACCTTGACCTTTAAAATCTTGTTGCACCTTTGGGTCTGTCTTTTGATGCAGATTAAGCAAAAGTCATATTAGAATTTATTAAGAATTTTACTTTCATAACTTCCCATTGTAAGAGATAGAATTTCATCAAGTGAGCCGCAGATTTTACTCCAACACCACACATAAGCATTCATTAAATGTATTACCACTTCTGTATGCATGGTAATATTCAAACCATCTAAACCATAATTCGGAAATGCAGATGTATATAAAGAGTGTTGAATTTTAGTTTACTGCTTAATGCTGTCATCTTGTCATTGAATTATCTTGTTTTAATACTTCATCTTTATACGCATTATCTTTCTTTTAAACATTATATCTCCATTTAAACATTGTTTGGACCTTTATATAACTGACAGTGCTCTGAAAGTATCCTGAAGTTTGTACTGGTACTGTACTTCTATATCTCATGGTGTTGAAAATATTTCCCAAGGCTGTGGGGTACGGGCATCTCTGATGCTATTTTTATGTCAGCTGACTTGTCAGTCAGCTGACATTATGTCGTCACTCTGCGGCGTGGGCGTACGCGTCCGCGTCCGCGTGAACAACTTCTTCTCCAAAACTACAAGGCCTAGAGACATGCTGTTTTTTTAAAAGATATCGAGGATGAAAAATTGTTCAAGGCATGAAAATCTGTCTGTTCGTCTGTTTGCTAGAGATGTTACAAGGGAGGTACCCCCACCAAAAGTGTGAAAATTTCAACACTTTATCACAATTTTCTCAGTGACTATTGCAGGGATTTCTCTCATATCTTGCATATATGTACTAGGCCAGAGGTAGATTCTCTTGTGTTAGTATGAGACCTGGATCTGTCTTACTTTTTTTTTAATAAATTTTTTTAATAATTTTTAATGCATTAAAATTCATGAAATCATGCACTAAATCACTTATAACTTGAAAAGTGTTGCATTTAGAGCATTTTGTTAAAATATGTTATTCAGCTACTTTTTTCATAGCTACAACATGGTGAGTAACTTGGGTGTCTGTTTCAATAGCTAAGTGAGTAATAGCTACTTTTGGGCTTTTCAGTAACTACCATCTTGAGTAAAATCACTTGTAACTTAAAAACTATTGCATTTAGAGAATTTCGTATAAATATGTTATTCAGCTACTTTTGGGTCAGCTATAACATAGTAAAATTTCAGACCTGTAGCTCATGGCATAGCTGAGTAATAGCTACTTTTAGGTTATCACTGTTGAGTAAATCACTTATAACTTGAAAACTATTGCATTTAGAGTATTTTGTTTCAATATGTTATTAACCTATTTTGGGTGAGCTATAACATAGTAAAATTTCATATCTGTAGCTTGTGGCATAGCTGAGTAATAGCTACTTTGAGGTTATCACTGTTGAGTAAATCACTTATAACTTGAAAACTATTGCATTTACAGAAATTTGTGTAAATATGTTATTCAGCTACTTTTGGGTCAGCTATAACATAGTGAAATTACAGACCTATAGCTCATGGCACAACTGAGCAATAGCTATTTTCAGGTACTGTATTTTGAGTAAATCAGTTGTAACTTGAAAAATATTGCATTTGGAGTATTTTGGTAAAATATGTTGTTCACCTACTTTTGGGTTAGCTATAACATAGTGAAATTACAGACTTATAGCTCATGGCATAGCTGAGCAATAGCTATTTTGAGGTTCTTACTCTTGAGTAAATCAGTTGTAACTTGAAAACTATTGCATTTACAGTATTTTGCTGAAATATGTTGTTCACCTAATTTTGGGTCAGCTATAACATAGCAAAATTTCAGACATGTAGCTCATGGCATAGCTGAGTAATAGCTACTTTTAGGTTATCACTGTTGAGTAAATCACTTATAACGTGAAAACTATTGCATTTAGAGTATTTTGTTTCAATATGTTATTCACCTATTTTGGGGTCAGCTATAACATAGTAAAATTTCAGACCTGTAGCTCATGGCATAGCTGAGTAATAGCTACTTTGAGGTTATCACTGTTGAGTGAATCACTTATAACTTGAAAACTATTGCATTTAGAGTATTTTGTTTCATATGTAATTCACCTATTATCATAATGGGGTTAGCCATAACATAGTAAAATTTCAGACCTGTAGCTCATGGCATAGCTGAGTAATAACTACTTTGAGTTTATCACCGTTGAGTAAATCACTTATAACTTGAAAACTATTGCATTTACAGAAATTTGTGTAAATATATTATTCAGCTACTTTTGGGTCAGCTATAACATAGTGAAATTACAGACCTGTAGCTGATGGCACAACTGAGCAATAGCTATTTTCAGGTACTGACCGTTGAGTAAATCAGTTGTAACTTGAAAAATATTGCATTTGGAGTATTATGTTAAAATATGTTGTTCACCTACTTTTGGGTCAGCTATAACACAGTGAAATTACAGACGTATAGCTCATGGCATAGCTGAGCAATAGCTATTTTGAGGTTCTCACTGTTGAGTAAATCAGTTGTAACTTGAAAACTACTGCATTTACAGTATTTTGCTTAAATATGTTATTCACCTATTTTGGGGTCAGCTATAACATAGTAAAATTTCAGATGTGTAGCTCATGGCATAGCTGAGTAATAGCTACTTTGAGGTTATCACTGTTGAGTAAATCACTTATAACTTGAAAACTATTGCATTTACAGAAATTTGTGTAAATATGTTATTCAGCTACTTTTGGGTCAGCTATAACATAGTGAAATTACAGACCTGTAGCTCATGGCACAACTGAGCAATAGCTATTTTCAGGTACTGACTGTTGAGTAAATCAGTTATAACTTGAAAAATATTGCATTTGGAGTATTTTGGTAAAATATGTTGTTCACCTACTTTTGGGTCAGCTATAACATAGTGAAATTACAGACCTATAGCTCATGGCATAGCTGAGCAATAGCTATTTTGAGGTTTCTCACTATTGAGTAAATCAGTTGTAACTTGAAAACTATTGCATTTAGAGTATTTTGCTTAAATATGTTGTTCACCTACTTTTGGGTCAGCTATAACATAGTAAAATTTCAGACCTGTAGCTCATGGCATAGCTGAGTAATAGCTACTTTGAGGTTATCACTGTTGAGTAAATCACTTATAACTTGAAAACTATTGCATTTACAGAAATTTGTGTAAATACGTTATTCAGCTACTTTTGGGTCATTTATAACATAGTGAAATTACAGACCTGTAGCTCATGGCACAACTGAGCAATAGCTATTTTTAGGTACTGACTGTTGAGTAAATCAGTTGTAACTTGAAAACTATTGCATTTGGAGTATTTTGTTTCAATATGTTATTCACCTATTATGGGGTTAGCCATAACATAGTAAAATTTCAGACCTGTAGCTCATGGCATAGCTGAGTAATAGCTACTTTGAGGTTATCACTGTTGAGTAAATCATTTATAACTTGAAAACTATTGCATTAACAGAAATTTGTGTAAATACATTATTTTATTGCGAAAAATACACTTACCATTTCCTGACCATAGCTATTTGTTGGTGCCATCCAACTCACTGGCCAACGTTGAGAAACGTTTTTAAGCTACCTTAAGAAGCCAGTGAGTGAGTGTGGAAGTAGGAAGCCCCCCAATAGTCATGTGACCACGCCAATAGGCGCCATTCATTGTTTTTGTTGGCCATCTATGAGTGTGGATGTGTATTTGGAATTTTCGTTTTTTCTTTAAGTTTATTGGACTTTTTGTGGATTTTGACTGTTTTGAGGTAGGGCATCTGTTTTTACAATGTCTTCTCAGGATAAAGTTAAAAAAGGACAGAGGAAAAGTGTTTTTTGTGGCCATTTTATGGCGGAATGGGACGAACACCATTACTGTCCTAAATGTAGAGATGATTTAAAGGGTGACGATCCCTGTGCCAATTCTGGAGATTGCCATATCTGTTCTGCTTTTTCTGAGGACCAGAAGAAGAAAATAAGGAATAGGAACAGATATAAAAGCAAAAAAGATCAAGTTTCTTCTGTTTCTGTGGATAATGGCGGCAAGGAGGTTTCTATTGATGATTTGTTATTGGACGAAGATGAAGTGTCAGTTTCTTCTCAACTGCCTGTTTCTCATAAGAATAGGTCTTTAGAAGATAAACTGGACAGGTTTTTCAGTGAATTTGCTGTTTTATCTCAAAGGATTGAGAATTTGGAACATAAAGACTCTGGAACTGCCGGCAGTCATGTTAGCTCTGGCAGGGACAGTTTACAGGTTGCTAAGCAACCGGTGGTGAGATCTAAACCTCAACCGGTGTCTTCGGCTAGTTCTTCTCTCCCGAAAAAGTCGGCGACTATCACTAGGGCAGAGTTTGATCAGCAGTCTTCTTCTGATCAGTTTCCTGATGAATCCGGTGGACTGACTTCATCTAGGAAAAGATCTTATTCACAATCATCTGATGAACCGGATCCGGATTTGGAACAGGGTGAGATTCAGCCTAGAGAGGAGGATTCTCCAGGTTATACTGAAACCTTGGAGACCATTAAGAAGTGGCTGGATTTAGAGGTAAAAAATGTGGAATGTTTTGTACCTCCTTCTGTGTTTTCTTCCAGAGATCAAGTTAAGAGGTCTGTTCAACAGTCCATGGCCTTACCTCCTGCACAACCTTTAGTGGAATTGTGGAGATATAAGGAATTCTCAGCTTTAGGCAGTAATGATGTAGATGATTCTGATCCTCATCACCCTCCACTGTCTAAGGGACAGTTCCTGAATTTTCCAAAACCGCAGATGAAATTCTACCAAGTTTCTCCTCAATCTTTCTCATTGACGGCTCCTAGGATTCAGGATGCTTTTAAAAATATAGCAACTCCTCCTTATCAGCCTCCATCTTTGGTTTCAGTACCGTTGAAGCAATATTTGGCTTGGGAAACGGTTTCCAGGGAGAATATTCAAATTTTGAATCATGTCTTTTGGTTCAAGTCAGCTATGGAGAAGGCTACCAGTGAAATGTCTGCGGAATTGGAAAAAATGAAAGATTCCACTGATCAGGATGATATTCAGCAGAGTATGAACTATTTGCAAAACTGCTTGCATCTTCAATCTACTACCATGGGATGTCTTGGTAAGGCATTGGATGATGTCTTGGATACCTCAATGACACTGGCTTCTAATTTTTTGTTGAACAGAAGGGACAATTGGTTGAAGCTTTGTCACAGAGATGTTACTGATAAAGACATTGCTAGGCTCAGGAATACTTCTCTCACAAAAAAAGAATTATTTAATTCAAAGGTTCTGTCTGAGGTTGAACATAATTTCATTCAATGGAGCCAGATAAATAGAGAGCCGGCTTTCAAAAAACACAGAAGTGAATCTTATGGTTCCCGTTCGTTTACTGATTCGAAGAAGGAATCCTCACAGAACAGGTACCAGAACTCCGCCTTCCAGAATTTTCGTCCTCAAAGCAAGCAGCAGAGTGATCAAAACAAAAGGCAATCCGGCTCCTACAATTCCAACAGAGGATCTGCCCGAGGGGGTAGGGGCAGGAGGAAGTGACTGCATGGAGGTGAGTTCAAAATATCCTGGTGCCCGTTTAGAAGGTTATTGGAAAGTGTGGGAAAACTTCAAGGTACATCCGAGGGTAGTTCTTGTTTTAAAACAAGGTTACTGTCTTCCATTCAAACAAAAACCACCACTGACCCGGTTTCCGGCAATCAAAAGCAGTTATACAGCTCCAGTAAAACAGAAAGCTTTGCTGGAAGCGGTTCAACAAATGGTTCAAAAAAGGGCAGTGGTTCCGGTTCAAAACAAGAACTCTCTCGGATTTTACAGTCGTTTGTTTCTGGTTCCAAAACCAGAAAACAAATGGCGGCCAGTTATAGATCTCAGTGTGGTAAATACGTACTTGCATGTTCCCACCTTCAAAATGGAAACCGCGGAAGTCATTCGGGCTTCTCTTCAGGTAGGGGAGTGGGTGGCTTCGATAGACTTAACCGACGCTTACTTCCATGTACCCATACATCCCAAGTTTCAGAAATATCTTCGCTTTCATGTGGAGGGTCAGGCTTACCAATTCAGAGCCCTACCCTTCGGGATCGCCACTGCTCCATTGGAGTTCACTCGAGTAGTGAAAGAAGTCAAGTTCATAGCTCTTTCACAAGGGGTTCGAATCCATCAGTATTTGGACGATTGGCTAGTAAGAGCCAAAGATCAGGTCTCTTGCGCTCGAGATGTTCAAAAATTGATCACTCTGGTCGGAAAATTGGGTTGGATTGTCAATTTGAAAAAATCAGAGCTCAATCCCACTCAGGATCTCGAATTTCTGGGTTATCGCTTCAATCTTCGAGAGGGTTTGGTCTACCCAAATCAAAAGAAATTGGACAAGCTCAAAATTTTGGCAGTTTTCATTTTGCAAGGTCACAACACTACTCCAAGGAAGCTCATGTCACTAATTGGGGTCATGGCTTCCATGGAGAAAACAGTTCCTTTGGGTCGGATCCATATGAGACCGTTTCAGTGGTTTCTGAAGACCAACTGGCAGTTTCCCCAGTCATTGGACAAGGTGGTCCCAATTTCTCAGTTGATAAAGGACCATCTGGCTTGGTGGATGGATCCTCAGAACTTACTCAAGGGTTCGAATCTGCATCAGAAAGAACACAACATTCTGAAGTTCACAGATGCATCAGAGAAGGGTTGGGGGGCTCACTTGAACAATTGTACTGTAAGTGGGTTCTGGCAGCCATCAGAAAAAGACTTCCATATCAATATTTTGGAACTGAAAGCTATTTTTCTAGCTCTGAAACATTTTCAAGGACAATTAAGGCAAAAAATAGTGTTGGTTTCTTCAGACAACTCAACTGTGGTCTCCTATATCAACAAGGAAGGAGGCACTCACTCCTTCGAAATGTGTGCTTTGATGTGGAGAATTCTGGCTTGGTCCAATGCCAGGGAGATCCAGATCAGGGCCAGACATATTCCAGGGAATCTCAATGTGATAGCAGATTCATTGTCCAGGAGGGACAAGGCCATTCAGACAGAGTGGTCTTTGCATCCTCAGGTCTTTCAAGGAATTTGCCAAGTTTGGCACAAGCCAATGGTGGATCTGTTTGCCACCAGCTTGAATGCCAAGCTTCCAACCTACGTATCTCCTGTCCCAGACGACAAGGCCTGGCAGATAGATGCATTGAACATCTCTTGGGAGGCTCTGGACGCCTATGCTTTTTGTCCAGTAGCCATCCTTCCTCAGTTAGTTCAGAAAATGATCACCTACAGGTGCAGGGTCATTGTGATAGCACCAGGGTGGCCGGGGATGCCTTGGTTTTGGGATCTGGTGGAATTGTCAGTCAAGATTCCACTGAGGCTTCCTCAAATGCACAATCTCTTGAAGCAACCCTTCAGTCTCAGATTCCACAAGAATCTGGAGTATCTGAACCTCCATGCTTGGTATCTGGACTCTTACAAGAAGGTCAAGGAGGATTCTCTGTTGAGGTGGCAGATAGAATTAAGGCACCTCAGAGACAATCCTCAAGGCGAGTATATGATTCAAGGTGGGCCATATTTCAAAAGTGGGCCCAGGAGAATCAGGTGGATGTCACAAAACCAACTATTCCTCAGATAGCTGATTTTCTGAATCATCTTTTCACTGATAGGAACTTGAAACCTAGAACTATTGCTGGTTATAGAACCTCAGTAGCAGATGGATTAGGCTCTGCAGGTCAAATGGTTTCTCAAAGTTTGGATTTGAATCGTTTGATTGCTAGTTTTCATAGGGACAGACCTTCAGCAAATAGGTCTATTCCTAACTGGGACTTGTCCTTGGTCCTACTTGCCCTCACTCGGGCTCCTTTTGAACCTTTAGGTAAAGCTGATCTTAAGATTTTGACTTTTAAGACAGTTTTTCTGTTGGCTCTAGCATCTGGTAAAAGGCGTAGTGAGATTCATGCTTGGACTTTTGACTCCTTCAGTAGGAAAAGGGACTGGTCTGAGGTGACTTTTTCGCCTTCAACTGCTTTCATAGCTAAAAATCAGTTGGCTTCTGAGGGTCCTTTGGCTATTCAACCGGTAGTGATCCCTGCTTTGAAACCTACATTGGATCCTTCCTTGATTCAGGATAAGTCTCTTTGTCCAGTGAGAGCTTTGAGATATTATCTTGACAAAACAAAAGATCTTAGGAAAGGCAAGAAACTTCTTTTTGTAGCTATTAAGGAGGGCTACTCAAAAGATATCTCTAAGGCTACTATATCTTCTTGGATCAAACAGTCTATCATTTTGGCCTACCAAAAGTCTGATCAGGAGGTTCAAAATGTTTCCCAGGTCAAGGCACATGAGGTTAGAGCTTTGGCTGCCTCTTTGGCTTTTAAGGGAGGAGTTGCTCTAGATGAGATAATGGCTTCTTGCTTTTGGAGAAGCCATTCAACATTCACAAATTTTTATCTGAAAGATTTGTGCTGGCATAATGGTGATGTAATGAAAATTGGGCCTGTGGTGGCAGCTCAACATGTTGTAAATTGTTAATAGGTAATGTCATTATTAGTATTATGTTATTATAATGTCATTATATTTGGACTGTGTTATTGTATTTTGAAGCCAGTGTTTGTATTGGGTTCTTATATTTGGCTTCTTGTTTTTCAGATGAGTTCTGAGATGGGTGTACAGCTGTAAATATTCCAGTTTCCTGTTAGTTGCTGTTTTCTTGATGTTAGTGGTGGTGGTATGAACAGTATCAATAGATGGATTATGGCTTCCACAATAATACTCAACAAGTCGGCTTCCTCGTGTTTGAGGTGAGTCTGGGTATGAATGCTTGTATGCTTGTGGTGTGCTTTATTATTGTTCATTTGGTTTGTAACTAGGGTCTTTATATTCTAGTACTACCCGCCATGCATGAAGGCTGTATTCAGCTATGGTCAGGAAATGGTAAGTGTATTTTTCGCAATAAAATTGAAAAATTTTGTTGTAATTTTAATTTTTATTAGATAAATACTTACCATTTCCTGACCAGGATAGTCCCCCCCAGCCTCCCCGCGGATTCAGTACTAGGTTACTAGGGGTGAGCTTTGCAACAAAAACAATGAATGGCGCCTATTGGCGTGGTCACATGACCATTGGGGGGCTTCCTACTTCCACACTCACTCACTGGCTTCTTAAGGTAGCTTAAAAACATTTCTCAACGTTGGCCAGTGAGTTGGATGGCACCAACAAATAGCTATGGTCAGGAAATGGTAAGTATTTATCTAATAAAAATTAAAATTACAACAAAATTTTTCAATTCAGCTACTTTTGGGTGAGCTATAACATAGTGAAATTACAGACCTGTAGCTCATGGCACAACTGAGCAATAGCTATTTTCAGGTACTGACTGTTGAGTAAAGCAGTTGTAACTTGAAAAATATTGCATTTGGAGTATTTTGTTAAAATATGTGGTTCACCTACTTTTGGGTCAGCTATAACATAGTGAAATTACAGACTTATAGCTCATGGCATAGCTGAGCAATAGCTATTTTGAGGTTCTCACTATTGAGTAAATCAGTTGTAACTTGAAAACTATTGCATTTAGAGTATTTTGCTTAAATATGTTGTTCACCTACTTTTGGGTCAGCTATAATATAATAAAAATTCAGACATGTAGCTCATGGCATAGCTGAGTAATAGCTACTTTGAGGTTATCACTGTTGAGTAAATCAGTTGTAACTTGAAAACTATTACATTTACAGTATTTTGTTTAAATATGTTATTCACATAATTTTTGGTCAGTTATATCATAGTGAAATTGCAGACCTCTATGTCATGGCATAGCTGAGCAATAGCTACTTTCAGGTTCTCACTATTGAGTAAATCATTGTATCCACTGGATAGCCGCAGTGTGTAGAGAGATTTAACCATTACCGCTCTAATGAAAAAGATGTTACAGCTAGCCTTCTCAAGTTTGCAGAATATATTAATAACCATAAAATGTTGTCTGGGAATATTTTTGGCCTCATTTTGAAAAACAAGATGGCCGCCAGGGTCGTTTATTCGACTTTAAAAAGGACTTTTGTTGGCCCTCTAGAGCAAAGGGTATTATAAGTAGAGATCTCAAATTCGCAGGATATGTTCCTCATTATAAAATCTTGACTGGGAATATTTTTGGGCTCATTTTGAAAAACAAGATGGCCGCCACTGGTGTTTCTTTGTCAGTCATGAAAAGAGCTTATATCTCCCTTATTATTGGTCCTAGAGGTTTGGGATGGTAAACCAACCTGTAGGAAATCATGGGCTGGGAATCTTTTGGTGTGGTCAGGTTTGATCTTTGACCCCTCCTTCAAGGTCAAACGAGGATAGCCAAACTTAAAAGTGCTTATAACTCGCTTATTATTGGTCCTAGAGGTTTGGGATGGTAAACAGACATATAGGAAATCATGGGCTGGGAATCTGTTGATGTTGTCCGATTTGACCTTGAACCCCTTCTTCAAGGTCAAACAAATATAGCGAAACTTAAAAGTGCCTATAACTCGCTTATTATTGGTTCTAGAGGTTTGGGATGGTAAACCATCCTATAGGAAATCATGGGCTGGAAATCTTTTGGTGTGGTCAGATTTGACCTTTGGACCCCTCCTTCAAGGTCAAATAAGGACAGCCAAACTTAAAAGTGCTTATAACTCGCTTATTATTGGTCCTACAGGTTTGGGATGGTAAATCAACCTAAAGGAAATCATGGGCTGGGAATATTTTTGTGTGGTCAGATTTGACCTTGGACCCCTTCAGGGTCATACGAGGATACTGCATTTGCAGTATTTCTTTAAATATGTTTTAACCTACTCTTTACACTTAAACAGTTACCTTGTTACTTTCTTCATAAAACCATTTGCAGGGCACAACTTTTTGCTCCTTTTCATCAGGTTCACAATTTCTTTGAACATGCTGTTCAATTACCATTTACTGTACTTCTGTACAGCACTTTCCCTGATAATTATGCTTTCCTCTCATTATTACCTTCACAAATCAAAAACACTCAGTCAGCTGACACAGTGCCCGTTCACGGGCACTCTCCTCTTGTTTTTCTGTTGTCTTCAGTCCCCTTCATTTTTTACCACCTCACGTCAAAAACAACCTGATGTTCAATATTGTCACTGGTATCTGCCGATTTTTAATGATATTTAAGTTCACCATGACAATTTGCAACTATAGGTAGCATATAGTTCTATATCATAGCTCTACCATTGTGCAGTCTTCAGTGAGTTCAACTATGTCTTATTCTCCATAATTTCACCAGATGTTCTTCCTCGAATGCAACTAATTCTTTCTTTGTGGAAGAAGACTCTTCACAGATCTCCCTGCCCGTCGATAATTCATGGGGTTATTGTACAGAGTTGCTTCTAGGATGCGTTTTCTGCGATATCTCGCATTAATTTGCTTTTGCTCGCGGATTTCATCGAAGTATGCGGGGACAAGATTGTAAAAGAACGCATTCAGCACAAGGCAATGCGGGATATGTATACGAAGCGAAAAGACGAGAGATCAAAGAAATCGAAACGCTGCGTGGAGCGAGAGTTTGTCGAGGTTTTGATTTTTCCGTCGAAACGTTCTTCGAATAATGCCTGTAGACGATTTTGGCTTCGTGATCGTTTACAAACTCAAATATATTATGAGGTACAGACAGTATTTGGACATATTATACCCAAAAATATAAAATTAAGCTGAAAGTGGATGATTATATAAAAAATGGCTGCAAGAAAAACGAAACTTACAGTAGACTGGATTGTTACCACAACAGGCCATGGCAGTGAAGCCGGTGGTGACCCTATTGGCGTAGTGGCTTTCTACCAGTAAACGCCCGTGTTTAAGATAACATTTAGCATTTATCTTATATTTGGAGGTTTAGTTTATGTTCTGCTTCAACCAAATTATCCAATGACATTCAAGATAATTAATGATTTAAATATGCTGGGGAACATTTCTTTGAAAGTGATGTAATTTGACAATATATCTCTATTATCGACCGTGTTTACCGCTAACCGGAAATACCAGTGAACGCCCAATTTGTTTGCAAATAGAAGCATTTGTCCTTGACCTCTAATAAAGATATAAAATACGGGCGTTCACTGGTAGGCGGGCGTTCACTGGTAGAAAGCTACTACGTATCTGTCGGAATTCCCTACAAAAATATTTTACTGGATCAAAATTCACGGACAACTCATTAATATTAATGAGGTCACAGATTTTCGTGGTGGTTTTAATTCTTAATATTTTCTGATTTAAGATCAAATACTAGAAGGACTACAGAGCTCATGTATGCGTAAAAAATATTTGACGATTCCATTGGATTTTTATCTAGGGTTGGCCATCTCGGGCCAACCCTAGATACTGTTATGGGATTTTGCGAGTCTTTTTTCGTGAATTTTGGACATTTCGAGTGGGAGCTAATTGCCGTTTTCGGATCGTTTTGAATAATTTCAACTAGTAAACATTCTGTAACTTTCACAGTTTTCGATCTTTTGTAATTAAGATTTGTGGAGGGATTTTTATTATTGACCTCAGCAACCTAATTAAAAACAGGAAATGAACTGTGCTGATAAGATCTATCTGGACCGTGTTTCTCTTGAAAACATCTTTTCTTTAGTAAAATCTACTAAATCTCGGAAAAAAACGTCTTTTAATTAGTCTGGTACCCTGTCCATTTTTCTTCTGGGACCCCCGGGAAATTGTAAGTTGTGTGAACCGAAAATATTTTCAGGAGACAATGATAACCTGATGACTGGGTTCTGGGGCTATATTCACAAAAGAAATCAGAGAAGAATATTATTATTATTTGCTGTACATAGTAATTTTTAAAACAATTATCTTAATATTGGACCAATTTTCCTCAAATCAAAAGGAACATAACCTCTAGAAATTTGCCTATAAATTGGTATAGATATCATATTGCTAGCTTCGATAAAAACAATCACAAAAATTATTTTAAACAGAGTTCCAGCAAGATTGTGGATCACAACAGGTGTTCTTGTTCTTCAAATATTTAAAAAAGTCACACCAGTTATTTCAATAAATATGATATAATTAATATACTATAACACAATAAAATGATATAGAGTTAGGGATATTTAAATATGGACTTCTTTATTATGTGGATTTAATTTTGTCAAAGGTCAAAGTTGTGATTTTTATGTCTCATGCAACAGCCAGGATCATATTATGACAGGTACTCTGCATTGTCATATGGGGGAGTCATACCTACACAGAGGTGACAGCCTATCATTAGATGTCAAACCTGCTAACCCCAAGGACATTCTATTTTGTCAAGCATAAGAAATCGTATCTGAAGCACTAAACTATTCCCACTAAAGGTAGCACAAGTGATAAAGCGTGCCTTTCCTCTCAGTTAATCACTCATATTTAGTGTTTCATGTCATTTTTATTGCATTAAATTCCATACACAAGTCACAGAGAAGAATATTATTTATTATTATTTGCTGTGCATAGTAATTTTTAAAACAATTATCTTAATATTGGACCAATTTTCCTCAAATCAAAAGAAACATAACCTCTAGAAAAATGTGCCTTTAAATTGGTATAGATATTATATTGCTAGCTTCAATATAACAATCACAAAAATTATTTTAAACAGAGTTCCAGCAAGTTTGTGGATCACAACAGGTGTTCGTGTTCTTCAAATATTTAAAAAAAGTCACACCAGTTATTGCAATAAATATGATATAATTAATATACTATAACACAATAAAATGATATAGAGTTAGGGATATTTAAATATGGACTTCTTTCTTATGTGGATTTAATTTTGTCAAAGGTCAAAGTTGTGATTTTTATGTCTCATGCAACAGCAACAGCCAGGGTCATATTATGACAGGTACTCTGCATTGTCATATGGGGGAGTCATACCTACACAGAGGTGACAGCCTATCATTAGATGTCAAACCTGCTAACCCACAAGGACATTCTATTTTGTCAAGCATAAGAAATCGTATCTGAAGCACTAAACTATTCCCACTAAAGGTAGCACAAGTGATAAAGCGTGCCTTTCCTCTCAGTTAATCACTCATATTTAGTGTTTCATGTCATTAAGCGTCCCGCAAGGGACGCTTGTTTGTGTATGGGAGAGCTTCCGGCTCCGCCGGCTCCACCGGCTCCGCATTTTGTTTTCCTTATAACTCTGTAACCATTAGGCGGATTCTTTTCAAATTTGGCAGGTTTAGGCAGTAGCCTTGGGGAATTTTTTTGAATATGCTGCAGTGACATTTCAACCAATCAGAGAGGTCACATGACCAAAAATGTCTTTTTTCGATGGGGAAGCTTGTCCGGATGATAACTTGAAAGGAATTTTATCAATTCACCCGAAACTTGGCAAATACATTCATTCTATTAAAATCTGGAAATCATTAGATTTTGGCATTGATTGGTCAAGAAATGGCCGAGTAATTAATGATTAATTAATCATTACGAATTTTCCAAATAAGGAAAACACAAAAATGCTTATATCTCGAAAACCGTGCTAGATAGAGCGATTTCGACGAAATTTTTGACCCGCAGGGTATCTCTGCGGAGTTGTTATCCCAACTTTCAAAAAAATTTTGTCTCGCCCAAAATGGCGGCCATTTTGAATTTTCGAAATTTTCGCAAAAATTGCAAAACACAAAAATGCTTATATCTCAAAAACCGTGCTAGATAGAGCAATTTCGACAAAATTTTTCATCCGCAGGATATCTCTGCGGAGTACTTTTCCCAATTTTCAAAAAAATTTTGTCTCACCAAAAATGGCGGCCATTTTGAATTTTCGAATTTTTCGCAAAAATTGCAAAACACAAAAATGCTTATATCTCGAAAACCGTGCTAGATAGAGCGATTTCGACGAAATTTTTGACCCACAGGGTATCTCTGCAGAGTAGTTATCCCAATTTTGAAAATATTTTTCTCTCGCCAAAAATGGCGGCCATTTTGAATTTTCGAATTTTTCGCAAAAATTGCAAAACATAAAAATGCTTATATCTAAAAAACCCTGCTAGATAGAGCGATTTCGACGAAATTTTTGACCCACAGGGTATCTCTGCAGAGTAGCCATGCCAATTTTCAAACAAAAAATTTCTCGCAAAAAATGGCGGCCATTTTGAATTTTCGAATTTTTGCGCAAAAATTGCAAAACACAAAAATGCTAATATTTCGAAAACCGTGCTAAATAGAGCGATTTCGACGAAATCTTTTATCTTCAGGGTATCTCTGCAGAGCAGCTATCCCAAAGAGCTTTCACTTGGTGAAGTTTCAGACCCATAGCTAATTGCTCACCTACTCAAAAAGAGTAAATGCGAATTACCTCTAAAAGTATTGCAGATGGCCAATTTTTCTCAAATAACTCATTCACCTACTTTTGGGAGAGCTTTCACTTGGTGAAGTTTCAGACCCATAGCTAATTACTCACCTACTCAAAATGAGTAAATGCGAATTATCTCTAAAAGTATTGCAGATAGCCAGTTTTTCTCAAATTAATCATTCACCTACTTTTGGGAGACCTTTCACTTGGTGAAGTTTCAGACCCATAGCTAATTACTCACCTACTCAAAATGAGTAAATGCGAATTATCTGTAAAAGTATTGCAGATAGCCAGTTTTTCTCAAATAACTCATTCACCTACTTTTGGGAGAGCTTTCACTTGGTGAAGTTTCAGACCCATAGCTAATTACTCACCTACTCAAAATGAGTAAATGCGAATTATCTGTAAAAGTATTGCAGATAGCCAATTTTTCTCAAATAACTCATTCACCTACTTTTGGGAGAGCTTTCGGTCTGTGAAGTTTCAGACCCATAGCTATTTATTCACCTACTCAAAATGAGTAAATGCTAGTTATCTGTAAAAGTATTGTGGATACCCAATTTTTATCAAATACTCATTCATCTACTTGTGGGAGAGCTTTCACATGGTGAAGTTCCAGACCCATAGCTAATTACTCACCTACTCAAAATGAGTAAATGCGAATTATCTCTAAAAGTATTGCAGATAGCCAATTTTTCTCAAATAACTCATTCACCTACTTTTGGGAGAGCTTTCACTTGGTGAAGTTTCAGACCCATAGATAATTATTCACCTACTCAAAATGAGTAAATGTGAATTATCTCTTAATAGTATTGCAGATAGCCAATTTTTCTCAAATAACTCATTCACCTACTTTTGGAAGACCTTTCACACACGAAAATGAAAAATTGTGAATATCTCGGAAAAGCTATTTCTTCTGCTTTAATGCTCGGCGGGAGATACACACCACGGCAGTGGTCTTGACAAAAATTTTTGTCTCCCCACAAATGGTGGCCATTTTGAATTTTCAAAGTTTTTGCAAAACACAAAAATGCTTATATCTCGAAAACCGTGCTATATGGAGTGAACTCAACAAAATTTTGGACCTGCTGGGTATCTCTGCAGAGTAGCCATGCCAATTTTCAAAATATTTTTGTCTCGCCAAATATAGCGGACATTTTTAATTTTTTTATTTTTTGCAAAACACAAAAATGCTTATATCTTGAAAACCGTGCTAGATAGAGCAGACTGCGCTGACTTCGGTTGCCACAACAGTATAAGGCTAGAAACGAAGCATTTTCTTAATACTTTAGCACTCACCTTTATATCCTTTTCGGGACGCTTTGTTTTTGCTATGCAAAAACATTATCTTTTTTTTTGCGAGCGATCCTCTAGTTTTTATTGCATTAAATTCCATACGCAAGTCACAGAGAAGAATATTATTTATTATTATTTGCTGTGCATAGTAATTTTTAAAACAATTATCTTAATATTGGACCAATTTTCCTCAAATCAAAAGGAACATAACCTCTAGAAAAATGTGCCTTTAAATTGGTATAGATATTATATTGCTAGCTTCAATATAACAATCACAAAAATTATTTTAAACAGAGTTCCAGCAAGTTTGTGGATCACAACAGGTGTTCGTGTTCTTCAAATATTTAAAAAAAGTCACACCAGTTATTGCAATAAATATGATATAATTAATATACTATAACACAATGAAATGATATAGAGTTAGGGATATTTAAATATGGACTTCTTTCTTATGTGGATTTAATTTTGTCAAAGGTCAAAGTTGTGATTTTTATGTGTCATGCAACAGCAACAGCCAGGGTCATATTATGACAGGTACTCTGCATTGTCATTTGGGGGAGTCATACCTACACAGAGGTGACAGCCTATCATTAGATGTCAAACCTGCAAACCCACAAGGACATTCTATTTTGTCAAGCATAAGAAATCATATCTGAAACACTAAACTATTCCCACTAAAGGTAGCACAAGTGATAAAGCGTGCCTTTCCTCTCAGTTAATCACACATATTTAGTGTTTCATGTCATTTTTATTGCATTAAATTTCATACGCAAGTCACAGAGAAGAATATTATTTATTATTATTTGCTATGCATAGTAATTTTTAAAACAATTATCTTAATATTGGACCAATTTTCTTCAAATCAAAAGGAACATAACCTCTAGAAAAATGGGCCTTTTGAATTGGTATAGATATTATATTGCTAGCTTCAATATAACAATCACAAAAATTATTTTAAACAGAGTTCCAGCAAGTTTGTGGATCACAACAGGTGTTCGTGTTCTTCAAATATTTAAAAAAAGTCACACAAGTTATTGCAATAAATATGATATAATTAATATACTATAACACAATGAAATGATATAGAGTTAGGGATATTTAAATATGGACTTCTTTCTTATGTGGATTTAATTTTGTCAAAGGTCAAAGTTGTGATTTTTATGTGTCATGCAACAGCAACAGCCAGGGTCATATTATGACAGGTACTCTGCATTGTCATTTGGGGGAGTCATACCTACACAAAGGTGACAGCCGATCATTAGATGTCAAACCTGCTAACCCACAAGGACATTCTATTTTGTCAAGCATAAGAAATCATATCTGAAACACTAAACTATTCCCACTAAAGGTAGCACAAGTGATAAAGCGTGCCTTTCCTCTCAGTTAATCACACAAGTCATATTTAGTGTTTCATGTCATTTTTATTGCATTAAATTTCATACGCAAGTCACAGAGAAGAATATTATTTATTATTATTTGCTGTGCTTAGTAATTTTTAAAACAAGTGTCTTGCACAATATTGGACCAATTTTCCTCAAATCAAAAAGAACATAACCTCTAGAAATTTGCCTATAAATTGGTATAGATATTATATTGCTAGCTTCAATAAAAACAATCACAAAAATTATTTTAAACAGAGTTCTAGCAACATTGTGGATCACAACAGGTGTTCTTGTTCTTCAAATATTTAAAAAAAGTCACACCAGTTATTTCAATAAATATGATATAATTAATATACTATAACACAATAAAATGATACAGAGTTAGGGATATCTAAATATGGACTTCTTTATTATGTGGATTTAATTTTGTCAAAGGTCAAAGTTGTGATTTTTATGTCTCATGCAACAGCAACAGCCAGGGTCATATTAAGACACGTACTCTGCATTGTCACTTTGGGGAGTCATACCTACACAGAGGTGACAGCCTATCATTAGATGTCAAACCTGCTAACCCACAAAGACATTCTATTTTGTCAAGCATAAGAAATATCTGAAACACTAAACTATTCCCACTAAAGGTAGTACAAGTGATAAACCCTACGTTTCCTCCCAGTTAATCATGCATATTTAGTGTTTGATGTCATTTTTATTACATTAAGCTCCATACACAAGTCACAGAGAAGAATATTATTATTTGCTGTGCATAGTAATTTTGAAAACAAGTGTCTTGGACAATATTGGATCAATTTTCCTCAACTCAAAAAGAACATGACCTCTAGAAATTTGCCTTTAAATTGGTATTAATATATATTGCTAGCTTCAATAAAACAATCACAAAAAAATTATTTTGAACAGAGTTCCAGCAAGATTGTTCATCGCAACAGGTGTTCGTGTTCTTCAAATATTTTTGAAAGAGTCACACCAGTTATTGCAATAAATATGATACAATTAATATACTATAACACAATAAAAACGTATAGAGTAAGGGATATTTAAATATGAACTTCTTTATTATGTGGATTTAATTTTGTCAAAGGTCAAAGTTGTGATTTTTATGTCTCATGCAACAGCAACAGCCAGGGTCATATTAAGACAGGTACTCTGCATTGTCATTTGGGAGAGTCATACCTACACAGAGGTGACAGCCTATCATTAGATGTCAAACCTGCTAACCCACAAGGACATTCTCTTTTTTCAATCATAAGAAATATCTGAAGCACTAAACTACTCCCACTAAAGGTAGCACAAGTGATAAAGCATGCCTTTCCTCTCAGTTAATCACACATGTTTAGTGTTTGATGTCATTTTTAGGCGGGTTGCGTGTAACCAACCCGCTTATTAGATTGATGTGTCCGACGTCCGTCTGTCCGTCTGTCCGTCCACATTTTTTGTTTCCGGACTGTAACTTTAAAACGGTTTGACCAATCAAATTCAAACTTCACAGGGAGATAGAGCACCATCATAGCTAGGTTCCTTTCGAAATTGGTGAAATTCCGTGTGTTCGTTTGTCCGTTTTTCGTCCGTTTGTCTGTCCATCCATCTGTTTGTCCACATTTTCGTTTCCGGACTCTAACTTTAAAACGGTTTGACCAATCAAATTCAAACTTCACAGGGAGATAGATCACCATCATAGCTAGGTTCCTTTCGAAATTGGTGAAATTCCGCCTGTTTGTTTGTCCGTTTTTCCGTCCGTTTCTTCGTTTTTGTCCGTTTTTCTGTCCATCCATCTGTCCGTCCACATTTTTGTTTCCGGACTCTAACTCGAAAACGGTTACTCCAATCTAATTCAAACTTCACAGGGACATACATCACCATCATAGCTAGGTTCCTTTCGAAATTGGTGTAAATCCGTCCGTTCATTTGTCTTGTTCTGTCCATCCGTCTGTCTGTCCACATTTTTGTTTCCAGACTCTAACTCGAAAACGGTTTGTCCAATCGAATTCGAACTTGACAGGGACATAGATCACCATCATAGCTAGGTTCCTTTCGAAATTGGTGTAATTTTGTCTGTTCGTTTGTCCATTTTTCTGTCCGTTTGTCCGTTTTTTGTCCGTTTTTCTGTCCATCCGTCTGTCTGTCCACATTTTTGTTTCCAGACTCTAACTCGAAAACGGTTTGTCTAACCGAATTCAAACTTGACAGGGAGATAGATCACCATCATAGCTAGGTTCCTTTCAAAGTTGGTGTAATTCTATCCGTTCATTTGTCCATTTGTCTGTCCGTTTGTCCGTTTTTTGTCCAGCCGTCTGTCTGTCCACATTTTCGTTTCCGGACTCTAACTCGAAAACAGTTTGTCTAATTGAATTCAAACTTGACAGGGAGATATATCACCATCACAGTTAGGTTCCTTTCGAAATTGGTGTAATTCTGTCTGTTCGTTTGTCCGTTTTTTGTCAGTTTGTCTGTCCATCCATCTGTCCATCCACATTTTCGTTAAACTTTCCGGACTCTAACTCAAAAATGGCTTGTCCAATCGAATTCATACTTGACAGGGACATAGATCACCATCATAACTAGGTTCCTTTCGAAATAGGTGTAATTCTGTTTGGTCGTTTGTCTGTTTGTTTGTCAACACTTCCGTTTCCAGACTCGAAAACGCTTTGTCCAAATTGAATCAAAATCAAACTTGACAGGGAGATGCATCACCATCATAGCTAAGTTCCTTTTGAAATTGGTGTAATTCCATCCTTTCATTTGTCTGTTTATAGCCTAGATACAATTATGTAACCTAGATTGCAAGTATTAGGTTTCTTAGCACGTCTAACACATTCACCTTAACTGGGTAACCTAACATTTCTTTCCTTGTTTCTAAATGTAATTACAGCAGTTGCTAACCTTATTGCTGCCTGTGCAACCCGCCTTTTGGGGCATCTTTGACCCTCTTGTTATTGCATTAAATTCCATACACAAGTCACAGAGAAGAATATTGTTTATTATTATTTGCTGTGCATAGTAATTTTTAAAACAATTATCTTAATATTGGACCAATTTTCCTCAAATCAAAAGGAACATAACCTCTAGAAAAATGTGCCTTTTGAATTGGTATAGATATTATATTGCTAGCTTCAATAAAAACAATCACAAAAATTATTTTAAACAGAGTTCTAGCAAGATTGTGGATCACAACAGGTGTTCTTGTTCTTCAAATATTTAAAAAAAGTCACACCAGTTATTTCAATAAATATGATATAATTAATATACTATAACACAATAAAATGATACAGAGTTAGGGATATCTAAATATGGACTTCTTTATTATGTGGATTTAATTTTGTCAAAGGTCAAAGTTGTGATTTTTATGTCTCATGCAACAGCAACAGCCAGGGTCATATTAAGACACGTACTCTGCATTGTCACTTTGGGGAGTCATACCTACACAGAGGTGACAGCCTATCATTAGATGTCAAACCTGCTAACCCACAAGGACATTCTATTTTGTCAAGCATAAGAAATATCTGAAACACTAAACTATTCCCACTAAAGGTAGTACAAGTGATAAACCCTACGTTTCCTCCCAGTTAATCACGCATATTTAGTGTTTGATGTCATTTTTATTACATTAAGCTCCATACACAAGTCACAGAGAAGAATATTATTATTTGCTGTGCATAGTAATTTTGAAAACAAGTGTCTTGGACAATATTGGATCAATTTTCCTCAACTCAAAAAGAACATGACCTCTAGAAATTTGCCTTTAAATTGGTATTAATATATATTGCTAGCTTCAATAAAACAATCACAAAAAAATTATTTTGAACAGAGTTCCAGCAAGATTGTTCATCGCAACAGGTGTTCGTGTTCTTCAAATATTTTTGAAAGAGTCACACCAGTTATTGCAATAAATATGATACAATTAATATACTATAACACAATAAAAACGTATAGAGTAAGGGATATTTAAATATGAACTTCTTTATTATGTGGATTTAATTTTGTCAAAGGTCAAAGTTGTGATTTTTATGTCTCATGCAACAGCAACAGCCAGGGTCATATTAAGACAGGTACTCTGCATTGTCATTTGGGAGAGTCATACCTACACAGAGGTGACAGCCTATCATTAGATGTCAAACCTGCTAACCCACAAGGACATTCTCTTTTTTCAATCATAAGAAATATCTGAAGCACTAAACTACTCCCACTAAAGGTAGCACAAGTGATAAAGCATGCCTTTCCTCTCAGTTAATCACACATGTTTAGTGTTTGATGTCATTTTTAGGCGGGTTGTGTGTAACCAACCCGCCTATTAGATTGATGTGTCCGACGTCCGTCTGTCCGTCCACATTTTTTGTTTCCGGACTGTAACTTTAAAACGGTTTGACCAATCAAATTCAAACTTCACAGGGAGATAGATCACCATCATAGCTAGGTTCCTTTCGAAATTGGTGAAATTCCGTGTGTTCGTTTGTCCGTTTTTCGTCCGTTTGTCTGTCCATCCATCTGTTTGTCCACATTTTCGTTTCCGGACTCTAACTTTAAAACGGTTTGACCAATCAAATTCAAACTTCACAGGGAGATAGATCACCATCATAGCTAGGTTCCCTTCGAAATTGGTGAAATTCCGTCTGTTTGTCCGTTTTTCCGTCCGTTTCTTCGTTTTTGTCCGTTTTTCTGTCCATCCATCTGTCCGTCCACATTTTTGTTTCCGGACTCTAACTCGAAAACGGTTACTCCAATCTAATTCAAACTTCACAGGGACATACATCACCATCATAGCTAGGTTCCTTTCGAAATTGGTGTAAATCCGTCCGTTCATTTGTCTTGTTCTGTCCATCCGTCTGTCTGTCCACATTTTTGTTTCCAGACTCTAACTCGAAAACGGTTTGTCCAATCGAATTCGAACTTGACAGGGACATAGATCACCATCATAGCTAGGTTCCTTTCGAAATTGGTGTAATTTTGTCTGTTCGTTTGTCCATTTTTCTGTCCGTTTGTCCGTTTTTCTGTCCATCCGTCTGTCTGTCCACATTTTTGTTTCCAGACTCTAACTCGAAAACGGTTTGTCTAACCGAATTCAAACTTGACAGGGAGATAGATCACCATCATAGCTAGGTTCCTTTCAAAGTTGGTGTAATTCTATCCGTTCATTTGTCCATTTGTCTGTCCGTTTGTCCGTTTTTTGTCCAGCCGTCTGTCTGTCCACATTTTCGTTTCCGGACTCTAACTCGAAAACAGTTTGTCTAATTGAATTCAAACTTGACAGGGAGATATATCACCATCACAGTTAGGTTCCTTTCGAAATTGGTGTAATTCTGTCTGTTCGTTTGTCCATTTTTTGTCAGTTTGTCTGTCCATCCATCTGTCCATCCACATTTTCGTTAAACTTTCCGGACTCTAACTCAAAAACGGCTTGTCCAATCGAATTCATACTTGACAGGGACATAGATCACCATCATAACTAGGTTCCTTTCGAAATAGGTGTAATTCTGTTTGGTCGTTTGTCTGTTTGTTTGTCAACACTTCCGTTTCCAGACTCGAAAACGCTTTGTCCAAATTGAATCAAAATCAAACTTGACAGGGAGATGCATCACCATCATAGCTAAGTTCCTTTTGAAATTGGTGTAATTCCATCCTTTCATTTGTCTGTTTATAGCCTAGATACAATTATGTAACCTAGATTGCAAGTATTAGGTTTCTTAGCACGTCTAACACATTCACCTTAACTGGGTAACCTAACATTTCTTTCCTTGTTTCTAAATGTAATTACAGCAGTTGCTAACCTTATTGCTGCCTGTGCAACCCGCCTTTTGGGGCATCTTTGACCCTCTTGTTATTGCATTAAATTCCATACACAAGTCACAGAGAAGAATATTGTTTATTATTATTTGCTGTGCATAGTAATTTTTAAAACAATTATCTTAATATTGGACCAATTTTCCTCAAATCAAAAGGAACATAACCTCTAGAAATTTGCCTTTAAATTGGTATAGATATTATATTGCTAGCTTCAATGAAACAATCACAAAAATTATTTTAAACCGAGTTCCAGCAAGATTGTGCATCGCAACAGGTGTTCATGTTCTTCAAATATTTTTTAAAAAGTCACACCAGTTATTGTAATAAATATGATATAATAAATTTAATATACTATAACACAATAAAATGATATAGAGTTAGGGATATTTAAATACAGACTTCTTTATTATGTGGATTTAATTTGTCAAAAAAGTTGTAATTTTTATGTCTCATGCAACAGCAACAGCCAGGGTCATTTTATGACAGGTACTCTGCATTATTAATGGGAGAGTCATACCTACACAGAGATGACAGCCTATCATTAGATGTCAAACCTGCTAACCCACAAGGCCTTTCTATTTTGTCAAGCATAAGAAATATCTGAAGCACTGTGGTCTAAGTTCTCTATGTGTGATATGAAAACAACTGATTCCACCACAGAACTGTGACAAAGCTGAATAACTGTTCAGGTCAATCCAAAAGTGCCTTCTGATATTCCCCAATAAAAGTAGCACGAGTGATAAAGTGTGCCTTTCATATCAGTTTATCACACCTATTTAGTGTGATATATCATTTGTATTTCATAAAGATCCATACACAATTCACAGAGGAAAATTGTTTTAATTGAATATTATATTTTGCATTTCCTGTTCATTGCTGTGCATACTAACTTTTAAAAGTAGTATCTTGGCCAATATATTGCCAAACTTTTTCAAATCAAGGGAATATAACTTAGGGTACATGTCTAAAATGCTTGTTAAAATTTCAATTCGATTTTTATGACCAGGTTTCATACCCACTTCTCGGGGAGTCGTTTTCGTTGTAAAATATTATTCAGGGTACCAGTCTGAAAAGCTTCTTCAAGCCCACCATCCACACATGCGCATTCCTCTATTTTCAAAATCTTTCGCTTCAAAACTTCAAATATTGCCAGAAGACGTAAGAAAAGGGTTAAATATGAAAGAAATAATAAAACAAATATAAAATATGTCGCTTATTGATGTGTAAGAAGAAATATTTCCGAAAAATGTCGAAATCTGCATATTTGGGTAAAATCTTCTATTATCGCCCACTGCTGAAGCGATGAACAAGAAATATGCTGGTAGTTTTCATCTTAAACCAGCCTTTCTATTTGTAAAATATCGTCAGGAAAGCCCCTTAAAGAACTGCCGTGTCTGCGCATATTTGCTCATTAATATTAATGAGGTACTAGGTCCGCTGACAGGAAATATGAAGATCAAATACCTTAAACTTGAGAATTCACGGCAGTAGCATCAACTCATTAATATTCATGAGAAGATATGAGGTCACACCTATAATATCAGTGAACTTCCTGTCCACAGACTTGCCTCATTAATATTAATGACGAAATATGAGGTCCAGAATTTCTTAAATAAATAGAAAAAAAAGGGCTGGTTTATGATTAAATACCAGTGAACTTCCTGTCCACGGACCTGCCTCATTAATATTAATGAGGAAATATGACCTCATCAAATTTCTTGGACGAGGGTTTAGTACTGTACTGTAAGTTCCCGTCAAGAGTTTTGTTTATCAGTATACAGAAGTATTTGATAAATTTCAAAGAAAAGCTGGTGTAAGATTACATACCAGTACACTTCCTGTCCGTGGACCTGCCTCATTAACATTAATGAGGAAATATGAGATCATAGAATTTCTCGAATAAATAGGAAAAAAGGCTGGTTTATGATTAAATACCAGTGAACTTCCAGTGCACGGACCTGCCTCATTAATATTAATGAGGAAATATTACCTAATCGAATTTCTTGGATGGGCGTTTACTACTGTACTGTGAGTTCACGCCAAGAGATTTGTTTATCATAATCCAGCAGTATTTCATAGATTTTAAAGAAAAGCTGGTTTAAGATTAAATACCAGTGCACTTCCTGTCCACGGGCCTGCCTCATTAATATTAAAGAGGAAATATGAGGTCACAGAATTTCTTGGATCAATAAATAAAAGGCTGGATTACGATTAAATACCAGTGAACTTCCTGTCCATGGACCTGCCTCATTAATATTAATAAGGAAATATGACTTAGTTGAATTTCTTGGATGGGGGTTTACTGCTGTACTGTAACTTCATGCCAAGAGTTTTGTTCATCGGTATCCATATGCTTTGACCTTCAAAACATTTTCAATATCGGTCCACTGTTGGAAATACACTGGTTACAATTCTTATTTATTTATAATAAAAATATTTTCTAAAATGGTTAAAAAGTGAGTTAAAAATTGTGAGCTCACTGAAATCACTGAAAATATATAATGATGATTAAATTTTGACAAAGTTTCCCAAAATCCCTTATTACTGCTCACTGACATCTTGAACAAAAATCCACTGTTGGCCCAAGGGTGGCCCTCTGTTGGCAAATTCTAGAGTCTGAAGACTGCTTGGAAAGCCACCGTTGGTCCAACCGTAGGAAACTGGTGAACATGCAACCAATAGCCGCCAGTAATTGCTATGTTATAGCTGACCCAAAAGTAGCTGAATAACATATTATACAACATCTTCTGAATGTAATAGTTTTCAAGTTACAAGTGAACCACTATGTCCTTGGGCCTTGAAAGCTATCGCATTTGGAAAATTCTATTTAAATGTATTATTCGCTAACTTATGGGTCAGCTATAACATAATGAAATTGCAGACCTTATCTGCCACTGTGGCCTAGCGGGTAACACACTTGTCTAGGAACTCAGAGGACGTGTGTTCAAACCCAGGTACAGGCAGATACATAGTGGCTTGGATGACCACTTAAAATAGCGGTCCTCTGCCATTGGATCCTATCCCCTGTGGCAGGCTAAAGAACCTCAAGGACGTTGATAAATGGTCATCCTTGAGCCTCTATCTTCCAGTTAGGGGAATATCAGTTCCTTGTGAGTTGGGACTGTACCTGTGCAGTTGCATGGGTTAAATAGCGCTTTGAGTCCTGTAGTATATGGAGATATTGTGTTGACACTGAGTATAAATATAATTACAATTACAATAATAGACCTGTAGCTCATTGCATAGCTAAGCAAAACTACTTTCAGGTTCTCACTGTCAAATAAATCAGTTGTAACTTCAAAACTATGGAATTCAGAGTATTTTGTCTAAATATGTTATTCCCCTACCTTTGGGTCAGCTATAACACAGAGAAATTGTACACCTGTAGCTCATTGCATAGCTGAGCAATAGCTACTTTAAGGTTCTTACTGTTGACTAAATCAGTTGTTCACTTGAAAACTCTTTCATTTACAGTATTTCTTTAAATATGTTATGCATCTTCTTTTGTGTGAGCTATATCGTATTAAAATTGCAGCCCTATTACTGATTGCTTAGCTGAGCAAAAGCCACTTTGACTTGTGCCTCATTGCATCACTGAGTAATAGCTACTTTCATAAACCTGTCGAGTAAATCACTTATAACTTGAAAACTATTACATTTAGAATATTTTGTTTAAGTAAGTTATTCCCCTACTTTTGAGTAAGCTACAACATAGAAAAATACCAAATCTGTGGCTTATTTCATAGCTGAGCAATAGCTATTTTGAGGTTCTCATTATTGAGTAAATCAGTTGTAACTTGAAATTTATTGGTTTACAGTATTTGTTTAAAATGTTGTACACCTACTTTTGGGTTAACTATAACATACTGAAGTTACAGACCTATAGCTCATGGCATAGGTGAGCAATTGCTACTTTCGGGCTGTCGGGGTATTGTTTTCACCCATAGTGTCCAGATGGGAGGGCGGGTGGCGGGACAAAGTTTGTCTGGGCTGTATCTCAGAAACCGCCAGGTGTAGGAAGTTGATACTTGGTAGGGACACTTGTAGGTGTGCAACATCATGGCCTGACCTTCCTTTAACCTTGCCATAGTGACCTTGAGTTTCGAAATCTTGTTCGGGCTATATCTTGGAAACGTAAGGTGTAGGAAGTTGATACTTTGTAGGGGCATTGGTTAGGGGGTGTAGGTGTGCAACGTCATGGTGTAATCTTAATTTGACCTTCTGTAGTGACCTTCACCAATAAAATCTTGTCCGGACTATATCTCGGAAACTGTAAGGTTTAGGAAGTTGATACTTGGTAGGGAGATTGCTTCGGGTGTGTAGGAATGCAACGTCATGGTCTGACCTTGATTTGACCTTTCTGTAGTGACCTTGACCTATAAAATCTTGTCCGGGCTATATCTCAGAAACCGTAAGATGTAGGAAGTTTATACTTGGTAGGAACATTGGTTTTATGCACAACCACTCTCTGTAAACCTTTCACACATGAAACACACATTAAGCCATTCCACTCTGCCAAACCCTAGATATGTGACCGATTCATTCGGTCACTGATTGCTTGTTTAGCAATATTTTACTTGAAGAATTTGTGGACTACTCATTACTATTCATGAGGTCATGGTATTCTGTGGGGTTTTCCAACATATTTGTATGAATTGATGGTGTAATGACTGAATTTGTGATGCCATGACTTCACATGAAAACTTAAAACCATAATGCCATGACAGGAGCCACTTTGATGTAAATAACCATTTTCAGTATTTTTTTTAAATTCTATCACTAGCCTTGAAGTTTATTTTTATTGGGCAAGACAATAAAAATTGACCACTAATTAATAGAAGTCCACTATTAAAAATGCCTAAATAAACTGAAAATGTATTTTTTATTAGTTTAAACTTATCATAAAGTCGTCCCCCAGAATTTTTAGCCCCTCCCCCACATTTTGTGTAGTGGTGGGGGATCGCCCCCACTTTTTGAAATTCCTAGAATCAACACTGTTGTAGGAAAACCACAAGATATCATCAGACGATCATAGGGTATTCTCAGTATGATTTTCTTTGTTTGAGGCCTAATCTCAGGACAGCTGAAAAATGTTTATATATATAGCATGTGGTATAATTATGCAAATCTTTCTATCATGCGACCACACTTTTCCACCTTTTTGGCGAATTTAAAATCACCTGAGGTCTTCTGTAATCACCAAGATTATCATAGCACCCTCTCCAGTGTGTGACATGGGCATAAGATAAGTCTCACATAACTAATGCTTGACCCCGTGACTGCCATAGCAAAAATTCACCTAGTCATGATGATTATTGCCGATATTTTCCATTCTTGACTACATTTTTAATAATTAATTCTTTGTGACGCTATAATTAATTTTACTAAAATGCATAAACATGAATCAGGTATCCTGCGATAAAAAAAAAAGTATTTTGACCATTGTGATTTGCTGTTATTTCAAGCCTTATTATGCTGGTGGGTATCTTAAATCATTTACTGATACTATGTTAAGCAGCCTTCCAATTGACGTAGACATTATTAGGCCAAGGGCTGATTCCTTGAAATGGTTGAAACCTGTTCTTAGACACAAATTTCAGACGTTTTAGTTGTTGTTCATTGGTTTTGTCATAAAAGCCTACAACTGGTTATAAATTTTCAAACCAAGTTGTTGCATTCAATGTCAAATATAATTTGGTGGGTAATTTTTCTTTCAAACTTTCAATAAAATATTATTACAAAATGTAAAGGGCTACATATCTGATGGAATAACCCTATTTTTTTAACCTTCTTAACTTTTATTTGCAGAAATTATAACAAAGAGGCACAAACTGATGAAGCTGTATTTGTAGTAATTTGAGAGATTTTTTACCCCACAGCCCTTAAGGGCTGTTGGGGTATTGTTTTCACCCATGGTGTCCGGATGGGCGGGCGGGTGTCCTGTCGGGCGGGCAGCGGGAAAAAGTTTGTCCGGGCTATATCTCGAAAACCGTAAGGTGTAGGAAGTTGATACGTGGTAGGGACATTGGTTAGGGGGTGTAGGTGTGCAACGTCATGGTGTGACCTTGATTTCACCTTTGACCTTGTCGTAGTGACCTTGACCTATAAAATCTTGTCCGGGCTATATCTTGGAAACTGTAAGGTGTAGGAAGTTGATATTTGGCAGGGACATTGGTTAGGAGGTGTAGGTGTGCAGCGTCATGGTCTGACCAGGATTTGACCTTTGACCTTGTCATAGTGACCTTGACCTATAAAATCTTGTCCGGGCTATATCTCGGAAACTGTAAGGTGTAGGAAATTGATATTTGGTAGAGACATTGGTTAGGGGGTGTAGGTGTGCAGCAGCATGGTCTGACCTTGATTTGACGTTTCACCTTGCCATAGTGACCTTGACCTATAAAATCTTGTCTGGGCTATATCTCGGTAACCGTAAGGTGTAGGAAGTTGGTACTTGGTAGGGACATTAGTTAGGGGCCATAGGTGTGTATTATCATGGTGTGACCTTAATTTGACCTTTGACCTTGTCATAGTGACCTTGACCTTTAAAATCTTGTTGCACCTTTGGGTCTGTCTTTTGATGCAGATTAAGCACTGTTAAAGTCATATTAGAATTTATTAAGAATTTTACTTTCATAACTTCCCATTGTAAGAGATAGAATTTCATCAAGTGAGCCACAGATTTTGCTCCAACACCACACATAAGCATTCACTTCTGTATGCATGGTAATATTCAAAACATCTAATCCATAATTCGGCCATGCAGATGTAGATAAAGAGTGTTGAATTTTAGTTTACAGATTAATGCTGTCATCTTGTTATTGAATTATCTTGTTTTAATACTTCATCTTTGCATGCATTATCTTTCTTTTAAACATTATTGTCTCCATTTAAACATTGTTTGGAACTTTATATAACTGACAGTGCTCTGAAAGTATCCTGAACTTTGTACTGGTACAGTACTTCTGTATCTCATGGTGTTGAAAATATTTCCCTAGGCTGTGGGGTACGGGCATCTCTGATGCTATTTTCATAGATTTTCACAACTAGTTTGTAACCATATATCGCCTGATTTTGGAAAATTAAAACTAACTGCAAGTATATGTGCTGAAGGCAAAATAAATTGATAGTATTTACATAATTTATAATTGATTAATTACTGATTTTGCTCAAAACTCAGCTGAGACCAAAGGTTCAGATTGGAGCCAGTGGCTTAGCCTGAGACTAGGCTGAGTCTGAGACTTTTCATGGTATCGGAGAATAAATTTATTGAAGATTGGAGGTGGTCAGTAAGACTAGTAATGTTTATTCTTTGGAGGACCTTCTGAATATTCAGTGGTCCTAAAAATAAAGATATCTTAAATTAACATTTGACACTCCATACAATTACATTTTATACATTTTAAGTGTTTTGATTGCTACACATACATGCAGTGTTTACCCAATTATTGTATCCACCAGAGGCATCCGGTGGATACTTTGGTTTAACATTCGCTACGCCGCCGCCGCACGTAGAGAGATTTTCGGCGTTAACGCTCTCAGAGGAAAACTACATCAGCTAGGTTCACCAAATTTGCAGGATATCTCCGTTGAGGGGTAAGCTAGCCTCATTCTGAAAAACAAGATGGCCGCTGTGGGCATTTCTTTGAAAATTATCTACATTTTTCTTCTGGCTGTTTCTCATAGGTAGAAGGTTGAATGTCTTCATAGGTGATATGTAGATGAATATACATATAGATATAGAATACAGATGTATATGTCCTCTACAACCTTGCAGACATTTAACCTTGAAGCTCTTAATTCAAGCTCATCCACGGAGTGCCAAAGTAACCCACATAGCGGACTTTAAAAGTGCTTATATCTCCCTTATTATTGGTCTTAGAGCTTTGCAATGTGAAACCAACCTATAGGAAATCATGTGCTGCAAATCTTTTGATGTGGTCAGATTTGACCTTGGACCCCTCCTTCAAGGTCAAACAAGGATAGTCAAACTTAAAAGTGCTTGTAACTCGCTTATCATTGGTCCTAGAGGCTTTGGATGGTAAACCAACCTATAACAAATTATGGGCTAGGAATCTTTTGATGTGGTCGGATTTGACCTTGGGCCCCTCCTTCAAGGTCAAACGAGGATAGCCAAACTTAAAAGTGCTTATAACTCACTTATTATTGGTCCAAGACATTTGGGATGGTAAACCAACCTATATGAAATCATGAACAGGGAATCTTCTGGCATGGTCAGATTTGACCTTGAACCCCTCCTTCAAGGTCAAATGAGGATAGCCAAACTTAAAAGTGCTTATAACTTGCTTGATATTGGTCCTGGAGGTTTGGGATGTAAGCCAACCTATAGGAAATCATTGACTGGGAATCTTCTGGTGTGGTCGGATTTGACCTTGGGGCCCTCCTTCAAGGTCAAACGAGGATAGACAAACTTAAAAGTGCTCATAACTCGCTAATTATTGGTCTAAAACACTTGGTATGGTAAACCAACCTATAGGAAATCATGGGCTGGGAATCTTCTGGTGTGGTCGGATTTGACATTGGGCCCCTCCTTCAAGGTCAAACGAGGATAGCCAAACTTAAACATGCTTATAACTCACTTATTATTGGTCCAAGGTACTTGAGATGGTAAACCAACCTATAGAAAATCATGAACTGGGAATGTTCTGGTGTGGTCAGATTTGACCGTGAGCCCCTCCTTCAAGGTCAAACGAGGATAGCGAAAGTTAAACGCGCTTATAACTCGCTTATTATTGGTCCAAGACGTTTTTGATGGTAAACCAACCTATAGGAAATCATAAGCTGGCAATCTTCTGGTGTGGTTGGATTTGACCTTGGGCACCTCCTTCAAGGTCAAATTAGGATAGCCAAAGTTGAAAGTGCTTCTAACTTGTTTATTATTGATCCTAGAGGTTTGCAATGTGAAACCACCTTATGGGAAATCATGGGCTGGGAATCTTCTGATGTGGTCAGATTTGACCTTGAGCCCCTCCTTCAAGGTCAAACGAGGACAGCCAAACTTAAAACGGCTTATAACTCATGTATTATTGATCTTAGAGGTTTGCAATGTGAAACCAACTTGCAGGATATTGTGAGCTGGGAATCTTATCTTCTGATGTCAGATTTGACCTTTTGGCCCTCCTTCAAGGTAAAACGATGGTTCACTGGCTTTAGTGAGTTGTCTTTCTGGTGGATACAGATTTGCATCGGTTCTCTGATGCATAGATCTAGTTGTAATTGTTTCTATCCTTGTTATTATTAGTATTATTATTACAGTGCTTGTTTCCATAACAGATTCTAAGGCACAAGAACTTATTTTTTGGAAAATATACCCGACTTCATCTTAGAGCAGGTGTCAGTCTTTAATCACTGGACAGACTTGCCAGTTAGGCCATTTTTGACTTTAAGGTAGAGGTGACAGGGCAGATTTTTACAAAATTCCCTTAATAATTAAGGTCCCTTAAAGTTAAAAAATAAAAGATAAAAAATCTCATTTGGTAAGGTGACCATAAAAATGCTATTCATTTATGCTCCTTCGAGGTTTCCTGACATAAGAAAGTCTGAAACAGGAAGGCACAATGTTTTTGCTTATTTAGGTGATCTCAAAGAGTCTCTGCATAAAGACTTCTGTATGTGTTTCTTGTAAAAAAAGAAAATATAAAGAATCCTATAATAGTCATTATGCAGCCAAACTGCAATTATGTAAAATGTACACTGAATACCCACAAACTGTTTGTATGTTGAGACTGATTGAGGGTTGTGAATCACCATAGATTGACCATATCTTTGTGGTTTAATCTTATGCTACAATGATTGGAATGAAATGTTCTTGAATAATTAGTCAGGTAAGTCGAAATTTATATCCAGTATATGATCTCAACCATCCTTATTTCTTTATGGATTTAAATGCATAATTAGTCTGTGTGCTGTAAAATCAACTTTGTACCTTACTGGAGGCACACCTTTCCTCACTGAAGTCAAGCTACATCTGAAATCGCTTGTGTACTTTTGGTTGTGTGTGGTTCTGGTTCAGTCCGCTTCATTTTCGGCATGATGCCTTCTTGAGGATTTGCATTCACATAGGGCATCCATGTTGGCATTTGACACAATTCTCTGCTTAAGTGAGTAGTAGATTGGACCACTGCAATTCCTTGTTTGTTCACACAGATTTTGAGTTCAGAAGATTGCCGTACTCACTCTGTAGGGTTGTCACTCATTCATCCAAGTTTTCCCATGTCATCCCCCACTTGAAAAAGCTTAACTGGCTTCCAGTTAAATACAGGATACAATTTAACATAGGCCTCATCAAAATTCTTAAAACTGCCAACCAGCATACGACAGTCAAGTAATTCACCCATACACCTCATTGGGAAATACTAGATGTAGTAGCCCAAAACTTAAGCTACTTCATGTCCCCTCTTTTAACTTTTTGGAGCCATAAGTTCTGTGGTCAATAAGTTGAAATAAAATACCAAATTGTGAAACAAATGTGGGAAGCTTGGCTCCAGGGAAGGAATTTTACCACTCATCACAGCCTTGGTTAAAACAGTACTCAAGTATATAAATTATTACACATTTTGGCTCTATTTACTAAAGAAAAAGTACCATTTCTTCATTACTAGTCTTCAAGCAGCATTTTTTATATATCATTTAACAAGAAAGATTTATATAAAAGCACTAAAATATTCGGAAGTGTTATTAACCCCTTAATTGCGAACCCTTCGCTGAACCTCCTTCATGGGAAAAATTGCTGATATCGTTGACTCATAATTAACAATATTAAGTATTACTGTTAACCCCTTGCACAGCTAATATAGAACACTCTTATTCATTTACTCACATTTGAAATGAATATCTATGCATAAAACAAACATATGACTTGCATGGTTGAAGCCAAGATTCCTTTTAAATATGACGACACATTGTTGTCAACTTGTCATACAAGCATATTAAATCGTTAATTTTGTACTATGACGACACATTGTCATTCGTAACACGCATAACTGGTCAAGCCACAGTAGAAATATTCACTGGTGACCTGTTATTGGCAGCAAGCACCAAGGCAGCCAACTTAAGTACCCTAAAGACTAAGGAGCAATACCCAATGAGTGGGAAATGGCCTAGACAAGATGCCACCCCCAAGCACATCGCCCCTAATTCATGAACTAAGTGAAATAGAGTGTGATATCACACATACAAAATTTTAAAAAGTCAATCTCCCCAAGTTTTTCCTTGTGAAAATTGTGACATAATTTTCCTCGTCATATACAAAAAGTGAGGAAAATATTTTGTCAGAGATATTGATTGCCCATTTAGAAATGTAATATTATAATTAAATAATGAACACAGATTATGTGTCTCAAGGTGAAGGGAGAATTGTGAATTGTGACTACACCAGTTTCTAAACATTTTACAGAAAAGGTCCACACTAGAAGAGATATGCAAATCTTTATAAGAGGTATATGGTATTTCTGGTTTTATGTGAATGCAGGAAACATGGCTATTGTTGGATTTTAGCTAATTTTATATGACAATATGCACATATTTGACGGATTCAGACCTTTTGCCATCTTCTACTACATTGTGCAATTATTCATACTTTAAAATATGATACCGATATATGGCACTATTCTAACCATTGTCAATTTTAGTTGTGTAGTCGAGACTTCGCTGCTTGGTAGAAGTAGCTATTTTGTTTCATTGGATTTATTTGGATTCAACTTTGCTTTCAACACAATATTTTTTTTTTTTTTTAAAAGATTTACCTAAAGTATATTACTGTGTTAGTGCTATGTCTTTAAGCTTTGATGCTAAAACACAAGAAGAAAAGGACAAATGTTCTTGGGTCCCAGCTCTCCCTGCTAAAATATAAATTGCAGGTAGAAGCGATCTCATTCATGTTGACAAAATATAAAATTATAAAATGTAAATCAGAGTTGTTTTGTGATGACTTTTTCTTGTCTATATGTACATGAATATTGGAAGATAATATGTAGGTGAACCAGCCAAGTTACATGGATACTAAATCAAACAAACCTCTAACATTGAATACATGTGTCAAATACTGTGACCAACCCTTTGAACAGTGATTTGTCTGTTGATTTTCAGCTTAGCTGTTACAAAGTACTTGATTGCTTGTTAAACAAAAATTGTAATAAATCAAGAATTGGAGTCCAAAATAAGAACTGATTACTGTTATTTCATTTCATCAGTATTGCCATTATTCTTATCAGTTGAAACTAATGAAAGTTTTAGCTTTTTTATGCAGATTGAAAATAAATTCTTTTTCCCATTCTTTCATTATTTTATCTCACTGAATTCCCCTTGTTAATGAATGAATGAATGTATACACAAATCCCAATAAAGGAGTTTATTCCACTAAAAAGTCCTCATACAATATATTTACCAAATGCTATCAGCTTCTGTCTGCCTTCTGATGAGCCTCTCTGGTGAAACCGTGTATCGAATCCAGTGAGGAACAACTCCAACCCTAGCTGGTTCTGCCACACAATCCTAACCAGGCAAATTGCCCCATTGTGATGTCATACACAATGAGATGACATCACAAGGGTATGACATCACCAAGACCCTAAGGTCAAGTTTGTTTACCAATGGACTCTTAAATACGATTGGCTAGTGGGAATGTAGCCTTAGCAATGGACATTCTTGACCCAATCCAGGTCATTTGAACACAGTAATGCAAATCAGCACATATTGGGTTTTCCCGTAATTTATTGCCCCGTTTACTACAATTCCTTTGTTAAGAAGAGATTGCACCTGAAAGGTTTTTTTGTTATCCTGTCTAAGTTGTCAGTCTTATTCTGTTATGATTTTTGTTGTATTTATTTTGTTTAGCCAACGGATCCCAAGCAGAAGAAGTTGAACTTAACTCCCAGTAAAGGTGACCTTGTGGTTAAAATGTCAACGCGGAGTTCTGATGAAGAAGGGGAAGGCTGACCCATAGTAAACATGATAATCCCTGATACAGTATAAACTCTTAACATCTGGAAACACTTGGAGAGTAATATTTGTTTGATATTTGTAAGATTTGGAAAAACTGAAGAGGAATGTTTCATGAACATATAAAGCTAGAAAAGCATGTGGAGAGCTCAGACCTCCCAACAACCAGCTTGTTTCCACTCATATTTTTTCCTGTTCAGGATCACAATATCTTGAATTTTGCAAGGATGAAACATAGTTAAGTCATAGACACTGTTGTGGGACTGTTCTGTATTTTTTGTTAAGCAATCTGACAGTTAATTATGGAGTTATATACACATGTACTGAACATGGCCCTATTTTGCAGTCACTGTGATAAGTGATCGTTTTGAAAATTCCTTGATCCAGGTGGTGATCTGAGTCAAAAACAAAATCATGTGATGCCTATATCATTATCAATATTTCCTGAGATCTTCATCAAAATTTCTGTCTGAAAACGTTTCGAGTAATGTTACAGTCAGACAAACAAACAGCACCACAAAAGCATAACCTCCTTGATTGAGGTTATTAATTTCAGTCAGTAAAACTGAGGTCAGACAACAATATACAGCTGATACTACTTGAATCAAATTTCTTGAGACCTGGGCTGGTATTTATTTTCAAACTCAGTCTCAAATATAATCCCTGTAATTTAAGATTTAAACCTTGATATTTGGTTTAAACTCTAACTCAAATTTAAGTTTAAACTCAAACCCAAATATAATCACTAATCAAAGTAAGTAAATAGGAAAACTTCTCGAATAAAATCTACAGAAAAAATATATCATGAATGAAGGTAACAACTAACAATATTATATGAGTGCGTAGCACGAGTATTATATTGTTAATCTTCATGACATGTACATTATCCTGTATATGATTATTGAGGGATGTTTTTCTTTTATTATCCACCATTTTCTACAATTTATGGGTTAAATAACATGAATATTTATTGAGAGATTGTGAGAAGGCTGTCAAAAGGCACAGGGAACAGTGAATATAAAAGCTTCAATCTTTAACTTGCAATATCCCAGTCATTTCTGCATGGATTTTTGTGCAACAAACACTAGCGGAAGTGCTGTAAAACAACCTATAATACTTATTTGTAGGTAACACAGTTTTCGAGATATTAGTGAAAAACCGGAAGTTATTGACGCTTATTATCCATGATACAGAGGCGCCTTTGTATACAAATGAAATTTTTCCTGCTCTGAATATCCCCCCTATAGAGGTCAAGTACGGCATGCAGTGGATAATAAAATACTATATACTTTATCTCGGATTCAAGATCATTTACAATCCGGTTATTTTTGGATTATATTTAAGACTGCATGGAAGGAGTCTTACTGTTCGAGTGTGTGGCTGTATTAGTTATTTATGAAATTTTGTTTGATCATATTTTTAAATTGAATTTTAGCCCATATTAGTAAGTACTGCTGAGTAATATGATATTACTTAAGTTTGATTTCATTTGAGAATACAAAAGTTTGACTTGTGTAGGACTGAGTTTGAGACTGTGAATCAGTTTCAGTTTATTAATGGTCATCCCTTGCCCTGTCTGGGTAGATTTTGGTGACTGTTTCAAATTTTGTGGGTGTTCCACAGTCTAAACCCATACATGAAGTTTCACTAAATTTCAAGGATATGTTTACCCCAAGAGGATCTAGAGCTGATTAGGTTTTGGGTGTGTTTCTGGCGAAACCTTTTTATCTCCCGCCGGCCGGGCGGGAGATTATAAAACGCATTCCATGCGTGCGTGTGTTCGTGTGTTATTGAGTGTTACGCTTTTATAAAGGGCTGTACATCACACTGGTTGTTTCTCCTTGGGCTTTTCAATGTTTTTTATGACCTTATTGCTTTTGTCCTTTCATTTGATGCTGTTATTTCACACCTAGGACCATAGCTAAGTGAGTAATAGCAATGATGGCTACTTTGAGTAAAGTGCTCATAACTCCAAAACGACTGCATTTAGAGTGTTTCTGTAAAATATGTTGTTCAGCTACTTTCTCCATGCCTACAAGATGGTACCATTTTTAGGGTTCTATCTTCATAGCTAAGTGAGTAATAGCTATTTTCTGTTATTAACAATGAGCAAAATGAGTAAATTGATTTTGTCTTTGTAACTGTTACTTACAATATTGGTCTGAAATATGTTGTTCAACAACTCCTTCATGTACTATATCATGGTGAGGTGTCCAAGGTGTAGCACCATAGCTAACTGAGTAATAGCTATACTAAGTTTAATATTTGACCATTGAGCAAGTCACTTATAACTCAAAAACTATTGAATATAGAGGATTTTTGTCAAATATGTTGTTCACCTATCTTTTGGATATACTGTATTGTGAATTTTCACAGCTGTAACTCCATAGCTAACTGAGTAATAGCTACTTTGATGATAACCATAATGAGTAAATGGCTTATATCTTCAAAAGTATTGCAGCTACACAATTTTGTTCCAATATGTTGTCCAGCTACTATCTCCACAGCTACAACATGGTCACTAGTTTGGAAGTGTATCTCCATAGCTAAGTGAGTAATAGCTACTTTGTCAATTTTTAATGATAACCATAATGAGTAAATGCCTTATATCTTCAAAAGTATTGCAGCTACACAATTTCTCTCAAATAAGTTGTTCATCTACTTTTTTGTGAACTGTAACATATTTAAGTTTCACAACTGTTGCTAAATGTACAAGTGAGTAATGGCTACTTTATTGCTACTTTTGGTGAAAATGTGAAAAATGACAAATATCTCGCAAACCGTAATAGCTACTTTGTCAATTTTTAATGATAACCATAATGAGTAAATGCCTTATATCTTCAAAAGTATTGCTGCTACACAATTTCTCTCAAATAAGTTGTTCATCTACTTTTTAAGTCATTCATCTACTTTTGGGAGAGCTTTCACATGGCGAAGTTTCAGACTCGTAGGTAATTACTCACCTACTGAAAATGAGTAAATGCGAATTATCTCTAAAAGTATTGGAGATAGCCAATTTTTCTCAAATAACTCATACACCTACTTTTGGGAGAGCTTTCACTTGGTGAAGTTTCAGACCCATAGCTAATTACTCACCTACTGAAAATGAGTAAATGCGAATTATCGCTAAAAGTATTGCAGATAGCCAATTTTTCTCAAATAACTCATTCACCTACTTTTGGGAGAGCTTTCACTTGGTGAAGTTTCAGACCCATAGCTAATTACTCACCTACTGAAAATGAGTAAATGCGAATTATCGCTAAAAGTATTGCAGATAGCCAATTTTTCTCAAATAACTCATTCACCTACTTTTGGGAGAGCTTTCACTTGGTGAAGTTTCAGACCCATAGATAATTACTCACCTACTCAAAATGAGTAAATGCGAAGTATCGCTAAAACTATTGCGGATAGCGAATTTTTCTCAAATAATTCATTCACCTACTTTTGGGAGAGCTTTCACTTGATGATGTTTCAGACCCATAGCTAATTACTCACCCACTCAAAATGAGTAAATGCGAATTATCTGTAAAAGTATTGCAGATAGCCAATTTTTCTCAAATAACTCCTTCATCTACTTTTGGGAGAGCTTTCACATGGTGAAGTTTCAGACCCATAGATAATTACTCACCTACTCAAAATGAGTAAATGCGAATTATCGCTAAAAGTATTGCAGATAGCCAATTTTTCTCAAATAACTCGTTCACCTACTTTTGGAAGAGCTTTCACATGGTGAAGTTTCAGACCCATAGCTAATTACTCACCTACTGAAAATGAGTAAATGCGAATTATCTCTAAAAGTATTGCAGATGGCCAATTTTTCCCAAATAACTCATTCACCTACTTTTGGGAGAACTTTCACTTCGTGAAGTTTCACACCCATAGCTAATTACTCACCTATTCAAAATGAGTAAATGTGAATTATCTCTAAAAGTATTGCAGATAGCCAATTTTTCTCAAATAACTCATTCACCTACTTTTGGGAGAGCTTTCACTTGGTGAAGTTTCAGACCCATAGCTAATTACTCACCTACTCAAAATGAGTAAATGCGAATTATCGCTAAAAATATTGCAGATAGCCAATTTTTCTTAAATAACTCATTCACCTACTTTTGGAAGAGCTTTCACATGGTGAAGTTTCAGACCCATAGCCAATTACTCACCTACTGAAAATGAGTAAATGCGAATTATCTCTAAAAGTATTGCAGATGGCCAATTTTTCCCAAATAACTCATTCACCTACTTTTGGGAGAACTTTCACTTGGTGAAGTTTCACACCCATAGCTAATTACTCACCTACTCAAAATGAGTAAATGCGAATTATCGCTAAAATTATTGCAGATAGCCAATTTTTCTCAAATAACTCATTCACGTGCTTTTGGGAGAGCTTTCACTTGGTGAAGTTTCACACCCATAGCTAATTACTCACCTACTCAAAATGAGTAAATGCGAATTATCGCTAAAAGTATTGCAGATAGCCAATTTTTCTCAAATAACTCATTCACCTACTTTTGGGGGAGCTTTCACTTGTTCAAGTTTCAGACCTATAGCTAATTACTCACCTACTCAAAATGAGTAAATGCGAATTATCTCTAAAAGTATTGCAGATAGCCAATTTTTCTCAAATAACTCATTCATCTACTTTTGGGAGAGCTTTCACATGGTGAAGTTTCAGACCCGTAGATAATTACTCACCTACTCAAAATGAGTAAATGCGAATTATCTCTTAAAAGTATTGTACTTAGCCAATTTTTCTCAAATAACTCATTCACCTACTTTTGGGAGAGCTTTCACTTGGTGAAGTTTCAGACCCATAGCTAATTACTCACCTACTCAAAATGAGTAAATGTGAATTATCTCTAAAAGTATTGCAGATAGCCAATTTTTCTGAAATAACTCATTCACCTACTTTTGGGAGAGCTTTCACTTGGTGAAGTTTCAGACCCATAGCTAATTACTCACCTACTCAAAATGAGTAAATGCGAATTATCGCTAAAAATATTGCAGATAGCCAATTTTTCTCAAATAACTCATTCACCTACTTTTGGAAGAGCTTTCACATGGTGAAGTTTCAGACCCATAGCTAATTACTCACCTACTGAAAATGAGTAAATGCGAATTATCTCTAAAAGTATTGCAGATGGCCAATTTTTCCCAAATAACTCATTCACCTACTTTTGGGAGAACTTTCACTTGGTGAAGTTTCACACCCATAGCTAATTACTCACCTATTCAAAATCAGTAAATGCGAATTATCGCTAAAAGTATTGCAGATAGCCAATTTTTCTCAAATAACTCATTCACCTACTTTTGGGAGAGCTTTCACTTGGTGAAGTTTCAGACCCATAGCTAATTACTCACCTACTCAAAATGAGTAAATGCGAATTATCTCTAAAAGTATTGCAGATAGCCAATTTTTCTCAAATAACTCATTCACCTACTTTTGGGAGAGCTTTCACTTGGTGAAGTTTCAGACCCATAGATAATTACTCACCTACTCAAAATGAGTAAATGCGAAGTATCGCTAAAACTATTGCGGATAGCGAATTTTTCTCAAATAATTCATTCACCTACTTTTGGGAGAGCTTTCACTTGATGATGTTTCAGACCCATAGCTAATTACTCACCCACTCAAAATGAGTAAATGCGAATTATCTGTAAAAGTATTGCAGATAGCCAATTTTTCTCAAATAACTCCTTCATCTACTTTTGGGAGAGCTTTCACATGGTGAAGTTTCAGACCCATAGATAATTACTCACCTACTCAAAATGAGTAAATGCGAATTATCGCTAAAAGTATTGCAGATAGCCAATTTTTCTCAAATAACTCGTTCACCTACTTTTGGAAGAGCTTTCACATGGTGAAGTTTCAGACCCATAGCTAATTACTCACCTACTGAAAATGAGTAAATGCGAATTATCTCTAAAAGTATTGCAGATGGCCAATTTTTCCCAAATAACTCATTCACCTACTTTTGGGAGAACTTTCACTTCGTGAAGTTTCACACCCATAGCTAATTACTCACCTATTCAAAATGAGTAAATGCGAATTATCGCTAAAAGTATTGCAGATAGCCAATTTTTCTCAAATAACTCATTCACCTACTTTTGGGAGAGCTTTCACTTGGTGAAGTTTCAGACCCATAGCTAATTACTCACCTACTCAAAATGAGTAAATGTGAATTATCTCTAAAAGTATTGCAGATAGCCAATTTTTCTCAAATAACTCATTCACCTACTTTTGGGAGAGCTTTCACTTGGTGAAGTTTCAGACCCATAGCTAATTACTCACCTACTCAAAATGAGTAAATGCGAATTATCGCTAAAAATATTGCAGATAGCCAATTTTTCTTAAATAACTCATTCACCTACTTTTGGAAGAGCTTTCACATGGTGAAGTTTCAGACCCATAGCTAATTACTCACCTACTGAAAATGAGTAAATGCGAATTATCTCTAAAAGTATTGCAGATGGCCAATTTTTCCCAAATAACTCATTCACCTACTTTTGGGAGAACTTTCACTTGGTGAAGTTTCACACCCATAGCTAATTACTCACCTACTCAAAATGAGTAAATGCGAATTATCGCTAAAATTATTGCAGATAGCCAATTTTTCTCAAATAACTCATTCACGTGCTTTTGGGAGAGCTTTCACTTGGTGAAGTTTCACACCCATAGCTAATTACTCACCTACTCAAAATGAGTAAATGCGAATTATCGCTAAAAGTATTGCAGATAGCCAATTTTTCTCAAATAACTCATTCACCTACTTTTGGGGGAGCTTTCACTTGTTCAAGTTTCAGACCTATAGCTAATTACTCACCTACTCAAAATGAGTAAATGCGAATTATCTCTAAAAGTATTGCAGATAGCCAATTTTTCTCAAATAACTCATTCATCTACTTTTGGGAGAGCTTTCACATGGTGAAGTTTCAGACCCGTAGATAATTACTCACCTACTCAAAATGAGTAAATGCGAATTATCTCTTAAAAGTATTGTACTTAGCCAATTTTTCTCAAATAACTCATTCACCTACTTTTGGGAGAGCTTTCACTTGGTGAAGTTTCAGACCCATAGCTAATTACTCACCTACTCAAAATGAGTAAATGTGAATTATCTCTAAAAGTATTGCAGATAGCCAATTTTTCTGAAATAACTCATTCACCTACTTTTGGGAGAGCTTTCACTTGGTGAAGTTTCAGACCCATAGCTAATTACTCACCTACTCAAAATGAGTAAATGCGAATTATCGCTAAAAATATTGCAGATAGCCAATTTTTCTCAAATAACTCATTCACCTACTTTTGGAAGAGCTTTCACATGGTGAAGTTTCAGACCCATAGCTAATTACTCACCTACTGAAAATGAGTAAATGCGAATTATCTCTAAAAGTATTGCAGATGGCCAATTTTTCCCAAATAACTCATTCACCTACTTTTGGGAGAACTTTCACTTGGTGAAGTTTCACACCCATAGCTAATTACTCACCTATTCAAAATCAGTAAATGCGAATTATCGCTAAAAGTATTGCAGATAGCCAATTTTTCTCAAATAACTCATTCACCTACTTTTGGGAGAGCTTTCACTTGGTGAAGTTTCAGACCCATAGCTAATTACTCACCTACTCAAAATGAGTAAATGTGAATTATCTCTAAAAGTATTGCAGATAGCCAATTTTTCTCAAATAACTCATTCACCTACTTTTGGGAGAGCTTTCACTTGGTGAAGTTTCAGACCCATAGCTAATTACTCACCTACTCAAAATGAGTAAATGCGAATTATCGCTAAAAATATTGCAGATAGCCAATTTTTCTTAAATAACTCATTCACCTACTTTTGGAAGAGCTTTCACATGGTGAAGTTTCAGACCCATAGCTAATTACTCACCTACTGAAAATGAGTAAATGCGAATTATCTCTAAAAGTATTGCAGATGGCCAATTTTTCCCAAATAACTCATTCACCTACTTTTGGGAGAACTTTCACTTGGTGAAGTTTCACACCCATAGCTAATTACTCACCTACTCAAAATGAGTAAATGCGAATTATCGCTAAAATTATTGCAGATAGCCAATTTTTCTCAAATAACTCATTCACCTACTTTTGGGGGAGCTTTCACTTGTTCAAGTTTCAGACCTATAGCTAATTACTCACCTACTCAAAATGAGTAAATGCGAATTATCTCTAAAAGTATTGCAGATAGCCAATTTTTCTCAAATAACTCATTCATCTACTTTTGGGAGAGCTTTCACATGGTGAAGTTTCAGACCCGTAGATAATTACTCACCTACTCAAAATGAGTAAATGCGAATTATCTCTTAAAAGTATTGTACTTAGCCAATTTTTCTCAAATAACTCATTCACCTACTTTTGGGAGAGCTTTCACTTGGTGAAGTTTCAGACCCATAGCTAATTACTCACCTACTCAAAATGAGTAAATGTGAATTATCTCTAAAAGTATTGCAGATAGCCAATTTTTCTGAAATAACTCATTCACCTACTTTTGGGAGAGCTTTCACTTGGTGAAGTTTCAGACCCATAGCTAATTACTCACCTACTCAAAATGAGTAAATGCGAATTATCGCTAAAAATATTGCAGATAGCCAATTTTTCTCAAATAACTCATTCACCTACTTTTGGAAGAGCTTTCACATGGTGAAGTTTCAGACCCATAGCTAATTACTCACCTACTGAAAATGAGTAAATGCGAATTATCTCTAAAAGTATTGCAGATGGCCAATTTTTCCCAAATAACTCATTCACCTACTTTTGGGAGAACTTTCACTTGGTGAAGTTTCACACCCATAGCTAATTACTCACCTACTCAAAATGAGTAAATGCGAATTATCGCTAAAATTATTGCAGATAGCCAATTTTTCTCAAATAACTCATTCACGTACTTTTGGGAGAGCTTTCACTTGGTGAAGTTTCACACCCATAGCTAATTACTCACCTACTCAAAATGAGTAAATGCGAATTATCGCTAAAAGTATTGCAGATAGCCAATTTTTCTCAAATAACTCATTCACCTACTTTTGGGGGAGGTTTCACTTGTTCAAGTTTCAGACCTATAGCTAATTACTCACCTACTCAAAATGAGTAAATGCGAATTATCTCTAAAAGTATTGCAGATAGCCAATTTTTCTCAAATAACTCATTCATCTACTTTTGGGAGAGCTTTCACATGGTGAAGTTTCAGACCCGTAGATAATTACTCACCTACTGAAAATGAGTAAATGCGAATTATCGCTAAAAGTATTGCAGATAGCCAATTTTTCTCAAATAACTCATTCACCTACTTTTGGAAGAGCTTTCACATGGTGAAGTTTCAGACCCATAGCTAATTACTCACCTACTGAAAATGAGTAAATGCGAATTATCTCTAAAAGTATTGCAGATAGCCAATTTTTCTCAAATAACTCATTCACCTACTTTTGGGAGAGCTTTCACTTGGTGAAGTTTCACACTCATAGCTAATTACTCACCTACTCAAATTGAGTAAATGCGAATTATCCCACAAGTATTGCAGATAGCCAATTTTTCTCAAATAACTCATTCACCTACTTTTGGGAGAGCTTTCACTTTAACAGCAAAACTATTCAATTTAAAGGAGTTTTGTCAAATATGTTGTTCACCTACTTTTTGATGTAGTGCGGCGGGAGATCATACCACGGCAGTGGTCTTGTTTTTTAAGTTTTGGGGTCTTAAACATTGTGGATGTACCACAGCCTAAAACCATGTATGGATTTTCATCAAATTTTCTGGATATGTTTACCCCAAGAGGATCTAGATCGGATTAGGTTTTGATGGTATCTGGCAACAGTTATTTCCATGGCAACACTTCTAATACTTCTAAGGAGTAATTTAGTCATTTATTTTATTTACTCATTTGGTATTTCAGGTCATGCATTGTTTATTTGTATCAGGTAACATGTATCCAACAGGTAGTTAGAAAGATGGTACACCAGGGTTCTGCTCAGGGTTCTGTATTTTACTTCTGATAAATGGTAAACAGCTTCCAGCTGGTGAAAAGGCTAGGAAGGAGTAAACAGCCTCATTTAGTTTAAAGAATGTTAAAGAAGTAGTGCTTCCAGCTTAGAATATTACACTCACATTTCCTTTAAATTAGGTAGGTTTTTGCTTTCCTTAAGATTTAAGAAATCTGAGGAATACCATAAATGTAAGATGACCTTTTTCTTAAGGAGGTTTTGTGGAGCCTGGCTCTGATAGTCACTTCCATTTTTCTTAAGGAGGTTTTGTGGAGCCTGGCTCTGATAGTCACTTTCACTTTCAATGGAAGTCTTCTTGTCAGATTTCTGTTGAATAACCCTGTTCTACTGTAGCATGTTTGCCTCCTGATTCACCTGATATTGTAGTCCTGTTTTTAATCTTATTGGGTCATTAAACCAATCTTTTTACTTGTGAAGGTCTTGTACATAATCACAGAGTTTAAACCTTTGCGAGACAGCCATTCACTCATGTGTACTTGCGACTGATCTTTGTGGTGGTAAATGCACTATGACCAATTTTTGGGGGGTAATGAGCAATTACTCTACAAGACTGATTGGAACATGGTGCATTATGAGTGATCTTTAGGAATCATGGCAGTTTTGAGCAAGCCATAGGGCCTTTCTAATTGATTGTATACTTGACCACTTCACCCGTTACAAATCATGTTTTATATCTGGTTTGAATTTCCTGACCGTTTTTGACAAGATCAATCATAGCTCCTCAAATTTAAAACCTGCTTGGTCAGGTAATCAATCGCAAACGTGGAACAGGACTATAAGGAATAGATCAGATTAAATCCTGTGAATGTTAGAAATTCTGTCATTTCATTGATTTTGTTGTTTTGGTTTTCAATGTCCTTTATTTCATTGATTTTGTTTGTTGTTTTGGTTTTTCAATGTCCTTTAAGTATGACTTACATATTTACAAATTATTTACAAATAAATGAAAATTAAAATAATATATCAAGTAAATGCAAAATGTCCTTGGTTCATATTCCCCACCATTCCTGTTGATAGAGGTACTCTTATTCTTAAAATTTTCTACAGAAACAACTATTTTCAGATAAAAATTCTTTGCATAATAACATTTCTCAGAATAAGAATGTTTAACTTCATTAAAAATGTACAATTTTAAAGATGATGATGTCAGATTGGACACAATAGCTGTGTAGAAAACAGGTAGTATTAAACTAATTATATTTTAGTTTTTACAGAAACTCTGGACTGCCAAAGTTTTTTTGTTGTTGTTTTTCTGATTTGAATATATGAGTTAGTCTACTATATGAGTTAATAACTGGAATAGTCAAATTAGTAACCAGAATATACAAGTTACTAACTTTTTATACCAGTTACCTAATATGAGTTAAAGTTCACAAACTTGAATATACCAGTGAGCTAACTTGTATATTCAAGTTAGTTAACATGTATATTCCAGTTACTAACTGGTATATTCACATTAGTAACTCATACATTCAAGTCAGTAACTCTCTATGCTCAAATTACCAAATTAAAAAATTCTTTGGCAGTTGAGAGCTTGCATAAGTTGTTGATAATCATGAAGGATATTATTTGTGGGAAAATTGTATTGAAAATACATTTTGAACCATTTGTGAAAAATTTGGCTACTTTTAAAGTTTTCTTATTCTAGGAATCTTTAGAGCCTTCTCTAGAATTGGAGAATTCTTTTAGTGGCCATAATCCATGTATTTTTATATTTTTTACTTTTCCAATATCACATCACATGTAGATTTTATTCCATATATATACATTACCTAACAGACAATAGCTATACTCCAGTGCCAGAAAAAGACATCCTGAGTTTCACCTCCGGCAAGGCCAGTATAGTGTACTCCACTCCTGCCTCATTTGCCAAGAGGGATGTGACATCATAGCATCTTTTTCCTGTGGCACGTAGTTTGAAGTCGAGGTTTTTAGGAAATATTTTAAACTTGTGGATACTTTATATTAAATTATGATATATTATCAGCTTTTGTTTCCCGGTGTGTTCATTTAACTTTTGTGTTATCATGGCCTCACCAGTACAGCGATGAGGATCCTGCAGGCATATAATGGTGGTTTTTCATCAGCACCAACAGTGCGTGAGATGCAGGGAGAAAGGTCAGATTGATGAACCCTGTGTCCTTAAATAAGGAAATTGTGAGTACTGTCACACTCTGACACCATACCAAGTTGTTCAGTTATCAACACAAACAAAAGGACAAAGACTTGTTGGTGGACCCTGTTAATGTAACGGTTCTTGCCCCAGTTGAGAATGAAGCATTGCATCAATTTTTCTCTTCTCACAGTCAATCTACTGGTTTGTCTTTGCCTCAACCTACCTTCCGCAAGGAACTTAAAGAAATGAATGAAAAATGGTCACTGAAGATGGCTAGACTAGAGGCTCTTATCACGTTGAGTCATTGGCATCTTTCACTTGAGTCAAGGCACTGGTCGATCATCCACCTCCAGCAGGTGCTCTCAGAAGACCCATTTATGCTATCTCTTGTTCCTTCTGGCCAAACCGGCCCAGCTTCCGGCCTGGATGGTATTTAAGCCTGCCAATCTATGGATATGTTGTCTCCCCTGGAGAACCTTAACCAGGACAATGACCTGGAACCGGTTTTCTCTCAGCAAAGCACAGTTCCAGCTTCTGATCACTTGCCTGTATCTCATTCTACCCGGGATGTTTAACCACCAGAACAGCAAGAAGAGGATGAAGTTTCCGAACCAGAGGATCAACTGGATCCAGATGCCTATAACTCTGCTAAAGCTATTAGCGAGAATCAGGGGTGTTAATGGGTTGGAAACACATTCTGGATCAGGAATATTCACTGACAACTAGAGCTGATAACCCATGGATAGGACACAGATCTTAGCCAGTGGGTAAAGTTTCAGTGCTTCGTGAGCCAGAAGACTGGCTCTGTAAGAAACTTTGGAATTTAAATTTAGTATTGATAGAAGGATACCCTTCAAAGTCCAGTGAACCAGGAGGTCTCCACATGCACCAGTATTTGCATCCCCCGAAATCCCAATATCGATGGTATGGTATCCACTCGTCAGAATCCAAGGCTCCAACTAGACTGGGGAAGTATGTGAACACTTCCCCAATGATGTCTTTAAGCTGAAAAATGGTTTTGGTTGTATTGCCAAACCTTCTGCCTCTACATCTTCTCAAACCCTTCTCAAAATTGTACTAACATTCAGGACAGTGTTTAGGAGTAGTTAAAAACTTTACAATCTGAACTTGGTAAAGAGAAATCTTCAACAAAAGCCCAGACTGCTCTGGACAATTTGCAGTACTTTATACCTCTTTCAATCAAAATGTAGTTTTGCCATGGGAAAAGCTCTCCAGCATTTGTCAGATTTCACCTTTGTCCAGATGGTCAGTCGCACCCTAGTGAGAAGGGACTCATATCTGGAGTATCTTAAACAAGGGGTTAAGCCAGACACTTTTTCAGCCTTGAGAAACCGCCCCTTGAATGGCTATGCTCTCTTCCCGGACTCTGTCATTAGACGTAATGAAGATGAGATTTTATAGTTTAAGACCGCCAAGTGTGCTCCCAGCCCAGCCAGGGCCTTGGGGATTTGCTTCTGGTCAAAAAGGACAACACCACTGCTATCAAACTTACAATACTGGATGGAAACAGAACCAGGACTCTGCCCGTTCTACTGCACCAGCTGGAAAAGAGTTACCACCCTAGAAATCCATTGATGGATGGGGAAAGTCCCATGGTAGAGGCAGAGGTGGCAATGCCGGGTTAAAGGATAAAACTCAGTATAAATGACAATTACAGTGTATGAGGCCTTGCTGCAGTTGGCCCAGTCGGGGGACAGTTTTGTACATTGTGTAAGAGACAAAGACATTTCTGTTGTAACAATGAATGTTGGTTTTCCTGTTGTAAGTCATGTACTTTCTGTAACAAACTCCATAGGGCAGTCGCAAAAAAGACTAGGTCCTAATACAGAAGTATAGGTCTGTTTTGTTGGTTCATGACCTATTCTTCTCCTTGGGGCCATTTACCTAGGTGCTAGGAGCACAGGGTATAAGGTTCACCCACTCCACTATGGTTGCTTTGTGGGATATTTAGGGACTGAACTTTAGGGAGGCGCTATTAGGCAGGAAGGCTCAGGAATATGTGGTCCAGCTCTTACCTTGACTCCGTTTGCTGCTTTTAAGAGTTCTTCAAAGTCCCTGGTATGCTGCTCACCATCCACTGGGTAGTTATTCTAGCTAACGCCTGTTAGGTAAGATGTATTAACGCAATAAAATTGCAAATTTAATTAGTTAATTAAATTTTTATAACTTAATATCTTACCTAAGAGACATTAGATTCCCACCCATCTTCCTCCAGACTTAATCTTTCGAGGAACGAAAAAGATGCTATGATGTCACATCCCTCTGGCGAATGAGGCAGGAATTAGGCCACCTGGCGAGTGTACACTATACCAGTCCTGCCGAAATTGAAACTCAGGACATCTTTTTCTGGCATTGGCGAGACCAGCGGGTGCAAGAGAATAGTTATTGTCTGTTAGGTAAGACATTAACTCATAAAAAGTTAATGTACTAATTAAGCGTCCCACAAGGGACGCTTGTTTGTATATGGGAGGATATCTGACTCCGCCGGCTCTGTGAGCTCAGTGAGCTCCGCATTTTCTTTTCCTCATAACTCTGTCACCATTGGGCAGATTCTTTTCAAATTTGGCAGGTGTATGCAGTAGCCCTGGGGATTTTTTTTTAATATGCTGCAGTGACATTTCGACCAATCAGAGAGATCACATGACCAAAAATGTCTTTTTTTCGATGGGTAAGCTTGTTCGGATCATAACTTGAAAGGGATTTTATCAATTCACCTGAAACTTGGCAAATACATTCATTATATTAAAATCTGGAAACCATTAGATTTTGGCATTCATTGGTTAAGAAATGTCCGAGTAATTAATGATTAATTAATCATTATGAATTTTCCAAATAAGGAAAACACAAAAGTACTTATATCTTGAAAACCGTGCGATTTTGACGAAATTTTTGACCCACAGGGTATCTCTGCAGAATAGCCATGCCAATTTTCAAAAAATTTTTGTCTCGCCAAATATGGCGGCCATTTTGAATTTTCGAATTTTTTACAAAAATTGCAAAACACAAAAGGCTTATATCTCGAAAACTGTACTAGATAGAGGGATTTCGACAAAATTTTTGATCCGCAGGGTATCTCGGCAGAGTAGCCATCCCAATTTTCAAAAAAAAATTATCTCGCTAAAAATGGCGGCCATTTTGAATTTTAAAATTTTTTTGAAAAAGTTGCAAAACACAAAAATGCTTATATCTCAAAAACCCTGCTGGATAGAGCAGACTACGCTGACTTTGGTTGCCACAACAGTATAAGGCTAGAAGCAGAGCATTTTCTTAATACTTTAGCACTCACCTTATATCCTTTTCGGGACGCTTTTTTTTTAAGCAATCCTCTAGTTATATTTGCAATTTTATGTGCTTTTAGCTTGTTTTTTTATCATCTCCCGCTGGGCTTTAGCCCAGGAGGGAGATTATGAAATGATGCCTGTGCGTGCATGCATGTGTTAGTGTGTCACGCAGATTTCTCCAAAACTGCTACAGCTACAGATTTTTTTTAAATTAATTGTCCCAATGAATTTTCACACCCTTATGTACTTAGGCCTGAAGATAAGGGAGCAATGGCACTCGGAGTAACTTTGAGTAAAGAACTCATAACTCAAAAACTATTGCACTTACAGGTTTTTCTTCAAATATGTTGTTCAGCTACTTTGTCCTTAGCTATAAGATGGTACATAATTTGGGGTCCCATTGCATACCATAAGTGAGTAATAGCTATTTTCTTATTTGTAGCAAAATAATGACATAAGTAAATATTGAACATCTTCAAAAGTATTACAGTTAAACAAATATTTCAACAGGTTATTCATCTAGTTTTTGGTAAGCTATCACATAGTAAAGTTTCAGACCTGTTGCACGTTGGATAGCGGAGTAATAGCTACTTTGAAATTCTGACTGTTGAGTAAATCCATTGTAACTCCAAAACTATTGCAGTTAGAGTATTTTCCTAAAATATGTTGTTCAGCTACTTTTTCCTTAACTATAAGATGGCATATAGTTTGGGGTTCCATTGCATGCCATAAGTGAGTGATAGCTATTTTCTTATTTGTAGCGAAATAATGACATAAGTAAATGTCAAATATCTTCAAAAGTATTAAATTTAGGGAAATATTTTCAAATATGTTATTCATCTAGTTTTTGATAAGCTATCAGATAGTAAAGTTTCAGACCTGTTGCACATTGGATAGCTGAGTAATAGCTACTTTGAAATTCTGACTGTTGAGTAAATCCATTGTAACTCAAAAACTACTGCAGTTACAGTATTTTCCTAAAATAATTTGTTCAGCTACTTTTTCCTTAACTATAACATGGCATATCGTTTGGGGTTCCATTGCATGTCATAAGTGAGCAATAACTATTTTCATATTTGTAGCAAAATTATGATGGAAATAAATGTCAAATACCTTCACAAGTATTAAAGTTAGGCAAATCTTTTCATTTGTTATTCATCTAGTTTTTGATAAGCTTACTTTCCCGTGCCCGTTATATTTTTGTTGCTTTTGCAGATCTAGGTCAATAGCTAAGTGAGTAGATAGCTGAGTAATATATGTAATGTCTTTTATCTCTAAAAGTATTATAGGTAGGCAATTTCTTCTAAATAAATCATTCACCTACTTTTGGGTGATCTACCACATAGTGAAGTTGGAGATCTATAGCTTTTTTGCATAGCACACTCATAGCTACTAAAAAGAGTAAATGCCTTTTATCTCTAAAAGTATTGCAGATAGGCAATTTCTTTTAAATAAGTCATTCACCTACTTTTGGGTGATCTACCACATCGTGAAGTTGCACAACTGTAGCTCTTTTCATAACTGAGTAATAGCTACTAAAATGAGTCAATACCCTTTATCTTTAAAAGTATTACAGATAGGCAATTTCTTCTAAATAAGTCCTTCACCTACTTTTGGGTGATCTACCACATAGTGAAGTTGCAGAACTGTAGCTCTTCGGATAGCTGAGTAATAGCTACTAAAATGAGGAAAATGTCTTTTATCTCTAAAAGTATTACAGGTAGGCAATTTCTTCTACATAAGTCATTCACTTACTTTTGGCTGATCTACCACATAGTGAAGTTTCAGATCTATAGCTCTTTGCATAGCTCAGTCATAGCTACTAAAATGAGTAGATGCCTTGTATCTGTAAAAGTATTGCATACACGCAATATCTTCTAAATAACCCATTCACCTAATTTTACCTGATCTACCACATAGTGAAGTTGCAGATTTATAGCTTTTTGCATAGCACACTCATAGCTGCTGAAATGAGTAAGTGTCTTTTATCTCTAAAAGTATTACAGATAGGCAATTTCTTCTAAATAAGTCATTCACCTACTTTTGGGTGATCTACCACATAGTGAAGTTGCAGAACTGTAGCTCTTTGGATAACTGAGTAATAGCTACTAAAATGAGGAAATGTCTTTCATCTCTAAAAGTATTACCGATAGGCAATTTCTTCTAAATAAGTCATTCACCTACTTACCTGATCTACCACATAGTGAAGTTGCAGATTTATAGCTTTTTGCATAGCACACTCATAGCTACTTAAATGAGTAAATGTATTTTATCTCTTAAAGATATTACAGATAGGCAATTTCTTGTAAATAAGTCATGCAACTACTTTTGCATGATCTACCACATAGTAAAGTTGCAGAACTGTAGTTCTTTGGATAGCTGAGTAATAGCTACTAAAATGAGCAAATGTCTTTTATCTCTAAAAGTATTACAGATAGGCAATTTCTTCTAAATAAGTCATTCACCTACTTTTGGCTGATCTACCACACAGTGATGTTTCAGATCTATAGCTCTTTGCATAGCTCAGTCATACCTACTAAAGTGAGTAAATGTCTTTTATCTCTAAAAGTATTGCGTACACACAATTTCTTCTAAATAAGTCATTCACCTACTTTTGGCTGATCTACCTAATAGTGAAGTTTTAGATCTATAGCTCTTTGCATAGCTCAGTCATAGCTACTAAAATGAGTCATTGTCTTGTATCTGTAAAAGTATTGAATATACACAATTTCTTCTAAATAAGTCATTCACCTACTTTTGGGTGATCTACCACATAGTGAAGTTGCAGAACTGTAGCTCTTTCCATAGCTGAGTAACAGCTACTAAAATGATTAAACGTCTTTTATCCCTAAAAGTGTTATGAAAAGGCAAATTCTTCTGAATAACTGATTCACCTTTTGGGTGATCTACCACATAGTGAAGTTGCACATCTATAGCTCTTTGCATAGCTGAGTCATATACCTGCTAAAATGAGTAAATGTCTTTTATCCATAAAAGTATTGCAGATAGGCAATTTCTTCTAAATAAGTTGTTCACCTACTATTGGGTGATCTGCCACATAGTGACGTTGCACAACTGTAGCTCTTTGCATAGCTGCATAACAGGTACTAAAATGAGTAAATGTCTTTTATCTTTAAAAGTATTGGACATAGACAATTTCTTATCTAAGTAAGTCCTTCACCTACTTTTGGGCGATCTACCACATAGTGAAGTTGCCGAACTGTAGCTCTTTGGATGGCAGAGTAATAGCCACTAAAATGAGTAAATGTCTTTTATCTTTAAAAGTATTGCAATCAAAGATTAATGTGCCTCTTGCTTGTTGTCACTTCTACATGTGCCTCCATCTCACAAGAAAATTTATATTCCACTATCTTTAGTACATCTAATTTATACGGCGGGAGATAAATGCATGTGTCAGAATGCTTGTTTTATTACAAATGATATGACTTATTGCGGCTCTTGCTACCAATTAATTCTGTATTTTTGCTTTTTAATAAAATGTTGTATTTTAAACTTATGTGATTGTATTAATAAGTTTAAAAGTAATAAACAAATATTTTTACAAAACTTCTGTCTTTGTACTTTGATTGCTCCCTTATATTAATTATAATATTAGATAACCTTTAAACTGGACAAGTATGGCCAATGCTTGCCAGCTTTATTTTCCTACTTGATCATCTTCTGCTCTGAAATTCAATACCAACAGAGATGCTGATGATTTCATATGATGGTCTATTGTCCTGTCTCTGAAAAGTGTTTATGGCATCCAGTTCTGTGTGTTTGTTACATTACTCTGAAACAGGGTACCCCTCATGTTTTCGGTACAGAAGCAGTTGGTCTCAGAAAAGTGGTTGGAGTTGAGGTGGCATTAATTTAAAAACATTTTCATCATGTTGAGGTTAAATACATTTCAAACTATTATTCCTTTCAGTGTGGAATAATATACTTGTATAACTAGTCTAGTAATAGTTAAATAGCTAATTTGATTTCCGTGCATTTCATGGAAACAGATTCAGGATATTTTTTTTATTATTGAATATTTAACTAATTGCAAATTAATGGTCACATGCTCACCTCTTTTCTCCCTTGAAAGTTGCAGGTCCTATAGTTAATTTGAATAATTTTATATATTTCTTTCTTTTTTATCACATCAGTTACATCTTTAATTCGTAGAAAATTTAAGGCAATGAATTATAGAATTATAGCATAACGTTTTATCAGCTTCATAATATCCTAAACAGATATTATCTTCAAACTCTGGCAAAATTTTTATAAAGCAAATGGTACATGTTTATGTTAATCTTTTTAGAAATTACAGTTTTTTACCAATAGCTAGTCCTGAACGACATCAAAAGTTCCAACGAATATCTCATATTTGTCTTTCACCCTTACCACCTGTCTCTACTGTGTACATGTTGGAGTTCTCCATTCACATCTACATATTCCATGTACATCTGATCTACCATCAGTTTCACTGCTACAAACCCCCTTGTCTCATTGAAATAGTCCGTTCCTATGTCCAGTTCCTCATCCAGAATATCCTCAGCCTGAGGACTGTAGGCGTAAGTGAGAGTGCCTCCACCACCGCTTACCACCCACTCTGTCCCGGTTCCATCATTATAGTTCATCAGCTGCATGTTGTGATCATCTCCACAAATGTAGATGTGGACATGGTGGTTCTCCAAAACTGAAAGAGATAAAAAGTCTTAAAATATGTGAGTATTTTGTCACAGATACATCTTGTAATTCATGGTCGCTCTGCAGCAATTGAGGGCCTAATTGGTTGTTATTTTGTTTCATTAGTAATGTTACCTGTCAGTAATGCTTATTTCATTAATCCGACCATTGGTAAAGTCTTCCATTAATGGAAGTTTAATGTTTGACAGTGAGTCTGTTACATTGAAATGTTATCATCATTTGACTTTTCAGGTTTTTTTCTCAAAGTTATGGTGGTAGTTTTTAATTTGTTCAGATAATGCAACTTATACACTCATGTTATTAAGTAAATTGAATCTCTTTGTGTGGTCCCTGTGTTACATTCGTAACATTACCATATGGTTCACTTGTAAGTTGGTGTGATCTTGGGCCATAATGCACTTGTATCTTTCAGATAAAACAGGTTTAGTGGAAAAAATATTTAAACCCATTGCTGCTTATTCTGGGTTGGGGCCCCTGGAAATGTATATTTTATTAACTGCATGTAGTTATTCTAAAATGTGAATGGGAAATTATAATATAAAAATAATAAAAATAGAGGCTACAGTGTTGTGTGCACAACTTAAGCGTTAGTGCAGTATTTGGTTTGCATGTTGGTATGATGTACTACACTATAATTACAAGATAGTGGTAGCAAGTAATTACAATATAGTGCCAGCTAGTAATTATGTCCACCCCCCTGGGGGGTGGATATATTATTTTTGCTTTTTTCGCCGTCCGATGTCCAGCGTCCGATGTCCGGCGTCACGCATGGTTTCCGCTCATTTAAAGGAAAAGTATTAGAGCTATTGTCACCAAATTTGGTATGCAGGCTTATTGGGTCAGTAGCTTGCTTGGGATTGCTTTTGGCTGTTGTACCTCTTTTGCTTACTGAGTAATACTTAAGTACAGCTATTTTCAGTACCCATTGGTTTCCATGCATTTAAGCCAAAATAATTAAAGATATTTTACTACAAGTTTGAATACAAGATTGTTATGTCCATAGCTCGCTTGGTATTGCATTTGGGACTGATAGCTTTGTCAGTACATGAGTAATAGCCATTTAGGTACTTCATTGTGTATTTTCAGTACTACTTTTGAGTAATTTGCTTCTATCTCCTTAACCGTGCGAGATAGAGCGATTTCGGCAAAATTTTCGACCCGCAGGGTATCTGACGAGTGTTCTCTTTTCAATTTTCAAAAAATTTCCCCCCCCCCCCCCCAAAAAAAAATGGCGGCCATTTTGAATTTTCGAATTTTTGCCAAAAATGGCAAAACACAAATTTGCTTCTATCTCCTTAACCGTGCGAGATAGAGCGATTTCGTCGAAATTTTCGACCCACAGGGTATCTAAGGAGTGTACTCTTTGCAATTTTCCAAAAATTTTCCCCTCCCCAAAAATGGCGGCCATTTTGAATTTTCGAATTTTTGCCAAAAATGGCAAAACACAAATTTGCTTCTATCTCCTTAACCGTGCGAGATAGAGCGATTTCGGTAAAATTTTCGACCCACAGGGTATCTGAAGAGTGTACTCTTTGCAATTTTCAAAAAATTTTCCCCTCCCCAAAAATGGCGGCCATTTTGAATTTTCGAATTTTTGCCAAAAATGGCAAAACACAAATTTGCTTCTATCTCCTTAACCGTGCGAGATAGAGCGATTTCGTCGAAATTTTCGACCCACAGGGTATCTAAGGAGTGTAATATTTGCAATTTTCAAAAAATTTTCCCCTCCCCAAAAATGGCGGCCATTTTGAATTTTCGAATTTTTGCCAAAAATGGCAAAACACAAATTTGCTTCTATCTCCTTAACCGTGCGAGATAGAGCGATTTCGTCGAAATTTTCGACCCACAGGGTATCTAAGGAGTGTACTCTTTGCAATTTTCCAAAAATTTTCCCCTCCCCAAAAATGGCGGCCATTTTGAATTTTCGAATTTTTGCCAAAAATGGCAAAACACAAATTTGCTTCTATCTCCTTAACCGTGCGAGATAGAGCGATTTCGGTAAAATTTTCGACCCACAGGGTATCTGAAGAGTGTACTCTTTGCAATTTTCAAAAAATTTTCCCCTCCCCAAAAATGGCAGCCATTTTGAATTTTCGAATTTTTGCCAAAAATGGCAAAACACAAATTTGCTTCTATCTCCTTAACCGTGCGAGATAGAGCGGTTTCGTCGAAATTTTCGACCCACAGGGTATCTAAGGAGTGTAATATTTGCAATTTTCAAAAAATTTTCCCCTCCCCAAAAATGGCGGCCATTTTAAATTTTCGAATTTTTGCCAAAAATGGCAAAACACAAATTTGCCTCTATCTCCTTAACCGTGCGAGATAGAGCGATTTCGTCGAAATTTTCGACCCACGGTATCTCAGGAATGTAATATTTGCAATTTTCCAAAAATTTTCCCCTCCCCAAAAATGGCGGCCATTTTGAATTTTCGAATTTTTGCCAAAAATGGCAAAACACAAATTTGCTTCTATCTCTTTAACCGTGCGAGATAGAGCGATTTCGTGGAAATTTTCGACCCACAGGGTATCTAAGGAATGCAATCTTTGCAATTTTCAAAAAAATTTCCCCTCCCCAAAATTGGCGGCCATTTTGAATTTTCGAATTTTTGCCAAAAATGGCAAAACACAAATTTGCTTCTATCTCCTTAACCGTGCGAGATAGAGCGATTTCGTCGAAATTTTCGACCCGCAGGGTATCTAAGGAATGTAATATTTGCAATTTTCAAAAAATTTTCCCCTCCCCAAAAATGGCGGCCATTTTGAATTTTCGAATTTTTGCCAAAAATGGCAAAACACAAATTTGCTTCTATCTCCTTAACCGTGCGAGATAGAGCGATTTCGTCGAAATTTTCGACCCACAGGGTATCTAAGGAATGCAATCTTTGCAATTTTCCAAAAATTTTCCCCTCCCCAAAAATGGCGGCCATTTTGAATTTTCGAATTTTTGCCAAAAATGGCAAAACACAAATTTGCTTCTATCTCCTTAACCGTGCGAGATAGAGCGATTTCGTCGAAATTTTCGACCCACAGGGTATCTGAGCATTGTACTCTTGGTAATTTTAAAAAAAATTTCCCCTCCCCAAAAATGGCGGCCATTTTGAATTTTCGAATTTTTGCCAAAAATGGCAAAACACTAATTTGCTTCTATCTCCTTAACCGTGCGAGATAGAGCGATTTCGTCAAAATTTTCGACGCACAGGGTATCTAAGGAATGCAATCTTTGCAATTTTCAAAAAGTTTTCCCCTCCCCAAAAATGGCGGCCATTTTGAATTTTCGAAGTTTTGCCAAAAATGGCAAAACACAAATTTCCTTCTATCTCCTTAACCATGCGAGATAGAGCGATTTCGTCAAAATTTTCGACCCACAGGTATTTGAGCATTGTATTCTTGGCAATTTAAAAAAAAATTTCCCCTCCCCAAAAATGGCGGCCATTTTGAATTTTCAAATTTTTGCCAAAAATGGCAAAACACAAATTTGCTTCTATCTCCTTAACCATGCGAGATAGAGCGATTTCGTCGAAATTTTTCAATCCACAGGGTATCTAAGGAATGTAATCTTTGCAATTTTCAAAAAAATTTTCCCCTCCCCAAAAATGGCAGCCATTTTGAATTTTCGAATTTTTGCCCAAAATGGAAAAACACAAACTGGCCTTAACCATGCAAAATAGAGTTATTTTGTTGAAATTTTCGACCCATAGGGTATCTAAGAAATGTACTCTTGGCAATTTTCAAAAAAATTTCCTTTTCCCAAAAATGGCGGCCATTTTGAATTTTCAAATTTTTGCCCAAAATAGAAAAACAGGAATTTGCTTCTATCTTCTTAACCGTGCAAGATAGTGATTTCGTCAAAATTTTCAACCCAACCAATGCAAAAAGGCATGAAGCTGAAATAATTTACATCTACACTAACAAATATTTAAGCATCATTGATATATTTTACAAATGAAACAGGGTCTTGTAAGACTACTGTACAATTTGGGCAAAAGGTTCATGGGTGGACATTACACATGATAATGTGTGTTCTTCTATACTATCCTGTTTCTATTCGCATCTACTATCAACAGGGCGGCCTATTTCTAGTTACAAGATAGTCTTGTGTCATATTTTAAGATAGCCCTATATTGTAATTACACCAGATTGGTAACATATTTCGCCTGCTAACAAGACAATCTTTTCTTGCAATTACATGGTAAATCTTATAATTACAAGAAAAAACTTGTAGAATAATATTATTATGAGACAGAATGTAATTTTAGGCTTGACTCATGTATGAATAACATTTTCCATTTATTCACCTGGTAGTATGCTGTCCCTCATGTATTCTTTATATGGTCCATATGTTCCCACTGAGTATATTGGCGCGTGTCCAAACACTACAATCCAGTCTCCTTCTGACTCTTCCAGCTCGTTATCTAGCCAGGGCACCATATCCGTGTGGTTGTTGGTTTCGTGGATCAAGCATTCTGTGTCTATGGCAATGAAGTGTACTTTAAAGCCCGTGTCACCAATGTCATAGTAAAATGAGTACCAGAGTGAGGGGAAGTTCCACTTGGGTTCCACTAGACTGAAGTCCACCTGATTCCACTCCACGCCAGATCTGTACATTTTAAGGACTTAATAGAGTTTGCTTCTTGCTTTCAATACATTGGCTTATACAATCTGTAAAGATACTGCACTTCATTCTGTTGTATTTTAGACTACCATTTAACCCACATGGAATAATGTTTGAACGAACTGCTACATTTATTGAAACATATTTTTTATTGTTTTCCATGATGGTGAATAAAACCCATTAAAATTTTGTATCATTTTTAACACAAGAAATCATGATCAAAATTGTTGTGGTGTCAGTATTATAATTTTGTTTGTGTTAAAATTGTTAAGAATCTTCCTGTTTCTATCGCATTGTAGCCCATAATATCCATAATTATTTGTTTTCACCGAAGTTCGACTGATCACCGCCGCCGCCGGATTATGGTCTCCCTTGAATAACTTCTTAGCCTTTCAAATTTTTCTTTCCTTCTTATCTTTCTTTAAAACTATAGGGGCGGGAAAAATATTTGGGATACTTTGCGCAGACCTTAAGCTTTACTTAAGGTAACCTTAAGCATAACTCCAAAACACCCCGTCATCGCTTTTCGGAAAAAACCACACACACCTGTGCTATAAAATTTATCTGGTATATTCTGGACCAAATTTCCAAGGTCGGAAAGGCTTTTCTCATCAATCGCACCATAGATACCTGAATGGGAGGCGTTTTATTTTTGTATTTTTTAAAAATGGGTACTTGGTCTGTACCTCAAAAACGGTTAGGATTTCGGCGTTTTGTTGGAATAACTTATTCAGCTACTTTTTGATAATCTTTCACATGCCGAAGTTTTAGCTCTGTATCTGCAAACTTAAGGTCACCTTACTCACCAAAACGTGGGTTTTAACCCTCCAGTTCACTTAGTTTTCCACACTTTTCAACCAAACTTGGGATATATATTAAGATTCACCAAAGGATTATCCTGACTTTATGGTGACCTTAAACTGTTAATATTATTAGGGCTATGGCCCCCCCTAAAGTCATCAAATTGGAATAAAATTGTCTGGCCTGTTATTTTTCCATCTTTTTAAAAATCTAACATATATTGATATTGAGGTACATCAAAAGAACACTCTTACTACCTTATGATTCAAATATTAATAATGTTAGGGCCATCTTAAACTTAAAATGTAGAGTTTTTCAGCCCTAAGCTTAGTTAATGTGTACATTTTTCAAATAAAACTTGCGACATTTATAAAGGTTGGCAGAAAGGACATTCTGCTTTTATGGTCACCTTAAAGTCCCAATATGAATGAAGTTATCGTCACTTTTCAGTGAAAAAAGGAAGTTTTCGGCCTCCAGCTATCTTATTGTTCAACTGACCTCAGCTAAACTTTGTGCACTTATAAAGGATGACAAAAGGGACATTCTCATTTTATGGTCACCTTAAAGTCGCAATATGGATGAAGTTATGGTCACCTTGCAGTGAAATTATGGAGTTTTTAATCTCCAGCTATCGCATTGTTCAGCAGAGCTCAGTTAAATTTTGTACACTTTTAAAGATGACATTAGGGACATTCTTATTTTCTTTCCACCTTGGAGTTCCAATACAAGTACAGTCATGGCCATCTTGACGTGGAAATGAGGATTTTCAGCCCCTAACTGATTTACTGTTCAGTAACATCAGTTTAACTTGACATTGATTATACTAAAGTAAGATTTTGTATAACATTTCACTTAAAATTCCTGTACTTAAGAGGCTTTGGCCATCTTAACATGATAAATATATACTTCTTGCTCCCTCCTCATTTATTTTAACGCTTTTTAAAACCACACCTGGCATATATATACTTAAAAATATTTATGCTTTCTGGCAAACCTAATCTCTTAGTGTTTATGAAGTTATGACATCTTCAAAGAAAAAAATGAGCTATTTATGATGCACTGATGTGGTTATTAATATATTGCAACTGATCAATGTTCACATAATATAAATTCCCAATTTTAGGCAGATTTAAAAACCTCATTCTTCTGATTCCATTCTTTTGGAATTGTGGGGATATAACTTTTCCTTTTTTGAAAAAAAGCTTCAATTGATTCAACTTTTGTTTTGTAGGAGTTGATGATCTAGCTACTTGTTCACATAGACTATATAAATTGGTCAAATGTATACACCTGACTTCTTTCACAATATAAGATGCTTGAAAAAAAAACACTTTCTCATAAACAGTTTTTCTTGTACAGCATTTTATGTATCTCCAGCTGAGTGGAAATGAATGACTTGTCCTTTTCTTCTTCTTCCCCAACTCTGTATTTGCTTTTGTGTGATATCTATCAAAAGGCACATTCAATGCAGAAAGACCCCCCCCCACAACTCCCCTTTAGTGCACACAAAAAGCAAGTGGAAAAAAGAATGGCCTCAGTGGGGGAAATGGGGGGGTTGATGGAGGGAGATGATAGATAGATATATATATATATGTGTGTGTGAAGCAAAAGTGGAACAAAAAAAAGTGGAATATTTATGCTGTTCTTTCGAATGTATATTGTTTTCTTTTACTTTCTTCCATTTCACTCAGACTTCTACATTTAATTAATTTTAGCTCAAGTGGGAAATGAATTTTTGAAACTTTAATGCATTCAAATTCCTGAAGTGATGCACTAAATCAATTATAACTTGAAAAGTATTGCGTTCACAGCATTTTGTTAAAATATGTTCTTAGGTTACTTTTTCCACAGCTACAACAAGTCCAGTAACTTGTTTAGTCTTAATTTTGTGCATTAAGTGTGGAATGGATCATGATCTCCTACTCTTATTCCTAAGCCTAGATTTTTAATTTCAATTGCTAAATCATTCATAAATATTGCAATATATAAACTCATACTTTTCTTTCCCAATAAATCCAGTAACATTTTTCTAGCGCTATAGCTTGACTTGTTTGTAACTTGATTTTTCTTGTAAGCAATAACTCTGAAGCAAAATCAGTAACTTTTGAACAAAAAGTCTAACGCACTTTGGTTCACTGGATTTTATTAGTGGTTTTGTTAAGTTTTTAGTTGAAGCACAATCAGTAATTTTAAACAATAGTTCTTAAGCATCTTAGTCCACTGCATTCAATTAGTGTTTTTGTTTTGTTTGTTTATTTGGGGTTTTACGTCGCTTTCAACACTGTACAGGTCATATCACGACGGGTAGTTGGAAGGGCAGAGGAAACCAGTACATATAGTTCGCTAGGGTTCTGTACTGTAAACTGCCGACCAACGGCAAGCAACTACCAGCTTTCCCAATTACGGCCATGACGGGGATCGAACCCCGGCTGCAGAGGTGGGAGGCGAGAGTGTTACCACTCTGCCACCGTGGCCCCTCAATTAGTGTTTTATACTTAAGTCTGATACTAATGACATTTTGAACAGAAATGTCTGTGGTCAGTGTACCCTTTCACTTGAGACCTCTTCTTCGAGAACATTACCAAAGAATGTAGGACATACAGAATCCGGGGAAAAAAATGCCTCCTGGACAAAATGCCTCACAGAAAAAAATGCCTCCTGGAAAAAATGCCTCCTAGAAAGAATGCCTCCTGGATATTTTGTGACTAGGAAAAAATGCCTCCTGAGAAAAAAAAGTTATTTCAACTTGTAAACATGTTACATATGAAACCTATAACGTATAATATCAAAAACATGTTAATTTCAGATATGTACAGTCAAAACCAGAACGTACAATATCATGAAGTACAAATTACAAATATCTTCTTGAAAGGGTATCCCTTCAGCTGTACTCTGGACCAGTTTAAAAGCAGGATTTATGACTGTGAGGTTTCTTGATGAAATAGTTGTGGCCTTTATGGCTTACAATATGCATTCTTATCAAATTACAACATAGGTTATCCCCTCTGTAAGGAGTTGATCGCAGTTAGATGCACTAGGAGGGGCAGAAATGTAATTACAAGAAAAACACGCCACCTGTCAATGGAAACCAGGGATGAGCAGCCAGCCAAAGGAGTGAGAAGCACCAGCAAAACCTTACAAGAGAAACTTACATACCTTTGTACAGCTAAGCAAAATGGGTAAAAGAAATTGAATTTTTGACAGGCATTGGCGACTATAAGACTCAAGTGGAAAAAATGAAGATGCCTCTGAAGTTGTAATGTGAACCTGTAGTGTTATAATACTTGAAAGAACTTTTTATCTCCCGCCGGCCGGGCGGGAGATTATAAAACGCATTCCGTGCGTGTGTTCGTGTGTTACTGAGTGTGTGTCACGCTTTTGTAAAGGGCTGTACATCACACTGGTTGTTTCTCCTTGGCTTTTTCAATGTTTTTTATGACCTTATTGCTTATGTCCTTTCATTTGATGCTGTTATTTCACACCTACGACCATAGCTAAGTGAGTAATAGCAATGGTGGCTACTTTGAGTAAAGTGCTCATAACTCCAAAACGACTGCATTTAGAGTGTTTCTGTAAAATACGTTGTTCAGCTACTTTCTCCATGCCTACAAGATGGTACCATTTTAGGGTTCTATCTTCATAGCTAAGTGAGTAATAGCTATTTTCTGTTATTAACAATGAGCAAAATGAGTAAATTGATTTTGTCTTTGTAACTGTTACTTACAATATTGGCCTGAAATATGTTGTTCGACAACTCCTTCATGTACTATATCATGGTGAGGTGTCCAAGGTGTAGCACCATAGCTAACTGAGTAATAGCTATACTAAGTTTAACATTTGACCATTGAGCAAGTCACTTATAACTCAAAAGCTATTGAATATAGAGGATTTTTGTCGAATATGTTGTTCACCTATCTTGGATATACTGTATTGTGAATTTTCACAGCTGTAACTCCATAGGTAACTGAGTAATAGCTACTTTGATGATAACCATAATGAGTAAATGCCTTATATCTTCAAAAGTATTGCAGCTACACAATTTTGTTCCAATATGTTGTTCAGCTACTATCTCCACAGCTACAACATGGTCACTAGTTTGGAAGTGTATCTCCATAGCTAAGTGAGTAATAGCTACTTTGTCAATTTTTAATGATAACCATAATGAGTAAATGCCTTATATCTTCAAAAGTATTGCAGCTACACAATTTCTCTCAAATAAGTTGTTCATCTACTTTTTATGTCAGCTGACTTGTCAGTCAGCTGACATTATGTCGTCACTCTGCGGCGTGGGCGTACGCGTCCGCGTACGCGTCCGCGTGAACAACTTCTCCTCCAAAACTACAAGGCCTAGAGACGTACTGTTTTTTTTAAAAGATACCTTATCTATCGAGGATGAAAAATTGTTCAAGGCATGCAAATCTGTCTGTTCGTCTGTTTGCTAGAGACATTACAAGGGGGGTACCCCCACCAAAAGTGTAAAAATTTCAACACTTAATCACAATTTTCTCAGTGACTATTGCAGGGATTTCTCTCATATCTTGCATATATGTACTAGGCCACAGGTAGATTCTCTTGTGTGAGTATGAGACCTGGATCTGTCTTACTTTTTTTTTAATAAATTTTTTTAATAATTTTTAATGCATTAAAATTCATGAAATCATGCACAAAATCATTTATAACTTGAAAAGTGTTGCATTTAGAGCATTTTGTTAAAATATGTTATTCAGCTACTTTTTGCATAGCTACAATATGGTGAGTAAGTTGGGTGCCTGTCTCAATAGCTAAGTGAGTAATAGCTACTTTTGGGCTTTTCAGTAACTTCCATCATGAGTAAAATCACTTGTAACTTAAAAACTATTGCATTTAGAGAATTTCGTATAAATATGTTATTCAGCTACTTTTGGGTCAGCTATAACATAGTGAAATTTCAGACCTGTAGCTCATGGCATAGCTGAGTAATAGCTACTTTTAGGTTATCACTGTTGAGTAAATCGCTTATAACTTGAAAACTATTGCATTTAGAGAATTTCGTATAAATATGTTATTCAGCTACTTTTGGGTCAGCTATAACATAGTAAAATTTCAGACCTGTAGCTCATGGCATAGCTGAGTAATAGCTACTTTTAGGTTATCACTGTTGAGTAAATCGCTTATAACTTGGAAACTATTGCATTTAGAGTATTTTGTTTCAATATGTTATTCACCTATTTTGGGATCAGCTATAACATAGTGAAGTTTCAGATCTGTGGCTCATTGCATAGCTGAGTAATAGCTACTTTGAAGTTCTCACTATTGAGTAAATTACTTGTAACTTAAAACCTATTGCATTTAGAGAATTTCGTATAAATATGTTATTCAGCTACTTTTGGGCCAGCTATAACATAGTGAAATTTCAGATCTGTAGGTCATGGCATAGCCGAGTAATAGCTACTTTGAAGTTCTCACTATTGAGTAAATCAGTTGTAATTGGAAAACTATTGCATTTACAGAATTTCGTATAAATATGTTATTCAGCTACTTTTGGGTCAGCTATAACATAGTAAAATTTCAGACCTGTAGCTCATGGCATAGCTGAGTAATAGCTACTTTTAGGTCATCACTATTGAGTAAATCGGTTGTAACTTGAAAACTATTGCATTTACAGTATTTTGCTTAAATATGTTGTTCACCTACTTTTGGGTCAGCTATAACATAGTAAAATTTCAGACCTGTAGCTCATTGCATAGCTGAGTAATAACTACTTTGAGGTTCTCACTATTGAGTAAATCAGTTGTAATTGCAAAAGTATTGCATTTAGAGAATTTCGTATAAATATGTTATTCAGCTACTTTTGGGCCAGCTATAACATAGTGAAATTTCAGACCTGTATGTCATGGCACAGCTGAGTAATAGCTACTTTGAATTTCTCACTATTGAGTAAATCAGTTGTAATTGGAAAACTATTGCATTTACAGAATTTCGTATAAATATGTTATTCAGCTACTTTTGGGTCAGCTATAACATAGTAAAATTTCAGACCTGTAGCTCATGGCATAGCTGAGTAATAGCTACTTTTAGGTCATCACTATTGAGTAAATCGGTTGTAACTTGAAAACTATTGCATTTACAGTATTTTGCTTAAATATGTTGTTCACCTACTTTTGGGTCAGCTATAACATAGTAAAATTTCAGACCTGTAGCTCATTGCATAGCTGAGTAATAACTACTTTGAGGTTCTCACTATTGAGTAAATCAGTTGTAATTGCAAAACTATTGCATTTAGAGAATTTCGTATAAATATGTTATTCAGCTACTTTTGGGCCAGCTATAACATAGTGAAATTTCAGATCTGTAGGTCATGGCACAGCTGAGTAATAGCTACTTTGAAGTTCTCACTATTGAGTAAATCAGTTGTAATTGGAAAACTATTGCATTTAGAGAATTTAGTATAAATATGTTATTCAGCTACTTTTGGGTCAGCTATAACATAGTAAAATTTCAGACCTGTAGCTCATGGCATAGCTGAGTAATAGCTACTTTTAGGTCATCACTATTGAGTAAATCGGTTGTAACTTGAAAACTATTGCATTTACAGTATTTTGCTTAAATATGTTGTTCACCTACTTTTGGGTCAGCTATAACATAGTAAAATTTCAGACCTGTAGCTCATTGCATAGCTGAGTAATAACTACTTTGAGGTTCTCACTATTGAGTAAATCAGTTGTAATTGCAAAGCTATTGCATTTAGAGAATTTAGTATAAATATGTTATTCAGCTACTTTTGGGTCAGCTATAACATAGTAAAATTTCAGACCTGTAGCTCATGGCATAGCTGAGTAATAGCTACTTTTAGGTCATCACTATTGAGTAAATCAGTTGTAACTTGAAAACTATTGCATGTACAGTATTTTGCTTAATATGTTGTTCACCTACTTTTGGGTCAGCTATAACATAGTAAAATTTCAGACCTGTAGCTCATGGCATAGCTGAGTAATAGCTACTTTGAGGTTATCACTGTTGAGTAAATCGCTTATAACTTGGAAATTATTGCATTTAGAGTATTTTGTTTCAATATGTTATTCACCTATTTTGGGGTCAGCTATAACATAGTGAAGTTCCAGACCTGTGACTCATTGCATAGCTGAGTAATAGCTACTTTGAAGTTCTCAATGTTGAGCAAATCACTTATAATTTGAAAACTATTGCATTTAGAGAATTTAGTATAAATATGTTATTCAGCTACTTTTGGGTCAGCTATAACATAGTAAAATTTCACACCTGTAGCTCATGGCATACCTGAGTAATAGCTACTTTTAGGTTATCACTGTTGAGTAAATCACTTATAACTTGGAAACTATTGCATTTAGAGTATTTTGTTGCAATATGTTATTCACCTATTTTGGGGTCAGCTATAACATAGTGAAGTTCCAGACCTGTGGCTCATTGCATAGCTGAGTAATAGCTACTTTGAAGTTCTCACTGTTGAGTAAATCAGTTGTAATTGGAAAACTATTGCCTTTACAGAATTTTGTTTAAATATGTTATTCAGCTACTTTTGGGTCAGCTATAACATAGTGAAATTACAGACCTGTAGCTCATGGCACAACTGAGCAATAGCTATTCTCAGGCACTGACTGTTGAGTAAATCGGCTATAACTTGAAAAATATTGCATTTGGAGTATTTTGTTAAAATATATTGTTGACCTACTTTTGGGTTAGCTATAACATAGTGAAATTACAGACCTATAGCTCATGGCATAGCGGAGCAATAGCTATTTTCAGGTTCTCACTATTGAGTAAATCAGTTGTAACTTGGAAACTATGGCATTTACAGTATTTTGCTTAAATATGTTGTTCACCTACTTTTAGGTCAGCTATAACAGAGCAAAAATTCAGACATGTAGCTCATTGCATAGCTGAGTAATAGTTACTTTGAGGTTCTCACTCTTGAGTAAATCAGTAGTAACTTGAAAACTATTACATTTAGAGTATTTTGTTAAATATGTTATTCACAGACGTTTTGGTCAGCTATAACATAGTGAAATTGCAGACCTCTATGTCATGGCATAGCTGAGCAATAGCTTCTTTCAGGCTCTCACTGTTGAGTAAATCATTGTATCCAACCTGTAGGAAATCATGGGCTGGGAATCTGTTAATATGGTCCGATTTGACCTTGGAACCCTCCTTCAAGGTCAAATGAGGATAGCCAAACATAAAAGTGCTTATAACTCGCTTATTATTGGTCCTAGAGGTTTGGAATGAAAACCAACCTATAGAAAATCATGAGCTGGGAATTTTTTGGTGTGGTCGGATTTCACCTTGGACCCCTCCTTCAAGGTCAAATGAGGATAGCCAAACTTAAAAGTGCTTATAACTCGCTATTATTGGTCCTAGAGGTTTGGAATGGAAAACCAACCTATAGAAAATCATGGGCTGGGAATCTTTTGGTGTGGTCAGATTTCACCTTAGACCCCTCCTTCCAGGTCAAACGAAGATAGCCAAACTTAAAGTGCTTATAACTCGCGTATTATTGGTCTTGGAGGTTTGGGATGGTAAACCAACATATAGGAAATCATGGGCTGGGATTCTTTTGGTGTGGTCAGATTTGACCTGGGACCCCTCCTTCAAGGTCAATTGAGGATAGCCAAACTTACAATTGCTTAGAACTCGCTTATTATTGGTCCTACAGGTTTGGGATGGTAAACAAGCTACAGGAAATCATGGGCTGGGAATTTTTTTGTGTGGTCGGATTTCACCTTGGACCCCTCCGTCAAGGTCAAACAAGGATAGCCAAACTTAAAAAGTGCCTATGACTCACTTATTATTGGTCCGAGAGGTTTGGGATGGTAAACCATCCTAAATTCTTTGGCTGGGAATCTTTTGCTATGGTCAGATTTGACCTTTGGACCCCTTCTTTATGGTCGAACGAGGATATTGCATTTATAGTATTTCTTTAAATATTTTTAACCTACTTTTTACACTTAAACAATTACCTTGTTACTTTATTTCATAATATCATTTGCAGGTCACAACTTTTTTGTCCTTTTCTTCTGTCAGCTTCGGAATATCTTTCGAACATACTGTTCAGTTACAATTTACTGTATTTCTGTACTGCCCTTTCCCTGATAATTATGCTTTCCTCTCATTATCACCATCACAAATCAAAAACATTCAGTCAGCTGACACAGTGCCCGTTCACGGGCACTCTCCTCTTGTTTGTGAACTGTAACATATTTAAGTTTCACAACTGTTGCTCAATGTACAAGTGAGTAATGGCTACTTTATTGCTACTTTTGGTGAAAATGTGAAAAATGACAAATATCTCGCAAACCGTAATAGCTACTTTGTCAATTTTTAATGATAACCATAATGAGTAAATGCCTTATATCTTCAAAAGTATTGCAGCTACACAATTTCTCTCAAATAAGTTGTTCATCTACTTTTTAAGTCATTCATCTACTTTTGGGAGAGCTTTCACATGGTGAAGTTTCAGACTCGTAGCTAATTACTCACCTACTGAAAATGAGTAAATGCGAATTATCTCTAAAAGTATTGCAGATAGCCAATTTTTCCCAAATAACTCATTCACCTACTTTTGGGAGAGCTTTCACTTGGTGAAGTTTCAGACCCATAGCTAATTACTCACCTACTCAAAATGAGTAAATGCGAATTATCGCTAAAAGTATTGCAGATAGCCAATTTTTCTCAAATAACTCATTCACCTACTTTTGGGAGAGCTTTCACTTGGTGAAGTTTCAGACCCATAGCTAATTACTCACCTACTCAAAATGAGTAAATGCGAAGTATCGCTAAAACTATTGCAGATGGCCAATTTTTCTCAAATAACTCATTCACCTACTTTTGGGAGAGCTTTCACTTGATGAAGTTTCAGACCCATAGCTAATTACTCACCTACTCAAAATGAGTAAATGCGAATTATCTGTAAAAGTATTGCAGATAGCCAATTTTTCTCAAATAACTCCTTCATCTACTTTTGGGAGAGCTTTCCCATGGTGAAGTTTCAGACCCATAGATAATTACTCACCTACTGAAAATGAGTAAATGCGAATTATCTCTAAAAGTATTGCAGATGGCCAATTTTTCTCAAATAACTCGTTCACCTACTTTTGGAAGAGCTTTCACATGGTGAAGTTTCAGACCCATAGCTAATTACTCACCTACTGAAAATGAGTAAATGCGAATTATCTCTAAAAGTATTGCAGATGGCCAATTTTTCTCAAATAACTCATTCACCTACTTTTGGGAGAACTTTCACTTGGTGAAGTTTCACACCCATAGCTAATTACTCACCTACTCAAAATGAGTAAATGCGAATTATCGCTAAAAGTATTTCAGATAGCCAATTTTTTTCAAATAACTCATTCATCTACTTTTGGGAGAACTTTCACTTGGTGAAGTTTCACACCCATAGCTAATTACTCACCTACTCAAAATGAGTAAATGCGAATTATCGCTAAAAGTATTGCAGATAGCCAATTTTTCTCAAATAACTCATTCACCTACTTTTGGGAGAGCTTTCACTTGGTGAAGTTTCAGACCCATAGCTAATTACTCACCTACTCAAAATGAGTAAATGTGAATTATCTCTAAAAGTATTGCAGATAGCCAATTTTTCTCAAGGAGTTTTGTCAAATATGTTGTTCACCTACTTTTTGATGTAGTGCGGCGGGAGATCATACCACGGCAGTGGTCTTGTTTTTCTTAGGAGGTATTTTTCCTGGTCACAAAATATTCAGAAGGCATTCATTCTAGGAGGTATATTTCCTAGGAGGCATATTTTCTAGGAGGCATTTTTTCCAGGAGGCATTTTTTCCGCGCATCGGACATACATTCTTTTGAGAAGTAAATTGCACACCTACAATTTCTCTTCTGCCAAGCTGTGGTCGTTCTTTCATTTGTTAAATATGGTAACATACACAATGCAATAAACTTCACATTTTCTATTCCTTGTGATGCATATCTTGACATCTTTTATGGCTTACTTCGCACTTTTTCATCAGGGCCGCTTCGTTTTTGTCAGCAAAAACATTTTTCTAGTTATGCTGGTCAAGTAAATACCCAGTCTGTAAGAGTCACAATCATGTTTACCAATAAAATACCTACCTGTAAGATTAATTATCACGGTAACAAACAAAACATTTTCCATAATATTCATAATCATGATTTCCTTATGAATGGTCTTACCTGTAAAATCCATAGCCATTGTTACCAAAAAGAAAATCTTTACCGGAATATAGATAACCATGGTAACCATGAGACAAAACCTTACCCGCAGTCTCCACCATCATGACTTTTGTAATCAAGTACTGGTTTACCATTACTCTCTAATGCATACATTATAATCAGAATTTGCAGAATTTTTCTGATTTTACTTTAAAGTTCATGTAACTCTTTTCATGGTAGTTTCTACAAAATAAGTGTAAAGTGTGGTTATAAAAATCCATTCTGTTTTCCCCTGATTTAGCACTGTGAATTGTTCATTACTTTATCCTGTACAATACACAAGAAATTTCACTTCTTCTCCATAATAATACTAATCAGTGGACACAAAACCCAAGATTTAACTTTAATCCATTATGATAATGTATGATTGATTTCAAGAGGTTGTGTGATTTGAAGCCATAGTTTGCATCAATAAAAATGCATTAAACTTAAGCTGTTTCATTTATGATTTTTCGGGGGACAGTCAGTTTGGACAATATTCAACATTTTGGGCCAAATTTCAACCTCTCTCCAAAATCAATGAAATTATTGAATTTTGTCATTTGATAAACATATTTTCATTAGGTAAATGCATCATACACTATGGTGTAGCTTGTTATGCATAAGGTTTTTTTTCATAAGTACTAGTCAATTTATTATATTTTTATTAGCACATTGATTTTTGTTTGGGAATGATCTGTACAAGAGCATCCACAGATCAGTCGCTATTCACCCCAGACTGTGTCTATAGAAAGTGAAATATCTAGCATCCATAATGATGGGTACAAACTAGACCTTTTCCACGGTAATGTCCATGGTCTTGATTACCAGTGTACAGGAACTAATACATAATACTCACAGTCGTGTTAATCAACTGAAATTAGGCCGAGAGGGGTTTTGGTGTACAAGCATGAGCCGCAAGGCCATTAGAGAAATGAGTAATGCACTGAAGCTGTCGCCCATTCCAGTACTAATGTAGCCCATTGCCACTTAATTTCAGTGAGGAGGCAGACACCTTGCAAGACCTTACCCATAAAAGCCATAATCATGGTTGCCAATAGACAGGTACCAAGGGACGTCTCTGATGGAACGGTGGTTGTAGACATTCCTCCACTTCCAGTCAAACTGACGGTCATCAATAGAAGCCACACCATCCATGTAGAAGTTGTCACCTGCATTCACAGGAGGGGCATGTTTGAGTTCCTGGTGTTACAACAGCCTTTTTTGGCACTATCGAATTTCATTGTCGCAAATGTCTTAAATCAATGACAAAATGGCTTCTAAGGTCAAGAGGTTAAGCATATTGTCCCAAAGAATCTGATCAAATAATTTTGTATTGTGAATACATTTTTTGTATAGTTTTATTGCTCTGTTTGCGTTTTATATATGCCAATACAAATTTGCAAAATTTTTGAGTTGTAATTAACTCTGCCCTCACTAAAAAGCCTATAATGGCGAAAGTAAATAATATTAAGGCAATGTTTCTTGTTCTTTGGCTTTTACACATCTCCATGTTACTTAAAGGGCACATATTCACAGGGTTGATAATTTTGAAGTTATGCCCTCATCATGAATATGTAGCCTGAACAAAACTTATTCAGCGTAACTTACAGGGAATTGTTAATAACCAGTTTCTGTGCACAACAACAAAAATCTCTGTCATTTTCTTGTGATGTCTCTGAAAACCTGTTTTGACTGGAAAAATATATCAGGCGTATAAATGAGATCACACCACATTATTGGGTAAATATCTTAACAATACCTGTTCAGATTGGCATACCCACCAGTATAGTCAAACCCTACATGGTAGGCACTCACTGGAATATGACCTTTGTCTGATTCTGGACTTTCCCTTTTTGGCTTCCAGTGCATTGGATGATTTTGGATGAATGTATCTATTATTTTAAAAACGGTACCTGACATGACTACAATTAACAATAACTGACCAGTACTACTTGTTCAACAGTATCTGTAGACATGACTACAATCACCAATGCATATCTCTACTAATACTGGTTGAACGGTAATTGTATACATAGCTACTATGAGTCACTAGCTGACTTCACTGATTAAAACGATATCAGTAGATAGGCCTGTTATTACCACAACATGACTTGTACAATTTGTTAAACAATACCTGTTTCATGAACCATGCATGACCAGTTCTCCTGTTAGGACAGTACCTGTGCTCATAATGAAATCAATTGGGTGTACTTCCGCCCATAGTGCCATCTGTTCAGCCACTGGAAACTGTAGCCAGGGGCTGCCTGTTCCCCAGTCTCCTATGGCGATGAAAGTCACATGGTCTTCTGAGAGGTATGGAAATATAATTCCTCAGATCATGTGTGCCATAGACATATTGGAATGAAACTTTTGTATTTAAAGGCCACAATATGAAATATAAGACAAGCTTTATATAATCAAGGCAAATATGTTCAATCCTTAATGCTTGCCTTGGAAATTTGACCCATGCCAAATTTAGGCCAGGCACTAATCCATTTTGACAAATTAGGAACTGGTATCGCCTACAGTGACCGCCACCTAGTCCATGTGAACTGCTATGCATTGCAGGACGTTTTGTCGTGAAGTAGAAAATTCTATTATTTTCTTAACAATAAAATCATTTTTCTGTATTTTATGAAGGTTTAAATTAGTTTTATAATATAAATTTGGAAGTTTAACATCAATTAGTAATAATAATGTAATATCATATTTGATTTGCCAATTTAGTTGAATTAAAATCAAACTTGACTGTTGACTCACATTTGGCCTAAAGATCTAATTATTAAATGTGATGACCTGCCCTTTGATTTAAAAAGGTTCGTTCTGAAAATGTTCAATCAATTGTAATTGAATCTTCTGTATTCTGCTTGTACATTTGTTTGTACCATTCATGGTGTCAATTTTGTCATCTTTGCAACCATGTCCAGTGAAAGTAAATGACAAGGCCTGTTTATTATTCAAAATACAATAACATTGATAATTCAAGGAATTTGGAAAATGCATACAAAAATGCACAGTGCAGTGATGTCACCAGGTAAGATATTTTCTTTTCACTACTCTTGCTTTTCATTCAACTTTATTTGGTATTAATATATTTTAAAATGGTAAATGTCAAAAATATAGTGTTAACATACAACTTTTTGGCATATCATTCTGCATTAATATGTCAGAAAAAAGATAATGCAATTCTACTCCTTAAATTCCAGTAATATTTTACTGTATTTTGCTGCTGAGGATCTGCATGGTAACATTTTAATTTAGTTATACCCCAAAGCCATGTGGAAAGGATTTAAATTGAATATGGGTCAAAAATGCTTTGGATTGTTGGATAAAACTCTTGCTTCTATGGGAGGATAAAGAAGAAACTGTGTTTCACTCACACATGATACTCTGAGATGCTTTATCACGAATGAAGCTTTGTAATGCTCCATCTTACCTTTGAAGATTTTGTCACAGGGTAGTTGTACATTTATCGCTTGTAGCACATGACCAATTACACCGGATATTGTAAAATTTCTCAGAAATGTTAAAGAAGTTATTTAAAAAGTGACTTTTGTTCCAAATATCACAGACTTTATTTCTAAGTCAGTGCCAAGTGTTACATTTATTTACATTTATAATCAGGGCGCTTACATTTAACCATTTAAAAACTGTGGATTCTTTTAATTAAAGGCATGGATTCCTAGGTTAATGAGTGTGGATTCTGAAGTTAAAAAGTGTGGATTTGTGAAAAAGAATCCACATTTTTCTAATGTATGTTTCCAAAAGTGTACTTTGATAACAGATATATATTAGACTTATCATAACACTTTTAAAAATGAAACTTCTTACCTGCGTCAGTGTATGACGACCAAAATATTACAATTGTCAATTGTATCAAAGCTAACATCTTGTCAGTTATTGTTTGAATTACTATATTTATTGAACATGTTTCCTATCTAATATACCTGGAAAGCACAGGTGACTATGTAAGTAAGTGGACAGATAATAATACGATTCTGCATCAGCACCTGTTGCTTTCCAGTGAAACTGTGTAAGACTAAATATGTGAACCCAAAATTGCAGCAGTCCCCAGCATCAACTCAGAGATTAGCAGTTCAGGGTAAAAGGAATTATTAAATATATGTATCAATTCAATCATTATATGTACATACACACTAACTAATAAGTATGTACTATTCCATAAAATAATCATATATAATCAACATTGCCATCAAGGTATACTAACTTGACTGATAAGATAAATAAAGAGGCTACATTATCTCAACTCCCCTTTTAAAATGAACTTAACAGGTTAAAGGTAAACTAAATAAATAATGCTTGTGACTAAGAATAATCTAAAGGCCACCAAGTCACCCCTGCAAAAGGTCAAAGTTCAAAATGTTCCATTAAATTATAAGTGAAACTGTTTAGGTCCACAGCTGTGTATAAAGAATTAGCAAAAAGGTCAAGATGCACCCTTCTCCCTCCGAGTTTCAACAACCCTCACATAGTGACCAGGTTGGATTGCACTTTATAACTGTCCACGATCATTAATCAATGGTCCATACCAGGCAGCTACCAACTTCAGAACTGAGCCCCTGCCAATATGCACTGCTTGACGAGACAAAATCAAAGGGGCCACAACCATAATGTTAAGAGGCAATTAAGTCATCAAGTTATACAACTGAGCCCACACCTACAAAAATATGTACATGTGCTTACTACACCGTAGCCCAGCACAAAGGGAGAGAGGGAGGGAGTTCATAACAAAGTCCTCCTTAACTTCTCAACATGCTTGCACACAATGACCAGAAATTCAATGGAGAGTACAAAATTTTCCATGTTAACCACCTAGTGGCCCAATAAATTTCAAACCTACTGATTTTCTCCTAGCAACCAAGGGGTATTCATTAGCTGTTCATAAGATACTGCTACACTAGTTCATAAGAATTGTACCCAGTCTTGTTTTTAGGTTGTTTCAGGACTAACTGGGGAAATGTTCAGACACTGTCCCCGAATGTTACTGTGAGGCATAATAGAGCTCCCCTATGAATTTAGTTTTATAATTAATTCAATGGTATCATGTCTTTGGCGGCCTGAGTGAGGTTCACAAAGGGGAGGCATTTAGTTGAAATAAAACAGTTTTATTACCTCCGCCGTATTATTTTCATGACCATTTGTCTGTTTGTCCTTTAATTCATTGGCAGGATTACACAAATACTAATGGTTACATCTTGCAGAAAAAAAACGAGAAGAACGGTCTTGGTCTAGCTTCTATCCTATTAAATTTTGAGAGTGATCTGGATCACTGTGTGGATACAAAATCAGGATTTTCGCATTTACTTATTATTACTTGATTGCCTGAGAGCACACTGTGAGTGCACTGTATTCCAAAACTTTACCACACACAGATACTTCTACCCGCCCACCACCAAGAAGGGCAGGGACAGGGTATTATAATTGGGTATGTTTGTTTCTATGTCCAGGTGCATAACTCAAAAATTACCCATAGCTCTGGGTCATATTTTACGTAAAATGGGGTCTAACCAAGGCTTAGTCTTCCTCAAAGATGATTAGCATCCGGAAGTGGATCATTAATATTTTTGGCAATATTCACATGCATAACTGAAAAAAAACTATTTATCAGATTGAGATTATACTTTCACACAAGATGGAGTCTACAGATGGATTGGTGTTCCTTAAAGTTGATCAGGATCCAATAGGATGATCCTGTTTTGAATTCAGACTTTTTTCTGTTTGTCTTGGCAATATCTGTTGGGGAGTTTGTTTGTTTGGGGATATTATGGGGCTGCTTCATGGGAATGGGAGTTCAACTGGTCCTTTTGAGCCCTGTCTTCTGATTGCCCTCCAACCCTTGCCGTTAATACCCCTTACACTACAGGCGATATACCTTGTGGTAATAGGCGCTATTATGCCCCTGTCCTTCAACTATAACTTGACTTTTACATGCAAATACGTGAGACAGTGGCCCACCATCCCAATCCTTGAGCATCCCATGGGAGTGTTGTAATGTTTAAAATTTCCACCTCTGAAGACCACAACGTCTGTCACCATCAATCACCTTCCTTTGTCAACCCTACCACTGTCCTATATCCGGGTCTTTTAGCGACTTTCTGTACACATATTTTTAGTCGCATATGCAAAGGTGAATTTAAATGGCATTTTTATAGATGGTGGGGGATGTTCAATCACTGTCATGGTTCTATTTTGCTGCAACACAAATTTAAACAAGGTATCTCAAGGTAACTGAAGGTAATGCATATGTTACAATCTATCTAGTTGTCAAAGGTTTCCAGGAGGTAAAATACTGATGTAGATGACTACCTTATTTTGAAATAGGGGTCACTGATAGACGTATCCTTATTCGTAGCCATTTGAAACCGTGGAGGAACTTTGAAGCAGGAACACTTTTTTTCTTTTTTCTTGTCTTACTGACTTTTATTTTGTGCATGCACTTTTGAAACTAGTTGTTAAAATGATGAAGACAAAGAAGATATCTGCCAAAAGGGCCGCTCTCAGTGTTAGAAATTGATAGTGATTCCAACAGTGACACTGTAGATACCTTTGCCATTTCATTTATTTGCAGTAATGCATTAAATTATTATAACACAGCTCTTGGTGTTTGTATATCTATGTACCTCCATGGCATACATTAAATTAGTCACAAAACAAAGTGGATACCCTATATATACCCTACAAAAAATACAAAATGGTGTATTAATAAATGGTTACTTGCCCCTACTACATACTCTCAAGTCAATGTTTGTGCCAAGGTAACAAATGTGTGAGTATGTAGTGTATGTACAATTGCATTAGATATACTATTATTATTGTTATATACAATTACTCAGTATGTATATGAACATGTGTAGGCATGTGAATGTGTGTTCAAGTACTCAGTGTGTTGAAATCAGTAAGCACTCAGAGTGTACCAGCAGAAGCAATGGACTAGGCATCTACTTCAGCTATTGACCCAGTCTCCCCTTACTGGTCCCTCAGCACTTCACCAGTTCCAGTGTTTCTGTTGATACCGATGAACCTGAGGAAGAATTACGAATGAGGTCCATTGACCAGTTAGCCCATGTGTCCGGTAAGAAGTCGATGACTGAGGGTAAGGACACTGAAGAGATTCTCAATCTTTTAAGTACAGGTAATGGGCGTACCAAAATGACTCTTGAACTAATTAATAACACTTTGTCAGCTTCTACCTAAGACCTAGATTATCATGGTGCATTTGAATGGAGGTATCTGTGAAGGAAATCCACCTCTCATTGTGGAGGTCCTTCCAGGATCAGTCATTCCAGTTTATCATCCAGGTCATGAACTGGCCTGCAGCTCCCAACCAGGTTGAGGATACACACAGCAGTACGGACATACTTATCTTTGATAAAGGAGTTTAGCCTCAAAACCTCAAAGTATATTTTGTTTCAAATGCTTCTGGGGTTCCATTTGCTTCCATTATATTTTGTGCAGATTTTTTGTTGGGTTGAATTGCTTATAACACTAACCTTGTAATCACAATTCACTGTGTTTTAGCTTTTTAATAGCTATCATTTATTATCAGATTTACTTTTATATTTGCTCTGATTGTAAATATTTTCTTTGTATGTTGGATATATTAAATTCTGACAAGTTAATGAAGTTACAGGGAAATTGTAAGATTGATATTTCATATCACACATTTACTGTTGTCAGTAGTACCATTATCTCTTTATGTGCTTGGGTGTAATATTTGAGGTTTTATATTTACAGCTGATGGTAATACTGTTGGTTTTATTATAAATTTTAACACTTCAAGTGACTAAGTTACAATTGATGGTATCACTGTTGGCCTATGGTGTGATTTGTTTTAAGATTTCAAGTAAGATAGTTCTAGCTGATGGTGTATACTCTTGGCCCATGTAATTTTACTGGAACATTTGAAGTAACATGTTTAAAGCTGACAGTAGTACTGCTTGCCCTGTGGTGTGTTTTCAACAGTTCAAGTAAAAGAGTTCTGGCTGATGGCTTTTACTGTACTGTTAGCAAATGTGATGTTTATCAGTGATGTTTAACATTTGAGGTTCTTTAGAGCTGAAGGTACTACTGGTGGCCACTGTTGTGTTTTATATTTATATTTTAAGTTAGGTTTTTTCTGCTGCTGATGTTCTGTTGGCTATTGGTGTGTATCTTATGTTCAGGGTTCTACTTTTTGCCCTTTTGTTATACTTTTCTTCTTGGTTCTACATTTTACTCAGGATGTACTACCTGCACAAATAATATTTAATAATTACATAATTCTAGTAGTACATTAAAGAAATATGTGGATCAGAATATTTATTTTAAAGTGTTAATTGCTGGTGCTTTTATATGTACCTGTAAGACTGTGGATTCACGTTTCCACATTTAGTTTCAGCTCCAAAATTCCTCACAGTTTTGGTTACCCAGAGACTGTGTAAATATGTTGTAAGTAGCACCTATGTGTCAGTATTTCTGTTATTAGTAATTTTTGTTTGTTTTTACTTCTTTCTTTTGTAATTTTTTTTTTTAATTTTTAGTTATTTTTTTTTATGTTTCTAACGTTTTATTTATTTTTTTCTTCATTTTTTTAAGTTTTGCATATTAGGTCCTGTAAGTGTTCAGTTGTGATACATGTGATCAATTATTGTCCAGTATTAAGTTCTCTTTTTGGTTCACCTTTGTGATGATTTGTCAGCGTGTATATGTAATGAATTGTGCTTTCTTTTCATGTTTACCCTTATGTTATTGTTTACTTATTTTGTGCTTTTTATGGTGCGAATAATTAAAATTGATAAAATATATATTTGGTATTTCATTTCTTGCTACAGTTAAATTGACCAGACAGCGGTGATCTGCTTACATGTTCAATGGAACCTTTTAAAATGATCTTTGATTTCCATGAAATAATTTTGTCCCATCAAACCTGGTCCAGCCTAGTGGTTGCACAGAGACTGAGTGTCTTATGAAGTGACTGGCCTTTTATTAGGAGTCCCCTGTTAATTGACCTATGCATTGAAATGTATTCTCACACGGAACAGAGATTAAAGTCCATAAAAATGATAGGGGTAAAGTTCTACTAATTAAGCAAATTAGTGTATTTTATTTACAACAAAACAGAAGTGTGTTAAGAAATATAATTGCTCAGTAGAGTTCAAATTAGCAGTAGTCCATCAACACAGTTCATTAAAGTCCATAAACAAACTGGGTTATATCATTCTGGCATGGAACAGCCCAAACAGGTTTATTGTAGTTGTGTGTCAGGTAAAGTCCCTGCATCTGGCCGCGAATATAGTAATATTCCCCCTTTCCACACCACCCATGTCAACCAGAAATTGTCCCTGTCTTACCTGGCACCTGAGATGTCTCTGTGATTGTGCTGCACTTCATCTGAGAGTCCATGGTTGGCCTTTTATATGTCCATATAATCTGGGAAGTCATACAAGCTAGAACGACAGATGTCACAGTGTCTGAGTCTTGTGTCATTGTTGTCAGTAGGCACTAGAAATGATTGGCCAGGATCCCAAATGCATTCTCTACCGCACAACTTGCTCTTGACAGTCTGTTATTGAAGATACGTTCCTCATTGGTGAGATTTCTCTCTGAGAATGGTTTCATGAACCAAGTCCTTAGTGCAAAGGCATTATTGGCTACAATAAAATATGGTGTGTACCTGTCAACCTCTGGTAATTCGTCTGCGTCTGGAACTCCGATTGTCAAATCGACAATGCTGTGCTTCAGTTGACACTTGTTGAATATCTGGGCATCAGAATATGACGTAGTCAGCATCCACAATAGCTGACATCGTCACTGAGTAGCAAAACTTGTTGCAAAACCTGGAACCTGACTTCTTTGGGCATTTTATGGCAACATGTTTTCCATCTAGGTCTGCCACAACATGGTGGAAGTTCCATATTTGACCAAACTGCACTGCCTTTTCATGCTATTCTTGTGGGGTCCTCATATCATGAAGGTGGTCCTCAGTTGGCTCAAGTTTGGCTACATCTTACAGTGGCACACCTATGTTTTCATGTTTGATCCTTGACCCTTGCCTCCTGTCACCTTTGAATTTCTTGGTATTTTGCGCACATTATCATGCACTGAAAACTGCTTATATTTAACACAGACATCGGAGTGTCTTTCTCTCTGTGTGCATGTATGGTTCTATATGCATTTTAAAACGACTTGTGTGTGCGTATGTGTGACTCTGTATTAAGCAGATAATAAAAAGGTAACAAGGTAACAAAATAAAAGGTGAAATAAAATGGTACTTCTTTCAGTAAAATCCAAGGTTGCTTTGTCTTGCGAGTGGAGTGTGCAGACGTGTTTTCTACAGGGAGACATTACTCAGGAAGAAAGTTTTACAACGAATTCATCTATTTTACAAACTTTAATTTTTATCTACGTATTTTTACTGAAGTACTGATCATTATGTCTTCTCCTGGTCAGAAGAAGGGCACGTGTGGCCACATTATGGCTGTGTTTGATGGCCACCTCAAATGCGCAAGATATAGAGAGAAGGGGATTGCTGACGATCCGTGTGTCCAGAGCAGATTCTTCAACTTGCTACCCCCACCTACAGAGAGAGGAAGAACAAGGAGAAGAAGGTTTCTGCCTCCTCCATCCCCACTTTCATTGACCCTTCACAGGTCAGTGTGTTGGGATGGGTGGATGGAGAAAAGACAATTAAGAAGTCTGAAACCCCTGCTGGCAAGAAGAAACGTATTGACAAATCTCCCAAGCCCAGCAATAAGAAGAAATCTAGCAGCAAACCCAGGTCCGATGAACTGAGGGACCTAGATGAGAAATGGTCAGAATGCTTTTCAAGACTGGAGGCCATGTTGCTGTCAAAGGCGTTTGCTGTCCCTGTGGAGCCCGTGAGGAAACCCCTTTCAGTGGTTACCAGCCCTTTTTTGATCCTGGAACCTCCACCAGTGGCTTGTCCTCTGGTGTGACTGTTGGGGGGCACTGGTTCCAGTCTTGTTCAGACCACCGGTGATCCAGCTGTGTTTACTGCTACCCAGCCTGTTGAGGCTATCGGTACCAGAGATGCTGTGACTGCCAGTAAGACTGCTACCAGCCCTGTTGAGGCTCTCGGTACAAGTGGTGTGATCCAGCAGAATGCCACCCAGCCTGTTGAGGCTCCCGGTGCAGGGATGGCCACCCAGACTGTTGAGGCTCCCGGTGCAGGTCCTGAAGTTCTGCTAACTGATACCGGTAGTACTGCCCTACATGCTGAGATTACCGGCTCAGACAGTAAGGAAGAACTCCAGAGTGAACCAGAATCTCCCGTTGATGGCAATGTCCGGGACGATTCCCCAGACCTCACCACAGATGACTCAGCTGATCAGGAAGTATCTGAAGAGTCTACCTACAGAGGCTTGAGGTCCTTTATGGGCTGGCATCGGATCCCTTAACTCGACAGTGTGTCTTCTGCAGATGACAACCCTTTTGCCGGTTCCCGAGTTCAACAGACCGGGAAAGTCTCTGTCAAGTTGTGGGTAGACGACTGGATGTGTAGAAGGATGGAGAAGTTAAACCTCACTGTTCTGAAGGCTACCCTTCCAGAAGCAGAAACTGCTGGACTGCTCCGGGACCAGTTTGTCAAGACACCAAGTTTGTCTAGATGGTACGACATGCATGTTGACAAGAAGAACTCTAGTAGATCTACTGTGTGATCATGGTCTCTGGAACCGGCAAAACTCAACAGTGCATTCAGTAGGGTTGCCAGGCATAATCTACCTACTGCCCCACCCTCCCGGGCCTTTAGCCAAGACATATTGAGACGTTTGGAGAGAGCAGCCAGAGAACAATCAGTTATGTGCAATCAGGCTGCAGGGCTGCCAAGGTGTTTAACTAGGGTACAGGACGCTATGTCTACACAACTGAAGAGTTTACACGTGGACAAAGGCAAGGGCAAGTCCTCTGAAGGAATGCAGCAAGCTGTGGATGAACTGGAGGATTTGGTTACATTTAACTGGTCAATCTCCCAAGCCATGGCCAGGACAATGCAGGACTTGTCAGAGGGTGTGTTCATTAGTGTCGCAAACTTCACCCTTGCACGTAGAGACAGCTACCTGGACTATTTACATGCGGGTGTAAAACAGGACACACTGACTGCACTGGGTACTGCTCCCATTCATTAGCAATCACTTTTCCCAGACGAGCTTCTCATCAAAGCTGAAGAGGAAGTGGCCAGAAGTGAAGAGAGGTGTTCTTCTAGGCAGTCTCACAGGAAGCCCAGTCCCTTTCCTCCGTATGCTTCCAATGACAAGTATTTGCTTCAACAGGACCAGAAATCATCTGTGCCAGCTTGAAAGCAAATAAGAGAACGCCAGCAAAGCAGGAAAAGTCGTCGCAAGCCTTCCACTTTTTCACTGAAACCGGCCAAGGGTTCTAAACCGCATAAATGACAATTACTGTGTAAAGTGTGCCACCAGGTTGAAGGACTGTGTATGTGTACCCGGTCAGTTAGGTTTGAACCCTTCACCAGTGACTTAAAGCAAGAGCAAGACTGTAAATTTACTTGTAAACTCTTGTGTTGCAAATGCTCATTCTGTTACCGGGTTGCCGCAAAAAAAAGGCTTAAAGCCCAATTATTGTCACAATTACACAGAAATAAAATATGTGAAAGATGCTTCCTGTGTAGGTCACTTGAGCTCTGCAAATCTTGTCACAAATGTCCCAACTGTTGTTATAAGTCCACCTGTAGGGGCAAGGCTACATCAATTTTGGGAGAAATGGGAAGCTCTGGGTTCGAGTCCAAAAGTAGTAACATCACTCAAAGAGGGCTACACCCTCCCCTTCCGGTTCAGACCCAATTTAACCAGATCATCAACTGTCATAAGCAACTATGTCAACCCACAAAGACAGTCCCACCTTTTGGAGGCACTGTATCAGCTGGTAAACAAAAATGCTGTAGAACTCACTGGGGTTTTACAACAGGCTGTTTTTGGTACCCAAACGCAACAACTGGTGCAGACCTATCCTGGACCTGAGCACCTTGAACACCTTCCGAAACACAGAGTCGTTCAAAAGGGAGACCCCAGAGACAATAAGAACCTCCCTACAGATAGTGGAGTGGGTCATCTCCAAATAGACTTCAAGGATGCATACTTCCACATACCAATTCACAGTCAGTCCAGGAAATACATACGTTTTCACATCCAGGGTCGGTCCTACCAGTTCAAAGCCTTACCCTGTGGTCTGTCCACAGCACCCATGGAGTTCACAGTGGTGGCCAAAGAGGTCAAACTGATGGCTTTACAGAGGGGTATAAGAATTCACCAGTACCTAGACGACTGGTTGGTGAGAGCCACGTCCCCCCAAACTTGTCTCCAGCATACACAGACCTTGGTAGCTCTCTGTCAAGAACTAGGCTGGCTGGTAAGCAAGGAGAAGTCAGAACTGGATCCAAAACAGGTTTTCAACTTTGTAGGTTACCAGTTCGACTTGAAAGAGGGCAAGGTCAGACCCACATCAGAACGTTGAAAAAGAAGGGTGGGGCGCTCACTTAAACAAGCGCACTGCAAGGGGAACCTGGTCACTTCCAGAGAGCAAATTGCATATAAACCACTTGGAACTAAAGACAGTCTTTCTGGCCCTAAAAGAGTTCCAAGACCTCTGCTGCAACAACATAGTCCTGGTAGCCACAGACAACACAACAGTGGTTGCCTATATCAACAAGGAAGGGGGTGAAATCGGGCTCCCTGTGTTGGCCCTGGGTTCTGGTAAGCGCAGGAGTGAGATCCATACTTGGTAATATAAGAACATCAGACACCAGTCAGACTAGTCTAAGGTGTCATTGTACCCTTCACCCAGCTTTCTATCCAAAAACAGCAGGCTAAGGAATATCCAGATAGCGTGGCTCCCGCGGCCATGCCATGCCTTGGCCCCCACTCTGGATAAGTCACTCAAGAGTGACAGGTCCTTGTGTCCAGTCAGAGCCCTTCGCTATTACTTGGACAGGACCTCAGATCTTAGGCAGAACAATGAGTTGGTCTTTGTCTCCTTCAAGAAAGGTTTTGATAAGGACATCTCACCTGCCACCATCTCCTCATGGATCAAGCAGACTGTGATCCTATGTTATGAGCTCTCTGATCCGGAGGCCCTCACACTACATCAGGTCAAAGCCCATGATGTCAAGGCCTTTGCTGCTTCTAAGGCCTTCCAGTCGGGGTTTCCTTAGAGCAGATTCTGTCAGCCTGCCACTGGAAATCTCATAACACCTTCACAAATTCTATTTGAAGGATGTGGCTTGGGCTGATGCAGAACTTTTTCATTTAGGGCCAGTGGTGCCTGCCCAACAAGTCCACCACCAAACCCAAAAATGAGGAGATATGTAAATATGTAAATACGTATATATGTACATAAGATGTATATTTGTATATAATACAAAAAAAAAAAGAAACATCGGGCAACATCGGTATACTTCCGGTTAACCACTTAGTTGTAACGGACCTTGACCTAGGTCAACTGGGCCTTCTCAACTTTTGTTTTGTTTATGAGTTCACTTGAGTCCTTAGTAACTTACCCGCCCACCAAGCGGTAGTTATTCAGCAATTGTCCATTGGATAGGATGTATTAACGCAATAAAATTGCAAATTTAATTTACTTATTAAATTTGCAAATTTGCTTCAATTTATCAAAATAGTAGTAAAATTTTCAAGTTTGTCAAACAACACAACGTTTCCTAATGTCTCTATAAATTGACATGGTATACCTCTATTTATTTTATTTTACTTTAATTGTCTTGACTAAAAACTCACTTAAGTATATTTTTACACTTTTCTTGTGTTAAGATCTTAAATTATCGAGTTACTATTTCCATAAACTGAGTAATAATCTCAAGAATTTTAGATAATTAGGTTAATATGTTATAAAGTAAGTGTCCAATATTAGAAAATAATGGATTGTTTACGAGGTCCGGAATATCTAAATTACACCCATTCCTTAATTTGTAATTTTAAAGATGTTTTTACCATGCTTACTTTTCATTCCTATATTTCTGGTGTGTATTTTGGGGTTTTGTGATCGTTTTAGTTGAAATAAATGTAGAAGGTGATTCTTTGGAAATGTGTAAAAAAGGCTTATATATATGGCCAACATCACAGAGTAGAACTTCTGCCTAATACTGAAAGATATTGGACACTCTCAGGTGTAAAATCAGTTTAGTAACTTGGCATTCAGAATTCCATTTTTGGTCTATATAGTCTTTCCCACAAAAGCGAATTTTCTGGCAAAAACAGAATGTAAGAGTTTTATTGGCAACATTTTCCATTATATGAAATAGAATCTATGTTTTAAACTGTCAGATTGAATAAAATGCTTTCTGAGATCTGTGTTTTGTTTATTCAGGCTTTCACAAATCCACAATATGATATGCTCAAGTATAAATATATAAGAAATCCAAACAAGCAAGTTTATTATTATTGTTTGTATGAACTAGCCAGTTTAAGCCGGGTGCCTGCTATGACTGATTCTGTTGAAAAAAAATTGCTATAAAACAATCAAAAACACGATTTGTCGCCGGTAAGGGTTGGTCCTTCACAAAATACAGAAGCCTTATGACTTGCTCTGGATTGCAATTCACAAAGTTCATTTGTAACATCAAGTCCCGATCACTCTTGGGGGGAGATCAGCAGACACACAAGAATAACATTCTCTTGGCTCCATTTAAAAGGAAAATTATTTGTATCATGAAAAGGTAGGCCATAGTACTGTAAAGATTGGTCATACAGTACTGAAATGTCGACTCACAAAGGTTTTTCTAAAACATCTAAAATATTTTATATGGGTAACCTGGCTACTGATAGAGTTTAAGGATTGATTGGATAACCAACATATATTACTTTGTCCGGATGTACACTTGCGACAGTGAAACAAGTGTATAATAAATTATTCCATATGCTTTATCGCTAAGTTTGCAACAAGCTTGAAACTTTTACAGTGTAAAATCTAATTGGCAGGCTATTTCAGCTATGACCTCATTGCACTAGAAACCCTCTATACTAATGTCTTTACTCTTTTCACCAAATCGTTCAGCAAGATCTCTATGTTGTATATCACATAATAAGCATTGTTTAAAGCCTCTGCTCTGGTAGTCACAGATCTCAAAAACGTGGGAATGGAATGGTTGGTCACGTGGTCAGGTATGGCTGGGTAAAGATTCCTGATGTTTCTGACAGTGCTAACAATTCCTCTGTAATTCCAAACACCTATACCAATGTGAATCTGTGTGAGGCCATTCAGGATATCTTCATGCAGGCTGCTTGGGCGGTGTAGCCTTCGAATCTGGTTTTGCACAGCTTCCGAAAAAAGTAAGATTCTGGAGAGATATGTGTAGATTGTGGTCATAGTATGTCTGGATCCAGGGTTGTAGGTAGTTGACTGTTAAAAACAATACATACATATATACACACACAGTAATTATATGATTAAGTTTGGATAAATCGTATATGTAAACACATTACTACTTGGCTATGTGACTCATGCATAAACTTGTCACACATCAGAAAACAGGGTACTAACAGAAGTAGGTTGTCATCAATATTGGGGCTATTCCATTATGGCGACCCAATCGTAAACCTAGTTTAAATGTTGGTTAATGAAAAATTTAAAATAGATTTACAAACCCTAAAGATCGACAAAAGTCTCAACTTTAAGCCTAAGCCCTGGCTAAGACCTTTCGTGAATACGGGCACTGGATTAGACTGGGATTTATCTATTGTTTCAAGACACTTGAACTTGATTTGTTTGATTACGTGTGTGACTTGGTAACTGGATTAGTCTAAAGATTTACCTTTTGTTCAAGCATTACTTTTGAAGTTGATTTGTTTCACTTGTGGTTTAGTGACTAGTTAATAGGATTAAATTAGTATTGTTGCAAGATTCTTTTAAGGTAATTTTATATGTTCTCGTGTTTAAAGCAAAACAATTAAAATAATCATATTTTAAAAACTTGGTTCTTAAATACACAAATACCGTTGTTATTTAACCAAATATGAATATAATTAACTTGTTTGATTTAATTACAATATTTGTTTTATTTGGTGTAATTTAAAAAGAAGTTATTTACATGTTTTTGTGAAAATAAAGTTATTTTCATAAAACATTGTTAAATTTTATACTATGACTCACACATAAAGTCACCTATTACATATTGTTCCCTAAAGTTTGATAGGATTAAGCATCATTGTATTTTGATACTACTATGATGATGATTTGTTTCACTTATGCTTTGGGGTATTCCCATTATGTACTTCCAAAGTTATGACCAACGTCTCAGAGGTAAGACTAAGATCAGGTTTTTGTGAATACAGTCCCTGCGCTTTTCACTAGTGAGAGGTTACCACAAACATTCCTAGTTGAGTTGATGCTGAAATCTATACACACAACTTTATCAGTAGGAAATGACTGTGAACGTTATCGTCTAAAGAGGGACGTTGAAGGAACTTAAATTTTACACAACTGCATCTGGTATTTCAAAACAAACTGTATTCTGCATGTTTCACTGAGATACTGATTAATAATGTTTTAGATATTTTTATGCGATTAGTGCAATCTTGAACTGTTCAATTATGGGTACTTAATTTAAATTTCATTTCTTTGTTTGCTACAATGATTCTACATGAAATATCCGCTCAAATATAACATGGCCTTAAATTAGCTTATTTTCTGCAAAACCTCTGCTTTTCAACCACGTTCGGAGGGTATCAGTTTGGTCAGATAATAGAATGGTCACAAAACAGAATATGTATTTTAGTGCCAAACAAATGGAAAATGCAAAATTGTAGGAGAATGAACAAATTTCAATAACCACTATAACGTTAGAAGGTAGATGGTAGGATACTCTAGGTTGTTGTGTATTGAACTACCAGATTCCAATGTATGTAACATGACGAGCATTGTAACAAAATCACATGCCTGTATGGCAACCATAGTTAATAATTTAGTATTATGCATGTACCCCAGAATATAAACTTGTTCTAAATTCAACACAAATTCTTCAGCCGGTGTACCTTCTAATTGATTTTCTTTGAAACTACGTGTAGGGTGAAACCCATTTGATGCAAAGGTCATAGCAAGTGATCAATACTGCTGTTTTTCCAACTCATCTAGTTTTATCTAGGACGACTGAGGTTAATTTTTTCAACATTTCCAAAAGAGGAAAAGTGGCTTGCACATGCCTTATGATTTACAATGCAAAATAGTGAACTAGCACTTTCACTCCTTCACATGACAGGACCACACTAAAACTGTTTCAAGACTTAGAAAAATCACATAAAATCAACTCACTAGATGCAGCTGGTGTATCGGTGGCAACTCTTGCAGCATCCTGATATGTTGCTCGTTTTGGAAATCTTGTCTAATCTGAAAACACAGGGCTGGATAAGGTTAATGGCATTTAGGAAAAGTTATTGTTTCATTTGCAACCAAAGACAAAAAAATATTATTATTATTATTGTTATAATGCAGTATTTTTAACATGAACTATTTTTATTACAATGCTATTGTTTGCTGATTCTTTTAACTTCTAGTGGTTACAGGCTGTGGGTGACTGTTTAAATCCAAAAAAGAGAAACCCGCATCCATTGCGAGATTAAATAATGAAACATTACCTCAAAGATGAGAACTAGGAATGTTACAAGCATTTCACGAAGGAAAGTAGATACAGACAAAGAAACAAATACCACCATCACTCAGACATAACTATACAAGCATACACTGTATCATCAAGATACTTGTACCTTTTTCAGAATTCTGTCTACGATCAGTTGTGTCTTATTCAGGTCTCTGCAGATAGTGTCCACAAATGTTTCACTGACAGTGATATTGTTAGCATGATGCTGTCGTTTCATGACATGACTTTGTACAGGATGGGTTTGGATGTGAATAATACCACTGGCCAGTACAATGGTCATGATCGGAGTAAGTGTCCACATCTGAAAAAAAGACAAAATAGATTATGTTTGGTAGTTCAACACAACTGTACCACAATACCCTTATTTCTACTTGCTTACAAAATTCAAGGTGGATTTACATTATATTAAAGATTGCAATCGCAGAAGTACATTTTATTTTAACATTTAAACACAGAATTTAAATGTTGCTCACAAGAACCAGAATTTCTTTTCTTTTAATTATTTGTTTGTGTGCAACTTACTTTTTGCATTGCATTTAAATCGTTATAACAAATGAAGTTATGGTGAGCAATAAATGTGTTTTGTGAGTTGTACTATCTAATTAAAACATTTTTACCTCTGTAATATGCCATGTTCTTTTGTGGTCTCCGTTACACCATCTATTGCAAATATGTTTGTTGAATGAATGATAAACTAATTTTGCAAATGTTGCTTTATTTGTTGTGTGTTAAAAGTAAATACCCGACATTTACTAGGCACTATCTATAACCAGTTGATCCCGGTACCTTTGGATTACACACAGAGATATAATCAGATGCTAACAAAATTGATATATGTCAGGGTTTTTCGATATGTCTGAAACTCCTATAATTCTTAGATCATATTATTTTCATTTTAGCCAAGTAATACTTAACAAAAATACAAGACTTACCTTTGCAGTTGAATTACGAACAATCTTATGAGGCTCTCTGATGTCCTGTAAGTAAGGGCTTTCACTCCCATAGTCAAATTCCAATATTTATACAAAACTAACATGCAGTAAAACTTTAATATGTAGGATGGATATTTGTAAAGTTTTTAACTGAATTCATTCACACTTGCAGCTGAGGGCGTAGATAGTTAAGTTTGTGAGGGTGGTTCAGGTATTCATGTCTATAGGGTAACCCGTTCTCTTATGGTATTTTATTTTGTTGATCCCTCCATTTGAAAATGTGCAGCTGAGCAAAACTGTTTAGCACTGGTTAATGGTAGGTTCACACTTGTCTAGACTGAAAGTCAATGTTAAGGTTTTTTACATCCAGTTCAACAGCCAGCGTCATAGTGACACAATCTCTCAGCATTAGCACTTGTTGGAGTCAAACTCTCACAGAGGTGAAAGCCTGTGATTAGATGTTGAACTTATAAACCGCTGAAAGTCACCATCTTTATTCTTCTCCGACTGAATGGGGTTTACAAGAAGACGCAGGGAAGCAAGTCAAAGCGGACAAATATTTTCATATATTTGGAAAGTTAACATGTGATGCCACAATAGTAGCAGAGACTATCAATGTTTTTTTTAAATGTATTACTTGTATAGGACAAATTTGGGCACCATTTTGATAACTAATTCCAGCATTATTGTGTCAAGAAAGTTCAGAAAAGTGACCTCTGTAGTGGTCTCTGTGGAGTCTCAGTTAGGTGTTGTACTTTAGAGTAGAAGGTTTAGGGCCTGGCCCTTGTCTGGGTCATGATCTTGTAACGTTGTAACGCATAACACCTGACTGTTGTCCTAGGTATGCAAATTGTGCCCCTTGAAGAGCTACTTAAAATTCACATGTATGTGTGTGTCCCTCTTCAACCAACATTAGTTTAGGAGGTAAACCTTCTACAAGCTGGCATCTTGTTCAGAGGGGTTTAAATACTGTTAACAGCATTGAATACCGTAAATGATCATCAGCTATATAGGTCACTTGGGACAAACAATGACTTTTCTCACAATGCCACACTTACTGGACCATGTTTAGGGTTTGTGTCTTGACGGTTTTGAATAGTAATACTTTTGAAAATTTTGTTATGGCTCTAAAAGTGACGTTAAAGACCCACTCAAAGAGAAATACATAACAATGTTTTATCGAGAAAGTGTGAATTTAACATAAGATAAAACCTATTTCCAGACTGTGATGGGTCACACGGATACTAAGCTTAAGTTTCTCTTGAAACTAGGCTTTATTGGATTGATATGGTCACAAATTGAAAGATTTTATTTACAACCAAATGTGAATGCAAATTAAGACTAGTGTTTATATTAATATTACATTGGTAAGTATATGGTAAGTATATAGTTACAGTAACAGACTCAGCTGTAATTGTAGTTTAAGCATATGTTAGATTTCAACCATAACGGGATCAATTATGTGGGAAGACCATTCAACACAGTTTCCCCCGGAAGATAAATATTGCTAATGAATTCTCAGAATCCACGGCGTGCTTTGTGGGTGTGGGGGATTCCCCCTTTTGAAGGATCTGTTGATGCAGATCATTCCATCCTACCAGTTATTGAAAGAGCCATGTATACATTATTTGGAGAACAAAATGGTCAAGTTATTGAACAAGAGATGAATATTAACCTGACTGATCTTCAAAGCTCGAGCTAAAATCAAAGTTTTTTGTATTCATTTTTGAATGTTTTTTCCACCCTCATCGTGAAAGTATCCAAATTCTGCACTTTGTTTTAGTTTCAATGTGATTCCAACGAATTAGCTAGTGGCACAAAATTATATCTGAGCGACAAAAAGTTGTACTTATTTATACAATTTTCTTCACACCTGTTTCAAAAGAGTGGTCATACAACTACTTTCAAGAAATTAGAGGTAAAAAGCAATGAGAACTGACCCCTGCAATGCCTGTTTTGGTCTCTTGTGGAAAGCCGCCTGTTTTGGTATCTGGTGGAAAATCCCGGTAGATGCTTGCAGATGGAGATGCTTTACCAATATATTATTGTCTTATGAATAGGGTAACATATGTCAACTGCAATTTGAATTCAGCAAACCATATGCAATGAAATTACAAAACATGTGTGTTGATTTTATTAATTAATACGTGTTAAATCCAATAACTTTATTCAGTTAGAATCCTTTTGTTGTTAGATGAACATATATTATTGACGCCAGCCTCTAGATTTAGCAATGAATTCTGAGCAAAACTTAACTATTGTAACTAAATCAATTTCTTTCTTTAACAATAACCACTTTACATTTGACAGATTTGTTATAATTAAAATAATCAAATTGAATAAACTTCATTGTATAAATATTTTGTTTCAATGACTGGTCAACATAAATATCTCTATTCATTCGTTGGAAGTTATTTTATCTTTTGACACCATTGCAATGATAATGTCTTTATTGGTCTAAGATGCCTTTCCAAAGGGTATTCGTATTTTACACTTCATTATCAACATTGCTATTGGCCACTATACCTATTGTAATGTCATCATTCTTCTGAGCAGGCCTTTCATCATGCTATCTATATTGTACAGTACATAATAAGCATTGTTTAGGGCTTCAGACCTGGTTGCAACAGATCTCAGGTAAACGGGTTCTTCATGTACTAGTTCTGAGTTGACCATACCTTGGGTTTCAAAGTAGATGCTTCTGAGCATATGTAAGATTCCATAATATCCATTGACACCAATGCCACTCTCTATTTGAGCTAAGGCATTAAGAATGGGATCTGTGAGGCTTGTAGATCGAGGAACAGATCTCATTTGACTGTCAACCAATTTACTCAGGTTAAGAGCTGTATAAAGTTGGCTGTATGCATGTCTGAAGATGGCACTAGACCCAGGAATGTAAACATCAGGCTATAAAGAAACACAATAAGGTGAAATTTAGTACTAACTCTCTAATAACATACCTAGCAATATATTGGGAAAAATCCACTCTGCTTGACCGGAATTTTATCATGCTACCTTATGAGTATTGACACACACAAAAATAAACGCATATCTGTTTTTTTTGTGGAATCGACAAAAGTTTAACAATTTTACCACTGTCCCACTGACACGGCTGATTGTAATGTGTAGTTGATTTTAAACTCAGGGTGTTTACTGATCCAAAGGAACGAAAACTGACAAAACATGTGATAGGTTCTGAGTGACATCGGTCACATGACTGATCAGCTTTATGTTCTGCTCCCATTCACCATGATTCATAAAGATCAATTAGCACCAAGCCCTGATGATTCTTGAGTAGCAACATGACACTCCCAGTACTAATTTTATCTTGCTACAAAATCACTTTGCTACACTTTTACAGAAGAGTCTACATGATCAGTCAGTGCTCGTAAAATATTGGTTGTAACTACCTGATGATGCATCATTGCACCCTAATACATAAAAAAACAGATATGCGCCTCTTTTCTGTATCTGTGTTTTTTGCTTGATGACCTTGTTGTTACAGCTCCAACAAAATTACTCGTTGAAGAATGAGCACCCCTAATAACCAACCCCTTCTGTCTTCAGCTCTCTAGCGTGTATATCTTTGTACAGCTTATGAAAACTCGTGGGAGGTTTTCAAACAGTTAAAACATGGTCCAAAAGGTTGTTCTGAGTTGTGCCAACTTAATGATAATTTTAACAGAAACGCCCTACCCAAATATGAAGCTGATCAAGCAAGAAGTAAAAGTACACAAGCCCATCCGGTTGTAGCTATTGACTTCAGTATGAAAACGTGTCAACTAGATACAAAGATTTGTTGTATCTACCTTATGACTGAAAAGGATCAGTTGTGAGTACATGGGAGAGAATGGTTCTCTCACATATGCTTTAAACATGTTCACATTATGGAAAAGCATATACAGTAACTGCAAGATTTTATAGATCAAGGTCACTATGGCAAGCTCAAAGGTCAAATCAAGGTCACACCATGACATTGCACACCTACACCCCTAATAAATGTCTCCAAGTATCAACTTCCTACACCTTTTGGTTTCCAAGATATAGCTTGGACAAGATTTTATAGGTCAAGGTTACTATGGTAAGGTCGAAGGTCAAATCAAGGTCACACCATGACATTGCACACCTACACCCCCTAACCAATGTCCCTAACAAGTGTCAACTTCCTACACCTTACTGTTTCCGACATATAGTCCGGACAAGATTTTTAAACTAAAGGTCACTACGGCAAGGTCAAAGGACACATCAAGGTCACATCATGATGTTGCACACTTAGACCCCCCCCCAGCCAATTTCCCTACCAGTTATTAACTTCCTACACCTTATAGTTTCTGAGATACAGCCTAGACAAACTTTTTCCCACCAAATGTCTGCCCGCACATCCAGACACAATTGGTGAAAACAATACCCTGCCAGTCCTTAAGGGTTGTGGGGTAAAATTGAAATAAACACAAACTTACCAATTGCAGTTGTTCGATTGGAGGAAGGTCTTGTAATGTTTTGATGTGTTGTGTGTTCTGGAAGTCAGCTCTTATCTGAAAACAACAGTGAAACTGCTATTAGGAGGATACCTGTTTTGAAAAATAATGATTGTGGTGTTTTATATTATATTGTTGATCCAGTATCTCACTATTAAACACTTCTATGCTCTACAATCATTTATTGAAGACTGACTTAATAACATAAGTCTACACATACAATTCATATGTGTGTGGTTCATTACTTAATGGGCTGTGGACATAATCATTACAATTAAAAATAACCACCTTATGGGAGGAGCAAGGGTAGCAAACATTACACAGTATTTTACAGTTTTTTATACCCCTTGAACACTACACCTGTGGTCACTGGCGTTTGGTGAAATGTCCCCGTCCTTGAATCACCATCTGACATCCGTTTGTAAAGTTGTGAGTCAGTGGTGAACCGTCCATTTCCTTGTGAGTTCTACGAAAGTTTAAAAAATCTTTAAAATTTCCACCTCTGAATGTGATGACGATTTTGAGCATGCACATATGAATGTTTTACTACGGTAACCAAAGGTGTTGTCCAAGGTGTACATAAGGTTGTGCTTTGATCATGTTTCAGTGTAATATGGCTACAAATGGCGGGTGACGGTACATGAATGTTTGACCACTGTGACACTATGACGGTGAAGGTTTTACCACAGTGACGCAAGGTGGTATATGGATCTCAAACGGTAGTTAAAGGACAGGGACATTTCGCCAAATGCCTACACCCACGAATTACACCACTTGTAGTGTGAACAACTCAGATGAAATGGGGAGACCTGGGAGGTGGTTCTGCCTCAGAGGAACACGTGTAACCATGGGACATACCGCCTGTAGAGTGTTGTACTTTTGCAAAATAAATTCATCACACAGGAAAAAAATAAATTTATACAATCTTAGTATTCCCTTTTGTGCCCACTGCTTTCTCGTCGCTTGTGATGATTTTTCCACAAGTCAGCACATTGTTTTGAGTAGATGTGATCTTTTTTCTATGGGATGATAGTTAGGGCCATTTTCTTATTGACAGGGATGTTAAAATGTTATTGAGTTAGATCGTCTTGCATATATTGTTTTATTATATTGTTACCCTAATGTACTAGTATGTATTCTATCATTATTTGTCAGGGTTGTTTAGTGATCTTAATAGGCATTCAAATTTCATTGTCATTCATAACACTTTCTAAGTTTAGTATTACTACACCAAACACCCCGGGCCTACCAGTTGATGGCACTTTGTAGGTTTGTTTGCCTCCTGTGATATGAAGTGGTCATTGCTTACTGGTTAAATATTATTATTGTCTTTACTTAACCCATTCCCCAGCTTGGTCACATTTTTGGATATCAAGCAACTGCTGCATAGAATTTTTATTATAAACCAGTTTATTAGTAATGTAATGAACATGCTTGAAATTATGGCATAACGTGTTCATACACAGAGTGTAGCAATATAAAGACATTAAATGTTTTTAAAATAAAATATTAAAGCCAAATTTCCCTGGATATTGGCGTGGGGTTTCCCACTGGGAATGTAAGTAAATTTGCTTTAAATAGAAAGTGTGCATCAGTTTCAAGGTTAAAAATCATTCAGTATCACTGAAGTGAAGGTTTCTCATTTTAAATAAATTGAAATATTACTTTTTCGATTATCTCTATTTCATGTTCTAATTCTAACTGTTCATAAGAACAACATTAACCTAAACATATATATATATATATTAAATAAAGATAAATAATTTAAGAATTACAAACAATTACATCAAAGAATTTCCTTGTTCAAAACTATCAGTCGTGAAATGCATTGCAGTTAAGACTGGCTAGCTGAAAGGTACCTTAGCCAATGCCAGTCCTTTTGTTATATAAACGGGTTGGTTCCTTCTCTGTCTTGTATAACTCCTTCATAAGGTAAGATTTTGGCATATATTAATCTGGTAAGCAAAGATGGTTTCTGTGAAGCTATAAAATTAGCTGCTCAGATTATGAACTGCAATACAATCTTGACATACAACTTGCTTGAAACACCACTGGTTGCCGGTGGAGACAAGCCATTTCACAAATAAGTAAACTAAATATTTAAAAGTGGATGGCAAAAGGTTTATATTTAGATTTAAAGATGCACTTTCAAGGTCAGGGGGTTGACGGCTCATGCAATCTGTCTAGCCCAACAAAAAACAACTAAATGACAGAGCACAGGGCGACAAGTTCCTATTTTTTTCTATCATTTCCTATTTTTTGACAAATTCTTATTTATCCCTATTTTCCAGCAAAATTCCTATTTTTTCCTATTTTTGGTGATGATAATGTATTTTAACTCACTAAATTTTGTTGATCACATGGAAAATGACTAATTTTCTCACATCATGATAAAATATGTTTTACAATATCATTGAAAAAAAGAAAAGTGGTTTATTATGATAGTGCATCTCACAAAATGAGTGCTACAAAAATACCCAATGAATGCCTTTGGCATGAGAAATGGCCTGTCTGGGGATATGTCGATGTAATCTAGTTATGATTTTGAACCGAGTTACATGTAACATGCAGTTCTATAGAATGTGCATTTATAAGATTTCTCTGATGTAATTCAATAAGTATGATGTTTACTTGATATACACATGTATCATTTTGACTTTTGTTATCCCATTGTTCTAAGATAAGTACAGAATAAAGGGAAATGTGGTGCACCATGATGGCTATAGGGTGTTGGGAGGCTATCTTGTTAAAAAAAGATTCCTATTTTCACTATATTTTTTTCTGAAATATTCCTTTTTTATTCCTATTTTTTGGCTCCTGAAATTCCTATTTTCTGAGACCCACTTTTAACTTGATGCCGTGCAAGCAATATGACCCCTTATTAACAAATAGAGCTCATAGATTACACAGTGACTGGATGAACCAGACAATCCCAAGTGCTAGATGAGGTTGATTGAGTAAAACTAAAATATTTATGTAATAACAATAGTAAGTGATAAAATGATGTGATGTAAATAAATAGTTAAATGTTGCTTGTATGAAATAAATAAAATAGTTAATATGCCATGTGAAGTAGAACAAGTTACATAATAAGTTATCATCATTAGCATTGATACGTCAAAGCATCAAATATGATCAAGTAATACATGTACTGATCAAAGGATTGTTCGGTCTGGCATTAGGGTGTCGGGCAGATCAGTCCTCGGGGAGTCCTTATTATTAATTATCCTTCAAAATTTAGTATTTTTCAGCATGGGTTTTGTCTCCTGTAAACTTATCGGTTAAAGAGTGGTCACCTTGTCGGACCACCCTTCCTTCTGCCATTTCTAACTACCGAACACAGGATCACCTCCTTGGGTACGACTTGGAACATGTCTAATGTCTTGATGATTTATTCCTTACGAACTGGATGGTATGCCTTAGAATCTGTAGATACGGAGATTAAGCACTTGGACAACTGATTGATTGATTTCAAATCAAGAGGGTAAGGAGATGACATTGAAAATTTTATCCACCCATTAGGCCAACTGTTTTATTTTTTCTTTCATCTGTATATCTTTATTTAAATAATAAATAAAGTGAAAATAATTTTAAAAAAATATGCAACATGCAATACCTGTGCCAAGATATTGTCCAAGATAAGGTGTGTCTTGTTGAGTTGATCACACATCTGTGTAACCACTGTCCTGTCAATGACACTCTCACTGCTGCCGCCATCTTGTCTTTTGATCACGTGGTACTTTCTGGCACTCAGACCGGCAGGAAATTCTAGGGAAATTGGACCTTTTCTGTGAAGCTTCAGCAGGTCTTGCAGTGTCATATACTCATCAGATACTGGTGTATAACATCCAGTGTGAACCAATAGTGTAAATGTCACGGTTGATATCACTAACATCTGAAAAAAACAGTTAAAATTACATTTTATCAACCATTTGAATTTTTTCATAAAATTTATGTATGTTGTTTTGGCCATGTTATAAAACACATAAAAATTACACTAACATCAAAGAAGTTTGTTCCTTTTGAAAATATAATCATAAAATGTTAAAAGATATTTCCTTTTAAAAACTTTACCATTACCTCCCTTACTTCCTTCAAAATCCTTTATAAACTAGGTTTATTTTAGCAAATTTAACATTTACAAGTAGCAGTATATAACTGATGTATACTATGTCATGAGTCTTGTTTTCGAGTTAGCTGTAGTAACACTCGCATAGCTATATGTTCCTTTCATATTCTTCATTTATCAGTTTATTTCTGAATTACCCTTTCCATGTGTAAGCAAAATCCACAGTTTCCCATAGCCTTTAAAATGGTAAGCTCTGCCTACTTTGTCAATCTTCTAGTAACTGGTTTAGCCTTGGGCAAGGAACATACTTTATATGGATAGCTACCCTTTGAAGTTTTGTGTGGGTCTCATCTCCAAAAAATAACCCAGGGGATTAATATGATCTAATTGATATTACTCCAGTGGACATGTGCACCGCCTTATCTATGATTCACAAGGACAATTCAGCTAATATGCTCAAAGAATTTTCCCAAACTTGGACAATGACATTAATTTAGAATTTAAGTGATGCCAATTTCATCACTCATCGGTCTGTTGTTACTGACACAGCTTGTCTGGGCATATGAGATCAGTAAGATGGAGGGTATGGGTGCAACATTTTCATAATGTTGTGACACTTGGAAACAGGGATGATCACAGGTGAAAGGTTGAAATGTATCACCAATGTAGGACAAGTGTGGATATTGTTGCAGTAATCAACCCTTAAAATACCAATGTAGTTTAAAAACATGACTATTGCTGGGTCAAACACATCAGAAAACAACAATACAGATGGTTAGAGTCACAATAGTTATTAGTTTGCAGCAGTTTAATGCTTTCGTAGCGCCTTTTTAAGCGATAGGAAAACAAATGGTACACACACTGTAACATACTATGTGACAGTGTAGCAACATTAATGTATCCACCTCAAAGTCTGTGTGGACACAGTGATATAATAGAAAAACATCCCGAATGACAAATACGGAAAAAATATATCACGAATGAAGATAATATTATACGAGTGCGCAGCACGAGTATTATATTGTTAATCTTCATGAGTGATATATTTTTTCTGCATTTGTCTGATGAGGGATGTTTTACTTTTACTATCCACCATTCGTATGCATTATGGGTGAATAAGATGAATATTTAATAAAAGTATTTGACAAAGGCTATCAAAAAGCACAGGCAACAGTGAATACAAAAACTTTAATCTTTAACTTGCAATATCTCCATTATTTCTGAATAGATTTTTATGTAATTCACATGAGCAGAAGCGCTGTAAGAACAGCTTTCCAATGATATATAATACATATTTGTAAGTTACATATTTTTTGAGATATTGTTGAAAAACCGGAAGTTATTCAAGCTCATTATCCATAGTACCGGGGCGCCGGTGTATACAAAAAAATACATCCCGGTCTGTATTTCCCCGTATTTAGGGCAAATACGTCGCGAGGTGGATAATAAAATCTTATTCTGTTATCCTAACATCTCTTTTAGTAACTTTTACAAATCCTCAATCTCACGACTTCTTCGTTAGTTGTTTAGCATTATCGCTGTTTTCAATTCCTTTTCAATGTGTCATAAATGTTCAATGGAGAATAAAAAAGAAGAATAAAACAGTAAATTGAAAATTGCCGAAATATTTTTAAAGGCTTGAAATACTGTTACTCCTGCATTATTGTTGTTGTTGTGTTATATCCTGTTGTTGTAGTGAGTGTACTGTATTGTAATTGTGTTGTAGTTTATAATTATCAAAACTAATAAAAAACCTGAACACTCGGAGACTACATACCACAACCAAGGCACACAATAACAAGTAGCTGGGAAAATCTGGATTACTTTTTTGTATCCAGACAATGGTCGGGATCACACTTAAAATCTAATGGGATCTAGGGTGGACCAAGACCCACTTCTGATTTTTTTTTCAAGCAGGTCCGTCCTGTAGTATGCTTAAGGCTTAATTATCTTTGTAATTGGGAAAACTTTCAGTTAAGATAATAACTTTCCAATTTTAAACATACTCTTGCATATACTTGTTTTGAATCAGTATACTGCTCAGACAGAGATCTTTGTCTAGTGAGCTGATATCTATTAACACGTAGGAATATTTTATGAATATTAAAAGGTTAATCTAATGATGAAACAAGCAACTATAACACGAAACCTAAGATGTTTAGGCTGAGCGACTACCACAGTTTTTATCCATGTCCATGGGCACTATGTGTACTTTACTTGGTATGTTACCTTTAGCTTTGCAGATGACAAGCAATCATTGATTAGTATTTTTTTTGTTTTGTGTCAACTTAAGGCACATGCCAAGTCAAGACACATGCAAACCTAGGGCATGTGCCAAGTTAAGGCATGTTTTAAGTTAGGACATGCGCAAGATTAAGGTAAATGCCAAGTTAAGGAATGTGCCAAGTTAAGACTTCTGTCTAGTTTTCAAGGAGCAGCTGTGATAACTACAGCCATTATGCTCTTCCCAAAGGGGAGGGATAAGTTTATTGTAAGCAGGTCGGTATATTTGTTTGTCTGCTCATGGATTGTTAACAAAATATGTAGGCAGCTTCACCCACGGTCAGTCACCTAACTGCCCCATTTGGTTGCCTTCTTCAAATGGAAAGGTGTTGACATTCTACCAGAGATCTTGTTTTGTGTTAGAATCAAGTGCATGTTTTGTTGAACAAAATAATGGTGAGTACTTTACCTTCATTTCTGTTGTTGATAGCACCTAGTAAAAACCCTGCACAGTGTCTGTGTTATCCAATTACTGTATGCTACTGCAACCCAGTTATGGATTAAAGAGGTAAAGCACCAATCAATTGCTACCAATTTGCCTGGAAGTAAGCACTAGTGAAAGCGGTATTACAGCCAGTTTATATACATGGGTGAAACCGTAAATATACTTAATCATAGTGAATTATATTTTAGTTCAAACAATAATTCTAAATTAGATATGATGGCGATAAACAAAAATACTTTAATCTGAAAAATTTACGTTCAGAGTTTTGTTTGGAAATAATCGAAATAGACAAAAAATGAGACATTGCAGTTCAGAAAAGAGCTGGATTTTAATTAAACACAATTCACACATTTTTATAAGGTGGGTTGAAGTACCCATTTTGATTACTTTTCTGTCCTATTGAAATGCAGCAGTCTTAAAGTAAAACTTATCTTGCTGTTTTTGTTCATTACTGAAGAAACATTTTTTGCAATGACACAGAGAACACGTGGATAATCCAAAATCATAAAATTGGTAACTGATGTACTAACTTTTTCGCTCTTTCGCTTTTCGAGTTTTGATCACCATCATTATTATCGAACAGCACTTTATGTAATCATTTGTTTTAACTTAATACCCTATCACACTATAGACTACAAACGTACAGATCATATAAATTTCCAGAGAATACACCACCTAAGGCACATATAGAACTTAGGGACAGTTTTAAGCTCTGTGAGGTGGCCAAAAGAGTACTAAATGCCACAATGTGGGACGTTTACTGACAGAAGTCTGGTTATATATGGAGGAATGAGAGATTTTACAGAATACCTATAACCATGAACAATATCATCTGTAGTGTGACCGGTTCAAATGGAACACAAGTTGTTAATTATCTTTTCGAATAAAAATGAACAGTGTTGCAAAAATCATCACAAAATTGGCTATTTTGATAAGTGAATAAGTATTTTCTAGGTATGCCAAATAAGACTCTCCATAGGCTATCACCCAATAAACTTTTTTGAGTTTTGCAAATGTTGGAAAGGAAATGTTTATAATAGAAGGTTTTTAAAATAGTTTATGTATACCATTTATTAAATGTTTAACAAAACAAGGCCGAAAGATTTTCGGTCCCCTAGCGCGAGTAGTGTACTCGAATTTACGAAAGTCTGGTGACACAAAGAAATTCCAACTCAGACACATCCCACAGCTGGTCGGTCACCCATTCAAGTACTAACGTAGCCCATTGTCCCTTAACTTCAGTGAGCAGACAAATACTCATCACGCTGTCCCACAGGTGATGAAAGTCCGGAGACAAAAAAAAGTGATTCCTAGAAGCGCAAGCCTCGGTAAATTGGTATATTAGTGGCATTTGACCCCCCTATACTACAGTGATAACGGTGTATCCAGCCAATGAGATTGCAGTATTTGGTCACATGAGTGCTACTATGGCAACCATGTGCATGCACAGTGGTTGTAGTATGAGAGGATGGAGCTATCAAAATGGGAGTTTAGCGATGATGCCACATAGCGAGGACGAGTGTTATTTTGTTGATAGGGTGGCATGCAAATGAGGCTGGCAAAGGGAAAAGTGAGATATACAAATGAGGCTGGCAAAAAAGTCAAATGTGTAAATCAGGGGAAAAGTCAGATATGCAAATGAGGCTTGTGAAAAATATCAGATATACAAATGAGATGACTAAATGTTCTAAAACCATTTTTGTTTTTAGGAGCACTCATTTTGGTCGGGAAATTAGATTTGGAGGATTTATGTGATTTATGCAAATGAAGGAAAAGAATGTTTTAAATTTTTGGGTGGGATAACATTCTGTTTGGTGCATTAATGTTTTGTTCTTCTGACATTTTAAATTATGCCATTGTTGCTAGGGAGCTATTTTTGAATAATGTCATGGTTACCATGGGGTTTTAATGACATGGTTGCTGGGTAACCATAGTTGGTATGGCCTATTTTTGAATAATGTTATGATTGTGACATCATGGCATTGTTGCTAGTTAGTGGGCTTTATTCAATAAAAACATGGTTGCTGGGGCATTTTTGAATGATGCCATGATTACCAGGTGATGTCATGTTTTGCTAGGGAGTGCCATGACTGCTGTTTAAAACCAAAATAAATAAGATTAAAATTTCTTCATGTTTAACTTTTCACGTAGTGCATAATGTAAGTTTCATGTAAACAGATGTGTCTCTCAGTGGGGACATCGTCCCATGGGAGGCATCTCCCCAGTGGGGATGCTCCACCAATAAATAGTCTTGTAAAGTGAACAAAGCAGATTGTGTAAGTCTTGTCCATCACTGGAAAAACTTTGTCATCACTGTTTTGTAGAGTTTGCTCACAATATTCTAGAGGGGGTATTCCTCTTTGACTGAAAGAAAAGAAAACACTGGCAAAAGAAGAAATTTGAGCATTAAGCAAAAGAATGCCTTTGACAAAAATAAACATATTTTGCAAGAGGATGGCTTCTTGCTTGCTCTATTGACTCATATTACAGGAACTGTTATTCCTCCACTTACTAAAAATTGGTAGGGCATTTCACACAGCGATGAATTAATTTATTGAAAAGATTGTCCAAGTGCTAACGTAGCCCATTGACGCTTAAGTTCTCTGATGAGACTGGTGTTGCCACAGTTCATGAAAGTCTGGTGAGGAAAAGGAAAATAACAATGGGGGGAAAAGTATTATCTAGAAGCATGATCCTCGTTGGAGGTCATGCTTAAAATGTTTTAAAAGCCATAACATATTTGTCCATACTGTCAAAATCTACGACCTAAATTGAGCATTTTGTGAGAATGTTTTTACAAGGTAGTAATCAGAAGCTCAAATTCACCAGAACCCTCACTGTTTTTCTATATCTGGTGCATGTAAAGCCTTTAAATGTATTTGGCGGGGAATAGAAAACCATATGCAGGGGGCCTAGATAGCATTATTCAACAGGTAGCCAATGGAGAATCATTCTAACTCGAGTGATATGAAAGTACTTGGAAGTATTGCTGACAGCTATAGCAAGACACTTCTGGGCACATTGATGTTTATGAAGATCAAGAGCAAAGAGACTCCTAAACAAGGGATTACAGTAGTCGTGTCGACTAACAACCAAAGCATGTGCAGCCACAAGAGCAGCATTATGTGTGTGACAGCCTATTATGTATGATATAAAAAGATATTATGTTTTTTCTTTCTCATTACAAATTAATATGCTTGGTAGGGTGGTGTTTATGAAGATCAAGAGCAAAGAGACTCCTAAACAAGGGATTACAGTAGTCGTGTCGACTACCAACCAAAGCATGTGCAGCCATAAGAGCAGCATTATGTGTGTGACAGCCTATTATGTATGATATAAAGAGATATTATGTTTTTTCTTTCTCATTACAAATTAATATGCTTGGTAGGGTGATTGTTTTTCCGAACTACCAAGTATATTTCCCCCCTCCCAGTAAATACATCACAATGATCAAATGCACAAATTTCCATTATCTTTTTTATATTATGGTATATATACTACTCTTCATAAAAATGTGTCTGTAATGAATATTTATGTGTGAGGATATTTTCACAAAAACGCCACAGGTCGCAGTCACCCAAACCTGAATTTCAAGATACCAGAAGACCTCCTTACATGAATGATGGGACATGTAAGCTCTGTGAAGAGCAAAAGCAGAGAAGCGGAGGGACATAGGCCGTAGAGTAAGGGGACCACAAGCTGCAACAAAGGGATGTATAGACATAATTTAATTGTATAAGATTTAGCAAGAACCCTTGAAATAAAAAGACATAAAAGACGATTATAAAACCATAAAAATTGAAATTAGAGATAAAACCTGCAGAATTAACAGCTTCCAGAGGGGAAGGGAGGGTGGAAGATCAAATTATTCAACATTTCGGTCTAGTTCACCGACAGCTGGTCCTGTTGGGGGAGTCCTAGCCTGCTATTCTATATGTATCCCCTCAGCCAACTGTTAGTAGTTTTAGTTTTGGAATCCTAAATATGATGGACACGTAATCCTGATATGTCAAGTTTATTTTGCAAGGAAAGTGACAAACAAATACACGACACCACAAACGACCTCCTTGGTGGAGGTAGTTGAAATTATATGTTAGTGATTTAATATATCTGTATTGTTGATGATCACTTAAACTCACCATAATTGCTGTTATGTTAGAGGAAGTAATAAGATAATAGGCAACCCATCTTATGTGTATTAATGTAACTGGCCCACTCAACACACTCTGGATGATGACGTAGATAGGGATACAGTAATAAGGGTTGGATAAAAAGATATTATAAAGCTCTCAATTATTTATACTATAACTTCAAATATTTCATTGTCGATAAATTAATGCATCTATGGTCAGTTATCAAACAACGCCTGGCGTCTTTGACGTAAACAGACCAATCATTGCTCAATGACTGTATGACTTTGTAGCTACGAATTAGGTTTAGGTGCCTTGCAGTATGTTTGTTGTTAAGCATAAAAAGTGTGATTACATTTGATTATCACGTAAAGAGGATAATACCTAGTCATAACATATAAGGGAAGACATTGTCGCAAATAAATTTTTTTGTTTATTTAATTACAACAATAAATAAAACAAACAGATCAAGATAAGATTTAACATCCTAGTTGTTCCATGTTTTAAGCAATAAAATCCATAATTTCTATAAAATGAATATTTATAACATTTCTGTCAACAGATGTCAGGCATAAAGACAAATAAGGTCAAAAATGGACTCTTAAACAAGTTGCATTATTGATGCTGCAAACTACATCACAACTCTCACTACTGTATTAAGAGCAAGATGTGATAGACTGCCAGCGTCATCTGTCAATTAAATATGACACAAATATGTAACCCATTCTACCCTAAATTACACAGATAACTTGCCTCAAGCCTGAGCTAATTCGAGTGTATTATTGTAAATTTAACATAGCAAGCTTTTTTATTTGGATAGTATAAAATGTATTTCCTTACTTATTATTCAAAGTTTCATTATTTATATAGACAAGCAGATGGAGGGAAATATTGAATAATAGTAAACCATGATTCTGATTTAAAAACTATTGTGGACATCAGAAGACAGCAACTTTTCCTCTCAGGCCTAAAATTGAAAGTTGAGACCCACAAGGAACAAGTGTTATCATATTGAGAGCATTATACTGATTATTCCCCCATTAATAAGTATTCAATAATATTGACAAACTCGATTAAACAAAATACTTTATCAATATGGGCCAGGTGGTTGCCTGATATAATAAACTTTGAGGGTTACAGTGTGTTTATTATATTTCGACCATATTATGTGAAGGTTTTGTCAGAGGCAATATCCCAGTAGTGGTTTTGGGGCCTGATGTAATTTTTGGTATTCCTGCCTGGACCAGCAGGTTGCACCTGTTCAAACCAGTTGATGGACTGGTTCATGACGGTTTGGTGCTTTAAGGACTTGATCACTTGCTTCTTGATCAGAAAGGGTATAGTGGTGCCTCAGTTAACTTCAGGAATAGGTACATTGATAAAATGCTCATCATTCACCATTTGCATGTCACATCCCGTGAGGATGGAGTGTAACCAAACTCTACCCCCTTAAAGTACCTAAAAAGGCATGAGAGGTGGTGGATGTGGAATATCGGAGCTGTCCATCCAGTCAGAGTTAACCAATTTATTTAACTATTTTCAAATAATAGCATCCCTTCACACTCAGAATGCTATTTTGTTTATTTGCTAATATCTAAAGGTTGTCTCAGATGACATCAACCAAGCACGGGTTTAGGCAAGGCTGGGGCATAAGAAATCTCAATCAAGTTTTTATAAAATTTAACAGACACCTTTAACAGGCAAAATGGGGCCACGGTGGCAGAGTGGTAACACTCTCGCCTCCCATCTCTGAGGCTGGGGTTTGATCCTCGGCACGGCCTCAAGTGGGAAAGCTGGTAGTTGCTTGCCATTGGTCGGCAGTTTACAGTACAGAATCCTAACGAACTGTATGTACTGGTTTCCTCTGCCCTTCCAACTACCCGTCGTGATATGACCTGTACAGTGTTGAAAGCGACGTAAAACCCCAAATAAATAAATAAATTAACAGGCAAAATGATTTTCTTTATATCAGCGTAATAGCAGTGGGTTGCCAGAGAGAATGGAACTTCATTTAATGATTTAAAGTGGCCCTAAGTGATGGAGATTGTAACTGGCCTTTCAACTCTGTAGCCATGGGTTTGATTCCAATTCAGACCAACAGGCTCGAGAATACTTCCTTTGTGTCTCAATAAATAACCCCAGCTCCGTAAATGGGCTTTAAAGTTTCAGTCTGTGGATATAAATATTTACTAAAAAGCCTTGTGATACATGTAATATTAAACTCTTGTGCACGATTCTTATACAGGAGAAAATAGCTGAATGTTAAATCTGTGTAAAGGTCCGAGTAGTAAACATTCTACAGCAATTTATTGGTTTTGTATTAAAAACATTCCATCACTGGTTAGACTTTATGCAGAATTAAAGTCTGATTTGCAGTTTAACACCACCCAGATATTGCTTTTTGGGTTTTTTTTGCATAAAAGTCCACCCAATCGCTTGTTACTATATTATACGCACAGATGTTAACAGAACAAGGATGCTTGGAAAGGTGGAAATTAAATTCCATTCCAGTTTTGTAGAGGCAGTCCACCTTACAGCATAGTAGGTGTTCCTTGTATCCCTGGATCAGCCATGTTTATAGTTATTCAGTAGGGTGTTAAATGTGTGGTGTAACAATTATCCGCATATTCATTGATTGAATTGTGTTATTTCTGTAAGCACTCCCACATTTTCCAGGTAATATCTTTGTAGTTTTTATACCAAGAGAGTATGAATAAACGACAAAATAACTAATAGCTTTTGCTGCTATTGTCAAAATAATGTGTAACCAAATATAATTATAACTAAAGAATTTCTTTATATTGCAGAATGAACTTATGTCTTTGTAACCTATGCTGGGGCCCAGCGTAGGAGTCAGCCAATCTTAAGATGGGTTATAGCCCAACTTAGGATCCTAAATTTGGTAGCCAACATATTAGCCCAATTTAGCGTAATTAAATTGCAGAATTCCAGATCAATCGACAAATATTAAATCAAGTTATTAGGTCATACTCCATGTGTTGTTTTATGATGAAAATGAATGTAACCAGCTAGTTCACTTTAGTGCAAGTACAATGTACTAAAGTTTCAATTAAACAGCCTATGATTGTGAAATGTCATTTAAGATTTTGTGGTTGTCCCATCTAGAGATTTGCTTACAGATATTAGCCTATCTTATATTTTGCATAGGTAGTGTTTAATTCTGAAATGGAAATAATATTTAATTGTTTTACCTGTATTTTTATCGTTTACTTAGCCCAATACGTCGTTTATTATTCCAAGACTATATAACAGTTAATTTATTTTTACAATGGGAGGGTCGTTGTGATACACTGTCTGTAGTTCAACCACTTCTTAGAACTCTATTTGTTTTACTTTAGTGAAGTGATTAGGCAACTGGACTAGATTGTGATTTATCTATTGGTTTAAGACTCTTTTTAAGTTGATATTGTTTGAGCTTCATACAGGGCCTCATAGTTGGACGTTAAGCTGGAGGGACAGCAGAAACAGCTTGACAATCAAATCTGAAATATTGGAAATGCTGCAGTGGCATATGAAGCAACAGCAGAGGCAGATACACCAGATGCATACAGCGGACATACCCTTTCAGCATCAGCCTCAGAGACCTACTCTATTATTTTAGACAGAAGCCACAATCCCACCACTCATGCATCCACACCAGGCCTTCACCAGTATTGGTGTTACAAATCCTAAGTACATTATAGTTTATGGAGATAGGAAGCACATAGGTTTTTAAAATTGATATCTATCAGATATTAATGCCTCTTTCATGAGCATAACGTCAGTACCTCAGACATCATTGACACCAGGAGCCTTGGTCAACAGCTGCAGCATCTGTAGCAGCAGCCGGAAAAAAGAAAAATGTAATTCTGCATAGACGACTTTTTAAAAACAATTTTTTTACTGTTTATTGACATTTTCCAAGGGACTGGATTAAAATATATATTGTTGGTAATGTTATATTTATTGATATCTGAGTGACATTAACGTTATGTAGGGTACAGAATAAAAAAAACAATAGCTGTAATTGTGTATCAGGGATTTTGTCAGGACATGAGAACCTGTAGTTGTACATTCATTGTATATTCACTACTTAACTGGGAAGTTAACTAAGAGGTTTCATCAGTGTTGTGAGAAGTGCAAAAGAATCTTCCTTTCAGAGAAAAAATGGCATCAAACCAGGAAGTGGTTCAGGGGCTACGATTAGAAGAAACATTCATAGTCTATTCCCATGATCATGGATTATAAATAGAGAGGTTGGGAGAAGTTTATAGCCTTTTAAATGAGGAGGTTGTTTTGACAAGGATGCACTATGAAATAGGAAGCCAATGGAGTTTTTTTCTAGATAGGGTGTTACACTTATTTTGTTCAATCTGAAAACAATATGGCAGAGTGCATTTTGAACTTTCTGAAGTTTAGCAACACTGCCTTCGCTGACCCATATAGTAGGAAATTAAAGTAGTCTAAACAAATACTGACCATAGTACTTGCCACAAGAACTGAAGTATCAACAGTCAGCAAGTTATGAATGCATTGAAAATCCCTAAGGTTTCAGTAATAGGCACGGCTGTTACAGCCATTAACGTGTCAATAAACCAATAATGTATCAGCTCACCAATAATGTAGCAAAAATAGACCAATAATGTATCATCAACCAATAATGTATCAAAATTAACCATTAATATATCAATTCTCTAATCATTAATGTAAAAATCACTTGCTCCAATAACATAGCAACAAGTAAGCAGTAATAATGTATCAACAATTAATATATTAGGCAATATTTGAGTTGATACTAAACACTCATTTCAGATCAAGATCATTAATGTGTTATCCTCTGTGGTTTACAATTTCCTCAATATTTAATGAGTATTTGTTCCAAATGTTTTAGTTTTATATATTTTTTATTTTTTAGTTTTATATTTTGTAGTCAGGCAAGGATTTTATGCTCCGATATAAAAGAGTGAGATTATAAAGCTATACATAGGCTTCAAACATCAAATTTAGAGTCTTACTTCCCATTCAACAGTCACGGTCATGTTCACTTGTGGGATTCGAACACACACAGAGATGACAGCCTGTAATTGGATGCCAAACATGCTTACCGCTTGGATCCCAAGGACCCTACTTGCACTTCAAAATATGCAAGTAGTATTAACAATTTCTAATCTCTGCATTCTGAAACGTGAAGGTAACAATGAAAAACCATTAGTGTTAAAGCTACCCCATAAAATACCAGAGAACGGTCATAGGTTGGATGAGAGCAAGCTCAATAACCTTCTAAATCTAGATTTGAAGCCATAACTCTTACTATACCTCAGTGGTCATGGGCTCCATGGCCTTCCTGCTATGCACTGGGCTTCTGACATATCTTTCAAGTACACAAGGTCTAGGTTCAAATCTTGTCATAAAATGCCCAAGCACAAACCTACACACATATATTTATATGTGCCTAACTTGCTGTTCATCTACATACCTACCCATCTACATTGAGTTGGTGAGCTGTAAACCACCTCATCATCAGTGGAAAGTTGTATGGTACTGGGGTAAAGCTGTTGTTTCTTTAGATCAAGGAGGTCTGCAGTGGCCAAATGGTTAGCAACTTTGCATGTTATCACATGTTGCCATCTCTGGGGGGTTTGACTCCAGCAAAAGGAAAGTGCTGTGGCCCTCTTTGCCTCTTGTTTGTTCAAGGGATGAATAACCCTGAGCTGTGACCTTGGACCATTTTATTAGGTCAGTTGTGTAGTGATTATTATACTTATCAAAAATTAGCATAATACCAGTATGATGTTATCATTTCATTAAATGATGCAGTAATGCTCCACAGAACACAGTCAACATTTGTGCTTTAGTACTGAAACTGTTGCTGCTCACATTCACCCACGTGAACTTGTAATTAGCATCTACCAGGGCAAAAAGAATGATGAAGTAGAAACCCTTGTAATTGTAGCAACGTGGGCCACATCACTCTTGACATCACATGTTTGCCATCTATGGCCTAAGATATGGTAAAAGTTTTATTTGGATAAAAACTTGGCTAGAACTTCCTCCCACTTATGGTATATCCTTGGAATTGCATAACTTCTGCTGAATACTTATAAAAATGTTAGCTGATACATTATTAGTTAGTGATACATTAATGGTTGTAACACACGGCAAACCCTACCTATATAAAGGTGTTTTCTGAGTCAAAGGTAACAGCTAGATTTTCACTGTCTCTGCCATTGTTAATAGAGTTTTGAAGGAATGTAATAGGTAATTTTGGTATATGTGGGTCTCTGGTATTGTTATGGACAAAGATAATGAATTCAATCTTGTCAGGATTAAGTTTTAATTTTACACCATTCATTTACTCCTGAACAGAAAAGAGAAACTCTGTCAGCTCTGTGATCACTTTTATCAAATATGTCTGGGTGTCATCAATGTACAGAATCCCCAAATAGCCATGCCTCACTCATTAAACATTTGTGCTTTAGTACTGAAACTGTTGCTGCTCACATTCACCCACGTGAACTTGTAATTAGCATCTACCAGGGAAAAAAGAATGATGAAGTAGAAACCCTTGTAATTGTAGCAACGTGGGCCACATCACTCTTGACATCACATGTTTGCCATCTATGGCCTAAGATATGGTAAAAGTTTTATATGGATAAAAACTTGGCTAGAACTTCCTCCCACTTATGGTATATCCTTGGAATTGCATAAATTCTGCTGAATACTTATAAAAATGGCATCACAGCACTGGCACACAGTGAAGTGGTGTCATGGGCCACATATCAGCAGTCCATCCTGTATCTCTCTCCAGTAGCTACGGAATGTAAGGTAAGCGCCAGCCTACAGTCAGGATTAATTTGGGACCACAGTGGTAACATACTCACTTCCAACCTCCAACTACCAATTACAATACAACCGATAAGGTACCAGGCGTCACATAAAACAGTGAATAAATAAAAACCAGGATTGATTTCTTGTCTGTACTAGGTATTGTACTTTATTTATTTATTTATATACAATTGCATGTGATTGATACAGTTATTTTTTATTATTTACATAAAATAACATAAGAATGAAAAGATAGAAAAAATGTAAACACAACATTATGCATGCAGAAGTAGAACACAACCAGGCCATATTTTACAAGCAAAGGTCAGTAATTCATGCGTCTGAGTTGGAGTCAAAATTTCAAACTTATTCTGATCTATAAAACTGAGCATATCAATCATCACATCAGCACACACCAAGGTATCTACATCTACATTTATACTGAAAAGGTGTTTCATAACATTGGTTAGCTGACCTAATTGTATATTACTTAAATCATATTTACATATTCCACATTTATAACAGATATAATTTTATAAATTTGACATACAAGATTTACTACCCTCAACAATTAACTGCAATATTAAGTTATTATAAATATTATTTGACTTTACCAGGTATATAAAGAACTTGATAACTCTTTTGTGTAGTTGACATTTTATTGGTATATCACTGCAAATTATAGGCAACAATACAGAGTGGTGATTGTAAGGAACACTTAAAAGTCTTCCAATAAACTTTCTCCAACATACATATAACTTTTCAATATACACTGAAGAGTAGTCCCATAGAACACATCTATTTAGTGGCATTGCAAATGTTTTAAATAGTTTGTACTTTATATCATATGATGCATTTCTAAAATTTGACACTAAATGATTGGTATTTATAATTATTTCATTGATTTTACTTTGATATCTTGATCAACAAGACTAGGGCCAATTACATGACCAAGGTGCTTATCAGTGGGCTGACATGTTAAAAAGTTTTGTCAATAACAACTCTGGATATCACTTCCAAATATGAGTAACTTGCTTTTTTGAGGATTAAAATCTATGTTATGAGAATGTCCATATTGTTTACATATACTATAGAGTTTGTTTAAAGAGAAAACAGTAGGTGCCAATAAAACAATGTCATCAGCATACCCGAAGGGTCCTGAGAAAAAATTCCAAAGAATGAGGGTACCTACCATTAATTTCTTTACCTAATACTATTTCCTAAAATTTAAAAGGGAAAATTACCTAAAACCATTGTATGCTTGCAATCTGATGAATTAATAATAGGTAGAATACAATTTTCATCGATTTTAACTTGCAACTGAAAACTTTGAAAACTACAGTTTGCCCTTTAAACTTTCGACTTTAAAAAAACAGTTAAAGTGAAATTGATGAAAAGCAAAACAGTTGAAATTTTTCAGTGGTACCAACTGTTAATCTAGTGTCTTTAAAATGGTTTAATGTGCAGTGAACCAGTCAATCAAGATACATACAGTTCACTACTTTGACTATTTATATATAAAGAAACACAAAACAGTAAAGCAAACACTTCTGTTTTACTGTTTTATGGCTTTGGAATACAGAGTTCTCCCTATTAACATTTTGACTTGATCTAACCAGGAAAACTGTATAAGTGTAAAGTTTCAAAACATAAAACAGCCTTTTTCCTTTAAACTGTTTATGGTATATTTTAGCAATTCATACTTTGTCACAGCCGATTAATCAAGTGAAGGTCATTTCCTTGGTAATCAAAGTGGTCTTGGTTGTGACGTCACAATGCTAAATTTAAAAGTATTATTGGGTTTTAAAGATTTTATATTGGCATATAATTTTGAAGGAATTAATTAATATTTGGTAAGTGGATGAAACAAACTATGAAGAGCACATCTAATTTATGGTGACCTTAAACTACAGCCAATAAGTTTATTATAGCAACTTTAAGGTTACCATTTCAGGGCCAAAAATAAAAAAGGTTTGGTGAATTTTAGTTATAATTAGTATATGGGTGATTATTTGCACCTTGAAGCTGTATAGTGTAAGGTGGCCTTAAATCTGAACAATAATAACTTACAAATGACTTTAAAGTTACCAATTCAAGGGTCATTCAAGCAGAAGGGACTTGACAGATTCAATTTATTCATGGAATTATTCATTATGTGGCAATATAATTCTTTAAAGCCCATTCATATTTTTATTGCATTGTGATGTCACAATCAAGATTACTGTGGTTGCTAGGGTTGCGCATGACCTTCACCTAATAAGCTATGGGAAAGTTAAAACCATCAGACAGTAAAACAGTAAAACGAAAGCGAGTGCTTTACCGTTTTACTGTTTCTATGTAGAAGTAGTGAATGGTATGGTATCTTGATTTGATTTACCTTGATTTACTGATTGTTTTTAGAAAGTTCTAAATACGGAATGGTTTTGATTTTAACTGTAGGTACCTTGTGAGAGGGTTTTACACCTACTCTTTTTCAGTTTTACATATTCATCACATGCAAGTTAATTATAGGTATGTTTCAGTTTGTTCAGACCAAAACAGTAAAAGGGTAGCAAACTGTTTACCAGTTTAATCCCAATAAAAAGGGACATAGATAAGGAAATTAACGGTATGTACCCTCATTCTACCGTTAATTTGCATTCCTATTACCTATATTCTTAAAATTTTCTAGAAGAGTATGGTCTACCTTTTCAATACTTATGACTTCTTCAGTTTAAAGTTGGGATTTCTTACAGTTAATGTGACAATTGATAAATTAATAAACAGTTGAGCTAAATCATGGGGTGGGGGGGCCAACTGTTAATTTAATAATCATATCATCTCTCAGCATACAGCATAAAGGAAACAGCCATTTACAGTGTTACAGACTTAACTGAACAACAAGTAAATTTTGTTTTATTTATATCCTTCTGATAGAATAATACCTTGATAAAGGATAAACCGAGAACAAAATCCCTTCCCATTTCCTGTTACCCATTACCTATTTTGTGTGTGTGTGTGTGGTACATGCCCAGATTCCTGAAAAAGTGTTTCTGTTGGGTTGAGGTGGGGGGGGCATCTTTTTGTGAGAAATAGTACTTGTCCCGGCACTGGCAAGGGTCTGTGACGTCATGCATGTTAGCGATGTCAAACTTCAGGATTAGTTAAACTAATAAATAATTCAAAACTGCATGACAGGTTCAGATCATAGTTGGTAGAAAAAAATTTAATGCTCTTAGAGCAATTGTTTATGGTCACCCTAAACTTCTGACAATAATTATATTATGCTAACTTTAAGGTTACCTCTTAAAGTCTAGTAAGGAAAAACTACTTTGTGAACTTTAGTTGATATGTTAATACATATTATTTAAATTTTTAATCAGTTTCTAAGAAAATGGAGGGTGTACAAGGGTGCTAATGCATCTTGTACCAATATGTTTAAAACTGAAATTTACTCTCAGATATATACTACATATTAATTGTTATATTAAATCGTCTGTAATGTATGCTACTTTATATCAGTCCAGGGTTTGAACCACAGACATCAGAGATGGGAGGTGAGTGTGATACCACTGTACCACCATGCAACTGTTAAATATCCATGCATAATATGAAGTACACTTTATTGTGACATCATCAACATGTATGACATCACATGCCTTTGAACTTTACAAGTGTTAATTCTGTGCCCCCTCCCCCTTAAAAATCACTAAAATCTTTGGCACAAAACAATCAATAGATAGATAATTGAAAGTTGAAGTGTGATCTATTGTCAGAGATGGATCAATAATAAGTAATACTCTGCTCTACCTGTTTCCTATTTTCATGTTGGAAGTCGAAAATGGATAACATAGGCTAAATTTATCTTTTAATTTTAATTTTGACCTCGTTTAGAAGGAAGTATAATTAACAGTTGGTCCCCTCAGTAAAGTTCAACTGTTAATTATATTAGCAGCTACTGTTTGTCTGCTATTGTTTGCATAGCATTAAAATAGGTAATATGTATATTTCATATTTTTTGGAAAAGGGAAGCAATGCGGGAAGATGCCTGTTTACCCATTTTTCTAAAAGTAAGGCAGGCTGTTAAGTAGGAAGACAACATTTTTCCAGATGAAAAATATAATATAGGTAATAAGAAAGCAAATTAACGGTAGGTCCCCTTATTCCAAAGCCACAATGCTTCAACTCTGTGAATAAATTATCAATGTATAAGGTAAATAACAAAGGTGATAAAACTCCACCCTGCTTTACTCTATTCAGTGGCTTAAATTTTGTACTAATACCCATTACCCCATTCATTAGACAATAACTGATTGCTATATAAATTAAACAATAACCTAGTAGTTAAAAAGCACAAGCCACGATTCAAAAGAGTACAAAAAAGACTTTTATAGTTCACCCTGTCAAACGCTTGACTTACATCCAGCATTAATACATAAACTGAAGAATTTCTATTTTTATAATAATTTACAACTTCTTTAACAATTGCAGCACATTGAGTGGTTGAATGTCCTTTTCTAAATCCAAACTGCATATCACATGATTGAAGAACACTTTCATGTAGATGAATAATCACACTATCTAATACCTTGCCTATGACTGAGCTCACTGCAATGCCTCTGTAATCTGAAATATCATCCAATGATTTTCTTTTATTTTTTGGTATAGGAACAATTTGGGATTCTAGGAATCCAGATGGTAGAGAACTGTGCTTTATCACACAATTGAATAGCAATGATAAGTATACAACTAGCTTTCCAGAACCATTTATTAAGTGGTCAGTAGTAATATTACAAATGCCATCACTTTTTCCCTGTTTTAACAATTTGATTGATGTACTTACACAGTTAACATCTACACTATGGTTATGGTAGCACTGACCTCTCACACAAGAATGACTAATTCATTGGTTAATTTCCTGCTCTATTGATTGTAAATCCACTGAAGAATGTGTAGAACAGTTATAAAGATTATCATATTTCTCCCTAAATAACTCAGCAATACTATAATAGGCACTAGTATTTTTAATAGAATTTGGAAGTTTAGTACCCTTTTTATTGAGTTTTTTAATGTCATTCCAAAAATTAGCATATTTGTTATTTAACAATTCATGTGCCAACTTATCTGCAGCAGTGTTATCCTTCTGTCTTTTTAGGAGTTGGCGTCTAAAGAACGTCTGACATTATCTATTATCCCCACATTAGGATTGTTTGTTTGTTTATTTGGGGTTTTACGTCGCTTTCAACACTGTACAGGTCATATCACGACGGATAGTTGGAAGGGCAGAGGAAACCAGTACATACAGTTCGCTAAGGTTGTGTACTGTAAACTGCCAACCAATGGCAAGTCCCCACATTAGGAGATCCAGAACTTTTCCAGATTGAGTGCCAAAACATGGCTGAATGATGTAGATCCCAGACTAGATCATTCCCGCCTGGAAGTCTGTCATATAGTGACTTGATATCATCATGGTGCTCATTCCACAACATTTTACCACAATGAGCAGCATCCCAAGGAATATTTACATGATCTAGATTAAAGTCAAGTCTTAATTTCTAACTGTTTAGGTCTTTCTGAGATGCCTTATACCATATAACTTTATGAGTATTTGTCACTGCATTCAATGGTTTAAATGCAATATTTCCACTCATATGTAGATGCAAAAATAGTGGCAGGTGATCAGATGGGTTTTCTAGGTCGTTACAAACATAGTATGATTCAACACAGTTTTCCAAATTTTGGCTAAAAAGAAATGATCAATAAAACTTTGTAACTTATTTGCCTTACATTCAAAGGTATATTTTATGTTATGAGAATGACTTATATCAGAAACACAGAAAAGGTTTTCATTTTCTGTAAATTGAGACATCTCTTTTACAGACTTTTTAGTTCTGTCTGTTAAACAACAATTAAAATCTCCTCCAATTATTATTAAATCATATGTAGAACTGTCAGTTAAATGTGCAAGAGTTTGAGTCACATCACTCCTTGTATCAACTGAACATAGTTTAGCACATCGGGGGATGTACACTGAACACAGTAATAGAGTACAAGATTCAAATTTGATAGATACAGCATTTAGCGCTTGGATTCTGTCAGAACAGGTGTTATACCCAATTCTGTGAAGAACTTCTTGTAACATTGAAGGGTCTATGCTAACAAAGTTACAGAAGGCAACCGTATCTTCCTTTTATAAGACCGTAGATTACTTCACCTGTCATAGTGGTCATACTACAACTAATTACATATATTGGACCTTTGTCAGTTCATAATCTAATCCAAAGAACTCCAGACTAAATAACAGAAAAATGACCATCCAGTGTTTTTCTAAGTTTTAGTGTGAAGCATTGAAAATATTTTGGTTGTGCCAATACTATCGAGTAGCCACACTGATTTCATCCTTTTCATTGGCCTTATTGAAAGTGTCCGCTGACACCTGACCAGGGGTGGCTGAGGTGGATTCTAGTTAATTGGATCTTAGTTTACTGATATATCAAGTACAAGTGTATCACCATTAGCAATGTTGAAAGTTGGATCATCTGGATTTTATTGGTCACTGACCTTATTGTCCTTCATTTGATTATGGGCTATCTGACCTCTGTTTCACCTTTGAGGTAGGACATTTACGTACAACCTTGGATATTACCTTAATTAATAAAATTTATAACCGGGGCTATCCAGGGTATCTGATTCTTGATGGCCAGGTGGTTTGGAGAGAATAAGTTCTCTAACATAATCAATGTTAATAAAAAAACCAATAGAAATTCATTTTTGTGTGTGCTTGATAAAAACCGTGTAGTTTTAATTAAAAATATCTCCAATATGCCCCTTTAACTTCTAAATGTCATTTTAACTTCTTGGGAACTGATTTGATCCTTTTCATTGGTTCTATTTAACATGTTTCCTGACACATGACCAAGGCTGACTGAGATGGAGCCTAGTTTATTACATCTTAATTTTCCCTCCAAGTATCAGAAAAAAATAGCAATCATTGACGATTGGGCGGCAAATTTTAAATGTAGTGATCCTTTTTGAACTGAAGAAATTGTGAAATGAAGAATCATCCTAACTGATTTGAAATAATAAATATACAACATAAAAATAGCATAAAATTAATGTTTTTTTTCCTTGAATATATGTGTCAAACATGAGCCTTTAACATCTGATGTGTCAAATCATATGTGACTGGGCATACGAAATATCGGAAACACAGGCTAATCCGTCACATCTCACAACAAATAACTTGTGGTAGACTTGGTTTAAAGGGTTCATTGCATATATTCAGTTATTTAATTAGTCTGCTCCATGGCAGTAATTAATTCTGAGGTGTGGGTGGTTAATAACAGTCATTTTTTGTGGATACAGATGGTTCATTCAGTTAAGTGTTTCCAGGTGTTTTTATTGAAACCAAATGAATAACTTTCTATAGAGAATGAAATTTTGATTATCAGTAATTAATTTAATAAAAACTGGTTGGACAAAGTCCGAATCAGTTTTCCTTTACTTTCACTTTGTAAGGAGTAAAAATAATTGGTTAAAGTAATTTGCGGTTATTCTATCTACTATTGTTTTTCTGAGTGAGAATTTTTGTAAAGAATTAAGATTAAAGCAATTGTCATTGTGGAGTAAATGCTAATAAAAATAATTGAAGCCTGTTAATGGTTTTGCACATTCGGACACTGCTTTCATTCCCCAGTAGAAGCATCAATTGCAATAAAATTGGTCAGTTGGGATTAATAATATTTATATGTGTACTATTTTTTTACTCACTGTTACAGCACAATAACAAATTTACATAGACTATTTGTCAACTTACCCGAAGCAAGCAAAGTTACATATGATATGAATTACTGTTCATGTAAGTAAGCAAGCATTACTATTATACCAAACGTTGCTCAAAGGTTATTGCAACTTGAAAATGACCATAAATCAAATAATTGCAGTTGCACTACGAATTTTTTGTCAGAAGACAGAAGGACATGGAATTGCAACTGCTTTCAAAGTTATAATCTTTTTTCTGATTTATGACAAATGAGGTGAACAGTGTTTAAATATTAGTAGCATATAGGTAAACATATAAACATAAACATTTCTCAGATTTTGGCCAAATTGGCCCATATTTCCTACCAAAATTGAAGTAAAAAGTATGAGTAATTGTGTAGAAAAGTAAGTTTGTGACAATGGTTAGAGACACTCTTAGAATTGGTTGGTAGAATCTATTATTGCTTTTACGCTATAATGAATACCTAATATAATCGTCTGGATGCATCGTCAGGAGTATAATAAGGTTTAGTTTAAACTTCACACAAAGCAAGCAGAACTAAATCGGCCATGAGTTGTACTTGACCTAAATATTGGACATACAAACCAGGTCATATGTTTTTGCATTCTCTGCTCCACTTACTATGGATAATAAATGTTTCAAATGATTAACATGTTTCAGTGTTTCTTAAATAGTTCATCAATTATATTAGGTAAAATATGTATACATCACTAGAAAGGCTTTTTACATAGCAATAATCCGCTCTTTTTGCATTAAAATCCATTACAGAATTGGGGGAGAAATCTAAAGTTAAGCATTGATTTTTATATACATAAATTATTTTGCCCTTTAGTATGGAAACATTTCCAAGCATTTATTTGCATTTTTTATCAGTGAAGCAAAATGGTGGCTAAAAAAACATCCCCCATATGTATATTACTCATGAAGATGATCAGCATGGTGACAGTAACTTGTCAGTTGTGACTGTGTTTTGTTGAAGCTTTTTTGATCATTTCTTCAGCATGCTTGTCTCATAAGAATATAAGAGGTACCTAGTCCCCTGATTAATCTTTTTCTGCTTCAGAAAGTGTTCGTGACTTGGTCTTAGGTCTTATATCAGTACATTGTAACTTTGCCTCCATCTTTGGTGAGTCTTACACTAGTACATTATGATGTCCTGATAGCCCACCCATTCATCCGGCTTGTATGTGTATTTCACTAGCACATTATGATATGAGAAAATATAGGAAGGTGTGACTCTGTCATTAGTACTTTATCATACATTTATGTTTAAGCTTTGCTGCCTTTTATATTGCTTATTCTCCTCAATTATATTCGAATGCGTATGAGACAAGTCACATTGTCATAGGACAAGCATGGGTACTTAATATATGACATACTTGAAGTATGTGCACATTGATACTAATATCTACTATGTTAGGTTAACACAATATAATGCTATACGTTACGGAAACCATGCCTTGCTGTACTTTCACAATCTCTGGTGCTATGTTCAGTTTGGTAACAGCAAAACGTTTGGAGTTTTATTCTATTTTTAAAAATCTCTACTGCCAGTTTGTACTAGATGACCAGTACAAATGTGACAAATTATGGTGATGGTCTCTAAGTATTTCAGTAAAAGTAACAACTTTTCCTCACTACAGTTGGTGTAAAAAAAGCTGCATAGGCTAAAACTTATTGCAACTAGTTGCTAAGTAATCCACAGAACTCTGTCTGCATGAATTAACTACCAACTACAATGAAATAAACTACCATCCTAGTTGTCATTACCTCCACCATAGAGGTATTGTTTTCATGACCATTTGTCTGTTTGTGTAATTTGTCTTATTGTTAGCAGGATAACGCAAATACTATTGATTGGACCTTCCTGAAAACATCATGAGATGGGTCTTAAATCTTAAATCCCATTAAAATTCTCATATAAAGGCCTCTTTTGACCTTTTTTCCTGTTCCCCTCCTCCAGGATCCCTGTACTGGCCACCTGGATTTTTTTGCAACCTTCGCCAGACTCCTTGCGTCTCATAACCTAGAACCTGGGGCTCTATGGCTTCCATGCATTCCATAGGTCAGCTGTGCCACGTGCAGTTGTGTCACTGGTAGTTTTGCCTGTAATAAAAGGCTCAGTTCCCCAAATTAACTCTTTGTCCATGCTACAACACTATTGGTTTACAACTCATCTTCTTGGCCTAGCTAACTGTTGGGTTAGCAAGTCTGTTATCTAATGACAGGCTATCACCTCTGTGTGGGTTTGACTCCCACAAGTTGGCTAAACTGAGAACCTGTCCCAATATGAGCCTAGCTGTTGAACGGGAAAAATACATTTAACACTGTATAGAGAGTGTTTATTTGTTGTTTGTTCGTAGTGTATATGTTTTATACACAGGTAAAAGTTGGTCACATGCAGATTGTTTTACCCGACCTGAAATGTTTTTACTGTAGAATAAGTGGAAACATAGGAAGCTACCCAGCTGCTGTACTGAAAGCAGTGGTGAAATAAATAACATCAAACATAGGCTATGCGTATAACAGTGTCACTTATTTTTTAAATAAGGTAATTAAAGGCATGGACACCTCTCATTTAATTATTTCCTGTGATTTAACCTGTAGCGTCACATGTGAAGTTTTTCATCAACCGGTTGCAAACATTAATTACAGCACGACACTCTTTTGTCCAATCCTGGTTTTACAAATGATTCATTTGTCGTGGGAGTAATGATTACTGAGTATTTTGTGTCCTCATTTGGATTGCAGAAAATATAAATATGTACCAAGCAATTACCACGCAACTAGATCTAAAACCTATTCTATTCACATATTCACCGGCAAAGCATTTCTACAGAAATGAACTGCAAAACTTTTGATTTTAATTATGGTACCCATTTATTACAGTGTCACATTATTCCAAAATAGTATGGTTAAGATATTAAGATCTCATTACATAGCCATAACATAATGATCACACGCTCATATATTTAAAATATATATTTTATTATTGAAATGTTGATTTCACATTTTGAATTTATACTGACTATTTGCAGATATTTATTTTTGCTTTGTAAAAAGACGTTTTATTGCGCTACAATGTACTTACCTATTGAAACAGAGTGCTATTCGGTTGATGACCGGAAGAGCTACCAACGGGTTAGAAAGTTGGAAACTTTCCCGGCCAAATGCAGGGACAGATATCCCCGGAGCCGGTTTACTTTGCCGGATACACCGGTACTGAGATGACCGGTTATGTGACGACTGCCCAGCAGATCACGTGATTCTTCCTTCTTTCCGTGGGTAGCCATCTTATCAGTTGGCTTTTTATGAACTCTCACTTTGTGATAGTTTTTCTTATAGTTCTAAGAGGATATTTACTGTAATTATTGTACTCTTATCTCACCATTGAATATAGACAACTTTGGTACCTTTTTTAGTGAGATAACTTGTGTGTCTTTTGTATACTGTGACACTTTAACTTTCATCATGGTTGACACTCCTCCTTATCAGTTTGTACAACCTACTATCAATCAATCAATCAGTTGTCCAGGTGCTTAATCTCCGTATCAACGGATTCTAAGGCACACCATCCAATCCGTAAGGCATAAATCATGAGACATTAGACATGTTCCGAGTCGTTGCCAGGGAGGCAGTCCGGTGTTCGGTAGTAAGAAGCTATGGTGGGAATGATTTCTGAAATAGGTAGGTTTTGAGTCGACTTTTGAAACTGGAGAGATTTGGAGCACTGCGTATATCATATGGAAGATCATTCCATAACTTAGGGGCATCATATGAGAAACTATTGTTAAAATGGACCTTTGATTTATGGATGGAAGGACAGTAAGAGGGAACCAGAAGGAACAAATTTTTGGGATTGGAACGTCTTGTACTATCCCACCACCAAGGTCCACAGCTTTCCAGACTGTTCCAGTTTCAACAACTTCTGCAGTCTTTTTCAAGAAGCCGGCACCAGTCAAACCATCGTCTAGACAGGACCCATTGTTTTCTTCAGCTCCGGATCCACAGAGGCTCGTACCTCTTCCTAGTCCACGCACACAAATGCTCAAAGCTCATTTTGAACAGCAAAATATGCAAATGATGGAGAATTTGTCTCAGCAGAACCAGAAACAAATTCAGGACCTTTCTTCACAACCACAGTCTGGTTTCCAACAGTTTCTGGCCTCCTCTATAGAGCAAATGTTTAAGAAATTCTCAAATCCTTCAGATAGTAAAGCATTACAACCATCTGTAAAGGCTCAACCTAGTCAGGTCATCCAGACCCCTCAACAACTAAACCAACCGGTTCCAACTCCCCCAGAACCAATGGATATGTCCATTCCTCAGGCAGCAGCAGCCATCAAGAAAGGACTAAGGGGTAAAGGGCTCAGCCTCTATCGCTCCTTCCACAATCAAAGCGATAGTATCTCCTCCTCCAGTAACACAACCACAACCTCAATCAGAGTCCCCCCTCCAAAGACTCGAGAAGGGAGACTATGGTTTGGAGACAGGATCTTCATACTCGTAAACTTCACAAGTGGACGAATCTGAACCGGAGAAGTCCCCCAAGGCAGATTTTCATGCCTTCAATGACCGAGTTTGCCAATATCTTGGTATAGACGACCCGGCAAAGACAGAGGATTACAAACTAGGCTCAGGGCTCGGACACGATCCTAATATGTTTCGCATGGAGCAATCCTCTCGTCCTCCGTCTCTGAAACTTCCACTGATGGATGACATTGCCAAATTACTTCAAAACCAGGACACAGTGGTCAAGCCAGGACCCTCTTCCTCTACATCCCTGGATATTGGACAATTCATGCCCAACCCACCAAACAGAGGTAACTGGTATCCGGTGGCAGGGGAAACGTTTGAGCAGACCTGGGTACAAAGGCCTACCTACCACTTCTATCAACCAAAGGGAACTACTCAAATTACAACTGATGGTCAGGGAATGCATTGCAACTTCCAACTTCCTGTCCACACTCTCAACTACCAGTGAATCCACCCTTAACAACCTCATGGCTGCCAGGAATCAAAGGGAAAAGACTTTTGGATTACTGGCCTCAGAACCAGACCCTAGTTCTAGGGATCAGCTTCTCCAATAGTTGCTAAATTCCATGATAGAGGATACCCCGCAGATGCAATTCATGCTAGTCATCAGCAGGAGCACAGCTGTTGCATACCAACACCTGCTTGATAAATTCCTCCACTTGTTGACCAATCTGGTCCTCATATGTCTAGATGCATATTTGAAGAATGCCCACAACAGCCTCGATGCTTACCATCTCAAAAACCTCTGGGCAGCTCCCATCTCAGGCCCAGACTTATTTGAACGCTCACTAATGCAGGAATAAGAGCAACACCTCATAGGTCTTGGGGTTAAAACAGGGAACCAATAGAGCTCCAGGTTCCACCCTTATGGGAAACACAAGAAGAAGCCCAAAGGCAGAGGCAGGGGAACATATCAACAAGGTGCTTTTTATCCAGTTCCTCCACCGCAATACATGATGCCTCCTCAGTTTTACCCCCAACAGCAAAAGAGAGGTGGTTTTCATGGCGGCAACAGGGGTAGAGGAGCCTGCAGAGGCAGAGGCAAGAATACCAGTGGTAATCAGAACCAACAACAAACACCAAGTCAATGACATTCCTCAATCCTCTCCCCCCCCCTCAATCCTGGACAACTTCCTTTAACCCATTCAGAGCATACTTGGGATATCAGAAAAATCACTCAATCAGTCAGGGAGCACAAACCTTCCAGAGAGGTTACAGACTCTCTGGACAAACCTACCAGAGAGGTCAAAGACTCTGAGTACATCCACCCCACTGGAGGGGGTAAAGATTCTGTGTGTACAGTTAGTCAAGGTTCCTATATATATCCAAGAAAACATAAAAGATCTCCCAGTGGGGGCAGACTAAAGTGGTTTGTAACACAGTGGGAAGAACAATGGTCTCATCCCTTCCAACTGGAACTTCTCAGGCAAGGTTATCATCTACCTTTCAAGGAACACCCCAAATTGTCCAGGACACCTTGCATATACAGCGGATACAGCGAAGTCAACAAAGAAAATGCCTTATTGACTTCTATACGAGACCTCCTTGTCAAAAACGCCATAGAGAGAGTAAACAGAGAAGACAGTCTCGGATTCTACAGCCAACTCTTCAGGGAACCGATGGAAACCAGTGATAGATCTCAGCTCCCTAAATCAATACCTCACAGTCTCCAAATGCAAGATGGAAACTCCAGAGTCAATCCGTGCTTCACTCAGACAAGGGGAATGGGTCACCTCAATAGACCTCTCAGATACATACTTACATCATCCCATTCACCCTCAATCAAGAAAGTTTCGCAGGTTCCATCACAAAGGCGTTTCATATCAATTCAGCAGCCTACCCTTCAGGTAAGCCACAGGTCTTCTGGTCTTCACATCTCTGGTGAAGGAGGTAAAACTGCTAGCCTTAAAACAAGACATTCACCTACACCAGTACCTGGACAACTGGCTAATCAGAGCACCCTCCCTGGCCGAATCCCAAAAACACACAACCAAACTTTCCTCTCTGGTTCGAAACCTGGGCTTCATAGTAAACCTACAGAAGTCAGAACTCACTCCCCAACAGAGGTTCGACTTCATAGGTTACCGGTTTTTACTAGACCAGGGTCTTGTCAGACCCACAGACGACAGATGGAGTAAAATTCAGAACTCTTTCACCAAGATCTCCAAGAAATCTGTTATCAGTGCAAGGACTCTTTGTCCACCATTGGATTACTATTGTCTACAGAGAAAACAGTGAAACTAGGCAGGATACACATGAGACCCTTTCAATGGCTTCTCAAGACTCATTGAAACTTCCCCATGCCTCTGAATTCTCCAATTCCCTGGACTCAGGAAATGAAACAACACAGGGAATGGTGGCTAAACCCTCAAAACATCCTGGCCGCAGAATTCTTACACCTCAGAGATCACGAGGTATTGATCTTTACAGACGCATCAAATGCAGGTTGGGGGATACACTTAAATTACGATTAAACAAGTGGTTTATGCACTCAAGTAGATAAAAAACTACACATAAACGTGCTACAATTAAAAGCAGTCACCCTAGCCCTTCAACTCTTTTCAAAACAGTGCACCAGGAAACAAGTACTAGTAGCCTCAGACAACACCACTGTAGTAGCCCGCATAAACAAACAAGGAGGAACCCACTCGACAGAACTTTGTGCCCTTATGTGGAGACTCCTCACCTGGTGCAACAAACACCAGATAACTCTCAGAGAGAGACACGTCCCAGGTTCACTCAATGTCATTGCGGATGGTCTCTCCAGGATGAACCAAATTCAACACACAGAGTGGTCCCTGTCTCCTCAGATATTCAAGCAGATCACTCGACTCTGGGAGTATCCTCAGATACACCTATTTGCCACCAACGTAAACATGAAACTCCCAACCTACGTGTTTTCCATTCTAGACACACAGGCATGGACGGTGGATGCACTGAACATTTCCTGGAAGAACATAGTCGGCTACACCTTTCCTCCCACAGCACTGTTACCCAGAGTGGTCAAAATATTACTGTCCCAAGAATGCAGGCTCAGCGTAATAGCCCCGGGCTGGCCAACAAAACCATGATTTGGGATTTGGTGGAACAGTCTCTCAACCATCCAAGAGAACTTCCACCAATTCCCTCTCTACTCAAACAACCACTGAACAACCAATTCCACTCTCACCCAGAATCCCTCAACCTCCACTCATGGTATCTAGGAGTACAATGAACCAGAACCAAGGTTTCACTGCGGAAGTGGCAGAAAGAATTGCTGCACCTCAAAGACTCTCTACTAGAGCCATCTATGCCTCAAAATGGTCAGTTTTTTAACGTTGGTGGATTGAAAAAGAGGTGGACTTCAGGGCCCCCTCTATAAAAGATAACTGCAACTTTATGTGTTTTCTCTTCAACGAGAAGAACAGACGCCCATCCACCATTGAGGGATATAGGACTGCAATTGCAGATACCTTGGGAAATGCTCCCTTAGACATCAGCAATAATGCAGAGATAGCTCATTGCCAGTTTCCACAGGGATAAGCCAAAAAGCTACAGAAGCCTACCCAAATGGGACTTGTCTTTGGTCCTTCATCAGCTCAATCAACCTCCATTCGAGCATCTTGAAGAGGCCCCTCTTAAATACATCACCTGGAAAACAGTTTTCTTATTAGCTTTAATTCTAATTCTAATTGGACTTTTATAGCACTTAATCTCCATGTACAAAAGGACTCTAAGGTGCAACAAAACCATAAAAGCAGTCATCCAAATTTCAATATCCAGAGACAGAAGAGGGGTTAAGCACCACGGAAAATGCCAGGGGATGAACAAGGCTAAGGTGGGTATGCTTTGGTGTACAGGTAGGTTTTAAGCTGCTTTCTGAGAGGCTAGGGAGGGCGTTGCACGAATCTCATCTAGAAGAGCATTCCAGACAGTAAGAGCATCAAAAGCAAAACTATTACCAAACTGTTTGACAGATTTATGAACAGAAGGATAGCACTTTGGAATGACAAGGAAATAGCCACCATTGTGACTGCGCCTGGTACGGTAAGAACTGCTGTAGGATGAGAGAGATGGAGCAAAACACCAAGGAAAACCTGTGTGAAGAACTTGGAGAGACTCCTGAAAAGTGAGTTGCAGTAATCCAACCGACTAATAACAACATTAACATTAGCCACAAATACAGAAACATCGTGTGTAAGAAACCGCCTGACATGTCTGAAATCACAGAGTTTCACAAAACAACTTTTGCAGACATTCTGAACATGCTTGGACAACGACAAATCAGAATCGAACCACACACCTAAATTCTTGACTTTGAGATTGGATGGCCAATCACATGCTTTCAACTTGTCCCTCTGTCTCTTCGAACCAAAGATGATAAACTCAGTCTTGTCAGGATTCAACTTGAGCTTACTAGTAGACATCCAATCTTTAACATCATTTAGGCACCTGTTCAACTGTTCAAAGGCAGCAGATGCATTTTTCTGGGATAGATGCACATAAACTTGACTGTCATCTGTATAAAAATGAAACTATATTCCTTTATATTTACTGATAATCAAACTGAAGGGGGTGGTGTACAATGAGAACAATAAAGGGCCCAGGACAGAACCTTGGGGGATGCCAAATAGGAGTTTACAAACATCTGACAAAGTAGAACCAATTTTTATTGACTGATAACAGTCTGTTAGGCAGGAAGTGAACCATTTCAGAACAGAACCACTGACGCCGAACCAAATATGGAGGCAACTAAGAAGAGTGGAAGGATCTATGGTATCGAAAGCGGTGGACAAGTCGAGCAATACTAATGCAGTGGGTTCACCTCTTGACAAAGATAAGTGAACTTCATTTTTTATGGAGAGAAGAGCTGTCTCAGTTGAGTGACCAGCTTTATATGCCGACTGGTATGGGTTGTCTAAGTTACAGACATGGATATGTTCTAACAGCTGTTTAGCGACCACGTGTTCTACCAGTTTTGCTATGAAACTGAGGCCAGATACAGGGCGATAATTCTTGAGGTTATCTGAAGGAAGATTTTCCTTTTTCATGAGAGGAGTGACCACAGCAGCTTTGAAGGCATCAGGGACACAGCCCTTCTTGAGAGAGCAGTTGACCAGCTGTGTAAGCGATGGTAGCAGTATTTCAATTCATTCCTTGATACGAAATGTCGGCCAGGGGTCTAGCAGGCAGGATTTTGTCGGTGAGCTTTTAACTATTTTATCAACATCATCTTCGGAAACTTGCCTAAAGACAGTAATTTTGGAGGATCTGAGGGTGAACCTCATTTATGGTATCAGAGGGAGAAAAATTGTTTCTAATATTCTTAATTTTGTTCAAAAAAGGAGACAAACTGGTCAGCCAATGACTTTTTAGACTCCTGTGATGAAAATTTTGCATCAGAGACCCTGTTCAGGCTTTTATGCAGCTCACGCCATAGTTTTCTAGAGTCATGACTATTATCAGTTTGTTGTAATAGTCTGACTTATCCTTGTTTACAAGTGCATTGCACCGAGCAATCTGATGACGAAGCCGACTTCTGTTTAGTGGATTTTTGGCCCAACACCAAATTCTCTCAAATTGGCACTTCAAGGACTTTACACATCGATAATCATCAGACATCCAATCGGCAGAATCTTTCTTAGTCAGTCTAGATATGATAGGTGCATGCCTGTCAAGAAGAGTACCCAAATCATGTACATATTGTTCATAAAGATCGGAGACTTGACAAAGGAAGTATTTCTAAGATCTGAGTCGAAGTCAGACATGTTGATACAGTGGTACCTTCTATATTGAACTTTATTTGGGATGTGAGCCATTCGATGAGGGAAGGTAATTGAGCATTTGACTAGTGCATGATGAGATACAAAATCGAAATTGGTATCCTGATCACTGGGGGATAGAATGAGGTCCAATATATGACCATGCAGATGAGTAGATTGATTGACTAACTGTTTCAGATCACAAGAATCAAGAAAGGTCATAAATTTATAACCATCACTGACTGGAACATCAACATGAATATTGAAATCACCACAGATATAATATAAAGAGTTAATAGATGACAGGAAACCAACAAATGACATAAATTCTTCCGGAAACTTACAGGTACACGATCCTGGAGGGCGATAGATGCAGGCAAGCAACAAAGATTGACACCACCATATTCTCGAATTACTGATAAAAAGGAGATTCTATTTTATGGGGTCTGTAGGAAGATCTAATGAAAAAAACACCGCCACCAATACCTGAGGGACAAAGCCTGTGAGGAAAAATAAAATCAGGAGTTATAGATCGTAAAAAGCTGTCTAAATCAAAGGGACGAATATGAGTTTCCATAAGGCAGAGAAAGTCAAGGTCATTTGAAGCAACCATATTGCCTAGGAGTGGACTCTTACAGATCTGGCATTTAGAACACCGAGTGTGAGAGGACCAGGGTTGAGGGACACATCTCCTCCAAGTTGAGGAGATTAGCTTCTGAAAAAAGACGTAGCGAGATCCACGTCTGGACATTAGACGGGCTACTTTGCCTAGGCGACAGAGACCAGATTCAACTAATCCCGTCCTCATCCTTTATTGCTAAGAACCAGTTAGCAAGGTAAGGAAAGCAAGCAGTCACTCCAGTGGTTATTCCCGCTCTCAAGACTCCACAAGACGACAACAACAGGGATGTCCTACTCTGCCCTGTTAAGGCCCTTGCAACTTACTTAAAACGCACTGCAGATTTAAGACAAGATAAAACTCTATTGTTTATATCCTGCAAACAGGTCCATTCTAAGGATATCCAATGCTCTTTTTTTTGTCTTGGATTAAAAATACGATCAAATTCTGTTACTCAAGAACGGCGACATGGACATGGGCCTTAACCCCAAGTAGCTCCATGTCCGTGTCACCCATTCTTGAGTCATTCTTGATGTCAGAGCTTTTGCTGCTTCCAAAACTTTCTATGGGGTTTTCTCTATGGATCAGATTCTCCAAGCCTGCCATTGGAAATCTCACAACACATTTACATCCTTCTATCTCAAGGACCTCTCTGGTCAGAACCAAAAGGATATTTCTTATCATTTAGGATCCTTCGTGGCTGCTCAGCAAGTGATGGCTCCTCCCTAACTCCACAATCATCTACAAAAAGGGGGGGACTACATGACGACACATCCAGCAGATGGGGCTGGTCGGAACCCTGACCGCATAGAGCATGGCTTCCTACCACTCAAGGTAAATATATATATATATTTTTATAATTATATTTATACCTTTTTTTTAAACCCTTTTTTATTTTCTGAGGTGTTTTTTGTTATTAATAACTCAAGTTATCTTATCCAACCTTTTTTTATTGGAATTGTTGTTAATTTTTCGTTAACACCCAATTCCCCTTCCTTATCTTTTTCCTGTTTTTACTCTTTTTCAGCCATTTAGGGAGTGCTCCACTGACTGGCTACAGTCATCCATCTTCCCTGTACAGCCTTCCCTGAAGGTCTACAGAAGAGCAATACCCCTCTGATCGGCACAGATGCTGAGGTCAGATCTCCTTCCTTTACCATTCACAGCTCTTCACCGGGACCCCAGTCAGTGAGCTGTCTTCTCTCCATCCAAGATGTTGGAATTCAGCACTCTGTTTCAATAGGTAAGTACATTGTAGCGCAATAAAATTGAAAATTTTATTTTAAATGTAGCTTTTATAAGTTACAATGAAGATCAGAATATAATTGAAGTGAGTAACATGAGTATTGCATTGATAATCATCATATACAATTTTAACTACAATTTAAACCCAATTACACAATTACACATATGTGGCTCAGATACTTGAATCTATCGGTAATAAAAGTGAGAGTTTGGAGCATGCGGCCACCCCATGCATTTAGTGATATAATTTGGTTAAACTCTGTGCAGTTGGTCCTAATACAACTACTTATTGCAGTAAGAGTACACTCACTGGGGATAGGACTTTGGGAGTCAGGCAACCAACTTGCCAACTTTTTTTTAAAATATCAAACATGTTTGATACTCCTCTGACTTCTTCTGAGTTTGTATGATAATTATACACTAACATAAGGGAATTGGCTTTAGAAAACAGAAAGCAGGGTTCAGCAGTGGTAAAATGTATTTTTATATAAATTGCTCACAAATTTAATATGTACAAATACAATGATAGGAATTGAAAGTAGGAAAACTTTGACAAGATTTAGATATACAAAAATATCTTTGAAATATTAATTGTACTCTAATAGATTTATTGAACAAACAGGTAAGGGTTCAGACCCTAGTAGATATGTAATTTAATATATTGAATACTTACAATGACTTTGCACAATTCCCCGTAGGATTAATTGAAAGAAGGAAATGTAAAAATCAGGATTTTAGGTTAGGGACTTAATCGCACAGATTTGTCTACAAGTGTTAAATTTGGCACAGATATAGATTTTAGTGTGACATTTGGCACAGATATAGATATTAGCTTATAATGATTCTATTTTTAGAGGGAGCTAAAGCCAACACCGGTCAGTTCAATATGGTAACTGGTTAGTATTGAACAGGCACAGAGAAGTAATTATGCAAATTGCTCTATGGGCATAAAATTTGGCACATATGTAGATTAGAATATACTGATCCCATTTCTTTAGAGTGCCAAAGCCAATATTCATATATAATGGCCTACCGGACAGTCCATCATGAACACTGGACAGTACTGAACATGGCACAGAGAGGGGATTGTGCAATATGGTCTGCAGGCATGAAATTTGGCACCAATGTAGACAAGCATACAGTGATTCAATTTCTTTAGGGGCCCGAAGCCAATGGTCAACATCCAAGTATTTATGCAAAGTTTCTTGAAGGGAATTTTGTTGTGCAAAAATTTCTTCACAAATTCAATTGAATTTGAAAAGATCAGTCCCATAAATAGTCCAATAAGAGTCTTCAAGCACTTGGTGAGGCGCTGGGGCATGGTGAATGCTGAAACACTTGCAATTTACATGGTAGCAGGCCCAAACTGTTTCTGGTGCATTCAAGATTTGTTTTGAGTAAAGGAAGATCAAACAACGGCTAACTTGAAGAATCCCACAATTTGCAAGTTTAGTTTTAAAAAGATGTCCTTTCTTTTGTAGAGGTTATTGAACAAATGGGCAACCCTTTTAGAGATTATCAAGATCTTGTAATACTTGATACATAAGATGATATGGAGCAGAAAGTGAGAAAACTCACCCCTATGTGGTAGTGGAAAAAGATACGACAGATACCAGTACATGAAAGTTGATCCTCATCATTGCTGTATTGCCACTTTTCTGTGTTATTACAGAATGTGATAAAACTTCACAGTTTTTTTTTAAAAAGTGTCGAAAGAATAGTGAATAATCATCTTAGCAAAATACACCACGACTCAGGGAAACATTTGTTATCTTAACAGATGAGTAAAACTTGTTAAAGCTTTACAAAAGGAGAGGGTTATTGTGATCAGTTTTCGTTCTGACTTTCTGTCCTTCTGTCTTTCTGTCCTTTTGTCTCTATATGGTCTTGCCCTTATAACTCAAAAGCTACAAAACTAATTAAGTTGAAATTCTGTGGGCCAATATTGTTGAATTGGAGTAAAAATTAAAGTCAGGAGACAGTTTTTCTTATTTTGATTTGGGTACATACAGAAAAATCTGATACAATTCTGCACGGAGGTAAATCAATATCGCATCTAGAGTTTTTCTTTACAAATTTTGTCCTATCAGAACTGATTATTAGATATATTATATTTACTGATAACCCCATAGAGAGCACAAATAAGTTTTCCTACAATCTTTACTTTGGAGATAATATTACTTTAAAATGTATTTATTGCTTGAAGATGAAAGAAAGTAAATATTGTCAGATCGGATTTGATTACCAAGAGTCCTTTTTTCACATTTACTTTTAATTATCTTTTTCCTTTTAAAAGTACTTCCTATGAAGAACACCAAAGAACCCCCACACAGCAAAAAGGAACTTGTGATTTATTTTTTAACTTAAAATTTATTTTATACTTTTAAGTTATTACTTCATATGTCAGGTAGCATTGCATTGAGTGTTCTATTCTCTCTGAGTACATCTTGTTAACCACTGATTTAACACACTTACAAAAACTAAAAATGCTTGTCCTAATGTATCGCAAATAATGTGTGATTGCCAAAGTAAATGAAGCCAGACTTGCACTGTTTTCAACTTGGTAGAGAACCCTGGAAAATATATCAGAGAGCATTGCTTCAAGTTAGTTTTCTGTGGCATCAAGCAACCACTGCACAACAGAAAGTTCCCAATTTGACTAAGTCAGGATGGTGAAAAGAAGTAAATGGTCCCTGCCTACAATATTGAAGATTGCTAGAAGATGCCAGCAGACCTCATTCCAATGGGTATGAGATGTCATGCACAGGCAAGTGTAAATGCAGTAGAAGAGGCATCCACTGAACCTGTTTATGCAAATGTGAAGGGAATGTATAAATAATGAAAATTTTGCCAGAGTAGACTCAATAGATATCTACAATCTTACAATATGCAATCTTACCTATCTTACAATCACAGGTCAAGACTTCAGTATTTCATTGTTATACTTGGAACTCAAATATATAGGATCATACAGATTGTTTATGTTAAGTTTGACATCCTGTAACTACCTTTGAAAATCAACCGCTTTGGTAGTTGTATAATGCCTTTTTCATGTTTAACATAATTTTACAATTCTTGAATTAAATACATAGGATATGTTGCCAAAAAAATCTGTGAAGTGCACCCGTTTGCATTTTTGCCCACACCCAAAATATGTGAAATATTCATAAACACCCACTCTTTCTAATAAAATGTAGATTCCATAATATTTCAGGACTTTTTGTGCATATTTTCATCTCATTTACTTCACGAAAAGTGCATTGTTTCAACTCATATTGTGAAACATATTAGCCACATAATAACAGTGGGCATTCCCCACACTGAGAAGTTTGAGGGTTTGATTGGCTGAGCATGGATGTGGCAGGTACAATACATTTGATTGGTTGTCTGTACATGCGATTGTGTTTTATAAGGACAAATACTGGGATGTAATATGTGGATTGTTAAATTAACAAATAATATTTTATAATGTTGTGAGGTATATTGTCATTCCAAAGGGAAAAAATAGATTGGGATTTAAAATATTTATTAGTTTACAACATATGTGTGAATAGCACAGTTACCATTGTAAAATAGTTAAAGCATTGGTTGTTAAAACTTGCAAAAAAAGAGTGTCTATTCAAACTTCAGCAGTATGTTATTTACATCTGTAATATAGCTTTTAATGTAAAGTCCATTGACTCATAACATATTCTAGATGTAACGTGATTAAGTTGGCCAAGAGTGTCTATTAAAGTGATTCAAACTCTGCTAACGTTTGCTTTAATCAATATTAAAATTTAAGCTATTATAATTCCAAACCAATTGAAATAAAAGGGAAGTATACACACTAACAGGTCAAAATGATGAAACATCACAAAATTCATGTGACCCAAGGTCAGGTATAGGTCAAACATTAGAAATTGAAAAAAAAACTTTGTAACATTTCCCGAGATTGGAGGAAGATAAGAGAGTATATGTGCCCATTCCATCCCACTTGGTAACATATTGCTTATGACAACATTATACGAGTTGTCCGTAAAAGGTGGTAGAGATTTGAAATGTGAATGTGACTCCCAAAGAGCCAAACTAGAAACTGGGGAGGAACAGGTAGGAAGTCCTTGGAGGTACCGTGGGCCTGTATGTGTTCCAGCGGTACACCGTGATGAAATGCCCAGGTGGAAGCAGACCTCCTAAGCATGAATTGTAAGAGGAGGTTGAACTTCCAAGATGGAGATTCCATTATTTGAAAAGCATGCACTAGATTGTGAAAAATTCGCACTGACAAGATACTCTAAATAAGCCAGTAATATAGTGTCAAAAGGGTAGCATTGTATTTCAAAGCTTTTGATGTTTCACTTATTCTGTGTAATGTTTGGACTGTTACACTTTGGGCTATTTTTGGTACAAATGGCCTGCTGAGTTTTAAGGACTTGATGAATAAGACCAATCACTCATCTTTAAATGAGTCAGTAGGAAGGCCATGCATTATTTTAAAAGTACGCATTAGATTGTGATAAATTGGAACTGGTAAGATACTCATTAGATTGTGACAAATTAGAACTGGCAAGATACTCTAAGTAAGCCAGTAGCACAAGCGGAGTCACCTGGAATGAGCACATCCCAGCAGCCACCTGGAAAGTAACAGGACAGAAACCATCTCTCAGTCTAGCAGTAGCCAGATTGATTATATTATAAGCATGAATTATATCGGGGATTGTTTCCCAGTAAACAGGATTTATATATCTATATCTGCAATGGTGTGAGAGGTATGAAACACCTCGCCATTTTGTTGATAACACATTCTGGAATTGCTTGAGTAAAATCAAAATAAGTATTGAGGTTCTGGTTTGTCTCATGACAAATTTGATTCGCATCATATGCATTGCCATTTTGAATGTGTGCTGGCATAGTGACATATCGTATTTGAGATTGGTTTTTATAATTAACCTCACTGATTTCTATTTTTATACCGAATTTCAGAATCGACTCTGTCTGGCCATTTTACTCTATGCGGGACCTGGACCTCCATGGAACCCACTCTCAGTGACTTTTGCTTAGTATCTGATTTCTTGATCTCTGCCAGTTTTTTGAGCCTTTTTTTCCACTTGCACTTGAATCATTATGTCCTGCCTGAGGGTATTGAGTTGTGACAAGTCTTGAGTTAAAGTGATGAGACTACTAGCATGATTTGTGTCGATAGATGTACTTGCAGTTTCCTTAACAGTGGTGGGTAGTTTGGCCAAATTATCACTAGTCACTTTTTGGACTTATTTTTTCTTTCTTTTATTTTTTTCAGATTAGTAGTTTTCATACACTTAGTGCTTTCAATTTTGTCTAGCCGCTGACTGATGGCACTCAATTGGGACAATATGTGCATCTTATTCATTTTCTGCGTAATTGCAACCTCAATTCCATTACCAACCAAATCACCGGAATTCTATTCCTTTCCCTCCCAATCCAGTTCATTAACTAATTCCCTACAAATCAGATTGGAATCTGATAAATTTGCTTCAGAATCTTCCATCCATTTGGGTTGGGTATTGGAAGCCAACAAGTTTGAATGGAATTCATCGTCATCCTCAAGTTGTAACCAAACTGGTACTTGTAGTGAATCTGCATTACCGGAGCATAATATGAAAGCGAAGTAGTTGTAAAATCAACACCAGCAAATGTATACACAATGCAACCACCATAAAACTATAGATGTACAGATAAAATAATTGTAACATATTAAATAATATATCTACAGCTACAATTTTCCATGCACAAACCTGCACATGTGTAAAATCGGAATGCAATTATATGTAACTAATTATCACATGTGCACTAATAGTCCAGTAGAAATTTGAAAAAGCATGCAATTTAGTATGAACAAGGTTTTTTGCTGAAATTATATCTTTAGGGGGTGTAGATCAATAATCTGATGGGTGCCACTCTGGCATTGTTGAGCAATCTTTTTTATTAAAGAAAATGCAAGATGGCCGCCATATCAATATTGTTGTATTAAAAATGGCCATTAAATCGTTATTGCTTAATCAATTTTCATGTGTAATATATAATTTTTTTCAGACTGTTTTACTCTATCACATGGCCAAAACAGATGTTAGTTTTCCTCAAAATTTAAAATGGCCACAGTGATAGACCTTCACAAAATTACGATTATACAGTCATTTTGCGAAGTGACAATAAATTGTAGATGCAGTCTGCTACTGACTAATTTTACTTAGACCTAAAATAGCGAATGCATAGATTTAATATAAACATATTTATTAGCATATATTAGAAGACTTAAATCATAATATTTGTATTACAAATAAAGTAACTCTTCATTCAAATCATCTCACATCAAAAAGTGAAAATCATCAACATATGGAACTGATATATATAAAAGAGCTTCATAGACATCAAAATAAAAATTATATTCTTCATCTGAGTCATCAGTAAAACACAGTGCTTGCACAATTACCGTGCTTTCATTTCCACAGTTCAATTCTGCCTCACAGTGGCAGAAAGATGTGTATGAAAGTCCAGCTTTATGGCAACAGTGATTACTATTACATGGAATTTGTGATGGACATGAACAAGCTACAACTTGTAGAAGATTTGCTGGTGCAACCCCTGCAGGCCCATAATAGGTCACAACTCTCCTATATCCTTAATTTTCCAAACAAACTTTGTTATTTAGAAAATTTGTTAAGTAAATTAAATTTTTATAAGTTGATATCTTACCTAACAGACTAATGGCATTTGCCTTGTGCAAGCTGGCCCCCACCAAACATCAGAAAAAGATGACCTGAGTCTCCTCCAGCGGGAACCAGCCATGGTGCCACCCCCACTCACTAGGGGGCTAGTGTATCCCTCATTTGCCAGGTGGCCAGTGACGTCACTTCTTTGTTTGAAAATCTTGACCATTGTGAACCCTAGTAATTTATACTTGCAGGGTCAGAGGGTGGGACTCTCTCATCTGTTAAGTAACTTAAAGATATTGACTTATAAAAATTTAATTTACTTGTTAAATTTTGTATTTTATTGCATTGATATTTCTTACCTAACAGACTAATGCCACAATAACTACCAAAAGGATGGTGGGTAGCTTACTGAAGGGGCAAGATAGAACTCTAAGGAGGAATTTGACAGAAAATCTCTCTTGTCTGGTCTTAGGTCCTACCGGTTGACCGGTTAACGCAGTGGGTAACCCTCTCATTTTTTTCTCCCTAAAATAAGAAGAGAGGGAAGAAACAGTTCAGTCCCTAGGAATTTTCAGAGGAAGGACAGGAAAATATTGACAGAACTTGTAACTCTTACAGCAGCAAGTTGAAGAGGTTCTGTGAACAAAGTAGAATCTATAGAATAAAAATACCCTTCTGCTGGTTTTCCAGAAAAGTTTCCCCATCTCGAATATCTAAACAAGATACAACAGGTGGAAGAAAAACTAGATTTTATAGTACAGGCACTCAATGGTGAATTTGATGTGCTGCCACAATGGGACCCAAGTAATAATGTTCAGAATCAGCCCAGGCAACATCCTTTAGGTAGAACTGAGTGAAGGTGTTGTGAGACTTCCAATGACAAGCCAAGAGGATTTACTGTAAGGAAACTCCTGCTTGAAAGACTTTGCATGCAGCAAAGGCCCTAACAAAAGGGGGCTTTACCTGATACACTTGCAGTGACTCCTGGTCAGAGGGCTTGTAACAAAGGAGTACTGACTGTTTGATCCAAGAGGAGATTTTAGCAGGGGATATGCCTCTGTCACAATTCTTCTTAAAACAGATGAAAACCAGTTGTTTGTTTCCTCTGAGGTCCTTAATTCTCTCCAGGTAGTAGCATAGTGCAGGGATTAGTCCAAGGCAGATTGAAGTGCAGGGATGACCAGTGGAGCTACACTGTTGGGACCCTCAGAGATTTCAGAGATTTGTCCAAGGCAGGGGCCAGTGCAGGGATAACCATTTGAGGTACACTGTTGGGACCCTCACAGGGGTAAAGAGAGACTTGAGTCCTCCCTGCGGTGAATGTTCCTATTCACCCAGGCATGAATTTTACTTCTACGTTTTCCTGATGCCAGAGCCAACAGGAAGACAGTCTTGAAGGTGAGGCGTTTCAGGGAGGCCTTCCTGAGAGGTTCAAAGGGGGCCTTGGTCAGTTGATGTAAAACAAGAGATAGGTTCCAAGAGGGGATATCCCTGTGACCTTTTGGCCTATCTCTGTGGAAACTTCATCCTTACTTATTTCAACTGAGTAATTGCCAACCTTATCAGCTATGGTAGTTCTGTAACCAACTATGGTGGAGGGCTGAAGTTTCCTTTCCTGGAACAAGTAGAGAAAGAATTCAGCTATTTGGTTTATAGATGGTGTTTCGAAGTCCACCTGATTCCATTTGCACCAGCAAACAAAAATGGGCCACTTCATCTCATAGACTGCTCTTGTTGAGCATCTCCAAGGAGCCTCAATTCATTCTGCCACTTGACCAGAGAAACCTTGGACTCGGGATAGCTCTGAAAGCCAAGCATGGAGATTTAGATTGAGGTCTCTGTGTATGTTCCCATTGAATAGTTGAGTTAGAAAGCTGGGTTGGTAAGGTAGGCAAAGGGGAGCTGGGATGACAAGCTCACTAGATTCCAAAACCACAACATGTTGGGCCAGCCAGGAGCTATGACTATTATCCTCTGACACTCGTTTCTGAGAATCTTGTTCATGACATTTGCTATCAGGGAGTTGGTGGAAAGCCATACTTAATGACCATATTGTAGAGGATGTGGGAGTTGGCCTACTGGGACATTTGACCTTGAATGCCCCTTGACTCTCCTTGTGATAATGATTTTTGAGTGAATCTAAGTACAATCTAAAGTGTGCAACGACTGATCATGACCACTGCTGAGTAAAAAGTTGAGTGGTCTTATCACAATAATAGATTGGCCCTACAGTTCCAATAGCTACTGGAAAATTAATCTTTATAAATTATGGCAGTAAAAAGAACTTTTAAAACCAAAAATCAACCACCTCACTCTGGAGAAATCACATGATTTGTCAGTTTTTCAACCCCTTTTTATCAAGAGCAGTAGTAGCAGCACAGCCAGTTTAAACTCTCTGGCTCTTAGTTGTAATATTAGTTTCATTAAAAGTATGAAACACTATAGTATTTTAAATATCTGAATAATAATTCTTAGTATTCATTTTTTCTTACTGGCAAGTCTTTGGTGGGGCTCGGTGCTAGGCTATTCTCAGAGTCTGCTTTGCCTTCAGGTAAGAGTGAATAACTGAGATAGAGGGCATTATTTGTTTTCTTTAACTTCAAAATGACACACCCACAACATCTCACCCACAACTCTAGAACACTGATCTTGAATGTCCCTCGACTCTCCTCATTAAAAATAATTTTTGTTAACTTGCGCACTGAGTTCCCCTTTTTGGGGAAGATATTATGCCTGCAAAGCAGTAGATTAGATTAGATTAGATTAGACATTGTCTTCCTCCACCTTAGGTGTTTGTGGGGAGACTTTGGAACAGGGATAGACTTTTCTTAGGACTCTGGAATATGCCAATTTGCCTTTACGTGCCACTGGATAGGCCTCATGTGTAGGCAGCCTGAAGGAACTTGCTTCTCAGTGGCAGTGAGCAAACGTATCAGTAACATGAACTGCCTCACCGTACACTACTTTTGCTTTAGAAGAGTCTGTCTGCCTGAGATGGGCCTAACTAGTCTGAGGTCGTACTGATAGCCTACAAATGAAACAGCATCAAGACTTGGAAGTAGGTGTATCACTTTATTACCCTTACATGCCTTAATAGGTTGTGATACTGTATCATACCCCTTGAAAGGGGAAGATCAGTGCTGCTAACCTCCTACTCAAATCAGAGGTTTATCTGATGAAATCTATTTAGAACTGGGATCAACAGTACTGCTATACCTTTATGGTTGCACATCTAAAGAAACTGACAATAGCTACAGATACCAACTCTTTAACAAAAAAGGTTACAGTCCTGCCTGCCACCGACTAATAAATCTACTTTTTTCACATCAAGATAACACACTTACAAACTCTGCTTTGTTGTGTAGTAGATTCCAATGAGCCCTCAATACGTTTGGCTGGGAAACTAAGGATAAAGGAGAATTGAGACCTATTTATGGGTCTGCAACAGTTGCACCAGGAAGTATTTTACAAGATGTATCTTGCTCATTCTATTCTTCATCTTGCATAGATCATTTTGCAAAATAAAAAATTGCTCAACAATGCCAGAGTGGCACCCATCAGATTATTGATCTACTCCCCATTAAGAATTGATTTCAGCAAAAAAACGTTGTTTGTACTGATTTTCACGCTTCAGCTAATTCGGGGGTTTGTCTACTGGACTATAACGGTAATTTCAAATTCATATGAATATCAGTATTTCACATGTGTAATAACGGTATATGAAACATTACATAAAGTATATTGACAACCAAACCAAAGTATTCACTGATGGTTTATAAAGACAGTAAAACACATTTGAGGCAATTTTATTATATATTAGTAAACACAGTCATAAAAAATTTTAAAACTACCAAACCAAATCAAAAAGAGGCAGGAAAGGAGGAAGCAAAGGTGAAGGATATGATGGAAGGGGCCTGCAAATAAGTACTGCAGAGCTCCTCCAGAATCTATTGGCCATTATATTTTGAATGGCCACATTATGATTGAAGGCAAAAGTGGCCCCTGACCTCCATGACCTGTTGCTGAGATATTTCTCAACTGGGGGATTTGTTTGAGAGCATCTCTAACATGTGTGTCGGTGATCTGAATGTGGGGATAAAGATGGTGGCAAATAGAGGAGCAGAAGGTGGAAGGTCCCTGGATTTAAGGAGGGCCTAGAGGGCCCTGACTGGGCAAAGGTAGATGTTCTCTTACAAGGAAACTGAATGACGTGATGTGACTTGTTATCTTGCAATGTTTTAGTCCAGGGTGAACTGGGGGGGGGGTAATTGTACATTTCTCCTCAAAAAATGTTTATCTGGATCAAATTTCGCACTTGAATGAGGGGCCATGTCCAGCATTCTCAAAAATCCAAAAGCATGTCACATGAAATGGAAATATGATACATAGTTTTAATGTCAAACAAAACTACGTGAGTATTTGACAACATGGTGATTGGAAACAGCTGAAAAGTCTAACTGAAAAGATCTAACTTTTGATCACCCTGGGTGAGATGGCATTCAAATGCAGTATTCTATGAATGTAAGGAGATTGTGGACTGTTACTGTAGGGGAAAGGTTTATGATCACAAGGTAAGCCAGGAAGGTTCTGAAGCGCCTCACATTAGAAGCATTTGTGGAAGGTCTAAATGTTTCCTGTGCCCTGTCATATGCAGCTTCCAGCAGTGGTAGTTAGCACCTAGTGGAAACTGCAATTACAAATTAAAATCTAGGTGAGGGACCTGGTCCCATATGTAATTCTGGGTCAATTCTTCAAGGATCTCACTATCTACCTGTAAATAAGAATGTAGTCTTGAGAGGGCATCTGCCTGAATGGTCTTTTTGCTCCTAATGTGGTTTACCTGTAATATCATACTTTGCCTTTTGACCAAAACTGACCCTCACATTCTGAGGGCAAGGACTATGTTTCACATTTCTAGATGTACAATTTTTCGGTCAAAATCAGGAATCTGGATAACGGGGTGGAGTAAACTCTATCATTCCATATGGCAACCAGGCCTGTAAGGGAAGCATCCAAGTGGATGGTTTCCTTCCTCAGAATTGTTTTTGTCAAAGAATGTAATGTCATTAAAGGCAGGTAAAAACTTTATGAATCATTCGATATCTTTGTAGAACTCTTGGTCCAATTTGATCCTATTTTTGTGACTATTGGCTCTGAATGTCATAAGAATTCTATGACCTTGCAGGGATGACACCCTTGTGGATGTAAAGTAACTTTCCCAGCAGTGACTGGAAAGATGTTCTGGAAAGGCATTTGTTTTGGTATACCTATAGGCACATGTCGTAAATACTTGAAGTTTTTCAGGAGCAGTTTTCAGGGTATTATTGATAACATTAACTTCTACGCCCAGACAAATGAGGCTCTTACAAGGAGTTTTCTTGTCAGGGTTCTTGGGTAATCCTAGTTTATCAAATAGTTCTAACAACATCCTGACATATGAGTCTGCTTTATTTTGAGGGGCAACGACCAAAAAATCATCAATGTAGGCTTGTACTTGACATCCAGCTTTGAACATAATGTAAACAACGGCATTGGCAACCATCTGAAATGACACCGACCCATGCATCCAGCCAAATGTGACGCCCCCATCAACATATAAGGCATCATTCCATCTAATACCAAATTTCAGTGCATCCACAGGGTCAAATATGAGGTTTGGAGAAGCCGTGGCCACATCTATTTTGAAAATAATGAATAAGCTTGGCGTCACTCACCACATCATCTATTGATGGGAACTTAAGGGTGAAATTTCTGTTGTCAAACTTATTTCTATCTACAATGTCACTAAGAGACTGGCCTTTGGGATAGGACAGATTTAGAACAATCCTCCTCTTGTTGCTGTCTTTGGGCCTGGTGAGGAGAGGAGAGCAGTGTATATGTGGACATTGAATGTCTTTGGCATTATGAGCCTTTTTCTGTCAGATATATTCTTCTACAGACTCAGGAAACTGAAGGGCCGAATGATGGTTATTGATCGACTGATTGTGTAAAGCCTGTGAATTGGTGATTGACAATTGGAAACCAAATTTATTTAAGTTCTCCCATGCTGGAATGTTAAGGCCTGAATTCAATGGCATACGGGCAACTCTATCGTTGGGGCATCCTGTATTTCTAATGATGTTGGTATACCTATAGCCACATGTCTTCAAGTATTTGCACTGTTCAACTGTTTGCATGGTAGCTGGCTTTCTAGCAGGACCAATGAATTCAAATTTTCTTGAATGATGACTAAGAAACCCGAGTTGTTTTGAAGGAATATAGGCATCTCTGACTACATAGTCATGAGTCTGGCTAGTTGAGGCTAGAGAGCTGGAATTGTCCGATTCTAAATCAGGAATGTGTGCATGATGTCTTGAAGTATGTCCGTTTGAGTCATTATCAGTCAATTTGTTGTTATGCTTACAATCGGATCTAATAATCAACTCATCAGTGATACCTTATATATACTCTGTATAACTAAGATTAAATTTTTTGGCAGAGTGGTAACACTCTTGCCTCCCACCTCTGCGGCTGGGGTTCGATCCCCGTCATGGCCGTAAGTGGGAAAGCTGGTAGTTGCTTGCCCTTGGTTGGCAGTTTACAGTACAGAACCCTAGCGAACTGTATGTACTGGTTTCCTCTGCCCTTCCAACTACCCGTCGTGATATGACCTGTACAGTGTTGAAAGCGACGTAAAACCCAAAATAAACAAAATCCTGAAAACTTTTTCACATAATCTTGATAAGCTTTGGCAAATAGTGAATGTCCTCTGGTTCAAACATTACAGACTCAAACTTTACTGAGAATTTACCAGAAAAGTCAACCCTAATAGGGCAAAACTCATTATTATCACAATCTATCAATTGTAAAATTCCACGCTGAACATGGTAACAATAATAGAACCCAGCATTACGATGAACAGGATCATGTACATATACCACCTGATGTTGCGGTATGTAATCCAAACACTGAATAAAATCAACATCATATTTATGAAATACCGTCTGTTCCCTGACAATGTGTCCATAGTCCACATTGGTCATGTAATCATAGACTAATGTCAAACTATTCACATTCTTATTGTACTCTATCAAAGCACTATTGGGGTCAATATTATGTATATTTAACTGACCACCCAAGTTAAAACTTTATTCATTACCCGACACCACATACTTCTTCTCAAAAGCAATATTATGCAAGCCATTGAAAAAAATGTCTGTGTTGAACTATAATTACATGGTTGTTACGTGTATCAATATGATTACTATCACACATAACTTGTTTGCATGTATTATCATGGATATTTGAAACAACACACTGTTGGTGGTACATTGAAAACATGTACATCAGAATACCACGCTTGTTGATTTTGAATAAGTCTGAAACAATAAAGGACAGAATCAACCGAGGCGTTTTCAGTGCATAATGGTCTAATGGTATTAACTTGGTTTGAACTTTTTGTACCTGACATCAACAAAACTTAGATTTTCTTTAGTATCATTATGAACACTATTTACATAACTATTCAATGAATTATTATCAAATACACTGTTCCCTCGGGAGCTGGACAAATCGGCCCTTTGCCAATTTGGCCCTTGGCAAATCGGCCCCCTAAAAAAGTCAGCCTTGATCAAAACAACCCCCTAAAAAGTCGGCCCTGGGCAAATCGGCCCCCAATTGAAAACTTTGATAGAACTTATTTATAGACCTGCAGAGAGCATTTGACTGGGTTAATAAAGATATTTCTTCAGGATTATTAAACAGAAAAATAGGGGTCATTTTCAGCAGAACCTGCATGCCTTAATTGAAATAGTATCACATTTATTTATTTTTCAATATTTTCCCTCTTCAGTTTTTTTGGGGGGGTGAAATAAGTGTTACTTATTTGTGTTGCTTATTATTACATAATTGACACTGCAATATGTGTTACCTAACCCTAATAGGTAATTTACAGCTTATACATAGGTCCATTGGTAATTTTTTCTTATAATTAGATCATGTTACTTTGAACTTCCAAAGCTGAATGATAATTGGAGAAAAAAAGAAGCCCTTGTATAGAGGAAATGCATCGTGGAATTGTAATCAGTCTCTTTTTAAAATAATGGGTGGCTAAATATGCATGACAATGTTATCACAAAAGTGTCAATTATTTATGTGCTGGTTAACTAACTGTAATTAACACATATGAAAGATGTCAAGATATTGACAACAATCCCTTGTAACCTTTGTCCAATAAAACTTGTTTATGTTAGAATTATTAAAAGTGCAATTGCATTGTCTTCACAGCCCCTGTTGATGGGATTATAACTTTAGTGATCTTTGGTATTTGTTTAGAATAGGGATTTCTAGCTACAATGGTAAACAATATTAGACATTGAAAGCTTATTGTTCCTTTTGATGTCCATACAGAGGATTATATCATCTCCCTTTTGTGGGCATCAAAGAGAACATTGGGAGACCTAATATTATTATTAATTTTATATTTTAAATAGATAATATTTTGTCTATTGTAGATACATAAAACTCACAAGTAAGCCCAATGTCTAGGGGGTTTGAAATTGTGTAAAATACATAAATCATATGTACACTTATCTATCTATATCTAGGGGGCCGATTTGACCATAAATTATTTATAGGGGGCCGATTTGACCAGCTAATTTTATTTTGGGGGCCTATTTGACGGGGGCCGATTTGGCAAAGGGCCGATTTGTCTATGCTTCGTTCCCTCCCCCCATCCCCATGTAATCCCTGCAAACCCTGAAATTACTGTAATATCTAGGCGATGATATTTCCTATTTAGTTCCATTGAGGTCGCCACCTCTAGCTTTAAAATGACAGTTAGTCTCTGGATGAGCACATGACTTGCCCTGGCGAGCACAAAACGAACGAACGTGCTTATATTGCCCATGATTCCCCTCATGTGAGCAGCTGTTTCCATTATAAAATTTACACACTTTCCTGGTAGCTGGCTGTAGGTTCAAATGTGAAGAGTTGGCCATGGCTCTCTGTGATATTGATAGTCTGTCCAATGCCCATTGCGTGGCATCCCGCTTTTTACAATTACCTTGCTCCAGCTCATGCATGGAGTTGGCCCATGCCCCCCTCACTGCCTGCAAAAGGTAAGGAAGTGGTGTCCCTGAGTGATAAAAAAACATCCCGCAGAGATTGCTTAACTCTATTAGGGTCCTGCATATGGTACATGTTGAACAATTGTTCCACTGCCCATTCCTGCATGGTAAGCTCGTCATATAGTGCCCTTTCAAGCCCACCCATAGCGTGGTAGCCCTCATTGGGCCATCTAAACTCTGGTGCCGAGGCAATAGTGTCAGTTGCATTGTATCTATCTACCCAATTTCTTTACTGGGGGCTTATCTTCCAGTGCTTCAGCCTTGTCCTGTGCTTCAAATGTTGTCATGATGTTTGTCATCTAGTGTTATAATGCAGGGTTCAAGTGAACGGCTGCCAACTCCCGAATGGCAGTGTCATTGGTGGTGTTTTTTTGTTGAATGCTTTGTTCTTGGATGACAGGCAGACCCTGACATATTGCAGCCTGAGGTTACGAACTAGCTGCCAGCAAAATACTTGCATGCATGGAGGGTTGAGATGAGGCTGCTGCCAAATGTGGTTTGTTTGGATCTGAAGGTAAGGTTCTATTAGTGTGTAAGGTCTGTGGGTAAGTGATGGTGAGAGCCCTGCCCGGCAGTCTCTTGCATTCTCTGACTTTCCAGATCATCAACACGTTAAATAAGGGCCTGGTTGGTGGTGTAAATTTTCTTCAGAAAAGCTATGGCGACGTGGTGCTGGTGAGATTACTCTGTGGCGTCATTTTGAGATAACAGCTTGCCAGTACTTAGAGTGGTTCTACCTGAGGCTGTAAGAAACGATCTATCCAAGTTCACTTCTTTACTTCTCAGCTTTTTACTGGTATTTCTTGCTCTGACTGACGCTGTAATCTTCTTGTTTTCCTGGTGTAGCAGGTGACTTCCTTGGTTTCGTCATGATTAAAACGCTAAAACTGATTCAAGTAATCCACACCATAAAATAAATTTATAAGAAAAATCTTGTTGGTGTTGCTTGATCAAATGCTATCATTCAAATGATGCCAGGAAAGGGGGGTTTTGGCATCAATGAAGCATGCTTTGTTTATAGGGGTCAATAGCAAAGCCTCTATAGAAATAAAATACTTTAAGGAAGTTCCAAACTCTGTTACCAGGCCCCTTACAGGCCATGCTATTTAATCGCTCACTTTTGCATTATTGCCTGTCCCAAAATTTGCTGGTCATCTAGTGAAGGGTCCATGGGTGCTACCACAGATGATTTCAGTAAACTTAAAGGTTTATGATTACGATTATTGGAGATCTATAATGGTAAAATGTTCTAACAGGCCATTGATATAATAATATGTTGGAGTTTGTAAAATAACAATATTAAACCAACAATAAGTTATAATTGTGATTTTTGTTTTATTTTCAGTGTTACAATTTTCATCATTTTCAATACTGACCACTGGTCATAATAGACTGACCTGCCGTAAAAGCCCGGACTATTTGCTATTTGATTTAAAATCCTAGATATTACAAGTACTGGGATTACCTTTAAACATTGAACACTGGGGATAGAGTAAATATGGTTTAACTTATGTGATAATATTTAGAGTTTAAGGTGGGATGGTAGTTTGTAGGAGATCCTAAACCCCAGTAGAGGTACTCAGGTAACTAGTGATGATTTGAATGTCAGGGTTACTGTATCAGATACATTATGCTGTTGAGTGACGGTACCTACAGACGCAATCTGATGCCCAGGTGCCATGACATTGGATTTCTTGAATGGAAACTTTACACTTAAAAGCTGGGGTGGTACCTGAGTGCTGGAAATCCTGGAAAATAATGTTTGATGGTTGAAGATTCAATGCTATGAGGATTTGATTTGAGATTTCCTTCTTCTGATATACATGTAAAGGGAAGAGAATATGAGTAGCTTTGGACCTCCCTCTGGGAATAAGGCCAAATAGGTTTCTGAGTGCTTTTCCTGGACAAAACGATGAATGTGTAAGATAGGGAACTTTCAGAACTCTTACTGAATTATGGAACTGTAATGTATTTGTCTATTCACCTAGTATAGGGTAGGGCAAAAATTATACCTGTGTGAGCTAACTGTGGAGAGAATCAATTATGCTTTGTAGCCTGTCTTTCAGAAGCGGGGGGGGGGGGGTATCTTGAAAGGGGTGTGTGGACAATCCATACAGTCAAAAATTTGACTTTATTGTCGAGTGATAATGATAGAAGCAGTAGCCAAAGGTATAAAACTCCAAAAATGCTGAATTTGTGAAAAACTTTGACGTCATTTGGAAAGTAAAAATGAAGCAACTACTGCTCCCAATAGTCTTTTAAACAATTTTCCCATGCGTCAATATTCAACTGTGAGTGAACATATATTTATGATACAGATCTAACAGAGGGTATTCCCTCAAATCTGTGTTCACACCCTCAGCAGGTAAGGTAGGGTCAGATAGGGGGACAAGGTCAAAATTAAATCTACTCTGCTGCTTGCATTTTATGTACACAACACATTCCCCTCTTTGAGAAACATTTCAAACTCTAAAGTGTCAAATGTACTGAGACTTCAGAGTTCCAATAAAAGTTAGAAATCCAAATAAAATGGATAAAATCAAAATTTTAAAAGCGTGACACTTTGCATTCTATTTACAAAGTGAAAAAAATGGAAGAATTGGCGGGAGATAATAGTTCACAGGTTAAAGGTCACCCAATCATGAATTATGAAACAAGACCAGTTGAGGCCTGGTCTGGGTCTCTTCTGCCAAATATCTTAAAATGGTATTTGATATAAACCAAAGTACTGTGAAAACATGTCAGGGCTGGCAGTGAGTGATTTTTTCTCATGTTTCCAGCCACAAAACTGATGTTAAACCTCCTTCCACAATTTTTATCTTTCTGGTTTTAAGTTCTAACCAAGAAACACTTTCCCTCCCACCTCCCTGTAGCACTCTGTTGCTCCACCACATCTTTTCACAGGTCAGGTGTTCAATTCACTGCACTACACTGCCAATCCAGATTGTGCTTACTTCGCCCTTAGCTGTAATGTGCTTTATTTGTTTCAAAATGCCTCCAAAAGTTACACAAAGAACAAACATCTTAGACCAGTGGGAGTCAGATGTAGTCAAAACTTAAACAACAGTGTACCAGTGATGGACTTATATGGGCAAGACGACTTAACACACGACCTCGAAGTGCTGTCCCAGCAACAAGGGACTCAAGCAGAGCAGGATCAAGGCGAACCCAGCACTGCAACATCAAAACACTCTCAAGGGACTAATATTGAGTCAAAGCTAGATAATATTCTAAAGAAAATGAAGCAAATTAAAAATAAGAACGTGGAGCTAGAGAAACGGCTATTATCATCCTAATCTTCATGCAGTTCTTCAAGAATTTTGCATAGGTATCCTAAAAAATCTCATAAGTGTGCTTCAACGTGTATCACCAAGCAGTACCGGAAACACATGCACTGACAGGTATGTGTTCATTCTGACGACTCATCAGGGGAGGCTTATTCGCAAGACTTCTCACACCCCCCAGTGTCACAACTTTCACAAGCTTCGGGCAACACAGAGATGTCAGCGAACACATCTATGGAGTTCCTGAAATCTGACAAAGTACAACGTGAGGTACAGAAAAAACTGAGACAGCTACAAGGGAGTGTAAGGACAGCCCCTTCAGTTAATGAGACAGTTAAGTCTGGCCTCCACAGATTGGGGGACAACAACGTTAAAAAATTGGCTGGCCATACCATTTCTGTTTTCAGGGTTGTAGCTGGGCAACTACCAGAATATCAAGAGCTCTCCCCTATCCTATGGTCAGGTATTGTATTCAAAATGAAAAATGAAAAGTCAAATAAAGCTGGGAAAAACACGCTGGAATATGGTCGTCACCTAATCCAGGATGCTTTGGAAACTAATTGGACGACAACTCGCCACGCCCACCTTGTGTTATTCAAAGAAATCGAGAGAGGAAAATGCTCTTGGAAGCATTCGAACATTATAGAGAAGATCCGAATTTGCAGCACGGCATGGGTCATGAACCCCAAAGGAACACTGCCGGCCACAAAGCAAGGAAAATGGAACACCAAAGACATTATTTGCAGTGATTACAATATCAGTTCTTGTAAATACTCTTCAGATCACATTGTTGAAGGCCAAATTCATAAATATGCGTGTGCATTCTGTTACCAAAAAGTGGGTAAACTCTATCTTCATAAGCAACAAGTCTGTCTACAACAAAAATCGTTAGCGGGTCAGGACGTGAAAAGCAGAATTGATCAGTGGTTACCAGATCTCGCAAGGTTAACACAAATAGATTTAAAGTGAATAGAACATGTTCAAATAACACACATGTCAAGCAGAAATCACAGTTAAGTTTGTTTTATGGTTTTAGTGACATGTCGGAGGTGGACATAGATTATTTTAGTGACACTGTTTGCACTGTTATTCTATTTTTAATTATTATGATTATGTAAAGGACTTGTTATCAGAAGATGGAAGTTGTTTTAATCAGGCACTTCACAAAACAATCATAGAGAATGAATTATGTAATTGTCAAGACGTTATTTTTAATTGTTGTTTCATACACAGCAGGAACAAAGACATTCAGAGGCAAAACGCATTTAAACCCAACAATTTGGGTTCATCAGTCAGTCCCCTCTAGACTTTAACAAGGAGGGTGTAGGTCAGCCTACTTTAATTGACAATCGTTCACTACAACAATCAGGTCAATTTAATTACAAGAAAGCCAGAGTAAAAGTTACCACAGAACTAAATATTGATAATTGGAGACGTTTGTGTGAAAACTTCCAAGATCAGCTGTTATTGGAATACCTTGAATGTGGGTTTCTGTTGTGTGCAAATAGAACTAATATAATATTTAATCAGGTCATAGACAATCACCCTTCAGCTAACAACTTTCCCAAGGACGTGGACACATACCTCGACAAAGAACTGTGTCACAAAGCAATTGTGGGACCTTGCAAACATGTACCTTTCCCAGTACACTACGCACCACTTGTCTCTAGACCCAAGCCGGGTGACAGTTGTAGAATCATAGTGAACTCAAGTTACCCTGCTGGTATGTCAGTAAACAATGGCATTAGTGATAGCGTCTATGACGTCAGGCCTTTCTTACTAAAATACCCAACACCTTAGCAGTGGCGTTCTTCTTTCAGAAATAGCCCTTGGCAGAGTGTTCCACAACTTATGCGTGGATCTGTTGGTCTTTGATCTGCTTGGTATGCACTAGCAAGGTCACATGTTTCTTAACATAAATGTTCCTATGGGCATACACACTGATAATGCTTTGTGCCAGAGAACTATGGACGTTATCCAACACATCATGCGTTCAAAAGTTTTGGATGTCTACAACTACATAGATGACATAATATGCATCCACAGACACGAGAATGCAGATGCAGAATTTCATCTTCTATACTCTTTATTTGAATACCTGGGTTTGCCCATTAGCCTAAAGAAGATCGTAGCTCCAGCCAGAGCTCTCACATGCATGGGTATAGTACTTGAAGTGGACGCAGGTACAGCATCTATCACTCAAGAAAGGTGTTATGAAATACTTGACTTATGCCGTTTCTTCATTAACAAGACGTGGATCACTAGAAAGCAGCTTCAATCACTGCTGGGGAAACTATGATATTTACACGGATGCATTGTCCCTAATATTTGTTTGTAAATTGACTGCAGAATCTGCTCACAACTGGTGACCTCAAGACGAGAGTCACACAGGACACACAGAACAACCTCAACTGTTCATCAACTTCTTAGAAAGGTTTAATGGAAAGGTACTCTTCACTCACGTCAGGCCGTGTATAGATGTCCATGTTGACACATCCCTGTCTGGGATGGGGGCTATTTGGTACAACAACGTGTACGCTATATCATGTCATCTGTATGCTACTGCGCCTCTTAACATGACACAGCTTGAGATGCTGAATGTACTTGTGGCGTTGTGCATGTTCTCTCATCTCTGGAGTCGCAAGACAGTGAGGTTTCATGTGGACAACATGCCTGTAGTGTTCGTGCTTTCAAAAAGGACAAATATGGGACAGCTTTTTGCAAAGTGTGGCTAGATCTATCTGGTTGTTAGCTGCCATACACGACATTACACTTGAATATACACACATACCAGGGACACTAAATATAAAAGCTGTCATTTTATCTAGATCTTTTAGTTGTGGTAAATTTAAAGATTTAGGGAGCCACGGTGGCAGAGTGGTAACACTCTCGCCTCCCACTTCTTAGGCCGGGGTTTGATTCCCGGCACGGCCTCAAGTGGAAAAGCTGGTAGTTGCTTGCCGTTGGCAGTTTACAGTACAGAACCCTAACAAACTGCATGTACTGGTTTCCTCTGCCCTTCCAACTACCCGTCGTGATATGACCTGTACAGTGTTGAAAGCGACATAAAACCCCAAATAAATAAAATAAAAAATAAATTAAAGATTTAGAACAAATATTTCAGAACTGCAAATGGTGGGTTGTAAATGGCTCACACTGCTATCCTAATGAAAACATATAATAATTCTTGTATTGTTCTCTGATTGTTTCACTGCACAGGTTCCATATATGTTTATTTGTTTGTAGGTACACATGTGAGTTCATTGCTAACTCAAACCCACCATAAAATTGACAAAACATTGAGACCTCGCACCTCTGCACCTTATCCCTCAAAATTTACACTATTGTGGCTTTTTCCCTTCATTTCTCTGCCCCTCTGTCTCACCTTTTCTTCTTTCATGCAATTCCTTGAACTGCTTGCTCAGAATGGCAGCAGAACTCATACCTTGGCCTCTTATGTTGCTGCTATTTCCCATTTCTTTAAATTATATGACATCCCCACCCTTCAATTGTCCCACAGGAAAGTCCTCTTGTTCATAAAATCTGTCTCCATTAATTCTCCCTATGCCCCATCTTATAAAGCCACTTTTTACCATCCCCACCCTCTCCTCCCTTATACTGGCTTGTCACACCTTGACCTTTTCCCCTGTATACAAAGCTGTGTTTTACTAGCATTTTTCGTGTTCCTCTGCCTCTCAAACATTGCCCCCCACTTTTTTCTCATTTGACCCCACAAGTCACCTCCTGAGAAGTGACGTCACTTTTTGGCCCTTTTGGTGCCCATATTATCATCAACTGGGCAAAATCCATGCAATCTTCAGACAAAGTTCATGTGGTCCAAGTCCCCTCCCTCCCCTCCTCTCCCCTCTGCCTGGTACAAGCCCTCAAAAATCTTCTCATTTTTGTACCAGCTTCCAAACACTCACCCCTTCCAAAGCCTTCTGGCTTGTATGTTCTCACTTCCTCCATGATAAGTGCAACACTATCCAGGTTTCTTCTGTCCCTTAAGCTAGATCCTCAGCTTATGGCTTCCACTGCTTCAGGAGGTCTGGGGTGTCCTGGGCAACAGATCACAACATCTTATTGGACAAGCTCAAGGCTTAAGGGGGTTGGGCCTCCTCTGCTATTCAAGTCTATTCTAAAAACATTCCCAAAGCTCCAGCATCTGCAGCCAACACATTCAAACACTACTTATCTATATAATGGGTTGGGGCCTTTTCTAGTTCCAGTCAAGTGTAATAATATGTGTATATTAGCTTAACATATTTTGTTTCATGATACCATGTGTTTATCATACACTGAATTTTATGGTCTAAGCTTTGCATATGATGCTCCCAAAATATGGAATGAACTCCCTGATAATGTACGATCTGCCACTTCCATTGCCTCCTTCAGAAAAAAAAAATAAGGCATATCTATTCTGCCAAGCTTATCCTCCTTAGTATTTTCCACCTCATATGGCGTTCTCCGTGATGTCGACCATAGCTATGGACAAGGACAATGATTTTTGTAACTATGCTTATGATGTTGCACCTTAGAGTCTGTCACTTCAGCAGAGATTAAGCGCTATAAAAGTTGAATTGGAATTGGAATTATGTATACTTAGTGGTGTCTTATGTTTGTGTAATAAAGGCCCTTTACCCCATGACTGTATATCAATCACTTATCATAAACTATCTGACGTTTGACCTGGTCTTGACTGTGGGTGTTGGTGCTTGACACAACTTGTCAATTGAGGCCTGGTCTCGGTCTATTCTGTCAAATATCTTAAAATGGTATTTCATATAAACCAAAGTACTGTCAAAACATGTCAGGGCTGGCAGTGAGTGATTTTATCTCATGTTTCCCTCCACAAAACTGATGCTAAACCTCCTTCCACAAGTTTTATCATTGTGGTTTTAAGTTCTTACGAAGAAACACTTTCCCTCCCACCTCCCTGTAGCACTCTGTTGCTCCACTACATCTTTTCACAGGTCAGGTGTTCAATTCACTGCACTACACTGCCAATCTAGATTGTGCTTACTTCACCATTAGGTGTCCTCCACTTCCACAAGTGGTTTTAGTGTTTTATCTATGTGGGGCCTTTTCTTGTCCCTGTCAGTTGCAATAATATGTATATATTAGCTTAACATATTTAGTTTCATGTAACCATGTGTTTATCATATACTGAATTGTATGCTTGTCTTATGTTTGTGTAATAAAGACTCTTTACCCCATGACTGTATATCAATCACTTATCATAAACTATCTGACCTTTGACCTGACCTGAATGAAGATCATAGCTCCAGCCAGAGCTCTCACATGCATGGGTATAGTACTTGAAGTGAACGCAGGTACAGCATCTATCACTCAAGAAAGGCGTTATGAAATACTTGACTTATGCCGTTTCTTCATTAACAAGACGTGGATCACTAGAAAGCAGCTTCAATCACTGCTGGGGAAACTATTATATTTACACGGATGCATTGTCCCTAATATTTGTTTGTAAATTGCCTGCAGAATCTGCTCACAACTGGTGACCTCAAGACGAGAGTCACACAGGACACACAGAACAACCTCAACTGTTCATCAACTTCTTAGAAAGGTTTAATGGAAAGGTACTCTTCACTCACGTCAGGCCGTGTATAGATATCCATGTTGACACATCCCTGTCTGGGATGGGGGCTATTTGGTACAACAACGTGTACGCTATATCATGTCATCTGTATGCTACTGCGCCTCTTAACATGACACAGCTTGAGATGCTGAATGTACTTGTGGCGTTGTGCATGTTCTCTCATCTCTGGAGTCGCAAGACAGTGAGGTTTCATGTGGACAACATGCCTGTAGTGTTCGTGCTTTCAAAAAGGACAAATATGGGACAGCTTTTTGCAAAGTGTGGCTAGATCTATCTGGTTGTTAGCTGCCATACACGACATTACACTTGAATATACACACATACCAGGGACGCTAAATATAAAAGCTGTCATTTTATCTAGATCTTTTAGTTGTGGTAAATTTAAAGATTTAGGGAGCCACGGTGGCAGAGTGGTAACACTCTCGCCTCCCACTTCTTAGGCCGGGGTTTGATTCCCGGCACGGCCTCAAGTGGAAAAGCTGGTAGTTGCTTGCCGTTGGCAGTTTACAGTACAGAACCCTAACAAACTGCATGTACTGGTTTTCTCTGCCCTTCCAACTACCCGTCGTGATATGACCTGTACAGTGTTGAAAGCGACATAAAACCCCAAATAAATAAAATAAAAAATAAATTAAAGATTTAGAACAAATATTTCAGAACTGCAAATGGTGGGTTGTAAATGGCTCACACTGCTATCCTAATGAAAACATATAATAATTCTTGTATTGTTCTCTGATTGTTTCACTGCACAGGTTCCATATATGTTTATTTGTTTGTAGGTACACATGTGAGTTCATTGCTAACTCAAACCCACCATAAAATTGACAAAACACTGAGACCTCGCACCTCTGCACCTTATCCCTCAAAATTTACACTATTGTGGCTTTTTCCCTTCATTTCTCTGCCCCTCTGTCTCACCTTTTCTTCTTTCATGCAATTCCTTGAACTGCTTGCTCAGAATGGCAGCAGAGCTCATACCTTGGCCTCTTATGTTGCTGCTATTTCCCATTTCTTTAAATTATATGACATCCCCACCCTTCAATTGTCCCACAGGAAAGTCCTCTTGTTCATAAAATCTGTCTCCATTAATTCTCCCTATGCCCCATCTTATAAAGCCACTTTTTACCATCCCCACCCTCTCCTCCCTTATACTGGCTTGTCACACCTTGACCTTTTCCCCTGTATACAAAGCTGTGTTTTACTAGCATTTTTCGTGTTCCTCTGCCTCTCAAACATTGCCCCCCACTTTTTTCTCATTTGACCCCACAAGTCACCTCCTGAGAAGTGACGTCACTTTTTGGCCCTTTTGGTGCCCATATTATCATCAACTGGGCAAAATCCATGCAATCTTCAGACAAAGTTCATGTGGTCCAAGTCCCCTCCCTCCCCTCCTCTCCCCTCTGCCTGGTACAAGCCCTCAAAAATCTTCTCATTTTTGTACCAGCTTCCAAACACTCACCCCTTCCAAAGCCTTCTGGCTTGTATGTTCTCACTTCCTCCATGATAAGTGCAACACTATCCAGGTTTCTTCTGTCCCTTAAGCTAGATCCTCAGCTTATGGCTTCCACTGCTTCAGGAGGTCTGGGGTGTCCTGGGCAACAGATCACAACATCTTATTGGACAAGCTCAAGGCTTAAGGGGGTTGGGCCTCCTCTGCTATTCAAGTCTATTCTAAAAACACTCCCAAAGCTCCAGCATCTGCAGCCAACACATTCAAACACTACTTATCTATATAATGGGTTGGGGCCTTTTCTAGTTCCAGTCAAGTGTAATAATATGTGTATATTAGCTTAACATATTTTGTTTCATGATACCATGTGTTTATCATACACTGAATTTTATGGTCTAAGCTTTGCATATGATGCTCCCAAAATATGGAATGAACTCCCTGATAATGTACGATCTGCTACTTCCATTGCCTCCTTCAGAAAAAAAACTTAAGGCATATCTATTCTGCCAAGCTTATCCTCCTTAGTATTTTCCACCTCATATGGCGTTCTCCGTGATGTCGACCATAGCTATGGACAAGGACAATGATTTTTGTAACTATGCTTATGATGTTGCACCTTAGAGTCTGTCACTTCAGCAGAGATTAAGCGCTATAAAAGTTGAATTGGAATTGGAATTATGTATACTTAGTGGTGTCTTATGTTTGTGTAATAAAGGCCCTTTACCCCATGACTGTATATCAATCACTTATCATAAACTATCTGACGTTTGACCTGGTCTTGACTGTGGGTGTTGGTGCTTGACACAACTTGTCAATTGAGGCCTGGTCTCGGTCTATTCTGTCAAATATCTTAAAATGGTATTTCATATAAACCAAAGTACTGTCAAAACATGTCAGGGCTGGCAGTGAGTGATTTTATCTCATGTTTCCCTCCACAAAACTGATGCTAAACCTCCTTCCACAAGTTTTATCATTGTGGTTTTAAGTTCTTACGAAGAAACACTTTCCCTCCCACCTCCCTGTAGCACTCTGTTGCTCCACTACATCTTTTCACAGGTCAGGTGTTCAATTCACTGCACTACACTGCCAATCTAGATTGTGCTTACTTCACCATTAGGTGTCCTCCACTTCCACAAGTGGTTTTAGTGTTTTATCTATGTGGGGCCTTTTCTTGTCCCTGTCAGTTGCAATAATATGTATATATTAGCTTAACATATTTAGTTTCATGTAACCATGTGTTTATCATATACTGAATTGTATGCTTGTCTTATGTTTGTGTAATAAAGACTCTTTACCCCATGACTGTATATCAATCACTTATCATAAACTATCTGACCTTTGACCTGACCTTGACTGTACACGAATGTTTTCATTATTGGTCATGGCAGCGTTACTCCAGAAACAAAAAGTATTGATAATGAAAATAGACCAATGATTGTACATACTACGCTTATAATAAGGGCCTGTATTCACAAAGATTCTAATTCTTAGAATTAGTTTTATTGTTATGTTTTTTTAAGAATTGGGGTTTTTCTTAGAACAATTTTAAGACTAAATATTTTACTATTCACAAAAGTTTTGTTCTTAGAATCATAATTATTCTTGGAATTTCTCTAAGAATGATTTTTGTTCTTGGAATATTTCTCAGAATTATGTTTTTTCTTCAAATGTTTCTAAGATTAATAATTCCAAGAATTTGATTTAAATTTAAGACTGGCACAGAGCATGTTTAGCTGTAGAAAAAATGTTTGCTTTGATAATTATGGTACAGAAACTGATTCCAAATCGACATCTATAACAGAGTGCTACATACTGTGTGCTGTTGAGAAATGCAGCCTCTCTATATTCTTTTTAAAAATTTCTCAATTTTTTTCATATACCAAGATCTGTATTCACAAAGATTCTTAGATTTTATGTTAGAAATACCCTTACGTCTAAGATAAATTTCACATTGTGCACACATTTATGAGTAGGTTTTCATTTTGAGGGTAATAAAATTGTTAATAGTAGGTATAATGTCCAAAATCTCTGTGGTTTATGCACACTGATACTGCAGGTTAGCAAGTCTGATATTTAATAGTTCTGCCCTCACCTCGGATTCACCAGTTCAAATAGAGGTCAGAGTGGTGATGGATACTGAAGAATTTTGACTAACCTGTACTTGGAACTGTTATAACAGACATCGAGCTTTATTGGCAGCATTGAATTAGTGGTCCATGACTGCCTGGAGAGTAAGTTCCATAGTTCAACAGGAATGAATGAAAGTAGTATAGCTGGCTACCAATAAGTGCTGGACTAGGATTCAGAGTTTTGTTACCAGTCAATAAATATATGCATAACAGCAATATATGTACTTAAGGAAGTTCCAAGATAATGGGAAAATGATTCAATGCTAAAAGTATCATTTTCTGTCAATATTTTGGTTTTCTTGCAAATCAGTCATTTGGTGTTTTTGGACCAACCAGTGTTCTATAATAAACTGCCCTAAAAATAGGAATCAAGACTGGTTTCAAAAATGGAAGGTAAATTAAAACTACATCTGTTTATGCTGGGCTGTAATGTGGAATTTTTTGTCAAGTGTTTTGAGGTCAAAGAGGTTAAGTAGTTAACAATTTAGTATTTATAATCACGTGATTCTAACCTGTGTGCCCTGGGTTTCAAGATAGAACATGTGAGATAAATTGAGGGATTGTCCTGATTTTATCTTAGATGTTGTCAGGGACACCAAAAATTTGGGCAAATATTCTTTGGACAAAAAATACATATATTTATATATTGACACAATAAGTGACCGTTTTAAAGCACATGCATATGGCTTGTAGTGTTTCATGTGGGCTGTAAAACGGCATATTCCAAAAATTTAATTTAATATGATGTTCGACCCAAACATACCAAAATCATTTGGGGTCACCAAGAGTGTACATATGGCCCCATTGTAAAAACATTTATGACACCTGTAAATGAAAGTGGGTGGGTATATTTTCTCACACTTTTATTTGTCCTTCAGTACTTAGAAAAAACTTCACTATCGACAGTAATATGAAAGCATAAAAATAAAATTTTCATAATTTCTTTTAAATTTGTGCCTATATTGAAACTTTTTATGAACAAATGTATTTTAATATATCACCAGAATTGCTTTTGCTTGAGGAAGATATTTAGAGTTTCTTGTCTTTTTGTTTTGCATTGTATATAAAATATTTTCCACAAATGAATAAGATCACTGAATCTCAGAAACTTTTTCCAGACTTTCTATCAAATCCCCTAGGTCTCTCCTTAGATCCACCAGTACTCGTTTTATATTGTTCAGACTGACATAGGCATTGTCAAACACATGTCCTCTGGAAACACCGTGCAGGTAGAAGGGGACCAACTCAAAACCTATGGAGCCGGTGTTGACCACTTTGGGCAGGTGTAGCATTATCCGACACATGATGTAGTACAACCCCCCCGTGGTTTCTCCTTGTTTGAGCATGATAAGGCTTTGTAGAATCGGTTCACGGAGTTTGGTGTAGTTTACCCTGAGGATCTGCCGTTCCGTATGGATGACAAAGACCATGATCCTGTCCAGGGTATCATAAATCTGATTCAAGGCTCGGTCTGTGTTGGAAGCATCCAGAAGATCCTAAAAAGGATAATTTTAAAAACGGATTTAATGAAATAATTATTGAGATTGATTAAGGTGTGCTTTGTTAGCATGGAAGAGGTACGCACTTGAAAGTTGCAAGTAAACTCATGCTCATAATGGAGCTTGTAATAAAATGAAGATATAGTTCAAGTACAGCTAAAGATAAAGTTTAGCACAAGACTGGAACATTGGTCAATATTTTTGTTAATATTTGATATCTTGAAAAATCAATGGCCAGAGAATTTGTTGTATATTCATTGTGCCCCTTCCTATGCATAGATTTCATTATTAATTTTTGCATTCTTTAGATAAAGACTATCTTACATGTTATTTTAACAAATTGTTTGGAAATGGATGGGAAATAACCGTGAATATGTGAAGCATATTTTTAATTTTTCCCTTTCATCACACAGACACTGAATTTATTTCTGTATTGTTGAGTGTTAAAATAACATACAAAACCCGAGTAATTTCCCTATGATATATAATGTATCCAAGTTGGACTTCTTGCAAGTAATGCCTTGTACATATTTAATCATTGGAAGTTGTAAAGGTATGCTGACATGAAAATATAAACATCAGTTACCATAATGCTTTACATATATTTATTTGTGCTGTTTGTTATCGTTTTGCCCTATGTTCAAGTTCAGAAGATTGTTGTTAAGCACAAATATGGCAACACTAACTTTTATATGTAGCCATCATTGAATGTTAGTAATGTTTCCTTTGTTTGGAATCATGGAAAAATATCTTGAAATACCACATTCCTGTACTGTGTACTGTGTTATAAACCCTGGCAGGTTACAAATTAAACTATAAACATACTGTTGGTGGTTTGGACTGTAATCTGTTAATTTAAACACTCTTTCTGTTTTGTGTTTTAGACATTAACCAGTTATTATGCATTTGTATATATTTCTTATTCATAAATGCAAATTAGTTAGCCTATTTATTGTCCTGGTGCAAAATAACATTGTTTATTCTTGTACTTAGATTTTAACTTACTTATATTGGAAGACTTAGTCAAGACAAAAGTTTGTGTTTAAGTTTCTCTGTGAATCCCAACTTAAGCCTGAACTTAGCTGAGACAAACCTTTCTGGGATAGATGGTACTCACTGAGTATAAGCTGGCAACTTGCCTCCTTTTCAAGGACCGCAAATGTGCAGGATTTCGAATATCTGTTTCCAACTGAAATCAAAACAAAGCACAATGAATAAGTAAATCAGTAGCAGCAAGAGCACTCAAATAGTGCAAGCCTCCGCTAAAACACATTATAATAAGTATATTTGAAAATCCAGATAGTTTTTGCTTTTATCCAGACAGTGATCCAGATCACTCTCAAAACTTAATGGGTCTAAGTTGGACCAAGATCCATCTTCTGATTTCTTTCATTAAGTTCTAACCAGTAGTATTTGTGTAATCCTGCTAACAAGCAGTCATGAGAATAATACTTCATTGGAAGAGGTAATAAATATGTATTTTATACCAGGGATCCTGGAAAAAGTTGAAGGTCTCCTCCTATGCATTGTCGCTACAATAGGTGCTGGCATCTAGTTTTCATATCAATATCAAATTCTTTCATGATATAAAAAACCCTTCCTTGCATATGTGCATGTGTTTGATCATCACGTTTTTCACGATATGAAATATTGCTTATAGCTCCACCACAGTGTCCCGATAAAATGCCTAATCATCACATATTTGGAAATATGTCATTATATTATCAACCACCCAACTCTTTGAGCTAAAATCTGGTTATAGTGACTTGGGTGATCACATAAATGGCAGTCCCCTCATAATATATAAGAAACAAGGTACTAATACAAAAATAAGTGTTGATTTCTCCACAGTAATTGATTATGAAAGCTAGATCATTAGAAATATGTTCGTATACAGTTTTTACTCGTCTTTGTTGTACTGAAATATATGCACCGGTGCCTGCAATTTTGTGCAAAACTCACTTTAAACTCACAGTAAAACATCCCTCATTGGATATATGCTAGAAACTTTAGCAGCATTGTCTGTCACAGTTTCTGATCTGCTTGTTTTTGTATAAGAAAAGATACATATTTGTAGGGTTACAAATCCGAATGGTGATTCTGTTTTTGTCATGTGAGGATGACCTTTGTAGACTGTCTTGATATGCTAGTGCTCTGCCAACAGTCAGATGAAAATGTCTGACCAACTTTAATCATGTATATAGACTATTAAAATGGAAGTTTCCAAAGCGATAAAATTATAGAAATCTCCAGGGCCCGGATTTACAAAGATTCTTAAACTTAAATTCATGTTAAAACTCACCTATAAACTCATCTTTATGAGTTTATGCTCAAACTCAAACTTTTCACATTACAGAAAATTCTTAAACTTAAACTCACCTATAAACTCAGACATAATCTCATTGTCTGAGTTTATGCTTAAATTCACATTTGTTGGTATTTTTGAAAATTCTCAGGCTGAGATTATGCTTAAACTCAACTAGAAACTTGAGTTTGCACCAGTGTAGACTCAAGAAATGAGTTTATGATCAATTAATGACAGTAAAGCTGAACCATAATACCTGTGGTAACCTTTTGGAGAAATTTACTCCTGTAATTTGATTATGGGCCATATTGACAAAGATGTTACTTGTTATGTGTCAAGATTCACCCATTTGTCTTAAATTACTACTAAGAACAATGCAAAAATGAATTTCTTGTGCACTTCAAAATAAACCACAGTGGCGATTATTCATAGAGAACACCCTTATGGCACTCAGGTTAAATTCATATGTATACATAAGCTGAAGATTGTAGTTTTTTAATTAATTGAGAAAACAAAAAACATAACAATAATGATAAGACTCGAAACATGATTGAACTTGTAAGATAACATTTGTACAGTTTTGCAAAAAAAGTCAAACAAAAATCTTTGTACATACATAAAAAGACCAAAACATAAATTAATGTAGTCATTCTAAAATCCATGTTAAAAACATCATGGTCTTGGGGTTTTTAGTATTTGTAAAATTTTAAATGAAGTTTACAAAAAAAAATTGTGCAGATGCTGTAATGTAACATGAAAACCCTCTACTGTAATTAGTATAAAGCCTCTGTGTTGTTCAGCAGCTATAAACTCTAGACCGAGTTTATGCATGAGTTTATGAATGAGTTTATGTGTTAGTTTAAGAATTGCTTTGGTATTAACCAATGAAATGCTTGCTTACATATAAACTGAGTTTAAGTTTATTCTCACCTGAGATTACTTTTGAAAATACCAATTTCAGCATAATCTCACGTGAGACAAAAACTGAGATTATGTGTCTGAGTTTAAGCATGAGTTTAAGAATCTTTGTAAATCCAGGCCCAGGATAGTGCAAATTTTTGCTCTCCGATCTTGTCTACCCTGATAAACCTTGATGAAAGATCAGGAAAGTGTAAAATCCCCCTTCAATGCCATGACACACTTAATACAGCAGCTTCTGAATTGTGCATTGACCAAAAACATATTTATGTGCAGAAAATATTTTTATGACAAGATTGCTTTTCAAACCTTGGAAATTTCTTGGGCATTATTTATCTTGGTGCTTGTTTTTGTAACAACAAATTCTAAGGTGTCAAGACATAGTCACTATCATATCCTTGAGTTATAAATCGGCAAAATGATGAAGTCATTCAAAGTTGTGACGAGCTTAGAAGAGAACTAGTGGCATATAACTGGTGGGATCGTGTGTTGTAAATGTAATAAGATATCTGAAGGAAATCTTACACAGAAATTAAAGTATCTATTATTTACCACATTTTCTTTGATGATAAATCTAGGCAGTTATCTTGAATTGTCAAAATAGGAGCCAGTATACCTATATCTTCATTTATCAACTTGATAAGCGAAGAAGGTATATTGATTTTTGTTGGGTTAATATGTTACCAAATGCAAGTTTTCTGTTTTACATTGATTTGTTGGATAAAAAGTTGACACCATGGGAAGCACACTAGTATCCCATTCCCCAGGATCCGGGTTTGATTCCCACTCCGTCCAGGTGTAGGGAGGTTTGCTATTGCTAGCTAGTAGCTAATGGAGTAGAGTACAGAATCTATGGCAACTAGTATGTACTGGTTTCATCCATCTCATCAACAAAACGTGATTTGACCTTAACGATACATTAAAGTGCTTTCTAAAATTAGAACCAGACGTAGAAAGATGGCTTTCAAACAGAAATTACACCTTATTTGGGACAAAATGGAGGGTGTGTGAGGGGAGGGGTAATTATGAGGTTGTTTGTGGTGTGGGTAGGTCACAACAGAATGAAAATACAATTGACATCAAGGTAAAAGAAACTGACACCACGCATGACAATTTAACTTTTTGTAATCCTCACAAAAATGTAAAACATGTCCACAAACTACAAAAGCACTTAAAAACATTCAATGAATTGACTTTAATTACTTACGTCTACAAGGATATTTGTCATTGGTGGACAAATTGTTATTTTTGTTGGACTTTTGTTTTAAAGGAATTGTAAACTTCAAGTAATGTTTTGCTGTTATTATATACTAGAAATGCAAGCAGTCTTGGGGGGGGGGGGGGTATTTTAATTACTCACACAGTAGATGTAATCAGACACCTTGCAATCTGAGTTGACTTCAACAAACTGCGAGAGTGTGATGTAAAATTAATACTTAGCAATATAAAATGATTTACTTGAGATTCAATTAATTTTCAGTTCACTAGAATGCAGTGTTCCTACTGAACTGACCCTAGCTCATAATTAACTACTTGCACAGTAAATGGTAGAATAATTGAGATGACATAGGTTGTGGCCAAGTTATTATTTTGTGACATTTGATAATCACTGGATGACAAATCCGTAAGTCCCAAATAGGTTATTGTACCCCAATACAAGCCATATTTGACCTAGGAAAGGATTGGTTGTATCTACTCACGACAGCAATATTCATTTGCAAAGGTTTTTAAACATATAGAGAAAATGGGCTGGTAATAATGCTTCCGACCTTAATGATGAAAAGAGAAGTTCCGTAACTACATTATCAGTGTTTGGGAAGCAAGTACACGAGAACAGAACTGCAGTTATTAAGCTATCATTTGAAAGAAAATTTGTAAAAAGAGCACTTGGAGAGTACATACTTCCCCCAAGACATATCATTTAAAAACACGACTTTATAATAAGTAAATGGAAAAAATCCGATTCTTTGATATTTTATGGTAATGCAAATAGTGCCTTCTTGTCAGAGTTAAAAGTTTAGCCATTAATGACAGAGATGCTGCAAACAGTAAGATCAGATACGTATGTATCAGCATATGTTCGTAAATGTGACATATGACCAAGAAAATTGGTTCTCCTCATGCCTAGGATTTGTGATGCAATTATTGTCCCAAATATTCAGGTCAATAATGTGATATGGGTTTTTAGGCTTTTGCATTTTTGCAAGCAATTTATTAGCTGAAACATTTGTCAAATTTTATGGCAGAAACAAAACATACAACTTTGGTATCAAAATGTGCTGATTGTCAAAACCTCCAAATAGTTTTCGACAAGTCTTCATGAGACTTATATTACATTTACTATAGCTAATATTAAATACAAACATGACTACATTTCCCCCTTGTCACTGAAGCATCTTACCAGAACCATTTGATGATTTACCAAATGACCAATGCATGCTGCTCAAGCATTTAAGCAGATATGACTTACTTCGCCAGATCATTATTTTTCCGGAACTCCTTCTCATAAAGTCTTACCGTTGCCAAAGCACCTTCAGCCAGTTCCTCTGTCTCATAAAGCCCAGTGTACATGTCCACAAGGAAGCCTATGTCATAACTCATCACTGAGGCGTCCCTCCTCTGAAAAGTCATGCCTGTGCCAGAGCAAGGGTTCTGCACAAAGCACAGCACTCTGTACCCACGTGACAGACTCATGGTGATGTACAGCATGAAGGTGAAGGACACCCATCCTATCTTTATGTGTCTGAAATCATGTAAGCAGAAATCGGTACTTTGATAAATATGGACAAAACTTTTATCTGTTTCTGTCTGTTAATAAAAAATTGCCCTATCTTGTAATTGCATGGGAATGGATCCTCTATTTGAAAATTCGGAGTTCTAAGGTCGAGCTACAATGAGGCTCACACTTCTAGAAATCACTGTTTTTCTGTCACAAGACACTTTTGTCACTGAAGTTAACCATGGTGGGTTACGTTAGTACTTGGATGGCTGACTGGCTGAGTGCACTGCTTGTGTCTTGTATGGCTTTGCAGCTCATGCATACAGACCGAAACTTTACTCAGCCTTGTTACTTTAGCATGTACCACGATGTGATCATGGATAGAAACCATGGCCACAACAACATGTTATGTGCATGTTTTATAATCTCATGCCCACGACTTATTATCTGGTTATAACAAGATGCTGTGATAAACACAAGAGGATGTTGTGATAATAAGGTGATCTGAGGATCACCAATTATCATGTTATGACCGCCAGATGGTGTGGCAATCAACAGTTCATCTGGCGAGTTCCAATTTTTGTTGTTCTTGTGCTCATCACATGGTCTCATTATTTGTGTCAATTTTTAGTGTTTCTTGATTTTTGTTCCAGACAGTATGATGGTTCATAACTTTCCTGGTCGCCAGGACTGAATGACTGCCCAATTTTAACTGTGTGGTGATATTTATCACTATAACATGTAAACACCAGGTAGTACTAAGTTGAATTTTGATTTCCCAATTCCAAATGGTGGAAATACATATTCTCAGAGCAGTTTTATTTGTTCCAATAAGGTTGAAAGCCATATCAATTTCACATACGTGAATCATCAGTTTAATATGCTAATGAAGATGACTTATGATCTTACTTTTGTACATTAACCAATTGATACAACATTATATTTCAAAATTAAATTTTCAAGGTAAAACATTACAGTTTTAACATATGTACCTCATAAGTTAGGCCTATGTTTCTGTTGTATACATCCTTTTAATAATAATAAGATACATGTATTAGTTCAACTCCCTTACCTCATGTGTGCTACTCACTAATGTCCACCAGTTGTAATCACTGCAACTTTTGCTATCTATCCCCCTTGAAGGACTTCTTGCCCAGAAAGTTTAAAATGTCAAAGTATGGTTGCTATCTCATGTGAAATTGTGGCCTTATATATACTGCAATAAGGGCTTCACATGGTAGGTTGGGGGCACATGGGCAGTTAATTGCCGGGGTGAATTCAATTTTTAACTGTCCAAAAACTGATATAATTATATCACATCAAAGGAAAGTCCCTGACGAGACAAATTGAAATTAGACTCCTTTCCTATCTTGAGCTGACAATGAGTTACAGGCAGTCACACGTGATATGACCACTGGGCATGCGCAACAGTGAATCTTTTCCGGTACTTTGATCAAAAGAAAAAGGTGTCATTTTTCGTTTAAAGAAAAGCTAGGGGAGAGGTAATTAGGTGTAACCTTTGTTAGTGAAATTTACCACCACGTGAATAACTGTAGAAAGCCAGATTTGAACACCAAGCAATCATATTTATGTATGAAAAATGTACAGGTTCATAGATATATAGGTATTCAACTAAACTTGATGACTTAACTTAGCTCTTAAACTGCCATGTGTATTGTTCATACATCTACGGACAAACTGATCTGTTTTGATACACTGTTTCTGCTCTCGGGAGTTGCATGTAAATATCTTTTAAAACGACAAGGTTGTCTGTGGCTATAGAGTTCTTTTACCATATAAGGACATTAAATGATTGATCTCTATATTTTGCAGCAAATATTGATTTTTCTGTATTCTGCGCTGACGATTTACTAGTGTAAGCTTCTAAAACCTTCTGGTGTCTGTATTACTTACATTTCTCTCTAGAATATTCTAGTAGCTGGAGCAATACATAAAGGGTGGAAAACCTGACCACAGTAAGGTTGCAGTGGTGACTATATCAACAGAGGTCTTTGGAATTGCTATATTGTAGACAAAAAACTTATTTTCATTTTCTGATAAACTCTTATTGGAGATCACTGGGTATAGTATGTGGATCTACTAGAGAGCAGATATGCTGTATACTAGATATTAGTCACATCTTCCAGCAAACACCTCAGTGCAGATGTTAAGCCCCAACTTTCGATAAGGGACCAATGCCTCACAATCTTTAGTTGTGGTAAACATCTCAAGATTGTGCAGAACAACTCGAGTTGGGGCTGCACAAACTTAATATATGTAAGTTTTGATTTGTCCTTGGTTCTCCATCACTGATGCGTTGAGAAGACGAAAACTGGTGTTGCATCCAAATTTACTTTTGAAAATTATTGTATCCTACTGTACATATATGTTAAATGGGGATCTGTTTAATCATCTTATCAAAGATTTTTGTTGGTGTAATGTGTTGTCTGATCTTTCCCTAGATTATTTGTTGCACTTCTATAATTGTTGGTGTGTTGTTAGATGTTTAGCGCATCCAAGTGCAATTGGTTGATGGCTTCAAATTTATTCTTCTCTTTTCGTCTTGATTACAATGTTTGGTTTTTTTCTAAATAGATCACATTTGAATCATGTATCCTTGTAATGAACGTCTCATGCCAAATAATCATATCTAATAATTTGAACAATTTCATAAAGACAGCCAATCGGCCATTAGTAGCTACCCTCAATTATTTATTCACAGCCCCAGGTAAATATCTTAAGTTTGTGCAGCCCAAATTCGAGATGGGAATCTCATGTCGAGATGCCTGCCTTAACTAAAGATGGAGAGTTTGTACAAGGACAATATTGTGATGTTATCGATAGCGAGATGGGGCTCAACATAGAAACTCTGAACATCTGGTACAGACAGTTTGTTTCACTGGACAGAGTGCTGGACAGCGTGGCCAAGCTTATTTTAAAGGATGACTTCAGTGTTTTTTTCACTTCTGAGTTAAATGCAGGATATGATACTCCTGCCTATTTAAAACATATATCTGGTACTTTCAGTACCCAAAGTAGTCTGTTTACCTCATAAACAAGCTTTTATAACAGGAGATAAATTTCAAATTTACAACTGCCTCCTTCCGCTCTTTTCACCAGTCACATGGTGTGTTTGCATCATATGTGTTGATGGGATGTGTAAGCAGGGATAAAAACAGTGCTGTGTGTACAGTACATCTGTACTCACTTTTTTGTCTCCTCAATTTATTATTGTACTTGTTAGTTTAAAATGGTAAAGACTACATAATTATTGGTGGGTAAAATTAAGAATTATATTAGTAGCAAAAGAAAACTAGAAAAGATTTTTTTTCTGAATTTTCAAAATGATCAAAACATAACCTATAGTTTTTCTCTCATACTATTCTCTTCTCTTCAATTTATTCACAATTTTCTCAGACACAAAGGTCATCTGTACATGATTTCAGCCAAATTTGAATATCTAGATATTGAAGCTAGTAAATTTAGATAATGATGCTGTTCAAAAATAGTAAACCAAGTTTACAACCTTGGTCAAGGCAAATCAATAGCTCAAAGGAGAGATGTAAATGTTCAAAAAGTTGACTCCAAGTTGGGTGTTTATATCACTTATATGGTAATTATAAGGTCACATTACAACGAAGAGGGGGGGTTGGCATTTATTCAATTATATCGTATATTTAAACCCACAACCACAGAGATGAAAGACTGGAGGTTTATAGAAAATAATGAAACCAGAGTTAAGCAAATTTTTAATATATATCCAATAAGTTAATATATCCAATAAGAGTCAACTTAATATTTTCATATGACTTTAGAAGTGCTTTTTAATACTCAAATAAAAACGTATGCACTTTTAGTAACAACTAAATTGTAACCAACTATATACATATTATTGTGACTGATCATTTTCTTTGTTCTGGTCACACAGTTTCACAAAAGCTAGATTATATGTTGGATCATTTATTGAAACCTCTAGACACACTTATTTTGGATTGAACTGGTGGACAGTACTTGTGTTGTAAAAAACTTCATTCAAGTGCACATAATTAATCTATTACTGTGAATTAATATTTCTCAGATATAGATAGAAAATTGCAAGGGTGGAGGGGAATAGAACATAGTAATAGTCAATAGTCTGTAGCTGAATTACCTTAATTATAATAGTTACATCTCTGATATCATCTGTTCAAACCCAGAACCCTATGTGGAAAAGTTGGTAGTTTCTTACTAATGGTCGGCAGTTTACAGGACAGAACTGTGACCAACTGTATGTACTGGTTTCCTCCTCCCATAAACTACCTGTCATGATATGACCTATCAACTAGCAACATTAAAACCGAAAAACACCTTAAACCTGTAGTGTATCATTCAGCAATTATAAAATACACTCCTGTTGAAGGCTTAAGATTATATCTGTAGATACCAGCAAATAATATAATAGTTATTTGCCTTTTCAACTATTTCTTTATATGTTATTTGAATAGTTAAATAATATGCTAAAATTAAATATTCACATAAATGTACTAAATTCCAGATTTACAAAGTTAATCATTGTACATTTTGTACAGTAAAATAAGCTTTTCTGAACTGATACCTTACTACACACAAAAAGGCTAGCTGACCCAGATAATACTTGATACTGCAGTGTATACTTTCACAGTGAAACATTTACCAGAAACTCATCTCATTTCACATGGTTTATTTATTTGTTTATTTGAGGTTTTACGTCGCTTTCAACACTGTACAGGTCATATCACGATGGGTAGTTGGAAAGGCAGAGGAAACCAGTACATATAGTTCGCTAGGGTTCTGTACCGTAAACTGCCGACCAATGGCAAGCAACTACCAGCTTTCCCACTTACGGCCATGACGGGGATCGAACCCCGGCCGCATAGGTGGGAGGCGAGAGTGTTACCTCATTTCACATGGAATAGTTGATAAAAGAAGGAAGTGTTATAAACATACACTGTTCAGAGCAAAGAATATAAACAGTCCTTGTTCTCAGTATTAGTGTATGCAATGCACCACCATAAAGGATCATGTTACATTTATCTTTTGTGCTAAACTCACAAATTTTGTAAGTTTTATTGGCTCAAACTAATAGGTTTATACAGTTAGAACATTGTTACTTTTACTATGTCATTCAAATGCTCCATTTTATAACAGATAATGTAATGTAAATAGCTGTGTATATCAGAACAGTTCTAAGCTCAACCAAGGCAAGTCAACACATATGCAGTCACACACACATGTTTATTTACTTCATGTGCTCTCGGCAACTTTCGGGAGGGAACATGTGACTAACCAAATAAGGCAGTGCTTCTCTACTTTTAAATGCAAATTACAGCAGATACAGACAACTTTGACACATAAAAGTTTGTCAGTACATTTATAATATATAAAACTTGAATTTAAAGAGCCTGTAGCACCAAATTTAACATACCATTTTTTTTAGTTGTATATAAAGTACATAACCACACAAAGACATTTACACTTCTCCCAGTTGCACCACACCAATGTTTATGCCACTATTTTAACTTTTATCACTCAAATTTCCCTCCCTCTTGGAAGAAAAATACTCAAGGCCAGCAGTCCAAAACTTGTGTGTACTACATCACACAATGGCAGAGATTTCCACTTGCATAAAAACACACTATAAAGACTACAGTATTCTTGTACTTATTTCCTCATGTTTAAAATCTAATTATGTCTCCTGGTGTTGAAAATTATATACATTAATCATGCACAGATTCAGAAGTTGGTACTATTGAAAATAAATCAAATTTTAGTGATGATAACAGTAGTAATCATAAAGGAGGCATTGTGCTTTTGTAAATCTGAACCCTTTCTCTCTGATGATGACAGTATTACTGAATATGAAGATATGAATATAAATGATATCAATGGTTCTTATGTCAATAATATTTAGATTACAAAATACTGAATGTAATATAAATTCATTTCAAAGTTAACAAGATTATTTGGATTCTATCCATATACAAAGTCATTAGGGCTAATGATTTGAAACCTGGGTTTGTATATGGCAATTATTAAAATTGTATTGTTTTACTCAATATAATTTCTTTCCTTAATGTTTAGCATAATAATAATTACTTAGATGGCACCATTGCTATTTATAATAAAAACAAATAAATAAACAAAATATACTCTTATAAATAATCCTTGCAATTTACATATCTCTTAGTTTTGTATGAAACATCACTTCAAAGCTTGGTTTTGCTGGTTTTTCATGTAAAGTTTTAAAACTCTATTTGCTCATAAAACTTGTGTATATTATACCAGAAACATGAGAAATTCTGACATCAAAATTCAAACCATGGCTAGGTAAGTTTTATCTGAACTACCATAATTGACTTGACAAAAAGAAAAGTAGTATTAGATAAACAAAAAAGATGGGATAATTATAATTCTTTAAAGTAAACTAAAATCTGGACCTCCAATTTGATTTTGCTGAGGATTATTCTGTCATAATTTAAATTCTGACTGAATCTTATTCATAATGCATGTGGACAAAATGTTTTTGAATACTGTAAATTTAAGTTTTATCAACAGAATTATGAATTCTGTCTAAATTCTGCTGACCGAACTTGATATCTTCTTAACCTCTGCAATACAAAGATTGGAAATTCTGTCAAAATAATTTCAAATTCTGCCATAAGAATTGAAGTTCTGTCATGACATTTTCATGTGATATACAAATGTGTGCATGATGAAACTCATAGAAGTTGATATTCTTGTAATTACAGCATTTAATAACAATTGTTTACAAAATATAAACATAATCAAATATTGAAACATGTTATTATTGACTATATTTGAGTGGAATGTCAAATGAAAAGCTATATACATACTTTAATGTAAGTATTATTTAATAAATTAATATCAAGTTACTCGTGGAATATTTCATGTCCATTGCCACTATTTTTTCAAGAAACAAACTATAAACAAAACTTTTATTGTGTACTTGTATTTGTATTTTTTACTGTACAGTTTTTAGTGCAATATTACTAGGATATACAGTGGCCATGAGAAAGCAATCCATTCTCATACGTCACAGCATTCTGCTAACATGGCTGTTTATATTTGAAAGCTGTGGGGAGGGAGTTGCATAAAAAGTGAAATATATCCCTTATAACATGGCAGTTTTCAAAATGTTGTATGTAGGTGCTCTGTTTATGTGGTTTTTCAACTGGTTGTGTTAAGTTGTGTTGAGGGTGCTACAGGCTCTTTAAACTAAAAAAATGGGAATGTAAAAAACGCTGATGTCATCCTTTAACTGTTACTTGGGTGGATAGGACTGTGGTCAGGGCAGATTGGTTTCATTATTGTATTATTACGTGAACTAGCAGCATAACTCAGTTGATTATAATTATTATTTTGATTGTTAAATAAATTTAAGCCAAACTTTGTATCTTCTTGTTACAACTTGAAAGCAACCGGTAATTGCTTCTGTACTTACCCAGTTGACTATAACAGAGTGCTCATCACTTTTCTAGTTGTTTAAAACTGTGTGTCAGCCACAACATCCCCAATTTAAGTTGCGACACTTCAAATCACAAAAGGACCACATAGTTCTAAGCTGAAATGTGATTTCAAAATCAAAATGGCGGAAATAGATATTCTCAGAATGGATCTACTTGTCCTGAAAAGTGTGAAAGCAAATCATTTTTAACGTCTTAATTGATATGACTAATGATCTTTATTTTGTACATTACCCGCCTACATCAAGTCAGATGACTGGTATAATTATTACTTGAGCAATGAAAAATTATCCGGCTGCTTTTATGAGAGCTGTTGCATAAAAATGATAGTCTATGAAAGAGTGTGTTGGATTTCAAAGTTGTTTTGTTAAATGTTATTTAACTGAGTCTTTTATTTGTACCAAAAACATCACCTGTAATTGTGGTTTAAGACTCAACAACCTGTATCTGTTGCTCTGGATTTGATGCTTTATTCAGTGCTGTAAAAATAGTAAGGTAGATACAAGATTATGCAACACACTTTGTTCACAAGACAATATGTTTTTCACCTACAATGGCGTGGGTTCATTTAGCCACTTAAGTAAAAAGTTGTGGTTGGTGAAATTTGAGTATGACTTTTATAGCACCTCATCTTTAAAAAAACCCACAAGTGTATATATTAAATACAGATATTTCGGCACATGGAAAATTTTGCCAGCCACAGAGACAGTATACCTAGTGGTCACCTTAATTGTAGGTTTAGTATTCACTGTGACATAATTACTTGACCCCTCCTTCCATTGGTCAGTGGCCTACCGCCCTTGGCCTCCAACCTCCATGCTGTCACTTTGACATTGGACACAGAGCAGTCAACAACAAGAAATTTTGCTAGATCTTACTTCATTTTTAGTTTTTGTTTTAAGTTCAATCATGGATGCTAGATACAATCTTAGATCCAGCAAACGAGACTTTGGCATCATCTTCTGGAACTGGGAAAGTTTTTGACTCTGAACATTCTGACGATAGCACATCTGATATTGACATTTCAGCCCTTTTGAATCATGTGGATCAGAAATTGTCCTCACCCCCTGTCGATTCGGTTAAAGGTGTTGGGGCTGGCGGCTCTGGGTGGTCTGCCGGTGGCCCTGGGGGTGGGGGTCTGATGGTTCTGTCTCCCAAAATGACATAAATCAAATCATTTTGGCACAACTCAGTTCACTTGGTGAACGTTTGGATAGTATGGAAAAACATTATGTCAAAGGTTTGCCCAAAAAAAAACAAATGATGTGTCAAAAGTAAAAGAATTAAGCCAATAACGTCAAAAGTGCTAAAGCCCAAGTCACACAGCATGGGTCGGATGTAAATGCCACTTCTGCTTCTGTTCCAATGTATACTGTTCCACATCTGGATAGGCTTTGTGAGGAAGCTAGAATTCAAGCAGAGGTTCAGAATTGCAGATTGCAGATAATGCCAAACCAGGTACTGAAAACGGGGTGGAGGGGGTTGAAGGGTGGGGGTCTGTTGATGTCTTTGTTAGCAATAGGGTTAAGTGGCCCCACGAATTTGTACTGTCGGGCCAGAATAAAGCCAGAACTGCATTCTGCAGAACTATCAGGGAAGTATCCAATGTGCATTTAAGAGAAAATATGTTGGACTATGTTATAAATTTGTTGGAGGATGCACAGGTTTTTTCTTGGTCTTCTGCAAAGGCCTGTCATGCCGTGCTCTTATGTAGAATGGAGCAGGGGGAAGTCAAAAATTGGAATGAAATGGAAAAGATAGACAAAATTTGGCGAGCACATGCCCAGCGACATGCTACAACTTTTCATGGTACCTCGCAGAATCTTGATAAAGAAACTGCCGCTAAAACTACTCCTTGTGTATATTTCAATAAAGGTTCATGTGCACAGAAACAGTCCCACGAGAGCAAAGGGGTCTTTTTGTTGTAGGGTCAAAGATGGTAAGGCTTTTCCTCATACCCAGGGGGACTGCAGGAAGCATCAGTCAAAAACGAGTAAGTAGAGGCACTCCCCGGGTTGGGCGTGTCCACAAAACCAGATGCTTTGTTAACACTGATCACACACATACTGTAGCTCTTATGGGTTTGTCTCCAAAGAAGGTTCGAGTTGCTTTTGACCTGACCTGACGGGTCGACGTCAGGGTTGGGGCCGAGTACAAGTCAATGTACTTGAGTAGGAGTACGAGTACTTTCAAAATGTATGAGTACAAGTACAAGTACATTTTTCTGCAATGTACTCAAGTATGAGTACGAGTACTTTGGAAAGTACTCAAGTACAAGTAATTTTTATAATTTTTGCTTAAAGTAGGAAAACATAATAAAACCTATTTTTCCATAAAAGAATACCTGTCCAAATGTATCTTCAAAGTTAAAACTTTTACATGGATAAATACTAGTGGTTTGAATAGTAAACCGGCATACCACATTTTGTTTAGTTTAGTTTAGGGAGAAATGACGAAATCCACAAAGAATATTTAAGTATCAGTTATTGAAAACGTCATTATTTTAGGCTTTCTAGTGGTTAGTATTTCATCAAAACAATAAGAAACATATAGATTTGAGAAAATATCTTATTTCTTTATTTCATATTCACGGTAAATGAAGTTTGTGAACTTCAAAATATCTCACGAATACATATATCCTGTTTCAAATAGTAATAGTCTCTAATAAAGTCGAATGTTATGAGCCGCTCATCTTAAAAGTCCTGACCTCACCACATTTCAAAGTCTTTGTAACACAATCGCAGCTTTCAACAATACTTATTGAACTGTTTTGCAACTGAATAGTTAAGTATATCACAGTATATCATTACTAAAATCAATAGCTCTTTCTTTTATTAACTCATGTGTCCTGTAAAATTTGATGCAGTCTTTCAGAAATAACTGCAGTGTTTGCATCTCCCTTTAGCTCTCCCTCAACTATTCAGATTGATTTCAATATGTTGTAAAACAGCCTACATATTTCACAAATAGTTGACTTCTTGATTATAATTTTACATAATACTGAAGAAGATCAACAGCTGACATGTGTTTAATCCCCCAACAAATACCTGAGCAATGAACAATAGTGAGAAGTGACACTTGCATAAGCCTTTACTTATATAGCCTTTACAATAAACATAATACAGATTACAATTCGCATGATGGCTCTTTGCTAAAAAACACCTCAATACATAGGCCCTTTTGATGGAGTTCTTAACTGATGTTTAATCCAGGTAATTTTCTGGTTGTAAACTAAAGACAAAAATATGTAAACACACATTATACTGTTAATTGAGGAATAGCTAACCAAATTAATTCTCAAGTAAAACTTTTCAACAAAATACCTAACCTTGCCACTTTTTAAGCTTGCAGATTTAGAAATTGAGATTGCTTATTTGAAGGAGTTTTATTTATTTTTTATTTTATTTTGTTTATTTAATAAATAATTACCAGAGTTCAAAACTTGATGTTGATAGTTACAAATTAAGAAGATTATGAGGTAAAGTTATTTCTAATTAATACAGAACAGTGATTTCATAATTGTTATTACTTCATCAATTATTGCTAATTTATTCTGATATAAACAATGCAAATGCAAGTAAAGTCAAAGTTTGTAAACTTGTGAAGAAAACAGATCTGTCCTTAATCACAGGGAATATTATGAAAAAAAGTACTCGTATTATACTCAGAATGTACATTTGATCATGAGTATGAGTACAAGAACATCACAAGTACAAGAAAAAATGTACTCAAGTACACAACTACGCAAGTGCAATGTACTCTGGCCCCAACGTGACCATAGGTCGTATGCTCAGGTGGCCTCGCAACCATGTGGCAGTAACTTTAGCCAATTTCCCTCTGTGGTTAACAATGAAGCCCTCCACAATACTCAGGTTTGTGACATTTTTAATTCAAGCAATACTGCACGAGGTGCAGACAATATAGTACCTAATGCTCTGGTCAGCACTTTACATGTGGACAAACAGCTGGTAAGTGTTGGTTCAGATCTGGACTCTGTTCGTCTTCCAATAAGTGGGGGTATGGATACACATGTATCAGGTAGGAGTACTGTAAAGCAAATGAATGGCCCTACTGGGGTGGATCTATGTGATGTTCCCACCACGAACAGGTTTTCTTTGTGGTCTCAGTTGGATGTTTGTCCAGACAGTGAGGAATTAGGCGAACATTCGAATCTGGTTAGTACTTGCAGTTTTCTTAATCCTAGGTCAGACAATCGGGTAAGAAAACACAATACTGACTCAGATGTGCAGTCAGAGGACATGGATGCTTTTGCATCGAGTCTCCAACTGACAAGTGCTGGGTTTGATCCTTTACAGTCTTCTAGCATACACACTTCTGTCTCTGACTTTACACATCCACTTCCTGTCAAGAGTTTCAGCAGTTAGGCAATGAGTTTGGTTGGATCCCACTTAGGGAGTTGTATTTAGGACCTCCTGTTATCTGGCAGTCGGCTCCGGATATTATTGGGGCACATAAGTTAATCAGGGCTAGTGGTGTTCCGAATTTTTTGGGCCAGAGAATTCCAGTCAAGAGTGATCTTAACATTTCTAGTTGGAGGCAACATTTATGCAATTATTTTGATCAGCAAATGGTTGACCTGATCCAATATGGATTCCCTCTGGATTTTGACAGGAACTTGGACCTTTTCAGTACTTTTAAGAACCATGTTTCCGCTGTGGAGTTTGCATCTCATGTGGACAAATATATTGCGGAAGAATCACATCATGGTGCTCTCTTGGGCCCTCTGGATCATCCACCTTTAAACATACATATCTCCCCCTTTATGACCCGACCTAAATCTGGATTTGAGGTCAGGAGAACTATTGTGGATTTGAGTTGGCCCAAAGGTCATTCTGTTAATGATGGCGTTTCTAATAGTACTTATCTAGGCACCCCCTTTTCTCTTCGCTATTCTTCTGTGGATTCCATTATCCGAACTTTGAATCAAATTGGACCTGGGGCTTCCATTTTTAAAGTCGACATCAGTCATGCCTTTTGCCATGTACCCATAGATCCTGGGGATATTGATTTGCTGGGCTTGCAGCATAGAGATAAGCTGTATCTGGATCTAAAAACTCCGTTCGGATATCGCTTGGGATCGAATTTCTTTCAGAAAATCAGCGATTCCATTAGGTTTATTATGAATAAAAATGGACATACAGGTCTTCGGAATTATATTGATGATTTAATATATATTGGTTTACCTTCTGTTATCCGAACTCCTTATGATTTCTTACTCTCCTTGCTCCAGGACCTTGGTCTACAGGTCAGTAGTAAGAAACTCTGTCCTCCTAGTACCAAAGTTACGTGCTTGGGTATAGAATTCGATACTGAGAAATGTATTATGTCCATTCCCAGCTCAAAATTGCATGAAATTGTTCATATGTGCTTTCAGTGGTCGGATAAGCGAGTGGCTTCCAAACAAGAGCTCCAATCATTTTTGGGTCCCCTTTTATACATTACCAAATGTGTAAGCTCGTCTCGGGTTTTCCTGAACCATATGTTGCAATTACTTAGAGATAATGCACATAATGATATGATAGTCCTTAATCAACACTTTCACAAGGACCTTAAATGGGTTAATGTTTTTCTTCAATCTTATAATGGAGTTACCATGTATCATGTCGCCCTCTTCAGGAACAGATGCATTTGGATGCATCTCTTCAAGGCCTTGCGGGCTTTATAAGAATTATGTTTATGCACTTGCCATTCCTCTTAATTTTAGGCAGTATAATATTGCCCATCTAGAGATGGTTAATTCTGCTGTGGCCCTTAAGGTCTGGGGCCAATTGTGGGCTAACAAACATGTTGAGATATGTTGTTATAACAGGGCTGTGGTTGATGTCTTGTCATTTGGTAAGGCCAGAGATTCTGTACTGGCAACTTGTGCGAGGAATGTATGGTTATTGTCTGCCCATTATAATATTACAATTGTAGTTTCCCATGTCAAAGGTACCACCAATGTGGTAGCTGACCTCTTATCCAGATAGCGTGGTTCCAGAGAGGACAGTGTCAAGCTTCACCCATTGGTAGATTCTCCCATATGGGTTGATACTCACATAGATTTGACATTGTCAAATCATGATATTAGCACTGTGTCTTTGTGTATTTTAGATTCTGAGGCAGCGATGGCTTCCTTGGCTTCCCAGGTTTGTCAGAGGTTATGGCTTGGCTTTCGACCTTCTACTCTGGCTGCTAACAAGATAATGTTTGCATTACTCCTTTCCTTCCTGGTGGCCTTTGGGCTGTCCCTGCCTCAGATCTCAACCTTGGATGTTCTGGCTTGTATGGAGTATTTACTCCAGTCAGGTATGAGTGCATCCAATATCGCAAATCACCTTACCGCTATCAGGTCTATGTGTATTATATATAACTGTGATACTACCTCTTTTAGAAATAACAGGATCCCTCTTTTCATAAAAGCTGTAAAGCTTAACAGACCTTTGCAGCCAAAGCTTCATGTTGTAATTGACGAAGTTTTACTTGAAGCTATTGTACTTGCATGCTCCTCACTACATTCTCCTCTTATGTTTAAAGCTTTATACTTGTTAGCTTTTTACTCATTTTTGAGGCTATCCAACATTTTGCCTCACTCTGTGTCATCTTTTGACAGTACCAGGCATTTGTGTGTAGGAGATGTTATTTTTGCAGACGAGTATGCTATCATAATGATTAAGTGGTCAAAGACTATGCAGGACAGATCCAAAGTGGCTTCCATATCTATACCTGCCCTTGGTTCTGCCATTATATGTCCAGTTTCAGCATTGACTCGCATGTTGCACTTACAGACCTCTCCTGATGATCCACTCTTTTAGATAACAACAAGGCGTGGAAGGACTCCTCTTACAGATTCTGTTGCCAGGAAACACCTCAAGCAAGTCTCCATCATGCTTAATACTCCCAAAATTCTTACCTCTCATGATTTCAGGAGAGCTGGTGCTACTTGGGCCTTCAGGCGGGGTGTTCCTGTACAGGAGATTCAGACACAAGGTACCAGGTCTTCTGCCTGTGTTTGGCGGTATATTCGAGTTCCCCCTTCACAGTTCTCTGCAGTTTCCTCTGCTTTTCAGATACCTATCTGCCTGATGCTTTTACCCCTACCCCTACTTGGCACGTGGGGCTGCTCTTACCCCTCTCTGACATTCGTTTACTGTAACACCAAATAAATATCATAGTCAACCCTGTACAGTTTCTTGTATATATATTGGGGGGCCATACATTCATATTTTAATTTGACCTTGTAACTGGTGACCTCTGACCTTAAATTTGTGACCTTTGACCTTTGTGACCAGCCTGTACCTTGCCCGTCTTGTCCTTCCATCCTTATGTCACGTTTGGGGGGGTTTTCTCCAGCAGTCATTGGTCTGGTGGCTTTGGTCCAGGTTGGGATTTTATCTGGTACTACATGGGTCCCAGTTTATTGGGGCGCCTCTTCCCTCACATTGGTTATTATTTGATTGGTGTGAAGGTCACACCTTTGTGGATATGGATTTGACCTCTCATTGACCTTGCTGCAGTAATTTTGCATAACCTGGGGTTGGGTGGGGTATGTTTCAATCTAAACTTGTGTAATGTCATGTATATCAGTTGGTTTATATGGTCATGTGTACATTCATATATATCATATATACAGATGAATAATTTACAAATCATTTAGTAGTCACGTTTAATCTGTTACTGTATTATTATAACAATAATTTTAATCCCAATGTGTGTTTTCTTGCTTTGGGGGGGACCTCTGGGGAGTGTGGTAGAACAGAAATTAAGGTTGATAGGCAGGATAAAAGTTTTGATTGGAAGAGTGATGGCAGATCGAATGTCATAAGGTAATTCATTCCATATATATCAGCTACATCATAAGCAAAGCTATAATTAAAAGATTTCTTTGATGGAAAAATAGTCTACTTCTCCTGGTATTTCAGAAAGAGGTACCGAGGTATCTGGCAGCATTTCGATAGTTGCAAGTTGTGGTAAATCAATCTGCACTCTTTTGGTACACCTTCTTAACTAGTATTTCATATAAGGGCACCCTCCCTGTATGTCTTTTTGTATGTATGTATGGCTGTATAGTTTATTTACCATAAAATGACATTGACTTATTGATCTTCTCTGTATTCTACGGATTTGGTCTAGTTAGTACTACAGGATCAAATGAAATTCTTGAACAATTATGACTGTGAATTACAGAACAATAGTGAGACTAACCCTGAGGCTAGTGAAGGTTCTGAAACACAAGACATAATAGATGATCAGGGGGTATCATTCTCAAAATCAAATTCGACATTGATTTCAAACCAGGTAAATAACTTGAATTATCCCTTCTATTCAAGTTGGTGTTACTGCCAGTAGGGCTAGATAAGGTCTCAGTAGTCCATTATGTCAGAAATGTTGTGCCTATGCAAAAGTGGAAGCCACCAAATGTACCTGCATCTGAGGAATGATCAGTCAAACACCAGACTGTTGCACCAAAAGTATACCAAAGTGATATATTGAAATTAGCTCTTTATTCTTCAATGAGTGGCCATTTGGGCATCAATAAAGCCTATTGTAAAACTGCAGGATGACATTCGGGTGGCAGCAGGCTAATTTCGGCTTGCCGTCTTTCTGTATTTAGTATGACCACTAATTTGCATATGCAGTCCTTATTGGTCAAGACTGACCAGCGTGGGATCTCTCTGATTTTGAACATGCACTCTTCCATTTAACTATTGGGAAGCAACGGGGACACATATAATATTCAGTGCCCCTACAGTTACAGAGCTATATAACACAATGTATAACACTACAGATGGGATTAATATTTTTATTATTATTATTATCATGCAACTATATTTATGTACAATACTAAAAGGCATCTATATTTAAGGTCACCTTAAAAACGTTTCGAAGAAGCTGACTTTAAGGCCACCTCAAATTACTTCAAGGTTATCAATTTAAGGTTACTTTATATTACAACTTTACTGTCCATTCATAGTCCATGATAAGATAAGGTTATGGTGGCCTTAAGGAAAGAATAAAGTTAAACTTACTTTGAGCCAATGTAAGGTGACCTTAGTATATTACATCATAAAACTAATCAAAATAGCATATTTGAGGTAGATGCCAACCTCCACAGTTAAAACCAAAAATAAGACACGTTCCTAACTAAAACCCTAAACTGATGAATTACAGTCCCGTGAACAGTTCCAAGCAGCCTATCTCATGCCTAAATGACCGAATAATACGGCCCCTTAATTCTAACATCACACAGTGTGAACGTGTCTTGTTTTGCCTAGCCCTTAGGTTACATGAGCCATAAATCAAAATCGAATTTTTATGCATGTGTATATATAGACTTCTTTATAGGCCTGAGTAGTTTGTATGGCAGCCATGTTGTGTTGTGGTTGCTTTCTCAGGTCGTCCAGCGTCTACAACTACAAACACTGTATTAGCAAACTGTGACATACAATACATACATACTATACAAAGCAACAAAAATTGACATGTTATGACCATTTATCTGCCTAATGAAAGACAGAAAGTAACTTATGCAAGTACCAGCTGATAGATAAGTAAGCTAGGAGCCACGTACTTACAACCATGACACATTTTAACAGGATGCTCTTGTTGTTATGTACCATTTTATATTATATATAACTTGGATTAGCACCCTGAATAATGAACGATGACTTAAAGCAAAAGGGACCCCTTTGGGGTCAAACTCAAGGAGACAAGGAGGAAGGCCCCCATACTAGCTAACAAGCACCAATGCTGTGAACCCCATTGTTAACAAGCCAGGAGCACATACATGGAACTCACCCCCTCCCCTGCGCCACAGGAGGTGTTAAGTTAGGTTCGCAGAAGGCCAGCCTCCTGACACTTGGTTCTATATGAAATGAGATGAAACAGGGTGGGAGGTGGGAAAATTTTTCAGTAAAATGGCGTCTTGCCCCTTTGACTTCCCAATGTTGAATGAAGGTTTTTGTGATAATTGGCGCCAGAATCAATAATCAATACCCCCCTACCCTATCGACAGGTATTGGAAAACAAGAACAATCTTTGTTAGTGGTGCACTGAATAAGGTGGGGCCTATTGCTCCATCCCCCACAGTGCCCCTACAGTTACAGAGCTATATAACACAATGTATAACACCACAGATGGGATTAATATTTTTATTATTATTATTATTATGCAACTATATTTATGTACAATACTAAAAGGCATCTATATTTAAGGTCACCTTAAAAACGTTCCGAAGAAGCTGACTTTAAGGCCACCTCAAATTACTTCAAGGTTATCAATTTAAGGTTACTTTATATTACAACTTTACTGTCCATTCATAGTCCATGATAAGATAAGGTTATGGTGGCCTTAAGGAAAGAATAAAGTTAAACTTACTTTGAGCCAATGTAAGGTGACCTTAGTATATTACATCATAAAACTAATCAAAATAGCATATTTGAGGTAGATGCCAACCTCCACCAATGCCCAACTAGGGAGTAGTAAAGCTAGGGAAGATGAAGCAAATTTTTGAAGGACTGGGCTACCTGTTGTGAAGCATTATGGTCCTGGACAATGTACCTCCACACACAGTCAGACGTCCAGGTGCCATGACTCTGGATGTTTTGTATGGAAACATTTGAATTAAAGGCCAATGTAGCACCTGAACGCCTGAAGGTGTGGAGAGACATGTCAGAGTGTTGGAGACCTACTCGAGTAAGTATTTGTGAAAAATTTCGCCTGACCTTAGTGTCAGTAAGTGGGACCCATTGAGCAGCTTCATTCTTAATCTGAAACAAAGGGTCATTTTTTGTCCCTGGTGTGATCAATAACAAATTTTTTATGGCCTGGACAGGACACAGGGGTGAAGATCCCAGGGACGGAATTTTTAATATTCTGATTGTATCTCTGGTCTGAATAGTCTTACTCCATTTGATTAACAAGTGAATTCCTGGAGAAGCAAAAAACACATCGCCTCTTGACATTTGTTCGATTGGTGAAAAAGCTTTGATTGAATGGGGTACTAAGTTAGAAATACGTAGAAATGAAAAGAACGCAGTGAGACATACAGCTTTAAAAATCTGCCCCATCCACATTGTGTCACAAATACTGGTGATTGAGGTTAACAAGGGGATGTCAATAATCTTTTTCACGACTGGTGAAAATGTTTTATGGAGGGACAATGATCTCTGGAAATAGGTAATTCTAGGGTCTTGGAAGGAATATAAAGGAAGGCCATACAGGGCCAGATTGGCCTTAATTGCAGACAAATAGTTGGCAATAGCTGAATGAGAGAGGTTATTTTCCACTAAGAATTCTAGAAAAGACATGGCAATAAGAGGGTTGAGGTTCTGAACTTGAACTCCAATAAAACAACAGTAAGCTATGAACAATCGAAATTTCCTGGTGTATGAAGCCTGAGTGGCTGGTCTGAAGGCCTGGTGTGTTCTTGCTGCTGCTTTCGAAGCCAAGCGGTGAGCTGTGTTTGGTATACCTGTATTATATAGACCAATCGACTTTAAGAAGTTCCTCATTCACTTGTAACCATAGTGGATCTTTTATAAGTGGATATAATTTTTCAGCTGGATTTTTGGTAATGAACCATCTGGATAACAGGTCGGCTACTTTATTGTCCGAGCCTAATATATGTATTACTTGTAAGTCAATGTCATGGATGGCAAGTAGCATTGATATGTTCCTGGCCATGGCACCTAGTGTCAAATCCTGAGTTTTGCCTGAATTCAGTACTGACACCACTGCCTGATTATCACATTTTAGGAGAATTTTGGTGGCAGCCCATTGATGACTCCATACTCTTAATGCCACTAGGATGTTTAACATTTCTAAGTGTACAATATTGTAATTTTCAAAATTTTTGGGAATTCTTATACTGTACACTTGATTCTGATAAATTGCCCCCAGACCTTCTAAACAAGCATCTAACTCAATAACTTTTCTGATGGGAGTGTGATTAAAGAAGGCTGTCCCATTGAAATATGGCAAAAATTTTAAAAACCAGTTCAAATCCCTATGAAAATTGACTTCTAATAAAATGTCATCTCTGCCAAAGTGTGACCTTAAGGTATCTAGCATTCGGTTTAAGAAAAGATGAGAACTGCGAACACACTTAGATATATACAGCAAGGAGCCCAACAATGACTGGAGCTGCTTCTTACTACATTTTTGTCGACCCACCCATTGAGTGCACATCTCATAAATGTTCTCCAGTTTTTCTTGGGGAACAGCCACCGTAAAATTTTTGGTGTCCACCTCGACCCCTAAACATGTAGCTTTTGTACATGGTCGAACTAATTTTTTGACACTGATGTCAAGTCCCAATTTTTTAAGTAAGTTCAGTAAGGTGTGGTAAGATGGGTCTGCAGTCGAAATAGTGCCAAATCCGATGATATCATCAATATAATTGATGACGTCATAACCCATATTACTCATAATGAAGCGGATAGCGTCGCTGAGTCTCTGAAAAATTCCGGATCCGTTTCTGTATCGAAAAGGCAGACAAGTGTCCAGATAGTAGTTTTTGTGCTTTAGACCTAACAGGAAATAATCTCTAGGGTCGATTTTTATGTGGCGAAATGCCCTACTTATGTCTACCTTATATATAAGTGAGCCTTTTCCTAATTGTTTGATCTTGTTAGTTATGTGATCGATTGAAGGAAGGGTTAAGATGAAATCAGTGCCTAAATAAGAATCTTTGCTTATATTGGTGTTTACTGCCCCACCCTGGGGGAAACTCAGGTCCATTATTACCCTTCTATGGGCCCCACCCGGTTTTTCCCTTGTCATAAATGGTGAAACATGAAATTCTTGGAAAGGGGGATCCGAGAAAGGTCCGACTATCGCTCCAAATCCGATTTCCTCTTGTATGTATGCCTCTACATCTTCAGGAAACATTGTAGCTGATTTATGATTTTTGGTATTTTTCCCAATTTTGAAGTTCTATTGAAATCTAATGGAAACCCATATCTGATGAGATGACACAACTGAGAGTCCCAATAACCTTGCAAGCAATGTTCCCATACATCCGGATTAAGTTGAGACTTGACCTGAATTTGAGTGGTCATGAAATTAAAGGAATCCGAATTCTTAGTGATATCATAAAGTTTAATCGGATCCGAGTTTAAAACACGTTTGAAATTATTCTGAGGTAGAATAAGGGGGCCTAAAGGTATAAACCCGAATCTTTAATGATTTTGGTCTGACCATTTCTGGTATGTCGGATCCGAGGATGCCAGTTGTAGCTTGGCCTTGTTTTTGTTCTTAACTGTCAATGCCAATTCATACTTGTCCTCGGGCGGATAATTTTTGGGGCACCTTTTCCCATGTTTTTGGTCTGCCACCTGAACCATTTTTGAAGTTGAGTTATGTGACAATGGGTGACCATTATATTGTTCGTGGCTTGATTGTTTATGGTGTGACTTGACCTGTGTGCACCTAGTACCAGTATTCAACAATCGTCGGTTTCCACGCCTTTGATCTACACTATTTGACACATTTTTGACAGAAGGACTAGTATTCTGAGTTTCAATCACGTTTGAAGATTCAAATTCAGAATTTTTGTGGTGTTTGTGTAATTGCTTAAGGATAACAATGCTGTTATTGCTTTCAGTCTGACAATTAGTGTTATTTTCATCAAGCACACTTAAAGATTCAAACCTATTTGTCACAGGGATATGGATATGTGCATTGAAACTTTTAACACCATTGCCTGGATCGTTGCTGACTGAGTATGATCTCTGGGTCTTGTCCTTACCAGTAACTGGAGTATTCTTCCTCAGAAAGGTGGGTTTTGTACTTTTTGTACTTCTACACTGAGCAATTACTGAGAATGTTTGTACTTGCTTCACATGAGTATGGTTTTTATCCGACCTAGAGGAAGGATTTGAACTCATGACCTCTGCATATGTTCTACCTACAAACTTTGACCAATCTGCTCTCCAGTTGCTGCTACATCCATTATGTACATTATTAATACATATTAATCTAGTATTAGTATATGATACATAATTGTTTTGAGCGTAATTTACATTAAGTCCCTTCTGCCTTACTCGTTTTTTGTAACCCTGGAGGATGCCCGACAATCTTTTACCATATGCCTATGTTCTTTGCCCATGGCATAGCAAGCAGAGCATATATGCTTATAGAATACCCCCCCAGTTTCATGATCTTTTTGATGATGGCAAAGCCCCCTCTGGTAAAATCGGCAAGCTGTGGCTTTGGGTTCAGATCTATTTTGTTTTTCCCTACCCCCCAGAATTTTGACCTACCCCCCTTTGAGCGTGTGCTCTCCTTATTCTGTCTAATTTGTGTGTTTCATGCCACTCAACCTTGCCTTCCTCCATCCTGCACAACAACACAGCATGAGAGGCTTTAGCTGACTGCCAGCTAAAGTCGTTGGCATCCTCCATAATTTCACTCAAATACTCTAGCATAGCATTTTTTACATCTAAATTTTTCTCTTCCCTAGCAATAGTAGCAAATCCTGACACCCACTGGCACCAGTTTAATGCATCATAAGATATACGACTTTTATTATTTCCACCTAAGACAAAGTTCTGAGGCCATGGTACTTGCCTCTTCACCCATACAGTTTCATTCCCCCCCCCCCCTCTGTGATTTTGACTTGCCTGCTTCATTGAGATCCACCAACTGCCTAATCCTCTGGTCCACCTCTGCTTGAATACTCTGGCTTCCTTGTAGGGCCGCCACTGTGGGAACCACCATCTGGTTAAGGTGTCCAGGACTGCTGGCTGTCTCTGATGGCTGCTGTGTGGGCTTGGACACTTCTGGGGCTTCCTTGCTGGCCATCCTCTCTTCCATGGCTGACATACGTCCGCCCAAGCTCTTTAACTCTGCCAAGATCTGGATATTCAATGCACCAGCCTCTTCTGAATTAACAGGTGAGTCATCAGAAACATATACAGAATCATCACTTTTTGCTGGAAATGGGCATTTGCTATTTATTGGACGCTTATGGACGTCGCCACAGTTTTTGCATAAAAATTCCTTCCCAGGTGCCATATTATAAGTCACAGTTCACAGTTTTATCACTTTATTCGGCTTTTTAACTGTTATATATAGTCAGAGTTACTGAAATCAATACAAATAATAGCACCCCGTGCTTTTAATAATGCGACTCTGACAAGTAGATGAGTTATAAGGCATTGGATAAAACTAAGTAACGTTTTAATAACGATTCATGTAAAATTAATTGTAAAAATGATTAAAATACTAAAAGACTAAAATACGCATAACAAGATAACAAAATAAAATGAAGTTTAACTCATCCCTTTGTCATGGCTCCAGTATCCCAGAGCAAGATTCGCATTATAAACAGCAACTAATCCTCCTGGATTCTGTGCTACAACTCCACATGAGGTAGTGATCTTTAAACTAACATGCCAGTACTATCCAACACTGGAGGGCGAAACTTAAAAGTTCTAAAATAAAATTTTTCAGTAAAATGGCGTCTTGCCCCTTTGACTTCCCAATGTTGAATGAAGGTTTTTGTGATAATTGGCGCCAGAATCAATAATCAATACCCCCCTAGCCTATCGACAGGTATTGGAAAACAAGAACAATCTTTGTTAGTGGTGCACTGAATAAGGTGGGGCCTATTGCTCCACCCCCCAAAATTCATTGAAACCATACGTGCAATACTACATGTGGAGGGACACTTACTGTATTTTACTTGCATGATTCATTATGTACATCTGAGATCGAATAGGAAAGATAAATAGATTAGATAGATATATATGGAGATAGATAGTTTATTTATTATAGTGACATGTACATGAAAACATATATATTCGGCTAGATTTTTTGACACATCTTGTTAATAAATATAAATTTCTCCTCCATGGTCATTGTGTTAAATTCATGTGACACTGTAATGCTGTTGAATAAATTTGCCCTATAGTCATTATAAGCGGGACATACCAATAGAAAATGGAATTCATTTTCTATTTCATGAGAGTTACACATTTGGCAGGTGCGTTCTTCGACTTGAAGATGCTTAACATTGCCATCTTCTATATCACTTTTAACATGGAATCTTCTTGTTTCAGTCCTCAATGGTAGGATACCAGCCCTAAATTGAGACAATAGGGAGTGCTGGTATTTTGTCATATACAACTTCAAGTATTATTCTGTATGATACTTCATCTTAAACTGTTTACATAATGTTAGTTTTGACTTGGTATGGATAATCTGTCTCCACTCTTCTTCACATTCAAGCCTTAGTTTTTCATGTACTACCTCAAGGTTGCACAGCTGTTTTTGGTCATAAATATTCCATAAATCCAAGGTACTAAAGATCTTCATAATGTTGTTTGATCATTTTATATGATTTTTCATAGTCCCATAAAATACCTGCTTTGTTAGTCTTTCACTTGGCACTTTAAGCAAACGGTTCCAAAACCTTATTAGGGATAATTGCCTCCTGTACTTATCCCTCAGCCATCCTGTATCCCCAAGTAACACTACATTTGGACAGTACCAATGAACACCTAGTATAAACCGTGCTGCTTTATCAGGTGTTTTAGGCTAAATGAGCCTCATATAACAGAGCCATAATCAAGAATTGGTACAACCCCTGATTCAAATGGCTTGGAGAATGTTTTGATTCCAAGATCTTTGTAACTTTTACATGTTGTTATTATCAAACCTAGAGCCCTACTGGCTGAATCACTCAAGGATTTTATACACTCTTGGAATGTCAAATGCTCATCAAGAATAACACCAAGATATTTGTATGATTTTGATAAATTTATCTCCTTCTCCCCAAAGTAAAATTTTTGTTTGCTTTCTGGTGCTTTTTCAAAGATACTGCTCAATTCCTGGTGCAGATTCAGGTAGCAGATAATGAGCATTTTTTAAATGATTTGTTGACTCATAAATCATCATCACTTAAGGGCAGTGCAAACGTCAGATTCTCTACAAGAAAGTTTGGATTGTGATATCGACTGTGATGCTTTGGCCAGAGATTCAGATAATGAATTCCAGTCAACATATGGACACGATAGCATGCAAAATAACCAATGTCACACTCAACTAATAGATTCTACTGATTTCAGTTCGGACTTTAGGGTTCAATCTGTTATAAATTCTCAGATTTTGCAACAATTGCAACAATTGATTCAAAAGATTGGATAAAATTGAGAATGGTGACTGTAAAAAGACTTCGAATAAAAGCAAAATCAAGGGTGCTAAATCTATCCCTAAAGCAAAGTAAGTGATTAGCACAAATTTAAAGCAAAAGACAGAAACATTTCACATTGATCACAAACTTCCCACTTTAGATTCTATGAGAGAGGATGCCATTATTCAGTCAAAAGTTGAGCAACGCTTGCAGGAACTCACTGATTTAGCTAAAATAGTTACAGATCAAAAACTTAAGCCACAAAGGAGCGGAAATGTGGAGGCCATGGTGAAGAACAGAACCAAATGGCCTCATGAATATGTACTGAACATATGACCAACTCTCTGTTACACAGTTGGTGGCTTGCTTAGGTTGGACTTTGAGGGATGAATCTGATCCGGAAATTAGACAACATATGCTTGAATATATGATCTCCCTCATGGATGATGCAAATGATTTTTCTTGGATTTCGGCCAAAGCCAGCCATGCAGTGTTGTTGTGTCGCATGGAACAGGGAGAGGTCAAATCACATGCTGATACTTTGGCTATAGACAGAATTAGGCGAGCATATGCACAGACGCATGTTACCATTTCGCAAACTAAACTTTTTTTAAAACTCTACCAATGGCAGAAAATATGGCAAGACGACAAAATTAATGCCTTGAACTTACTTTAATCAGAGTGCATTTTTACAGAAAAAAAATCCCATGAGACCTGGGGGGTTCTTCATAAGTACATTTGTGCCTTATGTTTTGCATCAGTAGGAAAAACTTTCCCTCATGCTGAAATAGATTGTAAAAAACAAGCATAAAGGTCAGTCAGAAAACAATTAAAGATCGGTGAACACAAACGGGTGCTCACACCCATGAAGATAGGGTCTTTGTAAATAGAAATGTTAATGTTAATACTGTTGCAAAAGAATTACTGGCAACACATGATCAATTGTTGGCATGGTTTGTGGTTAACAAGTCTATCAATACATGGTGGAACACAGGTCATATGCTCAAGTTCTTAAGAATGGTAAATCAGTATTAAAAATTGGAAGTTATAGTAGGGTTTATGTTGTTAAATCTCTACTCAATATAATTCAGGAATACATACTGATTGCATTCCTGGAAAATGCTTTCCTTTTAAAAGCAAAGCGGACTATCCTTGTAGTAGTGGCAAACATTGTTACCTTGAACACAATGAAGTTTGCAATGGAAAGCCTGTTATGCAAGACCCATTTTTTACCATTACAAATAGGTTTCAAGTACTAGCTTTGAATGAAGATAATTTTAATGAACAGCAAAGCAATGCAAAACATGGCAATTTCTTTGGATCACAGTTGGAAGGCAATAAAATGAAACTGGGCAAACATTAGATCAAAAGTCATGTGAATTCTCACTAGTACTAGTGTGGAAGCATCTATATCTTTGGAAGGCAATAAAAACAAAGCTGGGAAAAAATGGGATATGCCACACAAAAATTAAGATATGACTGTGGTAATGAACATAATAAGCAGGCAAATACAATATTTGGGGCAATAAAAACAGAATTAGGGCAAAATCGGGTGCCATGCTTAGTCAAAATGTTGGGCCTACAAAGACATCAGAAGAAAGACATGCAGTTGCTTGTATTCAAAGAAATAAGAACACAAATGAACAAATAGTGCATGGTTTGCTTGAGTGCCATGATTTCTCATGCATGCAGGAGCAAGATAATGGTAGTATGTTTATGATTTATGATATGATAAAACCAATTCACTTGATTATGGCAATTGCATACACCAGAATGGCAGAAATTATAGTTTCTTACCTTTGAATGACTTAATGGTTTACACAGGGGAGGATGGTCTTGTGGTCAAATATACCCAGTGTTATAGAGGCTCATAAAATTATTAAAAATCCGGCTATGCATAATTTTATGGGAGCCAGAATCCCTGTTCACAGTCAATTGAATATACCTGCATGGAAATCATATTTAACTGAATACTGGGATAAGTAAATTGTTGATCTCTTGCAATACAGCTTTCCCTTAGACTTTGATCATTCTAGGAAGTTAGAATATACACATAATAATCATGCTTCTGCGTTGAAATTTCCAAAACATGTTTCAAATTATATTAAAACAGAAATCGAATATGGAGTCATTTTAAGCCCTTTTGACCAACACCCCTATCCTTGTCATATATCACTTTTTTAACCAGGGAGAAACTAAATTCTATTAATGGACGTGTTATTCTGGATTTAAGTTTTCCAGCAGGCCAATCTGTAAATGATGGGGTGGCAAAAGATAAATATTTAAATACTTACTTTGAATTGAATTACCCTTGGTGACAGAGTTTGATACTATTAACGTACCGCCCAACATGTTGAACAATAATAAAATAAATATTATGCAATAATAATAATAATAATAAAATAATATATCCCATATTGAATTTCATTGTTTTGGGGAAGGGAAGCTTGGAAATGAACCAAAAATTTCTACTGGCCTCAGACATGATGTGTGGCAGATATTTGTCAAACCTTTCACATTTGTCAAGTAGTATGGAACCAAACCAGAAGATTCGCATAGCTTCACTGAGACCCAGACCCATCCCAGCATTTGTAGAACCATTCAGTAATAGTTGATTGTGCAGGCCCTTTACCATAAACAAAATCTTTTCTCACTACGTCTGTCTCAACCAGATTCCCATTGTGTACGCATATCACAACCCATTAGTCTTCTTACACAAAATAAAAACAAAAATTGGAGATTAGTAAATTGGAGTTTGATTTTACAAGAAGTTCAACATAGTTTACAAATAAAGCATGTTAAAGGGAATGGTAATATCTATACTGATGCTTTATCTAGTAATTATATTTAGAGATCATATTTTTATGTTAACCCTTGAAAAGTATACTTGTGGGAATTAAACCAATTATGTAATTTAATATAAATATAATGCCCTGTGAAATGTGGTCACTTATGTTTTTGTATGTGAAAAAAAAATGAAACTTTGTAACCCTTTGGCTTCTAAAATGTTTCTTTAAGGGGGGGGGGGGGGTCACCAAAAGGCATTGGTAATTGCTACCATGCATGCCCCATGGACTGTAACACTAGCATCGTTTTGATCTGAGCATCCTGTAAATTACTTAGAAATTATGGTCCAATAGACAGAAAGAGGTCAACGATGAAAACAAGATGGTTATGTGGTTATGAAGGTGGGAAGGCAAGTTTGGGTTTTAGGGTGTGCTTGTTCACTAACCAATGTATAATTAGTATTTCTAAATACTTGAATATATTACCCTTATCATATAAAACTTAACAGAAATAATTTATGTTTGACCTATGCTGACATGTTTCGTAGATATTTTAAATCTTGACACTAAGTCACATTAAAGACCGCACTTTCAAAACCTTATGAAGTTAATAAATGAATGTGAGATAGGATCTCTTTTGACAAAATGAAGGTGTGAGATTATCAACTGAAATTCAGTGAATTTTACTCCACTGTGAAAACTTGAGAGTAACCTGTTAAGGTCTGAGCTTTGGGAGATATGGTGTCAAGCTGGGCCCAAGGTATCAACAATAGCAGTCCTATAACCATCAATGGTCGAAGGGTGCCTGTTTAGGTCTTGGTACAGGTACATGAAAAAGTCTGAGACTTGTTTCACAGAGGGAGTGGAGAAATCCACCAAATTTTCTCTGCACCATTTTTTAAATAGGGCCCACTTTGATTTATAGATGGTTCTTGTTGATGACCTCTGAGGGGCAGCAATTCTCTCCACAGAGAAGCCTTGTTCTTGGAGTTGTCCACTTCTAGACACCAGGCGTGGAGGTTGAGATGTTGTGGATTGCTGTGAAACACATAATTGTGGGACTATTTAAGAAGAGTTGTTGTCACTGGTAGCTGAAGTGGGATCTCTGTTGAGAGCTGTAGTAGGTCCCAAAACCAGGGCATCCCTGGCCACAAGGGCAATGATCACAATGATCAGGCAGTTGCATTGTCTGATCTTTTGGATCACCCTGTGAAGGAGAGCCATCAGAGGGTAAGCATAAGCAGTGAGGCCAGACCAGTTTTATGTTTAGAGCATCTATGTCCCAAGCATTCTGGTCTGGGACTGGAGACACGTACAGTGGCAGTTTGTGGTTCAACCAAGTGGCAAATAGATCTACATGAGTTGTGAACCACTTCGGACAGATCTGTTTGAACACCTGCGGATGCAGTGACCATTCTGTTGACTATACTTGGTTTGACCTGGACAGTAGGTCAGCCATTACATTCAGACACCCTGGAATGTGTCTGGCTCTTAATGTTATTTTGTAATGATGGCACCAGGTCATGATTTTCTACAGGAGAGCACACATTTCCGCCAAGTGGATTCCTCCTTGTTTGTTTATGTAGGCTACTACAGTTGAGTTGTCCATAGCAACCAGCACTGTTTGGTTTTGACACTGGTCCTTGAACCTTTGAAGGGCCAGAGAAACCGCCTATTCAACTCCTGGATTTTTTCTTCATAACAAGGCTGTCCCACCTTTTACCACTTTGCAGTGGAGGGAGGGGGTTTAATATATTTACCCTCAGGTAAGTTAGAGGCCGAAAAATCATGTTCAAACTTTTCGAAGGCATCTTTGATGTGAGAACTAAGGGGGAGCATAGCAGAAGGGCCTCTTGGCCTAAGCTCCTGTTGGCCTTTTTGGTCATCCAGACCCAGAACAGAGGTGGAAGACCTGGGCATAGTTTCTCTGGGGTTAGGGAGATTGAGGATACGCCTAAAGGTTTCCACTTCCTCAGCATATTGTGAGGGCAAGTCAGCCATGGCTACTTCCCTATGGAAGAGAGGATCTGGGTTATGTTGAGGTTGGTCTTGATCAGAAGGAGCCCTAGAGGGTTTGGAAGACCTATGTTTGTGTACAGAGGACTGATCTTGCTCTGAAGATGAAGATGGGTATCTGGACCTAACCTTATATTTTCTTTTATCTGCATGTTTCTTGGGTCTAGCTGAGACTACCCGAGAGGGTTTCTAGGAGTGACCTGAACGTTCATCCGAGACATGTCTCAGGTCAGATTCATGCATAGATTGATTATCACCAAGATGATGTATCGGGTCAGAGTCCTGAATGGACTGTTTACCTCCGAGATGAGGAGGAAGGGATGGACCATATAGTCAACATCCATAGCCTCATCCGCCCGAGAGGAAGATTGAGTTCTCGGAGGGGTTGGGTCCAGGTTCTCGGGCTGTTTGCTAGTACCAGGCTTAGAGGCAGAAGAGGTCTGATCCACCTCCCCTTTAGACGTCTCTTTAAGAGATTGGAATTCGTCTCGGAGAGACTTCATTGTCCAAAGCATAGAAAATTGCAAAACACCCATTTGTTGTTGTAATTGAATGTTAAACTGAGAACCCAGTAATTTTTCAAGTTTAGATTCTATTTTCTGCTGTAAGGCAGTACCTGGGGTTGGTGGGACAGATTTTGCTGAAGTTGTGAGAGATAATGACTCGAACCAACGTCAACGTCCTCATCACCCAGAAGATCCAATTCATTATCTTTGGAAGTGCCAGCCTTCTGCTTCCTTACATAACGTTTCCGTTTTTTTATTTTACTCATTTGTTTGTCCGAGAAGCTAGCACAGATCTCACAGAGAGATTCGAGAGTAATACAGGGATCATCACCTATTTGCTTCTCTACAGGAAGGGCAATAGTTATGGCTATCAAAGGGAAGGCAGAAGTGCCGGCACTTCACAGATCTAGATTTATCTTTGCTTGTTCTTTGCTTTACGTATTGGAGGTCATTTTTATGCAATAAAATGTACGCTTGCAAGCAAGCCTGAACCGAGAAACTCACAAAATGGCAAAAAAGTAAGGAAATACTTATCCTGTCGAAACGTAACTTTCACAGAATGATCTAAAACATTAATTAAGCAAAATAGCCAGGTAATAACATCCAACAATAGGTAAAAGCTGGGATATGCAGTAATGTATGACTACAAAAAGTAGACGCTTCCAAATCACGCGGCCAACAAGAAAAGGAGGACGAATTAGGAAGAGTTCCACGAGAATACAACCTGAGGCTACGGCCAACTATAAATGTCTATTTTTCTTAGATGTTGGCCGGATGCCTGTGGCCATCCGAGATCAGCATTCAGTTCCACATGATAAGCTATTGTAGCACAATAAAACCAGGGTTTTAATATGTAAAAACTGAGTGATTATCAGAGGTGAACCCAGGGTTTAAATATGGATGACCAAAGTGTTCACAATATGTGACCCTGTCTTTTATTATTAAAAAATGTTTATAAGGTAGAATGTCTGCAAATATAGTTTAAGAAATTCCATTAACATGTTAGTATAACTCTGTTAAATCAACAGAACACAATTTCAAAATTTTATAAAGTACATGTGATAGTAAAAAAAATTAATCAAGTCCAAGCAAATTAGTCTAGTGAAAGCACAGACCTGTAAAAACATCTTATAAAGTTACTTCCCGGGTCTTTATGCCCTAGTTTGATGAGAAAAAAATGTGGGTGTTTAAAATTACCACAAATCAGGGTGTCATATTACTGTTTACTAGAATTACCCTGAAAGGAAATATTGTTATGTTCCCTTGTGACAGGCAACCATGAACTCAAAATTTGCATGTGACAATATATAGAAACAAATTACCTGAAATTTAATCACTTTGGAATATATTACCTTTCTATCGAAAACAAGTGGATCCGGAGAATGAACTTAAATGCAGAAGACCAATTGGATGGTTGAAGGTTTATGTTACTTTCGACAGGTTGTAGGAGTTGACTAATATCTTAATTGGTGCCAGTTGGTGAATATTCTGTACTGTATATCATCTTACATGGGGTAGAAACTTTTAACTATCGTGTAGCTCAAATGTCAGACTGAAACCCAAATCTTCAAAAAGTTTGGGGGTAAGTGTGTTTCTTATCACGACACCATGGTACACCTTGCAGGGTATGAGATATCCTATTGTCTTTGATATAGTCATGAACAATTGCAATTCTTAAACTCTGGTTATTATCTTAACAAAATTAGTTGGACATTCATAGCTCACTGCCACCAAATCTTATATATAATAATATATTCGGTCATTGGAAAGTGAGTAAAATTAGTATTGTATATTTTAACTTTGAATTCTACATTATTTCTTTTCATAATAATAGCAGTTAAGCTCAGTTTTATGACAGGCTCTACGGCACCAGAATCGTAAAGGTTAAAAGAACAATTAAAATCCAGAGACATAGCAAGAATGCACCAAAGAGATGCCAGGAAGACAGGAGAGCTATGAAGGGTAGGCTTTACTGAAGAGGTATGTCTTCAATTTGCACTTGAAAGAAACTGAAGGTGTTGTTCAGATGTCCCCAAGGACCTCATTCCGGAAAATTGGATCATCAAGTGCAAAGATGTAGTTAAATTTGTGTTTTTTTTTTCAATTTGTATAAACAAGAACTTTGCAACCTTCAGTTAATTTCTGACAGGTTTGCGGTACCGGGTGTTATAGATACACGATCTTTGAGTAGGGTAGGGGCTAAAATACTTTAGAAAACCAGTGTGGACATACTTGTGTTGTTCAATAGAAAACAAATGTAGATCTTTAAGAGCAGGTGTGATTCTAGAAAATATAACACGGTTTGTTATGATTCCAGGTAGGTTCTATTGGACACTCTGTAGTTTGTCGACATTGGATTTGGACAGACTTTTGAACAAAGAATTACATTTATCAAGGAGATGACCCACAGTAATGGGTAACAGTGTATATAAATATTTCAGTTTTCAATTTTATATTTGTCTGACATTTCTGTATCTATTTTAATGGAACAGAACTACCAGACACTGTAATGATACCTCTCTCAGGGTATACATTGCTGTCAATTACTTATTTTCAGAAATACTTATGAAAGAATCTACACCTTTACATTAAACCAGCAATGTATATCTACAGTAAGATCCCGCAAATTATTATTTCTTGCTTTTTTCCTGGTAGTTTTTTTCCAGTGGTCGAGTATGGCATATGGTATACACTAAAATACAACTATCTGGTGGTAGAAACTAAACGAGGTGACATGACATTTTCATTTTATTCATATCTTTGTCCCAATAAAATTAAATTTGACAAAAACTCTACCAATGATATTAAAGCTGGTTATAAGTGCTGCTTCATGTTATAATTTTGCAAACACTTTAAATCTCCACAAATATTAAGTGAGCAATACATGATGAAACGCAAGTATATCATTTCATGCAGTATGCTCATTGGCCATTGAGTTATGTAGAAACCCCGATTTCATGTAGAAATGATAATATTGTTACACGAAAGATCACCCAGATGGTTAATTAATTAGCTGGGTTTTTTAAAAATTTAAAGTTAATTTATAAGTTACACATGTGTTAACTCCTATCTCAGTAAAAAAACCTAAATGAAATTACCCAAAAGAACCGCAATAATCATAGTGTGATGAGGTTGTCGCTGAATTACTACTAAGAGTAGTAGATCGCTTCCACTGATAATTTATTATAACCAATCATATTGCGGTAAAATAACCACTTGGATCACAAAAAAACATCTGCCACGATGGCGTATTCTTATAAATTGGGATAAAATGAGATTGAAATGCAACCAACTAAAACAGTAAATGCATTAGTTTTGATGAAACTCCCCTTGATATATATAATTCACTAAAGTAATGATGGTACAGCTTTCTTAGAACTAAACACTGGCTAATATTGGAATTCAATGTAGAATAACTGACCAGATACCTTTGAGGGTATGGGTTCTAATTAGTCTTTTTTATTTATACAAAAATGCGCAAAGAAAGTAAGAAATGTTAAAGTCTGAACTGAATTTGAACCCAGTAAAATCACTGAGTAAATGATTGAAGACCAATTAGTTAATCACCATACCTGGCTGTATGGAGTCACAGTAATGCATACCTCTGCAAAGAAGGATTTGCCTTTGGCAACATCTGTTTGTTTGTCTCTTTACAAAATGACTCGAGAAGTTGTGGACAGATTTTGATGAAATTTTTAAGAAATGTCACCAATGGCACAAGGAATTTCAAAAGGATTTTTTATCTTTGAACTCAAAGGCAATATTGGAGGTGTTGAGCCTTGGTGAATGTGTGTTTTCGGTTAGTGCTCTTGTTTGACAAGTTACTATATATTCCAGGATCAGGCCAGCACACATAATATTACTGACTACAACTTTTACTCTAGCATCGGTGTGTACATTAGCGACCAGGCAATTTATATTTTAAATAGCTCATCAGAACACTTTTTGTACCTTTTAACATAAGTCCAATACAGATGACTCCTGAAAATGTAAGTAATAATTTATTGAGTGTAATTGATATACATATGTATTTTTTCTGTAATATACATGGCATTATTAGAATCCTCATAATATTTTTCTTAATAACTTGATATTGTAAATACAATGCTAAAAGTATCAGCTCATTACAAATGTCTTCAATTGAAAATTTTCATTGGTTAAATGAAGCTTTTATAAGCTGCAAGCTTACCATCTGCCTTCTCGGGTAGCCACTAAATAAAAATGAGCATAGAATGATCAAGTCGTCTGCTCGGTGGCAACATGAGCTGTCTCAAGATAACATAGATAGTGCAATACAGAACAAACTACTTCCTGTTCATGCTCAGACCAGGTACAATAAAACATTATTTGCCTTATATAATCAACTTTGTGTTAATTGTATTTCGACTGCTTCTTTCAAAACTCAGTCTCATCAGAGGCTACTATTTATCTTCATCTGGACTCCCTGAAGTACTTTTGGGGTTCTGGAGTTGAACCACCATTTGAACCGGCTCTGAACCTGTATTGAACCGGTTCTGAACCTGTGGTTACAGGTTCAATGTTGAGAACAAAGTTAACCTTATAGGTATGGTTATTGGGGGGTTGGGACCAGGTATAGGTTAATTTTCAATATTATAGTATAAATATTGTTTTAACCTGTCTATAATTTTAATATTGATTTAATAAAATTATGTAGGGGGTGGACTATTATTTTTACAGATAAGGTTTAGGAGTGGTGAGTATGGGTAACTCATTTCCTTGCTTTTTGTTAAAGCATTATTTAAAGGTAACCCACTGTATATCTGTATAGTCCATATTTATTATGATTTAATTATTATGTAAAATGGAATATCAAAACTAATATTTAATGAATATGTTGATTTCCATAGTAACACACAGGATCTATATGGATTGACTATTTATTTATCATAATAAATTTTATTGTTGATTGTTGATGCACAGTGTTAAACAATTTTGATAAATGTCTATGTGTTTTTATTTTTATAGTTAAAAAATAAAATCTGAAATTCACACTCATGACATTTATACTTGAAAGGTTCCATGTTATGCTGTCACTTTATATCTCAACTCTATAGAAATGACTGATTTGTGATGTCATAGAGTTGCTAATGCATCATCTGGTCTGAGCATAAACAGGAAGTAGTTTGTTCTGTTTTTCACTACGAGTGCTCCCTTCAGCAACTGTTAGCCAGACCGATTTTTGTGATGCAATGTCGAGTGTCAATGTCACCAGTGGGCCCAGTAGTGGTTATGACACACCCATCCCAACATCTAGATGTATGAGCACAAAGCCCCAGTACAAAAAGATGGAATAATAACCCCAGTATCTCACCACTTTCAAGGTGAAGGGCATAACCACAAACATGATATCCTCTGTGCTAGAATGGTGTACACCAAAGTTTGAGCTAACCAATACAGTCAGGCGCACAAGGCTTGGACTGGTTTGGATATTCAAACTACACCCCCTGGCACCAATTGGCATCAACCAATTTGTTTGATTCTTATAGGCATTATCCAGACTACCCAGCACTCAGTAGTCTACCCCTCTCGTCTTAGATAGTGAAATAGTAAACACCTACCTTTTTGAATTTTCCCATTATCCCTCAGCTGTAATAAAATGGGGAGGTACGGTGGGACTCTCCTTAGTCCCAGATGGTAAGCTTGTAGCTTACAAAAGCAACATTTAGCTAGATAATATTTTCAATTTTATTGCACCACAATTGCTTCCCATCGCTAGATGGTGGGACTGGAAAAAACGTTTCTTGTAATTTTTATGTAAGGTATTACAGTACCAGTCTGAATCCCAAATACAATGCACAAGCTAAAACCAAGCACTGTAAAAGCAAAAAAAACTGAATGATAGTCGCAAACAGAAGACACTACAATTACTGTCTGGATATTTGGACTTATGAAGGAAGATGCAGATACCCATGCTCACCAAACAAGTAGCCTTTACCATCTATGAATACAAGTTGCTCAAGCTTGAATAACATCTGATAATGTTAATTTTGCCAATCATGCTTGAGACATAAAATTATAGTTTATTATTGATGTTATATGTTGATTCTTCTTTTCCAAGGATGACTATTCTGAGAGGAAAAGTCTAGGATTTATTGAGCAGCCACTAACGAACCCCGATACATATTGTTGTCATTACCTGACCAGTCTTTTAGACTTTAGTTATTTAGTCCACCAAAACCATAAAGTAAAAGGATTAAGAAGTCACAAAGGCTCTAATATATTGAGCTTTGAGATGGACCAAGTCCAGGGCCTGTTAACACACTTGTTTGTAACACATAAGGATAGTTTGCTTCAACCATGAAGACAAGGAAGCTGGTCTGATATCTCAGAAATGACCTTTCTTAAAGGATATGAAAATTAAGGATCTAGCACATCACAAATTTTAAAGTGTGATCTAGATAGTACCTCAGAGCCTTATTGGGCAAGGGGTCCTGTCTTCTTTGAATTATCTAATTACTATAGGAGTTAAAGTAAGAATAATCACTGATGACACACTTTAGGAATCTTCTTGCTAGCTGGTTTTGGGCTATTAAATCTGAAGAGGTGAACAAGTCTACCTTTTCCTACTGGACTAAAATCGACACTTTGTAACCCAGGTGTTTATTTTACTGCAATGCTCTCTGGAGGCCAGACCTAGCAAGAAGGTTGTTTTCAGAATTAGATGTTTGAAGTCTATGTCTTCCATAGGCTCCAAGGGTGCTTTAGTGAGCTCACTTAAACAATGGAGAGGTTCCAGTTAGGAAGAGTTCTAGAACTCTTGGGTTTATTGAAAAATATGGAACCCCACTGTACCCAAGGAGACAACAATAGCAGTCTTAGAGCTATCAATAGATGAGGGTGTCTCTTTAGGGCCTGAAACAGGTACATAAAATATCTGAGACTTGTTTCACAGATGGAGAGGAGACGTCCACCGAATTATCTATACCATTTTAACATGGCCCACTTTGATTTGTAGACAGTCCTTGTTGATAACCATTGAGGGGGAACAATCCTCTTAGCCACTTCCACAGAGAAATCTTGTTCCTTAAGCTGTTTGTTCCTAGAAGCCAGACACGAAGATTCAAATATTGTTGATTGTTCTGCTGTTGAATTGCTGGTAATTGGAGTAGGATTTCTGTTGAGAGCTAGACTAGGTCTCAAAGCCAGGGCATCACTGACCAGCCTGGGGTATAAAGATTATGAGACAATTGCACTGACGTATTTTCCAGATCAACTGTGAAGTTGAGCCATGGGAAGGTAATTGTATGCTATGCGACCTGACCAGTTAATATTCAAACAATCTATTTTCCATGCTTATTGGTCTGGACCTGGGGATACACACAGTGGAATCTTGTTGCTCAGATGAGCGGCAAATAGGTATATATGATGAGATAAATAGTTTTAAAAGATCCACTTAAACAATTGAGGATGCAATGACCATTCTGTTGATTGGATCTGAGTCGATCTGGACACTGAGTGAGCCATCACATCTAGGCACCCTGTAATATGCCTGGCTCATAACAATATTTTGTAATGATGGCACCCAGACAAGGTTCTCTACAGAAAAGCACACATTTCGACCCAGTGGGTGTTGTTGAATTGTCCGTAACAATCAACACTGTCTGATTTAAGGCACTGAACTGTGAAAAGTTTTAGGGGCAAAAATACTGCTTTCAGCTATAGTACATTTATGTATAGCCTTTTTTCCCTGCCTAGTCACAGACCTTTTATTAAATGTTGATTTAAATGAGGACCCCAACCTATGTTGGAGGCATTAATAAAGATCTGTATGCTATGGTCTTTCGGATGAAGATCTGAACTCTTCAGCGCATTGAGGGAATTTTGCAAACAGTCAAGGGGAGTTGATATGGTCTCCATGGAAGGAGGTTGTCCAGTGAATGAGGAAATTTCTGGCTCTCCTTGAGGTGCCCCTCGAAGGGTCTTATTTGAAGGTAACCCTCTGGGACCATTTTTTGTCGAGCTAGCTACCCAATTATTGATAACAAACATATGCAGTTAAAGCATACGTTGACTATATTCTGAGGATCAAATCCGGTAGCTTTTGCCATCTATCTTGAGTGGGTTTTTCAAGGGCTGATTCTAGGTGGGAACTCGAAGTCCACAACAATAACACCTGAGTCCATGTCAACTCTGACTTTTAGTTGATGATCCACCCCAAGGACTCTGTTAGGTTCACAATGGTCTTTGTATTCAGAAATGCCTCTCTGAGATTGTTCCCTGATGCGCCAGCTGTCCAGGTACTGATGGAGTTTGATGACCCTATAGAAAGTCATACACTTCACTTCTTTAACTTTCATTCTGAATTCTTGTGGAGCTATCACTAGTTCCTACTTGTCGACCAGTTGAAGTTTAAAAGTCATTGGAAAGAGGGTTTTCAGTGCCTTCAGCCGCTGTGGTGTTTTCTAAACTGATCCTTGTTGCCTCTGTTGTTCAAGTTCCCCGTATTGGAGGAGAATCATTGGTTCAATTTTCTTTAAAAGATGTATCACCAAAAGTATCAAATATGAATCTGGGATATCTACTAAGTGTTGAAGAGGTGAGTTAGGCATTAAAATTAATGAAGAATAATAAAACGCCTGGCATTGATGGTATTCCAGCCGATTTTCTCAAAGTTTTTTGGAGAAAGTTGAAAGTTTTTGTCACAAATGCAATCAACTCGTGCTATAAAAAGGAATTCTATCTACAACCTTAAGACAAAGTGTTATAACATGCTTACCCAAGGGCAAAAAGGACAGACAACTATTAAAAAATTGGAGGCCGATATCACTTCTGTGTGCAACTTACAAGTTAGCTTCAACAGTCATTGCAAATCTCTTAAAACCACATTTAGACAATATCATCTCCAATACACAAACAGGCTTATTAAAAGGTAGGTCAGTTAGTGAAACTACAAGGTTAATATACGATATGCTGTACTCTTCAGAGAAAAACAATATTCCTGGTCTTTTAATGGCTATAGATTTTGATAAAGTTTTTGATTCTACATCATAACAATTTTTATATGATGCATTGCAACTAGTTGGCTTCCATGACTCTTTGATTGATTGGATTAAAATGTTTAATTGAAGTATCACTGCCAGGGTACAACAATGTGGGTTTCTTTCTGAGCAACTTACAATAGACCAAGGTTGTAAACAAAGTGATCCAATCACCTCATATCTTTTTTAATTACAGCAGAGGTACTGAGCATTATAATAAAAATGATGACTGAAATTGTTGGAATGAAAATTGGTAAAACTAAATTTAAAATGGTGCAGTATGCAGATGACACTACAACTATTCTTGATGGAAGTAGAGACTCCCTGCAGGCAACATTGAATGTGCTGGAGATTTATGGCTCATTTTCTGGGTTAAGGGTGAACACTGAAAAAACAAAGATCATATGGATAGGTAAAAAGTAACATTCCAAAGATAAATTGTTAATCTCATCAAAACTTGGCTGGGGTAGCTCAGAATTTAGTCCTTTAGGAATAGATTTTTCAGTTGACCTAGAAAGAATTCCTCATATGAATTATAACAAGGCTTTGGATAAGACAAGGAAAACAATGAAAAACTGGAATACCAGACTCCTGACTCCAATCGGTAGAATTACGATCATAAAATCTTTGCTTGAATCAATTTTTACCCACCTCTTTTTATCTATTCCAACACCAGCTGATATTTTAAAGAATCTCAATGCAGAACTTTATCGATTCTTATGGGAAAAAAAACGGATAAAATAAATAGACAAGATGTATGCACACATTAGTTACGAGGAGGATTAAACATGGTAAATATTTTTTGTTTGAAAAAGCATTAAAACTGAGCTGGATTTAAAAATATCCTTTCAAAAATAGATACTCTTTGGTATTGCCTCTTGGTTGAAACTGTTGGAAGTCTTAATCTTGATTTTAATTTTGTCCCTCTATGGGGACAAAATGGTTCATCACACTGTTATGACACTGTGTCAGCCTATAAGGTGGGGCACTCACCAGAAACTGCCTTGTTGTGCTTCAAAAATGAGATTCACTTAGCTCTGTCTAAGGGCATGCCTACAGCACTGGTGCTACTTGACCTGTCGATACTATCGATCATGACACACTCCTATCCTGTTTGTCAGCTAGGTTTGGCTTTGCTGGATCGGCACTAAAATGGTTTAGATCCTACTCCAGGATCGTTTTCAGTCAGTTAAGATTGGTTCCAGTCTTTTGAATTTGTTCAAATTGAAATTTGGAGTCCCCCAAGGTTCTGTCTTAGGTCCTCTACGGTTTTCCCTCTATACAACACCTCTTGGTCAAGTCATCAGAAAATATACTGGAGTCAAATACCACTTCTATGCGGACGATACTCAGCTGTTCATTCACTTATCTCCTGATGATAGTCTCAAGTCTTTTGACCGTCTTAAATCCTGTTTGAATGATATTCAGGTCTGGATGTCTGAAACAAACTCCTGCTAAATCCTGATAAAACAGAATTCATAGTCTTTGGTGCCAAAGACAGATACAAATGGCTCACTGACTCATTTCCTGTCAATATCCTGGGTAATTGTCTCTCTCCCTCAGATGATGTACGCAATTTGGGTGTTCTGTTTGATGCAAAGTTTTGTTTCACCAATCACGTAAATTCTGTCATCAAATCTTGTTTTATTAGCCTCAGGGACCTTCATCGTATCAGGAGGTTCCTTTCCATTGATACATCAGTGGTGATTGCAAATGCTCTGGTCAGTAGTCGTTTGGATTATTGCAATTCTCTATTTCACAGTTTGTCATCCTGTAATGCTACAAGGCTCCAATATGTTCAAAATGCTCTTGCACAGTTTGTCACTGGTGCTTCAAAGTACACACACATCACATCCACCCTGAGGACACTTCATTGGCTACCCATCAGACAACGTATTATCTTCAAAACCCTAGTTTTGGTTTATAAGTACCTCACCACTGGCCAGCCTAAGTATTTTGCACCATATCTCTCCTTGTACAAATCTGCCATGAATACAAGACGTTCCAACCCCAAAAATTTGTTCCTCCAGGTTCCTCATTATTATGCTTCCATCCATAAATCAAAGGTCCATTTCAACAACAGTTTCTCATATGATGCCCCAAAGTTATGGAATGATCTTCCACATGATATCCGCAGTGCTCCAAATTTCTCGTGTTTCAAAAGTCGACTAAAAACCTGCCTATTTCAGAAATCATTTCCACCATAGCTTCTAACTACCGAACACCGGATCGCTTCCCTGGGTACGACTTGGAACATGTCTAATGTCTTGATGATTTATGCCTTACAAACTGGATGGTGTGCCTTAGAATCTGTAGATACGGATATTAAGCACTTGGACAACTGATTGATTGATTGGTTGTTATAACAATGTAACCCTTTCTGGAAAATTATTTTTGTTACATGGTCTGAATCTAGTAGTGTAAAACAAGTAAAATCAAATTTGGATATATACCAATCAACCCTATGGTTTAATGAGAATATTTCAAAAGAGATTCTATTCTTCCCAAAATGGGCAAAACATGGAATATCTATAGTGGGAGATGTGATTACTTCAGAGGGAGTCATTTTAAGTAGAGAACAAATGGTACAAACCTACAACTTTAACGTTAATATCCTTGAATATTTTAGGATAAAATCTCTATTAAAGAAATTCATCTCAAAATACTCTAGTGTTGGGGCTTTTGATGTATAAAATATGTACTGTTTCATATGCAAACAGTCTTACAATCACTAGGCCGCAGCAAAGTGTTTTATAACTACTTGACAAAGGAGACCAATGAGGCAATTAGGAAATGCAAAGTAAAATGGCAAGGAAAATTTAATCTTGCCTTAAATGAGAAAATATGCCACACAATATACAAGATATGTTTCAAAACTATCTATGATAATTCAGTAATCTGGTTTCAGTACAAAATTATCTTTGGAATTCTAGCCACAAAGGATTTCTTGTTTAAAATCATGATTGTAGAGTCAAATCACTGCAGACTCTGTGGGGAAAATGCTGAAACAATCCAACATCTTTTCTCTCAATGTGAAATTGTTGAAAATCTGTGGACTGATATAAAACAAATGGATCAAAAGAAAATTAAATTACCAGTTACATATGACTCAAATATCAAAAGTTTTTGGGTACTGTATACAAGATCAAAACTTCAAGCCAGTAAATTTCTGGTGTGCTCAGAATAAATTTATCCCTAACTTTCTTCAACTAAAAAAATTAATTCAGCAAAGATACCACAAATAACAATATCTGACAAAGCTCTCCTCATCGGGTAAATTTGACCGTGAAATGAGGACATGGAAAGACTTGTTAAGTGAGGACTAAACATGCAATGTAAATGAAATATTAAAAATGAAAATGAAATATTATATTGATCTTTTTTTTTCTCCGTGTTCATCCTTTACAAGTATTAGGAAGAAGCTATAATAAAGTGTCAATAGTTGTGACAATAGTTGTAGATTGTGAAAATAAATAAAATTAACTTTTTTCTCATACTATGGGTCTGGCAAAGGTCTGTAAATGTTGTACATATGTATATAGTAAAATTTAACTGCTTCAAGCCTGTTAATTTCATATAACCTGACATATACTGCTCTTATGTGAGGTTCACGGATATCTCTCCTGTTGGAGATATCACTCTATTGTAAATGGCAATTAAATCAAAACATCAAAAAAATCATTGGTCGCTACTTAGGGTGGAAGATCCACCATGGGACATTTTCTATAGTTGTCTCTTCTGTTATTGAGGGGGCCACCAAAAAGCAGGTCAGATAGGACCTAAAGCCTGGGACTGCCCAGGAGTGCCTTTTAAAGGAGGAATCCTTCTCCTTCCTTTCCCACTGTCAAGAGAATAATCCCAACTAGACATGCATTGTCTATTAAATAAAGGACTTTCAGGAGCATATGGGATACAGCTTTACTCTGACAGGCTACGGGCCTCTGCTGGATATCGTTTCTCTTGTCAAGGATCTCCACATAGTCACATGTTTGTCATATATGCATTTCTAATGACCCTTTGGGTTAGCCCTTTTATATTCTTGCCCACTTGACAGTAGTTTTAATGCTGTCTTGAAGTTTTATAATAAGGTTACACTTTGAAATAATCTAGTTGAAGGCAGCTACAAAGCTGAAGGTATAAATATTTTGTCTAGCTTGGTGTTCAGATTATTTGAGTATCTGTAGGGGAACTTTCCCCCCATAGAGTTGTAGGGGGCCTAGAGATGTAGATGCCAGCAAAATCTCTGTATAAGTCCTGCATCTTCTCCTCAAAGGAGGGATTTACCATCCTGTACCACTTCCTTTGGGTTGGAAGATTTGATACATTTCCCTTCGGGGGGATTGGCAATCTTGAATCCTTTTTAAAACATCTCAAGGCTTCTTTGAAGGATTTACAGTGAGAAAGGGAGAAGGCCCTTTAGGCCTAAGCTCCTGTTCCTGAGCATCTGCGTTCAGACCCATGACATAAGTTAAGGACACTGGCATGCTATCCCTGAAGTCAGTGATATTGATGACTTGTCTAAATGGTTCTATGTCCTCAGTATATTGGGAAGGTAACTTATCTCAATTTTCTCCTTTTATGCCTTTTTAGGATCCCTGTATATTATAGAGGGGTGGAGTTCCCTAATCTCCCCTTCCTCTCTCCCAGGTTCTTCACCTGGAGAGGGCTTTTTTGGGATGACTTGGTAGAGGAGATTCATCTGCTGAGGAACTCTGCGAGATTCATGTTTGGTTTGTCAGAGTGCTTCTTAGGTTTTGGCTGTCACCTCTGTGGGTTCGAGTCCCACAAGTGGCAATTCTGAGGACCTGTCCCAATATGACCCTGGCTGTTGAACGGGACGTAAAACCCCAACTTTGACCTTTGTCTTAGGTTTTGGAGCCGTTCTCATCTGGTGATGTTTGGGATATGAGTGCACGGCCAAGGCAACACCGAGGCTTGTCCTCAGGAATAGTGAGATGGTAGATGGGGGCTGATAAACTCGACCTTATTTCACACCCAGGTGGCCAAAGTTAAGAGGTTTCAGTGGCAAAGCCGAAGCTCAACTAGTGCTAGCCAGGGCCAACATAACTTCTTCTCTCTGACGTTCTTCACCTGGAGAGGGTTTTGTAAACCTTTTGGCTGGTGACGCTCGGCTTCTTACTATTTTATCACACTGTCATGTATATCGAATATCTGTTTTAATCTTTCAAAACTGCACACAAAATAACTACTTTTATTGCTTACCAATACCAAGGTTGGTCACATGCCATCTTTAATAATCACATGCTTTCGAGGCGACAGTGATGTCACAGAGAGGGGATTCCTGGTGGATCCTCAAAGGACTCGCTAGTTTTCAATGCTTTCTTTTTTATTTTAACCTTCTGTATGATCTAAGAATGTAGCATATGAGGGTTAAATCCCTAAAATACTTGATTTTGACAGGCGTATATGCCTGTATGTAAGGTACAAAACATTGAGTCCTGGTCGTTCAAGCTTCACTGTACAACGCAGACCAGAGACTGATTTTAGGTTATGACTGTGACATTAAAATATGTCAAAAATACTTACCTGCTTTGTGAATTATCACAAAATTAAGATTCTATTTTGTTTTAAAAACAAACTGGTGTATCTTCAAAAACATATAGCAGAGTCGGTGATTGTAAACTCATTTTTCTTGAGTTGGTCAAGCCACAAGATGCCACCTCTTATCTCTTAGTCCCAGATGGTAAGCTTGTAGTTTATAAAAGCTACATTTAACTGATTAAAATTTTTAATTGAAGACACTTGTAATGAACTGATATTTTAAGTATTGTATTTACAACATCAGTTTTTTTTAAAAAAACATTATGGGGTTTCTAGTACTGTCATGTATATGACAGAAAATATATATCAGTTGCACTCACAATAGATATTAGAATCATTTTCAGGGGTCACCTATATTGAGTTATTGACAAAAGGTCGAATAGGTGAATGTTGTTAATAAGTTATTAAAAATATAAATTGCCTGGTCCTGGTATCTAATACACACACCTAGAGTAAAAGTTGTAGATCAGTAATATCATGAGTGCTGGCCTGGTCATTATGTGCTCATTTTTCGTGAGTTGACCAAGCCACAAGCAGCAACCTGAGATAGTACTTAGTCCCAGATGGTAAGCTATTGAAGCGCAATAAAATGTTCTTTACAAGTGCTTGTCCATAATATTAATGTGAGCAGATTAAAGTGCCAATAATGTATTCTTTTAAATAACGTTCAACTCCAAATGCAAAGATTTATAACATCAGTCAAATACATACGTTTATTGTGAATTTGTGCAAGATTACAACAGATGTAACAGTCCCATAGATGTGAGTCTCTATAATAAATATTTTAAATAATTTACTACTGTAAAAACAATACTTTATAAAACCAGTCCAGCAGAAATATCTGTCATATATGCAAGTCTTAATTGTTAAATACTACAAATACAATTCTTAAAGCATCAGATTAATTTTAATGTCGGTAATGAGTCTCCCCAAGTACAACCTTTATCTTTTGCTGTAATATACACGAGTGCATTAGAATCTTACTGCTAATTACAACGAAGTATAACATCAGTTTAACACAGATGATTTTTGTAACTATCTGCTAGATTTCACTGAACATACAGAGTCCTATATTTTGCTCTAAGTACTGTGCCATGGTCTATTCTACACAGGCTGTCGCCCTCCAATCCTGCTGGTCACTCCAGAGGGAGAAAGCTGCCTTGGAACATGCACTGAATTGAGTTGGGTACACATCAGTGGATCTACAACCAAAGATAATACTGAACACACACTGTATCGCAACCGATGGGGTTTTTGACACACTTGTTTTTAAAAGTAAAGTTATCTCAGGAAGTTTTTAAGATTTACGATCATGGTGATTGGTTATTTTAAAAAGTATTATTTTATACATCATTAATGTTGTTGATAAATACTGTTGACCATTTGTATTTTACTAAATAACTTGCAATAATAAACGAAATATAATATGATTGAGAGGGCCATATCAGAATTTACTGCTCTCTCAAACATTATGTGTTTGATAATGGTTTGCTGATTGAGACCTCCCTCCAACCAGACCTGTTATTGTATTGTTGGATTGTATTTTATATTTACAATCAGCACAGGTAATGTCTCATTATACAACGGGACTCAAATGGTAATAGACCCATCGAAACTGGACAAGTAACTGAAAGACAAAGCCACAGGGTAGACCATTTATCAATGAGTTTATAGCCTGCGACAGGGCATAGCACCCAAAGACAGACTATTATTATTTAAAGTGGGCATCTGAGCCACTATCTATCTGCTTGTACTTGTATCTAGCCCACATCCTCTGTATTCTCAGCCAGGTGTGTTACGTACAAAGCCCACTAGGCCATGGTGTTTCTTGTATGGTTAAATAATCCCAGATAACACAACAGTCGAACCTTCTTCAGCAACCATCTCTGAAGAGCGAACAAATAGCTAAAAAATGCAGTGATTCTGGTTCATACAAAATGGCCAGTGTCAAATAACTTACATGGATTCCAGTACATCATTCATAACACAGATGTTTGCGTCACATCCGGCATCCATCACACAAAGGTCCTGGATATCCAGGGGTAGATTGCTTCCAGCAACAGCTTTGTCTGTAAACACACATCTACTGTTAAGCTTGGTAAACTTGCATTCTCCCCAACTTTGCACATAACTAATGTAAAATATAACTTCTATATGTGGCCACTCATACAGAAATATGACCTTGTATGCTGTACATTGATTGGTCGTGTGCTACAATTTAGGGCACTGATTTTATGTGTAGACTATATTATCGCCCATTTAAAAGTAAAGCAAAACTTTAGTTAATTAGTTGTTTCTCATATGAAGTCAATTTTTAATATACGCTTATTTCGAGGCAAATTTGAACGAAAGTATTCAAAATTATTCAACATCACTTTTTTATTTGTGCTGGTTTGTATTAGTTAACATGAATTTGTTAAAATAAAAGTATGGAATGACACAAAAAAGTCGGGGATTCACTGACCTTTACCTTTTAAGCAGTCTAAATGCAATCTCTACATGAAATCAAGATCTAAATTACTATGCAATCAATCCACGCACAGTACACAATGTTCCATTGTAGTATCAGTGGAGCAGATTGGCTGCAGGTTGATTTACCATTTACTTTCGTACAAATTTGCATTGTCTGTCAAAATATCAGACAGGTTGTATGAATTGTAAACCAACTAATTCCCTCAGGGGGCACAGATTCATCTGATTTGTACAACTGGAAATAAAAATGCCTTAAATTGACAATCCCGGAAGTCGACAGATTTGCTCAAAGCTCAGATTTGTCCCACAAAAAAGGAAAACATGAAAACAAATATTTGGTTTTCATAAAGCACCCGTACGTGTTAGGAATATGAACTCACATGCCAAGTGTTTGTCTTGGTAACAGTGTGATTATGCAAAAACAAGGTCACGCAACAGTGTCTTACATAAAGCAAACGTTATTGTGTAAACTGAAAGTTTTCATTACTTACAAAGAAACTAAAGCCTTAAGCAGGGCCAGGAAGGCCAAAGCATTATACTCTGAGACAGAACAGTTTTCATAAAAACCTAATCTTCAATTGGCACTTCGTGTTCTGGTCATGTGATTGTTATGTTTACTACTCCCCACCATAACTTGCCACAACTTGACCAAAAGGCATTATTTTGCTTGTTTAATGCATAATATCCTTGATTTCTATTGACTTAAGTATGAATTGCCACAAGTGCCAGCTATAAATAGATAAGAACCACAAAAATTCAATTAAGCTTTTTGTAATGATTTTTAACAGGCAATAATATAAATTCTGTTTGAAATTAGCACCCCGACTTGGCAAGAATCTCAGAATTGACATACAGAAATTTCCCCCAAAAGGCTATGCCCGTCCAAGCCTCATCAACCATCATGTTCACCTGGTTTAGTATAATGGGTTCTTAGAAATGTCCGAGGACTGCCTTTTTACAATCAATTGCCAAACACTTTTCTGTATACCTGTTTTGTGTAGTGTTGGAGTGTGTGACAAGTTTTGATCGGATAGTGGGAAGAGAAATGTCAAAACCAGGTGTGACAATCACGGATCATTGTTCATAGATCAAGACTGTAATGCAACTGTCACTTTAAGGGAGGTCCTAGGGGGCCTGATGGTTAACAAGTTTGGTATCTAATCACCGGCTATCACCTTGATGTGGGTTCGATTCCAACAAGTTGACAATACTAAGGGCCTGCCCCAGTATGAACCTGGCTGTTGAACGGGACATAAAATTCTAACTTTTACTTTGAGAGTAACTTACCTTCTTCTCAATTCTATACACAAATTTGTCAACACCAATGCACCAGTCATCTATTGATGGCTAGGTTTTGCATGGTTAAAATCCCTGGATCAATAATCACCCCATTCAGTTTCACTTAATAGTTTTGGGTTGTCTAAAATATTTGGACCGACTTTCGGGATGGATTTAAAAGTTAGAATGGTTCTAATCTTGGTACATGATCAGAATGTGTTGAAACTGGTGAACATCTGGACTCCTGATAAAAAGTATGAAAGCAAATACATCCCACTTATAAACACCTCTCTACACATGGCTCTGTGTGTGGGATGAAATTAACTTAAATAAATAATTTCAACTCTCTGATATCCGATATAATTAAGGTAAAAACATTAAAAACGTTTAAAAACATAATAAAATTGAAAGTGACTTGGTTAAAATTGAGGTGATCAGTTTTTAACAAATATATAGTCCCAGTTTCCGACCATAGACAAAATGTGTCCAGTAACTGAGTTGTCTTACAAAGATGACACAGGATGTTTTTAATGGTTGCATAAACAGCAAAAAAAAACCCACGAATTATTTATCACCAATAAATTTAATTAGTAGTATCAGTTATGATTTTGAAATTTTACACCGAACTTATTAAATGGACGCAAATACAGCAGACTTATTTAAAAAGTGCGAAGGATATATTTTTATACTACATGTCTCAAAGTGTTATTTGACCCACACCAACTGGAAACTTAACTGGACAGTAATTAAAATGAAGAGAAACCATTTTATAACGTGATATATTTGTAACAGTAAGAATATGACAAGCCAGTTAAAACGTGTAACCAATAGAACAGTTTTTATAAAAGTATATTATCAATGAAATAGCAAGTAAATAAAATAAAATATCTGTGATAATATGTTTGTTACATATATCTTGTATTTTTGTATATTTTTATAAATTTTCCTTCATACATTTTATACTAAGCAATTACTCACATGAAATACCATCGTAGCTTTCATCAGGCATACCAAACTGATGACCAATTTCATGAGCGATTCTGGCTCCAAATTTCACCTGAAAATGAGACAAAATTATATCACAATTCATGAACACTTGTTTGCAGTAATTATCTTTTAACTATCAAACTATCTTTTAAACTTATCAAATGTTAAATTATAGGACTAAAAATATGTTGTTTCACTTTATGATCATTTGGAATTAGTCGGTTGCTTTTTGGATTTTGTAAACTGGCTTTAACTAGAATAACATGTATGCAAATTAACTTCTCAATAGCACGAAATTATTTTTAAATATATGTATAAGATTCAGACCATAAGACAATGATCCAAATATGACCTGAAAACAGTATAGAAAAAACATCTGACATTCACAATTTTCTTTGAACATTGACATGGACAAATTATAAAGTTGTCCTAATTATATCAAGTTTTCAAAAGGAATAGCTTCTTGTGCCCTCACATAAACTTCTTCAAATGTTACTTCTGGCAAAGTGTAGCATATAATACAGCCTTATACAACATAGTTAAATCAGTCATATTGTACAGAATTACAATTTATCATTCAGTTCATTGATTTGGGTTTAACATTGCCTTCACCACACTGTATTGGTCACTTTATAATGATCAGTTCAGTGAGTAGCGGAAAGTAATGCTCACATGTTAGTAAAAAAAAATGCACTGAAAACTGCCAGCAGCAGGAAATCTTTAACATTGCCACTGTGTGTATATTACAATGATATTATAGTTGTTACTTTATATTTTGAGATTGTGTTCTATTATATATTTTTTTTTAACTTTAGATGAACATAGCAGTCTGGAGGATGGGCATGCAGACTTTATGCTATAAGGTGGGGTGGGGCTTGTACTTGTGAGACCAAAACTGAACTGTGAGACCTCAATACAGATTGGTTTTACAGACGAGGTTTTGCCTCTGCTGCGCCGGTTGAATGAAACAGGCTCCCATTTAGTGTCAGATCACAACAGACCCTTTCAAGTTTCAGAAACCAACTTAAGACAAACCTGTTTAGACTAGCTTACCTATCACTATAGTGACACTTCCATGACGGGCACTTGCTGGGTTACGACTTACCTATGGTTAATGACCGTCCCTGTTTGGATTCCAGCGCATTAGAGGATGTTCATCATTAGAGGATGTTCATCTATTTTGCAATGCTTCTATTATTATTATTATTATTACTAAATACAGATCTAAAGTGTCACATTACTGGCTCATTATCATTTATTATTTTTATATTTGGATGAATATGGAGTTGAAAAAAGGAGATGTTTACAAGATGTTTTTTCACATCGCAAAACAGTTTTCACTTGTGGCTAGCACAACCAAACAAAAGTAGAATGATTCTTTTTCTGTAAAAAAGACATTAAAACATTTCAGTGTATAAAGTATTACTCTTACAGCATCACTAACTGGAGCCACAATGCCAAATTTCTCTCTCCTACACATACTTCCTGTGTATGCAGCTCCACCTATGCCCAGTTTGTGTAACCGCTCTTCCTCCCTGTAAAATAGGAAAAATATAGACACACACATGTAAAGGAATTGACCTTGTTAGAATTTCCTTAAATTGACAAAATGGGTATTTGCTCTGATGAAGTTTGTCATGTCATATTCATGGCCCAGTAGTTAGGATGTGGGACATTGGAGCAGAAGGTAATCAGGTTAAATCTTAGCGGGGTCAGTGCAACTGTACCCTTGTACATTGTAAAGGCGAGCATAAAAATTTGAGGTTTTTTTATATCCATAATATGATTCAGATATTTTCTAAAATTAAGTCAATTCCTCCTATGGTCAGGCCTTGAATACATAAAAATGTCACAAACAATAATTCATTACTTTTAGAGTTATCTCGGAGACAGACAAAAAGACAATGGACGCACCCAAAACATAACCTTCAAGCTGAGGTAATAAGGGGCACCTCTGAAAGTAAGGAAAACTTCAAATATTTTAACTTTAGATGTCTCTGCCATTCTTGATGCAAGGAAAGACATTAAAATTATGCAATAGTCTGCTTGTCCCTTTAATTTCTTCCCATCTATGCGATAATCTAGTCTGGGACTGCCACGTCCACAAACTCCAAGAGACAGAGTTGTCGTACTTTAAATTTCTTTGCAATAAGCCCATTCTTTAGACATTTCCTTATCCCAAAGATTAGTATCACAAATGAAGGATGAATTCTAGGATTGGATTACTGGTATTGTAGAGGTTACATGTTTGTGATGATCAGCGTACCTTTGGAGAGCCAGAGTATACTTTAGGCCAATCAGATTTCAGTTACTCACGTGACAATGAAGAACGATCCACAGCTAGGACACATTTCGTCCAGTCGGGATCCAGTGTTGCCTTGGCAAAGAAATTCCAGAGGTGATCCCACAAAAGGACAAGCATTTTGGCTCAAGAAAGTGTCCTCTTGTTTCAGTGGCTGAAAATATAAAGCTTCATATAGATATGTCATTTTATAGTGCTTCTCTTGAAGAATTCTACATTTTGTAGTATTTTAATCCAGTTATTCACACAAAAACATCTACGCATTGACTATGGTCCAGTTTGTAATTTTCACAGTAGGTGAATTCTAAATCCGAGAAGAAATTGGTGCAATGCTTTTTAGTACTGCAATTATTAACTCTTCTCCCTTTTCTGGTTGTCACCTTATAATTGCATTTGTATCTATTTGTCTGTTCGTTTGTCTGTGTGCATGAAGCAAAAATTGGGGTTCACCCGTTGCTCCAAGGTGATTCGGATCAGGATTGCCAGCTTGGAATTGTAGTGCAAAATGTGAATCAAAGACATTTTTTTAATAAATATTTCTAAAAATATCTTATCTTATTTTACTTGTTATGTATACAACTTTTTGGATAATTACTGTAAAGTAACCTTTGTGAAGTGTTATCACTTGAAAAGACAAGATGCTCTCAAATATGATCTGTTTTATCTTTACCAATGATAAGATATAAAATTACATGTCACTCGGGTCATTTTCATATTATATACCTTCTTGCAGTGGTGGATTAAAACTACAATTAATGGTTTGAAAAAAAGTCTCATTAAATTAGTTTTGTATCACTGCCACCTATTCCCAGCCAACATCACATAACATACATCCTGTGATTACAGTATTAATATAGTTTTTGGTAAGGTTTTCCACTTACCAAAAAATATTTTGGTTAATTTTGTTATATTTTAAACAATTTACAGATGATTTAGCTTAAAACAGAAATAAACATCTCATATTGAAATATATTTCTTGAGGGTGACACAAGACTTACATGACAGGAAGCAGCTCCGTCCTTACAGATGTAGTGATCCAGGTTCACTTCAGTGGAATATTTCTGCACTGTGAAGGAAAAAGACAACTGAACACCGCCAATTAACATCCCTTTGTAAATCTGGAAGTACACCAAAATACACTGAAACAATACTACTTACTGGTATTTCCAAAAGTAAGCACAATTTTATACGTCTTGTAGTAAGTAGTTCTTTTCTAAAATCATATATTAGAAATTCCAGAGATAAAGTGGGTAAGTTGGCAGTGATTTTTCAGTATCCAAATGGTGTTCAGGGCAGAATCTTGATCAAGTAACTGCATCCAGTCAACAAGCCAGCGTGGTATGACCTACACAATGTGATGAAAGTGATGTTAAACCCAAAGCAGTGAATTCATCAGTCAAATCAAATGAGAAAAGGAGAGGAATGTCATTTATGTGCATAGTGCAATTTAAGTATATTATTTTCTCGAATGCGAGGAATCATTTAAAACAAATCAGTTCAACAGTGCTTTTCCTACCTTAATCACCTAATCTCCCCGCAGTCGTATTTAATAAAGTCTTAAATCTATGAATTTTATGCCAAATTTGTAACAAAAATCATTAATGGCATTTGTTTTAGTTCCTGTGTCTTTCTATGAAGTCTTAGAGTTAAATTAGTTTTTATTTTATCAGTTTATCCGTACATTGATCTTATAGGTGAATGTCTACATATTACAATTTTTAGCTAGGACAAAAACTCATAAATGTTAGACAGGGGCAGCCCTGAAATAAAACTAAGATAAAACCTTTATTCAATGACAGCCTCGGATGTTTTCATGGGTAGGGTCTATGCCTCGAGATTTTTTGACAATGTATTATGTTCAATGCAGTTTAAAATCTGCTATCATATGTATCAAATGCTATAAAATTACATGAGTTAATAAACTAAACTAATGCTACCAGTTTGCAAAAGCCAGGATGAATTTATTACTTTAATTATTCCTTTAAAGTCTGGACATTTATCCAGCCATTTACGTTTCTTCTTAATTACTTCTTATGCCTCTGTTCCACTGGTGAGATGTGGCCTCCCGACCACTCACCTCATAATATTATGGTCAAGAGCAAAATTATGTGATTCTTGAGATCTTACATTTTAGCTTGCGAAGATGGAGAGTATGGACCCGTAGATACAAGACCTCTTTCCCATTGTTCACATATGTTTATAAAGCTTTGTGAGTGAGCCTTTCCGTCACAACTACTAGTGTCTGATATTTTCAGTTGTAACAACATTATGGCCTACTGTATCACTTTGGGTCGTACAACATCTGATCCACAGTTTCATGACACAACAACTCTTCATGTGAAAATAGAGTAAAAGGTTGTCGCAGAAGAATCAAATTGAGTCTAATCTAATCTACTGTTTTGCATGCGCAATATCTTCCCAACAAACTGGAACTCAGTGCGCTAGTTAAACAAAAATCATTATCATAAGGAGAGTCAAGGGGCGTTCAGGGTCAGAAATCCAGAATTGTGGGTGTGACCAGGATGGAAGAAGACTAAGTTGGGATACTAGAGTTGATGAGGTGGGTTTTGAGCTGTTTCCTAAGAGATGCGACAGAGGGACTGTTTCTTACTTGGAAGGGGAAAGAGTTCCAAAGAACTGGGGCATAGTGACTGAAGGAAGGTGCTTTGTATTTCTGGAAGAGGTGCCAGGGTGAATTAATTCTCTTAGGTAAACTGGTTGATCTTGATTGAGAATTTTGTATGTAATGGGGGCTATTTTAAATTGTACATTGTACCTGACTCGGAGCCAATGGAGCTTTTTTAGTTGAAGGGTATTGTGAGAGAATTTAGAGGAATGGGTGACAACCCTGCAGTGAGATTTGGGCTAACTGCATTCCCCTAAACTCAAAATCAGTGAGTGGTAAGAACAGTGAATTGCAATAGTCCAATCTGCTGTTCACCAAAACATTTGCTAACACAACTGATGTTTTAAGGTCTAGAAGGGGATGAATTCTGTAGAGGTCTCTCGCATGAACTCTAGTGGGCTTTATGACCTGTGACACATGGTCTGAGAAATTGAAATTGGAGTTGAACACCACTCCAAGGTTCCTGACACTTTGTGCTGGTGAGACCTGATTTCTCAGAATATTGATAGGGAAGTGAGGAAGGAGTTGTTTACGTTTTTTTGGGAGCCTATGAGAATAAACTCGGTTTTGTCAGGGTTAAGTTTTAACTTATTTCTAAAAATAAAATTTTGAATGTCGTTCAGACAGTTCTTTAGTTTTTGTATGGAGTGACAGGGATTTGCTGGTGAAGACGACAAATCTTATTAGCTTGCCAATTACATTCTATGTTTATTTCAAGAATGTCCTTCGCTCACTGTTAAGAGTTCAGTGACAGTTACATGCATGTAATTAGACTTATCTTTTTGGTCGTAATGAAATAAATTTTTAATTGATAACTCACTAGTTTGGCACCCTTTTCGGCCAGACTCCATCAGGACCTGACATACAGGTGGCTTGAAGTTATGATACCTTGTGAATGCTGGACAGTTGCTTTTTATGAACTCCAAATTGTGTTTGTTCTCAAATAAACATTTTTTCAACCCAGTCTAAGAAGTATCACTTACTGTGTCATGACATTTGATCTGTTTACTTACTAGCAATAAGACAAGGTCATAACACCCTGATATGTGAGTAGTCTTACTTTTAATTAACACATGAAAATTAATTTGTAAGGGTAAATATAGATCTTCTTTTGTCCGAAAGGTAGATGAACTTGTAATTTGAACATGTCTGATTTTAAACTGGGGAAGTTGATGTAGCAATTCCTCATGTCTCAAATTTTAAACATGCGGATGTGTAAATTTCTTTATCTCAAAGTGTTAATCATACATTGCCAAGAGTATTAAAATATGAAAAAAAAACTTATAGCTAATATAAAATACATGCAAACAGCTTGATGTTGTAATTTGGCATGCACCTGAACTTGGCACAGACAGATGTAGTATATAATATAAATGAAGCTGGCTGTCACTGGACCACTAATATATTTTAAGGAGTGTTTCACACCATATAAGGAAAAGCAGATGGTAGCTGTAATAAACGAAATAAATTAATGACAATTAGGAAGTTTTGAAATAAGATATTCAGTTTTGTTCTAACTTGGTCACTGATTCAAGTAACAAGAAACAGTTCCTGGGGAAGCACAAGCCCTCGCCTAGAGATCAATAACTATATATTCCTAAACAATCCCAAAAATTTTGTAGTCCAAATGCATATCTAGTTCATCTGTAAAGGGATTTAAGCCACCCTGTGGGAAAATATCACTCTGGCCGGCTGTAGAGTTTTTGAGTGACAAACGGACAAACAAACGGGTGCAAGCTTATGGGGCGGGAGAGAGTTGAGGGTAATTACTATCACTGGAAAGCACTATAAAAGGTCAACTGGTGTGACTTTATGTAGTTTAAGTCTGTTTATAACTCATGTCAATTCACATTTTAATCAATCGAAATCCCGTTTCAGCTTAGCTTGCGGGTCAGAATGTAATTCATTTTTCTTGGGTTTCAAGAAGTGATCATGACGGTTGTATGTGAAAGTGTCGAATCTCCTATGGTCTGTTATCATATCATAACTGAGACAGATCTTACTGTACTTATTTGAGGGTGTTACAATTTGGGATAACTATGTTCCAACAACTAACCAACTAACCTTTCCAAATCATACAAAATTTATAAATGGAGATGGTGGAGAGGGTTGTAACTATAGAGGTCTACTAGGTCCAGAAACAGTTAGACAGTGATTTATAGTTAACAAAATGTCATACAAAGTACAATTACCTCATTCACCAGTTCTTCTGCTGTTTGGAAGTAACCTTCTTTATCTTCTCCTACAGTATATTGCTGTGTATGACAGAAAATAAAAGATAATGATTAAACATTTTACTGCAAAACAAGTTTCAATGGATGTTTTACTAAAAACATTGCATGAAATAAATTGTCCTGCTTTGTAATTCAGCACATGCCTTGAATTGGCATCAACAAGAAAAATATACAAATAAATCCAACTTGACCGAGATCTTCAATAATAATGTATTTGTAAGCAGTATCGTGATTGGTTATGCCTGAACTTAGACTGCTTGTATCATGTATGGATTACTTTTATCAACCCCTATTTAAAAGCTGTGGTTTCTTTCAATATATTAAAAAAACAAACCAATGTTGCATTTTTGTTAACAAATAGCAAATAATGATTTTATCTTCCAGTTGAGCTTATCTACAGAGAAAAGCAACACAGGCAAAAGTCAAGTATAGAATTGAAACATGTTTGTTTGGGCATTTCAATACCACCAGCAACATTCACAAAAGGTCTCAACCAAGTCTTAGGCTTATCTTTTGCATACACATATAGCTAACTTTAGCATGAGATTTGGTTCAGACCTGTCGTGAATCCACTGCAGAGACCTTTCCTTTCAAAGCGACACGGATTGTTGAAATGATAATCCACTGGGGTAGCTTTTATGTCTGTTTCAAAAGTTTCAAAGAGGGAGGGCCATATCAAGGTCAAAACTGGGCTTTTACATCTCCTTCTTTGATCCTAAGGTTTATCCAGGCCCCCAGTTTTTTTACCATGTTGCCATAAGCCGGGTTCGAACCCATGACCACAGATGTGGAAGTAAGTGATGAAATGTCAGACATGTTAGCAACTCAGTCAGTGAGTCATCTAGTGGTCATATCAAGAAAGTACATCAACCTTGTCCTGAGTTGGTTCCTGCTCCACCTGAAATCAGGTTTACTCACTTTGGGCTTCATCAAAGAACACACACTTATTGGGTATGTTTGAAAATAGGGTTATACAACAGACACTGAACGGATAAGTGTAACAGACCTTTAAGTTGTAACCCGCATTGGAGTTAAATGTTTTTGTGAGACATAATCTGTTTGATTATTCCAACAAGTGACATCCCATCTCTTTATTAAAATAATAGAATTAAACTTCACATATAGTTGAGATTTTAGACAAATTATACAAGAAATCTGTACAATTTGTAACTTATACAAATGAATTTACACAAAAAAAGTCAGAATTGCATGTTTTTAATACACTACCAATATATGTTGCATTGCAACATTGGTTTTTATATCACTTTGATAAATAAAATGAGTTCTAAAAAAGTAATTTACAAAAATAAGTTTTACTTCACTCCAGCGATTTTACAATAGTGTTATGAGTTGAAAGGCTGTCCAAGATGCAATTAGTGCAGGATTTTTTGTACAATTTGCAATTTGTACAAGCTTTCAACTTAACGTGTAATCAATTTGGAAAAAAATCATTGAAATAAGAGGTTATCTGAAACCTGATCATTTTTTACGATCTGTAAACTGTTGACCAATAATTAATTAAAATGGCTTCCTCCTTGTATCATAAAGTTTGGGTTTCATATAATGTGGTACCACTGACTTTTTCCCTCCCTATATTCCAAGCAATAAAAAGGTGAAATAATTAGCCAGCCTGAAAAACTTCAACAAACTGGCGATGTTGTCACCAGCCCTATTAAGTGTTTTTACTGTGGAGAATTTAACATCCAAAATTGGGTAAATATAACAGTTTGCCCTATTTTGCACAAGGATCGCATTCAAAAATTGTCTGAGTAATTCATTTTCCAGATATTAGATGACAAAGGAGTAATTACTTTATTTTGCGTAAGACTTCATGTTTTAAAATTAAGAAAATGTGGTTGTTCATCATTTGCTTTTTACTTTTGATGAAGTTTTTAGTAATGTCATATAAAGTTCGGTTGATTTTTGGCTCAACTGTTGGCCTAACCTTGACCCACTGAAACAGGTGGTTTAAATTTTGGATCAAATATGGCGGAACACTCAAATCTGATTGGCTGAGAGTCAAAAATCAGCTCAACGTTTGGATTAGTTTATCTGCCCTTTGTGAATACCGATTTCAACCAATTTTCAACCAATAATCACTTTTTATCAATACTTGAGCTTATTTTTCACTGAAGTTGATCCATCTGTGTTATTACAGCCCCAGGTCTATGGAGGGGTTTCAAACCACAGTTTCCAAGTCATACATATGTTTTTATTCATTGGGCTGTAAATCATATTGTATATTAAACATATAAACCAGATGGTGGACAATCACAGTTCAGAGGGTAAAACCAGTCAAAGTTGTTGTTTTATGACCATGTTCAACAGCCCGTGTAACCTTTGGTTTCAATGAAGATCCACCATAACTGGTTTCACAAAAAAACATGGAAATCTGTCTAACTTTTTGAACTTGTTGTATGTACAGCATGGGTATCACTATAATTTTTTAAATAAGAAGCACCTTAATGGGCAATAATATTTATCACAAAGCTCTTCCACAAGTTTTAAAGGCCGATTTTATAGTTGAGTTCTCATCACCATAGTTACAAGTTTTATAAAGAGACTATTTACAGAGATTCAAAGCAATTTTTCAGTCCTTCATTTGACTGTACATTGCTGTTCGCAATTGAAACATTAATTATTTGAGTCTTATTTCCAATATGTAAACCATTTTAAATGTATTAATTAGAGAGCCTTATCACATTAAAAAAACATTTCATATTCTATAACAACGTGTGTATATTTTAAACCACTTAACAAGTTTATTTCTATATCTCAATTACCTTTTTGGGTTAAAATCCCCTTTTTTTGTATATCTAATTTTATATTTTAATTCATAAAAGGACTGATTAGCTGATTTCATAATTTGATAAAAATTTGATTAATTAATTTAATATTCGGAACACCATATCCAAACAAAAATGCCAACCTTTAAGTTTTTACTCATAGTTAAAGTTTCGAAAGTGGAAGAACTTTGAGAATGTTAAAATGTAAACGCAACCTATTATGTAACAATATTTAAAACACAATACTCAAGACAATTGAGACGAAGGAGCAGATTCTGTATTGACAACTAGTTATCTTTTATTCTACAAAGTTAATTGTAAACTCACACAACTGACGTCACACAGAAACACCACCTGTATCTGGCCAGGGACTTGTGACGTCACCTAGAAACAAATGAAAAAATGGATGTGAACAAATACAAGACTTATGTTCAGAACAACTGTTTTCAACTTACACTATACTAGAGCATTATGCACTCACAACTAGCAAATTATTGTGTTTACTTTTGCCATAAAGCCAAGCTCAATTGCTAACATACAGCCCCTCGGCATTTGCTAGATCACCCTAAGCCTTTGACATAATAGATCATAGCTGTCAGACTAATTGCTAACAGAGCCCCGGGACATCTGACTCGCAGCTGGAATGAAAGGTCAAGATTGAATATCATAACCGACCTCTTGATATGACTTAACTATTTTCTAAGATAGATAAATCAAAACCATGGCCTCCTCATTGCCTGCTAATTCAAATCAAGCAAGTCCCCTTGCCAAATGAAAGATAGATCCGGTTTGAATAATTAGAATCTGAATTCATTTGCAAAATGAGGAAGATCAGAGTAAGAAATGTCAAAGGTAGAGTCAAACTGAACCACAAGGGCATTTCACAATGATACATCATCCGGGCACTGTGTTTACTGACGTTCTAAACCTAAACTAAATATTATCTTACAGGCCTTTGACAACAGTCCTATACCTGAGGTAAAATACCACCTTACAGTCCCAAACACTCTGTTTGCTTTAAGTTAAAACCTAATCTTAATTGGTACATTAAACTCCCTGGGCCCTGTGTTTTACATTTGTCCTAATCATTAGTTTAAAATGTTCCTTTTGATACGATGTCACTTAATGCGATGTTTTCACAGTTCTCGTAATCTTCTTACTCTTCCATGATGAAATCCTACATTAACTACTTTAAAATATAATGCCTATCAATATACTTACTTTCTATTCTAAAGAAAAACATTCTCCATGAATCTCTTTTCATGAAAAGGAAATGATGGAAAATATAGCAAAACACATGAAGAATTCAATGTTTTTAGCTCACGCAGCCAAAGCAATGTTACTTTTGAAAGATTACATTATTAAAAAACAGTAACTAGATCTGGCAAATTATAACAAGTAAAACCAAGTTTCAGTGACAAATCTGACTGATAACTGAACTATTATATGATTAATTACATAATACAAGAATTCTATGAAACAGAACACTTCTATGAAATACTTACTGGACTTGTTTTACAGTAGCCAAATAAACACACGACCATAATTGTCAGCACCTTGACAAGTTGAAAAGATTTCTTTGATTGTTCCACTAAACTCATAGTTATACGATACATATTGTCAGGTGATCTTCTTGTTCCGAAATATACAGAAGCTTTTTGGTGTTTTTTCCCCAAAACAGTCCTTTTTATATAAAGAACTCGGGTTTTATTGTTTGTGTTTGTCAGTAATCTGTAAATGTCAACATAATTAGAGTTTGTCTCCAATGATGTTATTGTCACCTTAAAATAACATAATGTCTTTACGTTTTTCTATAGCCAATAAATGTTGCAGGTTGAAAAATTAGATAACCAAGATTAAATAACTACTATATGGAGATATGATGAGTTACCTTTGATAAACAAACAATGTTGTCAGTATGATGATTTAAAATGTGTTAACCTTAATATGTATGTGACATATTAACCATTTCATACAAAATATTGTTTTTTTAATTAAGTGTTATATCTTGACCAATGTCCACATCATAAAATATTGATCCACTGGTCAGTTTTGCCATTTCCCAAATGTCACTCCCAGCCAAAGAAAAGGGCTTCTGTTCAATTTGGAGAATTGTCAAACTATTTCAAAGGGTTGTAAATGGTTAAAGATAAGACGGCTTATTAGTAAACAAGATAGTCAAAATAGCAAGGGGCGGTATGGGGTGGTGGTCTGTTTAATAAAAAAACTTGTTTTGATGTTGTTTTCCTCCAATAAGCCTTTTCGCAATGACATTTACTGGGCTTTAATCCTTCTGGGATTAACTTATAAAATGTTCTTCAGCAACAACTAGCTTTTCTTATGGCCCTAGAGACCTGTTACTCTTACTTAACTCATATGCTTAAATCTGATTTATTTATTAAACATAACTATTGCGTGATACCTGTTCAGAATACAGTTGTTTATTTACAATGTTTACACGTTATTTAAGTATACAATCAGAAAACTTCCCTAATGACATATACAAATAATTTCACGATTGCAGATGGCAATGACACACTAGTGCAAAAATGAGTATTCTATATTTTATCTCCAAAGATGATATATTTATACCTGTCTCATGAGGGATATTCCAGGGATGAATTAGTAAGTCCATATTTATAGAAATGATGCAAAATGTGATATACTGTGACATACACAGAGGCATGACTTTACCCTAATTTCTATTTCTAATTGGACTGTTACAGCGCTTAATCTCCCCATACAAGAGGACTCAAAAGGCGCAACAAAACATTCAATCACAAACAGTTTTTGTACCCATATTATCAGAATGCTTATTAAATGCTTACCTTCAAACATTTGCAAACAAAGAGCAATAATAGGGAATTTTAGAGAACTTCGTCAAAAATTACCCCACATGCAATGCCTGAAAGTAAGGGGTGAACGGGGGCACAATTTTTAAGCCACTATCATCCAGTTTTGGACATAATATTATATTTTTATTGGTGAGCAGGTTTAATCAGACCTCTGACACCAGTTAAGGTTATTATTGGCAAGCAATGTTGAAGTAATATGAAGTAACATTCATGTTCATTTGTAACGTTTTTGTAACAGTTTTAATTAAATATTCAATAAATGATATGCATAAAATGCTTTGATAACCTTCTATTATAAATGGGTTTCGTACCCATTATTTTTTACCTTTATTAAACATTTTCCTTCCAATATTTTCACTGGGTGGTAGCACTAAACTAGTCACCCACCGACATTACTTCTGTATTGTCAACAGCTTAAAAGCTCATTGATTGCGCAATGTCCAGTGGTTTCCAATTTAGAATGTTTAGCAAACAGTTTAGCAAAACACCTGTGGTTACCAGACCCACACAACATAGTGAAAGCCACGTTTGTAGTAACCACAGAAGTCAGTAAAGCTACAAAGTGTAGCTTTTAAGTTCATATATTGTTTTATTCTACTAAAATTACGTTATAGTTATGGGATTAGGGTAGCCTTAAATTTATCTTATAGCGAAGGTGAAACCTGCAAATTAGGTATAATCTCATAGTAAAGTCATTATTGAGCTTAATATTACCATAATAATCTTACATATGGATGATATGTATTTGTTGTCAGTGGGCATTGAGTTTTATTGAAAAATATCAAAACAAATTAGCGAACTAATGTCTATAATTAAGAAACCCGACTGCAAAATAATAGTATAATAGTATTATTGTGATATTTATATAAATCCATATCAAATTCTCACCATTAATTCAGCAGTAACTCAAACGAATAAGTAATTTAGTAACCATTACAGCATATCTATTAGCAGTAATTTTATTATGCTCAGAAATAATGGCGAGTTTGCTTGCTTCAAATCTAAGCTATGTACTAATTTAATGCAGAAACTTGTTTGTGATCAGAATAGAACATAATGTCATCATTTATGTGATGTGTTATGTACAAGTCGGTTGAAACTCTCAAAAGTTTTATTCATAATAAAATCTATATTCAGAGAAAAAAGACACAGACATATTGGTCTTTCATCTCATTTTCCTCTGCTCTTCCATGGCAAGCATTAGTTACTGTCAGACTGTCTTTACTGGTATTCAGTCACACTAACTATTGTACTGACCACTTCACTCTGTGACCGGGGTATAAGATCAGTGTTCACTCGAAGTATTGTGAACACAATGATGCAATCATTTAACCCAAACTTTCCAAGACTGCCAGCTTGACTAAAGTAATCACTAAAGTGATCATTCATTGCATGAAAAATACAGTCACGGCTGGCTTTTTGCTTAAAAGGAACGGGGCTGAAATTAGAAAGGTTGTCTGGCGTGGGGTTCCAGAGATTACACCAGTGAGGCGTTGAACATTGATAGATATTCCTGTTTTAATGAATTTGCTGGTTCTTAAAGGAATGTTTTCCATTTCAGATGATATATTATGTGCCAGGTTCTGGGAGTGCTGTAATTGTATTTAAAATAGTAGCTCTACAATAGGTAAGCAATGATTTTTTAACTGGAGAAATCATACATGTAAATAGAACGTTATAAATATAATACATGTAAACGTTAGGGTTATAGAAAAGAAAACGGGGTCACCCAAAGGCCAGTGAAAACTCTGCTTAAGTTATAGAACTTTTCGCATTAAAATTACATTAAATTACACATTAAATTTTCCTTTGTTAAAAGTGGCCAATACCCTTCACAAATGGGCAGTTAAAATACACAAAAATACACACCAGAAATGTAGGAATGAAAAGTAAGGATGTTAAACAACATTTTAAAAAAAAATACAAATTAAGCAATGGGTGTAATTTAAACAGGTTAATAGCCTTATAAGAGTTCAATATTTGAAAATAATGGACTACTGTTGCCTTGGTCGGGACCTCGTCAAAAGTCCATTATTTTTAATGTATTAAACACTTATTTGGCTATTAATCTTTACCTAATGCATCACTAAGGTGTCACTGTTGCCTTTTATTGATATGGTCATGTCATTCAATATTTTGGAAGGTTGACACTTCTCTAGATGAATAGCTCTGACCTTAGACTATCTGCGGTTGAACGTCACACACTTAAGTGCCTCAGTAGCCCAGTGATTAGCAGGTTTGAGATCTAATCACAGGATGTCACCTCTATGAGGATTTGACCCCCACAAGTAGTAATCCTGAGGACCTGTCCCAATATGACCCTGGCTGTTGAATGGGACGTTACTTTAAACAGGACACACCAAATGAGTCAGGAAAGTGAACAAAAATGAATGAATTTGCCCATTGCTTCTTATTCTAAGATTTTCATATAACCATTGTTGTGTAGAACTTGAAACAAACATTCTACACACAGATACGTTTACCTAGATATGTGAAAGCCCTGTTAGCTACTGCCTATACACATAATATCAAGGCTGAGCCAGACTTACGAAGATACTGTTCAGAAAATTAGCAAGAGCTTGGTATAAACTGTTTAGAAAATAGAAATTCTAAACTCACCCTATCACTGTACAGGCCCATAATCCACACATGGTAAAGACATTTATTCTGCCAAAAGTGTGCTAATATTCAATGGTTATAAAGCTGTATTGGGGTACAGAGTTAATTCCCATATTCTGCTCTATAAAGTCTCTAAATAAAGGGGTTTAAACCTTACCACAAAGACATATATTGTACAATATTTTCTATTGAAGAGGCGTAAACAGCGCAACTTTGTTTTAATGTCATAGATATATTGACTGGGGTTGTCTATTTGTTATTGATAAATCAATCTATGTTGGGTCTATTTGTCGATAAATTGTATGTTAATTGGTACAGCTTCTTGACATATCTGGTATTTTCAGTAAGGACAGTCATACTTTCCACTTGTCTGAATTTTGTCTGCATGCTACATACTAAAACATTCCACATCTACTGGAAGTTTTGGATTTCTGGGAGATAGAAAAAGTAATTAATGCTTCAAGGGTACATACTGAAATCCACGTGAGAGTGAAATTACCTGGATCACTCCAGCAGTGAGGGGCTCAAAATATATAGTGAACAGGTTCACAGGGAGCATATTCCATCTATTTTTTTACAATGAAAACATACTCATATATGGCTTGTATCATGTCCTCATCAACCCAGGCTAGCGTGATCTGTGGAATAGCAAACTATGTTGGATCAATTACTTGAATTAAACAAACATATCATTATAATTATCATTTTTATATGTGTACAATGTACGATAATATGAACATAACTGCATCGATGCAGTACAAAGTATAATAGTAATTTAACATGTAATTTTTTATTGTATTTATTTATGGTTTACTTCGCTTTCAACACTGTACAGGACAAATCACAACTGGTGGTTGGGTGGGCAGAGGAAACCAGTACATACAGTTGGTCAAGGTTCTGAACTGTAAACTGCCGACCAACAGCAAGCAACTACCAGCTTTCCCACTTGAGGTCGGGCCAGGAACCGAATATAATATTTAATATTTCCAGCTGCATTATTCCTCTCTTGATTGATTACTGTACCTACCTCATATACTATGTTTTGCATTTTATTTACTAAGATAATTTTTTTAATCCACACTTGTGAAAGTGTGTGGTATGTAATTGATTGAGATTCATATGGCGTATCAAATAACTTGCACAGCTACAAAAACGCAATACCTAACAAAACCAAAATGGCCAGCATATAAACTGATAAATCTTTATATAATACTGTATATAGAAAAGGTGTCCACAGTGGCGGAGCTGGACGAATAGGCCCTTTGCCAAATCGGCCCTTTGCCAAATCGGCCCTTAGCAAATCGGCCCCCTAACAAAAGTCAGCCATTGGCAAATCAACCCCCTAAAATTCAGCCCTGGACAAATCGGCCCCCAGTTGAAAAATTTTGTCATTAGAAATTATTTATAGACCTGCATAAAGCATTTCACTAGGTTGACAACTATATTTATTCAGGATTATTAAAAGTTAAAGCACACTTGTGATGTCCTTCTATTGTTAAAAGTGTGCATTATTTTTAGGTAATGCACACTTTTTTGTTCTAATTTACAGACACCTGAAACAATCAAATGCTTTTTGCCAGAACCGTGAGATAAATGCTATATACTGAAAAAATAAATCTGAAATAAATGAATTCATCAATAGGATGACATAACAATTGTGTTTTAATTCTAGTTAAACAGTTGAATTATCCTAGTAATTTGCCCAAAAAGTGTTCTAAGTTTTTGTTCCTGCTCTCCATTTTAGAGTAGAAATTCTACAGAACAGAAGAAATACCAGAAGCCAATATTAACACATGGGCCCATGTACAAAGGCCAATATATAAATAACCACTAATCAAGTACATTGACATTTAGGTTAATTGGTTTGTCAAAAGTTTTTAAAACAATTCCATAAAAGTGTAGTATTTCAGGGGGATATATCCAAAAGTGTGTGAGCTTTAAGTTCGGTTCAAAAGTCTGCCTCACTGGGAAGTGTGCATTATTTTCCCAGAAAGGCACACTTTTTCATTCTTTACCTATCACAGAAAAATTAGGGGCCCTTTTCAACAGAAACTGCATGCCTTAACTTAAATGGTGTTGAATTATAAGTGGTTATAGTGTGTGGAAGTGTGGATGTGTGAATTATTTTCTCTGGATAAACAGTGTGTTTTGCAAGGATTTTAGACAGTTTAAATAGTAAAAGTCACTGGATATACTTAAATAAACCGTGTAGATTCAACTGGTGTGGACATATTGGATAAACATGGCATCACTATTTGAAAAAGCAAAGAGAAAACTTTCAGGAGATTTTCCAAAAGAAGGGCAAAACAAAAGCAAGCAAACCAAGATGGTAGCAATCTCAATGACTGAAATCACTGAAGCAGAACAAGACCCACATGTAGGTGACTCAACTGGTACCCTCCACATTATAATGGAAGAAATAAAAGAGCTAAAGCAGGGTCAAAACAAATTGCAACACAAATTTCTGAACAAATTGACACTAAGATTAATCCACTCAGAGATGAATTGAAGAAAGTAATTAGTACAGAAATTAACCACTCTGAAAACTATGTGATGAATGAATTCACCTTGTTAAGTGACACAATTACAAAGCTCAGTGATAAAGTGGACCAACAAGCTAAAGAGATTGAACAACTGAAAATATGTGCACAAGGAAAAGACATTGACCCTTTGAAAAACACCGATGTCACTGTGGTTGTTAGTGGTTTACCAAAATACCCACAGGAAAACCCCCTTCTGATTGCAGATGATCTGGTTGCTAACCTTGGCTCAGACTCCTATAATGTTCCAATTATGCAACAAGTTAAGGTTGTCAAAGCTGCTAGATTGCCTCATAGGAATATGTCAAAGCCACCACTGATGAAAATCAGCTTCAGGACACTAGATGAAAATAAGTTAGTACTGGCCAACAAGAGAAATCTTCAACACTCTGTGTTTAACAGAGTATTCATGAGGGCCAGTAAATCACATGAAGTACGCCTAATAGACTTTATTCAATAACTGGTGTTTTACTCTGGTTTTGGTGTTTATTCAAAACACCAGGAGAAACACCAAAATTTACATATTTAGAACAGGCAATTGTTATCATGTGGGTGTCTGGTTTTTCATATATGAAGGTCCAAATAAATCACCTCTGTCATGAATACAAGATTGAAAAGTCACAGAGTGTGACACAATATCATACACTTGTAGTGCTATTTTTACTCACAACTGAACATTGAATAAATATTGTATTTGTGTGCTTTCAAGATAATTCAGTAAATTAGTTATTAATTAATTTTTTTATTTATTTATTTATTTGGGGTTTTACGTCGTTTTCAACATTGTACAGGTCATATCACGACGGGTAGTTGGAAGGGCAGAGGAAACCAGTACATAGAGTTCGTTAGGGTTCTGTACTGTAATCTGCCAACCAACGGCAAGCAACTACCAGCTTTCCCACTTGAGGCCGTTCCGGGAAACAAACCCCGGCCTCAGAGGTGGGAGGCAAGAGTGTTACCACTCTGTCACTGTGGCCCCAGTTATTAATTAATGTCATACATAACTGACAACTGTGCTGTTAACTTTCAATGCACTGGCTATAATCCTGTACCCATGGGAGGTTGTAAGTGATGCTTTTGAAGCTTTTAACTCTATTAGACAATTAAAAAGCCTAGTTTCAGAAGATGAAGATGTACCACAGTTTCCAGCCAAAATTTTTTTCAGGCATTTGAAGCTTTTACTGAACTCATACATTTTCATGCAGACAGTGCAAATGTACATGAACTTATAAGTACACTCTATGGTCATAACATACTTCGAAGACTTCATTATGACACCTTGTAGAATATTGTATCACAAAATTTCTGGTTTCTGACAGGCGAAACTCCAGTGTCTTTCCAAAGCCTGTGTGATCAGCTGAGGAGGGGAATAGAAACCAGCAGAGAAATGTTTGCTTATGAAGGCTGCTCAAGATCACTCACTGTTTCAGACAGACTGCTGCTGACACTTATATGACTGAGACATTACCCAACTGAATGGTCTTTAGCTAGTCTTTTTTTGTATCAACCAAGTTTATATTCACAGAGAAATTTTTTTGTATTATTTTGTATTTTTTTTGTCTTAATTTTGATTATCCAAATATTATGTAGCTTAATCTTATATTATTAATTATTCCTTTTATTTCAACATGTGCTCTTGTTTGTATCATAAAAGGGATTGTAAATAGTCAGTGGTGACACACCTTTCTCCCAACTCAGAGTTTATTTATTTGGGTTTTAATGTCACTTTCAACACTGTATAGGTGATATCATGACAGGTGGTTTCATAGGTAGAGGACACCAGTACATACAATCAGTCAAGGTTCTGTACTGTAAACTGCCAACCATCAAAAAGCAACTACCAAGTTTCAAATATATGATCTGCGTTTGAACCACCGACCTCAGAGATGGTAGGCAAGGGTGTTACCACTGTGCTAACATGGTCCCCAATACAAAGTTTAAATCCTGGCCTAACCTCAATTTGGAAAGCAGCTGTTGCAAAATGTTGGTTATTGATTTACAGTACAGAACCTAGCCTATCTCTGTATACTGCTTATCACAGGTGTGTGGCATCTATGGAAGTACTTAATGAATTAGTCCTTTTACTGATTGAGTGTTGTTTTCTGTGATAGATTTTTAGTGTCATGCCAATGTATTTCTAGGGTCTTTTCAAGGACAAGAGTTCATGTAGAACATCGCATTCGAGAGTTGAAGATTTATAGGATTGTTGGTGGACCAAGATTTAGTGGAAGGAGATACTTGTTACCGCTTATAGAAAATGTAGTGGCTTCTTTATTCAACAGATGAAGGACAAGACTCTACAACATGAGGATTGACTATGATCATTTAAATTTTTAAAGAGAAGTCAAATTCATCCAACATTTTATTTAAACTTTCTTTAGAATTTAACAATTTATTCAGAATGACTGTTGACCAAAAATTTATCAATGTCTATGCCTTTTCTTTCTGCTTCTGCTCTCAGGTAGGCGCTGTGCCACTTGGCAGCTTCTTTTGCCCATTTAAACATGGTCTTGGCCTTTTCTACCGCCTCGTCAATGACATCTGAAGACCTGTAGGTATAAAATCAATTGGTGTGGTCATTCATACAATAGACCTCACTAAGAAGCTTATTTCAATTGCAAAATGTAAACACCTACCTGAAAATGTCTATTTTTACACATGTCGCAAATGTTTATGTAACCAGTGGTATATTAATACTCATGTGTTTGAAAAAAAACTTTACCCCTTGACAATTAACCATGCAGAAGAAATGCCAAAAAATGCTAGCCACTTGGACACTGGGGCCATATATTCACTTTATTCATCACAGAATTTAAGGAAATGCATTTTAAGCCAGGTCATATAGTGGGCAGATGGGCAGGCCTTCGGGGTATGGCTACAAACCTTGTACATGTGACAATGGAAGAAACTTAAGGTGTATTCATTTAAGAAATGTAATTGTTTATACCATGGTGCAACATTCTGTTGACATATGGACATTGCAAAGTTTTAAATCTATGATGGATTTGTTAGGCAACACTCTCGTCTCCCACCTCTGAGATCGGGGTTTGGTTCCCGGCCCGAACTCAAGTGGAAAAGCTGGTAGTTGCTTGTCGTTGGTCACCAGTTTACAGTACAGAACCTTGACCAACTGTAGGTACTGGTTTCCTCTGCCCTCCCAACTACCCGTTGTGATATGACCTGTACAATGTTGAAAGCAACATAAAACCCCATTGCTTTGTTGTGTGGCCATTTGTGCAGCATTTCTAAAATATTATTCACAAATGCTGAACAATAGATGTCTTAACCAAATGATAAATTCTGAGGTTACCTTTTCTTACCCATAGGTTTTGAGGCACGCTGTAGTTTATCGTTCTCTAGTGCACTGCAACATAAAATCAAAAATAGGATTGTGCAAATAAATGACAAAATTGAAGAAACATATATTTATAACCACAACATATTGATATGTAGGATTCAAAAACTAGTTATAACTGAAACTAAAGCTTGCCATGCTGTGATTCTACTCATGTCTCATTTTGCCATGTTCTTAAATTAAAATTTTACGAAAAGTTTGTTTTGTGTCACACTTTGAGAACATTGAATTGTATAAAATATTAAAAAACTAAATCCGTAACAACAAAGTGCTGACATTTCTCAAAACCATGTTTGAAAATATGGCAGCGTTATTCAGATGTAGTTTAAAAGTACCTTTTCTTTGGTTGAATATCCCCTTGGTTGGATTCCTTACAGAAACTTTGTTCTTGGTCCAAAGAGCTGAAAAATATAAACACTGATTTATTCTTTTATGCATCTTTCACAGTCATGAATATATTTGTTTGTGTCTGTTATTCAATGGATCAATAGTTAAATTCAGTGACAGCATTGGAAAAAGTGAAATAATGAATAGGAATTCAGTGGCATAACATATCAAACTAGAAAGCAGTCCTACAGTGCAGACCTCTGTCAAGGCTGACGAGTATCTCCATTGTAGGTCCATCATTGTAGGTCCTTTTCAGATGTCATAAATCCGGTTTTTACTAGTCCTGCTAGTTTACTAGTTTTAAAACCATATAGGCTGCACCAAAATAACAAATACCTCACAATACAAAACATATATACCTTTCGGTGCTGGTATCCTCTTCAATTTTATCAGCATTGCTGCAAGAATTAAGAGTTACACATTCATATTTCAATTGTGAAATGTGCTTTACATGAAATACTCATTTACTTTGTGTGAATTCTGGTCAAACAATATATCCAAAAAACAGATTTTGCAACAAGGGCTACATTTTAAGTCCTTATCACTACATGTATATCAATGTGCATGTTTTCCTTAACTTTGTGCATACTTACCACATCTCCTGCAACATTGCAGCCTCATTCATAACTGTGCTCTCAGCTGTTTTTGCTCCCTTCATTTTTTAACTAAGTCTCCAGATGTGTCATCTGGCCTGCCTTATAAACATTAAATGTCTCCAGATTCCTGACACCTTCATCCATCCTTTTTGAAAATGCAAAACACAAATTGTTTGGAAGTTGGATTTTTTTGTAAAGTGTGTTGTTATTTAAATATTAAAAAATTACTTGTCTGTTAATATCATACACAATTGTAAAGGTCAGATTCATGGTAATTGTCATTCAAATCTGTTGGCATAAGTTTTCAGTGGACAATCTTGACCAGTTGCTGTGCTCTAGTTTCCTTGGTCCTTAAACACCCATTTTTATGATCTGTATAATGTGCTGAAAATTAAGTTAATTCCAATCAAAGAAACCAAAATGGTAGTAAGAGTTATATGATAAACACCATAACTCTTTCCTGCATGTTGCTTTTACCCCAGTCAAACTATGGGCAGTAATAACTGCACATATAACCCCATTCCAGTAACTACTGACACCCTTCAGTCTGTTAACATGAAGAACTCTAGCTTTCTGTGCTTAACCAGATAATGGCCAAGGAAGTTTTGAAAAGCTGAAAACTCTGTCTCCAAGATTTTTAGCTTCACTATGAAGCTAAAGTTAAGTAACTGTTACTGGGAAACCAGAAATCTATGTGTTGTGTTGCTTAGCAATAATTTACATTTCATACTTTGGCCTTACCTGGTTTTCTTGGAAAGTGTTTTCAAACTTGACATTCACACTGTCTTTATTCTCAGCGATGGCAGAGGACATTCTTTTTCTTAAGCCTTCTTCTGTTTGGTTTTTATTATTTTCTATCATATAACAGCATATTTCATCCCATTTATTGGGTACTACTGCTTGTTTAGCTTCAATATACAAGGCCAACTCTCCACCACGAAAAGCAAAAGATTTCTTTTCACTGCATGCCATTATTGTAACTTTTAAAAGTGAAATAAAAAATAAAGGCACATGTCCACAACATTTGGGGACTATGGAAATACCACATTTTATTTATTAAAAACCCTAGGATATTTATTTGAAAGAGGGCATTATTGTATTTCATTAAAAGATCTTTGTGGGTTTTCAATGAATCTTCACCATTTAACCAAACATTACAAACAATGATGTATTGTAGTAAATTTAAAAAGAAATTGTACTATGTATAACATGTTTCAGTAACTTACAACATTTCACCTGTAAATGAATTGTGTGCCAAAGAGCTTTAAACATCAGAAATATTTTGTACTTTAATTAATCACTGTTTCTGTCACATTAAAGCAATAAAAACTAAAGGGGGGCATCTATGACTGAAGGAACATTAATTGAATGTTTATGGTACATGTAAGGATTAGCATTTTACTTCATACATGGGTTGGTGGGGCCAAAAATAAAAAGGCAAGTATGACTTAAAGCTGTAAATATTAAAATTCTGTTTCAATAATATGGTATTAACAATTATTTTTCTACACACTTCTATGCCAACCACTTTCACAATTATTTCAACTGTAAGAATGGTGAAACTACTTCATTATAAATGCAATTAAAGGAAAGAAGTTTTCAAACTTAGGGTGCAACTTAAACAGGTGAATCTGGTAAACAAACTATTTGAATAAAGTTTCCAGTTGACAATTATATAATGAATATTATACAGTGTCTGTAGAACCAATTTCACCAGTGGACAAAGAAGAAAATACACTGGGCAAAATATACATTTGCATTCTGATTCCCTCACATCCCTGGCGAAATTGAAGAATAAACTCTCCCATTTGTGACACATGATCAATTAACATACTAATGAAGGGGAGTTTTGGTGGAAACTCTGGTAGAAACATCAGTTTTAGATTACATTTTATGAACTGAGAGATATGCAAATTAGATTGGAGTGGGGTAAAACAACACTTATTGAATAATGTCAAATGGAGATGAACACACACACCATACTTGAAAACTCGGCCCTAGGAAATACTTTCAGGATCAACAGAATGGGAAAGTTAGTCCCTAGGATAGAATATCTGATAATGGTCAACATTCTGGAAGTAACAATGGACCACAGACTGTGAGAGCTGAATGGAACAATTTTAGTGCTTCTTTGCCCAACGCTTGTCCCAAACCAGCAGGTAATACATCTTCAAATCCCCCATCCCATTCCAGAGCAACTTCAGGCACAGTGCCACTTGCAGATCACTCTACTCATAACAACCTCCAAGGGAACTCACAACCTGTAAGCAGTTCCCTTTTTGATCAGTCAGTGCATTGAGACATTCCCCAGCCTATTAATATCTGTGAGTGGAATGTGAAAGGTTGGACAGAATCAAACAGTGAGCTAAGACAAAATATCATTAAAGGTTTAATTCCAGATATCTTATGCCTAATTGAAACACACCTTCCAATTGCTAAAAATATTAGTGTCTCTGGTTTTACCTGGATAGGTAATAATAGAATATTTGTAAATGTATGTGCACCTAAACCTTCTGGAGGAATAGGGATACTAATCAATCAACATTTACAGGGTGCATATGATATAAACATTTTAAATAAACAACATGATGGTATTTTAGCAGTTGAATTTAAAGATAGGTACACAGACTTTAGTGTTGTACTAATTACATGTTATTTGTCACCAGAAAATTCAGTCTGGGGTAGAAATGTTTCTAATTTTTTTTGTAAACTTGTTATCTCTTGTGTATACATGTTCTTTTGCTGATATATTAATTATTTGTGGAGACTTTAACGCCAGAATAGGTTGTACTTTGGACTTTATTCCAGATATTGATAATGTCAATGAAAGGCTAGTTCCTGACCATTCAAAAAATTCACATGGAAGGTCCTTTATAGAATTCCTAAAAGAAGGAAAAATATATGTTTTAAATGGACATTTTGAAAAAGAAAAATACAATTACACATTTATATCACCAAGAGAAAAGTCAGTGGTAGATTATTTTGTAGTCCCCCATGAATGTTTGCAATATTGTTGGGAGTTTTCTGTTAAAACAGTAAGTGACATTGTTTCTGAATACAAACTGCAGGAAATTGTTTCAGATAATTTCAAACTGCCAGACCACTCAATTTTAAGTACTAAAATAAACATGTAATTTTTTCTTCATTCAAAGCTACATGATGTACACGTTACTTCCAAAAATGTGAGCTCAATGCAAGAACCTAATGAATCTGTGAATAAAAGTTATAATTTCCTGCATTCTCCAAATGACTTTATGAACAATGAATTATGGAATGCCACAGTATTAAATATCATAGATATCATTGAGAAAACAAATAAAACCCAAAATTGTCTAGAAATGATGAAAACACTTTTTGATGAAATGAAGAGCTTAGACAAACTAAAAATAGGACTAGAAAAAGATTAAAGGTGACCAAGCCCTACTGGAGTGAGGAATTGACAACTTTGTGGAAAAACATGTGTGAATCTGAAAAGCGGTATACAAAATGTAATTCTGATAAACACTGTAAGAGAGTAAATTTTCAACTATTTAAAATATCTAGAAACAAATTTGATAGAGCATTGAGACAAGCACAACGCAATTATAAGAAAAACTTGTTAATGATTTGGAGAATTTTAACACCAGAAACCCCAAAGATTTCTGGAACCACTTAAAGTCATTGGGTCCTAAGAAAAGGCAGAAATTCCAATGCAAGTTCAAATTGAGGGAAAAAATGTTTTTGAAACTCATACTATTCGCCAAAAGTGGCAAAATGACTTTTGCAATCTATATAATAAACCCAAAAATATCATCTTTGATAGAGATTTTTATAACAATATATTAAGACAAAAGTGTGCACTAGAAAATAGTAATTAGGTAAATTATGAAGTTCAAAATGACCCTTTAAATAAACCTTTTTGTCATGATGAATTGAAGCAAGTAATAAAAAGGCTTAAAACTAATAAAGCTGTTGGTTGTGACAATGTTCCAAATGAGGTGCTTAAACAAAGATCAGTCTCTGAAATGTTGCTAAAAAAGGAATGGGATGGCTTCCTTGCAAATATAGGCATTATCTATGCATGCTTAGACTGTGGAACCGCTTGATAAAAATGGACTCCAGCAGAATTACTAAAAAAGTTTTCCTATGGGATTATGAAAAATGCACAGCAAATTGGTCAAATGATATAAGGGAAATACTTGGGTTAATAAACATGCAGAATCATTTTACTTCCAAAACCCTGGTTAATACTAAACATATAAAGGAATTATTTATGGTGAAAACAGAAGATTGGAAGCTAGATCTGGAATCAAAGCCTAAAATAAGAGTGTACAAAACCTTTAAAAATAAATATGAAACAGAATACCATCTCAACACATACATATCAAAATCAAAAAGATCACTATTAGTTCAGTTTAGAACAGGAGTGTTGCCACTAAGAATAGAAACTGGAAGGTTTCATCTGGAAGGACACTAGTTCCAATAAATTTAGAAAATTAAATGTAGATGAGCGTACTTGCCTATTATGTAAATCAAATGAAGTGGAAGATGAAATACACTTTCTGTGTCACTGTGTCGCCTATGAAAATCTATGATCAAACCTGTTCAAATCAGTTATACAAAATATTCCACAGTTTCACAGTTTATTGGACAATGAAAAATTTGTTATAATTGTCAATACCTATGAGAAACAACTGGTTGATTTTATTTACCAAGCATGGAGAATAAGACAGGATTTGCTTAATAAATAGAACATACTTATTCATTCTATGTTGGTGTGTGTCATATTTTCTGTAATAGATATACTTTGTCATTAATGTAACTGTTACTATTTGGTATAATTTTCCACTCAAAAACATCTTTTGCCTAATGCTGGTAATATTGTAATGTATCTCACACTATAACCATGTTAATTATTGTCTTGATTAAGAGTAACTTATAAGCCCTTCAGGGCTGGGCAATGTTGTGTTTCTGCTTATTATCTCATTTGTATGTTGTATATTGCATGTCACTATAATAAATAAATAAAATAATAATATAATCTGGCCTATGTTAATGTTGACTAAAGGGGGGGGGGGGGAATTTTGTATAATTATGTATAATGGTGAAAACTTTGGCTAGGTGTCATTAACACACATCAAAGATAATTGGATGCTGTAATCAATGTCCTTTTCTTGTTTATGTCAGAATTATCAAACGTGCAATTACACGAAATGCATAGCCTGTGCAGGTGGAATCACACTGTTTGATTCCTACTGTTTGATTAGTATCTTTGTTAATAATCCCTCTGCTTAGATGTTTGACTGTTTTGTAACTTTTGTGATCTCTTAAGAGCAATTAGCTCATAATGAATGTTACTGCTTGATTAGAAGCTTTTTTGTTTGTTTGTTTTGTAACAGTTATGATCATTCGCGCAAAATTGTTGTTTTATTCATTAATATTTGTGCAATATTTATTTAAGTTTGTTTGATTAACATCTGTGTGATATTTGTATAAGTTTTGCTAAGCTGAACATTCTTAATGTTTTATATTTTATTTATGACTATTTCACATTGAGTGACATTCTTATTTCTGAATAAATACACAGACATCTAATATTTATAGACATGTAACATCTAGGGCCCATTTGATCAGGTTAATATTACCAGGGGCCGATTTGACTAGGGTGTTCTTTCCAAGAGGGCTGATTTGACCAGGATACTGGGGGCCGATTTGGTAAAGGGCCGAATTGTCTATGATTCTACAGTGGTACTTCCACTAACTCTGTAACTTGAGCGAAAATGAAAGCTATTTGCAATCAACCAAAGTCTTTAATAAAGTATATATGACCTATCAGTTATTGTCTGTTACTGAAGTTTTCAAAGTTTTTGCTGCATTCGCCTGCAAGCCAATAAAAGCTGAGGTTACAGTCTTCACTTGTTTCGTCTGGTGTGCTTTGGCTGCAAATGTCGGCACAGAGTTTGTGGGCGCTTTTCTTATTATACAGGCAGGTTTTTATTTATGACACTTTATAGTTGACTGGTGAAACATAGAGCTCTGGGTTGTATATCACAAACGGGGGTTGATACGTTATACCTGTACAATTAAGTTTGGAAGATTTTGGTTGTTAATTAGTCTGATTTGCCAGTAAAGTTTAAATGTTAATATCTTTCCTTATTTCTTTCCTCGTATAAATTCAAATTAAAACCTTCGTATTTTGAGAACGTGACTAAAAACAGGAAATAAAGAACCAATCAGGATCCCTGATACAGCTGTAAAATAATATAGGCTTCACACTGATTGTACACTAACCAGTACATACAGTTGCTCAAGGTTTTCTATGGTAAATTGCTGGCCAATGACAGCTACCAGCTTTAACACTTGAGGTCAGGATTCAATCTCTAATCTCAGAGGTCGCAGGCGAGTCTGTTACCACTACTCCACCGTGGCCCCCTATCTATCCTTAAAGCATAGTAAAAAAAACCAAGTTATTTTCTTTCTTTTTTTTCAATCATGAATATGATATAGTTTTTATAATGTTATACACGCATTAGTACTCATAATGTCCTCATTTAGCCTGGACAACGCGCTGTGTTAGTGATTTAGTAAATGTTCTGGAAAAAATAGTGGCTAGCACTATTTATTAACCATGTGCATTCTCTCTGCAGGTATTTTTCAATCGAAAAATATCTTTTTCAGAAGCCATAGTGTCTGTGTACCTCAAAAAAACTTTTACTTTATATCCAAACCTGTAAATATTTTTACCTTAATATCCTTAAATATATTTAGCAATATTAATTATATATTATATCTATTTATTTACATAAATATATGACCAATACATACAGATTAATATAGCAATGGGAAAAATTTAGGCCTTGGTAATTTCTCAGAATTCCCTGCAGTTTCTGTGAGGGTTTGTTTTCACTGAAACCACATCTATGTGGGGATGAACCTTGTGTAAGAACGAATTTAAGCTTCATTACACAATCCCAATTCTGTAAAATGCTCTAACTCTACAATAACAACACTAATTAATGGTTAATTAAGCAGCAGCCTCAGACAGAAATGCATTATAGGCTTTTAAAGTGAGGAGTACTGTTTCTTTATTTCATGAAACTATCTTTTTCATTTTTGGTTCATTATCAAAGAATACACCCATAGGTCTGAACAAAAACACTTTACCAACAGCCCAATATACTGTTCCATAAATAGCCGTACTTTTGCCATACTCCCTGGGTGAGCACAAAGCCTTTACCTCCAAATAACTCAGTAACAATATGATTACTGGATAAATTTGCAGATACCATAGTTACCTCTGACACAGTCATTTTTAACTGGTTAGAAATAACTTGTTTGGAGTGCTCGTAGAGGCAGCCATTTTCAAACTTTTATCGCCATGGCAATTCGACGTCTCATAGTTATCATGTGACTGAAGTAGGGAGGTCTGATTGTCATGAAAGCTGAGGGATCTGTGGCATTTATTCTCATTCCTATGGTCGTTAGGATACAGTATTTGCTTCACTTTGTCGCTACTAATGGCTGTAGCTGAAGACTTATTACAAACTCCCTCACTATCACCATTTGACTGTGCTTTAGCAATAATATTTGGGTGCAGATTGCTATCTGAAAAACTATCAGAGGCAAATGAAGATTTACTGGTATTGAGTTCAGAGTGATCTAAGGCTGTGAGTTGGTAGTATTGTGTGGTGTCCTTATGTGATTGTTTTACACGTGGCCCAGTTAGTGTAGTGCCCATGTGGTTACAATTGTCGTCTGCAAAGAGGTCTTTAAGATATTCGCTGTCATTTTGAGGGGTTTCATCATTCCAGTAGAGATTATAAGCACTTAAATTGGGCGAGAGTTCTCTGTCATGGCAATACACTGGATAATTATCACCCTCCTTTGAGCTACAATTGGAACCGTGTGTACATGTTTTGGTGATTTTCCACTGGGGATCTGTGTGGCTCTTTGTATGCTCCGGGTGGCTTTGTATGACCTGGTTGCTAAAATGTTCTTTGGAACTTGGCATGTTCCAACCTATATGATTATATTCTGGTGCTAAGTAATGTGGTTTTATTGGAGAATTCCCTTTATTAAACTGACACTCTGTCTTGTCCATAAATCTTGGCTCCTCCGTAGGTAACAACTGATATCCGTCATTACTCATAGCTTTACATAAATCACCATTGTTATTATCATTATTGTGCCTTCCTGCATCTACTCTAATGGGTAGATCTCCCCCTTTAAGGCTATTTCTGGTAAACAGGGTATTTCTAGTATGGGGAATCCCTTCTCTGATGTCATCAATGTCTGTGGAGATGTCATCAGACTTGGCTCTTGTATCAGAGCCAACTATCATGGCAGTGTTTACCAGTGGATTTGCAATGATTTCCCTCAAGCTAAATGCACCTTCTTTCTTGGACTGATTCCTGTAGCAAAAGCTGCAACATTTACCATGGTTAATGGCTCCAATTAAACAGGAACAGGCCAAAAATCCTCCTCCACTTCCAAGGCACACTAGGCCAATAATTCTGACATTGTGGACAAAGGCATTGAGGGGTGGAGCTAACCAGGAACAGATGGTCAGAACAAATCCTGCTGTAATGGTTATCAGTGAGATATACACTGAACAGAACATAGGGTGATTCTCCATATTGAGTTTTTTATAATGCCAGAAACAGTAGATCTGTGCACTATTCAGTGGTAAAACGCATGTTGTAATAAATACCGAAGGTGAAATGTCGAGTTTTATATCCTTTTTGAAACCAGAAATTGCAAATGTTTTTGCATTAGAAAAGTGACTGGGAATTAAAACTTAGATTATATAAGTAGATCATTTTGATTCAGTAATAACATCCATATCGGCCATTGCTGTGCCTACAGTTTTAATCACATCATTGCACTATTAATCCTGTGCTATGGTCCACATCAGCTATTATCTGTGGTAACTACTCATGTGTTATTTTGGTGATGGAACAATTTCAAACCTTGTCAGAATATTCTCTCTCCTTTCATGTTAGATGGTCATCCAACCTGGAAAAGAATAAAATATATGTGTGAATGCTGTTTTTTATATTGTGCAATCTTGATATCTGCTTCTGGAAAATATAAGAATATGTCTTTTTGCATGCAAATAGCAATGTCCCCGAAATAGAAATGACTCACAGAATTGTCAACAAACTAATCTTGAAAACTAATATCATCTTCTCAAACAAGTTGAAACAACTTAATTCCAGATTATAGTACATAAATGTGCTACATTGATATTTGAAAATGTTTGACAATTCAACTCTCTCTTTAGGCTGTGCTACAGGAAATAATAATTTTGGTCATAATTATTCAGAAGGATAAATCAGGAATCAAATGTCAATACTACTTTTCGCTATATTCCCACTTTGCTATTTTAAAAAAAAAGCTGCTAAAACGGCCTGAGCATTTTAAAATATTTCAATCCACAGTATCTTTTTACATAAAAGTGTGAAAGACATGATTTTATTATATTTATAAATATATTTAATAATGTTCATGATATTATGTAAACAGGTCATACTCTCTTGGAAGATGTGTCTGTCTACTGAACTGTGTTATATATGTTAAGCCCAATCTGTGAAATTGCCCGTTTCATGAAATAGGCAACTTTTTGGCCCATTTCTTGAAATAGGCAATGTGATTTCAATGCCCACATGGATGGCAACTTTGCCAACTCCTTTACCAACTTGCTATTATATATCATTTCATATAGGGTCTACTGCCATGTAACAAGTATTGACACTGTGCTATTCAAAATATACATGTAAAAAGAAGGGTAAATAAATAGTTTTTTTTCTGGCTTAGCTATGTAATATATGTCATGTTGTTTGTCATTACAGTTGTTTGAGATATTTTACATATTTATTGGTAGCTCTAGTTGTTTAAACTCTGTTTTTTTCTTTGTAGGTAATGATATGAGTTGGATTAACATGTCAAGTTTCAAGTAATAGTAGTAATTTTGATATGTACAATTTGGGCCTTAAGCTCTCTTAACTTAAAAATATATATTTTGTAAAAGTATCACAAATAAAAAGGCCCATCTTAAATCAAAGGGTTAATTGTAAATGGCATGCCCTAATAATTGAAAAGAATACCAGTTACAAGGAAGTGCCTCTTTGTAGGGTAAGCATTCAGTTTATGTGTAAACAGGGTGTAACTGTGTGGTGTATTGCAATCACGTCTCATGTCCTCTGCATGTCTAGCTTCTGTGTAGTGGTTGCAATTCAGTTTTTTTGGTTACAAATGTTTAACTTGTTCTTTGATCATGCTTGTGATCTATTCTTTTACAACTGATACAAAGGAAATTTATACAAGAACCACTTTCATCACCTGGCGGGTAAGATACCTGAGCAGCTTTCAAAGAAACAGCAGTTTAGTTTGAAGAATATGACTACAATTGTGATTTCTTTCTAGCTTTTGTTCCAATTGCCATATTCCATGGCATATAAATACCCCACACTTCTCATGGGATATTAACAGTGCTTTCAAAAGTTTAAGAGTATAGTACAGAAACATATTATTTTGTGTATTTCTTTGAAGTAGTAGAGATGGATCTGGTTGTTGAAAAGGGCACATTACACTCGTCTGTTGATTATCAACATTAATTTGCTAGTGTTTTGAAACAAAGTAAATTAGGTTTTACTTTCACAAGAGAGAGTTACCATATTGTGAAAACATATAAATTAGAATGTTTAGGTGGTTCTGATAAAGTTGTAAAACTAGCTGGCATCTTTGTAGTAACAAATATTTTTGTCAGCCAGAGGGGGTTTATAAATGTTGGATCAATCACTATACTGGATCCCGACTCCAGGATTTAATAAGTCAAGTCTGGGTGAGTCTACAAATACACCGGTCCTGTCTGTTTGTCAGTACAGCTTGTTTGTGCTTGCTATGGCTTGTCTGTTAGGGGTTGACAGCTTGTCGCGGTAGTTTTCCATCTTGTCGTGACGAAAATGATCCCAATCCCAAGTCAGGTTTGGATCTGGATCCAGACAAGCCAGTTTGTGCTACCTCTTGTCAGGAATATGTAACCAAATCCAGCATTTTTGCGTGCTTTTTTGTGGTTTTCATCCCCAATTCCACGACTTTTGCAACCAACTCTAGAGTTTTTGACAAGATTACAGGATCGGTTCCAGTGGAACGCCCACATTACTTTTAGTGTAAAATTGGAAGAAAACAAACAAAATAGCTATAAGTGTGAGGGATCAAAATAAATTGAAACCAGTTAAATAAACTGATTAATTCCGATTGTGCTCATACTTGCATGCATTTGTAATTTAGAAAACACCATTCCAATATCGATAGAGGTGCAGATCTTTGAGTCACCTCTGAATTGCTATGATAAAAGAGTTCCTCTGTTCCCCTTTTGGTTTTTTGGTGTTTTTTTTTTCAAAGAAAAAGTGTAGGTATATTTTCTTGCTCTGGATGGGAGACACAGTTGGCATTACATTTTCTATATACTAGATTAGTGGTTCTAAGTGTGGTCATACACGTCATATCCCTGTGTCCATGTACTAAGTAAGTAAATGCATCTCTCTAATCTAGGATAGGGTAGATGTAGGATTTAGGTATTTTTGTTCACAACTGTTATGTTGTTGGGAACTGCATTAGATTAGTGCTTGTGTGCATGATACTGTACTTAGCTTCCTTATCTGTGTGTATAGGAGGGTCAGTACTCCCCAATCTAGTGTAGTGTTGGAGAATGTCTCTCTAGAAAAAGGAGTGTCAGGAGCTGTCATGTCCAGTTTGCTTGACTGTTTGTCTGACCTGGAGACGGCTGTCACTAACATCTTCAGAGGCTACACTCATTGTAAATACAGTAAGCAAAATAATTGTCATGTATGTTGTCACCATTGTAAAGTTCCCTATAGGTGTATTCATGGTCTCAGTACACATATCGTGAACTTCACAATGGTGACAACACAGGGCTCATATTTTGTTTTCTGACAGTAATAAAGACCTCCTCTCTGGACAAATTGAATCATTAAGCTCACCAAATCCAAGTGACATATGGATAACTCAAATTATTCAAATTCATTTGGTCCAGTAAGCAAGGCATGATAAATTGAAATAACTCCAGTAAAGTGAAAATGCCTGGGAGAATAAATGATAAATGTGAAACTATTTATAAGCTCTCTTAAAAATAAGCTGGATTTCACAACGTGATAGAGGAAAAGATTCCACCTCTTGGATTAAAGTATTTCTACTCACAACAAACTTCCAACTGAACAGTTGGTCATAGAGCAGGTGTGTTCAAACATACCTTGTTTCTCAGATGCAATAATCTAGAAAGTATTCTGTATTCTTTTTGCCAATGTGATCTTGTGAAAGTATTTTGGGGGGGAAACAATAAAAAAGTATATTAAAAAAATTTAAAATAAGATTTACAGATTTTATTAAAATTCGTGGTTATCCTTTACATGACCAAAATAATATTCCAATTAACACATTGATTATTGGCACAAAGAAATATCTTTTTAAGAGATCCAAATAAGCCAGTAGACTAAATATATTGGTCCTTAAGTATAAGCTCTGTCAGATATATACAGGTGAATATCTGTTGTCAAATACCAGTAAAAAGGGAACAAAAACACTTTTTTTTCTAAAGTTGACTTCCATGACATCCAGTTTTTTTTCTAAATTAAGTTTGAATTTGTATGAAACTAATTTGCTTCCATTATACATGCTGATGTGTCTTGTTAATTTGTACAGTATATTATGGATTACGTGTAGAATTTCTGTTGCATATAAATTACTCATGTGATTTGAGTTTAAATTATTGTTTGTCTAAATTTATGTTTTTGTCTGTTACAGTGTACAACATTGTGAATTATGTATGTACATATTACAAATATGAGGAACAATAACAAAATTTTAAAATGACACCGCCCTTACAGAACAAGGCTGAGTAATATGTATGAAAGATATGTGCAACCAGTAAATACAACTTGTACCATGTACAATTAATACTCACAAGCTGGGGATTAACCAAAAAATGTTACATGTCACCTAGAATGAAAGAAACAGACAATACATATATATGCACAAATCCCCCGACTTTGTATCACATTTATATCCAGTCTCTCTTGGTCAAGTATTTGTAGCAACAGTAAGTACCTTCCATTTGTCTCATAAGTTAAATGAAGGAGCAAAACATGTATATTTGAAGGTTAACATTCTGCACTATATTTTCCTCTTAAAATAATAGAGCATACTTTACCAAAAAATGTATAAAGGAAATTTCACTAATCCTTCTTTTAAAGGAATTCAGTAGAATTAATTTTCACTAATGGCTGGTTTTCATTTGAGATATTAAATTAGATTTATAATTTCACTAAGAATTAATTTTCACTATCCAGATCCATTAGCCAAAAAGATAAAATTAAGTCTTAGTGAACATTTAAACTTATACCATATATTTGTCATGTGTGATAGCTACCTCTAATTCTGTGTTTCAGTGACATTGGCTTGTACAATATTGAATAAAAAGTGGACAATAAAAAGTACAGTATCCCTCATTAGACATAAAGGATAAAAATATAGCAATCATGTAGATGGGCGATATAATACCAGTTCTATGCTTTGTATAACATTGTCATCTTCATTCATGACGTGTTATTTTGTACATGCCATTTGAGAAGCTTTCCTGTACTAAACAAGCAGTCATTTTCAAGTAACTAAGCTTTCCTATTTAAGTTTGAATTGAGAAAGAAAAGCCACAACAACGGAGACCAAAGACAGCTTTATTTTATTACACTGCATTTACATTATTATTTTAAGTTAAAATCAAAGCCTGTTTTGCAAATTCTTAAAACATTGTATAAATAAAAAGAATCATTACATAACAAAAATTAAATAAACTTTTTTTATTAAAAGTATACATTTAAAATAAAATATTATTCAAATTTTATAAGCTACATACCTTAGATGAATAACAAGTATTCAAGCAGATATTCCTTTTTTTGTATAAATACACAAGTATCTAGGCACAGGTTATTATATAATCCCAACATGATCATGAAATATTCATTTTTCTATTCTATAATTCATAGCCTCTGGCTAGACATGATTTCTTTCTAGGTGTAAAACAAACTATGTAAACTGTGAGAACTGTTGCACCATTTGCAGATGAGATTTAATCTGTTTGATAAAACATCTCTGAAACATAGATATTCCATTTAGCAAAAAAAAACATTCACTTCCGTTTACACAATTCTAAACAGTTTGCAGTTTTTAAATGAAGAAAATCTACATAGTCATATAAAAAATTGGTGTACAAGTCTTGTAATTTAGCTGTGAGCTCTGAGAGAAGAGTTTGTGCTAGCAGAATGGTATTTAAGACAACTATCAGGTGCTTTAAATCCCATTCAAACACTCTGACTCGGGGGTCTTTGGCCCAGCAGGGATAAAACAAACATTGCCGCCTCATTACATGAGGACTGAACTTAAGAGGTAATTGATTACAAAAAGAAAGCTTTTGTGCCGGTTTCTTTCTTCTATTTTTTAAGTTTAAGAAGATTGATAACAGATATTCCACAATGGAATTGTTTGAATGAAATGCAGAGTTTTGTACCAAAGATTTACATAAAGATATGAGAGGTTTCATCTGTGCTTATTTCACTGTTACTTTTAGGTTCACATGAAATATCTAACACCCCAGTCCCACTTTGACGATTGTTCGTTCAGATCTAACCCTCTCCCTCCCGGATTAGCAAAATCTTGTCATGTGATCTATCTCTGAGTAGGAAGGTTTGGGAGTAGAGTCCTTGCAATCTGCGTCCCCATTTTTTCAATCACACTGTGTGTAAGCTCCTGTGTTCTAACTACTTGTATTTGATACTTTCATTCGTAACTGTTTTACATTTGATCTTTTCATCCATACAACTAATAATTTTTAGAACCATTTATTTTGTACACTCTTGTCATTGGATGATTTATATTACTGTGTAAATTGGTTTATAGGATGCTTTATGAGCGCAATATCTCCCCCGAACAGGGGATACTCAGTGTGGTAAACTTACAAAAGATGCGTTAAAAAGCGACTGGCAAGGGACATTCTTGGTCTTGAAATCCAGGGTTGTTGGGGAGAACAAGGCTACGATACCTAGTGGGAAAGCCTGATTTGAAGAAAATGGTCTTACAATATTTCTTGAGGAACTGCTTCGTATAGAAAAAAAGAAGGCAAGTCTTTAAGAGGTCCCTAATTGATATTCTTTACTGCCATGACTTTTTATGGCTTGCTTTTAGAAGTTATTCTTTTGAGGCTAATTGTTAGATATACTTCGTAAGGCCTATCTATTCATTTTTCATTGAGAGTTCACATTTTTGCACCTGTTTTCACCAGATTGGACACTGGTATAGCGACAGAAAAATAATATTAATTACTTATATTACTCATATTATAGTGACATATAACAGTAATATATTATACAATAACACAGAGACATGTGTTACCCAGCCCTAGTAGGTTACCCAGTAGGCTTATAAGTCACTATGGTTATAACCATATTAATTGAAGCTAGCTGTTCAAGACTAGACTTCAAGTGAAGTTTCTGATATGAAATCAAGATAAGACAGATAAGATGCATTTAGAAAACTGTTACAGTGGTCATGTTCCCACACCCTGTCGTTATGGTTTTCATTGGCAAACAAACTAAAAAGCAAAGCAGTGAACAGGCACTGTCTAGTTTGGGAATGGGAAAAGGTGATTTCAGAAAATGCCAGGTCTGTGAAAACACTTTAATGCTTTGGAACAAAATATGTTATTTTTATTTATTTTTTATGAATCAACTCATCATGGAGGAATAAAGTAACAAATCCAATTTCTTCGATAAATCTACACGTTTTGGAGCAAATCAAGTAAAAATACAAGCTGATCTATCATTTAGATTCATGACATTAAACATCAGTGAGAGAATAATCATTATTAGATTGTACAGGCAACGGGGTTTAAAATTCTGGGTGTTTTCTTTCTGTAATCTAATTTACTGGAGTTGTGGGTAATTCCCTTTAGACATAGTGAACCATAACGACAAAGATATAATCTGTAAATCATGGTCTGCTAGAATTAATCCCCTATCCCACTGTTCCATCACAACGTTCTACTTGCCCAATGTTTGGAAATATACCATGAATATGTGAATCTATAAAAGTAGACAATAATCCAAAAACAGGATATCTGTCTTTTGCCCTGCTTTTTCTGTATAACATTCCGTCCTCAGGGTGATGCAGTTTATACACACCGCATAAACTTGGTGCAATTGTCGCAGCTTTTAGATGTACTACCACTTCAAACCAAGTAAAACCAAAATGGCAACATAGAATGGAAACATTCTTTGCTGTTACTTTAATGCTACTGTGTTGTCATATTGCCTGAATGAACATAGGTTGTTCCATAAGAAGTTCACTGAGGCTAAGTGACAAGACCTTTCCTGTCATTGTTACAGCTAGACAAAGGTATATGTTTACACTCCAGTTCCATTGTTGTGGTAGTTTGTGAGCCAACTTGTGGATCTTGAACTACTTAATTTTGGTAGATCAGAACACGCTCTAAACAATCGTGGTAACTGATGGTTCAAGTAGTCTTCCGATAAGATCCAAAAAAGTTTGCGATAGTTTTCTGATCCATCCAATTGGTTTAGTAAACCTTAAGGATCAACTGAAGATGGAAAAGACTAATTTGCAAATGTTAAGGTTTAAGATCGCTGTAAAATCATATAGATGACTTTATGACTGGTACGATAATTTATGATGGCTTTGCAATTGATTACCGCATGATGGAACTGACAAGAATTAGGAACAGTTTATGATCAAATCAATCTGTTTAATATAATTGTAAACTGTTCCCAAGTCTCTCCCAAATGTATACGACTGAGGACCAATCAGAAAGTACCAGAATGTACTTACAAGATTGTCCTGATTCTAGATGTGATGGGTTTAAGAAGTCTGAATGCAAATATCGACTTAGCGACAAAAATTAGGGATTGCATTCCAATCACGGACACGGTCACCATAGTGGAACAGCCCTGTTTCCTTTAGACTGCTAGGATTTATCCATATGGTTCTGCAACTTACCTTTATGATGCTAGGACTAATCTTCTCCAGTCTTCTGTGATAACTGAGTCAACCAATCTTCCCAAAAGAGAAGCTAGGTCATATGAGTCACCAGATTCTCTCAAATACTACACAAGAGTAATTGTGAACTATTATTTTGAGCAATCTTTATGAGTTGGAGCATTTGGAAACAGGTCATAAGATTTATCTTCTCAGTTATACAATTGGCCTTTCATTTACAATTTACATATTTTGAAAGTTTTCCTACCTTTCTTCAACAGGACTAGTATGAGTACATTTGAAATGCATATTCTGTTTTAGAGTTCGATTTAATTATATTTTTGGAAAAGATTTAAATTTTTATTATCACTATGTGTGCAACTTATTCGCATTTTTTGCCTCACTTTACAAGTACTGTCTTACTGAATATTCAATATTCAACGTCTATTGGTTAACAGGGCACAGAGATTCCATTGTCAAGGTAAATTGTCTCTTGACTCTAAACAGAGAGATATTACAACTTAGCAGTTAAACCATGTCAAACAAATGATTAGAGTCGATGTCTGTCCGTATTATTGTTTACCTTGGGTGTGCACAGATTATGTGACTATCAAATCAAAAATGTATATCTTAATGTGTAAAAACATTAATGAGCTGTCCCACCAGACCCTAGCTTTTCAAACAGATGTAAATTTCTCTGACCCCATCGATCTAACCACAAGGTGCAAATTTACTTGTGCCAATACTTTATCTGCAGGTGGCAGGGGTTAGTATGTTAAGGCACAGTTAAAATAGTATAGTATTATAGTATATAATAATATATAGTATATTCACTTATGAAATAAGATCAAAGATGAGTTTTTTACTTTAGGATACGAACCATCTATTACAGACAATTACACAAAGAAAGAATGGCTAAGTACTTAAAAATACTTATAAATAGGCCCAGATCCAGGCTTGGTAGTCAAGGTGTTTCACAAAAAAAAATATAAGCAGACTTACTAGACAAGTCTCAGACTGTTTTGTCAGTTGGGATTTTAAGGAAGGCACTTTCTGATAGCATAATAGATTACTGTTGTATGGCAGGATATTATTTTGTTGGAAGGTTGTCATCATGTAGTCAACAAGGCTCAGGATAATAATTCCAATTATAAAGACAAAGAGAACTGTGTTCCAAAGAGAACATAATTTGCATGTCTCATGTTGTGATACACCTGTATCTTGTAGATCACTGCAAAAGTGATAATTTGTGTAATGCATTAGTTTAAGGTATTTTTGTTTTAGATACTTAGAATAAATTCACAATGAAATTTACAATGCGTATGTATAATTTTGACAGAACTGAACAGTAATGAAAATTAATTCAAATGACATCCTTAAATTTTAAAAATTAATGAAACTTTCTTTCCCATAATTTTTTTGGAACTTCTGACATTAAACCTTTTTTGTCCACCTAACTGAAATCCAACAAATAAATGTTTCAGAAACTGATTGTCTGTAAGCATAACTAAGAATAAAACTGACACACCTGCTATCCACATGTGATATCACAAATGAGTTTTAGAATAATTATGTAAATACTGTGCTTTTGATTTTGACATTTTTACACCTAGGGACCTATGGTGTTGGCTTGACACTTGTGTTCTAATATTCCTTAGAATTTGATGTATTTCAAAATTAAGTACTTAAAAGTTTTGTACGTGGGTTAATAAACAAGTAATTATAATAATAATGCTAGTAATAATAAATTACTCAAATGGTTTAGACTTTTAATAGTTGATTTTTGTCTTAGATTCAAAAATTATAATCTATATGCTTACAATAGAAATATTTTTTTTATTAGCCGAAAAATATCTATTGATTTTTTTTGGCAAAAAAACAGCAGACCAAATATTTTTGAGGTTGACTTTTATTTTAAAGAATTTTTAATGACTACTTGTATCTGTCCGGAATTGCTGACAAGATTTGGCAACACTTGGATGAGCTTATATTTACCTGCATTGTTGTAGTTCATAGAGCTTCAAATATCCCAAGAAATTAAAATTTAGTACAACTTGTTTATGCAGGAAGTTGCAATTCATAATGATACACTTCATATATTTGTAATTTATTATGGAGAATGTGTTTGTATGTTGAATAAGTGCTTGCAGAAAAGCAACTTTTGAAATTATCTGTTATTTGCTATTTGAGTGTAGCCTAAGAAAGAAAAGAAAGGATTAAGATAGCTCCTTAACTACACAATATTCACGTATTTACAAAATATAAGATATTTGAAAGGAGACTTATAAGGATTTAAAGGACTGGAAAGATTTCTGTATATGGTTTGTCATGTATGGCAACAAAGCCATACTTGAATTTGTCCTCATGGATACCTATAATTTCTCTTTATGCAACAGAAAGCCATCAAATTTCCGTGAAGGAGCTCAGTATTTAGTGTGTGTCTGTCTCATATTGAACTTCCCTCAGCCAGACAAAAGCCGCCATGAATATTTAATGGCTTCATCTGGGCCAAAAGCATGTAGTTTTCGTGCAACTGTCAGTCAAAACTGTTACAGGACTTTATTCTTCTGACAACTTCTCTTATCTGAGAGACTGCCTAACATGTTTGGTGTAAACAATCTAATGAAGGTAGTGTGACATTTGTTTACACTTCTGCAGAATAAAGACTTCAATGGTAGATTTATCCCGAACACACCAAACCTGTGAAAAAAAACTGGTGATAGTCAATGAAAGGCACCATGTCTTTCTAATTTTATGCTATAACATCACAGTAAAATAGAGATTCACATAATTCTAACAAAATTATATAAAATTTTATTAATAGGGTGTTCTACAAGAACTGATCCTCCCGGATTCCAGGGTCATTTTGCAATGTGTCAGCTAGGGGTTCCCAGCTTTACTTAGCCATTCGGTTAAATATCAAACATGTTCCTCCAACCCTTCATCCTAACCAGCTGTAACTACCTGGACACAGAAGTTGAGAACGTAGAAGAAAGAGACTTTTAGACTTTCAGTAATGAGACTATTAAACTTCTAAGTGGGATACAGGGAAAGGCAGAAGAGATAATTCACCAGCCACGACAGAGTACATTCCAACCATTAACCATTGCCAATTCAACCTATGTGTCACAGACTCATTTTACCCAGTCACAGCAGCCAGCAGCCGTTCCAAGGAAGCACATCCTGACCATCCTGTTGGAAAGCTTTTGGAAATTGGTTGGAAAGTTGTTTGAAATTGGCGCAACACTACCTTAAAATAGAGTTCTTGGGTGAATAGTGTAGTGCTGAAAAGGACTGATAGATGCCAACTAGTCATATCTTCAGATCCTCTCCTCCTGGCCAGACAATGCACCAAGGCGGGTGAAGTAATCCTTAAGTAGGTCTCTCTGTTGCTTTGTAACACTTGAGGTAATTCTGCAGTTTTCATCTGTCCCACATAATAACTGTTCATTTATAGATGCGGGTCATCATATGGGTTCTATGTTCTCATGTTAATACAGTCTCTCTAAAAACATTTGGCTTTCGCTCCATTGTGTTGAGTAGGACCATGAATCTGCTCACCAATATTCCAAACGCCTTATCCACCACCCTTCTGCTTCTGGAGATCCTGAAGTTCGCTATTCTATTTTCCCTACTCAGTTGCCTTCTGTTGTATGGTTCCATTAGTCGTGGCGTCAAGACAGAAGAGTTATCACCCAGCAAAAAAAAATGGTGCAAAAGAACCTCCAGTGGTTCAGGTGGTGAAGCTCCAAGATGGCATCCTCTATCTTCTTCTTCAACTTGCAGCACCTGAAATTTGTGTGTCTGATGACAATACACTGCCCCAACACCTACCTAAAATAATCTGTCTTTAGTGTCCACCAGGGATAGCAGAAACCAGGAAACTGAAAACTTTGCTCCCAGATCTGGTGGACTTCGTCATGGTGACATGATTCCAGTCTAGTTTGTGAACAGCATGGGGACATTCCATCTGTTTCTGAACTTCTTCTCCATCTGTTTCTGTTATTTAGGAGTGATAGGGCATACCAGATACTCTCCCTGCAATTCCTGTAGAATGTCCCGGAAGACCTTAGGGATGCATTTATATGTGGAGGTTCGCCCAACAATCACACTATAGGTCAATGCCTTGTACATTTCTCCAGTAACCAAGTGTCTGAGTGTTAAGCCCACTTCTAAGGGCTGCCTTAAATTTGTGGCTTCCTTCTTCAAGTGGTAATGTGTGCGTTTGTGAATGAGGTCCAAAACTGCAGGGGCATCCTCACAAAATTCTTTTAAACTGGAATGCCAGTCTTTTTTAATTCAGCCAAGAGGGTTGTTGTAATATCCTTTATCTTCCCTTTGGTGGATCCACAGAACACAGTGGTTTTGTGGCTTTCTTCTACCCCTAAGTGTCGGCGGGAGCTGTGGTGAAGGTGCTGGTTGTGTGACAAGTGCTGGTCGTGCCTTAAGATATAATCTCCAAATCTTTGCCGAGGATAGACACCTGTGCCTTTCCCTACTAACTCATACACTTTAATCATAAGGGCGTGGAGACAATTTAGGAAAGAAGACATTGGTCACATTTTGTAATAATGATGATGTGTAGCCCATTTGCAAGTTTTGCTGCAAAAAAAATAAACGTTACATGAGATTATATATCACGAGGTATGCAATTATCTATGAATTAATGTATCATGATGCTGTTTTGTCTGTTTACCGTGAGGTAAAATACAGTAAGAGATATATGTTACATAGGACATTGATTTCAGACCCAGCATTGTTATCTGACAACAGATAGAGTTAATATGACGATCATGATCATTCCAATAGAAAAAAAGGTTATCAATGGTTCATGATGTCACAAAACAACAGATCATTTTATTCCCAGATGATGATATTAATAAAAGAGGTATTCTTTTTTTCGGAGTAGTTTTTGATATCATGCTACAAACGGAGTTTCTTCCACCAGCCACGAGTAACCATTATATTTGGCATCTGTAAAATTTATATAGATTCAGTGTATGTTTGGTAATAGGGTGATATTGGGTCAGATCATCAGTATATCGCAAATGTTGTGAGGGCTTGGGTTCGAACCAAAAATCCCAGAAGTGATAGCCCAGTGTTTGTTCACCCACCTTGATAACAACCTAATCTCAAGAAACACTCTTTCTCTCAAAAACAAAGCAATCTGGCATTTCAATGCTTCTAATGGAAGCCTATAACTATCCTCTGATATTTTAACTTGACCTCTGGTGTCTTGATGTAATTGTAGATTCTGGATACTATGACTATTTCACTAGAAGTCATTGCCCTGTAGCCTTCCATGGGATTAATTTTTGGATATGTGCTTTCTGTCTGAATGATAACTTGTTTCAATAATATCCGAATGACCTATTTCTGAGTGTTTATGATTTTAATTTGTGTGTGTAAGGGAGTTGGGCTTTGATGATAAAACAATGCACGTCTAGGGTTGTTGAGTAAACAGGCCCTATACAAGATACATGGACCAAATAACAGCTGTAACAATACATCAGTTTGCTGAGAAATCCTAAAGGAAAACCAATGCATTTTTCTTTGATCTCAAATGTAATAGTAAAGGAAACCATGCTGTTCTACCAGAACATGTGAATGACTTATTATCGGTACAACTTTAAAGATATTTTGCTATGTTTTAGCTAGTTCCCCAAGACTCTTATTATGTTAACCACTCAAAAAGTAAATATATTAAATTATCTGTACATAATGACAGATGCCTAGTTATATATACATTTCCTGTAAACCACAAATTGAAACCTTAATATTTTCACAAATCTTTAAGAAGTGTAGCCTTTTCCTTTAACTAAGACCTGAAACCATTTGTTTACTAAAGAAAGCCTTTGTGGATGATAGAAATAGTAGTAGTGAGATAAAAACAAAAACAAATTTCCAGTCCCTCAAGTGTTGACACAACTCTCGTGACACAAAAGGCTGGCAATTGATCTGACATTGATTACTTCTCACGTCTGCTTTGTTCCACAAACTATTCACAAGGGGGCGCTGTCACCTCCACTTATTGGTCTGATCACTCAACACTGGACCCTTGACACCGCAAGGATTTGAGAAAAAGGAAAATCCACTAAATACTGTACATATTGCACAAGTACGAATAACTGGATTGGATTAACAAAATAGCTGGTCCATTTTCACTGAGGTTCCCAATCATGGAATTAGAAATAATTTTAAAAAAAATAATAATATTATTTTTAAAATATATATATATTTATATATTCTGAATATAAGCACAAGAATAAGAATAATTAATTCCTGAGAATTTTATAATTCTAAATAATTCTAAATATACTAATAACAAATAGGATGCAATAGCTGAATAACCATGTAGTATTACTATTTTAGTTTCTGACAAGCACAAATGTATTTTTTTCTGGGGAAAAACTGCATACAGGAAAAGTCAATTTTGAAAAATCTCCTATTGTTTCCTATTTTCATTTTTTTCCTTGTAAAAATGTCTGTATTTTTAGGAGATTTTTTTTATAAAGTACAGTTGAGAAATAAGAATATTAGTAACTCTGATCCATGGTCTTACTTATCCTTGAAATTAGGACTGTGTCTGTGTACTAAAAATGAGCTATTTATGTTGACAAATCAGGTGAATGCAAACAGGTGAACCAGATGCTTGCAAAACTATTCATTTTTCCATATTTAACACAGGTAAAGTGCATTACCGGTCAAATCTGCTAACTGATATTTTCTGTCTTGACATCATTTTACATATTTCCAGATAGTTGACATGTCATTTTCGATGGATGTATTTAACATCCTCTACCAAATTCCCTTTACTGACACCTCCAATTGGTTTCAGATAAAGCACAAGTACCCAGATCTGGTGATAGAACAATGGATATCCAGCCTTATTATAAACCCTGAGTCATTATTTTACTGAAATATTAATACGACCCCGTACTAGACTGTACGTCTGATCCTATCTAACGGATTGGCTGGGTGTAGTGATTGTAACCATAATTATGCACACACTTTAAATTGGCATAAAACTCGAGTAATCAAAAGAAATATCTGTAACTGATGTAAGAATTATATCTGCCACAGAGTTTTAAGGAACCACTTTGTTTTTTTGTAGAATTTTATAAATAAAGTTTTCTCTAAAATAACTCCTCTAAAAGGCTAATTGCTCTATTTAAAGAAATATCTATTTACAATTTGCGCTAGTATCAACATATAATGAATGAATATAATGAATCAAAAGAGAGCCAAGCTCATTTATGCACACACAAAAAAGGTTAACAGTTTTCTGTTCCAGTCGTGCTCAATAATGAGGCCAAGCAAATGTCTGGTTAAAAACACACACATTACACATACAAGTCTTGTTTGTTGTGTACTTATATCTAGTCTATTATAAAAGCTGTACAATCTAAGTTTTGGCCAGAAGATTTTAAAAATTTACATCACATATGTTGGCCTAGAAAGATCGCAATGATTCCATTTTAGGGACATAAAAATTATGTTAATATTTCACGCAACAGATGCAAAAATTGGACAGTAAAACATTAAGGCAAGTAATTTGGGGTATTTAGTTCAGAATATTTTTTATACAGAAACAATCAAAATCAAAATACTGTGTCTGAGAATGCATACATGTCGTCTGTGGGTTATGCTGAATAAAAGCAATAAAAGTTTTGGATTTTTAATCCGGATCTAGATTGGGCATTTTGATGCTGATCAAACGTTGAGGAAGACCATGCCACAGGTATGGCCCAGGTGTGACCTATAGGTTTCGGGTAATGGGGATGAAAATCCCAACAGACATGGTTACCATATCATTTCGCCTTTACCTTCCGTGAGCGAAAGTACTAAATCTAATCATCTGGACAAGTGTGAACTTTCCATAATACCATATTGATAAACCACACCATATTTTCCTTTGTGAAGAAAGATCAATTTCTTAGAGAAGTTTGATAATGTATTTGCTTAATTTCTGTAAAAAGTATTGAGGTAAATAGAATTTATAATTGAATACCATGCCATAGTTGAAGATGAATTTCAATCGTTTTATACATGTTTTGCTGGAGTACAAAGGCTTATTGGTTGTTCAACTTTTTTCTGTTGTTAAAGACTATTGTATGTCTTGCCTTTGTGGATGTTTCCATTTTACTTTGTAAAATTTTCTTCTGAAATGCAATTTGTTTGCGAGTCACTTGCAACTATAATATTTATTGATAAGGCTCATGATACTTTGTCTCACCACATATTGAGATTACATCATTGTTTAATCTTCAGACTTATACTGCATTCAGACTTAACAGCTAAAGTGCATAAATTGCTTATTATCTGTGCGAATGACGTATATTTAAAATTTAATCAGGCGATAATACAAACATTTACAATCAGATTCCTTTACCTGAAATCTCTCAAATGTAGAAGGGATGATCAGTTTATGGGTCTAATTTTGCATATAGTGCGTATATTTTTAATGTTAATAGTTCAAATAATAGGTTTGTTATCCCTTTATGACCCCATAAATAATTTTAAAAAATATCTTTAATCACTAACACAGTGATATATAAGTAAAATGTCGTATGACAGCAATTATATATTTATTGGTACACATAACACATATACAATATAATACAAAACCACTATGTTGTACTTATATGTTACATCTGAAGAGAGTGAGAACTTTTATTTAAGCCATATATGTGTAATGTAATGCCAGTTTATTTTGATTAAAGATTAAAGTAAAATGACACAAAAGGGAATGTTACAAATACTCTGAACTGAAAACAAAGCACTTTTATTCAATAAACCTGATATAGAGCTTTGTAGTGGGCGATAATATGAATGATGTCCATGTAAAATCAATGCCCAATGTTGGATTTGGTCAATCAACATGCTGCCTTTACGTCTTAATCCTTATATCAGAGCTTCTGATTGGCAAGAGAATCAATTCATTGTTTTCTTTAGTGTTTAATGACTTGAAGCGTGAAACCAGTTACCAAGAGAAACAATAGATTGTCTTCTAAATTAATGAATGCAGTTACAAGCAACATGTATGCTTACAAAACAATTTTTATTCTATCCCATTTATATAGCACTAAAAACAGACTCTTAATTACAATAAATAGGTAAAAATTCAAATTTCAAAATCCAGGGACGAAAAATTGAAAATTTGCTCAAAGGCTAATAAAACTACCGAAATGAATTTATTTGTACAGTCATATTGTGCATGCGACATATCTAATATTGTAAAATTTAGTTTCACCAGAAGAATAACACACAACACCACAAAATACAAATATACTAACTTTGTCTCAAGGTTCAACACTTGGACAGCATGTTGTTTGATTATTTTGTTTTAGTCATAGTGACTTAGTATACATGACTGATGCAAAATAACATAAATTATTAATGATACCCAGCAATAAAAACTTTATCGTTCACTGTCAAACAAGTGAAGTGGCAAGACAGTTTTGTTTTAACTGTTTTATATTAATTAGCAAGAACATTTCTTTTTTATATAATACTAAAGTTACATAAAAGATAATTTTATACTTCTAGAAGTTATACACAAATTTAATAATTACTTTGTCTTTTTATGACATACAATTCTGGTTTTATGTAATCAATTTTGTACAAACCTTTATTTTATTGTAAATCTGTTTTAGCTTAAATAACCTTATGTTCAAATGTAGTGCCTCATAAATAAATAAAAAACATTTTCTATAATCAGACACTGTAAAGTATATAAACAAAATATTTTATGACAACAATGATATATATATTTATACACATAGCACATACATAATGTAATACAAGATCAGTATGTTGTACTTATATAACAGTCAAAATAGAACTTATATTTGGGCAATATCTGTGTAATTAAACGGTAGGTACTTTTGATTAGAAGTATGACACAAAAGGGAGGTTACAAATATTCTGAACTGAAAATAAATAACCTTTATTTAGTAAACCATTAATTAGAACATACTTGAGAGGATTAAGCCTCTTTGACCATATCTTATAAAATCAGACTGGTCATTGAAAGCTCAAAATGAAAATTTGCTTATTTTTTTAACTTTTTGTAACATGAAAAACAATAGATACTGGCTTGAACAATATTATCTGGAATGGTGTCAATTAATCACATTCACAATCTAAACATTTATTTGACACCAGAACACACACTTCAAGTAATATGAACTATTAAATATACAACAGCTAAATATTTACCCTTTACCTATCTCACTTGCATTATAACTAGCATGAAAGAGTTACAATGGCAGGGAATTACTGTCTGCCGTTTTAAATGGCTCAACCATTTAAAACCCTTATTTAAAACCATGGGTATAAATGGCAAGGTCTGCCTTTTAAGACAGTGAACTCTGTCGTTTTAAATGGCTTGGGAGTTAAAACGGCCGTGTACCTTTGCAGTAATAGCAACATACATGCTTAAATAACAGTTTTTATTCTATCCAACTTTAAGAAACTTCAAAATAGACTCTAAATCCCAGTAAACAAGTATAATTCAAATTGCAGAAATTTAGCGACGAGGTATTGGAAATTTATTCAGTACTAAGAAAAACATCAAATTATACTTCATATCATATACACAACACATCTAACATTGCAAAAATCACCATTTTTTATCATAAGAAAAATAACCGACAAAATACATACAAACTTAATCTCAAGGCTCAATACGTGGACAACATATTATTTTATTATTGCTATTTTTTGGTTTTAATAGTGACATAGTATACAATAATTTATACAAAATATCAAAATTATTAGTGATACCCAGCCATAAAGGGAATATTTGTGACTACAAAACAAGTTAAGTGGCAAGACAGCTTCATTCTTGAATGTTTTGTTCGTTAATATTCAAGAAAAAAATCATTTTTGGTACAATTATCAAATTTACATAAAATATTTCTATAACTCAAGTAGTTATGTAAAAACATAATAATTCCTTTGTATTTTTATTAACAAAATACTCTAAAACTCCCTTAGAATACCATGAGCTTTATTAACATTAAGCCTCTCTTACATCCCGTCGTATGTGTATAGACATGTAAGTGTGCTGCAAATATTGTTGACAAATATGACCGTAGCCTGGTAGTAGGGTAGCAGAGATTTACACGTGATAGCAAGGTGAATTCTCCCAACAAGAGTGTCATTAGTTAAATATTAATGAACACACTGCGTGCACGCACAGAAAATGTGCATGTCAATTTCCATTGCAGGGTTTGTGCGACCTTGAGATTCTGTTATAAAATAGCAAGTGTGCCTTGAGGGTCCCTTGCAAATCAGCAGATTTTTCTCTGTAATCAGGGCGTACGTGCACGCACGATGGGATGTAAGAGAGGCTTTAAGTTAATGAGAGTATTGCATTTAAATGTTCATATACACTGGACAGACACACAAGAAATTGATAATATCGTATACACTTTAGTTGCATAACCGACATACCGTTTGAATTCCATTGGTATTATTATACTTGTTCAAAGTTCACAATACGCAGACATTTCAAGTTTTGGAAAATGGAGAGTAGCATAAGCTTCTGTCCTTGTTTCATCTTTGAACAATGAATATTATACACAAAACAATGTTGTTTCATATACTCAGACAATAACTTTTCATCTATATTCTGAATGGTTGCTAACAATCAGTAGTCATAACTATGATCACATGACAACTTACCTGGTATGGTTTCAGCATGAGACAGAATCAATAAGATTAACATGATTAGTCATCTGATCATACTATTTTTTATGGTTTTATTAAACGTAAATGCTTGTTTGTGAAAATAATTATTACATACATAAGTGTATATTACATATTCGTGCTAGACTACCATTAATAACTTATTGGTAAACAAATCTTTATGTACACATGAACAGATTTCAACTAAACAAAAACATAAACATTTGTACTCTCTGGTGCATTTAAATTAAACAGGTAAATCGTTGCAAATAAAGGACATCAAGATATATACTACTTATATTTAATCTTTATTCCTAAAAGGGGATTAATGGTATTATCGTATGGATTCAAATCATCCCATCATATTCAGTATTGTGAGGAAATCTTGCCACAGAAACATTGCGTTCACTTTTTGTTTCAGCTTTAAATCTCCAATAAAATTAAAACATCAGCTATTTTTAGTACACAATGCAAAGGCTTTCCTGCGCATTCCTTTAATAGTGAAAATGTATATGATGGGATCTAAGGAAAGGTTAAGATATATTATAGCTGACAGTGTATCCCACACCACACCTGTTGTCAGCTTATACCAGCCTAATTTTGACATCCAGAAGTACATACGTAATGGTATATTACAACAAAAAAATGAAACACTGATAGATAATGCCACAAATAAAAGCTTCTTTTCTATCTTAGACATTCTCTGGGTGAGATATTTAGCTTCACTCAGACCACTAGTTGAAGGTTGTGAAGCATGGTGTCTGTTCTTGACAGATCTGTCAAATTTACCAGCAGGTGTGCTGGTACTTTCTTGGCCACCTGCAACAAAATTTTGAAATTTGATTGGCTGAAGCATAATGACTCCATGATTTGATTTTTGACCTAGCTTTGGATTTGCACTTATACCTGTGATAACTTTATTTTTTCTAGAATCGATAACTTGTGTGTTTTGTTGCGATGTCACCGCTAGAGTTTGGGCACATGCAATTTTTTGCGGCCTCTTCCTGACGACAACAAACATATGCATGTAGCAATACACAAAGATAACAAAAGGCAGAACATTTGTTACCACTGTGGTAGACAAACTCAGAACATTTCCAAGCCAGTCAGGTAGAGAAAAAATTCCAAAACACCTTTCTGAGGTAAATGGAAGAAAGGGATTGTTTATGAAAGCAATTGTGCAAGTTAAAACAATGATGCCCACGAACATTATGTATGCTTTGGTCTTTGTCATTTTGGTTCTGTGCCAAAACGGGAAGACAATACTTAAATATCGCTCAATGGTCAATAAAGAGGAATTGAATATAGTAAGATAAGTAAGAATCAAAGTACACAACCTTAGAAATAACTGGTTACAGGCTGCAATCTTTAATGTGTTTCCAACCTCATAAATAATCAGACTTATAGAACACAAGAAATCAATACATAACTGTGTGAAGAGAAACACTTCATGTGGCATCTTGGGTTGTTTTTTAATTTTAAGCCAGATTGCTAAACATAAGAGATTCAGCAAAGCTCCAACGGTTGCCACAGGAAACAGCTGAAGATTTTGTGAGCGGAAAGTCTCATAGTTTTCCTGTAGCTCATTGTTGTGTTCTGTTGAGGTAGCTGTAGTTTCACTTTCTGTGCTAATATCATCGTTTAGCAGAGTGGTATTTTCCAGGGAAACATTCATCATGGTTTTAATATCTCTGAACTGTATTATCTGAATGCCTGTAGACTGTAGTTGCTCTCAAGCAATCTATATATGATGATTGAATATATGATACTACAAATGTTTTACATAGCAGGTACTTCAAGAATCAATCCAGCAGAATAAAGAATGCTTCTTTTAATAGAGTTCTACTGTCCAGGTAAAGTGATTCTCTATCCGTCCTGTTATCTTTTATTGGCTCTTCTAAAATTATAAAGTGAGTATCTTGATATAGCACAATATTAATATTTTCACGGAATAAATAGATGACTGATCACTTAACTAAAGCGAATCCACACAGTAGATACATTAGTTTCTTTGTTATATTTTCTGGGGGTTCCCAAATCCTATTTCGGTAACATTTATAGATATATATCACTCTGAATTTTTAGGTATCTTTTTAGTTATTTTTTTTTTAATTTTTAGTTTAATTTTTTAAATTCGAAGCAACAAAGCTATCTAAAGTTGAAATAAAGAATAATTATCCTTGAAAGCAGCAGGCATTTTTATCCAACATTTGTTACAGAATAAGAGATGTTTGAGGGATTTATTAAATCCCACTTATGTTTTGCAAGGTTTATTATATATCAGATCAGGTTTTTTTTGGTTTGTTTTAAACATATTTTTGCCACATTATCTACTTTATCTGCCACTGTGGCCTAGCGGGTAGCACTTTTGTCTAGGAACTCAGAAGACGTGGGTTCTAACCCAGGTACAGGCAGATACATAGTGGCTCGGATGACCACTTAAAATGGCGGTCCCTGTTATTGGGTCCTATCCCCAGTGGCAGGTTAAAGAACCTCAAGGACGTTGATAAATGGTCATCCTTGACCCTCTATCTTCCAGTTAGGGGAATGTCAGTTACTTGTGAGCTGGGGCTGTACCTGTGCAGTCGGATGGGTATAATAGCGCTTTGAGTCCTGTAGTATATGGAGATATTGCGCTGAGTATAAATATGCATTTACATTTTACATTTACATTTACATTTTACATTTACATTACATTTCTTGTCTTGTATGAGACATTGTGAACAATCTATATTGGGGGTATCTACCCTGGTCATTATCTGGCTAGGCTAAATAAAACTTAATGGAAAAAATACATATGTTGAACCCTATAGTGAAGAATCTTCTGACATACATAAATAACAATACTCTTTCAATGAAAAGGTTAAGTCTACATAAAGCACATGGCTGAGATTGGTGGGGTGACAAGAATTCTTGCAGAGGTGCCACTCTTGGCTAAATATAAAAAGAAGGGTGCATTTTTGATTGACCACACGGATAAGAAAACTGCTGATAGCTGCTCAAAGAATCACAATTTAGCGTGGCACACAGTTTATTGTGAGATACCTAACTAAAAGAAAATTTCCTGTTAGATAGAAATTGGATACAAACCCAACATTATTCACTTTACTTTCTCATAAAATCGTCTTTTGATGGGATAGTTGACCATTTTAAGCAATGAGTACTTCCATCCTAAAGATTAATTTTTAAAAACACGGCCGAAAGAGGTTTTGATTTACTAGCGTGAGCCACAAAGCCATCAGAGACATGAGTAGTGCACTGAAGCGGTCACCAATCCCAGTACAAACATAGCTCATTGTGGCTTTACTTCAGTGTAGAGAGAGACACACATCCCCCTACACCACAATTCATGAAAGTCCGGAGACACAAAAAGTGATCCCTACAAGCCCAAGCCTTGCTAAAGCTCGCCCTTAAAAATTATACTCATATATACACTCTTAACAAAAGAGATTATTTGTTATATCTGACAACAAATAGGCCACTACAACCACCATTAATTCAATGAAATTATTTGCCACCTTAAACATGAACATTTTTCAAATAACAAGAGACAACTTAAGTTGCCTTAAATATAAAAAAGAGTGCATATGATTTCTAATTTTGACAAGAACATACCAACTTGCAATATATTAAAATTTAAAATTCTTTTTAAAAGACAGTTTTGTATTATACCCATAAACTTACAACATAATTAAGAACAATTACTCCCAAAAATATGATTTACCAAAAGAAGTAAACCACTACTTTAAAGTTTATTATGATGCTCACGTTATCGTTAGCATTTATTTAAAATTCATAAATTATTAAATATGCTGCCAGAGATACAGAACAAAAAATATATTCCTGCCAAAAATACCTGAATGGTGTGTACGCCAGCAATGTCATTGGAGTCTGCTTCTCCCATTAACCTCAAAATATAAACAGCGCCAATAACAAAAGTAAAAGGTTTTATATATATATATGTTGGAGCCCAACTTAGGAGACAGCCCATCTTAAGATGGGCTAGAACATATTAGCCCAACTTAGGATAAGTAAACCCAAGAATGATTTTAAAGCTAAAATTTAATATTAACCAGTTAGTTTTGTATTAATTTATTATGTCACACTCAATTTTATGTGCAATGTGTATTTTATCAATTTTAAGCACCAATGTGTTGTAAATTCGTCAAATTAACTTGTTTCAGTTAACTACATTTCCCAATTAATTATTGTAATTTAAAAAGGTAATTTTATAAATCTTTGTTTCACTTTATGATTTGGGGTATTTCCTATTGTGGACTTCACCCACCCCAAATTAAGTCAACATCAATAGAATGTTGAAACAATAGGCACAAATCCAATTAAAAATCATTTCAATGAAAGACAATTAACTCCATACCAAAGGAATATTTTAATGTTTCTCAAGGCTCAGGAAACACAATTAATTTTAGTTTCCGAAATTAAACACTCTTTGTTAAGGTTAGATAAATTAAACATATTCATATAAAAATAAGAACACAGTACTTCTGTACAAGAGTCAATTAAGTTTATCAATGTCATCTTTTTCATGAAAAATAATTTCCTTTTAAATAGTTTATATTATATTTCGCATAAAAATCATTCTCGAATTTTATTATCTTAAGTTGGGCTGATATATTTTAGCCCATCTTAAGATAGGTTACCCAACTAAGGATTCCAAGTTGGCCTATAGTCCATCTTAAGATGGATTGACTCCTCAGTTGGACTCCAGCATATATATAGAAGCTTGGCATATAGAGGAGCTTGGCATAATCATAAAACACAGCAGCTTGTTATGTGAGAATCACTGTAACATAAATATCCACCTATAGCCAAAATTAATTTTGATGAAATCTTGTGAAATTGGGAGCTGCAAAATAATGACTTCCGAATATATCTAATTGAATGGTTATAATGAGACAACACTGAATTGGTTTCGACCTATTAGTGTAATGAATATACCACAGTATCCATTTCCAGGGTGTTTTGTTCCTTTCAAAACACCATCTTGCTAGGAGATACCAGTTTATTGATAACTGTACCATAATAATACAGCCAAGTTAATTACTAAACATCATCTAGGTAGGCTTATTATAATACAATATAATCAGAGGCAGATAGAGGATATTACAAAAGGGGGGGCATGGGTTGTCGCGGGTATGGATATTTTATACTTGGACATTTTGCAGTGGGATATATCATGCGGTGCATGGACAATATGTCAATGGACAAAATACTTGGGGACAAAATGCCAGCCAAAATTGCTTTAATATATTTATATACAAAAATCTAATATACATTAATTAATTGAATATATTTAATACATTTATATATCTTACATACTGTTGTAGGAAACTGAGGGCCTTTTAGAAAATTGAATACATTTATACATCTTATACTGTTGTAGAAAATTACGGGCTTTTCTCCAAAGGCCCCAAAAAGGGTAAGGGCTATTCTCCACAGGCTGCAAAACTGGCTGAGGGGTTTTCTCCACTGCAGAAAATTGAAAGGTTTTCTCCTGATGGCTTTTCTCCACAGAGCTTTTCAAGTGAGGTATTTTCTCCTGGATCCATTTTTTGACTAGGATCATTTGTTCAAAACTACTTTTCTTCGGTGACTTTTTCTGCATTTTTTTTCTACTGGGGCTTTTTTCCACTCAATTGTCAGACACATACAGCAGTTTACTGTCATGAATAAAATCACATGAAACCTAAAATAAACTTCAAAGGGGCTTCCCATAATAAATAATTGTATAACTGTAAAAAAAATGGAATGTTATTTAATACATTTATATATCTTATACTGTTGTAGGAAATTGAGGTTTTTTTTTAGAAAATTGAATACATTTATACCTCTTATACTGTTGTAGGAAATTAAGGGCTTTTCTCCACAGGCCTCTAAAAGGGTGAGGGCTTTTCTCCACAGGTTGCAAAACTGGCTGAAGGGTTTTCTCCACTCAATTGTCAGACACATACAGCAGTTTAAATGAGGGTACCTACCATTAATTTCTTTACCTGTGCCTCTTTTTATTAGGATTGAAATGGTAAACAGTATACATCCCCTTTACTGTTTTGGTCTGAACAAACTGAAACACACCTATAATGAATTTGCATGTGATGAATATGGAAAATATAAAAGAGTAGGTTTAAAGCCCTCTCACAAGGTACCTACTGTTAATTTGAAAAACCATTCCATATTTAGAGCTTTTTACAAAAAGTCAATCCTTCTTTTTCTGTTTACAGTTTAATTGGTTCAAGAAATAGTAAAAGGTACATTCCAATTATGCATACAGAGAAACACAAAACGGTAAAGCACCCACTTCTGTTTTACTGTTTTATGGTTTTAAAACTTTGAAAGGGTTCGATACTTAATTTTATTTTCTAGCTAGTCAATGAGAAATGTGTAATACACCTTTTAACAGTTTGTATGCTGGCATTAAGCATCAATGAATATTAAGTCTTTTCCTGTTTAATGCAATAGCTTTTTAATTTTTTTCTTATTTTTGCACCATTCTGTCTTTTTGGGTGGAGGTAGGGGGTGATAGCCACGTGCTGGTGGAACCGACACTTCAAAGGTCTATGATGTCATTCATGTTAGTGATGTCACAACACAGTCTGTTTGATATATTCCATGAAGATTTTGTCACAATGAATCTTTTCAGAAATTATATATGTATTTTCAGTGTACATTTCATCTAGCCATAATGTAAAGTATTTATTTTAAATATATCATTTTAAATTATTTATTTTAAATAGATCATTTTATACAAATGATGGTGGTTCCTCAATTCTGTAGAGTAAGTTTGAAATACATACTTATAATAAAGGAGACACAGCACCTTATAAATACTCATAAAGAGATAGCTGGCCCTTTGTCAAATCAGTCTTCAGCAAATTGGCTTTTGCAAACAATATGACTTGCAATAAAAATATTTTTACAGTGCTTAATCGCTAACTTGTGGTAATGACTTAATATCTTGTGGTAACAACTTATTAACTCGTGGTAACAAGATAAAAAAGATAATGAAACAGTTCTGTCTCCCTCCCTGGGCTCCGTACCAGTGCTTGAATGACCCTTGACTGAGAAACCTTTAAGTCATTCACAAGTCGTTGTTTTTCAGATTTTATGACCACCTTACACTATACAGCTTTCAATGTCCAAATAGCACCCAGTGAAATTCACTGAGGTTTTTTTTTTATTTTTGGCCCTGTAAACGGTAACCTTAAAGTTGCTATAATAAACTTCTTTGCAGGAGTTTAAGGTCACCACAAAGTAGATGCACTCTCCATAGTTTGTTTTATCCACATACCAAATATTAATCAATATTTAAAAATTATTTGCCAATATAAAATCTTTACAAATCAAACAATACTTTTAAATTTAGCATTGTGACATCGCAATTAAGAATACTGTAGTTACCAAGGAAATGACCTTGACTTAATTGGCTGTGGGAAAGTATGAAGGGCCAAAATATACCATAAACAGTCAAAGGGAAAAAGCCTGTTTTCTGTTTTAAATCCTGACCCTTATACAGTTTTTCTAATTACAATTAGTCATAAGGTAACAGGTAAGAATACAGTATTTCAAAACCATAAAACAGTAAAACAGAAGAAGATGCTTTACTGTCTTCTGTTTCTCAGTATATTAATAGAAAAAGTATTGAATGTTATGTACCTTGATTGACTGGTTCACCACATTATGTCTGTCATTTTAAAGACGCAAGATTAACAGTTGGTACCAATGAAAAAATCAACTGTTTTGTCTTTTTATCAATTACACTTTAACTGTTTTTTAAGTTGAAAGTATAAAGGGTAAACTGTAGTTTTCAAAGTTTTCAGCTGCAAGTGAAAATTGGTGAAAATAATATTCTACTTATTTTTAATTCATCAAATTTCAAGCGTACAATGGTAGTGGGTATTTTTTCCTTTTAAATTTTAAAAAATAGTATTAGGTAAAGAAATTAACAGTAGGTACCCTCATTTTAATCAGGGTACCTACCGTTAATTTCTTTACCTATATCTCTTTTTATTCTGATTGAAACAGTAAACAGTTTGTTACCCTTTTACTGTTTTAGTTTGAATAAACTGAAACACGCTTGTAATCAATTTGAGGGTGATGAATATGGAAAAGTACAAAACAGTAGGTTTAAAACCCTCTCACAAGGTACCTACTGTTAATATGAAAACAATTCCATTTTCAGAACTTTTTACAAACAGTCAATTCCCCTTTTTCTGTTTACTCTTTGAATGTTTTAAGAAATAGTAACACATATTTAAATTGATTCATGCCAGTAAATAGAGGGCTGATCAATCAAGGTACATACCATTCACTACTTTACCCATGTACATTTACAGAGAAACACAAAACGGTAAAGCACCTACTTCCGTTTTACTGTTTTACTGTTTGACAGTTTTAACTTTCCCAGAGCTCTTTAGTGAAGGCCACAGTAGTCTTGATTGTGACGTCACAATGCAGAATTAAAAATATGAATGTGCTTTTAAGAATTTATATTGCTGCTTGGTGTATTAATATTTGGTAAGTGGATGACACAAAGTATGGGGAGTATTTCTGCTTTATGGTGACCTTAAACTCCTGGCAATAAGTCTGCCATAGCAACTTCAAGGTTACCACTTGCAGGGCCAAAAATAATAAAATGGCTTGGTGAATTTCAGTTATAATTGGTATATGGGTGATATTTGCACCGTAAAGCTGTATAATGTAAGGTGGCCTTAAATCTGAACAATAGCAACTTATAAATGACTTTAAGGTTATCAAAATCAAGGGTCATTCAAGCAGAAAGGACTTGACAGATTCAATTCATTCATGGCCGTGAATAGTCCCAGAGAGAGACCCCCATACTATTTTTTGTAGAAATTAATTAATTTAAGGTAAAAAATACTACTTAAAGTAATGTTTTGCATGCAACTAAATATTTTGAAATAAATGTTTTCATAAAATAATTTATTCTGGTACCTTTTAAAGAATAGTGTTCTGTACAAATTGTGGATCAGTAGCTCTTGTACCAATTGAGTACTGGGAAATTTTAATTAATACTAGGCATATAACTTGCAAAGTATAAGGAAACTAAAATACATCAATGAAACAATAAATAAAAGTCTCAAAATGTAGATATCTATGAAATCCTACACATAGACATTTGTAAGTCCTATGAATTATATGTCAAGGACAAGCTCCTGTTTGTGTAGGTTTTTTCATCTGGTGTTAATAAGGGAACATGTACCAGTGAAATTCACTGGGTTTTTTATTTTAGGCCCTGTAAATGGTAACCTTAAAGTTGCTATAATAACTTATTTGGCTGGAGTTTAAGGTCACCATAAAGTAGATGTACTCATCATACTTTGTTTCATCCACTTACCAAATTTTAATCAATTCCTTCAAAATTATATGCCAATATAAAATCTTTAAAACCCAATAATACTTTTAAATTTAGCATTGTGACGTCACAATCAAGACCACTGTGGTTACCAAGGAAATGATTTTTATTTGATTGGCTTTAAAAAAGTATAAATATCTAAAATATACCATAAACAGTCTAAAGAAAAAGGCCTGTTTTCTGTTTTGAATCTTTACACTTATACAGTTTTTCTAGCTAGATCAAGTCAAAATGTAAATAGGAAGAACTCTGTATTCCAAAACCATAAAACAGTAAAACAGTAAAACGGAAGTGGGTGCTTTACTGTTTTGTGTTTCTTTATATATATAAATAGTTAAAGTAGTGAACTGTATATACCTTGATTGACTGGTTCACTACACATTAAATCATTTTAAAGACAATAGATTAACAGATGGTACCACTGAAAAATTTCAACTGTTTTGCTTTTTTATCAATTACACATTAACTGTTTTTTCAAAGTCGAAAGTTTAAAGGGTAAACTGTAGTTTTCAAAGTTTTCAGTTGCAAGTTAAAATTCATGAAAATTGCATTCTACTTATTATTAATTCATCAAATTGCAAGCATACAATGGTTTTAGGTAGTTTTCCCTTTTAAATTTTAGAAAATAGTATTAGGTAAAGAAATTAACGGTAGGTACCCTCATTGGGAACTAATCTTTTCATGCTAATGTCTAGTCCTAATTCTTCTAATAATTTCTTTAAAAATTGGAAAGAAGCATCCATTTGAGAGGGGAGGTCAGTATATATTAGATCATCTATATAGTTAAACAATAATGGGAAGCCATGTTGACCCATGATATAACGAATGGCATCTGTACAGCATTGAAAGATTAAGGAACCATGATGAAATCCGAACGCGATTGATCTATCAATAAAGTATATATTTTGAAATTTGACACCAAATAGGTCTATGTCTCCTCGATCTACTTTAATTTGTCTGAAGACTCTGCTAATATCAATTTTGTAGATCTGTGCTGAAGGTGCCAGATTTCCCACAATTTGTTATTAAATCAACTAAAGGGTAATTTAATTCATAGGTGGTACATAGGTATATATCTTTAGCCACCCCATTATTAGAAGCCCCCTTTGGCCAGCTGAGATCTATAATGGTTCTTTTGCTGGTTGAATTCTGTTTAGGTCTAACTAACAGTGGAGATATATGCCTATCTATGGGTTTCCTATCAAATGGGCCTAAAATAGCTCGATATTGCATCACTTCATGTAACAATTTTGAAATATGCTCCATATTTTCATTAGCAGAAGTAAGGTTATCTTCAATTGAATGTAACTGACAACTTCTAATGAGGGTACCTACCGTTAATTTCTTTATTCAATACTATTTTCTAAAATTTACAAGGGAAAAGTACCCATTACCATTCTATGCTTGTAATTTGATGAATTAATAATGAGTAGAATACAATTCTCACGAATTTTCACTCGTAACTGAAAACTACGAAAACTACAGTTTAACCCTTTGATCTTTCAACTTTGAAAAACAGTTATAGTGTAAATTGATAAAAAGGTAAAATGGTTGACTTTTTCTGTGGTACCTACTGTTAATCTAAAAATCTGTGGCTTAAAAGAGACAGATTCAATGTGTAGTGGTAGATAATAATCAAGATACATACTGTTCACTACTTTATATTTATATACAGAGAAACAGTAAAAGGTAAAGCATCTACTTCCGTTTTACTGTTTTACTGTTTTATGGTTTTGGAATACTATATTATCTGTCTTTTCCTTTTGACTCAATCTAATCAGGAAGGCTGTATAAGTGTGGCGATTTAAAAGACAAAACAGTTTTTCCCATTTAAAAAGTTTGTGGTATATCTTAACAGTTTATACTTTGTCACAGCCAATTAACTGCAGGTCATTTCCTTGGTAACCACTGTAGTCTTGGTTGTGACGTCACAATACAAAATGTTAACATATTATTGTGTTTTAAAGCTTTTATACTGGCATATAATGAATTATTCCAAACATGGTTGTTGGAATTTCATAAGTGGATGAAACAAAATAAGGACTTTAAGGTTACCACTGCTTTATAGTGACCTTAAACTCCCAACAATAACTCTTTTACAGCAACTTTAAAGTTGACACTTATAGAGCCAATACTAAAACAAATTACTTTGAGAATTTCAGTTATAATTGGTATATGGGTGTTACTTGGACCTTAACAGCTGTGGAACACTGGCATTAGATTGTGACCAAAAAAGCCACTTAAAATAGAAACTTTGCATTAAAGTCAAGTTGTCATTGTTCAGATTTTAAGGCCACCCTAAAGTAGACAGCTTTCAAAGTCCAAATAAAATACAAGTACCAATTTTAGATGAAATTCACCAAGTATTTTTTTTTTTAATTTTTGGCTGTGCAAGTGGTAACCTTAAAGTTGCTAAAATAGACTTATTGCCAAGAGTTTAATGTCAAATTCAGGCAATTTTGGAATAATTCATTTATTGACAATATAAACTCTTTTAAACCCATTACATGTTAAAATTTGCACTGTGACATCACAATCAGGGCTACTGTGGTTGCCAGAGACATGGCCTTCACCTAATTAGCTGTGGAATACTTTGAAGGCCAAAATATACCATAAAGTCAAAGGCAAAAGGGCCTTTTTCTGTTTCAAATGCTGACCCTTATACATTTTTGATAATTATAATCATTCATTAGATAAAGGGTAAGAAAACAGTATTTCAAAACCATTAAACAGTGAAACAGTAAAGCGGAAGTAGGTACTTTACTGTTTTCTGTTTTTCTGTAAATATACATGGGTAAAGTAGTGAATGGTATGTACCTTCATTGACCAGCCCTCTATTTACTGGCACGAATCAATTTAAATATGTGCTACTATTTCTTAAAACAATCAAACAGTAAACAGAAAAAGGGGGATTGACTGTTTGTAAAAAGTTCTAAATATGGAATGGTTTTCATATTAACAGTAGATACCTTGTGAGAGGGTTTTAAACCTACTGTTTTGTACTTTTCCATATTCATCACATTCAAATTGATTACAAGTGTGTTTCAGTTTATTCAAACTAAAACAGTAAAAGGGTAACAAACTGTTTACCGTTTCAACCCCAATAAAAAGAGATATAGGTAAAGAAATTAACGGTAGGTACCCTGATTAACTTCTGTCATAATCCAAGGGGAAGCCAAACTCAAGTATGTTGTTGATCCCAATAATTGGATAGATAACACCTCCAAACTTTAATATTAAGACCAGACTGCACTGCTATACGAAAGTGTAAATAGTTTCGGACTTTACTGTCTCTAATTAAATGGTGAGCCTGCATTATATGAGGTTTATCATCCCCTTGAACTGCCTCTCCTGTTTAAAGCTTTAAAGCAGATTTTAGTATATAACCGAAATGTTTTGTGTTTTTCTTCAAAACCAGATTGGTGAAACATATGGTCAAATGGTGCATGATATTATGATACACTAGATAGAGACTTCAAGCTTGAGTCTTGATATTGAGGTTCTAAGTTTCTGGCTTCCATGTGTTGTCTAATATACTGGTGCGTACTGAGACTATCTTTGGGTGTGTTAAACTAACAGTTTTGACCTCAGGGTAAGATATCGTGTTGCATACATTCTTAGATTCCCCATCAAAAGACCCAGTTTTGTTTTGTTGTTTTTTTTTCACAAAAATATTTTGACCTGCATAACCAACCTGGGCTTATCTATGCAACTATCTTGGTTTTGTACATTATTCCCTGTATGTATATCTTCCACAACTGTATCAATAGCATTGAGATGCTGTAAGGCATGGAACCTGTTTTTCAACGAAATGTCCGGCTTTTTAATATTAGCTCCAGTCACACTGCCATCAGCTTTTTTTAACAATTTTTCATTGTGGCACTATTCATATTTGAAAACGTTGGTTTACCAGGAGGCTGTGACTGATTCTTGCTGGGGAACTTTGCATAACTTGGCTTGTGCCCAATTGCAATTGCATTTATATTGCTATGTGATTGGTTATTGCTTACTATGAACAGCTTTGTTTTATTAGTAACCCCAAAATTTGTCACAGCCCGAGGGTGGACAAAAGTATTTACATTTGGACCTGAAGACAATGCCTGTGTATATGATTTATCCGGGTTCACTTTGTCAAATGCTTTACACTGTTTAAACCAATGTATTGCTTGATATTTTGAAGCATTTGAGTCTTGCCTTCTTAAAGAAGAACCTGTATTATAGTAAAATCTGGTGAAAAACGTGTGAGTGAGAACAGGTTCGAACCCACCCTGTCTTATTCGTTTTTTGTCATTTATAAACGTTTAGAGTTTTTGCAATTTTATTTTTACTTACTGTTTGGTAACATTCTTTATATGATATGAATTAAATCCAAACACAAACTGCAATTATGTATAAGTTTATTTTAAAACTTCTATGTCAGTGTTTTTAGACTTGAATGCTTTATCACAAGCTACAAATCTGTGTACATATTGTAGAGTACTTAACATAGTGGTAGTAGTTATCAAAGAGTTGCTTAACTAGACTGTAACTGATACTTATAATTAGAAGTTTGTTGAAAAATCTCTAAATAGGCAATTCAGGTAACTGTAATGGTAGTAACTTGGTGTATAATAAGACTAATTGTGTTAAATTAACATACATGTACTCACACTTGTTCTAGGTCCTCAGTGGCCTAGTGGTTAGCAAGTTTGGAATCTAATCATAGGCTGTCACCTCTGTGGGTTCGAGTCCCACAAGTGGAAATTCTGAGGACCTGTCCCAATATGACCCTGGCTGTTGAACGGGACGTAAAACCCCAACTTTGACTCACACTTGTTCTTATAAATGTTGTTTTTAAAATAAAACTCCAAACTATGATGGTTAAAAAAATCAGTGTCTTTCTTTTCAATTGTCTTCACCTCCTGCAACTGTTGGAGGAATGCGTACACAGTAGCAGACACTGTCAGTTGAAGGGATGACAGGTTGTATAACTGGGACCTTGCTTTTGTGACCTTCAGTGTCATTCTAAAAATATAATTGGGTTAAATATTCAAGTCGTGTACTGGCTGTAGGACGAATTACTCTGTAAACCTAGACAATTTCCCGCCAGTTTGTCCTTATAAACTAGTTCACTTCAACGTGGCTTTCAGTTGTGGGGTTGAAAGTCGAGAGTCATATAAACGCTCCCTCCCACCTCTCAACCAAGTATAGTACATTGTAGTTTGGCAATTTTATTTTTATTTTTACTTACAGTTTGGTAACATTCTTTATATGACATGAATTAAATCCAAACACACACTGCAATTATGTATAAGTTTATTTTAAAACTTCTATGTCAGTGTTTTCAGATTTGAACACTTTATCACAAGCTACAAATCTGTGTACATATTGTAGAGTACTTAACATAGTGGTAGTAGTTGTCAAAGAGTTGCTTAACTAGACTGTAACTGATACTTATAATGAGAAGTTTGTTGAAAAATCTCTAAATAGGCAATTCAGGTAACTGTAATGGTAGTAACTTGGTGTATAATAAGACTAATTGTGTTAAATTAACATATATGTACTCACACTTGTTCATATAAATGTTGTTTTTAAAATAAAACTCCAAACTATGATGGTTAAAAAATATCAGTGTCTTTCTTTTCAATTGTCTTCACCTCCTGCAACTGTTGTCGTTTTCTTGCTCTTATTCCTACAATTTTGTTCCGAATCTGGGTAAGTTTTGCCAGTTTGTTGAAAGCAATAAGAACAGATGTGTCTGTAGGTGACACCTTTTGTATCATGTGACCTTTAATGCATGCACGTGCCCTGATTGTAATAGCAGCAAGTGAGTACCTTACTTTGGGTTTTATTTTGAGAATTTGAAACCTCATCAGAAGGGGAGCCATATGTCTCTGAGCATTTGCTCACCTAATCCTATCTAATTTTTCAGTTTCAGTATAATTTTTACTTCTCTTTGCTTCATTATACAGAGGAGAACCATGTGGCTGGCTCGTGCCGCATCCCAAGAGAAGTCATTGGCATCCTCCATAAGAGCAATCAAATAATCGAGCATATACTCCTTGACTTGGGGATCTTGCTCTTCTCATATTGAATTATTTCTTTCTTAAAACCGGACAACACAAATTCTTGGGTCCATTTAACATGGTTTGATATCAAGACCTTCACAGGGCAATCCCTTAGAGATCTCTCAGTCTCTGGTCCACTTGACTTTGAATGAACGCATCTTGTCTTATATTCTGTAAACTAGGCATACAAGATGGAAGGCACTGATTTTGTGGCAGTGTGACCAGGGTAACTTGTGTACTGGACTTCTTTTAGAAACTCCTTTCTTTTTTTCGGATCCGAATTTTTCTTGACTTTATGTTGTTCAAGTCCATTTAGTCTATCACTCATAGATGAAAGCTGGGCTAAAATTTGAACATTTATTGCCTGCTGAATGGCAGCAACCAACAATGAATTTCCTGCAGACGAAGTACTTTGAGTACTTGAAGTACTTTGTTTATTTTCTTTACCGGGACTATGTTCACTGTCAGAACTCCCCACTACCGCACTTCAATCAAGCTCGGAAGCAACAGAATCATCTGAATCAGAATTCTGACAATATTGTGAAATTTTTTACATGTCATCCGAATCATTTGACATATGAATCTGTACAGGGAGGCGGAATGTGTCAGTACCACAATGCAAGTTATAATGATGTTTGTCAGATTTGTCATTATACACACCACATAAATATAAAATGTACAGTAATAAACAATAAAACATGAAACTGCTTAGTTTAAAACCACTTAAACTTGACGTTGCATGTAGTTCTCTGTAATTTTTTTCTGATGTGTGCCCATGTGGCTCCAATTTCAAAATGGAAGAATGGCAGGTGTTTACAGGCGAGGACCAAGAGATGACCAATCAGAAACAGCCACATGTATATTGGTACAAAGTAAAATAATTTAAAGTAGTAACCACCTTCTTCAGAACTGACCTAGCCCACACGCTCATGTGGCCCCGAAAACTCATATTTGGAGTTCCTCAAGGATCTGTGATGGATTCATTGTTATTTTCACGCAATACAAGTCCACTAAGCAATATCATCGGCCTTCATCCAGATATGAAATTTCAATTCTTTGCAGACAATATCCAGCCATATGTCAATCCATCCCACAAGAATGCTTCTGCTGCTCTTACCAAGCTGAATGCCTGCCTACAAGAAGTACAATGGAAATTTCAAAATTGAAACTCAACCCTATAAAACTGCATTTATTGTTTTTGGTTCCAAGACTCAACATCAGAAACTTGCCCCTCATTTTCCAGTCAACATCCTGCTGATATTGTCAAAAAGCTAGATGTGTGGTTTGACCCTGACTTTTTTGCATAATATGTTAAGAAGACTTGTAAAGCTTGCTTGCTCCAGATACATGATCTTCGTATAATTAGATGGTATCTTACTCAAAAAGTGGCTGTCCTTGCTGCAAATGCCTTGGTAAGTAGTCGTTTGGAGTATCGTAACTCTCTGTTTAGAGGTTTGTCATATTTCAATCAGTACAAACTGCAGGGTATTCAGAATACTCTTGCACGTATTGTCACAAATTTTCCAAAGTATAATCATTTTACATCTATCCTTAAGCGACTTCACTGGCTGCCTGTAAATTAATGCTGTAAATTTGTTCATATATTCTTACACAGTGGTTCTCCTAGCTAATTTGAACCATACTTGTCTCTTGGCAGTTGCTACTAAAATACCAGACATAGTCACTCTGATCATCAATATCTGACAGTTTCTCCTTTCCACTCCTCACTCTACAAGTCAGTCAAACAGTTTGGCCTTAGTTATGCTGTTGACGCCTCCAAGATTTGGAATGATCTACCTAATGATATACATTGTGCAACATCTATTGTCTCCTTCAGGAAAAAGCTCCAAAATTACCTGTTTGCAAAAGCCTATCTGCCATAGCCTTTCTGTCACCTCTATGTCTTCTTGGTATGACCTGGCGTAGTTATCCAATTTATGATTATTCACATTGTTTTGATCAGTTGCCCCATAAAGTCTGTCAGTTAATGAAGATTAAGCGCTATAAAAGTCCACATTAGATCATATTAGATTACTACAACTGATCGTGTTAGAAATGGTGGCATAACAGACCAGTCACCTGATTTGTGCTGAGTGAAACTGGCAAGTTGTCTGATCACCCTTATGATTGCTATGATCCATAAAGATCACTTGTATCACAGACCAGTGGCCATTACTGTGCACAGTAATATGGGTTATTCCTGGTCTTCGCTTAGGACAATATTAGGTGGCTCCATCGTAATAGACGAGTGTACAGTGTATGCTACAGCAGTCAAAGAAAGAAGTTTTACTCCTTAAAGATTAGTAATAGCAGCCTAAAATTAGTTGTAGCTCCTTTACGCAAAAAGATCAGTCGAGGACAAAAATGCTCACCCAAAGTATTTAGAAACAGTTTTTATATTAATTTTTAAATTAGCATCTACAATAAGTGCAATTAAAATCGTTTACAAGTTAAAAGATAAGTTGCTCCAGCAGATTGCGCTCAGATCAACATTTTCATGGGAAGGTGGAGGTAAAGCTCTCAATAGTGAAGTAGTGGTGCTAGCATAATGGTTATTATCGATTTCCAGTATTATTATATTTTCCTACACATGTGATACAAGTGGTCCACCCCAACAAAGCAAATTAGACTCTTCTGACCCTCTGTATGAGAAACAGAAGTCCTATTACCTTCACATGTTCATATCCGTCACACTACATCTACACTAGGACAGCAGTCATACAGTGGTAAGACACTCATCTCCAACATCGAGATCCGAGATTGAATCCGAGCCTGACCTCAAGTGGGAAAGTTGATAGCTGCTTGCTGTTGATCAGCAGTTTACAATACCGAATCTTGACCGATTGTATACATTGATTTCCTCTGTCATTGCAACTACTCAAGGACACCAGTGAATATAAAAACTTGACATTTTCCCACTCCGTTTCTATAGATTTCAATGCCAAAAAAGGAAAAAAAACGAATATAGAATAAATATATTACATAATTTCAAATACTTTCAATAATATTGTCACAAAATTAACACTTCTTTATACAGACTCCTCAAAACATATCATCCAGTAAACTGAGGGTCCAGAATAAAGAATGATTCTGACAAAGTGTAATATTATGATCCTTTCCTTTGATATAATTATTCTGATTCCCTAGAAAGGCCATTTCTTTATTTTGTCAACCTTTATTTTTTTGTGTGTGTTTTGCTGTCCCTATTATACAGTTAAATTTCATTAATACATAGTTTGGTAATTTTGTTCTGAATACCAACTCCCATTACAAGATTTGAAACAAAAATGGTGGCATAGTTTAAGGACTGACATTGTGAAACTCCAGATTGTATTGACATAACTGGTAATGAGTAATTTACCACTGTCATGGTGACATGCTAAATTACTCAAAGAAAAAGTGGGTCTCAATGTATAAGTGGTTTTAGTAGTAGTGATTTCATTAATTTTAAGCCTTGTTAAAAATATGAGTGGAAAACCTGACAAACCCATGTAATCTATCCCGGATGAAAAGATAGTATTGAACATCTAGAGGGACTTGCCTTACAACCTGCTCCACACTGCTATGCCTCACGAAGATAACTTTAAAAATAAGCCAAAATAAACTCCTGTGTAATAAACAGGGGACTGATAGGACTCTTATGGGTTGACATTATTTGGTTTTATTTTGACAGACAAGTGGAATACATTAGTCGCAGCAATAATGATAGCAGTTGTACCCCCATAAAGATGAGTTCTAACAACTCCCTCCACACACAAAAAATGTAAAAAATATTTGGGGGTTTGGATGTCACTCTGTATAGGTCATGTTATAACGGGTAGCAATATGGGCACAGGAAACAAGTACAAAGGTCAAGGTTCTCTACTGTAAACTGCCGACTGGTAAGCAGCAATACAAACGTTCTCACATAGGGTCCGGAATTGGAACCACAGACCTCAGAATATTTTTAAACATGTTTGGAATGCATAATGCTTTAGGATACTCCCCACCTTTGCGAGTAAAATTATCAGTTGCAGAGCCAAAAAGATTGTCTCCATGACAACTTTGTCAAACTGTTCAGGAGACAAATTTATGACAGTTGAACAGGGGTATAAGTAGTCAGTTTCAACCATTTTCAGAGTTGTCAGCTCTTTGAACCAAAGTAATCGTAGACAAACGTGAATATTTTTAATGAAAAACCGCATCCTTTTTTTAAAATCCTGAAATGAAAACAAAAAGGATGAATGAACTCTGTAACATTCAACATTTATGAAAAACACTTATAATTAAGCATCACTGGTGATGGCCGGAAAAGGTTATTTGGTAAATCCAAATACTCATATTAGTTATGATGTTTTCTTCGTCTTTATGGGGATTTTATGTCACTAACCATCTGTTCAGTGCTGACTATAGTTCAATTTTATGACCTTCAAGCAAACTAATCTATTCACAAAGATTCTTCTTATTTTGTCTGACGTACCTTCAACAGTTTCATTTGAAATTAATATTTTAGAAAAGAACAAATGACAAAGATTTGTTTACTTTACTTTTAAAGTGACATCAATATGAATAAATGTCGCTCACTTATTTAATATGCATTTTAAGTTTTTTATTATAAGTTCAGCTGAAAAAATGAAAACTTCCATTGTTATTGCAATTTTGATCATTAAGAATAATTCTTTAAATAAGTTTTGCTCATAACACATTTTAACCTAGAGAAACAGACATTAAAAGACAATTTTGATGTTTATACCGTCATTGCCACTTTTATGAATTTTCCTGAGAATTTTAAAGTTTTCAGGTCTCTCTCACTGAACCCGTTGAAAATGGCTGGGAAAACTGACAAACCATGTGATATATCCCGGATGAAATGTTAATTTGTGCAACTGAACAGACTGCCCTACAACTTGATGTGCATAAGACTACAACATAGGTACATGTATACATAAATCTCATCCTCACATTGTCAGGGCCCTGGGGTACAGTGGGAAACGTACTTGCCTCCCATCTGTCAGCTTCTGGGTTCGAATCCTGGCCAAACCTAAAGTTGTGGGAAGTTAGCAGTTGCTTGTCAGTGTGGGAAGGTGTTCAGTGCAATATCTTGAGCAACAATTATGCAATGCTTTCCTATATATACCCAAATACCTGATATGATATATGCAATGGGTTCGGCCATATGGGTGTCCGAGTTCTCATTCCTGGACTCCTACCTTAAAAGATTGGTTTCCGAGTTTTAGATTCTACAGATTTGCATTTAAAGTATGTGAAACCTATTTGTCTAGCTTTTCAGAATTTCTCAGGCTTCCATGTGTGGTGACACAAGCCCCAGTTGTCATATGAAAGTTTAAAGTCAGACAGCTTGCATGGAAAAAATTTCCCCACCCATATTTGCATGCCCCCCTTTCATTCTGGTTTGTACTTGTAGGAGTGTGGGCATGGTGGTGAGCTCAGCCCTGGCTGCTGAAGATTGACCTGGGTACTTCAGTCAGCTGTTGAACCACGTACTTAGCCATCTTCCGGCGTTGGTTAGTGCTCCATGCATCGCCATCCGATTTGTGTGAATTATCTGCTCACTGTTACCTCATGTTGTCTACCTGAGATGTGGGGCTGGAACATTTGACTCAGGTTTGCGACTGTCTCTGCTGTTTGTTACTGACCTCTGCTGTGTGCAGATGCAGTCCTATAGACTAGGCTTAGGATAGTGTCTCTTTTGGAGAACAACTCAGCTCTCTATGGAACTCGAAGGTTGTTGTGCTGGAATTTCACTGCCAGGTGCCTGAGTTCAGTGGGTCAGAACTGGGGGCTCTGTCTTCAGACTGAGTAGTGCTTGCCACAAGTTTTGGTACCTGTCTTGCCATAGCTCTTCAGGAACTGTGAGGAAGTGGTGTTCTGCAAGGACTCTTCGTTTGCATTAGCGAATTCATCAGGAAGGACAGTGTGCTATGCTGCCATGGTGTTGCACAGCCTTTGATGCTTAAGAGTGACTGTGGGCATTGCCCTCAGGCTGTGATTTTTGACCATCACAGTGTATAATGTACCTCCACCTTTTGGGAACTGTACCTGTTGTGGTGGATTTTACTAGCACAACACTCCTTATATTGTGACTGGGATGTCAGAACTTTAGTGCTTTGTGTTGGGATAAGGTGTATGTCAAGCAGCTAGTGGACCTGTAGAACTTGTGCTCCTGCTCCTTTGGGTTCAGCTGGTATGTTTTTGCGTGTACATTGCTTATGGATTATCTCCCATTCAGGAACAGTGTCATTGGACCTGCCCGGGACTCTTAATTATTACATTTAGTAACTTACAGTGGTTATAATTCTTATTTAAACTTTAATGTTCTAATTTGTATCACAAGGCTACTAATTATTTCTTTACTATCGTATATTTAGTCTTGAGCACACATAATTACGGTTGGCTTATGCAGTTTGCTATGTCCTACTGTTTACTCATTTACAATTTCTTATTACTCGTGCTATGATAATAGATATTTTAGAAATGTTGTCATGATTTAGGTAATATGATGTGTTTTACATTTATTAATCCTGTTTCATTATTACATTTAATATTAATACAGCTAATGGTCTTCTTTGTTCTGGTTACCAAGTTTCAGTAACTTCATTTTCTGGATTGTGTTTAAGTACTTCATTACTAGATGTGTAATGGTAAGCTTCTTGACTGTGGTATTAGATTAAAATCTTTGTTCGGTTATCATTACTATTCACTGTTGTTCTCATTTACAATGGTTACAGCAATTGAAGATTTACGTTATACCTGTAAAGTCTTCTTATACAGAGTACAGTTGCTTGTTGACGTTCTTACTTTCATTCAATAAGGTCATTTATTACTATTTTAATTTTCTTTTAGAGTTTGGGGTGCTTTTCTGACCCTGTGGTACATTTTCCAGATGAGGTTTTACCCCCCTGTCATGGATTTTTGCCTTAGTTATTACTTAAAGTGCATAAGGCAGTCACAGTACTTGTTATATACTCACTCCCCAGAGGTCCCCCAAGACAAGAAAACAATAATTGGGATTATTATTATACAACATACAAGAGTAAATGTGACTAATAAATGATTTGTAAAATACTAATATATATGTTTCTAGATATATAATTACATGAGTTAGTTAACACAATGAAATAACACGAGAGGAAGTACAATACACCATCACCCCTGACCCAGATCCATGTGATTACTCAAGTAGGTCTAGCAGGTTCAAACCCAGACCACCCCAGTTGGTGTGCCCTCACACCAACCAGTCCAATACCTAAGAAATATGACCACCACTCCCAGTAGTATGAGACCCCCAAAACCTCTGTCCAATCCAAGGGCGGACCAATGCCACGAGTAAGGAAGGCCTTAGAAATAAATTCCTCCAAGCATTCCATATGAAGGAAAGATAAGCCAAGGTATCGGCTGACCCCAGAGGTCACTAATGTGGGTGTTCCACCACACGACTAAGGCTCCCGATTAAGGGTTTTGGGGGGTCGGTTTGAAATATTTGCTTAGTCCCAGGCTTCCTGTAAGGGTCGGTTGTGGTCGGTTGGGGCCGTGTGAAAAATCAAACATGTTTGATATTTCACACGACTACAACCGATTCATATTTCCCGCCGTCAACAAAATGTCCAGTCCCAGGCGTCCTCAGGCCTTCTCAGACCCAAATTTACACAGTCGTGTGTTGTCCCAGGCCGCCTGCGACCTTTAGTCCCAGACCTCCCTAGCTTAGTCCCAGGAGGCCGGTTGTTAATCCCAGACTCAAATGTGATGCGTATGAATTTCATGCGTGTGGAAGTGGGTCGGTTGCATTAGTCCCCGGAAGCCTCAGACCGTCTGCGGTGTCCTGGGACCCAAAAATCAAGGTCTGGGACTAAGAACCGACTAAGGGTAACCGACCCTAACCGATCCAAACCGGCCTCCCCAGGACGCCTGGGACCACACATTTTCAGTCTGCGGCGGCCTGAGGACGCCCCAGGCGGCCTGGGACTAACAACCGATTAAGAACCGACTGTTTTCCGGGCGTCGGAAATTAAAACGAGGCAATGAGGGGGTCTGGGACTATATAAGCGACCGCGCACACATTGTCGTTGTTACTGACTGTTTGGCTACTGAGAGACGTGTGTCACTGATTTGTAGGGGTTTTCAGTTTTTATTTTACATTTTATATACTTGAGCTTAGGGCAAATTTCACAGTTAGGAGACACATTTTACTATTTTTTTATTATTTTGTCGACTGGATTATGAGGAAAGAGAAAGGAGGGAAGAGAGGAAGGAAAAAGATGGATGAGAGGGAGAAGGAAAGTCAAGTAGAGGTGAGGAGTGAGGTTATTACAGAAGAAGGAAGTGAGAGGAGAGAGGAGGAGGAGATTCAGGAAGATCCAGCTATTGGGGAAGCTGTGGCAGAAGAAGAAGAGAGGTGTGAGGAAGATCCGGAGTGCCATTCTTCAGCCAAGAGAGCCAGGGTGTGTGCCACTTTTACAGACAGCCAGGAAGTTTCCATTGTGGAATTTGTAAAGCTGCACCCTGAACTGTATGACAAGGAACATTCACGTTTCCATGACAGGACCAGAAGAGAGGCTTTCTGGGCAGAAATATCTGCAGAACTCAAGCTCCAGCCCTTTGATGTGAGACGTTGGTTCGAGTCCCAGCGAACCCGTTATGGGAAGCTGTCTAAGCTCCAATCTGGCCAAGCCCCGAGGGAGATGACCAAGAGACAGTCCTGGGTGTACCAACAGATGGGTTTTCTTAAAACCCACATCAGAAGAAAGGGGGCCAATAGAAGTTCAGGTTTTGAGGCCAGTCCAAATACCAGCAGGCAGGACGAATCACGTGGCTCAACTACTGATACAGAACACCTCGAGTCCAGTGTCCTGAGGGAGAGGAGTCAGTCCATCATTACATCAACGCCCGTTTCAACTACAGACTCCAAGATTCTCGAACACTTTGAGCAGATGAGGACACTTATCTCTGGTTTTCTGCATCAGAAGTCAGACAGGCAGCCCTTCTTTGACTACGTGGCATCAGAGGCTGAAAAGATGACTCAAGAAGAATTCGAAGAATTAAAGGGCAAGATTTTTAGAGACATCGAAACTATTAAGAGTAACCGCAGATGTCAGCCGTTGCCCAGAAGATCAGCTACTGTTACCACGGAGTCCCAGAGGGTCGGCCTACTGCCAACAACCACTCCACAGGCGTCTAGTTCCACTCAAGCAGCAGCTAGCAGCAGTTTTGTGTACTATACACCAAGCCCCATTGGCTTCAGCAACCCGACATCTGTCCTAACTGTACAGGACGAAGGGAGCAGACACAATCTGAGTGGAATCTTAAGCCAGCTACCAGATCTGACATCAACACAGATCGTCGAGCAGCCTCAGCAGCAGCAACAACCGCAGCAGCAGCTCTTTACTATCACCACTTCAGCACCGCCTCAACAGCAGCAGCAGCCTCCTCAGTAGCCATCCAGTCAGGGCGGGTCTTTGACCTGCCAGGCCCTTTTCAGGGCCACCAAATCTTCAAAAAACAATTATTCAGCTACATGTTATTCCAATTCCCCTCCCAAAACAAAAAAGTTCAGTACAAATACTTATCACAAGACAAAAAAAGGTTAAAGTCCAACACCTACACCACCCCAAACATGAAACAAATAACCCATGGTACCACACATAACAAAAAAGGCCACATAAAAAAAATAAAAATAACTCCCAATATGGCCATTAATCAGCCCATTTTTAGAGTAAAATCCATGGGATAGTTTAAAATGCTTAATTCAAAAGTCCAACACTTACACCTTCCCTAGAGTTAAAAGGCATTATTACATAGTTGTCAACCCACAAACAGACAAACCCAATACCAAACATAACACCCAAATAAGAAACCCAATAAGAAACCCAACATCCAACTACCAATAATAAACCCAACCCCAGTAACCACCAACCAAGAAACACAAAAACCCAAAATTAAGTAGAACCCATGCCAACAAACTGACAAACTATTTTGCAAACACAATCCCCCATTATTGAAAGCAAAACTAGTTCCATGGTTATGTTTTCCCCATTTTTGTGATTAGAAGTGAAGATTTAAAATTGAAGATTTCCATGAAAACCTTTGTGCTACAAATAAATTTGCAAGCCATGAACAAAAAAAATTGGTGAAATTATGATGTGGATTTGAAAATATATAAAAAAAAATTCAATTTCGGATATTATGTGTGACTTTGTGTTTGGCTTTTGTTTAACAGTGGGTTTGTCTGTTTGTTAGGTGAGTAAGTTGTGTTTGTCTGTTTGTCCGTCTCTACAAGTTATGTTTGGCATGGGGGTTTGTCTGTTTGTCCGTCTGAACAAGTTATGTTTGGCATGGGGTTTGTCTGTTTGTCCGTCTTTACAAGTTATGTTTGGCATGGGGTTTGTGCGTCTGTAGCAAACATAGCTGATTAATTGTTTTTGGAATAATTGGTAGTCCTGAAAAGGACTGTTATAGTTAGTCCTGAAAAGGACTGGTTACTGCAGCAGGACTTATATTCTGCCATCTTGCCAGGCCACTGCTCCCTCATTGTTGAAGTAGTCCTTCAGGTAATCCCTCTGTCTCTTGGCTTCTCTGGCAGGGTTTCTGTCTTGGCCACCACCAGCAGCACCACCAATCAATCCACAATCATCAGGTACATCATCATCATCATCCTCCCCAGGCTGCTGACCACCAGGTTGACCTTGATACTGGCTTCTCAGTATGTTGTGTAGAACAACACAGGTCAAGACCACTTCCCTGACTGTTGCTGGGGGTAGTTCAATGGTTGTCCTCATCACCCTGAATCTTGACACAAGGATGCCAAAAGTGTTCTCCACCACTCTTCTGCCCCTTGAAATTCTATAATTGGCAATCCTTTCCTCTCTTGTTAACATCCTTCTGCCATAGGGTTTCATGAGCCAGGTCTTCAGGGCAAAAGCATCATCTGCCAGGATGAAGTAGGGGACATCTCTCCCACCCTGGGTTATAGGAGCTGGGTCAGGGAAGCGTATCCTGCCATCCTCAATCCTCCTCTTCAGCTGAGAGGCATTAAATATCTGGCCATCCGAGCAGGATCCTTCAGTACCCACATCCACCCATCTAAACTTGTACTGTCCATCTACCAGGGCCAACATCACAATGGAAAAGAACCCCTTATAGTTGTGGTAGAGGGCTCCAGTGTTCTTGGGCTTCTTCAGGGCCACATGCTTCCCATCCAGAGCTCCCAGGGCATGTGGAACATTCCACCTGATCCTGAATTCCCTCTCCAGTTCTTTCCACTCATCTGGGGTAGTAGGACATTTCAGGTACTCCCTGGTGAACTCATCCTGGATGGCCCTGCAGACCTCTGGTAAAAACTTGGAGATGGTGGATCTTCCAACCCTGAACTGACAGGACAATGATGTGTAGGACTCTCCAGTGGCCAGATATCTGATGGTGAGGGCTAACTTCTCACCAACACTGATTGGTGCTCTGTAGTTGGTGGCCTGCCTGGCTAGGTGTGGTTCCAGTCTGGTCTTAATCATTTCAAAAAATTCTGGGGTCATCCTCATGTAGTTGGTGAATCCTGGATTTTCTGTGGCATAAAGATCAGCCATAATGTTGTGGTAGGCCCCCCTCTCCTCTCTCTGCAGTAGCCATGGCCTGACCCACATGTTGTGCCTTCTTCTAGGTCTCTGTATGGGTGCTGGTGGTGCTGGTGGTGCTGGTGGTGGTTGCTGTGGTCGACGTAAAAAATGGAAATACATGATTATTTGTAACTAAATAAAAACCAAAAAAGCCCTAAGTTGTTGTTGAATCTGTCTTCCATTAAAAGGTGGCATCCTGCTGTGTTCCCAGAAAAGCAATGATGATTAGATCGCTAATTTTATATATATATATATATATACCCAGAAAATCCAGCAACTTTGGAAAACAATAATCGGGGATCCTGGTCTGGGGAAGACTGAGGAGGCCTGAGGTCGCCTGAGGACGCCGGTAGTTAATCGTGGGTTAGTCGGGGCTTAGTCCCAGGAGGCCTGAGGCGTCCTGGGACCCAGTCGGTATGTGTACGACAGGATCATGGTTGAAACCGACCTGAAAACTGGCTTAGTCGGTTCTTAGTCCCAGACCAGTCGGGGACTGTCTGCGGCCGCCTGAGGCATCCTGAGACGTCCTGGGGACGATCTGTTCTTAATCCCAGACTTCAGTACCGACCAAGTATTCCCGCCCATTTTTGTTATTTTCCCACCGACTGTCCACGATTAAGGGTCGCCGACAGGATCGGGGCTTAATCTTTTGGTGGAACAGGGGCATAAGAGAGAGGTCAAGTGTAAAAGAGTGAAATGAGGGATGTAAAGGTTGAGTCAGAAGGTCAAAGGTCAAGAGGTCAGAGGTGAGCGTGAAGTGGACATGTAGCCACTATAACACAGTAAAGCCCATGTACAAGTAGGTTAAAACAGTGACTATAATTTGGTATGCAGTATGATTAATGTAATATAAAGAGGGGCAAGATAAGCCCCCCTATAAAGCAACGTAAGTTAAAATAGCACGCAGATAAATGACAAGAACAAGAGCATATATATAATAACAAGTACAAGAGCAGATATGGAAATGACACAGCTCAAGGAATTAAAAAGAAACAAAACCCCTTAGAGTTCAGGCAGAGTCAGTATCTTTTGCCATTTGAATTTGGAGGTGATTGAAATGACATTGGAAAAGATCCCTCTCAAATTTTTAACCACCCAACCCCTGTATAGCATAACATGTTTTTCTTGTCCAGATTACTGCCTCTACTGTTTTTACACATGGGTCACCATGTGTAAGATGTTGGATGTCGATTGTCTTGCTCATCATTCATTATTACAGCCCTGGAGATTGCATTATTAATGTGGCCCATATAGGGCTATCAGTCATACATAATGAGCTAGGTGGGTTACAAACCTGCAATTCACTGTTCGTAACAGTGTTGTTTTTCGGGCTTCTTATTACTTACCTGGGTTTACATCTTGGGATCTCCTGGCTGTAATCTGTCTTAACTTAACCTTTCCCATGCCAACCTAAGGGTGTTTTCACCCCAAACCTTTTAATTTATATATAGGGCATCTCTTTGGGCCCATATTTTCACCTGAAATTATAATTTATTTACCAAATCACTTCAACAATTTGTGCACATTTTATGGTATAACTGTCCCATTACATTACATTTAAATTTCATGACTTGATTTACTATTTAACATTATTGCTTTCCTCCACCCTATATCGAAGCTAGTAGTTTTGGGTTTCAACGGATCAAGCTCTCAGTTGTACATCCACTGTTTTTGCCCCTGTAACCTACACATATCATTATCTTGACCTTTAACAAAACCCTGACGTCATTTAAATCGCTTGACCTTGGCTGACCTTTAATTTCATGTTTTACATTTTTTTATTTATTCAAACCTCAAACTCAGTTATGATCAGAATTAAAGATTGTTAATGAATAAATAAATGTACATTTGTCAAAAGAAGTAGAAACCCATTCTGGTGTTTTTTATTATTATTTGGGACTCCATGGGGCTCTTATAGAACAATCTTGCACATTTAAGTCTGACGTTTGCACAGTTGTTCAAGAAATGTGTTTACAAGATCCAGCCTAGATATTACTGTTGCTTAATAAAGATACTATGGATAGCCCTCTATAATGGATTAATCCAGATTATAGGCAAACATAAAGAAAACATTAATTTTCACAGGGGAAAAAGATTCGGGGAAGTGGGTAATCTGTGTAAATAGTGTATTGATTGCTCTACTATTCCTACTGCAAGGATTTTCGGAAATGACACTAAAATAACTATTTAATTGTTATAATTAAACGAAACAAGAATACTAGAACAATTAAACGGACAAAAAATAATAAAGATGCATAACTATATGTATTTTGTATCTAAGTCTGTAGAAATAACATTTCAGTCTCTTATAATCTTCGATCAAACAACCTCTTGTTGGTTTTTATCTTAAATGTTCAACTGCATTTAAGAAACAAAAGTTTTGAATTGATGATGATACTTATTCGCGTCAATATTACTTTAAGATATCTAAAATGATAAGATCTATTCAAATATAGTTATCTTATCAAACAACTAAAATACATGTTTTAACTGTTGAAATGTAATATATTTTGTAAGTATGTTGTCATAATGGTCAAATTAGTCTCTGACTTACTCATATAGAAGCAGATAAAACGGACACGCTCAAGTATCACAAATGTAATGAAATGTAAAAAAATCAAAAGAGCGTAAAATCTAAGGTCACCACTAAGTGGCTTATCTGGCGCAGTTTTCAAGAGCAATTGGAGCTAACCTGAGCAAACATAAACTAAAGCCACCAATTACATTGTCAATATTACATAAGCTCTTCTGTTTGACCCTCGGGAATATTTGCTGTTGTTGTTGCTGTTATTTTCAGATTTCTCAGGACAACCATATTCATTTGCTGAGGCAAAGACCATCTGTGTACAAACATTTCCCACTTAGACCAAACATTTCAAGGAGTTTTAATACAAATCAGCAATTGGTCTTTCTTATGTTTAGTGTTCACCTTTTAAAATTGACTTTTTGAGAAATGAAGAAAAGCCATTTAAATACAGAACAACTTCTTGAAAATAAGGCTTAGAATCAACCGAAAGTGTGATTTTATAATATGAAAATATAAAAGTAGTATATCGTTTATAATATGAATTTATGATGTCACAATTTAATGTCTTTCTACTGTGATGAACGAACTAAGACAATTTTGGTGTTAATTGATAGATGCCTTAACTTGGCCCAAACAATGTAATGCAAAATAACCATTTCTCTCCTATTCCTTTATTAAAACTACTGTTCCTCGTTATCCTCGATTGACTCACAATGGATTGCTACAACTGCAAAAGCCGTCAATTCACATTTCAATCTTTATTGACCAGTTACACTTCTAGGAATGAACTCTCAGATCATTCCAGTACAGCAAACGTTTGGCTTATTTGCAATTCTAGGACAGGGCGGAGGGTATGTAAATGATTTTAAAGTACACTGGGCCCTGTTAGACTCCAGGAATGAAGAGAGTTTTATGCTGTCCGGGACTGGTTCCTAATTCATCTGGGGGTTTAGGTGGGGGGCTGTATAGTGGGTATTTTATGATACCTTAAGAACTGACAGGAGTCCTATGCCATTCTTCACTGAATGTGAGGGTGGACTGGAGGAAATAAGGGGCTCCATACATGGTCTGCCATTGGAATAATCCTTGAACTGGAAACAGTTATGTGTGTACATAGAGCCTACATAGGTCATCCAGGACTGAATACGGGTGGAAATAGAAACAACTCGTGGAGCCCTTCATGGGTGTCTGGGGCAGTAGCTGTAACAGACTGTAAAGGGTAGAAAAGAAACACACATATATATCAATTCCAGGAAAAACACTCCTAGACCAAAAGATCCCACCCCCCCCCCCCCCCACCCCCCACCCCCCCCAAAAAAATAAATAAATAAATAAAAATAAAACTCTCCCAGTATGCTCCAATCTGTTCCTGAACCATCCTTGGAGGTGTGACTGCAGATCTATAATCAGGGGTAATCACAAGTTGCCATATACTATAGGGATGCTGGAACTAAACAGTCTGACAGGGGTCTTAACCAAACAGAACTGAAAATCAAGAAATAGAGGACCGGTTTGCAGATAGTTGGCTAGGTCGAGAAAACGGGTTTAAGGACTAAAACATTGCGAGCAATTAATGTAATTTGATCAGACTCGCAGAATAAGATTACAGATACCCGGTTGATTTCATTACTGGCATGTCTGGAATTGTTAGCATGCTTTGGGGCAATTCTTGGAGAAACACTAGTTCAATAGGATGTCTCATATTTCTGAGTTCTCGGGTTGATTTATTCATTTATAGTCTGGTTCACATCAGTTGGGGATTTGTTTTTACTGAATGTGTATTTGAAATATTGATGATTGTTTCAGAAACATTTGTTTTCCCTTTCTAGAACACTAATGACCACCCCCCACCCCCACCCCCAGTAGTATTACTAACGTCAATGATAACAATGTACTAATATATAAATTTATAGTTTATCTAATGATAGGTATTGGTAACTTTTGAAAACAAATATCCACCATACAAATTTACGCTAAAAAACAGAGCCTTTCTGATGAATCTTTCCGAGATATGACAACAAGTATTAATTCCTTAATCTATTAATATATCACTAAAAATATCATGTCAAAATTATCCCTATATTTTACCGAAGAGGAATTTGTGTCCAACATAATTTTGTTGGTGAAAAGTACATAATAAAACTACAAAGCACAGCTGCAGCGGCGGATAGGGTATTTCAGAAAATTCCAAATTTTGTCGTATCCAGAATATGATCCGCATGTTTCCAAAAATCCAACAATTTATTTTGACCAGGACCCACCTAACTAAAAAAACAGACAGCTCTGTTTTTTTTTGTTTTTTTTAGGGGGGGGGGGGGGGGGGGGGTTCTACTTTTTGAGGTATTTTGAATGCAGAAAATCAGACAAATCAATGCACACAAAAAACATTACCAAGAACATTTAAGTTGATAAGTTGTGCATTTCAAATATATCATGGATTTATTTTATCGAATACACCTTCCCAAACTTTGATGGAGCTGTAGAGACATTTATTAGTCTAAAGGTATATTACACGAATGTTTGAAACCACTTATCTTTTTTTTTAAATGTAGGTAGCATTAAAAGTATGGTGCCTGGAAATGAAACACATTTAATTACATTTTGAAGAAACGGTTCCAAAGGCCTGTATATACTGACGAATACACCACACATCTCTGTACATGTTTTTGATAGTCCAAAGATGGTGCCATGAAATACAGCATTTTGAAATTAAGTTTTCAAGCCATTTAGACAAAAACTTCTGTATAAATGCTTATAGCTGCAGCAGAACTTTCTCTGTCAAGAATTCCACGCAAAATTAAAAGGGGTTAGACTTTGTTAATAGCATAAAGAATTGGGAAGTGGCATGTGTCACTATCCTGCGGACATAACGGTTGGCACTAAAGATTTTGCCAATGCCATGGCCCAGTGTCGGACATTTCAAGTCCCAGTTTTTAACCTTGTTTTATTTCTCCCTACTATAGGACAGGGAATGCACGCCTTTAATGTACAAATAAGGCCATTAGTAAATTAGAGTACTCGGAGAGCTTGTAACTCCATCGAGGCACTAAATAATAACGAAATGGGGAAATACGTTTTTTTTATCTAGACGGTGATGTAGATAACACCTACATCTGTGATATTTAGATAATAATACATTTGAAGACACGTTATTTACATTCTATTCTTTGGGGGGTTTTTTGTTGTTTTTTGAAAGGGTTGCTTGGATTTCTTTAATCCATATTCCAATGTACCCAAAAAACATAAAATGTCCCCAAGGGTAGGGGGATTTCCTTAAATATTTTTCTTGGGTACATATTTTCCAAGGAAATCAGCTTCCCCTCATCCGGTAATACCTCATTTACTACTTGTTCTCATTTGCCAGAAATGACAATCAATCAGCCATTAAGTATACATTCAATTAACTTGGTTACTGTCTTGTCCCCGTATCTCAAAATACATTATTCAATAAGCGTCGTTTTACCCTATTTTGAAAATTATTCAAATACCAAGATAAGTAGCAAAGATTCAGATAAATAATTGGAAAAAAGCCATTTTCACCGTATGGGTGTTTGTATATTTGAATGTCCAGAAAAAACTCGTCTGTGTCACGAATACAGGGGTGAAAAAGTTATTGAAATAAAATACATACCATTGCTTGCGATACATTACCATATGAATTAACGTATTTTTGTGAAAGTCCACAGAGGACAAGCCATAGAACTTCTGCATGTCTCCTCTGGTCGCCTTACAGTTAAGTATGTTGATGATTCAGAAGCAGGGAGTCAGTTACAGAAATCACATCGAAAGGGCAAACCTTTCTATTTCTTTAAAATTTAAATAAATGTTTCAAATTGAAAAAAAAAACAAAAAAAAACAAACAAGAAATACAGTGCCTGTGTATGGATCTTCTGATATTGGCTAGACCTGATAGTACATGACTTACATGAAGTGTTGATAGTGATTAGACCCTTGCTATTTCACTGTAGCCAACACACATTAGAGCATTGTGTCTTTAGCAAGTACATTACCCTGTGTAAATTGTCTGACGCCGATTTAGACCTTGTGTAACAGCCTTTTTGTTTGGCCATCCTACATTAGAGCATTATTATTTTTTAAAAATACTGTTACTCTGAAAGTTTCATACACTGTCGAGTGTTTAGCACTGTTTCTGTGGAATGGGTAGACATGGATCACAAGTATGTGGCAAAAAGACAGGTGTACAGAGCAGTTTCTCTTCCCACAATAGTAAAAACTGGCATAGAAATGAAGAAATCACACATCACCTGTTGGGGCCGTCACAGTTACCCAAATCTATTGACACAAACCAAACAATTCATTCTCACAGGGACAAAATCGTATTTGCACTTAGTCTTTATCAAAACATGATTATTACATTCAAATTAGAAAAAAACTCCTACAGGGCAGACCTCTATCAGAGTGCATTTCCAAATATTCATTTTTTTGTATTCATAACATAAAGACCTTTGGTGGAGGTAATAAACAGAGTGAGCTGCAATACAATACAAAACACTGCTTGCCACTGATAATGGAGAGCTCTGTGTCCCTGGTGACAGGTTTATATGAGGAGGTTAATAAGGACTTCAAACAGAAGTTAGTAGAAAGACCGCCATCAAGTAGTTACATTTACTTCATATATTTTGTCAAGCTATGACAGCCATAACTTGTTGTGTCCTTAAAGTCAGTAATAGTTTACGATAACCTTATGGGTGTTAGTCTCATATTGTTTAAGCTCACCCTATTTGCTTCTCAATGTTGCTAAACTTTATATTAAAAGGTTGATGTATTATATAGTACGATGATTAGTAACACTGATATACAAATTTCTTCACAGTACGATATAGTACAATGATTAGTAAAAATGCCCGCCTACCATGCCTTTTTTGACTGATTTTGACTGATGTAGTCTGATTCTACTTACCAGATTTCAGGCTGCCTGAAAACTTAACGCAATTAATTCACTTATGGGTAAAATGGCTAAAATTAATGCTGAGTGAAAATGTTCGGGTGGACATGTGGCAGTTGGTAAGGTCAGTCCTAGGTGCAAGTATTATTGGTTCATATAAAAGTTGGTATTCACCATTAATTAGTGTGAAATGTGGGCTTCTGTCATTGGTTGAGGGTTGGTCACCCATGAATCACAGACCTTGCTTCTTCCATTTGAAATGTAAGCTGACCCAATGTGAACTTTTATAGCACTTAATCTCCTTCATGTGACATATTCTAAGGCACATAAACGTGGTGAGTCATTGTGAGCTCAAATGTCAGATTATACATACAAAGATGCAAGGGTGATCCGAAGGCTATGGGGGATAAGCTTTCGCAAGGAGGTAAGTTTTGACCTGTTTTCTAAAGGAGGTAATAGATGTTCCACTTTTTACATTGTCTGGAATTTCATTCCCAAATTTTAGGGGCACCAAAGGCAAAACTATGGTCAAAAGTGGAAAGGAGGAGAAGTCAAGTTTTGACAGTCATGGTGACTATGCCTGGTGCTGTAGTAGCTGCTTAGACCCCAGTTACACATCCAAGGATGGCCTGCCAGATCACGCCAGGTTTCTTAATATGGAAAATGTTAAGTGATTCACGGATCGTCTTTTCCATCCGTAAGGTCATTCATAACATCCGTAATGTCCTTGTGAGATCTGTAGTGGCATGCTGTGATCCCTAGTTACATGCCAAGGATCAGATAATATCCCTAGGGTATTATGGAAAAATCAAACTTGTTAGATTTTTCCGGGAAGTCCGTATGGACGTTAGTATCCATAGCTCTTCTGTATCTCATCTGTGAGTGTCCTTATTGTCCGTAAACCCATCCTGGATGTCGTTGTGACATCCCTTTCATCCTTGATGCTTCTGCGGGAATAAATATCTGTAAAAACATTGCCGGATCTAGCCAGACCTGCTACGGACCAATCCTTTGTGCAGTTTTTTCGTCCGCAAACCTATCCATGGAGGTCCGTAGCAGATCCATGACAGTTCCGTAAATCTTTTACTCATCCCTTGTGCATCCCTGTCAGTTACCATATATGGAACCGTGGCCTATATCTGTGGGGTATCCGTGGAAGTGTAACTGGCACCTATTATAAGAGACAAGGATAGTTTGAAATAGCTAGGGGAACCACTGTGAAGAAATTTGTATATCAGTGTAACGGTGTTGAACATGCAGCGGTAAATAACAAGGAGCTAGTAGAGTTGGTTGAGGATGGCCGTCACCTGAGCATGCTTTCTGTGGTTTGTAACAATATGTGCAAAGTCAGAGGCACATGAGGTCACATTAAAAACAAATTACCCCGATTCTTAAGGCTTTAACCTCCTTTAAAACACAACACTATAGGTTGAAGTCTTAAGAGTTTTTGCGTTTAACTCACTACCTTATACACTTCATTTGCGGTATTTTTCAGCATATTTCATTAGGAATCGATGAAATGTCGAATGAAGAAACTCCGCAGAATTCCCCAAATAAATATAACCACGAGTATAGCTATATGCGATAAATACGGCAATATCTACAAAAAACAGTTAAAATAGGTAAAAATGGTGAATTTTTTTAAAATACAGCATAACTTACATATAAATTACTTAAAAATCGTTTTAATACTGATACACCAAAGAAAACGTATATAGCAGCATACTTAAGGAAAAGAAGAAATCAATACTATTGCCGTCGACCCTTGGTCGACAGACATGGTTCCTTATAATACACATTGATGTCGACTGTTAGTCGACATATATGGCAGCGAAAGGGTTAAGTGCATAAAATTTAGAACACAATATACTGTCTTTACTTGTTAATAAGTAATAAATAACTAAGGCTGAAATGATTTTATGAGAAATTAAATAAACCACATTTTGACATGTTTTTTTCCTTAAAATGGCATGGAGACTTAAAAATAGAATTACATGATGATGAATGCGACTTAGACTTTGTTTTAAAACAATACAAGATCCTGGTTTTAAGTGGTTTCAATATAAAATAATTCATACAATACTGGAAACAAAAGATTTCATAAAATTCCATCTCAGAAGGAGCTTTGGTTTATCTCTTTTACTTCTGTTACAAAATCTTATCAATTATAATAGGACTTAGAAAATAGAATTGTCAGTATGACTAGATATTGTATTCAATTTAATCTTAAAGATTTTCGTTTGGCATTCATGTTTAACAATCCAAATCGTGTAGCAATAAACACTTTAATAATGGTTAACAACTTTTACTTATATTCCAAATTCTGCAGAATGTTAAGAAATAAATATTGATACATTACGTCTTCAAGTTAATAAGATATATGATGAGCAGAAGTTGCTTGCACTTCTTGAAATCCCAGGTGTGAAATGTGGAGAAAATAGCATTAAATGAAAAATCTGTTTAAAAAGCAATCTTTATTAGTTACCTGACTGTTATCAAATAATAAATTCACAATTTAAGTTGGCTGATTTTGTTAATATGTATTTGGTCAAATGAAAATATTTAAAATATAAATATTTAAACCCATGTTTTCCTGTTTAATTTGTTTACTCCTTTCGGACTGTTCACAGTATACACATTTATACATCAACATCTAGTGTTCAAAATCATTTTAAAAGACCAAAGAGTTAGTTTTAATGCAATAAATCTAGCTTGGTCTCCATAGTATGTCCACTGGAAGTGACCCCCCTCACTTTTAGTTCTGTACCACCAAAGATTAGCTCCACAGTCACCTCCCTGTCTTTAATGTTAGATGAAATCGGTACTTGTACAGTGATATCCCCAAGCTTTTTGACCCCTTTTCCTGTAGGATTGTCTACTTTCATTTCTGTGGAAGAATATATAGCAAGATCCACCTCAGTTTGATCTGGTATGCGAGGCTGTACTACTTTTTCTTTGACAGAATTCAATTTCACGGACTCCCCCTTGACTATGATAGGTGTGAGGAATTCAACATATGGGCTACAGCCAGGGATCGATACTTTTCTATCTTTGGAATCCTTTCTTGGATCGAATGCTCTGGAAACCAGCAAGGCATATGTCCATCTGGAAATCCTTGATGAGATAAACTGTGGCTGGTGGCCAAATTTTACAGCCCCTTTCAGAATGCAGAGACTTGGTTCTTCTGGTATGAGGACCCGGACTTCTTCTCCAATGAACAGGTTTCTCACCTCCTCTTGTAGAGCCTTACACTGACCAAATCCACCCACCATAAATATAATCTCCACCTGGTTCATATTGGGATGTTGGAAGAGCTTCTTTAGATGGTTGATGATATTACTTATGACTGGTAAAAAAATGTCATCCTTTATCGCCTCGGGTAAAATTCGGAGTTTTCCACTTCTAATAAATGATACCTTGTCACTGTCGATATGCTGAAGATAGTCTTTAAGGCTTTGACCATTGTGGTATGTACTAAAACATTCGCTGAAGCCCAACTTAACATCCAAGTCTAGATGCTTGTCAAACTGGCTGCTCACATTTCTCTTCTTTTGTTCAAAGTCGACCAATAGTTCAAGCCACACTGAAGGATCTGTTTGCAGGCAGTATTCTACAAACTTAGGACCTGTGGGTAAATATACCATATCATAATGTAAAAGATCATATTTTATTTTCCATGACACACAATATTACAAACTTAAAGTACCATCAAATACGCTAGTTTGCAGTTTATGGCTAAAAATTAAGGTCTGGCTTTGGAAGTGCAGGGTTATTTGGATGCTATTATGTATAAGCACCATGGAGTTATTTTACCTCAAACAAATTATTAGTTTTAAAATGAGATATGATCAAATACCTGGCACGGCCTCCTCTATTTTTAATTAACTATTGGGCTGGTGTTACATTTATTTATAACAAGCCATCTCTTTATAAAATTAAATTTATGTATAACATGCCATTTTTAAATTAGATTTATTTTTAACAAGCCATGTTTTTGCAAAATTGTTAAGTTTTCGTACCCAAAACTTTCTCAAGTAAAAGCTCAAAGTTTTTGTTTATGTTTGTGCCACCAACAGTGAGACCAGAAGGTTGGAACACCTCTTCACTGGACTCAGGTCCTGTCACCTTGTGTATTGTGATGTCTATTGTCCCCCCTGCAAAAGAATCAGAGCATTACTTTAAAAACATGCTTGGTCCCATAATCACCATAATTGTTACTCTTCTAATCATCCATACTAGTATGGCTTTTTTCTCAAAAGAGGCCTAATAACAAATAATCAGAATTGGAATGTATATTTTCACCAAAAGTTACCCACAAGAAATATTTTAATGAAAATAGAGAACAGAATCACTGATGATACTTGTTCTTGTACTCATCCATAATATCCTATCTGGAATTGTTATCTTATACTTAAATGGAGTCTGCAGTACATAGAAAACAACTAAACAACTTCAGGTTAAACGTGTACAAGAGCACAAAAAATGGGGAATTTGGGCCAGTCAACAAGAGCAGTCAGAAAAGCTCATACTTCCCAAAAGACACAAAACCTTCAATATTACTTAAAAGTGCAATGGTAAAAAATCCTTTCAAAATCCTTGTATCCAGACAGTGATCTGAATCCCCACCAAAATCCATTCATTTTGCGTGCTATTGTCCAGACTTCTTCAAGATTTTATCAAACTCCATTCACAGGTTTCTTAACAAAGTTATTGTAAATATAACTTTCCATACCCCCACAATCCAGTACCATGTACTGACTACCGAGTGGTAGTGTCATGGCCTCATTTCCTGATGCCCCATCAAACAGATGAGCTTTGATGGTCCTGCAATAGAGTGAGGCACATTCAGGTTCCAGTGCTATGATCAGCTGCTCTGAGGCAGTGTTTCTGATCAGACCAGCCTGTAATTGAAAAAGAAACATTTTGTTAAATGTTTTGCTAGAATGCCATATCAGAAAACTGGTCATGATAAAATGTTTAATGAGGATCACAAGAAGAAGGTGTGTGACACTTCTCCATATAATTACAGATGCTTGCATAATGTGTAACAGTACTTCATCACCACTTTGTTTCATTAACTTGCCATTGACCAAATCATATCAATCTGACTAGACCTTGTGCAAGGTCCTTCCTTAGTGCATTATGATTCTCTGAGAGCATTTCCCTCCAGAAGGAAGGACCTTGTTCACTCACCTGGAAGTAACTAGAGCCACCTATGAAGGAAATAAGAACTATTGTACCCTCAGGTTTTTCAACAGCCATATAACTCAAACTTTCCCTACAAAGTTTATATGGTAACAGTATGGCTCACCAGGACTCACCCAAAGTTAAAAGGGCATATCTGCTTCACTTACACAGTGGCTAAGTTTGCTCTTGTTGAGCTGTGAGAGAACTTTGTTTGTGGTCTGCTCTCATTTCCCATAAAGTTTATATTGCAAGTGTTTTCAGCAAAACTTACCCAAAGTCAAAAGGGTTTATTTACAAGACTTACACATTCTCTGAATGTGCTGTTATAGAACTATGAGAGCAATGCCATAGGTAAGAGATTAACTGTAGTTTTGTGTTGTGATATAGATTCTGTATTTTCAAACAAGCCCCTGTCTTTTAGTTTGTTTTAGATCAGACAGAAATATTTTTTCATTCTTAGTTCAAATGAAGAGATATAAATGAATGGAGTAAATATTGCCATGAAACTTTTAAATCACAAGTTTGAATTAAAACCTTTTCAAATTGAATCCTTGCAAAACTTGCTAGATAATAAAGACACATTTTGTTTGTCCCCAACTGGAAGTGGAAAATCTATAATTTATGAACTTGCTCCTTTGCTGTTTGATTTTAAAAACAAAGGAAACATTGATATGGAAAACCTATACTCAAATGTTGTTATTATCCAGCCTCTGAAGGCCTTAATGGAGGAAAATGTGTCTCACTTGAAGTAAAAAAACCTGAGTTGTGTTTATCTGGGAGAAAATGATCAAAATTTGAAAGATAAACTTTTGTCTGGAAAAAGATTTAATTATATTTTTACATCACCTGAATCTGTGACTGGAGATGGATTTTTTGCTGGCATTTTTTGTAACAGCGCATTTGTGAATAAAGTAAAGCTTCTTGTTGTTGATGAAAGTCACTGCATTAAAAAGTGGTAAGTTAAATATTATTTATACATTTATTTGCTTTTATACATATATATACAATTACATTTGCAGATATTTCATGTGATCCTATGGAGAAATGACAAAGTAAAGTTATCTTATTTTAGCAAAACATACATACAATTTAAAACCCTTTTGTCAAGTATACAGAATCAGTTTAATATTTATTATTAACATCAAATAACAGTAACTTGTAGAAATTATCAACAAATCAAAGTGAATCGCCAAAGCACAGTAAACCATAGAAATTATAATCAAACCTTTTATATTTATACTTAGCAGGGATAAACTTTCTGGCTTATTATAAAATCTACAAGTTAGTTAAATAAGCCAAAATGGTAGTGCTTTGTATAATTGTTTTCTCAATATATTTAAATCCTACTTTTACTCACATCTTTTTATGGAGCCGACGATGGGACATTATAATTTATATTTACGCATGCACAAAACAGTGTACAGGAGATCATCTTGTGCACAAAATATCATCTTTTGCATATGATTTATTTGTTGATCACTATATGAAGTAGTGAGAAACAGATGATCATGACATTATAAGTGGTGATCACCATATAATGTGGTGCTCACAACTTGTTTTCTGATGATCACTGATGATATGGCGACCACTACTTCATTGTTCACCAGGTCATCTAATTAGCACTATATTATCCTGGGGTCCTGACACATTAAGTAGTGATCAAAAGCTGATGTGGTGCTGACCCAGATAGTCTTTGCTCATCAGATAATGTGATAAGCACTAAATGATGAAGTTGAAATTAGATCATTTGGTGATTATGGCAAAATAAGTTGTGAACACTTCATCATTTTTGGATATGATCTGTGATCACATTATCACATCATCTCATGCTCAACACATCATTTGGCAAGCAGCAGATCATCTAGTGACAATGGTGATCATGAAAATATAAGCCACATCATTTTGTGATCACTACTGATAATTAAGTCATGATCACAAGATATTTTGCTCACTAGTTCTTACGGCATTACCACATAATAAGTGGAGCTCATAAGTTTTAAATTATATAGTTACATCTAACTTTTGTGCATTGGATTTCTTGTTGTAGGGGTATGGAAAGCCAAGGCAGAGTTTGTGGGGTGTTCAGGGAAAGCTACGGTGATATAGGAATGATTCGGTCAAGTCTAGGGTGTGATGTTCCATGTCTGGCAATGACAGCTACTGCCAACAAGAAGACCAGACAGGAAATATGTGAAAATTTTGGCATGTTTGAACCCAGGCTTGTCTTGACCGATGTTAACAAGCCAAATATCAGGTATTCTGTGCTATTCTTTTAAATGGCTAGTCGATGAAGTGGCCTCACAAGGCATCAACACAGAGAGGCACATTATTTTTTGCCACAGAGCTAATGACATGACAGGGTTGTTTCATCTTTTTTCTGCCTGCCTTGGAGATAAACAGTATGTATCGCTGACTACCAATCTGCCAAATGATTGTAACAGATTGTTTGCAATGTATCACCAGAAAACTGACCCAGACATACAAGAAACGGTACGGAAATCATTTGGTACTATTGATGGAGTTGTGAGAGTGCTGTTTTGCACAATTGCTTTTGGTATGGGGATTGATGTCAAGGGGGTTCATAATGTCATACATTATGGACCTGCACGGGATATAGATGATTACCTCCAAGAATCTGGTGGCCGTAATCCAGATGTTCAAAGCCATGCCTTACTTTTGAATGTTAAAGGGAGTTCCAGAGGATCACATATCAGCACCGGGATGCGTCAATACATAAAGGATAATACAAAATGTAAAAGAGTGCAACTGCTAGAAGAATTTCAAAACAATCCCAGACCCCTTGCAGTTCTACATAATTGTTGCAGTTTTTGTGCCAATAAATGCAAGTGCCATTGTGCTTGTATTTCTGTTTGTTCTTGTAGCCCATGCGAAAAAAGTCAGTCTCTAGCAGAAATAAAAATAACACGCACTTATAACAGATGGGAGTTTGACAGTGATGAGGAAGATGGAGCACTTTCTCAATTGGATATTTTCAAAGATTCTGAGACTTCTTCAACTGCTTCAAGTGATTCAGGTCAAGATCTATATACAAGAACACCTGTCCTCTTTTCTTCCAGTTCAGATGAGAATTAATTCAAATAAAAGTTGAAATGCAAAAAATAAACAAAAACTAAAATTTCTATTCTTGTTTAAAATGTAAAAGCATCTATCAAACATTGCTGCACAGCCACTCTCTGAAGTACCCATGGGCAATGTGACCAAAAGTTGGGGGCATGGGTGTTTACAGCAACAAAAACTCCGCTGGGCATTTTGAAAAAATAACCTGAATTTAGGGAAACCATATTTTAGTGCACACCAATTGGAATTAAAGTATGTGGTTGGTTAACAAATCTCTGCAAAACAAAATGTTAAATAACATAAAACAAATTGACTGATTATGGTGTTTTATCTAGCAAGTTTACATCAAAATGATATATTAGAAATTTATGAGTGACAATATAATATTGGGGAGGGACGCTTGGTCAATCATGGGTGACACAGAGGGTGGTACCGGTATAACTAAATGTGTATTTAGCTTAATTTATTTGTGTATTGCTTGAATGTAGACGATAAGTGTATGAATAAAACAAAAATTATAGCCACAGAAATGTCTTCAAATCTGGAAGACCATACATACACCACTTGACTTAGTGCATTGGACATCCAAAGCATATCTGTACTAAATGGAAAAATAAAAAACCCTAGCTAGGAGCATGGTAGGTACATAATAACGCAGTGCGTATTTGTCAACCCGAAAGCTGTCACACATCAGGAAGTAGTACATGCGAAATTATCTGCTAGACTTGCACCGGATTCAAACTCACAACCTTGTGAATGAAAGGCAGACACATGATGGCTGCACAACCATGATCTGTAAACTGATGTGAAGCTTATACACAAAAATAAATACCTCCACATGTGGAAAAACTCTGAAATGATTTTGGTCATTGAAAAGAAACCCTCAGCCCCAATCTTCATAACCAATATGTTTTTATTTAAAAACTATTTACTGGTAAATGTAACAGTTTAACATATTTAGTAGTAGCACAACCCAGAGTGTAGAGTTTAAAGTGAGTTCAAAACTTCTTTCTGTAAACAAAAAATAAGTTGAGAATTTCATTCTTTGTGCCTTGATTTAGGTTGAGGGTTTATCAGGTGTCATTTGAGGCATCTAATTTTACTTATAAAAATGTCGTTGAGACATAACTGTAAATGAACTGAATATCCTCTGATATTGTCAAACAATTTTGCTTTGTGGAATTGCTCAGTCAGAATTGCTACATCATCATTTGCACTGGATTTCTTATGTTTTCCGCTTGGTCTACGAAGACCTGTAACTTTGTCTATATTCTTTGCCATTTTCGTTGTAGTATCTGTACTGCGACTTATTCTTCTGGATGTTTTTTCTGTGATTTCACCCCGGTAAGTTTTTAAGTCCTGTTTTATCAATTTGTTACTGTGCTCCAAATCTAAATCTTTTGGATAGTTGCTGTTGATTTTTCCCTCGGCATTTACCACTCGATTCCATTTTAGTCTGTATGCTAAGCATGGTGTTAGCAGGCACTTGACTTGGGCAAGTGTTTCCAGACATCCAAAAGCATACTTAAAACAGCCAGTCACTTTGAAATATAAGTACATAAGTTCCATATTTCTGTATATATGACTGCCATCACCCATTTTTATTGCATCATTCATATTCAAACGTAACAAAAGCAGATTCAGTGCACATTTGGTGTAATTCAAAACAAAATCATGATCTTTTGGATGTGATTTTGGTGCCACTTTTGTGTCATGACTTTGGTTTGGAAAACCATGGCATTCTTTCTCATGCTTACGCAAAACTCCTGTTCCTTTATTATATCTTTTTCCACAAACCTGACACACAAGTCTCAATGTAATAGGTGAGATCTCAGAGACTTCAGGGACAGCCAAGTCTGTGAAATCCTCTATAAATTTATGAATGGTTTCATGAATGCTTTCCAGTGACTTTTGCTCAATTGAATTGATAGTAGGAGAAGAGTCTTTATCATCCATACCAAAGAATGCTAGGGCCCCTGCAACCAGATAGGCTGTTGTAAATTTGTTCAAAAATTCTTCTGCTGCATAGTAATTTTTTCCTGGGTCTTTGGTCACATTTCTGGCATTGATGGCATTTCGTGCAGAAGAAGTGTACCAATATCTTTCTGAGAATTTGTTTTGTACAACAACTTCCAAATGACAATGTTCCATTCTGCTTGGAAGTGGAATAACTCCATGTTGGAGATTAAACCTTCTTGCCGTTTAGTTGGATTTCTGCCATCATGATTGCATTCCTGGGCACTTTTGTGGTGCTCAAATGTTAAGTAATCTCCCCCGCTGGTTATTTTGGAGAGAGAGGATCCATGTGGGGCTTTCTTTGGTACATATTTATGAATATCTTGAACAATATCCTGCATTTCATCTAGCTTATTTTCATTTTTGTGAATAAGCCCAAGATGATTTTTTCCGTTTTCTGCCTAGTGCCATCTATGTTCTCATGAGCTATGTATGGAGGCAAAATCTCCTTCATCCATGAAAAAGCAGGAAGATGTTCTGCCCAGGTTTGACAAATAAGGACTACACATTCATCTTTAAACAACTTTTGTATCTCTGTTGATGGTACAAACTGATGAAGGGCAAAATCCTGGGAGTCATGTAAGGGTGATACATCGCAGAGATGGTTTCCACTTATCCGATTTTTGTAGGCAATAATGTCTCATGCTCATTTGCCGAGGATCAATCTTAATGTCAACATTGTCCCCAACAATGTCAAAACCTGAAAAAGAGAGAAATGCACAAACTTGACTAAATTATAGGTACTAGGTTTATGTAGGTTTACTGATTTTATGGGAATATAGTAACTTGTTACAACAATCTAAATTTGGAAAATGTATATGTTCTGTATCATATACATGTAAAATATGAAGTGAGATTCACTCTAAAAACTCAAAAAATAAATGAAACTCTGAGAAAACTTCTCCTAATTCCCAAAGACATTGATGGCCAACAAAAATAGTGAGGTAAACAATGTGGTCATGTGACCTATTTGGCGTGAGGACAGACTACTGTAACCCAGTGGCCTGGTTAAGGCTGTGTATGGGAGGGCTTGTGGGTATAGTGGTTAGAGTGCTCACCTTCAACCTCTGAGGTCAGTGGTTCAAATCTCGGCTGGGACACTTCATGTTGGAAAGTTGGTGGTTACTGGCCAATGCCCAGTGATTTGACCAACTAGTATGCACTGGTTCCTCCACCCATAAACTACCGGTCGCAATAAGACCCTGGCTGTTAAATGTGATGTAAAACAAAACTAGAGCTATGCATCAGAGATTCCACTGGAAAGACAACTCACCAAAGCCAGTGAACCATCGTTTGACATTGAAGGAGGGCCCAAGGTCAAATCCTACCACACCAAAAGATTCCCAGCCCACACTTTCTATAACTTGGTTTCACATTGCAAACCTGTAGGACCAATAATTAGCGAATTATAAGCAATTTTAAGTTTGGCTATTCTCGTTTGACCTTGAAGGATGGGCCCAAGGTCAAATCCGACCACACCATAAGATTCCCAGCCCGTGATTTCCTGTAGGTTGGTTTACCATCCAAAACCTCTAGGACCAATAATAGCGAGTTATGAGCACTTTTAGCTTTGGCTATCCTCATTTGACCTTGAAAGAGGGGCCCAAGGTCAAATCCATCCACACCAAAAGATTCCCAGCCCATGATTATCTACATGTTGGTTGACCATCCCAAACCTCTAGAACCAATAATAAGCCAGTTAAAAACACTTTTAAGTTTGGCTATCGGCGTTTGACCTTGAAGGACGGGACCAAGGTCAAATCTGACCACATCAGAAGATTTGCAGCATATGATGTCCTATAGGTTGGTTTACAATGCAAACCTCTAGAACCAATAATAAGGGAGATATAGGCACTTTTAAAGTCCGCTATGTGGGTTCCTTCGACACTCTGTGGATGTCCTTGAATTAAGAGCTTCAAGGTCAAATGTCTGCAAGGTTGTATAGGACATGTATATCTGTTATACATATCACCTATGAAGAGATTCAACCTTCTGGCCATGAGAAACAGCCAGTGGAAAAATGTAGATAATTTTCAAAGAAATGCCTGTGGCAGCCATCTTGTTTTTTCAGAATGAGGCTAATTTCAGTCCCAAAGATGCTTACCCCCCAATGAAGATATCCTGCAAATTTGGTGAACCAAGCTGGCATAGTAGCAAACGCTAAACTAAAGTATCCACCGGAGCAAAAATAAATCACAGTGTATGAGGTTATTAAGTTACCTGGATGCATATTCCTTTGGCGGTTTTGTAAGTCCTGTTTTAAGCGTTTTCTGGTGTCAATGAGAACTGGTGACAGTGGATTATCACGCATACACTCTTCAACAGAATGGATGTTACACTGCATTACTGCTTCTGTTTCTAAGTCTTCTTCCACTGATGCTCTTCACTGACAAACCATATTGTCATGGTTTTCACCCAAGGATTCCAGTATGCGGCTTGTGGTTGTATAGGACATGGTAGGTTGCACATAGTCTCACAAAACTGACTTTCTTGAGTCCGCCTTTCTTTGCCATCACACTGTTGATGTATCTTAAAGCAGACATGTCATCACTAAATATTGAAACTAGTTTACAACCAGCAGAGCACATAGCTGCTCTTATTTGGGCACTATCTTTCACTTTGTTGGTAAGTGCAGATGGATTTGCAGTAGCTGAGTGTAGGAATTGTAGAAATCTGGGACATTTTTGTTGAAATTCATCATAAACAGCATCCCATGTAAATGTTAAAAGTTCTTCCTTTGACTTTTTCCTCAAGATTGAATTTGTATTGACTGAACATAAATTATGAAGTTCTTTTGTCAGCTGACAGCAACACTCACCAAATACTGCATCATTCAGATGAAGTGTGCCCAGAATAACTTTTGCCAGATGATTATAGTTCTGAACTTGTGAAGCATGCCCAATTGCTTTTGTCAAGGCAACCAGTTCTGGTACAACAGTCAATTTCCTGGTTCCACTTTCACCATAAGTTACAATTACCTGGAAAAAAGTAAATTTCTCTTCATTCTAAGCAGGGGCAGTTTCTATTGCCTAGATCTGTATATAAATCTGGATTAATTAAAATACACAAAACAGATAACTTATGTTTCAGAGCTGTCTGTCCGTCTATATGACAATTTAATGGGACAGTTAAAAACCCATGATCACATTATTGACCTACCTCCCAGTAAAGAAAATTGTCCATCTGGAAGATCAATGTTATAATTCAGAATATTTGGAAACCAAATCAGAATGCTTGGAACCAACTTGTGGCCAGCAGTTCTGGCTTGAGAACATTCGAGAGTGAATTGTCTGTGTCCCCAATTAATTTAACGTATCTGAAGTTATCCTAAAACCGTTGCTGATCCTCCTCACATTTTGTGTTGGGGAACTCTTGCAAATCAATCTTAATGTTCACAGTTATCAGATACCTTTCATAAAATCCACCCATGGATTGTGAATACTTTTATTCACAATTTAGAATTTGGTTTAAAATTCAATCGCCAATGTGAGAGTTTAATATCTGCAACTGATTTTAAAACCATCAAGAACTTTAATATCAACTTATATTATCAATTGAAAACACTAAAATACAAGTTACAGCTAGATACCCAAAGCTACTGAAAGAATCCAAATTTTAAAAACTTTTCAATGGTGAAAGGCTTTACATTCCTATTTACCGGCAAGGGTCATAGGGGACATAACATAACAGACATCCAAACTCAAGACCTTCAGGTGAAAGGCAATATGTTACTTGGGATAGTATCTAGTTTATTAACTTTTACCTTAATTTTTTTCCCCAAATAGATTTGGATAATGCAAGTTAACTGTTTCTGAGGTCATAACTATGAAATTGTTGAAAAACTTACCCATGCTTGGGATGTGTCAAGATGACTCTCTGATTCTGTTTGAACAGATTTGGCCTTGTATGTTGCTTTTGGTCTTGGAATTTTGGATGGAGATCCCTTATGAAACATTGTCAATGTAGCGGATTTAGTGGGGTACTGGAGCAAAGAAATCAGTCCTGTTTTGGTCAGCTGTGATGGCTTATCACTGATCTTTGGCTTACAAAAATGAAGATTAGTATCAACTTCTTTTGGTGGTTTCTTTGCTGGTGATAGTGGCCGAACTCCAATTTCTTCCTCACCAACAGAAGGTGTTGACTGGAAAAGGTTTTTTTTCCTTGGTTGTGCAGTTAATCCATCTTTCTGCATTCTCTTTACCCTTGTAAATTTCCCTTGAAGTTTTTCCTGAGTTTCACAGAAGGCAGACTTCAAGTCCCCCTGTTTTCTTACTACAGTTTTAACCTTTTCTGTGCATGATCTACAAACACTGTTTGGGAACTTTTCTCTAACAATACAGACTCCCAAAACACATTCAATCATGCCACAAATCTCAGTCTTTGTTTTCAACTGACACTTGTCAAATAATCTGTACCTTGTCTTGATTTCTGCATTTTTGCCACATATTACACAGAAGTCAATAGCGGACCTTAGGCTTAATTGAAAGGAAACCTTAACTGGAGTTTTCACTGGAGTTTTTTTGTGAAAGAAACATTATTACACATTTAAGCTTGAAACATTTGTAATACGAACAAAATAATATACAATTTCAGTTTGTAAAAACAGTGTCACACATAAACCTGAAAACAGAAATCATCATTGACTTTTTTCTATGTAAATGTTATTCCAATTCAAATATTGATCAAATAATTGTAGTATAATCCAGTATTTTAAAAGTATACATGCACTGCCAAACAAATATAAGGCAACAATTTATAAAAAGAAGAAGAGATACACTAAAGAGATGCATGTGTGTTTATGCTAGGAAATGTTGGGAGAGTCAGTATTTAATTGCCACTGGATAGAGTTGGGAAATATGAGATACTATCAAAGCAGTTTCCACGGGGCCATCAAACACCACCAAACACACCACAAAAATAGTATTGAAAAGATGCACTTTAATCCTACTGGGAAATCTTGGCACCTGGCCAGCAAAGCTAGAGGGGTCTCTGACACAAGTCTCTACTTCCACTGAGACTGTAAAATCCAGACTGTTATAAAATGCACTCATTCATTGTCTCAAAAAAACAACCCAAAGTAGAGACTTGTGAGCAAGTCTACAATCTGACCAATGATATAGTCAGTGAATAACATTAGAACTTCCTGAATAACATGCACAAAACTATATCACGACTGAAGATGATAATATCAGAGCATTGTTATTCAATGGTTTTCATGCTTACTTCACCGATGTAGATGGCATTGTTAATTAAAAACTGCAGAGGTTTGGCAAGACCCAACACTTCCAGTATTTCTTACTAGTGCAATGATAAAAGAAATCTGTTAAACAATTCCTGGATCATAGACCGTGATCTCGATCATCACCAAAATTTAATTGTGTGTTCCAAGTGCCATTGTTGTCATTTGTTGAAAATTCCATTAAAATATGTCCACAACTTTTTTTGCTGATGGAGGTAATTATATCCTCATTTGTATGTTCAGATAATTTGAAAAAAATGGCCTTAAGTGGATAATAAAATTAATAACAAACCTTCTACCCATTTTTTATTAATCTAAAAAGAAAAACTAAATAAACCTCTTCATTAACATAGTAAATTCTATCTTGAACCAAGATCAATAGGAGACTCGCCAGACCTATCCGCTTGTGGCTCTAAACCGATCGGTTCCATTATAACAGGTACAGTAGTTGAATCATTAAAGGAAAAGACTAGATAGATTATACAAATAAAAGAGGTCGCCTCAGCAGAAAGATAGACAAATTCTTACTTGCACAGCTTTTCAAACATGTTTGAAAACTGGGTTGGTGTTGAAGCCACTACTGTGTACCCAATCTTCACAAGTGTAAAACTATAGGTCAAATGATCAACAAGATAATGTTCCCGACTGCACTATCAGGATAGTCAGGAAGTAAACTCAAATTGAATATTTGTCTGACCAAAGTTTATTTACAAACATCCATGCAGCTTTGCATGAGTTTGATTATCTGATGCTTTTACTCCAGATCCACCTGATCATATCAGAAATCTACCATTCATCAATATGAAAATATTGGATCAGCTCCATACCACCATGGTCAGATTAGAAATGTACCATTCATTACAACAAGAACATTGTATTAGCTCTAGCCCCACCTCACAAGATCCGGAATGTTCCGCTCATAAAAGTAAGAACACAGGAATAACTCCACATCATCTTGATCGGATCAGAAATGTACTGCTCATCAATTAGAGATCATTGGCTCACCTTCATACCCACATGATCTGATCACAAGTGAACCATACATTAAAGTTAGATAATAAGATTTTCTCCATATCCACCCTATCAGATTAGAAGTAAGATTTGTGAGGCCCTATCACTTCTACCTCTCAGAAATAAATCATTCATCCAAATGAGAACATGACATTCTTTCAACTACCAACTGATCTGTTTAGAAACTCAGCATTCCTTTAAGTGAGGCCATATCATTACCTCAACAGCCACTTCTCTCATGAAGTACTTCTGTTCATCAGTCCAGAGAGCTGGAACAGTGAGCACCCATCTGATCTGGTCTAAAGTCATGTCTCTGAATGACAAGGATAACATTTCTGTGAATCTTACTTTATTAGTAATATTATTAGTGATTGTGTTATTCGTTAGAAGGAAATACATTCTTCCCTTCACGTGGTCACATTATTTGACCAGTGGTTTGTAGAGAAAGAAAAATAGCAATACCTTATGATTATCATTTTGTTGGCTTACCAGAAACAAAAAAAACTAACTTATATTGCAAAATTTTCATTACTTTTGATGGACAAGATAAGAAACTGTTTATCCTCTTTGCTATAATCACTTGTTTCCTGGACAATATAGCAATAAAAACCTATTTTGAGGAAATCGTAAAGGTTTTTTTCATATGAACATTTATAATCTGCGTCTTTTCTTCAAACCAAATTTAACATGAGTATAGTTTCAAAAATTTGAAACATCTTATTTAACTGACTTACTTTCCAGCATTCTGGAGTATATCCAGGTAGTGGTTTTTCAGAAAAGTCAGGGCACTGGAAAACACTTTCACTGCTGACATTTCATGGTCACCTTTTCTGTGAGATTTGTATTCATTCTTCACAACCATGTGGCGGCCGAGCGTCTATAAAGTAGAAAATGTGACCATTTATAACGGGCTCTACTGCATTCCATTCCTAAAACTGGAAATATGATTCAGTCAAATGATTATTTTATAAATGTCGTACTTCAGTGCTAACCGGAATAAATTTGATTAGCTACTACCAGATCTGTACAAATGCCATGTGATGACATAAGTACGGAATCTGCCCAATAGATTGACTGTTATTAGATAGAATGACCATGCCTTGTCATGATCGTTAATAAAGACATAACCGAAGGCCATGGAACATATCTAGCCATCCACTTTAATGTAAATAAAGTTTAATAAACCATGAAGGCTTGTAAGCATAAATTTGAAAAGACTGAATACTCACATTTTGTCCTGCCAGCTGCATTTTGAATTCCCTGTACAACTCAACATTATCAGGGTCATCTAAGTACATCGCCTGAGCTGTGAATCCGAACCCAAGAAATTTTCTGTCTGCTGTCTTCACTGCAATACAAGTAGGGGCCTTCCAACAGCCTGGAAATATAAATCAATTCTTGGATTTCTTTATCATAGGCAATACTTACAATATTCTTTATGGGGATATTTTTTTTAATTTTAAGAATTACTTGTTCTCATGTAGATTAATTGTAACTGTGGAATTATTGATTTTTTAACAAGAATATATTCTCAAATAAAAACATAAATAAGTAACTAGTATTTCAGTACTTTAAAGCCGTTGGTTTCTGTGGCCCCATATGGTTGTAGGCACATGTAAAATAACTGGATTATCCCCACAGAAACAAGTTATTTTCAGAGTATATGTCCTATTTTTCGCCCCATAAAGTAACTACTTCACCAACAACATAACATTAAATTTGCGGATGAGCTATCAAACATTTGTGATGTAAAAGTTTTATTCAAAGAAGGTTATATTTATCAGCATTATGCCTGAATATCTTAGCAGGATGAATAAAAATAAACCAATACATGATCTTTAATACAAATACATTAGATGTAGAATATGATACACGAAAGCACTGGATGGAGTAACATGAATAAAAATAAAAAGGTAAATTTGGAAAATTTATCAAAATATAAGATATACTAGTGTAAAAAAAATATACTGTTTTCTACAGATTTAATAATAATAATAGTAGGATTTATATAGTGCAAAATTGATACAAATCCTCTAATGCGCTTAGGTCCAAGAAGGGAGAGTCCAGGGACAGGCATGGGTCGGCATCTAAAAAGCCCCCGCCAGGGTATAACCAAGGTGGGGGGTATGCCAACCTAAACAAGTGTGTCTTTAGCTGGCTTCTGAAACGATCTATTGTTTGCTCAGATCTGACAGTTTGTGGCAGCTTGTTCCATTCAGCTGGTGCAGCTACTGCAAAGCCTCGCCTGCCTATGTGCTTCTTAGGGCGGGTTGAGGAGACAGATAGCCTGTTGCCACAAGTAAGACTGCTCGATCTAATTAAGGCTGAGAGATATGGGGGCTGTGACAGATTGATAGTCTTGAATACCAGAAGATTATACTTAAAAAGGATACGATGTTGAATTGGAACCCAGTGGAGTTTTTTCAAAAAGGGTGTAACATGACTCATTTTGTCAAGTCTGAAGATGATGAGGCAAAGAGCATTCTGGACTCTCTGTAGTTTAGCTATGTTGGACTTGCTTACCCCATAAAGTAAAGAGTTACAGTAGTCCAGACGACTACTGACCATAGCATTAGCCAGAAGTATTGCAGTTTCATAACTAAGGAATTTGCAAATTCGTCGCAAATCGCGAAGATGATAGTAACATGCTCGGCAAATCTTGGCAACATGATTGTCAAAGGAGTTGTCTGAGTCAAAGATAACACCCAGATTCTTTACTTCCACCGATGGAGAGATATTGTTTTGGAGGAGTGGGACAGGGAAATTTGGTGCAAGCGACTCTCTGATGGCTTTTTGACCTATAATGATAAGTTCTGTTTTTTCTGGGTTCAGTTTTAGCTTAACACCAACCATCCACTCCTGTACTGACTTGAGACACTCGGTCAGCTCTTCTATGCTAGAATCAAAGTTCCTGGAGTCAACTGCTAAGTCGATCTGGGTGTCATCAGCATATAGGTGATGAGTAACATTGAATTTAGAAATAACTTGACTGAGGGGACTAGTGTAAAGGGTAAAAAGGAGAGGACCCAATACGGAGCCTTGGGGGACTCCGAATGGGAGAATTACCGCCTTAGAAAAACTATCACCTTTTTTAATTTTTTGTTTTTGGTTTGAAAGGTACGATTTGATCCACAACAAGACAGTACCATCTAGACCAAGCCAGTCGTGCAAGCAGTCATATAAAAGGGAATGATCAATAGTGTCAAACGCTGCTGACAGGTCTAATAATGTTAGGGCCACTGCCTTTCCTGAGTCCACTGAGAAAGCTATAATAATAATAATAATAATACTGGGCTCTTATATAGCGCTTTTTCTATTATTAGCTCAAAGCGCTTTACACAGTATTACCCCAGCAAGGATAGCTAGCCTTGGTAACCTTTCCTATTGCTGCCATGCATGAGCTATGTCATTTTGAATCTTCAACAATACGGTTTCAGTGGAGTGGGAACTTTTATAAGCAGACTGGTTGACATTTAAGAGACCCTCGTGTGAAATGAATTCATTTAGCTGGTTTGCCACAACTTTCTCAATAAGCTTTGATATAAAACTAAGGTTTGACACTGGCCTATAGTTTTTGAGGCTATTTCTATCAAGGCTGGGCTTCTTATGGAGAGGGGTGACATGTGCCATCTTAAAACAGTTGGGAAAACTGCCTTCTTTGATTGAATAATTTACAATTTTAGTGATGGGAGTGATGAGAATATCCGCACACTCCTTGACCAGTGACGTTGGGATTGGGTCTAGGCCACAAGATTTGGATGGTGAGGACTTTAGAATTTTGAGTAGGCTTTCCTCGGACACAGGTGTGAAAGAGGTTAGTGTATTTTTAGTGGAGTTGGGTCTAGTGACTGAAGATAGTGTTGATGACTGGAGTGTGGATCTTATTTTAAGAATTTTATCAGAGAAAAACTACAAAAGGTGTTCGCAAGGTGGGTTTTATTTGTACAGTCTGGTAGAACAGAAACAGAGGACCTGTGTAAAATCTTTTTGAAACAGTTCCACAAAGCCTTAGGATTTCCTTGATTTTTAGCCACAATGTTGGAATAATGGTTACATTTTGACTTCTCAAGCAGGAAGTTATAGTGATTGATCGCAGCCCGGTATCGACTACGATTTCTGGCTGAGTTTTCACGGCGCCATGCCCTTTCATATTTCCTCTTCAGTCGTTTTGCCTTGAGGATGTCACAATTCATGAAACCAGTCTCGGCATGTCTCGGAATATTTTTCTTCTTCATTGGGGTGTGCTTGTCAAGGAGGCTTGTCAAGGTATTAAAGTATTGATGACTCAGAAGACTGGCAGTTTTATAGGGGCATCTAATGAGGTCAGATTTCAGGATATCTGCTCTGAAGTCTAGAATATTTATCTGGTGGAAACACGTTGAAACTTACAGGACTCTCTGACAGGAAAAATAAGGCTAAACATGATTGCCTGGTGGTCTGATAGTCCTCCAATAACTTTGGGGCTAATGGCCCAGGAGAAAGAATCCCTCACACATAGAGCATCCAAAATGTGACCCTGAATATGTGTGGGTGTATTAACAAATTGTGTAAAACTAAATTGCTCAAGGAGGTCATAAAATTTCAGTGTCCAGGTGCCGTGTTGATCCAGATGAAAATTAAGATCACCAAGGAGAATGTTTTCACAGCCTGACAAAGCAGCACCTTCGAGGAACATGCCAAATTCGCCTAGGAATTGTGACTTTGAAAGATTTGGGGGTCTGTAGAGCACATGAAATATAACATCTTTAGCACCCTCATCTGAATCGAGGTACTCTCAAAAGTCTGAGAATTGTTTTTTGAAACTTTCTCAAAACTCAGGTCCTCCTTGATGAAAAAGCCAACTCCGCCCCCTTTCTTGACATCTCGAGGTACATGAGTGAACTTATAACCAGGAGGGGTGATGCTAGAAATAAAACCTTCAGTATCCTCTGGCCTAATCCATGTCTCAGTAACAGCTATGAGATCAGCATTGTTATCCTTGACAAACTCCAGAAAGGAAGCTGATTTATTTCTGATAGATCTAATGTTGAGAAGACAACCATTAAGAGATCTAGAAGCAGGGCCCGGATTGAGACTGATATCACCCGAAAGAGCTAGGAGCAATGATGTCCAGGGACTGACATTCCGGAAACTATGCGTCACCCTTCGACAGTGACCCTGGAAAGCCAGATAGGCGTAATTGAGCGATGTTTGTTCATCTTTCTTTTTCAAAGTTGTATTTTTATCTGTTACCCTGTTCACTCACTAATACTTCTGTACCACTTTTTACATTCAAAAGTTGTAAAACCTCAAAGACTGATCCTGTCGAAAATAGGCATTGAAACTTTGACAAATGCTATTGTTCCAAAGTTAAAAAAATCTGTCAGTCCAGGTTTAAATAACTTGTCTACCAGCTGAATGCTTTGGATTTGTGTAGAATTAGAATAGAATCATTTATATAGTGCAAAATTGATGCAACATCCTCTAATGTGCTTAAGGCAAAAAGGGAAATTCAAAGGACATGCCAGGTCAAAATCCTGATTTAGCACCGCAAGAGGAGAAATACTATGGTGGGGGATATGCAAGTCTAAACAAGTAGGTCTTTAGCTGACTTCGAAACCCTATAATTGTGTTCTGAGATCGGACTTATTGAGGGAGTCTGTACCATTCAGTGGCAGAAGCCATTGCATAACCTTTCCTTACCAATGGCCTTCTTGGGACGAACTGAAAAAAGAGAAAGCCAATTTCCACGAGTAAGGCTACTGGGTTTGATTAAGGATGATAAATATGAGGGTTGGGATAATTTGATAGCCTTGAATGTAATAAGATTATATTTGAACAGGATACGGTGTGAAATGGGGAACCAGTGTAGTTTTTACAGATAGGGAGTAACATGGCTTGCTTTATCAAGTCTGAAAACAATTCTGCAGAATTCATTTTGAATCACAAGCACTAGAACTGAGATTAAGGGCTATAGAAATCCTCTTAAGTTATAAATTATAAACTCACCCACTCCCATTTCTGCACCCCAGTTTTTGTTCATGAATATTTCTTCTTTGTTATTTTTGTATGAGTACGAGTAACCACTTGCAGCCGTACCAAAATCTATCGCCACCACAACTTCATAAGTATCATCCAAAACTACAGGATCTGAAATAAATGTAAAACAGAGGAAATAGATGGGACTCAAATTTCTAGAAATTTCCATTAAGCTGATTTGGAACCAGATTTATATTTATTTTAGAGGAATGTCTCTAAGGATGATATTGGTCTATAAGCTTGGGTAACATGTAGCACATTTATGTTTATGACCGGTATGAGTGATATTGTACAAGACACTTGCTTATGTAACCGGGATGTATGACAACTTTCAAATATATCAGAGTTGTTAATGACATTATTATGAATTTTTAGAAACTGCCAAATATAATACCTTAACCCGCAGACGCCATGTTTTTAAATATAGCTGTTATACCCAATCAACGAAATTGCCCTTTTTGTTAAATAGGTCATTTGTACAGTTTTCTATTGCCCATTTCACGAATGGGCAAATATTGACTTGCCTGTGTCATGAGAGGTAATGAAAATGGTGTGTGAAAAATAAAGTTTCAGTCAAAGAAATATTTTATTGCTTTACTGTTACTGTAAACACCAATTCAATTTTTATATAAAACAACATACTTTACCAAAGAAGATGATAATCATAGTGCTAGACCTGTAATAACTCAAAACATGCTTTACAAATTAGACATTAATTAATTGAAATAGAAAAGATATATTTTACAGAATTCAAACCTCAACAACTGGAAAACAAAATCTAATCTACTGCTTTGCAGGCGCAATATCTTCCCCAAATGGGGAACTCAGTGTGCTTACTTAACAAAATCATTTATCTTAAGGAACGTTGAGGGACATTCAATGTCAGTTGTGGGTGTGACCTGGAGGGAAGGAGACTAAGCTGGGAAACTGGAATGGAAGAGGTGGGTTTTGAAGTGTTTCCTGAAAGATGCAACAGAGGGGCTATTTCTTATTTGGAAGGGGAAGCAGTTCCAAAGAACCTGGGCATAGTGACTGAAAGAATTGGGAAAGTGTTTGATTGATTTATGAACTTTACGGTCAAAAGTGGGGGTATGAAGGAATTTGAGTTTGGGGATGCTTTACCTTGTATTTCTGGAAGAGGTGTAGGGATGAATTAATTCTCTTAGGTAAACTGGTTGGCCCGTTTTTTGTAATGAGAATTTTGTATGTAATGAGACCTATTTTGAATTGTACCCTATATTTGACTGGGAGCCAATAAATTTTTTTTCAGTTGAGGGGTAATGTGAGATTATTTAAAGGAACAAGTGACAACCCTGCAGAGTGAATTTTGGACTAACTGCAATCTCCTTAACTCCAAATCAGTGAGTGATAAGAACAGGGAATTGCAATAGTCTAATCTGCTGCTCACCAAAGCGTTTGCTAAAAGAACTGATGTATTAAGGTCTAAAATGGGACAAATTCTATAGAGGTCTCTTTCGTGAACTCTGGTGGACTTTATGACCTGTGACACGTGGTCTGAGAATGAGAAATTGGAGTCGAACACCACTCCGAGGTTCCTAACACTTTGTGCTGGTGAGACCTGATTACCAAGAATGTTGATCGAAAAGTGAGAAAGGAGTTGTTTTTGGAGCCTATCAGAATAAACTCAATTTTGTCAGGGTTTAATTTGTTTGTGAACATGAAATTTTGAATGCTGTTTAGGCAATTCTTTAGTTTTTGTATAGAGTGAGAGAAATTTGTTGGTGAAAGTGTTATGTATAGCTGGGTGTCATCGGCGTAGAAATAATAGTTAATGCTACTGTGAGAGTGAATAATTGAACTAACTGGGTAAGTGTAGAGAGAAAAAAGAATTGGACCAAGGACGGAGCCCTGGGGGACCCCATACTGGAGTGTAGCAGGATGTGAGAGTGTGCTACCTACCTTGACCGAGTGTGTCCTTCATGAGAGGTATGATTTGAACCAGCCAAGTGCTAGTTCACTGATTCCATAGTAAACATTAAGTCTGTCCAGGAGAATGGTGTGGTCAATGGTATCAAATGCAACAGATAGATCCAAAAGGGTAAGAGCTGTGACAGACCCTTTGGCCATATTGAGAAGAATATCATTCTGAATATTAAGGAGGGCACTTTCGGAAGAGTGGTGTTTTCTATAAGCGGATTGGAAGGCAGTCATAAGGCCGGCTTCATCAAGATGAGTTTGTAGCTAGACTGCTACTACCCTTTCCAGTATCTTTGAAATGAAGTTCAGATTGGAGACAGGCCTATAGTTTTTGAAGATTTCTTTGTCTAAGGATGGGTTTTTTTGAGGATGAGGGTAACATGGGTCTGCTTGAAGAAATTTGGACACTTACCTTGTTCAAGAGAAGTATTAATTATCGAAGTGATGGGGATGATGAGACTATCCAGATTATCTAGAACAAGAAAAGTGGGCCAAGGGTCAAGGGAACATGATTTGCTTGGAGAGTTGATAATGATTTTGGTTACTTCATCCTCGGTTACAGTAGAGAAAGTGGAAAGGATAGGGGGAGGAGAGTCTGGCATGATGTGTTGTGACCTCGAAGAAGTAGGAAAAGCTGAGCTTAATTTTTCAATTTTTTCTGTAAAGTTTTCCAAAAATCTGTCAGCCAAGAGCCGAGGGGAATTTATTGATGGTAGTATCCTGGCTGGCAGTCTGTGTAACACATCACAGAGTACTCGCCATAATTTATTCGGGTCATGGTGATTATTCCAAATTTTTGCCTTAAGGAATTCAGATTTGGCCTGCATGCAGATTCTATTGTATTGGTGGACTTTCTACATGTATTGAGATCTATTGAAGGGAGATTTGTTTCTGTGCCAAATCCTTTCGAACAAACGTTTGCTCTCTTTTGCCGCAATTACAGTTTCGTTGACCAATCCTGGGATGTACTTCATCTTCCTTGGATGGATTATTAATCAGTTCAGAAGCAAGGAGATCTGTTTTCATTTTCTCTTTATCAATTTTATGGTATTTATGAAAGGTGACAGCAGCATTAGTCTGGGATTTAGGGGTTGAGAAATTTAGGGTGAAACTAACTGAAAAGTGGTCAGAGAAAGCATCAGTGGTATGGACATTGGAAATTCTGTCACTCTTGGATTTAGTTAAAACTTGGTCAAGAGTATGTCTGTGAATATGGGTAGGGAAATTAACTTTCTGAGTTAAGTCAAATGAATCGATCAGTGAATGAAAGGCTTTTGAATTTGAACATGTTGTTTCAAGGTGAAAATTGAAGTTGCCGATGATAACCAGATTTTCAGTGATGTGATGAATATCCTCCAAAAGTGACTGAAACTGTTCAAAAAAGGTTGGAGTACTGGAGGAAGGTGGTCTGTATATGTTCAGAAAATAAAAAGATTCTTTCCTTTGGGATATCTTACTGAGGAGATTTTTGAAGGTGGTGCAGGTCTTTGTAGGAACAACAGAAGGATCCAGTCCATCTTTAATGAAAAGCCCCAATCCTCCCCCACGGCAGATTGTAACCTGGTGGGGTGATTTTGGACAGATTGGCACTGGTGGTGTCAGGTCTGATCCAAGTTTCTTACATGGCAAAGAGGTTGGTGTCATTGTCTGAAATAAATTTTGTGATGGCAGGATATTTGTTGTGTATTGGCCTAACATTGGCGTAGGTGATCTTTGAACAGTCAGATGGTCCTGGGTTTGGGTTGATATCACCAGCAAGGAGGAGTAAGATGAAAAGGTAAAAAGGTGGTAGAGCTGGTGGAATTGATATTGATGATTTCATGATGAAATGTAGACAGAAGGTGGTGGTGGGGGGCCTGAAGGGACAGAAACTAACAACATCAGGGCAATGAATGCTCGAGTTACTATGGTGCTGGTATGTAGCAATAACTGGTTGGATTGCCAGTAAAATCTGTGGGAAAATCATTTTTGAAAGCTTAGGGGGGCTAAAAGACAGAAACTAAACATAAGGTTTGGGGAATTATGTAGACAGTATATATTGTGAAGGCGGTGGTCCCTGATAATGTGGAATGTGAGCAATAAAAGGGGATCAAAGAATAAAATGGGCAATTTCGGATGTGTAATTATCGAGTAATAATGTTAAAAAGGGAGTATAAAGAGGGAAAAGTTATTTGTACTTTCAACAATAATGCAGAGGCAGACGTAAGGTGAAATGTAGTGAGGATATTTTGTTAATGGTAGAGAATTTAGAAAAAAAACGGTACTTCCTTAACGGACACACGCCAAAATAATGTTTACTGTGTGTGAACAGAGCAAGAACGTTGTCTTCAATGCTTATGATGTACTGCTTTTTATCTCATTTATCTATATTATTACAATATTTGTGACTGTGGCAAGTACCTTAAAGCTACCTTGTGTAGCCAGGTGACTAATTTCCTAGAGGGGATGGATGTGATTACGGTGTAAAATTCTTTTTTCGGGTTTTACTAAAATAGATTACAAGCATAAGCAAAGAATCAGCTAAACCTCTGTAGCCACAGAACCTAGTTGGAATCACAGCTCAGGATCTTTACTTGCAGAGGGCAAAATAGTTGATTGGGATACACTACACAGTTACACCTTCATCCTGCATAAAATAATTTCTTATCTTTCCAAAAGAGCCCATACCAACATTTAACATTTACTCTTTTCCATAAGTAGGACATACAATAATCTATATTTAACAATTTGATCAGTTAAAATAATGTAAGTTCGAAAATGTGCTATTTCATTTCATGTTTATGTCTACTCCATTGGAGGGTGGGGGAAGGTAGACATATATTTTTATATTTTATCACAAACATATTTTAAATTTGTGCCAATTTTGTACTCAACATAATAACCTATTAAAAAATTAATGTTTTACTTTTCATACCTAGATTTTTGAGCATTTTAATTGCATTCATACGAGTACCAATATATAATACCTAGTGACGTCTAAATTTTTTACCCCCACTGCTTTGCAGGAATAACACAGTAAATTTGGTTTACATGTGTCTCTTTCGTATGTTTATATCCACAGAAAATGAATTCAGTCTTGTCAGGGTTATGTTTCAAGTTCACACCATTCATTCACTCCGGAACAAAAGAAACGACACTCAGTCAGCTCCAGAGTACTGGAGTCAAAATTCCTTGAGTCTACTGATGAATATATCCGGGTGTAATCAGCAAACAGATGCTGTGTGACATTAAAACTTGAAATGGCTTGAGATAACATCAGAAGAAAAGTGATGGAGCAGACAGGAAAGGAGCAGCTGGTGGCATATGATGTTTCAGTGCTCATCTTGCAAGAATTGAAGACAGTCAGCAACAGGCTGGATGTAGTCGAGGAGCAGGTGACTGGTGGCAAGAAGAAGTCAGGCGGGAGACGGAACACTGCTAAGTTAAGTTCAAACAATGACTTGTAAAAGAAAGTTGGGTAAACAAAAACAGTTGGTTGTTTCTTCTGAATCATCAGAAATCAATCGTAGGGTTGCTGACTGGGAGCAGGCCTCCAGCTCTCAAGGTAATGACATGGAAAAAATTAAGTCAGAAAGGGGGGTCCTGTCGAGGTTTTGGCTTCACATAAAGTTCCCTGACCCAATGAATCTATCTCTGGGGGCCCCGGCAGACAGAGGGTAACTTACGATCAATTAAGTCTTACCCAATTCATACAAGGTTTTGTAAAGATTGTTCTGGAAAAAAGAAATTTAGAATGGAGGGAGAAAATGTTAACATACCTAGTGGATATGAAGGAGGGTGCAACCGACTTTTCATGGGCCAACGTTAAGGCGGCCCACGCAGTTCTCCTATGTGAAATGGAGAGAGGTTCGGTGGATTGGTTTAGCACACAAAGGATAGACAGGATCTGACGGGCGCATACCCAAAAACATAATCCTGCACATAAGCAAAGTTGGTTAAAACTGGTGACACAGGTAAGAAGCCCTAGTATTGCAAGGCGTTTCAGTCAGGAACTTGTCATTTCACCAAGGACCATGAGGTAACAGGTAAGCTACATAATCATATATGTGCCCACTGTCTATCCCAAGGTAGATTCATGGGCTTTTCAGAAAAAAGATTGTAGTTCCTCAAAAATCCTTTCATTCAAAAAACAAGTAGTCAGCTGCTCAGCATTGAATAGAATTCTGAGCAGCAACAACAGTAATGTAGAATATTGTGGTCCATGCACATGAGATGTTGATTAATAATTGTGATTCTAATGGCAAAGGTTTTAAAATGGACGTCAGTGTCCATAATACTGTAAATACTAGCAGAACCCAGGTCATTGGTGAAGAAACACAATGTGGGGTCAGCAGAGTTTTTACTAGATTTTTTTGTAACTCCGCTTTTGATAGATGAGGGGTTCAAGGTCTATCTGCCAGAGGCAACAAAAAGAGGGCACTAGGACCAGAAAATGGGGAAAGGGGTAAACTCTGAACCTGTTTTTCTTGCTGGGTATACAAAGAAAGTGTGTGTAAACAATGACCTGGTGTGTGCTCAGTTGACAATGGAAGTGTGGAAAACAATGTTCAGAGTGTAATTAACCTTCTTAGTGGTCACTAGTACTATGGTCACACAATGTGTTTCTAAAAATAGACTCCCCCATTCATGAAATCTCTCTCGTATGCGTGACACTTCTCAAGTACTGGTGACTGGCCTGCAATGTGTTACTAAAAATAGATCCCCACAGCCAACACATTGTACTCCCACGCATGATGTAGCCCCATTCATGTCTAAAAACAGTGCTTTGGGGCAGTCACACTTACAAGAAGAGGCAGTCTATTTGACATTAATGCTAGTACAAATGATGACAAATATTTCAATTCTGTGTTTCAAAAGTGTCAATCGTGATTTGTCAGACATATTTTGACTTTGGGTTTGTTTCCCTTTCTGATTTTATTATGCCAAATGGAGTCAAAAGTACAGCCAAGGTCAATCTCAGTGCGTTTGAAATGCATGAGCTGGTGAAAAATAGTGGGCGTCCCAACTATTTGCATTGTAGGCTACCAGTTAAATCACAATTGAACATTGAGGCGTGGAAACTGGCCCTTACTGATTATTGGGATGTGCAGCTGCTCCAACTGTTAGAGTTTGGCTTCCCTCTCGATTTTAATAGAAATCATGCATCTGCAAATGAGTTTTCTGAGGACATAGGCACATACTTAGAGGAGGAAACAAGTTTTGGGGCCATTATTGGTCCTTTTCATAAAAACCCAATAATAAACTGTTACTATTCACCATTTATGACTTGGCAAAAAAGCAACTCAAAACACAGGTGAGACGTAATTGACTTATCATGGCCAAGAGAAGCTTCAGTTAACAATGGAGTTGATGAGGACTCTTACCTAGGAACTGACTTTGCTTTATCTTTCCCAACGGTCGATCATATCACAACATAGTTGAAGGCCATAGGCAAAGGTGCTCACTTGTATAAAGTTGATCTTAGCCATGCCTTTAAGCACATAAAACTTGACCCTCATGATTATGACCTTTTGTGCTTGACCTTGCGTGACATCATGTATGTTGATATGTGCCTGCTGTTTGGCAGCAAGCATAGGATGCAAATCTTTCAATGTATAAGCGACGCCATATGTTACGTTATGCGTCACGCCAGATATTGGGTCATAAATTACGTAGATGATTTTGTGGGGTTCAGGATGCCGAGCGTCACAAGGGCATCTTTTTATAAACTGTTACAAATTATGCAGGACCTGTCTGGACATTAGCCAGAAGAAGTTGGTTGAACTTGCCACTGTGGTTGTAATGTTGAGATAAATACTGAAAATGCTACCATTTCCATACCAGCAGAAAAATTGCGTCACATTTGCATCATGATAAAAGAATGGACAAACAAAAATTCTGCTCGAAGCATCAACTTCAGTCATTGCTTAAAATCCTCATTTATGTCCAGAAATGCATCAAGCTATCTCATTTTGTAATAGGATGCTGGACTTGTTAAGAGTAAATTATGATGCCACTAGCATCACTTTGACACATGAATTTAAAAGGGACCTTAGATGGTTTGATACTTTCTTGAGAGATTATAATGGTACGTCCTACTAGCAGAAGACCACATTCTTGAACTTGATGCCTGTCTGTTGGGTCTTGGTGGCAGGTGGAGGAGTGTCAGTTAGATATTATAAGAATCTCCCAATTGTACATTTAGAGATGATTAATATTCTGGTTGCCATACGTGTTTTGCTGGTTTCTGGTACAGGACTCGGGTTCTAGTCAGGTGTGACAATGAAGCTATTGTGCAAGTACTCAATTCAGGTAACACAAGAGACCCTTTCCTGGCCATGTGTGCCCGGAATATTTGGTATACTGGTGGCTTACATGATATTGAATTTGTGTACACCCACACAATGGGAAAGTAGAACAAAGTGGGTGAGCTACTTTCACGGTGGCAAAATACTCAGCACCAAATTTGTCAGCTCAATCGCCTGGTAGCTTACCCAGTGTGGCTAAAAGCGTCTGAATTTTTAGAGATGAATTATACCATTTTTAAATTACAACAAATTTCATGTTATATTACATTTACTGCACTTTGTTTCAGGTGAGAAGTCAGTCGCCGAACTGCTGCAGAGTGCTGAGTGTAGAATCAAGAATGCATTTAGGCCAAAGACCAAGAGATGCTATGAACTCTTGTTTAGGCTATTTCTGGGTATTTTCATTTGTATACATGTGAGCCTGAGAGCTTTTGCTCTCCAAACCATCATATCATACTTGGAGTTTTTGGTAAAAACAATGTTTCTGTTCACATGGTGGCTAACCACATTTCAGCCATAACGACACAATTTATTTTGTATGGTTTACAGTACACCCTGTTGGATCACCCACAAATAAAGTATTTTGTAAAGTCCATAAGAATAAATAGGCCTTTAACTGTGTACTTTAGCAGTATAAAAATATATGATTTACATTTTATTTAGATTTGACTCCTTTGTGCATGTTATTGCTAATGGTTAACTACTCCTACTTTGGAAAGGTTACAACTGTGGCATTTGAATTGTTTGTATGTACCTTAAATGTGTGTAACCTTTGACCTCTGTAATATTTATTCCTGCCTTTTCTGTACAAATTTTTCTCCTGCCTCACTTTAACTCCATTGAGGCAAGTCGCCAGTTTAAGAAAATTGTAAACATTTTTACATGGAACTGGAGGTGAATGTTATTTGTACTTTGCGTTTTATGATTTACATTTTATTTAGATTTGACTCCTTTGTGCATGTTATTGCTAATGGTTAACTACTCCTACTTTGGAAAGGTTACAACTGTGGCATTTGAATTGTTTGTATGTACCTTAAATGTGTGTAACCTTTGACCTCTGTAATATTTATTCCCGCCTTTTCTGTACAAATTTCCCTCCTTCCACACTTTAACTCCATTGAGGCAAGTTGCCAGTTTAAGAAACTGTAATCATTTTTACATGGAACTGGAGATGAATGTTATTTGTACTTTGCGTTTTATGATTTACATTTTATTTGGATTTTAATATTTTATGGACCTGATTGTAAGTTAAGTACCTGTGGACACTTTGCCACAGGGCGAATGCTATGGAAGAGGAGATTTATGACTCTGCTTTGAGTCGTGCTTGTCTTGCTCTATTTGTTGGAGCCCTCTTTGAGGGCTGTATTTATTTGTAATATCACATTTGGGCTATTTAGAACCCATACTTGTCATCCAAAAGTTTCACAGCACACAAGCACGATTCAAAGCAATTTCTCTGCTTTGTTTTGAGTATGGTTAAAACTTTTGATTGTGTTAAATGAGGGGGTCATCATACAAGACCCCTAAACAGTTAAAATATGGACAACAATCAACCAATGGACACTAACTGGAAAATTTAATAAGTAAATTAAATTTTTATAAGTTAATACCTTACCTAGTGGACAGATGCATTTGTCCGGCACCTTGCCGGTCACGCCAAATGTTAGAAAAAAACGTCCTGAGCTGGGCTCTGGCCGGGACCGGTAGCGTCCTGTTCACTCGCCAGGTGGCTGTACAGCCTCCCTGCCGGTGTACTGCGCATGCGCAGCGCATGCGCTCTTCCTCTTTTTGTTGCCTACCTTAGGAAATCCCCTAGGGCTAAGATTAGCGGGGAAGGTAGGGAGGGAATCCCCCTGTCCACTAGGTAAGGTATTAACTTATAAAAATTTAATTTACTTATTAAATTTTCCATTTTATTGCGTTAATACATCTTACCTAGTGGACAGATGCAGAATAACTACCCAGTGGAAGGAGGGTAGCCAAGAGGGGAATTGCTTAGAACTCCAAAACTATGTATAAAAAGGTGGATCCGGAATGATTAGAAACCCAGATACCTCGGATCACACCTATTGCCCCCCCCCCCCCCCCCCTTTCTTTTTTCAAAAGTCCAGTACTGGCTCGCTAGGAGTACAAAAGGACTGAGGAGGGTAAGAGTTCTGAATAACGAGGAAGAACAGGACCTATAAGACTATCCCATTAAGCCCTTAGTCCCACTTTGGATTGCGGCAGACTAAGGACCCAAAATAGTGGAATATTTTTTTTTTTTAACCAGTATACACAGTATATACATATGTACAAGCCAGAGGATAAGGGAGCTATTGAGTCTCCTGAATCTGTTGGGTTGCCACCACGGGGCCCAAATGATACAACTCAGAATCCGCCCAGGCCAAATCCTTCAGATAGAACTGGGTAAACGTATTATGAGCCCTCCAGTGACAAGCGGAGAGGATCTGATCTAGTGAAATTCCTCCCTGAAAAGCCCTAGAGGCTGCGAAAGCCCGGACATGATGGGCTCTGACTTGATGTAAATCCTGAGCTTTTTGGTCTGAAAGTTGATAACACAACAGTACCGTCTGCTTAACCCAGGAGGAAATGGTGGCAGGGACAATGTCCTTCTGAAAACCTTTCTTGAAAGACACAAAGACCAGTTCCTTCCCTTGACGGGAATCCTTGGTCCGGTCCAGGTAGTAACGTAAAGCCCGTACTGGGCACAGAGACCTGTCCCCAGACAAGGACTTATCCAACGTTGGAGCTAAAGCTGGGATGATCACTGGAGCCACTGAAGCGGGTCCATCCCGAGCCAGCTGGTTTTTGGAGAGGAAACTGGGAGATGGATACAAGGAAACTTTACTCCAGTCCTCTTGGTGCCTAATATTCTTAGCTAACCAAGCATGGATTTCGCTTCTTCTTTTGCCTGACCCCAGGGCCAAAAGGAAACCCGTCTTAAAGGTCAGATGCTTCAGCAAAGCCTTCCGTAGAGGTTCGAAGGGAGCCTTGGTAAGCTGATGGAGCACTAGCGAAAGGTTCCAGGAAGGGACCCCTCTTCGACCTTTCGGTTTGTCTCTATGAAAACTGTCTAACAGGCGGGTAAGATTTTCATCTGAGCTTATATTGAGGTTGTCATTACCTACCATATCGGTGATGGCTGTCCTATAACCATCAATGGTGCTGGGTTGCAGATTCCTCTCCTTGAATAGGTAAAGGAGAAAATCCGCAATATGATTCACAGAGGGTGACCTGAAGTCCACCTTGTTCGATTTACACCACTTGACAAATATGGTCCACTTTGACTTGTACACGGCTCTGGTTGAGCCCCTCTGAGGAGCCTCAATTCGTGTTGCCACCTCTTCAGAGAAGCCGTGTTTCCTGATGGCAGAGCTTCTAGGAGCCAAGCATGAAGATTGAGATTCTAAAGGTTCCGGTGAACTAGCCCGTTGAAAGGCTGAGTCACTAGGTCCCTTGTCAGAGGAAGGCTGAAGGGGATCTGAACGGATAGGTCCACCAGGTCCCAAAACCAGGGCATGTTTGGCCAACCTGGGGCAATCAGAATCATCCTGCGACAACCCTGATCCATTATCTTCGAAATTACCTGAAGGAGCAGGGAGACTGGAGGGAATGCATATGCGTTCAGATGTTCCCAGGATAAGCTCAGGGCGTCTACCGCGCAGGCTGTCTGATCCGGAACCGGTGACACAAAACGGGGCAGTTTGTGATTGAACCTGGTCGCAAACAAGTCCACTAGTGGTGGGGGCCACCTGGAACACAACTGACTGAAAACTTGAGGGGAGAGGGACCATTCAGTCTGAATCACTTGATTGTGCCGAGAGAGCTTGTCGGCTATCACATTTAAGCGACCCGGAATGTGTCTTGCCCTTAGCGTTATGCCCCTGTGATGGCACCAGGACAGGAGTCTCCAAAGGAGGGCACAGAGAGAGCCTGACCTCATCCCCCCTTGTTTGTTTATGTAAGAGACCACTGTGGTATTGTCTGTCGCCACAAGAACAATCTGATCCTTGCACAGATGCTCTAACTGTCGTAAGGCCAGAAGGACTGCCTTCATCTCGAGAAAATTTATATGAAGGCGACTTTCAAAAGGAGACCAAACGCCTCTTGCAGTGAAGTCCCCTAAGTGTGCACCCCAACCTTTGTTTGAGGCGTCTGTAAATAGTTGAACGGCGTGCTGAAGAGGGTGCAGAGGTTGACCTTTCAGAACATTGTTTTCGTCCAACCACCAGTCCAAGTGAGGGTGTAGTGATTGAGGGACTGGGATAACCTTTTCTAAAACTTCTGGAACATGCCAGTTCTTCTTGAGGTGCCATTGCAAGGGTCTCATATGAAGTCGACCTGCTGAGACCTGCTTCTCCGTGGCTGTCAAGAGACCTATTAGAGACACGAACTGACGGACTGTACACCTGGGAAGGCTCTTTATGAACCTCAGCTTCTCTTGAAGGGCCTGCCAACGGTCCTGAGTGGGTAATACCCGACCGGAGGTCAGGTCGAACCGGTAACCTACAAAATTGAAGACCTGTGTGGGAACTAACTCTGACTTGGTCATATTTACTACCCAACCTAAATCTCGACATAGGTCCAAGAGGGTCTGGGTATGTTGTAGGCAGATTTCCGGGGAAGGGGCTCTCAGCAACCAGTCGTCTAGGTACTGGTGGATCCTGATACCCCTTGCCTGCGCCATCAGCTTCACCTCTTTGACTATTTTGGTGAACTCCAGTGGAGTCGTGGCCAAACCGAAGGGTAGGGCTGTGAACTGGAAAGTCTGCTGAAACAGGAAGAACCTGAGATACTTTCTTGATCTTGGGGCTATGGGGATATGGAAGTAAGCGTCGCTGAAGTCCAGCGACGTGACCCACTCCCCCGTCTTCAAGGATAAGCGGATTGTTTCCGGAGTTTCCATCTTGAAGGTGCCGGTACTGAGAAAGAGATTCAAACGACTTAAGTCTAGGATTGGTCTCCATTTGCCATTTGGTTTGGGAACCAGGAACAGGCGGTTGTAAAATGCCAGGGAAGACTTGACCACTACCTTTTCTACTACCAACTTTCCCATGAGACTTACAAGAGCCTCTTTGAGATGCATGTTTTTGGATGGGTTTGCATAACCACTTTGAACCACTGGGAACCTGGTTAGAACCGGTCTTTGTTTGAAAGGTAAGGTGTAACCCCTTTTGAGGATAGAGACTACCCGGGGATTTGAACCCATGGCTTGCCAAACTTGCCAAAAATCTTGAAGTCTGCCCCCTACATTCTGTACGGAGACAGCACTGGGGACACTGTGAGCAACAGGGGCAAAAACACATGGATTTACACAAGATACACTTTTGACAGACTTTATTTTGTTCAGACAATTGCCGGGGCTTACTCCTTTCTTTTGTGGATGCCCGTGTGAAAGAACAGAACGAACAGGACTGACAACAGGACAATACACATCCAGAAGATTCTTGGTTTTGAACAATGGAACTTTGTCTACTGTTTGAAAATTGTCTAAGCTTGGATTTACAGACACACTTTTGTCCTGACACGGAGGGTCCAACTGAAACTGATGCACTAGGCTGACTGCTGGACCACTTAGATAATTGTCATTTATACGGTTTAAAAGACTGCCCTTTTAAAAAACGGGGGTTAGAACCCCGACCACGTCCCCTGCCTCTGGGACGATTTCGGCCAAACTGTCTCCATGGTTGATTTTGCTGTTGAGAAGAGTGGTCAGTAGCAGATGATTGTTTCCTATCCTTACGGTCGTAAGGTTTATACCTTTGAGTACCTTTCCAATTTGCGTGCTGAGTAGCACCCGGTCCGGGTCTCTGAGCAACGCTACTAGCTTCAAACTTTTGAATATCCTGTTCTGCAGACATGATGGCTGCATCAGGGAAGAGGCCGTAGCCAAACAAAGGAGCGTTCCGCAGCAAGTTCATAGTATCCTGTTTAACGCCCTGCTTCACAAATTCAAGATATGAGTCTCTTCTTAACAGAACTAGATTGGCCATATTCACAAACAAACTGTCCGCCAAATGCTGAAGAAACGTGCCCATGGCCACAGAAAATTTCTTATGAAAGGCCATGAGGTCACGCAGGTCATTCAAAGCATTGGCCACGTCCTTCAAACACTTTCCTTTGCCAAGACGAGAGGACAACAGAGTAATATTCTGCGACATCTTCTCCTGAAGTTCGGTGAAACAGCGACTGAACCCTGCCGCATGATTGATGATATAACTGTCTTCATGTGCGGCACGCTCCCACCTATGCAGAGATTCTTGGGCAATAGGCCTGGAGGGAGGGCCTGTGGACGGGTAAGCAGAGGCACGAGTTATCCTTGGGAAATGGGAATTAACCTTGGCCTCAGTGTTTCTCCAGTTGAAAACAGATCGACCAGGACGATGTGGCCCGTCAGACTTAAGTAGATGCATCTTGTACCATTTCTCCTGTGACTTTGGTACCTTGATGAACTGGTCACGTCTTAAACCTGCGGGCCGGTGTAAAGCCATCACAAATTTTACACGGCTTGTCCTTCACACAATTGTCTTCCCCTATAAGCTTTTCGCGGCACCGCGCACATTTGTCATGTAAGTCGAAAAGAGCCATAACATGGCCACAGGAACCCCTTCTTTGTCCCTTCTTATCGCCCGGAGATGCCATGACACTTCTTATACACAACTAACACAAATATTTTAAACAAAGAGCTTGAGAAGAAGTATATATATAAATTTTAAAAGTTTCTCTTAAATCCCAAGCGTTCTTCACGCGCCAAACAAAAAGAGGAAGAGCGGATGCGCTGCGCGTGCGCAGTACACCGGCAGGGAGGCTATACAGCCACCTGGCGAGTGAACAGGACGCTACCGGTCCCGGCCAGAGCCCAGCTCAGGACGTTTTTTTCTAATGTTTGGCGTGACCGGCAAGGCGCCAGACAAATGCATCTGTCCACTAGGTAAGATGTATTAACGCAATAAAAATACAAATTCTGAATAAATTGAAAAGTCTCAGTGGTCGCATGTCCCAGATGGAGAATAGGATGGACAATCTTAGTTCCAAATCATTGTTTCCTGCTAGGACATCATCCAGAAGTGAGACTTCACATGGATCTCCAGCAAGCATTCGTGAGGATAGAACCCATGTCTTGAAGGATTGTGCTAGCAGCATGGAGAACGATTTAGTACTACCGACTCAGGCTACCTTACGACAGTCCAGAAGCATTCAGGACCAAGTGGACACCAGGATCAGGGAGCTTCGGGCAGTGGACAAAGAAAAAGGCAAGTTCAAATCCCAAAGGGGAGGTTCAGAGACAATCTGGGTTAACCATGAGATTGCTTGGCCTCATAATTTTGTACTCAATGGTAACTCAAACAATACAGTAACATATGACAGTTTATCATTAAGCCCATGGGTTTCAGGTTTTGCCACTATTATTACGGATGAAAATGAGGTAGAAGTAAAGAACAAAATGATTGAGTACTTGTCAGAATTAATGGAGGACTCCCATGATTTCAGTTGGTCATCTGCAAAAGGTTCCCACCATGCTGTTCTTCTTTGCAGAATGGAGGAGGGTCGTGTAACATGGAAGGAAACCCATAAGATTGACTGAGTAAGAAGAGCTTATGCTCATAGATCAACCTCCGAATCCCAAGTACCTAGAGGTAGCAAGAAAGTCATAAAGATGCACCTATCCCTTGTAAGTACTTTCAGAGAAATTCATGCTTACACAAAGGTGGCCATGAAACAAGTGGTCATACCTATTTGCACATTTGCAGTACCTGTCATGCACAAGGCAAGAATGCTTCCCATTCGTCTAAAGATTGTCAGAAACCAAAAAACGACTAGGGCACTGCAGAAATGCAGTGCCAAGTACAAAAAATATAGGTGGTATTAGAAATTATAACAGCAGATGGATCATGATTGCTAACTTGAGCAAAAATGAGTGTCAAAACTGAAAGTTAGACTGGGCTCAGTGGTCCAAAAAATGTCAAAAAACATCCCCAGAAACCCATGCAATTAGAAAGTTTCAACCAACAAGACTATTTACTGGTCCTCAACGCATGCATGTTAAAAGATTTTTAAAAAATCAGTTTTAAGGACTCTGAAGCGATTGTTCCAAAAAGTCCTCCCATGCGAAACAAGCACTTAAACAAATCGCACATTGTGTTGAATGCCAAACAAACAGCTGATGACCAATGCAGTTCAATATCATTAAACAATAGATTCAGTGTGTGTAATAATGCTGATTATTTTCCTGAAAGTGCGTCAAAAGACACAAATTGTGAACAAAAAACGGTGTGTTTATATCTTGCTGGTTAAGTAAATGTGATAATGTTGAAAATATCACTGTAGGAAATAGTTTTGGTAGTGATAATGCAATGAAAAATGTAAAAACAAGTGTGACAAACTCTGTTGAAACAGTAATTGTAAATCTGCCGCAGATGACTAGTCGAATGATGAAGTCGAATGACAGTACCAAAAACATGTTGCCTCCACAATGTTGTCGTTCTGTTACAACTTGCCAAGTAGACAAATATGACCTGGATTCGAGGTTCAGACCACGTCATCAGAGCAAAATCGCCTCTGCAATAGATTGTGCTACATTTAAAAAATGGGATGATCAAAATTGTGAAAAATTTGGTTTCATACCATTGGGTGACATTTTGTTACCTCCTGTTGACTTAAACAATTTAACAAAAGAAAAAATTTTTGATGTGCATAGGCGAGTTAAGGCATCAGGAACTCATAATTTCATGCAATCACAAATTCTGATTCAATCCCAGTTGAAACCGTATATATGGAACGGCACTTGACTGGCTATTGGGATCACAGTTATTGTTGCTATTAAAATATGGATTCCCATTGAACTTTGATTATAATAGTCCCCTAGAGAATGTTGACAGAAACCATACCTCAGGTATACAATTTGCTGATGATATACAGGCTTATCTATCTGACGAAAAGTCCTTTGGAGCTATATTAGGCCCTTTCAAAGAACCCCCTATCAGCAATTTGCACATATCCCCATTTTTAACTAGGGACAAGCCTGGGGCCTCTCATAGATGTGTAATTGTTGACTTAAGCTTTCCACATGGTAGATCAATCAATAAGGGAGTCCAGCTTGATACTTATCTAGGTACCTCCTTCACCTTGACATTGCCCACAATAGATAACATCACACATCAAGTTAAAAATGGGTTAAGGTTGTCATCTCTATAAAATTGACTTGAGCAGGGCCTTCAGGCATATCAAGTTCCAACCTAAGGATTGCAATTTACTAGGTTTGAAGCTTAATGACCTATATATTGACAGTTATCTACCGTTCGGTTTCAGCATGGTTTGGCTTTGTTTCAGCGCCATTTCATGCACCTTATTATGGCCCAGAAGGGCCTAGCAGTCACCAATTATATTGATGACATAATAGGACAATCAGTTTTAAGCAAATCCAGAGCCTCATTGGATGCCTTACGAGCCCTCTTGGTAGAACTAGATTTTGACATAAGCGAAAAGAAAGTAGTCCAACCAGCAACCAAAGTCATATGCTTAGGAGTTGATATTCACAAGGGTGGGTGGACAGATTTGAGTGTACTAAAAACTACTCCAGTCACTACTGGGTAAACTGCTATATGCGACCAAGTGTGTACGCATATCCAGGCCATTTTTTTAACCACATGCTTGACCTTTTAAGGGCTGCAGGTAAGCTGACAAAAATCTCTTTGAATATGGACTTTAAAAGAGACCTCAACTGGTTTATTAACTTTCTACCACAATTTAATGGCAAGGCTTTTATCTCACATAGGCCGATTACCAAGGAAATTGAATTGGTGCATCTTTACAAGGCTTGGGTGCTAGATGGGGTCACCAAGTATATATCATCTCCATTCCTCTAGGTTTCAAAACTCTTACCATTGTCCACTTAGAGATGTTAAATATTTTGATGGCAATTCGTACTTGGGGCCGTCAATGGCATGGCAAAGCTGTCAGAATATTTTGTGATAATGCAGCTGTGGTTTCAGTCTTACATTCTGGCAAAACCAGAGACCTCACATTAGCAGCTATCACAAGGAACATTTTATGGAAACAGCTCAGGTTGACATAGCTCTCAAAACTGGCCATATAATGGGTAAGGTCAATGAAATAGCAGACAGTTTATCCAGATGGAACATGGGTGTATAATATCAACAAAAATTCCACCTTCCTGTTCATATTTGAAAAACAAATCCCTAAAAATGCAAATTAACTGGTCTATATAACATCCACAGGTCCCCAGGGCAGGATGTCAGCCTTAACAGCCAGGGCCACGAGTAGACTAAACCAGGCTTTTGCAGATTCCATCTCCAGGTCATATCAAGCAAAATTCAAAATTTTTGTGGGATTCTGTTGTGTTGCTCCTATTAACATAATGACTATAACCCCAGTCAGTTCTTACATTTTTAGAATTTATTACTTAGAATTTCTCTCAAACCATCTGTCAGCAGTCACATCAATTCTGTCTTCATTTGGAGTAGACATTTCAGCCTCTGAACCCTTCTATTAAACCCATCATAGACACACTCACCCTCCATTTGATCATACAATCTATAGATAGCATGTATATGAGCCACATCTATAAAATAGCAATTTTACTCTCATTCTTCAGTTTTGTAAGAATTTCAAATTTAGTTCCCATTCCATATTTCCGTATGAACCCCTAAAACAATTATCATGTGGTGATATAATATTTGCACATCCAGGAATTCATATGATCATTTAATGGACCAAAATCTTACAAAACAAAGATAAGATCAAAGTACTCAAAGTCCCTACACTGGGTAATTACCCCCTTTGTCCTGTTTCAGCATTAAAGAAAGTACTTTCCACTATTCTGGCTTAAGTAATCCCCCCCCCCCTGTTCCACATTAAATGCTATACCAAATGGATCCCTCTTAGTGACACAAGACTCAGAAAGGCTTTCACAAATATCCTTTAAAACTGCAACAGACATCACCTTTCACTCCCTCCACCGTTCAGGTGCCACTTTGGCGTTCAATCTTAATGTCCCTATGCAAGATATTCAAAGTCATGACACCTCAAAGTCGGAGGCAGTTTGAACTTATATTACACAAGATCACAATGCCTCTGCTTCATTTCAAAACCTACTTCGTACCAAAACTACTGACTACTGGGGCTTGGGGTTCTTGTAGTTTTGTTTAATTTAGACGTTAAAACCAGTACCATAGTTCATTTATCATTTTAGAATTATAAACCACATATAGTCAAATAAATGCGTGGCTAGTTCACTTTCTAAATTAAAGTATTTAATTTATTTATTTGGGGTTTTACATCGCTTTCAACACAAAACAGGTCATATCATGATGGGTAGTTGAAAGGGCAGAGGAAACCAGTACATACAGCTCATCAGGGTTCTGTACTGTAAACTGCCGACCAACGGCAAGCAACTACCAGCTTTCCCACTTGAGGCCATGCCGGGAACCGAACCCCGGCCTCAGAGGTGGGAGGCGAGAGTGTTACCACTCTGCCACCATGACCCCTTTAAAGTACCTACATTGTTCAAGCAAATTAATGATTCAATTAATGTTTGCTAAGTTTTGACTTAAACTCATTACTTTATTTAATGAAATTAGTTAGTTAACTACTTTTGATAAGTTTCAACTCAAACTCAATTAAGGTGACCTCGTCACCTTTACTAGTTAACAAATGTAGTTTAAGGGCAATTCAAAGTATTATGTCGAATAGTGGTGACCCTAAGGTCGTCTGATAGTTACTTAATGTCAAATCAAGTTAAGCTGGCCTTAAAGTTGTATCTTAGCTTTGTGTAATAGTATGTATATATACAGTAGTATATGTTAACAAATAGAATAAACTTAACTTCCCCAGTGTGTCTTTTACTGACTTAATATTCAAGGTCAGGACACTGTGGGCTTTGAGGGATTTTCTATGTATATATAGTAACATTGATAATTATTCACGTATAACATGTAAATAAGTTCGCTCTTCCTACCTAGCTTACAACTCTTACGTCATGGCTTAAGGTAACCTTAAATTTTGCATTTCTTCATGACTGAAACCTGTAACCCAGGTAGCCTGGGTGACCTCATCTGACCTTTACAATGGGTCATCGGAAATCTGTGACATGTGCTTGCTTGGTTCAGGTGACCTTCAATTATTTCAAGGTCATAGTAAAGGTTTAAATGTGACATCTGCTAATTATATTGTATACACTCAGAGACTTTGATAATACATATTTACATTTTGGTCTGTACATAAATTTAGTAGTCACATTTATTGAATTTACTTACATTTACAAATGTTGTATGTAATTTTATATGTTTGAGTATAAATAAAAATCATGCTCCGCTATGCGTTTTTCACTGGCCCGGGATTGGGGAGACTGTGTAAAGAAACTGGATGCTTTATTTGTAATGGTATTGAAGTATAATCTGGTTCATGTTGATATTGAACAATGGGGGGTTAGTGTCTTTAATTACGTACAATGGTGAGAACTTTTTCAATTATATTTGACTAAGTGTAATTAAGATACATAGAATAAATTGCATGCTGTAATCAATCCCTTGTAACCTATATTCTGTAAATGCTAGTTTATATCAGAATTATTTGAATTGCAATTATTTTAAATGCAAAAGCCTCTGCAGATGCTGATCCTAACTTTTGTGATGTTTTAAGAATAATTGCCAAATTGACTAGGATAGTTTTTTCTGGGGCAGATTTGAAAGGGGCTGATTTGGTAAAGGGCCGAATTGTCTATGACTCGCTCCTTGGGCCCGGGATTTGAAGGCTGAAAATTTTCTGAGTTCCTTGCATCTGATGTGCGTCTTCAAGAAGTTAAATTTATCCTAAATCCAGTTCTGGTTTTCTTTTGGAGCCCGACCAGACTTGGACTTTGTGAATTCACTGTAGCGAGTCATTTGGGATTCAAACCAAGTCTTGCACACTTTGACAGACAGGTTTCCTTTCTGGCCTTGAAATTCCTTAAAATTTTCATTGGTTTGTGTGTGGAGACTTCTATCTTCCTCACTCTTCTGTCCTTCTTAGGACCCGTTTTTCTATGTTAAAGCAGCGTTTGTGAGAAAACAAAGTCAGCCCACTTGTATCTCAACACTAAATCCTAGTTAATTTGTCAAAACAAAAGCCTTATCTTAAACTCTAAAATATGTAATCTGTCAGATGTCAGACTCTAAATGATACATTGCGCAAACCAACTCACCTTATATAGTCATATATTTCATTTCCAACAAGCCATGGGTCGGTAAAATGAGGCAGGCTTGTCCTACACACTTCCCGGCTTATCTATTGCTGTAACTGCCTTGTCGGTTTCTGTTTATGGCTTGTCGTGATATGTTCCCGGCTTGTCCTGCTGATATGTTGCAGACTCTACAGCTGAAGACTTCTGCGGAAATGACCAAGTCATGTTGGTAATGTTTACGACACTGGTTTCATTTCCAGTACCGTTGGTTTGTGTGTACACAGACTTCACCTTGATAGGCCAGGAAGTGCTTCCAGACAAGGCGGTAATAGTATAGTGCAAGACGGGAAGTATGACTGACAAGCTGTAGAGACCCATGACAGGACGGTTTCCAGGTGGGCAGAGCCAATGTCACTATACAGAGTCATGGAGGGTCGGTGAAATATCAAACAATATTTTGGTTCAATATTTTTGCTAATCCACAGCGACAAGTCAGGAAAATCCATAGTTACTGACACAACAGCCCCAGTGGACCCTCCCATAAGACCTTAAGGAATATATCTCCATTATAAGTGGACAAAAACACTCAAGACAGAGTAGCTCACCCACAAAAGTTTTTAGATGTGTTTGACAAAAACAAATTGGACAAAGGCTATAAATGCTGTGATTATGCTAATGACATTTCATTAAATAAGTTGCAAGATTACGATAAGATTACACTCCTGACCAAATAATCAGGACACTCAGGATGTAAACGGGTAACAGTGAAATAGGTATAGCAGGAAAAAGTAAAGGTTACTTTTAGGTGAATATACACAATCATACCTTGCATGATGCCGTCTGATCTAAGTTCTTCATACACATCAACAGGGGAACTGGCTGCCGCTGCTTCTAGGTAGGGATTGCGTGGAAGGGTCCCTGAAAATATTGAGCATTAGAATTAGCAAAAATATTAGTAATAATAATGAATTGAAAACTATTAAAAGTAACTTCTACTTTGTTTTAAGTTTTCACTTTTAAGCATGTTTATCCTGATTATAACAAATTCACAGGCTAAGCATTTAACAAAAATAGAGTCATCAGTGCACTGTGTACACTGACATTTTTGATAAAAAACAGGAACCGTTGTTTGCGCAGGCAAAACTCACGAATATGCCCAAAGAGAAGCCTTTTGATATAAACAAATAGTTATTTAAGCAACCAAATCATAAAAATAATCTATATAAAGAATTTGTGTATTATTTGTTTTTAGCGAAACTTCTCATTTTATGAATTTTGCCATATTTATCTTATTTAGAAAACGCAAATAAATACAGGCTGCCAGGGAAACGGTTATATGTGAGATCTATTAAATTAAATCAATAAAAAGACTACTATTTCAAAGCACCTTTTCACCCATAAAGAATCTTTGCTATCAGTCAGGATTATTGTACCTTATAATTAGGTAGATGTAGCTTAAGGACAACACTGTCTTGAATTAGATAAATAAGAAAGTAGTCGACTGTTCTAGCAAGATATATGTACATAAATTATTCTTTAACTAAAAAGCACTCGTAGAGAGCAGACCTCCACCTGAGTGTATGTTTAAATATTTTTTGTCTGTTTCCAGATTCTGATCTAGATTTTTTGCAAATTGCAATCACTTCTGACTTTGGCTAGATTCCACCGCCATGAAAAAATATTCAAGGAATTTAATCTCATTACTTTTGGATTGTCAACCAAAAAGCTAAACTCGTGGAAAATACACTAAAATGGGATCTTTGATAATTCAGAATTTCTTTAATTTAGAATATGATCTGGATCTTTCCCAAAATTCAATCACTTTATCATTTGATCAGCTACAAAAAAAATTACAAAAAAAGGTTCCTTACCTAAGAAGTAATCATGGACACAGGCAAACAAACAGACCGACAAATTAATCCGACCAAAAACATGCTATGGTGTTTACTATAATGGTCCATAAAGTATAAATGTGCAGGACATGACCCCTATCACAAAAGGCTTTGAATTGGCTTCTCTTCAAGGATGCATAAAAAATATTGAATGTGCAGACATGGCCCTATAGGCAATGCAGGTCAGTTATGGAAGTGACCCCTACGTGTTAAATAATTGTGAACCCCCAAATGTAATTAAGAACTTTATGTATCCCTACACGTGGCTTCCTTGTTATATAAGTTGGCTGACTTCTTTTGGCGCCACTTTTGAATTTTGCAGCCGGGGATAATGGAACTTTCTTCTCATTATGAAAATACATTGGACTATTAAGTTTTAGTTGTTTTAGCTTCTCTGTAGGACAAGTATTATTGTTTATCTGGATTAGCAACACATCGGTTTTAGTGCTTTTACTCAAAGATCAGCACAAGAATGGGTAGATCGCATTGATGCAAGAATTGTCACACGTCCCATGAGGGGCCGACAGAGAGCAAGTGCCAGAAGTTTGATAGTCAGGCTCAAGAGGAAGGAGATCAGGCATTGTTGGAGAGTCAGGCGAGTAACATTGTTTTGTCAAATGATAACGTAGTGCCAGAAGAACATGCCAGGTTGGTTGCTCAGCAGGTACACACTAATCCAGTAAAAAATTGTCAAGATACCAGTACAGGTGATAAAGCAATAGATGCTGGACAGCAATTAATTCTACAGGAATTACAAAGAATGTCAAAACGGTTTGGCGTGCTAGAAGAACAGGTAGCCAAGGACAGGGAAGTATTAACAGGATTAGTCAGCCAAGTTAAACCACAATCACAAGGACAGGGGCAGAAGAAGGTAACCAATTTATTATCATCTGAATCAGTACCTACCTCTTCAAAAAGCACATGACAAAGCAATGTTACTAAGCAACGTCAAAAATGTGATACAAAAATACATGTAATACCTGTCAAATCAGACCAAAGTGTCTCAGAGTGACATACATAGGGATTCTTTGTTTCCCAGAGACAATACAACCACCAACACATACAGCAATACCGGCAATGACACAACTCTCAGTGATGATGGAGTCATAAGCCCAGAACAAGTCATCAGGTGTCAGATTTATGACATGTCACAGTCCACTGCACATAACAATCACTTTATTAATCCAAGTCATCAAATGCATCAACGGGCTAACACCATGGTCGCACCTACACACATTGTGACCATTGAATCTCTCATTCTATCCAACATGTCAGCATTTCAGTCGCAGGATGGTGTTAGACCAAAACTGATAAATAGTAGCCACACAACTTCTCTGAGTAACCATAGTAACCATAATTTCAGTTATCTGGTGCTAATAGCACGTTTTCTTTCACAGATTCACAGAATCAGACAGGGGAGGGCAGACAGACAAGAAACATCACAGCTACTGGCACGTCAATGACACAGCAGGTATCAGACGCAATTGCTGGGAGCAGGAATGCTGTGACAGAGGCAGATCAGCAGCTCTTGGGGAAGGAACAGTCGCTGTATCAATCCGCACACATCAATGACAGAGTACCACAAAGGTATCAAGAATTGGAGGAGGCCATATCCCTGAATTCACAAGGCAACATTGAACTGTTATTAGAAGCACTTAATCAGAGGAAAAAGAATGAGAAAATCAAGGTTAAATGGCCCCAAGATTTGGCGTTTATTGGTAGTTTGAGAAAGATACCAACTGATGAGCAACTTAACACCTGCCAGTGATTATTGTGGCTCTTATGTATAAGGCAAGAAAAAACAAATCCCAATATCAAAGAGAACATGATTGACTATCTTAAAGAATTAATGCAGGATGCGTGTGATATACACTTGAGAGAGTGCCAAAGGTGCACACTCAGTGCTCCTACACCGCATGGTTGATGGGGTGCTTGCATGGAACCAGGTAAAAGAGGTACATAAGATCAGGTAGTGCTACGCACAGACAGTGTCAACCAACAACATACAGGACAAGAATAGTAAAAGTAATAAAGTAGTTCCTTGTTTGAAGCATAACAAAGGTACATGTCTGAGGAATAATGATCATGAATGGCAAAATCTCTTCCTGAAGCACATGTGTCAATTTTGTTATAGTACTTTTAATAAGGTAGAACATCACCCACGGAAAGATTGCTGGAAAGCTCCAAAAGAGACCTAAAAATAGGTAAAGCTGCCAACACTGCTACTGTACATAACAGATATGTGCATAATCAGGGCATAAGTCAAGGGGTCAATGATTTCTTGGACAGCAAAGGTAAACATAAGACAGGGAAATTTTATAATCAGCCTTCCAGCAAGCTTCAAACAGTATTTTCAAGAGTAGTTATCAACAGTTCCAAGAACTTGGGCATAACAAAAAACATAGAACACAAGAAAGTAGTTGTCAAAGGTATTAGTAACCGGAAAACAAAGGTAGCAAAAGAGGGGGATGGTGCCAGGGATACTGTCAAATGTCTCAATTGATTCGCAATATTAGCAAATGTAGAGGAAACTTGGGGGAAAGCCCCAGACAAAGTCAATGTGTAACAAAAGTAGTGGTCAAACAACTGCGTGCACCATTCCTCTCAGGCAGAGTGACAAAAATAACTTGTCACGGGACGTGCAAGTACAGGCGTCAGTAAAGAATACAGTCAATGAGCAAACAGCAGGTCAATCATTGATAGCTGCTATTATTAAAAATCAGCAGAAAAAGAACATTATAAGAACTAATTCATTTGTACAAGCAGTCATAGAAGGTAGTAAATGCCTTAGGCATGTTACTGTCAATAACATCAAAGATAGATGTATTGATTTGAAAGTATGTTTAAGGCAACAGACTACACCTATGGGGTTCCTGGGGTTCTTAAAAGATTGAAAATTACAAACAAAACAAAACAAAATTCTCACAGATGAACAATTTGACCCCTTAGCAGTTCATAAAGTTGTAAAAGAAACAGGCAAATCCAACTTTGAGGGTTCCAGAATTCAGTTACCTTCAAAAATTAATTTTCAATTGCTAGAACAGTTGGCCCATGAATATTGGGATTATCAACTACCATATTTCTTAAAATTTGGTTTTCCTTTGGATTTCTCACATGAAAATGACAAAGTAGTTTCGGCTTAAGAAAATCATGCTTCTGCCAGACAATACCCAGATCATGTTGAAAAGTATTTAGATACAGAGAAGGAACATAAAGCAATTTTTGGCCCTTTGTGAGACCCACCCTATGGAGTTAGTACTCATGTAGCAGAGAAAAAATGAGCAGAGAAAAACTTCATGAGCAGAGAAAAACCTGATAGCGACAATAGACGTACAATAATAGAACTTAGTAGGCCAATAGAAGCCTCTGTAAATAATTTTACAAAAGTGAATGTATACCTAAATACTGTTTATAAACTACAATACCTAAGAGTGGACAATATCACAGAGACCTTACTCAGGCTGGGTTCAGAGGCAGTCATTTACAAAATTGATCTTTTGCGCACATTCAGACAGCTCCGCATAGATCCTCACGACTATAATTTGCTAACACTTAAGTGGGGGTCACAACTACTACGCAGATACGTTGTGTCCGTTCGGACACAGAAGTGGGAGTATGATGTGTTCAAGCTTGAGCCATTTCTTCAGGTATATCATGTTTAGTGGCAATTGTTTAGGTATCATCATAAATAACAAAGAACGCACTATATCCATCCCCCATCATAAACTTCATGAAATTTTAGGCAAGTGTGAACACACTCTTAAGACCAATGAAATCACAGTTAAAGAACTTCAGTCACTCATATGTTCCCTTACGTTTATATACAAATGTGTACGACCAAGCAGATTCTTTGTAAACCGATTATTGAATGTCTTGAGGAGTGCAAACGCATCCAATATCAAAGTAAATGAAGATATCAGGAAAGATATTTCTTGGTTCGTCAAGTTCTTGCCAGTATTCAATGGCAGTACTACATACAATCATGGGGACATAGCCTTTGAACACACTCCTGCGATAGATGCATGTTTGCATGGGGTAGGAGGCGTGTGGAATGAGAATGTATATACTACTACTTTACCAAGATTTATAAAAGACAATGAACAATCGAATATCACTCACCTCGAGATGGTGAATATAATAATAGCCTTACAATTATGGGCTTATTTTTATTATGTAAAAACAAGAAAGTATTACTCAAAACTGAGAATATGGCCGTAGTGCAAATCTGTATAAATGGATACACAAGGGACATGATTCTAGCGACATATGTTAGAAATCTATGGCTGATAACAGCCAAATATGACATAGAATTGGTTGTAATACACATTGATAGTACAAATAATGTAGTTGCAGATGTATTATCCAGATGGAAGGGAAGCAACAATGATTACAGTGTGTTAGAACAACATGTGAAAACCCCAAAAGTGGCACAGTGTAAGCCCACAGATGTTTGAAATGGACTATTGTATCTAAATCTTTTTGTACTAACAGATCAAGCTCCAGTGATGCAACTTCTAGCTCAGAATGCCACTAAAAGAGTAGGTAGTGCTTACAAACCCAAGACGTGGGATGCATATAAAGCCATGTTTATGACTTTTATGGCTTTTTGTGATTTTACAGCAACCAGTTTTATGCATAACAATGGAATTACTATCATTGCCTTTATTGAATTATTGTGTTTTAATGACCTCAGATTCAATTCCATTCAAAATTATGTATCAGCTATTAAGTCACAAATGAAATGGTTCAAGCTACCAGTTTATGTGTTTGAACATTCCAAGGTCAAGTTGATGTTTAAAGCTGTAGAACATACAAATTCCAAACCACCAATCTTCAATGGGGTTTTTGATTTGGATAGTCTTGTCAACATTGTTTTGTTATGTGAATTGTTATCATTCACAACCATGTTCCAAGCATTATATCTGCTAGCCTTTTTTGTTTTTTTCCGTATGTCAAGTCTGGTACCAGTTTCTAAATTAGCTTTTGATATTGGAAAACATTTGTGTAGAGGTGATATTTTGTTTGAGGCAACTCAAGCTATAATTATAGTAAAATGGTTGAAAACCTTGCAAAGTATCAACAAGGACACTTATGTGATCATACCAAGACTGAATCATAATATATTGTGTCCTATCAAAGCCATTGAACGTATGTTCATAGAATTTCCAGCATCTAAGAATGCTCCTTCATTCACACATCATTTAGGTACCTTGACTCAAAGTCAGGTTCGAACCCATCTCTCAAAACTGTTAAACTGGCTACATCTTGATCCAAAAGCTTTTTCTTTTCACACATTTAGGTGCTCTGGCACCACTCTGGCATTTAATAACAGTGAGAGCATACAAAATATACAGCGACATGGTACGTGGTCTAGTGACACTGTGTACAGATATATAATCTCAGATCCTTCTAAAGCCTCTAAAGCCTCTGATTTGTTCAAAACATTATTCCATTAACTACCACCTACCAACTACATAAATTGGGGGCTTGGTGGCTTTGGGATTGTATTATTGTACATAATAACTACATACAGTAATTAATATGGTATGTTCATATATTAGCAGTGTGGTGGGCAGCAAGCCCAAGAAATAAAACAAAAATTGAGTAAATATTGTAAAATTACTGTAGAGTGTAGAACAACTTACAATACAATAGAATATTTTAAGTAATTTAGTTATCATGCATGTTATATTTAATTTACACACAATAGTTTTATGTCACGTATTTTATTAATTTTAGGAACCTAAATATTATCAGGCTACAATATAACTGCAGGTAAACATTGCAGTCATGTGTTATAGATGTTATTTAGTCAGCAAAGTAGTCATATGTTGTAACAATACTAACAAATTACAAAACAATTTTTTTTCCGCAATGGTGGTGTTATCATTGCTACTTTACAATCTTCAACTATACTTTGGTCACTTACTGAACTGTATTCAATATTTAGGTAATAAAGTATAATACCATGTATTCTACATTAATTCAAAATGCAACAATGGAGTGTAGTTATGTGACCACAGCTTTCACGAAAGCAGTGGTGAAATTCATCTCTACAATAGTCTTCACTCACCCAGCTGGATCCGTTTGTTGGTCTCTAGATGCAGGTTTAAAAGTCTCTATCATATGTACTTTGCACAGTTGTTTTTTTTTTCTTAATGCACGACGGATATTTCAATAAGTTGAAAAAGGAAAACAAAACACCCAAAGTCGTCTTTAAATGCATTCAATTAACGGTCTCCTGGTTGTCACACACAACAAATTTTTTTCTGGCCAACCTTTTTTTGTATAACTTTGTACAAGCTTTGCCATAACTTTGACAGTGCAAAAGCATTCAATTCACTAATAAAAACTTTACTGCAATTAACAATCTTTTTAATTCAAATAATTGGGGTTAAGTGTCTCAATTTAATTTTTAAACATTTTAAAAGGAATAAAGACATATTTCCTATACAACTAAACAGCTTAAAGTATAACTCTGTTTTACAGAATTTTCGGGGTCAAAGTCACATAAGGACATAGACTCAAAGTTAATACTTTTCTCATTAAACTTTGGCTAAATCTATGGTCTTAGACTTAATGGATTTCAAACAAAAATAAAGTCAAAGCTTTTTCTAAGCTTTAAGCTTTAAGTCCACATGAGAGCTGCCTTGACTTTTGTAAACAAAGACATAAATATGGCTGCTATAATTTTTTTCTCCACTTCTAAATTTTAAATGGTTGGAAATAAAGTACAAATATATAAAACTCCTCCCTAAGGTAGTCTTTGGACTGAGTGAAGAAACCAAAAATCACTATGGTTGTTTGATAAATCAGTCTTAGCTTGGTTTTGGCTAAGAGACCCTTTGTGAAATGCATTTAAGTCCCAGTCAAAAGGCTCAGAAGTAAATCCGTAACTTATCTAAAGCTTGACTAAGTCCGAGATATTTTATGAAACCAGCCCCAGTTCCTTAGAAGGCTTCTTCTACTTAATTCAACCATGTCTGGAATGCCTAATACTTAATTAGTAGAAGAATTATCTTACCCTTGTTACCCTTGTTAGGGTGTTTATCTGTGAATCAAAATGGCATACAAATCACTTGGTCATTCTTCTAACATTGCACTCCCCTTGCATATTTTCAAAAACTCTATATCCAACTAAGATTGTTCACACCATATATACAGTCCATATTTTGATCTAACATGAGACTTTTAAAATCCAATTTATGATTTTAACATAATAGGGTCCATAATCAGTAGGGTCTAACCTGCTGTACAACATTCACAAGATTCTTCTAATGAAGTTCCTCAGGAAAAACTCCAATTTTTGTCAAACAACTATGCATCTAAATATAATACTTGCAATCTGTGTTTTAAGACTGACACATGCAAATATATACTCAATGCAACACACGCAATAAAACACTCCCAAATATAACTTCCTGTCAGAGACATACGAAAAAAACATACATTTCATGAAATAATACAACTTCCTATCAGACAGATACATAATATACATTTCAGAATATAACTTCCTATCACGCAGACTGAAAAACTATCACATCGCTTGCGGGGGCCACGGTGGCAGAGTGGTAACACTCTCGCCTCCCACCTCTGAGGCCGGGGTTTGATTCCCGGCATGGCCTCAAGTGGGAAAGTTGGTTAACAGTTTACAGTACAGAACCCTAACGAACTGTATGTACTGGTTTCCTCTGCCCTTCCAACTACCCGTCATGATATGACCTGTACAGTGTTGAAAGCGACGTAAAACCCCAAAGCAACGAGGTCCTAGTGGGTTAGTATGTTTGGCATCTAAAGTAACAGGCAGTCTCCTATGTATGGGTTTGATTTCCATAAGGGACACTACTGTGGGCCTGTACCATTGCCTGTTTTGAACAAGACATAAAAACCTTAACTTTAACTTTACTTTCAATGTTCTGTTCCTATAAAAACATGCTCTGCTCTAAACATGCATGTGTGATGTCTATACCACTAGAAAGAATTATAACTTTACAAACTTACTGGTCTGTGATTTCTTCAACTCAGTCTTTTTGGCAGAAATCCTCTTTTTTATCCAATTCATAATCAATGTTTAATGGCATCCATGCAGATATATTGTTATTCCACAATCCCACAATATGCTAGTGTATATTTGATTTCAAAATTTAAGAGAGAATGAGCCACATTTTCAGACAATTTTATTCTTATGTTTGCTTCCTTACCACATTGATACTAAATTAAGAAATCTCAGCATCAAAGTACATATAAAAAATTCTGTCATATTTTTTTCTGATTTTTGCCATTTATTTGAATCAGTTTTTTTTTCAGTACAGTGTTTTTTGAAAAAAAATAATGAGTCACATAAATGTGACCTAAGCAGGCACGTTTTAGCTTAATGCACCTCTGTACATTTTATGTGTGCAGTATATGAAATATATGAACGACAGTGACAAAAAAACTGACAAAGCTTACACAATCTGAAGTCAAAGAGCAAATAAACTATTTTAAATCAATGGGCAGTGTGGAGTTTGTCAATCGAGCAATTTAGTAGTTGTTGTCAATTACTACACTTTAATAGGAAAGTTATCTTCCTGGGTGCTACTAAATTTAACATTGTGCAATATTATATGTTATGCACCATGAGAAAACTTCCCAAATGACATATTTATGGAAATATATCATGAAAGAACATGTACATAGTGTTTAGCAATATTATATTATTTATCTTCATGAGTGCCAGATTTAGTTGTACACATGTCCAATGAGAGTTGTCTCATTTCATTAGCCATTACTTTGCTTTAAGAATAATTAAAATAAGTCCATACATATTAAAAGAAAGTTAAAGATAGCTGGAAAACGTATACATACTTACAGGCACCTGTGAATATAAAAAGTTCAGTTTTAACGTGAAAATTCTCCATTTTTGATAGATTATAATGCAACCAAAACGAACAGAATCCCTTTAAAATGCTTTGTAATGATGTACATGTTTCGACCAATGTATGAAATTGCCGATTTTGTGAAATAGGCTAATGGTCTGCTGTTTCATGAAATAGGCAATTTGTTCTGTTGTTGTTTGCACATTTTGTGAAAAGGGCAAAAAATTAAGTCGCCCATTGCATGCAATTCGGAACACCAAAATTAAAGACGTGAAAGTATTTCATTGTTTTAATATTATTGTAAACAATACTTCACACATTGTTTCTACATTTTATACAAAATAAAGATATTTTACTGTAAAATTTAATTATAGTGCTAGAGCTGTAATAAAACAGCAAATATTTCAGACAATCAGTCAAGTAATAAATTCGACAAAAAATATCTTTTTTTAACTCAAACGTCAAAAAAAACATTAAAAGACATATTCATTACGTCTAAAGTATATTTTTAAACATCTTTCTTGTTAGTGATTTACAAGTCACTGTATGTTGTTTTGGTGTTTATCCACATTGTCAAAGAGATTGTGACTGACAAGTACCTCAACCTTAATACGCCTTCACTTCTCAAGTGACTTATTTGCTAAAGGTCATGAAGGTGACTTCTTTATAAAACACTTTTGCAAAAGGTTCATATAAATAGATCATAAGTATGATCAAAGAATGAATGCTAATCTTACATGATAAAGGCTACTCCAGTTTGCATTTCTTCTTTTCTATAATTAGGCTATGCAATTTACAGTTAAGCCTGTGGTCAAAGATAAAATATTTTTTCATTTCACAATAGATCTTTTTATTCCACATATTTTATAACTACTTCAAAGTTTTACATTGTAAATAGTTTGCTGTTGAAAAGTATATATCTTGATCAGTTGTCAAGTCCAAGAACAGGACTTCATGAAGGCAGTGGCTATATAATTGTCACGTTTTCCCAGCATTTAAAAACTACCATTTATTTGCAATAGCAATTTTTAAGGGAGTTGGATAAGTCATTTTTACATATATCCAAGGAAATTGGATTTCCGTATTTCAAGAAAGAGGCAAGTTATGATTGAGTAAATTATCCATTTCATAAATGGGCAGGTCAGTACTTTTTTTGCATCTGTATGACAGTGAGATATCTCTATAAATATTTACTTTCACAACAATGTCACTACTACAGTATATGTGGTAGAACAATTACCCGGTGGCATATATATTTAAATTTACGAACTGGTTATTTGCACCACGGCTGTGTACATAAGGGTATTTCAGTTCTTTATGTACACCACGGCTGTCGAGTAATGCAATAATACACTACAATAATATAAAGTAAAACAAAAGCTGTTTTATCAGTGTTAGTTTGAAAATAAATGCAATTTCTCTCTTTTACAAGAATATATTTGATTAATGCTTATAAAGTTGAAACAGAAAGGCCAAAAACAAGTTGACATTGTCCTGTTCACTCTCCATGGATATGTATTTAGTGAGAAATATAGAATCGTAAAAAGAATGTTTTTCTTTTTGTATTTTTGCTATATATCACTTTTTTGTAAGGTGTGTAGATGGCCGTGTGTAGAGGCTTTCATGCCATTAGAACCTGGTACATTTGTAATGTATGTTACTTGTATGATTCTTGTTCCATGTGTATAATGAATAAATAATGAAACAATAAAAAATCACATCTTCACTGTCTTTGTCATCTAAGTGTCATCCAACCCAAGTTAAGCCACAACTATTCGACCTGTGGGGATCAAAAGGCTAATTATGTAACAAATTTTACCTGGCTGGGTACACAACAAGGTGTGTATAAGAAATTTAATTTAGTTTCCACAGTACAATAGTGGGGAAGACTAATCATCCCATTTCTAGGGGGACTGACATAGCATGCACAATAAGGTGGTGTAGAAGACCATGTACATCAGCTTACCTACATTTTAGTGTAGTAATAAATACTGAGTGTGAGGGCGTTTGTTACAGGATATACGCCCGGCAAAAATTCCAAATAATGCCAGAGCGCCATTAGGCGCGAGGGCATTATTAAAGAATTTTTGCCGGGCGTATATCCTGTAACAAACGCCCGAGCATGAGGTATTTATTACTATTATAAAGATCGGCCTATCTGGTTTCAAGAAACATGCCTTTATTTTGATGAGGTGAAACGAACAAGGACGCCGCCATATTGTTTTGAATGCATGATCGCTCTCGTAAAAGTAGACAATCTTACTACCGACACACAATCGAGCAATCGAAACAACACTTCCGTTTCTGAGCGGGCCGTTATTGGAGGTTTTACTCCGTGCTAATTCTATGCGCACAGACGGATTTTCGTTGACTGCGCACTTCCGGTCTTTATAATGGTACACAAAATATCCCAAATATCTTGCATATTGACACAAGATATTCAATCTAGCTTACATAAACAGCGGTGGTGTACATAAGGGACATTATCTGGCTAATATACACAACGGTGGTGTACATAAGAGACATTATCTGGCTAATATACACAACGGTGGTGTACATAAGAGACATTATCTGGCTAATATACACAACGGTGGTGTACATAAGGAACCATATGTAGCTTATGTACACAGCGGTGGTGTACATAAGACGACTTTTCGGAATTGCATACACAGCGGTGGTGTAAATATCCTCTGCCTTAAATTTATGGTTGAATTTAATAATGACACTTTTACCATGTCTGTCTTTTAAGAACCATTAAAATAAGTCAATATTTACATTGGCACCATTTGAGAGTGAAACAAAGCAGAACATTTTACATCAGATGAACAAAGGTGAAATATATTTCCCACAAGTCGAGCAAACAGAAGGGAATTTCCAAACTGGTAAATTCCTGTATACAGTGGTGAGTTTCACGTTCTGTCTTTGTATATAAGCGTTATTTTTATAAGAATTATCTTCATGTTTTTCTACTGGATTTTTTACCTGCATACTTTTATATTCGCGTAAAATGTGAGGATATTTAAGAACTATCTCACTGCTTTACAGAACACATGCATCAATCAATAGTAAGGTATTGACTTTAGCATTGCTTGGAGGCGTACTTTCTGTCGTTTTGGGGTTAAAATCCTCCAAGGATAAAATGTGGGGGTGTAACTTAAAGTTACACACTTCTCATTTCTCCAGTCATTTTTAAGAGGTAGTTCTTCTGAGGGAAGATAGCAATCCTATTACAGTTTTTACATTGTACACCAGTGGGAAGCAAGCTGGGTAGTTACATGCCTAATATGGCAGTGCCTGATTTAAATAAAGTTTGAGGACTGGCAACTCTATATATGTGTAAAGTAACATTTGTGCACACATCCAAAATTGGACACTATGGTGTTTGTCTGATGGAACCTTTTAAGAACTGGCCAGCATTATAACATCTCAAGTGGCTGGTTATGAAAAGTGTGTGGTGCCTGATTCTATTATTTTTAACAGATTAGTGTGTCTGTGTATTCTTGCTACCAAACCGTGGTCATATTTGTGAGCCACAAAAGTAACACTTAATTATGTTGTTGATGATTGAAAATATAACAGTTGACAGTTAATAATATCATTGTAACAATTGGAAAAATGAACTATTGGAGTTTTGATAGTGAAGCAATCACATTTTATTAATGTAATATGCCAGCCCCTTAGTTACTGATTGGAAATTGGGAAAAAGCACAAAGAAAAGCGCTACAGGAGAAAAGCCTTTCAGTTTTGGATTCCCATTTAGAACAGCAACACACCATTTTTCCAGATCATGGAGAAAACCCTATACAGTCCAAGCTTCTCAAGCAACCACCTACGAAGAGCAACCACCTGCAAGGGGCAACCACCCTGGAAAACTACCAAGGCATTTTACATTACTTTGAATTTGCGAAGAGCAACCACGTGCTACCTGCAACCAACTTTTTATGTCCCAAGAGATCCCTGGACGTGTGAAGAGAAACCACCCTTTCCTTTCAAAAAATCACAATGTACCTTAAATTCATGATATATTTTACTAACTAACAGCAGCTCATTACACCTAGATATAATATCCATACTACCTTCAGTAATCATTATAATAAATATAACTGTTCCTTAAAAATAAATACTTTACTTTAATATGGTACATGTGTTTATATATAATCTATGTAGTACATGCATTTTCTTTTTCATTTTATACACTGAAGTTTTTAGGGCAGTTTTCTATGCCAGTATCTTTTTTGCCACTATTAATAACTTTCCATTAACAATGTACCTAGAGTTAAAACACCCTGGCAAATAGGTGATCCAGTTGGAACAGCATTTCTACATTTAGTCTTGAATTTCATGTGGCAGGTATTCTCATTTAGTGTACTGTAGAAAGGTTTTGCCCCATTTTTATTGAAAAAGGCAGATATAGTTATTGGCATGCATGGTTTTATTAATCTGTAGCGCTCATTGCTCTTATATCTCATTACAAAGGATTCACACAGTGTTTTTAATCGAAAGTATTCTAAAAAATTTGTTGATTTGAAACCATAAATACTTTCTATTTCAAGTTGACTTAAAAAAAACTCCAGTCATTTTTGAAAAAATCCCCAACATAAATTATGCAATACTTAAACCATTTGGAAAAAATAAAGTAATATTTGATACATCTGGGTTATACCATAGTGGACTAGAAAGGATGTCCAGGTTGCTTTGAATTTTATTCTTTTTGGAAAATTTAACTCACGATAGTAATATCTCTTTCCAAATTGGTTCGTGTTTGTATTTTTTTCAATGAGGTTACCACATCACTCAGATCCGAATATAATCAACTTTTTAACATCTGAAATTGATTTTTGACATAACTTTACCCAAGGAGTGTTCCTACTGCCGAGTAGTCTATTTATCCAAGTCAGTTTCAAAGAGTGAACAAAATTTTCTGTATTGACCATTCTGAGGTCACCATTCTTGTAATCCTGAGATATTTGAATGCGATTGATTTTATCTGGTTTATTGTCCCATATATAGTCAAAAAGCATTTTTGTAATAGATTTGAAAAAGTGGGCAGAAGATGATGGTATCCTGCTAAAGATATTATTGAACTTTGACATGATAAAAGTTTTTATAACTGTAATTTTACCAAATAGAGTGAGATTTCGTTTCTTCCAACTATTTAAAAGCTTGCCACATTGTTCAAGGGCTTTAATATGGTTAAGCCGTGGCATTTCTCCTAGATTTACAGAAAAATGGATCCCAAGAAGTTTAAACTGCTGGATACCCCATTCTAATTTATAGGACACATCTATCTTATCCCTAGAATATTTTTCCATTCCTATTCAAACTATTTTTGTCTTATTCATATTTATTTTTTAAGCCTGATAATGTTCCAAAAATTTCAAAAGTATTTTGGGCTGCTTGAAGGGAGCTGGGCGAACCATCTAAAAAGTGTTGTATCATCGACAAACTGCGTCAACCTAAATTCTGTGTTATCTATACTTATTCCTTTAATTTCTGGGTTTTCATTAATAAGATAGGTTAGAATTTGACTGCATTTATAAAGAGGTAAGGTGCAAGTGGGTCTCCTTGTTTACATCCTCGTTCTATATCAAAAGATTCTGAATTTATACCAACTTGTAAAGCAGAAGCAGTTATTTTATTGTTGAAGAGTTGTATCCAATTTCTCAAAAGCCTAAAACTTTTTTAAGTTTTGCACATAAACTTCCTAGAGATCTATGTCGGTATCTTAATACAATGTGTATGCAAAAAAAAGGGTACATGAAACGTGGAAAACTTTGCCTTTTCTAAACAGAGTGTTTTAAATGCTCTGTGTATTATAAACATGTTAGAGAGACAACATCAGATCATATACTTTGAAGTTATTATCTTTACTAACAGGTTTCAATGAAGTGGAGTGTTTGTTTTTGTTTGTCTATAGGATTGTGTCAGTACTAACTGGAAAGTGGATTAACACCCACCATTGTACCTCACCTCAATGACAATCACATTCTCTAGAAGTGAATCTAGGTTGTATGTTATTGTGTACAGCTCACTCCTGAGTTCACTTCATAGCTTTCATCACATATACATGTAGTCATATACTATCAGCATTTAATTTTAAACTGTATTAAAAGCTTTAGTTCAAATGATATTCATAAATTCATTTTTAAAAAGTTAATCGAAATAAATCATTTTTGCAAATGTAATCTTCAGTCCAATTCTGAAAATTATCATACTTAACAATTTCAATGTACCTTAGTTACCTAATTTATGTTTAGATTTGTTAACAACTTGCATAATGTTTCATATTTTTCTCATACATAATATTGATGCTAGTGAATGTGAAAAAACACATCTAAAATCATAGATGTTTGGTTGTTACCCATAATGATAGAGTACACATAACTCTGACTCATGGCACTCATAACTGAACCTGTGAAGAGCAACCACCTGTGAAGAGCAACCACTTTCCACTGGGTTGCTCTTCGCAGGTTCAACTGTACATCATGTTTAGTTTACTAATGAAAGGGTTGATCATTACTTAAAGGGGTATTTCAATTACTATTCAAACTACCATATGCTGTAATTTGTCAATCCCAATGCCCCTTTGTACTTTTAGAACCAATAAAATAGATTACTTCCTTAACATGGTACAGCCACTCTGGATTGCAGTTACTCAACCTCTAGATGATAACTAATCAAAAGCAACATGAAATCTTTAATTAGAAATGGATTTTAAATCCAGAATTTTACAGTCTATTGAACTTTGAATTTGTTTCTGAAGATTGGGATTTGCTGACTTTCCGTTCATTAGTAATACACGAAATTGTTTCTTTTATATGTTATTTGTATTGTGAATGTTAAAGTATTTCTTTATATTTTTGTTTGCAGAACAATAAAATGTATATATCATATAGCAAATACCACAAAATAACAATTTTGAAATAATAAAAGTGATACATAACTTTATCCACAGTCTCAAAAATAGTGTAGGGAATTTCTCCAGAGGTGTCAACAAATTGTATGACTTTTCTCTGTATGGCTTTTCTCTGCAGGGCTTTTCTATACTTCACATAAAAAACTGCTGCAGGATATTTTGGAAAAGGAAATACCAAGAAATTGTTAATTCTGTAACTTATTTATTTCTTGTAAGTTTTACATTTAAAAAAGCTGATATATGTATTATCCTTGAAATTCTGGAGTCATTTATTAAGGTAGACATGTTATAAATAATGTTTTCCCAAATTTCACAATTGCTCAAGTGATATTTTAAAATACTGACTCCACACTCTGGTGTATCACATTATCAATTCAGTGAAACAATACATATAGCCTTGCCCATGGGCTGTACCAGAGCCCCTGGCACAGTGCATGAGATACTGTTAATCTGTACTAATATTTACTTTTAAATGAAACATAAAAGCTTGATATATTTACATCCCTAGATAAAAGTTGGGGATATATTGGTTTCATGTCCATCACGCCACCACCGCTGCCGCCATACGTTTTGACTTGTGTGCCTGATAACTCAAAAATGCTCTCTGCCTTTTTAAGCCCCATAGCGTCAACTAATGTGAGTGACATGGCTAAAATCTTTTTTGTTATTTGATAGTTTATTCCCCCTTTTAAAATATTCAGGTAGGAAAGCCAGAGGAAATGGGTTGCAACCCCACTCCCCACCTTATATTGCACAGCACAGTGTGCAACATGGCAATTTACTTTTAAAAAATTCTTTTTAGGAATATTACACTTTAAAAAAATAATATCAATAATACTACAAATACATGAAAAATAGTAAAGTTTGCCATTTTGGTTTTACAACAAACACTTTAAGAGCATGGAGAATAAACTTTTTATGGAAACACAGCTGCACCATAAAAACACAGAGTAATAAAATTAGTCAACTAAAATGAATCAACTAACAAAGATTCAACAGCTTGTCATTTGCTTCTACACATTTCTTCATTCTTACCATACATCTTCACTAGTTCTTTTTCAATACAGTATTGCTGTTTAATTATTTTCATGAGATGCTCTGTATATAGTACTCTTTCATTACATTTAGTGGAATAGATATATATTTTCACAATATTAAATATATGATTTAGACACATTTTATTGTTACAGTCATGACATCCCAATAGAACACTGTGGTATATATCTAATATGTGGTTTCATTTTCTGTGCTAATTTTGACCATAAGTCCTGGACAACAGGACAAAAGTAAAAAAGGTGTTCAATGGTTTCAACACTTGACTGACAAAAATAGCAAGATTCATCATCAGTAATATTACACATTTTTAAATATTTGTTGGTTAGAAGAATTCTCAAGAGAATTTTATGTTGACAAGATCTCATTCTGCTGTCAATAGTGTACTGAAAGTTTACAGAGTAGTAACTAGGCCATGGTAACCGAGTTGCATGATCCTGTAGAACATGAAGCCATTTTATTTCATGTGATCTGTGCGTACATTTTTACTTTACATGTTTGCATAAGATTGTCTACAGACTTTGCCCATTTTTAAATGTGTTTCTAAAAGATTTTGTTTTATGTAGCTTCTTTCTAGTCTTACTTGTAAACAATCTTTCCATTTCCTTGGGATACTATGGAGAAAACTGTAAAAATCTACAAAATTAATTTGTATATTGAAAGCTTTAACAAAACTTTCGTAACCAAACATTCCTCCAGTATGACAAATAATATCATTTAGGTAAGTAATACCCTTGTTCTAAAATTTGTGTGATCTTATAATCAAATTGTTATTGTTATTGCATGTAACTATCCCAAATTGGGTAAGTTCTAGGATCAATATTCTCATTGAATTCATTTTTGTAATCTATCCAAGCACCAATAACATCTTTCCAAAAAATATTTGAAATATTTCTTTGTAAATTTTGCAAAGACTCAATGTCCAGTTCAAAACAAGATTTTTTATTTGAAGTAATAAGGTTTGATCCAAATATTGTTTGCCAATTTCCTTTAGTTTGTATTAGTCTCTTCACCCATGTTAGCTTCAATGCACAATTAAACAGCAGAACATTTGTGAGCTTCAACCCTCCTTCACTAATATCTTTTTCCAAGAATGGTCTGGCTATTCTTACTTTACCCTCCCATAAGAAATTTGAAAACATTTGGTCAATTCTGTTCATGATTTTCTGGTCTGGATTTGGCAAAACTGTTAAAAGATATACAAGCTTAGGGAGTGCAAGTGTTTTAATTACAGTAACTTTACCAATAATAGACAAATTGAATCTTTTATACAAATTGAATAATTTTTCTATGTCTAAAATTTTTGCTAAAAAATTGGACTCAACAATTTCTTCAAGATTTACGCTAAAATTAACTCCCAACAGCTTGAAATTCTTAACCCAGTTCAGATTTAAATCACCACAGATTTGATATGTTTGTCATTTTAATTTACCTAAGCAGATAGCCTGGGTCTTGTCTAAATTGATTTTTAACCCAGAGCAAGCATGGAAACCATCTAACACCTGTACACTCTCCCTCCATGATGATTCAGAGCCATCTAATATTAAGAAATGTGTCATCCACATACAGCCCAATTTTTATTATTTCTTTATCACACTTAATACCTTTGATTTTTTTATTGGTTGTAATTTCTAATGCTAAAGGTTCAATTGCTAAAATAATAAATAGGGACTTAGAGGATCTCCCTGTTTACATGAACTTCCAAGTTTGAAGAACTTGGAAAAATTTCTGCATGCATTTTTGTACAAGACATTAAACCACTGAATAAATTGAGGCCCAAAACCATAAGATTTAAGGACATTGTTCAAATAATCCCATTCAATGGAGTCGAAGGCCTTTTCAAAATCTAATAGTAAAAGCATACCTTCTTGATTTTTAGTTTCAAGATACTCCATCAAATCATAGACAGGTCTGATATTTTTACCGAAATAACGTCGTTTTAAAAATCCTTTCTGTTCATTTCCTATAATTTTAGGCAGTACCTTTTTTAATCTATGTGCCAACACTCCAGATAAAAGTTTACAGTCTACATTTATCAATGAGATTGGCCGCCAGTTTTTTATAAACTCACGTGGTTTATCTCCTTTTCGAAGTAAAGTAATGATTCCCTGTTTTTGTGTCTGTGACAGTTCCCCCACTTGAAGAGATTCATTCAGGCTTTTCAGTAGATATTCACCAATATTATTCCAGAAGAATTTATAAAATCCAGGGGGATAACCATCAGACCCAGGAGATTTACAATTGGCCATAGTCTTCAAAACTGTCTTAACTTCATCTTTTGTTATTAAACATGCACATAATTGTTTTTTCTTTTTGATGTAAGGCTTTCAAATTTGCATTCAAAAACTGATTTTCTGTATTTGCCATGGTTGTCTACTAGATTTATATAAGTTCATATAGAATATTTTGAGTTCTTTTAATATTGACCTTGGTTCAGTTAAAATATTTTGACCAGTATTTACTTTACAAATAGTCTTGTTTACATAATTCCTTTTTTCAAGATTACAAAAGAAATATGTTGGCTTCTCATTTAGCTCGTATGAGTTAGCTTTTGAACATAAAATTATCCCTTGCAATGCTGTTTGTTGAATTTCTTTCAAGTCTTCTTTGCATTTTTGGATTTCTAATACAGTGTCTGTTTTAATACTATTTTGCTGTGGCAGAAGGTTATCCTCAAATTAGTACACAGTTCATGTTTTGGCATGTAACATTGTTCATGCTGTCACTGGTCCTATCTTTCGTATCTAGTAAAAAAATTGGGGTTTCCTTCCAGATGCCAATATACATATATTGCCATCTGGAACACTTGCATATTTCTTAATGGGGGGTCGTTAGTATTGTTGGCTTTTGCTATATTGCCCTGGGGTCAGGGTAACTATTGTGGAACATAAAACATTTATTAAAACAGTATTGTTGAGGTATCACATATGTTATAATCTTCTTTACAAACTGTTTCTTATTACATAATAAATATATTTTATCCCAGTGCATGTTTTTCTGTCTTGGGTGGGGGAACATGGGAAATGTGCGGGATGGCATTAAGGTGCCATAAAGTTTATTTCTGGGTTCCCACACTTAGGTTTAGTTACACCAAAAAATTTGCATACACGTCACATGATTGGTCAAGGCTTGGACCACTCTCAAATATCCCCTACATTCTGCCATTTAAACTTTGGACATCCACGAGGAAACATTGGAAAAAATAATTTTTCACCCCCCCTCTTGTCTCATGGGATTACCCCCTCCCCTCTATGGGGTTTCCTGGAACAGAATACTGTCTTTTTTTCTTCTGTTTCAGATGCGGTGGATGGTTACTGCCCATGTTGGTTTCCACTGGGCAGTCATCTGTATATGGAAGCCACTTGGTTGGCCATCACATATATTTTCATCAGCATTCATATCTTATGTAGAAGTCAGTGTGTTGAAATATTATTGCTGGTTCAGGAGTGCAGCCTGCCTGTCAGACATGGATTCTCTTCATGGTGTTTGCTGCCCCATCTTGCGTACGGAACGTTTTGCACAGCCTCCATAGCCAGCTTATATATATTTTAACATGATGAGTAAAAAATTCTTTATGATGGACGTTAAGACCGTTAAAATTTTGGATAAAAATTAAACTTGCACTTGTGTCAAGGCAGTCTTTTATTTTTATAGGGGGACTGTATTGCTCAGTCATATAAGGTGTAATTTTTATTAGCTAGATAGACTGTAACAGTGCCATTTGTCACTTGAACATATACTTGTTATGTAATGATATCTTGCACATAACTGCTAAAAGTCAGTACAGTAGGAGACGCTATTTTTAGAATTCATTGGTTTTATGGTAACTGTGATACCTCATTTCTTATTTTACAATTATTCTGTATGTTTCCCTACCATGTCGCTAACAAAGTACTATTATATCTATGGTCATTGGACATGACACTGATGCAAATGTGTAATACAATACTAAATTAGGACATACTAACATTGCTTGGGAGCTGTCAGTAGTCTTTTAAAGAACTAAAATTTCCTTGGCATATTACTCCCAAAGAATTACCCTGCACTGTAAATTTTTCATAAAAATTCTAATAAAATTATTAAAAATTTACTAGACCTTCAAGATGGAAACCTTGGTTTCCACCTTGACCCCTTTTGGGTTCCTTTGGCTTGGGTAAATATTTTGGCACGGGACTTAATGTTGTAATCACCATAGTGGCAGGGTTTCTTAATAAAGGTATAACAAATTAGTACACAGTTCATGTTTTGGCATGTAACATTGTTCATGCTGTCACTGGTCCTTTCTTTCGTATCTAGTAAAAAATTTGGGGTTTCCTTCCAGATGCCAATATACATGTATTGCCATCTGGAACGCTTGCATATTTCTTAATGGGGGGTCTTTAGTGTTGTAGGCTTTTGCTATATTGCCCTGGGGTCAGGGTAACTATTGTGGAACATAAAAAATTTACTAAAACAGTATTGTTGAGGTATCACATATGTTATAATCTTCTTTACAAACTATTTCTTATTACATAATAAATATATTTTATCCCAGTGCATGTTTTTCTGTCTTGGGTGAGGGAACATGGGAAATGAGTACAGTTTTCTTGATTTGGGCCTTCACCATGTCAACATACATTTTGTCTTTCAGTAAGGAGGTGTTAAATTTCCCTCTATTAGTATCCTCAATATTAATTTCAACACCAATAAATGAATGATCAGTTCTGTAACCAAAGCTCATAAATGGTTTAACCGTTCTTGCATGGATGTCCGTGGAAACAAGGAAAAAATCTAATCTGACCATTTTAACTGGTTTTGTACCACTAATCCTAAATCTAAAACACACATCAATTCTTTGACCATTTTTCTAGAATTTATGTTATTTTCACAGATATAATTATGGGTGTCAATACTGAAATCCAAAACCAGGTTCCAGTCGCCACAAATAATAATAGGATCATTATCCTTTTCAATTAAAGTATCTCTGAGACTTGAATAAAAGTTCGGTTGGTCTTCATTCGGGCCATACAATACTATAAGGATAAGAGGATTACCATAGACTTCCAAATCAAGGATTAATAAATTTCCGACTTCATCATGGGTAACATTTTTAATCTTATAATCCAATCCCGATTTAAACAGTATTGCCACCCCTCGGGATTCTGAGGAAAATTATGACAGCATCATGACCCCAGTCTTGTTTAAAGCTTGACTCATATTTTGGCCCCACATGAATGTCTTGCAAGCAATAAATTGAAAAATTCTGAATGTTAAGCCAGTTAAAAATGTCCAATCTTTTGGCCCTGTTAGACAAGCCAAGGATATTCATACTACCTATTTTAATTGTTTGTGTCATTTTCACATATTAAAACAATATAGAAATTATAGACTATAACAGCTTTCTTTGATAAGAACATGACAAAGAAAATAATTAGCATAACACACCTTCATAATGATAATTTTATACACCAAAGACATACTATCTATTCCACTTTTCCAGAGAGTTATCACATAATTTTTGGAAAAATAAAAAGCTGAGAATCCATCCAAAAACTCAAACTGTAACTAAAAACAAAAAGAAAACATTTTAACCAGCATGGAACACTTTTAAAAACAAAGAATGGGCAGAGACATGTCTGCCCTATACCTTTAAGGTTGACCTTAACAAAAAGGGTGCTCCATGCAACCAACCTCGATCCACAAATATAAAAGAGGTATAGGTTGAGGAATCATAAAGAAAAAAAGTTTAAAAAAACTACAATCATCCACATCTTATCAGGTATTTCATAGTTTCTTGACACTTTGATTTCAACCATTAAATTCTTTTTTTATTTCAGTGGAATGCGAAAAATGCAAAGTATTTCCCTCATTACATGTATAAGAAAAAAATTTATTTAATATTTACCATTTAGTATTTATTGTGATGTATCTTGAGCTACCCCAGGTAAGGCCCAGATAATGGCACTGTTGGAGTAAAAACATATTCATTTAGAAAGTTCCTAACACAACTCTCTTGTTGAAAAACTCATTTTGAATTGGGGTTTGAATCACTTCTAAATCAGGCAAACTTTGCAGATGATTGATATTTATGGGAGTTCAAGTATATATGTATTTAAAAATTGTTTTCCAATATTCAACATTTAATGTCCCTTTAGCCTGTTTTCTCTAGTATCATGAAGTACTTTGGAAAACTTAGCTCTACACCCATACTTATCATGAGTAACTTATGCGGTTCTAGCCATTGTTTAATTGACAATGTGGTACTGTAATCTATTAACTGCTATAAACTGTATAACTTGTATCTGTAATATCAACAAAACAACTACTAAGCAAACAGACCATCCAATAAATCAAATTAAATTTGAAGACATTCTAGTTGTATAAGGCAGTCTTAATTAAAAAACAAAATTATTCATCCTTAAGTCATAGTTTGCTAAAGTGGTATAGTGTTAAAAATTAACAAAATTGATTCTCTTAAATGTACATTTAGAGACTATTTCAGAATCAGACACTTACAGCAAAGATATGGAAACAAAGTTTATTTAAAGTTCTTCTCTCACCTTCATTAGACACTGTCCAAGATGGTTTTTACCCTTGTCCTTGCCAGCGTGTTCCTCCATCGCCCCAAAATCTGTTGTGACGGTTGCACTCAATCAACTCTTTTCCACAAGTATCTGTTAACAGTTTGAATTAAAAACTTGTCCTGTTGGAACTTACATCTCAATCCTATCGTCATAGTTCCTATTAGCAGTTGTGTCGCTCCAGTTACTTCTATCCACACTGTCACCAAGATGCTTCATATCTACTGGATCTTCAACAAGCAGAATTTTTGTAGCTACAAGTCCTTTGCTTGCATGAATTGCCTTTTGATACTGATAAAATTGCTCAACACACTGGTATTGTATTCCATTATGGCTGAATGAACATAGGTAGAAGTTGCTGAAAGGGCTAAAACGTCCATGGAAAAACACTGCATTTGGCCTTTTCACTGTACCAATGGAATGCATATCCAACTCCTGAACATTGTAGAACTGTTGAACGGAGTATGTAGAACCCTTGAAAGATAGCTGGTCTACTTTCAGAAAAGCACCCCTGTCACACTTCTTGGCAACTTTCAGCACTTATTTCAACGGGTTACGTGTGTTGCTGATATTAGTTGGGAAGTCCTGGCTGATGCCCGTACACACTGGAACGTTTGGACCAATTAAACCTCCACTGAGCCCTCTTTGCTCATGCTCCAGTGCAGCTCCTTGAGACTTCTTTAACTCTGCCCTCTTTCTGAATATCTCCATAGCATGGGGAAAGTAATGGAAACAAACCAAAATAGGTCTACTTTTGGTTTTATTCGACTCTGAATGTCTTAACAGTTTTCCAATCCTGTGAATTCTGACAATTTTTATTCTTTGATTTTTATTCTTTGATTTTTTATTCATGAATTTGTAGCCTTTCGTCTGTAAGACACATAATGGTTTCCTATAGGTTCTTCCCCTGGTGCTCTGAGACCCCATAGAAAATAAGGTTTTCTCTTTGTGAATATGTCTCCATATCAAAACTTTTCGTTCCGAGGACCTACTCTGGCTTGAAAAACTTTTTCTTTTACCACAAACTGTTCAGCAGCTTCTTTATCTTTCTTTAGGACAGTCACATCCCCCTGCAAATCACTGACGGTGGCTTGTGTACACTCAACAGATGTTTTCAGCTCAAGTATATCAGTTTTATTTTCTTCTACATCTCCTTTCAGTTGACTAATGTCTTTCAACATTTTGTCTAGTTTCAGATTCATTTCATCAACAGGTTCTAGTTTTACCATAATATCCTGTAACATTTGTTTGATACTTTTATCACCACTTGTGTTGATGTTGTATCCTCATTTTCCACACTACCCATTTCCACAATGTTTGATTTGTCCTTTTCTTTCCCATCCATTTTTAACAAAGAATTCTTCAATGTTACCTTGTTTTTTTCTGTAAAACTATGGGGCTAACTGGGGCACTGTCACTAAGGGCACTTTGGGCTTTTTTGCAAAGCCATTTTTCTTTTTAATCACGTTAGTCTCTGTGAAAATTCTATGTGTAATGCTCACTAAGGAAAGCCAAAAGAAAAAAGTCCTCCAATATCCACAGTGTCTGTCACAAGTGTTGACTTCCAATAAACCGGAGTACAGTGTCCAAAAACAGCCCTCCAGCATCAATCCAAACAATGATTAAAATTAATTAGCCTCATGCTTCAAAAGGAACACCTATTTGGTCCACATATTGAAAACAAAAGTATGTATTAGTCGTGGCAGCCAAAAATTATTAAATCCTCCCATGTACACATAATCTTTGTACTTAACCATCCAAAATAAGTTCTTTTTAACATCTTTTACTAATAATTTATATATACATTGAATCTTGACATTTATCCTAAATCATAGTGCTAAATTCTAAAATCCATTTTCAATATTTCCTGATAAAAAAGATGATTGAAGCTTGATGAAAATTCACTTTTCCATACTGTGTGTGTGTCTGTGAACCCCTAATGGCTAAAATCTCATCTGGAAATATATGCTTATGTATTGTGTACATGCGAGAAAAAATCAAGGCTTTAAATAGATGCTTACTGTATGTATGCGGCCCATAAACACCCACCCAAGTGATCATTTTTCAACATTTTCTATATATTTGGTCCTGTAACCTGGAAATTGTAAGTATGACAAGTCTCTAACTGTAGTAGATATAAGATATTACATGTAATCTTTGTCTGTGAAAAAAGACAAATTTTAAGGATGTAACCTTAAGTTCTCTAAAATGCCTACAGACACCCAATTTTCTTTTTACTTTTTACCTCCTTTAAGCCCTAAAACTATCATACCTAAAAGGTAACTTCAAGCTCCACACACATGTCTCTTAAATGATTTCATTGGTAATTCACAAATAGGTCAGTGTACTACCCTGGGTAGGAATGGTTACAATGTAAAAACTCTATTAGATGGCCTCTGATCTGGGCTTTTTCCACTCACACGAAAATTCAATTATTCCTAGTTTTAAAAGGGAAGTCGAGTCTGTCAGATGCCGTTTGTAAATAATTTCTTTTTTCTTTTATTTTGTACATTTTTAGTGTCAACATTTTATGTGATGGATTAATATACTCTCAGTAGATGGTTCACTTGTAATTTTTGTATGGTGTTGATTACCTTCTTAGATTTTACAGAGGTATTTGATTTTGTTAATTGTGAGTTGCCAGGCTTCTGAAACTTGTTGATGTTTTTGTGATATCATGTATTTATATTCAGTACTGATTTACATGTTGGAAAAAGTTTTTTGTACCTTTTAGTTGTCCTGCCTCTCGCATTATAGTATTTTATGCAACTGATAAATTTAAGTGTGACACATTTAAAATGCCAAAGGTATTCCACTGTTCTGGGTACAGGGGCCAGCACAAAAGCCTAGCAGGTATTAAATGTCAGGTAAGAAGCACGGAAAAGATGATAGTAGTTCTTCTGAAGTCGCACATCAAACAAGTGTCAGTACCAGTGTCAATCAGGAGGTCTTAAATGCCCTTCTGTTACTTCTAGATTGACTGCCATTGATTAACGGATTCACCAAACTGAGCAGCACATTCAAGGGAAGCTTGGTTCCACATCTTAGGATGACACCATGATTCCCAGTGCAGAGTTCTTGAAGAGTTCAAGACATATTTAGGAAGCAGTTGACCATGGCCTCAGGAATTAACAGCACTAAATGAACAAGGTACATTCAAATCCCAAAGGGGAGGAAAGGAACAAGTATCAGTTAAACTCAAAGTTCCCCTGGCCTCAAAAGTATGTATTAGTCGTGGCAGCAAAAAAAATAAGGTCATCAATCTCCCAGTGGTTATCTGGCGTCTGTGCCATCTTTAGAGAAGAAAAGCAGACAAAAATTTAAAATACGATGTCACATGATGTTACTGACATTATGGAAGATGGACAGGACTTTGTATGGACTTCTGACAAAGGTGTCCATGGCCTGTAGAATGGAGGAGGCCAAGGTTAACTGGCTTATGACCGAATAAAATTGATTGGCTTGGGTGGTATGCTCAATAATTGTTACAAATGGTAGAAACCACCAAATCAAGAAAGTTGGTTATTTACAGGGCAAAGTGGCAAATATCGTCACAAGTGTGACCACACTACTAGTATACTAGTGGCTATTTATATATGCACATCTGTAGCTTTTGCAACAGTAATGGCAAGCGCTTAAACTATCCAGCAAAGGACTGCAGAAATTCCAAGCATCACAATTAAGTGCAAAAAACTAGTAAGGCACTGCATTACTGTAAAATGTTGAAAGTAAAATCCTTGTAAACGAGCTGAACGAATCAAAATCGGTCCCATAAAGAAACCGACCCTCTCAAGTAAGCCCACCTAAAAAGTCAGCTCCTGGAAACTCGGCCCCCAGATAAAAATAAACAACAAAATGTAATGCAATAAGCGTAATTTTATAGTGCTTAATCTGTGCCATACAGCTGGCTCTCTGACTGACATACATTTATTTATGAATAGTACATCAGGTAAATATGTACAAAGTTAGCATTTTTAAAATTATAATCTGGTTCCTATTACTGCCTGAGAATAGGGGATTATGATCGCATCATGTTTGTTTCACAAGAGTGAAAACCTCTGAAGTGGCGTGGCGTGGCTCCGTCAGGGAAGTACCGTTTTTGAAAATCAGATCCGATAGAGTTAAAAATTTAATAACCCCACTTTACATCTCCCTTCATGCTATTATTGAAAGAACTAATATAATAATCTTTTTAATCTACCCCTTTTTGACATAGTAATTGATATTTACATATGCAAACTGCCCACTTTATCGTTTGATCCCCTTTTATCGCTCACATTCCCCGTTATCGGGGATCATCAAACTCAAAACTCAAACCCACCAAACCACTCTAATCAACTCTAAAGACCTCAAACATGATTTTCCTTTATTTTTTACTGGCAATCCAACCAGTTATTGCTTCATATCAGCACCATAGCAACTCCAGCATTAAGTGCCCTGATGTCGTCAGTTTCTGCCCCTTCAAACCCCCCACCACCACCTTCTGTCTACATTTTATCATCAAATCTACAATTTCAATTCCACCTGCCCTACCACCTTCTCGTCTTTTCATCCTACTCCTGCTTGCTGGTGACATAAACCCAAACCCAGGACCACCCAGTTGTCCAAAGGTCACCTATGCAAACATTAGATCAATACACAACAAATATCCTGCCATTGCAAAATTTATTTCTGATAATGACACCGATCTCTTCGCCATGTCTGAGACCTGGATAAGACCTGACACCACAAGTGCAAATCTGTCCGAAATTACCCCACCAGGCTACAAACTCTATCAACAGCCACGAGCGGCCCGTCGCGGTGGAGGATTGGGCTTTTTTGTCAAAGACAGATTGGATCCTTCCGTAGTTCCAACAAAGACCTGCACCACCTTCGAAAATTTCTTCCTCAAGATAACCCTTCACAAAGAATCCTTTTACCTACTAAATATATATAGACCTCCGTCCTCCAGTACTACATCCTTTTTTTACCAGTTTCAGTCACTTTTGGAGGATATTCACCATACCACGGAGAATCTGGTGATCATCGGCGACTTCAATTTTCACCTCGAAAGAACATGTTCAAATTCAAAAACCTTTCATTCTTTGATTGATTCATTTGATTTAACTCAGAAAGTTAACTTTCCAACTCACATTCATGGACATACACTTGACCAGGTATTAACCAAATCTAACAATGACTATATTTCCAATGTCCATACCACTGATGCCTTTTCCGACCACTTTTCAATTAGTTTTACTCTTAATCTCTCAACTCTACAACCCAAACCAAGGCTACTGTCACCTTTCGTAAATACCATAAAATTGATAAAGACAAATTGAAAACAGATCTCCTCGCTTCTGAACTACTTAATAATCCTTCCAAGGAAGCCGACACTCTTTATGAACAATATCATACTACTTTGTCCATCCTTATTGACAAATATGCACCACCACACACTAAAAATACCAAGGCTAAGTACATCCCGGGATGGGTTAATGAAACAGTAATTGCGGCAAAGGAGACCAAGCGTTTGTTTGAACGTATTTGGCGCCGAAATAAATCTACCTTCAATAGATCCCAATACATGCAGAAAGTCCACCAGTACAATAAAATCTGCATGCAGGCCAAATCTGAATTCCTCAAAGAAAAAATTCGGGACACTCACCACAACCCACAAAAACTTTGGCGAGTCCTGGGTGATGTGTTACACAGAATCCCAGCAAAGATTCTCCCATCTATAAACCCCCCAAAGCTTTTGGCTGACAGATTTGTCGAGTTCTTTACAGAAAAAATTGAAAAAATACACTCAATTTTCTCTACCTCACTCAATTTCCGACACATCACCCCAGACTCTCCTCCACCCACATTCGCCTCTTTCTCTGCCGTAACTGAAGAGCAGGTCACCAAAATCATTCAAGACTCTCCCACTAAATCATGTTCCCTTGACCCTTGGCCCACTTTTCTTGTTCTTGAATTCCTGGATATCCTTATTACCCCCATCACCTCAATAATCAACGCCTCTCTAGCACAAGGTACGTGTCCTAATTTCTTTAAGCAGGCCCATGTCACCCCAATCCTCAAAAAATCATCCTTAGACAAGGAAGTTTTCAAAAATTACAGGCCCGTTTCCAATCTAAACTTTATTTCAAAGATACTTGAAAGGGTAGTAGCAGCCCAGCTACATACTCACCTTGATGAAGCCGGCCTGATGACTGCCTTCCAGTCGGCTTATAGAAAACACCATTCTACTGAAAGTGCCCTCCTTAACATTCATAATGATATTCTTCTCAATATGGCCAAAGGGTCTGTTACAGCGCTCACCCTTCTAGATCTCTCCGCCGCTTTCGACACCATTGATCACACTATACTCCTGGACAGACTTAATGGTTACTATGGAATCAGTGAACTGGCACTTGGCTGGTTCAAATCATACCTGTCGGGAAGGACACAGTCGGTCAAGGTAGGCAGCACACTCTCAAATCCTGTTGCCCTTCAGCATGGGGTCCCCCAGGGCTCCATCCTTGGTCCAATTCTTTTTTCCCTTTACACCAACCCAATCAGCTCCATCATTCAATCTCACAGTAGCATCAATTACCATTTCTACGCCGATGACACTCAGCTATACATTTCACTCTCTCCAGCAAATTTTTCTTACTCTGTACAAAAACTAAAAAATTGCCTAAACGACATCCAAAACTTCATGTTCACAAATAAATTAAAACTCAACCCTGATAAAACCAAGTTCATTTTGATAGGTTCGAAAAACAACCGTAAACAACTCCTTCCTCACTTTCCAATCAATATTCTTGGTAATCAGGTCTCACCAGCACAAAGTGTCAAGAACCTCGGAGTGGTGTTTGACTCCAATTTCACTTTCTCCGACCATGTGTCACAGGTCATAAAGTCCACTAGAGCTCATGCAAGAGACCTCTACAGAATACGCCCCCTTCTAGACCTTAAAACATCAGTTCTTTTAGCCAATGCCTTGGTCAGCAGCAGATTGGACTACTGCAATTCCCTGTTTCTATCACTCACAGACTTTGAGCTAAGAAGACTGCAACTAGTGCAAAACTCACTCGGCAGGGTTGTCACCCGTTCCTCAAAATTTTCTCACATCACCCCTCAACTGAAAAAACTCCATTGGCTTCCAGTTAGGTATAGGGTACAATTCAAAATAGGCCTCATTACATATAAAATCCTCAACCAAGGTCAGCCTGTTTACCTAAGAGAACTAATCCACCCCTACACTTCCTTTAGAAATACTAGACGAAGTACCCCTAAACTCAAGTTCCTTCATACCCCCACTTTTGACCATAGAGTTCATAAATCAATTAAACACTTCTCAAATTCTTTTAGTCACTATGCCCCAGTTTTTTGGAATTCTCTCCCCTTCCAAATAAGAAACAGTCCCTCTGTCACATCTTTCAGGAAACACCTCAAAGCCCACCTTTTCAACTCTAGCTTCCCAACTTAGTCTCCTTCCCTCTCCGTTCCACCCACAAACCCGGTACACTGACCTTGAACGCCCCTCGACTCTCCTTATAAGAAATGATTTTTGTTACTAGCGCACTGAGTTCCCCTTAGTAGGGAAGATATTGCGCCTGCAAAGCAGTAGATTAGATTAGATTAGATTAGATGAAGTGGTATTAAGCACAAGAGCTATAAACATATATTTGTATAATCATTATTGTCACATTATTTCAAGGGTGATAACTTGTAAGTGATATTTAGCAAACGTGCAATTAACATATATCAAAGATTTTTGGATGCTGGATGCTGTAATCAATAATCAATACTTTGCTGTAATCTGTAATGCTGTAATCAATACCTTTCAACCCTTTGCCCTTTACTCATTTGTTTGTGTCAGAATTATTAAAATTGCAATCAGTTTGATGAAGATTAAGTTCCATAAAAGTTTGTATTAGACTGCAGATTAGGATAAACCCATGGCCTCTGTTAACTACTGCATATGTAATGATCTTTCTTTAACATGTATTATTATGTTTGAGAGCAGAGTAATTTTGCAGGGGCCGACGAGGATATTTTTTCAGGGGCCAATTTGACTAGGGTATTTTATCTTAGGGGCTGATTAAATTAGGACCTCATTGGTACAATATCAGGCAAGTAAACATGTTCTTACAGTAACTTGAAATTAATGTTCAAATAATTGCAAATTCTATAAAAAATATACATTTTACACAATAGTTGACACCCATAAGTATTCTTTAAAATCACTTCTTGTAAAATATAGAAAGTACAATTATAAACATAGGACATAATTTCAAATAAGTGCCCAATTAAAATAAAGATAATCTAAAATGAAAGCCATTCATTCAGAAAGTGTCATCTCACTTTTTAGATTAGATCATTTTTGAAATTTAATTTCAGTTAAATACTGTATATTACATATTTAATTGTAATCCTACCAAAACACAGATTTGACTTACATCACTGCAAATATTATACCTTAGTAAACATGACTAATAATTTATGTATTCTTTATACTTGTGAAAGTTTGAAGTGTAATGTCATACTTAAAAAATCAGGGACCATGGTGGCACAGTGGTAACACACTCATCTCCCCCTTCTGAGATCAGAGTTTGAATCCCTCAAGTGGGAAAGCTGGTAGTTGCTTGCTGTTGGTCTGTGCTTTACAGTACAGAATCGTGACCAACTGTATGTACTGGCTCTTCTGGCCTTCTAACTACCCACCGATACAAAGGTACTGGTTGCGATGTAAAACACTCAATAAATAAATATATAAAAATCTCACCTGTAGTCTTCTGGGGCTTAACGTAGACATTTCCAGTGACATTTCCCTCCTTTTCAGTTTGTTTGCCATCTCCTTGTTTTAACAGAAACATCAGTTCATTATTATTTATAAGTAGAGGGAATAACGTGTGTGGCGACTGCATTAGGTTATGACCCTTCTGTGGATAATTAATTGTATAGGGGGCAACACACTTCACTTCTCCACTTTGCCCGACATGAAGTTGGTAGTTGTTTGCACTTGTACACTGGTTTTTGTTTAAAACCCTGACCAACCGGTAATAAGGCTGGTTTTTTTTTCAAATCTTCTCAATTATCCATCGTGATGTGGCCTATACAATAAACTGAAAGACATCAGTTAGTTACATAGGTCCTCAGTGACATAGTGCTTAGCAAGTTTGGCATCTAATTACAGGCTGTCACTCCTGTGTGGGTTCAACACCACAAGTGGCACGCATTCTGGGCCTGTCCTAATATGACCCTGGCTGTTGAACTGGGAGGTAAAAACCAACTTTGACTTCAAAAATTATATGTGCAGCTGAAACTGTTGTTGGGTATTTCTAAGTGTCTGCCACTCTGGCCTAGCGGGTAACACATTTGTCTAGGAACTCAGAGGATGTGGGTTCAATCCCAGGTACAGGCAGATACATAGTGGCTTGGATGACCACTTAAAATGGCGGTCCTCTGTCATTGGGTCCTATCCCCAGTGGCAGGTTAAAGAACCTCAAGGATGTTGATAAATGGTCATCCTTGAGCCTCTATCTTCCAGTTAGGGGAATGTCAGTTACTTGTGAGTTGGGGCTGTACCTGTACAGTCGGATTGGTTAAATAGCGCTTTGAGTCCTGTAGTATATGGAGATATTGTGCTGAGTATAAATACATAATAATAAGTGGATCCGCCTAAATAAAATATACATGAATGTGCACTCAAATAAATGTGTGACTGGTGCACTCACAATCTATCATTTTATCACTCATTCATATAGCACTGGAAATATAGGACTGGTGTAGTTATAAATACAGAACAGCAACACTCATGAATACAAGATACAACACATGATAATGCATCTCCTAAAAAAGTGTACCTCTCCTGTTTCGGAGGGATATACATGTATCATTTTCGCTTTGCCAAGGAAATTTTTGGCGGCGTGTGTGTTGGTGTTTTTGTTTATTCGTTAAATAACTGAAAAAGATATGGAAGGATTTCGATGAAATTTGCAAGAAATGTCTTTAGTGACATATGGAATATTGAAATTGGTGGTGCTCGGGATCACCAACTGGATCCACTCATTAGCAATATTGCAGGGACTGGGCCTTGGAGGATGTAGATCTATCTGATTGCTCTTGGTCTGTAATATGTTGCAGCCCTAACAAAGGGGCGGAACTAGGAGGTGTGGAATGTTGCAGTGATATTAGAGAGGTTTAGTACTACGTTTGAAAAGGCACATATTGGGGTTTAGCAATACGTCAATTATAAAGGAATGAAGGTCAATGTAGTTTCTTTGATGTACTACAAAACAAGTCTGCTTTGTAAATATGCCTCTTGTATGTATATGGCAAAATATTGTGAACTGAAACTTTACTAAAATATGATGTACATATTTATCTACCTATGGGGCTGCAACATATTTATTTGTATCATGTAGTTTTTTAATAAAATAGATAGGGGTGAGTGAACGTAAGGAGGTCACCCTTTACGTATAAAACGTAACCTAATAACCTCTAAAAACGCTAAAAATCACCTGATACACATCTACTGCTGACGTAAATAAGTTTGCATTTAGGTTTTGATAACCAAAACGTAACACTAAACCTCTCTATTGTGTATCCCTCGCACAACGTATGTCCCTTGTCATATAAATGAACCACTCAGTATAATATATTTATCTATTATCTTCCAATTATATACAAAAACTTTCTCTTATTATGAACTCACGCAAGAAAAAAAATCAATATATTTCTATATTTCTGTGCTGTATTTTTTTTTTAATTTTTGAGACAAGTATGAATAAATAATGAGAAACTGGTTTATTTTCGCAAGATACAGGAAGTATAAAGACTGCCTGGAATTATAGCTTCTAATAATTTATAGTTATCATCTTCTTTTAACCTGAACTATTTTGTCTTGGACAACTACTAAAGCAACTCACAGGTATGATCAAAGTAGCCCACACAACCCAATTCTAGTCCGACCCCCCCCCCCCCCCCCCCCCCCCAGGACCTTGGCTTCCGTAGGATATAATGTTTGATTGTAATACACTATACAGTTCAGTGTCCTCCCAAGATATGATTAATAATTAAGCACATTATAGTGAAGGCAATGAGTGGGATAAAATTTGTTTTCTCATAAATATATAATTGGGGCCATATTCATCTAAGACCTGAGCCAGCTCTTAGACTTTAGTCGCACTTATTCTGATATAAAAGTGAAAAGCCTAAACTTTAGCTAGACCTTTTCATAAATACTGCCCCTGGTTTATATCTGACTTATGAACCCGCAATAGATGACTGCTGCCCATAATTTTGGCCTGGCTGTTTTGGTGTCAGCTGAGTTTTTTTTGGCTGATATTCATTTCACAACAGCTGAGTCAACAGGGACTGGTCTGAGGCAATATCTCTACTATAATTTACACAAGTTAAATAAATTTGTTTTCAACCCATACTTTGAAATGCACATGGTTTGCAAAAATAAAAACAATCATAAATAATTGACAGAAACATAAGACACTAGCTTGGTAGTTGAGTCTACCATTCAGCCATGGACATATTCAAATATTGAGCAAATTTGAGCCCGAGAGCTGATGTCAGTTTGTGAAATCTGAACCTGGTGCACTTATAGCATATGATTGGTTCCTTTATAATGTATGACTGGAGCAGTCATAAAGGACCGATGCACTCATGTATACATATATGAGACTTGTGCATCCATATAATTTGGATAGAATAATTATTTGATTCTCTTTATTCCTCTTTGTGAAAACTTTAGTAGAAAGTTACCAATATTGCCAAAAAACAAAGTCTACATCTGGTGGTATTGTGACCCGACAGATTTGAGAATATATTGAATATACAACATAGAATGGAATAAAAATTTAAAAAAATATCTACTGATTTGGGGCGTTCACGGAATAACACAGCCTGAATGTAAAATCCCTACAATATTTACAATCAAATCTTAACATACGCTAGCAGTAAGGCATTAAAAAATTCTCAGTAGTATGTAACTCACCCGATTTTTTAACTTTCAGTAGCTTTTTAATCCCTTTCATTTTGTGTCATGATGTTACATACAAATACACACAGCTTTTATTTTGCATTGACAAGTAAGTATTTAGACTTCCTGCTGTGAGATAAGGTATGCATAATACCGTCTCTTATCTGTTTAATCTACTAAACAGATCATGGACACTTACAGGCGTTTGTTTCAGTTAGTCTTGAGTGTCCATATTTTACACCATACACAGTATACAGAGGGATCAATAGATGTAAAGATTAATTATTTTGGCTTGCTAACCTGTTCATCAAACTGATAAGCCAAATATCAGCGTAAAATTAATTGGTTTATTAAAAATATAAGCTGAATTACACCATCGGTTGAAAACCACATAATAGGTAGAAAGCTTTATAAATGTTTGAAATAAAAGCCTAGCAGGCCAAAATTAAAAGCAACTCTTAAAGAAAATGTTTGTTGTTATAGTTATAAGCTATTTCACTCCCATCGTAAGCATAGATCTGCACTTGCTTCCCATAAAGTTAGAGGGCTGTTTCATTGTGGGATCTAGCCCCCAAGTTGGGATATGATCCTGAAAAATAGCCATTCTGGAGCATTCAAGCGGTCGATCTTTTCATTCCAAACTTTCAGAAACCAAGATTGGAAACATTCTTTATTGACATCAGGACCAGCAATTTTAGATTGGGAATGTTCAGGAGCAATGGGGAGTGAATTGTGTGTGTCCTTAATCTTAAAGCCATCTTAACATTCATAAAGTAACATTTTCCATCTAAAAGTCGATCTTGGCAATTGGGAACCAATGGGAATATTTAGAGAGAATCAAATAGATAGACCAGGAAAAAATCGAAACATTTTTGGAAACCAACCAGAAGGTTTTAGAACCAATAACATCAGTCAGGATGTTTTCAGGCGTTTAGAATCTTCCCCGAATATTTAGAAAAAAGGAACGTGTTACTTTTTTACTTATATCTCTGACTAATTAGAAAATTATATGGAAAGCTATCCAGTGGGGAAACAAGAAGAGGAGGATAACCACTACACCTGAGGAGAAAGACTCCAAAATTGACTTGCGTGTTCAGTAGAATTCCAAGTCAATTTCATGTTAATATGGGTGACCTTTCACTGTTATGGGAAACATTATGAATCAGTGGCTTAGAATCTACTAATACTACTAGTCCAGAATGCTATAGAATATGATTTGATTGCACAGTTCACTGTGCAATAATTTTAGCTAATTTAAGCTTATGCAATTTAATTAATAGGTAAAATATAAATATAGCAATATCTGAAGAAGAACACATAAACATATATTTGCTAATAAATTTTTACGTGAGCAAATCTTTAAAAATAAAAGATTTTAGAGGAGCATGGGGCTTTCTCAAAGAATTAACTGTCATGTGCACAAGTAATGATAATGGACAATTTGGGTGCATATGTGAAATGACAGAATGATTGAATTGGAATGTTAGTGTATATGGCATTATGAACATTATCAAAAACACCCTCCTTACAAAATAGAAACAGAAAATGTCAGATAAGATACCAAGCATGAATCGATGTAGTAACATTACAGTGACAATTGGAGGTCGACTAATCATATAGCCCATGGATGCATGGATTGATTATATCCGGTTTTACATGCAGTAAAGTGGCATAAAGTTTTAATGTGGTACGTCACCACAATAATGAAACATATTTGTCATTATTCCAGTACAAAGTCGTGCATAGAATAGTTAACTGTAAATACAACTTGTATAAATGACACATTTAAGAAAATCCCTTTTACATTTTGACACTAATGCACACAAATTTTGCTTTAGCCATATATTTTCAGAAAATGTAGAAATCTGATAAATTTAGGTCAACCAAATAAACAAGCCATCAGTGCCCGTGAACAGGCTCTGTGTCAGCTGACTGTGTGTTTTCAGTTTCAGAGTAGAAGTGAAAGATGAAAAGGCCACAAAAACTGTGCCCTTCAGGTTTTCAGAAGTAAAGTCTGAAGTTACCTGTTAAGGTGTAAAAGGTAGGTGGAAAACATATTTAAAGAAAATAGTGTAAATGCAATAGTTTTAGAGATACACTTGATTATACTCAAGATTCAGAACCTCAAAGAAGCTATTGCTCATCAATGCCATGAGCTACAGGTCTGCAATTTCTCTATGTTATAGCTGACCCAAAAGTTTCTGCAATAGTTTTCAAGTTATAAGTTAATTGCTAAACAGTGAGAACCTCCGAATAGTTATTGCTCAGCTATGATAAGAGCTACAGGTCTTCACTTTCAGTATATAATGGCTGACTGAAAAGTAGGCTTATAACAAATTTCAACAAAATTCTCTAAATGCAACAGTTTCCAAGTTACAACTGATTTACTCAACAGTGAGAACCTGAAAGTAGCTATTGTTCAGCTATGCAGTGAGCTAGAGGTCTGCAATTTCACTATGTTATAGCTGACCCAAAGGTAGGTGAACAACATATTTAAAGAAAACACTCTAAATGTAATAGTTTTCAGGTTACAAGTGATTTACTCAACATTGAGAACCTCAAAGTAGCTATTGCTCACCTATGCAGTGAGTTACAGGTCTGCCATTTCACTATGTTATAGCTGACCCAATAGTAGGTGATTTACTCAACAGTGAGAACCCCAAAGTAGCTATCGCTACTGACCTATGTTATAGCTGACCCACAAGTAGATGGATAACATATTTTAAGAAAACACTCTAAATGCAACAGTTTTAACCTATAAGTAGCTATTACTCAGATATGCAATGAGCTCCAGGTCTGCCATTTCACTATGTTGTAGCTGGCCCAATAGTAGGTGAATAACATATGTAACGAACACACTCTAAATGTAATAATTTTCAAGCTACAAGTGATTTACTGAACAGTGAGAACCAGAAAGTATCTATTGCTCATCTATGCATGCGCTGCAGGTCTGAAATTTTACCATGTTGACCCAAAAGTAGCTAAATAACAGATTTATACAAAATTCTCTAAATGCAATGGTTTTCAAGTTATAAGTGATTTTACTCATTTACATCATGGAAGGTACTGAAAAATCAGAAAGTAGCTATTACTCACTTAGGAGATAGACTGATTGAGATAAACTCCCAAGTTACTCACCACGCTGTAGCTATAGAAAAAGTAGCTGAATCACATATTTTCACAAAATGCTCTAAACTTGAAAATTTTAATTACTTAAATGTACCCTTTATAAGCTACAAGCTTACCATGTGGAACTGAAGAGAGTCCCACACTGCCTCCCCACTGTATTACAGCAGAGGGGGTAGGGGCAAAATTATAACTCGAAAGAAGGGGGATTAAGCGGTATTTCACTACGGGGTTCAACTTCCTGTAAGGCACCGGCCAGGACTAATCATCTATTTTTCATGGATGTTGGCCAGATGACGGGGGCCTCCTGAGATAGCATTCAGTTCCACAGCTATCCTGTTTACAATACCCAAGGCTGGGAACTGGGCCTGTAAGATGCCAAAAAACCAGAATACATGAATGAATGACAGTGCTAATGCTGTCTGGATGTCTGGATTTGAAGGAGTAAGTGCAGCTGTGGTCACTTATACAGTATATCGTCCCAAGGGCTTCACTGCGAAAGAAAACAAGCCCTGGGCTTGAAAATCTCATTAACTTGCCACCCTTATGATGTCATTATGGGATCACCTGAATAAGTACCAAATACATCATGCATGTTAAATACTGTTAAATGAAATAAAAAATAAAAGACCTTACCAAACATCCTGCGGAGGTATTGTTGTGTCGTCTGTTATCGACGGTTGTCTATCACCGACGGCCGCACATTAATATATTTTAGTTCTGAACATATGCTTTTCTATCCAGTAAAAATAAAATAAATAATAAATAACAACCTCGATTTAAAATATATAAAATGTATTAAATTGAAATATTGATTTGTGTTTTATAAAATAAAGTTTCTAATCACATGGTGCAGTAAAATCCCGATTTTGTTACGTGAAATATTATATGAATGTTCAAAGAAAAATAAAATATGGTTGTCATTGGCAACACTAATAAATTTCCGTGAAATATGCAAATTTTATCCTGAAAAAATACTGCACTTACATTTTTTTGTAAATGACAAATAGATTTATAAGATTAATTTTTAAAAATAAAACACCATATATTTTTTTAATTGTTAACCTTTATCTTAATCTTTTGGCACTGACAGCATGCTTTAGTTCAGCATAAAATATAAGAAAAGCGTGCAATAAAATATTTTGATTTTTGGATGTTAAATAAAATAAAACGTGCCCATGCTCATTAACATAAAATCACGTGCTTTGTCTTGACACAAAATCGAAGAAACAGCCTTCAAAACCAACTTTAAAAATTAATTGATATAATAGTCTACGAAAATAATTTTACATGCAAACATTCAATAAAGAATGTTATTTGCAATTTTTATGATATAATTGCAACAATTATTCTGTTTATCTGTTAAATTATCAATTTACAGAGGACAATGTAGAAAATAAATAAAAAATAAAATAACTTAAAATATTTACCCCATTATATTTGTTCTTGTCAATTAAAAAGCATATTTTAAATTTTAAGTTTAAAATACCGTAGAGACTGGTAAAAGAAACAAAAATGGATTAAAATACATAAGACCGTCGAAAACCGGCAACGCAAGGATAGTTGTATACCTAGACCCTGGATTTACACTCCTGAAGACTTGGCTGCAGAGGATGTGTCCCTTTTCTTTTCTTTCCGAGGATAAGTAGTGGGAGGGGAAGGGTCTAGGATTTGTTGAGTCACTACTACCGGACCCAGATACATATTGTCGCTATCTGACCAAGTAAGGTATTTTAGGTAAAAATTTTGTAAATATATTGTGAGCTTTCCAGTGACGAGCTTACATGGTTTGGTCCACTGAAACCGCACCGTAAAAGGCCTTAGAGGCGGCAAAGGCCCTAATGTCATGTGCTTTAACTTGGACCAAGACCAAAGACTGTTAGATAGTTTGTTTTAACCAAGAAGACTGTTGAATAGTTTGGTTTAACCAAGAAGAGAGAGTAGCGGGTCTGACATCTTCCTTCTTGAAGGAAATAAAGTGTAGGAATCGAGACCCTCTCAGGTCTTTGGTTTGATCCAAGTAGTGCCTCAGGACCCGTACTGGACACAGAGTCCTGTATTCCTGATTTGCCTATCCACAATGGTAGTCAAAGCCGGGATAGTCACTAGAGACACACTTTAAGAACCTTCTCTTGCTAGTTGCTTTTTAGCTATGAAAACTGAGGTGGGGAACAAAGCTACCTTTTCCCTTTGGCCTAGATTAGATACTTTGTTTGCAACCCAGGCATGAATTTCACTGCGGGTCTTGCCGGAGCCCAAAGCTAGCAAGAAAGCAGTTTTAAGTGCAAGAATTTTTAGGTTCGTGCCTTTCATAGGCTCAAAGGGTGCTTTTGTGAGCTCATTGAGCATGACAGAAAGGTTTCACTTTGGAAGATTCCTGGAACTTTTGGGACGATCCATGTGAGAGCTAGGAAATAACCTGTTAAGGTCGAAGCTTCAAGAAATATGGAACTCTGCTGGGCCCAAGGTGTCAACAATGGCTGTCCTGTAACAATCAATGGTCGAAGGGCGCCTGTTTAGATCTTGGTACAGGGCATCCCTGGCCAGCCTTGAGCTATTACAATGATGAGGCAATTGCATTGTGTGGTATTTTTGGATCACCCTGTGAAGGAGAGCCGTGGATGGGTAAGCATAAGTCATGGTTCAGACGAGTGGCAAATAGATCCACATGAGCAGGGAATCAATTTTGACAGATCTGTAGGTCGTCCATCACACTCAGGCAGCCTGGAATGAGCCTGGCTGTTCGAGTTATCTATTAGTGATGGTATCAGGTCATGATTTCCACAGAAGAGCACACATCTCCATCTAGTGGGTTCCTCTTTGCTTGTTTATGTAGGTTACTACTGTTGAGTTTTCCGTAGCAACCAACACTCTTTGATTTTTACAGACATACTGCCTTCAACTCTAGGAAATTTATGGGTAGCCTTATTTCTCTGTCTGACCACAGACCTTGTGAAGAGACTTGCTCTAAGTGAGCACCCCAACGTTCCTTTGAGGCGTCTGTAAAGATTTGGATACTGTGGTCTTTGGGGTGAAGGTCTGCGCCCTTCATCACGTTGACCAAGGAAGGAGGTTGTCCAGTGACTGAGGATATCTCCAGTGATCCTTGAGGTGAAACTGAAAGGGCCTCATGTGAAGGCGTCCCTCTGAGACCATCTTCTCTGTTGAGGCGAGCAACCCAAATAGCGACATCAAACATCTTGCAGTCAAAATATGTTTTGACTTTAAGCGTAGGATTAAATCCTGAAGTTTAAGCCGTCTCTCTAGAGTGGGTTTTATAAGGGCTGAATATAGGTGGTATACACGAATGAAAACATCTCATCAGGTTTGAATTTGGACTTCTTCTTGATTTATTATCCACCCTAAGGAAGGTGTCAGGTCTACCACGGTCTGAGTGTTCACTTGTGCTTCCTCCTGAGACGGGGCCCTAATCAGCCAGTGGTCCAGGTATTTGTGAACTCCTCTTCTGAGGGCCATCAGTTTCACTGTCTTTACAATCATTGTAAAGACAGCCGTGGCTAGGCCGAAAGGGAGGGAGGTGAACTGGAACATTTGTGAATTGTGGCAAAACCTTTGGTAGTTCCTTGAGTTTTGGTGGATGGGGATGTGAAGATAGACATCTGACAGGTTTATCGATAGCACCCTTTCCCCTGGAATCAGAGAGGCCCTGGTGGACTTGGAAGTTTCCATTTTGAATCTTTCTACAAGTAGGAAGTTGTTGAGCCTGCTTAGGTCTATCACTGGCCTCCACCTTTGGTGAGGCTTGGGGACTAGAAACAGGCAACTATAAAACCCGAAATATTTTACATTTTCCGGCCTTTCTATTGCGTTCTTTGACAGAAGAGACTGAATACAAGAGGCCAGAGATAGATCTTCTTGATGCGCTTTGTATCCTGAGTGAATCAGAGGAACTCTTATCTTGGTTTTGTGATGAAAGGCAGAATGTAACCATTGTTGATAATGTTTAACACGTTGTTTGAACAATTGTTTGTTTGCCAATCTCTTCTGAAAGAATGGAGGTGAGGGAGGTGAGGTGAGGGAGGCTTTTAAAGGAGTCATTGGGAGGAGGTGCTTCCACGCCCTTGTCCCCTTGGGTGAGGCTTAACTGACCTTTGGAGCCTCTGTTATTCGAGCAATTGGTTACTGCTTGCAGTGGATTGTCCCCCGTAGGGGTGTTTCCTGTAGAAGCCTCTTTTCTTACTGTGGATACCACGAAAGGGCTTGTTTTAATAGGGTCCAAAACCCTGAGTGTCTTTAGGAGTGCTTTTTTAAGGAGGAACTCTTTTCCATCCTTAACCAGATGAGACGGGAACAAAGGAGTGGGCCAAAAGGGGAGCTCCTAAGCTCCTGACATCTAGAATCCCCAAAATGAGGTTGAAGATTGGTCATGTCAGCCTCACGTCTGATAAGGATTGAATTACCCATGGTGTACAACTCCCTCTAGAGAATGTGGGCTAAGGCCTTACTTAGCCAGGCTAAGGCTCTGTGCTGAATGAGAATCCTCTTATTCAGGTTATCTAGATAGTAACAGGTTCTTTCATAACCATGTCTGGCTGCTTTTTCAGGATTGGCACCCTTAATTCTTATGACAGTAGCCTTGATACTATCTTGGCATTTTTCCATGGTGGTATTGCATTCAAATGCAGTCCTAGTGAAAGTAGTCGAAAAGTTAAGATTTTGCCTTGCCTGATGATCAAACTCTTTGACTACCTGTAGGGGAACCTTGCCCAATGGGGTCCCAGAGGGTTTAGGGGAGATACAGGTTTTTGCAAAATCTGAGTATAATTCCTGTAATTTGTCCTCAAAACAAGGTTGTCCCACTTTGTACCACTTAGTAGTGGAAGCAGGGGTTTTTATATATTTACCGTCAGGTAAATTAGCCGTCCAAAAGTCTTGTTCAAATTTTTTAAAAGCATCTTTTATAGGACCGAGTGGAAGCATAACTCAAGGGCCCCTTGGTCTAAGCTCCTGTTGGCCTTTTTTGCCTCATCCAGAGCCCAGATTGTGGTTGAGGACCTAGGCGTATGGTCTGTGTGGTCAGGGAGATTTCAAATCTGCCTATGTCCTCTGTATATTGTGAGGGCAAGTCAGACATCTACCTCCCTATAGAAAACAGGATCTGAGTCTGTTTGTTGTTTGTCTTGTTCAGAAGAAGGTCCTTTGGGCTTAGAAGAATTTTTGATTTGCAGAGAAGTGATTCCTCGGTGAAAGAAGATGCAGTAACATATTTGGCCCAAACTTTGTTTTCTCTTATCCGAGTGTTTCTTCGGTTTTCAATATCGGACTGAAACCTCTGACTGAACTGTAGTGATAAAGAAGGCCCACAAAACTCTGTCTCCATTGACTCATCCGAGGTTCAGGTGTGCAGTTGATTAGTGCTTGATTGAGTGTTCGGGGATATTGGCAAGTCATTTGGATGTTTGCTCAGACCAGGTTTCGGATCTAAAGTGGATCCACCCCTGCTTCGGAAATTGTTTTTTGACAGATTTTATTTCATCTCTAAGAGACTGCAGTGTTTTCATTATTGAAGCCTGGAAAGCCCCCATTAGTTGCTGGAATTGGACTTTTAATTGGGAATCCAGACTTTTTTCTAGTTTATTTTCAATTTTATTTTGAAGGGCTGTGGCCTGAGTGGGTGGGACAGTTTGAGGCGTTTTCAGAGATAATGCTTCGAAACATAATTACTGGGGGCGTGGAGGTGAAGAATATAGTGGTTCAACAGCATTTTCCAGATCCTCATGAGAGCCAATGTGTCCTCCACTTCTGGATCCCCCAGATGATCCAAATCGTCTTTAGATAAATCTAATTTATGTTTCCGAGCCAATGTGTCCTCCACTTCTGGATCCCCCAGAAGATCCAAATCGTCTTTAGATAAATCTAATTTATGTTTCCTTCGGTTTTTGATCTTAATATTCTGCTCTTCAGAAAACGAACTGCACATTTGACATTGGTTCTCAAGGGTGAAACCAAGGGTCGTGTCCCTTACCTTCCTCTCTACAGGTGGGGCAATAATTATGCAAGTGAGAAGAATAGTAGAAATGATAAGATTTCAAAGCTCTGGGTTTGTTAGTGTTGAGTTGGTGGGACGATATGCTTGTTGTCTAAAGAAAGCCGAACCGAAACTTTAATCAGTAAAATGTATGAAAACTACTTATCCTGTCACAAAATAAAATTTACAGAATGATGTATGACAATTAATAAAGAAACTGGCTAATACAAAACATCCAACAATACGTATATCCACAGAAAATCAATGATATATAGTGAGCGAAAATAGACGCTTCTTATTCTCGCGGCCAACAAGAAAGAAGGGGGATTAAGCGGTATTTCACAACGGCCTCCCGAGATAGCATTCAGTTCCTCATGGTAAGTTATTGTAGCGCAATAAAAGCAATACTTTTCAAGTTATAAGTAATTTAGTGCATGATTTCATAAGTTTCAATGCATTAATAATTATTTAAAAATTCATAAAAATAATTAAGAAAGATCCAGGCCTGATTCTAATTCTAATAGTATTTTTATATCGCCCAATCTCCATCTAAAGACATACTCTAGGTGCACCAAACAGAAGGCAGAAAACTATAATCATAAACCTTAGACATAGCAAGGGTCAGTGCCACAGAGAGAAAACCAGGGAAAGCCGAAGTTAGGGTGGATATGCTTGTGCAAAGAGATAGGTTTTGAGCTTCCTTCTGAATGAGTGGAGAGAAGTGGCCGGTCATACATCATCAGGCAAATCATTCCAAATGTTTCGAGTGTCATAAGCAAAACTGAGGCCCAAATGCTTAGAAGACTTGTATATTGAAGTGGCAAATTGGGGATCTCAAGGAACACACCATCAGCTTGGCTTTTGCGTGTGTTATAGACACTTTGGGTTTAAGAAAAGGTGCAAAATATTTTGGATAACCAGAATGTAGGAACTTGTACACCAGTAAGGCAGTATTGAATATGGAACGGTGTTCAATAGGCAACCAATGGAGAATCTTCCTAACAGGAGTGATGTGTGAGTACTTGGTGGTGTTGGTAACAATTCTAGCCAGACTATTTTGAATACATTGCAGGTTACAAAGATCGAGAGCTGAGAGACTTCTAAACAAGGAATTACAGCAGTCAAGTCGACTCCCAACGAAAGCATTAGCAGTTATAAGAGCAACATGATGTGTCAGGTAACCTCTGAGATGCTTAAGATCCCTGATTTGAGCAAAACAGGACTTACAGATATTTTGGACATGCCTCGAGAAGGAAAAATCACTATCAAACCATACACCAAGGTTCTTGACCGCTCCTACAGGAGAAAGGAAATTGCCAAGAATATTAACTGGAAAGGATTTGTTGAGTTTTTCACGCTGTATTTTTTAACCAAAAACAATGAATTTGGTTTTATCATAGTTCAGCTAAAACTTATTTGCAGACAACCACTTTTTAACATCATCTAAGCAACTTTTCAACCTGTAAAAGGCATAAGCCACATTCTTTTGTGTGAGATGACCATATAACTGTGTATCATCTGCATAAAAGTGGAAACCTATGCCGGGAAGATTTCCAATGACTTTGCTTAGGGTAGTATATAAGGAAGAGTATTGGACCTAGTACACTTGTATTGTATTGTGTATTTATACTCAGTGCAATATCTCCATATACTACAGGACTCAAAGCGCTATTTAACCAATCCAACTGCACAGGTAAAGCCCCAACTGACATTCCCCTAACTGGAAGATATAGGCTCAAGGATGACCATTTATCAATGTCCTTGAGGTTCTTTAGCCTGCCACTGGGGAGAGTACCCAATGACAGAGGACCGCCATTTTAAGTGGTCATCCGAGCCACTATGTATCTGCCTGTACCTGGCTTTGAACCCACATCTTCTGAGTTCCTAGACTGAGTGGGCAGATAGTACAGAGCCCTGAGGCACACCAAACAAGAGCTTCTTTGCATCAGACAAGATAGAGCCAATCTAAATGCACTGCGAATGACCAGTGAGATAGGACTCACCATTCCAAAACTACACCACCAACACTAAACCAAGAACTCAAATAATCTAGGAGTGTGCCATGGTCAGTTGTATCAAATCCTGCTGATTGGTCAAGCAGCACAACAGCAGTGGCCTCACCTCTAGCCAGAGCAAGATGGACAACATTTTTAATTTATAGCTGTGCAGTTTCAGTCGAGTGACCTAACTTATAAGCTGACTGCATGACATTCTCAAGTCAATTTGAACAGACATAGTAATTTAATTGGGAGGCGACCACACGCTCGACAAGTGTGACACAAGTCGGTAGTTTTTGAGAGGTAGTCAGGTGGTAGTGAGGCTTTTTTGATCAGTGGAGTAACCACAGCTTTTTTTAAATTGGCAGGAACACCTTCAGACAGAGAATAATTAACAAGTTTGGTGATTGAGGGTACAAGAATGTCAAGACATTCCTTGATCAAAAAGGTAGGCCATGGATCCAACAGACAAGATTTTGTTGGCGATTTTATAATTGCCTTTTGAATTTCTTCATCAGAAACTGTTTAAAAGGAGTCAAAGCTAGGTAGGTCTGAAGGAGTAGGTAATCAGTGCTGGAAAACGAGTCCCTAGTCTTGGTAATTTTGTCTGAGAAATAAGAGATACTCATACAAGGGAAACTACTTCTGGCCTAGTACATATATGCAAGATAAGAGCGAAATCCCTGCAATAGTCAATGAGAAATTGTGATAAAGCGCTATTTTCACACTCTAAGTGGGGGTACCTCACTTGTAATGGTTCTGCGGAACAGATGAATGAACAGATCTGCATGCCTTGAGTGATTTTTTATCCTCAATAGTTAAGGTATCTTTGTTTTAAAAAGCATATCTCTGGGCCTTGTTTTTCTTGGAGAAGTTGTTCATGCGGACGTAGACGACAACACATCAGAGTGATGTCATTTCGTCAGCTGACTGATAAGAACAACACAAAACTGACCTTAACAATTTGTGAAAAAATGTTTGGATATTGAAATAAAAACTACAGTCATTAACCGGATCATCAATTTGGGTAAAAAGTTGACTCTTGTATATCAAAAGAAAAAGTACTGCCTTTACTGAATTTCTGAAAATTACAAAAACAAAATTGATCTTGTATAAAAATATCAATAGACCTCGAGTCGATGGGGTTGATAATAAGTTGTATGATAAATTAAGAAGCCTTTTAATGGAGTACAAATATAGTAAAAAAGCCGAATTTTAACTTTTGTCGTTGTTTGACATTCAAAGTTGAACTTTTACTTTGTGCCTCTGGAGACCCAGAGTTGATTTACTTTAATCTAGGCAGAGTTTCGTCAAATTTGAAAGAATAATCAATTTTGATTGAACAATGACCTTTGATAACACGATTTATCATTAAATTGTTGTAATTAATACGAAGAAGAAACTGACAATTGGTGAATATTTATTATGGTGAATTTCTTGAAATGTTAAAATTAGTGATATTATATTTGTAGCTAAAATTTCAACTGATACTCAGCTGAAGTAGTCATTGTAGCCAAACTGCCAAGAGAAATGATACTGTGGCGACCTTCACTGTTCTTACTCCGCCTGAGATGCAGGACTGTACGACACGGCCTGCATAGGGGCCTGTCCAGTCAGTTTATGGTCGACCTTAATAGAATTTACTATTGCTGTTCTGGTTCGTAGTTCTCCACCAATAGCAGGTCACTTCACGCTTCATTAAGCGTTTGAAACGATAGGGTCCATCATATTGGATTCTGCAATCGAAGGACATACAAGGTTATAGATAGAAGTTAAAAATAGTGAATGAAAAATCAAATTATTTTATGGTTTTAGTTGTTTTAGTTGGTTTTAAATCAAAAGAATGCCTGCTTCTAGTAAGAAGTCACCATTAACTACGACTAAGAAAAAGAAGGCAACTCCTGTACCAGGCAAGAATAAGAAGAATGGGGCTGCGAAGAAGGACAAGAGTAAGGACTTGGTGAATAACAAAGACGGTTCGTACCTTAATGACGATAGTCAATCCATGTTAGCTTCTGTAGCAAGTCCGCCCCATACTGTAGCAGTGTCGTCAACTTCTGTAGATCACACAGTACTGAGTGTGTTGGCCCGGCTGGAGCAGTCAAACTCGGAAGTTATGAAGCGGTTGGAAAAACTGGAGCGGAACAATACTATCACCTCAACCCCAGCATCATCACCTCAGTCGGGACCTAGGGACAATGTGACCTTCAAATTACCACAGACCAAGGTCACATCGCCCGGCGCTCAGAAGTTGGGAGATCTCACTCCTCATGCGAGCCTACTTAATGCTTATAAGTGGCCAGCCAGGGAAGGAATGCCAGCACCAACTTCACTGCCTCCTCAGTCACGGGACAGTAGACATCCTGGGAATTATAAGCCACCAGCAGAGCAGGAGCAGAGGCGAGGCTACGACAAGGACGCGATTGTCCCCAGTTTGGAGCGGTTGAGGGCAATGCCTCACGTGGCGTCCACGGTTTCTGACCTTCTGGCCCAGTTTGAAACACAATCACACCATGATGTTCTGCAAGGTAAGGGCTTTCTACATAGGAAAAAATCTGGTAGATATAATATAACAGATATGCCAGTGGGTAGACCTGAGGTGAGGTGGCCCAATGAGGGGTTTGTGTCCTCTTCAAACAGCAAGAAACCGGCGTTTGATGAGATGAACCTGCAACAGTGGGCGGTAGGTCAGCTCAATAATGCTTTGCAAATCGACGATAACACCTTACTGCGACATGTTCTCAGGCAGATGATGTTGGCACTGAACGATTCCGTAGCCTTGCCGTGGCCAGTCGTGAGGGCCGCCTGGGCTGTCTCAATGACGGAGGTTGAGGAAGGTAGGCTTCAATGGCATGATACCACACAATGGGCCCTGAATCGTGTCAGTTCCTCTCAAATTGCAGTCATTAATAGTCAGAATGTGTCTTCCTTCGGACAGAAGAGTCGTATTTGCAAATTTTACAATGAGGGATCGTGCAGCAATGAAGGTAACCACGGTATCTACAGACATATCTGTTCCTTGTGTTCCAAGCAAGGTCGTACTTCATCACATCCAGAATTTAAATGTAGTTTTCGTGTGAACGTCAGATCACAAGAGGTCAAGGCAGTGTCAGCAAGGTAGGAGCCAGCAGGATCACCTGGACAACCTGCAAGGACAAAACAGAGCTATGTGTATAAAGTTACAGACAATAAAGTTAAATTAAATGAAGATAACAATAATGAACAATTAAGTGGTGTTTATATGAACAGAATGCATTTAGTTAATAAGCAAGAGTGTAAAAATGATACTAATGCTTATGATAATGGTTGTGAAAATATGTATTACGGTAATATGAACAATGCTAAATATTTACAGCATGATATATTGTCTGGGGCTGTCCAGGGGGGTGGCAGCAGTGATGGTCGGGCACCAGAGTTCAAAAAATTTCGGGTTTTCAATGCCTGGGGTGAATTGAAATTGTCGTTTGCTGCCATCTCCATGGACGGGCCATGGGAAGAACAAACAAAAGTGAGGGGGAATCAGATGGTAAACTTCGATAGTATACCATACACTGTGTTTCGCATTGTGAGTAACCATGGCGAACGCCACCGGCAGCTATTGCATATAGATGGGGAACAGGGATCTGACCTCCAGGGTTTCTTCTGGTGGTTTCAGGAAAAGGGAGATATAAGATTACAAATTTTGCACAGGGATATTGAACAGTACATGGAAGTCGTAGGAAGGGGTCACTTTTTAATACAAACTAATTCAAAATTCCAGTTTATCACAAAGGATTTGAAGCAGGAGGCAAAGCAAGCCTATTGGGAATATATGAGAGAAAAAATAGCTTGGGAGCGCCATGGTTGCTCGTATGCGAAATATATGCAGTATGTAATTGATGGTCTTATACATCAGATGGAAAATATTAATGTAGAAAGTGATGATGAAAGTATAAAGGTCGAATCACAACCATTGACTGATGGTATTGTCGAGGACAAGATGGGGACTTGTATTAGGGAGCGCGTTCGGGTTAATCCGTGTAACAACCACGATCTGTCGGATTATAATATACTAACCAAGAAGGTGGGTCATCTGGCATTGGACAGTACAGATTTTCGATTCATCGGTCCGGATCGTTTGCCTGTAGCCATAGATTCGATAGATAAGTGCTTAAGAATAGGAAAAATCATAAGGAATACAAACTTACCTAACTATCGCATGGCAAGAATTCCTTTGATATCAGGCCTGAATATCCCAGCTTGGGAGCGACAATTGCAGGGTTATCCAGATGACAGATTAATTCAATACATAAAATTTGGCTTCCCTCTGTCCCTGATATCTCCAGATAGGTTGCATAACCAAGAGGTATCCAATCATTTTTCGGCTCGACAGTATCCACAAGATATACAGAAGTACTTGGACAAAGAAATTAGTTTGGGGGCCATGCTGGGTCCTGTTGATAGCGTGGATTCCAAGGACTTCCACTGTTCACCTTTAATGTCACGCCCTAAGGATGGGGATAGTAGAAGGGTCATCATGGACCTCTCATTCCCCCAGGGTAATGCATTAAATGATCAGGTAACTAAAGAAAAATTTGATGGTACTCCTTTAGTACTGAAACTACCTTCTATTGATGACTTTGTTAAAGACATTGTTAGTATCAAGGAAGACCCAGTTATGTTTAAAATAGATGTGGCCCGAGCCTTCAGGAATCTACCTGTAGACCCAGTCGATGCCCTTAAGTTGGGGATTAAGTGGGAGGGCAGTTTTTATCTGGATAAGTCGGTCGCGTTCGGCTGGATCTTCGGGACAGCTTCGTTCCAATTATTATCAGATTCCATAGCTTACTTCATGAGAGATTATTGTAATCTTCACTGCTACATAGACGATTATGTAGCAGTTTTACCTAAAATTAAAGCAGACGTAGCTTTTGATAAATTATGTTCACTGTTGCAAGAGCTGGGCCTCCCCTTGAATATTGCGAAGCTCACCCCCCCCACCAAACGCCTCACATATTTGGGCATTGACATTGATCTTGAAAATAACACAATGGCCATAAACGAAGGAAAATTACAGGATATTTATGCAGAGTGTGTTAAGGTCAGGGGTCAAAAATACCTGTCTAAAAACAAGTTCCAGGCGTTAATGGGGAAACTTTTATACATACAGAAGATAGTGAAACCGGCTCGAGTGTTTATTAACAGGATTTTGGCCACATTTAGGGAAGGTAGTCATAAACAAAAAATTTATTTAAACAAGGCCTTTCACGCAGATATAGACTGGTTTATTAAGTTTCTCCCTTTATTCAATGGGATCACCTTCATTGAAAAGAACGCGGTCGACGACACCCAGTCACTATTCCTGGATGCATCTCTTACTGGGTTGGGTGCAGTCTGGAGAGATCGTGTATATGCGACTCCAGTGAGGGAGATACCAGGCTTTGTTCTAACAATCGTACATCTGGAGATGTTCAATGTCTTGTTGGCCTTGAGGGTTTGGGGTCAACACTGGCGTCATTCAAGCGTCAAAATTTTTTGTGACAATCACAGCGTTGTCCAGGTGGTCAAAAATGGCAAGACTAGGGATCCTTTTCTGGCACTGTGCAGAAGGAATATTTGGCTTCACACAGCAATATATGATGTTCATTTAATCATTGAACACGTTGCTGGTAAAGAAAATAGGATTGCTGATACTTTATCTCGCATACATTCTAATAAATTGGTGGATGAAAATATATTGAAGCATTTAGTCAAAAATTATCATTGGGAACCGATTTTCCACTCTTATTTTGACTTGACCTTGCATATATAATTGTAGATCGAAATCTGGGAGCTCCTTCCAATGCCTTGGCAGAAGCAGCAATTCACAGAATCAGGATAGCATACAGACCATCCACCAGGGCTTCTCATAGAGTCCACTTCTCCACTTACCTGGCATTTGTGTTATTTATGGATTTACCCTTGGAATTCACAATTCACTCCATCATTACTTTTCTTGAATATCTGTTCATCAATCAGATTTCTTATAAGGTGATGTTAAATTACATGTCATCTTTAAGATTCATGGCAAAAAATTATCACTGGGACATAGCCCCTTTAGAGAGCCCCCTGGTGGGGGCGTATCTTAGGAGTATAAAAATTAACTTCACTTATTCCCCAACAGTCAGAGGTGTGTTCGATATTAATATGATGCATTCTATTTCGGCGGCTTGCGACATTCTCTCAGACCCCCCCTCTTCAGAGCTGCCTTTTTAATAGCCTTCTTTGCATTTCTGCGCATGTCAAACATTGCCCCCCATTCCAAGGCGGCTTTTGATCCATACCGCCACATTCTCCATCAGGACGTATTGTTCCTTCATCCAGGGGCCCATATTCTGTTGAAATGGACAAAAACCTTGCAAGATCGATCAGCCCATCACTTTGTTCAGATTCCAAACCTTAAAAATCCCGACTATGTCCTGTCAGGGTTATCAAGGAATTGATTGAGTCTAGACCCCTCCATTCTCAAGCTCCCTTATTCGTTCACAAAAATTCTCCTTATACCGTGGTTATAGATACCACCATCAGAGCGGCACTGAAAACCGTCCTTACCCATTTACACATTCCTATTAGAGGGCATGGGTTTCATTCCTTCAGAAGATCTGGAGCTACCATGGCATTTGATAATAATGTTCAGCTCCAACACATTATGGCCCACGGGTTATGGCGGAGCTCGGCGGTATGGCAGTATTTGCAAAACGCATCTGTGGCTCCCTCCATTATCCCTCTCACCTTTGCCAAGGTCATTTCATCTTAGCTCGGATTGGCGCTTGGTGGTTTTTCAGATTTCATCCATAAAATCTGCAAACTTTATATTTTAAACATATACTAACATGTAAAATAAAATATGCCCAAACACTTAGCAGCTTACATTATTCTGACCTTGTGGCTTTAATCTGACCTACGACCTCTAGAAACTGTGTACGACACGGCCTGCATAGGGGCCTGTCCAGTCAGTTGATGGTCGACCTTAATAGAATTTACTATTGCTGTTCTGGTTCGTAGTTCTCCACCAATAGCAGGTCACTTCACGCTTCATTAAGCGTTTGAAACGATAGGGTCCATCATATTGGATTCTGCAATCGAAGGACATACAAGGTTATAGATAGAAGTTAAAAATAGCCCTCCAGTCCCACCCCCACGTCCAGCAGGCTAAACGATTGTATTATGATGGGGTACATGGGTTTGGGTACTAGTTGCCAAAAAATTAATTCTTTTATGTTCACTAGTTGTAACAGTTTTTATTATTTTATGTGATATCAGGTTCTTTTACACGAGTTGTATTCTTTTTATCAGAGAGCATATTGTGATTGGTGGTTTTTCAGATTTCATCCATAAAATCTGCAAACTTTATATTTTAAACATATACTAACATGTAAAATAAAATATGCCCAAACACTTAGCAGCTTACATTATTCTGACCTTGTGGCTTTAATCTGACCTACGACCTCTAGAAACTGTGTATATCACGCAGAAAAAGGGAAGTCAGTTCTGATTAGATGTGTTTGCTTCCCAACCTGTCTAAGTATATACCTGGTATATCCAGACATGACTAGAAGTGACCCAGACTATAAATTCAAAATCACAGATTTATTCAATAACTCAGGGTTTGATGGGTTAGCATTGCATTAGACTGGAATGATAAAAAATTGACAGGGTGACCCAGCTCAGCAATGTTCTCCTGGTCAGCAACTGCTTATGTACTACATCTGCCACTGTAGCATAGTGGATACCACTCTCACCTAGGAACATACACAATGTGGGTTCGTAACCAGGAACCGGCAGATAGTGGCTCAGATGACAATTTAAAATGGCGGTTCTCTGTTATTGGGTCCTATCCTCACCTATCCCCAGTGGCAGGTTTCAGAACATCAGGGACATTGATAAATAGTCATCCTGAGTCTCTGCCTTTCAGTTGAAGAAATGTCAGTCACTAGAAAGCTTGGGCTGTACCTAACCTGTTGGAATGAATCAAATAACACTTTGACTCCTGATTCCTATAGTGCAAGAAGATATCTCTTTTAAAATTTCTTTATTAATTGGTATAGCAAAGAAAACAATGGCATGATAATACAAATGCAAGAATACACACAAAGACACTAAGAAAACATCAAAGCCTGTAAGATTTGAATCTCATTTAAATTTTCAAACAAAATATGTTCCCACTGATATAGGTCATGACATTATTATCATTCATCTTAGTAAAACTATAGTTGTGTTTTTTCACTCTTCTACACAAATTTTATAAATTATAATTTTTGAAACACCATCTTCATCAACTTTGACAAGATGTTCCCTTTTCACAAAAAAGATTAATACATTATGAAATAGTTAGCCAAACTTGCTAACAACTAGACCACTGAGGACCTCTGATTGAACAAGAAGGAACCCAAACAAATTGAAATAGACAGTTAGATTTGTGTACATGCTCACACATTTTTACTCAGAAACTAAATAAGCTATTACCAAAGACAATGCCAGAGATTTTTAATTATAAAGCAATTAAATCATTTATGGCACTGGATTGACTTGAAAATGAAGGGTTCTGGGTTTAATGTGGCAAATTTGTTTTAATCACAAGGCCTAGTGTTAGGCCAAATGTCAATTTCTTGTATGTCATTAATAAATTCTATAAAATATAATACAAACATTTTTAATATCTAAAGACATAAAATACCTTTATTTGATGACAGCCGCATTGGGAAAACTAAAGCTAAAATTAATCACAACTATTTTCAAGCAGCACTCAATTATGACCAAAGTCCTTAAGATTTTTTGTAACATGGCACAACATCATCCAGAAAATTGGTTAAAAACTGCAATAAATCTGAGCAATACTATAACGAAATAGAAGTCCAAATATTCTATAGCAAAAACAAAAACTGAACATATTTGAAGAACTGTTAGCACATACGGATATGAATAGGAACACGCAAACACAATTTTTGCAAACTATTTAATTCCATTTAAAACTGTTCAATTTGTTCCATTTAAAGAGCAATTTATTCGCATCCTTTTAGAAAGAGCAAAATTTTGCAAACAATTGAGTCATTTTAATGATCAATTTACTCCATTTAGTTATCAATTTCTTCTCTCCTTTCCAGTGACAGCCAGACCCCATCTTTTGGTATGTACTGGAATGATCTGGTGTCAATCTCTAGTGGAATCTGCAAAATAAAGAAAAGTGAAAACTTAGAAAATAAATATAGTCACTGTGAATTAGTGTTATTTTTCCCAAAACTTAAACTGGTCTGACGAGAGCTAAAGGTCTGTAAAATGTATACACAAACACATTTTAGACTTTTAAATGCTTATATATAATGAGCTTTGATTGGAAATAGATTTTTGATGGAGACAAAAGTTTTGCAGGTATACATACAGCCAAAGTACTTCATGTAAAAATTGAGTAAACTAAACTGCACTGAATGGACGCCAACATATCCCCAGACAGGCCATCTCTCACACCATCTATTATGTATTGTTGAAGCACCCATTTTGTGTGATTCACATTATAAACTATTTTCCATATTTTTGGTCAATCTGACCTGCAATGATAAGATTTATCCTTTTTAAAGTATTTAGATGGTTTTCAGTACTTTCTAAAATATTGTATTTGTATGCTTTAATATATTAGTGGAGAGATCAAATCATAAAATACTATGCTTTGATCTTAGTATGCAGACTTATATCTCAGCAATGGGGCATTTCTTTCTTAAACATAGAAAAACAAGGCCGAAAGGGGTTTCAGTCTACAAGCACTAGCCGCAAAGCCATCAGAGACTGCACTGAAGTGGTCACCCATCCCAGTACTAAGGTGGGCCATTGCCGCTTAACTTCAGTAGACAGATATTCCTCACACTACGCCACAATTCATGAAAGTCCGGAAACAAAAAAATGAAAAACAAGGCCAAAAGCGCGGGCGCAAAGCCATCAGAGACACGAGTAGTGTACTAGAATTTACGAAAATCTGGTGAAACAAAGAAATTCCAATTCAAACACATCCCACAGCTGGTGTAGAGCTCAGATGGTCACCCATTCAAGTACTAACGTAGCCCATTGCCGCTTAACTTCAGCGAGTAAATACTCATCACGCTGTGCCACAATTCATGAAAGTCCAGACAAAAAAAGTGATCTGTAGAAGCGCGAGCTCTATCTTGGCTCGCGCTTAAAAAGTGATTCCTAGAAGTGCAAACTCGCACAAAAACACCCAGGCACACGCACAAACAATCAACCATTCTGATTTATCATATATAAATGCCAAACACTATCTGCAAGTCCCTTTGCACAGAAGGTCCACTCATAGTGGGACATATTTCCAAGGTAATATGCATGCCAAAATTCAGTTTCATACTGGGGGAGGGGAATAGGAAATATTTAAAGGGGAAAGGCTGCCAGAAAGAAGCTGATAATTGTTATAGTATACGGGTCAACTTCTGTTTTCAATACCCCTAATAATCAATAAGTATTACAGCTAAACATCTTAGAGTTGCATATGATTTACATTAAAAAATAGAAGGATAACTCAGTTTATGTTAGTTTAGAAGTTATGAGCAAGATAAGATTAAAATAGGAGAAAATTTATATAAACAAATAACCAATCACTTTCCAAACAATCATCTATCACCTGGCTGATCTTAAAATTGACTAGGATGAGATAGAGGTTGAGTCATGGTACATAGTTTTTGAGAAAAGTGATTGAAAAGGTATAAACTGGGCCCCTGTGGGAATTTTAGAGACACTATCTTAAAATTAAAGCTACATACCTCAAATTTACCACAAAGATCACACAAGGAAATTACATTTACTTCAGTTTGAGGCAAGTCAAACCATTTCCAAATTACACGACAAAATATATGACAAATGCAGAAAAAAGTCTTTATGGGTTTTATAAATAGTCTAAATATCAACATCAAGCTTTGAATTTTGCCATATAAGAATAGAAAAATATTATATGTCCCCAAGTCAGACTTCAGCTGAGTACACTACATTGAAGTGGCAAAAACTGCATAAAATGGGTCACTGTGGGTGTGTTTCAGAGACTTTAAGGTGACCCTTAAAATTTGAAATACGGACATCAAATTTTCCACAAAGATCACATGGGAAAGTTATATATAGTACAATATATTGTATGCTAGACTTATCAAATAGAATTTGCAAGGCAAAATATATGAAAAATGTGAAACAAAAGGTGGTCTTCATACACCTCATACAAAGTTTAAATATCCATTTAAAGCCTTGAATCTTGGCAGAAGTAAAAGTAACATATAAGATATATCCTCAGATCAGATATAACATGGGTAAAGCAATATAGTTTGCAAGGTACAAGACTTAAAGTGATAACAAGCGCATACAACTGATCATTGCGTGCATACTTCAGGTGACCTTAAAATTTAAACTACAGGGCTCATATTTTCCACAAACAATGATCAAATATACAAGTTATATCTACTATAGCTTGAGTCTGGTAGGATTTGTTATTTCAAAATGACAAGGCAATATATGAGAAAGTTGCAGAAAAACATCCTCTGGATGGGGAACTTATGAGCATCATATATAAGTTAAATGTCAACTTAAAGCCTCGATTTTCGGCATATGGAAAAAGAATATATTTATATATTACCAGATAATCTAGGGTAGGATTAATCCTCTTAGGTAAACTGGTTGACCCTGGGTGAGAATTATGTATGTAATAAGACCAATTTTAAATTGTACCCTGTAAGATGTTAGGTGAATGAGGAACATAGTTTGAAAGTTATAGGGCTTACAGTGAGAAAATGTTCATAAAATTGGTTCCTGTAGCCATTTTTAGACATGTTATGATGACCTTAAAATTAAAACTACAGAGCTCACATTTCCACAAAGAAAGATCACATGTACAAGTTATAACTACTACAGTTTGAGTCTGGTTAGATTTCCATTTCCAAGTTACATGGTAAAATATGTGAAACATGCAGAAAAAGTTCACTGGGTGGAGAATTTATGAGCATCAAACAGAGGTTATATGTCAACTTAAGGCCTTGATTTTTGGCATAAGAAAAGAGAAAATCTTAATATATATTATCAGATGTGATATTAGGTGGATAATAGACATAGGTTGAAGGTATAGGGCTTACAGTGGAAAAACATTCTTAAAATACATCTCTTTAGCCATTTAGACACCTTAAGGTGACCTTAAATTTATATCTACTACAGATGGAGTCTGGTCAGAGTTGGCATTTTTATGTTGCAAGGCCAAATATGTGAAAAATGCAGAAAACCTCCTCCGGGTAGGGTGTTTATGGGCCTCATACACAGTGAAATGTCAAGTTAAAGCCTTGGTGTTTCACACATGTACAGAAAACATATTACTATACTCACATAAGAGAGTAGGTGAATAATAGTTTTAGAGCTACTGGGCTTAAAGTGCAAAAAGTTCACAAAATGGTCCCTGTGGAGATCTTAAGATGATCTTAAAAGGTACATAGCTGAAATTTTCCACCAAAAAAGATTACATTTAAAAGTTATATAGAGTACAGCTTGAGACTCATCAGGATTACCATTTCCAAATAACAGGACACATTATGTGAAAAATGTGAAAAAGTGGGGTCTTTATGGGCCTCAAAAAACTCCACACACCTTTTAACCTCCACATAAGTCTTGATTTTTTGACACATGTAAGAATACATTAAAATGTTCTCAGGTAAAACTTTAGCCATATGAGTCACATAGTTTGTGACTTAGAGGGCTTTAAGAGGCCGAAGGTCTATCTCTAACCTTAAGGAGGTCATAACTTCTTCATTTTTGAGAGTTTATGGTCATCTTACAATCGGGTTCTTCTCCTGACTCGATATTGATTCAACATGATGTTTACTAGACCAAAACTGTGCTGCTCAGGTTTTAGTAGCTTTCATTCAGATCATAAGCTATCAGAGTGCCTATGAAATAGATCTGCATATGTGGCTATGGCAGATTTAGGCCTAAATTTGGAGACACTGTCACACTTTCATATCACTCTTTTATAATTATACTACACAGTAGTTAATCTTGCATCTTTATAGTGCTAACCCTTTATCTCATTCCTGGATTTTGGAATTGGAATTTGTTATTGTTTCTTACCCGAATTAGAGTCTGCATTTTAGTGGAGATCAAGCATTATTAAAATGTACGGTAACATTTAGAATCAGTAATCCAAAAATAGCAGTATGAGATATAGAAGCAGTGAAACAGTACACAGATTGGGATACTTTCAGAGCAGTGTCAGTGTCCAAATAATGTTTAAGTAGAGAAAATAACATCTAAGAAAAAGAAACCGCATGTAAAGATTACGTATTCAGTAAACTAAAAATTATGAAGCTTTAAGACTTCTCCCATTTTGATATTCATTTGCATGGTCAAATTATGGTTTGAATGTTTTGAATATTACCCATACATACAGATGTGGTATAGATGCTTTTATGTTAAGTTTGGGCAAAACCTGTGGCTCACTTGATGCAATACCATCTGTTACAATGGGGAGTTGAAAAAGTAAAACCCTTCTAATATGACTTTAACAGTGCTTAATCTACATCAAAAGACACCCAAAGGTGTAACAACCAAGATTCAAGTAAAAAGATATAAAAGAGAAAAAGGAGAGATAAAATAGTTTTAGATATCCCCGTAGAGAGATAAAATATCATCAGCTATGCAAGATCGAAGGTCAAATCCAGGTCACACTATGACGTTGCACACCTATAACCCCCGACCAATGTCCCTACCAAAAATCAACTTCCTACACCTTGTGGTTTCTAAAATATAGCCCACATAAGGCATCATAGGTCAAGGTCACTATGGCAAGGTCAAAGGTCAAATCAAGGTCAAACCATGACTTTTCACATCTACACATCCTAGCCAATGTCCCTACCAAGTATTAACTTCCTACACCTTACGGTTTCCGAGATATACCCCAGACAAGATTTTTATAAAAGGTCTAGATCACTATGGCAAGGTCAAAGGTCAAATCAAGGTCACAGCATGACGTTGCACACCTACACCGCGTAACAAATGTCCTTACCAAGTATCAACTTCCTACACCTTATGGTTGCCGAGATATAGCTTGGAAAAGATTTTATAGGTCAAGGTCACTACAGCAAGGTCAAAGGTCAAATCAAGGTCACACCATGACACTGCACACCTACAACCCCTAACCAATATCCCCACCAAGTACCAACTTCCTACACCTTACAGTTTCCAATATATAACCCAGACAAGATTTTAAAGGTCAAGGTCACTACAGCAAAGTCAAAGGTCAAATCAAAGTCACACCATGATGTTGCATACCTACACCCCCTAACCAATGTCCCTACCAAGTATCAACTTCCTACACCTTACGGTTTCCAGGATATAGGCCAGAAAAGACTTTCAAACTCAAGGTCACTACAGCAAGGTCAAATCAAGGTCACACTATGATATTGCACAATTACACCGCCTAACGAATGTCCCTACCAAGTATCAACTTCCTACACCTTACGGTTTCTGAGATACAGGCTGGACAAACTTCTTACCGCCGCCCACCTGCCAATCTGGACACCATGGGTGAACACAATACTACAATAGTAAAAAGGTAAGTGGGACAGAAGGTTTACTCTGTGTTTTAATAAATATATTTCATTGTGTACCAGAACCATCCATCACCTGTGTTTTTGAGTTCTTGACCACCTTGAATTTCTGCAGGATTCTGACAACAGCCATTTTCAGTTCCATCTGTGCGAGTCTCATTCCAATACAGTGTCTGGGTCCAATTCCAAAAGGTGAATAATACATTGGGTTCCTTGACTTCTTATTTTCAGGGGTAAATCTAAACAAAAACAAATACATATTCAGTTTAAGTTCAGAAACATCTGATTAGAATAGTTGAATTTAAGCGGTCTTTTTTGTTCAGTAGTCCATGAAAGAACAGAGAAAAAGCTGAACTTATTTTTCTAAATCTTATTTTCTAAGATGTTCAAATGGAGTTCATATACAGTAAGTTCAAGTTTTTTCAGATATACCCAACAAAAATGAGACATAATCCCTTATGATGTGTAAAATGAATGTGTGTACCATGGTAAAAATTGGGAAATTTAATTTTTTGGCCATGTAGTACCCTAAGAGTGCACGCCAGCCTTCGTTTGATGTGTCGGTAAACAGTTGAAAGGCATGACTAAGACGGTACAGAGGTTGACTTCTCAGAACATTGTGTTTGTTCAACCACCATCTCAGGGAAACATGGAGATACTTGGGCAGAGGAACAAGTTTCTCCAGGACCTCCGGGACATGCCAATGCTTCTTTAGATGCCATTCTTTGTCTGTCAAAAGCCCGATCAAGGACATGAACTGCTTGACGGAGCAGGTCTCCTTACCCAAAGGAGTCTCTATTTTCTGTATCAGAGCGAGCCATCTCTCTTGAGAGGGATTTACCAGACCTTGAGAGAGGTCGAAATGGTATCCGACAAAGTTGAATACCTGCTGAGCGGTCAGTACCAACTTTGGCAGATTAACTATCCAGCCTAGTTCGTGGCAAAGGCCCAAGAGGATCTGGGTATGTTGTAGGCAAATTTCCCTGCAAGGGTCTCTGAGTAACCAGTCATCTAGGTACTGGTGGATTCGAATACCCCTTGCCTGAGCCATCAATTTGACTTCCTTTACAACCTTGGTAAACTCCAACGGAGCCGTCAACAGGTCAAAAGGAAGAGCATTGAACTGGAATGTTTGACTTATTGAAATATGAAAGTAAGCGTTGCTGAAGTCCAGAGATGTGACCCACTCCCCTTGTTGAAGGGAGAGCCTGATGGTCTCTGGAGTCTCCATCTTGAAGGTAGCTGGGGCTAGGAATGACTTCAACTGACTGAGATCTAAATGGGCCTCCACTTGTGGTTGGTCTTTGGGACCAAAAACAACCTGTTGTAGAAGGCCAGGGATGATGGTACTACTACCCTTTCTACAGCCTGTTTTGAGATTAGCGTAGAGCATCTCTCAGATGCTTGTTTTTGATCAGGTTTGCATACCCACCGACTATCAAGGATGACTTGGTTAGAGGGGGACTCACTTTGAAGGGTAGAATGTACCCGTCCCATAGTATGGACACTCCCTCGGATTTGAATCCTGGGAGAGCCAGACCTGCCAAAACTTTTTTGCAGATGGCCTCCTACAGGTGGAATTCTGACAACATGGTGGACATTGGTGACAAATGGGGCAGAAAGACAGTGATTTACACAATGGAAACCTTTAACAAACTTTATTTTCACCTTTCACCTTTGAATTGGAAGGACCTACATCTTTCCTTTGTGATTGCCCTGTTACAAAAGGTGCACGAACAACAACATTCAAGTTTACAGTTTATTGTGTTCTTTACTGACCAGATCCCTTGACTCTAAAAAGATTGAATTGGGGATCCAGTAAACTTTGATTGTCATTTATACTGTTTTCCACTGCGTGCAGTCTTGGAAAAATATGGAGGAACTGGAACCACCCTGACCATGGCTTTCTACCTCTACCTCGGCCACAGAACTGATGCCATGGTTGTTGTGACTGAGAGGATGAATAGCCTGAGTGTTTAGAATTTTTCCTGTCATAAGGCTGATATCTGTACTGAGATTTTTTACTGGGGTGCTGGTATGTGCCCGGACTGGGACCAGAAGCACCCCTAGCTTCATGTCTGATGATGTCTTGTTCAGCTACTGCCAGTACATCATCTGGAAACAAGCCAAAACTGAACAGTGGAGCATTGCAAAGTCTGTTCCAAGTGTCCGGTTTTACTCTGGGCCTCACATGTTCCAGGTATGAGTCACATCTTAGCAACACAAAATTTGCAAGCTGCACAAATAAACTGTCGGCCAAATGTTGGAAAGCTGTACCTAAGGCCACTGAAACCCTAGTATGAAAAGCCGACCAGTCCTTGAGCTCTTTAATGGCATCCACAACCTCTTTAGGTGCCTTTCCTTTAACAACTGTCACTTGAAGAAAGGAAATATTTTCAGCCATTCTCTCTTGGACCTCACTTATGCAATGATTGAATCCTGCAGCATGATTGGTAATGCATTACTCCTGGACGCCAGTACCCCAGGAGATTCTTGAAGCAGGGGTTAAAGGTCAAATGTGACACTTGCAAAAGATTTGCAGACAATTATTTCCAATAAGTTGTTTTCTCATTCTGAACCACTAGGACCAATGATAAGGGAGATATTATTATTAATAACTACAAGTGGTTTATAAGTCCCAACAATTTTTAGTGCAAAATCAAGGATAACTTGACTCAAAGTTCAATTTACAGAAATTTGCCATGACAAGCACCTAATTTGAAGCACAAACTACTACTTTTCTGTATTAATAACAAGGTATAAGCAGAATCTATAATTCATGTGTGTGCAGAAGTAGCAAAAGCTGTGAAAGAGGTGACATAATAGCACCACTATATTTCTCTGTAAATGATCCTCAATATTGGGGGCTACAGTAGTGCCATGGTAATGTACTTGCCTCTCACCTCCTAGATCAGAGTTTGAATCCTGGCTTGACCTCTTGTGGGAAAGCTTATCTACTAGATTACCCAGTAGAGTGATTGCACAAGTGTTAATTATTACAAGAGAGTTAATTGCAAGACTTCATGTGTTAGTCAGGTGGGTACAACAAGACAGTGCAATTGGCTGACATTTTATTACTTTGACTTGGACCAAATTTATTGTATTTATTATTCACAGTAATATATTTGACCTAAATACTGAGAAATATAGACTGGCTAACAACTATATTTTATTTCCTTTCCTCTTAGTTTGCCACTTTTTACATAAACGAGTGTCAATGTTTCATCAATATTTCTAAAATAATGTGATCTACAGTTTGTTTCTTTTTTATGTTGAATTAAAAAACATGCAGAAATGACAGAGAAATCTCAAAATTGAAGATTTTTTTGCATTCACTGGTGTTTCACAACTGATATTTTTAGGCAAATATGGAATTATTTTACCTATTTTTTCAAACAAAGTGGTGGATAATACATGTACAATAACCCCTGTCAATTATTAATTTTTAGCACAAATTTTTCATGTTACAAGCAATTTTTGGCTCTTCAATGTCTAAGTTAACTGAGATCAACTGTAAAATGCAATATTACACTGAAATATGTTATAAAAGATTTTAGTAATTTTAGTGTGTTTTTTTTCAAAATAAATACAAAGCATAGCATACCTTTCAGGATCAAATGTCTCTGGATTTTCCCATACTTCTGGATCCCTTTGCATATACCAGACAGGATAGCTTACAATAATCCCCTTTGCAATGGGAACACCTTTCACCTTGGTATCTTTGACACAGCAGCGCTCTAGTCTAAAAAAGATGCAAGCACCTTGGATTTCATTCAACCAGCCCCTCTCTGTCTTAATTCAACACAAAAAGAGGTGTATATTACATTTACAAGGCAACACTTCTGTTTGGTTTTGTAATTTAGCACATGCCATAAATCACCACAAACAGGAAGTACCCTATAAATATCAACATTAACCGGGTACATATACATAATCAGTGACAAAAAGATAAATTTTTGTTTGCAGAATGTGTATTGGCTTTCACTGACTTATCTGCCAATTTCATGTGCAAACTGCATTATTACCCCTTATAATTAACTTCAAAGGATTATTCATTGTATGTTGTATGTTTATCATGATTAGTCAGCTTATATGTTGTTTTGTGCCAATGCATATTATAGCACAGGTGATTAATCTTGATTTTAAAAGGTTGAAGAGTTATTATTGATATTTGTGCTCACATTTAGCTATCAAAGTTCAACAACTTGCTGATCTTGAAATTTATATATCCAAAGATGAATGGGGTATTTTCTACTTTCCTTTATCTGTGTTACTTTTAACTTTTGGAAAAATGATCTAGTGTTAATAAAGTTTAAAAGTTCAACTACCTTTTAATGACCACTACAAAATATTTTAAAATTTATGTACAATACTCAATGTGATAAAATAAGTTGTGTTCTACGGATTTTCACCAAATTTTCAGGATATGTTTACCCCAAGAGGTTCTACAGCTGATGACATTTTTGGGGGTATCCAGCTACCACTGTTGCCATGGCAACACTTTTAAGATTTTCGGGGCTTAAGGTTTGTGGGTGTTCCAAAGCCTAAACTCCTGCTTGGATTTTCACCAAATTTTCAGGATATGTTTACTCCAAGAGGATCTACAGCTGATTAGGTTTGGGGGGGTATCCAACAGCAACTGTTGCCATGGCAACACTTTTAAAATTTTCAGGTCTTAAAGTTTGTTCTAAAATCTTTAATGTTTTCTGTAACCAAAAATATTGCACCTAGCTTCATCAGATTTGCACAAAATGTAAATGGATAGGAAAGCTTGCCTTGTTTTGGAAACAAAATGGCCGCCATATCACATCTTTAATGCCAAACAGAAGTGTCATCATATCAAAAGGGCCTTATATCTCCCTTATAATTGTTTCTTTGGCTTCCAAATATGAAAACTACTTGTAAGAAATCATGGCCTGTGAATGTTTTGTAGAACATCTTGTGGGTTCTCTATACTTCTCACAACAGAAGTTGTTCCTAAGATTTTCCCAAATCTCAATGCCATCTCATCTTAGCCATTTAGCTGTACCTGCGGGCAGGGTTCTTGCCTGCCGAGTGTGGCTATTTTTATTAATGTTATCAAAAACACATGTAATATAGACACAATATATCCTAAAAGGAAAAAAAAACATTTGAAAGACTGATGCATGCATGCAATGCTATTGTTTCATATTTCATTTTATTTCCTTTTGTTTCATTGTAACTCTCAACTGAATCAAGTATAATCCAGTGTAATCTTATAGTGTGAATATTTTTTTTAAAACTTGTTGTTTTCCTGATCAAAGTACTTATAACTGTTGTGTGTTACAGAGGATTTATCCTATGACATTTTCACTTATTCTCCTAAGAGCCTAACAAACAATATGTGACAGCCTGCCCTTAGTTTGTGTACTTCAATCTTTTTGCCAAGGCAAGTAATGTGTTCACTTTGCTTATATCTAATTTAATTTTGCACACTGAGTGTTTGAAATAATATATTCTCCATTTAAACTGATCATGTGACTTCTGCAATTGTATTCTAGACTATTTACTAACTTGTTGGTTTTACTCTCCACTTGAGTGAAAACATTTCATGACAGATATACTTGTGTAATCAGTATAAAATAAAAATTTACAGAACCAAACAAACTTGAACCATCATAAATGCTTAAATAGAAATCTATCTCATTTTTGCAACACATTGTTGAGTAACTGACTTTAGTACTAAAGTGATGCCCACAGACTTGCTATATGTACATTTTAAAAACATGACTTATGTTTTGATACAGGGCTTAAATAGAATGTAAATGCATATAAACAGTACCTTCATCCAATATAAATGTATGTATACAGAAACATCTTGTAATATGAATAATTATAAATTTTAGCATCTTCCAAATTTAAATGCCTGTACACAAAAACATCTTTCACTGTAAATGCATGTAAACAGTAGCATCTTTCAATGTAATTCAATGCAAACAATAACATCTTTTAAGTTGTAAATGCATGTAAACAGTAGCATTATTATTATTTGTGCTTAATTCAGAACAAGTTACCGATATTGCACAAGAAGAGATAGCCCAATAACAAGGTCAACCCCAGACAGCATCTGACAGGGCAGAAAGTCTCACTGTGATAGGAAGGTAAGTCTGAAAAGGTGAGATAAATTCAGTGATTTATTTTTATTTAAACACAAAACGAAGTGCTGCTTTTCAATTCCACTTACCTGCTTGCCAATGGGTATAGCCTCAATGTTTCTTCAATACACATTTCTAAGCAGCTGAGTTTCTGTGTGTCATCATAAGTTACTTTCTGCAAAATAGCATTATCCTTGATTTAACCTCATTCAACATGATGTATCGGTCATTAACAATAGTTGAGGGGTTGGAGAATGCAGTGCATGCTAGTTGGTCAAGATTCTGCACCAAATACCATCAACTAGTCATATGTACCTATCACCACTCCACTCCACTCCATGGCCAGGATACGCACCAAAAACATATAAGGTAATATAGCAATAAACAGCTGAATTTATGTATAAGTGACACCAGTTTGAAGATCATCATGTCAGGCAATGCTGTCGTTTTGTAGGTCAAATTTGCAGGAACTGGAACAAAATTGCAAATTTAATAAGTAAATTAAATTTTTATAAGTTAATACCCTATCCAATGGACAATTGCTAATCCGGTCGGCGCAGACCAGCCCGCCAAACGCCAGAAAAAGACGTCCTGTGTTTCCACCGGCTGGCCGGTCCGTAGTACTGTGCACTCCCCAGATGGCGCCTCGTACTTCCTTCCTGTCTAGACAACCTGACGTCATAGCATCTTTTTCGTTGTCTAAACCTATTAGACCCCTAGTAAGCTGATAGCAGGGTCGGTGGGAGGGTCTTGTGTGTCCATTGGATAGGGTATTAACTTATAAAAATTTAATTTACTTATTAAATTTGCAATTTTATTGCGTTAATACTTCCTATCCAATGGACAATTGCTGAATAACTACCGCTTGGTCGGCGGGTAGGTTGCTAGGGACTTATGTGAACTCACAAGTAATAGCAATTTTTAACCTAAGGTCTAGGCTGACTTCGTCAGGAGACCTATAGGCCCAGGCCTGGGTTGATCTTAAGGTCAGGAAACCCTGTAAGGCCATGGTCGGTTGTCAGCAGCCGGTTAACCGGGGCTATACCGCCGTTGCCCCCCCCCTTTTGCAGACCTGCTCTGAGGTAGGGGAAGAGAGGGATGAGTTCAGTCCCAGAATGCAAATAAACCTCCCGAAGGAAGCACGCCACACTTAATTCTTATGTACATGAAGAAACTGTTTATACATATATACAAATCTCCTCAATCTAAGGGCCACTTGTGGATCTGCTGAGCAGCCACTAAGGAGCCTAATTGGTAAAGCTCTGAATCAGCCCAAGCCCCGCCCTTCAAATAGAACTATGTGAAGGTATTATGTGACTTCAGAGGCAGGCTGACAAGACTGTATCCAAGGAAACCCTCGACTGGAAGACCTTAGAAGCATCAAAGGCCCCAACATCATGGGCTTTAGCCTGATGTAAAGTGTGGGCCTCCTGGTCAGAGAGCTCATAACATAGGATCACAGTCTGCTTGATCCAAGAGGAGATAGTGGTAGGTGAGATGTCTTTGTCAAAACCTTTCTTAAAGGAGACAAAAACCACCTCCTTATTCTGCCCGAGGTGCTGTCCAAATAGTAGCGCAATGCTCTGACTGGACAGAGGGACCTGTCAGACTTGAGGGATCTATCCAGAGTTGGGGCCAGGGCTGTTATACCCCTGGGGCCACACTGTCTGGACCCTCTTTGGCCAGCTGATTCTTGGAGAGAAAGCTGGGAGACGGGTACAGGGACACCTTGACCAGTCGGACTGGTGTCTAATATTTCTGTTTTGCCAAGCATGTATCTCACTTCTACTCTTGCCCGACCCCAGGGCCAAGAGGAAAACTGTCTTGAAGGTCAAATGCTTCAAGGAGGCCTCTTAATTGGTTCAAAATGACCCGTCAGCTGGTGCAAAAAACCAGGGAGAGGTTCCAGGAGGGGATTCCCTTCCGGCCTTTGGGTCTGTCTCAGTGGAAACTATCCAGGAGACGAGTGATATTTTCATCCTTACTGATATTGATGGGCGAATTTCCCAGTCTATCAGCAATGTCTGACCTGTAACCATCAATGGTGCTGGGCTGCAACTTCTTATCCTGAAATAGGTACATAAGGAAGTCAGCAACTAACTTTACAGGGGGTGCCCCGAAGTCCGCCTGATGAATGGTACATCACTTGTAAGAAAGGCCCACTTGCCTCATAGACTGATCTGATTGATCCTCTTTGAGGAGCCTCAACTCTTGCTGCCAATGCCTCAGAAAAAGCCCTGCTCCTCGATTGCTGAGGCTCTAGGAGCCCTGCATGGATATTAAGGTTTGTCAGATTTCTGTGAGGGATCTGACTGAATGGCTGTCAACAGGTTGGGCATATTGGGCAGGCTCAGTGGGATTTGGCTGGACGTGGCCACTAGATCCCAAAACCAAGGCATGTTGGGCCACCCCGGAGCAATCAGAATGATTCTCTTGCATGGGGAGTCTTGCAACTTCTCCACCACTTTGCCCAATATGGCTGATGGTGGGAAGGTGTATGCTTTCAGATCCTACCATGGCCGACTGAGCGCATCCACTGCTGTGGCCAGGGGATCCGGTACCGGTGACACAAACAGAGGCAACCTGTTGTTGAACCTCGTGGCAAATAAGTCTATTTTGGGCCGGTGCCACCTGCTGCATAGAGTGGAAGACCTCTGGAAGGAGAAACCACTGTTTGGATGGTGTGGCCTAGCCTGGATAGCTTGTCTGCTACCACATTCGGCCGGCCTGGAATGTGTCGTGCTTTAGAGTCACTTGTTTCCTGGTACACCAGGTCAAGATTCTCCATAGTAGGGCACAAAGTGGGCACGACCTCATGCCTCCTTCCTTGTTTATGTATGACACTACTGTGGTGTTGTCAGTTGCTACAGGTACTATCTTGTTGAGCAAAGGTCTTGGAACTCTTTTAAAGCCAGAAAGACTGCTTTAAGTTCTAGATAGTTATATGCAGCTTGCTTCCCGGAGGGGACCAGGTTGCTCTTGCAAAGTGCTCGTCTATGCGAGCGCCCCACCCTTCTATTGATGCGTCTGTAATTATTTGCAGAGCATGTTTTATTTGTGTAATGGTTGGACTGTAAGTACATTGTCTTCCTTCTGCCATCATTGTAAATGGGGGTGCAAGGACCTGGGGGTTGGGATCACCTTTTCCAGTGATTCTGGGACCCTCCAGTTGTGTTTGTGATGCCACTAAATGAGTCTCATATGAAGTTGGCCTACATGAACTTGCTTTTCTGTAGCTGTAAGTAAGCCTATCACGGACCTGAATTCCCGGACTGGGCAAGCCGGTAGGGATAGCAATTTCAGCATTTTCTCTTGAAGGTTCTGCCACCGGTCTGGAGTCAGTCGGACCGGATCAGACCTGAGGTCGGACTGGTAGCCTACAAAATTGAAGTCTTGTTTGGGCTCCAGCTCTGGTTTCTCTAAGTTCACCAGCCAACCTAGTTGCTGACACATTATTTACTAGTTCTTGTGTATGTTGGAGACAAGCCTGGTGGGATCTGGCTCTCACCAACCAGTCGTCTAGGTACTGGTGGTTTCTTAAATCCTTGTGTATGGCCATCAATTCCACCTCCTTTGGTATCACGGTGAACTCCAAAGGCGCTGTGGACAAACCGAATGGCAGGGCCTTGAACTGGTATGCTCGACCTTGAATGTGAAATCTCAGGCATTTCCTGGATTGACCTTGTATAGGTATATGGACGTAGGTATCCCTCCTTCAACAATTGTACTACCTAGGGTCCAGCCCCCAAGGCTTCCTAAGTTCCCAAAAAGGGCTTAGTCTGGACCCTACAGGCAGATTGTGTGCCACATTTGGGACATTTGGTATTCTGACAAACATTTTCTGTCCCTCCGGACACTGGTCCGGTCTGGTGACAATGATCCAAGTTAACAGTCTCCCTGTTCATATTGTGGTCCGGTGGGGCTGACACAACTTTTCACATTAAACAACTCTTTGCCCCGGGCCAGCAGCCTGCAAGGTGCAGCATTTACAGAGCAATTGTCATTTGTGAGATGTCTGACCCCTGGCCGGACATGATGACAAAATTTATTATCTCTCCAGTCAAGTCCAGCACCGATAACAGGTTGTTGAGAGGTGTGATAAGGGAAGGTTGCCTAGCAGTAGCTTGGGACACTGTCATATCACTGTCATATCACCAAGCCCACTGACTGGTCTAAGAATTCTCTGTAACCAAATTTACAGCTGGGATCACCAATGTGTAGCCAGCACCCTGTTAGTATACTTTGTAACCGGTAGGTTGAAGCAAGTGCACAAGGCTGTGTAGCCAGTACCAGCAGGTACACTCTGTAACCAGTTGTTGAAGAAAGTGTACAAGGCTGTGTAGCGAGTACCAGCTGGTACACTCTGTAACCAGTTGTTGAAGCAAGCGTACAAGGTTGTGTAGCCAGTACTAGTCGGTACACTCTGTAGTTGTTGAAGTAAGTGTACAAGGCTGTTGAAGAAGGCTGTGTAGCCAGTACCAGCCGGTACACTCTGTACCTAGATGTTGAAGCAAGTGTACAAGGCTGTGTAGCCAATACTAGTCGGTACACTCTGTAACCAGTTGTTGAAGTAAGTGTACAAGGCTGTGTAGCCAGTACCAGCCGGTACACTCTGTAACCAGTTGTTGAAGCAAGTGCACAAAATTTCAAATTTAATAAGTAAGTTACTAGTCTACTAACTAGGTCATCCCCAGATGGGTCTGCCGGTCGGTTCCGGTCCTCTGAAACCAGTATTGCAAAAAGGGGCAAGACAGCAATTGCACCTGATAGGTCGGTAGTCTCTGTAACCAGCTGGTGTGAAGCAAAACTGCTCAGTGAAAACTATATAGCCGGTAACCGGTTGGTGAACTCTAACCGGTTGAAGCAGTTTCTGTGTAGGAAGGAACTACACATTATTAGGTCTGTCATCAGTCTTAGGCCGGTGAATAGGCTGCTGATGAGGAATGGCCAGCTGGTAGACCTTGGAGTTGTGATTCTTGGTGCTGATTGGTTATAGGCAGGAAGGTTCTGTAACCGGCTAATATGAACCGTTCAGTGAAGGCTGTGTAGCTGGTACCCGGTCGGCACACTCTGTAACCAGTTGTGGAAACAAGTGTACACGGTTGTGTGGCCAGTACCAGCCGGTACACTCTGTAACCAGTTGTTGAAGCAAGTGTACAAGGCAGTGTAGCCAGTACTGGTCGGTACACTCTGTAACCAATTGCTAAAGCAATTTTACAACTATCTTTTGTGTTGAATTCAGCTGGCTGTAGGTTTCCACCATTAATAAAAGTATTTCTTTTGAACGCACGTCTTATTTGTAGATTTGACAGTTGCTGGGAAAGCCCTTGTGAGCTATAAACAGAAACAAATGTTGGTCGGTGTGTCACGTGACCCGCTCGCGGGTCGGAGGGACAATATGATTGGCTGATTGGAGATGACGATCAGCTTCGGGACCTGGTCGGTGAATCACGTGATTAACTTCGTGACCTGGTCGGTGAATCACGTGACCAGCTTCGTGAGTTGGAAGGACGCGATTGGCTGACTGGATATGACGTCAGAGGTCGCGTTCTTTTAAGCTGGCCGGCCGGCTGATGCTTTAAAAGCAGGGGAGCCTGGACCAGTGCACTCTGAAGATTTGTAGATGAAATTCCTTCTTCCTTCCGTGATAAAACCAGTGAACTGACCATCCACAACCCTCACTACCAACAACAAAGCCGGGTCCACAAGGGAGGGACTGATATCACAATAGTAGACTTCATGCTCTTCTGATGGAATTCCTCCAGTGTAGATAAATATATATAAGCTTGCCGGTCGACTAATGCTTTACAGCAAAGATGTCTGGACCAGTGCGCTCTGAAGAAATCTGAAGAATTCATCTCTTGCTTCTGATGAAAAATACTCGAGCTAGGCTAGTGTGACTGATGCTTTACAGCAGAGAAGTCTGTACCAGTGCGCTCTGATGAAGAATGCACCTTGGGGAATTCCTTCTATTTACAGTGCTCAAAACTACGTAAACTGAGGTTTCCGTGATTTCTAAGACGTTACTATGGTGACAGTAGCTGGAAGGTTATAGATTGAACATTCAAAGACACGGATAAAAATATCTGCACATAGTAAAACCATAATTCCTCAATAATGTCGATCTGCCCCTAACAACACAATGGTTGAATGGGAGGAAACTAGCAAAAATGGCTGCCTTCATAATTCTCGTCGATTACTGCCCTATCATCAAAATAAAATTGAGTCAACTAGGGAGCGTTTCCAGCAGATTTCTAACTGTATATCCGTGCTTGATCAGTAGATAAAACTTCTACACTGAAAACATCCACATATAAGGTTGAAAATCCGTCATAATGCACACTTTTCCTTAAAATATCTGGAGATGATGAAAACACATCTGCACAGTACACGCGCCAAACGAAAAAGATGCTATGACGTCAGGTTGTCTAGACAGGAAGGAAGTACGAGGCGCCATCTGGGGAGTGCACAGTACTACGGACCGGCCAGCCGGTGGAAACACAGGACGTCTTTTTCTGGCGTTTGGCGGGCCGGTCTGCGCCGACCGGATTAGCAATTGTCCAGTGGATAGGAAGTATTAATACCCTATCCAATGGACAATTGCTAATCCGGTCAGCGCAGACCGGCCCGCCAAACGACAGAAAAAGTCGCCTTATATGAGTGCATAATGCTCTCACAAGCTGGCTGGTCCCATTGTGCACTCGCCAGGTGGCGCATCATACTTGCTTCCTGTCTAGACAGCATCTTTTTCATTGTCTAAACCTATTAGACGCCTAGTAAGCTGATAGCGGGGTCGGTGGGAGGGTCTTGTGTGTCCATTGGATAGGGTATTAACTTATAAAAATTTAATTTACAATTTTATTGCGTTAATACATCCTATCCAATGGACAATTGCTGAATAACTACCGCTTGTTCGGCGGGTAAGTTACTAGGGACTTAGATGAACTCATAAACAGAACTATCAAATTTTTCTTTTCCAAGCCTCAGGGTTGATCTTGAGGTCAAAACCCTTAAGGCCATAGTCAGTTAACAGAAACCGGTTACCCGATTCAAGCCGACTTACCTTCCCCCCCTCTTTTTAAACAGACCTGCTTTGAGGTAGGGGAAGAGAGGGATGAGTCCAGTCCCATAGAAATAAACCTCCCGAAGGAAGCATGTCAGGGCTTTGACCTGATGCAAGGTGTGGGCCTCTAGATCAGAGAGCTCATAACATAGGATCACAGTCTGTTTGATCCATGAGGAGATAGTGGCAGGTGAGATGTCTTTGTCGAAACCTTTCTTGAAGGAGACAAAGACCAACTCCTTATTCTGCCGGAGGTCTGAGGTCCTGTCCAAATAGTAGCGCAAGGCTCTGACCGGACAGAGAGACCTGTCAGACTTGAGGGATCTATCCAGAGTTGGGGCCAGGGCTGGTATAACCACTGGGGCCACACTGTCTGGGCCCTCTTTGGCCAGCTGATTCTTGGACAGAAAGCTGAGTGATGGGAACAGGGACACCTTAGACCAGTCAGACTGGTGCCTGATGTTCTTGTTTTGCCATGCATGAATCTCACTTCTGCGTTTGCCGGACCCAAGGGCTAGTAGGAAGACTGTCTTGAAGGTCAAATGCTTCAAGGACGCCTCTCTGATAGGCTCAAAGGGAGCCTTTGTCAGCTGGTGTAGAACCAGGGAAAGGTTCCAAGAGGAGATTCCCCTCTGGCCTTTGGGTCTGTCTCTGAGGAAACTATCCAAGAGACGGGTGAGATTTTCATCTTTGCTGATGTTAACGGCAGAGTTTCCTAATTTATCAGCAATGGCAGACCTGTAGCCATCACTGGTACTGGGCTGTAACTTCCTGTCCTAAAACAGGTACATTAAGAAGTCAGCCACTGACTTTACAGGGGGGTGCCCTGAAGTCCACCTGATTAGTGATGCACCACTTTGTAAAAATGGCCCACTTTGCCTCATGGACTGATCTGGTTGATCTTCTTTGAGGAGCCTCAATTCTAGCTGCCACTGCCTCAGAGAAGCCCTGCTCTTTAATTGCTGAGGTTCGAGGAGCCATGCATGGAGATTCAGGCTTGCCAGATTTCTGTGAGGGATCTGGTTGAATGGCTGAGTTACAAGGTTGGGCAGGTTGGGCAGCGACAGTGGGATTTGGCTGGACATGGTCACCAGGTCCCAAAACCAAGGGATGTTCGACCACCCTGGAGCAATCAGAATGATTCTTTTGCATGGGGAGTCCTGTAACTTCTCCACCACTTTGCCCAATATGGCTGCTGGTGGGGAAGGCGTATGCGTCCAGATCCTCCCATGGCAGATTGAGTGCATCCACTGCTGCGGCCAGGGAATCCGGGACTGGTGAAACAAACAGGGGCAGCTTGTTGTTAAACCTCGTGGCAAATAGGTCTATTTGAGGCCGGTGCCACCTGCTGCATATTGTTTGGAAAACCTCTGGAAGAAGGGACCATTCTGTCTGGATGGTCTGGCCCAGCCTGGATAGCTTGTCTGCTACCACATTCAGCCGGCCTGGAATGTGTCGAGCCTTTAGAGTTACTTGTTTGCTGGTACACCAGGTCAAGATTCTCCAGAGGAGGGCACACAATGGGCCCGACTTCATGCCTCCTTCCTTGTTTATGTATGACACCACTGTGGTGTTGTTGGTTGCCACCAGTACTATATGGTTTGAACAGAGGTCTTGGAACTCTTTTAAAGCCAGGAAGACTGCTTTTAGCTCCAGATAATTTATATGCAGCTTGCTTTCTGACAGAGACCAGGACCCTCTTGCAGTGCGTTCGCTTAAGTGAGCGCCCCACCCTTCTTTTGATGAGTCTGTAAAGACTTGCAGAGCATGTTTTATTGGGTGTAATGGTTGACCTTGGAGCACATTGCTTTCCTCCAGCCACCATTGTAAATGTGGGTGCAGGGACCTGGGTAATGGAATGACCTTTTCTAGTGACTCTGGTACTCTCCAATGATTTTTGAGATGCCACTGTATGGGTCTCATATGTAGTCGGCCTAGATGAACTTGTTTCTCTGTGGCTGTTAGCAAACCTATCAGGGACATGAACTGCCGGACCGGACATGCCGGTAGTGAGAGCAGTGATAGTATTTTTTCCTGAAGGTTCTGCCACCGGTCCGGTGTTGGTCGGACCCGACCGGACCTGAGGTCGAACTGGTAGCCTACAAAGTCGAAGACTTGTTTGGGCTCCAGCTCTGATTTCTCCACATTTACCAACCAACCTAGGTCTCGACACATTTTCACTAGAGTTTGGGTATGCTGGAGACAGGTTTGGTGGGACCTGGCTCTCACCAACCAGTCGTCTAGGTACTGGTGGATTCTTATACCCTTGTGTGTGGCCATCAGCTTCACCTCCTTTGCTACCACAGTGAACTCAATGGGTGCTGTGGACAGACCAAAGGGCAGAGCTTTGAACTGGTACGTCCGACCCTCTACATGAAATCTCAGATATTTTCTGGACTGTTCCTGTATGGGGATATATATAAGGCGTCCTTGAAGTCTATTGAGGTCACCCACTCCCCTTGTTGGAAGGAAGTCCTGATGGTTTCCGGTGTCTCCATTTTGAATTTCTCCACCTTGAGGAAGAGATTTAGATTGCTCAGATCTAGTATAGGCCTCCACTTGCTGTTTGGTTTTGGGACTAAAAATAGTCGGTTGAAAAAGCCCAGAGATTTTTTATTTTGTACTAGTTCCACTGCGTTCTTGTCTATAAGCTGATGTAATGCCTCCAACAGGTAGCTGTTCCTGTGGGGATTGACATAACGGCTCATGACAGTGGGAAAACATGTGAGTTTTGGCCGAGTCCGAAAGGGGAGGGGGTAACCCTCTCTCAGGATTTGAACAACTTTCGGACCGGCACCAAGATCCAGCCAAGTTTGCCAAAAATTTTGAAGTCTTGAACCTACAGGTAGATTTTGAGCACCATGTTTGGCATTTTGTACAGCACTTGCAAAAGACAAGGGATCGAAACAGAAAACATTTTTCACATACTTTAATTTCTCTTTGTAAGTTGGTACAATAACAGCACTTACATTTTTCTTTTGTGATTGCCCTTTCACAAAAGGTACATGACCTACAACATTTAAGCTTACACTTAAACTGTCTTGTGTCTGAGAATTTAATGTCTTTCTTGCACAATTGGGAGACTGAGTAAACTGAACACGTTTTACTGTCTTTTAGCTCCCGGGCAGCAGTCCTTGAACTGGTGAAATTACACATTGATTGTCATTTGTATGACTGCTGCCCCTTGGCCGGTCGTGGAGTGTAGTGTGAGGCCCTGCCCCTGCCTTTCTTACCTTGACCACGGTGTCCAAGATTCTTCCATGCAGGGTGTTCTGGTTTCCTGTTATCTGAACGTTTCTCTGTCCTCTCATACAGGTGGAAAACGACCTTTCTTGCTAGAAAGTGGCTGGTTCTTGCTCTCAAAAGTGGCAATATCTTGTTCTGCCTGCTTGAGAACTTCGTCAGGAAATAAGGTGGTCATCTGCAGAGGGGCCGTACGTAAGGCTGCCAGAGTGTCTGGTTTAATGCCAGATTTTAAGTGGGAGAGGTAGGCATCTCTTCTGGCCAGAGTTGAGTTTGCTACTGTCAAAAAGACGAAATCACTCAAGTGTTCCATAGTTTTTGCCATAGCTCGTGATATGCTGGAATTGAAATCAGCTAGGTACTGTAGTTCGTCTACGGCAGTGGAGACCTTTGGTGAACACTTTCCTTTGTTGAGGTGTGTCCTGATGACTTTCAACTGGCTGTGCATATTTTCTTGCACCTTGAGAAGACATCTACTGAAGCCGGCTGCTTGGTTGCGGTAAGTGGAGGCTTCGCCAGCCGACTTCTCCCATCTCCTCAAATTGTCATGAGTAATCTGGATGGATGGATGAGGGGATGCAGTAATGCCTGCAGCTCTGGTAATTCTGCCATACGAGCTGCTAAGTTTTGAGGCATCTGTACTCCATGAGGTAACTGAGTCTCTGGTGATAGGACCAGCCTTCCGGTCATTGAACAGGCCATACCATTTTGACTGAGACTTGGGTAGTTGTACATACTGGTCCCTCAATAACCCTCCTGCCTCAGAACTGTGTGAACGGTAGCCTTCCACTAAAGTGACGTTTAATTTGGCCATCTTGTTGCAAAGCTACTCATCAGTCGGTAAAGGGACAGACACTTTGCCAGGTGGTTGAGATTTTGGGCCTGCAAAAGGGTTGTCATCCCCTGTGGCTGCTGTCGACTCTACATCTGGGATGTGTCCAACCCATGTAGGACCTAATACCCCGTAAGGTTTCTCTGTATGTCTGATCTTCAGATAATGCCTGGTCGGGGTCGGTAGTTGCATCCGGGTCTTGATCAGAGAGTTCACCTTCTTCTACAAAGATGTTGACCGGTGGTCGGTCTGAGAAATCACTATCAGAGTCTGTGTTCATAGATGATACACTCTGATCCTTTGCCGGTGCCGAGGTCGATTTGCTGGTAACCAGATGTAAAGCAGGAGAGCCAGTGCCAGACAAATCTGAGGGTCGGCTGGTGTTGGGTTGAACAGGAAGCAACTTGCTAGTAGACTGCTTCTTTGAACAATGGTGGTCGGTACTAGGCAAGTCTGCAGTGGAAGAACGTTTCTGTTTAACAACAGGGGTCAATTTGCTGGTAGGCTGTCCCTGAGGGGTTGACTGGCCGGTACCTGGCAAATCTGAGCTGGCTGGTTGGTCGGTTGAAGGTCTCATGAATGGAGCGGAAGACTTGACAGCACCAACTGGTGAGGGGTGGGTCGGTGCAACTTTGGGAGCCTGAAAGGTCGGCTCTGGCTGGTCAAGAGATTTTGAAAGAAGCAAAGCTTCAACTCTATTAAAGCGATCAGCCCACTTCTTATCCAATTCATCGATCCTGTCATCAGCTGAGGATCTGGAAGGTCTGGTTTTGACCGACTTGCTGGGCTTGTCTGAAGATTTACTAGACCTAGGCTTCTCTGAAGTAGTTTTCTTGTCTTTCTTCTTGTCAGCTCCTGAACTCGAACCAGGAGATTGTAAAATACCCTGGTCGTCCACAGCCCCCACTACCGTCACAGAGGACGGGTCAATGAGGGAGGAACTGTCTGAGTTCTTTTGTGGGGTTTCACCCTGTTTCTTTAAGTCACGTTTTTCCTTTTTGATTCTATAGCTTGGGGTGGATAACTGAAGACGTTGATCCTCCGTAAGAACGTTGCAAGCTTGGCAATCACTCTTAGATACACAGAGATCAGGTCCCTTATTTTTCTCTCTGCATCTAGCACAAAAACTGTGTGTGTCAAATCTGCGTCATTAAGTGGCCACAAACACCATGTTTTTGTCCCAGAGAAGACATAACTGAATCTAAGAGTTCTATAATGTAATGTAACGTGACACAAATAAAAGTCAAGCTTGCAAGTATAATGAAATTCCAAAAAATATCTCACCAAATAAATTCGTCTAAACAGTGCACGCGCCAAACGAAGAAGATGCTATGACGTCACGCTGTCTAGACAGGAAGGAAGTACGATGCGCCACCTGGCGAGTGCACAATGGGACCGGCCAGCTTGTGAGGGCATTATGCACTCATATAAGGCGACGTTTTCCGTCGTTTGGCGGGCTGGTCTGCGCCGACCAAAATAGCAATTGTCCATTGGATAGGATGTATTAACGCAATAAAATGGATATTTGACGTGCTAGTTATCCTTCTGTCTTTCTGTAGGTAATCCTTCTGTCTTTCTGTTTAATCTAATCTTGTGCTTTGCAAACACAATACTTTCCCCACAAGAGAAAATTAGTGCAATATACTAACAAAAGAATGGGAAAATGTCATAGCTAATGGAGATTTAAGGTTAAGAATTCAGGGTTGCTGGTGTGAATAAGGGAACATACAAGATGGGAAGCTTAATTTGACGAGGTGAGTCTTAAGGTTCTCTAAAAAGATGCTACTCAGAGACAGGTACTTATAATAAGATAGATAGAGTTCCACCGTGTATCTGTGAAATAACTGAAAAAAAGACATCTGTCCTCGATTATTAATTTTACAGTAATTTTCTATCGGCTAAAAAATTATACTCAAACAGTAACAGTAGATCATGACCTTTACACAACACATGCAGTATTTGGCCATATTGGACTCACATTTGTGCTAATATTGTCCTGGATCTCCTGGAAGACCTTGTCTTGCCACTCTGGGTTTGTAGCCATTGTGTACATCAGAAAGGATAAAGTATTAGATGTGGTGTCATAGCCCGCCACCAGGAACAAAATAGCATTGGCAATCATTTCATCATCACTCAAACCACCTACAAAGTACATTATATGTATAAGATATGCCTTGGCACTAAATCTGTGACTTTGGTTGGTTGCATGACCCTTTTTATTTTTGGTACTGTTTGTACATCAGGTAAGACAAGGAATAGGAGGTGGTGTATCCTACCATGAGGATATTGCCAACCATTTTGTGAACCAATCAGACCTGCTAAAGTTATATAGCTACATCTTTGGCATTGGATGTATGAATTTTGATTGGCGGATGTCGAAATACATGTATACAGATAGTTTATGTGGCAAGCGGTTTAGCTCAGCAAAAACAAAGTATCGGATGTGGTTTTATATCGTGCCAGCAAAAACATGATCACACTGGCAACTATGACTTCACCAAAATATGAAAAATTTACATGGTCTTTTCTAACTGGGTTTTATGGTGTTTTAGTCATAGTTGGTTTCATTGATTTCAGTGAATATAAACAATGGGCACATGATTCAACAAGGTTGAGTAAAAAAATATGAAATTTAGTGTACCGTTGGAAATTTGACAGCGGCTAACTTAAAGTATCTGCTAGATGGATGAAGCACAATAAAACTGCAATAATTTTAGATAAGATGCTTTTTGAATGCATGAGAACTGGAAGTCAGTTGGCATACAAAATGTACTGTCCATACCTTTGTTCTTGCTTTCATTCCTGTCTTGCATAAGGATACTCACAAAGTCATGGTACTTTTTCTGCAAATAAACAGAAAATTACAAAATGTCATAACAAGGTGTGTGAGGTGATATCTAAGTATTGTCAGAGGGAAACAGAAAACCTTTAATTCTTTACTCTTATTAAACTTGAGAGATACTAATCATTAACAAATACAAAAAATTATTTTCCCTGTTCATTGACTTTCATGGTATTTAAGGAAGACAAAAATTCTACAAGAGTTCACCACTGATGTACATGCAACTGGCACCCAATTATTAACAAGTACTAACTAGTTTTTATCAACATTTACAATATGTTAACTACGGATGTAAGAGAGCAAAGTCTTTCACAGCATTTCTTTGATGTGAATTAAAGAAGTGGAAGACATTGGCGGTTTTTTGGTCTGAACTTCTAAGTTTATTTTTGATCTTGAAATGCACTTGGAACTCTAGTGTCATCACTGCTATGGTCACGGATTCCAATCCAGTGCATGACCAGATGTAGGAGATGGGAGAAACATATGGATTCTCATTAATCATATTTTGACAAGCATAAATGCAAGATAGACAATTACCAGCCATTTTTGGTGTCTTATTTTTCTCCATTTTTACTTTGGAAACTTACATCACTATTGAGCTTATGTGATAAAATATATCTCCTTTACTGCAGGACTCAAGGTACAATTCGACTACTCTGGTTTGTAAATGTACAGCCCAAGTTCTATTGACTGACATTTCCCCTTACTCAAAGACAGAGTCTCAGGGATGACAATTCATCAATTTCCCGGAGGTTCTTTTGTTGGCCACTGAGGATAGAAACTAATGACAGACAGCCACAATTGAAGTGGCCAGTATGTTTCTGCCTCTACCAAACCCAGGTATTTTGTGCCTAGTCCCTAGTGTATTATCCACTAGGCAAGAGTTGCATATGGTGATGCAGTTACCACTTTAGGAGAATACAAAGTATGTTATAACATGTGAAAATCTTGAAACTGGAAAAAATAGTAAAATGACTACACATCTGCAATAACAAAGTATAACAAAAACATTTTAAATAGCAATATTCCAACATAATATTTTCAATCATCATCTTATAAATTCAATCAGTTGCTGGTTTAAAAAAATATGGCCATGACTTATAAAATACTGGTGATAATGTTACCTCAGGTATTTAATATTCTTAATATTATTATTATTAATAAGAGCATTTAATATTGCTGTATATAAATAATTTTGCTATATATTACAGCTTGGAATAAATAAAATCCACTTAAAGTACTAAGAATAATATACTTGATTTAAAGACTTTATTTCACCTGGTCTGAGTTTTTTCTCTGTTGAATAAGCTGCTTAGTGAAGCGTTGAAAATATGTTGAGTCGACTGACTCAATGCCAAATATATCCATCAACTTCCCCAATACAGGAAAAATGACTGCAAAACAAAAGTTAGAAGCTTAAAGCTCAATATTAAGGGATTCAAAGGATTGCAGTGTTCCCTCCCTGGTCATCTGAGTGATAGTAGATAGTAGATACATTGCAATATTTATTACATACTACTGTGGGTGGTAAGTGGCAGGTAGTAAACTTTGGTCCAGGCTTGATACTTGAAAGGAACCCGATACTTGATATGAACATAAATTAGGGGATGTATGTGTGGAAGGTCATGGAGTGAACTTAATCTGACCTTTGACCTTGCTATAATGAACTTGAGTCTGAAAATCTTGCCTGGGCTATATCTCGGAAACCATAAGGTGTATGATGTTGATACTTGGTAGGGACACTGGCTGGGGGTGTAGGTGAGCAATGTCTTAGTGTGACCTTGATTTGACCTTTGATCTTGTATATTGACCTTGACCTTTAAAATCTTGTCCAAGCTATATCTTTGAAACTGTAAGAGGTAGTAATTTGAGACTTGGTAGGGCATTGGCTGGGATTGGAGGTGTGCAATGTCATGATGTAACCTTGATTTGACTTTTGACCTAACCATTGTGACCTGGATCTATAAAATCTTGTGCAGTTTACAAATAGTAAACCATAAGGTGTAGGAATTTGATGCTGGGACATTGGTTATTGGATAGGGTGTGTCCTTGGTGTAACACAGACAAATTGTTTTCTGCTGCCATATTTGACACATATTTCTCTTATAGCAAAGATATATGAGTTATTGCAACTGATTATTACATCTACTTTGGCTCTAAGTTTGCTTCATAAATTTCTCAAAATTTTGTGGGGTGACCCCACCTTTTTTATTTTTGATTGATATTGTGTTAACTTTGTTTTCATGAAATATTACAAAATTCTTAATGTTAGAAGTTCCACAAATTACGATTTTGTCTCAAATTAAGTATATTTAGCCAATATTTAGTCCAATTAGCAAAGATTTGTCATAGCTTTCCTTGGGCTGAATCTATATTCCCTTGTATGGTTCTTTAATTGTTTTGTCTACTTTTTGTTAAGTTTGATGTGAATTACAATATTACAAAGTCATATTAAAACTTCACAAAATACAGAATAAAATAATTACAAAATGTTATGTATACCCCTGTCTTCCTTCAGCTATGTAAATTATACTAAATCTGAGAATATATGGATCAACTTCTTGCTTTAGTAAAGAAAAAAGTTTTATCAGTGACCCCCTATTTTTTGCTGTTCTGGATATGAAACACCAGGATGAACTTATTATTAAACTTTGGTGAAATTCTTAATACTAAAAGTATTTAGTAGTGATTATCCTTAAATTTCTGTTGCATCTGAGCCGATGGCATCAGATTGTATCAGATTAGTTTAGTGTGTTCTACAATATGAGCCAATCTACACAAAGGTAAGAAAACCTGGTAAGGACATACATCCAAGCATGAACCAAAGGTTTCCCACAGTAAATTGCTTGTTCATGTCTCTTGCATTCTTCAGAACCTCCATATCTGGGTTGGCAATGGAGTCTACCTCAACCCCGAAGGCTGTGGCACATATCATATCCATGGTAGTCATTTGCGCCAGGCTGCACAGGTAAAACACACAATAAAGGATTTTCATCAACCTCAAATCTCAAGATTTCAATCAGGTTGTGGGGAATGTTTATATTTCTGTGTGCTCAAACAATGGATATACAAGAATCATTTCCTCTGGACACTGCCCTTTTGTTGGTGTGACTGAATCATTTTGTTACTTGAATGGGTTAATTTGTTAGATGTGCTTCCTTTTATAACTTTCATGCTATGTTATTATACATGAAAACCAAAATCATGTTTATTAATTATTGAAAAACTGCAACAATTACATTCAACTATATCTTTACCTGTCATCAAAGAGTTCAATTTTAATGTGAACTTAAATTTTTCTTATCCCTTTTTCTCGGAGCAGGGCACCAACTCCAAAGAAACCCTGAAAAGTTCCCACTTGGGCAGGTTCCCATCCCATTGAAGGGATGGAAAAATTTCCACCTTCTTAAAGAGACATTTTGTTTTTCATTAACTTTGACATGTCTATGATATTGCGATTTTAGCCTATGATGTATTGTATAACCAGCTTTGATGCCTCTAATACTCTTCTTGAGTTAACACTTGAACTTTTATTTATTCCTGATTTATCCTCTATGATAGTTTCTGGAACATGGAGTGAGAACTTTTCCGAGTGGGAACTTTTCCGAGTGGGGATTTTTCCATACACCAACACCAAAATCAGCCAAGTTTTGTCATAACTTTTGATTGTAGAACAGTAGCATTAAACAGTTTTTGGAAATGTTACTAAAACTTTCTTTTGGTTTACATATCAAAATCTCGGGAGCTAAATCATTTATACACCATTTACTTTGGTAATTTTTAAAACATAGATCTACACAGGTAGATTAAAACATTTTGTCACACATCTTTCTTTGTATACATCTGCTTTTATAACAAGATGCAGCAATCCAGAGAAGATGTTCATTAAGGTTCCTTATTACAGTTCCTCAATTCATAAATCAGAAGTTCACTCTGCAAATCATTTTCACATGGAACAACTTGCCATTTAGACTTACTCACAAGTGTTTGTTTTGGTGTTTTTTTGAGACAATGAATGAGTGCATTTTATAACAGTCTAGATTTTACACTCAGTGGCAAGGAATGCTCCGAGAGAATCATAGTGCACTGAAGAAGGACCTTGCACAAGGTCTACTTGCAATTGGGAATTCAAACTGCTCCAACTCTTTCATGTTTCAAAAATACCATCAGAGATGCCCTTACCCCACAGCCTGGGGAAATAGTTTTCAACACCATAAAACACAGAAGTAGTGAAACAGTATAATTTCAGAGCAGTGTCAGTGTCCAAATAATGTTTAAGTGGAGAAAATAACATCGAAGAGAAAGAAACTGCATGTAAAGATTAAGTATTAAAACAGGACAATTCAGTTAACTAAAAATTATGAAGCTTTAAGACTTCTCCCATTTTAATATTCATTTGTATGGTCGAATTATGGTTTGAATGTTTTGAATATTACCCATACATACAGATGTGGCAATACATGCTTTTATGTGGAGTTGGGGCAAAACCTGTGGCTCACTTGATGCAATACCATCTGTTACAATGGGAAGTTGCAAAAGTAAAACAGTTAATGAATCCTAATATGAATTTAACAGTGCTTAATCTACATAAAAAACACCTAAAGGTGCAACAACCAAGATTCAAGTAGAAAGATATAAGAGAGATATAAGAGAGATAAAATAGTAATATATATCCCTGTAGAGAGGTAAATAGCATCATATATGCAAGATCAAAGGTCAAATCCAGCTCACACCATGACGTTGCACACATATAACCCCCGACCAATGTCCCTACCAAATATCAACTTCCTACACCTTATGGTTTCCGAAATATAGCCCAGAGAAGGCATTTTAGGTCAAGGTCACTACGGCAAGGTCAAAGGTCAAATCAAGGTCACACCATGACATTTTACATCTACACACCCTAGCCAATGTCCCTACCCAGTTTCAACTTCCTACACCTTACGGTTTTTAAGATATACCCCGGACAAGATTTTATAGGTCAAGGTCACTACAGCAAGGTCAAAGGTCAAATCAAGGTCACGCCATGACGTTGCACACCTACACCACCTAACCAATGTCCCTACCAAGTATCAACTTCCTACACCTTACGGTTTCTGAGATACAGCCTGGATAAACTTTTTCCCGCCGCCCGCCCACCCATCCAGACATTGGGTGAAAACAATACCCTGACAGCCCTTAAGGGCTGTGGGGTAATAAAAAAGTACACTTTTTTCTAACTTCTCTACAATGATTGCATCTACTTTGTTTAACAGTGGCTATCAATGGGACAAGTGTGAGTGGCCCTGACATTACAATATTTAATCACTTACTTTCTGAACTCTATCATTTCTTTTTTGTCACATTTTTCCTTTAACAGTCCAATCAGATTATCCAAAACTCTGTTTATTGCAGCAGTGCTCTGACAAAAATCACAAAAATGTTATTGTACTGAAATCAGAAAAACAACAAATTCAACTGCTTTGCCAGGACATTCTCAATGAGTTTTGATATGGAATGAAGGTTTGGCACTGATCTGTAGCATATTTCTATGGAGGCTCAGCTTCTTGAGAAGTGGGGTGACATATGCCGTCTTAAAACAGTTGGGAAAACTACCTTCTGTGATTGAATAATTAACAATAATTAGTGATGGGGGTTATGAGAATATCGGCACACTCCTTGACCAGTGAAGCAGGAATAGGGTCACGGTCATAGGATTTGGATGGTGAAGACTTTAGAATTTTGAGTAAGTCTTCCTCAGACAGAGGTGTGAAAAAGGACAGAGTATTTTTAATGGGATTGGGTCTGGTGACTGAGGCTGATGGTGATGACTACAGAGTGGATTCTGGATTTTGTCCTGGACTTTTGTAACTGACCCTAGAGTCGTAGAGTCAGTTGTAGGGTTGGCTCCAATGGAACACCCCCAATAGATATGTTAACTTTTGACACATATTTAGGTGACCTCTTCTGTGATTGGCCTACATTGGCCCTGTCATTGAAATCAGTATTCCACCTGTCATTTTGTCATTGAACACTGGACAGACATCATTTAAAACAATTTCACTGACCCTTCACTTACCCTTTCCTATTCTGTCAATGTCATACTGGTCTGTCAGTGAGTTTGGTTTCAGAGGTAATAAATGTTGTCAGTGGAAACATTTAATTACTATTAAAGCCTGGTAATATCCTCACCATTTTGAGTGTTCCTGTTGTGAAGTACGGGGACAGCTGATGTCTCTGTTGTTTCCAACCTTCTCCATTCTTGTTAAACAATCCATGTTTGAGGATCCCTCTACTAGGCAAATGCTGCATATAGACACATGTGAAGGGCATAGTGTTATTAAATATTTACGTAAATGCTGAAATGTTAATTGTGTAATAAGATCAGATCAAAATTTTTAAAAAAATACTGCTCTAAGAAGCACGCTACACAGATGGTGCAAATTTTAACATCAATCATAAATTTAATATCACCATCTTATTATGCACTGGAATATAAAGGGAGTTTCTTAAGAGAAGAACTTCATACACACTATGCCAGTTTCAAATTAATTATTCTACATTCCAAAGTTGAGGCTTCAAAATGATGAATTTCAAATACTACTCACCGGTCTGTCACTAAAGTTGTCAAAATCTTTTACAAAGATTTCCTTCAACATTTCCACGTCTGAGATAACCATGTACTTTCGATTTACTGCACAAATTCTGAAAAAAAAAATTGAATATAATCATTGACACATCATCCATGAAATTGACATGCAGAAATGAGCTAATGCAACAAAAATTATATTTTGAAGATTTCTCCAAATTTTGGCAGATTGGTAGGAATCATTTAAATAATAGCAATGACGTCCAGCTTTTTTTTACTTTTTCTTCAATTTGCAGATTTCTCATGCCCGACCATATCATATCTGATCCTATTGTATTGTTATATGCATTTGTTTGACTGCTCAAGAATTATCAGTCTAGACTTGATTTTACCACTGCCTAGGCCACTTTACCAAATGGATCACCTTCTGATAGATTGACGCAATGATTGAAAATCATAAGTCAAGCCTTCATTTTCTCAAGCCAGTTTTCAACAAACAATTCACATAATTTGAAAATATGCACCAAAAGAGTGGTTTTCCTAATATATTCCTGCCTTCTGTAACTCCACCACTTATATTTACCTAAAAATTTCAACATATCAGTCAACAACTCAGCTTTAGTGAGCATTCATAGTGAATGGCACCAGTGAATACAAAAACCTTAAGTTTTAAGTTTAGACTTCTCCATTATTTTAGCTAAGAAATAATGCTACAAAAATAATAAAAAAAACATATTCTGAGGAGTCAGATCGTTATTGAAATATTTATGAAAAGCCAGCACTTGTTTACACCTTCAAAATGCTAACTGTCCATACTAAGGGGTTTGGCGCATATGCGGAAAATACTATCCAATGTTTATGTCCAGGTTTTTACATAAAAATATAGCATGTGATGGATACTACCAACTCCTGTTTCTATTCTGCAGTTGTACTCACCCAGTTACTTTACCATATGTTTTCACTGTGTCTGCATCATACTCCCAGACAGGCTGAAAACAACAGAAAAACAACAGCACTCAGAGAATGCATACTTCTGCCAAGGAACATAATAATGGGATAATTCAGATTTCTTTTTTTATCCACAGTTATCTAGATGATTCTAAACATTTATTGGGATCTCAGTTTGGCTGAGGCCAGTCCTATGATTTTTTCAGGGTGATCCAACCAGTAGTATTTGCATAATCCTGCTAACAAACAAAAAACAACTGGACAAACAGACAAACTGTCTTGAAAATAACACCTCTCTGGTTGAGGTAATTACACAAGTGACATATATTTTTAAATTTTGGTATTGTTGGAATATAATCGCAGCCCAAAATATTCCTTGTAAAAGGACTCCAAGCAGAATCTGAAACACATCTGATGACTGACACTCCCCTAATACCACATTCACACTACAGGCGGTAGTTACATAGACTGCACAGTGTGATGATATCAATTCCCGGAGCCGTGTTGTTTTTCAGTGCCTTGATGGCTTTTAAGACCTCTGTAATTCTTATTTCATCAGTGTTGACTTCTAGTGGATGCATAACTTCATAGCTATCAAAGTTCAGGAATAAGGGTGGGTCTGGTTGGTTTAGTACCTCTCTAAAATGTTTATCCATCTATGATTTTGTTCTTCTTCCAAGCTGAGAACTTTACCCTGCTTGTCTTTGATTGGTACTTTGTTGTTACTGTTGACCCCAGTTAGGTCTTTGACAATTTTGAATAGCGTCTTAGAATCATTTTTCTTAGCAGCCTCTTCTGCTTTTGTTTCTTTCTTCTCAATAAAGGCTTTTTTGCCTTTCTTGCAGCTTTTCACTTTCTTGTCTAGGCTTGCATACTGTTGGTTAAGTTCTTTTTTATTTCCTTGCACTGATTGGTCATGCTTGCATTTGGCTTCCTTCCTTTCATCAATCAGTTTCCATGTATCTTGGGTGATCCACAGTTCTTTCTTTGTTCCCTTCTCTTACCAATCACTTCTTCAGCTGTATTATTCACTCAGGTTTTCAATCGATCCCACTCCTCTTCTACATCTTGTGAATGTTCAAGTGCTTCAAATTGATTTCTTAGTTTTAGCTTGAATTTCTCAGCTGTTACTGCATCTCTTAGGTTTTATACAGCAAGGGGGCATTCTGTTTGTTTGGCTGACATACTTTTTAGTTTTAGAGTGAGTTTTCCTCCCAGCATATAATGGTCTGACCCCACATCGCCTCCTCTTCTTACTCTCACATCTTGCCGGAATGACTTCCATCTCCTAGAAATGCAGTCAATTTCATTTAATATCATGCCATCTGGGGATCTCCATGTTTTCTTGTGAATGAGTTTGTGCTGGAAGAATGTGTTACCGATGGTCAGGCCGTTCACTGTACAGAATGATATGAGCCGTTCACCGTTATTGTTGTGAGCCGTAGATGCACCATGTGGGCCTAGTATTGTTTCAAACCCTTGTCTGAGTGGCCCAAGCTGGGCATTGAAGTCCCCCATCAGGATCTTGATGTCATAGCTAGGGGTGTTGTTTATAACATCTTGCAGCTTGCTGTAAAACTCGTCCTTCCCTTCATCTTCAGATGCCTCAGTGGGTGCACATGCTTGGTTTATTGTTTATTTGGGGTTTTACGTCGCTTTCAACACTGTACAGGTCATATCACGACGGATAGTTGGAAGGGCAGAGGAAACCAGTACATATAGTTCGCTAGGGTTCTGTACTGTAAACTGCCGACCAACGGCAAGCAACTACCAGCTTTCCCACTTACGGCTATGACGGGGATCGAACCCCGGCCGCAGAGGTAGGAGGCGAGAGTGTTACCACTCTGCCACCGTGGCCCCTGCACATGCTTGGATTATTGTCACCTTTTGAAGTATGTTGTTAAATCTGATTGTTAGGATGCGATGGTTTACTGGTTGCCAACCTATCAGAGCTCTTTGTACCTCTTTACTGAGTATTATACCAACTCCATGTGTGTGCATTCCAGAGGTACTGAAAGACCAGAGGAGGACCAGATATGGCACAAGAACTCTGCCATCTATTCAACATCGTTTGGAATTCTGGAACTGTACCAGATGAGTGGAGAAAAGGCATGATTATCAGGCTACCAAAAAAAGGGGGATCTAAGCAACTGCAACAACTGGCGAGGGATTACACTACTATCAGTCCCTGGGAAAGTTCTCTGTTCAATACTTCTGTACAGACTTAATGACAACCTTGATAAAAGAAAAAAACAAGCAGAATTCCGAAGTGGAAGATCATGCAGTAAGCAAATATTAACACTAAGAAACATCATTGAACAAAGCTGTGAGTTCAATCAGAAGGTTTTCATAAACTTTGTGGATTTTAAGAAAGCATTTGACAGCATTCATCGAGAATCAGTGTGGAAAATAGAAAAGATCTATGGCATACCAGAAAAGTACATCAACATCTTCAAAAACCTGTACTTGAATTCCAGCTGTTGTGTAAGAACAAACTCTGGCCACACCGATTATTTTAACATCATGACTGGAGTACGACAGGGCTGTATCATTTCACCATTGTTGTTTCTCCTCACCATTGACTTTGTCATGCGTCAGGCCACATCTGATCTCCAACATGGAATTCCCTGGAACACCAGACATCTTACTGAGTTGGATTTCGCAGATGATTTAGCCTTGTTGGGTGAAAATGCTAAATCTCTACAATTAATGACTGATAATTTGGCAAGTACAGCAGCGAAAGTAGGTTTGAGGATCAGTACAGAAAAGACCAAGGTAATGTCAGTGAGGGAGCAGCAACCAATGGCCCTTAAAGTAAACCAACAGGAAGCAGAAGAAGTTGAAAACTTTACCTACCTCGGAAGCAGAATCTCAAACAAGGGTGCCACTTAACGGGACATCTCATGCCGACTAGGTAAAGCAGCATCTGTATTTCAGAGACTTATCTCCATTTAGATATCAAACCACAACTCTATGAAGGGAGCTGGACAAATCGGCCCTTTGCCAATTCGGCCCTCGGCAAATCAGCCCCCTAAAAAAGTCGGCCCTGGGCAAATCGGCCCCCTAAAAAAATTGGCCCTGGGCAAATCGGCCCCCAATTGAAAACTACTGTGATTAGAACTTATTTATAGACCTACAGAGAGCATTTGACTGGGTTGATGAAGATATGAAGATATCTCTTCCCTAATATACAATTTACAGCTTATACCTAGATTCATTGGAATTTTTTTCCTTATAATGATATCATGCTACATTGGACTTCTAAACCTGAATGATAATTTGAGAAAAAAGAAGCCTTTTTATAGAAGAAATGCATCATTTAATTGTAATCAGGCACTTATTAAAATAATGGGTGGATAAATATGGATGACAATGTTATGAGAGTAGTGTCAATTGTTTATGTGTTGTTAAACTAAGTGTCATTAACACATATGAAAGATGTCAAGATACTTACATCAATCCCTTGTAACCTATGTGTAATAAGACTTGTTTATGTTAGAATTATTAAAAGTGCAATTACATTGTCTACACAGCCTCTGATGGGATTATAACTTTAGTGATCTTTGATATTTGTTTAGTATAGGGATTACTAGCTAAAATGTTAAACAGTGTTAGACATTAAAAGGTCATTGTTCCTTTTGATGTCCATGCAGATGATTATATCATCTCCCCTCTTGTGGGCATCAAAGAGAACAATGTGGGATTATCAATTAGTTATTAATCTTGTATTTTAATAGATAATATTTTGTCTATTCTAGTAACTTTTATTCGATTTGTATTTTAATAGATAATGTGACTTTAAAATGATAATAATACAACTATTGGGGGAACAGTCACTGTGAAGATTTTAAATTCAAATCTATGAGAGTAGTATGAGAAGGTCAAAGTAAACTGAATAGATAATAAAAGTCACAAGTAACCCCAATGTCTAGGGGGTGTGAAACTGTGAAAACATACATAAATCATATGTACATCTATCTATATCCATGGGGCCGATTTGACCATATATTATTTTATGGGGGGCCGATTTGACCATAAATTATTTTACAGGGGGCCGATTTGACCAGCTAATTTTATTTTGGGGGCTGATTTGGCAAAGGGCCGATTTGTCTATGATTCTCTATGAAGAGCAAACTGAGCTTGTACAACTCTCCTGATATACCAGTGGTTATTTATGCCAGTGAGACATGGAAGAGTAACAACAACTTAGAGCACAAGCTTGATGTATTCCATCACAGATGTCTACGGAAGCTACTCAAAATATCGTGGCAAGATCATGTTACAAATGATGATATGCGTCAAAGACCAGGAAAATGGAAGCTGAGTGAAACTGTGAAAGAACGTCATTTAAAAATGCTGGGTCACATCCAGAACAGTGAAAAAACAGGGGGTCACCGTTGAAATTTTTTTTTTATTGAAGCAAGAAGTTGATCCCTAATTTCTCAGATTTTGAGTCATTTGCATAGCTGAAGTAAAAAAGGGCTATACAGTATACATAACATTTTGTAATATTTTCATTCTATATTTCATTAATTTTAATATGACTTTGTAATATCATAGTTCACATCAAACTTTACAAAAAATGAACAGAATAATTAAAGAACAGTACAATGAAGACAGTTTCTGCCTAAGGAAAGTTATGAAGAAGCTTCACTAATGGCACTGAATATATCATTAAAAGTAATTTAATTTCAGTAAGACAAAAATTCTAACAATAAGAATTTTGTTATATTTCATCGAAAGAAAATCCATACAACATCAATCAAAAATAAATAATAAAAAGTGGGGGTCACCACACAAAATATTGAGAAATGTATGAATCAAACTTTGTATGTGGTGTGAACATATAATAAATACTGATTCAGCAAATTTAGAATCTCTTGTGTTCTTTAATCATGTCAAATCCAATCTGTCCGAGAATGTTTGATGGTCCCTTAAGAACAAATTGTGGCACTAATTTCACTTATATTGAATAAAATAGCAAAAAATCGTGGTATTATTGACGATATTTTTTAATAAATTGTAAATCATTACAACCATGTACACTGAAGTGTTGATAGCAACACACTTCCTTTGGAGTCAAAAATGTAATTTAAAAATTTATCCTCTTTTTGTCTGGTTATATTGTAAAATTAACATTTTATAAAAAAAGTCTAGAAATTCTAAGTTCATTTCTGGCTATATTATAAAGAATTTAAATCACTTTCATACACAATTAATCAGATAAATAGTGCTGTGATGTCTTGCTTTGCAATATCAACAAGGCCTGGCATGTTTTTTCTCAGATATTTGCTGTTTTAAGTATTTGTGATAATGTAGATGCTATGACCTCTTCAGTGTTGAAAGCAACTTAAAACCCAAAAAAATAAATAGATAAATAAATAAAATTGATCTATATAAAATTGGATTGTGTGTTTAATTTCTTTTGACACAATAACCTCAAATGAATTTAGATTTTGATTCTTGTTTTTTTTTCACAATATATTGAAGTGTAACATTTTGAAATGACTCCGCAGTTCAATAATATTAACATTTTACGTAGTCTGTGCACTAGCTGTGGCTCTAGTTCTCTTGAAATAACTATTTTAGTTAATGCTGAGAATTATTTATTAGAAAACAAAACATGTTTTGGTAGAAAAAAAAGAATTCAATTAAAAATTTAAAATAGCATCAGAGACGCCCATACCCCACAGCCTGGGGCAATAGATTAAGTATTAAACAAGACAATTCTGTAAACTAAAAATTATGAAGCTGTAAAATTTATCAACTGGAGAATAGCTGTCAATGGAAATATCACAATTATATAAAAGTACATATAATAATCAGTTGCAGCAATCCATACCCTTAAGGTTGCCGAGATATGCCCGGACAATATATTATATATAGGTCAAAGTCAAATCAAGGCAGGGTTCGAAATTAGCACCAATCCGCCAGTCTGCAACCAACAGAAATGCTTTTGAGTTGAAAAGATTAAGACCTTGCCAGTCTGTTTGTCCTAGAAGCTGTAAGATGGTTATACATGTACATTTCGCACAGTTGAATTATGATTTGCATGTTTTTGATATTGTTAAACCATAAAAAGTGACCTCATACATTTGTGTGAATATTTAAGACTTCTCCCATTTTTATATTCATTTTGTATGGTCGAATTATGGTTTGAATGTTTTGAATATTACCCATACATACAGATGTGGCAATACATGCTAATGTGTAGTGTTGGGGCAAAACCTGTGGTTCACTTCATGAAATACCATCTGTTTCAATGGGAAGTTGCAAAAGTAAAACCCTTAACGAATTCTAATATGACTTTAACAGTGATTAATCTAAATCAAAAGATACATACAGGTGCAACAACCAAGATTCGAGTAAAATGATATAAGAGAGAGATAAAATAGCATCAGATATGCAAGATCAACGGTCAAATCCAGGTAACACCATTATGTTGCACACTTATAACCCCCGACCAATGTCCCTACCAAATATCAACTTCCTACACCTTATGGTTTCTGAGATATAATCCGGACAAGGCATTATAGCTCAAGGTCACTACAGCAAGGTCAAAGGTCAAATCAAGGTCACACCATGATGTTTTATATCTACACACCCTACCCAATGTCCCTACCTAGTATCAACCTACACCTTACGGTTCCAGAGATATAGCCCGGACACAATTTTATAGGTCAAGGTCACGATGGCAAGGTCAAAGGTCAAATCAAGGTCACACCATGACATTGCACACCTACATCCCCCAACCAATGTCCCTACCAAGTATCAACTTCCTACACCTTACGGTTTCTGAGTTATAGCCCGGACAAGAATTTATAGGTCAAGGTCACTACGGCCAGGTCAAATCAAGGTCACACCATGATGTTGCACATCTACACCCCCTAACCAATGTCCCTACCGAGTATCAACTTCCTACACCTTATGGTTTCTGAGATACATGCCGGACAAACTTTTCCTGCCGCCCACCTGCCCATCCGGACACCATTGATGGAAACAATGAAGTAAAAACAGCAAGGCTTTATACAAGTCAGAGTAAATGAACTTTCCATTTCTTCTATTTATCCCTCAATACAGCACACATAATTAATCTACATACAGGTCAAACAGTCATAGATTTTACTTAATAAATTGCTGTTTTATGTCACCTACATACAACCTGCAAGACACAGAGACATGGTGTACATTGATTTCGCAACACTTAATTTCACCACACTTGATTTCATCACAGTTTTTTAAGAGACATTAATTTTGCCACAGGGGTACATTGATCTCGCCAAACTTTTTTGCCAAACTCTATAGCTTATTGTATTAGTGCAATTAGGTTTTCAACATGAAAAAGCCACACTTTTTTGCACAGTTGTTTTTTTAGCCACACTTTGTTCCTGTTTTTACTTATGGCCTTTTTAAATTTTAACTTCATAAATTTTATATTGATTTATATTAATTAGTAACAGCTTCAAATTTAATGGTAGGAAAAATTAAACTTTCATTTCACATAAATTTTATGTTGATTTTTGCCACATTTTGTTGCTTATGGTATTTTTTTTTTTGTTTTGTTTTATAAATATGGTTAATTGTCCTACATCAAAACTTTTTGTGTACTTTGACTTAATTTCCCAAATTTTATTTTAATCTTTTTAGAGTTTTCTACATGAAATATATGGTAGTGAAAACTTGAACAATAAATGTAGAAGCCACACCACGAGTGCAATTATGATTTTTCTTAATTAGGGAAGGGGGTTAATATGAAAAAGGTTATTTGTTTTATAATTTACTTGTGGCAAAAAATATATACGGCAAATAAAAGATGCCAAAACAAGCAATCAGTGCCTGTAAACGGGCTCTGTGTCAGCTGACTGTGTGTTTTGAGTTTCAGAGTAGAAGTGACAGAAGAAAAGGACACAAAAGTTGTGCCCTGGAAATGGTGTTTAGAAGGAAAGTAAGAAAGTAACTGTTAAGGTGTAAAATGTAAGTTAAAAACATATTTACAGAAAATATTGCAAATGAAATAGCAATAATTTTACTATGTTATAGCTGACCCCAAAATAGGTGAATAACATACTGAAACTAGACCTATCGCATTGGAGAACCAATGCAAATTGTATCCACCACAAAGAAAATTAACCAAAGTAATTAAAACATCACTTAACCTTGGAGAAGCCCAAGGTGAAATCTGACCATATCAAAAGATTCTTAGCCCATGATTCCTATAGGTTGGTGTGACATTGCAAACCTCTAGGAACACAAATAAGCGAGATATAAGCACTGTTAATTTTGTCTATCCTCATTTGACCTTGAAAGAGGGGCCAAAGGTCAAATCTGATCACATCAAAAAATTCCTAGCCCATGATTTCCTATAGGTTGATTTGACATTGCAAACCTCTAGAACCAATAATAAGCGAGTTATAAGCACTTTTAAGTTCGGCTATCCTCGTTTGACCTTGAAGGAGGGGTCCAAGGTCAAATCTGACCACATCAAAAGATTCCCAGCCCATGATTTCATATAGGTTGGTTTGCCATCCCAAACCTCTAGGACCAATAATAAGGGAGATATAAGCACTTTTAATGACTGACAAAGAAACACCCGTGGCAGCCATCTTGTTTTTCAAAATGAGTCCAAAAATATTCCCAGTCAAGATTTTTTAATGACAAACATATCCTGCCAATTTGAGATCTATACCTATAATTCCCTTTGCTCTAGGGGGCCAACAAAAGTCCTTGCTTTAAGTCGAATAAATGTCCCTGGCGGCCATCTTGTTTTTCAAAATGAGGCCAAAAATATTCCCAGGCAACATTTTATGGTTATTAATATATCCTGCAAACTTGAGAAGGCTAGCTATAATATTTTTTTCGTTAAGAGCGGTAATGGTGAAATCTCTCTACACACTGTGCCTACCCAGTGGATACAATGATTTACTCAACAGTGAGAACCTGAAAGTAGCTATTGCTCAGCTATTCCATGAGCTGCAGGTCTGAAATTTTACTATGTTATAGATGACACAAAAGTAGCTGAATAACATATTTACACAAAATGCTCTAAATGCAATACTTTTCAAGTTATAAATGATTTAGTGTTGAGTAAGAACCTCAAAGTAGCTATTACTCAGCTATGCAATGAGCCACAGGTCTGGAATTTTACTATGTTATAGTTGACCCCAAAATAGGTGAATAACGTATTGAACTAAATACTCTAAATGCAATACTTTTCAGGTTATAAGTGATTTACTCAACAGTGATAACCTAAAAGTAGCTTTTTATTACGCTACAATAGACGTCCTACCTATTGTAACAATATGCTTTACCGGTGGTTGACCACGGGAAACTTCCAACCAGAGTAAAAGTTGAAAACTTATTACCCGTGAAATACAGATAGCCGGCGCCATCTGGAACACTGGTCATGGGGAATGCTGGTGATATAATACCGGTGCGGGTATACGCGCACCTGCTGGCTTGGCCACGTGACCTAGGGAACCTATCAGATGCTGGATAGAGCTCTTCGTCATTTTTTGTTGGAAGCCATCTTGTCAAGTTGGCTTTCTTGTAGCTCTCACTTTGGTGAATTGTTACAGCTATTCTACTGTGGGTATACAGTATATTTTTGTGTCAGTTGTTCTATAACACTGTATAGACACTTCTGGTAAGATGGTTAAGACTCCCCCTTACCAAAAACGGGGCAAGTGTGGACATTTTATGCCCCAGTTTGACACTCATGGTTCTTCCTTTGGCTGTAGAACAAAGTGTAAAGGTCAAGACCCTTGTGCACAAGGGGCTAATGTAAACCAGTGCGCTCCATGTGCAGCCTTATCTGAGGAACAGTGGACTCACCTCAGGGAGAATTTTGCAAAGAGGTCTGCTTATAGAAGCCGTACCGGATCATGAGACAACTCATTTGAGGAGTTCGACACAGATGAACCGGTATTTACTGGCGAGGATCTCTCCCGGGTAGAGGGTAGACATTATTCTTGACCTGGAACCGGAACAATCTGGCTCAAGTGCACCAGTGACTGGCATCAGTCCTCTGACAAGCCTACTGGCTCCTCTTCCCGGATCATCACAAGATATCCTCGCAACCTCTGTTATTTCCGGCTCCGGACCAGTTATTTCACCCCATGGTGAATCTTCAGCCTTTTTCAAGGCGCCGGCCCCTATGCCACAGACGGTTACGCAGGATACTCTTCCTCCATCACATCCACACATTCAAGGAGGACAATCCGTGACGGACAGGATGGCATCTCTATCCTTTCCACAACCTCAGAGGACTTCATCTCTACTGATCCCTCAAACACCAAGGACTCAAATGATCCAGAACCACTTGGAACAACAAAACTTTGAGCTCATGAAGGATCTTCAACAGAAAAATCAAGAGCAAATGAGGGACATTTCCGCTCAATTACAGACTAGACTTGAGACTTTCTTCAAGCAGTCTATGGAGCAAATGTTTAATCGCATGGCGCCTCCACAAACAGCTCCTCCTCCAAAGGCATCATCCGCACCGCACATTGTATCTATTACTCCGGTGTCTGCTTTGCCGCAAGCCGCAAAGATGGAAGAACCAATGGACTCTGCTCCATCTCAACCACCCCCTGAAGTGAAGAAGGGCTTATCAAGGGTAAAAGGTTCTTCAGCCATTGCTTCACAATCCATCCACGCAGTGGCTTCAAACATCACAGTGCCCACTTCTGCCTCTTCCTCCCAACCTATGCAACAACCTTCAGTTGCTCCACCTCCAAGGCTTCAATCACCTCTTCAAGCCCTTGAACAAGAGGAATACGGCGCGGACACCTCTGCTTCTTCTTTTGCGGCCTCCAGATCAGAAGAACCATCTGACACAGGGGAACAGGTGGCCCCTCCTAACCTTCCCTTCAGAGAACTAGTCCAGAAGGTTAGGGAGTTCCTTTCCATTCCTGACCCAGCGGCAGAAGAGGATTACAAACTGGGTTCGGCATTAGGACGCGATCCACTCTTGTTACAACAAGAAAAAGCGGACAGACCACCATCCATAAAACTTCCTATGGTGGCAGATCTCTCGCGTCTCCAAAGATGACTAGGTTAAACCCAGCACATCAAGCACTTTGGATATTGGAAAGTTCCCCGGCATTCCACCACACAAAGGCAGCTGGTATAGCATAGTGGATGCAAAATACTTGCAAACCCCACAAGTGGTGCCCCAGGCTTTCTCAAATATAGCAAAGCCTGGCTAGAGAAGTGGACCCCCAGCTACAGTACAACAAAAAGACCTTGTAAAGCTGGAATATCTCTCACGAGAGAACATTAGCATAGCCAACTTCCTGTCAACTTTCGGCATGGCTAGCGAATCCTGTCTGAACAACCTGCGACTCACCCGAGACCAGAGGAAACGGTTGTTCGACCAATTCCGTGCTACCACGGACGGGCCCACCAGGGAGCAAATTATGCAACAAATGTTCAGCATAACCCAGCAAGAAGCATCCCAGATGCAGTTTATGTTGGATATCAGCAGGAGCATGTCCAAGGCCTATGCGGATTTAGTGGCCAATTTCAATTCATCCCTGACCAACCTAGTTCTGATCAGGAGGGACGCCTATCTCTGTCATGCACACCCCAACCTGGATGCATTCAGATTACGTAATCTCCGCTCAGCTCCAATCTCAGGGGGTGACCTCTTTGACAGATTGCTCATGCAAGAGTACGAGCAACACCTTATTGGTCTGGGAGTGAAGACAGGTACCAAGGAGCATTTCCACCCCTATAAGAAAAAGAAGGGCAGAGGTGGAAAACCAGCATCATCACGCTCCCCAGGGTATGTTCTACCAAACGCACCCCAGTACATGGTGCAACAGCCCTTTTACCCCCATCCTCAAGGGGGCCGCAGAGGAGGTCAAGGTGGCCGCAGAGGTCGTGGCCATGGAGGCAACACGTCCAACACTAAGCAGCAGCAACCTCCTCAATGACACCTAAACAAATATGTTAGCCTCATCTGACCCTGGTCAGAAAGGAATAATAGTTTCAGAAACTCTGTTGGATTATTTCCACCCCCACACCCCTCCAGAGGGGGAAAAGACCCTGAGTGTACAGTCCCTTCAGGAGAGGGAAAAGACTCCTTGTGTACAGTCCCTTCAGGAGAGGGAAAAGACTCCTTGTACAAAATCAGACATACCAGTGGGAGGCAGACTCAGGCGTTTTCTTGCCCAGTGGGAACATCAAGGGGCCCACCGGTCTATACTCAGTCTACTCAGGGACGGTTACAAACTGCCTTTCAGAGAACGCCCAAACCTGTCCAGGGTGCCCTGCATCACCAGCGGTTACGCAGGCTCCGACAGACAAAGTGCCTTGTTGACCTCTATTCAAGACCTGCTGCACAAAGGCACTATCAAAGTCGTGCACACTCAAAACAGCTTAGGATTTTACAGTCGGCTGTTCCTGGTCCCAAAACCATGCAATCGCTGGAGGCCAGTTATACACTGGCCATACCAAAGTTCAAGATGGAGACCCCAGAATTGATACAGGCCTCCCTCAGGAAAGGAGAATGGGTTACCTCTATAGATCTCACAGACGCATACCTGCATGTACCTATCCATACCCACTCTCAAAAATATCTCAGATTCCACAACAAAGGCGTCAGTCTACCCTTTGGTTTGGCTACAGCTCATCTAATTTTACTAGCCTTGTCAAGGAGGTAAAACTACTGGCACTACAACAAGGAATCAGACTACACCAATACCTGGACGACTGGTTAATCCGTGCCCCCTCCAACGAGGAGTGCCACGCACAAACGCAAGCACTACTCAGTCTGGTGAAAGACTTAGGCTTTGTAGTAAACCTCAAGAAGTCAGAACTCCATCCCTCCCAGAGGTTCGACTTCCTAGGATACCATTTTTTACTGGACGTGGCTCTTGTGAAGCCCACGCAAGACAGATGGACAAAACTTCAGGAAATGTTTCATCGCCTCTCGAAGAGGTCTGTTATCAGTGCAAGGACTCTTATGTCCACCATTGGATTGCTTGCATCAACAGGGAAGACTGTAAAATTGGGCAGGATGCATAGGAGACCTTTTCAGTGGTATCTCAAGAATCACTGGAAATATCTGATGCCTCTCGACACACCAGTCCCCTGGAATCAGAAAATGATATGACACAGGGAATGGTGGTTAGACCCACAAAATGTGCTACAAGGAGAATTTCTCCATCTCAGGGAACACGAAAAACTAATCTTTACAGACGCCTCAAATGCAGGTTGGGGCGCTCACTCAGGTCAAGACTCTACAGGGGGTCTCCAGAAAAGCATCTACACATCAACCTATTAGAAATGAAGGCGGTTTTTCTGGCCCTACAATTCTTCAAAAAGACTTGTCAAAACAATCAAGTCCTCATCGCCTCAGACAACACCTCAGTAGGGGGTGGAGCATTGGGCGCCACCTTATTCAGTGCAACCCCAGTGAATTTTCTTGTTTTCAATACCTTCGATTGGGTATTGATGTATTGCTAACCCCTTGCCGCCAAAAATATTCCTTTCTTCATTCAACACTTCAATGTCAAAGGGGCAAGACGTGTTTTTATAATTTGAATTTTTAGCCAGAACTTTAAGTTTGTATGCCCTAAGTGTTGGATATGTGTGCTCTGGCTGGAAAATTTTTATGTGTTATATAACAAACATTCATTTCATCAGTTACCTTATCTGCGGACGTGAAGGACTTTGATCAGCACAGAATCTGGATTTAGTGCTTTGTATAATGCAAAACGTGCTCTGGGTTGCTGGAGCCACAGATAAGGAATGAGTTTTATTTCGTTATTTTACAATTTTATACATAATTTTACAAACTATTTTAAGTCATTCGTTTTACAATTTTTAGTTTATTCACATGTTGACAGTAGACTTGTAAAATTTTATGCCCCTGCAGAGGCGTCATATGTATTTCTGATTATATTGTATCATTTATCTGACCTATGGTCAGGGCAGGGGTTATGCAATTGACTGATAAACAACTTGCGCTCATCCTGTGAAACTCATTCAAAAATTCTTGGTTTTCCCATTATACAAAGCACGGGTCATTGTATTAAAAGTTTCAGATCACAAACATTAACAATTATCTCAAAATACTTATACAAAGTGAAAAAATGCCTCAGAAACAATTCCTGTGTAACAAATGTGGAGACGTTCACAAAAGACCAATCAACAGCAAGTGCACATTTGTCAGTACTATGGACAGTGACTCAGAAAGTCAAGTTGAACTTTCACCATCACATAGTGGCCTGACTAGTCAGGCAGTGGAAAATGACTTAAATTTACAAATCTTGGCTGAACTCAAGAGTTTGGGTGGCAGGATGACTGCCATGGAGAAAAAAATGTCTGACACCAGCCCAGCAGAGGTCAACCAGAGGTCACAGGCCAGCCATGTAACAGGTGCGGTGGTAGCTTCTCCCGATTCTGCACAACTGGACGAGGTAGTGGTACCTTCAGTAGCAGCCCTCCAAGGAACCCCTCATATACAAGCAGAAGCGGACAGAAGGCTCAAGCATCTTGCCGAACTCAATGAAGCAGGTAAATTGAAGTCACAAAGGGGCGGTAGTGATACGGTCTGGGTAAAAAAGCAGGTACCGTGGCCTCAGAATTTCGTGTTAGGTGGAAATAATAAATCCAGAATGTCTTATGACAACCTAAGTTGGTGCCAATGGGTATCCGGTTTTGCCATGATTGCCAGAGAAGAAACTAATATTCAAACGAAAAATGCCATGTTGGATTATCTCAGTGAGATAATGGAAGATGCAAACAATTTCAGTTGGCAATCTGCTAAGGCTTCGCATGCGGTTTTATTATGTAGGATGGAGGAGGGGAAAGTTGATTGGTCTGAGACCAGTAAAATAGATAGGATTAGGCGTGCACATGCACAGAGAGCCCCTCCTCAAAATCTGGCAAGTACCAATAAACCAAAATCAGAGTTAAAAACCATGGTTTGTCGATTTTATCAAAGAGGAACCTGTCAAAAAGACAAAGATCACGAAACTGGGCAAATTTTTTACAAACATGTGTGTGCCACCTGCTTTGCCATGGGTAAAGAATATAGACATATGGCAAAAGATTGCAGAGTATCCCCTAAACCTGCAAAAAAAGATTAGGGCACTGCCCTATGGCAGTGCAGAGTCATGTAGTAAATGTAAATAAATGTGTAAAAAAGTATAAATCAAAAATTGTGTATGCCACTCTAGTTAACAATGGTAGTAGCATCAACTGGAAGGCTGACTGGGCTCGGTTTCGAGGCAAAACATATGCACAGGTTTTAAAATCTAATATCGACAATTGTCGCAGGTCTAGGGTTCAAGCTAAATACAAAGTGGATATTCCTAGGTCAAGGGAAAGACATTTCAAATTTGTCAACTCTGACACAGCTGCCTTTGTCGGTCTTCCAGTGCATGCAAAGAATCAAAAATCGATGTCTGGAAATATGAATACAAAGATAGCTAAAAATTTCCAAAATCCATCATCCAATGAGGGTTTTTTTTGTCCCACTGCAAACAGGTTTGCATTATTAGACCTCAATGCAGCAGAACAGAACAATGACTGTGATTCCAGTGTTGGAATTAACAAAAACCCCGACACAAATGAACTGAAACCTATCAACCAGGTCAAGGTTTGTAAACAGTCCAAAAATATTGGAAAAAACCAGTTAATACATATTGCTTACAATGTCAACCAGAGTGGTCAAAAAGAGGGACAAAATTGTCAAAAACCGTCAAAATTGTGCCTGGAAACGCCTGAAGACAAATATGATCTAGGCCTTCAGGTTAAATCACACAACAAAGACAGACTAAATAAAGCAAGGTCGGATCCGACTTATAAAAAGTGGAGTGAACAAACGGATGACAAGTTTGGTTTCATACCCTTAGGTCCAATGGTAATACCGACGTCAGACAAAAGAAGATACCTAGGTTCGGATCCCATAAAATTGTATGATTTAACAAGAAAGGAAACTACATTTAATTTTCTGTCCACACAAATTTTGATTCATTCCCAGCTGAATGCAGACGCGTGGGAAAAATTATTAGAAAATTATTGGGATCAACAATTGCCATATCTTATTAGGTACGGCTTTCCACTTGATTTTGACAGAAATTCTAAATTGGGACAAAATGATAAAAATCACACTTCGGCATTAGCCTTCCCTCAGGATATAGAGGCCTACTTAAAAGAAGAAATTAGTTATGGCGCCATTTTTGGCCATGACCAGGCCAAAGCCTGGAGCTGCACATAGGCGGGTCATTATTGACATGAGTTTTCCTCATGGTCAGGCAGTCAATTCCAATATCAGTAAAAAATCAGTACCTGGGTACAGAATTTGTATTGACTTTACCATCCATTGACACAATTACAAACAAGGTGAAACGATTTGGCAAAGGTTCACTATTATACAAGAGTGATATTAGTCGGGCCTTTAGCCATGTAAAAATTGACCCCAGGGACTATTTATTGTTAGGTTTAAAGCATCAGGACTATTATCTGGACACCTGTTTGCCGTTCGGATACAGGAACGGATCCGGAATTTTTCAATGATTCAGCGACGCCATACGCTTCATAATGAAGTCACAAGGTTATGACGTCATCAATTATATTGATGACGTCATTGGTTTTGGCACTATTTCCAATGCCAAACCATCCTTTGAAGCACTGACCAAATTACTTCAAAAATTGGGACTTGATATCAGTATCAAAAAATTGGTTCAACCGTCAACTAAAGTAACCTGTTTAGGGGTTGAAGTAGACACAAAAACTCTCACAGTAGCTATTCCCAGTGAAAAAGTATCCGAAATCCTGAAAAAATGTCACCAATGGTCACACAAAACATATGCCACAAAAAATGAATTACAATCTCTGCTAGGTTCCCTACTATACATATCAAAGTGTGTTAAATCTTCCAGAACTTTCCTCAATAGAATGCTGGACACTTTAAGGAGACACTTTGGCACTGATAATATTGTCCTGGATATTGAGTTCCACAGAGATTTAAACTGGTTCAAAAAATTTCTCAAAAAATTTAATGGCACAGCATTTTTTGATCACCGCCCTGTAAAGGCTACCATTGAGCTTGACGCATGTTTACAAGGTCTTGGGGCTATATATAGAAATCAAGTGTATGCCATTCCCATTCCGCATTATTGTGATTCATTTTCCATAGTTCACTTGGAAATGTTGAATATTTTAGTCGCCATCAGAGTTTGGGGGAATGATTGGAAACATCAACATGTATTAATCAAATGTGACAATCAGGCAGTTGTTTCGGTCTTAAATTCAGGGAATTCAGAAATATTATGATGGAAATTTCAGATCAGGATATTGACTTGCAGGTTATTCATATTCTGGGAGTTGAAAATAAAGTAGCTGACTTACTGTCCAGATGGTTTATTACTCACAATCCAGGTAACATTTTGAATAATTATGTTGCTAGCCCCATGTGGATGCATCTTAGTACAGATATTGCTTTCATAGATTGGTCTATATAACAGGTTTACACAAAACAGCTGCGCACTTGGCTTCCAGAGCTGTAGACAGAGTACAACAGGCACTCAGACCAGCCACCATGGCTTCCTATGGCCGAAAATTTCATCTATTTTTGGCTTATTGTTGCTTCATACAGGTTCAGGTACACCAAGTAACACCCTTAGTTCTCTTGTCGTTCATGGAATTTTTAATTCATAATGGCAGTTCAAATTCCGCCGTTGCAAATTATCTTTCAGCTATAAAGACAAGGCTTGCAATGCATGGTCTTTCAGTGTTCTCGTTCTTGGACCCCAGAATAAAGTACTTCCAAAAATCTTTGATCCTCAATAAAAAATTTGCCGCAAAAATCAAGAAAATTATAGATATCAAGACCCTCACTGAAATTGTTTTTGTTTGTGACACTATGTGGATGGGACAAATTTTTAAAGCATTATATCTAGTGGCTTTCTTTTCCTTTTTACGCATATCCAATTTGGTCCCCCACAAAATTTCTGCTTTTTCACCATTAGAACAGTTAAGTAGAGGGGATATATTTTTCTCACCCCCTGGCCTCTATATCCTCATTAAGTGGAGCAAAACCATGCAAACAAGAGACACGGTAAAAATTATTAAACTACCTGCATTGCAATCATCACCCTTGTGCCCTCTCCAAGCTGTTAAAAATTTGTTAATGCTTACACCTGGCGGTCAGGACACACCCTTATTTCAGATAAAAAATAATAAAGCTCAGTGGGTTCCCTTAACTGACACTAAGACTAGACGAAATTTTTCCCAAGTTCTTCAGAGGCTTGGTCTCAGTGATTCATCCATGTCCCTCCACACCTTCAGGCATTCAGGTGCAACATTGGCCTTTAACTCCAATGTAGCCCTTCAAAACATTCAGAGTCATGGCACCTGGACGTCTGATTGTGTGTGGAGGTACATTGTCCAAGATCATGATGCATCACAGGAGGTAGCAAATGCCTTCCAGTCTCTGCTCACTACCCCTACGACTACTTCCTAGCTGGGCATTGGTGGAGGTTGGCATCTACCTCATGCATATATATATATATATATATATTTATTGTTTCTTTTACTGCATAAACTTAATTCTTAATTTAGGGTCACCTTCCTTTGGTTCTAAGTAGGTTTATCTGTGAAGTAAAATCTTTAAGGCCACCTTATCTTATCGCATATTGCATTCAGTAATTTTTCTTATGTAAAGTGTTGTAGAAGGACTGTAACTTCATCATCCTTAATTTATGGTGGCATTAAACTGAGTTTAGTCCAAATTATTGAGGTGACCCTAAACTTAAAAAGATGCCTTGTAGTATTGTACATAAACATTAGATGAACAGATTATTAAAAGATTATATCCCATGCAGTTGTGTTCTTGCATACATAGTCATGGTTTACATATTGTCATGGTCACAAGGGTAGGGGCACTGTAGGGGGTGGAGCATTGGGCGCCACCTTATTCAGTGCAACCCCAGTGAATTTTCTTGTTTTCAATACCTTCGATTGGGTATTGATGTATTGCTAACCCCTTGCCGCCAAAAATATTCCTTTCTTCATTCAACACTTCAATGTCAAAGGGGCAAGACGTGTTTTTATAATTTGAATTTTTACCCTCCCCCCACCCTGGTTCATTTTTCATTTCACCTGGAGCAAGTTTCAGGAGGTCGTCCTTCTGTGAACCTAACTTAACACCCTCTTTGGCGCAGGGGAGGGGGTGAGTTCCATGTATGTGCCCCTAGCTGGTTACCAATGGGGTTCACAGCATTGGCGCTTGTTAGCTAACAGGGGGACTTCCTCCTTGTCTCCTCCTCAAAAATTTCCTGAATAGGACCTTTTTTCACTCATCTCATTAGTTCCAGGGTATAGTTTGTCGGTTATATAGGTTCATCTAGTACTGAGTTTCACTGGAGGGGTGCTCAGTTGTTAGTATATATGGTTATTTTTAGATCAATGATGATAGTCAACGATTTTCAGTCTTAAATCTGTTACAATTGTACAAATGATTTTGTATATTCTTCAATGTGCTAACAGTGTCTGTAGTTTCAGATTGGAGGGGTTGGCCTTGTAATTTGAGACCTCACTGACAGTCAAGATTGCAACAGCCTCTGCGAATATATTTTAATGTCTCGATTTTATCCACATATTGTACCTAGGGGCTAGTCAAAACATAGGCATGTTCACACTGTCAATTGTTAGTGTAAGGGCTGAATTATTCAGCCACATAAGGCCTAAGGCAGGAATGGACTGACCTACCCACATGTGGTATCTAGGAGTTCAACTCTCAAAGAACGCGGGTCCACTGCAGAAGTGGCAGAAAGAATTGCTGCTCCTCAAAGACTCTCAACGAGAGCCATCTACTCCTCAAAATGGACAGTACAGTATCTGTAGTCTTACACACATTATCTCAGCATCCCTTTGAACCACAGGAGCAAGCTGACCTAAAATTCCTCACTTGGAAAGTAGTTTTCCTCCTAGCTCTAGCTTCAGGAAAAAGACACAGTGAAATTCACGCCTGGACTCTTGATGGACTTTTATGCCTGGGAGATTGGGAACAGGTCCAACTAGTACCCTCTCCCTCATTCATGGCCAAAAATCAATTAGCAAAGGACGGACCGCAATCGATTTCTCCAGTGGTAATTCCCACCTTGAAGTACAACCAAGGCTCTAAGGACACGGATATCCTCCTCTGCCCTATCAGGGCCCTCAGGTGTTATCTGGACAGAACCAGAGACTTAAGAGGGGATAGACAATTGCTGTTAATCTCTTTTAAACAGGGCTACTCTAAGGATATTCAGTGCTCCACCATCTCGTCTTGGATTAAAAACACCATAAAATTCTGTTACTCCAAGGTAGACAATGCAGACATTGACTTATTAGGGGTAAAAGCCCATGATGTCAGAGCGTTTGCGGCCTCCAAGGCCTTTTACGGAGGGGTCTCCATGGATCAGATTATGCAAGCCTGCCATTGGAAATCACAAAACACCTTCACCAGGTTCTACTTCAAGGACCTAGCCGGACAAGATCAGACAGAAAGCTCCTACCACCTGGGCGCCTTCATCGCAGCACAGCAGGTGATGCCTCCTTCTACATCAGCTCCAGGGACAAAAGAAGGGGGGGCACAAAACCGGGAACCGTGTAGATGGGGCGTGTCAGAACCCTGACACCATAGAGCGGACCTTCCACCCCGCTTCAGGTAACTAACTTAGCTTTATGTTTTTGCTTTTTTACCTGCTTTTGCTTTTCTTAATTTATTTTCCATTTTTCTTGAGAATTTAACTTAAGTTATACTTTTTCTGTATCTCTTAACCTTATTTTCTTAAGAATTTTCTCATGTCGTATCAGTGTTCCTTAACAACTTTTTCACCGTACTTTGTGTTTTAGATTCTTTGCTGCTTGGAGTGCCTACACTGGCAGTGCCAGACCAAGACGGTGCTTTCTCCCCTTGGTCCCTCACCTCAACGACAGGAGAGCTGGAAAATTCCCCTTGGTCTTTGATGAGCTCCCATCATCTGGACTACATCGAGGCCTTCTTCCTCCATCCTGGTCTCCGAATGCTCACCTAGATGGTTGCTGCCTTTGCCAGAAAGACTTTTTCTTTTATGCCAGTGCCAGTCTGCCCAGCCATCCTAGTATGCTGGGATTCAGTATATTGTTACAATAGGTAGGACTATTGTAGCACAATAAAATTGGAAATTTTATTTTAAATGTAGCTTTTATAAGCTACAATACCTACCTATTGTAACAATAGTACAGGCCCTCCCTGGTCCTCCCCGCTTGTCAGACTTTCCACTGGCTTGGGGTCTTGGTTCCAACAAAATATTGAGGAAGACCTCTATCGAGCATCTGATAGGTTCCCTAGGTCACGTGGCCAAGCCAGCAGGTGCGCGTATACCCGCACCGGTACCATATCACCGGCAATCCCCGTGATCAGTGTTCCGGATGGTGCCGGCTATCTGTATTTCACGGGTAATAAGTTTTCAACTTTTACTCCGGTTGGAAGCTTCCCGTGGTCAACCACCGGTAAAGAATATTGTTACAATAAGTAGGTATTGTAGCTTATAAAAGCTACAGTTAAAATAAAATTTCCAAATTACTAGCTATGCAATGAGCCACAGGTCTGGAATTTTACTATGTTATAGCTGACCCCAAAATAGGTGAGCAACATATTGAAACTAAATACTCTAAATGCAATATTTTTTTCGTTATAAGTAATTTACTCAACAGTGATAACCTAAAACTAGCTATTACTCAGCTATTCCATGAGCTACAGGTCTGAAATTTTACTATGTTATAGCTGACCCAAAAGTAGCTGAATAACATATTTACACAAAATGCTCTAAATGCAATACTTTTCAAGTTATAAATGATTTAGTGTTGAATAAGAACCTCAAAGTAGCTATTACTCAGCTATGCAATGAGCCACAGGTCTGGAATTTTACTATGTTATAGCCGACCCCAAAATAGGTGAATAACATATAGAAACTAAATACTCTAAATGCAATACTTTTCAAGTTATAAGTGATTTACTCAACAGTGATAACCTAAACATAGCTATTACTCAGCTATGCCATGAGCTACAGGTCTGAAATTTTACTATGTTATAACTGACCCAAAAGTAGCTGAATAACATATATATATATACAAAATTGTCTAAATGCAATAGTTTTCAAGTTACAAGTGATTTTACTCATGATGGAAGTTACTGAAAAGTCCAAAAGTAGCTATTACTCACTTAGCTATTGAGATAGACATCCAAGTTACTCACCATGCTGTAGCTATGGAAAAAGTAGCTGAATAACATATTTTGTTCTAAATGCAATACTTTTCAAGTTATAATTGATTTAGTGCATGATTTCATTAATTTTAATGCATTTAAAATTATTTAAAAAATTCATAAAAAAATAATTAAGAAAGATCGAGGTCTGACACTCACACAAGAGAATCTACTTGTGGTCTAGTACATATATGCAACATATTAGAGAAATCCCTGCAATAGTCACTGAGAAAATTGTGATAAAGTGTTGAAATTTTCACACTTTTGGTGGGGGTACCTCCCTTGTAATGGCTCTAGCAAACAGACGAACTTGCAAATTTAATAAGTAAATTAAATTTTTACAAGTTAATACCCTATCCAATGGACAATTGCTTTACCGGTCGGTGCAGACCGGCCCGCCAAACGACAGAAAAAGTCGCCTTATATGAGTGCATAATGTCCTAACAAGCTGGCCGGTCCCATTGTGCACTCGCCAGGTGGCGTGTCGTACTTCCTTCCTGTCTAGACAGTGTGACGTCATAGCATCTTTTTCCTTGTCTAAACCTATTAGACCCCTAGTAAGCTGATAGCGGGGTCGGAAAATTTAATTTACTTATTAAATTTGCAATTTTATTGCGTTAATACATCCTATCCAATGGACAATTGCTGAATAACTACCGCTTGGTTGGCGGGTAAGTTACTAGGGACTTAAAAGAACTCATAATAAGAACTAACAAAATTGTGTAGGCCTGGGTCGACCCTGAGGTCAGGAAACCCTTAAGGGTAAGGTCTGTTAACAGAAACCGGTTAACCAGCTCAAACCGACCTACCTCCCCCCTTTTTTACAGACCTGCTCTGAGGTAGGGGAAGAGAGGGATGAGTTCAGTCCCATAGATATAAACCTCCCAAAGAATTGTGTGAAGGTGTTATGTGATTTCCAATGGCAGGCTGATAAAATTTGTTCCAAGGAGACTCCCGACTGGAAGGCCTTAGAAGTTGCAAAGGCTCTGACATCATCAGCCTTGACCTGATGTAGAGTGTGTGACTCCTGGTCAGATAGCTCATAACATAGGATCACAGTCTGTTTGATCGATGAGGAGATAGTGGCAGGGGAGATGTCCTTATCGAAACCTTTCTTAAAGGAGACAAAGACTAACTCCTTATTCTGCCTGAGGTCTGAGGTCCTATACAGGTAGTAGCGTAAGGCCACACTCTCTGAGCCCTCTTTGGCCAGCTAATTCTTTGAGAGAAAGCTGGGTGAAGGGTACAGGGACACTTTCGACCAGTCAGACTGGTGCCTGATGTTCTTGTTCTGCCAAGCATGAATCTCACTTCTGTGTTTACCCGAACCCAGGGCTAAAAGGAAAACTGTCTTGAAAGTCAAGTGTTTCAAGGAAGCCTCTTTAAGGGGTTCAAATGGGGCCTTGGTCAGCTGATGTAGAACCACGGAGAGGTTCCAGGAAGGGATATCCCTCCGACCCTTTGGTCTGTCTCTGTGGAAACTATCCAGGAGACGAGTGAGATTTTCATCTTTGCTGATGTTACTGGATGAATTTCCTAGTTTATCAGCGATGGCGGATCTGTACCCATCAATGGTACTGGGCTGTAACTTCCTGTCCTGGAAAAGGTACATAAGGAAGTCTGCTACTGATTTCACAGGGGGTGACCTGAAGTCCACCTAATTAGTGACACACCATTTTGTAAAAATGGTCCACTTTGCTTCATAGACTGATCTGGTCGACTGCCTTTGAGGAGCCTCAATTCTTGTTGCCACTGCCTCAGAGAAGCCCTGTTCTTTGATTGTTGTGGCTCTAGGAGCCACACATGGAGGTTGAGGTGTGACAGGTTTCTGTGTGGAATCTGATTGAATGGTTGTGTCAGTAGGTTGGGTAGGAATGGCAGACTTAAAGGTATCCGACTGGACATGGATACCAAGTCCCAGAACCAAGGCATGTTGGGCCAACCCGGAGCAATGAGAATGATTCTCTTGCATGGGGAGTCCTGCAACTTCTCCACGACTTTGCCCAATATGGCCGCCGGTGGGAAGGCATAGGCATCCAGATCCTCCCATGGCAGACTGAGAGAGTCCACTGCAGTGGCCATGGGATCCGGTACTGGTAACACAAACTGAGGTAGTTTGTTGTTGAACCTGGTGGCAAATAGGTCTATCTGGGGCCAGTGTCACCTGTTGCAAATTGTTTGAAATACCTCTGGAAGGAGGGACCACTCCGTCTGAATGGTCTGGCCCAGCCTGGATAGCTTGTCTGCTACCACATTCAGCCGGCCTGGGATGTGTCGGGCTTTGAGGGTGACTTGATTTCTGGTACACCAGGTCAAGATCCTTCCTTGTTTATGTATGACACTACTGTAATGTTGTTTGTGGCTATCAGAACGATGCTGCTGGAGTAGAGACTTTGGAACGCTTTCAAAGCTAGAAAAACTGCCTTGAGTTCTAGGTAGTTTATATGCAGCTTGCTTTCTGGTAACGACCAGGTTCCTCTTGCAGTGTGCTCATTTAAGTGAGCGCCCCACCCTTCTTTTGATGCGTCTGTAAAGATTTGCAGAGCATGATTTAGTGGGTGTAGTGGTTGGCTTGTGAGTATATTCCTGTCGTCCAACCACCATTATAAATGTGGGTGCAAGGACCTGGGAATTGCAATGACCTTCTCCAGAGATTCTGGTGTTCTCCAATTGGTTTTCAAATGCCACTGAATTGGTCTCATGTGGAGACGACCTAGGTGAACTTGTTTCTCTGTGGTTGTTGGCAAACCTATCAAGGACATGAACTTCCGGACCGGACAGGTCGGTAGGGATAAAAGTCCCAGTATTTTTTGTTAAGGTTTTGCCAACGTTCTGGTGTGGGCCAGACCCGACCCGACTGGAGGTCGAACTGATAACCCACAAAGTCGAAAACTTGTTTGGGTTCCAGCTCTGATTTCTCTAAATTTACCAGCCAACCTAGATCCTGACATATCTGGACTAATATCTTGGTGTGTTGGAGACAAGCCTGGTGGGATGTGGCTCTCATCAACCAGTCGTCTAGGTACTGGTGGATTCTTATACCCTTGTGTAAGGCCATCAGTTTTACCTCTTTCGCTACTACAGTGAACTCCAAGGGTGCTGTGGACAGACCAAAGGGCAGAGCCTTGAATTGGTATGTCTGACCCTGGACATGAAATCTCAGGTATTTCCTGGATTGTTCCTGTATAGGTATGTGGAAGTAGGTGTCTTTGAAATCTATTGAGGTGACCCACTCCCCTATCTGGAGGGAGGTCCTGATGGTTTCCGGTGTCTCCATTTTGAATTTTTCCACCTTGAGGAAAAGGTTCAATTTGCTCAGATCCAGAATGGGTCTCCACTTGCTGTTTGGTTTTGGGACTAAAAATAGTCGGTTGTAAAACCCTAGGGACACCTGATTTTGTACTAGCTCCACTGCATTTTTGTCTATAAGCTGATGCAATGCCTCTAACAGGTAGCTGTTCCTGTGAGGATTGACATAACGGCTTATGACTGTGGGGTACCTTGTGAGTTTTGGTCGGATCCGAAAGGGAAGGGTGTAGCCCTCTTTTAGGATCTGAACCACTTTCGGACCCGCACCCAGATCCAGCTAAGTTTGCCAAAAACTTTGAAGTCTGGCCCCTACAGCTTGATTTAGTGCAACATTTTTGACATTTTTTTGCAGGTTGTACACAAGACAAGTGAGTGACAAAAGAAGTATTTTTCACAGATTTTAATTTTTCTTTGCAAAGTGGTACAATAACGGGACTTACATCTTTCTTTTGCGATTGCCCTTTGACAAAAAGTGCTTGCTTTACAACACTGGAGTTTACACTTAAACTGTTCTTGGTTTGAAAATCTATTGTCTTGTTGGTACACTTGGGAGACTGGGTAAACTGAACACGTTTTACTGTCTGTAAGCTCCCGGGCAGCAGCCCCTGTACTGGTGAAACTACAAATTGATTGTCATTTGTAGGACTGCTGCCCCTTGGCCGGTCGCGAGGTGTAGTGTGAGGCCTTGCCCTTGCCTCTCTTGCTCTGGCCACGGTATCCCAAATTCTTCCATGCAGGTCTATCTTGCTTCCTGTTATCTGAACACTTATCAGACCTCTCATAAGGGTGGAAGCGACCTTTCTTGGAGCCAGAAGGCGGCTGACTCTTGGTCTCAAAGTTTGCAATACCCTGTTCCGCCTGCTTCAGTGCCTCGTCGGGGAATAGGGTGGCCATCTGTAGAGGTGCAGTGCGAAGTGATGCTAGGGTATCAGGCTTGATACCGGCTTTCAAGTGAGACAGGGAAGCATCTCTTGTGGCCAGGGTAGAATTAGCAACTGTCACGAAGACAAATTCACTTAAATGTTCCATAGTCTTGGCCATGGCTTGTGAAATGCTGGAATTGAAGTCAGTCAGATACTGGAGTTCCTCCACAGTATTTGAAAATTTAGATGAACACTTTCCTTTGTTGAGCTCAGCCCTGATGGATTTTAACTGACTGTGCATATTATCCTGCTCTTTCAGAAGGCATCTGTTGAAACCGGCCGCTTGGTTACAATAGGTTGAAGCCTCACGAGCCGACTTCTCCCATCTCCTCAAGTTGTCATGTGTAATTTGTCTGGATGGAGGAGGGATTGCAGCAATGCCGGCAGCTCTGGCTATCCTGCTATATGAACTATTAAGCTTGGAGGCGTCTGTACTCCACAATGTAACCGAATTTCTGGTGGCAGCAGAAGATTTCTGGTCACTGAACAGTCCATACCACTTCGCCTGGGACTTGGGTGGACGTACAAACTGGTCCCTTAAAAGACCTCCAGCTTCACAGCTACGAGATGGATAGCCCTCCACCAGGGTAACATTGAGCTTGGCCATCTTATTACAAAGCCAGTCATCTGTAGGTAGACGCACTGACACTTTACCCACTGGTTGTGACCGTGGTCCTGCAAAAGGGTTGTCATCCCCTTTTGAAGCTGTAGATTCTATGTCAGGAATCTGATTCCAACCCATTTAGGAACGAATGCCTCTTAATGTCTCTCTGTAGTTCTGTTCCTCAGATAATATCTGGTCGGGGTCGGTAGAAGGATCCTGGTCTGGATCAGAGCTCCCCCTCTTCAACAAAGAGATCGACCGGTGGTCGGTCTGAGGAATCACTGTCTGAGTCTGTATCCATAGATGAGGGACTCTGCTGGTCCCTGGCCGTTGCTGAGGTCGATTTGCTGGTAACCTGAGTAGCAGGGGGGTTGGTGACAGTCAAATCTGAAGGACGGCCGGTAGAAGACTGGTGTTGAGATGACTTGCTAGCCAACTGTCTCTTGGGAGGAGTGTTGTGCACTAGGCAAGTCTGTATCTGAAGAACGCTTAAGTTTCACATCTTGGGGCGATTTGCTGGTAGCCTGTCCCAGTGGGGTTGAATGGCCGGTACCAGACAAATCTGTACTGGTCGGTTGGTCAGTTGAAGGTCAGATGAATGGAGCAGAGGACTTGACAGCACCAACTGGAGGTGGGTGGTCGGTGCAACCTTGGGAGCCTGAAAGGTTGGCTGTGGATGGTCAATGGATTTTGCAAGAAGTAAAGCTTCCAGCCTGTTAAAACGATCAGCCCATTTTTTATCCAACTCATGGATCCTGGCATCAGCTGAGGATCTGGAGGGTTTGTCAACCGACTTAGTGGGCTTATCTGTAGATTTACCAGGCTTAGTCTTCTCTGAACTACTTTTCTTGTCCTTCTTTTTCTTGTCAGATCCAGAGCTCGACCCAGGGGACTGTAAGTTGCCCTGGTCGTCCACAGCCCCCACTACCGTCACAGAGGACGGGTCGATGAGGGAGGAACTGTCTGAGTTCTTTTGTGGAGTGCCACTTTGCTTCTTTAAATCTTGTTTTTCTTTCTTAATTCTGTAGCTTGGGGTGGATAACTGAACACGTTGATCCTCCGTTAATATATCACAAGCTTGACAGTCACTCTTAGAGACACAGGGATCAGGTCCCTTACTTTTCTCCCTGCATCTAGCACAAAAACTGTGTGTGTCGAAACTGGCCATTAAGTGGCTACAACCACCATGTTTTTGTCCTGGGGAAGACATAACTGATTCTAAGAGTTCTATGTACTAAAATATAGTGACAAACAATGAAATTAAGGTTAAATACGCTTTAAAACTTGAAGTAATATCTCACCAAATAAAATCCGTCTGAGCTGTGCACGCGCCAAACGAAAAAGATGCTATGACGTCACACTGTCTAGACAGGAAGGAAGTACGACACGCCACCTGGCGAGTGCACAATGGGACCAGCCAGCTTGTGAGGGCATTATGCACTCATATAAGGCGACTTTTTCTCTCGTTTGGCGGGCTGGTCTGCGTCGACCGGTAAAGCAATTGTCCATTGGATAGGATGTATTAACGCAATAAAAAGACAGATTTGCATGCCTTGAACAATTTTTCATCCTCGATAGATAAGGTATCTTTTAAAAAAAAGCATGTCTCTAGGCCTTGTAGTTTTGGAGGAGAAGTTGTTCACGCGGATGCGGACGCCAACACCGCAGAGTGACAACATAATGTCAGCTGACTGACAAGTCAGCTGACATAAAAAAGTGGGGCGAGATCAAGGTCCCCCTGTGGCAAAATCAATGTCCCTGAAAAGTCTGTGGCGAAATCAAGTGTGGAGAAATCGTAGTAAATCCAGAGACCAATATATAACCACAGAGTTTACACACACAGAGAAAGCCTCTCAGACATTTTTACTGTGCAATGCATATGCGAACTGACATAAGTCGCGACTGTCCTTAAAAGAGGGGTTAATTTCAAATGTAAAAGAGGGGCAAATTACAATGAAGTTTTAAAAATATAATGGTGGATGTTCCCCGTTTCTTCTTTAGGATAGATTATAATGCTGTTGATAAATTATATAAAAAATAAATGTATAAGTGTTTCATCTTGAAAACTTAAGAGACCAAGATAATACCTTTATTTTACCAGAATTCAATAAAGACTATGTCTCTGTGAAATGTCCTCTGATGGTCTGGTGGCTTAGTACAAGAAAAATATTTTGATCATATGACCTTGATCAAGGTCAAAGGTAAAATTCACACCTGTCATAAACTTTTTCCATGCCTATAGATAATATCTGGCCAAATTATTTTGACAGGTGGTAAGGCATTCTGACAGATATTCAACTTAGAAAATATTGCGGAAGCAGTATAGGCTGTCTGAAAACTGGGTGTGGAAACAGTAAGTATCCTTTTTCAAAGGACACTTAATTACAGAAAATAACTACCAGTAAACATTTTGTGCTCCAGTTGTGCCATTTTATGACACGCAGTAGTATTGCTCAGCTATGCAATGAGCAACATACCTTGAAATTAACCATGTTATAGCTGACACAAAAGCAGATGAATAACATATTTGAACAAACTACTCTAAATGCAAATGTGTTTTAGGTTACAAGTGATTTGACTCATTATAGAAGGTACTGAAAAGTCAGAAAGTAGCTATTACTCACTTAGTTATTGGGATAGACTCATTCTGACTCCCTAGTTACTCACCATGTTGCAGCTATAGAAAAAGTGATTGAACAACATATTGTAACAAAATGCTCTAACTGCAATACTTTTCAAGTTATATGTATGTGATTCAGTGCATAAATTTCATGAATTTTAATCCATTAAAAATAACTTTAAAAATTTATAAAAAAAAACTAATTAAGAAAGATCCAGGCCTTATACTCACACAAGGGAATCTACCTGTGGCCTACTACATATATGCAAGATAAGAGACAAATCTCTGCAATAGTCAATGGGAAATTGTGATAAGTGTTGGAATTTTCACACTTTGGGTGGGGGCACGTCATTTATATTGGCTTTGAAAAATAGATGAACTAACAGATCTGCAGGCTTTGAACATTTTTTGTATCCTGAATAGGTAAGGTATCTTTTAATAGAAACAGAATGTCCCTGGGCGTCGTCCTTTTGGAAAAGTTGTTCACAGAGATACATACACTGCAGAGAGATGCCATAATGTCAGCTGACTGGGGTTGCTATGTAGCATTTAACAGATTTTAAACTTATGGGTTAATCAGGGAATTCACTGTTGAATTACTAGGAATTTCAGAGAATTTTTTCATGTTGTAACTAGAAGTTGGTCAGTAAACGAATACTTTCAACCCTTCCTTTCAACTCCCACCCTACCTAGAACAATGGTTAATTAAGATGTGTTCAGTGCTAGTGTTTTATTATTCTTACTCCTCATACCGACTATTGATTCATAAAATCATGACATTGCTAGACTTGCTTGGGACAATATGTTTGGGCTAACTATAATTTCATTTTGAATATGATAAACTTAAACTTCTTTATGTATAAACTGTGATAACTTATGTGTAGAGTGTAATGACACATGAATACTATTGTATTATCATTCAGTAAGTATGTATCATATTATGGGTTGTAAATATAGAATTTTCAGTTAAGATATCATATGTTTTAGTAAATTAACATGTTACATGTAATAAAATAATTTTGCCCTCACTTTGATTGTTAATGTGTTGGTGCTGGATGCTTCTAACTTTTAAACTTTAGGTCTGTAATTGAATCCGGGATCTGAGAGGTGTGAGGTCTAGTAAGACTGGGGCCATACTCTACAACAATATTTAGATCATTTCTAACTTAGATTTCAAGTATTTCTTGGATTTCAAGTAAGAAATGACGAAACTTAACAGTAAAACCTTCTCTTAGATAGATCTAAGGTCACCTGATCTAAGTATTGTTGTAGAATACGGCCCCTGATATGTACTTCTCCCCAGATTAGGATTGTACTTAACAAGGTTCCCCCTGTTTTTTTTTTCATTTCTGTGATATGAAAGTCCACGTCAGTACCCATTGAATGAAATAACACATTCGCCTTTGTCTGAGACTGGGAACTATTCTCAGTTCTCACGGACATGTATCTTTCTAGAGGTACAGGTCTGCATGTCTTGTATCTGAGAAAATTCTTCATTTTTGTGTCGCCAAAACTGACGAGATTTGTACTGTTTACATCCATACCATAATACAAAATAGTGTCAAACGATTCTTTAGCACTTGATACTAGGTTAAATTTGAAAGCTGAAACTCAATATTGATTTAATTTACACTGAAATACAGACTGGTAACTTTAACTATGGACTTGTAACATTTTTGAGCTGCAAGTCCGGTGGACTTGGAAAGTTTTACAGTAAACTTTGTACACTGTCAGTACCTTCATTCCCATATGCATGAAATCCACCAGTAGGAAATTTGGCTTTGGACCCGGTATTCCGACAGCCTTGAAATAGTGACTCGGCCAGTGGGTGAATCTGAAAGTGCAGTACACAGCATATCCTATAGCCACACAATGTCCAAGTAATATCTTAGATCACACACTAACATTGCTATTGTATCATTGTCTAATTTGGAAAATATTAGCAATTCTTATCAATAGTCTGCAACAAAGTAACATATAGACAGCTAGGTGCCTAGCACATATAGAACTAGAAAATCACTCAGAGTGCAGATGTCTGACAAGCAATTCATTTCATCAACTATTTTAACTGTTCTGGATCATAACGTACAGAATTTTGCTATGATCTGGATTAAATTCAATTATAATTATAAAGACTATTGTGGGAGTATTTATTACCAAGTAATTTGCCAATTAGTTATGGAACTTTACAGACATATATATTGTAAATAGCCGGCCGGCCTGTCTCACAATAATCAAACATCCTTGATAAAATTCCTGGATCTAGACAGTGATCCAAATTATCACCATAATTGAATCATCCGTTCCTTGTACCATTGGCAAAGCTTCCTGAAAGTTTCATCAAAATCTGCCCATAACTGATAGAAAAGCAACCAACGCCGCTAAAACATATCACATTTAGATCTAAAGGAAATGAAAAATGTTTAAAAAATTATACAGAAGTGGTCTTTCTATGATTGTACGTAGACATAGGGCGCAGCGTAGCCTTGCTGAAGGCTCAAATTTCTTTGCAGTTAGGGAAAGTTTTCAGTTCAGATAATGGAGTTTCAGTTTCTATAATGTACTCGTACACATACTGACTATACAGCTAAGAGAAGTCTCTGTCTGACACAGTTCTTTCTCTTGACATGTATGAGTGCTTTATGACTACCAAATATCTGTGTGCATGTTTGAAAAGATATCATGCAAATTTGAGCCTTAAGCAAGGCTAGGCGCGGCGGAAAACAAATGGGTTTGCCAAGTTTCTTTGATTTTATTTTAATGACACAGATATAAACTTCTTCAGTATCGATCTATCCACTTCCCTATACCTTTAAAATGCTGTCTCTGGCTATAACATCTTATATGCGTACATTATAGCATAGATTATCCTGTCACTTTACAGTTTACATGTGGGATGAATCAGAATATTAATTTTATTAACCAAATGCTACTAGAGTGTAATAAAATAATTCTACTTCAGTTCCGGTATAATTTAGTACTGTACTTACACAAAAGTCGCCATGAGAACCAGAATCACAACTAGTACCCCAATTATGGTGGAAGTAGACGGCAAATAATCCTGTAGCCCCAGCATATTTTCTGTTACACAAAATTTACAACTAGTTCGTCTACTTTAAAAGATGTTTTGACATAGGTATAAACATGAACCGCCGATGAATTTGTGTATATTAGTGTTGTCTAAGTATAGAATCCAGTCACAGTAAAACATTGATCCATCACTCGACCTATAAATAGACAAGTGTCAAGCACAATGTGTAACATAGTGATTCTGTCACACTTGTCTGTTCAAGCTCTCAGTAAGTTGAACCCGGTTTGTACATGTAACAAGAACACATAAACCTCTCTTACCAGTGTTTCTTTTCACACATAATCATAAAGTTGGCCAATTCATTAAACTTGTGCTACCTGTGATCCTGGGAAAAAAGAGGGAATGTGTCTTTGCAGTTAAACCCGTGTGGTCAAATGGACAGAAGGATTAGTCTTTCTACCGAAAGTATGGTTCTAAGTACTGAAGAGATAGGACTTTACCTTCTCCTAGAATATAGCTTTTAACACCAAAACCATCAGTCTTTGAAGCAGAGATCAAATGAGAGACTTATCTTCTCAGCTGATAAACCACTCTGCTCCATTTGTACAGGAAAATTGGCCCTGTCATTTAAAGGAGAGAATTATTTATCCTTCTTAAAATATGAACAAAAAGATAAGTCTTGAAACCATTGCAATGGAGTTGTCTGACGTGACTCGCTCAGAAATGTAATTAAACATGCTTGTCAGGATTATGTGCCATACCTCCAAAACACATAAGTTGCAAGATTGACAAAGTCTCTGAATGCATAATGGGAGCAGCTGTGACACTGACTCGTGACAGTTGTACACACTGACATATATACATAGGTATATACATAGTATTAAACCTGTGAAAACTGTAATTTTATGGTGCATTTTTCTAAGCATTGAGCCAGTTTTCCCAAAATTAAGGTTAAAAAAATAATTAAATAATTCCAAAACTACATGTAATAATTATAAAAGTTATTTATCGCACGGTGTGATGTCCACTAAAATAAAGCAACTTTACCAATCAGTGGTATGTTTCCAGTCCAACCTGGGACATTTGATTAGCCTGTCCATTCAACCTAAGAATTGTAAAAGCACCTTATAAATATATCGTTTTGAGAGTGGTGGACTACCACAGAGATAAGGTGAAGTACGCGTGCTTGCAACTAAAGGAAATGATATCATTATGGTAGGTCTGAACTGTCATTTCTCTTCTCATACAGACTCTTGTGCTGCTTATCAGTAATTGTGATTTAAGGGGATTGGTGGTGTAGTGGGTAACACAGTATTGTCTCACACCTCTGAGGTCTGCAGTTCGAACCCTAGACCTTATTTGGGGAACGTTACCCGTTTTTACAGATACCTGACTGTTTACAGAGCAAATTATTGACCAACAAAATGTACTTGTTTCTGCTGCTTCTAAGACTGTCCATAGAGATGTAACTGTAACAATGTGTTGAAGGCAATGTTAAATCCAAACAAATCAAATCATGTAATCATGATTTATCGTAAGACCTAGCTGATTTTGACGTTGGAGACACACTACAATTGATCCATTGAAAAATACAGGAAAATGTAAAATTCCGATTGATAAGAGTATTGCAATCAATTGCTAGGTAGTGCCATCAGAAATAAGAGGTCTGTTCAAGTATGGTGATTGTGTCCCCCGATATGATCCCTCATTTTTGCCTTGCAGGAAGGTGATCATTTCAACTGGGACAATGCTGAACCCATTGCAAACTACAACCACAATGACCGTGTTTGGAAGTTCCGGTACTTTATGATGGGTTCCCAAATGGATGCGTTTGGGAGTCCAGTCCACATCAATGTCTTGAAATTATCATAAATTGCCCCCAATGCTTATCATATCTTGCAACTTAGAATACATATAAAAACTATCTTACCATTTGTAAAGTCATCCTTATGATCTTACAGTGATCAAGGACCTATCTTTTTCATCTTAAGTTGATCTTTAAGGTTCGTGAACTAACTGTACTAACTGAAATTATTGCAAACTTTTCCAGAACCTACCAGAAGACTTCTTGAAAAAATCAGAGCATCAATCGGAAAGCTATCAGGAAAATATCTGCAACCTATCTGAAACTACAACCATGGATCATAAATATTTTCCTTTTTTCCATTTGGGAAGTAGGTTTATAATCACATTCAGGTGCAAAGCTTGCGTATAATCAATTTTGTTAGTAGAATCATTAATGAGGTATACAATACTGCATCCCCGAAGAAATATTGCACATGGGCACAGCTTTCTGGAAAATAAGGGCATTGCAATTAATCTAGAAAGTTGTAATTGTGAATTTATGTATTAATAATTGCTGTTTACATGTTATTTACACGACAATTTCAGAAAAAGTGAAAGAAGAAAATGGCAGGTCAGAACCTTCATACAATTGGAATGCTGTTATTCGGACTAATCTGAAAAGCTGTACTGTATTTCTTTAATTTTTAATCATACTCCAAGGACCCAGATTCATAATTCAGCTTTATACATTTATTTCTGCTGCTATTCCATTTTTACCTACACATAATGAACTGGTGCCATTCATACAAGTTATCAACATGTTAAACTATTCAAGATCACATTATGAATCTTAACAAAAACTCTTTGTATGTATGATTATTATGCAGAATAAGAGAATAAGAGAAAATGTTGCACTGAGCCTTGGACCCACAGGATTTTTTTAATGTAGGAAAGGACATGCACCTTTAAACATCTTGAAGGCATGTATTCAGCTTGTCAAGCACAGAGAAAACATTCCTATGGGATAAATGAACAAAGAACTCAGTATCTTCAGCATTAAAATAAAATTTAAGGTCAGAACCATAATGGAACCAGCACTGATCCCTGGATGACTCCATAGATGAGATTGCACAACTCAGACTGTATCAAACCTGTCTTAATGGCCAGAAAAAGCCGCAAATGTGAACCTTTTTTTATCTCAGAATAAGCCGAGACTGTGCTTTTTGATTCTAAATATAAGTAGTATACATGTTAATAAAACGAATGTATTATCTGTAATGTTTGTTTGACATTTGTCTCTCATCAAGCTCATTAGTAATTTGATGTGACTGTGACATCCAATGTCTGACAGACGTTGGATCGGATCTGAGGGAAACTTGGTGAAAGGAACTACCAGTACCAACTCTATGAGGGACAGATTTATTAACTGACATTTACCAAAGGTATCCATGAAACTAAGCACGAGCCTGTAAAAGAATCTTTACTTTAAGACCCCAGTTACACAAGGCTGGATGTTTCCTAATATCAGAAATTGTGAGTGATTTACGGATCATAATTTGAACACGTCCGTGCCATCTTTAATGTCCTTGTGGCATCTCCCACAGATGTGAAGTGTCCACGGGGAGGCCACAGAAAAATCAAACTCCTTGATTTTTCCGTAAAAGGTTTGCGGATGTTAGGTGTAATTAATATCCGTAACTCATCGGTATGTAATCTGTAAGTCGTCCCTAGCATCGTTAAAGCACCCGTGGATCTCCTTGCGACATCCTTGACTCATCCGTGCCAATAAAGGCTTGGAAAATTTCTACGGATATTCCCGGAGGGTGTTCAGAGGTTGTAAGGACGCCACCGCAAGTTAACAGACATTGCCGGAAACCACAAGGACCAATAGGATATGTAATTTGTCTGCGGATATGCACAGATATTTACGATCTATCCACGGACAATAGGGACGGGGTTTACGGACGATAAGGACGCCTCAAGGACAATAAGGACAGGGTTTACGGATAGAATTGTAGTTTCCCACGACACTCGGGAACTTACGGAAAGACGCTTTCTCATGGACGAAAGCCTATATAAGGGCACTTGGCTTGGCTTTTGCTCATACACTTTCTGCAATTCGATGTGAATACATCAATTTTTGGAACTTTACAGCTCATACTGTATATATTTGACGATATATTTTGTTGGAATACATATTTAGTCAAAATTTTAGAGGTTTTGGGGTTTTTTTAAATAGGAAATTTGGTGAATACTTGTGTAAAATGACACCAAAGAAGAGGTCCAAGAGAAAAGGCAGCCAGGAGACAGAAATGATGTCCACGAGGGCCAGGAGTCCAGAGGTGGATGAATTGAGTTGTGTACCAGAGACTCAGCAAGCAGCTGGGGTGGAGGAGTTGGTGGTGAGAGTGGAGGATCCTCTGGAGATGTCGGATACAGAACAGGGTGACATTGGGCTGGAGACACAGCACAAATCGGATACAAGTGATAAGGATACACAGGATACACAAGTTGCTGGAGGTACACAGAAGGGCAAGGGCACAGGCAAGGGCAAGGCTGACAAAAGGAGCAAGAAACCCCCAGTTCTATTCAGTGCTGAGCAGGAACAGACGTTAGTGGAGGATAAAGATGCCTGCCCAAAGTGGTCCCAGGTTCACTTACATGAAGTCCGGCCGGGGGAACCACAGCTGACAGAGAGGCAGAAATGGACCACAGACAATTTTGACTTCCTCAGGGACCACATCATGTGCCATCTTACAACAAAAAGTGAATTCAGGGCTCCCAAGGGGTCTCCTTCTCAAGCCAGTGCAGCAGAGGGCTCATCATCCAGACGGGAGATTGTGCAGATGAAACCGTTCCAGAAAACTTCTCGAACAGAGTCAACTTGTGACCCCTCAGACATTTTGCACCTGGATACACATACGCCTACTAACCGATCGCGTGCTGTCAGTGTGACGTCAAGTTTAGCAGATTCTGACCTCCAGGCAGCTTTTGCCGAATCGCAGAGGGTGATAACAGAGTTAAAAGACATTGTGGTTAAAAAGTTTGGTGAAGACAAACCTGATAAAAACCCAAGAATGGGCTTCTGTGACTTTCTGAAGGTAGAGTTGGAACAACTGACAAGTGACTCATATGACGAATTTCAACAAGAGACATTCAACTTATTGATAAGACTTAAACGCAGGGACAAGCAGCAGCAAAGGTACCAACACGGAATGGGCACGAGCATGGCGCAGACCATCACTTACAGCCAAGTCTCAATGTCACACCATTACCCAGTGTCTCACACACAGATGCAGGCACCACATCAGCAGATGCAACAGACTTTTACACACGTACTGCAAGGGCTTTCACAGCAACAATTACAGCATTCACAGCAGCACTTTCAACAGACGTTCACTCAGCCGCACACCCCAGCTCAGCAGCAGCAGCAAAGCATGGAGCAACAGCAAAACTTGCAGCCGATGCAGCAGCAGCAGGCAATTCAACCAATGCATTCCATAGAGTCACAGCAGCCAGTACAGCAGCCGCAGCAGCAGCAACAGACAATACTAACACATCAGCCAATACAGCAGCAGCCCACACAGCAACACAGTCAGCAAACATCACAACAGAAAACGTCACAGAGCACCACTTCAGCAATCAATCAATCAATCAGTTGTGCTTAATCTCCGTATCTACGGATTCTAAGGCACACCATCCAGTTCGTAAGGCATAAATCATCAAGACATTAGACATGTTCCAAGTTGTACCCAGGGAGGCAATCCGGTGTTCGGTAGTTAGAAGCTATGGTGGAAATGATTTCTGAAATAGGTAGGTTTTTAGTCGACTTTTGAAACACGAGAGATTTGAAGCACTGCGGATATCATGTGGAAGATCATTCCATAACTTCGGGGCATCATATGAGAAACTGTTGTTGAAATGGACCTTTGATTTATGGATGGAAGCACAATAATGAGGAACCTGGAGGAACAAATTTTTGGGGTTGGAACGTCTTGTATTCATGGCAGATTTGTACAAGGAGAGATATGGTGCGAAATACTTGGGCTGGCCAGTGGTGAGGTACTTATAAACCAAAACTAGGGTTAATTACTAGATAATACGTTGTCTGATGGGTAGCCAATGAAGTGTCCTCAGGGTGGATGTGATGTGAGTGTACTTTGAAGCACCAGTGACAAACCGTGCAAGAGCATTTTGAACATATTGGAGCCTAGTAGCATTACAGGATGACAAACTGCGAAATAGAGAATTGCAATAATCCAAATGACTACTAACCAGAGCATTTGCAATCACCACTGATGTATCAACAGAAAGAAACCTCCTGATACGATGAAGGTCCCTGAGGCTAATAAAACAAGATTTGATGACAGAATTTACGTGATTGGTGAAACAAAACTTTGCATCAAACAGAACACCCAAATTGCGTACAACTTCTGTGGGAGAGAGACAATTACCCAGGATATTGACAGGAAATGAGTCACTGAGCCATTTGTATCTATCATCACAGCTGCATGTCATGTCACCACCCGTTACAACACCAGACATAAGACACTGAGGCAGCCCACCACTCACCAGCACACCAACAGGATTGACCCTCTCACCAACAATGAATCAACCTTCAGTTAACAGCCAGTACTTCAGCAATATTCCAAACACGTCACAGGATGTCAGCTTAGTTCATCCCAAATTAAAATTACACACAAAACACAGGTCCCTACCCACAAATACACACAACAATACAAACATTGATATATTATTTTGCAGCTGACTTATGTTACACAGAATCACCCCCCCCCCCCCCCAAAAAAAAAAAAAAAATAAATAAATAAAATGACAAAATAGTCCAATTGAAACCATGAAAGCCCAAATTCTGTTAAAACCTGTGCCCACGATGCTGTGGACCCCTCACTGCACCTCTCATGTAGTGGTGTGGGGCATCTTTTTCTGAAATATTTGAACCTTGTAGGACAAGGTCTTTCTTCCTTGCCTGTCCATTTTTTGAAAGTATTGTGTTTCAACCCTTTCAAAACAAAGTTTATGCTGCATTATTCAGCCAAAGCAAAGATGTCATTTAGGTCCAATGCTATTTTCAAATAAAATAAATGTACAGAAAATGAAAGCTTTTATTGGCAATAATATAACAGCAAAATGATAATATACACACAAGCAATAATGTGTGACATATGAATAGCAGAAGACAGGAATTATCTTTAAAATATAACAATCATATAGTTGTGTACAAAAGTTCATAGTCAATGTAGCACTATTTAAATTTGATCACAATTCTTACTCATTTAATCTGGTTTTTGTCTTAAAAGTGCTTAAAAGTTCTATTTACATTTAGAGAGTCACAGTATAACAATATTTCACATTTTAATTGCTGTCCATTTGACCGGGGACCTGCCCCTCATTCATGAAATAGTCCCTGAGAATATTCCTCTGCCTCTTAGCTGCCCCAATTGCATTACACCCATCACATGGAATGTCATTGCCCTCGAGCACTACCGTACGTTGGCCCTCCCCCCAAAGTCTTCCTGTTGAGCTGTGGGGTATCTGATCCTCAGTAGGTTGTGCAGTACTAGGCAGGCCATGACAACTCTCTTGACCACCGGGGACTCCTGCTGCAGCGGGCTCTGGAAAATCCTAAAGCGAGTTGTCAGGATCCCAAAGGTGTTCTCTACCACAGTTCTTCTCCGGCTGATCCTATAGTTGAAGACCCTCTTCTTCAAGTCCATACCATGGCTGGAGTAGGGCCTCGTTAGCCAGAGCTTGAGGGGGAAGGTATCGTCCCTGAAAAGGAAAAAGTTCACCTTTTGTCCACCAATCAATCAGATTCACTGTCAGGGAAGCCGATGCTGCCATCCTCTATTTTGTGCCTCAAATTGGTGTGCTTGAAAATCTGAGCATCCTGGCGGCCCCCACATCCACCCACAGGAACTTGTAATCACCAGAGCCAAGAGTACAATAGAGTGGAAGCCCTTGCAGTTGCAGAAGAGGCTGCCTTGTGGACATCTGATTGGAATATGCCTTCCATCCAGGGCACCCAGGCCATGTAGAAAGTTCTACCTCCGGCGGAAGATGGACTGGAGCAGCAACCAATCCTATGGGAGTGTGGGGCACAGCATCACCTGATCTTGATAGGCCCTGGTGATAGTGTCACAGACCTCAGACACAAACTTCTAGATGGTCTGACTGGCCACCCTGAAAGAATACTGCAGAGTGGTGTAGCTGCCACCAGTGGCAAGATGTCTGAGGGTTACTGCTAACTTCACTCCTGGACTCACGGGATCTTTCATCAAGGTCCTGTCCCTCTAGAACTCAGCAGTGATTCTCTGCTCCAGCTCTTGATAGAGTTTAGGCAGCATCTGGATATAGTTTCTATATGCCATAGAGTCAACTAAGTGGAGCATTGGCATCGGTCTGCTGTAGTGCCCCTCTTCTTCAAGATCTGCCCGGATTGGCCAAGGCCTGAACCTATATCTTCTGTGTCTTCTCTGTGTAATAACTGGCAACCAGTCTATCATATCTGAAATGATGAGTAACTGCCTCTCCATTTCTAACAATAAGAGCTGAAGTAGTGCAAGATTTATTACGTGTCTGTCCATATTGGCATCTACATTGTATCTGGCTAGTGAGCTGAACCTAACCCTCTTTTATAGCCATTGGCATCCAGGCATCCAGAGGCCAATACCTCCCATGGAGACACGTGTAATGTTATCGATAAGCTGACATCCGCAAGAAAAATAAAGATCCGTAAACCCCATCTGCGAGTGTCCTCAAGGTCCGTAAACCCATTTGGGGTGTTCTAGAGACGTCCTGATGCATCTCTATGTTGTCCTGGGGTGTTTTCGCCGCACTGTGGGTGGTCACGGATGTGTATCTGGGGGTCATCTGCAAGCAGCGAAACGCATCCCTAACGTCCTTGTGGCATCCTTAATATCCGTAGAGTGATCCGTGATGCGTCCGTAAATCACTCAGTTTTCTAATATTCCCCCTCCCCAAACCCCATGAACTGCAAGAGATCCTTGGCAGTTTTCATAGATGGAACCATGGCCTATATCGTGGGGGAATCTGTGTAAGTGTAATTGGCCCCTAACTAGTTTGTATTTATCTCTCTTGTATCAAAACAGAACCAACCAGAAAAGAGAAAACGTGTATGAAACTTTTGTTTCGAAGAAAAGTACAGTTCAAATCTAATACATCCTACAAGCAAATGTTAGAAATAGAACAATGCAAAAAAATGCTCATCATTTATCAATCAATAAAGATCTCTTTCGTTCAATGTGAAAGCTTTTGCAGATGCACACTAAATATCTCAGAAAATTTGGCATCAAGACATCATTTACCATAAACACACTATTATTATTCCTCTGACCATTTGAAATGGATTATTTTTGTAAGCTTTGGATAATTTATTATCACATATTTACGTGCTGTGGTATGTATTTCATTATGTGTACCGTCTTGCTATAGCCAGACATCAATTAAAATGTCCATTATTTGCTACTAAAAATTAGCAGAACTTGAATTCTAAGTGTTTTGTGTAATTTACTTGACGTGCATTTACTTGAGAATATGCAATGGCAATAAGCACAACTTATAGAGTAAGAAATCTAAAATTCGCCAGGAATCTAAAATTCGCCACCTCTAAAACCTTAGTTAATCTTATGGAGGAAATGATGTTTTTGTCCAAAAATTGGTATTTTTCAGTTCAAAAAGCTTTAATTTACTATACGTTCAACAAATCTCACCACAATTCATTTATTTTATTAGTATTTTCACATGTGGCGAATTTCAGATATGTGGCGAATTTTAGATTTCTTACTCTAATATTTCTTTGTAAAAAAATGCCAACTATCATTTTAGTAGAGTTTTTTCAAGGGTGATAAAGAACTTAATATTTTTTTATCGGTAATCGTGATTGGCTTCAGAATTAATTCATTATTTACACATTAGAAACATTAACATCAAAGATAAAACCTTACTTGTTCTCAAAAGCTTATCGTCCTCAGTTTTTTCTGTTTTTTCTGGTGTCTTTGTGGTTACTGACCTTTTTTCACATCCCAGGGTATATGAAAATGGACTCTGGTTTTGATTTGTTGAGCCATAGAGTTTTTGCAGTCAGCAGAGATTAAGCGTTATAAATGTTCAATGAAAATTAGAATATTTGTGCAACTTTAAAGCATTACCCTAGTGACGACGGAATACAGTACTTCTAAAGGCTGAACGATGTTATTGTTATAGATTTGCACTTCCGTTTCAGTAATTAATTACATTAATTGGTTTTCTCATAAAGAAACATTGTGTGCAGTGGCATTCTGCTTCTCAAATAAATTAAATAATTGAAAAAAACCTTCAATTCTAAAAACGTTATACCATGGAACTAAGATAAATCATTTGATGTATGCTTACGATATTTTCCATCAGCTAAAGGTTTAAAAACTCTGATAGATTTCTGAGTCTCTCGGGACAACTAGACAGACGTAAAATTTGATAAAAATGAAACTGTGGAAATGACTATTACAACTGTCTTAGACAAGAAATGCAAGTATCCACTACCAATAGTTTATCTGGGAAATAAACATTTATGTCAAGATGATTTTTACAATGTCTTGGACACTATATCACTAGCTGCTAGTTCATCGAGATTATCAGACAAACTCAAGCTAACTATGCAAGAAGCAACATGCTATGTCAAAACTTTAAAGATTGTTTAGATGTCATAACATGATTGTTATTTAAGTCTTATGTGTATTTTAAGTGTACTATTAATCAATGGTGTAACTCTGGCAAATCTGTTTCAAGAATGAGTGCACTAGTTTAAAATGTACTAAATTCTACATTTCCAAAGTTAATCATTGTACACTTTGTACAGCAAAACAAGCTTTTCTGAACTGATACCTTACTACACACAAAAAGGCTAGCTGGCCCAGATAATACTTGATACTGCAGTGTATACTTTCACAGTGAAACATTTACTAGAAACTCATCTCATTTCACATGGAATAGTTGATAAAAGAAGGAAGTGTTATAAACATACACTGTTCAGAGCAAAGAATATTAACAGTCCTTGTTCTCAGCATTAGTGTAGGCAATTCACCACCATAATGGATGGTGTTACATTTATCTTTTGTGCTAAACTCACACTTTGTGTAAGTTTTATTGGCTTAAACTAATAGGTTTACACAGTTAGAACATTGTTACTTTTACTATGTCATTCAAATGCTTCATTTTATAACAGATAATGTAATGTAAAAAGCAGTGTATATCAGAACAGTTCTTAGCTAAAACCAAGGCAAGTCAACACATATGACGTCACCCACACATGTTTATTTACTTCATGTGCAATTTTCGGGAGGGAACATGTGACTAACCAAATAAGGCAGTGCTTCTCTACTTTTAAATGCAAATTACAGCAGATACAGGCAACTTTGACACATAAAAGTTTGTCAGTACATTTCTAATAAATAAAGCTTGAATTTACACTAAAAATGGGTACGTAAAAAACGCTGATGTCATCCTTTAAACCTCAATTTTGTCTATCATAGTACAATGTGTTTGTCTGCACTCTCTGAATACATTTGTTACTGTTTTGCACATTATTAGTATGGCAGACCTCAAGCCTGGAGTGTTACCAATGCTATGGTGTGCCTTCATTGGATGACTGTACTAGTATCGCAACCTGTGGAAATCAAATGGTAGGTAATCTGTAGTTTGTAAGCAAATTGTTTCAAAGTCTTTCATTTCACATTTGTATTAATATAACGATAAGATATTATGAGGATAGAGCCAAAGGTTATTGTATTAGGTCTAGAGCAAAGTGGATAACAGAAGGGGAAACCCGTTCCAGATATTTTCTCAGTTTGGAAAAGCAAAGGCAGCAAAGTAACAACATTCAATGTATTAGTACTGAAAAGGGCTGTGTAAAACAAGACAATAAAATACTTGAAGAATTAGTGAAATATTATGAAAATCTCTATAAACAAGCAGATATATCTGATGAAAACATCAGAGGGTATATTGCAAATTAGTTTGTGTAAAGCTGTTATCACATTAATATTTAAAAATGGTGAGAAATCAGTGCTTAAAAATTATAGACCGATCAGCCTTACAAACTGTGATTATAAAATTCTTACCTTTGTTCTTGCTAAAAGATTGCAAAAAGTAATTTCAAAATTAATTTCAGATAATCAAAGTGGCTATATAATAGCTAGATATATTGGTATTAATGCACGATTGATAATGGATATCATTGAGAATTGTGAAAAAAGTAATACCGCAGGAGCCATATTATGCTTAGACTATGAAAAAGCATTTGATTATCTGAACTGGGACTTTATGCTTGCATCACTTAATAAATATGGCTTTGGGTCCAATTTCATTAAATGGGTAAAAATATAACCTAATACCTGAATAACCTAACACCTGAAATATTGTCTCTCATCACAAATACCGTGTATTATACTGGCTGGGCGACCTTCTCTTACATCTGAGGCTGCCCCCACCCCACCCCACCCCCCCCCCACCCCCCTGCAGAGGAGTGTTATGGTCACTCGGCCAGCTTTACATAATTTTAATGTTCTCTGAATAGTTATATTGATATTTGTATTTGTTTGAAAATATAATTTTGTACACTTGGAAAATTTCATACTCTGTGTGAATAACACTGTAAAGAAGAACTGATGGTGGGTTTGCTACCCTCGCCTGCCCAGTTCCTGTTGCACATTGTTAGAAAAGGGTAAATAAATAATGCACACAAAAATTGGTATTAAGTTTTGTATTAAACTCTCAAAATATTTGTTCTTCTTTAATTAATGCTTATACATCAAGTCCTAAACTCGGAGATCACAGAAATGTCAGGTGACTTCATGTTTGTTGCCATAATTGATCCGGTCTTATGTAAATATAGAGACGTGACCTTGGTTTTTAAAAATACAGAGCACTGAATCACTTGTCCCTCTGATATAAAATGATGGGTTAGAATCTAGTCTATTGCCATATGTGCAAAGTTCGTAGTTTGTATTTTATGTTCCATAACAGCCAGAATCATATTGGGACAGGCCTACAGGATTTGTCACTTATGGGAGTCGAACCCACAAAGAGGTGACAGCCTGTGATCATATGATAAAACCACTAGACCACCGTGGGTCTCTCGTTGCCATATGTGAGATTCACTCAGGGCCTAATCTGATATAATGTTAAGTGTTTACGTATTTAAAGATATTAAGGGACACCAGTTAATGTACAAGCTTTGTTTTAACTGGAGATTACTTTGCCATTTCTGTGTGGATTTTTATGCAACAAAAACGAGCAGACACTGTAAATATACCGTTTGGTGATGTATTTAACATATTTGTAGGATTCACGATTTCAGGATGTTCTCTATCCAAGAGTGGGTGATAAACCTAGTCCAGAAAAAGATTTTAAAAAGATCAGCCCAATAGGTCCCTATGCAGCATAAAAGGGGAAATTTTATTGCAGAGAAAAGAAGTGTCATCGCTGTCCAATTCCTTCCCTAGTTAATATGAGAGCTGCGATCTATGTGATAGGTTTTGGAGTGACCTTGTGATTGGATCCAGAATTGTGTGAATCTCCACAGGATCAACATACAATTGACATGATTGATCTATGAATGACACAAATTCATGTACAATAGCCACAAAGGGGCATACAGGTGAAAAGATTGGGTTTCTTATTGAAGAAATAGTGTAAAGATATTTTCTTTGTTGCCACCTTGATTGTTGTTTATCCCGATTTGATCATGATCCTTGCTGGATTGTACGTAAGAGGTCATTACAAAGGTCATATACATTGACCAGTTTTACATTTCTGGATCACCAAATTAATCATCTGATACATATTAATCTGTTATTTCCACAACTCTTCAAACAGATGGAAGAGTAAGATGGCCTGATAAGAGACTGAGTTGTCGACTAACTCTAAGATGCAGAAGAAGGGCCACACACTTTTTGGCCCGGCAGTGGTTCAGAAGAAGGGATTGATCACGTTCAGTCTACTGCAGGAACTTCATGAAAATTCCTTCAGAATTGTTTGCTGAGTTGGACCAGAGGCTCATCCCACTGCTACCGTGACTGTGATGCAATAGTCAGGCAATACTAGTAGAAAGCTATGGTCTATCATAGAAGCAGATTTAAAAGTGTTTCAGATAGTGCTGGAATTTACCCCACACCATCAGTACTCTTGATGGCAAACACATTTCCTTCGAAATGTCCCAGAGAGAGCCATAGGTGGTTCGAGTCAGTATCCTAAATACAAGGGGCCCACTAGGTTGTCATACTGACTCTAGTGCTAGTGGACATCCGTACCTGTGATGCTGGTTCAGATGGCCATATCTTTAACAATGGTGGCCTGAAGGACACGATGGGGAATATATCCATCAGCTCCCCTCCTACAGTATCCCTGTTAAACAATAGGCATACGTCTATTAGTCCATATTGAAGGATGACACTTTCCCTCTCGGGTGATGGCACAAAAAGCCCTTTTCCGGAAGAAACATGTATCTGAAAGAAAGGTGTGTAAATTACAGGAGTAGTCATGGCAGGAGGCTCAACGAAGGTCCTTTTGGCATTCTTGCAATCTGGTTCAGGGTCCTGCTCATGACTATGCAACACGAGCCCCATTGGTGATGGTAAGCCCCCAGTGATGGTATGTTTGCTGCCATACAAACACCTGCGTCAGACATGTGGGCAGGCTCTCTTCAAGCCAGAGCAGTTGCATCAGGGAGGCCAGGATGTACTACAAGGGGTAACATTTTCTTTGCAGGTAGAACTCCTAGAAGTGGTGCCAAGTCATAGATCAACGTCATTGCGAATTACTTTTGCAGTGAAGCTATTGTACATTGGCAGATGGACAGGATTTAAACTTTTGTCATTATGGACAACATAAAGACTTTGCTTTAACTAGCACAGGTGCTTGGAACAGTATTTCAATATATGCATAACTGAATGTATAAAATGTCTTTAATGGAGGTAAAAGCCTCCAAATTAAAATCTTGTAGCATCATTGTTAATGATCTTTTTACACTATTCCATTACAGTGTGAATTGACATTAATTTATTCATTATCTCTGTGACAATCTCCTATAAGGATTGTTTTTTTTACAAATAATAAATTACTAGTATTGTTATCTGCTACAAAGCTTTACTTTAACTGCCTTACATCTATAATATGTGACCTGTGATAAAATTACTTGAGGAATTGAATGCTATAAATGGAAATTATAATAAGCAAAAGTAGATATAAACAGGAGAAAGAACAAAAATTAAAATATAAAGCCAAGCAGGCTGCCAAGTGTGTTTACCATAAACACCATAAACAGAAGGCACTGGTTGCGGTGCTTAAATGGGGTGGTTCACTGGAATCGACCCAGTAACCGACTCTATGGGTCAGTTGCATAAATCGTAGAATTGGGGACAAAAACCACAAAAAAGAATGCAAAAATTATGGGTCAGTTACATCTTTCCAACAGGACGTAGACCTGGACGTAAAACTATATAAACCCTTTCTGGCTCACAAAAAACATCATTTGTCACTGCAAAGATGCCAGCTACACATCACAGAGACTTCCTACATCAGCGTAGGTACTTTAGTTTTTATTGAGTTTACTATTTTGATTTGCATCTTGATGGGAAGACATTTGAACTCAGTACCATCATACAGCCATACAGCTTCCAGCACAGCCTTAGCCCCAGCCAACCCCCAGGAGAAGATGATAGCCACCCAACCCCTGGGTCATGCACTGGATTCTTCAGATATATGAAAAGGGATGCCACAGCAACCTCAAGGCCGACCTCATATACACAGACATACTAGGATACCATAATTTTGTCAGGATGACCCCTGCCTTTTCTTACCTCATCAAGGAATGCATTCACCACCGCATCAAGAAATCAGTCACTAATTTCAGGAAGCAACTAGAAGTTGGACTCAAACTGTCCATAACCCTGAGACACCTGGCCACTGGCGAGACCTGAGATAAATACTTGCACTGCCCTGATAGCCCTCAGTGCGTGGAGGAGAAGTTAAGAACCAGATGGAATGTGCCCCCACACTGTAGGTGTCATAGATGGGAAGCATCAGAAATCAGGCAGTGACTATTACAACTACAAGGGCTTCTTTTCCCTGGCCCTGGTGGACGCAGAATATAGATTCCTGTGGATAGACTGTGGATCCAGTGGTTCCTGCTCAGATGTACAGATTTTCAACAGAAGCCTTATGAAGGAGAAAATAAAGGACAGCAGCTTTGGGCTTCCAGAACCTGAACTCCTGGGGGAGGGAGGGCTAGACGTACACTACTGCTTGGTGGTTGACGACATCTTTGCCTTGATGCAGTGATGGTCAAACCCTACAGCCAAAGACAACTGACCAGGGAAGAAAGAATAGCCAACTACAGAATCTCCAGGGGCAGGAGGGTGGTGGAAAACGCCTTTGGGATCTTAGTGAGACGCTTCAAGGGTACTACTGGTCACCATGGAGCAAAGACCAAGGGTTGTCAGAGACATTGTGTTTAGGTGTGTGGTGTTGCACAACAAGCTGAGGACACACCAGTAGACAGGGCACCAACCCAAGAAGATGATATAACAGCCCAACAGAATGGACAGGAGGTGTACATACCAAATAAGAACTACACAAATCTTTTGACGGAGGCCAAACATCAATGAGAACTACTGAAGGACTACTTTAATCATGTGGGGGCATTGGCTGGGCAGGAAGACAGGATCTGAGATGTGGCAACCAACAACCCTGGCGGCAGAAGCTGACATCTATCAATCCTTTTCGGGACTAACCAATTATTCCAAGAACTTTTATTTAAGCTGGTGTTACTAAAACTTCCAACAAATTTCCCAACCAAATGTCTTTTATTTCCAACAAGTTTCAAAAATACTTCCAAACCACTCAACCCAAGATATGTCCATAAGAATGCATCCCCTAAAATTATTTTCGTGCAAAATTGCCAGATATTTTAAAGCTCAGAATCTGATAGCTCTATTAGGGAAGTTGAAATGTTTAGCAAAGGGTCCAAGGTAATCGAATCCAAATGTCAAAATAATTCCCACACGTGTTTTTAACAATTTCAATCTTTGGGATGGGACAAAATGTCATAGTGTTTGGCCCTTTTCTTTTTGGCCAAAGTTTTGAAATTTCATTATCATTTGGGATCTTTTTGACTGTTTTTCTTGCAATTTTTTTTACAAGTTTTTTTTTCAAAATACATTTTAATATTTATTTTTTTTACAAAGTGTCCTTTGTGAGTCCTCCCAAACTTCTCCCAGGGAGACTCCTTTCTTGTTTTGTCCTTGAAATGTTCACTAGTCTTGTCATACAACTCCTCGTTGTCCTTCACAAAGTCCACAATAGCCTCCTCGTCAGAATCAGGGAGATATATGTTGGTCATGTGCCCCTTCTTGTAATCCAACTTTGATGGTCCCGCCTCTTCGCCACAGTGTTTCATAGTTCCTCGGTGACCAGTAAGTGTGTGACCTTGACCTATGACCTTGTGTCAACAAGATAAAGCAGCATTGCGGGATAAATATTTATTTCTTTAACAAGATTTCTACATTACTATTATATTTACAAACCATGACAGTTTAAGTCAATACTTAAAATGTTACACTTAAAGTCCAGATTTATAAGGTCACCTTACCACTAGTCCCAATTTAGAACATTACTGTAAACTGATAAAGTTAAGGTAACCAAATTAAACTAGAAAGTAAATTTAGAAGAAAATATGAAAGGGGACATTATGGTAAGGTGACCTTATGAATTTAATATATTTACTGAAGGCATTTTATATTTTACTGGATATTAATTCAATTTAAGACTTTTAAAATAACTTTTCCACCCTGCGTGCCCAAACAAGGCACTTCCTTAAAGCATTAGATAAGTAACTGAGAACTGTAACCTCTGTGCAAGTATGCATGACACCAGAGCTGCTACCAGGCAGACCGTTGTACTTTGCTACTGGTTATAAGGCTGCATGTACATCCAGCACTCTACTAGCATCATACCCACTGAAAGTTATTTATGCTCGATATGAAAATAATAGCATACTAAATAAGAACACTTACATCACAATATCAACAATTAAAAACTACTTAGTCACCCTGTGACTGGACATGATTGTTTAACATGTATAACGACGACCAATACACTGATATTCTTATACCAGGCAAACCATGGTACTTCCATGCATATTACAGGTTACATAAACCATAAATGACAATTATTTCATAATCATAACTTTTAATATTGGCATAACTTTTCAAACATACATATTCAATATACACAACACAAGGTTTGAACCACCACAAGGCAACATTATACTACCACAATGAACTCTGAAGCCCTGCATCAAGTGATGCACATACATGCTACTCTCGTTGTATAACATACATACTGCGATAACTACACATAAATTAAAATCAATTAGAGGTGTACAGCTGTGCAAAAGCACCAATAGACTAAAATTACTAAAATATTACTTTGAGCCACCTCAACAATAGTTACTGCTCAGTACTTGCATACCCCATGACTAAACTAGCGGGTGTGCTCTTGCAACAATACTACTATGACCACTTCATACATATATTGCTACTTCACACCATCCACATGATTGAGCAAGACCTTGATCACAAACATCAATATAGATTTTCCCTTTAAATCACTACTAATACTGCCCATGCAATATTTACAATTAACATACATTTTCCAACAATGGGGACTACCCCAGCTGCTTCTGCTACCTATAAATGCAGCTTCTTCTCAAAGACCCCAAGCTGCCCTAAAGGGCTGAGCAATATAGTCCCAATCTCTCTCATCCCTAAACTTGGGGCCAGTAACGTTGAAGCTGACTACTGACCATTACATGGTATAGACAAGAGCCCAGCACTGTCTTACTTTTAAGCATCTTAAGCTTAAGCACACAGATGACAACCAACTCTAACAGCAAGCTTTGCTCCAGGTAGCAGCAGCATGGCCTTGCTCCAACCATGAAGTTCTGCTAATTCAAGACCTTTACACCTGAAAAACACCAATAACACTGAGCAGTATACAAATTATAACACAGGAAGGGGGTGGGTGGGTAAATTTTCGTTGTGTACTGTTCAAATGCAAAGAGTGTGGCGCCAAAATTTAAATACAAGCAAGCTTTTATAGTACAAATCACTAGACCATAACATCCCACAATGCAGCATTTCAGATTGGTACCAGAACTGAAGCATATGGTTCCAAAGTAACCATACCCCCACAGTTCCTCGGTGACCAGTAAGTGTGTGACCTTGACCTATGACCTTGTGTCAACAAGATAAAGCAGCATTGCGGGATAAATATTTATTTCTTTAACAAGAATTCTACATTACTATTATATTTACAAACCATGACAGTTTAAGTCAATACTTAAAATGTTACACTTAAAGTCCAGATTTATAAGGTCACCTTACCACTAGTCCCAATTTAGAACATTACTGTAAACTGATAAAGTTAAGGTAACCAAATTAAACTAGAAAGTAAATTTAGAAGAAAACATGAAAGGGGACATTATGGTAAGGTGACCTTATGAATTTAATATATTTACTGAAGGCATTTTATATTTTACTGGATATTAATTCAATTTAAGACTTTTAAAATAACTTTCCCACCCAAATCCCAAAGGAAAGTAGTGTTAGGAAGAAGCAAGCTTATCCCTGAACATGTCTGCCACCTGCTTATCAGCATTATCTGAGTCAGTGATATACCTCCACACGCAATCCGAGGTCCAGGTACCATGTCTTTGAATGTTTTGTAAAGCTACATTGTTATTAAATGCAAATGTGGCACCTGAACACCGGAAAGCGTGTGGAGTTTAACCAGTGTTTTTCAACTGAAGTCTAGACAATATGATGTCAAAATGCCTTCTGACTTGACTGTCAGTTAAGGGGGCCCACTCTCGAGCCACTTTGATTTGAAACAAAGGAAGATTTGCACCTTTGGGTGTAAGCAATAACAATTTTTTTAATGCCAAGACTGGACATAAGCTCGAATTTTTGATTCTGGGTACAGTGATAAGCTTCACTTGGTCATTGCTTTGCATGGTTTTGGACCATTTAACCACAATAACCGCTTTCCCAGTGCGAAATATGACATCCCCTCTACATAAATGCTTAAGGGGTGAAAACTGAGCCACAGCATGTGGAACAAGATTAGACAATCTTAAAAAGAATAAAAACTAAGTAAGTACAATGCTTTGAAAATTTGCCCCATAAAAGTGTAGTCACACTGACTAACGATTAACTTTAGCAATGGAACATCAATGACTTTTTTTCAAATTAACTCTCATGGGGGCCTGCCTCTGAATAGCTTTCTGATAATATTTCAACCGAACGTCAGCAAACCCAGCAACATCTAAACCAAAAATAAGTAACTTTGTTTTAATGGCTGACAAGTAATTCGACATTTGTGAGCACCTAACACCATTAAACTGCAAACATTCAAGAAAGCAAAGTAACTGGATTGCAGTCACCTGTTGTATATCCCAGGACATGAAGACCACGAAGGCCAGGAAGGTCCTGAACATATTGGTGTAGGCTCTTCTGGTCGAGTCCGCAAATGCAGTGGTGAGCCTAGATGTTGCCAGGGAAGCCAGATGATGTTCTACTGGATTCGAACCTACAATGCAAATTATATAGACTCCTCCACTTGCAATAAATCGACAGATACATCAACCCATGATACTGGGTGCACTAATTCCTGCAATTTTTAAAAATTATTACTGGTCAAGTGCCATCTGGACAAAAGGTCAGCTACTGGATTCAGGCGACCTGCAATGTGAACAACTCTCATATCTATATTAAATGCACTAAGCCACAAAAATATATTCCTCGTGTACTTGGCCATGACAGGGTCTCTGGTCTTTCCTGTTGTAAGAACTGAGACCACAGCTTGATTATCACATCTGATTAATACTGAACACCCTGCCCATTGAATATGCCAAACCTTTAGAGCCACCAAGATATTAACAAGCTCAGTGTACGCTATATTCAGGTCCCTCCAATTACTGGGTAGAGGAAGAGAATAGACCTGATGGTCAAAAATTGCACCTAAGCCTGAAGGACAAGCGTCCAGGTGAACCGACTTGCTAGGAGGTTGCTTGAAAAATGACACTCCATTAAAGACAGGCAAAAAAGCATTAAACCACCTAAGGTCTTTTTTAAATCTTCAGTAAGACGTATTCGACTGCAATGAGTATTTTCGCTTAATAGCATGAGCATTCTATTCAAAAAATATCTAGCATACTTAATGCACTTAGCAACATATAACAACAAATCAAACAATGATTGCAACTCTTTCTTCGTGCAGATTTGTTTGCTAGACCATTCTGAGCAAATACTTTTAATTACTGCTAATTTTTCGGCCGGAATATACATGGAAAGAGCCACGGTATCCACCACTATACCCAGGGAAGTAACCTGAGTGCTAGGGGCTACCAGCTTCTTAGCACTAACTGTTAGACCCAATTCCTGCAATAATTCCTGCAATCTATCAAAGGTAGCATTTATTTTGGACGGCAGGGACACACACAGAAAATCATCAATATAATTCCAGATACCGTGGCCCTCCTGGCTCATAATGAAGCGTACCACGTCCAAAATTCTCTGAAAGATGGAAGATCCGTGTTTAAACCCAAAAGGTAGTGATCGAACGATAAAGTAGTCCTTCCAATGTAAACCTAAAAAATCTAGATCTCCAGGGTCAATGGGAACATGCCTGAAGGCTCTGCTGATATCCACTTTGAAAATTTTGCAACCCCTACCCAAGCGAAGTACTTCTTGAGTAATATTATCTACTGAAGGGTAGGTAAGGACAAATTCTGTACCTAAATACTTATCAGAAGAGACCCCTGCATTAACCGAATTACCTTGGCGCCAGCTTAAGTCAATAATGACCCTCCTATTTTCTGAATTAGGTTTATCACGAGTCATGAATGGACTGGTATGCAATTTACAAATGGGAGGATGCTTGAAAGGGCCTAGAATCGCCTGGTGCCGTAGCTCTTCCTCCAAGTAAACCGAGACATGATCCGGATATTCTGTAGCACTTTTATGATTTATATCATGAGAAGTAATAACACTATCTCTGTTGAAGTCCAATGGGAATCTGAATTTAATAAGCAAAGGCAACTGCCAGTCCCAGTACTTTCAAAATACCCTGCCCATACTTTGTAATTCAACTTAGTTGGGACTGGTATCTGCAAGCCCTCATCGTTATGCCTGCCATCTTTCCTTAGCATTTTATGCAATTGCAATATATCATTGCATTCTATGTTGTGACATTTATCAACCACGTGGTTTTTTATCCCATAAATGGGTATGAAGCCAAACAAAGGTACATTCTGGGCTATGCATAAAGTATTATCAGGAGCTTGCCTTGCCACTTTAAGTTTGTCTTTTTTCATTGAGGTTTGTAATTCTAGCGCATACTTATCTGCAATAGTATCTGGTACTTGCTTCATTTTCACAACCGTACTTTTATAACTGTTATCCATTAGTTGGTCATTGCCCTCAATGTCAACCGTTTTTACAATACTAGAACCACACAGTGATCGGTCAGTGGCGGAATTTGCATTCCCTGAGGGATTTTCGCAAGTACTGACAATCATGTCATCATCTCTGATAGTGTTAATCGCATTCAAACCCGGCAACCCCTTTCTTACAGTATTTTCACTAGATTTTTCACTCTTCAAGTACTTACTGTTGACAGCAAGCTTACTGCAGTTAGAAGGTTTTGCTGGCTTACCTTTGACACTTTTACTTCCATCTTTCACGAGTAAAGCTACTGGTGAAACTCCTACTTGACAATCCGTACTTTCACATGTGCTGACACTACTTTGACATTTCATTTCAATACTATCAGCATCATCTTGCACTAACGGTTGAAACCGGTTCTTGTGAACAAACCTTTCAACATGATCATCCTTACATATTAAACTCTGTTTACCTTTGCTTTTCACAAATGCACAAACGTCTCCACCCATGTGTGACACACCTTGATGACAACCAGAACCACTACTACGTTTTACTACTTTGTTATGATGCCATCTTTTACCATACTGTACAGCATTTCTGCGACCTAGCATCTTTGGCTGCTGACCTCTATTATCCGACCTTGTCACAGAAGGGGAAACATGCACATGATTAACAGCTTTTTTACTTGTTACTACTGCTGCAAAGGAAAGTGACGACTTTACTTTTTTACATACAGACAATAATCTAGCTATATACTCATTATCAAACAATTCTCTATTTACAAAGCCAGTTTTATAAATCAAACGTTCAGAAAATTTTTTGTTCTCATGATTTGCCACTGCATTCATGCAGTGGCTACCTAGTTTTTTTAATTTGCCTTCTGAGTACACAACCGTGTGACATGTGGTCCATCATATGACTCACAAACATGTCTAAAATACTGCCCAGCAGTCCTGTGATGAGTAGTAAATTTGCATGACCCTTCTTGGAAATATCTACAAATTACTCCATTCTTTAAATTACTGGTCTTCTGTTTTTTTCAAAATTGAAGCTTTAGAATTTACAGTTTGACCCACGTTTACATGCCTCTGAGCATGTGCCCTGCGAATCCTATCGAGTTTGTCAGTGTCAGTCCACTTTAACCTGTCCGCCTCCATATTATTCAGAGCAATAGCATGGGATGCCTTGGCTGCCTCCCAGGAGAAGTCAGATGCATCCTCCATTAAGTTATCCAAGTAATCCAACATACATTCTCTTGCTGCATCTGACTTCTCCTCCTGAATGCATCGGACAAACCCGGACACCCACTGGGTAATAGTGAGGTCCTCGTAAGTGGGTCTAGTCTTTCTACTGCCAGTTAGAATAAAATTTTGAGGTCAATGGACCATTCTCTTAACCGAAAAATCGCTAGGACCTCCTCTTTGTGATTTTAGTCTACCTCGAGTAGCTGTTTCATTCAATCTTTCGAGCTCAGCCAAACGCTTATCTACTTCTGACTGTACAGATTCATTTTCCCTGAGATAACCCAATGAGGGGACCACACTCTCTGTACTGTTATCAGGCACAAGGGCTTGTACTAAATTTTTTTCTGGTGAATTTTTACTTGCCTGTGAGTTCCCCTGGTCAAGAGCTGCTTCAGTCCGCTGCACCTGCCTGTCCATCTTGTCCATCTTATCACCCAACTGTTGTAGCTGTAACAATATCTGTCCGGATACGGAACTTATACCGGACACTAAAGGGGAGGGGGGTGCAACGACCTCCACATCTGAAACCAGCGACTCACCTACCACTTGGCACCTTTTGCCCACCAGACGTGGATGCTGTGAAGTACATTTAGAACAGCAAAATACTTTAGGCATTGTCACTGAGCAATAACACCAATATAAAATCAAGAATAAAATGAACTAAAAACACATATAAGTAAATACAAAGACATAAAATCGAAAATATCAAGCTCAGTGTAAATTTTCGTTGTGTACTGTTCAAATCCAAAGAGTGTGGCGTCAAAATTTAAATACAAGCAAGCTTTTATAGTAAAAATCACTAGACCATAACATCCCACAATGCAGCATTTTAGACTGGTACCAGAACTGAAGCGTATGGTTCCAAAGTAACCATACCCCTAGTGTCACTTCTTTCTGTATATTTCGCCTTTTTTTCTGGTTGTTCCTCCTCTCGATAATGCAATTCCTCCACTCTTGCCTCCTGGCCTCCTACTCCCTCTGTTGTTGTTTTGCCTCCTCCTTCTCTCTGGCCTCCCTCTCCTGCCCCCTCCGCTGCTTGTGTCCCCCAGCTCAACTACAGGAACACTGTCAGTTGGAACTTCTATCTTCCTCACTCTTCTGCCTTTGTCAAATAATAAGCAGCAGCATTTTCATAAAAAAATCCTAAAGTATAAAGTAAGGCAACTCAACACTGCCCTAGATAATTGTAAAAAAACAAGCTCCTATTCTTGAAACGCTGACAGATATAATCAGATATAATTGTTATCAGCAGACAAGTCGTGGGTCATAAAAATGAAGCCAGCTTGTCTGATGTGTAACCTGCTTGGCGTTTCTGTTTACAGTTTGTCTGTAAGTGTTTCCGGCTTGTCCTGCTGAGATATTACTGACCCTACGTCTTGACGGGAAGTGACAAAGTCAGGTTGGTTATGTTTACACAGGCTGGTTTGCTTTCAAGTACAGTTGGTTAGTCTATCTGGCCTGTCTGGAGGTGGAGTCCTGGTACTTAGCCAGGACAGGAAGTTTTTCAAGACAAGATGGTAACAGTGCAGGACAAGACGGGAAGTTTTACCGACAAGGTGTAGAGATCCACAACAAGATGGTTTCCAGGTGGGCGGGGCCACAGTCCAGATGCAAAGTCATGGAGGGTTGGTGAAATATCAAACATGTTTGATATTTTGCCAATCCACCATGACAAGCCAGGAAATAACAACCAACCCTAACTAACTGACTCTGTAAACATTGCTCCCTACCCTCAAAAAATACATAGTTACTGACAGGTCAGCTCTTGTGGAATACCCCCATAACTTGATACTCTGATTCGTGGGACAGAGTTTGCTACGACAATAAACTTGCTTTTGAATGTGGAGAGTGCTGGGGCAAACATCACATTGGGGGAGATTTTCCCAATCCTATCCACTGTACACGTCAATCTTATTATTCGGAATGGAGTCAGGAGAGACAATCCAATAGAATGGTTCACTTGTAGACAAATCAAAATCTCTGGGGGTTTGTGACAGGATTAACAAGAAAGAGGATTGGGCCAAACGATCCTGATCACAAAACACTTTGATTGGTTTAAGACTGGCATGCAGTCAAAAAGATGAGTTAACAAATGATAAGATAATATTAAACAGTTTGAATTTATTGGGAAGGCATGCAATTGGCTCCCAAACTCTTCTACACTTTACCCCACTCTCCTAATTATTAAGACTGTTGTTTACAAATGTCCCAAACGAAAAGACTGACTTCTTGAATGGACATTTATCGGGATTGCAAACAAAAGAGGATAAGAACTGACTAAGTGATATTGGTGATTAAAGAGTATACTGTATCTGAACCTTATATAGGCTATACAAGGTTTGTGGTGGATAATAAAATTCCTATTTTACAAATTGCATCACATTCCCCAAGGGGCCCTTATAACAGTAAAAAACCAAATGGGATTATAAATTTATTTTATAAAATTCTTTTTAGCATTATATCATAAAGTACTTTACATTATGCAATGATAGAGTATAGGTTAAAGCATTTATAGTATGCTTGAGGCAAAATGCATAAAGCATGAAAGTACCACCCATACTAAAAGGTGGAATTTAAAATAAATATAATACAATGATGTACCCTAGAGGGTTTGACATTTATATATGCTCACATGAATGAGTACATTGTGAGCCCACACCAATAACACCAGATAAATTATGCCAAATGAAAAATGGTTTGCCCAAGGCAAAGGGGCCACCAGTGCCCCCTGCTGGGCGACAAAGCGCCCAGGAGGGGCCCATAGGGGCCAGATTTAAATAGTAAAAATTTAGAAATTTGATATGTGATATTCTAAGGTGTGAAAAATGACCTGCAAGGTCAAAGTGGAGTTGAAGGCACAACCCCATATGATAGTTGTTATTTTGTTGGCTAGAACAAATGATGAAAAGGTCATGCAAAATTGCAATAATAAGGTCAAGATTTAAACATATAAGATGACCAAAAAGAGATGACATAGTAGTAAGGAATCACAATACGTGTGAGGTGAAGACAATTGAATAGATGTATTGGTGGTTATAAATGTGAAGTGAGAAATTGGATGACAAAGTTAAAATAAGGTAAAATAGTAGAATCAAGGTTAAGGAAATGCTGAGGAGATAGCTAACCACCACAGGAAGTGAAATTCCAATAAAATACTAAAAAGTAAAATAAGATAATAGCCACAGACGTGCGTGAGGGACAAGGTTTACCCATATAATGTAGTACAGGCAAACCTTGAAGCAATTGTTTTTAGAAATAATTTCATCATTTGATCTGGCTTTGACTAAGTCAAAGGTAAGCCCAATAAATAAAACAACAACACAAGTATATGGCAGTTTATCTGCCTAGTGTAAAATAATCATTGCAAGATTAAATAACAGTATTTACAATTTGACCATATTTGCTGTCATATATGACATGAATCATGATATAATAATATTCATAAATGTATGGCATAGTAAATTAAGTGGATTGAGATAAAGTCTATGATGAACTATAATACAGTCCAATACTTGACGTAGATACTGTAACATACTAAAATGGACTTATTTTCATACGACAGGCAACAGAGAGGTATTTCCTTTCGCAAGCAATATAAACTCCATCTGAGGCAAGCTTGTAGATGATATTTGAAGCAGAGCAGCCACTGAATAGCAATGAAACACTGTAGCCTGCCAGGAAGAGCCCAAGTCTTCAGGTCCATAGCATTGCTTGACATACACCAAACTTTAACAAACACAAGCAGACGCTCTCTCAAATGCTGGAGCCTGCTACCACACCAGCGAGAATCCTGGCAGGAAAGACATTGTAGTATCGAAGTCCAAGATGAAATTCAAAGTAGTGGGCAGTACCTGAAACTATAAACTACAGGAAGTACTCTGTCCACAGAATAACACAGTAACAAAATATATAGCTTAACACAGACGGAGGCCATTTTGTCCAATTGGCAGCAAAGCCTGTCAAAATAGAAAGACAAAGCTAAAGTACATATGCAAATAGGGTGGGTTACAGGGAGGGAGCTTCAAGAGATGTTACCCCTCTGCTGCCAATCGTACAAATGGCAGAATGAAGGGCAGCTCTTGAGGTCAAGAACCTGTAAACCAATAAGAAAGCTTTTTACAAAACAGCATGGTCATGCATACTAAATCTGATGTCTGATCCGAAATTTTTTGAAACCCCAAAAACATGACCCCTTCAGGAATGAACTTGATGGCACCTAGATGCCATCTCGCACATTCCCCAAGGGGCCCTTATAACAGTAAAAAACCAAATGGGATTATAAATTTATTTTATAAAATTCTTTTTAGCATTATATCATAAAGTACTTTACATTATGCAATGATAGAGTATAGGTTAAAGCATTTATAGTATGCTTGAGGCAAAATGCATAAAGCATGAAAGTACCACCCATACTAAAAGGTGGAATTTAAAATAAATATAATACAATGATGTACCCTAGAGGGTTTGAAAATTCCTATTTTACAAATTGCATCAAAGTGTGTCATTATTATGGATAACAATATTTACTTTTGTCATTTTTTTTGTTGTTTTGTTTGTTTTAAGTGAATACGTAAAACAGCAGGTCACAACAAATATGTGTCTAGTGATCAATCATTTCAATAAAAATCTAAATTACCTAAAATAGAGCAAACTAACATTGTTTAATTTTGCTTAAGGGGTTATGAGTTTTCCACAGGTTTTATAAACAATGTACAGTGAACCTTGTTTGGCACCAATCCCCTTTCCAGTTGAACACATTTATTTAGGTGCTGACGAAATGAAAAAGAAAACAAAGAAATATTATGGAGGCTCTGAGCTGCCATTTTCACATTAAGTATGATGTTCGTCTGAACTTATCTACTAAATATATATATATATATAAATGATAAATTAAATATATGGCTTAGCAAATTGTACATATGATTTACCAGATAGTAAGCTTATACTACAGTACACAACAGAGATGCAAAAAGAATCTTTATACAAATACAGAAGAACTTAATCAGTGGTCCACATGACTTAATTACTCATATATTCTACTTTATAGCAATTATATATATATGTCTTGCTAATTTGTATTTCCCACTTGTTAAGTCTTTTTAAATTTTGCAGCTCAGAGCTTCCATAGTACACAAATGTCCATAAAAATGGCTAATCATTAGATTTAACATACCATATCTTCCATTGTCTTCTGTTTAATGCAAGTTGATTCTTGCTGGATTAAATCTTTTTTGTCAAAATAAGATCTATCAGACAAATACTCTCTTCATGTATGAACTCTTTCGTCAGTATATTAATGGATTCCCTGTCTACTTATTTCTTAATCAGAGTGAAAAATATTGTGTCTCGGGCATTTTAATCAGCGAAGCATGGGGAAGAGAGAATATCAATATGTCACTGTCCACATATAAACAAAACCGTTCATCCAGTCTTGTGGTTTACACTAGGCAGTGTGAAATAGTTAGTATGCCCTGGGGTTTTTTTTTCAATAAATCCACCACATACAGGTGTGTGAGATGATTGGAGATTTGCAACAACGCTACAACAAAGGAGTGGTGAGATATGAGTTATTTACAACACTTACTAACAACACAGTGGTGAGATTTAAGTTATTTGCCGGACTTAATAGCATTGCAGTGGTGAGATACGAGTGATTTGCCATAATCAATGATAATGCATTGGCGAGATCTGAGCTATTTGCAAACTGAATAACAATACAATGCTGAGATCTGAGTGATATGTAAAAAAAATCAATAACAACTCACTGATGTGATATGAATGACCTCCAAATTTGATTATTACTCAAATCAATAAAATCACAAGGATGGTTAGGAACCTTAATAAAGGGTGACACTAAATCCATAGTTTGGACTTCACCAGGGCGTGAGGACTGAAAATCGCAAACTGCATTCATACGATCTATACCCAGATATATACATGAATTAATGACAAAATTACAAAGACTGTTTGAGCATAAGCTATAAGTGAACAACAAGCATCTATAAATGAATAAAATTAACTGATGAATTTTTCTATTTTGCTATGAGTTTTTGTCTGTGGTCCAATTTTAATATTATTATCACCGATGTAGTAAGTTTAATTGGATGCAGAGTCTGATAAAAACAAACCTAAAAATTAGTTCCAGCTCCAACATTCATCCAAGGCATACACACAAGCAAGACCCACGAGCTATACATATAGTCCTAATATTCGGCTTTTATCTTTCATTGAACAGAACAGAATGCTTAAACAAAATGAAATTAAATAACTGATAAGAGAGTTTAGCCATTTAGAGAAATATGCATGCCCTGTAAATTTATTTACCATAATTTTTTTTAAAAACATAGAAACACAAAAAGGACCTGGAAGCCATGCACATAGATATAACTCAAGGGAACTTGAATCCAAAAACTGTGACATGCTGATCAACATATGAGTACTATTCTCAGTCACAAATATAACACTGTTCTAAATAACAATCTTGAAACTTTATGTTTCAAACTTTTAACAAAAATGAACAATGTTGTATTTATCAGGCGAACCCACACTGCTTCACTTCTCATGCCTATTACTCTGGCACTCTGTCAGTCAGTAAAACCTGCAAGGATGGAAACAGTTGTTTTTCTGAAAGACTATCTGCACAGGAAGACTGTCAGGCAGGTAAGCCAGATAAATGCTTATAATTCTAACAAAGTTCCTTATAAAACAACCATAAATGGAGATTATTTTAATCTAGTTGTACCACCGTTATTAATCTGATTAGTACTGTTCCATTGATGAAGATCTTTGAAGAATTTTTGTGAAGGACTTAGTAAACTCAATGGTATCTTTTGTCACCTACTGTTGTGTCCTGGTGGTTTCCGTGGTTGTCGCAAAGGTGTACAAGAATTTAAGGTTTTTCATGGTGTCGCACAGTAAACAACTGTGGTGCTTCACCCATTCAAGGTCACAATACAGTTTGGTTTCAGTATGATGTGTTACTCCAATGGCAAGGTAAGGTGATTGAAGGTTAATGGATGTTGCCTCTCAGTGATATACCTTTGCTGTACGTTTGTTACTGCCAGTTGTGTCTCAGCTGCAGTACGGCTCCAAAATGCCTATATAACCGTACATCACAGTGGACCACCATTACTTCTTCTTGGCAGTTCGTCCAACATACATCTCTGTGAATTTCAAGCCAGCTGACAGATTAACACTGTTTGGTGGGATTCTGCAACTGCAGAATGATAGGCTATGCAAAATGTTGCAGTTCATCTTGACTTGGCCTGTTATGGAAGATGTAGGCACCTGAGACAGTGTTAGGTTAAAACTGGATACTAGAGAGGCCACTCTTTGGAAAGTATAACGTTTTGATGGATTCGCTGATGAATTCGAAGTTATATGGCTACGGAACTGTTCATAGAGCTGGGTGAAAGAGTTGGACCTGTAATTCAGAAGGACAAGGGCAGGTTTCTTGAGCCACTTTCAGCTGTGCTGGAGACAGCCATCACCCTGAGATACCTGGCCACAGGGCACTTCTACAAGACCCTTATTAACTAACATATGGTATAACATCACCAACTTAATAAACCAATAAAGATATCTGCAACCACTGGGCTTGACCAAGTGTGAACTTGGAAAGTCTGGTTATGAAAAGGGTCATATATTTAGAGGTCACACAAAAGTCTGATGCAGTACAGCTGAACAGCTCATTTAAGTTAAGATGTGGATACTTTATTGATTTCACACCAGAAAAAAAACAATAACACAAATGTACCAAAAGAAATATCAAACAATTTATTATCAATATATACTCAAAAATCATAACAAAAGTAAACCAACAAAACTTAATACTGAATGTTACTAAATTACACAAGTATCACAACTGAGCTATTATAAGTAAAAAAGAGAAACAGAAAATATAAAGAAATAAATAAAGCAATGAAAATATAAAGAATAACAAGAAAATAAATAACAAAAAAAAATACAGAAGAAAACACTATGAAAAAAATCAATACAAATCGACAAATACCAGAATTACTGACAATAGGCATTAACAACATATTTACATAAGCCTCTTGGGTGACCAAAACTGTGAGGAACTTTCGAGCAGGAACAAAAAAAATAATTAAAACCTTCAATGTTACAGTTACATGCAAAAGAACATGAAATTGACCCTTTAAAGCAAAACCTACAGCACTTACATTTCTGAAATGTACTCCAAGAAAAATAAACAGTAAAACAGAGGTAGAAATGGCTGACTAGTGTTTACCTTTACAGTAAGTTACTTGACATAAGTGTAACCAGTGCACCCTCAGTGACAGAGTTCATCTCAGAAAAAAATGGTATGCCTGAACGGCAAAAGTTTAACAATGAACATAGATACACACCAAAAGACAACAATAACATCATCCGTAAAATCACTATAACTTAAAGCATAACAAGAACAAGACAGTTGTAGGTACTAGAAATGTTAAAAATTAAGGAAGTAACTACAATGGACTAATAGTGTAAACTATCAGCTAATAATATCTTACTCCAAATGTTACCAAAAAAATCACCAGAGTCAAATAGTGACACTGTCAGCAGTAACCAACTTACTTGAAATACTAAAATTTAGATTTAACCTCCACAAGGACGAGTTGATGTCCTTGGCCGATGCCTCCATCCAAAGGTACCAGGAAATAAAAAAGAAGCAACACTTTAACAGAGTAAAAAAAGAGCGAAGGCTTAATTAAAGGCCATAATATTTGGCTGTTACCTTAACCTTTTTGTTAATTTCCCTACTTGACAATTACTCTGGTCTGGGATGTAACTGTTTCTATAGAAGTAGCAAGTACAATCACATTAAATTTTGATCCTTACAGAACAGGTATGTTGACCAAGCACATGGGCTATGTGTCTTTCCAGGAAATGTAATTCTCAAGGATATATTTGCCATTATCTGTCAGTTCACTGGCACCATACACCGCCACCTACATTCCCTGAACCTGTACTTTTGACTAGATATTCAAGTGGCAACTCCTGTGGGACACAGTATGGTTTACAGCCTTAAATCTGCCTTAACTGAGAAAATATCAGCCTATCCTGAGACAGCCCACTGACAGTAAGATGGTCAGAGGTGAAAATTTTAAACATTTTGAAACTTCCATGGGACGATCAAGGTTTGAGATGATGGGCTACTGACTCAGAAGTTTGCCAACGGACGTCAGGTGATAGTGGAAGGACAGGGTCATTTTAGCAAAAGCATTCTACCATGGGACGTACCACCTGTAATGAGATTGGTGAATTAACTGGTAGTTGGTGTTATACATTGCCAGATTTTTTTGTGGATTGGGATGATTTTTCTTGATTTTTTTTTATATTTAGGAATTCAGATTACGCAATCACACAGAAACTGCTATACCAATTGACTTATTTGCATGTATTGTGATCTATTGAAAGTGTTTTTTTTTTTTTTTTTTTTTGCACCAGATACACTCAAACAGATGTTTGATCTCTTAAACCTTGATTTCACTTTCAATGACTTATCCAAGGATGATCCTTTCCTGAGCATTGCATGTCAATAAGAATTGACAGTAGAGTGATACTGAAAGTACAGGATTGGTAAGGAGTTCATATATGAGACGATTGTTACTCATGTTTTTCTTGTTGACTTTGTGGGGGTTTTTTTAAAAAAAAAAAACAAAAAAACTAGTATCATCAGTAGTTTGCCATGTTGGTTGGTGGAGGTTTGTAAATATTTAAAAATAGCATCAGAGATGCCCGTACCCCGCAGCCTTGGGAAAACACAATGAGATGTAGAAGTAGTGAATCATTATGAAGATCTGGATACTTTCAGAGCAGGGTCAGGTATGTGAAGGTCCAAAAAATTGTTTAATTACAGAAAATAGCATCTAAGATAAAGAAAATGTATGTAAAGATAAAGTATTAAATAAGATAACAATTCAATAGCAAGATGACAGCATTAATCAGTAAACTAAAAAATATAAAGCTATTGTATTTATTAACTGGAGAATATGTGTAAATGGAAATAGCACAATTATGTAAACGTGCACATAATGATCAGTTGCAGCAATCCATATATCTTTGTCAGAAGAGAAACAACCACTGTCCTTACCAAGTATCAATCCTACACCGTACAGTTGCTGATATATAGCCCGGACAAGATATTATAGGTCAAGATAACTACAACAAGCTCAAAGGTCAAATGAAGGTCACACCATAATGTTGCACACCTAAAAACTCCAACCAATATCCCTACTAAGAAACAACTTATTATACCTTATGGTTTCCGAGATGTAGCCTGGATAAGATTTTATAGGTCAAGGTCACTACAGCAAGGTCAAAGGTCAAATCAAGGTCACACCATGACAATGCACACCTACACCACCTAACCAATGTCCCTACAAAGTATCAACTTTCTACACCTTACACTTTCTGAGATATAGCTATGACAAGATTTTATACGTCATGGTCACTTCTGCAAGATCAAAGGTCAAATCAAGGTCATACCATGACATTGCACACCTACAGCCAACGTCCCTACCAAGTATCAACTTACTACACCTTACAGTTTCTGAGATATAGCCCGGACAAGATTTTATAGGTTAAGGTCACTACAGCAGGGTCATGATTTCGCACAAGCAACCATGATATTGCACACCTACAACTCCCAACCAATGTCCCTACCAAGTATCATCTTTCTACACCCTACTGTTTCCAAGACATAGCCACATAAGATTTTCAAACTCAAGGTCACTACGGCAAGGTCAAAGGTCAAATCAAGGTTACTCCATGACATTGCACACCTATACCCCCTGGTCAATGTCCCAACAAAGTATAAACTTTGTACACCTTGTAGTTTCTGAGATACAACCTGGACAAAGTTTTTCCCACCATCCACCCGCCCATCTGGACACCATGGGTGAAAACAATACCCCGACAGCCCTTAAGGACTGTGGGGTAAAAAGTGAACGATTCTTTGTTGGAACATTTTGGTTTTTTTTTTGGTTTTTTTTTCTGGACACCATGGGTGAAAACAATATCCCGACAGCCCTTAAGGACTGTGGGGTAAAAAGTGAACGATTCTTTGTTGGAACATTTTGTTGTTTTTTTTTGTTTTTTTTTTTCATTACATAAAGCAAAACTGTAGCATACAATATCAAAAATAGTCTGAATACAACTTAAATATGTTTTCCAGGACTATAACAATAAGTTCTATATTTTACTATAAAAGTTTCATTTTGGGGGGTTTACCCATTACATTATTTATACACAGCTTTCAGATGTAGAGAATAGTACTAGTTCTTCTTAAAAGTCATGGAATACCATTTAAATTTGTTGTTTTGCGAACCATAGCATGATACATCACTATTGTTAAGTCTACATCTAACTAAATATTCATTAATCAAAATAGCTATACAAAGAGCTTATCAAAGGTCTCTAGATTATCATTTAGCATATAACTCATTCTCAAAATTTCCAACTTTTCTTTTACTAGAAAAGCAAAGTAGGAAAAGGTTATGGAACATATTTTGATTAGAATATTCTCAAAGGAGGATATAATCTTTAATCAAGAAGGCCACTAACACTAACGACCAAATGCAGAGGGAATGGAAAGCCTAATTTTTTGTTGTTGTTGTTCATTTCCATCAGAATTTAAGTTTAAATGTTTCATCGGAAACAGATCAAAGGTATGGCATAGGAATTATTACAAGACAAAGAATAACCACAATAAGACATCCCAAAGTTTGGTCGCCATATGATGATAAATCGATACAAAGTGCACTCAAGGACATATTTCTAAATATCTGGCGCCTTGTCTCATGGATAAAAATGATATCCTTTAAAAGAAGGTCAAATATCGTATAGATGTCTGTATTTTAAGAAAGCAGAACTTTAACTGTTAGCAGCTTACAATGGCATTGTTACAATGGCCATTGACGTTGGCAATGATTACAATGATGTGCAGTCACCTAAAGCAGATGGCTTGTTGTAATATGACAGGCTATTTGGAAGTGGACAGTACTTATCACCCTTGCGTCCACACCTTGAAATGACAGTGTGTCGAGACAATCCATTGTCTTGCTGACTCACTTGCAGAGAAATGAAACACATTTCATATTCCTACAATCGAATTTGGCAACAGTCCACATACTGCCCTGCCAGGTCATTCAACCAGCTCTATTAAATACCACCAATGGAACACCTCTATTATGGATGGTACATAATGTGGGTGTTCCACTGGGGCCGACATGTCAGTAACTAAGGGATTTTCGAGGGTCGGAAGCAATGTTTACATAGTCGGTTATGGTTGGTTGTTATCTCCCGGCTTGTCCTGGAGAGTCGACAAAATATCAAACATGTTTGATATTTTACTGACCCTCCCCAACTCTTACCCACCTGGTAACCGACTTTTCCTGGTCACTTCCCGTCTTGTCTTATCACTTCCAGGCTTGTCTGTATCACTTCCAATCTTGTCCTTATCACATGCAGCCTTGTCCTGTCATGAATCCGTCTTGTCTTTGCAAATTATGTACTGCTCATTTTCACTCCACTTCCAGCATGATGTGAGGTGAAAATATGACAAAAATTATGTTATAAATGACAAAAAACATTGCGGTTATAATTTTGAAGTTAAGAGATAGTAAAGGTGCACAAATAATTAATAAATGTGAAAGAGCGTTTTATTTGGTCATATAATAATCAAATTCTCAGCATATTTCAACAGAGCAATTTCTGGGAAAAAAGAGGATCAAGACCGATCAACAAATCTAAAACTAGGTCAACAGTAAATATTTGGATCCCATCAAGTGACCAAAACTACGGCATGTTTACCTTCACGTGTAGAACAGGGTGTTTCCCAGAAACTAGAAATTATTTGGTATAAATATGTAGAGAAATTGCTCACACGTACGAAATATTGAAGGGGTCCTTCCCAGAGTTTCGAAATTGGAGTATAAAAGCCAGCAAGAAACAAGAGGGCCCTCTTTGTCACGTGAGATATTATCAGAAGAACATCTCCCTCTGCTTGAATGGACAGGATGTAACAATTTTATTGAATTTTTTATATTTTAAGTGGCTTTTTCGTGCATAATCTGAAGCAGACATACATTGATTAAGTTCTCATATAATATTAAACCAAAAACCGGAAAACTATAATTAAAATAACAAAAAACTAAATTTTGACGTTTTGGTCACGTGATGGGATCCAAATGTTCAGGCTTGACCTAGTTTTAGATTTGTTGATCAGTTGACACTTGATTCTATCTTTTTCCAGAAAATTCATCAAAAACTGTAATGACAATACTGCAAGTCTGGTCATGGGGTTCTGATTGTTTCTCCAGTCCTGTCTGTTTGTCAGTACGGCTTGTTGGGACCTCCTATGGCTTGTCTGTTAGGGGTTTAGGGGATGTTAGTTTCCAGACCAGTCTGTGCAAAACATCCCGACCCCAAAGGCAGGTCGCCCTCTAGATACAGACTAGCCTGGATGTACCAAGTCCTCTTGGGGAGGTGAAATCGACCCACCAATTTTCCCGCCTTTTTTGTGGATTTTTGTTGTGGACTTATGGAGCAGCCGACCATAGAGTTGTAGTGTCGGGCTCCAGTGGAACACCCGCATAATGTGTGAATGGAAAGGTCTTTAGTTAACATTGTTCAAAATACCACTCGAAATTGCAGAAAAAAAAAACTTTTTTCTTGCCATGTCTTAAATGTCCCAATACATTTCATTGGTCATAAATAAACACACACAGTCTGTTGTTTTTATTGTTTGTATATTTTCAGGTATCAGTCTCACAGATAGGAACTCTGAGTGTATATACTGCTGCAACTCTGATTTGTGTAACATAGATGAGGAAGCAGGTGTGTAGATAAGTTAAATAACATCTGAATACCCCTGTTGCCCCCAGACCTTTTAATTATGCAGTTTGGAGTATAATCTAGCCTTTACTCCCGTGTACTTGTGACCAATGATCCATCTGAACCCTTATATCCACTTTTGTCATCTTTTCTCACGATGCTGAAACAAGTGATCTTGTAGCAAGAAAAGGTAAATTGTAGGAGACTGTCAGTTACTACCTAAGAGCGATCAGCACTTGGATTTGCAAGTGATTTTATGACTTGTGGCGGTCAGGGGCAGTTCTTAAGACTTATCTTAATGGCCACACGTCCAATCTCTTTGGTAGGTATCAATCACATGTTTTGTCAAATTTCCTGCCCATTATTGACAGTGTTAGTCATAGATACTTTATTGGAAAAGTATGAAAGATACACAAGCAATGATACATATAAAGTGTCTTCTGATTTTGATATACTGGAGTCAGTTTCACAAAACCCTGCTCTCTGCCGAGTATATTTATACTTCAGTAGTCTAGCGAGATATCATAAGAGCTAGCCAATTTATAACTCAGAAAGCTAATGGAATCTAATTGAACTTTTATAGTGCTTAATCTCCTCTTTATGAAGGGGACTCTAAGGCACAACACCAAGACAGTCAACCAATTTCAGTATCTAGGGAGGTCAGGCATCATAGAGAATGCCAGGGTATGATTAAGATTATGTGAGTATGCCTTGGTGTAAAAGGTAGATTTAGGCTGCTTTCTGAAAGAGGCTAGGGAGGGGAACATACACATCTTACCAGGAAGAGTAGTCCAGTCAGTACCAGCATCAAAAGCGAAGTTAAAATCAAATTGACTTTCTGACTTTTGAGTAGAAGGGTAGAAATTAACACCACTCTGACTGTGCCTCGTACTATAAGAACTACTGTAAGAAGAAAAATATGGGAATACTTGGGAAAACAAGTTTGAAGAAACATGTGTGGTTGTTTTAAACATTGAGCAATGTTCAACAAGAATCCAATGCAGTTTCTTATGAACAGAACTTACTCTGGCATATGTATGATATAATTCTAACAATAAACTGTATGACTTGTTGTGAGTGAGATATAAGCAGGAAAACTTTAAAAGACTTTCCTTCTGATTTTTGTTAACTACAATAATTCTTGTACTTTGCTAAGACACAACCTCTCCTCTAAAGAGATCACCCAGCTGAGTTTAAATTTGTTGGTCTTTTTGATAAACTTGTGTACTGAACATGGTGTTTTAAAAATCGTGTGAGATTGTACCACGGTGGTACATACTAACTGTTTCAGAAATTTGGTAAGTACTCAGCTTGAGTTGAGGTATACATCTTAGTGGGACCTACAATGGGCCTATTATGGTATTTGGTAGCATACTCTTCCAATATTGCAATATAGTAAGTCTTTGTAAAACTGTCCCCTGACTGTTAAAAAGGCATCAAAATATAACATTAGCAGCTAACAATGACTGCATTCAAAATAATATTTGCATTAGAAACTTTACACTGGGAAAATATTTATGGGTGTGACATGGGAGTTACTTCATGCTGAGGAATAAATCAATAGGTTATCAAAGGGGTAAGTCATCTGCAAACACCTTCCATTATCCATTCTCCTGACAAGTTTTAGCAAGTTTTACCTTGTGAAGCGTCATTTTAGGCTAAACAGTACAATGTTTGCTAAGTAAAAGTTTTGTGCTGTGAGATGTTCAGCAGTGTTTCTGTTGAATGGGGGGTAGCCATAATTAGTTGTTCTAAGTTCTCTGACATTGTGTTGAAAGACTGAAAGACATAAAGCCTGGTGGTATTTCTAGTGTCAACATCAAGGGAAATTGACCTGCATAAATATTATGGGATCACATCATCATTCAACTGGTCCACAAAATATTTGAAATGAAGCTAGAACTTCAATTCTAAAGCATACTAGGTCTTTGATAAACAGATCCAAATCCAAACTAATTTATTTTGTGTATTTTTGGTCTAGTGGGGTCACTCAGTGATCTAGTGGAGTGACTCAGTGATCCAGTGGAGTGACTCAGTTGTCTAGCGGAGTAACTCAGTGGTCTAGTGGAGTGACTCTGTGGTCTAGTGGAGTGACTCAGGGTCTAGTGAATTGACTCAGTGGTTTATTGGGGTGACTCAGTGGTCTAGTGGAGTGACTCAGTGGTCTATTGGGGTGACTCAGTGGTTTAGTGGAGTGACAAAGTGGTATAGTGGGGTGACTCAGTGGTTTATTGGGGTGACTCAGTGGTCTAGCGGAGTGACTCAGTGGTCTAGTGGAGTGACTCAGTGGTTTATTGGGGTGACTCAGTGGTCTAGTGGAGTGACTCAGTGGTCTATTGGGGTGACTCAGTGGTTTAGTGGAGTGACAAAGTGGTATAGTGGGGTGACTCAGTGGTTTATTGGGGTGACTCAGTGGTCTAGCGGAGTGACTCAGTGGTCTAGTGGAGTGACTCAGTGGTTTATTGGGGTGACTCAGTGGTCTAGTGGAGTGGCTAAGTGGTCTAGTGGAGTGACTCAGTGGTCTATTAGGGTGACTCAGTGGTTTAGTGGAGTGACAAAGTGGTACAGTGGGGTGACTCAGTGGTCTACTGGAGTGACTCAGTAGTCTACTCTAGAGACTGGACATAAAGGTGGTTGAAGGCTCAAGTCAGTCAAAGCTGATTGACTGGATTTGGAATGTCCTGTCCTTGCCAAGTTATGTTTGTCTTCATTCTGCCAGGCGATAGCAGGTACCCGGTTATATTTGTTAACAGGATAGTAGAAAGTCATGGGTCACCTGAGCCTGTAACCAACATGTAAATTACCCTAATGGTGGATATTTTGTTTAAATTTTATTACAGGAAACTATAAATGCACACAGACCATGGCTGAAGGCAATAAAGTGTATTACTAGGGTTGTTTTACTTTAATTGTCCACTTTTTATTGTAAAATATATAATATATTAGTTATCTTATGTCAGTCCCTCTCGGAAACAGCAGTTTTACAAATTCGCTCAAACATTTAAACTTTCTAGGCTTATATCTACATGGATGCATGATACACTGTAAGCATTCACCCTAGGATATTATACATATGGCTTGCCATGAATAATTCCCTGAATGACGAAACAAAAACTTTCCCAGGACCTTTAAAATCTTCCTATATCTTAGGTTAACAAAAGGGCAACAAATATGTAAGAAATTGAAACTATGAAGATAAAGTAAAAGGAAAGATAAATTAATGTCAGCAGTTTGCTAGAAATATGTTGTAAATTTGTCGACAGCTACAAGAATATAATCAAAATATTCAACAATTAAAGGTAGTTTCTTTCGAACAGAAAATCAACTTTCAGACAACAACTTTAAAAGATATAGTGTTGATTCCTTTATATGTTTCATTCTGTAAATATAACATAAAATTTATGCAATAGAAGCGCCCATTATCAAATTTAAATCTTCTATCTTCAATTCAATGAAAGGCTTAACTATAAATTGCCCTTCTTCATTATAGAAGAGAAGAAATGTTAACTGGAATGGCCTCTAGGGTACCCGAGAGAGAAATGCTTACTCTCAAAGATTTTCAAATATGTTTCATCATATTTCCAACAAGTGTCTGTATAGGTCGCAGCCAGGCTTTAAACTTTCACAACTGAACAGATATGCTAAACAGTCAATAGGGTCATAGCTTGAAATAAACATTATCATGGCAGTAGGGAAGCAAACTTATCACAGTGGAACACGGAAATTATGTGGAAATAATATAAAGGTATATTACCTCTGCCAAGGAAATATTAAATTCTCGAACACTGTTTGTTTGATTACACAAATACTACTGGTTCGATCTGATTGAAAAAAATTGAGGAGACTGCTTTTTGTCCCCCTTAGATCCCACCTACTTATTATGACGCGCCTTTACAGAAGACTGTGGTCTGCAAATGCTTTTGTTATTTGTGCTATATAGGTAATGTCAGAAACTCAAGGGTTTTCTTAACAATTTTTTCACACTGCTTACAGAGACATCTTGTAAGACTGGGGAATTCAGTGTGCCTTCATCCCCTGGGGACTGCTTTGCACTGTTTACTCCAGCGATGGTCTACTCAGAAGCCTTGGCATACTGCAACAGTCTTGGTGGTCATCTCGGTATACCACAAAACCAGCAAACCGTCGATGAATTGGCACAATGGATGATTGCAATAGGTATATAAATTGCTTGTCAAACACTTTTTCCCCAGTCTGTTAAATATAGTCACCCATCCAATAATTTCTGATTCTGGAGGCCAAAAGTCTAATACTCATATAACATTGTTTTTCATTAAAATTCTACTTTGATTCCTGAATCGCTTTACTCTGCAAGATAGGGCCCTGTATATTTTGTATAGCTAGTGTTTATAATTTCATTAAGCAATTTTACAGAAAATTCATTACATAGTATTGTTTTCTTTCACTAGTATGGTGCACAAGTAACTACAATGTCCCCTTTTTACTTTATAATGTTATCAGATAATATTTTACTAAAATGTGCCTTAAATAAAAATGTGCATCAGTTTAAGTGTTGTAAATTTCCTATTATTACTCGATAATACTTTGAGAAAAAACATGTCAAACCAGTTATTATCTTATTTTATAAATAATATTTCATGTTATACGTCCTATTTCATATTGCAAATGTAATTTTAGCACTTACAAAATTGAAATGCGTGATTAAATTTTTCGAAAAGAATCATGAGGGTTCCCAATTCAAGACAATCAGTAGGGTAACCAGACTAGGTGAAGGTCACCTAGGCATATCCAGTTGCTTTTTGATAAAGTGCACCGGTGCCCCCTTCTAGTCCCATTCTTCCAGTTACTACCATTGACTTTTGCCATACTTCAGTTAACTATCCTTACAGTAGTATCAGTACCTTCATATCATTTTTAGCCGTTATGCTGCCTTTCCTACTAATTGTGTATTATTTTGTCCCCTGTGTATCCAGTGAAGTAAATCTTTGGCCTGATGTTACAGTATTTTACAACATCCTTTCTGTGTAAAAATATGGCATTTATTCTGCCTACAGTGTGATCAGGGCATCAATCAAAGTTAATGTTGAAACCTTTGACAGTATCTTTATGCTGCCAGTACTTTTTGTAGCTGAAGTATGTTTTGTGCAATAAATTATGCTTTGGTTTTTAAATGATTTGAATAGTCCAATGCTGCCATTCCTCCAACCTCTATATAACACTATTATGTTGAATATCAGTTCTGGTTACACTTTGGCTTCTGGGGACAGAGGCAGATACAGGATCTTCCAAAAAGAGGGGTGTGGGTTGTTGAGGGTATGGATATTTCATACTTGGATATTTTGCAGCGGGACATATCATGTGGTGCACGGACAAAACACTGGCGGACAAAATCCTGGTGGACAAAACACCATCCAAAATTGCAAGGAAGGACAAAATGCTTGCCATTTTTGGCCAAATATGTATCTTACTGATAGTCAAGTAAATTGAAAATGCCACTAGCAGAAAATAGCCTCTGTCAAAAACCCGCAGGAGAAAATGCCACAGTGTAAAAGTCCTCTAACTAAATGGTATATAACACATTTACACAAGCACTGCCTAGTGGCGAACACCATGTAACTAGGTTTGGGTATTTTTTCAACGCCCCCTTGTTTTCTACTTTGGCTTGTAATTATCAGATGCATACAGAAGTATACTGTCATGAACAAAATAATATGAAACCATAAAATAAACTTTAAATGTGCTTCCCATAATAATTTGTATAACTGGAAAAAAAAATTTCAGAGGAACATACTTTAATACAAATTTGTATGCCAAAATGTTTCTTGCTTTTCAACTTTCTCATGTTAGGATAACAGATTCTTTCATCATTTTCTTTTAAAAACACATAAATCAATTGATTAAATTTGATGAAACTTTTTCAGAATTTATCTTTTTAAATTTAATCTTATGTAAAGACTGTAGTACATTCGGTGAGTTATTCCAATTTTTAAATTGTATATCTCATGTCTAAGGATACACTGGTAAACAAAATAAGCCTACAAAGCAAGTTATCCACAAAAGATGTAATCCCCAGTTAACTTAGTAACCCCCCTTTCACACTACAGGTAGTACGTCCCGTGGTCAGAAGTTTTTTTCGGCGGCGAAATCACCTCCAGGTCGCCCAATTTTGTCCGAGTTGTTCACACTACAGGCAGACGGCCACTGATTGGACATGTTTTTTAACCGTCCATAACTATAGGAAGAATAACAATAGAAACGTTGGTCACCAAGAAGCAACCTCAACTCACTTTTGGTAGCCGTCGGTCAAACATGCTTGAGTCAATTCCTTGTTCACTTCTAAGTAATCACCGTAGGTACACTTAAAACTTGCAAAACATAAGATGGTTATGTCTTCCTTGTCCAAAGTTACGACGGGGAGCAGTATAGTTAACGCTCGACAATAGGAGAGGGTTATTGTAATCAGTTTGTTTCTGTCAGTCTGTCTGTCTGTCTGTCTGTCTGTCTGTGCACCGTTTTGCCCTTATAACTCAAAAATTATACCATCAATCGAGCTCAAATTTGGTGGGTAGATATTTCATGGGGTACAGACGGAATCTTCCAAATTTGGTGTAATTTGTTTGAAAATTAAAGTCAGGAGACAGGTTTTTAAATTTTTAATTGGGTATATACAGTGAAACCTACTTGTCTTCAAAAATCAATATCATGATAGGATTTCCTCCTCATAAATTCTTGCCTCATCAGATATCCTCTGTGGCTGTGAGTGTAATGTGTAGAACTTGTAATCTCATGGTTGGGGTTCAATACCAGTCAATTCTAAATTTTTTTTTTTTTTTAATTTTTTTTTTTTAGGTTTTTTAGCAATTTTTTTAAAGGTCTTTTAAACAGAAAAGAAAAAAAACACAGCATCTAAAATTTTAGTGTTCAAAAAAAAAAAAACTTTAACCAAGATAAAGTGTTCAACTTGATGGACAATAATAGATCAATTGGGCATATACAGAGAAATCTGATTTTCTTTATTGCATAAGTAAAAAAATCAATATTTTGCTGTCTGATGATGTCATTACTTAATGATGTCACAATGCAATTGTCATTGTGAGGTCACAAAACCTAGCTTGTGATACGTGTGATATACTTCTTCTCATTAAATTTATGTCTTGAAATTGACATAAATACAATTGAGAGGGAAGTGGTGTATTTGTCATGTTTATTTATTTCTGTTTTTTTTTTGTTTGTTTGTTTCAATTTCTTGACAGTCCATCACAAAAATTTAACCTGAGTAATTTTGACCAAGAAGTGGCTTTTAACCAATATTTTTACCTCTACCAGGAATTGATGTTTGTTGTGTGCTTTTTTGTCTATTTGTCTGCCTGTTTTTGGTGTTTAGATTACTCCAGAACTAATGAACAGATCTTTATAAAAAATTTGTGAGTAGGACCTGGTCAAAGGAAGAAATTACTAATTTTTGGGAAAGACGTGGATCATATTTTGGATACAAAAAAATCATGAATTTTCATAGGTCCCATTTCAATGTATTTTAATGATTTTAGCTTTCTACTTCATATTTCTTCAAAAGTAATTAATAAATTTTGATGTCAAATTTGAAGTAGGAAGGGACTAGCCATGGGAAGGAGTGATTATAGTTTAGGAAAGATCCAATTAATATATTGGATACCAAGAAGCCTCCAGAATTTCTGGAAATGCCACCATGATGGATGTGTGTTATACTTTATAACACTTGTGAGACTGGTCACATCGAGTCGAGCGTTTTGCTCTCTCTGAGTGCATCTTGTTATAAGAATGCATTAAGTTTGTAAGCATAAGTGCATTTGTTTATTAAAAACTGCAATCAAATATTCTTGGAACAATTAGATACAATGATCATGCAAACTGTTATGCTGTTTCATACCATCAAGGTACTGTTGAAGTATGGCTTGGATACAAAAAGCTGTCTGATGGAATCTACGACTGGTCTCAAGGACAACAGGGTCCTATACCATTTCGTAAGGACATCATTGAAGGTAACATGCCGGCTTTGTATAGATTATTCAGTGCTGTTGCCAACTGTGCCAATTTCTTAATCTTATTTCAGGTTTGCCAACACTTCAATCAAGGAATTTTGTTCCAGTTAAAATTGTCATAAATTGGCATCCACAAGGTTAGGACAAAATTGATAATGTTAAGAAAAAGTTAAAAATGATTTCACATACAACCCATATGTCACACCTCTCTGTGTTATAGTCACAAGCTACAACTGAGTATGAAAGATGCTTCTCTTTTACGTTTATTCCTGGTTTGAAGAGGTTCAGGCCATTTTGTGTTTGGGTAGGAACTCTTCTTTACTATTCAACACAGCTAACAAAATGTTCGTCTTTAGGGCTGCTTTCTGAATCTGTAAAAATTCTGCCATAAGCTGGGCAGCAGATACATACTGGTAGGAGAATGGGGGCAACAGGGTGGATATTCGAAGGTAACTCAGTCTTCAAAGTTTCTGGCCAGGTGACTTTTGATTCTTGTTCTTTGGAACTCACTTGCATGGTGCAATTTTAATTTTTCAAAGTGGCTGGAAGTCATGGCAGGGTTAATTATCGAACTTTTGATGTCACATTTATTTTGCCTTTCTACTTCCCACGAATTCTTATTGCAATAACATAAGACAAAACTTATGCTAGGTGATACTAATTTTTGAAACATTGATCAGTAATAATGGGTTCCTCAAGGATTGACCTGCCCGGCCGGCACCCTAATGCCAGACCAAAGTGTGATGAATAACAAACAAGCCAATCTGTGAATCATACCCCGTTGAGACAAGTACACTGATGGTACAAACATGATGTGATGTGTGGATCTGTGGTTCACTGTGAAAATTGCAGTGAAATGGATGGAACATCATTTCAGGATATTACAATATTCGATTTTTAATTCATGTGACATAAGCATTCATGTAAGTGTGTTTATTTGTATGACACTTGTGTCGAGACATAAGTGTACAACTTGGACTAATTGTATTTTTTTTTTCATAATGCCATACACAAAACATTCAATTAAGAGGAAAGCGAGGGCTTCACACACAATGGTTCCAGATCCTGAGCCGAGCCAGATACTCAGCTTCAGATAAAGCCTGAGACTCAGCCTGTGACTCAAGAAAAAATTGAGGAAGTCACTCAGGAAGTAAAGAAAACGAGTAAAAACTGGAAAATTTCCTTCAAAATAGTCCAATAGGGGGCCAAATATTATGAAGACCCCATTTCAAGATATAGAATAGAATAGAAACATTTATATAGCGCAAATTTGATACAAAATCCTCTAATGCGCTCCAGGTAAAAGAGGGAAAGTCCAGGGACATATCAAGTCGAGATTCAAATTAGCACCCACCGGGGAGATACACTAAGGTGGAGGATATGCAAGTCTAAACAAATAGGCTTTAGTTGGCTCTGGAAACCTGTTATTGTGTTACTACCATCTCCGGGAACTACGAAGGGTCTGCAGGTACTTAAATCATGAAACAGCTGTAAAGGTGGCAAATGCCTTGGTAAGCAGTCGTCTGTATTACTGTAACTCACTGCTTTACAACACAAAAAAGGCATATACTAGCAGACTACAAAGGGTTCAAAATGCCTTATGTCGGACGGTGTGCAAGCTAAACAAATATTGTCATGTTACACCCTTCCTGCACAAACTACACTGGCTTCCCATTCATTACCGTATATTGTTCAAATATAATCTCCTCACTTATAAAGCAATACATTTCAGCCAACCTCCATATCTCTCCACTCTAATTAGGCGGAGTGATCTAACACGGGGCAATCGCCTATCAATTTCCTCATCTAAACCAAATAAACGCTCAGGGCTACGCAGTTTCATAGCAGGGGCTCCCACAGAGTGGAACAAGCTTCCTCAAGCCATTAGAACCATAGAAAGCATTTCTGGTTTCAGAAAACAGTTGAAAACATACCTCTTTATATTGGCTTATCCTCCACCATAGCCTATCTCCCCTATCGGACGCTAATATGGAAACGGACCTTTTTTCTGGAACTGGACTATCCCTTTTTGCACATCAGCGCCTTAGAGGATGCTTACATCAATTTCGGCGCTATATAAGTGTTTCTTACTTACTTACTTTTTCTCACTGATAAATGGATGTAAATCCAGACCCTGCAGCCATTGTGGCCTGCAAAAGTTATGGACCCCAAAACAAAGAAATTGTGTGTAGTTCTCGGCATATTTCATTTTTCCATTAGATAATTGGAATTAAACAAAATTTGACTGAAATCCAAATTGCTACCCTTTTTTGTATATACTATTTTTAGTGAGTCTACCATTGTACAATAAAGGATTTACGTTAAACACTAGTGTACTACAGTAAGGGATATTGGTTTAAGCCTCATTTACAAGGGGATGACATTACTTTAAATTAAATTAAATTTTTATGGATTTGGGTGATGTGAGTGAAAATGGGCTTTTTTGTTGCATGTTGGGGTTTAGTTTTGAGCACTAGCTTAAATGTATAAGCAGTCCTAAAATAAACCTTTTATTAGCCCTGGAAAGGACTGGTTATAGACTCATGCTAAGGTTATGCTTTCCTTCATAATTCCTTAGTAGGTTGTGGCTCTGAACCCCTCAGACCCCATGGACATTAAGCCAATTTGACTGTAATAAGTTCTGTCATATTGTTGTTACATTGCATCGTATTGAGATTGGGATGAACTTGAGATGCATTTCAATTGGTTGGGATGATAAGTTAGGGTAAGTCCCAGTGTGATTAGAATCTATCAGAGTTAGTCTGCAGATAAGTCACCCCCGATCAACCCCAACTTTGAAATCTTGGCCTCTGTCCTGGTAGTCCTTAAATATGGAACACCACTGAAATATACATACACAAAGCTTCCTTACAGACCATGCATAGTAACATTCTTTGAGTAGATCATATTATAACTGTGTGAAACAGAAGTATGTGATAATCACCACTGTGCAATTTAAAATACTGGTACAGAACTAGTGACCAAGTCACACAGTAAGCATTATGTTATGTGTAAGATTGTACATTGAAAAGCAAGTTTGGTTTATAAAATTGGGATAAAATTATTTAAAGAGATATGAGCGATCCCCCAAAAAAGTTGATAGCACCACACACTTATTCCTTTCTACTATATTAAGCTTGTCTTTTTAGCCTTATATTCAGCGGTTCAGTGTCTCACTATGAACACAAATGGTGAGTGGAAAGAAACAGATTGTGCCAGTTGGAAAGCGTTCTTATGTCACAGACAAAATATTCTGGACACTGAAACCAGCACCACAGAACCAGTTACAAGTATTGCAAGTTCTACAGAAAGCACAACATACGATTATTCAGGCAAGTGTCATTTTGACAAAGGTCAAATTAAGGTTTTATGTCCTGTTCAGCAGCCAGGGTCACATTGGAACAAGTATTCAACATTTTCATTTGTAGGAGTTGAACCCCTATAGAGGTGACAACCTGTGATTAGATGGCAAACCTGTTAACCCATTAGACCACTGAGGACCTTAAATGTCGTTTTGAAATGGTCATATTTTTTCTGTTGGCTTTAATTTACTGTGTATTTTGTATATGTCATTGTTGCAGTAATTACACTACAGTCACATCACAGTGGGTACTTGAGGGGAAAACTTTCAGATATCACTGAACACAGAACATTATTAAACTGAATAGCACTTGTATAATGCAGACTTCCACCGACAGTGGAGAGGTGTTTCCGAAAAGTTTGGATTTTTTTTTATCCAGAATAGGATCCAGATCTTTAAAAAAAATGTAATCATGAAGATCCGCTCATTATGTCAACCAGAAAGCCAGAATCAAAGAAAATGCATTGAAAGTGGGACCTATGAAAAATGAAGTTTTTTTTTTATATACAGAATATAATCCGGATCTTTCCCCAAAGTTAATGACTTCTTTCTTTGATCAGACTCTACCCACATAAAAAATTTCATTCATTAATTTTGTAGATATCTTGAACACATGCAGTCGAACTAACATACTAATGCACTTAAAAATATAACCCCCAGGCTTTTTAAGGCAGGAAATGCAAATCAGATGCAAAAGCTGCCAACTCTCCAAAAAAATGTTTATACTCTTCTATAATAATTGAGCCGTGTTGTATTTTCTAAAGAGAGGGGTTCAGCCTAATAAGTTATCTGTGAATGAGTCAAACTGTTGGGAGTAAATCATAATACTGAACTTTTCTATTGTGCCACTTGTCTTATCATGTGAAAGAAATCACGTGGTCTGTCATTTTTTCTCCTGCTCCTTTTCTACCAGAGAAGTCACAACAGCCTCCTGAATTATAAACCGGCTAGCTCTTGTGATAACTCATGAAAAAAGGGACTGGAATATTAGTGGACTGCTCCACTTTACCGGTTGGTTCATAAACCTACAAATCATCTGCATGGAGAGTGTATAGTTCTTGTGAATCCATTATCTTGATTGAAAAAGAATGTTAAATATAGTTTGTTATGCACAAGTAAAATGTGTTCACATATAATGATTACTTAGCCAAGCCATAATTATATCCACTGAAGGTCACCGGCGAAAACACCCATGGGCAGCAAATCAGACAGGACAGTGCTTGTCGGGCACAAATGTAAATTGCGGTAAATACATTTTTATTGAATAAAAGACATACGAATAAGTATGAAACATAACCAGTATGTATGTGTTAACATGTATTCATACTTTTAAATGGGTTTTACTACAATTTGTGTTTGTTTCCAACAGGACTCTCCTGTCTGACTCACCGTCGTTGATTGTTTTTCAGATTTTTTTTAATACATTAGGAGTATGCAATATCTAACACTGGTGCTGAGGTCTTTCCATACACACAGTTTACCAAGAGCTTAAACTATTGCTGGTATCTCTTTTGTAGCTTATTTCAACATCACTATCACCTTCGTGAAACACATGACCATTGTACAAGAAGACATGGTGTTCACTTGGTTGACACGTGACCTTGACTTAACAAGGAGTCAAATTCCTTCTGTGATATACTGCCAAGAAGTGAGAAGTAAAATCCAGTGTTCTTCAAAATGCACAGTTTCTAGCTGTTCTGTTTTCCAGTTCATCCATCACACGAAACAGTGCTGTGTGTATTCACTGAATTAGATGAATAAACCCCCTGTGATTTGACCTAGTGGAAGGTCCTTCCTTAGTGCATTATGATTCTCAAATAATTTTTTTTCCTTCAGTGACAGCGTAAAACCAGAGAGTTAAAAAATATACTCATTCAGTAAAATATACAAACTTATCCAGAGTGTTAGTTATATCATTGATTCAGTTGTTATTGTACTGAATGTCACTTGATCATAATGTTAATGTCTCAGATCGTAATAGTGGGACACCCCTGTGACACATGTTGTAAATAAAATAGAAGTAAAACATCAGCCTTGACAAATGCCAGAGTAAAACAGAAAAAAATTCGGTCTGTCGCTATTTTGAACTGAATCAAATAAAGAATTAGAGGCAATTTACATATATATTAACAAGTTTTTGGTCTTCTGATTAGAAACAATCATTATTTAATGTACAACCACAATTTTTAAATTGGTGAACTGTAATATCTAAGTTCCTTTTAACTTGAGAGAACTGCTACTTTCCTGGTCTACACGAGAACAGTATTGGTTACTTCCTCTGTATACTGTGAACTCCAGAGAAGTTAGAGGCCTAGTGGTCAGCAAATCTTGGGTCTTTTTTCTGCAATAAATACTCACAGAAGTATCTCAAAATGGGAAATTGAGAAAATAAAACTGACTCTTGAAATGAACTGCCAACATTCTGATAAAAACACAAATAAATCTGACATTGACCACGGCATGTGGAATTCACCAGCCAGAAGACTCCCTTATATTTCCCTGACTAATCTAACCTGATCTAATATGTACTTTTATAGAGCTTAATCTACATCAAGCGAGAGAATCTAAGGCGCAGCTGACCAAAAACAAATTGAAAATTGGATTCTTTTTTTTATATTTATGATTTAGGTGAATCTAGAAGACCACTGATTTCTCCTAATGCAAAATCTGCAAAAGTTTTGATCAGCTCCACCAAGGATATATTAAATTCATGACTCATTTTCTCAAAAGATGGGTCTTGGTCCAACTTAGACCCATAAAAGTTTGAGAGTGATCAGTATCAACGTCTGGATATGAAAAAAAATTGATCCGGATTTTTCCATTTACTTATTATTGAGGCCGGTTGTTTATAAATCGTACATGCCTTGGTGGAGGTATGCACTCCCTGATTGCTCTTGTTCTGCCTCACTTTTCAAAGAGCACCCCTTCACAAACCATGGAGAATTTCACACTCCTTACTCTAACTCTTTATCCTTGACCTGAGTACTCTAATCTGCACTGTATGCAGAGAAAAAAATACATGACTAGTCATGGTAGATGTTATCTGAGTAGAATTTGTTTTGTGTGCAGTAACCTGTGTGATTTACTGTGATTGCTCTTGTTCATGGTTGTATGGCAGATGTGTAAATCAGTGGAGTGTCTATCATTTCTGACAGCTCTCCTTCAGCACAGACTGGAAACCAAATACCTGATGTATACATCTCATCAATGCCAGAGAATTAAGACCGATAGCTATGGCCAATTTGCTATTGCTGCTGATTTTACATTTCTCCATACAAATAACTCGGTTCTCAGAATATTTTCAGATGCAAGGATTACACCAACGTATAGTATAGCCATTGTTATTTTTGACATCTTAAATTGTAATACCATATTTATCCTTGGTTGGCAGTTCCAACTCAGGACCCAACCCTTTGTGTGGGAAAGTTGGTAGTTTCTTACAAATGCCCGGTAGTTTACAGTGCAGAATCTTGGCCAACTAGTATGTCCTGGTTTCCTCTGCCCTTAAAACTACCCAACGTGTTATGACTTTAAAAATATGTTAAAAGTGACTTCAAACCCAAATAAATCACTAAATATACCCCCAAAGGAGAGGGGCGATAGTATTGTAATTGAATTTGTTTGTTTGTCTGTCTGTCTTTCTGCTTGTCGGAGCACATAACTCAACATTTATTCATCAGATCTGGGACCTATTTTACACCATGCTGGGTCCACCCTAGACTCCAGCCTCCTAAAATGGGATAATGAACTATATCTGGATCATAGATCCAGAATTTGTTTTTGTTTTTTTTTGTCGGAGCCGTTTATTGGTGGATCATAGATCCAGAATTGTTTTTTTTTTTGCTTGTTTTTGTTTTGTCAGAGCCGTTCATTGGTGAAGATTTGTGCATTCTTAGGCACTTATTCAACATTTTTTCTTTAGAGTTCTAAACATATCACTACATTGTAGTTTTAAAACTGGGAAATTGTAGCAGTCAAGTGTTCCTCGCACCTGATAAGTAATGAAGCGTAAAAACTTAAAACCATAGCAGTGTCGACTTACATTTATTGTTCATGTTTCCACTAAAGATGAAGATTTAGTACTTAGATAACATTTCATTTGTATTGGTAATTACTAGCCAGAAAAAAACCTCTCCCATGCAGAAAACTATAGTGTAGCTCAAATTCTAAAAAAAAAGTTATGAACTTGTATTTTAGAACCACCAGGATTAAGGTAAGAAGCATTTTTCTGGCCTTAGTGATATATATAGTTATGTTGTTTTACTATGAAAAAATACTTTAGAATTGGGATGTTGACAAATGTTACATATCTCTAAGTTGTGTGAACTTCTCAGATGCTACAGATATTACATAAATCTGAGTATTTCATATCTTCTCACTATTGTACTTTTTTATTTCAATTAAGTGTAAAAGTATGCAGCTGTTGGACTTTCATAATTGATGATAATGCTTGGTTAATTACATACTTCTTGAGCTACTATGTCATACTGTGGCCATCTGCCACTGTGGCCTAGCGGGTAACACACTTGTCTAGGAACTCAGAGGACGTGGGTTCAATCCCAGGTACAGGCAGATACATAGTGGCTCGGATGACCACTTAAAATGGCGGTCCTCTGTCATTGGGTCCTCCTTGAGCCTCTATCTTCCAGTTAGGGGAATGTCAGTTACTTGTGAGTTGGGGCTGTACCTGTACAGTTCGATTGGTTAAACAGTTGCCTGTGGGTGCTGAGTTTAAGGCCTGAGTAAGTTTGCTAATCAGAGGTCATGCCTGAAGGTCAAATGAAGGTCAAGCACAGGAAGTAAAGATGGATGGTAGTTTGGGAATTTTATTTACATGTTAGTTAAAATAGAATACAGGTTTAAAATGTTACTTTGTAATGTTTTAAAGCCCCAACATGGGGAACATGACCATAAATGGTTAAAACTACCAATGGTACAAAAAAAAGAAATTTAAAATGACTCGCATTTGTATGTAACAGCAAGTGGTTGAGTTTGTCCATGTCTGGTCCAGTAAGCAGTGTGTCAATTCAGTAGGGGGATACCCGGGTCAGCCGGGTCCAGCCTTGATCATTGGATCTATGTAAGAGTGCAAACTACCGCCGAAAGTACCCAGTAGTTGAGATGAGCCACATCAATCCGAAGAGACCTCCCTCCAGGTGGGTAACCCCTGGAGGGGTCAAGCTCACCCAGAAGTCGAAATTAGGAGAACCTAAGACAGTTCGAGAGGGGGTTGCCCGGGTCAGCCGGGTCCTGCCTGAGTCTGATTTGATCAGTTGCCCCACCAGGGGGTTCGAAAGTACCCAATGGTTGAGGTGAGCCACATCAATCCGAAGAGACCTCCCTCCAGGTGGGTAAGTCCTGAAGGGGTCAAGCTCACCCAGAATCGAAATTAGGAATACCTAAGACAGTTTGAGAGGGGGGTGCCCGGGTCAGCCGGGTCCTGCCTGAGATCCATGTAATCAGTCACCAAAGGGGGGGAACTACCCCTGTCTAGAATGAGCTATGTGAGTCCTAGAAGACTTCCCTACAGGTGGGTTAATGCTGCAAGGGTCGCACTCATGACTCAATATGGTTAGAGGAGGGTGGTGGGTGAAATTTGCATGTTAACACAATGGCTGCCAATTCAAATATGACCCTTGGTTGGATACAAAGCCAAATAAGGCACTGGCCTGATTTCTTATTGGATGACCAGAGTCAAGAGTTCATTAGAGGCTATAAGCATACAAGTAGTTATAAGGTTAAGGTAGGAGTCAACTGTCAGAGCAGGCCCCTTACATGGCCGTGCTGAATACAGTTGCCTGTGGGTGCTGAGTTTAAGGCCTGAGTAAGTTGGCTAATCAGAGGTCATGCCTGAAGGTCAAATGAAGGTCAAGCACAGGAAGTAAAGATGGATGGTAGTTTGGGAATTTTATTTACATGTTAGTTAAAATAGAATACAGGTTTAAAATGTTACTTTGTAATGTTTTAAAGCCCCAAGCCCAATTAGAAGGAGGCAGGGATGAGCTTGGCGAATGTCGTAGGTATGATTGAGGGTGCCTGAGATGCATTCTCCAGATAAGTCCAAATGGCAGAGCTGCGCCATAGTCCGTGTGCCATAATGTTCTGGATCTTGACGTTGTTATCGAAGGCCAGGGTGGCTCCTGACCTCCTGAAGGTGTGGAACCCATGCCCCTTTGGAGATATATTCCTGTGGTCCAGTACTTTCTTCAATGCATCTCGAATGTGAGTGTCAATCACCTGGTTATAGGGTTGGAATTTATTAGCAAAGAGGGGGGCGGTGGGTGGGAGTGGGCGAGAGTTGAGGAGTGTCTTGAGGGCCCTGACTGGGCATAGGAAGTGGTTGGCCAAAGATGGTAATTGGATCCAGTGGTGGGACTTATGATTTTGTAAGGTCTTGGTCCATTTTATGAGTAAATGGGCACCAGGAGGAGCAAATATGAGGTCTTGCCTAAGGAAATGTGTACAGGGGTCGAATTTGGAAGAACTGTGAGGGGCAATATTGGACATTCTCAGGAACCCGAAAAATGCAGTGAGGAAAATGGCCCTGAAGAGAGGTGGGTCATGGAGGATGTCACATGACAAGGATATGTGGTATAAGGTTTGGATGTCAAAGACCCCCCGAGGGGTGGGGGAGAATTTTGAGTTGATGTTTATGCTTCTGATGAATCTATGGATGGCTGGGTGTGATAAAGAGGAAGTGTCCCAGCTATAAAGCCCCGCTTTTGAGTGGATGGAGGAAAGGTAGGAGGATATGACTTTTGGTGAAATGAGGTTCTGGTAAAGGTATTCCAGGAAAGTAAGGATATTATGGACAGAGATGGATACGGGAAGGTCCATAAATAGTAAGAAAGCAATGTAAGTTTTGAAGTGAAGGTGATGAGCTGAGGAAGTTGAAGGTCTGAAGGCCTGAGATATTCTGTGGCAAGCTTGCACCAGGAGTGGAGCAGAAGTGGAGGAAGAACCTGAAATTATATGGAGATATCCAGATTAAAGAATTGCATGGGTATTTTTCTCCAGATATGGGAGCTTTGTAGGTCTCTAAGGAGGCTTTGGTCAACAGGTTTGTCCGAATATATTCGAGATAATAGGTCAGCTATGTTGTTGGCCTTTCCCCTAATATGGTCAATGGTGACAGTTATATCATAGGTGGCTGATATTAACCAGATGTTTCTAAGGCATAGTGCCAACATATCATCCCTAGTCCTGCCAGTTTGAACTACTTGAACTACAGCTGAGTTATCACAGTAAAATTTTACTGTTGAATGGGCCCAGTTACCAGCCCAAAGCTTGAGGGCTATGACCAGATTAAGCATCTCAAGGTGGACAATTGTTAAATCTTTCTGATACACATTGAAGAGGGGGGTAGCATAGACTTCCTTGTTCCAGACCCCTCCCAAGCCAGTGAGGGATGCATCAATATGGAGGGTGTGGCCCTGAGGGATGGGATCTTTGTTAATGTAGGTAATCCCATTAAACCTGGGTAAGAAGACTAAGAACCAGGTAAGGTCTTTGTGAAAGTCATTTGTTAGGATAATTTTCTTAGCATCTGAATTTTCCCTGAACAAGGCCAACATTCTGTTGATAAACACGCGGGCTGGGGGAACACACTTATGGATGTATAACAGTTTGCCCAAGAGGGACTGAAAGGCCCCTTTGGACAAATGACGCTTACTACTGGTTGCTACACATTCAGTATATATACTCTCAAGCTTTTCTGGGTGGATACTGAGTTCGTTTTTATCCAGGTCAATTTGAATGCCCAGGCATGTGAGCTTGCGACAGGGTGGGGTTTGTTTGTCAAGATTGCTAGGCAATCCAAGTTCAGTGAGAAGTGACGCCAGACGTCGGAAATGGGCGTCACCAGAAGCTTTCGAGGACACAATGATGTAGTCGTCGATGTATGCAAACATTTTGACTCCAACATTAGCCATGATGAACGTGACGGCGTCGCTGACGCGCTGAAACGCCGCGCTCCCGTGGACCCAGCCGAACGCCACCGCAGCGTCAATGTAGACGTCATTTCCCCATGATATGCCCAATTTTATGGCGTCAGCTGGGTCCACACGGAGATTGCGAAAAGCTCTGGCCACGTCAATCTTTGCTATGACGGCGTCGTCTTTGTGACTACATATTTCCCTGACAATATCATCTATGGATGGAAACTTAAGGCAAAACAGGTCACCGTCAAATCTGGATCTATCAACCTGGTCATTCAATGCCAAGCCCTTAGGATAAGACAGATCGAGTATGACACGTCGCTTGCCTCTGTCCTTGGGTCTAGTTAGGATTGGTGAGCAATGAATTGAACTGTAATCAGGATGGTGCCCAATTTTGCTAAGAGGACCCAAAATGGCCTCATGTGAACGCTCCTTAGCCAGATAAGCCCCCACTGCATTCTCAAATTGAAGGGCTGAGTGATGATTTTTTATATTCTGGTTACAGAGAATTCTGGATTGAGTAAGTGACAGAGGGAAGCCAAACTGCAAGTAATGGATCAGTTTTTGGTCCTTATATTCATGTAAGTATTTGCTCCATGCTTCAATTCTAAGACCCGATTTTAAAGGGAATCTGACCTGTTTGTAGTTGGGTAGCCCAGAGTGCCTAATAATTCGAGCCATTTCAAGGTACTGCTCAACAGATTCACACTTTATGGGGGCCCTATCAGGGCCAATGAATTCAAAGGGTGTGGACTCTACTGCTATGTAACCCTTGGTTTTTGTAGGATAATTAATGTCCTGACACAGAGGTGAATTAACAATACCTGAACGCCTGGTGTTGGAGGTGTTGACAATGTTAACAACTTCGCCCCCATTAGTGTCACCTTGGTTAAGTGTCAGATCCTGTAAATTGTCAGTATTGTCAATGTCATTGTCACAATGGTCAGAAAGTTCGACAATTAACTGGTCCATATAAGCTTCGTATGTCAAGCCATACAAGTGCTGACTAGATAGGTCTCGCCTATAGTTGTCAAATGCTCTACGAGCCTCTAACAATTCTTGAGGCGTGTGATAACTAATGAAAATTACTGGCTGTATATACAAGTTTAATGAACCCCATACATTAAGATGTGACTCAGGGTGAACATCACACTGAAAAACCTGAATATGACCATTGTTCCGTGAAATTTCAAGATAATAAAAGCCACCAGGGCTGCCACATGGGTAGCCATGAATGTATGAATACCAGATGTCAGAGTTGTTAATTAGGTTATAGAACCCTGTGTCAAACAATGTGACAGGGTGACATGCTAATTGATAAACACCCTTTGAATTGGTACTGTCTGTAATTAAAGGGTTGGCAGGGTGGGGCTCCACCTGATGGGCAACATAGTGGTCAGTGTGATGAACATCAGAGAGTGTGGTACCCTGGGGCTCAGTATTATGACATTTACATTTGACATGTGTGGGAATGTCAGTCAATCTGCCAGTATTACATATACCTATGTCAACACACGAATTATCATAAACACTATCACCCTGATAAACACTATGATATTCAGTACCTCTTGTACTCCCCAAGGGGTCAGAGGTCAAATTAATCAAATGTACATTGTTCGACTTGTCAGATGACGTCACTTCACACATATTGTCAGGTATTATGTCTAAATCTACATTTCTATCAACACATATTTCATCAAATATAACATTTGTACAATTATTGTGTCCTTTGGAACTACCCCCCACCCCGTCGGTGACCTGAGGGGTCACACTGTGTTCAAATAGTTCACTCAACTGCTAGTTACTGGCCTGTGGCTGCTTATTTCCTTGTCTGTGCTTTGCAGTGCATTTAGATTCTGGATGAGGAAAATTTTTACCTTGCTTGCTGCAGTATGTACAGAAATGCGAGTAGCTTCCGTGGTGGTTCTCATGTGTACATGAGCCCTCATTAAAAAATTTACATGGTTTTCTGCCGGTTGATGGTTGGTTGGAGACTTGAGTGTGGGCCATGGCTATCTGTGATGAGCTCAACCTGTTTATGGCCCACTGTGTTGCATCTGCCCAAGATAGGTGGCCCTCCTCCACCTCGTGCATGGAGGAGGCCCAAGCTGTCCTGACTGCCGGCCAGGGCAGGGATGTAGCATCCCGCATTGTGAAGATGACCTGTGAGAGAGCCTGCTTGACAAGAACTGGATCCGAGATGCTGTGTATATTGCAAAGTTGACCAGCAACCCACTGGGGTAAGGAAAGCTCGTCATATATAACCCTCTTTTTACCATTGGAGGAATGGAAGCCCTCATTGGGCCATCTGAGGTGGGGAGGGGCCACTACCGAGTCGTGTGTGTTATACCTTCCTGATTTTTTGACGGTTGGCTTACCTCTGGCTAGTTCAGATTGCAGGTTGCCCTCATATGACGCCAGAAGGTTGTTGACCGCCTCAGAGATGCCTGGGTTCCCTCTGAGATTCTGGATGCTTGGGATGACGGCGTCATGGCGATCCGGCAACTGTCCCGCATTGTCCCGGGTATAGGTCATGTGTTCCATCCCCTGGCTAGATTGGTGCTGCCTGGTGGGCTGCCCTTGGCTGTGGTGGGGACCTGCTACTGTGGCTGGCTGAGGATATTGTTGCCTGAAGTCATGTATGTTCATATGGTCCCTCATTTGGTCGCCCATACCAGCCGATTGGGCGGGCTGTTGGGGTGAATTTGGCAGTGAAATCCCCCTGTGGTCGAATGCATGGGACCTAGGGTTAATGGGGGTGGAGTCTCGGGCTGCCTGTCTCTCCACTTTGTCCATTCTCTTCGATAGGGCATCATTTGATTCTTTAATGTCTTTAAGTATTGACAAAATGGCTTCGTTATCAGGATGGGAAACTGGCTGTTGTTTTTCTTTAACACAAGCAGTACTTACAGTCTTTTTGCTTTTCTGAACATATGAACCATCGAGTTCAGAAGCCACCATCCTCTTTTGTTTTTTCACAGAAGTCCTGGCTCTTGCTGAGGCCGTTACCCTCTTCCTAGCATTTGGTATTTCCTTTTTAGATGAAGGCATATTGTATCCAATACTTTACTTGAGTCTATTTAAAATTTTGTTTGGTAAAACACTAAAATTCCTTTTCCAATAACTGAAATTTGCATGTTAACACAATGGCTGCCAATTCAAATATGACCCTTGGTTGGATACAAAGCCAAATAAGGCACTGGCCTGATTTCTTATTGGATGACCAGAGGTCAAGAGTTCATTAGAGGCTATAAGCATACAAGTAGTTATAAGGTTAAGGTAGGAGTCAACTGTCAGAGCAGGCCCCTTACATGGCCGTGCTGAATATAGCGCTTTGAGTCCTGTAGTATATGGAGATATTGCGCTGAGTATAAATACACAATACAATACAATACAATACTACAAATGATCTTGTCAACAAAGGTGGAAGGACTAACATACCATTTGTCCTGCATGAAAGATTGGTCCATAGTCACAAGAGAATAGGTCTCATTAGCTGCATCCAACCGCCACAATCCATAAAGATCACTCCTTACACCAAGTCCACATCACTGTTGGCCCGCACAGAAGCTTTATTGGTGGAACAGTGGTATAAGATAATCTCTTTGAGGTCTAAACACATTCTCAAGATGTATGGCTTCTCTTTACTTTATCACCCTTGCATTAATACAAGGTTGAGGCATTCTGATAACTACTCTCAATGTCTCAGCAAGTCTCAGACTTAGGCTTCCGCATGGCACACATTTTATGTTTCATTCTTTTTTGGATATTTTTGTTTGGTGTTTAGAGTATCTTATGGCTATGTTGTTTGTTTGGGGGTTTTTTTCATTTAAACTTGATATAGTTTCTGACAAACCCCACAATATCCATTTTAATACAAATTTTATAAATAAACATTGATTTTTACTTTTACTACCAAAACGTGAATTGAGAATACACAAATTATCACGTACACAAACCTTTTTGATTTTGTGTTGGTTCTGACAGTACATCATTGAGTTCCTGTAGCATTTCCATCCTCAGAGTAGCAAGGTTTGGACAGCACAAGAAACAGTGACTTGCGGCCTCTTTGCTTGCATTACAAATACCCTAATGCCAACCGAAAAACTTTACCTTGTTGATTTACGGCACTGAGGCACACCCGTATAACACTTAAATTGATAGATGCACAATCAATGAGTAAAATAAAACTGATGTGACCGGATTTTACTTGTGAATAATGTAACAAGTTACATAAACATTCTGTAGTAAAAAATAATAACAAACAACACATACATTACATTGGAGTATGCTAGATGAGGTACAAGTGTGATGTAAATACTTTTTACCCTGGTGAATAAATAATAATGTATTTTATAGAAGAGAAGCCTCTGGCAAGAGTAGTTTTCATTAAAACATTTATAAAGAATAGTTTGAGTTTTTGTGCAAGCCCCTGTCAAAACTGGGTCAGTTTGGATCAGACTAAAGTGGCATACATTAGAAAAAAACCTTTGGTGATAAAGATATTTATTATTTTCTTTTTTGTTATTTCTTTACTGTTGCACGTAGTGAGAGAAATAACCAAGAAAAAATATATTGCTAGACTTGGCAATCCAGCACAACAGTAACACTAAATTGGTACTATCCTTTCCTTCATCTCATGGAGCTTGGATATCTGGAGATAAGAATATGTGTTGAGACATGCCCAAGTAATAAAATAAAGGACTAAGCAATAATTTACTAAGCAGAAAAACTGTTTTCGTAAAACTCTACACTGATAAATCTTAAACAGAGGAATAGTGCAGCTGAATGTCCAGGGTTTTTTTAAATCTGTTCCATCTTTGGTACCATCAATTCATAAATGTAAAAACTATTTTAACAATAGTTTCTCTTTTGACTTCCAATGCTTCGGTCTGCTGGTCTGATTGATATTCAGGATGTCACACCTCTCACCAGTTTCTGCCAGTGGTTTGAATCAACTCATTCAAACAGAGCTTTTCTACCTACACTTGCCAGTGTCTGATGGTTTTCAGTGCAGAGTCTTGACTGACTAATGTACAATGCTTTCCTCTGTTGACTCAACTGACCAATGTGATATGTGATATGTAATGGGTTGATAGTGATCTCACTTGGCAAATGTGAGACACGAGACCTATGGTTGTCAAGGGGCTATATCATTTGACAAGAATTATGTTTCTGTGTCTTTTCAACAGCCAGGGTCATATTGCGACGGGTAGTTTACTGGTGGAGGAACCAGTGCATACTAGTTGGTCAAGATTCTGTACTTTATACCACTGGGTAACGGCAAGTAACTACCAACTTTCCAACATGAAGTGTTGAGATTCGAACCGGCGACCCCAGAGATCGAAGGCAAGCACTCTAACAGCTACACCACCACCAAGCCCTCTGTTGTGGTGTTAGGAGCTATCTTCTTGAATCAAGAGAGTCAGGTGCTAGTCGTAAAGATTTATCTTTTCAGTTGTAAGGTAATACATGTTTAATTAAAAGACCACTTTTCCCTGCCTGTTCTCACAAGACTGCTTGTAGCAGGGTTACAAGTTTAAAATTAGCCTTCATAATTAACCGTGTAAGTGAAACAGCAGCATTACATGAAAACATTACCTGATGCACCTTTATTAGGATTAAGTACTACATCAGTACAAGTAGATTACATTATATAAAAGAAGATATTTTACAACATAAATTAGGTTAAATATCACAGAGCATAATCTCAAACAAACTTGAAAACCAATGCATTAGAATTCTTCAGAAATACACTGTTAAAGCTGCACGAAAAATGTATCAATTAATGAAGGACATAAATATAATGCTTTACTTTAAATTTTGCTTATCTTAAACACGAAGTAAATGAACAGCTGAGTCCACATAGCTATTATGGCCATAGATTTGTGCTATGTGCAATAAATGGGATACACCTGAATGTGTTGAGATTCAAATGGATCGGAGCACTTACGGTGATAATCCTGTAGATTGGCTGCCACAGATAACGCGTGGAGTACTTATTTAGTGAAGCACAAGTCATTATATAGAGGAGTTGTTTATTTATAAATTGAATTGGAACAAAGTTATGTCAATAAGTATAAGTATTCTTATCACCTTTATGTTGACTAAATAGCTGGAACATATGTTTCAATGAGTGAAATTAGTGTTATTTGGATAGTATTTTTGCTGATGTGTGGGTTAAAAAGTAATTGCTGATCTAATTGGAAAGAATATGGCTTTAATCATACTGTAATACTGTTGTATTACAGTACACAAGCAAATAAACATTGAATAAAGAGAAATTTTTCTAATGTGATTAAAATGGAAAGAATAAATAACTCAATGACATATGTTTAATGTGGTACGTGTCTCCATCCATGATGCTGAGAATCGATTGCTTACACATTAGACATCACTTCTTTTGCTTCTTTAATTTTAACATACCAATGTTTATATAATAGGAAAGTTGACATAGTGACGTATAGTATATTATCCTGTAAGAACACCAGTATATACAATATAAGTCTGTGAAATGAGAACTCTGTATTTTGTCTTCTGGAGATTGCCTCCATGAATCAAATTAAAGTTAGGTAGTCATCCTATTGACAAATTTTGAACAATCTGGCTAATTTGACAATGTTGCAAATTTCACATTCTGTGGCAAATTATATTGTGTGTGAAGTTTTTAATAACAAAACAAATTTCACATTTGATGGCAAAGTCTACATGCTATGACAAAATTTCATGCATTGTAAAAAGTTGGGGTTTTTTTTTTTCTTTTGTGTGAACAAATTTTAGAACACAAAACAGAAAACGTCCTGCCTCGTCATATCTAGAACAGAAAATTTTTAATTTGTTAAGTGTTGTGTACAGCTATAGAGATTTCCTTTGCTTAAAATATGCTAAGGCACAGACGCAAGTTGTAACAATATTTAACTTTAATACTTAAATGTAGCAAGACAAGCTAACTCATTAACCTTTGTTTTTGACATTAGACACTACAAAGTTTCTTTTCTTTTGTATCAGTTCAGTTGATTGGCTACAGGTTGACCTAATTGCTTACTTACTGTGTTTTTTTGCACATTTAAAGGTAAAAATGAATTAACACAAAAGGAATCTTGTTGGAAACAAGTGTTTTGTATGGATTGATATGCATCTTATGGCAATATGGTCTCTCTTTTTTCACAAGTTGTTCCCTTGGTTGTGGAGTTTATCTTGTTACTGGATATTTCACATGCAAAAAGTGAGTATGCTTTACATTTCTATGAATATTTATTAATAGGGTATAACCTTTTTAGCAAATCATTTCAGGGGCTGTTCCATTTCTGCGATATATCGTAAACTTTGCTCCCAATTTTGAAAATGTAGGATTCAGGATATGGTTCACAATAGGTATAAGATGGGTTTAAGATTTGTTCCAACGTACAATATATTTTCCTGATAGCTTCCCAATTGGAGTTGCTATTGCCACAAAAATTTTCCGATAGTTTTGAGATTGTTTTAGATCAATTCGATAGGTTTACAATGGAGTTAAGATGAAACAGATAGGTTAACGATTAGTATAAGATGGAAAAGATTGCTGTACGACTGTAAGATAGGTTAAAGATCACTCAAGATTAAAACGATGACAATACAATTAGTCTACAATGTTATAAATCTGATAATGATCAGAAAAGGTTTGCGATAATTTCAAACAGTTTGAATTTCCCAAGTGTTGTACCAGTCAACTTGTAAACAAACAGACAAATGAAAGGTCATACATTTAATACCTCCTTGGTGGAGGTAATTATACATTCAGAATACAAACCAAAGAAAACAAGGATATGTTATTAATTCTAAAAAGTATTAAAGGATGTATTATATGCCATCACACTCCCATTTATCATACACTATTATCTTGCACCAGTCTATTCTCCATTTACTTTGGGAGAATGATTTACTTTTCAGCAGAGTGAACTGCCAACAGTCAAGTGTATCTGTCAGGCCTACATAGCCTTATAATCTTAGGGTTGTGTAGAGAAACATCTGGTGCAAACAGATATTGCGATTGGAATTTTCCCTGATGTCTTTATGTTAAGACTTATGGATGTTATTATTTTTTTCAAAATTTTGAAAAATAAAGCATGAATATATCTTATTTTCGTGATTTAAAGTTATCATTTCTTTAATTATTAAAATATATATATATATTAAATTCCCGCCATACATGACTTACAGCTGACCTCATTTTGGTGAACGTAAAGTTTCCTTTTCAATTTAAAACAGATATGGCAGATTTCAAAGTTTCATAAAACCAGTTGAAAAGTTTGTATCTTCATACAAAACTGATATACTTTTTCAGAAGATTAACGAACTGTACTATTTAGACAAACTGCGGCGAGTAAGGTAAATTTTTGTATTTATGTTGCAAATTCTGTTTGCTGGATGTAGCTCTACTACAGACCATCACTTCTCAACATCATTCTCATCTTTGTTTATGTGTAATCAGCCCCCCACTTTTTTACCTCATCAAGTTTTACACATTGCATGGGGGTGTATTATAATCTGTTTGGATTTCGCCTGATTGTTTTAATAAACTGCTGTTTTGCACACAGAGCCATATAACTTGTACAACGTACTCATACAAAGTACCTACCATGATAAACAGCACTACAAGTAACGTCTTGGGCTAAGCGGCCCTGAAATCGAGCTGAAAAGGGGGTATTGTATATGAGGGCATTTTTCCTTTTTACCAGTAGACCAATAAACTTAAAATCAAACTTCTTTGACCTTTTCGGGTTATTTCATTCAGATATGGATTTCAGATCCTCAGTATCCTTGTAGTTAGCTGTCATATGTGTGGATAGATTCCTACAAGTTCATATTTCCTTTGGGCCTGTCCTAATAGTGTGTGGTTCAGTGTTATGTTTCAGCCATCAAACCCTCTAACGTAAACATATGTAGGTCAGCAGTAGATATGTATCAAGTGATTTTATTGGTTTAGAGATCCATTAGGTTATGTTTTGCACATTCACTCACCCAATCTGTTCCTTTAAAAATATGCGATATGCCCACCTGTAGATAAATATGTACAATACATTTTTTACAAGATTTGAATTAACTCTATCATTCCATAAAAAATTAGGGTCCTCAGCGGGCTTGTCTGTTAGCATGTTTGGCATCTAATCACACAAGTTCGACTCCCACAAATGATAAAACTGAGGACCTGTGCCAAAATGAACCTGGTTGTTGGATAGGTTGTAGACCTATAGAAATATAACAGGCCTATTCTCAAAGCATGCTTTTTTCTGTGGAACATCGAAAAAAACTACTTTAGCCTGAATTCCATCTTACTTCCATCATGAAACCCTGATATAACAGACACATCCAGTTAAAACCTAATATCTCTTTTATGGAAACTATTTCACGTTACGAGCCTGTCTTATATTTGACTTTCAGATATGTATTTCAACATATAACACATATGCCATCTCCTCTACCAAATGAATTATAATGCTGGTGTTCCACTGGAGCCGACAGGCCGGTAACTATGCATTTATGGAGAGTTGGGACCAATGTTTACATGGTCAGTTAGGGTTGGTTGCAAGTTACCGGCCGACCGTTGCTGACCCTTGTATCCCACCCTAATTTCAGCCTCCTAGCAACCGGCCTGTCGGTTAACTTAATGGCCTGTTGGTTACACTTCCAGGCTTGTCAGTTAATCAAACAGGCCTGTCTGTAATAAATATCCGGCATGTCCCAAATATGGACTTCCAGACTGTACGTGATGACTCACCGACTGTTTGGGAAGTGTTACAGTACAGTCAGTAACTTTAGCCGGCATGTCTGTAAGTGTTCCTGACAGGCCTGTAAAGTTTACAGGCCAGTCGGTAACTTTAACCAACTGGGTCCTAGAGTCGTGAAAATTTGTAACTGACAGGCCGTAAACTGAAACCGACACACTGTAAACAATAACCGACAGGCCTGTAACACTAACAGACAAGCCGGGAACTGTAACAGACAGGCCGGCAATATTTTTGCGTCTTATGGCCTGTCGGTTTCAAAATCTGTGGGTATAAAATGGCGAGTCGGTAGACAATCTGCGTATATTTGGGCTTTGACTTGTCGAGAGACAACTTGTGTGCAGCTTTGATTTTAGTTTTTTTTTAGTTTTTTAACTTAGCTTAAGTTTTGAGCTAGGCTGGACTGGTTGGAAGTGAAATCTGTTCTGTGAGGTTTCACTTTTATTTTAAGTTTTTGTTTTTTAAAACAAGCTGTTCAATTGATTGATTGATCAGCATGCCAAGAGGCAGAAGGAAAAAGATTGAAGTACCAGCTGACACTCAACCACAGTTTGAGTTAGGAGTGGATATAGAAAGAAGGAGGAAGGAAAGAGAGGAGAGAGATGAGAGAGAGAGGATTGAACAGGAGGAGAGGGACAGAGTGAGGATGGAGAGAGAGAGGGAAGAGAGCCCAGAAAGAGGAGAGAAGAGAGTGCGAACTGACACGGATACTGATGTAGAATCAACTCAATCCAGACAGAAGAAGGGCCAGATGAAGTCCATTTTCCTGAGTGATTCAGATGAAGAAGCCATCGTGGAGTTCGTTCAATAGCACGAGGAACTGTATGACAAGACCAACGACCGTTTCAAAGACAAGCAGAAGAAAGAAAGAATTTGGGAGTAGCTAGCAGCTACCAGAAACTTGCCTGTCAAGACTGTGAAGAAGTGGTTCGATACTCAATGTACCAGATATGGCAAGCTCACTCAGACAAAGTCGGGACAAGCAGCTGAGAAGAGCACAGAACGACAGACCTGGCTGAAGGACAGTTTCAGTTTTCTACAAGGTCACATCAGAAGGAAGGGAGTTTCCAAGTCTTCTGCATTCAAGTCACCCCAGAGGCCTTCTGCAGCCACAGCCTCAGCTTCAGTTCCAGATACATCCAAGGACACAGAATCTGAGATGGAAATCATCATTGCATCAGATGTTACTCATCAGCCTTCGAGCACCAGTCCCAAGCGACGACAGCCTCCAGTCGTGACTACCACCATGTCTGCAGATCCAGTCTTAGATCAGTTCAAGCAGATGAGGTCGATGATTTCCACACTTCTGGGTGCATGGCAGGACCCCACTCCAAGTCCTAGACAGTCGTCCTGCAACCATCTCCACTCCAAGCTTGAAAACCTGGAAGAAAGGGACTTTTTAACCTTCAGGAATGAGACAGTGAAACTTCTCAGTGAAATACAGTACAAGGCCGAAGAACGCAAGTGACAGGTCACCAAAAGTCAAGAGGTCACCACATATCAACTTCCAGAAGCATCACAGGCCACAGCAGGATGTGAATACTTACCCAACATACCAGAAACCCAACCAGTCTCCATTCCAGTTGTGCAGCCTACACAGACAGCCACAGGAGAACCTGTTACAGTGATTGCCAAAGTACAGCAACCAACAAGGCCTTCATCAGCATCAGCACAGCCAACTTCTTACGTAGTTGTGGATGACCAACAGCCTGGGACTTCCAGACAGATGCTTTTCAACCCACCTTCACTTGCACCTTCACAACAGGAGGAAAGTTAGCACAACACTTCTGGATTATCCAGTCTCTTTGCAGTGATTCCCAGTGTGCTTCAGTATCAACAGATGGACACACTACAGCCATTTTCACCCTCTCAACTTCAACCAGCACCGTCACCAGTGCTATCTTCCACTCATCAGGAACAGTCAAGACTTCCCAGTCCAGCCAGCAGAGTCAGAGTCAGTTCAAGTCAGCGGATTAGCCCGCACAAGCTGCACCAAACCCGGTCCTTCTCAGGGCCACCCAAATCTTCCAAAAACAATTATCAAGCTACACGTCTCTGCTCAAAAACATAAAAAGCACACCGTACAACACTTACACCTCCCCACAGTACACAAAAAAATTGTGTGAATGAATGAGTAAATGTTAAACAAATATTAATGAAGTTCCAGATCTTCCACTCATCATGAACAGTCAAGACCTCCCAGTCCAGCCAGCAGAGTCAGAGTCAGTACAAGTCAGCGGATTAGCCCACACAAGCCGCACCAAACCCAGTCCTTCTCAGGGCCACCAGAATCTTCCAAAAACAATTAACAAGCTACACGTCTATGCACCAAAAACATAAAAAGCACACCATCCAACACTTACACCTCTCCACAGTACACAAAAAAAATTGTGTGAATGAATGAGTGAATGTTAAACAAATATAAATGAAGTTCCACCACAAAACAAAAAACATAACAAAAAAATTCCCTTAAGAAAAAATAATCCCCTAAGAAGTCAAGGTAAAACCAATCCCCACCCCGCAACAAAACCCAATTTTAAATATACACTCCCCACCCCCCAAAAACAAAATCCAGACTCAAACCCACGTCCCCCCAAAATCAAGATGTAGACTCAAACCCATGTCCCCTAAAATCAAGATACAGACTCAAACCCACCTCCCTCCCAAAACCCAATTTGAAATAAAATGCCACACTCACAGACAAACAAACATGAGCCCTAACTAAATATACAAACGTATGAGTGGCAATGGACTGACAAACTGAATAAAAAACAAAATATTAAACTGGGACTGCAAACCTGTACAATTTTGTCTTGCAAATTTCCTAGCAATTTTTTTTAATTCTTGCCATAAAATATTTTCAGGTAGTTATTTTGAAACTTTTCCCCCTTATTTTGTAAGTTATTTTTTCTGAGAATTAAGCCAGGTCATGTTGGGGTGGGATGTAAACTTTGTAAATTGAAGACCTGGGTTTAGTGCTGAAATTTATTTTTGTGAACTGAGTTTGTGATGGATTTGTAAATTGAGGACCTGGGTTTAAATCTGTAAGTGATAAAATATATTTTTCTGAAGTTTGGGATGGATTTGTGTTTGTGATGGGGAATGTTTTTGGTGAAACTGAATTTGAATTAAATTGTTGGAAATTTGGGGTTATTTTTTTGAGGCGACAGTTTGCTACATAAAAGTTCTTGGATTATTTGGGTAGTCCTGAAAAGGACTGATAGATGACAGCATGTTCTCCCCCTCAGTCTTCTTAAACTATCTCCTCCTGCCCAGCCAGCGCCCCCACGTGATTGAAGTAGTCTTTCAGTAGGTCTCATTGATCTTGTCTCTGTTCCCCCTGGTCTGCCTGTGGTGGGTGTATGTCATCAGCTGGTGTGGGTGGTCTGTCTGCTGCCCCCTGATGACTTCTCAGCATATTATGTAGTACCACACATGTTAACACAATATCTCTCACAACTTTTGGCCTCTGCTGCATGGTGGTCAACAGCACCCTGAATTGCTTGACAAGTATACCAAATGAGTTCTCGACCACCCTTCTCCCCCTGGATATCCTGTAGTTGGCTATTCTCTCTTCTCTGGTCAGTTGGCGTCTAATGGCAGGCTTGACCAGCCAAGGCATCTGGGCAAAGGCATCATCTCCCAGCAGGAAGTAGTGTAGATCTTGCCCCCCAGGTCCAAGTGGTTCAGGTGAAGGTAGTCCCAAGGTTCCGTTCTCAATTCTTCTTTTCAGTTTACTGCGGTTGAAAATCTGTGCATCAGTTGATGACCCACTGGTCCCTGCATTGACCCACAGGAACTTGTAATCTGCATTGACTAAAGCCAAAAGTACCAGGGAGAAGTAGCCCTTTGTAGTTGAAATATTCACCGCCTGACTTCTTGGGCTTCTTTATAGCAATGTGTTTTCCATCTAGTGCACCGACTGCATGGGGGACATTCCATCTGTTTCTAAATCTTTCTTCAATTTTCTTCTAGTCTTCAGGATCAGTGGGGCACACCAGATACTCTTGTTGAAATTCTTTCAAAATGGCTTTGCAGACCTGGGGGACAATTTTGCAGATGGTCGTTTTTCCAACCCTCCATTAGTATTGCAGTGAGGTGTAGCTTTCCCCTGTGGATAAGTGTCTCAAAGTAACTGCCGGTTTCAACCCGACTTCCACTGGCTTCCTGAAGTTGGTGATTGACTTCCTGAGGTGGGGGTGATTCTTTCTTCAAGCAAATCAAAAAATGCTGGCTCCATCCTGGTGAAATTTCTGTAGCCTGGTATGTCAGTAGTGATTAACTCATCCAAGAGTGGTCTGTAGCAACCTCTTTCCTCTCTCTGCAGTATCCAGGGCAGGACCCATGGATTCTGTGGCTTCCTTCTCCTTCTGGGTTGTGGGGGTGATGGTGATGGTGGCTGGACAGGTGCTGGGTTCTGTATATCATGTACAATAAAAAAATTAAACTCAATAAAAACCAAAAAGACCCTCAAGTGATCTATCAGTTGCTCTTGATGTGATCCTGTCATCTTTAAAGTGTGAAATGAATGGCACATCACAGGGGAGGGGGGTTTATATAGTGTGATAAGGATCCCGCTTCTGGATCACAACTATAGATACCGACCCACCAAAACAATCAGTCCTGTCAGGAAGGGTCGGGAACATGTTCCTGGCTTGTCTGCTTGTCTTTACGGCTTGTTTGTTTGTTATCCGGCTCGTCTGTTAGGGGTTTAGTGCTTGTCATAGTACGACTGGCCGTATAAAAAACGTCCCCGACCCTATGTCTTGTCGGGAAGGTCATTACAGCCTGTCTGTAATTATACCGTCCTGTCGGGGATTTCATAACCGACCCAGCATTTTTGCGCGCTTTTTCTCACAACTCTACAACAAACTTTTGCAACCGACCCTAGGGTCGTAGGGTCAGTTACAGGGTTGGCTCCAGTGGAACACCTGCATAACTGAAGGCACGAAGATATTATATCTGATATTAATTAGTCAACATATTTTATGGATTTTGTTACCGTTTCAAGGCCATCAGAAAGTGTACACGGGCACCAAAGAATCAGAGGGAGTATTCACTATACAGGCGCCACCTACCTACCCTGACAAGAACTACTTTCTCGATGGAGACCAGTATATCTTCATAATAGAAAACAAGGAATTGCAAGGAGCTGTGAAACTGCAGTTTGCAGAGTTTTATTTACACCCAAAGAGCTTTATAACAGTAAGTGAACTACATGTAAATATATATGTTAAAACTACTACATACTTTATAAACAATGATTAATGCTGTGTCATTTAATCTTTACAGCTAACTGGACAGTGTATGATGATCCAAAGCATCATATTATTTACAACTTTCAGTCAACAGAATCTATAAGGAATACTAATTCTTCATTGACCAAATATTGTATGTTGATATAATGTATTATTTTTATATAATCATATGTATATACTAGCCTTGCTTGAGGCTCAAATTTGTACTAAATCTCTTTTAAAATGGATGCAGATATTTGCTTAAGGCTCAAATTTGTACTAAATCTTTTTTAAATATGGATGCAGATATTTGGTGTTCCTAAAGCACTCATACATGAAGGGAGATATAAGCTCATTAGACAGATACCTCTGCCCTAGCAGTATGCAATATATAAGCCAGCATGTGTAAGAGTACGTTATATAGAATGTTCTTCCTGGTGAGATTCTTGGGTCCTCCTCCTTATCTTCTTTCAGAAGGCAGCTTAAAACCTACCTGTACACCAAGGCATACCCACCTTAGTCTTAGTCACGGCCTGGCGTCCTCTGTGGTGCTTGGCCTCTATTTTGTCCCTGGGTCCTAAAATTGGTTGGCTTTTTTGGTTCTGTTGCGCCTTAGAGTCCCCTTTGAATAGGGGAGATTAAGTGCTATGAAAGTCCAATTAGAATTAGATAAACTAAAAGTTTTTCCTGATTTAAAAAATATTGAGCCTTTAGCAAGTCTATTTCGAGATTCAAAACTACAGGGGTTCATGATTAGGTCTAGAGTACAGAATATTTTATTTACAGAAAAACCAACAAAGTTTTTTTGTAACCTAGTAAAAGCCAAATATATTGACAAGACTATTAAAAAGATTACCTCACAAAATGGGAAAATTATTAATAACCAAAGGGATATTCTTAATCAAGTAAAATGCTTTTATGCAGATCTATTTTCATGCAAAGACAAAGATGAGGACTATCTGAATGATCTAAACAACACCCTACCAAACTCAAAAAAATTTTCGCCACAAGAATCAGAAGGAATGAATGGCCCTTTGACTATTACAGAATTAAGTAATGTGCTAAAAAGCATGAAACATAATAAAACTCCAGGACTAGATGGCTTTCCTGCCGAATTTTATTCAGTGTTCTGGAAAGAATTACAAATCTTTATACTAAGTGCACTAAATGAGAGTTACCAAAAAGGGATCTTACCTCCAAGCTTTTGTCAAACAGTTATTAGTTGTTTGCTTAAAGGAAGTAAACCAAGGGAGACCAATTTCGTTAACAACGTGTTTTATACAAAATGGTAACCAGTGCAATTGCATCACGTCTTAAAAAAGTTCTTCTTGATTTAATCTCAAATTGTCAAACCGGTTTTATAAAAGGTAGATTTATAGGCGAATGTACCAGATTAGTTTACGATATTATGAACTACACCGAAAAAAAGCAAAAAACAGGGCTACTGATGTTAATGGACTTTGAAAAGGCCTTTGATTCAATTTCCTGGAAATTTATGTTTAAAGTTATAATTTTAGCAGCGAATTTATTTAATGGATTAACATTTTAACACAGAGATAACAGCTACAGTATTGCAAGTAGGTTTTTTGTCAGATTTCTTCCCAATTAAAAGAGGCTGTAACCAGGGGGATCCAATAGCGCCTTATCTTTTTATTATATGTGCACACGTATTGTGTAAAATGATATTAACAAATAAAAATATCAAAGGGATAAAAATTGGATCAGATGAATTCAAAATCTCTCAATTTGCCGATGACACAACTTTGTTTATGGATGTTTCCTTGCAGTATACATTGAATGTGTTCACTATCAGGGTTAAAAATGAATTTATCAAAAACTAGGATGCTTTGGATAGGTAACAAAAATGCTGTAAAGAGAAAATTAACTGTGGTAAATTTTTAAACTGGTATAGTAATAATTTCAGTTTATTGGGAATTACCTTTGATCTAAATCTATCAAATATACCACTGATCAACTATGAAAATACCATAGTTAAAATAGAAAACACTATAGCTTCATGGAAAAAAGATGTTTAACACCTTTAGGTAAAATCACAGTTATTGAGTCTCTTATATTATCTCAGTTGAAACACCTTTTTATGTCAATTCCGCTACCTGGAAAAGGTTTCGGTGAAAATCTCAATAAAAAATTATACAACTTTGTTTGGGATGACCAACCCGAAAAAATTAAGCGTGTGATCTTATCTCAAAATAAAGTAAATGGAGGGCTCAAAATGCCAAACATTGTTAATTATATATATGCTCTAAAGTGTACTTGGATAAGAAGAATTCTTGTTTCACCTAACAGACCTTGGGTCAGGTTGTTTGAATCATCATATTGTTCTTCAAACAATTTGATTAATTATGGTCCCTTTTGGGGGATCAAAGTTAAGGATAAAATTGAGAATGATTTTTGGAAAGAAATATTTTTTACATGGAATAATGTTTATAAAACCTGTCAATTGAAAACTGAGTCAGATATATTTAATACTCCTCTATGGTGCAATAGTAAACTATCTAATAGCAACTTAGTAAAAAATAATTGGAACAATCAAGGAATTTCTGTTATTGGACACATTGTTGATTCGAATCTTCAGATATTAAAAATGAAAAAATTCATATCACAAAATTCCGCATTAGTAACCGAAAGGTCTTTCTTTTCACAACCATTTATTCCTCATCATATTCTCATCTTGCAAAACTGTAGGCATGGTTGTAAAGGTATCTATAATATGATTAATGTACAAGAGGTGGAAAATAAGTGTAAGATAAAATGGAACAAAGATCTAACATTCAATAATTCAACATGGAAAAGTGTATTTAAGTAGATTTTTTATAATATCCAAGACAATTCCTTGATATGGTTTCAATATAGACTGATCCATAGAGTACTTGGCACTAAAGATTTACTCTGTAAAATGTCATTAGAAGATGCAAACATCTGCAGAATATGTCAGTGTGAAACAGAATCTTTGATGCATCTGTTTGTGCATTGTTCACATGTTGTTAACCTTTGGACATCCTTGGAGTCACGGATATACTCTTCTACACATAAAAGATTAATATTTTCACAAGAAGATGTTATTTTAGGCTACTTATACAATGATAATAACTACTGTCCCATAAATACCATCACAGCTGACACAAAGAGTTATATTTTCTCAAGTGCAGTACATGGGGCTATCCCACACGTCAATGCTTTGAAGCACAAGCTTCAGAAACAATTTAAAGATCAGCATCATGTAAATGTGAAGATGAATAGGGCTGATAAATTGAACTGTCAATGGCTCCCATACAGAAATTTATTTATATAATTTTTTTATTATTATTATTCCCCTGATTTTAAGAACATATACCAATATGTGTCTAGATGTAATGTTATGAGTTGTTATAAGAGCAGTTACTTTTAAACTAAAAATTGTACTATATTACTTGTATGGGTATTAATAAAAAATTACTCTTTCATTATTAACACATTACATCCTTATAATTGTTTCAAATTTTTTGTGCTAACTTCATTGGTGATTCACGTTTTCCATTAATCAGTAGAACAATCCTTAAAACAGACAATATGGAGGAAGACTGAAGCTTATGTCCTTCTTCAAGATAACCCTAACACTTTTCACATTACCTAGTGCAAGTAGCAGTACTTGGAGCAGTACTCAGAAGGCTCGGAACACTCATAAGACATAGCTTCTCTTTGGACAAGATTAGTCAGCAACATGTTTATAGAAGTGTGTACAGAATAAGTCATAACAACTTGAATGTATGTCATATTAACATTAAGAGAAGTTTTGTGGGACATACGACCAAAATGATTAACCATGGCCACTCACAACAGAAATCCTCACTCACAAATGTTTTTAAAATTAAAAAGAGTGAACAGGATCACATAGAATGTACAACAAACCCTCATATGACGTACACAAGTTCAGTCCTGAATGCATTCTCAGAGTGGTGATGAGGCAAGCTCCAGACACTGGAACCAAGTAAACCACAAGATCACTTGGGAGTAAGAACCCCTGAAAATGTAGTGTACAGCTGAAATAATTCAGTTTTATTTTCTCATCTGAGCGTGCAAGTTTGTTTGGAATCAAACAATAGACTACCAACAGAGAATAATCATAACTTTATGCTGTATGCAACTTTCCTAGTTCACAGAAAGTTTGACTGGAGATCCCTCTTCCTAAAAAAGCACATATTTGCATGATGATCATTCAGTGTCTGTGCTCCCACAGCCACGAGTAAATTGCGGCAGAATATCAGGATGATAATTCCTCTGTAAAGACTCATTTTATTTTACAGTTTCTGCAAACACAACAGAAATACCATTGCTGTGTGACTTTGTGGTATGCTAAGTAATTAGGTTATGTTAGTTGGTGAAGGACAGTCGTCTTCCATTATTCTATATTAAGGCTGCCCTTCATTCACGTAACTACGTCCACTCTCTTGAACTTTATTTCTTCAATATATTGTGTATACAGATCCTGGATGGTAAATATGGTGGCTACAGTGGACATGTGATTGGTCGCTATGACGTTAATTTTCCACCACCCCCCAGGATAAGTAGTAAATCCTGTTGTCTCAGACTGGAGTTCACTTTAGGCTGTTGTGGGCCAGCTTACCCAGGAGCCAATGGTTTCCGGGCAACATTCAAATATGTAACTTGTAGGTATTTTGATTCATTGACTGACTAATTAATTAACTGGCTGATTGTTGTGAGTGATTGAGTTACTGATTGATTGACTGACTGATTGATTGATCTGAGTCTAAAATTGCTTTGAATACTTTGTATTACTCACCACAATGGATAACTGAGGGGATGGAGGGAGTAGTAAGATTGCAAACTGTTAAAAACATCTGCAACATCCAACTTTCTCTATATTGATACAATGATTTGGTTGTAAATATTAGCCACTTTTATTGTTAAAGTAATGTTGGTAGCTACGAAGTCAAATAAACTGAAACTTGGGCTGTTTAACTGAAATTAATATAAAGTAATAAAAAGTTCTCGTGGGCCTATATCTCCAGTGATTCAGTATGTCTGCTAGTACTTTTAGTAGCCGTATTACTAACTTCAGTTCCGTATTAGGGTGGTATACTTCAACATAATCAAAGTAAAAACAAAAGCAGGCAGTCATATCTATCAAGTAATTTAAAAATAAAACATTCACATAAAGCAAATCATTGGGAACTTTCTGGGATTTTGTGGAATATTTTTACTTATTTTGCATTGTTGTTTTTTTTCATAGCTGATATTATTAATTTCGGTTTTTTGGGGTTTTTTTTTGTAATATTTCAGTTCCAGGTAAAGGAAGACGTGAGAATTGTAATGGCGAGAAGTCATACACTCAGCTGTGTAATGGTGAATGTATTCCACCATTGGAAAATTGCCGTATGTCATTATACAATACTTTGAATAGTCTTCATTACACCAAAATCTGTCAAAGGGCTTGGGTCCTCAGTGGCTTAGTTCTTTAGCAGGTTTGGCATCAAATCACAGTTCATGGTTCATGTAAAAACATCAAAGGTTCAGCAACGAGTCACAGTTTAGTCCTGAGCAATATTTTGCATTAAACTAACTGACATCTTTCTTGACAAACGGTTATAAGATTAGAAAGACATTAACAAGCATTGTGGCACAATCTTTGATGATCAAGATGGCAAAACTGAGAACTTCAAAACTGAGTTATAAAGAATTTGAAGCTCAGCAGATAAAAGAGTTTTGATACCAGAGAGTAATATACTACAATGATTGGTCGGCCGAAATTAGTTGCTTAATGCTTAATTGTGAAGACAGCTTCTCTGTTTTCATATATTAGCACATTCATGCAAAACTTTCAAATACTGATTATGGGCATACAACAATGTATGTGTAATGATATAAACTCTATATAACATTGCTATTAATATTCTATAGTATTTGTATGTATGTTTATGTAGTATCATTTATTTTTGTATTAATAGTGATAACAAAATAATTTCAATAAAATAAGTAATGGATAGGGTTATCATAATACCAGTTTAATTATTGTTGTTTATAAAAGAAAATAGACTATATTCTCTAAAATATACAATAAGAAAGATAAAACTTTAAAATATAAAAATAATGTATGAATAAAACATTAAACATGATGTGTTCAGGCATTATGTGTAATGCCTAGAGCTTATTTTCACTCATTAATTTCGTGAAATGCCTGAACATTTGCAAAATGACAAATAATGTTCAGTCATTACGCGTAATGCCTGGTTACACATACTGCCTGAAAAGTAGATATTCATGGTTGCATATCTTGCTTATTTCAGCTTCCAAGATCCCACTGCCAAGAAACATGAAAAGCAGGTACGGTACAGTGTACGGCTTGGCAGTGATACTGGCGACACTGTGTACATTTGTCTGCTTCAGCCTCACCATTGTCTGCATTGTGTTCTTCCTGGAACGTCACCGGAAATGGCGACAGAAAAAACATGGTGGGCAGGGAGATGAACTGGAACGGATGCTTAGTTCAAAGAAACTAGAGTATACTGAACCAATAGAACTGCTACAGTTAGATTCAAACAAAGCCAAGCTATGTGAAAGGTTTATAGACAAAGGTTTATTTTATCAGAGGAATGACAGCTATTCAAGTAATTCACTAAACAGTTTCATTGTATAGTCTAGAGTGGTAACATGAAACAAAAATGATGGGATATTTTAAAATAGTGAAGATGATACAATAGCATGTGTCTTTTTGTGATATGCTAAATTGTATAAATAGCATGATCAAGTAGGTACAGCTGGATGACAGTGGATGGAGGTACAAGACTTAGAGCCACTATCGATTCTGTAATGAAATATGAATTTTAAAAGTATTAGTGGCACAATATAGAGTAAGAAATATTAAAGATGGTGGTTGCTTATGTGAACTAATGGTGCTAGACTTTCCTAATATTACAAGGTTCTGTTACAAATAAGATTTTAACTTTTGATTTACATTACTGAAATATTTATCTTCTTTCTAAAATGTGAAATTGAAGTGGCAGCCAGATTGAGTATTATCAGGCAAATCATTCAAAATCTTTGGAGCATCATACACAATAATAAGACCAGTTTGCTTGGATCCGCCTGACTTCTGTGAGAATTATGTGTTCTGTGTCTGGGTTTAAGAAAACGTCTAAATATTTAGGGTAACCCCTCTCCAGGAACTTATACACCAGTGAAGCTGTTTTAATAGTTCACTGTTCAGTTGGCAACCAATGCAGGCTTGTAACAACTTATTTTGTATCAACGACTTATTTTGTATTACCTGACTTATTTTGTATCAATTTTTGACTTATTTCGTATTACCAACTTATTTTGTAGTAAAATTGTCTTATTTTGTATTACTTGGCTGACTTATTTCGTACCAACAGTTGACTTAATATGTTACAAAACGGTGCGCAGAATTTTGGCAAGATTTCAGGGTGATACAAAATAAGTCGATAATACAAAATAAGCTGCTCTATAGACAACTTGTTTTGTATCACTGACTTATTTTGTAGAAATTTCAATTCATCGTTTATAGTGGATTGTCTCCATCAAAGGATGGACTCAAAGGATTTTAATCCTTACTGTCATTCCACAGAGATATAACTAATTAGACTAGTCAGTAGTATATTGAAAATTATGTCTGCATCTGTAAATAAACTTTAGTTTGGTGTTATATCTTGGACTGGAATATATTTGTGGAAGTATAAATGCCCTTGTTGAGTCAGATAAAGTTTACATACAGATAGCTCAGATTTGGTTTATCGGTAATAAGACTAGAATAACATGGTTCCCACTCCCTTTTCCAATTTAAATTCCATGTGTTTTCCCTATGAAGTTGATTTTTTTCCCTGGATTTTATAAATAAAATAACACAATCAGTAATTTTATTGTGGCCTCACCCTCCCCTTACAGCAGTCGCGATCCACGGAGCGTGAATGCAAATGGCTGTTACTCTTCAAAATCATTCTGAAGTTTTCAAATTCCCTGTGTTTTTCCAAAATTTTTAAATTCCCTGTGTTTTCTCTGTCTGGAATTACTTTTCACAATTTCCCTGTTTTCCCTGTGCAGTGGGAACCCTGAATAAAAAGGTTAAAATGCTGCAACTGGTTGCTACAAACATGTTGTTTCCCGATAAAAAATAGCATCAGAGATGGCTGGATCCCACAACTTTGGGAAAATCAATGAACTCAATGAGATTAGATGCTATAATGTACACTTCGTACACTCAAAAAACATCTGCCTAAAGATTACAGAGTAAAAGTTATAGGGAGCATTGATGTAAGGCTAAGAAGTTGAACAATACACCTGTCCCCAGGCCATTGTTCATGTGAAGTTTCAACCTTTTAAAGACTATAAAGGTCAGCATTGCTATGACAAGCTCAAAGGTCAACATGTTACACTGCACATTGCTAACCTATACTTCCTAACCAGTATCCCTACCAAGTATCAACATCCTACACCTGACAGTTTAAAAGATATGGGCCAGATAAGATTTTAAAGATGAAAAGTCACTACAGCAAGGTCAAATGTCAAATCAAGGTCATACTATGATGCTGCACACCTACACCCCTTAACTAATATCCCTCAATGTCTCTATCAAGGTTCAACATCCTACCCCTTATGGTTTATGAGATATAACTGGGATGAGTTATTACTGAAGCCAGCCCATCCACTTGGCTGAAAGACCGCCCAACTGCCCAGCCTGACACCAATACCTGGGTGACAACAATACCTGCACAGCGTAAGAGCTACAATGTCCCAAATACTGTTTTGCAAAATGTCCAATTCTATAGACAACAGGCAAATGGCAATCACATGTCAGCTCAGCATTATTCAATAGAATATAGAGAAGGGTGGCACATGTGTTGATCCATTGGTAGCATTAAGCATTTGTTATGTATCAGAAAGAAAACAAGAATGGCTGTGTATCATTTTAATAACCAAAATCTTTGCAATACTAAAATTTCAGGGATAAATACAATTTTTCCAATTCTTATGTACTAATTACTATTGTAAGAAGTCCGGATGTCCAAGGATCTTCAATTTGCAAAAGGAATGGCTACAGATCCAAGGAAAATTGCATGGTCTTTCATGGAATGGATAATAAGAGGCAAATATTTGAAAATTATAACAATTTGGATGTATTTTCTAACTTATGATCTATGTTTTAGTGTAATCTATGCCAAAGTGTTAATGTAACATTAAAATATTGAATAAACAAAGAGTTCCACAGTTTTGAAAACAAAATTCCTTACAAAGTTTGGAGTTTTATAACCTGGATAATACAAAATAAGTCAGTGATACAAAATAAGTTGTCTATATTGCAGCTTATTTTGTATTATCGACTTATTTTGTATCAATGTCAGTGCTGAAAATACAAATTACTATCAGGTGAATAGTAAATGGACTTCAACATTGAATCCAGTAAGGATTAAATTCCTTTGAGTCCATCCTTTGGTGGAGACAAGCCACTGTAAAAGGTGAATTGGAATTACTACAAAATAAGTCAGTGATACAAAACAAGTTGTCTATAGAGCAGCTTATTTTGTATTATTGACTTATTTTGTATCACCCTGAAATCTTGCCAAAATTCTGTGCACCGTTTTGTAACATATTAAGTCAACTGTTGATACGAAATAAGTTGGCCAAGTAATACAAAATAAGGCAATTTTACTACAAAATAAGTCGGTAATACAAAATAAGTCAAAAATTGATACGAAATAAGTCAGGTAATACAAAATAAGTTGTTGATACAAAATAAGTTGTTACAAGGCTTCTTATATACAGAAGCTACGTGTGACAAGTCGACAACCTGATGGCATTAATGATAATTCTGGTGAGAAAGTTCTCAGCACATTGAAACCTTTCAAAGATCAAATGCAGAGAGATCCCTGAACAATTAGTGTAGTTCATTTGACTGCATTTACAGCCATAGCAGCTACATCCTGTCTAAGGTGTTCTCTTAGTGTCTTTAATTCCCTGATTTTAACAATGTGTGCCTCACAGATACTTTGAACATCACTGGAAAAGAAAAATATCAGTCAAATGACAAACCAAAGTTCTCGAACATGTTTGTAGGAGAGAGAGAGAGAACAATTAAGTATGTTGAAGGAATTTTTAAGCATTTCATGCTGTACCTTTGCCCAAAATATGATAAATTTGGTTTCAACGTATTTGCGGAAAATTAGTACTTGGCAACAATTTCAACCTTCAAAAGGCTGTATGGTATTCTTGTAAATAAGATGTTTGTATGGTCATCAGCATACAAAAAAACCTTAATATAAGGATGACTACGGATGACCTTACTATGGCGAGTATTGCATAGTTAGAATAGTATTGGACCAAACACAGCATCATATTAGGACCTTTCTAGCATCAGAAGGTAGAGAACCAATCTTAATACACTGACATTGATCAGTGAGGTAAGACTTGAACCACCTAAGCACCAAACAACTAACACCAAATCATGATTTTAATTACTTAGAAGTGTTCCATTTCGTCAAAACATTGATCAAGCAGTGCTACACCAGTGGCTCCACCTTTTGACAAAAATGAATTAAAAACTTAATTGGTAATAGTTAGGTTTCAGTCGAGTGATCAGGGAGATTCTCATTATCTAATACATTTAAAGTGGCATGATCATTCAACTGGGAAGCTACCACCCACTCAATAAGTTTAAAAATTAAACGCAAACCATAAACAGGGCAATAATTCTTCATTTTTCATTGTTTTAAGTATTTGAGTAACACCAGCTGTTTTGAAACCATCTGAAATAAAATGCTCAGCTGGACAACAGTTAACTAACTTAGTGATTAATGAAAGATGAATGTCCAAACACTCCTTCGCAAGAACTATAAGCCAAGGTCGAAGAAATAAGATTTTGCAGGGGATTTATTGATGAATCTACGAATTTCATCTTCAGAAACCTGATTTTTCGTGAAAACATGAAATATAAGTAGATCAGAAGGCGATGGAAGCTCTAAAGAATCAGTGCTGGTTAAAGATTAAAAATACATAAAGAAGTCAGCAAGAAATCTGTGTAGTAAATGAGATGGAAGAACCTTTCATATAGTGTCAACCTCAAGATCTGCCACAATCTTTGAGGCCATAACTGTTTTGACGAACAATATCTCTATAGCACTTGGCTTTTTCTTTGTTTACCATTAAGTTGCACCAAACAATCTTTTTATATAGTCTGGACCTATTGTGTGAAGAATTTTCTTGTGCCAGATATGATTTAACGGACACCTAAAAACCTTAATGCTCAAAAAGGAATAAGAAGCCCATTTAGCAAGGTCTTTGGTAAAAGCGTTTGTTAGATTAGGCCATGTTTATCCAACAAATGGTTGTAATTCTTTATATATTTCTCATGCAGAACACTGACAGCATTACTGGGATAACTGACAAATTAGCAATTATTTAGTTTGCTACTAAGGCTAGCCATTTCTGTATTATGATACCTCTGAAAAGTAACTCTATGTAATATAGAAGGAGGATTCTAGTATTCGAGGCTTTTACAGGCCAAGACATGGTCAAAGATGAACTCACCATTTGTTACACTTGACATTGAGCCTAAATCACAAGGCCTGAGAATAAGATCAAGAATGTGTCTATACAGGTGAGTAGCTATTTGCAGAAACTGATGATATTATAGGATTTAGGCTATTTCAAACATTAACTCTGTGGCCAGAGGTTGTGAATACTGAAATTAGTACATATTAAAAAATGTGTTGCTAACAGCTATAGCTAAGTCTAACAGGAGTGACAGCTGAGATGTCAACTTGCTCAAAAGAAATCCCATGGGAAGGAGAATCCACCTTTATGATCAAGGGTATTCCTCATGAAAAAGCTCACATCACTACCACAACCAAGCACCTTGTCCCTACAACGCGATGTGTATTGGGGAAGACTGATAAAACGAAGAATGTGTGTTTCAACCAGTGCTAGTAGGTCCAGTGATTTTGTTGAGATCATGTCATTAATACTGGTACTCTTGTTCCTGACTAATTATGCGCCTAAGGGTCTGTCCTTAATAAAGAGATTAAACATTTTAAAACTACAATTAGAATAAGAATCTGCCGTTTGTCATTCCAAAGGACATTGGCTCATATTTAACGATATATCTCCACATAACAGGAGTAGGATCGAGAGGCCCCTCAGCTTCATACTTGAGGGAAAATCTTTATTCCATGACAACAGTTTGTATGCTAAAATTACCAGTAGTAAGTGGGTGTCTGGAATTAAGTGTGAGTCTTGAAGAACACCTGAGGCAGGAAATTTTGCGTCATATCGAAAACAGAAAGATATAAAAAATAAAAAGATATAATGAAAGTAGTAAACAGTGAGAGAAATATAAAATCCATCCAATGTGAAACAGATAAATGATAATTTCCTTTTGTGTTAATAACTAAGACAGTTAATAAAGCAAATTATTTTATTTTAAAATAGGAAGCAATAGGGAATGTTGGGCAGAAAATGAACAGTTGCCAAAATGGGCGCAGATAATGAATGCTACTCTTTAAATGGTCAACAAAATGTAAATAAAACTGATTGAATCCTGCAGAATATTTAAGCTTTATTTAAGTAGGCTCTAAAAGGCCCTAATTAGTCCTTAAAAGGGCCCTGGCCTTAACATCCATGTGAATAAAGTGAGAATCACCACTTTTGTCTACTCTGCCGAAATATACTACAGATACTACTTGTAGGTCCCCTTTTAGCTTTTTGGGTGTATATGTCTGCTTAGAACTTTTAAGTTTTTCAGCTGGCTGAGTGGGGAGTATGGGGTTCCCGTGAGTCGCCCACGGGACGAACGACTTAGGAGCTTGACTGCTTGACGCTTAGATGACTGAGCATTAAGGATTTTGACTGGGTAGACTCTCCACGGTCCCTTTTCTTTTACTCACAGCTTAAGGTTACTGGAGTATCACTATTCCTTATGCTCAGGGATGTATGCCCCTTGTTGTCTTGCCTTTTTGTTGTTTTTCTTTGTGAATGTTTCACGAAATGGCACCGAGTTGTTTGTCTCTGGGTCCACTCAAGCCTCTAACCGTCTCCCTAGATCCTTTAGGCAGGCAAGCTGCAGCAAAAATGTACATCACTTTCCTTGTTTAACTAAGTTTAGAGGTCTGTCAGTTTTGCTGCTACTGTGTGGTGATATTTCCCTAAACCCAGGCCCTATTTCATTTGGCGTTGTCAACTGCCGATCAGTCAGAAACAAGGGACCCAGTATTTCAGGCATCATGTCCACACACTCTCTCAGTCTACTGGCCATGACAGAGACACACATTCGTCCAACTGACAATGACAGTTTTCTTGACTCCATCACTCCTGCTGGTTTTAAATTGTCGCATAAACTTCGTTCTCACGTCTTTGGTGTTGGAGTTGGCTTTTTTCTCAATGAAAATATCAAGTTCAAAATTCTTGACAGTCCTACCTATACATCCTTTGAAGACATTATTATTGGTATTGGCTCTTCTACTAGTCCTTTTACGATAGCTTGTGTTTATCGACCTCCAGGCTCATGCTCAGATGAATTTTTTGACCAATTTCTCAATCTTTCTGAGTATCTGTCTTCTGTTAGTTCCTCATTTTTTGTGTGCGGGGATTTCAATATTCATGTGGACACTACTTCTAGTGACAGTACTAAATTTTTTAATTATCTTGATTCATACAATATTACTCAGCATGTTCGCTCACCTACTCACCTTCACGGTCACATCCTTGACCTTGTCCTCACACCAACTGAGCCTACTGTTGTTTCCAATGTTCGAGTTGGTGGATTCTTTTCTGATCACGCCGTTGTTCATGGACAGCTTGATTTGCTTAGTCCCTCTGCACCTAAATCAAAAACAGTTACCTTTCGGATGTATCACAAGATAAACATGCAGAGTCTGATGTGTGATCTCGCAAATTGTTCATTTGTCACAAGTCCTGACAGTACAGTTAGTGCCCTTTATGAGCAATACATAAGTGATTTGAGTGGCTTGCTAGACAAACATGCTCCTACGGTCACCCGAGCCTTTACCAAAGGGGCCGCAGGTTGGCTATCAGACAATTGTCAATTTGAGAGGTTCTGGCAGAAAGACAAGTCTCCACTGAATCGGGCAAGACTTCGTAAACAGATAGCTCGGTGCAATACCCTAATCACCAGGGACAAGTCTAATTATTATAGAAACCTTATCAGTGACAATGCTCATGACTCTAAGAAACTGTGGCAGGTTCTACGGTAAGTACTACACTCTGTTCTCGACAAGGTACTCCTCTCTCACGCCTCTCACATAGGTCTTGCCAAACATTTTGTCACCTTTTTCTCTGATAAAATAAGTAAAATCAGAGACTCCTTTACAAACACTGACTCATTCACTCTTCCTGCTCCTTCGGATGTACGCAAATTTGACCTTTTTAAGTCTGTTTCTGAGGATGAAGTACAGAAAGTAATTACCAAGTCACCAACTAAATCTTGCCTGCTTGATCCATGGCCTACTTTTCTAGTGAAGGAATGCTTCGATATTCTCCTGCCCTCAATTACTAAGCTTGTCAACTGTTCTCTAACTGAAGGTGCTGTCCCTGCTGGTTTCAAAAGGCCATAGTCTCTCCTTTGATTAAAAAGTCTTCACTACCACCTGATGAATTAAAAAATTACCGACCTGTCTCCGGCTTGAGCTTCATCTCCAAACTCATTGAACTTGTAGTGGCTTCTCAGTTAAATGACCATGTCACCTCAAATGGTCTTGAAAATGTCAGTCTGTCTATAGGCAAGGTCATTCGACCGAAACTGCACTACTGTCTATTAAAAACGACGTTCACCTTGCTCTTGCTAGAGGTGAAGCTACTGCTGTTGTTCTCTTGGACCAATCAGCAGCATTCAACACCATTCATCATAGTACGCTCATTGAATGTTTAGGTCCTGGTTTGGTGTTGGAGGTGTGGTTCTGGACTGGTTCAGGTCGTACCTTTCTGACCGCTATCAGTGCATCAAGATTGGTTCTGTTTTATCTGATGCTAAAAGGCTACTGTATGGTGTGACCCAGGGCTCTGTCTTGGGGCCAATCCTTTTCTCATTATACACTACTCCCCTAAGTAATGTTATTCAGAATCATCCTGGCATATGTTTCCACTTTTATGCGGATGACACGCAGTTATACGTTCATCTCACACACAAGCATGCCACTCTGGCCTTTGAAAGGCTGAAAAACTGCTTGGATGATGTTAGAAAGTGGCTCTCAGTAAACAAGCTTAAACTTAATCCTGATAAGACAGAGTTTATTCTGCTCGGTTCAAAAAATGTCCGTACAAAACTTGGAAAATTTTTCCCAGTTAATATACTTGGTACCCCCCTGTCACCTGCTGAGGCAATTAGGAACCTTGGTGTCTGGTTTGATTCTGATTTTTTCCTTCTTTTGCCATGTCAGGAATATCTGTAAGGCTTGTTTTGTTCATATACATACATATATACATTTATATAGCGCTAATTTCAGAGAACCTGTTCATTAGCGCTTTGGCAGTGATTTTAACAGAACTGATTTTTATCTATGTACAAAGAATGTGATAAAGTTCCTAGTTGACAGATTGTATTGAGTAAGCTTGTTTGAAGAGATAAGTCTTTAGTTGTTTCTTGAATGAGCTGACTGATGAACTGGTACGGATATAAATTGGTAGGTGATTCCAGAGTTCAGATGCTGCCTTTTCGAATGCTTTATCACCGTAGTTTTTTAGTCGCGTCCTTGGAACACGCAGCAAGAAGCTGTCAGCTGATCTGAGAGCATGTGTTGAGGTATAAGGAGTGAGCAGTTCAGAGAGGTATTCTGGACCTTGTCCATTTATGCATTTGAAGGTAATCAGTAGAATTTTGAATTCTATCCTTTGTTGGATTGGGAGCCAATGAAGCTTTTTTAAGAGTGGTGTGACAGAGTCGAATTTCCTTTTGTGAAAGATGAGCTTGGCAGCGCAGTTGAGAACTCTTTGGAGCTTATTTTTGAGACCCGAGGGACAATTGTAGAGCAGGCAGTTATAAAGGTCAAGGCGAGAGGTGACAAAGGCATGTACCAAAGTGACACATGCACTTTTGGTGAGAAATTTCCTGATCTTGAACAAGTTTCTGAGATGAAACCAGGCTGTTGATGTTATTTGATTGACATGCTGTTTCATTGTCAGTTCTGAGTCGATGTATACACCAATGTTTTTGACACAGTCTTTTACTTCAATATTTGTGTTGCCAACAAGTATGGTATGGATGTTCGATTTATGTAACTGTGATTTGGTTCCAACCATTAAAACTTCTGTCTTGTCATCATTTAATTTTAAATAGTTGGTGGTCATCCATGATTTGATTTCTTTGCAGCAGTCTTCAATTTTATGAATAGCAGATTGAACTGAGTTTTGGTCCTTTGGATTGCAATGGACATACAATTGTGAATCATCTGCATAAAAATGAGGAGATACTGATTTCGACCTAATCACTCGACCCACTGGCTCGGTGAAATCGGAGTATTCACTAGGGCCCAAAATGGAACCCTGCGGGACATTCAGTGTTAGTCTAACTTCATTTGAGACAAAGTGTTCTACCATGACCTTTTGACACCTGTTGTGGAGATAGGACTTGATCCATTTGTGTGCCTTTCCAACTATTCCAAACTGGTTTTGAAGCCTTTCAAGGAGAATTTGATGGTTTACAGTGTCGAATGCTGCTGAGACATCTAGCAGGACTAGAATACTGCATTCCCCTCTGTCAGCAGCCATGAGCAAATCGTTCATGATCTTCAGAGTGGCAGTTTCTGTGCTATGATTCCGTCTGTATGCAGATTGGAACTTTTCTCTCAAACAGTTTGAATCTTTATAATTGTTCAGTCTGTGTGCAACCACCCGTTCTAGAAGTTTTGAGGCAAAGGACAAATTCGATACTGGGCGGTAGTTTTTAAGTATTTCTGGATTCAAAGAGTTCTTTTTCAATAGTGGAGTGACAATAGATTTTTTGAAACTGGAAGGCACTATTCCTGAGTGTAGTGATGCATTGATTATCTTGGTGAAGATAGGAGCAAAGGTTTTGCTGCATTGTTTTACTATTGCAGTTGGGACTGGGTCGAGGCTGCATTGCTTGTTAGGACATCCGAGAATCAGCTTCTGGATTTCTTCTTCATTTGTGGAACAGAGTGTCTCTAATCTAGAAGTAGCAGGGACATCAAACTCATGTGGATCTGCACCTGTTTGTTCTGCGTGTAGACCTTCCAGAATTTTGTCAATTTTCTGGATGAAGAAATCATTGAATATCTAGGGGAGTGAGGATTTGTCGCCACTTGGTAAGAAAGTTATTTTTTTCTTTTGCAGGAGAGAATTTAAAATACCAAAAAGCTTCTTTTGGTCACCTTTACACTCATCAATGCTCTTTGTGTAAAACAAAGTCTTTGCACGTTTGATCGCTTCAGTCACATCATTTTTGGCACCCTTCCATGCTATAAGATTTGAAGGGGTTTTGTGAAGTTTCCACCGTCTTTCTAATCTGCGTCTCTTTCTTCGGAGATCTCCTATGGAGTTGCTGTACCAAGGTACAGTTTGTCTATCTGATACAAGTTTTGTGATTTCGGGGGCATGTTTATTGAGGAGATCCTTTAAAGTGGTGTCATACAGATTGGTCAAGATATCAACATCTTCAGAGTTGCAATGAAATAGGTCAGAGTTTTTTAGGTCCCTTTCAAAGCTATCAAGGTTGATAGCTTTTAGTTTTCTATACTGTACCTTCTTTTTCCTATACTTAACTAACTCAGTATGTAATCTGAAAGAGACCAGATAGTGATCTGATAGTTGTGGATCAGTAACATGGACTTCAGTGATATGCTCTTCTGATCTGGTCATCACCAGGTCAAGAGTATGTGACTTATTATGAGTGGCACATCCTACGTGTTGCTTAATTCCAAAAGAAGTGAGGGTATCTTGTAGAAAGGATGCTAAGCTGTCGTTTGTATCTTCAACATGAATATTGAAGTCACCCATAATCAGCAACTGTTCGTTTTGGATGACGAGTGACTCTAACAGTGTAGGGAATTCTTCTTTGAACTGTGATATTTTCAGGTTATTGGATTGGGAAGGAGGTGGTCTGTAAATGACAATAATCCTGAAGGTTTTTGAATTGGAAACAAGAGTAGCTTCAACCAGCTCAAAGCTATGGAAATTATCCATGGTGTTACACTGAGTGATATGCAGGTGTTCATTGTGAACTAGTGCTACCCCTCCACCCTTTCCAGCTTGCCTGGGTGTGTGAATGATGTCATACTTTAAAGGGCACATTTCACCGGGAGTGATGTAATCCTCATCTGTAAGCCAAGTCTCTGTGACAGCTATTAGGTCTAATGAGTTATCTAAAATCATTTCCTGGAAGTCAATGACTTTGTTTCTTATAGATCTTGTGTTGATCACACCAACTTTGATTCCTTCATTTGTCACATCAGGTTTGCTACTAGCCCCAGAGGGTTGATGAACTGTGACATTAGAGTTTCTTGCACATTTCCTTTTGCCAGCCCTACACCCTCTCCTTTGTCCCTGGAGATTTAAATCTTTAATCAGCAAATGAACATTTTCATGTAATAATAGTTTGTTTGGACCTTTGGGTCTATTGGCATTTATAGTATCAGGGATTTAAAGCGACTCAGAAGGTATCTTACACGTGAAGCTGCTCTCTTGGCTGCAAATGCCTTGGTTGGAAGTCAGCTTGACTACTGTAATTCTCTATTCAGAAGTCTCTCTGCTCTTGACCTTCATAGGCTCCAATGTGTTCAGAACAATCTAGCTAGAATTGTGGCGAATACCACCAAGTACTCACATATCACTCTGGTAAGAAAGAGTCTTCATTGATTGCTTATCATGCATCGCTCTATTTTCAAGGTGGCACTACTGGTGTACAAGTTTCTACATAGTGGCCATCCAAAAAACTTCGAACCTTTCCTTAAACCTAGACACAGTATGTACAGAACGCGTAGAAGTCAATCTCAGGGTGTTTTGCTTGAGGTCCCACATTTTGCATCAATATATAAGTCAAAAAAGCATTTTGGCCATAGCTTTGCATACGATGCTCCGATGATTTGGAATGATCTCCCTGATGATGTACATTCAGCTAAATCACTCTCCTCATTCAAGAAGAAGTTGAAAACTTACCTCTTTGAAAAAACCTACCCACCCTAGTTTTTTCCTCAGTTTTCATTTTGTCTTTCTCCGTGGTGCCGACCCCTGCAATGTCTCTGATTTAACAATTACGATCTCTGATTTTTGGCTTTATGCGTCTTAGAATCTGTCAATAGATAGAGATTAAGCGCTATAAAAGTACTATTAGAATTAGAATTAGAATACTACAGATGATAACATGAAATTTACCACAGTGACATAATTTTAAAAAATAAAACTCCCAGTCTTTGATTGTCTTTTTCCACCACTTTCTATGAATAATTATTAAATTCATTTCCAGAGTAAGGGCCACCACAATGAAACCTACAATTTTTAAAAGCACATTGATTCTTGCTGTCTGTCCCAACACATTGATTTTCCAACTCACCTTCATGGTCATACCTTAGATTTGTTGATGGTTCCGTCCGAGTTCTCTGCAATTTATGATGTGAAAGGTTCAGACTTCATTAGTGATCACAAAATTATCTCTTGTGTGGTTGACTTTCCATCTTTGGATACACCAATTCAGAAAGTTGCTACCTTCCGTCAGTATCATAAATTGAATATTGATAAATTCAGAAGTGACCTTCTGACTATTCTGTTTGTTAGCTCACCATCTGATGATATAGATTTATTGCATGAACAGTACATGTCTGGTTTGTCTGGCCTTCTAGATATTCATGCACCAGTGAAGACTAAACAACTCATCAAACCAGCCCCAAGATGGATAACTGACGAGTATAGAACTGCCAAGTGCATGAGAAGGCAGTATGAACGCGCCTGGAGAAGAGACAAATCCTCTGAAAATCGTTCCCGTCTTTGACGGCAGATAAACAGATGTAACCACATTCTAAATAGAAACCAGGGGTGTTTCTACCGTGATCTAGTTGGTGAAAATTGCGGTGATAGTAAGAGGTTATGGCATGCACTAAATAGAATATTGAGTCGGTCAAATTCTACTGTTCTCCCATCCTTTGAGGATGAAAAATCTTTAGCAAACAGATTTGGTTCATTTTTCATTGATAAAATTAAAAAGATTCGAGACACCTTTTAATACACCCGATCTCAGGTTCTTCACCCAGACAAGGAGCCGTCCACTTTCAGTTCCTTTCAAGTTGTCACTGATACTGAAGTCCTTAAGTTTCTAGGAATCTCCTTCAAAAACTTGCTCCCTTGATCCATGCCCCACTCACATTGTGAAACAATGTATTGACATTCTTCTCCCTTCATTGACTAAACTGGTTAACTTGTCCCTCAAAAATGGCATTTTCCCTAATCCTTTCAAACAGGCTATTGTCACACCCCTCCTCAAAAAGTCCACCCTTTCAAAAGAGGACTTGAAGAGCTATCGACCGGTGTCCGGTCTTAGCTTCTTGTCAAAATTGGTTGAGCGAATTGTGGCTGCCCAAATTAGATCTCACATGGATTCTCATGATCTTGGTAACACTTTCCAGTCAGCCTATAAGTTGGGGCACTCAACAGAAACTGCCTTGTTGTGCATCAAAAATGAGATTCACTTATCTCTGTCCAAGGGCATGCCTACAGCACTAGTGCTACTCGACCTGTCCGCGGCTTTTGACACTATCGATCATGACACACTCCTATCCTGTTTGTCGTCTAGATTTGGTTTTGCTGGATCAGCACTAAAATGGTTTGGATCCTACCTCCAGGATCATTTTCAGTCAGTCAAGATTGGTCCCAGTCTTTCGAATTTGTTCAAATTGAAGTTTGGAGTCCCTCAAGGTTCTGTCTTGGGTCCTCTTCTGTTTTCCCTCTACACAACACCTCTTGGTCAAGTCATCAGAAAATATACTGGAGTCCGTTACCACTTCTATACGGACAACACTCAGCTGTTCATTCACTTATCCCCTGATGATAGTCTCAAGTCTTTTGACCGTCTTAAATCGTGTTTGAATGATATTCAGGTATGGATGTCTGAAAACAAACTCAAGCTAAATCCTGATAAAACAGAATTCATAGTCTTTGGTGCCAAACACAGACACAAATGGCTCAGTGACTCATTTCCTGTCAATATCCTGGGTAATTGCCTCTCTCCCACAGATGTTGTACGCAATCTGGGTGTTCTGTTTGATGCAAAGTTTTGTTTCACCAATCACGTAAATTCTGTTATCAAATCCTGTTTTATTAGCCTCAGGGACCTTCATCGCATCAGGAGGTTTCTTTCTGTGGATACATCAGTGGTGATTGCAAATGCTCTGGTCAGTAGTCATTTGGATTATTGCAATTCTCTTTTTCGTCGTTTGTCATCCCGAAATGCAACAAGGCTCCAATATGTTCAAAATGCCCTTGCACGGTTTGTCACTGGTGCTTCAAAGTACACTCACATTACATCCACCCTTAGGACACTACATTGGTTACCCATTAGACAACGTATTATCTTCAAAACCCTAGTTTTGGTTTATAAGTACCTCACCACTGGCCAGCCTAAGTATTTTGCACCATATCTCCCCTTGTACAAATCTGCATGAATACAACAAGACGTTCCAATCCCAAAAATTTGTTCCTTTAGGTTCCCTCTTACTGTGCTTCCATCCATAAATCAAACGTCCATTTTAACAATAGTTTTTCGTATGATGCCCCTAAGTTATGGACTGATCTTCCATATGATATACGCAGTGCTCCAAATCTCTCCAGTTTCAAAAGTCGACTCAAAACCTACCTATTTCAAAAATCATTCCCACCATAGCTTCTTACTACCGAACACCGGACGACCTCTCTGGGAACGATTCGGAACATGTCTAATGTCTTATGACTTATGCCTTATGAATTGGATGGTGTGCCGTATAATTCATTGATACAAAGATTAAGCACGTGGACAACTGATTGATTGATTAATTGATTGATTGATTTTTGTAGGTTACAGAACTAATAAAATATTTTGAAAGAAATCAGCCTTTTTATGGGGGTGTTCCACTGGAGCCGAAGTGTCAGTAACTATGGATTTTTGGAGGGTCAGGAGCAATGTTTTATAGAGTCGGCTTGAATCGGTTGTAGATACCCAGCTTGTAGCAGTGAATTGGCAAAACATCAAACATGCTTGATAGCTCACACAATTGAAGTCTGGACATGCCCCAAAAGAGATAACGGAAAGGCAGAACTGGTTACAGGATAAAATTTACTTCCAGAAGTCGCATATCAGATGTAAGGGACTCAGCAAGTCTTCAGGCTTCAAGTTCTAGGCCCGAGGAGCCAGTGCATCTGCTGTCTCAGCATATGACATCTCCACAGCTTCAACTGACACGGACAGTATAGAGATGAGCATGCAGTCAACAGACACCATAATGCAGCTTTCTGTTACAAGCCCAAGTGCACCTTCCGCACATTCTTCGGTCGACCAGCAGGTCATGGACCAGTTCACACAGATAAGAACCATGTTGTCACCATTCCCTGGGCAAAAGCAGGAACAACAAGAACAGCCTACCGCAACTACCTGTCGGAGGTGGAGGAATTAGAAAATAAAGACTTTCAGACATTCAGAAACGAGATAGTGAAACCTTTTCTGGACCAATGCTGTTAAACATTTAAAGGTCCCTTTCAGGACCACCCGAATCTACCAGAAACAATTAATAGCTCATTTTTTAAAAAACAATTCCCCAAACAAGAAGCATCACACTGCTCCACACAAAACACTTTGGCCCCAAAGACAACCAACAAAATGATTAAATGAATGTGTGAGTGAAGAAAAATATGAAGCTAAAAATTTATATATTTCAAAACTGGACTTAAAAGATTTTAAACTTGGAAAAAAATAACATTTTTGATTAATAACTTATATAAAAAATTTCAAAACAAACTGTTTTGGGTTAAAAACTTAGAAAAAAAGTTTTAGCAAGAACTTTAAAAACTTTGGCAGAAAAAAAATGGTGCAAAGGCAATGAAACTTTGTTTATTCATTTAGACTATTAGTGGGGGTCATTTTTACATAAATTTGGGGTGAAGTTTTTCAACAGGGAACTTACGATTTGGTCTGAAATATTTTGAAACTTGTTGGAAATGGATTGGATATTTGAAATGGATTGAATATCGTTTGTACATTTGCCAGCTTCTTCTACCCCCAGGGTTGTTGGTTGACACGTCTCATATCCTATCCTCCTGCACAGCCAATGCCCCACATGATTGAAGTAGTCTTTCAGTACCTCTCGCTGATGATTGGCCTCCCTGGAAGGATTAACGTTGTTCTTATTAGGCACATACACCACCTGTTCATCATTTTCTGGGGTTGATGCTCTGTCTGTTGCATCCTGGTGTGTCCTCAGCATATTGTGCAGCACCATACACATAAAAACCAATGTCTCTGACAACCCTTGTGCTTTGCTCCATGGTACCCAGTACGTAAACCTGCTCACTAATATTCCAAAGGCGTTTTCCACCACCCTCCTGCCTCTGGAGATCCTGTAGTTGGCTATTCTTCTTCCCTTATGAGTTGTCTTCTGCTGTAGGGTTTCACTATCCATGGCATCAGGGCAAATGCTTTGTCACCCAGGAAGAAATAGTGCAAATCTGGCCCTCCTTCCCCCATTGGTTCAGGTGCCAGAAGCCCCAATGTGCCATCCTTGATCTTCTCTCTCAAGTCACTTCTGTTACAAATGTGTGCATCTGATAAAAATACACTTGACCCAACAATGACCAAGAGGAATCTGTATTCTACATCTACCAAGGCTAGGGGCACTAGGGAAAAGAAGCCCTTGTAGTTGTAATAGCCACTGCCTGATTTATTGGGCTTCATAATGGTGATATGCTTTCGTCTAGGGCCCATAGAGCAGGGGCACAATCCATCTGATTCTGAACTCCCCCATCCTTTTCCACTCCTCAGGGGTACAGGGGCAGTTTAAATATTTGTCCTGGAATTCATTCAGGCTCGCTAGGCAGACCTGGGGGACGAATTTACAGATGGTTTGGCCAACCAGCCAGTGGTACTGCAAGGAGGTGTAGGTCTCCCTGTTGCCAGGTGTCTCGGTGTTATTGTCCATTTCAGTCCAACTTACGGCTTCCTGAAATTTGTGACTGATTTCTTGATGCAGTGGTTTATGCGTTCTTCGATGAAGTAAAAAAAATGCATGTGACAGCCTCACAAAATTCTGGTATCCTGGGATGTCAGTATGTATTAAGTCGGCCAGGAGGTTGCAGTAGCATCCTTTTTCTTCTCTTTGAAGGATCCAGGACATGACTCAGGGGTTTAGTGGCTTCCTTCTTCTCCCGGGGGCTGGCTGGGGCTGTGGTGCTGGCTGTGGCACAGGTGGTGGTTTTGGATTCAGATGTGTCCTTTTTTGTTTGTAAATCATGATGAAAATCAAAATATTAAACTCAATAAAAACAGAAGTACCCTAAGCTTATGTAGAGTTTAAGTCTCTCTGATGTATATCTGACATCTTTGCAGTTTCAAATGATGGATTATGACAGCCAGAGGGGGTTTACATAGCTTTGGTTTGATCCTGACTCTGGATCCCCACTCCAGGAATCAGTCAGTCCAATCAGGGTGAGTCTGGAAAATACCTGTTGGTTTGTTACTATGGCCTGTCAGGGCTTGCAATGGCTTGCAATCATCACTACCCCAAGTCAGGTCGGGATCTTGATCCAGACAAGCCAGAATGTTTTACATCCTGTCTGGGAGATGTAACCGACCCAACATTTTTGCACGCTTTTTTCTGATTTTCGTCCCCGATTAACCGACTTTTGCAATAAACCCTAGAGTTGTAGAGTTGGTTATAGGGTCGGTTCCAGTAGAACACCCCATTACATATCTGCAAGACTATTTTGAGGGAGGGACACTAACGAGTAAGAAATTATTCCTCTCCAGTCTTATTTTCCCAGAACTGAGCTCAAAGACTGTACCTGGTAGATAAGTTTTAAACAGACATTATATATATAGACAAACGAACGTCGTGTAAAACATAACCTTTTGGGTGTGTTCAACATATATAATGTGCTTTATAACATATCATGTCAAAACACATTATACTATTAGAAAGACAGTTTATTAACTAGTGTTTACGTTTTTGTCAACCATTCTACATGTATCACACAATAAATTTCATGTAGAATAATGCACAAAGTGACATTTAAGTGATCTGTGACCTCATTCTTAACAAGAAATACCATGACATAGATTAGAAAGAAAGATAATGGGGTAACTCCCTTATAAGTGGGCCTGAAAGTTTGCCCTCAGTTGTCATCAACGCCTTTCTGTAGAGTTTTATATAATACAGAATATATACAGTAACAAGTATGAATTTTGCCTATATATGAAATTCACAGTGATGAAATCCTCTACTATTTCCTAGTTTTGTGTGGCATTCTTTACACAGTCATCATTTCTGTGACCATGTTTAAAGCTTCTGATCAATCCTGATGCAAAAGTGGCAAAAATTTGGACTATTTTGTCTTACTTTTGAAGGGTGCTCCCATGTCATGAATTTCACGTACTTTAACAGATATTACATTTCATGTTTTATAATGGAATAAGTTCCAGTATAAAGACATTTTAAGACATTGGCTTGAATTTTACAAAAGGGGATATTATTTGAACATGATTTTAGATGTTAATATTAAATGACCAAATTAGTTAGGGATATAATCAGGTTTTTTATGTATATATTTAGTTATAGTTTATATATTTTTAACTATGTTTATATATTTTGTGAAATAGAGATTTGAATTAAAAGGTGACACCGATAATGGCAACGTTATATTCAATAAATTTTTCCAAGGCGAGCTTATTCAAGTATCATAACTGTTTGAAATATCACACATGTTGAAATTAACGCCTTCACATGGTAAATGCTTCAAGGTTGCTCAAGCAATGCAAAGAAGATCAGCTTACTTGTAATGGAATATAATGCAAGGAGTATTTTATAGCACTTAATCTTCATCCTACGTCACACTCTAAGGCGATAGAGCCATAAGGAGAGAAGGCAAAAATAGAATCCAGAGACCTAGTTTAAACTGTGATACAAGGTAAACCATAAACACAAAACCGCTGGGACAGTGAAATTAAACATTTGTCCTAAAGTTGTCAGGGACAAGCAATATTGATATATAAACAAACATAACAAGTGTTTCATAAGTAAAGTATAAAGCTTCTCAGTGGCCTAGTGTTCCACTACAACAAGTGACAAAGCTGAGGACCTGTCCCAATATAACCCTGGCTGTTAAATGGGATGTTAAAATACCAACTTTAAACTTTGGAGTAAGGTACATTTTCTGCATATAAATTAGTTTTAATATCAAAGTTTTTTAACCTTGCCAAAAATATCTGCTACAAAAGCATAGAAACATAGCTTTCGGTGGACCGCAATATATCTCCATTACATGTTCTTGTTTACATGTTTTTTTTGGTCATTTGGACAGATTCTGATCTCGTTCTGGAATCATTCCTGAACTGTGAGTACTTTAGACCATGTGCTATATTTTGTGTGAATCAGCCCCATCTGAGAAAGTTTTGCACAACACACAATAAGCAGATTGCTATGAGATTTCTTTGACATTTGTACCAGATATGTGACACTTATAAGTCATTCTTATATCAATCTTAGTGTTCTTTAGTGTTCTTCCAAATTGTATGTGGCTTTGATCCATTAAATAATTAGATGAAAGTTTTAAAGATTAGGGTCCCATTCAACAGCCAAGTCTTATTTGCCCTCTGCACTGACACTTGTGGGAATCTAGCGCATGCACAGGTGACGGTCTGTGCTTAGATGCCACATTTACTCACCACTATGCAACATTGGGCGTGTAGATATTGTCTGGAATCACTCTTTAAAGAAGTTGCAAAAATTGGCCCTTTGCAAAATCAGTTCCCTTGGCAAATCAACCCCCTATAAAGTCGGCTCCTCCAAACTCTGAACCTAGTTCAAAACAAGCAATAAAACGTAATGCAATAAGAGTACTTTTATAGCGTTTAATCTCTGTGTTATGACAGACTCAGATGCTTACATAAATTTATGAATAGTACATCAGGGATACATATATCAGCTTAGTATCCCTCAACATCAAAATCTCATTTCAAGAGTTATACCAGTTTGTACTTTCGCATTTCTTAACCTGCCTTGGTAACCATGCTTTAATCTTCTGGATGGTCTCAGAAAGACTTGGTGAGTAATTCACTAATTAATGCCCAGGGGACACCTCAGGTATAAATACGGTAGTCACAGATGAATCTGCAAAGAGATATGACTTACTTAGGAGTGATATTTAGAGTCAAACAAACAGAAGCCAGTTTTTAGTACACCGGTGTCAAATGTGGGGAATTAAAAAGAGGATAAATTAATTTAGTGACTTTAAACAAGACTCATATCACACAAGTTTTTATTATGAAACAGGGAATATGTCTATTTAGAGTATAAAATGAAGTTTGTTTTGCGTGTTTCGATTATATAATTAGTAGTTTTATGCACAGCAAAATGTTTAAAATGTAGACATTGGATAATTGGTTATAATTTATTTCAGGGACATTTTATTATCACTTTTTATCCATTTATGCTATAATATTAATGGATTTTATAGATTTTAATACTTATTTCGATTATTCTGTAGAAGGAGTAAATTGATAAAATCATGGATCATATTGTAAGTAGTTTATTTTAGTTTACTTTGTTTTGTTTGTTTTTTTAATTGGTTGAATTTTATTTGTTTTCTAGGCTTAATATCTGCATAAATTTTCATACATTACAGTATTCATTGTTTCAAACTCCTTTGCCGTACTTATGTGCTGCCACACTTGTTGTTTTGGGGTATAATTTAGACTCATGGCAATATTAGGGAAACATAACCAGTGTCCTGATATGTCCTTAATCTTTCCATTACAAATAAACTCAACTTTGACCTTTACCCTAAATGAAGATGATCTAGGTCAAAACACCGACAACTATTAACCTCTATGCAGTGCTACTAATAATATTACTACTACCACTACTTAAATGGTGAATTTTTTTCTTATTTTATCTTGTTTTGAATTGCATTACCTTGTCACCAGACCATTCTTGTTCTGTTTTCTTTGTTATTTGTTCACTTTCTAAAACATAAAATATGACCATGGTGTACACACTTTGTTAGTAAAGCATTTGTTTATATTTTTTCTATAAATAAAACAAGAAATCTTGTCACACCTACCATTCTAACTTTTCTATAATAATTTGCTTTTATGTTACTAATAATTGTATCACATATCACATGATAATGGTTTGCAGATTTTATCACAGAGAACTGCTATTTTACATATTCTGTAAATTAAAATGAAACATTTTATATTTATGTATTTATTTGTTTGTGTATGTTGGTATTTTATTTAATTTATGGATATTCTTAGAGATCGTCTGCCAGACGGAGTAGGTTATTTGAAGTTCCTTCTAACTTTGTGCCTCACAGTCATCACCAAAGGGATATGAGCCGTAATTACCCTCCATACATACACAGGTGAGAGCAGATATAACTGCTGCAGAATTTATAAGATCCTTGTGGCCATGGCTTTTTTGGCGAGATCCTCGGTAGAGCTTGCACTTACAGAGATCACTTTTTTCAAATTTTTTTTTTTTTTTGTCTCTGGTCTTTCACGAATTGTGGTGGGCTATATCAGGATGGTTTACTACTTCAGTGCATTACTCGTGTTTCTGATGGCTTTGCGCTCGCGCCAGGGGACCAAAACCCATTTCGGCCTTGTTTAAGATGGTCCTGTAGACTTTTGGAGAGGCCACAGTGGCACAGTGGTAACACACTTGCCTACCACCTCTGAGGTCAGATATTCAAACCCCGGACCTTGTCTAGGAAAGATGGTAGATGCTTAGCGATGGTCAGCAGTTTACTATACAGCACCTTGACCTTGACTCTATGTTCTGGCTTCCTCTGCCCACAAAACTACCCATCGTCTTATGACCTGTAGGGTGTTGAAAGCGACATAAAACCCCAAATTAATAAGAACATAAAATGTAGACTTTTGGACAAAGGTTAACATTGAGCTTTTGAGTCCATTTTAACAAGGAGATTTCATAGTTATATGGTTTATTACTGGATCACCAGTTTCTTCTCAAATTTCCACTTATTGGACTCCAGGATTCGAACCCACTACTACGGAGACGAGAGTCATGTTTAAGGTATAATATCCATGTGTATATCAGCATTTACTTGGTAATAATCGCCCAAGTGATCAATATGGGTGTACAGCCATGTTTGGACACAAACCGTAATAATTTTCACAGTTGATAAACATTCGATTTGACTTTTGGAACCGATCTGATTAAGGTCAGATCATATTCTAGAGTTGTATGACATGGACGTATACTTTAAAAACATTTCTCCAAAAGTGATTGCATCAGAAAATTGTGAGCAACGTTTAACCAAGCAGTCAGTAAGGCCTTTAAAAATGGATGCAGGCACCTGATTTCTTTGCAAACCGGAAGATGTTCAAAACACTTGTCTACAATTTTTAAGACTTTAATCCTACACAGCAATGTCCAGTGATAGTCTTTCTTCAAAACAAAGGGCATTTTAGTTCGTCTCAGTCTGATGCTACTTTAAATGATTACCTCCTCCAAGGAGGTTATGTTTTCGCCTGGGTTTGTTTGTGCATTTGTGAACAAGATAATTCAAAAATTTATGGACGGATTTTGATGAAATTTTCACGATATGTCTGAAAAGGTAAAAGGAAGAAATGATTAAATATTGGGAGTGATCAGGATCACTATCTGGGTCTTCTGGATCCATGAAATGTAATTTTTAAAGACAGATAACTAAAAAAAATAAGGATGGATTTTCATGAAATTTTCAGGAAATGTCCTAAATGGGACAAGAAACAAGTGATTAGATTTTGGGAGTGATCTGGATCACTGTCTGGATCATCTGGATCCAGACTTCTTTTGAAGGAAGTTACAGCCAGATAATTTTAGGGTGGATTTTGATGACAGTCCAGGAATTGAGCTCCCTTCGCGGAGGTCTGCACTCTCTAAGTACTCTTGTTTATTTATATATTTATTTGTTAAGTGTTTTACATCACACCTAGTACCTTACTGATTATAGTGTGACAGGTAGTTGGAAGGGCATAGGATCTACCAGCTTTCCCACAAGAGGTCAGGCCAGGATTTGAACTGTAATCTCAGGTGGGAGGCGAGTGTGTCACCACTGCACCACCGTGGTCCCCTTTAAACAAAATAGGAGTTATACTAATGCATTTGGTTTTGGTGACAGGAAAAAGTTAAGATGTACCATTGTAAATTAATGGCCTCCAGAGCGAGTATACCAAATAAATGTTATTGAGTATGTGCAAAATGACTGTGGGTCTTTTGCATGTACCAAAAGATATAACTGGTGTCTTGCTAGGGTGGTTACTAACACTAACATGTACCATCTATTCCCAGGGGTTTACAATAACTTTGTATTGACTATTGCTCCATTTTTAAAACAGTTACACTGGTGAACAAATACTATAGTATCCCGACTCAGAACATGCTAAGTATTTTGGCTTGTACTCACCTTTGTATATCAGGCGTAGTAGGCCTGGTGCAATATCTTTACTGCATCCATCTTTTTTCCTATCTACCCACTGATCAGAGAAACATTTTAGTCATAGTTTTGCCTTTGATGCACCTACTATGTGGAATAGGTTGCCCTCATGACATCACAACTGTTATCTCTCTTATGTCTTCTTGATCACTACCATGCCCCCCTTAGTATCTTATTTTTGGCTAATGGATATGTTTGGCGCCAACTCACGGCAGGGAAAACCTACTTTTATACAGCTTAATCTCTGTAGATGAAAATGTTATGCAGATAGTCAAAAGGTGGTGAAGTGCAGGGATTATTTTGTTATATTATGTTTGATGTTTCTCAATTGCATTTAAGAGTTTCTAAAGCTTATACAATGTTAATTTTTTTACATAAATAGGAAGGCTAATGGGAGACTACCATAGTTTACTCGTCTCTTCTCTCTGCTTTGATGTTCTTTCATATTCGTAAAACTCCTTTAAACAATTAAATTGTTACATTCATAATGATTCTCAAGTTTTTCCATTTGCATAATATTTGAAATCAGTGTAATTTTACTTCTTTATATAAAATGACATTGTATTCTATACCAGTAAACATCCTATCCCAATAAAAATGCACACTGAGCAACCACTATTTTTGCTATTTAAAATAAGTTTAAATTTATTCTATTGTAGTGACTACAGTACTGCGCATCAAGTATAACTTAAAAATCCCCAGCCTTTATGGGGACTTATATGTTACTTTGAAAAAGTACAAAACAGTAAATATAAATAACAAACATCACACTAAAAATGAACACCAGTTTCCAGGCACTGACTGATTAAAAAGACATTAACTGTTTTGTAACAAATATTTGTTCTATACAAATGGATATATCTTTAGCATTTATTTGTAACATGTAATACACATTTTCTTTTTTAGAAAAATCCAAAAATATGTTTTACAGTTAGCAACAACAGATACATTGCACCTTACTATTTGCAATTTGCAGAAATAAAGCCCTATACATATTGAAGCAGAATAAGAATTTAACCCCAATTTTAATAAGGTAGAAGTGAATCAAATTTTATCATATATTTTAACATCTGACACAAACATCTAATAAGACAATTAATAAGGCTTATGAGACAATTTTAAACTGCTTTCAGTATCCGCCAGTAAAATTAGAATTTTAGGCACATTTTTAGCTGTCAATCATTTATTTCCTGTGCCCTTACATTTAAACAGATCTCAGCAATCCACTGGAATGAGAGCCTGTTTGGTGATCTTACCCAGCTTTATGATCACTGTAGTCCTTTTAAGTCTGGCCTTGACCTTTTACTTTGCAACTAAAGGTAAGTAGATTGATTCATTAAGTTTAATATACAGGCTTGTGTAGTTAGAAGTTATTGGAATTATATAATGTTGCTCTTTGATCTGTCCATTTTCAAAGACTATATATGTGACATATCTATGTATGTCTAACTGGAAAAGTAAAATAATAGTAACGGTCATTAACATGAAACCATTAGCAAAAAGGCAGATTTCTGCATGGAAGACAATAATTCTTAATTTGTGACACCGGCTTTTCAAGACTGTCAGAATGTATAAATAATATTTTGATGAACTTTTACTGATGAATTTGTTGCAATAATATGGTTTAATTTACGATTTTATACACTTTAAAAGTTACAATTAAACCAAACCAATATTTTATTAATAACTCAAAACCTTCTCAAAACTTTTTTTGAGGTTAAAAATTACCAATGTATACATCACAGTCCATGGACACCCCAATATTTCATCTGAGAAGCAGTTCCGGTTTTTTATGCAAAATCACCAAATAATGTCATTCATCAAATATGCAAAATATAAAGGGTCCTGTGCCTAATAATGTCCCCGGCATGTAATTTAAAAACAGATTCCGAGACCACAGTTGGCATGGTTGTGTATCCAGTTGATGGGCAACTCATACTTGACCTTGAATACAAGACAGATTATGGTAACACAGATTCAGAAGCCTTCAAGGAACTGAACAAATTATTTTGTGAAGAGGTAAAAATTATTTTTTTAAGTATATATTTGTCTCTTTGCCTATCCATGTAGATTTCACATCTTTTATATTCTGTTTTAATAATCTCTGATTGATAGTTTCAGTATAATTATAATACACCTCTGATAACTCCAGTCTAATTGTTATATATCTGATAACTTCCATCTAGTTTTAATTTATCTCTGATTGATAGTTTCAATATCATAGTCCTGTATCTATGTTGGAGCCCAACTTAGGATTTAGTAAATCTGAAGATGGGTTATAGTCCAACTTAGTCTATCCTAAGTCTATCTCAAGACCGGCTTAGCCCATTATGAGATAGGCTAAAACATTTAAACCTAACTCAGGATAATTAAGTTAAACAATGCTTTAAAGTTTAATTTAATATTAACTTGTTAGATTGTAACATAACACATGATTTCTATATAGCGCTTATCACTTAGTATGTTTCTAAGAGCTAATTTTGAGATGGATTGACAGATATAAGTCCAGATTATTAAGATATACTCTATGGGTAATTTTAATCATGAAGTTTGATTCAATGCATCTAGTTACACAGATATTAGCCCAACTGTTAAGTTGTTCAAGTAGTTTAATTCTCATACTGAAATAATATTATTTATTTATTGTTCTACCTATATTTTATTTTTTTTATTGTTGTTTAAAGGCTCTGCTTCAGTTACTTTGTTTGACAATAGGAGGGTCTTTAGGTGACTGAGTGTTTATTATGCAAAACCACTGCTTAGAACTTGATTTGGTTCACCTGTGGTTGAATGAGTGGACAGGATTAATTAGGCATTTTTGCAAGACTTTTTTAAAGATGTTAAACCTTTTAAGGAGGATACTATGCATACATGTATTTATAAATGAAAGGATTAGTTTATCCATAATTTTTAAATGTATAAATGCCACATTAATTAAATAGACACTTCTCATATCACCTAATAGAATACTACAATTTTATGTGCATATTAGTGTGTTGTTAAACCCTCACATTTATCAGATTATCTTGTTTAATTGGAATTAAGTAGTGTAATTCAGAAAGGTAATTTGTAATTATTTGTGCTTTAAATTATTTTTTGTTAAATTTAATAATCAGGCTCAACAATAAACTTAATTCCAGATTTCTCTTGTTTGAGTATATCTCTGACAACTTCAATCTCATTCTGATATATTTCTGGTAATAAAGTGGCAGTTACACTTAGCCAGATGTGCCACGGATATAGCCCACAGTTCCTTATATAGTAACTGACTAGGATGTACAAGGGATGAGGGTGGGTCATGTAAAAGGATTATGGATCTGCCATGGATCTGCTACAGACCGCCACAGACAAGTCTGTGGATGAAAAACATGTACAAAGGATTAGTGTTGTGACAGTTTTTTAATCTGCAAACCCTTTCCACGTCAGTCCGTTGCAGATCTGGTTAGATTCAGCAATGTTTTGACGTATATTTATTGGTCCGGAAACATCAAGAATGAAAGGGATGCCACAAGGACATCCAGGATGGGTTTAGGGACAATAAGGACACTCACAGATGAGCTACAGGTGAGATACAGAAGAGCTACGGATACTAAGGTCCGTACAGACTTTACAGAAAAATACAGCAGTTTTGATTTTTCCGTAACGTCCTAAGGATCTTATCTGATCCTTCACATGTCATTACGGATCACAATATGCCACTACGGATCTCACAAGGACATTAGGGATGTCACAGATAACCTTGCAGACACAAAAGATGATCCGTAAAACACTTACCATTTTCCATATTAGGAAACCTGGCTCGATCCAGTGGACCATACTTGGATGTGTAACTGGGGTCTAACAGAGTTTCTACAAAATAAGGATTCGCGTTAATTTTAAACTAGATTATTTATACCTCAAGTTTGTGTATAGTTATATACTACAGTAAGAATATCTTACTACATGTAGATTTCTATCTAGGTGTTTTATTTATGACTTGACCTCGTTGTTCACCTTGTAATACAAAGAAACACTGTCACAGACTTGTCAACGGAAAAGTGACACTATTCAAGTGGCAAATTGAAATTAATTGTTGACATTACTTTTAGCAGGCATGTGTATATTTATTTTAATTCCTAAATATTACCTTTGTGAGCATTTAGCCTTCACAGTGAAGTGTGTTCCAAGTGATGGATTATTTTTACTTACTGGTAATTCAAGGTTCTGTTAAATTATGGAATGTTGGTGTGAAAATAAAAGTCACATTACCATCAGAAGTCTTAGTGTTCATTTACATCTGTATGATCAGTGATCGGTGAATACATGGTATTACCCAGTGAAAACAATTTGCGGCGTCTGTGAAATCAGGTAGACAAATTGTTAATGTAATTTCGTAACAAATACTCAACAGTCACTCAGAAAAGCATAAAACACTAAGCAACTACACTCCCCAAAAGGGGCAAGGAAACCAATAAATGGGGTTAAATATATATTTAATGATTGGACATGCTACCGATAGCTTTTCATGTAAAGGTCAAAGTTGGGGTTTTACGTCCCGTTCAACAGCCAGGGTCATATTGGGACAGGTCCTCAGAATTGCCACTTGTGGGACTCGAACCCACAGAGGTGACAGCCTATGATTAGATGCCAAACTTGCTAACCACTAGGCCACTGAGTACCTAGCTTTTCAAGTAACACATAATGCAACCTTAGACCCCAGTTACAGATCCACGGATGGTCCGCCATGTTTCCTAATATGGAAAATGTTGAGTGATTTATGGAACATATTTTGTGTCTGTAAGGTCATCTGTAACATCAGTAATGTCCATAGTGGCATGCTGAGGTCTATAGTGACATTCCAAGGATCAGATAAGATCTCTAGGGTGTTACGGAAAAATTAAAACTGTTGGATTTTCCCTTAAATTCCGTAAGGACCTTATCTGATCAGGGTATCCGTAGCTCTTCCATATCTCATCTGTAGCTCATCTGTGAGTGTCCTTATTGTCCCGAAACCCACCATTCATCTTTGATGCTTCCTCACCAACAAACATCCCCAAAAACATTCGCCAGATTTAATCAGATATGCTACGGATCTGCTACGGACTGACACCGAAAGGGTTTGCGGATTTAAAAAACAGTCAGAAGGCCAATCCTTTGCGTAGTCTTTTCATTCACAAACCTGTCCGTAGCAGATCTGTGGCAGTTCCGTAAATCTTTTACATGACCCACCCTCATCCCTTGTCAGTTACCATATATGGAACCGTGGCATATATCCTTGGGGGATACTTGGATGTGTAACTGGCCTCATACTCTTCTATAACAGACGTATAATTATGAAAAAAATCATGTATAAGTTAAAATGATTAGCAATCAGACAAGCAACATTAACACTTTGAAGCTGCAACTGATACACATGTTAAGTCTAATTAGAGAATAATGGGGAAGAAAGCCTAATGGCACTGTGGCAACCCCCCACCCCCACCCCCATATCTCAACAGTTTAACTTTGAGACAAGGTCACCCACAAATGTAAACACTCGGGGACAGAAGAAAACGCTGGCCAGTATACATATTAATTATTCCACACTACAAATTGAAGAAATTGAATTGCCAACAATTTAGTCATTATGGCCTAATGCAAGACTAAGTACAAGACCAAAGAGGTCAATTCAAAAATCATAATGTAGTCACATCAGTATTACCAATTAGAAAGCTCTTGGAACACACGAAAAATGCCATTGGCAAAATTATTACAAATCACGTAAGGATTTTTATATGGAGAGTTTCTTGAGAGGGTAAAATTCTGTTCAATGGTTACAAATTACCCATCTTTAACCAGGTGTATGGAAATGTAGACTTATTTGAATGAATGTCAGTCATGTATACCTCATTCACACTACAGGCGGTACATCTCACAATTTTACTTGGCTGCGAGGTAAAAACAGATCGCCCCAGTTGTTCACAATATAGGCAGACAGCCACTGATTGGATGCGGTTTTTCAGATGCCAATAACAGTAGCATGACAGTACTACAAATGTTGGTCACCGAGAAACAACCTTAACTCACCTTCGATAGCCTTCAAACAAACACATGGCAAAATGACCAATACCTTAGCTCACCTTATGGCGCTGTGTTACACCGAAAGACAACTGAATCACAACCTTTTGTACACAGTGGACCGCACCTTCTGTTACCATAGTAAGAAATTTATATGTGCAGAATTGTCTGCGCATGCTCACAATACCAAAATCAGAGGCGGAAATTTGAAACTTTTGGAAGCAATTGTAATTCTTAAAACCTACCTGTACACCAAAGTATACTCAGCTTAGTCTGGATAATCCCTAAAGTTCCCTGTGGTGCTTGACCCCTCTTCTATCTCTGGATATTAAAATTTGGTCTACTGCTCTTCTGGTTTTGTTTTGCCTCGGAGTCCTCTTGTATGGGGAGATTAAGCGCTATAAAAGTCCAATTAGAATTAGAATTGTGGGACTTGCAAGGTAATAGGCGGTTCTCCATTGACTCTCAAAGTCGCATACAGACGGTGATCCAAGGACAGGGACATTTCACCAAATGTGGGTTACCACGAGTGATACCATGTGCAGTGTGAATGGAGTATTAATACATGTAATAGACTGAGGCATTAATTTTTGTATGTTAAACATTTGCAGGGAATATTTCTCAAAACAACACAGAATACTATAATAATCATATGGATATACAATATAATAATAAAAATAAAACAAAAACAAAGGCATTTTCCATCCCATTTAACTTTTGTCACTTTTGTAAAACAATTAGCCAAATAGCAGTGGTTTCAAATAAATAAACAAATGGTCAATATCTTACAGTCATTACAATGCTACAACTGTACTAGTGTGTAAGTAACAATAATATATACAGGGGTTTAACAATTTCCGAAGTATGAGAAAACATGGCTCAATATATTTAACGGTGTATGTCATTGTGTTATGATAAAAATGTATAAAATAATAGTTTATAACAATAATAGAAATCTAAATAATAGACAATCGCAAGAACATTTACTCTTAGTTTTTGTGAATCACAAATAAAATTTACAAAATCTCCTTTCATATGATTTAAAATAACTTTTTTAAAATAACCTTATTTTTGAAAGCCTCTAATATTGCATTCAATGCTTCTGTACAAATTAAGTGTTGGAATTTGTTATACTCTATACTGAAAATACTTACTACATGAGGTACTCATTGATACTTGATTCCAGGGCCCGTATTCACAAAGATTCTTAGAATTTTTCTTAGAATTACATTTAAGTCTAAGAAAAATTCTATGCTAAGAATTTTCTTATTCTTAGAATAAAAACCTATTCACAAAACAATTCTTAGCTAAGAATAATTCTAAGAATAGAGTAAAAGGAAATGTATGCAATTCTTAGAATTTTTCTTAGACTTAGTGTAATTCTAAGAAAACTTCTAAGAATACAGATCTGGGCCTATGTGAACAGAAAACTGGAATTTTTTTAAATAATGTAAAGAGGCTGCATTTTGTTACAGTACACACAATTGACAACTAATATGTAACACTCTGTTCTGAATGTCGCTTTGCAATCACTTGCTGCACTATAATCATCAAAACAACTATTTTTCTTAAGTTAAGCATGCTATGTGCCATTCTTAGAATTAAACAAATTTCTTAGAATATTGTTAGAATAAGAATTTTGTGAATAGCAAATTCTAAGTCTTATTCTTTGAAAAATTCTAAGAATAAAAACCATTCTTAGAATAATTCTAAGAATAAGTATAATTCTAAGAATAAGAATCTTTGTGAATGGGAAAATTCTTATTCTTAGAATTTTTCTAAGAAAAACGACAATTCTAAGAAAAATTCTAAGAATAAGACTAATTCTAAGAATACTAAAAAAATCCTGATTCCTGCTATATGTCAAACTAGGCGGTAATAAAGTGATATATGCCTGATATAATTAACTCTGGGTCAATTGTATTTCTACTGGCAACATATTTCTCAGTCTCATCAGAGGCTTTATGTGCTGATAGGTTTGACTCCATGAAAATCTCACAAATAATATAAGTGTCAGTTTATAATGAACCATATTTTGTATTTTTCAGATGGACAGAATATACAAGACAGGGGACTATGGGAATAAATACATAAACTGTACAGTGCAGAAGTTTAGGTGACACTACCTTTCTTGAAATTTCTCCAAAGCAAATCCCCCAAAAGAGAAAGGGATACCAGTTCAGTCGGATCTGAAATGTTACTCATCGGATGTTAATTTAAGGTTTTTCATATTGTATGGGAGCTGCTTTTTGAACTTAAAGGGTTTACACATTGTTGATATAGGGCTGCTCCATGGAGAGGGTACTGCAGGGTGCAGATTAACTTCACCAAATATAGCCCTGGATAAACTGAACTTTACCAAGAATGACATGTTTCTGGGGCATTTGTTTGTTCATTTGTCTCTCTGTTTGCAAAATAACTTAAAACTCAAAATATTGACCATGGTACCAGGAAGACATGGCTTGTTTTGATTAGTGATCCGGGGCACTTTCTGGATCCAGGAATCTTTTTAAAAGATGTTATGTCGTTAGAAGATAAGACCATTTCCAACATATTTGTATATATCCCAATAATTAATTGTTGGATTGCTTGTCGCCCCACCCCAACCCCCAACCCCCAAAAAAGAGTTCCATAATAGTGTTTTCATAATATACTTGAATGTGATCCAAGCAAAATTCTGTATACTCTGATCCAGAACAGGAAAGAAGAGCAAGAAACAAACTGCTTGGCGGTGGTCTACACTTTCCAAGTGTTTTTCTGGTTTAATCATGCCTCAGAAAAAAACCATATCCTATAAACCGGGTGTCTTAAGATATCAGTGGTTCTTTCTGCCACTGTTTGCATTGATAGGTCAGTACTAATTGAACAAAACATCCTTGTGTGTGATAGGGTACATTTCTTTTGATTAAAATGTGCATTCGTACAAATGTTACAAGTACATCTTATTTCAAACCGTAAAAATGTGTTGACTATTCTGGGAATAATTTTATTAATTTATTTAATTTTATACATCTTTAAATATATATAAACAATAAACTTAATAACTAAATTAAGAATTCTGTGGAGTCATGACAGCTATTCACATTTTTTTCCTCCTTTATTGCATAGCGAAGGGTCAGTTCGCGTGGAGTACAAGCTATTGTTTGAGACGGAAGAAGACAATAGTGGAAGTCAGTTCTTACAGACTATACTGGGAGATTTACAGAGTTATGCCAACGGAACAAACCCAGAGGTGGAACCTGAACTACGCATCATATCTGAGTCTATTAGTCTAGTGTCATCAACCTTAGACGATGTAACAGGTTTGTCCTTTAAATACCTCAATAAAACTTGCAGATTTCTGAGTATCAGCAGACTGATGTAATTGTCACAATACAGAATTGATTTAATTTTGAGAATGATCTGCAACCAACTCTGGATCAAACTTTCTCTCAGATGCCTTTTTAAGCGCGAGCCTCAAAAGAGCTCACGCTTCCACAGATCACTTTTTGTTCTTTTTTTTTGTCTCCGGACTTTGTTGAAATTAACCTGTGCAGTCTGAATTTCCCACTCTTACTCTCCAATACCTAAAAGGACACATGTCCTTTTGCCTTTTCCCCATACATACGTCCTTTTGTCTCCGGACTTTGATGACATTGGCAACACTCCAATAGCTAAAAGGACACATGTCTCTTTTGCTTTTGCCCATACATACGTCCTTTTGTCTCCAGACTTTGAAGACATTGACAACACCTGTGCACTCTGAATTTCCCCCTCTTGCTCTCCAATAGTTCAAAGAACACATATCCTTTTGCCTTTTTCCCATACATATGTCCTTCTTGCATCGGACTTTCAGGAATTGTGGGACACAGTGATGACTATGCAGTAAACATTTGAAATGTTTTTAAATTGTTTAAACATTTGCAAAACAATTTTAAAGCCTATTTAAACTCTATCTTATGGTTTTGAAAACTTTTCCATGAAAATATTTTTGCTGTAATGTTTAAAAAACATTTTATAAACAGTCTATCTACAGACGTTTTTACTGAAAATGTTTAATAAATGTTTTCTAATATATAAAAAATAAAATAACTCAAGAACCTAGGTTTGACTGGAAACATTTTTTTAAACATTTATAAAATAGCTAAAGGAATGAAGGTTATGCTGGATATGTTTTTCAAGCATTCATTATGAAATGGTTTATAAACAGAAAATGCATAAAATAATACATAATATGTTTAAAAGACATTGTGGATCAAATATTTTAAAAACATTCTATCAAAAACATTTTTAAACCCATATTTTCAGAATGTTTATTAAACCTTCACCTTCAAACATGTCCAAACAAAGATGGCGGTGAGCAATAATGGGAGATTTTAGAGGACTAAAAGTAAGAATTGAATGTTGGCACAATTCTAAGCTACTATCTTACAATTTTAGACATAAAAATAATATTTTCATTAATGAGCAACCTTCAAAAGATACTGAATTTGACCTCTGACCCCCTCATTATTCAGATATTAATATGTTCATTTGTAACGTTTTTTTAACATTTAACATTTATCATTAAGCATTTAATAAATGGGATACATATAACATTTTAAAAACATTCTATTATAAACGATTTACGTACCCATCATTTTTTAACCTTTGGCAAACATTTCCTACTAAATGTTTGCAAAACCAAAAAAATATTTACTGGGTATTTGTCTGTTCACTGAAGTTAAGTGGCAATGGGCTATGTTAGTACTTGAATGGGTGACTGTCTCAGTTCGGGACCAGCTGTGCGATGTATCTAAGTTGGAATTTCTTTCTGTCACGAGACTTTCTTAAATTCTAGTGCACTACTCATGTCTCTGATGGCTTTGTGCTTGCGCCAGGGGACCAAAACACCTTTTGGCCTTGTTATCACTGTATTTCAGATGCCTAAGTAGTGGTCATAAGTCATTAGAAGTAGTGGATGTGCTAACCCTTGGCAGCAGTATTCACTCTCCCAGTCCTCTTGTTTTATTTAATTGACTATGTGTACAACATCATTTGGACACATTTTAAAACTATAGCAGCATATGTGAAGCAAAAGTATGGAGCCCTATTAAGACATTAATAAATATTTTTAGTCATTTTGATAATTTATTGGTCACAATACCATCCTGTGATAACCAGATCATTTGTTGCTGACAATTCGTTTTATCATAATCTGCAGATCATCATGTGACAGATAATAAGATGATTAGATGAGCAGGATATAATCTGGTGCTCACAACTTTTTCTGTCCTACTGGATGATTTGGGGACTATGGGAAAATGTGTCATGCACATGAGCACATCTTGTATGGCCGGGTATATGCTAAATTGAAATTTTCATTGTCTTAATATATATTCCATATAAAATAGTGGATATTGGTCAATCAAAATATGGCACAGTAAACCAATAGACATCAACAAGCAATTAGATAATCACGTCCCTGGATCAGACACAAAAATGGCTTTATCCTGACCTTTTCCAACAGAAAATTGCTTGGTGTCATCTCAGCATAATGTTCTCACCATTCATAGATTTCTTTTGTTATGACAGATGATTGCTCCACAGTTTCTGTTTGTGTCAACAACCAGAGTGATATTTCCCAACTGTCTACATCACTGACTGAGTGTCTTGGTCTTGGAGGATCCAATCAGGGTATGCTAAATTGTCCAGAATAGCTTGGCACCATTTATTGAATGTAACAACACCAAGATTTGCTTGATGGTTTTTGATTGATATAAACCAAACCATGTTAGAAGAAAAAAAATGAAACAAAATAAAATATGAAATTATATAATCTTGATGTGTATTGTAAATGAAATTTCTTTTGATCTAAATTATATATGTCATTGTAATGGATGAAACAATAAACAATAATTTTTTAAAAAATATAATAGGTGAACCAATACAAAAAATGTTAAATATTACACATAATCATGTTTTGGGAACTGCAGTTCATCCAAACTACATATGTGTTGATACTGGACCGTTTTTCATCATATTGTAAATATTTACACAGGTGAATTGCACATGTGTGAATTATTTCTGAGAATCTCTTGTTGCGCACAAAGAATTTATTTGAGGATTGGTAATTATGTCTCCAATGCCAGGTTATCTTATCCGAATATTGCTGGTTTCGAGAAGACCATTCTAAAGTCTGTTCTCTTTTATGTAATATTCTGGTTTTCAGAATGGTTTGTCTAATGTCTGGGTTTGTTAGGTTGTTGGCAACTATGACAGCTATATAGGTTGTCTCTTTAAGCTTATCTGTGTGTCCCAGAAGCTAGCTATTAAATTTCAATATACATGAGATTTGTATATTCCATACAGATATCTGTACCTCTTCCCAAAACCTGTGTCTACCTGGCCTCTGTGTTTCCACTCCTGCATCTTTCCTCTGTCTGTGCCATGGCACTGGATTTGAGGGAAAAGAATGTCAAGAGGGTAAGTAATCAATGTTTTCAAAATTTTCTTTCACATTAGTTATAATAACTGACATGTTATATGGTAAAATGGTTCTTTATTATTCTGAACAACTTACACAGCATTTGAGGTACCTTCATGTGTAAAGGATTATGGATTTCTTGTCTGACAATGTATTTTTCACCTTCACACACTGGTCATGATTTTTCCTATAGTTCTGTGGTGGAATAAGGTAATTACCTCTGTGGGTTTATGCCTGAATGAGTTGACCAACTTATGGCACAAAATTGAGGAAACCTGTGGATATTTATATTGGAATGTCAGCATAGAAAAAGAGTTTTCAGGAAAGTGAAGTGTGACTCTTGTTAGACCAAAACCGCTGTGATTCCAATTTGCACTACAACACTTTTGGATATTCCAAAAACATTGTTACTGCTTTGAATATGCATCAGATTCTTTGCTTGACCATTTTGTAATGACCACTCTGTTGTATCTGTAAGTAATTCTAATTACACGTTCAGTTTCCTGAGTCAAGGTTAGGTAAAGTGTTAAAGGTCAAGAGAAGGTCAGTTTCTGGTTTGAGGAATTTATTTACATGTTACTATGTATAAGATAAAAGTTTTAAAACACCAAGCCCAATTAGATGTTGTGAGGAATTATATCCGCAAAAGTTGTGGGTATAATTGAAGGAGCCAGAGAGGCGTTCTGGAGGTAGGTCCAAACTGCAGCACTCCTCCACAGGCCATGGGCCATAATGTGCTGCAGTTGAATGTTATTGTCATATGCCAAAGTAGCTCCAGAGCGCCTGAAGGTATGGAAGCCATGTCCCAGGGGTGGGATGCCAAGGTGAATGAGAATCTTTCTGAGAGCATCTCTGATTGTAGTATCAATGACCGGATGGTGAGGGAGATTTTTGTGAGTGAACAAAGGGGAAGAAGGGGGTAATTGACGAGATGCCAGAAGGTGTCCAATGGCTTAACTGGACATAGGTGTTTATTTTTTAAAGCAGGTATTTGGACAAAATGATGAGAGCTCATGTCCTGAAGGGTATTTGTCCATTTGACTAATATGTGGGCCCCAGGGTGCTGGAAAATCACATCCTGTCTCAGAATGTGGCGATTAGGGTCAAACTTAAATCTGGAATGAGGGGCCACATTAGACATTCTGAAGAATGCAATGAATGCTGTCAAAAATGCAGCTCTGAACAAGATAGGATCCCCCAAGATATTACAAGCTCATGGGATGGCAGACATGGTGGAAAGGTCACAGATACCCCTGGGGTGGGTGAAAACTGGGAGTTTATGGAAATACTCCTGAGATAGCTGAGAACTGATTAATGAGAAAAGGGGGGATAATGACCAGTGAAAACGCCTGGAGGCGTGTTTTATGGAAGAAATGTAATTGAGGATAATTTTGTGGGATAATGAATTTACATGAAGAAATTCCATAAACACAAGTAAAGAATGGGGGGAAGGAGGATGAGGAAGTGACATAAATGTAGTAAATGATAAATAAGTCCTGAGATGTGTTTTGTGAGCAGCTCTTGTAGAAGGTCTATAAGTAGCCTTTGTTCTGTCCAAAGCAGATCTGACCAGTGGGAGAGAGGGTAGTTCAGGATCTGAAATTACAAATGTGTATCAAGGTCAAAATAATCAGCTGGAACCCTGTCCCAGATGTAGTTTTCCTTAAGATCTGTCAAAATGTTACTATTGACTGATTTATCAGAATACAACCTAGATAAAGTATCTGCAATGACATTCTTAGCTCCTGGGATATTACAAGGTCAATGTCGTGAGAGGCTGTTAGCAGCCATATGTTTCTGACACAGAGTGCCAAAAATTGGTCCCTGGTTTTACCGCTCTTGATGACTTGGACCACCCCAAGGTTGTCACATCTGATCGAAATTGAGCCATGTTGCCAAAGGTGACCCCAGATTCGCAAGGCTATGACAATGTTGAGCATCTCAAAGTGGATAATGGTGAGTTTAAGGTCAGGACAGTTATGTATGGGAGTAGCATATACCCTGTCTCCCCATGCTGCACCCATGCCTGTTAAAGAAGCATCCAGAAAGAGAGATTGATAATACAGTTTTCTTGCTGACAGCCAAACATTCAGCATAAATGGCCTTGACCTTGTCCTAGTCAATATCAATATCAATTCCGCGGCATGGGATACGTTTAGAAGGTGGGGTTAATTTGTCCTTGTTCATAGGTAAACCCAGTTCATCAAGAAGATCACATAACATTGCAAACTGCTCTGAAGCCTTGGACTTTGAGGTGACCACAATGTAATCATCAATATAGTGATCAGTTTTAATGGATTCTCTATCTGGACCGATGAAAGAGAAAGCAGAGGCTTCCAAATTTATGAAACCCATTTTCTTGTCCGGATAGTTGAAATCGGAGGACGTTCTATTATCCAAACGTGAGTTCGTGTTGCCTTTGTTATGCGTGTTAGCAGGTAGTCTATCCGAGGATGTATCATTGACGAGTTCGAGATTTGCCTGCAATGTCTTACTACTCGTGTGCAGTGGACCTATATGGTGGTTATCAGTAATTTAGTCATCACTCTGAATTATTGAATCAATGATATTTGTGATATGATCTTTGACATAATTCTCGAATACTAGTTGAGGATTGTTGACTACAGTGTGTCGTATACCCAGGTTCTGGTTACATATGGATGCCATACGGAGAGAGTCATGGTTTTCACAACTTCAAGAACCCCTTGAATGGGATATTTATAAGGGATGAGAGTATGGGAACTACCGTCAATGGCCTGTACATACAAGTGATAACCTGTAACCTTATTCTCGGGTTTACCATGAATATAAACGACATAAGCCCACTGACCATCTACATAATGGACATAATTAATGAAACTCATGATGTACTGTTCAACATCATGGATACTATGACAAAGGGTAGATTCTACATGTCCCAATGCCTCAGCATATTCAATGTTTTATCATACATTACTGTAGTGTGTGAATGCCTGCCTTGGTTATTATAAACCTGGATAACAACACTATCAAAGTGAAATCTGTGTTTAACTTGGCAGTTATTATGTACCCAACATTCATCTATGCAACCATCAAGTAACTAATTATAACCCTGGGGATAATGTTTATACCCAGGACCATTACTATCTTGAAAGTTAGATGCATTATTCATCGCATCAGGAGGTTTCTTTCTGTGGATACATCAGTGGTGATTGCAAATGCTCTGGTCAGTAGTCGTTTGGATTATTGCAATTCTTTTTTTCTCAGTTTGTCATCCCGAAATGCTACAAGGCTCCAATATGTTCAAAATGCTCTTGCACAGTTTGTCACTGGTGCTTCAAAGTACACTCACATTACATCCACCCTTAGGACACTTCATTGGCTACCCATTAGACAATGTATTATCTTCAAAACCCTAGTTTTGGTTTATAAGTACCTCACCACTAGCCATCCTAAGCATTTTGCACCATATCTCCCCTTGTACAAATCTGCCATGAATACAAGACGTTCCAATCCCAAAAATTTGTTCCTTCAGGTTCCCTCTTACTGTGCTTCCATCTATAAATCAAAGGTCCATTTTAACAATAGTTTTTCATATGATGCCCCTAAGTTATGATCTTCCATATGATATACGCAGTGCTCCAAATCTCTCCAGTTTCAAAAGTCGACTCAAAACCTACCTATTTCAGAAATCATTCCCACCATAGCTTCTTACTACCGAACACCGGATGACCTCTCTGGGAACGACTCGGAACATGTCTAATGTCTTATGACTTTCAACCAATAAGATGTTAGCCAATTGCCCAGATACCCACTGTGCCAAGCTCAGCTCATCGTAAGCAGGTTTCTTAAGGTGTCAGGCAGATATCAGCCCTTCATTGGGCCACCTAAAGTGAGGGCCCAGGGAAGTTGTGTCAGTGGTGTTGTACCTGCCAGATTTCTTCCTAATGACAGTACTCTTACCTTGGAGAACCTCTCTGTCAGCCTGCTGGTCGTAACTAGCTAATAACTGTGACACTGCAGTGGAAATACTCGGTATGGATCTCAGAACATCCACCTTGGGAGCTACCGTGTCTCTGATGTTACTGGGTACTGCTGGAGGTCGTGGCTGTACCGTACCGAATGCATGCTTGCCCGTATTAACAGTCGTAGTTCTGTTATGGATGGATTGTTGTGACAGGTGTGGAGGAATTACGACCTGCTGAGCGCCACTTGCATGAGTAGGATTGACAGGAGGAATGGTTGGTGAAGTTAAAGGTGTGGAGCTAACACTGCCATTGCATTCAAACTTATCCATCCTTCTGGTCAGCTCTTGGTTTGAAGCATCTAGTTTGTTTAGCATGTCGAGAATGACCTGGCCAGTTGACGCTGATATCTGAGGTTGAGCAGTAGAAGCAACAGTACTTATTGGCGCCTGCTATTGATCTGGTATTTGAAGATATGAACCGTCATTTAATGACGCAGACTTAGATTTCTTGCTCTTTCTTGGGGAAGTTCTAGCTTTGTCTGACGCCCTAGTCTTCCTCTTCCCTTCAGTCACAGGAGCTTTCTTACGATATGTAGGCATGTCCAATAAAATAAGTGATAAAAGAACTTCTTAAAACAACAAAAATTTCTGAACACTTGTTTGTCCTTCAAAATCTGAATTCAAAATGGCCCCACAGTACTTTGGTAGCAAAAGTGAACCCTAATTGAAGGCGATTGGTTGCTAGGTAAAATAGAGGAGCAATAGAAGACCTATAAAGTTAAAGTATGCAGTAAACTGAAGTAGCAGGCCCCTTTCCAGGCCGTGCTATTCAAAGTACAGGATAACTCCCTATATTCAGAAAGTAGTTTGCTTGTTCCTGAATATTTTATCTATCAGTTTCGGCCTCAATACATCCTAACGTTTACAGAAGTATCTGTATATCTTAGTTTCACACATGCTTTCCAGTTTTGGCAACTGTAGTTTTAGTTTCATCATAACACCGGTTATGGATTTACATCATCATGATGAAATGTATCATATTAGGGATAAACTGAAGACACCTGATATGACAAAAAATAAAAATGGTAAGAATTTATTCCTTGAAAATTCCATGTACTGTACAATTATTTTGGTTGATTTACAGTTTGCATTGAGAGAAAAAATTATGAGAATTTATTCCTTGAAAATTTCATGTACTGTACAATTATTTTGGTTGACTTACAGTTTGCATGTAGTGTGAAATGAGGCAAATAAGAGCTAATAGAACACACTACACAGTTCAAAGAATTGTGTGCACACATTGTAATTTCAAGTAATTTATGCATTACTACAAGTAGGTAGGTGATATCTCAACATATACCTTTCTTAATTGTCATATAGTTAAATGCTGGGTTAGACAAATTGCCTGTAACATATACTCAATATAATTGATTTTTTTTTTCAGATATTGATGAGTGTTCAAGTTCCCCTTGTCTGTTTGGCGGAAGTTGTGTCAACACTGTTGGTTCTTTTACCTGTAATTGTGAGAATACTGGCTTCACAGGAACACTTTGTGACACAGGTAGCTATTTATTGCTTTGATGTATTTGAGTTTATTGTTGCTTTTAATAGTGGTCATTTCAGTGCCATTTCAATAACACTAAATATCATTCCAAAACAATGACAATTACCTTTCACAGATATTCAAGTATGGCTTATGCCTGATGGTTTTCTTTTTTTTCATTTTTTCATGCTGTAAATTGTATATTTCACAGATATAGACGAATGCAATGTTACATTGTGTAATAATGGCAGTTGTATCAACTATCCAGGGAGTTTTATGTGTGACTGTCTGCAGACTGGATTTACAGGCTCTCAGTGTGACACAGGTAATTATGCAACACTGGCTTTACAAGGCTGATGTAAAGTAGGTTCTTTATAGATAGAATCAGTTCGAGTCAAAATAGATGTGACAAGAACCAATTTTAATGCCAGAACTATAGAAAATTCAGAATATTCTGTAAATGAAAGATAGCCATTAACTAGAAGTAAATCAGATATTGGAGGTTGTAGTTATACAGATTCTACTGTAAAGTATTTATTTGATCTCAACCTGGTATGACAGCATTTCACATTTCATGTGAATCATATGACTATTTGACAAAACGTTTTCATAGAAATGTAACATGAGGTATGGCCACACTCATTGCTTCTATATGTCATGGTAGAAAGTCCAATCTGGAAGGATTTCAAATTCTACCGGTAGAAAGTCCAATTGGAGTGAATTAAATTTTGACAGCAGTCATTTTCTACATGGGATTTAGTTGAGCAATTAAGACCTATGCTTCTGCAGCAGCATCTGTTTGTCAAAACTGCCCAGTTGGTCTCAGTGTGTACAGCTTGTATTACTGTCATTTCATCCAGAGTTTCAACATCTAGATTCGACTATCTACCAAGTTTGCTACCATTTTACACCCCAGGGCAATACCCAAATCTCATAGATTGGAATTTCTACCAGTAGCCACTTATTTTCTTAATACGGATTTTAAGGCACCAAGGCAAAGTGACAATGCAACATGTGAAACCCGCCAGGGTTATGTTGAAATAGGCTGTCAGCAGTGCTATTTATTAGAGAAGAACTCACATTTACGTGACAGCCTCTGCTTAAATGCTACTTAAACTTATAAAAGTGTAGAGGCTGCAGATCTACGGTATGGAAAGAGGTTGTGAACCATTGTTAGGGTGAGAGCAGGAGAGCTGTGGGGAATATACCTGATTGACAAAGTGTGTCTTATCAAAGCATATAATCAAATGTGGATTTAGTGATAATGTAATGATACAAGCACCCGGAGAGTGCAATGATAAAATCTCCTTCAAATGATTTCTGGATCCAAGTGGTGAACTGGATCACCACCATAATCGAATTTCCTGAAAATATAAAAAACAAATTTGTCCACTTGTAGAATTATTTTACAAACATGCATACAAACGCCACCAAATCATATTCACCTTGGTGTAGGTAATAAATATACAGGGTATGACAGTGCTGAATTAAATAAATTAAAAGGTGAACGTGAATCATAATTGTAAAATAATATATTGTTTCATAAATTGCTTCAAAACAACAGTAGTAGTAGCAAAGTTCCTGTGTACTTTATTTGTGTACTTTTTATTCATTTTCTGTTACCTAGACATAGATGAATGCATGGCTAACCCTCGCCTGTGCCAACATAGTGGCCAATGTGTTAACAATCCAGGAAGCTATGAGTGTGTATGCACTGACACTGGCTTTCAAGGTCCAAACTGTGATGTAGGTATGATATGTGTATACATGTATATATACCTTCTTATACATAGAGGTCATTTAGTTTAGGTTATGTCTAAATTTGTTCATGTATAACCAGTATCATGTACACAGACAATTTTTTAAACAAATTTTCTGTTCGGTAGTAGCTTACTCCAAAGGTCAAACTTGGGGTTTTACGTTCTGCTCAACAGCCAGGATCATATTGAAGAGTTGACAGTCTGTGATTAGATTCAAATCTGCTAACCTACTTGGCCACTGGGAATCTATTGTAGCTTACTCCAATATTCAGTGAAAATCTGAAGATATCACAACCAGGTGCCCATTTTGGTGCTTGAAGAAACTTTCAGTCAGTTGTAACCTCTTCCCCCACCAGTCTATCCGACCACTAGTACTTACATGAGTGTTAGGGCTTATAAAATACTTCCATGTTATTCCTGGAAATGATCTTCACTGTACAAGCATATTCAATACAATAAATGTTGTGCAGATATTTTTATCATTTGTTGTTTCTATTTTAACTGCTCAGGGTAGGACAGATTCACATATTGCAGTCAAGATGTATGCATGTTACAGTGAGTGTGTCAAACCAGGAATTTGGTAAAATGCCTGAAAATTGCAGGAATTTGGCAAAATCCCTGTTTCACCTGGGGATTTGACCAAATTTGGCCAAATCCCTGAAAATGCAGGGTTCTCATTATACAGATACCCTGAGCCAAAATTTTCTGTTCAGGAAATATGTCAAATAGTTGTTACCAGATTTTATATTTAATAATAATAACACACATAATTCATCAATAGATATATATTTATCGCCTCTATATAATTGCATTTGAGACTTTATCAAATTATATAAGATAATATAGTTAGGACAAAAGGTAATGTAAAAGGTAATACACAGATGTTGGTCACTAAACAAATTTCACACCCTACAGACACAGATCAACTTTTGAGTGCCATGACCAATTTTCCATAAAATGTTGCTGTTTACATCCCTAGAAATATTTTTCTTCATATATTAAAGTAATCTGTAGCTATATTTCTTGCACACATTCCATTCATGTTTTTACTAATTCAAATGTATTCCATGGAGAGGTAAAGGGTTAATAAAGTGGGATGATAACAATTCCTTGTATTATACTGTGCATTATCTTCTTCAAAGTGATTTTCAGGGGATTGTATTGTTTAATAAATGGATGTTTGTTTTCACAAAGCTTTAAAAACAGTATCATTGATGCAGAATATTATGCTGAATATTTGTGTCATGCTTTTATTATCTTTTATTAAAACTCTTTTCCCAAAGAAGGGGAGTATGTCACATTTGTGTCTTTTTGTGCTCAGTATTATACTGAATGTTTGTGCCATTCTATCTATTATCTTTTCTCAACTCCCTTTTTTCTAAGAAGGTTATTATTCAATACTGATGTGTATCCTTGATACACAATATTATTTTGAATATTGCATTTGTTAAAATGTTATCTCTACATACATTATTGCAAAGGCCAATAAATTAGAGGAACACACAGGTAAATTTACAATGACTAATAATATTTTGTTCATCATGGATTGTGCCAATGGAAGTTCAGTTCAGAGATGAATTGTATAAGAAGTATTCTGTTTTGAAGGAGGTCCTGATTCTCAAAGAGAAGTATAATGTCATAATTGAGAAGCTCAAGTTTGCAAGCAGTATCTCTTGTAGTAGGAGTCACCACAAACATTACCTGCTCTGTAGAAATGAGATACTACAGTGTCAGGACGTTGAGAAGCTGATCAGAAAGAGGGAATCCGCCACAGATCCACCCAAGTACTTTGTGATTATAGAGGATACATTTGTTATTGTAAAGCATGCCCACATTGCAACAGGACATGGTGATTGTGATAGAATTATCAAGGAACTTTCAAAGAAATGGTGTACAGAAAAGTTCCCATCCAAGAGGTTCCCACCCAGAAAAGTTCCAACCTAGCAAAGTTCCCACTCCCAAAATTCAAGGGGTGGAAAAATTCACACCTATTTAAAAAATACTTTTTTTTCGCTATTTTGTGTAAGCATCATATTGATTAAAGAAAGGGCAGTACCAAAGGCATATGACTATACAATTACTTTCTGTCCCTCAATATAATGTTAGAACAAAAATGTAATTTAAGTCATGTAGATTAAAGAAAAGGGAGTAGTAAGGGCATTAGAATATACAATTACTATTTGCCTCTCAATCTAATATGAGAAAACTTTGCAGTTAAAGTCTTGCACATTAAAGAAAAGGGAGTAGCTACTAGCAAGGGCATTTGAACATACAATTTCTCTTTACCCCATTTTTTTACACTGAACTACTACGAATTGCAGTTTAAGTCATATAAATGATTATTCAGGACTGAACAAAGTTTAGTGTTATTTTTATAGGGAAAAAAGCTGGTTACGTAATACATCATAGGCTAAAATTACAAGATCCTAGGCATATCAAAATTAAATAAGAAATAATTTTTTTTCTAAAAGGTTGGGAAAACTTCCACCCCTTCAATTTCTTGGGTGGGAACGTTTCCGGGTGGGAACTTCTTGGGTGGGAACCTTTCTGTGTGGGAACTTTTCTGGATGGGAAATTTTCAGGGATTTAAGAGAAATCAATTAATATTACTGGTGATTGCATTGTTCAAGTCTCTGCATTGAATGTCAGTGCATGTGTCAGCAGGCTACCACATTAGGAGTTGTTATCCGGCTAATCCTCACCAAAGAGTTTTCTTCTCATGGTCAGGTGTATTTAGTGGTCATGTAAGCCATGTCTCAAGGCTGACACAAGTACGTGGATAATGGTGTACCAAAATCATCTAAACAAATTCTGTGTGCTAAGCCCCTACCATCTAAAAGTGCATCTGAGGTAGCATATCAGCTGGTGGATAATTTCTTGCTACTTGCAGCTCTTCACATTCTACAAAGTGACAATGGGGCCGATTTCACAGCAGCCATTATAAATGAACTCAAGGATTTGTGGAAGGATCTGGTCATTGTACATGGCAAACCATGGCATCACCATAGCCAGGGTTCAGTAGAGTGTGCTAATGGTGATATAAAAGATATGTTAGTTGCATGGATGGGTGAGAATGAAACCATTAACTGGACTACATGCATTAAGTTTGTTCAGTTCTCCAAAACACTAGTTACCACAGACCCTACTGTGCTTTTTTTATTTTATTTTTTTTTTTTTTTTTTTTGGTATGGAGGCACAGATTGGACTTGCTTCATCAAGTCTCTCCAATGAAGTTCTTAACTGTTTACAGTCAGGAATACTTGATGGCTCTTTCAGTATCACTACCTTCCCAACCACGGTCTCAGCCAAAGCCACTAACCAATATTGGACAATCGTCTGTGCCTCACTTATCAGCCAATACTAAGCCAATTCCTGCTGGTCATCCACCAACCCATATAGGACCACATCTGCACCTCAGCCACCAACCAACATTGGACCACCTCCTGCACCTCACCTACTGATCAATGCTGAGCCAATTTTTCAAGTCACCAACTAAATAACATTAGATCACTTCCTGTGGCTCACCCTCTAACTTCTTTGGCTGAACATACTGAACAATTCAAGATATAATACAAGAGGTGAAAGACAACATTTTTTCAAAAGAGAACCCACGCCCGTGCATCTTGCTCAAGCTGAGAGGATGGTGAAAAGGAGTAAGGTTGTGATGATGGAAGGAGTGGAATGGGACAATGTTGCTGTCCCCATTAGTGGTGGGGATAGAGGTAGAGGGGACTCCAAAATATCCTTGGTATAATATTAACTTGTGATGAGAAAGAACAATACACAACTGTATGTCCATCAGGAACTCTAAAGTGTAAATTTTCAAGGAATTAGTTTGATTTGTACCCCAAAACTGTTAACCCCCAAATGATGAAAATACTCATGGTACTTTGTCTTTACGGGAAGCAGTCTGGAGTGAAAGTGCATCTGGGGGCCAATGATTTATTAAACGCAATTGAGCTGGACCCAAGAAATGTAAGACAAACCGTTGTTAATGCTTTAAAAACAATTTAATGTGTAATAGCAAGTGTCACTCAAGTATGAACTGTCCGAATAAGTAACTTATGGAAGTCAAGACAAATGTGAGAGCATGTTGTGATGAATGGGGACATATCATAATCATTTTGTTATTTATAGGAAAATACAAATGCTGAAATTAATTTGTGTGTAGAAAGGATTTAATGTCATAATATTAAGACTGGCAGTGGTTATATTATATTGATTGTATTAAATATGTGAAATCAGAGATGAAATAAAATGTCACAAATACAAAAATATTCATTTTGTTACTTTTAGGTACTTGGCCAAATCCCTGAGGCCAAATACCAGGCATTTTGCCCAAATTACTGGTAACTTTAGGGATTTGGCCAAATCCCCAGATGAAACAGTAGCCAAATCCCTAAAATTTTCAGGCATTTGGCCAAAACCTTAGTTTGACATAATCACTGTTATATCCATGCAAGGTTACAATAAACTTGTTTGTCATACACATACAACAAACTTTAGTTTCTCATATGACCATTAATTTAGCTTAGAAGCTTCCAGGAAAGTGACGCATTTGGAGTGATAATTTTTTTCCGACCATTTATAATTGGGAACATTAAGTGTAATTGTATTGTAGCCTATTTTTATAAACTCCATTGAAATCAATCGGATATCAGACAGATATAGTGATCATTGTAATTTAATGATAATTTTATGAACTCATTTCAGATATTAATGAGTGCCTAGATACAAACTCTTGTAACCATGGTAACTGTATCAACACAGAAGGGGGATATGTGTGTAATTGTACAGATATGGGGTTTCTGGGACAAAACTGTGACAGAGGTATGGTGGAAGAGTTTTACATATAAACTATTTGTATACACCCAGGAACAATTTATCCACTCGTTTATATGTACGTTTGTTTAACTTTTTTGATACAATTTAATATTCTACATCATTTGTGTACTTAATTAATGACTAATGTAGGTACATATTAGGTTTTCACTAAAGTGGACAGTAAACTACTGAGTAAGCAACTGTCTTATAAACCCAAAAGTGTTACATGGTGTTTATTAGAGTCTAATGAAAATAATGTAAATATTATAGGACTAATTGTGTATAAAAGACAACACAGTAAATACCTTGATTTAAAAAGCAGCATTTTCCCCCAAAAAATTATATATATTCACAAAGTTAGGTGTCATGATTATCCAAAACCAGTGCTTGTTTTACCCGTGAATATCTGGAAAACTAATAGTTTCCTTTCTTTTCTAATATTTGCTTTCAGAATTAAACACATAAGGTGGCACACAAAATACTTTATTAACTCCCTACTACTGTTGTGGCCCATCCCAGCATTAATCCACCAATGCCCATCCTAACGTCTTTTATATTTATGAAATAATTAATGATCAACAAAAACATCCATCCACCACAACTCAAACTTGCCCCGAATATTATTGATGCAGTGACAAGGGGCTTTTTTTCTTCACTTGTTACAATGTTAATTCTGTAACTGACGCTGTGGTTGTTCTATTAAATTACTGGATGATTTTACTGTCCTGAGTGGATGACTGTCCCTTGACCTTAAATATATAATGGTGATAAAAAGTGGCACTAAGCTAAGCATCTGCTGTCCTTTTTGTTGATCAGCAATCATTTTGCTTAGAGTAATTATTATTATTATTAATTGTTTCTTACACACAAACAAGTTTCTAAATTCAATAGTTTTCTCAACATGTTCCTCACAGGTGCTCAATAGTTTAAAATGACACCCATAACTGTATTCCAAAAACACAATTATTTAACATCATTGATACATTTCCAGTTATTATTGCGTCACATAAGACCCTATACATCATATACTTTTTTCTGTAATAAAGCAATTATATCTTGCTGACCTCATCAATGTTTTCCTTACAGATGTTGATGTATGTCTTGAAAACAACCCATGCTTACATCAGAGCAACTGCACCTTTGCAGATGGTTCTTTCACATGTGACTGTAGAAACACAGGCTTCACTGGGGAACTTTGTGATACAGGTATTTGTAATTCTACCATTATTAATGCTTCATCTGTCGTATTAATTTGGAATTATACAAATTTTCAGTGTCAATAAATTTATCAGTTGTGATGGAAAGATGTATGATATACACAAAAACAAGTCACTTGATCTCTTTCTTTTAATTGTCTCTCTTTACCTGATTGATAGACTTTCTTTATCAAATCATTTAAATCATATATGTGTTATAATATTCTGACTTTAGCTTTTTGTGTCAATATCACCATAAATATAGATAAAAGAGCTCTCAATTTTCCATATTCAATCAAACAAGTTCAGTATGTTTAATACTAATAGCTCAGTCCACAATGTTAAACCCAACCATCATTGTTACAATTTGTTTTTTTTCCTCTGTGGTTTTAGTTTATGGTGAAAGTTGGGTATGTATATCACTTTGAACGTCTATGGTCAAATTAGATCAGACCCACAGTACTTCCCAGATCTTAGCGTTCATTACATACATTCCCTTCTCCAACTACTGATCCACTGGACTTATTACCAAGGTGCCTGGTTCAAACCCTGGATCTTTATAACCATTTCAATGGTTAAGTTTATATATAATACAAGGGGAAACTGAGTGAATTAAAACAATTACCATGAGCTAGGTTCAAACCCACAATCACTGAGATGAAAAGCAGGGTTTGGTATTCACAAAAGGGATCAAGCTTAAGTTTAGTAATAAATCAACTCACGGTTACAGCTGTTTATGCTAAAGTTGAGCTGATTTTGGCTCAACTTGATCTTGATCCCTTTTGTGAATACGGCCCCAGGTGATTATTTTCCCAGCTTGACAACAACAATCTATAGTTAGACAGACGTTATGCTGTTCCATGTCCATATTAATTCACCCACTAAATGGAAACTAGATGATGTAGCACAGCAAACAGACAAAGAAGTCAGTGCATTTCCAAACCTGATTTTCCTTTCTCCTTTGATCCAAAAGTGCTTGGTTCAGCTATTACTTTAGAATATATAATGTTTGGTCAAGAGTTTTTTTTACCAGAAATTTATGCTCCAAGGCTATTTGTTATTTGCAGCTGTATGTGTAATGTGGTACACATTCTCACTCATTGGCTGATTGTCAGAACAAATAGTACTTAAAGACATAGAGCGTATTCTCCTTTGATCTCGTCCAGTAAATTTACAGAAATATAATAGTCCTTTGGTTTTATACATCCTGTTTTGGTACAAACAATGTTCACAAAATCAACATGATATCATATTTGTTTACAGATAAAGATGAATGTGAGACTTCACCATGTGGTACTGGTACTTGCAAAAATACAGTGGGTTCATTTTATTGTCTGTGTAATGGAACTGGGTTTGAGGGAGAGATATGTGATACTGGTGAGATTTGCATGTTGAATTTTACAAAAAGAAATATTCAAAGTAACACATTTGACTTTAACGTATGTTTAGTCATTTTAAAAATAAGTATATTATCAGCTGTACTTACACATAATTTATAAACATTAGGATGAAAACAAGAGCACACATAGCGAGTTTACCTATACCAAGGCATAATAATGCTAATATTGCTTATGAGTATAATGACAATCTTTTAAGAAATTCCTGGATCCAGATCCATGTCACCACCGAAATGAAGCCATCTGTTCCTAATGATATTGTTGAAATTTCCTGAATATTTCACCAAAATTAATACATCCCTCTTTGAGTTTTTCGGGTTTCATGCTTCCCTAGATTAGCATTATTTGTAAAAATTATTAGCAAAATATAACTAAAACTAAAACTTTAAGACGTGAAATGTCAAAAATGTCTAGTGATACATTACTGTTATTTTTTTCTGTAGACATAAATGAATGTGATGAAACCTCAGTGTGCTTCAATGGTGGGGTATGCAATAACACTGTGGGCTCCTATATGTGTATCTGTACCACTGGATATACTGGTCTACAGTGTGAGTCAGGTAGGACAGTGTTAATTAATCCATTTTAGTATTATGTTATTCAAATAAGTCCTTATATTTGTCTCCTTATACTGAAATAATAAGCTGAAAAGAAAGTGCAGTGACTAACACTGCCCTCCAGCTTTATAGATCACGGATGCAAATCCTCACTTTTGCCCTTAGTTAGGAACTGAACGTTGAGTGCAGAATTGTGACCAAGTAGTAACCACTGCTCAGTTAGAAAAAATAGCCCATCTTGATACCATCTTAATAGCATTAAAAATATGACAACAATATAATATACAATATAAGTAAATATAAAAGAACATTAAGGCTTTTGCCAGTTTTAGTGTATTATTTATTTAAGTTAAAAAGTACAATTAAGTCCTAATGAGATTTATCATTCACTTTTATTCAGTCACTTTGTTTACATTTGCTTCCCTTCAATTGTTTATTTAATACTTGAATTAATTCATGATTAATCTTGATGTCTATGGGATTGTTTTACAGATGTGAATGAATGTCTGACTTCACCGTGCCTTCATGGTCAGTGTCTCAACACTGCTGGTTCATTTGTCTGTCTGTGTGATGAAGGATATGAAGGCCTTACCTGTGAACAGGGTATGATGCTTTCACTGTCCACTTAAAGTGTATATTTCCATTAATGTGACTTACAATTTGTCCATCTCCCATTTTTCTGTTTTCTGTCATTTCTTCACCTCAAGGACAGAAAAAAAACACATGTAATTATCAATCTTTACCTGAGAGCGGTTTTCTATTTTCAAAATAACAAATCCCTTCCAGAGATTGCCAACATAGACACATTAGACTTACTTTATGGCAGATTGGTAAGGTAAGTCTAATGTTAGCGCTGAGTGGCAAAACGAGCAATAAGCACAGAAGGAAGAGGTAATCCTTCATTTGCCCCAAAATAGAGACGCTGTTGTGTGGCCTGCAAGTCCAGAAGGCATCTGATAAATGTATCAATGCCGAGGCTTTATATTGTGGAATCAGTTAACCTTTTAATATTACATTGATAATTTGGTGTTCTGTAATAACAAATAATTTTAATCACAGTAGCGATTATTGTTAACATTGTCATTATTATTGTTTGACTTCATACACATGTTTCTTCAAAATTTACTTCTTACAAATTCATCCACAAGTTTTATCATTATAATAACTTGCCCTTCTGTCTTTTAAATGATATCTGTACTTGTTCATAAAATTTGTTTTCTTAATGTTTTCTTCACTGGTTTGCTATAGGCTCATGTTTTTTTACTTCCAAAAGTTTGAATAGTTTAATCTATCTCACAGTTTATTTTCAGATATCGATGAATGTCTTGAAGCCAACTCGTGTTTAAATCACAGCAACTGCACCAATACAGGTGGTTCTTTTACATGTGACTGTGGGAACACAGGTTACACTGGTGAACTCTGTGATACAGGTATATGTAAGATCTTATTTTACCATAAATAATATTGCATCTTGCATATTAATATGCAGGAATATAAAAATTGCAATATCAGTGATGGACAGTTGTGTATCATATCTGGTACATACAAATAAGGTACTATGTGTCATAACATATGATTTGCATTATTTGATGTGGTTACCTTTTAATAATTTGAGTCATATATGATGTAAAATGATATCGTTAGCCCATGTATACATATTAAGTAAAACACGTGTAATGGAGTTCTCAATGTTATGTCTACTCAGATATTTTCAACTTGTTAAATTCCAAAATTTCAGTCCTATCAGTATAACTGCATAAGTTACAATTCACGGGAACGTTGTTCAGTCTCAAGGGTGACCCCCTTGGGTGACCCTCCGATTCCACCTGGAATGTTAGTTTTGGAAACGTCATATCTGACCACGCTGCTATATGATGACAACTTGATTTCTCCTGCCCATCAACCAGTATTGAAAAATTAGTCTCTTATTGTTGGTATCGTGAGATCGATATCGACTGTATTGATTACTCCAATTTGTCAATATCACCACTGGTTTATGATGTGTTTCATAGTGTACCCATGTGAGCTAGCATATATTATGGTTCAGAAGGTTTTTTACAATAAAATTTATTAATCCCAACTCATACTTTCTTGTGTAGGTGGGACTTTGGGGAATGAGAGATTGTGTATAATTTATTATTTTGTAAATGTGTGTCAACTGATGTGCATGTCTTGCTTACTCCATGTGTATACACCCATTGTGTTCCCAGGTGATGTAACAGATAAACATGGTTCAAGATTTTCTTTAAATGTGCACATGTCCATTTTTATACCGTTTCAATGTTTATTTGATTTTGGTCATGATGGATTGGCAAATCTAGTTTACATTACCAGAGTATGGGTAAACAAACACTTACTCATTAATGGTTGACATATGATCAAGATAACTTGAAGTGAGTATAATGTCAAGGCTATGTGTGTGCAGGGGGGTAGATAATTACTCATATTCAGAGATATGATTCTGAGACATTAGCATATCTGCAATGTGATTGAAGCATCACAATGGAATGTGGAACTGACTTTGGTAGAGTGGAACTCAAGTTTTGAAATATTGCAAGTGAACAAACACTAGGTGGTCCTTGACACAAGGTCGATAAAATTTACTAGCTGTTAGTCAAAGCCATTTATAATTTGTTAACAGGGCTGGCATTGGTTGATCAGAAGATAGACATAGTTTTACATTAGGTTGTATAATGTTGTTTTGGTGTAACCTCTACTCGCACAAGTAACATTGTACCATAATATTACTTTCCACAGATATAGATGAATGTGAAAGTTCACCGTGTGGTCCTGGCACCTGCAAAAACACTGTGGGTTCATTTTATTGTTTGTGTTCTCAGACTGGGTTTGAGGGAGAGACATGCCAAACTGGTAAGACTTGCAAAGGTAATGTTATCAGAAACACCAATCAAAGTCATGCATGTCATTTTCTGCAGCATATTTACAGTACATCATGGAGAGATTATGATGTAAACAGTAGCAAATGCAATAGAATATCTGCTTAACTTTTCAATTATACAATAATTACCTGTAGGTAACATGCAGATTTCCATAAAACAGTTTATACCTTGTACAATAACTATCTGTATTCAAAGTCATTAAAGTAAACCAACCCTCACTTGAATTTTGATATGTGTCCATGGTCATCGTTGCCTCTTGCTGTATAAAACAACCTTTTTCAGTCTGTGGATTCCAAAATTATAGAAAGACTTCTCCTTTGAAAGGGCCTATCCTCATCCTCCTTAGTCTGTCTGACAATCAGCTGCCCTTTTCAATAATATTTTTGTTTTCTTTGAAGTTTGGCTTTACCTTTTTAAACATCACCACCCTGGAGAATGTTTTTGATGTCTGTAAATCTCTCAACTCTTACTATTAATTTATCTTATAGGTTAAATGACTACAAATTTTAATTGAAACAATTATTCATTTACGTTTCTTTTTAAAAGCGCTTTTTAATCATATTCAAGAAAATGTCAGAAATAAATGTTAAAATATTGATATTAAACAAATTTGTTTCATTTTAGAAACCAATTAATGAATGATACTTGGTTATGGAATTAACGCACATAAAATGCAGTTATTTTCTATCGCCTGTAGATACAAATGAATGTGATGAAACCTCAGCATGTCACAATGGTGGGGTATGCAATAACATTGTGGGCTCCTATATGTGTATCTGTACCACAGGATTTACTGGTCTAATGTGTGAGTCAGGTAGGATGGTGTTAGTAGTAATCTATCATTCTTCTGTGTTGTATATATCTCACCTTGAAGAGGAGTAGTTATATGGAATGGGTGACACACTCACATTCCTTATTTGTCCTGGGTTCAAATTTTGGCCGTGGCCTTTATTGGGAGAATTGACTAGTTACTGTCATAAGTATGCAGAATCTTGTCGAAATAGTATATGACTGTTTAAAGTGATATTAAGCTTGAGTAAAGCAATAACTTTTCTTTTAATCAGCAAAATCCTATCTAACCTTTCACGTAATAGGTAGACACTTACCATTGACCTGATTAAGAAATATGTGAAAAAAGGGTGAATAAACAGTATATTGAAAGAAAAGGAAAGATGCAACTCTATTGGTGATTGAATCCAGTAATGTCATCACTTAGTATGCACTGCACAACCACAGGAACTAGTCTATTACAGAAAAAAAAACACATTATAAAGACCGGAAGTGCGCAGTAAATGAAAACGCTTCTGTGCACACAGACTCAGAAGGCCAAAATAGGTGAACAAATGCCGGCAAAAATTATTTCATAATGCCCTCATGCCTAACGGCACTCGTGCATTATTTGAATTTTTGCCGGGCATAAATAGCATAACAAATGCCCCCACACTCAGTATTTATTCCTACAATAAACTAAAATAAAGTAAAACAAAGTATTTTTTTCTGTTGCACTACATTTTTTTTTGAGTTAAGACCCCACATTATGACATTCAGCATGCAGCTTAAAAGCAGTTTGATTTTGTATAATTTCCCTTACATTACATATGTATGCATTTGAATGTTATGGGATTGTTTTACAGATCTGAATGAATGTCTGACTTCACCGTGCCTTCATGGTCAGTGTCTCAACACTGCTGGTTCATTTGTCTGTCTGTGTGATGAAGGATATGAAGGCCTTACCTGTGAACAGGGTATGATGCTTTCACTGTCCACTTAAAGTGTATATTTCCATTAATGTGACTTACAATTTGTCCATCTCCCATTTTTCTGTTTTCTGTCATTTCTTCACCTCAAGGACAGAAAAAAAAAACATGTAATGATCAGTCTTTACCTGAGAGCGGTTTTCTATTTTCAAAATAACAAATCCCTTCCAGAGATTGCCAACATAGACATATTAGACTTACTTTATGGCAGATTGTTAAGGTAAGCCTGATGTTGGCAAAAGGTAACCTATAAAATATCCATATACAGTACTTTATGAAATCATATTACATTGATAATTTGTGTGTCTGTGTGATGAAGGATATAAAGGCCTTACATGTGAACAGGGTATGATGAATATCATTGTTTCTAAGAGTATCTTCCTATGGATTCATTTTTGGAATTTTCTTTCCTTCTAAGCTATTTCCAAACTTTCCATTTGTATGAATCCAGGAAGAAAACTCAACATGTAAACCCATCATTTGATATAACTTTAGTCAGTATTTTTTCCACTTATTTAAATGCAAATAATACACAGAAACTTGTGTACATGTATGTAGCTTCAAAATACGTTATCGTGGCCACCAATGCCAAATGGCAAATTGCATAGATATGAAAGTTAACATGCCTCTGGATATATTTATGATGGATTGTAGAAAAATATCTAAAAAGACTAAAAAGTCTAAAAAGTAGACTTTAACTTGCAACAATCAAGAAAAAAATCCAATTTCAAAAATCTGGAGACAAGAAAAACGGTCAACACCACTGAGATGCAGGATTTATGAATGGCTATGTTGGATATGCTTTGAAACAGAATTTTTTTTCAAAGAGACAGTTTTGAAAAGTGAGCAACATTACTTTGACAACAAATGCAATATCATGATTATAAGAGTGATTCTAATATATCTGGTTGTAATTGATATAAGTCCGATGGAACCATTTTGAATACAATGCAAATTAACTTGAGTGGATTTGAAAAGACTTGAAAAATTAAATGCATTAAAAACAGCATAGGCCAAAAGCATAGGTTCATGATTAAGAAACTGTCAAACCTTCTAATAATAAACAAATACAACTTTGGTTCCTACATAGGTGGCTGTAAAGGGGATTTAGTAAAGTTTGAGCCTTTGAGGTATTATTAGCACCAATACACAACAGGAAATTGCATGCCATTTCCCTTAATCCGAACATACAGACTAATGACTCTTAATTTAAATCTACATTGTCTTTCCAAAGTTTCTGTTTGCAGAAATAAATCAATGATGATTTTGTATTTAGATAAGACTTGTCTCGGTAGCATACACTATCGTTCGAATAATCCTTCTTATTCTTTTTCAGACACAGATGAATGTGCTGATGATTTATCTCTCTGTGGCATGTTTGGATCATGCATAAATACCAATGGATCCTACAAGTGTGACTGTGAGATAGGATATAGTGGTAACCATTGTAAAGAAGGTAATGGAATGACAGAGATTGACACATCAACTCATGCATTCTAGATCACAACTTTCCCGATATTTTGTTTAATTAGTAACACAAAGAAATCTCAGTTTGTTCATTTGACACCACCACCATATTTACAATGTGCATTGACAAGAAACTTTCAATCTATTTTCTCACATAAAATTGGGGGCAATGACACCACAAGCTTTGAGGTGGGAGGAATGTATTCACCCATTATGTCAATGTGCTACCAAATTTCATTTATTGAAATATACTACTGGATAGAATTTATTTATAAGGGCAAAAAAAATATTGCTTTTGTATCATACTAATGGCAATTTTATTGCAGACATAGATGAATGTGTGGATTCACTTTGTGAACATGGTCAGTGTATTAACACAATGGGATCCTATCTATGCAGCTGTACTGGAGAGGGATACACAGGCAACTTGTGTCAATATGGTAAGAACAACAAACAACCCTTCCTCTCCATAATTTAACCCCTTCATTAACTTCTGCCAAATCCTGTCTGCCAAAAATATTACTGCAAGGGCATTACTATGCAACAGTAGTTTAAGTGTGACAGTACCAAAAATATAAGTCTGTACTTCTTTAATTGGCACTTAAATTCAAGCTGAGTTCAAACTTTTAACAGAATAATTTAAAGATTACAATCAGACCTACATTATTTAAGCCCATGAATGAAATGTAACAGATGAAGCTAATGAAAATTTCCAAATAAAAACGTTAGCAAGATATTTTATTTTTTTCCAGAAATGTCCATGGTCATTTTTAAATTACCTTTTTCAGAGAGCAAGACTTTTCTATTGTCATCGCAGTCTAAGCATTACAATTATCTGATAATCTTTTCAGATTTACTTTCACTTCTAATGTTCCTAGGCCTTATTGTAGGATAAATGCTCCGAATTTGAATAATATGACAGAATTTGTCAGATACAAGCCATAAGGTAAGAGAGACGCAGTATAGTGTGGCTATTTTACTCAACAGCAGTGGCAATAAGACAAAGTCTGAGATTTTAAGGCGCAGAAACTTACTAATAGCTAAAACTTCAGTTGAAGAGGCAAAACACTTAAGATTTACACATTTATCCGTGATATAGCTTACTAAAGGCCTGGATACATCAGCAAGAATATGCTACAATATAATTGTGTTATAATATTATATAATAATAATGTTAAATTTAATATGTTAACTTTTTTTGCAACCACAATATGATATGAGCAGATAAAAAATTATTTCTATTTTGAACAATTCTCCAACTTTTATCACATTGGTCGGTATCGTTATCATAAAAGACAGCATTACGTTTAAAGTTAAAATAAATTCCTTATTTTTGGACCACTTCTAAAACCTTTTAATCATTTTCTCCAATTTAAAAAGGGCCCATATATCATCATATGATATTTGATGATAGCAAATCGGCTTGATGTGTTTGGCCCTTAAAAATGTGTGTCCTTGATATCAGGTTATGTTATTTGCTGCATGTGCAAAATATAATGACATTCTAATTCAGTGGCAAATAAATTGACCTAAATAATAATAATACTGTTATGACACAAATTTCACACATTGTACAAGCATATCAAAATTTCTAAAAATGATTGAAAACTATTTCTGTTACTCACCATGAGAAAAATAAATAAGTTAAATAGATTCTATCAGTTAATAAATAAATTGACAATAGTAAAATAAAATATACCTGTGTGTGATAATTCCTGTACTAAGCAAAATAATGCTTATTCATTATAGGAAATCCATTGGTTCCACAATACTGCTCTTTACTCTACTAGCAGTAAATGGACATGTTGTTGGTGGATGTGTCCATTAGAAAACTCTGATAAATTGTTGCGGTAATTAGGCCTTTGCTGTATCCCAATATTGTTTGTGCTAGTGCTCTAATGACTTGACTTTTTATTAGTTTTAAGGGCTACAGGTTTGTACAAGTGCTGGCCAGTGCTGAGGTAGCATTTGTAGATTGATTTTCTGTAATGGGCAGTGCTCTGACCTCAGTAACACATTACGTTGAGGGGGGCTCCTGTTAGTTGCAAGTGCTGTGGTAGAACTTGCAGATTGATTTTCCATAAGTGGCAGTTCCCTGACCTTAACAACACATGCTTGAGGTGAGCTCCTGTTATGACTAAAAGTGCCCCCATATACATTTTCTTATAAAAACCCATATCTTCCCAGAACTTTAGGCTTTTATGACTTCCTAGAACTTTATGCTTTAGTATCTTGTTCAACAAATGGAATCAGCTTTAATACATTGAAAGAAAATACTTAGAAAATATTTGTTTGTTTTGGACTTTGAAAAATATTCACTCATTGGGACTTAGAAATTATTTGTGAAGTGTGGACTTGTGAAATGTTTAACAATTTCATTTGGAAAGACTTTATTAAATCTAGAGTTAAGTGGATTAAAATGATACATAAAGTTAAAAGGTAACACGTTATATTTTGTTTGTTGGTTATGTGTTGAGTTTTTCTAAAAATGGTGAAATTATTAAAAATATCTTTGGTAAAATTGTCACCTGATAATCTTTGCTATGAAAAATAAACTGATTGGATATCATTGGTTCGTTTGTTTATTACAATAACAATTTGGATATTTAACTGATGAGATTACCAGTCCTTATATGGGAATAAGATCCCAACCCCTAAAGTGTGTTATGACCAAAGAAAAACGGCCATAACAATACTAATCCTATATGAACATGACCCCCAAAATTTCCTTGTTTTGATAATATTTTTACTATTGTTTTTCTTCAATTTTTGCATATTAATATCATTTGTGAAAGTCTATTTACAAGTGAACTTGTTTATTTTAATACTTACTGTTGTGTTCAGATATAGATGAATGCCAAAATAACACCTTATTATGTGGTAGTTTTGGAAGCTGCATCAACACCAATGGCTCATTCCTGTGTCAATGTGACCAGGGTTACAATGGGACAGCATGTTCAGAGGGTAAATATACATTTCATTGTCAATGATCTTGTGATGTCGTTGTTTAAATGGTTTACAAAGCTATCTAGTGAGAAAAATTAGACGACAGCTGTAAACAGTCTGTGACCTTTTACAAGACATTGTGTTTTACCTTCAGCAAGGTATGATTTATTCGTCAAAAATATATTTGATGCATGATTTTACAGCTCTCAAACTGTTACTGTTTATATATTCTATATCATTTGATATATACCATCAAAGTATTACTTTCAGAGAGTAACTCAGAATATCAAATTAATTCCAGCTAGGTACGATGTAGCCAATATCACACTCTTATACCCTTTTCACATTACAGGTGGTATCCCCCACAGTAAGTCGCATTTGGTGAAATGTCCCTGGATCACCGCCTCATGTCCGTTTGCAAACTTGCGAGTCAGTGGTGAACCATCTATTACCCTGTGCATCTTATGGAAATTTTAAAATGTTCGAAATTCCCACCGCTGAATGTGGTACCCTGAGCATGCGCAGACGATTTCGCGAAGCTGTGATCCATGGTGTACATAAAGTTGTGATTCAGTGTAATACGGCAACATAAGGTGAGCTAAGGTATTGGACACTTCCCCACTGTGACTCAGGGTCACATACCAATCTCGAACAGTATTTGAAGGACAGGGACATTTCGTCAAACACCTATAACCGTGACTTACACTGCCTGTAGTGTGAACAACTTTGACGAAATAGGGTGACCTGCGAGGTGGTTCTGCCACCTAGTAAAACTTCTAAACATGGGACATACTGCCTATAGTGTGAAAGGGGCACAAAGAAATGCATCGTTTAAGATATATCTTGTCAATATATTGTGTAAATAATATAATTTCCAAATAAATATTCCCTTTATCTGCTCAGTGGAAACAGCCTTTATGTTGTTTTGTCCATATGACTTCAGTTGTAATGCAGTAGTGGTCGAGTGGTTAACAAGTGTCACATTTAATCATCTTGCCATCAATTCATGGCTTAAGAACCAATTTCATTAAGGCCAGGTATCATGATATGACTTAGTGGTTAATAAGAGAAGCATTTCATCACTAATGCACAGGTCACACATTGGTGAATTTTAATGGTGAATATCTATGATTAATAAAGTCTTCCATACCCTCTTCAACTTTCGTAGTCCAAACAGCAACAACAACCCGATTTTCAAAATTATTGCAGCTATTCGTCACTTTTGAATTTCGCCATGAGGGTTCACCACAGTAGGTGACATATTCTTTCATGTCATTACTCTGGGCAGTCACCAACAAGTCAAATTAGTTTCTTGTTCTCAGTACATTTACCAGATTTTCTTCCTTGTTCTCAACTCATTCTCTCTTTGTGGCAGAAGAGTCTTCCCACATCAGATTGATTCTCGGCTACTCATAGCTAATTCAGGGAGTAATTTTAGCAAAATCACAAGAAATCGTCACCAGTTTATAGGGTATTCTCAGTATAACCTTGGTTTGTTGAGATTCTATCTCAGTCAACAAAAAAATTCTAGAAGTCCAGAATTCTTGTCATCATGTGACCACACTTCCCCCCTCTTTTATGCAAATGATAGCAAACTTAAAACTGCTTGCATTCTCCTTTGTTCTCCAAGATGAACATGATACTCTCTCCAGTTTGTGACCTGGGCATAAGCCTTTGTGTTTGTTACACTGGGTATCATTCCCAATTCCTGACAATTTATGTAGGATTCTGTTGAGGCCAGACGTCATGATCTGGCATTTGAAAGCTGTTGTTGCTATTTGTGTGGATATTTTTTTATATTTTCAGACATTGATGAATGCCTTTTTTCTCCTTGTGGAAATGGTAGTTGTATTAACACGCCAGGATCTTTTATGTGTAATTGTATAGACACAGGATTTGAAGGCAGTTTGTGTGAACAGGGTTAGTTCATATTCAAACTCACTTAAATGTTAAACATGCTTTAAATGTTACATTATAATATATGATAAGTTCTGAAGCATAATATTGATTTTTTGACCACAAACTCTTGTATAACCTCAAACTAAAATGTTACATAATTTTGATAAACTGTTACAGTTATAAATTACATTACCTTATAGTCATAAAGTGCTAAAGGTATTATATGTTATGGCAATAAATTACTAACCCATCACATCATATGTGATATCTAACCCTAAAATTTGAAACTGTTACGAAGTTTTGTGACCATCTATTATCAAACCAGTCCAATTTCTGTTAAATATTTTGTTAGGTGACATCACATCATAGTTGGGTAACTCTAAAATACATGTGTTGTGTTATTTTGTGCTAAAAATGACAAACTAACAGGTTACCTCACCTTTTATTGTGATCATTAACTCTGCTACCTGATTGTTACATTATATTACAGTCATAAATGTATTGTTTTAAAAAACCATCTCATGCTGAGGTTGGTTTCCCTAATTTGGAAGTAATCATAACGTATCTTGAAACAGATTTGAATTTTTATGACGAATGTATGTATACGACATTTACGAACAGATCCAATGCTATATTTCTAAATTAGGGAAATATTGGTCCGAACTGTAAATGTAAGACAGAAGTCACTAGTTTATATACTGACCATTTTTCTCTTGACAGACATCAGTAAATATAACAGCAGCATCTGTGTCAATGGTATATATGAAGACACTCTAACAATTTGTACGACGAATGTATATGACATTTGGAACAGATTCAATGCTATGTTTCTAAATTAGGAAAATATTGGCCCCAAATGGGAAAGTAAGACTGTCACAGTAGTTACTAGATTATTTACTAACTATTTTCTCTCCTATTGACAGACATCAATGAATGTAACAGCAGCATCTGTGTCAATGGTATTTGTGAAAATACTCAGGGTTCATTTGAGTGCAACTGTGATGGAACTGAATTCACTGGAACATTGTGTGAAATTGGTAATTATAAATAAATAAGTTATGCAATGATCAATATCTTAGCTAGCTCTAGATGGCAGTAATACAGGCAGGATGCTGTACCTCCTGCAAAACCCCAGCTGCAAACCTATAGCTACAGTTTTACTACAGCAGAGAATCAGGGTGGAGGGGGGGTTCGTTTTTACACATAACAGAGACAGTAAAGATAATGTCACATTACTGGTAACATATGACTTGAATGGAGAAACCTTAAGAGACAGAATAACACAGAACTGAAAAGAAAGGCATCTAAACAGCTACAGAAATGAGTGGACACCCTGCAGTTATGGGCACCTAATGGTAGTTACAGGTGGTGAACTTCATAATGACTATGGTGGGAGGAAAGTTTGGAGACTTCAACATTTTTGTATTAGCAGCCAGGAAATGTTACAGTGTGCAAAGTTCACTGACAGAAATCTGACAATACATGAAGGAATGAGGTGTTTCCTATAAATGTAGCCTGTGCCATCTGTAATATGATCAGGGCATTTCTGATGTCAAAGGTCACATTCAAAGTCAAGATTTTTAAATCTGTTCAACAGCCAGGGTCATATTGTGACAGGTCCCCAGCATTGACCCTTGTGGGAGTGGAACCGATACAGAGGTGATAGCCTGTGATTAGATGCCAAACCTGCTAACCTACTAGGCCAGTGAGGACCTCTCTGAAGTCAAAGGGGAATATTTTTCTTGCATCATTCAAGTGAATTTTGGACTCATTATTTATAGGAGATGCAAACTTGTCCAGTATGGAGCTTCAATATATTGCCATTGTAAAACAGCTTTGTATCTTGGCTGTTCTATCATGTAAACATAAAGAAAAAACATACCTTGGCGAATTTTAATGGATATTTTTTATGAACTAGTAATTCTCAATTGTTTCCTTTCTGTTTGTACAGATTTGTACTGGCATGTGCCAAATGACCTCGCAAAACACAGTATATATCCTTGTTTTATTTTTGTTTCAGCCTCTGGTTGCAACTTCAGAAAAATCAATGATTTCAGTGGCTCAGTTAGACTCAAATCAGGCTGTGAAAAAGTGACTTCAGATTTAGGACTATCTTCTTGCTTCCGAACTGCATGTCATTTTGGCAGTAATACCATCAACTATACTCCTTCCAAAGATTTGTGTGAAATTTTAGAATGTGCTGATAACCTGGAATTAGAAGAGACAGGTGATGACATAGATATATACATTAAAAAGTAATCTGCAGGACTATGTATACTATATACTTTTATATTATCTAATTTATCTTTTCGGGGTTTTTTTTTTATTTTCATGGAAATTACAGTTTGTATAACCCATTGAATATTTTCTCAAAACAAGATATAAGAAAACTGAAATTGATAGAATATGATATTACTTTTTTTTTTAAATTGCGGTCTATGATCTTTGTTTAATCAAACATTCATTTGTATTGGCCATACCTTGTTAAGAAATTCCCACCAGCTGTTTGTTTGGGGGTTTGTGTTGTGGTTGTGACATTTACTGATTAAAAATATACATGGAAATGGATGACCCATATGAATACATATTGAATAAAAATTTTAAAGAGCCAAATTTCTGTGAAAGTAGTGCTATCCTGGAGATTGTTATGTCATCATGACTGTCATATCTTGTCCTGAAATGTATACCTTAATAATAAACATTAGAATCTGTTTTGCAACAATTGCACTGTAATCATGTAAACTGAAAGGTATGTTATTTTAGAAATATACAACATATTTATGTTTTGAACAACACCTTTTTTTGACCTGCATGTAAACTATGGTAAAAAATGTCATTTGTTGATTACTAGGAGAGAATTAATGTAAACTGGGATTCATGTCACCCATGGGAAGCCTGGGATACCTCAGTGTTAAGTGTATGAATTTGGTTGGCAAGAATCAGATCAGATAACACCTTTTATAAATATAAACAGACATAAGTATATAAATAGGAGTATTGAGTAAAGAAGGAACAATAACAGATCACAGGTAATAGGACATATACAGCCCTCCGAACAAACTACATAGACACCAAAATATACTATAAGAAATCTGTAATATGAGGGAGGTCATATTTTGCTATGTCTTTAGTGGCAAAATTTTTTTTTTCTTTTTTTTTGTTAATACCCATACAAGTAATATAGTACAATTTTTAGTTTAAAATTAACTGCTCTTATAATAACTCATAAAGTTACATCTGGACACGTATTGGTATATGTTCTTAAAATCAGGGAAAAAAAATTATGCAAATAATTTTCTGTATGGGAGCCATTGACAGTTGAATTTATCAGCCCTATTCATCTCCATATTTACATGAAGCTGATCTCTAAATTGTTTCTGAAGTTTGTGCTTCAAAGCATTGATGTTTGGGATAGCCCCATGGACTGCACTTGAGAAAATATAACTCTTTGTGACAGCTATGATGGTATTTACAGGATAGTAGTTATTATCATTGTATAGGTAGCCTAAGATAATATCTTCTTGTGAAAATACTAATCTTTTACATGTAGAAGAGTATATCAATGACTCCAAGGATGACCATAGGTTTACAACATGTGAACAATGAACAAACAGATGCATCAAGGATTCTGTTTCACACTGACATATTCTGCAGATGTTTGAATCTTCTAACTGCATTTTACGGAGTAAATCTTTAGTGCCAAGTATTCTATGGATCAGTCTATATTGAAACCATATCAAGGAATTGTCTTGGATATTATAAAAAATCTGTTTAAATATACTTTTCCATGTTGAATTATCGATATTCAATTTTAGATCTTTATTCCATTTCATCTTATATTTATTTTCCACCTCTTGTACATTAATCATATTATAGATACTTTTACAACCATGCTTACAGTTGAGCAAGATGGAAATATGATGGGGAATGAACGGTTGTGAAAAGAAAGACCTTTTGGTTACTAATGCAGAATTTTGTGATATGAATTTTTTCACTGTTGAATGCAATTGGAAGTAGTCTAAAAAGTTATTAATCCGAAAATTATATTTGCTTTCAATATTTTCTTTTTTTAATATCTGAAGGTTTGAATCAAAAATGTGTCCAATAACAGAAATTCCTTGATTGTTCCAATTGTTTTTTACTAAGTTGCTATTCGATAGTTTACTATTGAACCATAGAGGAGTATTGAATATATCTGACGCAGTTTTCAATTGACAGGTTTTATAAACATTATTCCATGTCAAAAATATTTCTTTCCAAAAATCGTTCTGAATATTATCCTTAACTTTGATCCCCCAACGGGGACCGTAATTAATCAAATCGTTTAAAGAACAATATGATGATTCAAACAACCTGACCCAAGGTCTGTTAGGTGAAACAAGAATTCTTCTTATCCAAGTACACTTTAAAGCATCTATAAAATTAACAATGTTTGGCATTTTGAGCCCTCCGTTTACCTTATTTTGAGATAGGATCACACGCTTAATTTTCTTGGGTTTGTCATCCCAAACAAAGTTGTATAATTTTTTATTGAGATTTTCATAGGCATTGTTATAGTTGATCAGTGGTATATTTGATAGATTTAGATCAAAGGTAATTCCTAATAAACTGAAATTATTACTATCCCAGTTTAAAAGTCTACCACAGTTAATTTTTTCTTTACAACCTTTTTTTTACCTATCCAAAGCATCCTAGTTTTTGATAAATTCATTTTTAACCCTGATAGTGATCCAAAAATTTCTAACACATTCAATGTATACTGCAAGGAGCTCTCTGAACCATCCATAAACAATGTGGTGTCATCGGCAAATTGAGAGATTTTGAATTCATCTGATCCAATTTTTATCCCTTTGATATTTTTATTTGTTAATATCATTTCACACAATATTTGTGCACATATAATAAAAAGATAAGGCGCTATTGGATCCCCCTGCTTACAGCCTCTTTTAATTGGGAAGAAATCTGACAAAAAACCTACCTGCAATACTGTAGCTGTTATCTCTGTGTTAAATATGTTAATCCATTTAATAAATTCGCTGCTAAAATTATAATGATTTAAGACTTTATACATAAATTTCCAGGAAATTGAATCAAAGGCCTTTTCAAAGTCAATTAACATCAGTAGCCCTGTTTTTTGGGTTTTTTTCGGTGTAGTTCATAATATCATACACTAATCTGGTACTTTCGCCTATAAATCTACCTTTTATAAAACCGGTTTGACAATTTGAAATTAAATCAGGGAGAACTTTTTTTAAGACGTGATGCAATTGCACTAGTTACCATTTTGTATAAAACACTAGTTAACGAAATTGGTGTCCAATTTTTTAGATCATCCCGTGGTTTATTTCCTTTAGGCAAACAACTAATAACTGTTTGATGGAAGCTTGGAGGTAAAATCCCTTTTTGGTAACTCTCATTTAGTGCCCTTAGTATAAATGTTTGTAATTCTTTCCAGAATATTTTATAAAATTCGGCAGGAAAGCCATCTAGTCCTGGAGTTTTATTATGTTTCATGCTTTTTAGCACATTACTTAACTCTGTAATAGTCAAAGGGCCACTCATTCCTATTGATTCTTCGGGCGAGAGTTTTTTTGAGTTTGGTAGGGTATTTTTAAAATCATTCAGATTGTCCTCATCTATGTTTTTACATGAGAATAGATCTGCATAAAAGCATTTTACTTGATTAAGAATATCCCTTTGGTTATTGATAATTTTCCCATTTTGCAAGGTAACCTTTTTAATAGTCTTGTCAATATATTTGGCTTTTTCTAGGTTACAAAAAAACTTTGTCGGCTTTTCGTTTAGTAAAATATCCTGTACTCTAGATCTAATCATGAACCCCTGTAGTTTTGAATCTCGAATTTCTTGGAGTTTTTCCTTTTTGGTATTAATTAGTCCGAAGTTTTCTTCATCTTCCCTGCTTTCAAGGTTTGCAATTTCTTCTTGTAATTCTTTTTCTTGATCATTCTGCTGCCTTTTAGCTCTACTAGAAAATCTTATAGAATTACCCCTTATATTCAACAGGAGCATTTCGAGAAACATTGTGTCTGATATTGTAAACTGAATGTCTTTATCCTCTATTTTGTCTAAATTATCAAATTGGTAGACCGGAATGGCATATTGTTGTCTGACTTTACTTATGCAATTTTTAACACATTTTAAGTATTCAGGATCTCTTAGTAAGCTACAGTTTAAGCGCCAAATGCCTTTGCCTTTTGTAAATGAATTAAGAAGCAGATCTAGTTTTAATCTAGAATGGTCACTTCTATAACCAGGCAGTATCTTACAAGACTGGATTATATCCATTAAACTGTTTGTACCAATAGCATAATCTAGTCTGGCCTGCTTTATAGGATTTTTTCGTCGCCATGTATATCGCTTAACTTTTGGATGTAGCTGTCTAAAAATGTCTGTAAGATTGTATTTATCCATATTCTGTAATAAGACTTCCCTGGCTTTTGGGTTATTAATACTTACATAATTGTATGAGTCCAGCTTAGGATCAAGGACAAGGTTTAGATCCCCACATAATAAGGAGTATGTTTCTGATGATTCCTCAACAAAATTTGAAACTTTTTTGAAAAAACTTGGATTATCGGTATTTGGGGCATATATATTTATTAACCTCAGACTTATTTCCCCCAAGTCCAGATCTAGAAGCAGTAAATTACCTGTATTATCACTCATTGAGTATTTTATTTTGTATTCAAAGTTCTTTTTCAATAGAATTAAGACCCCTCTAGCATTAGTTCTATTGCCTTCAATAAATATTTCACAATTTGGAAAATTGGTTCTTAAACAATGTGTATCTAACATTGTTAAGTGTGTGTCTTGAAGACAAATTATACAATCATCCTTTAGTAAGTATGTAATCATATCAATCCGTTTATTCATATCCCTTATGCCCTGAACATTTGCCAATGACACTTTAATTGTGTTATGCAAAGACTTTTTTGAAGTTGTGGTAGAGAGCTCCATGTAACACAATGTTAATGATACTTTTAATTTCAAGTCTAATTTTCGACCAGCTGATTACATCAATTAGATTATAAAATGACATATTAAGGCAAAATCTTACTGTGAACTATAATTTTACATAATTTTCACCTTTGTTGTATAAACAGGATTTTGTAGTTATATATGCTTTTGTTATAGTTTTGGTAATTATTGAAAAGTTATACATTTTAAGTGATTATTCACGACATTCATGTTAAAATGTATTAGTATAATACGTAAAAATATAAGGTGTTTGGGAGAAGTGCATGGGAATTAAAAATCCATTGTTAGATCAAAATATGGATTTCAGGCCATAGCCTTCAAGTCATTCCTCAATCCTCACAAGGTTAGTTTATCCAAAATACAGCCACCAAACACGGTGCAATTTGTAGGGGTGTAGTACAAATAATTCGGGTCGATTGCTCGCAGACAAAAAATCTACCCGACATTGAGCCCTCGCGAAGTTTAGTATCCACCATTAGAGGAAACAACATCCAATATGGTGGCTTCCACAAACGACAAAAATATAAAGATAAAAGCTTTGAATCGCTTGAATTAGCTGATGTCACCATAATATACTTAACATTATGTTAAAAATGGTGGATAATGCGATTTAATGCCAGCAAGGTATGTTATTTATTTTTTATTTCCTAAAAGACATGACCGCTTCAATAGGTTGTTATATGCATATGAGTAGTCGACCCTTAAAATCGGGATTGAAATTTTGAGAAATTTGCCTCACTCGGCAATTTGTAACTAGAAAAAGAAAAACAAGTAGCAGTGAGACAGTGTGACAGTGTGAAGGTCTATGCATTAACATGAAAGAAGATTGTAAGCTTTATTTTGTATTCTCGGATCATAAATTGTGAAAAGTTAATTTAATAAATGTTTCAGTTTGTAAGAAGAGTACTTTTAAAAGAGATATAAGACAAAAACAGAAAATCTGCTATTTTATGATCGCAGTTTGACCCATAAGAGGGGGTGAGGGGGTAAACCTGACTGGCTATATAGACTCTCTATATATGGAATCTATTCTAAAGCTTTAAAAGCAATAATAAAGGAGATATAAGGCAAAAAGAAAAATCTGCTTTTTTATGAGTCCCGTTTGACCCATAAGGTGGAGTGGGGAGTAAGGAGTAAATCTGGCTGGCTATGTAGACTGTCTGTATGTGCTGTATATGTCTGTATATGCTTTCCTATTCCCTCTCAATACATTCCAAAGCTGTAAAAGCAATAATAAAGGAGATATAAGGCGAAAGGACCAAATCTGCTATTTTTATGACCCCAGTTTGAACCATAAGGGGGGTCAGGGTGTAAATCTGACCGGCTATCTAGACTCTTCACATATGGTTTCCTAATACCTCTTGATACATTCTAAAAGCAATAATAAAGGAGATATAAGGCAAAATGCCAAAAATTGGCTATTTATCACCCCCGTTTGACCCCAACAAACGGGGGTCGGGGGGAAAATTTGACTTGCTTTTAGACTTTCCACATATTGTTTCCTCCCAATACATTTGATAGTATATGTTTTTGACAGTATAAACATGTGTATAAAATTACAACCCTCTGCGGTTAATAGATTTTGCTGATCGGCAATGAAGTGAAAAAAACTATTCTCTGATCATGTGACCTCGATAAAGATCAAATTTAAGCATGTGGAAAAAGTTTCCCACGCCTAAGGTATATAACTGCCAAATATGGTTAGAAAGCTTCAAATAATAAGGGAGATATTCAAGGGAGACCATAATGCGGTGGCGGCGGAAACTGAAGTGAAAACAAATAAGCGCCCTTTCAGGGAGGCTTCACTTGTAATACATCCATGCTAAAGATGTTACACTGTTTTTGACTTAAATTTAGATCACACAAATCACATTGTCAATGTACATTGCTTTCAATCACTGATTGGTTTTCAAAGTAAGCATTTCATCACTTGTCTCTTAACTCTGAGATTTTGTGTTAAATTTCACTTCATGACAACGTGTGGGATTCTCTCAAGGGGTTTCTCATGGTGTGACCTCAACTCTGAAATTGCAACATAGGTTTTTACATGTTTTAAATGACAGGTAACTCTTCAGAGATCCAAATTATAGTAAGTACATTCTTACTGTTATTTTTGAACCTGTTATTCAGGTTCTTGCACCAATATTTACACTGATAGTGTGTGTGATATCCCAGAAATGTGCTTACAACTAAAGTGCCATCTAGGATTTGTAGATAAAAGCTTACATATTTATTGTCACAGGTATTGAATTTTGCTAAAACAGTATTCAATGATATCACAAGTGGTCATATATATTGGGTATTGCTTAACTAGTATTCTATGATATCACAGGTAGTTATTTAAACAAATGTTATTTTACAATTTGTTAAATAAATTCCTTTGTTGTTATAATCAGTCGATATGAAGTTTGAGAGTACAGGTATTGACAACCTAAAAATACACTACTATATAACCCTTTCTTTTAGCTCATAAGAAATACTGCCATGTTGTCACCTTTATCTTTACACGTTTATAATAAATAAATCAGAGATTATTATACAATTCAGTGTTTCTCAACTGTTAGGGTCTAATATAATTAATGCAGTTTAGTGTATTTATTGACATATTATGAGGTGTATAAAAAATCCATTGAACTATAAACCTTGACTATTGACAAGTTAACACAGTTATAATGGTCAGAGGAACTTTAATAGAAAAGATTTTAAAGGCCTAGCATAGCTATTTAAACTACAGCTCCTGTAAGATACTGTCAGAAAGCAAACTACTATTCACACATCTTTATTACTTTAATCAATACACTTTGTTGGGGATATCTTGAATTGTTACTGATTAATGTTATAATCTTGTTGCCATTGTAATGTCATTGCTAAACAAAAAAATATATTTCATTGTTTTTATTTTACAGCTATTTATCCTTCGTACATGGGCAGATAAATAGCCTCTACTCTAAAGGATTCACATCTCAACTATTTCTTGTAAAGTAAAATTGGTAGCTGCTTGTGGTTGCACAGTGGCTTCCAATAACTTGATCTGTAATATGCACTGCTTTCTTAAACGGAATGTAAAGTTCTATTTCTCGTGCTTATACATGCACATATATATGGCTGGATTAGATTGGGACCATCTGTTTCGGTAAACAGAAGATCTATTTCCGAAAAAATACTTTGAATCTAATGAAAAGACATCTTTAGAGGAAATCCAAAAAGAAACATTTAAAATAAACTGCAAATATTAACATAATCTATAATAACATCATACACAATTTTATAAATTTAAAATATTTATTGCTCTATAATGACAATCCACAACAAAATTCTTTTATAAAATACTTTAGGGTATTAAATTTGTGTATTTTATTTACTATCAAAATTCATGTATTATTTCACATAACAAAATCGGGATTTTACTTAACCTTACATTAAACTTTATTTTGTGAAAACATCATGGGGATGGACATTTCTTTACAACATATCATGTGACTTATGATTTCTAAGGCTTTCCCTCAGAAACTTGGGAGAGGTTTAGAACTGTTCTAAAAAATATAATGCTCCCAAAATAATGGAAAGAAATCAGAAATAGACCGTTTCTGAAAAAATACTTCCCAATATAAGCCACCCTATATATATTATAATGCAGGACTATTTTGCATCTAAAGAATGTATGTATGGCCTTCTCCAGGGATTCAGACTCAACCAGTGCCTGGATGACTGGCTCATCAGACAGACATTCTAAACACAAACAACATTATTATAGGCTAGTATCCACAGAGAAAATGAGACCTTTTCAGTGACACCTCAGAGAAAATTGTAAATTTTCTCAGTCACTGGACAACCTCCTTCCATGGTTGGTGAACATCTGAGCTCACTTGGATTGGAAACAAAATCTCTCAATTTCCTGAAAGGTTCACATCATCGTTCCAAAGACCACAGCATTCCGACCTTTACCAACACTTCAAATATACATTAGGGCGCTCATTTAGATCAAAATTCAGCAAAAGGCCTGTGATCGTTTAGGGAAAAAAGGCTACAGACAAACATACTAGAGCTCAAGACGAAATTTCTTTCCCTGAAACAAGTCTCAGAATTATTTGTATACCTTTTTCATAACCTAAATAGACATCCCTCAACCACTGATTGCAACAGGAATGATATCTTTCACTCCTTGGGCCAAGGGGGCTCTGAGATCAGTAGCTTGTTCAACAACTTGTGTAGGGATAGACTCGTGAATTATAGGTTTACCCAAGTGGAATCTCTTTGTGGCCAGACCCTCTATACGGCTCGACCTGAGCTGTCCGGTGTCCCAGGGGATGAGATCTCACATGAGGAAAACACTTGACTAAAACTTGACTACTTTATTCATCATACCAGTAACACTGTCAAATGCTCTTCCCAGTCACTGTGAGTGAACGTGAACAGCCATCAACATGATATGGTGATTCACCAAAACCTCAGTACATCAAAACACCTGCAAATTCAATTACTACGTTAGCTACCTGGCTATACATTAAACCAGAAATTATGAATTATTACAGTTACAAAATAAAGTGGAAGATATACTTTCCAGTAACTAATAGTAAAGATTAGCACAGATTACATGAATGACACTACGCAAACTAATAAATCAAATAAATACATTCTGAGTACATATTACTCAATAAATACTAGTGAGTAAATGCTACTGAATAAATACACGCTACAACTACAAGCCACAAAGGTGAAATGACTAGTTAAAATACTAATAAATACTAATTACTAATTAGTTTAAATAATCTAAATAGTCATTACTGCATTATCATGGTTAGATTAATTTACTGACTAGAAAATACATGATAAATCCAACAAAATAAGCAATAATTTATAGTAAGCACTGTAAAACTACAAGCACTAGATCTAAACTCAAATTAATCAATCACTCAATCACAATCAACCAATTAACCATTCAACAAACCTGCAAGCAGCCCAGCAGAGTTAACACAAAACCCATATCATCCCTTCTTCCAAACTACTAATCTTCAAGGACACCAAGGACACAATTAAAAATCAGTCATTCCTCAGCCTCAACATACAACATGGCTGGTCTGCTACAGTTTTAAAATTCAAACTTTCTGACGTCAATTCACTCCCGCGGTTCGTTTATATACTGCCAGATTCTAGCCATCAATATTCTAGCCGATAATATGTGAGATTGCTGAAACTACGAAAACTCGCTGTCACATACTTCCCTGCTTTGGGAAATGTCATCCTGACATTTGACTTTAAATCCAGCATCCTCCAATGTCATCTGTTAACATTAACACTTACCATTCACCTTAACTGACAAAAAGAAATAATCCCTCCTTACCAACCTAAACATTCAACAGCTGTCAGGGTGAACATTCAAACACAAATAATAAAACAAAGATAATCCAAGTGACCACTAATAAGCAAAAAGTTGCTGTACAAACACATTTAATAACAATGTTACTGGTACCAATGGCTAATACTAAAATAAAACAAAACAATAAAAATCACTGAGAACACAAATAAATGAAATGCAAAACACATTTCCAAGATTAAAATAAACTTAATACCTGTTTCAGAAAGTTGATTTTAACAGTTGCGTCATCACCATCCTTTGAAGACTGTGAAAAATTATAAACAAAGTTTGTATCCAAATGATTCTGTGATCTGATCCTAGTTGATCTTCTTGGGGCTGGTGTTGGAGTTAAGTTACTAACTTCCCCCACTTCAGAATCTGATTCTACATTCTCCATTGAAACATCCTCCTACAGGTACTTCAATAAATTCTGTGGTAGAGTTCACACCCTCTGACTCAAGTTCAGAGACATGATCATCTGGTTCCAATAAAGGACTGAAGACTTCCTCTGACTCCATCACACTATTGACAATTTCCTCCTCAAATTCATTAATATCCGTATTTACAGACTCCTCATGTTCAATTATTGACAAATTCACATCACCATCAGGCGACGCAACATATTCCCTACTAGCAGACATTGCCGGTGTAGTCTCACTCAATCTTCTCGGAGTGACTACTGGCAAGTTTCCTCGCCTACCTCTGGGCCCAGAAACTGGCGCTGGTACGGAGAGTACAACAGTTCCAGTTGATTCTGTATCAAATTCAACAGATTCCACATCTGCCGAGACAACATCTGGTGCAGCAACAATGTCCTCTACCACATCTTTGACAAGCTCTGGTTTCTGCACATCCTTCCCAATATCAAGTGGTGAGCATGGAATTGGCAGTAGTAAATTCCTATGCAACACTTTTGGCTTCCCTCTACCTTTCTCCATCTTAACTTCATACACAGGAATTTCAGCATTTGGTTGGCTGATGACAGTGTACACTTCTTCAGACCATTTGTCAGCAAGTTTATGAGTGCCTTTCAATCCTGTGACTTGAATCAAAATTCGATCTCTTACATCAAGAGTAGCACCTCTGATCTTCTTATCATAACCTTACTTTTGTCCTGCTTGGCTATTCCTGGATGCAGCTGCAGCAAGGTCATAGGCATTCTGTAATCTCTGACGTAATGTAGAGACATAGTTATCCACTGACTTGGTTGTACCATGCCTGGCACAGTTCTAAGTAGTGCTGTCGCGACACTCGCTACTTCCGATACTATCGTTTGCTAGGTCTATTATGAGCGATAATCGGATATGTTTTTTCTAATCCGATTACAAAGATATTAGCACATTTATATAATAAAGACAGAAAATCTTTTAAAAGTGAAGGATTATTCAGCATTTTAAAATATATTTTCGGCATGTTGACAACCCAGTCCATATAAATCTAGTAACATGACCCTATCAGGAAAGCATAAAACAATTGCTCAAATGTAGTTTCGGAAGTGCATCTTTATTTTTTTTCGCATTTGGTAAGTCAGTTTAATTGACGTAAATCTTTCAAATAATCTTTAAAAAGACTGTAGTTCTATTTATTTGAGGCGTACATGATATAATATAGCCATTATGCAGCACTTTATAAAGTCGGAATTAGATAATTAGTTTAATATACTGACGGTTTTCAAAGTGTTCCTACATTTGACATTGCATAAATAACCGAAATAAAAAGACAAATATGACCCTAAAATGATTCAGGTGAGAAAACAATATTACTTTACATTTTAATTGAATAATTTCATTTTGAAGTGAGTTTATGAAGTCGACATATGTTGGTACTCAGTCGGCCAACGTGGGCGATATTTGATGTTAATTTATAGCAGCGAGTGACAGCACTAGTTGTAAGCATGTACAAGTGGACCGATATGCGACTTCCAATCCAACTTCTTTACGGGTTCCAAAATCCCCAACATGTTTAATAAGGTTGAATTGAAACACTCGGCAATCCCATTTCCCATTGGATGATAAGGTGTTGTCCTACTTTTATCAACTCCTGCCTACTGGCATAACTCCTTGATGGTTTGACTCTCAAAGTTACGTCCCTGGTCAGTATGCAACCGTTTCGGAAATCCATAGTGCACCACAAAGTTCTCAATTAAACTTTTGCTGTTGTCCTGGCTGTTTGTTCTTTATTGCGTATGCTTGAGCATATTTCATGAAATGATCAGTTATGACAAGAACATTTTCTATCCCCTTTTGGCTGGTTCAAGTTTCAGAAAATCCATGCAAACAAGTTCCATGGGTTGTGTGCTGGTTGTACTCACAAGCAGAACTCGTTGTGGGTTCCAATCTTTGCGACGGATACATCGATCACACCGAAAGATGTAATCTGCAACTGGCTTGTGCATGCCAACCCAATAGTATCGTTCCCGCAGCAACTCTAAGGACCTGTCCCTTCCAAGATGGCCCATCTGATCGTGCACGTATCTCAACACTACGGTCTAATACTTCTTAGGTTAAACCAGCTGCAATTGTGTCCCATCACTACAAGTTCTGCTCCTCATTAGCTGACCGCTAACCAAGGATAGATGCTTCTGCTCCTTCCACAGAAACTTCACTGATCACAGGATCCTTTCTCAGTTCTTGAGACCAATCAATACCCCCACCGGGAAGATCTGGGTTGTCCTCCAAGTCACTTGGAATAGCTTGTTGACTAAAGCAAAAGCCTTCAACAGGGCAATCCTGATCCACATGAACATCTAAAACTTGATGGATAACATCTTGAGTCACTTCACTGATCACAGGATTCTTTCTCAGTTCTTGAGACCAATCAATACCCCCACCGGGAAGATCTGGGTTGTCCTCCAAGTCACTTGGAATAGCTTGTTGACTAAAGCAAAAGCCTTTAACAGGGCAATCCTGATCCACATGAACATCTAAAACTTGATGGATAACATCTTGAGTCACTTCTGGCCATTGTACCCTTGATAGAGCATCTTCAACTCTGTTAGAAGTCCCAGTACAATACTTCAAAGCAAAATGATAGTTAGCCAACTGCGCAACCCATCGATGACCTGTAGCATCCAACTTTGCGGAGCTGAGGACATAAGTCAATGGGTTGTTGTCAGTCATAACAGTAAACTCATTGCCATAAAAATAATCATGAAATTTTTCAGTTGCAGCCGATTTCAAAGCAAGAAATTCTAACTTATGGACTGGGTAGTTCTTTTCTGCTTTTGACAAACTTCTGCTTGCATAAGCAATCACGCGATTCACACCATCCTGTTGTTGATGAAGAACGGCACTCAGCCCTTCTCCACTGGCATCGGTATTAAGCACAAATGGTTTCTTGTAGTCGGCGAAACCCAGGATCGGTGTGCTACAGCATGCATTCTTCAACTGGATGAAAGCATTCTGTTGCTCAGCACTCCATTTCAAGGGCTCATAACATACCCTAGTCCTAGTCTTTGTTTGAGTGGGTATGCCACCTTGACATGCTTCATGTAACGGTTTGGCAATCTTAGCAAACCCTTTGATGAACCAACGATAGAAGCTGGTGAAGCCCAGAAAGTTCAGTTACAGTCTTGGGTTCAGGCCAATCCTTGACACAGGATATCTTCCCAGCATCCACAACAATCCCTTTGCTTGAGATCACATGCCCAAGACATTTAATTTTCTTTTTGAAAAAATGGCATTTGCTCGGACTGAGTTTTAAACCAGCATCACGAAGTTTCTCAAACACAGCAGCTAAGCGCTCTAAGTGTTCCTCATAGGTTTTGCTAAAAATTATCACATTATCTAAGTACAGAAGACAGAACTTTAAATGTAGATCACCCATGCAATCTTCCATGAGCTGTTGAAACATAGCTGGTGCATTTGTGGGACCAAAAGGCATGCACTCACACTCCCAAAATCTGAGTGGGCCAACTGTAATTGCAGTCTTACACTTGTCTTCTTCAGCTAACGGCACTTGCCAATAACCAGACTTCAGGTCTAAACCACTGGGCTCCGGCTAAAGCATCAAGAGTGGAATCAATTCTTGGCAAGTTGTATCTGTCAGGAATGGTCTTGGCATTGATTGCCCTGAGATCCAGGCAGAAGCGAAGAGCTCCAGACTTCTTCCTCACGATCAACGTTCGAGGCATAGGGGCTCTGTGACTTTCTAATCACTCCAAAGTCCTGCATCTCCTTTAAATGCTTGCGAACATCTTCATACATCGAAGGTGGTATGGGTCTGGGCTTCTTTGAATGGAACGTCATCTTTCAATCGGATCCAGTGTTCCGCTTTATCCGTCAATCCAAGATCAAGATCATGGAGAGAAAACACAGACATCCATTTGCTCAGATGACTTGAACTTCTTTAACCTCATCACTCTCTAAAGTATTTGCCAAATCCTGAAAATTATCAAGGAAACAATCTTCTGACCCTGTAAGTAAAGGCTGATCCACAGTGGTGGTAGTTGGTAAAGGTGTCACATCCTCCGTGCTATACAAGTCACATACCCTAGCCTTGGCTGAGATACTTACTTCCTGGTCCAGATGATTGATGACTTGTACAGGCAACTTTGCAGTGTATATTCCTGGCAAGAGGTTGTACTTGCAAGGTGATACCACTAATCCCTTGGGTAAACTCTGCTGACTTGTTTCCTCCAGGCATACACTGATGCGCTGTGAAATAGACTGAACTCTGGTCCTCCCATGGATAATAACACTTGATCGAGGTGGTACTACAACTGGCTTAGTCAAAAATCCTAAGGACTCACTGGTGTTCACAATGGCCTGATGTTTAGCAATACTTGCTAAGGCAATCCTCCAAGCTGGATCTCCATCAACAACTTGTTTGAGATTTCCTAGGATGTTAGTGCCAATCATGACTGGAACACGCTGGTGATAGGCAGTATCAGGCACAACCAACATGACAACTTTTTGAGTTGGTTCTTCCATCTCCTTGATAAACAAGTCCACTTCAACATACCCAAGGTAGGGTAAGCGATGGCCGCTGGCTCCTTCCACTGTGAGCATCCAATCCAGTTCCAGAATTTGAAGTCCCAAAGAAGTTTGAAGACTTTGCTGCCATAGTACTAATCATGGATCCTGTATCCAAAAGTGCTTGCACAGCATTTCCCTGAATCAAAACATCAACTTTGTTGGCTTTCCCAACCATAGGTCTTGGTCTCGAGTAGGAGCTTAATGTTCCTGGGTCGGACCGCTCCTGGAATCCGACTTTTTGGAGTTTAATGGGCAATTGCGTGCAATATGACCCATCTTGTGACACTTGAAACATTTAACAGTCTTTGAAAATTTTTTCCTCTGACCTCCTGACACCTCATTTGACAAAGAACTAACTGGCTCTGTGTTGGGTTTGTTCTCCACTTGCTTTTCCAACAAACTCAACCGATTGAGTATTTCATCCAAACTCTTCTGAAGTGGTGTTGAGTCACTACTTAGTTGATTCACCTTATAGCCTTGTCCCCTTTAAATTCAGATTCTACTCTCCGGGCTTCGGTCATCAAGTTAGGACTCCCAGCCATTCCATCAAATTTGTGTCGAATAGCATTCTAAAGATTCACCTCAAAGAGTCTGGTCCAGAACTGAGTGTTGACTGTGACATCATAATTGTTAGGATTAATCAAAGTGGAATCTTTCTTCATCACCTTACTCGCCATGTCTTGTAACCGAGTATATCAGTTTGTAATACTCTCTACTGCCATCTGTTCTGCAGCATAAAACTGAGCTAGAAGTATGTGTGGTGGGTCAACGTCACCAAACATCATCTCAAATCGGCTGAGAATATCGTTGACAGAAGCTGATTCACCCATATGAAGTACTATCTCCTGCACCTGACCCTTGATGGACCATTTGATGGCTGTCAAAATCATCCCTTCAGGTGCACCCTGGTTGATCAAACAATTGACATCATACCTGAACTGTTCATAAGAGCAGGCATGATCTAATCCAGAGAAGGTACTGACTCTGATGCTATGGATTGCGTTGGACCATCCAAAATGGAATGATGAATCCTCATGTGGAGTAGAAGCATAAACAGCTGCCGGTGGTGTTGTCACTGGTGGGTGATGAGCATGTCCAAGATCATTCATCCTATATCCTGATAATGGACCCCTTTATAAGTATGAAGCTCCAAGATCATCTGAAGGATGCTGTAAAGTAGCTTGAACTGCCCGTTGTTGTTCAAGAGATAACCCATTGATGGCATCCACAATGGCATTAGCACCACATATGGGTAGCGACACAGGTGCAAAAGATGCTTCGTTTTCCATCTGAATACTAACATCTCTGCAGCGAGTAACAGGTGCAGAAGGTTTCAACGCCAAAAGTGTATTACCCATATCTGCTGTAATACGAGTAACACTGGCAATGTACTCACCCACAAATGGCTTACCATGATGATGAGCAATGACCGCATCCACCAATCTCCTATCACTGAATATGATAAAAGTGGCATTCTTACCATGTGGTACTATATCTCCGATGGCCTCATCAATATTGGCACCCAGGTTAAGCGCTTGACACAACTCTCAAAATGTCAAAGTAATATTCAATATAACCCAATTACTTCAGACAAACAAACTATGTACACAAACGCAATTATTTAAGTCAATTAAATTAAATTCAACCAACAAACAAACACATTGTCATACAAGTCATACAATGACAATGAATAAATTTACAAAAAGACAAACAATCAATCAACACACCACCAAAGCATGCATTGACAACCATCAAATTTTCAACCAAACATACAGACGAACAAACCAACACATGACCAAAACATGCATTCACAATAAATAACTTCCACAAACAATCAGACCCCACATGCAACCAGAACATATACGGATACCGCAAGATGTTTAGAAAAACACACAGACGAACAACCAACGTGCAAACACAACTTTAATTCACAATGGAGAAAGTTAATCACACTTTTAGAATATTTCTGAAAATTGATCACAATCAGTCATTCAATTTTAATCATTCAAAAAGAATACCCCACTACGCCTAAATCAATTTCACTGAGATTTCTAAAAATTATTTCAAACTCAAAATCATTTAACTTAATGATCACCTAACTAAATTAAAAATTATATCAACCGTCCACAATATTAAAAATAGGTAACCACACCAAAAAAAAATAATCGCAGTTATAACTGGCACCACTGATAAATAAATAAATAAAGTCCAATCACGGAAACCAGTCAACAGGGAAAAAAATCACAAATTAATAATGCAGTTAATGCTGATACAGTTCAATTAGTAAATCATAAATAACTATACCAAATAACTCCAAAATTTAAAATACAAGAAAATAGAGGTTTTCATCAACTCCACAAACAAGATCCACCGATTGTCAACATTCAAAGTATTTTACGATAACACAGCAAAATGAAAAAACAAAATCTATGGTACTTTACTCTCAGTAATAATCGCAACATTAAACTAAATTGAGATTCCAACCAAGTTAATACTTCAGTAAATAGAATAATATCCAAATATTTAATTTAAACTGCACTTTCCCCCCTCAAAAAAATAATAATCAAGAAAAAAAATTAAATTTACTTTCCTGTTTATCAAAAGTACTCAAAGCATTTAAATCTAATGTTCAAAGTCTATTCAATCAACTGCATTAATTGATTCACCACATCAATATAGATAAATAAAACACATAAAACACCGAAAATATAAAACAAACCAACTTAACTACATAAAAATGCAGAATTATCAGTCATACGTATATTAACTGTCCCTAAGGTTAAAGCACTTAAATAACTTGACTAGCATGCACATAACAGCAAGATACTTGGTAGAAAATAACCTCCATGCAGATTACTTGATAAATAGTTAGTTAACCAGTCAGCAAGCAGATTAAAAGTAATTTATACTAATAGTATCCACAAAGCTCAAATCATATCACTGTCTCTTCTCGATACTGTTCATGAATGTCAATGAAATTAGTCTAATAAATCACAGGTCACAATCCCATGAAGAAAAAAAAATTAAATTACTTCACAATTGCGAACGAAAGTCTCAAAGGTGGTAACAGCATCAGCCTTCCCACATTATGAATCCTTGAAATATGACACAGAGGAAATGTAATAATCACCACTTGCAGGTGCATCTCACAAATACTCCTGGCGAACTCACGTGTCATGCAGACGATAACACTTTAGGATTCTTCAACTCACATGTCGTGGAGACAAAATTAGGGGCTCCAAATGTGGCCGGACCCTCTATACGGCTCAACCTGAGCTGTCCAGTCCCAGGGGATGAGATCTCACACGAGGAAAACACTTGACTAAAACTTGACTACTTTATTCATCATACCAGTAACACTGTCAAATGCTCTTCCCAGTCACTGTGAGTGAACGTGAACAGCCGTCAACATGACACGGTGATTCACCAAAAAAACCTCAGTACATCAAAACACCTGCAAATTCAATTACTACGTTAGCTACCTGGCTATACATTAAACCAGAAATTTTGAATTATTACAGTTACAAAATAAAGTGGAAGATATACTCTCCAGTAACTAATAGTAAAGATTAGCACAGATTACATGAATGACACTACGCAAACCAATAAATCAAATAAATACATTCTGAGTACATATTACTGAATAAATACTAGTGAGTAAATGCTACTGAATAAATACACACTACAACTACAAGCCACGACCATGAAATGACTATTTAAAATACTACTAATTAGTTTAAATAATCTAAATAATCATTATTGCATTATCATGGTTAGATTAATTTACTGACTAGAAAATACATGATAAATCCTTAGCAGCACTGTAAAACTACAAGCACTAGATCTAAAGTCAAATTAATCATGATTTACATGCAAATAACATGCAGCAAAATCATAGAAACTAAAAAGTACTACAACTAAAAAAGTCAATCACAATCAACCAATTAACCATTCAACAAACCTGCAAGCAGCCCAACAGAGTTAACACAAAACGCATATCATCCCTTCTTCCAAACTACTAATCTTCAAGGACACCAAGGACACAATTAAAAATCAATCATTCCTCAGCCTCAACATACAACATGGCTGGTCTGCTACTGTTTTAAAATTCAAACTTTCTGACGTCAATTCACTCCCGCGGTTCGTTTATATACTGCCAGATTCTAGCCTCTGACAAGCCCCACAGTGAAATCCACACCTGGGTTGCAAACAAAGTATCTGATTTAGAACTATCATTTTGGTTTTTGGCCTTACAGTGCCCAGTTATAACTTATATACTGTATTTGGGACTCATACTGGTACTCTGATGTTGATATTTTACATTAAAGCCGCAAGAAAAAATTCACAAATAGTCTCAGCTGTAATCCATCTGTCTAGAGGTTGGATTCAGCACTCTGTCCCAATTGGGAAGCTATTGTAGCGCAATAAAATTAAAAATTTTAATTACTTAAATTTAACTTTTTAGCTAGAAGCTTACCATCTGGGGCTAAGGAGAGCTCCACCCTACCTTCCTCCTGCATTACAGCTGAGACGTTTGGGCAAAGTAGTGGCTTTATTTCAATGAAATGTATTTCAAGAAAAATTGTAATATCATAAAACTTTCAGTCCCAGTATTGTTGAAGGAAATTTATTTTTAATAATTTGTACTAGACAGAAGAGGACAGCATTATGAGACATAGACAAATGTCTTTTAATCTTTGCAAACATAGTAATTATAGTAGTTAGTTCTCTTATAACGCAATTCTAGTCACTGATTGGCTTATCACTGTTCCTCCAATGAAAAAGCACTCTTAAACATAATTAAGGTGTTAGTTTTTTCTTGAAATCATTTAAATCTAGTTTGAAATTTGGACATCATCAGGTAGGCTATTCCAAAAGCGGGGTGTTGGAACATGGAAAGATCAGTGTCCTTTGCTTTTAAGTATTCATTGATGCTCTTTTAGTTTATACATTTTGTCACCAGGATATAGTGGTCTTGGTGACTGGTTTATTTAAAGTATAAGGACTGAATGCCTCACCCTTCAATGCCTTGAATACAATGAGGTTAGGTTTCATAGATAATGCACCGTCTTACAGGTAGTTGGTAGGGGCCACGGTGGCAGAGTGGTAACACTCTCGCCTCCCACCTCTGAGGTTGGGGTTCGATCCCGTGACAGCCTTAAGTGGGAAAGCTGGTAGTTGCTTGCCGTTGGTCGGCAGTTTACAGTACACAACCCTAGCGAACTGTATGTACTGGTTTCCTCTGCCCTTGCAACTACCCGTCGTGATATGACCTGTACAGTGTTGAAAGCGATGTAAAAACCCAAATAAATAAATACAGGTAGTTGGTATAGCTTAATCAGATAATGTGTTACAAAGTTGAAGATCTGGATAATCCTAGCAGCAGTATTGTGTACATGTAACTTTGTGATATCACTTTTGCGATGTTGATGAAGAGAGGGTTGAGGAATTCAATCTTGTAGAGATAACTGAATGCAAAATGGTTTAGCTGATGATACACTCAAATATGGCCAAACTGTATGAATATTCCTCAGATGCGATCATTCAATGTAAGTTTCTCATTGATAACAACAAGGTTTTTTAAGACAGGAAATAGTTGGTATAATTGTACCATGCACTTGTACTGAGAATTAAACAATTAACACTTTTGGATTCTGTCGAGGTGTTCTAGTTATCAGGAATTTAATCTTGTCTTCATTTATTTTTAACTTGTTCCTATCCATCCAATCATGTATCTCAGATGCACAGTGTTGAAGCATTATTACAGCAGTCAGTCAATCTTTCTGAATATTTGGTGATACTAACTCATACAATTGAAAATCACCTGCACACATGTGGAATGAAATCAGAAAATTTCTGATAATAGTCCCTAGAGGTATTATATTATTACATCATAATTATGGCGGGGAAAGAGCTTTGAGGGACACAGCAATTTAAGAGTGACTCTTTAGACATCACGGCCTAGCTTGACAGCCTGTATCTTACCAGTTAGATATTAGGCAAACCAGGATAGTGCAACTCCACTAACACCAAACATGGGTTGCAGTCTCGACAATAGCATGTTGTGATGAACAATATCACTGACTTCAGATAAGTTAATTTACGTATTTATTTATTTATTTATTTGAGTTTTTACATTGCTTTTAATATTGTACAGGTCATGTCACGATGGATAGCTTTGTAGGCAGAGGAAACCAGTACATACAGTTTTCTTATTCATTTTTGGGACATACAAATACAATGACAATACCAATACAGACACAGTGACAGTTCAATATTGAAGCATGCATTAAGTATAATTTTCCATCTTTTATCTGACAATTTTACTAGAAGAGTTTGTTCCCAAAGCAATCTTTGTTTGGCATCACTACAGGAATTGTTCATCATTGTTCTGTAGAAGTCTTTGTTCCATTCTTGGAATTTAGGAGTAATCTTATGTGATTAGGAATATTAGACTTTTGGTGGACTTTGGAAGTAATTTTTAATTTACTGAGGTATATGCACTTATGCACTCACACACCTAATAATTTTATGGCATTCTAAAATGTTTGTTTCTATATGGTACTTATTTTTTAAAGTTCTTTCTGTCATGAAATCTACATATGCATGCATTAGATCACCCGGTAGGTTAATCCCTTTTCTGTACCAGTTTAGAAGAAAGAGATCGCCTTTTGAAATCTTGGGATTTAGCCAAAGAGTTTCACTTAAGGCACTCTGTGTGTCTGAAATTGATATATTGACCATAACTCTCCTCCAAGAGTGAAGAACTTCTACCCCAAATTTGTTTGATGTTCTATTTGCAATTTTATTTATATTTTCTGGCCCATGCTTGAAAAGTTTATCTATAGGTCCTACATTGTATAAAACCAAATTGACCTCCATCTTCGTAGTTTTTCTAATAGTTGCCCTCTTGACCTTATCTGTTTTACCATCCCAGATAAAGTTAAAGAATTCAGTTTCTAATTCCTTTAAAATGTGTCTGTTGGAGAAGGGACTGAAATAAATAAATGATTTAATTTAGGTATTGTTAGCATTTTAATAACAGCTATTTTCCCAATTGGTGTAAGATACCTTTGATGCCAAACATGCAATAATTTTTCTATACTTTTGAGTGTTGGGGAATAGTTAAGCCCAGTGATCTGTTCCAGATCAATTGAAAAATTTATGCCCAAAAGGGTGAAACTGTAGCACCCCAGACTAAGTTGCATGTGGCATTACTTTGATTTTAGAATGGCGCTTTTTTCCTATATCCAGATTAGCTTAGTCTCATCAGTATTTATTTTCAATCCTGACATTGAACCAAATATTTCTAGTGTATTTAAGTTGCATAAAGTTGGTCAAGGTTCTGTACTGTAAACTGTTGACCATTGGTAAGCAACTACCAACTTTCCCACATCAGGTCCTGGGTTCTAACCGCTGACCTCAGAGGTGGAAAGATTGTGTGTTATTCCTGCGTCACCTTGACACCTACAGATAAGTCAAGAAAGACATTAATCAGTTTCTGTTCTATGCTGTTTTCTGTATGTATACTGATATTATTTAGTTAAGTTAATTACAGTGACATGTTTATTTATTTGGGATTTTACGTCGCTTTCAACACTGGACAGGTCATATCACGACGGGTAGTTGGAAGGGCAGAGGAAACCAGTACATACAGTTGGTCAAGGTTCTGTACTGTAAACTGTCGACCAATGGCAAGCAACTACCAGCTTTCCCACTTGAGGTAGAGCCGTGAACCAAACCTCAGCCTGATAGGTGGGAGGTGAGAGTGTTATCACTCTGCCACTGTGGCCCCCGGTGACATGTTGATGTAACTGCTGTGATAAACGCTAGCAGACTAGAATCTGTAAAAGTAAGCAGTTTGTGCAATGAGTCTGCTGTGTTTTATCCTGAAACTGTCATTTCATACACAATTTAATGATTTAATTAGTCAGAATTAGCCACTGCTTATAAAAATATGCAGTTGACATTGTCAGTGATATCTTGTTATTCTCTTAATGTCACAATTTGGTTAATAAATATCTTTTGACATCTATAAAGTCATAATTATTGGAAATTGCAAAAGAAAAGTCTATGAGCATTACTAAAAATTCTTTATTAGTTCAATTTGAGCCAATGACTAAAAAGAAAAAGCCCAATGACTACCAAATCTGACAAGCATATAATCCTCTTTGGGTGCCAGGGGAAATTATTCCTGCCTCAACTTTGCAACAATTCAAAGTGTATTATGGTAACATAGTTATAAGTAACAACAGTTTTCTTTAATTATTTTGGTAAAGTTAAAGGTGTATACTCAGAATGTTTGGTCACATGTCAAACTTCACTCAGAATGTTAGGACTATGGATAAACAACATATTCACAATATGTTTATTGTCCAAAAATTTGCCCAATCTTGAAATAAAGACTTTTAACTAAATTATACCACACGTGTTTTGTTTCTGTTGTTGAAGTATCCTCGTATCACATGACATTTGCGACCTCCAAATATGACATAATACAGAAAAAAAATCCTTACGAAATTTGATGACAAATAACATTGTGTGCATTTGCAGCAGAAATATTTTTTACTGACAGTACACGTATCAAGAATACTTGAAAGGAGATGATCTGGAATATAAACACATTTTGTTTTTCTTATAAAATCTCATCACAACACTGCTTCAGCTTTGCAGTCTTGGGGAGAATTTAAGCAAAAAACTACTGACTTCTCAGTAATAGACTTAAAATATGTATTTGTACATGTGTATGCAGTATGTTAGAGTGATAAAGATAACTGGGACTATTTTCCTTATTCTTGCTAAATTGAATCCCGTCCAAACTACCCCTCTCCACTCCTTTGCCTAAATGCTTTGTTAAAAGGCCATTTACTAAAATTATGATATTTTTATTAATCAAAAAGTGCAATACATGCAATCCTAATAAAATTAACTTTTATATGCCAATATACCAATATTTTTTTATTTACTTTCATCTCTTATGAGTTTTGTTCCCACTATGTGCATGCCTCCTTTTTTATTTATGGAAAAAACATGACATGAAAATGATATGCCTTTAGTTCTACATAATTTACATTGATGAAGGTTTACACAGAATTGCCAGAATCCCTACAAATAGTGAATAGTTGCTGAATATTAAGTCATTCCTAGGCTCTTGGTAAAAATTTTTCAGTAAGCAAAGGCTAGCTTGTGAATTCTGTGGTATAATTTAAACTTGTATAAATATATGTGCTCTGTCCATGTGGGTCTTTCACAAGGCTAACATTATATATTATGAGTTGGGATCCATATATTTGAAAAAAAAGTGTTGGTATAAAGTTCAGTCAAAACAAATTTTTAGCTGTATATGTAAGATGAGACTTGACAGGTCTGTTGATATGCAGTTATAAAGTGTTTTTTATGTTACTGAAGTTGAGGTGGATGCACTTGAACTAGGTTATAGTTCTTTTTCATTATGAACGTAGGTAATAGGTACCGGCAAAGCCACCAGTCATTAAAAAGCCTTAATGTATTATCATGGTAATGCACTCTTCAAAACATTCCCCTGTGTTGATTCCTAATTTTTAGATTTTTTTATGTTGTGATTTCTTTCTTTCTTTTGGAAATAAAGATTACACCTGTAAGCCAAAGCTTTTCCAGTAAACTACTCCTGTCAATCAAAATGACGTCATGACTTCTGTCTTGGCTTGTTTTGATAAAACAAATACAAAACCTCATACGTACCACCATCATTTATTGGCCTGGATCTTGGGAAGACATGAAACATAACATCTGTTTTTATATGTTAACATGCCTTTTTCTCCAAACTCTTAACTCCTGTGACTATCATATAGACTTATCAATGCAGAAAAAAATAAAATTAGAGCACTTTTAAAATCTGAATATACACCTTTAACAGGAAACATATTTTTCATTAGAGATTTTTAACTCAATGAGCAATCTGTTTTGAACTTTTTTAAAAATATGAACAGCTGCTCACAATGAAACTCCTCTTGCATGTGGGATCTTAAAGAACAGGGGCCGTATTCTAGAACAATACTTAGATCATTTCTAACTTAGATTTCAAGATTTTTTTCAGATTTCAAGTAAGAAATGATGAAACTGAACATTCCTAACTTTTGTCTCTTGAATACAAAGTGCAAGAAAAACTTAGGTGAAAAACCATTCCTTACTGAGATCTAAGGTCACCTTATTTAAGTATTGTTGTAGAATATGGCCCCAGAGCTATTATGTTGGTTACTTTCTTTTGTGATATTTTCTTGGGGAACTAACAGATTATTGCAACACTTCTATTATACAGGGATAAAGTCTTTTTAATAATGATTTTTCAATATATTTATGTTCCGGGCTTTTGTATGATTCGTGATCTTTAGTCTGCACCTAATGTTGACGGAACTTTTTGTGACATTGGGTGTATGGGGGGGTCACTGGCTGCTGTTTGACGTAAAAAGGTAAAATTTAACTTTATCATGTTTGAATTAAATGACACTTACAAATAATGGCATGTAATTGACTAATGTAAATAAGTTATTATATTGATCCCTATTCTTGTGAACGTCTTCGTTTCAAACACTCATATCCGTAACAAAACTAGCTTGCCTCCATGGCACCGTCCCGTACTACAGTACCGCCTTGCTATACCAATTATCGCCGGGTACCAATTACCGCCAGACAAAATTCAAATAGACATAACTTGGCCAAAAGTACATCCCAATTCTAGCAAATAGGTAAAACCATTTCAACAGAGAATAGCGCGGCAGATACACAATGAAAAGCTTTCAAAATATATGGCCATTACTGAAATATTGATGTTTTATTCTCTGGTGGCGATAATTGGTACCCAGCGATAATTGGTAGCAAGGCAGTACATGCTGTGTGGGTATTTACATGCAACTCGTGACCACAGCATCTCGTGACCAACAACTCCTACACAAACATTTTATAATAATAAATGTTATTTCTACTTGAATATCAAATACTTGCATACGCAGGTCATAATATTAATAAGGAAATATGAGATCACCCAATTAGGTGGGGTTTTCTAACAATATTTTATATTTAATGAATGGAAATGCTGCTTGAAGTCTGTTTAGTTAAAGATGAAATATTTGAAATTCTCTTAGTTCCGTGGTACCTAGTTCCGTGGGGGTTTCCTAGCAATATTATGAAATAAAATATGCAAATTAGGAAATGTGAGGTCATGGAATTCTGTGGGGGCTTTCCTAGAATTATTGTAAAATAAATTATGCAAATTAGAAAACGCGAGGAGACAGAAGTCCGTGGAGTCTTCTAGCAATATTAAAAAAAAAAATCTTGGGTACGAGTTGTTGTAGACCGAGTTTCTGTCCCGTCAGCAATTGCTCTTGATATTTCTGATGGTACGCAATGGCGTGGGACTGAGCTCACATGTACTTGTTTTCTGTGTAAATCTTGAACGGCATATTTGTACACATATTGGCACAAATATAAAGAGTTATTTGCATTCTTTGAGGTACATATATGTGTCGTTCACTAATATTTAATGCCTATCCAGCTGCCATGAATAAAGTTTTACATATTTATGAAATGTAAACTAACTTCACCAACCTTTTCTGGTGCCATTAATGCATGTTATAGTAATGTCTGAAATTTTTTTTAAATAATATGTTTATATTATATATTTTTTTACCTACAACTAATTCAAAGGAACACAAATAATTGGCCACTAGAACAGAAATTTTCATATTTTTAAATGTAAAATACATTTTTATGAATAAAAATGTATATACTTACCATATGAAAACACTTGGGTAAGCGTGGCTTGGCGTTCGGTGACCGCCACATACACCGTACATAGAATTTAAATATATGAGGGGAGATCCTCTTTAAACCTATATACTTGCTACCTTTGACCCCTGGTGACCTAATTCACTCTGCCATGCGCAGTAATACAGAAATAGTCCATTCTTTTTGTGGCGGTTGATCAAGCAACAGGCGTTTTGCTACCTCTCAAAAGACCTGCATTTACACGTTTTTGAAGCTCTGTGAGTACTTCTTTGCTGTTTTATTCACTTTTCCTCCATTTTATTTACCATTTCTCTCGATTTCTGGTGAGTTTACTTTCTATTTTATGCAATATTTTACGTATTTTGCATCTTTTCGTATTATCGCTCATCTGATCACGTGGTGTTAGAATGTCGGATTTCCTTTGGATATATTCATTTCCTTAGTAAATTATTTCGTTTTATGCACTTCTACAGGCATTACAATTTTAATTTACAGTTTTCCTTCATTCTTTCAACGAAATTCTTTGTTTTTCCACGTATTTTGACCGTATTGTCACCTTGACTGTGCATTGTTTTTCACGTAAATACCATTTTGGTATTATCGTTCATCGGGTCATGTGTCAGAATGTTGGATTTCCTTTGGAAATATTCATTTCCGTGGTGAATTAATTCATTTATGCACTTCTACAGGCATTATAATTCCCCATGTATGGTTTCCTTCATTCTTTTTACGAAGTTCTTCGTTTCACCGCGTATATTGACCCTATTTATTGAGCTTTTTACGAATCATTCATCAGGCCACGTGACTATGACGTCACATCCAAAATGGAGGTCAACTGATCGGTTGTCAGAAAATATTCATTTTCATGGTGATTACAGCATTTCCAGGTTTGTTTATGCATTCCTTCTACAGAATTCTTTTATTATTATTATGTCAGAGCATAATGTGTAATATATTTCCTTTGTTAACGTATATTTTATAGCGTAACATTACGGTATTTACTACCTACCATTCACGGTTCTTTACTTGTACAGGCCCTTTCATTTGACATTTCTGGAATTCGGATCCTGGTTTCAGTGTTTTGGGGTTCAATTTGTGCCTAGGGTCTCCATTTTTAGCCTTTCTCCACCTTCAATTCTGGAGGTTGGGGGTTTACGGCTTCTGGGGAGGACTTTGTCTTCCACCTTTTGGAGATCCATTTCACTGTTACTGGTTTCCTACATTCCAATTTTATGTCAATTGGTCATTTGGTTTCTCAGTCCATTTTTAGTCCTTTGGCCTCTTTTGTGCCTAGGCTTCAGTCTAATCAGACTGCTTTTTGGTACTGGGATTACCTTCTCAAGACCATTCATGTTCAGGGTCCCTTTAGAAGAGTTTATCAGTTGAATCCAACTGATTTTGCTTCTTCCTTAACACTACTCCATTCATTTTCTAAATCTAGAAAAATTTTGTTTGGGGTTTGGTGGAAATCTTCTGTTACTCAACAGCTTTCTATTGCGTTTTCACCATTTTTTTTTAGATCTAACAATCAATGGGCACATCTCCCTTTTGGGTATGTTGGCGGTTCCTCTGTCTACAGTTAACCTTTAGGCAGACTTCAGGAACCCTATTCCAACTTTTTGGTGCCAGTCTGTTGGACTATATGGGTGCTTAGGACTTCATCCTTTAATCTTCTCCACAGAAGATTTTCAAGCTTCCTGTCCAATAGAATTAGGGAATAAATTTGACTGCTCTTTCCTTTTGATCAGTCTTATTTTTCTCTAAAGTCAACCACTTTTCCCAGGCTTAGAAGTTCCTTCATGAGGCCAGATTCTTAATTTCTGTCACTCACTCTTTTTGGGATCTTCTCATTCTAAGTTTTATAGGTTGGGTAATTACCCAAATTTACCTTCTAAAACTTAATTTGGCCAGGTACAAATCCTCTTCAGAGGGTGTTTTGGGTTGACTTGCTCAGGTTTCCGGACCTGGGATCTAGCCTGGTGGGGTTCTTAAGACCTTCTCTTCCCTAGGTAGAGTTCCTCTGCTATTAGGGGAGATCTGAGATGGACCCTAGGGTCCTTAGTACTGTGGGAATTTTTCCTTCAGTCCTGTTTTGTTGATCACTTATTCAAGTTGATTGACAAGGCAATACTTTCTCAGTGGTTTTTTTCATCCACCATGCTTTGGACATCTCTTCAATGGGTCTTCTAGCTCCATTTTAGCTGGTTGATCTATGGCCCTTTTTCAGCCATCTTTGCACTTTGTTTTGAGAGATTTCTTTATCCATTTCCCTCACTTGTGCCTAGTCACTTGGTAGGGTAATTTGGGGTCTCCTCCCAACTAGGGAGTCTTCTCTCTAACTTAGTGCTTTACAGATGTGGTTCCTTTCCAGGTTCCAACATTCTGATGGTGGAATGCCTTCCAGAGGTAGAGGCTCAGCCTCAACCTCCATTATGGTGTCTTTCAGGAGATAAGAGTGTTGTGTTTTACTCAAATTTTCACTCTTACTTCCAGATCCCTCCACTTGCCAGTGGGAGGTCAACTGATTTCTTCCATTTCATTTGAAATGTTTGGGTGCTGCCTTTCTTTTTCCAGCAATCTGGAACTTGGTTCACCTTCCAGTGGTCTTTCAGATTCCACTTTCCTGATTTCTTCTTCAGCTCTTCTCCACAGAAGAATGCTGTTTTTTGTCTTTCAGTCTCACACTGTCTGTTCACACGAGCAGTTCAAGTATCTTGAGCTCCTGTTTTCCTGATTTTTTCAGGGCATTATCCTTGACAAAGATATACTGGAAACCACCATTAGATTTATATCTTTTCCTGGTTTTCCAGACTATCAGGATGCAACTTATCAGTTGATCATTTTCTCGATTGGCCAGTGGACCACTTCTCTTCCTCAATTTGCCTCCTTTCTCTCCTTTGGCTCCTTTGGTTCACTCTTGCTCATAGTTTTGCTTTTGGGCAAGGTGTACCACCTTGTGCAATGCCTTATGGTCTAGCCACTAGCCTTTCAGGATTTACTTCCTTAGTCAAGGAAGTAAGGAAAGCTGGCTTTGAGGTTGGGCATCTCAGTGCACATGTGACTACAAATTGGCTCATTAGAGCCAATAGTTGTCAGAGGCTCATTTTCCAACTCTATTAGAGTTGACTTTCAACTTGGAGTGGTTCTTAGCAGGAAGTATTTAGATCTATTTCTTTAACAGGTCTCCTTCCTGGGTCAGGTTCTTAACCTGTTTCTTAATTACCTCTCCAACTGGGCTCTTTATTTCTTTTGGCTTCCACTTGGAAGCCGCTTCTTCAAGGTCCCTGCACATGACACTTCTTCTGTATCATCTCAGGACACTTGATTTTCCTTCTCAAAGGTGCTCTGGATTTTCCATTCCTTGATCCTTCTATGAAGGTTCAGTCAAGATGGTACTATCCTGGGAACTATGTCTTTGCATACCTCCCTTTAATTCCCTAGTTTTTACATCTACTTTCATGGATGTTTCACTGCAGGGTTTGGGAGTTCTTTGTGCTCTGTGGACCACCTAAGGTCTATTTTTGATGTAGCAGTCCAGTCTGTTCATCAGTTCTAGAGCTCATAGCTGTCCTTTTTGCTCAGACATTTGTTCCTGTATTATCCTTTCATCAAAGGACCATCCTTTCAGCCTCAAACAACTCGGATGTCTTGTTCTCAAGACATTTGTTCCTCACTTGTCCTTTCTTTAAGGGATTCTTCAGATAGTCCAGTAACACTGTTGTCTGGGTTTTCTTTATATCAAGACAGCTTCCACTCTTGGGACATATGTATTTTTGCATCTTTTGCCATTATTTTTACAAGAATAAATCTGTTCTTCCACCTACTCATGTTCCAGGGGCATTAATCCTTGGCAGATCATCTCTGGAGGTCTTTTCTCACCTTTCATATAAGGTGGCCCCTCAATTCTTGGATCTTCAGATGGTAGTCTCAGACTTCACATCTTATTTAGATCTCTTTTGTCATGTGATTCAATCACAAGCTGCTCTTGCATGTGCCTCCTGTGCTAGATCCTTAGGCTCTGGCAACAGATGCCCTGGAGTGTTTTGGTCCGGAGTACTTCTTTTACTCCTTCCTCCTTCAGCTCCTTGTCCTCTATGGCCAGGAAGTTAATCAACTTTCAGAGCTGTATCATACTTCTTGTAGCCTTCCTTGGTAATTGCCAGGTTTTGGCCTCAAGTTCTCCTTTTAGAAAGCCATTGGCTCTTCCTCTTATTCTTCTATAACAATCTCTTCTTGAGTTTTGTTATTAATTTTTATGGAGTTCCTTTCTTCAAGCTTTCTAGCTGAAGTCTCCATTAAGAAGAATTTTCTCAGGAGGGGTCCATAACTGTCTATGAAGCAATGTAGAACTGCTTCAAAAACTTGTGAGAAACATGGCCACTCTGCCATGCTTCAACTGTCCCATTTATTGCTGTTTGTTCCTATTTAGGAATTATTTTCAGACAATAGGGATACAGGTCAGCTCTCTCCATGTACTATTTGGAGTTGGGTTCTTATATTAGGAGCTAGGAAGTCTCATTTAGAGCTTCCTTAAGTCCAGAATTAGGGTAGTCGTCACCTACCTGTTTGGTACTTAATCCTTGGTTCTGCTGCCAGGCTCTTACCAAGGCTCCTCTTGAACCCTTTTCATTTGCTGAGCCAATTTTTTCACATTTTAGACAGTCTTTCTTACTCCCTTTGGGAAGGAGAAGGAGTGATTTTCATTTCTCTATTTAGAGGTTTTCTCTCACTCTCTAGGGATGGCCTAAGTCATCCTTAAGTCAGATCTTACTTTCTTGGCTTAAGCCAGTTATCTTCAGAAGGCTCTTCCTGATTTGACTTTTGTCTTTGGTCAGGATGACTTAGAGGACCTCTCCTTTTCTACAGTCAGATTCCTAAGATATTATCTATCTAGCTATTCTGACTTTCTTAGGAGTATTTTTTCTTGGTCTTTCTTCTGAAGTCCAAGAGGGTGATATTGCTGCTCAGACAATATCTTTTTGGATAACATTTTATCCTTTATTCCAGCAATCTCTGTTCCACATGTGAAGGCCCATGATGTTTTTGCCCAGGTTTCTTTCTGGTCTCCTCGATGGTTTCCCACTTCTTCACATCATGGGGCATTCCTCTTTGAATTCTTGCACTTCACTTATTTTCCTTCAGAGATGTTGTTCTTAAGAATCTCTATGATTTCTTAAGTGGAGTGGACATCCTTTTCCACTCAGCCAGTTCTCTCTCTTCTACTTAAATTCCTCAATTTAAGTCCATCTGAAACTTTTAGTTTCAGAAAAAGGGGGGTGGCATTTCCCGTTTAGGGAATCTATTCTTCATCTCTATTTTCAGAACCGTGCTTCTTAGTGCCTCTGGGCATGTTCCCATTCTGAGCACAGGGCATACTTATGCCTTCTCCTTTGAGCTGACCTAATAGGGTGTAGACAGCAGTGTTCAAGTTAGTGCAGTGGTTAATGCTACTCACTTAACTCAGTGGAGTTATCGCTTCAGCACAGAGGTTTTGGGTTCAATTGCATTGCATGAGGAAGTATCCTTTTGTAGCAATTTAACCTTAGGGTGGTTTTCCTCAGTCTGTCTTTTTCCAACCATCCTTCCATGTGGGCATTCAACCCAAGTGTTTTCATATGATAGAGTATATTTACATTTTTATGAAATAAAATTTCATATTTTTAAATGTAAAATACATTTTTATGAATAAAAATGACATACTTACCATATGAAAACAGCAAATCACCCTCCCGCCTGCCCCGCTTTTAAAGACCTTTTTCCAGCATTTATGTTTTTTCACAAAAAGAATGAACTATTTCTGTATTACTGCGCATGGCAGAGTGAATTAGGTCACCAGGGGTCAAAGGTAGCAAGTATATAGGTTTAAAGAGGGTCTCCCCTCATATATTTAAATTCTATGTACGGTGTATGTGGCGGTCACCGAACGCCAAGCCACGCTTACTCAAGTGTTTTCATATGGTAAGTATATACATTTTATTCATAAAAATGTATTTTACATTTAAAAATATGAAAATTTCTGTTCTAGTGGCCAATTATTCTTGTTCCTTTGAATTAGTTGTAGGTGAAAAAAATATAATATAAACATATTATTTAAAAAAAATTTCAGATATTACTATAACATGCATTAATGGCACCAGAAAAGGTTGGTGAAGTTAGTTTACATTTCATAAATATGTAAAACTTTATTCATGGCAGCTGGATAGGCATTAAATATTAGTGAACGACACATATATGTACCTCAAAGAATGCAAATAACTCTTTATATTTGTGCCAATATGTGTACAAATATGCCGTTCAAGATTTACACAGAAAACAAGTACATGTGAGCTCAGTCCCACGCCATTGCGTCCATCAGTATTTCAATAGCAATTGGCGATGGGACAGAAACTCGGCCTAGAGTTGTTGGTCACGAGCTGCCATGGTCACAAGATGCTCGAGCATATCCCCATATACGGGTACTGCGCCATGGCTTTCTAAAAGCAATAAACCCATTTCCTGCTTTAGATGATATTTGTAATTTATATTTTTATTAAATTACTTCAGCTTTTTATTAATGAGTACTGCCCTGCTAGTACCATTAAGGCATTTGTCGCTGGGTACCAATTGTTGCCAGTTAGATGTGGTTACCTCAGCTCTACGTACTTTACTTGCATGTAGCGCCGTACGTGGCACGACCCCACATAGAACTAGAGATTTGCACAAAACACAAATACCATACAAATGTGAACATTCAACTGTTCCTACAACTATTTCATTACATTACCCTCACCAGTCAACATACAAAAGTAATTGACTAAAAATAACATTTCCTCATTTTCAATGTTTTTTTACACCATTTCTCAAAAAAATTGAAAATGTTCTTTTATTATGAAAACTGTGTAAAATAGCATATATATGTACATGTACACATATTGTGCTTGCTATGTCCTTAGCTTAATATCAATTGTTTTTAACAACATTAAACTGTTTTCAGTCATTTTTTAAAGTTTTATTCAACAGGAATGAATTATGCAAATCTTCTGTTCTATGTGGGGTTGTGCCACGGCTCTACATCACAAGTAAAGTAGAGCCGAGGTAACCAGGTCTAATCGCCAGGCAAATTTTAAAAAGACATAATTTGGAAAATAGCTACATCTGAAACTTGTTTATTGGGTAGATCTATTTCTAAACTAAATATGACAAATGAACACCAAAGGCCCTGTAGATATGCGGTCATACAGAAATGTGAATATTTTATTTACAAGTGGATTGAAGTGGTGGTTAATGCTACTTGGCGATAATTGGTGACGAGGCAGTAATGAGTTTTTTATTATGTCAGCTGACTTGTCAGTCAGCTGACATTATGTCATCACTCTGCGGCGTGGGCATACGCGTCCGCGTACGCGTGAACAACTTCTTCTCCAAAACTACAAGGCCTAGAGACATGCTGTTTTTTTTAAAAGATACCTTATCTATCGAGGATGAAAAATTGTTCAAGGCATGCAAATCTGTCTGTTCGTCTGTTTGCTAGAGACATTACAAGGGGGGTACCCCCACCAAAAGTGTGAAAATTTCAACTTTTTATCACAATTTTCTCAGTGACTATTGCAGGGATTTCTCTCATATCTTGCATATCTGTACTAGGCCAGAGGTAGATTCTCTTGTGTGAGTATGAGACCTGGATCTGTCTTACTTTTTTTTTAATAAATTTTTTTAAGAATTTTTAATGCATTAAAATTCATGAAATCATGCACTAAATCACTTATAACTTCAAAAGTGTTGCATTTACAGCATTTTGTGAAAATATGTTGTTCAGCTACTTTTTTCATAGCTACAATATGGTGAGTAAGTTGGGTGTCTGTCTCAATAGCTAAGTGAGTAATAGCTACTTTTGGGCTTTTCAGTAACTTCCATTATGAGTAAAATCACTTGTAACTTAAAAACTATTGCATTTAGAGAATTTCATATAAATATGTTATTCAGCTACTTTTGGGCCAGCTATAACATAGTGAAATTTCAGACCTGTAGCTCATGGCATAGCTGAGTAATAGCTACTTTTAGGTTATCACTGTTGAGTAAATCGCTTATAACTTGAAAACTATTGCATTTAGAGAATTTCGTATAAATATGTTATTCAGCTCATTTTGGGTCAGCTATAACATAATAAAATTTCAGACCTGTAGCTCATGGCATAGCTGAGTAATAGCTACTTTTAGGTTATCACTGTTGAGTAAATCACTTTATAACTTGAAAAGTGTTGCATTTAGAGCATTTTGTTAAAATATGTTATTCAGCTACTTTTTTCATAGCTACAATATGGTGAGTAAGTTGGGTGTCTGTCTCAATAGCTAAGTGAGTAATAGCTACTTTTGGGCTTTTCAGTAACTTCCATCATGAGTAAAATCACTTGTAACTTAAAAACTATTGCATTTAGAGAATTTCGTATAAATATGTTATTCAGCTACTTTTGGGCCAGCTATAACATAGTAAAATTTCAGACCTGTAGCTCATGGCATAGCTGAGTAATAGCTACTTTTAGGTTATCACTGTTGAGTAAATCACTTATAACTTGAAAACTATTGCATTTAGAGTATTTTGTTTCATATGTTATTCACCTATTTTGGGGTCAGCTATAACATAGTGAAGTTTCAGACCTGTGGCTCATTTCATAGCTGAGTAATAGCTACTTTGAAGTTCTCACTGTTGAGTAAATCAGTTATAATTGGAAAACTATTGCATTTACAGAAATTTGTGCAAATATGTTATTCAGCTACTTTTGGGTCAGCTATAACATAGTGAAATTATAGACCTATAGCTCATGGCACAACTGAGCAATAGCTATTCTCAGGTACTGACTGTTGAGTAAATCAGCTATAACTTGAAAAATATTGCATTTGGAGTATTTTGTTAAAATATATTGTTCACCTACTTTTGGGTCAGCTATAACATAGTGAAATTACAGACCTATAGCTCATGGCATAGCGGAGCAATAGCTATTTTCAGGTTCTCACTATTGAGTAAATCAGTTGTAGCTTGAAAACTATTGCATTTACAGTAGTTTGCTTAAATATGTTGTTCATCTACTTTTGGGTTAGCTATAACATAGTAAAATTTCAGACATGTAGCTCATTGCATAGCTGAGTAATAGTTCCTTTGAGGTTCTCACTGTTGAGTAAATCAGTTGTAACTTGAAAACTATTACATTTAGAGTAATTATGTCCACCCCCCTGGGGGGTGGATATATTATTTTTGCTTTTTTCGCCGTCCGATGTCCGATGTCCGGCGTCCGGCGTCCGGCGTCCGATGTCCGGCGTCACGCATGGTTTCCGCTCATTTAAAGGAAAAGTATTAGAGCTATTGTCACCAAATTTGGTATGCAGGCTTATTGGGTCAGTAGCTTGCTTGGGATTGCTTTTGGCTGTTGTACCTCTTTTGCTTACTGAGTAATACTTAAGTACAGCTATTTTCAGTACCCATTGGTTTCCGTGCATTTAAGCCAAAATAATTAAAGATATTTTACTACAATTTTGAATACAAGATTGTTATGTCCATAGCTCGCTTGGTATTGCATTTGGGACTGATAGCTTTGTCAGTACATGAGTAATAGCCATTTAGGTACTTCATTGTGTATTTTCAGTACTACTTTTGAGTAATTTGCTAATATCTCAGAAACCGTAAGAGATAGAGCGATTTCGTCGAAATTTTCGACCCACAGGGTATCTAAGGAATGTAATATTTGCAATTTTCAAAAAATTTTCCCCTCCCCAAAAATGGCGGCCATTTTGAATTTTCGAATTTTTGCCAAAAATGGCAAAACACAAATTTGCTTCTATCTCCTTAACCGTGTGAGATAGAGCGATTTCGTCGAAATTTTCGACCCACAGGGTATTTAAGGAATGCAATCTACAATTTTCCAAAAATTTTCCCCTCCCCAAAAATGGCGGCCATTTTGAATTTTCGAATTTTTGCCAAAAATGGCAAAACACTAATTTGCTTCTATCTCCTTAACCGTGCGAGATAGAGTGATTTCGTCGAAATTTTCGACCCACAGGGTATCTAAGGAATGCAATCTTTGCAATTTTCCAAAAATTTTCCCCTCCCCAAAAATGGCGGCCATTTTGAATTTTCGCCAAAAATGGCAAAACACAAATTTGCTTCTATCTCCTTAACCGTGCCAGATAGAGCGATTTCGTCAAAATTTTCGACCCACTGGGTATCTGAGCATTGTACTCTTGGTAATTTTTAAAAAATTTTCCCCTCCCCAAAAATGGCGGCCATTTTGAATTTTCGAATTTTTGCCAAAAATGGCAAAACACTAATTTGCTTCTATCTCCTTAACCGTGCGAGATAGAGCGATTTCGTCGAAATTTTCGACCCACAGGGTATCTAAGGAATGTAATATTTGCAATTTTCAAAAAATTTTCCCCTCCCCAAAAATGGCGGCCATTTTGAATTTTCGAATTTTTGCCAAAAATGGCAAAACACAAATTTGCTTCTATCTCCTTAACCGTGCGAGATAGAGCGATTTCGTCGAAATTTTCGACCCACAGGGTATCTAAGGAATGCAATCTTTGCAATTTTCAAAAAATTTTCCCCTCCCCAAAAATGGCGGCCATTTTGAATTTTCGAATTTTTGCCAAAAATGGCAAAACACCAATTTGCTTCTATCTCCTTAACCGTGCCAGATAGAGCGATTTCGTCAAAATTTTCGACCCACAGGGTATCTGAGCATTGTGCTCTTGGTAATTTTTCCAAAAATTTTCCCCTCCCCAAAAATGGCGGCCATTTTGAATTTTCGAATTTTTGCCAAAAATGGCAAAACACTAATTTGCTTCTATCTCCTTAACCGTGCGAGATAGAGCGATTTCGTCGAAATTTTCGACCCACAGGGTATCTAAGGAATGTAATCTTTGCAATTTTCCAAAAATTTTCCCCTCCCCAAAAATGGCGGCCATTTTGAATTTTCGAATTTTTGCCAAAAATGGCAAAACACAAATTTCCTTCTATCTCCTTAACCGTGCGAGATAGAGCGATTTCGTCGAAATTTTCGACCCACAGGGTATCTAAGGAATGCAATCTTTGCAATTTTCCAAAAATTTTCCCCTCCCCCAAAATGGCGGCCATTTTGAATTTTCGAATTTTTGCCAAAAATGGCAAAACACAAATTTCCTTCTATCTCCTTAACCGTGCCAGATAGAGTGATTTCGTCAAAATTTTCGACCCACAGGGTATCTGAGCATTGTACTCTTGGTAATTTTTAAAAAATTTTCCCCTCCCCAAAAATGGCGGCCATTTTGAATTTTCGAATTTTTGCCAAAAATGGCAAAACACTAATTTGCTTCTATCTCCTTAACCGTGCGAGATAGAGTGATTTCGTCGAAATTTTCGACCCACAGGGTATCTAAGGAATGCAATCTTTGCAATTTTCAAAAAATTTTCCCCTCCCCAAAAATGGCGGCCATTTTGAATTTTCGAATTTTTGCCAAAAATGGCAAAACACAAATTTGCTTCTATCTCCTTAACCGTGCCAGATAGAGCGATTTCGTCAAAATTTTCGACCCACAGGGTATCTGAGCATTGTGCTCTTGGTAATTTTAACAAAATTTTCCCCTCCCCAAAAATGGCGGCCATTTTGAATTTTCGAATTTTTGCCAAAAATGGCAAAACACAAATTTGCTTCTATCTCCATAACCGTGCCAGATAGAGCGATTTCGTCAAAATTTTCGACCCACAGGGTATCTGAGCATTGTGCTCTTGGTAATTTTAACAAAATTTTCCCCTCCCCAAAAATGGCGGCCATTTTGAATTTTCGAATTTTTGCCAAAAATGGCAAAACACTAATTTGCTTCTATCTCCTTAACCGTGCGAGATAGAGCGATTTCGTCGAAATTTTCGACCCACAGGGTATCTAAGGAATGTAATATTTGCAATTTTCAAAAAATTTTCCCCTCCCCAAAAATGGCGGCCATTTTGAATTTTCGAATTTTTGCCAAAAATGGCAAAACACAAATTTGCTTCTATCTCCTTAACCGTGCGAGATAGAGCGATTTCGTCGAAATTTTCGACCCACAGGGTATCTAAGGAATGCAATCTTTGCAATTTTCAAAAAATTTTCCCCTCCCCAAAAATGGCGGCCATTTTGAATTTTCGAATTTTTGCCAAAAATGGCAAAACACCAATTTGCTTCTATCTCCTTAACCGTGCCAGATAGAGCGATTTCGTCAAAATTTTCGACCCACAGGGTATCTGAGCATTGTGCTCTTGGTAATTTTTCCAAAAATTTTCCCCTCCCCAAAAATGGCGGCCATTTTGAATTTTCGAATTTTTGCCAAAAATGGCAAAACACTAATTTGCTTCTATCTCCTTAACCGTGCGAGATAGAGCGATTTCGTCGAAATTTTCGACCCACAGGGTATCTAAGGAATGTAATCTTTGCAATTTTCCAAAAATTTTCCCCTCCCCAAAAATGGCGGCCATTTTGAATTTTCGAATTTTTGCCAAAAATGGCAAAACACAAATTTCCTTCTATCTCCTTAACCGTGCGAGATAGAGCGATTTCGTCGAAATTTTCGACCCACAGGGTATCTAAGGAATGCAATCTTTGCAATTTTCCAAAAATTTTCCCCTCCCCCAAAATGGCGGCCATTTTGAATTTTCGAATTTTTGCCAAAAATGGCAAAACACAAATTTCCTTCTATCTCCTTAACCGTGCCAGATAGAGTGATTTCGTCAAAATTTTCGACCCACAGGGTATCTGAGCATTGTACTCTTGGTAATTTTTAAAAAATTTTCCCCTCCCCAAAAATGGCGGCCATTTTGAATTTTCGAATTTTTGCCAAAAATGGCAAAACACTAATTTGCTTCTATCTCCTTAACCGTGCGAGATAGAGTGATTTCGTCGAAATTTTCGACCCACAGGGTATCTAAGGAATGCAATCTTTGCAATTTTCAAAAAATTTTCCCCTCCCCAAAAATGGCGGCCATTTTGAATTTTCGAATTTTTGCCAAAAATGGCAAAACACAAATTTGCTTCTATCTCCTTAACCGTGCCAGATAGAGCGATTTCGTCAAAATTTTCGACCCACAGGGTATCTGAGCATTGTGCTCTTGGTAATTTTAACAAAATTTTCCCCTCCCCAAAAATGGCGGCCATTTTGAATTTTCGAATTTTTGCCAAAAATGGCAAAACACAAATTTGCTTCTATCTCCATAACCGTGCCAGATAGAGCGATTTCGTCAAAATTTTCGACCCACAGGGTATCTGAGCATTGTGCTCTTGGTAATTTTAACAAAATTTTCCCCTCCCCAAAAATGGCGGCCATTTTGAATTTTCGAATTTTTGCCAAAAATGGCAAAACACTAATTTGCTTCTATCTCCTTAACCGTGCGAGATAGAGCGATTTCGTCGAAATTTTCGACCCACAGGGTATCTAAGGAATGTAATATTTGCAATTTTCAAAAAATTTTCCCCTCCCCAAAAATGGCGGCCATTTTGAATTTTCGAATTTTTGCCAAAAATGGCAAAACACAAATTTGCTTCTATCTCCTTAACCGTGCGAGATAGAGCGATTTCGTCGAAATTTTCGACCCACAGGGTATCTAAGGAATGCAATCTTTGCAATTTTCAAAAAATTTTCCCCTCCCCAAAAATGGCGGCCATTTTGAATTTTCGAATTTTTGCCAAAAATGGCAAAACACCAATTTGCTTCTATCTCCTTAACCGTGCCAGATAGAGCGATTTCGTCAAAATTTTCGACCCACTGGGTATCTGAGCATTGTACTCTTGGTAATTTTTAAAAAATTTTCCCCTCCCCAAAAATGGCGGCCATTTTGAATTTTCGAATTTTTGCCAAAAATGGCAAAACACTAATTTGCTTCTATCTCCTTAACCGTGCGAGATAGAGCGATTTCGTCGAAATTTTCGACCCACAGGGTATCTAAGGAATGCAATCTTTGCAATTTTCAAAAAATTTTCCCCTCCCCAAAAATGGCGGCCATTTTGAATTTTCGAATTTTTGCCAAAAATGGCAAAACACCAATTTGCTTCTATCTCCTTAACCGTGCCAGATAGAGCGATTTCGTCAAAATTTTCGACCCACTGGGTATCTGAGCATTGTACTCTTGGTAATTTTTAAAAAATTTTCCCCTCCCCAAAAATGGCGGCCATTTTGAATTTTCGAATTTTTGCCAAAAATGGCAAAACACTAATTTGCTTCTATCTCCTTAACCGTGCGAGATAGAGCGATTTCGTCGAAATTTTCGACCCACAGGGTATCTAAGGAATGCAATCTTTGCAATTTTCAAAAAATTTTCCCCTCCCCAAAAATGGCGGCCATTTTGAATTTTCGAATTTTTGCCAAAAATGGCAAAACACCAATTTGCTTCTATCTCCTTAACCGTGCCAGATAGAGCGATTTCGTCAAAATTTTCGACCCACAGGGTATCTGAGCATTGTGCTCTTGGTAATTTTTCCAAAAATTTTTCCCTCCCCAAAAATGGCGGCCATTTTGAATTTTCGAATTTTTGCCAAAAATGGCAAAACACTAATTTGCTTCTATCTCCTTAACCGTGCGAGATAGAGCGATTTCGTCGAAATTTTCGACCCACAGGGTATCTAAGGAATGTAATCTTTGCAATTTTCCAAAAATTTTCCCCTCCCCAAAAATGGCGGCCATTTTGAATTTTCGAATTTTTGCCAAAAATGGCAAAACACAAATTTCCTTCTATCTCCTTAACCGTGCGAGATAGAGCGATTTCGTCGAAATTTTCGACCCACAGGGTATCTAAGGAATGCAATCTTTGCAATTTTCAAAAAATTTTCCCCTCCCCCAAAATGGCGGCCATTTTGAATTTTCGAATTTTTGCCAAAAATGGCAAAACACAAATTTCCTTCTATCTCCTTAACCGTGCCAGATAGAGTGATTTCGTCAAAATTTTCGACCCACAGGGTATCTGAGCATTGTACTCTTGGTAATTTTTAAAAAATTTTCCCCTCCCCAAAAATGGCGGCCATTTTGAATTTTCGAATTTTTGCCAAAAATGGCAAAACACTAATTTGCTTCTATCTCCTTAACCGTGCGAGATAGAGTGATTTCGTCGAAATTTTCGACCCACAGGGTATCTAAGGAATGCAATCTTTGCAATTTTCCAAAAATTTTCCCCTCCCCAAAAATGGCGGCCATTTTGAATTTTCGAATTTTTCCCAAAAATGGCAAAACACAAATTTGCTTCTATCTCCTTAACCGTGCGAGATAGAGCGATTTCGTCGAAATTTTCGACCCACAGGGTATCTAAGGAATGCAATCTTTGCAATTTTCCAAAAAATTTTCCCCTCCCCAAAAATGGCGGCCATTTTGAATTTTCGAATTTTTGCCAAAAATGGCAAAACACAAATTTGCTTCTATCTCCTTAACCGTGCGAGATAGAGCGATTTCGTCAAAATTTTCGACCCACAGGTATTTCAGCATTGTATTCTTGGCAATTTAAAAAAAAATTTCCCGTCCCCTAAAATGGCGGCCATTTTGAATTTTCAAATTTTTGTCAAAAATGGCAAAACACAAATTTGCTTCTATCTCCTTAACCATGCGAGATAGAGCGATTTCGTCGAAATTTTCAACCCACAGGGTATCTAAGGAATGTAATCTTTGCAATTTTCAAAAAATTTTCCCCTCCCCAAAAATGGCAGCCATTTTGAATTTTCGAATTTTTGCCCAAAATGGAAAAACACAAACTGGCCTTAACCGTGCCAAATAGAGTTATTTCGTTGAAATTTTCGACCCATAGGGTATCTAGAAAATGTACTCTTGGCAATTTTCAAAAAAATTTCCTTTTCCCAAAAATGGCGGCCATTTTGAATTTTCAAATTTTTGCCAAAAATAGAAAACCAGGAATTTGCTTCTATCTTCTTAACCATGCCAGATAGAGTGATTTCGTCAAAATTTTCAACCCAACCAATGCAAAAAGGCATGAAGCTGAAATAATTTACATCTACACTAACAAATATTTAAGCATCATTGATATATTTTACAAATGAAACAGGGTCTTGTAAGACTACTGTACAATTTGGGCAAAAGGTTCATGGGTGGACATTACACATGATAATGTGTGTTCTTCTATGCTATCCTGTTTCTATTCGCATCTACTATCAACAGGGCGGCCGATTTCTAGTTTGTTAAATATGTTATTCACAGAATTTTTGGTCAGCTATAACATAGTGAAATTGCAGACCTCTATGTCATGGCATAGCTGAGCAATAGCTACTTTCAGGTTCTCACTGTTGAGTAAATCATTGTATCCACTGGATAGCCGCAGTGTGTAGAGAGAGATTTCACCATTACTGCTCTGATGAAAAAAAATATTATAGCTAGCTTTCTTAAGTTTGCAGTATATATTAATAACCATAAAATGTTGTCTGGGAATATTTTTGGCCTCATTTTGAGAAACAAGATGGCCGCCACAGGTGTTTTTTGTCAGTCATGAAAAGTGCTTATATCTCCCTTATTATTGATCCTAGAGGTTTGGGATGATAAACCAACCTGTAGGAAATCATGGGGTGGGAATCTTTTGGTGTGGTCAGATTTGACCTTCAATGACCCCTCCTTCAAGGTCAAACAAGGATAGCCAAACTTAAAAGTGCTTATAACTCGCTTATTATTGGTCCCAGAGGTTTGGGATGGTAAACAGACAGGAAATCATGGGCTGTGAATCTGTTGATATGGTCAGATTTGACCTTGGAACTCTCCTTCAAGGTCAAATGAGGATAGCGAAAATTGAAAGTACCTACAACTCGCTTATTATTGGTGACAGAGATTTGGGATGGTAAACCATCCCATAGGAAATCATTGGCTCGGAATCTTTTGGTATGGTCAGATTTGACCTTTGGACCCCTCCTTCAAGGTCAAATGAGGACAGCCAAGCTTAAAAGTGCTTATAACTCATTAAGCGTCCCTTGAAAAGGGGACGCTTATTGGTTTCACCCCCGGTTTTCAGTCAGCCGCCGCCGCCGCATTATCGTCTCCCTTGAATATCTCCCTTGTTATTAGGCCTATCCAAATGATATGTGGCAGTGTTCTTCTATAGGCGTGGGGAAATTTTTTGACAGGCATAAATTTGACCTTTGACCTTTATCAAGGTCACATTATCAAAAATTCAAAAAAAAATTTACTTCCTTTTCACTAGATTTCCTCAGAAAGTACTGGGTGTGGGTCAACCAAATTTGGTATGCACATTCCTGGGGGAAGAATCTAGGCGCCAGTCGATATTGGGATCAGTCGGGCCATAATTGACCGATTGACGGGCGATTGATTATAAGTTCATAAAAATTTTGCTAAGATTAAGCCTTGAACTCGCTTATTATTGGTCGTAGAGGTTTGGGATGGTATACCAACATATAGGAAATCATGTGCTGGGAATCTTCTGGTGTGGTCAGATTTGACCTTGGGCCCCTCGTTCAAGGTCAAGCGAGGATAGGCAAAGTTTAAAGTGCTTATAACTCGCTTATTATTGGTCCTAGAGGTTTGGGATGGTATACCAACATATAGGAAACCATGGGCTGGGAATCTTTTGGTGTGGTCAGATTTGACCTTGGACGTCTCCTTCAAGGTCAAACGAGGATAGCCAAACTGAAAAGTGCTTATAGCTCGCTTGTTATTGGTCCTAGAGGTTTGGGATGGTATACCAACATATAGGAAATCATGTCCTGGGAATCTTCTGCTGTGGTCGCATTTGACCTTGGGCCCCCCCTTCAAGGTAAAACGAGCATACCCAAACTTAAAAGTTCTTATAACTCGCTTATTATTGGTCCTAGAGGTTTGGGATGGTATACCAACATATAGGAAATCATGGGCTGGGAATCTTCTGGTGTGGTCGGATTTGACCTTGGGCCCCTCGTTCAAGGTCAAAAGAGCATAGCCAAACTTAAAAGTGCTTATAACTCGCTTATTATTGGTCCTAGAGGTTTGTGATGGTATACCAACATATAGGAAATCATGTGCTGGGAATCTTCTGGTGTGGTCGCATTTGACCTTGGGCCCCCCCTTCAAGGTCAAACGAGGAGAGCCAAACTTAAAAGTGCTTATAACTCGCTTATTATTGGTCCTACAGGTTTGGGATGGTATACCGACATATAGGAAATCATGTGCTGGGAATCTTCTGGTGTGGTCAGATTTGACCTCGGGCCTCTCCTTCAAGGTCAAACGAGCATAGCCAAACATAAAAATGTTTATAACTCGCTTATTATTGGTCGTACAGGATTGGGATGGTATACCAACATATAGGAAATCATGTGCTGGGAATCTTCTGGTGTGGTCGCATTTGACCTTGGGCCCCCCCTTCAAGGTCGAACAAGCATAGCCAAACTTAAAAGTGCTTATAACTCGCTTATTATTGGTCCTAGAGATTTGGGATGGTATACCAACATATAGGAAATCATGGGCTGGGAATCTTCTGGTGTGGTCGCATTTGACCTTGGGCCCCTCGTTCAAGGTCAAAAGAGCATAGCCAAACTTAAAAGTGCTTATAACTCGCTTATTATTGGTCCCAGAGGTTTGTGATGGTATACCAACATATAGGAAATCGTGCTGGGAATCTTCTGGTGTGGTCGCATTTGACCTTGGGGCCCCCCTTCAAGGTCAAACGAGCATAGCCAAACTTAAAGGTGCTTATAACTCGCTTATTATTGGTCGTAGAGGATTGGGATGGTATACCGACATGTAGGAAATCATGGGCTGGGAATCTTCTGGTGTGGTCGCATTTGACCTTGGGCCCCCCCCTTCAAGGTCAAACGAGCATAGCCAAACTTAAAAGTGCTTATAACTCGCTTATTATTGGTCCTAGAGATTTGGGATGGTATACCAACATATAGGAAATCATGGGCTGGGAATCTTCTGGTGTGGTCGCATTTGACCTTGGGCCCCTCGTTCAAGGTCAAAAGAGCATAGCCAAACTTAAAAGTGCTTATAACTCGCTTATTATTGGTCCTAGAGGTTTGTGATGGTATACCAACATATAGGAAATCGTGCTGGGAATCTTCTGGTGTGGTCGCATTTGACCTTGGGGCCCCCCTTCAAGGTCAAACGAGCATAGCCAAACTTAAAAGTGCTTATAACTCGCTTATTATTGGTCGTAGAGGATTGGGATGGTATATCAACATATAGGAAATCATGGGCTGGGAATCTTCTGGTGTGGTCGGATTTAATCTTGGGCCTCTCCTAGAGATTTGGGATGGTATACCGACATATACGAAATCATGGGCAGGGAATCTTTTGGTGTGGTTAGATTTGACCTTGGGCCTCTCCCTCAAGGTCAAACGAGGATAGCCAAACTTAAAAGTGCTTATAACTCGCTTATTATTGGTCCTAGAGGTTTGGGATGGTATACCAACATATAGGAAATAATGGGCTGGGAATCTTCTGGTGTGGTCAGATTTGACCTTGGGCCCCTCCTTCAAGGTCACATGAGGATAGCCAAACCTAAAAGTGCTTATACCGCGCTTATTATTGGTCCTAGAGGTTTGTGATGGTATACCAACATATAGGAAATCATGTGCAGGGAATCCTCTGGTGTGGTTAGATTTGACCTTGTGCCCCTTGTTCAAGGTCAAACGAGGATAGGCAAACTTAAAAGTGCTTATAACTCGCTTATTATTAGTCCTAGAGGTTTGGGATGGTATACCAACATATAGGAAATCATGTGCTGGGAATCTTCTGGTGTGGTCGGATTTAATCTTGGGCCTCTCCTTCAAGGTCAAACGAGGATACCCAAACATAAAAATGCTTATAACTCACTTATTATTGGTCCTAGAGCTTTGGGATGGTATACCAATATATAGGAAATCATGGGCTGGGAACCTTCTGGTGTGGTCGGATTTGACCTTGGGCCTCTCCTTCAAGGTCAAACGAGCATAGCCAAACTTAAAAGTGAATAACTCACTTATTATTTGTCCTAAAGGTTTGGGGTGGTAAACCAACATGTACGAAATCATGGGCAGGGAATCTTATGCTGTGGTCGGATTTGACCTTGGGGCCCCCTTCAAGGTCAACCGAGGGTAGTCAAAGTTAAAATTGCTTATAACTCGCTTATTATTGGTCCTAGAGGTATGGGACGGTAAACCAACATGCAGGAAATCATGGGCTGTTAATATTTTAGTGTGGTCGGATTTGACCTTGGGCCTCTCCTTCAAGGTCAAATGAGGATAGGCAAACTTAGAAGTGCTTATAAAGCACTTATTATTGGTCCTAGAGGTTTGGGATGGTAAACCAAGATGTAGGAAATCATGGATTCGGAATCTTTTCTTGGGTTCAGATTTGACCTTGGGACCCTCCTTCAAGGTCAAATGAGGATAGGCAAACTTAAAAGTGCTTATAACTTGCTTATGAGTCGCTTATTAGTGGTCCTAGAAGTTTTGGATATTAACCAACCTATAGGAGTTCATGGTTTGCAATTTTTTTTTCATTTGTGATTTTGAAATGTTTTGCAGTTGGCCTTCATATCTGTGACAAGTGTATTTACTTTGCAACCTCTTGCTTTTGACTAAAGTTACATATATTTTTTCCTGTAGAGTACAACAACTCTATATATTACTTTGTTCTCTTTCTTTTATATTTGTAAAAAGGAATTTATAATCTTTCCCCTTCATTAATCCAACAAACAGAAACTTCACTCAGTTTACCATATTTTGAAGTGAATTACCACTGAATTATGTTCTAATGATATATATTAGGATAGTAAGTTGCTACAGTTGTAAATGTCTGATTTACTGCTTTTTTCAAAAAGTATACAGATCCATGCCACCTTAATAGTAGATTCAACCTTTTCTTTACACTCACTCATAGCCTTGCTTAAGGCTCAAGTACCCTAGTAATTAAGAGAAAATATACAGAAAACATGGTCATTTTGCATAATGTATTCTTACAATTAACATGTACTGGATTTTACACATGATATGTCTGCTCAGTTTATATCTCAAAACATGCATGAGTGCTTTATGAATACCAAATATCTGTGTACAAGTATGAAAACATATGGTACAAATTTGAGCCTTAAGCAAGGCTAACTCACTCAATGAGAATTTAGAGAAAAGACACTGTTGTATACTTCAAGGATGAAAACAATCATGTAGCCTTGTTCAGGTGCACAGATTGTTTCTGTTGAAATTAACATTTTAATCACCTTTTTAATATCAGATCACTTTGTGGCATTGTCTGATGGAATATTGGTAATCGATGTGGCCAAGATGGGCATCATATTTAACAAGTCCCTATAATAATATACATGTGGGTGGCAATGTGGTGGCAATGTGAGTGAAGGTGTGTTTCACAGAGCTCCAGAAAAACTTAAAATGTAAAGAAACAGCTTAAGGATAAATAATGAAACTATGATGGAAGGCTAGGAGAAATGATATAGACTGTTTTCTGGGGTAGATTATTACATTTAAAACTGCCAGAAACATGAAAAGAATGGATCTTTTAGTTTGTATTTTGCTATAAAGAAATGTTCAAAATTGCCATATGAAAGCCATAGTGCAAAGAGGAAATTTTACATTTCCATAAAAGGACATAAACAATGCAGCATTTAATCATTTAAAACCAATGCAGCATTTTCTCATTTAAAACACAACAGAGAATATTGGACACAAGTTCACTTTCACAAAAGGACATAATAATGCTGCCTTTGGTCCTTTAAAAAGCCAATACTACTATAGTGTTACATAGACAGTTATATTGACAAGGGAAACTAGGTAGGGTGTACCAAAATAGAACATAAATGCTTTGAGGTCAATGTGTTTGAATCAAGTCTTTTTGGACCTTTTTTTTTCCTTCTTCAATGTCTGTTTCAGACCAATTTTGTAAGAAGTATCAGCATTATGAACAATAATAACTCTTGTGGATAGTTCTTTGAAATGTCATCCAAAGCATGGAAAAGAAAACACAGGAAAAGTGGTAGTAATACACAGAAAGTAAGTCCAGAAATTAAAAAACAAAAAACTCTAGTAGATTACACATATAAGAATAAGAACACGCATGGTTTAAAAATGGCTGAAAATCTGTGTGCATCAAATAATAAAACAAACACTGAAAGCATGTCTCTGCCACCAGGTTCAAATATTGAGGCAAAACTTGACTTTATAATAAAGCAAATTGAACCCATTGAAGGTATGAACCAAAATTTGAAGTTTTTGACAGAAAAAATAATGACTCTTGAAAAAAGGATAGATAATCATGATTCAAGGATAGATAATTTAGAAAAGAGCATTGAAATCTCAAATGCAACAATTGTGACTGCGAAAGAAGATATGAAAAGTTTAAGAGAAGAAAAACATGTAGAGGGTGGCAACATTCTACTTAAAATGAGATGCGAAATGCTTGAATCTTCCCTAAGAAAGCTTGAAGAGTATTCTAGAAGGGAAAACATTATGTTTGAAGGCCTTGCAGAATCTCACAATGAAAATTGCTTTGAGGTCATTTTTGATGTACTTACAGAAAAGTTGTTAATAGCAGATGCAAGGAAAAGGATACAGTTTTCAAGAGTGCACCGTGTTGGGAAAAAGAAATCAATGTCTTTCGCTGGGGCTGTATCCCTTGCACCAAAACCCCGTCCGATCATAGCACGAGTCATTAACCATGCGCACAAAGAAGAAATTATGTCCAGGCGCTCCCTTCTTTCTTCTAGAACACCTGGCGATGAAAGCGCTAATAGTAGTGCTAGAAAAATATGGATCAACCATGACTACACGGACGACGTGAGACTAGCAAGGCGCATACTGGCACCAGTTCTGAAGATCGCAAAGCAAAAAGACAAAGATGCATATATAACTGTGGACAAACTTTGCTACAGAGGACACAGATATAGTTTGGATGAACTAGGAAAACTTGACTTGGATACTGCAGCCCTAAGTATGGTGATGACAGGAGAATATGTAGCATTCTATGGGAGGTTCTCGCCCTTAAGCAACTTCCATCCTGCGGTGTTTGAAATTGATGGGATCACATATAGCTGTGTAGAGCAGTACTATCAAGCACAGCGTGCTCTTTTCAGTAACCGAAGAGACATAATGCAGAAGATTCTCCTTGCCAAAGACCCGGTCAATATGAAAAACCTTGGAGATCAACTCAAGGCATCCAACCCAGAGTGGTACACGGCTAGAGCAACACAGGTCATGCACGCAGGTTTGTCTGCCAAGTTCTCTAAACCTTACTTCAAACAATTTCTGTTCCGCACTGAACAAAGACGAATAATTGAGGCAAACAAGTATGACCAATTTTGGTCCTGCGGACTAAGCTCAAGTGATCCAAAAATGAAAGACATAAACAAATGGCCAGGGAAGAACAACCTTGGAAACTTACTGATGAAGATAAGATCAAGTATGTAATAGACACCAAAGAACTTTTAACTTCCATTATGATATCATATTATACAACTGTTTATCAATATCAGTTAATTATGTCCACCCCCCTGGGGGGTGGATATATTATTTTTGCTTTTTTCGCCGTCCGATGTCCGATGTCCGTTGTCCGATGTCCGATGTCCGATGTCCGGCGTCCGGCGTCCGATGTCCGGCGTCACGCATGGTTTCCGCTCATTTAAAGGAAAAGTATTAGAGCTATTGTCACCAAATTTGGTATGCAGGCTTATTGGGTCAGTAGCTTGCTTGGGATTGCTTTTGGCTGTTGTACCTCTTTTGCTTACTGAGTAATACTTAAGTACAGCTATTTTCAGTACCCATTGGTTTCCGTGCATTTAAGCCAAAATAATTAAAGATATTTTACTACAATTTTGAATACAAGATTGTTATGTCCATAGCTCGCTTGGTATTGCATTTGGGACTGATAGCTTTGTCAGTACATGAGTAATAGCCATTTAGGTACTTCATTGTGTATTTTCAGTACTACTTTTGAGTAATTTGCTTCTATCTCCTTAACCGTGCGAGATAGAGCGATTTCGGCAAAATTTTCGACCCGCAGGGTATCTGAGGAGTGTACTCTTTGCAATTTTCAAAAAATTTTCCCCTCCCCAAAAATGGCGGCCATTTTGAATTTTCGAATTTTTGCCAAAAATGGCAAAACACAAATTTGCTTCTATCTCCTTAACCGTGCGAGATAGAGCGATTTCGTCGAAATTTTCGACCCACAGGGTATCTAAGCAATGCAATCTTTGCAATTTTCAAAATATTTTCCCCTCCCCAAAAATGGCGGCCATTTTGAATTTTTGCCAAAAATGGCAAAACACAAATTTCCTTCTATCTCCTTAACCGTGCGAGATAGAGCGATTTCGTCGAAATTTTCGACCCACAGGGTATCTAAGGAATGTAATATTTGCAATTTTCCAAAAATTTTCCCCTCCCCAAAAATGGCGGCCATTTTGAATTTTCGAATTTTTGCCAAAAATGGCAAAACACAAATTTGCTTCTATCTCCTTAACCGTGCGAGATAGAGCGATTTCGTCGAAATTTTCGACCCACAGGGTATCTAAGGAATGCAATCTTTGCAATTTTCCAAAAATTTTCCCCTCCCCAAAAATGGCGGCCATTTTGAATTTTCGAATTTTTGCCAAAAATGGCAAAACACAAATTTGCTTCTATCTCCTTAACCGTGCGAGATAGAGCGATTTCGTCGAAATTTTCGACCCACAGGGTATCTAATGAATGTAATATTTGCAATTTTCAAAAAAATTTCCCCTCCCCAAAAATGGCGGCCATTTTGAATTTTCGAATTTTTGCCAAAAATGGCAAAACACAAATTTGCTTCTATCTCCTTAACCGTGCGAGATAGAGCGATTTCGGCAAAATTTTCGACCCACAGGGGATCTAAGGAATGCAATCTTTGCAATTTTCCAAAAATTTTCCCCTCCCCAAAAATGGCGGCCATTTTGAATTTTCGAATTTTTGCCAAAAATGGCAAAACACTAATTTGCTTCTATCTCCTTAACCGTGCGAGATAGAGCGATTTCGGCAAAATTTTAGACGCACAGGGTATCTAAGCAATGCAATCTTTGCAATTTTCAAAATATTTTCCCCTCCCCAAAAATGGCGGCCATTTTGAATTTTCGAATTTTTGCCAAAAATGGCAAAACACAAATTTGCTTCTATCTCCTTAACCGTGCGAGATAGAGCGATTTCGTCGAAATTTTCGACCCACAGGGTATCTAAGGAATGCAATCTTTGCAATTTTCAAAAAATTTTCCCCTCCCCAAAAATGGCGGCCATTTTGAATTTTCGAATTTTTGCCAAAAATGGGAAAACACAAATTTGCTTCTATCTCCTTAACCGTGCGAGATAGAGCGATTTCGTCGAAATTTTCGACCCACAGGGTATCTAAGGAATGCAATCTTTGCAATTTTCCAAAAATTTTCCCCTCCCCAAAAATGGCGGCCATTTTGAATTTTCGAATTTTTGCCAAAAATGGCAAAACACAAATTTGCTTCTATCTCCTTAACCGTGCGAGATAGAGCGATTTCATCGAAATTTTCGACCCACAGGGTATCTAAGGAATGTAATATTTGCAATTTTCAAAAAAATTTCCCCTCCCCAAAAATGGCGGCCATTTTGAATTTTCGAATTTTTGCCAAAAATGGCAAAACACAAATTTGCTTCTATCTCCTTAACCGTGCGAGATAGAGCGATTTCGGCAAAATTTTCGACACACAGGGTATCTAACCAATGCAATCTTTGCAATTTTCAAAATATTTTCCCCTCCCCAAAAATGGCGGCCATTTTGAATTTTCGAATTTTTGCCAAAAATGGCAAAACACAAATTTGCTTCTATCTCCTTAACCGTGCGAGATAGAGCGATTTCGTCGAAATTTTCGACCCACAGGGTATCTAAGGAATGTAATATTTGCAATTTTCAAAAAATTTTCCCCTCCCCAAAAATGGCGGCCATTTTGAATTTTCGAATTTTTGCCAAAAATGGCAAAACACAAATTTGCTTCTATCTCCTTAACCGTGCGAGATAGAGCGATTTCGTCGAAATTTTCGACCCACAGGGTATCTAAGGAATGCAATCTTTGCAATTTTCAAAAAATTTTCCCCTCCCCAAAAATGGCGGCCATTTTGAATTTTCGAATTTTTGCCAAAAATGGCAAAACACAAATTTGCTTCTATCTCCTTAACCGTGCGAGATAGAGCGATTTCGTCGAAATTTTCGACCCACAGGGTATCTAAGGAATGTAATATTTGCAATTTTCAAAAAATTTTCCCCTCCCCAAAAATGGCGGCCATTTTGAATTTTCGAATTTTTGCCAAAAATGGCAAAACACAAATTTGCTTCTATCTCCTTAACCGTGCGAGATAGAGCGATTTCGTCGAAATTTTCGACCCACAGGGTATCTAAGGAATGTAATATTTGCAATTTTCAAAAAAATTTCCCCTCCCCAAAAATGGCGGCCATTTTGAATTTTCGAATTTTTGCCAAAAATGGCAAAACACAAATTTGCTTCTATCTCCTTAACCGTGCGAGATAGAGCGATTTCGGCAAAATTTTCGACCCACAGGGGATCTAAGGAATGCAATCTTTGCAATTTTCCAAAAATTTTCCCCTCCCCAAAAATGGCGGCCATTTTGAATTTTCGAATTTTTGCCAAAAATGGCAAAACACTAATTTGCTTCTATCTCCTTAACCGTGCGAGATAGAGCGATTTCGGCAAAATTTTCGACGCACAGGGTATCTAAGCAATGCAATCTTTGCAATTTTCAAAATATTTTCCCCTCCCCAAAAATGGCGGCCATTTTGAATTTTCGAATTTTTGCCAAAAATGGCAAAACACAAATTTGCTTCTATCTCCTTAACCGTGCGAGATAGAGCGATTTCGTCGAAATTTTCGACCCACAGGGTATCTAAGGAATGCAATCTTTGCAATTTTCAAAAAATTTTCCCCTCCCCAAAAATGGCGGCCATTTTGAATTTTCGAATTTTTGCCAAAAATTGCAAAACACAAATTTGCTTCTATCTCCTTAACCGTGCGAGATAGAGCGATTTCGTCGAAATTTTCGACCCACAGGGTATCTAAGGAATGCAATCTTTGCAATTTTCAAAAAATTTTCCCCTCCCCAAAAATGGCGGCCATTTTGAATTTTCGAATTTTTGCCAAAAATGGCAAAACACAAATTTGCTTCTATCTCCTTAACCGTGCGAGATAGAGCGATTTCGTCGAAATTTTCGACCCACAGGGTATCTAAGGAATGCAATTTTCCAAAAATTTTCCCCTCCCCAAAAATGGCGGCCATTTTGAATTTTCGAATTTTTGCCAAAAATGGCAAAACACAAATTTGCTTCTATCTCCTTAACCGTGCCAGATAGAGTGATTTCGTCAAAATTTTCGACCCACAGGGTATCTGAGCATTGTACTCTTGGTAATTTCTAAAAAATTTTCCCCTCCCCAAAAATGGCGGCCATTTTGAATTTTCAAATTTTTGCCAAAAATGGCAAAACACAAATTTGCTTCTATCTCCTTAACCATGCGAGATAGAGCGATTTCGTCGAAATTTTCAACCCACAGGGTATCTAAGGAATGTAATCTTTGCAATTTTCAAAAAATTTTCCCCTCCCCAAAAATGGCAGCCATTTTGAATTTTCGAATTTTTGCCCAAAATGGAAAAACACAAACTGGCCTTAACCGTGCAAAATAGAGTTATTTTGTTGAAATTTTCGACCCATAGGGTATCTAAGAAATGTACTCTTGGCAATTTTCAAAAAAATTTCCTTTTCCCAATAATGGCGGCCATTTTGAATTTTCAAATTTTTGCCAAAAATAGAAAAACAGGAATTGGCTTCTATCTTCTTAACCGTGCAAGATAGAGTGATTTCGTCAAAATTTTCAACCCAACCAATGCAAAAAGGCATGAAGCTGAAATAAATTACATCTACACTATCAAATATTTAAGCATCATTGATATATTTTACAAATGAAACAGGGTCTTGTAAGACTACTGTACAATTTGGGCAAAAGGTTCATGGGTGGACATTACACATGATAATGTGTGTTCTTCTATGCTATCCTGTTTCTATTCGCATCTACTATCAACAGGGCGGCCTATTTCTAGTTGATACATGTATTTGTGTATTGTTTCAAATTATTCTATTATGATGTCCATATTATAACTATATAGTCATATGCTGACTTATAATGCTTAGATGTGCGAGTAAAATTTAGCACAATAAATTAACATTCATAAATAACTAACCTGTCATAGTGGAATTTATGACAACTATTTTGTTACAGCTTCTTATCAACATCAGTTAATTGATATCTGTGTATTGTCTCAAATTATTCTACTATGATTTCCATACTATAAGCTATACAGTCTTGTATTGTCTTATAATGCCGTGATGTGCGAGTAAAAAAAAAAAAATCTATCATTATAAATCAACTTTCGTAAATAACTGACCTGTCATAGTAGAATTTATGACAACTATTTTATTACAACTGTTTATCAATATCAGTTAATTGATATCTGTGTATTGTCTCAAATTATCCTATTATGATGTCCATACTATAAACTATACAGTCATGTGTTGACTCATAATGCCTAGATGTGTGAGTAAAATTTAGCATTATAAATTAACTTTCGTAAATAACTGACCTATCATAGTGGAATTTTTCTTCTGGTTTTTATCTTTCCCATGGTCACTGTGAACTATGAGTTCCTATTTAACTTTTTCTCTTGTTTTTTTACTGACACAATCACTGTATTTCCACATGTACTGAACTTCAGAGTTACAGCTACAGTTATTGATTATGTGAGACAAAACTTTCTATATTGTTCCTAACCATGGACGAAAAAACTTAAAATACTATGATACTATATTACTATCAATTATGTCTTAAATGTATCATATTACTGTTAATTATGCCTTACATATGCTTAATGATAGAATTGGAGCTTTTTGGTCCGCACGTCGGTGTTCCATCAGTACATGTTGTCAATTGACGTGAGATAAAGCACGGATAAAAACTTTTTAAAGTTATCTTATTCACAACCAGTGCTTCCTCACCTCTGAGCTAAATTATTAGTAAAGTCACAAAGAGATTTGAAAATCATACATTGTTACTAACCCATGTGTTTGCGCCACATAACCTTTTTTATTGATTGCTTTTCGTGTTTGTTGTTAACAACACAAATGCTGACCTGCTAATGAAAAACTTTCTCTTTTCTGCTCTTAGATTTTCAAGCTATAAAAGATCAACAAGATACTACTCCAAGTCCCATGTCACTTTGGGCAAAAAAAACTCGACATAAATCTCAAAATAACCTTTTTTTTTTCATCAGTTCAAAAACTCACGAGTTCAACAAAAACTTTAAAAGCTATTTAGGAATAATTTCTCTTAACTGGAGTATCTGTTAACCTAAAAAGTACCAACAAAAGTTAGTATTAGAGTCCGATCACATGTATAAATGTCTGCACTTCAATATGATGTTTATTTTGTTATTCAATTCGTTTTTCTTTCCTTTTTTTTTCTTTTCACTTTGTTACAGGTTGTAATTAAGAAAAGAAATTATCACAAGAAAACAGTTCAAATGTTCATCTACGTATTTTTTGCCACAAGGTTATATACTTTTATGTTACTACACTTGCAACACTTGCTTGATTTGAATGTGTATCTTGCTATACAGGAGACTTCAGGTTCTGCTATCATTGTTCTTTACTGCAAAGTCTCCGGAAAGTGCTTATTATAATATGTTCAGAGTTCATGGAAAAAATAGTTCTGCGTGAACCTTCTTCAAATTCAGTGCTCTAAATATATACTCTCTAAATGCTAGGGGTTTGTCTGACAAGAATAAAAGAGTATCAGTATTTTCATGGTTTAAATCAAAAGGCCCTGGTATATATTTCGTCCAAGAAAGTCACTCACTTCCGCTCAAGGAATCACAGTGGAGAGATGAATGGCACAGTAGAATTGAATTTGCACATGGCACATCTAATGCTAGAGGAGTCATGATTTTGTGCTCAAAAGAGATATCCATAAATATAGCTAATATTGAGAAAGACAATAGCGGACGTTTTTTACTTCTAGAATGTACAATCAATGATTCAGAATACATCTTGGTTAATTTATATGCCCCAACCATTGATAAAACAAGATACCAGAGAGCTTTTGGTGAATATGTATATTCAAAACTAGAACCTCATATTGGAAAATCTATTATCTTAGGAGGTGACATAAATATTTGTCTTGATGATAGTTTGAGATCATCAATGAATTGCAATAAGACTTACTTGGACTGTTTGCACAAAGTAATGCACAACCTCGACTTAATTGACATTTGGAGGCTCAAACATCCGAATGCCAAGAGATTTACTAGGCGTGAAAAAACCAGGTATGGCTTTAAGCAATCAAGAATTGACTATTTCTTAATTTCGTGCCACTTGGAGTTCTTGGTTGTATCTACCGAAATTCTTCCAAGTATCAAATCAGATCACAGTTTACTGAAGCTATCACTTACAGCGAATAAAGATCAAACCCGAGGTAGAGGGCTCTGGAAATTTAATGGCAGCCTACTAAATGACAATGACTATGTTGATCTTGTAAAAGACACAATAAACCAGTCCTTGGAGGATAGCAAAAACTTAGCCAATAAGGAACTTACTTGGGACTTTATAAAATGCTGTATACGTACCAAGACGATATCTTTCTCAATAAAAAAGAAAAAACAGAAAACTAAACATCTAGAGGATCTTGAGAAAAAACTTTCTGAACTTGAGGAATTATTAAGTGAAACACCATCTGACGCTATACATAATGAGTATCTTGAAACCAAAAAAGAAATTGAAAGCATCCACGATGAACTAGCCAGAGGTCACATAATCAGATCCAGGTGTAAGTTAATTGAAGAATATGAAAAGCCAACAAAATATTTTCTAAATTTGGAAAAAGCTTCACAAAACGTTAGACATATTCGCGCATTACAAGTGGGAAATAAGGTTATTGATGACCCCAATGAAATTCTTGAAGAGCAAAAGTCTTTTTACAGTAACCTCTACACAGAAAAAGGCGATTACTCTGATCTGAGCAATGACAAATATTGTCATAATATTGGAAACAATATTACAAAATTGTCAGGGATAAGTAGGGACGTTTGTGATCAAGAAATCACATTCGAAGAGGTTTCAGCAGTTGTAAAAACTCTTCCTAATAATAAATCCCCAGGACCCGATGGTTTTACTGCTGAATTTTACAAATTTTTTTGGCATGATATAGGCAATATAGTTTATCGAACGTACAAAGATGCTTTTCAACAAGGTCGACTTATTGGTACTCAGAACCAAGGAGTCATACACCTGATACCAAAAAAGGATAAGGATTTAACAGTATTGAGCTCTTGGCGTCCTTTATCACTATTGAATACCGATTATAAAATATTAGCTAAAGTTCTGTGCAACAGACTCAAAACAACACTCCAAGAAATCATTAATCCAGATCAAATTGGGTATATTGAAAAACGGTTTTCTGGGGAAAATACAAGATTGATCTCTGATATCATCGAGTACTGCAAACTGTACAAACACCCATGCATCATTCTCCTTATTGATTTTGAAAAAGCTTTCGATACAGTTAGATGGCCATTTTTGAAAAAATTATTAAAAATATATGGTTTTGGTGATAATTTTCAAAAGTGGATCTCCCTATTGTATACTGAGAGTGAAAGTTGTGTGACTAATAATGGATATCTCTCCCCCTTTTTTAAACTGAGCAGAGGAATACGCCAGGGCTGTCCAATTAGTGCTTTATTATTTCTTTTGGTTGCTGAGGTTGCTGCTGTCTTAATACGTGAAACAAAAGAGATACACGGTATATATGTCAATAAACAGGAAATACGATTATGCCAATTGGCAGATGATACTACTCTCTTCTTGTCAGACTCATATTCTGTTAAAGTCGCTCTAGATATATTTGAGACCTTTCACAAATACTCTGGTCTGAAATTAAACAAATCGAAAACAATTGCCTTTGTAGTACAGAATAATTGCCTGAATTTAGAAAGTGGAAAATATGGTATAAAGTGGACAACCAAACCTTTCAAAACGTTAGGTACTTGGTTTGCAAACGATATGACTGAAATGGTGTCTCTGAACAGTAACACAAAAATTGACATTATTATGTCCATCATTAATTCGTGGCTTCCTAGAAAACTCTCTCTAAAAGGAAAAGTTACAGTAGTAAAATCCTTAATTCTGCCTCATATTCTACAGCTAGCATCAGTGGTACCAATAAGCACATCATGCTTAACAACTTTAGATCAAAAGCTTTGCAATTTTGTGTGGAATAATAACAAGCATCTTGTTGCAAAAGGAACCATGTTACTTCCACCTGTACTGGGAGGTCTAAATATGATTTCTGCCAAATATGTTTGCAATACAGCACATATTATGTTTATCAAAAGATTATGCAATACTATCAAGGCCAAATGGAAAATTTTGACGGAATTCTTAATGGGCTATAAAGTGTCAGAAATTTTTGAAAAAAAACGCATACTCACTTTCCACAAGTATGCGAAAACTACTTATTATAAAAGCGTTCTCATGTCATGGTTTAACATAATATCAACAAAACCAAGTAGTTTAGATGAGCTTTTAGAGGAAAATCTTTTTGAAAATCCTCTATTTACCACTGAAAACAAACCCTTTGGTACTGAATATAATAATTGGAAAGAGGCAGGCATATCAAGAGTCTCAGACATATTTCATAATGAGCTGAAATCAGTTTTGAATAAAATTCACCTAGAAACAAAATTCAGGCTTTCTATATGTGACATGAAATATAACCGGCTTATTAGTTGTGTTAGCAAAAATATCAAAACACTTTCAAAATCTCCGAATGTTGAAACCTTTTCAAAAGTATCTGTTCCAAACAAGTGTATGACAAATATTCTGAAAGTTAAATCTTCAGAAGTTAACAATTTCTACGTTTTATCAAACTATAAATCTCCAACCAGCCAAGAAAAATGGATAGAACACTACCCATTCCTGCACAATATTAATTGGCCGGATATATATTCTCTACCTTCCAAAGTCACTCTTGACACATATTTAATTACTTTACAATTTAAAATTCTTCACCGAATTTATAACAGTAACTATAACTTGTTTATCTGGAGTATTAAAGATAGTTCGCAGTGCGATTTTTGTTCTGGCACAGATAACCTTGAACACTTTTTCTTTTACTGTCCAATATCCATTGTTTTCTGGAAGCAGTTCACGAATTGGTTATGTACATCTCTATATGTTAGTAAAAAACTATCAGTTTTAGATGTCCTGTTTGGGTTAATAAATGTTAATAATGATGAGTTTTATTGGTTAAATTTTGCTATTTTAATTGGAAAATATTTCATCAGTAAATGTAAGCGGAATAAATCAGAACTTAATTTTCAGTACTATATAAATATGTTAAAGAACAGGATAAGCATCGATAAACTGATCTACAATAAACAAGACAGAGGCACCATATTTGATGCAAGGTTTATGTATTTATATAACATGTTAATCTAGAAACAATAGTTAATTGATCAAATCTATGATGTAGACATCGTTTAAGTTCATTATTACGTATGCATAAAGCGACTGAAGTGACCATTGAAAGAAAATATATTTTCCCCTGATATTGTTAAATATTGATCTATCCTCTATGTAACCAATTTATTTACTATTTGTGAGTTTTGTATACTGTTTCTTCGATACACTCATCTAGAATTTGACTTTTGTTATTATTACCTGTAACTTTGTACATATATATACCAAAAATAAATAAAAGATAAAAAAAAAAAAAAAAATATATACATTGCATCATACTCATTTTATTTCCTGTAATATGTCACAGAACATTGTAGAAATAATATGGTGTGCTACTCACTACTGTACTGACATTATCTACATATGACATAGCTTTCAGATAATTTGTTTTTTTATACACCGGACACATATTTTTGTTAAGGAAAACAATGACCTACAATATTATAATTAAGCGTCCCTTGAAAAGGGGACGCTTATTGGTTTCACCCCCGGTTTTCAGTCAGCCGCCGCCGCCGCCGCATTATCGTCTCCCTTGAATATCTCCCTTGTTATTAGGCCTATCCAAATGATATGTGGCAGTGTTCTTCTATAGGCGTGGGGAAATTTTTTGACAGGCATAAATTTGACCTTTGACCTTTATTAAGGTCACATTATCAAAAATTCAAAAAAAAATTTACTTCCTTTTCACTAGATTTCCTCAGAAAGTACTGGGAGTGGGTCAACCAAATTTGGTATGCACATTCCTGGGGGAAGAATCTAGGCGCCAGTCGATATTGGGATCAGTCGGGCCATAATTGACCGATTGACGGGCGATTGATTATAAGTTCATAAAAATTTTGCTAAGATTAAGCCTTGAACTCGCTTATTATTGGTCGTAGAGGTTTGGGATGGTATACCAACATATAGGAAATCATGTGCTGGGAATCTTCTGGTGTGGTCAGATTTGACCTTGGGCCCCTCGTTCAAGGTCAAGCGAGGATAGGCAAAGTTTAAAGTGCTTATAACTCGCTTATTATTGGTCCTAGAGGTTTGGGATGGTAAACCAACCTACAGGAAACCATGGGCTGGGAATCTTTTGGTGTGGTCAGATTTGACCTTGGACGTCTCCTTCAAGGTCAAACGAGGATAGCCAAACTGAAAAGTGCTTATAGCTCGCTTGTTATTGGTCCTAGAGGTTTGGGATGGTATACCAACATATAGGAAATCATGTCCTGGGAATCTTCTGCTGTGGTCGCATTTGACCTTGGGCCCCCCTTCAAGGTCAAACGAGCATACCCAAACTTAAAAGTTCTTATAACTCGCTTATTATTGGTCCTAGAGGTTTGGGATGGTATACCAACATATAGGAAATCATGGGCTGGGAATCTTCTGGTGTGGTCGGATTTGACCTTGGGCCCCTCGTTCAAGGTCAAAAGAGCATAGCCAAACTTAAAAGTGCCTATAACTCGCTTATTATTGGTCCTAGAGGTTTGTGATGGTATACCAACATATAGGAAATCATGTGCTGGGAATCTTCTGGTGTGGTTGCATTTGACCTTGGGCCCCCCCTTCAAGGTCAAACGAGGATAGCCAAACTTAAAAGTGCTTATAACTCGCTTATTATTGGTCCTACAGGTTTGGGATGGTATACCGACATATAGGAAATCATGTGCTGGGAATCTTCTGGTGTGGTCAGATTTGACCTCGGGCCTCTCCTTCAAGGTCAAACGAGCATAGCCAAACATAAAAATGTTTATAACTCGCTTATTATTGGTCGTACAGGATTGGGATGGTATACCAACATGTAGGAAATCATGGGCTGGGAATCTTTTGGTGTTGTTAGATTTGACCTTGGGTTTCTCCTTCAAGGTCAAACGAGGATAGCCAAACTGAAAAGTGCTTATAACTCGCTTATTATTGGTCCTAGAGGTTTGGGATGGTATACCAACATATAGGAAATCATGTGCTGGGAATCTTCTGGTGTGGTCAGATTTGACCTCGGGCCTCTCATTCAAGGTCAAACGAGCATAGCCAAACATAAAAATGTTTATAACTCGCTTATTATTGGTCGTACAGGATTGGGATGGTATACCAACATATAGGAAATCATGGGCTGGGAATCTTTTGGTGTTGTTAGATTTGACCTTGGGTTTCTCCTTCAAGGTCAAACGAGGATAGCCAAACTGAAAAGTGCTTATAACTCGCTTATTATTGGTCCTAGAGGTTTGGGATGGTATACCAACATATAGGAAATCATGTGCTGGGAATCTTCTGGTGTGGTCGCATTTGACCTTGGGCCCCCCCCCCCTTCAAGGTCGAACGAGCATAGCCAAACTTAAAAGTGCTTATAACTCGCTTATTATTGGTCCTAGAGATTTGGGATGGTATACCAACATATAGGAAATCATGGGCTGGGAATCTTCTGGTGTGGTCGCATTTGACCTTGGGCCCCTCGTTCAAGGTCAAAAGAGCATAGCCAAACTTAAAAGTGCTTATAACTCGCTTATTATTGGTCCCAGAGGTTTGTGATGGTATACCAACATATAGGAAATCGTGCTGGGAATCTTCTGGTGTGGTCGCATTTGACCTTGGGGCCCCCCTTCAAGGTCAAACGAGCATAGCCAAACTTAAAGGTGCTTATAACTCGCTTATTATTGGTCGTAGAGGATTGGGATGGTATACCGACATGTAGGAAATCATGGGCTGGGAATCTTCTGGTGTGGTCGCATTTGACCTTGGGCCCCCCCCCTTCAAGGTCGAACGAGCATAGCCAAACTTAAAAGTGCTTATAACTCGCTTATTATTGGTCCTAGAGATTTGGGATGGTATACCAACATATAGGAAATCATGGGCTGGGAATCTTCTGGTGTGGTCGCATTTGACCTTGGGCCCCTTGTTCAAGGTCAAAAGAGCATAGCCAAACTTAAAAGTGCTTATAACTCGCTTATTATTGGTCCTAGAGGTTTGTGATGGTATACCAACATATAGGAAATCGTGCTGGGAATCTTCTGGTGTGGTCGCATTTGACCTTGGGGCCCCCCTTCAAGGTCAAACGAGCATAGCCAAACTTAAAAGTGCTTATAACTCGCTTATTATTGGTCGTAGAGGATTGGGATGGTATACCAACATATAGGAAATCATGGGCTGGGAATCTTCTGGTGTGGTCGCATTTGACCTTGGGCCCCCCCTTCAAGGTCGAACGAGCATAGCCAAACTTAAAAGTGCTTATAACTCGCTCATTATTGGTCCTAGAGATTTGGGATGGTATACCGACATATACGAAATCATGGGCTGGAAATCTTCTGGTGTGGTCGCATTTGACCTTGGGCCCCTTGTTCAAGGTCAAAGAGCATAGCCAAACTTAAAAGTGCTTATAACTCGCTTATTATTGGTCCTAGAGGTTTGTGATGGTATACCAACATATAGGAAATCGTGCTGGGAATCTTCTGGTGTGGTCGCATTTGACCTTGGGGCCCCCCCCCCCTTCAAGGTCAAACGAGCATAGTCAAACTTAAAAGTGCTTATAACTCGCTTATTATTGGCCCTAGAGGTTTGGGATGGTATACCAACATATAGGAAATCATGGGCAGGGAATCTTTTGGTGTGGTTAGATTTGACCTTGGGCCTCTCCCTCAAGGTCAAACGAGGATAGCCAAACTTAAAAGTGCTTATAACTCGCTTATTATTGGTCCTAGAGGTTTGTGATGGTATACCAACATATAGGAAATCATGTGCTGGGAATCTTCTGGTGTGGTCAGATTTGACCTTGGGCCCCTCCTTCAAGGTCACATGAGGATAGCCAAACCTAAAAGTGCTTATACCGCGCTTATTATTGGTCCTAGAGGTTTGTGATGGTATACCAACATATAGGAAATCATGTGCAGGGAATCCTCTGGTGTGGTTAGATTTGACCTTGTGCCCCTTGTTCAAGGTCAAACGAGGATAGGCAAACTTAAAAGTGCTTATAACTCGCTTATTATTAGTCCTAGAGGTTTGGGATGGTATACCAACATATAGGAAATCATGTGCTGGGAATCTTCTGGTGTGGTCGGATTTAATCTTGGGCCTCTCCTTCAAGGTCAAACGAGGATACCCAAACATAAAAATGCTTATAACTCACTTATTATTGGTCCTAGAGCTTTGGGATGGTATACCAATATATAGGAAATCATGGGCTGGGAACCTTCTGGTGTGGTCGGATTTGACCTTGGGCCTCTCCTTCAAGGTCAAACGAGCATAGCCAAACTTAAAAGTGAATAACTCACTTATTATTTGTCCTAAAGGTTTGGGGTGGTAAACCAACATGTACGAAATCATTGGCAGGGAATGTTATGCTGTGGTCGGATTTGACCTTGGGGCCCCCTTCAAGGTCAAGCGAGGGTAGTCAAAGTTAAAAGTGCTTATAACTCGCTTATTATTGGTCCTAGAGGTATGGGACGGTAAACCAACATGCAGGAAATCATGGGCTGTTAATATTTTAGTGTGGTCGGATTTGACCTTGGGCCTCTCCTTCAAGGTCAAATGAGGATAGGCAAACTTAGAAGTGCTTATAAAGCACTTATTATTGGTTCTACAGGTTTGGGATGGTAAACCAAGATGTAGGAAATCATGGATTTGGAATCTTTTCTTGGGTTCAGATTTGACCTTGGGACCCTCCTTCAAGGTCAAATGAGGATAGGCAAACTTAAAAGTGCTTATAACTTGCTTATGAGTCGCTTATTAGTGGTCCTAGAAGTTTTGGATATTAACCAACCTATAGGAGTTCATGGTTTGCAATTTTTTTTTCATTTGTGATTTTGAAATGTTTTGCAGTTGGCCTTCATATCTGTGACAAGTGTATTTACTTTGCAACCTCTTGCTTTTGACTAAAGTTACATATATTTTTTCCTGTAGAGTACAACAACTCTATATATTACTTTGTTCTCTTTCTTTTATATTTGTAAAAAGGAATTTATAATCTTTCCCCTTCATTAATCCAACAAACAGAAACTTCACTCAGTTTACCATATTTTGAAGTGAATTACCACTGAATTATGTTCTAATGATATATATTAGGATAGTAAGTTGCTACAGTTGTAAATGTCTGATTTACTGCTTTTTTCAAAAAGTATACAGATCCATGCCACCTTAATAGTAGATTCAACCTTTTCTTTACACTCACTCATAGCCTTGCTTAAGGCTCAAGTACCCTAGTAATTAAGAGAAAATATACAGAAAACATGGTCATTTTGCATAATGTATTCTTACAATTAACATGTACTGGATTTTACACATGATATGTCTGCTCAGTTTATATCTCAAAACATGCACGAGTGCTTTATGAATACCAAATATCTGTGTACAAGTATGAAAACATATGGTACAAATTTGAGCCTTAAGCAAGGCTAACTCACTCAATGAGAATTTAGAGAAAAGACACTGTTGTATACTTCAAGGATGAAAACAATCATGTAGCCTTGTTCAGGTGCACAGATTGTTTCTGTTGAAATTAACATTTTTATCACCTTTTTAATATCAGATCAATTTGTGGCATTGTCTGATGGAATATTGGTAATCGATGTGCCCAAGATGGGCATCATATTTAACAAGTCCCTATAATAATATACATTGCATCATAGTCATTTTATTTCCTGTAATATGTCACAGAACATTGTAGAAATAATATGGTGTGCTACTCACTACTGTACTGACATTATCTACATATGACATAGCTTTCAGATAATTTGTTTTTTTATACACCGGACACATATTTTTGTTAAGGAAAACAATGACCTACAATATTATAATTGTTGCATTTTTCAAGCTGTAGAACTGTTTTTGAAATAAGTAAGGTTAATTGCTGGTGGTTTATATTTACAGTAACCTTGACCAAACATTCTAACCTGTAATGACAAATTTAAAAGTGGTTATAACTCACGTATTATTGGTCCTAAGGTTTGCAATATGAAACCAACCTAAGGGAAACCATAAGCTGGACTTGGGTCCTGCTTCGAGGTATATAGTTATAAATAGAGACTTTGGGAAAGACTAAGATAGTTGGAAAATGCAGATGTTAAAAACACAACAAATGTATCAGTTTATGGGAATAATTTCCTCTTGAACTCTTAGATCCTTTTATAAAGGTAAACAGCAATAAAACCACACACATTGTGAAGAACTATGTATACAAACATGGTGTCGGGTGTTTTACTATTATGGAGGAATACATAGATAGATAGATAGATCTTTATTCAGCATTACATTACAATGAAATAATACAACATTTTAAAATAAATGCTGAAAGTAAATGTCAGAAGTTCAAATGAACTTATAACTAGACATCCCTAAATTTGGAGAGAACTGACAACATAAAGTTAAGAACATACAATAAATACTAAACAGAAATGCCTGAAGTTCAAATGAACTTATTAGTAAATATTACTTAACTTGGACATAACTGACAACAGAAAGTCAAGAAAGAAATACAGCAGATAAAATAGATTTTGATTTATGACACAAAGAAGCTATTTATCAATGAATATGCTAATTTGAACTGTTTGTCTGTTAATTAAATTTTAACATACTTGACAAAGTACTTAATGGTAAAAATATAGATTAAGATACACACAGATTTAGTACACAGATCCGTAACTTCCATTTGTCATACCATAATTTGTTAGATAGGCAATGATTTTTTATATTTAGTGAGGAATTCTTCTTTTAATCTCTTTTTGAAGCTTATTATAGATGGCAACAATCTTACATGTGATGGAATTTGATTGTACAGTTTAACCCCTATAATACTAGGACATCTACTTTTTTGGAAAGTTTTGGGGATATTTTGATAAATGTTTCCACGGTTCCTTGTATTATAGTTATGAACATGCTTGACATATCTATATCATTCCATTAGTTTAGGTGGTAGCAAATTCCTATGAGCTTTGAAAATATGAGTACATGTTTTGAATTTTGTTATATCCCGTAACTTTAAACATTTGAATGCATTGTATGTGTTGCTTGTTGAATTTCTGTATCTTAAGGAGCCAATCAGGCACATTTCTGACAGAGGAATCTAGGCGCCAATCGATATTGGGATCAATCGGGCCATAATTGAGCGATTGACGGGCGATTGATTATAAGTTCATAAAAAATTTACTACGATTAAGCCTTGAACTCGCTTATTATTGGTCCTAGAGGTTTGGGATGGTGTACCAACATATAGGAAATCAGGTGCTGGAAATCTTCTGGTGTGGTCAGATTTGACCTGGGGCCCCTCGTGAAAGATCAAAAGAGGATAGGCAAAGTTTAAAGTGCTTATAACTCGCTTATTATTGGTCCTAGAGGTTTGGAATGGTATACCAGCATATAGGAAATCATGTGCTGGGAATCATCTGGTGTGGTCAGATTTGACCTTGGGCCCCTCGTTCAAGGTCAAACGAGTATAGGCAAACATAAAAGTGCTTGTAACTCGCTTATTATTGGTCCTACAGCTTTGGGATGGTGAACCAACATGTAGGAAATCATGTGCTGGGAATCTTCTGGTGTGGTCAGATTTGAACTTGGGCCTCTCCTTCAAGGTCAAATGAGCATAACCAAACTTAAAAGTGCTTATAACTCGCTTATTATTGATCCTAGAGGATTGGGATGGTATACCAACATACAGGAAATCATGTGCTGGGAATTTTCTGGTGTGGTCTGATTTGACCTTGTGCCCCTCGTTCAAGGTCAAACGAGTATAGCCAAACTAAAAAGTGCTTATGACTTGCTTATTTTTGGTCCTACAGGTTTGGGATGGTATACTAACATATAGAAAATCATGGGCTGGGAATCTCTTGGTGTTGTCAGATTTGACCTTGGGCTTCTTCTTCAAGGTCAAACGAGGATAGCCAAACATAAAAGTGCTTATAACTCGCTTCTTATTTGTCCTACAGGTTTGGGATGGTAAACCAACATGTAGGAGATCATGGCCTGGGAATCTTCTGGTGTGGTCGGATTTGACGTTGGGCCCCTCGTTCAAGGTCAAACGAGCATAGCCAAACTTAAAAGTGCTTATAACTCGCTTATTATTGGTTCTACAGGGTTGTGATGGTAAACCAACATGTAGGAAATCATGGGCTGGGAATCTTTTGGTGTTGTCAGATTTGACCTTGGGCCTCTTCTTCAAGGTGAAACAAGGATAGCCAAACATAAAAGTGCTTATAAGTGGCTTATTATTGGTCCTAGAGCTTTGGGATGGTAAACCAACCTGTAGGAAATCATGTGCTGGAAATCTTCTGGTGTGGTCAGATTTGACCTTGGGGCCTCTCCTTCAAGGTCAAATGAGCATAACCAAACTTTAAAGTGCTTATAACTCGCTTATGATTGGTCCTAGAGGTTTGGGATGGTAAACCAACATGTAGGAAATCATGGGCTGGGAATCTTTTGGTGTGGTCAGATTTGACCTTGGGTCTCTTCTTCAAGGTCAAAAGAGGATAGCCAAACATAAAAGTGCTTATAACTCACTTATTATTGGTCCTAGAGCTTTGGGATGGTAAACCAACATGTAGGAAATCATGGCGTGGGAATCTTTGGGTGTGGTCGGATTTGACCTTGGGCCCCTTGTTCAAGGTCAAACGAGGATAGACAAACTTAAAAGTGCTTATAACTCGCTTATTATTGGTCCTAGAGGTTTGTGATGGGATACCAACATGTAGGAAATCATGGGCTCGGAATCTTTTGGTGTGGTCAGATTTGACCTTGGGCTTCCTCTTCAAGGTCAAAAGAGGATAGCTAAACATAAAAGTACTTATAACTGATTTATTATTGGTCCTAGAGGTTTGGGATGGTAAACCAACATGTAGGAAATCATGGGCTGGGAATCTTCTGGTGTGGTCTGATTTGACCTTGGGCCCCTCGTTCAATGTCAAACAAGCATAGCCAAACTTAAAAGTGCTTATAACTCGCTTATTATTGGTCCTAGAGGATTGGGATGGTATACCAACATGTAGGAAATCATGGGCTGGGAATCTTCTGGTGTGGTCAGATTTGACCTTGTGCCCCTCGTTCAAGGTCAAATGAGTATAGCCAAACATAAAAGTGGTTATGACTTGCTTATTATTGGTCCTAGAGGTTTGTGATGGTATACTAACATATAGAAAATCATGGGCTGGGAATCTTTTGGTGTTGTCAGATTTGACCTTGGGCCTCTTCTTCAAGGTGAAACAAGGATAGCCAAACATAAAAGTGCTTATAAGTGGCTTATTATTGGTCCTAGAGCTTTGGGATGGTAAACCAACCTGTAGGAAATCATGTGCTGGGAATCTTCTGGTGTGGTCAGATTTGACCTTGGGGCCTCTCCTTCAAGGTCAAATGAGCATAACCAAACTTTAAAGTGCTTATAACTCGCTTATGATTGGTCCTAGAGGTTTGGGATGGTAAACCAACATGTAGAAATTAAGGGCTGGTAATCTTTTGCTGTGGTCGAATTTGACCTTGGCCCTCTCCTTCAAGGTCAAACGAGCATACCCAAACTTAAAAGTGCTTATAACTCACTTATTATTGGTCCTACAGGTTTGGGATGGTAAACCAACATGTAGGAAATCATGTGCTGGGAATCTTCTGGTGTGGTCGGATTTGATCTTAGGCCTCTCCTTCAAGGTCCAACGAGGATAGGCAAACTTTAAAGTGCTTATAACTCATTTATTATTGGTCCTAGAGGTTTGGGATGGTATACCTACATATAGGAAATGATGGCCTTGAAATCTTTTGATGTGGTCAGATTTGACCTTGGGCCTCTCCTTCAAGGTCAAACAAGCAAAGCCAAACTTTAAAGTGCTTCTTCTTCTTTGCAGCTGAAAACACACAGTCAGCTGATACAGAACCCGTTCATAGGCACTGAGTGTTTTTTTCGTTTTAAGGTCACTCTTGTGATCCTAACATGGTCCTTTTCACGAAAATTTCTCTTCACCAATAACATTTACCTCTTCACATTAGTCCTTTAGCATTTTATATAAAGCTTAAAAGCTGTAGGGACGCTTTGTTTTTGTTTTGTGTACAAAAACTTTTGTCTAGTTTATAATTGGTCCTAGAGGTTTGGAATGGTAAACCATAGGAAATCATGGGCTGGGAATGTATTTGTGTGGTTAGATTTGACCTTGGACCCCTTCTTCAAGGTCGAACGAGGATATTGCATTTGTAGTATTTCTTTAAATATGTTTTAACCTATTTTTTACACTTATAGAATTACCTTGTTATTTTCCTTCATAATACCATTTACAGGGCACAACTTTTTTATCCTTTTCTTCTGTCAGCTTCGGAATTTCTTTCGAACTTGCTGTTCAGTTACCATTTACTGTATTTCTGTACAGCCCTTTTCCTGATAATTATTCTGTCCTCTAATCACCTTCACAAATCAAAAACACTCAGTCAGCTGACATAGTGCCCGTTCACGGGCACTCTCCTCTTGTTTGTAATCTGTAACATATTTAAGTTTCACACCTGTTGCTCAATGTACAAGTGAGTTAAATGGCTACTTTATTGCTAATTTTACTGAAAATGTCAAAAATCAAAAATATCTCGCAAACCGTAACAGATAGAGCAATTTCGAGCGAATTTTTGACCCACAGGGTAGTACAAGAGTATCCTATGCTAAGTGGAAAAAGGTTTGGTGAACTTTGGCCTACTTTTGAGTGAGTAATAACACTTTTTCCTAATAATGAGTAAATGGCTTATATCTTCAAAAGTATTGCAGCTACACAATTTTGTTCCAATATGTTGTTCAGCTACTATGTCCACAGCTACTACATGGTCAGTAGTTTGGAAGTGTATCTCCATAGCTAAGTGAGTAATAGCTACTTTGTCAAATTTTTATGATAACCATAATGAGTAAATGGCTTATATCTTCAAAAGTATTGCAGCTACACCATTTCTCTCAAATATGTTGTTCATCTACTTTTTTGTGAACTGTAACATATTTAAGTTTCACACCTGTTGCTCAATGTACAAGTGAGTAATGGCTACTTTATTGCTACTTTTACTGAAAATGTCAAAAATCCAAAATATCTCGCAAACCGTAACAGATAGAGCAATTTCGAGCGAATTTTTGACCCACAGGGTAGTACAAGAGTATCCTATGCTAAGTGGAAAAAGGTTTGGTGAACTTTGCCCTTCTTTTGAGTGAGTAATAACACTTTTTCCTAATATCATTATATGACTTATATCTGTCAAACTATTGCATTTACAGTATTTTGTTCCAATATGTTGTTCAGCTATTATCTCCACAGCTACAACATGGTCAGTGGTTTGGAAGTGTATCTCCATAGCTAAGTGAGTAATAGCTACTTGGTCAATTTGGAATGATAACCATAATGAGTAAATGGCTTATATCTTCAAAAGTATTGCAGCTACACATTTTCTCTTAAATATCTTGTTCATGTACTTTTTTGTGAACTGTAACATATTTAAGTTTTACAACTGTTGCTCGATGTACAAGTGAGTAATGGCTACTTTGTTGCTAGTGAAAATGTGAAAAATCACAAATATCTCGAAAGTCATAAGAGATAGAGTGATTTCGAGCAAATTTTTGACCCACAGGGTGGTACAAGAGTCTCCTGTCAAATGGCGGAAAATTTCAATTTCCGCCACTTTTGGCGGCCATCTTGGATTTTCGCAGAAAATGGAAAAGTGTTAATATCTCGAAAACAGTAAGAGATAGACCGATTTCGAGCGAATTTTTAACCCGTAGGGTGGTACAAGAGTGTCCTGTGGAAAGAGGGAAAATTTCAATTTTCTCCACTTTCGGTGGCCATCTTATATTTTCACGGAAAATAAAAAAGTGTCAATACCTGGAAAACCGTAAGAGATACAGCGATTTCGAGCGAATTTTTATGTCAGCTGACATTATGTCATCACTCTGCGGCGTGGGCATACGCGTCCGCGTCCGCGTGAACAACTTCTTCTCCAAAACTACAAGGCCTAGAGACATGCTGTTTTTTTTAAAAGATACCTTATCTATCGAGGATGAAAAATTGTTCAAGGCATGCAAATCTGTCTGTTCGTCTGTTTGCTAGAGCCATTACAAGGGGGGTACCCCCACCAAAAGTGAAAATTTCAACTTTTTATCACAATTTTCTCAGTGACTATTGCAGGGATTTCTCTCATATCTTGCATATCTGTACTAGGCCAGAGGTAGATTCTCTTGTGTGAGTATGAGACCTGGATCTGTCTTACTTTTTTTTTAATAAATTTTTTTAAGAATTTTTAATGCATTAAAATTCATGAAATCATGCACTAAATCACTTATAACTTCAAAAGTGTTGCATTTACAGCATTTTGTGAAAATATGTTGTTCAGCTACTTTTTTCATAGCTACAATATGGTGAGTAAGTTGGGTGTCTGTCTCAATAGCTAAGTGAGTAATAGCTACTTTTGGGCTTTTCAGTAACTTCCATCATGAGTAAAATCACTTGTAACTTAAAAACTATTGCATTTAGAGAATTTCGTATAAATATGTTATTCAGCTACTTTTGGGCCAGCTATAACATAGTAAAATTTCAGACCTGTAGCTCATGGCATAGCTGAGTAATAGCTACTTTTAGGTTATCACTGTTGAGTAAATCACTTATAACTTGAAAACTATTGCATTTAGAGTATTTTGTTTCATATGTTATTCACCTATTTTGGGGTCAGCTATAACATAGTGAAGTTTCAGACCTGTGGCTCATTTCATAGCTGAGTAATAGCTACTTTGAAGTTCTCACTGTTGAGTAAATCAGTTATAATTGGAAAACTATTGCATTTACAGAAATTTGTGCAAATATGTTATTCAGCTACTTTTGGGTCAGCTATAACATAGTGAAATTATAGACCTATAGCTCATGGCACAACTGAGCAATAGCTATTCTCAGGTACTGACTGTTGAGTAAATCAGCTATAACTTGAAAAATATTGCATTTGGAGTATTTTGTTAAAATATATTGTTCACCTACTTTTGGGTCAGCTATAACATAGTGAAATTACAGACCTATAGCTCATGGCATAGCGGAGCAATAGCTATTTTCAGGTTCTCACTATTGAGTAAATCAGTTGTAGCTTGAAAACTATTGCATTTACAGTAGTTTGCTTAAATATGTTGTTCACCTACTTTTGGGTTAGCTATAACATAGTAAAATTTCAGACATGTAGCTCATTGCATAGCTGAGTAATAGTTCCTTTGAGGTTCTCACTGTTGAGTAAATCAGTTGTAACTTGAAAACTATTACATTTAGAGTAATTTGTTAAATATGTTATTCACAGAATTTTTGGTCAGCTATAACATAGTGAAATTGCAGACCTCTATGTCATGGCATAGCTGAGCAATAGCTACTTTCAGGTTCTCACTGTTGAGTAAATCATTGTATCCACTGGATAGCCGCAGTGTGTAGAGAGAGATTTCACTATTACTGCTCTGATGAAAAAAAATATTATAGCTAGCTTTCTTAAGTTTGCAGTATATATTAATAACCATAAAATGTTGTCTGGGAATATTTTTGGCCTCATTTTGAGAAACAAGATGGCCGCCACAGGTGTTTTTTGTCAGTCATGAAATGTGCTTATATCTCCCTTATTATTGATCCTAGAGGTTTGGGATGATAAACCAACCTGTAGGAAATCATGGAGTGGGAATCTTTTGGTGTGGTCAGATTTGACCTTCAATGACCCCTCCTTCAAGGTCAAACAAGGATAGCCAAACTTAAAAGTGCTTATAACTCGCTTATTATTGGTCCCAGAGGTTTGGGATGGTAAACAGACAGGAAATCATGGGCTGTGAATCTGTTGATATGGTCCGATTTGACCTTGGAACCCTCCTTCAAGGTCAAATGAGGATAGCGAAAATTGAAAGTGCCTACAACTCGCTTATTATTGGTAACAGAGATTTGGGATGGTAAACCATCCCATAGGAAATCATTGGCTCGGAATCTTTTGGTATGGTCAGATTTGACCTTTGGACCCCTCCTTCAAGGTCAAATGATGACAGCCAAGCTTAAAAGTGCTTATAACTCATTTATAATTGGTCCTAGAGGTTTGGAATGGTAAACCATAGGAAATCATGGGCTGGGAATGTATTTGTGTGGTTAGATTTGACCTTGGACCCCTTCTTCAAGGTCGAACGAGGATATTGCATTTGTAGTATTTCTTTAAATATGTTTTAACCTATTTTTTACACTTATACAATTACCTTGTTATTTTCCTTCATAATACCATTTACAGGGCACAACTTTTTTATCCTTTTCTTCTGTCAGCTTCGGAATTTCTTTCGAACTTGCTGTTCAGTTACCATTTACTGTATTTCTGTACAGCCCTTTTCCTGATAATTATTCTGTCCTCTAATCACCTTCACAAATCAAAAACACTCAGTCAGCTGACACAGTGCCCTTTCACGGGCACTCTCCTCTTGTTGATCCACAGGGTGGTACAAGAGTCTCCTGTTTTAAGGAGGGCTCATTCATCTGCTTTTCTGGGAGAGCTTTCACATGGTGAAGTTTCAGACCCGTAGATAATTACTCACCTACTCAAAATGAGTAAATGCGAATTATCTGTTAAAAGTATTGGAGATAGGCAATTTTTCTCAAATAACTCATTCATCTACTTTTGGAAGAGCTTTCACATGGTGAAGTTTCAGACCTATAGCTAATTACTCACCCAAAATGAGTAAATGCGAATTACCTCTAAAAGTATTGCAGATAGCCAATTTTTCTCAAATAACTTATTCACCTACTTTTGGGAGAGCTTTCACTCGGTGAAGTTTCAGACCCATAGCTAATTACTCACCTACTCAAAATGAGTAAATGCTATTTATCTCAAAAACTATTGCGGATACCCAATTTTTATCAAATAACTCATTCATGTACTTTTGGGAGAGCTTTCACATGGTGAAGTTTCAGATCCGTAGATAATTACTCACCTACTCAAAATGAGTAAATGCGAATTATCTCTTAAAAGTATTGCAGATAGCCAATTTTTCTCAAATAACTCATTCACCTACTTTTGGAAGAGCTTTCACATGGTGAAGTTTCAGACCCATAGCTAATTACTCACCTACTCAAAATGAGTAAATGCAAATTATCTCTAAAAGTATTGCAGATATCCAATTTTTCTCAAATAACTCATTCACCTCACTTTTGGGAGAGCTTTCACTCGGTGAAGTTTCAGACCCGTAGCTAATTACTCACCTACTCAAAATGAGTAAATGCTAATTATCTCAAAAACTATTGCGGATACCCAATTTTTATCAAATAACTCATTCATGTACTTTTGGGAGAGCTTTCACATGGTGAAGTTTCAGACCCGTAGATAATTACTCACCTACTCAAAATGAGTAAATGCGAATTATCTCTTAAAAGTATTGCAGATAGCCAATTTTTCTCAAATAACTCATTCACCTACTTTTGGAAGAGCTTTCACATGGTGAAGTTTCAGACCCATAGCTAATTACTCACCTACTCAAAATGAGTAAATACGAATTATCTCTAAAAGTATTGCAGATAGCCAATTTTTCTCAAATAACTCATTCACCTACTTTTGGGAGAGCTTTCACTTGGTGAAGTTTCAGACCCGTAGCTAATTACTCACCTACTGAAAATGAGTAAATGCTAATTATCTCAAAAACTATTGCGGATACCCAATTTTTATCAAATAACTCTTCATGTACTTTTGGGAGAGCTTTCACATGGTGAAGTTTCAGACCCGTAGATAATTACTCACCTAGTACTCAAAATGAGTAAATGCGAATTATCTCTTAAAAGTATTGCAGATAGCCAATTTTTCTCAAATAACTCATTCACCTACTTTTGGAAGAGCTTTCACATGGTGAAGTTTCAGACCCATAGCTAATTACTCACCTACTCAAAATGAGTAAATGCAAATTACCCCTAAAAGTATTGCAGATAGCCAATTTTTCTCAAATAACTCATTCACCTACTTTTGGGAGAGCTTTCACTCGGTGAAGTTTCAGACCCATAGCTAATTACTCGGATACTCAAAATGAGTAAATGGGAATTATCTCTAAAAGTATTGCAGATAGCCAATTTTTCTCAAATAAATCACCTACTTTTGGGAGAGCTTTCACTTGGTGAAGTTCCAGACCCGTAGGTAATTACTCACCTACTCAAAATGAGTAAATGTGAATTATCTCTTAATAGTATTGCAGATAGACAATTTCTCTCGAATAACTCATTCACCTACTTTTGGAAGAGCTTTCACACACGAAAATGAAAAATTGTGAATATCTCGGAAAAGCTATTTCTTCTCCTTTAATGCTCGGCGGGAGATACACACCGCGGCAGTGTCTCCCCAAAAATGGTGGCCGTTTTGAATTTTCCAAGTTTTTGCAAAACAGAAAAATGCTTATATCTCGAAAACTGTGCTAGATGGAGCGGACTCAACAAAATTTTTGACGTGCTGGGTATCTCTGCAGAGTAGCCATGCCAATTTTCAAAATATTTTTGTCTCGCCAAATATAGCGGACATTTTTAATTTTTTAATTTTTTGCAAAACATAAATATGCTTATATCTTGAAAACCGTGCTAGATAGAGCAGACTGCGCTGACTTTGGTTGCCACAACAGTATAAGGCTAGAAACGAAGCATTTTCTTAATACTTTAACACTCACCTTTATATCCTTTTCGGGACGCTTTGTTTTTGCTATGATTATCTTTTTTTTTGTGAGCGATCCTCTAGTTTCAATTTTTGTCACTTTCGGCGGCCATCTTGGATTTTTGCGGAAAGTCAAAAAGTGTCAAAATCTCGAAAACCATAACAGATAGAGGAATTTCCAGTGAATTTTTGACCCACAGGGTGGTACAAGAGTGTCCTATGCAAAGGGGAAAATTTTCAATTTAGTATTTCTTCCCCTGCGGTACTCGGCGGGAGATACATACCGCGGCAGTGGTCTTGTTTACCTACTTTTGGGTGATCTGCCACATAGTGAAGTTGCAGAACTGTAGCTCTTTGGATAGCTGAGTAATAGCTACTAAAATGAGTAAATGTCTTTTATCTCTGAAAGTATTATAGATAGGCAATTTCTTCTAAATAAGTCATTCACCTACTTTTGGGTGATCTATCACATAGTGAAGTTGCAGATCTATAGCTCTTTGTATAGCACAGTCATAGCTGCTAAAATGAGTAAACGTATTTTATCTCTAAAAGTATTACAGATGTGCAATTTCTTGTAAATGAGTCATTCACCTACTTTTGGCTGCTCTATCACATAGTAAAGTTGTATGTAGCTCTTTGCATAGCTGAGTCATACCTGCTAAAATGAGTAAATGTCTTATCTCTAAAAGTGTTGCACATAGGCAATTTCTTCTAAATAAGTCCTTCACCTACTTTTGGGTGATCTACCACATACTGAAGTTGCACAACTGTTGCTCTTTGCATAACTGAGTAATAGCTACTAAAATGAGTCCATACCTTTTATCTCTAAAAGTATTTCAGATAGGCAGTTTCTTCTAAATAAGTCTTTTATCTATAAAAGTGTTACAGATAGGCAATTTCTTCTGAATAACTCATTCACCTTTTGGGTGATCTAACACATAGTGATGTTGCACATCCATAGCTCTTTGTATAGCTGAGTCATAGCTGCTAAAACAAGTAAATGTCTTTTATCTGTAAAAGTATTGCAGATCGGCAATTTCTTCTAAATAAGTTATTCACCTACTTTGGGGTGATCTGCCACATAGTGACATTGCAGAACTGCAGCTCTTTGGGTGGCAGAGTAATAGCCACTAAAATGAGTAAATGTTTTTATCTCTAAAAGTGTTACACATAGGCAATTTCTTCTAAATAAGTCCTTCACCTACTTTTGGATGATCTACTACAGAGTAAAGTTGTGGAACTGTAGCTCTTTGTATTTCACAGTAATAGCTACTAAAATGAGTAAATGTCTTTTATCTTTAAAAGTATTGCAGTCAAACATTAAACTGCCTCTTGCTTCTTGTCACTTCTACATGTTCCTCCATCTCACAAGATCATCTATATTCCACTCTCTTTAGTACATCTAATTTATACGGCGGGAGATAATTGCATGTGTCAGAATGCTTGTCTTTTTAATATTACAGCGATTTTAAACCTATCTTACATTTGTACGGCAATCTTTTCCATCTTATAGCAACTGCAAACCTATGTTTCATCTCAGGTCCATCTTAAACCGATCAGATGTATAGGGAAACTATCACAAACCAAGCGGAGGATTTTCTGAGACAATGGCATCACCAGTCGGCTAGCTTTCAGGGAAAATATTTTGTACATATGGAACAAACTATAGATCCACCTTAAACCTATCGTAAACTCATAATTCTATTAACACATTTAATCTGTGTTCTACCTAACTTAAATTTATTGTTTAAAAGAATACTGATTCTAGGATATCAAACTGGTGTTTTTATTGCTGTCCTCATCAAATAGGCCAGTTAATAGGAAAATTAGGTCTGAAAATAAAACATACTCATCAAAATCAATATTAAGTATACACAAGATTAAAAAAAACGTTGGAAAAATTTGAAATTATCTTAACATTTACAGGCTGTCTGTCCCTTCTCATGATTTGTATACTGCATGCCTAGAAGTAACTACAACAACTAACAGTGACTCACCAACATTCCCAAACCTTAACGGAGCTGTTACATTTCTGCGATATATCGTAAACCTTGTTCCCGATTGTGAAAATCAAGGTTAGGTGAAGTAAGATGAAGTGAGAGAGTCGTTTAATAGAAGTAATAGTAGTATGGAACATTTGTAAAGCACCAAATTGATGAAGACATCCTCTTAGGCGCTGATGTCCGAGAAGGGAATGCACACTCATGACCGGTCCTTCCGGTGGATATCACAGGGTGACATTTTCTGTCATTTGTCGGGGTCACCGGTAACCGCTGACCGGTAAAGCAATTGTCCATTGGGTAAGGTATTAACTTAATTAAATTTGCAATTTCTGAAAGAAAGTCTATGTCTATGTTAGCATCCAACAGGGGAGGACTATGGTTGTGGGTAGGCTAACCTAAAGAGGCAGTTCTTGAACTGTTTTCTAAATCCATTAAAACTCTCCTATCCTATAATAGAATAAGAACTAATTAGTAAAACTGACTTTCACATTGATGATGAGAAGAAATTTTAAGCATGGTATTGAGTGATCTACTTCATGTTGTGTATCATTTGGTTTAGCCTGGTCTTTTAGGCTCTGCACCACAATGCAAACATGTAAGTTGTCAAGGCACGCTGTATCAGAGGCCTTCCAAGTCTTGAGATTCTCCTCGGCTAACTAATCCAAATAGATATAAAAAAAACATGCTGAAAAATAATTAGAATGCAATGTAACGGTTGTGTCTACACTATACATATTAACTCCTGTGGCAAGGCTACATTTTGTTGGATATACATATAAATTTTATGTGATTTTAATTTTTAAAGCTATTATTATGTCAGCTGACTTGTCAGTCAGCTGACATTATGTCATCACTCTGCGGCGTGGGCGTACGCGTCCGCGTCCGCGTGAACAACTTCTTCTCCAAAACTACAAGGCCTAGAGACATGCTGTTTTTTTTAAAAGATACCTTATCTATCGAGGATGAAAAATTGTTCAAGGCATGCAAATCTGTGTGTTCGTCTGTTTGCTAGAGACATTACAAGGGAGGTACCCCCACCAAAAGTGTGAAAATTTCAACTTTTTATCACAATTTTCTCAGTGACTATTGCAGGGATTTCTCTCATATCTTGCATATATGTACTAGGCCAGAGGTAGATTCTCTTGTGTGAGTATGAGACCTGGATCTGTCTTACTTTTTTTTAATAAATTTTTTTAATAATTTTTAATGCATTAAAATTCATGAAATCATGCACTAAATCACTTATAACTTCAAAAGTGTTGCATTTACAGCATTTTGTGAAAATATGTTGTTCAGCTACTTTTTTCGTAGCTACAATATGGTGAGTAAGTTGGGTGTCTGTCTCAATAGCTAAGTGAGTAATAGCTACTTTTGGGCTTTTCAGTAACTTTCATTATGAGTAAAATCACTTGTAACTTAAAAACTATTGCATTTAGAGAATTTCGTATAAATATGTTATTCAGCTATTTTTGGGCCAGCTATAACATAGTGAAATTTCAGACCTGTAGCTCATGGCATAGCTGAGTAATAGCTACTTTTAGGTTATCACTGTTGAGTAAATCGCTTATAACTTGAAAACTATTGCATTTAGAGAATTTCGTATAAATATGTTATTCAGCTACTTTTGGGTCAGCTATAACATAGTAAAATTTCAGACCTGTAGCTCATGGCATAGCTGAGTAATAGCTACTTTTAGGTTATCACTGTTGAGTAAATCACTTATAACTTGAAAAGTGTTGCATTTAGAGCATTTTGTTAAAATATGTTATTCAGCTACTTTTTTCATAGCTACAATATGGTGAGTAAGTTGGGTGTCTGTCTCAATAGCTAAGTGAGTAATAGTTACTTTTGGGCTTTTCAGTAACTTCCATCATGAGTAAAATCACTTGTAACTTAAAAACTATTGCATTTAGAGAATTTCGTATAAATATGTTATTCAGCTACTTTTGGGCCAGCTATAACATAGTAAAATTTCAGACCTGTAGCTCGTATCATAGCTGAGTAATAGCTACTTTTAGGTTATCACTGTTGAGTAAATCACTTATAACTTGAAAACTATTGCATTTAGAGTATTTTGTTTCAATATGTTATTCACCTATTTTGGGGTCAGCTATAACATAGTGAAGTTTCAGACCTGTGGCTCATTTCGTAGCTGAGTAATAGCTACTTTGAAGTTCTCACTGTTGAGTAAATCAGTTATAATTGGAAAACTATTGCATTTACAGAAATTTGTGCAAATATGTTATTCAGCTACTTTTGGGTCAGCTATAACATAGTGAAATTATAGACCTATAGCTCATGGCACAACTGAGCAATAGCTATTCTCAGGTACTGACTGTTGAGTAAATCAGCTATAACTTGAAAAATATTGCATTTGGAGTATTTTGTTAAAATACATTGTTCACCTACTTTTGGGTCAGTTATAACATAGTGAAATTACAGACCTATAGCTCATGGCATAGCGGAGCAATAGCTATTTTCAGGTTCTCACTATTGAGTAAATCAGTTGTAGCTTGAAAACTATTGCATTTACAGTAGTTTGCTTAAATATGTTGTTCACCTACTTTTGGGTTAGCTATAACATAGTAAAATTTCAGACATGTAGCTCATTGCATAGCTGAGTAATAGTTCCTTTGAGGTTCTCACTGTTGAGTAAATCAGTTGTAACTTGAAAACTATTACATTTAGAGTAATTTGTTAAATACACATGTATGTTATTCACAGAATTTTTGGTCAGCTATAACATAGTGAAATTGCAGACCTCTATGTCATGGCATAGCTGAGCAAAAGCTACTTTCAGGTTCTCACTGTTGAGTAAATCATTGTATCCACTGGATAGCCGCAGTGTGTAGAGAGAGATTTCACCATTACTGCTCTGATGAAAAAAAATATTATAGCTAGCTTTCTTAAGTTTGCAGTATATATTAATAACCATAAAATGTTGTCTGGGAATATTTTTGGCCTCATTTTGAGAAACAAGATGGCCGCCACAGGTGTTTTTTGTCAGTCATGAAAAGTGCTTATATCTCCCTTATTATTGATCCTAGAGGTTTGGGATGATAAACCAACCTGTAGGAAATCATGGGGTGGGAATCTTTTGGTGTGGTCAGATTTGACCTTCAGTGACCCCTCCTTCAAGGTCAAACAAGGATAGCCAAACTTAAAAGTGCTTATAACTCGCTTATTATTGGTCCCAGAGGTTTGGGATGGTAAACAGACAGGAAATCATGGGCTGTGAATCTGTTGATATGGTCAGATTTGACCTTGGAACCCTCCTTCAAGGTCAAATGAGGATAGCGAAAATTGAAAGTGCCTACAACTCGTTTATTGTTGGTGACAGAGATTTGGGATGGATAGGAAATCATTGGCTCGGAATCTTTTGGTATGGTCAGATTTGACCTTTGGACCCCTCCTTCAAGGTCAAATGAGGACAGCCAAGCTTAAAAGTGCTTATAACTCATTTATAATTGGTCCTAGAGGTTTGGAATGGTAAACCATAGGAAATCATGGGCTGGGAATGTATTTGTGTGGTTAGATTTGACCTTGGACCCCTTCTTCAAGGTTGAACGAGGATATTGCATTTGTAGTATTTCTTTAAATATGTTTTAACCTATTTTTTACACTTAAACAATTACCTTGTTATTTTCCTTCATAGTACCATTTACAGGGCACAACTTTTTTATCCTTTTCTTCTGTCAGCTTCGGAATTTCTTTCGAACTTGCTGTTCAGTTACCATTTACTGTATTTCTGTACAGCCCTTTTCCTGATAATTATTCTGTCCTCTAATCACCTTCACAAATCAAAAACACTCAGTCAGCTGACACAGTGCCCGTTCACGGGCACTCTCCTCTTGTTTAAATTTGCTCATCATTATACCAGTTGGATTTTGGTTGCAATTCTTTCTTTTTTTTAAAAAAAAATAAAGGTGAACCTGTGTACATTACTTTGCACTTATGTACCCAAAACAAATGTAATGGAAAGAAGGTTATTTTTGCTTCAGGTTCTAATGGTTTGATTCCCTCCCTGTATTCCCTGTAATCAGATACACAGCATTTGTAACAGGTGTCTGTGAAAACATATGCTTGTCAGTTGATTTTTGAGGGAGAGAAAAAAAAATCAAACACCAAGTCACAAAGTAGAACTACTACAGTAAAAGATATCAAGTTTGCCACCACATGTAAATTTCACCTGATTATTTGATTCAAACTCGCTTCAGTTTCCAAGGTCTTGTGGGAAATCTTGTACACACATTTATGATTTGTCTGACTAATTTAGACCTCTGATTTCAGCCTGATGCAGAATTGGTGCAAATTATAACTGGCACAGACTTTGATGATTTCAGAGTGAGTCTTACTTTCAAAGGTTGATCAAGTGGTAATTTTGACGGTTGTTACCCCACAAACATAAGTAGAACACTTTGATGGTGCAGGCAACAAGTAAACTCTGCTTTTGGTGAAATAGTATAATTTGAATGTAAGTCACTTAAAGTCAGACTACTGCCTGCCTGGTGCATGAAAATACTGCTGTTCCACTGTCATACCTTATCAAAAGACCTGGCCGATTTTAAACTGTGGTTGGTGCTGCAACTAAGAATGTTGTTAAAACAGGAAAACTGACATGCATTTTTTTCTCTGTGAAAAGAAGCCGTATGACTGAAGACATCAATTTTCTGACCTGCTCCAATTTATAAAGATCTCTTTTAACAATAAACCACTACCACACCAGACACAGGTTCTAATACATGAAGTATTTCAATGCAAATTATGCAAATATTTTTCTATTTTTTTAATTGCAAATATAAATACTTATATTTTCTACAAATGAAAATACTTTTCAAAATATTTTCAAATACTTTTTACCCCACAGCCCTTAAGGGCTCTCGGGGTATTGTTTTCTACCATGGTGTCCGGTTGGGCGGGCGGGTGTTCGGCGGGAAAAAGTTTTTCCGGTCTCTATCTCAGAAACCATAAGGTGTAGGAGGTTGATACTGGGTAGGGACATTGGTTAGGGGGTGTAGGTGTGCAACATTATGGTGTGACCATGATTTGACCTTTGACCTTGCTGCAGTGACTTTGAGTTTGAAAATCTGATCTGGACTTATATCTCAACAACCGTAAGGTGTAGGAAGTTGATACTTGGTAGGGACATTGGTTAGGGGATGTAGGTGTGCAACGTCATGGTGTGACCTTGATTTGACCTTTGACCTTGCTGTAGTGACCTTGACCTATAAAATCATGTCTGGGCTATATCTCGGCAATCGTAAGATCTCCCAGGTCGCCTGTTTTGTCCAAGTTGTTTACACTACAGGCAGTGTAATTCTCAGTTATAGGCATTAGGCAAAACACCCCTTTTCTTCAACTACCATTCAAGATTCGTATGCAATCTTGTGTTACAGTGGCATGTACCTCCACTCGCCTTATGTCGCTGTATTGCACCAACAGACAACCAAGTCACAGCCCTATTTACACCGAGGACCACACCTTCAGTTAATGTAGCAAGAAGTTCATCTGTGCATGCTTGGATTCGTCTGTGCATGCTCGCGGTACCAAATTCATTTTAAAACATTTTAAAACTTCCGTAGGATGCTCAAAGTAATGGACGATTCACCACTGACTTTGCAAACGGACGTCGGACCGTGACCCAAGGACAGGGACGTTACCAGACGTGGGTGATACCTCCTGTGGTGTGAAAGGGGTATTAGTTTCTACTTTAAAAGAGGCATATGCAGATTTCACCAGCATTTATTTCTTCCATCTGCACTCATTCGCCAAAATGTCTGGTGAAAATTGTTATTTAAACAGTTTTATAACCTATTACAGCATCATTATTTCATTGTTATAATTCTGTCAAAATGACTGTAATTAGTTTACTTAAAATATTCCATGATAAACCACAAATGTGATACATTTTCTTCAGTTCAATCAATTTATAACACTCAGTTGTTGATATCTATTAAAACTTTAAATCTGTAATTATCTCTAATTTGTGGTGTTATAATTTCTTTTGTCAAGTAAGTTGCATCTAGATGGACAGATTTAGTTTAAAACTTTTAACATACTAAGACAATAGAACCGCAATAATCTGACAATGCTTGTGACCAGGTAAAACAAGGTTCACAGAATAGTAGAGGTTGTTCAGTGTAAAAAATATAGTGGGGAAGTTTCCAAACTGGGAAACCTGTTCATAAAATCAAATAGAAGACCAGGTGACAGGTTGTAACAGAGAAAAAATGTGCCTCGCAGATGCTGTTATAATTAATATAGATATCAAATGGGCATATTTACTCCATATGGTGTAAATGTTCTTTTGAAAACCTTTGTTACAGTACTGGTAACCTTGGATATTTAAAAGGAACCTATTCACTTTTCTATTCTAAAGTTTAAAGGGCCTTGCAGATATACGCGGCACGGTGCGGCGCGGTACGATTTTTACTGCATACTGAGCAGACGAATTTTCCTTGCCTTGCACATTTGGGCGGTTTTCCCAGCAGTTTTCAGTATATTGACAGAATATTTTAACTAGAGTGAAAGTGAATAGAATAGTTAAAATAATCATAAATGTAATTAAAAAGCTAATACCCCACAGTATATTTCCACACCCTCCTACCCTTACATGCATTTAATCTTATTACAATGAAAGGCCTTCTTGACCAGTGTCCCTTTTATAATACTGGTGATTACACCCCCTTTCAATTTATAAACTTCTGGCTGTGTTGTGTCTACAGATATTGTCACACCCCTAACATGGCCTAACATAACATCCCTCTGTCTATTATAAGGACATAATCCCTCCACAAACAAGACCCTAGACCAGTGTGTCCATTTTAGAATTGCTGTTAATTGCAATCCTCATTCAGTTAAACCTTCTTGTGTGTCCATATGGACACCCACCATATTTTGTCATCTCTCCCCTAGTAGTTAATCCCTTCATAATGAGCCTGTGTGCTTGCATTTTGCAAACCAATATATATATTGTATAAAGTTCTGTGATAGACTGCCATATTTAACCTGTGGGGAATTTAAATATCAGTGAAAACTTGGGGAAAATAGTAAAAAAAAGCCGCGCGGTTTTTGAAAAAAATTAGAAAAGTTTCTAAATAGAAAAATCCGCGCCGCATCGCTAACTGCCGCACCGGACATATGTATAAGCAGTGAACTACTTCCATTATTTCTATTTTATTTAGCCGCGCCGCACCGCGCCGCACCGCGCTAGTGTACAATGGGCTTAACAGTCCCTAGAATTGAGAAATACACGGGTAAAACATGTTAAAAATGTTTACAATGTATAATTTTTTGATGAAATCAGATATAAAATGTTCCGATGCATAGTATAATTTAGCTTTTTTGTGGTTTTTTTTTTCGGTGGAGTAAAGTTACTTTTGTGGTATTAATGCTCTAATATAATGGGGTGTTCATGTTTGTGTGTATCCCACGAGATACAGCTGTTGTAAAAACATGTCAAATGATCGCATGAAAAATAAAAGTTAAAAAATAAAAGTTAAAAACTAAAATAAAGGAAAAGAAGAAGAAAAAAAAAACCAGGCATTGCTGCTCAGAAGATAAGTGTTTTATACCAGGCATTGCTGCTCAGAATAGGAGTGTTTTATACCGGATTTCATAGTCAGATTGATACTGATGTATAACAGCCAAATCAGTTAGGTTTTTTTTCTTTTTTAAGCAGGTTGCATGTAACCAACCCATTAGATTGAGGTGTCAGACATTTGTCTGTCCATCAACATAATAATTATTGTTTTGGTTTCTGGACTCTAATTCGAACATGCTTTTGCTGATCGATTTAAAACTTAACAATGTGGTAAGGCACCACCTAGGCTAGGTTGCTTTCGAAATTGGCGCCATTTAAAAAAACAAGATGGCCACCTAGACTGCCATCTTAAAATTCTGTTTCCGGACTGTAACTGAAAGACGCTTCAGCTAATCGATTTGAAACTAATTAACAGGGTGGTAGGGCACCATCTAGGCTGGGTTGACTTTGAAATTGGCTCCACTTCGAAAAACAAAATGGCTGCCTTGGCCACCATCTTGAAATTCTGTTTCCGGACTCTAACTCAAAGATGCTTCAGCTAATCGATTTGAAATTTAACAGGGTGGTAGGGCACCACATAGGCTAAGTTGCTTTCGAAGTGGGTGCCATTTAGGAAAGCAAAATGGCTGCCATGGCCACCATATTGAAATTCTGGTTCCGGACTCTTTCCCGAATACACTTTGTCCAATCAATTTGACACACTTAAAAGGGTGATAGGACACCACCAAGGCTTGGTTGCTTTCACAATTGGAGTCTCTCCGTTTTCTCATTTTGTGCGTGCGCTCATCCGAAATATTTCAATTTCTTGACTTTAACTCATTAAAGACACTTTACCCGATCAACTTAAAACTTAACTGGGTGACTAGGATACTAATAGGGTTAGGTTATTTTTTAAATTAGTTGTGTCCATTCGGTCATTTTGGCCGTGTGCTCATCTAAAGTATTTTGGTTTCTGGACTCTAACTTGAAGACACTTTGTTCAATCAATTTGAAACTTAACAGGGTGACAGGACACCTGTAACCAGGGCTTGGTCGTTTTTTGAAACTGATGTTCGTCCACTTAAACATTTTGGGCTTGCATGCATCTGTCCATATTATGCTTTCCAGACTCTGACGTGACGCTTCCACAGATCAATTTGAAACCAGGGTTGTAGGACTTCGCCTGGGGTAGGTTGTTTTTGAAATTGGTGTCCATCCACCGGTATGGTTGTGTGCATGTCCATCCATCTGGTGCTTCTGTGAACATTTTCGTTTCTGGACTCTAACTCGAAGAGGCTTCTACTGATCGATTTCAAACTTAACAGAGTTGTAGGACAGCGCACAGCGCTATCTTGAAATTTCCAGCACAGTTATCATGTTGCATACATGTGGCTCCCTATCCCTAATACTGACTGCACAATCCACCTGTGTTGGGGTCTGTGACCCCAGTTTCTTATTTTTATATATGCTAAAAATAATCAACATGCTAAAATAACAGCAAAATTAAATTGAGATGTTATATGATTTAGGTTTTCCAATAAGCGAACATTAACCTTTTATGGTGAACAAGTTGCTCAAGCGCTGTTACTGAAATTTCAGTCATTACTGTATAGGTGTCATTTCAGTGTTGAGATATGAAGTGTGTAGTGGGGTCTCTCTGTCAAAGTACCTTTTTAGGATACATAATGTTTGCATAAATCAACTTATTCTGCTCATATCTATGTAACTTGTAAGTACAATTTTTTTTATTTAATATCTTTATATGGGTCCTCTGAACCCAGTGACACAAGCCTGAGTTCAGTCTCGAAAATGATATTGTCACCCAATTGTTGAACTTATAATGTTTCACAGCTAGTACTACTTTGTGTATTTATGAATGTAGAAGTGACACTAGAGTGGATTGGATTAGTTTCAAAAACTGGTTATTGTTCCACAATTTACAAGGTAAATATCATCTGGTAAATATTAAATAGCCCCCTTAAGCTTGTAGATAAAATAAATACATAACTTGTTATATTTTGTACATTCTAGGATTAAGATGGTATGACATAAAGATAATTTGTGACAAAAATCTTGTGGAAATTTGTAAGAAGTTTGTATCCAGAAGGATTGGAAAGATTAATTTAATTTTGGTTAAAGAAATAGAGAATTTTTTCACATATAAACTTAGGCTAAAATCATACATCAGGTATACATCACTTGTACATCCACGTGTTATGCAGTATAATTTTTTTTTAATAAAAAGCCCTCCCCTGCACTATCCAGGTGGTTACCGTGTTGGTGGCAGGCATAAGGTTGTTGTGGGTGTTGCACAAGTTAAACCCTTTGATGAATTTTCACCACATTTTCATTATATGGTAAGCTTGAGAGGGTCTAGAACCATTTGGGTTAGGGGAATATCTGGAAATGGCTGTTGACATGGCAATACTGTTGAAATTAAACGGGTTTTAAACTTTGTGAATGTTTCATAACCTTAACCTGTGCATGGATTTTATACAAATTTTCAGGCTATGTTTAACTCAACAGGATCTAAACCTGAATAGGTTTTGGGGAGTATCTGGCATTGGCTATTTTCTATGGCAACACTTACTATAGTTGTATTTTTAAATGACTGTGTATCCATGCTAAAGAATCTATTGCTTCATAATGGTCTTTCATCTAAAGTGACAGATACCTTCCTATGGTTAAAATAAATCCTTATATCATTAATGAATAATATTTGTTATTCCCCCTTTTTCATCCACAGGCAAGTTCTACAACTGATAGCATCTCATGGGTTCTGTACACTTTTTACATTAATTTTGAAGTCATTCCTTAGATTATCCCAAATCTCAATGGGATACGAGTACAAAAATCTTTTCCCGGCTATTTCTAGGATTCTGTAAGGTGTAGAAGGTTGAAACTTGATATGGACTTTGGTTAAGGAATGTAGGTGTGCATCGTCATGGTGTGACCTTTAACTATGGCTCTGCCAAAGTGTGTTCACCTGCCATATTTGAGAGATGTTTCCCTTATGGCAAAGATATATGGATTGCTGCAACTGATTATATGTGAACATAAGTGTGCTATTTCCATTGACAGCAATACTCCAATTAATAAATTTCATAGTTTTGTAATGTTTAGTCAGGGTTCGCGATTCCGCCGTCCGAGTATGTTAAACACGCGGTATTTCAGATTTGGACGTGAATTTCGGTTGTCAGTGCGTCCGTCAGGACACGATTTTTATGTAGAAAATATTTCTGCTTTAGAAGCGAATTTCGGTTGGCAGGAAGCATAGATATGCACGCAATATATATAAAACACTGAATATAAGCTTTATATTTTAAAATTAAATGGTTTCGAGCGATTTCCTGGCAAGTTGTTTACGTCCACCATTGTTAAGCGAGATTTCATGCGTGACGAGATCCTTCCAAAACAGCCAGTGAGTGCTGGTGTTGTACACCAGCAAATCTACTCAAAACATTATATATCGAAAGAAAGCCTGATCTCTGCACTGAAACAATCGAAACAACAAGCCAGGACGGTGAACTTTCGTGGAAGACGAACTATACTAAATCTCGGAAACTCTTGATATTTAACCCCGGAAAGTCCATTGGAAAATAAAAGCTGTAACAAATATTTAATAGGGAATGCAACAAAAGAACTATATCTCTGGAACTACCCAATGAATTTTTATCAAACAAAAAGCAACAGAAACTACAAATATTTTTCTTTCAAACAGTATAAATACCATATTTGTAGCTTAAATAAAATAATCATACAAAAAAAAATTCACTCTAATTGCACTAAAATGAAGTTGGTTGACTGGAGTTCAGCTTTTTAAAATATTTTCAAAATTGATTTATTGACAGATACATATTTATATCAGTAGAAAGGAAATTGAACAGTGCTTCTATATATTTAAATGTATCCAGAAATAAAGGAGAAAAAATATTTTTTTACCCCATTTTCACACAATGGTACCCAAATTTTGATGTGCCATAAGGTACAAGATACCCACCATTTCATAACCCTAATGCAAACACTTGACTCAGAAAAAAATTATTGGGACTCCATTTTTTTGGACGTCATGTAGTCCGTTGGACTCCATACTTTAGACGTACTTCACCAACTCTGTTTAGTTTAATGATTAATGCTGTGATCTTGCTGTTGAATTATTAAATGCTTTATCTTTACATACATTTTTAGGTGGGTTGTGTGTGGGTTGTGTGTAACCAACCCGTCTAGTAGATTGATCATCACTGTGTCCGACGTCCATCTGTGTGTCAACATTTTCATTTCCGGACTCTAACTCAAAAATGCTTTGTCCAATCGAATTCAAACTTGACAGGGAGATTAAGTTCACCATTATAGCTAAGTTGCTTTTGAAATTGGTGTAATTCTGTCCATTCATTTGTCTGTTTTTTGTCCGTTTGTCAACATTTCCGTTTCCGGACTCTAACTCTAAAACGTTTTATCCATTCAAATTCAAACTTGACAGGGAGATATATCACCATCATATCTAAGTTGCTTTCGAAATTGGTGTAATTCCATGTGTTCGTTTGTCCGTTTATAGCATAGATACAATTATTAACTTAGATTACAAGTTTTACATTTCCTAGCATGTCTAACACATTTACCTTAACTGGGTAACCTAATATTTCTTTCCTTGTTTCTAAATTTAATTACAGCAGTCGCTAACCTTATTGCTGCCTGCACAACCCGCCTTTTGGGGCATGTCTAACCCTCTGGTCTTTCTCTTAGATGTTATTTTCTCTATTTAAACATTATTTTCTTTATACTTTTTCACTACTTCTGTATCTCATTGTGTTGAAAACTATTTCCCAGACTTCGGGGTATGGTCATCTCCCATGCTATTTTAGATTCAAATTAAGCGTCCCTGATGGGCGCTTATTTGTTTTGGCGTCAGTTTCCTCGCCACCGCATTATGGTCTCTCTTCAATATCTCCCTTATTTTTAGAAGCTTTTAAACCATATTTGGCAGTTATATACCTTAGGCGTGGGAAAATTTTTCCACATGCTTAAATTTGACCTTTGGTCTTTATCAAGGTCACATGATCAAAACATTTTTGGGGGGGTATACCCGCCCGTCATCACCGCTCAGCAAAATCTACTGACCGCAGAAGCTTGTACAGTAATTATACACACATGTTCATACTATCAAAAACGCGAGCTGATAAGATTTTGGGAGAGATCCAATAAAAATGACTAATTTATGAGCGATTTTCTCACAGGTACCAACCAGAAAGCTTAAAATGCATGAATGTGAACCCCCCCCCTATTATCTTCTTAAGTATTGCATTTAGAGCCATAAAATGTATTGGGAGGTAGTAGGAAACCATATGTGAAGAATTTAGAAAACAAGTCAAATTTCCCCTGACCCACCTGTAGGGATCAAACTGCAGTCATAAAATAGCCAATTTTGACATTTTTCCTTATATCTCCTTTGTTATAGAGCTTTAGAATGTGTTAAAAGGTATTGGGAAACCATATGTGAAGAGTCCAGATAGCCAGTCAGATTTACCCCCTGACACCCCCCCCCCCCCCCCCCCCCCCCTTCCCTCCCATGGGTCAAACTGGGGTCATAAAATAGCCGATTTTGTGTTTTTGCCTTATATCACCTTTATTTTTGCTTTTAGAGCTTTAGAATGTATTAAGAGGTATTGGGAAACCATATGTCAAGAGTCAAGATAGCCAGTCAGATTTACCCCCGACCTTCCTGTATGGGTCAAACTGGGGTCATAAAATAGCTGATTTTATTACGCTACAATAGCTTACCATGTGGGACTCAATGCTGTTCTCGGATGGCCACAAGGCATCATGGCCAACGTCTAAGAAAAATAGACATTTATAGTTGGCCGTAGCCTCTAGTTGTCGTCACATGATAACTTCTGACCAATCGCCCTACTTTCTAGTTGGCCACGTTGAACTGGTAGCTGTTTGTAAATATACAGACATTTTCATTTATTTCTCAGCTTTTACGTATTGTTGTAAGTTTATTTTTGGTTATTTCTTTTATTATATATCATGGATTATTCTTTAAAATCTTTATTTTGACAGGATAAGTATATTTCTTGTTTCGCGTGTTTTGAGTTTTCCTCGGTTCAGGCCCTTTTTTTATTTCTACGTCTTTTTTTATTACGTTTAAAATGTCCATCCATCAAATGAATAAAGACAAACCGAGAGCACAAAAATGCCACCATTTTTGTTTATCCTTTGATTTACACAACTATTGCCCTACTTGTAGGGAATCTGGCAAGGGTGATGACCCCTGTGTCACCTTTGAAGCGCCCTGTGATATCTGTGCATCTTTCACGGATGACCAAATGAAAAAAATCCAACACAGGAAACGCTACTTAAAAAGACAAAAGGTGGACGCTTCTAATGCAAAAGATGATGAACTTGATCTTTTGGGTGAAGGCGACGGGGATTCTTTCACTGGTTCAAATGCAGACCTTGAGAGTGCTGCTGACAATCTTTTTACCTCACCCCCCAGTCCTCAGCCCTTACCCTTCAGTTCTTTATCACTTAAAACACCAGCCAAAACTGTCCCACCCACCCCAGGTACTACCTTGCAACAAGAAATTGAAACAAATCTAGAAAAATCCCTGGGCAATTCTTTAAATATTCATCTACAGCAGCAAATGGGTTCCTTCCAGGCATCCATGTTGGAAGCATTTCAGTCGCTCCGAGAGGAGTTGACTTCTAAAAAGCAAACAGAGGTGGATCAGACCTCGGCTTCTGCTTCCAAACCTGGTACTTCTTCCCGTACTGCTGTTAATCTGGACCAACCCCCTCCGAGACATAGAACTACCATTCAAACCGAGGATATGGATGTGGACTACGGTCCAGCACTTCCTCCACGTCTCGGACCTGACCCTCATGATACATTGGATCAGAATGTCACTGCATCTGAGTTACCTTCGAGGAAGGTCTCGGATATACCCAAAAAACACTGCCACTCTCGCAGTAGGCATGAAATTGAGTCGAGGTCTGCCTCGGACCAATCTAATGAGGAATCCAGTGAACCTCGGATCCCATCTACTAAACCTAAAAAGCACTCTGATAACAGTAAACACAAGTCAAGGTCCAGATATGTGTCATCTTCCTCAGAGGAGGATCAGTCCTCTGTAGCCAGACACAGGTCTTCTAAGCCCTCTGGGGCTCAGCCCTCAGGGGCTGCTTCTGATCAAGACCTCCCTCAACATGATCCAGACCCCCGTTATTATAGGGAAGTAGCTCTGTCTGACATTCCCTCACAGTACGCTGAAGAGGTCGACACTTTTAGGCGCATTCTTTCCCTCCCTGACCCCAGGGAGTCTATGCCTAGGTCCTCAACTTCAGTCATGGGTCTGGACGATGAGAAAGGCCGTCAAGAGCTCAGACCTAGAGGTCCTTCCTCTATACTTCCACTTAGCTCAGTTAAGGACGCCTTTGATAAATTTCAACATGATCACTTTAAGGCTGCTAATTTACCCGAGGGTAAATATATCAAGCCTCCTCCATCCACTTCTAAGTGGTACAGGGTGGGACAGCCCTGTTATCAGGACAAATATCAGGAGTTGAATACGGATTTCGCCAAAATCTGTATTACTCCTAAACCCTCTGGGGCCCCTATGGGCAAGGTTCCCCTTTCAGGCTAGGCAAAATATCTTAACCCTCAATTTCACCGCTGCCTTTGCCAAAACTGCATCTTCTTGCAATGCTTCCCTTGAGAAGTGTTAACATAGCATTAAGTCAACTGTCAAGAAGATTAAGACACAGATCCAGAAAGGTGCCAATCCTGATAAACCAGCAAAGCGTGGATATGAGGAAGTCTGTGAGTACATAGATTTTTGGAATAAGACCGTTCTTATCCAACGCAGGGCTCTTACATGCCTCAGCAAATCCCTAGCCCATATACTCCAGTGGGAACTATATTCTGTGGGTAACACCGGCTTGCTTAGGCGTGAAGCCGAAATGACCCTCTTACAACCACAATTAGGGGAAACGAGACGCCAAGAACTCAGGAACTCGTCCTTTTGGGACCCCTCCTTGTTCCAGTCTCAACTTGTGAAGGAAGGTGAACACTTCCTCCTCAAAAAAGGCACCTCTAAAGACTCTCAGGGTTTCGCTCCCTACCAAAATAAGCCCTTTCGTGGTCCCCACCACAAGAGAAGAGGCTCCTATAGGAAACGCCCCTATGGGGGCAACTCCTCACAAAGCAGTAACCAATCGTTTTCCTCAGGAAGGGGGAAACCGAACTTCAGAGGCTCCAGGGGTCGTTTTCGACCCCATCACAGGGGGCGGGGGCGTGGAAACCCCTCTCCCAAATGACTCCTTAAAAGCCTCCCTCAGTCCACCAGTAGGAGGTCGCCTCCGTTCTTTCAGAAGCGACTGGCAAACAAACAAATGTTCTCCAAAGGTGTTAAACGTTATCACCAATGGCTACGTACTGCCATTCCTTTCAAAGCCAAATTTGGTCAGATTCCCTCTGATCCTGTCAGGGTACAAGGCCCGTCAAAAAGACCAAGCACTGGCCACTTGTATCCAGTCTCTTCTGTCAAAGAACGCAATCGAAAGGGTGGAAAATATAAAATCTCTCGGGTTTTACAGTCACCTGTTCCTAGTACCCAAGCCTCACCAAAGGTGGAGGCCAGTCATAGACCTAAGCAGGCTCAACACTTTTCTACACGTAGAAAAGTTCAAAATGGAAACTCCAGAGTCCATCAGGACCTCCCTGATTCCAGGGGAATGGGTATCGTCGATAGATCTGTCGGACGCTTACCTACACATCCCCATCCATCCAAACTCAAGGAAATACCTAAGGTTTTGCTACAAGTCACAGGTGTTCCAGTTCACCTCCCTCCCATTCGGACTAGCCACAGCCCCTCAGGTCTTTACAATGATTGTAAAGGAAGTGAAACTCACTAAATGGCCCTCTCCAGAGGACTCAGACTTCACCAACACCTGGACGACTGGCTGATCAGGTCCCAGTCTCAGGAGGAAGCCCAAGTGAACACTCAGGCGGTGGTAGACCTAACCCAGTCCTTGGTTTGGATAATAAATCAGGAAAAATCAGAACTGAAACCTACTGAGGTGTTTTCGTTTGTGGGCTACGAATACCATCTAGATTGAGCCCTTGTAAAACCCACTCAAGAGAGATGGCTCAAACTTCAGGATTTAATCCTAAGACTCAAGTCAAAACATGTTTTGACTGAAAGATGTTTGATGTCGCTAATTGGGTTGTTTGCCTCAACGGAGAAAATGGTCCCGGATGGACGCCTTCACGTGAGACCCTTTCAGTTTCATCTCAAGGAGCACTGGAGATATCCTCAGTCGCTGGACAACCTCCTTTCTTGGACAGAAGCCATTGCAGCCCACTTAGACTGGTGGCAAAACCCATCAAACGTGCTGAAAGGTGCAGACCTTCATCCCAAAGACCACAGTATCCAACTCTTTACAGACGCCTCAAACAAAGGTTGGGGCGCTCACTTAGATCAAAATTCTACAAAGGGTCTGTGGTCAGATCGGGAAAAAAGGCTACACATAAACGTCCTAGAATTCAAAACTTCAAGGACCAGTGCCAGAACCAAACAGTGCTAGTTGCAATGGACAACTCAACAGTGGTAGCCTACATAAACAAACAAGGAGGAACTCACTCAGCAGAGATGTGTGCTCTCCTGTGGAAGATTATGACCTGGTGCCATCACTATCACATAACATTGAAAGCCAGACACATTCCAGGGTGCCTGAATGTGATGGCCGACCTTCTATCCAGGTCAAACCAAGTGCAGTCAACAGAATGGTCACTACATCCGCAGGTGTTCAAACAGATCTGCCAAAAGTGGTTCACACCTTATGTAGACTTATTTGCCACTCATCTGAACCACAAACTTCCACTGTACGTATCTCCTGTCCCAGACCCAAAGGCTTGGGACATAGATGCTCTGAACATAAACTGGACAAGTCTCACTACCAATGCTTACCCTCCGACGGCTCTCCTTCACAGGGTGATCCAAAAAATCAGGCAATGCTATTGCCTGATCATCGTAGTAGTCCCAGGCTGGCCAGGGATGCCCTGGTTTTGGGACCTAGTGCAGCTCTCAACAGAGATCCCACTGCAACTTCCGGTGTCAACGATTCTTCTCAAACAGTCCCACAATTATGTGTTCCACAGCAATCCACAACATCTCAACCTCCACGCCTGGTGTCTAGGAGTGGACAGCTCCAAGAACAAGGCTTCTCTGTGGAGGTGGCAGAGAGAATTGCTGCACCTCAGAGGTCATCAACAAGAACCATCTAACAAGAAACAAGAACCAAGTCAAAGTGGGCCTTATTTGAGAAATGGTGCAGAGAAAATTCGGTGGACTTCTCCACTCCATCTGTGAAACAAGTCTCAGACTTTTTCATGTACTTGTACCAAGATCTAAACAGGCGCCCCTCGACCATCGATGGTTACAGGACGGCCATTGTTGACACCTTGGGCCCAATGGGCCACCATATTGCACAAAGTTCAGACCTTCATAGGTTACTCTCCAGCTTTCACAGGGATCGTCCCAAAAGTTCCAGGAACCTTCCCAAGTGGAACCTTTCTGTTGTTCTTAATGAGCTCACAAAAGCACCCTTTGAGCCTATGAAAGACATAGACCTCAAACATCTTACTCTCAAAACTGCTTTCTTGCTAGCTTTGGCCTCCGACAAGCGCTGCAGCGAAATCCATGCCTGGGTTGCAAACAAAGTATCTAATCTAGGCTAATGGGAAAAGGTTGCCTTGTTCCCTTCTTCGGACTTCATAGCCAAAAACCAACTAGCAAGAGAAGGTTCTCAAAGTGTGTCTCCAGTGACTATTCCTGCTTTGACTACCATTGTAGATAGACAATTCAAAGAAGACAGGATCCTGTGTCCGGTGCGGGCCCTGAGATACTATTTGGATCGAACCAAGGACCTGAGAGGGTCTCGATCTCTCCTTTTCATCTCCTTCAAGAAAGGACATACCTCAGACATCAGACCCGCTACTCTCTCTTCCTGGTTGAAACAAACCATCCTACTTTGTTATAAACAAGCAGACCAACAAGCCTTGGACTTGGTCCAAGTTAAAGTGCATGACATCCGGGCCTTCGCGGCCTCTAAGGCCTTTTACGGTGGGGTATCGGTGGACCAAATCATGCAAGCCTGTCACTGGAAAGCTCACAACACATTTACAAATTTTTGCCTAAAAGACCTTACTTGGTCAGACAACGACAACAATCTGTATCTGGGACCAGTGGCGGCACAACAAGTCCTAGATCCTTTCCCTCAGACCAGTTGTCCTCGGAAAGAAAAAGGGGGGGGGGGGGGCACATCCGCTACAACCAAGTCTTCAGGAGTCAAATCCCAGGATCTAGGTATTCTTTTACCTTCAATGTGTTACGGGTAAGGTCATTTTGTTTTTTAGTTTATCAAAATAATATGTAATAAGGACTTATTAAGTTGTCATTAATCTCATATTCGGTGGCAAAAAATTTTATGAGAATTCCAACCATTGGGCTGGTCTGTCACTCGTGAAGGTCCCCTGGGGACCCTTAGACCTCTAAGTGAGCACTGCTGCACTTCCGTCCTACAATCAAAACATCTAGACAGTTTTAGCACTGTCTTCCATTCTATTTAGGTTTTTGGCTCTTTACAGGCCCGGTGTACCACGAAATCCTCCCCCCGGAAATCCTCCCCCCCGGGGGGGGAGGATGTCCTAGGATATCCTCCCCCGGGGGGTAAATTTCCTAGGAAATCCTCCACCCCGGGGGGGAGGAACTCCTAGGAATATGACCCCCCACCAGGAAATAACCCACCCCGGGGGGGAGGATTTCGTAACAGATCTTCTAGGAAATCCTCCCCCCACCATACTGTAACTACACAAATTTTGTATTAAAAAACTGAAAATCAACAGTGTCAGCTAGATGTTGTGTATTCTGAATTTTATCAATGTACTATTGCAGAAGTGGATAAATATATACTAGTAAATTACAAATCTCAAGGAAAGATGTTACGTAAAAAATTTAAAAGTTAGAAACCATTTTGGAATAGTGAATTAACTGGCTTATGGAAAGATATGTGTCATAAGGAAAGGTCAGCTCGATGTTTAACAAGTAATTTACAACATAAAAAATCATTAAGAATGAAATTTTCAACTGCAAGAAAAACATTTGACAAAAGACTCTCACTGATATTATGAGAGGCAATATAACAAAAATATTATTGCAAATATAGAAACTGTAAGTTCTTCAAATCCCAGGGAATTTTGGCAAAAAATAAAAACACACTGTCAGTGTAATAAAAAATTTATCTATCTATCTATATATTAACAAAATGAAAAATATTATGGAACCCCCCTTTAAATGCATACTTTTGTCACTGGCATACTTTCTGTATTATTTTCTGAAGAAATCATTAGTGATTTTTACTGTTGTTGGTAACTCCCAAAGAACCCCGAAATGTATATTTTGCATATATATCATTGAGTATAATTTTAATAATGAGCAGTTAAATGGATTGGAAATAATCAAATCAATTTGAATACATTTATATAAGGGACAGCCCAAATAGTATTCATAAGGGATATAAACTGAACAAATTAGAATATTAATATGATTATATGTCTTAATTTTCAGTTACCTTTTTATGGCTAAGTTAGATTCATGTAACCTAAGCCTTTGATGATATATTTTTTTAAATTGAAGCCCCCTCTTGCCCCTCCTTGTTTATTGTTGTATGCTTTACATTCTCCTATGAATTGATCAAAATGTAACAGTTATCCTGTCTTCACTTTGGAAGGATTACAAGTGCAATTGCCCCTACATTGTTAAAAGTACTTCACATAATCTGCTACCTACTCAGGTCTTTGATTTCTACTCCTGTTCAGGCTGCTTAAAACAAAACAACAAAGCCTGGGATGCTTTTGTTTATTGCATCAAAGTTGCTTCAACTGTCTTTCCCATAATTTCCTACCTGTTCAGGCCTTTGAAACCTAATCCTCCTATAGCTACTTTAAAGAACAAAGCTAACTGTTTGATATATTTATGGTGTATAATTGCAATTTCTTCCAGATTTTTGTGTATAAATACCAGGGGAAAATGACCAAAATCATATCATTTTATAATCTCCTTGTAGTATTATGTAAAATGGATGCTGAAAAGGACAATTTCACAAGTTCTGAGAATGGGAAACAAAATTTGGTTTCTAACACAGACAAGTTTGTCAAATTTAAGGAAGATACAATTCTTGTTTTCAATTAATCAAAAGTATCCTGAGGGGATGTCTAGAGACCAAAAGAAGAAGTTCAGGAGGAAATGTAAATGTTACACCATCAAAGATGGAGTGTTGTATTATGTGGGCTTTGGCAAGAAAGGTAAAAATATATTTAAATCTTGTGTATTTATGTCTTGTGTATTTCTTTTTATTTCATGCTTTCATTCTTCTTATTTCATGCTTAATAAAGTTTATCAAGAATTTGATGATTTTTCAAAAAAAAATTTTTTCAACAGGCGGGGGGGGGGGGGGGGGGGGGAGGATTTCCTGGTGGGGGGGATGATTTCCTAGGAAATTCTCTCCCCCCCCCCCGGGGGGGAGGATTTTCAGGGGGGGAGGATTTCCTTTTACACCGGTCTTTGGGATTGGGGCACTGTAAATGGGACTCAGACTGGTATTTCTAACACTATTTCTAATATATATATTACTTCAAATCTAAGAAAAATTGACATACCTTCCTGTCTCAGCAGTAATCCTGCCACCAGGCGGTTGGATTCAGCATTGAGTCCCACATGGTAAGCTATTGTAGCGTAATAAAATTGAAAATTTTAATTGCTTAAATGTAGCTTTTATAAGCTACAAGCTTACCATGTGGGACTGAGAAGAGTCCCACCCTGCCTCCCCGCTGTTTATAGCTGAGGGGTAGGTTTTAGAAAATTTCAACGAGAAAGTAGGGCGATTGGTCAGAAGTTATCACATGACGACAACTAGAGGCTACGGCCAACTATAAATGTCTATTTTTCTTAGACGTTGGCCATGATGCCTTGTGGCCATCCGAGAACAGCATTGAGTCCCACATGGTAAGCTTGTAGCTTATAAAAGCTACATTTCAGTAATTAAAATTTTCAAGTTTGTGTTTTTGCCTTCTTATATCTCCTTTATTCTTGCTTTTAGAGCTTTAGAATATATTAAAAGGTATTGGGAAACCTTATGTGAAGAGTCTATATAGCCGGTCAGATTTACCCCCTGACCCCCCCTTATGGGTCAAACAGGGGTCATTAAAAATAGCTGATTTTGTGTTTTTTGCCTTATATCTCCTTTATTCTTGCTTTTAGAGCTTTAGAATGTTTAAGAGGTATTGGGAAACCATATGTGAAGAGTCTAGATAGTCGGTCAGATCTACCCCTGGACACCCCCCCCCCCCCCCCCTTATGGTTCAAAATGGGGTCATAAAATAGCAGATTTGTGTTTTGGCCTTATATCTTAATTATAGTTATAATCTTAATAATAATTAGATTATAATTTGCACCATGTGTGTGCGTGTGCATGGGTCACGCAGTTTTCTCTGAAACTACTACAGTTACACATTTTTGGTAAATTACTTGTCCTAATGAATTTTACGCTCTTCAATATTTTTTGGATTTGGTGAACTTTGGCCTACTTTTGAGTGAGTAATAGCACTTTTACCTAACATAATTATATGACTTATAACTCTCAAACTATTGCATTTAGAGTATTTTGTTCCAATATGTTTTTCAGATACTTTCTCCACAGCTACAACATGGTCAGTAGTTTGGAAGTGTATCTCCACAGCTAAAGTGAGTAACAGTTACTTTGTCAATTTTTAATGATAAGTTGATAACCATAATGAGTAAATGGCTTATATCTTCAAAAGTATTGCAGCTACACAATTTGTCTCAAATATGTTGTTCATCTACTTTTTTGTGAACTTTAACATATTGAAGTTTCACAACTGTTGCTCAATGTACAAGTGAGTAATGGCTACTTTATTGCTACTTTTAGTGAAAATGTGAAATCACAAATATCTCAAAAACCATAAGAGATAGAGCAATTTCGAGCGAATTTTTGACCCGCAGGGTAGTACAAGATTATCCTATGACAAGGGGAAAAATTTCAATTTTCGCCACTTTTGGCGGCCATCTTGGATTTTTGTGGAAAATGAAAAAGTGTGAATATCTCGAAAACTGTACCAGATAGAGCGATTTCGAGCGAATTTTTGACCTCCAGGGTAGTACAAGCATATCCTATGCCAGTGGGAAAAATTTCAATTTTGGCCACTTTTGGCGGCCATCTTGGATTTTTGCGGAAAATGAAAATGTGTAAATATCTCGAAAACCATACGAGATATAGAGCGAATTCGAGCAATTTTTTGACTCGCAGGGTAGTACAAGAGTTCTATGTCAAGGGGAAAAATTTCAATTTTCGCCACTTTTGGCGGCCATCTTGGATTTTTGCGGAAAATGAAAAAGTGTGAATATCTCAAAAACCGTAACAGATAGAGCGATTTCGAGCGAATTTTTGACCCGCAGGGTAGTACAAGAGCATCCTGTTCCAAGGGGAAAAGTTTCAATTTTCACCACTTTTGGCGGCCATCTTGGATTTTAGCGCAAAGTGAAAAAGTGTGAATATCTCAAAAACCGTACAAGATAGAGCGATTTTGAGCGAATTTTTGACCCACAGGGTAGTATAAGAGTATCCTATGCCAATGAGAAAAATTTCAATTTTGGTCACTTTTGGCGGCCATCTTGGATTTTTGCGGAAAATGAAAAAAATGTGAATATCTCAAAAACCGTACGAGATAGAGCGATTTCGAGCAAGGGAAAAAATTTCCTAGAACAAAGGGTATCATAGGTAGAGATCTCAAATTCGCAGGATATGTTCATCATTACAACATCTTGACTAGAAATATTTTTTTCCTCATTTTGAAAAATAAGATGGCCGCCACGGGTGTTTCTTTTCCGTCATGAAAAGTGCTTATATCTCCCTTATTATTGGTCTTAAAGGTTTGCAATATGAAACCAACCTATAGGAAATCATGGGCTGCGAATCTTCTGATGTGGTCAGACTTGACCTTGGGCCCCTCCTTCAAGGTCAAACAAGGATAGCCAAATTTAAAAGCACTTATAACTCGCTTATTATTGGTCCTAGAGGTTTACACTATGAAACCAACCTATAGGAAACCATTAGCTATTAATCTGATGATATGGTCAGATTTGACCTTGGGTCCCTGCTTCAAGGTGAAACGAAGGTAGCCAAACTTAAAAGTGCTTACTACTTGCTTAGTATTGAAAAATGCTGTTTTTCTTCGAAACTATGTTATCTGTCCTTTTCCGGTGGATACATCTGGCATCTGGCCATAGATGCGCCTTGGTCTAGTTATCATTACATATTTAAAATTGTGAAAAAATTGTCCATCACAAACATGGGAGTTTATGACATCACAACTTCATATTATGTACACCAGTACACGTGTAGTTCTTGGCATGTGATGTATAAGTACCTCCACTAGGGAGGTTATTTTGGGGGTTTTAGGTGTATTTTGGTTATTTATTTCAGTGTTTGCAATTACTCCAAAACTACTGAATGCATCTTTACGAATTTTTACAACATCACTCTGCGGCGTTGGCATCTGCGTCCGTGTCCGTGTGAACAACTTCTCCAAAACTACAAGGCCTAGAGACATGCTGTTTTTTATGTCAGCTGACTTGTCAGTCAGCTGACATTATGTCATCACTCTGCGGCGTGGGCGTCCGCGTCCGCGTGAACAACTTCTTCTCCAAAACTACAAGGCCTAGAGACATGCTGTCTTTTTTAAAAGATACCTTATCTATCGAGGATGAAAAATTGTTCAAGGCATGCAAGTCTGTTTGTTCGTCTGTTTGCTAGAGATGTTACAAGGGAGGTACCCCCACCAAAAGTGTGAAAATTTCAACATTTGATCACAATTTTGTCAGTGACTATTGCAGGGATTTCTCTCATATCTTGCATATATGTACTAGGCCAGAGGTAGATTCTCTTGTGTGAGTATGAGACCTGGATCTGTCTTACTTTTTTTTAAATAAATTTTTTTAATAATTTTTAATGCATTAAAATTCATGAAATCATGCACTAAATCACTTATAACTTCAAAAGTGTTGCATTTACAGCATTTTGTGAAAATATGTTGTTCAGCTACTTTTTTCATAGCTACAATATGGTGAGTAAGTTGGGTGTCTGTCTCAATAGCTAAGTGAGTAATAGCTACTTTTGGGCTTTTCAGTAACTTCCATTATGAGTAAAATCACTTGTAACTTAAAAACTATTGCATTTAGAGAATTTCGTATAAATATGTTATTCAGCTACTTTTGGGCCAGCTATAACATAGTGAAATTTCAGACCTGTAGCTCATGGCATAGCTGAGTAATAGCTACTTTTAGGTTATCACTGTTGTGTAAATCGCTTATAACTTGAAAACTATTGCATTTAGAGAATTTCGTATAAATATGTTATTCAGCTACTTTTGGGTCAGCTATAACATAGTAAAATTTCAGACCTGTAGCTCATGGCATAGCTGAGTAATAGCTACTTTTAGGTTATCACTGTTGAGTAAATCACTTATAACTTGAAAACTATTGCATTTAGAGTATTTTGTTTCAATATGTTATTCACCTATTTTGGGGTCAGCTATAACATAGTGAAGTTTCAGACCTGTGGCTCATTTCATAGCTGAGTAATAGCTACTTTGAAGTTCTCACTGTTGAGTAAATCAGTTATAATTGGAAAACTATTGCATTTACAGAAATTTGGGCAAATATGTTATTCAGCTACTTTTGGGTCAGCTATAACATAGTGAAATTATAGACCTATAGCTCATGGCACAACTGAGCAATAGCTATTCTCAGGTACTGACTGTTGAGTAAATCAGCTATAACTTGAAAAATATTGCATTTGGAGTATTTTGTAAAATATATTGTTCACCTACTTTTGGGTCAGCTATAACATAGTGAAATTACAGACCTATAGCTCATGGCATAGCGGAGCAATAGCTATTTTCAGGTTCTCACTATTGAGTAAATCAGTTGTAGCTTGAAAACTATTGCATTTACAGTAGTTTGCTTAAATATGTTGTTCACCTACTTTTGGGTTAGCTATAACATAGTAAAATTTCAGACATGTAGCTCATTGCATAGCTGAGTAATAGTTCCTTTGAGGTTCTCACTGTTGAGTAAATCAGTTGTAACTTGAAAACTATTACATTTAGAGTAATTTGTTAAATATGTTATTCACAGAATTTTTGGTCAGCTATAACATAGTGAAATTGCAGACCTCTATGTCATGGCATAGCTGAGCAATAGCTACTTTCAGGTTCTCACTGTTGAGTAAATCATTGTATCCACTGGATAGCCGCAGTGTGTAGAGAGATTTCACCATTACTGCTCTGATGAAAAAAAAAAATTTAAGCTAGCTTTCTTAAGTTTGCAGTATATATTAATAACCATAAAATGTTGTCTGGGAATATTTTTGGCCTCATTTTGAGAAACAAGATGGCCGCCACAGGTGATTTTTGTCAGTCATGAAAAGTGCTTATATCTCCCTTATTATTGATCCTAGAGGTTTGGGATGATAAACCAACCTGTAGGAAATCATGGGGTGGGAATCTTTTGGTGTGGTCAGATTTGACCTTCAATGACCCCTCCTTCAAGTTCAAACAAGGATAACCAAACTTAAAAGTGCTTATAACTCGCTTATTATTGGTCCCAGAGGTTTGGGATGGTAAACAGACAGGAAATCATGGGCTGTGAATCTGTTGATATGGTCAGATTTGACCTTGGAACCCTCCTTCAAGGTCAAATGAGGATAGCGAAAATTGAAAGTACCTACAACTCGCTTATTATTGGTGACAGAGATTTGGGATGGTAAACCATCCCATAGGAAATCATTGGCTCGGAATCTTTTGGTATGGTCAGATTTGACCTTTGGACCCCTCCTTCAAGGTCAAATGAGGACAGCCAAGCTTAAAAGTGCTTATAACTCATTTATAATTGGTCCTAGAGGTTTGGAATGGTAAACCATAGGAAATCATGGGCTGGGAATGTATTTGTGTGGTTAGATTTGACCTTGGACCCCTTCTTCAAGGTCGAACGAGGATATTGCATTTGTAGTATTTCTTTAAATATGTTTTAACCTATTTTTTACACTTAAACAATTACCTTGTTATTTTCCTTCATAATACCATTTACAGGGCACAACTTTTTTATCCTTTTCTTCTGTCAGCTTCAGAATTTCTTTCGAACTTGCTGTTCAGTTACCATTTACTGTATTTCTGTACAGCCCTTTTGCTGATAATTATTCTGTCCTCTAATCACCTTCACAAATCAAAAACACTCAGTCAGCTGACACAGTGCCCGTTCACGGGCACTCTCCTCTTGTTTTAAAAGATACCTTTAAGTTATCTATCGAGGATGAAAAATTGTTCAAGCATGCAAATCTGTCTGTTTGTTTGTTTGCTACAGCCATTACAAGATACTAGGTACCCCCACCAAAAATGTGGAAATTTCAACACTTCATCACAATTTTCTCAGTGACTATTGCAGCGATTTCTCTCATAGCTTACATATATGTACTAGGCCACAAGTAGATTCCCTTGTGTGAGTATCAGTCCTGTATCTGTCTTTAATTGTTTTTAATGAATATTTAAAATACTTTTTAATGCAAATTCATAAAATCATGCCCTAAATCACTTATTTTCTCATTGACTATTGCAATGATTTCTCTCTTATTTTGCATATATGTACTAGGCCACTAGTAGATTCACTTGTGTGAGTATCAAGGCTGGATCTTCTTTAATTTTTTTTTCTGAATTTTTAAAATAATTTTTAATGCATTAAAATTCATGAAATCATAGACTAAATCACCTATAACTTGAAAAGTATTGCATTTAGAGTATTTTGTTATAAAATATGTTATTCAGCTAGTTTTTCCATAGCTACAACATGGTGAGTTTACTTGGGTGTCTATTCCAATAGCTAAGTGAGTAATAGCTACTTTCTGATTTTTCAGTACCTTTCATAATAAGTAAAATCACTTATAACTAAAAAACTATTGCATTTAGAGAATTTTGTATAAATATATTATTCAGCTACGTTTGTATCAGCTGTAACATAGTATAATTGCAGACCCGTAGCTCATTGCATAACTGAGTAATAGCTACTTTGAGGCTATCATGTTGAGTAAGTTGCTTGTATCTTCAAAACTATTTCATTTATAATATTTTGTTTAATATGTTTTTCATGTACCTTTGGATCAGCTATAACATAGTAAAATTGCAGACCTGTAGCTCATGGCATAGCTGAGCAATAGCTACTTTCAGGTTCTCACTGTTGAGTAAATCAGTTGTAACTTGAAAACTATTGCATTTAGAGTATTTTGTTTAAATATGTTGTTCTCCTACTTTTGGGTCAGCTATAACATAGTAAAGTTGCAGACCTCTAGCTTATTGCATAACTGAGCAATAGCTACTTTGAGGTTCCCTCTGTTGAGTAAATCAGTTGTAACTTGAAAACTTTTGCATTCAGAGTATTTTGTTTAGGTATGTTGTTCTCCTACTTTTGGGTCAGCTATTTCTCACTGTTTAGTAAATTAGTTGTAACTTGAAAACTATTTCATTTACAGTATTTCTTTAAATATGTTATTCACGTACTTCTGCGTGAGCTATACCATATCAAAATTGAAGCCCTTTAACTGATTGCATAGCTGAGCAAGAGCTACTTTGAGATTCTCACTGTTGAGTAAATCAGTTGTAACTCGAAAACTACTGCATTTGCAGTATTTTCTTGAAATATGTTGTTAAAATACTAATTTTACACCTTAACAGTTACCTTGTTACTTTCCTTCTGAATACCATTTCCAGGGCACAACTTTTGTGTCCGTTCTTCTGTCACTTCTACTCCGAAACTCAAAACACACAGTTAGCTGGCACAGAGCCCATTCACGGGCACAGGAGTGATTGCTTGTTATATATGGGAAGGATCTGACAAAAGGAAAAAGTGATAAAGTTTGGTAGAGGCATCATAACTAGCCGACTGGTCGAAAACGGTTAGAATAATGCTATATGTCGGTTTCATATTTTAAAGTATGAATAATCACTTAATGTAGTAAAAGATGGCAGAAGGTCTGAATCCGTCAAATATGTCCAATTATTGTCACATAAAATAAGTTAAAATCCAACAACAGCCATGTTTTCTGTACTGTTTATTGGACTAAGTGTTGGAAGACGGTAAACCGGAAACCAGTTAGTCAACTGAAAGACACTGATCCTGTTATGTTCAGTTTTCTTCTAATCAGCACCTGTTTCCTCACAAATTCATCATTTTAACATATAAATGTACGCATTTAAAAACTTATATCTTGGCATTCACTGAATCAAACATATCCGGTTTGTCGCCGAATTTTCGCTTTCGGTAACCAGTTCTAAAATTTGCAATCAACCATAACACTACTGTTTATGCATTCAGGTAAAATCGGAAGTACCATATACCTCTTATATCGCCCACTTCCTGTATGAGAAAAATGCATCAGAAGTCGCAGGAAAATGTTTTCATTGCATTTTACAATATGAAACTTAAGATTTTTGGTAGTTTTATGAATTTGGTGGTTATTTGGTGTTGATACAAATAATAATTGGCGATTAGCCGAAATGAAATTTTTATTGCTTTAATACATCCTATCCAATGGACAATTGCTTTACCGGGCGGCGCAAGACCGGTCCCGCCAAACGCCAGAAAAAGACATCCTGTATATAATACCGGCAGGAACGGTCAGTAGTGTGCATTCGCAAGGTGGCGCATCATACTTGTTTCCTGTCTAGACAGAGTGACGTCAGTTCATCTTTTCGTTTGGCGCGTGTAGTGTGCAAACGTATTTTTGAAGTGATCTCGAAGTTTGAAGAAAAGATGGATTATTCTACGAATTTAAAGCTTAATATATAATATTTTCATCTGAAAATATATATATTGTGTTTATTATATATCATGGCCTCTCCAGGACTTAAACGAGACAGTATCCAGCATTTTATGGCCAGTTTTTGAAGATTTTCTTTGTACTTGTTGCCGAGACAAAGCCGTGGGTGAGAGCTTGTGTGTCGTCCCTGCAGCATTCCTTCTTCTGAACAGAAGTGTATATTTACCACGATTCACCCTCCATTTAATTCTACATAGTCGAGTAGCACTGCGTGTATGTCGACGAGAAGAAATTGGAAGAAAAGAAGAATACATCATCTGATCATCACTTCCAGCTTATGCTTGTCACTTGACACAGACCTGGTCAAGTGATGCGTATTCAACAATGGAGGAATCGTGTTTTTCAACAGAAGTTTTCATCAGAAGAAGACGACCATTTATTACTCTACACCCACTTTTAAGTGGCAAGAAGAAATCCAGCAACTCGTCTGTTGGCCTGAAGAATTAGATGACAAGTGGTCACAGAAATCTGCGAGTTTTTGAAGATCACAGATCTCAACACAACTACCAAGCAGATCCCCAAGTGTGACTGGTTCAGCTGACAAGAAGTGATGAGTTTTCCTGGTACCAGTTCTGTTCAGACTACCAGTGGGAACCCCTAGTGATGAGTTTTGCCGGTTCCAGTCTGTTCAAACTACCGGTGGGGTCCCCTGCTAGGTAGCAAGAAGTGATGGTGTTTTTACCGGTACCAGTTCTGTTCAGACTACCGGTGGGGACCCTAAGTGATGAGTTTTGCTGGTTCCAGTCTATTCAGACTACCGGTGGAAACCAGATTCAAATCCAGTGTTGACGGTTAAACAGGATTAACGGTTACAGAGAGTTGTTGGTGACACAGGAATCAGCTGATTCCATCTTTACTGGCAAGAAGAGGGTAGCTTCAGTTGAACAGGTCCAGTGATGTCAGCAGGGCTACAGTTATAGAGGTTTACCGGTTACAGAGTATTGCTGGTTACAGAGAAACTGCTGTTCCCATCCTTACTGGCAAGAAACCAGATTCAAATCCAGTGTTGACAACAGGTTCTCACCTTTGGGAAACAACCGGCTTGACCAGGTCTCCAGGCAGAAGTGTCCCAGTACCCTGAATAACTCAGATTGGGAAACATCAGGATCCATATTAACCTCTCTTCAGCAAGGGGAGTGGATAACTTCAAAGTTGTCTACTCCCTCACCCCATTCTACCAACAAGGAAGTACCGGAGTTTTTCATGTCCAGGGTCTTCCCCACCAGTTCGATCACTCCCCTTCGGTCTGTTCACAGTACAATGGGAGTCTTCTCTCGATGGTGGTGAAGGAGGTCTAACTATGGCATTACAAAGTACCACAATCCACCAGTATGACTGGTTGGTCATGTTCCCACCAAGCCTGTCTCCAACATACACAGTCTCTTGGAGCTCAGTGTCAGGACTAACTTTGATTGGTAAACATGAAAAATTAAAAATGGACCTCGATTAAGTCTTCGACTTAGTAGGCTTCCAGTCAGCTTGGAAGGGGGTAAGGTCAGACCCGCCCTAGAGCATTGGTAGACCTTGAATGCTTATCCAGAATCTTCTCCCTGGACCTACAGGCCCGGTCTGGCAGCTGATGCTCCTGATAGGGTTACTGACAGCCATGGAGAAGCAAGTGCACCTAGGTTACCTCTACATGAGGCCGATAAAGTGGCACTAGAAGAACAGCTGGAGAGTACTAGAATCACTAGAAAAGGTGACCCTGGTCCCCCCCCCCCCCCCCCCCCCCATCTTAAATGGTGGCTGCCTGACGACAATGTGCTTCAAGGTCAACCATTACACCCGCTAAATATGCTCTTTAATCCTCAGATGCATCAAATAAGGGTGGGGTGTTCACTTAGGGGAACACACTGCAAGGAGGAACCTGGTCCCTTCCAGAAGCAAGTTACACAACTATCTGGAACTAAGGCGGTCGTTTGGCTCTTAAAGAATTCCAAGACCTTTGGTTGAACAATATTGCTGTCATAGCTACAGACAATACAATGGTGGTTGTCTGTATTAAGGAAGAAGGGGGGATGAAGTCGGGCCCTCTTTGTGCCCTACTATGGAGAATCCTGACCTGGTATTCCAGGAAACAGGTGACTCTAGCCCGACACATTCCAGGCGGCTGAATGTCATAGCAGACAAGCTATCCAGTCTCAGCCAAACCAGACAGAGCAGACAGAAGGGTCCCTCCTGTCAGAGATTTTCCAAGCAATATGCTTCTGGTGGCACCAGCCCTAAATGGGCCTGTTTTTGCCACCTGGCTCAACAACAAACTGCCTCAACTTGTATCACCGGGACCAGACCCCCAATATGGACAATGATGCAATCAGTCTGCCATGGAAGGATCTGGTCCCATATGCCCTCCCACTGGTAGGCATCTTGGGCAAGTGGTGAAGTAGCAGGACTACCCAATATATTGCAGGGGAATCACTGCTTGCTCCAAGGTGGCCCAACATGCCTGGTTCTGGGATCTCTTGATCATGTCAAGTCAGATTCCTTGGTACCTGCTCTCTCAACCATTCAATCAGACTCCTCACAGGAATCTGTCAAAATTAGATCTGTGTGCATAGCTCCTAGACCCTCAGCAATCAAGGAGCAGGGCTTCTCAGAGGCAGTGGCAGCAGGAATTGAGGCGCCACAAGAGGATCAACCAGATCAGTCATTGCTGACAACTGGGTCATTCGGCAATAAATTTCAGCACGATGAGAATCTTGCTCGTCTCTTGGACAGTTTACAGAGACAGACCTAAGGGTCGGAGGGGCATCCCCTCCTGGAACCTCCCCCTGGTGTTGCAATAATTGGCAAGGTTCCATTCGAACCCCTTGAAGAGGCCTCTTTGAAGCATTGACCTTCAAGACTGTTTTCCTCTTGACCCTGGGTTCTGGCAAACACAGGAGTGAGATCCATGCACACCAGTTAGACTGGTCAAAGGTGTCTTTGTACCCAGCACCCAGCCTTTTTTTCCAAGAAGCAGCTGGCCAAGGAGAGTCCGGACAGCGTGGCCCCAGTGGTTATGCCAGCCCTGGCCCCAACTCTGGATAAGTTCCTCAAGTCTGATAGGTCCTGTGTCTGTTCAGAGCACTGTGCTACTTATTGGGTCAGGATCTCAAACAGAACAATGAGTTAGTCTGTCTCCCTTTAGAAAGGTTTTGACAAGACATCTCACCAACCACTATCTCTTCATGGATCAAGCAACTGTGATCCTATGTTTTGAGCTCTCTGGTCAGGAGGCCTTCACCCTACATCAGGTTAAATCCCGTGGTGTTAGGGCCCTTTGCTGCTTCTAAGGCATTCCAGTTGGGAGTCTTTTTCAGCCGGCTACTGGAAGTAACATAACACCTTCACACAGTTCTATTTGAAGGATGTGGCTTGGGCTGGTTCAGAACCCCTTCAATTGGGCCCAGTAGTGGCTGCTCAGCAGATCCACAATTAGCCCTTAGATTGAGATTTGTATATATGTAGTGTTAATAGTTCATGGAACTAATTGACATGCTTTCCTTCGGGAGGTTATTGCCTTCTGGAACTGAACTCATCCCTCTCTTCCCCTACCTCAGAGCAGGTCTGTTAAAAAGGGGGGGGCAACGTATACGCCCCAGCAACAGGGCACTGGTATCCGACCATAGGCCTACAGGTTTCCTGGCTTAAAGTCAACCTAGGCCAGAGGGAATTTTCTTATCATTTATTAGTTCGCGTAAGTCCCTAGTAACTTACCCTCCGACCAAGTGGTAGTTATTCAGCAATTGCCCATTGGATAGGATGTATTAACACAAAGTAAATTAACCAAAATTTAAATTTTTATAAGTTAATACCCTATCCAATGGACAGGCAAGGCCCTCCCAACCGACCTGCTACCAGCTTATTAGGGGTCTTTTTAGACAACGAAAAAGATGAACGAACATCACTCTGTCTAGACAGGAAGCAAGTATGATGCGCCACCTAGCAAATGCATACTACTGACCGGTCCTGCCGGTATCATATACAGGATGTCTTTTTCTGGCGTTTGGCGGGACCGGTCGCGCCGACCAGTTATTAACTTATAAAAATTTAATTTACTTATTAAATTTGCAAATTTGGAGTCGTGATGCCCCTAAAGTTGGGAATGATCCGGAATCAAAAAATCCCCTAATTTTAACAGTTCAATTTTAAGGAGTTTAGGTTTTATGGTTGAGATTTAAATGAATGAATTAATGAATGCATGTTTCTGAAGTTTTTTATGTGTGTGGTCTGACGAAAAGAAGAATTTATTTCATTTTGGGAAAGTTTTGAAGTGGATCATATTTTGCATACTTGGCAGAAGCCTACTCTCTAAGAGTGCTGTGTAGTTAGTATCAAAAGAGAAAATTCATTTACATTTGAACCAAGCCTTCATCTTTATTGAAAACTTTTGTGTGAAATATCAAATTAACTTTGTCTACAGTTCCCTCAAAATTAAATTGCATGTAACTTTGCATCAAGTGTAGTGCATGCAACAAAAGCAAGAAAACAGTATATATGTTTTGCACCTAATCCAAAGATAATAAGGACACCTCAGTAAATTACAACCTTACAGTGATACCCAAATGAAGCAGACAGTTTCTGGGAAAAAGAAAATGCTTCAGTACTAATGTGACTTTTATATTATTGAATGGTGCAAGGTGAAGTCCTATCAAACGTTATTTCATACATACTCATAAATAGGAATGCAAAGCAATTTTTTAAGAATCATATGATTTAAAAATGTGTTGCCATGGGTAAATTTTTAATGTAGAGCTTGTAGAGGAGAAATCGAAAGATTGATATATGCACATATGTATGCAGCTCCCACTGATGCAACTTGACACACTCGTGATTTTATGCTCTTTATAATTTATATTTAAGTAATAACTAGTGCTGGATGATTAAAATTTTCAGTCGATTAAATGTGTGTTTCCAGTATAGCTTGTAACCAGGAACCCGGTAAGTGACTGACAATTTTTAAGGATAAATTGTTTAACAATCCTATATATCCGAATCTCCATGTGCTTTTTTTATGTCAGCTGACTTGTCAGTCAGCTGACATTATGTCATCACTCTGCGGCGTGGGCGTCCGCGTCCGCGTGAACAACTTCTTCTCCAAAACTACAAGGCCTAGAGACATGCTGTTTTTTTTAAAAGATACCTTATCTGTCGAGGATGAAAAATTGTTCAAGGCATGCAAATCTGTCTGTTCGTCTGTTTGCTAGAGACATTACAAGGGGGGTACCCCCACCAAAAGCGTGAAAATTTCAACTTTTTATCACAATTTTCTCAGTGACTATTGCAGGGATTTCTCTCATATCTTGCATATATGTACTAGGCCAGAGGTAGATTCTCTTGTGTGAGTATGAGACCTGGATCTGTCTTACTTTTTTTTTAATAAATTTTTTTAATAATTTTTAATGCATTAAAATTCATGAAATCATGCACTAAATCACTTATAACTTCAAAAGTGTTGCATTTACAGCATTTTGTGAAAATATGTTGTTCAGCTACTTTTTTCATAGCTACAATATGGTGAGTAAGTTGGGTGTCTGTCTCAATAGCTAAGTGAGTAATAGCTACTTTTGGGCTTTTCAGTAACTTCCATTATGAGTAAAATCACTTGTAACTTAAAAACTATTGCATTTAGAGAATTTCGTATAAATATGTTATTCAGCTACTTTTGGGCCAGCTATAACATAGTGAAATTTCAGACCTGTAGCTCATGGCATAGCTGAGTAATAGCTACTTTTAGGTTATCACTGTTGAGTAAATCGCTTATAACTTGAAAACTATTGCATTTAGAGAATTTCGTATAAATATGTTATTCAGCTACTTTTGGGTCAGCTATAACATAGTAAAATTTCAGATCTGTAGCTCATGGCATAGCTGAGTAATAGCTACTTTTAGGTTATCACTGTTGAGTAAATCACTTATAACTTGAAAAGTGTTGCATTTAGAGCATTTTGTTAAAATATGTTATTCAGCTACTCTTTTCATAGCTAGAATATGGTGAGTAAGTTGGGTGTCTGTCTCAATAGCTAAGTGAGTAATAGCTACTTTTGGGCTTTTCAGTAACTTCCATCATGAGTAAAATCACTTGTAACTTAAAAACTATTGCATTTAGAGAATTTCGTATAAATATGTTATTCAGCTACTTTTGGGCCAGCTATAACATAGTAAAATTTCAGACATGTAGCTCATTGCATAGCTGAGTAATAGTTCCTTTGAGGTTCTCACTGTTGAGTAAATCACTTATAACTTGAAAACTATTGCATTTAGAGTATTTTGTTTCAATATGTTATTCACCTATTTTGGGGTCAGCTATAACATAGTGAAGTTTCAGACCTGTGGCTCATTTCATATCTGAGTAATAGCTACTTTGAAGTTCTCACTGTTGAGTAAATCAGTTATAATTGGAAAACTATTGCATTTACAGAAATTTGTGCAAATATGTTATTCAGCTACTTTTGGGTCAGCTATAACATAGAGAAATTATAGACCTATAGCTCATGGCACAACTGAGCAATAGCTATTCTCAGGTACTGACTGTTGAGTAAATCAGCTATAACTTGAAAAATATTGCATTTGGAGTATTTTGTTAAAATATATTGTTCACCTACTTTTGGGTCAGCTATAACATAGTGAAATTACAGACCTATAGCTCATGGCATAGCGGAGCAATAGCTATTTTCAGGTTCTCACTATTGAGTAAATCAGTTGTAGCTTGAAAACTATTGCATTTACAGTAGTTTGCTTAAATATGTTGTTCACCTACTTTTGGGTTAGCTATAACATAGTAAAATTTCAGACATGTAGCTCATTGCATAGCTGAGTAATAGTTCCTTTGAGGTTCTCACTGTTGAGTAAATCAGTTGTAACTTGAAAACTATTACATTTAGAGTAATTTGTTAAATATGTTATTCACAGAATTTTTGGTCAGCTATAACATAGTGAAATTGCAGACCTCTATGTCATGGCATAGCTGAGCAATAGCTACATCAGGTTCTCACTGTTGAGTAAATCATTGTATCCACTGGATAGCCGCAGTGTGTAGAGAGAGCTTCCACCATTACTGCTCTGATGAAAAAAAATATTATAGCTAGTAGGGGGTAAATCGTTTGGCTTTGTGGGTATCGATATTGAATGTAAAAATATTTCAATATCGGGCGATATCGGGGGGTTCATATTGTCTACCAAATAGTCCGAATTTGGGAAACTGAAAACGTTTTATTTTAGTGTTTCCCGAACCGCTAACAGGAAACGAAATGAATCAAAACAATGCAGTTTTCATCAAAAACGCATTGAAAACTTTAAAAATGTGAGATAAAAGTGTACAATGTCTTCAGATTTTTGCTTTATTTCGAGTATTAACAGTGTAAGTTTACAGTTTTACTTAAAATGGCGATATTGAAATACGTGTTTAGATCTCGATATCGGGAGTCCAGTTCCAAAACAATAAATATCGGCAATATCGATAAACAATTTACCCACTAATAGCTAGCTTTCTTAAGTTTGCAGTATATATTAATAACCATAAAACGTTGTCTGGGAATATTTTTGGCCTCATTTTGAGAAACAAGATGGCCGCCACAGGTGTTTTTTGTCAGTCATGAAAAGTGCTTATATCTCCCTTATTATTGATCCTAGAGGTTTGGGATGATAAACCAACCTGTAGGAAATCATGGGGTGGGAATCTTTTGGTGTGGTCAGATTTGACCTTCAATGACCCCTCCTTCAAGGTCAAACAAGGATAGCCAAACTTAAAAGTGCTTATAACTCGCTTATTATTGGTCCCAGAGGTTTGGGATGGTAAACAGACAGGAAATCATGGGCTATGAATCTGTTGATATGGTCAGATTTGACCTTGGAACCCTCCTTCAAGGCCAAATGAGGATAGCGAAAATTGAAAGTGCCTACAACTCGCTTATTATTGGTGACAGAAATTTGGGATGGTAAACCATCCCATAGGAAATCATTGGCTCGGAATCTTTTGGTATGGTCAGATTTGACCTTTGGACCCCTCCTTCAAGGTCAAATGAGGACAGCCAAGCTTAAAAGTGCTTATAACTCATTTATAATTGGTCCTAGAGGTTTGGAATGGTAAACCATAGGAAATCATGGGCTGGGAATGTATTTGTGTGGTTAGATTTGACCTTGGACCCCTTCTTCAAGGTCGAACGAGGATATTGCATTTGTAGTATTTCTTTAAATATGTTTTAACCTATTTTTTACACTTAAACAATTACCTTGTTATTTTCCTTCATAATACCATTTACAGGGCACAACTTTTTTATCCTTTTCTTCTGTCAGCTTCGGAATTTCTTTCGAACTTGCTGTTCAGTTACCATTTACTGTATTTCTGTACAGCCCTTTTCCTGATAATTATTCTGTCCTCTAATCACCTTCACAAATCAAAAACACTCAGTCAGCTGACACAGTGCCCGTTCACGGGCACTCTCCTCTTGTTAAGAAAAAAACTGGCCAGTTTAGTTATTAAACTCACTAATAGATAATTGATAGGTTTGTCACAACTTTTTGGTTTATTTATTTTAACCGCCATAGTTATGGGAAGTGAGTATTTTCAGTAGATGCTGCTTAATGTCTGAAACTTAGAATCCACCAAGATTAACAGATTGATATACACTTCATCCCGGAAAGTGTTTTTATGTTATAAATACCAAGAATGACACCATGTAATTGATTGTGGTTTATTCAGTGGTTGGAAAAATAGGTATTTAATCAACTATGAATATTGAGTACAATAATTCCCAGTACTGGTTATTATAGTGACATGTATCAGGCTGCGATTTATAATGCATGACTGCTAATGTCAGTGGCACCTAGAGTCCTATACATTGTGTACACACATGTAGGCCTAAACATAAACAGGCTTAAAGCTTTGATATATAATTTTGAAAGTCCATTGTTTGGTGTGGTAGTAGCTAATTTACATAAATCTATTAAAACAATGAATCATATTGTACATATAGAAAAACTGCAAAGAAGTAAACATAATGTATGTTTTTATGTCAGCTGATTATTTAAATTTTAAATGAACAGATTTCAGTAAATTTAAGTATTTAAAATTTGTAGTAATTTCTAGGGCTGTTAAATGGTACTCAAGAACTTGTTGAAAAGTAGAGTAATGAATTATTTTGGGTAAAAATGAAAAAGAGAGTACTTTTTCCCACTCAAATATTGGTATTTTTATAAAATGTTTAAAAATGCAGATTAAAAATGCCATAAAATGTGAAAATTTTTGTTTACTTTCTGGGGGAATATGGCACATTTTGTTGCATATATTGATCAAAAGAGTTGAAGAGTAGAGTCATAGTGAGAATCTAATCAAGTAGAAAAATTACCCCTTATGGCAATCCTATGTTTTTATAATAATCCCAATTCTGTATGTATGTACAATAACCTTAAGCAGACACTTTCCCAGAAGAAAGAACTCAACCCCAGACCCTTCAATAATAGTGTAAAACTTTAGTTTAAGAAACCCCTTGAATAATAGTGTAAAATTTTAATTTAAGAATCCCCTTGAATAATAGTGTAAAACTTCATGTCATTGAGTGCAAAGATAAACCAAACAAAAGAAGATAAAAAAGAATGTTTAAATTTAACTGGATAAAAAATAACTGAGAAACATATTTGTAAAACTTTGGAATCAACCGTTAATACAACCCTGTTATGAGACTGTTATAATCCAAAAACAAGATGCACTCAGAGAGAGCAGAACGCTCGACTAGATGTGATCCGACTCACATAGAGTGTTATAAAGTATTCTATTAATATGTAGTAGTGACAGATATACCCGCAAAGAAGTAATGAAGAAGTGACGTAATTAGGACATACTACACATTGTAATAAATCCATCTGCAACAAATTTTAGTTTGATTAGTGTAAAAGTTTTTGAGTTATAAGAGTGAAAAGATGTACAGACAGAAAGACAGATGGAACAAACTGATTACATTATAACCCTCTCCTTTTGACGACCCTTAAAAAAATTTAACATTGATCACACAATGTTTAAGTTACTTGAATGTAGTGAAAGTTTAAATTATTATGCATTATAGTTATTCTGACACTTGCATTGTATTCCCCTTATCCCCTTGAAAAAGTCTAGTTCATTGAGGTTTTATGCATGATGGATTTGGCCAAAAGCCAGCTATTTAATACGGTTGTTGGTTCAACAGTGTTGAGAGTACTGATTTTGCAGGAGTCCAATTTAAGCCATGCTTTACATTATTTTCTGTCAGTGACCCATTCTATATCACATGACTTGGGTTACATATATCTGACCATCAGCTGATATGGTAGTTAGTTTACTTTTTTGTAGTCAATTATGAAAATGAGTTATTTTATGTTAAGTGGACTAATATTGGATGGGTATAATTTCCATACAAATTTGGAGGATGTTTCCATTGGTAAAGGCTACAGAGAAAAGATAAAGTCATAGTGGTCTGATGATTTATGAAAATCAAAATCAGATTCCAGAACATTCTAACTGCGCTAATTTTGTATTACTTACACTGTGACAGTGAGACTGACTGTGATTGTGCCTGAACCATAATTTTAAATAGGAAATTATAATGTCTCTTTGTAATAATAATAGTAACAATATAAAAATGTCTTTATATAATAAATGGTTCGTAAATATTCTTTACAGATTTTATAATGTCTAACAATGAAGCCACTAGCAGAATATTGGTTTACCATCAATACGGAAGAGGTTGTTCACTAACTGTTTTTCAATTAATTATTATATCATCGACTTATTGGAAATTTGACCCTTTTTTTGGCAAAATTTTTTTGTTTTATAAACTCAGTGTTCCAGTTGAGAGCTGATAAATTGTAAAACTGAATTCTTTATAGGATATGTATTTAGTCAATATACTTATTGAAGTAAAGTTATAAACATATAGGAAAACACTACATTGTCAGATCCCTTGCATGGAAACATAAATTATACACTTGACCGACTTTGTACTTTAACCTATGTTAAATTACACGCCAGGGTGAAAAACGGACCAAACCACACAATGAATAAATAAATTTACAGTCAAAATGAGTACTTACAAATGGTAGGTAAAATACCCAGCCGTTTTTATTGGTAGATGAGTTTCACACAACAGTCAAAATAGACAAAATATTTGAACCTACAGCACTCAACCTGGTGTACTTAAGTCTCTTTTTTGGCCTTTTGAGGTAAAGGTTATTGGTTAACTGAAGTTACATATATTAATAAATCCAAAAGTGTGTTAGTTCCTCTGTTAGAAACCTCAGGCCAGTCAATTATTTAATATGTTACTTTAAATAATCATTATAAACTTTCTTATTTTGCCTCTGGTTTTGATCATTTTTTCATTGTGTGTAGTGAGCTGAAATGTAAGATAAATGAAAATATCATCCTAGGGTTTCAGGTACTCGGCATTTATAAAGAAAAATAGAAAGAAAGTTTTCCCAAATCAAATCCTCACAGGTAGATGCGAGCCCTCTGCAAGCATATAATGCCGCTATGAGTGTGACTTTTAGGCCAGTAGAATATAATCATGTGTTTGAATTCTTGTACTTGTAAAATACAGTAGAACCTAGTATATTATCTAAACATGGTGGAAGAGTGGAATTTATGTGTAGAGATGGAAATGCAATCCCAATATCGATATCCAACTCTAAGTTATCTTTGCAAAGTCATTGTCAAAGTCGGTGTTTTACATCCAAAATACTATATTTTATGGTGTGAAACAATATTTCAATATGGATCAATATGGATCAATATGCAACGCCATTTTTAAGCCCTATGTGTCAGCAGGGTTCCACCCCCATAAGTGCCAAATGTTGTTGACCTGTCCAAAAATCACCCTGGCTGTTAAACTGGGCCTGTATTCACAAAGATTCTTAGAATTTTTCTTAGAATTACACTTAAGTCTAAGAAAAATTCTTGGCTAAGAATTTTCTTATTCTTAGAATAAAAACCTATTCACAAAACAATTCTTAGCTAAAAATAATTCTAAGAATAGAAGTAAAAATAAATGTGTGCACAGGTTAGGCTAAGTGTAATTCAAAGAAAAATTCTAAGAATCTTTGTGAATACAGGCCCAGAAGTGACCTTCTATATTTGGATGCAATTCTGGTGTCAAGAATAAGAGATTTGTGCATATAGCAATTTCATATTCTTAGAAAAATTCTAAGAATAAAAGCCATTCTTAGAAAAATTCTAAGGGTAAGTATGATTCTAAGAATAAGAATCTTTGTGAATAGCAAAATTCTTATTCTTAGAACTTTTCTAAGGTAAATGACAATTCTAAAAAAAATTCTAAGAATAAGACTAATTCTAAGAATAAGAATCTTTGTGAATACGGGCCCAGTTTAACAGCCAGGGTGATTTTTGGACAGGTCAACAACATTTGGCACTTATGGGGGTGGAACCCTACTGACACATAGGGCTTAAAAATGGCGTTGCATATTGATCCATATTGAAATATTGTTTCACACCATAAAATATAGTATTTTGGACATTCTGAACCTTCAATTATCTAAAACTCTTTTTGATACAACCTAGCTGTAAAAGCAAGCATATTTTATATAAAATCTTGGAATAATCTTCTGGGGCTGATTTCACAAAGGGACTTAAATACAGATTTAGACTTAAATTTAAGACTTTCGTCTTAAATTTTGTCAACAGAACGTTAAGTCTGCGATCTTAAACTTAGCGGATTTCACAAAGCAGCTAAGTCCATAAAATTGCTAAGTCGGTGGATTTAACTTTAAGTCTGGGGGGTAGTGGGCTTAAATTTTGTAAAGGGGACGTAAATATGGCCGTCATAAACTTTTCTCTACTTCAAAATTTGAAATGGCTGTAAATAAAGTATAATTATACAGAACACCTCACTAAAGTAGTCTTTGGGAAGTTTATATGATGTAACAAGGTTTTCTATTTCAAAACAGCACTTATCGTGAGATAAAATACATCAAATGAAGGATATGAAAGGTCATATGACACAGAAAACCACTGTGGTTATTTGATAAGCTTGGACTTTAAGCTAAGTCACCATTTGTGAAATCCATTTAAGTCCCAGACCTAGCTAAGATCAAAGTCTTAGATATAGGTCCCTGACTTAGCCAAAAACTTGGAACTGATAAATTACAACACTCAATTGAAAAGTCTTCCTGATAGGTAATGGAAATGATATTGAAATTTACTGAAATTCAGAAAGGTATATTGCTTGATATAAAGTGAAATTATTGTAACGTAAATAGTAGAAGAGAGTCAAGAGACATTTCAGTGTAAAACAGTGATAAGTAATAAATCTGGTAGGAAGGACGGTCCTTTCAAAATGATATAGTTGTTAAAGCGTACTTAAGTACTTGTTCAAGTGTAGAGTATTCATGGATTATTTGGATAACAAAATTAAGCAAGCGTACTTTTTTCACTCAGACATTGACATTTTTAAAAAATTTTTCTATAATCTGAACACAATCTTAATCTCCATGCATGGTGGGATAACATAAGTTTCACTGTGCTTTTAAATCCACTATACATCACTGCTGTCAAATTTTTGTTAAGTAACAATGCAGTTGTAAAAACATTAATGAATTTGACAAGTCAAAAGACAGATATCATGACATTTCATCCTTCTGTGCAATATTAAATGAGAATTAATGCCATTATTATTAATGCCATTATTATTATTATCATTTTCACAACTGATGTCTAATTAGCTTTCATTCTTCACATTTTTGACAAACTGGAAAACATTTTCTTTTGGTGGGACATAAAAAAAAAAAATAGTTTGATTTGTATGTCGGAGTCAAATCATTATACAAAAACTCCCAAAATGAGCCTTTCGTGTTTGAAGATCTTGTTTTTGCAGACTTTACCTGTGAAAACAATGTATGGAATACCATCTTTTTGCACTCTTTTTTGAGTACCACATTTAATTTTCAAATCTGAAAGAAGAATTCCCTTTTAAGTAAAAGTGTAAAACACTATTCGGTCCTTGTAGTTCACCTTTTATTGGAAAACAAATATTAACTTCCCAAAATACTGAACAATTTTTAAGCTTTTATTGGAATTATGTCCACCCCGCTGGGGGGGTGGAGATATTATTTTTGCTTTTCAGCCGTCCGTCGTCAAACTTGGTTTCCGGTCATTTCAAGGAAAAGTATTTGTCCTATCTTTACTAGATTTGGTATGGATGTTTATTGAGTTAATAGCTTGCATGGGATTGCTTTTGGTGAAGATAGCTATGTAGCTAACTGAGCTATAGCTACTTAGCTACTTTTGTATACTTCTTTATAACTGAGTAATAGCTACTTACTAATAGGTACTTTGAGTAGCTTTTTTATTTTAAGCATTTTAAAGGAAAGGTATTTCAACTATGTTCACAAAATTTGGGATGGAGGATTATTGCATCAGTAGCTTGCTTGGGATTGCTTTTGGTGATAATACCTTTATAGCTAACTGAGTAATAGCTACTGTGCTATATAGCTATTTGACTTTTTTTCTGGACATTTTAATGAAACAATGTTTTCTATCTTCATAAAAATTTATATGAAGGATAAGTGGGTCAATAGTTTGGCCAGGATAGCTTTTGGTCGATGATAGCTTTGTAGCTATCTGAGTAATAGCTGCTTTGCTACTTTGAGTCTACTATGAATTGCATTTCTGTTTTCACTCTGTTGAAGCAAACATATTTAACTCATCTTTTTAAAATTTGGTGTGAAGGTTTATAGGGTCAATTGCTTGCTTGGTATTGTTGTTGATGGTAATAGCTTTAATCTCCTGAGTAATAGCTATATTACAAAAAAACATAAATGTGTCTATCTCCTAAACCGTGCAAGAAAGAGCGATTTCAAAAAATTTTATTCTCCCCCAAAATGGCGGTCATTTTGAATTTTTGCCAAAAATGGAAAAACACAAATTTGCTTCTATCTCCTTATCTGTGGGAGATACAGCGATTTCGTCGAAATTTTCGACTCACAGGGTATATAACCAATATACTCTTGGCAATTTTCAAAAAAATTTCTTCTTCCCAAAAATGGCGGCCATTTTGAATTTTCGAATTTTTGCCAAAAATGCAAAAACACAAATTTGATTCTACCTCCTTAACCATGCGAGATAGAGTGATTTCCTCAAAATTTTTCGACCGACAGGGTATCTCAGCAAACTACTCTGTATAATTTCCCAAAAAGTTTCATCTCCTTAAAAATGACGGCCATTTTGCATCTTCTACCTCCTTAACCATGCGAGGTAAAATGATTTCGTCAACATTTTTGATCCACAGGATATCTCAGCAATCTACTCCCCAATTTTGTCCAAGTTTTAGAACAAAACTCGTGCTTCCCTTTGGGTGGAAATTACGCATGCCAATGCGTCCTATTTCTAGTTTTCTTGCTGGAAGTCTTTATTAAGTGGAAGTGGGAATGTTATCATTAATTATAGCATCATAATCTCACGAGTAATAGTCATTTGAGAAGTTGATTAGAATTTTGGAGTTCCTTCTTTGGTATCTATACATGAAATATCTATATATGAAATCTTATAATTACTTCCTTAACTTCCAAGGATAACTATAGACCTATTGCCATCAACTCCATTTTATCAAAGATGTTTGAGTTTATTATTCTCAATAGATACAGCACACTTCTAGAGACATCTCATAATCAGTTTGGTTTCAAAAGCAAATCATCCACAGATTTGTGTATCTATACAATGAAACAAGTAATTGAATATTACAGAAATCAATCCAGCTGTGTATATGTGTGTTTTCTTGATGCCAGTAAAGCGTTTGACAGGGTTAACCACTGGCTTTTGCTGAAAAAATTAATTGAGAGGGATATTCCCCCCCTTTGTTATTCGTTTACTTATGTTTTGGTATACTGAACAACTATTCTGTGTAAGATGGCGCAATACAACGTCCAGTAACTTTCATGTGAAAAATGGCCTAAGACATTAGGTGGGATTCTATCTCCTATCTTTTTTAATGTTTTTATTGATGAACTCCACATACAACTTACATCATCCAACACAGGATGTAAATTGCTGGGTATGACTATAAATCACCTCATGTATGCAGATGACATGACACTCATTGCCCCTTCTGCAAAGGGTCTGCAATCATTGTTATTTATTCATTTATTTAAGTGACAAGTATAATAGCATAAAAAAAATGATAACAATTGAATAGCTACATATAGTATATACCCAGCCCTGATGGGCTTATTAGTCACTATAAATACAAAAAAAAGAAAAACTTTACATTTGTTGGAAACTGTGGATTTAACATTCTATTTTTGAAATATAATGTTGTTTCTTGTAAACCACATTTCTGATATGAAATTACTCATTACCTTTACATCTAAATGACAGATAACATTTATGTACTGTTCCATAAAACTTTCATTAACATCAATATTTAGTTTAGTAAAATGACATGATCTAATGTTATTCAAAGTTGGGCATAAGCATATAAAATGTACCTCATCTTCTACATCAGAGTTACACAGTTTACACAATCTTTCACTTAACTTTTTTCTTGTATATCGACCAGACTCAATTTCTAAAGGCAAAATTCCAATCCTTAACTGACTTATTAGAGATCTTTTAGATTTGGATAGATTGGAAATAATGTATGGTTCTACATCAATGCTATGTTTAAAAAACGAAAAAGTTCGCAATTTTGGTTTAGATGGAATTTTTGCACTCCATTCTACATTCATTAAATCTTCTATTCTATATTGAGCCTCAGAAATGTCTATTTTTTTATTTTTATCAAAATGATCAGTCAAATTGATATTCTCTAACACTGTATATAAATTAAATTCCCATGTATCCGGAGTGAAATTTTGAAGACTCCATTCAAATATTTTCCTTGTTAGGTTGTTTTCATCAAGATAACAAATTTTATTCCAAAACCTTATCATGGAAACATAGTATCTGTATTTTGGTAAATACCAGCCCATGTCTGCTTGGTATCCAAGCACAGGGGCATTTCTGTGTAACCCTAAGTAAAACCTTGTTGCTCTGTTATGTACTTTATCGCTGTTATGATAATTATTAAATGACCAGACACTAGAGCAATAATCCAAAATTGGCCAAACACAACTGTCATACAGTTTTGTAAATGTGCGATAGTGAAGATCTTTAAATGTTTTAAACTTGCCTATGATTTTACAAAGAGCCCTCTCAGCTGAATCAGCTAATGTTTCTGAACAATCTTTAAAGTTCAGATGTTCGTCAAGGATTACACCCAAATACTTATATTTTGATAAAGTTTTTATTTCAAGACCGTTTACTTTAAAAATGTGATGTGTCTGCAATTTATTTGTTTTTCTAAAGTGTACAACACCACATTTGGCAACATTTACAGAAACTCTCCATTTTTTACACCAATTTGTTAAATAATTTAACATTTTCTGTAATTTTTCTTCTGAATCAGACAGCAAGACCATGTCGTCTGCATATAATAATATGCACAAATGAATTTTTCCAAAATTGATACCCAAGTGTAGTTCATTTAGTTCTGTTGCTAAATCATTTATGTAGATATTGAATAACGTGGGGGAGAGGGTGTCACCTTGTCTAACTCCACAGTCAGAAATAAACCAATCAGTGTAATAGTTATTTATCCGTATACTGTTATAAGTATTAGCATACAATGACTTAATGGCCCAATATATATTTCCAGTGATGTTATATTTCAACAATTTATAGAAGAGTAGAGTACGATTAATTCTATCAAATGCTTTTTCAAAGTCAATGAAGGCTGCAAATGTAGTTTGATTCCTGTTCATTCTCTGTTTGATAATAGTACTGATATTATATACATGTTCATGGCATGATTTACCCTCCCTAAATCCATATTGTTCATCACAGATAAGATTCTGTGAATTAAGGAATGATGTCACTCGTGCATTCAATATACCAGTGTAAATTTTACATGTGGTAGGTAAAAGGCTGATACCCCGATAAAACATAGGTAAATATGGATCCTTATCTGCCCCCTTTGGTATGGGGTGAATAACTGCTTTTAACCATACACTTGGAAGACAATGATTCTGGAAACAGTATTTGAACATTTTATACAAAGCATATACAGTTTCATTATTTTTCAGAACCTCACTTGGTATCTTATCTACACCTGGTGCTTTATTTCTTTTAGCTTTACCAACCTGTTTGGCAACTTCACTATAGGATATAGCTTTGTTCAGTGTTAAGTTTAAGCTATTTGGGTCACAATGATTTTCTTTTTCCTGTACCTGGTCACAAATAGATCTGTAACTTTCGTTATCAAATTGGCTTGTATTTTCATTGTTAGAACTGTATATACGACTAAAATCATTTTTCCATTTTTGCAACACTTGATCTATGTTATTTGTTATAATCTCACCTGATCTTACTGATAAAGGTATATTTTTCTTTTTACTACCCAAAGTTTGTAATTTATTCCAGAATTCTTTGGGGTTAGAAGTGTTTATCCTTTCTAAATTGTGTATGTAATTTCTGTTATATTGCCTTTCTTTTTGCCTAAGTAGTTTATCAAACACTTTTCTTGACTTTATAAATTTAGAGTGAAGGTGATTCTTTATAGACTTGATTCCTTTATATTTACAAAATTCCTTCTCGGCCTCAGCCATACATTTCCAAGAGTTACTCAGCTCATCATCCCAGTAGGGCTTACTATTTCTAAAATATTTACGAGTTTTATTATTAATTACCTTTACATCTAGATAATTATTCATTTCAGAAAATACAGCATGACAAAAGTTTTGATATATAGCATCAAGAGCATTCTGTGAATGCAACTTATCTTCAAGTCCAGAAATAATTTCAAGTAATGCCTTTCTCCACTTCTCATTATTGAAGTAATCTGGCTTAGGACGGGTAAAGTCATATCGAAAGGAGTGACTATCATCATTTCTAGCTGAGCTTGTTTTAGAAACATGGTCCTCTTTATCTACAGTCTCTTTAGGAGTTGGCAGTGTACAGATTTTTTCTGAAAGTAATTTGGTGGAAATAAAAGGAGAGAAAGTCATACTTAATATAGAATGGTCAGGAACTTTACATTTCTCAGAAATTAGATGAAACAATTTACAGTTGTGAAACAGTTCATTAACTAGTAACACTTCACACTTTGATACAAAACTCAGATTTTCCTGATGTATCAGCATATAGTACCACAGATTTTCCACGAGCATTAATACAAGTAAAATTATCTAGATTAGGAGTTACACGACCATTTAAAATGCACATTTTACTGTCCTTGAGAAAATCTATAAAGTTATCACAATAAGAATTTTTCACTTTGTCCAATACATGTCTTTCTATTATACCATCAATGTCTTTTATAAAATCTTTTTCATTTCCAATTCTTGAGTTAACGTCTCCACATATAATAGTACAATCAATATGAGAATATAAGTACATCACTGATATCAAATGGCTGTAAAAACTCTCTGTATTTGCATAAGGGGAGCCATCTGGTGGCAAGTATGTGCAAATCACAAGAAAAGTAAAACTACTGCAATTATCTGTAAACTGAACACATAAGATTCCATCAATGAGTTTATCAACAATATGAACATGGTAGGTTTTAAACAAGTCATTTTTAACAAATATCCCTACTCCACCTGAACCTTTCAGTGCAGTTAATGGGATTTTCAGTCTGTTATGACCATACCAAGTATAACCCTCTAATGATATTGTATTGTTGTGTTTGAGGTGAGTCTCTGACAAACATATAATATCAAAATTAAGGTTTTGTAATATTGACTCTCTAATAATTTGATTACATTCAGTCCAACCATTTATATTCCAGCTAGCAATTTTTAGAGACTGGGTATCATATTAATTTAACTGTGTCCAACTGTAACTATTGCCATTTTCTGGATTTATGTTATAGGCCTGACTTACAGTTTGTCCAACTACTGAATAAGGATAGGTTCCATGCGATGGTCCTTGAACTGTCATGTCACTGTTCTGTTCCTTGCTTCTGGTTGTAAAAACGTGCTGAGCAGATAAAGGAGGTTGTTGCATTTGACCAGGTATCACTGCTTGATATTGAGGAAAAACTGGGGTACAATGTGCATTGCCACTGCTAACTTCAGATGAGGCCATCGATGCAAGATTCTGATGTGGTGCCCTTGCTTGATATGAGCTCTGAGAGAGAGGTTGGCAGATCGATTCAGAGATGCCTGGGGAATGGTGCTGAATCTGGTGATGTTGACTTTGAGGTGATGATCCAGACTTTGCAGCTGAATGTGCTTCAAGAGGCATTTTTGACTGAGTTGTAAGAGCGTTCTGTTGAGGGATATTCTTTGGAGATGCTTCCTGTTTCCGTTGAGTGTCACCCCATTCACGTTTCATCAATCGACCATTTCCAGCTATCCTGAAGGATTTTAACTGAGGCATTTCTGATAACAATGTTTTGTTGATGTCTATTATCCTTTCTGTATGTGACTTGGAAGATCTGACAAAAACCCTTTCAAAACCTTTGGCATGTTTAAGCTGTGACTTGTTTCTAAGAAGATTGATCTTTTCTTCCACTGTCCTCAGCTGGATTTTAAATATCCCTTTCTTTCCATTTCGTTCTGGAGTTCTCATAGTGTCCACAATCATGTCCTGACGACCTCCTAGAGCGTGTATAAGGCCAACTGCCCACTGGTAATCACTTCCAGATATCCTCGGGGGATTGGTAACCACTAAAGTGATGTCTGGGCTGAATTTTGGTTGTACTTGAGATTTTACCTCAGCAACAGAAGTCCCTAGGGTAGAAACTTCTTCATTCAGTTTATGTATTTCCTTATCATGTGCAGCCACAGTTTTTTCTATCCTATCAACCCTAGAAAGAATTTGGTCCTGTTTCCGATCAATTTCCTCTACTTTTTTGGTCACATAGTTTAATTTCATATAAATTTCTTGTAGAATGTCTGGCTTATTTTCAAGATCTTTTGTTGATTCCATTGTTGCATTTGTAGTTGGGTTTTCCATAGCAACATCCATATTCAAACGTTTTGGCACTTTAAGTTTGGGACTCGGTGTACTTTGTGTACTCCTGTTCCTTTTTGACCTTTTTTTCCTTCTAGACATAACAAACACAAAGGTAACACAGTTCACTTGTTGACACGACACTGGGCCTTGCACTTAATATGATACACATAGTGAAAAAGAACAAAGCCAAATAGTCCAGGGTAAATTAATTTAGGCCTTTTTCCTCTCTTGTAAGCCTATAGCAGAGAGAGTTTTGTTATACACAGATTCTAATTGATTATAGTTCAATATTACTTTCAGTATTATTCAGCATAGTGAATAATACAGAATTAAAGAAATAGTCAATTTTATTCCAATGGATGAGCTGATACATATATCACCAGATGTACAACACTAAACATTGCCCGCTTATCCAAAAGTTAATGTTTATTTCCAACAACTTCTATAAAAAAAAAGTAAAATTATTGAGAGCCAGAAAAAAAACACGTCTGTTCCACACAGTTCCACATACAAAAAAAAATCATTACTACATACCTGTGAAAATTATGCAATTAAACATGAGATAATTTTTAACTCAATCAAGTCTATGTGTATGTGTGTCACTCCAAAATGCCATAGACCTAGTCACATACCTTCTGTGAGGTTAAATAACCAGCAATTGGAATTTACTGATACTTTTAAATACCTGGGCTGCATTATTACTAATACAATGGATGACACTCTAGATATTTCTAAGCAAATGAGAAGCATATATGTCAGGTCTAACATGCTTAATGTAAAGTTTGGTTGTTGTACTAAGATTATAAAATCTCTGTTATTTCAGTCATACTGTACAAACCTGTACTGTTCTCATCTTTGGTGGAACTGTCGGCGTGATATGTACAAAAAAATGATGGTAGCCTACAATAATTGTTTTAGAAGGTTTATGGGCTACATGTATGATTCAAGTGCCAGTCAGATGTTCCTGGAAATTAATGTTCTTCATTTTAAAGTTTTAAGAAGAAAATGTTTGCAAAATTTTATGAATCGTTTGAACTCATCTGAGAATAACCTCATAAAGCTTATTTAAGCAACAAATTTATTGTATCATTCCACTTTTTACAAGGAATGGTGTACCATAATGTTTTAGTCTTGTTAACATCTTTAATGTTGTAGATAGTGCTGTAATAATAATTTTATAACTATTATATGTCTTTGCAAAAATTTTGTCTACACGTATATACTATTGTTGTAATTATATGGAACATGAGTCTGTAATAAATAAATAAATAATTGTTAAAAATGAAAAAAAGATATCTGACATGGGCTGTATCTCAGACAGCATAGTGAATAGGAACTTGACAAGGATATTGGCTGGGAGATGTAAGTTATAATGTAACCTTTATTTTAGCTTTAACGTTGCTGTGGAGACCTTGATTAAAAATCTGGTCTGGGCTCTGTCTTGTTAACCATGAGGTGTACAAAGTTAATACTTGGCAGGGATGTTGGTTGGGTGTAGGTACACAATGTCCTGGTATGACCTCTGATGTGATCTTTGACCATAGCTGTACCAGAATGTTTCCTACCATGACATATGAGACATATTTCTCCTATCAGTTTGCTATATATGGATTGCTTCAACTGATTATTGTATTTATTTTTTACATAATTGCTGTATCTCTATTGGCAGCTGTATTTTCATTAATAAATAGATGAATTAATAAAGTTTACTATTTCATAAATTTTACTTAAAGTTTATAAATCAATGCTTTGATCTAGCTGTTTAATTGTCTTATTTTGAAGTTCTGTCTTTATATACATGTTCTCCTTCTTGAGTGGTATTTTTTTCTGCACATTTGCAAAAATTAAACTGTTCAGAAAGACTCCTTATCTTTGTACTTTTTCATCTCTTCTATATCTCATGGCGTGCTATTTCCCCAGGCTGTGGGGTACCTTCATCTTGCAGTCTATTTTTAACACTACTTTTGTATTATGACTGCTCTTAGTGGAGGGGTGTGCTGTATCCTCGTGGTTTGAATTAATATTGTTTTAACTGTATAAGGAGTTTAAGACAAAGATTTTGGCTCTCAAAAACATGGAGTACAGGCAAGCAACTGCCAAGTTTTCCATTTTATCGTGCTCCTGGAATTGAACCCAGGACCCGTGAGGCTCACAGTGTGCTACCCACTGAACCACTTGAAAAAAAAAGTATATTTAACAGAAAAAAAGGCCCCCAGTGTGAGTAATGGATATTTTTATTTCCTTCATTAAATGCAAAATACGAAGTATTTTTTGGACACTCTGAAGCTTAATAATTTATCGCTGACTTAAACTCAGGTCTTCAGTGGCCTAGCAGGTTAACAGATTTGGCTTCTTAAATCACAGGCTGTCACCTCTGTGTGCATTGGACTCCCACAAGTGACAATATTGAGGACCTGTCCCAATATATATATAATATATATATATGACCCAGGCTGTTGAACAGGGCATAAAACACCAACTTTGACAGACTTAAACTCCTACCAAGTGGTATATATTTAGACATAACAGTATAGTAGACCTACTGAACAAAATGTACTATCTGAAAATTGTCATGGCTGTAATTGATTTATTTCAGACTATAGGTATCAGCCACCAAGATGACGTTGTCGGCATGTAACTGAGATGGAAGGCATTAGCTCCAGTAACTTACAGCCTGCTGTCCCAGATTTAGCTGAAAGCTGTGCTTTGAATGAGCAAAAAGAGGATAAAAATGAGGGGGGTTTAGAAAGGTCAACAAACAACCCAGCATTGGATATAAAAGGAAATACTGCCAACACAAGATATGCTTCTCAGGTGGATGTAAGAAAGAATGCCGAGGAGTCCTGGAAACAGCCACGGGATAATAATGATTTGTCCGCAACATCAGAGGATATGATGGTAGACAGTGTAAGTATTAAGACAACATATTTCTTAATTTTAGGGTGTATGGCCATAAGAAAATTGCCACAATTACATAATATTTTATATTTTATCGCAGCAGAAGACAAATATATAAAATCACTCAAAGGAGTGTGCATTTGATAAAATTTAAAATCTAAGTTAATTGGGTTTCACATAAGGTACGGAACATATCTGGATGTTAAATTAAGTTTCTAAAATATTTTATGAAAAATTAGTATCTGTTCACACATATATTTTATGAAAAAATAATATTTCCTCACACATAAATTTATAAGTTTTGCACACCTGAGAAATAAAAAAAAATATATTACCTTGCCTTTATTCCGAAAGTATTTAGGTCAATTGCAACACTAAGTGGATAAAAAGAAAAAATAAATTCTAATGTTGAAAGTCCTGCTGCTTGCCAAGCAATTATGGTCATAGCAAAACTTACGGACACTCCAGTTTTCCTTACACCAATCTTTTTGGTTTTGAAATGTAGCTAATTGTTTTACAGTGGTGGATCAATTTACACAACAATAGAAATATATTTGCTGCAGACTTGGAACCTGAGAGCTTTAGATTTAGAAATAAACTGATAAAACATATGGGGTGACCATAATTGCTTTGCAAGCAGTAGAGCTGTTGGATTCATTACTTGTGTCAAGTTGTGTGTAAATTAAAGAGCAGAGACATAGCTTATTAGAAGACATTGGGATTAAATTCTAGACACTGCCTTTTATGTCATTTATTCAGTTGTGCAAATTTTGGCTGCTTTTAAGGGTAAAAAATAAAAACAATGACTCCTAAAGAGTAAAGTAATGGTGAAAAGAATACTTGAGCTTTAAAATTTCTTGGTGACATCATCCAAATCTGTCTATCTGTCTCTTTGCCATAGTGCTTCGTGGTGTTGTAAACCATTGCCTTTTAATGTTAGCTGACTAATTATCATGGAGACCTGTTTTATTAAAATATCAATACTCTAAAGACATTTGTACCCCACAGTCTTTACGGGCTGTGCAGGTATTGTTTTTACCCATGCTTCTGGATGGTTGGGCATGTTAGCCACGGGGGAAAAGTTTGTCCGGGCTGTATCTTAGAACTGTGAGATGTAAGATGTTGATACTTGGTAATTACATTGGTTAGGGTTGTAGTTGTGCAACCTTATGTTGTTGCCTTGATTTTAACCTTTGACCAGGCTGTGGTGGCCTTGACCGCTCTCTGTATCTCCCAACCTTTTAAAAGGTTACATCATCACTCATAAATTACTAATATGCCATTTTGAGATAATAATATGTCATTTTTCTCTGTAAAAACCCAATAATCGGTAAAATGTGATTAATGTTATATCCAAATTCAACAAAATTATTCCTTATTTTAGTATTATGTCACCTTTTATTGTGTCGAGATTGGTTTACTAACCACATATTTTACTTCCAGTTGGTGTGTGCTAAAATGCGGTTTCCCAAAATTCAGGTTATTTTTTTTATGTCATCACTCTGCGGCGTGGGCGTCCACGTCCGCGTGAACAACTTCTTCTCCAAAACTACAAGGCCTAGAGACATGCTGTTTTTTTATGTCAGCTGACTTGTCAGTCAGCTGACATTATGTCGTCACTCTGCGGCGTGGGCGTACGCATCTGCGTCCATGTCCGCGTCCGTGTGAACAACTTCTTCTCCAAAACTACAAGGCCTAGAGACATGCTGTTTTTTTTAAAAGATACCTTATCTATCAAGGATGAAAAAGTGTTCAAGGCATGCAAATCTGTCTGTTCGTCTGTTTGGTAGAGACATTACAAGGGAGGTACCCCCACCAAAAGTGTGAAAATTTCAACACTTTATCGCAATTTTCTCAGTGACTATTTGAAGGATTTCTCTCATATCTTGCATATATGTACTAGGCCAGAGGTAGATTCTCTTGTGTGAGTATGAGACCTGGATCTGTCTTATTTTTTTTTTAATAAATTTTTTTAATATTTTTTAATGCATTAAAATTCATGAAATGATGCACTAAATCACTTATAACTTGAAAAGTGTTGCATTTAGAGCATTTTGTTAAAATATGTTGTTCAGCTACTTTTTCCATAGCTACAACATGGTGAGTAACTTGGGTGTCTATCTCAATAGCTAACTGAGTAATAGCTACTTTTGGGCTTTTCAGTAACTTCCATCATGAGTAAACTCACTTGTAACTTGAAAACTATTGCATTTAGAGAATTTTGTATAAATATGTTATTCAGCTACTTTTGGGTCAGCTATAACATAGTAAAATTTCAGACCTGTAGCTCATGCCATAGCTGAGTAATAGCTACTTTGATGTTATCACTGTTGAGTAAATCACTTATAACTTGAAAAGTATTGCATTTAGAGTATTTAGTTTCAATATGTTATTCACCTATTTTGGGGTCAGCTATAACTTAGTGAAGTTACAGACCTGTAGCTCATGGCACAACTGAGCAATAGCTATTTTCAGATTATCACTATTGAGTAAATCAATTGTAACTTGAAAACTATTGCATTTACAGTGTTTTGCTGAAATATGTTGTTCACCTACTTTTGGGTCAGCTATAACATAGTAAAAATTTATACATGTAGCTCATTGCATAGCTGAGTAATAGCTATTTTCAGGTTCTCACTATTGAGTAAATCAGTTGTAACTTGAAAACTATTGCATTTGGAGAATTTTGTATAAATATGTTGTTCACCTACTTTTGGGTCAGCTATAACATAGTAAAATTTTAGACCTGTAGCTCATTGCATAGCTGAGTAATAGCTACTTTGAGGTTATCACTGTTGAGTAAACTCACTTATAACTTGAAAATTATTGCATTTTGAGTATTTTGTTTCATGTGTTATTCACCTATTTTGGGGTCAGCTATAACTTAGTGAAGTTCCAGACCAGTGGCTCATTGGATAGCTGAGTAATAGCTACTTTGAAGTTCTCACTGTTGAGTAAATCAGTTGTAATTGGAAAACTATTGCATTTACAGAAATTTGTGTAAATATGTTATTCAGCTACTTTTGGGTCAGCTATAACATAGTGAAGTTACAGACCTGTAGCTCATGGCACAACTGAGCAGTAGCTATTTTCAGGTACTGACTGTTGAGTAAATCAGTTGTAACTTGAAAACTATTGCATTTGGAGAATTTTGTATAAATATGTTGTTCATCTACTTTTGGGTCAGCTATAACATAGTAAAATTTCAGACCTGTAGCTCATTGCATAGCTGAGTAATAGCTACTTTGAGGTTATCACTGTTGAGTAAATCACTTATAACTTGAAAATTATTGCATTTTGAGTATTTTGTTTCATGTGTTATTCACCTATTTTGGGGTCAGCTATAACTTAGTGAAGTTCCAGACCTGTGGCTCATTGCATAGCTGAGTAATAGCTACTTTGAAGTTCTCACTGTTGAGTAAATCAGTTGTAATTGGAAAACTATTGCATTTACAGAAATTTGTGTAAATATGTTATTCAGCTACTTTTGGGTCAGCTATAACATAGTGAAGTTACAGACCTGTAGCTCGCACAACTGAGCAATAGCTATTTTCAGATTATCACTATTGAGTAAATCAGTTGTAACTTGAAAACTATTGCATTTACAGTGTTTTGTTTAAATATGTTGTTCACCTACTTTTGGGTCAGCTATAACATAGTAAAAATTCAGACATGTAGCTCATTGCATAGCTGAGTAATAGCTACTTTGAGGTTATCACTGTTGAGTAAGTCAGTTCTAACTTGAAAACTATTGCATTTAGAGTATTTTATTTAAATATGTTATTCACATAATTTTTGGTCAGCTATAACATAGTGAAATTGCAGACCTGTATGTCATGGCATAGCTGAGCAATAGCTACTTTCAGGTTCTCACTGTTGAGTAAATGATTGTATCCACTGGATAGCTGCAGTGTGTAGAGAGATTTCACCATTACTGCTCTAATGAAAAAAACATTATGGCTAGCCTTCTCAAGTTTGCAGAATATATGAATAACCATAAAATGTTGCCTGGGAATATTTTTGGCATCATTTTGAAAAACAAGATGGCTGCCAGGGACGTTTATTCGACTTTAAACAAGGACTTTTGTTGGCCCTCTAGTGCAAAGGATATTATGGATAGAGATCTTAAATTCGCAGGATATGTTCCTCATTATAAAATCTTGACTGGGAATGTTTTTGGCCTCATTTTGAAAAACAAGATGGCCGCCAAGGGCATTTCTTTGTCAGTCATGAAAAGTGCTTATATCTCCCTTATTATTGGTCCTAGAGGTTTGGGATGGTAAAGCAACCTATAGGAAATCATGGGCTGGGAATCTTCTGGTGTGGTCAGATTTGACCTTTGATCCCTCCTTCAAGGTCAAACAAGGATAGCCAAACTTAAAAGTGTTTATAACTTGCTCATTATTGATCCTAGAGGTTTGGGATGGTAAACAGACATTTTGGAATCATGGGCTGGGAATCTGTTGATGTGGTTCGATTTGACCTTGGACCCCTCCTTCAAGGTCAAACGAGGAAAGCCAAACTTAAAGTGCTTATAACTCGTTTATTATTGGTCCTAGAGGTTTGGAATGGAAAACCAACCTATAGAAAATCATGGGCTGGGAATCTTTTGGTGTGGTCGGATTTGACCTTGGACCCTGCCTTCAAGGTCAAATGAGGATAGCCAAACTTAAAAGTGCTTATAACTCGCTAATTATGGTCCTAGAAGTTTGGGATGGTAAACAAACCTATAGGAAATCATTGGCTGGGACTCTATTGGTGTGGTCAGATTCGACCTTGGACCCCTCCTTCAAGGTCAAACAAGGATAGCGAAACTTAAAAGTGCCTATAACTCGCTTATTATTGGTCCTAGAGGTTTGGGGTGGTAAACCAACCTATAGAAAATCATGGGCTGAGAATCTTTTGGTGTGGTCGGATTTGACCTTGGACCCTGCCTTCAAGGTCAAACGAGGATAGCCAAACTTAAAAGTGCTTATAACTCGCTTATTATGGTCCTAGAGGTTTGGGATGGTAAACCAACCTATAGGAATTCATGGGATGGGAATGTTTTTGTGTGGTTGGATTTGACCTTGGACCCCTTCTTCAAGGTTGAACGAGGATATTGCATTTGCAGTATTTCTTTAAATATGTTTTAACCTACTTTTTACACTAAAACAGTTACCTTGTTATTTTCTTTTATAATACCATTTGCAGGGCACTACTTTTTTGTCCTTCTGTCAGCTTCGAAATTTCTTTCGAACATACTGTTCAATTACCATTTACTGTACTTCTGTACAGCACTTTCCCTGATAATTATGCTTTCCTCTCATTATCACCTTCACAAATCAAAAACACTCACTCAGCTGACACAGTACCCGTTCACGGGCACTCTACTCTTGTTTAAAAGATACCTTATCTATCGAGGATGAAAAATTGTTCAAGGCATGCAAATCTGTCTGTTTGTCTGTTTGCTAGAGACATTACAAGGGAGGTACCCCCACCAAAAGTGTGAAAATTTCAACTTTTTATCACAATTTTCTCAGTGACTATTGCAGGGATTTCTCTCATATCTTGCATATATGTACTAGGCCAGAGGTAGATTCTCTTGTGTGAGTATGAGACCTGGATCTGTCTTACTTTTTTTTTTAATAAATTTTTTTAATAATTTTTAATGCATTAAAATTCATGAAATCATGCACTAAATCACTTATAACTTCAAAAGTGTTGCATTTACAGCATTTTGTGAAAATATGTTGTTCAGCTACTTTTTTCATAGCTACAATATGGTGAGTAAGTTGAGTGTCTGTCTCAATAGCTAAGTGAGTAATAGCTACTTTTGGGCTTTTCAGTAACTTCCATTATGAGTAAAATCACTTGTAACTTAAAAACTATTGCATTTAGAGAATTTCGTATAAATATGTTATTCAGCTACTTTTGGGCCAGCTATAACATAGTAAAATTTCAGACCTGTAGCTCATGGCATAGCTGAGTAATAGCTACTTTTAGGTTATCACTGTTTAGTAAATCGCTTATAACTTGAAAACTATTGCATTTAGAGAATTTCGTATAAATATGTTATTCAGCTACTTTTGGGTCAGCTATAACATAGTAAAATTTCAGACCTGTAGCTCATGGCATAGCTGAGTAATAGCTACTTTTAGGTTATCACTGTTGAGTAAATCACTTATAACTTGAAAAGTGTTGCATTTAGAGCATTTTGTTAAAATATGTTATTCAGCTACTTTTTTCATAGCTACAATATGGTGAGTAAGTTGGGTGTCTGTCTCAATAGCTAAGTGAGTAATAGCTACTTTTGGGCTTTTCAGTAACTTCCATCATGAGTAAAATCACTTGTAACTTAAAAACTATTGCATTTAGAGAATTTCGTATAAATATGTTATTCAGCTACTTTTGGGCCAGCTATAACATAGTAAAATTTCAGACCTGTAGCTCATGGCATAGCTGAGTAATAGCTACTTTGAGGTTATCACTGTTGAGTAAATCACTTATAACTTGAAAAGTATTGCATTTAGAGTATTTTGTTTCAATATGTTATTCACCTATTTTGGGGTCAGCTATAACATAGTGAAGTTTCAGACCTGTGGCTCATTTCATAGCTGAGTAATAGCTACTTTGAAGTTCTCACTGTTGAGTAAATCAGTTATAATTGGAAAACTATTGCATTTACAGAAATTTGTGTAAATATGTTATTCAGCTACTTTTGGGTCAGCTATAACATAGTGAAATTATAGACCTATAGCTCATGGCACAACTGAGCAATAGCTATTCTCAGGTACTGACTGTTGAGTAAATCAGCTATAACTTGAAAAATATTGCTTTTGGAGTATTTTGTTAAAATATATAATTGTTCACCTACTTTTGGGTCAGCTATAACATAGTGAAATTACAGACCTATAGCTCATGGCATAGCGGAGCAATAGCTATTTTCAGGTTCTCACTATTGAGTAAATCAGTTGTAGCTTGAAAACTATTGCATTTACAGTAGTTTGCTTAAATATGTTGTTCACCTACTTTTGGGTTAGCTATAACATAGTAAAATTTCAGACATGTAGCTCATTGCATAGCTGAGTAATAGTTCCTTTGAGAATCTCACTGTTGAGTAAATCAGTTGTAACTTGAAAACTATTACATTTAGAGTAATTTGTTAAATATGTTATTCACAGAATTTTTGGTCAGCTATAACATAGTGAAATTGCAGACCTCTATGTCATGGCATAGCTGAGCAATAGCTACTTTCAGGTTCTCACTGTTGAGTAAATCATTGTATCCACTGGATAGCCGCAGTGTGTAGAGAGAGATTTCACCATTACTGCTCTGATGAAAAAAAATATTATAGCTAGCTTTCTTAAGTTTGCAGTATATATTAATAACCATAAAATGTTGTCTGGGAATATTTTTGGCCTCATTTTGAGAAACAAGATGGCCGCCACAGGTGTTTTTTGTCAGTCATGAAAAGTGCTTATATCTCCCTTATTATTGATCCTAGAGGTTTGGGATGATAAACCAACCTGTAGGAAATCATGGGGTGGGAATCTTTTGGTGTGGTCAGATTTGACCTTCAATGACCCCTCCTTCAAGGTCAAACAAGGATAGCCAAACTTAAAAGTGCTTATAACTCGCTTATTATTGGTCCCAGAGGTTTGGGATGGTAAACAGACAGGAAATCATGGGCTGTGAATCTGTTGATATGGTCCGATTTGACCTTGGAACCCTCCTTCAAGGTCAAATGAGGATAGCGAAAATTGAAAGTGCCTACAACTCGCTTATTATTGGTGACAGAGATTTGGGATGGTAAACCATCCCATAGGAAATCATTGGCTTGGAATCTTTTGGTATGGTCAGATTTGACCTTTGGACCCCTCCTTCAAGGTCAAATGTGGACAGCCAAGCGTAAAAGTGCTTATAACTCATTTATAATTGGTCCTAGAGGTTTGGAATGGTAAACCATAGGAAATCATGGGCTGGGAATGTATTTGTGTGGTTAGATTTGACCTTGGACCCCTTCTTCAAGGTCGAACGAGGATATTGCATTTGTAGTATTTCTTTAAATATGTTTTAACCTATTTTTTACACTTAAACAATTACCTTGTTATTTTCCTTCATAATACCATTTACAGGGCACAACTTTTTTATCCTTTTCTTCTGTCAGCTTCGGAATTTCTTTCGAACTTGCTGTTCAGTTACCATTTACTGTATTTCTGTACAATCCTTTTCCTGATAATTATTCTGTCCTCTAATCACCTTCACAAATCAAAAACACTCAGTCAGCTGACACAGTGCCCGTTCATGGGCACTCTCCTCTTGTTTAAATGCCCAGCCGGTTTTCATTGTCATAAATGCCCATTCCAACTTTTGCAAATATTGGGTCACTTAGCCCATGGGCACTACAGAGAGCGGCCCCAGTAGTTTTAAGACCACAGGACTGATAACTTAGCAAAGTTACTGGCCCGTCAGAAAGTTTATCATTCTGATATACAAACATTTCTGGGAATTACAAATTGCTAGATGGCTATAAAAATACATTGCATATGGCAGTAATTATTACAAACTAGAAATAATTATAATCAAATTAAAGCAACGTTTATAGCAATATATGGTAAAGTTAAGTACCCAGGTCTCAGTATATATAACAGTCTGTGATGAAATTAATATACTAGGAAACACCTCTACATGTACAATCAGTTGCGTAGACATCCAATCAAGGCCGAAGCAAATTTGCTCTTTCAATTTTATTATATTAAAAATTAATGAAAAACAGAATGAAAAAAAATATAAAACATTTTGTATACTTCTTTATTACTTCAGCTATGTAAATTACACTAAATCTGAGAGATTATGGATCAACTTCATTGTTCTGAATATAATACATCAAGATAACTTTGGTGAAATTCTTATTGTTAAAAACTATTTAGTAGCGATTGTCCTTAAATGTGTCAAATATCTATCTCATGGTCCCAATCTTGAAGATGGAAACACCAGAGGTAATCAAATATCATTTTGTAAATGGGAAGGGGTAGTCACGCTTAAGATGAAACAGATGCATTCTTCCACATCCCCAGTCACAAATGAAGTCTTAGGTTTTATTTGAATTTTGCAACATGCTGTCAGTGAAAGAATGTACCAGTGTCATATGAGTTCAGCGCCCTAGCTTTCATTATTGCTTTGGTGCCTTTTGAGTTCACTCCTGTTACAATAGGAAAACTTCCCGAATGACATATACAGAAAAAATATATCACGAATGAAGAGGACAATAACATACGAGTGTGTAGCACAATCTTCATGAGTGATAATTTTTTTTGTATATATCTGATGAGGGATGTTTTACTTTTATTATCCACCATTCTGTATGATTTTTGGGTTAAATAACATGAATATTTAATGAGAGAACATGAAAAAAGCTATCAAAAAGCAGTGGCAACAGCGAATATAAAAACTTCAATCTTTAACTTGCAATATCTCAATCATCTCTGCGTGGATTTTATGCAACAAACCTGAGCAGAAGTGCTATAGAAAGACCTTTCTAGTGATATATTATACATATTTGTAAGTTATGTACTTTCGGAGAAATTGTTGGAAAAACAAAGTTATTCACAGTCATTATCCATAGTACCGGGGAACTGGTGTATAATAATACAAAAAAAATACATCCCGGTCTGTATTTCCCCATATTTAGGGCAAATACGTCGTGTGGTGGATGATTAAAAAGCAATATTCTTATGCTTCAAAACAGCATTCTTCAGTACCCAGACGACTGGTTATTATGCACTCCATCACAGCAAAATTGGTGGGAGCAGTCGAGACACTAGCAGCATTTGTAAAAGAACTCTGTTGGGCGATAAACTTCCAAAAGCCTGACCTAACCCGAACTCAGTACTTTGTCTTAATCTTTGGTTACAGATTTGACTTAAGCAAATTTTAAGGCAAAGTTTCCCCCCACAGAAGAAAAAGGTGGGATGTTTTCACAAAGGCAATGGAGGGTTTATGTACAAGTTTGACGACCACTCCCAGAATTCTAATGTCATTCATAGGGATTTTAGCCTATTTTAGCCTCTAGAAATGACAGTCCCTATGGGCAAATTACACATGAGACCTAAAACCCATTGGAAGTATCCTCAATCACTGGATTTTCATATTCCCTGTTCATAGATTTTAAAAAGGTCATATGATCTGGTGGAAAGTCCCAAATAATGTGTTAATAGATTGTCCTCTCCATGCAGAGGAGCACAATCTCATGTTCTTCGCTGATGCATCAGTAAAGGGTTGGGTAACGCATTTAAGATGCCTGATAATCAGTGGCAGGTGGTCAGTCACATGTCTTCGTGTAAACATTTTAAAAACCTGAAGGCTGTGCTTCTTGCAATTTGAAGGCTTGTCAAATTCACGTTCAAAACAAGAGTTGCTGCAGACAATGCAACAGTAGTGTCTTATCTCAACAAGCAAGGGGGTAGGGGGGTGAGGGGCTCATTCCTCAGATACGTGTCTTATGGTTTGGTGTCTAATGGCTTTTTGCAATTCCAGAGCTGGGCCCGGATTCACGAACAATACTTAGATAAGGTGACCTTAGATCTAAGTAAGGGAAGGTTTTTCACTTGACTAAGTTTTTCTTAGAATTGGTATTCACGAAACAATACTTAGATAAGGTTACCTTAGATTTTAAGTAAGGAAAAAACCTCTCCTAACTCTTTAGTTATGGTTGTGTCAGTGAATCTGATTGGCCAAGTGGTATGGAAAATTTTGGTCTATATACATTGGATTGTTTATGATAATGATCCTCTACAAAGAATATTTGTCACAGCTTATTAAAGTGAGATTTTTAATTATTTTAGCTGATGAGCTTGGAGAGTAAAATTAATTCCTAGTGAAAATTTTAATCTGTTCCTTTCAAGTAGAATCTAGCCATTAGTGGAAATTATTTCTGAAGAATTAGTTAAAACTTCATCTTACTAAAATTTGACTTATACACTAACCACATGGATAAATAAACCTCCCCATCCAAATACAACACTATTATTGCTCAATGTTTACAAACTAAATCATGTAATATTAACATCCTGTCCTCTCAAGGTAGCTTTCAACTTAACTTAAAATCTAAGTATGGGTTTTAAGGTCACCTTAGAGTTAGGAACGTTCGTGAATAAGGTTTCATAGTTTCTTACTTGAAATCTAAGTAATACTTAAAATTTAAGTTAGGAATGGTCTAAGTATTGTTTGTGAATCCGGCCCCAGTTTTGCTGAGGATCTCGCCATATACCCTGTGTATACATGTATTTTCTATTCATAGAGTACTCGTACATGTTAGGAAATAGCTGATGTAGATTCCAGTATGTGTATATGTTTTAGTACATCATAGCAAGTGAAAACTTTTACACCATGTTTTCCGTTATTTACAAAGGAACCTGACCCTTCAGCAAGGGTGTTATTCCCTCTCATGATAAATACCTCGAGGAAAAGATGCATCAAAACACATTATTTATCGATATCTGTTCCACATTATTTAATATTTAACAATAACTTTACCAAATTTATTTCTGTGGCAATTAATTCTGTATGAGGAAACATACTACATGTCTTTCCTTTTCCCCTTCCTTTAAACTTTAACTCTTTTGATATTTTAAGCCTTTTAGGATCCTCTGTTTTTGTCTTCAAAAACCTTTTTCTAGTTTCTAATTGTTTTGTAGAGTTCAAATTTCAAACCTTTAAAAAATTCTCTGCATTTTTAAAGTGAACTATAGAACTTGCAAGCAGCATTGCAGCACACTTTTCAGCATTTTCAACAGTGTTTCGTATTTTTTTTTAATAAATCCACTAATTTGATAATTTGAACTAATTTAAATATTTTTTTAGATAACTAATAGGCTACCCTATTAAAATCTGTTATTTTATTGTTGTACACTTGTGTTGCAACTCAGGACACTTTTTTAACAAACAGTGTACATATGCAACAAAGAAGAATAGAATATTTTATTTTGCTTTATAATCCTTGTCCCATATGAAGAGTAATTTCTGCCATGCTGTCACTGAAATTTATCCTGTCAGTGAATAAAATGTTCTTTGTGAACTAAACAACAAATAAATATGCATTCATGGGATTTCCTTTATATGTTTAACTCAGGACACTTTTCAAGGACATGCTATTTTCATTAATCAAAGGGAAAAGTGATTTTTATTATTTCTGGTTTTATTGATGTTTTGTAATGTATAATAAGTTATATTAAACAAGACACAATACAATATAATAGAGTATAGCTGTGCACAAGGAAGCACATAGTATTACCTCAGTGATGCCACTAATTATATCTGTACTGTCTGGTATCTTAAAAGTGTGACTCTGCTATCTCAGGAATAATATGGTAAAAATTTGTCAGAAGTGGCATGTATGTAACGTACGTACTTGTATATTTTTGATACATGGATGGTGAGATCATTTTCACCAAGTGTTTATGGTGTTTGTATTAGTGTTGGGACTTTCCTCCCAAGTTTCGTGGTCAATTACTCGTCCATTTTTCCGACCGATGATCGAACCCTAATCGATTATTTTACTCCATTTTGGGCAATTATTTAAGAAATGCTTTCTGGGATAAAGTATAGGTCAATTCGGTAAGAATAATGGTGTTCCTTTAGAATCCACCAAAAGTACCAACTTCCTGTAAATAGGGCGGTAGATATAAACAATGTGGAATTTCATGACAAATCTGTCAATTTATTAAATAATAATGCCTAATATGTTTACAAAATATGTGGATATTGAGGTACATTTGTAGAGGTAAGATTTAACCTGAAAATTTGATTTAATTTATTAGAAAATGACAATGACCGACCATCTTTGTACACTATCACCGACGATAAATCGAGCACACGTCTTATCGTCCCAACAACAGTTTGTATATGTTTCAGTGTACGGGTGTCCTGATTTAAAACCTGCAAGTGTTTGCAACACAGGTGTACAAATAGTGGTGTTTTTACGAGCGGTTATATTACAGAATATACTAGTGATAAATAAATGGACAATAATTGAGGATTAATGATCATCTGCGATGCATCTTATAAATATCAAATACCATAAACTTTATCTTATTTTGGGGGGATTAAACAAAATTTGATGAAATATTCATATAATTTTTACTTTTATGAGGTTACGTTATGATTTATGATATAACTATGGTGATGACTACTTCCACTTCCAACAGGAAGTAACAAAACGTAAATGTTGTTTACTTTTTTATTGCTTCAAATGTTCACCATTTTTAACAACTGTCAGCACGAAATAAATATAAAATCTAATTTATTTCAGGAAAAGTTATCAATGCACATCTACTTGAAGAGCAATGTAGGTTTAATTTGTGAAACAATGGAAACTGTGGTATTGCCCACGAATTTGTCCATGGTATAGATACCTTGTGTACCTTGACGATTACAGCACTATGTACAAAGGATGCATTCTGGTCATTTTTAAGCATCCCTTGAAAAGGGACACTTGGTAAGTGTCCCGCAAGGGATGCTTGTTTGTATATTGGAGAAGCGACTGCCGGATCCGCATTTTCTTTTCGCAATAGCTTCCCAGCCATAATGCGGATTGTTTTCATATTTGGCAGGTGTATGCAGTAGCCCTGGGAAATTTTTCTGTATATGCTGCGATAACATTTTCACCAATCAGAGAGGTCACATGACCAAAAAATGTGGGTTTTTTTTTGGAAGGGCGTCCTTGTCCGGATGATAACTTACAAAGCATTTTATCTATCCACCTGACATTTAGCAAATACCTTCCTCATATAAAGATCTGGGCGACATTAAATTTTGGCAGGGATAGGTTCAGAGTTTTGCGACATTAAATTTTGGCAGGGATAGGTTCAGAAATGACTGAGTTATTGATGATTAATCAAGCATTAACAATTTTCTTAACAAGTAAATCACAAAACTGCTTATATCTCCTTAACCATGTGAGATAGAACGATTTTGTCGAAATTTTCGAACAACAGGGTATCTAAACAAACTACTCTGTCCAATTTTCAAAAAATTTTCTCCTCCTCAAAAATGGGGGGTCATATTCAATTTTCGAATTTTTGACAAAACAATGCAAAACACAAAGTTGGAAATACAGCCTCATAAGGTACACATATAGAACAATACTAAGTGTTATACGAGTACTTTTTTGAAACCATTTTCTTCATAAAATAAAAATTTTCTAGTGGGATTTCGGCAAAATTTATTCCCACAGGGTATCTGTGAAGACTGTCCTTTCCAGGTTTCAACAAATATATCACTCACCAAAAATTGCGGCTATTTTGAATTTTCGATTTTTTTTCAAAAATGCAAAACACAAAAATGCTTGTATCTCGAAAACTCTGCCAGATAGATCGAATTCGGCAAAATTTTTTACCCAAAGGGTATCTGTGAAGACTAGCCTTTCCAAGTTTCAACAAATATTTCACTCGCCAAAAATGGTGGCCATTTTGAATTTTCGAATTTTTTTCAAAAATACAAAACACAAAAATGTTTGTATCTCGAAACCTGTGCTAGATACAGCTATTTTGATGACATTTTTGACCAACAGGATAACTCTGCTGAGTAGCTCACCCAATTCTCAAAAAAATTTGCCCTCTCAAAAAAGGGGGTCATTGTCAATTTTCAAATTTGTGACAAAAAGTGCAAAACACCAAATTCTCTTTGTCTCCTTAACCATGCAAGATAGAGCAATTTCATCAAAATATTTTAAACACACTGTATCCGAGATAACTACCCTGCCCAAGAACCTCTTTTCCTATATTCTGGATTTGTTGAGCTATAAGCAGAACTTTCTTACATGATTATGCTGTCATTATTTCTCCTTTTCGGGACGATGGCAAAAACAAATTAAAGCAAAAACAATCGCTTTGTTTTGCAAGCGATCCTCTAGTTAGTTTTGCTACCTGTTTTCCGACAGCCTACGCCACCATAGTAACTTTGACGTTAAATACCTCCCTTAATATAAGGCCTATAAAAATGATATTTTAGTAGATGCCATCTGTAGGCATGAGAAAACTTTTGGGCAGGTATAAATTTGACCAGTGACCTTCATAAAGGTCACATGATCAGAAACATTTTGTTTCTTGCACTTCCATTTCACCAAATATACTCAGAAAGTACTATATTTAGATAAACAAAATATAGCAGGTGGTTTCCTCTCACATCAACGGCAGTTTACAGTACCAACTACCCGTCGTGATATGATCTGTACAGTGTTGAAAGCGATGTAAAACCCCAAATAAATAAATAAATTCCTCACATCAAAACCTAAATGTGACACAAATTTAAGATCAATTTCAGATCTAATCCCAACATTGCTTTCCTCCACCAAATTACATCTAGAGAACTCAATGATTGACTGAAACAAGTTTGGCATTGATCACTTGGGTCTCCTTTCTGATTACAAATGCCACAAATGCATTACAGCTAATGATAAACAGAGCAGTACTTTGCAAAGGTTGTTGTACAAAGTGTAGAGTATGACCATTTAAATGTCACAACCACATTATGGTAAAAGATACAAGTGCATTTCTCCCTCGGCACAACCACATTACTGTTAAAGATACTCACGGGTGCATTCCCCTTCGGCACAACTGCATTCCGGTTAAAGATACTAGCAGGTGCATTCCCCTTCAGCACAACTGCATTCCGGTTAAAGATACTAGCAGGTGCATTCCCCCTCGGCACAACTGCATTACGGTTAAAGGGTGCATATCCCCTCAGCACTAAGCTCTGTGTCAGATATTGTGCTATGGAGACAAAGCAATACTCTGTAAAAGTTTGCAATATTTTCAATATGGCATTACCAATATAACAACTACAGAGTTAACCAAACTGTAGTAGAGTTGAAGATAAACAGAGAAATACTCTGTTACAGTTTGTAGTGTACAAACTGTCAAAAATCATGTTAAAAACATGATACCAATGAGCAATGCTGAAATTAACAGAATATCTAATGAATATTGTATCCAAACAAATGTTTTTTGATCACAGAATATATCCTCAGAAGGAACACAAATACACACATTCTGAAGAAAAACACATCTGCACTGGGTAACAACAAACCAGAAACTGACTGGGTTATCAACACTCCCTTATCTCATGTAATCCGTAGTGACTGTTTGGGATGAGTAGAATCAAGCTTAAAGTAAGTTGTGGGTCAAGTATTGGGGCTTAAGTCCTGTAATAAAGAAGATATTGTGTTGAGTATAAATACATACAATAATGTTATATCCCTTCATTAAAATCCAGCTTGATGTCTAGGACTCGCTGAGTGTCTGCCCTAATCTGGCATTGGCTATTATAACGGACATAAAAACCAAACTTTGTCCTTTGATCTGTTAGTTGTTACTGACCAGTGTAGGGCACAGACTTTTAGTTTGATCTGTAGATCCCGTCATGATTCCCAGATACGTGCCCAGCGATTTGCCTATTAGTTAGTAAGTTATTTCTGTGTGTAAATATACATGTATTTTATGTGTATGATCCAGGACACCTCTGCAGCCAATCAGAATGAAGAGGCAATCAAGTCGGGGAGTGCGGCACAGACCCCAGTGCGTTACTGTAAAGTTTGTGATTCCCCACAAGCAGCAGGAATGTACTTTGGTGTGCTGGCTTGTATCCCATGTAAGGTGAGGGCATAATTAAAGATGGTGTTGAATATGAATATTTTAGTCAGTCATGTGTTCATTCACCAGAGTATTATATAATATTCTATCAATATATCAGATTTATGTCCTCAAAAGTCTTCAAAAAGCATATCACGGTTCTTTATTTCGATATGTGGCTTTTATCTCATCTACGCATTTGAAAACTTTTGTCTTGGAGTTTACTAAATCAAACACACCCGGTTTTTTGCCAAATTTCCGCTTTCGGTAACTGGTTCTAAAATTCAAATTCAACCACAACACTAAGAAGTGGTATCTTCAAAATCGTTTCTGTGATGTTAGTCAGAAATTTTCTCAAAATATCTATTTATTACTCACTAGACAAAATATTATGAATAACAGAATGAGTGCCTGATTTTGTCATGTTTTCTTCTTTGCAAAATTACTTCAAAGCTAGTTTGGTATGTTGGTGTACTTTGGCCCAAGACATTCACTTTAGGGTAATGTAACGGTAGCATAATTATTGTGGCTTTAAGGGTACTATTTTTGTGTGTGTAAGTCACACTGTGTCTCTGTAGACTTCAAAATTGGGTTGATCAAATATTAAGTTCTAAAACATGGCCCACTAGTTTACCTCAATTAAAACAATGCTGAAATTTGTTTCAGTCTACATGTGCCAACTACAAAGCAAAAAGAAAGATGAGTAGTGCACTACAGTAGTGCTCAGCTTGTGAAAATCCGGAAGAAAAAAAATGATGAGCCTTCTGCAGTGTTGAACTTAAAAACTTCATCCATATAAATCTGGTCTACAAATAAATGGACTCACAGTTGTAATTTATCAGAAAACTATTGATCGTTTCAATGTTTCAATGCAGGCATTCTTTATCCGCTGTTTGACGGACATTGAGAATGGCATCAGTATGGTGTGCGTGTCCCGCAATAAACCTGATCAATGTGAGATCACCCTGGAAACGCGGACTATCTGCAAGGCATGTCGCTTCCAGAAGTGTCTACAGCAGGGCATGGCACGAAAAGGTAAGAGATCTTTCATTGGTTTCAGACTGGTCGAGATCTCTTTCCAAGGTTTTCAATCAATTACAAAGACCAGAGATTGATGATTGTTGATCATTATAGAGGACCTAACAATGCAGACAAAGTATAGTGCAGCGAAAAGGTGTGTAAAAAATAAAATTTATAATTATAGTCATGGACTCCAAAATGAAACCGGTCTTTAAAACAGAAATAAAGGATAGAACTTCTTTTATAGATGTCATAAAGTACTCATCCTCAGACTTTATTTCTATAAGAAACTCCACTTCTACAGTGAAGCTTAACTGCAAGCATACAATTTAAAACAAGTTACTCTAAATTGCATTTGAGAAATATTATACACAAGAATATTTCATTAATTTTTTAAATAGGATGAAGTACACTCTTGAGATATTTCACCAAATTTGTTTATGCTTTGATCAATTATCAGCCATTAACAAACCTAAAATAATAATGTTTATAACACCAAGTTTGGAAATATTTCCTGTGAATTTTGTCATTTCTACCACAACAGAATGATAAACCAAGTACTTTTCTACCAGTGACACACCATTCATAATCATTGTTACAATCTGACCATGTGTTCAGCAAAAAATATACAGTCACTGTGATACAAAGAATTAATCCACAGTGGCTAAGTGGGTAATAAGTTAGGCAAATACTTCTGACTGAAGTCCATAAGTTCATTAAGGATTCCCCATCAAAAACATGCTCTTTGGATCCTTGGCCAACTTTCCTGGTGAAAAGATGTATAGACATTCTTCTCCCTTCGATTACTAAGCTGGTAAACTTATCTCTTCAAGATTGTGTCTTTCCAGAACCTTTCAAAATTGCCATAGTCACACCTCTCATCAAGAAGACTTCATTGCCAAAGGATAACCTCAAGAATTATCGGCCAGTTTCTGGGCTGAGTTTCTTATCAAAGTTAGTGGAGCGTGTTGTTGCTTCTCAAATAAGGTCTCATATTGATTCTAACAATCTCGGTAACACATTTCAGTCTGCCTATAAAGCTGGACACTCTACTGAAACCGCCCTGTTGTGTATTCAGAATGAGATACACTTGTCATTGTCTAAGGGTATGCCTACGGCCCTAGTCCTCCTCGACCTGTCGGCCGCCTTTGACACGATTGACCATGACACACTCCTCGCCTGTCTATCAACAAGGTTTGGCTTCACTGGTTATGTCCTCAGGTGGTTTACATCATATCTTTTGCATCGTTTTCAGTCAAAATTGGCTCGGTTGTTTCAGAATGTTTCAAATTAAATTTTGGTGTGCCTCAGGGCTCCGTTCTTGGTCCCTTATTGTTCTCCCTCTACACTTCCCCCCTTAGTAATGTAATTGCAAAATTTAAGGATGTCAAATATCACTTTTATGCAGATGACTCCCAGTTGTTCATCCATCTATCTCCTGGAAGTTGTCCCAACTTATTTCACCAGCTAAAGGCCTGCTTGGATGAGATTCGTATGTGGATGTTTGAAAATAAGCTTAAATTAAATCCTGGAAAAACGGAGTTTATAGTCTTTGGCTCTATGGATAAGTTTAAATGGCTTAAAGATTCTCTCCCTGTGAACATCTTGGGAAACTGCCTCTCTCCGAATGATGTTGTTCGGAATCTAGGTGTACTTTTTGACTCTAAATTCAGCTTCACAAATCATGTGAATTCTGTTGTTAAATCCTCATTTACCAGCCTTCGAGATCTGCATCGCATCAGACACTTTCTCTCTTATGATGTGTCAATAATGGTGGCTAATGCATTGGTCAGTAGTCGTCTGGATTATTGTAATTCTCTGTTTCGCAGTTTGTCCTCTAAGAATATCACAAGGCTTCAGAATATCCAAAATTGCTTGGCACACTTTGTCTCTGGGGTGTCCAGATTCTCTCATGTCTCTCCAATCCTAAAGTCTCTTCACTGGCTTCCTGTTCAACAACGTATCATTTTTAAAACCCTGTTACTCACGTATAAGTTCCTCACTACTGGAAAGCCGAAATACTTTGCCCCATACTTGTCTTTATATACATCTGCTGTTAAGACAAGGCGCAGTAATCCAGAAAAAATGTTCCTCAATGTACCCTTTTACAGTTCCTCAGTTCACAAGTCCAAGGTTCATTTCAATAAGTCATTTTCATATGATGCTCCAAAACTCTGGAATGATTTGCCTCTGGAAATTCGAACTGCTCCAACGCTATCATGTTTCAAAAGGCGACTTAAAACCTACTTGTTTCAGAAGTCTTTCCCTCCTTAGCTTTCTCTCGCTACCGAACACCGATGATCCCCTGGTGACGACATTGCTATGGTTTTCGACATATGATTCTTACATTATGATTGGATGGTGTGCCTTAGAATCCGCGAGCATCGGAGATTAAGCACATGGATACCTGATACCTGAAATACTTGGTTGGCTTTTGAGCTCTATGGTTGTGGTTTGAACCAAGATTGTGACAATATGTGAGATGTATCAAGTGCACCTATTCAGGATCTCTTCAATATTATTTCACAATGAAGAATGTGCTAAGTGTTTTGGTGCTACAAAATTTTTCAATTTAGTGGCATTTTGAAAAATAAAAGGATTGGAAACTTTTTGACAAGGTATGAGCACGGATCTGAATAAGATTTATCCTATATATTTTTCTGATATGTCAGTTTTTTAACCCCAGCCTTTATAGTCGTCCCCTGCGCCGTCCAGGCGGCGGCGGGCATAAAGCTTGTGGGTGTTTCACAGCCTAAACCCCTTCGCCGATTTTCACCAAATTTTCAGGGAATGTTTACCCCAAGAGGATCTAGAGCTGATTAGGTTTTGGGGGTATCTGGTAACAACTGTTGCCATGGCAACACTTTTAAGATTTTCGGGTCTTAAAGTTTGTGGGTGTTCCACAGACTAAACCCCTGCACAGATTTTCACCAAATTTTCAGGGAATGTTTACCCCAAGAGGATCTAGAGCTGATTAGGTTTTGGGGTGTGTCTGGTAACAACTATTGCCATGGCAACACTTTTAAGATTTTCGGGTCTTAAAGATTATGGGTGTTCTACAGCCTAAAGCACTGCACTGATTTTCACCAAATTTTCAGGATATGTTTGTCCCAAGAGGATCTAGAGCTGATTAGGTTTGGGGGGTATCCAGCTATCACTGTTGCCATGGCAACACTTTTAAGATTTTCGGGTCTTAATGTTTGTGGTGTTCCACAGCCTAAACCCCTGCACAGATTTTCACGAAATTTTCAGGATATGTTTGTCCCAAGAGTATCTAGAGCTGACTGTTTTGGAGGTATCCGGTGGCAACTGTTGCCATGGCAACACTTTTAAATTTCGGGGTCTTAAAATTTCTTCTAAAATCTTTGATATTTTCAGTAACTAAAATATTGAAGCTAGCTTCATCAGATTTGCACAAAATGTAAATGGATATGAAAGCCTGCCTGAGAGTAATTGTGTCCTTGTTTTGGAAACAAAATTACTGCCATATCACATCTTTAATACCAAATAGGAGGGTCATCATATCAAAAAAGCCTTATATCTCTCTTATAATTGCTTCTAGGGCTACAAAATATGAAAACTACTTGTAAGGAATCATGGCCTGTGAATCTTTTGTACAACATCTCCTGGGTTCTCTGTTCTTCTTACAATAGAAGTTGTTCCTAAGATTTTCCCAAATCTCAATATTGTTTGCCATTTAGCTGTACCTGCAGGCTGGGGTTCTTGCCTGCCGAGGCTGGCTATTTTTTTGTATCCATGAAGAGGCTTTTGGTGGCCCAGTGGATATTAAGTTTAGCATGACTGAATTCTGTGTGGGTTTGACTCCCACATGTGGCAATACTGAAGCCAGAACTTCATGAACTTTGCTTCCTGTTTGTGGGTCTATTCAATTACAGATATGCTAGAACACAAGTTATTCAAAAGCCCAGAATTGGAATGGCTTTGAATTGGTGGGTTGCCAGATGGAAAATATGCTACCAGCCCTGCCCTAGTTCGTAAGTGTACTCTGTAATGAGTGCAGGATTATTTCTCTGAAGGTTCATAAGTGGCAATAATAATACAAGACCGTGCATTCTGACAGAAATTGTTCTGACTTAAACCCTCTGAAACAATTTTTAAGTTGATCAATTCTTCAACTTTTATAGGGTTATTAGGCATGTTCTGCATATAGCAGAATCTCAAGTAAAAATGACCAGAGCTTCTTTATTTTCAGATCAGATCTAATTATCTCCCGACCATGGCCTTCAGTACGTCCGTCCGTCCGTTCGTCATGTTTTTGCATAAACCTTAATATCTCATTCATTTACAAAGATATCTTCACCAAATTTGCAGGGAATGTTTATGCCTATGAAGACCTTTCTCTGCAAAATTTTAGCCTCATTTTGAAAATCAAAATGGCCGCCATAGCCAATTATTTAAAAATCATTAAGATTCTCTAAAACTTGAAATATTGCAGCTAGGTTCATCAAATTTATGCAAAAGATATATGGCTACGAAAGTTAGCCTGATAGTAATTTGGCCTAGTTTTTAGGGGTGTTGCGGTAGTACCGGTATCGTCGGTACGGTAAATAAATCACTGCAAACCGTCATAAATTCAGCTACCGGTTTTCCGCTTAAAGGTCAATGTAAAGTAATTTTACTAACCTCACACACAAAATAAATGTCATAATCCGCTTTTCTTTGCTTTTTACTGTAAAACAACAACCATAATGAGCGATAATTCAAAGCAAACCACATAGTTTGTCGATTAGCCAATCAGAATCGAGGACACATGTGTAATGTTAGCAGAATTCCTGATTAAGGTATGGAAACTATTTGCTTCTCATGTTTTGTTGAATAAGAGACGGTTAACCGGTAACCGACCGGGAAGTGCCAGACGTGAAACCGGAAGGAAAAAATCGCTACCGCAACACCCCTACTAGTTTTGAAAACAAAATGGTCGTCATGTCACATGTTAAATGGGATTATCCTATTAAAAAGGCCCTATATCTCCTTATCATTGCTTCTATAGAGGTTCCAAATGTAAAAACAACTTAAAGGAAGTCAAAGCCTGAGACTCTTTCCCCATTGCTGACTTTTACCTTTGACCCGTTCTTCGGTGCTCGATGGTGTAGCGGTTAGAGTTCTTGCCTCCAGCCTCTGAGGCCGCCGGTTCGAATCTTGGGCCAGGCGCTTCATATTGGAAAGTTGGTAGTTACTTGCCGATGCCCAGTGGTTTACAGTGCAGTATTCATTGGTTTCCTCCACCTGTAAACTACCCGTTGCAATATGATCCTGGCTGTTGAACGCGACGTAAAACAACAAATGAATCTAAATCTTTGACCCCTTCTTCTAACTCCTTTAGTTCTCCATTATTACTGATACTATTACAACACCAGTAAAATGTTTATTTTCTCCCTCCAAATCAAATGGGATATAGTTTTATAGTGGCCTCAGGTGTTTCATCTAAATTAAATTTGGGTATTTCTTGAGCTGCCTTCCAAGTATTTATGGTCATTGTGAAAAATTATGGGCACCCCTAATCTTTTTGGACTGAAAAGCTAGCTCACTGTTGGTAATGGGATATTTTATACAACTGTTTAATAATTAAAATGAATCACCAGTATTGCAAATGTTTCATTTAGTATTATATCAATAGAAAAGATGTGAGGTGACCATAAATGGTAGATTAACCATAATTGACGGCCATATAATAGTCATTGGTGTATAGGAGAACAGGGCCTGTGTGTTGCCAGTTACTGGTTGCTTTGAAATTGTAACAGGAAAAGACGGAAAGTTTGACTTAAATTAATTTAACAAAAAGATAATAATTATAGTCAGCTGAGATACTCTGGTTAATAATAAAACAAAGAAATCTGTTTCAACCAACTATTGTTTTGTCCAACTGAATTTTAAAACCGGTTTGTCCACAGTGTGTCTCACAATGTTTCCAATGATCTGTCTGGGATTCAACAATACAAAATGTCTGTATCCAATTGTTCAGCATATCGGAACAAACCGTGAGGTTGACTCTGATACTTGAACCATGTCCCTTTATCGACAGTCCACTGTCAAGGATATCAACACATTACACAAAGTTCACTATTAACAGTTTGCAACTTCAAGGACTACTGTTCTTATAGTATACAAATTCAACAGTGATGCTTCTGGCCGTTTAATACTGCTATGGTTTCTAGAATGTCCTGGAAAGAAAATTAAATAGAAAAATACTTTTCAAGGCAACAAGAATTACAAACCGTAGAAGGTTCTAGAAGCTAATGGATGTTTTTCCTCCATCAATAAAAAAGACAGATCAATATTAACTAGGCCACTTCTGCAGAATACAAAGAAAATACTTCAATGCCCTTATATGGTAAAAGAATTCAGAACAGTACTGTTGTATGTAGCAACCCTATATCACTGTTGTGTTTGGTTGTATCAATAATATCCTAATAGAAAACACAGAATGTTACCCTGCAAAATATTGTTCAAGACTTCATGGACTGTTTTGAACAATCTTGAACTACTGGTTCTAAAAATATTTTGATTTCTAGAACATTGCGGAAAAGAACCTTTTAGGATTGTTTTGACCTCAGTCAAATAATTATCTTGAACAGTGTTAAACTACTGGGCCTGTATTCACGAAAGGTCTTAGACTTAGGCTTAGACCTGTATACTGCATTTCATTTCACTTAGATAGAAATGACAAAATGCGCAGAGAATATATTTAAGTACCGGTTATTGACAACATCACTATATTAGGTATTCTACTGGTTAACACTTTGTCAATGCAATCAAAAGCATATAAATTTGAGGAAATGTCTCACTTTTTTACCCTATTTTTATTGTAAATGAAGTTTATAAACTTCAAAATGTCTGGCGAATACATATATTATCTTGGTTGAATTATGCCCCAGTGGCCTATTTTTGCCAAGGTTGAGTGAAAGATATCTTTGGGATAATAAATTTTATTTACAATACACTACTTAAATGTATTTACATTCTGACATGTAAGGCCACCCTAACACCAAGTTACTATAAGATTACACATTGAGGTGAAATTTCTCTGTTTCATTTTTATGAAGGGAGATTCATATTTGCAGTAATTTCACAAGACATATTAAACTACTTTATAATCAATGGATTAATTGTATCCACTGGGTAGCATCTGGTGGATACTATGGATTACGCATGGGTAAGCAGCCGCCGCCGCAGTGTGTAGAGATTTTCTCATTACCCCTCTAGAGGCCAGGGTATAATAGGTAGACTTCTCAATTTTTCAGGTTATATTCATAACCATAAAATCTTGCCTCGGAATATTTTTGGCCTCATTTTGAAAAACAAAAGATGGCCGCCACGGGCGTTTTTCAACTTTCAGCAAGGAGTTTTGTTGGCCCTCTAGAACAAAGGGATTTATAGGTAGAGATCTCAAATTTGCAGGATATGTTCATCGTTACAAAATCTTGACTATAAATTTTTTTGGCCTCATTTTGAAAAACAAGATGGCCGCCACGGGCGTTCTTTTCAGTCATGAAAAGTGCCTATATCTCCCTTATTATTGGTCCTAGAGGTTGCAAATCTTCTGGTGTGGGCGGATTTGACCTTGGGCCGCCCCTTCAAGGTCAAACAAGGATAGGCAAACTTAAAAGTGCTTATAACTCGTTTATTATTGGTCCTAGAGGTTTGGGATGGTAAACCAACCTATAGGAAATCATGGGCTGTGAATCTTCTGATGTGGTCCGATTTGACCTTGGATCCCTCCTTCAAGGTCAAACGAGGATAGCCAAACTTAAAAGTGATTATAACTCGCTTATTATTGGTCCTAGAGGTTTGGGATGTAAACCAACCTGTGGGAAATCATGGACTTGGAATCTTTTGGTGTGGTCAGATTTGACCTTGGGCCTCTCGTTCCAGTTCAAACAAGGATAGCCAAACTTAAAAGTGCTTATGACTCGCTTATTATTGGTCCTAGAGGTTTGGGATGGTAAACTAACCTATAGAAAATCATGGGCTGTGAGTCTTCTGATGTGGTCAGATTTGACCTTGGATCCCTCCTTCAAGGTCAAACGATAATAGCCAAACTTAAAGTGCTTATAACTCGCTTATTATTGGTCCTAGAGGTTTGCAATGTCAAACCAACCTATAGGAAGTCATGGGCTGCGAATCTTCTGATGTGGTCAGATTTGACCTTGGGTCCCTGGTTCAAGGTCAAATGAGGGTAGCCAAACTTAAAAGTGCTTTCAACTTGCTTATTAAAAAATGCTGTTTATTTTCTAAACTATGTTAGTTAGCCTTTTCAGGTGGATATATCTTGTATCTGGCCACAGATGCGTCCTTGGTCTAGTTATTTTTCTCCTATGACATTTTATGTTTGATAACAGGAAATAAAGTACATGCCAAATATGTTGGGTTATTACTTTTTCAATATCTCACCTGGGTTTTATTTCTATGAACAGCTGTTTATAAACTTCAAATGAATCTGTTGTTATTATTCATAAGAGCTTTGTTTTGTACTAGTTTTGATCATGGAAGCATTAATCATTTTATTGAGCTACAATAGCTTACTACAATGCTAACTTAGGAGGTATAGGCATAATTACCATGAATTTTTTACATTGAACTTGAATAACGCATCTGTTATTTTATATTTATTTGAATGTTAATCGAGCTCAAATAATGGTGTAATATGTGTGTTATCCCTTGTACTGCTTGTACCAGATGTTATCAGGAGACTAAGGTCCTTGTAAAAGGTAAATTAGTACATCTAGGAGAAAAGCGTTTCATGATACATCAATAATGTTATTAGATGAAATATATACTCTATAATAAATGTATAATAATTCTCTCAGTTGTTTTGGTTATCCATCTCCATAATTTATGTGAAAACCTGTGAATAATTTCTTCTTGATATTGAATTAAAACCTTTAATAATCTTTCATTTAAATTTTTGACTGATTCCTTTCAGTAAATATGGTGTGAATTTTCAAGAATTTATAACCTTCTTAAGTCAGATGGATTGCATAGACAGTTGAAACTCTTTCTACAAAATTGAGAAAGTTCTGTATCTTCTTTGTGAAACTGTTCATTCTGAGAATCTTGTTATAATTATATAATGGGAATGTAGATTAGAACTTGAACAAATCATGCAACCAGGTTCTCTGAGTTTTAGCACATTTTACTTCTAACGTATGCACTCTACATGGAAAGAATTAAAATTAGTATCACAAAGGATGCCTGGACACTTGAAAATATAATAGGAAAACTTCCCAAATAACATATAAAGAAAAGTATTGTATCACAAATGAAAACAAACATATTATACCAGTGCATGACATGAGTATTACATTACATTATGAATCTTTGTGATTGATATATTTTTCCTGTGTATGTATAATTAGGGATGTTTTACTTTTATTATCCACCATTTAGTATGATTGATGAGTTAACTAAACAAATATTTCAAGAGGGAAAAAGGCTGTCAAAAATCATGGTCACCTGAGTTAATATAAAAATCTTAATCTTCAACTTGCGATTTCTCAGCCAATTCTGCATGGATTTTTATGCAACAAAAACAAGCAGCAGTGCTGTAAGGAAAGCTCTTTCTAATGACACATAATAGATATTTGCATGTTACATTGTTTTAGAGATATTAATAAAAAATAGAAAATAATTGAAACTAATTATCCATGGTACAGAGGAGCAATTATATACAAAAAAGAAATCTATCCCGCTCTGTATATCCCGCTATATAGGTCATACACAGCATGCAGTGGATAATAAATAAAAATTTTAAACATTTAAAATCCTCCATTATGTTATATTTAATATATTTTGTTTTAGTTATGAAAAAGATGTTTTATTGAACATATAAATGCTACTGTACATATTACCTTATAAACGGAATACTAGAAAATGTGAAATTAAGCATTCTGCCATAATAATTGTATGATTAAATTAAATGTGAAATATATTTTATAAAATTTAGTCTCTGAGTTTGGTCTATTTATTTCACTAGAACACTTCTCATGTGAACAATATTCATATTAATAAGCTGAAATGTGATCCTACGTAAGCAACACATGTTTTTCAGGTCAATTCAGGCGACGAATAATTTGTATGTCATCCAAGTTCATTGACATACCAGGCTGTTTCTCATTGATGAGAGGCTTGACAAGACTCGTACCGATTAAAGCCACATCTGTGACATGAATTCGGCCTTTAAGCCCATGTCTCCATTTGTACCAGTGTAGGTAATAAGGCTGGAACGAGCCGTCTAATTAGTCATCTGCTATCCATGTAAAGAGACAACATGTAGTTATTTACTGGTTAATCACAGACTTACTTTAAAGGATAAATAACCTATCTGAAGCAAGTTTGTTACAGAAAAAAAGAAACACCGATAAAAATCATGTTTTGTTTAATTTTTCTTTTTTATATTCTCCAGTCCATAATATTAGCTGTTAACGCAATGAAAAAACAGAAGTGATCAAAACCTGGGCCTTTCTCACTGTTTTTGTAAGTGATCGCAAAACTGTTCAATCAAAGGTGAACAAAAGTAAACGCCCCCTCCCTCTTAAATGTTCCCCCTCCCTTCCACCTTTCTGGGATTTCGGAAAAAGATTTTTGTCACACTCACCCAATCGAATGGCAGCTAACCAGAAGTGAAGAAAATGACAAAAAAGACACAATGTTGGCAGCTTTGAAAAACAACTTAAAATCTACACAAATATGAGATAAAAGTTTTTATTTCTCTCACATCTAAGGTTAGTTCCTAATATTTTAAGTGCCCTGACAAGTATATGTGATGGCGATCCAGGTGAAGAGAGTAAAGTATGTAATTATTGCCTATTGCTGTCGGACATTTGAGTGGTTTCTTTATCTCAAATAGCCCCCACCCCCTTTTTGAAAAATATGGTTTATGTATAGTTTAATCAATTTGGTAAATCTCTGTGTAATAAATTGGGTCAGTAAAGTCTTGTGAAGGTTAAAATACTTTGATATTGCATCAATATTTGGCCTCCACAGTCCATTTATTGTTGCTAAACAAATAAAAATGCCATTGGATCAATCAGAATTTTTAACCAATGGATTTTATGGATCACAGTTCTGGGCTTTATTATTTTGTAGAGCTAACATGAAATTTACCTTGTAAAATTTTAAGAACATAGTCTGATGTGGTTTATTGCAGCAGAGATTGTGACAATAATATGTCCATGTATAAGTAGCCTGCCTTAAGGCATGATATCTTTTTCAAACATGCACAGCTATATGGTATTCATAAAGCATTCATACATGTTATAAGACATAAGCTTATCAGCTGTATGATAATGTAAAAGCCAGTACATATATAAGTACATTATATAAACTGAAACTTCATTGTCTGAACTGAAAATTTTCCCTAACTGCACAGAAACTTGAGCCTTCAGGTAGGCTAATGTGTAAGTACTCTGACAGTAAATCTGGTTCACCTGTCATGATTTGTCTTTATGGAAACAGAGACAAAGTAAGGGAAATGTTTAGAAGGTGCAAACTCCAGGGTGGTTGACATTTCCCACTTCTGAGACATGATTTTGTTGATACAAGCTTTATGCTTTTGTTTGAGGTTTAAAACTGGTTCAGAATTTTAGTGTAACTTTCAACAATGTACTAAAAGATGTAGTGCTCTTTCGTACTGGTGTTAACTATAAAGAAGCTTTCAAGTGCAAAAACCATGCAGTTCATATATGACTGTAAATTCCCAGTTTATTACCGTCCCCAAAATTTGGATAAAAAGGTTGAAGTGTGAAATATATCAGCCATTCATTATTTGTGAATAATAAAAATTGAATATCATTACAAAAAAAAACTCTAACTTAAGGTGAATTTAATATTTTATACATTAAAGATGCCTTTAAATTTGTTTTGTAGTAAAATACAGTCATGAACTTTTTTCCATACAAAATTTCTTAGAAATCAACTTACTGAACTACATTTTATATATTAAATTTGATGTGTCAAGATGAATTTATACTGGTGGAAGAGAAAATATAGTTTTAAATGACAAACCTGTAGTTTGAAACCACCTAAGTTATATTAATGTTGTTTCACAAATACAAAATATAGCTCTAAAAACTAAAAATGTCCACTTATTACTTGAATTGTGTGAAATATTATCCATATCTTGGATGAATACCTGGATCTTTTAGAGAGTTTTAGTTAACAGAAAAAGATCGCTTGTAAATCTCCAGTTTTCAATGGTGTCATGCCTTGACTCTTTTGCCCAAATGCAGAGCCAAACTAAACACATCTAGTTCATTTCTCAGGTTTATTTGAAATATATATATTCCATAACTTTAATAGCAGGTACTCAGATGTAAGTCCCAGGACAACCCTGATTCTGGATTCCATGGGTTCTGACCAACATCAGTGAGTTCACGGTGGTTGGCCACATTGTCACCACAATGTCCTTCAACAAAACATGGGCACCTACGAGTTTTTCTTTTGTTAAAAGTGTCCAATATCTTTCACTATTGGCCACTTTGTGATTTTGACCATATAATAAAAATATATAAAAGGGTTTCTTTTGTAAAGACTTCTATATATAGCATATATAGAAGTTTTTTCCAAAGAAACCCTTTTACATTTATTTCAACTAAAATGATCATAAAAACCCCAAAAGTAGACACCAGGAATATAGAAATGAAAAGTAATGATGTTCAACAACATTTTAATAATTATAAATTAAGGAAGAGGTGCAATTGAAATAGGTTAATAGCCTTGTAAGTGTCCAATATTGAATAATAATGGACTGTAGACTCTGTCTCTTCGGGACCTCATAAACAGGCTATTATTGTCCAATATTGGACACTTACTTGGCCATTAACCTATACATAAAATTATATATAACATCAACAGATTAGACATGGAGTCAGCTTTTTTCCAACCAGCTGTATGTGAGAGGTGAGTCAATTATAAAATAATTAAAATACATTTATAATATTAATTCTCTTATATTTGGTATGTGAATGCACTTTAGGCCCCAGGAAGATGACCTTATTGTGTCTTACAACTTATGATTTATGTATTGTGATTTGGATGGTGTGCCATAGAATCCGAAAGATCGGAGATTAAGCACTTGGATAACTGCTATGTTACCTTTTTATGGTAACCTTAAAGTGAAGGGTGTTGGTGTGTAATGTTATGGTGCAACCTTGGTGTGAACCTTGATTCTTCCAGAGTGTTTCCACTGCCACATTTGAAACATGTTTCTCCAATTATAAAACTGGGGGGATTGCTGCAACTGATTATTGTTTATGCTTTTATATTATTGTGCTATATAATTGACAGCAAATACTTCAGTGATAAAATGGATCAATTAATAAATTATACAACTTCATAGCTTAAATAGTTTGCAAATTAATGCTGCCATCTTGCCATTAAATGATTTTGTTTTGATACTTTGTTATAATGTATACATTTCCTGTGCTCTGTCTCCTAACCCTGTAAATAACTAATACTGATCTAAAAGTCTCCTGGTCTTTGTACTGTTTCGCCTCTTCTATATCTCACAGTGTCCAACACTTTTTCCCAGGCTGTGAGGTATGAACATCTCTGATGCTATTTTTTTAAAACCCTAGGACTAGGTTGTTACACTCGCATTCTCACTATCACTCTGCTATCTAGCAAGTGCTCTTTCCAACAGTTGAAGTACCGTAAATGACTTATTTAACCGCACCCTACCTCTTTTTCCCAGCAATATCGTCGGTGACAGTGCATAATATCCACATATTTTTCATATATTGTACGTATTTTTACTTAATAAATTGAATTTTTTGTTACGACCTTCGAGTCTGTTTTCATCTACCGCCATATTTACAGGAAGTAGGTATTTCTAAATGTCGAAACACCGTTTTTCTACCGGATTGACTTATACTTCATCCCGGAAAGTGTTTCATGATGGGTGCGCTAAAAGGGTAATTTTTTCCAACCAAATATTGAATAAAAATAGACTTTGCTTAGCGCACTGTGCTCTAAATAGGTCATTTATGGTATGTCAGAAACTGACCCAGTTTACGATATCTACAGGTAAATATCCCCTACCGCCACCCCCCACCCCCCAACCGCAAGATATTACTGTATTTATCCAGATAAACACCAGGGGGGAGGGGGGTATCTTAATGGGTAGAAAAACAGCTCTCAAGGCCAATGGCAATGGACGATCTAAGGACATTTTACAACCTGTATCTCATTTCTCAGCAGGTGTAATTGTGGGAGAACTTAAGGATTTATATTAATTTAAAGAAATTGTCCACTTTTATTGTGTATATTTTTTCAGATTTTAAAGTGTTTTTGATCAAACCTGCCATGTTTTTGATTTTCTTTGTTTCCTGTTAGTGGTTATTAAGCGTCCCGCAAGGGACGCTTGTTTGTGTATGGGAGACCTTCAGGCTCTGTAACCGTTAGGCGGATTCTTTTCAAATTTGGCAGGTTTAGGCAGTAGCCTTGGGGAATTTTTTTGAATATGCTGCAGTGACATTTCAACCAATCAGAGAGGTCACATGACCAAAAATGTCTTTTTTTTGATGGGGAAGCTTGTCCGGATGATAACTTGAAAGGACTTTTATCAATTCACCTGAAACTTGGCAAATACATTCATTATGTCCACCCCACTGGGGGGTGGACATATTATTTTTGCTTTGTCCGGCATCCGGCGTCCGGCGTCCCACTTGGTTTCCAGACATTTTAGGCAACAGTTCTTATCCGATCTTTACCAAATTTGGCATGCAGGTTTATTGGGTGAATAGCTTGTATGGGATTGCTTTTGGTGATGATAGCTCTATAGCTAACTGAGTAATAGCTACTTTGCTACTTTTGAGTAGCTCTTTGGTTTCCAGACATTTTAAGGAATGCTATTAAGCCTAGCTTTCTGAAATTTGGTATGGGGGTTCATTGGGTTAATAGCTTGTATGGGATTGCTTTTGGGGGGAATTGCTTCATAGATGAGTGAGTAATTATGTCCACCCCCCTGGGGGGTGGATATATTATTTTTGCTTTTTTCGCCGTCCGATGTCCGATGTCCGTTGTCCGATGTCCGATGTCCGATGTCCGGCGTCCGGCGTCCGATGTCCGGCGTCACGCATGGTTTCCGCTCATTTAAAGGAAAAGTATTAGAGCTATTGTCACCAAATTTGGTATGCAGGCTTATTGGGTCAGTAGCTTGCTTGGGATTGCTTTTGGCTGTTGTACCTCTTTTGCTTACTGAGTAATACTTAAGTACAGCTATTTTCAGTACCCATTGGTTTCCGTGCATTTAAGCCAAAATAATTAAAGATATTTTACTACAATTTTGAATACAAGATTGTTATGTCCATAGCTCGCTTGGTATTGCATTTGGGACTGATAGCTTTGTCAGTACATGAGTAATAGCCATTTAGGTACTTCATTGTGTATTTTCAGTACTACTTTTGAGTAATTTGCTTCTATCTCCTTAACCGTGCGAGATAGAGCGATTTCGGCAAAATTTTCGACCCGCAGGGTATCTGATGAGTGTACTCTTTGCAATTTTCAAAAAATTTTCCCCTCCCCAAAAATGGCGGCCATTTTGAATTTTCGAATTTTTGCCAAAAATGGCAAAACACAAATTTGCTTCTATCTCCTTAACCGTGCGAGATAGAGCGATTTCGTCGAAATTTTCGACCCACAGGGTATCTAAGGAACAGGGGATCTAAGGAATGTAATATTTGCAATTTTCAAAAAATTTTCCCCTCCCCAAAAATGGCGGCCATTTTGAATTTTCGAATTTTTGCCAAAAATGGCAAAACACAAATTTGCTTCTATCTCCTTAACCGTGCGAGATAGAGCGATTTCGTCGAAATTTTCGACCCACAGGGTATCTAAGGAATGTAATATTTGCAATTTTCAAAAAAATTTCCCCTCCCCAAAAATGGCGGCCATTTTGAATTTTCGAATTTTTGCCAAAAATGGCAAAACACAAATTTGCTTCTATCTCCTTAACCGTGCGAGATAGAGCGATTTCGGCAAAATTTTCGACCCACAGGGGATCTAAGGAATGCAATCTTTGCAATTTTCCAAAAATTTTCCCCTCCCCAAAAATGGCGGCCATTTTGAATTTTCGAATTTTTGCCAAAAATGGCAAAACACTAATTTGCTTCTATCTCCTTAACCGTGCGAGATAGAGCGATTTCGGCAAAATTTTCGACACACAGGGTATCTAAGCAATGCAATCTTTGCAATTTTCAAAATATTTTCCCCTCCCCAAAAATGGCGGCCATTTTGAATTTTTGCCAAAAATGGCAAAACACAAATTTGCTTCTATCTCCTTAACCGTGCGAGATAGAGCGATTTCGTCGAAATTTTCGACCCACAGGGTATCTAAGGAATGTAATATTTGCAATTTTCAAAAAATTTTCCCCTCCCCAAAAATGGCGGCCATTTTGAATTTTCGAATTTTTGCCAAAAATGGCAAAACACAAATTTGCTTCTATCTCCTTAACCGTGCGAGATAGAGCGATTTCGTCGAAATTTTCGACCCACAGGGTATCTAAGGAATGCAATCTTTGCAATTTTCCAAAAATTTTCCCCTCCCCAAAAATGGCGGCCATTTTGAATTTTCGAATTTTTGCCAAAAATGGCAAAACACAAATTTGCTTCTATCTCCTTAACCGTGCGAGATAGAGCGATTTCGTCGAAATTTTCGACCCACAGGGTATCTAAGGAATGTAATATTTGCAATTTTCAAAAAAATTTCCCCTCCCTAAAATGGCGGCCATTTTGAATTTTCGAATTTTTGCCAAAAATGGCAAAACACAAATTTGCTTCTATCTCCTTAACCGTGCGAGATAGAGCGATTTCGTCGAAATTTTCGACCCACAGGGTATCTAAGGAATGCAATCTTTGCAATTTTCCAAAAATTTTCCCCTCCCCAAAAATGGCGGCCATTTTGAATTTTCGAATTTTTGCCAAAAATGGCAAAACACAAATTTGCTTCTATCTCCTTAACCGTGCGAGATAGAGCGATTTCGTCGAAATTTTCGACCCACAGGGTATCTAAGGAATGTAATATTTGCAATTTTCAAAAAAATTTCCCCTCCCTAAAATGGCGGCCATTTTGAATTTTCGAATTTTTGCCAAAAATGGGAAAACACAAATTTGCTTCTATCTCCTTAACCGTGCGAGATAGAGCGATTTCGTCGAAATTTTCGACCCACAGGGTATCTAAGGAATGCAATCTTTGCAATTTTCCAAAAATTTTCCCCTCCCCAAAAATGGCGGCCATTTTGAATTTTCGAATTTTTGCCAAAAATGGCAAAACACAAATTTGCTTCTATCTCCTTAACCGTGCGAGATAGAGCGATTTCATCGAAATTTTCGACCCACAGGGTATCTAAGGAATGTAATATTTGCAATTTTCAAAAAAATTTCCCCTCCCCAAAAATGGCGGCCATTTTGAATTTTCGAATTTTTGCCAAAAATGGCAAAACACAAATTTGCTTCTATCTCCTTAACCGTGCGAGATAGAGCGATTTCGGCAAAATTTTCGACACACAGGGTATCTAACCAATGCAATCTTTGCAATTTTCAAAATATTTTCCCCTCCCCAAAAATGGCGGCCATTTTGAATTTTTGAATTTTTGCCAAAAATGGCAAAACACAAATTTGCTTCTATCTCCTTAACCGTGCGAGATAGAGCGATTTCGTCGAAATTTTCGACCCACAGGGTATCTAAGGAATGTAATATTTGCAATTTTCAAAAAATTTTCCCCTCCCCAAAAATGGCGGCCATTTTGAATTTTCGAATTTTTGCCAAAAATGGCAAAACACAAATTTGCTTCTATCTCCTTAACCGTGCGAGATAGAGCGATTTCGTCGAAATTTTCGACCCACAGGGTATCTAATGAATGCAATCTTTGCAATTTTCCAAAAATTTTCCCCTCCCCAAAAATGGCGGCCATTTTGAATTTTCGAATTTTTGCCAAAAATGGCAAAACACAAATTTGCTTCTATCTCCTTAACCGTGCGAGATAGAGCGATTTCGTCGAAATTTTCGACCCACAGGGTATCTAAGGAATGTAATATTTGCAATTTTCAAAAAAATTTCCCCTCCCCAAAAATGGCGGCCATTTTGAATTTTCGAATTTTTGCCAAAAATGGCAAAACACAAATTTGCTTCTATCTCCTTAACCGTGCGAGATAGAGCGATTTCGGCAAAATTTTCGATCCACAGGGGATCTAAGGAATGCAATCTTTGCAATTTTCCAAAAATTTTCCCCTCCCCAAAAATGGCGGCCATTTTGAATTTTCGAATTTTTGCCAAAAATGGCAAAACACTAATTTGCTTCTATCTCCTTAACCGTGCGAGATAGAGCGATTTCGGCAAAATTTTCGACGCACAGGGTATCTAAGCAATGCAATCTTTGCAATTTTCAAAATATTTTCCCCTCCCCAAAAATGGCGGCCATTTTGAATTTTCGAATTTTTGCCAAAAATGGCAAAACACAAATTTGCTTCTATCTCCTTAACCGTGCGAGATAGAGCGATTTCGTCGAAATTTTCGACCCACAGGGTATCTAAGGAATGTAATCTTTGCAATTTTCAAAAAATTTTCCCCTCCCCAAAAATGGCGGCCATTTTGAATTTTCGAATTTTTGCCAAAAATTGCAAAACACAAATTTGCTTCTATCTCCTTAACCGTGCGAGATAGAGCGATTTCGTCGAAATTTTCGACCCACAGGGTATCTAAGGAATGCAATCTTTGCAATTTTCCAAAAATTTTCCCCTCCCCAAAAATGGCGGCCATTTTGAATTTTCGAATTTTTGCCAAAAATGGCAAAACACAAATTTGCTTCTATCTCCTTAACCGTGCGAGATAGAGCGATTTCATCGAAATTTTCGACCCACAGGGTATCTAAGGAATGTAATATTTGCAATTTTCAAAAAATTTTCCCCTCCCCAAAAATGGCGGCCATTTTGAATTTTCGAATTTTTGCCAAAAATGGCAAAACACAAATTTGCTTCTATCTCCTTAACCGTGCGAGATAGAGCGATTTCGTCGAAATTTTCGACCCACAGGGTATCTAAGGAATGCAATCTTTGCAATTTTCCAAAAATTTTCCCCTCCCCAAAAATGGCGGCCATTTTGAATTTTCGAATTTTTGCCAAAAATGGCAAAACACAAATTTGCTTCTATCTCCTTAACCGTGCCAGATAGAGTGATTTCGTCAAAATTTTCGACCCACAGGGTATCTGAGCATTGTACTCTTGGTAATTTCTAAAAAATTTTCCCCTCCCCTAAAATGGCGGCCATTTTGAATTTTCAAATTTTTGCCAAAAATGGCAAAACACAAATTTGCTTCTATCTCCTTAACCATGCGAGATAGAGCGATTTCGTCGAAATTTTCAACCCACAGGGTATCTAAGGAATGTAATCTTTGCAATTTTCAAAAAATTTTCCCCTCCCCAAAAATGGCAGCCATTTTGAATTTTCGAATTTTTGCCCAAAATGGAAAAACACAAACTGGCCTTAACCGTGCAAAATAGAGTTATTTTGTTGAAATTTTCGACCCATAGGGTATCTAAGAAATGTACTCTTGGCAATTTTCAAAAAAATTTCCTTTTCCCAATAATGGCGGCCATTTTGAATTTTCAAATTTTTGCCAAAAATAGAAAAACAGGAATTGGCTTCTATCTTCTTAACCGTGCAAGATAGAGTGATTTCGTCAAAATTTTCAACCCAACCAATGCAAAAAGGCATGAAGCTGAAATAAATTACATCTACACTATCAAATATTTAAGCATCATTGATATATTTTACAAATGAAACAGGGTCTTGTAAGACTACTGTACAATTTGGGCAAAAGGTTCATGGGTGGACATTACACATGATAATGTGTGTTCTTCTATGCTATCCTGTTTCTATTCGCATCTACTATCAACAGGGCGGCCTATTTCTAGTTAATTAAATAAATGAGTAATTAGCTATTTTGAATACTGAAAAAGGCAAATGTGCTCATATCTCCTAAACCGTGCGAGATAGAGCGATTTCGTCGAAATTTTCGACCCACAGGGTATCTAAGGAATGTACTCTTCGCAATTTTCAAAAAATTTTCCCCTCCCCAAAAATGGCGGCCATTTTGAATTTTCGAATTTTTGCCAAAAATGGCAAAACACAAATTTGGTTCTATCTCCTTAACCGTGCGAGATAGAGCGATTTCGTCGAAATTTTCGACCCACAGGGTATCTAAGGAATGTACTCTTTGTAATTTTCCAAAAATTTTCCCCTCCCCAAAAATGGCGGCCATTTTGAATTTTCGAATTTTTGCCAAAAATGGCAAATCACAAATTTGGTTCTATCTCCTTAACCGTGCGAGATAGAGCGATTTCGTCGAATTTTCGACCCACAGGGTATCTAAGGAATGTACTCTTCGCAATTTTCAAAAAATTTTCCCCTCCCCAAAAATGGCGGCCATTTTGAATTTTCGAATTTTTCCCAAAAATGGCAAAACACAAATTTGCTTGTATCTCCTTAACCGTGTGAGATAGAGCGATTTCGTCGAAATTTTCGACCCACAGGGTATCTAAGAAATGTAATCTTTGCAATTTTCAAAAATGGCGGCCATTTTGAAATTTCAAATTTTTGCCAAAAATGGAAAACACAAATTTGCTTCTATCTCCTTAACCGTGCGAGATAGAGCGATTTCGTCGAAATTTTCGACCCACAGGGTATCTAAGGAATGTACTCTTTTACAATTTTCCAAAAATTTTCCCCTCCCCAAAAATGGCGGCCATTTTGAATTTTCGAATTTTGGCCAAAAATGGCAAAACACAAATTTGCTTGTATCTCCTTAACCGTGCGAGATAGAGCGATTTCGTCGAAATTTTCGACTCACAGGGTATCTAAGGAATGTACTCTTTGTAATTTTCCAAAAATTTTCCCCTCCCCAAAAATGGCGGCCATTTTGAATTTTCGAATTTTTGCCAAAAATGGCAAATCACAAATTTGGTTCTATCTCCTTAACCGTGCGAGATAGAGCGATTTCGTCGAAATTTTCGACCCACAGGGTATCTAAGGAATGTACTCTTCGCAATTTTCAAAAAATTTTCCCCTCCCCAAAAATGGCGGCCATTTTGAATTTTCGAATTTTTCCCAAAAATGGCAAAACACAAATTTGCTTGTATCTCCTTAACCGTGTGAGATAGAGCGATTTCGTCGAAATTTTCGACCCACAGGGTATCTAAGAAATGTAATCTTTGCAATTTTCAAAAATTTTCCCCTCCCCAAAAATGGCGGCCATTTTGAAATTTCAAATTTTTGCCAAAAATGGAAAACACAAATTTGCTTCTATCTCCTTAACCGTGCGAGATAGAGCAATTTCGTCGAAATTTTCGACCCACAGGGTATCTAAGGAATGTACTCTTTTACAATTTTCCAAAAATTTTCCCCTCCCCAAAAATGGCGGTCATTTTGAATTTTCGAATTTTGGCCAAAAATGGCAAAACACAAATTTGCTTGTATCTCCTTAACCGTGCGAGATAGAGCGATTTCGTCGAAATTTTCGACCCACAGGGTATCTAAGGAATGTACTCTTTTACAATTTTCAAAAAATTTTCCCCTCCCCAAAAATGGCGGCCATTTTGAATTTTCGAATTTTGGCCAAAAATGGCAAAACACAAATTTGCTTGTATCTCCTTAACCGTGCGAGATAGAGCGATTTCGTCGAAATTTTCGACCCACAGGGTATCTAAGAAATGTAATCTTTGCAATTTTCAAAAAATTTTCCCCTCCCCAAAAATGGCGGCCATTTTGAAATTTCAAATTTTTGCCAAAAATGGAAAACACAAATTTGCTTCTATCTCCTTAACCGTGCGAGATAGAGCGATTTCGTCGAAATTTTCGACCCACAGGGTATCTAAGAAATGTAATCTTTGCAATTTTCAAAAATTTTCCCCTCCCCAAAAATGGTGGCCATTTTGAAATTTCAAATTTTTGCCAAAAATGGAAAACACAAATTTGCTTCTATCTCCTTAACCGTGCGAGATAGAGCGATTTCGTCGAAATTTTCGACCCACAGGGTATCTAAGGAATGTACTCTTTTACAATTTTCCAAAAATTTTCCCCTCCCCAAAAATGGCGGCCATTTTGAATTTTCGAATTTTGGCCAAAAATGGCAAAACACAAATTTGCTTCTATCTCCTTAACCGTGCGAGATAGAGCGATTTCGTCGAAATTTTCGACCCACAGGGTATCTAAGGAATGTACTCTTTTACAATTTTCAAAAAATTTTCCCCTCCCCAAAAATGGCGGCCATTTTGAATTTTCGAATTTTGGCCAAAAATGGCAAAACACAAATTTGCTTGTATCTCCTTAACCGTGCGAGATAGAGCGATTTCGTCGAAATTTTCGACCCACAGGGTATCTAAGAAATGTAATCTTTGCAATTTTCAAAAAATTTTCCCCTCCCCAAAAATGGCGGCCATTTTGAAATTTCAAATTTTTGCCAAAAATGGAAAACACAAATTTGCTTCTATCTCCTTAACCGTGCGAGATAGAGCGATTTCGTCGAAATTTTCGACCCACAGGGTATCTAAGGAATGTACTCTTTTACAATTTTCAAAAAATTTTCCCCTCCCCAAAAATGGCGGCCATTTTGAATTTTCGAATTTTTGCCAAAAATGGCAAAACACAAATTTGCTTCTATCTCCTTAACCGTGCAAGATAGAGCGATTTCGTCGAAATTTTCGACCCACAGGCTATCTGAGAAATGTATTCTTGGCAATTTTCAAAAAATTTTCCTCTCCCCAAAAATGGTGGCCATTTTTAATTTTCAAATTTTTGCCAAAAATGACAAAACACAAATTTGCTTCTATCTCCTTAACCATGCGAGATAGAGCGATTTCGTCGAAATTTTCGACCTATAGGGTATCTAACAAATGTACTCTTGCCAATTTTCAAAAAATTTTCCTTTTCCCAAAAATGGCGGCCATTTTGAATTTTCGAATTTTTGCCAAAAATAGGGAAAACACATATTTGCTTCTATCTCCTTAACCGTGCAAGGTAGAGCGATTTCATCGAAATTTTCAACCCAACCAATGCAAAAAGGCATGAAGCTGAAATAATTTACATGTATACTAATAAATATTTAAGCATCATTGATATATTTTACAAATGAAACAGGGTCTTGTAAGACTACTGTACAATTTTTGCAAAAGGTTCATGGGGTGGACATTACACATGATAATGTGTGTTCTTCTATGCTATCCTGTTTCTATTCATATGTCGCAGCTGCTATCAACAGGGCGTCCTATTTCGAGTTTGAAATTTGTTGTGAATACATTAAGCCTGTCATCTACCCTGATGCAACACTGGCATCTTTTTGACTATTTTGTCTTGTTTGTAAAATGTATGTGTGCCCCTAGTGACAAATTTCACTTTGATTGTTTTCCCTAACTAGGGCATGGTCGGTAGCATATTTTCTATTTTGGTATCCCGCCACTGTAAAACCGTACCGATTCCGGGATACCGAAAGAAGAAATTGCATTCTAGTATATCCCCAAGTGAATAGGCCCACCAACCGGAAGTAAGATTCGTGAAAAAAAAACATTGCAGTTCTGAAAGAAATCACTATAAAAGTGCTAAAATATATAAAAATATGGGATAAAAGTGTGAAATATCTTCAGATTTGAGGTTTGTTCCTAATACCCTACGTTTTCTCACAATATTATACACTGACATTTGAAATACTGGCTGTAAAGTGTCACCATGGTGTTGAAGTGAATTGAATATCTTCATAAAACCAGAATTAAGACTAACATTTTTGAAGCCCAGCATAAGCTCATATATCACTTTGAACAATGGCACATGCTCCTAGTCCCAGGTTTAATTTACACAAGTGTCAAGTTCATTAATTATGTAATGCCATAAAAATCTATAACATCAGTTCTTATGTTTGTACCTTTTGTTTTTGTAAATAAAAATAGAAAATACTATCTGATAATTTTTGTCTGTGCAGATAAATTGTTCTCATTAGTCACAAATTTGAAAGTAAATTACATTATTTTTGTACCATAATTATGTGTTCATTATTTGACCCCTTTCTTATGTCAATTGTTAAGCAGAATATATACATAAAAAAAATAAAATTCATAATCCACTAAATTTATTTAAAAGAGTCAAGACCAACATTTTTCAAAACCAAGATATCTAAGTTCTACTGATTAATACCTTTTAAATGCCAATTATATGATGGAATCTCACACATTCAATTGGCAGCAGACATGCATTTTTTTTTGCGAGATTGTTTGAAAGCTTTAATCATCCTCCCTCTTCCTCAGAACTCAAAGCAAATCATATGAAAACAACTTGTAAGAAATCATGGCCTGTGAATCTAATATATCTGACAATATTTTGGGGATTATACTGTATACTTCTTACAACTAAAGTTGTTCCTAAGATATTACCAAATCTCAATGTTGTTGCCCATTTAGTTGTACCTTGCACAGGCTAGGGTTCTTGCCTGCCAAGGCTGGCAATTTTTATTTTATAATGTTACACAAACATGTATTATTTTGACATATTCATAAGTTTGCCTAAGTTTGACTCATTATTCCAGCCTAAACCTAAACCTTGTGTATTGGGTTGTATTTTTGTTCTCTTGAAAAATGTTTGAGTAATTGACTTGGCAGGTGGTTATTGGGATAAAATCTTACATTACTACAGTACAGTGGGAAATTTTCAAAGATTATGTTCCCATATTTTTTTCTCCATTCTCATTTTTGTTGTAGTAGGTTTTGGAAAATCAGATTTTCTCTGGAAATAGGTAAGGTTTCCAAACTAAATGGTACTGAAAAGTATCTGTTTCTAGTTATTAACAAACACATTTGTATGTGTCAGTGAAACAAAATACATTTAATAATCCACAAAACAAGATGCACTTAGAGAGAGCAAATCGCCCGACTCAAAATGTTATGAAGTATTGTAAGGAAGACAATAAAATAAAACCAAACAATCATATAAATTAATTTCAGTGGATTTCTCCCCACTGAGAAACACATGGATACCTGAACACACACATCCAGACACTGAATAAGACATAATTTTAATATCTGGTACATAAATTAAAGCCCAGCTACACTTCTTCTGCAATTCATATTATAGTCTACAAATTTTAGTTCAAATAAAGAATGTGAAATTTGGTAGCTATAAAGTTTTTGTAAATACAAAGTTATATAAAATTTGAAGAGAAACGTTTTCTTGAGTTTGTTCAGTTATCATGTAATCAAATATTTTTGTCAACTGATATTCAAATAGTAGTGCTGACAGATGTCATAAATATCTGGTGTTTACTTATCAGCCTCAGAGTCTACAAATGGCATTTGGTGAAAAGTTAATACTGACCACAAATCACACATATGGAAATATCATCTTACTCTTTTTTTTCACAGAAAGACCTGCTAGTATCTCCAATGAGGATGGCCATCAGCTCTGTACAGTGTGTCATGACATTGCTAACGGGATCCATTTCGGTGCCGTCACTTGTGAGGGTTGCAAGGTAATCACATGACTACTATAATAGTAATATATATTTTATATAAATAAATAATAGTAACATTTGTATAGCACAAAATTTATGAAGATCCTCAAATTGGCTCTAATCCAAAGAGGTACAGTCCAAAACCGGACAGTTTTCTTGTGTGTATCACCTTATGAGATTTCACATGATCAATAGAATTCTTCATATTTGGAGTCACAACACAAAAAGTGACTCATTCAAAGAATTTTCTCAGTATATTACTTTAAATATATAACATTTGACATGTATGTGCCAATTACCCAAGAATTTGCATGAATTTCCTACATTTCTAGCACCTGAAGATCTGCCACATTTGCAGTATTGACATCTGGGGCATCTGCACGTCTGACTTTTTCCATATTTCCACTTTCTCAAAAGATAACAGAAGCAGTTAACCTGTTAGTTGTCAGCTAATACCAGCAGCTACGGTGTATCCAAATTATGCTAACCATTTCAGCCTTCACATATTAATTACCTTGCCAGACAGATTCTTAGCAGTATCTTGACATAAAAGCCAGGACCTGTAAACTAGTTGGTCAAGATTTTGTCAATTACACAAAATACCCATTCTGGCATTCTAGAAAGCTATTTCTTGGCTTGTTGAGATACACTCAACAAATGAACAGCCAAATTAAAGAACCAATTATTATTGAACATTGAACCAATCAGAATCAGATAAAGTATGATTTGTTATGTTGTTTATTGATTGATCAGGAGCCACATTGGGGTACTGATTTCAAGTAGAAGTTACATTACCACCCCTTAAAAACACTATAAAAGTTATTATGTTAATTAGCTTGATATTTTGGGTATAAAGAATATTTATAACTTGAGCTTGGATCAGTGAATAATTTACTGAAAAGAAACCTGCCTTATTTTACATATAACAAGTTCAAATTAGTACTGGGAATTGACCCATTCTTCATGGTCAGTGTATAACCCATTTTACTGACCAACATTCGTGTTAGATTTGATTATTCTCTTGTTTCAATTCATTGTTGGCCGTAAAATGCTCTCAGAGATGAAGTGTATTATGTAAGGATTCAATGATTTAGGGGGTTTTCCTCATGACATAGTTACATACATGAGCTATAACTTGCATATAAACATGCACCGCTATGGGCTTTTCGAAGACTTTTCAAGACAGAATGTGTAATATGTTGATAGAATTTTATAAAATACTATGAAATATTTGTCATTGCATATTTTAGAAAAGTAACTAGATCAGTTTATTTCAGTTGGCAAATAGGTTTCCAGTTTACCGTCTTCTACACTTGTGGTAGACATATTAATTTAATGAGTAAAACTTCAACAACTATAATAATTTTGAAAGCACATTGTCATTCAGTTATGTACAGAAGGATGAGATTTGTGGTAAAAAATAAGTTATATTTAAAACTTACAATCAATGACCAACCTCAGTGGTACACTGTTACTGACACTTTACCACCCCCATGTCTAGTTATCTAATTGCCTCACCACCCCCCACCAATTCCCCAACCCGTCCATCAGTGAAAAAGGGATTTTGTGCTCAGTTATCTACCTTGTACACCAATCATGGTCACCTCGCACATTTTCTTTGTTGGATAAGGGTAGAGTAAGAATCTAAAATTCGCCACATATCTGAAATTCGCCACATGTGGAAATACTAACAAAATAAATGAATTCAGGTGAGATTTGTTGAAATCAATATACAGTAAAGTAAAAAATAAAGGCTTTTTGAACTGAAAAAGACCAATTTTAAGGCAAAACATCATTTTCTTCATAAAATTAACTAAGGTTTTAGAGGTGGCGAATTTTAGATTTCTTACTCTAATATAGTTTGCATCCCTTGTATTTTCATTTAGTTACCTGTGTGCATCACCTGAAAACTGTACAATGGATCTGGTAGTGTTACGATCGAAAGTAAATATGGAAACCGGGTCCCGAAAAGAAAAATACGGTGGAAACCGGAATCGTTCGAATTAGTATACACCAAACTGTAGTCACACTGTAAAATCTTCTGCACGCGTACATGAACAATTATTTCAACTAAAATGCAGTTTATTTTTGGATAAAATCTGACATTTTGGATATTATTTCACTGTATATTGGCAAAATATTACACAAGTAAATGTTTTTAAGCGTTTTTGTGCAATATTTTATACGTTTGAGGAGAAATATGTGACATTTCAGGAACCGGTTCTTGGACTTTGTTACCGGATTTCATTTACCTTTATATGAATCGAATAGAAACCAACTATCGGGTTTGCTGTCTTTACCACTAGGATCTGGGTTTTATTTTCACATTATATGGGGTCTCCCCATGGCCTAGTCCTTCTCAAAGATGATCCAGATTGTGAATTTGGAATTTTTTTTATTTATATATATAGTTTTTATTTGATGGATATACACTGAGTAACTGAATGAATGAATAACTGGAAATGAATCTGGAATTTTGTTTTGTGATATTTTGGCAATATCCGCAAGCATAGCTCAGAAACCATTCATTGCATTGTATTATATTTTTTCACGCAAGGTTTGGTATACTTCAACTTGGTCCTTTTCAAAGCCTTTGTTGACTTTTTTTGTGTTTTTCAGCTTAACTCACTCATGAGGTTAAGTGTGCATTCTCGGGCATTGTTCTAATTCTGAAGGCAGTTTGTGTAAAGTCATTGTTAAAGTTTATCTAAATAGCTGCCTATATACTAGGTAAACAATATAAGTCTTCTAAATCCTAAAACGTTTGGTGACAGAAAAACTTTTACTGTGTCAATATTCTTATGTCAATGCCAAAATTACAAAGAAGGCAGTATTATAATACTCTGTGTGGCTGCTCTACTTGACAATGTACAAAGACTAAGTAATTAGTTCAGAGTTTACATCAGACACTAATGTCCATTCAATTATTAATGTAGTCTCAGAATATATGTTTAGCTTCAGCTTGTCTGTTTCAATACAACTTGTATCTTGTTATTATTCTCTACTGGCTACTTTAACACCTGTGGCCATGTTCCCCAGATAACTAAACACCTTGAACTTATACTGCAATTAATCTTCTGTACACTGGGGTCTTAGTTTTTATTTTCAAGGGCCAAAACATCAGGCACTAAATTAAATTTGAAATATAAAATTACAGTACCAAAATTCTACTGTTTGATTGTGCTTTGACTATTTCCCATTTAAGTGGGTTTTATGGCCCCTTGAGCGTCGACTGTAATTGATGCTTTTTAATTGATCCAAGAGGATCTAGAGCTGATTAGTTTTTTGGGGGTATCGGGTAACAACTGTTGCCATGGCAACACTTTTAATATTTTGGGGTCTTAAATTGTGTGAGTGTTCCACAACCTAAACCCATGCATGGATTTTGACCAAATTTTCAGGATGTGTTAACCAAAGAGAATCTGTAAATGATTCTGTAAATTTAAAATATTGCTAGCTTTCCACTAAATTTTCAGGATATGTTAACCGAAACAGGATCTACAGCTGAATAGGTTCGGGAGGGTATCTGACAACACCTGTTGCCATGGCAATGCTTTAAATACTTTTCAGTCTTAAACTTCTTGAAAAAGGGTACTATTAAACCGATGTTACCACAGTTGCATTTTAATCTCCCATTGGCCAAGGCAGGAGTTGGGAGATTATGTAATACCTTCCGTGCATGCTTGCGGGGGTGTGCATGCATGTGTGTATTTGTCACATTAAATCAAGCTTTATATCTCATTCAGTTATGAAGATATCTTCACCAAATTTTCAGAGAATGTTTATGGCTATGAAAACATGTCTGTAAAAAATTATGGTACTCAATCGACATTTTAAAAAAACAACATGGCTGCCATAGCTGAATGCTCTAAAAGCATTGATGTATTGAAATATATATAAAAATTTCAGCTAGCTGTATCAGATTTGCGCAAAATGTAAATGGCTAGGAAAGCTTGCCTGAGAGTAATTTTGGCCTTGTTTTGAAAATAAATTGGCTGCCATATCATATCTTTTATGTCAGTTGGTGGGGAGGCATATCAAAAAGATCTAACATCACCCTTATCATTGGTCATAGGGGTTTGGAATGTGAAAACAACTTCTTGGAAAATCGTGGTCTGCAAATCTTTTGCATTACAAAACTGTGCTGATTCTGGGACTTTGTATTTTAGTATACCCTAACCAAACATGGCTGCTTCTTCTTATTGTAATAGCAACATTGCAAGTAAAGTAGCCAAATGCACAAAATATGAGATAAACCTGTACAATTTCGTCAGATTTCTCATGCGAAGTGGTAGTACTGTTATAAAATCTCATCACAGTATTTCAGTAAAATTTTCTGGATACAAAGACATTGGGCCTACCGACCCATCCTAACTTGCTGAATATTAACTAATAAAGCAATGAAATGTCTAATCATTGTGATTTGATGAATGATTGGAAGTGGGTAAAAATGGCTGATCAGTAGATAGTAGTAATTTTGGGTTTCAGTTCCAACACTAATTATAGTTGTGGTCTTGGGTCATTTAGTTTATGTATTTTATTTGTATTTTCAGTGTTCCTGTTAATATTTTGTATGAATTGAGCAGAAAACAGCTATCTAATTTGCCATCTTTTTTGCCGATGGTTGGTACCTTCTGCTCCCGTGGTAGTACCTCATCTCCTATCAGTTACAGCTCTGATACTTCTTTTTACAGAAGTTCTACCGCCGTGCAATGAACGAGGCGCAGTCTTACACCTGTAAACACCAGGGACAGTGTGACATCACAGCACGAACACGTAACTCTTGCCGTTTCTGTCGCTGGCAGAAATGTATCAAAGTTGGAATGTCCAAGCAAGGTCAGTACAGATTGAATAAATATTAATTTAAAATGTTGTATGTATTCAACACAGCTATTAGTTATCACTACTTGCCTTTAGAATTATAAAAAATTTTGTGAATCTTCCAAAAAAAGTGGTGGTTGTGGATTTTTTTCTTACATTTTTAAATTCTAAAAGTAGTAAGTTTATTAATGTCAGTGAAAAAGAACCAAAGAACCAAGCAAGATTCTTTGCAACTACTACTTGTCACTGTCAGCGAAATCAGGGTTTAAAATATTTAGTGTGCACAAAGTTTCAGGAGTATTCGTTAAAATGCATGCACATGTTTTATAATTGTTTTGTTTACCTCGGATTAGTTGGTACATTGTTTATATATTGAGACAATATTTATTGTATTGGGACAGGGTTGCTGATATCAATTTCTAAAGATGTACATCAATATCACCATTTTAAGTAAAACTGCAAATATCTTAAATAAAGCCTCAATCTCAAGAAATTGTACACTTTATCTCACATTTTTCAATGCATTTTTAATGAAAAAGTGCCATTGTTTTGTTTTGATTAATTTGGATTCCTATTAGCAGTTGGGACTAGAATAAATCGTTTCGGTATCCCAGATTCAGACTATTTGGTAGACAACATCACCCCACCCCGATATCATCCGATATTGAAAAATTTTTATATTCAATATAATAATTGAAAAACACACAGCCAAATGATTTACCCATTACCTTGGATGGCTGTATTGATTTTACAGGTAATTTAAATAAACCCAATATTTTTTACATTCAAATAGTATTCAAATAGTACTATTAGTCTACTGGATGTAGTGGTGTCATCACGAGCTGTGATATCGCAGATTCACCGGTGATGAATAAAAATGGACGATAATCAAGGATTAATGATCATCCGTGATGCATCTCATAAACATATTCAACCATTAACTTTAACTTATTTTCGAAGGGATTTCGTAAAAATACAGTCAAATATTCATCTAATTCCTACAGGAAGAGAAAAAAAAAGTAAGTTTTGTTTACTTTTTATTGCTTCAAATATTCACTATTTTAACAACTGTCAGCACAAATGAAACATAAAATCTATTTTATTTCAGTATAAGTTGTCAATGCACATCTGTCTAGAAAGCAAATGTAAGTTTAATTTGTGAAACGATGCCACTGCGATATCGCTCACTGTTTTGTTCACGGCATCGAGACCTCATATACCCAGACGATGACACCACTAACTGGATGAACAGATGAGGAATATCTGTTATTTTCCTTTCAGCCTGAGTGAAAGGCTACCTGGGCCACCTACCCATCATTTGTATTTTTCATTCCAGTTGTTTATCATTCTTTCCCACTTCCCAGTACTTTACCCTGGTCACTCATGGACACTTCTGCAATTTTTGGCCAATATCTAATAGTTAACAGTGCAGACTCTTTACCAAATAGAAGACACTGCCTTCTACCATCTCTGCAACTGGATGTTTTATAATGACCTATAGACAAAGTTACATTTAACAATAATAATCAAAATAAATAATCTTTTGTAGCTATCAGGATGGGCCGACCAAGTAAATTTGCTCAACTGCAGCTGCCATACAAAGACCCCGTTATACCAGCAAAAGCATCAAAGGAAAATTCCAGTAACCCTGACCAACCAGGAATACCTCTCTCCGAGCCAATTTCAAAAAATTCTGATTGGAAGAAAGACAGTACTTTAGACCAATCAACACCCACCTCATCATCCTCAGTGAAACCAAGTATTGACATATCTGACCGCCAAAAGCTTCCCTTGGACATCCGCCATTCTGAAAAACCCTCTGGTTTCCATAGCAGTCGTAGTCGTGACCACTCGGCAGACAGAGCTTCAAAACATTCCACTGATTTGCCTCAATCAAGAGATAGCAGCTGTGAAAAAACAAAATTGAAACACCCAGGGATTCACATAGAAAGGAGTAAAGACAGAAGTCACATGTTCTCAGATGCCACCTTCCCTTCTCCCACATATTCATATGAAATACAATGCTCATCCAGTCATGACTACATATCCTCAAAGAATACTGGTTTCCGCGGAGACACCAGTGGTCCAGATTATTTGGCTGATAACTTGCCCAAACGTCCATCATTCCAGAAGGAATCAAATTATAATGAGTCTCATACTGCCTCTCGTCCTGCTGCCCTACAAAATATTAGTAACAAAAGCCAGCCTGAAATGACCAGACCAAGTGTTGGTGAAAGAGACAACAATAAGTCTTTGGACATAGTTTTGAAGGATAACAATGCCAGTAAACAACATCAGGACTTCAGAATATCTGAGGTGATGAATATCCACAAAAGTCACAGTCATATGGAGTCGGCACAAAATTTCACAATGCCCAGTAAGGAGGGAAGCCTGCCAAGTCAGGGCTTCAGGATGCCTTTTGATCTTGTTCATGAAACCAATATCAGGCAGCCTCTTGCTCAAAATCCAAATGACCCCATGACTTCAGTGATAGATGCACCAGATAAGAGTGCCTATTCTCAGAAAAAGGCTAAAGGATATGAACTGACAAGACCGATAGCCAATCCTACGTTTCAACCAAATGTCCAGAGTTCATCTGTACCAAGGTTTTCAAGGTCCCTTAGCGATCCAAAGTCAGTGGTAACAGGATCATTGAAAAAGAGAAACTTTCCAGAGATACGTCAGCTCTGGCTTTCAGGTGGGTTAAATAGGTCTCTATCTATGGAAGAACAAACCAAACCTAGTAATCGTTTGGCCAGATCAGGTCATGATTTGGGCAGTTGTGGAGCTGAAATGGGTTTACCATCCTTGTCTCTGTCCAGTGAAACTGTTAATGAAGACCTATTTGGCACAGTGATCAAAGAAGAAGTCACTAGTAACTTTCAGTACAGTGAAATATGTGAAACAGAAAGTGAAGCTAATATCAGCCCAACTGAGTTAATCAGTGGGGAATCAAACCTAGATGGAGACATGTTTGTAAATGAACGGGATAACCTGCAAGATATCCCAGGCTTCACAGATACCAGTATGGTGAAAACTGAACCCGAGAATGACACAGGGTATGGAAAAACATACCTAGGTTCAGCAGTTGACACACTTGACATGACGAGCAGGAAACGGAAAATTATCCAAAAGTCAGAAAGTCCGACTGAGGAAAGGTTGAATGTTCTCCCAAGTAAAGATGGTGGTAGTGTATTGTTGAGTAATTATGGAAATGGGAGTACTGCCAGGAAGCAGAAGAACTTTGATGGTTACCATGATGACGGTCTTTCTTCTGCATCTCAGAATAGTAATTTCAACAAACAATTTGTCAGTGCCTTTTTGAATCTTATCAGGGTCATGCAGGACCTACCTCCAAGTACAAATATAAATCAAATGAATGCCAGAGGACTCTTAAGCAACCTTTGCCCAAAACCACAAGAAACTGCCCAAGGTCAACCTTCAGATGAAGGCCAGTTTTCAAGGTCTCAGCTTCAGGAAATACACCAGGCTCTGTCGTCATTAATTCCTGTATCATCAGATAATAATATCACAGCATCATCAGCGAATGCAGTCATCTCTTCAGCAAACAGCTATTCATCTTCTCAACCTTCTCGAAACATGGATTCTGTGAAAGGTTTTGAAAGTTCCCAAGGACAAACTGCATCTAATAAATCTTTTACTCAGTGGAGATCGCCTACCACCCGTTTGCCAAATCACCCTCGAATGTCGAGGCCATTTGCTGCTTCAGAGTACGATTGCCATTCCAGGCCCATGAAAAATCAGCACAGTTTCACCATAACAGCTCCAAGCAGTGGAAATATGAGCAGCAGAATAAGGGCACCATTTTATAGCCATGCTGCAGAACATGCCTCTTTGGCTTCAGGGACTCAAGGTAGTAAATTAAGTGCAAATTCACTCTTTGATCCACCACCACCACAGGGAATGAACCAAATAGAAGGGAGCACTCCTCACAGAAGTGACTCTCACAACACAGGGTATTACACTTCACCTCTTTATGAACACAATCCAACGACTGGAGCAAGTAGAGATGGGTCTTCTAGTAGTAAGTTAGACATAAGTTGTCAGGCAGAACAATCTAATACAGCATACCAAAAACAGGAGAGTACATTGGCAGGTTACCCTGTGAATGTATCACAAAGGTACTTTTCAGATGGACAAAGCACATCCACTTCAAACTCGTCACCATTTGGTCAAGATCAAACCCCTGAAGCAGCAAATCCAGAAGAAGAAATGTCCATTGTGATTCAGACCATGATGGAGAATCTTACTGCTGGATTCAAAACCAATAAAATGGAACTGGCAACTAGTACTACCCCATCTTCTAATGATTTGCCCTCAGTTGCTGGGAATTTCACAAACTCACCACCAGTGCAGTTTGAATCATTTCCTGTGTCGTCTCCATCATCACAGCCTGTGCCATCTGGTGACACGGAAAATCTCCCGGAAGAAGACCAACCAGCTGTTGATTTGGTAAGAACATATGAAAGATTTATTGTTAAGATATTATAGGGTTGTTAAGAATACTTGATTATTCCGTGAGTAAAGTTCTGGATTATTTGGAAAGAAAGAAAAAGATCTACTTTTCTATTTTACTATTTACACATAAATGAATTTTTCACATAAAACTGAGCCTAAAGATTAATTTCCTGCGCTTTCTTAAACCATCATGGTCCATTTTTACCCACAGTCTATAATTTTAGACTGTGCTGGTAATGTCTTCACCCGTGGTTTCCTGCTGGGTGGGAAGACAGTGGCAAAAAACTAATAAATTAAATAAATTGAGGTGAGATTTGTTGAATGTACAGTAAATTAAAGCTTTCTGAACTGAAAAATACCAATTTTAAGACAAAACATCATTTTCTTTATAAAATTAACTAAGGTTTTAGAGGTGGCGAATTTTAGATTTCTTACTCTATAGAAAGTGTAAACTTCGTGGAGGTACTTTTTGGAGGTGTAGGTGTCCAACATCATGTTGTAACTTTGGTGTGATCTTGGCCCTCTCAGAATGTTTTCTACTGCCACATTTGAAACCTGTTTCTCCTGTCCCAACTTAATGAATTGCTGCAGCTGATATTATATCTTCTTTTACCCAACTGACAGCTATGCTTCTCTTCCAATTGATAAATTTTACAGCTTCATAATTTTTGTTGTCCATGTTACTGCTGTAATATTGCTATTAAATTTTCTTGTTTTAATACTTTACCTGTACAGACACTTTCTCTTCATAAAAGTTATGTCTTCTACACCTTTACATAACTTAAGCTGCTCCTAAAACTCCATATCTTTATACTTTTTCATCTCTTGTATATTTCCTGGTGTCTAACGCTGTAGGGTGTTAAAAAAACTTTTTTTTTTCAGACTGTAGGTTACAGGCATCACTTGGGCTGTATTTACTGACATTATCATAAAAATGTATCCTCATTCAAGAGTAGAGTATGAATCAGAGTTTATCTCCCCCTTCATCCACTGTGTGAGTGTACATATTTGCAGGCATATGTCCTGAGATATCTAAAGTCATAGGCTATAGTGAGTCTTTGGCTCAAACAACTTGCTTAGATGCTTGTTTGAATGTAGGTCCATAGTTTTGTGAGTTTGTAACACTAGTAGCTACTTTGAGGAAAATGTTTAAAACTCCAAAGTGACTACATTAATGGCATTTTGGTAAACTTGATATCTTGTTCACAATTACTTTCTCAGTACATTCAAGGTTAAAAAAATAGCCAATTATTGCCATGGTGAGAAGTTGAGAACAGATTGACACTCAGAATTTGTTTTTGAAAATAGTTTTATATGTTAGTTTTGTTATTCTCTTGCCATTAAAATATATTTATCCATTGATCTTTCAGAGTGTAGACTTACCACCATGGGAACCACCAAGGGTAGATTACGATTACTGGCTCAACCCAAAATTACCCAATCCTAACATATTTCTCACAGGTGAGTACTTGGGCAGTGAGGAAGGCATCCTATATTGCTATTTCAGTATCAATTGATGTAACTTTTTGAAATTTAATATTGATACTGAAAGTGTGAAAGATCCTTTCAAAAAAAATGTTATTGGTTTAAAACCCTAGCTAATTGATGAAATGCCTCATTGCTTTAACATTTTTAACTATTTTCTGGAAGAAAAATTTTTAAACAGATTCACTAAATCTAATATGAAGCTATGAAAGTGACCTGTTTTCAATGGGCAATTAAAACCAACTACAAATATGTCGTGTAAAACTGTGGGCTTAGGTTCATGCTAATTTTTGTAATCATTATTTTCTTTTTATTATATACAACAGAAGCACACAACGAGTACATTCACACGTTGTTGTCTGCTTACAAAGACTTCATTGAAGACATGGAGGGAACTCTGCTTTTTCTACAGGCTGAGACAAAGGTGAGTGGAAGCCTTTACATTCCATTGTGTTCTCAAAATAATTGATTCATTTTGTTCTAATAGGAAGATTTCCCAAGTGACGTGTATTTTAAAATTTATCACAAGACCAGACCAGTGAAACAGAAACATTTTTCACACAATATATCAGTATTTCCTTCCTGAAATGTGCAATATTTAAATACCAGAAACTCTGTGACCTGCATTCATCAAGGAGGTATCATTTTCATTGCCAAAAACTTCATGAAAACAGTCAGAAGATGGGTCCAGGTCCAACATAGATCCCATTAAATTTTGAGAGTTCTCTGGATCACCGTCTGGATACATATTGGCAATCTGTATTTTCCCATTTACTTATTATTACATGCTTTGGCAGAGGTCTGCATTCTCCAAGTGCTCTTGTTAATTATTAAAGTGATACATATTGAAAACTGTTATTGTCTGTATGATAATGATGTTGTTAACAGTGAATTATGTGACAGAAAAAAAGTCAAACTTTCATTGATACGAGTTTAAATCAGCAGTAATAAAATCAGCAGTAAAACTTTTATGTTTCAGAAATTCCTCAAGAAGTATGGAGAAATGGTGCCACCATTAGAGATTCTCCGCAAAGAACTGGCTCTGTTTGCTCAGTCTACAGTGTCATTCTGCTGCAGAATCCCAGGTATCACCAGTATTTCTGCATTCCTAAATTAAATTCATGAGCTGTTATATCCCCTAGCTGTTAAAGTTATGGCGAGGGGTTGGTTGGTAGTACTGTTAGAGCAGGTTGTAATCTCCCTAAAAGTTTCCAGTCCATTTTATCGCTGTATCATAAAGTTAATAGTAGTGATGGGTTGGTAACCCTTGTATCCCTTTACACTGGGACAATATTTACAACCACTGTCTTGCTTGGCGGCACGTATAACTGAAGGAAAACTTAAAATATTGGAAACAAACCCAAACAGTGCCTGGTTCACAGCAATGCAATTTGTTGGAGTTGAACCCGCACAGAACTGACAGCCTTTGATATGGTAACAAAAAATTGGAGCATAATAACCTTCTCTGGTTTATTTTATTTCAGATAAGATCAGATTTTAAAGTAAAGCATAGAATTCTAAATTTTATTGCGTTAATACATCCTATCCAATGGACAATTGCTTTACCGGTCAGCGCGACCGGTCCCGCCAAACACCAGAAAAAGACGTCCTGTATATAATACCGGCAGGACTGTTCAGTAGTGTGCATTCGCTAGGTGGCGCATCATACTTGCTTCCTGTCCAGACAGAGTGACGTCAGTTCATCTTTTTCGTTTGGCGCGTGTAGTGTGCAGACACGTTTTGAAGTTATCTCCAAGTTTGAAGAAAACACGGTTTATTTTACGAATTAAGCGTCCCGCAAGGGACGCTTGTTTGTGTATGGGAGACCTTCAGGCTCCGCCGGCTCCGCATTTTGTTTTCCTTATAACTCTGTAACCGTTAGGCGGATTCTTTTCAAATTTGGCAGGTTTAGGCAGTAGCCTTGGGGAATTTTTTTGAATATGCTACAGTGACATTTCAACCAATCAGAGAGGTCACATGACCAAAAATGTCTTTTTTCGATGGGGAAGCTTGTCCGGATGATAACTTGAAAGGAATTTTATCAATTCACCTGAAACTTGGCAAATACATTCATTCTATTAAAATCTGGAAATCATTAGATTTTGGCATTGATTGGTCATGAAATGGCCGAGTAATTAATGATTAATTAATCATTACGAATTTTCCAAATAAGGAAAACACAAAAATGCTTATATCTCGAAAACCGTGCTAGATAGAGCGATTTCGACGAAATTTTTGATCCGCAGGTTATCTCTGCGGAGTAGTTATCCCAATTTTCAAAAAATTTTTGTCTCGCCCAAAATGGCGGCCATTTTGAATTTTCGAAATTTTCGCAAAAATTGCAAAACACAAAAATGCTTATATCTCGAAAACCGTGCTAGATAGAGCGATTTCGACGAAATTTTTGACCCACAGGGTATCTTTCAAGAGAAGTTATCCCAATTTTGAAAAAAATTTTGTCTCGCCAAAAATGGCGGCCATTTTGAATTTTCGAATTTTTCGCAAAAATTGCAAAACACAAAAATGCGTATATCTCGAAAACCGTACTAGATAGAGCAATTTTGACGAAATTTTTGACCCGCAGGATATCTATGCAGAGTAGTTTTCCCAATTTTCAAAAAATTTTGTCTTGCCAAAAATGCCGGCCATTTTGAATTTTCGAAATTTTCGCAAAAATTGCAAAACACAAAAATGCTTATATCTCGAAAACCGTGCTAGATAGAGCGATTTCGACAAAATTTATGACCCACAGGGTATCTCTGCAGTGTAGTTATCCCAATTTTGAAAAAAAATTTTGTCTCGCCAAAAATGGCGGCCATTTTAAATTTTCGAATTTTTCGCAAAAATTGCAAAACATAAAAATGCTTATATCTCGAAAACCCTGCTAGATAGAGCGATTTCGACAAAATTTTTGACCCACAGGGTATATCTGCAGAGTAACCATGCCAATTTTCAAAAAAAATTTGTCTCGCCAAAAATGGCGGCCATTTTGAATTTTCGAATTTTTCGCAAAAATTGCAAAACATAAAAATGCTTATATCTCAAAAACCCTGCTAGATAGAGCGATTTCGACGAAATTTTTGACCCACAGGGTATCTCTGCAGAGTAGCCATGCCAATTTTTAAAAAAATTTTATCTTGCCAAAAATGGCGGCCATTTTGAATTTTCAAATTTTTGCGCAAGAATTGCAAAACACAAAAATGCTAATATTTCGAAAACCGTGCTACATAGAGCGATTTCGACGAAATTTTTGATCTTCAGGGTATCTCTGCAGAGCAGCTATCCCAAAGAGCTTTCACTTGGTGAAGTTTCAGACCCATAGCTAATTGCTCACCTACTCAAAATGAGTAAATGCGAATTACCTCTAAAAGTATTGCAGATAGCCAATTTTTCTCATAACTCATTCACCTACTTTTGGAAGAGCTTTCACTTGGTGAAATTTCAGACCCGTAGCTAATTACTCACCTACTCAAAATGAGTAAATGCTAATTATCTCAAAAACTATTGCGGATACCCAATTTTTATCAAATAACTCATTCATGTACTTTTGGGAGAGCTTTCACATGGTGAAGTTTCAGACCCGTAGATGATTACTCACCTACTCAAAATGAGTAAATGCGAATTATCTCTTAAAAGTATTGCAGATAGCCAATTTTTCTCAAATAACTCGTTCACCTACTTTTGGAAGAGCTTTCACATGGTGAAGTTTCAGACCCATAGCTAATTACTCACCTACTCAAAATGAGTAAATGCGAATTATCTGTAAAAGTATTGCAGATAGCCAATTTTTCTCAAATAACTCATTCACCTACTTTTGGGAGAGCTTTCACATGGTGAAATTTCAGACCCGTAGATGATTACTCACCTACTCAAAATGAGTAAATGCGAATTATCTCTTAAAAGTATTGCAGATAGCCAATTTTTCTCAAATAACTCATTCACCTACTTTTGGAAGAGCTTTCACATGGTGAAGTTTCAGACCCATAGCTAATTACTCACCTACTCAAAATGAGTAAATGCGAATTATCTGTAAAAGTATTGCAGATAGCCAATTTTTCTCAAATAACTCATTCACCTACTTTTGGGAGAGCTTTCACATGGTGAAGTTTCAGACCCATAGCTAATTATTTACCTACTCAAAATGAGTAAATGCTAATTATCTGTAAAAGTATTGCAGATAGCCAATTTTTCTCAAATAAATCATTCACCTACTTTTGGGAGAGCTTTCACTTGGTGAAGTTTCAGACCCTAGCTAATTACTCACCTACTCAAAATGAGTAAATGCGAATTATCTCTAAAAGTATTGCAGATAGCCAATTTTTCTCAAATAACTCATTCACCTACTTTTGGGAGAGCTTTCACTCTGTGAAGTTTCAGACCCATAGCTAATTACTCACCTACTCAAAATGAGTAAATGCGAATTATCTCTAAAAGTATTGCAGATAGCCAATTTTTCTCAAATAAATCATTCACCTAATTTTGGGAGAGCTTTCACTTGGTGAAGTTTCAGACCCATAGCTAATTACTCACCTACTCAAAATGAGTAAATGTGAATTATCTCTAAAAGTATTGCAGATAGCCAATTTTTCTCAAATAACTCATTCACCTACTTTTGGGAGAGTTTTCACTCTGTGAAGTTTCAGACCCATAGCTATTTATTCACCTACTCAAAATGAGTAAATGCTAATTATCTGTAAAAGTATTGCGGATAGCCAATTTTTATCAAATATTCATTCATCTACTTGTGGGAGAGCTTTCACATGGTGAAGTTTCAGACCCATAGCTAATTACTCACCTACTCAAAATGAGTAAATGCGAATTATCTCTTAATAGTATTGCTGATAGCCAATTTTTCTCAAATAACTCATTCACCTACTTTTGGAAGACCTTTCACACACGAAAATGAAAAATTGTGAATATCTCGGAAAAGCTATTTCTTCTGCTTTAATGCTCAGCGGGAGATACACACCGCGGCAGTGGTCTTGACAAAAAATTTTGTCTCCCCAAAAATGGTGGCCATTTTGAATTTTCAAAGTTTTTGCAAAACACAAAAATGCTTATATCTCGAAAACCGTGCTATATGGAGCGAACTCAACAAAATTTTTGACCTGCTGGGTATCTCTGCAGAGTAGCCATGCCAATTTTCAAAATATTTTTGTTTCGCCAAATATAGCGGACATTTTTAATTTTTTAATTTTTTGCAAAACACAAAAATGCTTATATCTTGAAAACTGTGCTAGATAGAGCAGACTGCGCTGACTTCGGTTGCCACAACAGTATAAGGCTAGAACCGAAGCATTTTCTTAATACTTTAGCACTCACCTTTATATCCTTTTCGGGACGCTTTGTTTTTGCTATGCAAAAACATTATCTTTTTTTTTGCGAGCGATCCTCTAGTTTTAAGCTTATTTTCATCTGAAAATATATATGTTGTGTTACATACATATCAGGGCCTCTCCAGGACTTAAACGAGGCATTATCCAGTGTTTTATTAGCCAGTTTTGAAGAATTCTGTGTACTTGTCGTCGAAGACGAGGTCGTGGGTGAGAGGTCGTGTGTCGTCCCTGCAGCATTCCTTCTGCTGTTTAGAAGCGTGTAGTTTCCACGATTCCCCCTCTTTTTATTTCTACCTGGTCAAGTAACACGGAATGTATGTCGACGAGAAGATATTTGAAGGAAAGAAGAATGCATCGTCTGACGTCATCACTTCCAGCTTATGCTTGTCACGTGACACGGACCTGGTCACGTGATACGCATTCAACATGGAGGAATTGTGTTTTCAACAGAAGTTTTAGAAGAAAAGACGAGTATTTATTACTCTACACCCACTTTTTAACTGGCAAGAAGAAATCCAGCAACTCGTCTGTTGGCCTGAAGAAGTTAGATGACAAATGGTCATTGAACTCTGCGAATTTTTGCCGGTGCCGGTCATGTGACTTCACAGATCTCAACACAACTACCGGTAAGCAAATCCCCAGGCGTGATTGGTTCAGCTGACAAGAAGTGATGAGTTTTACCAGTTCCAGTCTGTACAGACTACCGGTGGGTGCTGTTCCTGTGAAGAAACCCCTTCAGTGGTTACCAGTGATCAGCCCTGTTGATCCTGGAACCTCCACCAGAGGCCTTTCCACTGGTGGGACTGTTGGGGTACCTGTTCCAGTCATGTTCCTGTGAAGCTGTCAAGAAACCCCCCTTCAGTGGTTCCAGTGATCAGCCCTGTTTTGATACTGGAACCTTCACCAGAGGCCTTTCCACTGGTGGGACTGTTGGGGGTACTGGTTCTGGTCTGTACAGACTACCGGTGGGTGCTGTTCCTGTGAAGAAACCCCTTCAGTGGTTGCCAGTGATCATCCCTTTTTGATCCTGGAACCTCCACCAGAGGCCTTTCCACTGGTGGGACTGTTGGGGTACCGGTTCCAGTCATGTTCCTGTGAAGTTGTCAAGGAACCCCCCTTCAGTGGTTTCCAGTGATCAGCCCTGTTTTGACACTGGAACCTCTACCAGAGGCCTTTCCACTGGTGTGACTGTTGGGGGTACCGGTTCCAGTCTTGTTCAGACCACTGGTGCGGCTGCTCAGAGGGTTCACCTACCAGAAGTCGCGGTGACCATTGAGACCCTTATCTCCCCAGTGCAGATTTTGAACCACCACTGTGGACAGGAAGAAGGCAGCTTCATATGAGCCTATCCCTGCTAAGAAGTAGTTCAGTTCACCCAGTTCTGCCACCTCCAGTGAGTTTATGCAGAAGTGTGGAGCCACCAGGAACCGGTTACAGAGCATTGCTTGACTTATAACCGTTTAGGGCCTGGTACTGGGCAGGTCTCCAGGACTGACTAACAGACCAGCAGAAGTTCTTTAAAGGCCCAAGCAGCTGTTTAGGCCAACCAGTGGCAGCCTAAGGAACTGGTTACAGAGGAATTCTTGGCCCAGTCACTGGTTTCGGTGAAATGTCTGTCAATCTACCAGACTAGTCAGCCAGCCTACCCTTTTAGGACCTAGCCGGTGAGACATTGGCTATAGATAAGAGGGAGACTGTCAAGCAAGACTTGTCCAACTACCAGTCAACCTCCCCTTATCAGACCTCACCTTGTAGACTGGCCACCCAGTTTGTCTTTTTACTCAACCTGTGACCAGTGTCAGCTGCCTCAAGGGGTCCTGAGTTCGCAAGCTCAGCTTTTCCCTCAAGATTAGAACCCATTTTGCCAGTTTTCAAAACTCAAGCAATGGGAAAAATATCTGTTAATCAGACCAGAGGTCACCGATGTTATAAATGGCTATGTGGATGAGTGAGGTCTAGCCTGTCACCAGTGTTGACACTGGTTTTTTTTTGGCTAACTATACCTACTCAAAACTTGGGCCGTCCTAGGAGCTAGCCCAAGTTCCAAAGAAATCTCCCAGGAAGGCTACACCCTCACCTTCCGGAACTGACCTCCTTGATCAGATCTCCAGCCTGGAGCAGTGACCCAGTACCCTGAATAATTCAGTTTGGGAAACTTGAGAACCGTTGTTAACCTCTCTTCAGCAGGGGAGTGGATAACTTCAAGGTTCCCTACTCCCTCACCCTCCAACAAGGAAGTACCGGAGTTTTTTCATGTCCAGGGTCTTCCCCACCAGTGCAGTCACTCCCCTTTGGTCTGTTCACAGTACCATGGGAGTCTTCTCTCGGTGGTGGCGAAGGAGGTCTAACTATGGCATTACAAAGTACCACAATCAACCAGTACAACTGGTTGGTCAAGCCAGTTCCCACCAAGCCTGTCTCCAGCGTACACATTCTCAAGGAGCTGTTTCAGGAGTTAGTTTGAATGGTAAACATGAAAAATTAGAACTGGACCTTGAGCAAGTCTTCGACTTAGTAGGCTTCCACTTAGCTTGGACGAGCGTAAGGTCACACCCACCCTAGAGCGTGGGTAGACCTTGAATGCTTATCCAGAAGCTTCTCACCGGACCTTTATGCCTGGTCTGGCACCTGATGCTCCTGATAGGGTTACTGACAGCCATAGAGAAGCAAGTGCACCTAGCTCACCTCGATATGAGGCCGATAAAGTGGCACTAGAAGAACAGCTGGAGGGTACCAAAATCACTAGAAAAGGTGACCCCAGTTCCCTCTACCCCCATCTTAAATGGTGGCTGCAGGAAGACAATGTGCTTCAGGGTCAACCATTACACCAGCTAATATGCTCTTCAATCCTTACAGATCCATCAAGAAGTGTGGGGTTCTCACTTAGGAGAACACACTGCAAGGGGAACCATGGTCCCTTCCAGAAGCAATTTACACATTGAACTATCTGGAACTAAGGTGGTCATTTGGCCCTTTAAGAATGCCAAGACATCTGGTTGAACAATATTGCTGTCATAACTACAGACAACACAACCATGGTTGCCTGTATGAAGGAAGAGGGGGGGGATGAAGTCAGGCCCTCCTTGTGCCCTTCTATGGGGAACCCTGACCTGGTATTCCAGGAAACAGGTGACTGTAGCCCGACACATTCCAGGCGGCTGAATGACATAGCACACAAGCTATCCAGTCTCACGCAACTAGACAGAGCAGACAGAATGGTCCCTCCTGTCAGAGTTTTTTCAAGCAATATGCTTCTGGTGGCACTAGGCCTAATTGGCCTGTTTTTTGCCACCTGGCTCAACAACAAACTGTCTCAACTTGCATCACTGGGGACAGATCCCCCAATATGGACAATGATACAATCAGTCTGCCATGGGAGGATCTGGACCCATATGCCTTCCCACTGGTAGCCATCTTGAGCAAGTGGTGGAGAAGTTGCAGCACTACCCATGCAGGGGAATCACTCTGATTGCTCCAAGTGGCCCAACATGCCTGGTTCTGGAATCTCTTGGTCATGTCAAGTCAGATTCCTTGGTACCTGTCCAACCTGCTCTCTCAACCATCTAGTCAGACTCCTCACAGGAATCTGTCAAGATTAGATCTGCATGCATGGCTCCTAGAGCCTCAGCAATCAAGGAGCAGGCTCTCTAAAGCAGTGGCAGTAGGAATTGAGGCTCAAAGAGGATCAATCAGATCAGTCTTTGCTGACAACTGGGTATGTCACCAATTTCAGCACAATGAGAATCTTGCTCGTCTCTTAGACAGCTTACAGAGACAGACCTAAGGGTCGGAGGGGCATTCCCTCCTGGAAGCTCCCCCGTTTTCCTCTTGACCCTGGGTTCTGGCAAACACAGGAGTGAGATTCTTTTCTTGGTAAAAGAAACACATCAGGCACCAGTTAGACTGGTCAAAGGTGTCTTTGTACCCAGCACCCAGCCTTCTTTTCCAAGAAACAGCTGGCCAAGGAGAGTCCGGACAGTGTGGCCCCAGTGGTTATACCAACCCTGGCCCCATCTCTGGATAAGTCCCTCGAATCTGATAGGTCCTGTGTCCAGAGCACTGTGCTACTTATTGGGACAGGATCTCAAACAGAACAATGAGTTAGTCTGTCTCCCTTTAGAAAGGTTTTTTGAGACCTCTCTCTTGCCACTATCTCCTCATTGATCAAGCAACTGTGATCCTATGTTATGAGCTCTCTGGTCAGGAGGCCCTCACCCTACATCAGGTTAAACCCCATGTTGTCAGGGCCCCTTGATGCTTCTAAGGCATTCCAGTTGCTAGTCTCCTTAGGAAAATTTTTTCAGCCAGCCACTGGAAGTAACACAACACCTTCACACAGTTCTATTTGAAGGATGTGGCTTGGGCTGGTTCAGAGCCCCTTCAATTGGGCCCAGTAGTGGCTGCTCAGCAGACCCACAATTGGCCCATATATACTGAGATTTGTATATATGTAGTGTTAATAGTTCTTGGAACTAACTACATGCCTTCCTTCGGGAGGTTATTGCCTTCTGGGACCGAACTCATCCCTCTCTTCCCCTAGTCCCTAGTAACTTACCCTCCGACCAAGCGGTAGTTATTCAGCAATTGTCCATATGATAGGATGTAATAACGCAATAAAATTGCATATTTAATAAGTAAATTAAATTTTTATAAGTTAATACCCTATCCAATGGACAGGCAAGGCCCTCCCAACCGACCCCGCTACCAGCTTACTAGGGGTCTAAATCTGTTTAGACAACGAAAAAGATGAACTGACGTCACTCTGTCTGGACAGGAAGCAAGTATGATGCGCCACCTAGCGAATGCACACTACTGACCGGTCCTGCCGGTATTATATACAGGACGTCTTTTTCTGGCGTTTGGCGGGACCGGTCGCGCCGACCGGTAAAGCAATTGTCCATTGGATAGGGTATTAACTTATAAAAATTTAATTTACTTATTAAATTTGCAATTTTTTACAAGATCGTGTTAATTTTACATATTCTACTAAATGAGCTTGGATGGGGAAATTTCTTCTCTAATATGACATCTGTATTTTATCTCTTCAGTAGAAATTAACCATTAGTGAAAATTATTTCCAGTGAATTTCTAAAAAATTTCAAATAAATTCAAAAATGAGTAAATTTCCAGTATTGGAGATAAACTTACTTCTGGTGTAAGCAATAGGCATGCTAATTTAAGAGTCAAGAAGTAATCGTGATGAGAAAGAAATTGTTAACTTAGTAAACATAGAAGGGATTTTTTTCTCCAGATAAACGGGAAAATATTAGAATTTTATAAATTTTTCACCCCACTTTTCTATGTCTTATATAATATGTTTGCATGATAGTAAATATAACTAATATAAAGCCTGATAAAACTTTAATAAAAATGACGACAAAGACAGTTCTTTGTTCATTGAAATCATAGACAAGTGAAAGACATCATTCCTGATGCAGCAGAAGCCTCGTGTCTTTTATTTGTTGCATGTTTTCTTGCAAATAGCATGTAATGTCAATTTGTGCAACCAACACAGATTGCAATGTTTAAATTTAGGCACTTTTCATAAGTTAAGCAGTTGAAAATCAAGTAAAATATGTATATAAAGCCCCTTAACTATCTGGATTGGGTATTTTGGGGAGGGGCGTTAATGCATATTTCACTTGTTTTGGGAACGAAGCCCCCAATAGGACATGATAAAATAAAAATTGCACCATGTATTAAGTCGTGCGCACAAGATGATCTCGTGATAATGAGAAATTAAGTCGTGATGATGAGATGATCTCATAATAATGAGATAATAAGTCATGATAACAAGATCATCTCATGATATCAAGATGATCTGGTGATAATGAGATCATCTTGTTCTCACAAGTTATTTTCTTGTGATAATGAGATCATCTCATTATTACGAGATCATCTTGTGCGCACGACTTAATACATGGTGCAATTTTTATTTTACCATGTCCTATTAGGGGCTCCGTATTTGGGGGATTGACATCTTATAAGAATTCAGAAATTGCATAATCGAAAAATATTCTTAGGAAATTGCTGTTTACTTTATAACTGTAATAAAATTCTAGTAATTCTGAAAATAAGAATGTTGGAGAATACTATGACAGGGTACAAAGTACTTGAAACATGGGCTGCCTATGTGACTAACATGGTACAGACTAATACTTAAAGCTATTAAATTGTTGATTACTTCCATAAGTAAGCTGGATCAAACCTAATGTCCCACACAGACATGGATTTGTCTCATATTCGTGTTCCTTACTTTTATAGACATTTGACATTTTACTTTCCATAAATTTTTCTACATTAACTGCCATTTTTATTGCGTAAAATACCCTTACCTTATAAAGCTTACGCTTTGGCGGAAGGAAACATACGACCAAACGAGAATATTTTTAAAATAATATATTCTTGTTTGTACTATTATGTACGGATAAGTGCGCATGCGCATGCACCGGAAGAACCCTTTAAAGCCTCACTTCAATTTTGGTCGTCAGGGAGCGAACATCTTTGTTTACTGTATTCGTTTGGTACAACGAAATTGATCATGGCGAAAGGGCAAATTAAGTCGAAAGGACAGAGAATTGCACCTGGTTGTCGCCATTTTACCTCAGAATGGGACTCGCATCACTATTGTTGGTCCTGCAGAGATAAGAAGAAGGAAGTTGATGTTTGTGTAACCTCGAAAGAGGAGGATTGCCATATATGTATTTAATTCTCTTCAGACCAGAAGAAATTGAAGGCAAAGAAGGCATATCAATTGAAGAAATCTAAGGATATCTCAAAAGATTTGGAAAATTCATTGCTGGGTCCAGAGGCACCCCCTTCTAAGACTCCAGCTTCAACGTCTACAGCTTTTTCATCTGCAGCTTCTGTTTCTACAGATAAGTCTTCTTCCTCAGATCCTTTATTGTTCATACTAGAAAAAATGGATAATAAGCAAGGTCGATTATCTGATCTTGAGAAGGGAAGTACCTCTGTGTCCTCAAATGAGGTGAATATGACAACCCCTGTTAAAGAGGGATCTGACAGACGCAGAACTTCATCTCACAGTGTGTTTGCGATTACAGAAGAAGAAGACACAGAGGATTATAGGGAGTCTAGAACTAAAAGAGCGTGTTCTTTGTCTCCCTCATCAGATGAACCCTCCACTGGTAAAGATGAAGAGGTGGATGATGCTCCTTCCTATAGGCAGGTTTTAGCTTCTGTGAGGAATTTATTAGATCTTCCAACATCAGACGAGTTTTCTGAAGATCCTTCCAAGATTTTTGTTTCCAAGGATAGAAGAAAGAAAACACCCATTCTTCCTTTGTCACTTCCTCCAGTGGAAAAAATTAATAACAGATGGACAGAAATGGAGAAGAAGGTGGCTGGCAATCCTTCAGAGAATGGTGAGAGATTGCTTTCAGCTCCTTATAACACTGACACTTTTCTGCCATACACTAGACCTTTGATGAAATTTTATCAGTTAAAACAACTGGTCTCATTTGTTCGAGAACCAGGTTGGGTGACCAAACACGAAAAAATTGGAATTAACACCAACTCAAAAATTCGACTTCCAAGGGTACAGATTCGACTTAAGCAAGGGCGAAGTCTCACCCACAGAAAAGAATTGGCTTATTTTGACAACAGCCATAGAAGGTCTAAACAGTTTGACAACAACTCCCAGAATCCTGATGTCGTTTATAGGCATCCTGGCATCTCTGGAAAAGACAGTCCCAATGGGCAGGTTACACATGAGGCCTTTCCAGTGGTACCTGAAAACTCATTGGAAATATCCCCAATAATTGGACAAAAAGATTCCATGTTCAGAGATTTTGAAAAGGCATCTGATCTGGTGGAAACGCCCAAAAAGTGTGTTGATAGGTTGTCCTCTCTATGCAGAGGAACACAATCACCTGTTGTTTACAGATGCATCTGTCAAGGAATCGGGTGCACAATTGGAAAACCTGACAGTCAGTGGCATGTGGTCAGACACAGAGGCAAATTTGCATATAAACATTCTGGAATTGAAAACAGTGTTTCTAGCAATAAGGTCCTTTCAGACACATCTAGTGAACAAGAGGGTCCTGGTGGACACAGACAATGCCACAGTAGTGTCCTACCTCAACAAGCAAGGGGGGACCCACTCCTTAGAAATGTGTCCAATGATTTGGCGCCTGATGGCATTAAGGAAACCTCAGGGCAATTTTACTGAGGGCTCGACACATCCAGGGCAGCTAAAATGTAATAGCAGACAGCAAAATCATACAAACAGAATGGTCTCTTCATCCCAATTTTTCAGATGATTTGCCAAATTTGGCACAGACCAATTGTAGACATGTTTGCAACCAAAATGAAGAACAAACTACCGCTTTATGTATCTCCAGTCCCAGATCCAAATTCAATGACAGTAGATGCATTGAATATCTTGTGGGAGGCACTAGACGGTTATGCCTACTGGCCAATATCTCTCATTCCAAATCTGATTAAAAAAATGAGAACTTATGCTTGCGAAATGATTGTAGTAGACCCAGAGTGGCCAGGGATGAGTTGGTTTTGGGACCTGATAGATCTTTCCACAAAACCTCCACTACTACTTCCACATTGGTAAACTCTTCTCAAACAACCATTCAGTCAGGTTTCATCAAAATCTACAATACCGGGTATCTGAATCCTCATGTTTGGTATCTGGATTCGAGATCAAATCACCTCAAAAATTCTCAGAGTCAGTGGCAGAGAGAATTAAGGCACCTCAAAGATTTTCATCCAGAAGGGTTTATGAATCAAGGTGGACCATTTTTGAATCATGGTGCAAGAGAATCAGGTGGATTTCAAACAATCATCTCTCCCCTCAACAGCAGATTTTTTTACCTCTCTGTTCAATGGCAAGATTCTGAAACCCACTACAATTGCAGGCTATAGGACAGCTATTGCAGATCACTTGGGTGTTGCAGGTTTTGAGATCAGCCATAGTTTTGAACGTAACAGGTTGATTGCCAGTTTTCATAGAGATAGGCCAGTGAAGGATAGGAGTATACCTTCCTGGGACTTATCTTTAGTGCTTTGAGTTTTGGCAAATTAACCACCTTTTGAACCACTCACAGATGCTCCTTTGAAACTTTTGACTTTCAAAACAGTTTTCCTCATGAATTTAGCCTCTGGTAGGAGGGGTGAAGTTCATGCTTGGACCTTCAAATCCTTGAAACATAAGACTGGCTGGAAGGATGTCACAGCCACTCCTTCATCAGTTTTTCTAACAAAGAACCAGTTAGCTTCAGATGGTCATAACATTGTCCAACCGGTGGTTATTCCTGCTCTCAAACCAGATTTGGATCATTCCTTGTCTGAAGATGTAACCTTATGTCCTGTCAGATCTTTGAGATATTACATTGACAAGACTAAAGATCTTAGGAAAGGAAAGCATCTTTTGTTAATCTCCTTCAAGAATGGTTTTTCAGGTGATATACAAAGGGCTACCATATCTTCTTGGATAAAACAGACAGTTATGCTAGCGTATGAGGGTTCTGACCTTGAAACTCAAAATTTATTCAGGGTCAAGGCTCATGACGTACACTCAGTGGCGGCTTCCTTGGCATTCAAGGGAGGAGTCTCTCTTGAACAGACCCTATTGCAAGTTTTTGGAAGTCACACACCACATTTACAAATTTTTACTTGAAGGATGTGGCTTGGAAGTCAAAAGAAGGGTCAGAATACTCTTTAGGTTCTGTGGTTTCTGTCCAGAATATAGTACAATTATAGTATGTATTTCCTACATATGTAACTATAATTCACTATTCATTTCTAATCTTGCTTTGATTGTGCATGAATGTTGCTTATGTTGTGTGTTCATTTTGATTTTTTCCATATGTTTACAGGTCATCCAGGAGGATGTTCGTAAATAGGAGGTGTTGGTTATTGTTGGAGTTTATGTTGTCGTTGGAACTGCAACTTTTCAAACAAGATGAACACCAGTCTTTAATGTGTATAAGAACACAAACTGAATATAGGGCCACTAGGCACCGGTGGAAAGGGGCCAGGTTAGTGCTTACAAACATAACTATAAATGTTATTTTGTTAAGTTATTTTTGTTGTATGAGATAGTCTAGTACTTTATTCTCACAAGATTACTTGATATTTGTATTTTACGCAATAAAATCTAAAATTTTATTATAATTTAACTTTTTGTATGTTAAATACTTACCTTATCCTCACTAGATTCGGATTCCCACCCTGCCAGCCCCACATTTTCAAACTTTTTGGTTTACAATACATTGTATTGACTACCAAAATTTAAAAGTGAGGTTTTAAGGGGTACTTCCGGTGCATGCACATGCATAATGTACATAATGGTACGAACAAGAAGATTTATTTTAAAAAAATATTCTTGTTTGGTCGTATATTTCCTCCTGCCAAAGCATAAGTAATTAGTGAGGATAAGGTAAGTATTAACTTACAAAAAGTTAAAATACAATAAAAGTTTTACAATTTGCTCTATTGGTACTTCCAGTGAACAAACCTATGGTTAGGTTATTGTAACAAAAATTTTTTAACTAAAAATATTGGCGATATTCAAATAAAAAAGAATTGCATTTACATGTAGTACTTTAACAAAATATTTGTGATAAATTCTCAAAATTAAGGATATTATGGCATTAATTTAGGAAGTTGAGGGTAACACTATAAATTTTAGCCAGTATTAATTCAACAGACATATATCTGAATGTAATGAAATGATATTCTACTGGGAGATTATTATAATTTTAGGAAGTAAAAGAAGATGCCTAAAAATTAAATTAAACATATGAAAGTAATTCAGTGGATATACTCCGAATGAAAAAAACACCAGTTAAATATTAAATATTGAGCTTTTTGAAATGAACGTTACTGTTAAGAAAAAAATGCTTTGCAGTATATCCTTCTTAGTCTTTTCCACCTAAAAATACTTTGTTGAAGATATTAGTCCTAATACCTGCAATATTGTTTAACTCTTAACACACCATGGGTACTTAAAATAAAATTTAAGTATTCAGATATCGAAATGGTAATTGCAAAAGGGACACCTAGCTCCATTTGTCATCCCAAGTTTCACTCCAATCGGTTAGTCTAAGAGCCCCTGTTTGCAAAGATTAAATTGGCATGATTTCTGAAGAATAGGGTACTTCTGTCAGTCTTGTGTCTGAGTAATTTATTAGATTACATCAAGGCTCTTTCAGTGCAGGAAATGTGTTCTTGTATGACAAGCCAGGATGCTGGAAGAAAGACATTTTCAATAATTGAGATCTGTCCTTTATATTCTGATGGAAATATTAAGTTACAATCTAAATACAGTTGCTTTAGTGAGTAAACGTCATTCTTCAATGACTTGACAACATAAAAAAACTCAGGGCTTTGAAAATCACTGTGTTAAAGACAGGTAAAAATCAATGAAATGGGACTCAAACGCCTTTAAAGCTTGGGATTACTCTATCATAAGCGACTGAGAGAAATTTTGAAAAAAAATTATTATTCTTTAAGAGAGAATCTCTCAGGCACCATTCAGCTTTTTAGTTTTATGCATAGTAAAGTCAGTTACTTTTCCCAGTATGTAAACATTCTATAAAAATATTAAATAAAGAAAAGGGTTTCAAGAGAGTAGTGGTTTCTTGTTGTATCCAAGGATAACAGAACTTTAAGGACGAAATAGAACATTGATTTCTCTTTGGTATTTGATATTCACGACAGTATGTGAGATTCAACACGGTGTATTAGATTCAGCATAATGTGTGAAATTTCAGCACAAGATTTGAAATTCAACACAGTGTAATATAATTCCCCACAGTGTGTGCAATTCATAATCTGCGAAATTTACCTCTTTTTTTCAAAGTCTCCCTAGGATGTAATGTAATGTGTATTTTTATACTCAGCACAATATCTCCATATACTACAGGACTCAAAGCGCTATTAAACCCATCTGACTGCACAGGTACAGTCCCAACTCACATTAGTAACTGACATTCCCCTAACTGGAAAATAGAGGCTCAAGGATGACCATTTATCAATGTCCTTGAGGTTTTTTAGCCTGCCACTGGGGATAGGACCCAATGACAGGGGACTGCCATTTTAAGTGGTCATCTGAGCCACTATGTATCTGCCTGTACCTGGGTTTGAACCCATGTCCTCTGAGTTCCTAGACAAGTGTGCTACCTGTTAGTCCACAGTGACAGGATGTGAAATTCACCACAGTATGTAAATTCACAATGAGTTTGTGAAATTGACTAGATCTGTGAAATTCACAAAGATAGTATGTGACATTGACCAGGATGTGTAAAATTCAAAACAGCATGTAAGCACATCACAGTATATGAAATTCAAAACCATAGTATGTGAAATTTACCACAACCATATGTGAAATTCACAATAGTATGACTACTGTGAAATTTACTGTAAGAAACCACAACAGTATATGAAATGCACCACAATATGTGAAATTCACCAACAGAATATTGGAAATTCACAACAGTATGTGAAATTCACAACAATGTGTGAATACAATAAAATTTGCCACAGAGGTATGTTAAATTCACCACCACAACATGTGAGATTCACCACCACAATATGTGGGATTCACCCATGTGGACATACACCTCTTAAAATTATTTAGCAAGACAGTATAATAAAAGCAGCGAAACAAAGTGAAAGCTTTGTTGAGAATTTTGCATAATTCAAAGAAAAGAGGAGCTGAGATGTTTATCCTCAGGGCAAATGTTACATTTCTTCAAAAAAAGATAGAATTACTCAAGGGACTTAGAAGCCAAATGCAATTGCTGTTATCAGGTGTATATTCTTTTTCGCCACTTTAAAAACCTTGCTGACATGCGAAGCAGCAGTGTAAGGAAAATCAGTTAGTGTACATTTCCATTTTTGTAATCAGCGAATGCACTTTGCAATATCTGTCTGCACATGTTGGCCTAATTATATAATTTTGACTTTATGACACACCCTATAAGGTGCATAATCACAACTACCAGCTTGAATAGTTGAGATTTCCCTTACAGCTTACTCAGGTGACGGGCTGTGTAGTCAGAGGTTATGTGTTCGAGTCTTGCTTTCTGATATATATAAATATTGGACAAATATTGAGAAAATCTTGAAAAATCATCTCTCCTCTAGTACTTTCAGTTGATCAGGCTTTTACATTTTGCAAATGATATTCATATATGTGCACTCATGTCTTGTTATTTTAGAAGGAGACCAAAAATTCAATTTAAATAAACAAAAAGGTCAAAAAATTTTAAAATGGCTCAATCACTTTAGTTAGTACACCTAGAAACAGATTGTAAGCAGATTGCTAGTCACTTGCATGGAAACATGTTTAATACGGGGGAGAATCCTCATTAGCTGTGTGTCAGTGCACTTGTCAAGGACATCAAAGATATATGTCTGTATGAAAAAATATCATATTTTTGTATTCATTATCTTTTCTGCGAAACATTAAAAATACTTCTTTTGTGAGAGGAGAGGCAATATTCTTTCTGATTTAATATAAATTCTTGTTGCTAACTATATTACCTGTGCTAGTGTTATTTGTCTATTTGGATCATCAGCGATTACACCAAGTACATTATTTTTATCCCTTGAGTGTTTTAGGTAAAACTGGTACAACAATTTCTTTTTAGCTGGTCAGATCCTCGCATGTTATTGAATATCTCGTCTAGTTTAAATATTCAAAGTGTTCTCATAGCATGCCTTTCCATGTGAAACAATTACCCTGAAGTAAATTTTCTGTTGGTACAATTTTCTTTGAAGTAGAAATAATATTCTCTGAAAATAAAAGCCCTTGATGTGGGTGGTTCTTTTATGTTGAAATTTATTAGATAATCTGGAATATACCAATATTTTTGATCCACAATTTATTTTATAATCTGAAAGTATAATTTTTTTTGAATGGATGGTAAAGGCATTACAAACAAAAAGTTAAGATATTAATTAATTGTATCCCTGAAAGGCGGGGATACTATGGATCATGCACGGTTATCATCTGCAGAGATTTTCTTGTGTTCAGCCTACAAGCCACATTTCTTTGTGGATTTCTTTTAAACTTTGCAAGTGGCTTGCTGCGGCAGAGATCAGGTCACCATATTCTTTTGGTAGCCCAGGAGTCAAAATTATGCTCTGGGAAGTCAAAAACATCAAACATTTTGACTATTGCTTGTGTTCAAACTGTAGGGCACAGTTTCTTTTAGATTTATTTTATATTTAGTGCATAAATTGATGGGTTTAAGGTCTTGCCACCCTACCTTTTTTGTAGGCTTGGGGTCACAATAAAGCAAGTTATAGCTATTTTAAGTCCAGGAGTCAAAATTATACTCTGGGGACTCAAAAACATCAAAATTTTGACTTGTAACTTGAAAGCTATTGCATTTAGAGAATTTTGTTTAAATATGTTATTCAGCTTCTTTTGGGTCAGCTATAACATAGTGAAATTGTAGACCTGTAGCTCATGGCATAGCTGAGCAATAGCTACTTTGAGGTTCTCACGGTTGAGTAAATCAGTTGTAACTTTAAAACTATTGCATTTACAGTAATTATCTCCCGCCCGGCTCGCCGGCGGGAGATTATAATTTGCACCATGTGTGTGCGTGCGTGGGTGTGTGCGTGTGTCACGCAGTTTCCTCTGAAACTACTACACTTACACATTTTTGGTAAATTAGTTGTCCTAATGAATTTTTTTGCTCTTCAATATTTTGGGGGTTTGGTGAACTTTGGCCTACTTGTGAGTGAGTAGTAGCACTTTTAGCTAATATATTTATATGGCTTATAACTCTCAAACTATTGCATTTACAGTATTTTGTTGCAATATGTTGTTCAGCTACTTTGTCCACAGCTACAACATGGTCAGTAGTTTGGAAGTGTTTCTCGATAGCTAAGCGAGTAATAACTACTTTGTCAATTTTTAATGATAACCATAATGAGTAAATGGCTTATATCTTCAAAAGTATTGCAGCTACACAATTTTGTTCCAATATGTGGTTCAGCTACTATCTCCACAGCTACAACATGCTCAGTAGTTTGGAAGGGTATCTCCATAGCTAAGTGAGTAATAGCTACTTTGTCAATTTTTTATGATAACCATAATGAGTAAATGGCTTATATCTTCAAAAGTATTGCAGCTACATGATTTCTCTCAAATATGTTGTTCATCTACTTTTTTGCAAACTGTAACATATTTAATTTTCACACCTGTTGCTCGATGTACAAGTGAGTAATGGCTACTTTATTGCTACTTTTACTGAAAATGTCAAAAATCAAAAATATCTTGCAAACCGTAAGAGATAGAGCAATTTCGAGCGAATTTTTGACCCAAAGGGTAGTACTAGAGTATCCTATGCTGAGTGGAAAAAGGTTGGGTGAACTTTGGCTTACTTTTGAATGAGTAATAGCACTTTTACCTAATAATGAGTAAATGGCTTATATCTTCAAAAGTATTGCAGCTACACAATTTTGTTCCAATATGTTTGTTCAGCTACTTTCTCCACAGCTACATCATGGTCAGTAGTTTGGAAGTTTATCTCCATAGCTAAGTGAGTAATAGCTACTTTGTCAATTTTTTTTGATAACCATAATGAGTAAATGGCTTATATCTTCAAAAGTATTGCAGCTACACGATTTCTCTCAAATATGTTGTTCATCTACTTTTTTGCAAACTGTAACATATTTAATTTTCACACCTGTTGCTCGATGTACAAGTGAGTAATGGCTACTTTATTGCTACTTTTACTGAAAATGTCAAAAATCAAAAATATCTTGCAAACCGTAAGAGATAGAGCAATTTCGAGCGAATTTTTGACCCAAAGGGTAGTACTAGAGTATCCTATGCTGAGTGGAAAAAGGTTGGGTGAACTTTGGCTTACTTTTGAATGAGTAATAGCACTTTTACCTAATAATGAGTAAATGGCTTATATCTTCAAAAGTATTGCAGCTACACAATTTTGTTCCAATATGTTTGTTCAGCTACTTTCTCCACAGCTACATCATGGTCAGTAGTTTGGAAGTTTATCTCCATAGCTAAGTGAGTAATAGCTACTTTGTCAATTTTTTATGATAACCATAATGAGTAAATGGCTTATATCTTCAAAAGTATTGCAGCTACACGATTTCTCTCAAATATGTTGTTCATCTACTTTTTGGTGAACTGTAACATATTTAAGTTTCACACCTGTTGCTCAATGTACAGGTGAGTAATGGCTACTTTATTGCTACTTTTACTGAAAATGTCAAAAATCAAAAATATCTCGCAAACCGTAACAGAGCAATTTCGAGTGAATTTTTGACCCACAGGGTAGTATAAGAGTATCCTATGCTAAGTGGAAAAAGGTTTGGTGAACTTTGGCCTAAATTTGAGTGAGTAATAGCACTTTTACCTAATATAATTATATGACTTATATCTGTCAAACTATTGCATTTACAGTATTTTGTCCCAATATGTTGTTCAGCTATTTTCTCCACAGCTACAACATGGTCAGTGGTTTGGAAGTGTATCTCCATAGCTAAGTGAGTAATAGCTACTTGGTCAATTTTGAATGATAACCATAATGAGTAAATGGCTTATATCTTCAAAAGTATTGCAGCTACACATTTTCTCTTAAATATCTTGTTCATGTACTTTTTTGTGAACTGTAACATATTTAAGTTTTACAACTGTTGTTCGATGTACAAGTGAGTAATGGCTACTTTGTTGCTACTTTTAGTGAAAGTGTGAAAAATCACAAATATCTTGAAAACCGTAAGAGATAGAGCGATTTCGAGCGAATTTTTGACGCCCAGGGTGGTACAAGAGTGTCCTATGCAAAGGGGAAAAATTTCAATTTTCGCCACTTTCAGCGGCGATCTTGGATTTTCGCGGAAAATGGAAAAGTGTCAATATCTCGAAAACCGTAAGAGATAGAGCCATTTCAAGCGAATTTTTGTTTCTTTAAATATGTTATTCACCTACTTTAGAGTCCTCTATAGCATAATGAAATTGCAGACCTGGAACATCATTACATAGCTGAGCAATAGGTACTTTGAGGTTATTATTGTTGAGTAAATCAGTTGTAAAGTAAAAACTATTGCATTTGGAGTATTTTGTTTAAATATGTTATTCAGCTACTTTTGGGTCAGCTTTAACATAGTAAAATAGCAGACCTGTAGCTCATGGCATAACTGAACAAAAGTTACTTTCAGGTTCTCTTGAGCAAATCAGTTGTAACTTGAAAACTATTACATTTACATGATTTTGTTTGAATATGTTTTCTACTTACCTTTTACTCCTTAATAGTTTAATTGGTACTTTACTTCTGAGTACTCATTTGCAGAGCACAACTTTTGTTTCCTTTCCTTCTTTCACTTATAATCTAAAACTTAAAGCACACAGTCACCTGACACAGAGCCCGTTCATGGACACTGATTGCTTGTCTTTCACACCTCCTTCGTTATTTCTACAGTCACAATGTCCTGTAACTTAACTATTCATACATATATGTTTTTGTTTAATCACTGAAATTGATAAGATTTTAACTTTTTATTGCGTTAATACATCCTATCCAATGGACAATTGCTTTACCGGTCGGCGTGACCGGTCCCGCCAAACGTCAGAAAAAGACGTCCTGTACATAATACCGGCAGGACCGGCCAGGAGAGTGCATTCGCCAGGAAACCAGTACATATAGTTTGCTAGGGTTCTGTACTGTACTCTGCCCTTCCAACTACCCGTCGTGATATGACCTGTACAGTGTTGAAAGTGACGTAAAACCCCAAATAAACAAATGATCAGGCCACCGCCACGGTGGCAGAGTGGTAACACTCTCGCCTCCCACCTCTGAGGTCGGGGTTCGATCCCCGTCAAGGCCTTATGTGGGAAAGCTGGTAGTTGCTTGCCGTTGGTCGGCAGTTTACAGTACAGAACCCTAGCGAACTATATGTACTGGTTTCAACAACGTAAAACCCCAAATAAATAAAATAAATGATCAGGCCACCAGTGAGGCAGTAGATAAGATGCAGATGGCCACCCAGCCTCTTGAGGCTCCCGGTGCCGGGACAGCAACCCAGCCTGTTCAGGCCCCCGGTTCAGGTCCTGATGTTCAGCCCACCGGTGAGGGAGATCTGAGTGCAGCATCTGACATTGAAGCTGACCAACTCAGTGTTACCGGTTCCCTGGATGATGAGATCCACCGGGACCGGTCACCAGACAGAGATGTCCCCAGGGATGAGACTGACCAGGAACCTACTGAGGAGGCCAATTACAGAGAAACTATGAGAAGCTTCATGAACTGGCATAAGATTCCTGAGTTTGAAACTGTGTCCTCTACTGCAGATGACAACCCCTTTGCCGGTGCACGTGTTCAGCCAACCGGTAAAGTCTCAGTGAAGCAAGATACTGTGAATGCCTTAAGAACGTCTCCGGTACATCTCAACGCACTGTTCCCGGACCAGCTTATCACCAAGGCTGAAGAGGAAATCAGTAGAAGTGAGGAGAGGCGTTCGTCGGGTACATCACACCGACACCAAGGTCGCTTCCACCCTTATGCTGCAAGGGACAAGTCGACTGGCCATCACGACAGGAAGAACCTCCCTGCTTGGAAACAGATCAAAGACGAGCAGCAGGCAAGGAAAAGTCGTGGCAAAGCCTCCACATTCTCCCAGAAGCCGGCTAAGGGTTCCAAGTCTCATAAATGACAGTCACTGTGTAAATTCTGTGACCGGTCAGAAGAACTCTGTGTATGTTACCAATCAGGGAGACTTGAACCCAGCACCAGTGGTAGCCGGGAACAGCAAAGTGACTTTAGATTTGAATGTAGACTCTTGTGTTGCAAATGCTCATATTGTCATCGGGTTGCCACAAAGGAAAGGCGTGAATCCCACTTATTGTCAAATGTACACAGAAATAAAAAATGTGAAAAATATTTCTTGTGTAGGTCATTTGAGTTCTGTAAATCTTGTCACCAATGCCCCACATGCTGTTATAGATCCTCCTGTAGGGGCAAGGCTGCACCAGTGTTGGGAGAAATGGGAAGCTTGGGGTTCGAGTCCAAAAGTAGTCACCACACTGAGGGAGGGCTACACTCTCCCCTTCCGGTTCAGACCCAACTTGACAGGGTCACCTACTGTAATAAGCAACTACCACAATCCAGCGAAACAGTCCTTTCTTTTAGAGGCACTGTATCAGCTGATAAACAAGAATGCAGTAGAACCGGTAGAAAATCAAAACTCACTGGATTTTTACAACCGGCTATTTTTGGTACCCAAACCCAACAACCGATGGAGACCGGTCCTGAACCTGAGCACCTTGAACACCTTTTTAAACACAGAGTCGTTCAAGATGGAGACCCCAGAGACAATAAGAACCTCCCTACAGGCAGGGGAATAGGTCACATCCATAGACTTCAAAGACGCATACTTTCATATTCCAATTCACAGTCAGTCCAGGAAGTACATGCGTTTCCACCTCCAGGGTCAGTCCTACCAGTTCAAAGCCCTACCCTTTGGTCTATCCACAGCTCCCATGGAGTTCACAGTGGTGGCCAAAGAGGTCAAACTCATGGCACTTCAGAGGGCTATAAGCACCCACCAGTACCTAGACGACTGGCTGGTGAGAGCCTCTACCCACGACACTGGTCTCCAGCATACACAAACCTTGGTAACCCTTTGCCAGGAACTGGGGTGGCTGGTGAACAAGGAGAAGTCAGAACTGGCTCCCAAACAAGTTTTCAACTTCGTAGGTTACCAGTTCGACCTGAAAGAGGGCAAGGTCAGACCCACACAAGAACGTTGGCAGACCAGACAAGATCAAATCAGTACTGTCGGATCCGATATGCCCGGTCCGACAGTTCATGTCCCTCATAGGTCTACTGACAGCAACAGAAAAACAAGTCCACCTAGGGCGACTTCATATGAGGCCCATACAGTGGCACTTGAAAAACAACTGGAGGGTCCCAGAGTCACTAGAAAAGGTGATCCCGGTCCCCAAGTCCCTCCACCCCCATCTAAGGTGGTGGCTGGAGGAAAGCAACGTGCTACTAGGTCAACTATTACACCTTCTAAAACATGCTCTGCAAATATTTACAGACGCATCAAAAGAAGGGTGGGGCGCTCACTTAGATGAGCACACTGCAAGGGGAACTTGGTCCCTTCCAGAAAGCAAGTTGCACATAAACCACTTAGAGCTAAAAGCAGTATTTCTAGCTATAAAAGAGTTTCGAACCCTCTGCTGCAACAAGACAGTACTTATAGCTACAGACAACACAACAGTGGTTGCCTATATCAACAAAAAGGGGGGGATGAAATTGGGCTCTCTGTGTGCCCTGCTGTGGAGAATCCTGTCCTGGTGTACCAGACAGCAGGTAACCCTCAGGGAACATCACATCCCCGGCCGGCTGAACATGATAGCAGACAAGCTATCCAGACTTGGCCAGACCATTCAAACAGAGTGGTCACTTCATCCAGAAGTGTTCCAAGCTATATGCTCCCGGTGGCACGAGCCCCAAGTGGACCTGTTTGCCACCAGGTTCAACAACAAACTGCCACAGTTTGTATCACCGGTTCCAGACCCCCAGGCATGGGCAGTGGATGCACTCAGCCTCCCCTGGGAGGACCTGGACCCATATGCCTTTCCACCAGCAGCCATCTTCGACAAAGTGGTGGGGAAGCTACAAGACTACCCTTGCAACAGAATAATTCTGATTGCCCCAGGGTGGCCCAACATGCCCAGGTTCTGGGATCTAGTGGCAATGTCCAGTCAGATCCCACTGTGTCCGCCCAACATACCAAACTTAGTGTCTCAGCCATTCAACCAGGTCCTTTACAGGAACCTGTCAAATCTGAACCTACATGCCTGGCTCCTAGAGCCTCAGCAATCAAGGAGCAAGGTTTCTCTGAGGCAGTGGCAGCACGAATTGAGGCTCCTCAAAGAGGATCAACCAGATCTGTCTATGAGGCAAAGTGGACCATTTTTACAAAGTGGTGCCTCAGTAATCAGGTGGACTTCAGGGCACGACCTCTGAAAGCCATTGCTGACTTCCTCCTGCACTTGTTTCAGGACTAGAAGTTGCAACCAGGCACTATTGATGGCTACAGATCAGCCATTGCTGACAAACTGGGCAATTCCACCATTAATGTCAGCAAAGATGAGAATCTCACTCGTCTCCTGGACAGTTTCCATAGAGACAGACCCAAGGGCAGGAGGGGCATCCCCTCCTGGAACCTTTCACTGGTGCTGACAAAGGCTCCCTTTGAACCCCTAAAAGAGGCCTCCTTGAAGCATCTGACCTTCAAGACTGTTTTCTTGCTGGCCTTAGGTTCTGGTAAACACAGGAGTGAGATCCATGCTTGGTTACATAAGAACATCAGACACCAGTCAGACTGGTCTAAGGTGTCCTTGTACCCCTCACCCAGCTTCCTATCCAAGAATCAGCTGGCTAAGGAGGGTCCAGATAGTGTGGCACCAGTGGTCATTCCAGCCCTGGCACCATCTCTGGATAGGTCACTCAAGGGTGACAGGTCCTTATGTCCAGTTAGGGCCTTGTGCTACTACTCGGACAGGACTTCAGATCTTAGGCAGAATAAGGAGTTGGTCTTTGTCTCCTTCAAGAAGGGTTTTGATAAAGACATCTCCCCTGCCACCATCTCCTCATGGATCATGATGTTAGGGCCTTTGCTGCATCTAAGGCTTTCCAATCAGGGATCTCCTTAGAGCAGATCTTGTCAGCCTGCCACTGGAAATCTCACAACACCTTCGCCCAGTTTATTTGAAGGATGTTGCCTGGCCTGACTCAGAGCTTTTCCACCTGGGACCTGTAGTGGCTGCCCAACAGGTGCACCACCAGGCCCAGAATTGAGATGTTGTATATATATATGTACCGTATTTATTCATATAAACGCCCCGGGGGCGATGCATTTTTCAAAAGGGGGCGACTATTACCTACAGAAAAAATCAACTCTCGAGTCCAGTGGCCATGGGCTATAATGGACACTTACAGCCTTCATCTCGCTTCCCAGGATGTATAATGGCGAGAGAACTATATTAGCAACTAACCTTAAATCTCAAGAAATTATAAACTTTTATCTCGTTTTTTACAGATATTATTTTGTCGTTGAGCAAAATTGCCATGTTTTGTTGTCATTTTATTTATTTCTCGTAAGCGGTATTCAATTGGGGAAGTACTAAAACGCATCTTTTTTTGGAATCCCGGAATAGCAACAGTGCTGGCTGTTGAGAAGGATGTAAAACCCTGAAATATGAACTTTGCAAAGGTAGACAGGAGGGAGGGCTACTAATAGGGAGGGGGCGTTAATACGGATAAATAGGGTAAATATGTACATACTGTAAATATGCTAGATATGTACATAGTGTATACATGTTAAAATGTTCATATGTTTTGTTTGTTTTTTTTTAAAAAATGTGACTTGCTTCCCTTGGGAAGTTTATTTCTTCTAGGACTGAACTCGGCCCCTCTCTCTCTCTTTCCCTTCTCATATCAACCCTGGGAGGGAAAGAAAAGGGGGGGGCAACGTCGGTAGACTCCCGGGTAACCGGTTAGTACGTAGCCGACCTTGACCTCTCAGGGTTCTCTGACCCTAGGTCAAATGGGCCTTTTCAGTTTTGTTTTCATTATGAGTTCACTTAAGTCCCTAGCTGCTTACCCGCCTACTAAGCGGTAGTTATTCAGCAATTGACCATTGGATAGGATGTATTAACGCAATAAAATTGCAAATTTAGTAAGTAAATTAAATTTTTATGTCAGCTGACTTGTCAGTCAGCTGACATTATGTCGTCACTCTGCGGCGTGGGCGTACGCGTCCGCGTACGCGTCCGCGTGAACAACTTCTCCTCCAAAACTACAAGGCCTAGAGACGTACTGTTTTTTTTAAAAGATACCTTATCTATCGAGGATGAAAAATTGTTCAAGGCATGCAAATCTGTCTGTTCGTCTGTTTGCTAGAGACATTACAAGGGGGGTACCCCCACCAAAAGTGTAAAAATTTCAACACTTAATCACAATTTTCTCAGTGACTATTGCAGGGATTTCTCTCATATCTTGCATATATGTACTAGGCCACAGGTAGATTCTCTTGTGTGAGTATGAGACCTGGATCTGTCTTACTTTTTTTTTAATAAATTTTTTTAATAATTTTTAATGCATTAAAATTCATTAAATCATGCACAAAATCATTTATAACTTGAAAAGTGTTGCATTTAGAGCATTTTGTTAAAATATGTTATTCAGCTACTTTTTGCATAGCTACAATATGGTGAGTAAGTTGGGTGCCTGTCTCAATAGCTAAGTGAGTAATACCTACTTTTGGGCTTTTCAGTAACTTCCATCATGAGTAAAATCACTTGTAACTTAAAAACTATTGCATTTAGAGAATTTCGTATAAATATGTTATTCAGCTACTTTTGGGTCAGCTATAACATAGTGAAATTTCAGACCTGTAGCTCATGGCATAGCTGAGTAATAGCTACTTTTAGGTTATCACTGTTGAGTAAATCGCTTATAACTTGAAAACTATTGCATTTAGAGAATTTCGTATAAATATGTTATTCAGCTACTTTTGGGTCAGCTATAACATAGTAAAATTTCAGACCTGTAGCTCATGGCATAGCTGAGTAATAGCTACTTTTAGGTTATCACTGTTGAGTAAATCGCTTATAACTTGGAAACTATTGCATTTAGAGTATTTTGTTTCAATATGTTATTCACCTATTTTGGGATCAGCTATAACATAGTGAAGTTTCAGATCTGTGGCTCATTGCATAGCTGAGTAATAGCTACTTTGAAGTTCTCACTATTGAGTAAATTACTTGTAACTTAAAACCTATTGCATTTAGAGAATTTCGTATAAATATGTTATTCAGCTACTTTTGGGCCAGCTATAACTTAGTGAAATTTCAGATCTGTAGGTCATGGCATAGCCGAGTAATAGCTACTTTGAAGTTCTCACTATTGAGTAAATCAGTTGTAATTGGAAAACTATTGCATTTACAGAATTTCGTATAAATATGTTATTCAGCTACTTTTGGGTCAGCTATAACATAGTAAAATTTCAGACCTGTAGCTCATGGCATAGCTGAGTAATAGCTACTTTTAGGTCATCACTATTGAGTAAATCGGTTGTAACTTGAAAACTATTGCATTTACAGTATTTTGCTTAAATATGTTGTTCACCTACTTTTGGGTCAGCTATAACATAGTAAAATTTCAGACCTGTAGCTCATTGCATAGCTGAGTAATAACTACTTTGAGGTTCTCACTATTGAGTAAATCAGTTGTAATTGCAAAAGTATTGCATTTAGAGAATTTCGTATAAATATGTTATTCAGCTACTTTTGGGCCAGCTATAACATAGTGAAATTTCAGACCTGTAGGTCATGGCACAGCTGAGTAATAGCTACTTTGAAGTTCTCACTATTGAGTAAATCAGTTGTAATTGGAAAACTATTGCATTTACAGAATTTCGTATAAATATGTTATTCAGCTACTTTTGGGTCAGCTATAACATAGTAAAATTTCAGACCTGTAGCTCATGGCATAGCTGAGTAATAGCTACTTTTAGGTCATCACTATTGAGTAAATCGGTTGTAACTTGAAAACTATTGCATTTACAGTATTTTGCTTAAATATGTTGTTCACCTACTTTTGGGTCAGCTATAACATAGTAAAATTTCAGACCTGTAGCTCATTGCATAGCTGAGTAATAACTACTTTGAGGTTCTCACTATTGAGTAAATCAGTTGTAATTGCAAAACTATTGCATTTAGAGAATTTCGTATAAATATGTTATTCAGCTACTTTTGGGCCAGCTATAACATAGTGAAATTTCAGATCTGTAGGTCATGGCACAGCTGAGTAATAGCTACTTTGAAGTTCTCACTATTGAGTAAATCAGTTGTAATTGGAAAACTATTGCATTTAGAGAATTTAGTATAAATATGTTATTCAGCTACTTTTGGGTCAGCTATAACATAGTAAAATTTCAGACCTGTAGCTCATGGCATAGCTGAGTAATAGCTACTTTTAGGTCATCACTATTGAGTAAATCGGTTGTAACTTGAAAACTATTGCATTTACAGTATTTTGCTTAAATATGTTGTTCACCTACTTTTGGGTCAGCTATAACATAGTAAAATTTCAGACCTGTAGCTCATTGCATAGCTGAGTAATAACTACTTTGAGGTTCTCACTATTGAGTAAATCAGTTGTAATTGCAAAACTATTGCATTTAGAGAATTTAGTATAAATATGTTATTCAGCTACTTTTGGGTCAGCTATAACATAGTAAAATTTCAGACCTGTAGCTCATGGCATAGCTGAGTAATAGCTACTTTGAGGTTATCACTGTTGAGTAAATCGCTTATAACTTGGAAATTATTGCATTTAGAGTATTTTGTTTCAATATGTTATTCACCTATTTTGGGGTCAGCTATAACATAGTGAAGTTCCAGACCTGTGACTCATTGCATAGCTGAGTAATAGCTACTTTGAAGTTCTCAATGTTGAGCAAATCACTTATAATTTGAAAACTATTGCATTTAGAGAATTTAGTATAAATATGTTATTCAGCTACTTTTGGGTCAGCTATAACATAGTAAAATTTCACACCTGTAGCTCATGGCATACCTGAGTAATAGCTACTTTTAGGTTATCACTGTTGAGTAAATCACTTATAACTTGGAAACTATTGCATTTAGAGTATTTTGTTGCAATATGTTATTCACCTATTTTGGGGTCAGCTATAACATAGTGAAGTTCCAGACCTGTGGCTCATTGCATAGCTGAGTAATAGCTACTTTGAAGTTCTCACTGTTGAGTAAATCAGTTGTAATTGGAAAACTATTGCCTTTACAGAATTTTGTTTAAATATGTTATTCAGCTACTTTTGGGTCAGCTATAACATAGTGAAATTACAGACCTGTAGCTCATGGCACAACTGAGCAATAGCTATTCTCAGGCACTGACTGTTGAGTAAATCGGCTATAACTTGAAAAATATTGCATTTGGAGTATTTTGTTAAAATATATTGTTGACCTACTTTTGGGTTAGCTATAACATAGTGAAATTACAGACCTATAGCTCATGGCATAGCGGAGCAATAGCTATTTTCAGGTTCTCACTATTGAGTAAATCAGTTGTAACTTGGAAACTATGGCATTTACAGTATTTTGCTTAAATATGTTGTTCACCTACTTTTAGGTCAGCTATAACAGAGCAAAAATTCAGACATGTAGCTCATTGCATAGCTGAGTAATAGTTACTTTGAGGTTCTCACTCTTGAGTAAATCAGTAGTAACTTGAAAACTATTACATTTAGAGTATTTTGTTAAATATGTTATTCACAGACGTTTTGGTCAGCTATAACATAGTGAAATTGCAGACCTCTATGTCATGGCATAGCTGAGCAATAGCTTCTTTCAGGCTCTCACTGTTGAGTAAATCATTGTATCCAACCTGTAGGAAATCATGGGCTGGGAATCTGTTAATATGGTCCGATTTGACCTTGGAACCCTCCTTCAAGGTCAAATGAGGATAGCCAAACATAAAAGTGCTTATAACTCGCTTATTATTGGTCCTAGAGGTTTGGAATGAAAACCAACCTATAGAAAATCATGAGCTGGGAATTTTTTGGTGTGGTCGGATTTCACCTTGGACCCCTCCTTCAAGGTCAAATGAGGATAGCCAAACTTAAAAGTGCTTATAACTCGCTATTATTGGTCCTAGAGGTTTGGAATGGAAAACCAACCTATAGAAAATCATGGGCTGGGAATCTTTTGGTGTGGTCAGATTTCACCTTAGACCCCTCCTTCCAGGTCAAACGAAGATAGCCAAACTTAAAGTGCTTATAACTCGCGTATTATTGGTCTTGGAGGTTTGGGATGGTAAACCAACATATAGGAAATCATGGGCTGGGATTCTTTTGGTGTGGTCAGATTTGACCTGGGACCCCTCCTTCAAGGTCAATTGAGGATAGCCAAACTTACAATTGCTTAGAACTCGCTTATTATTGGTCCTACAGGTTTGGGATGGTAAACAAGCTACAGGAAATCATGGGCTGGGAATTTTTTTGTGTGGTCGGATTTCACCTTGGACCCCTCCGTCAAGGTCAAACAAGGATAGCCAAACTTAAAAAGTGCCTATGACTCACTTATTATTGGTCCGAGAGGTTTGGGATGGTAAACCATCCTAAATTCTTTGGCTGGGAATCTTTTGCTATGGTCAGATTTGACCTTTGGACCCCTTCTTTATGGTCGAACGAGGATATTGCATTTATAGTATTTCTTTAAATATTTTTAACCTACTTTTTACACTTAAACAATTACCTTGTTACTTTATTTCATAATATCATTTGCAGGGCACAACTTTTTTGTCCTTTTCTTCTGTCAGCTTCGGAATATCTTTCGAACATACTGTTCAGTTACCATTTACTGTATTTCTGTACTGCCCTTTCCCTGATAATTATGCTTTCCTCTCATTATCACCATCACAAATCAAAAACATTCAGTCAGCTGACACAGTGCCCGTTCACGGGCACTCTCCTCTTGTTATAAGTTAATACTCTATCCAATGGACAGGCAAGGCCCACCCAACCAGCCCCGCTATCAGCTTACTAGGGGTCTTACTAGGACTAGACACGAAAAAGATGCTATGACGTCACGTTGTCTAGACAGGAAGAGGAAGTACGATGCGCCACCTGGCGAATGCACTCTCCTGGCCGGTCCTGCCGGTATTATGTACAGGACGTCTTTTTCTGACATATGGCGGGACTGGTCGCACCGACCAGTAAAGCAATTGTTCATTGGATAGGGTATTAACTTATAAAAATTTAATTTACTTATTAAATTTGCAATTTTGTACTTGCCATAATAGAAAATAACATCAAAGCTTTTAATATCTACAATCCACCTGCCACTTGGTCAAGTTTTGAAACATATTGTTAACCTATATTGAAATGCAAAGAGGCATCTTTTGCTGGGGACTGTTTAGAGTTGGTAAGAAATGTAAAATTAGCCACATATCTGAAATCTGCCACATTTGGAAATACTAATAAAATACATGAATTGAGGTGAGATTTGTTGAATGCATAGTCAATTAAGGCTTTTTGAACTGAAAAATACCAAGTTTAAGACAAAACATATTTTTTTAGTATTTTTTTATGTTTTTAGAGGTGGCAAAATTAAGATTTCTGGTAAATTTTAGATTTCTTACTCTACACTGTGGTAATGGGTTTGAATCCAGCTTCTGTCACATTCACTTGGGGATTTGTCTCAATTTGACCTGAACTATTGAAAAAGATCTAAATCTCCATCTTGGACTTATAATATCTAGTTTCTGGAAATGGTAATATTTAAAGATACCAATCAGGCATTAAGGAGATACAGCTTTTACTGAAGGAGAGAATTTTTTTCATTGATTGACCTTCAAATGAAGATATAAAGGATATCAAAGACATGTCTGAAAAAGTTTGTGTCAAAGCTGTCAATTTTGTATTGAATTTCTTGTCTAGCTTCAAATTGAAAGAAGTCCCACAAGCTTCGTGATCTGTGGTCTCTATTTCATTGCTTTATTTGTCCCCCAGAAAAAGAATATGGTTGGAAAATATCTGATCCTTTAACTTTTGACTTATCAGTCAGCTGACATTATGACATCACTCTGCAGTGTCCACATACAGGAACTACAGGAACAACTTCTCCCAAATTACAAAGCCCAGAGACATGCTGTTTTTTTTAAAGATACCTTAACTATTGAGGATGAAAATTGATCAAGGCATGCAAATCGGTTCATCTGTTTCCCAGACCAGTTAAAAGCAGTACCTCCACAGACAGTGTGAAAATTTCAACATTTTATCACTATTTTGTGACTATTGAAGGGATTTCTCCCTTATCTTGCATACATGTACTGGGCCACAAGTGTATTCTGTTGTGTGAGTATCAGGCCTAGATCTTTTCTTAATTAAGCGTCCCTGAAAGGGTGCTTATTTGTTTTCGCCTCAGTTTCCTCGCCGCCGCCGCATTATGGTCTCCCTTGAATATCTCCCTTATTATTAGAAGGTTTCAAACCATATTTGGCAGTTATATACCTTAGGCGTGGGAAAATTTTTCTGTATGCTTAAATTTGACCTTTGACATTTATGAAGGTCACATGATCAAAAACTATTTTTTGAAGTACACACACACACACACACACACCCCCGTCATCACAGTTCAGGAAAGACTACTTGCTACAGAGCCTTATAATTTGACACACCTGTTCATACTATCAAAAACGCGAGCTGATTAGATTTTGGGAGCAATCCCTTGAAGAATGTCTCATTTATGAGCGATTTTCTGACACCTTCCAATCTGAAAGCCTTAAAATTAGGTCAACCCCCCTATTATCTTAAGTATTGCATTTAGAGCTATAAAATGGACTGGGAGGTAATTGGAAACCATATGTGGAGAGTCTAAATAGCCGGCCAGTTTTACCCCACGGCCCCCCCTTATGGGTCAAACTGGGGTCATAAAATAGCTGATTTTGAGTTTTTGCCTTCTATCTCCTTTATTGTTGCTTTTATAGCTTCAGAATATATTAAGAGGTATTGGGAAAGCATATATGGAGAGTCTGAATAGCCGGTCACTTTTACCCCCCGATCCCCCCTTGTGGGTCAAAATGGGGTCATAAAATAGCGGATTTTGAGTTTTTGCCTTTATCTCCTTTATTGTTGCTTTTATAGCTTCAGAATATATTAAGAGGTATTGGGAAAGCATATGTGGAGAGTCTAAATAGCCGGTCAGTTTTACCCCCTGGCCCCCCCTTATGGGTCAAACTGGGGTCATAAAAAAGCTGATTTTGAGTTTTTGCCTTATATCTCCTTTATTGTTGCTTTTATAGCTTCAGAATGTATTAAGACGTATTGGGAAAGCATATATGGAGAGTCTAAATAGCCGGTCAGTTTTACCCCCGACCCTCCCTTATGGGTCAAACTGGGGTCATAAAATAGCCGATTTTGAATTTTTGCCTTTATCTCCTTGATTGTTGCTTTTATAGCTTCAGAATATATTAAGAGGTATTGGGAAAGCATATGTGGAGAGTCTAAATAGCCGGTCAGTTTTACCCCCTGACCCCCCCCCCCCCTTATGGGCCAAACTGGGGTCATAAATAGCTGCTTTTGAGTTTTTACCTTATATCTCATTTATTGTTGCTTTTATAGCTTCAGAATGTATTAAGAGGTATTGAGAAAGAATATGTGGAGAGTCTAAATAGCCGGTCAGTTTTATCCCCCGACCCTCCCTTATGGGTCAAACTGGGGTCATAAAATAGCCGATTTTGAATTTTTGCCTTTATCTCCTTGATTGTTGCTTTTATAGCTTCAGAATATATTAAGAGGTATTGGGAAAGCATATGTGGAGAGTCTAAATAGCCGGTCAGTTTTACCCCCTGACCCCCCCCCCCCCCCCCCCCCCCCCTTATGGGCCAAACTGGGGTCATAAATAGCTGCTTTTGAGTTTTTACCTTATATCTCATTTATTGTTGCTTTTATAGCTTCAGAATGTATTAAGAGGTATTGAGAAAGAATATGTGGAGAGTCTAAATAGCCGGTCAGTTTTATCCCCCGACCCTCCCTTATGGGTCAAACTGGGGTCATAAAATAGCCGATTTTGAATTTTTGCCTTTATCTCCTTGATTGTTGCTTTTATAGCTTCAGAATATATTAAGAGGTATTGGGAAAGCATATGTGGAGAGTCTAAATAGCCGGTCAGTTTTACCCCCCGACCCCCCCCCCCCCCTTATGGGCCAAACTGGGGTCATAAATAGCTGCTTTTGAGTTTTTACCTTATATCTCATTTATTGTTGCTTTTATAGCTTCAGAATGTATTAAGAGGTATTGAGAAAGAATATGTGGAGAGTCTAAATAGCCGGTCAGTTTTATCCCCCGACCCCCCTTTACGGGTCAAACTGGGGTCATAAAATAGTTGCTTTGGAGTTTTGCCTTATATCTCCTTTATTGTTGCTTTTAGACCTTCAGAATGTATTAAGAGGTATTGGGAAAGCATATGTGGAGAGTCTAAATAGCCGGTCAGTTTTACCCCCCGACCCTCCCATATGGGCCAAACTGGGGTCATAAATAGCTGCTTTGGAGTTTTTGCCTTATATCTCCTTTATTGTTGCTTTTATAGCTTCAGAATGTATTAAGAGGTATTGGGAAAGCATACGGTGCAGCTTTGTGCATTCTTAGCTTTACAGCATGCTTATTAAAACCACAAAGCATTTTAAACTTTAAGGGACGCTTCGTTTTTGTCAGCAAAAGCATTCCTCCAGTTATTTCTTTTTTTTGTTATTTTTTTTATTTTAATGACTTTTAATGCATTGAGATTCATACAGTAAATCACTCATAACTTGGAAAAGTATTGCATTTAGAGCATTTTGTTAAAATATGTTGTTCAGCTACTTTTTCCATGGCTACAACATGGTGAGTAACTTGGGAATTTATCCCAATAGTTAAGAGAGTAATAGCTACTTTCTGACTTTTCAGTACCTTCCATAATGAGTAATATCAATTGAAGTCTATTGCATTTACAGTGTTTTGTTAAAATATGTTATTCACCTACTTTTGGGTCAGCTGTAACATACTATTAGTAAAAGTGTATTCCATAGCTGAGCAATAGCTACTTTGAGGTTCTCACTCTTGAGTAAATCACTCGTAACTTGAAAGGTATTGCAGTTAGAGTATTTTGCTCATATAAATTTTATTCACCTACTTTTAGGTCACCTATAACATAGTAAAATTGCAAATCTGTAGCTCATTGCATAGCTGAGTAATAGCTATTTCGAGATACATCCTTTTCTACGTTCACTCGTACTCTGAGGCTCAAGCACAAAGTCAGCTGACACAGAGCCCATTCACGGACACTGAGTGCTTGTTTTGTTTACTCCATTAGGTTGTTAGTGTGTTGTTAACTTTAAGATAATATGAAAACAAAGAAATGATAGTTTCATCACTTTTATGAATTTTTTCGACAATTTAAGTAGTTTAGTTTGTATGTGTATATTTATTTGTACTGTTATACTGTACATAATATTATGTATAATTTTAGCAATCATCGATAGTTATAGCAAAAAAATGCCACATTTTATTAAGCGTTTTCATATGCCCATATGTTTGGAAATGGCATGCTTAACTTGACTAAACAGGCTTAACCCTAACCCTTACTTGCCACACATTCGTACAATACAGTCATCATCTGTGATATATTTTTTTCTGTACAAGTCATTCAGAAAGTTTTCCTATTAAATGCCATATTTTCTTTTGAAACTCTAGCTTTATTATATTTATAAAAAAGGAGATTTCTAGTTTCATCAGTTTTTATGGAAACTGTAGATACAGTCAAGTGATATCATCCCAAGACAGATACAAGCTGAAATAACAAGTCACCCACGCAGGTATCTATTGCTATAGCAACCTTGTGACGTCTGTCCTTAATGTAGGTTGCTAAGCAGTAGATTCCTCGAGATATATACTGTATGTTTAGTGGAACAAACCTAATTAGAAAGGAAGGTAATGACCTAATATTCTTGTGTTTCTTTTTTTTTCTTTGGTTTAAAAACTTTGAGATATAAAATTCAGTTAGGCCAGACCTTCAAAGGATTATTTAACTTTTAATGCAGTAAATTTTGATAATATTGTATAGATATAGGTTATAAATATTTGGTTGTTGAAGGGATGGTATAGCTGCCCAGAGGGTTTATTTTTGTAGTGACATGTTCTTGCCCTTTAGCTACCCTTTATTCAGTACTGATTTGGATGATGATTTTAATAAAATTGTGATATTTAATGATTTTGCTCTCATAAGTTATTGAAATTGCTCATTTAATAAATTATTTGTGAGAATATTCAGAGAAAGCCATTACTTTGTTTATGCCTCAGAACACTTAAGCTATCTTTAATTTTGGAGGAAATTGAAATTCAAAATGCCTTTAATCTTGAAAATTGTAAGAGATAGAGTGATTTTGGCAAATGTTCAATCATCCCTTAATGCCTCTGAAAAAAACTTGGAGTTTTCATAATTTCTGCTGCCATCTTGAATTTTGGCAGAAATCAAAAGTGTTGTTTATTTCCAAAACTGTAAGAGGCCAGTTACACTTTCACGGATCCCCTATGGATATTGTTAGGCCACGGTTCCATATATGGTAACTCACAGGGATGCACAATGGATGGGGGTGGTCATGTAAAAGATTTACAGAACTATAGCGGATCTTCTACGGACCGCTATGGACAGGTTTGCGGATGAAAAGGATTGATCTTATGACCGTTTTTCAATCCGTAAACCCTATCCGTGTCAGTCTGTAGTGGATCCGTAGCAACTCGGGCAATGTTTTTATGGATATTTTTTGCTGCATTTTTCGTGGTATCCCCACGGACACATGGCATCCGTGGCGGAAGCCACAAGGACATTACGGACGTTAAGGATGGCCGTACGGACAGTAAAGATGATTCGTAAATCACTCAACATTTTCCATATAAGGAATCCTGCTGCAATCCTGTGGTACATCCGGCTATGTGTAACTGGGGTCTTAGCGATAGTGCAATGTTGAGTTCTTAATGTTGTAAGGACTGTGTATATTTTAGGGCATTTTGTGGTGGATACATTGTGCATCTGGCCAGAGATGCATGCGTGGTCTTTCAGATGCTGGTGTTCTGATATAGATAAAGCTAATTGCAAATTTGTAATGAAATGAAATAGACTTAAAGGAAATTTTAGAAGTTTTACACAGAATGCAAGAGAAAAGTTTGTGAGTGTGACATCTTCAGTTTTTGTCCATACCATCTAGTTCATTATAAAAATACTCGCAAGCGTTTTTAAATGTTTGAAATTTTAAAACAAATGAAACCAATAAATACAAAATAATTTATGATTGCATTATTATCATCTTTTCTCTAGTCCTTTATTAATTATTGCACTACTCTTAGCTGTTGATGTTCTTTTAAACTGTGAGTTGAGATTCCTCTGTGTATATAAAACTAATGTCTTATCCAGATTTCCTGCTAATGCTTTGAACATTATGCAACATTCTTGTTATCTTATTAACCGTGTGAGCCTAGGTCTTGCTCACGATGTAATCTAGTCAGTCATAGAAGCCTGTCTGGTTTTTTTTCCATGAGAAATGTCACTCAAGTTCATATAGAGAAGATACAAAATGTGTATCTTGTCTAAAGCCTCTCATCTGTTATTTCATCTTGTTCAAAACAAATGTTATAACCTCCCAAAGAGTGGCAGTCTGTTTAAATTTGCCACATCTAGTCGTTAGTTTCATAAAGAGCTTATAACCGATATAGAAAATAAGATTAAAATTGTTTTCAAAAACTATAAATGAACCACTTTGTGTCGTCAGTGTAATAGTGTTGACTCAAATGATATAAAACATAAGAAAAATAACTTTGTTTGACCATGATAAATACCCTATTTGAAGCCTGTTTCTCTCCCTGAATCAGAGCGTTAATATGTTGTGACAGTGACTGTTTTACACTGCACTTTCCTTGAAAAAGTATATAAATGTACTGCCTGAAATAGTCTTGCATCGTAATGCTGAGATTCAGGTTGAGCTTGAATATGACTTGAATAAAAATATAACAGATTTTTCTCCTTTTTTCCTTAACATAAGTATTATCAATACAGACCATTTATTGACAAGTAGGTTTAAATAATTGCCAACACAATAATCATACATAAGTCATCAACTAGTGCATGCTCAAAAAAAAAAAAAAAATTTCTGACTATAACGATGAGCTTATTGAAACAGCAGTATCTTTTTTTTTCTGTTGGTATGACGTCAAACTGTCAGTTGCTCTGGATGTTTTACTCCTGCATTTATCCCTCATATTGATAAAAAAAGAAAAGTTGTACATACTGAATTTTTTGGACAAAAGGTGAGAAATCCCTTATTCCAAAGGACTGTTTTCATCTAGTTTGAAATAATTTTCACAGTTTCTATAGAATTTCCTTAAATATAAAAAGGCTTACCGTAAGTATATTTCCATATAATCTTAGTTAATACTGTCAAAACTCAAAGCTCAAAACCTATCTCTATGCAAAGGCTTATCCTCCTTAGCTCATTTTCTCTTTTGGCTTCTCTGTGGTGCCGACCTATTTCTGTCCCTGGATTTTGAATTTTACATATTGCTATTGTCTTGTTGCGCCTTAGAGTCCACAATTCAGTGGAGATTAAGCGCTATAAAAGTCAAATTAGAATTAGAATACTATCGGTCTGATGATATAGAGTTTAAAAAAAATGAAATTTTGCAACTACATACACCACTAAGGGACCCCATAAAAAGTATACAACATAATCAGTATTGGTGCCAATTTACGTTTTCAGTTGGTTATCAGTTTTTCTAAACAGTTAGGAAAGTTTATACTACAGCTTTAGATGATAGTGGTTCTGCATTGTTGGTTTTGATACTTTCAGACTTCAGTTCCCTATGTAAAGAAGACCAGATGGTTTTATACAGAGTGGGTGGAAACCAGTCTCGTATCCTTACCTCAGCAGTGCACTGGTAAAGTTGAGATTTAATGAGAATATAGCCTTGCATTTATTAATAATAATAAGTAAAGGTGTAATTCAGGGGAAAATGAAGGGCACATCATACTATTCCAAAAACTTGGATAACAATTATCCTTGGATAACAATTATGTTTATATTTACAAGGGTCTTCTATAAGAACTTGTTACAAATTGCCATTTTTTACCCCACAGCCCTTAAAGGCTGTCGGGGTATTGTTTTCACCCATGGTGTCCAGATGGGCAGGAGGGCAGCGGGAAAAAGGTTGTCCAGGCTATATCTCAGAAACTCTAAAGTGTAGGAAGTTGATATTTGGTAGGGACATTGGTTAGGGGGTGCAGATGTACAACATCATGGTGTGACCTTGACTTGACCTTTGACCTTGCCGTAGTGTCCTTGAGTTTGAGAATCATTTCGGGGCTATATCTCATTAACCGTAAGGTATAGGAAGTTGATACTTGGTAGGGACATTAGTTAGGGGTTGTAGGTGTGTAACATCATGGTGTGGCCTTGATTTGACCTTTGACCTTGCTGTAGTGACCTTGAACTTTAAAATCTTTTCCGGACTATATCTTGAAAACCACAAGGTGTAGGCAGTTGTTAAATGGTTGGGACATTGGTTAGGGGCATAAATGTGCAGTGTCATGGTGTGACCTTGATTTGACCTTGCCATAGTGATCTTGACCTATAAAATTTTGCTTGGACCATATCTTGGAAACTGTAGGGTGTAAGAAGTTGGTACTTGATAAGGACATTAGGGGTTGTAGGTGTGCAACATCATCTGTTTGGGTCATCTTGCTATTGAATTGTCTTGTTTTAATATTTTATCTTTACATACATTTTCTTTCTCTTACATGTTATTTTCTCTGCTTAAACATTATTTGGACCTTGGTGTTGAAAACTATTTCCCCAGGCTGTGGGGTACGGGCATCCCTGATGCTATTTTCATTAAATTAAATTCAGGCAATTTAATTTTGATCTAACTGGTTATAAATGAAACAACTTGAACTTTTAAATCACTGATTTCCATTTTAATTTAAGCCATCTTAAAGGAGCTCCATTGTGTGGAATACTGGACAAATGAACAATATTTGAGAGTGATTTATTTTACAAAATTCACAGACTTTCATTTAGAAACTGCTGATTTTTGGGGCCTATTAATATAATGTATAGTTAGATTATTCATTACTACTGAGTTTGCCTGAAGTCTGTGCAGTCATACACTTCTGGGCAATACAAAACAGATTAGCAAAAAAATTATTTTATTGCGTTAATACATCCTATCCAGTGGACAATTGTTTTACCGGTCGGCGCAGACCGGCCCGCCAAACGACAGAAAAAGTCGCCTTATATGAGTGCATAATGCCCTCACAAGCTGGCCGGTCCCATTGTGCACTCGCCAGATGGCATGTCGTACTTCCTTCCTGTCTAGACAGCGTGACGTCATACCATCTTTTTCGTTTGGAGCATGCTTTGTGTACACAGAGTTTTTCAACAGAAATTTATCTGCAAATAATTCATAGTTATTGGTGAGAATTGTTTTTACCCCACAGCCCTTAATGGGTGTTGGGGTATTGTTTTCACCCATGGTGTCCAGATGGTCGGGCGGGCGAGCGTACGGGCGGGCGGCGGGAAATAGTTTGTCCGGGCTGTATCTCAGAAACCGTAAGGTGTAGGAAGTTGATACTTGGTAGGGACATTGGTTAGGGGGTGTAGCTGTGCAACGTCATGGTCTGACCTTGATTTGACCTTTGACCTTGCCGTAGTGACCTTGAGTTTGAAAATCTTGTCCGGGCTATATCTCGGAAACTGTAAGGTGTAGGAAGTTGATACTTGGTAGGGACATTGGTTAGGGGGTGTAGTTGTGCAACGTCATAGTCTGACCTTGATTTGACCTTTGACCTTGCCGTAGTGACCTTGACCTATAAAATCGTATTCGGGCTATATCTCGGAAACCGTAAGGTGTAGGAAGTTGATACTTGGTAGGGATATTGGTTAGGGGGTGTAGGTGTGCAACGTCATGATCTGACCTTGATTTGACCTTTGACCTTGTTGTAGTGACCTTGACCTATAAAATGTTGTCCGGGCTATATCTTGGAAACTGTAAGGCTTGGGAAGTTGATATTTGGTAGGGACATTGGTTAGGGGGTGTAGGTGTGCAACGTCATGTTGTGACCTTGATTTGACCTTTGACCTTGCCGTAGTTACCTTGACCTATAAAATGTTGTCCGGGCTATATCTCAGAAACCGTAAGGTGTAGGAAGTTGATACGTGGTACGGATATTGGTTGGGGGTGTAGGTGTGCAACGTCATGGTGTGACCTTGATTTGACCTGTGACCTTGCCGTAGTGGCCTTGACCTATAAAATCTTGTCCAGGCTATGTCTCAGAAACCGTAAGGTGTAGGAAGTTGATACTTGGTAGGGATATTGCTTAGGGAGTGTAGGTGTACAGCGTCATGGTATGACCTTGATTTGACCTTTGACCTTGCCGTAGTGACCTTGACCTATAAAATGTTGTCTGGGCTATATCTCAGAAACCGTAAGGAGTAGGAAGTTGATACTTGGTAGGGATATTGATTAGGGGGTGTAGGTGTGCAACGTCATGGTCTGACCTTGATTTGACCTTTAACCTTGCTGTAGTGACCTTGACCTATAAAATATTGTCAGGGCTTTATCTCGGAAACTGTTAGGTGCAGGAAGTTGATATTTGGTAGAGACATTGGCAAGGGGGTGTAGGTGTGCAGCATCATGGTGTGACCTTGATTTGACCTTGCCATAGTGACCTTGACCTATAAAATCGTCAGGGCTGTATCTCGGAAACCGTAAGGTGTAGGAAGTTGATACTTGGTAGGGACATTGGCTATTGGCTATAGGTGTGTATTATCATGGTGTGACCTTAATTTGACCTTTTACCTTGCCGTAGTGACCTTGACCTTTAAAATCTTGTTGCACCTTTGGGTCTGTCTTTTGATGCAGATTAAGCAAAAGTCATATTAGAATTTATTAAGAATTTTCCTTTCATAACTTCCCATTGTAAGAGATAGAATTTCATCAAGTGAGCCGCAGATTTTACTCCAACACCACACATAAGCATTCATTAAATGTATTACCACTTCTGTATGCATGGTAATATTAGGTCCTCAGTGGCCTAGTGGTTAGCAAGTTTGGCATCTAATCATAGGCTGTCACCTCTGTGGGTTCGAGTCCCACAAGTGGCAATTCCGAGGACCTGTCCCAATATGACCCTGGCTGTTGAACGGGACGTAAAACCCCAACTTTGACCTTTGCATGGTAATATTCAAACCATCTAAACCATAATTCGGAAATGCAGATGTATATAAAGAGTGTTGAATTTTAGTTTACTGATTAATGCTGTCATCTTGTCATTGAATTATCTTGTTTTAATACTTCATCTTTATACGCATTATCTTTCTCTTAAACATTATTTCTCCATTTAAACAGTACTTCTATATCTCATGGTGTTGAAAATATTTCCCAAGGCTGTGGGGTACGGGCATCTCTGATGCTATTTTTAGGCGGGTTGCGTGTAACCAACCCGCCTATCAGATTGATGTGTCCGACGTCCGTCTATCCGTCCACATTTTTCGTTTCCGGACTCTAACTTTAAAACGGTATGACCAATCAAATTCAAACTTCACAGGGAGATAGATCACCATCATAGCTAGGTTCCTTTCGAAATTGGAGAAATTCCGTGTGTTCGTTTGTCCGTTTTTCGTCCGTTTGTCTGTCCATCCATCTGTTTGTCCACATTTTCGTTTCCGGACTCTAACTTTAAAACGGTTTGACCAATCAAATTCAAACTTCACAGGGAGATAGATCACCATCATAGCTAGGTTCCTTTCGAAATTGGTGAAATTCCGGGTGTTTGTTTGTCCGTTTTTCGTCCGTTTGTCTGTCCATCCATCTGTTTGTCCACATTTTCGTTTCCGGACTGTAACTTTAAAACGGTTTGACCAATCAAATTCAAACTTCACAGAGAGATAGATCACCATCATAGCTAGGTTCCTTTCGAAATTGGTGAAATTCCGTCTGTTTGTTTGTCCGTTTCTCCGTTTTTGTCCGTTTTTCTGTCCATCCATCTGTCCGTCCACATTTTTGTTTCCGGACTCTAACTCGAAAACGGTTACTCCAATCTAATTCAAACTTCACAGGGACATACATCACCATCATAGCTAGGTTCCTTTCGAAATTGGTGTAAATCCGTCCGTTCATTTGTCTTGTTTTTCTGTCCATTTGTTCGTTTTTAGGCGGGTTGCGTGTAACCAACCCGCCTATTAGATTGATGTGTCCGACGTCCGTCTGTCCGTCCACATTTTCCATTTCCGGACTCTAACTTGAAAACGGTTTGACCAATCAAATTCAAACTTGACAGGGACATAGATCAACATGATAGCTAGGTTCCTTTCGATATTGGTGAAATTCTGTCCGTTCGTTTGTCCGTTTTTCGTCCGTATGTCTGTCCATCTGTCTGTTTGTCCACATTTTCGTTTCCGGACTCTAACTTGAAAATGGTTTGACCAATCGAATTCAAACTTGATAGGGAGATAGATCTCCATCATAGGTAGGTTCCTTTCAATATTGGTGAAATTCCGTCCGTTCATTTGTCTGTTTTTCGTCCGTTTGTCCATCCATCTGTTTGTCTACATTTTCATTTCCGGACTCTAACTCGAAAATGGTTTGACCAATCGGATTCAAACTTGATAGGGAGATAGATCTCCATCATAGCTAGGTTCCTTTCGAAATTGGTGAAATTGCGTCTGTTCGTTTGTCTGTTTTTCGTCCATTTGTCTGTCCATCTGTCTGTCCGTCCACATTTATCCTGTACATATGGTAAATAATACTATGACTTACATTTATTTTAATAAATTATCTTTTGTGATTAGGTGCCATGCAATATTATGGTACATTTTGTAAGTATATGCTATAGCCAAATTTCCCAAGTTCTCACTAAAATAATTTCACCAAATTTTTTGTTATTACCGTTTCATAGTTTTTACTCTTTACTTTATTATTTTATAGCATATACTTACATTGTTTTGCAGACCCTTATAAAGATAAGAAAAGGCACCTAATCATATACACTTTTAGCCAAATGAGTTTATTAGTAAATAATTATAGTTACTAACCAACTAGTATTGAATTCCAAATAATATACCATTTCAGTAACACTTTTTGAGGTTCTGCAATGCATGTCAGCAGCACCTGCTAGTGGTTGTACCGGTAACATGAACAGTGATACATTTTTCCATTTGCACTAGGTATTGTACAGTTCTTACATTGTCAAAAATGTTTGTTTCTGCATGTATAGTAGTGGTAACTAGTACATAATTTGTAGTGGTTTGGCTATCACTTTTCATGGCAAAGCTGCTAATCACTGATTAATATTTATAACTCTTTTTCTGTACAGATTACACTTACTATGTTTTTAATTATGCATATTTTTCATTCTTGATTTAGTGGGTCCATGTGCTGCTGTATAACCTACATCATGTAATAACATTTCCTATTTTTTTCATTCTTGATTTAATAGGTGCATGTTACATGTAGTGCTTTTATTTTGGTACGTGGGTTCTTCTGTCATTACTTACTACTTACTTTGCATATTGTGTTATATTGTCATCTTCACTCGTGATATATTTTTTCATATATGTCGTTCATGACGTTTTCCTGTTATAGATGTTGCTGTCAGTTATTGCTGTTATTCCTCCTCAGTTGCTATCTATGTTCAATGTCAATATCTATGTTTCTATACACTGCATTTGGTATAAGTTAAATGGTCATTGTTCAATATTACTGATTACTCAATACAAATGAAAATCACTGAGTTTCGTTCTTAGTTCTTACAAACAGAAACCTTACAACTAGATCATCTGTGGATATTTCAATTTCTGGTGAAAATAAGTGGTAAATTAATGGTCTTCATTTACTTAGTTTTAGTTCTATATTTATTATAGTATAGATACAATAATGTAACTGAGATTAGAAGTATTACATTTCTTAGCACGTCGAACACATTTACCTTAAGTGGGTAACCTAACATTTCTTTCCTTGTTCCTAAATTTAATGAGAGCAGTTGCTAACCTTGTTTCCTGCGTGCGCAACCCGCCTTTTGGGGCACCTCTGACCCTCTTGTTAAAACTTATTGTAACTTTAGTCTGGGAGTGTATAGAACGTTTTGGGATATTTTATATTACTGCTATCAGATCATTACATCTTCTCCGGGCCAGAACCATGGTAGCTGTGGGCACATCATGGCTAGTTTCGACAGCCATTGTTTCTACGCAGGTTGCAGAGAGAAAGGTAAAGGTACAGATCCCTGTATTAACAATAATGATTGCCAGGTTTGTAATTCTTTGACTGAGGAACAACGCATTCAGTTGTCTACCCCCAGTTATAGATTAAAGAAAGAAAAGCGTGATTTAAAGAAATCCTCTGATACTCCCAACAAGGACTCTGACAGTTCCACCCTCATTGACCCGTCCTCTGTGACGGTAGTGGGGGCTGTGGACGGCCAGGGGATGGTACAGTTGGTTCATCTTCTAAGAAGAAGAAATTTACAGCTACTGAGAAGAAAGCTCCAGCCTCTAAACATTCCAAGTCGTCAGAGAAGCCGGTCAAGTCGCCTACCCCTCACAGATCCTCAGCTGACGCAAGGATTGATGAGCTAGACCAGAAATGGTCTGATAGGTTTAATAGACTGGAGGCTCTCTTGCTTGCAAAGACTATGGATAAGGAACCGACCTTCTCAACGGTTAAAGTGGCTCCAATGACTTCAGCTCCAGCTGGTATTTCCAAGTCAACGGAACCTTTCATCCAACCAATCGATACTGTACAGACTTCAGATTTGGCCGGTAGCCACCACTCTCCACAGAGTCAGGCCACCGACAAGTCGCTTTCTTCCTCTTCTGATAGCAAACACCCATCTACTTCAGATTTGCATGGTGTATCTCAGACTGCTCCCAGAGCTCAGTCGACCAGCAAGTCGCACAAGGAGAAATCAGCCACCGACCGACCCTCAGATCTTGCTGGCACCGACCCACCCTCTTTTCAACAGGTTTCCAGCAGGTCGTTTTCAGCACCGGCCGGCCGACAGAGCCCACTGGCTATGGATACTGATTCTGACTCTGATTTCTCTGATCAACCACCAGGAGACATATTTGTTGAGGAAGGGGAGTTGTCCGACCAGGACCCAGATGCTGTTTCTACAAACCCCGACCAGACCCTCTCAGAGGACCTGGGGCCTGTAAATCGAAGCATTCGTAAAATAGTCAACTAACCAATACTTGACGACAATATAATGACATATTAACTAAAGCATTCAGTGGGTAAATGGAAAGCACTCTTTATGTTTTCGTTACATTCTGCTTTCGTTTGGTAACTATAGAGTACATGTGTGGCTTTATGTGGTTACTTGTGTGTTTGTGTGTAACAGTGTCCTATGCCATAGTACCTTATTTGGTAGATACACAAGAGTGTGGTTTACATATTTTAATCAATACCATTGACATAGATCTAAAATACTATTTACATACCAGTGTAATGAGAAATTAAGGCCACCTTAATAAAAGGACATAGTTAACCATTTTACTCAAAATTGAATACTGAAATATGTTTGCTATGAGCTAACAGCATTAAAGATGACTAAACTTGTAAGACCTGCAGTTAAAATAAAAATAGTCAAAACCTACAAAAACAACTGGATAATCATTAAGAAAAAGTCCAAGTATAGATACCTGAGAAAAGTTGACATAATATTTTAAGAAAATGTGATATTTATTTAAAATTGATTGGGATCTCAAGAACAGAAGTATGTTAGTGGAGATCCTCTTCAGTTAATAAATGTTCATTGAAATGCATTACTCACAAGACGAAATTCAATCTAAATTACCGTTTTTGTTCACATTACCTTTATGAACAATATTCATTAATTTTGTCTTGTACAGTAATGTTAACTTCATATTTATTTGGAATTAAAGAACAGACATTTTAATGCAACTAACAGTTAACAAGAGGGTCTGAGTTATCGTTAAATTTGAGGGTATTTTACGAAAAAGTAACCAAGATTGAACTAACTAAGGCTTTGATTTACACAAGAGTTTGCTAACTTAGGGTTACCTTAGGGTTAACTAATTAGTTAGCATAACGAAGGCTTCGATTTACAGGCCCCTGAACTATAGAGAGACCATGAGAGGGATCAGGTCTTAATGGGTTGGTCGCATATCCCTGATATGGACACAACGGTCACTACATCTGATGACAACCCCTTCGCTGGACCACAGTCTCAACCGACGGGAAAGACTCAACCTGACCCTAGTGGAGGGTTACCCCTCACGTAGCTCAGAAGCAGGAGGTCTATTAAAGGATCAGTTTGTGAAGCCGGCGAGATCCCAGGCCAAATGGTATGACTTTGTATCTGATCAGCAGAAAAGTGACACTGGTACTGAGAAAACTGTTACTTCTTGGAATACCGATGCCTCTAAGGTTAATAGTACTTATAGCCGTATTGCTAAGGCAGCAGGTATTTCATCAACACCTCCAGCCTCCCGACAGATCTCTCAAGACAACCTCAGGCGTTGGGAGAAGTTGGCAAGGGAAGCTTCCACCATAAGTAACCAGGCTGCTGGTTTCAACAGGTGTTTATATAGAGTTCAAGACAACATGAAATCACAGTTGAAAAGCATCAAGACAGAGATGGCCAAAGGGAAGTCCTCTTCCAGAGCATCTGGCGCGGCCGACGAACTTCAATTTTTGATGAACTTTAACGCCAGTATTATCCAGGTCATGGCAAAAACTTTAGAACACCTGAGTGACTTTGTGTTTGTTACAGTGGCTAATACGACCTTGGCTCGTAGAGATTCGTATTTGTTACACCTTAAAGCTGGCATCAAACCAGACACCTTGGCCTCTCTCAGGACCGCACCTCTCCACATTCCAACGCTTTTCCCTGATGAAGCCCTCTGGCAGGCAGAACAGGACATTGCCACCTTTGAAAGCAAGGGTCAACCTCACTCAGGCAAGAAAGGTCACTTCCACCCCTATGGACGCCCTGAAAAGCGTGGGGATAACAGGAAACAGGAACGACCAGCATGGAAAAAGGTCACTTCCACCCCTATGGACGCCCTGAAAAGCGTGGGGATAACAGGAAACAGGAATGACCAGCATGGAAAAACATTGGACAGCGTGGACAGGGCAAGAAGTCTAAAGGCAAGGCCTCCTACTACTCCTCAAGACCGGCCAAGGGCCAGCAGTCTTACAAATGACAGTTATTGTGTAAACAGTTTGACAAGAAGACTGCTGGCCAGGAGCACAGTTCAGAGACAAACAGACACTTTTGTAAACTTAAATGTTGTACCTTGTGTTCATACTGCGCCCGGGCATTCACAAAAGAAAGAAATAAGTCCCGGGGCAGCAGTTTGTCTTTCTCAGAAAAATTACAATATAAAATCTGTGAAACTTGCTTCTTGTGTCACTCCATTGTCTTGTGTCAAATCTGTGGTAAATGCCAGAAATGCTGTCACAAATCCACCTGTAGGGGCCAGACTTCAAAATTTTTGGCAAACTTGGCTGAATCTAGGGGCCAGCCACAAAATAGTCCAGATCTTAAGGGAAGGCTGCACTCTCCGCTTCCAGAACAGGCCCCTCCTATCAAGGCACCCTACGGTCATAAGCCGTTATGCGAACCACCACAGGAACAGCTACCTGTCGGAGGCTTTGCATCAGCTTATTTCCAAAAATGCAGTCGAACTAGTACAAAACCCAAAATCTCTAGGGTTTTTCAACAGACTTTTCCTAGTGCCCAAACCCAACAACAAATGGAGACCCATTCTAGACCTGAGCAAACTGAATCTCTTCCTCAAGGTGGAGAAATTCAAGATGGAAACACCAGAAACCATCAGAACGTCCCTGCAACAAGGGGAATGGGTCACCTCTGTCAATATCAATCAATCAATCAGTTGTCCACGTGCTTAATCTCTGTATCAACGGATTCTAAGGCACACCATCCAATTCATAAGGCATAAGTCATAAGACATTAGACATGTTCCGAGTCGTTCAAAGACTTCAAAGACGCCTACTTCCACATACCAATTTATTTATTTATTTATAGCAATCGTGCTCATAGCACAGGAAATACACACATATATACAACTATGAATAGATACATGAACATATGAACAACATGAAACTACATCAAATTAAATAAAGATAAAAAACACATTTCATATTTACACATTCTATGTTATACACAAGTAATTTAGCATACTATTGATCTCATCTTTACTAAACTCTGTACAATTTTTATCTCTCATATACAAAAGGTCTAAAATATTTCCAACTACCACAACATCCTCATCACTATACATTGTTTTAAAGTTTTCCATAACTTTTCTACTTAATAGCTCTGGTGACATACACACTTCTTGCCTTGAACACTTTAACTCATTCGATATATTTTTCACATTTTTGCCAGCATTTGAATTGCTACCTTTCAACAAAATATTACCACAAAGTCTAACAATTGAATTGTCACTGTTTACCACATTGTTAAGAAATTTGTTAAATCTTTGATACATATTTAATTTAATGGGTACATCTTTACAAATTAAGGGAAGATATCTAGAATGAGTCATATTGGATATGTGAAATATACGTCTAATGCACTTTCTCCATGTTGTACAGACCTTCTTAAAACCTACTGAATTAAAATTCCATAAAACAGCACCATACAGAGACATGCAATAACTCTTGAACAAACAATATTTCACTGTTGTGTGCGCATTACTAAATAATGATAGAATACCATTTACATTAGTAATCAGATTATCAATTGCATCCCTATACAACATACTTTCAGCATCTTGACCTACATAGTGACCCAAATGTTTACACACCATTGTGACTTTAATAAATATATTATTATGTGTAATGCCTTCTATTCCATGATCTTGTGATTTTGTAAAATACAACAGTTGATATTTATTTGGATTGAAAGACACATTATATTCAGATCCGAACTCCTCACATACTTTTAACATTAATCTAAGAGAATATACAGTGGGTGCTATTAACAGAATATCATCAGCATACCCTATTCCACCTGTAAATACAGGCCGTACTAGTAACTGATCAATATATAGAGTGAATAACACTGGTGATAGGATTCCACCTTGTTTGACACCATTATTTTATTGCGTTAATACATCCTATCCAATGGACAATAGCTTATCCGGTCGGCGCGGACCGGCCCGCCAAACGTCAGAAAAAGACGTCCTGTGTCTCCACCGGCTAGGCCGGCCCAGTGGTGTGCACTCGCCAGATGGCGTGTAGTACTTCCTTCCTGTCTAGACAGAGTGACGTCATAGCATCTTTTTCGTTTGGCGCATGTGTTGTGTACACGAAATTTCTGAGTTGAAATATATTTTGAGATTTATTAAAGTTATTCTTCAGAGTGTGCTTTTATTTTTTATTATTGTGTTCAAGAGTGTGTATAGATCATTTTGACTTGGTTTTTGGTTACGGATCGTCATGTCTTCCCCTTCACAGAAGCATGGAAGTTGTGGCCACATCATGGCTAGCTTCGACAGCCATTGTTTCTGCGCACGTTGCAGAGAAAAGGGTAAGGGGTCAGATCCGTGCGTTGCCAAGAAGGATTGTAACTCTTGTAACATTTTGTCTGAGGAACAACGTTTACAGTTGTCCACTCCCTCTTACAGACTAAAGAAGGAGAAAAGAGACCTTAAGAAATCTGCGGATACGCCTAAACAGGACTCTACCAGTTCCTCTCTCATAGACCTGTCCTCTGTGACAGTAGTGGGAGCTGTGGACGACCAGGGGATTTTGCAGTCCCCGGGTGCCAGTTCTGAAAAGAAGAAGAAACCTAATCCTTCTGAAAAGACTAAAGCTCATTCTTCAAAAGATTCCAAGCCGGCTTCTGACAAAGCCTCTAAGTCGCTTCCCAAGACTCACAGATCCTCACCGGACACAAGGATCGATGAGTTAGACCAGAAATGGTCTGATCGGTTTAACAGACTAGAGGCGCTTTTGTTAGCCAAATCCTTGGATAGAGAACCGACCTTTGCTACAGTGAAAGTCACCCCAGCACACTCCCCTCCTTCAGGTTCGGCTATATCATCCAAACCTTTTATCAGACCTCAAGATACAGAGTTGTCGGCTACCGACCTCGTCTCTCAGAGACCGGATACCGACCAACCACAACCTTCAGCTGCCCCTCAGCTATCTTCAGATTTGCCTGGTGTTTGTCAGACTGTATCCAAGTCGACCAGCAAATCGTCAAGGGCAAAGGTTCCCACCGACCGGCGTTCAGATGTGGCTGGTCCCGACTCCCCATTGTCACAACAGGTACCCAGCAGAGCATCTTCAGTACCGGCAAGGAAAACCAGTGTGTCTTCCACAGATACCGACTCCGACTCCGACCTGTCTGACCGTCCGCCTGTGGACATTTTTGTTGAAGAGGGAGAGCTCTCTGACCAGGATCACGAAGCCTCTGTTAATGACCCAGATCTGACCCTCTCAGAGGAACAGAATTACAGAGAAACGATGAGTGGGATCAGATCGTTCATGGGGTGGAACCACATCCCAGAAATTGACACTGCCGCTTCCAAGTCGGAGGATAATCCGTTTGCTGGCCCTAAAGCCCAGCCCACAGGAAAGGTTTCGGTCACAATGCCCACGGATGAGTGGCTATGCAACAAGATGGGGAAGCTCAACCTCACACTTACAGAGGGATACCCATCACGTAGTTCGGAGGCTGGAGGTCTCCTCAAGGACCAGTTTGTCCGACCCCCAAAGTCCCAGGCCAAGTGGTATAACTTTGTTCCTAATCCACAGAAGAGTGATCAGGAAATGGGGAAAACTGTTCAGACTTGGAGCACTGACGCATCCAAAGTTAATAGCTCTTATAGTCGCATCGCAAAGGCAGCTGGCATTGCATCAACCCCACCTGCTTCACGCCAGATCTCCCAGGACAATTTACGAAAGTGGGAGAAGTCAGCCCGCGAAGCCTCTATTATTTGCAACCAAGCGGCTGGCTTCAACCGGTGTCTATACAGGGTACAGGACAACATGCAGTCCGAACTCAAAGCTATCAAAGGCGAACTAACCAAGGGGAAATCCTCAGGGAAGCTTTCTCATGCTGCCGACGAATTACAGTTTCTCATGAACTTTAATTCTAGCATAACACAGTCCATGGCGAAAACCCTTGAACATTTGTCAGATTTTGTATTTGTGACGGTGGCCAATATGACACTCATCAGAAGAGATGCCTACCTCTCTCATCTTAAAATGGGTATAAAGCCAGACACCCTGGGTGCCTTACGGACTGGACCTCTCCATATCTCAACCCTGTTCCCAGATGCCGCATTGAAACAGGCCGAGCAAGACATTGCCAATTTTGAGAGTAAAACCCAAGGTCAGTCAGGAAAGAAAGGTCGCTTCCACCCATACGAACGGCCAGAAAAGCGTTCGGACTACAGGAAACCAGACCGTCCTGCATGGAAGAACATTGGCAATAAGGGTCAGGGCAAGAAGCAGAAAGGCAAGGCCTCTTACTATTCCTCGCGTCCAGCCAAGGGCCAGCAGTCCTATAAATGACAATTACTTTGTAAACAGTTTACAGGCGGGACTGCTGGCCGGGAGCAAGACTCTAGCACAAGAAAAGACATTAAACTCTGTAAATTATCATGTTGCAATGGATGTACCTTCTGCACCCGGGCACTCCCAAAAGAGAGAGTTAAGTCCCGGGTGGGCAGAGTGTCAATCAAAAGTGTGTCACAAATTAAAATATGTGAAACCTGTTTCTTGTGTCACTCAATTGTCTTGTGTCCAACCTGTAAAAACTGCCCAAAATGTTGTAAACGATCAACCTGTAGGGGCCAGGCTACAAATCTTTTGGAAAACTTGGCTGGATCTGGGGGCCAGTCCGAAAATAGTTCAAATCTTGAAAGAGGGTTACACCCTCCCCTTTCGGATCTGCCCCCAACTCACACGGTCTCCTTCAGTCATAAGCCGTTATGTCAATCCCCACAGGAACAGCTACCTGCTGGAGGCATTACATCAGCTTATAGACAAAAACGCAGTGGAAAGGGTTCGAAATCAAAAGTCTCTAGGGTTTTTCAACCGACTCTTTCTCGTCCCCAAACCCAACAACAAATGGCGGCCAATCCTGGACCTAAGCAACCTAAATCTCTTCCTCAAGGTGGAGACATTCAAAATGGAAACGCCGGAAACCATCCGAACATCTCTCCAGCAAGGAGAATGGGTTACCTCAGTAGATTTCAAGGACGCCTACTTCCACATACCAATACAGGAACAATCCAGAAAATATCTAAGATTTCATGTTCAGGGCCGGACTTATCAGTTCAGGGCACTGCCCTTTGGTCTGTCCACAGCGCCCATGGAGTTCACTGTGTTAGTGAAGGAAGTCAAACTGATGGCCATGCAAAGGGGTATAAGGATCCACCAATACCTAGACGACTGGTTGGTGAGAGCCAGATCCCAGCACATTTGTCTCCGACATACCCAAATCCTGGTGAAGATGTGCCAGACCTTAGGTTGGCTGGTAAATCTGGAGAAATCAGAACTGGAACCCAAACAGGTCTTCGACTTCGTAGGTTACCAGTTCGACCTCCGTTCCGGCCGGGTCAGACCGACTCCGGACCGGTGGAAAAGCCTTCAGGACAAGATACACGCACTCTTGCTGCTACCGGCCTGTCCGGTCCGGCAGTTCATGTCCCTGATAGGTCTGCTAACAGCCACAGAAAAACAGGTTCACCTCGGCCGACTACACATGAGACCCATACAGTGGCATCTCAAAAACAACTGGAGGGTACCAGAATCTCTAGAGAAGATTATTCCTCTACCGCGGGCCCTACATCCTCACTTACAATGGTGGCTAGACGAAGACAATGTGCTTCAAGGTCAACCATTACACCCAGTAAGACATGCTCTGCAAATTTTTACAGACGCATCAAAAGAAGGGTGGGGTGCTCACGTAAACGAATTCACTGCAAGAGGGTCCTGGTCGGTTCCGGAAAGCAACCTGCACATAAACTATCTGGAACTCAAGGCTGTGTTTCTGGCCTTAAAAGAGTTCCAAAATCTCTGCGTAGACAAGATAGTTCTGATAGCAACCGACAATACTACAGTGGTCGCTTACATAAACAAGGAAGGAGGGATGAGGTCGGGCCCGCTTTGTGCCCTACTTTGGAGAATCTTGACCTGGTGTTCCCAGCGACAAGTAACTCTAAAAGCCCGACACATCCCAGGCCGTTTGAATGTGATAGCCGACAAACTATCCAGACTAGGTCAGACCATTCAAACAGAGTGGTCTCTCCTCCCGGAGATTTTCCAACAGATATGCAACCAATGGCACCGGCCTCAAGTGGATCTGTTTGCCACGAGGTTCAACCACAAGTTACCTCAGTTTGTCTCTCCAGTACCGGACTCCCTGGCTATAGCAGTGGATGCACTTACTCTGCCATGGGGGGATCTGGATGCATACGCCTTCCCACCGACCGCCATATTGGGCAAAGTAGTGGAGAAGCTTCTGGACTCCCCTTGCAAGAGACTCATCCTGATTGCCCCGGGGTGGCCCAACGTGCCTTGGTTTTGGGACCTGGTGACCATGTCCAGTCAGGTCCCTCTCTGCCTGCCCAACCTGCCAAATTTGCTGACACAGCCCTTCAATCAGATCCCTCACAGAAATCTGACAACTCTGAACCTCCATGCCTGGCTCCTAGAGCCACAAAAATCAAGGAACAGGGCTTCTCTGAGGCAGTGGCAGCAAGAATTGAGGCTCCTCAAAGAAAGTCGACTAGATCGGTCTATGAGGCAAAGTGGACCATCTTTACAAAGTGGTGCATCACTAATCAGGTGGACTTCAGGTCACCACCTGTAAAGTCGGTGGCTGACTTCCTAATGTACCTCTTTGAGGGCAAGAAGTTGCAGCCCAGCACCATTGATGGATACAGATCTGCCATTGCTGATAAACTAGGTACTACAACAGTCAATATCAGCAAAGATGATAATCTCACTCGTCTCTTGGAAAGTTTCCACAGAGATAGACCCAAGGGGCGGAGGGGAGTACCCTCCTGGAACCTTTCCCTGGTACTACACCAGCTGACAAAGGCTCCTTTCGAACCTCTTAAGGAAGCATCACTGAAGCATCTGACCTTCAAAACTGTCTTCCTTTTGGCCCTGGGCTCTGGTAAAAGAAGGAGTGAGATCCATGCATGGCAAAACAGGAACATCAGACACCAAGCCGATTGGTCGAAGGTATCCCTGTTCCCATCTCCCAGCTTTCTCTCCAAGAATCAGCTGGCCAAGGAGGGTCCAGAGAGTGTAGCCCCAGTGGTCATACCAGCCCTGGCCCCTACTCTGGATAAGTCCCTCAAAGCTGACAGATCCCTTTGTCCAGTCAGAGCCTTGCGCTACTATTTGGACAGGACTTCAGACCTCAGGCAGCACAAGGAATTAGTCTTTGTCTCCTTCAAGAAAGGCTTCGACAAAGACATTTCTCCTGCCACTATCTCCTCATGGATCAAACAGACTGTGATCCTATGCTATGAGCTCTCTGATCAACAGGCCCACACCCTACATCAAGTTAAAGCTCATGATGTCAGGGCCTTTGCTGCCTCCAAGGCCTTCCAGTCGGGAGTTTCCTTGGAACAGATCTTATCAGCCTGCCACTGGAAGTCTCATAACACCTTCACTCAATTTTACCTGAAGGATGTGGCTTGGGCCGATTCAGAGCTATACCATCTTGGCCCTGTTGTGGCTGCTCAGCAGATCCACCAGCAGCCGAGGACTTAGAGGAGATCTGTGCATTTATAAATAAGTGGATGTATTGTATATATTGCACATATAGTTAAGCAACAATTTAAAAAAAAAAAAAAAAAATCTCTCACGTACTTCCTTCGGGAGAGGTGATTTTATGGGACTGAACTCATCCCTCTCTTCCCCTACCTCAGAGCAGGTCTGTTAAAAAAGGGGGGGGGGGCGCAAGGTCGACTCTGACGGTTCCTTCCGGATAACCGGATGATGATACTCGACCACAGCCTTAAGGGTATCTGACTTCAAGGTCTACCCGGGCTGTAAGGAAAGAAGAAATGGTCATTATTTCTAACATGAGTTCAACTTCTTTAGTCCCTAGTAACGCACCCGCCATCCAAGCGGTAGTTATTCAGCTATTGTCCATTGGATAGGATGTATTAACGCAATAAAATTGCAAATTTAATAGGTAAATTAAATTTTTATAAGTTAATACCCTATCCAATGGACACACAAGACCCTCCCACCTGACCCCGCTTTCACTTTACTAGGGGTCTATATATGTTTAGACAACGAAAAAGATGCTATGACGTCACTCTGTCTAGACAGGAAGGAAGTACTACACGCCATCTGGCGAGTGCACACCACTGGGCCGGCCTAGCCAGTGGAGACACAGGACGTCTTTTTCTGACGTTTGGCGGGCCGGTCCGCGCCGACCGGATAAGCTATTGTCCATTGGATAGGGTATTAACTTATAAAAATTTAATTTACCTATTAAATTTGCAAGTTACCACAACTTCCTGTGATATAGCATCTCCCCATTTAACACAAATTTTTGGGTTTAAATACAAATGCAACAGCAAACGTATTATCATAGGACATAAGTTTTTCTTTACTAAGAGATTGAACAACTGATAATAATGCACACGGTCAAAAAATACAGGAACAATCCAGAAAATATCTGAGATTTCATGTCCAAGATCAGACATACCAGTTCAAGGCCCTGCCCTTTGGTCTGTCCACAGCACCTTTGGAATTCATGGTGGCATGCCGGTCTGCGCCGACCGGTAAAGCAGTTGTCCATTGGATAGGGTATTAACTTATAAAAATTTAATTTACTTATTAAATTTGCAAGTTTTAGTTAATAAAAAAATTGGATTAAGATTACTGTTGGTATTCACAAAGAAGTTAAGCTAATTTTTCGGATTAACTTTAGTTCACCCATAAGAATTGATTAACTTTTGGATTAAATATAGTTGTATCTGCTAACTAGCTTAACTTTGTGAATACCAATTTAATCCAAAGACTAGTGAAGCCATTTTTCCATGAAATTAAACCTAATTTTCCATTTAACTTAATCTGTTTTATGAATATGGCAGCTGCTTATGTTTTCCCAACTTGTACAAAAAGTAACCCCACTTTACTGGCTATTATCTTTTCAATTTTTTATCATTATACACTTTGAGTCTTAATCGTCTGTCAGATGCTTAAGTTGTTATTTTCTGTCTGTCCAGTTTAAGTTGTTATTTTGTGATTTAATATCATAAGTATTGCTGTTTTGTTGATTAACAGGTACTTTTCATACTATAATTACTGAGTCAACTAGAGTGTCTTTTTTTCTATTTCCTTTAATAATAAATTAAAAGACTACTTTAATTAGCATCACTAAAATACTTTTAGGTTTTTGTATTACTCTGCAAACCCTAATAGCACTAATTAATATTAGGTTTAGTCAACATTTCTTGTTTTATAGTAACTTAATAAGTATTGGAATTTTATATGTTTCTCTAGGTTTGACAAAGACACACATGAGTACACTATATTCTACCCACTGAAGCCGCACCCTGGTCGTATGGACTACCAGTTTTATCTCGGGGGCAAGCAGTTCTGTCAGCGAGTGCAGGAAAACCTAGAGATTGATCTCGTGGAGGAGAGCTTACTGCAGGCTGCTCTGTACTATGCTACAGGTAAGTGTGGAAACATCCACAGGTGAACTGGTATTAGATCGTAGTACTCTGTATTATGCTACAGGTAAGTGTGGAAACATCCACAGGTAAACTGGTATTAGATCATAGTGCTCTGTAGTATGCTACAGGTAAGTGTGGAAACATCCACAGGTAAACTGGTATTAGATCGTAGTACTCTGTACTGTGCTACAGGTAAGTTTGAAAACATCCATAGGTGAACTGGTATTAGATCGTAGTACTCTGTACAGTGCTACAGGTAAGTGTGGAAACATCCACAGGTGAACTGGTATTAGATCTTAGTGCTCTGAACAGTGCTACAGGTAAGTGTGGAAAAAGCCACAGGTAAAGGAAACAGATTCTACACAAATGAGTATGAATTTCATATGTTGCTGTTAAATAGAATTCCTTTCTAGATAGACACATTTATATTTGACTCGGCAAGGTTTACCTTTGGGTCTTTGCTTCTTATTATAAGTTATTGCATTGAAATTTTACAGAAATAGCAAGAAATAACATTTCAAAAACATCCAACAAAAATATTGTTGATCAAATTACAGGGAACTGATAAACTACAACACTATTTTTGAAAATTCTTCCTGGTGGGTGCTGGAAACGATATTGAATTCACACTTTTAGTATCGATATTGAAATTTAGAAAGACATATTGATCATTATTGAAATATTGATATCCCTTCACTAGCAACATCTATTTATGCCTTCAGGGAAAAAACTTGACTGTTTGCAAACGCCTCCCCTCCATAGTCTTCCTGTCTCTCCTGCATCACCTCTTGGTATGGCCTGTCTGTATAATTTGGACTCACGATCATTCACCTTTTTTATATTCAGCTGTGTCTTGAAGTCAGTCAATTGATGGAGATTATGGACTGTAAAAGTTCACATTAGATTAGATTTAAATTAGAAGTAATTATATGGTCATTAGGGAACCCTTTCCTTGTTAATTTATCTTATTAGCTGAAATCCTTGGTGAAATAGACATAGTTTTGGTCCTCTGCAAATTAACTAAACAGAGTTCAACTTTGTACCTGTATTTTTTCCCCAGACGAAAGTTAGGGATACATTGGTTTGACCTCCATCGCACCACTGCCATACATTTTGACTTCTGTGTGCAATAATAACTCAGAAATGTTTTCTCAGATTTCATTCTAACTTAATTGGTACACACATCTATTTGGGTCTAGAGAGGAACCCTATTTTAAGCTGACCGTAAACTCCCCATAATTAAGAATTTATGGCCAACTTAATGTCAGGAATTTGACTTTTGCCCATTTAATGGCCTCTATGTCAAAAACATTGTGACTCATCTGGCTCAAATTTTACCTTTTACACGTTAATATCTTACATATGCCAAAACACAAGACTTTATGTTAAGGTTAAAATTGTGTTTGAGTCCCATTAAGGCCTCACTTAGACATTTTTTGACATTTTTCACATACTTTGCCCAATAACGTAGAAATATAAGTGTAATCTTTATCTCTGGAAAATTTGAAGTCTGTAGCTTTAATTTTAAGGTCACCTTAAGGTCTCTAAAATACCCACAGAGATCCAATCTATGGACCTGTTGCCAATTTTAAGCCCTATATCTGTCATATTATGTGACTGATAGAGCTGAAATTTCATCTGGCAATATATTACCGGGACCCCTTGTTATTATGCCCATGGGCGATAAAGGCAGATTTTTTTTTACAGAAGTTGGGGATGGGCATCTAATTGATTGTAAGAAAAGTCACATAAAGCAATAATATGTTAATTTCAGTTTATAAATGATATCAATGGTTCTCATATAAATAATATTTAGATTACAAAATACTGAAGGCTATTGCAAACTCATTTCAAAAGTTCAAAAGATTATTTTGATTCTATTCATTTACAAAGTCGTACAGGGAACTAATGATTTCAAACCTAAGTTTGTATGTATCAGTTTTCAAAATTGTTTTGTTTTACTCAATATAATTTCTCTCCTGAATAGTAAGCATAATAATTACCTATATGGCATTATTATTGTATCCACCGGAAGCATCCGGTGGATACTTTGGTTTAGCGTTCGCTACGCCGCCGCCGCCGCCGCGCGTAGAGAGATTTTCGGTGTTAACGCTCTAAGAGGAAAACAACAGCAGCTAGGTTCACTAAATTTGCAGGATATCTTCATTGGGGGTAAGCTTCTCTGGGAAGGAAAATAGCCTCATTCTGAAAAACAAGATGGCCGCCACGGGCATTTCTTTGAAAATAATCTACATTTTTCTACTGGCTGTTCCTCATAGGTAGAAGGTTGAATCTCTTCATAGGTGATATGTATGACACATATACATGTCCTCTACAACCTTGCACACATTTGACCTTGAAGCTCGTAACTGAAGGTCATCCACGGAGTGCCGAAGTAACCCACATAGAGGACTTTAAAAGTGCCTATATCTCCCTTATTATTGGTCCTAGAGGTTTGCAATGTGAAGCCAACCTATAGGAAATCATGTGCTGCGAATCTTCTGATGTGGTCAGATTTGACCTTGGACCCCTCCTTCAAGGTCAAACGAGGATAGCTAAAGGTAAAAATGCCTATAACTCACTTATTATTGGTCCTAGAGGTTTGGGATGGTAAACCAACATATAGAAAATCATGGGCTGGGAATCTTCTGGTGTGGTCGGATTTGACCTTGGGCCCCTCATTCAAGGTCAAACAAGGACAGCCAAACTTAAAAGTGCTTATAACTCGCTTATTATTGGTCCTAGATGTTTGGGATGGTAAACCAGCATATAGAAAATCATGGGCTGGGAATCTTCTGGTGTGGCCGGATTTGACCTTGGGCCCCTCCTTGAAGGTCAAATGAGGATAGCCAAAGGTAAAAGTCCTTATAACTTGCTTATTATTGGTCCTAGAGGTTTGGGATGGTAAACCAACCTATAGGAAATCATGGGCTGGGAATCCTCTGGTGTGGTCGGATTTGACCTTGGGCCCCTCCTTCAAGGTCAAATGAGGACAGCCAAACTTAAAAGTGCTTATAACTCGCTTATTATTGGTTCTAGAGGTTTGGGATGGTAAACCAACATATAGGAAATCATGGGCTGGGAATCTTCTGGTGTGGTCGCATTTGACCTTGGGCCCCTCCTTCGAGGTCAAACGAGGATAGCCAAACTTAAAAGTGCTTATAACTCGCTTATTATTGATCCCAGTGGTTTGGGATGGTAAACCAACATAAAGGAAATCATGGGCGGGGAATCTTCTGGCATGGTCAGATTTGACCTTGGGCCCCTCCTTGAAAGTCAAGTGAGGACAGCCAAACTTAAAAGTGCTTATAACTTGCTTATTATTGGACTTAGAGGTTTGGGATGGTAAACCAACATATAGGAAATCATGGGCTGGGAATCTTGTGGCATGGTCGGATTTGACCTTGGGCCCCTCCTTCAAGGTCAAACGAGGACAGCCAAACTTAAAAGTGCTTATAACTCGCTTATTATTGGTCCTAGAGGTTTGGCATGGTAAACCAGCATATAGAAAATCATGGGCTGGGAATCTTCTGGTGTGGTCGCATTTGACCTTGGGCCCCTCCTTCAAGGTCAAACGAGGATAGCCAAAGGTAAAAGTGCCTATAACTCGCTTATTATTGGTCCTAGAGGTTTGGGATGGTAAACCAACATATAGAAAATCAAGGGCTGGGAATCTTCTGGTGTGGTCGGATTTGACCTTGGGCCCCTCCTTGAAGGTCAAATGAGGACAGCCAAACTTAAAAGTGCTTATAACTCGCTTATTATTGGTCCTAGATGTTTGGGATGGTAAACCAACATATAGGAAATCATGGGCTGGGAATCTTCTGGCATGGTCAGATTTGACCTTGGGCCCCTCCTTGAAGGTCAAATGAGGACAGCCAAACTTAAAAGTGCTTATAACTTGCTTATTATTGGTCCTAGAGGTTTTGGTGCATTGTCTTTGTGGTGGATACAATTTGCATCGGTTTTCTGATGCGCTAGGTCTAGTTATTAAATACGAAAAAAATAACAAAATAAATAACAAAATATAGTCTTATAAATAATCCTTGCAATTACATATCTCTTATTAGGTTTTTATCAAACATCACTTCAAAGCTTGGTTTTGCTGGTTTTTCATGTAGTTTTAAAAGCTCTGCTCATAAAACTTATGTATATTATATCAGTAACATGAAAATTTCTGACATTAAAATTCAGGATTATTCTTTCATAATTTTAATTCTGAATGAATCTTATTCATAATGAATGTGGGCAAATTTTGAATACTGTAAATAAAGTTTGAATTGATTAAGTTTTGTCGACAGAATTATAAATTCTGTCTCAATTCTGCTGACTGAACTTAATATTCTTCTAAACTAGTGCAATACAAGGATTTGGAAATTCTGTCAAAAGAATTTCAAATTCTGCTGTAAGAGTTTAAGTTTTGTCATGACATTTCCATGTGATATATAATGTGTGCATGATCAAACTCATAGGAAGTTGATATTCTTGTAATTATGGCATTTTTTATTAAGAATTGTTCATAAAACATAAACACAATCAACTGTTGAAACAAGTTATTATTGACAATATTTGAGTGGTATGTAAAATGAAAAGCCATATGCATACTTTAATCTAAAGTAAATATTTTTAAATATAAAGTTATTCCCAGAAATATTTCATGTCCATAGTCACTTTTTTCAAGAAATACAAATTATAAACAAAACTTTTATTGTGTACTTTTTTCTTTTTTTTATGTTAATTAAAACAATATGTGTGCATCTCAAAAAAAACTTTTATCTGATCCAGCTACTTTTAACAGTGTCTCTTATTTCTATTTTCTTTGCAGATTATCAGGGACTGAAGGACACTAAACTGATTTCAAAATTACGATGGAGAACGTTGGAGTGCTTTAGGGCATATACCACAGGTTTGTCAAAAAAACGTGTCAGAGATTAGCTTATTTGGGGTCATATCCATAAAACAGATAAAGATAAGCTACATATTAACTTAAGTTTTATAGAAACATGGCTAAGCTTATCTGTGGATTAAATTGGTATTAAGAAACTTTAATCTAACAATTTAATCCATTTTGATGAGTGGATTTAAGTTTATCCAAAAGTTAAGCCCAAAAAAAGTATCGTAACTTATCAGTGAATACTTAAGTTAATCCAAATCAAATTTTTGAATCCATTCTATTTTTCTGGTTTGGGTTAAATGTGCTGAATCTAAAATTGGAACAAGTATTATTCATTTGGCAGAGTGCATATTTCAGAACTGAATTTATACTGTCATATTTTTCCAAAACATTTATACAATCAAGTGTGGTATTAGGCATTTAAAATCTGAAAAAATAAAATGGAAAATGAATTTATGTATTCATTTTTATGTCACCTTGCATTACTTTTAAAACATACATGAACTGTAAATGAAAGTTTAGCCTTCATTGTCTAGACTACCCTGAACCTCCCACTGGGCAGTTTATATATTGTGCAGAAGGAGTAAATAAAATATATTAAAAAAGTATGAGACTCCAACTCTGAAAACTGTCGTGTATATTATAGTTAATAAAATTTAGAGTTAACCACAAAAGGCAAAATATCATGTGACTTTATTTTGACCAAAATATACTGAACCTCTGAAGCGCCAATGGGCAGTGTGATCCAATATTTGCAAAAGTTGGGGATGAGCGTTTGTGACAATGAAAACCAGTTAGGCATTTGGAAAAACTGACCCGAATTTAGGTACTCGTATATTAGTATACTTCAATATAGGGTTGTAAGTGAAGGCGAGATACTGGGTCAGGTGTGTGTATTGGGACAATTACTAATCCAACCTCTCGTGTTTTAACCAACAGGAAGTTCCAGTGAATAAAATATGGAGGTTGACATAAAAAAATATTCAAAAATAAAGAGTGAGATATTAGTACAAATTAAGAAAAGATGTTAAAAATAGGTATTAGGTATACCAGTTGTGATTGAATAATGGATTTCAACAAAAAATTTTTTATAGAAATTGGCAAATTTTCGCTAGTTTTATAATTACCCAATGCACCAGTCTACACTCAGTTTATCAATATACTTGGCGCATTGTCTAGTAACCAGCAATTTGCCACAACCCTGATTAAATCTTATTTCCCCTCAGCAGATGTGTCAACCCTGTTCTAGAAAGACTGATAGAACAAGGCCGAAAGGGGTTTTAGTGTACTAGCGTGAGCCGCAAAGCCATCAAAGACACGAGTAGTGTACAGAAGCGGTCACCCATCCTATTACTAACGTAGCCCATTGCTGCCTAACTTCAGTGAAAAGATACTCGATTCCTGAATGTCCAGACACCCCCCAAAAAAATTTAAGAAAGGAAAAAGAAAAGCAATCTCTAGAATCATGAGCCTTGCTAGTTCTCGCGTTTAAGAGTTAAAACATATCAACACTAGGAGGGCCTGGGTGGTACTTTACACAAAATTGTATACACTGTGTACAGAAGACATTATTTACTTGTAGTTAGTATAATTTCACAGATTAGCTTAATTGACACACACAGAATTACTAAAATTCTTGAGGGATGAAAGTGAACAGAGCTTGTGTAAAGTAAGTGTAAAGTGTAAAATATTCATCACATCAGTTCAAACATAGCTGAAAAAAAATAAAAAATTAGAGTAAGAAATCTAAAATTCGCCACATATCTGAAATTCGCCACATGTGAAAATACTAATAAAATAAATGAATTGTGGTGAGATTTGTTGAATGTACAGTAAATTATGGCTTTTGAATTGAAAAATACCAATTTTTACACAAAATCATCATTTTCTTCATAAAATTAACTAAGGTTTTAGAGGTGGCGAATTTTAGATTCCTGGCGAATTTTAGATTTCTTACTCTAATACCTAAAAAAAATTAAACTATCATTTTTTGGTGTTTTTTTTGTTTAAATAATAACTTGTTAGCTTTAGTTGCGTTACTGTGTTATTTCGGGTGGAATAAAGTCTGCCTCATATAATAAACATGTAACATTCACAATTAAAACCAATTTTTGTTCTCTTCACAGCAAAATACGGCAGCTCAAACACTAAGATAGAGGATCTGTTTGCCGTGATGCCACAGCTACGTCAGCTGGGACTATTGGAACACCAACTTGGACAAAACCTGTCCTTACTGAAGGACCAGTCCTACCCAGTGCCTGACCCCATGGCAGTGAAGAATGACTTTCCACTGCCAGATATTGTGCACGAAGCAATCATGAAGCCGAAGGGCCCACCACAAGGTGAAAGTGAAAACAGATAGACAAGTAGGCTGGATTGACAATAATACTGTACAAATAGGAATTTATCTCAAAGAAGAATTCACTCCCAACCACTTACAGCCACTTTTGGAATCTGTGCAGGATATTTACTCTTTGCAGGTTACTATGCTTTCACTAGGGGTGTGACGAGTACAAATAATTCGGGCCGAATGCTCGCAGATAAAAACTCAACTCGACATCGAGCCCTCGCGAAGTGTAGTATCCACCTTAACAGGAAACGACATCCAATATGGCGGCACCCGTAAACGAAAAAAATATAAAATAAAGGCTTTGAATCACTTGAATTAGGTATTGTCAACACATAATATCAATAACATTACTTTAAAAATGATGGATTATGGATTCGTTTATATAATTCTTTGCAGTAATGTTGTAATTATCGGGAGCCCCAAGGGTCGACATACAAGTGACTCCAATCTAATTTGAGACTATTCCGATAGTCTCAAATTTTGAAAAAGTTTGGCATTGACACATAAAAGAACCTATTTTGTATTTTCTTGCAAGAATCAGTCGGCTAATGTAACATTTGTATTAAAAAAAGTTCTCCCAGGGATACAATTTTTATGTTTTCACAAATGTTTGAGACATTTAGTCAACCTTTGTCATCGTAGGATTCCCAATTACAATACTAAGCTGCATATTTCACCCTCTTTTGAAAAAATTTATTCAGTACAGCAACAAGAATGAAGTTTCGTTACTTATTGCTTGACTGAATAAATTTATTCATTGCAAACCCAGAAATCCCAGTTACAACGCCAAGTTACAGATTTTAAACACTCAATCTCCTGAAAAAATTCCTTTAGCACAGCAAGAAGTATGGTTTCTCACATAGTTCTGTTGCTCAGAACATATCTATTCTCTACAAACCAAGGAGTCAAAGCTAGAACACCAATTGGTTCAAAAAATTTATTCAGCACTGCAATGAAACGTAGTATGATTGTCACATCTTACTGTTTGGCAGAATAAATTTATTCATTGCAAACCTAGGAGTCCCAATTACAACACCATATTGCGTGAAAAAGTTTATTCAGCACTACAATGAGACTCTATACATCTCTGCTGAATAAATTAATTCAGCAATTAGATGAGTTGGTTTGTCTGATCTTACCTCAGAGGTGACTAGTTAAAAGCGAAAGTGTGAATGAATTTATTCAGTCAAAAAAAACAGATTTCTTACTGTGCACACCTGGTTGCAAACTGAAAAAAACGTGAAAAAATTTATTCAACACTGGTATAAGTTTGGTGTTCTCAGAACTCTGACTTTTTTTGAATAAATTTATTCATGGATACCCTAGAGTTCCTACTTCAAACACCATGTTGCAAACTGGAGAAACCAGTGAAAAAATTTATTCAACACTGGTATAAGCTTGATTAGTGTTCCCAGAACTGGAGAAACCACTGAACAAAAAAATGAGAGTAGAAATTGGATGGCACAATTTATTGAACAGTATCATCAAGTTGGTGTTCCACCTTTATTATCTCAAAGTATATTTTATTCTTCGCCATTTATATATTTGTCTTGTTACCTCCACCTGGCAGAGGTTATGTGATCAGCTGGGTTTGTCTGTCTGTCTGTCTGTTAGCAAGGTTACTCAAAAACTAATGCATTGATTTCATTCAAATTTTCACAGAATGTCAGCATATTGGTAAGGAACAAGTCATTAAATGTTGGAGGTGGCTCTGCCACCAATGCTGGTTTCAGGCCACCTTAAAGTGAAAAAATTGCTTTTTTGGCAAAGTTACTCAAAAATGGATTAGTGCATGGATTTCATTCAAATTGTCACAGAAATGTCCACATATGGGTAAGGAACAACTCATTAAATGTTGGAAGTTGTGTTTCCACCCATGTCGATTTTAAGGTCACGTTAAAGTGAAAATTGCCTTTTTTGCAATGTTATGCATGGATTTCATTTCAAATATTCACAGAATGCCTTCGTTGGGTGAGGAACAGTTCGTTAAGTTTTGGCTGCCACCCATGTCGATTTGAAGGCCACCTTCAAGTCCAGAAATGCCTTTTTCGCAACATTACTCAAAAAAATATGCAATTTCATTTTTGCATGCAACCAACCCGCCAATGATTCATGTGTCTGAAGTCCATCGGTCCGTCGACATTTTTTGTTTCCGGACTCTAACTTGAAAATGGTTTGTCCAATCAAATTCAAACTTGACAGGGAGATAGATTACCATCATAGCTAGGTTCCTTTTGAAATTGGTGAAATTCCGTCTGTTCGTTTGTCTGTTTTTTGTCCGTTTGTCTGTCCATCCGTCTGTCCACTTTTTTGTATCCGGACTCTAACTCAAAAATGGTTTGTCCAATCAAATTCAAACTTGACAGGGAGGTAGATTACCATCATAGCTAGGTTCCTTTTGAAATTGGTGAAATTCTGTCTGTTCGTTTGTCTGTTTTTTGTCCGTTTGTCTGTCCATCCGTCTGTCCACTTTTTTGTATCCGGACTCTAACTCAAAAATGGTTTGTCCAATCGAATTCAAACGTGACAGGGACATAGATCACCATCATAGCTAGGTTCCTTTCGAAATTGGTGTAATTCCGTCTGTTCGTTTGTCCATGTTTTGCCCATTTGTCCATCCATCTGTCCGTCCACATTTTCGTTTCCGGACTCTGACTCAAAAATGGTTTGTCCAATCAAATTCAAACTTGACAGGGACATAGATCACCATCATAGCTAGGTTCCTATCGAAATTGGTGTAATTCCGTCTGTTCATTTGTCTGTTTTTTGTCTGTTTGTCCGTCCATCTGTCGGTCCACATTTTTGTTTCCGAACCCTAACTTGAAAATGGTTTGTCCAATCGAATTCAAACTTGACAGGGAGATAGATCACCATCATAGCTACGTTCCTTTCCAAATTGGTGTAATTCTGTTAGTTTGTCCGATTGTTTGTCAACATTTCCGTTTCCGGACTCTAACTCGAAAACGCTTTGTCTAATTGAACTTAACTGGGAGATACATCACCATCATAGCTAAGTTGCTTTCGAAATTGGTGTAATTCCGTCCTTTCGTTTGTCTGTTTATAGCATAGATACAATTATGTAACCTAGATTACAAGTTTTACGTTTCTTAGCACGTCTAACACATTCACCTTAACTGGGTAACCTAATATTTCTTTACTTGTTTCTAAATGTAATTACAGCAGTTGCTAACCTTATTGCTGCCTGTGCAACCCGCCTATGGGGCATCTTTGACCCTCTTGTTTGACACTGAATTTAGATATTACCTTGCTATAGTAAACTTGACCCTTAAAATTCTCTCTAGGCTCTATTAAAGAGCCTGTGTGGTGTTGGACATTAAGACTTGGTTAGTACTTTAATCGGTCTGACCTTGCTGTAGTAAAATTATAAACTTACCTTTAAATCTAGTCTTGGCTACGTCTCATCCCTTATTAGAAACTGGAACCTTATTCTGGCTAGCAAATGATAAAACATAGGGCCTACCAATATTATTTTTCTGCACATTTATATTATTTCCATCAGATTGAAAAGATGTTTCAACTTTCAAGCCCAGTCTGTGACACAGCCACATCCAATTCAATTATAAAACATTTACAGCAAAATTATTCTCCAATTCAATTATAAAACATTTACCGCAAAATTATTCTCCATCTTTTTATCCTTTCAATTGTACTACTTTACTTTCCATTTCTTTACTTCCATGTCTTTATTCTAAATTTTCAGAAATATCCTGTGGAATTATGGCCAATTTAAAAGCAACAAGTCATGGAAACAACAAATGGCAACTGTGCTACAGTACATATACTTAAAATTAATACAGTAGAACCTCTATTATCCGACCTTCTATTATCCCAATTTTCAGTTTAAAAACCTCAAAACACCACTCTCCCAACTCCATTTAAGCCTGTTATTTTAGCCATTCTATTATCTGACCATTCTATTATCCGACCTAATTGTTAGTCTCTCAAGAGGGTCAGATAATAGAGGTTCTACTGTATTCATTATAGAAAGTGAATCACACTTACTTGATTTATTCAATAGTCCACCAAACAGTATCTAATCCAGCATATACTTTTAAATACATGGTTAATGGTTCCAAAATTGTCTAAATGTGAATTTGTGCTGGATTTTAATCTTGACTTTATATTGCTATTTGCCTCTTTCTAGTTGACCAATAACAAAAGGGTATACTTACAAACATGAAGAGTCACTTGTAAGAAAAAAGGCTATTACTAAAAGAATATATTTTCATTAGCTGAGCTGGCAACATTTGCAGTGTACACAGAAATTATGGAGATTAAATGTTTGACATGCACTGACCACAAGAACATCTGGAAAGTATAAATGTTGAGCATTGGTTACACATTGGAATCCAGATGTGACCCGGAGTTTATGGCATCTGATAAGTGTAGGGAGAAGCTACATGCAGCTTGATGTAGTGTAAGAAGTAAAGGAGGATTTAATTAGAAGCTTTAGGACTCTCGTGTCCAGAAATGATTAATGTAATTGAGTACTACCTGAACTCTTCCAAAGTTGCATGGAATGTTACAGTGTGAATACCCCATAGAGAGCTTAATGACTAAAAGTGCTAGTTGAATGAAATACATGCCAAAATATTTTTATGATACTAAAAGGTTAAATATAATTCCTTTCTGTATTTACATATTTTGAAAAGTTTTAACTTAAATTTATAACTTTTGATTAAATTGAAGTTTACAATTTCATGTATGACCGGAAAATAGGAATATTTTCTTGTGTCACCCTTTCATAAGTATGCTAATTGGCAAACTTACGAATGGGTGAGTATAAAAGGAAATTTCTATTGAGGCAGAATGATTAAGTTAATCTGAGTAGTAAAAATGTATTATAGGCTAGCTATGCATCAAATAATTTTATCATGATATTCTATTTGCAAATTTGTTTTAAATTTATCTCCTATATAATTAATTATGTGGTAAATTTCATTTATAATACATTCATTTGTAAAAGATAAAACATGTATACCAACACCAACACTTATCAGCCCAAAAAAGAGATTTGTATCTCTTACCATGAATTAATCCAACAGCAGTATTTCCATTGTATTATTCTTATTAGTGTTGCTTGTTGATATCCCTCCAGAAAATATTATCCATTATTGATCCTTAATTGATACTGTTGAACACTAACATGCTCAATTTTTTGAAAGATTAGGCAAAACTTGACAAACTTAATAAACTAACAAAAAGTTACTGTGCTCAGTTTCTTCACAATCTGTCAGAATTTACATCAAGTGAAGAATCTTGTAACACATTAAAGATAGCCTTTCTCAAAAAGCATGTTAGTTAATTAAATAGGACATGTCAGACCCCTTAAATTCACAACAGAATAGGATAATATCAGAGAAGCTAACTTTGCAGGAATATTAGTTTATTGGCGGGTTTCTTTGTTTCTGTGCCAAAAAAAACTAACATTAAGGTAAACAATGCAAAGAAACTAGTCAGTCCAACTCTAATGATCATAATTTTGGTTCTAAAATACATTGAATTTGAGATTTGAACTTCAAGAATTCTGCTATAAACATGATTTTAACATAATGGTACAAGAAATATTGTAGTAGAAAACCTGTTTCCGATTCTATTCATTTCTACCCCACAGCCTTAAAAGGCTTTGGGGTATTGTTTTCACCCATGGCGTCCAGTTGGGTGGGTGGTGGGAAAAATTTTGTCCGGGCCATATCAAAAAGTATAAGGTGTAGGTTGTAAATATTTGGTATGGACATTGGTTAGGAGGTGTAGGTGTGCAACGTCATATTGTGACCTTGATTTGACCTTGATGTGGTGACCTTGACCATTAAAATCTTGTACCTGCCATATCTCTGAAACTGTAAGGTGTAGAATGTTCATGCTTGGTATGGACATTGGTTAGGGGATGTGGGTGTACAATATCATAGTGTGACTTTCAGTTGAACTTTGACCTTGCTGTAGTGATCTTGACCTTTAAAATCTTGTCTGGGCTATATCTCAGAAACTGCAAGGTGTAGGATGTTCATATTTGGTAGGGACATTGGTTAGGGGATGTAGATGTACATCAGAGTGACCTTGATTTGACCTTTGACCTTGCTGTAGTGACCTTGACCTTTAAAATATTGTCCGGGCCTTTTCATATTTGGTATGGACATTGGTTAAGGGGTGTAGGTGTGCAACATCAGCAACATCTTAATGAGACTTTGGTTTGACCTTTGACCTTGCTGTAGTAACCTTAACGTTTAAAATCTTGTCTGGGCCATATCTCGGATCCTGTAAAGTCTAGGATGTTGATGTTTCTTAGGGACACTGGTTAGAGGGTATAGGTGCACAACATCATATGACCTTGATTTGACCTTTGACCTTGCCTACTGATGTTTACTTTTAAAATTTTGTACCGGCAATATCTCAGAAACCGTAAGGTGTAGGATATGTATATTTGGCAGGGACATTGGTTAGGGACCTTGACCTTTATTTGTTTATTTATTTGGGGTTTTACATCGCTTTCAACACACCTTGACCTTTAAAAGTCTTGTCTAGACCATATCGCAGAATCTGCAAGGTGGAGGATGGTGGTGTAGCGGTTAGAGTTCTCGCCTCCAACCTCTTCACTAATATACAAGTAATTCAGATATCTAAAACAGTAAATCTTATTGTAATTGCCCTTTTTCTGACCAATATATTATATTTTTCCCCCTTTGTTGTTGTCTAAAAGGTAAATTTAAGTTTTATTGCATACTTAGTGTTCAGTTATATACATGTACATATGTGCATTCTTATGTGAGTAGGGGGCTCACTGGTGTAGCGGTTACAGTTCTCGCCTCCAACCTCTGAGGCCACCGGTTCGAATCTTGGGCCGGTTGCTTCATGTTGGAAAGTTGGTAGTTACTTGCCGATGCCCGGTGGTTTACAGTGCAGTATGCACTGGTTTCCTCCACCTGTAAACTACCCTTCGCAATATGACCCTGGCTGTTGAACGTGACGTAAAACAACAAATAAATAAATTAATTAAAAATTACATTTCATGGATCCAGAAGATCCAGATAGTGATCTGAATCACTTCCAAAATTTAATCATTTCTTCCTTTTACCTTTTCAGACATTTCCTGAAAATTTCATCAAAATCCGTCTATAGGTTTTTGAGTTATCTTGTTCACAAAAAAATGGACAGACAGACGGACAAACCCAGGCAAAATATAACCTCCTTGGTGGAGGTACTAAAAATGTGGTCTGTGGTGTTGTAAATTAATAATTGGGATGCCTGCATCAACTTGACAAATTAACTTAAATCTGATAAATTTGATAAATATGCTATCAGCCTTGTGCCAGGTCAGATAGTTATCAATTAAATAAGGTGTTACATGGAGCATTCATGGAGATTTCACCCATCAATTTTATACACTAGGGGTGAACTAACAGTTTGATCTTTAAGTAAGCATACACTTTGTTTATAGATAGATACTAATTTATAATGATTACAGTATCACGTGTCAGAAAAATAAAGCAAGATAAAACACTGAAGGCACTCTTTCATCTAAGATTATCTAGGGACATTATCATATAGGGTATACCACACACCTCATTAGAGAAACAACATCACACCAGAATTTTTAGACATAAAGTGTGAATACTGGATTGAATTATATTTTTTTCAAAGAAAAATAATAATTGTGGAATACAAGCCAATCCAACCAAAGACCAGAAAAAAAATATTTTCACTCCAGTCACACTGGTTATGCAGGTTGCGTGTAACCAACCGATCTATTAGATTGATGTGTCCGACATCCATCTGTCCGTCTGTCTGTCCACATTTTCATTTCCGGACTCTAACTCGAAAACGGTTTGTCCAATCGAATTCAAACTTGACAGGGAGATAGATCACCATCATAGCTAGGTTTCTTTTGAAATTGGGGTAATTCCGTCTTCGTTTGTCCGTTTTTTGTCTGTTTGTCAAAATTTCCATTTCCAGACTCTAACTCAAAGACGGTTTGTCCAATCAAATTCAAATTTGACAGGGAGATAGATCATCATCATAGCTAGGTTCCATTCGAAATTGGTGTAATTTTGTTTGTTTGTTTGTCTGTTTTTTGTCCATTTGTCCATACTCTAACTCAAAAACGCTTAGTCCAATCAAATTCAAACTTGACAGGGACATAGATCATCATCACAGCTAGGTTCCTTTCAAAATTGGTGTAATTCTGTTTGTTCATTTGTCTGTTTTTTGTCTGTTTGTCCCGTCAAAATTTCTATTTCCGGACTCTAACTCGAAAACACTTTGTCCAATCGAATTCAAACTTGACAGGGAGATAGATGTACCATCGTAGTTAGGTTCCTTTTGAAATTGGTATAATTCCATCTGTTTGTTTGTCCACTTTGTGTGTTTCTCCATCAAAATTCCCGTTTCCATACTCTAACTCGAAAACGGTTTGTCCAATCAAATTCAAACTTGACAGGGAGATAGATATCCATGATATCTCTGTAATTCCATCCATTCGTTTGTCAACATTTCCGTTTCCGGACTCTAACTCGAAAATGCTTTGTCCAATCCAATTCAAACTTGAAAGGGAGATAGATTACAATCATAGCTAAGTTGCTTTCGAAATTGGTGTAATTCCATCCTATCGTTTGTCCGTTTATAGCATAGATACAATTATGTAACCTAGATTACAAGTTTTACGTTTCTTAGCTTCAAACTTGAAAGGGAGATAGATTACAATCATAGCTAAGTTGCTTTCGAAATTGGTGTAATTCCATCCTATCGTTTGTCCGTTTATAGCATAGATACAATTATGTAACCTAGATTACAAGTTTTACGTTTCTGTTTGTTTGCCTGTTTTTTGTCCATTTGTCTGTTCGTCAACATTTCTGTTTCTGGACTGTAACTCGAAAACGGTTTGTCCAATCCAATTCAAACTTGAAAGGGAGATAGATTACAATCATAGCTAAGTTGCTTTCGAAATTGGTGTAATTCCATCCTATCGTTTGTCCGTTTATAGCATAGATACAATTATGTAACCTAGATTACAAGTTTTACGTTTCTTAGCACGTCTAACATATTCACCTTAAGTGGGTGACCTAACATTTCTTTCCTTGTTTCTAAATGTAGTTACAGCAGTTGCTAACCTTATTGCTGCCTGCGCAACCCACCTTTTGAGGCACCTTTAACCCTCTTGTTTTATTATTAGAGGAATGAAAAAGAAAAGTATACTTATACTTGCTGATGTCTCCCTACTTTATGAGTGGCCATAGGTTCCTTATACTTGCTAGAGGGATGTCACATTATAGCATCTTTTTCATTCCTCCAAATTGAGGATGGCTCAGTGAGAATATTGTCTATTGGGTAAGGTATCAACTAGTAAAAAATCAAAATACTGTTTAATTTATTCCAGGAAGAGATTGTAGCTTGATGTCCTTGTAAAAATGCTTCTTGAAGGAAACAAAAACCAGATATTTAAGCGTCCCGCAAGGGACGCTTGTTTGTGTATGGGAGAGCTTCAGGCTCCGCCGGCTCCGCCGGCTCCGGCGGCTCCGCCGGCTCCGCCGGCTCCGCCGGCTCCGCATTTTGTTTTCCTTATAACTCTGTAACCGTTAGGCGGATTCTTTTCAAATTTGGCAGGTTTAGGCAGTAGCCTTGGGGAATTTTTTTGAATATGCTGCAGTGACATTTCAACCAATCAGAGAGGTCACATGACCAAAAATGTCTTTTTTCGATGGGGAAGCTTGTCCGGATGATAACTTGAAAGCAATTTTATCAATTCACCTGAAACTTGGCAAATACATTCATTCTATTAAAATCTGGAAATCATTAGATTTTGGCATTGATTGGTCAAGAAATGGCCGAGTAATTAATGATTAATTAATCATTACGAATTTTCCAAATAAGGAAAACACAAAAATGCTTATATCTCGAAAACCGTGCTAGATAGAGCGATTTCGACGAAATTTTTGACCCGCAGGGTATCTCTGCGGAGTAGTTTTCCCAATTTTCAAAAAATTTTTGTCTCGTCCAAAATGGCGGCCATTTTGAATTTTCGAAATTTTCGCAAAAATTTTAAAACACAAAAATGCTTATATCTCAAAAACCGTGCTAGATAGAGCAATTTCGACAAAATTTTTGACCCGCAGGGTATCTCTGCGGAGTACTTTTCCCAATTTTCAAAAAATTTTTCTCTCGCCAAAAATGGCGGCCATTTTGAATTTTCGAAATTTTCGTAAAAATTGCAAAACACAAAAATGCTTATATCTCGAAAACCGTGCTAGATAGAGCGATTTCGATGAAATTTTTGACCCACAGGGTATCTCTGCAGAGTAGTTTTCCCAATTTTCAAAAAATTTTTATCTCGTCCAAAATGGCGGCCATTTTGAATTTTCGAAATTTTCGCAAAAATTGCAAAACACAAAAATGCTTATATCTCAAAAACCGTGCTAGATAGAGCAATTTCGACAAAATTTTTGACCCACAGGGTATCTCTGCAGAGTACTTTTCCCAATTTTCAAAAAATTTTTGTCTCGCCAAAAATGGCGGCCATTTTGAATTTTCGAAATTTTCGTAAAAATTGCAAAACACAAAAATGCTTATATCTCGAAAACCGTGCTAGATAGAGCGATTTCGACGAAATTTTTGACCCACAGGGTATCTCTGCAGAGTAGTTATCCCAATTTTCAAAAAATTTTTGTCTCGCCAAAAATGGCGGCCATTTTGAATTTTCGAATTTTTCGCAAAAATTGCAAAACATAAAAATGCTTATATCTCGAAAACCCTGCAAGATAGAGCGATTTCGACGAAATTTTTGATCCACAGGGTATATCTGCAGAGTAGCCATGCCAATTTTCAAAAAAATTTTGTCTTGCCAAAAATGGCGGCCATTGTACTCACCTACTCAAAATGAGTAAATGCGAATTATCTCTAAAAGTATTGCAGATAGCCAATTTTTCTCAAATAACTCATTCACCTACTTTTGGGAGAGCTTTCACTCTGTGAAGTTTCAGACCCATAGCTAATTACTCACCTACTGAAAATGAGTAAATGCGAATTATCTCTAAAAGTATTGCAGATAGCCAATTTTTCTCAAATAACTCATTCACCTACTTTTGGGAGAGCTTTCACTTGGTGAAGTTTCACATCCATAGCTAATTACTCACCTACTCAAAAAGAGTAAATCCGAATTATCTCTAAAAGTATTGCAGACAGCCAATTTTTCTCAAATAACTCATTCACCTACTTTTGGGAGAGCTTTCACTTGGTGAAGTTTCAGACCCATAGCTAATTACTCACCTACTCAAAATGAGTAAATGCGAATTATCTCTAAAAGTATTGCAGATAGCCAATTTTTGTCAAATTAATCATTCGCCTACTTTTGGGAGAGCTTTCACTTGGTGAAGTTTCAGACCCATAGCTAATTACTCACCTACTGAAAATGAGTAAATGCGAATTATCTCTAAAAGTATTGCAGATAGCCAATTTTTCTCAAATAACTCATTCACCTACTTTTGGGAGAGCTTTCACATGGTGAAGTTTCAGACCCATAGCTAATTATTTACCTACTCAAAATGAGTAAATGCGAATTACCTCTAAAAGTATTGCAGATAGCCAATTTTTCTCAAATAACTCATTCACCTACTTTTGGGAGAGCTTTCACTTGGTGAAGTTTCAGACCCATAGCTAATTACTCACCTACTCAAAATGAGTAAATGCGAATTATCTCTAAAAGTATTGCAGATAGCCAATTTTTGTCAAATTAATCATTCGCCTACTTTTGGGAGAGCTTTCACTTGGTGAAGTTTCAGACCCATAGCTAATTACTCACCTACTGAAAATGAGTAAATGCGAATTATCTCTAAAAGTATTGCAGATAGCCAATTTTTCTCAAATAACTCATTCACCTACTTTTGGGAGAGCTTTCACATGGTGAAGTTTCAGACCCATAGCTAATTATTTACCTACTCAAAATGAGTAAATGCTAATTATCTGTAAAAGTATTGCGGATACCCAATTTTTATCAAATAACTCATTCATCTACTTGTGGGAGAGCTTTCACATGGTGAAGTTTCAGACCCATAGCTAATTACTCACCTACTCAAAATGAGTAAATGCGAATTATCTCTAAAAATATTGCAGATAGCCAATTTTTCTCAAATAAATCATTCACCTACTTTTGGGAGAGCTTTCACTTGGTGAAGTTTCAGACCCATAGCTAATTACTCACCTACTCAAAATGAGTAAATGCGAATTATCTCTAAAAGTATTGTAGATAGCCAATTTTTCTCAAATTAATCATTCACCTACTTTTGGGAGAGCTTTCACTTGGTGAAGTTTCAGACCCATAGCTAATTACTCACCTACTCAAAATGAGTAAATGCGAATTACCTCTAAAAGTATTGCAGATAGCCAATTTTTCTCAAATAACTCATTCACCTACTTTTGGGAGAGCTTTCACTTGGTGAAGTTTCACACCCATAGCTAATTACTCACCTACTCAAAATGAGTAAATGCGAATTATCTCTAAAAGTATTGCAGATAGCCAATTTTTCTCAAATAACTCATTCACCTACTTTTGGGAGAGCTTTCACTTGGTGAAGTTTCACACCCATAGCTAATTACTCACCTACTCAAAATGAGTAAATGCGAATTATCTCTAAAAGTATTGCAGATAGCCAATTTTTCTCAAATAACTCATTCACCTACTTTTGGGAGAGCTTTCACTTGGTGAAGTTTCACACCCATAGCTAATTACTCACCTACTCAAAATGAGTAAATGCGAATTATCTCTAAAAGTATTGCAGATAGCCAATTTTTCTCAAATAACTCATTCACCTACTTTTGGGAGAGCTTTCACTTGGTGAAGTTTCACATCCATAGCTAATTACTCACCTACTCAAAATGAGTAAATCCGAATTATCTCTAAAAGTATTGCAGACAGCCAATTTTTCTCAAATAACTCATTCACCTACTTTTGGGAGAGCTTTCACTTGGTGAAGTTTCAGACCCATAGCTAATTACTCACCTACTCAAAATGAGTAAATGCGAATTATCTCTAAAAGTATTGCAGATAGCCAATTTTTGTCAAATTAATCATTCGCCTACTTTTGGGAGAGCTTTCACTTGGTGAAGTTTCAGACCCATAGCTAATTACTCACCTACTCAAAATGAGTAAATGCGAATTATCTCTAAAAGTATTGCAGATAGCCAATTTTTCTCAAATAACTCATTCACCTACTTTTGGGAGAGCTTTCACTCTGTGAAGTTTCAGACCCATAGCTAATTACTCACCTACTGAAAATGAGTAAATGCGAATTATCTCTAAAAGTATTGCAGATAGCCAATTTTTCTCAAATAACTCATTCACCTACTTTTGGGAGAGCTTTCACATGGTGAAGTTTCAGACCCATAGCTAATTATTTACCTACTCAAAATGAGTAAATGCTAATTATCTGTAAAAGTATTGCGGATACCCAATTTTTATCAAATAACTCATTCATCTACTTGTGGGAGAGCTTTCACATGGTGAAGTTTCAGACCCATAGCTAATTACTCACCTACTCAAAATGAGTAAATGCGAATTATCTCTAAAAATATTGCAGATAGCCAATTTTTCTCAAATAAATCATTCACCTACTTTTGGGAGAGCTTTCACTTGGTGAAGTTTCAGACCCATAGCTAATTACTCACCTACTCAAAATGAGTAAATGCGAATTATCTCTAAAAGTATTGTAGATAGCCAATTTTTCTCAAATTAATCATTCACCTACTTTTGGGAGAGCTTTCACTTGGTGAAGTTTCAGACCCATAGCTAATTACTCACCTACTCAAAATGAGTAAATGCGAATTATCTCTAAAAATATTGCAGATAGCCAATTTTTCTCAAATAACTCATTCACCTACTTTTGGGAGAGCTTTCACTTGGTGAAGTTTCACACCCATAGCTAATTACTCACCTACTCAAAATGAGTAAATGCGAATTATCTCTAAAAGTATTGCAGATAGCCAATTTTTCTCAAATAACTCATTCACCTACTTTTGGGAGAGCTTTCACTTGGTGAAGTTTCACACCCATAGCTAATTACTCACCTACTCAAAATGAGTAAATGCGAATTATCTCTAAAAGTATTGCAGATAGCCAATTTTTGTCAAATTAATCATTCGCCTACTTTTGGGAGAGCTTTCACTTGGTGAAGTTTCAGACCCATAGCTAATTACTCACCTACTGAAAATGAGTAAATGCGAATTATCTCTAAAAGTATTGCAGATAGCCAATTTTTCTCAAATAACTCATTCACCTACTTTTGGGAGAGCTTTCACATGGTGAAGTTTCAGACCCATAGCTAATTATTTACCTACTCAAAATGAGTAAATGCTAATTATCTGTAAAAGTATTGCGGATACCCAATTTTTATCAAATAACTCATTCATCTACTTGTGGGAGAGCTTTCACATGGTGAAGTTTCAGACCCATAGCTAATTACTCACCTACTCAAAATGAGTAAATGCGAATTATCTCTAAAAATATTGCAGATAGCCAATTTTTCTCAAATAAATCATTCACCTACTTTTGGGAGAGCTTTCACTTGGTGAAGTTTCAGACCCATAGCTAATTACTCACCTACTCAAAATGAGTAAATGCGAATTATCTCTAAAAGTATTGTAGATAGCCAATTTTTCTCAAATTAATCATTCACCTACTTTTGGGAGAGCTTTCACTTGGTGAAGTTTCAGACCCATAGCTAATTACTCACCTACTCAAAATGAGTAAATGCGAATTACCTCTAAAAGTATTGCAGATAGCCAATTTTTCTCAAATAACTCATTCACCTACTTTTGGGAGAGCTTTCACTTGGTGAAGTTTCACACCCATAGCTAATTACTCACCTACTCAAAATGAGTAAATGCGAATTATCTCTAAAAGTATTGCAGATAGCCAATTTTTCTCAAATAACTCATTCACCTACTTTTGGGAGAGCTTTCACTTGGTGAAGTTTCACACCCATAGCTAATTACTCACCTACTCAAAATGAGTAAATGCGAATTATCTCTAAAAGTATTGCAGATAGCCAATTTTTCTCAAATAACTCATTCACCTACTTTTGGGAGAGCTTTCACTTGGTGAAGTTTCACACCCATAGCTAATTACTCACCTACTCAAAATGAGTAAATGCGAATTATCTCTAAAAGTATTGCAGATAGCCAATTTTTCTCAAATAACTCATTCACCTACTTTTGGGAGAGCTTTCACTTGGTGAAGTTTCACATCCATAGCTAATTACTCACCTACTCAAAATGAGTAAATCCGAATTATCTCTAAAAGTATTGCAGACAGCCAATTTTTCTCAAATAACTCATTCACCTACTTTTGGGAGAGCTTTCACTTGGTGAAGTTTCAGACCCATAGCTAATTACTCACCTACTCAAAATGAGTAAATGCGAATTATCTCTAAAAGTATTGCAGATAGCCAATTTTTGTCAAATTAATCATTCGCCTACTTTTGGGAGAGCTTTCACTTGGTGAAGTTTCAGACCCATAGCTAATTACTCACCTACTCAAAATGAGTAAATGCGAATTATCTCTAAAAGTATTGCAGATAGCCAATTTTTCTCAAATAACTCATTCACCTACTTTTGGGAGAGCTTTCACTCTGTGAAGTTTCAGACCCATAGCTAATTACTCACCTACTGAAAATGAGTAAATGCGAATTATCTCTAAAAGTATTGCAGATAGCCAATTTTTCTCAAATAACTCATTCACCTACTTTTGGGAGAGCTTTCACATGGTGAAGTTTCAGACCCATAGCTAATTATTTACCTACTCAAAATGAGTAAATGCTAATTATCTGTAAAAGTATTGCGGATACCCAATTTTTATCAAATAACTCATTCATCTACTTGTGGGAGAGCTTTCACATGGTGAAGTTTCAGACCCATAGCTAATTACTCACCTACTCAAAATGAGTAAATGCGAATTATCTCTAAAAATATTGCAGATAGCCAATTTTTCTCAAATAAATCATTCACCTACTTTTGGGAGAGCTTTCACTTGGTGAAGTTTCAGACCCATAGCTAATTACTCACCTACTCAAAATGAGTAAATGCGAATTATCTCTAAAAGTATTGTAGATAGCCAATTTTTCTCAAATTAATCATTCACCTACTTTTGGGAGAGCTTTCACTTGGTGAAGTTTCAGACCCATAGCTAATTACTCACCTACTCAAAATGAGTAAATGCGAATTATCTCTAAAAGTATTGCAGATAGCCAATTTTTCTCAAATAACTCATTCACCTACTTTTGGGAGAGCTTTCACTTGGTGAAGTTTCACACCCATAGCTAATTACTCACCTACTCAAAATGAGTAAATGCGAATTATCTCTAAAAGTATTGCAGATAGCCAATTTTTCTCAAATAACTCATTCACCTACTTTTGGGAGAGCTTTCACTTGGTGAAGTTTCACACCCATAGCTAATTACTCACCTACTCAAAATGAGTAAATGCGAATTATCTCTAAAAGTATTGCAGATAGCCAATTTTTCTCAAATAACTCATTCACCTACTTTTGGGAGAGCTTTCACTTGGTGAAGTTTCACACCCATAGCTAATTACTCACCTACTCAAAATGAGTAAATGCGAATTATCTCTAAAAGTATTGCAGATAGCCAATTTTTCTCAAATAACTCATTCACCTACTTTTGGGAGAGCTTTCACTTGGTGAAGTTTCACACCCATAGCTAATTACTCACCTACTCAAAATGAGTAAATGCGAATTATCTCTAAAAGTATTGCAGATAGCCAATTTTTCTCAAATAACTCATTCACCTACTTTTGGGAGAGCTTTCACTTGGTGAAGTTTCAGACCCATAGCTAATTACTCACCTACTCAAAATGAGTAAATGCGAATTATCTCTAAAAGTATTGCAGATAGCCAATTTTTCTCAAATAACTCATTCACCTACTTTTGGGAGAGCTTTCACTCGGTGAAGTTTCAGACCCATAGCTAATTACTCACCTACTCAAAATGAGTAAATGCGAATTATCTCTAAAAGTATTGCAGATAGCCAATTTTTCTCAAATAACTCATTCACCTACTTTTGGGAGAGCTTTCACTCTGTGAAGTTTCAGACCCATAGCTATTTATTCACCTACTCAAAATGAGTAAATGCTAATTATCTGTAAAAGTATTGTGGATACCCAATTTTTATCAAATACTCATTCATCTACTTGTGGGAGAGCTTTCACATGGTGAAGTTTCAGACCCATAGCTAATTACTCACCTACTCAAAATGAGTAAATGCGAATTATCTCTAAAAGTATTGCGGATAGCCAATTTTTCTCAAATAACTCATTCACCTACTTTTGGGAGAGCTTTCACTTGGTGAAGTTTCAGACCCATAGATAATTATTCACCTACTCAAAATGAGTAAATGTGAATTATCTCTTAATAGTATTGCAGATAGCCAATTTTTCTCAAATAACTCATTCACCTACTTTTGGAAGAGCTTTCACACACGAAAATGAAAAATTGTGAATATCTCGGAAAAGCTATTTCTTCTGCTTTAATGCTCGGCGGGAGATACACACCGCGGCAGTGGTCTTGACAAAAATTTTTGTCTCCCCAAAAATGGTGGCCATTTTGAATTTTCAAAGTTTTTGCAAAATACAAAAATGCTTATATCTCGAAAACCGTGCTATATGGAGCGAAATCAACAAAATTTTGGACCTGCTGGGTATCTCTGCAGAGTAGCCATGCCAATTTTCAAAATATTTTTGTCTCACCAAATATAGCGGACATTTTTAATTTTTTTATTTTTTGCAAAACACATAAATGCTTATATCTTGAAAACCGTGCTAGATAGAGCAGACTGCGCTGACTTTGGTTGCCACAACAGTATAAGGCTAGAAACGAAGCATTTTCTTAATACTTTAGCACTCACCTTTATAGCCTTTTCGGGACGCTTTGTTTTTGCTATGCAAAAACATTATCTTTTTTTTTTGCGAGCGATCCTCTAGTTGATTTTCCTTGTGTCCATAGTCTTTGCCAGAGAATACAAGACCCTAACTGAACAGAGATCTATCCTCCTTCATAGGCCTGTTATATATTCACAAGTGAAATGCTGAAGGTTTAGAGATTACCAAATATGGTGCTCCTAAAAACTTCCTGAATTGAATTAACCCTTCGGGGACAATCCGGGGCCAATCGCCTTTCTCCCAAAAGTTTGAAATGGTTTGAAATTATTATCGGTTCAAGACAATTGTGACCAGTGTGTATTTCTATTGAAACCCCATTGTTAGACTCTTTTTTAGTTTATTCCTAAGCTTATCCTAAAAGTCGTATTCCTATCCTAATGGTCCTATACTTATCAGGAAGATTTTAAATTGTATTTCAATAAATTATTTACTTCCGAAATTTTAATGAAGAATAAAATTGGGTCATAAAATCTTTGTATGAATGAGGGCAGGAAATACAATTGTCTCTGGTTTGACTTTTGATATTGTCATAGCAATATTGACATTTAAAATTATGAGAAAGTTTATACTTCATATGGACATGGGTTAGGGGTTAAATGTGTTGTTGTATGATGTTATAGTCTGATATCAATTAACTCTATAGCCTTCACCCTGTGAATATGATATCTCTGTAAATATTTTTTGAATGTACGAAGAATAGATTCTCACATCTGATGTCAAGGTGCTTATTGATGTTTCCCAAGGCTGTGGGGTCTGGGCATCTCTGATGCTATTTTATCATTATATTATGCTGTTCTATGAAAATATGCTCAAAAATAAAACAAGAGGGTCAAAGATGCCCCAAAAGGCGGGTTGTGCAGGCAGCAATAAGGTTAGCAACTGCTGTAATTACATTTATAAACAAGGAAAGAAATGTTAGGTCACCCACTTAAGGTGAATGTGTTAGACATGCTAAGAAACGTAAAACTTGTAATCTAGGTTACGTAATTGTATCTATGCTATAAACGGGCAAACAAAAGGACGGAATTACACCAATTTCGAAAGCAACTTAGCTATGATAGTGATGCATCGCCCTGTCAAGTTTCAATTTGATTGGACAAACCGTTTTTGAGTTACAGTCCAGAAACAGAAATGTTGACGAACAGACAAATGGACAAAAAACAGGCAAACAAACAGACAGAATTACACCAATTTTGATAGGAACCTAGATATGATGATGATCTATGTCCCTGTCAAGTTTGAATTTGATTGGACGAACCGTTTTCGAGTTAGAGTCCAGAAACAAAAATGTGGACAGACAGACGGACGCACAGACAAATGGGCAAAACACGGACAAACAAACAGACAAAATTACACCAATTTTGAAAGGAACCTAGCTATGATGGTGATCTATCTCCCTGTCAAGTTTGAATTCGATTGGACAAACCGTTTTCGAGTTAGAGTCCGGAAATAGAAATGTTGACGAACAGACAAACAGACAAAAAAAAGGCAAACGAACAGACAGAATTACACCAATTTCGAAAGGAACCTAGCTATGATGGTGATCTATGTCCCTGTCAAGATTGAATTCAATTGGACAAACCATTTTTGAGTTAGAGTCTGGAAACGGAAATTTTGAGGGAGAAACAGACAAAAAAATGGACAAATGAACAGCCAGAATTACACCAATTTCAAAGGAAACCTAGCTATGATGGTGATCTATCTCCCTGTCAAGTTTGAACCATTTTCGAGTTAGTGTCTGGAAACAGAAATTTTGATGGACAGACAAATGGACAAAAAGCGGACAAACCAACAGACACAATTACACCAATTTCGAAAGGAACCTAGCTGTGATGATGATCTATGTCCCTGTCAAGTTTGAATGTGATTGAACAAAGTGTTTTTGAGTTAGAGTCTGGAAACAAAAATGTGCATGGACAGACAAACGGACAAAAAAACCAGACAAACAAGCGGACGGTATTACACCAATTTCGAAAGGAACCTAGCTGTAATGTTGATCTATCTGTCATGTTTGAATTCGATTGGGCAAAGTGTTATTGAGTTGGAGTCCGTAAACGGAAATTTTGACGGACATACAAAGAGACAAAAAACGAACAAACGAACACATGGAATTACACCAATTTCGAAAGGAACCTAGCTATGATAGTGATCTATCTCACTGTCAAGTTTGAATTCGATTGGACAAACCGTTTTCGAGTTAGAGTGCGGAAACAAAAATGTGGAATGACAGACGGACGTCGGACACATCAATCTAATAGGTGGGTTGGTTACACACAACCTGCCTAAAAATGTAAACAAGAGGGTCAAAGATGCCCCAAAGGGCGGGTTGCGAAGGCAGCAATAAGGTTAGCAACTGCTGTAATTACATTTAAAAACAAGGAAAGAAATGTTAGGTTACCCAGTTAAGGTGAATGTATTAGACGTGCTAAGAAACCTAAAACTTGTAATCTAGGTTACATAATTGTATCCATGCTATAAACAGACAAAGGAAAGGACGGAATTACACCAATTTCGAAAGCAACTTAGCTATGATGGTGATGCATCTCCCTGTCAAGTTTGAATTCGATTGCACATAGCGTTTTCAAGTTAGAGTCCAGAAACGGAAATGTTGACAAACAGACCAATGACCAAACAGAATTACACCTATTTCGAAAGGAACCTAGCTATGATGGTGATCTATGTCCCTGTCAAGTTTGAATTCAATTGGACAAACGGTTTTTGAGTTAGAGTCCGGAAACAAAACTGTGGACAGTCGGATGGACAGAAAAACGGACAAAAAACAGACAAACGAACAGACGGAATTACACCAATTTCGAAAGGAACCTAGCTATGATGATGATCTATGTCCCTGTTATGTTTGAATTCGATTGGACACACCGTTTTTGAGTTAGAGTCCGGAAACAAAAATGTGGACGGACAGACGGATGGACAGAAAAACGGACAAATGGACAGACAAACGAACAGACAGAATTACACCAATTTCGAAATAAACCTAGCTATGATGATGATCTATGTCCCTGTCAAGTATGAATTCGATTGGAAAAACTGTTTTTGAGTTAGAGTCTGGAAACGAAAATGTGGACAGACGGATGGAGAGACAAATGGACAAAAAACGGACAAATGAACAGACGGAATTCTACCAATTTCGAAAGGAACCTAGCTATGATGGTGATATACGTCCCTGTCAAGTTTGAATTTGATTGGACAAACCGTTTTCGAGTTAGAGTCCGGAAACGAAAATGTGGATGGACAGACGGATGAACAGACAAACGGACAAACATATAGACGGAATTACACCAATTTCCAAACAAACCTAGCTATGATGGTGATCTATCTCCCTGTCAGGTTTGAATTCGATTGGACAAACCATTTTCAAGTTAGAGTCCGGATACGAAAATGTGGACAAAACAGTCGGATGGACAGACAAACGGACAAAAAACAGACAAACGAACAGACGGAATTTCACCAATTTCGAAAGCAACCTAGCTATGATGGTGATCTGTCTCCCTGTCAAGTTTGAATTCGAACGGACAAACTGTTTTTGAGTTAGAGTCTGGAAACGAAAAATGTGGACGGACAGACGGACACATCAATCTAATAGGCGGGTTGGTTACATGCAACCCACCTAAAAAGAATTAAATTTTTGCCCCAATGTTTTTCAGATATGAGGTTTTCACTAATATACAAGTAATTCAGATATCTTAAACTGTAAATCTTATTGTAATTGCCCTTTTTCTGACCAATATCTTATATTTTTCCCCTTTGTTGTTGTCTAAAAGGTAAATTTAAGTTTTATTGCATACTTTGTGTTCAGTTATATACATGTACATATGTGTATTCTTATGTGAGTAGGGGGCTCGATGGTGTAGCGGTTAGAGTTCTCGCCTCCAACCTCTGAGGCCGCCGGTTCGAATCTCGGGCCGGGCGCTTCATGTTGGAAAGTTGGTAGTTACTTGCCAATGCCCGGTGGTTTACAGTGCAGTATGCACTGATTTCCTCCACCTGTAAACTACCCGTCGTAATATGACCCTGGCTGTTGAACACGATGTAAAACAACAAATAAATCTAAATCTTATGTGAGTAGCATCTAGCAAATTTGGACAATATGTCTTTGCATTATTTGGCCAATATGTCATTTGCATTATTTGGACAATATGTCATTTGGTTATTTGTGTTTTGATCTTTATCTTTCTAAATATAGAAAGTGAATAATAAGCCCCCAAGGGCTGTGATGAGCCTGCATACACTCTTTTAAATGTTCCCATCAAATCACAGAAATAAAGTTTCTATCTATATGTTATACATGTATATCAAAAATAAAAACTCTAGAATATTTGCTTTTGACTACATGAAGAGTCAGTAGAATAGTAGCTTCATTACTGTGATTATACCAAGGTAAATTAAGCAGTTTTATCATCTTAATAGAACCAGAAGCTATTAGTTGCACTCTATGAACACACTCTTGTAAACATTAAAAATAGTTAGGGAGAGTGCAAGGATGAGGTGGGAAAAGCACCCAGGTGAGAAAACTCATAGACTTAATCATGATAATAAACTTTACCCTCTGTACATAAAAACTAGTGTTCCCGTTCCTGTGGCATTTATTGTTGTAACATCTGGAGGCATGCTGCACTGATAAGGGCAACATAGATAATTGTATTATTGGACTTAAATCCAGCAAGAGGTTTTTTTTTCTAGACAGTAAACTGAAGGTGAATGCATGACAGTAGGATTATATACATTACTATATAGGGGAATGATTGGAATATAATGCTGAGTGGTATGTATTTATATGCAATTATATTATTACAGTAGACATATTTCAGTAGATACTTCGAATCATATGTGTGTAATACCATATATTAAAGATCTTAAACTGTTGCCAGTACAGAATACTTGTTTTGAAAAAAGCATTTTAGTTTCATTTTGTTATTAGCTTGACATAAAAAGGTTGGTTATTGGTTCAAAAGTACTTGCATTTTTGCTATTAAGCAGGGGAAATAGAATTTTTTCAAATATGGGATTCATTTCAATGATTGTATGTGGAATACATGTATATGTATAAGGAAGGTAAATTTGCTCAAGCCTTTAAGCTTTGAAAATTTGTGGATTAAATTCATTATATCCCCAGACGAAAGTCGCGGATATATTGGTTTCAGGTCCGTCGTGCCGCCTCCGCCGCTGCGGTACGTTTTGACTTGTGTGCGCAATAACTCAAAAACGCTTTCGCGGATTTCGTTCAAACTCGGCACACACATGTATTTGGGTCAGGAGAGGAACCCTATTTTAAGGTGACGTTAAACTCCCAATAATAAAGAACTTATGGCCACCTTAAGGTCACAATTTTAACTTTTTGACACTTAATGCCCTCTAGGTCACAAATTATGTGGCTTATCTGCCTCAAATTTTACCTGGAAGTACATTACTATATTCTCCTTATATACACCAAAAATCAAGACTTTATGTTAAGGTTAAAATTGTTTTTGAGGCCCATAAAGACCATATGTAGACATTTTTTCGACGTTTTTCCTATATTTTCCCCTAAAACATAAAAGTGGTAAGTCTGACAAGTCTGTAACTGTAATAGATATAACTCCTATATGTACTCTAAGTCTGTAAAAAATTTTAAGTCTGTAACTTTAGTTTTAAGTTCACCTTAAAGTCTCTAAAATTGCCCAAAGACACCCAATTTTTAGACTTTTTGCCACTTTGAAGGCCTATAGCTGTCAAACGATGTGACTGATGCAGATGTAATCTCATCTGGGAATATATGATTATGTTATTTTTACATTAGAGAAAAACCAAGGCTTTAAACAGACATTTAACCTGTGGATAAGGACCATAAACACCCACCCGAGTGACCCATTTAAGACATTTTCAACATATTTGGTAATGTTACCTGGAAATGGTAAGTCTGACAAGTCTGTAACTGTAGTAGATATAACATCTACATGTAATGTTTTTCTGTTAACAATTTTAAGTCTGTAACTTTAAGTTTAAGGTCACCTTAAGGTCTCTAAAATGCCCCCAGACACCCAATTTATTGACTTATTTACCACTTTTAAGCCCTATAACTGTCATAATATGCGCCTGATACAGCTGAAATCTCATCTGGGAATATATTAATATGTTCTTTTTCCATGTGCCAAGGCTTTACGTAAACATTTAACAAGTATGTGAGACCCATGAATGACCCACTCAGAGGACTTTTTTTAAATTAACCCCCTAAAATTGAAAAAAAAAATGGTCTGACCAAAAAAAAAATGAAAAATAGTTTATAATAATTGTGAATCACACAAAATTGGTGCTGTAAAAATACCCAGTGAACGTTTGTGGTGTGAGAGATGGCCTGTCTGGCGATATGTTGGTGTCGAATCGGCGCAATCTAGTTTTAATTTATAATCAAACTCAGTATTTGGCAGAACAGTACTGTAGAATTTCTAGTTGACAAAGACTGGAAACACATTACTGTAGGTAAAATGTACAAAGTATATTTCAAACACTCTTTTCTTTTATTTTGAGAGCTCATATCTTTACACTGATCAAACTGATTTAGCACCTCTTTGAAAAGGGAGGCTTATTGTATCCACCGGATTTCAGTCACTGAAAGTGCTTATATCTCCCTTATTATTGGTTCTAGACATTTACAATGTGAAACCAATCTATAGGAAATCATGGGCTGCAAATCTTTTGATGTGGTCAGATTTGACCTTTGGCCCCTCCTTCAAGGTCAATCGAGGGTAGCCAAACTTAAAAGTGCTTATAACTCGCTTATTGTTGGTCCTAGAGGTTTGGGATGGTAAACAAACCTATAGGAAATCATTTGTTGGGAATCTTCCGGTGTGGTCAGACTTGACCTGGGGTCCCTCCTTCAAGGTCAAATGAGGATAGCCAAACTTAAAAGAGGTTATTACTCGCTTATTATTGGTCCTAGAGGTTTGCAATGTGAAACCAACCTATAGGAAATCATGGGCTCCGAATCTTTTGATGTGGTCAGATTTGACCTTGGGCCCCTCCTTCAAGGTCAAATGAGGGTAGCCAAACTTAAAAGTGCTTATAACTCGCTTATTGCTGGTCCTAGAGGTTTGGGATGGTAAACAAACCTATAGGAAATCATTTGTTGGGAATCTTCCGGTGTGGTCAGACTTGACCTGGGGTCCCTCCTTCAAGGTCAAATGAGGATAGCCAAACTTAAAAGTGGTTATTACTCACTTATTATTGGTCCTAGAGGTTTGCAATGTGAAACCAACCTATAGGAAATCATGGGCAGCAAATGTTTTGATATAGTCGGATTTGACGTTTGGCCCTTCTTCAAGGTCGAATGAGAATAGCCAAATTTGAAAGTGGTTATAACACGCTTATTATTGGTCCTAGAGGTTTGCAATGTGAAACCAACCTATAGGACATCATGGGCTCCGAATCTTTTGATGTGGTCGGATTTGACCTTGGGCCCCTCCTTCGAGGTCAAATGAGGGTAGCCACACTTAAAAATGCTGATAACTCGCTTATTATTGGTCCTAGAGGTTTGGGATGGTAAAGCAACTTATAAGAAATCATTTGCTGGGAATCTTCTGGTGTGGTCTGATTTGACCTTGGGTCCATCCTTCAAGGTCAAACGAGCATAGCCAAACTTAAAAGTGGTTATAACTCGCATATTATTGATCCTACAGGTTTGGGATGGTAAACCAACCTATAGGAAACCATGGCCTGGGTATCTTCTGGTGTGGTCAGACTTGACCTTTTTCTCTCCTTCAAGGTCAAACGAGTATAGGGAAACTTAAAAGTGGTCATAACTTACTTATTATTGGTCCTAGAGGTTTGGGATGGTAAACCAACCTACAGGAAATCATGGGCTGTGAATTTTTTGATGTGGTTGGATTTGATACTGGGCCCCTCCTTCAAGGTCAAATGAGGATAGCCAAACTTAAAAGGTGGTTATAACTCGCTCATTATTGGTCCTAAAGGTTTGCAATGTGAACCCAACCTATAGAAAATCATGCACTGCATATCTTTTGATGTGGTCAGATTTGACCTTGGGCCTCTCATTCAAGGTCAACCAAGCATAGCCAAATTTAAAGTGCTTATAACTCGCTTATTTTTGGTCCTGGATGTTTGCAATGTGAAACCAACCTATAGGAAATTATGGGTTGTGAACCTTTTGATGTGGTCAGATTTGACCTTTGGCCCCTGCTTCAAGTGTGAACGAGGAAAGCCATATTTAAAGGGCTTATAACTTACTTATTATTGATCCTAGTGGTGTGTAATTTGAAACTAACCTTTAGGAAAACATGGGCTGTGAATCTTTTGATGTGATCAGATTTGACCTTGAGCCCCTGCTTCAAGGTCGAATGAGGGTGGCCAAACTTAAAAGTGCTTACAACTTGCTTATTATTGAAAAAATGCTGTTTATCTTCCAAACTATATTATTTGGCCTTTTCCAGTTGATACATCTTGCATCTGGCCACAGATGCGTCCTTGGTCTAGTTTGATTAGGATTGAATGTTCGTATTAAGTTTTCTTAGCCATTTAAAATCAAATGAGCAACAAACATAAACTTCATCTTTTAACATATAGGAGTACTTTATGAAGGCTGTTTTGGTACAAAATTTAAAAAAAAATGGTACATATTTGAGATTGAAGTATGAGCTATATTAATATCATGAAAGTATATCTGTTTGGTAATTAAATATTTTCAAGGTTATTACTATGAGATTTAGATTTAGTTGTCGTTTTACGTCGCATTCAACAGCCAGGGTCATATTGCGATGGGTAGTTTACAGGTGGAGGAAACCAGTGCATACTGCACTGTAAACCACCAGGCATCAGCATGTAACTACCAACTTTCCAACATGAAGCGCCCGGCCCGAGATTCGAACCGGCGGCCTCAGAGCTTGGAGGCGAGAACTCTAATACTATGAGACAATTGGTAGCTCAGTAGATCATTCGCCCACTAATCTGTTGGCCCTAATGCCAGCATGGCTTTTACTCCCTAGTGGTAGAAGTCACTCTGTTTCTTTAGGCATGAAACTAAACTCAGAGTGCTAATGATGGGCTGGAGAGTTCCACTAATGTATCTTAGCTGACATATGTGGGTTGGTGCCTGACCAACTCTTCGGCATGGGTTTACTCAGAATACTCCAATTTCCTCCTACAGCTATCAGGTAAATGGAAAATGGAGTATGAGATTGAACATGGCAAGCAAAAAGTATTGCTTTTACCAGTGTTGAATACATTATATCAGTGGTCTCTCCAGTTTGTAACCTGGTGCGTGATGTAGGAACTTTGAGCTACCAATGGAAAAATGTATTCAAAAACAGCCAATTCTTAAACCATTGATCAAACTTCTACAAGCTGTGTTGAATAAGTTTTTTCAGTTGTCTCTTCAGTTTGTAGCCTTGTAGGATCTCTGAGCTACCAATGAAAAAATTTATTCAAAACCAGCCTGTTCTGAAAACACTAATCAAACTTCTACCAGCCGTGTTGAAAAAATTTTTTCAGTGGTTTCTCCAGTTTGTAACCTGGTGTGTGATGTAGGATCTACCAATGAAAAAATTTATTCAAAACCAGCCTGTTCTGAAAACAATAATTAAACTTCTACCAGCCATGTTGAATAAATTTTTTCAGTGGTCTCTCCAGTTTGTAACCTGATGTGTGATGTAGGATCTCTGGTTAACCAGTGAAAAAATTTATTCAAAACCAGCCTGTTCTGAAAACACTGATCAAATTTCTACCAGCCGTAATGAATAAATTTTTTCGGTGGTCTCTCCAGTTTGTAACCTGGTGTGTGATGTAGGATCTCTGGTTAACCAATGAAAAAAATTATTCAAAACCTGCCTGTTCTGAAAACACTAATTAAACTTCTACCAGCCGTATTGAATAATTTTTTTCAGTGGTCTCTCCAGTTTGTAACCTGATGTGTGATGTAGGATCTCTGGTTAACCAATGAAAAAATTTATTCAAAACCAGCTTGTTCTGAAAACACTGATCAAACGTCTACCAGCCATGTTGAAAAAAATTTTCAGTGGTCTCTCCAGTTTGTAACCTGGTGTGTGTTCTCAAAACAATGATCATATTTCTACCAGCCAAAGTTATTAAGTTAAGCTATCAAAGTTTGACTTAATAACTATCTCAGATATTAAAAATGTTGCATCCACTAAATATTTGAAAAATATTGTCACCTCAATGTTACAACACAGCAAGAGAATGCAAGTAGGTTCATTTTATGAGTGGGAATGCAACAGTGCGAAAATTATTCCAAATTTGAGACTATCGGAATAGTCTCAAATTAGATTGGAGTCACTTATACCTCTTTTGGTCAGATAATAGATGAAAAAAACAACAAGGAAATTTAAGTTTAATGGAGAAACCATGATCTATGCAGAATTTTGACATTATTAAAGGTTATACACCACAAACAAGGTGGCTTGAATGGTTTAGTGTCTTGATTCTTGGTAAAGCTATGTTCATAACATGAGTTTGAAGTATGTGGTTCTTACTCTAACATACCAAAACAAGTATATCCATTAATTACCTTACATTGTGAAAACAGAATTATGTGAATTCCCGAACAATTTTCATTGTGGTTCTTGTACAATCAGAATCATAGATGTGTCATGGTAGAATTGGAATTATTCACGTCCTCTCTAGCTATGTATACCTATATATATAAACTATTGTCACAAGTAAACACAGCAGGACATGAGATTTGGATCAGATAATAAGAATGTTTGCAAAAAAAAAAAAAAATAAAAAGAACTGTGAAAAAATCGAATTTTGAGTTCAATCAGCCTGACAACCTGCACACTAGTTTAACCATTTTACTTATTGTTTAAAAACTGATTGAAACAAAAAAAGCCTTTCATAAATCTTGTAACAATGTTAGAAATTTGGTAAAAACATATTTTCCATAGTTATTTTGTATAAATTTCAGCATTTTCTCAATAGTACTTAATTTATGTTGGTCAGTCAGTTTGTTTGTTTGTTTGTATGTTTGTTAGCACGTTCTAGGCCTCAATTTTGAAGCTAGGTTTCTCATTTTTTTCCCTATAATATTGTCAGGTGTCAGAATAGAGAAGGACTGAATTTCGACAAAATTGGTAGCATTTTAACATAGCTATGACCATTTTAGCTACTCTGAGTAAATGACTTCTAACTCTGAAACTATTGCATTTAGAGTGTTTCTGTTAAATATGTTGTTCAGGTACTTTATCTTTAGCTATAAGATGGTGCATAGTTTGGAGCTCTGTTACATTAGCTAAGCGAGCAATAGCTACTTCCTGATTTGTAGCACAATTTAAAAATTAGAATGTGTCCAATTTCTTTGAAAGTATCACACATAGTGACTTTCTTTGAATACATAATTTACTATGTTGGGGTAAGTCATGACATAATGAAGATGCAGACATGTAGCTCATTCCATAGCTGAGCAAAAGCTACTTTCAGGATGTCACTGTTGAGTAAATCACTTGTAACTTTAAAATTATTGCATTTAGAGTATTTTGTTGAAATATGTTATTCAGCTACTTTTGAATCAGCTATAACATAATAAAATTGCAGCCCTGTAGCTCATTCCATAGCTGAGTAATAGCTACTTTGAGGTTCTCATGTTTTATTGTTGGATGAAAAAATAGTATCTTTTGTGTCATGTTGATTCCTTTCAAAACTTTTTGCTGAGTCCGACTTTCAAAGGCTTGAACCAAACTTTGTTGCTGGGATAGTTATGGAACTTCTACAAATGTAATAACTGGATGCAAAACAGCATAAAACTTGATGGAATAAAATTGTCTGAAAAATTAACTGTTTGAACGATGTCTAGTATTGCAAAGTGTAAATTAGTGTTCTGGCTTTAATTTGGGGACTCAGTGGTGTAGCAGTTAGAGTGCTCATATCCAACCTCTGAGGTTGCCGGTTTGAATCTCGGCCTGGACACTTCATGTTGGAAAGTTTGTAGTTACTTGCCGATGCCTGGTGGTTTACAGTACAGAATCTTGACCAACTAGTATGCACTGGTTCCTCCAACCCATAAACTACCCATCACAATATGGCCCTGGCTGTTAAATGCGACGTAAAACAGAAAATAAATCTAAAATCTAATTTGGAACTAGTAAAATAGTGGATAGGGTCAGCAGTATCAGTATCTTGGCATCAAGACCATGTGACTCAAATACTGTGACAATACTTTGCAATCGCCATCTCAATCGTCAGCACATATATATATATATATATATATATGTTGGAAAACTTAAAATTTTAGAAACTATCCCTAAATCTGAAGAAGTTATCCACTTTTTTCCCATATATTCATAGATTTTAAGACACTCGGTCGCAATGTACTTTAAGCAGAAGTGCCATGTGTTGTTTTCATGAATTTCACTTCCTGTTAGAGGGCGTATTTAAATAGGGAAATTCTAAAACATGACTTTTTTTTCAGTATCCCGGAATTGAGAAGAGTTTTGTACTCAGTCTGGCGGGATAATGAAATGGACAGTATCCTCAGACCCACCCCAAATATGAACAAACATTCTTATTTTTAGAATTATGTTAGAAAACAGCCAGTATTTTTTCTAAAACATTCTTAGAATATAAAAAAAAAAATACCGAGAATAAGAATTTTTAAATTCTAGGAATTTTTAGACTTCCTGAAGATAATCAAGATAATTTGTATGCAACATCTGTGTAGAAAGCAGGTAACATAAGCAGGTTAGTTGTTGATCAATATAAAGGTTTGATTTGAAGAAAAAATAATAAATTGTAAAGAACATTTCTATGGAACTTTTAATTTTCTTATTCTTAGATTTTTTTCAAAGTAAAATTATTCTGAGTAAAAGGAGGTTGGTATATATTTATCCAGCATGGGATATTTAATGTTGCAATATTCTCCTAGATATAAATTTAAAAAGTAATCTGCTGAAATTGTCCCATCCCCAAAAACACATAAATTATTTTACCTTTTTAAACAAAATGCAAAGTCCAGATTGTTTAAGGACTTTATAAAATATTTTTCTTAAATTTCATCTACTTCACAAACTGCATTATTTTAACAATATTGCAAAAATGCATAACCACGTAATAAAAGTGGGAATTCCCCACACAGAAAAATTTCAAAGGTTTAGATTGGCTGAGTATTAATGTGGCAACTACAATGCATTTGATGTTTTTTGTCACTTTGTGAGATCATACATGTATTTATTTTACAAAGACAAATTCTGGGATGTCTGACTTGATTTATTAAATTAAAAGATAATATTTTGTAATTTTTGTGAGGTATGTTGTTTGTATCTTTTTTTACTGTGTTACCCATGGTCAAATTATTGCCCATCCCCAACTTTGCCAGTCATACCAGTGAAGCTGGGGCCCATCGGTATTTACGTAGATAATTTCAGCACAGTGGTTGCCGATCCTGTTGGCCTGAAATACCGTAAAGTGGTGTGTCAACCTGCTAACCTTATTACATATTACAGGGTGTATATATTTACCTCTGTACCACTTCATTATTTAATTTAAAAGAACTAGGTTTTTTGTAAAAAAAAAAAAATTTCTATTACAAATAGAACATGCACCAACTTCAAGTATATGGCTATCCTTCCTCAGAAACTATCTATCCTCAGTGTGGTGTGCAAGTATACACAAATATTTGTGAAACATATTTATTATCCGTTGTAATTGTACATAAATATGTATTTATTGTTTTGTGTTTATTGTTTATTTACTACACTGCTGTTGCAGTCATTTTTTTTTTTTTTTTTTTTGCAGTAACTAAAATCTGTATCACATGAGTGATTGGAGCCAGTGATACTGTCTGATGTATTTCATTTAATATGTTTGGCTCTTCCTCAAGTCTGTGGTCCTAGGCTCCAATCCAGCCCTTGGAAGCTTGACCTTACCCATTGACACAAAATCCAAAAAACCACACTTTTGCTTATTTGTTCTAACAATGTTAACAGGGTAGGTTGACCAGTGCCATATTCCACATACTGTGACTAATATATCATTTCTTGTTCTATGTAACCTGAGGCCTTGTTTGATCTTAGTTTATGTATCAAGTGTCTTATATTGTCTTTGTGATGTTTCCTATACATATCTCCACCATGCTGACTGGTGAATATTGATATATGCGATTTAAAATTATAATAATATAAAATACAGTAGAGTAAGAAATCTAAAATTCGCCAGGAATCTAAAATTCGCCACCTCTAAAACCTCAGTTAATTTTACAAAGAAAATGATATTTTGTCTTAAAATTGGTATTTTTCAGTTCAAAAAGCCTTATTTCACTGTACATTCAACAAATCTCACCTCAATTAATTAAGCGTCCCGCAAGGGACGCTTGTTTGTGTATGGGAGAGCTTCTGGCTCCGCCGGCTCCGCCGGCTCCGCATTTTGTTTTCCTTATAACTCTGTAACCGTTAGGCGGATTCTTTTCAAATTTGGCAGGTTTAGGCAGTAGCCTTGGGGAATTTTTTTGAATATGCTGCAGTGACATTTCAACCAATCAGAGAGGTCACATGACCAAAAATGTCTTTTTTCGATGGGGAAGCTTGTCCGGATGATAACTTGAAAGGAATTTTATCAATTCACCAGAAACTTGGCAAATACATTCATTCTATTAAAATCTGGAAATCATTAGATTTTGGCATTGATTGGTCAAGAAATGGCCGAGTAATTAATGATTAATTAATTATTACGAATTTTCCAAATAAGGAAAACACAAAAATGCTTATATCTCGAAAACCGTGCTAGATAGAGCGATTTCGACGAAATTTTTGACCCGCAGGGTATCTCTGTGGAGTAGTTTTCCCAATTTTCAAAAAATTTTTGTCTCGCCCAAAATGGCGGCCATTTTAAATTTTCGAAATTTTCGCAAAAATTGCAAAACACAAAAATGCTTATATCTCGAAAACCGTGCTAGATAGAGCAATTTCGACAAAATTTTTGACCCACAGGATATCTCTGCGGAGTACTTTTCCCAATTTTCAAAAAATTTTTGTCTCGCCAAAAATGGCGGCCATTTTGAATTTTCGAAATTTTCGCAAAAATTGCAAAACACAAAAATGCTTATATCTCGAAAACCGTGCTAGATAGAGCGATTTCAACGAAATTTTTGACCCACGGGGTATCTCTGCAGAGTAGTTATCCCAATTTTGAAAAAATTTTTGTCTCGCCAAAAATGGCGGCCATTTTGAATTTTCGAATTTTTCGCAAAAATTGCAAAACATAAAAATGCTTATATCTCGAAAACCCTGCTAGATAGAGCGATTTCGACGAAATTTTTGACCCGCAGGGTATCTCTGCAGATTATCTGCCAATTTTCAAACAAAAAATTTCTCGCAAAAAATGGCGGCCATTTTGAATTTTCGAATTTTTCGCAAAATTGCAAAACACAAAAATGCTTATATCTCGAAAACCGTGCTAGATAGAGCGATTTCGACGAAATTTTTGACCCTCAGGGTATCTATGCAGAGTAGCCATGCCAATTTTCAAAAAAAATTTGTCTTGCCAAAAATGGCGGCCATTTTGAATTTTCGAATTTTTGCGCAAAAATTGCAAAACACAAAAATGCTAATATTTCGAAAACCGTGCTACATAGAGCGATTTCAACAAAATTTTTTATCTTCAGGGTATCTCTGCAGAGCAGCTATCCCAAAGAGCTTTCACTTGGTGAAGTTTCAGACCCATAGCTAATTGCTCACCTACTCAAAAAGAGTAAATGCGAATTACCTCTAAAAGTATTGCAGATGGCCAATTTTTCTCAAATAACTCATTCACCTACTTTTGGAAGAGCTTTCACATGGTGAAGTTTCAGACCCATAGCCAATTACTCACCTACTCAAAATGAGTAAATGTGAATTATCTCTAAAAGTATTGCAGATAGCCAATATTTCTCAAATAACTCTTTCATCTACTTTTGGGAGAGCTTTCACATGGTGAAGTTTCAGACCCATAGCTAATTATTTACCTACTCAAAATGAGTAAATGCTAATTATCTGTAAAAGTATTGCGGATACCCAATTTTTATCAAATAACTCATTCATCTACTTGTGGGAGAGCTTTCACATGGTGAAGTTTCAGACCCATAGCTAATTACTCACCTACTCAAAATGAGTAAATGCGAATTATCTCTAAAAGTATTGCAGATAGCCAATTTTTCTCAAATAACTCATTCACCTACTTTTGGGAGAGCTTTCACTTGGTGAAGTTTCAGACCCATAGCTAATTACTCACCTACTCAAAATGAGTAAATGCGAATTATCTCTAAAAGTATTGCAGATAGCCAATTTTTCTCAAATAACTCATTCACCTACTTTTGGGAGAGCTTTCACTTGGTGAAGTTTCAGACCCATAGCTAATTACTCACCTACTCAAAATGAGTAAATGCGAATTATCTCTAAAAATATTGCAGATAGCCAATTTTTCTCAAATAACTCATTCACCTACTTTTGGGAGAGCTTTCACTCTGTGAAGTTTCAGACCCATAGCTAATTACTCACCTACTCAAAATGAGTAAATGCGAATTATCTGTAAAAGTATTGCAGATAGCCAATTTTTCTCAAATAACTCATTCACCTACTTTTGGCAGAGCTTTCACTCTGTGAAGTTTCAGACCCATAGCTAATTACTCACCTACTCAAAATGAGTAAATGTGAATTATCTCTAAAAGTATTGCAGATAGCCAATTTTTCTCAAATAACTCATTCACCTACTTTTGGGAGAGCTTTCACTTGGTGAAGTTTCAGACCCATAGCTAATTACTCACCTACTCAAAATGAGTAAATGCGAATTATCTCTAAAAGTATTGCAGATAGCCAATTTTTCTCAAATTAATCATTCACCTACTTTTGGGAGAGCTTTCACTTGGTGAAGTTTCACACCCATAGCTAATTACTCACCTACTCAAAATGAGTAAATGCGAATTATCTGTAAAAGTATTGCAGATAGCCAATTTTTCTCAAATAACTCATTCACCTACTTTTGGGAGAGCTTTCACTTGGTGAAGTTTCAGACCCATAGCTAATTACTCGTCTACTCAAAATGAGTAAATGCGAATTATCTCTAAAAGTATTGCAGATAGCCAATTTTTCTCAAATTAATCATTCACCTACTTTTGGGAGAGCTTTCACTTGGTGAAGTTTCAGACCCATAGCTAATTACTCGTCTACTCAAAATGAGTAAATGCGAATTATCTCTAAAAGTATTGCAGATAGCCAATTTTTCTCAAATAACTCATTCACCTACTTTTGGGAGAGCTTTCACTTGGTGAAGTTTCAGACCCATAGCTAATTACTCACCTACTCAAAATGAGTAAATGCGAATTATCTCTAAAAGTATTGCAGATAGCCAATTTTTCTCAAATAAATCCTTCACCTACTTTTGGCAGAGCTTTCACTTGGTGAAGTTTCAGACCCATAGCTAATTATTCACCTACTCAAAATGAGTAAATGTGAATTATCTCTAAAAGTATTGCAGATAGCCAATTTTTCTCAAATAACTCATTCACCTACTTTTGGGAGAGCTTTCACTCTGTGAAGTTTCAGACCCATAGCTATTTATTCACCTACTCAAAATGAGTAAATGCTAATTATCTGTAAAAGTATTGCGGATACCCAATTTTTATCAAATACTCATTCATCTACTTGTGGGAGAGCTTTCACATGGTGAAGTTTCAGACCCATAGCTAATTACTCACCTACTCAAAATGAGTAAATGCGAATTATCTCTAAAAGTATTGCAGATAGCCAATTTTTCTCAAATAACTCATTCACCTACTTGTGGGAGAGCTTTCACTTGGTGAAGTTTCAGACCCATAGATAATTATTCACCTACTCAAAATGAGTAAATGTGAATTATCTCTTAATAGTATTGCAGATAGCCAATTTTTCTCAAATAACTCATTCACCTACTTTTGGAAGACCTTTCACACATGAAAATGAAAAATTGTGAATATCTCGGAAAAGCTATTTATTCTGCTTTAATGCTCGGCGGGAGATACACACCACGGCAGTGGTCTTGACAAAAATTTTTGTCTCCCCAAAAATGGTGGCCATTTTGAATTTTCAAAGTTTTTGCAAAACACAAAAATGCTTATATCTCGAAAACCGTGCTATATGGAGTAAACTCAACAAAATTTTGGACCTGCTGGGTATCTCTGCAGAGTAGCCATGCCAATTTTCAAAATATTTTTGTCTCGCCAAATATAGCGGACATTTTTAATTTTTTTATTTTTTGCAAAACACAAAAATGCTTATATCTTGAAAACCGTGCTAGATAGAGCAGACTGCGCTGACTTTGGTTGCCACAACAGTATAAGGCTAGAAACGAAGCATTTTCTTAATACTTTAGCACTCACCTTTATATCCTTTTCGGGACGCTTTGTTTTTGCTATGCAAAAACATTATCTTTTTTTTTTTGCGAGCGATCCTCTAGTTTATTTTATTAGTTTTTCAACATGTGGCGAATTTCAGATATGTGGCGAATTTTAGATTTCTTACTCTAATATAATAGGAAACCTTCATGAATGACATATACAGAAAAAAATAGATCACGAATGAAGATAACAATAGTATACGAGTGTGTAGCATGAGTATTGTATTGTGAATCTTCATGAGTGATATATTTATTCTGTATATGTCTAATGAGGGACGATTCATTTTTATTATCCACCATTTTGTATGATGTATGAGTTTAACAAATGAATATGTAATAAGAATGTAAAAAAGGCTGCGAGAAAGCATAGGCAACAGTGAAAATAAAAACTTCAATCTTTAACTTGCAATATCTCGGTTATTTCTGCATGGATTTTTATGTTACAAACACATGCAGAAGCTCCGTAAAACAACCTTTCTAATGATATATACCGATGCCGCACTCTGTATCGCTCATGCTTTTGTAAGCGCCCAACCATAATCTTACGTTATCGCCCATAAATTGCTAATATGTCATTTCGATGGAAACTTTCTCTATAAAAACCCAATAATCGGTCAAGTTTGATTAATTTATATCCATTTTCAACAATATTTTCATTATTTTAGTAATTATGTCACCTTTTATTGTGCCGAGATTTGTTTACCAACCGCATATTTTACTTCCAGTCGGTATATGCTAAAACACGGTTTCCCCAAATTCGGGTTCTTTTTCTCGAAATGCCCGGCTGGTTTTCGCTGTTGTAAACACCCATCCCCAACTTTTGCAAATATTTGGTCACATTGCCCATGGGCGCTACAGAGCGCGGCACCGGTAATACATATTCGTAGATTACATAGTTTCTGAGCTATTAGTGAAAAACCGGAAGTTATTGACACTTATTATCCATGGTACGGAGGCACCGTTGTATACAATATATATCCTGCTCCATATATCCCCCTCCAAGGGTCAAATATGGTGCGCTTTGGATAATAAAGGTAACAATTTGTGTATAATGTACAGTTCTCTGTGTGGGTTAATGCCATTGTTCACATGATTATGACTTATTTTGTTCACACCTACAAAATCTGCATTGTCTGATATTGGGACCTTACGTTAATCCCACCTGTACCTGGTTTCAACTGACACTAGTTCTACCTACTCTCAGTCTACTGCATGAGGAATTTAATGTTTTCAAAATGCTAAAGAATGTAGCAAGATGTTGTATCTTTTAACAAGAGAGTTTCCATTTTAATGTATTACTAAACTTCCTCATTATTACCATTGAGTGCTGAGTATAAACTTGCTGTGTTATATCGAAAAATAATTTCTTCAAAAAGCAAACTGCTACACTTTTCTAGAGCTTTATGACTAATGTTCGACCTAGTCTAAGGAATTTAATATTTTCAAAGTGATAAAGAATGTAATAAAATGTTGCTGTACTTTTATAGAGCTGAATATCAGCTGGGTATCACATGCAGCCACAGGACAGATTCCTCCAGTTTGTGAAATTCATGTATGAGGACGTCCCATTCCCAGATGTGCCACTTATAGTCACTGTGTTGCTTCATAATTTATAATTTTGTGTACATGCGAGTACACAAAATTTGAAATTCTCATCCATAACTCGGGCATCTGATGTCGCTAGCCACATACACTTAGATACAGAATCTAATTAGGCATACAGTGCAGATGTGCAGGGGAATAAGATTTGAGACCTTGCCATGTTTACAATGTTAGATATAGAATCTGGAAGTGCAATTGTGTGTATTGAACCCAAATTAGTCCAGGCTAAATCAAGGTATGAGATTCAGTCTACAGACATAGGTAGCTAGTGTAAATAAAACCTCAAAACAACTCAAAAGTGTAAAAGTGGATGTAACTAATTGTAAGTATACCTTTATACAACTACTAAAATACATGTAAACCCAAATATTGTAAAACATTTAACATGAAGAAAAAACTTTGTACAGATTTTACTTATATTGTAAAATATGTCGATAACATTATTTTTTTCCTCTTATAATAAAAATAAATAAAAGCCTTTACATATAACAATGTAATTAGCAACGTTTCACCATAGTGTGAAAACCAGTAACAGAAGGATTCATTGAGATATGCCTGAACAACTTAAAGTGTTGTGAATGTGAATAGCTGTAAATATAACTTTATACAACTAAATGTTGCAAAGGGTAATCTGAAATGAACTTTGTAAAGGTGTGACTGATATTGTAAAATCTAATAATAGTTATATTAATATTTTGTAGTTAATGAAATAGGTTTATACCTTTATGTATACAAATATAATTTAAAACATTTTATTCTAACATGTGCTCACTGAGCTTGTCCAAGATGGTTCCATCTTTTATTATCATTGTATTTTTGTTGAAGTTTTGTCTTATACTCTTGTTAAAGTTTAGAGTTTTAACCGGTGCATGCTTACCAGTGAGTTTTTTCTCTAATATACAAGTTTGTTTCATTTTGATCTTTATATAATGTGTGCGTCTTTTGTTCTTGTTTTTATTAATACTGTTACATTTGCAGCACTTCTAAAGTGCATACGGCAGATCCTACCACAGTGAATACATTTATAAATACCCGGTGAGTATACACCTGTGTATTTACTTAATTGTAGTGTTACATGCTTCATCACGCTGGGAATCATGTTAGTTTAATTAATATGTGGGAGGTATTGTTGTAATCGTGTTTCAATGAGATTCTTTATATAATTATGTACAGTTAAATTTTATGTATTGTTGGTTCTTGTACAACCATTAATCCACCGTTTATATTGTATTGTATGCCTGTGCAATAGCCCAGTGCACTGCACCGCTGGAGTGTATTAAATGCATATCTGGTACGCATACAAGGAATAGTGTAGCAAACTCTTGGTGACTGTAAATCAACAAACATGGTTGAAGAATGTTTAACATTATTTAATATCCACCTAGAATATTTACTTGACAATGCCTGGTAGCAAAGTAGACTCTTAGTATGTGATGTCTTTAACAGGGCTGAATGTGACGTTCACACTTCCACAGTGTATTTCCAGTTTCCACAGTCTGACCATGTACTTTGTGTATAATATAATTTGTAAGTCATCCTAAAGACTTAAATGTTTCAAAGTTAACCATATTCCAACCCATGTAGACAATTTTGGTTGAGCGAGTGTGTTGTTTTATCATTAGTACATTTAAGTTAGTGCTAAATTTACCACATTTTATCCATGTAGTGATACTGTCTATCATGTCAGGTTTACTTGAAAATTTGTGAAATTCTGATGTGAGAACTCAAAATAGTAACAGATAATATGCCATTTTAAAACTGCATTTGGCATGCTCTATTCAAGCATGTTAGAATCCAAACAAATCCAGTCTTCTTGAGAAGTGTGAATAATATAAAGAAAAGTCAACACAGTAGAAGCTCCATTAGAGTAAGAAATCTAAAATTCGCCAGGAATCTAAAATTTGCCACCTCTAAAACCTTAGTTAATTTTATGAAGAAAATTATGTTTTTGTCTAAAAATTGGTATTTTTCAGTTCAAAAAGCCATAATTTACTATACATTCAACAAATCTCACCACAATTCATTTATTTTATTAGTATTTTCACATGTGGCGAATTTCAGATATGTGGCGAATTTTACATTTCTTACTCTACCCAATCTTCTCTCATCTGTGTATTCTATAAAAATATTAAACTTAATTCTACTCTTCCATATTTGTATTTTCATATTGTTTTGTACTAAAACATATCATCTATTTTTTAGCCTCTTTATTATTCGACTACAATGCTAAGTTCACCAGCATAGATGACAGTAGTTGTACTGAATATGAGACGCAGGGGTCATTGTTATTGTTTGGTGGCCAAATGGTTAACAAGTATTGCTTTGAATCACTTCCCAGTGAGCTCTTTGGGTTTGAACCCAGCTCCCAGTAATATTTAAGATGCAGTAATGGCATGTCCTGATATAACCTAAAAAGGGATTTTAAAAAATCAACCTTTGACCATTGTATTGTGTGTATTGAATATGGTACACTATGATTCAAAATAGGTGTGCTTTTTCGTAGAGGTATTAATGCATATTTTGTAAATGTGTAAAAACAATTACCAGGTTGAGTGATTTACGAGGCTAATTTCTTTGATGCTTAAAAATGAAATGTGAAGTAATTAAAAGTCCACAAGCTAATAAGTATATCTGTGTTAATATTTAGTTGATAACCTTTATGTGTTGTGAAGAATTACCTTTTATTGCACATATATCTCACTTATCAGATATCTACCTTAGTCTGTCTCTCTGTTAAATAAAATACTAACTTATAAAAATTTACAATTAAAATTTTCTGCATTTCTTTTTTGAGGGGAGTTGTACTTAACACGGTTTACTTTATCAGGTTGGACCAAAATTCAAAATCTGTGCTTATATTGATTTTTTTTTTGCAGTTAAGATTAGAAATCATTAGTAAATGACCAGTAAAATGCGTTAGCTTTAAATTATTTTTATTTTGTTGAATATGTGATTATTTGCTCAAACCAAAAACAGAAGTAGAATAAACACATGAATATATCTCAGACGTAGCTTGAGTTTGTGTTAATTACACAATGAAGTATGCTAGTCATTAGTTGTATAATGTCTAATGTCTAAATGAACCAATGCTGAACCTGCCTCTAGTTCTGGGAGTAAGATACTTGGGTTCAGTTTTATTTTGCCCAATGTATAGTAGGCCTAGTTCTGAGAGTAACATATTTGGGTTCAGATTTGCTCAATGTTTACTATGGCAGGTCTGGGTGTCAGATACTTGGGATTGCACTATGTTTACTGGGATTAGTTTCTGGGAGTGAGGTATTTGGGTTCTAGTTTACTCAATGCTTGCTAGACCTTATGGGAGTGAGATACTTTCTGGTGTGAGGTATGTGGATTAAAGCATGAATAGACTTCACATATCATACATTTTTTTGAAACTTTAATTTCAACTTGTCATTGTCACACCACAGCCAGTGTGGATGTGGAAGTTAGTTGAGCAAATACTCTAATGCAGGTTGAATATTCAAACTGAAATGTTTGTACTTATCCCACCTTTCAAGTGTTTACAGCTTGCTTGCATTTTTGTGTGTGTGTGTGTGTTTACAGTTTTTTTTTAATTATTTTTTTTTCACATATTCAAGAGGAACTGAGTCCATGAGCACAGTACATACAATACATATCATGGCGCTCTATGGTATTCACTTGTCTTGGAAAATTACCCAGAAAATATTTATTTTTTAATTTTATTACGAGTAAAGACAAACAATTAGACATAAAGTGTTTTCCCCCAAATAAAGTTTGTGCTGTTTAAGTATCTATTTTTAGGAGTACATTTCCACTCTTCCAAAAATTGAATTTTCCCACTGTTGTTTACTGAATAACCTCTTACAGAGTGTACAGAAACTGTCTGAGTGAGATCTACCCCTCATTGTCTTCCAATATGTTCAGAAAATAGGTTTTCCAAAATAAAGAAATGGCTATTTAGTCTTGCTGTAAAATATAATTTCAAATGAACAAAGAGAATGACTAAGCAGAGATCACATGACTATATGGTTCTCTCAAGCAGTAATTTATTGATTTTTATCTTATAAGTTAAACGTAGTTTAATTGTTCATCTTCATTGGACAGTAAGTTGATGGTTCAAACTTACAGCAATTGTAAGTATTTACTGAGCATTTATTTTAAAATATTAAAACTGTAGGAAAAAAGTTATCAGTTTTACATGTATTTAGTGGATTAATAAATAAAGTCAACCTGCACAAAGTTGTAAATAAAGCAAAGGTTGACATGTGTCGTGCTCGGCACCAACCAGCCGGGTTTCCATCTGTTGAAAGCCTTTCATTTATTTAGAGCATTTATTTAGAGCATTAGAGCATTTATTAGAGCACAGAATGCTTATTAAAGTGCTTTTGCAGTAAAACAGGGTAAACTTCACTAGAAAGGTCTCTGGGGTCCAGATCTTTATTTCTCTTTTGTAGAGTTCTGCAGTAGTTTTAGATTATTTCAGTAATAGGGTAGTGTGAAATTAACATACAACATTCATTGAAGTTTTGCAATGAATGTTGTAATATATTAAATGACCTTAAAACAAATTATTACAGAATGTAGAGTAATATGAAGGGAATTTTCATATTGGTAATTTTTTTATATCCTATGAAGATTTTGACGTGTAAATACCTTCACACACTGATGGTCATGCCATATAAGTTGATACAGTCTTACTTCAATAACAACATAGCTGATGCAAAGTAATTTTTGTTTTCAATAATTTTAATTTGGATTGATATGTATTGAGGGCATAATTGTAGACCTCCACCTAAAATAACAAAAATTTCTTTTTTTATTGTGTTAATACATCTTGCCTGACATGCAGCAGCTATATTTCCGATGCCAGCCGGTCATGCCTCTGGCGTGACTGGTATAGTACTCCTCACCCAACAGGTGGCCTATTCCCACCTCATTCACTAGAGGTACATTACGTCTTAGCATCTTTTTCATTTGGCGCAGTTTTTGATGACAAGTTTTGGGAGGAAATATTACCATCATATATTGCCATATTCATCTCCTGCACAACACTCCCTACCTCAACCTTCCTACCGCAAAGAACTGGAAGATTTAGATGAAAAATGGTTACTACACATGACTTGTTTGGAAGCACTTATTACTATGGGAGAACATGTTTCTCCCAAGCCAACCTTTTCACTGGTGTAAGCACCCATCTCACATCCAGTACCAGCACATGCTCTCAGCAAGAACCCATTCTTTTCTTCTGCAGTTTGGCTTCTGGCCTGGATGGTTCCCAGGTAACTCAGTCTAATATAGACATGACTTCTCTGCAAAACCTGAACCCGGACACTGATCTGGAACCGGTGTTCTCTCAGCCATCCGCTGCTGAACCAGTGTTGGTTTGTAATGCTGTTCCGGAAGAACTTCTAACAGACCCACAGGCCGGAGAAGAGAGATTTCCAAATCTGATGAACCAGATTCCAGTGGCTCTGAAAAGATTTTAAGCGAGGATCAGAATTAGAGTTCAATCCAACCTCCAAAGCCGACAACCTTTGGACTGTTTACAGGACACAGCCAGTGGGAAAAGTTTCAGTGTTATTAACACCAAAGGACTGGTTGTGGAAGTAGCTCGAGAACCTAAATCTTGTCTTGATTGAAGGATATCCTTCCAAAGCCAGTGAGCATGGTGGGCTGCACATAGTCCAGTATCTATGTCCTCCCAAGTCACAAAGTAGATGGTACAGGATTCATCCAGCTGGAGAAGGCTTTACATTTCCTGATCCAAAAGCAGGCAATAGAGATTGTATGGGTTCTATCCTGTCTAGGCTTTTTCAACAGTTTGTTCCCAGTGGCAAAACCAAACAAATGGCATCCCATCCAGGGTCTGAGTACTTTGAACTGTTTCCTGGTGGTGAAAACTTACTTTTACATTCCCATAGCTCAGAGAACACAAAAATTCCTGAGATTCCATTTTCAATGCCAGTCTTATCAGTTGAAAGCCCTCCCTTTGGCATCTCAACATCTCCAATGGAATCAGAGGTCACACTGATGGCTCAAGCCAGGGGTATAAGAATCCACCAGTACCTAGATGACTGGTTAGTAAGGGCTCCAACAAACGAATTCTGCCTTCAGGACACTATCCCTACTGGCCCTGTATAAGGAGTTGGTTTGGGTGGTAAACCCAGTCCCAAGATCTCTCCATCCCCACCTTCAGTGATGGACACAGGAAACAAACATTCTTGTGGGTCAACCTTTGCATCCCCTTCAGTATGCCCTTCAGGTCTTTACAGACACTTCAAATGAAGGCTGGGCTGCTCAGTTAGGAGACTACATGGCAAGAGGGACTTTCCATTCCAGAAAGCAAGTTACACATAAATTGTCTGGAGCTGATTGCCACAGACAACACAACAATTGTAGCCTACATAACAAGGAGGGCAGTATGAGGTCAGGCTCACTTTGTGCCCTTGTATGGCAACTCCTTTCATGGTGCAATCTGAGGCAGATTGTATTGAAACCCAGACATATTCCAGATCATCTGAATGTAATTGCAGACACTCTCACGTAAGGGTCAGGTCATTCAGATGGAATGGTCCCTCCTACAGGAGGTGTTCAATCAGATATGTCTGGAGGGGCACCACCCCAAGGAAGACCTATTTGTAACCAGATACAACAAACTGTCCAAGTTTGTGTCTCCATTTCCATACTCCAAAGCTTAATGCAGTGGATGCTCTTTGTCCTGGGAGGACCTGGATTTGTGTGGCTTTCCTCCAATGTGTCTCCTAGGAAAAGTGATCAAATTATCAGATCACTTATGCAAGAGGCTCATTCTGATAGCCCTGGGTTGGCACAACATGCCATGGTTTTTCAGATCTGCTGAATCTGTCATCCCAAATACCCATTGCCTCCCAAACCAACCCAATCTGGTGAGCTAATCATTCAACGGAGCCTGACACAGGGATCTGGTGTATCTCAATTTCCAAGCCTGGCTCTTAGAGCCATTTCAGTCAAAGAACAAGGTTTCTCTAATGCAGTGGCAGGACAGATTGAAGCTCCTCAGAGCGGGCTCAACATGAACAGTCTATGAAGCGAAGTGGTGGTATGTGTTAGATGGTGCAAAGCAATTTCGTAGGACTTCACGTCACCATTTATCATGGAAATACAGTGTATCCTGTATTATCATATCCTCTTGGGTGAGGAATAGTTGCTTTGGATAATAAAAGGGTCGGATAATAGAAGGGCTAAAATAACAGGTTTAAATGGAGTTTGAAGAATGGGTTTGAGGTCAGATAATTGAAAATTTCAGATAATAGAAAGACGGATATTAGAGGTTCTACTGTAGCTGATTTTCTCCTACAACCTATTTCAGGAGAAAAATTTCCAGCCTATTGCTATTGATGGCTACAGATCAGCTATCCCTGACAAGATTGGTAATTCTTCCTTGAATATTAAGGATGAAAGCTTCAATCTTCTCTAGGACAGTTTTGATAGGGACAAACCCAAAGGGCATAGGTGGGTCCCTTTTTGGAAGCTCTCCTTGGTCTTGCATCAGTTGACCAAGCTGCCTTTTGAGCGCCACATGAATGCATCCTTGAAACATATGACTTTTAAGGTGCTTTCCTTCTCACCCTAGGCTCTGGGAAGTAAAGAAGTGAAATTTATGAATGGTTGAACAAGAACATTAGACATGAGACAGACTAGTATAAGGTTTCCTTGTATCCTTCCCATTGCTTTCTGTCCAAGAATCACTTGGCTAAAGAGGGCCCAGAATGTGTAGACCCATTGGTGATTCCTGCCCAGGCTCCTACATTTGACAAATCCCTCAAAGAGGACCTTGTGTCCAGTCAGGGCCTTTTGCTATTACCTGGACGAGACTAAGGATCTAGGACAAAATAAGGAACTTTCTTCTTGCATAAAACAGATGGTTATTCTCTGTTGTGAGTTGTCAGATCAAGAAGCTCACACTTTACATCAGGTGAGGGTGCATTATGTCCGAGCCTTTGCTGCTTCCAAAGCCTATAAAGGCGATATCTCTTTGACACAGATTTTGTCCGCCTGCCAGTGGAAGTCCCATAAACATTTTCACTCAGTTTTACCTGAAGGATGTGGCTTGGGCTGATTCTGAGCTTTTTTGTTTGGGTACAGTGGTGGCTTCTCAGCAGATCCAACATTGAGGCATTTTGACCCTCCTCATTTTTGTACATAGTGTGTTATAGTTTGTCAGGGCTCAGCCTTAACCCTATTCCAGTGGTATAGGCCCTTCTTGTTAGGGCCTATTCCCTCCATTTTTAGAACCCCTTACATGGGTGGTAGGAGCACAGGGTACAAGGTTCCCCTTCTCTCCTGGTTTAGTTGGGAATCTTTAGGGACAGAACTCTTCCTCTCTTCTCCTTTCTCATTGTAGAAATAAAGGGGGTGGGGAGAGCTAACTTTTTTCCGGAATGGTAACTGGTTACCAGTTAATACCGAAGATCTGCCTAAGTTACTGTCTATTTAGAGTTCTTTCTTCAATCCCTAGTAAGCTGCCCTCCTTCCACTGGGTATTTATTCTAGCTGTCTTCTATTGGGTAATATGTATTAATACAATAAAATATTGTAAATATCTTTTCTAACAGACAGGAGATTCCCACTGTTCCTGCCCCGCATTCATCTTTCGTTAGAGGAACAAAAATATATGCAATGACGTCTTGCCCTCTAGTGAGTGTGGCTGGAATTGGCCACTTGGCGAATGAGGAGTACTGTACCGGTCTGGTCAGAGGTGAAACTCGAGACATTTTTTTCTGGCTTTTTCTTGCCAAATTTTAATCTATTCCCCCGTATCCCAGTGTCTTGGGTTGTGCAAGTCACTTTGTTGTGTTTATGGCCCTTTATCAGAAAGTTAACCTTTGTGTTAATATGTTATCAATATATATATGTATTGTTGATAAGATATTTTGTGGTGAAACAAGTTATTGTAACATTGTTTAATATTGAATAAACTATAAAGATGTTATTGTGCTTTTACTTCTTGTACTGACCTGTAAGTATCAAGATATTTACCTGCCTAAGCTCTACAAAAGTGAAAAGTTACCTTCCATCTCTTCAAGTGCACAGTGTGATATAAACTGCACCATGTATTCAAAGCCATGGTAAATTCGCTTTCTCCCACCACTATTTCAAACAAATGTCAATACTTTGATGGTACATAATTGGCTGCTAATTCAACTAGATATAAGAGCAGGGCTTCTTTGAGGCAGTGACCGTACGTATTCAGGCTCCACAAAGAAGCTCAACCAGATAAGAGGCAAAGTGAACCATTCTTACAAAGTGGTGCCACAGTAATCAGGTGGAGTCCAGGGCACCACAATCCATAGTCGACTTACTCCTGTATCTGTTCCAGGACAGGCAGTTACAGCCGAGTACTGTTGATCAGCCATTCCAAACAAACTGGGAAATTTACCCAGCAAGGATGAGAATCTCACTCATTTCTTGGATAGCTTCCACAGAGACAGACCCAAGGGTTAAAGGGATATCCCCTCCTGGAACCTTTCCCTGGTGCTGCACCAGTTCACTAAGGCTCCCTAAGAACCTATAGAAAGAGGCCTCCATGAAGCATTTAACCTTCAAAGCGGTCTTCCTCTAAGCTGTGGGTTCAGGCAAATGCAGGAGTGAGATGCACTTTCGGCCAAGTAAGGCCATCAGACACCAGACTAGTCCAAGGGGTCTTTGCAGGGACTGCACTCCTACCTATCTTCCCCTACCATAGAGCAGGTCTGTATAAAAGCTGGGGCAGCATCAGTATGCTGCAGGCAACCAGGACACGGGCAACCGACCAATAGAGCAGGCTAGAGTCCTGTTTAAGAGCACCATTGCCTTAATTTTCATTTCACTTTGCAGTCCCTAGTAACTGACCCACCTGCCAAGTGGTAGTTATTCTAGCAAATTACGGAAGATGTATTGACACAATGAAATTTCAAATTTAATAAGAAACTTAAATTTTTATTAGTTAAATCCTTGCCTAATGGACAGGTGAGGTCCTCCCAACAGACCCCACTGTCAGCTTACTATGGGTCTAAATAAGTTTAAACAATGAAAAAGATGTGACATCACACTGTCTAGACAGGAAGAAAGTACCATGCGTCACCTAGCGTTTGCACAGTACTGGACCAACCTGCTGGTGTATAACACTGGTGTCTTTTTCTGAAATTGGGCAGGCCGGGCTGCACCAACCGGGTTAGCAAATAATCTATTCGGTAAGGCATTAACTTACTTTAGGCTTTAATTTACTTATTAAATTTGCAATTTTTAGCCCTCTAGATTGACTTGTTAGTTATTTCTCAAGGGGCATATATTAAGAACACAAAATATGCAAGTTGCTTACTTTCTAGGTGGACTTTCTCCACAAGAATTCTTTCAAGCAGGTAAATTTTTGCATTTCCAATTTCTCTACTGTCAACCTAGAGCCTTTCTTTGATTCACTTTGTAAAATATACTACTGTACAAAACAATAAAGCTTACTTTCTACTTACAGTCTGAAACTACTACAGGTTTTAATAACCTACAGGCATCCCAGGGGAACCTTTTAAAAAGGTTTTAGCCTTTTTTTGCTGAAAAAAACTTTTTTTAGCTAAAAAATGGCGTAAAAACCTTTTTTAGCCTTTTTTTTCAAGCTAAAACCTTTTCTTCCCAGCAGTCGAATTTGTTGATGAAAATTTAACTTTATTGTACATACTTTTAATGTGTTTGTAGCTATAATTGAGTGTTTCAAACTGTTTGACTTTTGATCAGACCATAGAGTTAAGTTAATATTGTGATGCCAACAAAACTTTGGTCTGAGAGGAGTTAACAGTGTCTAACAGCAGTAATCAGTCTCCAAGAAAGTCTAACAAGTAGGAAGGTATACATTTGTTACATTCCCAGCAGAAGTTTCGGGGATATACTGGTTTCACATTTGCTAGGCTGGCACTACGTTTTGTGTGTGCGATAACTCAAAAACACTTTCATAGATTACATTTTAACTTGCCACACACATGAATGTGGAGTTTAACCGTATTTTAAGATGACCTTAAACTCCAAATAATACTGAGGTTGTGGCCACCTTAAATTCAGAAATGGACCTTCAGCCCAGTGTAGGAAATTTGTTGAAAATTACTACTGGCCTGCAGGACCTGCTCCAACAAAAAGTTGCATGCCTGGCTTAAAAGTTGCAGGTCCTGCAGTAAATATCTGATTATATAGTCATGTTTATGCATTTTCATATCACCAGAAATTAAAGAACACCCATAATTATTTTTATTATAATTCTTGCACAATAATTATTACCTAAACTGAAACAGAGTGTTTTGCCTATTACTGTGTTTACTTTAATCCAAGATGATTCTCGCCTCGGAATACGTGATCCGCGGTTGCGCAAGATTTATCCTCTTTGCACTCAACATACCAGGCCAAACTCAATCTTTGTAACCAGTCTTCTGCTTGCAGTGAATCTCTGCTGTGTTGGATGTTGATGAAAATATAAGGTTTATGCATGCACCAAGATGAGTTCTGTTTACAAACAATGCATGCTTTTATTGGGTTTTTGTCCATTTCGTCTCAATTTTTACTCAAATTTATAGTAAACACACCAAATTAAGTAAAATATTTTAAAAATTTTAGAACCTAAAAATGAAGAAATTTTCAAATGAGATTCAATTTATTTTTTATTCAACAAACTATACAGCTTATGATATACCCTCACTTGTAGGAAAAAATAGGTGTAAAGTGATTGAAAATTTTCAATGTATAGCTCTGAGTTAGAAGACTCATAGTTAGAGTAGCAAGGGTCATTGCTTACTGCCAAATTTTTAACATCTTCATCAATGGAAAAAAGAAGAAAAAGAAAAAAAAAAGGAACAAAAAAATAGATAAATAAATTTTCATCAGTGGCCAGGTCATTGGTCAATCACATTTTTCCTTAGTTTACCCAAGAACTTTATCAAAAACGTGTCAGGGTGTTAAATTGTACTAATGGCATAGAAAACTGAGTCAAAAAGCAAAAAAAACACACCAAAATGGATCAAAACAACATATGAAAAAGATGGGAATGAATATTCTGAATATTCTTTCGATTTTTATGGCTAAAATATTAACAGCGAAAACGTTTTGAATGGTTGTTGCGATGAGTGATAATACAAGCTACCAATGTGAGATGAAATATGGACAGAAATTGCAAGGTTTTGGCTATTTTCTTTAAAATTAAAGAATTCTACATGGCCAAGAAGTCCTCAGAGATGTAGACTCACCACTACCAGGCCAGTGGCACAAAATTCCCACACTGCTTCAGCCACTTAAAACCCTCTAGGTCACAAAATATGTGGCTCATATGGCCAAATTATTTTTCTGAGAGCAAATGAATAGATCCTCTTACATGGGTAAAAAAGTCAAGAATTTATGTTTAATTTATTAAAATTGTGTTTGAGGCCCATAAAGACTGACTGGCAAATCTGACTGGACTCAAACTGTAGTAAATACAAGTTCTATATGTGTGATCTTTTTGGAAAATGTAAGATCTGCAGTTTTAATTTTAAGGCCACCTAAAGGTTTCTAAAAATGGCAGTGGGGACAAATTTTATGAGCTTTTTCCCATTTTAAGCCCTATAGCATTCAAACTATGTCCCTCACCCACCTAATGTCTTATCTCATAATATATTAATATGTTCTTTTTTCATATGCCCAAAATTATGGCTTTGCGTTGACATTGAACCTGTGTATGATACTCAAAGACCCTATCCGGGGGATTTTTTTCTGTTTTTATTTCACAAATTCTGCTTTATTATTTTAAAATGCAAAGTCTGACCATGCTCAAACTGTACTAATATAACTTTGTCCGAGGAAAATTTTGGCTCTGTAGTTTAAATTTTAAGGTCACCTTAAGGTCTCTGAAACATACCCAGTGGGACCCATTTTATGCACTTTTTGCCACTTAATGCAGCTTACCAAGCTAAAATCTCATGTGCGGACAGTGGTTTCTTTTCATGTATGGCAAATTCAAAGTTCGTTGATATTTAGACAATTTTTAAGATCCCACTTGTAACTTATTTTTTCTGTATTTTTCAGATATTTGATTGTGTGGAAGGTGATTATCTGTTTTATATAAAATTTTTCCTATTTATGTGTTGACTTGCTCATAACTTCTAAACCAACATAAGCTAAGTTTTTCCCAGCCACTTTTTATGTAAAACATGTTAAAATCTAAGCTGTCTAGCTGTAATACTCATCGAGTATTGGGGGTATTTAAATTTAAAGCTGAACTTGACCCATGTTCTCTGACAGATATCAGCTTTTTCAGACAGCCTTTTCTTTTCAATATCTCATTTTCCCCCTTGTATGAAATGAATGTCTGTGGTGTGAGAGATGGCCTGTCTTGATATTTGTTGGCGTCGAGTTGTCGCACTTTTTTAGTTGTTATTGGTGGAAGAAGGTAAGGCCAAACTTTCTGTTTCAAAAGTTATACTTATGGAGTTATGGCCTTACAACTTATAAAGTGAATGTATTGTTTAGAACTATATTTCAAAACAACGTGAGTGCAATATTAATAGGGGAAAAACCTTTTTTTTTCAGTTTTAAAACCTTTTATTCTTCTAAAATAGCCTTTTAAAAAACCTGTTTTTCGCTTAAAATTCACTGGGATGCCTGAACCTATTTCTCCATCAGGGCCATTTTGTTTTTGTTAGCAAAACCGTTTTTCTCGTTAAAATCTGTGATAGGATTACTATCGCTTTATACAAAATTAGTAATATAACTTCAAATTATTCAACACTGTCTTCGCCAAATCTAATCAACTCAAATGTTGTAGGTGTGACTGTGTCAAAGTTTGCTTATCACCTTATTACAGGTGGCAATCCTTTTGGATGATTCTGTGTCTGGAAAACTTGTTTGTGGATGTGAACACTAGAAGCTGACCATCTTTTGCCATAACTGAGTTTTCTGGCATTTACCAGACATTTATTGTTGATGACAAAAAAAGGGGGGGCATTTTTGTACAAGTCAAAGATCTTGCAAAATTTGGTTTTAAAAGCAGTTTTTATTGCGCTACAATAGCTTATTATGTGGGACTGAATGCTGTTCTCAGATGGCCACAAGGCATTAGACCAACATCAAGAAAAAAAGACATTTATAGTTGGCCGTAGCCTCAAGTTGTCCTCTCGTGGTACACTACGAGATCTCTTCCTACTTTCTCGTTGGCCGCATGAATTGGTAGTGTCTGTAACTTACACAGATATTTTCATCTATTTCTCAGCACATGCGTATGGTTGGATGTTGATTTTTGGTTATTATATGTAATATATCTCATAGTTTATTCTGTGAAAGTTCCATTTCGACAGGAGAAGTATTTTTTTCTTATTTTGGTGTTTTTGAGTTTTCCTCGGTACAGGCTTTTGATCTACGTCTTTTTATTGCGTTTCAAGATGTCTGCCCATGAAACGAATAAAGATAAGCCGAGATCCAGCAAGTGTAACCATTTGGTTCGCTTTTGATGCGCATAATTACTGCCCTACTTGTAGGGAATCTGGCTAGGGTGATGACCCCTGTGTCACGTTTGATGCTCCATGTCAAATATGTGCTTCTTTTACAGAAGAACAACTGATTTAAATTTTTCATAGAAAACGCTATGTTAGGAAGCAAAAGAAGGACACTGCTAGTTCAAAAGATGATGAACTTGATCTTTTAGATGATGAGGACGTGGACTCATTTACTGGTTCTCATGCAGACCTTGAGAGTGCTGCAGATAACTTATTTACCTCACCCCCGTGTCCTCAGCCCCTACCCTTCAGTTCATTGTCTATCAAAACACCAGCCAAAACTGTCCCACCTGCCCCAGGTACTGCCTTACAGCAGAAAATTGAATCAAATTTAGAAAAATCTCTGGGTAACACACGAACATCCATTTACAGCAGCGAAGGGTTCTTTCCAGGCATCTATGTTAGAAGCTTTTGCAGTCCCTCTGAGATGAATTGACAACTAAAAAACAAGCAGAGGTGGATCAGACCTCGGCTTCAGCTTCTAAGCCTGGACCCTCCACTAGTGCTGTTAATCTGGACCTACCCCCTCCGAGACCTAGAACTACTTCACATGTCGAGGAAATGGAAGTGAACTATGGTTCTGCACTTCCTCCACATCTCGGTTCTGACCTTCATAACGCATTGGATCAGAATTCTAATGCATCTGAGGAGCCTTCTAAGAAGGCCTTGGATAGACCTAAAAAACACTGTCACAAAAGACATGAAGTTGAACTGAGGTCTGCCTCGGATCAATACTATGATGAATCCTATGAACCTCGGATTTCATCTTCTAAACCCCAAAAACATGCTGACAAGAGTAGACATAAGGTCAGGTCCAGATACATGTCATCTTCCTCAGAGGAGGATCAGTCCTCTGCAACCAGACACAGGTCTTCAAAGCCCTCTGGGGCTCTCTCTGACCAAGACCAATCTCAACATGATCCAGACCCTACTTATTATAGGGAAGTAGCTCTGTCTGACGTTCCCTCCCAATACGCTGAAGAGGTGGACACTTTCAGGCGCATTCTTTCCATCCCTGACCCCAGGGAGTCTATGCCTAGGTCCTCAACTTCAGTTATGGGTCTGGATGATGAAAAAGCCATCGAGAGCTCAGACCTAGAGGGCCTTCCTCTATGCTTCCACTCAGCTCAGTTATCAAAGATACTTTTGATAAGTTTGAACATGATTTCCAGGCTGCTAATTTACCTGAGGGTAAATACATCAAACCTCCTTCCACTGCAAAATTTTTGCGAAAATCTGTATTACTCCTAAGCACCCTGGGGCTCCTCTGGGCAAGGTTCCCCTACCAATTCTTAAGGAATTGGAACACCAAGCTAGGCAAAACATTTCCACGCTCAATTTTACTGCTGCCTTTGTCAAGACTTCTTCCTGTAATACCACTCTTGAGAAGTGCCAACATAGCCTGAAGTCAACCTTTAAGAGGGTTAAGTCTCAGATCCAGAAAGGTGCCAATCCTGAGAAAGCAGCAAAACGTGGATATGAGCAAGCCTGTGAGTATTTTGACTTATGGAATTAGACTGTTCTTATTCAGCACAGAGCTCTCACATGCCTCAGCAAATCCTTAGCCCATATACTCCAGAGGGAACTATATACTATGGGTAACACCAGCTTGCTAAGGCACGAACCCGAAATGACCCTTTTGCAACCACATTTAGGGGAAACGAGACGCCAAGAACTCAGGAACTGGCCCTTTTGGCATTCCTCCTTGTTCAAGTCTCAACTTGTGAAGAAGTGGGAAGACTTCCTCCTCAAAAAAGGCACCTCTAAAGACTCCCAGGGTTTCGGACCCTATCAAAATAAGCCCTTTTGTGGTCCTCACAACAAGAAAAGAGGCTCACACAGGAAACGCCCCTATGGGGACAACTCCTCTCAAAGCAGTAACCAATCGTTTTCCTCAGGTAGGGGGAACCGAACTTCAGAGGCTCCAGCAGTCGTTTTCGACCCCACAACCCCTCCCCCCAATGACTCCTGAAAAGCATCCCTCAGTCCACTAGTAGGAGGTCGTCTCCGTTCTTTCAGAAGAGACTGGCAAACAAACAAATGTTCATCCAACGTGTTAAACATTATCACCAATGGCTACGTACTGCCATTCCTTTCAAAACCAAGTCTGGTCAGATTCCCTCTGATTCAGTCAGAATACAAGGCCCATCAAAACGACCAAGCTCTGGCCACTTGTATCCAGTCTCTTCTGTCAAAGAACGCAAAGGAAAGGGTGGAAAATGTAAAATCTCTCGGGTTTTGCAGTCGCCTGTTTCTAGTACCCAAGCCTCACCAAAGGTGGAGGCCAGTCATAGATTTAAGCAGGCTCAACACTTTTCTACACGTACAAAAGTTTAAAATGGAAACTCCAGAGCCCATCAGGACCTCCCTGATTCCAGGGGAATGGGTATCGTCGATAGACCTATGAGACGCTTACCTTCACATTCCCCTCCACCCAAACTCAAGGAAATACCTAAGGTTTTGCCACAGGTCACAGGTGTTCCAGTTCACCTCCCTCCCTTTCGGACTAGCCACAGCCCCCCAGGTCTTTACAATGATTGTAAAGGAAGTGAAGCTTATGGCCCTCTCCAGAGGACTCAGACTTCACCAATACCTAGACAACTGGCTGATCAGGTCCCAGTCTCAGGAGGAAGCCCAAGTGATCACTCAGGCAGTGGTAGACCTAACCCAGTCCTTGGGGTGGATAATAAATCAGGAAAAATCAGAACTAAAACCTACTCAGGTGTTTTTGTTCGTGGGCTACGAATACCACCTAGATTCAGCCATTGTAAAACCCACTTAAGAGAGAAGGCTCAAACTTCAGGATTTGATCCTACGACTCAAGTCAAACATGTTTTGACTGCAAGATGTTTGATGTCGCTAATTGGGTTGCTTGCCTCAACGGAGAAAATGGTCCCGGAGGGATGCCTTCACATGAGGTCCTTTCAGTTTCATCTCAAGGAGCACTGGGATATCCTCAGTTGCCCAGGACAGCCTCCTTCCTTGGACAGAAACCATTTCAGCACACCTAGACTGGTGGCAGAATCCCTCAAACGTGATGAGAGGTGCAGACCTTCATCCCAAAGACCACAGTATCCAACTCTTTACAAACGCCTCAAACGAAGGTTGGGGCGCTAACTTAGATCAAAGTTATACAAAGGGTCTGTGGTCAGACCGGGAAAAAAGGCTACACATAAACGTTCTGGAATTGAAGGCGGTCTCCCTGGCCCTTCGGAGCTTCAAGGACCAGTGCCAGAACCAAACAGTGCTAGTTGCTACAGGCAACTCAACAGTGGTAGCCTACATAAACAAACAAGGAGGAACTCACTCAGCAGAGATGTGCGCTCTCCTGTGGAAGATCATGACATGGTGTTATCACTATCACACAACATTAAAAGCCAGACACATTCCAGGGTGTCTGAATGTGATGGCCGACCTCCTGTCCAGGTTGAACCAAGTGCAGTTAACAGAATGGTCACTGCATCCGCAGGTGTTCAAACAGATCTGCGAAAAGTGGTTCACTCCTCATGTAGATCTATTTGCCACTCATCTGAACCACAAACTTCCACTGTACGTGTCTCCAGTCCCAGACCCAAATGCTTGGGACATAGATGCTCTGAACTTAAACTGGACAGGTCTCACTGCCTATGCTTACCCTCCGACGGCTATCCTTCACAGGGTGATCCAAAAAATCAGGCAATGCTATTGCCTGATCATCGTAATAGCCCCAGGCTGGCCAGGGATGCCCTGGTTTTGGGACCTAGTGCAGCTCTCAACAGAGATCCCACTGCAACTTCCGGTGTCAACAACTCTTTCTCAAACAGTCCCACAATTATGTGTTCCACAGTAATCCTCAGCATCTCAACCTCCACGCCTGGTGTCTAGGAGTGGACAGCTCCAAGAACACGGCTTCTCTGTGGAGGTGGCAGAGAGCATTGCTGCCCCTCAGAGGTCAACAGCAAGGACCATCTACAAGTCAAAGTGGGCCCTATTTGAGAAATGGTGCAGAGAAAATTCGGTGGATTTCTCCACTCCATCTGTGAAACAAGTCTCAGACTTTTTCATGTACCTGTACCAAGATCTAAACAGGTGCCCCTCGACCATTGATTGTTACAGGACTGCCATTGTTGACACTTTGGGCCCAGCAGGCCACCATATTGCACAAAGTTCAGACCTTCACATGTTTTCTCCAGTTTTCACAGGGATCGTCCAAAAAGTTCCAGGAATCTTCCAAAATGGAACCTTTCTGTTGTTCTCAATGAGCTCACAAAAGCGCCCTTTGAGCCTATGAAAGACACAGACCTCAAACATCTTGCTCTCAAGACTGCTTTCTTGCTAGCTTTGGCCTCCGGCAAGCGCCGCAGCGAAATCCATGCCTGGGTTGCAAACAAAGTATCTAATCTAGGCCAATGGGAAAAGGTTGCCTTGTTCCCTTCTTCTGACTTCAGAGCCAAAAAACAACTAGCAAGAGAAGGTTCTCAAAGTGTGTCTCCGGTGACTATTCCTGCTTTGACTACCACTGTAGATAGACAATTCAAAGAAGACAGGACCTTGTGTCCGGTGCGGGCCCTGAGGTACTATTTGGATCGAACCAAATACCTGAGAGGGTCTCGATCCCTCCTTTTCACCTCCTTCAAGAAAGGACATACCTCAGACATCAGACCCGCTACTCTCTCTTCTTGGTTGAAACAAACCATTCTACTTTGTTATAAACAAGCAGACCAACAAGTCTTGGACTTGGTCCAAGTTAAAGCGCATGACATTAGGGCCTTCGCGGCCTCTAAGGCCTTTTACGGTGGGGTATCGGTGGACCAAATCATGCAAGCCTTTCACTGGAAAGCTCACAACACATTTACAAGTTTTTACCTAAAAGACCTTACTTGGTCAGACAACGACAACAATATATATCTAGGACCAGTGGTGGCGGCACAACAAGTCCTAGATCCTTCCCCTCAGACCAGTTATCCTCGGAAAGAAAAGAGTGGGGGGCACATCCGCTACAACCAAGTCTTCAGGAGTCTAATCCCAGGGTCTAGGTATAGGTTTACCTCTCAAGATGTTACGGGTAAGGTCATTTTTTTATTTTTAGTTTATCAGGCATAATATGTATTAAGGACTTATCAAAGTTGTCATTTATCTCATGTTAGGTACTAGGTGGCTAAAATTTTATGAGAATTCCAACCATAGGGCTGGTTTTTTCACTCTTGGATGGCCCCTAAGGGCCCTTACACTCCTACAATCAAAACATCTTGACAGTTTTTAGCACTGTCATTCAATATATTCAGGTTTTTAGCTCTTTACAGGCCCGGTCTTCGGGACTGGGGCACTGTAAACGGGACTCAGACTGGTACTTTCAAAACATTCATTCTAATCTATTACTTTGAAATCTAAGAAAAATTGACATATCTTCCAGTCTCAGCTGTAATCCCTCCACCGTGCGGTTGGATTCAGCATTCAGTCCCACATGGTAAGCTATTGTAGCGCAATAAAATTGAAAATTTTAATTACTTAAATGTTGCTTTTATAAGCTACAAGCTTACCATGTGGGACTGAGAAGAGTCCCACCCTGCCTGCCCACTGTATTACAGCTGAGGGGCAAGGTTTATAAAAATTTCAACGAGAAAGTAGGAAGAGATCTTGTGGTATACCACGAGGGCAGAACTTGAGACAACGGCCAACTATAAATGTCTATTTTTCTTAGACGTTGGCCTGATGCCTTGCGGCCATCCGACAACAGCATTCAGTATTCAGTGAATTTCAGTCCCACATGGTAAGCTTGTAGCTTATAAAAGCTACATTTAAAGTAATTAAAATTTTCAAATTAATGGACATTAAACAATAAAATTTATGTCCCGCCAGTCACCTGCAGTTGGTGACTTATTGTAGCTGTCATAAATTATTTGGAATTCAGAGTGAACCATAAACTGTAGTAACAAATGTGAATACAAAAAATGTCTTTTCTGCTGCATGCTTTATTAAATTAAGTAATTTGGCATAATTATTAATAATATAATCCAATAATCTGTATAAACAATAGAGACACAAATATAAATACATAAAAATTTTTAAAAAAGTAAATAAAAGAATATAAAGAGTATTAAAGGTTCTAGTAATGCTTGACAAAGCCTTGTCTTCTAGGGGCTCTGAATAAATCCATCTCTTCTCCATCCAGTAGCTGTACCACTGCATCTTCCCTGTTCCCTGGTTTTCCACCTGCTGTGCCAAACCTTGACTTACTGCGACCTTGACCTTTTGACTGTGCAGATGCCCTCCCATTCACTGCAGTTCCTGCTGACTTGACTCCACTTGACTTGTCATGCAGTAAACTGGTTCCTTGCCTCTTTGGTTGCCTCTGATGCTCTCTGACTACCCTCTCATGCATGCCTCCTTTGTTTTGGTCATCTAACTTTATATATGGAAATAACGTCAGCAAGTTGTCATCCTTCCCTGTGTTGGATGCACTATTTGGATTACTGTGTCCTTGTTGTGGAGGTTTCTTGGGCTTTGTGGTATTGTCTTTGTTCATAAGTTTGATGTAAGGATCTACTTCCCGACGCTTTCTTTTGGCCCTGATTACCAGTAGTATGACAAACACTGCTATTGCTGGAATCAGAATTCCAATCAGAATGTATTTTGTTGGATCTTTGTGTTCACCATTGATTTCGAAGGGATAGTTGATGGTGCCTCTTGGGATTGATTCAGCTTGCACTGGTTTCTGATATGCTGGTTTAGTAACATGGTTATAGTATACAGCTATGTTTTCTCCTACATTTCCTTTGTTTTGGCTGACGTCAACCTCCTTATTCTGCTCCAGATTGTCTTTCCCTTGGAGGACTGTTGTGGTGGAGGTTTTTTCCTCTCCTTGTTTGAAAGCTTTGGTGCTATGTTGCTTAGTTGTTGAAGACTTGTATGTGAGTGGTGGTGATACTGTTGACTTTTCATCTATGTTTAGTGTTTCTGCAGAACATGCAGCTTTGTTGTCAGACACGGTTCCAGCACATGGTTTACATGCAGACTGAGTGTATAGGTCCTGATATGTTCCCTTGGGGCAGGCAAAACATGAAGAACCTTTCCCATACTGACCAGGCAAACACGGAATGCAGAAAAGTGGGCTGTACTGGGAGAACCCTGAACAACAAAAGTAAACAAATTAAAAAGGCCCTCAGTGAACTAGTGCTTATCAAATTTAAATGACCACTTTGCTCTTAACTCTGTGAGTCTTACTCATAATAACATGTGGGAAATACTTAGAACATATTTCAATGTGACATTCAATGTTAAAATGAATAAACAAGACAAAGCTTTGTTCTTTCTCCTTAACAACAAACATAAGCAAATTGAACGTAACTAAAACTAAATGAGATAAATAGGTAAACACATCAACATAGAGAAAACAATCTTGAACCTGGTTAAACACAAACATTGGAAGAATTCTGGGACAGCCCGGTTACCCTGAGATGTTGTTGCAGTACCTTGAACAAAAAACTCAACCGAACTGATGTTCATATGCTTCAATACCTTACTCTTGTTCTTTGAAATTTTAACTAAATCAGACAATTATATATGAGGTAAATATCCAATAGTAGTGTATCCAGTAGTCAAACACATGCACCAAAATGTAAACATTACTTTCAATACAATAGGAGTCACTTATTTGTTGTTGGTGTGATCACAAGGAAGTGCTGAACTAGTACATCCCTGTCACTAATATTACACAGCATTAATGTTAGACAGTGATACAAAACAGGTAGCTAAGCCCATTTCATGGGATACATATACACTCAGATACTTATCAACCAGATTTCACTTTTTGCATTTCTTAATCATTTAAGAACATTACTTAAAATCAGAAGATATAATGACAACTTGTCCAATATTAATTTTAATTCTAACAGCACTTTTATAGTGCCTAATCTCTGTCAAAAGACAGACTCAAGGTGCATAACACCAAAAAACATTGTTCAAAATTCATAAGCCAGAGACAGGGGTCAGCACCACGGAGAGAGGAGAAGAATGGAAAAATTAGGGTGGATATGCTTTTCCAAAGAAGTAAGACTTCAGCCTTGACCTGAAGCAGGTAAGTTAATTTGCAGAGCGGACCACGCCAGGGAGGTCGTTCCAAATCACAGGTACATCATACACAAAACTGAGGCAAAAATGCTGTCAAGACTTGAAAACTGAAGCAAAGTGGGGGACCTCAAGAAACATGCCATCAGATTGACTTCGACGAGTGTTATATGCACTATGTCTATGAGAAAGCCTTCAAAGTATTTGGGGTTACCCTGTGTAGAAACTTATATACAAGCACGGCAGTCTTAAAGATAGAGCGCTACTTAATCGGCAACTAATGGAGTGCTTTTCTAACAGGTGATGTGTGAATACTTGGTGGTGTTGGCCACAATCCTGGCAAGACTGTTCTGAACATACTAAAGTTTGGGCAGATTGAGAGCAGAGAGACCTCTGAACAAAGAGCTACAGTAATCAAGACGACTTCCAACCAGTGCATTAGCAGCCATTAGGGCAGCTTATTGTTTCAGATGTCCTTGGAGTCACTCGAGATCCCAGACATGAGCAAAACAAGCCTTGCAGACCTTCATGACATGGCAAGAAAAAGAAAAATCTGAATCAAACCAGACATCAAGTTTCCTAATTGCATCTACTGGCGATATAAGATAACCAAGTATATTGACTGGGAAGGAGTGATTAACTTTTTTAATAATTTGCTCCATGTGTGTTTATGTGTGTCCGTGTGTGACTGTCACACAGTTTTCTCTGAAACTACTATAGTTACACATTTTTGGTACATTACTTGTCCTAATGAATTTGTACGCTCTTCAATATTTTTTGGGTTTGGTGAACTTTGGCCTACTTTTGAGTGAGTAATATCACTTTTACCTAATATAATTATATGACTTATAACTCTTAAACTATTGCATTTAGAGTAAACGGTAAGAGATAGAGCGATTTTGAGCAACTTTTTGACCCACAGGGTAGTTTAGGAGTGTCCTGTGCCGAAGGGAAAACTTTTTGCCACTTTTAGCGACCATCTTGGATTTTAGCGGGAAAAGAAAAAGTGTGAATATCATGAAAACCATAAGAGATAGAGTGATTTCAAGCAAATTTTTGACCTGCAGGGTAGTACAACAGTATCCTATGCAAAGGGGAAAAATTTCAATTTTCGCAACTTTTGGCAGCCATCTTGGATTTTAGCGGAAAATGAAAAAGTGTGAATATATCGAAAACTGTATGAGATAGAGCGATTTTGAGTGAATTTTTGACCCACAGGGTAGTACAACAGTACCCTATGCAGAGGGGAAAAATTTCAATTTTCGCCACATTAAGCGGCAATCTTTGATTTTAGTGGAAAATAAAACATTGAAAATATCTTGGAAACAGTAAGAGATAGAGCGATTTCAAACAAATTTTTGACATGCATGGTAGTACAGGAGTATCCTGTGAGCAGGGGAAAAATTTTAATTTTCGTAACTTTTGGCGGCCATCTTGGATTTTAGCGGAAAATGAAAGAGTGTGAATATCTCGAAACGGTAAGATAAAGAGTGATTTCGAGCGAATTTTTGACCCGCAGGGTAGTACAAGAGTATTCTATACAAAGGCGAAAAATTTCAATTTTTGCCACTTTTGGCAGCCATCTTGGATTTAAGCGGAAAATAAAACATTGAAAATATCTCAGAAATGGTAAGAGATAGAGCGATTTGGAGCGAAGTTTTGAATCGCAGGGTAGTACAGGAGTATCTTGGGCTGAGAGAAAAATTTCAATTTTCACCACTGTTGGCAGCCATCTTGGATTTTAGTGGAAAATGAAACATTAAACATATCTTGGTAATGTTAAGAGATAGAGCGATTTCGGGCGAATTTTTTACCCACAGGGTAATACAAGATCCTGTGCCTGGGGGAAAAATTCCAATTTTTGCCACTTTTGGCGGCCATCTTGGATTTTAGCGGAAAATAAACCATTGAAAATATCTCGTAAATGATAAGAGATCGAGCTATTTTGAGGTAATTTTTGACCCACAGGGTAGTACAAGAGTATACTATTCAAAGGAAAAAAAATTCAACTTCGCCACTTTTAGAGGCCATCTTTGATTTTAGCGGAAAATAAAACATTGAAAATATCTCGGAAATGGTAAGAGATAGAGTGATTCTGACCCACAGCCACAGGGTAGTACAAGAGTGTCCTGTGGCTAGGGGAAAAATTTCAATTTTTGCCACTTTTGGCGGTCATCTTGGATTTTAGCGGAAAATAAAATGTGTGAATATCTCGAAAGTCATAAGATATAGTGATTTTGAGCGAATGTTTGACCTGCAGGCTAGTACAATAGTATCGTATGCAAAGGGGAAAAATTTCAATTTTCGCCACTTTTGGCATCCATCTAGGATTTTTGCGGAAAATAAAACATTGAAAATATCTTCGATATGGTAAGAGATAGAGTGATTTTGAGCGAAGTTTTGACCCACATGGTAGTACAAGAGTATTCTGTGCCTAGGGCAAAAATTTCAGTTTTCACCACTTTTGGCAGCCATCTTGGATTTTAGTGGAAAATGAAAAATTGTGAATATCTCGGAAAAGGTATTTCTTCCCCTTTTAATGCTCGGCGGGAGATACACACCACGGCAGTGGTCTTGTTACACTGAGCCTTTGAGCCAAACAAAATCAATTTGGTCTTATCAGGATTTATCTTTAGCTTACTTGCAGAGTGCTGTCTCTTAACATCATCTAGGCAGTGTGACAGGCACTGACAGCTTATCAAGGGCCAGGGCAACATTTTTATGTGCGAGATGCACATACAGTTGTGTGTCATCCACACAGAAATGGCAACTAATCCCTGGATGATTCTGTATGACTTTACTCAGAGTAGTATCCAGTGAAAAAGGGAGTGGCCCCAGGACAGAGCCTTGAGGCTCATCATACAATAATTTTTGGCATCGGATAAAATTGACCAATCTTAATGCATTGAACACGGTCTGAGGTAAGACTTGAACCAATCCAGGACTACCCCACTGACACCAGACCAGGAGCTGAGAGAATCAAGGTGCGTATCATGGTCAATAGTGTCGAACGCGGCCAACTGATCCAAGAGAACGACAGCAGTAGCCTCACCTTTAGCAAAAGCCAGATGAACATCATTCATGCCGACCATTCTTGTGGTCATTCAATTGATAAGCAACAACTCATTCAACAAGTTTCGATATAAAGCCCAACCCTGAAACAGGCCTGTAGTTTTTTAATTCATTGGGTGGTAGAGATGACTTTTTATCAATGGGGTTACAACAGCCTTCTTAAACCCATCTGGTACAAAAGCTTCTGACAATGAGCAGTTAACAAGCCTAGTAATTGAGGGAAATAGAATATCTATACATTCCTTCACAAGAAAAGTAGACCATGGATCTAACAAACAAGATTTAGTGGGTGACTTAATGATGTTTCATATTTTCTCCTGAGAAGCTTGTTTAAAGCAGCTGAATTTAGGCACATCAGGTGGAGGAAGAAGGACGAATGAGTCACGATAGGAAAATGAGTTTCTGATTTTGGCTATTTTGTCACTGAAAAAAATGGCAAACCAGTCAGCAACACCTTTCTTGAGTGCAGTGTGGAGTGTAAGACCTGCCATAGCTTCTTAGAGTCATTAGCATTTTCTCTGACCAGGTTTCAAAGTAATTAGCCTTATCTTTGTTGACCACTGAATTGCACAAAGCAGTCTGTCTACAAAGTCTAGCTCAATTGTAGGCCGATTTATCTTTACGCCAGATTTGTTCCAGTTGCCGTCGGATGCCTTATGCCAGCCAGTAGGAGTCAGACAGCCAACCAGCAGCTTGTTTTGTAAAAGTATGACTAACTAACACTGCATGCTTATCAAGCAATTTGCTCAAGTCGTTTATGTGTTGTTCACACAGGACATTGACTGTAAATGCAATGGTTTATAGTCTAGTATCAGTATCAATACTATCACTCGACTATACATTTACACCCTGGCCTGGGTTTCAGAACTTTTTCACACATGTTTATCTGTCTCATTTCCCTCTGGGAACAAACTAGGGGGCAGCCACAATACAGCGCTCACACTAAGAACCCACTAGCAGCCAGGTACCCATTACTCATGGATGGAGGGAGGCATAGTCCAGGTTAACATCTTACTCAAGGATGTTATCCCACATGAAACAGCATCACCAGGGATCGAACACACGACCCTTGGATTACGAGTCTAGCACCCTGCCAACTGAGCCACATGAGACCCTATACTGTATTGCCAGGACATCTAAGGAATGAGCAATTTCCGAAATCCTTATCCAAACTGTCCATGTCAATTTTATGATACCTCCAAAAGTTGACATTTGTCTTTTGTGAGGGAGGATTAACTGAATCAAGCTGAGTAAGGACAAGTGCATGATCTGAAGTGAATTCAGCAACTCGTACATGAGAAATACCACTGGCATCAGTAGGAGTGAGAACAAGGTCCAGAATGTGACCATGAAGATGGGTAGCCGTGTGGACATTTTGTGTAATATTGCACGATTCTAAACCGTTCTGGAATTTGACACTATCATTGGAAGAAGTATTTACATGAATATTAAATCACTGCAAATGAAGAATGAGGGAGAAACTGAGGAGAGGTATTCAGGGAGATTGAGAAATTGGTCCAGGAAACCATTAGAGCATGAGCCAGGTGGTCGATAAAAACAAGTTAATACAGGCAGTTGAGCAGATGACCCTATTGCAATGCTAATATTTTCAAAGGAGCTGAATGTAGGACTTTTAGAGATTTAAACTGTATAGTTTGGTTGATGAAAAATCCAGCACCGCCACCCCTGCCATGAATACGGAGTTTGTGGCAGAATTTGTAACCATGGGGGGGATGATGGAAAGCTGCAGGCTGTCTGTATCTTCCCGGCGGATGTGTGTCTCAGTGACAGAAAGAACGTCAACAGAATGTGCCGATACAGTATGATTGATGCACGGTCCCTTGTTTCTTACAGATCGACAATTTACTGCTCTGAAAGATATCAGTTCAGGGAGAAGTCAGACATCGCCACAAAGCAACAGTAGGACCACAAGGCCATGACAATTAGCCACACAAGGGAAGTGAAGAGTATTCAGGACATAGCTATGGAGTTTGTAGGGGCATGGTAATGAAGTGAAACCATGAGCGGACAACTGAAAAAACAATTTGGATTCACTGCATCCTGACTTTCTCCAAGCAGTAAGAGAATCACCCAGCAGATGGTAAACATTGCACTCCAGTTCCCTAAACTAAGAACATGACCGTGAGGAGTAACACCAGTATACCTTAATACTAAATTGTTTGTTATGTCACGCAGTCTGTCCAATCTAATTCCATCCCGTGGGGACTCACGGGCACCCTACACCCCTCACTGAGCCTCTAGAATAAGAAATTTCCCTAAACATTAGTGATATGGGTGTACATCATTTGCTTGATGAAACTGTTGCTTTGCATTCTTGTTAAAGCTAATGTTTACTGTATATAGTGTAACTGACCTGCAGCACACTCGATCCCTGTGTTTCTTGGAGTGATCTGTTGAGGTAACGCCTCTACTAACTTCTCAGCAACTTCTTCTCTTGCCTGCTCATATACACTTCCTGTGACAAAAGCCGCAAGTTAACAATCAGTCAAAACTAAAATGTAGTCTAATCTGTCCAGCTGCTGAGTGGATTCAATGCATGATATTATAATCACCCAAAATTAGATAGCATTCAATTTGGTACATATATCTCAAGCTAGATGATTCAGTAAAATGCTACATTCACTCAAAGCTAGATAACAATAACTTCAATACATGGTACACTTAAGTTAAATCTACATAGCACTGGGTTCAATCCACATTACATCAACTTGAAACTGTTAAAAACCCCTATAATACCTTATATTCAACAAAAAATGTCAAAATATTGGATGTAGTATTTGTTGCATGAACTCAATCTTGATAGCACTGGAATCAATACATGTTACATTCAATCAAAACTAGACAACACTGAATTCAAGAACTTTTAAATAATTAAGAAACTTGACTTAATTGTTAGTTTGGAATTAGATATAAAGATCAACTGAAAATTAGGAGAGAAGCTAGGACTTTTGATTTGGTATGCCCTGATTTTTTCAGAAAATTGTAGTTATACACAATATTTGTCAGGAAATTGGGCATTGTATATCTCATTAATGATTCCACTAAAAAAAATGGTAGGCTTGGGCATACTGGCTTATACACAAGCTACGCCCCTGGTTTCTTTTAGAAAAAAAAAGTATTTGATTAGCTACACTTACCTCCAAAGAAGAAGTCAATGTACCACTTGGGATAAACAGAATACTGTGACACATCCACAGGGAAGTCGGAATGCTTGAGAAATTGCACTAAGTTATGCTTGGTAGTGTTGTAACTTGCATTCATATCTGATACGACTTCATCTAAGACCCCTTCAAGACTTCTCTTGGCTTCAATAGTCAGATCTCTGCTTACTATCGGGGTTATATCAACTTTATAAAGTTCTCCATTAAAACACCCAACGTACGTGATATCTACCCAACAGGATTTTTCTGTCTGTCCACAGAATGCATGTTCAATGCCTACTTGATACGTCATTTGTCTTTCCTGGTCACACTGCGCTATGGGTAGACCAATTCTAAACCCCTCAAATAAAGGCTTTAAAACTTCACCAACTTCCAGGCGAAATTTGTGGGCAATTTGTTCCACTTCACACGTGTATAGTCCATTATCCAGGGAAGTGGTATTGTGAATAATTAAAGCGTGACCACCATTTCCCTGATTGACATGAATGTTGTCAATTCTGGACATGTGCGGCAAAGTCCACGTGATGTGGTTCAAATTGTCACTTCCGGCGGGTAGGTCTATGTTTTCTAAACCACAGGGAATGCTTGCATCGTGCCCATCTAAAACATAGAGGGTTTCTTCCGCCCATAAAGTTGTTGGGACCAGTAAAATAAATATATAGATCAAATGAACGTCTTTATCCATGTTTATACTTCTCTCTTAGTATCCATGTGAAGAAATCGAGGGACTGTGACGTCACACAAATCATATTACACAAACAGACGTCATTAGACGTCATTGGCGAATAATAATGTATGACGTCGTAATTGACCTTTTGCATCAACGTCACTATATGACGTCAGGATGATGATTTCACTAAACAACGTCCATTATGCATGCAATACCTTTTTAAAGCATAAATACACCAGTTTATGGTTCCGTTCCGACATTTTGAATATTTAATTAGGGAGAGTAAACAAAAAACGTTTGTGACAGAAGAACCAGGAAGTAGCGAAAATCAATTTCAGTGGATACTGTACATTAACACATATCTATTATTAAAATTATTACTGGAAATGGAGGAATAAATTATATAAATTCGTTCTGTATACACTATAGAATTTATGAAAATTATATGCTGCAGTTTTAATACAATATCTCCTATTTTCGCCCAGTGCCAGTTGTCAAATTAGTAGTATTAACAAGTGCCAATATTTCTTTGATATTTCTGAAACCTACAAATGTATTACATACATCAATAGAGAGGTATGTGTACACAGCTTCTGTTCGTTTTTGGGCCAAATGTAGGGGCCAAAAGGGGCCAAATGTAGCTGCCTTTGTAACCTCTATCAAGCTGCATATATTTCTAGATTTGACCTATGTTGTGCCAACAATGGACCAATGTTGTAATGTTCTCTAGGTATTTTTGCTACATCTTCAAAATGTGAAATTGGAAAAGATTGGAAAGGTTATTGTGTGTAGAGTTTAACAATGATGATCTTTTTACTATACATTTATACATTTCATAAATGTCAAAGCTAGAGCAACTAAAACCTATAGTGGTGGTGGACCAATTCACGCCCGGGTACCAATTCAGGCCCACCCCCAATTTTCTTGAAGATTTCTAATTTTTCATAGAGAGGATGTTTACCACATCATAGATAATCATCAAATTGATCATATACATTTGTAATATATTGTTTAACTATGATTGTTTTGGATAAATTCAGGGGTGGGCGTGAATTGGTACACGGGCGTGAATTGGTCCACCACCACTAGCATTTATAATCTCAATTTATAATCTTATAATCAGCCCAGCAATGTTGCATTTAACAAAAATGTCTGATAAATTGTAAAATTCCTTTAAATATGAAGCCCCAATATTAACAAGGGCAGCAAAGATCTAAGTTCAAACCCAAGACCCAGAGGTCATATAAAGGTCAATTTCGCCAGAATTCCCTATTACCTGCTTATCTGTTAGGATTTATACTCTTATAAAGTCTTTTGGAAGGTAATTTAGGAAATCATATGCAGATATGAATATTCATGAGCAACATTTTTTGTTGACTATATTTAATCCATGTACATTTAATCCCACTTGAGGTCAGGCCATAGAAACCTTGACCTTTCAAATATTGTCTCTGTGTTACCAGAACTTACAGTTTGTGCACATTTGTTACATAGCCTGGAGAAATTAAGAACAGTTTTTGAGATATAAAAGTCAGTGAAAATTTTTATCCTTATTAAAAAAAATTAAGTGTAACCTCAGACTGAGAGGCCTGGGTTTGATTCCCAGTGATGTGTAAATCAAGACATCATAGCTCAGTGATAGAGCACTCAGTCTGGGTATATGTAAATGGAAGCAAAATAAATATTAAGTTAAATAAAATTGGAAGCAAAATAAATATTAAATAAATATTAAATATTAATAAATATTAAGTTAAATCTATACTGACTTTAGACCTTGCCATATTAACTATACAGCTGTATTTTCTTAACTTTTTACATCATAATTATGTACATAACATAAATACAAGACAATACATGAAGCTGTACAATGTATTCAAGTGTAAGTGTCAATAGAAATAGCACAGTTAAGTAAAACTAAAAATGTGGCCCAGAAAAAATTTTAAAGGACAAGGTCACTGCAGCATGGTGAAAGGTCAAATCAAAGTCCTACCAAGATGTTGTACAACTGCACTGCCTAACTAATAGGTGACAACGTTTGTATTGTCAATTTATAAAAAAAATATTCTTTGTATGTCTAAAATTGATAAATAATGAGTTAAAAATTGTGGGCTCACTGAAATCTCATTGTTAGACACACACTTATGAATAAATTTTTACAAAGTTTCCCAAAATCCTTTATTATTGCTCACTGCCATCTTGAACCAAAACCACTGATGGCCCACTGGTAGCAAATTCTACAGACATAACGATTGGTTGGAAAGCCACTGTTGGCCCAATGGCGGCAAACTGCTAATTATACAACCAAAAGCCACCGGTGGGGCAAAGGTGGCCCAATGGTGGCAAAATCTGCCGACCGTACGCCGGTGAGCCACCGGTGGAATGTATCTACCCATACTAGTCAAAATACATAACACAGTCCCCGACAAAAAAATACACTCAAACACACAGAACCAAAAAAATACAAGTTCGACAAAATTTTTAAAGTAAAATCCCTCCAGTCAAGTACTTCAATGAATTTTGGCCCTTATTCCAAAGAATTTATTAAACAGAAAAACTTAGTAAAAAAATTGAAGTAGTAAATAATGTGGCCAAAAAAAAAAAAAATAAAACGAGCCTTGGGAAATAATACATTTGCCCCCCCTCCCATAAAAAAGAAATTACTTTAAAATCATTACAGATCTGTGGGTGGTCATGTAATATGTGAAGACCATGGGTTTGAACCAAATAAATAATATCTCCAAATTTTATCTTGCAACCTTTGTTATGTCAAGTTATGATGGATTTTGGTCAAGTGCAACATTAAACTTGGTGCTTTTTAACACACAACACCATGTTGCTCTTTGTCCATCCTATTGGACTTCAATACCAGAATTCAGGGAAACACGTGTTTCCTGGGCCATAGTATTGCATGCTTTTTAGCAAGTATTTTCGATTTTTTAACAAAACATCTAATCACCTCTAAAAATATTAATATGCATGAAAACATGAAAAAAAATTGGTGGTTCACATTCTAGATTTAGCTAATATTTAATTTGCTTGCAATTGCAAACACCCAGGCTGAGTGCTCTATCACTGAGCTATGATGTCTTTATTTACACATCACTGGGAATCAAACCCAGGCCTCTCAGTCTGAGGTAAAACTTATTTTTTTATAAGAATAGATAAAAAATTTGTTCTGTAAAAGTAGTCTCATAATGAACTGAAGTAAATTTCTCACTACTCAGTACAGGTAAAATATACGATATCTGGCTTATTCCTTCATGTATTTCTATGAAACAAAGACGAGGTGCAGCCCTATAATATGGCCTTTCCAAAAATACATAGTTTCCTGTAAGTATTAGAACGTTATTGTGGAGTAATTCCATTTTAAATCATATCTGACCCCAAACCAGGAAGTAAAATGCATGGGCGATAATTGGTGATTACACAGCAAATACAAAAGAGAGAGCAAGTGACAACAACATTAGCTGAACGAAATAAGTCCATAATTATACCTGCATTGTTTTCTTTACTAAATAATTAGTTAAAATGCATACTTACTACGCAAATAGTGAATTAAAAAAATGGGAGAGAAATGTATGTTTACTCGCTCAAAGATTTAACAGGAAGGAAATTGCGACTACCCCGCATGCGTAGATCGACACCGTAAACTGGTGTATTAGAACAAATTAATACTTGGACCAGCAGCTTCATTCCATCTAAAAGAAGAAACCCCTACAGATGTCAAATTGACTACATAATAACAAGCAAGAAATTGATAAACCTAAATGTTGACTCAAAAGATACAAACAGACTCTCGATTGAGACTGACCACAAACTAATTCTAAGTAAATTTAAAATAGAAAGGCCGGAGAAAAATCTACTCACAAAATTTACAAAAAAACAATTAAATGTAGAACACCTAAAACAAAGAAAAGAAATATACAATGAAGGAGAAAGAATTGGAAAATGTAAATTAAAAAAATGAAGAACCACAAGAATATTGGAAAATACTGTCAGATATATTTGTGACAGAACCCAAAAAGTGATAAAATAACTACTACTGGCTTGGCTAGTAGGCATTTCCCTTATAGCTCACCTGGTAGAGTGTGGGCCTCGTGAGTGAGAGATTGTGGGTTCGAGTCCCCTGGAAACCCAGTCCTGTGACATTGGAGCCCCTAATGAGATTGTTGGGGTGAAGGCACTACCACGACGAATGCGACCGTTAACTTCTGAAGATTGACTCACACTTGGTTAACACCTGCTGTCTTCCGTCAACTAGAGTGCTGCTGCCTATTGCTACTGATCATTAGTTAAGGGGGAATAATTAACTGTGCTGGGTATTTTGAGAAGACTGTAGTAGAGATTAACATCGTCCACCGTTATAAATGGAAAGGTTAATTAGGAAGTTTTGGAGTGTTTGAAAAGATATGAACTGGTAGTTGGCTAACGATTGATGAATATTGGTAGGTGAAATAAATTCTTGTCACAGTTTTAGATATTTTTTTTTCTCTTTTTGCATATTAGCAGGATAATGGAAAGAGATAAGAAAGTGTGATAAATTTAACTTTTGATTAGAGTAGTTTGCTGTTGAAATCTGTACTAGAGACACTTAAAATGCTCACTATTTCTTATATAATGCTATGATTATAACTGAGGTTGGGTCACTTATTATTATTTTATTTATTTTATTATTTTCACAGTAGTTACAAGTATTTTAATTTCTGGACGATTAATGTTTTATTGCTTTCTTTTGTGCTGGATGTAATATGTGCTGAGCAGTTAGCGGAATATATCAAATTTTTTGGAAAGTTATTTTATTAAATAATTTTTTGGAAAATTATTTTTATTAAAGTGTTTTTTTTTTGTGGTTGTTGCCTGAAAAGGGTAATAATAACATTTACTCGGATAAATTAAGTGTGATATTTATATTCTATTAGGGATATGTAAAGCACATAATACTTCGGTAGCACTTTTGTTTGCTTAGTTAAGATTGCTTGCTGGTTAAGATTAACATACTGGTGTATTGGCTATGTATAGGTGTTGTAATTAAATTGTCACTGGGTGAGTGTGTAACACCTTGTATTCAGAATATTTTAACAGGATTGCATCAGTACCATGTGTTGTTGACTGTGGATGACGAATGATTGGTGATGGAGTGATAGTCTGTGGGTGGTATAACTTTATCTTGCATGGTTGTATGAATAAATGTGGTCAGAGTCAAAGTTGGTCAAAGGTCAAAGTTGGGGTTTTACGTCCCGTTCAACAGCCAGGGTCATATTGGGACAGGTCCTCAGAATTGCCACTTGTGGGACTCGAACCCTAAATGTGGTCAGTCATACTGTTAAAATTTATTGTGTTTGAGTTCTGATTTATTATTTCACATTATCTATTGCGCAATATCAATAGTACTAATTTATTGCGTAACATCGATAGTACTGATTTATTGCGTAACATCCATGCATTGATTTATCGCATAACATCCATAGAGTTGATTTATCAAGTAAATAGTTTTTATTGCATACAACATATTCCCTTAAGTATTGAAGCATAGTTTTTGCCAATTTATGGGAAAAAAACAATTGACATTATCAATGCTGAGGTGATTTACTTTATGGACTCAGGTTTTTGTTCTAATGGAAACTTAACATTTTAAACAGTAACTATGGGTAATCCCCATACTCAGTCACTATCTTGAAAGAGTGATATGGAAGCTCAGTACATGACTATCAAACTGGGTAACATTGCTACTTCTTTTGTTTAAATTAGGTGAGCATAACATTGAGTACTGATATTATTTGGTGAGCAGAAGATTTAACATTAGTTAAGAAATTCGTTTAACGGGAGATAACAGGAAGTGAGTTGCTGTTGATATAAATTTTACGATTTTGGCTGGTTGACCTTTGTTGTAAGGTTAACAATGTCAACGCCAAAAATTTTATAAATAAATTTTTTCGAATGCGCTGTCAGCCCAAACCACAATACAGAGTTGTGCTCGAAAACCTGTGTTTGATGGGTGCGGAAGGATTGATGTTTTGAATAGTGAGACCTATCAAATCCTGATGCAGCTGACACCCGAATTATTTGGTGCTACGGGTAAGGCCCCTGTTCCCATTGGAAATCAAGTGTCAGCTTCACAGCCCAAGAGAACAGCAAAGCTGAGTGATTTGCTGGAAGCCATGGTTGGTTAGAGCTTGGAGCAGAAGCAACAATTAGGAGATGCTTTGGATTTGTCATCTTTGGTTGCAGCACCAGGTTCCACTTCAACTGGACATAGACCACCAATTCCAGTCCAGCAGGGTGCGCCAGGGATGGTAGGAGTCTACACTCCAATGTCTAACCCACCGAGGATGGGGTATTATTCCCAACCCCCTGTGCCACCTCAACCAGTATTTTCAACACCTTGTCCAGAGCAGTCATTCCAGTTTGGATCATCAAACACTGTGAATAACATCCGGGTGAGTACTTTCTCTGGATCTTCGAAGGATTGCTCCTTTGAGCAATTTTGTTCAGTGTCTCGTCAAACAGGGATTTCCTGAAGGAATGGTGTTGACTGCTATCAAGAGGTCAATTAAAGGCCAGGCCCAGGAAATCGTTCTGCATATGGGTAAAGATGCCACTGTGAATGATATCATCACACGGTTTGACATGATGTTTGGGAATGTTAACCCACCCCATGTACTCCTGGCCCAATATTACTCGGCTTCCCAGGTACCAGGTGAGAGTATCACTGATTGGTATGCCAGGTTGGAGGACATTGCCAGTAAGATTACCAGGAAGGATGGGAATGTCATGAGTCCAAACAATTATGACATTTTGGTAAACACCCAGTTTTGGACTAAGATGTGTGATGAAAGGAGGAAGAACGCCCTACAGCATAAATTTGATGAACTTGGAGGCAGTCCACAATTTATTGTGGAGGCGAGGAAAATTGAAATGCACGGGTCGGCAGGGGGGTGGTCCGACAACTCAGTAAAAAACTCCCATAATTTGGCCAATGCTGTGGTAGGAAAAGCCAATGAGGTATCACTCTTTGTCAGCGGCAGACAAGTGTTAAAGCTTCTGGACACAGGTCTCATGGTGAGTACTATGTCTCACTCTTTGTGTTCATTGCTAAACTTGTCCATTCAACCTCTTGACAAGGTGTTTCAGATTAAAGGGGCAGGTGGTCATGAAATCCCTTATTTGGGAATTGCAGAAGCAACCATCTGTTGTTCGAAGGTGAATATGACTTGTATACTTGTAGTCTTATACTGAGTACCACAGTAGGGTACCTATTCTTCTCGGGACAAATGTTCTCAACTTGTTGAGATGTAAGTTTCCAGCTGAGGAATTTGTTTGGAGGAACACATTTGCAATGCTTGCCAAGCATCAAGCTGTGGTAGACAATACCAGTTCCCTGGGTGTAATGACTTCCACTAAGCCATTCACTATTCCAGCACATGATTGTGTCGTTTTTCATGGTCAGACCAGGGTCAAGGTTGTCTGTCAAAAGCTGACTGTGTGTTTGGATGGGGCTAGTGGGTTGCCAAAGAGGGTCATTGCTACACCAAGTGTTAGTTGTATTTCTCTAGGACAGGCAAAGAGCAAGTTGCCAGTTGAGCTGGTAAACCACCTTTTCCAGGATGTTACCATTCCTGCAAAAGCCCGGATCTGTGATTTATACAGTACGGAGGATGTTGATTTAATGGAGGACAATAAAGGAGGTGAAGCATCATATACCGTTTCAAATGAATCTGATTCCAACTTCCTTAAGAATTTTTTGCACATGAACGATCAGTTTCCTGTTGAGCAGGTGGAGGAAATGCAGCAACTATTGCTAAAGTGGAAATCTGTGTTCTTTCTGCATGATCTGGAATTGTGTTTAACAGATAAAGCCGAACACTGTATACACCTGAAGGACGATACTCCATTCAAGGAGAAGCCACGTCCTATCCCGCCCTCAATGTTTGCGGAAGTGCAGAAGAGTCAAAGTTCATATGCATCCAACGTGGTTGTGGGTTTGAGTCCCCTGGAAACCTGGTCCTGCGACATATTAATAAATTCATCCAAGAAAATTGAAGAAAACAAACATGGAGAAAGTACAAAACAAAAGAACAATGATTTAGAAGACCTAAATAAAAACAAAGAGAACTGAATAAAGAAATAGATGAATGTAACAACAAAAAAGAAAGACAAAGACTGAAAAAGAGAAAAAATGAAATTACAAGAAAGAAACAGAAATTAATTAAAGATCTAAAAGAAAAACATCTGGAAATTTAATAGAAGAAATTGAAAATTCAAAAGAATATTCTCATTGCATGTTTAAAGCCTTAAATATCATCCAAGGTTAATTTTAAAAAGAAAATATTGTAATCAAAAAAGATGACAAAGTTATAAACAATACAAATGAAATCAAAGAAATTAGCGAACATTTCAAAAGATGCTTCCAAACACAAAATGCAAAAGAAATAGAAAACATAAGACCAGAAAAATTGAAAGAACCTTTTACTGCAGAAGAAATAGGCAAAACAGTTAAATCTTTGAAAAACAACAAAAGTGCAGGGTGCAATTTATTGAAGCAGAACACATCCATATGCTCCATCATGTCACCAACATATTGCAAACATATTAAATACAGTAGCAGAAACTGGAAAATATCCACAGGAATTAAAAACTAGACTTTTAACACCTTTACAGAAAACAAACAAGCCAAAAGGACCACCACAAAATTTAAGACCAGTAGTACTTCTCTCTACATTAAGAAAAATCCTTGCTATTTGTATCATAAATCATATTAGAGAAAAAGTATGTGACAAGATAACACCAAATTCACAATGTGCATACGTACCTGGCAGAAGCGCTAAAGAACTGGTCTTTACATTCAAAACACTAGCAGAAAAGGCAATTACATCCTGCGGATATGAAATTAGTCTACTTCTACTTGATATGAGCAAAGCTTTTGATACAATTGAGAGAAGTACCTTAAATTGAACTCGGATCTAAAAGAAATACTAGAAAATGATGAACTACATCTAATTAAAATGTTACTAAAAGATGTTGAATATAGAGTAAGCTTAGAAGGAAAAATTGGAGAATGATTTCTAACAAAAATTGGTTCACCACAAGGTGATGGTGCAAGTGCTTTACTTTTTATTATATATAAAAGAAATGCAATAGCAATATCTTTAAAGAAATACAAAGAAAACAGAAATGACAGCCAACTTCCAGATTTTTTGAAACACCACACATACCAGAAGATTAATAATGTGGATGAAATGCGTATGTAATAGCAGACGAATTCAGTTGAAGGGGAGGTAGGAAATTCGAACACATGGAACATCACCTTTAGCCCTGTTTTGGGACGACCTACAAAAAAGACAATATAATATGCAAATTAACTTCCTGTGGGGTGATACTGAGAAATTCTGGCAATAGACAATCTCCCGCCAAATTTACTTTAAAGCCTGCAGCAACATGTTTTACAATCAGTTGTGGGGTTGAAAGCCAGAAATTCATACAATTGTTGAATGTGGAGCTGCCAAGCCGTTGTTATACAATAAACAGACAAATACGTGGCAGAGATTCAACCATTTAGGATATGGCATCAAAGAATAAATCTACGAAGAAACAAGGGGATAAAAAGAATGCGAGTAAAACAACCGATGATATTCAACTCGAGGCGAGTGTGGGAAATGAAGAAAGAAATACGTCCATTGCACAGAAGTTAGATCTCTTGCTGGAGGTCGTGAATGGACTGAACACCAGAATACAAGAACAAGACGAGAGATTGCAGAAGCAAGAAGAAAGAGTGAGTTTGAGGGACGTCTCAGCCTTACCTTCCGCACACAGTTCACCAAAGGCGAAGACAACCCCAGATCGTGTACCGTCATTTGAAGAACTTAAGAACGATTCGAAGGTGCAAGCCGAAGTAGATAGGAGGTTGCAGGCATACCACAATGCTTCACGAGTAGACTACACGGGTAAGTCAAATACTGCTATTAAGTCGGGAAGATTTAGGGCTGGGGTAGCTCGTATCAAAAACCCAATTAGTTGGCCACAAGACTTCTGCTCTGTCAATACAGGCTCCAAACAACCTACGTACGGCGAAATGTCCCTAGAACAGTGGGTACAAGGAATAATGCATTGTATTTTAGAACAATCTGAGAATAGAATTAGGGAGAATATGATGATTTATTTCACCTTTCTTATGCAGGATGCAATTGAATTATCAGCTTCCACGGCGCGTAAAGCTCATGCTGCAGTATTGCAGGAATTAGAGCGGGGCAAGGTCGATTGGGAAAATCTAGAAGCAATTGAAAAAATCAAAAATAGGCATACACAAAGAATTGTACAGGTGAACAAAGGTACTAGTGGACCTGGAATTCAAACTCAATGTTGTCAGCATTTTAATAAAGGTCAATGTAGATTCGACAATGAGCACATGTCAAACAATACGTTGTACCAACACTATTGCTCGTACTGTTGGAAAGAAACACAAAAGAAATACGACCACCCAATGTGTAGATGCTTAAGGATAAAAAATGCGCAAGGGGGGCAAAAGAACGAAGTCGTGAAGCCAAAACAGACAGAGCAGAAGGTTTAGCATTCTAAAACAACTACCTAGTAAAAATGTCGAGGAACAAAAATGTTACAGAAGTTCCTGTGACAATGAAAACGGTACAAGTGTAAACCAATGTATTACAAACAATAATGATGAAATATGCATGTACATTGTTGATAAAAAGCATACTAATTATTGTGAAGGTAATATGTTTAATATTAAGGGCAACAACTGCCTGGAATTTAAAAATGATGCATTCTATGACAGTAACATAAAAAATGGTCATGCCAGGAGCATTGAGTGTATAATATGTAGTAACAACACAAAAGCGAGTGATAGTACACGAGCAGATAATGATGTATCATTTGGTTTGCTGAATACCTGTACTGAAGGTACTGATATTGTATATACTAACAAATGTTCAAATTGTACTACTGTACAAAGTGCATATTGGTGCCAGGTAAGTGCTAGAAGCAACTTTAACTTGGCATTTCTAGATCTTGCAGCGAATAACTATACTAACAAAAGTTGGGAAATCAGTACCTTCCATATGGGTGAAAGCATTAAAAAGACAGGAGATACAAACATGAAAAATTTAAGTGAAGATATGTTACATGAAACGAATGAGTCAAAGATCAAATGGTTGTTAAATTATCAACGTGATGAGCTTCTGGCTAGTAAATCCCACAACTATGCTAGTCAAGAAAAAAGCACTTGGTATTTAGCAGACAACGTTGATTTGTTGCACAGACATTCTTTTAGTTCAAACAGCATTGATTTATTGCACATACATTCTTTTAGTTCACACAGTTTTAATTCAACTGTCACAACAGATAACATATCACAAGTGATATGTAACTATAGCAGGGGGAGGGAGGTTGAATACAACCAAATATTGAAAAATAAAAATGTCACAGGTGTTACGAATGAAAACAGTACTCTTGTGGAGAAGAGTGGTATAATAGGCAGACAATTTGGCTACATCCCTTTTACCATTAAAAAATACATTAGTTTACCAACTAATAAAGGCATTCCATTCGAAAATAATAGCCAATGGCTACAAACAATGCATGAAGCTGTATTAAAGTATAAGGTACCCAATTATCAGGGAGCAAGAATTCCGGTTCCATCTGATTTGAATATACGCGCTTGGAGAAGACTGTTAGAAAGCTATGATCTTCCTATCATTGCAGAATATTTAGAATTTGGGTTCCCTATAAATATAGATTGGGATATTTTTACAGGCAATAAACAAATTAAAAACCACTCCTCAGCGTTTATGAGAGCTTCAGGGGTAGACAAATATTTTGAGACAGAAACAAATGCAGCAGCAATGATAGGGCCACTGGAAAACGCACCATTTGAAAATACGAATTACTCACCGTTGTTGACTAGAGACAAACCAGATGGGGGAGTTCGGGTGATAGTCGATTTATCCTGGCCAGAAGGTAATAATGTCAATAGTTGTATCCCTGATGGAGAATTCGATGAAATTGATTTTGTCTTAAAATACCCTAGCATAGATTTAGTCTTAGAAAAAATTTGACAGTCAAAGTCACAAGCTATATTATATAAGGTGGATCTACAAAGAGCGTATAGAAATTTAAGAATAGATCCACTAGCATATCCACTGTTTGGTTTGCAATGGAAGAACGCCACTTACGTGGACGTTAGTATAGCGTTCGGTCTGAAAATCGGGGCCGCGGCGTGTCAGATGTGTACCGACGTTCTTGCGCATGCGCTACGCACACAAGGGGCGTGGGTCATGAACTATTTGGACGATTACGTAGGGGTATCTACAATTGATAAAGCTAATTCAGAATTTTTATCTTTAGTAAATCTATTGAAGCAAGTGGGACTGCCAATAAATGAAACCAAAGTCGAGCCCCCAAGTACAAAGATTACTTGTCTAGGTGTATTAATAGATACACAGGCAGGGATAATAGCTATCCCTGATGAAAAAATGGTTCAAATAAAAAAGTTATGCAAGGAATGGTCAACAAAAGAGTATACCAACAAGAAACAAATACAAAGTCTGATAGGAAAATTAATATATTTACACAGATGTGTCAAGCCAACTAGACTTTTCATAAATCGTATGTTGGCAACACTCAGAAATGCCCCAGTAAAAGGTCAGTTTAAAATACCAGCAGCTTTTTATAAAGATGTACAGTGGTTTAACAAATTCTTAGACCACTTTAATGGGTCAGTAAAAATACATGAAAATCACAAGGTGGATCATCAAATTTTTGTAGATGCATCTCTGCAGCAAGTGGGGGCTATCTGGAATAAAGAAGTTTATTCATGTAGTATCCCTAGTAGGTTAAAAGATTTGGTGTCCATAGTCCAACTAGAGGCAGCTAACTTAACTATGGCCTGCAAGCTATGGGGGAGTAAATGGAAAAATACTAGGGTAATCGTCTGGTGCGATAACCTTGCAGTAGTCCAAGCATGCCAATCACATAGAATAAGAGATAACTGGCTAATGGCTTGTTGTAGAACGTTGTGGTTTACTGCAGCTATTAATAATATTGAAATTTCAGTTAGACATATATATGGTAGTGCAAATGTTAAAGCAGATATGTTATCGCGCTGGGACATATATAAAAATAGTAATGCTATAGAGGCAAAATTTTTGAAGAATTGTTGCAATTGGAATCATGTTAACAGTGAAATGCTATGGCCTAACTTTCAATTATAACCGACAGCAGTATTTGACTATTAACCCTTATTAAGAAGTGTAAATTAAAAATTAAGGATAGATATTGCTCTCCTACATTGTATATTTACAGGAAGTGCTGCATTGGTAGCCTTACAACAGCAGGCTTTTGCGAGGATACAGGCAGCCTTGCGACCTAGGACTGCTTCTGCATATGCCGCGGGATTCCGTCAATTTCTGGCCTTTACAGTGAAGATGTGCCTTGATCAACCTCATGAAGAGGCAGTACTGCTGTTGTACTTGGAATATCTGGCGCAGCAAGGACTCAAAAGTAACTCTATAAGAAATCAAGTGTCGATTTTGAAACATTACTTTGCATTACTGAAGTGGCCCACACAAGTGTTTAACTCTAGAAACATTCAAATGTTAATAAAGTCTGTACAAAGGAACTCTGTCATAGCTGTAAAGTTAAAGGGAGTAATTGATTTGAAAATGTTGAAGAAATTGATTAGAAAAACTCGAACTTATACCAATGGTGAAATATTTGCAGCAGTTTTCACAGTAGCGTTCTTTGGTTTCTTCAGACTGTCTACTCTGTTACCAAACAAAAGTACTGAATTTGATGGAACTAGATTTCCTGTGCAAAATGATCTGGTATTTGGACCTCCAGGAGTACATATGATAGTAACGTGCAGTAAAACCATGCAAAATTCAAATGAAATGCAAGTGGTTCAGTTGCCAAACCTTACAGCCCAGGAATTTTGTCCAGTAATGGCCTTGAAAAAATTATTAAAAATAGTACCACAAGGAAAAAATCTCCCAGTTTTCCAGATTATTACAAAACGAGGTTGGATGGTGCTAACAGCCCCTAGGGTAAGGTCATTTCTAAAACTTGTAATAACGTCCATGGGTTTGAACCCAAGTACATACACAGCTCATGCGTTCAGACGCAGTGGGGCTTCACTTGCATTTGATAATAATATTGAGTTGAGTAAAATAAAGCAACATGGATCCTGGAAGTCAGAAGCCATATGGACCTACCTACGCTCTACCCCTAAAGCAGCTAGTGCTGTGCCCCGTACCTTTCAACAACTAATGCTCAATACACTATAAACATGTTGGGAGTTTGGCTAGTTATGTCATTTATTTTTAAAGATAAAAGAGTATGACATAGTTGGTTATACAAGTAAAAAGACATTGTGGTATGAATTTTATTTTATTTTATAACAGTTTTAAACACGCTTTTTCACAAGCTAGAAAACTATGGTGTATATAGATTAACATAGTAGTAATGGTTGTCAATGGTTGTGAAACTAGCCTGATATCTTATTATTAGAAATTTAATAAAACAGATTGCTAGTAAATACTTGAGATAACTGGAGTAGTTTAACATATATGTGTTAACCAGACTAAAATTTGTTAACTAATATGCTAATATGTAAAAAGAAGTTTAATAAACTCCAAACTATATATAGTTATATATATTGTGCATTAGTTTCTTTCATCTGTGTATTCTCATCCTGCAACTGTGGATGAAATGCGTATGTAATAGCAGACGAATTCAGTTGAAGGGGAGGTAGGAAATTCGAACACATGGAACATCACCTTTAGCCCTGTTTTGGGACGACCTACAAAAAAGACAATATAATATGCAAATTAACTTCCTGTGGGGTGATACTGAGAAATTCTGGCAATAGACAATCTCCCGCCAAATTTACTTTAAAGCCTGCAGCAACATGTTTTACAATCAGTTGTGGGGTTGAAAGCCAGAAATTCATACAATTGCCCACCCTCCCTCCCCTGTTATAAGTAACAGTAAGGGTAGATAGAAAGTAATTCACAATGGCTAGTTATGTCATTTATTTTTAAAGATAAAAGAGTATGACATAGTTGGTTATACAAGTAAAAAGACATTGTGGTATGAATTTTATTTTATTTTATAACAGTTTTAAATACGCTTTTTCACAAGCTAGAAAACTATGGTGTATATAGATTAACATAGTAGTAATGGTTGTCAATGGTTGTGAAACTAGCCTGATATCTTATTATTAGAAATTTAATAAAACAGATTGCTAGTAAATACTTGAGATAACTGGAGTAGTTTAACATATATGTGTTAACCAGACTAAAATTTGTTAACTAATATGCTAATATGTAAAAAGAAGTTTAATAAACTCCAAACTATATATAGTTATATATATTGTGCATTAGTTTCTTTCATCTGTGTATTCTCATCCTGCAACTGACAACAACAAAAACTTCCTTACAATAGACCAACAATATGCTGATGACATAGGATGGGCATCAACAGGACAACATATTATTGAAAACATAGAAAGAGAAGTACCGCATGCACTCAAGAAAAGAAATCTTAAAATCAATCCAGAGAAAACAGAAAAATATAGAATAACCAGAAATGGAGATACAGAATGGAAAAAAAATGCAAATATGTTGGAAGTCTCTTAGGAACAAATGAAGATATAAACAGATGAACAAGTCTTGCTCACAGAGCTTTCAACTGTCTTCACAGCATTTTCAAGTACAAAACCTTAAATTTAAAACTGAAATTGAGAATTTTTCAAGCACTCATAGAAAGCATATTCTTATACAACAGTGAATGTTGGAGCCTGAACAAAGAACAAGAAGAAAGGATAAACATCACACAAAGAAAATATCTTCGCAACATCCTTGGAATAAGATGGCACAAAAACAACTGGATATCAAATAATAAATTATATGAAAAAACTCAACAACAAGAATGGTCAACAAAGATTATGAGCACACAGAAGACTCAGATTTTTGGGACATGTAGCAAGATTGCCAAATAATGCACCAGCAAAGCTAGCATTATACGAATCAATCAGAAAAACAAAGAAACCAAAAGGAAAACCTCAAACAATTCTTATAAATGTTTTACAAAAGGTGATTGGAACCTTGGTAGTGGTTCTCACAGGCAAAACCAGCGGGAGCTCATTGCCTCGGCGGGAGCTCGTGGCCTCGGTCCATGTCTCTGTCATGCCATGAAGCATATAAAAGGTCCTTAATTTTAAAGCTTCGATCATGGAGAAGTCATGGAAAAAATATTGAAATTTAGTGGATACACCCTGTATTATTTCTCTTTGAATAATTTGTCCTTTTTTGTTCAATAAAAACTATATTGATGTGAAGAAAATCACCAGTTTGGTAAAGTGAAAAAAGGAATTCTTCTATATCCTATACATTTTTATATTTGCCTGTACTTATGACACACATTACAGAAAAATGGATATTTTGCATTTTACTATAAGTTTAATACTCTATATCTGAACTATTCTGCATCCTAATGTTATTTATGAAACAGTACCAGATAGACTAGTGCTTGTACTTTTATGTGTGTGATTTTAAAGTCTATTTATTTATTTATTTGGGGTTTTACGTCACTTTCAACGCTGTACAGGTCACATCACGACGGGTAGTTGGAAGGGCAGAGGAAACCAGTACATACAGTTCGTTAGGGTTCTGTACTGTAAACTGCCGACCAACGGCAAGCAACTACCAGCTTTCCCACTTGAGGCCATGCCGGGAACTGAACCCCAGCCTCAGAGGTGGGAGGCGAGAGTGTTACCACTCTGCCACCGTGGCCCCGTAATTTTAAAGTCAATAAGATGTATATTTATTTTATAAATCATTTTTAAAATAAGATATCTCTTCCCATATATTCTGTATGTTTTACACAGACATGTTCGTTCAAGCGTGATGTTTTGCCGTTCAAATGATGATATGTAACATTGTGATGTAAGATGCTAAAGGTCAATAACTGTCACAGTTGAGTAAGTTTTTTTTATCAGATTGGTAATGTTTCAACAAAATTTTCCAACATATATGTTATGTACAAGTTGAGATTTTGTACAAGTTGCAACTTGTATAAGAAATCTATACAAGTTGCAACTTGTACAAACAGCTCACATGCTGAACTTAGTGTATCACACAAAAGTTTATTTTTATTTTTTCTTTCTGCATGATAAACAATGTAAATAACTTTAACTTGAGTGTTAAAGTACAAACTTTACATATTAATATATATATATTAATAACTTTATTATATTTTAAATGTTTTAAGTGTCAAATTTTTCAAGACTTTTCTGTAAATTCAGTGCTAATTTTTTATGGAAAAATTAAAAACATAATGACACTCTCACATTAATTTGGATATTTATACACATGAAATAAGAAATATTTTCAATAAAAATTGTTAATTTAAACAAGATTATTTTGAAATCCAACTTGTACAACAGTATTATACAAGTTGGGTTTATTTGATGGTGAAATTCTGTACAAGTTACAACTTGTACAGCCAATCCTGTATGAGTTGCAACTTGTACAGACTGCTTGTACAAGTTTCAACATGTACAGGCTCTTTGTACAAATTGCAACTTGTACAAAATCTCAACTTGTACATAACATATACATGGTGAATGAGCCGCTCGACAATAGATTTTCCATGCAATTACAGTGCTGTGCATGTGCGTTTAGGTTGGTTTTTTTTTTGTTTTTTTTTTGTTTTGTTTTTTTGTTGTTGTTGTTGTTTTTTGTTTTTTTTAGTATTTTGCACCACTCCAGATCTAGTGCATTCGATATGCTTATTGTGTTTGATTTGCGCTATAGAAATGTATAATTCTAATTCTAATTCTAGTGCATTTACAGATGATATAACAATTTTTTTAATATATCGTTCTATTTGATACATTTTCAAACATTTGCTTTTCTTGTCTTGAAGCCACAAAATCGGTAATGATTACAAATCAATTGCCAATTGTAAATACTACGTACACCTTTTAAAGAAAAATATCTACAATGATGTTACAATGCAATACTTAATACAGGCGATTTCAATTTCTATTCTTTCAACAGCTCCATAAACAATAATAAAATACTGTTTTAAATGTATATTAGTCAATAAATATAAAATGCAATCGATTGTTATTGTTATTATTACATTGTGATGAAAATTTGCATTTCACAAAATGGACAATTTCACAACTAATCATGTGGTAACATATAGTTCTACACCAGACAGGGATATTTTGAAGTGGCAAAATAATTGAAATGTTTAAATGTAAATGTTAAAACAATAGTCATACAAGATACATAAGTTAGTACATTTGGTATTGCGCATTTATACAAGTCTGTTTCAAATGTGCAGTCAATTTGTTATATTTAAGTCTACTTATAGTATTTATTTAACAGATATGTCTTAACATTTTTCGTAAACAGTTTCAGATTTGAAGAGCTCTAAATGTTGTCCGGTAATTCATTCCACAATGAAGGGCCACTCACACTAAATGATCTTGATGCAAAGGTGTTTCAGTTTGTTTTAGGAAGTAGGAGCAAATTTGAGTCTTTGGAAGATCTTAGTCCTTCTTTGAGTACTGGCTTTTTGTCAGCAGATTCTGTATTCAGGGGCATCGCCTTGAAAGCATTTATACACAAGCACTAATATTTTTAATAATTCAATCCTTGCAACTATTTTTATGATATGATAGTAATTACCAGTAAAATAGTAATTATTATAAGACATGTCAATGCATATTAGCTGCTTTTCAAACAAAGCATTTAAGCAGGGGAAAATTCTGTAGATCACCTAAAAGAAAATATGATTGCCCTTCAAGTTGAGTCAACCAAAATATTACAAACATATTTGAGATTGAGTTTATTTGTACAGACAAAAGTGTATATTTATCTATCATCCCAAAATTTAATAAGCTGACACTCAATTCACATGGTTACCGCCCTTGAATAGGTTTTATTATTCAAACAAAAACAGTAGAATGAAGGCATGACTGAAAAAGTACCTTAATTAATTGATGAAAAACTAGTATATGTAAGAATAATTAATATTTTATGTCAACTGATAAAGTTATTTTTTAACTAGAGATTGTGTCTCGACACAGTGTATCCCCGGACGGGACATGGTTGAAGCATGACAAACAGAGTATTATGTTTGCTGGATGGGACATGATGGACCTTACATAGATTTTGTACTTACAGTAGATTCCCTCTATATTACACCTGCTGTATAACATTCAGGGTACAGGATTTTGTGTAAGATGTCTTGACATGTTAAAGCTGTAGTTACAATAATAAGGAGATCCCAGCCATTGTAAATGCGAAAGACCATATTCAACCCTGAATGAGGGCCCAAAGGGTAAATTTGACCCCACTAAAAGATTTGGGGCACATAATTTCTTATAAGTTGTTTTCACATCTCAAATGTCTAAGACCACAAATAAGGGAAACATAGGCCATTATAAGTATGAAGGACCACATTCAAGCTCGAATGAGGGGTTCACCATGATAATGACCCCACCAAAAGATTCAAAGCACACAATTTCCTATAAGTTGTCTTCACAACCAAAAAAGCTACAACCTATTATAAGTGAGACACAGGCCACTATAGATATCAGGGACTAAATATGACTTCCATGGAGGGGTCAAAGCTCAAATCTGACCCCACATGGTTTGCTTTAGTTGTCTTGACATCCCACACCTCTATGAATTATAAGTTGTGACCAATAATAAGGGAGATATAGGTCATTATAAGTATGTTTATATTCCCATCCCATGATTTCCTATAGATTGATTTACCATCCCAAACCTGTACAACCAATAATAAGCGAGTTATAAGCACTTTTAAGTTTGGGTATCCTTTTTTTACCTTGAAGGAGGGGTCCAAGGTCAAATTTGACCATACTAGAAGATTCCCAGCCCATGATTTCCAATAAGTCTGTTTAACATCCCAAACCTGTATGACCAATAATAAGCGAGTTATAAGCACTTTTAAGTTTGGCTATCCTCGTTTGACCTTGAAGGAGGGGTCCAAGGTCAAATCTGAGCACACCAATAGATTCCCAGCCCATGATTTCCTATAAGTTGGTATACCATTCCAAACCTCTAGGATCAATAACAAGGGAGATATAAGCAATTTTCATGATTGACAAAGAAACGCCTGTGGCAGCCATCTTTTTTTTCAAAATGAGGCCAAAAATATTCCTAGTCAAGATTTTGTAATGAGGAACATATCTTGCAAATTTGAGATCTCTACCTATAATACCCTTTGCTCTAGAGGGCCAACAAGGGTCCTTGCTGAAAGTAAAAAAATCTTGTTTTTCAAAATGAGGCCAAAAATATTCCCAGGCAAGATTTTATGGTTATGAATATATCCTGCAAATTTGAGAAGGCTAGCTATAATATTTTTTTCGTTAGAGCGGTAATGGTGAAATCTCTCTACACACAGGCCAAAAATGGCCTCAGTGAGGTACTTTGGCGGTCTGTGGATGACCTTCAGTGAAGAGCTTCAAGGTCAAATTTTTGCATGCTTACAGCGGACATATGTATGTATTATATATACCACCCATAAGAGGATCTAAGTTTCTGTATATGAGAACTGGGCCAAAATGGTCAAAATCTGACTTTTAAGAGGCCACCAGTAACCTTGAAATTGAAGGTCAAGGTCACAAAACAATTGCATTCGTGGCATTGCCCATATATACCCACATACCAAATTTGAAAGGTCTAACTAAAATATTCTTTAAGTTATGGTGTCCAAAAGGAAATCTCTATGGTGACAGTGGCAGCCATGGCGTGACCGTACTAAATCCTTAGTATCCCTAACTTTCATCCGGGGATACATTTACAAAGAAACTATAACCTATATCAAGACAAGTTTCTAGTGTGGGGATTAGGCAATTACCATATTAGGTCACAAAGTGATCACTAAACTGAAACAGCTAGCCCTTTGGCCAATTACAGGTTAAATGATAATTTTTATCAAAAACAAAACCATTCCCTGAGTGGATTCCCAGTGGACTGGTTCTTGATCTGACTGCAACTTCAACATTATTCTATTCTGGTGTGAGACAGCTTACACTTCATCCTTCTTTCTGTTAGTTATTCAACTATTTTACAGACTACAGTTTCAGATTTTAAAATGACTTCAATAGGTTGAATTATAGTTATTCAGCTACCTTTGCGTGCTAATTTAATTACTACAAATTGTTTTAGTGTCGCCTTACATTCAGACAAGACGTCTCACAATAGTAGCAAACATTGTTTTGTATATATACTCCGTGCAATATTTTCTCTAACTATACGACTCTTTTGGAGCACTATTAAGCTATCCATCCCAATTAAGCTCTATAGTGAGCGAAGTGAACAGAAAAATTGCCTCCTGGAAAATTGGCCTCCTTGAAATTTGTGTGTGTATGCGTGTTTGTGTGTGTGTGTGTGTGTGTGTGTGTGTGTGGGGGGGGGGTGTGTGAAAAATTTGGCCTCCTTTGATTTTTTTTTTGGATGTTTACACCAGTTTAATTTTACTTTTTTTTACCTTAGAGTCCTTTTGTAGAAGGAGATTAAGCGCTATAAAAGTCCAATTAGAATTAGAATTTCTAGGGGAATAACAATGACTAAGTAGAATTTAAAATCCTTGTGTTCAGAAGTGTATTAAAACAAAATTCAATAATAAAATGACAGCACTTATCAGTAAACCAAAAATGGCCGAATTATGGTTTGGATGTTTTGAATATTACCCATGCATACAGAAGTAGTAATACATTCAATGAATGCTAATGTGTGGTGTTGGAGAAAAGCCTGTGGCTCATTTGATGAAATTCCATCTGTTACAATGGGAACTTGCAAAAGGAAATTCTTAATGAATTCTAATATGACATTAACAGTGCTTAATCTGCATCAACAGACAGACCCAAAGGTGCAACAAGATTTTAAAGGTCAATACAGCAAGGTCAAAGGTCAGTGTCACACCATGACATGGCACACCTAAAACCCTCAACCAATGTCCCTACCAAGTATAAACTTATTACACCTTACAGTCTCTGAGATATAGCCTGGACAAGATTTTATAGGTCAAGGTCACTACAGCAAGGTCAAAGGTCAAATCAAGGTCACAGTATGACATAGCACACCTACACCCCCTAATCAATGTCCCTACCAAGTATCAGCTTCCTACACCTTACGGTTTCCAAAATAAAGCTCGGACTAGGTTTTATAGGTCAAGTTCACTATGGCAAGGTCAAATCAGGGTGACACCATGATGTTGCACACCTACTACCCCCAACCAATGTCCTCACCAAGTATCAGCTTCCTAGACCTTACAGTTTCCGAAATATAGCCTGGACAAGATTTTATAGGTCAAGGTCACTACGGCAAAGGTCAAATCAAGGTCACACTATGACGTTGCACATCTACACCCCCTAACCAATGTCCCTACCAAGTATCAACTTCCTACACCTTACAGTGCTGAGATATATCCCGGACAAGGTTTCACAGGTCAAGGTCACTACGGCAAGGTCAAATCAAGGTCAGACCATGATGTTGCACACCTACAACTCCTAACCAATGTTCCTACCAAGTATCAACTTCCTACACCTCACGTTTTATGAGATATAGCCCGGACAAGATTTTATAGGTCAAGGTCACTACGGCAAGGTCAAATCAAGGTCACACCATGACGTTGCACACCTATACCCCCTAACCAATGTCCCTACCAAGTATCAACTTCCTACACCTTTACAGTTTCTGAGACATAGCCCGGACAAGATTTTCAAACTCAAGATCACTACGGCAAGGTCAAAGGTCAAATCAAGGTCAGACCATGACGTTGCACACCTACACCCCCCAACCAATGTCCCTGCCAAGTATGAACTTCCTACACCTTACGGTTTCTGAGATACAGCCTGGACAAACTACTTACCGCCGCCCGCCCGCCCATCTGGACACCATGGGTGAAAACAATACCCCGACAGCCCTTAAGGACTGTGGGGTAAAAATGATTTAAAGTTTCAAATTCGGGGTATTATGTTCCATTCAGCCAGGGTCTTTTTGTGGGACATGCCCTCAGTATTGCCAATTGTGTGGCTTGAACCCACACAGGGCTAAGCTGTGCAATATTTAAGAATCCCTTGAAAAGGGGATGTTTATTGGTTTCACCTCCAGGTTTCAGACAGCCTGCAACCCCACTGCAGTATTTTCTAATACTGAATATTTATAATATAAGGCCTATCTAACTGATTTTCGGCACTTAAGATCTATAGGCACGGGATATATATTTGACCTGGGATTTAACATATACAAACTTAACTTGATATATAGATTTGGTTGTTATGAACATTTATGCAATGGGCAATCATTGTTCACAGAAAAAAAATCCTTATCAAGTTTCATTTAATCAGTTTTTTTCAACTTAACTATTAAATTTTTCAGGTTCACCATATTGTTGTCTTCACCAATACCAATGCCTTGTGCATCTTCCTTTAGCCTTATCACAAGTTTTATGATAGATGGAGATCTGGTTTGCTTTAGTAAATATGATGGTCTCTGTACTTTTGTATTGAAAATGGGTTACATGTTATAAAATGGTAAAAATAAATGCATATTACTGTTATGTTTTTGATGAACAAAATATTGATTTTCTGGTGATAATATACACAGTGGCAGCAATTTTATATACCTTTTAATATGAAATGCCTACAAAGAATTCTGTATGTAAAAATAGCATCGGAGATGTCCGTATCCCACAGCCTGGGGAAATAGTTTTCAACACAATGAGATATAGAACCTAACCAATGTCCCTACCAAGTATCAATGTTCTGCATCTTACAGAATCCAAGAAATAGCCTGGAAAGATTTTAAAACTCATGGTCACTATAACAAGGTCAAAGCTCAAATCAAGATTGCAGCACGACCTGTCACACATACAACCTCGAAGCAATGTCCCTACCATGCATCAACCTCATACACATAATGGTTTGAGGGATTTTGCCCGGACAAAATTTTAAAGGTCAAGGTCACTACAGTAAGATCAAAGGTCAAATCAAGGTCACATAATGACATTGCACACCTTCAACTCCCAACCAATGTCCCTACCAAGTATTAAGTTCCTACACCTTACATTTTCCGAGATATAGCCCAGACAAGATTTCAAAGGTCAAGGTCACTACAGTAATATCAAAGGTCAAATCAAGGTCACACCAAGACATTGCACACCTACAACATGAAACCAATGTCCCTACCAAGTATCAACTTCCTACACCTTACAGTTTTCAAGATATGGCCCGGAAAAGATTTTAAGGGTCAAGGTCACTATGGCAAGGTCAAAGGTCATATCAAGGTCACACCATGATGATGCACACCTACAGCCCATAACCAATGTCCTTACCATGTATCAACTTCCTACACCTTACGGTTTCTGAGAAATAGCCCGGACAAACTTTTTTTGGTCAAGGTCACTACAGCACGGTCAAAGGTCAAATCAAGGTCACACCATGACGTTGCACACCTACATCCCCTAGCCAATATCCCTACCAAGTATCACCTTCCTACACCTTACGGTTTCTGAGATACAGCCCAGACAAACTTTTTCCCGCCACCCGCTCGCCCATCCGGACACCATAGGTGAAAACAATACCCTGACAGCCCTTAAGGGCTGTGGGGTAAAAAAAAACAAGAGTACCCAGATATCGCAGGTCATCTGCCATGGCATGTAATAATAACTAAATGGGAAAATCCAGATATTATATATATATACATATAAATATATTTTTTTGTATCAGTCTCGACAATTGATGGGATCTTAGTTGGACCAGGGCCCATCTTCTCATATTTTTCACGAGGATCCAACCAGTAGTATTTGCATAATCATGCTAACATTATCATGAATACCAAAAAGGCCAGAAAGCTAATACTTAACCATGACCTCCAAATAACGGGGTGAATAGGTTGATATTTATATTTACTCAAAACGGGTGTGTTACATAATATAGTTCAACTCAAGGGGTTCACCTATACTTCAGGGACCACATTCACAAAATGGATTAAGCTAACTTTCATGGACAAATGGCTTAGCTAATCTCTTGATTAAATTGGTACTCACAAAATTACGCTAATTTTTGGATTAATTGCAGCAATTTCAACTACGGGGCGGATTAAACATAATCCAAAAGTTAACCCAAAAATGAGTTTAACTTCTCTGTGAATACTAAGCATAGTCCTATTCCAATGTTTTGAATTAACTTGATTTGATCTTCATTCTTTGCTGATCTTTTCCTTATCCCTGTTGTGAATATGGCACCTGGCCATTTGAATACTTATGAATGCAATTAACCTACATTACCTCAAATGCTACTGCTTGTATTGTGAATAGTTTGGATGGCAAGACAAAAACAAACTGGGAGTGCATGTAACAAAAAAAAACTTCAAAAATTTTATTTCAATTTTCAATTTTATTTTGAAAAACAACACAACACTGTTTCTAAACTTTAAAATAGTCACAGAAACCCACAATTCTAGTCTAAATAAATTATTATTATTATTGATATTATGGTTTCTGCTTATCAATGGCTTGCACAAACTTTAAACGGTTAAACAATTTTTAGTAGATTCTGCTGTGTTCTCAATATTATAAAGTACTCTAGTTTTAGGTACTTGTGGCAGTTGTAACCAATCCTGAAGATACTTTGAGATTCTCTTGTATTTAATAATACTTTTTAAAAATATTACATAATTTCTTTTATTCACATCCGATGATGACTCACTCAGTTTTGTAAGTGTATAAAAACCAATTTATATATCCATTTTAATCAGTCGCAATTCAATTTTTTTTCACTCAATTACACACAGGCTGAAGAACTCTTTAATTATAATTACAGACACTTCAATTCTAACTGAATCATAAAACACACATTAAAACATTAATATTCTAACATTTTCAAATCAATAGAAAGTAACAGCATTCCCACATCATATATCCACTGAACTCCCTGAAAAAAATCCAACAATTTTATAGTTTTACCTTTGTAGAATTATTTTTTAAATTACTTTGCTTGTATCAGTAAGAGTGTAACGAGCCAGAATACATTAACATGAACAGGAAGAACTGATACAAAAGTCAATAAAAACAACTAATCTAAAATGCATGCACTATGTCTTGTTGAAAACTCAGACAAAAACAAAATGACAACAGATTCCTGATAAAATTAATTTTAAAGTGAAACAGCCAAATGTTACCCATAAATAGCAATTGGTGCTTAAGTTGATATTCTCATAAAACTCAAAAGTTTTGGTAAAAGAAAACTCGGGTGTCAAGAATTTTAGCAAATGCTATAAATACAAGGAAGGGAGTATACATACATGTGTAAATGATTTGATTTTTGATTTCAACTGATTAGTCACATAATATTATTGCATCCTATCCCAGATCCCAAATCTTGCTCGTTGAATTTATCCACATACAGGATAATGTGTAGAGTAAGAAATCTAAAATTCGCCACATATCTGAAATTCGCCACATATGAAAATACTAATAAAACAAGCATTCTGACGCATGCATTTATCTCCCGCCGTATAAATTAGATGTCCTAAAGATAGTGGAATATAAATTTTCCTGCGAGATGGAGGCACATGTAGAAGTGACAAGTTTAATGTTTGATTGCAATACTTTTAAAGACAAAAGGCATTTACTCATTTTAGTAGCTATTACTTTACCATCCAAAGAGCTACAGTTCTGCCACTTCATTATGCAGATCAACTCAAAGTAGGGAAGCACGTCTTTAGAAGAAATAGCCTATCTGTACTACTTTTAGAGATACAAGACATTTACTTATTTTAGTGGCTATTACTCTGCCATCTAAAGAGCTACAGTTCTGCAACTTCACTATGTGGTAGATCACCCAAAAGTAGGTGAATGACTTATTTAGAAGAAATTGCCCACCTGTAATACTTTTAGAGACTAGACCAAGGATGCATCTGTGGCCAGATGCAAAATGTATCCACCGGCAAAGGCAAAAGTAGCTATTACTCAGCTATGGCACGAGCTAGAGGTCTGAAATTTTAGTATGTTATAGCTGACCCAAAAGTAGGTGAATAACATATTTGCACAAAATTCTCTAAATGCAATAGTTTTCAAGTTACAAGTGATTTTACTCACGACGGAAGTTATGGAAAAGCCCAAAAGTAGCTATTACTCACTTAGCTATTCAGATAGACACCCAAGTTACTCACCATGTTGTTGCTATGGAAAAAGTAGGTGAATGACATATTTTAACAAAATGCTCTAAATGTAATACTTTTCAAGTTATAAATGATTTAGTGTTGAGTAAGAACTTCAAAGTAGCTATTACTCCGCTATGCAATGAGCCACAGGTCTGGAATTTTACTATGTTATAGCTGCCTCAAAATAGGTGAATAACATACTGAAACTAAATAATGTAAATGCAAAAGTTTTCAAGTTATAAGTGATTTACCCAACAGTGATAACCTAAAAGTAGTTATTATTCAGCTATGCCATGAGCTACAGGTCTGAAATTTTACGATGTTATAGCTGACCCAAAAGTAGCTGCATAACATATTTGCACAAAGTGCTCTAAATGCAGTACTTTTCAAGTTATAATTGATTTAGTGCATGATTTAATTAATTTTAATGTATTAAAATTTATTTTAAAAATTCATAAAAAAACTTAAGCATGTGAAACTTCTCCAAAATGTAGGTGAATGAGTTATTTGAGAAATACTGGCTATCTGCAATACTTTTAGTGATAATAGGCATTTACTTATTTTGAGTAGGTGAGTAATTAGCTACAGGTCTGAAACTTCACCAAGTGAAAGCTGTCGCAAAAGTAGGTGAATGACTTATTCGAGAAAAATTGGCTATCTGCAATACTTTTAGAGATAATTAGCATTTACTCATTTTGAGTAAGTGAGTAATTACCTACGGGTCTGGAACTTCACCATGTGAAGGCTATCCGCAATACTTCTAGGGATAATTAGCATTTACTCATTTTGAGTAGGTGAATAATTAGCTACGGGTCTGAAACTTCACCAAGTGATGGCTCTCCCAATAGTAGATGAATGAGTTATTTGAGAAAAATTGGCTATCTGCAATACTTTTAGAGATAATTAGCATTTACTCATTTTGAGCAGGTGAGTAATTAGCTATGGGGCTGAAACTTCACCATGTGAAAAGCTCTCCCAAAAGTAGGTGAATGAGTTATTTGAGAAAAATTGGCTATCTGCAATACTTTTAGAGATAATTAGCATTTACTCATTTTGAGTAGGTGAGTAATTAGCTACAGGTCTGAAACTTCACCAAGTGAAAGCTCTCCCAAAAGTAGGTGAATGAGTTATATGAGGAAAATTGGCTATCCGCAATACTTTTAGAGATAATTAGCATTTACTCATTTTGAGTAGGTGAATAATTAGCTACGAGTCTGAAACTTCACCAAGTGAAAGCTCTCCCAAAAGTAGATGAACGAGTTACTTGAGAAAAATTGTCTATCTGCAATAATTTTAGAGATAATTAGCATTTACTCATTTTGAGTAGGTGAGTAATTAGCTACGGATCTGAAACTTCACCATGTGAAAGCTCTTCCAAAAGTACCTGAAGGAGTTATTTGAGAAAAATTGGCTACCTGCAATACTTTTAGAGATAATTAGCATTTACTCATTTTCAGCAGGTGAATAATTAGCTACGGGTCTGAAACTTCACGAAGTGAAAGCTCTTTCAAAAGTAGGTGAATGAGTTATTTGAGAAAAATTGGCTATCTGCAATACTTTTAGAGATAATTAGCATTTACTCATTTTGAGTAGGTGAATAATTAGCTACAGGTCTGAAACTTCACCAAGTGAAAGCTCTCTCAAAAGTAGGTGAATGAGTTATTTGAGAAAAATTGGCTATCTGCAATACTTTTAGAGATGATTCGCATTTACTCATTTTGAGCAGGTGAGTAATTAGCTACGGGTCTGAAACTTCACCAAGTGAAAGCTCTTCCAAAAGTAGGTGAATGAGTTATTTGAGAAAAATTGGCTATCTGCAATACTTTTACAGATAATTTGCATTTACTCATTTTGAGTAGGTGAATAATTAGCTACAGGTCTGAAACTTCACCAAGTGAAAGCTCTCTCAAAAGTAGGTGAATGAGTTATTTGAGAAAAATTGGCTATCTGCAATACTTTTAGAGATAATTCGCATTTACTCATTTTGAGTAGGTGAGTAATTAGCTACGGGTCTGAAACTTCACCAAGTGAAAGCTCTCCCAAAAGTAGGTGAATGAGTTATTTGAGAAAAATTGGCTATCTGCAATACTTTTACAGATAATTTGCATTTACTCATTTTGAGTAGGTGAATAATTAGCTACAGGTCTGAAACTTCACCAAGTGAAAGCTCTCTCAAAAGTAGGTGAATGAGTTATTTGAGAAAAATTGGCTATCTGCAATACTTTTAGAGATAATTAGCATTTACTCATTTTGAGTAATTAGCTACGGGTCTGAAACTTGACCATGTGAAAGCTCTTCCAAAAGTAGGTGAATGAGTTGAGAAAAATTGGCTATCTGCAATACTTTTAGAGATAATTCGCATTTACTCATTTTGAGTAGGTGAGTAATTAGCTAAGGGTCTGAAACTTCACCAAGTGAAAGCTCTCAATTAGCTACAAATGAGAAAATAGCTATTACTCACTTATGGCATGCAATAGAACCCCAAACTATGTACCATCTTATAGCTAAGGACAAAGTAGCTGAACAACATATTTTAGGCAAACACTCTAACTGCAATAGTTTTGGAGTTACAATGGCTTTACTCAACAGTCAGAATTTCAAAGTAGCTATTACTCAGCTTTCAAAGATTCAACAGGTCTGAAACTTTACTATGTGATAGCTTACCAAAAAGTAGATGGACAACATATTTGAAAAGATTTCCCTAACTTTAATACTTTTGAAGATATTTGACATTTACTTCTTTTGTTATTTAGCTACAAATGAGAAAATAGCTATTACTCACTTATGGCATGCAATAGAACCCCAAACTATGTACCATCTTATAGCTAAGGACAAAGTAGCTGAACAACATATTTTAGGAAAACACTCTAACTGCAATAGTTTTGGAGATACAATGGCTTTACTCAACAGTCGGAATTTGAAAGTAGCTATGACTCAGCTATCAAAGGTTCAACAGGTCTGAAACTTTACTATGTAATAGCTTACCAAAAAGTAGATGGACAACATATTTGAAAAGATTTCCCTAACTTTAATACTTTTGAAGATATTTGACATTTACTTCTTTTGTTATTTAGCTACAAATGAGAAAATAGCTATTACTCACTTATGGCATGCAATAGAACCCCAAACTATGTACCATCTTATAGCTAAGGACAAAGAAGCTGAACAACATATTTTAGGAAAACACTGTAACTGCAATAGTTTTGGAGATACAATGGCTTTACTCAACAGTCGGAATTTGAAAGTAGCTATTACTCAGCTATCCATGGTGCAACAGGTCTGAAACTTAACTATGTGATAGCTTACCCAAAAGTAGATGAATAACATATTTGAAAAGATTTCTATAACTCTAATACTTTTGAAGATATTTGGCATTTACTTCTTTTGTTATTTAGCTACAAATGAGAAAATAGCTATTACTCACTTATGGCATGCAATAGAACCCCAAACTATGTACCATCTTATAGCTAAGGACAAAGTAGCTGAACAACATATTTTAGGAAAACACTCTAACTGCAATAGTTTTGGAGATACAATGGCTTTACTCAACAGTCGGAATTTGAAAGTAGCTATTACTCAGCTATCCACGGTGCAACAGGTCTGAAACTTTATTATGTGATAGCTTACCCAAAAGTAGATGAATAACATATTTGAAAAGATTTCTGTAACTGTAATACTTTTGAAGATACTTGGCATTTACTTCTTTTGTTATTTAGCTACAAATGAGAAAATAGCTATTACTCACTTATGGCATGCAATAGAACCCCAAACTATGTACCATCTTATAGCTAAGGACAAAGTAGCTGAACAACATATTTTAGGAAAACACTCTAACTGCAATAGTTTTGGAGTTACAATGGCTTTACTCAACAGTCAGAATTTCAAAGTAGCTATTACTCAGCTATCCAAGGTGCAACAGGTCTGAAACTTTACTATGTGATAGCTTACCAAAAAGTAGATGAACAACATATTTGAAAAGATTTCTGTAACTCTAATACTTTTGAAGATATTTGACATTTACTCCTTTTGTTATTTAGCTACAAATGAGAAAATAGCTATTACTCGATTATGGCATGCAATGGGACCCCAAACTATGTACCATCTTATAGCTAAGGACAAAGTAGCTGAACAACATATTTGAAGAAAAAGTTGTAACTGCAATAGTTTTTGAGTTATGAGCCCTTTACTCCAAGTAGCTAAGATAGCTATTACTCAGTTATCTTTAGGCCTAAGTCCATAAAACCAAAAAAATTTTCGAGGGCGTGAAAATTCATTGGGACAATTAATTTACAAAAAATCTGTAGCTGTAGTAGTTTTGGAGGAATCTGCGTGACTAACTAACGCACGCACGCACGCACGCACGCACACACAGGCATCATTTCATAATCTCCCTCCCGGGCTAAAGCCCGGCGGGAGATAATAAATGAATTATGGTGAGATTTGTTGAATGTATAGTAAATTAAGGCTTTTTGAACTGAAAAATACTAATTTTTAGACAAAAACATCATTGTCTTAATAAAATTAACTAAGGTTTTAGAGGTGGCAAATTTTAGATTGCTGGCGAATTTTAGATTTCTTTACTCTACACATTGCAGAACAACCTTTCCAGTAGAAATATCACAAGACTTCAAAGACTTTTTTTCTTTTTTTGTGATTTTCTTGACCTTACTTTTACTTTCAGAGCCAAATTATTTATCCTAATTTATGTTCAAAGGATGAAATTTAGTTTTCAACAGCAGAAATATCTGAGAATTCAATATTTCTTTACAAAATATTTCATCGAAAAATATAACTTTTTCTCCTTAATTGTTTTTCTAATTGTCCAAAAATTTCCAGATCAAGCTTCGGGACCAAAAAAAAAATTAAAACTGAAATTTGAGTTTCCAGATCAACTTATGGGTATGATTTTACTTGATCAAATGATAAACTGAAATTTATACTTAACTTGTAGGAAAAGTAAGATTCAGTTTGAGAGTTTGGACATGAATTCCAATCCAAACATTTCATGAAACTCTGAAATCACCTTTGATCTTAAAAGTTTAAAAAAGGTTTACTTCCTAAATTATAGAAAAATTATTTGAGATTTTTTCATGATTACCAACCCTGAAAAATACTGGTGCCACACTCTGTATCGCCCATGTTTTCGTGATCGCCCCCCCCCCCCTTACAGTCTTATATTATCACAAATGAATTGTTAACATATAGTTCCGAGGTTAAAACTGCCGCCTTTAAAACCCAATAGAAGGGCTAATTTGCTCACTTTATATCTATTTTCAACAAAATTTTCCTTAATTTAGCTGTTATTTCACATTTTATTGCAGAGAGATTTGTTTACATTGACCACATTTTACTTCCCATTGGTGTGTACTAAAACGCGAGTACTTATATTCAGGTATTTTTTTTCAAGACACCAGGCTGTTTTTCAGTGTCGCAAATGCCTACCCCCAGCTTTTGCAAATATTTGGTCACAAAACCCCATAGTCGCTTAAGAGCGAGGCACTAGTACTTACACATAACCAGGCTTTTAGGGTGAATTTTAATGGATACTAGCCTCGGAGAAACTGAATTTAACTTCTACATAAAAGGGAATTCTGCTAATCAGAACTCAACTTGGAGGTGTCTTCTGATACAATGCTATGGCTAACATAATCACTGAATACAGAATACAGTACATATACCCTGAATACATACAGATGACTAAGGGGTACTACAATCAAGTAAATGCTAATAAATACAAATCAAAAATACACACCAGATCTGTATGACTGCCAAATTTACTATAGTCTGACTAACTACATTGAAATGTATTGCGGTGATGAGGAGCTAAATACACACAGAAACAGGATTCCAGGGGACTGAATACACCTCCTCTCACTTCTGAGACCCACACTCTAACAGGTGAGCCAGGACTAGTGATTTTATCACTTCTTGGGTTCTGTCAAGTAATAAATAAGTACACCAATATATGATCACTAAAATATTGTAATTGCTGTGATAATACCACTCCTCTAATAATTGCCTGATAGACATTAAACACAGCAGCTGGGAGTGACATAAGGTTAGAAATTAATGCAAATAATACTTGCTAAAAAGACCACTCAGAGACAGGCACATATTGCAGTTTTTTTAATGTGGACCTTTGTGTGTTAAACAAATGTAAAAAAAAAAAATCTTACTAAACAAGAATAAATATTACCACTTAAGCTTTATGTAGTAGATGTACACAATTACTGTATGCAGCAACATACCTTGCACTACTGATAATGGCAGTCATTTTTATAAACTGTTACACCTATAGACAGGAAGTCAGGAAAATAATAAAACAAATTTAAAGTAGTTGTGTAAAGCCTTTGTTATCCAAAAAGCAGTATTCAACTCTACCAAAGGAAATTTCAGGTAAAGAAGAGTTTGCAGACAGGTTAAGTTGCTTAAAACACATACCCAAAGTGTTTCTCGTCATCCATTTCATCTTGGTGCATAATGTTTAAAATAACAGATTTCAATAAACCAAGAGATAGTATCACATAGAGCTGAAGGAGTGTCAACTGCTAACCGATAGACATGGCACTGGAATTAACCTTGATGTCACAAGATAAGGTCATCAAGGGGTTAACTTTAAAATACTGTATTAGTAGAAATTTCAACTGGAAGAGAATTTCACTTATCATTCATTATTTAGGAATTCACTACAATTAATTTTCATTAAGGACTAGTTTCTTCTTGAGATAGTACCTGGTAACACACATTAAACATTTTATTTTCACTATCTAAGCTCATACGCTAAAATAACTAAAATTAATACCCCACGAAAATTTAAACTTATACAGTATAAACGTGTCCCTGGGGTAATTATTACAGAAATTACAGAACTTAGTGAATCACTTAAAGTGACAAACAATGAAGTAAACAAAGAAACACTGAACCTGAAGAGAATGAGAAGTGAGACAAAGACATCCAAAAATACTGCAAGCAAAAACAAAGTGCAGATGTATGAGTTATACATAGTTGTAAACAGTATAGTAAAGCAGAGAAGTAAAAATAGATACATCATAAAATCAGTGGATTAAACAGAGTGAGATGTGGATGAAGTTTGTGCATGGCTCCCAAATTTTGATTTCAAGAAACTGGCCAGTGAGAACATTGGGGAATGGACGTTGGTTCATTTCATATAATTATATGTATGCATGTATTTTTGATTCAATTGAAAAGGAATATAATTAATGCCATTTGAATATAAATACATTTACAGGTTGATTCTTCTCTTTTTTTTGAGTTTTCTTAAAATCTTTGCCAGGAATGTTATGCTTTTGGGTCCATTGGTTTGTGTGTGTGTTTGTGATAACTCCAAAAGTAATGAATGGACCTTTACAAAATTTTTTACTTGGGTACGGCCTGGTCAAAGGATGAAGCAGTTAAATTCGGGGAAACATCTGGATCATATTCTGGAGACAAAAAAAAATCCTAAATTTTTAATGATTTTGGCTTTCTGGTGGATTTTCCATGTCGGTAAGGACTGGCCCATGAAATAAGTGATTACATTTTGGGTAAGGGGATATTCTGGAAATAAAAAAATCCTGAATTTTTGAAAATGTAAGCTGGTAGAGGTCTGTGCTCTACAATTTCTTTTCAGTTTAAATAATTGTAATTGTGTCGAGAGCCACATGTGCACATACACTTGTACTGGTAAACTCATGACATTCTACACTACATGGGTGGTCACTGAGATCAACCATCGGAGAGATAAATGGTCTTTAGAATTTTTGAAATAGAAGTGATATACAGAGCAATGTAACACAAACCAAATACCAAATGACATGATAAGCTTTGTTTGAGTGTATTTTTATTATTTATTTCTGATTTAGCGAATTTGTTTTTTAAACCCCTTAGATTTGAAAAAATTCTAAAGACCATTTATCTCAGTGACCACCCGTGTACATCAGTGAAGTGTTTCAGTGCAGAACTAAGTTAAAGATGTGAGAATCTTTGTGAAAAGTAATAGTATTGCTATCTTACAGTGATATTTCTAAGTTTCAATATCAATTGTTATATTAAAAGTGTAAATATCATTGTATTTTTTTATTTAAAAAAATGAAACACGCTGTACTGTTTTCATGATGAAGAAAAGCAAGTAAAACCACCACAATGCATTAACAAGCACCTGCCAACTATCCCCAATTTTCAGATTAACTATGAGATTCCAATCTATAGACTCCAGAGGTAAAAGGAGAGAGTGAGGTAAGCGAGTCAGACTTTCTTGTGAAGTGAGCACAAACACATTGGTAGAACATACTAGAATCAGTGGTCAGCACTTTAAGACTGTGATAGGTCATCAAAAAAAAGTTTTTAAGAAGCTGGTCTTGAATATTGTTTGTGCATTTCATTATTTCTACCAACACAAAGTAAAACCAGAATACCTGTTTACAGTTTACACCACTACAAATTTGTTTACTTCACTAGTACTCCAAGGTACTTCTAAAAAACACGGTTTCCCAGATCAATTTTTGCCAATCAAATAACCAGATCCATTTTTCCCACATGGTTCAACCTTACTCAAAATTCAACAGTTCATCTGCACCCCCCCCCCCCCCCCCCCCCCCCCAACACCCTTTAAAAAAAAAATCTTTCCCATTAAAAAGCTTATTACTATTTATCCCATACTTCGGCATATTGTTCAAAACTACTCTGATATTACAGTTTATGCAAGGACACGCATCATTTTGATTTGGTGTGCCTCCTGAGAAACTAGCATTTCGATTTTCAATGAAAGTAAAAACGGTACGAAAAGTCAAAATATCAGAAATGGACACCAAATTTGAAGAAATTACACTCTTTTATCACATAGTTTTGCACATTTTTTTTCACTGAATTTTAAGGAGTGGAACTACCATGTTTTGTCTTAATTAACTACCTTCACTGTGCTGTGGCCACTAAATTAGGGTAATACAAACCCAACTTTTTCAATATTCAAGAATGCAAACAGTTTTTCAGTGGTGCGATATTAATACGTGAAATTTGATACATGCTCCCAAAGTTGGGTAACATAACACTTTATCACCAAATAGGATAAATTTTAGCATAAGCTTAAATGCAATGATGAATTTTTTACTTAGAAAGAAATATAAGCTTCACCACTGAGGTGAAAATTTAGTGGAAAGTTATGGTGAATTTTACAAAGTGGTGACTTTTACAAACTGTGGTAAAATTTACGTGTGCATAGAAAAATACCTCCTGGAAAGAATGCCTCTTGCATATTTTGTACCCTGAAAAAATGCCTCCTAAGAACTAAACAAGCAATTTACTTTATAAAGCTGGAATTTTTTTTAAAATTATTTACCTTTTGATATACACGGCAAAATTAACTTTACTTTCATCCTGGTTGTTAATTGCAAATAACACATAGTTACATCAAGTTACATCTCTCCTCATATTTAATTACAAAAGTAACTACCCTTTCAGGCATTCTTCCTGGGATGCATTTTTTTCCAGGAGGCAATTTTCCTGGATTTGAATCTTAATCACACACTGTGATAAATTTTACATACTGAAGAGAGTTTCACACACTCTGGCGAATTTCAAATGCAGTGGTGAAAATTCACATATTGTTGGTGAATTTCTTATACTTGAACAATTTTTACAAACTGTGTTCACCACAAATTTGACACAATAAAGTTAACTCTGAGTAAGGGTATATTCAAAAATAGCATCAGATATAGAAGTAGTGAAACAGTACAAAGATCGGGATACTTTCGGAGCAATGTCAGCTATATAAATGTCCAAATAATGTTAAGCAGAAAAATATGACGTCTAAGAGAAAGAAACTGTATGTAAAGATGAAGTATTAAAACAAGACAATGCAATAGCAAGATGACAGCATTAATCAATAAACTAAAATTGAGATGCTGTAAAATTTCTTAACTGGAGAATAAACGTTAATGGGAATAGCACAATTATGTATAAGTACATTAAATAATTAGTTGCAGCAATCCATATATCCTTGTCATAAAGTACACATGTCTCAAGTATGGCAGGTACACACACTTTGGCAAAGTTAAAGGTCACACCATGATGCACATCTACACCCCCTAACCAATGTCCCTACCAAGTGTCGAGCTTCTACACCTTATGATTTCCAAGATATAGCCTGGACCAGAATTTATAATTCAAGGTCACCACGGCAAGGTCAAAGGTCAAATCAAGGTCACACCATGACATCAGGGTTGGCGAAGTACCTCTAAAATATGGAGTCCAACGGACTAAATGACGTCCAAAAAATAGAGTCCCAATAATTTTTTTTTGAGTCCAGTGTTAGGGTTATGAAATGGTGGGTACCTTGTACCTTATGGCACATCAAAATTTGGGTACCATTGTGTGAAAATGGGGTACAAATAATATTTTTCTCCTTTATTTCTGGATACATTTAAATATATAGAAGCACTGTTCAATTTCCTTTCTACTGAAAAATAATATGCATCTGTCAATAAATTAATTTTGAAAATATTTTAAAAAGCTGAACTCTAGTCAACCAACTTCATTTTAGTGCTATTAGAGTGAATTTTTTTGTATGATTATTTTATTTAAGCTACAAATATGGTATTTATACTGTTTGAAAGAAAAATATTTGTAGTTTCTGTTGCTTTTTGTTTGATAAAAATTCATTGGGTAGTTCCAGAGATATAGTTCTTTTGTTGCATTCCCTATTGAATATTTGTTACAGCTTTTATTTTCCGATGGACTTTCCGGGGTTAAATATCAAGAGTTTCCGAGAATTAGTATAGTTCGTCTCCCACGAAAGTTCACCATCCTGGCTTGTTGTTTCGATTGTTTCCGTGCAGAGATCAGGCTTTCTTTCGATATAGAGATTTGAGTAGATTTGCTAGTGTACAACACCAGCACTCACTGGCTGTTTTGGAAGGATCTCGTCACGCATGAAATTTTTGATTGCACACCTACAACCCCTAACCAATGTCACTACCAAGTATCCACTTCCTACACCTTACGGTTTCTGAGATATAGACCGGACAAGATTTTATAGGTTAAGGTCACTACGGCACGGTCAAAGGTTAAATCAAGGTCAGACCATGAGGTTGCACACCTACACCCCCTAAACAATATTCCTACCAAGTATCAACTTCCTACACCTTACGGTTGCCCAGATAAATCTCGGACAAGATTTTACAACTCAAGATCACTATGACAAGGTCAAATCAAGGTCACACCATGACGTTGCACACCTACACCCCTAACCAATGTCCCTACCAAGTATCAACTTCTTACACCTCACGGTTTCTGAGATACAGCTCGGACAAACTTTTTCCCGCCACCCGCCCACCAGCTCGCCCATCCAAATACCATGGGTGAAAACCAAGAAGTAAAAATGCTTCAATAAATATAGTACAAAATGGAAACAAAAGTAAATATGTACAAATAAAACAAAAAAACAGCGTCCATCAGAGCAGAGATATTTGTGATGGTTGGAAGACAAGTCGGCAAAGACAAGTCTTCAGTTTGTTTCTAAATGAATACAAGGTTGTTCCTGACCCGACTACAAGTGGTAATCTATTCCACCACAACACATCTTCTATTTTGAGAAACTTTCTGATACACAGAGAACCTCTATTTTCCAAACTTCCATTGTCCATATGTATGTTATATGATTTTATGAAGAGAGTTTTGACTCTTACAGATTTATTATTTTACTGTAATGTCTATTTTACTAAACTTCTTTAATCCAATGAAAATCTCATTCTCCCAGATTCCTTGGGTGGTGAGAGGTTTTACACTGTGTGTATGTATATATCCAATGTTACATTTATTATAGTCAATGGGAAAATGCACAATAAAATAAAATTGTAAACCTTTGATTTCTTTGTAAAAAGTGAAACAACCCAATCCTGTGAAATAAATGACTAAATAGCAAGAGTCAGCACTTCAAATTGTATATATCAATATTATCATACAAACGTGCATTAATATTCTAAAACACCACAAAAAACTATAAAAAAGGAAATAAATCTGGTGCAGTAAAACTGATAATAGAGGGTAATTTGTGTTCAGTAAAATTATTCTTGTTGAATCCAAGACTGAGATTAAGATAATTACATTGATTCTACTGACATGTACTGAGTGACTAAATCATGTTGGCAATATCAATGACAGAGATTCCAGTAGTATGGATTAATTTTGATCAGACTACAAAATAGATGTTGATGTTTCGCAATGAAACTAATCTAATAGCTTTTGACTACAAAATGAAGTCTAACTAATTGCTAAAGATAAACAACAATTGATATTTTTCCCTGTTTAATATGATAGTTTTTTGGCTTTTCACCACAAGTAAAAATTTCTAAATTTACTGATTCCTTTAGAAATGGGGTTTCTGTTGTTGATCTTTTTTTGTGTGTGCATATGTATCACAATACATACAAATAATACTGGTACAAGTTTTCCAGAATCAGCCACCATGCACTGTGAAATGACTGACATGTAGTACTATCACATTCATTCCTGTCTCTCTTGCCTGAATACAAATACTGTACACCAGTGGAAATCTTAACTGAAAGAAATTTTACCAAGTTTAAAAATTTTAAGAGAATTTCACTAACATTAAAATTTTAAGAAAATTTTCCAAATTACAAAAACATTTTACAAAATTTGCTGGAAGTAATTTTCAAAAATAGTAAGATTCTACTAAAGAGAAAAACACAGCATTTAAATTTCGCAAGTAATTACTTTTCAATCGAAGGTCATTAGGTAAAGTAAAGTAGCCAAAATAATAAATGCCAAGTGAAAATATCCACTGAATATACAGTATCTGAATAACATAATGGCAAGGAAAATTTAAACAACTGACAACTAGGGTTGGCAATGTCAACTTAAGTAGTTCAACTTACACATAATACAAGTATAAAACCCTTACAGACTAAATCATACTACTAATATTTTATGATTTGCTAACATAGCAGGTATTAGCCAAAAAATTAAAATTATATAAATTTAAAACCACACTCTCAAATTCTTCCTCCTAAATCAAACTAACCATAATTCTCCACAATATTACCCAAATTACAACTTGCGAAACCTAAACTACTCAATATTATGAACTGAATATAGACTCCATTCTCTCCAATTTGTAGCAAACTACTTTTCTATACCCAAATACTTGAATGATTCTTTGGACATCCTAGTGTTCAAATAAATAGATCATGCCTGACCTGTTTGGATGATACAGCCTCTACTCTCTTAGCACAAGTATATGCATACATCAGTCTTGTCTCTACAGGTAAAATAAATCCACACCCAGACTATAATTTGGGAAAAATATGGTATGATTACACCTCACGGAAAACTTTCAAAGTACAATGTGCCATCTTTATTCATCTTTTGATTTCTCAAATATCGGCACTTCAGGGAGCTTGGAATTTTCCGCTGGTTTCTTCAATGGAAAATTCCCAAAGACTGCACCGGATGACCTCTGCATGACTTCCACATCAGTATTGGCAATAAGGCGTCGCCCTGACCTTGAACCTGTAATCCCTAAGGTGTCCTTGACCCCATCATCTAGATTTTTGGCAATTTCCTCCACTTCTGTCTGATGCATCCCTGTTGAATTAAAAAGACAATTAAAATGAAAAATTCTTTACTTTTAAATATTGCACTTGCTTTTCAATTTAGATTACTGACTAAAAATTCCGTCATTTAGACAATGCTACTAACAGTTTGAAGATTTTTTTTTTTTTTTTTTTGAGATTTGTCCAAAGTTTCAGGGCTAGAAGGAGATTTTTTGATGAATTATCATCAATCTACTCTTTTAAAAGCATTTAGCATATAAATATAAATATTTTCCAACAGTTTAATTTAAAACTTCTAGCAAATGACCCTTTTTACTGTTGATATCAAACAAGAACAAGAGGGTCAGAAATGCCCCAAAAGGCGGGTTGCTCAGGGAGCAATAAGATTAGTGACTGCTGTAATTAAATTTAGAAACAAGGAAAGAAATGTTAGGTCACCCAGTTAAGGTAAATGTGTTAAATTTGTAAAAAGAAATGTAAAACTTGTAATCTACGTTACATAATTCCATCTATGCTATAAACGGACAAACGAATGGACGGAATTACACCAATTTCAAAAGGAACCGAGCTATCATTGGTGATCTATCTCCCTGTCAAGTCTGAATTCGATTAGACAAAGCTTTTTCGAGTTAGAGTCCGGAAACAAAAATGTTGACGGGCACACAAACGGACAAAAAACGCAAGGAATTACACCAATTTCGAAAGCATTCTAGCTATGATGGGGATCTATCGCCCTGTCAAGTTTGGTTTTGATTGGACAAAGCGTTTTCGAGTAAGAGTCCGGAAATGGAAATGTTGACAGACAGACGGACAGACAGAAGTCACATACATCAATCTAATAGGCGGGATGGTTACATGCAACCCGCCTACAAATAAGAAAAAAATGTGGACGGACAGACGGACGTCGGACACATCAATCTAATAGGCGGGTTGGTTACACGCAACCCGCCTAAAAACGAACAAATGGACAGAAAAACAAGACAAATGAACGGACGGATTTACACCAATTTCGAAAGGAACCTAGCTATGATGGTGATGTATGTCCCTGTGAAGTTTGAATTAGATTGGAGTAACCGTTTTCGAGTTAGAGTCCGGAAACAAAAATGTGGACGGACAGATGGATGGACAGAAAAACGGACAAAAACGAAGAAACGGACGCAAAAACGGACAAACAAACAGACGGAATTTCACCAATTTCGAAAGGAACCTAGCTATGATGGTGATCTATCTCCCTGTGAAGTTTGAATTTGATTGGTCAAACCGTTTTAAAGTTAGAGTCCGGAAACGAAAATGTGGACAAACAGATGGATGGACAGACAAACGGACAAACGAACACACGGAATTTCACCAATTTCGAAAGGAACCTAGCTATGATGGTGATCTATCTCCCTGTGAAGTTTGAATTTGATTGGTCAAACCGTTTTAAAGTTAGAGTCCGGAAATGAAAATGTGGACAAACAGATGGATGGACAGACAAACGGACGAAAAACGGACAAACAAACACACGGAATTTCACCAATTTCGAAAGGAACCTAGCTATGATGGTGATCTATCTCCCTGTGAAGTTTGAATTTGATTGGTCAAACCGTTTTAAAGTTAGAGTCCGGAAACGAAAAAATGTGGACGGACAGACGGACAGACAGACAGACGGACAGACGGACGTCGGACACATCAATCTAATAGGCGGGTTGGTTACACGCAACCCGCCTAAAAAAGACGAGTATTCCATTTTAAATTTTGTATTCTGAGTAACTGTTCTATTATCAAGTACTCAATGACTTCTTTCAATTTAAATACAGTAGCTTATGCAAAATGTAAACGTTATGCAATTGCGCAAATATACCACTATTTGTAAAATTAACAGAGATATCCCCTTACTTTATGCTCCTCCATATCATATCTATGAGTTTTGTGAAAATGTTTTATGTTTCTTTTGTAACTTAATCTGTTACAATATTTTTGAGATATTTACTTCCTTTAAATTTTCAGATTGTAAACAAAATCACACAGAATTTCAAATTTCTTTCTCAATATGCTTACAAAATTATGACTGCTGAATCCCCCATACTGTGATAAATTTCACATACTGTGTGGAATTTCACATACCTTGATGAATTTCATATACTGTGGTGTATTTCACATACTGTGATGAACTTTACATACTGCTGTGAATTTCACATACTGCAGTAACTTTCACATAATGTAGTGAATTTCACATATTGTGATGAATTTCACATACTGTGGTGAGTTTCACATACTGTGGTGAGTTTCACACACTGTGGTGAATGTCACACTGGTGAATTTTACATACAGATTCAATCAGATAAGAGAATTAGTTTCTGACACAAAGTTGATTATGCATATCTCAGGAGACTTTGACAAATACGTGGTTAACTTAAGCTCAGATTAAAGTTATGCCACTGACACATGAAACAAATGGAAATGGAAAAACTGACCCAGTTTGGATTCTGAAGAGGCGTGTGTTGATGTTGTGGAAACCTGACTAGAGGTGTCAGCACTGGAGTGGGAAGTCCCTCCGTGTCTCGTGGACTTGTAAGGCAGGAAAATCAGGATCAGAATCATCCCAACATGCAGGAACCAGTACATGGAGTAGCTGAAAAAATTGGAAATTCATAGAATGACTGTACACAGTGTGAAAAACAGGAAACCAGTACATTGTGTGAAAGAAAGGGAACCAGTATACAGAGTGAAAAAAATTATTACACTGAAATGCTGAAGGATATGTTATAATTGGCCTTTATTTTCATTTACATCTGTAATGTATACAACACCTTTATTGTGGCAAAAAAACATTTAGTATATACTGTAAAAATATGTATAAGGCAGTTTCCATCAGAAAAAGAATGTAGCAAGCTCCAAATCAGTTAATGCAACCATTACATAAGCCAGAATTGACTTTCATTTGCAGATATGAGCAAAAAACTTATTGGTAGAAGTACAGTGCAAAAGCCAGTTACAAAGCACTGAATAAAACCACAAAGTATTACAAGTATTAACTGTTTGATAAAATACACAGGGGCTGGTTTCACAAAAGGACTAACCCTGGACTTAGACTTAAAGTTAAGACTTTTGTCTTAAAATGAGGCTAAGTCTGTGATCTTAGACTTACACAAAGCTGCTAAGTCCAAGCTTTGGCTAAGTCTACGCGAGAGTTGGCTCAACTTTTGTAAACAAAGACTTAAATATAGGACACCTCCTAAGATTAATCTCGGGATATATTTATGTGGTTACAGGGCTTTCCATTGAAAACAGTCTTTTTCAAAGATAAAATGAGTTAAACAAATAAAAAATATCACCACTAAAATAATTTGACTAGATATGACACATGACACAGAAACCACTGTGGTTATATGACAATCTTGTACTTGGCTAAGTCACCCTTTGTGAAATCAATTTAAGTCTTGGGCTTAGCAAAGACAAAAGACTCAGATTTAAGTCCCTGACTTAGCCTAAGTCCAGGTTAAATCTGAGACTCTTTGTGAAACCTGCCCCAGGATTACTTCATAAAACCATCTGGTGGTTATATGTAAACAGGAGTGCTTACTGGTAGAAATAGAGTGTAGGAGCAAGCTCCAAAGCAGTGAATGGAACCACAAGGTAGGCCAGAATTAACTGTGTGAAAAACCATGTGATGACATCATATAACCGCCTGGTGAAAATTGTCATCTGGAAGTATGGCCGAATGTTTCGACGCAACTGAAAACAAACATTTACAAAATGTGAGTAATTGATTGTGGAGACAACAGACAGAATGTAAAGCAGATTATATAGCTTAGATATTTACTTTTCATTATTATTCCTGCACTAAAATGGAACTTATGCATGCCCGTAGAAGATAAGCTCAATTTTTTGTGATAGAGAATTCCTTCAATAAATAAAAATTGGAAAACTTTCCAAATCATCTACACGAACAAAATTTTTAAAAATATAAAAAAATATATATCACAAATGAAGATGACAACACTATTTAAGTAAATATCAAGTTACTGTATTATCAATCTTCAAGAGTGATATATTGTTTGCATATAGGTCTAACTAGGAACGCTTTAGTTCTTTTATCCACAATCCTTAATGAATAATAAATGAAATAAACCTATATTATTATAAAAGTAATAAAACATTTGTATAATGCAAAATTGATAAGGATCCTCTAATGCACTGGAATCCAAAAAAGGGACAACCTAAAATCAAGCAAAGTGGTAACTCAGTATTAAAAGAAAGAATGCAAAAATGGCTGCCAAATATTTTAGGCACCAGCACATATATATAAACTTCAATCTTCATGCAGGTGTTCCACTGGAGCCAACAGGCCAGTAACTATGCATTTTTGGAGAGTCGGGACCAATGTTTACATGGTCGGTTAGGGTCGGTTGTAAGTTCCCGGCCTGTCAGGGAGAGTCGGTGAAATATCAAACATGTTTGATATTTCTCCGACCATTACCAACCATTGTATCCAACCCTAAATTCATCCACCTTGCAACAGGCCTGTCGGTTAACTTAAGGGCCTGATGGTTACACTTCCAGGCTTGTCTGTAACCCTTCTAGGCTTGTCGTTATCACTTGCAGGCCTGTCGTAATATGAAGCCGGCTTGTCTTTTGTAACTTAGGTACTGCTCATTTGCAGTCCATTTCCAGCATGATCTGAGGTAAAAATATGATCAACAATTATGTCAAGAATGACGAAGAAACAGTACAAGTGATCATAATTTGGAAGTTAAAGAGATAGAAAAGGTCCACATGTATGCTATAAATAATTGAGAAACCTGAATAAGTGCTTTATTTGGTGACAAAATAATCAAATTCTCAGCCTATTTCACCAGAGCAATTTAAATAAAAGTTAAACTATTTGGATTCAATCACAAGATATTTCTTCTCACTGTAAAAACCCATTAGCAATTTTTGGGAAAAAAGAGGATCAAGTGTCGACCAATCCACAAATCTTAAACTAGGTCACTACTAAATATTTGGATCCCATCACATGACCGGAACTACAGCAAGTTTATTTCCTTCACGAGAATAGGGTCTTTCCCAGAAGCTTGAAATTGAAGTATAAAAGGCAGCAACAAGCAGAAGGTTTTCATTGTCACATGAGAGATTGTTAGAAGCACATCTCTCCCTGCTTCTTTCCACAGGATATAACATTTTAAATGAAAATTTTATATTTTAAATGACTTTTTCGTTCATAAATTGAAGCAGACATACATTGATTTTATTTTTTTATGTATATTAAAGCAAAAACGTGAAAACTGTAATTAAAATAACAAATTATAAAGACCGGAAATGCGCAGTGAACGAAAACCCGTCTGTGCGCATAGAATCAGCCCTGAGTAAAACCTCCAATAACGGCCCGCTCAGAAACGGAAGTGCTGTTTCGATTGCTCGATTGTATGTCGATAGTAAAATTGTCTGCTTTTACGAGAGCGATCATGCATTCAAAACAATATGGCGGCGTCCTTGTTCGTGTCACCTCGAAAAAATAAAGGCATGTTACTTGAAACCAGATAGGCCGGTCTTTATAATAGTAATAAATACCTCATGCTCGGGCGTTTGTTACAGGATATACGCCAGGCAAAAATTCCTTAATAATGCCCTCGCGCCTAACGGCGCTCTGGCATTATTTGGAATTTTTGCTGGGCGTATATCCTGTAACAAACGCCCTCACACTCAGTATTTATTACTACAATAAATAAATTTTGACATTTTAGTCATGTGATGGGATCCAAATATTCAGACTGGACCTAGTTTAAGAATTGTTTATTGGTCGACACTTGATCCTCTTTTTTCCCAAAAATTCATCAAAAACTATTATTACAATATCGACTTCAAGTCTGGTCATGGGGTTCTGTATGTTTATCCAGGCCTGTCTGTAAAGTACAGCTTGTCGGGACCTGCTAAGGCTTGTCTGTTAGTTGCTTTAGGTCTTGTCCTGGTAGTTTCCAGACCAGTCTGTACAAAACATCCCAACCCCATGGCAGGTCGGCCTCTAGATCCAGACAAGCCTGTATGTTTCATGTCCTGTCGGGTAGTTGAAGCCGCCCCAAAAATTTCTTGTCTTTTTTGGTGGATTTTTGTCCCCGACCACCCCCCCCACCGACTTTTGCAGCCGACCTTATACTAATACAGAGTTGTATGGTCGGCCTCCAGTGTGGAACACCTGCATGAGATCTCTCTGCCATTTCTGCATTAATTTAAATGCAAATTAAACCAGCAGATGTTATGCAAAATAACTTTCTAATCATGAAATATGAACCCAAATCAACATCTGATGATGAATTTATAACACTAATTATCCATAGCTAGAAGCACCAGAGTATGCAAAAAATACATGAGCTGGCCTGTATTTAGACCAAATACAGAATGTGGTGGATAATATGAATTTTGGAATAAAAACTGGTGTAAAAAATTCACAAAATACTCACAGAACGAGCAGACATGGTGACAAATGCTGCAGACACAAAGCAGACGTAGTACCCTGGATAAAACCCATGCCAGAGGGCGCTCAGTACGTAGGTAAGCATCGTCTTAGAGAAAGGGGCACGCTCATAACAGATACGCTTCAACCAGACTGCTGTCTGAATGTTCCAGTTGTCGACCAAGCCTTTAAAAGACGTGGATTTCTGTAAAATAAATAATATGCAGTTAATCATTTAACGAGCGGGATTTTAGTATGATGGCACCCACTTGACCGTGAATCAGAATCAAAGGTCAAATTTGACACTTTCAAAAAATTCACAGACCATGATTTCTACAAGTTTTTCTCATGTTTTGAAGCAGGGGTCAAAGATGAAATTTGACAACTGCAACAGATTTGCAGACCATGATTTCCCATAAGTTATCTCATTCTGAACACGAGACCAATGATAAGGGACATATTAGGCATTTTTGATATGATGACCCCTGTTTGACATTAAAAATGTAACATGGCGGCAATTTAGTTTCCAAAACAAGGTGAAAATTACTCTCAGGCAAGCTTTCCTAGCCATATACATTTTGTGCAAATCTGATGAAGACAGCTGCAATATTTTAAGTTTTAGAACTTCTTAATGATTTTCAAACAATTGGCTATGGCGGCCATTTTGTTTTATAAAGTGAGGACAAAAGTTTTACAGACATGTTTTTATAGCCATAAACACTCTCTGCAACTGTGGTGAAGATATCTTCATAACTAATTGACTTACAAAGGTTTTTGTTAAAATGTAACCAACGCACACATGCACGCATGCACACAGGCAAGCATGGAAGGCATGTCATAATCTCCCCACCGTGGCCTTTTTAATCACATTCAAAGTCAAAATTTGTGCAATATAACCCACTTTATATGTAAATATCGGCTCTATAAAGATGTGAAGTGTACACATTATACACAGCTAATTCTTACCAAAGTGAAGCCGTTTACGTTCATCTGTACCACAAACAAATGGCAAGCAGAATACAGGTATTCTGTTAACAATATTTATAAATAAGCAAACAAGTAACATATATTAAAATTTTCGATATTCAGGAAAGAAGATTCTGCGTTATAAACCACAAGACATCTAGAGACAACCACTAAATTTCCCACCATTTTAGCTTGAAACCTCGATTCAAACCCATGACCTCACAGATGGGAGGTATAATCTAATAAACCAAGGTCTTCACAAACCCCAAATATAGACATTATCCACAGTTAAGGCAAAGTTTAATATTATTACATTCAGACAATATTCTGTCATTTTAAACATATATCATCTAAGATGCTTCAGTGTTTATCCATTTTATAATATTTTTTCTTTTTTTATATTTAACAAATACTTCCGCCAAGGAGGATATGTTTTTTTGCAGGTGTGCACTTGTCTGTCTGTTTACAAAATAATCTGAAAAGGTGTATATGGATTTTGATAAAATTTTCAGGAAATGTCGACAATGACATTAGGAAGAGATGATTAAATTTTCTGGTGGTGATTCAGACCACCACTGCACTTGAGAGTAATACTGGAAAAGTTAGACCTTGGCACATGTCTGCACTCTCCAAGTGCTTTCGTTTTCAATCGTTCCCTGCATTTACTGGTCCACATATAACTAAGGGGAAATACTGGTGTCCGGTTCTGATGACCTCAGCTGTTAAAGTGAATACATATCCTTTGGCTCTAGCAATAGAGTGACCGTACCTCCAGTCCAAGGATGTTGACATTTGAGATGAGGTCCCATCTCTGTTTGCCTTTGGAGTCGTAGCCGTTGTAACCAAGTCCTGAGGCATTGTTTACTGCATCTCCTGAAAAATTGTCAAATTTATAATTGAGATAACACCTGAACTTTTAAAATCCTTGACATGTATTTCTAGAATAAATAACGTTGGTTATTTTTTACCAAGAAATGATGTCATTTCAATCGTTGATACTACTTCACTCATAAACAGGAAGGAGACAGATTATTGCTAGTTTCATTGGACAAACTGGAAGAGTCCATGGTAAAAGTTTATTCAAACACAAAAATAACTTCTTCTTGCAGCCCTAATAGAAACTGACAGTGGTCGGATCATTTATAACCAAAACAAATTAAAAATTGGTATCCATGGATTTTAAATCAATCAAATACAACATTTTGTACACTTGTCAAGTGAAAAAGTGAAATTTAACCACGCGTGTACATGAGCAATATGAGCAATAAATTAAAAATGGAAAAGTATTCACAAGATATTTTCAAGTTTATATGCTCTGTTTTTACCCAGTATTGGGTAGAGATTTTAATAAAAAACTTTGTTGCTGTTTACCCAGTACTGGGTAAAATTTGATAGATTTCACCAAATTTGCAACCATTTGAAAGCCTAATATAGTAACGTTTTCACCAACCGGTTTTCAAATATTTTCTGTGGATTTAAATCATTTTCACACCAATAAAATGAAAAGCAGAATATAAATCACTTTAGTCCTTGTGTCAAAAACTCAATACCATTATTACTAATACTTGATGTTAAAAATCTTCACATTGAAATAGCAACACTAGTGCTCAGTATTTGTTATCAGGCTCAAAAATGTGACAAACTTATTAAAATCAAACAGATGGATTTCTAAGTCCCCACCTATTATATTTTAATGAATGTATAAAATACAAAATAAACTCTCTGTGCGACTACAGGTGTTGGGTATATGTTTTCCAAGAAGTCTGAACTAACTGACAGCACCAGAAAAGCAAGTATGGCAGTCAATGCAAACAAAATTATTGAAAATAATAAAAAGCAAACAAAAATTAATCTTAAAAAGAATATTAGGGACACAAATCTGACCATAAGTAGCCTGAAATAAAGGATGAAGACTAACAGAGCTGGCAGACTTATAGTTTACTTCTACACTGTAACTGAACCTCACCAAGTTTCCAGGCAAAATAGTATCTGCATCTGGACAAAAGCACAGAAACCAGAAGAAACCAAATCCTCTGCAAAAACCCGTGGCTGGCAATAAACTCCTTGTCTGAAAAAATAAATTAAAGAGATTCATCAGATTGGATTTTCTTTTTTTTTCTTTTTCAAACAAAATGATCTTTTTGAAATATCATAAATTGAGAATTACCATTGTTAATTTGAAACATGCAAAACATTGACTTTTGTTTATTAGACTCAGGCTGAATATAAAATGTTTTCTTACTAAATCAGTTTGTTGCTGTTTTCATATTTAGTTTTGACAGAAAACATTATGAAATTTATTTGAATTTCAAAACTTCCTGAAGACAGCTCTCTCATGGCTATGAACAGATTAATACTTAGAAATAATATGAAAAGATGACTGAATGAACTATGAACTCATTATCCTTACTTAAATAATATCCTACTTACCCACATTCCGAATCTTTGGCCAAATCGGAGCCAACACATAAGAACACAACACACAGGCAAAGGCTGCTCCTACTTTGTTGAACACTGCCGGCTTAAAAAAATATTAAAACATATACTTTTAAACTACAAAATTAACTTGAAAATAATTTCTTTCACTATAATTAAACTTCCAAGAAATTCATTAGTACACATATTGTATGTTTCCATCAATGATGCAAACTTCAGATCAAAACCCATGGGCAAACTGCATATTTATACTCAGTGGAGTATTTCCTTACCACAGAAGTTAAAGCACAATTTTGACCGATCCTACTGCAGATGTGACTGACATTCCCGAGACTGAAAGACAGTCTCAGGGATCACCAATTATTAATGTCCTTGAGTTTCTTTAGCCTGCCACTGTGGATAGGAACAATGACCGAGGATTTCCACTTTACATGGTCATCCAAGTCATTATGGATCTGTCAGTAACTGGGACCAAAACCAGGTCCTCTATGTTCCTGGACCAGTGAGTTACCCACTAGGCCACAGTTGCAGTGATATGCTCAATTTATATGAAGTAGCTATTAAAAAAAAGAACTCAAGTAGAGAGCCACAGTAACAGATGCTTTATTGTGCAAAACGCATTTCTATTACATATAGTTCCGCTTGTCCACACAATTCTAATTTTAATTGCAGTATACAATATTTCTTTTAAAATATTTGCATTTAATAATAAATTGTCAGTTTAACCAAATATTATTACAACTACAGTAAGAAATCTAAAATTCGCCAGGAATCTAAAATTCGCCATGTCTAAAACCTTAGTTAATTCTATGAAGTAAACGATGCTTTGTCTTAAATTTTGTATATTTCAGTTCAAAAAGCCTTGATGTACTACATTCAACAAATCGCACCTCAATTCATTATTTTTATTAGTATCTCCATGTGCAGCGAATTTCAGATATGTGGCGAATTTTCGATTTCTTACTCTACACAATATTTACTAAATAGTATTCACATATTATTATTTCAGTTACTCGATATCTCTGCTACACAATTAGTACAAGGTTAGATGAATAAAGTGATTCGATTAACTGACTGATTTGGGTTAATATCCCTTTCAACACACTTTTAACTTTATACAACAGCAGGTAGCTGAGAGATGGAGGAGAGCAATACATACTAGTTGATCAATATTCTACACTACAAGCCACTGAACCCTGGCAAAGGAGAAATAACTTTAATTTTCACTTCAGGCCAGGGTTGGAATCAGAACCCATAACTTGAGAAATGACAACTAAATGTCATTAAGTGATTAGAAATGAAAATGCATGAAAAGTAATAGTTAAGCAGCAGATTACTCAATTGAATTGTTACATTGAAATTATTTTTATATAGTTTAAGGTAGCAATTTAGGAGTAAAAATACATCGAACCAGAGATGATGAACATACTAAAGCACAAAGTACATGTGAAGCTTTTGTTATGTTATACAATTATTTAACCAATTTTTCTGCAATCAAAACTGGACCCCATAGTGTAAAATTATCTGTTCAGTGAACTGGCAGTTGAACAGGATGTAAAACCCTAACATTGACCTTTGACCCTGTTCCGCAGTTTGAAAACCACTGCAGCAGTAGTAATGTCCCTATAAGTATTCTTATCTGGTCTGTATAGGTCTGCATTCCTGGGTTATAGATATACCCAGACACCAAACATTAAAGAAATCCTTGCAGTTTTTGATTGTTATTATAGTGGTGACCTTAAAGTGTAAAGAATTATAATTTTATCATGGGGACTTTAAGGTTACCTAAATTGCACATCTTCCTGGTCCGTAAGTAGACTGTACCAACTATAAATAAAATCCACACAATAATATTCGAATATTAGCCTTCAGAGGAGTGACTTTAATTTCAGCATAATTAAGCTATCTTTGAGATTTTAAGGTCACTATGAAGTGGGCACATCCCTGGATATCCACATACCAACAGAAGTAGAGGTAATTTCCTGAACAAGGAAATATAACAAAAATGTAAATGCAAACACATATACAGACTATTTCAGAATCTCCAGTTTGGTGGGACGGCAAGAATTGAATAACTCAAATGCACTCTGTAAAACTAAAATCTCCAATATTCACATGATCTGATCCTCGTTAAAGCTTACTTCCACTTACAACCAAAACTACTGCCTTGCTTTTATATATGTACCTAAAACATGTTCCAAACCTAAATTTGACTGACACTAATTCTATTTAATTTATAACTTTCCAAATGCGTACATAAGCTGTCACTCGCATATAAATATGAACCCCAATGTACTTTTTGAAGACTTTTGAGGAAAAAACATTTGATAAATGAATAGAATATTATAAAATATTGTGACATAGTTGTTGCTGTTGAATATTTTGGTAAAATTATGTTAAAATAATGAATATTGAGGAAACCGGTTTTGATAAGAAGAAAATGGAACGTAACTAGATTAAAGTCTTTCGGTGGCAAATAGGTTTCAAGTTTACCGTCTTCAACACTAGTTAAAAGGTGCATCAATTTATGTTCTTTTTATTAAATCTGGGAAGCAAACTGCATTATTTATCACAGCAAAACCTGTATGATCTGAACTGGTTAAGGCAATAAGTTTTTAAGCTTGCATAGCAGGAGATTTACAAAGTTTCAATTAATCAGGAAAAAAAGTAATACAATGAAATAATTTTAGGCGAGTAGAAATGAGTTCATAAAATTGCATATTTCTGGAAAAAATGGTTAAACAGGTAACAGAGGTTTTACTGCACTTACCTCTTACAGTTGATCAAGCATCTGAAGAAATATACAAGGAAACTTGTGTATAAAGACTGGCCTTGGGGAATAGAAGAAAAGTCTTTCTTTGGTGTTTATTTAGAAGAAAAAATTAAGGCCGATAAGCGTACTTGGGAATCAAGGAAGCGGTCTTTATATAGAGGTAAGCCATTATTCAGCGGCTGTCTCTAACACAGGTTAGACTAGTGGTGGTATTGAATAATAATATGTAGATCGATATCAAACCATATTTTTGCCTCGCGTATCAATCGATATTGAAATATCGGGTCATGAGATATTTTCAAAGAGATGCCTTCCAAACTCTTTTGCAATTTTTAGTAGGTTCCTGTAACGTAAACAAATATGGCATTTCCGCTTTAGCAGTAAGTAAAAGTTAACAAAAATAATATGAAAACCAATTTATTCTGCAAATTTTGTACTTCATTTGAATGGAAATCAGCATAGTTGCATCTATTAAGCACAAAATAATGTTATATTGATATTGGACCCTACATTATCGATATCAGCTTACTTAGCATGGTTGATAAATATTTCAATATCGATAAATAATACCAGCACTAGGTTAGATTGTACTTAACTAGATGACTTGATCTGGGGAAGTGAGTTTAATGCATTTTTTGACCCATGGTACAGGTCACATACTGTAGTGTGTAGTAATACAGGTGGAGCAAAGCATAGCAACGTAGAGATGTGACTCGGGGTAAACAACAGGGCTGGGTATCCATACAACAAGACCCTATGTGAATCCAGGTACTCGAATTTTAGTAGTAACCAACAGAAAGAACTAGAAAGTAACCTGGTGGATGAGGTAAAAAAAATAATCTAAAATGTAAATTTTTGTAAAACTAAGGGAAATTATGAACAAATAAATGAACAAACCCAAACTCTTTTAAATAAAAAAAAAGAATATTTACAAGAGTACTTGGTTCTTTAGTTTGCACTCAATTTGTCTACATTGTTGGCCTGTTTTGCAGTACCGTGTGCCCTGTTACAGCTTTGGTGAAAACTAATATACGTTATATAAAAAAGAATTCTGAAATTTGTTACAGCGTGTGATATTCCTTTTGCAGAAAACTTCCACATTTTACTGTAAATCATATGACATTCTTGTCAGTTTATAAGCCTCCTATCGTGTGACAAAATCATAATGCAAATATTTGGTATCTGGCAAATATTTAAATACTTGATATCTGTTTTATAGTTTAGATGACTCATCTGGCTTCTTATTCAAGAATGAGAGTTTCATTTTTATTACCTCAATGACTATACAATGAATTATCTAATACTTCTTGACAAATGGTACCTAAATAGACAGAAACTGTGTAAAAGACAGATTCTATTTTTAGAATTTGATAAAACTGTTAATGATAAGGTACCAGGTTTATGGTTTCTTACAAAAGTGAATAACCATTTGCATGACTTATAAATGGTAAGGGCTATTGTATACCCAATGATTCTTTTAAAAATATTTCTCTTTGGCTAAACAGTAGTTAAGCCTTTGATAATTCTACCTTTGTTACTTTTGGAAAAGCAGTGTGGTTACAATTTCAACCTTTTTTCTTCTTCTTTTGTCTTTTTTGAGAAATGTATTGTCATTGGACAGCTTTGTGTATGATGTAACAAAATGGCATTAAAATATTTATATATATCGAGGCAAACAAACTACAAAGAAAAAATCTATAACTGATATTCTCGTCTGGAAACTAAGAGCAGCAGATGTTGCTAAGTTGAAGGAAGACAACTTTAATAGACAGATTTAATAGATAACTAAAAAAAGGGTTTTCATTAACAAAAAATAAGTGGCCCTGATGGAGAATTGGGTTGTAATTGAATTGTAGTTGCAGTTATTATTGTATCAGACTGTAAGAAAAATGTGTTCTTTCTTTTGTATGTAAGGTCGTGTGTCCTTATTGTCATCGTCAATAAGTGTGCAAAGTTTAACTGAGGTCAGTTGCATATTTAAGAAAGCTGGAGGCTGGAGATCCCCTTATTACACTGTAAGGTGGCCATAACTTCATTCGTATTGAGACTTTAACGTAATCATAAAATAAAGCCAACCTTTATAAATGCCCCGATATTTATTTGAAAAATTTAAATACTGAGCTGAGGGCTAAAAACTCTACATTTTAGGTTTAAGAGGACCACAATATTGTTAATATTTAAATCATGAAGTAGCACAAGTCTTCTTTTGAGCTACTTCAATGTCAGTGATACTTAGATTTTAAAAATGGAAAATCAAAGGAGTCACAGGGTTTCATTTCAATTTTATGACTTTAAGTAGGCCATAGCTCCATTAATATTAACTATTAAGGTCACCATAAAGTCAAGATATTCCTTTGCCAAATCTTATCATATGGGCCAAGTTTGGTTGAAAAAACTAAGCTAGGTGAACTGAAGGGTAAAAGCAACTTTTTGACATTCAGGTGACCCTATGCTGCAGATACAGGGCTGAAACTTCGGTATGTGAAAGATTATCAAAAAGTAGCTGAATAACTTATTGCAACAAAATGCTGAAATGCTTACCGTTTTTGAGATATAAAGTACAGTAGAACCTCCATTATCCGACCCTCTTGGGAGAGTAACAATTAGGTCGGATAATAGAAAGGTCGGATAATGGAAAGCCTTAAATAACAGGTTTAAATGGAGTTGGGAGAGTGGATTGGAGGTCGGATAATTGAAAATTTGGATAATAGAGGGTCGGATAATAGAAGTTTCACTGTACCCATTTTTTTAAAATTGACTAAAATTTTTTCCCGCCCCTGTAGGGAGGAAAGCCATAAAAGTTATTTGAGGGAGACCCTTAACCCGGGGGTGGTGGCAGTGATCAGTCAAACCTGCATGAAAACAAATGAGTACCCCTGATGGGCCCGTTCATTAGTACTAGAGAACTAATACCAAATATCTGACATCACAGATATCAGGAGTGTCATTATGGTAACATTACTTAAGCACCCTGTAGTGACCTCATTTTACCCAGTTTCAATGTATGAATTTATCAGGTAACATTGCTTGACTTCTGAATCAGTGATTCTCATTGTCAGTCCAGAGACACTGTCAATTGGTTACCATTCTCTGAACTATATTTAAAGGCAATGTAACCCAGTCACACCAAGTAAACACACATGGTATTGTAACTGTTTTGAGTTAAGTACATTTTAATACTTTAAAAAATGTACTTAAGTACAAATGTACTTAAGTACAAAGTACAATGACCCCAACCCTGGTTTTGACAGGGATCCATTTCACCTCTTTACTCAAGTAATGAATTCCGGTATAAGGCTGTGATAGGTTACCCGGTTACCCGAAAACGGTGCGAATTCCTTAAGAAACCGACTACAAACTTGCAAAGCGGGTATCCAAAAATATATTAAATATAGCGTAAATCAATAAAACACTTGGACAAACCTTAGTATTCTGTCAGATTTATTTAACCAATATTAGATTTTCGCATAATTTTTCTTAATTATATAGATATTTAACATTAATTTTCGTAACATTTTCTTTACATCATCCACCATGTTTGCTTCTCTGCTACTTCCACTGGGTGACAACTAAAATGTGGTTACCCGAATTCGGATTGATTCTTTCGAGGCGAATACCCGGTGTCGTTTTTCCAACGAAGTCACAGCCTTATTCTGGTATCTGCCCTTTAGCCTAATAAAGTTATTAATTTTGTGACAATTTTATGAGCTACCAAATCTGTTCCATGTTGCCCATGCCTGGCATTTTTAATCATTTTAATTGTTTTATTGAATAACACAAAACAAGAGGAGAGTGCCCGTGAACGGGCACTGTGTCAGCTGACTGAATGTTTTTGATTTGTGATGGTGATAATGAGAGGAAAGCATAATTATCAGGGAAAGGGCTGTACAGAAATACAGTAAATGGTAACTGAACAGCATGTTCGAAAGATATTCCGAAGCTGATAGAAGAAAAGGACAAAAAAGTTGTGCCCTGCAAATGGTATTATGAAATAAAGTAACAAGGTAATTGTTTAAGTGTAAAAAGTAGGTTAAAAATATTTAAAGAAATACTATAAATGCAATATCCTCGTTCGACCATGAAGAAGGGGTCCAAAGGTCAAATCTGACCATACCAAAAGATTCCCAGCCAAAGAATTTAGGATGGTTTACCATCCCAAACCTCTCGGACCAATAATAAGTGAGTCATAGGCACTTTTTAAGTTTGGCTATCCTCGTTTGACCTTGAAGGAGGGGTCCAAGGTCAAATCCGACCACACAAAAAAATTCCCAGCCCATGATTTCCTGTAGCTTGTTTACCATCCCAAACTTGTAGAACCAATAATAAGCGAGTTCTAAGCAATTGTAAGTTTGGCTATCCTCAATTGACCTTGAAGGAGGGGTCCCAGGTCAAATCTGACCACACCAAAAGAATCCCAGCCCATGATTTCCTATATGTTGGTTTACCATCCCAAACCTCCAAGACCAATAATACGCGAGTTATAAGCACTTTAAGTTTGGCTATCTTCGTTTGACCTGGAAGGAGGGGTCTAAGGTCAAATCCGACCACACCAAAAGATTCCCAGCCCATGATTTTCTATAGGTTGGTTTTCCATTCGAAACCTCTAGGACCAATAAAAAGCGAGTTATAAGCACTTTTAAGTTTGGCTATCCTCATTTGACCTTGAGGGAGGGGTCCAAGGTGAAATCCGACCACACCACAAAATTCCCAGCTCATGATTTTCTATAGGTTGGTTTTCATTCCAACCTCTAGGACCAATAATAAGCGAGTTATAAGCACTTTTATGTTTGGCTATCCTCATTTGACCTTGAAGGAGGGTTCCAAGGTCAAATCGGACCATATTAACAGATTCCCAGCCCATGATTTCCTACAGGTTGGATACAATGATTTACCCAACAGTGAGAACCTGAAAGAAGCTATTGCTCAGCTATGCCATGACATAGAGGTCTGCAATTTCACTATGTTATAGCTGACCAAAACGTCTGTGAATAACATATTTAACAAAATACTCTAAATGTAATAGTTTTCAAGTTACAACTGATTTACTCAAGAGTGAGAACCTCAAAGTAACTATTACTCAGCTATGCAATGAGCTACATGTCTGAATTTTTGCTCTGTTATAGCTGACCTAAAAGTAGGTGAACAACATATTTAAGCAAAATACTGTAAATGCAATAGTTTTCAAGTTACAACTGATTTACTCAATAGTGAGAACCTGAAAATAGCTATTGCTCCGCTATGCCATGAGCTATAGGTCTGTAATTTCACTATCTTATAGCTAACCCAAAAGTAGGTGAACAATATATTTTAACAAAATACTCCAAATGCAATATTTTTCAAGTTATAGCTGATTTACTCAACAGTCAGTGCCTGAGAATAGCTATTGCTCAGTTGTGCCATGAGCTACAGGTCTGTAATTTCACTATGTTATAGCTGACCCAAAAGTAGCTGAATAACATATTTGCACAAATTTCTGTAAAGGCAATAGTTTTCCAATTACAACTGATTTACTCAACCGTGAGAACTTCAAAGTAGCTATTACTCAGCTATGCAATGAGCCACAGGTCTGGAACTTCACTATGTTATAGCTGACCCCAAAATAGGTGAATAACATATTGTAACAAAATACTCTAAATGCAATAGTTTTCAAGTTATAAGTGATTTACTCAACAGTGATGACCTAAAAGTAGCTATTACTCAGCTATGCCATGAGCTACAGGTCTGAAATTTTACTATGTTATAGCTGACCCAAAAGTAGCTGAATAACATATTTATACTAAATTCTCTAAATGCAATAGTTTTCAAATTACAAGTGATTTACTCAACATTGAGAACTTCAAAATAGCTATTACTCAGCTATGCCATGAGTCACAGGTCTGGAACTTCACTATGTTATAGCTGACCCCAAAATAGGTGAATAACATATTGCAACAAAATACTCTAAATGCAATATTTTTCAAGTTATAAGTGATTTACTCAACATAATTAACCTAAAAGTAGCTATAACTCAGCTATGCCATGAGCTACAGGTCTGAAATTTTACTATGTTATAACTGACCCAAAAGTAGCTGAATAACATATTTATACTAAATTCTGTAAATGCAATAGTTTTCAAATTACAAGTGATTTACTCAACATTGAGAACTTCAAAGTAGCTATTACTCAGCTATGCAATGAGTCACAGGTCTGGAACTTCACTATGTTATAGCTGACCCCAAAATAGGTGAATCACATATTGCAACAAAATACTCTAAATGCAATAATTTCCAAGTTATAAGCGATTTACTCAACAGTGATAACCTAAAAGTAGCTATTACTCAGCTATGCCATGAGCTACAGGTCTGAAATTTTACTATGTTATAGCTGACCCAAAAGTAGGTGAACAACATATTTAAGCAAAATACTGTAAATGCAATAGTTTTCAAGTTACAACTGATTTACTCAATAGTGATGACCTAAAAGTAGCTATTACTCAGCTATGCCATCAGCTACAGGTCTGAAATTTTACTATGTTATAGCTGACCCAAAAGTAGCTGAATAACATATTTATACTAAATTCTCTAAATGCAATAGTTTTGCAATTACAACTGATTTACTCAATAGTGAGAACCTCAAAGTAGTTATTACTCAGCTATGCAATGAGCTACAGGTCTGAAATTTTACTATGTTATAGCTGACCCAAAAGTAGATGAACAACATATTTAACCAAAATACTGTAAATGCAATAGTTTTCAAGTTACAACTGATTTACTCAATAGTGATGACCTAAAAGTAGCTATTACTCAGCTATGCCATGAGCTACAGGTCTGAAATTTTACTATGTTATAGCTGACCCAAAAGTAGCTGAATAACATATTTATAAGAAATTCTCTAAATGCAATAGTTTTCCAATTACAACTGATTTACTCAATAGTGAGAAATTCAAAGTAGCTATTACTCAGCTATGCAATGAGCCACAGATCTGAAACTTCACTATGTTAAAGCTGATCCCAAAATAGGTGAATAACATATGAAACAAAATACTCTAAATGCAATAGTTTCCAAGTTATAAGCGATTTACTCAACAGTGATAACCTAAAAGTAGCTATTACTCAGCTATGCCATGAGCTACAGGTCTGAAATCTTACTATGTTATAGCTGACCCAAAAGTAGCTGAATAACATATTTATACGAAATTCTCTAAATGCAATAGTTTTGAAGTTATAAGCGATTTACTCAACAGTAATAACCTAAAAGTAGCTATTACTCAGCTATGCCATGAGCTACAGGTCTAAAATTTTACTATGTTATAGCTGACCCAAAAGTAGCTGAATAACATATTTATACAAAATTCTCTAAATGCAATAGTTTTTAAGTTACAAGTGATTCTACTCATGATGGAAGTTACTGAAAAGCCCAAAAGTAGCTATTACTCACTTAGCTATTGAGACAGGCACCCAACTTACTCACCATATTGTAGCTATGAAAAAAGTAGCTGAATAACATATTTTAACAAAATGCTCTAAATGCAACACTTTTCAAGTTATAAATGATTTTATGCATGATTTCATGAATTTTAATGCATTAAAAATTATTAAAAAAATTTATTTTAAAAAAAGTAAGACAGATCCAGGTCTCATACTCACACAAGAGAATCTACCTCTGGCCTAGTACATATATGCAAGATATGAGAGAAATCCCTGCAATAGTCACTGAGAAAATTGTGATAAAAAGTTGAAATTTTCACACTTTTGGTGGGGGTACCCCCCTTGTAATGTCTCTGGCAAACAGACGAACAGACAGATTTGCATGACTTGAACAATTTTTCATCCTCGATAGATAAGGTATCTTTTAAGAAAAACAGCACGTCTCTAGGCCTTGTAGTTTTGGAGGAGAAGTTGTTCATGCGGACGCGGACGCGTGCGCGTACGCCCACGCCGCAGAGTGACGACATAAAAATACCAATAGGTTGGTCTGACTAGTCTTAAAGAATAATACAATGAAGTTTTACAGGATGTCAAACAATCTTTTTGTAGATACAAGAAACTCAAATACATGACCCCAGTTTGCCCTTGAAGCAAACTAAATATCGGTTGCCTTTCTGGAATCCAAGGCCATGGTTTACTATTACCTCTAACGCATTGTAAAGCTTCTGACCAAAAAATAACAGATATGTTTAACATTTTACAAATCTCTTCTGGCTGTATACGGCACATATAAGACACTTGATTTGGTTGTATTTTGGCAACCTTAACACAAGGATGGAAGACTTGAAGCTATACTTTTCATACTTCAATAATATATTGAACCTGACTAAAGTCTTTAATGTGAGTTGATGTAACCATACATGCTCATTTTTTTTTTTTTTTTGGAGTAAAAGACAATCAGTGCTTTATCGGTCAATTATCTAAGCTAATCTAATCTACTGCTTTGCGGGCGCAATATCTTCCCCACTGAGGGGAACTCAGTGCGCTAATTAACAAGAATCATTTCTTATAAGGAGGGGCATTCCAGGTCAGTGTTCCAGAGTTGTGGGTGAGACCGAGAGGGAAGAGGACCAAGTTGGGAAACTAGAATTGAAAAGGTGGGTTTTGAGGGGTTTCCTGAAACATGCCACAGAGGGACTGTTTCTTATTTGGAAGGGAAAAAGAGTTCCAAAGAACTGGGGCATAGTGACTAAAAGAATTTGAGAAGTGTTTAATTGATTTATGAACTCTACGGTCAAAAGTGGGGGTATGAAGGAACTTGAGTTTTAGGGTACAACGCCTAGTATTTCTGAAGGAAGTGTAGGGGTGAATTAATTCTCTGAGGTAAACAGGTTGACCTTGGTTGAGGATTTTGTATGTAATGAGGCTTATTTTGAATTGTACCCTGTACGTAACTGGAAGCCAATGGAGTTTTTTGAGTTGAGGGGTGATGTGAGAAAATTTTGAGGAACGGGTGACAACCATGCACAGTGAGTTTTGCACTAGTTGCAATCTCCTTAACTCAAAATCAGTGAGTGATACAAACAGGGAATTGCAGTAGTCCAATCTGCTGCTCACCAAAGCATTGGCTAGAAGAACCGACGTTTTAAGGTCTAGAAGGGGGCGAATTCTGTAGAGGTCTCTTGCATGAACTCTTGTGGACTTTATGACCTGTGACACATGGTCAGAGAAAGTGAAATTGGAATCAAACACCACTCCGAGGTTCTTGACACTTCGTGCTGGTGAGACCTGATTACCAAGAATATTGATTGGAAAGTGAGGAAGGAGTTGTTTACGGTTGTTTTTCGAACCTATCAAAATAAACTCGGTTTTGTCAGGGTTGAGTTTTAATTTATTTGTGAACATGAAATTTTGGATGTCGTTTAGGCAATTCTTTAGTTTTTGTATACAGTGAGAAAAATTGGCTGGAGAGAGTGAAATGTATAACTGGGTGTCATCAGCGTAGAAGTGATAATTAATGCTGCTCTGAGATTGAATGATGGAGCTGATTGGGTTGGTGTAGAGTGAAAAAAGAATTGGACCAAGGACGGAGCCCTGGGGGACCCCATATTGGAGGGCAACAGGATGTGAGAATGTGCTGCCTACCTTGACCAAATGTGTCCTTCCCGACAGGTATGATTTGAACCAGCCAAGAGCCAGTTCACTGATTCCATAGTAACCATTAAGTCTGTCCAGGAGAATGGTGTGGTCAATGGTATCGAATGTGGTGGAGAGATCTAGAAGGGTGAGGGCTGTAACAGACCCTTTGGCCATATTGAGAAGAATATCATTGTGAATATTATGGAGGGCAATTTCAGTAGAATGGTGTTTTCTATAAGCCGATTGGAAGGCAGTCATCAGGCCGGCTTCATCAAGGTGAGTTTGTAGCTGGGCTGCTACTACCCTTCCAAGTATCTTTGAAATAAAGTTTAAATTGGAGACAGGCCTGTAATTTTTGAAAACTTATTTGTCTAAGGATGATTTTTTGAGGATTGGGGTTACATGGGCCTGCTTAAAAAAAATTAGGACACTTACCTTGTTCTAGAGAGGCACTGATTATTGAATTGATGGGGGTGATGAGAATATCCAGATATTAAAGAACAAGAAAAGTGGGCCAAGGGAACATGATTTAGTAGGAGAGTCTAGAATGATTTTGGTAACTTGATCTTCAGTTACAGTAGAGAAAGAGGCAAATGTGGGTGGAGGAGAGTCTGGGGTGATGTGTTGGAAATTCAGTGAAGTAGAGAAAATTGAGTGTATTTTTTCAATTTTTTTCTGTAAAGAACTCCACAAATCTGTCAGCCAAAAGCTGAGGGGATTTATTGAAGGGAGGATCTTTGTTGGGATTCTGTGTAACACATCACCCAGGACTCGCCATAATTTTTGTGGGTTGTGGTGATTGTCCCGAATTTTTGCTTTAAGGAATTCAGATTTGGCCTGCATGCAGATTTTATTGTAGTCGTGGACTTTCTGTATGTGTTGGGATCTATTGAAGGTAGATTTGTTTTGGCGCCAAATTCGTTCAAACAAACGCTTGGTCTCTTTTGCCGGAATTACCGTTTCATTAACCCATCCTGGGATGTACTTCGCCTTGGTATTTTTGGTGTGTGGTGGTGCATGTTTGTCAATAAGGGTGGACAAGGTAGTATGATATTGTTCATAGAGAGTGTCAGCTTCCTTGGATGGATTATTAAGTAGTTCAGAAGCAAGGAGATCTGTTTTCAATTTCTCTTTATCAATTTTATGGTATTTACGAAAGGTGACAGTAGCATTAGTTTGGGTTATGGGGGGTTGAGAAATTTAGGGTGAAACTAATTGAAAAATAATCAGAACAAGAGGAGAGTGCCTGTGAACGGGCACTGTGTCAGCTGACTGAGTGTTTTTGATTTGTAAAGGTAATAATGAGAGGAAAGCATAATTATCAGGGAAAGTGCTGTACAGAAGTACAGTAAATAGTAATTGAACAGCATGTTCAAAAGAAATTCTGAACCTGACAGAAGAAAAGGACAAGAAAGTTGTGCCCTGCAAATGGTATTATGAAGGAAAGTAACAAGGTAACTGTTTAAGTGTAAAGAGTAGGTTAAAACATATTTAAAGAAATACTGCAAATGCAGTATCCTCGTACGACCTTGAAGAAGGGGTCCAAGGTCAAATCCAACCACACAAAAATATTCCCAGCCCATGATTTCCTATAGGTTGGTTTACCATCCCAAACCTCTAGGACAATAATAAGCGAGTTATAAGCACTTTTAAGTTTGGCTGTCCTTATTTGACCTTGAAGGAGGGGTCCAAAGGTCAAATCTCACCACACCAAAAGATTCCCAGCCCATGATTTCCTATAGGATGGTTTACCATCCCAAACCTCTAGAACCAATAATAAGCGAGTTATAGGCACTTTTAAGTTTCGCTATATTTGTTTGACCTTGAAGAAGGGGTCCAAGGTTAAATCGAACAGCATCAACAGATTCCCAGCCCATGATTTCCTATATGTCTGTTTACCATCCTAAACCTCTAGGACCAATAATAAGCGAGTTATAAGTACGTTTAAGTTTGGCTATCCTCGTTTGACCTTGAAGGAGGGGTCAAAGGTCAAATCTGACCACACCAAAAGATTCCCAGCCCATGATTTCCTACAGGTTGGTTTACCATCCCAAACCTCTAGGACCAATAATAAGGGAGATATAAGCACTTTTCATGACAGACAAAAGAAACACCAGTGGCAGCCATCTTGTTTTTCAAAATTAGCCCTAAAATATTCCCAGTCAATCAGTTATAATGAGGAACATATCCTGCGAATTTGAGATCTCTACTTATAATACCCTTTGCTCTAGAGGGCCAACAAAAGTCCTTGTTTAAAGTCGAATAAACGTCCCTGGCGGCCATCTTGTTTTCAAAATGAGGCCAAAAATATTCCCAAGCAACATTTTATGGTTATTAATATATTCTGCAAACTTGAGAAGGCTAGCTATAATATTTTTTTCATTAGAGCGGTAATGGTGAAATCTCTCTACACACTGCGGCTATCCAGTGGATACAATGATTTACTCAATAGTGAGAACCTGAAAGTAGCTATTGCTCAGCTATGCCATGACATAGAGGTCTGTAATTTCACTATGATATAACTGACCAAAAATTATGTGAATAACATATGTAAACAAAATACTCTAAATGTAATAGTTTTCAAGTTACAACTGATTTACTCAACAGTGATAACCTCAAAGTAGCTATTACTCAGCTATGCAATGAGCTACATGTCTGAATTTTTACTATATTATAGCTGACCCAAAAGTAGGTGAACAATATATTTAAGCATAATACTGTAAATGCAATAGTTTTCAAGTTACAACTGATTTACTCAACAGTGAGAACCTGAAAATAGCTATTGCTCAGCTATGCCATGAGCTATAGGTCTGTAATTTCACTATGTTATAGCTGACCCAAAAGTAGGTGAACAACATATTTTAACAAAATACTCCAAATGCAATATTTTTCAAGTTACAACTGATTTACTCAACAGTCAGTACCTGAAAATAGCTATTGCTCAGTTGTGCCATGAGCTACAGGTCTGAAATTTTACTATGTTATGGCTAACCCCATGATAGGTGAATAACATATTGAAACAAAATACTCTAAATGCAATAGTTTTTAAGTTATAAGTGATTTACTCAACAATGATAACCTCAAAGTAGCTATTACTCAGCTACACCATGAGCTACAGGTCTGAAAGTTTACTATGTTATAGCTGACCCCAAAATAGGTGAATAACATACTGAAACAAAATACTCTAAATGGAATAGTTTTCAAGTTATAAGTGATTTACTCAACAGTGATAACCTAAAAGTAGCTATTACTCAGCTATGCCATGAGCTACATGTCTGAAATTTTACTATGTTATAGCTGACCCAAAAGTAGGTGAACAACATATTTAAGCAAAATACTGTAAATGCAACAGTTTTCAAGTTACAACTGATTTACTCAATAGTGAGAACCTGAAAATAGCTATTGCTCAGCTATGCCATGAGCTATAGGTCTGTAATTTCACTATGTTGTAGCTGACCCAAAAGTAGATGAACAACATATTTTACCAAAATACTCCAAATGCAATATTTTTCAAGTTACAACTGATTTACTCAACATACAGTACCTGAAAATAGCTATTGCTCAGTTGTGCCATGAGCTACAGGTCTGTAATTTCACTATGTTATAGCTGACCCAAAAGTAGCTGAATAACATATTTACACAAATTTCTGTAAACGCAATAGTTTTCAAGTTATAAGTGATTTACTCAACAGTGATAACCTCAAAGTAGCTATTACTCAGCTATGCCATGAGCTACAGATCTGAAATTTTAGTATGTTATAGCTGACCCCAAAATAGGTGAATAATATATTTAAGCAAAATACTGTAAATACAATAGTTTTCAAGTTACAACTGATTTACTCAATAGTGAGAACCTGAAAATAGCTATTGCTCAGCTATGCCATGAGCTATGGGTCTGTAATTTCACTATGTTATAGCTGACCCAAAAGTAGGTGAACAACATATTTTAACAAAATACTCCAAATGCAATATTTTTCAAGTTACAACTCATTTACTCAACATACAGTACCTGAAAATAGCTATTGCTCAGTTGTGCCATGAGCTACAGGTCTGTAATTTCACTATGTTATAGCTGACCCAAAAGTAGCTGAATAACGTATTTACACAAATTTCTGTAAATGCAATAGTTTTCAAGTTACAACTGATTTACTCAACAGTCAGTACCTGAAAATAGCTATTGCTCAGTTGTGCCATGAGCTACAGGTCTGAAATTTTACTATGTTATGGCTAACCCCATGATAGGTGAATAACATATTGAAACAAAATACCCTAAATGTAATAGTTTCCAAGTTATAAGTGATTTACTCAACAGTGATAACCTAAAAGTAGCTATTACTCAGCTATGCCATGAGCTACAGGTCTGAAATTTTACTATGTTATAGCTGACCCAAAAGTAGGTGAACAATATATTTAAACAAAATACTCTAAATGCAATAGTTTTCAAGTTATAAGTGATTTACTCAACAGTGATAACCTAAAAGAAGCTATTACTCAGCTATGCCATGAGCTACATGTCTGAAATTTTACTATGTTATAGCTGACCCCAAAATAGGTGAATAACATATTGAAACAAAATATTCTAAATGCAATAGTTTTCAAGTTATAAGTGATTTACTCAACAGTGATAACCTCAAAATAGCTATTGCTCAGCTATGCCATGAGCTATAGGTCTGTAATTTCACTATGTTATAGCTGACCCAAAAGTAGGTGAACAACATATTTTAACAAAATACTCCAAATGCAATATTTTTCAAGTTACAACTGATTTACTCAACATACAGTAACTGAAAATAGTTATTGCTCAGTTATGCCATGAGCTACTGGTCTGTAATTTCACTATGTTATAGCTTACCCAAAAGTAGGTGAACAACATATTTAAGCAAAATACTGTAAATGTAATAGTTTTCAAGTTACAACTGATTTACTCAATAGTGAGAACCTCAAAATTGCAAATTTTAATTAGTAAATTAAATTTTTATTAGTTAATACCTTACCTACCAGACGATAGCTATATGCCGGCGCCAGCCGGTCCCGCCAAACGAAAGAAAAAGACGTCCCGGGTTTCACCCCCGGCAGGACCGGTACACTACACTCCACTCGCCAGGTGGCCTAGTTCCTGCCTCACTCGCCAGAGGGACGTGACGTCATAGCATCTTTTTCGTCCCTAAGGTTGATTTGTAAGGCTGAAAGCGGGGAAGGCTGGGTGGGAATTTCCCGTCTGGTAGGTAAGGTATTAACTAATAAAAATTTAATTTACTAATTAAAATTTGCAATTTCATTGCGTTAATACATCTTACCTACCAGACGATAGCTAGAATAACTACCCAGTGGAAGGAGGGCAGCCTTCTGAGGATTGGAGAGAACTCTTATATTATACCTAGGTGTGAGGTACTAGTCCTTTGAGGAGACATGTTAGTCTCGAGGGTAACTAGACCCACCTGCCCCCCCCCCTTTTTTGACTGCTCTGAGGGGAGGAAGAGAGTAAGAGTTCAAGTCAATGATTCCCACAGATAACCTGGAAGAGTAGGGAAAGTCCTATACCCAGAGGATTACTCTGAAGTAAAAGACTTTGAGAAGCCAAGGCCTAGGCTAAAAGTGAGCCTACACCTAAAACTAACTAGTATGTACACTATATATAATTATATACAAAGAAGCTTAGGTGACTAGTGGTGGATCTGCTGGGCAGCCACCACAGGACCCAAGTGAAAAAGCTCCTTATCTGCCCAGGCAACATCCTTAAGGTAAAACTGTGTAAAGGTGTTGTGGGACTTCCAGTGGCATGCTGCTAGAATCTGGTCCAGAGATATGCCACCTTGAAAGGCTTTGGAGGCCGCAAAGGCCCTAACATCATGGGCCTTAACCTGATGTAAGGTCAAGGAAACTTGGTCAGAGAGATCATAACACAACACTACTGTTTGTTTGATCCAGGACGAGATAGTGGCAGGAGAGATGTCCTTGTTAAAACCTTGTTTGAATGAAACAAAAACTAACTCCTTTCCCGTTCTTAGGTCCTGCGTTTTGTCCAGGTAGTAGCGAAGAGCCCGAACGGGGCAAAGGGATCTGTCTTCCTTTAAAGACTTATCCAGAGTGGGGGCTAAGGCCGGGATGACCACAGGGGCCACGCACTCTGGTCCCTCTTTTGCCAAGTGATTTTTCGCCAAGAAGCTTGGTGAAGGGTAGAGGGAAACTTTGGACCAATCAGCTTGGTGTCTGATATTTTTGTTTAACCAAGCGTGAATCTCACTCCTGCGTTTTCCCGAAGCCAGGGCTAGGAGAAAAACAGTTTTGAAAGTAAGGTGCTTCAGAGAAGCCTTTCTGAGTGGTTCAAAAGGCGCTTTTGTAAGCTGGTGTAAAACCAGGGAGAGGTTCCAAGCAGGAACCCCCCGGCGCCCTTTGGGTCTATCTCTGTGAAAACTGTCTAACAGTCTAGTCAAATTGTCATCCTTGCCGACATTAACCGAGGTATTTCCCAGTTTGTCTGCAATGGCTGACCTGTAACCATCAATAGTGCTGGGCTGGAGATTCTTCTCCTGGAAAAGATGCAGGAGGAAATCTGCTATTTGTTTTATAGATGGGTTCCTGAAGTCCACCTGACTTGTTTCGCACCATCTAACAAAAAGGGCCCACTTCGCTTCGTAGACTGCTCTGGTTGAGCGTCTTTGAGGCGCCTCAATTCTTGACGCCACTGGGCTAGAGAACCCTTGCTCCCTGATTGTCTGGGCTCTAGGAGCCAGGCATGGAGATTTAGGCTTGCCAGATCCCTGTGACGTGCCTTGTTGAAAGGTTGGGTCACTAGATCTGGATGGTGTGGAAGACAAAGAGGAACCATCGCCGACAGCTCCACTAGGTCCCAAAACCAAGGCATGTTGGGCCATCCCGGAGCAATCAGGATTGCTCTGTGATACCAGTGATCTGACAGCTTGCTGACCACCTTCCCCATTAGAGACACTGGAGGGAAAAGGTACATGTCCAGGCCTTCCCAGGATATTGTCAGAGCGTCCACTGACCAGGCCTTTGGGTCTGGAATTGGGGACACAAATTGGACTAGCTTGCAGTTGTACCTTGTTGCAAACATGTCCACTTGGGGATAATGCCAAGTTCGACAAAGGATGTCGAAGATCTCCTGATGGAGGGACCACTCCGTCTGAATGACCTGTCCCTGGCGAGACAACTTGTCTGCAATTACATTCAGACGGCCCGGAATGTGTCTGGCCTTCAGTACTATTTGTCTGAGATTGCACCAACATAGGAGCCGCCAAAGAAGGGCACAGAGTGAACCTGACCTCATACCTCCCTCCTTGTTGATGTATGCCACAACTGTAGTGTTGTCTGTGGCAATCAGGACGACCTTTCCTTGCACTAATTGTTGGAATCTTCTTAGTGCTAACAACACGGCTTTTAGTTCTAAGAAGATTATGTGCAACTTGCTTTCGGGCACTGACCAAGTACCGCTTGCTGTGAAGTCGCCTAAGTGAGCACCCCAGCCTTCTTTTGAGGCGTCTGTAAAGATTTGCACTGCGTGTCGTAGGGGGTGTAAGGGTTGACCCTTCAGGACATTTTCCTCCTGGGTCCACCACTGCAGGTGCGGATGGAGAGACCCCGGAATTGGAATCTCCTTTTCCAGAGATTCCGGGACTCTCCAGTGTTTCTTGAGGTGCCACTGAATAGGTCTCATGTGCAGTCTGCCTAGGGGCACCTGTTTCTCTGTCGCAGTGAGTAGACCTATAAGAGACATGAAGGTTCTCACTCGGCAAGATCTGTTCTGTAATAACCCTGTTACTTTTTGTTGAAGGGCTTCCCAACGGTTTTGAGTAGGTCTGACCAATCCGTTGAGTAGGTCGTACTGGTAGCCTACAAAATCGAAGACTTGTTGGGGTTCCAGTTCTGATTTTTGCATGTTTACCATCCAGCCCAACTCCTGGCAAAGGGCTAGGAGGGACTGGGTTCCCTGGTGGCAAGATTCTCTGGTAGGGGCTCGAATCAACCAGTCGTCTAGGTACTGGTGGATCCTTATACCTCGAGACTGAGCCATTAGTTTTACCTCTTTGACTACACAAGTGAACTCCATTGGAGCTGTTGACAGGCCAAAGGGAAGAGCCCGAAATTGGTAAGACTGGTTCTGGAAGTGGAACCTGAGGTATTTTCGGGAGTTGACATGGATTGGAATGTGGAAGTAAGCGTCGCTGAAGTCCAGCGATGTCACCCACTCTCCCTGTTGTAAGGAGGTTCGAATTGTCACCGGGGTTTCCATTTTGAATGTTTTTACGCATAAAAACTGATTTAGAGTACTGAGGTCCAAGATTGGCCGCCACTTTTGGTTCGGTTTGGGAACAATGAATAGTCTGTTGAAGAAGGCTAGAGAGGTTCGAACCCTGACCCTCTCTACTGCCTTCTTCTTGATTAAGGCTTGTAGAGCCCCTTGCAAGTGGGAGTCTCTGATGGGATTGGCATAGCCGCTTACTATCAGGGGATCCCTCACTAGGCAAGGTCTGAGATTGAATGGGAGAACATAACCCTCTTTTAGTATGGACACTACTCTTGGGTTTGCACCTAGTCGTGCCCATACTTCCCAGAACAATTGTAGTCGCCCCCCCACTGGCTGGGCATTTGCAACACTGAGGGCATTTGGCACATTGGGGGCAAAAACACAGTGATTTACAAAAGAAGCACTTTTCACAGACTTTATTGTATTTTTCATGTTTGATATTGGTCTTACGCCTTTCTTTTGCGGCTGCCCACTTTTTGATTTTGTTACAGAAGGTACAAGACAAGCAACACTTTGACATTTTACAGAGTTCTTGACAAGCACATGAAAATCTGTCTGTTTTACATCTGACACATAATACTCCAGTTTTGTTTGTAACTCCGGAGGAATTCTGCAGTAATTGTCATTTATAATTTTTGGGATCCTTGGAGCCTCGCGAACCGCGACCGGGTTGACCACCCCTGCCTCTGCCGCGTGCTCTGCCCCGGCTACCAAATGATTTCCATGCGGGGAGATCTTTCCCGGAAGCACCGGTGGTACTTGAGTCGTCTTGCTTCCAACTAGTGGAGTAAGGCTGGTAGCGATGCTGCTTTTTCTGTACACCCGCGAACCCACCACGGCCCGGACCGGGCTGGTTGGTACGCTTGTGTGTTTCAAAGTTGTTTATCTCATCTTCCGCTTTTCTTATGATGTCATCTGGGAATAAAGCCCGGGTTTGAAGAGGGCAATTCCTGAGAGAGGAAAAGGTATCCGGTTTCACTCCTGCCCTCAGGTGATCCAGATAGGAATCTCTGCGGACTAGAGTCAAGTTAGCCATTTGGACGAAAGTAAAGTCCGAAAGGTGCTGAAGAGATTTCCCGACCGCAAAACTGATATTCTGGTTAAATGCTGTTAAAAAGTGAAGTTCGTCCAGAGCCCCCTGGGCTTTTGCGGAGGATTTACCTTTGCCAAGTTCTGTTTGTAGGGTTTTTAACTGTTCCTGAACAGCATCCTGCACTTTGGTTATACATCTATTGAAACCAGCTGACTGGTTACAAATATAGCTTGTTTCTTTGGCAGCCTTTTCCCATTTGCGGAGAGTTTCCTGAGACAGTGGTCGGGAAGTAGGTTGAGATGAAGCAATAGTAGATTTAGCAATCCGGGCAAAGGAACTATTGAGCTTTGCGGCATCGTTGGGCCAGGAAGTTACGTATTTACCAGGCCTAGTTATGTCTTTGTTTTCTGCCGGGTGTATCCCGTACCATCTTGTCTGAGATTTTGGTGGTCGGAGATATTGATCAACATGTAAACCGCCTGGTTCTGTTGATTTTGACGGGTAGCCTTCAATTAGTACTAGATTGAGGTTTTCCAATTTTTTGCATAACCAGTCCTCTGGTGGTAAGTCAATGGAAACTTTTCCAACCGGTTGAGCCCGGTGGCCAACCCAGGGGTTGTCAGATCTGGAGGTGGGAGTGTACTCAAGGTCCGGAATGTGATTCCAGCCCATAAAGGCACGGACACCCCTTACCGTCTCCCTGTAGTTCTGATCTTCACTTATTGTTTTGTCAATGTCTGGAGAGTCTTGTTCAGATGGGTCTAGAACTTCTTCTTGATCAGAAACTTCACCCTCTTCTGAATGCTCCGGGGGTGGTTGAGTGATAGATGAGGCCACCGGGCCGGAAGAGCTCTGAGAAGAGAATACCGGTTCCGGGTCTGGTTGCGGATAAACATTCTCCAGAGGAGAGGTCATATCCATAGAGCTGGTGATAGTAGCTGTTGCCTTTGTTCTATCCGGGCCATAAGCCGGACCGGCTTGGCCGGAAGGAACGGCGGATAGTAGAAAAGGTGCTTGTGACAAAGATCCAGCTGGAGCCTGATGCGTGACCGGTGCTTGGACCGGAGAGAAAGTAGGCTGTGGAGAGGGACGATGGCCCATGGTGATGAGTGCCTCCAAACGCGCCATGCGAGTAGACCATTTATCATCTAGATCTTTTAAATCTTGACGGAAGTTTGGTTGAGGCAAGGTGAGCTCCGTTTCAGTGTCATGAGGAGGGGAAGATGGAGCAACGTCCTGTTTTTCGACCTGTGACACTACAGTAACGGTAGAGGGATCCACAAGTGATTCCTTACTCTTCAACTTTTCTTTACGGAGTTTGTAAGTCGGAGTTGAAAGCTGAAGCAATTGTTCGGGAGAAAGATTGTCACAAAACTCACAACTTAATTTGAGAACGCAAGGGTCGTCCCCCAAACCTTTGTCCCTACATCTGGCACATCGAGAGTGTGGATCAAAATTAGCCATGATATGCCCGCAGGCTCCTTTTCTCTGTCCTGGAGATGCCATAGTGGTTTATCCAACTAATAGACAAATCTGAGAACGTAACACCCAATATAACTTAAGATATCTTTAAAATTAAAAGTGTTTCCACAATAATTCAAACTTGAATGTCGCGCCAAACGAAAAAGATGCTATGACGTCACGTCCCTCTGGCGAGTGAGGCAGGAACTAGGCCACCTGGCGAGTGGAGTGTAGTGTACCGGTCCTGCCGGGGGTGAAACCCGGGACGTCTTTTTCTTTCGTTTGGCGGGACCGGCTGGCGCCGGCATATAGCTATCGTCTGGTAGGTAAGATGTATTAACGCAATGAAATAGCTATTGCTCAGCTATGCCATGAGCTATAGGTCTGTAATTTCACTATGTTATAGATGACCCAAAAGTAGGTGAACAACATATTTTAACAAAATACTCCAAATGCAATATTTTTCAAGTTATAACTGATTTACTCAACATACAGAAACTGAAAATAACTATTGCTCAGTTATGCCATGAGCTACAGGTCTGAAATTTTACTATGTTATAGCTGACCCAAAAGTAGCTGAATAACATACTTATACGAAATTCTCTAAATGCAATAGTTTTCAAGTTACAAGTGATTTTACTCAAGATGGTAGTTACTGAAAAGCCCAAAAGTAGCTATTACTCACTTAGCTATTGAAACAGACACCCAAGTTACTCACCATGTTGTAGCTATGAAAAAAGTAGCTGAATAACATATTTTAACAAAATGCTCTAAATGCAACACTTTTCAAGTTATAAGTGATTTAGTACATGATTTCATGAATTTTAATGCATTAAAAATTCTTAAAAAAATTTATTAAAAAAAAAGTAAGACAGATCCAGGTCTCATACTCACACAAGAGAATCTACCTCTGGCCTAGTACATATATGCAAGATATGCGAGAAATCCCTGCAACAGTCACTGAGAAAATTGTGATAAAGTGTTGAAATGTTCACACTTTTGGTGGGGGTACCTCCCTTGTAACATCTCTAGCAAACAGACGAACAGACAGATTTCCATGCCTTGAACAAATTTTCATCCTCGATAGATAAGGTATCTTTTAAAAAAACAGCATGTCTCTAGGCCTTGTAGTTTTGGAGAAGAAGTTGTTCACGCGGACGCGGACGCCCACGCCACAGAGTGACGACATAATGTCAGCTGACTGAGAAGTCAGCTGACATAAAAAGGATGCGGTACTGGAGGACGGCATAATCTGACACTTGCCATATTTTGTTGTTGATCTACATGTTGTATTTTCTGAGAAAACCTGGTTATTGGAAGAACAAGAAAACAACTGTTTTTAATCATCTGACCCTGATAAATGTCAAAGGTCAAATTCATACCAATCAAAAAAATTTCCTACACATAGAGATGATAACTGCCAAAAATCGTTTTGATAGACTTCATCTTAAGAGATATATTTAACTCATAAAATACTGTGGCAGCGTAGGCTGTCTGAAATCATGGATGAAACCAAAAAGCATCCCCCTTTTCAAGGGGCAATTAATTATTACTGTTTTACTGTAATTATACCTCAGGTTCTAATTCCTCTGCTTTCCTCTTTTTCACTGTCTCTCCTTTCTTCAGACTAGCTGTATCGATGACTAGAGGCCTCTCAATCGGGAAATTCTTGCCTTCCACAAAACTAATGTAGTCATTAAAGAAGCAAAGCGGCCCTGCCAGTAAGCCTTGGAAGCAGAAGATGTAGCTCAGGAACACCACAGGGTTGGGTAGACGCCTGTGGAAAACATTTTCATATAATTTGACATTTTGAACAAATATCATTATTTAATATTTTTCTGGGAGTTACATGAGGAAGAATTTTTGGTTGTAATAAGATTTTAATACAGAATACTTTATATATTCAGAATATTTTAGCACGCCAGTCTATGTGCTGAAAACTAAGAATTTAAATTTTTTTTTTTTTCTTTTTTTTGAGGAACATATTTTACGCAATAAAAATATCTGGTTGACATTTTATACCACATTAAATTGTATTTACAGAATAAAACACGTCTTCCTGGGAAATATTATGATTTATGAAGCCCGAGGGCAAGTGATATTTCCCGAGGCCTGATAGGCCCAATATTGCCCAGAAAGAACTGTTTTATTCTGTTTATTATACCGAAAGTATTTAATTTTTAGCATTTTGATTTAGCAGTAATTGTATATAAAGTCCAACAGCCTGCCTTTCCAGAGTTTAGGCACTATAAAACTACAGTATAGAATAGTGCTGGGACGATGTTTGCAAACTTCGGTATTATCGCTCGCTGGCTCACAGCCGATCAATGACCGGTAAAATTTAAGTACAACCGATGTTTGCTAAATTCATTTCTTTGTAGCCTTTTGATCACAATAAAACACCAACCGTATTAATATTTTGTAAAAATATGAAATATTCATCAGTTAAAATGACAAAACTAGCCGTGATTGCAATAAATCTAACGTAAATGGAAACACCTTGGGGTTTTCCCACTGTTGTCAAGGTAATCATAAAATTAGCCAATCATAAGTGGAGATACATCAAGCATGATCTTTTAGTGAGGGAGACGTTTGTGAATGACTTTTATCTTAACTTTTGGTTATATTTGTAGTAATTTGTGTGTATTTTACTTGTTATTATTTAATATTTGATTTTTCTGTGTGGTTTTCAATTTCTACTCCATGATCGGAAATGTTCGAAGTTTGCTCACAAATTTCCGAGACAAGCATCGACAGGTAAAGTCATGGCGATCTCCCAGCACTAGTATAGAAGAGAGTAGAATGTTTCTGAAAAGTCTCTTATAATACAATGTGATGTCACAAACCAATTCCATTCACATCATACACTACCCAGTTCTTCTTCAAAGAAACTGAAGAAAATCAAAACCACCCACCCCTCACCCCCACCCCCTCGCTTGTTGTTCTCAAATGCTGAACATCATTATGTGACATGATAAGGACATATAAAGTAAACACCATCTATGTAGTTTGTTTACATTTCAAGACAAAAAGGGCATTATAGTGATATTTTTTGTCCAAAACGGGTAATATCATGTCATGTTGCCTGCAAATACTGCAACCTGATTGGCTAAAAATTATGTCATATTAATCTAAAGACACTGGGCAAAACATTAAGAAATCTTTTACAAAGAAATGTGACATGTAGCATATTTTATCATATCAATTTATTATTTTTCAAACAAATTTTACTTTCACAGACACTTGGCATCTGACATTCAGCACAAGTTTTAAAATCCACCTAGGTTCCTACTAAAATGCCACTGCTGGGATTTTGGATATTTATCTTATAACAGATACCCAGCCTAGGTTTATGGCATACTGTACACCCAGTTCACCTGACAGAATGCTGCTTCTGGTCAAATCTCAGGGCTTCCGATTTTTTGTACAAACCGTCATGCAAACTGAACGCAAGACTCGTCAGCTTCTGAGAGGAGATCATCAGGGCGCTAGAAATTAACACAAAGCAGTATTCTGTTATTATAAATCTATTCTAAGACTTTAAAAATAATTGTATTGACATAAAAATAGCATCAGAGATGCCCGTACCCCACAGCCAAGGGAAATATTTTCAATACCATGAGATATAGGAGTACTGTACCAGTACAAAGTTCAGGATACTTTCAGAGTACTGTTAGTTGTATAAAGTTCCAAACAATGTTTAAATGAAGAAAATAATGTTTAAAAGAAAGATAATGCATGTAAAGATGAAGTATTACAACAAGATAATTCAATAACAAGATGACAGCATTAATCAGTAAACTAAAATTCAACACTCTTTATCTACATTTGCATGGCCGAATTATGGTTTAGATGTTTTGAATATTACCATGCATACAGATGTGGTAATACATTTAATGAATGCTTATGTGTGGTGTTGGAGCAAAATCAGTGGCTCACTTGATGAAATTCTATCTCTTACAATGGGAAATTATGAAAGTAAAATTCTTAATAAATTCTAATATGAATTAACAGTGCTTAATCTGCATCAAAAGACAGACCCAAAGGTGCAACAAGATTTTAAAGGTCAAGGTCACTACGATAAGGTCAAAAGTCAAATTAAGGTCACACCATAATACACAACTATAGCCCCTAAACAATGTCCCTACCAAGTATCAAGTTCCTACACCTTACAGTTTCCGAGATATAGCCCGGACAAGATTTTATAGGTCAATGTCACTACGACAAGGTCAAAGGTCAAATCAAGGTCAGATCATGATGTTGCACAACTACACCCCCTAAACAATGTCTACCAAGTATCAACTTCCTACACCTTACGGTTTCTGAGATACAGCCCGGACAAGATTTTATAGGTCAAGGTCACTACGACAAGGTCAAAGGTCAAATCCTGGTGAGCCCATGACGTTGCACACCTACACTCCCTAACCAATGTCCCTACCCAATATCAACTTCCTACACCTTACAGTTTCTGAGATATAGCCCGGACAAGATTTTATAGGTCAAGGTCACTACGGCAAGGTCAAAGGTCAAATCAAGGTCACACCATGACGTTGCACACCTACACTCCCTAACCAATGTCTCTACCAAATATCAACTTCCTACACCTTACAGTTTTTGTGATATAGCCCGGACAAGATTTTATAAGTCAAGGTCACTACGGCAAGGTCAAAGGTCAAATCAAGGTCAGACCATGACGTTGCACACCTACACCCCCTAAACAATGTCCCTACCAAGTATCAGCTTCCTACACCTCACGGTTTCTGAGATATACCCTGGACAAGATTTTCAAACTCAAGGTCACTACGGCAAGGTCAAAGGTCAAATCAAGGTCAGACCATGACGCTGCACACCTACACCCCCTAACCAATGTCCCTACCAAGTATCAACTTCCTACACCTTACGGTTTCTGAGATACAGCCCGGACAAACTTTTTCCCGCCGCCCGCCCGCCCGACAAGACGCCCGCCCATCCGGACACCATGGGTGAAAACAATACCCCGACAGCCCTTAAGGGCTGTGGGGTAAAAACAGCCACACATATACCATCTTCTCTCAAACGAGAGACAGGAAGTAACTTATTTCACGCAATTTATAATAAATTTGCATAATTGGTAAAATTAAAGGAGATAAAAGTATTCAGGTTGCTAAACTTGTGTATGCTTTACAACTTCATACAAAACTACTAAGAACTGAGACACTATATATCAAAGCCTGAAGAAATAGAATTTTGAATATTAGTGTCACAAGATTTATTTATTTGTTGTTTTACGTCGCGTTCAACAGCCAGGGTTATATTGCGACGGGTAGTTTACAGGTGGAGGAAACCAGTGCATACTGCACTATAAACCACCGAGCATTGGCAAGTAACTACCAACTTTCCAACATGAAGCGCCTGGCCGGAAATTCGAACCGGCGGCCTCAGAGGTTGGAGGCGAGAACTCTAACCGCTACACCACCGAGCCCCCTGTGTCACAAGAGCAAGGTCAAAAGTTAAATCACGGGCACACTAGACCTTACTGTTTCTGAGATACAGATTTTACAGGTTGGATCACTACAGCAAGGTTAAAGGTCAAATCAAGATCACACAATTTCCTCTATCTCATGGTTTTTCTGAGATATTGCCAAGTCTTTTCCGGCCCGACACAATGGTGAAAACAACACCCGCAGAGCCTTAAAAAAGATTGTAGGGTGAAAACTTATTCTTAAGTAGTATGTTGAGATTTAAAGAAAGGTTAAATTTTAATTTGGTACGGACACTTATAATTTCACTTATTTTAAGCAGAAAATTATTGTCACCTCCACAAGGAGATTATGGTTTTGGATGTGTTAGTTTGTCTGTCTGTCTGTGAAAACTCTAAAACTAATGAACAGATTTTTTTTTAATCTTTATATGTATAGGGCATGTCCAAAGGAAGAAGTGATTATAGTTTGGTAAAAATCTGGACCCAGTTTCACAAAGGCCTACTATCTACATAGCAGGCTACTAATTGCTAGTAGTCTACTAAGGCTATACTATCCCTGAGATAGTATTCACTACAGCAATTTAGTAGGTTCTCCTCACTTAAAGGCCTGCTATCTCAGGAAATTCCATAGTATCAGCTTACTGGAACAATTTTTTTGTGGCTGCTAAGGGCCCAGTAAGATCTAGCTTTAATAGCATACTGAGTTCTATATTTAGTTGGCCTTTGTGAAACTGGGCCCAGGATCATATTCTGGAAACAAAAATACCAAAATATCGGAAACACATCTTTATGGAGGTCTGCTGTCTGTAAGTGCTTCAGTTGTAACATGATATACCATAAAACATGAGTTTTTACTGCTGTGAATGAAACACTAGTGGTCGTTACTATGAAATAAATAGGTATATAAAAGAAATTAAAATGAGGAATTCCATAATTTAAGATAAAATGGCTGTGACATTGGAGCCTGTTATTGTACACATGCTGGCAAAATAGAAATTCAACTACAATATTATGTTAAAATGCTATAAAACAGAAAACACACTGGTTACTACAATGTTGGAATGAGTCAATGGCACTGACAAATTGGTATCACTGAAATACCATGACAACACATACCAACTGACAACTGACTGCAAATATCACTGTGAAAAACTTAAAATATTAGAAAAAATAGCATCAGAAATGCTCACACCCCACAGTCTGGGGAAACAGTTTTTCAACACCATAACACATAGACTTAGTGAAACAGTACAAAGACTGGGCTACTTTCAGTGCAGTGTCACTTATATAAAGGTCCAAATAATTATGTCCACCCCCTGGGGGGTGGATATATTATTTTTGCTTTTTCTGCCGTCTGGCGTCCGATGTCCGGCGTCACGGATGGTTTCCGCTCATTTAAAGGAAAAGTATTAGAGCTATTGTCACCAAATTTGGTATGCAGGCTTATTGGGTCAGTAGCTTGCTTGGGATAGCTTTTGGCTGTTGTACCTCTTTTGCTTACCGAGTAATACTTAAGTACAGCTACTTTCAGTACCCATTGGTTTCCGTGCATTTAAGCCAAAATAATTAAAGATATTTTACTACAATTTTGAATACAAGATTGTTATGTCCATAGCTCGCTTGGTATTGCATTTGGGACTGATAGCTTTGTCAGTACATGAGTAATAGCCATTTAGGTACTTCATTGTATATTTTCAGTACTACTTTTGAGTAATTTCTCAATATCTCAGAAACCGTAAGAGATAGAGCGATTTGGACAGAATTTTTGACCCACAGGGTAGTAGAAAAGTATTCTATACAAAATTTTAAAAAATTTCAATTTTCGCCACTTTTGGCGGCCATCTTGAATTTTTGCGAAAAATGGAAAAATCTGAATATCTCAGAAACTGTAAGAGATAGACTGAATATCTCAGAAACCGTAAGAGATAGAGCGATTTGGACAGAATTTTTGACCCGTAGGGTAGTAGGAAAGTATTCTATACAAAATTGAAAAATTTCAATTTTCGCCACTTTTGGCGGCCATCTTGAATTTTTGCGGAAAAACAAAAAAATGTTAATATCTCGGAAACCGTAAGAGATAGAGCCATTTTGACAGAAATTTTGACTCGCATGGTAGTGGTACAGTATTCTATGTGCAATTGAAAAATTTCAATTTTCGCCACTTTTGGCGGCCATCTTGAATTTTTGCGGAAAAACAAAAAATGTTAATATCTCGGAAACCGTAAGAGACAGAGCGATTTCGACAGAATTTTTGACCCGTAGGGTTGTAGCAGAGTATTCTATACAAAATTGAAAAATTTCAATTTTCGCCACTTTTGGCGGCCATCTTGAATTTTTGCGGAAAAACAAAAAATGTTAATATCTTGGAAACCGTAAGAGATAGAGTGATTTCGACAGAATTTTTGACCCATAGGGTTGTAGCAGAGTATTCTATGTGAAATTGAAAAAATTCAATTTTCGCCACTTTTGGCGGCCATCTTGAATTTTGGCAAATAACAAAAAATGTTAATATCTTGGAAACCGTAAGAGATAGAGCGATTTCGACAGAATTTTTGACCCGTAGGGTAGTAGCAGAGTCTTCTGTACAAAATTGAAAATTTTCAATTTTCGCCACTTTTGGCGGCCATCTTGAATTTTTGCGAAAAACAAAAAAATCTTAATATCTCACAAACCGTAAGAGATAGAGCGATTTCGACACAATTTTTGACTCACAGGGTAGTAGAAGAGTATTCTGTACAAAATTGAAAATTTTCAATTTTCGCCACTTTTGGCGGCCATCTTGAATTTTTGCGAAAAACGAAACAATCTTAATATCTCAGAAACCGTAAGAGATAGAGCGATTTGGACAGAATTTTTGACCCGTAGGGTAGTAGGAAAGTATTCTATACAAAATTGAAAAATTCCAATTTTCGCCACTTTTGACGGCCATCTTGAATTTTTGCGAAAAACAAAAAAATCTTAATATCTCACAAACCGTAAGAGATAGAGCGATTTCGACACAATTTTTGACTCACAGGGTAGTAGAAGAGTATTCTGTACAAAATTGAAAATTTTCAATTTTCGCCACTTTTGGCGGCCATCTTGAATTTTTGCGAAAAACGAAACAATCTTAATATCTCAGAAACCGTAAGAGATAGAGCGATTTGGACAGAATTTTTGACCCGTAGGGTAGTAGGAAAGTATTCTATACAAAATTGAAAAATTCCAATTTTCGCCACTTTTGACGGCCATCTTGAATTTTTGCAGAAAAACAAAAAATGTTAATATCTCGGAAACCGTAAGAGATAGAGCCATTTCCACAGAAACTTTGACTCGCATGGTAGTGGTAGAGTATTCTATGTGCAATTGAAAAATTTCAATTTTCGCCACTTTTGTGGCCATCTTGAATTTTTGCGGAAAAACAAAAAATGTTAATATCTCGGAAACCGTAAGAGATAGAGCGATTTCGACAGAATTTTTGACCCACAGGGTATGGAGAGAGTATTCTATGTGAAATTGAAAAATTTCAATTTCGCCACTTTTGGTGGCCATCTTGGATTTTTGCGGAAAACTGAAAATGTTAATATCTCGGAAACCGCAACAGATAGAGTGATTTTAACAGAATTTTTGACCCGTAGGGTGATAGCAAAGTATCCTATACAAAATTGAAAAATTTCAATTTTTTCGCCACTTTTGGCGGCCATCTTGGATTTTTGTGGAAAACCCCAAAATGTTAATATCTCGGAAACCGTAAGAGATAGAGCGATTTCGACAGAATTTTTAACCCATATGGTAGTACAGGAGTATTATATGTGAATTTGAAACATTTCAATTTTCGCCACTTTTGGCAGTCATCTTGTTTCGTAGAAATTTTCAACCCACAGGGTATCTAATCAATGTACTATTGGCAATTTTCAAAATATTTTACTCTCCCCAAAAATGGCGGCCATTTTGAATTTTTCAGTTTTTGCCTAAAATGAAAAAACTCAAGTTTGCTTCTGTCTCCTTAACCGTGCGAGATAGAGCGATTTCAATGAACCCACAGGGTATCTGACCAGTGTACCCTTGGCAGTTTTCAAAAAATATTCCTCTTCCCACATATGGCAGCCATTTTGAATTTTTGCCAAAAATTGAAAAATGGAAATTCGCTTCTATCTCCTTAACCATGCAAGATAGAGCGATTTCGTCAAAATTTTCTACCCAACCAATGCAAAAAGGCATGAAGCTGAAATAATTTACATGTATACTAATAAATATTTAAGCATCATTGATATATTTTACAGATGAAACAGGGCCTTGTAAGATTACTGTACAATTTTTGTAAAAGGTTGATAGGGTGGACATTACACATGATAATGTGTGTTCTTCTATGCTATCCTGTTTCTATTCATATGTCGCAGCTACAAGCAACAGGGCGTCCTATTTCTAGTATTTAAGTAGAGAAAATAACATCTAAGTGAAAGAAAATGTAAGTAGAGTACTAAAACAAGACAGCTCAATAGCAAGATGACAGCATTAATCAGTAAACTAAAAAAATATGAAGCTGTAAAATTTATTAATTGGAGAATAGCTGTCAATGGAAATAGCATAATAATTATGTGAAAGTGCATCTAATAATCAGTTGCAGCAATCCATATATCTTTATCGTAAGAGGAAGATGTCTCAAATATGTCAGCTGAACACACTTTGGCAGAGCAAAAAGGTCACACCATGATGCACATAAATAAGGGAGATATTCAAGGGAGACCATAATGCGGCGGCAGATAGTTTTTTGTAACATCCCCTGTAAATATTTTTGAGTTTTTCAGCTTGCATTTTCTGGGATTAAATATCTTCTTTGATGAATTTGTATTTAGAGGCAGCCAGCCCATATAGATCTTATCAGTACTGTTTTAGTTCAAAAGGTTATATTTTCAGTTCTAGAGTTTATTGTGTTATGCAGGTCAAAAAAAGAAATTCCTTCACAAATTTTTATTAAAGTGATGAAAGCATTGCAAAGAAACCAAATGATCAATTAGTTACAATTATTCGAAACTTCCTAAAAATGGCAGTTAGTGACCACTTGAAACGCCAGAAATTCGAGGGCAAAGACTCGCAAAAACACGTAACAGTAGAGAGTTGGAGGGTGCATGTGCGCCCCAACTCGATCAAAGATTATTTGAACATGGTACTATTTTTACAAGTAAATGAAAACAAGTATGAAATGTATCATTATTAATGATTTTGTAGTAAAACTGTTTATTTACTCACCTATGAAATAATGCATGATATGTGTCAAAATATAGTTTAATTGTGATACAGTTAAAACTACATCTCGAATTGCTTATAACAAGAAATAATTATATTCTATTGAAAATATACCTTAAAAAGATGATTACACTGATTGCCTGAAATCTCAAATACTTGTATAGGCAATCCGTATAACACTGAACCTTATATTTCAGTCATTAAGTGAAATGTCTAGGCATTTCGCGAAATAGCTAAACTGTTTAGTCATTTCGCAAAATGACTGAAATGTTCAGTCATTACACGTAATGCCTGGTTACACAGATTGCCTGTAACATATATAAAATATCATGTTGAACTGGTTGCGTTTTATGTAGAAAAAATCAAACATCTTGCATACATAAATCATATAATGCACCATTTCTGACATAATATCCACAAATTTATGAGATGAGATCAGCTAAATGAGCTAATTGCTATGATTCAAAGGTTTTATCTTTATTTCTTTGTCATTTGCAGGTGCTGCCATGTTGCATGTTGTTTCATGTCTACTAAACTTTGGAAGGGCTCGATGCCTGGCTGAAATTGCATCCACCAGCAATTGACTCCAATTAACTGGACTCAACACTCCCCTAGTATACTTACAGAGTGACATCCAAGGTATAGCCTCCATAGTCATAGATCATCCGGTAGATGTGCATTGCAGAGAGATACAGCATGGCGTACACGAACACACACCTGGGAAGGGACAAGACTGATTTAATTTAATGTCTCCAACACATTGCACAGTTCATATCACGATGTGGAGTAGAATAAAGGAAAGGCGTGTACAATAGAAAAACTTGCCGAATGACTTATACAGAAAAAACAAGCATTCTGACGCATGCATTTATCTCCCGCCGTATAAATTAGATGTACTAAAGAGAGTGGAATATAAATTTTCTTGTGAGATGGAGGCATATGTAGAAGTGACAACAAGCAGGAGGCACTTTAATGTTTGATTGCAATACTTTTAAAGACAAAAGGCATTTAATCATTTTAGTAGCCATTACTCTGCCATCCAAAGAACTACAGTTCTGCAACTTTATTATGTAGTAGATCAATCCAAAGTAGGTGAAGGACATATTTAGAAGAAATTGCCTATCTGTAACACTTTTAGAGATAAAAGAGATTAATTTTACTCATTTTAGTGGCTATTACTCTGCCATCCAAAGAGCTACAGTTCTGCAACTTCACTATGTGGTAGATCGCCCAAAAGTAGGTGAAGGACTTACTTAGAAGAAATTGTCTATGTCCAATACTTTTAAAGATAAAAGACATTTACTCATTTTAGTACCTGTTACTCAGCTATGCAAAGAGCTACAGTTGTGCAAATTAACTATGTGGTAGATCACTCAACAGTAGGTGAACAACTTATTTAGAAAAAATAGCCTATCTGCAATACTTAGAGATAAAAGACATTTACTCATTTTAGCAGGTATATGACTCAGCTATGCAAATAGCTATAGATGTGCAACTTCACTATGTGGTAGATCACCCAAAAGGTGAATCAGTTATTCAGAAGAATTTGCCTTTTTATAACACTTTTAGAGATAAAAGACATTTAATCATTTTAGTAGCTGTTACTCAGCTATGGAAAAAGCTACAATTCTGCAACTTCACCATGTGGTAGATCACCCAAAAGTAGGTGAATGACTTATTTAGAAGAAATTGCATGTATGCAATACTTTTATAAATAAAAGGCATTTACTCATTTTAGTAGCTATTACTCAGCTATCCAAAGAACTACAGTTCTGCAACTTCACTATGTGGTAGATCACCCCAAAGTAGGTGAATGACTTATTTAGAAGAAATTGCCTATCTGCAATACTTTTAGAGATAAAAGGCATTTACTCATTTTAGTAGCTATTATTCTGCTATCTACTCACTTAGCTATTGACTTACATCTGCAAAAACAACAAAAATATAAAGGACACAGGAAAGTAAGCTTATCAAAAACTAGATGAATAACAAATGAAAAGATTTGCATAACTTTAATACTTGTGAAGGTATTTGACATTTATTTCCATCATAACTTTGCTACAAATAAGGAAATAGCTATTGCTCACTTATGACATGCAATGGAACCCCAAACGATAAGCCATGTTATAGTTAAGGAAAAAGTAACTGAACAAATTATTTTAAGAAAATACTGTAACTGCAATAGTTTTTGAGTTACAATGGATTTACTCAACAGTCAGAATTTCGAAGTAGCTATTACTCAGCTATGCAATGTGCAACAGGTCTGAAACTTTACTATGTGACAGCTTATCAAAAACTAGATGAATAACATATTTGAAAAGTATTCCCTAACTTTAATACTTTTAAAGATATTTGACATTTACTTATGTCTTTATTTTGCTACAAATAAGAAAATAGCTATTACTCACTTATGGCATGCAATAGAACCCCAAAATATAAGCCATCTTATAGTTAAGGACAAAGTAGCTGAACAACATATTTTAGGAAAATACTCTAACTGCCCTGCGGGAGATAATATGACTGTGATGAGTTGAACTCGGACAAAAATGGTCAGAATTGATTGAGAAACAAAGTACAAAGTAGCAAAGCAAGAAGTCTAAAAGCTATTTAGATGTAATTTCAACCAGTAAACTAGTGAACCTTAATATTCAGACTTCTAGCTGGTATTAGTTTAGGCAAGTAATCTTTATTACTTTCTCAGATATTTAAAATTTTAGATAAATTTCTTCATATCATCCACCATGTTTGCTTCAACAGTTCTTCCAGTTGGTTCCGGCTGAAAACATGACTGCCATGGTACAGATCAGTACCATTTTCTCCCCAAATTGCACTACAGCCTTGGTATAATACATACAGAGTCAATAAAAAGTAGCACAAGAGATAGGCAAAAAGGTAGATACCACAATCATGAATTTAAGATAAAACTAGAAATAGGACGCCCTGTTGATAGTAGATGCGAATAGAAACAGGATAGCATAGAAGAACACACATTATCATGTGTAATGTCCACCCCATGAACCTTGCCCAAATTGTACAGTAGTCTTACAAGACCCTGTTTCATTTGTAAACTAGATTGGGCCAACTTGGCGCCAACATATCCCCAGACAGGTCATCACTCACGCCACAGGTTTTGATCGGGAATTTTTTAAAACATAATTACCCATTATTATATGAACTTCAGCACATCAATCTACTCTGTTTATATCTCCCCAAGGAAGATGGTGTATCCCCAGACGCCGAATACATAACTCAAATTATATTTTCAATCTTCCTGCAATGATAACTCTAAACCTATTTTCAAAGTATTTAAATGATTGATGATTGAATGTCCATTCTAAAATAATAATCCCAAAAGAGCATATCTGTTTCTATATTTGTTGACAAATAAAATATTATTTTTAACTCAACTCATCATATTTTTCAATCTTCCTTCAAAGTATTTAAATGATTGATGACTCAATGTCCATTCTAAAATTCATAATCCCAAAAGCGCATATCTGTTTCTATATTTGTTCACAAATAAAATATTATTTAAAAAAAAATTATTTATATTATTATTTTATTATATTATTTTTAGAATTTGCAAATTGTTTTCAGTTATTCATTTCCTCTATACCTATATATGTGGTCCATATATATGCAACCTAAATATGTGACACAACCTCAGTTCTGACTCCCCTTTGTGTTATATGTAATGAAGCCCACCACCTCCCACCCCCACCCCTCTCCCCTTCTCCACACCTCTCTCACTATTACACAAGATTTGCAACCCCATTGAGTTCTTTGTTTCTCATCTGATATCATTAAATACCTTTGTTTATTTAGTGTCACTCAATATAGCTGGAGGTCCCAGAGGTGGGTGGGGGGAATCCGGGTGGGGGATGTGGGTTGAGCATAAATGGTAAACAAACAATCTATATAAAAGGGGTACTCAAATACAAAAAGAATTGAGAATTTTAAGTATGTGATTATCAACTGAAATGAGTTCATAACTGTAGGAGCTGTGCCAAAATTAACTGAGGCAAGTTGAATAAAACTGGGCTAGTTGAGGGTTAAAAATCCCCTAGTTTTACTACATAAGGATATAATTTCATTAATATTGGGACTTAAAGCTCACTTAAAGTGTCCATTTTGCCTACTTGAATATGTTTAACCAGTTTCATTTTAAAAAGTGAAAAACTCAGCAAGCAGAGGTATAACACACAAAAATAAGTTCTTAAAAGACTAAGATAGCCATAACATTATTAATATTCAAAATTTAAATAGACAGGCATTTCCTTTTAAAAATTCAAAGATTTCAGCTCTATAACCCACATAGTTTGACAGTTACTGGGCTTTAAAGTGGCATAATATCCATAAATTGGGTTTCTGTGGGCATTTTACAATTGTTAAAGAGACCTTAGCAATTAAACTACAGACCTGAAACTTTTTGGGGGACATACATAACAAACAAAAATTATATATAATACAGTTTAAGACTTGTCACACTAAGCATTTCCAAATAACGGCAAAATACGGAAAAAATGTCAAAAAAGGCACTTGGGCGAGTGTCTATGGCCCTCATACACAGGTTAAATGTCTACTAAAAACCTTGATTTTCGGCATATGTAAAAAGGACATAATAATGCATTCCCAGATGGGATTTCAGCTCCATCAATCACATAGTTTAACAGTTACAGGGCTTAAAGGTGGTAAAAAGTCCAAATATTGGGTCATTGTGGGCCTTTTAGAGATCTCGATGTGGCTTTCAAATTAAAGCTTCAGACTTAAAATTTGTTACATACTAAGATTACACATAGAATATGTATCTAATAAAGTTTGAAACTTCTCAGACTTACCATTTCCAAGTTACAGAGCAAAATATGTGAAAAATGTCTTAAAAGGGTCACTCAGGTGGGTGTTTAAGGTCCTCATACACGGGTTAAATGTCTACTTGAAGCCTTGATTTTTGGCACATGTAAAAAGAACATAATAATGTATTCCCAGATGAGATTTCAGCTCTATCAGTCACATAGTTTAACAGTCACAGGCCTTAAAATTGGCAAAAAGTCCAAATACTGGGTCTTTATGGGGCCTTCTAGAGACCTAAATGTGGCCTTCAAATTAAAGCTTCAGACTTAAAATTTGTCACATACTAAGATTACACATAGAATATGCATCTAATACAGTTTGAAACTTCTTAGACTTACCATTTCCAAGTTACAGGGAAAAATATGTGAAAAATGTCTAAAAATGGTCACTCGGGTGGGGATTTATGGTCCTCATACACAGGTTAAATGTCTTCTTAAAGCCTTAATTTTTGGCACATATAAAAATAACATACTAATATCTTCTCAGATAGGATTTGAGCTCTATCAGTCACATAGTTTGACAGTCACAGGGCTTAAAAGTAGCAAAAAGTCCAAATATTGGGTCTTTGGGAGCCTTTTAGAGACCTCAATTTGACCTTCAAAATTAAAGCTTCAGACTTAAAATCTGTTACATACTAAGATTACACACAGAATATATATCTAATACAGTTTGAAACTTCTCAGACTTACCATTTCCAAGTTACAGGGAAAAAGATGTGAAAAATGTCTTATAAGGGTCACTCGGATGGGTGTTTATGGTCCTGATACACAGGTTAACTGTCTATTAAAGGCCTAAATGTTGGGGCACATATAAGAAAACACATAGATATATTCCCAGATGATATTTAACTTAGATGAGAGACATAGTTTGAAAGCTACAGTGCTTGAAAGTGGCAAAAAGTGCATAAATTGGGTCTCTGTGGGCACTTTTGAGACCTTAAGTCGACTCCTTTGGGTAAACCTACAGCCCTAAAATTTTCTACAGACAAGGATTACATATCAAAGTTATACCTAGCGCAGTTTGAGACTCATCAAAATTATCACTTCCAAATTATAGGGCAAAATATGTGAAAAGTATAGCAAAAAATCCCTAAGTGGGGGTATTTATGGGCCTAAAACACAATTTTCTCCTCAACTTAAAGTCATGATTTTCGGCACATGTACTAAGAACATATTAATGTGTTGTCAGGTAAAATTTCAGCCAGCTGAGCATCATAGTTTGTGACCTACAGGGCTCTAAGTGGCCAAAAGTGCAATTTCTGACCTTAAGGTGGCCATAAGTTCTTTTTTACTGGGAGTTTAAGGTCACCTTAAAATAGGGATCTTCCTTTGGGCACCCTTAACATGTGTACCAAGTTTGAAAAAAAAATATTAATTTGTTTTTGAGTTATCGCGTCCACAAGGAAATTTCTACGGCGGCGGCGGCGGCGCGACGGACCTGAATCCAATATATCCCCGACTTTCGTCTGGGGATATAATAAATTATCAAACCACAAGAACAAATTTATAATAATAAGTCAGAATTGAGAATTTTAAGAATGTGATTATCAACTGAAATGAGTTAGTAACTGTAGGAACTGTGTCAAAATTAACTGAGGCAAACTGAATAAAACTGGGCTAGTTGAGGGTTAAAAATCCCCTATTTTTACTACATAAGGGTATAATTTCATTAATATTGGACTTATAGCTCACCAGAAAATAACAGTGTCCATTTTGCCTACTTGAATATGTTTAACCAGTTTCATTTTAAAAAGTTAAAAACTCAGCAAGCAGAGAGATAACACACAAAAATAAGTACTTAAAAGCCTAAGATAGCCATAACATTATTAATAAAAATTTAAATAGACAGGCACTTCCTTTGAAAAATTCAAAGATTTCAGCTCTATGAACCACATAGTTCGACAGTTACAGGGCTTTAAAGTGGTATAATATCCATAAACTGGGTCTCTGTGGGCATTTTACAATTGTTAAAGAGACCTTAGCAATTAAACTACAGAGCTGAAACTTTTTGGGGGACAAACAAAAAAAAATTATATATAATACCGTTTAAGACCTGTCTCACTAAGCATTTCCAAATAACAGGGCAAAATACGGAAAAAAATGTCAAAAAAGGTCACTTGGGTGAGTGTTTATGGCCCTCATACACAGGTTAAATGTCTACTAAAAGCCTTGATTTTCGGCACATGTAGAAAGGACATAATAATGCATTCCCAGATGGGATTTCAGCTCCATCAATCACATAGTTTAACAGTCACAGGGCTTAAAGGTGGCAAAAAGTCCAAATATTGGGTCTCTGTGGGCCTTTTAGAGATCTCGATGTGGCCTTCAAATTAAAGCTTCAGATTTATAATCTGTCACATACTAAGATTATACATAGAATATATATCTAATAAAGTTTGAAACTTCTCAGACTTACCATTTCCAAGTTACAGAGCAAAATATGTGAAAAATGTCTTAAAAGGGTCACTCGGGTGGGTGTTTATGGTCCTCATACACAGTTTAAATGTCTACTTGAAGCCATGATTTTTGGCACATGTAAAAAGAACATAATAATGTATTCCCAGATGAGATTTCAGCCCTATCAGTCACATAGTTTAACAGTCACAGGGCTTAAAGGTGGCAAAAAGTCCAAATACTGGGTCTTTGGGAGCCCGTCAGAGACCTCAATGTGGCCTTCAAATTAAAGCTTCAGACTTAAAATTTGTCACATACTAAGATTACATATAGAATATGTATCTAATACAGTTTGAAACTTCTCAGACTTACCATTTCCAAGTTACAGAGCAAAATATGTGAAAAATGTCTAAAAAGGGTCACTCGGGTGGGGATTTATGGTCCTCATACATGGGTTAAATGTCTATTAAAGGCCTAAATTTTGGAGTACATACAAAAAAAACATATTGATATATTCTCAGATGATATTTCACTTAGATGAGAGACATTGTTTGAAAGCTACAGTGCTTGAAGGTGGCAAAAAGTCCATAACTTGGGTCTCTGTGGACAATTTTGAGACCTCAAGTCGGCCTAACAGGTAAACCTACAGCCTTTAAATTTTTCACAGACAAGGATTACATATAAGAGTTACACCTAGAGCAGTTTGAGACTCATCAGAATTACCACTTCCAAATTATAGGGCAAAATATGTTAAAAATCTAGGAAAAAAGTCCTAAGTGGGGTCTTTATGGGCCCCAAACACAATTTTCTCCTCAACTTAAAGTGTTGATTTTCGGCACATGTACTAAGAATATATTAATGTGTTCTCAGGTAAAATTTACGCCAGATACGCCTCATAGTTTGTGACCTAGAGGGCTCTAAGTGGTCAAAAGTGCAATTTCTGACCTTAAGGTGGCCATAAGTTCTTTATTATTTGGAGTTTAAGGTCACCTTAAAATAGGGATCTTCCTTTGGGCATCCTTAACATGTGTACCAAGTTTGAAAAAAAAAAATTAATTGGTTTTTCAGTTATCACGTCCACAAGGAAATTTCTACGGCGGCGGCGGCGGCACGACGGACCTGAATCCAATATATCCCCGGCTTTCGTCTGGGGATATAATTACCAAGAGTACAATGTTGAGATACCCTGTGGGTCGAAAATTTTGACGAAATCGCTCTATCTCGCACGGTTAAGGAGATAGAAGCAAATTTGTGTTTTGCATTTTTGGCAAAAATTCGAAAATTCAAAATGGCCGCCATTTTTGGGGAGGGGAAAATTTTTTGAAAATTGCAAAGATTGCATTCCTTAGATAACCTGTGGATCGAAAATTTCGACGAAATCGCTCTATCTCGCACGGTTAATGAGATAGAAGCAAATTTGTGTTTTGCCATGTTTGGCAAAAATTCGAAAATTCAAAATGGCCGCCATTTTTGAGGAGGGGAAAATTTTTGGAAAATTGCAAAGATTCCATTCCTTAGATACCCTGTGGGTCGAAAATTTCGACGAAATCGCTCTATCTCGCACGGTTAAGGAGATAGAAGCAAATTTGTGTTTTGCCATTTTTGGCAAAAATTCGAAAATTCAAAATGGCCGCCATTTTTGAGGAGGGGAAAATTTTTGGAAAATTGCATAGATTGCATTCCTTAGATACCCTGTGGGTCGAAAATTTCGACGAAATCGCTCTATCTCGCACGGTTAAGGAGATAGAAGCAAATTTGTGTTTTGCCATTTTTGGCAAAAATTCGAAAATTCAAAATTGCCGCCATTTTTGGGGAGGGGAAAATTTTTGGAAAATTGCATAGATTGCATTCCTTAGATAACCTGTGGGTCGAAAATTTCGACGAAATCTCTCTATCTCGCACGGTTAAGGAGATAGAAGCAAATTTGTGTTTTGCCATGTTTGGCAAAAATTCGAAAATTCAAAATGGCCGCCATTTTTGGGGAGGGGAAAATTTTTTAAAAATTACCAAGAGTACAAAGCTCAGATACCCTGTGGGTCGAAAATTTCGACGAAATCGCTCAATCTCGCACGGTTAAGGAGATAGAAGCAAATTTGTGTTTTGCCATTTTTGGCAAAAATTCGAAAATTCAAAATGGCCGCCATTTTTGGGGAGGGGAAAATTTTTTTTAAACTAGAGGATCGCTCGCAAAAAAAAAAGATAATGTTTTTGCATAGCAAAAACAAAGCGTCCCGAAAAGGATATAAAGGTGAGTGCTAAAGTATTAATAAAATGCTTCGTTTCTAGCCTTATACTGTTGTGGCAACCAAAGTCAGCGCAGTCTGCTCTATCTAGCACGGTTTTCACGATATAAGCATTTTTGTGTTTTGCAAAAAATAAAAAAATTTAAAATGTCCGCTATATTTGGCGAGACAAAAATATTTTGAAAATTGGCATGGCTACTCTGCAGAGATACCCAGCAGGTCCAAAATTTTGTTGAGTTCGCTCCATGTAGCACAGTTTTCGAGATATAAGCATTTTTGTGTTTTGCAAAAACTTTGAAAATTCAAAATGGCCACCATTTTTGGGGAGACAAAAAGTTTTGTAAAGACCACTGCCGTGGTGTGTATCTCCCGCCGAGCATTAAAGCAGAAGAAATAGCTTTTCCGAGATATTCACAATTTTTCATTTTCGTGTGTGAAAGGTCTTCCAAAAGTAGGTGAATGAGTTATTTGAGAAAAATTGGCTATCTGCAATACTATTAAGAGATAATTCACATTTACTCATTTTGAGTAGGGGAATAATTATCTATGGGTCTGAAACTTCACCAAGTGAAAGCTCTCCCAAAAGTAGGTGAATGAGTTATTTGAGAAAAATTGGCTATCTGCAATACTTTTAGAGATAATTCGCATTTACTCATTTTGAGTAGGTGAGTAATTAGCTATGGGTCTGAAACTTCACCATGTGAAAGCTCTCCCACAAGTAGATGAATGAGTATTTGATAAAAATTGGGTATCCGCAATACTTTTACAGATAATTAGCATTTACTTATTTTGAGTAGTTGAATAAATAGCTATGGGTCTGAAACTTCACAGAGTGAAAGCTCTCCCAAAAGTAGGTGAATGAGTTATTTGAGAAAAATTGGCTATCTGCAATACTTTTAGGGATAATTCACATTTACTCATTTTGAGTAGGTGAATAATTAGCTATGGGTCTGAAATTTCACCAAGTGAAAGCTCTGCCAAAAGTAGGTGAATGAGTTATTTGAGAAAAATTGGCTATCTGCAATACTTTTAGAGATAATTCGCATTTACTCATTTTGAGTAGGTGAGTAATTAGCTATGGGTCTGAAACTTCACCAAGTGAAAGCTCTCCCAAAAGTAGGTGAATGAGTTATTTGAGAAAAATTGGCTATCTGCAATACTTTTAGAGATAATTCGCATTTACTCATTTTGAGTAGACGAGTAATTAGCTATGGGTCTGAAACTTCACCAAGTGAAAGCTCTCCCAAAAGTAGGTGAATGATTAATTTGAGAAAAATTGGCTATCTGCAATACTTTTAGAGATAATTCGCATTTACTCATTTTGAGTAGGTGAGTAATTAGCTATGGGTCTGAAACTTCACGAAGTGAAAGCTCTCCCAAAAGTAGGTGAATGAGTTATTTGAGAAAAATTGGCTATCTGCAATACTTTTACAGATAATTCGCATTTACTCATTTTGAGTAGGTGAGTAATTAGCTATGGGTCTGAAACTTCACAGAGTGAAAGCTCTCCCAAAAGTAGGTGAATGAGTTATTTGAGAAAAATTGGCTATCTGCAATACTTTTACAGATAATTCGCATTTACTCATTTTGAGTAGGTGAGTAATTAGCTATGGGTCTGAAACTTCACCAAGTGAAAAGCTCTCCCAAAAGTAGGTGAATGATTAATTTGACAAAAATTGGCTATCTGCAATACTTTATGAGATAATTCGCATTTACTCATTTCGAGTAGGTGAGTAATTAGCTATGGGTCTGAAACTTCACCAAGTGAAAGCTCTCCCAAAAGTAGGTGAATGAGTTATTTGAGAAAAATTGGCTATCTGCAATACTTTTAGAGATAATTCGCATTTACTCATTTTGAGTAGGTGAGTAATTAGCTATGGGTCTGAAACTTCACCAAGTGAAAGCTCTCCCAAAAGTAGGTGAATGAGTTATTTGAGAAAAATTGGCTATCTGCAATACTTTTAGAGATAATTCGCATTTACTCATTTTGAGTAGGTGAGTAATTAGCTATGGGTATGAAACTTCACAGAGTGAAAGCTCTCCCAAAAGTAGGTGAATGAGTTATTTGAGAAAAATTGGCTATCTGCAATACTTTTAGAGATAATTCGCATTTACTCATTTTGAGTAGGTGAGTAATTAGCTATGGGTCTGAAACTTCACCAAGTGAAAGCTCTCCCAAAAGTAGGTGAATGATTAATTTGACAAAAATTGGCTATCTGCAATACTTTATGAGATAATTCGCATTTACTCATTTTGAGTAGGTGAGTAATTAGCTATGGGTCTGAAACTTCACCAAGTGAAAGCTCTCCCAAAAGTAGGTGAATGAGTTATTTGAGAAAAATTGGCAATACTTTTAGAGATAATTTGCATTTACTCATTTTGAGTAGGTGAGTAATTAGCTATGGGTCTGAAACTTCACCAAGTGAAAGTTCTCCCAAAAGTAGGTGAATGAGTTATTTGAGAAAAATTGGCTATCTGCAATACTTTTAGAGATAATTCGCATTTACTCATTTTGAGTAGGTGAGTAATTAGCTATGGGTCTGAAACTTCACCATGTGAAACCTCTCCCACAAGTAGATGAATGAGTTATTTGATAAAAATTGGGTATTCGCAATACTTTTACAGATAATTAGCATTTACTCATTTTGAGTAGGTAAATAATTAGCTATGGGTCTGAAACTTCACCATGTGAAAGCTCTCCCAAAAGTAGGTGAATGAGTTATTTGAGAAAAATTGGCTATCTGCAATACTTTTAGAAATAATTCGCATTTACTCATTTTGAGTAGGTGAATAATTGGCTATGGGTCTGAAACTTCACCATGTGAAAGCTCTTCCAAAAGTAGGTGAATGATTTATTTGAGAAAAATTGGCCATCTGCGATACTTTTAGAGGTACAGTAGAACCTCTATTATCCGCCCCTCTTGGGAGAGTAAAAATTAGGTCGGATAATAGAAAGGTCAGATAATAGGAATGCTAAAATAACAGGCTTAAATGGAGTTGGGAGAGTGGATCTAAGGTTGGATAATTGAAAATTCGGATAATAGAGGGTCGGATAATGGAGGTTCTACTGTAATTCGCATTTACTCTTTTTGAGTAGGTGAGCAATTAGCTATGGGTCTGAAACTTCACCAAGTGAAAGCTCTTTGGGATAGCTGCTCTGCAGAGATACCCTGAAGATAAAAAATTTCGTCGAAATCGCTCTATGTAGCACGGTTTTCGAAATATAAGCATTTTTGTGTTTTGCAATTTTTGCGCAAAAATTTGGAAATTCAAAATGGCCGCCATTTTTGGCAAGACAAAATTTTTTTGAAAATTGGCATGGCTACTGTGCAGAGATACCCTGTGGGTCAAAAATTTCGTCGAAATCGCTCTATCTAGCACGGTTTTCGAGATATAAGCATTTTTGTGTTTTGCAATTTTGCGAAAAATTTGAAAATTCAAAATGGCCGCCATTTTTTGCGAGAAATTTTTTGTTTGAAAATTGGCATGGCTACTCTGCAGAGATACCCTGCGGGTCAAAAATTTCGTCGAAATCGCTCTATCTAGCAGGGTTTTTGAGATATAAGTATTTTTATGTTTTGCAATTTTTGCGAAAAATTCGAAAATTCAAAATGGCCGCCATTTTTGGCAAGACAAAATTTTTTTGAAAATTGGCATGGCTACTCTGCAGAGATATCCTGTGGGTCAAAAATTTCGTCGAAATCGCTCTATCTAGCACGGTTTTCGAGATATAAGCATTTTTGTGTTTTGCAATTTTGCGAAAAATTCGAAAATTCAAAATGGCCGCCATTTTTTGCGAGAAATTTTTTTTTGAAAATTCGCATGGCTACTCTGTAGAGATACCCTGCGGGTCAAAAATTTCGTCGAAATCGCTCTATCTAGCAGGGTTTTTGAGATATAAGCATTTTTATGTTTTGCAATTTTTGCGAAAAATTCGAAAATTCAAAATGGCCGCCATTTTTGGCGAGACAAAATTTTTTTGAAAATTGGCATGGCTACTCTGCAGATATACCCTGTGGGTCAAAAATTTTGTCGAAATCGCTCTATCTAGCAGGGTTTTCGAGATATAAGCATTTTTATGTTTTGCAATTTTTGCGAAAAATTCGAAAATTCAAAATGGCCGCCATTTTTGGCGAGACAAAAATTTTTTCATAATTGGGATAACTACTCTGCAGAGATACCCGGAGGGTCAAAAATTTCGTCGAAATCGCTCTATCTAGCACGGTTTTCGAGATATAAGCATTTTTGTGTTTTGCAATTTTTGCGAAAATTTCGAAAATTCAAAATGGCCGCCATTTTTGGCGAGACAAAAATTTTTTGAAAATTGGGAAAAGTACTCCGCAGAGATATCCTGCGCGTCAAAAATTTTGTCGAAATTGCTCTATCTAGCACGGTTTTTGAGATAAAGCATTTTTGTGTTTTGCAATTTTTGCGAAAATTTCGAAAATTCAAAATGGCCGCCATTTTGGGCGAGACAAAAATTTTTTGAAAATTGGGAAAACTACTCCGCAGAGATACCCTGTGGGTCAAAAATTTCGTCGAAATCGCTCTATCTAGCACGGTTTTCGAGATATAAGCATTTTTGTGTTTTCCTTATTTGGAAAATTCGTAATGATTAATTAATCATTAATTACTCGGCCATTTCTTGACCAATCAATGCCAAAATCTAATGATTTCCAGATTTTAATAGAATGAATGTATTTGCCAAGTTTCAGGTGAATTGATAAAATTCCTTTCAAGTTATCATCCGGACAAGCTTCCCCATTGAAAAAAGACATTTTTGGTCATGTGACCTCTCTGATTGGTTGAAATGTCACTGCAGCATATTCAAAAAAATTCCCCAGGGCTACTGCCTAAACCTGCCAAATTTGAAAAACAAAATGCGGAGCCGGCGGAGCCGGCGGAGCCGGAAGCTCTCCCATACACAAACAAGCGTCCCTTACGGGACGCTTAATTACCAAGAGTACAATGCTTAGATACCCTGTGGGTCGAAAATTTCGACGAAATCGCTCTATCTCGCACGGTTAAGGAGATAGAAGCAAATTTGTGTTTTGCCATTTTTGGCAAAAATTCGAAAATTCAAAATGGCCGCCATTTTTGGGGAGGGGAAAATTTTTGGAAAATTGCAAAGATTGCACTCCTTAGATACCCTGTGGGTCGAAAATTTCGACGAAATCGCTCTATCTCGCACGGTTAAGGAGATAGAAGCAACTTTGTGTTTTGCCATTTTTGGCAAAAATTCGAAAATTCAAAATGGCCGCCATTTTTGGAGAAGGGGAAAATGTTTTGAAAATTGCAAATATTACACTCCTTAGATACCCTGTGGGTCTAAAATTTCGACGAAATCGCTCTATCTCGCACGGTTAAGGAGATAGAAGCAAATCGCTCTATCTCGCACGGTTAAGGAGATAGAAGCAAATTTGTGTTTTGCCATTTTTGGCAAAAATTCGAAAATTCAAAATGGCCGCCATTTTTGGGGAGGGGAAAATGTTTTGAAAATTGCAAATATTACACTCCTTAGATACCCTGTGGGTCGAAAATTTCGACGAAATCGCTCTATCTCGCACGGTTAAGAAGATAGAAGCAAATTTGTGTTTTGCCATTTTTGGCAAAAATTCGAAAATTCAAAATGGCCGCCATTTTTGGGGAGGGGAAAATTTTTGGAAAATTGCATAGATTACATTCCTTAGATACCCTGTGGGTCAAAAATTCTGTCGAAATCGCTCTATCTCTTACGGTTTCTGAGATATTAGCAAATTACTCAAAAGTAGTACTGAAAATACACAATGAAGTATCTAAATGGCTATTACTCATGTACTGACAAAGCTATCAGTCCCAAATGCAATACCAAGCGAGCTATGGACATAACAATCTTGTATTCAAAATTGTAGTAAAATATCTTTAATTATTTTGGCTTAAATGCACGGAAACCAATGGGTACTGAAAATAGCTGTACTTAAGTATTACTCAGTAAGCAAAAGAGGTACAACAGCCAAAAGCAATCCCAAGCAAGCTACTGACCCAATAAGCCTGCATACCAAATTTGGTGACAATAGCTCTAATACTTTTCCTTTAAATGAGCGGAAACCATGCGTGACGCCGGACATCGGACGCCGGACGCCGGACATCGGACGGCGCAAAAAGCAAAAATAATATATCCACCCCCCAGGGGGGTGGACATAATTACCAAGAGTACAATGCTCAGATACCCTGTGGGTCGAAAATTTTGACGAAATCGCTCTATCTCGCACGGTTACGGAGATAGAAGCAAATTTGTGTTTTGCCATTTTGGGCAAAAATTCGAAAATTCAAAATGGCCGCCATTTTTGGGGAGGGGAAAATTTTTGGAAAATTGCAAAGAGTACATTCCTTAGATACCCTACGGGTCAAAAATACTGTCGCTCTATCTCTTACGGTTTCTGAGATATTAAGATTTTTTCGCTTTTCGCAAAAATTCAAGATGGCCGCCAAAAGTGGCGAAAATTGAAACTTTTCAATTTTGTATAGAATACTTTCCTACTACCCTACGGGTCAAAAATTCTGTCCAAATCGCTCTATCTCTTACGGTTTCTGAGATATTAAGATTTTTTCGTTTTTCGCAAAAATTCAAGATGGCCACCAAAAGTGGCAAAAATTGAAATTTTTTAATTTTGTACAGAATACTTTTCTACTACCCTGTGAGTCAAAAATTCTGTCCAAATCGCTCTATCTCTTACGGTTTCTGAGATATTAAGATTTTTTCGTTTTTCGCAAAAGTTCAAGATGGCCGCCAAATGTGGAGAAAATTGAAAATTTTCAATTTTGTACAGAATACTCTTCTACTACCCTGTGAGTCAAAAATTGTGTCGAAATCGCTCCATCTCTTACGGTTTCCGAGATATTAAGATGCTTTCATTTTTCGCAAAAAATTAAGATGGCTGCCAAAAGTGGCGAAAATTGAATTTTTTTAAAATTTTGTATAGAATACTTTTCTACTACCCTGTGGGTCAAAAATTCTGTCCAAATCGCTCTATCTCTTACGGTTTCTGAGATATTAGCAAATTACTCAAAAGTAGTACTGAAAATATACAATGAAGTACCTAAATGGCTATTACTCATGTACTGACAAAGCTATCAGTCCCAAATGCAATACCAAGCGAGCTATGGACATAACAATCTTGTATTCAAAATTGTAGTAAAATATCTTATAATTATTTTGGCTTAAATGCACGGAAACCAATGGGTACTGAAAATAGCTGTACTTAAGTATTACTCAGTAAGCAAAAGAGGTACAACAGCCAAAAGCAATCCCAAGCAAGCTACTGACCCAATAAGCCTGCATACCAAATTTGGTGACAATAGCTCTAATACTTTTCCTTTAAATGAGTGGAAACCATGCGTGACGCCGGACATCGGACGCCGGACATCGGACGGCGGAAAAAGCAAAAATAATATGTCCACCCCCCAGGGGGGTGGACATAATAAAACATTAAATTTAATATTAAATCTGCAGATGATGTGGTTTTCTCCATTCACTAAGTTCCTGTCAGATGTCACAATATGTTTAAAGCAATGAGGAAACCAAAATCAACCAATTAATGAAAACATATAAAAATTTTAATTGCAAAAGTATGTAGGGTTTTGAGTAAATTAGTTATATTTACAGCCTCAGGGTTGAAATTATTTTCAACAACCAGTTCTAATTAATTCATAGCGGTTTTTGCAATTTTCTATGGAAGGGTCGATAGCTCTAGTATATTAGTAGAGACCATTTACTAAAATACCAGGGCCAAGTTTCACGAAGGCCTATTATCTCCTTAGTAGGCTGCTAAGTCCTAGTAGTCTACTAAGCCTATACTATCTGTTTCACTGAGATGGTTTTTTACTGCGGTAATTGGTAGGCTTTCCTCACTAGAGGCCCTGCTGTCTCAGGAACCTGATAGGTCCCAAGTATTAATAGCTCAGTGGAACACTTTTCTAGTGGCTACTAAGGGCCTATTGAGATCTAGCTTCAATAGCATACTATCTTCTATATTTAGTAGACCTTTGTGAAACTGGACCCAGGATGATATTTTATAGGGATGGGTTGGTATGAAAAATATGTACATCGGGAAGTCGTCAATGCAAAACCGTACCGAATTCGGGACTCCGCGTTTTAGTGCACCCCAAACAAACATGGACGTTTCCTCATAACAACGTCGCAATAAAAGCTCCTAAATGCACAAAATATGCAATAAAAATGTATAATATCTCCATATTTCTGGTTTCTGTCCAATATTTTAAGTTTTCCTTCATTTATATGAGTTGACAAGTGAAATTGAGGTTATAAAGTGTTGTAACCAAAACATGGCAGTTCTGCTCACTGTATCGATATAAAAGTCTGCAAATGGACGAAAATATGGGATAAAAGCTTATAATTTCTTCAGATTTGGGGTATGTTTCTAATATTTTTCAACTCTTCCTTTCATTATATGTGTTGGCAAGTGAAGTTGCAGATTTAAAATCTCGTCACGGTATTTCACTAGAATGCTCTCGATTCCGAGATACCGGGCCTACTGGCAAAACCCTAATATTTTACAATGGCTTACCACTACCTCTGTCACTTGTCAACACACATAACTGAAGGAGAACCTTCAATATTGGAAACAAAAACCCAAATCTGTAGAAACTGTGTGATCAAAGTCTGTATTTTTGTATATTTGTGGTTTTTTTATTGTGATTTCATTAGAGGAAAGCTGCCATGTTTCGGTTTCATGAGTTTGACTTCCAGTTAGTACTCTATTCAATTGCGGGTGTACCAAAACGCATCTTTTCGGGGAATCCCAGAATTGGAATGGTTTCACATTTACAAGATACCACATGAATATATGCTAGCTTACCTATCCATACAATTTTCTACTAAAATCAAAATACATGTATGAAATTCTGCGGGTAAAATCTGTATTTTGCAAATAACAACAATGAGTATACATTACATGTGCATGGCATATGCTGGAGCCCACTTCATCAGGATATAGCAGCCTCCAGCCTGAGCAAACATATGGACCATGTGCCTGTCAAAATAGAGAAAACATGGTACACAGCTCTACACTTTAGGACTTCAGTGGACTAGGATGGAAAACTCGTAATTGTAGATTATTGCTTTGCAAGAGAAAGAGAAACTGTTTTTACAGCAAACACAAAGCATCCCCACTCATATGGTCGCTATGAATTCAGTCATCACTCATTTGGATGCCAAGGAAACCGCCATTACCCAGAAGGATGCCAAGTATTCAATCACCAATCATATGGAACAAAAAAACTCAGATGGATGCCAAGTAAACAACCATTACTCAGGTGGATGCCAAGCACAAGGAATCACTCAGGTGGTTGGTCTGCAATGAGCAATAATGATTTTGCTGAAATAACTGTATCTTGCTCTGTTCAGATTAATGTATTTTTTTCATTTATACAAAACTGGGGAAAAATGCTTTCTTAAAATATAGGCAGCTGACTTTCAGCATCCCTCTGAGGAAAAAAATATGGAAAAAATCACTCCCAACGTTTCTGAGATAAATTCAAGATTTCAGCCAAAAATTCAAGATAGCTGCCAAAAATGGTGGGAGAACGATTTTTGGCAAAATGTGACAAATGACTGCGTATACCCAGTGTACCATAGTTAAATTTATTTTATGCAGAAATTCAAGAAGGCCACCACAAATGCATTTTATGCAGGAATTCAAGATGGCCACCACTTGCATTTTATGCAGGAATTCAAGATGGCCACCACAAATGGGGGAAAACGATTTTTTGGTAAAATGTTGCAGCTAACTGCATATACCCTCAGGTCAAAAAAAATTTTGTCAAAATTACTATCTCTCACTGTTTCTTAGATAAATGCATTCTTGTGTTTTACATAGAAATTCAGGGGGTCACAGTAGCAAAGTGTAACGCTCTCGCCTCCCACCTCTGAGATCGGAGTTCGGTTCTTGCCCTGACCTCAAGTGGGAAACCTGGTAGTTGCTTGCCGTTGGTTGGGAGTTTACAGTACAGAACCTTGACCCACTGTATGTACTGGTTTCCTGTGCCCATAAAACTACCAAATTCAAGATGGCCACCAAAAATGTCAGGAAAAGACAAGCACACCTTTTTTAACTAGACATTGCGTCTCGGCGCAGTGTATCCCCAGGCGGGACATGGTTGAAGTGGGAATGTGTCGGGCTTGAGCCTATTTCCTGGAGCATCAGGTCAGGATTCTCCATAGTAGGGCACAAAGATGGCCCGACTTACTCCCCCCCTCCTTAAATAGGCAACCGCCATGGTGTTGTCTGTAGCTATGGTAGCAATAAGGTTCAAACAGAGGTCTTGGAACTCCTTTAGGGCCAAAAGACCGCCTTGGTTCCAGATACTTTATGTGTAACTTGCTTCTGGAAGGGACCAGGTTCCCCTTGCAGAGTGTTCCCCCTGAGGGGGGGCAGGCTGGCTGACAGGTCTGGTAGGTTGAGACATTCATCTCACCCAGATCAATGACTGGTACAAGAACTTCTCTTTAACCAGTATCCTCAGGCAGTAACTGGTTGGTCTAACATTTTCGACCAGCTAGGAGGTCCTGACAGTAGGCTGGCTGACTGGTCTGGTAGGTTGAGACAAGTCATCTCACTGGGACAAATGACTGGCATAAGAATTTCTCCGTAACCAATTTCCTCGTGCAGTAACTGGTTGGTCTGAGACGGCCACTTGAACCCTTAAAAGGCTTCTGCTGGTCTGTTAGCCAGTCCTGTTGACCTGCCCAGTACCAGGGCCTAACCGGCTATAGGTGAAGCAATCCTCTGTCACCGGTTCCTGGTGGCTCCACAGTTCTGGAAAACTCATAGGAGCTGGCAGAACTGGGCGAATTAGACTACATCTCAGCAGAGGCAGGCTTATATGAAACAAGTGCCTTCTTCCTGTCCATAACTGTAGAATCGGCAGATTCCCTGCACTTTCATCCGGGGATACAATAACATGTTTTTGGTCATGTGATCTCTCTGATCGGTCCAAATGTCATGACATCATATTCAGAAATTTTTCCAATGGCTACTGCATACATCTGCCAAATTTGAAGAGAATCTACCCAGTGGTTGCTGAGCTATAGCCAATAGAAAAATGCGGGAGCCCCTTCCATGTTTCTCCTGTATACAAACAAGCGTCCTTTGCTAAATGCTTAAATAGCATTCATTCAATGAATTTTATTTTCAATCAAATAAAAGAAAACAATTTATAAAAATTTAAAATTGCAATTGCAAATAGCATTCGTACAATAAATTTAATTGCCGTTCAAATAAAAAACAAGAGGGTCAAAGATGCCCCGAAAGGCGGGTTGCGCAGGCAGCAATAAGGTTAGCGACTGCAGTAATTAAATTTAGAAACAAGGAAAGGGAATGTTAGGTCACCCAGTTAAGGTGAATGTGTTAGGTTTGCTAAGAATTGTAAAACTTGTAATCTAGGTTACATAATTGTATCTATGCTATAAACGGACAAACGAAAGGATGAAATTACACCAATTTCAAAAGCAACTTAGCTATGATGGTGATCTATGTCCCTGTCAAGTTTGAATTCGATTGGACAAACCGTTTTTGAGTTAGAGTCCGGAAACGGAATTGTTGATGGACAAACGGACAAAAAATGGGCAAACGAAAGGACGGAAATACACCAATTTCGAAAGGACACTAGCTATGATGGTGATCTATCTCCCTGTCAAGTTTGAATTCGATTGGACAAACCGTTTTCGAGTTAGAGACCGGAAATAGAAATTTTGACAGATTTCGAGTTAGAGTCCGGAAACGGAAATGTTGACGGACAGACAAACGGACAAACAAACGGACAGAATTACACCAATTTCGAAAGGAACCTAGCTATAATGGTGACCTATCTCCTCTCAAGTTTGAATTTGATTGGACAAACCGTTTTCGAGTTAGAGTCTGGAAACGGAAATTTTGACGGATTTCGAGTTAGAGTCTGGAAACGGAAATGTTGACGGACAAACAAACAGACAAACGAACAGACATAATTACAACAATTTCGTGAGGAACCTTGTTGTGATGGTGATATATCTCCCTGTCGAGTTTGAATTTGATTGGACAAACCGTTTTCAAGTTAGAGTCTGGAAACGGAAATTTTGACGGACAAACAGACAATAAAACAGACAAACGAACGGACGGAATTACACCAATTGTGAGACACATATAAATATTAAACAATATACCTTAAAATATTACAATTCAATAAACTGTGTAAAATTCTATTAGTTGTCTTTATAAAATAAATACATGACCTCATGTACAGACAACGAATCAAATGTAGGGTCCATACCACATTTATTCTTAGCCAATTTTAATCCTTGAAACTTCTCGAACTGTGGAGCAATCCCACTTTTATTACATGCTTATTTTCACTTTTGGCAATATGGATAAAATTATGCTCTTTTGGTAAAGTTAAGTGGATGAATATTAACTAACTTATGTATAACAATCCCTTTAAAATCTGGACCATGCATTTTCATGGAAAGATTGGGACATGACGCATTTTTACGTGTTTTGGTTTTGGGGGGTGGACAATAATGCAAACATACGCATTAGGACTTTAGTGTTTTACTCACAAGTTTTTGAACAAGACTCACCTGCCAAAACAGAAAAGACCCATAGCAATCCCGACAGCAGAGGCAATCACATGACGCAGCATGTGACTTGTCCTGCTGGGATGGAAATGTTTGCGATACACAAATGCAAAACCAAGTGCCACCAGTTGGCATATCATGAAATTCAACTGAAAAATAGAATAAAGACACCATAGAAAGTTATACACTAGAGGTGAGACAGGAGGTGAAAAACAGGGTCTGGTATCCATTTTAAAATCCTATATATGAAGCTGGGTACCAGTGTTTTAATTTCAAAATGAGCCAATAAATACTGAATGATATCAATACAAGTCATTTGTGCAAAAGATTAAGTTTCAAAGTTGGTTTCTTTTCTTTTGACAAATCTGAGTTTGGTTTAGCCTCTCCCAGCTCCAGTAGTTTATACAGCTATAGAGTAAGAAATGTAAAATTCGCCACATATCTAAAATTCGCCACATGTGAAAATACTAATAAAATAAATGAATTGTGGTGAGATTTGTTGAGTGTATAGTAAATTAAGGCTTTTTGAACTGAAAAATACCAATTTTGAGACAAAAACATCATTTTCTTCATAAAATTAGCTAAGGTTTTAGAGGTGGCGAATTTTAGATTTCTTACTCTATATGCACTTAAACCATGGAGTCAACTATCAATTTACAATTTCAATTGTTAAAGCATCGAATAACGGGTTATTATGAGTACAAACTTAACAAAGGAGTACTATTTCATGACTTAACTATTTATTTTTTGTACACATTCAATTCAGATGAAATGTAATGAGAATTAATTTGTGACACATGTTGAAGGGAAGTTCTTAAAGCTATTTTGTTTTATCAGCAAAAAGGACACTATCCGAGAGGGGAGTAGTGGCGCTAGAGTGTTCTTGTGCAAGAAGTGCCTGAAATTCACTCAAATATGGATAGAATTCATTGGCTATATAATTCTCTAGGTCATTTATGATTAGACGTTGAAATATATCAAGTTATTGCGGATATATACTTTTCTTCCTCGGTCCTTCCATAAGTTGGTGAACTTGTATTAACATCAGCAAAATAAACCAATACCTGTGGTTACCATCAATTGAAGGGAAACATGTCTGTTGAGCATTTTAACTAGATCCTATCACTTTGGATACATGACAATTTGATAACAAATTTGGCAAATTTGATTTTTCCAAAGTAATTGTTTGATTTTTGTTGTTTTTTTTTTTTTTTTTTTTTTTTTTTGCTTTTTTTTAAAATTTCCAATCACTGCTTAACCAGAGTAATTTCCATAATTGGTCTCTATTTCATAATGCTCTTTCCTCTTTCCAACAAATGTTGTAGGAAACACAATGACACCCACCTAGCAATTACAATCTAAGTAAAAAACTTAAAAAACAAAATTTCCCTAATTTTCACCTTACAAAAGTTTACTTAAATTAAATTTTTTTTACAAATATTTACTTTCTATTTAAGAGGCTAACCTCAAAAATTAACTTCACGTGGAAGTAATTTATAATTTTTACTATTCAAGGTAATTAGCTGAAATAGCTAAAATTAACACCTGGGGAAAGTTTCCACTTTTACAATTTATCTGAGAGGCGTTAATTATACACAATACATCTGTCAGTGTTTCCTGTATTCATAGCATTGATAAATCCATTACACCACTCAGTCATGTAATTGTGCAGGTACAAATATTTAAATGCATTTGAATGATTTGAATATTGTTGCTGTCATTTTATTTTTTACTTAATTTATTTTTTTGCTGCTTATGTAATCACAACTGCCAACCAATAAACTATAGGACTTTGTGGTCAATATACTAAAGATATTATAATTAACTCTGTTGTAATTAATGGGACCGATTGCATACCATATGTATGGAATTAATTCATTATAACAAGGTTTTATATAAAATCATAAAAAAAAATGAAAATCAGCTTTTTAAATCACCAGATGTCATAGACCAATGTTAATGGCTTTAGCTACTGGCAATGACAGTTCTGTAACTTCAATATATCTCTGTTACCAGCAGTGAAAATTGACAATAATTTCCTACGAAATCAATCTGGTTAAACTTACTGCGATCTTGTTTGAACTATGATCACTGAAATTCCCAATTATCAATCCTTTAAACCTTTACAAGACAATTGCCACATACATATTAATGTTCATTACAATCAGCTGTGAATATTTGAATAGAAATGTTGTGTATTGATTTAAATAATAAATTGTAGCAGGAATATTCTGCCATAGTTGGAATTATTTAATTGTAAACGGACTCCTCTCTAAAATTTGTCAATCTGAATGCTGTTTTAAAGGTGGCTTAAGATTTAACAAAATTATAATCTAAGGTTTTAGCATATTCAACTCAGCAAAGAGATGAAAACTACCACTTTTCCAATAATCTATGATAAAAATTTGACAAATATAAATACAAAAACGACAGGATGATTTTGTGTTCGTAATCATGTTAACTTTCTCTGCAAAGTATTTACCTATGGATAAAGATACTTTAGTATATTAAGGAATTTAGCAAATGTGACTTGTAGTTTCAAATATTACAATAATCACATTAATTTATAGCCTAATACACCTAAATTGTCTCTTTGATATGTGTGTGCGGGTTAGCAATCAATAGTATAGACCGAGTCTTTTCTTCTAACAGATTACTTAGAAATAATAATGGTAAAAGCAAAATAATCCATAAAGTGAATTAATGTACAAAAGCCTTTGAATAATCTGAATAATTATATATATGATAGAAATCTATATTTTCACAGGCCTATTTCTAATTCACCAGAAATGTATGCTAATAGTGGCACGCAAATTAATGTGGACATTTGTCTAGAACTAATCTTAATAGAAACAAATAAATGGCCATTTTGCTTCTCAAATAGGAAATCTGTATTGATAAGAAAACAAAGACTATATCTGAGGTAAATAATAAGGGTGCTAAGTAAAAACAAATTATTTATGTAACTAATTCTTCCAAAACACTATATCTCACATCTCTGGCTCTTTTTCAGTATCTTTAGCTTTAAACAAATACACAACCTTTGGTCAAACATAAAATATAATGCTTCATCAAATGCATCAGTCACATTAGACTCTTGAATTTTGTGTAGCTAGTTATTGAATATTTCGCAGGTATAACAGTAAATATAGACTAAATGCTATACTTTATCTTACAGTATCTGTACCTTACATATCACAGTTTGTCTTTAGGAATAATGCTGATGTGTAAATATTCTTAACATAAAGCTGGTATCTTCAGATAAAATATAATTTATATAAAGAAAAAGACTTCAAAAATACAACTAAATATGACACATGCATGCAGTAATCCTTTGGAAAACATTATTTATATAATTTTTGCTGGGAAGTTTGGTAAATCCACTACTTACTTCACTTAATTAAAGTTTGAAACTGTTCCTCTGAAGTCAATAAATGTAAAGATTATCAAAATTAATAATATTATCAATAATTATCAAGTCAGTCACATGCACATCAGATACATTTAAATCTTTACACTTCTGTTCCACTGTCATGACCAATCATAAGACCTGGACAATTTAAAACCAGGCTACAACTGATTCTATTGAAAAAGCCAGAAAACTTGGAAAAACACAGGATTTGTCTCAAAAAAAAATCAGCCCGATGACCAGTGTCTTTGTGCTATGATACATAAAAATCACTTACAACTTTAAACCCAAACCACTTCTGTACAATAAATAATGAAATTTTATAACTAATCTTTACTTGGGAGAAGAACAATTGGTTCCATTTTTGAGTATAATGCACAAGATATTGTTGCCATGATAACAGCTGTTGCCAGAAACCCTCCAAAGCCTAATCAGCTTTAGATCCTGTTTCGGTTAGCATATCCTGAAAACTTAGTGAACACCCATGCATTGCTTTATGTTGTGGAATACCCACAAACTTTACGACCCAAAAATCTTTAGTGTTACCACGACAACAGTTGTCACCAGATACCCTCGACAACAAATTTGGTGAAAATCCATGTCTGGGTTTAGGCTGTGGAATACCCACAATGGTTAAGACCCAAAAATCTTAAAAGTGTTGCAATGGCAACAGTTGTTGCCGGATTCTCTCCAAAAACTAATTAGCTCTTTATCCCCGGGGTAAACATACCCTGAAAATTTGGTGAAAATCTTTGTATGGGTTTAGGCTGTAGAATACCAAAAAACTTTAAGACCCAAGATCAATCTTTCATAAAATTTTAAAAAAAAATAAAATTTCATAACATTTAATGTCATTTTGTACTGTGGCATAAATGTGACTGTTGAGTGAATAAGTTGTCGGGAGGGAACTCCCATGATTTAGAAGTGCAGCACCCCCATCACTGTCAGAGGATGGGATTACTGAGTATCCTGTATGGTTGATGATCCAGTTTACTTCTAGCATTAGTTTTTTTGTGTTTGTAACATATTTAACAATATCTCAGCCAATACAATATAAACTTTCTTCAACTGAAAACTGTCAATATCTACTATTATTTGTCTTCAAAATGATACATTTGTCATTTCTATAGTTGAATCAGGCACTTGGATATCACTAACCAGACCTATTTAGTCCTTATTTTGGATTCAAACAATATTTGTTTGTCAATAAATTTCCATCCATGCAATGTGAAATTTTGTTAATCTTTAATTGCTTGTAAATCTGTCAATACATCACCATTTTTCACAACTAATACACCATTAGAAAGGTTATTTCATGCAGAGTTTAACAATTATGTCTTTTTTTGTGTATTATTGGGTGAAAATTATTGAAACTTAAAGTTTCTTAAATAGCCAACAGATAGCATGAAAACTAGGTCAGTAACCCGTGACATATAACCTTTGACAGGGTCAGGCTAAACACTGCAAGGAGGACACAAACATTGCAAGCACACTGCAAGGACCCCTTTGGTCCCACAAAGAGGCTGTATATCTATCTTATCAAAGGAAAAATAGGTTAGCTGGCACTTTTGATTGTAAATTTTAGTTTAAGCCTCTCTTACATCCTATCTTGTGTGCATGTACGTCCTGGTTACAGAGAAAAATCGGCTGATTTGCAAGGCACACTTAAGCTACACATGCATTTTTTAAGAGAATTCCAAAGTCACGGAGACCCTGCAATGAAAATTGGCATGCACATTATTCTCTGCGTACACACAGTATGGCTACAAACAAATCCATGTCTCAAGGGTAACTTACGAGAGACTTTGGCATGAGCATTCTCCTTGAAATTGTTGTAGGTTCTCCCCATTTACTTACGTTGCTTGCATGTGCTGTAAGATACACTCACATGTACCTTGCATGTATATTAACCTACTGTGCAGCCTGTAGCTAGTTGCAGACTGTTCTTTGATATTCACTCTTGTTGAAAGAATGCACCTGCTTGCATGTGCAAATCTCTGCTACCCCACTGCCAGGCCATGTGTATATTTGCAACAATATTTCTAGCACACGTACGATGGGATGTAATAGAAGCTTTATCAGTGAGTGTGATTTAAGTTAAATTTTAGATGGTAGCAGATTTTATAAGTCGTTTGTCCCTCTCTCACCTTTCTATGTTTAGTGTCTTTAGTCTGTTATCCAAATAATGAAGATATATTGAAAGTTGACATAAATATACGATCTAAGAAATAACATAGGATTTAATGAGCCATTCGTAGTTTCACTGCACTGAGGTTGGTCAACCGTTGGTGCTGGTGTGACATGCGACGACCTTGCAGCGATTAGGTCCTTGCAGTGTTTAGCCTGGCCACCTTTGACATTCAAAATAAATAACGTCGATACAGTAAATGAAGCAAATATTTTTCAGCATTTTAGTAGTTATTTTCTTCCTGATTCAGCATAAATAATGCCTGAAGTAGTTTATAGTTCTGGAGAACTGGGTAATGTAGATTTGTTTAATCATATACTTTATTGATATTTTTGATTAACTAGCATGATAATTGATTATTATGTCAAGTTGGAGTAATGGAGTGGAGTAATTCTCCAAATGGGGAGAGAAACACTGAATGGATATCCCAATTATATTATACAATTCATTTAAAAACTTTATAACATTCAGAGAAAACTATATATAACTTGACATATAATTTCACAGCACTCCTCTTTGTTCTTGATTTATGAAAATCCATTTCAGAATAAGCAAAATATCTTTAACTTCGTATTCAGTATAAATTTATGCAAGCATTCAGTCATCTAATGAATCGGTCACATATCTAGAGTTGCCTAAGATGATACTTCAGTGGTGATTGGTAGCATAGTGAACTGGTTACAAACTTAAATTCCCCTGTGTATGTTGATTATAACATAATTTAAACCATTTAAAAATAGCATCCGAGATGCCCGTACCCCACAGCCTGGGGAAATAGTTTTCAACACCATGAGATATAGAAATAGTGAAACAGTACACAGATTGGGATAGTTTCAGAGCAGTGTCAGTGTCCAAATAATGTTTAAGTAGAGAAAATATCATCTAAGAGAAAGAAACTGCATGTAAAGATTATGCATAGAAACAGGACAATTCAGTTACCTAAAAATTATGAAGCTTTAAGACTTCTCCCATTTTGACATTCATTTGTATGATCGAATTATGGTTTGCAAATTTTGAATATTACCCATACATACAGATGTGGCAACACATGCTTTTGTGTGGAGTTCGGGCAAAACCTGTGGCTCACTTCATGCAATACCATCTGTTACAATGGGAAGTTGCAAAAGTAAAACAGTTAATGAATTCTAATATGACTTTAACAGTGCTTAATCTACATCAAAAGACACCCAAAGGTGCAACAACCAAGATTAAAGTAAAAGATATAAGAGAGATAAAATAGTATTAGATATCCCTGTCGAGAGATAAAATAGCATCAGATATGCAAGATCAAATATAACAAATATATATATCACATATAACCACCGACCAATGTCACTACGGCAAGGTCAAAGGTCAAATCAAGGTCACACCATGACGTTTTACATCTACACACGTAGCCAATGTCCCTACCAAGTATCAACTTCCTACACCTTACGGTTTCCGAGATATAGACCGGACAAGATTTTATAGGTCAAGGTCACTACAGAAAGGTCAAATCAAGGTCAGACCATGACGTTGCACACCTATACCCCCTAACCAATGTCCCTACCAAGTATCAACTTCCTACACTTCACGGTTTCTGAGATATAGTATGGACAAGATTTTCAAACTCAAGGTCACTATGGCAAGGTCAAATCAAGGTCACACCATCACATTGCATACCTACACCTGTTAAACAATGTCTCTACCAAGTATCAATTTCCTACACATTGCAGTTCCTGAGACACAGTGTCAAAAACTGGTTTAAACTATACATGTGTATTTATATTATGTTTTATTACATTTGTCACAGATTACGGTACTTTTTCAAAAACTTTATGTATCAAAGCTTACAAGCAAATTTACTTAAATTTTAAACACAATATACAACCTATCATTTATTAACAGTGCGTGGACAATTGGCCGGTGGACAACTGGCCGGTGACTTTTTGGGGGGGGTAGGACAATTGGCCGGTGACTTTTTAAAAGTTGTTTTAGAATATGTTTTTTTTTTTTCAATTTTATTGACACAAAACATACTGGATTGAACTCATCAAAGTGTTTCACAAGCACTGTTATTGGTATACAGGGTAAAACAAGGTTATAACAATTCATCAAAACATATTAAGCACTATCATTGGTATAAACACTGAAACTGGCACAAAGAGCCTTTACTTCTTTATTGTAGCAATCCTGAGTAGTTATCAAAGAGCCTTCACTTCTTTATTGCAGCAATCCTGAGTAGTTATCAAAGAGCATTCACTTCTTTGTTGTAGCAATCCTGAGTAGTTATCAAAGAGCCTTCACTTCTTTGTTGTAGCAATCACGTGTAGTTATCAAAGACAAACTCTTGCAGCAATCCTAATTACAAATTCTGATTAGGAAAAAAAGGCTTTTGGTTCTTTCATGATCTTTACAATAAATGGAAGCAGGTAACGAAAAATAAATTTAGAAGCATATCATTATTATAAGATTTCCTAATTATGAGCAGCTAAACAAGGCAATCTGAGTAGGAATCAAGGGACCTTTAGTGTGTGCAACCTAGCAAAAAGGCATACTATGACTCTATTTGCAATATGAAGACAACTTGCAAAATTTAAAACAATATTAATACAACTTTTAAAAAGTCACCGGCCAATTGTCCTGCCCCCCAAAAAGTCACCGGCCAATTGTCCCACTGGCCAGTTGTCCACCGGTCAATTGTCCCGGATTCTTTATTAACAGATGTCACAATAATCCCTTTTAGTGGCCTGAGTTATACTGCCAGTGACTGGAGCAAGATTATCCCTGCCTCAGCACTGGTTTGAGAAACTACCTCAACAAATGTCACAATAATCCCTTTAAATGGCCTGAGTAAAACTGTTAGTGATTATCTTTCAATAGCTTACTGTCACTAATCCAATACTGTAGAAACCAAAATCATGCCAGAGTAATAGTTGTCAGTGAAAGATGATCACACATAAACATTGTTATAAACTTTAAACCAAGTTTGTTTTATATTATGTTTAATTATGTTAATACACCGGTACTCAGAAAACAAATTTTTTCACTGTTAGTATATGTAAATGCATGCATGTAGCCTTTTTTCTCAATGAAATATGATAAAAATAACTTAAGAGGAAGCATTATAAGGCAGCTTTAAGACTGTTCATAACATTTGACGATTCATAATTGTCTTAAAACTGAACATAATGTTTCAGTGTGTAAAAATATTCAGAAAACTAAGTTAATGACCTATTATACAGGTTTTGACAATATTCCTTGGGGTTTTTTGACGTTTTTGACACTTAGGCGCCAAAACCTGTTTTTGACATGTCGGTTTAAACCCTTTTAATCCACAGGTTTTAACCCTGTCATGGGTGAAAACAATACCCTAACAGTCTTTAAGGGCTGTGAAGTAAAAAATGAGTAATGAGCATTTTTTTATGATTTTGCTCTTTTGTTCTAAAAAAATATTATTCGTAGGCAAGTCTTCTCAAGAGCCCCATTTTTCAGTTTTTATCATATCTGGTTACATGATATAAAAATCAGTCATAGAATTATGTTGAGTGAACATTTTGTGTGAACCAGGGATTTCTAGAGTTAAAACTAATACACAGATGGTCACTGAGATTAACGGTCATAGAGATAAACAGTCTTCAGAAACTACCACACAAAAAAGATTTAAAGGTTGAAACAATAATATACCCTTGATGGATGGGTTTTTCGATATGACAACATTAACGAGTGATGAATATCAAAACGAACGCAACCATAATCATCAGAAATATAACAAAATTAAATCCACAAAGTCTTTAATTCAGTGTGATTGCATATTCATTCTCAAATATAATAGAAACGTCATCCAAAAACAAGACAAGGGAGGTTTTAGTTTAAATGATCAAAAACGTGAATATATCGAAAACCCGTACATCGGCTATAACAAAAACCAAATGTCATGGTAAGCATTGTTTAAGTCTATTTTGTTATTTAGTTTATGTGATTTTGTTAGTTACTCTACTTAGATTTGAAAACTTTGAAGACTGTTTATATCTATGGCCGTTTATCTTAATGATCACCCATGTATCCTCGATGGACGGGTTTTCAATATGACAACGCAAATGGAGAATGATGAGTATCCAAACGTATGCAACCAAAATGATCAGAAATATAACAACAAACTAAAATCCACAAAGTGTCTGAATCAGTGTGAGGGACAAGTGAAGATACAGGGGGGGGGGGGGGGGTCACATTAGCGAATGGGACATCCATAGCGAACAGCATTCTACTGTGACATTTGAAACAATAGACAGCAGGGGCATAGGGTTCACCAGTGGTTACATGATCATTTATTTATCGAAGTGGCTGGAGTACGGTGAATCACCGCACTGAAATTCTACAGTACAGTAGCATTCATTTGCCCACTCCAGCAAATTAACTCGAGTGTGGTTCAAGCTACTAACCTAAACATCTCATGGAGTGAAGGAAATATGAGGCCACGATCAGGGTTTCTATATTTTAGAAATTGTTGTACTCGCACACATGAAGACTTAAGAAAATATTAGGCCACGATGGATTTTCTACCATTTTACAAGCAGAAGTCTAGCAATATTTTACTCTTACTGCACCTTGTGTTGAAGTTCTCTAATAATATTTAACAAATAGAATATCAAATGCTAGTACTGTCAAATGCTAGTACTTGCACAGACTTAAGGAAATATGAGGCCACGATGGGGTTTCTAGCCATATTTTACAAACAGAAGATCCAGGAAACCAGTCTACTTTTCGTCTGCAAACGTGATTAATTTAATTAACCAATGAAAACAATTCTTACTGAAACCTCACTTGAGACAAAGTTCTATAGTGTGGCAATCCGTACTGTAGCATATTTTCTACAGAACGGTTTTACCGTACCGCAGCCACGCCCTTTATTTATTCATCTATTAAAATAAGTTTGGTGTTGGAACCCTGTGCCGCTGCTGCATATCTTTTTAATGTTATGGTAGATTGCTGTTTGCTATGGATGTCCCACTCACTAACGTGACCCCCCCCCCCCCCTCGACCCATGTTTTAGTGGCGTTTCGACTGAATGCCCCTCTCTCTTCACTTGATCCCAGTGTGACTGAATATTCATTCTAAAATATTATAAAAACATCCAAAAACGATACTGTGAGCTTATAGTTTAAGTGATCGAAAACGTGAATTATATCGAAAACCCGTACATTGGCTATACTGTACATGGGTGGTCACTAGTGCTGTCACTCGCTGGTGCAAATTAACATCGAATATCGCCCACGTTGGCCGACCGAGTACCGACATATGTCGACTTCATAAACTCACCTCAAAACGAAACTATTTAATTAATATGTAAAATAATATATTTTTCTCACCTGAATACATCATTTTAGGCTCATATTTGTCCTTTTATTTCAGTTGTTTATGCATTGTCAAACGTAGGAACACTTTGAAAACCGTCAGTATATTAAAACAATTACCTAATTCCGACTTTATAAAGTGCTTCATAATGGCATTATAATATCATATACGCCTCAAATAAATAGAAGTACAGTGTTTTTAAAGATTATTTGAAAGCTTTACGTCAATTAAATTGACTTACCAAGTGTAAAAAAAATAAAAGATTGAATTCCGAAAATTACATTCGAGCAATGGTTTAATGCTTTCCTGATAGGTCGTGTGACTGGATTTGTACGGACTGTGATGTCAAAGGTCCGAAAATATATTTTAAAATGCTGAATAATCCTTCACTATTAAAAGATATTCTATCTTTATTATATAAATATGCTAATATATTTGCAATCGGATTTGAAAAAACGCATCCGATTATCGCTCATAATGGACCTAGTGGTGGTGGACCAATTCACGCCCGGGTACCAATTCACGCCCACCCTAGACGTGGTTACCTCGGCTCTACTTTACTTGCATGTAGAGCCGTGGCACTACCCCACATAAAACTAGAGATTTGCATAAAATCATTTTCTGTTGAATAAAACTTGATAAAATGACTCAAAATGGTTGATTATATATTCAACAGCAGTTGATATTAAGCCAAGGACACAACAAATACAATATGTGTATAATATATATGACATTTTATACAGCTTTTATAACAAAAGAGCATTTTCAATTTTTTGGAGAAATGGTCCAAAAAGTATTGAAAATGAGGAAATGTAATTTATTTTTTGTCAAATATGGTTGCATGTTGGCTGACAGTTAAGATTAATGTGACAAATAGTTGTGGGAACAGTTGTGTGTATAATTTTTATGGTATTTGTGTTTTATGCAAATCTCCAGTTTTATGTGGGGTCGTGCCACGGCTCTACACGCAAGTAAGTAGAGCCGAGGTAACCACATCTACGCCCACCCCTAAGTTTAATCACAGTTAAACAATAAATTACAAATGTAAATGATCCATTTGATGATTATCTATGATGTGGTAAACATCTTCTCTATGAAAAATTATGAATCTTCAAGCAAATTGAGGGTGGGCCTGAATTGGTACCCGGGCGTGAATTGGTCCACCACCACTAGCAAACGATAGTATCGGAAGTAGCGAGTGTCGCGACAGCACTAGTGGTCACTGAGATAAACGGTCTTCAGAAATTCTCACATAAAACAGTTAAAAGGTTCAAACAACAATGTAAAACAAACCAAATGTCATGGAGAGCATTGTTTAAGTCTATTTTGTTATTTAGTTTGTGCGATTTTGCTATTTACACTACAGTATTTAAATGTTAAAACTTTGAAGACCGTTTATCTCTGTGACCGTTTATCTTATCTGTACAGTGAAAAAAAAACACATCGGGAAGTGCAACTGACAAAAGTGAAAGTAAAAACCAACTTCCATATAATGGGATTGTAATAATTCGCGTAAAAACCTGGTCAACTGGCACTCCAATAAATGATGCAGGAACAGAAAACAGGGTTGAGCCTGAATATGTCATCTTTTCTCACTTGTTTCTGCTGCAAGAAGTAAACAGGAACTAGTTCTCAGATGGTGACGACTAAGAGGAAAATGAGAAAAGTAAAATACGATTTCTATGATCACGGGCCTTTTCCATTCAAAGAAAAACACTAACATATATATCTTCAAATCACATACTCTTTGCATACACAGACAAAAAATAACTACAACTTGTCTTTAACTGCTTCCAGCACCCAATTCATCCCTGCATTACGCATGTGTTTCACAGTTGTCAAGAGAGTAGGATTAATATATTTTTCCTATCAATTTGATAAAACAATTTATCCGGGCATAATTATTGCTAATATTAGCAGAATCTATGCACAGTTTATCAGAAAAGTTATTATTTATACTGTTCATTGTTTATTATATGTACATCTGGGCATCTACAATGCAGAAAAATGACTTGTCACTGATTGAGAGTACAAAAGCAAAGAAATCCAGGATCTTCAAAGGTCCTGTTTTAGGATGATATTTCAGTTTATACAATTCATGTGTTACAATGTTAATGCATATGATAATATTTCAACAACAAAAATAAACACTCCTTGAATACTGATCTCATGCAGCAGGGGGGTTAACAAAATTTGGAAGTCTTTTGGAATATTCAGAATATCATCAATATCTGTCACAGAAAGGTATTACCTTCTTCCTTGGGCTTTGTCAATTGTCAATACACATGGAAATGGAAACTTTGAAATATTTTATAAAGATCCAGACAATATTTTATAAGTTATCATTAACACAGACAAACAGAATAATGAGTGCAAACAAAAACACAATGGCTTGGTGGTGTTAAAATTGGATTCAAAAGCTTTAAAGGCTTCTAGATTGGACAAAAACAACACACTTCTTAGTTTAAATAGAAAGCAAATAATCATTCATAACTACTGGCTAATGAATCAGGGGCCTGTAAATCAAAGCCTTCATTCTGCTAACTAATTGGTTAACTCTAAGTTAACACTAAGTTAACAAACGCTCATGTAAATCAAAACCTTAGTAGTTGACTCTTGGTTAATTTTTCGTAAACACCCTTCAAATTTAACGATAACGCAGACCCTGTTGTTAACGGTTAGTTGCATTAAAATCTTTGTTCTTTACTTCCAAATACATGTGACGTTACCATTGTTGTATAAAACAAAGTTAGTGAATATTGTGCAAAAAGGTAATGTGAATATAAACTGTAATTTACATTGGGTTTGGAGTCAGTGATACATTTCAATGAACATTTATGAAATGAAAAGGGTCTCTACTAAAATATCCTTGGGATCCTAAATCAATTTTAGATAAATGTCACATATTATTAAGATATTTGGTCAACTTTTCTCAGACAGTATCTCACAGGTTTGAGACTTTTTTAATGATTATCTAATTATTTTTATAAGTTTTGACCATCTTTGTTTTAAGTGCAGATCTTACAATTTCACTCATCTTTTATTTTGACATTTTACTAGTTTATTTACATTTATACATATTAAAAATACTCATCACTTTAATCTGCCCATTTTGTAAACAACAGGACAATGGGGGTACTTTTTTTATCTTTCTCCACAGTATTTACTCCTTAGCCCACTCTACTTAACCAGAAAATCTAACTTATTATTACCATAAGTAAATGCTTAAAGTTATACATATCCTTAGGTTTGCACAAAATCTATGTTGGTAAAATAAATTTCGTCAAATATTACATTCACTTTAAGTTTCAACCTCAGTGTCATCCTGCCCACTAGTTAAAAAGACTTAACAACTAATGGAACCAAGCTATGGTATGGCCACCTTAACATAATCTATGTTACTATGTTAGTTTATCAGAAATATATCTCAGTATGCTCAATATAGAGTATGTAAAATGTTTAACTATATACTTTTATTAAGGTGGCCTTAATCTCTCATTACACCAGTATGTAAATAGTATTTTAGATCTATATCAATGTTATTGATTAAAATATGTAAACCACACTGAAAATTATTAATTTGTCGAAATGGTGCCTAAAACAACAAGTTTCCAAATTGGCTAATTTAAATGCCATTTTCTTGTTGGATGATAGCCAAATGTTGATAACTTATTACTCAGATTAGCAGAAAACTGATGATAAGAAAAATAGTGCACTTAAGCTTAATTTCATAAGAACTTGGCCAATAAAAGGTGGCCAAAATGACAAATTAATTGGACTATCAAGGTCATTTTCTTGTCATAAGTTTGTCCGTTAATTTGTCCAACAAGAAAGTGACAAGTTAAAATTTGTCAATTGGGAAGTTTGTCGTTTTAGGCACCATTTTGACAAAGTCTTGACGAATTAATGTTTGTCAGAGGTTTTCAGTGCACACTCTTATGTGTCTACCAAATAAGGTACTATGACATAGAACACTGTACACACAAACACATAAGTAACCAAATACAGCCACACATTTACTCTATATATAGTTATCAAACGAAAGCATAATGTAATGAAAAGACAGAGTGCTTTCTATTTATCCACTGAATTCTTTATTTAATATGTCATTATATTGTCAGTAAGTATTGATTAGTTAACTATTTTATGATTGCTTTAATTTACAGGCCCCTGGTGCAGCATTAAATAGGTTTCACTTGAAATAAGTTAGCTAAAAGTTACACTGATTTATGAGACGAAATTAAGTTATACTATTCAGTTACTTCAGTGCAAACTGGTACTGGTTAAATAGAGTCTCACAAGAGTTGTATTTGATGCATTGTTTAAAGTCCCATTACAAATGGCTGCCATGCCCCATACTATGATATTATGTATTTTTAAAGAATAGTAAATTTCTTTTCACGCATCAATACTCCTATAATATTCATTTCATCACCATAGGGAATCAGCATCCTGGCTTATACTCTTTATAGAAAGATCAAAGTTGGGGTTTCATGCCATTTTCAACTGCTAACTGCAGGCCCTAGGAGATACATGTGGGTTATTGTGAAACATATTCAAAATCACAATCTCAGAAGTGAGAACTAAATGTCAAAATTGAGAAATATTTGGCTAATGATGCATTTAACATACTGTGAACTATGTACATACATATATATATATCAGGTATATATTGAGGTATATCAGAGGGCAGAAAATTTTCCTTGAAAAGACATAGTTGTAATTATGCATTCATGCATGTACTGGTATACTTTAAAAGCTATTCACTTGTCACATACCCAAGCAGTTTGAGGTCTTTATGTGTTAAAAATGAACTTTAAAAGTAATTTACTTGTCACTTCCCAATTAATTGCGGTGTTTATGTGATAAAAATGTAAAATGAATGTATCAACTGTACTCAATCCATGTGTTCACATGGTGTATATGCTTCTCTCTACAATCATCTGTGGAATAAAGCGAAAAATACTACATTCATGTCCCTATGATTGATAAAACATAATTCTGAGTAATTAATTCAGCCACATGGCACATCACTACACATAATCAAAATTACAATCTTAATTAATTTTTTTTGTTAATATTTAGCCCTAATGTGTGTGCAGTGTTTTTCTTTCTTTTTTGCCTCCCTTTATCTCGTTGGCTATAATGCTTTTGTTATTCCTAATTCTATAATGGGTATGACAATTGTTTCTTGCTTTCTTCTCTATTCTTATTCTTTTTATTTTTATGCTTCTGTGTTACAGGTGTAAGGAATTTTTTATTTTGCAACTACTTGGTAAAAAGTTAGTCATGTTTTATTATTTGGGTATACACGGAAATCGTATTAAAAAGCTAGAACGGACATTCCTTATAAAAGTATCTTGTGCAAAACGAGAATTTTGGCCACCATATTGGAATATTTTAACATGGTGAAATAGGAAAGCAACATGTGAAATTTTAAAAATTCATAAAAATTTCATTTTTTGCTAGATTTTGACAAATAATACACCATTTTAAAGCTTACACAACATGTGGAATCTATCTAGATTAGGAATATATCTCATTTAAATGAAGAAAATATTTAATTTTGCATCACATGTTACCTTATAATTTAAAGTTTTCCTGTAAGCCACCTCACCATAAGTGCTCAAAATCTAACCTAAGTAAATTTATCTCAAGAAAATCATTTATTGCGACTCTGTTTATGTGTTTCTTTCTAGAGACTGTAGATCTGTTGGCCTTGAAACTCAAAGATATTGTAATTGTGTATTAGAATGGTCTGCAGTATGTAACCCAGTGAGGAGAGATGACAGTGTTGACACAATGTGTCATCCATTCAATGTCACAGTAATTCAGTTAGTCTGGAACAGGTTCACTCACAGACTGCTTCTGAGTGAAGATTAAGTGCTATAAAGTTGATTATACTTAGAATAAAATATCTGTATGCTAAAGCAAATATAGTGCCCAATATAACATTTGAATTTGAAACTGCTCACATGTATCATTTTTGGGTCTAACAATGAGCACAAGTTGAACAATGATTGAATTTTAACAATTTAAGACATGATAATGGGCTTTCATCTTTGAAAGCTAAAGTTGGAAGGCCATGGACAGTTTCCATGGCCTGAATTCAAGCCAAACTACAAAATAACAGTTTTTGCATACAGAAACAAAGTGTCCCTGGGAGATGGAAAGAATTGCAGACATTTTGATTACAGAAGCAATTGGCACTGCATTTGTAGAAGAACTCTAAGCTTAAAGGATAATCACACAAATTTTAATATTAGGATAGGTCTTGTGCTTTGTATTTAGATATAACATATGGCTATTTGGGGGAAGAGGTGGATTTTAAGTACATGTATTTTTTTATTTTATAAAGGTTAAAGTGGAGTGTCCGATGCTGAGGATGTCTGTTGTTGGTATTTTTTGTCATTTGCCATTTATTGTCAATTAATGTGTCATGTGACCAAAATATGGAGAGAAATGGATTCGGTCAAATGGTTCACAGAAGACCTGACAGGGCCCCAGTGGGTCAAAAATTCTCTCCAAGTTCTTCTGATTCACATTGATTTCGAGATAATGACTGTTACGAAATATTACTCAAATTAAAATACAATATAATAGAAGCAATTCTATAGGGTGAAATTGATGAGGCGTGACATGATTCATTCTACTCATTCTGAACACAACGTGGCAGAGAGCATTTATTTCATTTACTCTAATCTACTACTTTGCAGGTGCAATATATTCCCCATAAAGGGGAACTCAGTGAGCTGTACAATCAAATATACTAGTCATAAGGATTATTTGGGTGTGGTCATGGTCAGTAATTCGGAGTTATGGGCGTGACCAAAGGGAATTAGGTTAGGTGGGTAAACTAGAGTTAAACTGGTGAGTTTTCAAGTTTTTCCTGAAGGATGTGACAGAGGGACTGTTTCCTATTTAAAAGGAAAAGAGTTGCAAAGAACTGGGGCATAGTGACTGAAAGAATTGGAAAAGTGTTTGTTTGATTTGTTGAGTATGTGATCAAAGGTGGGGATGTGAAGGAACTTTTAGGGCTGCTGCATCTTGCATTTCTGGAGGTGTAGGGGTGAAGTAATTCACTTAGGTAACCTGGTTGGCTGTTGTTAAGAATTTTGTATGTAATAAGACCTATTTTGAATTGTACCCTGAACCGGACTGGGAGCCAATGGAGTTTTTTCATTGGAGGGTAATACGGAAAAAAAATTAGAGGAGCAAGTGATAACCCTGCAAAGTGAGTTTTGGACCCGCTCCAATCTTTTTAACTCAAAATCATTGAGTAAGAAAAACAGGGAATTGCAGTAGTCCAGTCTGCTGCTCTCAAAAGCATTTGCTAGAAGGACAGATGTTTTAAGGTTGAGAAGGGGATGAATACTGTACACATCTCTAGCATAGACTCTAGTAGAATTATGACTTGGGACACATAGTCTGAAGAGTTAAGTTAGAATCAAAAACCATTCCGAGGTTCTTGACATCTTGTGATGGTGAGACCTGATTACCAAGAATATTGATTGGAAAGTGTGGGAGTAGTTGTTTATGGTTGTTTTTGGAGCTTATTAAAGGTGTACTCCCCAATTTTGAAGGTGCTATTTTTATTATTCCATTTCACAGAGATAATCATAAAACCTCCATAAAATCAATCCAAATGAAAAACTTCAGCTAATTAACAAAGAAACAGCACTTTAAATTTCAGCAGAGTGGCCCGCCTGGTTTGTTATGATAACAAAGAAAAAGGTAATATACACTGGGGAATTCTGGAAAAGCTGATCTCATTCACACATTGAGTGAAGTCAGTGATGAATAAAAAGACTAGGGAAAAGTGTACACCCCAAACTTAAATCCATTTTGATGAATATGTAAAAGACAGGGGAACACTTAAAGACAATCTTAAGTTTAAATTTAACACTGATGTAGGAACATATTACTTCATGGATTAAATAGAAGTTAGGTAGCTGAATTTAATCTGTTAATAGTAATATTGTGTTATTTTTTAATTTACTAGAAGAATATCCAAGATAAATAGGTTAACCATAACATCCTTATTCAACACTGAAAAACTATAAAGACAAAGTCACACATCAGAAATGAGAAAACTTGTTATAAAACAGTTGGGCCTACAGTAAATGGGGTGGAAATGTAAAAAAGAATTACAAGTAAAATTAACAAAGGCAGGTTCTATATTTCTTTTTTGAAAAAATAGGTATGGCCATATCTTTCTTTTTTTTCCTTTTTATCTTGTGATCTGGTTTGCTACCACAAAAAGAAAATTTATTGCAAAAAGTGCTAATAATTCAAAAATTAAATCACTGTTAAAATTTTCACAAAGTACATTAATGGGTTTCTTTGCAAGAAAAAAGACTGACAATGATGGACATGACCTTGCAGTGAACTGTCTGGATATACTTGGATATGTTCTTTGAAATTTTGATACTCTTAACTTTTTAAACCTCGATCTTATCCTTATTTTGAATGTTTCAATAAAAATGATTTTTAAGCAAAACAAGTATACGTACATATTCTTATTCATGTACTCTTTAAATTTCAACAAATAAGTTGCTACAAAGTGGTTCTTCAAATTACATATATGTAATTGTAAAGTTTGGACTTAAAATGTAAATAAGGTGCGATGCATTTAACATGCCAAGGAAAACCTGTGTTTATGTATGTTAAGTAACTCAGTAACTGGGTTTTTCCACATCAGTGATCACCCACCAGCAATTTTATCCCATCATCTGATTTTATTCTAAATGTTTCCTTGCACTCTATCATGGCTAGTGTTATGATTGCCAACGGATGATTGCCAACATTACATCTATTCCGCTTTTCTCTCTGTAAATTAAAATTTGGCTAACAGCAGTTGGGCAGTAAACCCCAGCAATAGTTGTCATATCTACCTGTATGTATTTCACTGTATAATACTGTGAAATGGTGAAAGACTTACTAAAATATCTCAGAAAAATGGGGAAGATATGGATCAAAAACAAACTCAACCCCAGAAAGCTATCAGAGAGCACTAACCTCCTCCAGGGGGCATCTCTAAATAATCAGGATTTTTTTTCTTTTTTTGGAGGGCGGGGGAAGAATATAATCCTGGTGCTGTATTCAAAAAAGGGATCACGCTCAAGCATAAACAGCTGTAAACTTGATCTGATTTTTGGATAAACTTGAGCTTGATGCCTTTTATGAATATCAACCCAGATATTTCCCCAAATTTAATCACTTATGTTACTGATGTGACAATACCCACATAAAAACAAAATCTTTTCATTCCTTTTAGAGTAATTCCAAACACAAAAAATAACACCCCAAAACATAACCTCCTTTTTAAACTTAATAAGTCAGAAAACTTATTACTACTATATGGAGGGATATAGTCACATAAATTATGGTCCCACAGATTATGGTCACACACCAAATATAGTCACACAAATTTATAGTCACACAAATTAGATAATTACGGTCACAGAGGGACTGGAGTAATTATAGTCACATGAAAGGAGTCACAAGAAAAACATTCACAGACTTGATTTATTTCTAATGATAGTAAATTATGGCCACACAAATGATTTTTGTTTGAAGTTTATAGTCACAGTTTAAAGTCATGGCTGATGAATTTATATTTATAGTCACAGTCTATTTCAACAAATTTAGGAAAGTTTTCACACCAGTACTTTAAACCACAATATAAGGAGAGATATTGTCACTCAAGTTATGGTCCCAGAAGTTATGGTCACATGGAGGATTGTCACAAACCAGTCACAAAATAATTAGTGTCACGGTGGTTGAACACAGCCTTGTCAATGGAGATTATTGTCACAGCCATATCTGATCATTATAGTCATAGATTATTACCAAGTAGAATCTTCTTGATACTTATGGGTATTTATGGTTACAGATATTGCCACGAAAGGGAGAGGTATTTATGGTCACAGATATTGTCAGAAGAGGGGAGTTAATTCTATTCACAGAATTACTCATGGGTTTTTATTGTCACAGATATTTTAATATACATATGTTGACATAAAATATGTTCACAGAAAATTATTATCACAGAAAAAATCCTGACCAAATAAGGTCACAACTATTTTATCTTGGAAATCTCTCATCAGTTTTAGCATTTACTTAATCTGATTTTTAAAAGAGGTCCAATACTCTCCATTTAAACTCCATGCCGATATTGTTCATAAAACAATAAGTCTGCATTTTGAACATAACTTTCTTATTTATATGCAGATTTTGGTAAATTACATACCAAATTAAAGCTCTTTTTATGAACAATTTGGTCATAATTAAATATATATCACTAGAGAGTGTGTGTCTTTAATATTGTGATTTAATTATTGTTATTTATAACCAAAATAATAAAATATTTATTGTTTCATAAAGATTCACTCTAGAATATAGTAAGTTATAGTCGTATACCAAATGAAGTTATAGTCATGTTGAGTATCAAAATGTTCATATTTTTACACTGGATGCAAATATTAAAAAGACAGTAACTACATGTATCTCAGCACATTAATGCATATAGCTCTGAACCAATTTGAAAACATCAATTAGGGTGGGATTACTAAGACCTGTGTGGGGAAGGATTGGCATGCCAGTTTTTAAAATTGTTGACATGTGTTTAAAGAGGGGCCACTTGTTTTCACTAATTGCAATTGCTTCTGTTCTCCCCTGGTATTGGGGGTGATATGTTTGCTTTGAGTGATCAACTCAGTTGAGTGTCTCAATCAGATTACTGGGATTTGTTTGTTTACATCATATAATAGTTTAATCCTATTTAACCTGACATTCTTGCCTGTGTATTTGTTATTGATCTTGTAGTTTGTACAATTGAGTGGTGTATTTGGTTTAAATGTGATGGGTCTGTAGATTTTATTAAGATCAATGTTTATAATTTTGATAAATTGTAAAAAATTACCTGAGCCACATGACCTATTACTTTTAAATGATTTATCAGCATAATTTTTCCCTTCTCTAATTTTGTAAAAAAGCAAAGTGAAGAAATATTGTCACACAAATGAGATTTTCCATTTTTATAGTCATGCCAATGGTACAACTTTCTTGTATACTGACACAAATAAAATTTAATAGGTATATTTTCTTTTATGTTCTGTCCTTATATATATTTTTTGTAAAAAGTGTCCTTCAAGCTTAATTGATATGAAATAAGAAACCAAAATGTCTGATAACAGTATTTTGTAGTAACTCTTGAAAAAGTAAATTTGACAAATCTCAGTTTATGAGAATCAGAAAGGGAAAAATGTGGATTTGTTTTTCCAACCGAGTGTTAAAATATCTAGGAATCTCAAGGAAGAATTTGATGCTGCAGTTGAATGTTCAATACCCATGCAGTGTAAACTGAATCAGGGCATTTCAAAGTTTGTGGACATACACAAAGACCCATTGTGATTTCATTCAAGAAGTTTACCATGAGAATAAATATTTCACCAGAAGAATGGCCTCAGCTGATGATAATTATTCTACAAGGCAAAGCAGATCATCATGGAACAAAATTTAAAAGGCAGTGTACAACTTAAGAAAGCAAGACAATGTACATGTAAGGATGTTGCCGTAACACCATGATAATAATCCTAAATGGTTCTACACCAGAGAAACTGCTGAGAAATTTGCTAAACAAGAGACATAGAACTTTACCATTGTGACTATGAATTTACTATCCCCAGACAAGAATATATTGGTACTACAGTTTTTAGCTTACAAAACCAAAGCCAGAATAGCACAATATACCAAAGATTGCTAATGTTGTCAGTATGATAGACCAAGGCAAACTGACCATCCCTGTTTAGACCCTTAAAATAATATTAGTGAGGATTACTATGAAAAAATGCAGTAAAATTGTGCAATGTCTTGGATGAGCTGACCAAACTACAGAATCTTTTTGGATTGAAGTACAACATTCATGGCCTGTCTGTGATGGATCACGATATGAAAAAAATATTGAAGAAAAACAGTTCCGAGATGAATTTATTTCAAGAACTGTAATTTTATATTTAAAGTAAACTGCAACTGTAAACTGTAATCAAATGTATCCATTATATGTATGTCAAATCAATCTTGTATGTATATAAAGTGAATCTCATATGTGCGTAAAAGAATCTTATGCACCTAAGAATAAAATTGAGTATTTATCGATTGTGTGATTTTAAATACTTAAGACTTTTCTGGTCCCCAGATTTCTCTAAGAATTTTATTATACACTCACAGGTAGGGGTATCATAAAGGAAATCTAACCTTCACTCATTGTTGCCAGGAAGATACAATCTCTCCATTTTTCAAAATTTTGACACTGATCAATTTATTTCCAAATGCAGATTGACCAGAAATCATTGACCTGCTTCAGTACACTCATTAAAATTTTAGTAACTTTGTTTATATGGTAAGCATTCAACATACGCAATAATATATGTGAATTTTTGTTGAACCTTGTCCATCTTGTACACTCCAAATATTCGATCTTCATGCCCAGAATTTCTATTTCCAAAAGGGTTGGATTTATAATTATATCATTTATCATCTTTTTATTCTTAATGCTAGTGATTACAACCTTTCCCAATTTATACACAATGAAATAAGACCATTTTACCTGATATCTAGAGCCTAACATTTTTCTGGTTCATACTCAACTCCTGGAAGTCTGAATTATTCCTATCAATTTTCAGCAGGGTGGGTGATAATCTTTACTTTCTTTAGATGAATGGGATACCCTAGTGTTCATACTATCCTGGCATACTTTGTAAGCCAAGATTTATTATTCTGACAAATCATTTTACCAGTTCTATTTTACTAGTTAATACAACAAAGAAGTACATCTATTTTTATGTGACGCCAAATAAAAGTAGCAAAAGGGTTCTTTAAACATAATATCTCTACGATACAGCACCACATTGCACTTCCAGTACAATGGTGCATCTAAATACAGGACATAACTGTATGAGTGATGCACTACCACTGCTTTTTCTTCTGATGTAACAAAGCCAGAAACAAGATAAAAACAAACGGTGTGAAAAACAATGCTTACAGCATCTCAAGAAGTTTAATTCCTCCTGTATTATTTTAACTGACCAGTCTGGCTAGAGAATCACTGTCCACGCTGTCAATCTTTAATTGATCCAGTGCATAAGGCAAAAGTATATTCCCCATAGACTGCCATAGACTGACTCACATTAGACCAGCCCAAGTTTCTAGAAAGTAGGAACTTCTGTGATAATTATGTTAATAACATTAAAAAAAAACATATTTAACTTCACATCAATGATGAACTGGGGTATTTTGGTTAAGATGAACAGCTTGCAAGCTAAATCTGTATTTTAATTTCCATTTATAGTGATCACCTCAGGAAATTTTGCATACAGAACAACCATTACATTGTCATTTAATGTTTCTGTAGATTTGAAGATTGAAGGCTACCACTAGCGTGGCTCTGCAAGCTAAATTGAAAAAAAAATACAGTAACCATTGTGATATATTTCTTTGAGTTCGTGGGTTGGTGAACCATTCACTGTTACATTGATATTGGTGAGATTATAGTGATAAAAATTAAAATGATTTTTGTATAACTACTACTGCAAGTTTTGCTGGAACCAAATTGTTTGGTACAGAGTATCAGTAGATGTCCCCAATACCCCATTTGTAGTTACAAGTTGAATGTTGTAGGACTTGTTATCAGACTTCCAAAGTAACTTCACAACTAACCATTCTGCTGACAAATATTCATTCTTAATAGTCATTTAGTGGTTCTGTAGATTTTAGTTTAATTCTTAAATTGTCACCTTTTCTGAAGATTGAAGGCCACCACCAGCATGGCTCTGCAAGTTAAATTAAAAAAAATACAGTAACCATTGTGATATATTTTCTTTGAGTGCATGGGTTGGTGAACCACTCACTGTTACATTGATATTGGTGAGATTATAGTGATAAAAATTAAAATCATTTTCGTCTAACTACCACTGTAAACTTTACTGGGACCAAATTATTTGGTACAGACTATCAGTAGATATCCCCAATACCCCATTTGTAGTTACAAGTTAAATGTCATAGATCTTGTTATCAGACTTCCAGGTGACTTTACCACTAACCATTCTACTGACAAATATCCATTCTTAATAGTCCATCCAAAACTGTTATTTTGCTATTTTAAGTGTGGAACTGTCAGTCTTAATGGTCTATATTACTACCAGTCCTGTTCATCCATGGCGACAGCAGTATTGTTGTAAAACAATCAATTTGTAAAACAGTCCCTATCTGCTAGTTTGTGCCATCCAGAAGCACATCAAAGAAAGCCTTGTTGGAATAATTCAACCCAACGATAACTTCCATATGGCCATATAATTTTCAATTAAAATTTTAGTACAATTTTGCTAGAGTCTGTATAAGTTGCAACATTACTAGAAATATTAAATGCAGATTTGTTGGAAATTTTTTTGTAGCTTTTCTTGTAATATTTTGGGGGATAAAATTTTATAGCTTTTCTTTGTAACTTTTTTTCAGTAAACTTTTATTATGTATATTTTTGGTTAACTTTTATTGTGTATAATTTTTTTGGTTATCTTATTTTGTGTAACTTTTTTGGCAATTTTTTTTTTTTTTTAAATTTTTGATTATTGTTCTTGTGCAACTTTTTGGCAGCTATTTTGTAATAGTTTTGTTATTCTTTTTGGTAACTCTTTTGTATTTTTGTAACCTCTTTTTGGTAACTACTTTGTTCTTTGTTTTGCAACTTTTTGTAACTTTACTTTTTTGGGGGAAAATTGTTTTTTTATAACTTTGTTTCTTGTGAACTTCTTGTGAATTTATTTGTAACCATTGGAAACTCTTAAATTTTATATTGAACACCAAGTAATGCATGTTCAATAAAATAGTCCAAGAAAACTTACCCTACTAAAAAGAGTTCTGTGTAATAAACATCTTGCTTAAGCTTAAGTAATGCACACCTTGGGTAAATTGCTTTTACATTTCTGTTTTTCTAACCACATCATCCATATGGTCATTGAGAAGAGCCAGGTCATGTTTACAGCCTTCTGCAAACTGTATAATTTAGTGGGCAGACCTTTGTTAAATGAAAAATTTATTATGCATTCACTCATTTTTTCACATAATGGCTGATAAACACTGTAACGATATAAATCATTTTCAATCAGTTCTGTTAACATCTTTGTATTTTAATAATGATATACCCCACAGGTTTTACTAGATTTAGTGGCACCAGCAATACAAAAAGTAGAACATGATTCAAATGGTAAAGGTATGATGGTTAAGCAAACTACATTGTAAGCATTTATTAGATAGTGTGCACAGGATATTCCCAATCCACTGATGGTACTATGATTGAAAACTTTGTGCCACACAATCCGTTAAACTGTTCAACTGTATATAGTTTTTTTATTTGTTTTTTTTTTTAAATTGCAAAATACAAACAAACCAAATGAAGAGTTCAAATGCAGAAATTATTTTTCTAAATTGTAAAATCTAAAAATTGAAAATGCAAAAAGTTATATTTTCAAAATACAAAAAAAAAGTGAAAAGCTTAAAATGCAAAACTTATTTATTCTAAATTGTAAAATACAAAAAGGGTAAATTTTAAAGTTACAAAAGGTCATTTTTCAAAATTGCAAAGTATAAAAATGCATAAAGTGCAGATAGTATTTTTTTTAAACTTCAAAATACAAAAAAGGTAAAGTTTAAAATATAAAATTATTTTTCAAAATGGTAACATACAAAAAATGGAAAAAGTTCATAAGTGCAAACAGTAATTTTTCAAAATTGTAAAATCCAAAAGCTAAAAATATAAACTGCAAAACTTTATATATTAAAAATTGCAAAATACAAAAATGTAAAAAGTTCATAAATGCAAAGTCACTTTCAAATTTGTAAAATACAAAAAGTGAAAAGTTCAAAATGTAAAAGTTATATTTTGAAAATTGCAAATACACAAAAGTGAAATGTTTAAAATGCAAAACTTTTTTTTCTGAATTGTAAAGTACAAAAAGGGTAATTTTTAAAATTGCAAAATGGACATTTTTCACAATTGCAAAATACAAAAAAGTGAAAAGTTGAAAAGTACTAATAGTTATTTTTTTTTTAAATTTCACAATAAAAAAATAGAAAAGTTCAAAAGTGAAAAAAGTTTTTTTTAAATTGCAAAATACAAAAAAATAGGGAAAAGTTTAAAATGTAAAAAGTAGTGGTTTTTTTCAAAATTGCAACATACAAAAAATGTAACCAGTTTTTGTGAAAATGCTTATAAAATCTATGTTTCCATATTCATAGTATATGATATTATCCATTCTAAAGATATCATGGAGGGGCCCACTTTCACTCACTGTCAATAGGATCTGGCTCCCTTGGTGCGTTTTGTAACTGTATGGTATGGTATCATAGTTAGCAATAACATACTGCTTTGAATACACAACACAGCACTTTTTGGATTCATCCTTGTATACTTCCTGGTTTAACAGGCTCCTCCTTATCCTTTTTGGATATGAAAAGGCAGTATTTTTAGCCTCCTTTTTGCAAAGTTCAGAACTTGTGAGACCTAGTGGTCAAAAGTAAATCCCTTCACCTTGTGAAAACACTCCTCATTATCCAATTCGTAGGCATAGTTCTTTGGTCCTGCTGATATAAATTGAACTATTTGGTATTCATCTAACTCATCTGTCAAGTCTCCGAGGAAATCTCCAGTCAGAATGAGATCCTCTCTATAAGGGGAATTATATAAAATGGAATCTGCATCAAAATACAGAACAACCTCCTCAACTGAGGAACATCAAAGAGACATAGATAGCCATAAGCCATGTTCAAGGATGCTAAAGCTACATTTGTAGAGATGCTCTCAGGAGTGAAACCATCTATGTATTCCAACTCCAACAGCAACATATCTGTGGTTAAAATATGCTAGTCCACAATTTGCAGCATTTGGTTGGTCAATTTCTTGTAGAATGTGGCTTGAGTCATCACAACACTGTGCTTCCTCATATTGCTCCATTCCAGTTTTCCCAAGACGCTATAAAATAATAAAAGAACATGTGAAATGTAGCATTGTAAGATCAATTACATTTAACAAACTCACATGTTTTTCAAGTCAATTATTTAAAAAAAACTTGGCTAATAATTATGCGACACAATAATTGTTAATATTAATAATTTATTTGTTGATTCTTTCAAACTTGCATTAAATAAATCACATTATTTAAACTACTTTGGTTTTAAGTTACAATCTATCCACCTTAAGGCACATTTAGGTAAGGGACCTCAAGCCAGGATTTGTTTTCAATTATATCTTCATCCAACCTCATCCCTTGTCTTTTGATAACTTATAAGTACTCCAGCTTTTCTTGATCTTCTTTGCACCATTCCAGCCACCCAAATGCATTCTTTTTTATTTTGAGGAACTGGTTCATGTAATCTGTCTGTGAAAAACCGAGTTTTGGGTTATGAATGACCTGTATGTGACTACATTTACACATAAGAGCACAAGTTTAGATAAAACCAGTTCCTCAAAATAAAAAAAGAATGCATTTGGGGTGGCTGGAGTGGTGCAAAGAAGATCAAGAAAAGCCGGAGTACTTATAAGTTATCAAAAGACAAGGGATGAGGTTGGATGAAGGTATAATTGAAAACAAATCCTGGCTCGAGGTCCCTTACCTAAATGTGCCTTAATAGGTGGATAGATTGTAACTTAAAACCAAAGTAGTTTAAATAATGTGATTTATTTAATGCAAGTTTGAAAGAATCAACAAATAAATTATTAATATTAACAATTATTGTGTCGCATAATTATTAGCCAAGTTTTTTTAAATAATTGACTTGAAAAACATGTGAGTTTGTTAAATGTAATTGATCTTACAATGCTACATTTCACATGTTCTTTTATTATTTTATAGCGTCTTGGGAAAACTGGAATGGAGCAATATGAGGAAGCACAGTGTTGTGATGACTCAAGCCACATTCTACAAGAAACTGACCAACCAAATGCTGCAAATTGTGGACTAGCATATTTTAACCACAGATATGTTGCTGTTGGAGTTGGAATACATAGATGGTTTCACTCCTGAGAGCATCTCTACAAATGTAGCTTTAGCATCCTTGAACATGGCTTATGGCTATCTATGTCTCTTTGATGTTCCTCAGTTGAGGAGGTTGTTCTGTATTTTGATGCAGATTCCATTTTATATAATTACCCTTATAGAGAGGATCTCATTCTGACTGGAGATTTCCTCGGAGACTTGACAGATGAGTTAGATGAATACCAAATAGTTCAATTTATATCAGCAGGACCAAAGAACTATGCCTACGAATTGGATAATGAGGAGTGTTTTCACAAGGTGAAGGGATTTACTTTTGACCACTAGGTCTCACAAGTTCTGAACTTTGCAAAAAGGAGGCTAAAAATACTGCCTTTTCATATCCAAAAAGGATAAGGAGGAGCCTGTTAAAACAGGAAGTATACAAGGATGAATCCAAAAAGTGCTGTGTTGTGTATTCAAAGCAGTATGTTATTGCTAACTATGATACCATACCATACAGTTACAAAAAGCACCAAGGGAGCCAGATCCTATTGACAGTGAGTGAAAGTGGGCCCCTCCATGATATCTTTAGAATGGATAATATCATATACTATGAATATGGAAACATAGATTTTATAAGCATTTTCACAAAAACTGGTTACATTTTTTGTATGTTGCAATTTTGAAAAAAAACCACTACTTTTTACATTTTAAACTTTTCCCTATTTTTTTTTTTGTATTTTGCAATTTAAAAAAAACTTTTTCCATTTTTGAACTTTTCTATTTTTTTATTGTGAAATTTAAAAAAAAAATAACTATTAGTACTTTTCAACTTTTCACTTTTTTGTATTTTGCAATTGTGAAAAATGTCCATTTTGCAATTTTAAAATTTACCCTTTTTGTACTTTACAATTCAGAAAAAAAAGTTTTGCATTTTAAACATTTCACTTTTGTGTATTTGCAATTTTCAAAATATAACTTTTACATTTTGAACTTTTCACTTTTTGTATTTTACAAATTTGAAAGTGACTTTGCATTTATGAACTTTTTACATTTTTGTATTTTGCAATTTTTAATATATAAAGTTTTGCAGTTTATATTTTTAGCTTTTGGATTTTACAATTTTGAAAAATTACTGTTTGCACTTATAAACTTTTTCCGTTTTTTGTATGTTACCATTTTGAAAAATAATTTTATATTTTAAACTTTACCTTTTTTGTATTTTGAAGTTTAAAAAAAAATACTATTTGCACTTTATGCTTTTTTATACTTTGCAATTTTGAAAAATGACCTTTTGTAACTTTAAAATTTACCCTTTTTGTATTTTACAATTTAGAATAAATAAGTTTTGCATTTTAAGCTTTTCACTTTTTTTTTGTATTTTGAAAATATAACTTTTTGCATTTTCAATTTTTAGATTTTACAATTTAGAAAGATAATTTCTGCATTTGAACTCTTCATTTGGTTTGTTTGTATTTTGCAATTTTTTTAAAAAAAAAACAAATAAAAAAAACTATATACAGTTGAACAGTTTAACGGATTGTGTGGCACAAAGTTTTCAATCATAGTACCATCAGTGGATTGGGAATATCCTGTGCACACTATCTAATAAATGCTTACAATGTAGTTGCTTAACCATCATACCTTTACCATTTGAATCATGTTCTACTTTTTGTATTGCTGGTGCCACTAAATCTAGTAAAACCTGTGGGGTATATCATTATTAAAATACAAAGATGTTAACAGAACTGATTGAAAATGATTTATATCGTTACAGTGTTTATCAGCCATTATGTGAAAAATGAGTGAATGCATAATAAATTTTTCATTTAACAAAGGTCTGCCCACTAAATTATACAGTTTGCAGAAGGCTGTAAACATGACCTGGCTCTTCTCGATGACCATATGGATGATGTGGTTAGAAAAACAAATGTAAAAGCAATTTACCCAAGGTGTGCATTACTTAAGCTTAAGCAAGATGTTTATTACACACAACTCTTTTCAGTAGGGTAAGTTTTCTTGGACTATTTTATTGAACATGCATTACTTGGTGTTCAATATAAAATTTAAGAGTTTCCAATGGTTACAAATAAATTCACAAGAAGTTCACAAGAAACAAAGTTATAAAAAAACAATTTTCCCCCAAAAAAGTAAAGTTACAAAAAGTTGCAAAACAAAGAACAAAGAAGTTACCAAAAAGAGGTTACAAAAATACAAAAGAGTTACCAAAAAGAATAACAAAACTATTACAAAATAGCTGCCAAAAAGTTGCACAAGAACAATAATCAAAAATTTAAAAAAAAAAAAAAATTGCCAAAAAAGTTACACAAAATAAGATAACCAAAAAAATTATACACAATAAAAGTTAACCAAAAATATACATAATAAAAGTTTACTGAAAAAAAGTTACAAAGAAAAGCTATAAAATTTTATCCCCCAAAATATTACAAGAAAAGCTACAAAAAAATTTCCAACAAATCTGCATTTAATATTTCTAGTAATGTTGCAACTTATACAGACTCTAGCAAAATTGTACTAAAAGTTTAATTGAAAATTATATGGCCATATGGAAGTTATCGTTGGGTTGAATTATTCCAACAAGGCTTTCTTTGATGTGCTTCTGGATGGCACAAACTAGCAGATAGGGACTGTTTTACAAAATTGATTGTTTTACAACAATACTGCTGTCACCATGGATGAACAGGACTGGTAGTAATATAGACCATTAAGACTGACAGTTCCACACTTAAAATAGCAAAATAACAGTTTTGGATGGACTATTAAGAATGGATATTTGTCAGTAGAATGGTTAGCGGTAAAGTCACCTGGAAGTCTGATAACAAGATCTATGACATTTAACTTGTAACTACAAATGGGGTATTGGGGATATCTACTGATAGTCTGTACCAAATAATTTGGTCCCAGTAAAGTTTACAGTGGTAGTTAGACGAAAATGATTTTAATTTTTATCACTATAATCTCACCAATATCAATGTAACAGTGAGTGGTTCACCAACCCATGCACTCAAAGAAAATATATCACAATGGTTACTGTATTTTTTTAATTTAACTTGCAGAGCCATGCTGGTGGTGGCCTTCAATCTTCAGAAAAGGTGACAATTTAAGAATTAAACTAAAATCTACAGAACCACTAAATGACTATTAAGAATGAATATTTGTCAGCAGAATGGTTAGTTGTGAAGTTACTTTGGAAGTCTGATAACAAGTCCTACAACATTCAACTTGTAACTACAAATGGGGTATTGGGGACATCTACTGATACTCTGTACCAAACAATTTGGTTCCAGCAAAACTTGCAGTAGTAGTTATACAAAAATCATTTTAATTTTTATCACTATAATCTCACCAATATCAATGTAACAGTGAATGGTTCACCAACCCACGAACTCAAAGAAATATATCACAATGGTTACTGTATTTTTTTTTCAATTTAGCTTGCAGAGCCATGCTAGTGGTAGCCTTCAATCTTCAAATCTACAGAAACATTAAATGACAATGTAATGGTTGTTCTGTATGCAAAATTTCCTGAGGTGATCACTATAAATGGAAATTAAAATACAGATTTAGCTTGCAAGCTGTTCATCTTAACCAAAATACCCCAGTTCATCATTGATGTGAAGTTAAATATGTTTTTTTTAATGTTATTAACATAATTATCACAGAAGTTCCTACTTTCTAGAAACTTGGGCTGGTCTAATGTGAGTCAGTCTATGGCAGTCTATGGAGAATATACTTTTGCCTTATGCACTGGATCAATTAAAGATTGACAGCGTGGACAGTGATTCTCTAGCCAGACTGGTCAGTTAAAATAATACAGGAGGAATTAAACTTCTTGAGATGCTGTAAGCATTGTTTTTCACACCGTTTGTTTTTATCTTGTTTCTGGCTTTGTTACATCAGAAGAAAAAGCAGTGGTAGTGCATCACTCATACAGTTATGTCCTGTATTTAGATGCACCATTGTACTGGAAGTGCAATGTGGTGCTGTATCGTAGAGATATTATGTTTAAAGAACCCTTTTGCTACTTTTATTTGGCGTCACATAAAAATAGATGTACTTCTTTGTTGTATTAACTAGTAAAATAGAACTGGTAAAATGATTTGTCAGAATAATAAATCTTGGCTTACAAAGTATGCCAGGATAGTATGAACACTAGGGTATCCCATTCATCTAAAGAAAGTAAAGATTATCACCCACCCTGCTGAAAATTGATAGGAATAATTCAGACTTCCAGGAGTTGAGTATGAACCAGAAAAATGTTAGGCTCTAGATATCAGGTAAAATGGTCTTATTTCATTGTGTATAAATTGGGAAAGGTTGTAATCACTAGCATTAAGAATAAAAAGATGATAAATGATATAATTATAAATCCAACCCTTTTGGAAATAGAAATTCTGGGCATGAAGATCGAATATTTGGAGTGTACAAGATGGACAAGGTTCAACAAAAATTCACATATATTATTGCGTATGTTGAATGCTTACCATATAAACAAAGTTACTAAAATTTTAATGAGTGTACTGAAGCAGGTCAATGATTTCTGGTCAATCTGCATTTGGAAATAAATTGATCAGTGTCAAAATTTTGAAAAATGGAGAGATTGTATCTTCCTGGCAACAATGAGTGAAGGTTAGATTTCCTTTATGATACCCCTACCTGTGAGTGTATAATAAAATTCTTAGAGAAATCTGGGGACCAGAAAAGTCTTAAGTATGAGATGACCCTGTCATCTCGTAGTTTACAAAAGTGCTTCAGTATTGCTGCGGATCGACGAGTCCGCGAGATTTTTTATTATATAATCTACAGAGTTGTGAAAGGTCTCATTCTGTAGCATTTTATGTGTAGATCGTTTTAAATATTAAACTTAAGCTTGTCACCTAAGATATTTGCAGTATTTTACTTGCTTTTTGTCAAATATTGCTGGGATCTGTGTCGTCCATCTTTGTGTGATGACGTCATCACTCTTCGAGTTCAACAGCAATATATATTTCTATTTGTTGTAAGCGATCCAGTTACGAACTGCCACCGATGCAGAGTTCGGTGTATGCAAATTAGTTACGAATCCTCATAAGCGGTGCTGAACTGTCACCGATGCGGAGTTCGGTGTATGCAAATTTGCTACGAATCCTCATAAGCGGTGCAGAACTGCCACCGATGCGGTGTTCGGTGTATGCAAATTAGGGTACGAATCCTCTATATAAGGCGCGGAAAAGCCTGTTTTGGTTGTTGTGCATTACCGGTCCAACGGGTACATCCAACTTTCATTTAATCTGACAATTTATTTAATTACTTCGGTTTTACCGTCCATAATCCGGATCCGTTTGTTTTATTAAGATTGTACAATTTATTCACACATTGTCTGACATTTTTACTAAATTCGGACCATGATTTGACTAATTATATTTCATTTATGTCAGACAATTGTTTTGGGCCCCAGTGTTTGTAAATAGAAGCACATGTTTTTGACAGTTGTTACTACAGAGTTGTAGTATATTTCCTTGATGGTGTTTTAGTGTGCTTATATCAGTATTTTATTGTCGCCGTCAGGCTATTGTCGGCATTTATATGTAGGGACAATTTGTGAGTTATATAGCCTGATATTTTTACATGATAAATGGATAATATATCTCACTGTGGACTTAGTTCTTAAATGTTGTTATAATATATTTCCATTGTATATTTTGTATTTACCATTGTTGAACCAAGTTATATGATTATAATATATTGTTGAAACTTACATCTGATAGTTTTACTATTCATCAACAATACTTTGGCTTCATCGGTTTACTGATACCAGGCTTCAGTAAAATCACCCTGTAAGCCAATTCCAATAAATTACCTGGACACATCTTTGGCGATTGGCCCACTTTGAACACAACGCGAGAACTGTATTGAAAAATACACTTTGGGCTTAAGGGTCGTTACAGAAATTTTTGGTGCCGTGACCAGGATTGGAAATTTTTATCATTAATTTATAACTGGTTCAATGGTGTATGTCCTGTGTATGTTCTGATTTGTTTGGTTTGTTTGTGGTTGAGTGATTACATATACAGTCACTGTTCACATGTAATTTCATGATTTAAAATAGTGACCAACTTATTTAGACATACTATTATTGGGTGTGGTGTGAATGTTATACTGTATGATTGATTACTGTTAACATATATTCACTGTACTAAATGTGGATATTAAATGACATAAAACAGTAATTGTTTGAATGTGGATTACTGTTAACATTTGATGTTTCATGAAGGTTTTGGCCCTCAAATGAACATTGTCGTGATATAAAACAGTAATTGTTGCTTGTTAACACATTTATTCACAATATACACCACACAGAAAATTTATCACTGTTCACATAAAAGTAATAACACAAAAGGGTTTCTTACCTGAGGTGAATTACTGTATGATATAAAACAGTGATTTGTGTGAATGTGTTTTGTGTGTTGTTGAAATAACACAAAAGTAACACCACTAAAGGTGTGGTTACTGAGGTGTACAGTGGTGTGTATGTCAGTTTGATTGTGGTATTACTGTAACACAGTAGTAACACCAGAAAGTGAATTACTATATGGTGATATAAACAGTAATACTAGGGTGGTACTGTGAATGAGTATATTACTGGCATCACCAGTGACAACACAAAGGTTTCTGCCTTGAGGTGTAACACTTAAGTGAACAACAGTAACATCAAGGATTCACTTCAAAACCGTTTGTTTACAGAAGCGGTCGTCGGCGTCGTGTCTGTCATCAACACTAGTCTTAGATTTCTGATTTGAACATTAGGTTTCTAACATTAGCAATGACTTCTAGGAAATCTAGTAGTTGGATGGAAGTTGTATCTGATTGGATTCCGAAATGGCCTAGGAAACAGGGGAAGGGTCATGAGAATGTGACTGGATTAGATGAGGAAGTTCAGTTTAATCGGATTCCCGATAGGTATGGAAAAGGTAAACTGAATAGGTCAGTTCTAGTCAATCAGAACTATTTTCCAGCCCATGTAGTTCAGGATAAAGGTGATCAGGATGAGGTTGACATATTTTATGACACCTCAGATGAGCTCAGTGACCATGTTATGCATTCAACACCTGTAGGTGTAGGTAGTAGGGGGGAAATCCCAAAGAAAAATGGCAGTGATGGTAGATTAAAACCTGAGGCACAGATATTTCAATCACGGAATGACAGAGGTACAAATGGTAGACCTGTCAACACCAACCAAGGTGTACAAAGGAGACCTGTACAGATTTTGTCTGATCCGATTATGCCAAACTTGTGTAGGGCTAGCGGGAATAAGCAGGCAAGGAATATTCCAGGCGGGCCACTCGGACATAGGTCAAATGGTAGGCGGGTTGGGCGTAAACAGCGTGAACCTGACAAATTTGACGGTGAACGAACTGAGTGGAGTGATTATATCCAACATTTTGAAACTGTAGCTGAATGGAATGGGTGGTCCTATGAAGAAAAGGGAATGCAGTTAGCCATGAGTCTACAGGGTCAAGCCCAAAGAGTGTTAGGTGATGTAGCACATTATGGGGGTACTGAGGACTATGAGTGTCTTCTTCATGAGTTGTCTAGAAGGTTCAATCCTGTAGAAAGAGAAACTACTTATAGGATAGAGTTTAGGAATAGGGTTCGTAAGGCAAATGAATCTGTCATGGAGTTTGGATATACACTTAGGAGACTAGCTGGCAGGGCCTTTCCAAATATTCCACATGATTGTCAGGAACAGTGGGTGTTGGATCAGTTTGTCCTTGGTCTGGAGAGACCCGAGTTGAAGAAACATGTTCAGTTTGGTCATCCTAGGACTTTGAATGAAGCTATTTCTTTAGCCATGGAGTATGAGAGTTTTGAGTATGGGGATGGTCAAAAGAGGTTCATGTCAAAACCAGTTAACAGAGGAAGGGATGGTCAGGTAAATCAGCTGGACAAGGCTGGGAGTAAGGATGATTTACTTCAGAAAATTTTGATTTCTCTGCAGAATAGTTCTAGGGAGCTTGGTTTACTGAAAAATGATGTGAATCAGATCAAGACTCGGACCTCTAAGGTTGTAGAAAAGGGAAACATGAGTCAATCCAAGTCCAAGTTTGAGAGTTCGCAGGTTCAGTGTTTCAAGTGTAAGGAGTTTGGACACTATCAGAAGGACTGTCCTAAACAGTTCAAGTCAGGTCAAAACGGAGGACATTTTGTCAAGTCTTCCAGTCAGTTAAACTAAGCAGTGCTGAGATTAAGGCCGAATCTTCAGCTAAGGTGGTTTCAAGGCCAGCAGGTGTTGTTGAGGTTATTAGTGCTTCTTGTTGGTTTGTAAGAGGTGCTTTGGAAGGTGTTGTTTCTGATTTTCTTGTTGATTCTGGGTCAACATATACAATTGTTGACATAGGATTTTTTCGTAGCTTGCCTGATGGTGTCAAATCTAGGTTAGTTGATTGTGATGTTTCATTAAGGAGTGCCAGTGGTGAGCTCCTTAAGGTTTTTGGTGAGGTCACTCTTAGTTTAGAGCTAGGAGGTCGTGTTTTTGAGACTTGTGTTAAAGTCGTAGCACTAGGGGATAAGAGTACTATCCTTGGTCTTGATTTTATGGAAGAGAATGATTGTATACTGCACATGGGACGAGGTTACATGAGAATGGGTGTACACAAGGTGAACTTGCACCGCAAAGGTGACACACGGTGTGCTCGCATTCAGGTGACTGAAACCTCTTGTATCCCTCCAGATCATGAAGTGATTATTACTGGCAAATTTGACAGTAATCATTGGGTATCACATAGAGAAATAGGACTTGTTGAGCCAACTCAGTCAATCACTTCTCGGACAGGTTTGCTAGTAGCTAAGAGTTTGGTTCAGACTAAAAAGTCGGTGGTTCCAGTTAGAGTAGCCAATTTGACTGATAAAGCCATCACTTTGACCAGTGGTTCTACCATTGCATTGTTGCAACCTGTTGACAAGGTGTCTAGCTTTTCAATTTCCAAGGGTCAAGGATCTGTTTTGAGTGTGAGTAGTAATGAAACTTGTAGAGATACCCCTGCTTTACCTGAACATTTGAGGCCCTTGATTGAATCTGTCTCAAAGAAGTTATCTGGTGAACAGATAAGCAAGTTTGAAAAGTTGCTTACTGCTTATGAAGACATTTTTGTGGGACCTGATGGAAAGTTAGGATCAACCACTCTAACTGAGCACTGTATTGAAACTGGTGATCACCCACCTATTAAGTTAAGACCACGTAGGTTACCTATAGCCCAAAGGGATGTGGTTCAAAAAGAACTTGATAAAATGGAGGCTCAGGGTTTGATTGAGAGTAGTGATAGTCCATGGGCATCACCTTTAGTTATTGTAACTAAAAAGGATGGTAGTGTTAGAGTTTGTGTGGATTATCGTGCTTTGAATGAGATTTCTAGGAAATCTGCAGTTGGTTTACCAAATACTCAGGACTGTATTTCTTCTCTTGGTGGTGCTAGGTTCTTTTGTACAATGGATTTAGCCAGTGGTTATCATCAGATTCCAATGTCTGAGAAGGATAAGTGCAAGACAGCTTTTTATACCAGGAAAGGGTTAATGCAGTTTACAGTAATGCCTTTTGGTCTGACTACTGCTCCTTCCACTTTTGAGGCTTTGATGGAGAAGATTCTCCGAGGGTTACAATGGGAAAAATGTGTCCTGTACTTAGATGATGTGATTTCTTTTGGTTCAACTTTTGAAGAAACTTTTGAAGGTTTGCAGTTGATTTTTGAAAGGTTTCGAGGTGCCAGGCTGAAACTTAAGGTTTCCAAGTGTAAGTTCTTCCAAGAAAGTGTTGAGTTTTTAGGTCATATTGTTTCTGATGAGGGTATAAGTTGTGACCCAAAGAAATTAGAGGCAGTTGTAAATTGGCCTAAACCTTCATGTGTGAAAGAAGTTCGTTCATTTTTGGGATTTTGTAGTTACTACAGGTCTTTTGTCCAGGGATTTTCAAATTTGGCATCCCCACTGTATGAACTGACCAAGAAAAATGTTAAGTTTGAGTGGACAAATGCCTGTGAAGAAGCTTTTGAGAGGCTTAAACATAAGTTAGTGTCGAGTCCCATTTTGGCTTATCCAAAGGATGAGGGTTTGTTTGTTCTTGATACAGATGCCAGTTTGTATGGAAGTGGTGCAGTTCTAAGTCAAGTGCAAGAGAATGGTGAAGAGAGGGTCATTGCTTATGGTAGCAAAAGTTTGAGTAAGACACAGAGAAATTATTGTACAACTATGAGGGAGTTGTTGGCTTGTGTTGTTTTTGTGAAACAGTTTCATCATTACCTGTGGGGTAGACAGTTTTTGCTAAGGACAGATCATGCTTCACTTAAGTGGTTAGTGAATTTTCGTGAGCCAGAGGGTATGTTGGCTAGGTGGTTGTCTGTTCTTAGTAATTATGATTTTGAAGTCCAACATAGGCGTGGGGCTTTGCACAGTAATGCTGATGGGTTGTCAAGGATTCCTTCACGTAGGTGTAAACGTGATGATTGTGAGGAATGTGCCTTGAAACAATCGGACTGTGTGTGTGTGGTGACTAGGGGTCAGGCAAGGAAACAAAGTGTTGCTCAGGAGTGTAAGGGTCCTGGAGATGATGACACTGAGTTGGATGGTTCTGATAGCTCTAGTGTACCTTGTGAGTCTACTAAAGGTGATATGAATGGTGGTTCTAACTCCGCATCAGGCGGCAGGGTTAGTCAGTCAGCAAACCCTGGCTCTAGTATTGCATCTAGGGGGTTCTCAGTTAGTTCCAGGTTCCACAATTGCAACTGGGTTGATAAATGGTCTCTTGATGAGCTGAAAAACTTTCAGTGCCAAGATAAAGACATAAGTGAAGTGTTAAAGTTGAAGTCTGCTGGTGGTGAGAAGCCACAAAAGGCTAAGCTTAGTGGTCAGAGTGAGTTGTTTAAGTGTCTGTGTGCTCAGTGGTCAGTTGTTAAGGTTGATGGAGGTCTGTTGGTTCGAGAATGGGTAGCTGAGAATTCTAGCAATAGTTCTGCGAATCAGTATGTCGTTCCGTTAGCCATGAGAAAAGAAATATTTCATCATTTACATAGCAATAGGATTGGAGGTCATTTTGGTGTCAGGCACACTTTGTGTAAGCTTAGAACGAGGTTCTATTGGCCAGGTTACAAACGTGATATTGTGAGATGGTGTCAGAGATGTAAGATTTGTGAGAGTTTTAAGTCAGGTCACAATCCAAAGAAGGCTCCATTGAAACAGCAATTATCAGGTGCTCCCTTGGAAAGGATAGCTTGTGATATAATGGGTCCTGTAGTACATAGCAAAAATGGCAATAATTACATTCTAGTTGTTCAAGACTACTTTTCCAAGTTTGTTGAGGCATATGGAATTCCAGATCAGACGGCTCAAACTGTAGCTGATTGTTTGGTCACACAGTGGTTCTGCCGTTACGGAATACCACTTGTGATTCATACAGATCAGGGTCGGAATTATGAGTCGGTGCTGTTTAAAGAACTTTGTAAGTTGTTAGATATGAGCAAAACAAGGACTTCTAGCTATCGTCCACAGTCTGATGGTTTAGTTGAACGTATGAATAGGACTCTTAGGCAGTTACTTAGGGCTACTGTGAATGAGCATGGTAATGACTGGGATGATCATTTACCATATGTTATGTTAGCCTATAGGTCTACAGTTCAGGAGAGTACGAAGTGTACTCCAAATTTACTCATGTTTGGTCGAGAAGTAAGGCTTCCAGTTGATTTGATGTATGAGGCTTGTCCTTCTAGTTCAAATGTTCCTTGTTGTCCAGTAGAATATGTTGAGTGGGTTAGAGATGTGATGAGTCAAGCTTATTCTTTTGTAAGGCAAAACTTAAGGAAAAGTGCAGAGAGGCAAAAACGGTTGTATGATACCAATACTCAAACACGAAGCTTTCAGCGTGGTGACTGGGTATGGGTGTTTTATCCGCCAGAGGCAAAAGAAAAGTTTGGCCGGGGCTGGAATGGGCCATATTTGGTGATTAATAGGTTAGGATCTGTCAATTATAGAGTTCAAAAGAGTGAGAGTGCTCCTGTTGTGACTGTGCATGTTGACCATATGAAAGTTTATGAGCACGCTGATATTCCAGACATCTGGATATCGGGACGTGAGGGTGTAGATGTGGGAGTACAAGTTGAAATAAGTGAATCTTAGGTTTGAGGTGGTAAACACAACACATAACCTAAGATTTTGTCATTTTTTTTTTTTTTTGTTAGATTTCATGATGGCTTGCAACGAGTTTGTTATGGACTTGGGGGAGTGTTTAGATGATGGCATGCTGGGAGTAGAAGTAACTGAGGGTGAAAAAGAAGTGAAGGGGAGAAGCTGGAGTAAGGAGAAGGGGAGATTTATATGCCTGGTCCCTGTTTGTAAAAGAAAACAAGTATCTTTTGCACAACGGTTCGCGTTGTACCGACACTGGGAAGAGGTTCACACAAAACAGATCACCTTATACAAATGCTGCACAAGACCAAACTGCCGGACCTTTAAAAGGCCCTATGACCTTGAGAGACACCTTGTGAAGGCCCACCATGTACCTTGTGATGAGGCCAAGAAACATTGCTCTAGCGGGGAGGTCAAATCTAAAATTGTAGACAATATAAATTATGTGGATCCAGGCCACCTATCACCTCCAGAAAGAAAAACTTTGGTACCGGCTACTGTGCACCCGATCTCGGGCACAGTACCTGGAGTAACCGTTGCAGATCTGCGGAAACTCAAAGTTAACTTTGATACTGAAGATCAGGACTTAGATGTGGAAGTCCAAATCAAGTCATCGGAAGGCTCTGAGGAGTCTACCGAAACATCGGTTAATGCTATTACGCCGGCCGTCGTACCAGATCCCCAACCCAAGCTGGTAGATGGTTTTCAGCTGAGTGAGCTTGAGAGACTAAGGAAAAAACAGCTTATCTCAGATGTCCTCCAAGCTCAGGAAAAAATCAAATTTTGGTCAAAAAAGGAAAAAGATGCTAAGCAGGAACTGAAACAACTTGAAGTTAAGGAACAACGGGTACGGGAGAAGGCGCTAGAAAATCAACTTTCAGAGGAGCGATCACAGAGGAAAGCATTGGAAAGTAAGATCAGAGAGCTGGAAGCAAGGTTGAGCACGAAGTCAGGGAACATTGTAGAATCATTGGACATGGGGGACATTTTTAAGTATGGGGGAATTAGTTTTGGGGATGAGTTCAATTTTGAAGAGTAAATATGTTTAATTTCTAGCAGGGTTAGTTTCATTTTCGAAATTTCATGTCATATTTCACAATTTTACATAGTCACAATGTTACTTGTCACAGTACAGTGGCATGTTTTACTTTTATCAGTTGAATATTCATGTGTGTCACATTACAGTGGCATGTTTTACTTTTATCACTTGAATATCCATGTGTCACAGTACAGTGGCTTGTTTTACTTTTATCAGTTGAATATTCATGTGTGCCACAGTACAGTGGCATGTTTTATTTTTATCACTTGAATATTCATGTGCCACAGTACAGTGGCATGTTTTACTTTTATCAGTTGAATATTCATGTGTGTCACATTACAGTGGCATGTTTTACCTTTATCACTTGAATATCCATGTGTCACACAGTACAGTGGCTTGTTTTACTTTTATCAGTTGAATATTCATGTGTGCCACAGTACAGTGGCATGTTTTATTTTTATCACTTGAATATTCATGTGCCACAGTACAGTGGCATGTTTTACTTTTATCAGTTGAATATTCATGTGTGTCACATTACAGTGGCATGTTTTACCTTTATCACTTGAATATCCATGTGTCACACAGTACAGTGGCTTGTTTTACTTTTATCAGTTGAATATTCATGTGTGCCACAGTACAGTGGCATGTTTTGTTTTTATCAGTTGAATATTCATGTGTGCCACAGTACAGTGGCTTGTTTGTACTTTTATCAGTTGAATATTCATGTGTGTCACAGTACAGTGACTCGCTTTACTTTTATTAGTTAAATATTCGTGTGTCACGGTACAGTGACTCGCTTTACTTTTATTAGTTAAATATTCATGTGTCCCAATAGAGTGGCTTGTTGTACTTTTACTGGTTGAATATTCATGTTGTCGACGAGTCCGCGAGATTTTTTATTATATAATCTACAGAGTTGTGAAAGGTCTCATTCTGTAGCATTTTATGTGTAGATCGTTTTAAATATTAAACTTAAGCTTGTCACCTAAGATATTCGCAGTATTTTACTTGCTTTTTGTCAAATATTGCTGGGATCTGTGTCGTCCATCTTTGTGTGATGACGTCATCACTCTTCGAGTTCAACAGCAATATATATTTCTATTTGTTGTAAGCGATCCAGTTACGAACTGCCACCGATGTGGAGTTCGGTGTATGCAAATTAGTTACGAATCCTCATAAGCGGTGCTGAACTGTCACCGATGCGGAGTTCGGTGTATGCAAATTTGCTACGAATCCTCATAAGCGGTGCAGAACTGCCACCGATGCGGTGTTCGGTGTATGCAAATTAGGGTACGAATCCTCTATATAAGGCGCGGAAAAGCCTGTTTTGGTTGTTGTGCATTACCGGCCCAACGGGTACATCCAACTTTCATTTAATCTGACAATTTATTTAATTACTTCGGTTTTACCGTCCATAATCCGGATCCGTTTGTTTTATTAAGATTGTACAATTTATTCACACATTGTCTGACATTTTTACTAAATTCGGACCATGATTTGACTAATTATATTTCATTTATGTCAGACAATTGTTTTGGGCCCCAGTGTTTGTAAATAGAAGCACATGTTTTTGACAGTTGTTACTACAGAGTTGTAGTATATTTCCTTTATGGTGTTTTAGTGTGCTTATATCAGTATTTTATTGTCGCCGTCAGGCTATTGTCGGCATGTATATGTAGGGACAATTTGTGAGTTATATAGCCTGATATTTTTACATGATAAATGGATAATATATCTCACTGTGGACTTAGTTCTTAAATGTTGTTATAATATATTTCCATTGTATATTTTGTATTTACCATTGTTGAACCAAGTTATATGATTATAATATATTGTTGAAACTTACATCTGATAGTTTTACTATTCATCAACAATACTTTGGCTTCATCGGTTTACTGATACCAGGCTTCAGTAAAATCACCCTGTAAGCCAATTCCAATAAATTACCTGGACACATCTTTGGCGATTGGCCCACTTTGAACACAACGCGAGAACTGTATTGAAAAATACACTTTGGGCTTAAGGGTCGTTACAAGTATTTAAAATCACACAATCGATAAATACTCAATTTTATTCTTAGGTGCATAAGATTCTTTTACGCACATATGAGATTCACTTTATATACATACAAGATTGATTTGACATACATATAATGGATACATTTGATTACAGTTTACAGTTGCAGTTTACTTTAAATATAAAATTACAGTTCTTGAAATAAATTCATCTCGGCAACTGTTTTTCTTCAATATTTTTTTCATATCGTGATCCATCACAGACAGGCCATGAATGTTGTACTTCAATCCAAAAAGATTCTGTAGTTTGGTCAGCTCATCCAAGACATTGCACAATTTTACTGCATTTTTTCATAGTAATCCTCACTAATATTATTTTAAGGGTCTAAACAGGGATGATCAGTTTGCCTTGGTCTATCATACTGACAACATTAGCAATCTTTGGTATATTGTGCTATTCTGGCTTTGGTTTTGTAAGCTAAAAACTGTAGTACCAATATATTTCTGTCTGGGGATAGTAAATTCATAGTCACAATGGTAAAGTTCTATGTCTCTTGTTTAGCAAATTTCTCAGCAGTTTCTCTGGTGTAGAACCATTTAGGATTATTATCATGGTGTTACGGCAACATCCTTACATGTACATTGTCTTGCTTTCTTAAGTTGTACACTGTCTTAAATTTTGTTCCATGATGATCTGCTTTGCCTTGTAGAATAATTATCATCAGCTGAGGCCATTCTTCTGGTGAAATATTTATTCTCATGGTAAACTTCTTGAATGAAATCACAATGGGTCTTTGTGTATGTCCACAAACTTTGAAATGCCCTGATTCAGTTTACACTGCATGGGTATTGAACATTCAACTGCAGCATCAAATTCTTCCTTGAGATTCCTAGATATTTTAACACTCAGTTGGAAAAACAAATCCACATTTTTCCCTTTCTGATTCTCATAAACTGAGATTTGTCAAATTTACTTTTTCAAGAGTTACTACAAAATACTGTTATCAGACATTTTGGTTTCTTATTTCATATCAATTAAGCTTGAAGGACACTTTTTACAAAAAATATATATAAGGACAGAACATAAAAGAAAATATACCTATTAAATTTTATTTGTGTCAGTATACAAGAAAGTTGTACCATTGGCATGACTATAAAAATGGAAAATCTCATTTGTGTGACAATATTTCTTCACTTTGCTTTTTTACAAAATTAGAGAAGTGAAAAATTATGCTGATAAATCATTTAAAAGTAATAGGTCATGTGGCTCAGGTAATTTTTTACAATTTATCAAAATTATAAACATTGATCTTAATAAAATCTACAGACCCATCACATTTAAACCAAATACACCACTCAATTGTACAAACTACAAGATCAATAACAAATACACAGGCAAGAATGTCAGGTTAAATAGGATTAAACTATTATATGATGTAAACAAACAAATCCCAGTAATCTGATTGAGACACTCAACTGAGTTGATCACTCAAAGCAAACATATCACCCCCAATACCAGGGGAGAACAGAAGCAATTGCAATTAGTGAAAACAAGTGGCCCCTCTTTAAACACATGTCAACAATTTTAAAAACTGGCATGCCAATCCTTCCCCACACAGGTCTTAGTAATCCCACCCTAATTGATGTTTTCAAATTGGTTCAGAGCTATATGCATTAATGTGCTGAGATACATGTAGTTACTGTCTTTTTAATATTTGCATCCAGTGTAAAAATATGAACATTTTGATACTCAACATGACTATAACTTCATTTGGTATACGACTATAACTTACTATATTCTGGAGTGAATCTTTATGAAACAATAAATATTTTATTATTTTGGTTATAAATAACAATAATTAAATCACAATATTAAAGACACACACTCTCTAGTGATATATATTTAATTATAACCAAATTGTTCATAAAAAGAGCTTTAATTTGGTATGTAATTTACCAAAATCTGCATATAAATAAGAAAGTTATGTTCAAAATGCAGACTTATTGTTTTATGAACAATATCGGCATGGAGTATAAATGGAGAGTATTGGACCTCTTTTAAAAATCAGATTAAGTAAATGCTAAAACTGATGAGAGATTTCCAAGATAAAATAGTTGTGACCTTATTTGGTCAGGATTTTTTCTGTGATAATAATTTTCTGTGAACATATTTTATGTCAACATATGTATATTAAAATATCTGTGACAATAAAAACCCATGAGTAATTCTGTGAATAGAATTAACTCCCCTCTTCTGACAATACCTGTGACCATAAATACCTCTCCCTTTCGTGGCAATATCTGTAACCATAAATACCCATAAGTATCAAGAAGATTCTACTTGGTAATAATCTATGACTATAATGATCAGATATGGCTGTGACAATAATCTCCATTGACAAGGCTGTGTTCAACCACCGTGACACTAATTACTTTGTGACTGGTCTGTGACAATCCTCCATGTGACCATAACTTCTGGGACCATAACTTGAGTGACAATATCTCTCCTTATACTGTGGTTTAAAGTACTGGCGTGAAAACTTTCCTAAATTTGTTGAAATAGACTGTGACTATAAATATAAATTCATCAGCCATGACTTTAAACTGTGACTATAAACTTCAAACTAAAATCATCTGTGTGGCCATAATTTACTATCATTAGAAATAAATCAAGTCTGTGAATGTTTTTCTTGTGACTCCTTTCATGTGACTATAATTACTCCAGTCCCTCTGTGACCGTAATTATCTAATTTGTGTGACTATAAATTTGTGTGAATATATTTGGTGTGTGACCATAATCTGTGGGACCATAATTTATGTGACTATATCCCTCCATATAGTAGTCTTATTGTTTATTTACATACAGATATCTATATCTTGTATATGGAATATCAAGGGTCAGCACCAGTCAACAGTGATCAGCATATAGGAAACACAGCCTTATTCCAGCAAATAAAACAGCAAAGTGGTGAACAACCACTGTGGTTGAAAGTCAGGGAGTGCTCTACTCTGATTGGTCTGCTTAAAGTTTTCTGTGATCATGTGACAAGTGGTTTCAAAACAAACTTTTGTATACAAGACATGCACATGTACTTTAACTTAATTTAATGTACTTTAACTTAATTTATTTGTTAATTAAAACAATGTATGGGTTCTTAAAATATAAATATATAGGTTTCATAAAGAATGATATAAAGAACATATTTAGTGAATAAAAAAAAAATTGAAAAAAAATTGGGTAGTACACCTTTAACATAAATTCAGTTTTATCAGGGTTTAGTTTTAATTTATTTGCGAACATGAAATTTTGAATGTCATTTAGTTAGTTCTTTAATGTTTGTATAGAATAGGATAAATTTACTGGTGAGAGTGTTATGTATAAATGGGTATCATCAGCGTAGAAATGGTACTTTATGCTGAATGGGTTTGTATAGAGAGAAAAAAGAATTGGACCAAGAACAGAGCCCTTGGGTACATCAAACTGGAGGTCAGCAGGATGTGATCGAGCTACCTACCTTGTCGAGTGTGTCATTTCTGACAGGTATGATTTGAACCAGCCAAGTGTCAGTTCACTGATTTCATGGTATTTGTTAAGCCTGTCAAGGAGAATGGTGTTGTCTATGGTGTTGAATGTGGCGGAGAGATCCAGGAAGGTGAGGGCTGTGACAAACTCTTTAGCCATATTGAGGAAAAAATCATTTTGAATATTAAGATGATGTACTACCATATCTTGAGTGTGTGCTGCGCCAACTTTACCCTATAATTCAATTTAATTATACTTTTGTAGAGCTTAATCTCTGCTGCAGAAAATGGTATGTAGATAATCAAAACTGGTAAAGTGCAATGACTACTCTGATGTTTTTTAATTGTGTCCAGGGATTTTGAAGGTCGATTTGTTGAAGGGAGGTTGATTTGTTTGACATAAATATGAAGTCACAAGGAGCAATAATAAAGACGATATAAGGTCTTCTTTGATTGATGACCTAATTTGACCTTCAAGCAGCAATCAAAGATCAAATTAGACACTTGGAAAAGATTCCTTTACATGCTGAGGCACTAGAGTTGGAAGGCTTTTTAGCTTCAATATTTTAAGTTTAGAGCATGTAGAGATTCGCACTGAAGATGTTTCATCCTTCCAATCCCAGCCTTTGGTGGGTGGGAGATAATAGGTCAGCACTTTTATTTTTGGAACCCATTGTGTGACATACAGAAAAATAGCTATTGTATATGGCTATAAGCATCCAGATCTTCCTGGCACATATATAGCTAGGGTCAGGTGGGCAGAATTTATATTTTGTTTTGATAAAATAACAAATATTTAAAATATTCTTCTGCAAAACATAATGAGCCAAATATATTAATGTATACTTTTCTGCTCTTCACTGTGGTTTTTACAGATTGAAAATCAATGCAATATTCACTGAGATATTGACATTTAAAGTTAGCCATTTTACAGCACATTTTGCTCACAATTGCAAGATACCGTAATATTTCAATATGGCGGACGTATTTCCCCGAAGTGAGATGCTGATATCCATTCTAGCTTTTTTATACGATTTCTATGGGACTAACATTTATCACGTCATCTTGAATATTATGCTACTTGATACTATAATTATGGTAGATACAATCAATATTTTTAGTTTTAATGCTAGAGGTCTAGGCAATAAGATTAAGAGAAATGCAATTTTTGAGTGGTTACATTCCAAAAGGGGGATATTTTTCATACAAGAAAGTCATTCTTCCCCAGAATCAGAGATTGTGTGGCAAGAGCAGTGGGATGGCAAAATATTTTTCTCTAATGGAGAATTAAATAGTTATGGGGCTGTAGTCTTAATTGCACCAGATACTTACATAAGACAAGGCCAAAAGGTGTTTTGGTCCTCTAGCGCGAGCACAAAGCCACACCAGTAGAGACACCAGTAGCGCACTAAAAGAAACACCAGTAGCGCACTAAATTTATGAAAGTTTGGGGACACAAAGAAATTCCAACTCAGAAACATCCCACAACTGGTGTAGAACTCAGATGGTCACCCAACCAAATGAAACCCTTAACTTCAGTGAGCAGACAAATACTCATCACACTGCGCCACAATACATGACAGTACAGAAACAAAAAAAGGGGATCTGTAGAAGTGCAAGCTCTGTCTAGGCTCGTGCTTAAAAACATTCAATTTCACATAATCAATATGGTAGGTATCTTTTTTTAGACTGCACGTTAAAGAAAATGTATCTTGATAAATGTCTATGCACCAACAATTGATAACGCAACTGAGCAAGCTAACTTTGGCCATCTTCTATGTAATACTATGAAAAAATACTTTGGGCACAGAGTTATCATTGGTGGTGATCTAAATTTTAATTGGAAAATCTTGAAACAGTCCAACACAATTAAAATCATTATTACAGCAGTTACCCGATACAGTTCATTGAAACCTATGACCCTGTAGATATTTGGAACTTTAAAAATCCTAGTGTTTACAGATTCACACATTGTGAAATACCCTCTATGGACTTGTTCACTCGATAATAGACTATTTTCTTGTTACTAGTCTTAACTATTTTGTTAGAAAATCAACCAAAAACGTGGCAGGGGTCTTTGTTTATTTATTTGGGGTTTTACATCGCTTTCAACACTGTACAGGTCATAATCACGATGGGTAGTTGGAAGGGTAGAGGAAACCAGTACATAGAGTTTGTTAGGGTTCTGTACTGTAAACTGCCGACCAACAGCAAGCAACTACCAGCTTTCCCACGTGAGGCCATGCCAGAAATCGAACCCTGGCCTCAGAGGTGGGAGGCGAGAGTGTTACCACTCTGCCACCATGGCCGGCAGGGGTCTTTGGAAATTAAATACAAGTTTAAAGATGTACATTCATATTTTAAAAGTGCTCTAATTTTATTTTCCCAGCATTGATAAGTCTACATGATTTTCATATGTGAGAAGAGTTTGGAGAAAAAGCCTCTTAACATATAAAAAAAAGATGTTATGTTTCATTTTTTTCACAAGATTTGGGCCGATAAATAGTGATGGCGCTTCTGACGTTTTGTATTTTTTATCAAAACAAAACACGACAGAAGTCATGACGTCATTTTTGATTGACAGGTGAAGTTCATTGGAAAAGCTCTGGTTTACGAGTGATATCTTTATTTACAAAAGAAAAGAAGAAACCACAAGATAAAAAATCTCAAAACCAGGAAACAACATGGGCAGCTTTGGAAGAGTGGATTACTGTGTTGACAGATCAAGGCATTTAAATAACAACTTGCTCTTGTACGGTACTAGTATTATGAAAAAAACTATAGCCTACATTCACTTCAACTTCAGTAACACAAACACATTTTAAAACTGTGTATCAACAGACCTTTCTAGTCTCATGTTAAATATACTGCTAAAGAAATTGTTTTGACTTTATAGCATTTTTTTTCCCAAATATATGGATCCCAACTCTTTGTAAGATATAAAGTTAGCCTTGTAAAAAGACACGGACAGAGAATATATATACGAGTTTAAAGTAGATTGGTCTACAGAACTCACAAATAAGCTAGCCTTTGCTGACTGAAAATATTTTACCAAGATCCTATGAATAACTTAATATTCAGCAACTATTCACTGTATGCAGAGATTCTGGCCACTCTGTAAATCATTACCAATGTAAATTATGTAATATCAGAGCTAGAACTAAAGGGACATCATTTTTATGTAATGTTTTGAGACATGCACATAATGACCAATAATAAACTCATAAAAGATATACTAGTAAATAAAAAACACTGGTATGTTGACATGTAAACATAATTTTTTTTTCAGGATTACATGTAGTATTACACTTTATGATTAATGGAAAATATTATATTTTTGGTAAATTGCCTTGTTACAAGGCTAGCAAGAGGTATTCAGGGAAAAGAAGTGGGGGGGTGGTAGTTTGTGAGATTCAAGAACAAGGAAAACAGTCCCAGCAGTTAGTTTTATCACTACATACTATATACACAAACACACATATTTTAAGCATGTCTGTATTACATGATTACTGAGAAGTCTGGATTTTTTTTTTGACTGAGAAGTCAGGAGTTTTTTTTTTGCTTAAATTCTCTCCAAGAGTGTAAAGCTGTTGTATTCCTATGATATTTTATAAGAAAAACTATGTGTTTATATACCAGATCATCTCCTATCAAGTATTTTTGTACTGTCAGTTAAAATATCTTTCTGCTGCAAACACATGCAGTGTTTTTTGTCATATATTGTAACGACTTTTTTGTGTATTACGTCAAAGTGGGAGGTCGCAAATGTCATGTGATACGAGGATGCTGGAACAACAAAAACAAAACACATGTGTTTTGTGGTTTAGTTAAAACTCTTTTATTTCACGATAGGGTAAACTTTCGTACAGTAAAAATATTGTGAATGTGTTGTTTATGCATAGTTCTAACACTCTGAATGAATTTTGACATTTGACCAAAAATTCTGAATATACACTTTTAATTAGTGCATACATTGTCATAGATGGTCAACACATCAGTAACCCACCACAAATTTTAGAAGCCCAGTAAATTTTTTATGGTAAACTATTTTCATGTTCTGAAACAGATTTTAACATGACAGAGGGTAAATGCAACAATTACTTGGACAATGTAAATATTCCTAAATTGTCAAATAGCACAAAGGAGGTTTGGTTATGCTACATGTGAATATATTAGCTTCAGTTGTGCATACTGATAAAAATGTGGTTGGCGGTATTGATAAACTGATGCTTGATTTTCTTTGGAATAAAGGACATCCATTAATAGCTAAAGATACTTTGACTTAATACTGGATATTTTTAAAATGACAAAGATTATGTGGATAAAAAATAGCTGAAAACAGCATAAAAGCAAAATGGAAAACCTTACCTTATCATACTACTTAATGGATATAAAAATGGAGCTGTCATTTAAAAAGGTGTATTTTTCTACTGTAGAATGTTACCCCAGAAGCAATTTTTACAAAGGTTTATTGCAGGTTTGGTTTGATTTTATCTCAGTCAAACCAGTGAGCCTCAAGTAACTACTTCAGGAACCATTATTTAATAATGACAGTTTTCAAATTGGAGAGTCACATATATGTAATGAATACCTTGATTGGAAGCAGCAGGTATAGAGTTAGTTAATGATATTATGAACAGTGACAGAATTTTTTTTTCCAGAATTGAAATCAAAAATAAATTTGGGATAAAAATTCCATATTTAAAATATAGCCAAATTGTTAGTTACATAAATCAGTCTCAACAAAAATTCCCAAAATTATATTGTGGTCAGATAAAAAAGACAATAAAATTTAAAATTTACGTTTAAGAAATGTACAAAAACTAACAAATCAATAGGTGTATTGGCAGCTCAGTAAAATTATATCAAATTTCAAATAGCCAGAATAAATGGATTGAATATTAACCTTTTTTTGGAACAGCTGAACTGGAAAAGTATTTTTTTGCTTCTGACCAAAATTGTCAAGACTACAAATTTGTTAAGTTTACAATGCAAAATATTACATAGGGTTTTTTAACTGCAATTATAAATTATTCTTGTGGGGTGTTAAAGATTCCTCAGCATATATAGAGTGTAATATGACAGACAATGTAGAACATCTACTATTGTGATACAGTTAAAATATTCTGGGACAAAATTAAAATCTGGGTGAATGTTTCCAATTGCAGTTAATCTTGCAACTTTAGATATTCTTTTAGGCTGCCAAAACCTAGACACAATGTATTTCTACGCAATAAATTTGATATTACTGTATTGAAAATATTTTATAAATAAATGTAAACTAAATAATAAAAAATTCTTTCATGGGATTATTTTCAAAAAATGTTAAAAAATTTGTATTTATTAACAAGTTTTCTTATATCAGTCAAGGTCAGGACAAGGTTTTTAATGATAAATTTGGTATTCTAGTAGAAAAAATATAAATCTAATAACTTGATCTTGATAAATTAATGTTGGGATGATAAATGTTTAGTCAGTGTAGTGAGTCAGATTAAAACTATTTTAATGTTTTTTAAATCTTGTGCTGTAAAAGATGTAGTTGTATTTGTACTACAATAATTTGTTTCCATCTTATTTTGTCATAGTGATTTCAATATCTTCTTTGTAACACATCTGTACCAAAATGAATGTATCTGTCTTGCTGTAAAGATGTAGTTATATTAGTACTGAAGTAAGTAGTTGTTATATTATTTTGTAATAGAGAATTCAATACCTTCTTTGTAACACACCTATACAAAAAATTTTAAAAATGTATATGCACAAAAGTGAAACATTAAAGTTAATCACACTCGGGATGGAAATCATTAATTTAATTTCAGTCTTCTGTGTTGATGAGAACTGACATACAGAGTCTTCTCTTTTGATACATTATCTTTTAAGTTGCAAAAACAAAACGAAAAACAAAAATACACTATCTTACTATAAAGTTTGTGATCAAATAGCATTCCGCCAATGGAAATCCATTGGTCATATGGTTGAAAAAGGCTATATGTTTCTAGATTTGGCCTCTTTTAGGTAAATATTTTACCAACATTTACACACAAAAATGATTTATATTTTATGTGTAATGCAAGATGGGGTATTGTATGAAATTTTATAAAATTTGCTAAAGGTTTTGTTAGAGTAGGCAGATTCAGATAGGATGAAAACTTTAATCGGAAGTGTTTTTGTTTCTTTGGATGGCATTTTGGTGTAATATCAATCATATAGAGTCACCTTACAAGATTAAATGCATGATTATTTTGTAAAGGATTGGCATTACTTCCATCACTTCATATCACAACTTTCCCCCCTCTCTAAATACACCAAATGTGCTATATTTCAACTTTAAGTATCAAAAAATATTTATTTGCCTTGTTAAAAAGTTTTCCATACCAAACACTGCTGCATAATAATATTTGATCACCATGATTTTATCTATTCTAGTACCACTTTAATTAAATCAGGTCATTGTGTATTTCCATAGCTGTTGTTATATAACTGGTCACAAATCACTCTTTGGTAATTAGCTTAGTGTTTCTCCTAGTCAGAATTCATTGAGGTAACAATTTTGACCCACTATTTAACAATTTAAGAAATAAAAATAATATCGTAATTATAAAATCACATTGAAAAAGTTGTGACTTAACATTATTACTGGATTATGGCATAATCATACATAATCGTTATGCATTATTGCTTTGAGTACCTCATCCACCACTGTTATTCTTTACTTATGTCTAATGATATCACTGATCATGCATCTAGTTAGTGACTCTTTATCTAAAAATGCTCACCATCTGTCAATTGTCAGCCATTGCAACAAATTTGTCATGTTGCTCCATGCTGTAGTCTGATTGCCTAGTTCATGCAAAAGTGTAAGTGTGATGCCTTAGCACTAGCGGTCCAGTAATTCTGCATTCCTTCTTCTAAACAGTTTGAATATTTTCTTACTTCCTTTAAAATATTTTGTTCACCAGTTATAACATTTCCATTGTAAATCACTACCTAACAAAAAGCCTGTTTTCCACAGCTGAACTTTGAGCTTGTATTATTCAATGTTTGATTTGTTAATGACACTGTGGCCAACATAAGTATTAAATTTGCTGAAACTGCATGTTCAGCATTTCCAGTTTGTAATCTTAACAGGCTTTTGGGTTCAAAGAATACAGTCATAATGTTAAAATAAGATGCACTCAGAGAAAGCAAAATGCTCGACTCCATGTGACCAGCCTCGTAAGTGTTATAAAGTATTGTAAGAAAGACAATAAAATAAACCAAACATGTAAATTATTTTTCAGTGGATTTCTCCCCACTGAGGAACATATTGCATATCTGAACACATATCCACACATCCAGGCACTGAATAAATATTTTGTGGGTATTTTACCAGAAGCCACGGAGCAGACACATCCATCATGGTGGTATTTCCAAAATTTTGGAGGTTTATTGCCATCCAAAATATTAACTGGATCTTTCCTAAACTGTATATCACTTCTTCCCATGGGTAGAAAAAAAATTTAATGTCAAAATTTGTTCATTACTTTTGAAGGAACATCAAGTAGAAAGCCAAAGTCCATTAAAAACACACTGAAATGGGACTTCTAAAAATTGATGACTTTTTTTATCCAAATATGATCCAGATCTTTCGCAAAAATTAGTAACTTTCCTTTGGCCAGGTCCTACTAGACGGGAACCAGCGACCTTTAACAATAAAGGGACTGGTATCGGCCAGGATGACTTTGAATACATCATTGCCAGCTGTCGTATCGGGATATATCGATCATTATTTCAATTACTTATATGGTTTTTGTATGTATTTAAAACATTTTAAACATTTATTATTGAAATTATAACATCAAATATTGTAAATTAAACTTAAAAATATTTTGGAATGACAATAATCTTTAGAAGCAAAACATGTTTTGGGTGATAATAGAAGATCGACAGTACTTAAACTAACTATGAAAGCGTTGTACCCAAAATGGTGGCCGATACCTGACCCTACATTGCAGAGTAGGGTCAGCGGAAACCAGACTAAGGTCCTACCTGCAAAAAATTCTTAGAAAGATCTGTTTAATAGTTCTGGAGTAATCTAAACACAAAAAACAGACAGACAAATTGACAAACATGTAGCAGATAAAAACAAGAACTCCTAGTGGAGGTTAAAATATTGGTTAAAAGTCACTTCTTGGTGAAAACCTCTCAGGATAAATTTTTGGTGATGGACTATCAAGGAATTGAAAGAAAAAAAAGAAAAGAATAACATAAATGAGTAAAATTGATGAAAACACCACTTCCCTCATTATTATCTTTAAGCAATTTCAAGACAAAAAATGAGAAGAAATATTTTTACTTAAAGACAGCAAGCATCACAAGCTAGGTTTGTGACCTCACAATGATGAAGAGAATCAGTTTCTCTGAATATATGCCCAATTGAAAATAAGAAAAACTGTCTCTTGACTTTAACTTTCACTCAAATTTTACCAAATTTGGAGGAATCCATCTTTACCCCATGAAATATCTGCCCACCATATTTGAGCTCGATTTATGTTATAGTTTTTGAGTTATAAGGGCAAAACGGTGCGCAGTTGAAAAGACAGACAAACTGATCACAATACCCGTTATTAACAAAAACATGTGTAACATATGGTTTCCATTTGAGGATAATATCTTCCTAATTTTTTTTTGTGCTGGGTGACTGTAAGAATCAATTTTAAATCTGAAGGCCAAACTTTGGGAAATTTTTTTCTGGCTTAGTATAGTTTTTATGCATGTGTTTATATTGGTTGCAAGTGATAACTCCTTCCTGTGAAGAGTTTTAAGTATTTTGTAGATTGATTTAATTCAACACGGTATACCTGTCTGTGTTGGTGGAATCAGCAACCCTAATTAGTTTAGATGAGGGACTTCTCTTTCTTTTGTTTGACCTCTTGGGGGAGTCTTCCTCAAGTCATCTACGAGCCTCTTGCAGGCTGGACAATATATCATCAGTCTGCTAGCGGTGCAAGGGGACAGGAGTATCATGACCAGAAGGTTCAGTGTTGATATCAATTCTGGAGATGGCATCAAGAAAGGTGGACTTGCTCCCTGATTTAGAAGGGGCGCTCATTCTGAGAATAACAATAACTAAGTCTTCTATTAAATGTAGTCAGAGGGTGTTGCCTCATATAATATAGCTTTTTCCTGTGATTATTGTAGGAATAAATACCTATTGTGAGGGCATTCCATTTTTCAGCAGACGGTTATCACATGTTTTACTTCCAGCTGATTCTATGCGCACAGACGGGTTTTCTTTCATTTCACACTTCCGGTCTTTATAATATATTTCAACCATTTACAAGTGACAGTCTCCTCAGAGGCAATACTATAAATCTGTGTGCCATGTGGTGTATGAAGTACTTTTTTAATGTCAAGGCTGTACCAGTTCTCAAAGTCAATATTGTTACAGTCTATAGGGGAAGCGAGGTAGCAATTATATTATTTTACAATTAAAAGCCAACTCAGATACTCTTAATAGTTTGTACAATCATGCAATGATGAAACCAATCTGACCTGACCACAGTCCCATTCACGTAATTAACAGTTAAGTTGGCCAACTGCATCCAGCAATCTTTCCTGAAATCTGTTCGGCATACACTTACAAAATGTTTGTATTCTTTCAACTGTTCACAATCCAATAACACAAAATATATACAGATGTTCAGAATGTCTGCACAACTATACTCTTCACTCCAAAATGTGAACAATATCCCAAAAACAGCAAATCCACTCTCTGGTAGATCCACATACTATATTTAGTTCACGTACTGCAATAAAAGTTCAACACAAAATGTATATAACAAGCCATTTATATTCACTTGACACTCAGATTAATTAGTCCACAGTTCTGTAGTTCCAAAAAAATCTGTCAATGTAACACACCATGGGTTGTTTTCCGATGTCTAAATATGCTAGAAAACATTGCTCACCATAGTCCTCTTCTTCTTGGTAATTTTGTAGCTTTGAACCTATAAATTTCATGTCCACCAGTCAAAAGGTTGTTCAGGTTGCTGCATTAGCCTAGTTGCTGGCCCACAAACTTTGAGAAAGTCACTGGAGCTTTACTCAGTTTAATTTTCTGCAACTTATTCTTTTATCCTACGCCCCACCTCTTCAAACTAATACTTTTTTAGTGTTAAAATGAAAAGGTCTTGGTTAAGATTATTTTACATAAACCATTGTATCATGCACAATTAAAGTCACATAAACCAACATATTATGCACAATTAAATTCACCAAACAATAAATCACCTTATTACTAGGCGTATTCATTCACATAAAAAGGGGGGGGGGGGGCTACACTTTAAAACACATATATATGAGAGTACACTTTAAATGCCTATAAGCAGATTGATTTAATGTAAGAGGTATGCAATTGCATTTATATGGGTTACAATTAAATAGTGGACAGGACCTAGTGCCCTTTTATCAATTAATAAAAGGGGGTGTTCTCTCAGATCAAAGGAAAGGCATGCAAGCAGAATTTGTGTGAGATTATGACAATTGCACAGCTTAAAAATTGCAAAGCTTAAAAAATAGTGTACAAAGACTGAATTAATATTCACCCATTTTGACAAGTGCATAAAAGAATAAATCCATTTATATGACAGAACCTATTTAGTCCATGGGTTGTTATCCCAAAATAAATATCCCAAATTTATCAACTTACATGAATGATTATTCACTACACATGCACTAAGTTTAGACAATCATTTATGAGATATGAACTGTTCATTTGGGGGGTATTTATTTATTTGTTTATTTAGTATTCCAAACCAATAAACTTAAGTTTATAACCAGAATTTGTGTAACATTATAATAATTGCCCTTTTAAAGGTTAAGAAATCATTTATAATATGTAAACTGATTATTCTTGGGTGGGGGTAGAATTTTTTGCTGGGGGTAGGATTTCATACAAAATTCTCCACCCTGGGGGAATGATTGTTTAAAATCAAATTAGGCAGAAAGGCCACTTTGAAACAGCTCTAATATTCACAGTCTATGGAGGAATCTGGTCATCTTTGCCCGTTTCAATGTGAGCCCCCTACAAACTGGGCCCACTACAAACTATAGGCCTATTTAAGGTAGTTGGGTTAAACAAAGTTTCACGTAAAATATTTGATTTTTAAGTAACATTTCTATTAATAAAATACTGTTAGGAAATATTTTTCGGTGTATACATGAATATAAATGAATTGTTTAAGTCCACAAATTGAAATGTTAAATCTTCAGCTAAGATTTTCAGGTAAATACTTGATCTTCAAGCAGCATTTCTGTAACATATTGTTAGGGAATCCCAAAGAATACTGTGATTTCATATTTTATTCATAAATATAAATATTAAAGAGTTGTTTTTATATCCACTTTCAAACCGGTCGAATTTAAAATGGACCTAGTTTGAAATGGGCCAAGTTGTCCACATATGCCTATCATCTTAACTCGAATCCAGTGCTACACAACTTAAAGTTGTAGCGCAACTTGAAATCATGATATCTTTTAGCATGGCTCATAAATGTATGCCTCGTTTTGATAGCAGGAAAACAGAAATGTAAATATTGCAGTTTTCATCTTAAAAAGTAAATATATTTAGTTTAGCAGCTCATTAACAGGTAGCAAATATATACTTTCATTTGTATTTACATGTTTTTATCGACCATACACAGAAACGAAAGTTAAAAGTGTTGAATTTATTTACATATAATTATCATTTGCCCTCTGTCAAACTTCAGCCTCACAGTCGGCCCCCTAACACTGCAGTACTGCACTGTATATAATACTACTACTGTTACCCTGCATAAGTTGGCCGCCCTCACCACACCTTCACAGGGCTTTAACATGAGTGGCCTACTACACTCTGAAATCATGTATTATTGTTAAACTTCTTATTAGCAACAGTTTTAATTTGTGTACAATAACCTATTAGTCTTTCTGGAGCCTGTAGATGAGCCGCACCCAACTTATGTCTGTGGCCAATTTATGCAGGGTAGCAGTACTGCCTTGCTACCAATTATCGCCGGGTACCAATTATCGCCAGACAGAATTCAAACAGATATAATTTTACCAAAGTGGCATCCCAAGTCTAGCAAATAAGGTAAAACTATTTCCAAAGTAAATGGAACAAATACGCAACAAAAAGCTTTCAAAATACATGACCATCACTGAAATATGAAGGTTTATTTTTCTGGTGGCGATAATTGGTACCCGGCGATAATTGGTAGCAAGGCAGTACTACTTCACCCCTTAACTTGGCACACCTTGGACACAAAAAGCTTATTTTTGATTGTTTCGAGTGTAGTGTTGTGTATTTCTTTTTATTAAAATATGTATTGAAACAAGTGCAAGTTATAAAAGTATTTTACTGACATAAAATCAAAATAATAAATATTTTACGCTCGTTTTTAATGAGCAAACATATAATTTCTACATGAAATCAGCGCATCAAATTGGCATAATTTGCATATGGAAATTGCCGAAGATATTTCTGTCGTCACTTCCACTTCCTTATTTGTTCAATGGAAATGCGCGACTGCGGGCGATAAAGAACCATTGTCATTAAATACTTTAACCTCCGTTTTGTGCCAATTTGAGGTGTGTGCCATTATATGGCGCCAAGCAGTATACACGGCTGGACACAAAGATAAACGGACACAAGGATAAACAGTGTCCAGGATTTTTCAAATACAGTAATGGTTCAAAGTTCAAACAACGTGACAGAATACACTTAACAAAGCTTGTAAAGAATTTGTTATTTATTTCAACATATTTATTTTTAGACCTAGTTTCTGTCCCATCGCATATTGCAGTGTTCGCTCCCGTCAAAAATGAATGTGAGACAGACTGTCTCCCTTCACTTGAAAAGGCGAGACAACTGTGAAAAAATGTGAGACATGTTTTGCATCAAGATATTTTGAAATATTTAGTTCCAATTTGGGACTGCATAAAATTTTCTTTATTTAAATAATAAGAAATAGATGCTAAACTAAAAGTTCAAATAAATAAAATATTTAATTCTGTTTTTATTTGTCTTTTATTTTTTTTAAAATTTCACTTCTAAACCACATCTTAATGGCCTAATGGCTGGGTGCTACTGTTTTTAAAAAAAATTTTTTTTTTACATTACTATTATCTGGATTCATCAAATAAATAAATAAATTGCATTTCTTCTCTTTTCTTTGAAGAAATATATATTTTGTCTCTTCCGATAATAGACAAATTTCTTTGGTCAGTAGTTGTTTCGACTGTATCGCCTGTGACACAATATGCAGAAGACGAGTTAAAAAATAGACATAAAGCACGGAAGTCTCGTGAGAATACCCAAAATCTCGCGTGAATTACTGTTAGCTGGATGCATCAAATAAAATAAACTCACTTTCATGTCTTTCTCGCCTATTTCTATGAGGAAATATGTACGTCGTCGCTTCCGATAATAGACAAATTTCTTTGGTCAGTAGTTGTTTCGACTGTTTCGCCTGTGACACTATAAGCAGAAGACGAGTTTAAAAATCAACAAAAAGCACGGAAATCTCGCGAGAATACCCGAATTCTCACGTGAATTACTGTTAGCTGGATATATAAAATAAAATAAACTGCTTTTCATGCTTTTCTCAAACATTTCTATGAGGAAATATGTACATCGTCGCTTCCGATAATAGACGAATTTCTTCCGTCAGTTTTGAGTGTTTTGCCTGGTAGCGATAGCACAGACGCGCTGGTGAGTTCGTTTTGCGACAACTCGCCCCAGAGTGTGTACAAACTCGCGAAATCGCGCTCGAGAGCGAACACTGATATTGCTGTTGATATTTCTGATGGTACGCAATGGCGAGGGACAGAATTCACATTTACCTGTTTTCTGTGTAAACCTTGAACTGTGGGGAATTATTACATTCACTTTAAAAAGTTATTGTTATGTCCATTATAGCTGTATCCAGTTTCCAATACATATGTTGTTAAATTAAACTGCTTTTAGAAGCCAGGAATTTCTTTTGTAGAGAACTATGTAATGTTGAAGGTTTGTTTACATTTTGAAAATAGGTTGAAATATATACATGCCAGTTTGATTGGCATTAAATATAAGTGAACGGCACATGTATATACCTATAAGAAACCAAATAACACTTTATAGTTGTGGTGGTATGTGTACAAACATGCCATTCAAAATTTACACAGAAAACAAGTACATGTGAACTCTGTCCCTCGCCATTGTGTCCATCAGTATATCAATAGCAATTGGCGACGGGACAGAAACTTGGTCTAATGTATTTTGTGCAATTTAATTATTTATACCACCATTGAAATGCCCCTTAAACAAAAAGTTAAAGGTTGTAAATCATGAAGGCTCTAGATGTGGTAACCTCGGCTTTACTCTACTTGCATGTAGAGCTGTGGCAAGGCCATACATAGAATAGAAACATATAACATCCTCTAATGTGCTCAAGATCAAAACGGGAAAGTCCAGGGATGTATCAGGTCGAGATCCAAATTAGCACCCACTGGGGAGATGTACTATTGTGGAGGACAGGCTAGTCTAAACAAATAGGTTTTTAGCTGGCTTGGGAAACCTGTTATTGTGTGCCGTGATCAGACTGATTGTGGGAGTCTGTTCCATTCAGCAGTGGAAGCCATTGCAAAACCTCATCTACCAATGGCCTTTCGAGGACAAAGTGAGGAAAGAGATAGCCTATTTCCACCAGTTAGGCTACTGGTTTTGATCAAGGATGATAAGTATGTGGGTTGGGAGAATTTGATGGCATTGAAAGTAATTAGATTATAGTTAAACAAGATACGGTATGTAATAGGGAGAGAGTGTAGTTTTTGAAGAAAGGGAGTGACATGACGAGTTCTATCAGGTCTGAAAACAATTCTGCGATGGGCATTTGAATCTTTTGTAGTTTAGCCACAATATATTTACTTACGTCATAAAGTAGGGAATTACAGTAGTCAAGTTGGCTGCTGATCATTGAGTTAGCAAGCAAGGCTGCCGTCTCCACACTGAGGAATATGTGGATGGTCTTAGATCCTAGAAGTCGAGATTTGTATAAAATCCTTTCTATTGAATAAAACTTGATAAAATAACTGATAATGGTTTAATGTATTTAATTGATTTAATGTCAAAGACGTAGCAAATACAATATGTGTATAATATGTATGATAATTTACGCAGCTTTTGTAATAAAAGAACATTTTTAAAATTTTGGAGAAATGGTAAAAAAAAATTTAAATATTAAAAATGAGGTAATGTTGTTTATTTTTGTCATTTATGTTTGCATGTTGACTGATTGTTGAGGGAAATGTAACAAAATAATTGTGGGAACTGTTAACGTTTACACTTAATATGGTATTTGTGTTTCATGCAAATGTGCAGTTTTATGTGGGGTCATGCCACGGTTCCATACATGCAAGTAAAGTTGAGGCAACCACGTCTATAAGGTTCAAGGGTACTTCAAATTCTTCTACAACTCATGATTTAATATTCAGTTATGCATATATAAGGTCACAGAGTTTCATGAGGTTCCCAACAATATTTTATATTTGATAAAAAGATGTACTGCTTGAAGATAAAGTATTTTATGTGGAAATATCTATTCAGTTAAAAATTCTTGCATTTGTGCAATTCATTAATCATCATGTATTAGTGTTAAATATGAGGTTATTGAATTTTGTGGGGTTCCCAACAGTATTTTACATTTTATAAATAAAAATGCTTTTGAAAATCAATGACCTCAAACAAGTAAATAATGACTAATGCCATTTAGCACATATATGCTGTAGTGTTACCATCAAAAGTAAATATAGAAACTGACTCCTGAAAACAAAAATTTGGCGAAAACTGGATTCATTCGAATTAGTATACACCAAACTCTAAAGTCTTCTGTGTGTGTACATGAACAATTATTTCAACTAAAATGCGGTTTACTTTTTGATAAAATATGAAGTTTTGGATATTATGTCACTATATATTGGCAAAATATTACACAAGTAAATATGATTCTCTGCAATATTTTATACGTTTGATGTGAAATATGTGACATTTTGGGAACCAGTTCTTGAACTTCTGTCACCAGATTTTTTTTGCGTTTATATGAAATCAAATAGAAATCAACTATGTGGTTTGCCATCTCTACCACTAATATGCTGTTGGATAAATATTTAAACGGGGGTTAAGTTTGTAGTGGGCCAAGATGTCTGTATTCCCATTTTTTTCTTTGTCCTTATGTTGCACTCTGTTTACATACACTTGTAAACATACAGGAATAAATATATAACTAAAGAGCACAGAAAACCTCTCATTAGTACAAACTCATGAGTAGTAAATAGCGGAATGCAGCATCGTATCTACACCTATAATAGTATTATGATAAGACATATCACTAAATTGATCTCCACTCCTCCATTTCTAGACACCTCCTGAGCTGGCTTCAAGTGCTGCACTGAGTGCATTGGAAGTAAACCAAAGCACCCATTCATGAATTCCTTTTAATGATCCATGGGTTCTTGTGAGAATGGTTAGGTTTTGCATTAATTCACTGATGTAGTGCTACTTTTGTTTAACAGATCTTTTAGAGGTGACTGATGGCCAGTGATTTCAGACGCTCTCTGAAAGAAAAGGCTAAGGAACGATTAGGAATTAGTTTTTCGAGGTAATTTATTTTTATTTTCCCAAATTTTTTTGCATTGATTGGTTTGTTTTCATTTTTTTGCATGTACTGTTTACACCACTTTCTTGCAGTAGTTTTTCTAATATACAGAAAATGATATCAATTGGACCCTGAAATATGTCCACATGTTGCACTCCATCATTTATTTGTGATGTTGTTCAGTGTGAAAGACAGGTTTAATGTCTAGTGACTAATTTGTTTTTGTCATAACCCTTTTTAACTAAAAAGTCACAGCATTGATACCACATGATTTCTTGAACACTAAATAAATCAGTCATAAGTCATATTAGGTTATGAGCCTTTTCATATTTATATTTATAAATGCGAAAGTCTGTATATTCATTCATCTGAAACCCCTAATCAGTCAATTCCTCAATCTTAGACTAACACACTCACATTGGATTGACATAACTGTTGAATTCTGAAAATTGAAAATATTTATCTATTTCTACTCTTGACATGTTATATACAAATGGTCTGATTCAATAGTGTTTAACCAAATATAAATCATCTAAATAGTCATGGGGAAATGATCAAGTATAAACACAGCTCTAGTTTTTAACCCCAGCCCATAAAGGCTGGGGTTATAGTCATCCCCTGCACCATCCGGGTGGTGCATTTTTTTTACTGTTAAGCTAGTTATAAATAATGCAATGCATTTTTCGGTGTTCGGTAGGACCGTAACGGACGCGTAATTTTAACAACAATTAAAATTAATGGAAAATACCAAATAATCCGGGTTTTTAGTCGTACTTTGTCTATCATTACTGCTTTCCATGATATACCTTTAGTTATTTATCCTTTTTATATTGTTTTGAATGCTTTTAACTGTATAACAGCTGTCCTAGTTCATATCGCGGGTATTATCGCCCACTACCGGGAGTTACTCGGTTTGTTTGGTTGTGTTTTATATTTTCTGAATTTTCTGCTAGTGGATATTACGGGCATTACTGTCCTTTACCGGGATCTACTCAGTCATTTTTGGTTGTGGTTTGTACTTTTTTGTCCTTAATGTTTTTGCTGTCAATTTTTGCATGTTTCCATTTCGTCTGTGGTTTGTAATTCCTTATGATGCGGACTGTTACACTCCTTCTTTGTATTGTTGGCCTCTTTGTACATTACCATAAGAGTCAAAACAGAATTCAGACTAGGTGCGATGTCGGCCTGCATGGACGTAAATATGATGGACCCACTACCAAAACCATTTTGTTCATTTATGTCAGGACACATAGAGTCACTTTTTGTGAAAAGGCATCTCTCAGGCAGCTTGCTCTGGTTCTATTGTCGGGTGATGTCGCTCTAAATCCTGGGCCATTGAAGTTTGGGTTTGCTAACTGCCGGTCCATTAGGAATAAAGGTCCAATTCTCTGTGATGAAATCCAAACTGGAAATTTTGATGTTTTTGGTCTCACCGAGACCCATATCAAAGCTCTAGACACACCCTCATTTTTAAATGAGTTAACGCCTGAAGATTTTTCCCTTGTTCACACAAATAGAGAAAACAAACGTGGTGGTGGTGTTGGCTTTTTATGTCAGCTGACTTGTCAGTCAGCTGACATTATGTCGTCACTCTGCGGCGTGGGCGTACGCGTCCGCGTACGCGTCCGCGTCCGCGTCCGCGTGAACAACTTCTTCTCCAAAACTACAAGGCCTAGAGACGTGCTGTTTTTTTTAAAAGATACCTTATCTATCGAGGATGAAAAATTGTTCAAGGCATGCAAATCTGTCTGTTCGTCTGTTTGCTAGAGACATTACAAGGGGGGTACCCCCACCAAAAGTGTGAAAATTTCAACACTTAATCACAATTTTCTCAGTGACTATTGCAGGGATTTCTCTCATATCTTGCATATATGTACTAGGCCAGAGGTAGATTCTCTTGTGTGAGTATGAGACCTGGATCTGTCTTACTTTTTTTTTAATAAATTTTTTTAATAATTTTTAATGCATTAAAATTCATGAAATCATGCACAAAATCATTTATAACTTGAAAAGTGTTGCATTTAGAGCATTTTGTTAAAATATGTTATTCAGCTACTTTTTTCATAGCTACAATATGGTGAGTAAGTTGGGTGCCTGTCTCAATAGCTAAGTGAGTAATAGCTACTTTTGGGCTTTTCAGTAACTTCCATCATGAGTAAAATCACTTGTAACTTAAAAACTATTGCATTTAGAGAATTTCGTATAAATATGTTATTCAGCTACTTTTGGGTCAGCTATAACATAGTAAAATTTCAGACCTGTAGCTCATGGCATAGCTGAGTAATAGCTACTTTTAGGTTATCACTGTTGAGTAAATCGCTTATAACTTCAAAACTATTGCATTTAGAGAATTTCGTATAAATATGTTATTCAGCTACTTTTGGGTCAGCTATAACATAGTAAAATTTCAGACCTGTAGCTCATGGCATAGCTGAGTAATAGCTACTTTTAGGTTATCACTGTTGAGTAAATCGCTTATAACTTGGAAACTATTGCATTTACAGTATTTTGTTTCAATATGTTATTCACCTATTTTGGGATCAGCTATAACATAGTGAAGTTTCAGATCTGTGGCTCATTGCATAGCTGAGTAATAGCTACTTTGAAGTTCTCACTATTGAGTAAATCACTTGTAACTTAAAACCTATTGCATTTAGAGAATTTCGTATAAACATGTTATTCAGCTACTTTTGGGCCAGCTATAACATAGTGAAATTTCAGATCTGTAGGTCATGGCATAGCTGAGTAATAGCTACTTTAAAGTTCTCACTATTGAGTAAATCAGTTGTAATTGGAAAACTATTGCATTTAGAGTATTTCGTATAAATATGTTATTCAGCTACTTTTGGGTCAGCTATAACATAGTAAAATTTCAGACCTGTAGCTCATGGCATAGCTGAGTAATAGCTACTTTTAGGTCATCACTATTGAGTAAATCAGTTGTAACTTGAAAACTATTGCATTTACAGTATTTTGCTTAAATATGTTGTTCACCTACTTTTGGGTCAGCTATAACATAGTAAAATTTCAGACCTGTAGCTCATTGCATAGCTGAGTAATAACTACTTTGAGGTTCTCACTATTGAGTAAATCAGTTGTAATTGCAAAACTATTGCATTTAGAGAATTTCGTATAAATATGTTATTCAGCTACTTTTGGGCCAGCTATAACATAGTGAAATTTCAGATCTGTAGGTCATGGCACAGCTGAGTAATAGCTACTTTGAAGTTCTCACTATTGAGTAAATCAGTTGTAATTGGAAAACTATTGCATTTACAGAATTTCGTATAAATATGTTATTCAGCTACTTTTGGGTCAGCTATAACATAGTAAAATTTCAGACCTGTAGCTCATAGCATAGCTAAGTAATAGCTACTTTTAGGTTATCACTGTTGAGTAAATCGCTTATAACTTGGAAACTGTTGCATTTACAGTATTTTGTTTCAATATGTTATTCACCTATTTTGGGATCAGCTATAACATAGTGAAGTTTCAGATCTGTGGCTCATTGCATAGCTGAGTAATAGCTACTTTGAAGTTCTCACTATTGAGTAAATCACTTGTAACTTAAAACCTATTGCATTTAGAGAATTTCGTATAAACATGTTATTCAGCTACTTTTGGGCCAGCTATAACATAGTGAAATTTCAGATCTGTAGGTCATGGCATAGCTGAGTAATAGCTACTTTAAAGTTCTCACTATTGAGTAAATCAGTTGTAATTGGAAAACTATTGCATTTAGAGTATTTCGTATAAATATGTTATTCAGCTACTTTTGGGTCAGCTATAACATAGTAAAATTTCAGACCTGTAGCTCATGGCATAGCTGAGTAATAGCTACTTTTAGGTCATCACTATTGAGTAAATCAGTTTTAACTTGAAAACTATTGCATTTACAGTATTTTGCTTAAATATGTTGTTCACCTACTTTTGGGTCAGCTATAACATAGTAAAATTTCAGACCTGTAGCTCATTGCATAGCTGAGTAATAACTACTTTGAGGTTCTCACTATTGAGTAAATCAGTTGTAATTGCAAAACTATTGCATTTAGAGAATTTCGTATAAATATGTTATTCAGCTACTTTTGGGCCAGCTATAACATAGTGAAATTTCAGATCTGTAGGTCATGGCACAGCTGAGTAATAGCTACTTTGAAGTTCTCACTATTGAGTAAATCAGTTGTAATTGGAAAACTATTGCATTTACAGAATTTCGTATAAATATGTTATTCAGCTACTTTTGGGTCAGCTATAACATAGTAAAATTTCAGACCTGTAGCTCATAGCATAGCTAAGTAATAGCTACTTTTAGGTTATCACTGTTGAGTAAATCGCTTATAACTTGGAAACTATTGCATTTACAGTATTTTGTTTCAATATGTTATTCACCTATTTTGGGATCAGCTATAACATAGTGAAGTTTCAGATCTGTGGCTCATTGCATAGCTGAGTAATAGCTACTTTGAAGTTCTCACTATTGAGTAAATCACTTGTAACTTAAAACCTATTGCATTTAGAGAATTTCGTATAAACATGTTATTCAGCTACTTTTGGGCCAGCTATAACATAGTGAAATTTCAGATCTGTAGGTCATGGCATAGCTGAGTAATAGCTACTTTAAAGTTCTCACTATTGAGTAAATCAGTTGTAATTGGAAAACTATTGCATTTAGAGTATTTCGTATAAATATGTTATTCAGCTACTTTTGGGTCAGCTATAACATAGTAAAATTTCAGACCTGTAGCTCATGGCATAGCTGAGTAATAGCTACTTTTAGGTCATCACTATTGAGTAAATCAGTTTTAACTTGAAAACTATTGCATTTACAGTATTTTGCTTAAATATGTTGTTCACCTACTTTTGGGTCAGCTATAACATAGTAAAATTTCAGACCTGTAGCTCATTGCATAGCTGAGTAATAACTACTTTGAGGGTCTCACTATTGAGTAAATCAGTTGTAATTGCAAAACTATTGCATTTAGAGAATTTCGTATAAATATGTTATTCAGCTACTTTTGGGCCAGCTATAACATAGTGAAATTTCAGATCTGTAGGTCATGGCACAGCTGAGTAATAGCTACTTTGAAGTTCTCACTATTGAGTAAATCAGTTGTAATTGGAAAACTATTGCATTTACAGAATTTCGTATAAATATGTTATTCAGCTACTTTTGGGTCAGCTATAACATAGTAAAATTTCAGACCTGTAGCTCATAGCATAGCTAAGTAATAGCTACTTTTAGGTTATCACTGTTGAGTAAATCGCTTATAACTTGGAAACTATTGCATTTACAGTATTTTGTTTCAATATGTTATTCACCTATTTTGGGATCAGCTATAACATAGTGAAGTTTCAGATCTGTGGCTCATTGCATAGCTGAGTAATAGCTACTTTGAAGTTCTCACTATTGAGTAAATCACTTGTAACTTAAAACCTATTGCATTTAGAGAATTTCGTATAAACATGTTATTCAGCTACTTTTGGGCCAGCTATAACATAGTGAAATTTCAGATCTGTAGGTCATGGCATAGCTGAGTAATAGCTACTTTAAAGTTCTCACTATTGAGTAAATCAGTTGTAATTGGAAAACTATTGCATTTAGAGTATTTCGTATAAATATGTTATTCAGCTACTTTTGGGTCAGCTATAACATAGTAAAATTTCAGACCTGTAGCTCATGGCATAGCTGAGTAATAGCTACTTTTAGGTCATCACTATTGAGTAAATCAGTTTTAACTTGAAAACTATTGCATTTACAGTATTTTGCTTAAATATGTTGTTCACCTACTTTTGGGTCAGCTATAACATAGTAAAATTTCAGACCTGTAGCTCATTGCATAGCTGAGTAATAACTACTTTGAGGTTCTCACTATTGAGTAAATCAGTTGTAATTGCAAAACTATTGCATTTAGAGAATTTCGTATAAATATGTTATTCAGCTACTTTTGGGCCAGCTATAACATAGTGAAATTTCAGATCTGTAGGTCATGGCACAGCTGAGTAATAGCTACTTTGAAGTTCTCACTATTGAGTAAATCAGTTGTAATTGGAAAACTATTGCATTTACAGAATTTCGTATAAATATGTTATTCAGCTACTTTTGGGTCAGCTATAACATAGTAAAATTTCAGACCTGTAGCTCATAGCATAGCTAAGTAATAGCTACTTTTAGGTTATCACTGTTGAGTAAATCGCTTATAACTTGGAAACTATTGCATTTACAGTATTTTGTTTCAATATGTTATTCACCTATTTTGGGATCAGCTATAACATAGTGAAGTTTCAGATCTGTGGCTCATTGCATAGCTGAGTAATAGCTACTTTGAAGTTCTCACTATTGAGTAAATCACTTGTAACTTAAAACCTATTGCATTTAGAGAATTTCGTATAAACATGTTATTCAGCTACTTTTGGGCCAGCTATAACATAGTGAAATTTCAGATCTGTAGGTCATGGCATAGCTGAGTAATAGCTACTTTAAAGTTCTCACTATTGAGTAAATCAGTTGTAATTGGAAAACTATTGCATTTAGAGTATTTCGTATAAATATGTTATTCAGCTACTTTTGGGTCAGCTATAACATAGTAAAATTTCAGACCTGTAGCTCATGGCATAGCTGAGTAATAGCTACTTTTAGGTCATCACTATTGAGTAAATCAGTTTTAACTTGAAAACTATTGCATTTACAGTATTTTGCTTAAATATGTTGTTCACCTACTTTTGGGTCAGCTATAACATAGTAAAATTTCAGACCTGTAGCTCATTGCATAGCTGAGTAATAACTACTTTGAGGTTCTCACTATTGAGTAAATCAGTTGTAATTGCAAAACTATTGCATTTAGAGAATTTCGTATAAATATGTTATTCAGCTACTTTTGGGCCAGCTATAACATAGTGAAATTTCAGATCTGTAGGTCATGGCACAGCTGAGTAATAGCTACTTTGAAGTTCTCACTATTGAGTAAATCAGTTGTAATTGGAAAACTATTGCATTTAGAGAATTTCGTATAAATATGTTATTCAGCTACTTTTGGGTCAGCTATAACATAGTAAAATTTCAGACCTGTAGCTCATTGCATAGCTGAGTAATGACTACTTTGAGGTTCTCACTATTGATTAAATCAGTTGTAATTGCAAAACTATTGCATTTAGAGAATTTAGTATAAATATGTTATTCAGCTACTTTTGGGTCAGCTATAAAATAGTAAAATTTCAGACCTGTAGCTCATGGCATAGCTGAGTAATAGCTACTTTTAGGTCATCACTATTGAGTAAATCAGTTGTAACTTGAAAACTATTGCATGTACAGTATTTTGCTTAAATATGTTGTTCACCTACTTTTGGGTCAGCTATAACATAGTAAAATTTCAGACCTGTAGCTCATGGCATAGCTGAGTAATAGCTACTTTGAGGTTATCACTGTTGAGTAAATCGCTTATAACTTGGAAATTATTGCATTTAGAGTATTTTGTTTCAATATGTTATTCACCTATTTTGGGGTTAGCTATAACATAGTGAAGTTCCAGACCTGTGACACATTGCATAGCTCAGTAATAGCTACTTTAAAGTTCTCAATGTTGAGCAAATCACTTATAATTTGAAAACTATTGCATTTAGAGAATTTAGTATAAATATGTTATTCAGCTACTTTTGGGTCAGCTATAACATAGTAAAATTTCAGACCTGTAGCTCATGGCATAGCTGAGTAATAGCTACTTTTAGGTTATCACTGTTGAGTAAATCACTTATAACTTGGAAACTATTGCATTTACAGTATTTTGTTGCAATATGTTATTCACCTATTTTGGGGTCAGCTATAACATGGTGAAGTTCCAGACCTGTGGCTCATTGCATAGCTGAGTAATAGCTACTTTGAAGTTCTCACTGTTGAGTAAATCAGTTGTAATTGGAAAACTATTGCCTTTACAGAAATTTGTGCAAATATGTTATTCAGCTACTTTTGGGTCAGCTATAATTACAGACCTGTAGCTCATGGCACAACTGAGCAATAGCTATTCTCAGGCACTGACTGTTGAGTAAATTGGCTATAACTTGAAAAATATTGCATTTGGAGTATTTTGTTAAAATATATTGTTCACCTACTTTTGGGTTAGCTATAACATAGTGAAATTACAGACCTATAGCTCATGGCATAGCAGAGCAATAGCTATTTTCAGGTTCTCACTATTGAGTAAATCAGTTGTAACTTGAAAACTATTGCATTTACAGTATTTTGCTTAAATATGTTGTTCACCTACTTTTAGGTCAGCTATAACAGAGCAAAAATTCAGACATGTAGCTCATTGCATAGCTGAGTAATAGTTACTTTGAGGTTCTCACTCTTGAGTAAATCAGTAGTAACTTGAAAACTATTACATTTAGAGTATTTTGTTAAATATGTTATTCACAGACGTTTTGGTCAGCTATAACATAGTGAAATTGCAGACCTCTATGTCATGGCATAGCTGATCAATAGCTTCTTTCAGGTTCTCACTGTTGAGTAAATCATTGTATCCAACCTGTAGGAAATCATGGGCTGGGAATCTGTTAATATGGTCCGATTTGACCTTGGAACCCTCCTTCAAGGTCAAATGAGGATAGCCAAACATAAAAGTGCTTATAACTCGCTTATTATTGGTCCTAGAGGTTTGGAATGAAAACCAACCTATAGAAAATCATGAGCTGGGAATTTTTTGGTGTGGTCGGATTTGACCTTGGACCCTCCTTCAAGGTCAAATGAGGATAGCCAAACTTAAAAGTGCTTATAACTCGCTTATTATTGGTCCTAGAGGTTTGGAATGGAAAACCAACCTATAGAAAATCATGGGCTGGGAATCTTTTGGTGTGGTCAGATTTCACCTTAGACCCCTCCTTCCAGGTCAAACGAAGATAGCCAAACTTAAAGTGCTTATAACTCGCGTATTATTGGTCTTGGAGGTTTGGGATGGTAAACCAACATATAGGAAATCATGGGCTGGGATTCTTTTGGTGTGGTCAGATTTGACCTGGGACCCCTCCTTCAAGGTCAATTGAGGATAGCCAAACTTACAATTGCTTAGAACTCGCTTATTATTGGTCCTACAGGTTTGGGATGGTAAACAAGCTACAGGAAATCATGGGCTGGGAATTTTTTTGTGTGGTCGGATTTGACCTTGGACCCCTCCATCAAGGTCAAACAAGGATAGCCAAACTTAAAAAGTGCCTATGACTCACTTATTATTGGTCCGAGAGGTTTGGGATGGTAAACCATCCTAAATTCTTTGGCTGGGAATCTTTTGGTATGGTCAGATTTGACCTTTGGACCCCTTCTTCATGGTCGAACGAGGATATTGCATTTATAGTATTTCTTTAAATATTTTTAACCTACTTTTTACACTTAAACAATTACCTTGTTACTTTATTTCATAATACCATTTGCAGGGCACAACTTTTTTGTCCTTTTTTTCTGTCAGCTTCGGAATATCTTTCGAACATGCTGTTCAGTTACCATTTACTGTATTTCTGTACAGCCCTTTCCCTGATAATTATGCTTTCCTCTCATTATCACCATCACAAATCAAAAACATTCAGTCAGCTGACACAGTGCCCGTTCACGGGCACTCTCCTCTTGTTTATTAAATCTGCTCTTGATTTTAAAACCATTCATTCCCCTGAGTTCTCCTCCTTTGAAAATCACACTGTCTGTCTCACTCTTGATGGGCGTCGCTTGTTTCTTGGGGTCATTTACCGGCCCCCTGCCTCATCTGTAGTAAAATTTTTTGAAGATTTTCTGTCATATGTGGGTTTTTTGTCTTCCTTATCCCCCTCCTTTGTCATTTGTGGTGATTTTAATCTTCATGTCGACATTATGTCTCCAACAGTCTCTGAATTTAAATCAGTCATGGATTCTTGCTGTCTGTCCCAATACATTGATTTTCCTACTCACCTTCATGGTCATACCTTAGATTTGTTGATGGCTCCATCTGAGTTCTCTGCAATTTCTGATGTGAAAGGGTCAGGCTTCATCAGTGATCACAAAATTATCTCTTGTGTGGTTGACTTTCCATCTTTGGATACACCGATTCAGAAAGTTGTTACCTTCCGTCAGTACCATAAATTGAACATTGATAAATTCAGAAGTGACCTCCTGACCATTCCGTTTGTTAGCTCGCCATCTGATGACATAGATTTATTGCATGAACAGTACATGTCTGGTTTGTCTAGCCTTCTAGATATTCATGCACCAGTGAAGACTAAACAGCTCATCAAACCAGCCCCAAGCTGGATAACTGATGAGTATAGAACTGCCAAGTGCATGAGAAGGCAGTTTGAGCGTGCCTGGAGAAGAGACAAATCCCCTGAAAATCGTTCCCGTCTTCGACGACAGATAAATAGATGTAACCACATCCTAAATAGAAACAAGGGGTGTTTCTACCGTGATCTAGTCAGTGAAAATTGCGGCGATAGCAAGAGGTTATGGCATGCACTAAACAGAACATTGAGTCGGTCAAATTCTACTGTCCTCCCATCCTTTGATGATGAAAAGTCTTTAGCAAACAGATTTGGTTCGTTTTTCATTGATAAAATTAAAAAGATTCGAGACACCTTTAAATACACCCGATCTCAGGTTCTTCATCCAGACAAGGAGCCGCCGACTTTCTGTTCCTTTCAAGCTGTCACTGAGACTGAAGTCCTTAAGTTTATCAAGGAATCCCCTTCTAAAACTTGCTCCCTTGATCCATGCCCCACTCACATTGTGAAACAATGTATTGACATTCTTCTCCCTTCATTGACTAAACTAGTTAACTTGTCCCTCAAAAACGGCATTTTCCCTAATCCTTTCAAACAGGCTATTGTCACTCCCCTCCTCAAAAAGTCCACCCTTTCAAAAGAGGATTTGAAGAGCTACCGACCAGTGTCCGGTCTTAGCTTCTTGTCAAAATTGGTCGAGCGAATTGTGGCTGCCCAAATTAGATCTCACATGGATTCTCATGATCTTGGTAATACTTTCCAGTCAGCCTACAAGGTAGGCCACTCGACAGAAACTGCCTTGTTGTGCATCAAAAATGAGATTCACTTATCTCTGTCCAAGGGCATGGCTCCAGCACTAGTGCTACTCGACCTGTCTGCGGCATTCGATACTATCGATCATGACACACTCCTATCCTGTCTGTCGTCTAGATTTGGTTTTGCTGGATCGGCATTAAAATGGTTTAGATCCTATCTCCAGGATCGTTTTCAGTCAGTCAAGATTGGTTCTAGTCTTTCAAATTTGTTCAAATTGAAGTTTGGAGTCCCCCAAGGTTCTGTCTTAGGTCCCCTTCTGTTCTCCCTCTACACAACACCTCTGAGTCAAGTCATCAGAAAATATACCGGAGTCCGTTACCACTTCTATGCGGACGACACTCAGTTGTTCATTCACTTATCCCCTGATGATAGTCTCAAGTCTTTTGACCGTCTTAAATCATGTTTGAATGATATTCAGGTCTGGATGTCTGAAAACAAACTCAAGCTAAATCCTGATAAAACAGAATTCATAGTCTTCGGTGCCAAAGACAGACACAAATGGCTCAGTGACTCACTACAAGTCAATATCCTGGGAAATTGTCTCTCTCCCGCAGATGTTGTACGCAATCTGGGCGTTCTGTTTGATGCAAAGTTTTGTTTCACCAATCACGTAAATTCTGTTATCAAATCCTGCTTTATCAGCCTCAGGGACCTTCATCGTATCAGGAGGTTTCTTTCTGTGGATACATCAGTGGTGATTGCAAATGCTCTGGTCAGTAGTCGTTTGGATTATTGCAACTCTCTTTTTCGCAGTTTGTCATCCCGAAATGCTACAAGGCTCCAATATGTTCAAAATGCGCTTGCACGGTTTGTCACTGGTGCTTCAAAGTACACTCACATTACATCCACCCTTAGGACACTCCATTGGCTACCCGTTAGACAACGTATTATCTTCAAAACCCTAGTTTTGGTCTATAAGTACCTCACCACTGGCCAGCCTAAGTATTTTGCACCATATCTCTCCTTGTACAAATCTGCCGTGAATACAAGACGTTCCAATCCCAAAAATTTGTTCCTTCTGGTTCCCTCTTACTGTCCTTCCATGCATAAATCAAAGGTCCATTTTAACAATAGTTTCTCATATGATGCCCCTAAGTTATGGAATGATCTTCCATATGATATACGCAGTGCTCCAAATCTCTCCAGTTTCAAAAGTCGACTCAAAACCTACCTATTTCAGAAATCATTCCCACCATAGCTTCTTACTACCGAACACCGGACCGCCTCCCTGGCAACGACTCGGAACATGTCTAATGTCTCATGATTTATGCCTTACGGATTGGATGGTGTGCCTTAGAATCCGTTGATACGGAGATTAAGCACCTGGACAACTGATTGATTGATTGATTGATGCAATAATACAATATAGACAGATTTGTTATCTTTTTGTAAATTTAGTTAAATATATTGAGATATATATTGCACTGTATTCTTCTGCCGACTTTATTATTTAATATTCTGCATGTTCACATATTGTATAGTACTAAATAGCTAGTGCTAAAGATAGTATTATTAATTATTGTAAATTTCCAAAGCATGTTGAATTCAACCATCAGTACTTTGCTTTTTGGAGCGTTATATCCAGTTTGTAAATTTTGGAACATTTTTTGGATGTTTATCTAATGTGCTGCAGAGATCCGATTGATTTTACGTCATATTATATCCACAGGCGAAAGTTTGGGGGATATAGTGGTTTCATATCTGGCGTGCTGTCGCCGTACATATTGACTTGTGGGCACGATAACTCAAAAACGCTTTCATAGATTTCATTTAAACTGGTTACCCATATATTTGGGTCAGGAGAGGAACCCTATTTTAAGGTGACATTAAACTCCCAATACTAAAGAAGTTATGGTAACCTTAAGATCAGAAATTTAACCTTTGGCCCTCTAGGTAAAAATAATGTGGCTCATCTGGCTAAAATTTTACCTGGCAACACATTATAAATATTATATTCTTCTTATATGTGCCAAGAATCACAACTTCATGATAAGATTAAAATTGTGTTTAAGGCCTATCAAGACCCTGCTTAGTGATTTTTTTCTATAATTTTCCCATATTTTGCAGTGTAATTTGGAATTGGTATTACTGATGAGTCTCAAACTGTACTAGATATAACTTTTACATGTAATATTTGTCTATGGAAAAGGGTTTCTAAAATGCCCACAGAGATCCAATTTATGGATTTACCAATTATTATAAACCCTATAGCACAATAACTGTGGTTCATTCACTTAAAATCTCATCTGGGACTGGGAGTTTATTGATGTATTGTTTTTACATGTACCAAAAATCAGGGCTGTAAGTTGAAATTTACTTGTGTATGAGGCTCATAACCACATCACCTGATGGACTTTCTTTTGCTATTTTTATGATTTGAATTGTAACTTAAAAATGCCGAGTCTGACTAGACTCAAACTGTAGTAGATATAAGTTCTATGTGTGATATTTTTAAAAAAGAATAAGGTCTGCACTTTTAATGTTATCTCTCCTTGACATTTCTTAAAATGGCCACAGGGACCAATTTTATGACTTTTTTCCACTTTAAGCCCTTTAGCCTTCAAACAAACTATATCACTCATTCAACTTGTATCTTAAAATCTTATGTGATAATACACTAATATGCTCTTTTTCTAAATGCAAAAATCAAGGCTTTAAGTTGACATTTAACCTATGTATGATGCTCATAAAGACCCCAACCCAAAAACTTTTTTCTGCTTTTTTGACAAATTCTGCTTAGTTGCATAGCAATGAGAAGTCTGACCAGCCTCACAGTGTACTAAATATAACTTGTTTTTTGTCACCTTTATGGAAATTTTTGGTCTATTTAAGGTTATCTTTTGGTCTGAAATAGTGTTCACAAGGACCAATTGTATGAACTTTTCATAATTTTAAGCCCTGTACCCTGCAAACTGTATTATTTATCATATCCACCGGAGGCATCCGGTAGATACTTTGGTTTAGCATTTGCTACGCCGCTGCGCGTAGAGAGATTTTCGGTGTTAACGCTCTCAGAGGAAAACTACGCCAACTAGGTTCACCAAATTTGCAGGATATCTTCATTGGGGGGTAAGCTTCTCTGGGACTCAATTAGCCTCATTCTGAAAAACAAGATGGCCGCCGCGGGCATTTCTTTGAAAATTATCTATATTTTTCTACTGGCTGTTTCTCATGGGTAGAAGGTTGAATCTCTTCATAGGTGATATGTATAACAGATATACATGTCCTATACAACCTTGCAGACATTTGACCTTGCAGCTCTTAATTCAAGGTCATCCACGGAGTGCCAAAGTAAACCAAATAGCAGACTTTAAAAGTGCCTATATCTCCCTTATTATTGGTCCTAGAGGTTTGCAATGTGAAACCAACCAATAGGAAATCATCGCTGTGAATCTTCTGATGTGGTCAGATTTGACCTTGGGCCCCTCCTTCAAGGTCAAACGAGGATAGACAAATTTAAAAGTGTTCATAACTCGCCCATTATTGGTCGTAGAGGTTTGGGATGGTAAAACAACCTATAGGAAATCATGGGCTGGGAATCTTTTGGTGTGGTCGGATTTGACCTTGGGCCCTCCTTCAAGGTCAAACAAGGACGGCCAAACCTAAAAATGCTTATAACTCACTTATTATTGATCCTAGAGGTTTGCAATGTGAAACCAACTCAAAGGAAATCATGGGCTGGGAATCTTCTGATGTTGTTAGATTTGACCTTTGGCCCCTCCTTCAAGGTCAAACGATGGTTCACTGGCTTTGATGAGTTGTCTTTCCGGTTGATACAAATTTGCAAAAAAATCAAGGCTCTAAGTAACTTAGACTTAGACTAAGTAACTTAGACTAAGTTGATATTTAAACTGTGTATGAGGTACATAAAGACCGACCCAGGGACTAGTTTTTATATTTTTCACATATTTTTGATTGTACATTCGAAGTGGTAAGTTTAAGTAACATCAGATTATGCTAGATATAAAGTTCTGTTCCGATATCCGATCACAGTATTTTATGATATTTCATCTCCATTAGTACATTAAAGATGCATAACCCTCACAAATCTTTTGTGCTTCAATTTTTGAATGTTAACTATTTAAAAACTTGAAGAATGGGAGATTGACCAAAAGGAAAAAAAAATGAGATGATTCATTATTATTGTTAATCACACAAAATGTGTGCTACAAAATACACCCAGTGAACGCCTTTTGGCCTGTATGGCGGATATGTTGCTGTTGCAGTGCAATCTTGTTTCATTTTGAATTCAAACATGCTTGTGGAAAATTTTGTAATTACCTGTAATTCCTGTATATTGTCCTCAAACTATTAAAATATACATGTTTTTAATGACTATTTAATCTGATGAGATACACATGCATTTTATCATTCAATGCTCATTGTTGTTTCTCTGTAGTGATGTACCAGTATTATTATCTTCCACCCGGCTCGTCGGCGGGAGATTATAATTTGCACCATGTGTGTGCATGCGTGCGTGGGTCATGCAGTTTTCTCTGAAACTACTACAGTTACACACTTTTGGTAAATTACTTGTCCTAATGAATTTTTAAATTTTTAATTTTTTAAACGATTGCATTTAGAGTATTTTGTTAGTCGAATCTTTGATTCGAGTTATGTACTGAGTTGCGGTCACAATTTTAAATTCGCCGTTTAAACCCTTAAATATCAATTCTGCATAATATTTTCTGTACATATCTGTACATAAAGGTGTATATTATACACTCTGCCATTTTGAAGATTTTTAATGCTTTTATTCAGTTATATTTTATAAAGTAAAAAGCTTGTCTAGCACTTCGTCTGGCTTTCTCAAAGAACCCGTATGTCCTAGAAACTATTGTTTTCCTCATTGTAATGGCCTACTCGAACGAGTCTTTTTTAACGGTTTCGTCTGCTGGTTTCTAGACGTGGAAACCCCAATTAATTTATTGGTCTGCTGGTTTATCACGCAGTCACTGTTAATATAAAATAGTTGTCTGCACATCTACGGTCTATTACTCATTTGTCAAACAAATAAACCGCAAAGAAATTGATGAATGAAGTGACGTCACGGTAGTACTATACATTTTTCGTTCAGCCAATCAGAATCGAGAACACCTCTGGCAGAGACAATGAAAATATTTCAAACTCCGTAGTTCTATATTCAACCACTCGAAGGCGCTTTTGCATGTCCTACAAGTTATCACGTCATTTCGACGAAATTCTTCAGCAGTAAAATACAGCATATTTTCGCTCATTGTGGCGAAGGATAATTATTTTTTTCTGTCAATCCGTTTGTTATTTTAGAAGTTGTCTTCCAAATTGATTTAGAGTATATTTACAAAATAAACCAGTTCGCTAATCTTGTCCTCGATTCTGATTGGCTAAACGACGAAATACTTCATCGGTAAAATACAGCATAATCTGTGGCTCCCTATTATCGCTCATTGTGGCTATCGTAATATTGTAGAAACAACACACGAATATTTTATTTAAATACTTACAATTTGCTTCTGTAAAATATCCATATACAGTAGTATATATATCCACGCTTCAAAATTGAAATATGTCTTCTCATTTCAAAATCAAATTTCAAACTTCAAGTCCGTGAACAGGAAATATGCTGGTAGTTTTCATCTTAAACCAGCCTTGTAAAATATTGTCGTAAAACCCCCACAAAGAACTGCCGTGACAGCGCATATTTGCTCATTAATATTAATGAGGCAAGTCCGTGAACAGGAAATATGATGGTAGTTTTCATCTTAAACCAGCCTTGTAAAATATTGTCAAGAAACTCCCTCAAAGAACTGCCGTGACTGCGCATGTTTGCTCATTAATATTAATGAGGCAAGTCCGTGGACAGGAAATGCACTGGTGGTTCTCATCTTAAACCAGCCTTGTAAAACTTCGCATCTACAGACCCTTTATATTTGTAAACCTTTCACATCGCATCACTACAAATACTATTACCCATATCTCTACACAAATCTGAAAACAACTCTGGAAGCGGTTTGCAAATGCGGGCGATAATACAGAGTTTAAAGATTTCCACACCCAGTGCTGTCCTAAGATTCGACTGTGTGGTTGGCAGAAGGCCAAACACTTCACCCTTGTTTAAATATGTTGTTCACCTATTTTTGGGTCAGCTATAACATAGTGAATTTGCAGACGTGTATGTTATAGCATAGCTGAGTAATAGCTACTTTCAGGTTCTGACAGTTGAGTAAATCAGTTGTAACTCTCAAACTATTGCATTTAGAGTATTTTGTTCTAATATGTTGTTCAGCTACTTTCTCCACAGCTACAACGTGGTCAGTAGTTTGGAAGTGTATCTCCATAGCTAATTGAGGAATAGCTACTTTGTCAATTTTTAATGATAACCATAATGAGTAAATGGCTTATATCTTCAAAAGTATTACAGCTACACAAGTTCTCTCAAATATGTTGTTCATCTACTTTTTTGTGAACTGTAACATATATAAGTTTCACAACTGTTGCTCAATGTACAAGCAAGTAATGGCTACTTTATTGCTACTTTTAGTGAAAATCCACAAATATCTCGAAAACCGTAAGAGATAGAGCAATTTCGAGTGAATTTTTGACCCACAGGGTAGTACAAGAGTATCTTATGCAAAGGGGAAAAATTTCAATTTTCGCCACTTTTGGCGGCCATCTTGGATTTTTGCGGAAAATGGAAAAAGTGTGAATATCTCGAAAACCGTACGAGATAGAGCGATTTTGAGCGAATTTTTGACCCACAGGGTAGTTCAAGAGTATCCTATGCAAAGGGGAAAAATTTCAATTTTCGCCACTTTTGGTGGACATCTTGGATTTTAGCGGAAAATGAAAAAGTGTGAATATCTCAAACCGTACGAGATAGAGAGATTTCGAGCGAATTTTTGACCCGCAGGGTAGTACGGGTGTATCCTATGCAAAGGGGAAAAATTTCAATTTTCGCCACTTTTGGCGGCCATCTTGGATTTTTGCGGAAAATGGAAAAAGTGTGAATATCTCGAAAACCGTACGAGATAGAGCGATTTCGAGCGAATTTTTGACCCACAGGGTAGTTCAAGAGTATCCTATGCAAAGGGGAAAAATTTCAATTTTCGCCACTTTTGGTGGTCATCTTGGATTTTTGGGAAAAATGAAAAAGTGTGAATATCTTGAAAACCGTACGAGATAGAGTGATTTCGAGCAAATTTTTGACCCACAGGGTAGTACAAGAATATCCTATGCAAAGGGGAAAAATTTCAATTTTTGCCACTTTTGGCCGCCATCTTGGATTTTTGCGGAAAATGAAAAAGTGTGAATATCTCGAAAACCGTAAGAGATAAAGCGATTTCGAGCGAATTTTTGACCCGCAGGGTAGTACGGGTGTATCCTATGCAAAGGGGAAAAATTTCAATTTTCGCCACTTTTGGCGGCCATCTTGGATTTTTGCGGAAAATGGAAAAAGTGTGAATATCTCGAAAACCGTACGAGATAGAGCGATTTCGAGCGAATTTTTGACCCACAGGGTAGTTCAAGAGTATCCTATGCAAAGGGGAAAAATTTCAATTTTCGCCACTTTTGGTGGTCATCTTGGATTTTTGGGAAAAATGAAAAAGTGTGAATATCTTGAAAACCGTACGAGATAGAGTGATTTCGAGCAAATTTTTGACCCACAGGGTAGTACAAGAATATCCTATGCAAAGGGGAAAAATTTCAATTTTTGCCACTTTTGGCCGCCATCTTGGATTTTTGCGGAAAATGAAAAAGTGTGAATATCTCGAAAACCGTAAGAGATAAAGTGATTTAGAGCGAATTTTTGACCCGCATGGTAGTACAAGAATATCCTGTGCAAAGGGGAAAAATTTCAATTTTTGCCACTTTTGGCGGCCATCTTGGATTTTTGTGGAAAACGAAAAATTGTGAATATCTCGGAAAAGGTATTTCTTCCCCTTTAATGCTCGGCGGGAGATACACCTCGCAGCAGTGGTCTTGTTTCAATAATATAGTTCTCTCTCAGTAGACCGGTATACTTATTATAATTTCTTGGCATAAAAGACCAAGCTTCAAGGTGGCCTAGTGGCTAGCAAGTTTGTCATCTATTCATAGGTTGCAGTCAGTTTGAATCCCACAAGTGTGATCCTAGCTATTAAATGGGACATTAAAACCTAACTTGGGACACATTCCATTTACGACCAATTTAAGTGTGAATATACTTTTTGTATAAAGTAATGAAAAGTATTCTTATGACTTAATGGCCCTGTTAAACCTGTTGTACAGTGATTGTGATGTGTGAGACTTACTGATCTTCAGTAAATGGCAATACTTTACATAAAATATAAATGCGACCAACAGCAACTACTAGCTTTCCCACATGAGGTCCTACAACTAAAGTGCCGACCAACAGCAACTACTAGCTTTCCCACATGAGGTCAGGCCGGGATTCGAACTTTGATGTTAGAGGTGGGAGGTGAGTGTGTTACCAGATAGTTATGTGAAACCAACAACCATCTGGTGTGGTAGTCATAGCCTGAATGATTTCCAAATTCCCTTTAAACATATATTTTTCCTTGAATTTCGTCCAGAACTTTTTGTGAATGTCTCGGAAGCATTCCTTTATTTCAGTGCTAACTTGTTCAGGAGCACCATATGGCAAGATGGAATAGGAGCATGACACAGCACTGTTATAAAATGCAAGAACACATTTAAAAAAAAAAGCCTAGGGAGCTACATTGTATTAGAAATGTTATTAAAATGTGATGACAACAATAATGATCATTGTGAAAATATTGTAATGTACTGCAATATTAACATAAGATCACTTCTGTTACCAGCAACAAATTGGACCATTTGAAATGTGGTAATAAGTACTAATAACAATAATGATAGTTCTACAAAATAGGGCAATTAGGGTAATATCACTGGTGTATGTATTTGTTTAGCTAATAGACATCCGAGGAGAAAAATCCCTGTAATACACAGTCACAGGATGGACAAAGAGGCCAGTCATTTTTCCACTGGAACTAAAATAGGAGAGAAAACCAAAGGGTGAGGTTGCTAATGGGCTCGCGACAGTAGTTGAGTCATTACAGGAGATTGTGGCAGTTTGTGCTGGTTCAGTGCAATGATACCAATGTCACTATGTCAGTGTGTTTTACACCCATGGACGGTGAATCGGACAAGACAGTGATGTCGGACACCAATATAAATTGTACTAGAGTTCTCTTTAAAGGTATAAATATATGTGTGAACACATGTGTTTTATACTGTTCTTGTATGTCTTTATTTGATTTCAGCACTGATATTTATTATAAGAAAAATGCATCTGTCGCTATTTATTGTCCTGTCTGATTTACTGCCCACAGGTGTAATGGTCTGGATACATGTTATCATTTCTGAGCTTCTTTACTTCCCTTCAACCAAATAATTATGATTTCTTATTTTTCATACCAATATGCCCACTTTAATTAAGCGTCCCGCAAGGGACGCTTGTTTGTGTATGGGAGAGCTTCCGGCTCCGCCGGCTCCGCCGGCTCCGCATTTTGTTTTCCTTATAACTCTGTAACCGTTAGGTGGATTCTTTTCAAATTTGGCAGGTTTAGGCAGTAGCCCTGGGGAATTTTTTTGAATATGCTGCAGTGACATTTCAACCAATCAGAGAGGTCACATGACCAAAAATGTCTTTTTTCGATGGGGAAGCTTGTCCGGATGATAACTTGAAAGGAATTTTATCAATTCACCTGAAACTTGGCAAATACATTCATTCTATTAAAATCTGGAAATCATTAGATTTTGGCATTGATTGGTCAAGAAATGGCCGAGTAATTAATGATTAATTAATCATTACGAATTTTCCAAATAAGGAAAACACAAAAATGCTTATATCTCGAAAACCGTGCTAGATAGAGCGATTTCGACGAAATTTTTGACCCGCAGGGTATGTCTGCGGAGTAGTTTTCCCAATTTTCAAAAAATTTTTGTCTCGCCCAAAATGGCGGCCATTTTGAATTTTCGAAATTTTCTCAAAAATTGCAAAACACAAGAATGCTTATATCTCGAAAACCGTGCTAGATAGAGCGATTTCGACGAAATTTTTGACCCTCAGGGTATCTCTGCAGAGTAGTTATCCCAATTTTGAAAAAATTTTTGTCTCACCAAAAATGGCGGCCATTTTGAATTTTCGAATTTTTCGCAAAAATTGCAAAACATAAAAATGCTTATATCTCGAAAATCCTGCTAGATAGAGCGATTTCGACGAAATTTTTGACCCACAGGGTATATCTGCAGAGTAGCCATGCCAATTTTCAAAAAAATTTTGTCTCGCCAAAAATGGCGGCCATTTTGAATTTTCGAAATTTTCGCAAAAATTGCAAAACATAAAAATGCTTATATCTCAAAAACCCTGCTAGATAGAGCGATTTCAACGAAATTTTTGACCCGCAGGGTATCTCTGCAGAGTAGCCATGCCAATTTTCAAACAAAAAATTTCTCGCAAAAAATGGCGGCCATTTTGAATTTTCGAATTTTTCGCAAAATTGCAAAACACAAAAATGCTTGTATCTCGAAAACCGTGCTAGATAGAGCGATTTCGACGAAATTTTTGACCCACAGGGTATCTCTGCAGAGTAGCCATGCCAATTTTCAAAAAAATTTTGTCTTGCCAAAAATGGCGGCCATTTTGAATTTTCGAATTTGCAAAACACAAAAATGCTTATATTTCGAAAACCGTGCTACATAGAGCGATTTCGACGAAATTTTTTATCTTCAGGGTATCTCTGCAGAGCAGCTATCCCAAATAGCTTTCACTTGGTGAAGTTTCAGACCCATAGCTAATTGCTCACCTACTCAAAAAGAGTAAATGCGAATTACCTCTAAAAGTATTGCAGATGGCCAATTTTTCTCAAATAACTCATTCACCTACTTTTGGGAGAGCTTTCACATGGTGAAGTTTCAGACCCATAGCTAATTATTTACCTACTCAAAATGAGTAAATGCTAATTATCTGTAAAAGTATTGCGGATACCCAATTTTTATCAAACAACTCATTCATCTACTTGTGGGAGAGCTTTCACTTGGTGAAGTTTCAGACCCATAGCTAGTTACTCACCTACTCAAAATGAGTAAATGCGAATTATCTCATAAAGTATTGCAGATAGCCAATTTTTGTCAAATTAATCATTCACCTACTTTTGGGAGAGCTTTCACTTGGTGAAGTTTCAGACCCATAGCTAATTACTCACCTACTCAAAATGAGTAAATGCGAATTATCTCTAAAAGTATTGCAGATAGCCAATTTTTCTCAAATAACTCATTCACCTACTTTTGGGAGAGCTTTCACTCTGTGAAGTTTCAGACCCATAGCTAATTACTCACCTACTCAAAATGAGTAAATGCGAATTATCTCTAAAAGTATTGCAGATAGCCAATTTTTCTCAAATAACTCATTCACCTACTTTTGGGAGAGCTTTCACTTGGTGAAGTTTCAGACCCATAGCTAATTACTCACCTACTCAAAATGAGTAAATGCGAATTATCTCATAAAGTATTGCAGATAGCCAATTTTTCTCAAATTAATCATTCACCTACTTTTGGGAGAGCTTTCACTTGGTGAAGTTTCAGACCCATAGCTAATTACTCACCTACTCAAAATGAGTAAATGCGAATTATCTCTAAAAGTATTGCAGATAGCCAATTTTTCTCAAATAACTCATTCACCTACTTTTGGGAGAGCTTTCACTCTGTGAAGTTTCAGACCCATAGCTAATTACTCACCTACTCAAAATGAGTAAATGCGAATTATCTCTAAAAGTATTGCAGATAGCCAATTTTTCTCAAATAACTCATTCACCTACTTTTGGGAGAGCTTTCACTTGGTGAAGTTTCAGACCCATAGCTAATTACTCACCTACTCAAAATGAGTAAATGCGAATTATCTCTAAAAGTATTGCAGATAGCCAATTTTTCTCAAATAACTCATTCACCTACTTTTGGGAGAGCTTTCACTTGGTGAAGTTTCAGACCCATAGCTAATTACTCACCTACTCAAAATGAGTAAATGCGAATTATCTCTAAAAGTATTGCAGATAGCCAATTTTTCTCAAATTAATCATTCACCTACTTTTGGGAGAGCTTTCACTTGGTGAAGTTTCAGACCCATAGCTAATTACTCACCTACTCAAAATGAGTAAATGCGAATTATCTCTAAAAGTATTGCAGATAGCCAATTTTTCTCAAATAACTCATTCACCTACTTTTGGGAGAGCTTTCACTCTGTAAAGTTTCAGACCCATAGCTATTTATTCACCTACTCAAAATGAGTAAATGCTAATTATCTGTAAAAGTATTGCGGATACCCAATTTTTATCAAATACTCATTCATCTACTTGTGGGAGAGCTTTCACATGGTGAAGTTTCAGACCCATAGCTAATTACTCACCTACTCAAAATGAGTAAATGCGAATTATCTCTAAAAGTATTGCAGATAGCCAATTTTTCTCAAATAACTCATTCACCTACTTTTGGGAGAGCTTTCACTTGGTGAAGTTTCAGACCCATAGATAATTATTCACCTACTCAAAATGAGTAAATGTGAATTATCTCTTAATAGTATTGCAGATAGCCAATTTTTCTCAAATAACTCATTCACCTACTTTTGGAAGACCTTTCACACACGAAAATGAAAAATTGTGAATATCTCGGAAAAGCTATTTCTTCTGCTTTAATGCTCGGCGGGAGATACACACCACGGCAGTGGTCTTGACAAAAATTTTTGTCTCCCCAAAAATGGTGGCCATTTTGAATTTTCAAAGTTTTTGCAAAACACAAAAATGCTTATATCTCGAAAACTGTGCTATATGGAGCGAACTCAACAAAATTTTGGACCTGCTGGGTATCTCTGCAGAGTAGCCATGCCAGTTTTCAAAATATTTTTGTCTCGCCAAATATAGGGGACATTTTTAATTTTTTTATTTTTTGCAAAACACATAAATGCTTATATCGTGAAAACCGTGCTAGATAGAGCAGACTGCGCTGACTTTGGTTGCCACAACAGTATAAGGCTAGAAACGAAGCATTTTCTTAATACTTTAGCACTCACCTTTATATCCTTTTCGGGACGCTTTGTTTTTGCTATGCAAAAACATTATCTTTTTTTTTTTGCGAGCGATCCTCTAGTTTTGTTGTTCTATTTTTATGTGCAGAAGTGTCTTTATAAATATTTTGTGTGTCTCACAGTTGGAATAAGACTACTGCCGCAGTGGTTATCTCCCACCTTAGGATCAGTAGTAATGGAGAATTAAGGGAGATAGAAGACTTTCGTACATTTTCTTTGGGAAACAAGGCCAAAATTACTATCAGGTTAGCTTTCCTAACCATGTATGTTTTGTACAAATTTAATGAAGCTAGCTGCTGTATTTCAAGATTTAGAGCATCTTAGTTATTTTCAATTAGTCGGCTGTTGCGACCCTTTTGCTTTTCAAAATAAGGCTAAAATTTTTCACAGGCAAAAAAAAAAATTGTAGGCCAGGACTTCCCATGGGCTGTTTTACATTCTGAAGCCCCAGGAGCAGTAATAAAGGAGATATAAGGACATTTTAGTATGATGACCCCCATTTGACCTTTAAGCAGGGGTCAAAGGTCAAATTCAACATTTGGAAAAGATTCTCAGGCCATGACTTCCTATAAATTGTTTTCACATTCCGAACTCCTAGGAGCAATGGTAAAGGAGATATAAGGCCTTTTTAATAGAAAAACCCCATTTCACATTAAACATGTGATATAACGGCCATTTTGTTTTGTAAACTAGGCCAAAATTACTATCAGGCTAGCTTTCCTAGCCATATATCTTTTGTGTAAACTGGATGAAGCTAGCTGTAATATTTCAAGATTTACAGTATCTTTATCTTTTTCAAACAGTCGGCTATGGCAGCCATTGTGTTTTTCAAAATGAAGCTACAGACATTTGCACAAACATGTTTTCATAGCCATAAACATTCCCTGCAGATTTGTTGAACATATCTGTATAAATGAATGAGATATTAAGGTTCATGTAAAAACGTGATGAACGAACACACGCACATATGGAAGGTATATTATAATCTCCCGACCACTGCCTTTGGTCACTGGCGGGAGATAATTTGGATGCTGGCGGGAGATAATTCATAAAATGATCTCAACATAATAAAATAATATGAAATTCATGATTGAGGCCACCTGTACAAATTGTGCAAAAAGCTGAGCTGTTACTTGTCGAAATGTAGTCTCACAGAATCTTTAGGAAAAATGTCACCATGATAACTCCACCATCTAAATATGGCTGACATATCGAATTGTGTAAAATAACTTCAGAGGATGCAGTAAATTTTAAAGCATGCCTCATACAGTCTGATTTTCCATGGCCTTAGGTTGCACAACTAAATTTGACCGTGTTGTGGTTGTTTCACTTTTGCTGGTTTTTGGTTTTTTTTTTTATCTCCTGCCAGGCTTTAGCCCGAAATGATGCCTGTGTGTGCGTGCGTGGATGCATGCGTTAGTGTGTCATGCAGATTTCTCCAAAACTACTACAGCTACAGATTTTTTGTAAATTAATTGTCCCAATGAATTTTCATGCCCTTGAAAATTTTTTTGGTTTTATGGACTTAGGCATAAAGATAAGTGAGTAATAGCAATTTTAGCTACTTTGAGTAAAGGGCCCATAACTCAAAAACTATTGCAGTTAAGTAAATGTCAAATATCTTCAAAAGTATTAAAATTAGGAAATTCCTCTCAAATATGTTATTCATCTAGTTTTTGATAAGCTATCACATAGTAAAGTTTCAGACCTGTTACACATTGGATAGCTGAGTAATAGCTACTGTATTTATCCGTATAAACGCTCCCTCCCTATTAATCGCCCCCCCCCTCTTCTCAACCTTTGCAGAGTTCATATTTCAGGGTTTTACATCCCTCTCAACAGCCACTAGCCTTGCGATTCCGGGATTCTGAAAAAAGATGCGTTTTAGTACTTCCCCAATCGAATACCGCTTACGAGAAATAAAGAAAATCACAACAAAACATGGCAATTTTGATCACAGACGCATTAAAATCTGTAAAAAACGAGATAAAAGTTTTTAATTTCTTCGAGAGTTTCACTCGAGAGTTGATTTTTTTTATCTATAATAGTAGCCCCCCCCCCCCCCCCCCTGGTGAGTAAATCCATTGTAACTCCAAAACTATTACAGTTACAGTATTTTCCTATAATACGTTGTTCAGCTACTTTGTACTTAACCATAACATGGCATATAGTTTTGGATTCTATTGCATGCCATAAATGAGTAATAGCTATTTTAGATCATTTGATTCACATTAGACACATCGAACATGTTGGATTTTGCCCTTTGTACTTTACTGGTTGTGCAATTACTACCTCTCTGGTCAAATTTCAAAAATATTTGTACTACATTTCCAGATTCATCTACATACATATTTATATATTTATACCACTCAGAACATCCAGAAATATCTCTCTTGGGATTGAATATAATGATATTACTTTCTTGCTATTGCATTACTGTATAGGTTAGTTGATTATATAGTGTTCTATTATCTGCCATTGTTTGTCGAAAAGTTCCTCTTTGTGTGTTATTTTAGACAAGAATAGTTGAGCTATTTTCTTATTTGTAGCAAAATAATCACAGAAGTAAATGTCAAATATCTTCAAAAGTATTTGAAGCGTTTATCTCGGAAACAGAGCAAGATATAGCGATTTCGATGAAATTTTTGACCCACAGGGTATCTGCAGAGTCTACTGGTGACTTTTCCCCAAAAAATAATTTTCCCGCCACTTTTGGCGGCCATCTTGAAGTTGTGTAAAACGCCAAAAAAATGTTTATCTTGGAAACGGAGCAAGATAGAGTGCTTTTGACAAAATTTTTGACGTGCAGGGTATCTGCAGAGTCTACTGGCGACTATTCCCAAAAATTGTTTTCCCACCACTTTTGGTGGCCATCTTGAATTTCTGCGTTAAACGCAAAAACGCATTTATCTCAGAAACAGAGCGAGATAGAGCGATTTCCATGAAATATTGACCCGCAGGGTATCTGCAGAGTCAACTGGCGACTTTTCCCAAAAATCGTTTTCCCGCCACTTTTGGCGGCCATCTTAAATTTCTGCGTTAAATGCAAAACGTGTTTATCTCGGAAATGGAGCGAGATAGAGCAATTTCGACAAAATTTTGACCCGCAGGGTATCTGCAGAGTTTACTGGTGACTTTCCCCAAAAGTCGTTTCCTGCCACTTTTGGCGGCCATCTTGAATTTCTGCGTTAAATGCAAAAATGTGTTTATCTCGGAAACGGAGCGAGAAAGAGTGATTTCGGCAAAATTTTTGACGGGCAGGGTATCTGCAGACTCTACTGGCGACTATTCTGAGAAATTGTTTTCCCGCCACTTTTGGTGGCCATCTTGAATTTCTGCATAATATTCAAAAAAAGCATTTATCTTGGAAACGGAAATCTATATTCCATTATCTTTAGTACATCTAATTTATACGGCGGGAGATAATTGCGTCAGAATGCTTGTTTTTTCTGGAAAGAGTGCCGGTAAACCTGTTAAAGAGTGGATTTGTAAATTTATCAGAGTAGACAGTTTTGACTTTTGAAAAGATTACCCATTTCTAATTTCTACTTTTTTATGTCAGCTGACCTGTCAGTCAGCTGACATTATGGTATCACTCTGCGGCGTCCGTGTCTGTGTGAACAACTTTTCCAAAATGACAAGGCCTAGAGACATGCTGTTTCTTTTAAAAGATACCTTATTTATCGAGGATGAAAAATTGTTCAAGGCATGCAAATCTGTCTGTTCGTCTATGTGCTAGAGATATTAGAAGGGAGGTACCCCCACCAAAGTGTGAAAATTTCAACACTTTATCACAATTTTCTCAGTGACTATTGCAGGGATTTCTCTCATTTCTTGCATATATATGTACTAGACCACAAGTAGATTCCCTTGTGTGAGTATCAGACCTGGATCTGTCTTAATTTTCTTTTATGAATTTATAATAATTTTTAATTTATTAAAATTCATGAAATCATGCTTTAAATCACCTATAACTTGAAAAGTATTACATTTAGAGCATTTTATTAAGATATGTTATTCAGCTACTTTTTCCATAACTATAACATGGTGAGTAACTTGGATGTCTATTCCAATAGCAAAGTTAGTAATAGCTACTTTCTGATTTTTCAGTACCTTTCACAATGAGTAAAATCACTTGTAATTCAAAAACTATTGCATTTAGAGAATTTTGTATATATATATGTTTTTCAGCTACTTTTGGGTCAGCTATAACATAGTAAAATTGCAGACCCGTAGCTGATTGCATAGCCGAGTAGTAGCTACTTTGAGGTTATCACTGTTGAGTAAATTGCTTGTATCTTCAAAACTGTTGCATTTTGAGTGTTTTGTTTCATATGTTTTTTATGTACTTTTGGGTCAACTATAACATTGTAAAATTACAGACCAGTAGCTCATGGCATAGCTGGACAATAGCTATTTTCAGGTTCTCACTGTTGAGTAAATCAGTTGTAACTTGAAAAATATTGCATTTAGAGTATTTGTTTAAATATGTTGTTCACCTACTTTTGGGTCAGCTATAAGATAGTGAAATTGCAGACCTGTATGTTATAGCATAGCTGAGTAATAGCTACTTTCAGGTTCTGACAGTTGAGGAAATTGGTTGTAACTTGAAAACTATTGTTTTAGAGTATTTTGTTTAAATATGTTGTTCACCTTCTTTTGCTTCAGCTATAACATAGTCAATTTGCAGACCTGTATGTCATGGCATAGCTGAGTAATAGCTACTTTCAGGTTCTCACTGTTGAGTAAATCAGTTGTAACTTGAAAACTATTTCATTTAAAGTATTTTCTATAAATATGTTATTCACCTACTTTTGGGTCAGCTATAACATAGTGAATTTGCAGACCTGTATGACATGGCATAGCTGAGTAATAGCTACTTTCAGGTTCTCACTGTTGAGTAAATCAGTTGTAACTGGAAAACTATTGCATTTAAAGTATGGTATTTTCTATAATATGTTGTTCAGTTACTTTTGGGTCAGCTATAACATAGTGAATTTACAGACCTGTATGTCACGGCATAGCTGAGCTATGTCTACTTTGAGGTTTTCTCTGTTGAGTTAATTAGTTGTAACACAAAAACTATTGCATTTGCACTATTTTCTTTAAATATTTTTTAACCTACTTTTTACACCTAAACAGTTACCTTGTTACTTTCCTTCTGAATACCATTTGCAGGGCACAACTTTTGTGTCCTTTTCTTCTGTCACTTCTACTCTGAAACTCAAAACACATGGTCAGCTGACACAGATCCCGTTCCCGGGCACTGATTGCTTGTTCTATTGGTTGTTTTCCCAAATATTTACAAGAAAGGTGCAATTCAAGGGAAAGTTAGATTTCATTTTTATGTGGCATGTCATGTACTCCAGGCTCAAGGAAGATATATACTTTATGGTAACTCTAAATATAACTTGTTTATAGCAACTTTAAGGTTACCACTCTTATAGCCCATATTCATAAATGAATCTATTGATTCCACTCATATTTGATATGTGGCTATATCTGTGCTCTAGGAAGGTGGACTGAAGGAATGCCTAGGGAGAGATAATTACAAGGGCAGTGGTCTTTTTCTTTTGTATTACAAAGAGAGATTTTGTGAAACGGTAGAGTAATAACTGAAGGAACAGAAAACAAAAGTTTGACTGCTAGAGGCACTACTTTCAGTATATGATTGTGAAAATAAGACCATAGCAAATTTTTTTGGTGTCACAAATCAGAATTCTTTTATGTTTTCTGGAGGGTGATTTGAAAAACATGTTGCCGACCCATGTCTATATTCAACAGTAAATCCCCTTTGTTTCTACAACTACTGCTGGTTTAGGGTTGTAAGGAGTTTGTCCATATTGGAGTATGCTCGGTACCTGAAAATCGGCCATCATTGTGGAGGAAACAAGGAAAAACTTTGGAATCAGGTGCTCATGAAACACTTTTATTATTGTTCATTATTCTCAAACAACACTGGCAAATTTGGGAGTTTTTACTATCATTTTCCTTATATATTTAATTTTTTTAAAACAGGAATATATATATATATATATATATAATATAGAGTAGACTAGTATAAAAATTGGCAAATGCTACTCTTTTCTAGTTTGATATTAGGAGTTTTGGAAATATTGGTAAAAAATTTATTAAAATGAGTCATTATGTTAAAATCAACAAATTCTACCAGTCTTCAAAACACAGCCAAAAAAGTGCCCTTAGCTGTAGTGAAAGAGTACATCAGTTAATATATTACCGGTATTATATCCCCAGACGAAAGTCGGGGATATATTGGATTCAGGTCCGTCGCGCCGCCGCCGCCGTAGAAATTTCATTGTGGACGCGATAACTCAAAAATGGATCAGTATTTTTTTTTCAAACTTGGTACACATGTTAAGGGTGCCCAAAGGAAGATCCCTATTTAAGGTGACCTTAAATTCCCAATATTAAAGAACTTATGGCCACCTTAAGGTCAGAAATTTGACTTTTGGCCACTTAGAGCCCTCTAGGTCACAAACTATGAGGCTCATCTGGCTAAAATTTTACCTGAGAACACACTAATATATTCTTAGTACATGTGCTGAAAATCAAGACTTTAAGTTGAGGAGAAAATTGTGTTTGAAGCCAATAAAGACCCCACTTAGGGATTTTTTTCCTACATTTTTCACATATTTTGCCCTATATTTTGGAAGTGGTAATTCTGATGAGTCTTAAACTATACTAGGTATAACTTTTATATGTAATCCTTGTCTGTGAAAAATTTAAAGGCTGTAGGTTTACTGTAAGGTCAACTTAAGGTCTCAAAATTACCCACAAAGACCCAATTTATGGACTTTTTGCCACTTTCAAGCACTGTAGCTTTCAAACTATGTCTCTCATCTAAGTGAAATATCATCTGGGAATATATAATTATGTTCTTTTTATATGTGCCCCAAAACTTAGGTCTTTAGTAGACATTTAGCCTACAGGTGTACGAGGACCATGAACACCCTCCCCAGTGACCATTTTAAGACATTTTTCACATATATTGCTCTGTAACTTGGAAATGGTAAGCCTGAGAAGTTTCAAACTGTAAAAATGCTATGTGTAATCTTTATATGTGACAGATTTTAAGTCTGAAGCTTTAATTTGAAGGTCACATTGCAGTCTCTAAAAGGCCCACAGTGACCCAATATTTGGACTTTTTACCACTTTTAAGCCTTGTGAGTATTAAACTATGTGATTGATAGAGCTGAAATCTCATCTGGGAATACATTATTTTGCTGTTTTTACATGTGCCGAAAATCATGGCTTTTAGTAGACATTTAACCTGTGTATGAGGACCATAGACACTAACCCAAGTGACCTTTTTTAACATTTTTATTTTCTGTATTTTGCAGTGTTATTTAGTAATGCTAAGTGTGACAAGTGTTAAATTGCATTATATATAATTAAGCGGCCCGTCAGGGACGCTTATTTGTTTTCACCGAAGTTCGACTGATCGCTGCCGCCGCCGGATTATGCTCTCCCTTGAATAACTTCTTAGCCTTTCAAATTTTTCTTTCCTTCTTATTTTCTTTAAAACTATAGGGGCGGGAAAATTTTTTAGGATACTTTGCTCAGACCTTAAGCTTTACTTAAGGTAACCTTATGCATAGCTCCAAAACACCCTGTCATCGCGTTTCGGAAAAAAACACACACACCTGTGCTGTAAAATTTATCTGGTACATTCTAGACCAAATTTCCAAGGTCGGAAAGGATTTTCTCATCAATTGCACCATAGATACCTGAATGGGAGGCGTTTTATTTTTGTAAATTTTTTAAAAATGGGTACTTGGTCTGTATCTCAAAAACGGTTAGGATTTTGGCGTTTTGTTGGAATAACTTATTCAGCTACTTTTTGATAATCTTTCACATGCCGAAGTTTTAGCTCTGTATCTGCAAACTTAAGGTCACCTTAATGACCAAAATGGGGGTTTTAACTCTCCAGTTCACTTAGTTTTCCACACTTTTCAACCAAACTTGGCATATATATTAAGATTTGCCAAAGGAATATCCTGACTTTATGGTGACCTTAAACTGTTAATATTATTAGGGCTATGGCCCCCCCTAAAGTCATCAAATTGGAATAAAATTGTCTGGCCTGTTATTTTTCCATCTTTTTAAAAATCTAACATATATTGATATTGAGGTACATCAAAAGAACACTCTTACTACCTTATGATTCAAATATTAATAATGTTAGGGCCATCTTAAACTTAAAATGTAGAGTTTTTCAGCCCTAACCTTAGTTAATGTGTACATTTTTCCAATAAAACTTGCGACATTTATAAAGGTTGGCAGAAAGGACATTCTGCTTTTATGGTCACCTTAAAGTCCCAATATGAATGAAGTTATGGTCACTTTTCAGTGAAAAAGGAAGTTTTCGGCCTCCAGCTATCTTATTGTTCAACTGACCTCAGCTAAACTTTGTACACTTATAAAGGATGACAAAAGGGACATTCTCACTTTATGGTCACCTTAAAGTCGCAATATGGATGAAGTTATGGTCACCTTGCACTGAAATTATGGAGTTTTTAATCTCCAGCTATCGTATTGTTCAGCAGAGCTCAATTAAATTTTGTACACTTTTAAAGATGACATTAGGGATATTCTTATTTTCTTTCCACCTTGGAGTTCCAATACAAGTACAGTCATGGCCATCTTGACGTGAAAATGAGGATTTTCAGCCCCTAACTGATTTACTGTTCAGTAACATCAGTTTAACTTGACAATGATTATACTAAAGTAAGATTTTGTATAACATTTCACTTAAAATTCCTGTACTTAAGAGGCTTTGGCCATCTTAACATGATAAATATATACTTCTTGCTCCCTCCTCATTTATTTTAACACTTTTTAAAACCACACCTGGCATTAGTACTGCAACGATAGTTCGGTGGTTCGGTATATTCGGTCATTTTCGGTGAAACAGAGATCCGCGAACCACTTGGTGGCAAACGAAAGTTCGCGAATCTCATCCCGAGTCGCGGTAACGCATATATATTGCATTATCGCCCGCGTTTTCGCTGTAAATATTGGGAAAATTAGACGAATTTTGTTTAAAAATCAAATAAAAGGACACATATATTGTCTTTTTAACCCAAGTCCTCCATGTTTCCTTGCTTCTAAATGCCTTAATTTGATTGGTCGAGCAGAAACGGCACTGTCCAATCATACTTTGTTTAACAAAAATTCGGTATTTATCAATAGAAAACACGTTTATAGTAAGTGATGTAAACTCACCAGTGGATGTAAACTTGCCACTTTTTTCATAGTTTTGTTAAATATATATAGAAATAAATATCTATTGTACAACAAGATTTTATTATCCAGTTTTTAATATTTTCACTTTTTAAGGTATATTTTTGCATAATGCACTCTTACAAGTGACTTCAAAGACAATTGTTAACAAGTAATAGCAAACATGAACACTGCTCATTTGCGCTTATGTTTGCAAATGACCACTGCACAGGCAAGTTAAATTATGTCAAATCGATTCGTGAATCGATTTGGTTTGCAATGATTGATTCGCGGATCGATTCGGTTCGTAATATTTTGATTCGTTGCACCCCTACCTGGCATATGTATAGTTAAAATATTTATGCTGTCTGGCAAACCTAATCTCTTAGTGTTTATGAAGTTATGACATCTTCAAAGAAAAAAATGAGCTATTTATGATGCACTGATGTGGTTATTAACATATTGCAACTGATCAGTGTTCACATACCGGTAATATAAATTCCCAATTTTAGGCAGATTAAAAAACCACATTCTTCTGATTCCATTCTTTTGGAATTGTGGGGATATAACTTTTCCTTTTTGGAAGAAAAGCTCAATTGAATCAACTTTTGTTTTGTAGAAGGAGTTGATGATCTAGCTACTTGTTCACATAGACTATATAAATTGGTCAAATGTATAGGGGTACGGACATTTCGTACCCGGACATTTCGTACCGGGACTTTTCGTACCAGGACAATTCGTACCCGGACATTTCGTACCCAGACTAGGACATTTCGTACTCAAAATTTAAAAATTCAAAAATTCAAAATGTTTTATTTATTGGTAGATTTTATTGAAATTTTATAGCACTTTCTCAGTTGGCAAGGTTTTTTGAGTTTTAAGGTTTTGGGAGGAAAATATGTGTTGGATTTAAAGTTCATCAATTTAAAGTTCATCAACAAATATTGTTTTAGAGTCTATAATTTAAAAATCACTTTAACTACAGCCACTTTACATATTTTTCAGTTTTAACAATCATAATAGAATAAATAATAGAACAAAACAAATAAATTGTGTAATGAATGTCAGAGAGCACAGAATCCCTCCTATTCTTTTATCAACAGCTTAATGGGTTTACCAGGTGACACTTGTTTTGTGTCATAGGATGACAAGCTTTATTCAGGGTTTGCACATGTTTTTGTCTTTTTGTTTTCATGTTTGCAAAAATAATCTCCTGGGGATTAACTGTTCATAGAGTCAAGTGTCACAGAAAACAAGGTTCCTATTAGTGACCAAGTTTGTGGTTTCATAGAAAAAGAAAAAATGCTGAAAAGGTATGAGTAAAATCTTTATTGAATGAATAACATTAAATCAAATAATCAGTTAATGATATTGTCTCCCGCAGAATAGATACCTTAACAGTAAATACATGAACAGACCCAGACTATGAACTTCCACACCCCTCAAAGCACCATATAAAATTTAAAAATGATAAACAAAAGATGTTAGACAACACATTGATTTAAATATATGGACAATTTCAGAGCTTCAGACCCCAAAACTTTAAACAACTAATTTTAAACATAAACTTTAAAAATACTTTTGCACAAGGTAAACATACATTAGAGCACAGTAAAAATTGTAACTTTAAATTATGGGGGTACGAAATGTCCTAGGCTTGGTACGAAATGTCTGGGTACGAATTGTCCTGGTACGAAATGTCCGGGTACGAAATGTCCTGACTTCTTTCACAATATAAGATGCTTGAAAAAAACAACACTTTCTCATAAACAGTTTTTCTTGTACAGCATTTTATGTATCTCCAGCTGAGTGGAAATGAATGACTTGTCCTTTTCTTCTTCCTCCCCAACTCTGTATTTGCTTTTGTGTGATATCTATCAAAAGGCACATTTATGGAAAGTCTTTCTATGCAGAAAGAACCCCCCAACTCCCCTTTAGTGCACATAAAAAGCAAGTGGAAAAAAGAATTGCCTCAGTGGGGGAAGTGGGGGGGGGGGGGGTTGATGGAGGGAGATGATAGATAGAGATATATATGCGTGTGTGAAGCAAAAGTGGAACAAAAAAAGTGGAATATTTATGCTATTCTTTCGAATGTATATTGTTTTCTTTTACTTTCTTGCATTTCACTTAGACTTCTACATTTAATTAATTTTAGCTCAAGTGGGAAATGAATTTTTGAAACTTTAATCCATTCAAATTCCTGAAGTGATGCACTAAATCACTTATAACTTGAAAAGTATTGCGTTCACAGCATTTTGTTAAAATATGTTATTAGGCTACTTTTTCCACAGCTACAAGTCCAGTAACTTGTTTGGTCTTAATTTTGTCCATTATTGAAGTGTGGAATGGATCATGATCTCCTACTCTTATTCCTAAGCCTAGATTTTTAATTTCAATTGCTAAATCATTCATAAATATTGCACTATATAAACTCATACTTTTCTTTCCCAATAAATCCAGTAACATTTTTCTAGCGCTATAGCTTGACTTGTTTGTAACTTGATTTTTCTTGTAAGCAATAACTCTGAAGCAAATTCAGTAACTTTTGAACAAAAAGTCTACCGCACTATGGTTCACTGGATTTTATTAGTGGTTTTGTTAAGTTTTTAGTTGAAGCACAATCACTAATTTTTTTCTCAATGACTGTTGGACTTTCTTGAAACCTTTTTTTGTATATATGCATTCTTCATTGTAAAGGTTTTGGCCACCTCTGGTATTTTTATTGTTTCCATTTTGCAATACTATGTAAATATATCAACAGTGAATTAAATGCTAATGAAATCAACTTGCATACTTTATATAGTGCAACTTTAGTTCAGTTAATGTTCATCTCTTTCAACACTATATATCCTGAGTAGTTATCTAAATGGAGTATTGATTGATTGATTGATTGATAAAAAATGAAAATGTCTATATGGTTAGAAAAAATTTCTATTGTGGGTGAACATCCTACCCTGTCAGATTGTTGTGGGCAAAGTTCCTTGTGGGCAAAGTGCCTGTGGATAGAGTTTGCATTGGGCAAAGTTCTTGTGAGCAAAGTTTCTGAATTCGCATCAGTCGTCTGGGAATACCATTTTGCTTGCAAAATAAAAATATTGTAGATTGAATTACTCAAGTTCTTATCTAAGTGGTTAATTATGTTTTCCCTCAAAATTGTATCACACAGGAGGGGTCCCATGAAAAATACCCAGTCAAAACATGTTGCGTGAGTGATGACCTGTCTGGGGATATTTTGGCGCCGAGTTCTCCCAATCTAGTTAGACTCTCATTCCATCCCAACTGTTAATTGTTTTTGCTTCATTTCAAACTTTGCAAAATTTGTCTATGCGTAAGCGATAAGTTTGTTGATTGTTGATTCTTTGGATGTGGGTACAATGAATGGTTTTTTGTAATTTTATCCCTTTCCAAATTTCCAGTATGTCTGCTTCGTTTGTTAATTTTTAAACTTGTGTGTTTATAATATGACCACCATGCTTAATGGTTACATGCACAGAATGGATATGGTAGGTATATGATGTATGGTAGATGATATGATAGTTTACAGGTCAGTTATATTCAAGTGCTTATCTGGCCCAAATATGTATCATTGTGAAAATATACAAATTGAATATTGTTAGAATTTTTAGAAGTTTTTGTTACTTATAGACCTTGAATATTGAATAAACTTATTTTCCTTCAAAATGCAGCAGTCAACTCATACCTTTATTTTTCTGTCAAGAAAAGATAATCCAGTTTTACAGAAGAGTTAGTAAGAAAAGTTGTAGCAGCCAAAATATAAGACATATTTACATCAAAGTTTAGTCATACGATCCTAAAAATAAGTTGTAACTGCCTACCCCTGAAAAGGTTTTTAAAGATCATCAAAATATGTGATGTGCCTCTGTGATTGTTGTTTTGACTAGCAGGGATGAGATTACAAGCAATCTTTTACTATTAGTATCACTATGTATGTCTATTGGATTTGTACTGGGACCAGGACAATAGTCAGTGATTAGTGTTGTCAATAGAGTAATGGTATTTTGCTCTCCATTTGGTTTTTACTTAAGATTAAAGAACAAAGATTTTGCATAAGATTAAATAACAAAGGTTTTGCTTAAGGTTAAAGAACAAAAACCGCTTTGCATTTTGGAGAACTGTGAAAACATCAAAACAATAAAAAATCTTGTTACATGTCCATATGTCGTGACTTTACATTGGTTAAAAATGGACTTTATTAACTTAAAGATATTTTCCATTTCAAATTCTTCAAAGTCATGTACACACTTGTGTGTAACTTATCGAGGGGGAGGTGGGGTGGGGGAATCCTCACCATATGTGAGTAGGGATATAAACTGTAAGATGATTACTTTGATCTCTATAGATTTTGGTTGATTGATATTTCTGACATATTTGTTTTTTCTTTCAACTTGGACATTATTTCTCTGTCAAGTATCAAATTTGTCTTTAAAAAGCTATCCATAAAGGATCTCCTGTGTCAATAAATTTATATTTTATGTTGTTATATGTTGTGTGTCTATTCCATGTATTACTATATTTATCCATATAAATACCCCAGGAGCTACCGTATTTATCTGTACAAATGTCACCTCCCAGTTAATCTCCCCCCCCCCGCCTCCTTTCAACCTTTGCAAAGTTCATATTTCGGGGTTTTGCATCCCTCTCAATAGCTCGCACCTTTGTGATTCCGGGATTCCGAAAAAGATGCATTTTAGCTCTTCTCCAATCAAATACTGCTTACAGGAAATAAACAAAATGAAAATGACTCATGACAGTTTTGACCACAGATGCATTAAAATCAGCAACAGTACGAGATAAAAGTTAATAATTTCTTCAGATTTGAGGTTAAACTTTGTTTCTAATATTTTAAGCTGTCCCACCATTATACTTGCTGGCAAGCGAGATCAAGGCTGCAAGTGTCCATTATCGCCCATTGCAGCTGGACTCGAGAGTTGATTTATTTTCTGTAATAGTCACCCCCTTTTGAAAAATGTATCAAAACCATCACAGTGTCTGGGAGTTTACCACCCTTATCTCGATTGTAAACACATAAAATTGTAGTGGACCTTAAAATTTTAGAAACAAGGCCTTAAATCTGAAGAAAGGATAAACTTATATCGTATATTTTTGTAGACTGTAAGGCCTTCTTGTTCAAAACTGCCATGTTTTGTTTATTTTCATTTCCTGTCAGCAATATTTCAGTTGAGGATGTACTGAAATGCATCTTTTTTTGGATTCCCAGAATTTGCAAAGGTGAAGAGCATGGGGGGGGGCATTTATTTGGGATGTTGCGTCTATAGGACTACATACTGTAAGTGAATAGTGCCCTGTGTGTGTAAGATTTTGTAAAATGCATGGCTTGCATGTTCCTTCTATATCCACTATAGTATGTTCCAAATAACTCCCAATTTTTATTTTATTGAAAGTACACTTTGACACCCATTCTGAAAAATTTTCATCCTTAGAATTTCTTTTATTCAAAGAATTTTTCCCAGAAAATTGTTGTTTTGGTAGAAAAATTCTAAGAGTAAGAATGTTCGGGAGCATGAACCTGAGATGGGTGAAGGACTATGTGAGTTTGACCTCTCCTTCATATTCCTCACATTTAACCAGCCATATCATCAGAATTTGAACCAAAATACAGAATACAGAAGGTTGAAAGGGTGTACACGGCCAAAGTTTTGCAGCCAGTTTAAAAGTTCCAATCTTGGCCATTTTTGTATCCACCGGAGGGCCGAGGCATCCGGTGGATACTTTGGTTTAGCGTTCGCTATGCCACACATAGAAAGATTTTCGGTGTTAACGTTCTAAGAAGAAAACTACACCACCTAGGTTCACTAAATTTGCAGGATATCTTCATTGGGGGATAAACTACTCTGGGACTAAAATTAGCCTCATTCTGAAAAACAAGATGGCCGCTGCAGGCATTTCTTTGAAAATTATCTACATTTTTCTACTGGCTGTTTCTCATAGGTAGAAGGTTGACTCTCTTCATAGGTGATATGTATAACACATATACATGTGCTCTACAACCTTGCACACATTTGACCTTGAAGCTCTTAATTCAAGGTCATCCACAGAGTGCCAAAGTAACCCACATAGTGGACTTTAAAAGTGCCTATATCTACCTTATTATTGGTCCTAGAGGTTTGCAATGTGAAACCAACCTATAGGAAATCATGGACTGGGAATCTTCTGATGTGGTCAGATTTGATCTTGAGCTCCTCCTTCAAGGTCAAACGATAGTTCACTGGCTTTGGTGAGTTGTCTTTCCAGTGGATACAAATTTGCATCGGTTCTCTGATTCGTAGGTCTAGTTTAGAGTTAGCAGAAGTTTAAATAAATTATGTAAAGAATTGAAGTTGTATGTTTACACAACACAGAATTTCATCCTAAGATCTAGTGTGGTTTTCAAAACTTATATCTCCAACCGTTAACTAAATTGTTAGTGGAGATATTATTATGCCCATGTAACAACCTGGTTTTTGGTCAGTACACCAGTGTATGGTGTAGTGAAGTGTTAATTTTAAACATTGGAATAAAACACCATTGTTTTTTTTCAACTAGTCTTTTGGTTGAAAACATTTTACTACATAATCTCCAGCTTTTAACCTTGGATAATATAGATCTAATGATTCTATTCTGAATTTCTGGTATACCCGGTAGTTACTATTAAGACTTCTAAGAATGGTATTTTTTATTCGAAAAATTTTGTCGATTTCATATGGCAACCTTTTCATATTACTTTAACCATCCATTGGTCATACTGAGGAAATTTTGATTATATTATAGATTGAATTATAATAATTAATTTGTTTGTATTTTTTAAATTATATTTGATTCTTAACTGATGGAAGCTTGTCTCCAGACTTGTATTCAATCACAGGCAATGTATTACCATTGCTATTATATTTGAAAATTTTCAATCTGGTACCATTGCTATATGAAATCAATCAATAGGAGGTCATGACCTGTAAATCTTTTGCAAGTGTTTACTTTGACCTTTGACCCCTGCTTCAAGGTCAATTGGGGTCATCCATAAAAAGGCATTATTATCTCTCTTATTATTGGTCCTGGAAATTTTGGATGTGAAAGCAACTTTTTTGGCATCACTTTGAAAAAAAAAAATTGCTGTATTCTTGGATGTTTTGCCAAAATACAAAAAAGGAGAAAAACAACAACACAAATACAGATAGAGATAGAGTGATTTTAATCGAATTTTAGAACACATATGGTCACCCCTAAATTTAATCTAATGTAATGTTGATATTAATAATAGAGCTTAATCCTCAGCAAGTGAAACTGGACAAAAGTTTAACATTTGCTGTTTCAAGGTCACACTACTTCTATCTTTTCTTTCAGTCTTCGTGGCTTTAATACAGCCGCTCGATAGTTTAAAACCATCATAAAGCACTTGAATATGTCTTTTATTCCTATATTATTACATGACATTTTCAATCAGTTACTATTACTATTAAAATGAACTTGACTTCAATCTTTTACTTCTCTATTACTTTTATTACCTTGTTTACATGTCTAGTTGTAGCTTAAGATTGGGTTAAAAGTATCCTGCTTATATTTCCTTCAAATTCCCTGTTTTTAAAAGAAATTATTACAGAATTAAAATTTAGATTTAATATAACTGTAGATATCGGTGAAATAAAAATCAATGTTGAATAAATTCTTTCAGACCAGAGATCCTCAGTGGCTTAGTGGTTAGCAAGTTTGGCATCTAATTACAGGCTGTCACCTCTTCGTGAGTTTGACTCCCACAAGTGGATATACTGGGGACCAGTCCCAATACGATCCTTGCTGATGAATTGGACGTAAAACCCTAACTTTGATCTTTGTTCTTTCAGACCAAAAAGCAGGTCAGTGGATGAGAGTGGCTGTACTCACAATGATCAGGAGAAGGAGAACACCAGCCCTAGTCCACACTTCACCCCGCTACCGTGGGATTCCCCCGTCTCCACGGTAACTCACAGGAAGGAGCGAGTGGAGGCACCCACTCATGCAGGTGAGACCAGTGACGCTTTATATAAGCCACAGTATTTACAGAAAGTGGATGTACGGGATATCTACACTGATCACAAAATCCTGAGAAACAATATTCTGTTATAATAGTCATGCACAGTAGCATCCCTTGGGCACTAATTGAGAAAAATGTAACTTAGGGGATGGCTGTATGTGTGGGAAAAGTGTGGGGAAATCCTCCAGTTTTATTGTATGTTGATATACACATTTTGCAATAGGGCTAAGTTCATGCACTTTTCATTAATTTAGGCAGGAGGAAATTAAGCAGAATATTTTAAAAATAACTTTAAACAATCCTGTGTGGGAAATATTGGCATTTATGAAATATTATAGGTGCTTTTGGAAGAGTATAGTTTCACATGTATTTGACATTTTGTGCCGACCTATTTCTGTCTCTGGCCTTTGAATTTGCATATTGCTATTGTCTTGTTGCACCTTAGAGTCCACTACTCAGTGGAGATTAAGCGCTATAAAAGTCGAATTAGAATTAGAAATTGTTTTTGATCAATTTTTCACTTCAGCCACATTTCATAGCTGGTAAAAATTGTTGAAATTTTCACAACATAAAAGCATTTTATTTCTTGAAAAAAAGGCTCAACAAAATATGGTAGCAAGTTTAAGGGCTGTAACTCACATGGGATCAAGATCAAGTCAGCACGTGACTTCATTACCACAACCCACCTTTCCCAAACAAGTGATCCAAGCAGACACAATTTTTAATGTTCCATATACCATTAGACAAAAATAATATTGATAACATGTACACCACAATATCATATCAACATGTCAGCTTAATATGAACATGATACACCATATGTGACAGTAAATTAGAATGGAATTCAGGCTATGGGTAATTTGATATTATTATGTCCACCCCACTGGGGGGTGGACATATTATTTTTGCTTTTTCCGCTGTCTGTCGTCCGTCGTCACACTTCGTTTCCCGTCATTTCAAGGAAAAGTATTTATCCTATCTTTACCAAATTTGGTGCGGGTGTTTATTGGGTTAATAGCTTGCATGGGATTGCTTTTGGTAAAGATAGCTCTATAACTAACTGAGTAATAGCTACTTAGCTACTTTTGTATACTTCTTTTGTTTCTGGGCATTTTAAGGAAAAATATTTGACATATGTTTACCAAATTTGGTATGAGCAGTAATTAGGTCAATAGCTTGCTTGGGATTGCATTTAGTGAAAATAGCTATATAACTGACTGAGTAATAGCTACTTAGCTACTTTGAGTAGCTTTTTTACTTTAAGCATTGTAAAGGAAAAGTATTTTACCTATGTTCACAAAATTTGGGATGGAGGATTATTGGATCAGTATCTTGCTTGGGGTTGCTTGTGGTGATAATACCATTATAGCTAACTGAGTAATAGCTATTATGCTATTTTGAGTTGATTTTTTTTCTGGACATTTTAATGAAACAATGTTTTCTATCTTCACAAAAGTTTGTATGAAGGATAATTGGGTCAATAGTTTGGCCAGGATAGCTTTTGGTCGATGATAGCTTTGTAGCTATCTGAGTAATAGCTGCTTTGTTACTTTGAGCTTACTATGAATTGCATTTCTGTTTTCACTCTTTTAAAAGAAACATATTTAACTCATCTTTTTAAAATTTGTTGTGAAGGTTTATAGAGTCAATTGCTTGCTTGGTATTGTTGTTGATGGTAATAGCTTTAATCTCCTGAGTAATAGCTACATAGCAAAAACATAAATATGTCTACCTCCTAAACCGTGCAAGATAGAGCGATTTTGTCGAAATTTTCGACCCACAGGGTATCTAAGTAATGTACTCTTGGCAATTTTCAAAAAAAATTTCCCCTCCCCAAAATTGGCGGCCATTTTTGCCAAAATTGAAAAAACACAAATTTACTTCTATCTCCTTAACCGTGCCAGATAGAGCAAGTTCGTCGAACTTTTCGACCCATGGGGTATCTAAACAATGTACTCTTTTCAATTTTCAAAAAAATTCCTCTCCTCAAAAATGGCGGTCATTTTGAAATTTCGAATTTTTGCCAAAAATGGAAAAACACAAATTTGCTTCTATCTCCTTAACCATGCGAGATAGATAGATAGAGCGATCTTGTCAAAATTTTCGACCCACAGGGTATCTAAGAAATGTACTCTTGGCTATTTTCAAAAACTTTCCTCTTCCCAAAAATGGCGGCCATTTTGAATTTTCGAATTTTGCCCAAAAAATGGAAAAACACAAATTTGCTTCTATCTCCTTAACCATGCGAGAAAGTGAGCGATTTCATCAAAATTTTCGACCCAAAGGGTATCTCAGCAAACTACTCTGTAATTTTCCAAAAATTTTATCCCCTTAAAAATGACGGCCATTTTGAATTTTCGCATTTTTGCCAAAAATCTAAAAGCACAAATTTACTTTTATCTCCTTAACCGTTTGAGATAGAGCAATTTCGTCGAAACTTTCGACCCACAGGGTATCTGAGCAAACTGCTCTTTGCAATTTTCAAAAAAAATTTCCTCTCCCCCAAAAATGGCGGCCATTTTGAATTTTTGCCAAAAATGCAAAAGCACAAATTTGCTTCTATCTCCTTAACCGTGCCAGATAGAGCGATATCATCGAAATTTTTTCGACTCTCAATCTCAGCAATCTACTCTTGCCAATTTTGTCCAAGTTTTACAGCAAAACTCATGCTTCCCTTTGGGTGGACATTATGCATGCCAATGCATCCTATTTCTAGTTTATAAAAATAATAATAGAAACATTGTATAGCGCAAAATTGTTGAAGATCTTGTCCGAGCTATACTTTAGAAACTGTAAGGTGTAGGAAGTGCATACTTTGTAGGGACCTTGATTAGGGGGTGTAGGTGTGCAACATCATGGTGTGACCTTGATTTGACCTTTAACCTTGCTGAAGTGATCTTAAGTTTGAAAATCTTGTCCTGGCTATATCTCAGAAACCATAAGGTGTAGGGAGTTGACTTTTTGGTAGGCATGTTGGTTGGGGGTGCAGGTGTGCAATGTTTTGGTGTGACCTTGATTTGACCTTTGGCCTTAGCTGTAGTGACCTTGACCTTTATAAAAATCTTGTCCAGGCTATACCTCTGAAACCGTAAAGTGTATGAAGTTGATACTTAATAGTAGGGACATTGGTGAGGGGGTGTAGGATTGACCTATGACCATGCCATAGTGACCTTGAGTTTGAAAATTTTATCTGGGTTTTATCTCAGAAATCGTTAGATGCAGAAAGTTGATACTTGGTAGGGACATTGGTGTGGGGTAAAGGTGTGCAACATTATGATGTTACCTTGATTTGACCTTTGACCTTGTTGTAGTGACCTTGACTTTTAAAATCTTGTCCTTTCCATTTCTCAGAAATCGTAAGGTGTAGGAAGGGACAGTAGTTGGTGGGTATATGTGTACATCGTCATGTACATTTTCTTTCTCTTAAATTTTATTTTCTCTACTTAAACATTATTTAGACCTTTACAAAGCTGACACTGTTTGCTCTGAAAGCCTCCTGATTTTTATACTGTTTTACTTCTTCCGTATCTCATGGTATTGGATACTATTTCCCCAGGCTGTGGGGTACGCACATCTCTGATGGTATTTTTGTATCCACCGGAAGCATCCGGTGGATACTTTGGTTTAGCGTCCGCTACGCCGTCGCTGCCGCGCGTAGAGAGATTTTCGGCGTTAACGCTCTAAGAGGAAAAACAACAGCAGCTAGGTTCACCAAATTTGCAGGATATCTTCATTGGGGGGTAAGCTTCTCTGGGAAGGAAAATAGCCTCATTCTGAAAAACAAGATGGCTGCCACGGGCATTTCTTTGAAAATAATCTACATTTTTCTACTGGCTGTTCCTCATAGGTAGAAGGTTGAATCTCTTCATAGGTGATATGTATGACACATATACATGTCCTCTACAACCTTGCACACATTTGACCTTGAAGCTCCTAATTCAAGGTCATCCACGGTGTGCCGAAGTAACCCACATAGCGGACTTTAAAAGTGCCTATATCTCCCTTATTATTGGTCCTAGAGGTTTGCAATGTGAAGCCAACCTATAGGAAATCATGTGCTGCGAATCTTCTGATGTGGTCATATTTGACCTTGGACCCCTCCTTCAAGGTCAAACGAGGATAGCAGAACTTAAAAGTGCTTATAACTCGCTTATTATTGCTCCTAGAGGTTTGGGATGGTAAACCAACCTATAGGAAATCATGGGCTGGGAATCTTCTGGTGTGGTCGGATTTGACCTTGGGCCCCTCTTTCAAGGTCAAATGATTACAGCCAAACTTAAAAGTGCTTATAACTCGCTTATTATTGGTCCTAGAGGTTTGGGATGGTAAACCAACCTATAGGAAATCATGGGCTGGGAATCTTCTGGCGTGGTCGGATTTGACCTTGGGCCCCTCCTTCAAGGTCAAACGAGGATAGCCAAAGGTTAAAGTGCCTATAACTCGCTTATTATTGGTCCTAGAGGCTTGGGATGGTAAACCAACCTATAGGAAATCATGGGCTGGGATTCTTCTGGTGTGGTCGGATTTGACCTTGGGCCCCTCATTCAAGGTTCCAACAAGGACAACCAAACTTAAAAGTGCTTATAACTCGCTTATTATTGGTCCTAGAGGTTTGGGATGGTAAACCAACATATAGGAAATCATGGGCTGGGAATGTTCTGTCATGGTCGGATTTGATCTTGGGCCCCTTCTTCAAGGTCAAACGAGGACAGCCAAACTGAAAAGTGCTTTTAACTCGCTTATTATTGGTCCTAGATGTTTGGGATGATAAACCAGCATATAGAAAATCATGGGCTGGGAATCTTCTGGTGTGGTCGGATTTGACCTTGGGCCCCTCCTTCAAGGTCAAATGAGGACAGCCAAACTTAAAAGTGCTTATAACTCGCTTATTATTGATCCTAGTGGTTTGGGATGGTAAACCAACATACAGGAAATCATGGGCTGGGAATCTTCTGTCATGGTCGGATTTGACCTTGGGCCCCTCCTTCAAGGTCAAGTGTGAGGACAGCCAAACTAAAAAGTACTTATAACTCGCTTATTATTGGTCCTAGATGTTTGGGATAGTAAACCAACATATAGGAAATCATGTTCTGGGAATCTTCTGGTGTGGTCGGATTTGACCTTGGGCCCCTCCTTGAAGGTCAAATGAGGACAGCCAAACTTAAAAGTGCTTATAACTCGCTTATTATTGGTCCTAGAGGTTTTGGTGCATTGTCTTTACGGTGGATACAATTTGCATCGGTTCTCCGATGCGCTAGGTCTAGTTTAACTTGTTATATATAGAGTAAGAAATCTAAAATTCGCCACGAATCTAAAATTCGCCACCTCTAAAACCTTAGTTAATTTTATGAAGAAAATGATGTTTTGTCCAAAAATTGGTATTTTTCAGTTCAAAAAGCCTTAATTTACTGAACAGTCAACAAATCTCATCCCAATTAATTTATTTTGTTAGTATTTTCACATGTGGCGAATTTCATATATGTGGCGAATTTTAGATTTCTTACTCTACACAATTATGTAAGTAATAAGTAAAACAAGAGCACTCGGAGAGGAGAACCGAGTGCAGACTTTGCAAAATTTTTGCGCATGGTATCAACTGAATGATCTCATTTAGCCCATGCTCGCATTAGAGCCCATGGGTGCTAGCGTGGGCGAGTTCAGTAATAAATTGTTCCAGAATCAAGGAAATGGACCTGATCATGCCTAGATTTGAATCAGGTCTTCCCTGTAACAGTTTTGATGCTCCCTGAAAATTTTATAACGATCCATGCAGAAGTGTTTGAGTTATGCCATAAATTTATAAAACAAAGCAAACAGGCTGAGTAACATACATTGCAAAAATTTGCAAAGTAATAAATCCATACTAAAGAATGAATAAAGAAAAGCTGTAATACCTGGAGATAACATATAGTGAACTGTTTGTACTGGAATTTCAATACAACAAATATACCTTTCTAATGATGTATGTAACGTAATCATAGCTTACATACTTAATGAAATATTTATAGAAAATTGGCACTTGTTGATGAATTTGTTACACTATTTTTCAATAGTAAATGATAACATTAATAAAATATGTCCTGGGCTGTCATGATGGATATGTTGTCTTGGTTTAAGTTTACAGAGGAAAAAAAATTAAAATGCTGTGATTAAAGTTCATTTCCTTTTTGTTACATGGAAAAAAATTAAAAGAAACAAGGCTGAAAGGGGTGTTGGTGTACTCGCATGAGCGCAAAACCATCAGAGAGACAAATAGTGCACTGAAGCAGTAACTTGTCCTGGTACTAACGTAGACCATTGCCACTTAACTTCTGACAGACAGTCATTGTGGCCAAGCCACAAGTTCTACAAAAGACAGACAGTGATTGTGGCTATGGCACAATTCTGGAAAGTCTGGAGACAAAAAAAAAATTAAAAAATTGATCTCTAGCAAGCCTCATTAGATCTCGTGCTTAAAAAAATAAACTAGATAAATAAAAAAAATGGCCCACATGGGAATAGAACCCAGGAGTTTGATGTACAAGTCTCTACACACAGAGCTAACAGTGAAAGCTGTTTGGTAATGATGTTTGAATGTATATGTCAAATGTGAATGTAAAGACTTTATTGTTCAACTTGTGATCATTTCTGTATGGAATTTGTACACCATAAAAACTACCAGAAGCGCTAAAATAATACCTTTCTAATGATATAAATATTAACATATTTATAGGTTACATAGTTTTTGAAATATTGACAAGAATAAATTGTGAAAAAATCCTGGTATGGTATTGATTTATACACATGATGAAGAGAAGCAGATTTCAGCCAATTGACAATAACAAATTTGAACGTGATCAATGTTACAGTGTTTGAGATATAAGAGCAAGAATGTGTAGTGAAACAGAAGGACAGAAAGACAGACAGAAAGATTGAACAAAACTGATCACAATAACTTCTTCTTTTGTCGAGTGTTAACGATTAGAACACAGTGAATTTGAACATAATGAAAATTTACAAAATTATTAATTTTTTCAACAATGGAACTTAACCACATTTTCTATATTGGAATCCTATCAATAGAAAACTGTTCAAGTTCAAGGAATATGAAAAAATGTAATATTGGAGAAATAAACTACTTTTGCTTGGACTTTATTGGCGATTCAATCACAAAAGTAACCTCAAATAAAGGACGAGGGCCCGAGTCCTTTATTTAGAGGTTATTTTTGTGATTGAATCGCCAATAAAGTCCAAGCAAAAGTAGTTTATTTCTATTATAAAACGATTATTAATATTTTATCCAGTGTTCCCTGATTTTGTTTGTTTTCAAATTTATTTTCGAGATTATGTTGCGTAACCATGTTTGCTGAATGGAACAGCGTACATTTATGCCTCTATAATGGACTGTCACGAAATGCGCAGAGACGTGTTTTTGTTGACTGCGCTGCTATCCGTTTTATAATGTGCTCTAAAAGAAACAAGGCCACTGCCGCAGAGGTTATCTCCCGCCTTAGAATCAGTAATAATATAGAACTGAAGGAGATATAAGACCTTTTTAGTAAGACAACAAAGGTAAAAGTCAGCAATTGGAAAAGAGTCTCAGGCCTTTACTTCCTTTAAGTTGTTTTCACATTTGGAACCCCTAGTAGCAATGATAAGGGAGATATAAGGCCTTTTTAATAGGATAATCTGATTTAACATTAAACGTTATATGATGGCCATTTTGTTTTCGAAACTAGGCCAAATTACTATCAGGCTAACTTTCCTAGCAAATTTGGCTGCAATATTTCAAGTTTTAGAGCATCTTAAGGATTTTGAAATAATTGTCTATGGCGGCCATTTTGTCTTTCAAAGTAAGGCCAAAATTTTTCTCAGGCAAACTATTTGCAGGCCAGGACTTTTCATGCTCTGTCTTTACATTCTGAAGCCATAGCACCAATAATAAGGGAGAATAAGGACGTTTTAGTGTGATAACCCCATTTAACCATGAAGCAGGGGTCAAAGGTCAAATAAAACACCTGGAAAAGATTTCCAGGCCATCACTTCCTACAAGTTGTTCTCACATTCCGAACCTCTAGGAGCAATATTTGGGGAGATATAAGGCCTTTTTAATAGGATAACCCCGTTTGACATTTAACGTGATATGGCAGCCATTTTGTTTTTTGAACTAGGCCAAAATTACTATCAGGCTAGCTTTTCTAGCCATATAGCTTTTGTGCAAATTTGCTGAAACTAGCTGGAATATTTCAAAATTTAGAGCATCTTTATGATTTTCAAACAATTAGCTATGGCGGCCATTTTTTTTTCAAAATGAGGCCAAAATTTTGCAGAGACAGGTTTTCATAGCCATAAACATTCCCTGCGAATTTGGTGAAGATATTTGTATAAATAAATAATATATTAAGGTTTACGTAAAAACATAATGGACAGACAGACTCACGGATGCACGCACGTACGGAAGGCATTTTTTAATCTCCCGACCGCGGCAGGCGGGAGATAAAAAGATCTAACGGCTAGCAGGAATTGATATTATTGAAGACAAAACACACAAAATCGCAATGAATGATTGTGTGATAAAAGATAGTTGGTTTGTTTCTTGTATTCTATGTCACTGTTACGTATGCCAACAGTCGAGATGATGGTTACACAAAAATTGTTTTGGTGTTTCAATAAATTGGTGTATAAAACAGACTGAGATTGTGCTATTGAACATTCACAAGTTTAAAGGTGGTCAGTGTTTTATCTTCAGAGCTGTCTGTGCTAGCCAGCAGGAGGCAACCTGTTTCTTATATTTCCCTATTGTCAGTGTGTGCTTTAAAATTCATTGCAAAGAATAGAAATCTAAATAGAAGTGCCAAATTTTACTGTTTACACTTGTTGGGTACCTTGTGTATCCCCTTTATACACCATTGAACTATTACTGAATAAAAACCTTCAATTTCATCCATATAAGATGAAAGGAATGACTTGTTATCTCCCGCCGGGCTTTAGCCCGGGAGGGAGATTATGAAATGATGCCTGTGTGTGCGTGCGGGGGTGCGTGCGTCTGTGCGCGCGTGCGTGCGTTAGTTAGTCACGCAGATTTCTCCAAAACTACTACAGCTATAGATTTTTTGTAAATTAACTGTCCCAATGAATTTTCATGCCCTTGAAATTTTTTTTGGTTTTATGGACTTAGGCCTAAAGATAAGTGAGTAATAGCAATCTTAGCTACTTTGAGTAAAGGGCTTATAACTCAAAAACTATTGCAATTACAGCTTTTTCTTCAAATATGTTGTTCAGCTACTTTGTCCTTAGCTATAAGATGGTACATAGTTTGGGGTCCCATTGCATGCCATAAGTGAGAAATAGCTATTTTCTTATTTGTAGCAAAATAATGACGTAAGTAAATGTCAAATATCTTCAAAAGTATTAAAGTTAGGGAATTCTCTTCAAATTCATCTACTTTTTGATAGGCTATCATATAGTAAAGTTTCAGATCTGTTGCACATTAGATAGCTGAGTAATAGCTACTTTGAAATTCTACAGTTGAGTAAATCCATTGTAACTCCAAAGCTATTGCAGTTAGAGTATTTTCCTAAAATATGTTGTTCAGCTACTTTGTCCTTAGCTATAAGATGGTACATATAGTTTGGGGTTCTATTGCATGCCATAAGTGAGTAATAGCTATTTTCTTATTTGTAGCAAAATAATGACATAAGTAAATGTCAAATATCTTCAAAAGTATTACAGTTAAATCTTTCAACATGTTATTCATCTAGTTTTTGGTAAGCTATCACATAGTAAAGTTTCAGACCTGTTGCACATTGCATAGCTGAGTAATAGCTACTTTGAAATTGTGACTGTTGAGTAAATCCATTGTAACTCCAAAACTATTGCAGTTAGAGTATTTTCCTAAAATATGTTGTTCAGCTACTTTTTCCTTAACTATAAGATGGCATATAGTTTGGGGTTCTATTGCATGCCATAGGTGAGTAATAGCTATTTCCTTATTTGTAAGAAAATAACAACATAAGTAAATTTCAAATATCTTCAAAAGTATTCAAGTTAGGGAAATATTTTCAAATATGTTATTCATCTTAGTTTTTGATAAGCTATGAGATAGTAAAGTTACAGACCTGTTGCACATTGGATAGCTGAGTAATAGCTACTTTGAAATTGTGACTGTTGAGTAAATCCATTGTAACTCAAAAACTACTGCAGTTACAGTATTTTCACAAAATAATTTGTTCAGCTACTTTGTCCTTTACTATATGATGGCATATAGTTTGGGGTTCTATTGCATGCCATAAGTGAGTAATAGCTATTTCCTTATTTGAAATGACTAACAACATAAGTAAATGTCAAATATTTTCAAAAGTATTAAAATGAGGGAATTCTTTTCAAATATGTTATTCATCTACTTTTTGATAAGCTATCACATAGTAAAGTTTCAGACCTGTTGCACATTGGATAGCTGAGTAATAGCTACTTTGAAATTGTGACTGTTGAGTAAATCCATTGTAACTCCAAAACTATTGCAGTTATAGCATTTTCCTAAAATATGTTATTCAGCTACTTTGTCCTTTACTATAAGATGGCATATAGTTTGGGGTTCTGTTGCATGCCATAAGTGAGTAATAGCTATTTCCTTATTTGAAGCAAAATAACGACGTAAGTAAATGTCAAATATCTTCAAAAGTATTAAAATTAGGGAATTCTTTTCAAATATGTTATTCATCTACTTTTTGATAAGCTTTCACATAGTAAAGTTTCAGACCTGTTGCACATTGGATAGCTGAGTAATAGCTACTTTGAAATTGTGACTGTTGAGTAAATCCATTGTAAGTCCAAAGCTATTGCAGTTAGAGTATTTTCCTAAAATATGTTATTCAGTTACTTTGTCCTTAGCTATAAGATGGTACATAGTTTGGGGTTCTATTGCATGCCATAAGTGAGTAATAGCTATTTTCTTATTTGTAGCAAAATAATGATATAAGTAAATGTCAAATATCTTCAAAAGTATTACAGTTAAATCTTTCAACATGTTATTCATCTAGTTTTTGGTAAGCTATCACATAGTAAAGTTTCAGACCTGTTGCACATTGCATAGCTGAATAATAGCTACTTTGAAATTGTTACTGTTGAGAAAATCCATTGTAACTCCAAAACTATTGCAGTTAGAGTATTTTCGTAAAATATGTTGTTCAGCTACTTTTTCCTTAACTATAAGATGGCATATAGTTTGGGGTTCTATTACATGCCATAGGTGTGTAATAGCTATTTCCTTATTTGTAAGAAAATAACAGCATAAGTAAATTTCAAATATCTTCAAAAGTATTCAAGTTAGGGAAATATTTTCAAATATGTTATTCATCTAGTTTTTGATAAGCTATGAGATAGTAAAGTTACAGACCTGTTGCACATTGGATAGCTGAGTAATAGCTACTTTGAAATTGTGACTGTTGAGTAAATCCATTGTAACTCAAAAACTACTGCAGTTACAGTATTTTCACAAAATAATTTGTTCAGCTACTTTGTCCTTAACTATAAGATGGCATATCATTTGGGGTTCCATTGCATGTCATAAGTGAGCAATAGCCATTTCCTTATTTGTAGCAAAATTATGATGGAAATAAATGTCAAATACCTTCACAAGTATTAAAGTTAGGCAAATCTTTTCCTTTGTTATTCATCTACTTTTTGATAAGCTTACTTTCCTGCGTCCTTTATATTTTTGTTGCTTTTGCAGATCTAGGTCAATAGCTAAGTGAGTAGATAGCTGAGTAATAGCTACTACAATGAGTAAATGTCTTTTATCTCTAAAAGTATTATAGGTAGGCAATTTCTTCTAAATAAGTCATTCACCTACTTTTGGGTGATCTACCACATAGTGAAGTTGCAGATCTATAGCTTTTTGCATAGCACACTCATAGCTACTAAAATGAGTAAATGTATTTTATCTGTAAAAGTATTGCATACACACAATTTCTTCTAAAGTCATTCACCTATTTTTGGGTGATCTACCACATAGTGAAGTTGCAGAACTGTAGCTCTTTGGATAGCTGAGTAATAGCTACTAAAATGAGTAAATGTCTTTTATCTCTAAAAGTATTACAGGTAGGCAATTTCTTCTAAATAAGTCATTCACCTACTTTTGGGTGATCTACCACATAGTGAAGTTGCAGAACTGTAGCTCTTTGGATAGCTGAGTAATAGCTACTAAAATGAGTAAATGTCTTTTATCTCTAAAAGTATTACAGGTAGGCAATTTCTTCTAAATAAGTCATTCACCTACTTTTGGGTGATGTACCACATAGTGAAGTTGCAGAACTGTAGCTCTTTGGATAGCTGAGTAATAGCTACTAAAATGAGTAAATGTCTTTTATCTCAGAAAAGTATTACAGGTAGGCAATTTCTTCTAAATAAGTCATTCACCTACTTTTGGGTGATCTACCACATAGTGAAGTTGCAGAACTGTAGCTCTTTGGATAGCTGAGTAATAGCTACTGAAATGAGTAAATGTCTTTTATCTCTAAAAGTATTACAGATAGGCAATTTCTTCTAAATAAGTCATTCACCTACTTTTGGGTGATCTACCACATAGTGAAGTTGCAGAACTGTAGCTCTTTGGATAGCTGAGTAATAGCTACTAAAATGAGTAAATGTCTTTTATCTCTAAAAGTATTACAGATAGGCAATTTCTTCTAAATAAGTCATTCACCTACTTTTGGGTGATCTACCACATAGTGAAGTTTCAGATCTATAGCTCTTTGCATAGATCAGTCATAGCTACTAAAATGAGTAAATGTCTTTTATCTCTAAAAGTATTACCGATAGGCAATTTCTTCTAAATAAGTCATTCACCTACTTTTTGGTGATCTACCGCATAGTGAAGTTTCAAATCTATAGCTTTTTGGATAGCTCAGTCATAGCTAGTAAATTGAGTAAATGTCTTTTACCTCTTAAAGTAATACAGGTAGGCAATTTCTTCTAAATAAGTCATTCACCTACTTTTGGGTGATCTACCACATAGTGAAGTTGCAGAACTGTAGCTCTTTGGATAGCTGAGTAATAGCTACTAAAATGAGTAAATATCTTTTATCTCTAAAAGTATTACAGGTAAGCAATTTCTTCTAAATAAGTTATTCACCTACTTTTGGGTGATCTACCACATAGTGAAGTTGCAGAACTGTAGCCCTTTGGATAGCTGAGTGATAGCTACTAAAATGAGTAAATGTCTTTTATCACTAAAAGTATTACAGGTAGGCAATTTCTTCTAAATAAATCATTTATCTACTTTTGGGTGATCTACCACATAGTGAAGTTGCAGAACTGTAGCTCTTTGGCTAGTTGAGTAATAGCTACTAAAATGAGTAAATGTCTTTTATCTAAAAGTATTACAGATAGGCAATTTCTTCTAAATAAGTCATTCACCTACTTTTGGGTGATCTACCTTATAGTGAAGATTCAGATCTATAGCTCTTTGCATAGCTCAGTTGTAGCTACTAAAATGAGTAAATGTCTGTAAAAGTATTGAATATACGCAATTTCTTCTAAATAAGTCATTCACCTACTTTTGGGTGATCTACCACATAGTGAAGTTGCAGAACTGTAGCTCTTTCCATAGCTGAGTAACAGCTACTAAAATGAGGAAATGTCTTTTATCTCTAAAAGTATTAAAGATAGGCAATTTTTTTCTAAATAAGTCATTCGCCTACTTTTGGGTGATCTACCACATAGTGAAGTTGCACATCTATAGCTCTTTGCATAGCTGAGTAACAGGTACTAAACCGAGTAAATGTCTTTTATCTTTAAAAGTATTGGACATAGACAATTTCTTCTAAGTAAGTCCTTCACCTACTTTTGGGCGATCTACCACATAGTGAAGTTGCAGAACTGTAGCTCTTTGGATGGCAGAGTAATAGCCACTAAAATGAGTAAATGTCTTTTATTTCTAAAAGTGTTACAGATAGGCAATTTCTTCTAAATATGTCCTTCACCTACTTTGGGTTAATCTACTGCATAATAAAGTTGCAGAACTGTAGCTCTTTGGATGGCAGAGTAATAGCTACTAAAATGAGTAAATGCCTTTTGTCTTTAAAAGTATTGCAATCAAACATTAAACTTGTTGTCACTTCTACATGTGCCTCCATCTTACAAGGAAATTTATATTCCACTTTCTTTAGTACATCTAATTTATATGGCGGGAGATAAATGCATGCGTCAGAATGCTTGTTTCTTCTGAAATAAATTGACATCCATACGTGATTTATGTTGTGTTGGTTTAGTTCTGTATATAAAATCATATGAAGCTTACATAGAATACAGTTTGCATGATTATTAAACTTCAATGGAAATCTAAAGTACATGTCTACATGTAATATTTGAAATGGAGTTACCCACTTGTTTGTTGGACTGGAAATATTTACCATTTGTATGTCCCAAAACATAGAGACTTTAGAAATAGGTTCAGTGAAGTGATTCAAAGATCATTCCACCACCGTAATATGATGAAAAGTGTGTGAAGAAGAAGAGTGTTCTGCAGACCATATGGTTCAGAAATGGGTTGTATCAGTAACAATATGTAACAAATAAAAATCAAACAACCAACATACCAAGTGGGTCATTTATGCCCCTGTTCCACCACAAAACTAAGGCTACTGATTAAGAGTTTTTGGGGATCGGATTCTTAGTCCTGGACAGTCTGTTTGAGTCTATTTGGATCTGCTGTGGTTGGTATAAATATCAAACATGTTTGATATTTTTCATGACTTTAACCGATCCACTTTTGTCTCCCTACCTACAAATTCCGCAGTCTCAGGCTTCCTGAGGCCTCCTCAGACCCAAATTTACACAATCCTATGTTGTCTGAGGTGTCCTGTGACTCTTAATTAAGCCCACCCAGGCGAAAAAATTTTATTTTGACTATGGACTTGCATGGATGTCCATGGATGTCCAGGGGCACAAGTCCATGGATATCCATGTTTTGTTAAATGGCATCATAGTCAAAGACCATGGACTTAATGACCATGGTCAGAGTCCATGGTCTGTCATAACATGGTCTAGTCCATGGACTTTAACCATGGTCATTGTCCATGGATGTCCATGTTTTGTTAAATGGCATCATGGTCAAAGATGACGGACTTTGAAACCATGGTCTACTTCATGGACTTAACAAGTTGTCCATGGACTTAAACCATGGTCATTGTCCATGGTTTTCCATGTATATCCATGTTTTGTTAAATGACACCATCACGGACCATGGTCAGAGTCCGTGGTATGTAAAACATGATCTAGTCCATGGACTTCATAGGGTTATCCATGGAATTTATCCATGGTCAGTGTGTATGTATGGCCATTGACATCCATGTTTTATTACATGGAACCATGGTCAGAGAGAGGTTTCCATGATATAGTCCATGGACTACCCATGGTTGGCCATGTTCAATATGCAAGAATGTCTGTAGATGTTCGAAAAAAAAAATAGGTAATTAGAAGCTACATACCTTTAGTCTATTTGGAATATCAGCTTTGAAGATAGCCTGACATACTACACATTACTATATTTCCTTTTTAATGTAATGTATATAATTATCCAGATTATCTCATTCAATATAGAATGTAATAACACAGACATTTTGAATACATCTCAAGTATGTAAAACACTATTTCCTTTTTTAATCTAACTTTTATAATTATCCAAGATTATCCAATCTAATCTAACATGTAGAACACAAACAGGCATTATGAATACATCTGAAATATGTTAAACACTGAATATAAAGAAATTTTCACCACTCATTTTATGGAATAGATTCCAACAAAACACAGCTCTTTGTTTGAAATAATGAGTGAAAATGAGTTTGGCTTTCTTCAATGTAAATCCCTTGAGAACAGGTTTGGAGCCAAAATCCAGCCAGTGGTAAAGAACCCTATCTTGGGTACAGGAGTACTTGTTACTTTAAATTGGTGTTAATAAGTTATAGTTAGATATGAAGACTGGCCTTCAAAAGCTAGAAATTAATAAACAAAAAAAACAATACAATTTGGATTGGAGAGATCAAGAAATAGAATAAAATTATAGACTTACACTTCATAACTTGAGTATGTTGCAAATCTTCCTTCATATATTTTTCACTTTAAGGTGACCTGACCCTTAAGTTATCACACTCACAGGCAGCACAGTAACCTTATGTATGTACAGTAACCTGTGGAATAACTGACCTTAGTTTATATTTGCAGCATAATCATTATCACAAATTAGCGTAATCACCCCATGTACATAAGATAGGTTCTACATGATTTAATATAAATTGACCAATCCTAAACTGATACAAGTTGTTTTGCAAAGACACAGGTGTACTTAGACATATATAAATTAAGGCAAACTTTCATGTTAAGATAACCTGTTACTTCTATCTGGACACCCTTGTCAGTGAACACAGCTTATACACAACAGACAGAAAAGCCACCAGTGTAGTTTCCAGTTGCTAGCCTTATTCTTACACAATCTTATTTATTTAAATATATGTATCATCAGCAAATTATTAGAGTGTAACTGAATATACCTGTTATTTCAGAATAAAAACTTGTAACATGTTGTTATGTGGATAGGAAAGTTTTTTCAGAGCTTTATGATTTGATATGTAACAGCTTAGTTATCAGCCAATTATCAAATAAGAATAGCCTTTCAAGAAGACTATAAAATTGTGTCCACTGTATTAAATGTTTCATTATCTTCCCCATCACATAAAATCTTCCCTAGTTTGTATAACTGCACTAAAATGTGGAGATTCAGATAAGGCACATTGTTAATTTACAGTTTTATTCATTTGTTAATATATGATACAACCAAATGAAAAAATATTATTATTATGTTGAAATTATTTTTATTTTTTGCCAATGTTGGTTTGCCATGATTTTTCATGTTCTACTTTTCCATAATATAGTGGATCCACAAACGTCACAACAAGCCTAATAGTAATATTTTTTTCATGTTGCAAACAAAAGTATATAATTTATAAACATGAATTTAGACAGTGAGGACTGACAATTAAAGGTCATATGTTGCCTCACATGGACTCGATCTTAACATAGAGTCCAATATTGGTCAACCATGAATACTTAATTGCAGTTCTCGGTCAACCATGGACCAGAGAACAAACTCTATGGTCAACCATGGACACTTGAATGTAGTCCATGGTCAAACACGGACAACTAGACTGAGTCCATGGTCTAACATGGACACTTACATGCAGTCCATGGTCAGGACATCAAAAACCATCACGTCCATGGTTTTTGATGGTCTGGGCCTTCATATGAGTATGGATTTTGATGGTTGTTCATGGATATCCATGGTCGACCATCAAATACCATGCAGTCCATGGTCATTCATGGTCACCATTTCGCCGGGGAAGGAGTCTTAGTACCACGAGGCCTGGATTTAGTCTCCTCAGGCTGGTGGAACAGGGGCATTACTCTATACACTGTGGTAAAGAGAACGGATTTATATTTTCAGTCAATATCTAAACTTATTCCATCTATCCTTAGTATATTTAAAAGTTAATGTAGCAATATATGTGCTTTAAAATTTACTGATAGGCCTATGCTCGAGTGGGCAACTATTGATATGTTTTACCAGAGAAGCAATAAGTCAGATCTGAGTTACAGTTGAATCTCTTTAATTGGAAATATGTCTTCTCTCCAGTGATAAAATTAAAAACATATGCACCAATAAGGTTGGTACACTGGGCCATGGGACCAGGCACTGCATGTTAAAGTGGTGTACTTCTGATCCTTTGAGTTTTGACTTATTACAAAGGTCAGACTAGGAGTTTTATGTTCATTTCAATATAAAGGATATACCAGGACAGCTCTTCACAATGAGTAACTCTCCATATGGTGTCATGCATTGGTTTAGAACCTGTGGCCACACAGCTGAATGTATAGACGATTAAATGTCAAAATTGTGACCCACTCAGTCATTTAGACCTTATTGTATTTAAAAGACTTAACAGGGAGAAGATTTCACACTCAGGTATCCCATTTAAATTTGTTCGAAATGCATTTAAAACAGAATGTTTTCATCAAAACACAACTCTCACCTTGATTCCTTGTTTAAGTTCCCAGACTGACCTAAAATGGGAACTATAGTTGGTTGTTACTTGTTAGAGGCCTGGTGTTCCATTTGTGAGTGGTTTATGTTAGGTTTATGATTTGAAGTAATAAAAAATCCAGAATCCAGGGTATAGTTTACGCTGAGGTTTAAGATGCGTTCCCAATGCACAAAATATTTTCCCTATTATAGCTTCTCGATTGGTGTTGCCATTGCCTCAGAAAATCTTCTGATGGGTTTGCAATTGTTTCCCGATCCATCTGAATGGTATCTGATTGGTTTATGATGGACCTAAGATGAAATGGATGGATTTGCGATCACCATCAGATGGGAAGGATTGCTGTACTAGTGTAAGATAGGTTTAAGATTGCGATGATTAAAAAGGTGACAGTACAATGGGTTTACCATTTCATAAATCTGATAAGAATCTGGAAAGGTTTATGACAATTTCAAACAATCTGAATTTCTTGTAAACTGTTGCCGACGGATATCTGAGTGCTTTACTCATAAACGTATTGATAAGTTCCATATTTTCCATACAGGATCTCTGTACGATGACTTTAAGATTGTTCTGATTAAAAAGATTTACCTCCTGATTCCCGAAATATGGCAACTGGGAGCAGAGTTTACAATATACTAGTATCACAGAAATAGAACAGCCCTCTCAATTTCTGATGATTTTCACTGTTGAGCCTTTTTATGTCAGCTGACTTGTCAGTCAGCTGACATTATGGGATCACTCTGCGGCGTCTGCGTAGGCGTCCGTGTGAACGTTGTTCTCCTCCTAAACCACAAGGCCCAGAGACATGCTGTTACTTTTAAAAGATACCTTATCTATCGAGGATCATGATAAATCGTAAAATTCATGCAGATCTGTCTGTTCGTCTGTTCCCCAGAGCCGTTAGAAGCAAGGTACCCCCACCCAAAGTGTGAAAATTTCAACACTTTATCACAATTTTCTCATTGACTTTTGAAGGGATTTCTCTCATATTTTGCATATATGCACTAGACCACAGTTAGATTCCCTTTTGTGAGTGTCAGACATGGATCTTTCTTAATTATTTTTTATGAATTTTTTTAATAATATTTAATGCATTAAATTTCATAAAATCATGCACTAAATCACTTATAACTTGAAAAGTATTGAATTTAAAGCATTTTGCTTAAATGTGTTATTCAGCTACTTTTTTCATAGCTACAACATGGTGAGTAACTTGGGCATCTATCCCCATAGCTAAATGAGTAATAGCTACTTTGTGACTTTTTAATAACTTCCGTAAGGAGTAAAATTACTTATAACTTGAAAACTATTGCATATACAGAATTTTGTATAAATATGTTATTCAGCTACTTTTGGGTCAGCTATAATATAGTAAAGTTGCAGACCTGTAGCACATGGCATAGCTGAGTAATGGTTACTTTTAGGTTATCACTGTTGAGTAAATCACTTATAATGTGAAAACTATTGCGTTGCAAGTATTTTGTTTCCATATGTTATCACCTATTTTGGGGTTAGCTATAACATAGTGAAATTCCAGACCTGTAGCTCATTGCATAGCTGAGTAATAGCTACTTTGAGGTTCTCACTGTTAAGTAAATTACCTATAACTTGAAAACTATTGCATTTAGAGAATCTTGTTTAAATATGTTATTTAATATCTACTTTTTGGTCAGCTATAACATAGTAAAATTGCAGACATATAGCTCCTGGCATAGCTGAGTAATAGCTACTTTGAGGTTGTCACTATTGAGTAAATCAGTTGTAACTTGAAAACTATAATTGCATTTACAGAATTTTGTTTAAATATGTTATTCAGCTACTTTTGGGTCGGCTGTAATATATTGAAATTGCAGACCTGTAACATCATTACATAGCTGAGCAATAGCTACTTTCAGGTTCTTACTGTTGAGTAAATCAGTTGTAATGTGAAAACTATTACATTTAGAGTATTTTGTTTAAATATGTCATTCAACTACTTTTGGGTCAGCTATAACATAGTAAAATTGCAAACTTGTAGTTCAATACATAGCTGAGCAATAGCTATTTTGAGGTTCTCACTGTTGAGTAAATTGCTTATAGCTTGAAAACTTTTGCATTTACAGTAATTTCTTTAAATATGTTATTCACCTACTTTTCAGTGCTCTATAACGTAGTGAAATTGCAGACCTCTAACATTATTGCATACCTGAGCAATAGCTACTTTAAGGTTATCACTGTTGAGTAAATCAGTTGTAAATTAAAAACTATTGCATTTAGAGTATTTTGTTTAAATATGTTATACAGCTACTTTTGGGTCAGCTATAACATAGTAAAATGGCAGGCCTGTAGGTCATTGCATAGCTGAGCAATAGCTACTTTCAGATTTCTCACTGTTGAGTTAATCAGTTGTAACTTGAAAACTGTTGCATTTACAGTAGTTTCTTTAAATATATTATTTACCTACATTTCAGTCCTCTATAACAGCGAAATATCAGACCTGTGTAGCTCATTGCATAGCTGAGTAATAGCTATTTGGAGGTTATCACTGTTTATTAAATCAGTTATAACTTGAAAACTATTGCATTTTGAGTATTTTGTTGAACTATGTTATTTACCTATTTTTGGGACTGCTATGATACAGTGAAATTTCAGACCTGTACCTCATTGCATAGATGAACATTAGCTATTTTCAGGTTCTCACTGTTGAGTAAATCAGTTGTAACTTGAAAACTATTACATTTACAGTATTTTGTGTAAATATGTTATTCACCTACTTTTCAGTTAGCTATAACATAGTGTAATTGCACACCTGTACCTTATTGTATTGTTGAGTAATAGCTACTTTGAGGTTATTACTGATGAGTAAATCAGTTGTATCTTGAAAACTATTGCATTTAGAGTATTTTGTATAAATATGTTATTCAACTACTTTCGGGTCAGCTATAACATAGTGAAATTGTAGACCTGTAGCTCGTGGCATAGCTGAGCAATAACTACTTTGAGGTTCTCACTGTTGAGTAAATCAGTTGTAACTTTAAAACTCTTGCATTTATAGTATTATAATACTTTAAATATGTTATTCACCTACTTTAGAGTCCTCTATAGCATAATGAAATTGGAGACCTGTAACATCATTGCATAGCTGAGCAATAGCTACTTTGAGGTTATTATTGTTGAGTAAATCAGTTGTAAAGTGAAACTATTGCATTTGGAGTATTTTGTTTAAATGTGTTATTCAGCTACATTTGGGTCAGCTGTAACATAATAATACAGGCCTGTAGGTCATTGCATAGCTGAGTAATAGCTACTTTGATGTTATCACTGTTGAGTTAATCAGTTCTAACTTGAAAATTATTGGATTTTTTTAGAGTATTTTGTTTAAATATGTTATTTATCTACTTTTGGGTTAACTATAACATAGTAAAATAGCAAACCTGTAGCTCATGGCATAGCTGAGCAATAGCTACTTTCAGGTTTTTACTGGAGTAAATCAGTTGTAACTTGAAAACTATTACATTTACATTATTTTGTTTGAATATGTTTTCTGCCTACTTTTTACTCCTTGATAGTTAACTTGGAACTTTACTTCTGAGTATCATTTGCAGAGCACAACTTTTGTGTCCTTTCCTTCTTTCACTTTTAATCTGAAACTCAAAGCACACAGTCAGCTGACACAGAGCCCATTCACGGGCACTGATTGCTTGTTTGACTAAATTTTATCCACCAGATAGTATCCGGTGGATACCATGGATTTCGCTTCTCTACGCCGCCGCCGCAGTTTATAGAGATTTCACTGTTACCGCTCTAACAAAAAAAATATTATAGCTAGCCTTCTCAAATTTGCAGGATATATTCATAACCATAAAATCTTGCCTGGGAATATTTTTTTCCTCATTTTGAAAAACAAGATGGCCGCCATGGGCGGTTTTTCGACTTTCAGCAAGGACTTTTGGTGGCCCTCTAGAGCAAAGGGTATTATAGGTAGTGATCTCAAATTTGCAGGGTATGTTCCTCATTACAAAATCTTGACGGAAAATATTTTTGGCCTCATTTTGAAAAACAAGAGAGCCACAGGCATTTATTGTCAGGCATGAAAAGTGCTTATATCTCCCTTATTTTTGGTCCTAGAGTTTTGGGATGGTAAACCAACCTATAGGAAATCATGGGCTGGGAATCTTTTGGTGTGATCAGATTTGACCTTGGACCCCTCCTTCAAGGTCAAACGAGGATAGCCAAACTTAAAAGTGCTTATAACTTGCTTATTATTGGTCGTACAGGTTTGGGATGATAAACCAACCTATAGGAAATCATGGGCTGGGAATCTTTTGATGTGGTCTGATTTGACCTTGGACCTCCTTCAAGGTCAATCGAGGATAGCCAAACTTAAAAGTGCTTATAACTCGCTTATTATTGGTTGTACAGGTTTGGGATAGTAAACCAACCTACAGGAAATCATGGGCTGGGAATCTTCTGGTGTGGTCAGATTTGACCTTGGACCCCTCCTTCAAGGTCAAGCGAGGATAGCCAAACTTAAAAGTGCTTATAACTTGCTTACTTTTGGTCCTAGAAGTTTGGGATGGTAAACCAACCTATAGGAAATAATGGGCTGAGAATCTTTTGGTGTGGTCAGGTTTGACCTTGTACCCCTCCTTCAAGGTCAAACGAGGATATCCAAACCTAAAAGTGCTTATAACTTGCTTTTTATTGGTCCTAGAGGTTTGCAAAGTGAAACCAACCTATAGGAAATCACGGGCTAGGAATCTTTTGATATGCTCAGATTTGACCTTGGGCCCCTCCTCCAAGGTCAAACGAGGATACCCAAACTTAGAAGTGGTTACAGCTTGCTTATTATTGGTCCTTGAGGTTTGCAATGTGAAACCAACGTATAGGAAATCATGGGCTAGGAATCTTTTGATGTGGTCAGATTTGACCTTGTGCCCCTCCTTCAAGGTCAAATGATGGTTCACTGGCTTTGGTGAGTTGTCTTTTTGCATCGGTTCTCCGATTCGTAGGTCTAGTTTTTATTGGGGTATAACCTACAAAACAATTATACTGCCAATTAGTACATGTAATAGATGACTAAAATTGGAGATGTAAGCCCTGAGTGGCAGAGAAACCTGCTCCAGTTTTACAAATATTGATACTATGTAGAATACTTTGCTTTAAATTTCTCCTTTCCCTCAACTACCTTAATTATCAATTAATGAAATAATAAAAAATAGTTTGAAAGCAAGTCAAACTGATATCAATGAATAAAAATTTAATCACAACACTCCGATGCAAGCATATTTAAATAACTGTCATGTATTTTATACATAACCTTGTTTATCAATTACTAATGGTGTATGTTATTTATTATCTCTCATCTCTATTTTGAAAAAATACATGTTCAACACAGTGGTTATTTTTCTGTTTAAGATATCAGCAGATGTGGTTGAAAATTCCATTTATCCTTACTGACATGAGTTTCAACTGTATAAAGATGGTAATATAACAATGTTTTTATCAGAACATTCACTTGTGATTATTAAAACGTATACATTATAGGAGATTACTTAACCAAAGTCGGTTTCAGGAACCGACAGTATCACAGTTTTTGCATTTTTTAACCAGAGTAAATTTATATAGGAGGGAAAAATATTTTCTTTTCGGTTTAAAATCAAAGCTTGATATTGGTTAATAACTTCCCCCCAGGCTCCCACTGCGGCCTCTCCATTTTATAGTGCACTTTGTTGCACTTATTTACAGCAGTGCAAACTCCTTCTGCAGCCCTTAAAGATGGGGAGAGAAAAAGGAAGTAGTTCTCTGATCTGAATCTAAAATAATCTTTACAAGAATGAAAAAAAACCCAACTGAGATGAGACTATAATGTTAAAGAAGTGTTCCAGGTAATTATGTGTGATCAACAGTATTTGGGAGTGGTCCATAACATAGCTAAATGACTTCTCTATCCCTCCCCCCTCTTTCGGCAAGGCATTGTGGACCTTGTAAGTTCAGATGTCAAAAATGCTACTAAGTGAAGTATGACAGGCTTAACTGAGTATTATGCAGGTGTTCCACTGGAGCCAACAGGCCCGTAACTATGCATTATTGGAGAGTCGGGACCAATGTTTGCATGGTCGGTTATGGTCGGTTGCAAGTTCCAGGCCTGTCGGGGAGAATCGGTGAAATATCAAACATGTTTGATATTTCTACGACTGTTACCGACTCTCATATCCGACCCTAATTTCAGTCCCCTAGCAACAGGCCTGTCGGTTAACTTAAAGGCCTGTCGGTTACACTTCCAGGCTTGTCTGTAACCCTTCCAGGCTTGTCGTTATCACTTGCAGGCCTGTCGTAATATGTAGCCAGCTTGTCTTATTGTAACTTAGGTACTGCTCATTTGCAGTCCATTTCCAGCATGATGTGAGGTAAAAATATGATCAAAAATTATGTCAAGAATGACAAAGAAACAGTGCAAGTGATCATAATTTCAAAGTTAGATAGAAAAGGTCCACATGTATGCTGTAAATAATTGAGAAACCTGAACCTATTTGGTGACAAAATAATCAAATTCTCAGCCTATTTCACCAGAGCAATTTAAATAAAAGTTAACAAACTATTTGGATTCAATCACAAGATATTTCCTTTAACTGTAAAACCCATAAACAATTTTTGGGAAAAAAGAGGATCAAGTGTTGACCAATAAACAAATCTTAAACTAGGTCATTAGTATATATTTGGATCCCATTACATGACCAGAACTACAGCAAGGTTTTCATTGTCACGTGAGAGATTGTTAGAGGTACATCTCTCTCTGCTTCTTATCACAGGATATAACATTTTAAATGGAAATTTCATATTTTAAGTGGCTTTTTCGTTCATAATCTGCAGCAGACATACATTGAAGGCCGTGGTCGGGAGATTATAAAACGCCTTCCGTCTGTCCGTTCGTCACGTTTTTGCATAAACCTTCATATCTCATTCACTTATGAAGATATCTTCACCAAACTTGCAGGGAATGTTTATGTCTGTGAAAACATGTCTCTGAAAAATTTTAGCCTCAAAATGGCCGCCATAGCTAATTGTTTGAAAATCGTAAAGGTGCTCTAAATCTTGAAATATTTCAGCTAGCTTCATCAAATTTGCACAAAAGCTATATGGCTAGAAAAGCTAGCCTGATAGTAATTTTGACCTAGTTTAAAAAACAAAATGGCCGCCATATCACATGTTTAATGTCAAACGGGGTTATCCTATTAAAAAGGCCTTATATCTCCCCTAATATTGCTCTTAGAGGTTCGGAATGTGAAAACAACTTCTAGGAAGTCATGGCCTGGGAATCTTTTCCAGGTGTTGAATTTGTCCTATGACCCCTGCTTCATGGTTAAATGGGGTCATCACTCTAAAATGTCCTTATTTCTCCCTTATTATTGGTACTATGGCTTCAGAATATAAAGACAGACCATCAAAAGTCCTGGCCTTCAAATTTTTTGCCTGAGGAAAATTTTGGCCTTATTTTGAAAAACAAAATGGCTGCCATAGCCAATCATTTAAAAATCATTAAGCTGCTCTAAAACGTGAAATATTGCAGCTAGTTTCATCAAATATGCACAAAATATATATGGCTGGGAAAGTTAGGCTGATAGTACTTTAGCCTAGTTTCGAAAACAAAATGGCTGTCTTATCACATGTTAAATGGGAGTATCCTATTTAAAAGGCCTTATATCTCCCTTATCATTGCTACTAGGGGTTCCAAATGTGAAAACAACTTAAAAGAAGTAAAGGCCTGAGTCTCTTTTCTAATTGCTGACTTTTACCTTTGACCCCTTCTTCAATGTCAAGTGGGGTTATCTTACTACAAAGGCCTTATATCTCCTTTAGTTCTCTATTATTACTGATTCTAAGGCGGGAGATAACTGCTGCGGCAATGGCCTTGTTTCTTATATAATATTAAAGCCAAAACGTGGAATCTATAATTAAAATAACAAAACAAATAAATTTGGACATTTTGGTCACGTGATGGGATCCAAATATTTACTAGTGGCCTGTTTTAAGAATTGTTTATTGGTCGACACTTGATTCTCTTTTTTTCCCTAAAATTCACCAAAAACTGTTGTTACAATACCGACTTCAAGTCTGGTTGTGGGGTTCTCTATGTTTCTCCAAGCCTGTCTGTTTGTCAGTACGGCTTGTCGGGACCTGCTACAGCTTGTCTGTTAGGGCTTTAGGGCTTGTCTGTTAGGGCTTTAGGGCTTTTCCTGGTAGTTTTCAGACCAGTCTGTATAAAACATCCCGACCGCACAGCAGGTCGGCCTCTAGATCCAGACAAGCCTGTATGTTTCACATCCTGTCGGGGAGTTGAAGCCGACCCAAAAATTTCCCGCCTTTTTTTGTGGATTTTTGTTTCCCGACCCCGAACTTTTACAGCCAATATATATAATATAGAGTCGTAGGGTCGGCCTTCAGTGGAACACCTGCATAAGGTTCTGTGGCTATTTACTGTATTAAACTCTACATTTGACTTCCTTGAGTTGGGCTGTCATACACATGTTAAGATATTTACATACTCTATTTATCTGTATAAACAAAACCGGGGGGGGGGGGGGGGGGTACATTTAGTATTAGAAGGATTTTTGTGAGATATTGCGATGAGATTTTTCAACCACCACCTTGCTTGTGAACACACACAATAGAAGTGAAATGCAGAACTTCAAATCCTGTTGATAAAATTGAAGGTATTGTTCTGAGGTCCAGATTTTAGGTTATTTTGAAGAATATTATTTTCACCTCTTATTAAGATGTACCTAGTACTCCATTTTTTTAAAATAAAGGTAGTTATGGAAGTTAACCTATCATGTTTTATTTTTAAATTTCCAAATTTTCCTGAATAGCAAACCCCTTTTATAGGATTAAATATCAACACACTATTCAGTTTTCAATCAATTTACTACTTGTACTACCTGTTCCTTGTTCCTTCTGATAACTCCTTGTACCTTAAGAATCTTTTGAAAAAAACATTAACATACCCCAGAATTTAACTAACAAAGAATCATCTTTTAAAGTTGCAATGTTATTTGTGAACTGAAAATTGATACAATACAAACTAGCGAGGCACATATAATTATAAGAATTATTTACAAATAAGGTTCTAATTCATTTGGAAGTTCTGTCAGTTTACTTTGACAGAATTTGAAATTAATAAAAAAAACTTTGTTTTTTTTTGTTATGATTTGTTTTGTCAAATCATATTGATAGAATTTTCAATTGGAAGTTCTGTCAACAGAGCTTCCGATTGGAAGTTCTGTCGACAGAATTTGAAGTTCTGTCAGATTTGAAGTTGTCTCACGACATTTAATTGAAGGAAAACTTTTGTAAAGAGAACCTAAAACTGAAGAAGTTACACACTTTTATCCCAACTTTTAGTACATTTAGTATTAGAAGGATTTTTGTGAGATATTGTGATGAGATTTTTCAACCACCACCTTGCTTGTGAACACACACAATAGAAGTGAAACTTCAAATATTGGAAACAAACTCCAAATCTGAAGAAATTGCAGAGTTTTATTATGTATTTTTGTACATTTGCTAACTTTTACAGCAATTTCATTTAGAGGAAACTGCCATGTTTTGGTTTCATGAGTTTCACTTCCTGTCAGCGGTCTAGTCAATTGGGCTGTACTAAAATGCACCTTTTTAGGAGTCCCAGAATAGAAATAGTGGAGAGTGGGGGGAGGGGGAGGGGCTTTTACTAGGGAGGGTGCATTTATACAGGTAAATACGGAAGGTGTCAAATTTGAAAGAATAATAAGCATTTCTGAAGGCAATTACCACCATTTCCACCCTTGAGCTTTCACATAATACATTAACAAAACATTGATATTTGTGGCATTTTACTTTATAATATTGTGTCAGTTTTTGAGGCATAACTTCCTTGTTTTCGCACTTATTGTTGCGATCCTTTCAACATTAATCTCCAGATGAAAAGACCAAACATGCGAACATAATGAAATTTTCTGTGGTAGCACCTCTGTGGGCGCTATTTTGATAAAATTATAAATTAGGGGATTGGCGTTTGCATGAGCATTGGCATTGCATGAATACTGTGAGACAATAAAAAAAAAAAAAACCTTAAACAATATGACACAGCATACCTTAAATATTATCGCACAATGTGACCAGTAATGTATTCACTTTTATAATCCATGTACCGATCCCATTTATTATCAGCCACTCAAAATTCATAAAACTTTTCAAATATTTTCAAATATTGGGAAATCCCACTTTTTTACATGATTATATAAGTTTTTGCAATACATTTAAAACAAGGCCACTGCTGCAGCGGTTATCTCCCGCCTTAGGATCAGTAATGTATGAGAAATAAGGGAGATATAAGGCCTTTGTAGTAAGAGGACCCCACTTGACACTGAACAAGGGGTCAAAGGTCAAAGTCAGCGATTGGAAAAGATCCCAAGGCCATCACTTCCTATAAGTTGTTTTTACATTCCAAATCCCTAGTAGCAATGATAAGGGGGATATTATATAAAGGCCTTTTTAATAGGGTAATCCCATTTGGCATTAAACATGATATGGCGGCCATTTTGTTTTTGAAACTAGGCCAAAATTACTTTCAGGCTAACTTTTCTAGCCATATATCTTTTGTGCAAATTTGATGAACCTAGTTGCAATATTTCAAGTTTTTCAGCATCTTAATGATTTTCAAATAATTGGCTATTGCGGCCATTTTGTTTTTCAAAATGAGGCCAAAATTCTTCACAGGCAAAACAGTTGCAGTCCAGGACTTCTCATTGTCTGTTTTTACATTCTGAAACTTTAGCACCAGTAATAAGGGAAATATAAGGACGTTTTAGTATGATGACTCCATTTAACCTTGAAGCACTGGTCAAAGGTCAAATTCAACATCTGGAAAATATTCCCAGGCCTTGACTTCCTACAAATTGTTTTCATATCCCAAACCCATAGGAGCAATGGTAAGGGAGATATAAGGCCTTTTCATAGGATAACCCCATTTGACATTAAACATGTGATATGGCGGCCATTTTGTTTTGCAAACTAGGCCAAAATGTCTACCAGAATAGCTTTCCTAGCCATCTATCTTTTGTGCAAATTTGATGAAGCTAGATTTAGAGGTTCTTTATGATTTTCAAACAATTGGCTATGGCAGCCATTTTCTTTTTATGTCAGCTGACATTATTTCGTCACTCTACGGCGTGGGCGTCTGCGTCCGCATGAACAACTTCTCCTAAACTACAAGACCAGAGACATGCTGTTTTTTTTAAAAAGATACCTTAACTATCGAGGATGAAAAATTGTTCAAGGCATGCAGATCTGTTCATTCGTCTGTTCCCCAGAGTCATTACAAGTCAGGTACCCCCACCCAAAGTGTAAAAATTTCAACACTTTATCACAATTTTCTCAATCACTTTTGCTGGGATTTTTCTCATATCTTGCATATATGTACTAGGCCACTTGTAGATTACCTTGTGTGAGTACTAGACCTGGTTCTGTCTTAATTTTTTATCTCCCGCTGGGCTTTAGCCCGGGAGGGAGATTATGAAATGATGCCTGTGTATGCGTGCGTGCGTTAGTTATTTTTATTAATTTTTTAAACAATTTTAATGCATTAAAATTCATGAAATTATGCACTAAATCACTTATTTTCTCATTGACTATTGCAGGAATCTTTCTTCTTAGATTGCATATATGTACTAGTCCACTAGTAGATAACCTTGTGTGAGTATCAGGCCTGGATCTTTCTTAATTATTTTTTTATGAATTTTTAAAAATAATTTTTAGTGCATTAAAATTCATGAAATCATGCACTAAATCACTTATAACTTGAAAATTATCACATTTAGAGCATTTTGTCAAAATATGTTACTCGGCTACTTTTTCCATAGCTACAACATGGTGAGTAAATTGAGTGTCTATCCCAATAGCTAAGTGAGTAATAGCTACTTTCTGACTTTTCATTACCTCCCGTAATGAGTAAAATCACATATAACTTGAAAACTATTGCATATACAGAATTTTGTGTAAATATATTATTCAGCTACTTTTGGGTCAGCTACAACATAGTAAAATTCCAGACCTGTAGCTCATTGTATAGCTGAGTAATAGCTACTTTGAGGTTATCACCGTTGAGTGAATCAGTTGTAACTTGAAAACTATTGCATTTAGAGTAGTTTGTTTACATAATATTATAATTATTCACCTAATTTTTGGTCAGCTATAACATAGTGAAATTGCAGACCTGTAGCTCATTACATAGCTGAGTAATAGCTATTTTCAGTTTCTCACTATTGTGTAAATCAGTTGTAACTTGAAAAGTATTGCATTGGGAGCTTTTTTGTATCCACGGGAGGTGGATACTATGGATTTCACTTCGTTACGCGCACGCCGCCACCGCAGTGTGTAGAGAGATTTCACCGTTATGGCTCTAATGGAAAAAATATTATAGACAGCCTTCTCAAATTTGCAGGATATATTCATAACCATAAAATCTTACCTGGGAATATTTTTGGCCTCATTTTGAAAAACAAGATGGCCGCCACGGGCATTTTTTCGACTTTCAGCAAGGACTTTTGGTGGCCCCCTAGAGCAAAGGGTATTATAGGTAGAGATCTCAAATTCGCAGGGTATGTTCCTCATTACAAAATATTGACTGGGAATATTTTTGATCTCATTTTGAAAAACAAGATGGCCGACATGGGTGTTTCTTTGTCCGTCATGAAAAGTGCTTATATCTTCCTTATTATTGGTCCTAGAGTTTTGGGATAGTAAACCAACCTATAGGAAATCATGGGCTGGGAATCTTTTGGTGTGGTCAGATTTGACCTTGGACCCCTCCTTCAAGGTCAAACGAGGATAGCCAAACTTAAAAGTGCTTATAACTCGCTTATTATTGGTCATACAGGTTTGGCAATGTAAACCAACTTGTTGGAATTCATGGGCTGGGAATTTTCTGGTGTGGTCAGATTTGACTTTGGACCCCTCCTTCAAGGTCAAACAAGGATAGCCAAACTTAAAAGTGCTTATAAGTTGCTTATTATTGGTCCTAGAGGCTTGGGATGGTAAACCAACCTATAGGAAATCATGGGCTGGGAATCTTTTGGTGTGGTCATATTTGACCTAGGACCTCTCCTTCAAGGTCAAATGAGGATAGCCAAACTTAAAAGTGCTTATAACTCGCTTATTATTGGTCGTACAGGTTTGGGAATGTAAACCAACTTGTAGGAATTCATGGGCTGGGAATTTTCTGGTGTGGTCAGATTTGATCTTGGACCTCTCCTTCAAGGTCAAACGAGGATAGCCAAACTTAAAAATGCTTATAACTCGCTTATTATTGGTCCTAGAGGTTTGGGATGATAAACCAACCTATAGGAAATCATGTGCTGAGAATCTTTTGGTGTGGTCAGATTTGACCTTGTACCCCTCCTTCAAGGTTAAGTGAGGATAGCCAAACTTAAAAGTGCTTATAATTCGCTTATTTGGTCCTAGAGGTTTGAGATGGTAAACCAACCTATAGGAAATCATGGGCTGGGAATATTTTAGTGTGGTCGGATTTGACTTTGGGCGCCTCCTTCAAGGTCAAACGAGGATATCCAAACCTGAAGGTGCTTATAACTTGCTTATTATTGGTCCTAGAGGTTTGCAAAGTGAAACCAACCTATAGGAAATCATGGGCTGCGAATCTTTTGATGTGTTCAGTTCAACCTTGGGCCCCTCCTTCAAGGTCAAACGAGGATAGCCAAATTTAAAGTGCTAATAGCTCGCTTATTATTGGTCCTAGAGGTTCACAATGTGAAACCAACCTATAGGAAGTCATGTGCTGTGAATCTTTTCAGCATATATAATGTATTGTGACACAACTTTGAATTTGACAGATTTGAAGTTCTGTCAACAGAATAATGCAGAACTTCAAATCCTGTTGATAAAATTGAAGGTATTGTTCTGAGGTCCAGATTTTAGGTTATTTTGAAGAATATTATTTTCACCTCTTATTAAGATGTACCTAGTACTCCATTTTTTTAAAATAAAGGTAGTTATGGAAGTTAACCTATCATGTTTTATTTTTAAATTTCCAAATTTTCCTGAATAGCAAACCCCTTTTATAGGATTAAATACCAACTCACTATTCATTTTGTTTTGAAATTCAATCAATTTACTACTTGTACTACCTGTTCCTTGTTCCTTCTGATAACTCCTTATACCTTAAGAATCTTTTTAAAAAAACATTAACATACCCCAGAATTTAACTAACAAAGAATCATCTTTTAAAGTTGCAATGTTATTTGTGAACTGAAAATTGATACAATACAAACTAGCGAGGCACATATAATTATAAGGATTATTTACAAATAAGGGTCTAATTGGAAGTTCTGTCAGTTTACTTTGAACGAATTTGAAATTAATAAAAAAATGTTTGTTTTGTTTTGTTATGATTTGTTTTGTCAAATTATATTGATAGAACTTCCAATGGGAAGCTCTGTCGACAGAATTTGAAGTTCTGTCAAATTTGAAGTTGTCTCACAACATTTAATTGAAGGAAAACTTTTGTAAAGAGAACCTAAAACTGAAGAAGTTACACACTTTTATCCCAACTTTTAGTACATTTAGTATTTGAAGGATTTTTGTGAGATATTGTGATGAGATTTTTCAACAACCACCTTGCTTGTGAACACACAATAGAAGTAAAACTTCAAATATTGGAAACAGACTCCAAATCTAAAGAAATTGCTGAGTTTTATTATGTATTTTTGTACATTTGGTGACTTTTACAGCAATTTCATTTAGAGGAAACTGCCATGTTTTGGTTTCATGAGTTTCACTTCCTGTCAGCGGTCTAGTTAATTGGGCTATACTAAAATGCACCTTTTTAGGAGTCCCAGAATAGAAATAGTGGAGAGTGGGGGGAGGGGCTTTTACTAGGGAGGGTGCATTTATACATGTAAATACGGGTGTCAAATTTGAAAGAATAATAAGCATTTCTGAAGGCAATTACCACCATTTCCACCCTTGAGCTTTCACATAATACATTAACAAAACATTGATATTTGTGGCATTTTACTTTATAATATTGTTGCAGTTTTTGAGGCATAACTTCCTTGTTTTCGCACTTATTGTTGCGATCCTTTCAACATTAATCTCCAGATGAAAAGACCAAACATGCGAACATAATGAAATTGTCTGTGGTAGCACCTCTGTGGGCGCTATTTTGATAAAATTATAAATTAGGGGATTGGCGTTTGCATGAGTATTGGCATTGAATGAATACTGTGAGACAATAAAAAAAAAAAAAAAAAAAACTTTAAACAATATGACACAGCATACCTTAAATATTATCGCACAATGTGACCAGTAATGTATTCACTTTTTGTGTCACCAGCATTTATGCTGCGTGACATATAGGGATCGCTTCGTCATCCAAATTTGTGGCGTCGTCTGTCGTCGGCGTCGTCGTCTGTCGTCATCACACTTTGTATTCCGGACAGTATCTCAAAAATGGCTTGTCAGATTTAATTCAAATTTGGCATATGGATGTAACTGGTCCTGGGGGTGTGCTGTATAGTTTTGTGACCTTAAACTCCCACTAGAAAAATACTTAAACTCAATTTAAGTTTTTTCGTTTCCGGACAATATCTCAAAAATGACTTGATGGATTCAGTTCAAATTTGGCATGTGGTTGTAACTAGTTTTGAAGGTGTGCCCTATCTTAAAGGTGACCTTAAACTCCCACGTATAAAAAACTTATGGCCAGTTTACGTTTTTTCTTTTTCCATGGAGTATACTGAAAGTAACTTAAGAAATTTCATTCAACTTTTGCAGTTATATGTAACTGGCCATAGGTAAGTGCCACACATTAAGGTAACCTTAAACTCCCATTAATAACAGAATTATATTCACTTTAAGTTTGGTAATTTTTGAATAGTAAGTCAAATATTGTGCAATTCTAGGTGTTTCAGTTGTGGATGTAACAAACCTTGAACAAAACTTTCAGGAAAAGATTACCTTAAACTCGCTACAATATACAACAGTGCAAACAAACTTTGAGTTTAAGGTTGGGTCAATTTTTTTGGTGTTTGGAAGATATTTTATATGCAAATTAGGACTTTTTACATTGATATTCATCATGTACATATATCTCCACAAGAAGAAAATGGTCTCTTTTGTAAGGTTATAGTAAATTGCTGATATTTTATAAATTAATGAGTTTAAGGTTGCATTGGTTTGTGTCACTAGCAGCTTTGATGGAAGACATACATGGTCATTGTCGTCTTTACACTTACTTTGCAGAGAGTATCTCAAAAATGGCTTGATAAATTAAATTCCAATTTGGCATGTTGATGTAACTTTTCCTCAAGGTGTGCCCTATTTAAGATGACCTTAAACTCACAGTTGTAAGATGCTTATATTGATTTGAATGTTTTTTTGTTTCTGGACAGTGTCTCAAAAAATTGTAGACAGATTTGATTCAAATTTGGCATGTGGTTGTAACTGGTTTTCAAGGTGTGCCCTAGTTTAAGGTGACCTTAAACTCTCATGTATTAAAAAGTTATATTGAGTTTACATTATTTTTCCATAGAGTATACTGGAAATAACTTGGGAATTTCATTCAAGTTTTGCATGTATATGTAACTGGCCCCAGGTAAGTGCGTTACAATAAGATGACCTTAAACTCCTAGTAATAACAAAATTATATTTACTTTAAGTTTGGCAATTTTTCAACAGTATTTCAAACACTGTGCAATTCTAAGCATTTTTCAAGTTGTGGATGTAACAAACCGTGAACAAAACCTACAGGAAAAGATTCCCTTAAACTTTGTTACAGCAGCAAACTAACTTTGAGTTTAAGGTTGGGACAATTTTTGGTGTTTGAAAGATATTTGATGTGCTAATTAAGACTTCAAGCTTTTGATATCCACCATGTACATCTGTCTACACAAAAAAAATCTCTTTTGTAAGGTAAATTCCTGATATTTGATAATCTTATGAGTTTAAGGTTGCATTACTTTTGTGTCACTAGCAGCTATGTTGTAGGACAAATATGATTAGTGTCGTTGTCACACTTCCTACACTACAGAGTATCTCAAAAATAGCATCATGGATTAAATTCAAATTTGGCATGTGCATTTAATTGGTCCTCAAGGTGTTCCCTATTTTAAGGTGACCTTAAACTCCCACTAGTAACGTATTTATATTGATTTTAGGTTTTTCCGTTTCGAGACAGTATCTCAAAAATTTGTTGACGGATTCAATTCAAATTTAGCATGTGGTTGTAACTGGTATTCAAGGTGTGTCCTATATTAAGGTGGCCTTAAACTCCTCTGTCTGAAAGAATTATGTTCAGTTTAAGCTTTTAACTTTTCCATAGAGTATACTGAAGGATTTTAAGTTTTTCCGTTTCCAGATAGTATGTTGAAAATGGGTTGATGATTCTATTCAAATTTGGCTTGTGGTTGCAACTGGTATTCAAGGTGTGTCGTATTTTAAGGTGACCTTAAACTCCCATGTATAAAGGAAGTATGTTGAGTTTAAGTTTTTTACTTTTCCATAGAGTATACTGAAGGTAACTTAAAAAATTCCATTCAAATTTTTGCATATATCTGTAACTTGCCATGGATAAGTACCACATATTAAGGTGACCTTAAACTCCCAGGGGCCGATTTCACTAAAGGACTTAAACTAAGTCCCCTTTTTGGCTAAGTCAGGGACTTAAATCTAAGACTTTGGTCTTAACTAGGCCTGGGACTTATAATGGATTTCACAAAGGTGACTGAGCTAAGTCCAAGCTCATCATATAACCACAGTGGTTTTCTGTGTCATGTGACTTTTTATATCCTTCATTTAATGCATTTTATCTAAGGATAAGTGCTGTTTTGAAATGGAAAACCTTGTTCCCACACATAACTTCCTAAAGACTACTTCAGTAAGGTGTTCTGTGTAATTATACTTTTTTTACAGCCCTTTCAAATTTTGAAGTGGAGAAAAGTTTATGGCGGCCATATTTAAGTCCTCTTTACAAAATTTAAGCCCACTACCTCCCAGACTTAAATCTAAGTCCACTGACTTAGCAAATCCATGGACTTAGCCCCTTTGTGAAATACACTAAGTCTAAGCCCACTGACTTAGCACATTTTTGACAGAATTTAAGACCAAAGTCTTAAACTTAAGCCCAAAACCAGGCTTAAGACCCTTCGTCAAATCGGCCCCTGGACTAACACATTGAGAGTGTCATTGTCACACTTCCTTTCCAGACAGTATCCCAAAAATGGCACGATGGATTAAATTCATATTTGGCATATGGATGTAACTCGTACTCAAGGTGTGCCCTGTTTTAAGGTGACCCTAAACTCCCACTAGTAACATACTTATATTGATTTTAAGTTTATCCATTTCCAGACAGTATCTCAAAAGTAGGTTGATGGATTCAATTCAAATTTGGCATGTGGTTGTAACTGGTATTCAAGGTGTGTTCTATTTTAAGGTGACCTTAAACTCCCATGTATAAAAGAATTATGTTGAGTTAAAGCTTTTTATTTTTCCAGAGGTTGCTGAAGATAACTTAAGAAATTTCATTCAAATATTTGCATGTATATGTAACTGGCCATAGATAAGTGCATACATTAAGGTGACCTTAAACTCCCAGTAATAACACATTGTCAGTGTCGTCGTCACATTTCTTTCCTGACAGTATCTCAAAAATGGCACGATGGATTAAATTCAAATTTGCAATGTGGATGTAACTGGTGATCAAGGTGTGCCCTGTTTTAAGGTGACCTTAAACTCCCACTAGTAACGTACTTATATTGATTTTAAGTTTTTCCATTTCCAGACAGTATCTCAAAAGTAGGTTGATGGATTCAATTCAAATTTGGCATGTGGTTGTAACTGGTATTCAAGGTGTGTCCTATGTTAAGGTGACCATAAACTCCAATGAATAAAAGAATTATGTTGAATTTTAAGTTTTTTTAAATTTTTACATAGAGTACACTGAAGATAATTTGAGAAATTTCATTCAAGTTTTGCATGTATATGTAACTGGCCATAGGTAAGTGGCATACATTAAGGTGACCTTAAGCTCCCAGTAATAACACATTTTGACTGTCACACTTTCCACACATTATCTCAAAAATGGCATGATGGATTAAATTCAAATTTGGCATGTGGTTGTAACTGGTATTCAAGGTGTGTCGTAACTTAAACTCCTATGTATAAAAGAATTATGCTTTTAAGCTTTTTATTTTTCCATTTTTGACTAAATTCAAATTTGGCATGTGGATGTAACTGATCCTCAAGATATGTCTTATTTTAAGGTGACCTTAAACTCCCACTAGTAACATGCTTATATTGATTTTAAGTTTTTCCGTTTCCAGACAGTATCTTGGACATTGGACAGACATTGACCTGTACATTGAATCAAGGCTATATTTTTCAACAAGGTACTTCTTAAGGATGGTCTGGATATGCAAAAATACTGCCAGTCAGCCAACTAATTTATGGTCAGCATAATTTTTGTCCCTTTGAATTTCATCCACTTCAGTCTTTAAACCAAAGCTGGTGACACAGTACAATTCTTCTGAATTCTTGTATAATCCATGTACCAGTCCCATTTATTATCAGCCACTCAAAATTCATAAAACTTTTCAAATATTGGGAAATCCCACTTTTTTACATGATTATATAAGTTTTTGCAATACATTTAAAACAAGGCCACTGCCACAGCGGTTATCTCCCGCCTTAGGATCAGTAATATATGAGAAATAAGGGAGATATAAGGCCTTTGTAGTAAGAGGACCCCACTTGACACTGAACAAGGGGTCAAAGGTCAAAGTCAGCGATTGGAAAAGATCCCAAGGCCATCACTTCCTATAAGTTGTTTTTACATTCCAAATCCCTAGTAGCAATGATAAGGGGGATATTATATAAAGGCCTTTTAATAGGGTAATCCCATTTGGCATTAAACATGATATGGCGGCAATTTTGTTTTTGAAACTAGGCCAAAATTACTTTCAGGCTAACTTTTCTAGCCATATATCTTTTGTGCAAATTTGATGAACCTAGTTGCAATATTTCAAGTTTTTCAGCATCTTAATGATTTTCAAATAATTGGCTATTGCGGCCATTTTGTTTTTCAAAATGAGGCCAAAATTCTTCACAGGCAAAACAGTTGCAGTCCAGGACTTCTCATGGTCTGTTTTTACATTCTGAAGCTTTAGCACCAGTAATAAGGGAAATATAAGGACGTTTTAGTATGATGACTCCATTTAACCCTGAAGCACTGGTCAATCTCGCCTCCCACCTCTGAGGCCGGGGTTCGATCCCCGTCAAGGCCTTATGTGGGAAAGCTGGTAGTTGCTTGCCGTTGGTCGGCAGTTTACAGTACAGAACCCTAGCGAACTCTATGTACTGGTTTCCTCTGCCCTTCCAACTACCCGTCGTGATATGACCTGTACAGTGTTGAAAGCGACGTAAAACCCCAAATAAATAAATGAAGCACTGGTCAAAGGTCAAATTCAACATCTGGAAAATATTCCCAGGCCTTGACTTCCTACAAATTGTTTTCATATCCCAAACCCATAGGAGCAATGGTAAGGGAGATATAAGGCCTTTTAATAGGATAACCCCATTTGACATTAAACATGTGATATGGCGGCCATTTTGTTTTGCAAACTAGGCCAAAATGTCTACGAGAATAGCTTTCCTAGCCATCTATCTTTTGTGCAAATTTGATGAAGCTAGATTTAGAGGATCTTTATGATTTTCAAACAATTGGCTATGGCAGCCATTTTCTTTTTATGTCAGCTGACATTATTTTGTCACTCTGTGGCGTGGGCGTCTGCGTCCGCGTGAACAACTTCTCCTCCTAAACTACAAGACCAGAGACATGCTGTTTTTTTTAAAAAGATACCTTAACTATCGAGGATGAAAATTTGTTCAAGGCATGCAGATCTGTTCATTCGTCTGTTCCCCAGAGTCATTACAAGTCAGGTACCCCCACCCAAAGTGTGAAAATTTCAACACTTTATCACAATTTTCTCAATCACTTTTGCTGGGATTTTTCTCATATCTTGCATATATGTACTAGGCCACTTGTAGATTACCTTGTGTGAGTATCAGGCCTGGATCTTAATTAACTATTTTTTTATGAATTTTTAAAAATATGTTTAGTGCATTAAAATTCATGAAATCATGCACTAAATCACTTATAACTTAAAAAGTATCACATTTAGAGCATTTTGTCAAAATATGTTACTCGGCTACTTTTTCCATAGCTACAACATGGTTAGTAAATTGAGTGTCTATCCCAATAGCTAAGTGAGTAATAGCTACTTTCTGACTTTTCATTACCTCCCGTAATGAGTAAAATCACCTATAACTTGAAAACTATTGCATATACAGAATTTTGTGTAAATATATTATTCAGCTACTTTTGGGTCAGCTACAACATAGTAAAATTTCAGACCTGTAGCTCATTGCATAGCTGATTAATTATTAAGCTACTTTGAGGTTATCACCGTTGAGTGAATCAGTTGTAACTTGAAAACTATTGTATTTAGAGTAGTTTGTTTACATAATATTATGTTATTCACCTAATTTTTGGTCAGCTATAACATAGTGAAATTGCAGACCTGTAGCTCATTACATAGCTGAGTAATAGCTATTTTCAGTTTCTCACTATTGGGTAAATCAGTTGTAACTTGAAAAGTATTGCATTTGGAGCTTTTTTTGTATCCACCGGTGGATACTATGGATTTCACTTCGTTACGCGCATGCCGCCACCGCAGTGTGTAGAGAGATTTCACCGCTACGGCTCTAATGGAAAAAAATATTATAGCTAGCCTTCTCAAATTTGCAGGATATATTCATAACCATAAAATCTTACCTGGGAATATTTTTGGCCTCATTTTGAAAAACAAGATGGCCGCCACGGGCATTTTTTCGACTTTCAGCAAGGACTTTTGGTGGCCCTCTAGAGCAAAGGGTATTATAGGTAGAGATCTCAAATTCGCAGGGTATGTTCCTCATTACAAAATATTGACTGGGAGTATTTTTGATCTCATTTTGAAAAACAAGATGGCTGCCACAGGTGTTTCTTTGTCCGTCATGAAAAGTGCTTATATCTCCCTTATTATTGGTCCTAGAGTTTTGGGATAGTAAACCAACCTATAGGAAATCATGGGCTGGGAATCTTTTGGTGTGGTCAGATTTGACCTTGGACCCCTCCTTCAAGGTCAAACGAGGATAGCCAAACTTAAAAGTGCTTATAACTCGCTTATTATTGGTCCTACAGGTTTGGGAATGTAAACCAACTTGTTGGAATTCATGGGCTGGGAATTTTCTGGTGTGCTCAGATTTGACCTTGGACCCCTCCTTCAAGGTCAAACAAGGATAGCCAAACTTAAAAGTGCTTATAAATTGCTTATTATTGGTCCTAGAGGCTTGGGATGGTAAACCAACCTATAGGAAATCATGGGCTGGGAATCTTTTGGTGTGGTCATATTTGACCTTGGACCTCTCCTTCAAGGTCAAACGAGGATAGCCAAACTTAAAAGTGCTTATAATTCGTTTATTATTGGTCCTAGAGGTTTGGGATGGTAAACCAACCTATAGGAAATCATGGGCTGGGAATATTTTAGTGTGGTCGGATTTGACTTTGGGCGCCGGTCCTTCAAGGTCAAACAAGGATATCCAAACCTGAAGGTGCTTATAACTTGCTTATTATTGGTCCTAGAGGTTTGAAAGTGAAACCAGCCTATAGGAAATCATGGGCTGCGAATCTTTTGATGTGGTCAGTTCAACCTTGGGCCCCTCCTTCAAGGTCAAACGAGGATAGCCAAATTTAAAGTGCTAATAGCTCGCTTATTATTAGTCCTAGAGGTTCACAATGTGAAACCAACCTATAGGAAGTCATGTGCTGTGAATCTTTTGATGTGGTCAGATTTGACCTTGGGCTCCTTCTGCAAGGTCAAATGAGGATAGCCATACTTAAAAGTGCTTATATTTCATTATTATTGGTCCTAGAGGTTTGCAATGTGAAACCAACCTATAGGAAATCATGGGCTATGAATCTTCTGATGTGGTCAGATTTGACCTTGGGCCCCTTCTTCAAGGTCAAATGATGGCAGCCAAACTTAAAAGTGCTTACAACTTGCTTATTGTTGAAAAATGCTGTTTATCTTCAAAACTATGTTAGTTGACCTTTTCCGGTGGATACATCTTGCATCTGGCCACAGATGCGTCCTTGGTCTAGTTATACTATCGCTTTTGACAGCCTTACTTCAATTGAGAGATTTTACAACTTTGTAACTTTTAGTTGACTAATTAATGATGTCATCTTGCTGCTGAATTGCTTTGTTTTGAAACTCCTGACCTTTATACTGTTTCAACCCTTCATATAGTGTTCAATGCTATTTCTCGGGTCTGTAGAGTAATGGACATTTCTGATGGTATTTTACTTGGGGGTGGGCAACAGTGTAAATGGGGGGTATCGTGGACCATTTCGGTAGTTAAATATGTGGCGTACTGCTATAGTTTTACCAACCGACCATCAATGATTTTAGTCACTACATGGAGGAATTATGATCAGTGATCAGCAATCTCCATTTTCTATGGTCCGTTGAAGTTGGTAAAATATCAGTGGTCAGTGATATGAAACTTTGGGCTTCAAGCTTTTCATAAAAGCTGTTGTAGAATTTCAGTGACATTTATATCTCGGTGTCTCAGTCTCAGCCAGATGTCAGAGTGGTAATTTTACATTAATTTTCTTATTGTGCAAAATGTAGGCTCTGAAAAACAGCTGGTAACCCACAGAAATGTACACTAAAGAAGTCTATATATAAACTGAGACAACATGAAAATGTGCAAATTAGCATAAATTATATATATTTTCTGTGAATAAAGGTTCTATAAATAACGATCATGGAAGGCCTACAATTGGTACAGTAATGTGGACACGATAAATTCACCACTTTACAGAATATATTAACTTTAATTTTTTAATTTATGAAAATAAATATTATGAAATTAAACATCTTTAAATTAACTTCAAATTACAATACTAAATAGATTTATATCATTATGATTTGTTGTTATAAATTATTTTTAATGAATATTGATTATTACTTTTCCTATATGCATGAAGTCTTAATCAAACTATGATGTACAAACAGCTGAAACTTTTTGATCGTTAATAACTTAATATTGGCTCTTGAACTGTGTATAAAAAAAGCTTTGTCTGAGAACAGTGGCCTTCTTAATATTATGATCAGAAGGCCTCAAACAATTATGACATTGATCAAACAGACAGCTGCTGTCTGGATGTTTAAATGATATGCTTTATATACCGTAATTTTCTCAATTGAAGCCTCATGGCCCTTATTCCCTTTGTTGTGCTATTAGGACAATATATTGTCTCTTGGTAGTCACCAGCATTGTATTTTTGTAAAATGTTTTAATTGATATCAAACTTGGCTTTACTAATCGATTGGAATATTGTTTCTCAGTGTAAAATGCATCACTTTTCATTTTAAGTTTATACTTACTTTAGAAATAGGTAAGCTGTCATGTTGTGCAATATATTTAAAAGGCACCATAACTTTAAAACATCAAGTTATATCGCACAAAAAGTGATCAAACGGTATTACAATTATTAAGGCTGTGACCGGATGGTTGGTATTTGCGATTGGGGTTGATTTGGGAAGATCTAGAATGCCTTCTAGCCCACTCGAAAGTTGTTAAGTACTACAATATTTTATATTGTCGCCCACTTGGTCATGTTTTTTAGGACGACAAAACATGACAACACTGCAAAATCTCAGAATTCTTTGTATTTTGGGAAGTTTTATACAATACTCTTCATTTTATAACAATATAATAAGTTTTAATTACCTTTCACCACTATTTTAATGCAAAGATATCGTTTCTGGAAACCACCGTTTGTTTATGGAGAGGAAAAAATGTGCATACTTAAACATGCAAATACCGAACTGCAAGGCGAATTGGGGTAGCTCGGGTACCGGGGTGGATTTTAACCACTCGTCTCAGCCTTATTACATATAAATTATATTTTTATTGTTAGGTAGTTATAAATAAAAGAACTTTGTTATGAATATTTAACTTGGAAGTGACATTCGGTTTCACAATTAATATATTAATATTGAAACTCAGAGCCATTATCAATTAATACTGAAATATTGATACATAAAATCAATGTTAAAAAGGCTTAAAAGTTTTTAAACAACTTGCTTTTTCATCTTAATTTTTGTCTGTCTGCCATCTGCTTTAAGGTCGTACCTCAAAATATATATTTTAAATAAACAGTTACAGTAGTAGTACGTACAGTGTTCAAACTTCCAAGAGAATGAAAGAAATCCTAGAATTTCTAAGAATACTGGTTAGAGTGGATTTCCAGCGAAAAAAATTCCATGCCAATTGCAATAAATGGCTGAAGTTGCCTGTTTACATACTGCAGTAATATATGTATACCCAATTGTTATTCTTATCAATTTCATGAGTTCAGAAATCTGCAAATTCTCAGGAATAGAAAAAGTCTGCTAATCTGAGTCGTTTATCTGGGATACTTCCCTTAAAGTGTTTGTTTTCTGAGAAAATGGTCAGAATGAAAATATAATTATAATGATTCAGCAATACTGTTTGAGGTGGTGACTATAGACTTTGCATAATAATTCTACTGGAATCTGTAGACTACCAATTAACATTATCAATCATGAATGGTGTACATTATTAAAGTATCCACCATTACTTCTGAATATGGGCAATATGTTGAGATCTTATGGTACTGTCGGTGCATTTGCATATGAATAAGTCCAAGACATCAGCAAATAAGCATATACAGCATTGGAACTATTGATGGGTGTTTGAATACAGAATATTAAATAAGGTCAAACAATTTACTATAATCTGAATAACAAATTGTCCAAAGTAAACTTGTTACTATCTAAAAAAGAGTGTTCATGTGTATTTTATCTTATTAAATGTGCTATGATGGAGTATTGTTTATTATTTAGTTTAATTAGTCTAGTTTTCTTTTGTTCATTGATTCAGTTATATCAGGGTGGTTGCACATCATAGTGTTGCAGTGATTAAATTAAGTTACAATGGTGTAAAACAAGGCTAAAGAATGATACTAAGATTTCACAAAAGTGTAATGTTCAAGTACAGATTCAGTATCTCTTCTTCTCATTTTAAAAAGCATTTAATGAATGTTTTGTATGAATGATTTCGATGACTCACAATCATGTCCATATATACAGGGTGCATGAACAGAATGCCTTATGTCACATTATGTGCAGGCTGATCAGGCTCAGTCATGTGACACCGATACTTGCATAACTACACTGGCAGCCCATTGAGTATCACAATATTAGCTATGGTTTAAACACAGCCTTCTCATATACACAAAGCATTTAAGTCTGAACCACCCGCCAATTCTCTTTCATCTCTCATCAAGCCTGGTGGCTTCACATTGGGTAACTTTCAGTCTATCTCCTCAGCCAGACCCAATAAAACCATGGGAATGTGCAGTTTTGCCATAGGTACTCCTAAACTAAATGAAACACTTTTAAGTCCTTCCAGTCGTCAGAAACCAGGATAGTGGCACGTAGTTTAGGTGACAGTTCAAGACTTAACAGTCTAGCCTGTCCCCCTCCATAATCTTCTGTCCTGTTGGATGCTACCGTGGAGTTTCACGTATACTTCCTCTTGAAGCTTGGACAAGAAGGTATATGTAATTGGTGTCATTTGTTTGTCTGTTTGCAAAATAACTTAAAAACTTGTCGACAGATTTTGATGAAATTTTCAGTAAATGTTGACAGTGGTACAAAGAACATAATATTAACTTGTGCTGGTGGTCTGGATCACTGTCTAGAAGCAGGAATTTTTGTAAAAGATTTTTTATCAGTGCACTCACAAGCCAATTACTGGAAGAATTGGGTTACAGTCCAAGGTAATGAACTTACTATATATAAGCTTTCTGCTACCTGATAAACACGGGATAACATGGGTGCATGTGTCTGAACATACCTGCCTCCCTGCATCTCTGAATTAAGGAGTTTGAATCCTGAGTCCCCAACCTGAATTTGAAAGTTAGTATTTTCTTGTTGATGCTGTATTATTTATTCTGATCAACCTTGACCAAGTAACAAATGTATACAGTGCTGCATCTCCTGTACTACATGCTGTGATTATAATGATCTATTCAAAGCATTGAAAGCCTCATAAAACCAAAATCAATCAATCAAGCTGACAAATACAACATTGGTTACCAGTTGAATAAGTTCAATACACAGTTCTATGTGTCATTTTCATATAGTTTTCCAGTTTTATAAATAAGATGTCCAAGATGCTGTATTGTCACAGATGTGACGCTGGCAGCACATGATGACTAGTGTATGTACTTTGAGCCACATATACAGTAACAAATGTGAAATTGGTGTGATATATAAAATTCACCACTTCATACAGATATATGTTAAATTAAGAAAATAGCAACAAACTTTGTGGAAAATTTAAACATAATTCAAGATGACATAGGAAGATCATTAAATAAGTTATAAATGTTACAAGAATATAGTTTCATTTCAAGAATAAAAATAAAGGGTGTTTTCCATAAACAGTGGAGAAATTTGGTGTATTTTTCACTTCTATATAAAGAAATGATTTGAGCTTGTTGTGACTGCATAGTGACCTTGTTATAAATTAGACTGACTCCATTGTCTATAGTAGTGAAATATCATGTATAGACTAAAGTAATTAAAGTGTCTCAAAATATGTTATTTAGAATCATTTGCAGGAATATTTGTTAGAGTAAACAATTTCTAAATCAAGGAGTTTGTACTTTGGAGTAATTTATGTACATTTATATTGCTGTGTTTGAAAATTTGCTTTTGTGTGCAGCTGGAATATAAATATAGGGGCAACACAATGGAAAAAAATAATATATATTGGATATAAAAGTGACATGCAAGTTGTTGTGTCTGCTTGGGACTGAATATTATTAACTAACACTTGGTAAGGGTTTGAGAGGCTCCCACTGGAAATATCAGGATAACATGGTGGCAGGTAAATAGTCTTCATGTATGATTAGAATTGAACGTAAGTGGCATGTTTTGTAAAGAATATTACTTATAATTATGCTGGTTAGATAGATGGCTCTTATCGAGTCAGTGAAATATATACGCAAGCCCATTAGTGTATAAAGCTGAAGAAATAACAGAAAACTAATTGAATTATCAACAGTTTCAAAGCTTTATTGTTTTCGTATGAAAATCATATTACTGTAATTTTAATTTTTGGTGTTGTTAGTGTTCAGCAATTTGCTAGTGTTTAACAAATTCATTGCTCAATATATAACCCAATAATATTACTTTAAAAAAAACTACTACTTTTGTCAAGTTTCTTGTTACAATTGTAGAGCATTTGTGTCATGTGTTGTAGCATTTCAATGAATTATGATTCTTTTTACTTTGGGGCAGAACTTCAGAATCCCCCTGATGGAAGTTGGTATATGCTAATTGACAGGTCAAAGGTCACATTGCAGTATTTATGTATATGTATAAACTATAAAGGCTGAAAATGGAACTGATTTGAAGTATAGTTGAATGTTTCTTCCTATACCTTAATAATTTTTCTTTTTAGATTTTATTGACCTGTCGACCATAGAGTAACTATCATTGGTATGCTTTGATTTAGTTCCTTTCTTTTGTCGACCTGTCAACCCTAGATGTTTCTTACATTTGTTTGTCAACCTGTGATGATTGTTTCTTACAATTTTTGTCGACTGCTACCATGTCGATCACAGAGTAATAGGCATAAGTAGATATACTTTGTTGGTTTTGTCAACCTGATTCATAAATTTAATTAAAGTCACAACAATAACAATTCCTTGCCATCCTTATACATATTCATGAATTGCCTATTAGCATATACCAACTTCCATCGGGGGGTTCTGCAGTCGAGCCTACTTTGGTATCAGTTCAGGCCAGCAGATCATAAGTGATTATCAGCACAAGCAATCAGGGATATAATCCTTATCTCCAGAAGTTCTGTAATGTTGGGGAGTGGTCAGGGGTGGTTTATGGCCATAACTGGCTTGATTAAAAGAAATGAGTGAGTGACCAAATTAAGAAAAGAGGTTAAAATTGTATTCGTCAAAATAATGTAAAATCTGGACCTCAGAGCAATACCCATGTCATTAACATGATTTGAAGATCTGTTGACAGGATTTCAAATTCTGTCAACAGAACTTCAAATCCATCCAAAATCTGGACCTCAGAGCAATACCCAGAGTTTCATCAATAGGCTCTAAAATTCTGTTGAATTTGAAATTGAACTTCAAATCCCTCCAAACTAATGAAACACAAGGATTGGAAATTCTATTGACAGAGCTTCCAATTTGAAATTCTTTCACAGCATATCTATTGGCCATATATTTATATAAATGAGTACAAAAGATTATTTAATATCTATAGTTATGTATGTTTAAGTATATTTTTGTAATATGTATAAGTTCAAGGATAAAGTAATGTTGTGTATAAGTACAGAATAGGTTGTAGACACTGTGGTTTCTGAGAGGGAGATAGTTTTTGATTGAAAAAAAAAATCTTACTGAGAGAATGTTGTCTACACAGGCCATTTCATGTGTTTCACTATTATAAAAAAGGTCTCTAATTTTTTGCTTGGGTTTATGTTTCAGATGGGGACAAATCCAGTCGGAGGTTATCCGGACGTCTGGCCCAACCCAAAGGAACCTTGGAGTATGCTGTAAGTGATGTGAAAATGTTTTATAGTTAGTGTTGTAAACAGAATACAGAAATTTTGTTTGGTTGTTGTCGAATCAAGAAGAAATATTTGACCAGCTCTTTATATTGCTGGTCACTGTTCCTACAGGACCTGGAAAATAGAAACTATCAAGAATAAGTCATGGAATTTCAAGATTTAAAAAAGTTATTGAAAAGTTATATAATTTTTATAATGCCATATAAAATGTTTAATAATCTACCCAAGAGTAGATGCAAAGAAGATGGTATTGTCATAAGTCTTCATTTTTAAGAAATTCACTGGAATTAGTGTTAATAATGGCTAGTCTCAACTTGAGATACTAATACAGATTTAAAATTTCACTAGGAATTAATTTGCACTATCCAAGTTCATACGCTAAAACAGCTAAAGCAAGGCCACTGCCACAGCGGTTATCGCCCGCCTTAGAATCAGTAGTAATGGAGAACTAAAGGAGATATAAGGCCTTTGCAGTAAGATAACCCCACTTAACACTGAAGAAAGGGTCAAACTTTCCTAGCCATATATATTTTGTGCATATTTGATGAACCTAGCTGCAATATTTCAAGTTTTGGAACATCTTAACGATTTTTAGGCGGGTTGCGTGTAACCAACCCGCCTATTAGATTGATGTGTCCGACGTCCGTCTGTCCGTCTGTCCGTCTGTCTGTCTGTCCGTCTGTCCGTCCACATTTTTCGTTTCCGGACTCTAACTTTAAAACGGTTTGACCAATCAGATTCAAACTTCACAGGGAGATAGATCACCATCATAGCTAGGTTCATTTCGAAATTGGTGAAATTCTGTGTTTTCGTTTGTCCGTTTTTCGTCCGTTTGTCTGTCCATCCATCTGTTTGTCCACATTTTCGTTTCCGGACTCTTAACTTTAAAACGGTTTGACCAATCAAATTCAAACTTCACAGGGAGATAGATCACCATCATAGCTAGGTTCCTTTCGAAATTGGTGAAATTCCGTGTGTTCGTTTGTCCGTTTTTCGTCCGTTTGTCTGTCCATCCATCTGTTTGTCCACATTTTCGTTTCCGGACTCTAACTTTAAAACGGTTTGCCCAATCAAATTCAAACTTCACAGGGAGATAGATCACCATCATAGCTAGGTTCCTTTCGAAATTGGTGAAATTCCGTCTGTTTGTTTGTCCGTTTTTCCGTCCGTTTCTTCGTTTTTGTCCGTTTTTCTGTCCATCCATCTGTCCGTCCACATTTTTGTTTCCGGACTCTACCTCAAAAACGGTTACTCCAATCTAATTCAAACTTCACAGGGACATACATCACCATCATAGCTAGGTTCCTTTCGGAATTGGTGTAAATCCGTCCGTTCATTTGTCTTGTTTTTCTGTCCATTTGTTCGTTTTTAGGCGGGTTGCGTGTAACCAACCCGCCTATTAGATTGATGTGTCCGACGTCCGCCGCTCCGTCCACATTTTCTATTTCCGGACTCTAACTTGAAAACGGTTTGACCAATCAAATTCAAACTTGACAGGGACATAGATCAACATGATAGCTAGGTTGCTTTCGATATTGGTGAAATTCTGTCCGTTCGTTTGTCCGTTTTTCATCCGTATGTCTGTCCATCCGTCTGTTTGTCCACATTTTCATTTCCGGACTCTAACTTGAAAACGGTTTGACCAATCGAATTCAAACTCGATAGGGAGATAGATCTCCATCATAGGTAGGTTCCTTTCGATGTTGGTGAAATTCCGTCTGTTCATTTGTCTGTTTTTCGTCCGTTTGTCCATCCATCTGTTTGTCTGCGTTTTCATTTCCGGACTCTAACTCGAAAATGGTTTGACCAATCGGATTCAAACTTGATAGGGAGATAGATCTCCATCATAGCTAGGTTCCTTTCGAAATTGGTGAAATTGCGTCTGTTCGTTTGTCTGTTTTTCGTCCATTTGTCTGTCCTTCTGTCTGTCCGTCCACATTTATCCTGTACATATGGTAAGTTTCATGCTATGGATACTGTTGCTCCGAATGCACGACAATCAGATGAAGATGCACATTCGAATAATACAGACAATGCTACCAGTGCTTTCAGTAGTTTACAGCCATCTCTACCACAGCATTCTCACTTTGACTTTGGACAAGAAATTGATTGCCCTTCCCTTTCTGTGACTGAATCTTTGATCCCCAACAAAATGGCAGATGATGATTTTTACCACTTACTCCAGGGTTTTAATATTCAACAACGGGAATTTCTATACCATGTCTTACATTGTGTCAAAACTCAAAAAACACCTTTCCATCTATTCCTTTCTGGAGGTGCAGGAGTTGGAAAAACTCATCTTGTAAAAGGAATTTTTCAAGCTCTCCTTCGATATTATAATAGCTTACCAGGGCAAGATCCAGATGACATTAAGCTAGTTCTTGCAGCACCTACTGGAAAAGCTGCCTACAATATCCGTGGAGCTACTCTACATTCTTTTCTTGCCATACCTGCCAGCCAAAGCCTTAAGAAATATGTACATTTGGATGATAGCAGAAGAAATACACTGAGGTCCAATTTTAGTAAACTGAAAATCATCGTAATAGATGAAATATCTATGGTAGGTGCAGATATGTTCCAATTCATTAATGCCCGATTACAAGAAATCTTTCAGTGTAACCTACCATTTGGTGGTGTAAGTGTACTTTGTGTAGGTGACATGTTCCAATTACGTCCTGTGATGGACAAATGGGTTTTCCAAAATACATCATCACCTTATCAGTCTTTAACAGCAAATTTGTGGCAAGATTTGTTTGAACTCTATGAACTTACAATAGTGATGAGACAAAAAGATGATGCTACATTTGCCAGCACATTGAACATAATTAGAGAGGCTAACCATACGTCAGATGATGTGAGCCTGCTGAGTTCTCGAGTTATACAGTCCTCAGTGACTACAACCTATCCAAATGATGCTATTCATCTTTTCACTTCAAATTCACTTGTAGAAAAACACAATGAACAAATTATGCAAACACTTACAACTCGAGGATGCTTGTGTGTTGCAAAAGACTTCATTATTGGTGATGTCACTCCATCGCTCAAAGAAATGATCTTACAGTTGGCTCAACAAATGAAACCACAAAAAACTCAAAACCTAGAAACAACGCTGCATATAAAAATTTCTGCCAAATTTATGCTCATTCAAAATGTTGATACCTCTGATGGCTTGACCAATGGTGCCACCTGTACCATTATGGATTTTAGTCATGAGACTGTTCCACCTACAATTTTATGGGTACTATTTGATGATATTGATATTGGAGAGAAATGTCGAAATACAAACAAGAACTTGTACAATTCACAAACAGACCGTAGGTGGACTCCTATACAACACATTGAAAGAAGATTTCAATTTGGAAAATACAAGAATATCTTAGTGGTAAGGCGACAGTTTCCTCTCAAACATTGCTCAGCAACAACTATTCATAAGTCACAAGGGTCATCGTTAGAAACAGCAGTTGCATCATTCCAAGGTTATGTAACTCCACATATGATGTATGTGGCACTTAGCCGGCTTACACACCTCCAAGGTCTTTACCTGCTAGACTTTAATTCGCAAAAGATCAAAGTTGACAGTGCTGTCAAAGTAGACATGCTACGCCTACGAAATTCAAGAGCACTTCAGATTAAGCCCATGCCACTATACCATCAGACTTTGCACCAGCACTTTAAAATAGTGTTCATTAATACACGCTCGCTTCACAAGCATATAGCAGATGTTAGAAGTGATCAAAACATGAAACATACAAATTTGTTGATAATAGCAGAGACGTGGGCCATCAATTCAGATCTTTCATCTGCCTATGACATACCAGGATTTATATTGGCCAAACAGTACAATGCATCCTCACCAAATCCAACCACAAGGCCACATGGGGGTATGATGATCTATATCGAGCCTGAACTGATCCTTGATTCATATTTTCATAGGGAAAAAGATAAGTCAGTTCTCATAAATTTTGAAGTATATACAGGCAATCGAAGTATCAATATGCTTGCTGTATACAAACATCCGGCTCAGAAGCAAACCATATTTACATCAATGTTGAAGGATATACCAAAGAAAAACCAAATGGATACTATAGCAGTGGGAGACTTTAACGTAAACCAATTAAAACCTTCATCTGATTTAACAATGCTACAAAATTCAATGAAAACTCATTTCCACATAGAAACAAAATTACTTGAAGAAACAACTGATTACCACTCTTCTTTAGATCACATTTACTCCAATATATCTAATATTTCCTGTGGGGTTTTGGAAACATACTGGAGTGATCATGAAGGAGTATGGATTGCCATTTGATTCAAGAGATCTACTGCTCACTTTCTAAAAATATACTCTTAAACATGAGCCTATAATGTTTCTAATTATAATCATAAAACCATCGCAGATGTAATAGGAGCAGTGAACGAAAAACCAAAAAAGAAGCAAATGTCAAAAAGCAAAATTCATCTAAGACTGTGATGGAACATAATCCTGGAGGACAGTAAACACATCCAAGAATCAATGTACAGTGTAAAAAAACATAACTGTGACAACAAGATTTTTAAAGGAACAACATCAGCGCATCAAAAGAGTGACATGATCTGTATATGCCAGGGTGAAAAGACGCCTTCTTGTGAGAGACTGCAACAAAAAGATTAGTACACAAAAGAATAGAAGCCACCAGTTGGACCTGGTGAGTTTCGTTCTTAGTTCTTACAAACAGAAACCTTACAACTAGATCATCTGTGGATATTTCAATTTCTGGTGAAAATAAGTGGTAAATTAATGGTCTTCATTTACTTAGTTTTAGTTCTATATTTATTATAGTATAGATACAATAATGTAACTTAGATTAGAAGTATTACATTTCTTAGCACGTCGAACACATTTACCTTAAGTGGGTAACCTAACATTTCTTTCCTTGTTCCTAAATTTAATGAGAGCAGTTGCTAACCTTGTTTCCTGCGTGCGCAACCCGCCTTTTGGGGCACCTCTGACCCTCTTGTTAAATAATTGGCTATGGTGGCCATTTTCTTTTTCAAAATAAGGCCAAAATTTTTCTCAGGCAAAACATTTGAAGGCCAGGGCTTTTGATGATCTGTCTTTATATTCTGAAGCCACAGCACCAATAATAAGGGTGAAATAATGACATTTTTTATGACCCCATTTAACGTTGAATCAGGGGTCAAAGGACAAATTCAACACCTGGAAAAGATTCCCAGGCCATGACTTCCTACAAGTTGTTTTCACATTCTGAACCTGTAAGAGCAATATTAGGGGGGATATAAGGCCTTTTTAACAGAATAATCCCGTTTGACATTAAACATGTGATATGGCGGCTTAGAATTTTCCTTTTAGAACAAGGTCAAAGTTACTATCAGGCTAGCTTTTCTAGCCATATATCTTATGTGCAAATATGATAAAGCTAGCTAGAATATTTTGAGATTCAGAACAACTTTATGATTTTTAAACAGTTGGCTATGGTGGCCATTTCGTTTTTCAAAATAAGGCCAAAATTTTGCAGAGACAGGTTTTTGTAGCCATAAACATTCCCTGCAAATTTGATGAAGATATCTTTTTAAATGAATGAAATGTTAAGGTGTATGTTAAAACCTAACAACAGACGAACGGATGGATGCACAAACAGATACACGTATGGAAGGTATTTACAATCTCTCGACCACAACCTATACTTTTCATGGTCTGTCTCTATAATCTGAAGCCATAGCACCAATAAATAAGGGAGAAATAAGGACGTTTTAATGCGACGACCTCATTTAACCTTGAAGCAGGGGTCAAAGGTCAAATTCAACACCTGGAAAAGATTCCCAGGCCATCACTTCCTAGAAGTTGTTTTCAAATTCTGAACCTCTAGGAGCAATATTGAGGAGATATAAGGCCTTTTTAATAGGATAACCCCGTTTGACATTAAACATGTAATATGGCAGCCATTTTGTTTTTTGAACTAGGCCAAATTACTATCAGGGTAGCTTTTCTAGCCATATAGGTTTTGTGCAAATTTGATGAAGCTAGCTAGAATATTTCAAGATTTAGAGAACCTTTGCAATTTTCAAACAATTGGCTATGGCGGCCATTTTATTTTTCAAAATGAGGCTAAAATTTTTCAGAGACAGGTTTTCATAGCCATAAACATTCCGTGCGAATTTGGTGAAGATATCTTCATAAATGAATGAGATATTAAGGGTTATGCAAAAGCGTGACGAACAGACGGGCGTACGGAAGGCGTTTTATAATCTCCCGACCATGGCCTTAGTGGTCGCAGGCGGGAGATAATTAATGTCTAGTGAAAATTTCAACTCATACAGTGCTTATCACTGTTATTGTATTCACCGGATAGCATCCGGTGGATACTATGGATTTGACTTCGTTACGCCGCCGCCGCAGTGTGTAGAGAGATTTCACCATTACCGCTCTAACGAAAAAAATATTATAGCTAGCCTTCTCAAATTTGCAGGATATATTCATAGCCATAAAATCTTGCTTGGGAATATTTTTGGCCTCATTTTGAAAAACAAGATGGCCGCCACGGGCGTTTTTCGACTTTAAACAAGGACTTTTGTTGGCCCTCTAGAGCAAAGGGTATTATAGTTAGAGATCTCAAATTCGCAGGATATGTTCCTCATTATAAAATCTTGACTGGAAATTTTTTTGCCTCATTTTGAAAAACAAGATGGCCGCCACAGGCGTTTCTTTGCAGTCATGAAAAGTGCTTATATCTCCCTTATTATTGGTCCTAGAGGTTTGGGATGGTAAACCAACCTATAGGAAATCATGGGCTGGGAATCTTTTGGTGTGATCAGATTTGACCTTGGACCCCTCCTTCAAGGTCAAACAAGGATAGCCAAACTTTAAAGTGCTTATAACTCGCTTATTATTGGTCCTAGAGGTTTGGGATGGTAAACCAACCAATAGGAAATCATGGGCTGGGAATTTTTTGGTGTGGTCGGATTTGACCTTGGACCCCTCCTTCAAGGTCAAACGAGCATAGCCAAACTTAAAAGTGCTTATAACTCGCTTATTATTGTATCCCCGACGCGAAGCGGGGATACTATGGATTCATCATCGTTGTCGTCCACGTTCACACCCTCGGCCGCGTCCGCACCCTCGTCCGCGTCCGCAGAGATTTCTTGTTAGCGACCTACAGTCCACATTTCTTTCCGGATTTCTTTCATATTTGGCAGGTGGCTTGATATGGTAGAGGACTCGCCACCCTATCTTTTCGGTAGGCTTTATGTCTAAATTAGGCCTGTGGTAGACAAAAATGTCTAAAATGCATTAAAAGTCATGAAATCATGCACTAAATCACTTATAACTTGAAAAGTGTTGCATTTAGAGCATTTTGTTAAAATATGTTTTTCAGCTACTTTTTTCATAGCTACAACATGGTGAATAACTTGGGTGTCTGTCTCAATAGCTAAGTGAGTAATAGCTACTTTTGGGCTTTTCAGTAACTTCCATCATGAGTAAAATCACTTGTAACTTGAAAACTATTGCATTTACACAATTTTGTATAAATATGTTATTCAGCTACTTTTGGGTCAGCTATAACATAGTAAAATTTCAGACCTGTAGCTCATGGCATAGCTGAGTAATAGCTACTTTTAGGTTATCACTGTTGAGTAAATTACTTATAACTTCAAAAGTATTACATTTAGAGTATTTTGTTTCAATATGTTATTCACCTATTTCGGAGTCAGCTATAACATAGTGAAGTTCCAGACCTGTGGCTCATTGCATAGCTGAGTAATAGCTACTTTGAAGTTCACACTGTTGAGTAAATCAGTTGTAATTGGAAAACTATTGCATTTACAGAAATTTGTGTAAATATGTTATTCAGCTACTTTTGGGTCAGCTATAACATAGTGAAATTACAGACCTGTAGCTCATGGCACAACTGAGCAATAGCTATTTTCAGGTACTGACTGTTGAGTAAATGACTTGTAACTTGAAAAATATTGCATTTGGAGTATTTTTTTAAAATATGTTGTTCACCTACTTTTGGGTCAGCTATAACATCGTGAAATTACAGACTTATTGCTCATGGCATAGCGGAGCAATAGCTATTTTCAGGTTCTCACTATTGAGTAAATCAGTTGTAACTTGAAAACTATTGCATTTTATTTTACAGTATTTGGCTTAAATATGTTGTTCACCTAATTTTGGGTCAGCTATAACATAGAAAAAAATCAGACATGTAGCTACTTATTCACCTACTCAAAATGAGTAAATGCTAATTATCTCTAAAAGTATTGCAGATATCCAATTCTTATCAAATAACTCATTCATCTACTTTTGGGAGAGCTTTCACATGGTGAAGTTCCAGACCCGTAGGTAATTACTCACCTACTGAAAATGAGTAAATTTGAATTATCTCTAAAAGAATTGTAGATAGCCAAGTTTTCAAATAGCTCATTTGCCTACTTTTGAGAGAGCTTTCACTTGGTGAAGTTTCAGACCCGTAGCTAATTATTCACCTACTCAAAATGAGTAAATGCGAATTATCTCTAGAAGTATTGCAGATAGCCAGTATTTCTCAAATAACTCATTAATATGAAAACAACTTATAGGAAGTCATGGGCTGCAAATCTTTTCATGTGGTCAGATTTGACCTTGGGCCCCTCCTGCTTATTATTGGTCCTAGAGGTTTGCAATGTGAAAACGACTTATAGGAAATCATGGGCTGCGAATCTTTTGATGTGGTCAGACTTCACCTTGGGCCCCTGCTACCGGGTCAAATAAGGGTAGCCAAACTTAAAAGTGCTTTCAGCTGGCTTATTAACAAAAAATGCTGTTTATCTTCTAAACTATGTTAGTTGGCCTTTGTCGGTGGATACATCCAGCATCTGGCCACAGATGCGTCCACAGTCTAGTTGGTCCTAGAGGTTTGGGATGGTAAACCAACCTATAGGAAATCACGGGCTGGGAATCTCTTGGTGTGGTCGGATTTGACCTTGGACCCCTCCTTCAAGGTCAAACGAGCATAGCCAAACTTAAAAGTGCTTATAACTCACTTATTATTGGTCTTAGAGGTTTGGGATGGTAAACAACCTATAGGAAATCATGGGCTGGGAATCTTTTGGTGTGGTCGGATTTGACCTTGGACCCCTAAACCAACCTATAGGAAATCATGGCCTGGGAATCTTTTGGTGTGGTCGGATTTGACCTTGGACCCCTCCTTCAAGGTCAAATGAGGAGAGTACACAAAATCATGTACTGGGAATCTATTGCTGTGGTCGGATTTGACCTTGGACCCTCCATCAAGGTCAAACGAGGATAGCCAAACTTAAAAGTGCTTGTAACTCGCTTATTATTGGTCCTAGAGCTTTGGAATGGTAAACCAAAATCTAGGAAATCATGGGCTGTGAATCTTTTGGTGTGATCGGATTTGACCTTTGGCCCCTCTTTCAAGGTCAAATGAGGATTGCCAAAATTAGTGTTCATATCTTGCTTATTCGTATTCCTAGAGGTTTGCAGTCAGTCACACCAACCTATAGGAAATCATGGGCTAAGAATCTTTTGATATGGTCAGATTTCACCTTGGGCTTCTCCTTCAAGGTTAAGCGATGTTAGAATGGCTTTGGTGAGTTTTCTTCTGGTGGATACAATTTGCATCGGTTCTCCGATGCGATAGGTCTAGTTCTGTTAAGAGTATTTGAGTCTTCTGTTGTTCAGTGCCTTGAAACTTGAAAGCATTATTTGATCAAAATAAAGTAGAATTAAATTTTATTCTCTTTAAATGCCAGTATATGTATATATGTGGTAAATGACAAAATACCAAATCCAGGTGAGCCAGGTTAAGTGTAAGAGAGTTTAAAGAGATCAGCTCAATTGTTGTAAATAATTATATCCCCAGACGAAAGTCGGGGATATATTGGATTCAGGTCCGTCGCGCCGCCGCCGCCGCCGTAGAAATTTCCTTGTGGACGCGATAACTCAAAAACAAATTAATATTTTTTTTTCAAACTTGGTACACATGTTAAGGGTGCCCAAAGGAAGATCCCTATTTTAAGGTGACCTTAAACTCCCAGTAAAAAAACTTATGGCCACCTTAAGGTCAGAAATTGCACTTTTGGCCACTTAGAGCCCTGTAGGTCACAAACTATGATGCTCAGCTGGCTGAAATTTTACCTGACAACACATTAATATGTTCTTAGTACATGTGCCGAAAATCATGACTTTAAGTTGAGGAGAAAATTGTGTTTGAGGCCCATAAATACCCCCACTTAGGGATTTTTTGCTATACTTTACACATATTTTGCCCTATAATTTGGAAGTGATAATTCTGATGAGTCTCAAACTGCGCTAGGTATAACTTTGATATGTAATCCTTGTCTGTAGAAAATTTTAGGGCTGTAGGTTTACCCAAAGGGGTCGACTTAAGGTCTCAAAAGTGCCCACAGAGACCCAATTTATGCACTTTTTGCCACTTTCAAGCACTGTAGCTTTCAAACTATGTCTCTCATCTAAGTTAAATATCATCTGGGAATATATCTATGTGTTTTCTTATATGTGCCCCAACATTTAGGCCTTTAATAGACAGTTAACCTGTGTATCAGGACCATAAACACCCACCCGAGTGACCCTTATAAGACATTTTTCACATCTTTTTCCCTGTAACTTGGAAATGGTAAGTCTGAGAAGTTTCAAACTGTATTAGATATATATTCTGTGTGTAATCTTAGTATGTAACAGATTTTAAGTCTGAAGCTTTATTTTTGAAGGTCAAATTGAGGTCTCTAAAAGGCTCCCAAAGACCCAATATTTGGACTTTTTGCTACTTTTAAGCCCTGTGACTGTCAAACTATGTGACTGATAGAGCTCAAATCCTATCTGAGAAGATATTAGTATGTTATTTTTATATGTGCCAAAAATTAAGGCTTTAAGAAGACATTTAACCTGTGTATGAGGACCATAAATCCCCACCCGAGTGACCATTTTTAGACATTTTTCACATATTTTTCCCTGTAACTTGGAAATGGTAAGTCTAAGAAGTTTCAAACTGTATTAGATGCATATTCTATGTGTAATCTTAGTATGTGACAAATTTTAAGTCTGAAGCTTTAATTTGAAGGCTACATTTAGGTCTCTAGAAGGCCCCATAAAGACCCAGTATTTGGACTTTTGGCCAATTTTAAGGCCTGTGACTGTTAAACTATGTGACTGATAGAGCTGAAATCTCATCTGGGAATACATTATTATGTTCTTTTTACATGTGCCAAAAATCAAGGCTTCAAGTAGACATTTAACCTGTGTATGAGGACCTTAAACACCCACCTGAGTGACCCTTTTAAGACATTTTTCACATATTTTGCTCTGTAACTTGGAAATGGTAAGTCTGAGAAGTTTCAAACTTTATTAGATACATATTCTATGTGTAATCTTAGTATGTAACAAATTTTAAGTCTGAAGCTTTAATTTGAAAGCCACATCGAGATCTCTAAAAGGCCCACAGAGACCCAATATTTGGACTTTTTACCACCTTTAAGCCCTGTAACTGTTAAACTATGTGATTGATGGAGCTGAAATCCCATCTGGGAATGCATTATTATGTCCTTTTTTACATATTGCGAAAATCAAGGTTTTTAGTAGACATTTAACCTGTGTATGAGGGCCATAGACACTCGCCCAAGTGCCTTTTTTGACATTTTTTCCGTATTTTGCCCTGTTATTTGGAAATGCTTAGTGTGACAAGTCTTAAACTGTATTATATATAATTTTTGTTTGTTATGTATGTCCCCCAAAAAGTTTCAGATCTGTAGTTTAATTGCTAAGGTCTCTTTAACAATTGTAAAATGCCCACAGAAACCCAATTTATGGATATTATGCCACTTTAAAGCCCAGTAACTGTCAAACGATGTGGGTTATAGAGCTGAAATCTTTGAATTTTTAAAAGGAAATGCCTGTCTATTTAAATTTTGAATATTAATAATGTTATGGCTATCTTAGTCTTTTAAGAACTTATTTTTGTGTGTTATACCTCTGCTTGCTGAGTTTTTCACTTTTTAAAATGAAACTGGTTAAACATATTCAAGTTGACAAAATGGACACTTTAAGTGAGCTTTAAGTCCCAATATTAATGAAATTATATCCTTATGTAGTAAAACTAGGGGATTTTTAACCCTCAACTAGCCCAGTTTTATTCAACTTGCCTCAGTTAATTTTGGCACAGCTCCTACAGTTATGAACTCATTTCAGTTGATAATCACATACTTAAAATTCTCAATTCTTTTTGTATTTGAGTACCCCTTTTATATAGATTGTTTGTTTACCATTTATGCTCAACCCACATCCCCCACCCGGATTCCCCCCACCCACCTCTGGGACCTCCAGCTATATTGAGTGACACTAAATAAACAAAGGTATTTAATGATATCAGATGAGAAACAAAGAACTCAATGGGGTTGCAGATCTTGTGTAATAGTGAGAGAGGTGTGGAGAAGGGGAGAGGGGTGGGGGTGGGAGGTGGTGGGCTTCATTACATATAACACAAAGGGGAGTCAGAACAAGAAAATAGATTACCAGACCAGGAATTTGATCAACAGCTTTTTGAAGAACAAAACTACTGGAAAACCATCGGCATCAGGGGTGTCCGGTCATTCATGGGTTGGCACTAGGTACCGGAATTTGAAAGCTTAGCCTTTTCTCAAGATGATAACCTCTTTGCTGGTCCTAGGTCCAAGCCAACCAGCAAAATATGACTGGCTTTGCCAGAAAATGGAAAAGCTGAACCTTAGGTTAACAGAAGGCTACACTATGCACAGTACTGATACCACTGGACTGCCCAATGACCAGTTTGTCAAGATTACTCAGACTGACAGAAGTGGTATGATGTTAACTCCAAAAAAAAGGACTTTTCCAGATCAAAAGTTTCTTACGGGTCAAATGCACCGACGAAACTCAATAGTTCTTTCACCAGAATTACTAGACAGTCCCTGTCTTCTGCATCATCGGCTTCCCTGCCAGTAAAGCACAGAAAACCCTGAAAAGATTTGAGAGGTCGGCCAGAGACTTAATCTTTATGTGTAACCAGGTGGCAGGGTTTAGTCACTATTTAACCAAAGTCCAAGACAGCATGGCCGTTCAGACAAAGATCATTTAGGATGAGAAAGTCAAGGAGAAATCTGCGGCGAAGACAGAAGAGGCTGCTGATGAACTGGCATACTTAATGACTTTTAGTATCACCCATGCTATAGCTGGGACTATGCAGGATCTGTCAGATTTTTTATTTATCGACATGGTAGACGTCAATCTATTAAGATGTGATAGATACCTGGATTATGTGAAGGCAGGGGTTAAACATGATACACTAGCTGCCCTCAGAAACTCACCCGTTCATATGGCCTCTCAGTGTTTCCGGACAGTGTGATCTCAAAAGCAGAGGAAGAAATTGTCTAGCATGACAACAAACATTTCTCTTGTAGCTACCATAAGAAATCTGGCTGGTACCATCCATACACCCAGTCTACCAAGCAGGCACTGGATACCAGTTGGAAAACTACCCGGATCATGGGAAGGCAGGGGTTAAACATCATACACTAGGTGCCCTCAGAAACTCACTGGTTCATGTGGTTTCTCAGTGTTTCCGGACAGTGTGATCATGAAAGTAGAGGAAGAAATTGCCCAACATGACAACAAACATTTCTCTGATAGAAATTGGGCCGATATCATCCATACACTCAGCCTACCAAGCAGGCACCGGATGCCAGTTAGAAATCCGGACCACCAGTCTGGACAGCAGACTCGGCTATCGTGGTCTGAAGAGGAGGAGTTGTGGCCTGCTATACATGTCCTGTCAATGCTCAGTTGTTGTATAAATGACAATTACTGTGTAACAAGAGAGTGAGTCACAGTGGTGTACAACGAGCTGGAAAGACAATACCTGTTGTGAAAAAGACTCAGATTTTAAATCTGAAGACTAAGCTCATTTCCAAACTGTGTACTCTAAATACTGCCTTACTCTTTAATAAGTACTTCAGTACCTTTTACAATTATATATACATGTGTGTGCAATTGTCACCTCATTATAGCCAGATCTGTTTCTGAGTGGTGTGTTGGTGTAATGTTAGTGGACTGCTTTTCCTTCCTCAAATATTCATCACAGAAATTGAATTGACCCCCAGATGATCTGCTATTGAAGTGAATTGTTTTCATAGTGTGTTTGTAGATACATATTTTCTTGCTTTTCTATTTCAACAGCTGTACTTCATCTCAAGTTGCCATATTGGACTGAGGGCCTATTATGGTGTCATCCATTGAAAAATTGAAAGGGACATATAAAAATCCCACTGTGATGAGTTTTTTGTTTCAACAATAAGGAGATAATCTTAGTTTGAATATGAGAAATTGTATCAGGTATTCAGACTATAACAGTGATTTATCCAGAAGATACCAGGAAGGTACAGAAATGTGAGCCTTATTAGAATGTTTGGAAATTTATATTGGTATGTGGGTACACTTAGACCCTTAGGAAGATATTAATGTTTTCATAGTTTTAAAGTTGTAAATATTATTTAATTGCTCTTAACTGCTCTTTTGGCTGGTAGTAAAAAATGACTGAATGGATTTTATTTATGTTTGGTGTGTTTGTATATCTATAACTTTGGACATTTATAAGGAATATAATTTATGTTTGGTGTGTTTGTATATCTATAACTTTGGACATTTATAAGGAATATAATGCAGAAATAACGACCACAGCAACGGTCCTGTTTCATTCAGGGATCTATATGACATAGTACAACAAGCAGTCTATAGCTAGGCTGGTGTGGCAGTGAAGGTTTCCATTAATTTGTCGCTCTAGATTTATTAAATTAATCATGTATTAAGATGAACAAAGCTGGTCCAGATGAACCCAACTAATGAAGGAAAACCCTGTGTAATGCAGATGTATGATTTACATAACAGTAATAATAATTGTCATAATATTGTATATACCCTTAATATACAGAGTGTAGTCTGCATCAGTAGGTTGTGTAAGCCAAATTTATTTTAAAGTGAGATCATTTAAGTGTTTGATTTCAGTATCAGAAAATAAACATAATCTTGTGTAATGTCAGACAAGTGAAAGTTGGCCTTATGAGAACTTAAGTCCTATGGATACCAGTGGTTTTGATATTGTAAATGCAATACAGTTATCTCCAAGATTCGTTTCTAGTTATGGGTAATTTCCACCAGGTGTTTATTTAATTAGTACTCAAAAAAACAGGCTGACTATGTTGAGAAAGTGGTTACGAACTATTGAGCTGACTCATGGGGTAAGTCACATAACTATTAAAAATAAATTACATGGGTACAGGTTCATTTTTTAGACAGATTTGTGTTGATAATTTTTTTTTGGTTTAACCTTATTATTTTCAACAAATTGGGTATGTTAAATCATGGGTAGTGGGATTTGGGTTGGTACGGGACCCGGGCTGGCCCCATTGATGCAGTTTTATGGGTATGTTAATGTTTGGACTTTAAGGAATTGGATCCTCAAGTACAAATGTTTGACTTGACCACGAATTTTACTTTTACTGCTGTTACAAAGAAATGTCTTAATAATAAGCAAGCCCCATTACTTCCTTGGAATGATTTTTCTGTCATGATTGTACTTACGGTACTGGTAATAGTTGTCTCGGATCATGGACAACTAGAAACTCGGGGCATTGATGACTTATGTATTCGAGTCACATTTCACAAGTCCTTTGAAGACAGGAACAGACAGAGAGAAAAAATACATTTGTAAATTGAATAGCACCTGCCATAGATAGATATATAAAAAATCCATCATTAAGTAAACTTTGATACAGTTGAGTACTGGATTCCCTGTGAAGTTGAAGTAGACCATTATCATCTGCAGGTATTATATTCAGTGACTTTACATTATGTTTGTTTGAGATCCCAAGTTTATTGACCCATCTGAAGGATCTCTGATCAGATTATTGAAGACCTAATTAACTAATAACCACCCATCAGTAGTCTATAAGGCTGACTGGTTCATTAACTAATACCCATCAGTAATCTACTACAATTTTGGCTAGAGTAACCATAGTGAGTGACTGTGGTTTGTATGTTGAGAGGGGCATCATTATAACTTGATCAGTTGTCTAAGCTTAGCCCCAGTTTGATTTCCAAGACTTATTGTAGGATTGCTAATTTATAGCTCAAGAATCTGCTACAACTGATACTGTTGACAAACGATGAGACATCTGACAAAAAACTTGATTTGTCCTGAATAAAAAGACAAGTCGTTTAAAGTAAAAGGTAAATCTTACGGTATCAGCATGAAGGTATTGTGAAAAGAAAATTGTTAAATATACACTTTTTGGCCAATTTTGAAAAATGCTCCTCTATCCAGGGAAGTAGTTTATGGATATTTATTTTCTGGATAATAGTTCTAATTTAGACTTAGAATTCATACAGTTATGTATTTATTGCATCAGTATATTTGTTCAAGCAAAGTATTTTTGTACTTAAGTACCCCTAAATGAAGGTCTAGTTACATTCGACTGAACAGAGTTGTATGTGTGGTTTTCACTTCCCTGGTGACTATCATATCTCTAACATGGGGGAAGAAATTTGTCAAAAATCACTATTACAAGTAAAGCATCATCCATATTTTTATTTAGGTCATGTGGTCTCCACTAGATCCCTAAAGTGCCATGAAAGACTAGAAACAGCCATGTTTCTGGATTGGCACCACGAACAATGGACTAATAAACTGTGACCTTGTTTGCCTGCCTGAGGCAGGAGATTATAAAATGCCCCACTTTTTCAACAAAATGTATATTTTTATTTTAGAATTCGGCAAAATTAGCATTTTTGTGCCATGTTGGTGATTACTAAACATGTCCAAATTGAAGGCAAAATTGAGACATTTGAACCAAATTTAATGGCAGTTTTCAAGTGAACCATAGAACTTCATAAAACATTTTCGAAACAATACACAACATATTTTAGCAGTTTGACATTTTTCAATGTTAAATACTCTTTACACAATAATGTAACATGTTGTCAGACTTTTGTGAAAGACACATTATCAGATGGCAGTAGCATTTGGGGTGACTAAGTATCCAGTAAGTATGAATGCTGTATTTACAGAGGATCTCTCTCTGTCTGTAATTAGACTAGGTCTCTTCAGGGACTTGGGGTATAGATTTTATCTGATTTCTGACACAACTTGCTAATTTGTGTCCCAATTTCCTGCAAACCGGAAGCCCACAGGAATTCCTGAAATAATCCCAGGTTCTGAGGAAAATGGATGACCTACTGAGTTTGGCCTGATTATGAATTGTCAGCATTTTGGTCAAACACCAGAGTAGCCTCAGATTCCGGGGGGGGGTGTGTGTGTGTGTGTGTGTGTGTGTGTGTCCTCTTTGTAAATAAAAACTTCCATTACCCACATAATTTGATTTTAGTGATAGCTGAGTTTCACTATGCCTGCAAAAAAAGATACTCTTATTTTGGCATCTCAAAACTGGTTTCCTGTATTAGGTTCCAGTACCGGCTGTTCTTACTGACAGAGAATCTACTATGTTAGACATGCTATAAAACTTTTCTGGTTATTTACAGTTATTGTATCATACATTTCCTAAGTAAATGAAACATGCAAAACAAGAGCTTGAACTGAGGCAAACTGTTTGGATTTGTGATGGCAAAAAGGTTGTGACATCATAACTGTGTGACATTACAATCACTTAAGTTATGGATATTTGCTAGCCATCAAATTAAATTTACTGGTCCATGGATCCATACACCCAGGTTACCCGAGGTAAACCAGGCCATTTGAAACACTGAGAGTGACGTCACACAAGTTGAAAAGACGGACCAGAGTTTTTCAGTCATCTCTTTGCTATATCTGAAGGTCTAAGTTTCTGAAATAAAAAATATTCTTAAATTATCTAACAAATTAACTACTGTGAGAATGATGTAAAATTTCATATCTCAATTATGGCCACTGTGCTTTTTTTATAACCACAGAATTATTAGCAATAGCTTACTAAGCAGTGGATGACCTACATTTTGTTTTAACAATTATTGTTACAATTCAGAATTAGCAACTTAAATCAACATAAACGAGTGCAGCAGTACCGTTGAGATCAATACAACTTTTCAATATACAATCTGACCATAATAACTTGACCTTGCAGATAAAATAATTATATTCTTATAGAGATATTGATTTATCAGTGAAAGGAAAAAGGTTGTAGTATTACTATTAACCCACTTTTTATTTATACTTGTCTACACTATGATGTATTTACAAATCTGATGTGTGTTCAATAATTTAAAATCTCAACAAAGATAGTAATTAACTGCAACAAGTATAAAATCTCAACAAAGATAGTAATTAACTGCAACAAGTATAAAATTTGTCGCAGCTTGAGAAATTTCCTAGAGCAAAGTTTACCAGAATTTTATTAAACCAGTCACAAATTGTCATAAAAATTGTCAGGTTCCCTAGGACATCATATAAAAATAAAAAAAGTTGAGGGGAGATTTCGAGTAACATACATTTAACAGGCAGTTACAGACTTCAAAGTGAATTAGTTATTTTTGTAGGTACTATTAGAGAGTTGATCTAATATTTTTTCATGTGGTATTGTTCTATTTTCTGGTAAATCTCTAGTATTTCTGGACTGATAACTATTTCACAAAAGACACAACTGACCATAACCAGTATGCACAATCACTTCTTTTGCCAAAAAGTTAAACAATTCTGAAGTTGTCACAAAAATCCATATTAGATTTCGATAAAGTGTGTAATTGATAACCCCAAATATTTCTGGTACTCAAATCCTGACCAACTGAGCAGTCAGTAAGATCCTTTGGAATCCCTTAAAACCAAATTGGGCAGTGACAAACCATCATTAAAATATTATGGATTCTAATGAATAAATTTAGAAATTGAAAGTAAAATCTAACATAATTTATAAGCAGTCTTTCTTTTGTCATAGATACCTCTTTATTGCATTAAAGATGACAGTTATTTATTTTGTCTGTTTTTTGTGTGCTATAGTTTTCAAGGCATTATTTTGCCTGGACCAATTATGGCTGTTACCCTGGAAACTTATGGGCTGTTTCTGTAGTAATCATAAACTGTAGACTAGTACATGTACATTATTTATGGAGCTGATTTATGAGAGGATGTTTTAATGGCAAGGTATTCAGTGTAACCTGTTTTGTCAGATATATGGCTGAGGTTAATTATGTTTCAATGGCATTATATACCAATATAGTTGAAACCCAGTTATGCTTCAGTCACACCTTCCCTTATGGTCGTATCTGTACGTATTTGTTTCCTGTTAGACAACCTTGTCTTAATGCTTCTGAAAAGACACCCTTGTTTATGGCAAGTACATATTGAAGAACGACTGAGCCACCTAGCATAATACATCGTGTGAAGGTCTGTGGGAGTTTCTTAAAGACATTCATCTAAGCAGTCCCTATAAACCAAAAATTTTTCAAGTTATGTTGAATACCAACAAGGATGTCCTATGCCTAAGTACAAATCCCAGTGAAGAGGTCCAACCAATATACAAAGCCGACCAAACCACAACCAGAGTAAATGAGCCTGTTTGGTTGTCACTTGTGACAGGAATGGTTGATTTAGGTATAAAGTGGGATCATACAAAGCCAGAAAATGTATAGTCTTGATTTGGGAATTATGTCCACCCCACTGAGGGATGGACATATTATTTTTGCTTTATTCGGCATCTGTCACGCTTGGTTTCCGGTCATTTCAAGGAAAAGTATTTATCCTATGTTTACCAAATTTGGTATGGGTGTTTATTGGGTTGATAGCTTGCATGGGATTACTTTTGGTGAAGATAGCTCTATAGCTAACTGAGTAATAGCTACTTAGCTACTTTTGTATACTTCTTTTGCTTCCGGGCATTTTAATAAAAAATGTTTGACATATCTATACCAAATTTGGTATGAGCAATAGTTAGGTCAATAGCTTGCTTGGGATTGCTTTTAGTGATAATAGCTATATAACTGACTGAGTAATAGCTACTCAGCTACTTTGAGTAGCTTTTTTATTTTAAGCATTTTAAAGGAAAACAATGTTTTCTAGCTTCACAAAAATTTATATGAAGGATAATTGTGTCAATAGTTTGGCCAGGATAGCTTTTGGTCGATGATAGCTTTGTAGCTATAGCTAACTGAGTAATAGCTACTTAGCTACTTTTGTGTATTCTTTCGTTTCCGGGCATTTTAAGGAAAAATATTTGACATATCTATACCAAATTTGGTATGAGCAATAGCTAGATCAATAGCTTGCTTGGGATTGCTTTTAGTGATAATAGCTATGTAACTGACTGAGTAATAGCTACTTAGCTACTTTGAGTAGCTTTTTTATTTTAAGCATTTTGAAGGAAAAGCATTTCACCTATGTTCACAAAATTTGGGATGGAGGATTATTGGATCAGTAGCTTGCTTCAGATTGCTTTTGGTGATAATACCTTTATAGCTAACTGAGTAATAGCTACTGTGCTATATAGCTATTATGCTATTTTGAGTTGACTTTTTCTAGACATTTTAATAAAACAATGTTTTCTATCTTCACAAAAATTTATGTGAAGGATAATTGGGTCAATAGTTTGGCCAGGATAGCTTTTGGTCGATGATTATAGCTTTGTAGCTATCTGAGTAATAGCTGCTTTGCTACTTTGAGCCTACTCTGAATTGCATTTCTGTTTTCACTCTTTTAAAGGAAACATATTTAACTCATCTTTTTAAAATTTGGTGTGAAGGTTTATAGTGTCAATTTCTTGCTTGGTATTGTTGTTGGTGGTAATAGCTTTAACCTCCTGAGTAATAGCTATATAGCAAAAAACAAAAATATGTCTATCTCCTAAACCGTGCAAGATAGAGTGATTTCGTTGAAATTTTCGACCCACCGGATATCTAAGCAATGTACTCTTGGCAATTTTCAAAAATTTTCCTCTCCCCAAAAATGGCGGCCATTTTGAATTTTCGAATTTTTGCCAAAAATGGAAAAACAGAAATTTCCTTCTATCTCCTTAACCATGTGAGATAGAGCGATTTCGTTGAAATGTTTTACCCCCACAGTATCTAAGCAATGTACTATTGGCTATTTTCAAAAAAAATTTCTCTCCCAAAAATGGCGGCCATTTTGAATTTTCAAATTTTTACTAAAAATCAAAAACACAAATTTCCTTTTATCTTCTTAACTGTGCGAGATAGAGCGATTTCGTCGAAATTTTCCACCCACAGAGTATCTCAGCAATCTACTCTTGCCAATATTGTCCAAGTTTTAGAGCAAAACTCCTGCTGTAGAAGCAGGTGTAAGAAGTTGATACTTGGTAGGAACATTAGTTAGCGGGTGTAGGTATGCAACGTCATGGTGTGACGTTGATTTGACCTTGTCGTAGTGACCTTGAGTTTAAAAATCTTGTCTGGGCTATATCTTGGAAACCGTAAGGTGTAGGAAGTTTATACTTGGTCAGAACATTGGTTAGGGGGTGTAGGTATGCAACGTCATAGTGTGACCTTGATTTGACCTTTGACCTTGCCGTAGTGACCTTGACCTATAAAATCTTGTCCGGGCAATATCTCGGAAACTGTAAGGTGTATGAAGTTGATACTGGGTAGGGACATTGGCTAGGGGATGTAGATGTAAAACGTCATGGCCTGACCTTGATTTGACCTTGCCATTGTGACCTTGACCTATAATGCCTTTTCCGGGCTATATCTGGGAAACCATAAGGTGTAGGAAGTTGATATTTGGTAAGGACATTGGTCTGGGGTTATAGGTGTGCAACGTCATGGTGTGACCTGGATTCGACCTTTGATCTTGCATATCTGATGCTATTTTATCTCTCTATGGGAATATCTGATACTATTTTATCTCTCTTATATCTCTCATATCTTTTTACTCGAATCTTGGTTGTTGCACCTTTGGGTATCTTTGGATGTAGGTTAAGCACTGTTAAAGTCAAATTAGAATTCATTAAGGGTTTTACTTTTGCAACTTCCCATTGTAACAGATGGTATTTCATCAAGTGAGCCACAGGTTTTGCCCCAACACCACACATAAGCGTGTATTGCCACACCTGTATGTGTGAATCTTCACACAAATGTACAAGGTCACTTTGATTGAACAATATCGAAAACATGCAAATCATAATTCAACTGTGTGAAATGTGCATGTATAACCGTCTTACAGCTTCTAGAACAAACAGACTGGCGGGGTCTTAATCTTTTCAACCCCGAAAGCATTGCTGTCGGTTGCGGACTGGTGGATCGGAGATAATTTTGAACCCTGCCTTGATTTGACGTATAATGTATTGTCCAGGCATATCTCGGCAACCGTAAGGATATGGATTGCTGCAACTGATTATTGTATGTACTTTTACATAATTGTGATATTTCCATTTACAGATATTCTCCAGTTAATAAATTTTACGGCTTCATAATTTTTAGTTTACTGAATTGTCTTGTTTCAATACTTAATTATATCCCCAGACGAAAGTCGGGGATATATTGGATTCAGGTCCGTCGCGCCGCCGCCGCCGCCGCCGTAGAAATTTCCTTGTGGACGCGATAACTCTAAAACAAATTAATATTTTTTTTTCAAACTTGGTACACATGTTAAGGGTGCCCGAAGGAAGATCCCTATTTTAAGGTGACCTTAAACTCCCAGTAAAAAAGAAGTTATGGCCACCTTAAGGTCAGAAATTGCACTTTTGGCCACTTAGAGCCCTGTAGGTCACAAACTATGATGCTCAGCTGGCTGAAATTTTACCTGACAACACATTAATATGTTCTTAGTACATGTGCCGAAAATCACGACTTTAAGTTGAGGAGAAAATTGTCTATGAGGCCCATAAATACCCCCACTTAGGGATTTTTTGCTATACTTTTCACATATTTTGCCCTATAATTTGGAAGTGGTAATTCTGATGAGTCTCAAACTGTGCTAGGTATAACTTTGATATGTAATCCTTGTCTGTAGAAAATTTTAGGGCTGTAGGTTTACCCAAAGGGGTCGACTTAAGGTCTCAAAAGTGCCCACAGAGACCCAATTTATGCACTTTTTGCCACTTTCAAGCACTGTAGCTTTCAAACTATGTCTCTCATCTAAGTTAAATATCATCTGGGAATATATCTATGTGTTTTCTTATATGTGCCCCAACATTTAGGCCTTTAATAGACAGTTAACCTGTGTATCAGGACCATAAACACCCACCCGAGTGACCCTTATAAGACATTTTTCACATCTTTTTCCCTGTAACTTGGAAATGGTAAGTCTGAGAAGTTTCAAACTGTATTAGATATATATTCTGTGTGTAATCTTAGTATGTAACAGATTTTAAGTCTGAAGCTTTAATTTTGAAGGTCAAATTGAGGTCTCTAAAAGGCTCCCAAAGACCCAATATTTGGACTTTTTGCTACTTTTAAGCCCTGTGACTGTCAAACTATGTGACTGATAGAGCTCAAATCCTATCTGGGAAGATATTAGTATGTTATTTATATATGTGCCAAAAATTAAGGCTTTAAGAAGACATTTAACCTGTGTATGAGGACCATAAATCCCCACCCGAGTGACCATTTTTAGACATATTTTGCCCTGTAACTTGGAAATGGTAAGTCTAAGAAGTTTCAAACTGTATTAGATGCATATTCTATGTGTAATCTTAGTATGTGACAAATTTTAAGTCTGAAGCTTTAATTTGAAGGCCACATTTAGGTCTCTAGAAGGCCCCATAAAGACCCAGTATTTGGACTTTTTGCCAATTTTAAGGCCTTTGACTGTTAAACTATGTGACTGATAGAGCTGAAATCTCATCTGGGAATACATTATTATGTTCTTTTTACATGTGCCAAAAATCAAGGCTTCAAGTAGACATTTAACCTGTGTATGAGGACCTTAAACACCCACCTGAGTGACCCTTTTAAGACATTTTTCACATATTTTGCTCTGTAACTTGGAAATGGTAAGTCTGAGAAGTTTCAAACTTTATTAGATACATATTCTATGTGTAATCTTAGTATGTAACAAATTTTAAGTCTGAAGCTTTAATTTGAAAGCCACATCGAGATCTCTAAAAGGCCCACAATGACCCAATATTTGGACTTTTTACCACCTTTAAGCCCTGTAACTGTTAAACTATGTGATTGATGGAGCTGAAATCCCATCTGGGAATGCATTATTATGTCCTTTTTACATATGCCGAAAATCAAGGTTTTTAGTAGACATTTAACCTGTGTATGAGGGCCATAGACACTCGCCCAAGTGCCTTTTTGGACATTTTTTCCGTATTTTGCCCTGTTATTTGGAAATGCTTAGTGTGACAAGTCTTAAACTGTATTATATATAATTTTTGTTTGTTATGTATGTCCCCCAAAAAGTTTCAGATCTGTAGTTTAATTGCTAAGGTCTCTTTAACAATTGTAAAATGCCCACAGAAACCCAATTTATGGACATTATGCCACTTTAAAGCCCAGTAACTGTCAAACTATGTGGGTTATAGAGCTGAAATCTTTGAATTTTTAAAAGGAAATGCCTGTCTATTTAAATTTTGAATATTAATAATGTTATGGCTATCTTAGTCTTTTAAGAACTTATTTTTGTGTGTTATACCTCTGCTTGCTGAGTTTTTAACTTTTTAAAATGAAACTGGTTAAACGCCGGTTAAACATATTCAAGTAGACAAAATGGACACTTTAAGTGAGCTTTAAGTCCCAATATTAATGAAATTATATCCGTATGTAGTAAAACTAGGGGATTTTTAACCCTCAACTAGCCCAGTTTTATTCAACTTGCCTCAGTTAATTTTGACACAGCTCCTACAGTTATGAACTCATTTCAGTTGATAATCACATACTTAAAATTCTCAATTCTTTTTGTATTTGAGTACCCCTTTTATATAGATTGTTTGTTTACCATTTTTGCTGTAGCACTCCATCTCTTTGAGAGAACATGTAAACTGTGTAAAAAAGATGTAGAAGATGAGATACATTTTGTTTGTGTTTGTCCAGCTTTAGAGCTGATTCGTATGAAATATTTCAAAATTTTAAATATAGATAAATCTGAATTATTAATAGATCAATTATCAAGGGTATTAACTCATATGAATGTCAATATGGTTATTAATTTTATTTTTGATTTGTGGCAAGAAAGAAAAAGTAAATTATATTGTTAATTTTTATGTATTGAATTGCTGTCTTTATTTACTGTATCTTACCTCAAAATATGTTTGCTCTGTTTGTTATTAACTCTCTATTTAAAGTGACTTATAAGCCCATATAGGGCTGGGTATTACTTCAATAGTTTTTGTATAATCCTTGTCAACATAATACATGTCACTATAATAAACTAATAAACTAAACTAAGTCCCAACCCACATCCCCCACCCGGATTCCCCCCACCCACCTCTGCTTGCTGAGTTTTTCACTTTTTAAAATGAAACTGGTGAAACATATTGAAGTAGACAAAATGGACACTTTAAGTGAGCTTTAAGTCCCAATATTAATGAAATTATATCCTTATGTAGTAAAACTAGGGGATTTTTAACCCTCAACTAGCCCAGTTTTATTCAACTTGCCTCAGTTAATTTTGGCACAGCTCCTACAGTTATGAACTCATTTCAGTTGATAATCACATACTTAAAATTCTCAATTCTTTTTGTATTTGAGTACCCCTTTTATATAGATTGTTTGTTTACCATTTATGCTCAACCCACATCCCCCACCCGGATTCCCCCCACCCACCTCTGGGACCTCCAGCTATATTGAGTGACACTAAATAAACAAAGGTATTTAATGATATCAGATGAGAAACAAAGAACTCAATGGGGTTGCAGATCTTGTGTAATAGTGAGAGAGGTGTGGAGAAGGGGAGAGGGGTGGGCTTCATTACATATAACACAAAGGGGAGTCAGAACTGAGATTGTGTCACATATTTAGGTTGCATATATATGGACCACATATATAGGTATAGAGGAAATGAATAACTGAAAACAATTTGCAAATTCTAAAAATAATATAATAAAATAATAATATAAATAATTTTTTTTTAAATAATATTTTATTTGTGAACAAATATAGAAACAGATATGCGCTTTTGGGATTATGAATTTTAGAATGGACATTGAATCATCAATCATTTAAATACTTTGAAGGAAGATTGAAAAGTATGATGAGTTGAGTTAAAAATAATATTTTATTTGTCAACAAATATAGAAACAGATATGCTCTTTTGGGATTATTATTTTAGAATGGACATTCAATCATCAATCATTTAAATACTTTGAAAATAGGTTTAGAGTTATCATTGCAGGAAGATTGAAAATATAATTTGAGTTATGTATTCGGCGTCTGGGGATACACCATCTTCCTTGGAAGATATAAACAGAGTAGATTGATGTGCTGAAGTTCATATAATAATGGGTAATTATGTTTTTAAAAATTCCCGATCAAAACCTGTGGCGTGAGTGATGACCTGTCTGGGGATATGTTGGCGCCGAGTTGGCCCAATCTAGTCTTTACATGCAGTTTCTTTCTCTTAGATGTTCTTTTCTCCACTTAAACATTATTTGGACACTGACACTGCTCTGAAAGTATCCCAATCTGTGTACTGTTTCACTACTTCTATATCTCATGGTGTTGAAAACTATTTCCCAAGGCTGTGGGGTATGGAGATCTCTGATGCTATTTTTAAAAGCTAAAATGATGCTTTGATGTTTGTAGTTATATAAAACAACTGGTTAAAAAGTCAACAAAAATTGAATACTTGGAAATCTTCAAGAAACAAGGCTACTCCTGCTTTACCGAAAATTCCAAATTTAGCAGGAAAATACTAAGAAGGACATGATATTTCTACTTAAACAGAGTTGAAGTGCAGCATAAATAGGGTTTAGTTTCCATTTGTTTTAAGTTTTTAACCAGGTATCTGTTCAGTTTTAAACTAGACCTACGCATCGGAGACCGATGAAAATTTGTATCCACCGAAAAGACAACTCACCAAAGCCAGTGAACCACTGTTTGACCTTGAAGGAGGGGCCCAAGGTCAAATCTAACATCAGAAAATTCCTAGCCCAAGATTTCGTATGAGTTGGTTTCGTACTGTAAACTTCTAGGACCAATAATAAGCGAGTTATAAGCACTTTTAACTTTGGCTATCCTCGTTTGACCTTGAAGAAGGGGCCCAAGGTCAAATTTCGACCACACCAGAAGATTCCCAGCCCATCATTTCCTATATGTTGGTTTACCATCCCAAACCTGTTGGACCAATAATAAGCGAGTTATAAGCACTTTTAGCTTTGGCTATCCTCGTTTGACCTTGAAGGAGGGGCCCAAGGTCAAATCCGACCACGCCAGAAGATTCCCAGCCCATGATTTCCTATATGTTGGTTTACCATCCCAAACCTCTAGGATCAATAATAACCGAGTTATAAGCACTTTTAAGTTTGGCTATCCTCGTTTGACCTTGAAGGAGGGGTCCAAGGTCAATTCTGACAACATCAGAAGATTCGCAGCACATGATTTCCTATAGGTTGGTTTCACATTGCAAACCTCTAGGACCAATAATAAGGGAGATATAGGCACTTTTAAAGTCCGCTATGTGGGTTACTTCGGCACTCCGTGGATGACCTTGAATTAGGAGCTTCAAGGTCAAATGTGTGCAAGGTTGTAGAGGACATGTATATGTGTTATACATATCACCTATGAAGAGATTCAACCTTCTACCTATGAGAAACAGCCAGCAGAAAAGTGTTGATTATTTTCAAAGAAATGCCCGTGGCGGCCATCTTGTTTTTCAGAATGAGGCTATTTTCCTTCCCAGAGAAGCTTACCCCCCAATGAAGATATCCTGCAAATTTGGTGAACCTAGCTGCTGTCGTTTTCCTCTTAGAGCGTTAACGCCGAAAATCTCTCTACGCGCGGCGGCGGCGGCGTAGCGAACGCTAAACCAAAGCTCCACCGGATGCTTCCGGTGGATACAATAACTGTTTGATTGTAAATATTATATGAAATATGTTAAGTGTCTTCAAACATTAACCTGTATATTATATATTCATTTTAAAAACTTCTGTCTGGACTATGGCAGGGACAGAATTTAAATGAAAATTGCCTTGGCAAAAGAACAGGAATTTTTACAAGCATTGTGAATGTCTGTGATCTATAAATTAAAATAAATAATCTAAAACATGGAAGCCTTAATTAATGCACAAAAACAATGTGAACACTGAACAGTAAGCTTCAGTTTTATATTATTAGGTACAATTTTGTAAAATTATTTGACATTAAATTGAAGATCCAATTCTAATTTGAAATATGAGGCAAAAACTACCTAAAATGTTGTAAAGTGTTGTCCATCTTCACCAAGTTTAAGTAAATGCTTTGTGCAGAATGTGTCATTTATTTTCAGTTTATGACAGCCCTAAATAGCTCTTTATTAGTAATAAAAGAAATGACTGTTTCAAATTAAACTTGATCTAAGGTCCAATAGTTTCAAGAAATATGTGAATCGTGTGTTATATTTCAGACAGTTTTTGTATTTCCAAGAGAAGCAGAATTAGGTGGAGTATTGATACATGAAATATTGACTTTTCCCCAGTTGTGTCATAATAGGCAGAGACCTTTGTTGCAGTAATTTTAATATCTGTTTCTGAAATGAAATCAATGCACAAAAGCTGCTGAAATGATGGAATAAATAAAAATTCAGCATATGTCTAAAAATAGCTGTATCAGAAAATCTAATCCAGCAATAAATTGAATATAAAGACTTATATTAAAGTACAAGTGCACTTATTTAGCATTTTTATTCCAGATAAAATAATAGGAAATTATGTAAAATTTTAAATTAGTAAAAAAAACACACACTAAAAGTTGTACTTGTACAAGAGCAGTAAGCTTGGATAATGCTATGGAAATGGTAAAAAATACTGAAAATTAATTCCAGTAAATTACTCTAAATTTAAGAATTAACCCCAAAAATATCAATGAAAATAACAGTAATTTAACTGAATTTCTTAAAATTTGCAAAAAAAAGGGTATTTTCAGACAGTACTCATTTGGTTATGTTAATTAATACTTGAATAATATTGAAACTGTACTTGTTTATGGAGTCCACACTGTACTTGTGTGGCTTTGACTCCCACAAGTGACAATACTAAGGGCCTGACTTAACCAATATGACCATGGCTTTTTAACAGAACATAAATCCCTAGCTTTAACATTTAACTTTGTACTGTGTATCATGAGTATGATTTCTATGACTACGTAAAATGAATAAATTAACAGGCCTTTAACAAGGCTACTTCAAGCTTCAGTTGATCCTCTTGGTCTCAAGGGTCAGATTCTCAAAGCAGTTTGAAAGATGGTATGAACTCTAAATCACCCCAAATGTTTCCTGGGTAACAAAATGTAATATATCTATGTATATGGTCCTACTCTTCTGCCACACAAATACTTTTAATTTAAAACTTCATGTAAAAATAAGCTTAAATTAGGCCAATAATATCGCCCTTTATAGAACAATTCAGACTAAAAGGTCCACAAACAAGGAGACTTTGTAAAAGTATCATTGAAATTGACAGCTCCAGGGTTACTGTACTTTGGCCTAATTAGGGTGATTTCTGGAAGCACTTCTTTTTTGCCCAAAATCAAATGTGTTGGAGGGATTCCCCGGGAAAAATCCATTGATGTAAACAAAGAGTAACATTGAGAATTAAAAGTCAAAATGCACTCTGTAAACTTGGGCTTTTGAAAACTAAAACAAACTCCCTCTTTATGTATAATTGCCTACAAGGTCAGGCCATAGATTTCCCATCATTTCATTATCATTTTGGGTAAATAAATATAGCAAATAATATGGACCAATTACACAAGATACATGTATTGTTTTAACTTTTAACAGTTGCATACCATAAATTCTGCAATAATTATCTCCTCTCTGATTATGGCCCCAACATTTTTTAATAATAATTTTCAATGACCATGGGTTAGTAAATGAGGGATATGATACTCCTTTGTAACTTCTTTTTTTCACAGGAGCTTTGTGCATTTAATAGTATTCATTGAACTATCTTCCAATATGCATTTTTATCAGCCATGTTCAGTCAAACACTTTGGAAATAGTTTTGCCTTCGATGCACCTGAAATTGCCTGTCCCCCATAGCCTGTGACCCCACTATGTGTGTCTTCTCAGGTATGACCTGCCTATATCAGTGGATCTATGGCTTAATTCAGTACATTTAATAATAAGACAAATAAAAATTAGAGTTTGTCTTAACTTTCTAAACAAATGTTTACAATTATTGTGTCTCTGAACTGATTAAGCGTCCCGCAAGGGACGCTTGTTTGTGTATGGGAGAGCTTCCGGCTCCGCCAGCTCCGCCGGCTCCTGCGGCTCCGCCGGCTCCGCATTTTGTTTTCCTTATAACTCTGTAACCGTTAGGCGGATTCTTTTCAAATTTGGCAGGTTTAGGCAGTAGCCTTGGGGAATTTTTTTGAATATGCTGCAGTGACATTTCAACCAATCAGAGAGGTCACATGACCAAAAATGTCTTTTTTCGATGGGGAAGCTTGTTCGGATGATAACTTGAAAGGAATTTTATCAATTCACCTGAAACTTGGCAAATGCATTCATTCTATTAAAATCTGGAAATCATTAGATTTTGGCATTGATTGGTCAAGAAATGGCCGAGTAATTAATGATTAATTAATCATTACGAATTTTCCAAATAAGGAAAACACAAAAATGCTTATATCTCGAAAACCGTGCTAGATAGAGCGATTTCGACGAAATTTTTGACCCACAGGGTATCTCTGCGGAGTAGTTTTTTTCGAATTTTCAAAAATTTTTTGTCTCGCCCAAAATGGCGGCCATTTTGAATTTTCGAAATTTTCGCAAAAATTCCAAAACACAAAAATGCTTATATCTCAAAAACCGTGCTAGATAGAGCAATTTCGACAAAATTTTTGACCCGCAGGATATCTCTGCAGAGTACTTTTCCCAATTTTCAAAAAATTTTTGTCTCGCCAAAAATGGCGGCCATTTTGAATTTTCGAAATTTTCGCAAAAATTGTAAAACACAAAAATGCTTATATCTCGAAAACCGTGCTAGATAGAGCGATTTCGACGAAATTTTTGACCCGCAGGGTATCTCTGCAGAGTAGTTATCCCTATTTTGAAAAATTTTTTGTCCCGCCAAAAATGGCGGCCATTTTGAATTTTCGAATTTTTCGCAAAAATTGCAAAACATAAAAATGCTTATATCTCGAAAACCCTGCTAGATAGAGCGATTTCGACGAAATTTTTGACCCACAGGGTATATCTGCAGAGTAGCCATGCCAATTTTCAAAAAAATTTTGTCTCGCCAAAAATGGCGGCCATTTTGAATTTTCGAATTTTTCGCAAAAATTGCAAAACAGAAAAATGCTTATATCTCAAAAACCCTGCTAGATAGAGCGATTTCGACGAAATTTTTGACCCACAGGGTATCTCTGCAGAGTAGCCATGCCAATTTTCAAACAAAAAATTTCTCGCAAAAAATGGCGGCCATTTTGAATTTTCGAATTTTTCGCAAAATTGCAAAACACAAAAATGCTTATATCTCGAAAACCGTGCTAGATAGAGCGATTTCGACGAAATTTTTGACCCACTGGGTATCTCTGCAGAGTAGCCATGCCAATTGTCAAAAAAATTTTATCTTGCCAAAAATGGGGGCCATTTTGAATTTTCGAATTTTTGCGCAAAAATTGCAAAACACAAAAATGCTAATATTTCGAAAACCGTGCTACATAGAGCGATTTCGACGAAATTTTTTATCTTAAGGGTATCTCTGCAGAGCAGCTATCCCAAAGAGCTTTCACTTGGTGAAGTTTCAGACCCATAGCTAATTGCTCACCTACTCAAAAAGAGTAAATGCGAATTACCTCTAAAAGTATTGCAGATGGCCAATTTTTCTCAAATAACTCATTCACCTACTTTTGGAAGAGCTTTCACATGGTGAAGTTTCAGACCCATAGCCAATTACTCACCTACTCAAAATGAGTAAATGCGAATTATCTCTAAAAGTATTGCAGATAGCCAATTTTTCTCAAATAACTCATTCACCTACTTTTGGGAGAGCTTTCACATGGTGAAGTTTCAGACCCATAGCTAATTATTTACCTATTCAAAATGAGTAAATGCTAATTATCTGTAAAAGTATTGCGGATACCCAATTTTTGTCAAATAACTCATTCATCTACTTGTGGGAGAGCTTTCACATGGTGAAGTTTCAGACCCATAGCTAATTACTCACCTACTCAAAATGAGTAAATGCGAATTATCTCTAAAAGTATTGCAGATAGCCAATTTTTCTCAAATAACTCATTCACCTACTTTTGGGAGAGCTTTCACTTGGTGAAGTTTCAGACCCATAGCTAATTACTCACCTACTCAAAATGAGTAAATGCGAATTATCTCTAAAAGTATTGCAGATAGCCAATTTTTCTCAACTCATTCACCTACTTTTGGGAGAGCTTTCACTTGGTGAAGTTTCAGACCCATAGCTAATTACTCACCTACTCAAAATGAGTAAATACGAATTATCTCTAAAAGTATTGCAGATAGCCAATTTTTCTCAAATTAATCATTCACCTACTTTTGGGAGAGCTTTCACTTGGTGAAGTTTCAGACCCATAGCTAATTACTCACCTACTCAAAATGAGTAAATGCGAATTATCTCTAAAAGTATTGCAGATAGCCAATTTTTCTCAAATAACTCATTCACCTACTTTTGGGAGAGCTTTCACTCTGTGAAGTTTCAGACCCATAGCTAATTACTCACCTACTGAAAATGAGTAAATGTGAATTATCTCTAAAAGTATTGCAGATAGCCAATTTTTCTCAAATAACTCATTCACCTACTTTTGGGAGAGCTTTCACTTGGTGAAGTTTCAGACCCATAGCTAATTACTCGTCTACTCAAAATGAGTAAATGCGAATTATCTCTAAAAGTATTGCAGATAGCCAATTTTTCTCAAATAACTCATTCACCTACTTTTGGGAGAGCTTTCACTTGGTGAAGTTTCAGACCCATAGCAAATTACTCACCTACTCAAAATGAGTAAATGCGAATTATCTCTAAAAGTATTGCAGATAGCCAATTTTTCTCAAATAACTCATTCACCTACTTTTGGCAGAGCTTTCACTTGGTGAAGTTTCAGACCCATAGCTAATTATTCACCTACTCAAAATGAGTAAATGTGAATTATCTCTATAAGTATTGCAGATAGCCAATTTTTCTCAAATAACTCATTCACCTACTTTTTGGAGAGCTTTCACTCTGTGAAGTTTCAGACCCATAGCTATTTATTCACCTACTCAAAATGAGTAAATGCTAATTATCTCTAAAAGTATTGCGGATACCCAATTTTTATCAAATACTCATTCATCTACTTGTGGGAGAGCTTTCACATGGTGAAGTTTCAGACCCATAGCTAATTACTCACCTACTCAAAATGAGTAAATGCAAATTATCTCTAAAAGTATTGCAGATAGCCAATTTTTCTCAAATAACTCATTCACCTACTTTTGGGAGAGCTTTCACTTGGTGAAGTTTCAGACCCATAGATAATTATTCACCTACTCAAAATGAGAAAATGTGAATTATCTCTTAATAGTATTGCAGATAGCCAATTTTTCTCAAATAACTCATTCACCTACTTTTGGAAGACCTTTCACACACGAAAATGAAAAATTGTGAATATCTCGGAAAAGCTATTTCTTCTGCTTTAATGCTCGGCGGGAGATACACACCACGGCAATGGTCTTGACAAAAATTTTTGTCTCCCCAAAAATGGTGGCCATTTTGAATTTTCAAAGTTTTTGCAAAACACAAAAATGCTTATATCTCGAAAACTGTGCTATATGGAGTGAACTCAACAAAATTTTGGACCTGCTGGGTATCTCTGCAGAGTAGCCATGCCAATTTTCAAAATATTTTTGTCTCGCCAAATATAGCGGACATTTTTAATTTTTTTATTTTTTGCAAAACACAAAAATGCTTATATCTTGAAAACCGTGCTAGATAGAGCAGACTGCGCTGACTTTGGTTGCCACAACAGTATAAGGCTAGAAACGAAGCATTTTCTTAATACTTTAGCACTCACCTTTATATCCTTTTCTGGACGCTTTGTTTTTGCTATGCAAAAACATTATCTTTTTTTTTTGCGAGCGATCCTCTAGTTTATTTTCTTTTTAAAATTTAGGTGGTGTACCTGGGCTCTGTTTAATATTTATTGGGATATCTCGAAGTTGTTTTACTTTATATTCAAGTAATGGTGATTTATGTAAGCAGTGTGTTCTAATTTAATACAATTCATGAATGTGTGTGTTTGGATGTATATCATTAGACCGTCAGAACAGATCGGACCATTTTGTGGATGTACAAAGCAACTTGATGTCACACTTACTAAATGCTTTCTGGTAATTCTCAACATTTCATATTAAGCCACTAAATGATTCCATAAATAAAACAAGAAAGTACTCAGAGCACAGACCCCCGCCAAATGGCATTTTCTGAAAATTCAAAACTTTTTTTTGATAAAGAATATGATCCAGATTTTTCCCACAATGTAATCACTTTTACCTTTGACCAGGCGCTACGCTGGTAAAAAGTTTCATGAAGATCCGCCTATTAGTTTTGGAGTAATGTCAACCAGAAAGCCAAAGGCATTAAAAATACTGTCAACATAGAATCTTTGAAAATTTTAGATTTCTTTTGTTTTCGAAATGTGAATCAGGGTCTTTTCCAAAATTTAATAGTGTCGGTTCAACTTGGTTGCATATTTTGACTTCCCGAAAGCAGAAATTCTACAAAAAGCTAGGTTTGTTTGATTTAGCAAACTCCATGACATGAGTTATCATAATGCTTATATGATTTATAATTTGAATATGAATAGAAAGTGCGTTTTTTTAAATTTAATGGCCAATGTATTGACAAATATAATAAAATACCAGGATTTATTATGTGTAGTTTAATATTTTGGTAACTTATGTAAAAGTAGTGATTATGGAAACTGGTTATGGCTACATGCAAATGGAATGTAGACGGATCAGCATGTTTTGGTCGGTGAATAAGTTTCCAGTTTACAGCGTCATACACTAAAATTTAATCAATTCTTCCTTTGGCCAGGCCCTATACACATAAAATAATTCATAAGGATCCATTGATTTCTTTCTGGGTTAATTTGTGGTTAAATTGAAGCATTTTCTGGTTCCCTGCAGATTCAGGTTAATAACATTTAACAATATTTTAAAATATTTTATTAAAAATAAGAAAATAAGATTTCTGATTTAAGCCATCACCTCAGCAGTTACACAACTAGCATAAGTTTAATAAACATATTAAATTGGCCAGTTGTTTTTAGAAAGGTTATTCTTGTGGGGATTATTATTTTTTTTTTTGGTCTAATACCCTCACTACCCTGGGTCCCCAGACTGTTATTAACCTAGCTTTGTTCCTCTCTCTTAGAGCAAGGAATACTGTTTATTACCATGATTATGACTTTTCACTTAGCCTTGCGATTGGCTGATATTTGTACCAAATGACTTTTCAAACATGTACACAGAAGTTCAAAACTCATAAATCACTCATACATGTTAGAAGATATGAGTGTACCAGTCTCCGTCTCAATAGTATCTAGATGTAAAAGTGAGCATCTATAAGAGTACATTATTCAAACTAACAAAGTTATTCCTAAATACAAAGATACATGAGCCTTACACAGGGTCAGACTTGTACAGTGAGGGGAGGGTATTTCAGATCATGGTGTTTATTTCTGGCCTGCCCCTGGTGGAACAAGATACCCATCAAATGATTCTTATTTATAGGGCAAGTTGAAGTTACTTTTTCTGCTAGTTTCTTTGTACAAGGTTTCTGTGAAGGGGACTTGGCTTAGTAAATCAGTACAGGCCTAAATCTTATTTTTTTCAAAACCCAGCAAAAACAATCAATAAGTGGTTTCAGACACTTTTTATTAAGAAATACACAGAGTTTAACACTTTGGTATTTCATCTGTGAAATTGCTGGTCTTTGAAAGTTAAAATTAGATAGACCAGGTAAACCGGAGTTACCTTGTTCAACAATAAAATCATTTATAAAGCTAAGTGTTGATGTTTCACTTGAGTAATCCAGATCACCACATAAAATAAATAGTTCCTTCTTGATGATGTAGACTGTTAGACTTGCTCCAAGTCTTTGTGTTTCTTACTCCACCAAATCTGGCATACATGGAATTATTATGAACCCATCAGGATCGGTGGGGAAGTTATTGAGGGATGAAATACACTGTTGTCAGCCCCACATTCTGGCCAAAGAGTCATTCAGTCCTCATATAATACCTAAGACAAAAGGACTTGAGGAAAGTCTAGTAGACTGTAGACCCAGTTTACAAAATTAAAACCTCTCCCCCCCCCCCCCCCCCCCCCCCCCCCCATCTGAAACTGGTAACTTATTCTCACTTTTTTTTTATTACATTTTTTAATCAAAATTGATGAGAAGTTTATTTATTAATTTATTACATTCTTACCATTGTAGGAAATTAAATCAAACCATTTATTGTTCAGCACCGGTCACTTGGTCAGTTTTGAAATTCAGCATTGATTTACCTAACATTGAAATAATGAACTTGCAACTTTTGCTATGCACTTAAAAATTTTGAGGTGGATGTCGGGTGAACCTGAAAAGTTTTTTGGTATACTTTGTACACTGTAGACCACACAATTGCACTATAAAATAGGAAAACTTCCCGAATGACATATGCATATACAGAAAAAATATATCACGAATGAAGATAACAAATTATACAAGTGCAAAGCACGAGTATTATATTTTTAATATTCATGAGTGATATATTTTTTTCTGTATATGTCTAATGAGGGATGTTTTACTTTTATTATCCACCATTTTGTACGATTTATGGGTTAAATAACATGAATATTTAATGAAAGAATAAGAAAAGGCTGACAAAAAGCACAGGCAATAGTGAATATAAAAATGTCAGTCTTTAACTTACAATAGCTCCTTTATTTCTGCGTGGATTTTTATGCAACACACATGAGCAGAAGAGCTGTAACACAACCTACCTATTGATATATGATACATATTTGTAGCACACATAGTTTCTGAGATATTGGTAAAAAAACCGGAAGTTATTCACACTCATTATCCATAGTACTGGGGCGCTGGTGTATACAAAAAAAAATACATCCCGGTCTGTATTTCCCCGTATTTAGGGTAAATACGTTGTGTGGTGGATAGTAAAATATTCTATAGATACCCTCAAAAATATTAAACTTTTTTAAGTTTATGAAAACTAGTAGGAAATATAAACACTTATTAATACAAACCAGAAATTTTACCAGAATTTCTTAAATTAAACGGTTGTCTCAGACTTTGCTTTTTCTGTTATAATGTTAAGTCATTGTGACCGTGTTGCAATTGAATCAATTTTTCCGTCACAATTAATCCAGGCACCCCCAAGTATTTGTGATTGATTAGACAGAGGAAGGATCGGTGGGACAAGAAAGTTCTCCTACATGGACAAATATAGTCCCAGTATGAAGTATAATATAGTTGGATCCCCCTGTCCCAGCCCTGCTAAAGGCTCTTTTCTATATATCATAGAATCTGGCATCCAGATACCACAAATAATACCTTAGGCGCTTCCATATATTCCAGAAATAAGACTGCTTTTCAGATATTTCCATCCTCTTGTGCTGTTCTGTATCAAATTGTAAAATGACATATCTATTCAAATGCACATAAAATACAACTTCCAACAACACTGGACAACAGCCTCACCGTCTAATTCTTAGTGGGTCTGTGAATTTACCCTAGCACCTGCCTATTATCCTAGTAATAGAGACTGTCCTTTGTGACTGTTAGCTAGGGATGATTATAAAACATCACAGTCCTTGTCATTAAGGAGTTCATCACTGTGTTAAAAGCCTGCTTTTAACACCGATAAAAACCAGATTATTGCATCTCAGAGAACATGGCAACACCATTTTTTATCCTTTCTTGTTTGCATTGCAATTATGGCTGGTCTTCCACATTGAGGACTCTCTTAGTAGCCTGCATATTGTAACAAAACTCAGTGTTGCTCAGTAATATACCATCCCATTTCTGCCTTTTGGTTTGAGTCTCATTTTAGTCTGAATCACAGTCGTCAAGCAATTGCTAACAATGGATAGTGACCAAAGGTGAGGTATTACTTTAAGCCATGATCTTGTGGATATCTTTTGATACATTAACTCGGTATATTACATTGTACACTGTACAGTATATACACTGTGTCTGTCTGTGTGCAGTATTCAAATCTGTGACATACCGGTATTATCACAATAGTGAGATAAAATATTTTTGAAATTATGCAGTTTCCCCCAATTGAGTTATTGAATCCTGTTGTTGAAGCTTTAAAGGATCAAAATAATGGTTAAGTTACATTGAACTTAACTCCTAATGTACTGTTTAAGTCAAATCTCAACTGGTAGTTCAGAAGATGGAGGAAAGCAGTGCATACTAGTTGGTTGACATGTTGTACTGAAAAACGATTGTACACCAACAAGCTACCACCAACATTTCCACTTTATGTATCAAGGGGTCAGAATTTGTACCCAAGGCCAGAGAAGTTGCAGATAGGTGATTGTGTTACCCATCACACAGCTGTGACTCTTTAAATTACTTGTATAATACTGCTTTGCTGTATACCACTTTGTGCCCTGAGATAATAAGTTGAGAAAAATATAAACTAGAGGACAGGTGTTTAATTCTGAGCATGGATGGTTAAACATGGGTGTGACAAACATATAAAACATTCCACAGCATACCTTGAAATATTGCACAGTAATGCACATCTATTCAATTTAACCTCATCTATTATAAAGCCTGAATCTGTCTTTTTAAAATAAATACATAACCCTAGGAACAGACAACCAATAAAATGTAAATTGTACTTGCCACATTCATTCTCAACCAATGAAAATCCTTAAAATATCTCAAAATGTGGGAAAATCCCAATTTTATGAGATGGTTATTTGGTTATTAACATTTTTCCAATATGGATAAAATTATGCAAATAAAAGTAAAAAATATGTTTAAAACTTCCTTGAAACCTGGACTCTGCATTTTGTTGGAGCTTGGGGGGGGGGGGGGGGGGGGGGGGGGGGGGGGGGGGTTTACATATATTTACATGTTTTAAGGGGTGAGTTCTTATACTTTAGCAACACATTGGACAGAGGATTGAGTACTTCTTAATGCCCTTTAACTCCTCAATTTTTAAGTAATGCATTTTAAATCTTAGTCGAATTTAGACTATGTTGGCTAGTATTAGTTTTGTTAATTCTGTTAATATGTATTCTGCTCTTTGTTTGGTTTAAGTAAAAATGTGTTCAAGTGCTTTACTTTGTGAAGACCTGGTCCTTGAAAACCTCTATGTTTTAGCCTATTATAATTTGGAAAAAATATATCAAAATAACTTTTAAAATCTATAAATGTGGTTAAGTATCTGATCTTTTGACTTTCTTTGGGGTAGGAATGGGAATTTTAAAGTATCTCCCAAAGATATTTCTCATTTGGCATTAAGTCTCGTAGTTACATATTGCACAAATTAAATTGCAATTTCTCATTTGGCATTAAGTCTCGTAGTTACATATTGCACTAAATTGCACCAAACCAGTGACAATTGAGAAGCCAAAAAATACAGGCTTCCATTGTTTCAAGGCCCTGGGAAAATGTACTGCTAGCAAGTATAATTATTTTAAAAATAAGTTTATATTATTGATGAAGCTGATTTCCCCATTACAAAGACACTTTGGCCATAAGCAAGACTACTGTTGGTGTCACAAAGAATCTCCTTGTAGCCAGGGATGAAATGGATAAAATTCTTGTCTAAAACAGTTGACAACAATGCTTAGTTTGATTTATCAACAAAAATATTCCACATATTTGGGAAGACTGTAGAATAAGCTGGTGTTTTGTAGTTATTGGGAAAATAGCAAAACACTGAATTTGCAGCTGCAAAAAAATGAACTCCAAAAGAGCCTGAAAGACATTTTATGAATTGTTTCTGTGTACAAATCGAAAACAACTCCGTTCACTGCTGGTCAAATTAAAACTGCAGTTGTTGATTAATTAATGGCATCAATAAACATGTCTTCCGCACCATATGTCTACAGAAAGGAATTTAATTTTGGTATTTTTTGCGAGGCTCGGCAATTTATAGACTGAATTCTCTGGATGGATGCAAAAAAAGACAAAAGCAGCAGGCGTATTCTATGCAGAAAGATCACGATAGTGATATTAACTTCTTGCCTAAAACGAGAATGAGGAAATCTACGATAAATGTGGAAAATATATGTGAAATATTTGACAAGAGTGAAAAGTGTAGTTTAAATTCAAGTCACATGACTGAGGGTGAGAGCATATATTTATGAAGCACTTTGTTGAAGTCCAATGTGTACTGTGTAGTTTATAAGAATGTATGAAAAACAAGTAAAGAGCAATTAAACATAAACAGTAATGGAGAATTAACATGTTTTATCTGGATGTGTTTATTTCAATCAGAGTCTGTTTAGTCAAGGTGTCATGAACCAAGTATGCCATATTTTCCAATTATTCCAGCTTATAGTAATTTCAACCCAGGCAATATTTGTGAAGTTTACAGTGTTGAATTTGCCAGTTGCATGCTAAGGTTTTAACAAGTGGAATTGGATAAACTGATGGACAGATGTGGATGATAATGAGGTGACATTTATTGTTACTGACAAGTTGTACAGAAAAAAAATTGCTGAGTAGTAGTTTATCAAAAATATTTTTCTTTGATGGAAATTCATTTGCTGCAGAGTATGTAAGATATTAAGAACATGCAATAGTTGACGTGTCTTTCAATTGATAGAAGGAAAAAGTTGTTATTAAAGCTTACATTATTCACAAGTTGTGATAGTCAAATAATTGCCACTAATATTGAAGTCGGTGTGTAAAATGGGGTGGAAATACAGGGAAAGAAAAGTCAGTAATAAAGAAATTTCACTGTGTTCAGTGTTAAGCTTTCGTGATCACAGGAAAAGTTATGTAAATTCCATTGAATTCATACAATAATAGTTCTATTCTTGAAGACTATACATATTAAACATTTTTTTACTCTTCTTGTGTGTTTCATTTACTTGTATAATACATCAGGAAATCTTTTTTCGGAAATTTTTGTGTTTATCTGTGTGGTTCTGATTCTCAAATACTGTACTATTCCTTATTGTGAGGAATTTATTGCTGAACATCACAAGATCAGCGTGGGAGTATGACCTTATAATTCCTTAACCATCAAAGATTGTTGGGACACATTCCTGATTTTTGATAATCCTTTAGTGTTCAGAAATTGTTGGGAGTTGAGCTTGCTGCAAAGAGAGGAATATAGACTGCAGCTATATAAGGACTGTACTGTTTTGTTCCAGACTAATCAGAAACCGTAAAATATGTTTATACTTTGGAGGTTCCAGAACTGATTCATGATAGTGGAATGGGTCCTTTAGCTGAGAGGCTTGATCCTTAAAAGATGAGGCAGCAGAATGTTGGAGTTGCCAGACAGCATTGGTGTGAAGTACAGCATACTGCATTGTATGGAACTAATGGCACCCATCTTTCTCACTGAAAGGACTGGCCAGATGAATAACACAGTTTTTGTGTCTTGCTTTTCTTAATTTTCTATAACAACTGGCATTAAACTAATGGAGTTTGAAGTGCGTCAAGGCCTTAAATACAAGTGCTTCTCTGAAATGATTTCTCCTAAATAAATGCCATGAAGTTACAGAAAAAGTTGAAATCCTTTTAGCATGTATGGAAAAATCTTTTATGGAAGTTTATAAATGGACAAAGAAAGTAACTATAAATGGAAGCAAATGAAAAGCTTAGAGACACTTTTATCTTGTGAGGTTTAAGTACTTGAGATTAACATTTGATATTTAGATGAAAGGCATATAATTCTGAAATTACTTCAAAATGCATTTGCATTTGTAAAGTGAAAACGAGATGACAAGAGTAGAGAATAAGACTTAGTAACAATATGTTTTGATTTCTTTGTATTTTCATTAAAATAGCTTCAAATCTGTCCTGTTATTTGTCATTTGTTGACATGGATATATCCAATAAATTCCAGAGATAGAGTATGTTGAAATAATACTGTTAATGAGGAAATTGTTTAAAGTATTAAATCATTTACAAAAGGAGAAATTAATTATAACTAATACATGTACAAAAGTGAAGTTGATTTAACCAACCAGTCTATTGGAATAAATGAAATGAAAAATTAGTGTTACAAGGTTTAATACTTTGTATTTATGATTGTATCATTGTAAAAAAGTCCTTTTGAAATTGGATTTAATACTTGCAGAGAGGATGTAATTTATCAACTACTTTGAAATAACAAAGTTTATATTGTTACTGTTTTTCAAAGATCCAATGGATAAATTTGAGCTCACCAGAATGAATTAAAAAAACAGTGGGTTCATTTGATTTAATGGACTTGAAAGTTATTGGGGCATTAAAAACATGATTAGAAGGAGCAAGAGACAAAATACAAAGCAAGCTATAAAGAGATTTGTATGCATGGCAACACTTCCTTTCTAGAGGATTACTTTGCACAGATCAAATCTGAAAGGAACTCGACTAAATAATGTTTTAACTATGGAATTCACCAAAGTGGATTTAAAGGTAAGACTTGTTTTTCATCCCATCTCCTGCGCCATTGGGGGTGGGGGCAGCATTGGTGGTGGCAGGCATAAAGTTTGTGGTTGATCACAGCCTAAACCCATACATGTATTGTCACAAAATTTTCAGGATATGTTTAACCCAACAGGATTAACCAGCTGGGGAGTTAACCGGCTGGCAAAGACTGTTGCCATGGAAACACTTGTAAGATTTTTTGTTAATGGGTTAATCCATGGCTTAATCCCATTTATGGATTTTTCTACCAAATTTTCAGGATATGTTTACCCGGCCCACAAAGATCTAGAGTTGGTTAGGTTTTGGGAGTATCAGGTTGCCATGGCTATACTTTAACATTTTTATCTCCAATCCAATGTTCGGTAGTTAGAAACTAAGGTGGAAATGATTACTGAAATAAGTAGGTTTTTAGTCCACTTTTGACACACGAGAGATTTGGAGCACTGCGAATATCATGTTGAAGATCATTCCATAACTTTGGGGCATCATATGAGAAACTGTTGTTGAAGTGGACCTTTGATTTATGGATAGAAGAACAATAATGAGGAACCTGGAGGAACATATTTTTTGGATTTGAGTGTCTTGTGCAAAATACTTAGGATCAGTAACATAAACCATCAGTAAGATAAGGCAATTTTGCATCAACTCCTGATAGCTGTACTGTAGACTTTTTGTGCCTGATCAGAAAAGTGACACTGGTGCTTAAAGAAATTCCCTGCCTGAGCTGGAAATTTGTTGCAAATTGATTGAATGATGCTGGTGTGGTAGAGTTCCATTGATCTTCAAAGCAGTGACAATTGCCAGTAACAAGCCACCTCAAAGCTAGTACCATAAATGTGTGGAATATTGTACCAGTTTCTAATCCATGCCCAGTTTGACATGGATGCCTGGTAATGGCCTGGATATGACAATGTTATGGCCATCCAAATTATCTGGAACTTTTCCAGACTTTATATCGTATTGAAAAACTAAGGCTACCATGAGTGATAATCTTTTTTCCACACAGCTGTATCTGCTACAGTAACTGTAAACTTCTGAAACATGGTACACTAGTTCAGAGCCCTAAGTTTTCTTCTGCATTTAGAATGAAACATTAAAGAAATTGTTCTAAGCCCAAGAGATTTCAGCCAAGTTATCAGTTGACAAACTTAACTATGTCTTCTGTATCCAGTATAAATAATAAGTGTGCAGGCAATATTTTAGAACAATACAGTTAACTGGGCAGCCTTTCAAATGGATGCTGCAACTGGTTCTATGCTCAGTAGATTAAATGTGAGGGATTTGATGGGGTTTAGGGTTACATAATAACAAATTACGCTTTGCTCAAGGTCACACTACTGTCTCTAAGCTGATTGTTTGTGTGTTGTCAGGGAAAAAATGCCTAAAAGCTTGTAGAGATCAGTTTAATAAATTTCTTTCATTCTTTAAGCTTTATGTTTCGGAAAAATAAGATCAACAAGGTTTTCTAAAAATATTGCATTTTACTTTTAAATTTACTGGTATATTTTTGTTCCACAGAACACAAATCCAATGTCTTTAATGTTTCATGACTCTTTGCCATTGTTACCAAAATATAGGACAGGTTTACCCCCCACCCCCACTCCACACAAAGAAAAAAAATTTAAAACTTTTTAAAAAAGTGTTGATACATATCAGTGTACATGTCATGTCTGATATTATGGAGTATCCTTTTCTCACAAAGAAATCTGACTATTAATGACGGAAGTAAATACCATATTGAAAAAAAATGGTCATATCTCTGAATGATATAATATCTTTCAAAGATTCATGGATCCAGATGGTGATCTGGATCTTCACCAAAATCAAATCATCTTTTCCTTGTGAGATTGTCAGCATTTCTTGAAAATTGCATCAAAATCAGTTCGTCAAACTTTCATGTTATTTTGCAAGCAAACAGACAAACCAACCAACGCCAACAAAAACATATCATCCTTGGTAGAGAGGTAATGAGGTCTTTAATAGAGTTATTGTGACCAGTCAGAGTGGCCTTCACTTCCCTTATTGCTACAGTCCACTTGAAAATGCTAATCAAAGGGACCCATAGAAAGAAATAAAAAAAAGCAAAAAAACAAAAACAAAACAAGCAGTGACATTGAAGTATTTATTTAAATGTAGTTGGACCCTGTTAAGTCAGATCTCAGGTGACCTGAATATATACTTGTAACTTAACTAGAGTTTCCTACACTTCCCGAAAATCCTCATTTGGGATCTGAATTTTATTTCCAATTAAAGGAAAACTTAAAAGAGTTCAATATATAGAGTCCACTGTGCAAAAAATTAAAAAAATAACATGTAATATTACATTGATAAAACCAATGAATATGACCTTTATGACATGTTTGCTACACATGGGGTGTAGTTTTACTGCCGAGACCTTTAGATGTTCTGGGTGATGGAGGAATCAGCCAGTAAATAGTCTCTGTGTTCACTCTTGCTTGACCTGTTCAGGAAATGAACTCCTGGAACTCCAGGAATTCAATAATGAGTCCCTGACACATTCACTAACATTTTATTTTTGAGAAAGAACATTTTTTGCAAGGTCTAGCGACAAATTAAACTTGCAAATAATGTTCCACTAGTGATTGAATCAGTGTGATTACATTTAAATAATTTATTGACAATGTGTAATATGTAATATTAGTCAGGGTAATAGTCTATTTAACCCCTTTATGTAATACTATGTTATTTTAAATTCCCTCAGAAGCATTAATAAAACTAATCTAATAGTCTATTTAACCCCTTTAAGTAATACTGTGGTTTTTTTATTTTAAATTCCCTCAGAAGCATTAATAAAACTAATCTAATATGGACTTTTATAGCAATTAATCTCCATCATTGATAGATTCTTAGAGGTGCAACTATAAATAAGTGTATTGAATATTCAGGTCTGTTGACATAGCTAGTGAAATATTGGGTCCTTTGATTACCTGCTATATGAAAATTGTCCTGTTATATGCAATTCTAACATGACACGACTCTGTCCGCGATTCTGATTGGTCGAGAGCTATGGTAAAACCTCGATATACATCTTGGCTATTCCATTGTCATCCCTTCGCAAGTAACAATAACCAAGTACATGCTTCCGTTTTTTACAGTAAAGGATCACAACTTATTATTAGTGATAAAAGCAGTTTTTTATTAAATATAATTCTGATAATGAAAAAAAATATATATACCGGTAGAACATAAATTTTTTTAAAAACTCTTCATTTCAGCATATTTAGCGAGAAAATGCTATGTACTGGCACAATGTATAATTGGTGGAACAGCCTGATTTGCTTCAAACGTTTGTGAAGTGGACATGATTTTTTTGCAAAATATAAGGAAATTACAAGTATTTTAATTGTTTTGTCATGTTTGAATAGGAATAACGCCCTCCAAACCATGGTATATGCAGGCTTCGCCTTCGGGGTTTATAATCTCAAACCATGGTAAAATTCTGCATATACCATGGTTTGTCCGGCGTTATTCCTATATTCCTGTAAAGTATTTCCCTCATGCAAATTAACTTTATAAGAGGAATTTAGGTACAAGTGGAATTATAGTTTTGATATCCCTGTATCAGAAAATTGCCTGTTTTTGGTTTTATGTGAGTGGAAAATAGCCATAAATATCTAACCAGTATTCTGTGGACACTTTAGGTGATAGTAATGTACACTGTCTACTGTATATAGGTTAACTATGTTAACATAAATAATGTACTGAATGGTCGAGTCTTGTTATCCCTGAGCACCAGAAAACTAGTTTAGACTAGTGAGGCAGTTGAAAACCCCTTGCTAGGTGATGGATCTATATTTTCCTGTTTTTTCTTTTGCAAGTAGCTTCCCCAATAATGAACTTACACAAAAAGTTACTGAAAAGAAGGGCTTAGTGAATATCTGTCAAGTAATATCTTCTTAGCCCCTGGGAATAGGCTTAAGTCTTCTATGTGTGTTGGAACACTTTAACCAATATCATTGTATCCACTGGATAGCATCCGGTGCATACTATGGATTTCGCTTCGTTACACCGCCGCCGCCGCCACAGTGTGTAGATAGATTTCACTGTTACCACTCTAATGAAAAAAATATTATAGCTAGCCTTCTCAAATATGCAGGATATATTCATAACCATAAAATCTTGCCTGGGAATATTTTTGGCCTCATTTTGAAAAATAAGATGATCGCCACGGGCATTTTTTCGGCTTTCAGCAAGGACTTTTGGTGGCCCTCTAGAGCAAAGGGTATTATAGGTAGAGATCTCAAATTCGCAGGGTATGTTCCTCATTACAAAATCTTGACTGGGATATTTTTGGCCTCATTTTGAAAAACAAGATGGCCGCCATGGGCGTTTCTTTGTCAGTCATAAAAAGTGCTTATATCTCCCTTATTATTGGTCCCAGAGTTTTGGGATGGTAAAGCAACCTATAGGAAATCATGGGCTGGGAATCTTTTGGTGTGGTCAGATTTGACCTTGGACACCTCCTTCAAGGTCAAACAAGGATAGCCAAACTTAAAAGTGCTTATGACTCGCTTATTATTGGTCGTACAGGTTTGGGATGGTGAACCAACATATATGAAATCATGGGCTGGGAATCTTTTGATGTGATCAGATTTGACCTTGGACCCCTCCTTCAAGGTCAAACAAGGATAGCCAAACTTAATAGTGCCTATAACTCGCTTATTATTGGTCCTAGAGGTTTGGGATGGTAAACCAACCTATAGGAAATCATGGGCTGGGAATCTTTGGATGTGGTCAGATTTGACCTTGGACCCCTCCTTCAAGGACAAACGAGGATAGCCAAACTAAAAAGCGCTTATAACTTGCTTATTGTTGGTCCTAGAGGTTTGCAATGTGAAACCAACTTATAGGAAATCATGAACTGGGAATCTTTGATGTGGTCAGATTTGACCTTGGACTGCTCCTTCAAGGTCAAACGAGGATAGCCAAACTTAGAAGTGCCTATAACTCGCTTATTATTGGTCCTAGAGGTTTGGGATGGTAAACCAACCTATCGGACATCATGGGCTGGGAATCTTCGGATGTGGTCAGATTTGACCTTGGACCCCTCCTTCAAGGACAAACGAGGATAGCCAAACTAAAAAGCGCTTATAACTTGCTTATTATTGGTCCTAGAGGTTTGCAATGTGAAACCAACTTATAGGAAATCATGAGCTGGGAATCATTTGATGTGGTCACATTTGACCTTGGACCCCTCCTTCAAGGTCAAATGAGGATAGCCAAACTCAAAAGTGCTTATAACTTGCTTATTGTTGGTCCTAGAGGTTTGCAATGGGAAACCAACTTATAGGAAATCATGAACTGGGAATCTTTGATGTGGTCAGATTTGACCTTGGACCCCTCCTTCAAGGTCAAACGAGGATAGCCAAACTTAGAAGTGCCTATAACTCGCTTATTATTGGTCCTAGAAGTTTGGGATGGTAAACCAACCTATCGGACATCATGGGCTGGGAATCTTCGGATGTGGTCAGATTTGACCTTGGACCCCTCCTTCAAGGACAAACGAGGATAGCCAAACTAAAAAGCGCTTATAACTTGCTTATTATTGGTCCTAGAGGTTTGCAATGTGAAACCAACTTATAGGAAATCATGAGCTGGGAATCATTTGATGTGGTCACATTTGACCTTGGACCCCTCCTTCAAGGTCAAACGAGGATAGCCATCTCAAAAGTGCTTATAACTTGCTTATTGTTGGTCCTAGAGGTTTGCAATGTGAAACCAACTTATAGGAAATCATGAACTGGGAATCTTTGATGTGGTCAGATTTGATGTTGGGCCACTCTTTCAAGGTCAAACAAGGATAGCCAAACTTAAAAGTGCTCATAACTCGCTTATTATTGGTCCTAGAGGTTTGCAATGTGAAACCAACTTACAGGAAATCATGGGCTGGGAATGTTTTGATGTGGTCAGATTTGACCTTGGGCCCCTCCTTCAAGGTCAAACGATGGTTCACTGGCTTTGGTGAGTTTGATTTCTGGTGGATACAAATTTGCATCGGTTCTCCAATGTGTGGGTCTAGTTGATCTTTCCTCTTGCAACCCAAATCTTTAACCAACACAGACATTCAAATTTAAGGTTTTTATAACCACCTTAACCAGATCAATAAAATATAAGTAATTGGTCGGATTACCTCACCTGTTTAGTGTATTATATTAATTTTTTTCTGACTATCAACATACAGCATTTGCTGTATCATGTCAAATTAAAAATATATGTATAATTTAAGTTTTTTTCAATTGTGTATTTTAGGTGTCCGGAAATGAGACTCTGGCCAGTATTGCTGCCAAATTTGACACAACCACCTCAGAACTGAAGAAACTGAACAAGCTCATGACTCAGATGATATGGCCTGGTCAGGTAGGATTACTAATGTTGTAAATATAGGCTGTGTTCTGACTGGTCAGACTGCATCCACAAGCCTTACATGTTCAGCCAATAAAACACAATTGTGCAGATATAACAGTTATTACCAAAAAGGCTGAAAATATTAAAACATTAAGGTATTTCTTCACACTTTTCAGACCTTTATGATATTTGACAAGATTTTGTAACATTTTAAAAGAAATGTTACAAAAAGTAATCCTCAAAATCCAAGATCTGGTTGAAAATTTTTATCCGTGGTTGTTTTTTATGAGCGAAACATCCAATTTTCCAAATATCCAGTTTTCCATTTACAGTCACTGTGGGAGTTGTTGGCATGAATGCAAACACAAATTCATGGTTAGTTTAATTGATATTCCAACAATAGCATTATCATTTTAATCATAATTGTGCTTTTGTTTTCATGCTTACAGAAGCTGTTTGTACCAGACAAAGATTACATTCCTAGCACCCCGAGTTCCCCGGCAACCAGCCCAGTATCATCACCAAGGGAACAGAAACCACTCAGCTTTGTGAGTGATAAGTTTGGTTATCTGCAAGTGAAAAAGTATTGGTTGAAAATGAGATGTAGTGATTTCATTGGTCAGGTATTCATCCAATGGAATTGCATAATTCAAATTCAAATTCTTGTTTTACTTTTATAGTGCTTAATGCCCACCACATCAACCGGGAACATCAACCAAATAAACAAAAATTCCCCTCAAAACATTCATGGTTATGGTTAGAAAAAAAAAGGTAATTTCGGCCGTCATCTTGAAAATAGAAGGAAAACCATTGCAGAGGTTCCATGATATTTTGGACCCGTTTCACAAAACAAATGACCTTAAATATAATATTGTTACAGGACATCCCATTGGTCAAACAGTCTGAGAACACTCGGGGCCCCGGGTTGGCCAAGGCGATAGAGTCTCCCACAGAAGAACAAACTGATGTTCAAGTACATCACCTATCAGAGGAAGAAGCCAAGCAGTTGGACAAAGACTGTACTGAGAGGTTCATTAAAGTTAACGTCAAACATATCACAGATGGACAGGTATAATATCAAAGTGCATAACTTTATGTTCTGATGATTGTATTCTGTTATTTTATGAGGGAAATACAAGTATCTCACAGTGTAATAAATCTTACATTATTTATTTGTATTATCTTCTTGTAATAAGGGCTGAAATGAAAGGTAATTTTTATATTTGATTATTCTTTTATCTTTGAACTTACTTTACACATTGAATAACACTTATTTTCCATAGAGGCAATGGGAAATTAAAATATATAACCATTTCATTATTTTTTCGGGATTTGGGTCCAAGATATTGTGTGATTGACCATAAAGGTGCTACACTGTCTGATCTCAGTAATTTGATATAAAAAGAAATTGTACTGTATGTTTTCAACAATTTTTATTGCGTGAATACATCCTATCCAATGGACAATAGCTTATCCGGTCGGCGCGGACCGGCCCGCCAAACGTCAGAAAAAGACGTCCTGTGTCTCCACCGGCCAGGCCGGCCCAGTACTGTGCACTCGCCAGATGGCGTGTCGTACTTCCTTCCTGTCTAGACAGAATGACGTCATAGCATCTTTTTCGTTTGGAGCGTGTACTGTGCAGACGTGTTTTCTACAATCTCCAGATTTATAAGGAAAAGTGTGCTTTATGGCGGATTTTCAACCTCTTACATGAAGAATTTAGTGTAGAAGTGTTATTTCCTTGTCAAGCACGGATAGTCTTTTCAAAATCTGCTGGAAACGCTCCCTAGTTGACTCAATTTAATTTTGATGATAGGGCAGTAATCGACGAGAAATATGAAGGCAGCCATTTGCGAGTTTCCTCCCATTCAACCATTGTGTTGTTAGGGGCAGATCGTCAATATTGAGGAATTGTGGATATACTACTTACAGGTATTTTTATCCGTGTCTTTTCTTTGAATGTACCTTCAGCTACAATCACCATAGTAAGTCTTTCTACTTCTATAAATAGAAATCACGGGGAACTTCAGTCTACGTAGTTTTGAGCACTGTTAATAGAAGGAATTCCCCAGGAAAGGCGCATTCTTCTCCAGAGCACACTGGTAGTGTTTTTTTCATCAGAAGCATCAGATGAATTCTTCAGATTTCTTCAGAGCTTACATAGAAGGAACTTCATCTTTAATCACTCTCAGTCCCACCCTTGTGGACCCGGCCCTTGTATCGGTAATAAGGGCAGTGGATGGCCAGGAAACTGGTTTGAGTGTACAGCCGGCTGAGAAGAAGAACCGACTTCAGACCGGCCAGGATTTTCATCACCAGAGCGCACTGGTCCAGGCTTCTCTGCATTTAAAGCATCAGCCGACCGGCCAGCTAAAAAGAACGCGACCTCTGACGTCATATCCAGTCAGCCAATCGCGTGTCCTTCCTACCAATTCACGAAGCTGGTCATGTGATTCACCGACTAGGTCACAAAGTTAATCACGTGATTCACCGAACTAGGAGGTCGGAAGGGCATTCTTTGCACTCACGTTTACTGTATTCCAGTTTTTAGTTCCTGAAATTCACCTCCAGCGCACTGGTACAGACTTCTCTGCTACAGGCATCAGTTGACCAGTCAGCTCACGTTTACTGTGATATGAGGAAAGAACGCGTCCAATGAGAGCATCTCCTCGAAGTTGGTCACGTGATTCACCGACCAGGTCACGAAGCTGATCATCATCTCAGGCCGGTCACGTGTTTTCACCGACCAGGAAGGTCGGAAGTGCGTTCTTCAGAACTCACGTCTACTGTGCTTCCAGTCCCTGCCTTGCAGACCCGGCTTCGTTGTCGGTAGTGGGGTTTGTGGATGAGCAGAGTACTGCGCATTTGCATGTTTAAGTATCACAAAAGAACGCCACAACTGACGAGCTCCAATCAGCTAATCGCGTGTCTTTCCGACCAGCAAGCTGGTCACGTGACACACCAAACACCAAGTGTTTCTAAAAATAGATCACAAGGGCTTTCCCAGCAACTGTCAAATCTACAAGTAAGACGTGGGATTAAAGAAATAAAGCTGAATTCAACACAAAAGTTGTAAAATTGCTTTAGCAACTATTTACAGAGTGTACTGACTGGTACTGGCTACACAGCCTTGTACACTTGCTTCTGGTACTGGCTACACAGCCTTGTACATTTGCTTCAACAACTGGTTACAGTGTACTGACCAGGTACCGGCTACACAGCCTTGGTACAGTTTACCCCCCCCCCCCCCCCCCCCCCCAACTGGTTACAGAGTCATCCAACCCAGTCCATTCAACTCTGTGTTGATTCTGGGGCAGGTAGACAGCAAGTATCTACAAATATGGCTTCAACTGACTGGTTACAGAGTCTGCAAATCACCAGACCAGTTTACCGGCTATACAGCCTTATTTTCACCAAAACCGGTTGCAGAGTGATCAGCTCAACCATTGGTTACAGAGCCTGCCAACAAGGTACCGGCTATACAACCTTGCTTCACCAAAACCGGTTACAGAGCCTACCCAACTAGCTAAATATAGATCAGTAGCTGTCTAAATTCAGGGGTGACTCCAGCCTACCAGTTTGCCGGTTACAGAGAATTACTGGTTACAGGAAATTACTGTTTTATTGCGTTAATACATCCTATCCAATGGACAATAGCTTATCCGGTCGGCGCAGACCGGCCCGCCAAACGTCAGAAAAAGACGTCCTGTGTCTCCACTAGCAGGTCGGTCCGTAGCACCAGTGCACTCGCCAGATGGCGTGTCGTACTTCCTTCCTGTCTAGACAGAGTGACGTCATAGCATCTTTTTCGTTTGGCGTGAACCAGTGCACAGTGGAAAATTTTATCTCTGCCAGAAATTGTGTTTTTTTAAGTTTATTGCTTGGAAATCGTCTTGAATCTTATTATTTTGAAGTTACAACTATATTTTATGAACTATGTCTTCACCTGGCCAGAAGAGAGGGAGTTGTGGCCATGCAATGGCTATTTTCGACGGACATGCCTTCTGCGCACGTTGTAGGGAAAAGGGGAAAGGTGAGGAACCGTGTATTGCTAACAAAGACACTGCAGACTGTACTCTCTGTAATTCTTTCACCCCTGAGCAACGTGCCCAGATCTCTACTCCATCTTATAAAATCAAGAAAGAGAAAAGGGAGGCAAAACGTTTGGATAACACCCAACCCACGGACGATCTTGTAGACCCTTCCAGTGTCTCCGTCATTGGGGTTGTTAGTGGGCCTAGTGCTGATAAATCGCCTGCACCACCTGATAAGAAACTCAAAAAGGAAAAGCCCCTGCTAAAACAAAGAAATCTTCATCTTCAACTCTCTCTTCTGCCACGGAAGAAAAGTTTTCAGCCCTTGAGGACAAATGGGCGGATCGTTTCAATAGGCTAGAAGCCTTACTCTTAGCCAGATCCATAGAACCTACCTTCTCTTCAGATGTCAGGGTCGCTCCAGATCACCCTCCACCAGGAAATGTTTCACGTGACTCTGAACCCTTTTTTCATCCAAGTGAAAACTCTCTGGACATCTCACAGCGCACTGGCCCAGACTCTAGTGCTGCCTTGCAGCCGTCGGCCGGTAAGCTACCCTCAGAACATGCTTCACAAGGTTCTTCAACTGTTAAGCGCACTGGCCCAGACATTATTGCTTCACAGCAAAAGTCGGCCAGTAAGCTGAAATCTAAGACTAACACTGCTACACAAGGGCGCACTGGTCCAGACACCACTTCTCAGAAGCATAAGTCGACCGGCAAGCCTAGCTCAGACTCTCACCGACCTTCAACTCTTCCTGTTGAGACATCCGACCACCCTCCCTCCGACCGACCTTTGAGTTCAACCGGCTCATTTTCACCGAGCCCTCAGGCGGGCGGAAAAGACAGTATTTCTAGTTTGGACTCAGATACCCAGAGTCAGCTTTCTGACACTCCTCCGGTGGAACTTTTTGTAGAGGAAGGAGATTTGTCCGACGACCAGGAATTTGATCAAGAACTTCCGACGTCAGAAGAGCAAACCTACCGGGAAACTATGAGAGGCATACGTTCCTTCATGGGGTGGTCTCATATTCCTGATATGGACAGCTCAAACCCTTCAGACGACAACCCCTTCGCGGGCCCCAAGGCTCCGGCACCCAGCAAGATTTCAGTACAAATGCCTACAGAAGACTGGCTCTGCCGAAAATTAGCTAAACTCAACCTCAACATGACTGAGGGATACCCCTCCAGAACCACTGAAGCCGGTAGTCTTCCCATGGACCATTTCCTCCGGCCTCCAAAACCACAGACTAAATGGTATAGTCTTTACTCTGACCAACAGTTAGATCCAGCCACAGTCACCAGTTGGCATACAGGCCCGGCTAAGTTGAATAACAGTTTTGGGAGAATAGCCAGGAAAGCCGCCTTAGCAGCTACACCCCCAGCTTTGCGTAGAATTTCTCAAGATACACTCAGGCGCTGGGAGAGGACGGCCAGAGAGGCCTCAGTAGTGTGTAATCAAACGGCCAGCTTCAATCGCTGTTTGTTTAAGGTGCAAGGGGACATGCAAGCACAGTTGAAAGTTATACGTTCAGACAATAAAGGTAAAGTTTCCAAGAAACTATCCGACGCCTCTGAAGAATTACAATTCCTTATGGAATTCAATTCTAGCATCACACAGGCCACAGCCAAGGCAATGGAGCACTTGACAGACTTTGTTTTCATTACCATGGGGAACCTTGCCTTGGCCCGTCGGGATTCATAGAACGGAGTGAAACCAGACACGTTTGCTGCCCTTAGAACCGGCCCACTCCATATAGCCACCTTGTTTACAGAAACAGTTGTTAAAAAGGCTGAGGAAGAGATTGCCTTGTATGATAGTAAGAGTCACCCGACTGCCACCACTTCGCATACTAGGCAACGTTTTCACCCATATGAACGCCCTGATAAGAAACAGGAGAGTCGGTCGGAGGGAAAACAGGACAGACCCGCCTGGAAGAATATCAACAGGCGACCCTTCAAGCGAGGCAGGGGAAAAGCCTCTAACTTCTCTTCCCGACCTTCCCGCGGTCACCAACACTATAAATGACAATTATTATGTACACAAGGATACAAGCCAGTTGATGACCGGGACTTTCCACACAGACCATACATTGAACAATTTAGTGACTTTAAATGTAAAGCCTCCTGTTGTCAAATTTGTACCTTCTGCACCCGGGCTTCCACAAAAGAAAGGGATAAGTCCCGGGGTGCCAGAATGTCAAGTAAAAAGGTGTCAATTAAAATCTGTGAAAAGTGTTTCTTGTGTCACTCCATTGTCTTATGCCAATTCTGTTTCAAATGTACCAAATGCTGCCCTCACTCTGCCTGTAGGGGCCAGACTGCAAAATTTTTGGCAGACTTGGCTGGACCGGGGTGCCGGTCCCAAAGTAGTTCAAATCCTGCGAGAGGGCTACACCCTCCCTTTCCGGATCCGACCAAACCTCACAAGAATTCCCACAGTCGTAAGCTGCTATGCCAATCCTCTCAGGAACAGCTACCTGTTAGAGGCATTGCATCAGCTTATCGACAAAAATGCTGTAGAACAGGTTCACCATCAGACCTCGCTAGGGTTTTACAACCGACTCTTTTTAGTCCCCAAACCCAACAACAAATGGAGACCTATATTGGACCTCAGCCATCTGAACCAATTCCTCAAAGTAGAGAAATTCAAGATGGAAACACCGGAAACCATCAGAACCTCCCTCTTACAAGGGGAATGGGTAACGTCGGTGGACTTCAAGGATGCTTATTTCCACATACCGATACAGAAACAGTCCCGGAAATACCTCAGATTTCAGGTCCAGGACCAAACCTACCAGTTCAAAGCTCTTCCCTTTGGTCTATCCACAGCACCCATGGAATTCACTGTAATCACAAAGGAAGTGAAGCTAATGGCCATGCACAAGGGTATAAGAATCCACCAGTACCTAGACGACTGGTTAGTAAGAGCCAAATCCCCCCAGGCCTGTCTCCAACATACTCAGATACTGGTAAAAATATGCCAGGATCTAGGCTGGTTAGTGAATTTGGAAAAATCAGAGCTGGAACCCAAACAAGTCTTCAACTTCGTAGGCTACCAGTTCGACCTCAAGTCCGGTCGGGTCCGACCGACACCGGACCGGTGGTAAAGCCTCCAGGGAAAGATACAACAACTTTTATTGCTGCCGGCCTGTCCGGCCCGGCAGTTCATGTCCTTGATAGGTCTGTTAACAGCCACAGAGAAGCAAGTTCACTTAGGCCGATTACACATGAGACCCATTCAGTGGCATCTCAAAAACAACTGGAGGGTACCGGAATCCTTAGAAAAGGTCATCCCTCTACCCAGGTCCCTGCACCCACATTTATGCTGGTGGCTGGAAGAAAGCAATGTCCTCCAAGGACAACCGTTACACCCTATGAGGCACGCTCTGCAAATATTTACAGACGCCTCAAAAGAAGGGTGGGGCGCTCACTTAAACGAGTCCATGGCAAGAGGGTCCTGGTCGGTACCAGAAAGCAAGCTGCACATAAACTACCTAGAGCTCAAACCGGTTCTCCTAGCCCTCAAAGAGTTCCAAAATCTCTGTGTGGGCAAAATAGTCCTAGTGGCAACCGACAATACTACGGTAGTCGCTTACATAAACAAAGAAGGAGGCATGAGGTCAGGCCCACTCTGTGCCCTCCTGTGGAGAATCTTAACCTGGTGTTCCCACAGACAGGTGACCCTAAAGGCCCGGCATATCCCGGGCCACCTCAATGTGATAGCCGACAAGCTATCCAGACTGGGTCAGACCATCCAAACCGAATGGTCCCTCCTACCAGCAGTTTTTCAACAACTATGCACACAATGGCACCGGCCTCAGATAGACCTATTTGCCACGAGGTTCAACCGCAAGTTACCTCAGTTTGTCTCTCCAGTACCGGACACCCTGGCTGTAGCAGTGGATGCACTCACTCTGCCATGGGACGATCTGGATGCATACGCCTTCCCACCGACCGCCATATTGAGCAAAGTGGTGGAGAAGCTACTGGACTCCCCGTGCAAAAGACTCATTCTGATTGCGCCGGGATGGCCCAACATGCCCTGGTTTTGGGATCTAGTGGCCATGTCCAGTCGGGCCCCTCTCAGTCTGCCCAACCTGCCCAATCTGCTAACGCAGCCCTTCAATCAGATTCCTCACAGAAATCTGACAAATCTAAATCTCCATGCTTGGCTCCTAGAGCCGCAAAAATCAAAGAACAAGGTTTCTCTGAGGCAGTGGCAGCAAGAATTGAGGCTCCTCAAAGAAAATCAACCAGATCAGTCTATGAGGCAAAGTGGACCCTTTTTACAAAGTGGTGCTACACTAATCAGGTGGACTTCAGGTCACCACCTGTAAAGTCGGTGGCTGACTTCCTGATGTACCTCTTTGAGGAAAGGAAGTTGCAGCCCAGCACCATTGATGGATACAGGTCTGCCATTGCTGATAAACTAGGTGATACAACCCTAAATATCAGCAAAGATCATAATCTCACTCGTCTCTTGGAAAGTTTCCACAGAGACAGACCCAAAGGGCGGAGGGGAATACCTTCCTGGAATCTTTCCCTGGTACTACACCAGCTGACAAAGCCCCCTTTCGAACCTCTTAGGGAAGCATCTCTGAAGCATCTGACCTTCAAAACTGTCTTCCTTTTGGCCCTTGGCTCTGGCAAAAGAAGGAGTGAGATCCATGCATGGCAGCATAAAAACATCAGACACCAGTCGGACTGGTCTAAGGTGTCTCTGTTTCCATCCCCCAGCTTCCTCTCCAAGAATCAGCTGGCCAAGGAGGGTCCGGAGAGTGTAGCCCCGGTGGTCATACCAGCCCTGGCTCCTACTCTGGATAGATCCCTCAAGTCTGATAGGTCTCTTTGTCCAGTCAGAGCCTTACGCTACTATTTGGACAGGACTTCAGACCTTAGGCAGGACAAGCAATTAGTTTTTGTCTCCTTCAAGAAAGGCTTCGACAAAGACATCTCGCCTGCCACTATCTCCTCATGGATCAAACAAACTGTGATCCTATGCTATGAGCTCTCTGATCATCAAGCCCACACTCTGCATCAAGTTAAGGCTCATGATGTAAGGGCTTTTGCTGCTTCTAAGGCCTTCCAGTCGGGAGTCTCCTTGGAGCAGATCTTATCAGCCTGCCACTGGAAATCTCATAATACCTTCACCCAATTCTATCTGAAGGACGTGGCTTGGGCTGACTCAGAGCTCTACCATCTCGGACCGGTTGTGGCTGCTCAACAGATCCACCAACAGACTGGTACCTAGAGGAGATCTGTACATATGTAAATGCTTGTACATATTTGTTTATACTACACATAATTAAGGAGCAACAAAAAAAAAAAAAAAAAAAAAAAAAAAAAAATCTCACGTACTTCCTCCGGGAGACTTAATTTTATGGGACTGAACTCATCCCTCTCTTCCCCCTACCTCAGAGCAGGTCTGTTTTTAAAAAAAAGGGGGGGGGGGAGAAAAACAAGGTCGACTCTGACGGTTCCAACCGGGTTAACCGGATGATGATATTCGACCATAGCCTTAGGGGTTTTAAACTTCAAGGTTTACCCAGGCTTTAAGAAGGAATTTCCACGAGTTCACACAAGTCCCTAGTAACCTACCCGCCGACCAAGCGGTAGTTATTCAGCTATTGTCCATTGGATAGGATGTATTAACGCAATAAAATTGCAAATTTAATAAGTAAATTAAATTTTTATAAGTTAATACCCTATCCAATGGACACGCGAGACCCTCCCACCGACCCCGCTATCAGCTTACTAGGGGTCTAATAAGTTTAGACAACAAAAAAGATGCTATGACGTCACTCTGTCTAGACAGGAAGGAAGTACGACACGCCATCTGGCGAGTGCACTGGTGCTACGGACCGACCTGCTAGTGGAGACACAGGACGTCTTTTTCTGACGTTTGGCGGGCCGGTCTGCGCCGACCGGATAAGCTATTGTCCATTGGATAGGGTATTAACTTATAAAAATTTAATTTACTTATTAAATTTGCAAGTTTCTTCTGTCACTCAATTATCTTGTGTCCAACCTGTGGTCAATGTCCCTCCTGTTGCAAAAACTCTGCCTGAAGGGCCCAGGCTTCAAAACCTTTGGCAACTTGGCTGGATCTAGGGGCCGGTCCGAAAATAGTTCAAATCTTGAGAGAGGGTTAGACCCTTCCTTTCCGGATCCAGCCAACTCTTACAAGGTCTCCAACTGTCGTAAAAATGCAGTGGAACTGCTCCACAATCAAACATCTCTGGGTTTCTTCAATCGACTATTTCTATTCCCAAAACCCAACAACAAATGGAGGCCAATACTGGACCTAAGCAACCTAAACTTTTTCCTCAAGGTGGAAAAATTCGAAATGGAGACACCGGAAACCATCAGAACATCCCTCCAACAAGGGGAGTGGGTCACCTCAGTAGATTTCAAAGATGCCTACTTCCACATACCAATACAGGAACAATCCAGAAAATATCTAAGAATCCATGTCCAGGGCCGGACTTATCAATTCAAGGCACTGCCCTTTGGTCTGTCCACAGCGCCCATGGACTTCACTGTATTAGCAAAGGAGGTGAAACTGATGGCCATACACAGGGGTATAAGGATCCACCAGTGCCTAGACGACTGGTTGGTGAGAGCCAGATCCCAGCACATTTGTCTCCAACACACCCAAATCCTGGTCAAAATGTGCCAGGACCTAGGTTGGCTGGTGAATTTAGAGAAATCAGAACTGGAACCCAAACAAGTATTCGACTTTGTAGGTTACCAGTTCGACCTCAGGTCCGGCCGGGTCAGAGCGACTCCGGACCGGTGGCAAAGCCTTCAGGACAAGATACAAGCACTTTTATTACTACTGGCCTGTCCGGTCCGGCAGCTCATGTCCTTGATAGGTCTTCTAACAGCCACAGAAAAGCAGGTTCACCTCGGCCGACTACACATGAGACCCATACAGTGGTATCTCAAAAACAATTGGAGGGTACCAGAATCTCTAGAGAAGGTTATCCCTCTACCAAGGTCCCTGCACCCTCACTTACAATGGTGGCTAGAGGAAGACAATGTACTTCAAGGCCAACCATTACACCGAGTAAAACATGCTCTGCAAATTTTGACAGACGCATCAAAAAAAGGGTGGGGCGCTCACTTAAATGAGTTCACTGCAAGAGGGTCCTGGTCGGTGCCGGAAAGCAAGCTGCACATAAACTATCTGGAACTAAAAGCAGTGTTCCTAGCCTTAAAGGAGTTTCAAAATCTCTGTGTAGGCAAAATAGTTCTGGTAGCAACCGACAATACTACAGTAGTAGCTTACATAAACAAAGAAGGAGGAATGAGGTCGGGCCCACTGTGTGCCCTACTGTGGAGAATCTTGACCTGGTGTTCCCAGCGACAAGTGACTCTAAAAGCTCGACACATCCCAGGCTGTTTAAATGTGATACCAGACAAGCTATCCAGGCTGGGTCAGACCATCTAAACAGAGTGGTCCCTCCTTCCGGAAGTTTTTTCAACAAATATGCAACCAATGGCACCTGCCTCAAATAGATCTATTTGCCACAAGGTTCAACCACAAGTTACCTCAGTTTGTCTCTCCAGTACCGGACTCCCAGGCTGTAGCAGTGGACACACTTACTCTGCCATGGGAGGATCTGGATGCATACGCCTTCCCACCGACCGCCATATTGGGCAAAGTGGTGGAGAAGCTACTGGACTCCCCGTGCAAAAGGATCATTAAGCGTCCCGCAAGGGACGCTTGTTTGTGTATGGGAGACCTTCAGGCTCCGGCGGCTCCGCATTTTGTTTTCCTTATAACTCTGTAACCGTTAGGCGGATTCTTTTCAAATTTGGCAGGTTTAGGCAGTAGCCTTGGGGAATTTTTTTGAATATGCTGCAGTGACATTTCAACCAATCAGAGAGGTCACATGACCAAAAATGTCTTTTTTCGATGGGGAAGCTTGTCCGGATGATAACTTGAAAGGAATTTTATCAATTCACCTGAAACTTGGCAAATATATTCATTATATTAAAATCTGGAAATCATTAGATTTTGGCATTGATTGGTCAAGAAATGGCCGAGTAATTAATGATTAATTAATCATTACGAATTTTCCAAATAAGGAAAACACAAAAATGCTTATATCTCGAAAACCGTGCTAGATAGAGCGATTTCCACGAAATTTTTGACCCGCAGGGTATCTCTGCGGAGTAGTTTTCCTAATTTTCAAAAGATTTTTGTCTCGCCAAAAATGGCGGACATTTTGAATTTTCGCAAAAATTGCAAAACACAAAAATGCTTATATCTCGAAAACCGTGCTAGATAGAGCGATTTCGATGAAATTTTTGACCCACAGGGTATCTCTGTAGAGTAGTTATCCCAATTTTGAAAAAAATTTTGTCTCGCCAAAAATGGCGGCCATTTTGAATTTTCGAATTTTTCGCAAAAATTGCAAAACATAAAAATGCTTATATCTCGAAAATCGTACTAGATAGAGCGATTTCGACGAAATTTTTGACCCACAGGGTATATCTGCAGAGTAGCCATGCCAATTTTCAAAAAAATTTTCTCTCGCCAAAAATGGCGGCCATTTTGAATTTTCGAATTTTTCGCAAAAATTGCAAAACATAAAAATGCTTATATCTCGAAAACCCTGCTAGATAGAGCGATTTCGACGAAATTTTTGACCCACAGGGTATCTCTGCAGAGTACCCATGCCAATTTTCAAAAAAATTTTGTCTCGCCAAAAATGGCGGCCATTTTGAATTTTCGAATTTTTCGCAAAAATTGCAAAACATAAAAATGCTTATATCTCGAAAACCCTGCTAGATAGAGCGATTTCCACGAAATTTTTGACCCACAGGGTATCTCTGCAGAGTTACCATTTTCAAAAAAAAAATTTCTCGCAAAAAATGGCGGCCATTTTGAATTTTCGAATTTTTTGCAAAATTGCAAAACATTAAAAATGCTTATATCTCGAAAACCGTGCTAGATAGAGCGATTTCGACGAAATTTTTGACCCACAGGGTATCTCCGCAGAGTAGCCATGCCAATTTTCAAAAAAATTTTCTCTTGCCAAAAATGGCGGCCATTTTGAATTTTCGAATTTTTGCGCAAAAATTGCAAAACACAAAAATGCTAATATTTCGAAAACCGTGCTACATAGAGCGATTTTGACGAAATTTTTGATCTTCAGGGTATCTCTGCAGAGCAGCTATCCCAAAAGAGCTTTCACTTGGTGAAGTTTCAGACCCATAGCTAATTGCTCACCTACTCAAAATGAGTAAATGCGAATTACCTCTAAAAGTATTGCAGATAGCCAATTTTTCTCAAATAACTCATTCACCTACTTTTGGAAGAGCTTTCACTTGGTGAAATTTCAGACCCGTAGCTAATTACTCACCTACTCGAAATGAGTAAATGCTAATTATCTCAAAAACTATTGCGGATACCCAATTTTTATCAAATAACTCATTCATGTACTTTTGGGAGAGCTTTCACATGGTGAAGTTTCAGACCCGTAGATGATTACTCACCTACTCAAAATGAGTAAATGCGAATTATCTCTAAAAGTATTGCAGATAGCCAATTTTTCTCAAATAACTCATTCACCTACTTTTGGGAGAGCTTTCACATGGTGAAGTTTCAGACCCATAGCTAATTATTTACCTACTCAAAATGAGTAAATGCTAATTATCTGTAAAAGTATTGCGGATACCCAGTTTTTATCAAATAACTAATTCATCTACTTGTGGGAGAGCTTTCACATGGTGAAGTTTCAGACCCATAGCTAATTACTCACCTACTCAAAATGAGTAAATGCGAATTATCTCTAAAATTATTGCAGATAGCCAATTTTTATCAAATAAATCATTCACCTACTTTTGGGAGAGCTTTTACTTGGTGAAGTTTCAGACCCATAGCTAATTACTCACCTACTCAAAATGAGTAAATGCGAATTATCTCTAAAAGTATTGCAGATAGCCAATTTTTCTCAAATAACTCATTCACCTACTTTTGGGAGAGCTTTCACTCTGTGAAGTTTCAGACCCATAGCTAATTTTTTTTTTTTTTTTTTTTTTTTTTTTATTCACAACAAAAACGACAAAGTGTTACACACAGTTACAATGTACAAAGTTATGCTTAAAGACTACATTTAAATTTCTATGATCTTGTTTTATACAATTACAAAATATCCCCAACTTTGTAACTACACACACACATATATATATATACATATATATTCACTAGATCAACACAAATTAAATCAATACATTAAACAACTATTTATATATTATGCGTGTCAACTAAAGTTTGTACCAAACCATTCCACTGTTCCCATTTTCTGTCAAAATTATTTTGATTCAAATTTATTCGGAACAAAGTCTTTTGCTCTATAAAAACTCTCGAAAATTCCTTTTGAAGAAAATAGATATCTAAATTCATTTCTTTGCAAGAACACCAATATATATATTTCTTTGTTATTAAAATAACAAAATTTAATGGCCAAAAATTTTGATCGGTTTTATAATAACCCAATATTTTTTCATCATTTGTTAATTCTATTTGAAATCCTATTTTCCTTGCAATCCATTGAGATACATTATGCCAAAGTTCTTGTACAACCCCACATTCACAAAACAAATGCAAAATTGTTTCAGGAAATGAGTGGCAAAAGGCGCAAGTGTTGTGATCAGACAATTTTATCTTATGAAGGTAATCTCTGGTTGGTAAAATGTTAAACAATATTTTATACTGAAACCAAGCATTGCCAACTGAATTATCTAATATTGATTTAAAACAAACTCTGAATATAATTTTCCAAAGTTCATCATTTACAGAGGTGAAATTCTGCCATTTACTTTTGTAAACGGGCAAATGATTTATTTTGCTTTCATTCATAAACATTTTGTAGAATTTTTGACATCCTTGTTTGGAAGAAATCAATGTTTTCAGCTGTAGTGAATAAGTGGGTTGTATAAAATTAAAATAATCTTGTTGCTTATATCTTTGTACAAAACGATTTAGTAGAATTTTTAATCTATAAAACAAAAATGTATTGACTCTTAGATCATATGTGTTTTCTATTTCTGTCAAATTCATTATTTCTCCACTTGGTTTCAATAAATCACCAACATAGAAAATCCCTTTCTTTACCCAAGTACGGTAGTAAAGAGGTTCTGAAGAAATTTGTGCATTGTACCACAAACATGACTGAAGTATATCACTGTTTGAATTTATTAGATGGTTCTTGCAAAGAATTTTCCAATAACTAAAAACATTTTGCCAGAAGTCATTCAATTTATGGTCCACTACGCTGATATATTCACCACCATATTTGTAAAGATTACTTAGATTTAATTTTCCAATAATCTCTGAAATTAATATGGTCCATTGTGTTTTGGATTGGAAAAGTAAACGTTTGATCCAATTGACTTTGAGGGCTTTTTCAAAAGAAAAGATGTTCAACATTTTCAGGCCACCATCAAAATAGTCTTGGCACACTGTTTTTCTTTTGATCTTATCTGGCTTATTATCCCAGACAAACGAAAATAAAATGTTATTAATATTTGTCAAAATTTTTTCTGGTGCTGGGAGAGATGTTAAAATATGAATAATCTTTGACAGTATATTTGTTTTTATTAAGCTTATTTTTCCAATTGGTGTAAGCTTCCTAGTTTTCCAAGTTTTAATTTCTTTGAGCATTTTGGTAATTGTCGTTGAGTAATTCAGTTCAAGCATTTTGGATAAATCTACAGAGAAATTTAACCCTAGCAGCGTAAATTCTGTGTCACCCCAGTCTAATTTAACTGATACTGCTAATTTATCTTTAGAAAATTTTTTCCGGCCAATCCATATTATCTTTGTTTTCTCTTTGTTCATTTTTAGTCCTGAATAGTTACCATATGTTTCCAGTGTGTTAAGTGCAGCCTGTAGAGAAGATTTTGTTCCATCCAGAAAAAGTGTGGTATCATCTGCAAACTGTGTCAGTTTAAATTCTGTATTTTTTATTTTTATACCTACAATATTTTCATTTTGCTTTATTAATAAACATAATATTTCCGCAGCTAATAAAAATAAATAGGGAGAAATAGGGTCTCCCTGTCTACAACCTCTTTCAATATTTATTTTTTCGGACAAAGTTCCACATTGTAAGACATATGCATATATATCATGGTTAAATAATTTAACCCAGTTTATGAAATTGCTATTAAATCCAAAAAATTCCAATACATTGTATACAAATTTCCAAGAAATAGAATCGAAAGCTTTTTCGAAATCTATGAGCATTAACATGCCTTGCAGTTTTTCAGTCTCACTAGTATGCATTAAATCATACACTAATCTGGTGTTATCACTAATTTGCCTTCCTGGTATAAAGCCAGATTGTTCCTTAGATATCAGAGTGTCTAAAGTATTTTTTAATCTACTAGCTACAACACCCGACATAAGTTTGTATATATTAGATAGTAGTGAGATAGGGCGCCAATTCTTTAAATTTCTTCTATCCTTATCCCCTTTTGGAAGGCATGTAATTATACACTGTCGCATGCTTGGAGATAGATTTCCTTTTTTGTAACTTGTATTGATGGCATTTTGTATATAGTATTTTAAACGCCCCCAGAATACTTTTAAAAATTCAGCAGTAATACCGTCTATTCCTGGGGTTTTATTGTTTTTCATTTATTTAAGAGTTTGGGTTAATTCATTCACTGTGATAGGTTCCCCAAGTTTATTATCAGATACCTTAACGTGTGTGTTTCCAAAAGTCTCAAACAAGTTTAAGTTCTCTAGACCATCATCCTTGTTTTTAAACAAGTTTTGATAATATTGACTTATACATTTAAGTATTTCTTGTTGGTCTATGACATGTGTGCCATCTGCAAGTTGAATATTTCTTACGGTTTTCTCTATAAAATTTTTTTTGGCTAAATTGCAAAAATACTTAGAGGGTTTTTCTCCCTCACTGAGCCATTGAATCCTTGCCCTCACTAGCTCACCATTAACCTTTTTCTTTCTCAGTTGCTCGAGCTCTACCTTCTTATCGGTTAATAGGTCAAAATTTTTAGTGTCCAAATTAGATCTCTCTAAATGCTCTATGTCTTCTATCAGTTGCTTTTCTTTTGCATCTGTTTTTTTTTAAAAGCGGTTGCAAATTTAATGCTTTCTCCACGAATTCGCATTAACAACATCTCTAAGAAAGTATCGCTTTCTTCTTTAAAGACAATATCTTTATAGTTGCAGTAGTTTTTCAAAAAGCTGTAATCATACACAGGCACAGCATATTTAATAGTTTCTTCTTCGATTACTCGATTTATTAAATCAACATAATTTTTATTTTTCAGTAAACTATTATTAAACTTCCACAGTCCCCTTCCCCGGGTGAAATTGCTTAGTAAAATTTCCAAGTCTACTCGAGAATGGTCTGAACGATAGCCAACCTTTATGTCACAAGATTTAATTATGTCACACATATGACTAGATAGTATATAGAAGTCCAGACGTGCTTGTTTTAGGGGATTCTTCTTCCTCCAAGAATACCATAGCTAATTACTCATCTACTCAAAATGAGTAAATGCGAATTATCTCTAAAAGTATTGCAGATAGCCAATTTTTCTCAAATAAATCATTCACCTACTTTTGGGAGAGCTTTCACTCGGTGAAGTTTCAGACCCATAGCTAATTACTCACCTACTCAAAATGAGTAAATGCGAATTATCTCTAAAAGTATTGCAGATAGCCAATTTTTCTCAAATAAATCATTCACCTACTTTTGGGAGAGCTTTCACTTGGTGAAGTTTCAGACCCATAGCTAATTACTCACCTACTCAAAATGAGTAAATGCGAATTATCTCTAAAAGTATTGCAGAGAGCCAATTTTTCTCAAATAACTCATTCACCTACTTTTGGGAGAGCTTTCACTCTGTGAAGTTTCAGACCCATAGCTAATTACTCACCTACTCAAAATGAGTAAATGCGAATTATCTCTAAAAGTATTGCAGATAGCCAATTTTTCTCAAATAACTCATTCACCTACTTTTGGGAGAGCTTTCACTCTGTGAAGTTTCAGACCCATAGCTAATTACTCACCTACTCAAAATGAGTAAATGCGAATTATCTGTAAAAGTATTGCAGAGAGCCAATTTTTCTCAAATAACTCATTCACCTACTTTTGGCAGAGCTTTCACTTGGTGAAGTTTCAGACCCATAGCTAATTATTCACCTACTCAAAATGAGTAAATGTGAATTATCTCTAAAAGTATTGCAGATAGCTAATTTTTCTCAAATAACTCATTCACCTACTTTTGGGAGAGCTTTCACTCTGTGAAGTTTCAGACCCATAGCTATTTATTCACCTACTCAAATGAGTAAATGCTAATTATCTGTAAAAGTATTGGGGATACCCAATTTTTATCAAATACTCATTCATCTACTTGTGGGAGAGCTTTCACATGGTGAAGTTTCAGACCCATAGCTAATTACTCACCTACTCAAAATGATAAATGCGAATTATCTCTTAATAGTATTGCAGATAGCCAATTTTTCTCAAATAACTCATTCACCTACTTTTGGAAGAGCTTTCACACACGAAAATGAAAAATTGTGAATATCTCGGAAAAGCTATTTCTTCTGCTTTAATGCTCGGCGGGAGATACACACTGCGGCAGTGGTCTTGACAAAAATTTTTGTCTCCCCAAAAATGGTGGCCATTTTGAATTTTCAAAGTTTTTGCAAAAGACAAAAATGCTTATATCTTGAAAACTGTGCTATATGGAGCGAACTCAACAAAATTTTTGACCTGCTGGGTATCTCTGCAGAGTAGCCATGCCAATTTTCAAAATATTTTTGTCTCGCCAAATATAGCGGACATTTTGAATTTTTTAATTTTTTGCAAAACACAAAAATGCTTATATCTTGAAAACCGTGCTAGATAGAGCAGACTGCGCTGACTTTGGTTGCCACAACAGTATAAGGCTAGAAACGAAGCATTTTCTTAATACTTTAGCACTCACCTTTATATCCTTTTCGGGACGCTTTGTTTTTGCTCTGCAAAAACATTATCTTTTTTTTTTTGCGAGCGATCCTCTAGTTATGATTGCCCCGGGGTGGCCCAACATGCCTTGGTTTTGGGTCTTGGTGACCATGTCCAGTCAGGCCCCTCTCAGCCTGCCCAATCTGCTGACACAGCCCTTCAATCAGATCCCTCACAGAAATCTGACAAACCTAAATCTCCATACCTGGCTCCTAGAGCCACAAAAATCAAAGAACAGGGCTTCTGAGACAGTGGCAGCAAGAATTGAGGCTCCTCAAAGAATATCTACCAGATCAGTCTATGAGGCAAAGTGGGCCATTGTTACAAAGTGGTGCGTCACTAATCAGGTGGACTTCAGGTCACCACCTGTAAAGTCGGTGGCTGACTTCCTAATGTACCTCTTTGAGGACAAGAAGTTACAGCCCAGCACCATTGATGGATACAGGTCTGCCATTGCTGATAACCTAGGTAATACAACAGTCAATATCAGCAAAGATGATAATCTCACTCGTCTCTTGGAAAGTTTCCACAGAGATAGACCCAGAGGGTGGAGGGGAATACCCTCCTGGAACCTTTCCCTGGTATTACACCAGCTGACAAGGGCTCCTTTCGAACCTCTTAGGGAGGCATCTCTGAAGCATCTGACCTTCAAAACTGTCTTCCTTTTGGCCCTGGGCTCTGGCAAAAGAAGGAGTGAGATCCATGCATGGCAGCACAAGAACATCAGACACCAATCAGATTGGTCTAAGGTGTCCCTGTTTCCATCTCCCAGCTTTCTTTCCAAGAATCAGCTGGCCAAAGAGGGTCCAGAGAGTGTAGCCCCAGTGGTCATACCAGCCCGGGCTCCTACTCTAGATAAATCCCTCAAGTCTGACAGATCCCTGTGTCCAGTCAGAGCCTTGCGCTACTATTTGGACAGGACTTCAGACCTCAGGCAGCACAAGGAGTTAGTCTTTGTCTCCTTCAAGAAAGGCTTCGACAAAGACATCTTCCCAGCCACTATCTCCTCATGGATCAAGCAGACTGTGATCCTATGCTATGAGCTTTCTGATCACCAAGCCCACACCCTGCATCAAGTTTAAGTTCATGATGTCAGGGCCTTTGCTTCCTCTAAGGCCTTCCAGTTGGGATTTTCCTTAGAGCAGATCTTGTCAGCTTGCCACTGGAAATCCCATAATACCTTCACACAGTTTTATCTGAAGGACGTGGCCTGGGCTGATTCAGAGCTCTACCATTTAGGTCCTGTAGTGGCTGCTCAAAAAGGGGGGGGGGGGGGTTAAGTCGGTTGGACCGGTTAACCGGTATCTGTTGACCGACTATAGCCGTAAGGGTTTCCTGACCTCAGGGTCGACCCAGGCCTGAAAAGTTTATTTTATGAGTTCATCTAGTTCCCTAGTAACTTACCCGCCGACCAAGCGGTAGTTATTCAGCTATTGTCCATTGGATAGGATATATTAACGCAATAAAATTGCAAATTTAATAAGTAAATTAAATTTTTATAAGTTAATACCCTATCCAATGGACACACAAGACCCTCCCACCGACCCCGCTATCAGTCTACTAGGGGTCTAATTGGTTTAGACAACGAAAAAGATGCTATGACGTCACTCTGTCTAGACAGGAAGGAAGTACGACACGCCATCTGGCGAGTGCACAGTACTGGGCCGGCCTGGCCGGTGGAGACACAGGACGTCTTTTTCTGACGTTTGGCGGGCCGGTCCGCGCCGACCGGATAAGCTATTGTCCATTGGATAGGGTATTAACTTATAAAAATTTAATTTACTTATTAAATTTGCAAGTTTGTGTATCTGCTGTAATTGCAGGGTGTGATCAGCGGAGTATTACTGGTAACCCCCAATGCTGTGATGTTTGACCCAAATGTGAGTGACCCACTTGTCTTAGAACATGGAGCCAACACCTATGGATTGATCGCTCCCATGGAAACCATCCGTGCCGTGGCAATGTATCACGACATTGCGGCCATGAAAATAAAGACCTCTCCTCAGTAAGTGATCATTTATAAAAAATAAGTCCAAATATTGAGATAATAACTAACAATCTCAAACAATTGAAAAGTATCACAGGAATGACAAGGGGACGCTTTTGGTTTTATCCGGTGTTTTCAGACAGCCTACACCTATGCCACTGCAGTATTTTCTAAGTTGAATATCTCTTTAAATATATCAACATGATTTGGGGCAGTTTTCTCATATATATAGGCATGGGAAAAGTTTTTTGACTGGACAGGTATGAATTTGACATTTCACCTTTATCGAGGTCACATCTTCAAAAACAGTGTTTTTCTTGTACTTCCTTTTCACCAGATTTTTACAGAAAGTACACATATAGATCAACAAAATTTGGCTATCTCTTTCCTTATATCAAAATCCAGGCCCAATTTCAGATCAATCTGGCCATAATTGGTAGATTGAGGATCTTGCACAGGTTCAGTATATAATTGAAATGTGAACACTGGATTAATAGCTTCAAACCTTGCATCCTCATGTTAAGGTTACCTTAAAACCACTCTCAAAATTTAATGGAATCTAAGTTGGACCAAGACCCATCTTCTGATTTTTTTCAGGAAGATTCAATCCATAGTATTTGGATAATCCTACTAACAAACAAAAAAAAAACAGATGAATAGACAGATGGCCATGAAAATAGAACCTCATTTGCAGAGGTAATGATATGAAATATCAAATTTAGGTACAGATAGAACCAGTTCTAATAACATCAGCAGAAAATCATTATCATCTTTAGTATAATATTTGTTCAACTGCAATGCCAAATAAATTTTGTTTGATCAGATGTCTAACAAAACTGGATTTGTAAGTGGGTGTTTCATTGGAGAAAAACACTAGACTAATCTATGAAGCAATGCGATGCACTGAACAGCTTGAAATTTCCTATCTGCTTGTTCTTGTTGACTTCAAACAAGCTTTCGAATATACTTCTTTGAAATTTTGAAAGTCTGCTCCAAAATTTTTATGCTTTGGAATAAGTATCTTGAAATGGACTCAAACTAAGAAATAGTGATGTAAAAACAACTGTTACAAAAACTTGATGTAGAAATTATGTTTAAATTTTAATAAATATAGAAAAATGCTGCAAGCAGTTTGAACCCATTACTCTGTATAAAATCAGTCAGGAAATCAGAGGGTGTAGTGGAACATGAGAAAATTTAGATTGTGCTCTATTTCATCTGCACAGTGTATAGCTTGTCAGCAACAGAATTCCTATGTTGGTATACTCAGGTTTGAACTAATTTTTGTCTCGTCTTTATAATATTAACGATTTGATGAATATTTCCAATTAGAGGGACTATCATGGATCATTTTTTTGTGGAATCATTTTCAGTGGGAGGATTATAAGTCTTTCTTAAAATGTGAGATGTCTGATTAGTACATTTATTGTACTATAAATTTAGCTGTAACCCTTTTTTAATTTGGCACAGTAGTTTTTACTCCAGTGGACACATATTTACCCATATTTCTGTAGTTTTTGCGGATAATTTTGTATAATAATCATTTTATTTATATTCGCATTTGTTTATTTTAATTTATAGTGAATATTATAAAATGTATCTGTAGTTAATAACGTAAATAACATTGTATGTCTTGAGGTGACGTTATTAGAAATGATTCATCTTGTATTCCTATGTATTTAACATATTTTTTCATTGCAATAGCTTATGATTTTTCTTCCAACATCATGAATCTATTGTACTATTTGTAAGAATAACTATCAGCTAAACCATAGTGACTTATTTTCTTTCCTGGTTTAAATTTGATTCACAGACTAGAAGCTAATCAATATTCAGTGATTCAAGGCCCTTTCCAGTTGTTTTGGGTTTGGTTGAGTACAAAGTAATATATTAGAATATTTTTGTGTATATTCTAACATGATGTGGATAACTTAACAGTGTTAATTATTTTACAAATTAACACAACAAATAACACATTACCCACATTTGTGTCATCTGTAGGTGTTTGCTGGTTAACAGATGTAGAAGGTAGTAAATGTGTGTGTGTGTGTACTCTGTGTTAGAATAAAATCTGTGTACTTAGATATTCAATGTCACTCCTCAGACATGCAAGATATTTACTATTCATTATGAACTCTGTTAATTGTTAGTTGAATAATTGTTCCAAGTGGTTACAAATTATACAAATTCATGAAAATCAGAGAATTCATCATGAATCATAAAATAAAATGTGTATTTTAATATCTGTACGAATGAGAACTGAAGTTTCACTTCTGTGTGAAATTGATGTTTAGGTGTAAAATTAAAGTGGATAAAATTAGTACACAAGAAATTTTGCATGAGTACAAAGTTTGAATTTTTAGATAAAAATCAAAGCAAGGCACCTCAGATGTAATACTTTTACTTGTAATTAAACTTTATCTAATATCTGTTCTTGTCAAGTGATATTCTAATATAATTGCACCTGATGAGAAATAATAAAAGACGTGGCATTTGCCTTTCAAACTTAGTTGAATTTTCTGTTAAAGTGAAAGTATCTGGTGTTCATTTGGGTTTTCCATAAGATTTGACCCTGTCATCTTAAAATGCTAGAAGGTATAAGTATTTTTCTGTTTTCTCTTGAGAATTAACAGAGTTCACGTCAGTGTTGTCTTGTGGGTAGATTGTGTATGTTCTTGTAACCAATGACTAGTATTAGTAAAACAAGAGCACTGTGAGAACACATACCTCCGCCAAGGTCTGCTCAATAATAAGTAAATGGGAAAATCTGGATCTTTGATATTTTTTGTATCCGGGAAATAATCACCATGCAGATCACTGTCAAACTTTAATGGGATCTAAGTTGGACCAAGACCCATCTTCTTATTTCTTTCATGAAAGTCTGACCCTTAGTACAGAGGAACCTCTATTATCCGACCCTCTATTATCCGAATTTTCAATTATCCGACCTCCATTCCACTCTCCCAACTCCATTTAAACCTGTTATTTCAGGCTTTCTATTATCTGACCTGATTGTTACTCTCCCAAGAGGTTTGGATAATAGAGGTTCTACTATATTTGCATAATCCTGCCGATGAACAAACAGACAAATAAACGGTTATGAATTTAATGCCTTCTTGGCAGAGGTAATGAAGTACAAGATATATCAAAATGTTACTCAGGGTCTGTATTCAGAAATATTCTTAGAATTTTTCTTAGAATTACACTTAAGTCTAAGAAAAATTCTATGCCAAGAATTTTATTATTTTTAGAACAAAATCCTATTCACAAAACAGTTCTTAGCTAAGAATAATTCTAAGAATAGAAGCAAAAAGAAAAGAAATGTATGCAATTCTTTTAGATTAAGCATAATTCTAAGAAAAATTCTAAGAATACAGATCTTGGCGTATGTGAACAGAAAGTTAGAAGTTTTTGAAATAATATAAAGAGGCTGCATTTCCTTACAGTACAGACAATGGACAACTTAAATGTAACACTCTGTTCTGGATGTCGATTTGCAATTGATTGCTGCACTATTATCACCAAAATATCTATTTTTCTTAAGTTAAGCATGCTATGTGCCAGTCTTAGATTTAAATCAAATCTTAGAATATTCTAAGAATGAGAGTTATGTGAATAGCAAATTCTTATTCTTAGAAAAATTATAAGAATAAAATCTATTCTTGGAAAAATTCTTAGAATAAGCGTGATTCTAAGAATAAGAATCTTTTTTAATAGGAAAATCTTTATTCTTAGAATTTTTCTAAGAAAAACGACAATTCTAGTAGTAATGGTAGTTGCTTGCAGTTGGTCGGCAGTTTACAGTACAGAACCTTGACCAACTGTATGTACTGGTTTCCTTTGCCCTTCCAACTACCCATCGTGATATGACCTGTACAGTGTTGAAAGCGACATAAAAACCCAAATAAATAAACAAATATGACCTTTAAAATCTTGTGCAGGCTATATCTCAGAAACTGTAAGGTGTAAGATGTTGATACTTGGTATGGGCATTGGTTGGGGAGTGTAGATGTACAACATCATAGTGTGAGCTTTGACTTTTGTACTACCAGAATGTTTTCTACTCTCATATACTCCTATCACAAAGATACATAGATTGCTGCAACTGATTGTTATATGTACTTTTTCCTAATTGTGCTATCTCTATTGACAGCTATGCTTCAGTTAATAAATTTTACAGCTTCAAAGCTTTTAGTTTACTTATTGATGCTGTCATCTTGCTATTGAATGGCCTTGTTTTGATACTTGTCTTTACATACATTTTTTCCATAGCCTACACTGTCTGTTCTGAAAATCTCCTGATCTTTGTACTCTTTCACCTATTTAATATCCCATGGTATCCAAGGCTATATCCACAGCTGTTGGATACAGCCATCTGTAATGCAGTTTTTCTGCCCTAAATTTATACTTCTATTCAATCAGTACTCTAATCTTTAATGAGATTGATGGACTACTGTTTGTAGAACTATTGCTAAACAAGAGAGAGTACTTCTTTGTTGTACACTATCTGTCTCTATGTTTTTTGTCCAATGTGTATGCATATGTGTTTTGTATGTTTCTGTCCAGAGATAGTTGAAGACTATCATGCAGTCTTTTCATATCTTTTAAAATCTCAATCTGTTTTGGTTATATATGTGCACTCCCACCTGATGAACTTATGCAATTAGTAAAGAAATTGCGCAGTCGACATCTGGCCCCTTGCAAGTGTGTTTTGTTTAGAGCTGGTAAACTCTAGTTCAGCGTAGCCTGGCTTATGATTTTGTTCAGTCACAAATTGTTGACAGCTGCCCCTATAGATAAAACACAGTGTACACCAAAAAAAAAAAAAAGCAAATGTATTAAAGTCTGTTATCTTTTATGATAATAATTATATACACATTGTATGTGTCAATATCATCAGAGGACATTCAAAACATGGTATGACTGTAGAAAATATAACAAAACGGATATTAATAAGTCTGCATAAATAGTAGAGTAACAGATATTATTATTATTATTTTTTTGTTGTTGTTTATTCAATTTTAAGTTTCACTGATTAGTCATCAGAGCTATCAAAGTCTAAAAGTTACTGACCTTGCTAGCCACCACTTTCCAATCAATCCATGCCCAATGCTGACAGGTCATGTTCCATTGTTTCAAGGCTACATTATAACCCTGTTTGAATGTAGTTTATAATTGTAAATTCCATGCTAAATGTTGCAAAAAAATCCATAAACTAACAGCGGTATCTCACTATAAAGACCAATTTCAGTGAAATATTATGACAACATTTTACAACTGACAACTTGATTGTATACACTTTTATCTTGTATTTTTCTAAATTTTAAGGGTACTTTTATAGAGATTTCTTTGAATAGAAGTACCATGTTTTGTTTTCATGTACACTTGAATCTTAAATTATTTATGATAGGGATATGCTAAAACATAGCTTCTTTTGGTGTCCTGGAATCGGAATGGTGTTGCACTGATGGGAAATAGCAAACGTACTACCAACACAGAATTAACTCGGATGTATTTGGACCTCCATAAGAATATTATCTGCAGAGGTTGATTCAAACCCTCTTTTCAGATACCTATTTTCTCCACCATGTAACAAAGAAATTAAGCTTTTGAACTTGATGTAACAACCAAATAGACTGAAAGTCTAAATTGCCCCAAAGTTTTCCAAAAAAAAAGTAGTATGTTTTTTGTAATTTAGGACACTATGTCATGTTGCCATGCCTTTTCTTTATTGTAGTTACATATTCTTCTATTTATACATCAACTTGATGTTCCAAAATAAGTTATAACTATTTTTGAATTCAGTTTATTTTCATAGCGATCTATGTTGCATGTAAATACAATATTCCCGGTACATGCCGTGTTTAACTGCCAAATGCAGGATATCTGATTACAGATAGTACTATAACTTAAGCCAGCACCCCAAGCTTATATACGGTGTGAATTAGTACGGTCATAGTAATTCTGAAGAGACCAGGTAGTAGTAGTGAAGGGATCATATATCGATATTTCAATATCGATCGATATGTCTTTCTAAATTTCAATATTGATGCTAAAAGTGGGAATTTCAATATTGTTTCCAGCACCCATCAGGAAGAATTTTCAAAATAGTTTTGTAGTTTATCAGTTCCCTGTAGTTTCATCATCACTATTTATGCATTAAAAGACTTACTGTTAGATTTCTCACGAAATTTAATTGCTTTTATAGGCTGCTTGTATTAAATTCATGGTCAGTTTTGTATATCTTGTATGTTAGCAAAATGATTTTTGATAACTGAAGAATCAGTAGGTGCAAAATAATAGTTTTTATGGCTTGAAGCAATATTTCAATATCGATCAATATGCAAAGCCAAAATAGAGTTTGATATCGATATTGAAATTGCATTTCAATCCCTAGACTAGGTAGTAGTTAATAGTAATAGCTGGGACAAACTTTGGTATTATTGCTTGCTGGCTCAATGATCGGTAAAATGAAAAAAACAACCAATACTTGCTAATCTCATTTCGTTGTTGCTTTTTTTGTCACAGTAACATGCTAACTGGAATAATTGAAACATTCACCAGTTAATATTACAAAAGTAACCATAAGTACTAATAATATAAAGTAAACAGTGGGTATTTTTACTATTGTCAAGGTGATCATAAAATCAGCCAATCACAGGTTAGGTTAGATAAAACATGGTATAGACTGAGAGAGTTGTTTATGAAGAGTTTTTAAAGTTATCCTTTTGATATATTTGTCTCTATTTTCCTTTGATTCAACTTAGCATTTGATTTTTTTTTCTGTTCACACGTCTATCTCCATGATCGTCGATGTTCTATGTTTGTTCACATTCTTCCGATACAAAAAGTTAATTGCTTGTATTAGAAGAAGTGGGATGAATGTAATTAAACCTATCAAAGAGGACTTGGTAATCAGGAAAACAGGAACATAAAGTTTATGATGGACTCATTGTCTTACTTAAAAGAAAATAGTGAGACATGTTATTGACACTATCGGAGAAGGCTTGGCTTTGCAACCCACAAATCCTAATACATTAAAGATAGAATGGGCCAACTGCCCTACTTTTAAAGAATATATTTAGTGTGTAACTTACTTTATCCATGGGGCCTTAAAAAAGGCAAGAGTGGGTAATACCTGCTTCAGCAGGAACTATGTCCCACACATGACACAAATATATTAACAAATCATAGAGATACAATTAAAGAAAGTTTACAATTTAATGTATGCAAGGAAGGTCAATAATCTGTGTCTTCAAACCAACCTAAAATTTTGATCCCAATACTAGGATTTGAAGTTCTGACATCGAAAACTCAAACTGAAGTTTGTGATGTCAGAATTTAAAATTCTGATGTATTGAAATTTCGATATTGATTGATAATGAAATGTTGTTGTATGATCCCATCACCAAATGTTTATATGTGAATACATGTATTACAGCACTTCAGTGGATGGCATGCCCTGTAGACCTGCTGTTTACCATGCTGACAGCTGTCCTCTGGCCAATCAGCCTGACATCGCTGTGGACACAGATGACCTTGAAAGTGACCCAGAGGCACCTGACATTCTCAAGGACATTCCATCTGGAAGAACACGTCAAGCCAGCATTTGCTCATGTGGAGCAGATTCTTTGCAAGGTGAGACCTTCCAGTGCTTAGATTATTTCCTAAAAATGTTTTGTTTCATAGAATCTCACCTTGAAAAAGAAAGTAAAAGAAATTTTGTTTTGGAATGAGATGGTAGGATGTTTTCCTGGGCCCGTATTCACGAAAGGTCTTAGCCAAGGCTTAGGCTTAAAATTGAGACTTTTGTCTTAACTTTTGCAGAAAAATTGCTAAGACTTTTGTCTTAGTCTTAGTGGTATTGATAAAGAAGTTAAAACCAGTCTTAGGCTTAAATAAGGGCTTAACTTTAAGACTGGTTGGTAGGTAGTGGGCTTAAATTTTGTAAAGAGGACTTAAATATGGCCGCCATAAACTTTTCTCCACTTCAAAATTTGAAATGGCTGTAAATAAAGTATAATTATACAGAACGCCTCACTAAAGCAGTCTTTGGGAAATTTATATGTGGTAACAAGGTTTTCCATTTCAAAACAGCACTTTTCCTTAGATAAAATGCATTAAATGAAGGATATATGTCACCAATAGTATAGTTTGAATAGAAAACTTTTAAGAAAGGTCACATGACACAGAAAACCACTGTGGTTATTTGATAATCTTGGACTTAGCTAAGTCACCGTTTGTGCATACGGTTTTAAGACAAAACTTAGCTGAGACAAAAGTCTTAACTTTAAGACTGGATTTAAGCCTAAGACCTGGCTACTAAGTCTAAGACCTTTCGTGAATACAGGCCCTGATCAAAATACCACCAATGCAACATGTATTATATAAAATGCTACAGCAGTGGTTACATTGGTGTGTAGTAAAACGTTAACAACACACCTTACAATAAATTGCATAATGCACCGGTTTTTACATGCATGTAGCTCTGGTGACATTAGCTAATTCCAATGATTCAAGGCTTTTATCTTTATACTTTTTACCCCACAGCCCTTAAGGGCTGTCGGGGTATTGTTTTCATCCATGGTGTCCGGATGGGTGGGCGGGCGGGTGTGCTGGCGGCGGAAATAGTTTGTCCGGGCTGTATCTCAGAAACCGTAATGTGTAGGAAGTTCATACTTGGCAGGGACATTGGTTGGGGGGTGTAGGTGTGCAACGTCATGGTCTGACCTTGATTTGACCTTTGACCTTGCTGAAGTGACCTTGACCTTTAAAATCTTGTCCGTGCTATATCTAGGAAACCGTAAGGTGTAGGACGTTGATACTTGGTAGGGACATTGGTTAGGGGGTGTAGGTGTGCAACGTCATGGTCTGACCTTGATTTGACCTTTGACCTTGCTGAAGTGACCTTGACCTTTAAAATCTTGTCCGTGCTATATCTCGGAAACCGTAAAGTGTAGGACGTTGATACTTGGTAGGGACATTGGTTAGGGGGTGCAGGTGTGCAACGTCATGGTCTGACCTTGATTTGACCTTGCTGTAGTGACCTTGACCTATAAAATCTTGTCCGGGCTATATCTCGGAAACTGTAAGGTGTAGGAAGTTGATACTTGGTAGGAACATTGGTTAGAAGTTGTAGGTGTGCAACATCATGGTCTGACCTTGATTTGACCTTTGACCTTGCCGTAGTAACCTTGACCTATAAAACCTTGTCTGGGCTATATCTCAGCAACTGTAAGGTGTAGGAAGTTGATACTTGGTAGGGACATTGGTTAGGGGGTGTAGATGTGCAACGTCATAGTGTGACCTTGATTTGACCTTTGATCTTTGCCGTAGTGACCTTGACCTATAAAATCTTGTCTGGGTTATATTTCAGAAACTGTAAGGTGTAGAAAGCTGATACTTTGCGAGGACATTGGTTGGGGGTAGTGGGTGTGCAACGTCATGGTGCGACCTTGATTTGACCTTACCGTAGTGAACGAGACCTATAAAACCTGGTCCGGGCTATATCTTGGAAACCGTAAGGTGTACGAAGTTGATACTTGGTAGGGACATTGGTTAGGGGGTGTAGGTGTGCTACGTCATAGTGTGACCTTGATTTGACCTTTGACCTTGCTGTAGTGAACTTGACCTATAAATTCTGGTGCGGGGTATATCTTGGAAACTGTAAGAGGTGTAGGAAGTTGATACTTGGTAGGGACATTGGTTAGGGGGTGTAGGTGTGCTACGTCATAGTGTGACCTTGATTTGACCTTTGACATTGCTGTAGTGACCTTTAAAATCTTGTTGCACCTTTGGGTCTGTCTGTTGATGCAGATTAAGCACTGTTAAAGTCATATTAGAATTCTTTAAGAATTTCCTTTTGCAAGTTCCCATTGTAACAGATGGAATTTCATCAAGTGAGCCACAGGCTTTTCTCCAACACCACACATAAGCATTCATTGAATGTATTGCCACTTCTGTATGCATGGGTAATACTCAAAACATCCAAACCATAATTTGGCCATTTTTGGTTTACTGATAAATGCTGTTATTTTATTATTTACATTGTCTTGTTTTAATACTTCATCTTTATATATATTTCTTTTCCTTAGATATTATTTTCTCTACTTAAGCATTATGTGGACCTTAATATAACTGACACTGCTCTGAAAGTATCTTGAACTTTGTACTGTTTCACTACTTCTATATCCCATGGTGTTGAAAAATATTTCCCCAGGCTGTGGGGTACGGGCATCTCTGATGCTATTTTTGTTAATATAAGCCGCCATGTATGATATTTTATCCTATCAAGGTACATGCTAAGCTTTACGAGAGCTTGATGGTGAATCAAAATCTCGTCCGCAATCAGTCTACCCCAATTACTCGTATTTGTCACACCCCTGGTATTATACAGTGTCCCATTTACACATGAAAACTGAAAGCACTCAGTACTAAAAATGTGGTGATCTCAAAGAATGAATTGTTATACAAGAGCCCAAAAAGAGAATTACCAATCAAAGTAGACAATAGTGGTCGGCCCGGTTCTGAAAGTAAAAACTGGTTTTTGGGGTTTTGAAACCGAACGAAATTCGGGATTTCGAAAGTTTACAGAGATTTGATAAAAAGTTTTACGCAAGCATATATGAGCTATATTATAAATAGGAAATATGCATTCGCGAGATATTTTGAAGTTTGTAAACTTCATTTACCATGAAGATAAAGTGAAAATGTAAGTTATTACCTCAAGTATATACTATTATGTTTTTAACTGTTTTCATGAAATATTAACCAGTAGAAAGCCTAATATAATGACGTTTTCAATAACTGGTACTTAAATATTCTTTGCGGATTTTGTCATTTCTAACCTTAACAAAATGAAATGCGGTTTACCGTTCACACCACTAGTAGAAAATGTAGAAGTTTTGCACAAGCTATATATTTTTGTGTTTTAGATGCCTCCCCACTCCTCAGTAGCTCTAGTCAGGACCAATCCCATCCTGTTGCTTCTACATCGCCCGCAAAAACTACTCTACAAGCGAAGAGTCTGTCCTCCTCAAAACTCACACAGATGACAATACTAGAGGAAGATGAGACCAACCACAAAACCACTGCTATTTTGGACAACAAAGATTTGCAAAGTCTGAAACAAAACAAGGATCCCGATAAAGGGAAAGATACGAACGCTGCGGAAGAAAAAGATTCGGATGTGAAGTCAAATGGCATTGAAACAGCAGATGACTTGGCAGCAACAAACTCTGACAGTGAAAATATGAAAGATAATAAAGAAATGCAAGTGAAGGTGGAGGTAACAAATGCCGATGGAAAGGTAACCACTAAAACGAACGAGCAACAGCAGGACGTATCCCATAATTCCAAAGTGAAGAGCAGTAGCACACAGGAGGAGGAAATTTCCCAGAATTCCCCGATCAAATCAGGTGAGTCATAATGGAAATCTGATTAGTGGGTGCGATAGCTTTGGTGGATGATTCTTTTGTGTTGAGTGAAAAAAAAAATACACATGAAAAGATATGTGAAATTCACCACAGTATATGAAATTTGCAAGTGAGGAAACCCCCAACTATTTCCTTGACTTGTGGGACATTTTTAACTACATTTTTGTCACTACATTTATCTTATCTTCCCTGATGCAAAATGGATAGAGTAAGAAACCTAAAATTCACCACATATCTCAAATTCACCACATATGGAAACACTAATAAAAAAAATGAATTGAGATGAGATTTGTTGATGGTAAATCAAGGCTTTTTGAACTGAAATATACTAAATTTAAGACAAAACGTAATTTTCTTCGTAGAATTAACTGAGATTTTAGAGGTGGCAAATTTGAGATTTTTGATTAATTTGTCTTATTATTTCAAAGGGTTCTCCTCCGTGTGGCAAATTTTACCTACTGTGGTGAATTTGAAGTTTCTGAGTACTTTAGTTATTTATACATTTCATTGCGTTAATACATCTTACCTAACAGACGATAGCTATAGTCCGGCGCCAGCCGGTCCCGCCAAACGCCAGAAAAAGACGTCCTGAGTTTCACCTCCGGCTGGACCGGTACACTCCAATCCACTCGCCAGGTGGCCTAGGCTAGTTCCTGCTTCCTTCGCCAGAGGGACGTGACGTCATAGCATCTTTTTCGTTTGGCGCGATTAGGAAGTTGTGTGTTCTCACAAATATTTTGAATTTCGATATTTCTTAAGTTCATTGCCTTTTTGTGTGGCGTGATTTTGTCTTCGGATATATTAACTGTCATGGCATCACCTGGACAAAGAAAGGGAGCGTGCAGGCATATTATGGCTTCATTTGACCAGCACTCAAGATGTTCCCGTTGTAGGGACAAGGGACATGGCGATGACGCATGCGTGAAGACACTGCCTTGCGATTTTTGTGAGTTGCTAACCCCGGAGCAGGTTTACAACTCTAAACACCTACATACAAGCTGAGGAAAGATAGGAGACAAGAACGTGAGTCTCTAGTAGATCCCAGTTCTGTAACTGTTTTATCTTCTGTGGATCAGGACAAGTCTGTAGGGGCTTCCTCTTCTATGAACCCACCGGAAGATCTCTCCCTACCTCAGCCATCCTTCAAACAAGATTTAAAAGAATTGGATGACAAGTGGTCTCTTCGCATGGCTAGAATTGAGGCATTGATCATTATGGGACAACGCCCTCAACATGTTTCCTTCTCACCGGTCAAAGCTCCGGTCACTCATGGACCACCTGCTGGTGCCTTATCTCAAGCCCCCTTTATATTGTCAACAGTTCCTTCTGGCCAGGCTGGTCCGGCCTCCGGTCCGGATAGAACTAGTGCTACAGCTACTGTTACTTCTGTGGGAATGCCTTCTCCTCTGGAAAACCTTTACCTGGAACCGGATGTAGACACTACCGAACCGGTATTTTCACAGCCCGGTCGGGTATCTTATGGTGATTCACTCTCCCACTCTCTTCCAGTATCCAGTGCTAGTTATTTGCCTCTGGATCCGGTTGAGGAAGGAGAACTGTCCGACCCGGAAGATCAACCGGATGTGGAAACCGGAGATTCTGATAGGGTGATCAGTGAAGATCAGAATTACCGGGAAACTGTCAGGGGTGTACGAGCATTCATGGGATGGACTCACATCCCGGACTTGGGAGTATTCCCCGGCTTGCAGAACTGACAACCCCTGGGTAGGACACCATGCTCAACCAGTGGGCAAAGTTTCAGTGGTTCTTCCACCCGAAGATTGGCTCTGCCGCAAATTAGAAACTTTGAATTTAGTGCTGATTGAGGGTTATCCCTCCAAGTCTAGTGAGCCCGGTGGACTGCATGTAGACCAGTTTCTGAGGCCACCTAAGTCACAGACTCGATGGTATGGCATACATCCCGCAGAACCAAAGGATCCACTTAGGCCCGGGAAATCTGTCAACTCCTGGCCCAATGATGTGGCCAAACTCAACAGTGCCTTCCCCAGGATATGTAAACCTGCTGTAGCAAACTCTTGTCCACCTAGCCGTCCCATTGCCCCGGACACCCTATGCAAATGGGAAAAAGCAGCCAAGGAAACGAGTTACGTGTGCAACCAGTCAGCAGGCTTTAATCGTTGCATCACTAAAATTCAAGACACTGTACAAGATAATTTGAAATCCTTACAGAATGAATTGTCAAAAGGGAAGTCTTCTGCCAAGGCCCAGGCCGCTTTAGATGAACTGCATTACTTGGCCTCATTTAATCAGAATGTTAGTTTTGCCATGGGGAAATCCTTACAGCATTTGTCAGACTTTATTTTTGTGCAAATGGCAAATTTGACTCTGGCATGCAGGGACGCCTATCTTGACAACTTAAAGGCAGGAGTTAAACCGGATACCTTCTCAGCCTTATGCAACTGTCCTCTGAATGGATATGCACTCTTTCCTGACTCTATCATAAGGAAAGCTGAGGACGAAATCACCCAGTTTGAAAGCACCAAGTGTACCTCCCAGCCCGGTTCGGGCCATGGGGGGTTTGCTGGTGGCTTTAAGAAGCAGCAGCAACAAGGTCGTTTCCAGCCATACCCTGCTAACTGGAAGCAAACACAGGATACTGCCCGGTCCGGGGGGCAATCTGGCAAGGATATGCCTGCATGGAAATCCTTTGGCAGCAGAGGTAGAGCTCAGGGTCGCGGCAGGGGTGGTCAACCAGGACGCGGCACCCGCCCGGCCAAAGAACGTAATCAATACAAATGACAATTACTGTTTGCTAAGTCCGGAGCCGATGGCCCGGCCAGTAAATTTTGTGTCAAATGTTCAAAGACAGAACTTTCATGTACCTGTGCAACAACCTGTATTGTGTCCTGTTGTCAGTCCTGTACCTTTTGTCTTAAATGTGAGAGGGCAGTCACAAAAGAAAGACGGAAGTCCCTCATTAAACGTGAGCATAGAAATAAATTTTGTGAAAAGTGTTTTTTCTGTAGATCATTGCGTTTTTGCCACCATTGTTCCAAATGCCCACAATGTTGTCAATGCTCAGCTGATAGGGGGACATCTCCAAAAATTTTGGCAGAAGTGGTCCCTCCTGGGTGCAAATCCGAGAGTAGTGTCCATCTTGAAGGACGGCTACATTCTCCCATTCAAAAACAGACCTCCTCTGGTAAGAGATCCTTTGATAGTCAGTGGGTATGCAAACCCCCTCAGGAACCTCTACCTGAGGGAGGCTTTGCAAGCCCTACTGCAAAAGGAGGCAGTAGAGATGGTGAGGGTTCGAACATCTCTAGCCTTCTTCAACAGACTTTTCATAGTTCCCAAACCAAACCAGAAATGGCGGCCAATCTTGGACCTCAGTGCTCTAAACAAATTTTTGAGTGTAAAAACATTCAAAATGTAAACCCCAGAGACAATTTGGATTTCCTTGCAACAAGGGGAATGGGTGACATCGCTGGATTTCAGCGATGCCTATTTCCACATTCCAGTTCATGTCAAGTCCCGGAAATGTCTCAGGTTCCACTTCCAAAATCAGTCCTATCAATTCCGGGCCCTTCCCTTTGGCCTCTCAACAGCTCCGATGGAGTTCACTTGTGTGGTCAAAGAGGTCAAGTTAATGGCTCAATCCCAGGGTATAAGGATCCACCAGTACCTAGACGACTGGTTGATTCGAGCCCTACCAAAGAATCCTGCCACCAGGGCACCCAATCCCTCCTCGCCCTTTGTCAGGAGTTGGGTTGGGTGGTGAACCTGCAAAAGTCGGAGTTGGAACCCAAACAGGTGTTCGAGTTTGTGGGTTACCAATACGACCTCTCACACGGACTGGTCAAACCGACTCAGAACCGGTGGGAATCGATCCTCCAGAAGGTTCAGTCTATCTTGACCAGCCCAACTTGTCGAGTCAGGCACTTCATGTCACTAATGGGCCTGCTTACGGCAATGGAAAAACAGGTGCCCCTGGGGAGACTCCACATGAGACCTATCAAGTGGCACCTCAAATGACATTGGAGGGTCCCAGAATCTCTAGAAAAAGAGATTCCAGTCCCAAGGCCCCTCCATCCGCACCTTCTATGGTGGACCAAGGAGTCAAATGTCCTACTAGGCCAGCCTCTGCACCCTTTGCGTCATGCCATTCAAATCTTTACAGACACCTCAAAAGAAGGCTGGGGTGCTCACTTAGGCGACTTCACAACAAGCGGTACTTGGTCAGTTCCAGAAAGTCACCTTCATATAAACTTCCTGGAACTAAAAGCTGTCTTGCTAGCCTTAAAAAGATTCCAGCCCTTAGTGCAAGGAAAAGTAGTTCTAGTTGCCACAGACAACACCACAGTTGTGGCATACATCAACAAGGAGGGAGGTATGAGGTCAGGTTCACTTTGTGCCCTTCTATGGTGACTCCTGTGCTGCGGCAATCTGAGACAAGTGGTTCTAAGAGCCAGGCACATCCCTGGTCGTCTAAATGTGATTGCAGACAAGTTGTCTCGTCAGGGCCAATCATTCAGACAGAATGGTCCCTTCATCAGGAAGTTTTCAACCTTCTGATTCAGACCTGGCACCGGCCCCAAGTGGACATGTTTGCAACAAAGTACAATTGCAAACTAGCCCAATACGTGTCTCCAGTGCCGGACCCCAATGCGTGGGCAGTGGACGCTCTAACAGTCTCTTGGGAGAACCTGGACATGTATGCCTTTTCCCCAGTGTCGCTACTGGGCAAGGTGGTCAGCAAGATATCGGACCATCTTTACAAGAGAGTGATCCTAATAGCCCCAGGTTGGCCCAACATGCCATGGTTCTGGGATCTGGTGGAACTGTCGTCCCAGATTCCTCTTTGCCTACCCATTCATCCCGACCTAGTGACACAGCCATTCAACAAGGCTCGTCACAGGAACCTGACCAACCTAAACCTTCACGCCTGGCTCCTAGAGCCGAGGCAATCAAGGAGCAGGGTTTCTCTAGTCCAGTGGCGTCACGAATTGAGGCTCCTCAAAGAAGTTCAACCAGAACAGTCTATGAGGCAAAATGGTCTGTTTTTGTCCGATGGTGTGAGACAAGTCAGGTGGACTTCAGGTCTCCATCTGTCAAACAAATAGCAGATTTTCTCCTACATCTTTTCCAGGAGAAGAATCTCCAGCCCAGTACCATTGATGGTTACAGATCAGCCATCGTGGACAAATTAGGCAATTCCTCCTTAAATGTCAGCAAAGATGAAAACTTTTGGATAGTTTTCATAGAGATAGACCTAAGGGTCGACGAGGAATTCCTTCGTGGAACCTTTCTTTGATATTGCATCAGCTCACCAAACCACCGTTTGAGCCTCTCAGAAAGGCCTCATTAAAACATCTGACCTTTAAAACGGTTTTTCTCCTAGCTCTGGGTTCTGGAAAGCGTAGGAGTGAAATACACGCATGGTTGAACAAAAATATTAGACACCAAGCTGACTGGTCAAAAGTGTCCCTTTACCCGTCGCCAAGTTTCGTGGCTAAGAACCACTTGGCAAAAGAGGGTCCAGAGTGTGTGGCTCCAGTGGTCATCCCGGCTCTGGCTCCTACTCTGGACAAATCCCTAAAGGAGGATAGGTCACTCTGTCCAGTTTGAGCCTTACGCTACTATCTGGACAAAACACAAGATCTCTTTGTCTCCTTCAAAAAAGGTTTCACGAAGGATATCTCTCCTGCTACAATCTCGTCTTGGATTAAGCAGACAGTTATCCTTTGTTATGAACTATCAGATCAGGAGGCTCTAACCCTTCACCAGGTAAAGGCACATGACGTTAGAGCCTTCGTGGCTTCCAAAGCCTTTCAGGGTGGCATCTCGCTAGACCAGATCTTAGCTGCATGCCACTGGAAGTCCCACAACACCTTTACTCAATTCTACCTTAAAGATGTTGCTTGGGCAGATTCGGAGCTTTTTTATTTAGGTCCGGTGGTGGCTGCCCAGCAAATCCACCAATAAACCTTTTTGGCTCCTATTCTGTAAATAGTGTACATAATAGTTAAAAATGTTCTTTTAAGGTTTTTACGTAAGTGCCCGAGGCGCAGAGTATAGGACCTTTATTCCACTCTAAAGGGAAAATGGAAGCTCTAGGACTGAACTCTTCCTCTCTTCCTCCTCTCAGAGCAGAAAGGAAAAAAAAGGGGGGGGGAGTGGCACTGCTTGGAACCTTAGGAGCAGTTGTGGCTTCCTTGTTAACCAGGCCAGAGATTATGTGCCTATTTATAGAGTTCCTTCTAGTACTGAGGAAGCTGCCCTCCTTCCACTGGGTAGTTATTCTAGCTATCGTCTGTTAGGTAAGATGTATTAACGCAATGAAATTGCAAATTTTAATTAGTAAATTAAATTTTTATTAGTTAATACCTTACTTAACAGACGGGAGATTCCCACCCGGCCTTCCCCGCTTTTCAGCTTCTATTAGTCTAATTGGGACGAAAAAGATGCTATGACGTCACGTCCCTCTGGCGAATAAAGCAGGAACTAGGCCACCTGGCGAGTGGATTGGAGTGTACCGGTCCGGCCGGAGGTGAAACTCAGGACGTCTTTTTCTGGCGTTTGGCGGGACCGGCTGGCGCCGGACTATAGCTATCGTCTGTTAGGTAAGGTATTAACTAATAAAAATTTAATTTACTAATTAAAATTTGCAAATTGCTTTGGCTGAGCTGGAGAAAGAGCAAGAATTTATCAGTTATTTATGTTATACTCCACGGGTTGATTAATTCATATCTTTAAGTATCAATCAATCAATCAATCAGTTGTCCAGGTGCTTAATCTCCGTATCAACGGACTCTATCTAGTACTAACTAGGTAGAAATTTGTTGTAGATTTCTAACTTGAAATATTGCTCTATTTTCCAAATAATACTTGTGGATATAGTATTTATTGGAATATATAGAATTAATTCTTGGTTCTAATTAGTATCTTTTGAAGTGATCTTCTGAGGTAATTACCACCCAGACCATATTTTGGAAAGTACTTTTGAAAATAACAAAACTTAAAATTAACAATATTGCAATTAAATTGAATTAATGGTGTTCACTTTTGAACAGAAAGTAAAATATGAAGTAAAATGAAGGAGTCCAGTTTTAGTAAAACAACTAGGAAAACATGAAACAGTAAATTTAAGGTTTAAATGTTTGAAGTCTTGTAAAAGTTGACATTTTAATTATTTAATTTTATGCAAAGTGGGGAAAACATATAAACATTTAAAAATTACTGCAGTATCAGCCAGAGTAATATGAAGTTTCTTGTCTATATATTCCCAGCTTGTACTAATTGATCCATTGGTTTACCGTATTGAAATATTTGTCTATGTAGCTGAGCATTTTGTTATTAAAACAATGTTGCATAATCATCTAGAATAATATTGTTGGTATTGTGTATAATTATCCATACTCAGTCTGTAATATTGATCAATAATATTGTACCTTGTCGCTTTGAATATTACATATTTCAATATTGTGTCCATTAAATGAGTGAATGATATTTCAAAATTATCCCTATATTCTGCTTAATATTTACTAGTTCATTGGTTCCACTTTTATAAAGTCTACTGCATACATATCTATATGTTAATATGTATATATTCCTGGTTGTACGAAGCTACTATTGCATAAGTGTTCTTGTTTGTTTGTGTTTTTATCCTTCATTCTTAAATTTTTGTTTTTGTCTAAGTAAAAAAAAAATGGGTTTGATTAATTATATAAGATTTTCTTAAATGTTTAAAGAAAAACAGATGTATATCATGATTAAGGGTGTGATTCAGGGTAAACAATAGAGTTTGGTATCTATCTATGGTGCAAGAACTGACCCGAATTCCAGTACTCCCTCAATATACTTCTAGTATTTCCTGTTAATGTGTATTTTGAAGGGAAGCACCGGTAAAGTAAATAGGGTGGCAGCAATGTAACAAAATTTATCAAAATAAGATTTTTAAATTTTTATAAAACTAAAGAAGATAACGTTAAAAATAAAGATTTATATTAAAAATATAAATATTTTAACAGTTTTATAAGTATCCTTTTCACCAGTTTGCACCCAGATTTTTGAGTACGCATGGACTCTGTCACATCCCTAGTCACGATCTCCTGTTTGAAGTGAGAAAAGTTAAATCTGTGAAATTTACTATTAATTTTGCACATTTGTCTCTGTATTCTGATCTCATAAGTTTGAATAACAGAGATTCTTGTGTATAAACCCTCTTTGCTTGTATCCTCCTATCCTCTCTCTTTTTTACCAATATATACACACTAGGTACCTCGGGTATTACTTCTGGTACCTCTACCTCTGTACCTATCCACTCCCACAAACCAAGAACATCCTCAACCAGTAGTACGGAAGATTCTACAGGGGGTCAGAATCTCTTGAGTCGAACCCTCGGCTCTATAACATCCTTTGGTTCATTTACACACTCGCCAAACTTCAGCACATTGGTGGATTTCTCCACGGGACTATTTGTGCGTAACCAAGACGACGGGAGTGGAAGAAGGGTCAAGGATATATCAGAGGTTGAGATGGCAACGCCTCCCCGACCAGAATTTGTCATCGGGAACAAAGGTCCCGATTGGTCGGTTGAAATTGGAGGTAAAAGTTTACGAAAAAAAATTGTGGCTACTGCACATAGTTTATTTATTGTAGAAAATTCTGGAAAGTATGAAATTTGCCAGTATAATGAAGTTTCTTGCATTATGGAAATTTTAATATGATTTTTTTTTCAAGATCATACTGAATCAGGATTGAGTTTTTAAAAGCCTATCCATATTGTTTTATGTTGGAGTGGTTGTTTTCTTTTATGTTCAATATTAAGGACTGGCAAATTTCTTAGTTCTGGTGAATTTTATGTCTTGATCTGTCTAAGCCATCCAATAAACTTAATCCAAAAACAATATGCAACCTTAACTTAATATAATATTATAATAAAAGATACCAGCATCCATTTTTTTTTTTTTTTTTTTTTTTTTTTTTTTTTTTTTTTTTTTTTTTTTATATATTTTTATTTAGCACAAAATTCACGCAAGATACAGTTACATATATATACAGTTACAAAACAAAACCACAGAAACATTTTCAAGGACGACACACAATACACTAACAGATAATAATCACAAACATTTTGCTTTTACTGTTTCTATAAGATTTCCTTTTGGGAAAAACATTAGTAATTTTAACTATATTAACGAAAGGAACATGCTCTGATGTTTTACAATGCTTGATTAATCATCTTAAATGGTTCAAAATTTTTGTATTTCATTTTAGTGTTGCTGTAGAGGTCACATAAGGCAGCTGTTTTATATTTTAGATCAGCTAGAAACGCGGCAAAGGAAAGTTGTTCATTTTTACTTTTTTTATTATTCAGATAATTTTTACCTTGCAGTAAGAGGTGGTTAACCATAAGTAGATTGGGATTATTGAAAGCAGGAATTCCAAAAAGTATTTCACATGATGTAAATCTAAAGGTAATGTTAAGATTATGTCTAAGCCAACTCTTAAGATCTTGCCAAAATAATGCAGATGACTCGCAGTACACAAAGTGATGTTCTACTGTGTCTATCATTTTACCAGGACAATATATACATGTTGGCGATTCAATGATTTTCCATTTGAAAAGATTATATCTACAATTTATTATTCTGTTTATTATTTTATACTGAAAAGATTGCAGATAAGATTCTTTAGATACCGAAAAGGTCCTTTCAAAAATATTTTCCCAGGAGTATGTACTTAAAAAGGGAAATAGGTCGCACCAAATCGGTATAGAGGTAGGTAGTTCAGCTGTAATACTCATTAGTTCCCAATATATCTCCTGGTTTTTTATCTTGTTAATCGGTTTTATTGTCCCATTTATAGGAACAGAAATTTCGTTTATAATTTGAGTTTTGTGTGGTAAATTTTTTGAGTGCAGGGTTGTCAACCATTGTTTCGGTATAGCTTTTCTTAATCCATAGTACTCCAAAAGGGAAAGTCTTAAAGATAGTTTTTTTGTCAAAACCTCATAATTTAATATTTGGAAATTTGTATCCAATAAGTCAACTAGTTTCATTTTCATATGAGTTTCTTTATTCTTAAGAATTTTACAGTCTAAACATCGATTTCCCATTATGATAAATTTGTTGTATAGTACATATTCATTTAAAATTTCATTCCTGGATTTTGGCTGGTGATTTTTAAAAGAATACCAACAATCAAGAACTTGTTGATAAAACTTTGTTTTCGCTATTTTAAAATTTTTTTCCGGTAATTTAAAATCTAAAAATACTTCTTCAATACCAATTAATTCAAGTGATAAAGTCTTCCACTTCTTCATCCTTGTATCAGATAAGTGTTTAATCCATAATATCTTTTGGACTGAGTGAATTTTAAAGATATCAGGCATTCTCATACCTCCTTCTGTAAAGTCATTTGTGATTGTATTCCTTTTAATTTTTGAGGGCTTATTGTTCCACAAGAAATCAAAGAACATTTTGTCTATTTTACTAAGAATTGACGTGGGGGTTAATATAGATTTGAATAAATGTATAAATTTAGGTACTATCAGTGTTTTGAGTACAGTTATTTTTCCTTTTAGGGTCAAGTTTCTTGACATCCATATGTAAAGAAGCTTTTCAGTTTCCTTCATTCTTTCCTTGTAATTTAACTCAATACTAAGTAGTGGATCCATTGAAAACCATATTCCAAGAGTTTTGAAGGCCTGTTTTCTTATATTAATACATTTAATTCCATGTGGTATATCTATATCTTTGGGCTGAACTGAACCAAGTGGGATAACTTCAGTTTTATCTAAGTTTAACTTTAGACCTGAGCATAGTCCAAAATCTTGGAATAAACTAATTGCACGTTCAAGAGATAACATATCTTTTAAATATAGTGTAGTGTCATCTGCCAGCTGACTTACCTTAAATGTTTTGTCTGAAACCTGAATGCCTTTTATTTCCGAGTCTGCCCTTATATTTATGGCTAAAATTTCTGCAACTAGAATGAATAGCAATGCTGAAATGGGGCATCCTTGCCTTATACCTCTCTTAAGAGAGAAGTAATTAGACAGATAGCCATTATTTGATACACATGAGAAGATCTCAGTGTAAAGTAACTTAATCCAGGTGATGAAATTGTTTCCAAAATTGAATGACTTTAAGGTTTGAAATAAAAAGGGCCATTCTACAGTGTCAAAAGCTTTTTCGAAGTCAATGAGAGTTAAGAAGCCTGAGGTCTTATGCAAATCTGCCAAAGATATGATGTCATCTATGATTCTAGTAATTTCACTAATATTTCTTCCTTTAATATACCCTACTTGATCATCATTTATTAAACTTGGGATAACCTTTTGTAGTTTTATTGATAAGGCTTTGGTTAAAATTTTATAGTCCGTTGCTAGCAGACTAACTGGTCTCCAAGATTTTAATAGTCTCAAATCTTTATTAGGCTTCGGAATTAAATTTAATAGACCACGCCTTTGGCCATCAGCAAGTTTACCATGGTCAAAGCTGTATAAGTAGCTTTCATGAAGAGGTATTTTTAATTCGTCCCAAAAACATTTGTAAAATTCAGTTGTAAAACCATCCACGCCAGGTGATTTATTGTTTGCCATTGAATCTAGGGCCTTTGTTAAATCTGAAATTGTTAGCTTTTCTTCGCAGAAACTTTTATCATCATTATTTAATTTTGGAATACTGTCAGTTTTTAAAAATTTCTCCATTGTGGCTTTATCAAATTTATCCAGCTTGCTACTATAAAGGTCAGAATAAAAGGATACTTCTTCTTGAAGAATCTCTTTTGGGGAAGTTATTTCTTTACCATTCAGCATCCATTATTCATTCACCATCAGAACTAATAGAATATGATTTCACAACAAATACTTGGTATATTTTAATTACCTATAAAATGTATGTTTCAAGATAAGCTTTTGTAATAAAATGCTGACTTCTTCAACATAACATTTCTTAGGTAAGGGGTTTTCAGAATGATGAACAAACTCCAGTCACTACTGACATTTGAACTCATAATCAGACTGGAAGTTAATGTTGAGCTTCATTGACAATATCGTGTAAACTTTTGTGTAAAAATGTGAATCTTAAAATTAACTACAGATTGTGGAAAGTGGTTTATATTAAGGTTTTGGTGATTGTGGGTGCTTTTTAATCTGTAAGTCAAATTAATTCAAAAGGAAGCAAGTCAGACTGTCCTAAACCTTCAATTTGAATGAACATTACATACACTGTGAACCCTGGCTTACCACTAGTATTGCTCACTGATGCTGAATGCTTTATAATATATAATCTTCACCAACTAGTATACACCACTGTCCTCCACCATTTTAACCACCTATGAAGACTTGACTCAAACACTGTGTTAAAATTAGATGAATCTGCTTAACATTTGTCATCACAATTTTAATTGAGAGTATTTTTAAAACAAGTTATATATTAAAGTGTCAATGATTTGTAAAGTTATGGGCATATGGTGTGCACTAAGTATTTGTGTGTGATCTGGTTTGTACAGTGGAAGCTCTATTATCCGTACAACCCGGGAGACTAAAGTCCTAACAGACAGTCAAGTCTGATATATAAATAAGAACTGATCTACAATGTAATATAGTGTCTTGTGTGTCTATACACACCAAATAAGTATGCGATACATTTAGAGAATAAGAAATAATCTTCATTTTGACGAATTCTGCAAGTTTTATCAGATCCATAGGTTTCTTAGCATTTAGCTGCCATAGATCTGCAATTAAAATTAGGGCTGTGAACGAGTACTCGAGCCTCGATAGACGAGTCGATCTTTGCTAGTACTCGAGTCCATTTTAAATCGTCGGTTTCTCGTGAGGTATTGTATTATCGCCCACGTAATGAAACGCTTGTGTAAAATATGCCACATTTCAGCATTTCCGTTGCATAATATCAATTAAAGTTTTTATTTTCGCTTGAAAACATATAATTTACTCCATATTTTATAATATCTGGTCAAATAGAAGATGTTTTTCTTCAAGAGTTTCGTTTCCAGAACCGACTATTTGTTTACAGAAGACTTCTAATGGTAGATACTAAATCTCGTGGTTACTCGAATTCGGGCCGGTTGTGAGAGGGCGAGTACTCGATGCCGTTTTTCAGTACTCGTCTCAGCCCAAATTAAAATGACGTAACTTCCTTATTTTTTTATCAGATTTTGAAAATTCTTTTGAAAACATTATTGAGCTTGATGAAGGCTTGTAGAATATTTGTATCCCCGGACGAAAATCGGGGATACTTAGGATTCAGTACGGTCACGCCGCTGCCGCCGCCGCCGCAGAGATTTCCTTTTGGATGCGATAACTTAAAAAATATTTTAGTTAGAACTTTCAAATTTGGTATGTGGGTATATATGGGCAATGCCACGAACGCTAAAGTTTTGTGACCTTGACCTTCAATCTCAAGATCACTGGTGGCCTCTTAAAGGTCAGATTTGGGCCATTTTTCACTTGTTGGCCCAGTTCTCCTATACAGAAAGTCAGATCATCCTATGGCTGGTATATATAATACATATACATGTCCTCTATAAGCATGCAGAAATTTGACCTTGAAGCTCTTCATTGAAGGTCATCCACTGACCGCCAAAGTACCTGACCGAGGGTCATTTTTGGCCTTTTGGAGATATTTTCACACTTAATGCTGACTATATTGCATGGAAACTATTGAAAATGGCTTTGGAGGTTGAGTACATGATGGACTTCTACCATCCAGGCTTACTGGTTACAGATCTTCATTTAAGGTCATCCACTGACCGCCAAAGTACCTGACCAAGGGTCATTTTTGGCAAATTTGGAGATATTTTCATACTTAATGCTGACTACAATGCATGGAAACTATTGAAAATGGCTTTGGAGGTTGAGTACATGATGGAGTACCAGCATCCAGGCTTACCGGTTACAGATATTCATTTAAGGTCATCCACTGACCGCCAAAGTACCTGACCGAGGGTCATTTTGGCCCTCTATTTGAATGTTTGTTTGTTTGTGAACAAGATAACTCAAAAACTGACTGATGGATTTTGATAAAATATTCAGGATATGTCCAAAATGGTAAAAGGAAGATATTATTAAATTTTGGGAGTGATCCGGATCACTGTCTGCATCTTCTGGATCCATGAAATTTAATTTTTAAAGACAGATAACTCAAAAACTTATGGGTGCATTTTGATGAAATTTTCAGGAAATGTCCTTAATGGGACGAGGAACAAGTGATTAAATTTTGGGAGTGATCTGGATCACTGTCTGGATCATCCAGATCCAGGCTGCCAGATGTGTTTGTGTACAATATAGCTCAAAAACTTATGGATGGATTTTGATGAAATTTTCAGGATATGTCTGAAAAGGTAAAAGGATGAAATGGTTGAATTTTGGAAGTGATATGGATCACTATATGGATCTTCTGGATCCATGAAATGTAATTTTTAAAGACAGATACCGCAAAAAGTTATGGATGGATTGTTTCAGCAAATGGCCTAAATGGTACAAGGAACAAGTGATTAAATTTTTGGAGTGATCTGGATCATCTGAATCCAGGCTGCCACATAATCTTGGGATGGACTTTGATATTTTTAGGATATGTTACAAATGGTAAAAGGAAGAAGTGGTAAAAGGAAGAAATGATTCAATTTTGCGAGTGATCTGGACCACTATCTGGATCTTTTGGATCCAAGAAATGTAATTTTTAAAGTTAAATAGCTCAAAAAGTCATGGATGGATTTTTATGAAATTTTCAGGAAATGTCTCAAATGGGACAAAGAACAAGTGATTAGTTTTTGGGAGTAATCTGGATCACTGTCTGGATCATATGGATCCAGGCTGCCAGATGTGTTTGTGTACAAGATAACTAAAAAACTTATGGACGGATTTTGATGAAATTTTTAGAATATGTCTGAAAAGGTAAAAGGATGAAATGATTGAATTTTGGAAGTGATCCGGATCACTGTATGGATCTTCTGGATCCATGAAATGTAATTTTTAAAGACAGATATAAGTGAAAGAACTAGTGATTAGCTTTTGGGAGTAATCTGGTACTATGGAGAATCCTGACCTGGTGCTCCAGGAAACAGGCTCAAGACCGACATATTCATGCCTTAACTATGTCCCGTCCGGGGATACACTGCGTCGAGACGCAATCTCTAGTTTCCATTGCAATTTGTGTTATGCATACAGATAATAGAAGGTTTCTATAATGATAGAGATGTGTTAGTATGAAGCAATATGGAAATGCAAATTTGGAAGAGATGAAATGACGTGCAAAAATGAAACATTCTGATCATTGAAGGTCAGATAATGAAGGTTCTACTGGGTTCTTTTAAAGAATTTTCACTGGTTTAAATTGTGTGAGTGTTGTAAGTAATGCATCTTACCTAAGAATGCTTGCTTATAACCTCATTTTCATTGTTTAAGTCTTACTAACCATTTCTCAATAAATAGTATAGGGTGGAACTGTCCATCTTAGTAGCCAGGGAAGGTGAATGTTTTTAATTAACAAAAATAGTGGGGAATCAAAATGGTAATGACCAGTAACCTTGCATGTATGGGAAAACCCATTGTATTGCATATACTGATCTCCTCTCAGCTGAACCATCATTCTCTATTGGTCTTCAAGTGTACGTCCACTTCAGAAGGATCATTTTCTGAGGAAGTTTTACTCTTTTTTTATTTTAAATAACAGAGGTAAAAGTACCAAAGGAAGTCAATAGAAAATAGTAAAGAAACAAGAAGTATACTTGCTTTCAAGTGCAAAAATAAAAAAAATATTAGTTTTGCTTTTGCTGTTAAAAAATTTGATATTTTTGATTTTTAAATAGCTATCACTTTAGTAGTTAATTAAGAATTCTTTGTAAAGTACAAGAGTACATCTTGCTTTTTGAGATTTGACTTTAAATGAACCTTACTTGTGAAAATAACGGGAAAATTTAAATCTAAAAAAAAGTTGCTAAAATTACTGCAATCAGCAGTCACTTCCTGTCAGGGATCCTGCCTTTCATCTGATTAGTGCCCACATTGATCCAGTGTATCATGTCATGTGGCAATTTGTGGCATTACATGACACGCCATTAGGGCTGAGGGGTGTGTATTAAAGGAGGGAGATCATAGCTGAGTAATAGCTACATGTACTTTGAGGTTATCACTGTCAAGCAAATTACTTATAACTTCAAAACTATTGCATTTAGAGAATTTTTTAAATATGTTGTTCATCTAATTTTGGGTTAGCTATAATATAGTGAAATTGCAGATGTGTAGCTCATGGCATAGCTGAGCAATAGCTACTTCCAGGTTCTCAGTGTTGAGTAAATCAGTTTTAACCTGAAAACTATTGCATTTACAGTATTTGTTTAAATATGTTATTTACCTACTTTTTGGTCAGCTATAACATCGTGAAATTGCAGACCTGTAACTCGTTGCATAACTGAGTAATAACTACTTTGAGGTTCTCACTGTTGAGTAAATCAGTTGTAACTTGAAAACTATTGCATTTGCAGTATTTTCTTTTAATATGTTTTAACCTACTTTTTATACCTCAACAGTTACCTTGTTACTTCAATTCTGAATAGCATTTGAAGGGCACAAATTTTGTGTCCTTTTCTTCTGTCACTTCTACTCTGAAACTCAAAACACAGAGCTGACACAGAGCCCATTCACGGGCACTGATTGCTTGTTCTTTTTTTGTTTTGTTTTTTTAAATTAATTTTAAATAATTGATTACTGTCAAGACTCTAACAAGTACTCAAGCATGCTTTAACAGCCCTCGTTATTATTGGACTTTTCTTTGAAGTTGCTATTTGTGAAGTGTTGTCAGTCTTTTTGTGTAATAAATGATTTTTTTTATAGATAAATAGCATTATTGCTGAGTATTAATATTCCAGTGTGTAGCAGTGACTCACTAACCCACAGTTTTTTGCATGAAAATTTTTGTTTATGTTTTGCTTTTGTAAGCAAACGTTTAGTTACTGTAATTTGAATACCGTGTAAATTGAGTTTTTTTGGTGTGGTGATGTTGCATGGTTTAAATACACCCAAATATATGGCCAGACTGGTTAACCTCAGCCCATAAAGGCTGCAATAATAGTCATGACCCCCTGCTGTCTGGACAGTGGACAGTGGCAGAGAGTGTGTGGGTGCCCTGCTGTCCAAACCCTGCAAAAATTTGACAAAATATTCAGAATATATTTATCCTAAGAGGAACTGGAGCTGATTTTGTTTTTGGCAACACCTGTCAATAACCATTGCCATGGCAACACTTTTTTTTTCTACTTGTAATTTTGTGAGTGCTCCACAGTCTAAACTGCTGCACAGATTTTTACCAAATTTTCTGAATATCTTTATCGGAAGAGAAATTAGAGCTGATTGAGTTAATTTGCCAATACCTGGCTGCTACTATTGCCATGACAACACTTTTTTGTTCTTTGGACTTCTTCATTTATTGGTTAACTTTATGAAACACATATTTTTACCAAATTTTCTGTTATATTGAAAGTGGTGTTCAGTTTCCCAAATGTATGTTATATGCTCCATTTATACCTATGGGCTGAGGTTTCCCCCTGTCGAACCTGGCTATTTGTTAAAAAAAGAATTACAAATTTCTGGTTATGAGGTTTTTCCAAGCAATAACACCAAAGTTTTATAGTTATATTCTTAGAAAATGGTTTTATTGCTCAATTGGTATTGCTTTGTACAATGGAACAGTTTTTGGCACAAAGAAGATTTTGGGTGTTACTTTTATTGTATAGGCAATGTTAGTAGAACCAGGTATCTTTTTAAAGAATAAAATGAAAATACCAAAGTTATGAATTGAGGTGCTAGTTTCCAACAGGAGTTTATTTTAAATTAAAAGATTTTCAAAAATTTGGAAAATATGTGCTATGTTTTAGAATCTATATTCTTGACATTTATTCCAGTGATGCTTCTGTCTTTTATGCTTCTCCCTTTTATGCTAGTATACAAATTATCCTGGAATTGAACAGATCATTATTCATCACATTTTATTGTATTGCAAATATTTAAATATTCAGTACATAATACTAATTGTCAGGATGTACTTACACACCATCTTAGAAAAGCTGTACATGCATTTATGTTGCCAAAAATAACAGTAAATATTTTATTTAAGTTATTTACTATAACAACCAGTTAAATTTAATTAATATCATTTTATTGCGCTACAATAGCTTACCATGTGGGACTGAATGCTTTACTGGTTGCCGCGAGGCACAGACGACCAACGCTCGAGAAAAACAAGCATGTAGTTGGTTCGGCCTCATAGGTTGTCGTGACGTCATCACTTCCTGTGTATCAGCCTCCTTTTCGTTGGTCGCCGCCATATTGGATGCTCTGCTAAGTCTTCAAAGCTGTTTTCTATTATATCTCTGGATATATTGTTTGTCATTCGTCCATAATTCGGCTTTTCCCTTATTTAGCAGTATAGAATCTTATACCCAATTTTCAGCACTTCCGGTGCTTTATTTTGTCAGTTTTAACGTCTTCTTTCTTCACGTGTTGTGTGCTCGCCACTACACTAGTACTGCTCGAATCTACGGTTCGGAGTATTTCATATTTTATTGCATTAAAACATGGCCACTGCCCACCAGTCTTCTAAAGATAAACCCAGATCCAGCAAATGCAATCATTTCTGTCAGCCGTTCGACAGTCATGGCTATTGTCCCTCCTGCAGAGATGCTGGGAAGGGCGATGATCTGTGTGTTACAAAAGCTGGTACTTGTCAAATCTGTGCGTCTTTCACAGACGAACAGTCCACTAAAATTGCTAACAGAAGACGATACAAGAAAAAACATCCCACTTCACAGGCTTCGGACAAAGATCGGGACGAGGTTCTTGGCGATTCTTTTGAATCGTTTTCTGGATCGCAAGCCGAGCTTGAGGCTGCGGCCGATCATTTGTTTACTTCTCCTCCACGTCCCAGACCCTTATCTTTCGATCCTTTGCCTCTTACTACACCAGGGCGTACTGTTCCTCCCACGCCCAGTACAGCCTTACATCATAAAGTCCATTCTTCTGTAGAGAAGGCTCTGGACCACAAATTTGATCAGAAATTGGGTGCTTTTCAAGCCAACATCTATGATGCCCTTAAATCTATGCGTGACGATTTCCTAAAATCTCAACAAGGGCTGGCTGATAAGCTCGCCTCTTCGGCTGTTCGCACCGAACCTCAGACCTCTGTCAGTGCTTCAGAACCCATGGATATTGAATATGGCCCTTCTCTTCCTCCTCGCCTTCAGGCCGAGCAAGGTTCGGACGTTCGTCCTAGCTCTTCCGAACATACACAGTCTGTTCGTCCCAAGACGTCCTCTCACAAGGTTAGCCATGCTCCAATCTCAGGTTCGGGATCTGATTCCGATCATGATCGCCCCTCATATCCTAGACCAAAAAAGCACTCTGACAAGTCTAAACATAAATCAAGGTCCACATATTTGCCCTCATCGTCAGGGGAGGATCAGTCCCCTAGACGTAGACACAGGTCTCCCAAGCCCCAGAGAATGGCCTCTGATGATCAGGAACATCCTCAAATTGACCTTGATCCGCCCTACTATAGGGATGTAGCTTTGGCTGACATCCCAAATCAATATGCGGAGGAGGTAGATACTTTTCGACGTATCCTCAAATTACCTGATCCGAGGGACTCAGTCCCCAGACCTGCTACTGCTATCATAGGTATCGATGACGAGGTGGCCGTCCAGGAGCTGAGACCTACGGGTCCATCAGCTATGTTGCCCCTCAACTCTGGTATAAGAGATGCCTTTGACAAATTCAACAATGACCTTATGGCTGCAAACCTGGCAGAGGGCAAATACCCAAAGCCCCCCCCTTCCACTTCTAAGTGGTACAAGGTTGGACAACCTTGCTTTTCGGAGAAACTCCAAGAATTAAATGCAGACTTTGCTAAGATCTGTATTTCTCCTAAACCTTCGGGGGCCCCTTTAGGCAAGGTCCCACTCTCTGTCCTCAAGGACTTAGAACAACAGGCAAGGTACAATTTAACCACGTTGAATTTCACGACCACTTTTGCCAAGACATCCTCCTCCTGCAACTCCACCATGAGGAGGTGTCGTTATGGACTAAAAGAGACCTTCAAGAAGGTCAAGTCCCAGGTCAGGAAAGGTGCCGACCCTGAAAAAGCAGTAAAACGTGGTTATGATGAGGCCTATGACTACTTTGATCTCTGGGAGAAGACCCTCACTATTCAACATAAGGCCATAACCTGCCTGAGCAAATCCCTTGCCCATATTTTACAAAGGGAACTTTACACAATGGCAACTTCCGGCTTGCTTAGACGCGAAGCCGAAATGTCCCATCTGCAGCCACAATTAGGGGAAACCAGACGTCAAGAGCTCAGGAATTCCTCTCTCTGGACTCGTTCCCTGTTCAACTCCCAGTCAGTGAAGGAAGGCGAGGACTTCCTTCTCAAAAAAGGCACCTCAAAAGATACTCAGGGTTTCGGACCCTACCAAAATAAGCCCTTTCGTGGTTCCCACCACAATAAGAGAAGAGGCTCCTACAGGAAACGCCCCTTTGGGGGCAATTCATCCCAAAGCAGCAACTATTCGTTTCCCTCTTCTAGAGGAAAACCAAACTTCAGAGGCTCCAGGGGTCGTTTTCGACCCCACAACAGAGGAAAAGGGCGTGGAAACCCCTCTTCCCAATGACTCCTATCAAGCCTCAATCAATCCACCAGTAGGAGGTCGCCTCCGTTCTTTCAGGAGAGACTGGCACGCAAACAATTGCTCAGCCAACGTGTTAAATATCATCACCAATGGCTACGTTCTGCCATTCCTCTCAAGGCCAAACTTGATAAGATTTCCTCTGATTGTGTCAGAGTACAAGGCCCCTCAAAAAGACCAAGCCTTGGCCGATTGCATCCAGTCTCTCCTGTTAAAGAACGCTATCGAAAGGGTGGAAAATGTAAAATCTCTCGGGTTTTACAGTCGCCTGTTTCTTGTACCCAAGCCTCACCAAAGGTGGAGGCCAGTAATAGACCTAAGCAGGCTCAACACTTTTCTACACGTAGAAAAGTTCAAAATGGAAACGCCAGAGTCCATCAGGACTTCTCTGATTCCAGGGGAATGGGTAGCGTCAATAGATCTGTCGGACGCTTACCTCCACATCCCCATCCATCCAAACTCAAGGAAGTACCTAAGATTTTGCCACAGGTCACAGGTGTTCCAGTTCACCTCGCTCCCATTCGGACTAGCCACAGCCCCCCAGGTATTCACCATGGTCGTAAAAGAAGTGAAACTCATGGCCCTCAGCAGAGGACTCAGACTTCACCAATACCTGGACGACTGGCTGATCAGGTCTCAGTCCCAGGAGGAAGCATTAGTGAACACTCGGGCAGTGGTAGATCTCACCCAGTCCTTGGGATGGATCATAAACCAAGAGAAATCAGAACTGAAACCAACTCAGGTGTTCTCGTTCGTGGGCTACGAATACCACCTAGATTCAGCCCTTGTAAAACCCACTCAAGAGAGATGGCTCAAACTTCAGGATTTGATCCTACGACTCAAGTCGAAACATGTTTTGACTGCAAGATGTTTGATGTCTCTAATTGGGTTGCTAGCCTCAACGGAGAAGATGGTCCCGGAGGGACGCCTTCACATGAGACCGTTTCAGTTTCACCTGAAAGAGCACTGGAAATTTCCTCAGTCGCTGGACAGCCTCCTTCCCTGGACAGAAGTCATTTCTGCTCATCTGGACTGGTGGCAGAATCCTACAAATGTGATGAGAGGCGCAGACCTTCATCCCAAAGACCACAGTATCCAACTCTTTACCGACGCCTCAAACGTAGGTTGGGGCGCTCACTTAGATCAAAGTTCCACCAAGGGTCTGTGGTCTCCCCAGGAAAAAGGACTTCACATAAACGTCCTAGAATTAAAAGCTGTCTCTCTGGCTCTCAGACACTTCAAAGACCAGTGTCAGGACCAAACAGTGCTAGTTGCCACGGACAACTCAACTGTGGTAGCCTACATAAACAAACAAGGGGGAACACACTCGGCGGAGATGTGCGCACTCCTGTGGAAACTCATGACCTGGTGCCACCACTATCACATAACCTTGAAAGCCAGGCACATTCCAGGGTGCCTGAATGTGATGGCCGACCTACTTTCCAGGTCGAACCAGGTCCAGTCGACCGAATGGTCACTTCATCCACAGGTGTTCAAACAGATCTGCCTAAAGTGGTTCACTCCCCACGTGGACCTTTTTGCCACTCATCTGAACCACAAGCTCCCTCTGTACGTGTCTCCTATCCCAGACCCCCAGGCCTGGGACATAGATGCTCTAAACATAGACTGGACGGGTCTCACTGCTTATGCTTACCCTCCAACGGCTCTCCTTCACAGGGTGATCCAAAAAATCAGGCAGTGCACCTGCCTGATCATTCTAATAGCCCCAGGCTGGCCAGGGATGCCCTGGTTTTGGGACCTAGTGCAGCTCTCAACAGAGATCCCTCTGCAACTCCCGGTGTCGACAACACTCCTCAAGCAGTCCCACAACTTCGTGTTCCACAGCTCCCCGCAGCACCTCAATCTCCACGCCTGGTCTCTAGGAGTGGACAACTCCAAGAACAAGGCTTCTCTGTGGAAGTGGCAGAGAGAATTGCTGCACCTCAGCGGTCTTCAACAAGGAACATCTACAAATCAAAGTGGGCCCTATTTGAAAAATGGTGCAGAGATAATTCGGTGGATTTCTCCTCACCATCTGTGAAGCAAATCTCAGATTTCTTTATGTATCTGTACCAAGACCTAAACAGGCGCCCCTCTACCATTGATGGTTACAGGACAGCTATTGTTGACACTCTGGGCCCTACGGCCCAGCATATTGCCCATAATGAGGACCTTCACAGGTTGCTCTCCAGTTTTCACAGGGATCGCCCCAAGAGTTCCAGAAACCTTCCTCAGTGGAACCTATCTGTTGTCCTCAATGAGCTCACAAAAGCGCCCTTTGAGCCTATGAAAGACACAGACCTCAAACATCTCACTCTCAAGACTGCTTTCTTGCTAGCTCTGGCCTCCGGCAAGCGCCGCAGCGAAATCCACGCCTGGGTCGCAAACAAAGTATCTAATCTAGGCCAATGGGAAAAGGTAGCCTTGTTCCCTTCATCAGATTTTATAGCCAAAAACCAGCTAGCAAGAGAAGGTTCTCAAAGTGTGTCTCCGGTGACTATTCCTGCCTTGACTACCATTGTAGATAGACAATTCAAAGAAGACAGGACCTTATGTCCTGTACGGGCTCTGAGGTACTATCTGGACCGAACCAAGGACCTGAGAGGGTCCCGGTCTCTTCTTTTCATCTCCTTCAAGAAAGGACATACCTCAGATATCAGACCCGCTACTCTCTCTTCATGGTTGAAACAAACCATTCTACTTTGTTATAAGCAAGCAGACCAGCAAGCCTTGGACTTAGTCCAAGTTAAAGCGCATGACATTAGGGCCTTCGCAGCCTCTAAGGCTTTTTACGGTGGGGTATCGGTGGACCAGATCATGCAAGCGTGTCACTGGAAAGCTCACAACACGTTTACCAATTTTTATCTAAAAGACCTTACTTGGTCGGACAACGACAACAACTTGTATCTGGGACCAGTAGTAGCGGCTCAACAGGTCCTAGACCCTTCTCCTCAGTGATGTCTCCTTCGGGAAGAAAAGGGGGGGGGGCACGTCCGCTACAGCTAAGCCTTCAGGAGTCTCCCCAGGTCTAGGTATAAGCTACCTCATCAGGGTGTTACAGGTAAGGTCTCTCATATTAAATTTACGTTAACTTTAAATTCTTGGGACCATAAGGTTGTCTTATAAATAAGGTTGCAATAACAATTCTCGAACCTTGACCTCATTTCTGACGTCATAGCCCTTAGGGGTTCTTCCTATCTGTGTACTTCGGGTACACAATCCTCCTTCCAAACACCCTACAGTGTACAACACTGTATATTCTCTTCAGGTTTTTGGCTCTTTACAAGTCCGACCTTCAGGATTGGGACTCTGTAAATGGGACTCAGACTGGAAATTTTTCGGAACTATTTTTTTTATTACTCTCAATTCGAGAAAAACAACATTCAGACCTTCCAGTCTCAGCTGTAATCCCGCCACCGGGCGGTTGAATTCAGCATTCAGTCCCACATGGTAAGCTATTGTAGCGCAATAAAATTGAAAATTTTAATTACTTAAATGTAGCTTTTATAAGCTACAAGCTTACCATGTGGGACTGAGAAGAGTCCCACCCTACCTCCCCGCTGTATTACAGCTGAGGGGACATGGGTTTAATCTCAACGAAAAGGAGGCTGATACACAGGAAGTGATGACGTCACGACAACCTATGAGGCCGAACCAACTACATGCTTGTTTTTCTCGAGCGTTGGTCGTCTGTGCCTCGCGGCAACCAGTAAAGCATTCAGTCCCACATGGTAAGCTTGTAGCTTATAAAAGCTACATTTAAGTAATTAAAATTTTCAATTTTGTATTATATATTCTATAGAAATAATTTACTGTTTATACAAATATCCATGTATTTTGTATTTATTTACAGTTTTTATGTTTGCTGTTATCCCACCTGATATATACATTTACTGTTTAGTGTAACTTTTTTTGTGTGATGAAAATGTGAGTAAATTATTTGTTCATGTGAGCCAGAGTAACAATGAAATTGAGGATTCCAGAAAACAGCAATTTTATTTTGTTAAACTTGGAGAATTAGAAATATAAATTTCACCACAGAATATGAAAAGGCCACTGGGTGTAAACCTTTAAATTAAGGCAAAAAAATCCCTAAATTTGTGATATGTTCACATGGGGGAAGAGGAGAGACTTGATGTAGTCACAAATATCATAAATCTGTAAAGAATTTCCCACAAATCAAGGATATAGAAAGGGCTGATCTTTTATCACTTTGGAGTTTCACATACTGTGTCACATTTATTACCCCAAGTTAATTACTTTTCAAAGTCATTGGAATAGACTTTCCTTTTACCTGGTATATATATATGTCATACAAATGTTTCTATAGTTTGTGTATATACATATCAATAAGTGACCTTTGACCTTCAGATGACCTTGATGAGAAGGATGGTCAGACAAGCAGTGTCCCCATTCCAAGTGGAGGTCACAACACCAGTAGGCCACAGGTGACCAACGCCTTGTCACTCAGTGAGAAGCCAGAGCTCTTCAAAGATCTCAATGGTGAGAGTTTCATTGCTTGAAACAAATAGATTTTATATTCCAAATTTTAAAGTGTTAAAGGCAATTACAAGTCAATTGTCCTCTATTAAATGGGAACATAGGGCTGTGAAAGGTATCAAGAGACTCAGAAGTGACTTTCTTCAGAAACAGAGTGCAATAGATAGTGATTAGCAAGTGCTTGGCAAACTCCAATAAATTATGTTGTATTGTGTATTTTTACTTCGCGCAAAATCTCCATGTACTACAGGACTCCAAGCACTATTTGACCAGACTGACTGTACAGGCACAGCCCAACTCTCAAGTTACTGACATTCCCCTAACTGAAAGACAGAGGCTGAAGGATGACCATTTATCAACATCCTTGAGGTTCTTTAACCTGCCACTGGGGATAGGACGAATAAACTTACAACCAGATGAAAATTTATAAGAATATAGTAAAAAAGCCCTGTTTTCTCAACACAAATAAAAGAATGGTAAATGTGTTATTATCTCAGGTGATCGTAAATAACTCATCCAAATTAATTAAGCGTCAATGAAAGGGCGCTTATTTGTTTTCGCCTCAGTTTCCTCGCCGCCGCCGCATTATGATCTCCCTTGAATATCTCCCTTATTATTAGAAGGTTTCAAACTATATTCGGCAGTTATATACCTTAGGCGTGGGAAAATTTTTCTGCATGCTTAAATTTGACCTTTGACCTTTATGAAGGTCACATGATCAAAAACTATTTTTTGAAGTACACCCCCCCCGTCATCACAGTTCAGGAAAAACTACTTGGTACAGAGCCTTATAATTATATCCCCAGACGAAAGTCGGGGATATATTGGATTCAGGTCCGTCGCGCCGCCGCCACCGCCGCCGTAGAAATTTCCTTGTGGACGCGATAACTCAAAAACAAATTAATATTTTTTTTTTCAAACTTGGTACACATGTTAAGGGTGCCCAAAGGAAGATCCCTATTTTAAGGTGACCTTAAACTCCCAGTAAAAAAGAACTTATGGCCACCTTAAGGTCAGAAATTGGACTTTTGGCCACTTAGAGCCCTGTAGGTCACAAACTATGATGCTCAGCTGGCTGAAATTTTACCTGACAACACATTAATATGTTCTTAGTACATGTGCCGAAAATCACGACTTTAAGTTGAGGAGAAAATTGTGTTTGAGGCCCATAAATACCCCCACTTGGGGATTTTTTGCTATACTTTTCACATATTTTGCCCTATAATTTGGAAGTGGTAATTCTGATGAGTCTCAAACTGCGCTAGGTATAACTTTGATATGTAATCCTTGTCTGTAGAAAATTTTAGGGCTGTAGGTTTACCCAAAGGGGTCGACTTAAGGTCTCAAAAGTGCCCACAGAGACCCAATTTATGCACTTTTTGCCACTTTCAAGCACTGTAGCTTTCAAACTATGTCTCTCATCTAAGTTAAATATCATCTGGGAATATATCTATGTGTTTTTTTATATGTGCCCCAACATTTAGGCCTTTAATAGACAGTTAACCTGTGTATCAGGACCATAAACACCCACCCGAGTGACCCTTATAAGACATTTTTCACATCTTTTTCCCTGTAACTTGGAAATGGTAAGTCTGAGAAGTTTCAAACTGTATTAGATATATATTCTGTGTGTAATCTTAGTATGTAACAGATTTTAAGTCTGAAGCTTTAATTTTGAAGGTCAAATTGAGGTCTCTAAAAGGCTCCCAAAGACCCAATATTTGGACTTTTTGCTACTTTTAAGCCCTGTGACTGTCAAACTATGTGACTGATAGAGCTCAAATCCTATCTGGGAAGATATTAGTATGTTATTTATATATGTGCCAAAAATTAAGGCTTTAAGAAGACATTTAACCTGTGTATGAGGACCATAAATCCCCACCCGAGTGACCATTTTTAGACATTTTTCACATATTTTTCCCTGTAACTTGGAAATGGTAAGTCTAAGAAGTTTCAAACTGTATTAGATGCATATTCTATGTGTAATCTTAGTATGTGACAAATTTTAAGTCTGAGGCTTTAATTTGAAGGCCACATTTAGGTCTCTAGAAGGCCCCATAAAGACCCAGTATTTGGACTTTTTGCCAATTTTAAGGCCTGTGACTGTTAAACTATGTGACTGATAGAGCTGAAATCTCATCTGGGAATACATTATTATGTTCTTTTTACATGTGCCAAAAATCAAGGCTTCAAGTAGACATTTAACCTGTGTATGAGGACCTTAAACACCCACCTGAGTGACCCTTTTAAGACATTTTTCACATATTTTGCTCTGTAACTTGGAAATGGTAAGTCTGAGAAGTTTCAAACTTTATTAGATACATATTCTATGTGTAATCTTAGTATGTAACAAATTTTAAGTCTGAAGCTTTAATTTGAAAGCCACATCGAGATCTCTAAAAGGCCCACAGAGACCCAATATTTGGACTTTTTAACCACCTTTAAGCCCTGTGACTGTTAAACTATGTGATTGATGGAGCTGAAATCCCATCTGGGAATGCATTATTATGTCCTTTTTACATATGCCGAAAATCAAGGTTTTTAGTAGACATTTAACCTGTGTATGAGGGCCATAGACACTCGCCCAAGTGCCTTTTTGGACATTTTTTCCGTATTTTGCCCTGTTATTTGGAAATGCTTAGTGTGACAAGTCTTAAACTGTATTATATATAATTTTTGTTTGTTATGTATGTCCCCCAAAAAGTTTCAGATCTGTTGTTTAATTGCTAAGGTCTCTTTAACAATTGTAAAATGCCCACAGAAACCCAATTTATGGACATTATGCCACTTTAAAGCCCAGTAACTGTCAAACTATGTGGGTTATAGAGCTGAAATCTTTGAATTATGTCCACCCCCCTGGGGGGTGGATATATTATTTTTGCTTTTTTCGCCGTCCGATGTCCGATGTCCGGCGTCCGATGTCCGGCGTCACGCATGGTTTCCGCTCATTTAAAGGAAAAGTATTAGAGCTATTGTCACCAAATTTGGTATGCAGGCTTATTGGGTCAGTAGCTTGCTTGGGATTGCTTTTGGCTGTTGTACCTCTTTTGCTTACTGAGTAATACTTAAGTACAGCTATTTTCAGTACCCATTGGTTTCCGTGCATTTAAGCCAAAATAATTAAAGATATTTTACTACAATTTTGAATACAAGATTGTTATGTCCATAGCTCGCTTGGTATTGCATTTGGGACTGATAGCTTTGTCAGTACATGAGTAATAGCCATTTAGGTACTTCATTGTGTATTTTCAGTACTACTTTTGAGTAATTTGCTAATATCTCAGAAACCGTGTGAGATAGAGCGATTTCGTCGAAATTTTCGACCCACAGGGTATTTAAGGAATGTAATATTTGCAATTTTCAAAAAATTTTCCCCTCCCCAAAAATGGCGGCCATTTTGAATTTTCGAATTTTTGCCAAAAATGGCAAAACACAAATTTGCTTCTATCTCCTTAACCGTGCGAGATAGAGCGATTTCGTCGAAATTTTCGACCCACAGGGTATCTAAGGAATGCAATCTTTGCAATTTTCAAAAAAATTTTCCCCTCCCCAAAAATGGCGGCCATTTTGAATTTTCGAATTTTTGCCAAAAATGGCAAAACACCAATCTGCTTCTATCTCCTTAACCGTGCGAGATAGAGCGATTTCGTCAAAATTTTCGACCCACAGGGTATCTGAGCATTGTACTCTTGGTAATTTTAAAAAAATTTTCCCCTCCCCAAAAATGGCGGCCATTTTGAATTTTCGAATTTTTGCCAAAAATGGCAAAACACAAATTTGCTTCTATCTCCTTAACCGTGCCAGATAGAGCGATTTCGTCAAAATTTTCGACCCACAGGGTATCTGAGCATTGTGCTCTTGGTAATTTTTACAAAATTTTCCCCTCCCCAAAAATGGCGGCCATTTTGAATTTTCGAATTTTTGCCAAAAATGACAAAACACTAATTTGCTTCTATCTCCTTAACCGTGCGAGATAGAGCGATTTCGTCGAAATTTTCGACCCACAGGGTATCTGAGCATTGTGCTCTTGGTAATTTTCCAAAAATTTTCCCCTCCCCAAAAATGGCGGCCATTTTGAATTTTCGAATTTTTGCCAAAAATGGCAAAACACTAATTTGCTTCTATCTCCTTAACCGTGCGAGATAGAGCGATTTCGTCGAAATTTTCGACCCACAGGGTATCTAAGGAATGCAATCTTTGCAATTTTCCAAAAATTTTCCCCTCCCCAAAAATGGCGGCCATTTTGAATTTTCGAATTTTTGCCAAAAATGGCAAAACACAAATTTCCTTCTATCTCCTTAACCGTGCCAGATAGAGCGATTTCGTCAAAATTTTCGACCCACAGGGTATCTGAGCATTGTACTCTTGGTAATTTAAAAAAAATTTTCCCCTCCCCAAAAATGGCGGCCATTTTGAATTTTTGAATTTTTGCCAAAAATGGCAAAACACAAATTTGCTTCTATCTCCTTAACCGTGCCAGATAGAGCGATTTCGTCAAAATTTTCGACCCACAGGGTATCTAAGGAATGCAATCTTTGCAATTTTCCAAAAATTTTCCCCTCCCCAAAAATGGCGGCCATTTTGAATTTTCGAATTTTTGCCAAAAATGGCAAAACACAAATTTCCTCCTATCTCCTTAACCGTGCCAGATAGAGCGATTTCGTCAAAATTTTCGACCCACAGGGTATCTGAGCATTGTACTCTTTGCAATTTTCCAAAAATTTTCCCCTCCCCAAAAATGGCGGCCATTTTGAATTTTCGAATTTTTGCCAAAAATGGCAAAACACTAATTTGCTTCTATCTCCTTAACCGTGCGAGATAGAGCGATTTCGTCGAAATTTTCGACCCACAGGGTAACTAAGGAATGCAATCTTTGCAATTTTCCAAAAATTTTCCCCTCCCCAAAAATTGGCGGCCATTTTGAATTTTCGAATTTTTGCCAAAAATGGCAAAACACAAATTTCCTTCTATCTCCTTAACCGTGCGAGATAGAGCGATTTCGTCAAAATTTTCGACCCACAGGGTATCTGAGCATTGTACTCTTGGCAATTTTTTAAAAAATTTCCCCTCCCCAAATATGGCGGCCATTTTGAATTTTCGAATTTTTGCCAAAAATGGCAAAACACTAATTTGCTTCTATCTCCTTAACCGTGCGAGATAGAGTGATTTCGTCGAAATTTTCGACCCACAGGGTATCTAAGGAATGCAATCTTTGCAATTTTCCAAAAATTTTCCCCTCCCCAAAAATGGCGGCCATTTTGAATTTTCGAATTTTTGCCAAAAATGGCAAAACACAAATTTCCTTCTATCTCCTTAACCGTGCGAGATAGAGCGATTTCGTCGAAATTTTCGACCCACAGGGTATCTAAGGAATGCAATCTTTGCAATTTTCAAAAAATTTTCCCCTCCCCAAAAATGGCGGCCATTTTGAATTTTCGAATTTTTGCCAAAAATGGCAAAACACCAATCTGCTTCTATCTCCTTAACCGTGCGAGATAGAGCGATTTCGTCAAAATTTTCGACCCACAGGGCATCTGAGCATTGTACTCTTGGTAATTTTTACAAAATTTTCCCCTCCCCAAAAATGGCGGCCATTTTGAATTTTCGAATTTTTGCCAAAAATGACAAAACACTAATTTGCTTCTATCTCCTTAACCGTGCGAGATAGAGCGATTTCGTCGAAATTTTCGACCCACAGGGTATCTGAGCATTGTGCTCTTGGTAATTTTCCAAAAATTTTCCCCTCCCCAAAAATGGCGGCCATTTTGAATTTTCGAATTTTTGCCAAAAATGGCAAAACACTAATTTGCTTCTATCTCCTTAACCGTGCGAGATAGAGCGATTTCGTCGAAATTTTCGACCCACAGGGTATCTAAGGAATGCAATCTTTGCAATTTTCCAAAAATTTTCCCCTCCCCAAAAATGGCGGCCATTTTGAATTTTCGAATTTTTGCCAAAAATGGCAAAACACAAATTTGCTTCTATCTCCTTAACCGTGCGAGATAGAGCGATTTCGTCGAAATTTTCGACCCACAGGGTATCTAAGGAATGCAATCTTTGCAATTTTCAAAAAAATTTTCCCCTCCCCAAAAATGGCGGCCATTTTGAATTTTCGAATTTTTGCCAAAAATGGCAAAACACCAATCTGCTTCTATCTCCTTAACCGTGCGAGATAGAGCGATTTCGTCAAAATTTTCGACCCACAGGGTATCTGAGCATTGTACTCTTGGTAATTTTAAAAAAATTTTCCCCTCCCCAAAAATGGCGGCCATTTTGAATTTTCGAATTTTTGCCAAAAATGGCAAAACACAAATTTGCTTCTATCTCCTTAACCGTGCCAGATAGAGCGATTTCGTCAAAATTTTCGACCCACAGGGTATCTGAGCATTGTGCTCTTGGTAATTTTTACAAAATTTTCCCCTCCCCAAAAATGGCGGCCATTTTGAATTTTCGAATTTTTGCCAAAAATGACAAAACACTAATTTGCTTCTATCTCCTTAACCGTGCGAGATAGAGCGATTTCGTCGAAATTTTCGACCCACAGGGTATCTGAGCATTGTGCTCTTGGTAATTTTCCAAAAATTTTCCCCTCCCCAAAAATGGCGGCCATTTTGAATTTTCGAATTTTTGCCAAAAATGGCAAAACACTAATTTGCTTCTATCTCCTTAACCGTGCGAGATAGAGCGATTTCGTCGAAATTTTCGACCCACAGGGTATCTAAGGAATGCAATCTTTGCAATTTTCCAAAAATTTTCCCCTCCCCAAAAATGGCGGCCATTTTGAATTTTCGAATTTTTGCCAAAAATGACAAAACACTAATTTGCTTCTATCTCCTTAACCGTGCGAGATAGAGCGATTTCGTCGAAATTTTCGACCCACAGGGTATCTGAGCATTGTGCTCTTGGTAATTTTCCAAAAATTTTCCCCTCCCCAAAAATGGCGGCCATTTTGAATTTTCGAATTTTTGCCAAAAATGGTAAAACACAAATTTGCTTCTATCTCCTTAACCGTGCGAGATAGAGCGATTTCGTCGAAATTTTCGACCCACAGGGTATCTAAGGAATGCAATCTTTGCAATTTTCCAACAAATTTTCCCCTCCCCAAAAATGGCAGCCATTTTGAATTTTCGAATTTTTGCCAAAAATGGCAAAACACAAATTTGCTTCTATCTCCTTAACCGTGCGAGATAGAGCGATTTCGTCGAAATTTTCGACCCACAGGGTATTTAAGGAATGCAATCTTTGCAATTTTCCAAAAAATTTTCCCCTCCCCAAAAATGGCAGCCATTTTGAATTTTCGAATTTTTGCCAAAAATGGCAAAACACAAATTTGCTTCTATCTCCTTAACCGTGCGAGATAGAGCGATTTCGTCGAAATTTTCGACCCACAGGGTATCGAAGAAATGCAATCTTTGCAATTTTCCGAAAAATTTTCCCCTCCCCAAAAATGGCGGCCATTTTGAATTTTCGAATTTTTGCCAAAAATGGCAAAACACAAATTTGCTTCTATCTCCTTAACCGTGCGAGATAGATCGATTTCATCAAAATTTTCGACCCACAGGTATTTCAGCATTGTATTCTTGGCAATTTATAAAAAAATTTCCCGTCCCCTAAAATGGCGGCCATTTTGAATTTTCAAATTTTTGTCAAAAATGGCAAAACACAAATTTGCTTCTATCTCCTTAACCATGCGAGATAGAGCGATTTCGTCGAAATTTTCAACCCACAGGGTATCTAAGGAATGTAATCTTTGCAATTTTCAAAAAATTTTCCCCTCCCCAAAAATGGCAGCCATTTTGAATTTTCGAATTTTTGCCCAAAATGGAAAAACACAAACTGGCCTTAACCGTGCAAAATAGAGTTATTTCGTTGAAATTTTCGACCCATAGGGTATCTAAAAAATTTCCTTTTCCCAAAAATGGCGGCCATTTTGAATTTTCAAATTTTTGCCAAAAATAGAAAAACAGGAATTTGCTTCTATCTTCTTAACCGTGCCAGATAGAGTGATTTCGTCAAAATTTTCAACCCAACCAATGCAAAAAGGCATGAAGCTGAAATAATTTACATCTACACTAACAAATATTTAAGCATCATTGATATATTTTACAAATGAAACAGGGTCTTGTAAGACTACTGTACAATTTGGGCAAAAGGTTCATGGGTGGACATTACACATGATAATGTGTGTTCTTCTATGCTATCCTGTTTCTATTCGCATCTACTATCAACAGGGCGGCCGATTTCTAGTTTTTAAAAGGAAATGCCCGTCTATTTAAATTTTGAATATTAATAATGTTATGGCTATCTTAGTCTTTTAAGAACTTATTTTTGTGTGTTATACCTCTGCTTGCTGAGTTTTTAACTTTTTAAAATGAAACTGGTTAAACATATTCAAGTAGACAAAATGGACACTTTAAGTGAGCTTTAAGTCCCAATATTAATGAAATTATATCCTTATGTAGTAAAAGTAGGGGATTTTTAACCCTCAACTAGCCCAGTTTTATTCAACTTGCCTCAGTTAATTTTGACACAGCTCCTACAGTTATGAACTCATTTCAGTTGATAATCACATACTTAAAATTCTCAATTCTTTTTGTATTTGAGTACCCCTTTTATATAGATTGTTTGTTTACCATTTATGCATCCCCCACCCGGATTCCCCCCACCCACCTCTGGGACCTCCAGCTATATTGAGTGACACTAAATAAACAAAGGTATTTAATGATATCAGATGAGAAACAAAGAACTCAATGGGGTTGCAGATCTTGTGTAATAGTGAGAGAGGTGTGGAGAAGGGGAGAGGGGTGGGGGTGGGAGGTGGTGGGCTTCATTACATATAACACAAAGGGGAGTCAGAACTGAGATTGTGTCACATATTTAGGTTGCATATATATGGACCACATATATAGGTATAGAGGAAATGAATAACTGAAAACAATTTGCAAATTCTAAAAATAATATAATAAAATAATAATATAAATAATTTTTTTTTAAATAATATTTTATTTGTGAACAAATATAGAAACAGATATGCGCTTTTGGGATTATGAATTTTAGAATGGACATTGAATCATCAATCATTTAAATACTTTGAAGGAAGATTGAAAAGTATGATGAGTTGAGTTAAAAATAATATTTTATTTGTCAACAAATATAGAAACAGATATGCTCTTTTGGGATTATTATTTTAGAATGGACATTCAATCATCAATCATTTAAATACTTTGAAAATAGGTTTAGAGTTATCATTGCAGGAAGATTGAAAATATAATTTGAGTTATGTATTCGGCGTCTGGGGATACACCATCTTCCTTGGAAGATATAAACAGAGTAGATTGATGTGCTGAAGTTCATATAATAATGGGTAATTATGTTTTAAAAAATTCCCGATCAAAACCTGTGGCGTGAGTGATGACCTGTCTGGGGATATGTTGGCGCCGAGTTGGCCCAATCTAGTTTGACATACCTGTGCATACTATCGAAAACGCGAGCTGATTAGATTTTGGGAGCAATCCCTTGAAAAATGTCTCATTTATGAGTGATTTTCTGACACCTTCCAATCTGAAAGCCTTAAATTTAGGCCAACCCCCCTATTGTCTTCTTAAGTATTGCATTTGGAGCTATAAAATGTACTGGGAGGTAATAGGAAACCATATGTGGAGAGTCTAAATAGCCGGTCAGTTTTACCCCACGGCCCCCCCTTATGGGGTCAAACTGGGGTCATAAAATAGCTGATTTTGAGTTTTTGCCTTATATCTCCTTTATTGTTGCTTTTATAGCTTCAGAATGTATTAAGAGGTATTGGGAAAGCATATATGGAGAGTCTAAATAGCCGGTCAGTTTTACCCCCCGACCCCCCCTTATGGGTCAAACTGGGGTCATAAAATAGCCGATTTTGAGTTTTTGCCTTTATCTCCTTTATTGTTGCTTTTATACCTTCAGAATATATTAAGAGGTATTGGGAAAGCATATGTGGAGAGTCTAAATAGCCGGTCAGTTTTACCCCACGGCCCCCCCTTATGGGGTCAAACGGGTCATAAAATAGCTGATTTTAAGTTTTTGCCTTATATCTCCTTTATTGTTGCTTTTATAGCTTCAGAATGTATTAAGAGGTATTGGGAAAGCATATATGGAGAGTCTGAATAGCCGGTCAGTTTTACCCCCCGACCCCCCCTTATGGGTCAAACTGGGGTCATAAAATAGCCGATTTTGAGTTTTTGCCTTTATCTCCTTTATTGTTGCTTTTATACCTTCAGAATATATTAAGAGGTATTGGGAAAGCATATGTGGAGAGTCTAAATAGCCGGTCAGTTTTACCCCACGGCCCCCCCCTTATGGGGTCAAACGGGTCATAAAATAGCTGATTTTAAGTTTTTGCCTTATATCTCCTTTATTGTTGCTTTTATAGCTTCAGAATGTATTAAGAGGTATTGGGAAAGCATATATGGAGAGTCTGAATAGCCGGTCAGTTTTACCCCCCGACCCCCCCTTATGGGTCAAACTGGGGTCATAAAATAGCCGATTTTGAGTTTTTGCCTTTATCTCCTTTATTGTTGCTTTTATACCTTCAGAATATATTAAGAGGTATTGGGAAAGCATATGTGGAGAGTCTAAATAGCCGGTCAGTTTTACTCCCTGCCCCCCCCCCCCCCCCCCCCTTATGGGCCAAACTGGGGTCATAAATAGCTGCTTTGGAGTTTTTGCCTTTTATCTCCTTTATTGTTGCTTTTATACCTTCAAAATGTATTAAGAGGTATTGGGAAAGCATATATGGAGAATCTAAATAGCCGGTCAGTTTTATCCCCCAACCCCCCCTTATGGGTCAAACTGGGGTCATAAAATAGTTGCTTTGGAGTTTTGCCTTATATCTCCTTTATTGTTGCTTTTATACCTTCAAAATGTATTAAGAGGTATTGGGAAAGCATATGTGGAGAGTCTAAATAGCCGGTCAGTTTTAACCCCCGACCCCACCTTATGGGTCAAACTGGGGTCATAAAATAGCTGATTTTAAGTTTTTGCCTTCTATCTCCTTTATTGTGGCTTTTATAGCTTCAGAATGTATTAAGAGGTATTGGGAAAGCATATGTGGAGAGTCTAATTAGCCGGTCAGTTTACCCCCCGACCCTCCCTTATGGGCCAAACTGGGGTCATAAATAGCTGCTTTGGAGTTTTTGCCTTATATCTGCTTTATTGTTGCTTTTATACCTTCAAAATGTATTAAGAGGTATTGGGAAAGCATATATGGAGAATCTAAATAGCCGGTCAGTTTTATCCCCCAACCCCCCCTTATGGGTCAAACTGGGGTCATAAAATAGTTGCTTTGGAGTTTTGCCTTATATCTCCTTTATTGTTGCTTTTATACCTTCAGAATATATTAAGAGGTATTGGGAAAGCATATGTGGAGAGTCTAAATAGCCGGTCAGTTTTACCCCACGGCCCCCCCTTATGGGGTCAAACTGGGGTCATAAAATAGCTGATTTTAAGTTTTTGCCTTATATCTCCTTTATTGTTGCTTTTATAGCTTCAGAATGTATTAAGAGGTATTGGGAAAGCATATATGGAGAGTCTGAATAGCCGGTCAGTTTTACCCCCCGACCCCCCCTTATGGGTCAAACTGGGGTCATAAAATAGCCGATTTTGAGTTTTTGCCTTTATCTCCTTTATTGTTGCTTTTATACCTTCAGAATATATTAAGAGGTATTGGGAAAGCATATGTGGAGAGTCTAAATAGCCGGTCAGTTTTACTCCCTGCCCCCCCCCCCCCCCCCCCCCCCCTTATGGGTCAAACTGGGGTCATAAAATAGCTGATTTTGAGTTTTTGCCTTATATCTCCTTTATTGTTTCTTTTATAGCTTCAGAATGTATTAAGAGGTATTGGGAAAGCATATATGGAGAGTCTAAATAGCCGGTCAGTTTTACCCCCCGACCCCCCCTTATGGGTCAAACTGGGGTCATAAAATAGCCGATTTTGAGTTTTTGCCTTTATCTCCTTTATTGTTGCTTTTATACCTTCAAAATGTATTAAGAGGTATTGGGAAAGCATATGTGGAGAGTCTAAATAGCCGGTCAGTTTTACCCCCCGACCCCCCCCCCCCCTTATGGGCCAAACTGGGGTCATAAATAGCTGCTTTGGAGTTTTTGCCTTATATCTCCTTTATTGTTGCTTTTATACCTTCAAAATGTATTGAGAGATATTGGGAAAGCATATATGGAGAATCTAAATAGACGGTCAGTTTTACCCCCCGACCCCCCCCCCCCCCCCCCCCCCCCCCCCCCATGGGCCAAACTGGGGTCATAAATAGCTGCTTTGGAGTTTTTGCCTTATATCTCCTTTATTGTTGCTTTTATACCTTCAAAATGTATTAAGAGGTATTGGGAAAGCATATATGGAGAATCTAAATAGCCGGTCAGTTTTATCCCCCGACCCCCCCTTATGGGTCAAACTGGGGTCATAAAATAGTTGCTTTGGAGTTTTGCCTTATATCTCCTTTATTGTTGCTTTTATACCTTCAAAATGTATTAAAAGGTATTGGGAAAGCATATGTGGAGAGTCTAAATAGCCGGTCAGTTTTACCCCCCATCCCCCCTTATGGGTCAAACTGGGGTCATAAAATAGCTGATTTTGAGTTTTTGCCTTATATCTCCTTTATTGTTGCTTTTATAGCTTCAGAATGTATTAAGAGGTATTGAGAAAGAATATGTGGAGAGTCTAAATAGCCAGTCAGTTTTACCCCCCGACCCCCCACCCCCCTTATGGGCCAAACAGGGGTCATAAATAGCTGCTTTGGAGTTTTTGCCTTATATCTCCTTTATCATTGGTTTTATAGCTTCAGAATGTATTAAGAGGTATTGGGAAAGCATATGTGGAGAATCTAAATAGCCGGTCAGTTTTATCCCCCGACCCCCCTTTATGGGTCAAACTGGGGTCATAAAATAGTTGGTTTGGAGTTTTGCCTTCTATCTCCTTTATTGTGGCTTTTAGACCTTCAGAATGTATTAAGAGGTATTGGGAAAGCATATGTGGAGAGTCTAATTAGCCGGTCAGTTTACCCCCCGACCCTCCCTTATGGGCCAAACTGGGGTCATAAATAGCTGCTTTGGAGTTTTTGCCTTATATCTCCTTTATTGTTGCTTTTATAGCTTCAGAATGTATTAAGTATATTGGGAAAGCATACGGTGCAGCTTTGTGCATTCTTAGCTTTACAGCATGCTTATTAAAACCACAAAGCATTTTAAACTTTAAGGGACGCTTCGCTTTTGTTAGCAAAAGCATTCCTCTAGTTTAATTCTGTTATTCAGTATATGAGTCCTACTTGTTGTAAACTCAAATGAATAGGTCAGGTACAGCGAACTCTGACACAGCCTTATCAACTACCACATTTGCTTTATAATGGTACTTCCTGCTGGTTATTACTACCACACTGGTCATGGATTCTGGCCATTTTTTTTTTAAATTTAAAAAAAAAGCAGTTCTGATGTGGTAGACCTGTCTCAGACATGATCAAGAGAGAATTACAGCCAATCCAAGCTTCCCATGTGTTTATAATGAACTGATTTATGACTGACAGTCTATTTCTTCCTCATATGAAAACAGCCCCTGGTGTTGGGATATTTCAGTTTATTTTATTATTCTGAGAAGAAAAGTTTTTGGTAATAACCTGTTTTAGTCTTGGTTTAATTCTTTCTACTGATTTAAAAAAAAAATGAAAATTTTTTATCCGTTTTTCACTAGATGCACCAAAGGAACATTTATGATCATCACAGAAGCAAAGGATACCTCTATTTTTACATGATGGAAAGTCTTTTTAGGTTTCAGAAGACAGTTTGACGGCAGTAGATCAATTCAAGTATTAAGTAGTCAAAATTAAAGTTTCACATTGGTGCTGTAAATTAGGCAACAACAACTTGTAAAAAACTTTGGTTGAAAAAACTGGGTGTACTGCGTCCACCGACCACAATTCATGGCAAGTAGCATTCAATTGTATGCACAAGTGTGAGCATAATGTAAGTGTCTAACTTACAAAAAGTTAATTTATATATAAAATTATCCAAATTCATATTCTACAAAAAAGGTTCTATAGATATATAAATTAACTGGAAAATACCGCTGGATGCGTGTTTGGACACAATATTGAAATTATTGCTATTTTTGTGTCAGCTTGAATTAGGGGAGCAAACTTACTCAGTATTGAAATATCCAACACATGATCTCCTTCATGAGCTTCTTGTAATAAGCTTTGAACTGACCTAAAATTAATTAATTTTGAATTTTTATTAGTCATTCAATACTACCTCACTTTTGATGGTTGAATTCTGCACTAAAACCAAGATGTCAAGCAGGAATCATAGAGACAATATACAATATTTGACATTTTGACATTTTGTTATGTATTGTATTTTTCTCCATCTTCAGCTATGGGTAACAAGATAGCTTTCTATGGTTGCTTAGTATAAGTATTCAGCAGTGTTTGCATTTCCATTGTAATTATGATAAACTTTTCAGCAAATCTATTTGGCACTTTGCATAGATAATAAGGTACACATGTACCTATTCTCAAAGTACTCGGTTGCATTACTTATCAGAGCCCAAACGCAGACACTGCTGATGAATTGAGATTTTATATGAATGTGGCTATTATACTGCATGTTGTCTTCTCATTTTTCTCCATGTTTTATTTGTAATCTTTTTCTTTCAGTTTTGTTAGTTATTTTACATAGCAGAACCTCTAGTGTTTGAATATTCAATTTTGCGCATGTTTTTCCAGTTGACTGTCAGTATTTCATTTTATCCTTGTTGAATAGTCAAAACCCTCTTGGCTTGTGTGAAGCATTTTTGTCTGAACAAAATTTCCCTTTTATTATGTTTGTTAATGGTTTGACCATTTACAAAAACCAAAACCAGGGCTTTGAAATAAACAAATTGTGTTAGTTTGAACACTAGTCACTGATATATGGATAGTTTTACTTAACTGTAAACAAATGAGACTTTTTTGGAAATTGGAAAAAGTCTTTGTGAGATATTTTTAACATAATAAACTCTATTTTTATCCCAACATAAAGTAAAATATTTCACAAATATATATACCCCTATATATACATTTTTGGTGAAATGTCAGTCAGTAAAAAGGCTAGGTTAAAATGACATCATTTTCGATAATTTTTGTGGATTTCCTTATTTGTACCACAAAGAATTTAAAAATAAGATATCAGCTTACCACTTACATCACTAATGATTGATTAATAGAGCCTGTGTTGTGTTTTGTGTGTCTCCATGTTTGTCAATGATTTGAATATGATAAATCCGTCTCTGAAAGATCCATGTCTTTGTAAGCGCACCCCACCAAAAATCTTATATTATCATCCACAATTGCTAAGATATCATTTCAGGATCAAATAGCTTCAGTAAAACCTAATATTTGGTCATATTTGATTACCATATACTGGTTTTAACATAATTTTACTTATTTGAGCCACTATTCCCTATTTTACTTTTATTTAAATCAACCACAGTGTACTTCCAATTTGGGGCCACGGTGGCAGAGTGGTAACACTCTAGCCTCCCACCTCTGAGGCCGGGGTTCGATCCCCGTCCGGGCCTCAAGTTGGAAAGCTGGTAGTTGCTTGCCGTTGGTCGGCAGTTTACAGTACAGAACCCTAACGAACTCTATGTACTGGTTTCCTCTGCCCTTCCAACTACCCGTCGTGATATGACCTGTACAGTGTTGAAAGCGACGTAAAACCCCAAATAAATAAAAATAAATAAATGTACTTCCAATTGATGTAGATTAGGGTTGGATTTTTTTGGAATACTCAGCCTGTTTTCATATTTCAAATGAGCATTTCAGAGAGCAGATATATGTATAGTCAAGGCTCTTTGATTTTAGTGTCTGATATAACACAGGTCATTGATACATTGATACGTGTAGTTGAATCAGACACAAACCTGTTACAATGTACTCTATGTCTTTCAAATGAATTATTGTCTCTTTTATAGATTAGCATATTTTAAAGCCTAAGCACTGTTTTACTGGGATTGCTCATTGTTTTTACGCCCATGGGCGATAAAGGCAGGTTTTTGCAAAAGTGGGGGTTGGGTGTTTAATTAGTTATAAATAAAGCAAAAAAAAATCCTTAATTTTAGTGTTTCTTTGATGCAGTATGTATTTTCTGGAGTTTTAATGATCATTTCACCCTTTGTTGCATTGAACAAGTTATAGTTTTTCTTTTGGCAAAGAAGGTGATCAGTTATTTGTGTCAACAGGAAATGCAATCATTACTGTTGTTAAGTAGAGATCTGTGCCACAGGACATAATAATTTATGTATTTTCAACTTGTTTTATTGTACTTTTTATAAAATAGCACATCTGAATTTAAGGTTTTTCGACTATTTTTCTTATTTTTTGTACATTTTAGGAAAATTGGGGAGGGACGTTTACTTGAGTATGGGCATAATGGCGAGTGATCCCGGTATTTTTCACATAATTTTTCATCAAAAGGTGACCTCCCTGTCTTACTTTCACAGAATAGCAGTGAAATACATGTTGGTGCTGCTATATAGTTGACATGTCGATATGATTATCCGGCTTCAGTCAACCTTTTCATGGTGATTGATATTGAAATGCTACTTTCAGCCGAAAACTACCTGAGTGTGTCTTATTTTTTACGTGTGTAAAAATCATTTCATCAAGCATAATGCAATCAAGCTTTAAATCATGTATCTCAAAATATAATGTGCAAGCCACAGATGAATGATTTTAATGTATAACAGTTATAAATTATAGAACTATGTTGAGAAAATGATATTGATGTTGAGATGTTCATTATTTGCGTTGAAACTCATGAAATGTCTCAGACTTAGCCAAGTCTTAGAATAAACCACTGGTTCAAGTCTGAGTTTTTACTCTCAGTTGAGTTGTGGGCTAAATATTGTTTCACAAAAGCTGACTCAGCTGAGACTGATATAAGCCAAAAGTCTTGACGATAAATTATGTAAGTTCTGTCAAATTGAATGTACTTTGTTTTCAACATACTTCTGGAATACACTTGGTTTACAAATATAAACATAATTGTGAATGACTGACACAAAAATCATTGAATTGGAAACAAACTCAGAAGTTGAGACTGAGTCATGATAGGAATCCCTTTTTGAGACTTGTTATATAATAATATATGAAAATGAATATCAGCTTTGTTGATGTCAGGTTGACTTGTTTGCTTTTCTTTTCATCTGATGCATGTTAAATTTTGTTCTACTAAACTCTTTGGTTTGTCAGATTTGGATTTCCTTTATTTTATGCCTTCATATTCTTAGTTCAAATGCGAAAGGAATTTGAATGGATCTAAATAGCATGTATTTTATTCAGTTTAAGGTTCACTTTTGCATGTCCATGGAAATACTAAGTTTATATTTGTAGGATCATTTTATATCCATAACCATTTATTTGTATATGTATCATAAACTTATTGACTTGTTTTGGGAAATGTAATATCAATCTCAAAATTCATTATTCTTGAGTTATACTAATTCCAGTGCATCCTCTAAAGTTTTTACCCTATTTTACTGACGCAAATTTTACTGACACAAATCGCTAAAAGACTAAGCGCCACGAAGGTTTTGATCAAAATATCTAAACTAAACTTCATCAAAATAAGTCCAAGTACATTCTAGAGCATAAATCTGTTTAGTAAAATAGGATTTATATTACAGGGCAGTATTCCCAAACATGAATTAGATCAATTTGAGTAAAAATGATCAACTTTTGATCAGATTTTTGGATAAAGATTTTAGATTAACTTTCATCCATGCCCTTGATAAGCTTACTTTTGGATCAAGATGGATCAAAACTAGCGGGTAGAAGATTTCTCAGAGGAGAAGATGAATATTTCAAATCTTTCTTTATACCTTATTCAACTATAGGCGGCATTCCCCGCCATTAGAATTTCTACTCTGTGGCGGATGGCAGTAGGACAAGAGTAGTATAAGTGTGTCTCACCAGGAGACAATCTCCATTTGCCTCCACTGTTTATGTTACTATTATGTTACTTACCTTATGTTGCTGTCTCACTAACATCTTACACTGAAACACGACCTTACACCGAGTCACAACCTTATATAAACTATGGACCACACCTTCAGTTACCATACAAACAAATTCATCTGTGGTAGGTCACAAATTCAGAGGCGGAAATTTTATACATTTTAGAACTTCCGTAGGATGCTCAAGGAATGGTACACGGGCCACTGTATCACAAGTTTGCATGTGGGTGTCAGACAGAAGTTGAAGGACAGGGGCTTTTTGTCCAACACCTATAGCCTTGGGTTACACCACCTGTAGTGTGAAAAGGCTATTAGAGTAAGAAATCTAAAATTCGCCAGGAATCTAAAATTCGCCACCTCTAAAACCTTAGTTAATTTTATGAAGAAAATGATGTTTTTGTCCAAAAATTGGTATTTTTCAGTTCAAAAAGTCTTAATTTACTATACAGTCAACAAATCTCACCACAATTCATTTATTTTATTAGTATTTTCACATGTGGCGAATTTCAGATATGTGGCGAATTTTAGATTTCTTACTCTATATAGGCAGATTGTACTTCACAACTAAATATTACACCTTCAGATTTCTTGAGTGATGAAGACCTCTGTTCAAAAGTGTGAGAAATAATGAAAAAAAAAAATGAAAAAAAAAAACAACTCACAGATCAAATATTTAATCATTTCAGCTCATCAATAGATCCAAGGTTTATGAATCGCTATTTGATCCACAGGCTTACTTGAAAATTTTTTCTAAAATTTGATCTGATCTTGGCCTGATCTTAATCCGTCTTTGTGAATACCAACCCAATTAAATATATTTTATAAAGATAAGAGACACTTTTGATCTAGGCATCACTCCGGCATTTTGAGGTCTCATCAATATACTTGTTATTTGTATTTCAGCCATGGCCTTGTATTAAAGTATAGGGAAGTAAACAATGTGCATATGTTTATAATGTATAAACTTGACTAGTTGAAAACAATATGTTAAAGGCAATGTTAAACCTAAATGAATTATATTTTATGGTTGAACAAACATAAGAAATATATATACACTTCCTCAGTGACGGTATTGCCCATACATATGGTTTCAGATGCAAGGTTAACTTAGTTAAGTGCTTAGTTCACATATTCTCTTGCTCATTTTGGCTTCCAATTGAACATGATTTCTGGATAATTGACTAGATTACAATGACAAAAGGTTTCTAAGGATCAAAGATTTTGATTTTAAAAACCTATGTCAACCAATCTAATTAAAAGAGATTCCATTTTTATTCACTGTTATCAAAAGGTAAAAAAGTTTTAAAATCCTAACATTTGCCATTCATTACTTGTGTTTACAATCTGGCTTTTCAATTAATATTTAATTTTATATGTTGGATCAAGTTTCAATCAAATAGCATAGCATTTGATCTGCACTGAAATAAAAAAAAACAAAAAAAAACAACACAGAGGCTGAGCCCAAATTGCAACAAACAATTCAAATACCTATTTCAGTAATTCAGCGGCAATGAAAAAGTTTAGATAGTAGTTATTACTATACTGCAATAGACATAAAGATGTTAATTTTATATCTTGTAGAACTAATCCCCAAGCCTGCAGTACATTATGAGGACCCGCCCCTTTACCTGTGTCTGCGTTTGGGTCGCCTCGAGAAGCCCCAGGCCACGACTTGCCCCATAGAAGCTTATACAAAGAAGAAGCCAAAACCTGAATACTGGTTCTCCATACCAAAGGAAAAGTATGTTTTGATTAATGTTTTAATCATAATAGTCTTTGTTTACTTGTTGGCGTTTTTTTAAAATAAAGACACCAGGAGATATAATTAAAGACATTCCTTAGATATTAAGATCCATTTTTGCCCATGTACAGTTAACATGCGAGATATTTTACTAAAGTTAAAGATTGTTTTATTGGTTGTATGAAATAAGCAGTTTTCTCTATTTCTGCCACATTCAAACAGTAAGTAGAATAAATCTAAATCTAAACAACACCATTAAATAGTAAATACTACAGTAAACTATATTTTTTCCAGAATATGGCCTGACTTTTGTCATATCTTTGGGATAAGATTATAAGTGGAAAACTGATTTATCTGATTATTGTTTTTTACCCCACAGCCCTTAAGGGCTGTCGGGTATTGTTTTCACCCATGGTGTCCGGATGGGAGGGTGGGCGGGAAATAGTTTGTCCAGGCTGTATCTCAGAAACCGTAAGGTGTAGGAAGTTCATACTTGGCAGGGACATTGGTTGGGGGATGTAGGTGTGCAACATCATGGTCTGACCTTGATTTGACCTTTGACCTTGCCGTAGTGACCTTGACCTATAAAGCCTTGTCCGGGCTATATCTCAGCAACTGTAAGGTGTAGGAAGTTGATACTTGGTAGGGACATTGGTTGGGGGTAGTAGGTGTGCAACGTCATGGTCTGACCTTGATTTGACCTTTGACTTTGCTGTAGTGACCTTGACCTATAAAATCTTGTCCGGGCTATATCTCGGAAACCGTAAGGTGTAGGAAGTTGATACTAGGTAGGGACATTGGTTAGGGGGTGTAGGTGTGCAACGTCATGGTGTGACCTTAATTGGACCTTTGATCTTGTCGTAGTGACCTTGACCTTTAAAATCTTGTTGCACCTTTGGGTCTGTCTTTTGATGCAGATTAAGCACTGTTAAAGTCATATTGGAATTTATTAAGAATTTTACTTTTATAACTTCCCATTGTAAGAGATGGAATTTCATCAAGTGAGCCACAGATTTTGCTCCAACACCACTATAAAATCTTGTCCGGGCTATATCTCGGAAACCGTAAGGTGTAGGAAGTTGATACTTGGTAGGAACATTGGTTAGGAGTTGTAGGTGTGCAACCTCATGGTCTGACCTTCATTTGACCCTTGCCGTAGTGACCTTGACCTTGAGGTGTAGGAAGTTGATACTCGTTAGAGACATTGGTTATGGGGTGTAGGTGTGCTATGTCATGTGACCTTGATTTGACCTTTGACCTAGCTGTAGCGACCTTGACCTAGAAAATCTTGTCCAGGTTATATCTCAGAGACTGTAAGATGTAGGAAGTTTATACTTGGTAGGGACATTGGTTGAGGGTTTTAGGTGTGCCACGTCATGGTGTAACACTGATTGACCTTTGACCTTGCTGTATTGACCTTTAAAATCTTGTTTCACCTTTGGGTCTGTCTGTTGATGCAGATTAAGCACTGTTAAAGTCATATTAGAATTCATTAAGAATTTCCTTTTGCAGTTCCCATTGTAACAGATGGAATTTCATCAAGTGAGCCACAGGCTTTTCTCTAACACCACACATAAGCATTCATTGAATGTATTGCCACTTCTGTATGCATGGGTAATATCCAAAACATCCAAACCATAATTCAGCCATTTTTGGTTAACTGATAAATGCTGTCATTTTATTATTGAATTATCTTGTTTTAATACTTCATCTTTATATACATTTTTTTTCCTTAGATATTATTTTCTCTACTTAGGCATTATTTGGACCTTAATATAACTTACACTGCTCTGAAAGTATCTTGAACTTTGTACTGTTACACTACTTCTATATCTCATGGTGTTGAAAAATATTTCCCCAGGCTGTGGGGTACGGGTATCTCTGATGCTATTTTCTTTGTTCCTAAGCACCAACAACCAGCTTAATCAATTTTAAATAACAGATTGTTGCATTTTGTATTAAATATCAATTTTTCATAAACGTCTTTCAAGATTTCTTGAAAATATTGTTACATGTTTTTAAATGTTGGTGAAAAACCAGTTGTGACGTGTGTCTTAGTTTGTGTTACATTGAGAAAAATCACAAACTTTGACCCTGACCCTTGTGATGGACTACAGTAGCATGTACTTTGTTGCACAATTGTTGATTGTAGTTTTAGTCATATGAAGCCGTGATCTTACCTTGAGTCAATTGTGTCATTTTGATGTTTAACTTCATACCGTGTATGCAGGTACTTGTATAAGAATGTATAACATTTGTTGTCCTTGCCCTCTCAGATTTTATCCAAAATTGCGAAAAAAGAGTATGTAAAAGTTTGACCTGGACTTGACTTCAGAGTTAGGCATCCCCTTTAGTTCATCCTATATCCCACTGTATAATACCCAGGTCCATTAGTCCTAGATTCAGTTCAATGATTGTTTCACTAATGATGTTCCTGGACTTTCGAGCCCACCTCCAACAAAACATTTCACTGGCTTTCACATCATCAGTTGTCAGAAGTCTACAAAAAGCACAACTTTTTATAATGCATTTCCGCTATTTATTAGCTTTACCCTAATCTAATCTTATCTGATCTAGACTTTCAAAGTGTTTAATTTCATTCAATATATTGAATAGTCGGGGGTCCATTGATATAACTGGGTCATACCAGAGAAGACACACTGGTATGACATGCTACATGTTCCCAACTCATGCCTGTCCAAGGACTCGTGGATTATTATCTCATTATTCATCTCATTATTCCCTTTCTGCTGGAGAACCTGTGCTATCATAGAAAGGATCACCATAATGTTTGCTTACAATAAAACTAGAAAGCACTCTTAGAATGCATACCTCCACCAGGGAGGGGGGGGGGGGGGGGGAGGGAGTTTTTGATTCCAGAATTTGATCCAGATCTTTCCAAAAATATAATTACATTATTTACTACTTCCTTTGGACGGGCCTTGCCGACATAGAAACTTTAGTGAAGATTAATTTGTGAAGATTAGTTTCAGCTAGAAGGCTATAGTCATTGAAAATACAGTGAAAATGGGGAATTTTTTAAGTTTTCATGTCCAAAATATCATCCCAATTTTTTCTAAAATTGAATTACCTCTTGGCTTTGCCAAGCCCTACCCACATAAATAATTTCAACAAGATGTCCATTACTGTTGGAGTTATCATCAAGAGCCACAAACAGTTGCACGCGTTAACATGTCTGGCTGGTGCAAGTAATAATAATAACCAACTACTTAATCCATGTCCAATTGTGTCTGTATTTTTCAGAGTGGACCCACTGTATGCATTCTTCATCCAGTGGTCACCAGAGCTGTATGGGGAGGAGGATGAGATGGCTGACCCGAGTAGCCGTGGTTTTGTGGTCATTGAGGATGACGATGTAGAAGAAGAACTGGAAGTAATAGATGACTATTTTGAGGCAAAAAACTACAGCAGGGGCCGACGTATCAGCCTTAGTAAGGGCTGGGAGGTGAGAGAAGAAGCTGTATTATTGGTTTCATGTGGTAAAAAGTTTACCATTTCCATAAATTCATAAGTTCAGACAAAGATTAGCTATTTTTAGCTCATTAAATAGTGAACTGGTAAAATGATAAAATAATAAAACTTATTTGTTTCCAGCCTTTTTCATATTTTAGTAAAATTGTAAACATTTTGATGAGAGATGACAGAAAGGCTTCCAGTTAGGTGGGAGATCGGGGAAAATTGTCTTATTGCGTGTCCATTTCAAATTATGTATTATATTTATTAATATGCAAAATTGTATGATAATGCTGGATTACTAACTGCAAAACAGAATCAGAAAATTAGAAGTTTTAAGCTTAATCATTGCTGCATGTTTTTGGACTTTGTCAGGTGATAGATTGTACAGTAGAAAGATTTTAAAAGTTTTTATTTAATCATTTAGCAGATGTAAGTGCTTCAAAATGCAGTTTCATGAAAATGTAGTGAATATTTAAAGTATATAAAATTAATGATCTTTTCATATAATTATCATAAAAATTTAGAGATAAGTTATTTCTGATCTTAAACCTAATTAAAATGTTTTGAATTTTTGAAAATGTGTGGCGGATATTCCCAGGTGGTGAGCAGTGATGAAGTGAAGAGGAGACTTATGGAAGAAATCCAAGTCATCCCGGAGCTCCTGACACCCAGTGCAATATTACAGGAAGAACACACGCTCAACGTAAGTGTGGTTTTATGTGGGGAAAATACTGGAATAACCACCACCTGTGTGGTTATATGTGGGAAAAACTGGAGCAGCCTCCTTTCACCCAGTTCTAGGCAGTAAATTCCTACTCTAATTTCTGTGTTACCATACTGTACATCCAAATTACTATGATCAGAATGTTGATACATATCAGTAGTTGTTCATGTTTGCTATTAATCTCTCTGAAATATAGCTCGTATTCTTGAGGATTTAGTTTTTGAAGTCTGTGAACATGTTCCGTGTAAATATAAAGAGTTTTTATTCATCAGTTTAAAAAATGTATAGTGTTTTATTCAATATAAAAATATACACCATAACTATGTCATTTTTCAAGCTACAATTAATTATAATAAAATCAGTTTGTTATCTGAAAAATTGTTTCAGACAATAACTTCAGCACAAATCAGTGAAGATATAGCATTCCTGGTAAACGAGCCCCAATCTATTTGACAGTAAGATAAAAAAACCCATATCAATAAAAATTTAGCATAGAAGCATGTATTTCCTGCCATTAAAAAAATTAGAAGTGACAACCTTAAAAAATAAGGAAAATGTACATATTGAAATACTGTTATATACACATAATATTTAGAATGATTTATGAAATAGATTTTGAATAGTCTAAGATATCCATCCATCAGAAATCATTTTAAAATTTACAGATCACAGTGCATATGATGAAATGTTGCAAGTATGAATTGATGTGCCAAACTGGTACAGACAGTATATAATTTTCTTACTCTTTTTTCTAGTTTTTTGCATGTCTAGTTATTTCCAAATCTAGAGTTTATTAAATTATCTGTTCATTTTGCTGACTCAGCTTTCTGAAGTGTTACCACCACGTGCGGAGGGATATGCCTGGAGTTTGACTTACTGCTCTGCCAAAGATGGCTTCAGCCTCAAAACCCTCTACCGCAACAACCAGAAAGTCGATTCACCTGCTCTGCTTGTTGTTTTAGATACAACAGGACAGGTAAACTGATGTCTCGTCACTAGTTGATATCGTCACAGGTGTACCAAGTTCGGAGGCATATAGCTCCTGGTGTAATCTAGGTTTTTGTGTATGTTTCTGAAGGGGGTTGAGAATGTAAAGAAGTTAAATACAGGTGATCTGATACTGTGGCAGGTTCAGGTGGTGAGAGATATTTAGACTTTAAAGGATTTTTTGCTATACTTTTCACATATTTTGCCCTATAATTTGGAAGTGGTAATTCTGATGAGTCTCAAACTGTGCTAGGTATAACTTTGATATGTAATCCTTGTCTGTAGAAAATTTTAGGGCTGTAGGTTTACCCAAAGGGGTCGACTTAAGGTCTCAAAAGTGCCCACAGAGACCCAATTTATGCACTTTTTGCCACTTTCAAGCACTGTAGCTTTCAAACTATGTCTCTCATCTAAGTTAAATATCATCTGGGAATATATCTATGTGTTTTCTTATATGTGCCCCAACATTTAGGCCTTTAATAGACAGTTAACCTGTGTATCAGGACCATAAACACCCACCCGAGTGACCCTTATAAGACATTTTTCACATCTTTTTCCCTGTAACTTGGAAATGGTAAATCTGAGAAGTTTCAAACTGTATTAGATATATATTCTGTGTGTAATCTTAGTATGTAACAGATTTTAAGTCTGAAGCTTTAATTTTGAAGGTCAAATTGAGGTCTCTAAAAGGCTCCCAAAGACCCAATATTTGGACTTTTGGCTACTTTTAAGCCCTGTGACTGTCAAACTATGTGACTGATAGAGCTCAAATCCTATCTGGGAAGATATTAGTATGTTATTTATATATGTGCCAAAAATTAAGGCTTTAAGAAGACATTTAACCTGTGTATGAGGACCATAAATCCCCACCCGAGTGACCATTTTTAGACATTTTTCACATATTTTGCCCTGTAACTTGGAAATGGTAAGTCTAAGAAGTTTCAAACTGTATTAGATGCATATTCTATGTGTAATCTTAGTATGTGACAAATTTTAAGTCTGAAGCTTTAATTTGAAGGCCACATTTAGGTCTCTAGAAGGCCCCATAAAGACCCAGTATTTGGACTTTTTGCCAATTTTAAGGCCTGTGACTGTTAAACTATGTGACTGATAGAGCTGAAATCTCATCTGGGAATACATTATTATGTTCTTTTTACATGTGCCAAAAATCAAGGCTTCAAGTAGACATTTAACCTGTGTATGAGGACCTTAAACACCCACCTGAGTGACCCTTTTAAGACATTTTTCACATATTTTGCTCTGTAACTTGGAAATGGTAAGTCTGAGAAGTTTCAAACTTTATTAGATACATATTCTATGTGTAATCTTAGTATGTAACAAATTTTAAGTCTGAAGCTTTAATTTGAAAGCCACATCGAGATCTCTAAAAGGCCCACAGAGACCCAATATTTGGACTTTTTGCCACCTTTAAGCCCTGTGACTGTTAAACTATGTGATTGATGGAGCTGAAATCCCATCTGGGAATGCATTATTATGTCCTTTTTACATATGCCGAAAATCAAGGTTTTTAGTAGACATTTAACCTGTGTATGAGGGCCATAGACACTCGCCCAAGTGCCTTTTTTGACATTTTTTCCGTATTTTGCCCTGTTATTTGGAAATGCTTAGTGTGACAAGTCTTAAACTGTATTATATATAATTTTTGTTTGTTATGTATGTCCCCCAAAAAGTTTCAGATCTGTAGTTTAATTGCTAAGGTCTCTTTAGCAATTGTAAAATGCCCACAGAAACCCAATTTATGGACATTATGCCACTTTAAAGCCCAGTAACTGTCAAACTATGTGGGTTATAGAGCTGAAATCTTTGAATTTTTAAAAGGAAATGCCTGTCTATTTAAATTTTGAATATTAATAATGTTATGGCTATCTTAGTCTTTTAAGAACTTATTTTTGTGTGTTATACCTCTGCTTGCTGAGTTTTTAACTTTTTAAAATGAAACTGGTTAAACGCCGGTTAAACATATTCAAGTAGACAAAATGGACACTTTAAGTGAGCTTTAAGTCCCAATATTAATGAAATTATATCCGTATGTAGTAAAACTAGGGGATTTTTAACCCTCAACTAGCCCAGTTTTATTCAACTTGCCTCAGTTAATTTTGACACAGCTCCTACAGTTATGAACTCATTTCAGTTGATAATCACATACTTAAAATTCTCAATTCTTTTTGTATTTGAGTACCCCTTTTATATAGATTGTTTGTTTACCATTTATGCTGTAGCACTCCATCTCTTTGAGAGAACATGTAAACTGTGTAAAAAAGATGTAGAAGATGAGATACATTTTGTTTGTGTTTGCCAGCTTTAGAGCTGATTCGTATGAAATATTTCAAAATTTTAAATATAGATAAATCTGAATTATTAATAGATCAATTATCAAGGGTATTAACTCATATGAATGTCAATATGGTTATTAATTTTATTTTTGATTTGTGGCAAGAAAGAAAAAGTAAATTATATTGTTAATTTTTATGTATTGAATTGCTGTCTTTATTTACTGTATCTTACCTCAAAATATGTTTGCTCTGTTTGTTATTAACTCTCTATTTAAAGTGACTTATAAGCCCATATAGGGCTGGGTATTACTTCAATAGTTTTTGTATAATCCTTGTCAACATAATACATGTCACTATAATAAACTAATAAACTAAACTAAGTCCCAACCCACATCCCCCACCCGGATTCCCCCCACCCACCTCTGGGACCTCCAGCTATATTGAGTGACACTAAATAAACAAAGGTATTTAATGATATCAGATGAGAAACAAAGACCTCAATGGGGTTGCAGATCTTGTGTAATAGTGAGAGAGGTGTGGAGAAGGGGAGAGGGGTGGGGGTGGGAGGTGGTGGGCTTCATTACATATAACACAAAGGGGAGTCAGAACTGAGATTGTGTCACATATTTAGGTTGCATATATATGGACCACATATACAGGTATAGAGGAAATGAATAACTGAAAACAATTTGCAAATTCTAAAAATAATATAATAAAATAATAATATAAATAATTCTTTTTTAAATAATATTTTATTTGTGAACAAATATAGAAACAGATATGCACTTTTGGGATTATGAATTTTAGAATGGACATTGAATCATCAATCATTTAAATACTTTGAAGGAAGATTGAAAAGTATGATGAGTTGAGTTAAAAATAATATTTTATTTGTCAACAAATATAGAAACAGATATGCTCTTTTGGGATTATTATTTTAGAATGGACATTCAATCATCAATCATCTAAATACTTTGAAAATAGGTTTAGAGTTATCATTGCAGGAAGATTGAAAATATAATTTGAGTTATGTATTCGGCGTCTGGGGATACACCATCTTCCTTGGAAGATATAAACAGAGTAGATTGATGTGCTGAAGTTCATATAATAATGGGTAATTATGTTTTTAAAAATTCCCGATCAAAACCTGTGGCGTGAGTGATGACCTGTCTGGGGATATGTTGGCGCCGAGTTGGCCCAATCTAGTTTTTTTATTATTATTATTAAAGTGTGAAACTCAGGAGGAAATAGAACCAGATGTTCTGCTGCGTACAAAGTAACCTTTGACCTTTTGTAATCCTTGACCTACTTATGGTAGATTTTAGATGCCGAATGCTATATTTTCCTTCTAGTGAAATGGTTTTGTAAATATTGACCTACACATGATGTGTCCCAGGCATCTAGTGCTAAGTTATACTGTTTAAAGATTGGAAGATTTACCAGGTTCTGTGACCTTTGACTCCTTTCTCATGTGTAATAAAGCTAAGCACCTGTGGCAATATTACCTCTTCATAATGCCCCAGTTCTTTGACCTTTGAACTAATTCTGGTTTATTCTAGTGCCATGGTATCCTGCTTAGAGACTGACCTAGTTCTGGCTTACAGAATGACCTAATTCTTTAACACCTGAGCCACTTGTTATGTACTACTTCTAGGTGTTTTGTGCAATGTTATCCTGCTTACAGAGTGACCTACTTTGAAGACCTCTGACCTACCTGTTATGTACTACTTGTAGGTGTTTGGTGCTATGTTATCCTGTGGGCCAAAGCTGAGTGATCATTTTTATGGTTCTGGAGAAACCTACCTCTTCACATTCTGCCCTGAGTTCAAGGTGAGAGAGCAGTAATAGAAAACTGATCTTTTGATAGCAGTCTTATTTGTACACTGTGAAAGTATCTGAAGAAAGTTTTCAAAGACACTGTCTTTAGTCGTTAAAAGCTCAGGAAGTGTAGTATTAAATTGATTCACTTTGGTTGTCATTACTACTGTTTTGTCTACATATTTTTACAGCATTTCAAGTGGACAGGAAACAACAATTTCTTTGTCAAAGGCAATTCAGAGAGTCTGGCTGTTGGATCAGGAGAGTATGTGACCTTTTCATTTGTGTGTTAATTTTAAGTTTTTAAAAAGTTTTCAAGATATCAGTCCTATATACTTATAAATTTGTTTGGGAAATTTATAGATCTCAGCTGGCCCTTTTCTGGATGTTATTTTATGGAGTATTATCATAGTAGATTTTGGATTACATTTTCTGTTTACTTTGATCTATGCATTTTATTAGATTAACATGTGGATCAACACAGATTAAAATGGCAGTTGTTGAATGAGGGATAAGATGAATATACAGGAAGGTGGTAGTTGCTTACCAATGTCTGTGTATAATACAGAATCTTGAACAACTATTATGTACTACTTTTATCCATCCCCTGAAAAGCCCATTGTAACATGATCCAAACAATGTTTTGAAAGCAAAATTCGTCCCAATTGATAAAATGAAAATTATAAATTATTTGTCTATTTTTGTCAGATATAGTGGGTATTTGTATTTCTGTAGGGGTTCGTTCGGCCTGTGGTTAGACGGGGACCTGTATCATGGACGTACGCAGCATTGTGAGACGTTTAATAACGACATTCTGACGAGCACAGAGGACTTTGTGGTGAAAGCTGTGGAGACCTGGACCTTTGTGTGACACACATCCACAGTTCAAAGGTAATGGAAAACTAGAGATCGGTCCGTATCAAAAATGTGTACAACAGAAGTTGCCAATGCAAATTTTTTTCTGATTCTGGGACTTCATGTTTTAGTATGTACCACTATACAAGGTTCACACAAGTCAAGGGTTTGAAAACATCTGTATTTTTCCTGATTTCTTATCATTGTTATTTTATGTTATTGACCAGTAAGTCAGTGTTGACAATATTTGGCGCAGATTTGTAAGTGACAAGTTTGTGACAAGTGGAACACATATTTGAAGATCCAAACATTCAACAAAATGCTGTTCTCTTGTAGGAATAAGTGACATATATTGTTTTGTTGTAATACAATTTTACGTTGTTTTTGTGTTTTCTTGTCATTGTAGATTTTTACAGTCATCCTGTGATATTACATATCAGACCGATTGCATCAGATGGTTAAAAACAGACTCATTGAGAATTTAGGTACAAGTAATGTACGGGTTCTTTATGTGTGGCCATGTACACATATTCGCAGACTTAATTTTGTTGAACTGTATAGTTTGCTGATATTACACAAAGAAATGTAAAGAAAAAACTGTGTTCATAACGACGTATTATGAATAGATAATAGAATTTGCGTGAATAGAATATGTATGCTTTAAATAGTAGACAAATGGGGGAGTATATTTTGTAGTGTACGGTATACTTAGTATTATACCCTGCTTCTACAGTCAGGAGTTTTCCTCCGTGTTACAATGTATCTTATAGCTGATAAAACACAGCTTTTCATTTGAATTGCTTGTTCACTCTTTTCATGATATGTCCAATCTTCTTGTAAAAAATAGAACTAAGTGATTTTATTTCAAGAGAAGATACTTCTTAAGAGTTTCCCAGATTAATCTTCGAAGCTTGCCTATGGTGTCATAACTTCCTGTTAGAGTAAATAATCTAGAATTTGCCAGAAATCTAAAACTTGCCACCTCTAAAACCTTTGTTAATTCTATGAAGAAAATAATGCTTTGTCTTGCACTTGGTATATTTCAGTTCAAAACGCATTGATTTACTATACATTGAACAAATCTCACCTCGATTCATTATTTTTATTAGTATTTCCACATGTGGCGAATTTCAGATATGTCGCAAATTTTAGATGTCTTACTCTATAAGTTATATTCCTGGATCTTGGTGATCATCAATAGGTCAGAAGACTTATCTGTAATACTTCTCAGTCCTAATGCCAAAAGAGAGTATTTTATTTTGTAAAATAGTCTTATCCTCGTGGTTCATATTTCCCAAACAATTTCCAAAAAGAGCTTGGTCTTCCCCTTCCTCTGGACAGTGGAACTAGAGTATTAGGACATTCTGAGTAAGACATATGAAATTCTCTACAGTGACAGTATTAATAACTTGCCATGGAGACCATTTTTGTTAAGTTAAACAATATCTCACTGAAATGCTGCAAAAGAATACTTAATTTGGTAAATTTCCTTAAATTGTCTCAGATATAGTAGTTCGTTAAGAATATCTCGTAGTTTAAATTAGAGAGATTTCACATAATGTGCTGAATTTTTGCATACTTTGGCCAATTTTGAAAAAAAAGGTATGTGGTTGATTCATTGGCCACACTGAATACTTGTTGATTACTGCGGTGAAGTTCATATTGTTTTATTCTACATTGAATGGGATTCACTAGTCATGTATATGTTTTAGTATACTCCGTGTGCTGTTTTATCTCACCGAGCTATTAATCTGGTTATTTTTGTGCGTGTATTTTAAGTCACATGTTTTGCATTGTGTTAAGAATAACTTATAGTGTGAATAATAATGAAATTCAGTATAAAAAGTAGTAAATGATAAAAAGTTTTCAGTTTTTTTTCTCTCTCTCTCTCTCAAAAAAAAGAAGCCAAATAGTGCTTACTCATCACACCAGCTGATATGTTTTCTAATGAAACAAAATTTTTATACTTTTAACATTTGAAACTTGAAAACCTATTTTTCAAATTCACAATGTGAAAAGTTGTGACAAAATGGTACTGCGATAAAAATTAAAATTGTGTTAAATTGCTGTAATAATTGTTATATACTGTTACTAATCAGCTATTTGCAATATGGAAACAATATGGTATGTCAAGCGCATGTGTTTACATGTCTCGCCTTGTACATGACACTGTATGTTAGAGTGAGTTTGTGTAATCCGTCATTGCACATATTTTCTGCTTTGTCCAGAGAATATGTATGTACTTATACAGTTGTCTTGGAATTCATTAAGTCGCTCATGTTAGCATCAGTGAATACCCTGAATTAAGCAGAATTATATAAAGAAAATATGTATGTAATGAAATGTGTGAAAGTAAATAGTAAAAGCCTCGTATCTCAAATGTTCATGTATTTTATATTAATGTTACAGAAAAATTTGATTTCATATGTTCCAAAATTTAACTCCTAATATATCGTCCATTGCCACTGGACCCGGATAAATACGGTATGCACTTCCTTAGACAAAAGTCTAAGAATACGAAAACATTTCTATGAAAAAGAATTTCTCAAAATTTCCGTAAAAAGTGTATTTTCAATACATTTTATCCTACAAATAATACCGACTGTCGATCAGCCATTGCATCCACTTTGTCATTATTGCCTTAAAAAATCTAAAATTACAAAAAATAAGGTTTTAACATAAACTTAAAATGCCTCAATGGAGCTGTGCACTCTCAGAGTGGTCATGTTCAAATTAAAAAAGTAGTACTGAGATTTTGGTCATTGTTGAATGATTGTTTAACATTGTGCGTAATACTTTGTTTCAGTTATATTACGAGACCACCATTTCAGTTCACCCGAGTCACTGTGTATCTTCTCATACCTAGCCCAGGTACCATATTCTTCAAAAACACTTGGACTGCTCCTAGCTTGGATTCTAAGTTTCTCTCAAGCTTTTACTAACTTAGATCAAAATGGTATTCGTCAACATTCAACATAGAGGATAGAATGTTTGTAAAATATGTAATTATTGAAGGGAAGCTTGTGTTTTATGATAGTAAACTGTGACACAATATTAAAAACAGAATTTTCTCTCTCAAAAAAAAAGAGTTTTTCACCATTTTAACAAAGCAGGTGATTCAGTAAACAAGACCAAAAGGGGTTTCGGTCTACTAGCGTGAGCTGTAAAGCCATCAGAGGCATGAGTAGTGCACAGAAGCGGACACCAATATCAGGACTAACATAGCCCATTGCTGCTTAACTTCAGTAAACAGGCACTCGTGTTACTGCACAATAATTCATGAAAGTCCGCAGATAAAAAAAAGAAAAAAATGGGGAAAAAATTGATCTCTAGAAGCATGAGCCTCGCTAGAGCTTATGCTTGAAAACAAAGAACACGTTACGTAAGAATTGTTGTGGAATAAGACTAGGGAGTTTTCCTGACTTAGAATCTAAGTAATGCTTAATAAAGTAGAGGTTGATGAACAAAGTATTGTTGAGAATATAGCCCCAGAACTTAATCAGTCATCCATCCAAGTACTAACCAAGCCCAGTGCTGCTTGAGTGGTCAGACAGGAACTGGTCAGTTGTTAAAAAATATAGGTAACTGGGCCATATTTTCACTGTGCGTCATGTAGGTGGGAGAGCCTGCTCCATTGAAATTCACTTACGTGTGAAAACTGGAGGTTTCTTGAGGTTTAACTTGTATGTACAGATGTCCCATTATATTGGGAATTTAATAATAAATAAATCCATCTTTTACTTTCGTAAGTTTATCTAAATGGTAAAGCAAACTGGAAAGTTCAAATGAAAATAATATATATAGATGCATAGTTATCTGTTTAAAGATACAGTTGTGTGAAGTTTCTCAACAAGTAAAACTTACAGAGATAAAAGTGACTGGTTGAACAATAGGAGCTTAATAGGTGGATGGTAATCCTTTTGAGCTGATCAATTGTGTCAGAATTAAAAACCTGACTATTTGATCAGAGAAATGTATTAGTATTACAGGTGTTTTGTGTTTCTGTAAATTTATTCACCACAAAGCCAAATAATCCAATGTGCGTGCATTAGATGTAACATATAACAAGAGAAAGAGAAGGTATTTCAGCCAATAAATATACTGGTAAATTTTGTCAAACAATAACTAACATTCTGTAAATACTTAACATACTAAGTTATTTCATTACAATGGATCTCCTCAAGCAAAAAGTACTATTAAAATATGGAAAATGTATTGATACAATATGGTAAATAAGATAAACTGTAAAAAAAAATTGTAATTTAATACGTAATACTATTTTATTGTATGACAACTTCTGTATGTAAATCAGTTTGCGATGTCCCCTTGTTGGGCTATGATTCTCACCTAATGACTGGTGCACAATATAGACATCAGTCATTAATAAAGCTGAAACGATTATTCGTACTTATTGATTATTAGGTTATCAAAGCACTAGTCGACACCAATATTGTGAAATCGGTTAACTATTTTTTAATGTATATTATACCATGGGGATTTTACGCAATCATTAAAACTATGAATACTTCGAGTTGAGATCGTAAAAGGGATCAAATTAAAGGATTTTATCTGTATTGTATTTTTAAAATATCAAAATATTACATTATTTGCCATTTTACCCAACAATCTGGTGAATTTTTTGATTTTCTGGCATCTCGCGAACCGCCATTTTGTTTGTTTACATCCAGAACACATATACATGTGATGTTTTCTGTATTTCTCACAAAAAACTTTGAAAACAGTTAATCAGTTAGATGACGGTTGATGCAAGCGACTACCCAGCAAACAAATTGTGCTTATCATTTCAGCTCTAGTCATTAAACCAAATAACCCCAGATAGACTTAAGTTTCTAAAAACTTTCTAGCTGATGGTTCAACATAAAGCCAGATAAAGTTTTCAGTGAGTCGTGCACACCCGTGTTTGAATACAATGAGACAGGAAAATACAGAAGACATCAACTGCCTTGAATCTTCAAACTTCACAGTCTTCTAACACCACCAGGCATCAACCAACATGTTGGAGCTATGCACACATTTTGCCGGAGCTTACATGACCAGTCCAGTACCTCTCCTTGTAAGGTTACATGACCTAATTCTCCCAAATGCTGTTTTGTTTTGAAATATGATCATCAGTATGTATTCTTAATGAATATGCATTACAACACATATTATCAGGAACCGAATGGTGAGGGAGTTCATATACATGGCTTGCCCTGAAGTCTGTTCACTCTGTGTATTTAATTTGGTTACAAAAAGTGTAAACATGCAGTTTTGTCAGTATACAAGGACAGTGTAACTTACGAAAGTATGGGATCATTAGTATTTAAGCATACATTTTAAACCAGTGAATATATTTTGGGCGTTAATAGAAATCAGATAAGAATTCCATCATTGCCAAATCGAACACCAGTCAAATTCTCAATGCTAAATTGAACAAATGTTGTAAATTTGGTCTAATACACAGACACTTGGAAATGTTGTATTGGTTGAGATTAAGTTAATTTTTAAATTAAGTTTATTTTAATATTTTAAGTAGTACTTGTTAAAATTTTGTGCTGAAAGTTGTTGTAAACTGGTCACAATCCGTATGCGCATTTACAGCTAAACCTGGACGACACATTATGGTTCACTTTATGCTGTGTAGACATTTAGCCTAGATCACTCCACACCTCGAGTCATGGTGTACATAGTTACAATATAGATATAGTGCTTTCGTGTTTTGTAGAGTATTAATCGCAATTGCTATTCTTTGTGCATTGCAAATTGTATTTCAAGGTATTACTTTTGTTTATTTTTTGGTTATTTTAATTGGCTTGTTCAAGCAACAGGAAATAAATGAATAAATCTTGTATGTACACATTGAATCGTTCTATTTTCATTGACTTTTGACTATGACCTTAAGTGGGAAGGTATTGGTCCTTTGGTTTTTAGGGAAGAATCTTGACCAACTAGTAATCACTGTTTTGTGCTTCCAGTCATCATTTATACATTGTGTTCAAAGAAAAGTTAAACCCAAATCAAATCAGTACACTGCATTAAATATTAAACCCTAATCAATAATGCTTTGTGTCAAAAAAGAACATTAAAGCAATAATGTCACTAAACAAACATCTTTAGTCTAAATAGTATAATACTCTATCACACTGAAATAAGTGTTTTTATGCCAGTTTGATTTCAGTGAGATTGTAATCTGATTTTTATATAATGATGACTTCTCTACTCTTACATGCAAGGTATTTGGTTTGAATCTTGTATTTGATAGTGCTGTAATGATATTTGTAGAGATTTGATAGTTTGCTCAATAACTTTCCCAAATCAAAATTGCCTGCAAATGATTAAAATCATGACTCAAAAATAAAATCTCCAATATGGCAGGAAATATATTATTTTCAGTTTCACCAAATTATGTAACATACCTATTCCATCAAGATTATGGTGAAATTTTTCTGAAAATATCAATGAATATCATATTTTTAACATAGTTACAAGATGTTATGGTCCATATTTTGTCATCTTACTACTTTGGAAAGTGTTCAAACTAGGTAGAATTTTGCTATCCCGTCAAGATACTAATCATCAAACCCCAAATTCTAAACAATTCCACAGCACTAGTAGATTATCTATTCCCCTGCTATTCTTGAGGTTGTGACCTTAAATCTTGACCCTGACCAGGAGTAGGAAGATTGCTTGCTGACAACTAGAGATATCCTCACTCCCTTCAACTAGCTGTTGTCATTGAACTTCTTCAGCATAAAATAGCAATAAATCAAATCAATAGTGCTCATATTTGCTGAATGACGCGATTCTCCTGTCTCACTCCAAAATAGAAGAAAGATGAACTATTATAACTGTCAATTTTTTATGTTTTCTGCACTCCATTTAGTGCCCTTAATGTGAAAAGGACATTCCAAGAAAATATACTGTCACCATTTAACATAAACTATACTTAAGCCATTTAAATCCTTTTTTTATGTATAACATGAAAATGCCAACTTGACATAAGGATAAATTTACACTGAAGTTTAATGGTAAGCAAGAGAAACAGACCATATAAACACATATAAAAAAAACATTTATCTTTATTTTTTGTGTCAGTAAAAATATAGTTGTATCTGAATGCCAAACGGGCACACAGTACCATTACAATTTTATCCAAAAATAGAAATAATCATTAGTACTGGAACAATGTTCATAATAGTCGGATAGTTCACTCATTGGCTGTTCCAAAGACTAAGTTCGGTTCAAATTCAGACTCTGCCAAACCTTTAGAAATTATCTGATGCTACTTTCATTCATCTATAAAGCTCGTAATTTATTGAGAATATTTTGCGAAATTTTCCCAAAAGATCTCTGAATTTTATGTTTTTATCATATTTTCATCAAAGTGATAAGAATTTATGGTAGATTTCTCTATTTTAATGGGTTTTGAAAACATTGGTTTCACGGTCAAACTATATTGAAGTTCACTAGTTTGTAGTTAACAAACATCAAAACCAAAATTCTTAATAACTTCACAGCACTAATAATCACAGACTACAGCAAAAAATACACCAGTGTAAAAAAAAATTTTAATTTTATCACAAATATTTCACAAGCTAATTACATAAAGTTTAAGTACCAGTAAACATTCTTTCACAAACTACTTCACTTTAAGTATATTTACACACAAATAAACTCTTATACAGTTAAACATAAACGCATCAGTGTCCATATTCACTGAGAAAATAGGGCCTTTCTCAGAAAAAAAGAGCTTTTTAATATCACCACTTGACCTTGATGCAGGGGTCAGAGGTCAAATTTGACACAAAAGATCCGTAAGCCATGATTTCCTGTAAATTGGTTTCTCATTCTGAATCCCAAGGACCAATGATAAGACAGATTAATATTTTGGTTGCCCACAAGCTTGAAGCTGTTTGTGGGAAACACTATACAAACAAGAGGGTCAAAGATGCCCCAAAAGGCAGGTTGCGCAGGCAGGAATAAGGTTAGCAACTGCTGTAATTACATTTCGAAACAAGGAAAGAAATGTTAGGTTACCCAGTTAAGATCAAACTGTTTTTGAGTTAGAGTCCGGAAACGGAAATTTTACAATTTTTACGGAAAGAATTACACCAATTTCGACAGGAACCTAGCTGTGATGGTGATCTATGTCCCTACCAAGTTTGAATTCGATTGGACAAACAGTTTTCGAGTTAAGAGTCCGGAAACAAAAATGTGGACGGACGGACAAATGAACAGACGGAATTACACCAATTTCGAAAGGAACCTAGCTATGATGGTGATCTATGTCCCTGTCAAGTTTGAATTCAATTGGACAAACCTTTTTCGAGTTAGAGTCCAGAAACAAAAAATGTGGATGGTCGTCGGACACATCAATCTAATAGGCGGGTTGGTTACACGCAACCCACCTAAAAATACTTTTCTAATGGCAATTTTGAAAATCCTCAAAGTTTTTTGATGGAAAATCTCTTATTTACTATGAAATTCTTGGCACAAAAAATAAAACAATGTTTGTGAGTGATGGTCCAGCAAAAACACTTCGACTGACAATGGTAAAGTGAAGTGGAAAGTATTCTCTTTTTGAATCTTGATTTGAAATTTGCCAGAGTATCAGACTTGGGGTCAAATACTTTTACAAGTATTTAAATCCAAATACTTTACAATTTTTCAAATGCAAATACTTTTACTTTCTTCAATTGCAAATACTTTTCAAAAGTATTTCAATAACTTTTTCAAATACTTAAACTTTTATATATTAGCATACATCAATATATTCTATGTGAAAATTGTAACACAAAATAATACAGTGGGAATGAGCTACAGAATAAAGTACATTTGCAAAATGTATTTAAAAGTATTTGAATCTTTTTTTCAAGTGCATATGCAAATACTTTTCATTTGAAAATCTCAAATGCAAATACTTTTGAAAAGTATTTAAAATGCATTTAAATGCAAATACATTTGACCCTATATCTTCAGAGTTTATCAAATTAATCCCTGGTAGACGCCCTTTAAAAATAAAATATTCAAAATTTGCACCAGTTTTGCATCAAGGCAGATCAGAGTTCTAACATAGAAATAGTATCTGAGAGACCATACCCCATAGCCTGGGGAAATAGCAATGGACACCAAAAAGTGTAACTGATATGGAGTCCCTGAACTATATTATATCAGTACGATTTTTTCATGACATATACTGTCATAAATTAACATAAACAACATTTAAGCCATGGAAGAACCGTACTTTTTTTTGAAAAATGTGAAAATGCCAACATGAAAAAAGGATAAATTTATACTGAAGTTTAATAGGAAACAGAGAAACACACCATATAAAAATATATAAAACATTTCATTCAATATATATAAAAATTACATCTTTATTTTTTGTGTCAGTAAAATTAATCGAGTCTGAAAGCCAACCAAGTATACAACAGAATTATAAATTTATCCAAAACTAGAAATACTCACAGATAACAGCAAACTATACAAAAATATGAAAAAATAATTTAAACTGTATCACAAAAATATATTCACAGCACAATTAGACATTGGTGATAGGATCTAACTGAAGTATGTCCCAAACTCTATTGGTAAATAGCATTGAGATAGGTTCAACGGAAAATTCCAACTTTGGGTTGGGAAGGAAGTCACTGAATTTTACAAAATTATCAAAAATGTTTAATACTCTCCCAACTTGTGCCAATCTTTATTTATACCTCTTGTCATAAGTACAAAGAAAACTTGGCACAAGTAAGGAACTAGGTCAAGAATATGGAACCAACAATTAAATCAACTCTATTGGGACCTATTTTGGAATGATTTTATCGATCACTAGGTTTTGATTTTAACCAGTCTTGCGGCAAACCACCAACAAATATTTAGGAATAGAATAAAATGTCATGTAAACAGATCAACCAACACTCCACCTGAAACCAGTTGAAGAGTAGACTTTACTGAATGAAAAATAAACTGAAGCTTCTTTTGGCTCATCCTTTGAATATATCACTTGGTTTTTAAATTTTAAGTTCTTCCTGAAAATTTCTTATCTTCTTTCTCTCTTGTAAATCAACACCTACTTCTGAGTTCAATGCTTGTACGTTAGTTATAAAACTACAAATAACATTAACAACATGTTGCCCATCAACATCCATTTAATCTTCTTTCTTCCGTCCTATGTATTCATTCATTCCAGTACTTATTCCAAAGAGATCCATCAAAACACAAGCACACTTTGTTGGAAGAAGGCTGAAAAATTGAAAAAGAGGTGAAAAGAATTGCATTATTATAGGAATAACCCCCGACCAAACCACAGTATATGCAGAATCTTACCATGGTTTAAGGTTATATATCCCACAGGTGGAACCTGAGGTTTATTGCCTCAAACCATGGTAAAATTCTGTGTATACTGTGGTTATGGAGGGGGTTATTCCTATTCTAACATGACATATTATTTTAAGATGAATAATTATTGCAAATTTTATGGTAAAACGTTTATTGTTACGAGAGCCATAACGAGTGATAATAGGGAGCTGTATTTTATCCTTGAAGTACCTGGTCGTTAAGCCAATCAGAATCAAGGACACATCTGTGTCATGTTAGAATTTGTATTAATAGTAAATATATTCTTTATTACAATACATGACTCAAGCAATGTTTTATCCATCCTGCCTGCTCAAATACAGCACAAGCCTTTGAATTTCAGTTCCACTATCTAAGTTCATTTGAAAAAGTAGTTAAAATTAAATATCCACTTCTGTATTCCTTCAAAGTACTTTTTGTTTCATAAACTCATTGACTTACCCTTTCAGAGCGTAGGTGAAGTAAGTAATTCTTGGCATGATAAGTATGTGCTGATTGGTCAATATGGCATCAATAATCCGGTCAACTGCATAATCAGGATCCATGATGGGAAGAATACGTGGAAATCTGAATACACGGATACATTCGGCTCAGTCATTTCAATGGCATCATTAAAATAAATGGATTTTAAGCAACATATTACATATCTGCGAAATAAGTAAGATTTGAACATCAAGATTGACTAAAGATGCAACAAATGTCCTCTTGTGTAGTTCTACATATTAATAGTAGGAATAATGGAGAATAGATTTAACTTGATGCAATAGGTTATACAACACTTTTTTATTTTGCTTTTGCCTCTCGCAACAAAATTTTTGAGGTTTTGGTAGAATTATTGTGCTGTATTAAAACTTGCACAGCAAATTTTCAGCAAAATTACAAAAATTTAACAACAGCTTTTCAATCACATACTTTATCTTTGCTTTAGGTCCACTAAGGGCAGTATTTATCCTATACTCAAAAGGCCATATTCACAAAGAGGGATTAAGATTACCTATACATTAGATTACAGTTTATTGCAAATGACTCAACTAATCTTTGGCTTAAATCTATATTCACAAGGTCAAGCTGGATTTTTGCATTAAGTACTGTAATAGAAGATTCATATTTCATCCAAAAGTAAATCCACTTGGAAGGGTGAACTTCTCTATAAATACCAAACTTAGTCCTAATCCAATTTTTTTTTTTTTTTTGGTTAACGTATTAAGCTATTTTTAACGGATCTTTCAATACTCCTTTCTGCAAATACAGACCAAGTAAACCATTATCTTAATCTGTGACATACCCTTAAGAACCCCATCCAATGCTTACCTGGTTTTCACACCATCAAACATGCCTGTGTTGATGAAATAAGGACACACCACTGTGGTGTGGATTCCATTGTTTCCTTTTGCCTGATAAAATTTACACAAAACTCAAGATAACAACATAACAAGTCCGTGTACTGTGTTTTATTACACCACTCTACACAATTTCTTCAGTTTTAGACTTTATTTCACATATTTGCAGTGTAAGTTTACAGTTTTAATTGAAATGGTGATACTGTTATACATCTTTAGAGATTGATATTGGCAACCCTGTCCCAAAACAATACATATCACCAATATCGATACGTAATGCACCCACTACAAATCTGTCATTATTAGGATATAACAGTCTGCATAATAAACTTATGTAAGGATTGGTTAGTCTTGTTACAATATTCAATGGTGGACTGATATCTGAATCTGAGCATCAAAAATAAGACCCCTGATGAGTACTGATTTTTGCAAACAAAATTGAGGTATAATTGTGATTGGAATCTTGTAATAGTGATATTATGGACACAAAATTATTCTGACAGTATGTTATGCAAATATTATATTTTCTGAGTGCATGAACACTTAAAACATTTGCGGTTTGCAAATCATGCTGAAATCTGTGTATATATCTTGTTAAAACTTCTGGTTCATTCTACTGTCATCATTGTACCAAATGGATACTTAAAATACTGGAAGTTGTCCAAATCCTATTGTAATGTGTGTACATATCTTGTTAGTATTGTTTACCTCTGGCTCTACTGACATGGCATTACTAAATGAACATTTTGTAATCACAATACTCCACTGTACTGAAAGTTTTTTTAAATATTGCAACGTCTCCAATACCAAGTGACTTACAAACAGTTCATGTCTGAGTGACTCATCAAATCCCACAGCCGCAAATTTGCTGGCACAGTAATCAGCCAGCGTACACACACCAAACAGTCCTGCAGAGCTTGCTATGGTCACAATGTGTCCATGGTTACGCTCAATCATGCCAGGTAAAAAGGATTTAGTAGTCTGAAAGTATACAAATAAATGAGTACTATTAAAAACATAGCGAGAAAGCTTTAATTTACTATACATTCAACCAATCTCATCTCAATTCATTCATTTTATTAGTATTTCTACATGTAGCGAATTTTAGAGGCGCTCGTCCATTATCCGCCAGAAGTACCGTCCTTTTATAGAGGTCATAAAGTACTCACCCTCAGACTTTATTTCTACATTAAAAACCAAGCAATTCAATAAATCAATCAAACCAAGTATTTTACAACAAAGTAACACCAAATTCGCCACCAACACAGTAGTTTAAGCAGGCAGCACAACATGTTTACCCAGAAATGTGCAGTAGCATTGACATCCATAGTTTTCTGCATCAGTTCATCTGAGCAATCCAAGAACTTCTTGCCAGTGACGATACCTGCATTGTTCACAAGTATGTCCACAATACCCACATCAGTCTTCACCTGCAAAAAAAGATATTGATAAATGAATGGAACTGGATGTAGCATCTGGAGAAAAAGCACCTCTGAATGTAACCAATTTCATGTAATACAGAAAGAATTCCTACAGGTGAATGATTCAGAACCAAACATAAGGGAGAATAAGGTAATGTTATTTGATCTTAAAGTAGAGAAGGGTCACCAGCACCAATCTTGGTAGACAGCATTTTACTGAAATACCGTGATGAAATTTTACAATTGCCATTGCACTTGTCAATACAAATAATGGAAGGAAAACTTGTAATATTGGAAACAAACCTCAAATTTTAAAAAACTGTCAACTTTTATCCCATATGTCTGTTCATTTAGGAACTTTTATTGCTCTTTCATTGAGAGAAAATAGCATCAGAGATGCCCGTACCCCACAGCCTAGGGAAATATTTTCAACACCATGAGATATAGAAGTACTGTACCAGTACAAAGTTCAGGATACTTTCAGAGCACTGTAAGTTCCAAACAATGTTTAAATGGAGAAAATAATGTTTAAAAGAAAGATAATGCATGTAAAGATGAAGTATTAAAACAAGATAATTCAATAACAAGATGACAGCATTAATCAGTAAACTAAAATTCAACACTCTTTATCTACATCTGCATGGCATTAGCATGCATACAGAAGTGGTAATACATTTAATGAATGCTTATGTGCGGTGTTGGAGCAAAATCTGTGGCTCACTTGATGAAATTCTATCTCTTACAATGGGAAGTTATGAAAGTAAAATTATTAATAAACTAGAAATAGGACGCCCTGTTGATAGTAGATGCGAATAGAAACAGGATAGCATAGAAGAACACACATTATCATGTGTAATGTCCACCCCATGAACCTTTTGCCAAAATTGTACAGTAGTCTTACAAGACCCTGTTTCATTTGTAAAATATATCAATGATGCTTAAATATTTATTAGTTTGGATGTAAATTATTTCAGCTTCATGCCTTTTTGCATTGGTTGGGTTGAAAATTTTGACGAAATCACTCTATCTTGCACGGTTAAGAAGATAGAAGCAAATTCCTGTTTTTCTATTTTTGGCAAAAATTTGAAAATTCAAAATGGCCGCCATTTTTGGGAAAAGGAAATTTTTTTGAAAATTGCCAAGAGTACATTTCTTAGATACCCTATGGGTCGAAAATTTCAACGAAATAACTCTATTTTGCACGCTTAAGGCGAGCTTGTGTTTTTCCATTTTGGGCAAAAATTCGAAAATTCAAAATGGCCGCCATTTTTGGGGAGGGGAAAATTTTTGGAAAATTGCAAAGAGTACACTCCTTAGATACCCTGTGGGTTGAAAATTTCGACGAAATCGCTCTATCTCACACAGTTAAGGAGATAGAAGCAAATTTGTGCTTTGCCATTTTTGGCAAAAATTCGAAAATTCAAAATGGCCGCCATTTTTGGGGAGGGGAAAACTTTTTAAAAGTTGGCAAGAGTAGAATTCTCAGATACCCTGTGGGTCGAAAATTTTCCCGAAATCGCTCTATCTCGCACGGTTAAGGAGATAGAAGCAAATTAGTGTTTTGTCATTTTTGGCAAAAATTTGAAAATTCAAAATGGCCGCCATTTTTGAGGAGGGGAAAATTTTTTGAAAATTGCAAAGATTGCATTCCTCAGATACCCAGTGGGTTGAAAATTTCGACGAAATCGCTCTATCTCGCACGGTTAAGGATATAGAAGCAAATTTGTGTTTTGCCATTTTTGGCAAAAATTCGAAAATTCAAAATGGCCGCCATTTTTGGGGAGGGGAAAATTTTTTGAAAATTGCAAAGATTACACTCCTTGGATACCCTGTGGGTTGAAAATTTCGACGAAATCGCTCTATCTCGCAGTTAAGGAGATCGAAGGAAATTTGTGTTTTGCCATTTTTGGCAAAAATTCAAAATGGCCGCCATTTTTGGGGAGGGGAAAATTTTTGGAAAATTGCAAAGATTGCACTCCTTACATACCCTGTGGGTCGAAAACTTTGACGAAATCGCTCTATCTCGCACGGTTAAGGAGATAGAAGCACATTTGTGTTTTGCATTTTTGGCAAAAATTCGAAAATTCAAAATGGCCGCCATTTTTGGGGAGGGGAAAATTTTTGGAAAATTGCAAAGAGTACACTCCTTAGATACCCTGTGGGTTGAAAATTTCGACGAAGTCGCTCTATCTCACACAGTTAAGGAGATAGAAGCAAATTTGTGCTTTGCCATTTTTGGCAAAAATTCGAAAATTCAAAATGGCCGCCATTTTTGGGGAGGGGAAAACTTTTTAAAAGTTGGCAAGAGTAGAATTGTCAGATACCCTGCGGGTTGAAAATTTCGACGAAATCGCTCTATCTCACACGGTTAAGGAGATAGAAGCAAATTTGTGTTTTGCCATTTTTGGCAAAAATTCGAAAATTCAAAATGGCCGCCATTTTTGGGGAGGGGAAAATTTTTGGAAAATTGCATAGATTGCATTCCTTAGATACCCTGTGGGTCGAAAATTTCGACGAAATCGCTCTATCTCGCACGGTTAAGGAGATAGAAGCAAATTTGTGTTTTGCCATTTTGGGCAAAAATTCGAAAATTCAAAATGGCCGCCATTTTTGGGGAGGGGAAAATTTTTTGAAAATTGCAAAGATTACACTCCTTGGATACCCTGTGGGTTGAAAAATTCGACGAAATCGCTCTATCTCGCAGTTAAGGAGATCGAAGGAAATTTGTGTTTTGCCATTTTTGGCAAAAATTCGAAAATTCAAAATGGCCGCCATTTTTGGGGAGGGGAAAATTTTTGGAAAATTGCATAGATTGCCTGGAGGGGAAAATGTTTTGAAAATTGCAAATATTACACTCCTCAGATACCCTGTGGGTCGAAAATTTCGACGAAATCGGTCTATCTTGCACGGTTAAGGAGATAGAAGCAAATTTGTGTTTTGCCATTTTTGGCAAAAAATTCGAAAATTCAAAATGGCCGCCATTTTTGGGGAGGGGAAAATTTTTTGAAAATTGCAAAGATTGCACTCCTTAGATACCCTGTGGGTCGAAAATTTCGACGAAATCGCTCTATCTCACACGGTTAAGGAGATAGAAGCAAATTTGTGTTTTGCCATTTTTGGAAAAAATTCGAAAATTCAAAATGGCCGCCATTTTTGGGGAGGGGAAAATGTTTTGAAAATTGCAAATATTACACTCCTTAGATACCCTGTGGGTCGAAAATTTCGACGAAATCGGTCTATCTCGCACGGTTAAGGAGATAGAAGGAAATTTGTGTTTTGCCATTTTTGGCAAAAATTCGAAAATTCAAAATGGCTGCCATTTTTGGGGAGGGGAAAATTTTTTTAAAAATTACCAAGCGTACAATGCTTAGATACCCTGTGGGTCGAAAATTTCGACAAAATCGCTCTATCTCGCACGGTTAAGGAGATAGAAGCAAATTTGTGTTTTGCCATTTTTGGCAAAAATTCGAAAATTCAAAATGGCCGCCATTTTTGGGGAGGGGAAAATTTTTGGAAAATTGCATAGATTACATTCCTTAGATACCCTGTGGGTCAAAAATTCTGTCGAAATCGCTCTATCTCTTACGGTTTCTGAGATATTAGCAAATTACTCAAAAGTAGTACTGAAAATACACAATGAAGTACCTAAATGGCTATTACTCATGTACTGACAAAGCTATCAGTCCCAAATGCAATACCAAGCGGGCTATGGACATAACAATCTTGTATTCAAAATTGTAGTAAAATATCTTTAATTATTTTGGCTTAAATGCACGGAAACCAATGGGTACTGAAAATAGCTGTACTTAAGTATTACTCAGTAAGCAAAAGAGGTACAACAGCCAAAAGCAATCCCAAGCAAGCTACTGACCCAATAAGCCTGCATACCAAATTTGGTGACAATAGCTCTAATACTTTTCCTTTAAATGAGCGGAAACCATGCGTGACGCCGGACATGGGACATCGGACAACGGACATCGGACGGCGCAAAAAGCAAAAATAATATATCCACCCCCCAGTGGGGTGGACATAATTCTAATATGAATTAACAGTGCTTAATCTGCATCAAAAGACAGATCCAAAGGTGCAACAAGATTTTAAAGGTCACGGTCACTACGACAAGGTCAAAGGTCAAATTAAGGTCACACCATGATAATACACACCTATAGCCGATAACCAATGTCCCTACCAAGTATCAACTTCCTACACCTTACGGTTTCCGATATATAGACCAGACAAGATTTTATAGGTCAAGGTCACTATGGCAAGGTCAAAGGTTAAATCAAGGTCAGACCATGATGCTGCACACCTACACCCCCTAACCAATGTCCCTACCAAGTATCAACTTCCTAAACCTTACCGTTTCTGAGATATAGCCCGGAGAAGATTTTATAGGTCAAGGTCCCTACGGCAAGGTCAAATCAAGGTCACACCATGACGTGGCACCCCTACACGCCTAACCAATGTACCTACCAAATATCAACTTACTACACCTTACGGTTTTCGAGATATAGCCCGGACAAGATGTTCTAGGTCAAGGTCACTACAGCAAGGTCAAAGGTCAAATCAAGGTCACACCATGATGTTGCACACCTACACCCCTAACCAATATCCCTACCAAGTATCAACTTCGTACACCTTACGGTTTCTGAGATATAGACCAGACAAGATTTTATAGGTCAAGGTCACTACGACAAGGTCAAAGGTCAAATCAAGGTCAGACCACGATATTGCACACCTACACCCCCTAACAAATGTCCCTACCACATGTCAACTTCCTACACCTTACAGTTTTCGAGATATAGCCCGGACAAGATTTTATAGGTCAAGGTCACTACGGCAAGGTCAAAGGTCAAATCAAGGTAACACCATTTATGCTGCACACCTACACCCCCTAACCAATATCCCTACCAAGTATCAACTTCCTACACCTTACGGTTTCCAAGATATAGCCCGGACAAGATTTTATAGGTCAAGGTCACTACGGCAAGGTAAAAGATCAAATCAAGGTCACACCTTGACGTTGCACAACTACACCCCCTAACCAATATCCCTATAAAGTATCAACTTCCTACACCTTACGGTTTCCGAGATATAGCCCGGACAAGATTTTGTAGGTCAAGGTCACTACGGCAAGGTCAAAGGTCAAATCAAGGTCACACCATGACGTTGCACAACTACACCCCGTAACCAATGTCCCTACCAAGTACTAACTTCCTACACCTTACGGTTTCTGAGATATAGCCCGGACAAGATTTTCAAACTCAAGGTCACTACGGCAAGGTCAAAGGTCAAATCAAGGTCACACCATGACGTTGCACACCTACACCCCCTAACCAATGTCCCTACCGAGTATCAACTTCCTACACCTTACGGTTTCTGAGATACAGCCCGGACAAACTTTTTCCCACCAGCCGCCTACCCACCCGCCCATCCGGACACCATGGGTGAAAACAATACCCCGACAGCAAGTTATAAGCAATTTTTAGTTTGGCTATCCTCGTTTGACCTTGAACGAGGGGCCCAAGGTCAAATCCGACCACACAAAAAGATTTCCAGCCCATGATTTCCTGTAGGTTGGTTTACTATCCCAAACCTCTAGGAGCAATAATAAGCGAGTTATAAGCAGTTTTAAGTTTGGCTGTCCTCATTTGACCTTGAAGGAGGGGCTCAAGGTCAAATCCGACCACACCAGAAGATTCCCAGCCCAGGAGTTTCTATATGTTGGCTTACCTTCCCAAACCTCTACGACAAATAATAAACGAGTTATAAGCACTTTTAACTTTGGCTATCCTCGTTTGACCTTGAAGGAGTGGCCCAAGGTTAAATCTGTCCACACCAGAAAATTCCCAGCCAATGATTTCCTATATGTTCGTTTACCATCCCAAACCTCTAGGACTAATAATAAGCGAGTTATAAGCACTTTTAAGTTTGGCTATCCTCATTTGACCTTGAAGGAGTGGCCCAGGGTCAAATCCGACCACACCAGAACACTCCCAGCCAATGATTTCCTATGTGTTGGTTTACCAGTCCAAACCTCTAAGACCAATAATAAGCGAGTTATAAGCAGTTTTAAGTTTGGCTGTCCTCACTTGACCTTGAATATGGGGCCCAAGGTCAAATCCGACCACACTAGAAGACTCCCACCCAATGATTTCCTATGTGTTGATTTACCATCCCAAACCTCTAGGACCAACAATAAGCGAGTTATAAGCACTTTTAAGTTTGGCTATCCTCGTTTGACCTTGAACGAGGGGTCTAAGGTCAAATCCAGCCACACCAAAAGATTCCCAGCCCATGATTTCCTACAGGTTGGTTTGCCATCCCAAACCTCTAGGAGCAATAATAAGTGAGTTATCAGCAATTTTTAGTTTTGCTATCCTCCTTTGACCTTGAACGAAGGGCCCAAGGTCAAATCCGACCACACCAGAAGATTCCCAGCCCATGATTTCCTATATGTTGGTTTACCATCCCAAACCTCTAGGACCAATAATAAGCAAGTTATAAGCAGTTTTAAGTTTGGCTGTCCTCATTTGACCTTGAAGGAGGGGCCCAAGGTCAAATCCGACCACACCAGAAGACTTCCAGCCAATGATTTCCTATGTGTTGGTTTACCATCCCAAACCTCTAGGACCAATAATAAGCAAATTATAAGCAGTTTTAAGTTTGGCTGTCCTCATTTGACCTTGAAGGAGGGGTCCAAGGTCAAATCTGACCACATCAGAAAATTCGCAGCACATGAGTTCCTATAGGTTGGTTTCACATTGCAAACATCTAGGACCAATAATAAGGGAGATATAGGCACTTTTAAAGTCCGCTAGGTGGATTAATTCGACACTCTGTGGATGACCTTGAATTAAAAGCTTCAAGGTCAAATGTGTGCAAGGTTGTAGAGCACATGTATATCTGTTATACATATTACCTATGAAGAGATTCAACCTTCTACCTATGAGAAACAGCCAGTAGAAAAATGTACATTATTTTCCAAGAAATGCCTGTGGCGGCCACCTTGTTTTTCAGAATGAGGCTATTTTCCTTTCTAGAGAAGCTTACCACCAAATGAAGGTATCCTGCAAACTTAGTGAACCTACCTGCTGTCGTTTTCCTCTTAGAGCGTTAACACTGAAAATCTCTCTACACGCGGTAGCGTAGCGAACACTGATACAATAAAGTAGAGCGAGGATTCGGATAGATGAAATGGTGTCACATTCAACCGAAAACTGAGGTAGTGTGGGTGATAATCAGCAAATTTTAGGTTTTAACAGAAAAATAGGGATGCGGAATTATATCACAGTATATTTTGATAACTAACCAATTTTTACAGTGTTCTCAATGCTCCCCTGTTATTTTAAAGTATTAACACCACTTTAAAGTAACTTTATTCAACATTTCTCACACAGGCTTGAGTCACGAGTTTTCTGTTTCGTACATGCATCAAAGACATTTAATCGTTGATAAACGTTGTCATACGTTTTGTCAATTCAAAAACTCTGTGAGATTGTAAATTGTAAAACCCCAAGCAAAAACAGATTCAGTGACTAGGTATATTCAGATGGTAATGCATTGTTGACGTTTTCTTTCTTTTAATACACATCAGCCTGTGAATCAACATACTCCAGGAGATTATAAACTGCAAACCTAATCAAACAAGCATTCAGCACATTATCAAAGAAATTGTGTAGCAGTTTCGTGAGGATGAATTGATCCCCCCCCCCCCCCCCCCACAATTGAAACAGGTATTAAAGATCAAATAAGTTAGGCGTTTCTGTGCATTTTATAAAGCACTAGAATTAATGGTTTCCGAGAATGTGTAAAGTACTGTATTACCGCTCAAGCTAGACCATGCTTTAAAACTGAATGTAGGGAGACAAGGTTTTGGATCAATTAATCCGGAGATTCGGATGATAGAGGGACGGATGATAGAGGGACGGATAATTGAGGTTCTACTGTATTATTACATGCATTATACAACAGGTACTGATCCCTATGTTACCAAAAACAATTATATCATGGTATAACGTGCAAAAGCTGACCATAACTTTAATGCCACTCTATAACACGTTGAGTTTTGTCACCTGTTCAGCTGTTTTGTAGATGGCCTCCCTGTCACTGAGGTCACACACATATGTATGCACAGTGGCTCCCTGTTCTTTCACAAGTCTCTGGGTCTCTTCCACTCCACGCTTGTCCACATCCCACAACACCAACTGACAGCCCAGAGCCCCAAAGCGCAGAGACATCAGACGACCCAAACCACTGCCTACAGAAAATAATCTAAACATTTAAAATAGCATCACAGATGCCTGTACCCCACAGCCTAGGAAAATACTTTTAACGCCATGAGATATAGAAGTACTGTATCAGTACAAAGTTCAGGATACTTTCAGAGCACTGTCAGTTATATAAAGGTCCAAACAATGTTTAAATAGAGCAAATAATGTATAAGAGAAAGATAATGCATGTAAAGATGGAGTATTAAAACAAGACAATTCAACAAAAAGATGACAATATTAATCCATAAACTAAACATTATGACACTCTTTATATCTACATCTGGCATGGCCGAATTATGGTTTGGATATTTTGAATATTACCATGCATACAGAAGTGGTAATACATTCAATGAATGCTTATGTGTGGTGCTTATGTGTGATGAAATTCCATCTGTTACAATAGGAAGTTGTAAAAGTAAAATTCTTAATGAATTCTAATATGACTTTAACAGTGCTTAATCTGCATCAAAAGAGACACCCAGTGGTGCAACAAAATTTTAAAGGTCAAGGTCACTACGACAAGGTCAAAGGTCAAATCAAGGTCACACCATGATGCTGCACACTTACAACCCCTAACCAATGTCCCTACCAAGCATCAACTTCCTACACCTCACGTTGCACACCTATACCCCCTAACCAATGTTGCTACCAAGTATCAACTTCCTACACCTTACGGTTTCCGAGATATAGCCCGGACAAGATTTTATAGGTCAAGGTCACTACGGCAAGGTCAAAGGTCAAATCAAGGTCAGACCATGACGTTGCACACCTACACCCCCTACCCAATATCCCTACCAAGTATCAACTTCCTACACCTTATGGTTTCCAAGATATAGCCCGGAGAAGAATTTATAGGTCAAGGTCACTACAGCAAGGTCAAAGGTCAAATCAAGGTCAGACCATGACATTGCACAGCTACACCCCCTAATCAATGTCCCTACCAAGTATCAACTTCCTACACCTTATAGTTTTTGAGATACACTCTTTGCAAACTTTTTCCCGCCCGCCCATCCGGACACGATGGGTGAAAACAATACCCCGACAGCCCTAAAAGAGCTATGGGGTAAAAATATTTACAATCTGATAGCACTTTGATATTATTGATTACTTCAAGCTTGCAAGTAAAAACTGCTGCATTGATATTGGAATATCTATGATTAATTTCTGATATCTGATTAAATTAACGGCATGTGGTTGTCAAGTAAAATAGAGATGATTACCACTACACGCTGTCAGGCAAAGTAGACCAAGGATTCACACGTAACATGGATTTGAAGATAAATAGCATGTTAATAATTGAGTTTTTAAGCACTTTTAAGAATGGCTATCCATATTTGACCTTGAAGGAGGGGCCCAAGGTCAAATCTGACCAAATCAAAAGATTCCCAACCCATGATTTCCTATAGGTTGGTTTCACATCCCAAACCTCTGGAACCAATAATAAGAGAGATATAAGCCTGACAAAGAAATGCCCGTGGCAACCATCTTGTTTTTCAAAATGAGGCCAAAATATTCCCAGCCAAGATATTGTGATGATGAACATACCCTGCAAATTTGAGATCTCTAACTATAATACCCTTTGCTCTAGAGGGCCATCAAAACTCCTTGCTGAAAGTAAAAAAAATGCCTGTGGCGGCCATCTTGCTTTTCAAAATTAGGTCAAAAATATTCCAAGACAAGATTTTATGGTTATTAATATATCCTGCAAATTTGAAAGTCTAGCTATAATATTTTTTTCATTAGAGCGGTAACGGTGAAATCTCTCTGAAATATTGCAACGGCAGATAGCATCGGTGGATACAATAATCGCTTTAATCATGCTCCGAGTGTCTTTGATGAAAATTTGGTGAAAATCCATGCACTGGTCTATGCTGTGGAACACCTACAAAGTTTAAGACCCCAAAATCTTAAAGTGTTGCAATGGTAACAGTTATTGGCAGATCCCACCCCAACCTAATCAGCTCTAGACCCTCTTGGGTAAACATGTCCTGAAAATTTGGTGAAATCAATAAACTGGTTTAGGCTGTGAAACACCCACAAACTTTAATACCCAGTTGTTACCAGATAACCAGCAAAACCTATATCCTGAAAATTTGTCAAAATTCCATGGACAGGTTTAGACCCCAAAATCTTGAAGGTGTTGCCATGATAAAAGTTGTTGCCAGATATCCTACAAAACCTAATCAGCTCTGGACCCTCTTGGTCTAAACAATTTCTGAAAATTTGGTGAAATCCATGCATCGGTTTCGTCTGTTGAACACCCACAAGCTTTAGACCCACCGCCCGGATGCCACAAGAGATGACTGTAACCTCAGCTTTTATGGGCTTGGGTTAAAAGTGCTTGGAATTAGTAGGTTTTAAAGTTGTGACTCCAAATATTAAAAATTCTAACAATCATGTAAAATCCAGTGTAGGGTGATACACATACGAAAAAATTCACCGATTCAACAACACTGGTGCTGGCTAGTGCTTGGGTGACCTAAAATTTGGTTGGTATGGTTATTTGTTTCAAACTTTGTAAATACTTTGTTAGCCAAACATGTTTCATAGAAATGTGCTACAGATATAACAAGACCACTGCCGTGGTATTTATCTCCCGCCAAGCATTACAGGGGAACAAATATCTTTTCCGAGATATTCACACCTTTTCATTTTCCACAAAAATCCAAGATGGCCGCCAAAAGTGGCAAAAATCGAAATTTTACCCCTTTTCACCGGAAACTCTTGTACTACCCCGTGGGTCAAAAATTCGCTCGAAATCGCTCTATCTCTTACGGTTTTCGAGATATTCACACTTTTTCATTTACCGCAAAAATCCAAGATGGCCACCAAAAGTGGCGAAAATCCAAATTTTTTCGCCTTTCCACAGGACACTCTTGTACTACCCTGTGGGTCAAAAATTTGCTCGAAATCGCTCCATCTGTTACGGTTTTCAAGATATTGACACTTTTTTCATTTTCCACAAAAATCTAAGATGGCCGCCAAAAATTGAAATCTTACCCCTTTGCATAGGACAGTCTTCTACGACTCTGTGGGTAAAAAAAACGCATGAAATCACTCTATCTCTTACGGTTTTGGAGATATTGACACTTTTTCATTTTCCAAAAAAATCCAAGATGGCCGACAAAAGTGGCGAAAATTGAAATTTTACCCCTTTGCACAGGGAAACTATTGTACTACCCTGTGGGTCAAAAATTCGCTCAAAATTGCTCTATCTCTTACAGTTTGGGAGATACTCCTGATTTTTCACATTTTCACTATAAGTAGCAATAAAGTAGCCATTACTCACTTGTCATTGAGCAACAGCTGTGAAACTTAAATATGTTCCGGTCCACAAAAAAGTACATGAACAACATATTTGACAGAAATTGTGCAGCAGCAATACTTTTGAAGATATAAGCCATTTACTCATTATGGTTATCATTAAAAATTGAAAAAGTAGCTATTACTCACTTAGCTATGGAGATACACTTCCAAACTACTGACCATGTTGTAGCTGTGGAGAAAGTAGCTGAACAACATATTGGAACAAAATTGTGTAGCTGCAATACTTTAGAAGATATAAGCCATTTACTCATGATAGTTATCATTAAAAATTGACAAAGTAGCTATTACTCACTTAGCTATGGAGATACACTTGCAAACTATTGACCATGTTGTAGCTGTGGGTGAGTAATTAGCTATGGGTCTGAAACTTCACCATGTGAAAGCTCTTCCAAAAGTAGATGAATGAGTTATTTGAGAAAAATTGGCTATCTACAATACCTTTAAGAGATAATTCGCATTTACTCATTTTGAGTAGGTGAGTAATTATCTATGGGTCTGAAACTTCACCATGTGAAAGTTCCAGACCCGTAGGTAATTACTCACCTACACTTCCAAACTACTGACCATGTTGTAGCTGTGGAGAAAGTAGCTGAACAACATATTGGAACAAAATTGTGTAGCTGCAATACTTTTGAAGATATAAGCCATTTACTCATTCAGTTATAAGTCATATAATTATATTAGGGAAAAGTGCTATTACTCACTCAAAAGTAGGCCAAAGTTCACCAAACTTTTTTCCCCTTAGCATAGGATACTCATGTACTACCCTTTGGGTCAAAAATTCGCTCAAAATCGCTCTATCTCTTACGGTTTGCGAGATATTTGTGATTTTTCACATTTTCACTAAAATAGCAATAAAGTAGCCATTACTCACTTGTACATTGAGCAACAGTTGTGAAACTTAAATATGTTACAGTTCACCAAAAAGTACATGAACAACATATTTGACAGAAATTCTGTAGCTTCAATACTTTTGAAGATATAAGCCATTTACTCATTATGGCTATCGTTAAAAATTGAAAAAGTAGCTATTACTCACTTAGCTATGGAGATACACTTCCAAACTACTGACCATGTTGTAGCTGTGGAGAAAGTAGCTGAACAACATATTGGAACAAAATTGTGTAGCTGTAACACTTTAGAAGATATAAGCCATTTACTCATGATAGTTTATCATTAAAAATTGACAAAGTAGCTATTACTCACTTAGCTATGGAGATACACTTACAAACTATTGACCATGTTGTAGCTGTGGAGAAAGTAGCTGAACAACATATTGGAACAAAATACTCTAAATGCAATAGTTTCAGAGTTATAAGCCATATAATTATAATACCTAAAAGTGCTATTACTCACTCAAAACTAGGCCAAAGATCACCAAACCTAAAAAATATTGAAGAGCATAAAAATTCATTAGGACTTGTAATTTATCAAAAAATGTGTAACTGTAGTAGTTTCAGAGAAAACTGCGTGACCCACGCACATGGTGCAAATTATAATCTCCCTCCGGCAAGCCGGGCGGGAGATAAAATATGAACAAAGGGTTACAATGATTTAACTAGAAATAGGACGCCCTATTGATAGTAGCTGCGACATATGAATAGAAACAGGATAGCATAGAAGAACACACATTATCATGTGTAATGTCCACCCCATGAACCTTTTGCCAAAATTGTACAGTAGTCTTACAAGACCCTGTTTCATTTGTAAAATATATCAATGATGCTTAAATATTTATTAGTGTACATGTAAATTATTTCAGCTTCATGCCTTTTTGCATTGGTTGGGTCGAAAATTTTGACGAAATCACTCTATCTTGCACGGTTAAGAAGATAGAAGCACATTTCTGTTTTTCTATTTTTGGCAAAATTTGAAAATTCAAAATGGCCGCCATTTTTGGGAAGAGGAAAATTTTTTGAAAATTGCCAAGAGTACATTTCTTAGATACCCTATGGATTGAAAATTTCAACAAAATAATTCTATTTTGCATGGTTAAGGCAAATTTGTGTTTTTCCATTTTGGGCAAAAATTCTAAAATTCAAAATGGCCGCCATATGTGGGGACTGGGAAAATTTTTTGAAAATTGCCACGAGTACATTTCTTAGATACGATGTGGGTCGAAAATTTCGACGAAATCGCTCTATCTGGCACGGTTAAGGAGATAGAAGCAAATTTGTGTTTTGCCATTTTTGGCGAAAATTCAAAATGGCCGCCATTTTTGGGAAGGGGAAAATTTTTTGAAAATTGCAGAGTACATTCCTTGGATACCCCGTGGGTCGAAAATTTCGAGGAAATTGCTCTATCTCGAACGGTTAAGGAGATAGAATCAAATTTGTGTTTTGCCATTTTTGGGAAAAATTCGAAAATTCAAAATGGCCGCAATTTTTGGGAAGGGGAAAATTTTTTAAAAATTGCAAAGAGTACAATGCTCAGATACCCTACGGGTTGAAACTTTCGACGAAATCGCTCTCACACGGTTAAGGAAATAGAAGCAAATTTCTGTTTTGCCATTTTTGGCAAAGTAGCTATTACTCAGTCAGTTATATAGCTATTATCACTAAAAGCAATCCCAAGCAAGCTATCGACCTAAGTAATGCTCATACTAAATTGGGTAAAGATATGTCACATATTTTTTCCTTAAAATGCCTGAAAACCAAAGAAGTACACAAAAGTAGCTAAGTAGCTATTACTCATTTAGCTATAGACCTATCTTCACCAAAAGCAATCCCATACAAGCTATTAACCCAATAAAGACCAATACCAAATTTGGTAAAGATAGGAAAAATACTTTTTCTTCAAATGAGCAGAAACCAAGCGTCCGGATGATGGACGCCAGACAGTGGACAGCGGACGATGGAAAAAACAAAAATAATATGTCCACCCCCCAGTGGGGTGGACGTAACTAGAAAAATGTTTTGCTAACAAAAACAAAGTGTCCCCAAAGGCTAAATGCAATATAACATAAAGTAGAGAAAGGTTTTCGAAAATAAAAACATGCAGCGCTGAGAGAACTGAAAGTTAAGCAGACAATGTGGAGGTTTATGCATTAACATGAAAGAAAAATTTAAGCTTTATTTTGTTTTCTATGGTCATAAATTGCGAAAAGTTAATTTAATAAATGATATAGTTTGTATGATTTTCCCATACCTCTTTATACATTCTAAAAGCTGTAAAAGCATTTAATAAAGGAGAAATACCGCAAAAACACAAAATCGGCTATTTTATGACCCCAGTTTGACCCATAAGCGGAGGTCAGGGGGTAAATCTGATGAGCTCTTCACATATGGTTCCCAATACTTCCTAATATATTCAAAAGCTCTAAAGGCAAGAATAAAGGAGATATAAGGCAAAAACACAAAATCGGCTATTTTATGACCCCAGTGTGACCCATAAGGGAGGTTAGGATGTCAATCTGACCGGCTATCTAGACTCTTCGCATATGGTTTCCCAATACCTCTTAACACCTTCTAAAGCTCTAAAAGCAAGAATAAAGGAGATATAAGGCAAAAACACAAATTAAATCGGCTATTTTATGACCCCATTTTGACCCATGGGGGGGGGGGGGGGGGGGGGAATCAGAGGGTAAATCTGACCGGCTATCTAGACTCTTCACATATGGTTGGTTTCCTAATATCTCTTAAGTCTTAACACATTCTAAAGCTCTAAAACCAATAATAAAGGAGAGATAAGACAAAATGTCAAAATCGGCTATTTTATGACCCCAGTTTGACCCCTACAGTGGCATTGGAGGGAATATGACTGGCTTTCTAGACACATATGGTTTCGTACTACCTCCCAGTACATTTTATGGCCCTAAATGTATTACAGTGGAACCTCTATTATCCGCCCCTCTGTTATCTGAATTTTCAATTATCCGACCTCCAATCCATTCTCTCAGCTCCATCTAAACCTGTTATTTTAGGCTTTCCATTATCCGACCTTTCTATTATCCGAACTAATTGTTACTCTCCCAAGAGGGTCGGATAATGGAGGTTCTACTGTACTTAAGATGATAATGGGGGATTCACATGAATTTTAAGCTTTCTGGTTGGTACCTGTGAGAAAATCGCTCATAAATCAGTCAATTTTCATCAGATCTCTCATAAATCTAATCAGCTCGCATTTTTGATAGCATGAACATATGTGTAAAATAAAAAGCCTCTGTGGTCAGCAGATTTTGCTGAGCGACGATGACGGGCAGGTGTACTGATCATGTGACCTTGATAAAGATCAAACTTAAGCATGTGGAAATATTTTCCTACACCTAAGGTATATAACTGCAAAATATGGCTAAAAGGCTTCCAATAATAAGGGAGATATTCAAGGGAGACCATAATGCGGCGGCGAGGAAACTGAAGCGAAAACAAATAAGCGCCCTTTTCAGGGACGCTTAATTATCAGTACAAAATCCTTACCAGCTCCAGTAATGAGTACTGTCTGTCCGGATACAGGTTTTCTTGTTTGTAGAGATGGGATTATGGTTGTTATAATGGCTTCCAGTGTATAATACACAACTTTGAATATGCACACAATAATTTCAATGAAAAGGGACATGCTGATTTCTCCTTCGGTGGTTTCTTTGAGAAACTACAAAACATTAACTGTTACAGTATACATTAAATGAAGTGTCCCCCAAAACATACATGCAAGGAAACTGAAGAAGCAGAAACTGCAAACTAAAGTTTTTACACTTTTGATAGGCCTATACTACTGGTGGTTTCGACTTATATTTCGGCAAAAGCCTAGGCTGCCTGGAAATATGGGGTCAAACCACAAAGCATCCACTTTTAAAGGGATGCTTAATTACCATGCAAAATATGTAAACAAGCAATCATTTCTGTGTGTCAGCTGACAGAAGAATTATTGTGGAGAAGAAATCATTCACATTAAAACCTCAAATATCCACACTCCATCAGAGGCAAACTGTTAATTCAGACAAGTAAGATGTTTGGATACTTGAAATTACCCGCAATATACTGTCTATGGGTTACCACATGCGCAATAATGGAAGAAAGAGTGATTTCAGGCATTAAAATGTGTGTCTTTCATTTATCAAACAGTTCAACCTCTTCACCACCAATGGAGCAATATTAAACTCGCCCAAATGAAATTCTGGGATGTAGAAAGTCTAAATCACACCAAAAGTGTTCTGTTGTTATCCACCATGTCCTCATAAGTAATACTTTGAATAACATATTCAATACCAAGAGTTTCAATTTTATGGTGCTGAAGAATATTTATATAACAATACAGAGTGTCAACTGCTAGTGATGAAGATGAATATACTTTGCTATTATCAACTACTGATCAACATATCAGGGGTATGACTTTTATTTCAAGTTTTTGGATTTGACCAGTACTGATCAAATGAGGTTTACATATAAACAAATCCTATAAATCCTATAAATGAAGTGACACTAGCATAACCATGACCAGTGTTCGCTCTCGGGCGTGATTTCACACATTTGCCTGGCTCAGCAAAAGAATGGTTTCACCACAGTTGTTTGACACTGTCTTCTAATGGGCAATAATAGTGTTAATTAACTGCACAATCTGACCAATATAAAACACAAGTTTGTCAACCTGTTAAAAATAAAAAGTTATTTCCTATCTTCTCTCATTTCAACTTCAATTGTTTGCTTAAACACCACTTCTACAACTCCAAATTACTTTAAATGAGAATAAGTGATTTATCTATGATCTTATCAAAAGCTCAACATATGCTGCATTCATTTTAAAAACATGATTTTTAACCTATTTTTCATCTGTTTCTGGTATTTCTGCACTTCTCATTGATCATATATGACAAATGATTACAAGATTAGACCAATGAAAACTGAACTTCTCCAGTCATGTGACAATATTGAGCAATTTAAACAAGCATCCACACAAAAGTTATCATTGCTTCGTTTTCATAAACATTGGTCACATGATCAATCACAATCGGAGAAACAAATGAGCAATCAGTGCCAGTGAACGGGCTCTGTGTCAGCTGACTATGTGTTAGACTTTCACAGTAGGAGTGAAAGCAGAAAAGGGACACAAAATAGGTGCTGTGCAAATAGTATTCAGAAGTAAATTACAGATTTAACTGTTAAGGTGTAAAAAGCAGATGAAAAACATATTTATACGAATAACACAATTTACTGTAAATGTAATAACTGTCAAATTACAACTGATTTACTCAACAGTGAGAATCTAGAAGTAGCTTTTCCTCAGCTATGCCATGAGCTATACGCCTGCAATTTCACTATGTCATAGCTGACCCATAAGTAGTTGAATAACATATTTAAATAAACTTCTATAATTGGAATAGTTTCAAGTTACATCTGACTTACTCAACTGTGAAAACACTAAAGTAGCTATTGCTCATCTATGCACCCTTACTATGTTATAGCTGACCCAAAAGTAGATGAATAATGTAGTATTTCAAGAAAATGCTGTAAATGCAATAACTTTCTAGTTTCGTCTGATTTACTCAACAGTGAGAAATTAAAAGTAACTATTGCTCAAGTCTATGCCATGAGCTACAGGTCCACAATTTTACTATGTTACAGCTGACCCCTAAGTAGGTGAAAAACACATTTAAACAAAATTCTCTAAATGCAATAATTGCCAGGTTACAACTGATTTACTCAACAGTGAAAACCTGAAGGTAGTTATTGTTTAGCTATGCAATGAGCTACAGGTATGCAATTTTACTATGACATAGCTGATCAGTTTCCACAAAAATTCAAGATGGCTGTCAGAATTTATATTTTATTTCTAGAGGAAATAGTCCTCACTAAGTTACTACCCAGGGTATCCAAAATTTGTTTGTTTTACATACTGCTTACTCTTCAGCAATCATTACAGAATTTCCCACTTGAGCTAAAAATTATAAAATTTAGATGTCTAACTAAAACTGGAAAAAGTGAAAAAAATTATATACATTTGGAAGAACAGCATAGACAGCTACGTATGATAAAGCTGGCAGTGAAGTGAACCTTCCCATTTACTTTCATTTTCTTATATTAGTTATCCAACACGTAAAAAAAAAGAGATACACATGTAACACATATGCTCCCCTCTATGTTTGAATAAAGTAAGACACACATATATCCACTGACACATCCTCTCACACCCCCACCCCACAGACAGAGGTAACTAGAAATAGGACCCCAGTTGATAGCTGCGACATACGAATAGAAACAGGATAGCATAGAAGAACACACATTATCATGTGTAATGTCCACCCCATGAACCTTTTGCAAAAATTGTACAGTAGTCTTACAAGACCCTGTTTCATTTGTAAAATATATCAATGATGCTTAAATATTTATTAGTATACATGTAAATTATTTCAGCTTCATACCTTTTTGCATTGGTTGGGTCAAAAATTTTGACAAAATCGCTTTATCTTGCATGGTTAAGGAGATAGAAGCAAATTTGTGTTTTTCAATTTTTGGCAAAAATTCAAAATGGCCGCCATATGTGGGAAGAGGGAAATTTTTGAAAATTGCCAAGTATATGCTGCTCAGATAAACTGTGGGTTGAAAATTTCGACGAAATCGCTATATCTGGCACGGTTAAGGAGATAGAAGCAAATTTGTGTATTTTTTTCCATTTTTGGCAAAAATTTGAAAATTCAAAATGGCTGACATTTTTGGGGAGAGGAAAGAGAGGAAAATTTTTTGAAAATTGCCAACAGTACATTTTGTAGATACCCTGTGAGTCGAAAATTTCGACGAAATCGCTCTATCTTGCACGATTAAGGAGATAGAAGCAAATTTGTGTTTTGCCATTTTTGGCAAAAATTCGAAAATTCAAAATGGCCTGTGATAGAAGCAAATTTGTGTTTTTGCAAAAATTCAAAATAGCCGCCATTTTTGGGGAGGGGAAAATCTTTTGAAAATTGCCAAGAGTACATTGGTTAGTCACCCTGTGGGACTAAAATTTTGACGAAATCGCTCTATCTTGCATGGTTAAGTAGATAGAAGCAAATTCATGTTTTTCCATTTTGGGCAAAGTAGCTATGTAGCTATTTCTCAGTCAGTTATACAGCTATTATCACTAAAAGCAATCCCAAGCAAGCTATTGACCTAACTATTGCTCATACCAAATTTGGTAAAGAGATGTCAAATAGTTTTCCTTAAAATGCCCGGAAACAAAAGAAGTACACAAAAGTAGCTATTACTCAGTTAGCTATAGAGCTATCTTCACCAAATTGCAAATTTAATAAGTAAATTAAATTTTTATAAGTTAATACCCTATCCAATGGACAATTGCTAATCCGGTCGGCGCAGACCGGCCCGCCAAACGCCAGAAAAAGACGTCCTGTGTTACCACTGGCTGGCCGGTCCGTAGTACTGTGCACTCCCCAGATGGCGCCTCGTACTTCCTTCCTGTCTACACAAACTTACGTCATAGCATCTTTTTCGTTGTCTAAACCTCTTAGACCCCTAGTAAGCTGATAGCGGGGTCGGTGGGAGGGTCTTGTGTGTCCATTGGATAGGGTATTAACTTATAAAAATTTAATTTACTTATTAAATTTGCAATTTTATTGCGTTAATACATCCTATCCAATGGACAATTGCTGAATAACTAGCGCTTGGTCGGCGGGTAAGTTACTAGGGACTTATGTGAACTCACAAGTAATAGCAAATTTTAACCTACGGTCTAGGCTGACTTCGTCAGGAGACCTATAGGTCCAGGCCTGGGTTGACTTTAAGGTCAGGAAACCCTGCAAGGCCATGGTCGGTTGCCAGCAGCCGGTTACCCGGGGCTATATCGCGTCCCCCCCCCCTTTTTTTTTGCAGACCTGCTCTGAGGTAGGGGAAGAGAGGGATGAGTTCAGTCCCAGAATGCAAATAAACCTCCCGAAGGAAGCACGCCACACTTAATTCTTATGTACATGAAGAACTGTTATGCACATATACAAATCTCCTCAATCTAAGGGCCACTTGTGGATCTGCTGAGCAGCCACTACCTAGCCCAATTGGTGAAGCTCTGAATCAGCCCAAGCCCCGCCCTTCATATAGAACTGTGTGAAGGTATTGTGACTTCAGTGGCAGGTTGACAAGATTGGATCTAAGGAGACTCTCGACTGGAAGACCTTAGAAGCAGCGGAGGCCCTGACATCATGGGCTTTAACCTGATGTTAAAAAGTGGGCCTCCTGGTCAGAGAGCTCATAACATAGGATCACAGTCTGCTTGATCCAAGAGGAGATAGTGGCAGGTGAGATGTCTTTGTTGAAACCTTTCTTAAAGGAGATAAAAACCACCTCCTTATTCTGCCTGATGTCTGAGGTCCTGTCCAAATAGTAGCACAATGCTCTGACCGGACAGAGGGACCTGTCAGACTTGAGGGATCTATCCAGAGTCGGGGCCAGGGCTGTTATAACCCCAGGGGCCACACTGGACACTCTATGGTCAGCTGATTCTAGGATAGAAAGCTGGGTGATGGATACAGGGACACCTTTGACCAATTGGATTGGTGTCCAATATATCAGGCATGAATCAGCTTTTTGCCAGGCATGAATCTCACTTTTGCACTTGCCCGACCCAAGGGCCAAGAGGAATACCGTCTTGAAGGTCAAATGCTTCAAGGGTGCCTCCTTGATTGGATCAAATGGAGTCTTAGCTGGTGCACGGCCAGTAAGAAGTTCCAGGAGGGTATGCCACTCCTGCCTTTGGGTCTGTCTCTGAGGAAACTATCCAGGAGACGAGCGAGATTTCCGTCCTTACTGATGTTGAAGGGTGAATTTCCCAGTTTATCAACAATGGGTGACCTATAACCATCAATGGTGCTGGGCTGTTTGCCAAGCATGTATCTCACTTCTACGCTTGCCCGAATCCAGGGCCAAGAGGAAAACTGCCTTGAAGGTCAAATGCTTCAAGGAGGCCTTTAATTGGTTCAAAATGAACCTTGTCAGCTGGTGCAAAAACCAGGGAGAGGTTCCAGGAGGGGGTTCCCCTCCGGCCTTTGGGTCTGTCTCAGTGGAAGCTATCCAGGAGACGAGTGAGATTTTCATCCTTACTAACATTGATGGGCAAATTTTCCAGACTATCAGCAATGGCTGACCTGTAACCATCAATGGTACTGGGCTGCAACTTCCTGTCCTGAAGCAGGTACCTAAGGAAGTCAGCAACTGACTTTACAGGTGGTGCCCGAAGTCCACCTGATGAATGATACATCACTTGGTAAAAAATGACCCATTTGCCTCATAGACTGATCTGATTGAGCCCCCTTTGAGGAGCCTCAATTCTTGCTGCCACTGCCTCAGACAAGTCCTGCTCCTCGATTGCTGAGGCTCTAGGAGCCCTGCATGGAGATTAAGATTTGTCAGATTTCTGTGAGGGATCTGATTGACTGGCTGTGAACAGGCTGGGCAGATTGGGCAGGCTCAGCGGGATGTGGCTGGACATGGCCACTAGATCCCAAAACCAAGGCATGTTGGGCCAACCCAGAGCAATCAGAATGATTCTCTTACATGGGGAGTCTTGCAACTTCTCCACCACTTTGCCCAATATGGCTGATGGTGAGAAGGTGTATCCTTTTAGATCCTACCATGGCCGACTGAGCATATCCACTGCTGTGGCCAGGGGATCCGGTACCGGTGACACAAAACAGAGGTGACTTGTTGTTGAACCTCGTGGCAAATAAGTCTATTTTGGGCCGGTGCCACCTACTGCATAGAGTGGAAGACCTCTGGAAGGAGAAACCACTCTTTGGATGGTCTGGCCTAGCCTGGACAGCCTGTCTGCTACCACATTAGGCCAGCCTGGAATGTGTCGTGCTTTAGAGTCACTTGTTTCCTGGTACACCAGGTCAAGATTCTCCATAGTAGGGCACAAAGTGGGCCCGACCTCATTCCTCCTTCCTTTATGTATGACACTACTGTGGTGTTGTCAGTTGCTACAAGTACTATCTTGTTTGAGCAAATGTCTTAGAACTCTTAAAATCAGAAAAACTGCTTAAAGTTCTAGATAGTTTATATACAATTTGCTTCCCGGAGGGGACCAGGTTGCTCTTGCAAAGTGCTCATCTAAGTGAGCGCCCCACCCTTCTATTGATGCGTTGTAACTATTTGCCGAGCATGTTTTATTAGGTGTAATGGTTGGCCTGTAAGTGCATTGTCTTCCTTCAGCCACCATTGTAAATGGGGGTGCAGGGACCTGGGGACTTGGATCACCTTTTCCAGTGATTCTGGTACCCTCCAGTTGTTTTTGAGATGCCACTGTATGGGTCTCATATGAAGTCTGCCTAGATTAACATGCTTTTCTGTAGAGGTTAGTAACCTATCAAGGACATGAATTCCCGGACCGGGCAAGCCGGTAGGGATAGCAGTTTTAACAGTCTCTTGAAGGCTCTGTCACCAGTCCAGAGTCGGTCGGAACCGATCAGACCCGAAGACGAACTGGTAGCCTACAAAATCGAAGTCTTGTTTGGGCTCCAGCTCTGATTTCTCTAAGTTCATCAGCAAACCCAGTTGCTGACACATTATTTACTAGTTCCTGTGTATGTTGGAGACAAGCCTGGTGGGATCTGGCTCTCACCAACCAGTCGTCTAGGTACTGGTGGCTTCTTAAATCCATGTGTATGGCCATCAATTTCACCTGCTTTGGTATCACGATGAACTCCAAAGGTGCTGTGGACAAACCGAATGGCAGGGCCTTGAACTGGTATGCCCGACCTTGGATGTGAAATCTCAGGCATTTCCTGGATTGTTCTTGTATGGTATATGGACATAGGTATCCCTCCTTCAACAGTTGCACTACCTAGGGTCCAGCCCCCAAGGCTTCCTACGTTCCCAAAAGGGGCTTAGTCTGGACCCTATAGGCAGATTGTGTGCCACATTTGGGTCATTTGGTATTCTGACAAACATTTTCTGTCCCTCCGGACACTGGTCCGGTCTGGTGACAATGATCCAGGTTAACAGTCTCCCTGCTGTTATTGTGGTCCGGTGGGGCTGACACAACTTTTCACATTAATAGACTCTTCGCCCCGGGCCAGCAGCCTGCAAGGTGCAGCATTTACAGAGCAATTGGCATTTGTGAGATGTCTGACCCCTGGCCAGACATGATGACAAAAATTATTATCTCTCCAGTCAAGTCCAGCACCGATAACAGGTTGTTGAGAGGTGTGATAAGGAACACTGTCATATCACCAAGACCACTGACCGGTCTAAGAATTCTCTGTAACCAAACAAACCTGAGGTAACTCTGTCCGGTACCCGGGCTCCATACTCGGTACTTTACTGTAACTAGTAATTCTCTGTAACAAAAAACTAGCAGGCTGGGGTCATCCATGAATTTTGACAGCTACTGGTCTATATTTAGCCAGCTTTTTTTTTTTTTTTGTAACCAGTTGGGTTGAAGCACTGTACAGTAAGGACTGTGTAGCCAACACCCTGTTAGTAGACTTTGTAACCAGTAGGTTGAAGCAAGTGTACAAGACTGTGTAGCCAGTACCAGTCGGTACACTCTGTAACCAGTTGTTAAAGCAAGTGTACAAGGCTGTGTAACCAGTACCAGTCGGTACACTCTGTAACCAGTTGTTGAAATGTACAAAACTGTGTTACCAGTCAGTACACTCTGTACACAGTTGCTAAAGCAATTTTACAACTATCTTCTGTGTTGAATTCAGCTTGCTGTAGGTTTCCTCCATTAATTAAAGTATTTCTTTAATTGCACGTCTTATTTGTAGATTTGACAGTTACTGGGAAAGCCCTTGTGAACTATTTTTAGCATCACTTGCTGTTCGGTGTGTCACGTGACCAGCTTGCTGGTCGGAAAGACACATGATTGGCTGGTTGGAGCTCGTCAGTTGTCGCGTTCTTTTGTGATACTTAAACATGCAAATGCGCAGTATTCTGTTAATCCACAAACCCCACTACTGACATCGAAGGCCGGTCCATGAGAGAGGGACTGGTATCACAGTAGACGTAAGTTGTGAAGAATGCACTTCCGACCTTCCTGGTCGGTGAAAAACACGTGACCAGCTTCGGTATTTGGTCGGAAAGACACGCGATTGGCTAACTGAAGATGACGTCAGTATTCGCGTTCTTTGTGTGATGCCTTACCGGCAACTTTACAGTCCACAAAACCCCACTACCGACAACAAGGTCGGGTCTGCAAAGCAGGGACTGGAATCACAGTAGACGTGAGTTCTGAAAGAACGCACTTCCGACCTTCCTGGTAGGTGAAAACACGTGACCTGCTTCGTGATTAGTCGGAAGGACACGCGATTGGCTGACTGGATATGACGTCAGAGGTCGCGTTCTTTTGAGCTGGCCGGCCGGCTGATGCTTTTAAAGCAGAGAAGCCTGGACCAGTGCGCTCTATAGATGTGTTGATGAAATTCCTTCTTTCTTTCGTGATAAAACCAGTGAACTGGCCATCCACAACCCCCACTACCGACAACAAAGCCGGGTATGCAAGGGAGGGACTGATATCACAGTAGACGTGAGATCAAACTTCATGCTCTTCTGATGAAATTCCTTCTATGTAGGTGTACATATATATATAAGCTTACCGGCCGACTAATGCTTTACAGCAAAGATGTCTGGACCAGTGCGCTCTGAAGAAATCTGAAGAATTCATCTCTTGCTTCTGATGAACATATATATAAGCTTACCGGTCGACTAATGCTTTACAGCAAAGATGTCTGGACCAGTGCGCTCTGAAGAAATCTGAAGAATTCATCTCTTGCTTCTGATGAAAAAATACTCGAGCTAGGCTGGTGTGACTGATGCTTTACAGCAGAGAAGTCTGTACCAGTGCGCTCTGATGAAGAATGCACCCTTCATAGGCGAAATCCTTGCAGGGTTTAAAACTACGTAGACTGAAGTTTCCCGTGATTTCTATTTAGTACTAGAAGGACGTTACTATGGTTACTGTAGCTGGAAGGTTACAGAAGATTCATTCAAAACAAAAGACACGGATAAAAATACCTGTAAATAGTATGTTCTTAATTCCTCAATATTGTCGATCTGCCCCTAACAACACAATGGTTGAATGGGAGGAAACTAGCAAAATGGCTGCCTTGATATTTCTCGTCGATTACTGCCCTATCATCAACACTAAATTGAGTCAACTAGGGAGCGTTTCCAGCAGATTTCTAGATGTAAATCCGTGCTTGATTAGTAGATAACACTTCTACACTGAAAATATCCACATATGAGGTTGAAAATCCGCCATAATGCACACATTTCTTTAAAAAAATCTGTAGATTGTAGAAACTACGTCTGCACAGTACACATGCCAAACGAAAAAGATGCTATGACATCAGGTTGTCTAGACAGGAAGGAAGTACGGGGCGCCATCCGGGGAGTGCACAGTACTACGGACCGGCCAGCCAGTGGTAACACAGGACGTCTTTTTCTGGCGTTTGGCGGGCCGGTCTGCGCTGACCGGATTAGCAATTGTCCATTGGATAGGATGTATTAACGCAATAAAAAGCAATCCCATCCAAGCTATTAACCCAATAAACACCCATACCAAATTTGGTAAAGATAGGATAAATACTTTTCCTTCAAATGAGCGGAAACCAAGCATCTGCACGCCGGACGGCGGAAAAGGCAAAAATAATATGATTCTTTTCTCACCTGTATTTTATTGAAGTACAGGAGAGTGGGGAGGTCTGTCTGTACAGATCAGCATAAATACTCATTGTTATCTGCAGTATGTATGGGGCCAGTCAAAGCAAAGTGAGTTAATTCATGACGTGGGTCAATTTTTCAAGAAATTTTACAAAAATAAAAGTTTGCTGTATTCCTGGACATAAAATTTTTGGTACACCGCCTAACCAATGTTCATACCAAGTATCAACTTCCTACACCTTACGGTTTCCAAGATATGGCCTGGACAGGATTTTAGAGGTCAAGGTCACTACAGCAAGGTCAAAGGTCAAATCAACGTCACACCATGATGCTCTGCACACCTTCACCCCCTTACCAATGTCCTTACAACGTATCAACTTCCTACACCTTACGGTTTCCGAGATATAGCCCGGACAAGATTTTATATGTCAAGGTCACTACAGCAAGGTCAAATCAAGGTCATACCATGACGTTGCACACCTACACCCCCAACCAATGTCCCTAACAAGCATCAACTTCCTACACCTTACGGTTTCCGAGATATAGCCCGGACAAGATTTTCAAACTCAAGGTCACTACGACAAAGTCAAATCAAGGTCAAACCATGACGTTGCACACCTACATATCCTAACCAATGTCCCTACTAAGTATCAACTTCCTACACCTTACCGTTTCTGAAATAGAGAAAACTTTTTCCCGCCGCCCGCCCACCCATCCGGACACCATTGTGCCTGTAAATGTAGGGGCAAGTACCAGATCTTTTGCACACAAATCAAAATGCCCAACTACTGCTAGAGCTGATCTGCAGGGCTAAATACCGCAATTAAGGACCCTATATTTCTCCTCATATTCATTCCATTAAAATCTGCCCATAAATAAAGAATAATAAAATTATTGAAACTAATTTTTTTTCAACTGCATATCTCTAGTGAGCTCAACATTTTATCAAAAATTTTGAGTAAATATGTACACAACTACTTTCAAGTAATTAACATATGCAACTGCTGGTGTTCTCAACCATTTTCCAAATTTATGAGCTAATATTTTAACATTTATTTCAAATAAAAAACAAAGATATCTGGAACAACAATAGTTTAACAGATAAATTTAATTTAAATAATCAATAAAAAAATCATCTTCATAAATATCTGTACATATTAAAAACCCTATTTTCGCTCATCTTAGACGACTAAAAACTATATTTTAAAATATCTTTTCCTGGTGACAAATCTTTGCTTTGTAGATTGTTATGTATATTTTTTTATAAAAAATAAGTTTTATGCAAGAAATTATGTATTATTTATTCTTTTCTTCATGTAAAAATCACCACCTGGTTCAGATCTACGTAGATTGGTTTATCCCAAAACGGAAGACGGGACAATAACTTCACGCATGCGTACTCGAAATGCTGATTAGGCTTATTAATATTAAGTAAACAAACCCCTTCAAAGAGCATTTTATGGGCCAAAAATGGTTCAAATACAATAAAAGTTACATTTACCTTGATTTTCGGGATCAAGTGAAGAAAGAGGCGCATTCAGTCGAAATGCCACTAAAACATGGGTCGAGGGGGGAGATCTTCCATCGGTTTGCCGAGCGGCGCCTCTATCTTCACTTGTCCCGATTTTCGACCCAAAACAGAAAAATAGTGCTCATTGCTCAACATATAGCTCAAAAACGGACGCAAAATTTACCGCGAAATTTAGATTTACGTGCAACTCGCTGTCATAGGAAGTCGCTAACGGAAACTCGCTGACACAACTCGCTGACAAGAAATATGTACGTGCGTATACATACATGTTATCTTATTTGCATATGGTCGTGAGTTCTGTAGTTTAAAGTATTTGATATTCGTCGAGACGTCCATTTTATAAAAGATTGTTAGGAAATGCCAGGGGAAATCTGTGACCTCATATCCTCTCATGAATATTAATGACTTGGGTGCTATGGCCATGAGTTTTGTAGTTTGAAGTATTTGATATTCGTCGAGACGTCCATTTTATAAAAGATTGTTAGGAAATGCCAGGGGAAATCTGTGACCTCATATCCTCTCATGAATATTAATGACTTGGGTGCTATGGCCATGAGTTTTGTAGTTTAAAGTATTTAATCTTTGTCGAGACGTCCATTTTATAAAGTTATGTAGTTTAAAGTCTTCGTCTATGCTTCAATTTTATAAAATATTGTTAGGAAACTACAGGGGAAATCCGTGACCTCATACCTTCTCATGAATATTAATGACATATTGTCAGCGAGTTGTGTCAGCGAGTTAGTGTCAGCGACTTCCCGTGTCAGCGAGTTGCACGTACACCGAAATTTACCTGTAGTTAGATGTGAAATCAGAAATGGCGAATCAACAGACTTACGGTCGAGCCGTAACAATACTGTTTATGCATTTAAGTCGATATTTTAAAGTTAAGTGACAGTAAATTTCAGATATTGAAGTTTTTTGTGTGGCAAGGTACTCTGTCACCGGATTTCATTTATCCTCGCCCGTCCAATTATCGACCACGTAAGCGGAAAAAATCGTCGATAAATAAAATCCGGTGCCAGACGTCCCGGCCAGCCCTAAATTGGCTGCAGACGTCCAAGAATGTTTACCTTCGATACTATTAAGAAAGATCGAATGAAACCACATATGTGAAATACATAAAACACATATATAGGTATAATAGCAAAGATTTTTTAAGTGTGACAACTTACAAAATTAAAAATATATATAAAAGTCCAAAAGAACAAAAGAAAGTCACAGATACCAAAGTTGAAAGATATGACCAAAAACCGAATGCCATATGGACAGAATATTCCGACATGTGTTTTTCAAGAGATACACCTAGCTGAGAATTTTTCTTTTGTGAAAAGTTTACAGTATGTTTCATGGGCAGTTATTCTACTATGTTATGTTGACCATATATAGAAGCCATTTTTACACATTTCCAAAAGAAAGCCTTCTACATTTATTTCAACCACAATGATCATAAAATATAAAAAATACACACGAGAAGTATGGGAATGAAAGTAAGGACGATAAACAACATCTTTTACATTAGAAATTAAGAAATGGGTGTAATTAAAATATATTAATAGCCTTGTAAGTGCAGAATATTTGACCTCATAAGCAGTCCATTCCCAGCAGGCGTGCACACGCCTTGAAATGTCGTTGATTTAGAGTTGAAAACAGGCCCTGACGTTGAAATGCACATTACCAACTATTAAATCTAAGTTAGTTTTCTGACATGAAAAAGTAGTGATATTTTGACCAGAAATCATGGTGATTTTTGGTTGAAAAACTGACACTGACACAATTTCAACACTATTTCAAAGCTGGATTTCTGACTGGAAAAAGTAGTGATACTTCATGAAAAATAACCACTAAATCAAGTTAGGTTTTTCACATGAAATCTTAGTCATGTTATTGAACAGAAAACAGGTTGAATATTGGGAAATGAATGACTGGTTGATTCAAAATTCATTTTCTAGAGGGTGATATAGTGATTAAGTCTAACTTTTTGAAAGAACTATTATTGCAACTTTTTTTGAAAGAACTAGTTTTCACTTTGCAACTTAGTTGAAAACTTCTCTATACAGACAACCTAAGCTATAACATTTTATCACATAACAGTGAGGTTCGGGGGTTCCTGGTTTTTCATATCTGTACCCTGCTACACAGAACACTGGACCTGTGACTAAAGTAATTAGATAACACAGCAGGGGTGGAGGTGGGGGTTTACCCTTGCTCAATTGCATGCATGGTGTTTACTTCTTTAAGTCTGTTTTTTGTGGTCAGCACTGACAACTAATTAAGGTATGGGTATAAGTAATAGGTGGAGTTCTAATAATGTGGCTATTCTTGTGGGTTTTTTTTCTCAGTTTATATGCCAAAGTTGTATGAGACACAAGCATCTGAACTGAGCATTGTGGCTTTGCTACATGATTATAGCTTCTTTATAGTTACAATATAATTATAGCCAACTTAATGAAACATTTAACAGAAACTAATTAGATAAAATGCTGAAGATAGAAATAATGTCACAATTGTTTGTTTTTTACAAAGAAAAAAAAAATATTTTAGAATTTTACAAAAAGAATTTCAATTGAAGACATTGAATAATACTGGTCCTATTAAAAACATAAAAATGGATATCTAGTTGGATAATATGGATTTACATATATTGAGCAATTACAATTATATTTGATGCAAAATTATGTATCATTACAATGTCATCAGAAATAGAATATTGAATATACAATGATTCATGAATACATATCATCTTGGAAAGAATTAATTACTTTGAATTGTATCCAAAGTGTAAAATATGCATATGGGTAGTTATTGTATAATATTTTTAAGAAGCTATAATTATGACACACAAGCTACAATGATTCAAACAAAGAAGACAATGTAAATAACCTGATTTTACCCATTGAATTCAACCCTATTTGATACATTGGATCCAACCATAACCTGTTTGCAAAATCTACATGTATTTCAACCAGATTTCACACATAAATACAACCAGATTTCAACAGTTGGTTTCAACATGATTTCACTAGTTGGATCCAACGAAAAATGGTTTGCAAAATCTACACATATTTCAACCTGATTTCACCCATTGAATTCAACCAGATTTCAACAGTTGGTTTCAACATGATTTCACCGGTTGGATCCAACTAAAAACGGTTTGCAAAATCTACACGTATTTCAACCACACTGAAAACCTCTGACAAACATTAATTCGTCAAGACTGTCAAAATGGTGCCTAAAACGACAAACTTCCCAATTGACAAATTTTAACTTGTCACTTTCTTGTTGGACAAATTAACGGACAAACTTTTGACAAGAAAATGACCTTGATAGTCCAATTAATTTGTCATTTTGGCCACCTGTTATTGGCCAAGTTCTTATGAAATTAAGCTTAAGTGCACTAATTTTCTTATCATCAGTTTTCAGCTAATCTGAGTAATAAGCTATCAACATTTGGCTATCATCCAATAAGAAAATGGCATTTAAATTAGCAAATTTGGAAACTTGTTGTTTGAGGCACCATTTCGACAAATTAATAATTTTCAGTGCAGATTTCACCGTTGGATTCAACCTGATTTCAAAGTTGCGTGCCTGCTGGGTTGTTTTCAAATTTTGCATAGACACTTACTAGGCCATTAATCTATAATTAAATCCAATGTAGCGGGAGATACTGACTCCACTTTATTTATATCAGCTTCTTTGATCTGCTGGAAGAGCCAGTATCTTGCAAAGGAGGAATTGAAATATTCGGACTCAACCTATATAATATATTATTGTATAGCTTAGACAATAATAAATTTAAATTATATATGCATATAGTTTACTTTTATTTTTTTGCCTAAGCTTCAACACAGGTGGTAAAAGATTGTAAATGGTGAGTGAATACATAAATCATATTTTGCTAAATGCACTCAATTAATCACACATACAAAGAATAATATAACAAAAAGGGCTTATTATCAACTCCTCTCATGATTTATATCATTTATATCATTCAAAGGTCTTACTAGTGCGCCTTGCTGTTGAAAAGATAGTAAATAGGGATTTAATAATGAAATACTACATGCATAAAATCATGCAAAAAATATAAATGATATGTTCACTATTTCTTCAAAAGTTAATAACTAATGCAACATTTCAAATCAATTTCTGCACACAAAAGCAATTCAGTATCAATAAAACTGATCAATGTTGTATTTTTCTATATTTACTTGAAGCATGTGCTGTTGTTTAAAATAATTAAACAAAATTTATTTCAATTATCTCATGTTACAGTCCATGGGACAAGTGCAGTAACAATTTCTGGTTGCTTTCAAGTTGCTAACATTAACAATAGTTGATGAGTGTCTGAATATGGTAGTCCATATTATTTAGTAACAAAATTGTAATCTTCAATAAAACCATTTGTATTGTAAATTTATAATGAGAGTATAATTTATACTTAAAATCTTAAAATAGTTGCCATAGGTAAAATTATGGGCTCACTGAACTCTCACTATATTATTAGATATACTATAATAAATAATTTTTACACTAAATTTTCACTAAATCCCTATTATTCTTCACTGCCACTTTTGAATAAAACAAGGCCGAAAGGGGTTTTGGTCCACTAGCGTGAGGGCAAAGCGATCAGAGACATGAGTAGTGCACTAAAGCAGTAACCAATCCCATGCAGTACTAATGGAGCCCATCGCCGCTTAACTTCTGCAAAAGACAGTCATTGTGGCCACGCCACAACTTCTGTACAAGACAGTCATTTTGGCCATGCCACAATTCATGAAAGTCTAGAGAGTTTTTCCAGATCAAGATTACTACAGCAAGGTCAAAGGTCAAATCAAGGTCACATTAATTCTGCACACCCACATCCCAAAGTGCCTACCAAATATCACCATCCTACAAAATATGGCCAAGAGAAGATTGTGAAAGGTCAAGGTCAGTACATCAACATCAAATGAAGGTCAGACTATGACATTGCAAACCTACATCAACCACTATCCATACAAAGTAGCAACATGCTACACCTTACGGTTTCTGTGATATGACCAAGGCAAGATTTTTAAGGTGAAGGTCAGTATGGCATTGCAAGGTGAAAGGCAAAATTAAGGTCACACTATGACACCACATGCCCTAACCAATGTTTCCAGCAAGTACCAACATGTTAAGGTTTGTGAGATATTGCCCAGACTAACTGAAGGTCACTATGACAAAGACAAAGGTCAAATGAAGGTCAGAGTGGCAGTTTGTTGGTCGGGTGGCAGGAAAAATTGGGAGTCCTATATGTAAGTAACTATAAGGTATAATGTGTGTATATTTGTTAAGGACATTGGTTCTGGTGTGTAGGATAAAACTGCATGAAAAAGTTAAGAAATAAAACATTTATTATTATTCTATGCAGGAAAAGAATTCAAATGATGATAAAGTACTATAAACTACAAATGCTGGCATTTTATTGTTAAATGAAAGTGTCCTATGTAATATGCAACTAGAGCACCTGCAGACATGTCCCCTGTCCCAATTAATATTGCAAGGATATGAAGATACACATAACAAGCAGTTTGTATTTACTTGATAAACAGATAAATAAATCCAGAATATATCAGTGTCAAAGACTACTGTCCATATGTCACTCCACCTCAACAGTAGAGGTTCTCAGTGACGAATTGGGTTAGCAGGTTTGGTATCTATTCACGAACTGACATATGTGTATATGACTCCCATAAGTGACAAAGCTAAAGGCCAGTGCCAATATGTCCCTGAACTGTTGAACTTTAACCTTTGTCCATTTCTAACCTAACTGTAATCAGGCTGTAAACTGAAATTGTATATAAAAGGTGAATGTTGGAGCAGTATTTTTAACAGTTCACTGCTTCATACCACCATTGTTCATAATTCACCATCTCATGTTCATGTTTCAAAGTTGTTGTATTACAAAATATGCAGTTTAATGTTTATGCGTGTCACTAACGTCACAACTGAAACTAAACCGCAAAATATATCCATAACATGAATTCTATCAATTAACAGTTGTTTTTCTTTGTTTGTTTTCTTTCATTGTGTTCTTAAAATATAAATACATATGGATTTATTTTGTAATCAATGACATTGATGAAGTTCAGACAAACTTTGCATAGTTTCACTGTTAACATCACTTATACCTTTATTTTAATTTAGTAATTAAATTGAATTATTTAATAATAATATTGTGCATTATTAATAAACACCCTCTTATGAGCTGGAATCCAAAGAGAGTCACTGAAAGCCAGACAGAGGTTTTCATCAAGTAAGTACCCATTATGAGGGATGGCTATGGTGGCGTGTATGCCAATAAAAAATAAATTAAAAACATAGTCATCTAGATTAACATTTTAAATCCATTCAATAAGAATTAAGTGACACCTTTACCCATTTTGTGAATATTTTTATGTTGTCTAGATGGGCAACAACAAATGTTAATATACCAAAATGTTGAGCATACATACTTTGAAGTGAATCATGTGATATTTTGTTCAATTTGTTCATAAATATAACAGTAACAACAGATTTTTACCCCACAGTCTTTAAGGACTGTATTGGGGCCATGGTGGCAGAGTGGTAACACTCTCGCCTCCAACCTCTGAGGTCGGGGTTCGATTTCCGGCACGGCCTTAAGTGGGAAAGCTGGTAGTTGCTTGCCATTGGCGGTAGTTTACAGTACAGAACCCTAACGAACTGTATGTACTGGTTTCCTCTGCCCTTCCAACTACCCGTCGTGATATGACCTGTACAGTGTTGAAAGCGACGTAAAACCCCAAATAAATAAATAAAATAAATTTAATGACTGTATTGGTATTGTTTTTACCCATGGCATCCAGATGGATAAAGCTTGTCGAGGCTGTATCTAAGAGACCGTAAGGTGTAGGATTTCGATTCTTGGAAGGGACATTGGTTGGAGGGCATAGGTTTGCAATGCCATAATGTGACCTTGATTTGACATTTGACTTTGCTGTAGTGACCTTGACCTTTAAAATCTTGTACGGGATATATCTGAGCAAGTAAAAGATGTAGGAAGTTATTACTTGGTAGGGACATTTATTAGAGGTGTAAGTGTTCAACATCATAGTGTGATGTACATTTTATCTTGCTGTAGTGACCTTGATCTTTAAAATCTTCTCTGGATTATATCTCAGATATTTTAAGCTGTAGTAAATTGATAAATGATAATTGGCAGGGGCATTGGTTAGAGTGTGTCTTTGTAAAATCATAGGGTGATGTTAATTTGACCTTTGACCTTGTTGTTTTGATGCTGAACTTTAAAATCTTATTTGGGCTATATCTCAGAAACTGTAATGTACGTGTAGGAATTGAATCTTAGATAGGTCATTGGTTGGGGGTGTAGACATGCTAATAAATCATAGGTGTGACTTGCCAAAGTATATTCACCAGGCAGATTTGAGACATACTTCTCTTATCACTAAAATATATGGATTACTGGTTATTAAATGTGCTTTAACTTAATTGTGCTTAAGGTATACTTCAATTACAGTAATAAAGCTACAGCTTCATAATTTTTAGTTCACTGATTAATGCTGTTATGTTGCAATTTAATTATCTTGTTTTAATATCTTATCGTTATGTGTATATTCTCTCTCTTAAATGTTATTAGATTGAGCGATATATGGGGTAGCTTATTAGTATTACTTAGCTACCATATCACAATTCCGATGTTTAGTATTAGGGCATTTTGTGGGCGATAATGTAAGGTTGTACGTAACTTTTAGCCACTAAACACTGTAGCAACGTAGCAACACCATTCGTCTTGCCATTCAAATATTGCAAAATTCAAGTTTGGAGTTCAGCTTTGGTGTTTTTCAACTCGTTTTACCATCAGGATCAAATTGGGACAGGCCCTCCTCGATCATTGCCACTTCTGGGTGTTCAACACGGTGGTGACAGCTTATGGTTCGTAATAAGCGAGTTCACAGTTTCGAAGTGCGCATGCGGTACCCGGTCGTATCGTTTCCGGGTCAAAGTTCGAGAGGTGTAGGAAGTAACTTGGAATAACAGAAACCAGTTTTAAATTCTTCTTTAATGTAAGCAAAGTATTGATTGTTTGAAAAGTATTTTAATACAAAACGTTGTATGATGTACTAATTTAATGCAATCCACATCAGTTTGCTTGTGTCATTTTTAAAAAGGAAACTTCTGAGCATTAATGACCGATTATCGCTCAGTGCATATAAGGATACTAATACTCTTTTGCGACAGGGTCTTGCAAAATCTTTAATAAGTTTTGCATTTCTGAACGGATTTTCATGAAATAAAAACCAGAAGAAAGCTTATGATCGTAGCTTTCGAAGAATATAAGTTTAATGGGTGTAGGTGTAACAACTGATTTTTGAGGATTTTTTGAAAAGTCAAAATGTCAAGATTTTAATACAATTTTTTTGTATACATGGGCCATTAAATCCTGAATAGCTTTGCCATTTTCCAACAGATATTTTTAAATTTGAGGCCACCTCATAGTCAGAATCGTAGTTTTTCACTGATTTAAGACTATTAATGTCTGAGCATTTTCCTGATTTTCTAGGATTTTGTAAATGTGCAAAAATATATATGATTGTAGTACTGTTGTTATTAAGGGCTTATAAATTGTTGGATATACTCATAATGAATGAGTTACTGTACTCATTCATTAAACTTAAGGTTGCCACTAAAATTTCAAAAATGTGTAAGCAATAGAGGAGACTTTGAACCTAGGCAGAGGTATGCACACTCTGAGTGCTCTTGTTTACCCAGATGCAATTCCACTGTTGGACTGATGTACATTGGCTCTTGGTATATGGCTGGCCGTTTTGGCGACCCTTGGAGTTAAGATTTATATTTTGTTTTACATCATGTTCAACCGCCAGGGTCATATTGTGACGGGTAGTTTATGGGTTGAGGATCCAATGCATACTAATTGGTCAAGATTCTGCACTGTAAACCACCGGGTGTCGTCAAGTAACTACTAACTTTCCAACATGAAGCACCCAGGCCAAGATTTGAACCAGCGACCTCAGAGGTTGAGTGCTTTTGTTCATCTAACTTTTGACTCTTGCCTCAAGGTCAAATATGGGGCCACGGTGGCAGAGTGGTAACACTCTCGTCTCCCACCTCTGAGATCGGGGTTCAGTTCCCAGCCCAACCTCAAGTGGGAAAGCTGATAGGTGCTTGCCGTTGGTCGGCAGTTTACAGTACAGAACCTTCACAAGCGACATAAAACCCCAAATAAATAAATCAAGGTCAAATAAGATTGACTAACCCAAAAATTATGCACGTATCTGTAACACTTGTGTTTCTTATATTACCTCCACCAGTGGAGGTTATGTAATCATTGTGGTTTGTTACTGAACAGTGTAACTTAAAAAGTTGTGGATGGTTTTTCTTCAAGTTTTCAGAGTTTCCAAAATGCTTGAGTAAGAAGTGATTAAATTTTGGAGGTATCAGTGCCACTACTACCATTGTTAGGGCCACCTTAAATTTGAAAAATGAGCTTATTATCCCATAACTCACACTGTTGCTCATTTTGGTCTACCATACCTGGTGCATATGCCACAGTATCAGAATAAATATGTAATCTAACTTTATGGTTACCTTAAGTGTTCCAATTTCATCAAGTTTTGGGCACCTTAAAGTCACATAATTTGTTGTTTTCATAATTTCTCTAGCAAACTTGGTGTATGTGTATGCAGATCAGCCTGGAGGAAGATTTCTATAATCTTCTGACATTTAATTCCTTTTGGTATTTCCTTGCTTTTCATTAGTATGTGTCAAATTTGGAATTGCAGGGGCCACGATGATGCAGTGGTAACACACTCGCCTCCCACCCCTGAGGTCTGCCGTTCAAACCCCAGACACTATGTTTTGGAAATTGGAGGTTGCTGACCAATGATCGGCAGCAACTGTACAGAACCTTCATAATTGTATGTGCTGGTTTCCTCTGCCCACAAAATCACTTGTCGTGATATAACCTATAGTGTTGAAAGTGACGTTTAAAAACCAAATAAATAATTTGGAAGTGTTGGGGTGAAAAGTCTTTTCTTGATTTCATACAATTTGTTTATTCATATTCACACTCCATTTGTGTTGTTTATTTCAATAGTTCTTTACATTAATATTCTTTTTTTATTTTTTTATCAAATACATTAATATTCTTAAGAGCACATGAACTTCAGCACATAAAATATTACTTAATTTAATACATAGCTAATGGTTTTGCAAATTATAACTTTACATATAAAGACAACTCTTATCAAATATATTCAAAAGTTGAAATAATTTCTAAAGCCAATTTCATTCAATTTCATATAATGACTAATCATTATCTGGTCACAGTAATGAAGTTAATCAGTCAATCAGCATTGAAGAAATATCCATTCTGTGGGACAGCAAAGTCATTCAGGATAATTTAGGATAAGACACAATTGTATATGTATCTGGCATCTCCATTTGTATCTTTGTTCTTCATGTTATGCCTCATATTTACCTGAAAATACATAAAAAAATTAAATGTTTGAAGACAACTGTTGCAGAAATAAATGCTTTGTATATAACAACTGAATGAAACACAATTGTATGGAAAAGCATTTTATGCACATTTTAAAAAATACCTCAAAAATCTGTCAATCTGTATATATTGTTACACATATGTTTCACATATTGTTATATATTTGGCGGTGGCGACGGCGGACTGACAACATGGCGAGAAACAAGTAATTCCTTTGGTGAAGGGGTTCAAGTGTCAGAGTAGTGTAGTTTAATGCTTGTATCAGGCTATTTCTTTCACAAACAACCAGGAATGATGTTTTTAAAGTGACAACAGAAATATAAAATAAATATTTTCATCTATTCCTGCAAAGGCAGAAACGACCTGCAGTAGTGGATGTATATTTCCATCTTATTTGTCAATCATAACTCTAAAAAATTGAAATAAACTCTTATCTTATTTTAAATGTAGTAAACAACAATGTTGCTCATAAATATTCGTATTCCAATAAGATAGTTATAAAATCAGCCCAGTTTTCTAGACTACATACGGCTTTGTATCACTTCAAATAAACTTTAAGGCTGTAAAATGAAATACATAAGCAGACAATAGAGGGATTCAGATGACATTTATAATATTTTCTTGTCCGATTTATGAAACCAGATGTCTACATATATGAATTTAAATAGAAATACTAACCATATTGTGCATGTGTTTACTGCCATATTTTCGTGAGATTTTATAATATTTTTGAAAATATTTTCAACAAACTATTGAGCAGTTCCACCAACCACAATGATGACAGCATTTTACATTTTCTTTCATCTAAATCCGTCCATTAACAAAGAAGCAATTGGCTTGTAAAATATATGCATTTTAAAGACTGTTAAACCTCAAACATCCCCTATTTTCGCCCATCTAAGAAGGCTGAAAAACATGGTTTAAAATATTTTTTCCCAACATAAAACGCCTACTTTGTAAATATATATGTATATTTTTATGTCCACTTACAATTCTAATAAAATATGTCCCAAAATAAAGGTATTTACATGATTTAATTTCGCAAGTTCTTATCCGTAGATTTACTTCCTACACCTCTTGACCTTTGACCTACGCTACGAGATCGACAACGAGAACGAGACCTCTGAAACTGTGAACTCGCTTATACTGCTACTGGTCGGCCAGTGAATTTCGTCACCCCAGTGAAGTTCGTCACCTGCCGTAAAAACACTCAATGACAGGCAATATTCATATTTAAATAAATGGAATAGTTGCTGCCAGCATCAAGGTATACATGTATATATATGCTGAAAGTTCACAGTAAAAACTCTGTAATTTTGTCATAAAATGCTGTGACGAACTTCACTGGGGTGACGAAATTTACTGGCTGAGCAGTAGTGGCATTCTACCAGTAAACGCCCATGTTGAAGTTAATATATTATTTTTAAATTATATTTACTGGTCGGCCAGTGAATTTCGTCACCCCAGTAAAGTTCGTCATCTGCTATAAAAGTGTTCAAGGACTAGCAATATCCATACTTTAAAAAGTGGAATACTTCCCTTGGAGAGCAAGGTATAATTGTTTGCAGGAAGATCACAGTAAAGAAGTTTTAATACTGTCATAAAATACGAGTGACGAACTTCACTGGGGTGATAAAATTCACTGGCTGAGCAGTACAGCTTTATATTTTATTCTTCGAACAACTGATTTTCAAATGATGTACACTACTGCTCAGCCAGTGAAGTTCGTCACCCCAGTGAAGTTGGTCACCTGCATTTGATGACAATATTAAAGAGTTTTTACTGTCCAGTTGCGGCATATATGTATACCTTGCCGTTGGAAGAAGCTATTCCATTTATTTAAATGTAAATATTGCCTGTCCTTGGGCGTATTTACGGCAGGTGACGAACTTCACTGGGGTGACGAAATTCACTGGCCGACCAGTACAATTAATAACTGAGGCGCATGTTGTTTTATTTGTTTCAAAGCTTTATATTTTCATAATTTATCTCTATTATCGGCCGTTTCTTCAGCAAACCGGAAATACGAGTGAACGCCCATTTTGTAGATAAATAGAAACATTTGTCCTTGACCTCCAACAAAGAAATATAAGGCGGGCGTTCTCTGGTAGGCGGGCGTTTACTGGTAGAAAGCCACTACAGTACCATGCATAAGTTTGCCGCAGGCTAGTCCAAATCTTTTTGACTTATCACTGCGCTTTTCGCTGACGCCCGCTATGTGATTTTGGGACAGAATACTCGGTCTATCTGTCGGTAGCCAATGATAAGCTTTTCTATTGGTTCACCGGTGGCCCACCTTCAGTAGCCAACAACAAGGTTGACTGGTGGCTCACTAGTGGCCCACTGTGGGGTGCCATCAACTTTTTATGGTGGTTCTCTGGTGGTGTGACCAGCTGATAGACAGTGGTCCACTGTTGGCAGCCAACAATAAGGTTTACTGTTGGCAGTCAATGATAAGGTTTTCTATTGGTCCACCAGTGGATCACCTTCATTAGCCAACAACCCAGATAGCAAGTTCGTCACCCCAGTGAAGTTGGTCACCTGCATTTGATGACAATATTAAACGATCCGACGTTGGCAGCCACTATTGGCCCAAAGGCTTTTTAGCTAGCGGATGCTACATCGGTCTGTCATTGGCAAGCCACTGGTAAAATTTTAGTACCACTATAGCATTAACCAATCAGATTGCAGCATGGAGTTATGTGGCCATTGTTTAACAGAAAGCAAATAATTGACAGATTGTGGGTGGGTTATAGTTAAGGGAATCCCTGATAAGTCACATGACCAAACATAAACAATGGGGGAGCAGTATCTTAGGATGATATTTTCCATAATCAAATAATACAATTATAATTTCCAGAAACAACTTTTCTTATTGTGAATTTATAAAGAGAATGTTATTTTTATGTTTAAAATTGTTAAATAGTTAAAAATTGTGGGCTCACTGAAATATGATTTTTAGGCATACCGAAATTAATCATTTTTTAGTCTCTCAAAATCCCCTATTATTACTCGCCGCCATCTTGAATAAAAAGCCACCATTGGCCCACTGTTGGCCCAACCTCGGCAGCCTGAGTTTTAGTTGGCAAGCCTTCATTGGGCCAACGTTGGTTTCACCCCCGGTTTTCAGTCAGCCTGCCGCCACCGCCGCCGCATTATCGTCTCCCTTGAATATCTCCCTTGTTATTAGGCCTGTCCTAATGATATTTGGCAGTTGCCTTCTATAGGCATGGGAAAATTTTTTGACAGGCATAAATTTGACCTTTATCAAGGTCACATCAAAAATTAAAAAAATTGCTTTCTTTTCACTAGATTTCATCAGAAGGTACCGGGTGTGGGTCAACCAAATTTGGTATGCACACTCCTGACAGAAGAATCTAGGCGCCAGTCGATATTGGAATCAATCGGGCCATAATTGACCGATTGACGGGCGATTATCGGTTCATAAAAAATTTCCTAAGATTAAGCCTTGAACTCGTTCATTATTGGTCCTAGAGGATGGGATGGTATACCAACATACAGGAAATCATGTGCTGGGAATCTTCTGGTGTGGTCGGATTTGACCTTGGGACACTCGTTCAAGGTCAAACGAGGATAGGCAAACTTAAAAGTGCTTAAAACTCGCTTATTATTGGTCCTAGAGGTTTGGGATGGTATACCAACACATAGGAAATCATGGGCTTGGAATCTTTTGGTGTGTTCAGATTTGACCTTGGGCCTCTTCTTCAAGGTCAAACAAGCATAGCCAAACATAAAAGTGCCTATAACTTGCTTATTATTGGTCCTAGAGGTTTGGGATGGTAAACCAACCTGTAGGAAATCATGGGCTGGGAATCTTCTAGTGTGGTCGGATTTGACCTTGGGCCTCTTCTTTAAGGTCAAACGAGTATAGCCAAACTTAAAAGTGCTCATTACTCGCTTATTATTGCTCCTAGAGGTTTGGGATGGTAAACCAACATGTTGGAAATAATGGGCTGGGAATCTTCTGGTATGGTCGGATTTGACCTTTGGCCTCTCCCTCAAGGTCAAACCAGTATAGCCAATCTTAAAAGTAGTGCTGCGACTCGGTCCGCAAAAACTACTCGATTATCGCCCACATGGGATCGATGCATAATTCGATGCATCGGCAGACATTAAAACCATACAAAACTTACAGAGTAAATAACTAATCCACACTTTCATATAATATTTTAGTATATTTCAACAATTCTAAGGCGATATTTTGGGACAAAAACTGCTCCATATTTATTTTACGGAAAATCACTTCCTCTTTCGTTTGATTCGACTGGAAACATACTAGACCTCAACCCTTTTTCGGCTTTCCGAATTTCGTTTTTTTTATCGATGCATCGAAAGTGATGCTGTAATCGATCAATGCATCGAATGGACCACTAATCGGCGCAGCACTACTTAAAAGTGCTTATAACTCCCTTTTATTGGTTCTAGAGGTTTGGGATGGTAAACAACATATATGAAATCATGGGCTGGGAACCTTCTGGTGTGGTCAGATTTGACCTTGGGCCTCTTCTTCAAGGTCAAACGAGCATAGCCAACTTAACAGTGCTTATAACTCACTTATTATTGATCCTAGAGGTTTGGGATGGTATACCAACATGTTGGAAATCATGCGCTGGGAATCTTTTGGTGTGGTCGGATTTGACCTTGGGCCTCTTCTTCAAGGTCAAACGAGGAAAGCCAAACATAAACGTGCTTATAACTCGCTTATTATTGGTTCTAGAGGTTTGGGATGGTAAACCAACATATAGGAAATCATGGGCTGGGAATCTTCTGGTGTGGTCGGATTTGGCCTTGGGCCTCTCCCTCAAGGTCAAACTAGTATAGCCAATCTTAAAAGTGCTTATAACTCACTTATTATTGGCTCTAGAGGTTTGGGATGGTAAACAACATATATGAAATCATGGGCTGGGAATCTTCTGATATGGTCAGATTTGACCTTGGGCCTCTTCTTCAAGGTCAAACGTGGATAGCCAAACATAAAAGTGCTTATAACTCGCTTATTATTGGTCCTCGATGTTTGGGATAGTAAACCAACCTGTAGGAAATCATGGGCTGGGAATCTTCTGGTGCGGTCGGATTTGACCTTGGGCCTCTCCTTCAAGGTGAAACGAGCATAGCCACTTAAAAGTGCTTCTTCTACCTAGCAGCTGAAAACACACAGTCAGCTGATACAGAACCCGTTTACAGGCACTGATTGCTTTTTTCGTTTTAAGGTCACTCTTGTGACCCTAACATGGTCCTTTCAGGAGGATTTCTCTTCACCAATAACATTTACCTCTTCACATTGGTCCATTAGCATTTTATATAAAACGTAAAAGCTGTAGGGACGCTTTGTTTTTGTGTACAAAAACCTTTTGTCTAGTTGGACATTTTTCAAAGCTCAGTGGAAACATAATGAAATTGCCACTGGACTAAGGGAGAAATAAAAGAATGTAAGGGTTGCAACTTTAAGATCTGTTATGGGTAGAGGTTGTTTTAGAATCTTAAGAAATCTTGAGATAACGGATGAAAACTGCAAAGATCCAGCAAAGTGCAAAAAGGCACTGGAATGTTATTTCAAACCAACCCCAAATGAGATTTACAGATTATATATGTTCTGTTCATGTGATGAAGGACCCAGTGAAAATGTGGATCAGTGGGTTAACAGATCAAGACCACTTTCAAAGTCTTGCAACTTTGAAGCAATGACTGACAGTTTGTTAAGAGACCATGTGGTTCTTGAGACGAAAGACAAGGCTGCAAGAGCACGGATGTTTAGAGAGAAGGTAAAAAAAGTCAATCTGAATGAAACATTTGAAATGCTGAGAGCTAGTGAAGTAGCTGCTTAACACATAACATAAAGGAGGTTGACCAAGGGACATCTGAGGAAGTGGTACACTTCAACAATCAGGAGAAGGCTAACAGATGTCCAGCAAAAATTCTCTGCTAATAACTGTGTACACCTAAACAGGCCCCTCCTTCAAGGTCAAATGAGGGTAGCCAAACTTAAAAGTGCTTATAACTTGCTTATTATTAAAAAATGCTGTTTATCTTCAAAACCATGTTAGTTGTCCTTTTCTGTTGGATACATCAAATGCGTCCTTGACCTATTTTTTTAATGAATTTTTAACAATTTTTAATACATTAAAATTCATGAAATCGTGCACTAAATCAATTATAACAAAAGTATTGCATTTCCAGTATTTTGTTAAGGTATGTTACTCCGCAACTTTATCCATAGCTACGACATGGAGAGTAACTTGGAAACCTTTCCCAATAGCTAAGTGAGTAAAAGCTACTTCCTGACTTTTCAGTAGCTTCCATAGTGAGTAAAATCACTTGTAAATTGAAAACTATTGCATTTAGAGAAATTTTTAATAAATATGTTATTAAGCTACTTTTGGGTGAGCTGTAATATAGTAAAATTGCAGACCTGTAGCTCATTGCATAGCTGAGCAATATTTACTTTCAGGTTTTCACTGTTGCATAAATCACTTGTAACTTGAAAACTATTGCTGTTAAAGAATTGTGTTTAAATATGTTATTCACCTACTTTTGGATGAGCTACAGCATAGTAATATTGCAGACCTGTAGCTCATTGCATAGCTGAGCAAAAGCTACATTCGGGTTCTCACTATTGAGTAAATCGGTTGTATTTTGATAACTATTACATTTAGAGTTTTTTCTTTAAATTGTTATTCATCTACTTTTGGATCAACTATAACATTGTGAATTTTGTAGACTACTTAATCCATAGCTACAACATTTTGAGTAACTTGGAAACCTTTCCCAATAGCTAAGTTAGTAATAGCTACTTCGTGACTTTTCAGTAGCTTCCATAATGAGTAAATCATTTGTAACTTGAAAACTATTTCATTTACAGAATTTTCTTTAAATATGTTATTCACCTACTTTCTTTGTCAGCTATAAGATAGTTAAATTTGCAGACCTGTAGCTCATTGCATAACTGAGAAATAGCTACTTCAAGTTTTCACTGTTGAGTAAATCGCTTGTACCTGAAAAACTATTACATTTACAGTATTTTCTTTAAATGTGCTTTTCACCTACTTTTAACTTTGTACTTTACTTCTGAATCCCATTTGCAGGGCACACCTTTTGTGTCCTTTTATGCTTTCACTTCTACTTTTCAGCTGAAAACACACAGCTGATACAGAACCCGTTCACAGGCACTGATTGCTTTTTTCGTTTTAAGGTCACTCTTGTGATCCTAACATGGTCCTTTCAAGCGAATTTCTCTTCACCAATAACATTTACCTCATCACATTGGTCCTTTAGCATTTTATATAAAACTTAAAAGCTGTAGGGATGCTTTGTTTTTGTGTACAAAAACCTTTTGTCTAGTTTTTACCTGTACATGTTTTATGGATTGTTTACAGGGGAAACTTTCCCTTCTGTTAATTCTTCTGTATAATTGTCAGATGATTTTATTGATTCGATCTAAAATCTGGATGAAAATTAGAAAGTTCCCATCAGTGGCCCATTGATCATAGCTTATATACCACTGATATAGTTGGTGGGTCGCCAGTGGTAAACCTTGGAAGAAATTTGTGGCAAAAGAATGGGAAAAATAGAAATATATATTAATGCAGAGATGTAACATCTGTTATTTAAAAATGGCGGTGTCTCAGTGATATACATGGGGGCCACGGTGGCAGAGTGGTAACACTCTCGCCTCCCACCTCTGAGGCCGGGGTTCGATCCCCATCACGGCCTTAAGTGGGAAAGCTGGTAGTTGCTTGCCGTTGGTCGGCAGTTTACAGTACAGAACCCTAGCGAACTGTATGTACTGGTTTCCTCTGCCCTTCCAACTACCCGTCGTGATATGACCTGTACAGTGTTGAAAGCGACGTAAAACCCCAAATAAACAAATAAACAAACAGTGATATACACACGCATACATAAAGTATCCAATTACTTTGCTATCGGTGGGCCACCGGTGGACCAACAGTATATGTACCATTCAGGCAGAAGGTGGACCACTGATGAACTACCAGTGACAAATCTTACAATTTTTTGTGTAATAAAATTTAAAACAGCTACTGACATAAGAAGTAATTCACATAAACCAAATGAGTTCAAGCAAAGGCATTATTTTTTCAAAGTTTGTCAAAACAAATGCTGTCCAGCAGGCATTGGCCCACCAACTAAGTATAGCTGATCATAGTTGCATGTGTCAGAAAAAAAAAATTGGGATAATTTAAGGTTTCATTGAAACACAAAATTATATCAAATGGAAAAAAAATGAAGATATCTTTCTTTAACATTCACTAAAAATAAAATATATGCCACCAGTGGGTGGGCCATTGATGGACCAATGTGGCAAATATGTAAGCAAGCAATATATAAAGTAATAAAGTGGAGGAAAGACTGACTGAGCAAAATGAAGGAGTACAGAATAGGTCTGTTTATATAAATGACACTTATGTTTAGTGAAAGAAAATGCACATTTTATCTCATTTTTCCCAGAATTTTACACCAGTGGGCGTAGACTGGTGCCTGAGCTACAGCCACTGACTTTGGTAGTTGGTGGACCAACAGTGGGCCATGCAATATATTTATATTTTGAAATAATATGTTTTTTAACATTGAATATTGTTAAATAATATGTCAGAAAACAAAAACTAAGGTTGTTTTTAAAGTTGTTTAATATAATGCTTTAAAAATGTTGAAAAAAAAATGCAGTCAGTGGTCCAGCAGTGGCTCAGTTGTGGCCCACTAGCTATTTTTTGCCACCCATGTCCCATAGCCAACGGTGGCCCACTAGGGTCTTGCTATCTGGGTGCATACTCTTAAGGTACTTCTAGCATGTAATTATCATGCTGACAAGTTTCTCTACAGACGTTGACCTTATTCGTCATAAGTTTGTGAGTGTGTCTTGGAAAGATTAATTGCAACAAACTTTATCTGTATCTTTCAACAAAGATATTCTTAGTTAGCTTACAATATCAGGAATTAAAATACTTGTATGTGTAACATTGTCATATGAATGATTATATCTGACTGTGTATTGAAAGTTTCTAAATTTATATTTTCAGGTACCCCCATACAATTTACTGTGGTAATCACGTGGAAAACTTCTTCATTTCAAGAATACTTTAAAATGAATAGAATGATGAATCAGAAGTACCACTGCTTTGTTCAGCAGCAGTGGACCCTTCAAAACAACCAGAAAAATCAAGAAATGAAAGCTGTCAGTCCAAGAATTCAAGGATTTTTCACTTGTAAAATTTCTAAAAAATACTATATGCAAAATAATAATATAGAGTCTCACTCTTTGAGGTTTTTCATTGACATTTTTACAAGAACACTCAGATGCAGCTGTGGAATAAAAGAGTCAAACCTTCGAAAAAATCAGCATGGTTTCTCTCCTTCTAATTTACCAAACAATAATGTCACAACAACTGAGAAAGTACATTCAGCAATTCAGACTTTGAAAGAAGCCCTCTGTTGCTGGAGTTCATCAATAATGCCCGTTGTTTATGCAGAGACGGGGCCATTAGAGTCTGCTGTAAACAATGAGGAGCTAACCACGATGGACAGACTTATTCATAGAAAGCTACCTGAGTCCAAATTTTATGTAACCAATGAAGAAGTAGAGAAGTTTATAGCATCTCAAACTGGAAAGGATCGCATTAAGTTGTTATTCAAAGGAGTTGAAACTCCGTAAGTATTTTGGTTGTCACAACAGTATTAATTTAACACAATATGTCAAATTGTAAGGCTAAATAGTAGTATAAGTATTGAAATGCAATAACGATATTAAACTCTAATTTGGCTCTGTATATCACTTGATATTGAAATATCGTTTCACGCAGTAAAATGCATTATTTTGCACCTATTGATGCTTCAATTATCAGAAATCATTTTGCTAAATTATAAGATGTACAAATGTGACCATGAATTTAATACAAGCTGCCTATAAAAGCAATAAAATTTCATGAAAAATTTCACATCAGGGTCTCTGATGCAAAAATATTGATATCTTCCTGGTGGGTGCTGGAAATGATATTGAAATTCAGACTTTTAGTATCAATGTTGAAATTTAGAAAGACGCATCGATCGATATTAAAATTTTGATATATGATCCCTTCACTACTAAAAAGTGATACTAGCTAAGGTACTGTGAAAGGGGTTGCTGGCCCTGCCAGCTTTACCAACTCCCGCATTTTCTATTGGCTTTATTGTAGCAACCGCTGGGCAGATTCTCTTTAGATTTTGCACATGTATGCAGTAGCCCTGGGTAAATTTTCTATATATTGTTTCATTGCATTTTGACCAATCAAAGAAGTCAGCTGACCAAAAGCATGCTAGTAAAATGCATTTGGTTAGCTGCATGATAACTTAAACAGCGCTTCACCTATGTGTATTAGATTTGGCAAGGGTGTTATGTAGTGCTGGGACGAGTTGACGGAAACTCGAGTTACAACTCGATGGGCGATAATTGGGGGTCGCATCGATTTGCGCAAGTCAAACTCGAGTTTTTGAAAACGTATATATTTTCACCATCTAAGGCTGACACTTCACCAAAACAATAGAAATATCTGAAATTTTCAAAAATATATTGTATTTTTACTTTATTCTTGCTTAAATCAATGAAGATTTAACTTAAATTATGTCGCGAAAGACCATTTCCAGTTCAAAGTTTTGCCTCATGTACGGTTATGTAAAATATTTTCGCTAACAAACGAAATACTTTATCCCGAAAATTACTCGAGTTTGACTCGAGTTCAACTCGCTTCTAACAAGTGATGCTCGATCTTTCATTTAAGCTGGCGATCCCACCACTAGTGTTATGTAGATGTCTAGAAGTCATTAAGTTTTGCCAGTGATCAAGTGCAAAATGGCTGACTTATTAAGGATTAACTAAACATTACATTTGTTCTTACAGACAAAAATAAAAAAATCTTTAATATCTGAGAAACAGTGCAAGATGGAGCGATGTCGATGAAACTTTTGGTGCATAGGCTGTGATTGAAGTCATCTTTTTACAAAAATCATTTTCTCGCCATATGTGGTGGCCATCTTCAGGGTTATAACATCCTTGAAATCCTTGAAAAAAAACTTCATTTTCAAGGCCTTGAAAGTCCTTGAATTTGGTCAAAACTGAATAAAATCCTTGAAAAGTCCTTGAATTTGTTATTGCATCTGCATCATCTAGTTTTACGGCTATGGCAGACTCGGCAAAGCATTTTGTGGGAAGAACAGATGGCTAGAAGGGGAGGTAAAGGAGGTCATGCCTTAAAATATATCCTTGAGAATTGTTGCTGTTGACCTTAAAAATCCTTGAAAGGACCTTGAATCCAGTTATCAAAAGTCTGTGGGAACCCTGATCTTGAATTTCTGATTACAGTGCAAAAAAAAAATGCATTTATCTCGGAAACAGTGTGAGATAGGGCAATTTCGATGAAATCTTTGACCCACAGGGTATACGCAGAGTCATTTGCTACTTTTTACCAATCTTGTTTCCCAGCCATTTTTCACTGCCATCTTGAAGCTCTGTGTAAAATGCAAAAACTACAGGTATCTCAGTAATGGTGAGAGATAGAACAGTTTCGAAGTAAATTTTGGCCTGCGGAATGTGGAGTGATATGACTCTTTTTTCCAAAAATTATTTTACCGCCATTTTTGGCAGCTATCTTGAAATTTTGTGTACAGCGCAAAAATACATTTATCTCGGAAATTGTGCCAGATAGAGTGATTTTGACAAAATTTTTGGCATGCGTGGTATGCACATTCAGGCAGGTTCTTCCAAAAATCATTTGCCTGCTATTTTTGGTGAACGTCTAGAAATTCTGCGTAAACAGCAAAAACGCATTACCTCTGGAATGGTCCAAGATAGAGTAATTTTGATGTAATGTTTGGCCCTCGGGATATACACAGTCATCTGGCACTCTGTCAATAATAGTTATTCTGCCAATTTGAATTTCTAAACAACAACATACTTATCTTGGAAACAGTTGTCAGATGAGAGATTTTGGCCGAGTTTTTAGGTCGAGATATGCTCAAAGTTGTCTGCCCATTTTTCAAGAAAGTATTTTCCTGCCATCTTTTGCAGGCAGGTTGAATTTTTGCACAAATGGAAAAGCATATCTTTAACGGAGCAAGATAGTTATTTTATCAAAATTATTAATGCTCATTGGGACACTCAATACTCTACTTTGTGTATGTATTTTGTAATGATGTGAATGGTAAACCAATATCCACTTTTTAGTTCCTTATGATAGAAATTACTAAATCTACAAAATGTATTTGGGAACCCGTCAATATTTTGGGTTTTCTAATAGGTGAGACTTCAACCAAGCATTAAAAAACCTACATATTTTTCAAATTATGTCAAATTTTTACTGAGAAAGAAGGGGGGTCGGATTACTGAGTGCTGAGTAACTCCAAATGATATTCATATAGAATCACACAAATTGGTTGATGCCAATTGGGGCTAGACTGTAATTTGAATATCCAACTCAACTCAGTTCTTCTTCGCCTGGCTGTGTTAGATGGGTCAAATTTTGGGGTACACCATTCTAGCACAGAGAACTGCATATTTCTGTGGGAGTGTCCATCATTTTTGAAATGGCGTGAAACTGGTGTAGGTTGTCCATCTTTTAGAATTGACGCTTTGTGTTCATACATTCTTTTCCTAAGTGCCCTGCATGTTTCACCAACATACTGTTTGTGGTACTTGGTGCAGGTGATCAGATATATGACATTATTAATTTCACATGTGGTGTGTTTTGGTAAGTCTTGTGGTTTGAATGACTTGTGTGTGAAGCTACAGTTTATTGTTGCCACTTTCTTCATCATTGGGCAGTATGTGCATTTCCCTAATCTTGTGCAAATGCTAGGGGTGGGTGTCGAGGTTGTTTTTTGTACAGGTGGGTATATGAGTGAAGCATTGGTGAGCATGTCTTTGAGATTAGGTAGTCTCCTAAACCCAACTATTGGTTTACTGGTAAATAGTTGTCCACAGTCTGAACTGTTGGTAATTATGTTCCAATTTTTATGGATTATATTTTTGATGTTGGGGTTACAAGGGTTGTAATTAGTGACCATGACTGGAGTGTCTAATAGGAAAACGTCCCGAATGACATATACAGAAAAAATATATCACGAATGAAGATAACGATATTATACGAGTGCGAAGCACGAGTATTATATTGTTAATCTTCATGAGTGATATATTTTTTCTGTATATGTCTGATGAGGGATGTTTTACTTTTATTATCCACCATTTTGTGCGATTTATGGGTCAAATAATATGAATATTTAATGAGAAAACGTGAAACAGACTGTCGAAAAGGATGAGCAACACTGAATATAAAACTTCATTCTTTAACTTGCAATATCACAGTCATTTCTGCATGGATATTTATGCAACATACATGAGCAGAAGCGCTAGAATAACACCTTTGTAATGATATATTATACATATTTTTAAGTTACATACTTTCCGAGATATTGTTGAAAAACCGGAAGCTAATCACACTCAATATCCATAGTACCGGGGCGCCGGTGTATACAAAAAAAATACATCCCGGTCTGTATTTCCCGGTGTTTAGGGTAAATACGTCGTATGGTGGATAATAAATTGGATTTCCTGGTATCACTTCCAGGAGTTCATCTTGATTATACTTAGATGCTCTTGAATAATGCTTCCTGAGAGCTTTCTCAGGGTACCCTCTTTGGGTAAAATACTATTTTTACATTTCTCAGTAAAGAATTTGAAAATAGCAGTAACCCAGTCCCAGGTACAGTTACAGACCAATCAAACCTGTACCAGCTCAGAACCGGCTCAGAACCGGCTCTGAACCGGTACAGAACCGGTACAACCAGGGGTTCCACCCCCACAACCAAAAAGTACTTCAGGGACCCCACATTTGGATTTTTCATTGCCTCTGATGAGACTTTTCATAAACAATTCAATAAAAGTCGAAATATAATTACATAAGAGTAAGTTATATCAGGCACATTCATACAGTTTCATCTGACCATTGGTAGGAAGTTTATATTTTGGTAAATTTTTACTGAATCATGAAGTTTTTTTAACTGCAAAATATCGAGAAGACATTTCTTAGATTATGGCTCATGTATGGTTGTGGTAAGGTTTCATCATATTGTTGACAATTGTATGAAAAGCTGAATTTCATTCACCTTCAAATCTTCCACAACTGATTGGAAGTTGAATCATGATGTTCCAACCATGGTCTGAATAGTATCTTTGTTATTGTTAATCTCTATGTGACTCAAATGGTGTCTGATAGAAAATCTTTTATTATTCACTGCAAACCATATTTGACCCACAATGGGGATTCGGGAATTTTCCTGTTATATTTTCTTTCACTGCTCATACAAATTGGAAAATTCTCCAAGAAACATCAAATTTGATATGTATTTTAACATTGACATGAATGAGTGTTCAGGTTCACTTTTACCTGCAATTAATATTTTCAAGAAATTGATTTTTATGTCAGCTGACTTGTCAGTCAGCTGACATTATGCCATCACTCTGCGGCATGGGCGTACGCGTACGCGTCCGCGTCTGCGTCCGCGTGAACAACTTCTTCTCCAAAACTACAAGGCCTAGAGACATGCTGTTTTTTTAAAAGATACCTTATCTATCGAGGATGAAAAATTGTTCAAGGCATGCAAATCTGTCTGTTCGTCTGTTTGCTAGAGACATTACAAGGGGGGGTACCCCCACCAAAAGTGTGAAAATTTCAACTTTTTATCACAATTTTCTCAGTGACTATTGCAGGGATTTCTCTCATATCTTGCATATATGTACTAGGCCAGAGGTAGATTCTCTTGTGTGAGTATGAGACCTGGATCTGTCTTACTTTTTTTTTAATAAATTTTTTTTAATAATTTTTAATGCATTAAAATTCATAAAATCATGCACTAAATCACTTATAACTTCAAAAGTGTTGCATTTACAGCATTTTGTGAAAATATGTTGTTCAGCTACTTTTTTCATAGCTACAATATGGTGAGTAAGTTGGGTGTCTGTCTCAATAGCTAAGTGAGTAATAGCTACTTTTGGGCTTTTCAGTAACTTCCATTATGAGTAAAATCACTTGTAACTTAAAAACTATTGCATTTAGAGAATTTCGTATAAATATGTTATTCAGCTACTTTTGGGCCAGCTATAACATAGTGAAATTTCAGACCTGTAGCTCATGGCATAGCTGAGTAATAGCTACTTTTAGGTTATCACTGTTGAGTAAATCGCTTATAACTTGAAAACTATTGCATTTAGAGAATTTCGTATAAATATGTTATTCAGCTACTTTTGGGTCAGCTATAACATAGTAAAATTTCAGACCTGTAGCTCATGGCATAGCTGAGTAATAACTACTTTTAGGTTATCACTGTTGAGTAAATCACTTATAACTTGAAAAGTGTTGCATTTAGAGAATTTTGTTAAAATATGTTATTCAGCTACTTTTTTCATAGCTACAATATGGTGAGTAAGTTGGGTGTCTGTCTCAATAGCTAAGTGAGTAATAGCTACTTTTGGGGTTTTCAGTAACTTCCATCATGAGTAAAATCACTTGTAACTTAAAAACTATTGCATTTAGAGAATTTCATATAAATATGTTATTCAGCTACTTTTGGGCCAGCTATAACATAGTAAAATTTCAGACCTGTAGCTCATGGCATAGCTGAGTAATAGCTACTTTTAGGTTATCACTGTTGAGTAAATCACTTATAACTTGAAAACTATTGCATTTAGAGTATTTTGTTTCAATATGTTATTCACCTATTTTGGGGTCAGCTATAACATAGTGAAGTTTCAGACCTGTGGCTCATTTCATAGCTGAGTAATAGCTACTTTGAAGTTCTCACTGTTGAGTAAATCAGTTATAATTTGAAAACTATTGCATTTACAGAAATTTGTGCAAATATGTTATTCAGCTACTTTTGGGTCAGCTATAACATAGTGAAATTATAGACCTATAGCTCATGGGACAACTGAGCAATAGCTATTCTCAGGTACTGACTGTTGAGTAAATCAGCTATAACTTGAAAAATATTGCATTTGGAGTATTTTGTTAAAATATATTGTTCACCTACTTTTGGGTCAGCTATAACATAGTGAAATTACAGACCATGGCATAGCGGAGCAATAGCTTTTTTCAGGTTCTCACTATTGAGTAAATCAGTTGTAGCTTGAAAACTATTGCATTTACAGTAGTTTGCTTAAATATGTTGTTCACCTACTTTTGGGTTAGCTATAACATAGTAAAATTTCAGACATGTAGCTCATTGCATAGCTGAGTAATAGTTCCTTTGAGGTTCTCACTGTTGAGTAAATCAGTTGTAACTTGAAAACTATTACATTTAGAGTAATTTGTTAAATATGTTATTCACAGAATTTTTGGTCAGCTATAACATAGTGAAATTGCAGACCTCTATGTCATGGCATAGCTGAGCAATAGCTACTTTCAGGTTCTCACTGTTGAGTAAATCATTGTATCCACTGGATAGCCGCAGTGTGTAGAGAGAGATTTCACCATTACTGCTCTGATGAAAAAAATATTATAGCTAGCTTTCTTAAGTTTGCAGTATATATTAATAACCATAAAATGTTGTCTGGGAATATTTTTGGCCTCATTTTGAGAAACAAGATGGCCGCCACAGGTGTTTTTTGTCAGTCATGAAAAGTGCTTATATCTCCCTTATTATTGATCCTAGAGGTTTGGGATGATAAACCAACCTGTAGGAAATCATGGGGTGGGAATCTTTTGGTGTGGTCAGATTTAACCTTCAATGACCCCTCCTTCAAGGTCAAACAAGGATAGCCAAACTTAAAAGTGCTTATAACTCGCTTATTATTGGTCCCAGAGGTTTGGGATGGTAAACAGACAGGAAATCATGGGCTGTGAATCTGTTGATATGGTCCGATTTGACCTTGGAACCCTCCTTCAAGGTCAAATGAGGATAGCGAAAATTGAAAGTGCCTACAACTCGCTTATTATTGGTGACAGAGATTTGGGATGGTAAACCATCCCATAGGAAATCATTGGCTCGGAATCTTTTGGTATGGTCAGATTTGACCTTTGGACCCCTCCTTCAAGGTCAAATGAGGACAGCCAAGCTTAAAAGTGCTTATAACTCATTTATAATTGGTCCTAGAGGTTTGGAATGGTAAACCATAGGAAATCATGGGCTGGGAATGTATTTGTGTGGTTAGATTTGACCTTGGACCCCTTCTTCAAGGTCGAACGAGGATATTGCATTTGTAGTATTTCTTTAAATATGTTTTAACCTATTTTTTACACTTAAACAATTACCTTGTTATTTTCCTTCATAATACCATTCACAGGGCACAACTTTTTTATCCTTTTCTTCTGTCAGCTTCGGAATTTCTTTCGAACTTGCTGTTCAGTTACCATTTACTGTATTTCTGTACAGCCCTTTTCCTGATAATTATTCTGTCCTCTAATCACCTTCACAAATCAAAAACACTCAGTCAGCTGACACAGTGCCCGTTCACGGGCACTCTCCTCTTGTTTGATGATAATATACACAGTGCCAACATATTTTTATGCACCTTTAATATAACTTACAGTTTTGCATTACTACTGATAACTCCATTCATCTATTTTTACAAGCCTTAGTTTTACCAATCTTGTTTACCATTATTCACATTCTTTACTGTGGGACATTCATTTTTGTATGAGCAACAAACCTTACTCTACTTGTTGTTAAATGATATTTGAATAGTACTGCTGGCAAACAGAAAAGCAAAAATCTGTATTTGCCTATCAGCTTTGTTAGATTGATTAGTCCTGAAAATAAAACAAAAGATCTGTTTGAAAAAGTAGTTGATTTCATACAGTTTCGTAAGGGTTTCAAAGGTTTACTTAATGCATTGCTTAATGCTATTGCATGGTAGAATTGGTACGTACATTTTTATGCAAAGCTGAGCTCTATTTATGGGGTCAGAAAGAAGTACTTTGACTGAACCTCGAAATTAAAAAAAAAAGTCTGTTTGAGGATGAACATTTACTGCCACTTAAAAGTAATTTTTCCTTTAATAACTTGGGCATAGTTCTATCTTGAAAAAATCGCTAAAGTGTATGGCTGAATTGTAAATATCACATTTTGTTGTTTGCCAGCAGTACTGTCTGAATTTATTTCTATGTAAATTTAGGAAAAATTAATTCAATCTAAGTAATTCTTCTGTTTTGTACAGATATTTTTAAGTGCGAGCTCTCTCTGAAACTTGTGCTTCTATGGATCACTTATTTTTTCTTCTTTTTTAACCCCAGCCCATAAAGGCTTGGGTTATAGTCGTCCCCTGCGCCGTCCGGGTGAGGTCGGCGGGTATAAAGCTTATGGGTGTTTGACAGCCTGAACCCATGTACCAATTTTCACCAAATTTTCAGGGTATGTTTACCCCAAGAAGATCTAGAGCTGAATAGGTTTTTGGGGGTATCCGGCAACAACTGTTGCCATGGCAACACTTTTAAGATTTTTGGGTTTTAACATTTGTGGGTGTGCCAAAGCCTAAACCAATGCATAGATTTTCACCGAATCTTTGAGGATATGTTAACCGAAACAGGATCTGGAGCTTAGTAAGTTTTGGAGGGTATCCTGTAACAACTGTTGCCATGGCAACACTTTAAAGATTTTGGGGTCTTAAAATTTGTGGGTGTTCCACAGCCTAATCACATATATGGATTTTTACCAAATTTTCAGGATATGTTTACCTCAAGATGATCTAGAGCTGATTAGGGTTTAGGGGTTATCTAGTAACAACTGTTGCCATGGCAACACTTTTAAGATTTTTGGATTTTAACGTTTGTTGGTGTTCCCAAGCCTAAACCAGTGCATGGATTTTCACCAAATTTTCAGGATATGTTAACGAAAACAGGATCTAGAGCTGAGTAAGTTTTGGAGGGACTATCTGGCAACTTCTGTTGCCATGGCAACGCTTCAAATACTTTTCCGTCTTAAACTTTTTAATTGAAAAAGGGGCACTATTAAACTGATGTTACAGCAGTTACATTTTTATCCACCTCTGTCCAAGGCCAAGTTGGGAGATTATGAAATGCCTTCCTTGTGTGCATGTGTTCATTCGTGTGTGTGTATGCATGCGTGCATTATCACATTTTTAAATTAAGCTTTATATTGCATTCATTTATGAAGATATCCTCACTAAATTTGCAGAGAATATTTATGGCTGGGGAAACATGTCTGTAACTAATTTTGTATCCATTTAAAAAAAAAAAACAACATGGCTGCCATAGCTGATTACTCGAAAATCATTGATATGTTCTAAAATTTAAAATATTGCAGCTAGCTGTGTCAGGTTTGCACAAAATGTAAATGGCTAGGAAAGCTTGCCAGAGAGTAATTTTGACCTTGTTTTGAAAACAAAATGCCCGCCATATCACATATTTAATATCAAATGTGGGAGGAAGGGGGGGGGGGAGGGTCATAACAAAAAACCCTAATATTTCCCATATCATTGGTCCTGGGGGGTGGTTTGGAATGAGAAAACAACTTTTTGGAAATCATGGTCTGCAAATCTTTTGCAATGTCAAATTTGCTCTTTGACCCCTGCTTCAAGGTCATGTAGGGTCATCATGCTAAAAGGGCCTTATATCTCCCTTTTAATTGGTTCTAGGGCTTCAAAATATGAAAACAACTTGCAAAAAATCATGGCCTGTGAATCTTGCATCTGACAACATTTTGTGGATTCTGTATACATGTACTTCTTACAACTGAAGTTTTTCCTAAGATGTTCCCAAATATCTATGTTGTTGCCCATTTCGTTATATGTGCGAGCTTGGGTTCATGCCTGCCGAGGTTGGCTATTTTTTCTTTATTTTGTCTTTGGACTTTCTTGAATTATGCACTACTCGAGTGCACTATCTCGTGCATGTAGATCGATACAAATTTCTGACAAGTTATTCCAAAGACCAGTTTATATGCTCCTTTTCATAGAATCTTGGTGATTAGAATATACAAGTGGAACAAACGAGGCAAGAATGGACAGCTTACAATATTTTCATTGTATTGTTAAGTTTATATTGCTGCCCTAATATAAATTAAAAAAAATTACTGATTTGATTTGTACATGTAAGATAGTGGAAGTGTGATTTATGCAAATGTTACTGTGAAAACATATAGAAAAAAATAGACAATACAGGACAGTAGGGGGTAAATCATTTGGCTGTGTAGATATTGAATGTAAAACTGTTTCAATGTCAGCCCGATATTGGGGGGGGGGGGGGGGGGGGGGGAGTCATATTGTCTTCCAAATAGTCCGAATCTAGGATACTGAAAAACGTTTTGTGCTAGTATATCCCCAACCGCTAAGAGGAAACAAAATTTGTGAAAACAAAACATTGCAGTTTTCATCAAAAACGCATTGGAAACTTTAAAAAATTCAGGATAAAAGTGTACAATTTCTTCAGATTTAGGCTTCAATTCAAATATTTGCAGTGTAAGTTTACAGTGTTACGTAAAGTGGTGATATTGATATACGTCCAAAAATAATAAAAATGGGTGAATATTCACATGAAACATATATACTTGAAATTTGTCATGTTACAGATATGGCAGCTCAAGGCATCCAGATACCTCCCTGTACCTGAGTCTTCTGCGTACAGTAATTTTCAGCATGTTTGCAGTGGGAAGTATACACTCCGCATACCAGAGACGGAAAAGAGGGTCAAATCTTGAATCTGTTGGAGAAGAGTTCAACAAAGAAAAGGCTGTGAAAATGGTGAGCTCTTGTTGCCTTAATGTTGAATTTAGAGTTTGAGAAAAATTGGCTTTGGTGTTTAATTTTGTTATGGTGATCATTTTTAAATATCAATACCAGGCATGAATGATCACAAAGTGCAGTAGGGGGGGGGGGGGGGCGTCTGGTTTCTGTATGTGTGCAGGAGGGGGAGGGGGGAAAGGTGTGTGCGGGGGTGCATGTGTGTGTTGGGGGGTGGGGGGGTGCATTTTCAGAAATTTGGGATTTTTACATATCCAGAATACGATCTGGATCTTTCCCCAAAATGTAATCAAATCCTCTTTTGGTCAGGCCCTACCAAATTGAATATGAAATAATTCATAAAGATCTGCTCATTGCTTTAGGATTTATTGTCTATTATTGAAAATTTGGGACTTTTTTGTATCCAGGGATCTTTCCCAAAATTAACTTCTTCCTTTGATCAGGTCCTACCCACATGAAAGAAAAGTTCTGAAAAATTTGTTTCTGTTAGAGTTATGGGAAACACAGACAACCAAACACAGACAGATGGTGACAGCCAAAAACATTACCCTAAAGATGGGAGAGTAAATCATTCCTACACAGAAAAGACTGACAAACAAATTAGATTAAAAATAGAGAGCTTAAAGTAAATCAAGAAACTCGTAGAAACCACCAAAATTGATGTAAACATCCTCTAAGACACTGATGTCCAAAAAAGGTATAGTCCAGTTCGAAAAACGAGGTCGATATCCATATTAGAGTCCGATAGGGGGAGATAGGCTATAGTCGAGGAGGTAAATCTGAAAAGATAAAGTAGTTCCAAAGTCCAAATTTGATGGGCACATAACATTTAATATGCACATGATAGCAGTATAGAGTGTGTGAATATAAGGGCAAGAAGAGTGCTTCACCATCAAACAGATGATTGGCAAATACCTCAAAATGGCAGTTTGCTAGTGTTGTGGTTGAATGCGAATTTTAGAACCGGTTTCCGAAAGCAGAAATTCGGCAAAAAACTAGGTACGTTTGATTTATTAAACACAAAGAAATAAGTTTTCAAATGCGTACATGAGCCATCACTCGCACAAAACAAGAAAAATGTTGGGCTTTGGGAAGACTTTCTAGGACAAAATGGGTGATATATTGATAGAATATGATAAAATATTGTGAAATATTTGTTGTAGTTGAAGTTTTTAGTGAAACTTAAGTTAAAATAATGACAATATTGCGAAACCTGTTTTGGTTAGAAGAAAACAAAATGTAAGCGGATCAATGTCATTCGGTTGGCAAATAGGTTACCGGTTTACCGTCTTCAACATTGCAGTTTGCTGTAGTGAGTACATATGATGCCACATTATAGTGGAGTATGTAATAACACTGATAAAATGTGCTCTTAATTGTTGGTGACCGTGTATCATTAGTCGGTAATTCTTATTTTTCTATATATACCTTGTGGTCTGAACAAATTTTGTTTTGTTACACAGTTTTTGTTCAATGGATAAATAGATTTCTCACAGACTTCTGTTTAGTTTATGTTTACTCAAACTTTACTACCATTTTTTGGCAGAATGTCATAAGTTTTAAAAGCACTAAAATTCATATTGGATTGAAATATATGCTTAATCCTGTAAAATGTTTTATTACCCCACAGCCTTCAAAGACAACTGGACTGTCAGTTGTGTAGGCAATGGGAAAAATGTTATCTGGCCTTTGTCTCAGAAACTGTGAGATATAGGAACTTCATAAATGGTGGGGACATTGCTTGGGGATGTGGGTATGACTATGATATGACCTTTGTCCTTGCTTTAGTGATTAGGACTTTTAAAATCTTGTCCAGACAATATGTGATTACCATAAGGTGTAGGAAGATGACATGTTCCCACTTGGCAGTAATATTGGTTGGTGGGTATATGTGTGTTATGTCATGGTTTGACCTTAATTTCACCTTTACTGTTGCAGTATTGACCTTGACACCTTACAGGTCTTGTCTGGATAGTAAAGTGTGGAATGTTGTTATTTAGTAAGTAGATTGGTTGGAGCCTGAAGGGTGTATGCATGTAACACCATTGTATGCCCTTGACGTTTCACCATAAATCTAAAGTCGTGAAACATGATAAGGGTGACCATCAGTGTTCAGTAGTCAAAACTAGAGAGGGAAAGATTGAAAATTCAAACCAAGATCAAATATGGGCTCAGATTACAAAAAGCTGCAAAATTATTTCATGTTGTCATGTATTCAGGGAATCAGATAAAATAAGATTGGTAAATGTTTCTGTCATTCATATATTTTGTAAATATGGGCTTAATGGCTAAGACTTATTGTTTGATGTTGTATTAAAAATTAGTTTGAAACTTTGAGGCTATTTACAAGTAAGAGTGAAAAACTTTTGGTTAATAGACCAAGGTAGTCTTGCACTGGTTAAAGCCTTCCTTCAAATGTTCGTCCTACCCGATAGCTGACGAACTAGTGGGTTAGCAGGTTTGGCATCAAATCACAGGCTGTTAGCTCTGTGTTGGTTAGACTCCCTTAAGTGACAAATGTTGAGGGCATGTCCTATTATGACCCAGACTGTTGAACGGGACAGAAAACCCAAACTGTGACTTTTGATGGCTGAGGAATGAGAAATTTGTTCCTGATCTTTTGAAATTCACCTTTATTTAACTGTATCTTTGTAGATGTGTTTTGGTAACTGTTTTGTAGCTTAGAGCACATCGAAGTCTGGCCAATGAAGCTTTCTTCAGTGGATTTCGCTGGGCTATGAGAGGAGTGATTGGGCTCACCGTGGTGATGTGAGTGAAAATTTAAGAATGATCTGAGCTAGTATTCCAGTAGAATCTCAAACTGAAGCTAACATATTATCCCTACTTATTTTTATTTCGTAAAATACTCTTACCTTATCCTCACTTTTGCTATGTGTTGGTGGGTGGAAATCTAAATGACCAAGAGAAAATGTTTTTTGAAGAAATATTCTTGTCAGTACTACTGTGCATATGGTGAGTGTGCATGTATATAGTCCTTGAAACCTTGTTTTGCTTCACTTTAATTTTGATTGCGGGAGAGCAAACCTCATTTGGATCCAGTTTTTCGTTGCGTAGAACTTCAATATGGCTGAAGGGCAAGGTAAGAGCAAGGGACAGAAGCTTGCCCCAGTTTGTCACCATTTTTGCATTGTATCCACCGGATAGCATCGGGTGGATACTGTGGATTACGCATGAGTATGCCTCTGCCGCCGCAGTGTGTAGAGATTTTCTCGTTGCCCCTCTAAAGGCCAAGATATTATATGTAGACATTATGCAGGAGATATTCATAGTAGGGATGGGTCGGTAGGCCCAGTATCTCGGTATCGAGAGCATTTTACTGAAATACTGTGATGAGATTTTACAAACGCAGAGTCTCGGAATCGGTACGGTTTTGCATTGGCCACCTACCGATGTACATATTTTTCATACCGACCCATCCCTAATTCATAGCCATAAAATCTTGACTGGGAATATTTTTGGTCTCATTTTGAAAAACAAGATGGCCGCCACAGACGTTTTTGACCTTTAGCAAGGAGTTTTCTTGGCACTCTACAGCAAAGGTTATTATTGGTAGAGATCTTAAATTCGCAGGATATGTTCATTGTTACAAATTCCATGCTGAGCGACACAGTCTCCTGTTGTTCACTGATGTGTCTGTAAAAGGTTGGGGAGGTGATTTGGGAGACCTAATAGTCTGTGGCATGTGGTCGGTCCCACATAGAAGTTGTCACATAAATGTTTTAGTACTAAAGGCTGTGTGTCTAGAAATAAAGGCTTTTCACTCTCATCTTTAAAACAAGAGGGTTCTAGATTTCAGGCAATGCCGCAGTAGTGTCCTGTCTCAACAAACAAGGGTGGACTTACTTCTGAGAGATGTGTCTAATGCCCTGGGGTCTAATGGCTTTTTGAATGCTAGAGCAATTTTGCTGAGGGTTCGCCACTTTCAGGGTTGTCTTAATGTGATAGCAAACTACCTCTCATACAGCGAGCATATCATACAAAGCAAATAGTCTCTTCATCTCAAAATTTTTCAGAGGATTTGCCAACTTTGGCATAGACCAATGGTAGACATATTTGCAACCAAAATGAACAACATTCTTTCTGTATGTTTCTGCAGTCCCAGGCCCAGTGTGATAGCAGTAGATGCATTGATTATCTTGTGGGTGGCACTAGACCTATCCACAAGGCAAGGCCACCACTACTCCTACCACTTTGGAAAAATCTCCTTAAACAACCATTCAGTCAGCCACCTCATCTCAACCTCCATGTTTGGCATCTGGACTCGTGGCCAAAATATCTTACGAATTCTCATAGCCTTTCATCAAGAACAATCTATGAATCAAGGTGGACCAATTTTGAATCATGGTGCAAGGAGAGTCGGGTGGACTTCCAACAGCCTTCTCTCTCCTTAATAAGAGTTTCTTTTACATATTGGTTCACCTATAAAAATCTGAAGCCTACCACAATTGCAGGATACCGGACTATTATTGCAGATCATTTAGGTTTGCTTTGTTGAAATCAGTCAAAGTTATGAACTCAAAAGTTACCAGTTTTCAAAGAGATAGTCCAATGAAGGATAGAGGTAAATATGCTCCCAGAAATTAAGGTGAAGTAAAACCAGGTTTCATAGGCTAAATGTATGTGCACTCACTGTATGTGGAGTGGTACCGACAAGAATGTTTCCTGAAAAAATATTCCCATTTGGTTGTTTATGTTGGCTCCCACCAACTCATAGCAATAGTGAGGATAAGCTAAGCATTTAACTTAAAAAAAACTTAAATTACAATAAAATTTTTACAATTTGAGTTATAAACATGATAATAATGATGATATATCATGATAATGCCAAAAATTGTCAAAAAAAATCCCAAATATACAAAATATGAGATAAATGTGTACAATTTCTTAATATTTCTGGTTTGTTCCTAATATTTCAAGTTTCCGTCCATTATATGTCGTCACAAGAGAGATTGAGGTTATAAAGTATTATAACCAAAAATGGCAGTTCTGCTCAATGAAATCACTATAAAAGTCTGCAAATGCACAAAATTATGTGATAAAAACTTATAGTTACTTTTATAGATGTTGGGTCTGTTTCAAATATTTTAAATCGTCCTTCCATTATGTATGTTGACAAGTGAAGTGGCGGTTGTAAAATCTCATCACGATATTTCAGTAAAATACTCTCAATACCGAGACACTGGTCCTACCAACCCATCCCAACTATTAATTTCTTCATTGTGGGGATTTTTAGGTTGCCTTTTGGAAGGTAAATCAGTAAAAAAATATGGTGTACATTTAAGTCATGTTTGCTATGTGGATGTTCCTAAACACTGGTAGTTCAATTGCTTTGAAGAGACATGAAACTCACAATATGGACTTGATTATAATCAACTGAAGGTTACCACATGAACTAATCAGTTAAAAGTTACTGTGAATTTCATTCTCATCTGGTATGTTGATGAATGTACTAAGCCCTAGGTAGAACCCTACTTTAATTCAACCTTACATTTCTAACAATCACCCAAAGTTACAGTGACTTTAAAGGAACTGAATTTTGTCTGGGTATTTTTAGGAAAAAAATTTTGTGTGCCATTAACTGACTGTAGGACTTTTGCAGTACCACAGTTCTTCAACTAGTATATATCTCTGAGGAAACTTTAAAGAATCGCTTTTGACCAACTGTATTATTGTTTATTTTGTTTTTCTGCTATTCCAGGGGCTCTTTGGTGGGTATAGCTACATACAGAAACAAGTCAGGTTACTTGGAAATGGCTGTCGGAGGTGGTAAGTGATTCTTCAGATCAAAAGACAAGCTCAAATTATTCAAAAGTTACATCAACAATATCCTCAATTTGTTGGCCAAAGCTTCAAGTATCTATATAATATATCTACTTTAAAGACATATATGCAGTCAATGCCATATTGATAATGATTATGATAATAAAATTGAAAGTAAATGCACATACCTTTTTTAAAGGCATCACACAGATACTGTCGCTTGGGAAATGAAACAGATATGCTTTTAAACAACTCTGCCAGCTGTTATAAGACTTAATGACAGAATCCCTCAACTGAATAGGCCATAACCTGTTTACTATTATAAACATTTATCACTGTTTTGCTCAGTTTCAAGAGAACTTATATCTCAGTGTGTTGTGTTGGACTGGTTTGGTGATTGTGGTAAAGACGACAAACTGGAGACTTGGTTTCTATTCAATTCATATAAACGTAAACAAAATCTGATTACAGACGTCCAAGAACCTGTTCCCAAAAAGCCATGTATTTCAATTCAAAACTGTAAAATATTACACAAAAACACTTAATAATGTGTACTTGTATTTATTTTGCCAATATACAGTGAATTACTATCAGAAACGTTAAATATATTCACAAATAAAACACATTTAGTTGTAGTTATGGTTCATGTACACCTGTAGAAGATTTTACAGTGTGGTGTATACTAATTCAAACAAATCCGTTTTTTTCACCAACTTTTCATGTTTGTGACCCGGTTTATGAATTTTCTTTCTATAGTAACACTATTTGCTGAGTATACACCTTAATTTATGTATTTGTGTATTTATTTTTTGATACTAAGGACTGTTTAACCCATTCAACTGCACAGGTACAGTCCCAAATCACAAGTAACTGACATTCCCCAAACTGAAAGGAATAGGCTCAAGGATGACCATTTATCAAAGTCCTTGAGGTTCTTTAGCCTGCCACTTGGGATAGGACCCAGTGACAGAGAACTGCCATCTTAAGTAGTCATCCGAGCCACTATGTATCTGCCTGTACCTGGGATTGAACTAAGGCTGTGATAGGTTACCCGAAAACATTCCAAATTCTTTAAGAAACCAAGTACAAACTGGCAAATCGGGTAATTTTCCTTATTTATACCGATATTTAACATTATTTTTCGTAATGGTTAGTTTACATCATCCGCCATGTTTGCTTCTCTGCTACTTCCACTAGGTGACAACTAAAACCTGGTTACCCGAAGTCAGATCGGTTCCCCTCGATGCGAATACACAGTGTCATTTTTCTAACAAAGTCACAGCCTTAGTTTGAACCCATGTCCTCTGAGTTCTTAGGCAAGTGTCTTACCTGCTAGGCCACAGTGACAGACACTTAAGGCTATCTTACTTGCCTGAAATGAAAAACCTGAAATCAGGGCCTTGGTGAGTTGCTTGCTAGTGGCCGATGGATTTCCTTGCAGAATGATGATCAACTATCATGGTTTTTTTCCTTTATTCATGAAGCTAGCTTCAATATTTAAACTTTTAAAACATGTTAATGATCTTTGAACAATCAGCTATGGCAGCCATTTTGTTTCTCAAAATGAGGCCAAATTTTTTTACAGACATGGTTTCATAGCAAAAAGCATTCCCTGCAAAATTGATCGGATATCTTCATAAATGGCAAGGTCTATGTAAAAATGTGACAAAAGTACCTGTGCATGCACAGACACACACGGAAGGCATTTTATAATCCCGTGACCACCGCCTTCGGCCAGCAGGATATAAATGAATAGTGAAAGTCCCTCATTAGACATTTGAGAAAAAATATATAGGAGCAATTTTGCTTTACTGCTACGGGAACTGCCACATTTAATAATTACAGGAAATTTTCAAGGGAATTATGTCCACCCCCCTGGGGGGTGGATATATTATTTTTGCTTTTTTCGCCGTCCGATGTCCGATGTCCGGCGTCCGGCGTCCGGCGTCCGATGTCCGGCGTCACGCATGGTTTCCGCTCATTTAAAGGAAAAGTATTAGAGCTATTGTCACCAAATTTGGTATGCAGGCTTATTGGGTCAGTAGCTTGCTTGGGATTGCTTTTGGCTGTTGTACCTCTTTTGCTTACTGAGTAATACTTAAGTACAGCTATTTTCAGTACCCATTGGTTTCCGTGCATTTAAGCCAAAATAATTAAAGATATTTTACTACAATTTTGAATACAAGATTGTTATGTCCATAGCTCGCTTGGTATTGCATTTGGGACTGATAGCTTTGTCAGTACATGAGTAATAGCCATTTAGGTACTTCATTGTGTATTTTCAGTACTACTTTTGAGTAATTTGCTAATATCTCAGAAACTGTGTGAGATAGAGCGATTTCGTCGAAATTTTCGACCCACAGGGTATTTAAGGAATGTAATATTTGCAATTTTCAAAAAATTTTCCCCTCCCCAAAAATGGCGGCCATTTTGAATTTTCGAATTTTTGCCAAAAATGGCAAAACACTAATTTGCTTCTATCTCCTTAACCGTGCGAGATAGAGCGATTTCGTCAAAATTTTCGACCCACAGGGTATCTGAGCATTGTACTCTTGGTAATTTTAAAAAAATTTTCCCCTCCCCAAAAATGGCGGCCATTTTGAATTTTCGAATTTTTGCCAAAAATGGCAAAACACAAATTTGCTTCTATCTCCTTAACCGTGCCAGATAGAGCGATTTCGTCAAAATTTTTGACCCACAGGGTATCTGAGCATTGTGCTCTTGGTAATTTTTCCAAAAATTTTCCCCTCCCCAAAAATGGCGGCCATTTTGAATTTTCGAATTTTTGCCAAAAATGGCAAAACACTAATTTGCTTCTATCTCCTTAACCGTGCGAGATAGAGTGATTACGTCGAAATTTTCGACCCACAGGGTATCTAAGGAATGCAATTTTTGCAATTTTCAAAAAATTTTCCCCTCCCCAAAAATGGCGGCCATTTTGAATTTTCGAATTTTTGCCAAAAATGGCAAAACACAAATTTGCTTCTATCTCCTTAACCGTGCGAGATAGAGCGATTTCGTCGAAATTTTCGACCCACAGGGTAACTAAGGAATGCAATCTTTGCAATTTGCCAAAAATTTTCCCCTCCCCAAAAAATGGCGGCCATTTTGAATTTTCGAATTTTTGCCAAAAATGGCAAAACACAAATTTCCTTCTATCTCCTTAACCGTGCCAGATAGAGCGATTTCGTCAAAATTTTCGACCCACAGGGTATCTGAGCATTGTACTCTTGGCAATTTTTAAAAAAATTTCCCCTCCCCAAAAATGGCGGCCATTTTGAATTTTCGAATTTTTGCCAAAAATGGCAAAACACTAATTTGCTTCTATCTCCTTAACCGTGCGAGATAGAGTGATTTCGTCGAAATTTTCGACCCACAGGGTATCTAAGGAATGCAATCTTTGCAATTTTCCAAAAATTTTCCCCTCCCCAAAAATGGCGGCCATTTTGAATTTTCGAATTTTTGCCAAAAATGGCAAAACACAAATTTCCTTCTATCTCCTTAACCGTGCGAGATAGAGCGATTTCGTCGAAATTTTCGACCCACAGGGTATCTAAGGAATGCAATCTTTGCAATTTTCAAAAAATTTTCCCCTCCCCAAAAATGGCGGCCATTTTGAATTTTCGAATTTTTGCCAAAAATGGCAAAACACCAATCTGCTTCTATCTCCTTAACCGTGCGAGATAGAGCGATTTCGTCAAAATTTTCGACCCACAGGGCATCTGAGCATTGTACTCTTGGTAATTTTTAAAAAATTTTCCCCTCCCCAAAAATGGCGGCCATTTTGAATTTTCGAATTTTTGCCAAAAATGGCAAAACACTAATTTGCTTCTATCTCCTTAACCGTGCGAGATAGAGTGATTTCGTCGAAATTTTCTACCCACAGGGTATCTAAGGAATGCAATCTTTGCAATTTTCCAAAAATTTTCCCCTCCCCAAAAATGGCGGCCATTTTGAATTTTCGAATTTTTGCCAAAAATGGCAAAACACAAATTTCCTTCTATCTCCTTAACCGTGCGAGATAGAGCGATTTCGTCGAAATTTTCGACCCACAGGGTATCTAAGGAATGCAATCTTTGCAATTTTCAAAAAATTTTCCCCTCCCCAAAAATGGCGGCCATTTTGAATTTTCGAATTTTTGCCAAAAATGGCAAAACACCAATCTGCTTCTATCTCCTTAACCGTGCGAGATAGAGCGATTTCGTCAAAATTTTCGACCCACAGGGCATCTGAGCATTGTACTCTTGGTAATTTTTAAAAAGTTTTCCCCTCCCCAAAAATGGCGGCCATTTTGAATTTTCGAATTTTTGCCAAAAATGGCAAAACACAAATTTGCTTCTATCTCCTTAACCGTGCCAGATAGAGCGATTTTGTCAAAATTTTCGACCCACAGGGTATCTGAGCATTGTGCTCTTGGTAATTTTTACAAAATTTTCCCCTCCCCAAAAATGGCGGCCATTTTGAATTTTCGAATTTTTGCCAAAAATGACAAAACACTAATTTGCTTCTATCTCCTTAACCGTGCGAGATAGCGCGATTTCGTCGAAATTTTCGACCCACAGGGTATCTGAGCATTGTGCTCTTGGTAATTTTCCAAAAATTTTCCCCTCCCCAAAAATGGCGGCCATTTTGAATTTTCGAATTTTTGCCAAAAATGGCAAAACACAAATTTGCTTCTATCTCCTTAACCGTGCCAGATAGAGCGATTTCGTCAAAATTTTCGACCCACAGGGTATCTAAGGAATGCAATCTTTGCAATTTTCCAAAAATTTTCCCCTCCCCAAAAATGGCGGCCATTTTGAATTTTCGAATTTTTGCCAAAAATGGCAAAACACAAATTTCCTCCTATCTCCTTAACCGTGCCAGATAGAGCGATTTCGTCAAAATTTTCGACCCACAGGGTATCTGAGCATTGTACTCTTGGTAATTTTTAAAAAATTTTCCCCTCCCCAAAAATGGCGGCCATTTGAACTTTCGAATTTTTGCCAAAAATGGCAAAACACTAATTTGCTTCTATCTCCTTAACCGTGCGAGATAGAGTGATTTCGTCGAAATTTTCGACCCACAGGGTATCTAACGAATGCAATCTTTGCAATTTTCCAAAAATTTTCCCCTCCCCAAAAATGGCGGCCATTTTGAATTTTCGAATTTTTGCCAAAAATGGCAAAACACAAATTTGCTTCTATCTCCTTAACCGTGCCAGATAGAGCGATTTCGTCAAAATTTTTGACCCACAGGGTATCTGAGCATTGTGCTCTTGGTAATTTTTCCAAAAATTTTCCCCTCCCCAAAAATGGCGGCCATTTTGAATTTTCGAATTTTTGCCAAAAATGGCAAAACACTAATTTGCCTCTATCTCCTTAACCGTGCGAGATAGAGTGATTTCGTCGAAATTTTCGACCCACAGGGTATCTAAGGAATGCAATTTTTGCAATTTTCAAAAAATTTTCCCCTCCCCAAAAATGGCGGCCATTTTGAATTTTCGAATTTTTGCCCAAAATGGCAAAACACAAATTTGCTTCTATCTCCTTAACCGTGCCAGATAGAGCGATTTCGTCAAAATTTTCGACCCACAGGGTATCTGAGCATTGTGCTCTTGGTAAGTTTTACAAAATTTTCCCCTCCCCAAAAATGGCGGCCATTTTGAATTTTCGAATTTTTGCCAAAAATGGCAAAACACAAATTTGCTTCTATCTCCTTAACCGTGCGAGATAGAGCGATTTCGTCGAAATTTTCGACCCACAGGGTAACTAAGGAATGCAATCTTTGCAATTTTCAAAAAATTTTCCCCTCCCCAAAAATGGCGGCCATTTTGAATTTTCGAATTTTTGCCAAAAATGGCAAAACACCAATCTGCTTCTATCTCCTTAACCGTCCGAGATAGAGCGATTTCGTCAAAATTTTCGACCCACAGGGCATCTGAGCATTGTACTCTTGGTAATTTTTAAAAAATTTTCCCCTCCCCAAAAATGGCGGCCATTTTGAATTTTCGAATTTTTGCCAAAAATGGCAAAACACTAATTTGCTTCTATCTCCTTAACCGTGCGAGATAGAGCGATTTCGTCGAAATTTTCGACCCACAGGGTATCTAAGGAATGCAATCTTTGCAATTTTCCAAAAATTTTCCCCTCCCCAAAAATGGCGGCCATTTTGAATTTTCGAATTTTTGCCAAAAATGGCAAAACACAAATTTCCTTCTATCTCCTTAACCGTGCCAGATAGAGCGATTTCGTCAAAATTTTCGACCCACAGGGTATCTGAGCATTGTACTCTTGGTAATTTTCCAAAAATTTTCCCCTCCCCAAAAATGGCGGCCATTTTGAATTTTCGAATTTTTGCCAAAAATGGCAAAACACAAATTTCCTTCTATCTCCTTAACCGTGCCAGATAGAGCGATTTCGTCAAAATTTTCGACCCACAGGGTATCTGAGCATTGTACTCTTGGTAATTTTTAAAAAATTTTCCCCTCCCCAAAAATGGCGGCCATTTGAACTTTCGAATTTTTGCCAAAAATGGCAAAACACTAATTTGCTTCTATCTCCTTAACCATGCGAGATAGAGTGATTTCGTCGAAATTTTCGACCCACAGGGTATCTAAGGAATGCAATCTTTGCAATTTTCCAAAAATTTTCCCCTCCCCAAAAATGGCGGCCATTTTGAATTTTCGAATTTTTGCCAAAAATGGCAAAACACAAATTTGCTTCTATCTCCTTAACCGTGCGAGATAGAGCAATTTCGTCGAAATTTTCGACCCACAGGGTATCTAAGGAATGCAATCTTTGCAATTTTCCAAAAATTTTCCCCTCCCCAAAAAATGGCGGCCATTTTGAATTTTCGAATTTTTGCCAAAAATGGCAAAACACAAATTTCCTTCTATCTCCTTAACCGTGCCAGATAGAGCGATTTCGTCAAAATTTTCGACCCACAGGGTATCTGAGCATTGTACTCTTGGCAATTTTTAAAAAAATTTCCCCTCCCGAAATATGGCGGCCATTTTGAATTTTCGAATTTTTGCCAAAAATGGCAAAACACTAATTTGCTTCTATCTCCTTAACCGTGCGAGATAGAGTGATTTCGTCGAAATTTTCGACCCACAGGGTATCTAAGGAATGCAATCTTTGCAATTTTCCAAAAATTTTCCCCTCCCCAAAAATGGCGGCCATTTTGAATTTTCGAATTTTTGCCAAAAATGGCAAAACACAAATTTCCTTCTATCTCCTTAACCGTGCGAGATAGAGCGATTTCGTCGAAATTTTCGACCCACAGGGTATCTAAGGAATGCAATCTTTGCAATTTTCAAAAAATTTTCCCCTCCCCAAAAATGGCGGCCATTTTGAATTTTCGAATTTTTGCCAAAAATGGCAAAACACCAATCTGCTTCTATCTCCTTAACCGTGCGAGATAGAGCAATTTCGACCCACAGGGCATCTGAGCATTGTACTCTTGGTAATTTTTAAAAAATTTTCCCCTCCCCAAAAATGGCGGCCATTTTGAATTTTCGAATTTTTGCCAAAAATGGCAAAACACAAATTTCCTCCTATCTCCTTAACCGTGCCAGATAGAGCGATTTCGTCAAAATTTTCGACCCACAGGGTATCTGAGCATTGTGCTCTTGGTAATTTTTACAAAATTTTCCCCTCCCCAAAAATGGCGGCCATTTTGAATTTTCGAATTTTTGCCAAAAATGACAAAACACTAATTTGCTTCTATCTCCTTAACCGTGCGAGATAGAGCGATTTCGTCGAAATTTTCGACCCACAGGGTATCTGAGCATTGTGCTCTTGGTAATTTTCCAAAAATTTTCCCCTCCCTAAAAATGGCGGCCATTTTGAATTTTCGAATTTTTGCCAAAAATGGCAAAACACTAATTTGCTTCTATCTCCTTAACCGTGCGAGATAGAGCGATTTCGTCGAAATTTTCGACCCACAGGGTATCTAAGGAATGCAATCTTTGCAATTTTCCAAAAATTTTCCCCTCCCCAAAAATGGCGGCCATTTTGAATTTTCGAATTTTTGCCAAAAATGGCAAAACACAAATTTCCTTCTATCTCCTTAACCGTGCCAGATAGAGCGATTTCGTCAAAATTTTCGACCCACAGGGTATCTGAGCATTGTACTCTTGGTAATTTAAAAAAAATTTTCCCCTCCCCAAAAATGGCGGCCATTTTGAATTTTCGAATTTTTGCCAAAAATGGCAAAACACAAATTTGCTTCTATCTCCTTAACCGTGCCAGATAGAGCGATTTCGTCAAAATTTTCGACCCACAGGGTATCTAAGGAATGCAATCTTTGCAATTTTCCAAAAATTTTCCCCTCCCCAAAAATGGCGGCCATTTTGAATTTTCAAATTTTTGCCAAAAATGGCAAAACACAAATTTCCTCCTATCTCCTTAACCGTGCCAGATAGAGCGATTTCGTCAAAATTTTCGACCCACAGGGTATCTGAGCATTGTACTCTTGGTAATTTTTAAAAAATTTTCCCCTCCCCAAAAATGGCGGCCATTTGAATTTTCGAATTTTTGCCAAAAATGGCAAAACACTAATTTGCTTCTATCTCCTTAACCGTGCGAGATAGAGTGATTTCGTCGAAATTTTCGACCCACAGGGTATCTAAGGAATGCAATCTTTGCAATTTTCCAAAAATTTTCCCCTCCCCAAAAATGGCGGCCATTTTGAATTTTCAAATTTTTGCCAAAAATGGCAAAACACAAATTTCCTCCTATCTCCTTAACCGTGCCAGATAGAGCGATTTCGTCAAAATTTTCGACCCACAGGGTATCTGAGCATTGTACTCTTGGTAATTTTTAAAAAATTTTCCCCTCCCCAAAAATGGCGGCCATTTGAATTTTCGAATTTTTGCCAAAAATGGCAAAACACTAATTTGCTTCTATCTCCTTAACCGTGCGAGATAGAGTGATTTCGTCGAAATTTTCGACCCACAGGGTATCTAAGGAATGCAATCTTTGCAATTTTCAACAAATTTTCCCCTCCCCAAAAATGGCGGCCATTTTGAATTTTCGAATTTTTGCCAAAAATGGTAAAACACAAATTTGCTTCTATCTCCTTAACCGTGCGAGATAGAGCGATTTCGTCGAAATTTTCGACCCACAGGGTATCTAAGGAATGCAATCTTTGCAATTTTCCAACAAATTTTCCCCTCCCCAAAAATGGCAGCCATTTTGAATTTTCGAATTTTTGCCAAAAATGGCAAAACACAAATTTGCTTCTATCTCCTTAACCGTGCGAGATAGAGCGATTTCGTCGAAATTTTCGACCCACAGGGTATCGAAGGAATGCAATCTTTGCAATTTTACGAAAAATTTTCCCCTCCCCAAAAATGGCGGCCATTTTGAATTTTCGAATTTTTGCCAAAAATGGCAAAACACAAATTTGCTTCTATCTCCTTAACCGTGCGAGATAGATCGATTTCATCAAAATTTTCGACCCACAGGTATTTCAGCATTGTATTCTTGGCAATTTAAAAAAAAATTTCCCGTCCCCTAAAATGGCGGCCATTTTGAATTTTCAAATTTTTGTCAAAAATGGCAAAACACAAATTTGCTTCTATCTCCTTAACCATGCGAGATAGAGCGATTTCGTCGAAATTTTCAACCCACAGGGTATCTAAGGAATGTAATCTTTGCAATTTTCAAAAAATTTTCCCCTCCCCAAAAATGACAGCCATTTTGAATTTTCGAATTTTTGCCCAAAATGGAAAAACACAAACTGGCCTTAACCGTGCAAAATAGAGTTATTTCGTTGAAATTTTCGACCCATAGGGTATCTAAAAAATGTACTCTTGGCAATTTTCAAAAAAATTTCCTTTTCCCAAAAATGGCGGCCATTTTGAATTTTCAAATTTTTGCCAAAAATAAAAAAACAGGAATTTGCTTCTATCTTCTTAACCGTGCCAGATAGAGTGATTTCGTCAAAATTTTCAACCCAACCAATGCAAAAAGGCATGAAGCTGAAATAATTTACATCTACACTAACAAATATTTAAGCATCATTGATATATTTTACAAATGAAACAGGGTCTTGTAAGACTACTGTACAATTTGGGCAAAAGGTTCATGGGTGGACATTACACATGATAATGTGTGTTCTTCTATGCTATCCTGTTTCTATTCGCATCTACTATCAACAGGGCGGCCGATTTCTAGTTTGAAGTTGAATTAACAAAGTTTTGAATGGGGGCAAGCGCTCAATCCCCATAAATAGTATTCCTGTGTATTTCAGTAAAAATAAAAGGTTGGAATTACTAATAATGTATATTTTATTAATTATGTTATCTCCCAAATCTCGTACTGGTAAAGTCAAAACTAGTCAATATATATTATATATCACTCATGACAAAGAGCAATGTATTACTCTTGCTGTCATATTGTTACCTTTATTTGTGATCTGGGAAGTCTTTCTATTGTACATATACTTTCACCAGGTATCTGTGGTGGCATCTCTGGTATTTATCGAGGTTCCCAGGTCTTTCTAAAGCACATAGCAGTTGGAATTGCAATCGGGTAAGTTATGGACATATATTAAGAAAATGACTCCATGCATATTTTAAAATTTTTTCACAGGAAGTGACTTCAAAAGGAGCAGTGCTCAAGCGAGCACAAACCTTCGCCTGGGAATCCACAACCAGATTTTGAAAAAATTCAAAAGAAAAAAATCAAAATTTTTGTAGTCCAAATGTGGTTCTTGATCATTTTCAGTGCTGATTAAGTCATGGATAAATCTGAATGCTATATATGCTTTTCAAGATATGAACAATATAGACAAACAGGGCGAGGGTAACAATCTTGAGTCTGTTGGATAAGGATTGTACAGTCGATTTGTCTTTCCGGTTGTATCATTTTAAACAAGCATAATGCATGATTCAGTGGTAGCACTGAATAAAATCACAAAATAAATCTGGCCACAGATACATCCGCGGTCAAATGTTTTGGTGTGTACAATTTAAAATTTTTAAAGGGCCTCACTGTCACCATAATCTTATCTCATTCTTCCCCTTTAATTTGCACTTAAACTTTAGTGGAATTACACCCTGTGTGAAAATGTGATGCAAATCAGATGAATAGTTTTTGAGTCATGGGCAGTGACAGACAGACAAACAGACCCGATTATAATACCTTCACTCCTGCACTTTGGGGGCAAAGGTAAATATTTACCTAGATATAGTTTTACTACTTTTATTTTGCAATTATACTTCCTTGAATTATAAATAAAATAATTATTGCAATATTTATACTAAATTCTGAAAAATCAGCTTTGAAACTTATCCACAGAAAAGGGCACCAGTGAATATAAGAAATATTGAACTGGTTCGTATGTCACGTCTGGTGTAAAGTAGATGATATATAATATTGTATTGAAATATTACACTGTAAAGCTTCGTGGATTGTGATATTGATATTTAAACTGTTATTTGCAATGTTGAAAATCATCATTATTGTCAGAATACTGTAACAGGTGTAATTTAAAACTATGAAATATATTTGTCATCCATATATTTATATTTCAGAGACACTTTAACAGAATTAAATTTTATCAGTGACAGTCTTTTATTCAATGCCATATCACCTTAAACATCTTGTGTATTAATTGTAGAGAAAGTGGTTTGTTTTCCTTATCTGTATCACATCAGTGGAAAACCTTTTTAATTCCCCAGATACAGAAAAAGTAACTGTTGTGTTTTAGTGTTGTCCCACTGTAATAGGCCTGCTAACTTAAACTGGAGTCAGTGGAAATAAACCAACCTCATATTTATAAAGTCACATAAATGATCAATATATGCAAAAAATGTACAGAAAATGGTTAGGATTTAGTCATACTTATTGTATGCTTGGAATAGTTTTCAATTTTCCAATTCTAATAGTATTTTTTTAATGTTTTTTTTATTTTTAAAATTTTTCAAGCCGTACATGTTCTGACAATCCACACACAGCTTATAATATTTCATTTTGGTACTTTAGTTTGATGGTCTCAGTAACAAATACTGTCATCCCTAATTAATTCTGGTAAATGAAGTGTCGCTAACTGTCACATGATCCATTTTACACCATGAAATATTAACTGAATATTGATCAATTTGCAAAAGTAAACTGAAAACAATTGTGAATATCTTAGAAACAAGTAAGGATAGTTGGAGTTTGAGCATAATTTTGAATGGAGAGGGAACTAAAGGCACTATGGAGTTATTATCCAGGTAACTCAAGGACTTCAAATTCCAAATTTTTGAAATTATCAGTTCTTACAAGCCATCTTTCCAATTTACTTTTTGCTTGGATTGTTTTTAAGGAGGACAGAGGTAGACCCCTCTAGTTTTAAGAGTTTTGGAGCAGATATTGTTGAAAACTCCCTTAAAGATATTGGAATCCGGATCATCTTGAGGAGGACGGTAAAACGGGTCAGTATCACTGACCCCATTCTAGCATGTAGTTTTTGGGTTATGCGCATCAACAAATAAACGTGTAATGGCAATACTCTTGCCCGGCCCCCTCAGCGGGTGAGGGTAAAAATTGTGCTAAATTGCACATTGTAAAGTAGTGCTGTCGCGACACTCACTACTTCCGATACTATCGTTTGCTAGGTCAATTATGAGCGATAATCGGATGCGTTTTTCAAATCCGATTGCAAAGATATTAGCATATTTATATAATAAAGATAGAATATCTTTTAAAAGTGAAGGGTTATTCAGCATTTTAAAATATATTTTCGGCCTTTTGACAACACAGTCCGTACAAATCTAGTCACATGACCTATCTGCCTTAAACCATTGCTCGAATGTAGTTTCGGAATTGCATCCTTATTTTTTTCACACTTGGTAAGTCAATTTAATTGACGTAAAGTTTTCAAATAATCTTTAAAAACACTGAAGTTCTATTTATTTGAGGCGTACATGATATTATAATGCCATTATGCAGCACTTTATAAAGTTGGAATTAGATAATTATTTTAATATACTGACGGTTTTCAAAGTGTTCCTACGTTTGATAATGCATAAACAACCGAAATAAAAGGACAAATATGACCCTAAAATGATGTATTCGGGTGAGAAACAATATATTATTAAGCGGCCCGTCAGGGACGCTTATTTGTTTTCACCGAAGTTTGACTGATCACCGCCGCCGCCGCTGCCGGATTATGGTCTCCCTTGAATAACTTCTTAGCCTTTCAAATTTTTCTTTCCTTCTTATCTTTCTTTAAAACTATAGGGGCGGGAAAAATTTTTGGGATACTTTGCGCAGACCTTAAGCTTTACTAAAGGTAACCTTAAGCATAACTCCAAAACACCCCGTCATCGCGTTTCGGAAAAAAACACACACACCTGTGCTATAAAATTTATCTGGTACATTCTAGACCAAATTTCCAAGGTCGGAAAGGATTTTCTCATCAATCGCACCATAGATACCTGAATGGGAGGCGTTTTATTTTTGTAAATTTTTTTAAAATGGGTACTTGGTTTGTATCTTAAAAATAATACTTATGGTCACCTTAAACTCTCATTATGAATGGAGTTGTAGCCACCTTAAAGTGAAATAAGGGGGTTTTCAGCCTCCAAGTATCTTATTGTTCGACTGACCTCAGTTAAACTTTGCACACCTATAAAGGATGGCAAACCAAAGGGTTATCCTGACTTTAAGGTGACCTTAAACTGTTAATATAATTTTGGCCCCCCCTAAAGTCATAACATTTGAATAAAGCCATCTGGTTCTTTTCTTTTTCCATATCTAACATATATTGATATTGAAGGGACATTCTCATATTATGGTCACCTTAAAGTCGCAGTATGAATGAAGTTATGGTCACCTTACAGTGAAAAAGGAAGTTTCAGCCTTCAGCTATCTTATTGTTCAACTGACATGAGCTAAACTTTATGCACTTATAAAGGATGAGAAAAGGGACATTCATATTTTATCGTCACCTTAAAGTCCCAATATGAATGAACTTATGGCCACCTTGCAGTGAAATTATGGAGTTTTTAATCTCCAGCTATTGTATTGTTCAGCTGACCTCACTTTAATTGTGCACACTTATTAAAGATGAAAATAGGGACAAGTAACATACACAATGCAATAAAGTTCACAGTTTCTATTGCTTATGATGCATATGTTGACATCTTTTATGGGTGACTTCTTTTTCATCTTTTTCTAGTTTTACATTTTAATTAAATAGTTTCGTTTTGAGGTGAGTTTATGAAGTCGACATATGTCCGTACTCGGTCAGCCAACGTGGGCGATACTCGATGTTAATTTGCACCAGCGATTGACAGCACTAGTGTAAAGCTTGATGCATTGGTAATATACCTGGTGTTTATATTGTTTGTGTATTTCTCAGCACGGTCACTGGCTACCTGATGTTGTTGGAAAGAAGACGAACAGGCTACACACAGGAAGAACAGAATTACTCAATGGTACAGAGGATTCTGGAAAGTAGGAAGTAAGTGAACTACATAGGCCTGCTTCATTGAAAGGACCTAAGTCTATTTTTAGGCTGAAGTCTTAGACTTTTACCTCAGATTTAAGAAAGATTTACCGAAAGTTGAAAAATTATTTCTGATTGTCCTTTGAAAACACTGGATAATTTAACAAACACTTTAATTGGATATTTATATATTTATAGAAAACTTCGGTTTATCACTGACATCAATAAATTGTTTTTGGAAATGTGTATTTGTATTTTGTTTTAAAAGACTCCGTGAAGACCAGAAGAGCAAAATGGTGGGTGAAGAAAACGAGGTTTCACACAAAGATAGACAGATCCAGCACTTGTTTTCAAAATGATAATAGAACAGCTTCACATGTTAAAGTACAAGAGGACATAGTGACCATATGGTTGGCCAAATTTGACATACAAAGAACATGTTAAGTTAACCATGAAGTACAGATGAAAGGGTAAAGTTAATTGGAAAGGACACTCTGATCATCCAGCATGGGTTTGCGTGGATCTGATGAATGTTTTTGAGAGTCATTGAGTCTTTCCTGACCATAGCAGTTCAAAGGGAAGTGAAATCCCAACTTAATCGTTGACCTTGAGATGGGTTCATTGTGCAGGACAATGGCAAGTATATTTACCTGTTGATACCTGAAGGGTTAGGTAGTGCAGGTTCCCATTAAAGTGTCACTTCAAGGGTGTACTCTCAGTGGAAACATTTGTGGTATTTACCACCACCCTAATCCATCAGTTGACAATCTTTCAAAATTCAGCAAAATGTATGAAATTAGGTAGTGCAGGTTCCCATTACAGTGTCACTTCAAGGGTGTACTCTCAGTGGAAACATTTGTGGTATTTACCACCACCCTAATCCATCAGTTGACAATCTTTCAAAATTCAGCAAAATATATGAAATTTATCAGGGAGGAAATCCTGTTCTTGAATGACAAAATTTTTGCACATTTTGTAAACTGTGTGACTACATTTGGTCTCAGTCACTTAGCACAGACTGGTTATTTAGTCTTATTTTTAAAGGTTGATTTCTTTGGCAAATACTGCCATGTTTGCTTGAATTTTGAACTCTACTGAGTTCTGTTATTTTTAGTTTATTGTTTTGGAAGCTATTATAGTTTTATGAAGAATAAATACAATTGTCAGATTACAAAGCATTTGTTTTATTGGGATGTTGATGATTGGCTTAATACAAAATTAAAGGTCCTCAGTGGCCTAGTGGGTTAGCAGGTTTGGTATCTAATCACAGGTTGTCGCTTTTGTGAAGGTTTGACGCCCACATGTGACAATGGGGAGGACCTGTCCCAATATGACCCTGGCTGTTGAACGGGACGTAAATCCCCCAACGTTGTCCTTTGATACAAAGTTAAGTATGATTATATTAAAATACTACACATAAAAATAAGGTTATTCAAATAAGGGGCAACAATGGGCTACTGGTTATCAAGTTAGGCAAGTTATCCCTTTGCTGTCACCTCCTTGGTCTTGGGTTTGAATCCAGCTTATCATGCATGAAGGAACCAGTTTTATGTTTCAACAAACCTTACACATTGAAGGTCATATTTGGAGATGTATTGTTTCTATATATTCCCACGGGAAGGCTGAACCTGCAACTACAGTAATGAAATGGTAGTGTTTCTTTAACAACTTGATGACCCTGTGCATGGACTAGGAGTCAACAACAAATGTGTTGAAGAATGCCAAGTCATTAGAAAGCTGGCAGTGTCCCTGTATGATTATCTTTCTTTCTACACTCAGTCTGGTATATTTGGTCATTTTTTGTTTTGTTTAATATGTTATATGTGGGGACATATTGGATGATGTGGAACTCTTGAGGTTTTGGTATTTTTGCAATTTCTTCTTGGTGTTTCTTTTGGCAGAGTAGAATTCTGTTCTCTTCGTGGCAAAGGGGTAAATAATCAATGAGATGCAATGAGGGCCTGTCTTGATGAGATCCAAACTGATTTTGATTAGAAACAGTAGGCCAAGGAGAAACTCTGCATTCAAAGTTAAATACTGATACACATTGGTGTCACTGTAGTCACTATAACTTCCCACAAGTGGAAATGCTCAGGGACCTGTCTCAAGATGACCCAGGTAGTTGAATGGGATTTAAAAACCTAGACTTTCACCTTTGACTTTGTAGCTTGATCAAAACTATGGGTACTTACTAAGGATGGGTCGACAGACAGTCAGTATATTTTCTGTTTGGTATCCTGCCAATGCATAGCCGTTCTGATCCCAAGTTTATGCAAAAGTATGTGTTAGTACATTCCCCAAATGACTAGGACATTGAAAGGAAGTGAGGCTTACAAAACATAAATATGGTAGTTTTATCGCAACCAAAATCGCAATGAAAGTAACCTAATGTACCAAAATATGGGATATGTATTTTATTTTCAGATTTGGGGTTAGCGTCCAATATTTTAAGGTTTCCTTCAGTTGTAAGTGTTAACAAGTGAGAATTTGGTTATAAAATTTCATCAAAGTAGTTCACTAAACTGCTGGGGATTCTGAGACGGGGTGCACCAACCCGTCCCCAGCAGTATTTTTCCCTGCACAAAATTATTGTATTCAACCCTACCAGAGGAAATCAGTAAGTTAAGAGGTCCATAGATAAGTAGAAAAGTAGACCTGAGTGTACTTGGAAGTCCATAATGTCGTATGAAATATCCAAGCTCTCTGCGTCTGAGCTGTTCACAAGCTTGGCATTCAGTCAATTGGCTCTTGGCTCACACTTCCATAACTTGTATACTTTTAAAGTGGCAATATCAGATTTCCAGGTTGTCCAATTTTAGTTTGAGCAGTAGTATTTCCAGTCTGAATGAGAGAAATATTTTTTTTTGTTTAAGTAGCATGCACCCCAGAGAACTTGGTTAAGAAAATCTCTAAACACAAATGTATAAAATTCCAAAGGTCAGCTTTCAAAATTAAACAACAGTTAACCTGTTAAATATTAATTAATTTTAATTTTTAACAGGTTAACTGTCAATATGAGTTTTATACTTTCAGGTACAGTTTTTCTGTCTCAGTCTACGAGTTTATATAATAAACCTGGCAATTGAAAATATATGTTAAATGTTGACATTTATACAGTGAATCACCCATTATTATAATTTGACATTTTCATAATTAACAAGAAAAAAAATTGTGAATAATGTATAACTAATTAATAGTTTAAAAAGCAGTGTCACTGTCATATAAGGTTTTAATAAAATAATAAAAAAATAGCACACAAACCAATTACATATGTCTCGGCTTATTATTAATTTATGTTGGGATTTAGTAAATCCACCAACAAAAATGGACAGAATAAATGTAGGTTAGATTATCTGTGCATCAACAGAAAATGATTAAAGTACACCATGGAAGTTATTTCTTTACAATTTGGGATTATCCCCAGCTAATTCACTACATGTTTAATTAATCCCCATGAAGAAGGTATTGAGGTGTCTGGTTACTAACAATATAATCCATATCATGTATAGACAAAGAAGGATTTCACTAACAGTATAAATACAGCAGGAGAAAGGTAAAAGGTATCAGAATCAGTTCTACAGGAACAACCTCAACTTGGTATTCCAACTGTGTCAAGCAGAAAACTCTACAATCAACATGAGGGAAATCGTACACATCCAGGCTGGTCAGTGTGGTAACCAGATTGGAGCCAAGTTCTGGGAGGTGATCTCTGATGAACATGGAATTGATCCAACTGGAACCTACCATGGGGACTCTGATCTACAGTTGGAGAGGATCAATGTCTACTACAATGAGGCAACAGGTAAGAATTACAATTTTTTAAAAATCAAGAATTGTGTGTTGACATTTATATATTTTAATTAAAGTGAAAAAAAAAAAAAACAGTTGACAGAATACTCTCATGAATTCAACTGGTAACTGAGTAATTAACCAGTTTGGAAGTTATTCGTGTGTCACTTCTTGATGCTAACTTTGAATTTCATGACAATTGTAAGAAGTACTGATGGCTTAAAGGAAAGAAAAATAACTTACAATGATAATAGATTCATTTTGTGAGGCAGATACTTCAAGTCTCCATTTACATAAATAAGCATTATAGATATGTATTAGTGATATATATTCTACTTCGTCAAAAGTTGTGGATATAATGAACTATTTTGCGACTTCAGTTGTAGTCAATCAAATGTTGATGTTAACACTTTATTGACGGAGCATTAAAGTTCAATTAAATATCCAATGTTAATCTTTCATTTCAGGTGGCAAGTATGTGCCCCGTGCTGTCCTGGTTGATCTTGAGCCTGGTACCATGGACTCTGTCCGCTCTGGACCTTTTGGCCAGATCTTCCGGCCAGACAACTTTGTCTTTGGACAGAGTGGTGCTGGGAACAACTGGGCTAAAGGCCACTACACAGAGGGTGCTGAGTTGGTGGACTCTGTACTGGATGTGGTGAGGAAGGAGGCTGAAGGCTGTGACTGTCTGCAGGGATTTCAGCTGACTCATTCACTGGGTGGTGGTACTGGCTCTGGTATGGGAACTCTGCTGATCAGCAAGATCCGTGAAGAGTATCCAGACAGGATCATGAACACCTTCTCTGTGGTGCCTTCTCCTAAGGTTGGTTTTCATAGATTTATGTAAGTTTCATTAATGGGAAACAGTGTAAGGAAAATACGACTGCATGAGATTATTGAGATTATTTGTAGTTTGCAATGTTATAGTATTAAAATTAATAAAAGTGATGTAAATGTGAATATCTTTGGACAATGATACAGAATGAGAATGAAAATATACTTTAAATACATGTATATACAAAATATCCATGGGAGATGTTTTTCTTCAAAGTGCTGCACATATAAAAAAGAAAATTATGAATAGTAATTGAAAATTTTAGTTGCAACTACTGAAATCATCCTCAGAAGCACACATGTTCACATTATCACCCATCCCCGAAAACATGTGCCTGCATTATTACCCATCCCATACTTTTCCTGTCTCTCTAACGAAGGGCTCATGGGTGCTGCTACAGACAATTTCAGTAAATAAATGTTAACATGAAACATTTATCATCTTAAAGTTGGCTTAATATTGTTTATTATTCAATTTCAGGTGTCTGACACTGTGGTAGAGCCATACAATGCTACATTATCTGTCCATCAGCTGGTTGAAAATACAGATGAGTCCTACTGTATTGACAATGAAGCTTTGTATGACATCTGCTTCCGTACTCTGAAGCTGACCACTCCAACCTATGGTGATCTTAACCATCTGGTTTCTGCCACCATGTCTGGCGTAACTACCTGCCTTAGGTTCCCAGGTCAACTCAATGCTGATTTGAGAAAGTTGGCTGTCAACATGGTGCCTTTCCCACGTCTCCACTTCTTCATGCCAGGATTTGCTCCACTCACCTCAAGAGGAAGTCAACAGTACAGAGCACTAACTGTACCTGAGCTCACCCAGCAGATGTTTGATGCAAAGAACATGATGGCTGCCTGTGACCCACGACATGGTCGCTACCTCACTGTGGCTGCAATGTTCAGAGGACGCATGTCCATGAAGGAGGTTGATGAACAGATGTTGAATGTACAGAACAAGAACAGCAGCTACTTTGTGGAATGGATTCCCAACAATGTGAAAACTGCTGTGTGTGACATTCCACCCAGAGGTCTCAAGATGTCTGGTACATTCATTGGTAACAGTACAGCCATTCAGGAGTTGTTTAAGCGTATCTCTGAGCAGTTTACAGCTATGTTCAGGCGTAAGGCTTTCCTCCACTGGTACACTGGTGAGGGTATGGATGAGATGGAGTTCACTGAGGCTGAGTCTAACATGAATGACTTAGTGTCTGAGTATCAACAATATCAGGATGCCACAGCTGAGGAGGAGGGAGAGTTTGATGAGGAAGAGGGTGAAGAAGAAGCCTGATCATAAATCTTGATCTATAGAAAATTAGGGGGACAGAATATATCGCCAATTTATCACACGATACTATTTTCTTTGATATATTTTTTTCTTTAAAATTTCAGCATTGCTTTACTCTTAAGACACTGTTTAAATTAAACAAATTGCTCTAGTTCTAGTTCATTTTATTTTTTTTTGATAATTATCTCGATTATTAAACATAATTTGGTTAATATACAAATTTTAATCACAGTTAACATTAATTTTTGGACTGAAAATATTGATTTTTTTTCACTTTGAATACATTTGTTTTTGTTGGCCAAATGAAAATAAATAAATATTTAAAAATAATCTCATTGTTTTTATCAATCACTGTATTTTTAATATTGATAAGAAATCATATTGCTGCTACACACTGCTGCTCTATATATTATTAGGCTAAAGAACTAATACTTTTAGATAGACCAGATCATATGATCAAGATGAGACTTGTCAGCCTATCTGTTTGGCACTGTATATGACTGAGCTTTGTTACTTTCCTCAGTTGTATGCAAGAAGCAATGTAGTTAGTTTCAGAATTATACATTTAATGAAAAATAATTTGAGTTTTGATCAACATTGGATGTGCCACTATAAACCACCCATCTGTCTATATATGCTACGGTTAGGTACATGTATTGCTTTGACCAATGACTGAAACTTTATTTAAGACCTGTTTCTGTTGAATGACAAAGATTCATTCAAACTTAATTCACTGCATTTATATTATTTCTTTTGAAAAATACATGTTGACAAAAAGGGCTGTTGAATAAACTTTAACACAACAAGAACTGGTCATACAGAAAATTAAAGTGTATAAACTACAATGTTCTTTATCATTTACCTACAATTACAGAGGAGTTCAAATTTGTCAGTTAAAGCAAGATATATTCTGTGTTAAGTATTTACCCTGTCATCCGAAGTCTTCTAAATTTAATGATGCAACAAAATTTATAAAGGTATAAATCTGTATATAGGATTAATACACAGCATTCTCAATTAGTGTTTCTCAATTTCATGGAGTAAACCCTGTACAAGAAATGGCAAAACAATAACAAAACCCATAATAACCCCCACCAAACTTGTGATAATATACATCATTATCATCAGTCAATCACATAATATCTTTTGGACAGTAAAAGAAGCAGTGTAATTCATGGGATACATACAACTTGCCATCATCATCTCTGCCCAATCCCATAGGTACAAAATAATGTTTGGAATAATGATGTCATAATCTAGCACAATCATGATAGCAGCGTATGATATAGGGATATACCATAAAAATCTATGCTCTACGCAAATTTAGAGCAAGAATTGTGGGTTTAGATCACGAAGGGGCAGCTTTTAGAGGCTAACAATAACCGGAAATGACAGTCACAAGTTTGTGGTAGTATTGAGCATGATATTTATATTCGTTTAGCCAATCAGAAACTCTGTTACATCGGCGTTCTGTTAGAATCCAATTCAAATAATTTAATTATTGCTGGATTTATCTGATCATTCAGTCAAGCAAAGCAACATATACTCATCACTTTCTCAGTTATCTTGAAACTGTGGACTGCAGAACAAGACTGTAAGTGCCCATGAAATCATCTACACATTTACACAAATAATTTGGGACCTTAGGGCAAGACCTTAATTTCATACTTAGAACTTCTGTTACATTTGTTGTCAAAATTTACCAGACCCCTTAGTATCTACAAATTTTAATTTTCAGATACAAGAAGACAATATGAAAACTTCTGAATGTTGTACTATCATACTATTTTATTAAATAATGAAATTAAGTATAACTGTTATTATTGTTACAACAAAATCAATAATTACATCTCAGAAAATGCCGATGAGCATTAAATTGTGACTTTACGGTAACAGCCAGTTAATTAAATAACACCTTCTCTGCCGAGTCACTGAAGAGCCATGTCCAATATCTCCAGACATCACGTGAATTATACAAGCAATCCGTGACAAGTCCAGCAACTAAGCTTTATTTCTATTCTCTTACACTTCATCCAAGGGACAAATTGATATTATCATCCAGATTGAAAACATCTAAGTTCTCTTTGGCTCAACCTAAATTTCTATTGTCAAAACTGACACTTTGGAAACATTCAAATTCTGACTAAATTAATTGACTTTACTTTATTAAATGATAAAACTGATTTGGCTATTAATTCGATTTTCTTAATTAAAAAGGTATATTTAATACTGGATGTTTGTGTTATTTCAGTGAATATTAGAAGAATATATTTGTTGTGAATATTAAAGGTTGATGAACATTATTTCTGTGAACTGAAAATATTACTGTGAACAAATGCGTATGGAACTTTGATAGAATAAAAAAATTGTCCAGGACTATTTTTGTCTTCATTGATTGTCAATTTTTGGACTACAATAAGGTCCCATTGTCCAGTGTCCACAGCAGCGATTGATATGGCAACTTAGTACCTCTCCTCTCCCAAGATTAGGAAACTTCACCTCAGCAAAGTGACTTAAGACTCTATAAGTACAAAGACATCAGGAGCTGGAGCAATAAACAAACAGATTTAAGACAAAACTGAGATATTAGTACAATGTGATAGGCAAAGAATGTAGGTCATGCATGAGAACAAGGATTATACAAGTGCATAGTGGGAGTTACAATGTTTTTTTGTATATGTATAATGAGGCTAATTTAGTCTTCTATTTTTCTATATACCATTTTGGACAAATAATTAGTGAAATAAGTCCACATTTAAAGAAAAAATGCGAAAAAACCCCCAAAATACACTGTAATATTTATATATATGTTACAGTGAATATGTGTAATCAGGGAATACGTGTATTCCCTGAAATTTTCAGTGAATACGCGTATTCTCCGAAGTGGTCAGGGAATACGCGTATTCCCTGGTTTTGTCAAGTAATAGCTTCACATATTCACTGAACTGAAATCAGTGAATATGTGTAATGGGTCTTCTGTTTTAGTGCTTTTAAATATTGAACTTTTGTGTAGAGATTATATGCAAGTTGCTTTTTTAAATAATTAACCTTTGGGTAGAGATTATATGAATGTTGTGATTTAAATTTCATGTTTTATCCTGATCAAAAAGTCTTTTAACTTTAACTTTTAGTTTGACACAGTTGTCTATTTTAGAATATTTAAAATAGATGGTTGTTTTGAGTTAATAGAATTTTTAGTCATGGATCCCTGACAAATATTTTGACACAAATCACATATTTAGTTGCAGACTGAACGGTTCCCTTGAATTTATAGTAACAAAGGGATTATTTCTTTAACCTTAACCGCCTGTTTCACCATTGTAGAATGGATGACTTCTTTGTAATTGAAAGTATTAAATATCAAAGAGCAAAATAAAGACAAATCACAGGACTGGGAAGCCAATTGGATTAAGTGAGATTGTTTAATTAATACTTTAAGCCTTTAGAGAAAACTGCTAAGGGCTGGATCATGTGAGAGGACGAGCCCTAGGCTTGAAATTTCATAATTAATGCCACCCTAAAAAGATTAATGACAACTTTAAAAAGTCCTTAATACTTGGTACTAAATACTAAAAACAAAAAGACAGTACCCAAACATCATGATGAGGTAGACTTATACCTATACCCTGGGATTAGACTCCTGAAGACTTGGTTGTAGCAGATGTGCCCCCCCCCCCCCCCCCCCCCCCCTCTTTTCTTTCCGAGGATATCTGGTCTGAGGGGAAGGATCTAGGACTTGTTGTGCCGCCACTACTGGTCCCAGAACTTAATGTTAACAGAGCTCAATGTTAACAGACATGAATACTGCCTTTTGGCAAAGTGATATTTTTGTGTTTTTTTTTTGTTATGGTACAGTAAAAGCTATGTAAAATCATGTTGGGGGATTTTAATGTTTATTGTACATAAACACACAAGAGTCCATAGCAAAAGTTATTATTTATTATAAGAATACAAAGCTGCATTCTCAACAATTTCTAGTTAGGGAATACGCGTATTCCCTGGTCATCAAAACCAGGGAATACACGTATTCCCTAAAATTTTCAGGGAATACGCGTATTCCCTGATTACACATATCCACTGTAACATATATATGGGCACCAATGAATATAAAAAATCTTCAATTTTTCTTCCCCATTTCTGTATGGGTTTCATTGCAACAGAAAAGATTAGAAGCTCTAAAAACCTACTTTGTAATGAAAGTATGTCTTAGTAGCTTATGTACCAGTAATACAAAAAAAATGTTGTTTGTTCGGTGTGTCCCTTTATTTAGGTCAAATAGTGGTGTGGTGGATAATAAAATTAATACTGTCTGAGTAGCTATAACGTAAAGATTCTTCTTTATGTTAACACATCATAAGTGACCTATTTTGAAGTAGGGCACCTCATTAAGGTAAAACAAAACTAATCTATTCCAAAATTTATTCATCTATTTACAGTAATAATTCTTACAATATATATGTGTTAATATACAGTACCCCCATAAATTAATTTTTATGGTTCTTATGTCACAAACACAGTTTGTTTTCACTTAGAAAGAAAAGGTCCCGGATTTGCCGGACACAAGAATTGTGTTCAGTATATATTGAATTTTGAGAATAGACCACAGTTATATGGCAGTAAAACTTTACATATTTATTCCACATGACTTTGATTATTGAACTGTAAACATAGATTTGGGTGCAGATTTTGCAGTTAAGAATTTTAAGTTTTAGTGCCAAGATACAGTGTCATACTTTGGTACAGGTGTCATTTGACTATGCTAGCACACAAACCAATGTTTTGTGTAACTTATATCAGTAGTGTGTCAAGTATATACAGGGTAACACTGCACATAGATAGCAATTCAAAGTCTATTGATGGTTTTATCAAATTAAAAGTCTTTGTAACTGATTTTTTACAATTTTTATCTCAATGCAGTGAGGGTAAGTTAAATGTCAGTCATAGTAAATAACTTAAGGTAGTTGTGTATATAGTTGTAACTTTAATGTGTCCTTTTGTTTGGGGAATAGTACATGAGGTTGTGAACTTGTTCGTAAGTCTGTACCAGTACTTTGGGGGTTTTTGAGACAATGAATGTGTGCATCTTATAACAGGACCTGATTTTTACACTCTCACTGGAAGTAATAAACTTTCTTATGGAAGAAAATTTGCTCAGAAAATCATACTGCACTGAGGAAGGAACTTGAACAAGGTCTAATGAGGTTGACATGAGTGTAAACTAAAACCCAATTCACACCTATCTGTGCTGGGGTATGAGCTACAAATGAATGGGTTTGTATATTTTAGTACAACTCGCAGAAAGGTGTGACCTGGGCGTAACTTGCAAATGTTCAACTGCACACATTTTTGAATAAATCCCAATGTTCAACCATGATTACTTTGAGTAAAACTAGATGTGGAATTTGTAAAAAAATATGAGATATCTTTCTTCTATCAGTACATCACAGGCAAGGAATGCTTAAGCATTGACCCTTTTACCTATTTTCTCACTCTGAAATATATTAAAGTCGAAGTACTGTACCAGTAGAATGTAATGCCTTGATCACACTACAGACTCTATTACCCTTGTCTTGTGATAGGGTTGTATCATGACTTATTCCTTACGTACTGCCAGACTTTACCCATTGAAGTTTGACATGTATGACTTGTTAACTGTCACTCACAAGAAAAATCTATAACACTATTTCCCGCTGTATCAAGGTCACATCCTGAAACTGCCTGTGGCTGCCGTATCTTTCCACCCATAAGGTGTAGGAAGTTGTTTATCCTTTGACCTTACTGTAGTGATCTTGCCGTTTAAAATTATTTCCAGGCCATATTTTAGAAACTAAGGTGTTGGAAGTTATTACATGGTAGGTATACTGGAGAGAGTAGGTGTGCTATCTTTGACCCTGACTCTGCCAGAATGTTTTCTACTGCCATATTTGAGATATATTTATCCTATCATACATATGTATGGGTTGCTATGACAGGGGCTGTATTCATGAAAGGTCTTAGCCAAGTCTGAGACTTAACTTCTGTATACAAGTATAGCCAACTTTGGTCTAAGATTTGGCTCCATTGACAGCTAAGCTTCAATTAATAAATATATCAATAATGTGTACGGCTTTTTAACTTTTACTTTAAAAATAATGTTGTGATCTTAAGATTAAATATTTTTTTACTTTGTCTACATACATTTTCCTTTTCTTAATTGTTGTTTCTCCTGCATCTTTACTGCTTCATTACATAACTTAACTTTCTGTTCTGAAAGACTCTTTAACTTTGTACTTTTTAGCTCTTCTGTATTTCATGGTGTTAAAGGCTATTTTTCCCAGGCAGTGAGGTACAGGCATTTATATTAAGATTAGGGCCCTTCGCAGTAGCTAGCTTATAATGCCACACTGGTGGAATATTTTGTGTAAAATATATATACCAGATTAAAATAGCATATTTTTGGCTGTGTTTTTGTCATTGTTACTATTCCTTCAGGACCACGCTTCTGGTTTTCAACTAATCATTAAATTTACCCTTTAATTATTTTCAAATCACAATGGTTAAATTCAAAATTTATGGAAACATAACCTTCATTCTGAAAATTATATCTCCTACGTGTGCTAATCATGATGCTGAATAAGCCAGTAAAAACTCGTGAATTATGTTTTCCAGTGACTAACTAAAAATGTTCTAGTAATATGTCAGACCTAGTAAATTAACATGTCTGAATAAATATCTGTTGGTGTATAAACAAAAGGGATTATGTTATGATCTTCAAAGAAAGATTTGTTGCTAAGACAGATAACACTTGTGTGATCTCAAAACAGTACAGACAAATGATCCCTTGGTATCTTTTATATGTGTATTATGTACTAATGCCATAATCCATATCCTGTAGAGACAAAGACGGATTTGCTGGATAGTATAAATGTAGCTAGAAAGTGGTAGAATGCATCAGAATCAGTGTTCAGAGCACAAAGTCAACCTGGTATTACTACTGTGTCAAGCACAAAACTCTACAATTCAACATGAGGGAAATCGTACACATCCAGGCTGGTCAGTGTGGTAACCAGATTGGAGCCAAGTTCTGGGAGGTGATCTCTGATGAACATGGAATTGACCCAACTGGAACCTACCATGGGGACTCTGATCTACAGTTGGAGAGAATCAATGTCTACTACAATGAAGCAACTGGTAATACAGAAATATTTTAATTCAAATGACTAAGCCAACCAGTTTATTTGTGTAATGTTGAACTTCTATATTTGTGTAGTATAAAAAACAATTTGTCATAGCCCTCTTCTATTTACCATATATGGTTATAACCCTCATGTGAATATGTTATGTTGTTATATATTCCAAGTTATTTTCATCAAGCACTCCGATATAACCGTTAAATTGATTTAGAATGCACCAATTTGTGTAAAATAGTGTATAAGTCAATTTATGGATGCAACCCTTGTAGATAGAAAATTTTAATTTAGTAATATAATTCAGTCTTAAATAATTTCAATTATGTATGAACAAAATACAATACTTTTACTTAATTTTTATAAATGCTAAATTAATTCTTTACTTTTCATTTCAGGTGGCAAGTATGTGCCCCGTGCTGTCCTTGTTGATCTTGAGCCTGGTACTATGGACTCTGTCCGCTCTGGACCTTTTGGCCAGATCTTCCGTCCAGACAACTTTGTCTTTGGACAGAGTGGTGCTGGGAACAACTGGGCTAAAGGCCACTACACAGAGGGTGCTGAGTTGGTGGACTCTGTACTGGATGTGGTGAGGAAGGAGGCTGAAGGCTGTGACTGTCTACAGGGATTTCAGCTGACTCATTCACTGGGTGGTGGTACTGGCTCTGGTATGGGAACTCTGCTGATCAGCAAGATCCGTGAAGAGTATCCAGACAGGATCATGAACACTTTCTCTGTGGTGCCCTCTCCTAAGGTGGGTTCAGTCTTATTTCACAATTTCTAAAAGCAGGTGAATTTGAAATAAGATGTATTGCTAATATCATCAAGGCCTTTAAAGAGCATACAGAAGTGTAATGATCTTCCTTAGTTTCTATGTGAACAATCCAGAGCTGTCTGAAAAGCAGTAATATCTGAGGCCTTGTGGTAAGGATTCAGGTGTATAAGATACAATTTGTAGAGTATAGATTGTTAATATTGCTTTCTTCAGTATGTTTTTGATATGACACCGCCACCATTTATTATGCTTTTATATTTTTGCAAGGTTTCATCATGGTACCATATATTTTTTATTTTTCTAGGTTTCTGATACAGTGGTTGAGCCATACAATGCCACTTTATCTGTCCACCAGCTGGTTGAAAATACAGATGAGTCCTACTGTATTGACAATGAAGCTTTGTATGACATCTGCTTCCGTACTCTGAAGCTGACCACTCCAACCTATGGTGATCTTAACCATCTGGTCTCTGCCACCATGTCTGGTGTAACTACCTGCCTCAGGTTCCCAGGTCAACTCAATGCTGATTTGAGGAAGTTGGCTGTCAACATGGTGCCCTTCCCACGTCTCCACTTCTTCATGCCAGGATTTGCCCCTCTCACCTCAAGAGGAAGTCAACAGTACAGAGCACTAACTGTACCTGAGCTAACTCAGCAGATGTTTGATGCCAAAAACATGATGGCTGCCTGTGACCCACGACATGGTCGCTATCTCACTGTGGCTGCAATGTTCAGAGGGCGCATGTCCATGAAGGAGGTTGATGAACAGATGTTGAATGTCCAGAACAAGAACAGCAGCTACTTTGTGGAATGGATTCCCAACAATGTGAAGACAGCTGTGTGTGACATCCCACCAAGAGGTCTGAAGATGTCGGGTACATTCATTGGTAACAGTACAGCCATCCAGGAGTTGTTTAAGCGTATCTCTGAGCAGTTTACAGCTATGTTCAGACGTAAGGCTTTCCTCCACTGGTACACTGGTGAAGGTATGGATGAGATGGAGTTCACTGAGGCTGAATCTAACATGAATGACTTAGTGTCTGAGTATCAACAATATCAGGATGCCACAGCTGAGGAAGAGGGAGAGTTTGATGAGGAAGAGGGTGAAGAAGAAGCCTGATTTTGAAATTGATATCTGAAACACAGAAGCACAGTTTGGTTACTTTTTTTAAATATTCTGTGAACACTCTTGTGCAACCCACCTCCCAGGTGGACATATTATTTTTGTTTTTTTCTGGTGTCTCATCCGCTGTCCATCGTCTGGCATCCGCTGTCACACTACGTTTCCGCTTAATTTAAAGAAAAGTATTTTAGCTATCTTTACGAAATTTTATATGCAGGGTTATGGGATCAGTAGCTTGCTTGGTATTGCTTTTGGTGATTATAGCTCTAAAGCTAACTGAGTAATATCTAAGCTATTTTGAGTAGCTCTTTGGTTTCCTTGCATTTAAAGGAAAAGGAATCAAGATATTCAAACCTAATTTGGTATGGAAGATTTTTGGATTAATAGGTTGCTTGGTATTGCTTTTGGGAGTCATAGCTGTATAGTTAAGTAAGTAATAGCCACTCAGTTACTTAATTAGCTTTTTTCAGTAATACACTATAGCTTTCTGTTCACTAAAATGAAAAGTACAGGAGATATCTTAACTAAATTTGGGAGGGAGGATTATAGGGTCCATAGATTGCTTAGTATAGCTTTTGGGGTGTCACATGATTTCTACTCATTTTAAGGAAAAGTATTTTAGGTATCTTTACCAAAATTGCTATACAGAATTATTGGGTCAATAGCTTGCTTGGTATTGCTTTTGGTTATTATAGCTTTATAGCTAACTGAGCAATATGTAGTTAGTTGTTTTGAGTAACAATTTGGTATCAGTGCATTTAAAGGAAAATAACTCCAGATATTTGAACAAAATTAGGTATGGATGATTATTGGGTTAATAGCTTGCTTGGTATTGCTTTTGTGAGTCATGCTGTTTAGCTAAGTGAGTAAGAGCCATTTAGCTATTTCAAGTACTATTTAGTTTTCTGTTCAATTAAAGGAGATATCTTTGCCAAATTTGGTAGGGAGGATTATAGGGTTTATAGTTTGTTTGGTATAGCTTTGGGGTACTATAGTTCCATAACTTTGGCCTTAATAGCTAAATAGCTATTTTTAGTTAGTATCTTATCACTTTTCATCACACTTTGATCCGCTCATTTTTAGCCAATTTTATCAAATTTTCTATGCAGGATTACATGCTCAATAGCTGCTTGGCATTGCTTTTGCGATTCATAGCTCTATAGCTGAGTGAGTATTAACCACTTAGCTGCTTAATTAGCTATTTTCAGTTGCACTTAGTTTTCTGCTCACCTGAAGGAAAAGTGCAGGAGATATCTTAACCGAGTTTGATAATCAGGGCTATAGGGTCCATTGCCTGCTTGGTAGTGTTTAGAGGTGCTATAGGTCCATAGCAATGTTATTATTAGGCTGTAATAGCTAATAAGCTATATTGAGTAAATATCTGTCACTTTTTCATCACACTTTGTTTCAACTTATTGTAAGGATAAGTATTGTACCTATGTTTACCAAATATGCTATGCAGGGTAATTCAGGGGTAATATCTTGCTTGGTATATGCAAAACTTTCATGGAAGAATGTTGGATTGATAGCTTGCTTGGTTTTGCTTTTGAGAGTGATAGCTCTATAGCTAAATGAGTAATAGCCACTTAGCTATGTAATTAGCTACATTTAGTAACATTTGGTTTTCTGCTCACTTTTAATGTAATTAGATACATTTAGTAACATTCAGTTTTCTGCTCACTTAAAAGTGCAGGTGATATCTGAACCTAATCTGGTATGGTGGATTCAGCCTACGTGATATAACTTTGGGATGTTATAGCTCTATAGCTATGTTATTAACAACTAATTAGCTATTTTGAGTAAATATCTCATCAGTTTTGAGGTTACTGTAAATTAAAGTCACAGACTAAGCTACTTTCCCGAAGCTACAATATGTTTACTTTTGCACAAATCTATCACTGTAGGTATGTGAAAAGAAGCAATTTTTAGTTAAATTAGCTATCTAAGTGTCATTGAGTAAGTCGTAAATATCACAGTAACTGTTAAATATAAAGCAATTTCAAGCAAATTTTGGACCCTTTGGGTACTAGAGATCTTAGATGAAATGCTCTAAAAAATGTTTAATTTTCCCGAATTTCGTCTGCCATCTTAAATTTTGGCAGAAATAAAAAATGTTGTTCATCTCGAAAATCGTTAGAGGTAGAGCGATTTTGAGCAGATTTTAGACCATTTGGATGCTAGAGACCTTAGATGTAGAGCCTCCGAAAAAAGTGGCATTTCCCAAATTTCATCCGCCATCTTAAATTTTTGCGGAAATTGAAAATGGCGTTTATCTCAAAAACCATCAGAGATTGAGTGATTTCGAGCAAATTTTGGAGATATTGGGTACTAGAGACCTTTAATATAGAGCCTCTGATCAATGCTGAATTTCTCGAATTTCAGCTGCCATGTTGAATTTTGGCAGAAATCAAAAACGCTATTTATCTCAAAAACTGTTAGGGTGATTTCAAGCAAATTTTGGAGCCTCTGGGTACTATAAACCCTGGATTGAATGCTTCTCTAAATTTCAGCTGCCATCTTGAATTTGAGAAGAATTGGAAAATTTCATTTATCTCCAAAATGTTCAGAGATAGAGCGATTTCAGGCAAATTTTTGATTCCCTGGATAATTAGGACTGCTCTGAAGAATTTAGACTTTTCCAAATTTTGGCCGCCATCTTGAATTTTAGCGGAAATGAAATAGGTCGCTTATTTAAAAAACTGTAATATATAGAGTGATTTCGGGCAACCGCTGGATAATTAGGACTAGTCCTTTAATTACTCCTTTAATTTAATTTAATTTTAATTTAATTTAGATTTTTCTTAATTTTGGCCTGCGTCTTGAAAAATGCTGTTTATCTTCAAAACCATGTTAGTTGTCCTCTTCCGGTGGACACATTTGGCCACAGATGCATCTTTGGTCTAGTTAAAATTAGGCATAAAAATGCCACATACAAGTTTTTAACTAATTGTATTTTCACCGTTTCATTATTATTTTGTCAATATGTTAAGATTGTGTAAAGATAGTCATGTAAATAAAAAATTGCAAACATACATAAATATGTCGATGTTTTATAAGAACACAAACTTGCTGAATACATATCGGGCATACATGTTCTGAGAAAACAATTCCTTATATCTTCTAAATTTTACATTACCTTTTGTCTTAATATTTTACCCATTATATAGTTTAATTTTATGCATGAAATTCTTTTCATTAGATTAGCCACACAACATATAAATATCTAAAATACTTTTCTGAATAAACTTCAGGCAATTTCCCATGAGAGAAATTATATTCAAATGATATGACCAAAGGCTTGTGCTTTTCATTACCTTAATGGGTTCATAATTAAATAAGTAGTTGCAGTTCCTTTTAGTCACTATCTAATCAAAATATCTATGTAATGTTTATCATATTTATATGTAATGTTGAAATATACATGTATGCCATCTGGAACTTCTGAAGTCATCACTTATTTTGCTAATGTAAAGTTGTCTTTATACAATCCAGTGTCAGAAAGCAGTATAGGTTAAAACTCCACCACTATTGTAGCAACAAATTGTGTACGTTCCCATGGTTTCAGATGGTCTCCAGTTTGAATAATGGTGTTTTATTACCCCACAGCCCTTAATGGCTGTTGGGGTATTGTTTTCACCCATGGTGTCCGGATGGTCGGGCGGGTGGGCGCCCGGGCGGGCGGGTGGGCAGGCGGCAGGAAATAGTTTGTCCGGGCTGTATCTCAGAAACCATAAGGTGTAGGAAGTTGATACTTGGTAGGGACATTGGTTAGGGGGTGTAGCTGTGCAACGTCATGGTCTGACCTTGATTTGACCTTTGACCTTGCCGTAGTGACCTTGAGTTTGAAAATCTTGTCCGGGCTATATCTCGGAAACTGTAAGGTGTAGAAAGTTGATACTTGGTAGGGACATTGGTTAGGGGGTGTAGTTGTGCAACGTCATAGTCTGACCTTGATTTGACCTTTGACCTTGCCGTAGTGACCTTGACCTATAAAATGTTGTCCGGGCTATATCTCGGAAACCGTAAGGTGTAGGAAGTTGATACTTGGTAGGGATATTGATTAGGGGGTGTAGGTGTGCAACGTCATGGTCTGACCTTGATTTGACCTTTAACCTTGCCGTAGTGACCTTGACCTATAAAATGTTGTCCGGGCTATATCTTGGAAACTGTTAGGTGCAGGAAGTTGATATTTGGTAGAGACATTGGCTAAGGGGTGTAGGTGTGCAGCATCATGGTGTGACCTTGATTTGACCTTTGACCTTGCCATAGTGACCTTGACCTATAAAATCGTCAGGGCTGTATCTCGGAAACCGTAAGGTGTAGGAAGTTGATACTTGGTAGGGACATTGGTTATTGGCTATAGGTGTGTATTATCATGGTGTGACCTTAATTTGACCTTTTACCTTGCCGTAGTGACCTTGACCTTTAAAATCTTGTTGCACCTTTGGGTCTGTCTTTTGATGCAGATTAAGCAAAAGTCATATTAGAATTTATTAAGAATTTTACTTTCATAACTTCCCATTGTAAGAGATAGAATTTCATCAAGTGAGCCGCAGATTTTACTCCAACACCACACATAAGCATTCATTAAATGTATTACCACTTCTGTATGCATGGTAATATTCAAACCATCTAAACCATAATTCGGAAATGCAGATCTATATAAAGAGTGTTGAATTTTAGTTTACTGATTAATGCTGTCATCTTGTCATTGAATTGTCTTGTTTTAATACTTCATCTTTATACGCATTATCTTTCTTTTAAACATTATTTCTCCATTTAAACATTGTTTGGACCTTTATATAACTGACAGTGCTCTGAAAGTATCCTGAAGTTTGTACTAGTACAGTACTTCTATATCTCATGGTGTTGAAAATATTTCCCAAGGCTGTGGGGTACGGGCATCTCTGATGCTATTTTCTTTAGAAGTTTCAGTTGAAAGACCACCTATAGATGTAAACTGTAATAACTGCAAGACTTGCTCTGTTTTCACAAGTATTAGCAATCATTATAATTTAAATAGACCAATAATTACTCTGATAATTATATTTTTATTGCGTTAATACATCCTATCCAATGGACAATTGCTTTACCGGTCGGCGGGACCGGTCCCGCCAAATGCCAGAAAAAGACATCCTGTATGTAATACCGGCAGGATCGGTCACAGAGTGTGCACTTGCCAGGTGGCGCATCGTACTTCCTTCCTGTCTAGACAGCGTGACGTCATGTCATATTTTTCGTTTGGTCCGTGGAGTGTGCAGACATGTTTTCTACAGAGAGACGTTTTTGAAGTTTATCAACGAATTTTACCATTTTATGAACGTTTAAGTATTTCTACTTAATTCTACGAGTTTTCTCATCATTATGTCATCACCTAGACAGAAAAGAGGAACTTGCGGGCACATTATGGCTTCATTTGACAACCACAAGAAATGTCTCGTTGTAGAGAGAAGGGAGTGGGTGACGATCCGTGTGTACAGAAGAGGGACTGTCAGATTTGTAAGGCGTTTACGCCTGCACAGTTGAAGCAGTTATCCACCCCTATCTACCAGTCCAGGAAAGAGCGAGATTTGAAGAAAATGGCCTCAGATTCCCCTGCTAGTGTCACCCCCACTCTCATGGACCCATCAGAGGTAACTTTGTTGGGATGGGTACACAAGGAATCTTCAGCTGACTCGACCCCTGCTAGCAAGAAGAAGAAGGCAGACCCTTCCCCTACCCCCAAGGCTAGCAGTAAGAAGAAATCCAGCAGCAAATGTAGGTCTGATGACATTAAAGACCTGAATGAGAAGTGGAGTGAACATTTTGCCAGACTGGAGGCTATGTTTGTGTCCAAGACATTTACGGTTCCTGTGAATCCTGTACAGAACCCCCCTTCAGTGGCTACCAGTGATCAGCCCTTTTTTGATCCTGGAACCTCCACCAGTGGCTTGTCCTCTGGTGTGACTGTTGGGGGCACCGGTTCCAGTCTTGTCAACAACCAGCTGTCAACAAGAGTGCTACCCACCCTGTTGAGGGTCCCGGTACTGATGTGAAACAGCAGAATGCCACCCAGCCTGTTGAGGCTCCCGGTGCAGGTCCTGAGGTTCTGCTTTCCGGTGCTGGTGAGACGGTTCTGGAGTCTGACAGTGACTACGACCTGCAGAGTGAGCCCGGTTCCCCAGTGCATGCTAATGACCGGTCTGGCTCTCCAGACAGAGACATCAACAGGGACGATACCGGTGACCTAAACCTCTCTGAAGATGCTACCTACAGAGAGACAATCAGAGGGGCGAGGTCGTTCATCGGTTGGCACGACATTCCTGAATTCGACAGAGTTTCATCTTCAGATGATAACCCTTTTGCCGGTTCCCGAGTCCAGCCTACTGGGAAAGTCTCTGTTAAACTGCCTGTGGACGAATGGCTTTGGCGGAAGATGTAGAAACTCAACCTCACCATTACTCAGGGCTACCCTTCCAGAAATGCAGAAACTTCTGGCTTACTCCGGCACCAGTTTATCAAACCACCCAGGTCTAAGTGGTATGATATGCACACAAATAAGAAGGACTCAGACATTTCTACAGCGTGTGCCTGGTCTCAGGAACCGGCAAAGCTGAACAGTACATTCAGTAGGGTGGCCAGACGAAGTTTACCGGTTGCACCACCCTCCAGGACTTTCAGCCAAGAGATGTTAAGACGTTGGGAAAGGGCTTCACATGAACAGACTGTTATATGTAACCAGGCTGCCGGTCTGTCAAGTTGTTTGACCAAAGTGCAAGATGCCATGTCTTCACAGCTTAAGACCCTACACACTGACAAGAGCAAGGGCAAGTCGTCTGAAAGAATGCAGCAGGCTGTTGACGAATTGGAGTATTTGGTCATTTTCAACCGGTCAATTTCACAGGCAATGGCCAGAATAATGCAGGATTTATCTGAAGGCGTGTTTATCAGCATGGCGAACTTCACACTGGCTAGAAGGGACAGTTACTTAGAATATTTACATGCTGGTGTAAAGCAAGACACTCTCACAGCACTACATACTACTCCCATTCACCTGCATTCACTTTTCCCGGACAATTTACTCAGCAAAGCTGAAGATGAAGTGTCCAGAAGTGAAGAGAGGCGTTCTGCTGGCCAGTCACACAGGAAACCCGGTCGTTTCCGTCCATATGCTTCCAATGACATGTCTTCTCATCAACCGGACTGGAAAACTGTCCCAGCTTGGAAGCAGATCAGAGAACGCCAACAAGGAAAGAAAGGTCGTGACAAGCCCTCCACCTTTTCACAGAAACCGGCCAAGGGTTCCAAGCCGCGTAAATGACAATTACTGTGTACAATGTGTCACCGGGCTGAATGACTATGTATGTGTGCCCAGTCAGTTAGGCTTGAACCCTTCACCAGTAGTGGCCAAGGACAAGACATTGACCAGAAAGAGCGAGACTGTATTTTTACATGTAAATTCTTGTGTTGCAAATGTTCATTCTGTCACCGGGTTGCCACAAAAGAAAGGCGTAAATCCCAATTATTGTTACAATCACACAGAAATAAAATATGTGAAAGATGTTTCCTGTGTAGGTTACTTGAGGCTGCAAATATTGTCACAAATGTCCCAACTGTTGCCATAAATCCACCTGTAGGGGCAAGGCTACATCAATTTTGGGAGAAGTGGGAGGCTCTGGGTTCGAGTCCAAAAGTAGTCACAACACTCAGAGAGGGCTACACCCTCCCCTTCCGGTTCAGACTGGAATTTAACCAGGTCACCAACTGTCATAAGCAACTATGTCAACCCACAAAGACAGTCCCACCTTTTGGAGGCACTGTATCAGCTGGTGAACAAAAATGCAGTAGAACCGGTAACAAACCAAAACTCACTGGGGTTTTACAACCGACTATTTTTGGTACCCAAACCCAACAACAGGTGTAGACCTATCCTGGACCTGAGCACCTTGAACACCCTCCTAAACACAGTCGTTCAAGATGGAGACCCCAGAGACAATAAGGACCTCCCTGCAGACAGGGGAGTGGGTCACCTCCATAGACTTCAAGGACGCATACTTCCATATACCAATTCACAGTCAGTCCAGGAAGTACATGCGTTTTCACATCCAGGGTCAGTCCTACCAGTTGAAAGCCCTACCCTTTGGCCTGTCCACAGCACCTATGGAGTTCACAGTGGTGGCCAAAGAGGTCAAACTGATGGCTTTACAGAGGGGTATAAGAATCCACCAGTACCTAGATGACTGGTTGGTGAGAGCCACATCCCATCAAACTTGTCTCCAGCATACACAGACCTTGGTAGCTCTCTGTCGAGAACTAGGTTGGCTGGTGAACAAGGAAAATTCAGAACTGGACCCAAAGCAGGTTTTGAACTTCGTAGGTTACCAGTTCGACCTCAGGGAGGGCAAGGTCAGACCCACACTAGAGCGTTGGCAGACCTTAACAGACAAGATATTGTCAATCCTGTCCGGTCCGGTGGACAATTGCTTTACTGGTCGGTGCGACCGGTCCCGCCAAACATCAGAAAAAGACATCCTGTATATAATACCGGCAGGACCGGACATGGAGTGTGCATTCGCTAGGTGTCGCCTTATACTTCCTTCCTGTCTAGACAGCATGACGTCATAGCATCTTTTTCGTTTGGCGCGTGGAGTGTGCGGACATGTTTTCTACAGAGAGACGTTTTGAAGTTTATCTGCGAATTCATCCATTTTATTTCACATCTACGTATTTCTACTGAAGTGCTGATCATCATGTCGTCCCCAGGACAGAAGAGAGGCACTTGTGGCGACGTTATGGCGATATTTGATGGCCATTTGAAATGTGCAAGCTGTCGGGAAAAGGGGGTTGAAGAAGACAACTGTGTCCTTAAGAAAGACTGCCCTATATTTAAAGCCTTTACACCAGAGCAGATCCAACAACTAGCCACCTCCCACATACAGAGATAGGAAGAACAAAGAAAAGAAAATGGTTTCGTCCTCCCCTACCCCCACTCTCGTGGACCCTTCACACGTTAGTGTTTTGGGTAAAGTAGAGGGAGAGAAGGCTGATGTCAAGCCTGAAACCACACCTGCTGGTAAGAAGAAGAAGAAGAGAAGCGACTCCCCCAAGCCTCCCAGATCCAGCAAGAAGAAGCTCAGTACCAGCAGCAGACCTTCGTCTGAAGATTTGAAGAATCTAGATGATAAATGGGCTAAAAGATTTGCAAGGCTGGAAGCAATGCTGTTGTCCATATCGTTTGCTGTCCCGGTGGAACCAGTGGTGAAGCCAGCAGAAGTCATCACCAGCCAGAAGCCATTTTTTTATCCTGGTGCTAGCACCAGTAAGTTGGCTGACTCTGCAGAGCCTTCCAGTCCCAGCCTTGTTCAGGCCAACGGTGATGCTGTTCCACCCAGAGGAGATGTAACAGAATGCCACCCAGCCTGTTCAGGCTCCCGGTGCAGGTCCTGATGTACTGCCTTCCGGTACCGGTGATGCTGCCTTCAGTGTGGACCAGACCGTGACCGGTCCTAGAGCTGTCCAGAGTACCAGTGGGTCTGAAAGTGAAGACGAACAGCACAGTCAGACCGGTTCCCTGTTGGAAGGAAACTACCGGGACGTCTCCCCAGCCAGAGACCTCACCAGGGACGAATCTACAGATCAAGAACTCTCTGAGGAGGCCAGCTATAGAGAGACAATGAGAGGCGTGAGATCCTTCATGGGTTGGCACAAGGTCCCTGAGTTTGAGAGTGTTTCATCTTCTGATGACAACCCTTTTGCTGGTTCACGTGTTCAGCCAACCGGTAAAGTGTCAGTCAAGCTTCCGGTGGACGATTGGCTGTGTAAGAAGATGGAAAAGCTTAACCTCACCATCACAGAGGGCGTGCTTTCTTCAGATGCGTGACCTCCGTAGAATTAGAAAGCATCTTACTCCTGATGTTGCAGTCCTTGCTGCAAATGCCTTGGTCAGTAGTCGTCTGGACTATTGTAACTCTCTGTTCAGAGGTTTGTCCGGTTTCAATCAGTACAAATTGCAAAGTATTCAGAACACCCTTGCTCGTATTGTTACAAATCACAAAAAGTATGCTCATGTCACACCCTTGTTAAAGAAACTCCACTGGTTGCCTGTTAAGTACCGATGTATTTTCAAAACTGCAACACTTGTGTATAAATTCTTGCATAGTGGTTCTCCTTCCTATTTTGAACCGTTCCTGTCTTTCAGTAGTTGTCCCTATAGTACTAGGCGTAGTCACCCAGATCATCAATACCTTACAGTTCCTCCTTTTCATTCATCAGTCTTTAAGTCAACCAAACATTTTGGCCTGAGTTTTGCCTTTGATGCTCCTAAGATCTGGAATGAACTCCCTCAAGATGTCCGCTGTGCAACATCAGTTGCCTCCTTCAGAAGCAAGCTTAAAACTTACCTGTTTGCAAAAGCCTACCCACCATAGCCTCCCCCGTCACATCTGTGTCCCTTTGGTACGACCTGGCTATTGTCCCTTGATTAACGCTAATTGCCTTTGCTTATGGTTAGATGCGCCTTAGAGTCCATCATTGATGGAGATTAAGCGCTATAAAAGTCCACATTAGATTAGATTAGATTAGATTACCCTGCACGAAAATCAGAAACTGCTGGCCTCCTCAAATATCAGTTCATCAAGCCTCCCCGGTCGTCCAGATGGTATGGGATGCATGCTGAGAAGAGAGGCTGTGGCAATGTTACTGTGTCTTTCTGGTCTCCGGAACTGGCCAAGCTTAACAGTGCTTTTAGACGGGTTGCCAGATGCACCCTTCCTACTGCCCCACCCTCCCGGGCATTCAATCAGGACATGCTGTGGCATTGGGAGAGAGCAGCCAGAGAACAAACTGTCATGTGCAACCAGGCTGCTGGACTTTCATGTTGTTTGACCAGAGTTCAAGATGCCATGTCTTCTCAGCTGAAGTATTTACATCTAGATAGTTCCAAAGGCAAGTCGTCTGAGAGAATGAGGCAGGCCATAGATGAACTTGACTATCTGGTGACCTTTAACCGGTCAATATCTCAAGCAATGGCCAGGACTATGCAAGATGTATCTGAAGGCGTGTTTATCAGCATGGAGAACTTCACCCGTGCACGCAGGGACAGTTACAGTATTTGGAATATTTGCATGGTGGTGTGACACCCTTACTGCTCTGTGTACGGCCCCTGTTCATCTACACTCACTTTTCCCTGACCAGCTTATCACCAAGGCTGAAGAGGAGATCTCTAGAAGTGAGGAGAGGCGTTCTTCTGGCCAGCCTCTCACAGATGTCAAGGTCGCTTTCACCCTTATGCTCCCAGTGACAGATCTGCTAACCAACCGGACTGGAAGTCGGGTAACCCAGCATGGAAGCAAATAAGGGATAGACAGCAAACCAGGAAAAGTCATGGCAAGCTTTCAACTTTCTCCCAGAAACCGGCTAAGGGTTCCAAGCAGCGTAAATGACAATCAATGTGTAATTTCTGTGACCGGACTGAAGGACTCTGTGTATGTGTCCGGTGAAATAGGCTTGAACCCTTCACCAGTGATAGCCGGGGACAAGAAAGTGACTGTAACTTCTCATGTAGACTTTTGTGTTTCATCAGGTCAAAGCCCATGATGTCAGGGCCTTTGCTGCTTCTAAGGCCTTCCAGTCAGGGGTCTCCTTAGAGCAGATTCTCTCAGCCTGCCACTGGAAATCCCATAACACCTTCACACAATTTTATTTTAAGGATGTGGCTTGGGCAGATACAGAGCTTTTTCATTTAGGGCCAGTGGTGGCTGCCCAACAGGTCCACCACCAAGCCCCAAAATGAGGAGATATGTAAATATGTATATATGTACATAGTATATAAAAAAAACAACGAAAAAACTGTGACTTGCTTCCTATGGGAAGTTTATTTCTTGGGACTGAGCCCCCCTCTCTCTCTTCTTCCTCAGAGCAAATCTGGGAAAGAAAAAGGGGGGGGGCAACGTCGGTTGACTTCCGGGTAGCCGGTTAGTTGGTAGCCGACCTTGACCTCACAGGATTCTCTGACCCAAGGTCAAAATGGGCCTTCTTAGTTTTTTGTTCTATTGTGAGTTCACTTATGTCCCTAGCAGCTTACCCCCCTTCCAAGCGGTAGTTATTCAGCAATTGTCCATTGGATAGGATGTATTAATGCAATAAAATTGCAAATTTAATAAGTAAATTAAATTTTTATAAGTTAATACCCTATCCAATGGACAGGCAAGGCCCACCCATCCGGCCCCACTATCAGCTTACTAGGGGTCTTAATATGTTTAGACAATGAAAAAGATGCTATGACGTCACACTGTCTAGACAGGAAGGAAGTACGAGGCGACACCTAGCGAATGCACACTCCGTGACCAGTCCTGCCGGAATTATATACAGGATGTCTTTTTCTGTCATTTGGCGGTACCGGTCGCGCTGACCGGTAAAGCAATTGTCCATTGGATAGGGTATTAAATTTGCAATTTTATAAGTTAATACCCTATCCAATGGACAGGCAAGGCCCACCCATCTGGCCCCGCTATCAGCTTACTAGGGGTCTTAATATGTTTAAACAACAAAAAAGATGCTATGACGTCATGCTGCCTAGACAGGAAGGAAGTATGATGCGTCACCTGGCGAATGCACACTCTGTGACCAGTCCTGCCGGTATTATATACAAAACGTCTTATTCTGGCATTTGGCGGGACCGGTCACACCTACAGGTAAAGCAATTGTCCATTGGGTAGGGTATTAACTTATAAAAATTTAATTGTATCCCCGGACGAAAGTCGGGGATACTTAGGATTCAGCACGGTCACGCCGCCGCCGCAGAGATTTCCTTTTGGACGCGATAACTTAAAAAATATTTTAGTTAGAACTTTCAAATTTGGTATGTGGGTATATATGGGCAATGCCACAAACGCTATTGTTTTGTGACCTTGACCTTCAATCTCAAGGTCACTGGTGGCCTCTTAAAGGTCAGATTTTGACCATTTTTCACTTTTTGGCCCAGTTCTCCTATACAGAAAGTCAGATCATCCTATGGCTGGTATATATAATACATATATATGTCCTCTGTAAGCATGCAGAAATTTCACCTTGAAGCTCTTCATTGAAGGTCATCCACTGACCGCCAAAGTACCTGACCGAGGGTCATTTTTGGCCTTTTTGGAGATATTTTCACACTTAATGCTGACTATATTGCATGGAAACTATTGAAAATGTCTTTGCAGGTTGAGTACATGATGGACTTCTACCATCCAGGCTTACTGGTTACAGATCTTCATTTAAGGTCATCCACTGACCGCCAAAGTACCTGACCGAGGGTCATTTTTGGCAAATTTGGAGATATTTTCACACTTAATGCTGACTACATTGCATGGAAACTATTGAAAATGGCTTTGGAGGTTGAGTACATGATGGAGTACCAGCATCCAGGCTTACCGGTTACAGATATTCATTTAAGGTCATCCACTGACCGCCAAAGTACCTGACCGAGGGTCATTTTTGGCCCTCTATTTGTTTGCTTGTTTGTGAACAAAAACTCAAAAACTGACAGATGGATTTTGATAAAATTTTCAGGATATGTCCAAAATGGTAAAAGGAAGATATGATTAAATTTTGGGAGTGATCCGGATCACTGTCTGGATCTTCTGGATCCATGAAATTTAATTTTTAAAGACAGATAACTCAAAAACTTATGGGTGCATTTTGATGAAATTTTCAGGAAATGTCCTTAATGGGACGAGGAACAAGTGATTAGATTTTGGGAGTGATCTGGATCACTGTCTGGATCATCCGGATCCAGGCTGCCAGATGTGTTTGTGTACAATATAGCTCAAAAACTTATGGATGGATTTTGATGAAATTTTCAGGATATGTCTGAAAAGGTAAAAGGATGAAATGGTTGAATTTTGGAAGTGATCCGGATCACTATATGGATCTTCTGGATCCATGAAATGTAATTTTTAAAGACAGATACCTCAAAAAGTTATGGATGGATTGTGATGACATTTTCAGCAAATGACCTAAATGGTACAAGGAACAAGTGATTACATTTTTGGAGTGATCTGGATCACTGTCTGGATCATCTGGATCCAGGCTGCAACATAATTTTAGGATGAATTTTGATGATATTTTTAGGATATGTTACAAATGGTAAAAGGAAGAAGTGGTAAAAGGAAGAAATGGTTCAATTTTGCGAGTGATCTGGACCACTATCTGGATCTTCTGGATCCATGAAATATAATTTTAAAGACAAATAGCTCAAAAAGTCATGGGTGGATTTTGATGAAATTTTCAGGAAATGTCCTAAATGGGACAAGGAACAAGTGATTAGATTTTGGGAGTGATCTGGATCATCTGGATCCAGGCTGCCAGATGTGTTTGTGTACAAGATAAATCAAAAACTTATGGACGGATTTTGATGAAATTTTCAGGATATGTCTGAAAAGGTAAAATGATGAAATGAAATTTTCAGGATATGTCTGAAAAGGTAAAATGATGAATTTTGGAAGTGATCCGGATCACTATATGGATCTTCTGGATCCATGAAATGTAATTTTTAAAGACAGATTAAGTGAAAGAACTAATCTAAGAAAGAGTAATCTGGTACTATGGAGAATCCTGACCTGGTGCTCCAGGAAACAGGCTCAAGACCGACATATTCACGCCTTAACTATGTCCCGTCCGGGGATACACTGCGTCGAGACGCAATCTCTAGTTTACTTATTAAATTTGCAAAATATCCTTATTTACTGGCCGAGCCTTGAAGTAATATTTTTCTTCTCATTTAGTGAAACTCTGGGTGCAGCCAAAACTGACGTCATCAAAAAAGGGTGCGAAAAGTGACAAGTGAAACGGACAAGTCAAAATTTGCTACCGATTAGAATAATTTTTTATGTCAGCTGACTTGTCAGTCAGCTGACATTATGGCATCACTCTGCGGCGTCCGCGTCTGTGTACGCGTACGCGTCCTCGTCTGCGTGACAAACTTCTTCTCCAAAACTACAAGACCCAGAGACATGCTGTTTTTTTTAAAAGATACCTTAACTATCGAGGATGATAAATCGTAAAATTCATGCAGATCTGTCTGTTTGCCAGAGCCATTACAAGTGAGGTACCCCCACCCAAAGTGTGAAAATTTCAACACTTGATCACAGTTTTCTCATTCACTATTGCGGGGATTTTTCTCATATCTTGCATAGATGTAATAGGCCACTAGTAGAGTACCTTGTGTGAATATAAGACCTGGATCTGTCTTAATTTTTTTTTTATTTTTAAAATAATTTTTAATGCAATAAAATTCATGAAATCATGCACTAAATCAATTATAACTTGAAAAGTATTGCATTTAGAGCATTTTATTAAAATATGTTATTCAGCTACTTTTTCCATAGCTACAACATGGTGAGTAACTTGGGTGTCTATCTCAATAGCTAAGGGAGTAATAGCTACTTTTGGACTTTTCAGTAACTTCCATCATGAGTAAAATCACTTGTAACTTGAAAACTATTGCATTTAGAGAATTTTGTGTAAGTATGTTATTCAGCTACTTTTGGGTCAGCTATAACATAGTAAAATTTCAGACCTGTAGCTCATGGCATAGCTGAGTAATAGCTACTTTTAGGTTATCACTGTAGCGTAAATCACTTATAACTTGAAAAGTATTGTATTTAGAGTATTTAGTTTCATATGTTATTCACCTACTTTTGGGTCAGCTATAACATAGTAAAATTTCAGACCTGTAGCTCATGGCATAGCTGAGTAATAGCCACTTTCAGGTTATCACTGTTGAGTAAATCACTTATAACTTGAAAACTATTGCATTTACAGTAATTTGTTTGTGTATGTTATTCAGCTACTTTTGGGTCAGCTATAACATAGTAAAATTTCAGACCTGTAGTTCATGGCATAGCTGAGTAATAGCTACTTTCAGGTTATCACTGTTGAGTAAATCACTTATAACTTGAAAACTATTGCATTTACAGTAATTTGTTTGTATATGTTATTCAGCTACTTTTGGGTCAGCTATAACATAGTAAAATTTCAGACCTGTAGCTCATGGCATAGCTGAGTAATAGCTACTTTCAGGTTATCACTGTTGAGTAAATCACTTATAACTTGAAAACTATTGCATTCACAGTAATTTGTTTGTATATGTTATTCAGCTACTTTTGGGCCAGCTATAACATAGTAAAATTTTAGACCTGTAGCTCATGGCATAGCTGAGTAATAGCTACTTTTAGGTTATCACTGTTGAGTAAATCACTTATAATTTGAAAAGTATTGTATTTAGAGAATTTAGTTTCATATGTTATTCACCTATTTTGGGGTAAGCTATACCATGGTAAAATTCCAGACCAATGGCTCATTGCTTAGCTGAGTAATAGCTACTTTGAGGTTCTTACTCAACACTAAATCATTTATAACTTGAAAAGTATTGCATTTAGAGCATTTTATTTAAATATGTTATTCAGCTCTACTTTTTCCATAGCTACAACATGGTGAGTAACTTGGGTGTCTATCTCAATAGCTAAGCGAGTAATAGCTACTTTTGGACTTTTCAGTAACTTACATCATGAGTAAAATCACTTGTAACTTGAAAACTATTGCATGTAGAGAATTTTGTGTAAATATGTTATTCAGCTACTTTTGGGTCAGCTATAACATAGTAAAATTTCAGACCTGTAGCTCATGGCATAGCTGAGTAATAGCTACTTTTAGGTTATCACTGTTGAGTAAATCACTTATAATTTGAAAAGTATTGCATTTAGAGTATTTACTTTCATATGTTATTCAACCTATTTTGGGGTCAGCTATAACATAGTAAAATTCCAGAGCAGTGGCTCATTGCATAGCTGAGTAATAGCTACTTTGAGGTTTTTACTCAACACTAAATCATCTATAACTTGAAAAGTATTGTATTTAGAGCATTTTGTGTAAATATGTTATTCAGCTACTTTTGGGTCAGCTATAACATAGTAAAATTTCAGACCTGTAGCTCATGGCATAGCTGAGTAATAGCTACTTTCAGGTTATCACTGTTGAGTAAATCACTTATAACTTGAAAACTATTGCATTTACAGTAATTTGTTTGTATATGTTATTCAGCTACTTTTGGGTAAGCTATAACATAGTAAAATTTCAGACATGTAGCTCATGGCATAGCTGAGTAATAGCTACTTTCAGGTTATCACTGTTGAGTAAATCACTTATAACTTGAAAACTATTGCATTTACAGTAATTTGTTTGTATATATGTTATTCAGCTACTTTTGGGTCAGCTATAACATAGTAAAATTTCAGACCTGTAGCTCATGGCATAGCTGAGTAATAGCTACTTTCAGGTTATCACTGTTGAGTAAATCACGTATAACTTGAAAACTATTGCATTTACAATAATTTGTTTGTATAGGTTATTCAGCTACTTTTGGGTCAGCTATAACATAGTAAAATTTTAGACCTGTAGCTCATGGCATAGCTGAGTAATAGCTACTTTCAGGTTATCACTGTTGAGTAAATCACTTATAATTTCAAAAGTATTGCATTTAGAGTATTTAGTTGTATCCACCGGACAGCAGGATATGTTCCTCATTATAAAATCTTGACTGCAAATATTTGGGTCCTCATTTTGAAAAAAGAAAAAAAACAACATGGCCGCCACAGGTGTTTCTTTATCAGTCATGAAAAGTGGTTATAGGTCGCTTATTATCGGTCCTAGAGGTTTGGGATGGTAAACCAACATATAGGAAATCATGGGCCGGGAATCTTTTGGTGTGGTCAGATTTGACCTTGGACCCCTCCTTCAAGGTCAAACGGGGATAGGCAAACTTAAAAGTGCTTATAACTCGCTTATTATTGGTCCTACAGGTTTGGGATGGTAAACCAACATATAGGAAATCATTGGCCTGGATTCTTTTGGTGTGGTCGGATTTGACCTTGGACCCCTCTTTCAAGGTCAAACGAGGATAGCCAACTTAAATGTGCCTATAGCTCACTTATTATTGGTTCTAGAGGGTTGGGATGATAGAACAACCTATAGGAAATCACGGGCTGGGTATCTTTTGGCGTGGTCAGATATGACCTTGGACCCCTCCTTCAAGGTCAAATGAGGATACCCAAACTTAAAAGTGCTTATAACACGCCTATTATTGGTCCTAGAGGTTTGGGATGGTAAACCAACCTAAAGGAAATCATGGGCTGGGAATCTTTTGGTATTGTCGGATTTGACCTTGGACCCCTCCTTCAAGGTCAAACGAGGATAGCCAAACTGAAAAGTGTTTTTAAGTCGCTTATTATTGGTTCTAGATGTTTGGGATGGTGAACCAACCTATAGGAAATCATGGGCCTGGATTCTTTTGGTGTGGTTGGATTTGACCTTGGACCTCTCTTTCAAGGTCAAACAAAAATAGCCAAACTTAAAAGTGGTTATAACTTGCTTATTATTGGTCCTAGAGATTTGGGATGGTAAACCAACCTATAGGAAATCATGGGCCTGGATTCTTTTGGTGTAGTCGGATTTGACCGTGGACCCCTCTTTCAAGGTCAAAAGAGGATAGCCAAACTTAAAAGTGCTTATAGCTCGCTTATTATTGGTCCTAGAGATTTGGGATGGTAAACCAACCTATAGGAAATCATGGGCCTGGATTTTTTTGGTGTGGTCGGATTTGACCTTGGACCCCTCCTTCAAGGTCAAACAAAAATAGCCAAACTTAAAAGTGCTTATAACTTACTTATTATTGGTCCTAGAGGTTTGGGATGGAAAACCAACCTCTAGGAAATCATGGGCTGAGAATCTTTTGGTGTGGTCGGATTTCACCTTGAAACCCTCCTTCAAGGTCAAACGAGGATAGCTAAACTTAAAAGTGCTTATAGCTCGCTTATTATTAGTTCTAGAGGTTTGGAACGGAAAACCAACCTATAGGAAATAATGGGCTAGGAATCTTTTGATGTGATCAGATTTGACCTTTGGTCCCTCTTTGAAGGTCAAATGAGGAAAGCCAAAATTAACAGTGCTTATATCTCGCTTATTTGTGTTCCTAAAGGTGTGCAATGTCACACCAACCCATAGGAATCATGGGCTAAGAATCTTTTGACATGGTCAGATTTCACCTTGAGCTCCAAGGTTAAGCATGTTTTAATGGCTTTTGTAAGTTCTCCGATGCTATAGGTCTAGTTTCAGTGTGTTATTCACATATTTTGGGGTCAGCTATAACATAGTAAAATTAAAACTATTGCATTTGCAATATTTTCTTTAAATATGTTTTTAACTTACTTTTTACACCTTAACAGTTACCTTCTTAGTTTTCTTCCAAACACCATTTCCAGGGCACAACTTTTGTGTTTTTTTCTTCTGTCACTTCTACTCTGAAACTCAAAACACACAGTCAGCTGACACAGAGCCCGTTCACGGGCACTGATTGCTTGTTTAATATTAAGCCCTGGCCACAGTAATTGGATGACTCCTGGGATTTATCTTCTCTTGGAGAAAGGGTCAATCTGTAACAATACCTTAAAACTTTGTTCTTAAAGGTAAGTTGTAAATGCCAAAAGATTGAAGTGATTGGTTGTGACTATTGGGACAGAAATCATCATTCGTACAGGTTTTTAAACATGTTAATATTTTTATAAGTGTCCATGAACAAAGAGACTGTGATCAGAACTTTGGCAAATAAAAAGAGAAGTCCTATAACCAATCACACATACAATCTGATTATACTCGGAACTACATTATTAGTGTTTAGAAGAGGACCACTATGGCGCAGTGGTAACACACTCCCCTCCCACCTGTGAGAAGGTAGTTTAAATCCCAGCCCGACCTCAAGTGGGAAAGCTGGTTGTTGCTTGCCATTGGTTGGTAATTTACAATACAGAACCTTGACCATCTGTATGAACTGGTTTCCTCTGCCCTTCCACACACCCATTACAATACAACCAAAAATGGACTAGTTGTGTTGTAAAACACTAACTAAATAAATGTCAGGTGTTAAGGAGGCAAACTTTTGATTGTGTACTAGGTGTATTGTGCTTATAATAGGTCTGTATCTGTGTTGCATGTTTAGGGAAGTAGAAGTAACCAGTAACCAAACCTCTATTTTTTACGTAAATACATCCTACCCAATGGACAGTTGTTATACTGGTTGGCACGACTGGTCCGCCAAATGATAGAAAAAGTCGTTCTGTGTAAAAACACTGCCAGGACCAGTCTAATGGTATGCATTCGCTAGGTGGCGCATCATACTTTCTTCCTGTCTAGACAGCGTGACCTCAGAGTACCTTATTCATTTGGCATGTGTAGTGTGCAGACATGTTTTTAAAGAGCTCTTGAAGTTTGTAGAAAATTTGGAATATCTATGAATTTGAACTTTTATTGCATTAATACATCCTATCCAATGGACAATTGCTAATCCGGTCGGTGCAGACCGGCCCACCAAACACCAGAAAAAGACGTCCTGTGTTTCCACCGGCTGGCCGGTCCCAGTACTGTGCATTCGCCAGGTGGCGCATGGTATTTACTTCCTGTCTAGACAACATGACGTCATAGCATCTTTTTCGTTTGGCGCGTGTACTGTGCAGACATGTTTTCAACAACTCCAGATATTTTAAGGAAAAGCATGGATTATGACGGATTTTCTACCTTATTGGCATATAATTAATTGTAGAAGTGTTACCTACATATCAAGCACGGATATACATTTAGAAATCTGCTGGAAACGCTCCCTAGTTGACTCAATTTGGTGTTGATGATAGGGCAGTAATCGACGAGAAATATGAAGGCAGCCATTTTACTAGTTTCCTCCCATTCTACAATTGTGTGGTTAGGGGCAGATCGACAATATTAAGGAAACAATGGATATACTACTTACAAGGTATTTCTATCCATGTCTTTTGTTTTGAATGTAGCTTCTGTTACCATCCATTACTATCAGTTTTTAACATAGACGGAATTCCCCCCAAGAGATGCATTCTTCTTCAGAGCGCAATGGTACCGACTTCTCTGCTGTATAGCATCAGTCACACCAGCCAGCTCGAGTATTTAGTGTTTTTTCAACAGAATCATGAGATGCAGTCTTCAATGTCTTCAGAGCGCACTGGTACCAACTTCTCTGCTGTAAAGCATCAGTCACACCAGCCTAGCTCGAGTATTTAGTGTTTTTCATCAGAACTCCATATCTACGACATAGAAGGAATTTCATCTTCAGTCACTCTCAGTCCCACCCTTGTGGACCCGGCTCATGTGTCGGTAATAAGGGCAGTGGATGGCCAGGACACTGGTTTGAGTGCAGAGCCGGCTGAGAAGAACCGACTTCAGACCGGCACCGACCAGGACTTTCATCTTCAGGGCGCACTGGTCCAGGCTTCTCTGCTTTAAAGCATCAGCCGACCAGCCAGCTCAAAAGAACACGACCTCTGACGTCATATTCTACACGAAGCTGGTCACGTGATTCACCGACCAGGTCACGAAGCTGATCACGTGTTTCACCGACCAGGAAAGTCGGAAGTGTGTTCTTCAGAACTCACATCTACTGTGATGCCAGTCCCTGCCTTGCACACCCGGCTTTGTTGTCGGTAGTGGGGTTTTTGGACAGTCAAAATACTGTAAAGTCGCCGGCTAAGTATCACACAAAGAACGCGACCACTGACGTCATCTCCAATCAGCCAATCGCGTTGTCCTTCCGACCAGCAAGCTGGTCACGTGACATGCCGAACAACAATTGCTTCTAAAAATAGCCACCAGGGCTTTCCCAGCAACTGTCAAATCTACAAATAAGACGTGCGTTTTTAAAAGAAATACTTTAATTAATGAAGGAACCCTACAGTAAGCTGGATTCAACACAAAAGATAGTTGTTAAATTGTTTCAACAACTGGTTACAGAGCATACCGACCGGCTACACAGCCTTGTACAGTGTACCCCACCAACTGGTTACAGAGTCTACCCACCGGCTGTCGGCCTCACAGCCCTTAATGTACAGTGCTTCAATCAGCCGGTTACAGATTCAGCTTGCAGTAAACCGAGTTTTTAATCAGAATATAGCTGGTAAATTGCATCAGCAACTGGTTAGAGTGTACCGACCGGATACTGGCCACATAGTGTACCTGGTTACAGTGTACCGACCGGATACCGGCTACACAGCTTTGCACAGCTTACCCAACCCAACCAGTTACAGAGCCCTCCGACCTGGTCCATTCAACTATGGGTTTATTCTGGGGAGGCAGACAGCAAGCATCTTCAATATATGGCTTCAACCGACCGGTTACAGAGTCTATCGACCGGTATCGACTGGCCACACAGCCTACACTGAATAGTTTTCTTCACATTAGCCTATTACAGAGCCTTCCTGCCTGTTACCAACCAGCATCAAGAATCAACCAACCCACAGGTCTTGGAGGTCCGGCTGGCTACTCTTCATCAGCAGCCTATTTACCGGCCTAAGACTGATAACAGGCCTAATAATGTGTAGTCCCTGACAGGAAGTGTTTTCCTACACAACTGCTTCAACCAGTTACAGAGCTCACCAACCGGTTACCAGCTATACAGTTTTCACTGAGCAATTGTGCTTCACACCAGCTAGTTACAGAGGCTACCGACCTGCTACCAGGTGCAATTACTGTCTTGCCCCTTTTGAATAGGGGGATCTCCTAGTTAGTAGACCGGTAACACAATTCAGTAGTCAGCCTAGCCTACTAGTGTTACTGGTTACAGAGTATCACAGGCTACAGAGAATTACTGTGGCCAAAAATTGCTGGTTATGGAGAAAACAAATGGGTCTTTTGAACATCCAGAGAAAAGGTGGTCCACACTCAAACAATGTGCTCCACCTTACAGGTGACTGGCCCGGGACCAAGAGTCTATAAAATGTGAAGAGTTGTGTCAGCCCCACCGGACTGGACCACAACAATAACAGATGGACTGTTAACTGTTTTCATTGTCACCAGCCCAGACCAGTGTCCGGAGAGACAGTAAATGTTTTTCAGTCTACCAATATCCCAAATGTTGCACTAAATTTACCTGAAGGGGCCAGATCAAATCACCTTTGGGAACTTAGGAAACCGTGGGAGCTGGACCCTAGGTAGTACAATTTTGAAGGAGGACTACACCCTCTCTTTCCAGACCAGACCAGGCTTACAAGGACCCTGTACATCATAAGCTGCCATGTCATCCTCCACAGGAACCTCTACTGGCTGCAGACATTACATCAGCTTATGAACAAAAAAACAAAAACAAAAATTTTTTTTGGAGACACTGGAAACCATCAGAACCTCCCTCCAACAAGGGGAGTGGGTTGCCTCTATACTTTTCAAGGATGCCTACTTCCATATACCAATACAGGAACAGTCCAGGAAATATCTGAGATTTCATGTCCAGGGTCGGACATACCAGTTCAAAGCTCTGCCTTTCTGTCTATCCACAGCACCATTGGAGTTCACTGCAATAACAAGGAGGTGAAACTGATGGCCATACACAAGGATATAGGAATCCACCAGTACCTAGATGACTGGTTGGTGCAAGCCAGACCCCACCTGGTTAGTCTCCAACACACTCAAGAACTAGTGAAAATATGCCAAGAACTAGGTTGGCTGGTGAATTTAGAAAAATCAGAACTGGAACCAAGGCAGATCTTCGTTTTTTGTAGGCTTCCAGTTCGACCTCATTTCCAACACCGGACCGTTGGCAGAACCTTCAGGACAAAATACTGGAAATACTGTCACTACCGGCTTGTCCGGTCCGGCAGTTCATGTCTCTGATAGGTTACTAACAGCCACAGAAAAGCAAGTTCACCTAGGCCTACTGCGCATGAGACCCATACAGTGGCATCTCAAAATCTACTGGAGGGTACCAGAGTCACTAAAAAAAAAAAAAAAAAAAAAGGGGGGATTGAAGCTTCACCTCAACAAAGCGACTTAAGACTCTATAACTACAAAGACATCAGGAGTTGGAGCAATAAACAAACTGATTTAAGACAAAAATGAGGTATTAGTACAATGTGATAGGCAAAGAATGTGGGTCATGCATGAGAACAAGGATGATAGAAGTGCATAGTGGGAGTTACAATATTTTGTATATATATAATGAAGCTAATTTATTCTTCTATTTTACTATACACCATTTTGGACAAATAATTAGTAAAATAAGTCCATATTTAAAGAAAAAAATGAAAAAAAACACCAAAATACACTGTGATATTTGTATATATATGGGCACCAATGAATATAAAAATCTTCTATTTTTAGCTTGAAATTTCTTCCCCATTTCTGTATAGGTTCCATTGCAACAGAAAAGATTAGAAGCTCTAAAAAAAACTACTTTGTAATGATAGTATGTCTTAGTAGCTTATGTACCAGTAATGAAATATTGTTCACAATTTTCTTTATTACACATAGTAAAGAGGTCTGGGAAATACAAAAAAATATATATTGCTTGGTCTGTGTGTCCAGTTACTTAGGGCAAATACATGGTGTGGCAGATAATAAAATTAATATTGTCTGAGTAGCTGTAACATGAGGATAATGTGTTTGGTCTTTTTCAGTTTTGTTACTTGTAGTGAATTAGGAGGTTTTTCTTTGAGATTAGACCACAGTTATGTGACCGTGAAAATTTACATATTTGTGCCACATGACTTTGATTATTGAACTGTAAACATACCATTGGGTGCAGATTTTGGAGTTAAGAATTTTAAGTTTTAGTGCCAAGATACAGTGTCATATTTTGATACTGGTGTCATTTGACTATGCTAGCACACAAACCCACATTTTGTGTAACTTGTATCAGTAGTGTGTCAAGTATATACTGGGTAACACTGCACATAGATTGTAATTCAAAGTTTATTGATGATGTTAGTATCAACTTAAAGGTCTTTGTAACTGATTTTTTTACAATTTTTATCTCGGTGCAGTGAGGGTAAGTTTAATCTCAGTCATATAAATAATAGTAAATAATGTGAGGTAGTTGTGCACATAGTTGTAACTTTAATGTGTCCTTTCGTTTGGGGAATAGTACATGAGGTTGTAAACTTGCTCATAAGTCCTTACCAGTATTTTGGGTTTTTTGAGACAACAAATGAGTGCATTTTAGTCTGACTTTTACACTCTCACTGGAAGTAATAAACTTTATTATGGAGGGAAATTTGCTCAGAGAATCATGCTGCACTAAGGAAGGACTAATAAGGTTGCCATGAGTTTATACTAAAACCCAAGTCTCGCCTTTCTGTGCTCTGGCATGAGCTACAAGTGAATGGGTTTGTGTGTTTTTAGTGCAACTCACGTAATGGTATGATCTGGGCATAACTTGCAAATGTTCAACTGCACACATTTTTGAATAAATCCCAATTTTCAACCATGGTTACTTTTTTTTAAACTGCCTCATTACATAACTTTCTGTTCTGAAAGACTCATCAACTTTGTACTTTTTAACTCTTCTGTATTTCATGGTTTAAAAGGCTATTTTTCCCAGGCTGGGAGGTACAGGCATCTATATTAAGATTAGGGCCCTTCGCAGTAGCTAGCTTATAATGCCACACTGGTGGAATATTTTGTGTAAAATATATATACCAGATTAAAATAGCATATTTTTGGCTGTGTTTTTGTCATTGTTACTATTCCTTCAGGACCACGCTTCTGGTTTTCAACTAATCATTAAATTTACCCTTTAATTATTTTCAAATCACAATGGTTAAATTCAAAATTTATGGAAACATAACCTTCATTCTGAAAATTATATCTCCTACGTGTGCTAATCATGATGCTGAATAAGCCAGTAAAAACTCGTGAATTATGTTTTCCAGTGACTAACTAAAAATGTTCTAGTAATATGTCAGACCTAGTAAATTAACATGTCTGAATAAATATCTGTTGGTGTATAAACAAAAGGGATTATGTTATGATCTTCAAAGAAAGATTTGTTGCTAAGACAGATAAGACTTGTGTGATCTCAAAACAGTACAGACAGATGATCCCTTGGTATCTTTTATAGGTATATTATGTACTAATGCCATAATCCATATCCTGTAGAGACAAAGACGGATTTGCTGGACAGTATAAATGTAGCTAGAAAGTGGTAGAATGCATCAGAATCTGTGTTCAGAGCACAAAGTCAACCTGGTATTTCTACTGTGTCAAGCACAAAACTCTACAATTCAACATGAGGGAAATTGTACACATCCAGGCTGGTCAGTGTGGTAACCAGATTGGAGCCAAGTTCTGGGAGGTGATCTCTGATGAACATGGAATTGATCCAACTGGAACCTACCATGGGGACTCTGATCTACAGTTGGAGAGGATCAATGTCTACTACAACGAGGCAACAGGTAATACAGAAATATTTTAATTTAAATGACTAAGCCAACCAGTTTATTTGTGTAATGTTGAACTTCTATATTTGTGTAGTATAAAAAACAAATTGTCATAGCCCTCTTCTATTTACCATATATGGTTATAACCCTCATGTGAATATGTTATGTTGTTATATATTCCAAGTTATTTTCATCAAGCACTCAGATATAACCATTAAATTGATTTAGAATGCACCAATTTGTGTAAAATAGTGTATAAGTCTATTTGTGGATGCAACCCTTACAGATAGAAAATTTTAATTTAGTAATATAAATTCAGTCTTAAATAATTTCAGTTATAAATGAACAAAATACAATAGTTTTACTTTATTTTTATAATACTAAATTAATTCTTTACTTTTCATTTCAGGTGGCAAGTATGTGCCCCGTGCTGTCCTTGTTGATCTTGAGCCTGGTACCATGGACTCTGTCCGCTCTGGACCTTTTGGCCAGATCTTCCGTCCAGACAACTTTGTCTTTGGACAGAGTGGTGCTGGGAACAACTGGGCTAAAGGCCACTACACAGAGGGTGCTGAGTTGGTGGACTCTGTACTGGATGTGGTGAGGAAGGAGGCTGAAGGCTGTGACTGTCTGCAGGGATTTCAGCTGACTCATTCACTGGGTGGTGGAACTGGCTCTGGTATGGGTACTCTGCTGATCAGCAAGATCCGTGAAGAATATCCAGACAGGATCATGAACACCTTCTCTGTGGTGCCTTCTCCTAAGGTGGGTTCAGTCTTACTTCACAATTTCTAAAAGCAGGTGAATATGAAATAAGATGTATTGCTATTATCATCAAGGCCTTTAAAGAACATACAGAAGTGTAATGATCTTCCTTAGTTTCTATGTGAATAATCCAGAGCTATCTGAAAGGCAGTTATATCTGAGGCCTTGTGGTAAGGATTCAGGTGTATAAAATACAATTTGTAGAGTATAGATTGTTAATATTGCTTTCTTCAGTATGTTTTTGATACGGCACTGTCACCATTTATTATGCTATTATATTTTTGCAAGGTTTCATCATAATGATTGTACCATATGTTTTTATTTTTCTAGGTTTCTGATACAGTGGTAGAGCCATACAATGCCACTTTATCTGTCCACCAGCTGGTTGAAAATACAGATGAGTCCTACTGTATTGACAATGAAGCTTTGTATGATATCTGCTTCCGTACTCTGAAGCTGACCACTCCAACCTATGGTGATCTTAACCATCTGGTCTCTGCCACCATGTCTGGTGTAACTACCTGCCTCAGGTTCCCAGGTCAACTCAATGCTGATTTGAGGAAGTTGGCTGTCAACATGGTGCCTTTCCCACGTCTCCACTTCTTCATGCCAGGATTTGCCCCACTCACCTCAAGAGGAAGTCAACAGTACAGAGCACTAACTGTACCTGAGCTAACTCAGCAGATGTTTGATGCCAAAAACATGATGGCTGCCTGTGACCCACGCCATGGTCGCTACCTCACTGTGGCTGCAATGTTCAGAGGGCGCATGTCCATGAAGGAGGTTGATGAACAGATGTTGAATGTCCAGAACAAGAATAGCAGCTACTTTGTAGAATGGATTCCCAACAATGTGAAGACAGCTGTGTGTGACATCCCACCCAGAGGTCTCAAGATGTCTGGTACATTCATTGGTAACAGTACAGCCATCCAGGAGTTGTTTAAGCGTATCTCTGAGCAGTTCACAGCTATGTTCAGACGTAAGGCTTTCCTCCACTGGTACACTGGTGAAGGTATGGATGAGATGGAGTTCACTGAGGCTGAATCTAACATGAATGACTTAGTGTCTGAGTATCAACAATATCAGGATGCCACAGCTGAGGAAGAGGGAGAGTTCGATGAGGAAGAGGGTGAAGAAGAAGCCTGATTTTAAAATTGATATCTGAAACACTGAAGCACAGTTTGGTTACTTTTTTTAAATATTCTGTGAACACTCTTGTGCAACCCACCTCCCAGGTGGACATATTATTTTTGCTTTTTTCTGGTGTCTGTCATCCGATGTCCGTCGTCCGGCATTCGCTGTCACACTACGTTTCCGCTTATTTTAAGGAAAAGTATTTTAGCTATCTTTACGAAATTTTATATGCAGGATTATGGGATCAGTAGCTTGCTTGGTATTGCTTTTGGTGATTAAAGCTCTAAAGCTAACTGAGTAATATCCAATTTAGCTATTTTGAGTAGCTCTTTGGTTTCCTTGTATTTAAAGGAAAAGGAATCAAGATATTCAAACCTAATTTGGATGATTATTGGATTAATAGCTTGCTTGGTATTGCTTTTGGGTGTTATAGCCACTCAACTACTTAATTAGCTTTTTTGAGTAATACACTCTAGCTTTCTGTTCACTTAAATGAAAAGTACAGGAGATATCTTAACCAAATTTGGGAGGGAGGATTATAGGGTCCATAGATTGCTTAGTGTAGCTTTTGCGGTGTCATAGCTCCATAGTTATGTTCTTAATAACTAGTTTGCTATTTTGAGTAAATATTTAGCACTTAAGTGTCACATGATTTCTGCTCATTTTAAGGAAAAGTATTTTAGCTATCTTTACCAAAATTTCTATGCAGAATTATTGGGTCAGTAGCTTGCTTGGTATTGCTTTTGGTCATTATAGCTTCATAGCTAACTGAGGAATATTTAGTTAGTTATTTTGAGTAACAATTTGGTATCAGTGCATTTAAAGGAAAATGACTTAAGATATTTGAACAAAATTAGGTATGGAAGATTATTGGGTTAATAGCTTGCTTGGTATTGCTTTTGTGAGTCATGCTGTTTAGCTAAGTGAGTAAGAGCCATTTAGCTATTTCAAGTACTATTTAGTTTTCTGTTCAATTAAAGGAGATATCTTAGCCAAATTTGGTAGGGAGGATTATAGGGTTTATAGTTTGCTTGGTATAGCTTTGGGGTATTATAGCTCCATAACTTTGGTCTTAATAGCTAAATAGCTATTTTTAGTTAATATCTTATCACTTTTCATCACACTTTGTTCCGCTCATTTTAAGGAAAAGTATTTTAGCCATCTTTATAAAATTTTCTATGCAGGATTATGTGCTCAATAGCTGCTTGGCATTGCTTTTGGGATTCATAGCTCTATAGCTGAGTGAGTATTAGCCACTTAGCTGCTTAATTAGCTTTTTTCAGTTGCACTTAGTTTTCTAATCACCTGAAGGAAAAGTGCAGGAGATATCTTAACCGAGTTTGATAATCAGGGCTATAGGGTCCATTGCCTGTTTGGTAGTATTTAGAGGTGCTATAGGTCCATAGCAATGTTATTATTAGGCTGTAATAGCTAATAAGCTATATTGAGTAAATATGAGTCACTTTTTGATCACACTTTGTTTCAACTTATTATAAGGATAAGTATTGTACCTATGTTTACCAAATATGCTATGCAGGGTAATTCAGGGGTAATATCTTGCTTGGTATATGCTATTGATTGTCATAGCTTTAGTAAATTAGTAATGGTCAATTGGCTATTTTGAGTAACAATTTGGTTTCTCATGCTTTAAAAGGAAAAGGAATTAAGATATTTTAACAAAACTTTCATGGAAGAATGTTGGATTAATGGCTTGCTTGGTTTTGCTTTTGAGAGTGATAGCTGTGTAGCTAAATGAGTAATAGCCACTTAGCTATGTAATAAGCTACATTTAGTAACTCTTAGTTTTCTGCTCACTTAAAAGTGCAGGTGATATCTGAACCTAATCTGGTATGGAGGATTCAGCCTGCTTGGTATAGCTTTGGGATGTTTTAGCTCCATAGCTATGTTATTAATAACTAATTAGCTATTTTGAGTAAATATCTCATCATTTTTCAGGTTATTGTAAATTAAAGTCACAGACTAAGCTACTTCCCGAAGCTATAATGTGTTTACTGTTGTACAAATCTATCACTGTAGGTATGTGAAAAGAAGCTATTTTCAGTTAAATTAGCTATCTATGTGAGTAATTTGTAAATATCACAGTAGCTGTTAAAGATAGAGCAATTTCGAGCAAATTTTGGACCCTTTGGGTACTAGAGATCTTAGATGAAGTGCTCTGAAAACTGTTTAATTTTCCCGAATTGCGTCCGCCCTCTTGAATTTTGGCAGAAATAAAAAATGTTGTTCATCTCGAAAATCGTTAGAGGTAGAGCAATTTTGAGCAAATTTTATACCATTTGGATGCTAGAGACCTTAGATGTAGAGCCTCCGAAAAAAGTGGCATTTCCCAAATTTCATGCGCCATCTTGAATTTTTGCGGAAATTGAAAATGGCGTTTATCTCATAAATCATCAGAGATTGAGTGATTTCAAGCAAATTTTGGAGACATTGGGTTATAGAGACCTTAAATATAGAGCCTCTGATAAATTTCTCGAATTTCAGCTGCCATGTTGAATTTTGGCAGAAATCGAAAACACTATTTATCTCAAAAACTTTAGGGTGATTTCAAGCAAATTTTGGAGCCTCTGGGTACTATAAACCCTGGATTGAATGCTGCTGAAAAACTTCTCTAAATTTCAGCTGCCATCTTGAATTTTAGAAGAATTGGAAAATGTTGTTTATCTCCAAAATGTTCAGAGATAGAGCGATTTCAGGCAAATTTTTGATTCCCTGGATAATTAGGACTACTCTGAAGAATTTAGACTTTTCCAAATTTTGGCCGCCATCTTGAATTTTAGCGGAAATGAAATAGGTTGCTTATTTCAAAAACTGTAATACATAGAGTGATTTCAGGCAACCGCTGGATAATTAGGACTAGTCCTTTAATTACTCCTTTAATTTAATTTAATTTTAATTTAATTTAGATTTTTCTTAATTTTTGCCTGCGTCTTGAAAAATGCTGTTTATCTTCAAAACCATGTTAGTTGTCCTCTTCCGGTGGACACATTTGGCCACAGATGCATCCTTGGTCTAGTTAAAATTAGGCATAAAAATGCCACATACAAGTTTTTAACTAATTGTATTTTCACCATTTCATTATTATTTTGTCAATATGTTAAGATTGTTGTAAAGATAGTCGTGTAAATAAAAAATTGCAAACATACAAAAATATGTCGATGTTTTATAAGAACACAAACTTGCTGAATACATATCGGGCATACATGTTCTGAGAAAACAATTCCTTGTATTTTCTAAATTTTACATTACTTTCTTGTCTTAATATTTTACCCATTATATAGTTTAATTTTATGCATGAAATCCTTTTCATTAGATTAGCCACAAAACATATAAATACCTAAAATACTTTTGTGAATAAACTTCAGGCAATTTCCCATGAGAGAAATTATATTCAAATGATATGACCAAAATCTTGTGCTTTTCATTACCTTAATGGGTTCATCATTAAATAAGTAGTTGCAGTTCCTTTTAGTCACTATCTAATAAAAGTATCTATGTAATGTTTATAATATTTATATGTAATGTTGGAATATACATGTATGCCATCTGGAACTTCTGTAGTCATCACTTATTTTGCTAGTGTAAAGTTGTCTTTATACAATCCTGTGTCAGAAAGCAGTATAGGTTAAAACTCCACCACTATTGTAGCAACAAATCCTGTACCTTCCCATCGTTTCAGATGGTCCAATGCCTCAAAGCCTTGATTGTATCCAGTTCGAATTATAATTTAAATAGGCCAATAATTACTCTGATTATTTTTATACCCTTATTCTCTCTCAGAGAATTGAATTAATATTTTTCTTCACATTCAGTGAAACTCTGGGTGCAGCCAAAACTGACGCCATCAAAAAAGGGTGAGAAAAGTGACATACCAAGCAAGTGAAATGGACAGGTCAAATTTGCTACCAATTACAATCTTATTTTAAAATTAAGCCCTGGTCACAGTAATTGGGTAACTCCTGGGATTTATCTTCTCTTGGAGAAAGGGTCAATCTGTCACAATACCTTAAAACTTTGTTCTTAAAGGTTAGTTGTAAATGCCAAAAGACTGAAGTGATCGGTTGTAACTATTGGGACAGAAATCATCACTCGCACATTTTTATAAGTGTCCATGAACACAGAGACTGTGATCAGAACTTTGGCAAATAAAAAGAGAAGTCCTATAACCAATCACACATACAATCCAATTATGCTCAGAACTACATTATTAGTGTTTAGAAGAGGGCCACTGTGGCACAGTGGTAATACACTCCCCTCCCACCTGTGAGATCGTAGTTCAAACCCCAGCCCGACCTCAAGTGGGAAAGCTGGTTGTTGCTTGCCATTGGTTGGTAATTTACAGTACAGAACCTTGACCATCTGTATGAATTGGTTTCCTCTGCCCTTCCAACTACCCATTACAATATAACCAAAAATGGAGTAGGTGTTATGTAAAACACTAACTAAATAAATATCAGGTGTTAAGGAGGCAAACTTTTGATTGTGGACTAGGTGTATTATGCTTATAATAGGTCTGTATCTGTGTTGCACGTTTAGGGAAGTAGAAGTAACCAAACATATTTTTTGCGTTAAAACATCCTTCCCAATGGACAGTTGCTGTACCGGTTGGCACGACTGGTCCCGCAAAATGATAGAAAAAGTCGTTCTGTGTAAAAACACTGGCAGGACCGGTCTAGGTGGCGCATCATACTTCCTTCCTGTCTAGACAGCGTGACCTTATTCATTTGCATGTGTAATGTGCAGACATGGTTTTAAAGAGCTCTTGAAGTTTGAAGAAAAGTTGGAATATCTATGAATTTGAACTTTTATTGCGTTAATACATATTATTCAATGGACAACTGCTAATCCGGTTGTTGTGGACCGCCTGATAAACAACAGGAAAAGCTGGCGGTGGCGCATGGTACTTGCTTCGTGTCTAGACAGAGTGATGTCATAACATCTTTTTCATTTGGCGTATGTACTATGAAGACGAATTATTTTGCCAGAGTTTCAAAGTTTAAATATTTGTGGATTATTCCTAGTTTGTAACTTTGTACTTCTACGGATATTTGTCACTGTATAGAACAACATGGCATCTTCTGGCCAGAAACGAGGATGTTGTGGCCATGTAATGGCAGGGTTTGACTCACACAGCTTCTGCGCAAGATGTAAGAGCCTAGAACCTTGTGTTTCTAAAAGTGTTTGTAACTTCTGCAATGTTTTAACTGCTGACCAACGCACCCAGCTGTCAACCCCAAATTAAAAACTAAAGAAGGAAAAACGTGAATCTATGAAATCTGAGAAGACTGATACTCCAGCTAAGACAACTATGGACACTGACATGTCCCTCATGGACCTGGCACTTGTGTCGGTAGTGGGGGTAATGGACGGCCAGGTGACATCTCAGTCTCCTGGTTTGAGTGGTCTGAAGGAAAAGAAGAAAAAGGTCATCTCTTCTGAAGAGAAATCCAAGCTACCAGCCAGCAAGCCGGCCAAGTCTTCCACAGACAACCCTGCCAAGTCAGTCTCTGATAGCAGGTTGACCAAGTCCTCAGCTGATGCCAGAATCGATGCTTTAGACCGGAAATGGTTGGACAGATTCAACAGGCTAGAGGCAATTTAGATGGAAAGAACTTCAGAACCAACCTTTCAGACTCTCAAGGTCACATCAATGCACACCCCACTAGTTGGCTCTGTCAAGTCTACCGACCCCTTCATCAAGCTGGTTGACCGTCCTCAGTCTCTTCCACAGCTCAGCGACCGACCAACTTCCTCAGATTTGACTGGTATCAAACCCGCTGGTGTACAGAGACAAGTTACCAGCAAATCGGCCACCGACTGACCTCAGAAAGTAGACTGACCAAGAACTACAGATTTGACTGGTACTGACTCTTCTGCTCCACAGCAACAGGCTACCAGCAAATCAACTACTAAACAAACAAGAGCTCTGACTGCCTCTAGTATAGATACGGACTCTGATACTCATGACATGTCGGACCAACCAGCAGTGGATATTTTTGTTGAAGAAGGCGAGTTATCTGACCAGGACCAGGATGTCACTATTACTGACCCAGATCAGACCCTCTCTGAAGAACAGACATACAGAGAGACTATAGGGGGACTCGTTCCTACATGGGTTGGGCACACATACCAGATATGGACACTTCAACTTCAGATGACAGCCTTTTTGCTGGTGTGAAGTTGCAGCCTGCTGGGAAAGTGTCAGTTTGGATGCTTACTGATGAATGCCTGTGCAGAAAACTCACTAAGCTAAACCTCACCATGGTAGAATTATACCCTTCCCACAGTTCACGGAGACCGATGGGCTCCTCAGAGATCAATTTATCTGACATGCTAAGTCACAAACAAAGGGGTATGGGCTATACTCCGACCAACCAAAAACTGACTCAGACACTGTACCTTCCTGGAACACTAATGCCTCAAGGTTGAACAGTAGCTACAGTCGGATAGCCAGACTGGCTTGCATAGTCTAAACTCCACCATCATCTCGTCAGATCTCAGGAGATGGGAGAAGTCTGCACGTGAGGCCACTGTTATCTGATACCAGGTGGCCGGTTTCAACTGATGCTGCTACAGAGTACAAGAGAACATGCAGACACAGCTGAAGGCAATCTGGTCTGAAACCAGCAAGGAGAAGTCTTCGACCAAAGTCACAACAGCCGCTGATGAACTTCAGTTTTTATTGCGTTAATACATCCTATCCAATGGACAATTGCTTTACCGGTCGGCGCGACCGGTCCCGCCAAACGACAGAAAAAGTCATTCTGTATAAAATACCGGCAGGACCGGTCACAGAGTGTACATTCGCCAGGTGTCGCCTCGTGCATACTTCCTGTCTAGTCAGAATGACGTCATCGCGTCTTTTTTCGTTTGGCGCGTGAGTGTACAGACGTGTTTTTCTACTGTGGTGAAACGTTTGAATTTTGTTAAGACTACCTTTTATATTGAACTTTATTTTAATTTCATCTATTCTACCTTACTTCTGGAGTGTTATGGCGTCCCCTGGACAAAGAAGAGGGACTTGTGGCCACGCTATGGCATTATTTGACACCCACACCAAGTGTGCGCGTTGCCGTGATAAGGGGCTTGGCCAAGACGCATGTGTTGAGAAGAAGGACTGCTCCATTTGCAATAATTTCACAGCTGAGCAGAAGTTACAGTTGGCCACCCCCACCTATAGGGCCCGAAAAGATAAAGAACTCCAGAAGAAAACTGCCTCTCCCTCCCTTGTTGATCCGTCTTCAGTAACTGTTGTTGGGAAGGTTGAGAGTGGCAAGGGTGATTCTAGTGATAGAGGCGAAACCCCTTCTAAGAAGAAAAAGACCTCTCACAAATCCCCTAAGAAGACATCCAAGCCTCCGAAAGTGCCAGATTTTCAAGCTGACCTGAAATCCCTGGATGAGAAGTGGGCAGATCGCTTTACGCGTCTGGAGGCTCTCTTTTTGTCAAAGACTTTCCAGCTCCCGGTGGAACCGGTTCAGAGCTCCAATGTGGTGGTATCTGAGAAGCCCTTTATTCCACCAGCTCAGCAATCTACTAGCCAGAGTCCTGCTACCGGTTTGACCGGTAAGAAGAAGAAGACAGCCACCCAGCCTGTTGAGGCTCCCGGTGTGAAGAAGTCAGCCACCCAGCCTGTTGAGGCTCCCGGTGCTGAGACAGAGCTTCCACCAACCGACCAAACTACGGTTTCCTCTGCTGGTGCCCCTGTTAGTGGTCGACCCGAGGTCCAGCCCCCAGGTCCCACTACTGCTGATCAACCGGAAGATTTTGCTTCAGAAGATGATCAGTTCAGTGACCAGCCTGACCTCAGTTTAGATGAGGGTGAACTGTCTGAAGTGTTGTCAGTAGGTCCGGATCATGAAGAACCCATAGAAACGGATCAGGAGTTAAGTGCAGAACAGACCTACAGAGAGACTCTACGTGGTGTTAGGTCGTTTATGGGCTGGGAGCAAGTGCCAGAGTTTGACTCTTCTTCTTCTGCACAGGACGACAACCCCTTTGCTGGCACCAGACCTCAATTGCCCGGTAAAGTTTCTGTGAAGGTTCCGGTGGATGACTGGCTATGCCGGAAATTTGAGAAACTTAATATTACTGTACAGGAAGGATACCCATCCCGGGCTTCAGAAACTGCTGGCTTAGTCAAAGATCAGGTTGTCAAACCACCAAGAACTCTTAAATGGTATGACATGCATACAGACAAGAAGGATTTCTCCAGATCCAAAGTGTCTTCCTGGACTAACCAACCGGCACGCCTCAACAGTAGCTTTCCTCGAATTGCTAACCGGTCACTTCCTTCTGCTCCAGCCTCAAGACCTGTGTCACAGGATACGTTAAGGAAGTGGGAGAGAGCAGCCAGAGACCAAACTTATATGTGTAACCAGGCTGCTGCATTTTCCCGTTGCCTCACCATAGTGCAGGACTCTATGGCTTCTCAGTTGAAAGTGTTACAGAACGACAAGGGCAAGGGAAAATCTACCGGTAAATCTCATCAGGCTGTTGAAGAACTGGACTTTCTAGTGACCTTTAACAAGAGCATCACACAGGCAATGGCCAGAACGATGCAAGATTTATCAGATGGTGTCTTCATTAATGTGGCCAACCTTACGCTAACTAGAAGGGACAGCTACCTAGATTATTTGAAAGCCGGAATCAAACAGGACACTCTGAACGCTCTTAGGTCTGCCCCTCTGCATATGAGTGCCTTGTTTCCGGATCATCTCATCAGCAAAGCTGAGGAAGAAATAAGACATCATGAGGATAAATGTACTGCCGGTTCTTCACACAAGGGTCCCCAGCGTTTCCACCCTTACCACCAGTCCAGTAGACAACAGCAACCAGATCAGGACAGGAAACCCGGTCTACCTGCCTGGAAACAACTGGATAGAAGGCGTGGACAAAGATCTCACCGGGGTCGTACTGCTTCATTTTCCCAGCGACCTGCCAAGACACAGAAGCAGTATAAATGACAATCACTGTGTTCAGTTTGTGACAGGGCACTTGTCTCCTGTAAGTGTGACCGGTCAGAAGGACTTTTGTGTGACCGGAAAATTACAGACAGAAACTCAATTACCTGTATATTGTCATGTTGCTTCTCATGTACCTTTTGCAGGAGGGTCGCCGCAAAAGAAAGGCGTAATTCCCGAACATCAAATGTCAATAAAATCTGTGAAAGGTGTTTCCTGTGTAAATCAATTGAGTTCTGTACAAAATGTCACAAATGTCCCACTTGTTGTACCAAATCCTCCTGTAGGTTCAAGATTGCACGAGTTTTGGGAAAAATGGGCAGCCTTGGGTGTCAACCCCAAGGTCATATCAGTCCTCAGGGAGGGGTACATCCTACCCTTCCGGACCAGACCTTACTTGACCAGAAAACCCACAGTAACAAGCTGCTATGCAGATCCTCACAGGAACAGCTACCTGTTAGAGGCATTGCATCAGCTGTTAGACAAAAAGGCTGTAGAAGTGGTTCAAAATCCTCAATCCCTGGGCTTTTACAACAGGTTATTCCTGGTCCCCAAGCCCAACAACTGGTGGCGACCCATCTTGGATCTGAGCAAACTAAACAATTATTTGAAAACACAGTCGTTCAAAATGGAGACACCAGAGACAATACGTACCTCCCTCCAGACAGGGGAGTGGGTGACTTCCATAGATTTCAAAGACGCATACTTCCACATACCTATAAACAGCCAGTCCAGGAAGTATATGCGTTTTCACCTTCAAGACAAGACTTACCAATTCAAAGCACTACCCTTTGGTCTGTCCACAGCCCCCATGGAATTCACTGTGGTAGCCAAAGAGGTGAAATGGCTTGCAATGAGACAGGGTATAAGGATCCACCAGTACCTAGACGACTGGTTGGTCAGAGCCACGTCCCGCCGGGTTTGTCTTCAACAGACGAAAGATCTGGTGTTACTCTGCAGGGAGTTGGGGTGGCTGGTAAACGAGGACAAATCAGAGCTGGAACCCAAACAAGTTTTCAACTTCGTAGGCTACCAGTTCGACTTGAAGGAAGGCAGGGTCAGACCCACCATAGAATGTTGGCAGACCCTACAAAGCAAAATACTGGAGATCTTATCAAACCCAATCTGTCCGGTCCGGAAACTAATGTCCCTGATCGGTCTGTTAACTGCCACAGAGAAGCAGGTACATTTGGGCAGACTACACATGAGACCCATACAGTGGCATCTCAAGAACAATTGGAGGGTTCCAGAATCCCTGGAGAAGATAATTCCCATTCCAAAGTCACTCCACCCACACCTGAAATGGTGGCTGGAGGAAGACAATGTTGTTACAGGTCAACCTTTACACCCACTAGAGCATGCTCTGCAAATTTTTACAGACGCATCAAGAGAAGGGTGGGGTGCACACTTAAACGAGCATATAGCAAGGGGAAGCTGGTCACTCCCGGAAAGCAAGCTGCACATAAACTACCTAGAGTTAAAAGCAGTTCTTTTGGCACTACAAGAGTTCCAAGCTCTCTGCATGAACAAGGTAGTTCTCGTAGCTACCGACAATACCACTGTGGTAGCTTACATAAACAAAGAAGGGGGAATGAAGTCGGGCCCCCTGTGTGCCTTACTTTGGAGGATCCTCACTTGGTGCACAAGAAATCAAGTGACCCTCAAAGCTCGACATATTCCCGGCCGTCTCAATGTGATAGCAGACAAATTGTCCAGACTGGGTCAGACCATCCAAACAGAATGGTCCCTCAATCCGGAGATTTTTCAAGCAATATGCAACCGGTGGCACACCCCTCAAGTGGACCTGTTTGCCACAAGGTTCAACAACAAGCTCCCACAGTTTGTCTCACCGGTCCCAGACCCCCAGGCCTGGGCAGTGGATGCTCTCAGCCTGTCTTGGGAGGGACTGGATCCATACGCCTTCCCACCAGCAGCCATCTTGGGCAAAGTGGTGGAGAAGTTACAGGACTACCCCTGCAACAGAATAATTCTGATTGCTCCAGGGTGGCCCAACATGCCATGGTTTTGGGACCTGGTGGCAATGTCAAGCCAGATCCTGCTGTGTCTGCCCAGCATACCCAACCTAGTGTCTCAACCATTCAACCAGGTCCTTCACAGGAACCTGTCGAATCTGAACCTGCATGCCTGGCTCCTAGAGCCTCAGCAATCAAAGAGCAAGGCTTCTCTGAGGCAGTGGCAGCACGAATTGAGGCTCCTCAAAGAAGATCAACCAGATCTGTCTATGAGGCAAAGTGGACCATTTTTACAAAGTGGTGCCTCAGTAATCAGGTGGACTTCAGGGCACCACCTCTGAAAGCCATTGCTGACTTCCTCCTACATTTGTTTCAGGATAGGAAGTTACAGCCAGGTACTATTGATGGCTACAGATCAGCCATTGCTGACAAACTGGGCAACTCCACCATTAATGTCAGCAAAGATGAGAATCTTACTCGTCTCCTGGATAGTTTCCATAGAGACAGACCCAAGGGCAGGAGGGGCATCCCCTCCTGGAACCTTTCGCTGGTACTACACCAGCTGACTAAGGCTCCCTTTGAACCCCTTAAAGAGGCCTCCTTGAAACACCTGACCTTCAAGACAGTTTTCTTATTGGCTTTAGGTTCTGGTAAACGCAGGAGTGAGATCCATGCTTGGCTTCATAAGAACATCAGACACCAATCAGACTGGTCCAAGGTGTCCTTATATCCCTCACCCAGCTTTCTGTCCAAGAACCAGCTGGCAAAGGAGGGTCCAGACAGTGTGGCCCCGGTGGTTATCCCAGCTCTGGCCCACACGCTAGATAGATCACTCAAGGGTGACAGGTCACTGTGTCCAGTTAGGGCACTACGTTATTATCTGGACAGGACCTCTGACCTCAGGCGGAACAAGGAGTTGGTCTTTGTCTCCTTCAAAAAAGGTTTTGACAAGGATATCTCCTCTGCCACTGTCTCCTCATGGATCAAACAGACAGTCATCCTATGTTAGGAGCTCTCTGACCAGCAGGCCCTTAACTTACATCAGGTGAAAGCCCATGATGTAAAGGCCTTTGCTGCCTCTAAGGCCTTCCAAGCTGGAAGTTCCTTAGAACAAATCCTATCAGCCTGCCACTGGAAATCCCACAATACCTTCACACAATTCTATCTGAAGGATGTGGCTTGGGCTGATTCAGAGCTTTTCCATCTAGGGCTGGTCGTGGGAGGAGACATTCCTGTAAATATGTACATAATGTATATACTTAGATAAGTATAAATAAAAAAAAAAAAAAGAGCAGAAATGCTTGGAAATAAAAAAAAAGGGGGGGGGGGAGCAATGTCGGTTAAACTACCCTGTGAACTGGGTTCTGGTTACCGACTTAGGCCATTAGTGAGTAGCCTTCTTCAGGTCTACCTAGGCCAGAAAATTGTTAGTTTTGAGTTCACTCAAGTCCCTAGTAACTTACCTGCCAACCAAGCGGTAGTTATTCAGCAATTGTCCATTGGATAGGATGTATTAACGCAATAAAATTGCAAATTTAATAAGTAAATTAAATTTTTATAAGTTAATACCCTATCCAATGGACGGACAAGACCCTCCCAACCGACCCCGCTATCAGCTTACTAGGGGTCTAATAGGTTTAGACAGCGAAAAAAGACGCGATGACGTCATTCTGACTAGACAGGAAGTATGCACGAGGCGACACCTGGCGAATGTACACTCTGACCGGTCCTGCCGGTATTTTATACAGAATGACTTTTTCTGTCGTTTGGCGGGACCGGTTGCGCCGACCGGTAAAGCAATTGTGCATTGGATAGGGTATTAACTTATAAAAATTTAATTTACTTATTAAATTTGCAAATTTAATGGACTTGAACGCCAGCATTAGCTAAGCCATGGCCAAGACTATGGAGCATCTTAGTAACTTTGTTTCAATGGCTAACCTTACTCTGACAAGTTAGACTCCTATCTTTCACATCTCATGTCTGGCATGAAACCCGACATTAGATCTACTTGTAGGGGCAAGACTGCTCAAATTTTGGGAAGCTCTGGGTACCCTGACCCTGCAACAGAAAATACTGTAACTACTCTCCCGCCCGACTTGTCTGGCCCGGCAGCTCATGTCCTTGATAGGTCTGCTAACAGCCACAGAGAAGCAAGTTCACCTCAGCCGACTGCATATGAGACCCATACAGTGGCATCTCAAAAACAATTGGAGGGTACCAGAGTCCCGAGAAAAGGTCATACCCATCCCAGGGTCGCTTCGCGAATGTGCTTCAAGGTCAGCCATTACACCCACTAAAACATGCTCTGCAAATCTTTACTGATGCATCCAAAGAAGGGTTGGTTGCTCACTTTAACAAGCACAATGTAAGGGGAGTCTGGTCCCTTCCAGAAAGCAAGCTGCACGTTAATTATTCGGAACTAAAGGCGGTCTTTCTGGCTCTAAAAGAGTTCCAAGACCTCTGCTTGAACAACGTAGTTCTCATAGCTACAGACAACACCGCAGTGGCTGCCTACATAAACCAGGAGGGGGGATGAAGTCCAGCCCTCTGTGTGCCCTTCTGTCGAGGATCCTGACCTGATGCTCAGGAAAACAGGTGAGTCTCAAAGCCTGACACATTCCAAGCTGATTGAATGTGGTGGCAGACAAGCTATCCAGGCTAGGTCAGACCATCCAGAGTGGTCTCTCCTCCCACAGGTCTTCCATTCAATATGCAACAGGTTGCACTGACCCCAGATAGACCTATTTGCCACGAGGTTCAACAACAAGTTACCTCTATATGTGTCACCAGTATCAGACCTCATGGCCTGGGCAGTGGACACACTCAGCCTGCCATGGGAGGATCTGGATGCATACCCTTGGGCAAAGTGGTGGCGAAGCTACAGGACTACCCATGCAAGAGAATCATTCTGATTGCACCAGGGTGCACCTGGGACATAGTGGCAATGTCAAGCCAAATTCCTGTGTGCCTGCCCAACCTGCTAACACAGCCCTTCAATTAGACTTCTCACAGGAATCTGTCAAACCTAAATCTGCACGTTTGGCTCCCATAGCCTCATCTATCAATGAGCAGGGCTTCTCTGAGGGAGTGGCAGTACAAATTGGGGCTGCTCAGCGAGGATCAACCTGATCAGTCTATGAGGCAAAATGGACCATCTCTACAAGTGGTGCCTTACTAATCAGGTGGACTTAGAGCACCCCCTGGGGAGTCAATAGCCGACTTCCTACTGTACATGTTCCAAGACAGGAAGTTACAGCCAAGTACCATTGATGGCTACAGATCGGCCATTGTTAACAAACTGGGGAATTCGCCCATTAATGTCAGCAAAGATGAGAATCTCATTCATCTTCTGGATAGTTTCCACAGAGACAGACCCAAAGGTCAGAGGGGTATCCCCTCCTGGAACCCCTCCCTGGTGTTGCACCAGCTGACAAAGACTCCTTTTCACCCTATTAAAGAGCCTCTTTGAAGCATTTGACCTTCAAGACTCTCTTTCCTCTGGCCCTGGGTTCGGGTAAACGCAGGTGTGAGATCCATGCTTGGCAGAAATAAGAATATCAGACATTAGTCAGACTGGTCCAAGGTATCCTTGTACCCCTCAGCCAGCTTTCTTTCCAAGAACCAGCTGGCCAAAGAAAGTTCAGACAGTGAGGCCTCAGTTGTCATTCCAGCCTTCCAACTCTGGATAAGTCATTCAAGGCAAGTCCCTATGTCCAGTCAGAGCCCTGCGCTACTATTTGGACAGGACCTCAGACCTCAGGCCAAACAAGGAGCTGATCTTTTTCTCCTTCAAGAAAGGTTTCAACAAAGTTATCTCCCCTGCCACCATCTTTTCATGGATCAAGCAGACTGTGATCCTATGTTATGAGCTATCTGATCAAGAGGCCCTTACTCGGCATCAGGTTAAAGACCATGATGTTAGGGCCTTCGGTGTTTCTAAGGCATTTCAGTCGGGAGTCTCCTCAGTTAATATCAGCCTGTCAATGGAAATCCCACAACACCTTCACACAGTTTTACTTGAAGGATGTGGCCTGGGCTGATTCAGAGTTCTTTCATTTTGGGCCCAGTAGTGGCTGCTCAGCAGATCCACCACTAACCCATATACAAATAAGCAGCCTGTCACCTTACCCAAGGGTCTTCAAAGTGGCAGTGGCCTGCTCAAGACTACCAACAAGTCACCTTCTGAAGAGGGCCTCTCCAAGGACTGAGCTCATACCTCTCTTCCCCTACCTCAGAGGAGGTCTGTTACGAAAGAGGGGAGCCAGGTTGGTTCAACCCAGTAACCTGTTCACCGGCAATCGATCAAGTGGCCAGCTGATGCCCCTTGAAGACTACTAATGTCTCTTTGAGTTCAATCTTAATTCCCTGATAAGCCTTCAAAACGGTAGTTATTCTAACATATTGTCCGTTAGCAGGATGTATTAACGCATTAAAATGGCAAAGTCAATAAGTAAATTAAATTTTTGTAAGTTAATATCCTACCTAATGGACAGGAAAGGCCTGCCCAACCAGTCCAGGTATCAGCTTACTAGGGGGTTATCCAGGTTTAGCCAACAAAAAAGATGTCATAATGTCATGTCTAGACAGGAAAGAAGTAGGGCACGCCACCTGGTGAATGCACGCAATGGATCGTTCCTGCCGGTGGAAACACAGGACGTCGTTTTCTGGCATTTGACGGAACCAGTAAATTTGGTCAAGGGCGTGCAACTACAATCTTTCCCGCATGAGGTCGGGGTTGGTGCAATATGAAATTGTTTATCACCATCAATATCTGCTTTCCCCTTTTATCATTTAGGTACAGGATATTTTATATCCCCAACAATAGAGGGGTTAAGGCGGTACACAGTTTGACAGTCAAATAGTGTATCCCCAAACCTGTAACCCTTTGAAGTGGGCTTTTTAGGGGGGGGGATTAAGTTACGTAAAGGCCAAATATGTCAAGATATAATCATCTAAAACACATTGTTTTAAAAAGTGACATTAATAACACATTGGTACAAGAAAACTCCAGGTTAAAATACATTGTGTAAAAAGAAATTGAAAACAAGAATGAATTATATAAATTATAAAAATATGAATGCAAAAACATTATTTGAAAACAATTACAGCTACAGCGTTCATATTTTCTAACTATATTTATCATATATAGTACATAATATCGAAACAGTTACACAGTTTCCTTGTCAGACTAAATTACCAGTTGAATCATTAAATATTTGTATATACAGTTCAACTGACAAATAAGTATTATTGTTATAATTTAATGCTACTGTTTTCTTTGCAACTTCTTAATAGAGTGTATCATTTAATACCCTTAACTGGGTTCGTTCCCCGTCATGGCCGTAAGTGGGAAAGCTGGTAGTTGCTTGCCGTTGGTCGGCAGTTTACAGTACAGAACCCTAGCGAACTATATGTACTGGTTTCCTCTGCCCTTGAAACTACCCGTCGTGATATGACCTGTACAGTGTTGAAAGCGACGTAAAACCCCAAATAAACAAAAAATACCCTTAACTGATAATTGTATTAAGTTGATGAAAAGATCAAATACAATTAGGTAGTTATAGTATATCAATGAATTTATCGGTATGTTGCCCATAAATCTTGCGCATTGCAATTAACTGGGTGGGTAATGTAAACCATCATGTTATTGATCACTTAAAGCTTTTATTAAAACATAATATTTGATAAAATCATGGTTGTTTAGCACAAAGGAAAAAAGACAACAGACACAATTCTAATGGGAACAGTCCAACTTTAGTGTATACAAAATATGACAAGGGGAAATACCTTTGCCTTTTACCTTATTATGAGCTTTAATGGCAACCACATTATACTAATGTTACCTCTTCTCTCATTGGTCGACATGAGCTGACCACTGGGACTGACCATTGCTTCTTCCATTTCAAATCTGGTGGCCAGAGGGGTAACATCGTTTTTACCCTCGTAACCCCCTTATGATACCTGTTGATTGTATCAACCGGAAGCATCCAGTGGATACTTTGTTTTAGCATTTGCTACGCTGCTGCTGCACGTAGAAATATTTTTTATGTTAACGCTCTCTGAGGAAAACTACACCAGCCAAGTTCACCAAATTTGCAGGATATCTTCATTGGGAGATCAGCTTCTCTGGGACTGAAATTAGCCTCATTCTGAAAAACAAGATGGCCGCCACGGGCATTTCTTTGAAAATTATCTACCTTTTTCTATTGGCTGGTTATCATAGGTAGAAGATTGAATCTCCTCCTAGGTTATACGTATAACATATATACATGTCCTCTACAACCTTGCAGACATTTGACCTTTAAGCTCTTAATTCAAGGTCATCCACAGAGTGCCGAAGTACACCACACAGCAGACTTTAAAAGTGCCTATATCTCCTTTTTATTGGTCGTAGAGGTTTGCAATGTGAAACTTATATGAAATCATGGCATGAGAACCTTTTGATGTGGTCAGATTTGACATTGGACCCCTCCTTCAAGGTCAAACGAGGATAACCAAAGTTAAAAGTGCTTACAACCAACTCCTTATTGGTCCTAGTGGTTTGCAGTATGAAACCAGCTTATAGGAAATATATGGGCTGAGAATCTTCTGATGTGTTCAGATTTGACCTTTGGCCCCTCCTTTAAGGTCAAACGAGGATAGCAAAACCTAAAAATGCTTATAATTTGCTTATTATTGATCCCAGAGGCTTACAATGTGAAACCAACTTATAGGAAATCATGGGCTGGGAATCTTTTGATGTGGTCAGATTTGACCTTTGACCTGTCCTTCAAGGTCAAACGAGGGTAGCCAAACTTAAAAGTGCTTATAACTCGCTTATAACATTGTCCTAGAGGTTTGCTATATCAAACCAACTTATAGGAAATCATGGGCTGGGAATCTTTTGATGTAGTCACATTTGACCTTGGACCTCTCCTTCAAGGTCAAACGAGGATAGCCAAACTTAAAAGTGCTTATAGCTTGCTTATTATTAGTCCCAGAGGCTTGCACTGTGAAACCAACTTATAGGAAATCATGGACTGGGAATCTTTTGTTGTGGCCAGATTTGACCTTCAGCCAATTCTTCAAGGTCAAATGAGGACATCCAAACATAAAAGTGTCTATAACTCACTTATTATTGATCGTAATGGTTTGCAATGTGAAACCAACTTCTGATGTGGTCAGATTTGACCTTCAGCCCCTCCTTCTTGGTCAAATGAGGATAGCATAATCTAAAATTGCTTATAATTCGCTTATTTTCGGTCCTAGAGTTTTACAATGTGAAACCAAATTATAGGAAATCATGGGCTGGGAATCTTCTGATGTAGTCAGATTTGACCTTGAGCCCCTCCTTCAATGTCAAATGAAGATAGCCAAACTTAAAAGTGCTTATAATTCGCTTATTATTGATGCTAGAGGTTTGCACTGTGAAACCAACTTATGGAAATTATGAACTCTGAATCTTTTGTTGTGGCCAGATTTTGACCTTGGACCTCTCCTTCAAGGTCAAACGAGGACAGCAAAATTAAAGGTGCTTATAACGTGCTTATTATTTGTCTTAGAGTTTTGCAATGTGAAACCATCTTATAGGAAATCATAGGCTGAGAATCTTCTGATGTGTTCAGATATGACCTTGGGCCCCTCCTTCAAGGTCAAACGAGGATAGCAAAACCTAAAAGTGCTTATAATTCGGTGATTATTGATGCTAGGGGTTTGCACTGTGAAACCAACTTATAGGAAATCATGGACTGGGAATCTTTTGATGTGGCCAGATTTCGACCTTGGACCTCTCTTTCAAGGTCAAACGAGGACAGCAATTTGAAAATGCTTATAACTTGGTTATTATTGGTCCTACAGGTTTGCAATATGAAACCAATTTATAGGAAATCATGGGCTGGAAATCTTCTGATGTATTCAGATTTGACCTTCAGCCCCTCCTTCATGGTCAAATGATGGTTCACTAGCTTTGGTGAGTTGTCTTTCCGGTGGATACAAAGTTGCATCGGTTCTCAGATGTGTAGGTCTAGTTATATATATTACATAACATATTATGTTTAGTGTTGTTGGACATGTTGTTAACAGCTCTTTTCTAGTTTCAGGCTGGCTCGTATTCTAACTGGATCTGCCTGTACCATAGTTTATGTGGCCGTCTTGTGTATCACCAGGTTGTTTTGCCCCTGCTTGTGTATTGAAATGCTCCTAATGTTATGTTCCTCTCCTCTTTATCAGATGTTTGAGATTGTGGAGTGCTAATGAAATGATGGTTTGTGTTTTGTCAGAGTGGCCATACTGAGCTCCTTCAGTGGTGGAGGATTCCCTTGATCTTTGGTCACTGGTCCTGTGCTGCGATTAGCTTTGCTACAGATGCTCTTCAGCTCTATTGATATATTTTACTTATCTTAATCATATGTGCATATATATTGACCAGACTGTGGGTTTTTTTCCCGAATCAAAGTAACCTTAGTAATATTACTTTTTTATTAATCTTGTCGAAAGGCTCTATTGCTCAGTCATCTAAGGAGTTAACCCAGTTAGCTAGAAAGGGTTACTGGCAATTAGTCCTTGGGTGAAGTTAGAGTGATGTTGTATTACTTATATTTTGTGTTTTAATCTCATTGCGTTCATTTTGCTAGGATACTTGTCTTGTGATCTTAGAGTTGGCTTAGTGACCTTGGAGTATATGCCTTGATACTTGCTGGCCTTGATCTAGTGCATTGACCTGTCTCCCATCTTTTAACTACAATCTTTCTCCGTGGATGTGACTTGCCAGCATTTTTTTAATTTAAGCTTTATTTTAAACTTGTGCTCAGAATTTTAATTTGACATGTGGCTGCTTTCTCGTAAACTCATGAATTTCCCAAGTATTATGGCAGATACCTATCGGTACCTGCATATTTGAACCAATATTTCAACTAAATCCTCAGGTTGCCACTATAAATTCAGAATATAACCTGTTTTCAGAACCTTGCTTACCCCGCTTTTCATAGTTTGGCTTCATTTTATATGCAACACCAATTTAATAGTGGTCTAGAAAATTTCAAAACTGGGAAAGTTTGCGCTTGTTCTACACATATGAATACTCTGCTTCTCTTTCTAAAACAGTATTCCTACCTTGTCATAATGTGCTCATATAAGGAAATAGTAGTTTTAATAAATATGTATTATTGCCATTGGTTTGTGTTACTGGCTTTGGGCAGGGAATGACCAATACACAACTTAACATTATATTGGAAAATATAGATTGGGCCTCTTCCATTGATGGAAATTTAGAATGGGTGTTTAATTAGTAAAGCTATTTTGATTAATGAAGGTGGACCATAACAATTCGTTTTTGCTTAATTGTTAATTTATAGTAATCCCTAAAATAGAACTAGACGTGTATTGATAATTCAGTTTACTTTCTGACACTTGAAAATGCAGTTATATCAGTTGAAATTTTCACTTGGATTATTATATAATCCCATTATATTAGGTATAAAGCTGTAATCTTGTGAGAGATGTACGTTTGGTTTTCTATATTTCAGAGTTCAAAAACAAAAATGTAACTGGACAATTAGGATGGTACAACATATGCATCAGGCATTAAACAATTTCACGTAATTGTATATTGTACATAGTCTGGTTCCTGACTGCTGTGTAATGCAATATAGGGTCAGGTACGCCCACCATTTTTGGGTACTAGGCTTCCATAGTTACACCTAGCAATAATCAAGAAGAAATTAAATAAAAATATTTTAGTTATCACATTTGGTGCATATTTTGACACAATATTCCCCTTTTACTATGTAATGACACTGCATAATAATTAAACAACATTTGTGATAAACAAAAATGTGCAACAGTTTAAGTGTTGTCGATCCTCTATTATCACCCAAAACCACTTATTTTATTGCGCTACAATACCTTACCAAGTGGGATTGAATGCTAACTCGGGCGGCCGCAGGACTCTAGCCAATGACCAAGAAAAATGGACGTTTGGATTTGGCCGAGTCCGTGGTTTAGTATGTACATAGCAGTGTCGTTTGGTAATTCATCCTTCTCTCGTTAGCTGTTATATTGGAAAGACGTTTGAAATATCTGTCAATAATTTACTGTTTTCTCAGCTCATAAGTATTGTTGGATGTTATTATTCAACCATTTGTTTAATTTTATTGTACAGAACGTTCTGTAAAATTTTAGGAAGTTCAGGATAGGTATTCTTTGAATATTTAATGTCTTTGTGAGTTTTCCGCGTTTCGACTCGGATCTTTTTATTGCAGTAAAAATGTCTTCACACCAAGCTAGCGCAAACGCAAGATCATCTAAATGCCGTCACTTCTGCTATCCATTCGATACCCACAATTACTGCCCTACCTGTAGGGAATCTGGCAAGGGAGACGACCCCTGTGTCACTAATCAGTCTCCTTGCAATATCTGTGATAGTTTCACGGAGGAACAACAGATTAAAATAAAACATAGACATCGGCATATCAGGAAGCAGAAGATGTCGGATCCTAATACTAGCAAAGATGATCTTGACTTGTTGGGTGACGATGGTGATGCTTTTTCTGGCTCTCAAGCAGACCTTGAGGATGCTGCTGAAAATCTTTTTCTTCACCTCCACGTCTCCAACCCCTGCGTTTCGAATCTTTGTCATTAAAGACTGCACAAACTGTCCCACCCACCCCAGGTACTGCATTGCAGAATAAAATTGAGAGTAGGCTTGAAAAATCCCTGGATAGTACATTTAACATCCAACTTAAGCAAGAAATGGGGTCTTCCAGGCGTCTATGCTGGAGGCAATGAAGTCTCTCAGAGATAAAATGCTTTCTTTCAAAAAAGTCTCCGAGTCGGATGTAGTTAAGACATCTGACTCTCCTAAAGCTGGACCTAAACCTGGACCCAGTAATCAGCCCGACCCTATTCTGACTCGGACTTCTATTTCCAGGGCATCCGACCACTCAGATGTTCAACCTATGGACACTGACTTTTATGGACCTCCACTTCCTCCCAAGTCTTCTCAAAATGTCCAGTCGTAGCATGCTTCCAAGCAATCGGATATTGAATCCGACCACTCGGAACATCATTCCGAGTCGGAACACCCTAAAAAGGTGTGTCCTAAACCAAAAAAGCATTCTGACAAACACAGCACAAGGCACGGGCAAAATATGATTCTCAGTCGTCTTCTGCAGAGGAAGATGAGTCCTCTGCCTCAACTAAAAAGCCTACCAAACCTCAACATAAGGCTCCTCAGGAGCCTCAACATCAGGATAACACAGATCCAGTCTTTTATAAGGAGGTAGACATGTCTGACCTCCCTTCTCAATATGCTGAGGAAGTGGAAACCTTCAGGCAAATTCTAGATCTCCCTGACCCCAGGGAAACTTTGCCTAGGTCCTATACCACTGTGCTAGGCCTGGACGACGAAAAAGGCCAACAGGAGCTGAGGCCAAGAGGCCCTTCTGCTATGCTCCCTTTAAACCCAATTCTCAAAGATGCTTTTGAGAAATTTGAACAAGATTTCTTGGCCTCCAATTTACCTAAGGGTAAATACATCAAACCCCCGGCTTCAACAGCCAAGTACTACAAGGTGAGACAACCTTGTTTTGAAGATAAGCTTCAAGAACTTAATGCAGATTTGGTAAAAATCTGTATCTCTCCAAAGCCCTCTGGGGCCCCTGTGTGCAAGGTTCCACTACAAGTTCTTAAGGAACTTGAACATCAAGCTAGGCAGAATCTTTCTACCATCAATTTCACAGCTACTTTCGCTAGGACTGCCTCCTGTAACACTGTTATGGAGAAGTGCCGACATAGTGCCAAGGCTACCTTCAACAGGGTCAAAAACTAAATTCAAAAGGGTGCCGACCCTGAAAGAGCTGCCAGATGTGGTTATGAAAACGCCTGTGCTTATTTTGAACTCATGAATAAAAGGATTCTTATTCAACAGAGAGCCTTAGCCTGCCTTAGCAAATCCGTAGCCCACATACACCAGAGGGAACTATATACCATGGGCAACACTGGCCTTCTGAGAAGAGAGGCTGAAATGACCCTTCTTCAAGCACATCTAGGGGACTCAAGACATCAGGAATTGAGGAACTCACCTTTTTGGCCTTCTCCTCTTTTCAAGTCTCAATTAGTGAAGGATAGAGAGGACCTCCTCCTTAAAAAAGGCACCCCTAAAGACTCTCAGGGTTTTGGACCCTATCAAATCAAGCCCTTGCCCACCACAAGAAAAGAGGCTCCGACAGGAAACGTCCCTATGGGGGCAATTCCTCTCAAAGCAGTAACCAATCGTTTTCCTCAGGTAGGGGGAAACCGAACTTCAGAGGCTCTGGGGGTCGTTTTCGACCTCACTCAAGGGGAAGAGGGTGTGGAAACCCATCCTCCCAATGACTCCTTTCAAGCCTCCCTCAGTCCACCAGTAGGAGGTCACCTCTTTCAGAAGAGACTGGCTGGCTAACAAATGTTCAGACAACATGTTAAACATTATCACCAATGGTTACATTCTTCCATTCATCTCAAAACCAAATTTAGTCAGAGCCCCTCTGATTCAGTCAGGTTACAAGGCCCTTCAAAAAGAACTAGCTCTGACCTCTTGTATCCAGTCTCTTCTGTCAAAGAACGCAATAGAAAGGGTGGAAAATGTAAAATCTCTCGGGTTTTACAGTTGCCTGATTCTTGTACCCAAGCCTCACCAAATGTGGAGGCTAGTAATAGACCTAAGCAGGCTCAACACCTTCCTACTTCTAGAAAGGTTCAAAATGGAAACACCAGAGTCCATCAGGGCCTCACTGATTCCAGGGGAATGGGTGTCGTCGATAGACCTATCAGACCTCTACCTTCACATCCTCATCCACCCAAACTCAAGGAAGTACCTAAGGTTTTGCCATAGGTCACAAGTGTTTCAGTTCACTTCCCTTTCCTTTGGGCTAGCCACAGCCCCTCAGGTCTTTACAAGGATTGTAAAAGAGGTGAAGCTAATGGCCCTGTCAAGGGGAATCAGACTTCACCAGTACCTGGACGACTGGCTGATCAGGGCCCAGTCTCAGGAAGAAGCCCAAGTAAACACTCAGACAGTGGTGGACCTAACTCAGTCCTTAGGGTGGATAATAAATCAGGAGAAGTCTGAACTAAAGCCAACTCAGGTGTTTTCCTTCGTGGGGTATGAATACCGTCTAGATTCAGCCCTTGTAAAACCCACTCAAGAGACTCAAACTTCAGGATTTGATTATACGACTCAAGTCAAAACATGTTTTGACTGCAAGATCTTTGATGTTGCTAATTGGCTTCCTTGCCTCAATGGAGAAAATGGAGGGATGCCTTCACATGAGGCCCTTTCAGTTTCACCTCAAGGAGCACTGGAGATTTACTCAATCATTGGACACCCTCCTTCCTTGGACAGAAACCATTTCAGCACACCTAGACTGGTGGCAAAATCCCACAAACGTGATGAAAGGCGCAGACCTTCATCCTAAGGACCACAGTATCCAACTCTTTACAGACGCCTCAAATGAAGGCTGGGGTGCTCACTTAGAGCAAACCTCTGCAAAAAGTCTGTGGTCAGACAGAGAAAAAAGGCTACACATAAATGTTCTAGAGCTGAAGGCGGTTTCTCTGGCCCTGCAAAGGTTCAAGGACCAGTGTCAAAATCAAACAGTGTTAGTTGCCACAGACAACTCAACAGTGGTAGCCTACATAAACAAACAAGGTGGAACCCACTTGGTAGAGATGTGTGCTCTCCTGTGGAAGATCATGACCTGGTGCCATCGTTACCAGATAACACTAAAAGCCAGACACATTCCAGGGTGTCTGAATGTGATGTCCGACCTGCTGTCCAGGTCGAACCAAGTTCAGTCAACGGAATGGTCATTGCATCCGCAGGTGTTCAAACAGATCTTTCTCAAGTGGTTCACTCCTCATGTAGATATATTTGCCACTCACCTGAACTACAAAGTTCCACTGTACGTATCTCTAGTCCCAGACCAAAATGCTTGGGACATAGATGCTCTGAACATAAACTGGTCGGGTCTCACTGCTTATGCTTACCCTCTCACGGCTCTCCTTCACAGGGTGATCCAAAAAGTCAGGCAATCCAATTGTCTGATCATCTTAATAGCCCCAGGCTGGCCAGGGATGCCCTGGTTTTGGGACCTAGTGCAGCTCTCAACAGAGATCCCAATTCAACTTCCAGTGTCAAGAACGCTTCTCAAACAGTCCCACAATTATGTGTTTCACAGCAATCCACAGCATCTCAACCTCCATGCCTGGTGTCTAGGAGTGGCCAGCTCCAAGAACAAGGCTTCTCTGTGGAAGTGACAGAGAGAATTGCTGCCCCTCAGAGATCATCAACAAGGACCATCTACCAGTCAAAGTGGGCCCTATTTGAGAGATGGTGCAGAGAAAATTTGGTGGGTTTCTCCTCTCCCTCTATAAAGCAAGTCTCTGACTTCTTTATGTACCTGTACCAAGATCTAAACAGGTGCCTTTCGACCATTGATGATTATAGGAAAGCCATTGTTGACACCCTGGGCCCAACGGGGCTCCATATCTCTCACAATTCAGACCTTAACAGGTTGCTCTCCAGTTTTCACAGGGATCGTCCCAAAAGTTCCAGGAATCTTCCTAAGTGGAACCTTTCTGTTGTTCTCAATGAGCTTACAAAAGCACCCTTTGAGCCTATGAAAGACACAGACCTCAAACATCTTACTCTCAAAACTGCTTTCTTGCTAGCTTTGGCCTCCGGCAAGCGCTGCAGCGAAATCCATGCCTGGGTTGCAAACAAAGTATCTAATCTAGGCCAATGGTAAAAGGTTCCGTTGTTCCCCTCTTCAGATTTCATAGCCATAAACCAACTAGCAAGAGAAGGTTCTCAAAGTGTGTCTCCGGTGACTATTCCTGCTCTAACACCATTGTAGATAGAACATTCAAGAAAGACAGGACCTTGTGTCCGGTACAGGCCCTGAGGTACTATTTGGATCGAACCAAAGACCTAAGAGGGTCTCGATCCCTTCTTTTCATCTCCTTTAAGAAAGGACATATCTCAGACATCAGACCCGCTACACTCTCTTCCTGGCTAAAACAAACTATTCTACTTTGTTATAAACAAGCAGATCAACAAGCCTTGGAGCTGATCCAAGTCAAAGCGCATGACATTTGGGCCTTCGCGGCCTCTAAGGCCTTTTACCGTGGGCTATCAGTAGACCAAATCATGCAAGCGTGTCACTGGAAAGCTCACAACACATTTACAAATTTTACCTAACAACGACAACAATATGTATCTGGGACCAGTAGTAGTGGCACAACAAGTCCTAGACCCTTCCCCTCAGCATGCTCATCTTCGGGAAGAAAAGAGGGGGGGGGGGGGGGGGGGGGGGCACACCAGCTGCAGCCATGTCTTCAGGAGGCTATCTCAGGGTCTAGGTATTGATTACCTCTCCAGATGTTTATGGTAAGGTCTATTATATTCTTAACTGTATGATGTATTTAGTGTTTATCAGTGTACCATAATCTCATAATTAGGGTCTACAAGCCTAGGGCTGTATTATTATAGCAGTGATGCCCTGAGGGGTTACTATCTTGAGTGAGCACGGCTACACTCTCTTCTCTCAAACATCCAGACAGTACCTGTACTGTCATTCATTAAATTTCGGTTTTTGGCTAGTTACAGACCCAACTTTAGAACTGGGGCTCTGTAACTGGGACTTACACTGGTAATTTGGCAATATTTGGGTATATTTTTTAATTCTAAATTCAAGAAAAATGAACAACTTTCTTTCAGTATCAGCTATAATCCTGCCTGTATTCAGCATTCAGTCTCACATGGTAAGCTATTTTAGCGCAATAAAATTGAAAATTTTAATTACTTAAATGTAGCTTTTATAAGCTACAAGCTTACCATGTGGGACTGAGGAAAGTCCTACCCTGCCTCCCTGCTGTATTTCAGCTGAGGGGGTATGGGATAAATTTACCACGAGAGAAGGACTTATTACCCAATGACACTGCTATGGTACAAACTAAACCATGGACTTGGCCAACATCCATTTTTTTGGTCGTTGGCTAGAGTCCTGCAGCCTCCCGAGTTAGCATTCAGTCCCACATGGTAAGCTTGTAGCTTATAAAAACTACATTTAAGCAATTAAAATTTTCAATTTGGTTCTAAATATTATTTTCTTCCTAAATATTTTAAAGTTTAATTGGCAATATATGATGTTATAAATCCTATAATATAAAAATGTAAAAATGTTTTGAATGCATACAAATGCATATAAATGATTAAAATAACGATCGATATTTCCCCATACATGACAGATATTAGTGATGCATTCTTTTGGCTTTACAGCATTGGTACTTACTAGTTCACAACCCCCCAAAATACGGTTAAAAATGCAAAGAACTGTTTCACGGGTGTTTTACACCACCTCACTATGTGCAAAAGAATGCAGTTTAATAGCTGAAGGCTCTCGTGGGCGATACAAGTCTCTTTATTCTCTTTGGTTAGACTGGTTCCCCGTCAACGCTTGAACTGACTAGAAGCCTAAATTGAGATTAGAAACTTTGATACCCTGTCAAGAGAAGAAATATTGTGTAAGTTTGGAATTCGAAGAAGTAAATACTTTTATAGAATATACTGAATTAAAAAATTTTAGGTTTAATGTTCCATGTAACTGCCATGGACATTTTGGGATGAGCCCTCTGCATTACCAGTTGTGGGAGTCAGACCCACACAGGTTGACAGCCTTGCACATTAACTGATCCATGGGGAGGGGTTCTGGGCATTCACCTCCCCTTGAAAAATGTAAAGGAGGTTGGACAGTAAACCCAAAGTCTGACAGATTCAAAAGTTATCACAGTTTGCATTATGACAGTTTATGTCATAGGTGGTCTTTCAACTGAAACTTTCACAGAAGATAAAACCCCATTAAAACAAATACAAGGAAGGTGTTGAGGCATTGGACCATCTAAACGATGGGAAAATACAAGAATTATTACTACAATATAATCTAATGTGGCGCTTTATCTTCATCAATTGATAGACTCTAAGGCACAGCTGAACATAACATGAATAATCATGAGTCCAATAACATAGCCAGGTCATATCAAAGAACAGAAAGAGGTGGCAGGAAGGCTATTGCTGATAGGCTTTGGCAAACAGGTAAGTTTTAGCTCTTTCTGAAAAGAGGTAGTGGATGTTGCACTGGTCATTGAACTCTTTGGAACATCAAAGGCAAAACTAAAGTCAAAGTGTTTGACTGACTTGTAAAGAGTGAAAAGGAGAAACTGTCAGCTATTAATGGTCAGGGTGGCTACGCCTGGTAGTGTAGGAGCAGCTGCTCAGAGACAAGGATGGCTCAAAATAGCTAGGAGAACAACTGTGGAGAAATATGTAAACCAATGTTGGGGTTTTAAACATGCAGCGATAATTCAATGGTTGCAACTGGAACTGCATTAGGATGGGTGTGACATCAGCATATTTTTTCTATAATTTGTGACAATACATGCAAGAGAATTCTGAATACTCGGCAGCTTGTGCTGATTAAAACATGGCAGAGAGTTACAATAGGTCACACGACTTCTAACCAAGGCATTTGCAGCAATGACAGTCACTTTAGGCGCTATCTAATTTAAGAAAGGTCACGCATTTGGAAGAAGCAGGCTTTACAAGTTTTCTAAATCTATTCTGAAAACAAAATGTCTACAAAATGAAGAAGAGTATCGGGAATATTGACAGGAAATTGGAGAGAGTTATTGATGTTAAGCCTTTGAACCAAAACAATAAATTCAGTTTTATCTGAATTGAGTTTCATATTATTGAAAGCCATCCATTTTTTTGATTATTTTGATGGTAGGAATTCAACTTTATAAGTGCAGCAGAAGCATTATGTAAGATGAGTTAACAATACTGGGAATCATCTGTATATAAATTGAATTTATGTCAGGATGAAGACGATGAATTTGCTTACTGGAGTTGTATGGCGTGAAGTGAGAGCAACAATGGACCCAACACAAATACTTGGGTGACTCCACAGACGAGGCTGCTAAATTTAGACAGTGTTAAACCTATCTCAATGGCCTGACAATGATTACTCAGGTAGGGGACGAACTGAGGAGAGTATTGTCTTGAACAGAGGATTTGAGATAACTGAGGAGAGTATTATCTTATAGAGCAGTGGGTTCACTTCATGCCAAAGAGATGGACCTCATATTTTATTGACAGTAAATCAGTTTCAGAAGAATGACCCAGTTTGTAAGCAGACTGATAAGGACTCTCCAGGTTATTGCTATTGATATGGGACTTTAACTGCTTAGCAATGACCTGCTCGACCAAACTTGACACAAAGCAGAGATCAGACACTGGACGGTAATTCTTAAGTTCAATACCATGTAGCAAATCCTTCTTAATAAAAGGGGTGACAACAGCCTTTTCAAATGCACCAGGAAAATCCTTCACTTATGGAATAATTTACCAACTTGCTTATGAATGACAGACGGACTTCAATATAATCCCTAAAGAGGAATGTGGGTATAGGGTCCAGCAAACATGATTTTATTTAGTTATTAATAATCTTGTTGACTTACGGCATTGACTCAAAGGCATTGAAAGCAGGTGGTGTGAAACTGGGTACATTGGTAGAAGAGACAAAAGTAGGAATGTATCCCGAATTTTGCTTATTTTCTTGCAGAAAAATGGAGCAACTTGTCTGCAAAGCTTTTATCTGAGCTATGAGCAGGCACAATAGTATCAGAGTTATGGTGTAATACGTTGCTTTAGAGACTTCCAAGGCTTTTTTGGGCATTACTATTTGTACTCATGAGATTGCTATAATGAAAGCCCTTGTCTTTGTTGGCAAGTCGGCTGCACCAGGCAATCCACTTGCAGAGCCTTGATCTGTTTGAATGCATCTTGTGATTTCTCCACATCCATTCAAATTGTCGTCTTAGACAGCATGTCATACAGTATGAGTTAGACAACAACTCAACTGACTGTTGTTTTGCCACAGGTGAGAGATGGGTGTATGCTTATCAAGCACATGGATGAGACTCCCTACATACTGGCCATACTGTTCTGAGGCAGTACCTTCTGGAGACGATACAAATGGCATGTTGTTGAGGTCATTGCAGTACTGGTCAATATCAAGCTTGTGTTACCAACGATGAGACATGGTGTTCAATGCTGCGTGCTGGGTGGGAGAAATCTATTTGACATCTTATAAGATCATGGCCAGATGTAAATTCACCCACACTTACATTCAGGACAAGATGGGAGTACAGTAGAGGTGGTGTTTGGTGGCCTATACTGTTTTCTGGGATATAATTGTATAAAAATAATTAGGAACTTCATTCACCTACACTAGCATCATAAATATTGACCTTTAAAAGTTCCAGATGGCATGTATCTTTGACATTAGGTAGAAAACTTGTTAACATTATGTATATATTTTTATTAGGTAGTCATTAAAAGAAGCTTCTACTAATTTATTAAATTCTGAACCCATAAAAATAATGACAAACATAAGCCTTTAGTCATATCATTTGAATAAAATTTCTTCCATGGGAAATTGCATGAAGCGTCTTTGCAGAAGAAATTAATATACTTTATTCTGTGTGGCTGATCTGATGAAAAGGATTTCATGCATAAAATCAAATAATTGTCATGGGTAAAATATTAAAAAAGGAATGCAATATTTAGATAATATAATAATAATTGTTTGTTCAAAACATGTATGCACAATATGCATTCTGCAAGTTTGTGTTCTTATAAAACACCAGTAACATCATTCATGAATATAGATATGTAAGTTATGTAAAATTCAAAAGCATGCTCAGATTATTTTTGGGTGACTATAAATGTGTGAAATACATTATGTATGGATATAATTTATGCATAAACGTTGTGTGTGTTTGCAATTTTTTTATTTACATGACTAATTATATAATATTAATTTAACTAAAATAAGTTGCCCAAATGACAATGAAATGATAGGAATACAATTAGTAAAAACTAACATTTAGAATGTTTGTGTCTATTTTTAGTAATCTCTATTACGTATGAGATATGTGTTGCACAAGAGCGTTCACAGAATATTTCAAAATTGTAACCCAACTAGGTGCTTCATCGTTCAAATATCAGTTCTAAAATCAGGCTTCTTCTTCACCCTCTTCCTCATCAAACTCTCCCTCCTCCTCAGCTGTGGCATCCTGGTATTGTTGATATTCAGAGACTAAATCATTCATGTTAGACTCAGCCTCTGTGAACTCCATCTCATCCATTCCCTCTCCTGTGTACCAATGGAGGAAAGCCTTACGTCTGAACATAGCTGTAAACTGCTCAGAGATACGCTTGAACAACTCTTGGATGGCTGTACTGTTACCAATGAATGTACCAGACATCTTGAGACCTCTGGGTGGGATGTCACACACAGCAGTTTTAACATTGTTGGGAATCCATTCCACAAAATAGCTGCTGTTCTTGTTCTGGACATTTAACATCTGTTCATCAACCTCTTTCATGGACATACGTCCTCTGAACATTGCAGCCACAGTGAGGTAGCGACCATGGCGTGGGTCACAGGCAGCCATCATGTTCTTGGCATCAAACATCTGCTGAGTTAGTTCAGGTACAGTTAGAGCTCTGTACTGTTGACTTCCTCTTGAGGTGAGAGGGGCAAATCCTGGCATGAAGAAGTGGAGACGTGGGAAGGGCACCATGTTGACAGCCAACTTCCTCAAGTCAGCATTGAGTTGACCTGGGAACCTGAGGCAGGTAGTCACACCAGACATGGTGGCCGAAACCAGATGATTGAGATCACCATAAGTTGGAGTGGTCAGCTTCAGAGTACGGAAGCAGATGTCATACAGAGCTTCATTATCAATACAGTAGGACTCATCTGTATTTTCAACCAGCTGATGGACAGATAAGGTTGCATTGTATGGCTCAACCACAGTATCGGAAACCTACAAAAATAAAGATATGAGGTGCCATGATGAAACCTTGCAAATATATAGTTGCATAATAAATAGTCGTCGTGCAATATCAAAAACATACTGAAGAAAGCAATATTAAAAACCTTTACTATACAAATTGTATCTATACACATGAATCCTTAACAATGGAGATATACACCAAGTCAAAGAAGTTTTGTTTACCTTAAGAATATCTATATTTTTAAATATTGATTGAAAATACAAAAAATGCCATTGGTATTCCACTAAATCCATTATATTGAGTTATTGTAGCTGATGACTTGCCACATCAATTTATATATAAAATAAAAAATAAGGTTTTTTAATCAATTTATTAACTTTGTATTGTTATTTTATTGTTCTAACATCTCTTCACTGTAAATAGCTGATATTATGTTGCATCCAGATTCCTTAAAGTACATCAAAATTTTAATTGACTTAGTCACAAAGTCTTGTTGCCAAGAAAAACTGAAACATGCCTTAGGTGATGGTACAGCAGAGAAGAAGTTCCAAATCCTGTCTGGTTATTAACACTTTGTTTAGTTATAACTAAAATGTTGAATTTCTTTTTATAATTTATTCCTTAATATGAAGCACTTTGCCTGAAATGATACTTTTAGTGAATACTTTCTTTATATTTTGTGGCATATTTCCTTTTTCTTTTCATGTCATTGCTGCAAGATTTCACATTTATATTTTTGCTATTTAATATTTTAAAACTGCAAACCACAGATAGTACATCGATGAACATATTCTAAAACAGTGTCTTCCTTTATTCTTTGACGTGACTTTAATTTATGACAACCCACCTTAGGTGAAGGCACCACAGAAAAAGTGTTCATGATCCTGTCTGGATACTCTTCACGGATCTTGCTGATCAGCAGAGTTCCCATACCAGAGCCAGTGCCACCACCCAGTGAATGAGTCAGCTGAAATCCCTGCAGACAGTCACAGCCTTCAGCCTCCTTCCTCACCACATCCAGTACAGAGTCCACCAACTCAGCACCCTCTGTGTAGTGGCCTTTAGCCCAATTGTTCCCAGCACCACTCTGTCCAAAGACAAAGTTGTCTGGACGGAAGATCTGGCCAAAAGGCCCTGAGCGGACAGAGTCCATGGTACCAGGTTCAAGATCAACCAGGACAGCACGGGGCACATACTTGCCACCTGAAATGAAACCTTATTGTTTGATTGCTGCATTTTTGAGCTATCATAATATATACAACTATTGTATTTGTTTTAGGATAAAGCATGAAAGGCTTTATTATCTTTAAGACTAATTTCTAAAATATTTACACTGTGTACTATTTCATGCATGCTAATGTATATTCATCAAAATTTATTAATTTCTGATAATTATTTTGATTAAAAATAATGTATCAAACACTATATTATTCAATGTATAACTTTAATTTTTGTAAATGTTATACTAATTGATGAATGATAATTTAGACCAGTTCATTCAGACAAAAAGAATAGTTGATTTCTTATTCCAAAATTTCAATTTCATATAAATATAAAAATAAAAGAAAGCAAGTTACTTCAACAATTATTGTTTTTTTGTTATTAAACTTAGCAATTATGCCAATCTAATGTTCACCAAAAAATTAAGTCAACTTTATGATAGTATATTTTAGATGCTGAAACATAGTTAAAATAATTTGACTTAATATCTACCTGTTGCCTCATTGTAGTAGACATTGATTCTCTCCAACTGTAGATCAGAGTCCCCATGGTAGGTTCCAGTTGGATCAATTCCATGTTCATCAGAGATCACCTCCCAGAACTTGGCTCCAATCTGGTTTCCACACTGACCAGCCTGGATGTGTACAATTTCCCTCATGTTGATAGAGTTTTGTGCTTCACACAGTAGAAATACCAGGTTGACTTTGTGCTTTGAACACTGATTCTGGTGCATTCTACCACTCTCCAGCTGCATTTATACTGTCCAGCAAATCTGTCTTTGTCTGTACATGGTATGGATTATGGTATAAGTATATAGGATAAATAAAGATCTGATATCAAAGGATTATCTTTCTGTGGCATTTTGAGAGCACATGAGTAATCTTTGTCTTAGCAACAAATACCTTCTTTGAAGATTATCAGATAATTATACACCAAATAGATTTTTACTCTAACAAAGAGGTTTACAAACTATGACAAACATATATTTGAGACATTAATACTGACCATTTTATTATTCATTGAAAAACATCGAACTTTAGTGTATTCGATTTTTATGATACAGGATCACGTAAACTATATTTTTGAGAAGTAAAGACTACCTTAATGAAAATTTGGAGTTGAAATAATTAAAGCTAAGATATCATATAATGTTACAGTTACGAAGTAGTACAAAAAGTAAAAGGCACTGCTTATATTATAGTTCGGTAGTACACACATTAATATAAATAATACCAAAATGTAATAAAAAAATTTGATTATTATTGGTACACAATATTGCTCGGCCATTGCATGTCAGAAATTTCAGAGCTAATTTTAAAAGTACTTGAACACCGTTCTTTAAGCCCTTCCATTGAAATATATTTATCTGAATTAAAAGAAACTGCATATACAGAATGATAATTTTTTGACATAATTGTTTTAATTTAATAGAATGAAATATTAACTTATGAATATGTCCTTTGCCATTTGTTGTTGTTCTTTTCTATGTCGAAAATACAAAATAAAAGATTTGGTACATTGGGATATCTTACCGGGAGAGTGTGCATGGTGTAAAGGAAAAAACTGCCCTTTGTGTCTTTGAAAATTGTCAAAGAATAAAAATATAAATTAAGGTTTATTAAAATGTGTCTTTTGGGGTTGAGCTGCAAAGCGCCATTAATGTTACCAGCATAGAATTACATAATATATTTTACTTAATTACTGTTAGAGATTCCATTTGAACTGTCTTGGGTCAAAGATGTTATCTGATCATTGTTGTTACTATAACAAAGCAGTATATTCGAGGCTAAAGTCATCATATTTGTGTTTTACACAGTATTTGTACTATAACAGTAAAGTTCAACAACAAATGTTTCCTGAAACCAGTACTGAGGATGAAAAAGTTGATAATATTGTTCTATGATACTGTCACAGTTGTGTGACACCAATATTACAGTTCTAAAAGTTACAGCAGCCAATGAAACTCCCAACTAAGGGAGGCAGGCGGCAGAACATCAGGGTACCATCCAATTCTTCTGACTTGTTTTTGATGAAAGTTTCCTTAAACACATGAATGTTGCTTGATTTCTGACGTCAAGGGAATATAATTTTATTAAAGACGTGTACATCTTGACTTTAGAGGGGGCCTTATATCTTAGCATCTATCACATGATGCATCATTTTTACCTTAGCTGTATTTGGCTATTTCTTTGTCCATTGTATACATATCAACAAACTTTTAATGATTAGTTCAAACCAATCGAATCACTGGATACTTTGTGGCCTCGCTAATCAGAACTCTTTCTTGGCACTTTTGAACTAGCCATTGTAACTGTTTGCACTGCAATACACTTGAGCTAAAGTACTAACCTTTAGCAAGTGACAAATCAGCCTGACCCTGGTATCACCTTCTTCTAACTGACTGAGCCATAACATCACAAGTGTAAGTGTAGACAGTGACTCTTGAAGACACAAGCTAATGAACACTCACACTGTTATGGTAGTTTGGAATAATACCTTGTATCAGCTTTTTCAACAGTTATCAAGTTAAAATTTTAAAGTGTACTTACGCAATCTATTATTTTACTAACTTGCAAATTAAAATATTCTAAAACTTGTTTTTATGCATTTTCCTGAAATTTTTTGACCTCAGGTCAAGCCGAGCAAGGCCCTACAAACAACTAAACCAAGTTCATACAGACAAGTGTTAAGAAGAAAAACTGATGAACCATTTTTTAACAATGTGCCACTTCGAGCCACTGAATTCAGTTTTATCATGCTTTTACTTAGCTTTCACTTATATAAAACATTATTTTTTCTTTCTTTTTTGTGAGTGAACACCAAGATGAGTTCTTGCATTTCTAAAGCTGAAGTTTCACTAGATGGTAAAATGGATGTGAAGTTTTGTGTGTGCTGCCTGCTCATAAAATCTAAAAGTCCTATTACTGTATATATGTTATAGTGAATTTGTGTAATCAGGGAATTCGTGGAAATGGAGGTTGTTTCTTGGTGACCGTTTGTAGTAATGTCATCCTACTGTTATTGATGGTTAAAAAACCGTGTCCAATTAGATGTAAGACTTCTAACCGCGGGACATACCGCCTGTCATGTGAAAGGGACATTAACTACTGACCGAAGAGAAGTAACTACTAGCTTTCCCATATTAGGTCAGTCTGTAATTTGAACTCCAAGCCCAGAAGTGGTGGGTGTGTAAATTACACTGAGTCACTGTTTGCCCTAACAAGTCTTACAAACTAACCACTAAAGTGACTGGTAATCATGCATAAAAATGAGAAATGTGAGATAATTTACTGACACATATGGTGGGATATGTTGTAAAATAAGTCATTGTAATTACGATATATTTGCATTGCTATTTCAAAATATCTATTTAGAAACACTTTGGGGTTCAGAATACTTTGGATAATATGAGTTACGATGGGTTCAGTTACGATTCATACCATTCACCAGCAGTTTTCACTGCTAAAAACTTTTATTAATATCAATAAAACACAAGATTCCCTGTAATAATTGCATATTTTAAAAAACCTTATCATCTAAGGTACCTCAATGTTTTCAGAGTAAAATATATTCAGGGATTTCTGAAAGCCCTAGCTAAAATTTCAGGGATTTTGCGAATTCCCTAGAAATTTTAGGAAATTCACGAATTCCCTGGTCCATCTACGGATTTCGCGAATTCCCTAAAAACATTCAGGGAATTCACGAATTCCCTGATTACCCAAATTCACTGTAACATATACATATATACCAATGGTTCTACCCAAATGAATTGTCTACTATGATAACCAAATCGTTCTGAGTAAGACTCACACCAACAGACAATGCAGGACCAATTTTGACAGACTGGAAGGAGCCTGATAGATCATGAGAACAACGCTGAGAACACAGCAGGGAGACATCGTCGGTACAGAAAATGAAACTGTATTAAAGGCAACATAAAGATCGAATCAAATAATTAAATTAGTCCAGCAAGTTAACTTCTGTTATTGATAAATATGTATTTTATTCTAGATTGATAAACCAGCTTTTTCAGTAAAATGGCCAATCCCTGTTGGATGATTGGTAATAGTTATCCAATCCTTGTTAACATTTTTATTAATTGTTTACCGACAACTCTTTCTAAAAGTTTGAAGAAATAATTTATGATATGAGTTTTAACATATACAGACTTACAACAAAGCAGTGACACAGAGGTCCTCTGCTTTTAATTTCATGGGTGCTTTATATTCAGAACCCATGCACAGATATTATTCAAATTGTCGGGATATGTTTGTCCCAAAATTAAATGCAGCTAATTGGCTTTTCGGCAATATCTGACAACAAGTGTTGTCATGGCAACAATTTTTCTGTTTTTTTACTTGTAATTTTGTTGGTGCTTTACATTCCAAACCCTTAAATATATTGGAGCTGATTAGCTTTTCTGCAGTATCTAGCAACAAGTTTTGCCACGAAGACACATTTTTTTTCTGTTTTTCTGTGACCTCATCATGGCTTATGTCCTTCTCAAAGATGGTTTGGATCCACAAATATACTGCCAGTCAGCCGAATGTTTATGCCAGTTTACAATAATGTATGTGCTTTCGAATTTCATATGTTTCAATCTATTTTACTAAAGCTGGTGACATAGTAAATTCTTCTGAATTCTTGTTTTGTTAGAGATTAGTGCCATGCTTTGTAACTTTGTATCGGTAATGTTGCGATGGGTAGTTACAAGGGCAGAGGAAACCAGTACATACAGATGATCGAGGTTGTTTTACTGTAATACCCCTTTTACACTACAGACGGTATCACCCGCGGTAACCCACGTTTGGTGAAATGTCCCTGTATTGGATCACCGCCTTGCATCCATTTGCAAACTTGCAAGTCAGTGGCCCACTGTCCCAATCATTACATGTCCAATGAAAGTTTTGAAAACTTTAAAATTTCTGTCTCTGAATTTGGAACCAGCATGCACACATGATTCCATGCATGTGTGTGTGAATTTCTTACTATGGTAACTGAAGGTGTGGTCTATGGTGTAAAGTTGTGACTCGGTCGTCCTTTAGTATGAAAAAAGCAACATAAGGTGAGTCGAGGTGTTGGTCATTTCACCACGTGTTCGTCTGATGGCTACCAAAGGTGTGGTGAGGTTAATTGAGGTTGTTTCTTGGTGACCGTTTGTAGTAATGTCATCCTACTGTTATTGATGGTTAAAAAACCGTGTCCAATTAGATGTAAGACTTCTAACCGCGGGACGTACTGCCTGTCATGTGAAAGGGACATTAACTACTGACCGAAGAGAAGTAACTACTAGCTTTCCCATATTAGGTCGATCTGTGATATGAACTCCAAGCCCAGAAGTGGTAGGTGTGTAAATTACACTGAGTCACTGTTTGCCCTAACAAGTCTTACAAACTAACCACTAAAGTGACTGGTAATCATGCATAAAAACGAGAAATGTGAGATAATTTACTGACACAAATGGTGGGATATGTTGTAAAATAAGTCATTGTAATTACGATATATTTGCATTGCTATTTCAAAATATCTATTTAGAAACACTTTGGGGTTCAGAATACTTTGGATAATATGAGTTATGATGGGTTCAGTTACGATTCATACCATTCACCAGCAGTTTTCACTGCTAAAGACTTTAAATATATATTTTATACTCTACAATTTTAATCCGCTTAAAAGACGATATTAAGAAATATTTAGCAGAAATTTGTCATATTTTCTGATTACAATGGCAACTGTGCTTGACTTAAGGAATGCTGTTGTTTGATTGGTTGTTGTAGTCTATCAATTTGATTAATATCATAAAATATTCCATTTTAAGGTAAATGTGATATTTGGTGGAAGTGTTTTTAGGTTGAAGTAAATGTGGTATTAAATTGTATTACAAAGTAAATTTTCTCACTTTTTTATGATAAGCTTTTTAACAAGTAAAGTTTAATTAGTTTCTTTTTTATTTTTAAGCTTATGAAGTAGATTATTCAGGCATTTACTACAAACAATTACTACAAAGGTGTTAAGCTTTCCTTCTAGGCTGTGATTCTAACTAAGTATAAGCTTCTCTTACATCCCATCGTACGTGTATACACACGTTAGTGTGCTGCAAATATTGTTGAAAAATACGAGCATTGCCCGATTGTGGGGTAGCGGGAGCTGGACGAATCGGCCCTTTGCCAAATCGGCCCTCGGCAAATCGGCCCCCCTAAAAAAGTCGGCCCTCGGCAAATCGGCCCCCTAAAAAGTCGGCCCTCGGCAAATCGGCCCCCAAGTTGAAAACAAGCAGGAAACAAAGTGTGCAGAGTGTTGCCTAACCCTAATATGCAATTTGTAGCTTATACATAGATCCATTCTTATATTTTATTTATTATTTATATATTTATTGTAGTGACATGCAATTCAGAAAAACATGTTCTAAATAAATTAAACCAATAGCCCAGCCCCTAATGAGCTTATAAGTCACTTCAAATCCACAGTATTTCATTGGTTAGTTGAGTATGTTACAATTACATAATTGGTCATGTAACACAAATTCATTTGATTTAAGTATTCAAACATGGTTTTAACAAAATTAATGATATGATGCTACTTTGGAATTCCAAACCTGAATGATAATTGGAGAAATAAGAGGCCCATTTGTAGAGGAAATGCATCACTTAATTTTAATCAGGCTCTTATTAAAATAATGGGTTGGTTAAATATGCATGACAAAGTTATGACAATAGTGTTGATTGTTTATATGTTGTTTTACTAAGTGTAATTAACACATATGAAAGATGTCATCCCATGTCAAGATACTGTAATCAATCCCTTGTAGCCTATGTGCAATAAAATTTGTTTATGTTAGAATTATAATAGTGCAATTACATTGTCTGCACAGCCTCTGTTAATGGGATTATAACTTTAGTGATCTTTGGTATTTGTTTAGTATAGGGATTACTATCTAAAGTGCTAAACAAACAGTATTAGACATTAAAAAGTGATTGTTCCCTTTGATGTCCCTGCAGAGGATTATATCATCCCCCCTTATGGGCATCAAAGAAGTTAAGTTCATTTCTCTACAATTTAATATAAAGAATTAATATTATTGCTATTATTATTATTAATTTTATAATTTAGCTCACAGGTAACCCCAATGTATATGGGTTGTTGTGAAAAAAAACCATAAATCATATGTACACCTATCCATCTACATCTAGGGGCCGATTTGACCATAAAATATTTTATAGGCGGCCGATTTGAGCAGGTAATTTTATTTTGGGGGCCGATTTGTCTGTGATTCGGGGTAGCAAAGGTTTGTACTTTCAAACAATGTAAATTCTTTTAACAAGAATGTCATTTCTTGAATGTCAAAAGACATACTGCGTGCACGCAGAGAATATGTGCATATCAATATTTTGTTATAAAATCGCAAGTGTAGCTTAAGTGTCCCTTGCAAATCAGGCGATTTTTCTCTGTAACCAGGACGTCCGTGCACGTACGATGGGATGTAAGAGAGGCTTGCTGTGATACGTGTGTTGTGGGTATTTAAACATCTTTTAAGCATTCTGGAGGAATCATGTTTTTGATTTGTAATCTGGTGTTATTTGCAGTAGTAACACATTTCAACTGGGTTCTTGTATCTAAACCTCACTGGGCCAGTACAGGGGAAAGTGAGCAGGTGTTTGTCAAACAATCATTGCTTTCTGCGATCTCTAAAACGTCATATCATAAAAGGAGATATACTGAAATGCTAAAACAGATATACACAAAGCAGTCATATTATATCATGTATTTCATGTATATCATTTCTGTTTCATGTATTCTTGTCGTTCCTAGCTAATAAAATGTTAATCAGACAAATATAAAATAACATAAATTTTACTGTCATGTGCTTACCGTAAACTCACTCTGAAATTATTGTTTTAGAAATGAAGAAACGAGGACACATAATGTTAAATTATGGAACATTAAAATCAAGATAAGATTATTTACTTTCCTTATTCATTTCTTTTGAAACTTATATCTCTATGATTTTACTGATTCAAGTCATAATAATAAATGACAGTGTTCATTGTCACCATTTTTTCAATTACTGTTATTATTGTTTTCCCACGTTTTTTTTTCTTTATTATTTATAGATTTCTTAAGGTGGTATTACTGAACTGAAATGTTCGGGAGCAGTAAGCACTGACTGTGAATACTCTGAACTAAATCTTCCTGATTTGTAATACATATTTTAAGTTATTGTGTCACAACAATGTTAAAATATATCACAATGTGATCACTGGAAAATAAAGAGAGGTAATGTGAATAAAATATGCTCTTTATATTCGTAGCATACTGTGTGACACATAGGTCATCGGAAAACCTAATGAATGTGTTGAAAACTTGCTTTTGGTACTCCAATGACACAATTTTGCTTAAATATGGATCATAATTAAAACTATTCTCCCTTATATATTTTCTCTTTTTTTTGCATTTGATACTCTTGATATTGTATCTAGTCACAAAAGGGTTCTTTTTTAAATTATGAACAAAAGAATAATTTATAAGATCATTTCTCTATTGTTTCTAACTTCTGGGCACAAATCCCATGAAACAGCTTTAAGTAAATTCCATGCACTATTTCATGCAATATCGAGAGTGGGAGAATACTAAGATAATAAATACGAGAGTATTGATTCTTTAGAGTTATAATTTTAAGTGTGTAAGCATACATGATTTATTGCTAATGTAGTTTTGTAGATATATTTGTGGCTCTAATAAACAAATAAATTATTTTTGCAATTTTTATTTGCATTTTGTTTAGCTAACAATAACAGTTGTATCAAAAGTGCAACAATATGCAGCAATCTTGAAATCTGAAAAAAAAATTCTGAAAAAATTATAAATATGGGATTTTTAACTAGAAGAATTTAGTTTGATAAATTTGGAATATCTGTTGCTATGCTATCTCATTTATCTGTCCTATGCTATTATCTGCACTAAGTGTTATGATCAACCCTCTTCTTCACCCTCTTCCTCATCAAACTCTCCCTCCTCCTCAGCTGTGGCATCCTGGTATTGTTGATATTCAGACACCAAGTCATTCATGTTAGATTCAGCCTCAGTAAACTCCATCTCATCCATACCCTCACCAGTGTACCAGTGGAGGAAAGCCTTACGTCTGAACATAGCTGTGAACTGTTCAGAGATACGCTTAAACAACTCCTGGATGGCTGTACTGTTACCAATGAATGTACCAGACATCTTGAGACCTCTGGGTGGGATGTCACACACAGCTGTCTTCACATTGTTGGGAATCCATTCCACAAAGTAGCTGCTGTTCTTGTTCTGGACATTCAACATCTGTTCATCAACCTCTTTCATGGACATACGTCCTCTGAACATTGCAGCCACAGTGAGGTAGCGACCATGGCGTGGGTCACAGGCAGCCATCATGTTCTTTGCATCAAACATCTGCTGAGTTAGTTCAGGTACAGTTAGTGCTCTGTACTGTTGACTTCCTCTTGAGGTGAGAGGGGCAAATCCTGGCATGAAGAAGTGGAGACGTGGGAAGGGCACCATATTGACAGCCAACTTTCTTAAGTCAGCATTGAGTTGACCTGGGAACCTGAGGCAGGTAGTTACACCAGACATAGTGGCAGAAACCAGATGATTGAGATCACCATAGGTTGGAGTGGTCAGCTTTAGAGTACGGAAGCAGATGTCATACAAAGCTTCATTGTCAATACAGTAGGACTCATCTGTGTTTTCAACAAGCTGATGGACAGATAAGGTTGCATTGTATGGCTCTACCACTGTATCAGAAACCTGTAAATAAAAAGAGTGTAAAAATACTGTATCAACATTGAAAAAAATTGAAGTCAATAGTCATGACAGTAAAGGTATAAATGTTTGTAGCTTTAAAAATCGTAGAGCAGATGCCTGTGTTTTTCAGTGTATAGCTTTAGTTCATATATAATGTATAGTCCATATATCTATTATTCTCATATATTATATAGGATTTTTCTACATTTATAACTTTACTTTTGATAATTCTAATTCTAAATTCTATTCTAATTTTATACTGCTTTTCCAGAGTTTGCTTCTCCATATACTTCACTAATTCTGCATATAACATTTGAGGATCTTATTTTACTTTCATGTACTTCTTTTATTGAAACATAGGCACAAAGTCATCTAAATTCTTTAACTTTAATTTCATGCAAAAAAGGCCATTAGTGTCGATAAAAGAATAATTTCTACCTACCTTAGGAGAAGGCACCACAGAGAAGGTGTTCATTATCCTGTCTGGATACTCTTCACGGATCTTGCTGATCAGCAGAGTTCCCATACCAGAGCCAGTGCCACCACCCAGGGAATGAGTCAGCTGAAATCCCTGTAGACAGTCACAGCCTTCAGCCTCCTTCCTCACCACATCAAGTACAGAGTCCACCAACTCAGCACCCTCTGTGTAGTGGCCTTTAGCCCAATTGTTCCCAGCACCACTCTGTCCAAAGACAAAGTTATCTGGACGGAAGATCTGGCCAAAAGGTCCAGAGCGGACAGAGTCCATGGTACCAGGTTCAAGATCAACAAGGACAGCGCGGGGCACATACTTGCCACCTGAAATAAAAGATTATTATTAGATATTTAAATAAACTTTAATTATCTTTCAATAAAGCATTGCTCAAAATCATCATTTTATTGACAACCACTGAAGTCACAAAATACTGTTTTTATACAAATATGGAATATATCCCCTTATCACATATCTGTACAGCTAATTTGTGTAAATGGAGAATTAATGTGGCTGCCTGAACATAAAATTGGAAACTAAATCTATTATAGTTAAGAGGTTTTCTTTCATTTAATCGATAAGTAATTCACAGATATTTTATGAAATTCAAAATTACCGCAGAAGCGATAGATGAATAACTTCTAAACTGGTTAATCACTCAGCTACTAATTGAATTCCAGACACAATTCTGTCAACTTGTCTCAATTTAATTAAAACATATAATTGCTGAACACACTATTCTTGCTTTGTTAGAATTTGTTACAAGTTCTTACCTGTTGCCTCATTGTAGTAGACATTGATCCTCTCCAACTGTAGATCAGAGTCCCCATGGTAGGTTCCAGTTGGGTCAATTCCATGTTCATCAGAGATCACCTCCCAGAACTTGGCTCCAATCTGGTTACCACACTGACCAGCCTGGATGTGTACGATTTCTCTCATGTTTATTGTTGGTGTTTTTTTTGTCCTTGACACAGTTGCAAAGTTGAGGCTGTTCTTTAAAACGCTTTCTGATTCATTCCCTACTAACCACCTGTATTTATACTGTCTACCAAATCCATCTTCGTCTTTACATGATGTGGATTATGGTATTAGTACACAAGATAAATAAAGAGCTGAAACCAAGGGATCATCTTCCAGTGGTGTGTTAGGAACATATAGGTATTATCCATTTGTACAAGAAATCCCTTCTTTGAATAAATATTATGAGATGATTCCCAGTTTTATATACATGCACTAAATCGATTTTCAATGTGTCATGTAATCTCACTAGATCTGACTAACATATTTGGGGTATTAATAAATAGTGTTTGCTTTTTAAAATGAAAACATGTATTTTAAAATAAATATTTTAATGTTTATTCGAGTAGTCAGCTTTATAATTAACACATTGAAATTATGTGGGGATCACTCAAAGACGTTGAATGATTAGACACTATGACTGTAGTTGTAATTTGGGTTATTTCATACAGTTAAATAAATAAATAAGTAGACATTTTTTCATTTTTCTCTATTGTATTTCTCTTTTGGTATTAATGGAGCAGCGAAATCATCGAACTGCACCTTTTCAAACCCTTATTTAAGAACGGTTTAAGAGTGTTTTTAATGCCCGCTGCAATTTAGTGGGTGGGGTTCTTATGGGCTTGCCAAAAACAGTGGTATTTCTATAGTGTGTTTTAGGATATTTCATTTCAAGATTTTTCAGAGCATGTATTGAATATTAATTATTCTTTGACAAGGTAATTATTGACCATAACATTAGTATATTTCTATGAGATGGATGTCTTTGAACTAAGTTCTATTTTTAATATTTGTAGTACTAAAGGACTAAAACATAAAGGGGGATGATTTATTGTATATATTTAGAGCACTAGGTGAAGAAATATAAAGGGGAAGATCACTGTATCATAGGGGGGAGACATACCCTTAGTAAAAAGGCGGGGGGGGGGGGGGGGGTACCATGGGAGAAAATTCCACATCTAATGTGTGTTATGAGTACAAAAATTGCACTTTATGCATATCAGTGACTTTACTCATAGGAGTTGCATACAGGGACAACACAATGGGTGGGTTAGACCTCACAACATTGTCGAGTACAAAACCCATATTTACATATCTGAGACAATACACTGGTGTCAATGATAAGAGAACGTCAGGGTGACAAGTGATCAAACAAAGTCCTAGTTGGGGATTTACGTCCTTTTAACAAAGATAAGGCTATATAAGGAGAGATCTGCAGTGAATCCACATGCTGTCGTGACTTGGGTTTGAACCCATGATCCCCGAGGAAAGAGTCAAGTCTTTAAAGGCTTAACTTGTTAACCACTTGGGACTCAAAGCCTCTTGATTAATTAAAGTATCATGATCAATGGTACAAAAAGCAATAAAAATATCTGGCAAAATGAGTGCAGTAGATAAATTATTTGATACCATAATACATAAAGTTTGAACAGACTGGTAAGATTTTACCAAGTCAGCAAGTCTTTTTCACAGTTCAGAGATATAGTTTTAAAACATAATTTTTAAGAGATTTTCTTGCAACAGAAAAGTTTCAGGATGACTTGTCATGTGTCGTAAGTAATTTTTTATGTTATAACAGTGTCCTCATGGAACAAAATTATTGTGAGTACATTGGGTTATGCCTTGTTACACCATTACAGTGTGCATTAAATAGTTCCCTGTTAGTGCTCTTTCATGAAACTCGATCCTAGGCAAATTGAGACCCCTAGAAGCCCCCTGCACAATTAGGCCAATATTGTAAAATACACCACCAGTTTCTTCATTATTCAGAGTCTAAAATAATTTAGAAAAAAAAAAATATTTGACAGGTGCTGAATAATTTCGTTGAGAAATAAGTGGCTATTTTCATGGAGACTGCATCCAGTAATTGTAATCTGGTTCCACTTAATAAGAAATAATTTGTGAATATCTTTATGAGCGTGCTATCGCAGGTTGATAACTTATTAAGGGATATTTGAAATATCTTTATGATCATGATATCACTGGTTGATAACTAATTAAGGGATATTTGAAATATCTTTATGAGCATGCTATCACAGGTTGATAACTTATTAAGGGATATTGAAAAAAAATATCAAGGGTACTTAGATTAGATAATCGATTCCTTTGAAAAATGAACACACACATACCTATACAGATGGTCTCCCTGGATACAACCCATATCATGTCTCATTACTTTTGATTTATGCTTTATATTTTGGATGGTGTGCCTTAGAATCTGCTAGGTCAGAGATTTATCACACTCCCTTAACACTTCCGAGATCAGAGTTCCAATCCTGATCTGACCCCATATGGGAAAGTCTTATACCTGATAAGGTACTAGGCATTACATAAACACTACGTAAATGGATACCTCATACCTGGCAAACTTATTGTAAAAGCAGACATCTTGTCTCGAGTCTTTGAATCCAGTGATGTAGGAAGTGGAGCAGGTAAAGTTTTAAGTGAGTATACATGTTGGCTGTTAAAGGATATTTCTCCCATCACAATATGTTTCTGTGATTGTAAGAGCTGCTGCTGGGGACCTGAGTCACCAGGCTCACGTCAGACTAGGAGCAGCTCTGAGGCCAAGTACTGCATCAGCTGACAACTCAAGAGTGAAACTTTTTCCTGTCTTTGTTCTTTGGCTGAAGCTCCTCCTGGATCATGTAGGCTCAGTTTTGAGATTGCTAGAGTTGTTGGCGCAAAATGGAAGCAGAGCACATACATTTAACAGTTATGTATTGGTTATTTTAAATTATGCGATATTTTCAGTGAACAAAAATTTTGCATATTTTTTTAAGACGTAAAGCTAACTGCACTATTTCAGTGCTTGAGAAGTTGGTAGGAAAATATGTCTCCCTTCTTTATGGTTTTGTCTATACATTCCCCCACCCCCAAAACTAACTTAGTTGACAAAAGATCTTACAACTAGAATTTATAATTTGAATTACACAGGTCAGAGTGGAGTCGACCTTCAAGGTCAGGGCGAGGTCATAAGTGAGACTCCAAGGCCCGACCAGGTCCTAAAGATTAGCAATTTATAATCTCCAAGACCATAAACAGATGTTGATCAGTCCAATCCAAGAAATCACACTGAGATTGACCCCCATGGTCGACCGAAGGTCAAAGGTAAGGTCTCAAGGTCGGACCTGAGTCCAGATACAAGCAATATTATAATCTCCCACAAAGATGCCAGATATTCACCATCCAGCGAGAGTCAAACCCACAATGATGGAAAGACATGTGCTCACCAAGCCGACCTCAAGGGAGGTCAAACCAAAAATACTGTCAAGCCATAGGACACGACATATCATAATCTCCTCAGCATTTACACTGGAAGCAAGCCCCAGCATCCAACCAGGGCAAGCAGCAAGGTCAAACAGGGGCAAAATTTTCGCCAGGCCACATATACCAAAGGTCAAACTCCAGTTCAAGGTCAAAAGGTGCACACACACAATCTGCCCAACACAATGAATCACCCAAAAGTGGGCTTTTAACATTTATTACATTATTTAAGTTATAATACAAATACTGTAACACTAAAAGTTTTTGTAAAGCAAACGTGTATACATTTTATGAACAGTAAAGGCCCATGAGGGCCAGACTATAATGTACTCTTAAAATGTTTAGCACAAAGCCCCTGGGATGACCCACAACAATGAAATTCATGTAATTTACTGCTTTTTACCATAGAATTTACAGATGATGAAAACTGCAGACTTTTTATGATAATTGTTACAAGGTTTGGGGCCAAGCCCAATAAAAATTTGTAATACACAGCAATATGCCCGTTGAAAGAAGGTTTAAAGTAACCTGAATGCACTGCGAAGCAGTGGGGGGTGAAACCCCAATTTTCTTACTTAATTTTTCCAAAATAAATAAAAATGAGTTAATTAAGAATTTTGTAAAAGAAAGGCTCACCCAAACACCCATCAAGATTGTAAGTACTGTTGAAAAGCGTGTAGGAGGGGGGAAGAGGAAAACTGTGTATCAGAAGAGATGTATCTGTAAACACAGTCAGAAGACCAGGTGCCCTGGTCTTTTGTGGCCTGAATGGGAACTCCATGATTATGCGCCCAAGAGGCCCCAGATCTCCTAAAGGTGTGAAAAGTGTACTTATGTTGTTCCCACCCCAGAGCTTTAAAAACTATCTTAAGATGTTTTCTGACCATACTATCTGTTAGTGGCAAGCAGCAACCAGTTTTTGAGATAGTGAACAACGGATCGTTTTGGGTGCCAGGATTTGAGTCCACCATAGTTTTGAGGGCCAAAACTGGGCACAAAAGTGACTGTGAAATTTTTGGTATGGTAACATAGTGAACTTTATTTCTAAGCTGATTGGTTTTTGACCATTTTATGATTATTACAGTAGAGGTATCCCCAAAAATGACGTCCCCTCTGGCCAAATGCCTGGATGTATCAAAATCTTTAAAAGAATGGGGTACAATGTAGGACAGGCGAAGAAAGGAGTAAAACGCCAGGAGGTAAGAGTGGAACAAAGATATGGGACTCCTCAAATTTTTGGGACTGAATGACTATGTGTCTCAGCATGTCAATTGAGAATACAGGAGTCGATGTTATAGTGAGAGGTCTATTAATTTTAGGGATTTTACAAACATTTGGATTCTTTGGTCCTTAAACATTTCAGTTGGTAGATCATGTAAGATGAAAAATGCTCTAATACCAGCAAGGTAGTTGGAAATATTAGCAGGAGTTAAGGCATTTGAGTACAAGTATTCTAGGAAGGCTAACAAAACATAAATGTTTACCTTACCCAGGGACAGCCCAGAGGCCACCCAGAAGCCAGTGAAGTCTTGGAACATCCTGCTTTATGTTCTTTGAGTTGCAGGCCCGAAAAGAGTGGAGCAACCGGTTTTGACTTGCCTGAGGTTAATACTTCCACTACTGCCATGTTGTTAGATTTTATACGTAATTTTTTATTACTCCAGTGAGTGGCCCAAAGTTTAAGTGCAACCACAATGTTAGGCATTTCTAGGTGCACAATTGAGTACTGGTAAAAATTTTTGGGAATGCTGAGGGCATAACATTGGTTTTCAAAAATGCCTCCCATGCCTGTAAGACAGGCGTCCAAATGGAGCTCAGCTTGAATGGATCTGGAGTCATAATAAACAACACCATTGAACTGCTTGACAATTGTGCAGAACCAGTTGAGATCTCTGAAAAATTCAGATGTAAGTGTGGCCATTTTTTGTGTACCCATGTGTCTTAAAAATTCAAGCATGCGATTTAGGAACACTCTAGCTGGTTTTACACATTTAGATATGAAAAACAATGATCCCAGTATGGATTGTAACTGTCTTTTTGAGCAAGATTTTTTATTCTGCCATTCATGACACATATCAGCAATACTTTTGAATTTTTCAGGGGGTACAGACATGGTACGAGTCTCAGAATTGACCAAAATGCCCAAACATATCATGGAAGTTGTGGGAGGGACTAGCTTCTTGGTATTAATGTCAAGGCCTAACTTGGGGAGAAGTTGCAATAAAAATTCGTAGGCCTGATAGATTTTTGATGGTAAATCACAGTATATAAGATCGTCCACATAATTAAAAAGGTTGTTAAAACCTTGTTACCTCATGATATAACGTATGCTATCGGTCACTTTTTCAAAAAAAAAGAACCATGTCTATATCCAAAAGGTACCGATTGGTCAATAAAGTAGGCATCCTGTTTTAAACCTAATAGATCTATATCTCCAGGGTCCACCTTTAACTGGCGAAAGGCCCTACTAATGTCAATTTTAAACATAAGTGAGCCAGGTCCCAATTCATTTAATTTGTTTACAATATCATCAACTGATGGATGGTGGAGTAAAAATTTAGAACCCAGGTACTCATCTCTGACTACACCATTATTGACTTGAATATGACTCTGGCCAACTAAGGTCGACAATGGTCCACCTAAGATCTGAGTCAGGTGTGTGTCTGGTCATAAAAGGGGAGATGTGCAAATCTATTGGTTTACTTGTAAAGGGGCCTAGCATTGCTCCATGTTTTAACTCCTCTGATATATACATTGCCACATCAGAAGCAAAATTATTCGCAGAAGCATGATTGTCTTCAGTAGAGACAAGAGGCGCAGCTCTGTTGAAGTGGGAAGCCATATTCCAGTACATCCACCAACTGCTTGTCTCAAAAATCATGTAAGTAAGACCTCCAATTTTTAATATTTAATTTTGAATCCACTGGAATACGGCTACCCATGAAATTTGGACAGCCCGAGTGCCTAACAAGTTTATGAGCCAATAAAGGATCCGACACTCCATTGTTATTAGTATTTTTGCCACTGTACACTAACAAGGGGGACAAGGGAATAACACCAAAAGGTTCTCCCATTTGACTTTTACAAGTTGTATAGTCTTTGCAGGCCTTAGCCTGAGCGATAGTATACTGGTCAACTTTCTTTTTGAGCAACAAGGTGTCAAATTTGTCATTTTTGTCAATTCTGGTAAATGAATCTACCTGGTCATCCCCCCAGGTGCCCTGGGCTGCAAAAGTACAGGTATCAACCAAGGATTGATTTACATTTTCTATACTATCATAACATTCTTCATCAATATCAGACAATGGTGCAAATTTATTAAAACATTGGACTAAATTATCAGGAGCATGATTACTCATTGAATTTTTAACCAACCTGTCTTCTCCTGGCCTTTTGAGATGTGTGATCTCTGTTTTACCTGAGACCTCCTTGACCAGTTCAGGAGGCTTGCGTTGTTGGCTCCTCCCCTGAACAGCCACCAGAGGACAATTTTTGCTTTTCTGAGACATAAACACATTATTTTTAACAACATCTGCAAAGGTTATACTTGGGACAACAGGTTTAAAACTACTACTCTCATGGAACCATTTGAACACAGCTCCTGTGTTTAACTGAAGAATTATATACATATCTACAAGAGAAATGACTAGAAACTTTGACATTAGGGACTTTATCCTGCACACAATCAGGCTGTAACTGAGCTGTATCAACCATGCCCAGGTTTATTCATTTTTTGCCCGTTTCTGTTTGCAGTCCAGGGCACTGTGGGCATTGACCTTACCATCTTGTGCAAAACATGAACTACATATGCGGCGATAAAACACCCCTTTTGTTTCATGATTTTTGTTAAAATTGCACGAATTGTCATTGTAATAGACACAAGGCATTGATTTGACAGATTTTTGACTTTTTTCGAAACTTTTGAGATGCAGGATTAGCTTGAGTGGGAATGACATGTCTTTGGGCATTGGCTCTCCTAATGCGATTGATTTTGTCAGTTTCTGACCAACTGATAACTTCACCTTGCTCCATGCGACATAATAACACAGCATGGCTAGCTTTCGCTGCCTGCCACGAAAAATCGGTCGAATCATCCAGTAAAGCAACCCGCAAAAACAGCATTTTGTTTTCATTTTTCGGATTTCTTAGGCTGCCTCCTTTTTCCAGTAAATTGTTTAATTCAATCAGAAATCTGCTAAGAATTGACAGTATATTTGCCCCCCCCCCCCCCCCCCTCCGATTCAGTTTATAATCTAATCTAATTTAATCTACTGCTTTGTAGGTGCAATATCTTCCCCACAAAGGGGAACTCAGTGCACTATGTTAACAGATACATTAGTCATAAGGATAGTCAAGTGACCAAAAGGAAAGGAGACTAGGTGTGGAAACTGGAGTTACAGGTGAGTTTTCAGGTGTTTCCTGAAGGATGTGACAGAGGGACTATTTCCTATTGGAAGGGGAAAGAGTTCCACAGAACAGGGGCATAGTGACTGAAAGAATTCGAAAATTGTTTGTTTGATTTGTGAACTATGTGGTCCAAGGTAGGGATGCAACGGAACTTAAAATTAGGACTGCTTTGTCTTATGTTTCCAGAGGAGGTGTAAGGATGAATTAATTCACTTAAGTGAGCTGGTTGGCTGTGGTTTAGAATTTTGTAATGAGGCCTATTTTAAATTGTACCCTGTATCTTACTGGGAGCCAATGGAGTTTTTCAAACAGGGAATTACAGTAGTACAATCTGCTGCTGACCAAAGCATTTGCTAGAAGGACTGATGTTTTGAGATTGAAAAAGGGACAAATTCTGTAGAGACCTTGTGACATGTGGTTTGATAGAGTTAAGTTAGAATCAAACACCACTCCGACGTTCTTGACTCTTGTCCTGGTGAGACCTGATTACCAAGGATATTGGTTGTTTTTGGAGCCTATGAAGATAAATTCAGTTTTTTCAGGGTTGAGTTTGAATTTATTTGAATTTATTTGTGAACATGAAATTTGGAATGCCATTTAGGCAGTTTCTTAGTGTTTGTATAGAGTGAGACAAATTTGCTGGTTACAGTGTTAGATATAATAAAATTGCACAAAATTTTGCAAGTCTGCAGGTCACACCTAGTGGTACATATTCCTTGGTTTGTGCTCCTCCCATCTACCCGGTAAGTGCTTTGAAAGCTCTTTTAGCAAGGGTCTATACAAGAAATCTTCCCCCTGTTTCTCCTCCCTAAGGAATCGAAGCCTTTTAAGCCTCATCTGCTTCATGTTAAGTGCTACTCTTTCTAGAATCATACTGTCCTTTTGTCTTAACCCTGTGCATTATGGATTCCACTCCTGTAGTCTTCTGTTCCTGCGGCTACAGATCATGATGTCTCAATGCAGAACATCAAGGGGCACGGGGGCTGGTCCTCTACTGCCATCAACTTACTTAAAACACACACCAAAATCTTCTGCTACTGTGGCAAACATTTTTCAATAAAGTACACAGTCTTAATTCTACATTTCAATGGTCTGCAGCTTTTAACGTCTTGTATCTAGTCTAACACTTTCAGCAATGTCCCAGATAGGATTTCAACGTTGGGCCAGTATTGGCCCAATGTCAGCACATTCGTCAGTCCGAGGTTGGCAGCCAAAGTTGGCCCAAAGGTTTTTTGGCCAGCTGAGGCGACATTGGCCCTATGTCGGCAAGTCACTGGTGAAAATTCTATTCTATTCAATTCTATTCAATCTGTAGTGTCAGCCAATCAGATTGCAGCATAGTGTTACGTGGCCACAGAAGGCAAGTGGTTGACTGATTCTGGGAGGATCTTAGTAAGGGGAATCCATGATAAGTCACATGACCAAACATTAACAATGGTGGAACAGTGTCAAAAGGTGATAGTCCATAATCCAGTGATAAAATTATAATGTTCACAAACAACTTTTTTATTGTGAATTTATAATGAGAATATTATTTTATGTCTACAATTGTTAAATAGTTAGTTACAATCTGTGGGCTCACTGAAATATAATTTTTAGACAAACCATAATGAATAAGTTTCCCAAAATCACCTTTTATTGCTCGCTACCATCTCGAATGAAAATCCATTGTTGGCCCATCGTTGGCCCAACATCGGCAAAATATAGAGATACCTAACCTGAGTAGTGGTTGGCAAGGCACCGTTGGGCCACCGAACTTTAACATTTGTATTTGTGATGTTTGTTGTAAAATAAAAGGTTCCTTCCTAACCCTGAGTAGTGGTTGGCAAGTCGCCATTGGGCTACCAAAAGGTTCCTTCCAATTGCTGTGTAATATCATACTATACGAGTGACAACACTCACTATACTGGATGAGCTCAACTTTTTAAACATCATACTACATATTTATGTAACATCACTAGTGTGTATTAACTCCATCTTAATCTGGTCTTGGTCTTGACTATTATTGTTACTAATCTTGTTGTTTCTATAATAAAAACCATCATTCTGCCAAATTAGTTTACCGCCTACATCCGTGCACTTTATTCTGTACATTATGTGCATCTCTGCACTTAATTATTTCATTGTCTCTGATCTTGGAGTGTTCTTTCAGTATTTCATAGAGTCGGCCATTCTTTTGTGATGGATCCATATTGCATCTGTGGCTCCCTATTGTAGCTTCAAATGGTTCAGAAAAACTATCAGTTGTCACAAATGGCATTACAAACTGATGCCATTGAGTAGTGTTTCATTAACACATCGTTTGAAGTCACGTATCTGACTTACTTGGCTAGACTATTGAAATAGTTAACAGTTGCTTAATCAACCACTGTTACTTTTATCCATTCAAAAATCTTCATGCAATTAAAGAAGATATAGTGAAATTTGTTGGCAAATATTTGGTACAAAACAGTTAAATTGTGTTATGCATTTCTCTGATGACCAAGCTGTAAACCAAAACCCGAAAAATGTGTAGCCAGCTAACTTATTTAATTCTAATTCTAATAGTACTTTTATAGCTCTTAATCTCCATCTATTGACAGACTCTAAGACACAAAATACCAGAAATCAAAGATTGTAATTGTTAAACCAGAAACATTACAGGGGTCAGTGCCACAGAGAAAGACCAAAACAAGACCAGAAAAACTAGGGTGGGTAAGCTTTTGTAAGATAGGTTTTCAACTTCTTCCTGAATGCAGAGATAGATTTGGTTTAGTGTGGGGAGGTAGCACACTAGGTGCTACCTTAATCAGTGGCTAGCATTGTTTCTACAGTACCTTAATGTGGGTGGTCAGTCCTTGACCTTTGGTTATGCAAGGCTCCCGCCTTTTTGCTATATTTTCCCTCCTTCCTCACTTTAAATCCAGCTTTCAGTGAGGCAAGTCGCCATTTTAACTTGATAAAACATTCATTATAGCTGGTATGTCAGTCATTTATAGTGATATGTCAAGTGTTCTTAGTGATTTTAACAAAGATTTTAACTGTGTTATCATATAGACTTGATTGTAAAGAAGTACCTGTGGACATTTTGGCTCAGGGCGAATGCTGTGGAAGAGGATTTTTATGACTCTGCTTTGAGTCGTGCTTGACTTTGCTCTGTGTTGTGGAGCGCTCATTGAGGGCTGTATTTATTTCATATAAAATTTTTGAGCAATTTGCTCAAATTTTGTCATCTAAATTTTGAACAAACTCAAGCACGATCCAAAGCAGCATTCTGTCTTATATTTTTAGTATGGGAAAAACATTTGACTGTAGCAAATGTGGGGGTCACCACGTAAGACCCATAAACAGAAATTGCAAAATTGAAAAGGACAAGGACAATTCAATAGACACAAATTCACAGATATTAATGGAACTGAAAAACCTCAGTGGACGAATGTCACAGATGGAGGACAAGATGCAAGCCTTAGGTTCCACTTCGTCGTCTCCTGTCAGAAGTCAAGCATCCAGCATGTCTCCACAGAGGTCGCCAGCTAGAAGCCAGAAGTCAACAAGAGTGGACTCTCCAGAACAAGACCTGGTGCTCCCCTCCCTGACAACTCTGCGACAGTCAAGAGCGATACAGCAGCAAGTGGACACAAGGATTCGAGAACTACAAGGACTTGATAAAGGCAAGTTTAAGTCCCAAAGGGGAGGGTCCGAAACAATATGGGTTAAGAAGGAGGTCCCTTGGCCCCAGAATCATGTCTTAGGGGGCAGTTCCAAAAATAGAATGAACTATGACAATCTAACCATGAGTCAATGGGTTTCGGGATTCGCGACTATTATTCGAGATGAAAGTGACTTAAATGTAAAAAACAAAATGCTTGAGTATCTTGCTGATATCATGGAGGACTCACATGATTTTGGGTGGGCATCGGCGAAAGGCTCACATGCAGTACTATTATGTAAGATGGAGGAAGGGAGGATTACGTGGGATGAAACCAACAAAATCGACAGGGTTCGAAGAGCTTATGCTCATAGGTCCACCTCTCAACCTCAGGGTGCCCATAATAAAAAAGTAGCCAGCAAAGATAATTCAATCCCATGCAGATACTATCAAAAGAATTCCTGTTCCCATAAAGGCAATCATGAAACTGGAGGTAGATTGTATCTTCATGTGTGTAGCCAATGCTACTCTCAAGGGAAAAAATTGGCACATTCATACAAAGATTGTAAAACAAAAAACGATTAGGGCACTGCAGTAATGCAGTGCCAGTTGTTCAAAAATGTATAGGAAAAACTTTTGGCCCAAGAGTTATCATTAATGCCCATAAAGAACAGATAGGTAGCATCAATTGGAGATCAGATTGGGCCAAAGTTAACAATAGGTCATACTCTTGGGTAGTTAGACATGGCAGGGATACCCCAGTTGATAACAAAACTAAAATTCTTAAAAATGTTGACAATAAAAGACAAAAATGGTTACCAAATGGTCAACTTGAAAAGTATGGCACTAAAAATCGTGAAGGTGTGACACAGCACTTAAAGAAATGTCACACTTCAATGCATGTGCCAAAACATTGTCCAAAAGTGTCAAAAGCTTGTGGCATATCAACACAAAATAGGTTTGAGATATTAAACAGTGTTGAGAATATTGAAAGTGCGTTTGATGGTGTTGATAAAGTAGCGGGTAATAAACTTGCAAATACTTCTGTGCTTTGTAAACAAAGTGATAATCGCATGTCAAACAGTACTGTTGTAAATAAAACTGCAGTAAAATCACAAAAAAGTAATGTTATAAACGTGGTGTCAACTCACGATAGTAGCAGTGACAAAACAAGTCAACAAGTGTCAAAGTTGGATAAGTGTCAAAATAACTGTACAGGTGAGTCAAATATATCAAAGAAATCTTGTGAGTCGATTGACACTGCTGTACATAGAACTGCAGCTACATCACAAAAAGGTAATGCTACAAACATACTTTCACTTAACATTAGTAACAATGACAAAACGTGTCAGGAAGTGTCAGAGGTAAACAAGTGTCAAAATGGTGGCACAGGTGAGTTAAATACGTCTGAGAAATCACTGTATGACCAAAATAGACAGGGTAATAGCCATGTACACCTGGAAACTGACAAATATGACCTTGAGTTGAGATTTCGGCCTCGCCATAGACAGCAAATTGCTGCTGCTGCAAATAACAGTACGTTTGTCAGTTGGAATGAACAAACTCAAGATAAATTCGGATTTATCCCTCTAGGTGATTTGACCTTGCCCAACATTGACCTTCAAAAACAAAGTACAGAAAATATCTTTGATATTCATCGTCGCATAAAGGTTTCAGGCAATCATAATTATATGGGAACCCAAATTCAGATCCAATCCCAGTTAAAACCAGTTATCTGGCAAAAATACTTAAATAACTATTGGGACTCCCAATTAGTCTTACTTCTTAGATACGGTTTTCCTTTAGATTTTGATTATGCCTCACCTCTTAAAAGTGTTCAACAAAATCACAGCTCAGCAACTGATCATACTGAAGATGTCAAAGCTTATTTAACTGAAGAAAAGGATTTTGGGGCCATGTTGGGCCCATTCCAGGAACCACCAATAGGAAATCTTCACATCTCACCTTTCTTAACCAGAGATAAACCTGGAGGTGCTCATAGGCGGGTAATTGTGGATCTTAGTTTTCCTCATGGTCATTCTGTGAATGCAGGTGTCCAATCTGACACTTACTTAGGCACCCCTTTCCTTCTTACATTACCCACTATTGATAATATAACAAACAAAGTCAAGCAGTTAGGAAAAGGTTGTCACTTATACAAAATTGATCTGAGCAGAGCCTTTAGACATGTAAAACTGGATCCTAAAGACTATAATCTTTTAGGCTTAAGACTTGTATATTGACAGTTGTTTGCCGTTCGGGTTTCGGCATGGTTCGGCCCTGTTCCAGCGCCTAAGCGATGCTGTACGTTTTATTATGGCCCAGAAGGGCTTCTCAGTCACAAATTATATAGATGATATCATTGGGCACTCAGTAGTCAGTAAATCTCAAGATTCATACCAAAATCTCAGAACCCTCTTGACTGAATTAGGATTTGACATTAGTGAAAAGAAAGTAGTCAAACCTGCCACTAAAGTTACTTGTTTAGGTGTCGATATTGACACTGAAGAGTTCACAGTGTCCATACCCCCTGACAAAGTTGCAGAAATTCTACTAGAATGTAAAGCATGGGTTCAAAGGCAACAGTGTACCAAGAGACAGTTGCAATCTCTGTTAGGAAAATTATTATATATTACAAAATGTGTACGTCTCTCTAGGCCTTTCCTTAACCGCATGCTGGATCTTTTAAGAAGTTCAGATAAACTCGAAACAATTAAGCTAACAACTGAATTCAAGAGAGATCTATACTGGTTTCTAGAATTTATTCCCAAATTCAATGGCAAGGCCTTTATATCTCACAATCCTATCATGGAAAAAATTGAATTAGATGCCTCTTTGCAAGGACTAGGTGCCAGGTGGGGTAGCCAGGTGTACAGCATCCAAATCCCCCTTGGATATGAAAACATGACCATTGTGCATCTAGAGATGCTCAATATCTTAGTGGCTATTCGAACCTGGGGTCCCCAATGGACTGGCAAGGCAGTGCGTATTGCTTGTGACAATCTAGCTGTAGTCATGGTTCTAAATTCAGGTAAAAGTCGAGATCTCACCCTGGCTGCAATTGCTCGAAATATTTTTATAAAAGCTGCCCATTTTGACATTTTTCTGAAAACTGTTCACATAATGGGAGTTCACAATGATATAGCTGATAGTCTATCAAGATGGAATATGTCAGAACAATTTAGAACAAAATTCTATCGACTGTTGCCCAACCATGTATGGGTTCGAGTCCCCAAAAATGCCCTTGTAATTAATTGGTGTATTTAAATTCTTCAGATTCAACACCTATGACTTCGTCACTAGCACTCACAGCTACCAGGAGATTGAAACTAGCCTTTGCAGACTCAACATCAAAGAGTTATGAATCAAAATTTCGCAATTTTCTTTCCTTTTGTGCTTTTGCTTCCATTGACATTTATAACATATCCCCTTTGCATATCCTCTCATTCCTAGAATTCCTGAATTTTAATAGTATTTCTCATTCAAGACTGCTAAACTATTTGTCAGCCATTAAGTCTTCTCTGGCCATGTATGGTTTGAATCCTGCCAGTTTTTCAGACCCTAGAATAAAGATGTACAACAAAGCAATAATGAGGCACCAACCTCTTAATACCTGTCTTAAACCCATAATTGATACGGATACACTCCAAGCAATGGCTTTGCAATGTGATAGAATGCATATGGGTCATATCTGTAAAGCAGCCATCCTTCTGGCGTTTTTCAGCCCCTTATGCCCAGTGGCTGCTGTCAAAAAGTTGCTCTCAAGTACCTCTGGTTCTAACAATTCACCACTGTTCCAAGTTCAGTGTTTTGACAAATGGGTCCCACTGACAGATACTAGGCTTAGAAAATTTTTGGCAAAACTTTTGAAAGCACTTAACCTTACCCCCTGGGGCTACACTTTTCACTCCCTCCGCCGTTCAGGTGCCACCCTGGCGTTCAACCTAAATGTCCCCATGCAGGATATCCAAAGTCATGGCACCTGGACGTCGGAGGCAGTTTGGGCATATGTTACCCAAGACCATAATGCTGCTGATACTGTAGCCCATACTTTTCACTCCCTACTACATGTATAAACTACAAACTACTGGGGTTTGGGGTATATTATACTCTTTATCTCAGTTTAACAACATATATACTTTCAAATCAGTAAATTGTACTTTTAAACTTACACTAGTACATAGTAAATAGTTAGGTGGTTAGGCCACCCTATCTGTAATCAGTAAACAAAGTGTAATTCACTTAGCAACTTTTAGTTTAACTTTAAGTTTTCACGTAATTTCATGTCATCAGTAACTTTTTTTTTTATCTTTTATTTATTTTTGGTATATATATGTACAAAGTTACAGGTAATAATAACAAAAGTCAAATTCTAGATGAGTGTATCAAAGAAACAGTATACAAAACTCACAAATAGTAAATAAATTGGTTACATAGAGGATAGATCAATATTTAACAATATCAGGGGAAAATATATTTTCTTTCAATGGTCACTTCAGTCGCTTTATGCATACGTAATAATGAACTTGAACGATGTCTACATCATAGATTTGATCAATTAACTATTGTTTCTAGATTAACATGTTATATAAATACATAAACCTTGCATCAAATATGGTGCCTCTGTCTTGTTTATTGTAGATCAGTTTATCGATGCTTATCCTGTTCTTTAACATATTTATATAGTACTGAAAATTAAGTTCTGATTTATTCCGCTTACATTTACTGATGAAATATTTTCCAATTAAAATAGCAAAATTTAACCAATAAAACTCATCATTATTAACATTTATTAACCCAAACAGGACATCTAAAACTGAGGACAGTAAAAGAAGAAGTGTTCAAGATTATCTGTGCCAGAACAAAAATCGCACTGCGAACTATCTTTAATACTCCAGATAAACAAGTTATAGTTACTGTTATAAATTCGGTGAAGAATTTTAAATTGTAAAGTAATTAAATATGTGTCAAGAGTGACTTTGGAAGGTAGAGAATATATATCCGGCCAATTAATATTGTGCAGGAATGGGTAGTGTTCTATCCATTTTTCTTGGCTGGTTGGAGATTTATAGTTTGATAAAACGTAGAAATTGTTAACTTCTGAAGATTTAACTTTCAGAATATTTGTCATACACTTGTTTGGAACAGATACTTTTGAAAAGGTTTCAACATTCGGAGATTTTGAAAGTGTTTTGATATTTTTGCTAACACAACTAATAAGCCGGTTATATTTCATGTCACATATAGAAAGCCTGAATTTTGTTTCTAGGTGAATTTTATTCAAAACTGATTTCAGCTCATTATGAAATATGTCTGAGACTCTTGATATGCCTGCCTCTTTCCAATTATTATATTCAGTACCAAAGGGTTTGTTTTCAGTGGTAAATAGAGGATTTTCAAAAAGATTTTCCTCTAAAAGCTCATCTAAACTACTTGGTTTTGTTAATATTATGTTAAACCATGACATGAGAACGCTTTTATAATAAGTAGTTTTCGCATACTTGTGGAAAGTGAGTATGCGTTTTTTTTCAAAAATTTCTGACACTTTATAGCCCATTAAGAATTCCGTCAAAATTTTCCATTTGGCCTTGATAGTATTGCATAATCTTTTGATAAACATAATATGTGCTGTATTGCAAACATATTTGGCAGAAATCATATTTAGACCTCCCAGTACAGGTGGAAGTAACATGGTTCCTTTTGCAACAAGATGCTTGTTATTATTCCACACAAAATTGCAAAGCTTTTGATCTAAAGTTGTTAAGCATGATGTGCTTATTGGTACCACTGATGCTAGCTGTAGAATATGAGGCAGAATTAAGGATTTTACTACTGTAACTTTTCCTTTTAGAGAGAGTTTTCTAGGAAGCCACGAATTAATGATGGACATAATAATGTCAATTTTTGTGTTACTGTTCAGAGACACCATTTCAGTCATATCGTTTGCAAACCAAGTACCTAACGTTTTGAAAGGTTTGGTTGTCCACTTTATACCATATTTTCCACTTTCTAAATTTAGGCAATTATTCTGTACTACAAAGGCAATTGTTTTCGATTTGTTTAATTTCAGACCAGAGTATTTGTGAAAGGTCTCAAATATATCTAGAGCGACTTTAACAGAATATGAGTCTGACAAGAAGAGAGTAGTATCATCTGCCAATTGGCATAATCGTATTTCCTGTTTATTGACATATATACCATGTATCTCTTTTGTTTCACGTATTAAGACAGCAGCAACCTCAGCAACCAAAAGAAATAATAAAGCACTAATTGGACAGCCCTGGCGTATTCCTCTGCTCAGTTTAAAAAAGGGGGAGAGATATCCATTATTAGTCACACAACTTTCACTCTCAGTATACAATAGGGAGATCCACTTTTGAAAATTATCACCAAAACCATATATTTTTAATAATTTTTTCAAAAATGGCCATCTAACTGTATCGAAAGCTTTTTCAAAATCAATAAGGAGAATGATGCATGGGTGTTTGTACAGTTTGCAGTACTCGATGATATCAGAGATCAATCTTGTATTTTCCCCAGAAAACCGTTTTTCAATATACCCAATTTGATCTGGATTAATGATTTCTTGGAGTGTTGTTTTGAGTCTGTTGCACAGAACTTTAGCTAATATTTTATAATCGGTATTCAATAGTGATAAAGGACGCCAAGAGCTCAATACTGTTAAATCCTTATCCTTTTTTGGTATCAGGTGTATGACTCCTTGGTTCTGAGTACCAATAAGTCGACCTTGTTGAAAAGCATCTTTGTACGTTCGATAAACTATATTGCCTATATCATGCCAAAAAAATTTGTAAAATTCAGCAGTAAAACCATCGGGTCCTGGGGATTTATTATTAGGAAGAGTTTTTACAACTGCTGAAACCTCTTCGAATGTGATTTCTTGATCACAAACGTCCCTACTTATCCCTGACAATTTTGTAATATTGTTTCCAATATTATGACAATATTTGTCATTGCTCAGATCAGAGTAATCGCCTTTTTCTGTGTAGAGGTTACTGTAAAAAGACTTTTGCTCTTCAAGAATTTCATTGGGGTCATCAATAACCTTATTTCCCACTTGTAATGCGCGAATATGTCTAACGTTTTGTGAAGTAACTTGTGATTTCTCAGTTAATATACTTGATTTTAAGGCCACCTTCTAGTCATCTTAACCTAAGAGTAGGGTGACCTTAGGGTCATCTTAATGTTTATGTTTGTAATTCTCATGTTAAGGTGGCCTTATACACTGTTATGTAATAAATTTGTTATATCTTCAGTATGTAAATATGATATAGAATTATTAATAATAAAAGTAATTCCCCACTTGTCTTGTTTACATGTCACCTTTAAGGCCAGGACACTGTGGGGAGGTAGCACACTAGGTGCTACCTTAATCAGTGGCTAGCATTGTTTCTACAGTACCTTAATGTGGGTGGTCAGTCCTTGACCTTTGGTTATGCAAGGTTCCCGCCTTTTTGCTATATTTTCCTTCCTTCCTCACTTTAAATCCAGCTTTCAGTGAGGCAAGTCGCCATTTTAACTTGATAAAACATTCACCCTCTCCCCACCCTGGAACCTACTAATTATGAGTTCTAGTTTCAGATAAAAGATGCCTAATGGTCAGTCCTGGAAACAGAAACAGGATCTGGCGTAGAGCTATGCACATATCCAGATCTAGGTCGGCTTGGCCAAGCCTCCATATCGCCAAGTCGTCTGTGCTGGGTTCAAGCGCATGTCCTCAGGAGTACACCCTGCAGGAAGTGTAGTGTTTGTTAAAGCAGAGTAAATAAAATATAAAGGCAAAGTTCAAAGCCCAGCAGCAGGGTGTCATTACAAGTTCAAGTCAACACATCAAGCTTCAAGTTCTCACATTCTTCAACTTCCCCAACTCGTCAGATCTGCATTGGTGCTTGGCTTCCTGTTGTGAAGGGGGATCCATAGGAGCCGGCTCCCTTGTGCCTTTCTGACATCAAGGACACAATATCTTGTACAGCAATCATTGTATTTTTCAGTTAATTACACTAGTGAGAATTTTGTATGCTTATTTTAGAGTAAACATGGTAAATCTTGTTTCTTGATAACTATACGTGTAGATTTTAACACAAATCATCTTAGTTGGTTATAACAAATGTCTTAATTAGGTCTGGTATATCATGATAATAACTTGCATCAGCGTTCATGACTCAAATTAACGCAGTAACTTCATGAGTCAATGTAGAAAAATATGAATCACAATGTTCTCAGGTAGTGCATAGCATAAATGCAGTTCAGAAATCATCAACCATATCACATGAAGCAATAAGTAGTCACAGTCATAACTGTTTTAACCTGTAAGTGTATGTTATACAAAGTCATGCTGTATATATATGACCAATGCAAAAGTATACATTTGATTGTACAGTCTGTATCGAAAGTAATAATACTAACTTAAGTAAAATTGGGGTGCAAACCAGAGTCCCCTAAGGTTATTCTTGTATGAGCGGAACAGGGGGGGTCGTAATGCTCGACCCAGTAAGGTGTTTGTATTTTAGTTAGCTAGATACTCTGGTCCTGATTTTACTACTGTTTCTTAGTATTTTAGTTACTCTTTTATATTTTACCTTTGTTATTGTCTTAGTAGCCGGGTATGGGGCATATTATACTCTTTATCTCAGTTTAACAACATATATACTTTCAAATCAGTAAATTGTACTTTTAAACTTACACTAGTACATAGTAAATAGTTAGGTGGTTAGGCCACCCTATCTGTAATCAGTAAACAAAGTGTAATTCACTTAGCAACTTTTAGTTTAACTTTAAGTTTTCACGTAATTTCATGTCATCAGTAACTTGTGATTTCTCAGTTAATATACTTGATTTTAAGGCCACCTTCTAGTCATCTTAACCTAAGAGTAGGGTGACCTTAGGGTCACCTTAATGTTTATGTTTGTAATTCTCATGTTAAGGTGGCCTTATACACTGTTATGTAATAAATTTGTTATATCTTCAGTATGTAAATATGATATAGAATTATTAATAATAAAAGTAATTCCCCACTTGTCTTGTTTACATGTCACCTTTAAGGCCAGGACACTGTACATCATCAGGCAGATCATTCCAAATCCTTCGGGCATCATATGCAAAGCTCAGGCCAAAATGATTTTTAGATTTATATATTGATGCAAAGTATGGGACCTCCAGCAGCATGTCATCAAATTGACTTCTATGAGCTCTCTCACAATGTATGCCCCCTTAAATATTTTTTATTATACGGGCCTGACTGCTTTACTTACTTTATACGCTCTTCTGTATGGAAGATGCCATCAAATCCCATAGCAAAATTTTGAAAAATCTTGCAGTTGTAACGTCATCCAAGCTACTGAATATTATGTCAAATTCCAAAAAATTCTAACATTCTTTATTTGTACTCAAGAACCATTTTAGAGATCATTTTCAAAGTAAAACTCATGACATGGTTTGAAGTAATTTGTACGAAGTATTTTATTTGATAAATCTAGCTTATAGAATAATTTTTCTACTTAGAAACTTTAGTGTATAAGTATGGATATTTTTATGATTAATGAGTTAGAGTTCTGTAATTAGATATGTAGTGTGGCTAAAAATAAACAGATAAGATTATTTTTTCACTTTTATTGATGTTCATTTGGCCAACAAGAAATACAGTAAAAACGTACCAAAATGACATTCTATGCTTTCAGTAGTAGTAAAGATTTTCATTTAATTTAGATAATTTTGTGAAGGTAGAACATTGTTGAAATCAAGAATATAAACATGGAATTATCACCAGAAAATAAACTTGCAATGAATATTGTCATTCTGTCTCATACATCTGTTCAATTAAAAATTATGATCAGGTTTTTTCTTCAGCCAAAATCAATATTTTCAGTCCAAAAATTAATTTTAACTGTGACTAAAATTTGTATATTAACCAATTTATTTTAATAATCCAGATAATTACCAAAAAAAATAAATAAAATGAACTAGAACTAGAATCATTAGTTCACTTTAAACAGTCTCTTTAAAGCAATGTTGAAATTTTAAGGAAAAATGATATTTTCTAAGCAAATAGTAGCATTTGATAAACTGGTGATGTATTCTGACCCTATAATTTTCTATACATCAAGATTTAAGATCAGGCTTCTTCTTCACCCTCTTCCTCATCAAACTCTCCCTCTTCCTCAGCTGTGGCATCCTGGTATTGTTGATACTCAGACACCAAGTCATTCATGTTAGACTCAGCCTCAGTGAACTCCATCTCATCCATACCCTCACCAGTATACCAGTGGAGGAAAGCCTTACGTCTGAACATAGCTGTAAACTGCTCAGAGATACGCTTAAACATTTCCTGGATGGCTGTACTGTTACCAATGAATGTACCAGACATCTTGAGACCCCTGGGTGGGATGTCACACACAGCAGTTTTCACATTGTTGGGGATCCATTCCACAAAGTAGCTGCTGTTCTTGTTCTGTACATTCAACATCTGTTCATCAACCTCCTTCATAGACATGCGCCCTCTGAACATTGCAGCCACAGTGAGGTAGCGACCATGTCGTGGGTCACAGGCAGCCATCATGTTTTTGGCATCAAACATCTGCTGGGTCAGCTCAGGTACAGTTAGAGCTCTGTACTGTTGACTACCTCTTGAGGTGAGAGGGGCAAAACCTGGCATGAAGAAGTGGAGACGTGGGAAGGGCACCATGTTGACAGCCAACTTCCTCAAGTCAGCATTGAGTTGACCTGGGAACCTGAGGCAGGTAGTTACACCAGACATGGTGGCAGAGACTAGATGATTAAGATCACCATAGGTTGGAGTGGTCAGCTTTAGAGTACGGAAGCAGATATCATATAAAGCTTCATTGTCAATACAGTAGGACTCATCTGTGTTTTCAACCAGCTGGTGGACAGATAAAGTTGCATTGTATGGCTCTACCACTGTATCTGACACCTGTAAATATACAAAAATGCAATGTTAGAATATTAACTTTGAAACATGAAATGCTCAGATTCAAGTGGTGTCCGTACAATGTAAAGATTTTCATAAGGTACATCAAGTTACAGTTTTGTTGACCACATGTAGTTCACTTCATGTACTGCAACAAAATTATTTTAACATTCAATTTATGCATGTTTTAGATAATTCTAGATTATTCAAACATGTACACTGCAAAAATACTATGATTAGTTAATACTTCAGAGGCAAGAGTGATAATATTTATGTATCTTATTTCAGTCTCATTTAAATTTATTGATTGCAAAATAATTGCAAACCAACCTTTGGTGAAGGCACCACAGAGAAGGTGTTCATGATCCTGTCTGGATACTCTTCACGGATCTTGCTGATCAGCAGAGTTCCCATACCAGAGCCAGTGCCACCACCCAGTGAATGAGTCAGCTGAAATCCCTGTAGACAGTCACAGCCTTCAGCCTCCTTCCTCACCACATCCAGTACAGAGTCCACCAACTCAGCACCCTCTGTGTAGTGGCCTTTAGCCCAATTGTTCCCAGCACCACTTTGTCCAAAGACAAAGTTGTCTGGACGGAAGATCTGGCCAAAAGGTCCAGAGCGGACAGAGTCCATGGTACCAGGCTCAAGATCAACAAGGACAGCACGGGGCACATACTTGCCACCTGAAAGGGATTGCAAGACTAAATTACCAGTGAATAATAAAAAAATTACTCCATATATATTAGATATAAATGACAGATGAAGTGATTTGAATTTATGATAATCATATTTGAAGTATGATAATCAGTTTGAAAAGGAATGTTTAATATCCACAACATGCTTTATTTGGTCTAAATTATACTGTCAACTTTATTCGGACACATTTTTTATATGTGTCATTCAGGAATTTTTTCTATTATACATAGAAATATGACATTGAATAACACACATAATATCTTGTGCCAATTGTTAGTGTTACATTTCATCATCAAATGATTTTTCTATATCACAAAGATTAGGAACAACTTAAAGAGTAAATTCTAAGCTGCAGATTTTTTATTGACCTACCTGTAGCCTCATTGTAGTAGACATTGATCCTCTCCAACTGAAGATCAGAGTCCCCATGGTAGGTTCCAGTTGGGTCAATTCCATGTTCATCAGAGATCACCTCCCAGAACTTGGCTCCAATCTGGTTTCCACACTGACCAGCCTGGATGTGTACGATTTCCCTCATGTTGAATTGTAGAGTTTTGTGCTTGACACAGTTGGAATACCAGGTTGAAGTTGTTCTCTTTGAACTGTTTCTGATGCACTCTACAACTGTCATGGTGCATTTATACTATCTGGTAATCCTTGTCTGTCTCTACTTGTCACAGATTATTGTATTATTTCATAGACACATAAAAACGTGTAGTCAGGGATTATGTATGTTGTTTCCTTGTACAGTAATCCTTTTTCATAAATATCAATATATCTGTTTATCCTCAAAAGAGTTTTTTAGGAATAAAATGACAAATGTACATTAAGGTCAATGTAACTGTTACTATGTTACCTCTGTAGATGATTAAATAAAACTGTTGTGTCATATTTTATAGAAGGCCTAACGAGAGTGTGTTGTTGGGTTGGCTGCGTCGGCTGAGTGGTGTTTTAGATACTTCAAAATAATATTCTGTGTTCAGTAGAGGTTGCTATTTTAATTAGCTATCAATTTCCCCTTATACCCTGTGTATATAAAATACTCAGCCAGAGAAGTTCGTCATTTGTCTCTTGTATTTTGTGACAATATTGAAACGTTTTTTTTTACTGCGGACAGTATTTATTGTACTTTTTATAATACAAATGTTGCTTGCCGTTGGTCTTTTACGCCAAGGGACAAATATTAAAGGGGTGATAAACTTCACTGTTTGGAGCAGTATGCATATTTTGAGTGCAATTAAACTAAATTCCAAACATAGAATGTGTCATAAACACGATAGGTTAAAATAAAGTAGACCCACTCCAAATCTCAAAACCAAAGCAAATCAGATAATTTTGACAAAGAAATTTTATATGCTTTTTAACCACTAAAACTATGATTTTTTTGACGTTTCATATCCCAAGATATCCATTTTTCATGGCACACAGAGAACTGTGTCAAGGTGATATCTGTGCCAAGGTGATATTTGTGATCAAAATGGAGAAAATATTGATATATTGCTGTCTATGTATCAATGTGTTAGATACTTACTTTGACCCTTATCTCTTAGAATTAATTGGATAATATTTTCTAAAACACTTCATGGTACACAGAAACAATATAATTTATACCACGAGATCTTATTTCTTAATCACCGCTTTTGAAAAATATTTACAGTATAAAGTAATTTCCAATATTATTACCAGAGTTTAAACATACACACTCTCACATTTTCTGTTCTAGCTTTCCTTAGTCCCACATTCTTTCAAGAAAAATCGACACTTCTCTACGGTTTCAATGGCTTTAATAAATAAAATTTTCATGTATAAATAAAATGACTTATTGTTCGCCTCTATATGAACATTTGTAAAATTCAAAATTATCATCATAAGAAAAATCACTCCTCAAAATCACTGCTATGACGAGCCATACAGTTCCATTTGCAAGAGGTACTATATAGTTACTCTCTGTTTCAGTCAGATTATGGTAATTTATCCAATCTATGTTTCGCCATAAATCATTTCCCCATATATTTGACAGAATATAGTAAGACCGAGGTAATTAAGTGATCCAATACCCAACTTATGCACCACTGGGTTGCTTAGGCCACTCTTGCGTGATGCTTTACTTATATTGTACAATAAAAATCACATAACTGCAACAGACTACTCATCATAGTATGCATGATTATCAAGAAGAGAGATTTGGAAAAAAGTTACTACAAATTATTATTTCACTAACATTAACAGGATTTGTCTTATCTGGATCGTACTACGCATATTTACTTTCCAGTTCTATACCGACTGAAGGCATTTTGCTAACTATGACGTGCCAGAGTCAAGTTTTTTACATCCAGCATTAAGCGTATTTAAGCTACAGTCTTTTGTCATGTGATTGTCGATTCCCGGGCACAACTTTTTAGTCAAAGCCTGGTTTATTGTATAATTCAAGTTGTGTCACTTATTATACATAACTAGGTAGCATGTTTGTTATATTTTTGTTGTATTTGTCAGATAGCTAATGAATTATGTTCAGTCATAGTTTTCCCGCACTTGTGGCCTCCCAAGCTTCCATGCTATAGACTCCTTCACTTTGAATTTGCAAGTCATTGGGTTAAAATCAATTTAATATTGAGCAATTTTAGGATATTTTATTGTTTTAGTGTATTACAACGTTGTGGACACAGATGTTATCATGTCAAACCTTCACAATCTGGGATTGTGGTACAATGCTGAAAATGTGGACTTACGGCAACCAGTTGGGGTCAGATGCAGAAGAAAACCTAAATGTAAGTGCTTCCGTGCTTTAGGATGTGCATTATGAGCAGCCAGAACAACACAACCCTAGGGTGGCTCAGCAGTCAAGTGGATTATCTACTGGATCCACAGCACCAGATGCATCTGTGGAAGTCAACAAGTCTAAAGTGTCTCAGGAAGAGTCGAAACTCGATTTAATTCTGAGAGAGTAAAAACATCCAATTGGAACAGAAACTTCAAGATCACCAGCCCTCCGCACTTAAAGTGCCTGGGTTAACACACAGCTCGCCCAAACAGTTATACAGTAGTTCCAAGAGAGGTACTTCCAAGAGCAAGCATGAACGACAGCACTAAAAGCAGGTCAGGGTGGAGAAATCATCAGATGAAGAGTTTTCGGATCTGAACTCGCCATAAGGATCCAGTACTCAGATCTTGCACTTTAGTGACACTTTTGCATCACGACCATCACTTCAGCTCCTACAGGGGGATGAAAGAACTCAGCAGAAGGTTTAAAGCAGCTGGGGAGACTTCAAGGGCAACACAGGGGAGCCAGGACTGTAGATAAACCTATTAAATCTGGATTGCATCGTTCTGGCGATAACACAGTTGAAACAGAGATTGCTTGGCCCTATCATCACTGCTTCCCCAATGCTGGAGGGAACATGCGTGAATATAAGGAGCTCTCTTTATTGCAATTTATGATAGGATTCATGGGTTGTGTTTTAGAGGAAAAAAGTAATACAATTAGAACAAATATGGTAGAATATGGCAGGCACCTCCTTCAGGATGCTGTAGAAACCATTTGGGCCACGGCCCCCACGTGCATGTAGTTGGGGTAGACCAGATGCTGTGGAGAAGGTTAGGATTTGGAACACAGCCAGGGTCATCTCACAGAAAGTCAGTATGAATGGGGCTAAAACTGAAAAAATCACAACAAAGGACAAGATCTGTCTCGACCACAATGCAAACAGGTGAAAATTTGCATCGGACCACATTATTGATGGACAAATTGTAAAGCATGCATGTTCTTTAATTTTATTTATTTGTTGTTTTACGTTGCTTTCAACACTGTACAGGTCATATCACAACGGGTAGTTGGAAGGGCAGAGGAAACCAGTACATACAGTTGGTCAAGGTTCTGTACTGTAAAATGCCGACCAATGGCAAGTAACTACCAGCTTTCCCACTTGAGGCCATGCCGGGAGTGTTACCACTCTGCCACCATGGTCCCCTGCATGTTCTTTAAGGAAGTCTGCAAGTTTTACTGCAGCAAACTCCAGGACTGTATCCGGTGACATGGCTCGGAGGCATCTAAAGACAGTGCGAAACTCAGCGCAGGTTTCAGATTAATACCCCATCACACTAACTCAAACAGAATTCTCGACAGTATCAAAGTAGGTGACGGGTGAGGTCTTGTGCATCACAACTCTTGTTCTGCACTCACTAACTGTAACAAATGCCAGGAGGGCAATTTTAGTGAAAATACATTATTTGACAGTTTTCTAAACTCTAACATGTCGAATATATCTGATCATGGGGTTAATATTAGTGTTGAAAACTGGGAAAAGGTGTCAGGAGAACTTTCTGAAATCAGTGTCCAAAACATTTCGTATAACAATAGCCATGTTATATTCCTTTTTCTAGGACACTGATGATTTATGCAACAATATGGTCAAGGGCCATAATGTGTACGACTGGTCATGTTGAATTTGTGTTGTTCTGAGTCAACGTTTTTGTTGAACTTGTGTTCATGTAATGACAAGGAGGCATTGTGGTGTTTTGTACATAATATTGCGAAGGAAAAAGAAATTCATTGTGTAGACAAAACAATGAATTTGGGTTTTTGTTAAATTTATATCCCCCTGTGCCTTTGTTTAGGCCTGGCAGGGCATTGGAATGTGTTGACCAAATACAATGGGCGTTTAAAGTTCATGCCATTGTTGCTAAGTCACATTGCCCTCATTATCAAGGTCAAACAGAGTTAAAATCATTAAAAGGAAAGCCCTTTGTGCTAATTTTGAAGATATATTATTACTTGAATACTTAGAGTATGTTTTTCCACTTTGTATAGACAAACAGGCCCTTGCATAAAATACCAATGTGACTAATCATTCCTCAGCCATGCAATTGCCTAAGGACACTGACGCATATTTCGAAAAAGAAATAAAACATTGGGCTATAGTGGGCTCTTGTGACAGTATTCCTTTTGCAGTCCACTACTTACCACTCCTTTCAAGACCCAAACCTAATGATTCATGTTGAGTGATTGTCAATCTGAGTTTCCCCTATGGCGATACGGTAAATAGCCACATTGAAAATGGTTGATATGACGGCACACCTTATGATTTGAAATATCCAACTTTAGACAACATAGTTGACGTAATCAAGAGATGGGTCCTGACGTCCTGTTATCAAAAATTAATGTTGGCAGGGCGTTTAGGAACTTGAGAGTTGATCCTCGTAATTTTGACGTACTTGGGTTGAAATGGAAGGACGTGAATTATCTTTATATTAGTGTGCCCAAGGGCTTCAAAATGGGCAGTGCCCTGTGTCAGCAAACTACCAATGTTTTACGTCACGTTATGACGTCAAGGAACATAAGAATCTTTAACTATATAGATGATGTAATATGCATTTATCTGCATCAGAAAGCTGACACAGAATTTCAAGCTCTGTTTAATCTGTTTGAATTTTTAGGTATTCCAATAAATCCTAAGGAGGTGGTAAAACCCAGTAGTCACTCATCTGTATGGGTATTGATGTGGAAACAAAGCAACTGTCCATCCCATAGGATAAGCCGTTAAAAATTCTTTGTCATTTGTATAGTTGTAAAAAAGTCATAACAAATAGCATCTTCAAAATCTGTTGGGTAATGTGCTTTACTTGCACAGATATTTTCCCTCAGCAAGATATTTTGTCAATAGGTTTTTGAACATGTTGAGAGAGGCAAACACACGTATACAGATTGATGCAGAAATGAAAAAATGACATTCTATGGTTTGAAAGTTTTAAAGCCAGTTTAATGGTAAAGTTAAGGTTTAACATGGTCAATTAGAGTTACAAGTGTATGTGGACGTTTCCCTCTCTGGCATGGGGACTTGGTGGGATAACAATGCCTATGCTGTGCCCAGACATTTGTCAGCTACATGGGGACTTCACATTAAACAGCTGGAAATATTAAATGTATTGGTTCTATTGAGAACACTTGGGTGCATGTGGGTCAATCAAGCCGTTCATGTTCACATTGATAATCAGGCTCTGATTCATACATTAAAGCATGGTAATATAAAGTACAATTTCATGCGAAGTGTTGCCAGATCTATCTGGTTAATAGCTGCAGCTAAAGACGTTCAAGTAAATCGTAGCCACATAGCAGGCATTGATAACATGAAAGCTGATGTATTGTCTACAATGTTTGAGGGTCAAGGTAACTTGAATAAGTTAGAAATGTTTTAAGATTACTTGTGGTGGCCAGTGCATGGCAATACATTTTACCCTAATAATATTATTTAATTGCAGGTGGGGGTTCCCATCTCATCCAGCAAGCATCATCAGAGTTCATACTGCCCTGAGACCTCGCACCCTCGCCTACCTGTCCAAGTTTAGACTCTTCCTGGCATTTACAATATGGTATCAAATCCCATTACATTTAGTGGATACTATTTTAGATTTCCTGGAATTTTTAACACAAAATGGTTCACGTGCATATATCCTTTGTAATTATATGTCTGTTTTGCGTCACCATTTCAGTTTATATGATATTGACATTCACCCTCTTAACCATAGGAAGATTAATCTTTTCGTAAAATCTGTTTCAATAAATTCATCTTACTTGCCCAGATATAAAGCCACCATCACTGTTCCTATCCTTATCAAGTTAGTCCTAGCTTGTCACAACATTTGCTAAGGTTTCCTGTACAAAGCCATCTTCCTATTAGCGTGTTTCATTTCTTAAGGCTTTGCAATATGGTTCTTAGTTCATCAAAGTTATGCAAACCGCTATTTTCTCAGAAGAGATGTCGTGTTTGGCATTACAGGGGCTCACATCATTGTCAAATGGGGTATGCAAGAAGCCAACAAACATCACGTCATTCAAATCCCTTCCCTCACTTCTTCCCCCCTATGCCCTGTCAGTGCCCTGAAGTCCATTCTCTTCACTATCAACCCCCTCCTTCCCCCTGTTCCTAGTCCCTCCCCTTTAGTGTTTTCCCCATATCTGCCGCCATGATTAGCTCCGACCTGTCAAAACTCCTTTCCTCCCTGAAACTCAACCCTGCTCACTTTGGCTTGCATGCCTTTCGTAGGTCAACAGTCTCTTGGGCTGCTGATCATTACGTACCTTTACAGAATCTGAAAGTCCATGGGGGCTGGTCATCCAATGCAACTTATTCGTATTTAAGACGTACACCAAAAGCTTTATCTGCAGTAGCCAATACCTTCCAATCTCTACTTTCTACCTAATGAGTTTAGGGCCTTTTTGTCCATTGTAATTTTAATTGGTAGTTTAACATTAATAGTTTATGTATATGTAGTTGTGTTTGTAAAGTTGTGATTGTAAAATAAAGGCTCTTTCCCCAAACTATTTATTGTTATTCAATTGCATGTTACCACTACTCACCCCTAAGGGGGATGCAGCTTAACCTGCATCTGCATAAAACCTTAAACTTAGCTTGACTGTTGTCAGTGAATCTCAAGTTTAACACTTGTCTAGAAGAATATTATACGTCTGTCTGAAAAGCAGTTTTGGTGCAAGTTGGTCAGTAATGGAAATTTATCCAATCAAAGTTTTGCCAAAATGATCTTCCATATGTTTGTCAAAATAATTGCAAAATACTTAGTAACTAATAAATTTTTACACAGTATCGGAAAGAAATACATTCTGACCTTCATAATGAGTATATCTTAGGAGCTTACTATTTAGCAATTTGAAATGAAATATTGGGCTTTCTAAAATACGTTTCTCAAGATTCATATTGTGGCTATATTGCAAATGTGAGTAAATATCATTGTGAGTGTTCCAAAAATCATCCTCATAAACTTTCTTTAACCAGTGTGAGTTGTCCATTTACATTAGCCGTTTACAATCGCAGAAAACCTTTTTATTTCTTCATTCCAATTTGAGCCATTTTGCAGATATCTTTTTAGTTTAACTTGTTAACGTCTATCATCTAACTTATTACCTCCATCAAGGATGAATTAATTTCATGATCATTTGTCTTTTGTCCATTGGTTTGTTTTAGTAGGATTACCCAAACACTACTGGTTGGTATGTTCTGGGAAAAATCAGAAGATGGGAATTTGGTTCAATTTACATCCCATTATATGATCTGGATCGTCGTCTGAATACAACAAAATAATCAGGATTTTCCCATTTGCTCATTATTAAGTGCCTTAGTGGTGTGTATGTTCTTATTGTGGCCTGTCATTAAATGGCCTTTATGATTGATCGGAATATGGCTCAAGATCTTGCCAAGCATAAATTTCAGCGAAAGACTGATTATTATGATATAAGCAATGGGGGCAGTCCGATGAGCTGGTGGGGACCTGTTTGAAAAGATAAGTTGTCAGTACACAGACACTTTGTCCAGTTCTGCAGTAATCTGTGAAAGTGTATTTTACATAAATGCAGCCAATGCAGAGTAGCAGGTTTTATTCAGGCAGGTTGGAGATTAATTTCTAGTTTGGCTTCTGGTATCGAAGAGTGAAGATGTTACAGTGGAAACTCCAAACTAGGGCAACTGACGATTCTGCTTGTGGGTATTATTATTATTTTTAATATTTATTTTATTGAAGTGACATAGTACACAGTATATGGTACATAACATAAATTATTAATGATACCCAGTCCTAAAGTTGTAACTAGCCATTATTAAACAAGTCAAAGTTGCCAAAAAACCTCTTTTAAAGTTGCTTTTGTATTGCCAGAAATACTTTCTTCGCAGTATACTATTTAATTTTATCTTTGTAAGACAAGTGGATTCCATTTTGCAAATTTGGTTCCACAATCGTAGTAAGAAGAGCAAAAACCTATACTTTGTAAGTGTCCAATCCATGTCTCCTTCATAACACAAAATTGGTGCATTTGTACATAATCTATGTATGTTTCTATGTTATACTTTTTTCAACATTTGCATAGTTATTATGACCCCTGACATTCAGATACCACAATCTGGGTTTCCACTAGTGGAGACTGATCCATATTATAAAGGTCGCAATCACAGTTTCCAATAGGGTCTCCACTATTGGAGTTCACGATATCCCTGGCTCTAAGAAAGCCTTTAAAATCATGAATCATAATTTTTATATTATCATTATTTCTATAGCACTTTATTATAATCACTCAAAGCGCTTTAACAATTACAGAACACTAACATCATTTCAGGGGCCACGGTGGCAGAGTGGTAACACTCTGGCCTCCCACCTCTGAGGCCGGGGTTCAATCCCCGTCATGGCCTGAAGTGGGAAAGCTGGTAGTTGCTTGCCATTGGTCGGCAGTTTACAGTACAGAACCCTAGCGAACTCTATGTACTGGTTTCCTCTGCCCTTCCAACTACCCGTGGTGATATGACCTGTACAGTGTTGAAAGCGACGTAAAACCCCAAATAAACAACCTAACATCATTTTGTAATTAAAATCAACAGTTGTAAACTTTTTAAAAAGAAATGTTTTCATTTGCTTTTTCAATTTGCCAACTGAGGTAGTGGTTCTTATAGAATTATCAAGATTGTTCCAGAGTGCTGTGCTCATGTATGAGAAGGCTTTTCACTGAATCTGTTAGGGATGACCAGTTGATTAAGTCTATATTCCTTGCTGGATCTAGTATCTCTAGCTGGCTCATGAATCGGGAGCAATTCTGAGAGATATTTGGGTGCCTGGGAGTTTGGACATTTGAAGACATAAGTGAAAATTCTAAAATGAATTATTTCTTGAACAGGTAGCCAATGACAAGCTTATTTCTTAGTCTAGATGATTACATCTATATGATCTTGATCCGCAATCAAGGTTATTGATTTGATCATGCACAAATTTGAATCAGTTCTTCCTTGCAACAATTCCAATGCTCCCTAAAAATTTATTACCGCCGGTGAAGTATTTTTGGAATTATGTTTTAAACAAACAAATAGGGGTAGCACAGTGGTAACACACTCGCCTCCGACCTCTGAGGTTGGCAGTTTAAACTCTGGACCCTATGTGAGATAGGTGGAAGTTGCTTTCCAATGGTCAGAAGTTTACAGTACAGAACCTTGACCAACTGTATGTACTTGTTTCTTCTGTCCATAAAACTATGCATCATGATATGACCTATACAGTGTTGAAAGTGACGATAAAGCCCAAATGAAGTAAACAAACAAAATGACAAACAAACAAGCACACAGAGTAATATACTTTGTAAAAATTTTAGAAAGTAAAAACCTAATTTGATAAATCAATGATCAGTAATTGTTGTCACAAAAAATGTCACTTACTCTTTCTCAATCCGGTAGTGTTACTGTAGAGGATTAAGAGAATTTGGGGTTTTTCCCTTTTCCGTGACAATGCTGGTACAATGAGAGCCACAATGTGATTAAAATAATCTGCTACTGCAGAATGCCTGCTCCTGTTGATTCTTAACATTTCTATCTCAAACACAGTATGCCATAGATTGAGGGGAATGCTATGTGATTCTGGTACTCAAGTACAACACTTTTTGAAAGTATATTTTCAGAAGACCATTAGTGCTACTCAGAGTAACATGGAATTTCATCAACAGTTATATTTATTGATCCATTAACTGGATCATTAATCTGTATCTACCCCTGCAATTCATAATGAAATCAATTCAATATAAAAATCAAGATTTTAAAATTTTTTGAAAGACTTCATTTGATTAAAAAATCATCATGTAAATCTAAGAGCTTCCTCAGCTCCGTCTAAAACAATTAGTACAGCTTTGCTAATTCTTTACTGTTGCAAGTGATTGGGGACTTGATTTTAATGCATTCAACCAAAATTGATGACAGTAATTGTATGTATTAAACGGTATGTTGTACACACAAAAAACAACAACAAAATTTTAGCAATTTATTTTATTATAATTTTAACAATTGCTTAACAATTATCATTATTTATCTATTTGAAATTATCATTCTGAATGGGTTATGGTGAATATATATAGTGACTAGTGAAAGTATCCAAGACCAAAATATGATCTTGCTGATGTCTTTGCCATAATCAACATATTTTAATACTAGCGTAAATTTTGTTTGTGTGGTATTTCAAATGCGCTTTCTTACAATTTCATATTTTAGTTATTAAATGTTCAACCCTCGTCTTCAGCCTCTTCCTCATCAAACTCTCCCTCCTCCTCAGCTGTGGCATCCTGGTATTGTTGATACTCAGACACCAAGTCATTCATATTAGACTCAGCCTCAGTGAACTCCATTTCATCCATACCCTCACCAGTGTACCAGTGGAGGAAAGCCTTACGTCTGAACATAGCTGTAAACTGCTCAGAGATACGCTTAAACATTTCCTGGATGGCTGTACTGTTACCAATGAATGTACCAGACATCTTGAGACCCCTGGGTGGGATGTCACACACAGCAGTTTTCACATTGTTGGGGATCCATTCCACAAAGTAGCTGCTGTTCTTGTTCTGTACATTCAACATCTGTTCATCAACCTCCTTCATAGACATGCGCCCTCTGAACATTGCAGCCACAGTGAGGTAGCGACCATGTCGTGGGTCACAGGCAGCCATCATGTTTTTGGCATCAAACATCTGCTGGGTCAGCTCAGGTACAGTTAGAGCTCTGTACTGTTGACTACCTCTTGACGTGAGAGGGGCAAATCCTGGCATAAAGAAGTGAAGACGTGGGAAAGGCACCATATTGACAGCCAACTTCCTCAAGTCAGCATTGAGTTGACCTGGGAACCTGAGGCAGGTAGTTACACCAGACATGGTGGCAGAGACTAGATGATTAAGATCACCATAGGTTGGAGTGGTCAGCTTTAGAGTACGGAAGCAGATATCATATAAAGCTTCATTGTCAATACAGTAGGACTCATCTGTGTTTTCAACCAGCTGGTGGACAGATAAAGTTGCATTGTATGGCTCTACTACTGTATCTGACACCTGTAAATATACAAAAATGCAATGTTAGAATATTAACTTTGAAACATGAAATGCTCAGATTCAAGTGGTGTCCGTACAATGTAAAGATTTTCATAAGGTACATCAAGTTACAGTTTTGTTGACCACATGTAGTTCACTTCATGTACTGCAACAAAATTATTTTAACAATTCAATTTATGCATGTTTTAGATAATTCTAGATTATTCAAACATGTACACTGCAAAAATACTATGATTAGTTAATACTTCAGAGGCAAGAGTGATGATATTTATGTATCTTATTTCAGTCTCATTTAAATTTATTGATTGCAGAATAATTGCAAACCAACCTTTGGTGAAGGCACCACAGAGAAGGTGTTCATAATCCTGTCTGGATACTCTTCACGGATCTTGCTGATCAGCAGAGTTCCCATACCAGAGCCAGTGCCACCACCCAGTGAATGAGTCAGCTGAAATCCCTGTAGACAGTCACAGCCTTCAGCCTCCTTCCTCACCACATCCAGTACAGAGTCCACCAACTCAGCACCCTCTGTGTAGTGGCCTTTAGCCCAGTTGTTCCCAGCACCACTTTGTCCAAAGACAAAGTTGTCTGGTCGGAAGATCTGGCCAAAAGGTCCAGAGCGGACAGAGTCCATGGTACCAGGCTCAAGATCAACAAGGACAGCACGGGGCACATACTTGCCACCTAAAATGTATGAAAATCTAATTTAATCTATTACAAAAGTAGCATTCAAATGATTAATCAAAGGGGATGAAGTAGTCAAATCAGTTTGCGTTAAATACCCATAAGAGTAAATTTTTCAATTTATAGCAAACTACCACTGATAATTTTATTAAATTGCAAACGAAAGAAAAAAGAAGGCATGAATGATAAATAATAAATATAAACAAAAATATTCAATACTTGTTTTTCCCACCAAATCCATTAAGTTATTTTCCAGATTGAAATTTATGGTGTGGCAAGACTTCAGATATTACCAGGTGAATTTGCAAATAAACAATCAAAAAAAGTTGTAAATTATGTTACAGTTTAAAACATCAAGATTTCACTTACCTGTTGCCTCATTGTAGTAGACATTGATTCTCTCCAACTGAAGATCAGAGTCCCCGTGGTAGGTTCCAGTTGGATCAATTCCATGTTCATCAGAGATCACCTCCCAGAACTTGGCTCCAATCTGGTTTCCACATTGACCAGCTTGGATGTGTACAATTTCTCTCATGTTGAATGCTAGAAGAATCTGTCCTGAAATAGCAAGATTGTAGGTTGAAGTTGTTCTCTGAGAACTGACACTGATACATTCTGATAGTCTGCAGTGGCATTTATACTGTTTAATAATCCCTTTCTGCATGTGCATGTTGGTGATTATGGTGTAGATGAATAGATACATTAATACTAAAACCAGGGGATTATTGGGTTGTCTTGGTGTGACATAATCCCTCTTTATTGTTTCCTGTTGATAAAAGGAAAAGATTATCTAAGTCACATTGTACAAAATGTGGTTAGGACATATGCTTATAATGACTAATGGTTAAAATAATGAGTGGGGGGATTTGTAATCAATACACTTGTCATACACTTGTTGCAAAGAAAATGTTTAGTGGAAGCAGAGTCATGCATGAAGATGTTTGTCTGTTTCATCAAATTTATATTGAGGAAAGATAGGAGAGATGCATTTTCTATTTGAAATATTTGAGATACTCGAGAACTAATGCCTCATCTAATTATTTTTCAGTTGTGTAACTGTGTTCACTGCATCAGTAATTGTATTACCATATGGCTTGGTTGTACATGGCGCAAAACATCGTTATTGTAATGATTATTCACTGAATGTCTGGGGTTTAAACTATATTGTAGTATTAAAATTTGGGACTCCAATCGGACATATTGGGGTTCACAACCCCTTTGACTAATAATTATGCAAATGCATCTCTTCCTTCTTAAAACTTAGGGCTTCTTAGCATGCATACATGTATTCATTTACATGGGTTTAATTTTTGAAGGGCGAAAATGTCCCCGCCAGTAAAATACTCTGGTTAATTCGACCATCATTATGGAATTGGTAAGCCCAAGCTGAAAAGAAAATGTCTCAAGTTAGAAGCATACATAATTTGACATTCCCAATATTAATATAATTCATATACATAATCTTAATTATGGTTATAATTTTTATTTCAACACTTGCTCAGTAATTGACTCTACATTTTTTGATTAGTTACACCACCTGTACTAATCGTTAATAATGGGCAAACTTTCTTATTTCTGTCAAGTTTTGAAATCCCTTCAAGGATATTGCTCACACTATAGCTTTCACTAAATGTCAATGGTTTTCTTTGTCAAAGCCGAGGTGTGTGTCAAAGAAAGATCACAAAAGTTACAATCCCTTCAACTTTGGCAAGATAAATACGTTCTTTGCCAAATCAGCCCTCGGCAAATCAGCTTCATTAAAGCTCGACCCTTCAAACTTGACCCCAGGTAAAAAATGTAATGCAATAAGAGTACCCTTTTAGCGCTTAATCTCCATTATATGACAGACTCTAAGGCTGGCAGACATTATTTGTGTATAGTACATCAGCTGAGCATGTATCAGATTATTAATGGCACATGATGGGGGTGGGGGTCGGGGGGGGGGGGGGGGGGGGGGGGTCTGGGGTGGGGGCGTGGGGGTAATTCTTTGTGATCACAGTACGTTTGTTTCACAAGAGTGACGACTTCTAAAGTGATATTTGGATGTTGCAAACAAGTCCTTTTAACTTATGTCTTTTAGACACTTGTTTATGTTAGAAAAATTAAAAGTGCTATGACATCATCACATGTCAAGGTTGATAACTTCTTTAGTGACATTTAATACAAGTGCAATTAACATATATAAAGGAGTTTTGGATGCAGTAATCAATACCTTGCATCCTCTGTCCTTTTCAAACTTGTATGTGTTAGAATAATTATTAAAAGTGCAATTAATTTAATAGAGATTTAGAGCTATCAAAGGTTTTGTTAGATTATGTGTTAGGTTTAACCCATGGCTTTTGTTCACGAACACATTATTTGGCGATTTTGGCCCTTTGTTTAGCATATTTTCTTTGAGAATACAGATAGATAGATAATTTTTATGTTACAACTAGATACTGTAACACCCAGCCTGAAAGGGCTTATCAGTCAGTATTAACCACACTGACAAAAAATAGTGTGTAATACATAGTAATATTAAAATTTTGTCTAAATGGATATTTATCATTATAAACACAAGTCATATTTGTTAATTTAACACAAGTCATATTTGTTAATTTAACACAGCAATTTTCTGTTAACCTATTTGACTATGGTATATTTTCCTCGGGCCAAATTAACTAGGGTATTTTATCTTGGGGCCGATATGACGAGCCAATTTGTTAGATTTGTCTATGATTCCCAAAATCAGAAACCATGGTCAAATCATCGCAACAGACAGAAGTTAGAAATGATAAGATTGTGGAATAGAATTATCAATATGGATGATGAGAGAATTACCAAGGTAATATTTAACTGGGAATATGATCTGGGGTTGAACAACTGGTGTACTTCTGTGAAGCAGATTCTAACAGAATGTGGTTTACAACAAAATTATGAAACAAAAAATTTGTGCAACCTGAATTTTTTAGAGATAAAACTCTCAGCTATGAATGAAACCCAATGGAAAGACAACTTACATTAAAAGCCAAAACTAATTTTCTATCAAAAATTAAAGAACTCTTACTCTTCTGAAAAGTATGTCACTCAAAATCTTAGCCTTAGTTTAAGATCCAGCATTGCACAATTGAGATTTGGTGTTTTGCCCCTACATGTAGAAACTGGCAGATTTAGCACAAAAAACAGAGATCAACGAGTATGTAAAATTTGTCATAGTGATGATGTAGAAGTCGTCGCTCCATTTTCTATTTTTCTGTGAAAAATATTATGATTTACGACAGATAATGTACCAAAAAATTGCAAAGCAATATGCAGATTTTGAGAGTAAAGGCGAGCTTGAAAAACTTCAAATACTTGTGGATTGCCCAATACTTCTGGGGAATTATATTCAAAAAGCTTTTTCACAGCGTCAACAGTTGTTATATGAAAAATTATAATGTACAAAGCCCTTTAGGGCGTATTGTTTTTAAAATATTTAACTTTACAAAGCTTTTCACAGCAACAATAGTTGTTATGTGAAAAATTATAATGTACAAAGCCAAGGTAAAATCATGTCACCGCACACTATTAAAAGTACCTGTGTTCTATATATATAGTGACTAATAAGCCTTACAGGCTGGGTGTTCTTTTCTGTGTTACGTTTCAATCTCTGTAATATTATTGTAATCATATAACACTTGTCACTTGAATAAATGAATAATATATAATAATCAAATTGCAATTTTAGTAGCTCTAACATAAATTTAAGTGTGTAAAGGACATAAAAACAATTGATTATAGCATCAAAGTATCGTTGATATATAACAATTTCAGCACCTACTAGAAGTAAAGAATCATGAGTAAGGAAGGGATTGGTAGTCTATTTCTCAACAGGGGCCAAGTGTTCAGGGAATGAGTTTCTAGGGGGTCGATTTGCCAAGGGCTGTTTTTAAGAGCCTGATTTACCTTGGGCCAAATTTTTGCCAGTTCCTTATTCATCAGTCAAGCAGTGCACATCTGAGGTAAGGTGAAGTAAAAGTTATATTTTCCACCGTTACAACCTTTCTTGTTATTACTAATAAATCTCAATTTCATACTGGCAGGATGACTTTCTTCAAGTATTCACAGACTTATGGCTAGCAACCTTGGGTCTGATGTTACTAGTTCAGTTACGAGGGTTTTCACCTCCCACCATTGGTCAGGCAGTCACTTACCTCAAAGGCAAAGTTCAGCACTGCTTTGTTTGTTGGAAATGGCTGGCTGTGGGTTCTCACAAGGATATGCAGGATAATTATTGCCTTAGTTCCTGACATTTTGTCATATGTGTATGTTTTATAATCAGAATTCTTGTTCCTTTTTTCATACTTCTGTGTTCTGCAGTTATCACTGAAATCCATTATAATTTTCTGTATGTTTGAGTACGAACTTAGGAAATAAAGAAATAAATAAAGTAGATAGATAGTATTTTTATTTTACTGACGGTGTGTTATACAGAGTTACATATATATAAACAGAGAGTTTATATAACAATTTTACTCAAACAAAATATAGTAACACCCAGCCATTTAGGTTTACAGGTCAGTATGAAATCTTCTAATAGAATATGTATGTGCATAACAATATAAAGAAAGATTAGAAATATACATAAAGAACAGCTTCTGTCTGTAGTTATAGATAATTCTAACATGACACGGCTGTGTCCGCGATTCTGATTGGTCGAGAGCTATGGTAAAACCTCGAAATACATGTTGGCTGTGTCGGGATATAAAAATGTATCGATGTACTGGAGAATGGATAAAAAAATAAACAGTTGTCGTACTTGAGATAACACCTGTTTTGTATCGTAGTGTTTCCATAAAAATCCCATAGTCCGACATGGTGTCAGAAGACAAAGTTACCTGTAGTGAGTGAAACATATTAAAAACTGCTAGTTGTCAGAACATAGCTGTAACCTCACACAGGCCTTGGGACTGAAGGGAATACACACACACACACACAAGTGGAGTACAGTACATGTGCAGTTCAACCAGGAAGTGAATACTACTGCAGTATATGAACACTACGTCAAAAAAAACCCCAAAAAAACAAAGGCTCTGGTATTTCTGTGCATAAAATTGAACTGGCCTGTTCCACTCTCATCATTAGACTACAATGGCAAAATTCAATCCTCCTGACTCTTTCAATTTCACAAAGCCAGGGCAGTGGAATGAATGGCTGACAAGATTTGAGAGATACAGAATTGCTACAAAACTGTTTAATGAAAATCAAAAAGTGCAAGTTGCTAGCCTTATTTATGCCATGGGCCCAGAAGCTGAAAACATTTTCAAAACATTTGATTTTGAAACCGAAGGGGATGAAAATAAATATGAAACTGTCTCACAAAAGTTCACTTCCCATTTCATCCCTAAAAGAAATATCATACACGAAAGAGCTATTTTCCATAGAAGGAATCAAGATACCACAGAATCTGTAGAAGAGTTTATAAGAACATTATACGAACTGGCTGAACATTGCGACTTTGCAGATAAAGACCAGCAGATTCGTGACCGAATAGTTATCGGGATAGCCGACCGGAGAGTATCCGAAAAGCTTCAACTGACTGCCGACCTCACACTAAACAAAGCAATCGAGATTGCCCGGCAATCTGAGATGATTAAGGTACAACTGGATGACCAGGTAGCCAAGCAAGGCACTATTGATTTTGCAGCATATGGAAGGCCAAAGAAGCCTTACAGGAAGAAACCGTGGAAGGGAAATACCACTACACCCACTCAGAATTGTTCACGGTGTGGCAAAGATGCACATGACTTTGACAAGTGTCCTGCCAAAGGTAAAAGGTGCAGAAAGTGCAACAAGATGGGACATTTCAAGACCTGTTGTAAATCTAAAATACACACTGGTCAAAGACTTCAAGAAGTTAACTGCAACTTGGAAGAGTTATTCCTCGGCGCCATTGACTGTCCAGACAAAGCAACAGGCGAAACGTGGTCTGTATGTTTGCCTATTCACGGACGTGATGTAAGGTTCAAAATAGACACTGGTGCTGATGCATCAATTATTTCTAAGAACACATTCCTCAGCCTTAAAGAGAAACCTGCACTCCATACTGCACAAAAGGTCCAATTGCACAGTCCAGGCGGTAAGCTGAAGATTATTGGACAATTCAATACAGACACTGTCTTTAAAAGTCAGAGATACTACTTTCGAATCTTTGTGGTAGATGCCAATTGCAACAATCTTCTCTCGCGATCAGTGGCTACAACTATGGGTCTGGTGAAACTCATAAATGACGTCAGTGACTCACAAGTGTTTGGAGATTTGGGAATCATGAAAACTGATCCAGTAAAAATTTGCCTGAAGGATGGCGCTGTTCCATATAGTATAAATGCGCCGAGGAGGATAGCAATTCCCCTCTTGGACAAGGTCAAAGCCGAGATCTTGAGGATGGAGAAATTAGACGTGATCCAAAAGATAGAAGAACCAACTGAGTGGTGTGCGCCAATGGTTCCAGTTATCAAAAAGACAAACAAAATCCGTTTGTGTGTTGACCTGAAACAGCTGAACCAATCAGTGCAGAGGGAGGTCCATATTTTGCCAACAGTTGACGACATTGGACATCGTCTCAAAGGAGCGATCATCTTTTCCACTCTGGATTGCTCCAGTTCTTTCTGGCAGTTACCATTAGACAGTGCCTCTGCAAAACTAACCACATTTATTACCCCGTTCGGGAGGTACTTCTTCAAACGCATGCCATATGGTCTGTCCTCTGCGACAGAGATTTTCCAAAAGAAACTGGAAGATCTACTGAAAGACATTCCAAATTGCTTTGTGGATGTCGATGATGTCCTTGTCTTTGGTAAAGACAAAAGTCAGCACGACCAGACTTTGAAGGCAGTCCTGCACCAAATCAACGATGCTGGCCTGAAACTAAACAAATCTAAGTGCAAGTTTCGACAGTCCAAAGTAACCTATCTGGGGCATGAATTTAGCTCCAAGGGTATGTCTGCTGCACAAGAAAAGGTTGAAGCCATCAAGGGATTGCCTCCACCAGGAAATGTCACAGAAGTTCGTCAATTCACTGGTATGGTGAATTACCTTGGACGGTACATAGAGAAGCTTCAGGACGTCATGCACCCAATTACTGAATTACTTCAAGGTAACAAATCATGGAGCTGGGATAGCCCTCAGAAAGCGGCATTTCAAAAGGTTAAAGAGCTGATTTCGACAGCCCCAACATTACAATACTTTGATCCAAAGAAGGAGACTGTGGTGTCAGCCGATGCTTCTAGCTATGGTCTGGGTGGTGTACTACTACAAGAGGGCCGTCCAATAGCCTTCTGCTCAAAAACTCTCAGTGGAAGCGAGAGGAACTATGCCCAAATCGAAAAAGAGTGTTATGCCGCTGTATTTGCATGTGAGAAGTTCTCCAGATATCTCGTTGGGCTTGAAAGTTTCAAACTACAAACTGATCATAAACCTCTGGTCCCATTGCTGAACAACAAGCCGTTATACAGTGCTCCACTGCGTATCCAAAGACTCCTGATACGCATGATGAAATACAATGCTATTGCTGAGTACACACCGGGCAAGTACCTCGCTGTCGCTGATGCTTTATCCAGGAATCCTCTGCCCGCAACAACATCATATGATGAGCTAGTGGAAGAAATTCAAGCTCATGCAGACTGTGTTCTTCAAACCTTGCCTGCTTCTGAACAGAGATTAAATGATATTGTAGAACACACTAAGAAAGATTGTCAATTACCCTCAGTTATAAATTACGTTTTACAAGGTTGGCCCACTCATGAGCGAAATTGCTCAGAGTCTGTAAAGTGTTTCTTTCATGCAAGGAATTGTCTGTCATACAGTAGGGGTTTATTGTTGTATGGTTCTAGAATTGTCATTCCAACTGCTTTGCAAGGTGAAATTTTGAGAAAAGTACATGATGGACATCAAGGTGTAAACAAGTGCCTGCAAAGAGCTCAGGATTCAGTATGGTGGCCCAAGATAATTTCTGATATAAAATCCATGGTTGCTTTGTGTGAGCTATGTCAAACCTTGAGGCCAAATCAACATTGTGAACCTCTGAAACCAACTGAATTACCTAGCGGTCCATTTGAAAAATTAGGGACTGACTTGTTTGAATACAATGGAAAGAAGTATTTAGTTATTGTTGACTACTATTCCAGGTACATAGAGATTTGTGAGTTGTCCAGGACAACTTCCCCGTTAGTCATTGGCAAATTAAAAGGTGTTATGGCCAGGTTTGGGATTTGCTCTGAGTTGGTATCTGACAATGGTCCCCCTTTCAATAGTCAATAATTTGCTGATTTTGCAAAGAGTTACGATTTTACACATAGATTTAGCTCACCATTTTATCCCATTAGCAATGGTGAAGCAGAAAGGGCTGTTCAGACAGCTAAAAGGATACTAGCTACCCCTGATCCCTATCTAGCCCTCCTGGCATACAGGTCCTCACCACATTCTATTACTGGATTCTCTCCTTCAGAATTATGTCTAGGTAGAAAACTAAGGACAACCCTACCAGTACTTAGTGAAAACTTAGTTCCCAAAACCATAGACCCTAATCTGGTTAAAGCAAATGATGCTTCAAAGAAAATGAAGATGAAGCAATATTATGACAACCGCCATGGGGCCAAATTGCTAACTCCACTAAACAAAGGTGACACGGTAAGGGTGAAGCTTCCGGGTGAAAAGCGCTGGGGGGAAAAACAATCAGTTAGCCAAAAGCAGGGAGAAAGGTCATATATTGTCAATTGTAGTGGGTCTGAGCTATGTCGGAACAGAAAACATCTGCAAAAAGTTCCCCAAACCAGTCCCGATGAAACTCAAGACAATAGTCAAACCAACATCCCTGATTCACCAGTAGCGAATCAACCAACCCACTGCGTAACCCCAGAAAGTGTAACAGGGTCCCAACTATCCGAAAGGGTTTCTCGGTTTGGAAGGGTTCTCAAACCTTTGAGAAAACTTGATCTGTAAATTTATGAAAGTGGTTTACTGTCTAAACATTCTGTATGTGTTTATGAATGACATGGTACTAATTAATAGTAATTTTATTGTAGTCATCATTTGGCAGTACGTCTGCATTAAAAGACATTTTATTTCACAGACATGGACATTGATAGACGTTTGTTTACATTTTATTTTATATTTGACATGTACTAGTTAAAAGTGTTTTGTAAAAAAAAAAAATATAAAGAATAACTACAAAATGGTCTAGACTAACAAAGACTTTAATTCTTGTACAATAATGAGAAAAGTTATATCTGGGGGGAAGATGTCTGGATATAAAAATGTATCGATGTACTGGAGAATGGATAAAAAAAATAAACAGTTGTCGTACTTGAGATAACACCTGTTTTGTATCGTAGTGTTTCCATAAAAATCCCATAGTCCGACAGGCTGTTCCATTGTCATCCCATCGCAAGTAACAACAACCAAGTACATGCTTCCGGTTTTTGACAGTCAAGGATCAGAACTTATTATTATTCATAAAAGCACTTTTAATTGATATAATTCTGATAATGAAAAGAAAATATATAGAACCTAAAAATTAAAAAAAACTCTTTATGAGAAAATGCTACTGCCACAATGAACAATTGGTAGAACAGCCTGATTAGTTTCGAACGTTTGTAAAATGGGCATGATTTTTTGCAAAATATAAGGAAATTACAAGTATTTTAATTGTTTTGTCATGTTAGAATAGGAATAACGCTCTCCAAACCTTCGGGGTTTATAATCTCAAACTATGGTAAAATTCTGCATATACCATTGTTTGTCAGGCGTTATTCCTATAATAACTCTACTTTAGATTTAAATAATGTGGATTTTCGACAATCCCAAATTGAGGTTACATATTTGACAAATACCTTTAAATTTTTGTTGTTTAAAGTCATCAGTTTTATATACTGGTCTTCAGAATTTAAACCATCAAAATGCTCAGAAACATTACAAGAGATATAATTAAAAAGAGATATTCTTTGAGTCTTATAAAATGAACAAGTAACAATAAAGTGCTCTTCATCTTCAAGTACATTACTATTACAAAATTCACATAATCTTTGAGATAATTGTTTGTTGTTGAATCTTCCTGTTTCTACTGCCAGTGGCAATGTGCCGGATCTTAATTTGGCCAAAAGCGATCTTTCATATTTATTAATATTTTGTGAAACATAGTTTTCAGTAGAAATATGGCATTTGCATTTCACATATGTTCTCAATTTTTGTTTAGTGCAAATAGAATCCTGCCATTCTAGGCCATAAAGTGTAAATAATTTCTCTCTTGCTACATCAATATCAATTTCTGTACCATAATTAGGTTCCCCAGCATGCCTATCTGATCAAGAATATTCTCTAGTTCTCCACACCAGCTATCATTTGTTATATTCTGAAGGTCATGTTCAAATATACGGTAAGTTAGTCTGTCATGACCCATTTTAATAAGTCTATTGTAGTATTTGTTTATTTATTTGGGGTTTTACGTCGCTTTCAACACTGTACAGGTCATATCACGACGGGTAGTTGAAAGGGCAGAGGAAACCAGTACATATAGTTCGCTAGGATTCTGTACTGTAAACTGCCAACCAACGGCAAGCAACTACCAGCTTTCCCACTTACAGCCATGACGGGGATCGAACCCCGGCCGCAGAGGTGGGAGGCGAGAGTGTGTTACCACTCTGCCACCATGGCCCCCTTTATTGTAGTATTTAAGTATGTTAAAATAAATCCTATATTTTGGTTTCAACCAACCTACATCACCTTGAAGTACATGCAGTGGAGTTTTTGAATGAACACCCAAGAAATATCGACAGGCTCTGTTTTGAATCTGTTTCTGCAAATGAGGAGTTTTAAAACCCCCAAATACTGCTACAGTAATCAGTTATTGGTATTACCCCCTGTTCGTATAATTTTGTAAATGTACTATAACTAATGCCTTTATATGGTTTGAATTTTGATATTAAGCTACCTAGTGCATGGCCGCCAGCATCTGCAAGTTCTTGGGCACAAACTTTGTAATCAAGCTTTTCATTTAAAGTTATTCCTAAGTATTTATATTGATCAACAGTTTTCAGCTGTGTTGGACCAACAGAAAATGATAAATCTGATCTCTTCTTCCTTTTTTCCTAAAATGCACTATTTGGCTTTTATCAGTATTGATAGTCAGACACCAATTCTGACACCATTCATAAAGTAAAATGCTTTCTAAACTCCAGCTTTGCATCTAAACTGAGAGTACTGAAATATACCACTAAATTGCTACGCATCTTTGTTTTTTTTTGGCAGGCGAAAGGGTTGTTACTTTTCAATTTTTCAGGGATTTTGTTACACTAGCCATTTACGGTATATGTCTGAGGTACAGACTACTAAATATATATAAATCACAAAATATTTATCCTTTAGCTGTGGATTTTAAGAAAATACACTTTCCTCCTCTTTTACAGAAACAAATCTATAAAAAGTTATCAGTTTTCGGATTCCTGATAGAATTTAGTGGGAGAGTGGCATTTGTTTTTCCATGTGCCCCTTGGTCCATATTACTGAATTTTCAATTCCCCTTTTCTTAAAATAGTAACTCTTGCAGAGAGCTCAAAAACAATACAAAAAAATCTTTGTTCAATTGTATTCGACTAAAATATAAAATGTAAAATTTCCAAAGGTTAATTAAAAATCCATGGTAGACAGGTAATTATAAATTTAAAAGTTCAACACACATATTTCAATTCATTGTGTGTGTGTTGGTCTAAATGTCAGGATTTGGTTTGCTAGGGGTTCAGATGCTATTTCCTCATAATGATTTTTTCCCTTTCTTACTTCTTTTACTTTACAGGGGTGTTCCACTGGGGCCATCTTGTCAGTAACTATGGATTTTGGAGGGTCTGGAGTAATGTTTACAGTGTTGGTCAAAACATCAAACATGTTTGATAGTTCACTAACCCTCCCCGACTTTTGTCCCCGGCCATAGCTCCAACCACCTAGGAACTGTCTTTTTCTTATCACTTTCCATCTTGTCCTAAGCACTCTAGTCTTGTACTTAGCACTTAAAGTCTTGTCCTATCATGAAACTGAATGACTTTGTCACTTAGGTCTTATGCTGCTCATTTGTAGCTAATTTCCAGTGTGACGTGACAATATGACAATAAATTACATTAAGGATGAAAAAAAACAGTGTAAGTAACCAGAATCCTAGCAGGTAAAAACATCTACACATATGCTGTAGTCTGAGGTCTGAAAATGTTTTATTTGGTCAAATAATGATCAAATTCTCAGCCTATTTCACAGATCAATTTCTGGGGGAAAAGGGATCAAGTGATGACCAATCAAAAAGTCGAGAAAATTAGGCCAAGGAATATAATATTTGGATCGCATCACATGACCAGAACTACAGCATGTTTACCCTTACACCCAGAATTGCTATGACCAGTAGATTATCACACGTTGTTTGCACTAGAGTGTAATTAGTTCATTATACTACGTATAAGACTAGTTATCTTAATTCTTTTATTTGTTTTCCTTCTTGCTTACAGCTTATGATTTGTAGAAAATAAAATGACGCTTGGAAATTGCCTACCTACAAATATATGCCTTTGGTCAAATCAGGAAAAAAGGGGGATATGTAATAGAACAGAATAGAATAGAATTTATTTATTACAGTGACATGTAAATACATTTAACAATAATCAAATAAGACAGTAAACAATTTGCCCAGCCCCAATGGACTTATATGTCACTTTTGTAAGTAATACTTCATAATAGTGGTTGCTATGAGAATTATAAATGGACAACATTTTACAGTCTTTGACATACTAAAAGAACAAAATACAGATAATAATATCTAATTATTTGCAAGAGTTTAACAATATACCTACTAGTAAAGGAAAACACAATATATAACTAAGCATGTTTTTCTCAACAAAAGAGTGCATAAATCAATATCAATATAACCTAAAATTTAATCACTTGGCAATAACATTTTGTCTGATCTTCCATGAATCACAAATAAAACTTACAAGTTCCTTATCATTTGACTTCAGAATAATACTAAGTTTATCTTCATCAGACATTTTTTGAAAATTTGGAAAATGTTTCACAATTATGTTATACAAATTATGTCTTGGGATCTCATATGCACTGCATTTACATAAAAAATGAGTCTCATTTTCAATGTCACCTATGTTACAAATTAAACAAGTTCTTTCTTCAACATTTAATTTTCTGAAGCTTTCAGTATTTGGATTTTTTTTCAATTGATACCTTCCTATTTCGATTCTTAGAGGTAAAACACCTGTTCGAAATTGAGCCAAAAGAGATCTGTCTTGTCGTTTAAGATGTCTGTAAAGATATCCTTCGGTTTTGAAAGTTGTTTTAAATGTTTTGTAAAGTCTTAGCTTTGGCTTGCTTTCTAGTTCTAACTTCCATTCCTTTTCTATAATGGTTGTTAATTGTGATTTTACATTTCTAATATTTACAGCAACTTTTGAGTCGTAAACTGAGGTTAAGTTTAAAATTTTGAATACTTCTCTGATATCGTGTGACCAATTAGAATTTGCTTGTCTGCAATCTTGAAGAAAGATCCTTTTTGGCAGCCTTGTGTCATCCATTTTAATTAGTCTGTTCCAAACCTTAACATACATAAGTATCTACGGTATTTACTTGGAAACCACCCCATTTCCCCCCACAGGGCTGGAATTGGTGTAAATTTATGTACCCCCAAAAATACCTGATGGCCTTATTTTGGACATTGTCACATTGGCTGGCCTTTTTGAATCCCCAAATAGAAGAACAATAATCTAGAATTGTTGCCACCTGTGAATTAAATAAGGATGTGTATGTTTTACACCTTGTACTTTTTAAAGTTTTTAACTTTGATATCAATGCACCAAGTGCCCTACTTCCAGAGTCAGCTAGAGTATTAATACAACTAGTAAAATTTAAATGTTCATCTAAGTAAATACCCAAATATTTATATTCATCTTTATATTCCAGAGAAGTGTCTCCATAATGAAAACTGAAATTTGACCTTTTCTTTCTAGAACCCCTAAAGTGAACAATATTTGATTTAGTAATATTTATACTAAGCCTCCATTCTATACACCATGCATGCATAAGGTCAAGTAATGTTTGTAAATCTTTTTCGTTATCAGCTAAAAGAACTAAATCATCTGCGTACAATAGAACACATACTTTATAACCATACACATCAATACCTATGCCAGATTATGTCAAAACTTTTGCTAATAGCATTACTTCGTTGTGCCAAATTTATTGGAGCAAATAATTGTATTAGCATAGTAATGTCTATAATTCTCTGTAGTGCTTCATCCAACAGGAATAACATCCATTATATGAACTCAGACACAGTCTATCTCACTCTCTTTGATTAGCTGAGCTATAACTTATCACTGAGCTGGTCTGACTACTGACATACTTGCAAATAGAACTTGAAAAATAAAAGCCTTAAATAACTATAAAATATTTAAGTGAATTACAAAATAAATGAAATTGTGAAATAATGTGGATATAAAGTGAAATATATAATAATAAAGATTATTGTGAACATTTGTGAATTAAAATGGAAGAAACAATGAAAGAGTTCCAGAGTATTTGTAATGTTTTAATATGGATTGTATATGGAAATCACAAGAACCTCTCGGAGAGCTACACCAACAGCAACACCAACCACCATAATAAGATGACCATCCACAATGTGAAAACCAACATAAGAGTGATTACTTCCCAGCAGACAATACATATATAAGATCCCAAAAGTACACCAGTGAGTGACCAATTTAACAATTTGACAAGCATAATCAAGATGCACGAAATGTAAGTGCAAAGTATGGCTTTATCTTTCATATTGATGTTGGAGGACACAGATTTCGGAAAGATCATACTTGTTGCATTTTCATATCCCTCCACTGTTGCACACTTCATCGAGATGCTTTAATTCTAACTGTACAACATGAGATACCCACCTGATCTCTCTTACAGTCCTGATCTCAACTCAAGGCAGAAGTTCTTATACTAGTCGCTGTACACCAACACATATTATCTGTCACCAATTACTGGGTTTATTTCTGAGAGGTCTATCTCACAGAAGCAGGGATTGGCTGAAACTGTTATTAGAAGCGGTGTGCTATGTGACTATTGATTATTTTGAGTCCAAAGAGAGTTAATTTACTGAGGCACTTTGCCTGTGTTTTATGGAATTTAAAGATTATTAATAATTAAACAGTTTCATCTAAGTTCTTCACCATTACAGATACACACCTTACCTTTGATGAAATTAGCAATAAACAGTTTCTTCATACACCTTACACAAGTCAGTAGGATTTCTTCATCTGTTGAAGAAAGAAACAAAAACAAACTGCCCTCAAAAGAAACCAGCAATCCCTAATTTATGAGGGATGTGTTTGAGGAAAACCAAATCCATCCTTGTCACAAATGTAGCCTGTCCAGACACCTACTTCCAAAGGTCAACGCCCTTCTTAAAACTGTGCAAACAGTGTTTGGTGTTGTTATTGATGGTCCAAAGGCCAAGAAATGTCGCTTTGGTCATTGTAAAATGGTATGTATTATTACGGATGTTGACCTTGAGGACAGTTTGCAAGTAAAGAAGACTGAAAGAAGACAGGGTTGCCAAGAAAAGAAATCACCTAGTAAGATTATCACTCAAAAAGATGAATGTCAAACAGCAGACTCTTCTATGCCAATGCCCGGCAATAATGATGAAAGTGTTACTTGTTCAAGCACAAGAAATGACTTGTCAAACATTGATAAAACAGTTGAAATCACACCAAATTAAAATTATTTTGAGCAACATGATCATCGAACAAAGTCTGGTCACGGTTATTCAGCACAGAGCAAGAAAGTAAACAACAGCAAGCAAATCGACAATGTCAATTACGGTCAATTAAAAGAACGGTATGCAAAAAGGGGGTTTCATGATAACCAATTTGTATATGACACCAGTGAACACACCAAAGCTAGCCAATGTGAAAATCACACATCCTTGTAAAATACAGCTTTGCCAAAGTTAAAGTCAGATGTTACAAATGTTAATAACTTGTGTAAAATCTGTTTGTTGGAGATGTCTGGCAGAGATGCATTGGTTATTGCTATCCTCTACACATTGTTGGTCTGCAATTTTTTTTGACACTGTGGTAGCAACTAGCATCATTTTTCAATTAATGATGTTCTTTTTTATCTTGTTCATTCCCACAACATTTTACTACTATGTTAATTATTAGTATTGGGATTTAACAACATCAAATAATAATTAAAGCAGATGCTGATTTTAAATCATGTGTATGTTTAAAAATTAAATCAGAACGACAGTAAGGTTAATATCATTAATCTTAATGCTTTCACAACTGTGAATAAATAAATGTATTTCTTGTCATTCCAAGTTAACGCTCTGGAGATTTTAGTTTGACGGAATTTTTTTTATGTAGCTAAATATTCATTTAGTTTTAATGCACATTTTCTTGCTACTACAATTAATAAAGGGCTGTGTTGAGAAAAAATTGTGTAAGAAAAAGTTTAGAATTAGTTTTATTTTAATATGCAGTAATATCATGTTTAACCAAACCCCGACTATCCGAAAATTTGGGTTAACCTCACGCTTCCAATGTCTCCCATATATTTAGTGTGGTGCCCGCTGATTCTGATGGATGATAATAGATGATTTTCAACAATTCTCCCCATTTATCAAGCTTAAAATTTTACTAAAACATACACTTACTTCTCACAAGTCTTTAATGTGATAGCCTTTATGAAACAGAAAAACAACTAATCCTTTCATATTTAGCCCTTTCTTGTAAGAAGTGTAAACCTCCAACTGTGATTGCAATTAAGGCGCCCACTAAACTCAGAAGAAATCCCCAAAGTTTGAGTGTGAAGGGAAAATGACACTTTAATTTGAGAACTAATAGGCTATTATAATCAAATGACTGACTCAGTCCTCTGGCTTACGCTGTATGTAGTGTTAGTACTTTTTTCAAAGTGAATAGTAATCAGCTTTTTAAATTGTGCATAAATATGGGTATCATTTTAAACATGATCATGTTGTACTTAACAAAAAGTATCTGACCCCATTAGGTAAAATAACAATGGTTAAGACCTTCCTGTTAGCAAAATTAAATCACCTCTTTATACCCTTGCCAAATCCTGATGATTCGTGTGTCAAAGAAATAAATGAGCTTCTATTCAAATTTATATGGTCCTCTAAACCAGATAAAATAAATAGATATACAGTTATGTTGGATAAGAAAATTGGAGGTTTAAAAATGATTAATATTAAGATTTTGTTGCATCTGTGAAAATATCTTGGATCAGGAGGTTATTTATGTCCACAGGGAAATCCTTGTGGATAAGTTTATTTGAAAGAAATTTCAATGCTAATATAACTAAAGCAATAAACTGTGGACCTGGTTATTTTCAAGTGTTAAAAAATAGAACAACTGACAAATTTTGGATAAATGTTTTTGAGGCTTGGCAAAAATTTTCAGATAACTGTACAGCCAAAACAAACTGACACCTATTCAGTAGCCCATTGTGGTACAATAGTAAATGTCTTGCCATGATATGTACATTCCTATTTGGTTTGGGAAGGGTATTAAAACCATATCAGATATTATGAACTCCAGCGGGTCAATAATGACAATGGATGAAGTAAAACACCAATACTCATTTAGTACTATTAACCCATTGCATTATCTTAGACTAAAGCACAATGTAAAGAAATATATTAAAAAATATAAATTTGATGAACAATATATAGTTCAGAGACCTTTTGTCCCATTTCATATTGTACCCATTTGGAAAAACAAAAACTCTTACAAAATGTAATGAAAATGAACATAAAATCAAGTTAAAATGGGAAAGTGAAATGCAAGCAACTATTAATAAAATGGTATGGAGTTCAATATTTAGTGTAGCTTACCAAACTGCTAACAATAATTTACTAGTGTGTTTTCAGTTAAAACTTTTGTACAGAATCCTTGGTACAAAGGAGTACTTGAATAAAATCAATATTGTTAATAGCTCAGACTGTAACCATTATCATGAAAAGGAAACTATAGTCCACATGTTTGTTGAATGTGATAGGGTAAAAGTGTTTTGGAGGGAAATTGAAAAACTAATTTATGAAACAACTCTGTTGCAGATTCACTTTTCAAAATTTGATATATTATTTGGCTACCAAAATATAGACAGAAATAGAGTTCCATTGAATGTGATATTGCTGATTTAAAAAAAAATACATCTATGACATTAATCGTAAAAATGGCATCTTAAATCTAATGGCTTTAAAACAAAAGTTTCAGCAAACATACTTTGATGAGTATTACTTGGCTGTGTTAATAGATAAACAAGACTTTTTTATTAAACTATGGGAAAAGTGGTGTCCTATGTTGTGTGTCCAGTAATACTTTCAGCTTATCATAAGCTATTGATGTATGTCCAAGTTATGTAAGATTGTTCATTTATTTTTTTTTGTTATAAACCCATGTAATATGCAGAAATAAAAAAAATATAAAAACAATGTTGTACTTAACTTGCACACAAGTAAAATATTGCTGGAAATAAAGGGATCAAAAGGAAGAGAGTTGTCTTGGATATTCCAACGAAATTTAGAATTTTGGATAGATTAGAAAATAGTGAGTTGGAAAATCAGAATCACAGACATAAAGTCTGCAAAATCAAACTTAAGAGAATTTACTTTTAACACAAATAGCAGCAAGATGGATAAGAACACAATGAAGACTTGTACACTAAGGGATTTGGACAGGGTCTTGTAGATTTGGTTTGTACAACAAATGGGCATGCCATTGTTTGGTTCCATACTTAAAAAAAGACAATGTGGTTTCATGCTCAACTGCATATGTAACGACCTTTACATCTAGTGATCAGTGGCTCACCAAGTGGAGACCAAGGACTGCGGTGAAAAAGGTAGGTGTTCAAGGAGAGGTACTGTCAAATGTCCATGACAGTACAGAGCCTTTCAAGACAGATATTTCTCTCATATTCCAAGAGCAAGAGCCTGAGTAGCTTTATAATCCTGACGAAACTGTGCTCTACTGGAAAATGCTGCCAAACGAGACAAAAGCTTGGGGTAATGAAACTTCAGATCCAGACTGCAAGAAGATGAAAGAGCATGCATCACTCCTTGCCAATTCTACTGGGACTCCCAAGCAACGAATACTGTTGATTGGTAAATCACATAAACTTAAATAATTCAAAATTGCGATTATATGGACAGTTTGCCTGTAAATTACTCAGCCCCCAAAACACTCACTATTTTCAGTAAATGGTTCAAAACTGTGTTTGTTCCAAGAGTCATCTTGCTAAGAATCTACCGATGAAAGAAGTTCTTCTTATTGATAACTGTCCAGCTCACCAACCCAACTTAAAAGTGGTTTCTGGTAATGTATTCATCACGGTCCCATTTTTACCCAACAAAATACCACATCCTATCTTCAGCCTAAGGATCAGGGACCACTTGAAATGAAGAGGCACTATAGAAAAAGTCTGATCCGAAAGCTCATCTCTTGTGACACTAACCTGAGTATTACAGAGGTTATCAAGACTGTGTCTTTACAGGATGTACAGACAATCAAGACTGGCTTGATTGTGATCAAAAAGTGGATTCCTGTGAAGTGCGGACAGATGACATGGTAGTGGACTACATTAAATCCCCTATCCCCGAGAAATATGAAGAGAAAGAAGTGAAAATTGTGTTTAAAAGTGACACCAAAGCCTATGCATGCATAAGTTATTTTTGTAATGGTTAGAGTTCAAAAAATGATACAACTCAAGCCAAGGTGTTAAATTCCAAAGGATTTTAGCAAAACGCTTTACAAGGAACAATCCACCACTCAAAAGTGCATAAAATATTTTTATGTAATAATGTTTTGTCTATGTCCGGGATAATTTTGTGCACACAAGTTCACTCTACCTGTATATAAGTTTCAGTTTAGTAATTTCTGTTTTTGCACATTTGTTACATTCTTGTTCTGATGAAGTGTTATGATATACGTTCATATATGTGCTCATTTTTATTATTAAATGACATGGAATAATTGCTAAACAAGAATAAAGCAAGTGCACACTATCATTTAATTTATTTAATCCATTTTCAGCACAAAATACAACATATGGCATTATCGCCCATAACCGGGTCCCACTAAACACCGTGCGGAGCCTCCACACAGTGAACGTGTGGAGTTTTAAACACTCCTAAAACTGCTTTATATGCACATTTGCAGTTAAAGAAATAAACTGAGTGCCAAAAGACTTCAAATTGTTAAATATGTGCAAAATTGTTAGAAAATTGGACATATACAGAAATTGAACATTACCACATTGTGGATATAATGCTGAGGGTATTGCTCTGAGGTCCGAAATCTTTATATCCTTTATAAAAATTGTCTCTAAATATCTTAGGCTTTAAAGTTTAAATCTGTATTTAATCTCTTTGCTCACGTCATTATATCATTTTTCCATAACTATATCTTTGAAACAACTCATATTTATCATACATTTTAGAGATCTGTTTGACGTATGATTATCCCCATATTGTCTGGCTATATTTATTTTGCCACATATGAATAGAAACAAATGTCCCCAGGTAAGATTTTAGCTGGGTAAGCTGCCTTAAAGTGGCAAAAAATGTATGAAATGGGTCCCAGTGGGAATGATTTAGAGACCTTAAGATGACCTTAAAATTTAAACTACAGGGCTCATCTATGCAATGAGCTACAGGTCTGCAATTTTATTATGTTATAGCTGTCCCAAAAGTAGGTGAATTACATAGTATGTAAACAAAATACTCTAAATGCAATAGTTTTAAAGTTACAACTGATGTCCTCAACAGTGAGAATCTGAATGTAGCTGACCCAAAAGTAGGTTAATAACATATGTAAAGAATAAAAACCTCTAAATGTAATAGTTTTCAAGTTACAACTGATTTACTCAACATTGAGATTGATTTTGGGGTTCAAACAACTCGATCTATACAAAAATGACTCTCAAAAATTCAAATCAGGGTTTTATCAACTAGATCTATATAATAGTGACTCCACACATTTATAGTGCGGAAATTACTGTGTGGAGACCCGCACGGTATTTAGAGGGACCGCCCATAACCGATATGTGTATTCTTGCTTCAGAATGGCAAACCCGTCTATCCAAAGCTCATGACTAACCAAACTTGAGTGATGTCCCCCACTAGTTTGGATAATCAAGATTCTACTGTGTTTTTGTTACTAATGTTATGAAGAACTGTGATAATTTCCTTTTTTTAATATGTATGTTTCTTGTGCCAAAAGGTATTAAAGATGGTAAGATCTGTGTTGAAATAATTGAACAAGTTGAACAAGTTTAAACATTATTTGTTATTTTCAATGCTGATGCTTCTTGTGCCTAAAGTTAAAAAACAACTTTGTGGAAAGAACTTATGTTGAACAGTTGAATATATTATATATATTTAGTTTTGATAAAGATTATTCTTGTGCCAAAAGTTAATGTTGCACAGTCTTTGATAAGTCAGACATATATTAATATTGAGTAATGTGTACACAAGTGGTGCAGGACCTTCGTGTTTGTTCCTGTCTGCAGCGGCCAAAATATGCCCCACTAAAATAATAAATGCTCTTTGAATGTGCATCTTGGAATAATGCAACAGAAGGTATATAAAAGTGTTTAAATATTGTAGCACATACGATGTGTGTAACTTTGAATAATGATATTATTTACATTTTACATTCTTTACATGATATTTGTTACAGTTATATTATTACAAAAATAAGTACATCTATTTTCATATATATTATTTAATTTGAAAGGGGAAGGTGCATTTTGGCTTTAAGCCCAACTGCCAATACTGTTGTGGCCATATGCAGTCATGACTGGTGCACATATTTGAAAACAATGTTACAACCATATTGTCAATGACATCTTATGAGACTCTCAGAGAAAGAAAATCAAATCTGAAAAGTAACTGCACTTTATTACTCGGTTTATTTTGAAAAGTAACTATATTATCTTCTGTATGAAAGCTTTGCAAATGTTATGACCTGTATAACTTTTTCGAGGTTAAAAAACTGCAATTCTACTCGTAACTGTGCTTGGGTCTGCTATGGTTCTACAGATGTTAAGACATGTCTGCTACAGGTCATATTTGTTTTGCAGTGGCATTTTTATAAAGTCATGCATAAATAATACAGGTGACGTATCTAATGCTTGCTGACCATTGGAACTATGTTTTGTAAACAATAGAAATGCCAATTGTTTGCACATCTTTATTTGACAAATGCCTTCTAATGACTTTTTATGTAGATATTCTGATTATTTAAAAAGATAGTTAATAGTAATTGTCACTAAAATGTTTTCCACATATAATATGTTATTTGAATATTATCAGTTAATCTTTGATGTTCAGCCTTCTTCTTCAGCCTCTTCCTCATCAAACTCTCCCTCCTCCTCAGCTGTGGCATCCTGGTACTGTTGATATTCAGACACCAAGTCATTCATGTTAGACTCGGCTTCAGTAAACTCCATCTCATCCATACCTTCACCAGTGTACCAGTGGAGGAAAGCCTTACGCCTGAACATAGCTGTAAACTGCTCAGAGATACGCTTAAACATTTCCTGGATGGCTGTACTGTTACCAATGAATGTACCAGACATCTTGAGACCTCTGGGTGGGATGTCACATACAGCAGTTTTCACATTGTTGGGGATCCATTCCACAAAGTAGCTGCTGTTCTTGTTCTGTACATTCAACATCTGTTCATCAACCTCCTTCATAGACATGCGTCCTCTGAACATTGCAGCCACAGTGAGGTAGCGACCATGGCGTGGGTCACAGGCAGCCATCATGTTCTTGGCATCAAACATCTGCTGGGTCAGCTCAGGTACAGTAAGAGCCCTGTACTGTTGACTACCTCTTGAGGTGAGAGGGGCAAATCCTGGCATGAAGAAGTGAAGACGTGGGAAAGGAACCATGTTGACAGCCAACTTTCTCAAGTCAGCATTGAGTTGACCTGGGAACCTGAGGCAAGTAGTCACACCAGACATGGTGGCAGAGACTAGATGATTAAGATCACCATAGGTTGGAGTGGTCAGCTTTAGAGTACGGAAGCAGATATCATACAGGGCTTCATTGTCAATACAGTAGGACTCATCTGTATTTTCAACCAGCTGGTGGACTGATAAAGTGGCATTGTATGGCTCAACCACAGTATCAGATACCTGAAACATATTGCATAAAAATGTTTTTATTTAAAGGTCTGAAAAAATTCCTTGTTAAAGTTATCTTAAATGCAGCATACAAATCCATAAAGCTTTAGTCATTCTTTAAAATGTTTTAGGAATATGAAAAAAAATGAAAATTTAGCTATTAAAATGTGATATTCATGGGTGCTCATACAGCTAAAATATTACAAATAGCTTAATATACTAGATATGATTATATATTTTTAACTTTGATCCTGTAGAAGTTTTGATGATTCTACCCACCTTAGGTGAAGGAACCACAGAGAAGGTGTTCATGATTCTGTCTGGATACTCTTCACGGATCTTGCTGATCAGCAGAGTTCCCATACCAGAGCCTGTACCACCACCCAGGGAATGAGTCAGCTGAAATCCCTGTAGACAGTCACAGCCTTCAGCCTCCTTCCTGACCACATCCAGTACAGAGTCCACCAACTCAGCACCCTCCGTGTAGTGGCCTTTAGCCCAGTTGTTCCCAGCACCACTCTGTCCAAAGACAAAGTTGTCTGGCCTGAAGATCTGGCCAAAAGGTCCAGAGCGGACAGAGTCCATAGTACCAGGCTCAAGATCAACCAGGACAGCACGGGGCACATACTTGCCACCTGAAATGAAGAGAAATCAGTTGCCATTTAATACACACAGTAAATTATTTAGGTGATTCTGACATATCATTGACAATTTTGCTAAAATTCCAAAGAAAATACAGTAAATGAAGGACAAATGTGAAATAATCAAAATGGCTTATTTTATCAGGAAGAGCCTTTCAAAATCTTTCTGCAGGAAATATGTTCCAAATCATACATAATAGAATATTCAATGTTTGTTATATCTTACCAAATAAATTAAGAAATATTTCTTATATGAAAATGAGATAAATCAATGACCAAAAGACATTTTCACAATAAATTTGAAAGCAATTCTAACTTTTGTTTAAGAACTTAAACAATCAACTTACCAGTAGCCTCATTGTAGTAGACATTGATTCTCTCCAACTGTAGATCAGAGTCCCCATGGTAGGTTCCAGTTGGATCAATTCCATGTTCATCAGAGATCACCTCCCAGAACTTGGCTCCAATCTGGTTACCACACTGACCAGCCTGGATGTGTACAATTTCCCTCATGTTGAATGTTTGAAGATTCTATCCTGAATAAGCAAAATAACTAGTTGAGCTTGTTTTCTGAGAACGAAGACTGATACATTCTGCCACTCTCCTGCTGTATTTATACTCCTGGCTAATCCTATCTCTGTATGTGCACGTACAGAGTAGATGAATAGCTAAATTAATACTAATACCGGGGGATTACTGGGTTGTCTGGGTGTATAATACATCTTTATTACCTCTTCATTCAGGAAAAAGGATAGAGTTACATCCAAACTGCTAGTTAGGATTTGTGATAATTCTGACCAATACTCTGAAGAAATACTGACAAAGAGTGGCATAAGAAAGGAGTGTAAAATTTGGTGTTAGCAACGGAATGATGCAATAACCTCTTCTATTTTTTTTATAAAAAGGAACATATTTCTGATATACGTAGATCACACTGTTTTGTGCTGGCCTCACGATGTAGATATAAGTGCAAAATATTTAACTCAGCAGAGCTTGCTTCTGACGCAATGCACTTTGTGTTTTGGTAGTTTCCATAAGGTTCAACAAGTTTGGTTTCCTATTTGGCTAGAGGTGGGGAAAGTGGAGGCGGTGCTGCTTTCTTTGGAGATTTATTTTTAAAAGTGCACTACCCACACATGAGTTCAATTTACAGAAAAATAAGGACAAGGTCCTGAACTTCAATTTAAATATGTATTGGCAGGACCACACAAAACAGTGTGAACATGCCTTGAACCATATCATTGAAACTAAAATGTTGGTACCAATGACATGTTCTAGCACAGTGCAAAATGTCATCATTGATTATTCCAAGGGCTTGATTTACTATACTAATGGGGGGTTCACAAGGACTTCAAACAAAATAATGTAAATAAAACTGATGCATAATTTAAATGACTAATTAGTAAGAGAGATATTTTAACGTTTTTAAATATCACACATAGCTCATGTTCATCATAAGAGGAAATATGAATTACCTGTGCAGTGGTGCAGTTATAAGGAGAGTTTAATTTGAAATATTGCAATTTCCTTCTTGCAGCCAAATTTGGCGGGTTCTATCTGTAAGTTAACTAAAATACAAATGACTATTGTATAAAAGAATAAAGGCCAGAGCTTCAAGATTTACATCAATATCGATAGCTAATAAACAAAGATGGAGTAGATAAAGTCTAGCTGGTGGGTTACACCCGTTCAACAGACATGGTCATATTGAGATATGCCGTCAGCGATGTTACTTGCAGAACCTAAATTCACACAGATGTCACAGCCGTGCCGTGACAGTAGCAGCAGTCGTGTAACATGTATATGTCACAAAAAAGGGAAAAAAATCAGAAATAACTCTAAAATGTAAACTGCATAAAATTATAAGTTCGAACTCTAATTTGTTTCTTGATAGAATAAAATTTGGACCTATACCCAGTAAGCCTGAAAAACGTTTTAAAATAGTTTAAACGTTTACAAAATGTTTTTAAAACCTATTTAAACCCTAAGTAAAAATTCACAATGTAATGTTTAAAATTTTTTTATAAACATTCTCTATACAAACGTTTTTGCGGAAAACGTATATAAAATACTTTGAGAAACTAGGTTTGACTGGAAATGTTTTTTAAACATTTACAAAAAAGCTGAAAAATGAAGGTTACGCTGGAAATGTTTTTCAAACATTCTTTATGAAATGTATGTATAAAGAGTACACATAAAATGTTTAAAGCACATTTCTGACAATGTTTTGTAACTGTTTGCTCTGAAAATGTTTTACCAACTGGTTTCCATTCCCATAATTTTAAAACGTTTTTGAAATGCTTTCAAATGTTTTGAAAACATTCTATGACAAACGTTTTTAAGCCTATAATTTAAAAATGCTTATTAAACGCTTACGTTCAAATATTTGCAAAAAAATGACAGTGAGCAATAACAGGGGATTTTAGAGGACTTTGTCAAAACTTGACACACATGCAATCCCTCAAAGTAAGAAGTGAGTGGGGTCACAACTTTTAAGCCACAATCTTACAATTTTAGACATAAAAATAGTATTTTCATAAGTGAGCACATTGAATTATTTCACCTCTGTCTCCATTATTAGTGAGACATTATTATGTTTATTTGTAACATTTTCTAATATTTGTCATGAAATGTTTAATAAACGCTTTAAAACATTTTGAAAACGTTCTATTTTAAATGGTTTTCGTATCCATCATTTTTAAATCTTCACAAAATGTTTCCTTTCAAACTTCTAAAAACTTGTTTACTGGGTAGTGACTGGATTTCCAGAGGCAAAATGGAAATGTTTGAAAATTGTAATGTCCCACACTTATTGGGTGTACTCTTAGATAAATAATGCCTTTTGTTTCACTATTTGTCCTACCTTTTATGAGATTTTGTCAATTTACAGACGTAGAACAATCTCAAAAATCCAAAATGGATGCAATATATACCAAACTTCGAAGATTTAAACTTTAATTCTCAAAAAGTAATGTGTAAAAGTTGTACATTTACAAAAAACTCGAAATGGCCACACTGAACAAATACACAAACAAGCATTTCACAGATACAGGACATTCCAAAACGGGGGACGGGGCTAATCCATTTAACATTAAATATTTGATATGACAGCCATTTTGTTTTCGAAACAAGACCAAATTACTATCAGGCTAACTTTTTTCATCATATATCTTTGGTGCAAATTTGATGAACCTAACTGCAATATTTCAAGTTTTAGAGCATTTTAATGATTTTGAAAAAATTGGCTATGGCGGCCATTGTGTTTTTTATAATAAGGCCAAAACTGTTCTCAGGCCAAACATTTGCAGGCTAGGACTTTTAATGCACTTTTCAGCACCAGTAATAAGGGGGACAGAAGGACGTTTTAGTGTGATGACCCCATTTAACCTCGAAGCAGGTGTCAAAGGTCAAATTCAACACCTGGAAACGATTCCCAGGCCATGACTTTCTACAAGTTGTTTTCACATTCTGAACCACTAGGAGCAATATTAGGGGCGATATAAGGCCGTTTTAATGGGATAACCCCATTTGACATTAAACATGTGATATGGCCATTTTGTTTTCAGAACAAAGTCAAAATTACTCTCAGACTAGCTTTTGTGCAAATTTGATAAAGCTAGCTGGAATATTTCAAGATTTAGAGCACCTTTATGATTTTCAAACAATTGGCTATGGCGGCCATTTTGTTTTTCAAAATGAGGCCAAAGTTTTTCACAGACAGATGTTTATAGCCATAAACATTCCCTGGAAATTTGGTGAAGATATCTTTATAAATGAAAGAGATGTTAAGGTTTATATAAAAACGTGATGAATGGACGGGCGCACGTAATGAAGGCGTTTTATAATCTCCCGACCATGGCCTTCGGCCGCAGGTGGAAGATAAAAATGGTGCACAGAAGAATGTCCATCAGTAAGAATGCCCATCATGTACTCTGCCCATCAGAACAATGCCCATCAGGAACTTTGCCTATTATTTTTTTTACTTTAACCTTTCTAATCTCTCTGTACACATCTCCCCTTAGTACACTTATTGGTAAACACAAAGGTGTAAACTTCCATTTTTATGCTGATGATACACAACTTTTTGTCCATCTCTCACACATGAATGCCTCGGCTGCCTTTGATAAGTTGAACAGATGCCTTCAAGATGTCAAAGAATGGATGCCGTCTAGCAAACTTAAACAAAATCCTGATAAAACTGAGTTCATACTTTTTGGCTCCAAGAAACAGAGAGAAAGGTTAAATGCATGTTTCCCAATTGATATCCTGAGAAACCCCCTTCACCCCACCGAGTCTGTGAGGAACCTGGGTGTGTGGTTTGACTGATTTTTCCTTCTCTAAACACGTCCAGAATGTTTGTAAAGGCTGCTTTAGTCAACTGAGGGATTTTAGAAATATTAGGCAGTTCTTGACTCAGGATGCATCTGTATCGGTTGCCAATGCTTTTGTTAGTAGTCAGTTGAACTACTGTAACTCACTTTTCAGGAGTCTCTCTAAAGTCAATCTTCATAGATTACAGTCTATCCAAAATAGCGCTGCTAGAATTGTTACAAATTTGTGTAAATACACTCGGATAACTCCGGTACTCAGGAAACTCCATTGGCTCCCTATTCAGTTTCACTCAGAGTTCAAACTGGCTACCCCGGTGTACAAGTCTATTCATACTGGTTTCCCTAAATATTTTGCTTCACACCTATCTACATACCGCACTACCTACAATACTAGATGCAGTCAGAGTGTTGCCAATTTCCTCAAGGTACCAAAATTTCAAATACAATTCACAAGTCCACTAAGCAGTTTGGCTTCAGTTTTGCCTTTGATGCTCCCACTGTTTGGAATTCACTTGCTGAAGACATCCGTGCATCACCCACTATTGCCTCTTTTTAGAAAGAAGCTCAAAACCTATCTCTACGCAAAGGCATATCCTCCTTAGCTCATTTTCTCTTATGGCTTCTCTGTGGTGCCAACCTGTTTTTGTCCCTGGACTTTGAATTAGCATATTGCTATTGTCTTGTTGTGCCTTAGAGTCCACTACTCAGTGGAGATTAAGCGCTATAAAAGTCAAATTAGAATTAGAATTAGTTAAGTATTACTTAAAGTCAGTTTTATGATTTAGTAAGCAATTCTGATTGCTTACATACACTACTGGAGATTTATTTTTGTAATTTAAAATTAATGATCTAAAAGTGTAATCTTCACTGCAAATTCAATAATCTTACACATTGCATTTTCTGTAATCTTGCATGACTGTTCTAAGGTCCTGAATACTTATCTGAGGCCAATCTCAGTAGGAATCATATTCATCACAAGGAAACTGTGTCAGCTAGATCAGTGGTACATAAGCCGAAATTCTTCAGTGCAACCCCTTTTGATTGTATTCAAGCATGTTTGTATTAAGTGCAATTGTGAATCTATTTGTCAGTGAGCTATAAGCTGTTAATGGAATCCTTTTATTAAAGCGAACATATATGAATAGGATGAAGCTGTTAGTTGTTGATAATGCAATCAAGGTAACATAGTAAGCATTATTTACGTAATTAAAGTCAATGTAATAAAAATGAGGCTTAAAAATTCATGGGCAAAATTACACGGAATTCCACCAAAAATTCCCTGAAAAATTGGTAATGGACAAAGTACCTAATGGACATTCTTCATAGATTCAAAAACCCACAGTAGCATATAAATCAGTATAAAAGCCCTCGAACTAAATGATGCATAGCACATTTACACCAGCACTGCCAAGTATGGGTAATTCTCCGTGGTGCGCAGAAATAAGCCTGGTGGAAAAAATGATGGTGGAAAAAAGCCTGGTGGAAGAAAAGCCTGGTGGAAAGAAAGCCTGGTGGAAAGAAAGCCTGGTATGTTTTGAAAAACATGGGAAAAAAGCCTGGAGTTTCTTTTTTTTCTGTACATATCAAGATTAATGATAAAGTAGAACTAAAACATTAATTTATTCTGATCATTTTCTTCAAACAAGAAAACACTTTATGTATGCTCTACAAACTTTTATGCATATACCTGCTCAGAATTGGGTCCAGAATTGGAACATAGCTTAAAACCTTTCATTATTGTCAAAGGGAATGAGAAGTCTTTCTAGTATCTACTGTGAACTTCAGCACAAATAAATAAGACATATACTGATATTATTTTAAAACAACTGCTGAGAAAGCATAATAAAGTGATGTACTTTTGTATTCTATATTGATAAAAATAAATTGTACTAGAAAAATAAATTCTGTGTACAAAACAAATTTTTAAATCAAATGGTTGAAATGGTGTGGTAACTTTACTTCACCATTAATCTTGATATGTATCAAACCTAAAAAAGACACCAGGCTTTTTTTCATCTTTTCCAAAACAGACCAGGCTTTCTTTCCACTTCTTTCCACTGCTATTTTTTCCACCAGGCTTTTTTCCACCAGGCCTTTTCCCCGGATTCTTTTTTCGTGACCCCCAGGGTTTTTTTTTCTACTAGGATTTTTTGTTGATTCCCTAGTTTTCTACTTTGGCTTTTTTAAAAGTTTTTTTTTTCAAACTAGGGTTTTTCTTCTACACTCAATTGTCAAACACATACAGGCTACAGCAGTTTACTGCCATGAACAACACATGAAACCATAAAATAAACTTCAAAGGGGATTCCCATAATTAACAATTGTACAGCTGAAAAATATTATGGAGAGAAACATACTTTAATCTAAATTTGCATGCCACAATGTTTCGTTTTCAACTTTTTCCTTTTTAAATAACATATATTTTAATCATTTTCCTTTAAACACATACAAATCAATTGATTAAATTTAGTGAAACCTTTTCAGGATTTAACTTTTTTTTCAGTTTAATCTTATTATAACTACTCTAGCTAATTCTAACCAAAACATAGAAGTGCATAAATTATTAATTGGAGTAAGTGATTCCAGATTTTAAAATTGTACATCACTTCTTTAAACATACACTGGTGACCAAAAAAGGTTTACAAAAACAGTTATTCACAAAAGATGTAATCCAATTTGTTTGAGGATGAGACCCACACAAAAGAGCCCAATCCCATTTGATATTGGGACAGTTTAACAATGACACAGATTTAATAACCGTCACTTTAAACATGTATATTACAATAATAGAGGCAGATCTAGGAATGGAGGATTGGAGGTTTGGCATGGACAGGGATACAAATGCCACATGATAAAGGTTTCAAAATCTGAAGTGGCGGGGGGGGGGGGGGGGGGGGGGGGGGGGGTGCGCCCTACACACACCCTGGATCTGCCTCTGTTATGTATGTTACATTTTTAAAGCAATAAGGAAGATATAAATGGGGAATGCAGGTGGAAATAATATTTGAAAATCACTTGTTGAAAACGAAAAAGAGAAAAGCAATTAGGATGGACATAATGTGACTTTATAGCATCAGATCAGAAGTTAGTAATGCAAAGGTGAATTGAATTGGGATAAATATAATTTGAAAAACAAGAACAGTCGTCATTACACAAAAGGGACTGCCACTTGCATTGATATAAACAGACTGGGGGTCCACGATAAGGAGTTCTTGACAAAAGGTGGAATGCATTCATATTAACTGGTTGAAGATTATTTGGATTGATACAAACTGATTGAAGATATTTTGTTAAGAACACTAATTCTACGTTTATTAATGGCTCAAACCATTCAATATACAATACAATATTTACACGATTGTCTTACACACTTCAACAACTATATCAAGTAGAAGTCCAAAGTCTGTTTCCCTTTGGTATGGGATATCAGCTGTGTTCATTCTCTTAATTCAGAGTGCGGTGTTCCCAATCTCAGGATATGGAAAAATTATTATCTGTTGCCAAATACCTCTTGGGCGATCTTTTCAAAATAGTGGCTCACCTTTTGTTGTTGTTTCTCATATTTGTGATTAACACATTTATCATAATATCTTCTCACTCTAACAGTGCATCTGCCCAGTATTGGTATTTAGTCTTCCTACCAATCCCTACCCCCAACCAACCCGCCTTGTGTTATCAAGAGCTGCAGGTGCATGGGTTGCACCATAATACCAAAATTGATCATCCTCACCCTCTGCAGCCTCTTCCTTAGCCTTTGTCATAGTTTCAAATATCTCCAGAATGAACATGAGCCGCTAATGTCCAGCACATCTCATTTTCCATTGTCCCAAAGTCCAAACTCATGCTAATTTCTCTATGAGCAGTCAAGTCTCTCAGTTTGCAAAAAGGTGAAATCCTGAATGAGACAGATTGGTCGTATATCCTCAGTAAGCACCTGCAACTCTTCACTGGAGAGTCAAACTAAGTAATCGTGTACATGTCTCTTCGTTAAAGCAGAGCCATTTTCTTCATTCAACAGCATATTATATACAAGACGGTTTCTTACAGTACACATGAATATGAATGATTAATGTTGAAGGAAAAGTGAAACCCCTGTCGCTTCCTCAATGGCCAGATATGTTGTTTCATACTTACAATAGCTGTTCCCCATTGGAATGGTTGCTTATAGATTTATCCCCAAAAATGTATGACATCTAATTCTGTTTTTTTTGTACATGTTGAGGCGAGTAAGAGAGCAGGAATGAAGTAATCTACAGAATAAAAAAAGTGAAAACCCCCATTCTGCCACAAAATATACGAGGACGAGCACCAGCTTCTCAAAAGTTGGTTTGAAATTTGAATACATCCACACATCCATGTATTGTTTACAGGCAATTTTTGAAGACAGAAGAACCATCATGCTGGTCAAATAAATGAAAAGGTGGCCAGAAAAAGCAAAATCATACATTTCTACGAGTAGGCTGCCTATGACCGAGTGCAACAGAATCCATGTAACTACAATGCATTCAAAACAGTCTGGCCAGAATTGTTTGCAGAACCACAGGTCTTTCTCACACCACTCCACTAAGAAAAGCCCTTCATTGGCTACCCATAAGGCACCGTTGCATCTTCAAGACTGCCTTGTTGGTATATAAATACCTACATACTAACTGTCCAAAATATTTCAGCCCATTTCATAAAGTTAGACAATGTGCCTATAATACTCGGTTGAGTCAATCTGATGGTATAATTCTACATGTTCCTCAATACCAACCATCTATTTACAAATCCACAAAGCAGTTTGGTCTAAGCTTTGCATATGATGCTCCCAAAATATGGAATGAACTCCCTGATAATGTAAGATCTGCCACTTCCATTGCTTCCTTCAGAAAAAAAAACTTAAGGCATACCTATTCTCCCAAGCTTATCCTCCTTAGTATTTTCCACCTCATATGGCATTCTCCGTGATGTCGACCATAGCTATGGACAAGGACAATGATTTTTGAAACTATGCTTATGATGTTGCGCCTTAGAGTCTGTCACTTCGACAGAGATTAAGCGCTATAAAAGTTGAATTGGAATGTAACATATCAAACGTCAGTTACAATGAACATTTTGTGGATGCAGATATGAGACTACAAACCTTAGACTCATATGGAAAATGTTACGTTAATGTTTAACAATATTATCAGAGATGCCTGTACCCCACACAACAGGGAAAAAGCATTGAATACCAGGATATGTAGAGGAGTTGAAATAGTATAAAGGTATGGAGACTATAAGAATAAACAGTGTAAGTTATGCAAAGGTGCGGGAGATAGAACATGGAAGAGAGCATTTTTGTATATAAAGACAAAGATTCAAAACAAGGCAATTCCATAGCAAGATAATAGCATTAATTAGTATACTAATTTATTTATTTGGGGTTTTACGTCGCTTTCAACACTGTACAGGTCATATCACGATGGGTAGTTGGAACGGCAGAGGAAACCAGTACATACAGTTCGCTAGGGTTCTGTACTGTAAACTGCCGACCAACGGCAAGCAACTACCAGCTTTCCCACTTGAAGCCGTGCCGGGATCGAACCCCGGCCTCAGAGGTGGGAGGCGAGAGTGTTACCACTCTGCCACCATGGCCCCTGGCGTGTATCTAAAATATTTTTTTCATCTACCTGGTACATTGTTTTTTGTTTTGCAGACACAATATTTTGTAAAAAATAAAAACTTAATTTGATGCATTCGCAGATTTTTTATTCCAAAAATTTCTTCCAAAAAACATTGTACAATATCTATTGCAGATGTTCTAAATATATGAAAAAGATTTTTTTTGTAGTTATTACGACAAAAACTATTTTAAAATTTACACACCTATTAAACAGGGTCATTTTTAAACAAGCTGATATTATTTGCACTTTTATCAAAAGGGTTCTCTTCATATAAAAATTTTGATAACATGAAACCATAGAATAGTGTACTTTTGTTTTATACTTTTTTGTTTGAACACCATCATATTAACTCGAATGCTTAGCCTTCTTCAGCCTCTTCCTCATCAAACTCTCCCTCCTCCTCAGCTGTGGCATCCTGGTACTGCTGATACTCAGACACCAAGTCATTCATGTTAGATTCAGCCTCAGTGAACTCCATCTCATCCATACCCTCACCAGTGTACCAGTGGAGGAAAGCCTTACGTCTGAACATAGCTGTAAACTGCTCAGAGATACGCTTAAACATTTCCTGGATGGCTGTACTGTTACCAATGAATGTACCAGACATCTTGAGACCTCTGGGTGGGATGTCACATACAGCAGTTTTCACATTGTTGGGGATCCATTCCACAAAGTAGCTGCTGTTCTTGTTCTGGACATTCAACATCTGTTCATCAACCTCCTTCATAGACATACGTCCTCTGAACATTGCAGCCACAGTGAGATAGCGACCATGGCGTGGGTCACAGGCAGCCATCATGTTTTTAGCATCAAACATCTGCTGAGTTAGTTCAGGTACAGTTAATGCTCTGTACTGTTGACTTCCTCTTGAGGTGAGAGGGGCAAATCCTGGCATGAAAAAGTGGAGACGTGGGAAAGGCACCATGTTGACAGCCAACTTCCTCAAGTCAGCATTGAGTTGACCTGGGAACCTGAGGCAGGTAGTTACACCAGACATGGTGGCAGAGACCAGATGGTTAAGATCACCATAGGTTGGAGTGGTCAATTTTAGTGTACGGAAGCAGATGTCATACAAAGCTTCATTGTCAATACAGTAGGACTCATCTGTATTTTCAACCAGCTGGTGGACAGATAAAGTGGCATTGTATGGCTCTACCACAGTATCAGATACCTGCAAAATATGACATTAAATTTTACTTTTCATTTAAAGGTAAAAAAGTACAATGTTTATTTATCTAGTGCTCTAAATCCTGCCTGGTACTTTATCAGTTATATTGTGACTGACAGTTGGACGGGTAGGGGAAAGCAGTACATGCAGTAAGTCAGGGTTCTGTGCTCTAAGCTGTTGACTAACAGCAAGCAGGTACCATCTTTCACAGATAAGGTCAGACTGGGATTCATAGTCTTATCTCAAGAGTCTGGAGGTGTGTTACCATGGTGCCACTATGGCTCCACAATACCTTGGCAAAGTACTATTGTTACATGTAAGGGTATTGTGCCAGTGCATTATAGTATGTGAATCTAGATTTCTTTTACCATACAAGGGCTTTCAATTATTGATTTTATCTGTACTCTCCTGAAGTGGCCTAGTTAGCATTGATCTATGTTGTACCCTGCAGTTGTGATAATATAATTATTTGGGGAGGTTTGAGAACCTTCTGTATATTTGGTCTTTCCTGCAAATTTATCAACGTGTTTACATATTTTTGTAGAACCTTCTAAAGTCTCCAGCTATATATAAAGAATAGAAGGCTTAACCGCAGATATTGTTAAACTGGTGTGCTATATGGACAGAGGGGCTATATCAAACTGTGGATTTAATTACCTGTGTTTAGAAGATCCGAACTGCTTGTTATATACGTTTTGTGAACACTAATTGGAGCTAACTGGATTTAGTATCTAGATATCCTGGATAGTGAATTGCTGTTGATCAAATGCTATGATTCACATCTCGCACTGAACAGCCGAGTTCTGCAGACATACTGAACATTTGGATACAGACGTTTTGTTCTGGTGAACACTTGGACAACTGGACAGCTTTCTGGACGGAATTGTCAGTTAGGTGTAAGACTGTTGTTAGGTCAGACTGGTTTGCCTAATGTATTATTGTGTGAAGGGAAGTATCTCACTTGACTAATTTTATTTAAGCTGTCACCTTATTTTTTAAGTAAAACTATCTTTCCTGTTACAACGTGGAAGCAACCAGAGATTACAACCATGATTGACCATGGACTGCAACAATATTATGATGTTACATACAAATTCTAAAGGCTATAAATATTTTCAGCATGTAGGTCAAATAACATGTAAACATTCCATTTGATCCCAATTGGTTTCTCTTGTACACATCAAAATTAATATAAAATAGTAATTACACATAGTTATGTTTGGAAACTTACTATTACAAACAGCTTACAATGCCAGATAATGTTATATTGCTATATTTTGTATACTTCCATCCTTTTGCAGTTTTCATAATGAAACTTATTAACTGCCACTAACCTTAGGAGAAGGCACCACAGAGAAGGTGTTCATGATTCTGTCTGGATATTCTTCACGGATCTTGCTGATCAGCAGAGTTCCCATACCAGACCCAGTACCACCACCCAGTGAATGAGTCAGCTGAAATCCCTGTAGACAGTCACAGCCTTCAGCCTCCTTCCTGACCACATCCAGTACAGAGTCCACCAACTCAGCACCCTCTGTGTAGTGGCCTTTAGCCCAGTTGTTCCCAGCACCACTCTGTCCAAAGACAAAGTTGTCTGGACGGAAGATCTGGCCAAAAGGTCCAGAGCGGACAGAGTCCATGGTACCAGGCTCAAGATCAACCAGAACAGCACGGGGCACATATTTGCCACCTGTAATTAAAATAGCATTTTGTTTAAATTCAATATTTATTTTGAAAAATTCCAAGTAAAGTATTTCTAGCTTCAAATTACATATCAATTAACACATGTTCTGAGGACATGCCACTTTAATTAGGAATAGTGGGAGACAAAAGAGTAGATATTAGATAATTAAGATTTTGGATTACAAGTTACCAGATATTTTCCAATTATGGCTGGAGCAATGACCTTTGTCCACATCCTTAGGTGTGTATGCTAATATGTTGCACATTGCACAACTGAAACAATAACTTATTATTATATCCTTTTAAAAAGTAGTGTCAAACACTAGAGGAAGTCTGTAGATGTATTTATCACAAGTTGTTGTGAAGTGCCTCTGAAGTCAAAACTATTGACGTGTCAGTCAAGGGACTATTTATCAAACTTGATAGTCACCATGTCACTAAACCCGACCTGAAATTATTACTATTGAATACAAATTTTGGATTATCCCAACGTTATAACATAAAGACAATTAAAATAACATTTTGCTGCAACACTGGAAAACTGTCCTTTTCAGTGAAATGTAAGGTTGGGGTAAACCACAATTATTACACTGTTATAAACTATCCTTTATAGTGATAAGGAACATATGCTGGAAGACCTATATAAACTGACCATAATTCAGGTCATGGTGATTTAGTAGTACTTCATGTATACTTTGCCAAAAATGAAAGATACATGGTAATTAATTCTTTATAAAACTTGAGTATCTTTTTTGAGCAAATATATTTATAGTGGACAATTGTAAGTATGAAAATTGCTTTCACCAACAGTGTTGGATGAATAACAAATAAAAATATACAGATGTCCTGGTGTTAATCACATTGGGGATAACATTTGATATCACATCTGTCATCATGCGGTCAAACATGGTAAATTCACATCTTTAAGGCCTATCTCATTGTCTGCTTTGATATTAGAAGGACATGAACCCATCTAACTTTAGATGGCACATACATATTTGTTGCTTAAGCACTTGTTAAAGATTTTATAAATTCTTACCAGTGGCCTCATTGTAGTAGACATTGATTCTCTCCAACTGTAGATCAGAGTCCCCATGGTAGGTTCCAGTTGGATCAATTCCATGTTCATCAGAGATCACCTCCCAGAACTTGGCTCCAATCTGGTTTCCACACTGACCAGCCTGGATGTGTACGATTTCCCTCATGTTGAATGGTCTGTGGAGACGTTTGGACTTCACAAAAATGATAAAAAGGAATTGACACTCTCGAGTACAAGAACTTTTGTGATTGATGCATTTACCAGCAAATCAGTCCTATTTATAATGGGTCTGTTGGGTTACCAAGGAAGATTTACATTGACTGGGGATTACTGCAAATAAGTGATAAAATATATCACTATTATATATAAGTGGATTATCGTTATTGTGGTTAGCTATAGTGTTTTGGATTTCCCAAATGAATGCGTCCTTAGACTTGTCAGTATTATACATATTTATTGACTAAATCTTTATTCACCAGGTAAGTCAGATTGATCAGGTACATTTCTGAATGAAGCATTAAGACTTTTTATTTTTACTTTTTCGGATAACATAATCCCCTAATAACATTAGACATGTTTTACAGCTTATGTTGTCATTCCAAAGATACAGCTTTACATAGAGGAGGCAAAATGCTAAATAGTCTTGCAGTGTAAAAACGATTGATATTACAACATTAGTATTGCATCTTATTTACAAACAGCATCAGAGACGCCCGTAAACCACAGTCTGGAGGAATAGCCCTGGACAAAAAAGTTGAAAATGTACAAAGATTAGTATTTCAGACCAGACATTGTAAGTCATGTACAGGAGCAACGGCAACGCAAGATCTATTGTAATTTATTGTTTTAAAAACTTTTCTTGAGTAAATATATTTATTAATTGAAGGATAGCCACAAATGGAGATCACACAATTAAGTAGACGTATATATAATAATCTGTTACAGCAATCCGTATAGCTTTGTAATGGGATTTTAATTCATTCAATTTGGTTCAATGTTGCTTTGAACATCTCGTACAGGTCAAATTATGACGGATAGTTTTAAAGGTAGAGGAAGCCAGCTCAACTACATGATTAGCATGAAGTGGGTCAGCTCATGAAGTGTGTCAATTTTTCATGAATTTACACAACGTAATAAAAAGTTGCATACTTGTATCCTAAATCTACTTGAAATAATCTACAATTAAAAACATATCAGTTTTGTTTTGATATCACTTAAATTCAATAATTTAAACATTTAATTAAAACATTTCCCCATAGTTCTTGAAGGGGAAATAGCCTATCCAAAATGATAAATATATTTTAACAAAAGTATTTTTTCATTAATATATTGGTATTTCCTTTCTTGTATTCTTTCTTCATGAATTTATAACTAAAATAATAGCTAAAAAGAAAAAAAAGAATAATATTGTGATAATAGGCATAAGTGAGAAACATTAACAAATGAACCCACTTCATAAATGTTTTATGTGGAAGTTTTTAAAAGATTTTGGCCAGTTGCCATTATAAAAGTAAGTTATGTAATTATATGATGTTACTTGTTTTTCCCTTCATCTTCGTACTAAATTATGTTTCTACATAATTAAATTTTTACACAGCACCTAAAAAAATCAACCCACTTCATGCCAAACCATTTTAGGTTGGTCAAGATTCTGTACTGTAAATTGTGAGACATCGCTAAGCAACTACAACTTGCTCATATGGGGTTGGGTCTAGGGTTCAAACTGATGACCTCATAGTTGGGAGGCTTGTGTCTTATCTACCACACTATTGAGCCCCAGCCCATTTGTAACAGGAGAAATGCCCCTTGAAGGTGGCAGTAGAAAACATTTTGGCTGAGCCAAGAACAAAGATCAAACCACGGTCATACAATTTCATCACACACCTACATCCCCTAACCAATGTGCCCATCAAGTTACAGCTTTCTTCACCTTGCAGTTTGTGACATATAGCCCAGACAAGATTAAATAGGCAAGATCATAGGTCAAGTCAAGGCTACCACCATGATGTTGTGCACCTACATTTCCCAAATCAATATCATTCGCAAATAATGTCCTACCTTGTATGTCCTCTGAGATATAACCCAGGCAAGATTTTAAACATAAGGGTCACTACAGCAAGGTTAAAGGTCACGAGATCACATTGCTTACATACGGCTTCCAACCAATGTCCCTGTCAAGAATCAATTTCCTACACCTTACAGTTTTCAAGATAAAACCCAAACAAGATCTTAAAGATCAAGATTAATACAGCAAGGTCAAATCAAGGTCACACCAGAAGGTTGCACACCAACACCCTCACCCCAAATCCCTGTCAAGTATTGTTCCTACAACTTTTGTCAGGACAAGATTTTAAAGGTAAGGGTCATTATTGTAGGCAACATCAAGACCAAACTAACCAAGTTTCTACAGCATACAGCGAAAATAAGAGTTTTCCTGCCGACCACCTGCTTGCCCAGGCACATACCATGGGTGAATATAATCCCCTCACGCCATGACATTGTAAAACTACATCCCCAAGCAATAATTTTATCAAGTATCAACTTCCCACACTTAGAGCTTCTGAAATAATAGTGATGGCTGGATAAATGAATGAAGTCACGCGGATGCGCGGACAATGATTTTACATTAACGGCGACTGTGCAATAAACCAGTAGACAAATATGTACTTTATTTGGGGATGCGACCATTTTACATTTATACTGACTGCTCATACATTATGTCTGGAAACTAGTAGAGAAAACGGTTAAAATCACTATGTGAAGACAAAAGAAAACTGTACACAGAATAATATATTTGCAATTATTAAGGCTACCTTCTTGATTGTTTATGTGGGGTTTTACGTCGCTTTCAACACAGTACAGGTCATATCAACAGGTAGTTGGAAGGGCAGAGGAAACCAGTACATACAGTTCATTAGGATTCTGTACTGTAAACTGCCGACCAATGGCAAGCAACTACCAGCTTTCCCACTTGAGGCCGTGCCGGGAATCGAACCCCAGCCTCAGAGGTGGGAGGCGAGAGTGTTACAACTCTGCCACCGTGGCCCCGGCTACCTTCTTGATAAATGCAAATAGAGATAAACATGCGGAAAGTAAATAAACTCGTAAATACTTTTAATATAACCCCCAAGTGTCACGCAGTCATTATTACTGACATCATTTCATTCATTAATTTCTTTGTGGTTTATTTGTTTGACAAATGAATGAGGCAGCGACTACATGTTTTAAACTCGAATATCTATCAGTCTATGTGATTGGTTCATAACAAATGCTTCGTAAATTAATTGTCATGCTTCTATGTATGAATGAAGTCATGTGGATGTGCAGACAACCATTTTCCCTTAACAGTGACTGCGCTAACAACCGGCAGACAGATAAATATGAACTTTAATATGGGGATGCGCAGACAACTATTTTATAGTTACACTGACTGCGCACACATTTTCACTTCTAGAAACCAGCAGACAGAACGGTTAAAAAAGACTCAAATGAGCTGGCAAGAACAATACAAAAAACATTGTTTTCAAGGACATACAGGACCTTTCTCAAAGACAGACTTAGTGCTAGACAAGCTTTTTACTTTATAAATATACTCTGATAACAATATTTTTAAAAATCAAAATGGCAGAGTGTATAACTATACCCCTTAATGTACAGATATGTGTACAAATATTAATGCAGAATTTTGATCTTTAAGGGCTTAAACAGCGGTAGCAACCCAGTACATAACTTTAATCAAAGATTCAACTAATAAATGTGTTAAGAATACAGGAGTGTAGATCCAGCCACATCAGACAGCCAGGGACACACTGGGACAGACTTTCAAGCACTGCCACTTGTGGGAGTCGAACCCCCACTGCAGCGTGAGCGAATGATGAGATGCTACTGTTGACAACAGAAATACAGACTTTTTGAGCATTTCAAGTGTGAATTATTGGTAGAGAAATGGATATAACATTTAAAATGCTATTTTTTTCCACGCCTTCACTTCTAACTATGACCTCTTCCACCTTTCTTCATGGTAGTGATTTTATTCATCCAGTTTGATACTATCTAGTCAATAATCATACCTTGACAGGCAGTACATTTTGTTTATGGTATTGTACAAAACCGTTATTTTTAAGCATCTTTTGATTATGTTTTAACTTTATGAGACTGATTTATTATAGTTTTTCTGGAAATTTTTACTATTTTCATGATTAAATTCAACGGATAAAGGGGGGGGGGGGGGGGGTAGATTCTAGGAGATTAAACCCAAGTTACAGTTATCAGATGAAATGTAAAAATTGATTGCGTTGTTGTGCTTGATATTTGCCCCTTTGAATCTTTGGAAACCCTTTTTGTAATATCTATTGAATCAAATGAACCAAACTAATTTAAGCATGTTTAAATGTACTGCTCAGCTACCCAAGTTCGTCGCCTACCCAAGGTCGTCACTAGCATTTTTTGACAGTATTAAAACTTCTTCACAAGTGTCTTTCGTTGTAGAGTTGTAAATTATCATTGATTCATTTATTTCAGTATCAATGTTGCATGTCCTTAACAGTTTTTAAAGCAGGTGACGAACTTGGGTAGGCGACGAACTTGGGTAGCTGAGCAGTAAATAGATAAAAAAATTAATGGGGAATTATTTGACGAGTCAACGTTGTCACTTGTGGGAGTCAAACCCGCAGAAGTGACAGTATTCTGTATTATAAAACTTAATACAACTATGTGTACCATTTGGATAACGAGTGTCAATAAAAAGAAACTGCTTAGAGAAATCCGTCACTTGCCCTTAAAAACTGTCAAGGACATGCAATTTTTATTTTTAACAGATATAACAAGTGCGTTCAACAGTGATATATAAATCTACCATGAAAGAGAATTGTGAAGGGGTTTCAATATTATCACGAAGTGCTAGTGCACTTCTCTGGATGAAGAACTTCACTGGCTGAGCAATAACGTACAGAGTATGAGCCTTTGAATAACATTAAAAATTAAAATACACCAGCCACAGTATGGATATTTACTGCTTCACTGCCAGTAAATTGTTTACCAGCATAGTGAACCCGCCTACCAGTGAACATTCAACAGCTAGGGTCATATTGGGACAGGTCCTCAGCATTACCACTTTTGGAATTAGAACCCACACAGAGGAGGCACCCTGTGATTAGATGCCAAACTTGTTCACTTGCTATGTCACTGTGGAACTTGCTACTGCTACCCTGCATAAGTTGGCCGCAGTCATAAGTTGGCCGCGGCTCATTTACAGGCTCCAGAAAGACAAATAGGTTATTGTACACCAATAAAAACTGTTGCATATAATAAGTTTAACAATAATACATGGTTACAGAGTGTAGTAGGCCTCTCATGTTAAAGCCCTGTGAAGCTGTGGTGAGGGCGTCCAATTTATGACTGCGGCCAACTTATGCAGGGAAGCAGTAGAGGTCAAGTACAAATTCTAAGCAAAATAGATGTTCAAAGACATTTCTGGTTTGCAATAAAAACGCAGATAATGGAATAACTTGTGAAAATAACAATCTTTAAAATAATGTTACAGAGTATATTTCCAGTATTAATGAAGTGTAAATCATTTTACAATTTGGTTCAAGCTGAATAAAATTTTAAGCAGGAAATGGAATTTAAATTTAAGGCATTTACTACAACACGAGTTTACCAAAAGATAGACCGAGTTTCTGTCCTGTCGTGTATTGCTGTTGATATTTCTGATGGTACGCAATGGCGAGGGACAGAGGTCACATGTACTGCCTTGCTACCAATTAACGCCGGGTACCAATTTTCGCCAGACAAAATTTAAATAGACATAACTTGACCAAAAGTACGTCCCAAGTCTAGCAAATAAGATAAACCTATTTCAACAGTGAATAGAACAGATACACAATGAAGAGCTTTCAAAATGTGTGGCCATTACTGAAATATAAACGTTTTATTTTCTGGTGGCGATAATTGGTATCCGGCGATAATTGGTAGCAAGGCAGTACCTGTTTTCTGTGTAAATTTTGGACGGCATATTTGTACACATATTACCACAAATATGAAGTGTTATTTGGTTTCTTTAAGGTCTGTATATGTGCCGTTCACTTATACGTCATGCCAATCAAACTGGCATGTATATATTGCAACCAATTTTCAAAATGTAAACAAACCTTCAACGTTACATAGTTATCTACAAAAAAATTCCTGGCTTCTAAAAGCAGTTTAATTTAATAACATATGTATTGGAAACTGGATACAGATATAATAGACATGATAATAACTTTTTAAAGTGAATGCAATAATTCCCCACAGTTCAAGATTTACACAGAAAACAGGTACATGTGAGCTCTGTCCCTCGCCATTGTGTCCATCAGTATATCAATAGCAAGTGGCGACGTGACAGAAACTCGGTCTAACCAAAAGATTGCCAGGAGCACTCACATAAATAAATGACAGACCGAGGCATTAAATATCACCCAATATTTATCCCAAAAATATTACAAAGATATCTTATAGAGACTGTAAATGTCACCGTTTAATGTAACGTTAACATATGCATGTACTTTACCGAATTTACCATAAAGACTATGAAATACCTTCAGGCAAGAAGTTTTGTTAAAAATACTCACATGCAACACGTTTCGTTGAAGACACTACACAAACAGTTTCAACCAAGTGTTTTATGAAATGCAAAGTGCAACAGACCATGCCAAAACAAATCACGTGGGCAACTAGACTGAATACTGGGTATATGTTTCACTTGATATAAACCTTAAACTCCACAACTTTTTGTTATATTTAGAAAAACCATCTAAAACGACAAATATAATTGTTTTTGTAACAGGGCTGTTGTTTAAGTTTTTTTTCTAATAACATACAGGAATATCTTTTTATGTGCTACATAAATAAAGGTAATCTACACGTCTTTACGTGAAAGTAGAAAGAAAAAATAAAAATAAAGAGAAAAACTTTAAGGCCATGTCATTTTAACTCTTTCCTACCCATTGGACTAATATCCAATCAATAATGTAATATTGAAAAATGCTGATTGAAATTTGAAATTGGGTTTTGTCGCTCTTTTAATGGACCAATGTACGTCCGCTTGGTTAGAAAGGTTTTCACAGCCTGCATTGTTGAACCTCCAAATCCATAACACCTTGATCTTTAGTTTTTTTGTGCATGTATTTGTCTGTCATGTTGGTAGTTAACTCACAGACCTGTCCCAATATAAACCCTAGCTGTTGAACGGGACTTAAAACCCTAACTTTCAATTTTGATATATTTGGGTTAACATTGCTCTTACCACATTGTATAGAACGGTGAGGAGTTTTGCCTGGCTCTTGAATGGGACGTAAAAACAACTTTCAAGTAGTTTTACTAGCAGAGAAAACCAGTATATACAAGTTGGTCAAGGTTCTTCACTGTAAACCCACAACACCACTTAGACCTCTAATGGGTTTGTGAGATACATGCCTACCAGTATGCATGTCAGGTCTTTTTTTCACTGCCAAGGTGTACCTGGAACATTGCAAACCATTTCTAATCCTGCTCTGTGCTGTATTTTGGCACACCATAACTTGGCACAATCTAGTACAGACCACTAATCAGCAACCACAGATTATAAAAAATAATTAGTCTAGTAAATTTCAGTATACAAACTGTTCCAGGTTGGGACAGTAATTTAAGTGGTCCGTCTACATGGAAACATTCTACTAATGCAATTCATTTTTTGTGGCTAAATTCTATCTATAGCTTGCACTTTTTTCAACGCATATTTAATCTTGACGCGGTATTAGATTCCAATTTGGCCCTCTCTGATCATGTATCTCACGTCACAAAATACACTAGGTTCCAAACAAGAGATCTTTATAGAATTCAACACCTGCTTGACCTCAAAACATCAGTTGTTCTGGCTATTGCTTTTATTGAGTGGTAGATTGAACTGTTGTAATTCCTTGTTTGCATCACACAGTGATTTTGAATTCAGATTATTGCAAGGCATCCAGAACTCACTTGATAGGGTTTTCACTCATTCTTCGAAAATAACTTTATTGACATGCATGTAAATACAGAGTACCAAAAAAAAAAAAGCTTCATCATGTATAAACTTCTAAAACATGGCCAACTTTAATGAAATAATCCATCCGTACACTTGATATAGAAAGACGACACGTGGCAGCATAAATCATACAAACATTTTACCTACTTCTTCAGCCATTATGCACCATCCTTCTGGAAATCTCATTCTTCCCACATAAGCAATAGACCCTCAGTTGCGTCTTTCAGGAAATATATCTTAATAAGTAACAGGTATTTATAAAGTGCCAGAATTGATGTAAATATCCTTTAAGGGGCTGAAAAAAAGTGATAGTCCAGTTCCAGAAAGAGGTCAGTGTATGTTAGTGTCCACTAGTGGAGATGGGCTTATGTGGAGGATAGGCTAATCTGACCAGGTAAGTCTTCAACTGTTTTCTCAATCCAGCGATACTATTTATGGTTCCAGTGGCTTGAAGGAGCTTGTTCCATTCTGTGGGGGCAGCTACTTTGAAACTGCACACTCCAATGTGTTGGGTCTGGTTGAGGAAACTGAGAGGCGATTACCCCATGTGACATTACTCCACTTAATTAAAGAGGACAGATATGGGGGTTGGAGAAAATTTATTGCGTTTCAAGTATGAAGGTTGTATTTGAATAGTATACGGTACTGAATAGGAAACCAGTGTAGTTTGTGTAGGAAGGGTGTCAAATAACTGAATTTGTTTAGTTTGTACACAATGCGACATAAGGCATTTTGAACTCTTTGAAGTCTCCTTTTTTATGCCCTTTTGTGTGATAGAGCAGTGAATTGCAGTAGTTCAGGCAACTGCTTACCAAGGCACCTTCATAGCCATTTCATGGGTTAGATAATTACTTAGGACTCGCGTTTCCAATTCAAGCTGTTACACTTTCTGCTCTTTCCTGCTTTCACATCCACAATCCTGAATGACTGATCTGGATCATCCCTTGGTTATTTCATTTTGAAATTTTTTTAGTCCCCATGTGGAAAAATGGCCAAAAAGCAGTAAATTCGAATTTTAGCCAAATTTCCACGTATCACACACCCAAGAAGTGCAAATTAGGTATTTGTGGTCAATTGACAAGTGACAAGTTACAAGGCAACATGGTCTGATTTTAAATGAGTCTGATTTTAAATACAGATGTGTGAGCTCATTTTCATTAAATATGGTTCCACTAAATATGATTTGTCCAGATTGGTATTCATGAAGAAATTTCGAATGGATGTATATGCGTATGTTTGATAATGCAACATCACACATATTACACATTTATTAAGGTTTTATAGAGGTTTTACGTCATGCCTGCTACCTTATCGGTTACATTGTGACAAGAAGTAACAAGGGTAGAGGAAACCAGTACATACAGTTGGTCAAGGTTCAGTACTGTACACCGCCAATGAATGGCAAACAACGACCAGCTTTCCCACATGAGCTTAGACAGGGATCCGGATTTACTTACCACTAGGCCACCGTGGCCCAATTACATTTATTGTCTGTTTATTTGCAGGCATCTTTCAAACTCTGTTACATTAAAATACTTGAATGTTTACTACTACTACTACTACTACTACTACAGAGATAAGCCCCAAGGCTACATTGTACACCAGTACGTCATGTTGTGTATGAGCACATTATGGTCAGCATGTCACGATTCAGACTATGCACACTTCTTATGAATCACTTTCTATGGGTACATTTTATTTCATCAATTTATCAGTTCATATAATAGCTTGTTTGTGAGAAAATTCTCAATTCACTTTTTCAATAATAACGGCATTCGATGCTTAACCAAAGACGTTAACTTTCGGCAACTAAAATAACTTATATCACAAAAGAATCATAAAATTATTTGTATACTCTGATACTGTGTATCATAGAAATATCATTAAAAATCTGTAAACTTATTTGGTTATTGAATGCATCTAGCTAAGGACTGAACGGCTATCACAATCTTCTGTTACTTAATTGTACCCTAATGTATGCATGACATGGTACCCTTAATTTGTTGTGTATGTATCTGAGTGTTAATTAAAATGTAATCATAGACAGTGCAGTTTCTAGATACTAAAGAAAAAAAAAGATTAACCAACCCCAATTCTCAGATCTTCAAAGGTCAGAGGTGTTAAGGTCAAATAGAGGAATTATGAAAGGAAGTGGTTTGCGAATTTTTGCGTGCAGTTGTTTGCAACTGTGAGTTCTTTCCTGATGGCTAGCTGAGGTTTGTATTAGTACTAGTATTTCTCATGTTGTCTTTGCATCAGAAGTACTTGTTTTTCTTACAGAGCATTTCATTGGTTTACTGGCATTTGGTGCTGAAAATCACATGTGCACCCTTCCATTAGGATTTCAGACTTGGAAGAGGTAACACTGAAAAGAAAAAAAATTCTCCCACCACTCCCCTCCCACTGGTGGGATTGCTAAATGTCTATATTAGTGTGTAATTCTAGTTTTCTTGTTGTAGGTAACTTCATTGTTGTATTTGGCTTCCACAAATTCCACCTCATGCAGCTCTGTTATCCAGAATGCAGCTAGTCTGTCGTTGGGGCTGCCTTCCATGTTTTAGGCCCTTTAGGATATGGACACAATATGTTAAATCTTGAGTTTTCATGCCTCACAGTCTGGCCTGTGCTGTAATATCTGACCTCAGACTATAATATTCATAGTGGCCTTCCATACTGATTTGCAAATATGTAATTTGTGCTTTGGCGGCGTTTGTCCATCCTCATCATCTCTGGTATATATAAATATGGATTTGCGCATTTGGACTATTGCTGGTCCCTACGCTTATGTCATTCCCATGGCACCGTTTCACAATCTACATTCCACATTTTGCTTTAATCATTTCCTCTAAATTCTTAATACTTCTATAACACTAGCATGTCCAAGTCATTTGATAAGCCATATAATTTCCATCACAAAACATAGGCCAATTTTCCCCTGGTTCTGACCCCCTAGCTAAAGTTTGTTCAAAATTCTGTTACTGCTCTGGTTTTCCCAGTATTGTGGGTCACCTTGCTGGAGGTCACATGTATTCACCTCCGCTGTTTATGTCCTTGGGATTGGGTCTGGAGGGTTACACCTATGGGCACACCTTATAGTGGCATCTGACATTGTCACTCAGAAACTTTATATCATTTTCTGCCAGTGCTTATACTAATTTCTTGAAGTAAATCTAGTTTTTACAGTCATTGGTGCAGTAAGGTGTATTTAGTTCATTGCCAATGCTTTTAGTAATGTCTTATTTTATACATCAGTGGCTTAGTAAGTTGTAACTCTCATAGTGCCAATGCCAGTAATTTCTTATAGTCTGTAAGGCATTGGCCTAGTAAATATCCAATGCCAGTAATTTATAGTTGTAATATAGTACCAACATCAACATTAATGCTCTTAACAGCTAACATAAAGTGCTTAACTATTGTTATGCTTGTATTACATGTCCAGTAAATATACAATTTTAGTAGATTAATAAATAGTATATTTATTCCCAATTGCTTGTTTCTTTGGCTGTTGGGGGGGGGGGGGGGGGGGGGGGGGGGGAGCATGGGGAATGTACTTTCATGTTAGTTGCTATATACAAGTGTAAACAATACGAAAAAGTTTGAAAATTTTAAATAAAATTTGAAAAGCACAAAACCCAAACCTGAAAGATCAAGAGGTCAACTAGAATACTGATTCCCAGAAACAAATTTACTTTTTGGCCAACAAACTAGGCAAAGATGCAAAACATCCTAAAAGTTAAATTATTTCAATCAAGAAATCCAAGTTAAATCAAAGGCAAGTTCCTTTGCTTCAAGGTCAAAGCACTCACAAGGTCAAGCTCATTGCCGAGCAAAACTTGAATATTTCTACCCATCATCCTTAAAATGCTATCAGGGGTGCAAACCCGAGTGTCAACACAAGAAGGCAATATAACCTGTGATAACAGGTGAGATAGGAATTATAAAAGTGAGACCAAACCCCCGTTACAGAGGTCAATACCAGATCAAAATAGATGGACATCTTTCAGATGCTTTTCAACTCCCTTATGGGGTTCCCCAAGGCTCAGTCCTGGGGCCACTCCTTTTTACCCTATATACAACCCCCCTCAGTTCAGTCATATCTAAATTCAATGTGACCCATCACTTATATGCAGATGACACACAAATTTACTTTGAACTTGACTCTAGGAACTTCGTTTCTAGTATCACTAAACTGACAAATTGCCTCGAGGCAGTCCAGGTTTGGATGGGAAATAATAAACTTAAATTAAATCCCAACAAGACGGAATTCATAGTAATTGGTGATGATCAAATTAGAAGCTCCCTGAAGTCATCTTTCCCAGTGAGTTTGCTTGGCAACAGCATGGAACCAGCTGAATCGGTCAAAATCTTGGTGTCATCCTGGATGCAGAAAATTGGTTAGCAGTTGCCTGGATTACTGTAACTCACTGCTTTACAACACAAAAAAGGCATATACTGGTTAGCAGTTGCCTGGATTACTGTAACTCACTGCTTTACAACACAAAAAAGGCATATACTATCAGACTACAGAGATGCAAGCTAAACAAATATTGTCATGCCACACCCTTCCTGCACAAACTACACTGGCTCCCCATTCATTACCGTATATTGTTCAAATACAATCTCCTAACTTATAAAGCAATACATTTCAGCCAACCTCCATATCTTTCCTCTCTAATTAGGCGGAGCGATCTCACACGGGGCAATCGCCTATCAATTTCCTCATCAAAACCAAATAAAGGCTCAGGGCTGTGCAGCTTCATAGTCGGGGCTCCCACAGGGTGGAACAAGCTTCCTCAAGCCATTAGAACCATAGAAAGCATTTCAAAACGGACCTTGTTTTGGAACTGGACTATCCCTTTTTGCACATCAGTGCCTTAGAGGATGTTTACATCAATTCGGCGTTTTATAAGTGTTTCTTACTTACTTACTTACTTACTTCATGTAGATAGTGCCACACACCCAATGGAGAATTTAGGCTATAAAAGGCTGGAATTAATCCCATGACCGAATCTCCCACAAGGAAGAAGGTCCCACAAAGATCACAATAATACGAGTAGCCCAACGAAAGCAGCACCTTTTCACTAACAGATTTTAGAACAAATTGGAGATAATAAGAACCCGCTCTTGGGTTTTTATTGTACAATTACTACACAGCACTAATAGAAGTTTCCAAGCAAACACCTGGCAAGTAAAATTAAATGATAAAAATGTACAATGACGCATCAGTAGAATTACAGTAATTTACATTAAACAGTGATAACATGAGATAAATTGTGGCTCTCCATTTCATACCGTATTTTGTTTAAATATAATCTCATTACATTCAAGGCTATTAGATTCTTCCAACCAACATACTTATCATCCGTAATTAAAACCAGTAGCCTTACTCGTGGAAATCGGCTCTCTTTCTCCTCAGTTCGTTCGAAGATGGCCATTAGTAGGCAAGGTTTTGCAATGGCTTCTCCCACTGAATGGAATAGACTCTACTCAATAGTCTGTAAATAGAAATACAGTCAAATTCACTCATCTGTCTGTAAGGTGACCTTAACTTAAAAATTTGTTCAACTTAAGTAGACATCTTAAAGTGAGGCCACCTTTTAATGGTAAACATAAATGCTTGTGTAAATGTTGTTTCGCTTCGGTAAGTTAAGGTGTCCTCGATTATTATGTTTTATAATCTTAAATGTATATAAATAGTAGTTAGAAGAATAAAATATATTTCCCCAACTGTATCTTTTATCTTGGCCTTGAGGTAATGTGGTGAGGGGGCAACTTTAGGTGCGACCTCCTTCATTACTTCAGGCCTAATTAATAGTTAAAAAGTCTTTCTTGTTAATAACTGCATTAAATTGATTGGGTGACCCCTGACCTTTATACTGTGGCTTTACCGCCAACCCCCCCCCCCCCCCCCCCCATATTCAGTTTAAAATAAGTTTTGCAACAAGGCACACGCCATTTTATGTATAAGTGAAAACATGCCTCTAACCCTCCCTATATACCTAAGCTATGTACTAATTGTGAGTGTTAGTTTCAGACACACAGAAGTTGAAGAGGGTGGGGCAAAAAATCAACAGCAAGCTTCTATCAAAGAATCACTAGCAAGCCTCAGTTAAAAGTGTGCAGGCTGCTGTCACTTGCTGTTCCACCAAGTTCGCCTTCTTCCTCAAGAGACTCAAACACAGGGCTTGACCTTGGTGGGTCAGTGGTCGCCGGGGATAGCCCATGAGAGGAACCACTGGTGCTGGTGTTAGTGTGGAAATATAGTTAAAGACAGTGAAAGTCTCTCAAAGACATTTCCACCGAAAGTGACATTAATGTATACAGTAATAAGAATATCATCAGTATTTATGGTGGCTACATAAGTAATCTGAATGATATAGATGTAATTTCAAAGCGATATATCCATTAACAAACAAAAATAGTAATGTGTACAGTAAAGTGGTCGATGTGAATACAACAATTATACTTACCGTGCATTGGTGCAGAGATATGTAACCTGCACAAAGATTAGGTCCTATAAAAGCATGTACATTATTCATCTGCAGGTCACTGCCAAGGTCAGCCATAGGGTAGTGTATGTGAGCTTAAGGGGCTGTATTGGTCAGCCATTTAAGGATCTTGTCCTGAGCTAGACGGCTGGTTGACGCATACCTTTACAATATCACTAGTTAGAACTGGTTGACATCTTGTTTTATAATTACAATTATACACACAATTTTTTTATACATCAGATTCATTTTATTATACATTTTACAATTTATAAAAGTTGTTTTAGTTTTGTCTACATGTATATACATGTTTTAATGTACTTCCTAAGTATGGGGTCATTTTCCCCTAAATTCACCTCTATTTTTCTTCAGCTTAAGTAAAATTAAACTTAAACTCAGTACAAAGGTGTAATGTTTTAGTTGTAAACCTTACAGTATGGTAATCTTAACTCAAATGTGTAAACTGAATACTTTACTCAATAGTCTGTAAATAGAAATATAGTCAAATTCACTCATCTGTCTGTAAGGTGACCTTAACTTAAATTTGTTCAACTTAAGTAGACATCTTAAAGTGAGGCCACCTTTTAATGGTAAACGTAAATGCTTGTGTCAGTTTCCTGAATTGAAGGTCGAAAGGTTAACTAGAGGTCAAAGGTCATAGAGGGGTCAAGATAGATTAAGTGAGTTTGTAACATTTTACTTACACGTTAAATAGGGGTTAAAATCTTTAAAATTTTCAAATTATTTGTAAATTTAAAGCCCACATGGGAATCAACGCACAATACAGCATCTAGTGCAACATATCACAGTCATAAGACAATAAGTATCACATATTATGTATAAACTGCAGCTTGTGCACAGACTAATGCAATATCACAAAGTAAATTCAGCAATTCTGACACATTCGAGAGGGGAGAAAGATTCATGCCCAACTCTGCCTAACTTAATTCTTCTTTTAGTCATAATTCGAGAGGGGGCTACGAGGGAACTGCCTGGCCGTACCTTGGATTTAATGCATACGTGTATTGCCATGTAAAATTCGAGAGGGAGTGTCCAGGGTCAGCCTGGCACTGCCTAAGGCTAAATTCATCTGAACCTTATCTACAAAGAACTCCCTAGGATGGCCCGTCCTAGGGGACCAGTACAGATGAAAGGTAGTTCAAGTTGTACCAGGGAGGGAGGTGGGAGTTTTCATTCCCTTGTTGTTCATTCAAAATCTTGATTCAAAATGGCTATGCTTTGTGAACCCTAACTACATGGGGTTAACTAGTGCACTGATTAGTTGCTAAGCATAATGAAGCATAATGACATTATATGTGTGGATAGGTTTAAGGTAGCATGAAACTGAATCAGCAGGCCCCTGTCAGGCTGTGCTGTACACAGTTTCCTGAATTGAAGGTCAAAGGTTAACTAGAGGTCAATGCTTGTGAGCATCAAATTTAAACCTGGAATGTGGTGCAATGTTGGACATTCTTAAGAAGGCAAAGAATGCCAACAGGAAAATTGCCAGAAACAAAGGTGGATCAACCAAAATATCACATGCTTGAGATATTATAGCTAAGGTTGTAAGATCAAAGAGACCCCTTGGGGTAGGGCAAATCTAGTGTTAATAGAAATACTTCTGAGATAATCTGAAACTAACCTATGAGAGAGGACTTCTGGATGCCAGTGATACTTGGTTGCAGCTTTCTTAAGAGATGAAACATAATTCAACATAACCTTATATGAAACAGAGTTAGTGTATAAAGAATGCCAAAATTCAGTGAACATTCAGTTCCACTGGAAGTTCCATGAAGATGGTAAATGCCAGTTTTAACATGCGTAAGATGAGCATTTCTGGTTGCGGGTTTGTAAGCTGTCCTTGTCCTGGAAAGAGCTGCTCGCAAGAGGTGAGATGAAGGAAGGTCCAGATCTGAAATCACAATCGTAAGTTAAGGTTAAAATAATGACTAGGTATGTGTTCCCAAATATAATTATCTTGTAAAATACTCAGAAGGTTGATCAAGGTTGACTGGTTTGTCTGAATAGATTCTTGACAATGTGTCAGCTATGACATTATGTATACCTGGTACATGACTTATGTTTAGCTGGATATCTAGGGAAGCCGCGAGAAGCCAAATGTTTCTAACACACAGAGCCAAGAAAGAATCTTTTGTTTTTCCGGTCTCGACCACCTGAACCACCCCAAGATTGTTGCAAAATATATCTATGGCTGAATGACGCCATTTGACACCCCAAGTTTTCAGAGCAATAATGATATTTAACATTTCGAGATGTACGATTTTCAGGTTCAGATCCCCACAGTTATGGATAGGTGTAGCATACACTCAGTTTCTCCAAACCGCTCCCATGCCAGTAAGACTAGCATTTAAATAAAGGGACTGACCCTGGTCCAATCTATGTTTGCATATATAAGAAATATTGTTAGCAATATTCAACAAAGTGTCAATTGAATTAAGTTCAACTGGTTCCCTGTCTGGACTTAAACTTAAAGTTCGTTTGTACTTGAGTTAGATATCCGACCTTTTTATCCGGATAATTGAAGTCCCGAGCCTGAGATGTAATTACACTGAAATTTTTAGTCTTTCCATCAGATAACTCTTTAGATTCATTTTCGTGCAGAGTTATACCTTTGGGGGAATCTTGTTGAGTTATTTGTTCACCCAGATCATTATCATGATTTAAGTCATAATCAGTTATCTTTTGATTGTCATTTTCAATCAAGGCATCAATTATCTTGGTCATATAAGTGACATAGTCACATTGATAGTACTGCCAAACTTGCTGATCTTTACAGTAATTATCATAGGTCAATTTCAGGTTTTGGATCACACTCGAACCTAGGTCCATCTGGTTAGCTACATTCAGTACTTTTATAATTTCACAGTTAATAGTTCTCAATACCTCTAAATAGCCTTCAGGGGGATGAGCATAGCAAATCATATTGCAGTCAAATCCAAAATCATCTGCCAACAGCAAATAATAACCCGTTATCTGATCACTACCCCCCATTATGTGTACCACATCAACCCAATTTCCTTCATAATGTACTTTCTTATTTAAAATCTGCATTAGGACTTTATCATTGTAGTCATGACTCTTGTTCCTGTTCGTTATATTACTGTGCTCACCCCTCCAATCTACATATAATGTATGAGAATGTATACCATCCTTGCCATATACTTTAACCATCATTTGGTTATCAAAATAATGTGCACCTTCATGTAATTGATTTCTAAAGGGCAGACTGGCCCCTTGAGTCTTAGCATATACATTATGATCATCATAAAACACAATGTCTTCAGATATTACCATTTCATGTACATAATTGTCATTCAATTCAATACCACCACCATCATAATATTTATCATAATATATATCATAGTTATCTCTATTTAAGTCATTGTAAATTCACTTGATTAACTTCAAAATTATTGTCATCATGTTTAGCATTTATATCATAACTATTTGTTAATAAACAGTTTGTTTTTATAGGTCTTTGAATGTCCTTAGGGTGGTCAGTGACCTGGCCTGGATCCTATTTGGCTGCTGCTGGTTTCTGTTCCTGGATTCGAACTATGAGAGGAGCATCTGAATTCAGGATTCATTAAAGAACGTCCTTGTCTATGACAGAATACACAGAAATGCTTATAAACCCCATGGTGACCTTCATTGGTACAATTTTCTTCATTGAAGAATTTGCAGATCTTAATTTTTTGACCACCAGAAGCTACGTTGTGAGAATTAAGCACTGCAAGTTGAGAATTACTGATCCTATTCAGTGACCATTGCATTGAATCTGTCCAAGCTAAACGACCTTCCTCTATATCTGTCATCGATACTGCCCAGGCTGACCTCACTGCTGGCCATGGCAAGGACACTGCAGTTCTCATGGCCATGGCTACCTGTGGAAGGACATTTCGTAAAGTTACATTGTCCTCAATCAATAAAACATTGTTCAGCTGCCCCGAAACCCATTGAGCCATGTTAAGATCATCATAAGTGGGCGACTAAAGATGAGAATTGGATATCAAGCCCTCGTTGGGCCATCTGAACTGAGGGCCAACTACTGATGTATCTGTTATGTTATACCTGCCCGACTTCTTCCTGTAGTTAGGACCCTTACCTGGCATGGCATCCTGGTCGGCCTGGCCGTCATAATGTGCCAGAAGCTGTGATACTGCTGATGAAATGGATGGAATAAATCTCATGACTTCTAACCTGGCAGCCACTGAATCCTTGGCAACCTGACTTAAGTCTCTGGCACCCCTTGGCATGCCTTGGGCAGACAAGCTGACAGCTACTGGAATACTACTCATAACACTGGGACAGGTGACTGGGATAGCCTGACTAGTGCCTGCACTTGCCTGAGCAACTGACATGTTAACTTTGTCCTGGCGTATACTTGTGATGTGAGAGGCCCCAGGGTGCTGTGACATGGGTGAGGCAACAGGGGTGGAACTGATAGTATTCTGACAAGTTGTGAGAGCCTGATTTGAAGCGTCAATTTTATGTAACATGGATAAGATAGCCTGATTCATTGACACTGATGTCCCTTCCTGAACTGTGTTGCCAGAAGAGTTAGATACAGTACTCACGCCTTTGTGTGTTGAAGAGTGTGCCATAGCCTCCTGAGATACAAAACAAGGGATCATTTTGGGATCGAGGGGCGAAGCTCAGCATTTCATTTAGAGCAAAAACAGTGCATGACTCAGATCCAGGTAATGTGGGTGTCCCACCACACGACTAAGCTTCCTGATTAAGGGTTTTTGGGAGTCGGTTTCAAATATTTGCTTAGTCCCAGACGTCCTGTAAGGGTCCGTAGTTGTCGGTTGTGGCCGTGGGAGAAATCAAACATGGTTGATATTTTTCATGACCCAAACCGATTCTCATTTCCCGCCAACAAGAAAATGTCCAGTCCCAGGCTTCCTCAGGCCTCCTCAGACCCAAATTTATGCAGTCCTATATTGTCCCAGGCGTCCTGGGACCCTTAGTCCCAGGCCTCCGTAGCTTAGTCCCAGGAAGCCTGTTTGGCAGTCCCCGACTCATAACAGATCTTTGAAGTTTCATGCGTGTGAAAGGGAATCGGTTTCATTAGTCCCTTTCAGCCTCAGACCGTCTCAGGTGTCCTGGGACTAAGAAATCTGGGTCTGGGACTAAGCCTGGACTAAGAGAAGCTGATTCTAACCGATCCAAGCCGGCGTCCTCAGGCCGCCTAGGACAACACAAATTTAGTCCGCGACGATCTGAGGACACCCCAGGAGGCTTGGGACTAAGAACCAATTAAGAGCGGACTGTTTTCCGTGCGTCAGAAATTAAAACGAGGCAATGAGGGGGTCTGGGACTATATAAGCGACCGCACACACATTCTCGTTGTTACTGACTGTTTGGCTACTGAGAGATGTGTGTCACTGTTTTCTAGGGGTTTTTAGGTTTTTAAATATCATATAATACTTGAGCTTAAGGCCAATTTTACAGTTAGGAGATACGTTTTACTTTTTTACTTTTTTTATTGCTATTGACTGGAGTTATGAGGAAAGAGAAAGGAGGGAAGAGAGGAAAGAAGAAGATGGATGAGAGGCAAGAGGAGAGGAAAGTGGAGAGGTGGATAAAAGGATTGAGGAAAGGACAGAGGAGGGTACAGAGGAGGGTAGACTGAGGAGCGATTGGAACTTACTGAGGGAGCTTGCGAAGAAGAAGAGAGGTGTGAGGAGGATTTAGAGAGTCACTTGGCAGCCAAGAGAGCCAGGGTCTGTTCAGCTTTCATTGACAGCCAAGAAACTGCAACTGTGGAGTTTGTGAAGGAGCATCCAGAGCTCTATGACAAGGAGCATGCACGTTTCCATGACAGACAGAAGAAGGAGGCTCTCTGGGCAGAAATCTCTGCAGAACTGATGCTCCAGCCCTTTGATGTCAGAAGATGGTTCGAATCCCAGCGAACACGTTATGGCAAGCTGTCAAAACTACAATCTGGCCAAGCCCCAAGGGAGATGACCAAGAGACAGTCCTGGGTCTACAAGCAGATGAGTTTCCTTAAGACCCATATCAGACGAAAGGGGGCCAGCAGAAGTTCAGGGTTCGAGGCCAGTCCAAATACCAGCAAGCAGGACGAATCTCGTGGGTCTACTACTGATACAGAACACCTCGAGTCCAGTGTCCTCAGGGAGAGTAGGAGTCAACCTATGTTCACATCTACACCAGTTTCAACAGACTCCAAGATGCCCGAGCACTTTGACCAGATGAGGACATTGATCTCAGGTTTCCTGCAGCAGAAGTCAGACAGGCAGCCCTTCTTTGACTATGTGGCATCAGAGGCTGAAAAGATGACCCAAGAGGAATTTGAGGACCTTAAGGGCAGAATTTTTAGAGATATTGAAAGCATTAAGACCAACCGTAGACGTCAACCACTAGCCAGAAGATCAGCCACTATTACCACAGAGGGTCGGGATACTGCCAACAACCACTCAACAGGCGTCTACTTCCACCCAAGCAGCAGCTAGCAGCAGTTACGTCTACTACACACCAAGCCCCCTTGGCTTTGGCAACCCTCCATCAGTTCTAACTGTACAGGACGAGGGCAGTAGACACAACCTAAGTGGAATACTAAGCCAGCTACCAGATCTGACATCTACACAGATCATTGAGCAGCCTCAGCAGCAGCAGCAGCAGCCGCAACTCTTCACTATCACCACTACAGCACCGCCTCAACAGCAGCAGCCTCCTCAGTAGCCATCCAGTTAGGGCGGGTCTTTGACCTGCCAGGCCCTTTTCAGGGCCACCCAAATATTCCAAAAACAATTATTTAGCTGCAAGTTATTCCAATTCCCCTCCCAAAACATAACAGTTCAGTACAAATACTTATCACAAAAAAAAAGAAAGTCCAACACCTACACCACCCCAAACATGAAACAAATAACCCATGGTACCACACATAACCAAAAAAGGCCACATAGAAAAAATATTAAAATAAACTCTCAATATGGCCAATAATCAGCCCATTTTTAGCTTAAAATCCATGGGATTGGTTAAAATCTATAATAAAAAAGTCCAACACTTACATCATCCCTAGAGTTAAAAGGCATTATCACATACTTACCAACCCACAAACACACAAACCCAATACCAAACCTAACCACCAACCCACAAACACACAAACCAAATACCAAACCTAACCACCAACCCACAAACACACAAACCAAATACCAAACATAACCACCAACCAAGAAACAGATAAACCCAATAGCAAACAGAACCCAAACCAAATAACTGACAAACTATTTTCCAAACATAACCCCCATCATTGTAGAGAAAGCCAGTTTGGTGGTTATATTTCCTAAATATTTGTGAAGTGGAGTAAAAGATTTTAATTTTAAGATTTCCAGGAAAACATTTCTGTTTCAAATATTTTTCCCTTCCGAAAAAAAACAAATTAAGTAAAATTAGGATGTAGCTTTCAAAATATATGCCATATTTATTCCATGTAGGAAGTTATGTTTGGCTTTGTGTGTTGGTCACAGTTGGTATGTGTACGACAGGATCGTGGTTGAAACCGACCAAAAAACTGGCTTAATCGGTTCTTAGTCCAAGACCAGTCGGGAACTGTCTGGGGCCGCCTGGGGCCTCCTCAGGCTTCTTGAGGCTGATCTGTACTTAATCCCAGGCTTTGATACCGATTCAGTATTCCCGCCCATTTTACCATTTTCTTCACCAACTGTCCACGATTAAGGGTTGCCGACAGGATCGGGCCTTAGTCCTTTGGTGGAACAGGGGTATAAAAAGGAAATTGAAATCCTAGCCGCTTTATTCCTAAACTGGATGGTTTTTGATCTAAAGTGGATAATAGCCAACTGGTCAGAAAATACAACATCAACTCTCGCTAAGCGTCTAGTTACTTTAAAGCTGGAGACAACATGAGGTACCATGTTAGAGATCATCAGGCAAGAAAAGAAGGACAAGAGATATAATGCTATAAATATTCTTAGATTTTCAAGCTTTGAGGAAACCAAGACAATCTGTTTAAGCATGCCCTTTGATAATAGAATTGGTTTTTACCACGATAGGCCTATTAATCTTGAGAGAGCAAACATTTGCAATTTTTGTACACACATCATATAATATGGACAGTGCTCTAATGACAGCCAAAAGGTTAGAAATATTGGCAACAGTCAAGCCATTGTGGTGCACATACTCAAGAAAAGCCAAAAATATTAACATTTACCTTACCTGGTGGCAGCCCAGAGACCACCAAGAAGGCCAAATAATCCGCAAATACCCTAGAGTAGGTACTCTAGGTAGAAGCTTTAAATGACAAAAGCAAGCAGTCAAACACTTGGATGGTCAGCTTGGCTACATCACGTGATAAACATGAAAAACTAAATGTCATTATTTAAGCAAGTTAAGTCAATGTGAGTGGGGTTTCAAACCAGATCTAAAGCATATGATTTCAACAGATTCATCAATTGGGGACAAAAATCCAGAAAAAACGGGATGCTTTTTCCTAGGACAAGATGGGAAACTACCAGTAAAAGCCGTTAACCCCTTACAGACAAGCTGCATCAACCCCTGTGCCAACAAACTGACAGGACTGGATCATATTCCTGACCCATCCCGACTGCACTGATTATATTCTAAAGTCGGGATCGTGAGTCAGGATAAAACTATATAAACCCCTCTGACTGATGTAAGTCATCATTTATCACTGCAAAGTTACCAGCTACGCCTCAGAGAGACTCAGAGAGCTTAGGGTACTTTTGTTTTTTTAGTTTAATATTTTGATTTTCATTATGAATTGCAGACAGAAAAGGACACATCTGAACCCAGGACCAACACCTGCCCTACAGCCGGCACCTTCACCACAGCCACCACCAAGGAGAAGACGAAAGCCACCAAACTCCTGGGTTATGGACAGGATACTTCAAAGAGAAGAAAGACAATGTTATAGAACCCTCCTGGCTGACTTAATACAGACTGATATCCCAGGCTACCAGAATTTTGTCAGGATGCTACCTGCATTTTTTGACCTCATTGTAGAATGACCACCACATTTGATTGAAATTTGCAATAACACTGAGACAACTGGCACCTGGAAGACTGGAAAGACCGGAAAAAGGTAGCAGAGAAGTTCAGAACCAAATGGAGTGTCTAGAAAGGCACTACATAGGAAATATATCGCCATGTAGAAAACCAATATATCTTGGAGTGAATATTACAAGTACAAGTGCTTCTTTTCCCTGGTGCTGCTGACCCTGGTCAACGTAGAATACTAATTCCTCTGGAAAGATGTTGGGTCAGGTGGATCTGCATCAGAGGCTTAAATTTTTAACCGCAGCAAGTTGAGGGAAAAGATCGAGGATGGCACCTTGGAGTTTCTGCCACCTGAACCCCTGGGGAGACACCATTTCTTATTGGGTGATTATGCCTTTGTCTTAATGCCATGGATGGTGAAACCCTACAGCAGATGCAGGATGGTGGAGAATGTGGTTTGAAGATTAGTGAGCAGATTCAGGGTATTACTGGGCACCATGGAGCAAAGACCAAAGGTTGTCAGAGACATTGTTTTAACATGGGTGATGTTGCACAACATGCTGAGGACACACCAGGGTGGCGCAGACATTGCACCCAACCCAGCAAAAAATGGCCTACAAAATGAACAGGTGATGTATGTTGCAGATGACAACTACAGAAATCCTTTGAGGGAAGCCAAACATCAGATCTGCTGAAAGATTACTTCAATCATCTTGGTGTAATGGCTTTGCAGGAGGACAGGATCTGAGATGAGAGCTACCCTGGAGACAGAAGAAGCTGGCACCTAACAGTCATTTTCAGGACCACCCAATTTTTCCAAGAACTTTTATTTAAGCTACTGCTGTTTGCAACAAATCTCTCCAAAAAATCTAATACATTTCCAACAAGTTGCCAAGCTACTTTAGAGCGCATACCTCCCCAAGACATGTAATAATAAATAAATGGGATAATCCAGATATATTTTGTATGTAGAGTGTGATTCAGATGAATCTCGAAATTTAATGGGATCTAAGTTGGAGTAACACACATCTAATTTTTTTCAGGAAGATCAAACATATGGTCATGAAAGTGATACCTACATGGTAGAGGTAATAACACATTTGTATGTTCACCTTTATGTCAGATTCAGCTTGCCTTTGATAATAACTGATATTTTCATGAAGGATTTAGCACAAGTAACATTGTTAAATCTTTAGATTGTCTTATTGTTCACAGCAATCACTATACAGAAGAGAGTATGAAGACTACATTATATATATAATGATATTATATCAGCATCCACAAAACAACGTACATGAGGAACTGTTCTATTATGCCCCCCCCCCCCCACAAAAAAAAGATAAAAATTTTTACAAATTTATACAATTCTGAACTTATGTACAGTTCTTACACATTGTCTCTGTAATTGTGGTGTCCCATTACCTCAGTCCCAAGTTAAATTGAAAACACCCATATGGGAGATATACATTTTATTCTACTCTATGGTTTATTTACAATAATACATTAGCACAAATGATTTAAAGCCACCTCAGAGTGAGTAAACATAACTACATAAGGTAACCTAATCTTACATACAAGACACTTTAAGGTTAAGTAAAGACTAACAGGGGGATAAGCTTTGGTTTGTTGAATTTTATATATCTGGCAAAGGCGTAAATTACCAGCATATGATCCAGTTAAATTTTTGTACCTAACAAATCAGGGAAACAATTCTATTATCTTTGAAACTTAATATACGCATTGAAAATAAGGTGAATTACCAAAGAAATGACTGTAGATTTACAAAACAATACAACTTAGTTATTACTAAGTTAAGGTAGACTTAATATTTGGAATTTTCTAAAGTAGTTTAATAAAACAATATTCTAAATTGTAGGTCGCAGTAGCTATTGCCTAGCCCATGCACCATTTTGTCAACTGCTGCTATCACAAAAAATCACAAATTGCTTAAATTACTAACTATTCATGAAATTACACTTTATAATCCCATCAACTACAGTTACATGTATATTTTTCAATTACAACAGCATTCGAATTTATTCATACTGAAACTTACAAATTGTATTTACAGTTAAGTGTAGTTACAGTCACTATCTGTTAGAATAACGTCATAACTGAGATTTTAATTGTCAAGAGAGCCAACTACTGTCTCTAGGACCCAATGCTCATCAAACAACCATCACCAGTGGTCGCTCTTGTGAATCTTAAGGCCAGGGATCACTGCCACACCAGGGGCCGGTTTCATGAAAATTCTCAAACTGAGCCAGACTCAAGGCTGAGTCAGGGTCTCAAATCTGAGACTTTTGTCTCGGCTGAGTTTTTGGCTCAAATGGATTTCACAAAGGGTGGATCAGCTGAGACCAGTCTCAAGTTATGGTCTCAACTTTTTAATCTCATTTCATATATTTAGTGGACTTATTTTTAGTTTAAAAAGTTATATTTCATGATTATTATCAATGACTGTGTACAGAAATTCCAGAACTTTCCAATGGGATCTCAATTGGATGGGTTCAGGAGTCCACAGGGAACAGTTTATGACAATATCAAACTGTTTCAAATTACATGTATTGCAAACTGATCGCGATTGTGGTAAGATCCTTATCATCTTAAGCTCATCTTAAACCTATCTTACCACTCGTTAAGTCACTACCACTTGTTTATCTTACACCCTTCTTAAACCCATATCTTTTTCATTTTAAGTTGATCTTTAAGGTTCGTAAACCAGTCTAATGAATCGGAAAATTATCATAAACCTACTGGGATCCCACTGAAACACTACTTGAGCCAATGGTATTGTCAATCGGGAAAATATCTGGAACATATCGTAAACCAATATTAAATCTATCTTAAAAGTACCTCCATGGATCGTGAATGTTTTCATTATTTTCAATCTGGAACTATGTTTATGATTGGATCACAACAGTGGAACAGCCTTATAATAAGTGCTAGGTTGATCTTCTATGTGCCAAGCAGAAGGGCTCTGTTGACGCTTGATGGACAAGTTAATTTGGTATATTTAAGCACTGTATAATCTCTTTTAAGGTTTGAAATTTTGAAGCTGGGACTTTTTGGGTCCCCGTTCACCTCCCACCTCTCCCTGTGGGAAAGTTAGTAGTTTCTTACCATTGGTCGCCAGTTTGCAGTACAGAACCTCGACCAACTGTAAACTAACCATCGTGATATGACCTATACAACATTGAAAGGTATGTTAAGCCCCAAATAAATAAATAAATAAATAAGATGGGTATTTACAGCTATTTCAGCTATTGTCACTTTTGTTCTCTGTCTTAGAAGAATAAAGAAGGGGCCACCAAAGAACCCAGTTCTTGCGACATAATCACAATTAAAATGCAGTGTATTTGTGATTATATTAAACATATTGGATATTAAATCACTGTATATTGACACAATATAATACAAGTACACATTATGCAGTATTTCTGTGCAATATTTTCTACTTTCGATGTGAAATATGAGGCTTTATGACAACGGGTTCTTTGGCGTCTGTAAGAGGATTTCATTTACGTTTATATATGAATCAAATAGACACCAACTATCCAGTTTGTTGTCTTATCACTAATTTAAACTCACAGGCTCAGGGCTACAAGGCTAAGTTACATGCCACTTTATCTTGTAAGTTGAAGGTATTTGATGTTATAGTGTTTGCAAGAACTGAACCCACTTCCTCTTGACTTAAATATAAACTTAATACCTATTTTAGGCATATCAGTAATTTTCCAGACAATTTTCATTATTAAGGCAGGAAAAACAGTGTATTTTTGTGGCTTCAAAAGGGGATATTTTTGTCAAAGCAATTTTGAATGTTTACATACTTGACTGAAACACTATACAACCTGCTAATTGTCAACCAAATGACATCTTTGACCTAAATAACGGGAAATATATACAGACCGGGAAATACTTTTTTGAATTCCCCATGAAGCATTTTTGCTTCTCTATCCATGAATATTTAGCTTCAGCAATGTGTTAATAAGGGCCAAGTTTATTATACATTGTTAGCAATATATTATATATATATTTTACAGGGCTTCTGCTCCTTCTGGTTGCTTCAATATCTATGCAGCATTGAATACATCCATCGATAAAACACAAAGATTTTTTTATTCACTGGTGCCAGTATATATAAGTAGATTTACAGATATTTTTTCATACTTTTGGGCAAATAAATATGAATATGTTTTACCTATTACTCAAATAAATGTAGTGGTAGATAATAAATTAAAGCATCCCTCATGATACGCATGTCATATATACGTATGTTTGTCAGAAGTTTTCTGTTGTACACAGCATGCAATTATTCCTGCTGACACCATCATAATTGTTATATAAATATACATTTTCCCACTTGGCCCCCCCTCCCTGTGTGTGTGTACTGTGTGTGAGATCTTTGGAGTTTATTTTTGCAGAGTACTAACATGCAGAGTTTCAGCCGCATTTGAGAATCTAAAGGGAAAGTGAAAATACTTTGGTGGGCGATAATTTAAGGAAAAGTGGGATTTTTAACAAAGGATATCTATATGTAATAAAACTATCCAACAGAAATGACCTTCAATCTAAAAGAAGTGAACAAGTTTGGGAACAACTCGGATAGAATCCGTTATAAATTCAATCTGAGACAATGTGGAGAATACAAAGACTTGACAAAGATGGTCAGATGGCTTGTATTTATCCGAAGGCTATCTGAAAAAGTACTGTACCTCGCTCGTACCATAGAACAACTCTTACAGAAGGACTTTTCAACCTTCTCAAAGGAGGATGCTGAGATGCTTTTTCATCAGTTTTGCAAACTCTCGAATCAGTCACTTCAGCCCACTGCCAAAGACTGCAAGCAGTTGTACGAAAAGCTTCAGAGTCTCCATGACATCGACTTTGGTTTCAGGAGTGACTTGGATCATGGCACCTCTAACATATCCAAGGTCTACCAGAGTTTTTTCAGTGAGGCTTCTACAGGCAGAAGAAGGGCCACTCAGTCATCATATGATGTGGATGAATTACTGTCTCTGTTCCTTGCAATGATTCTGTCACGCCTTGCAGAGCTTCGACAAGATGTGAGTGCAGGTTTCGAAGAACTTAGACAAGAATTACAAGGAGGAACAAATAGTAACAAAGATCAGACGGAAGAGCAAAACCAAAATAGTGAAGCAAATAATGCCAAAATTAAAGTGTGCACTATTGATCAAGATATTCTTCAAAGTAATAATGACATCAAAGGCAAGTCTAAGTTATCTCAGAAAATAGGAGGGAATACAGACAATTCCAGTTATGTGACAATGCCAGCAGAAGTGTTTTATTCACGTGCAGGTACTTTAATGATTGTTAGGGAATCCTCAACAAAATAAAGTACATTATAATGGTGAATTAACTGTTGATATCAGATAATCTATTATGCAAAGAGATTAATAACTTTCTCTCATTTTTGAGTAAATGTAGGAAGACAGACATACTAAAATTATAAGAGGATTGATAACGCTGTCATATACTTGCGTAATATCCACATAGGCCTCACAAGCTTAATTCATACGAACTGAAAATATTTAACTCATTTGGGCTTGTTTGTGGCCGAACGTACTTTGTGCTTTAGTAGTATCTGAAGGAATACAGCATGTCTTTATACATGTATGTGAACATTTTGTTTCTCGATTAAGCGAGTTTAAGGTATCAAAGTGCGCATGCCATAGCAGGTCGTATTGTTTCCGGGTCAAAGTTTGAGAGGTGTAGGAAGTAACTTAAAATAACAGAAAGCAGTTTTAAATATTTCTTTAATGTAAAAAAGTATTGATTGTTTGAAAAGTACTGTACTACAAAACGTTGTATGATACATTAAGCTATTTTAATCCACACTGGTCTTTTGATGACATTTTGCATAGGATTAGTTTTGAGTATTTTAACCCAATTATCGCCCAGTGTACACAGAACATACTTCTACTGTTTCCGTGACAGTAGGTTGTAAAATATTAAGTAACTTTAGCATTTCTCAACGGACTTTCACAAAGTAAAGACCAGAAGAAAGTTTATATCTCTAGCTTTCCAAAGATATAACGTTAGTAGATGTAGGTCCAATGACTGATTTTTGAGAATTTTTTGAAAAGCCAAAATTTCCGATTTTAATACATTTTCTTAATATTAGGGTCATTAAATCCTGAATAACTTTGGCATTTTCCAATAGATATTTTTCAAATTAAGATCACCTGAAAGTCAGAATCGTAGCTTTTCTCTGATTTAAGGATATTAATGTATTAAGTGCTCGCCTTCAACCTCTGAGGTCGCTGGTTTCGAATCTTGGCCTGGGCACTTCATGTAGGAAAGTTGGTAGTTACTTGCCGATGTCCGGTGGTTTACAGTGCAGAATCTTGACCAACTAGTATGAACTTGTTCCTCGACCCATAAACTACCCATCGCAATATAACCCTGGCTGTTGAACGCGACGTAAAACAACAAATAAAGCAGTTTTGTTTCTTAGTTTTATTCCTGTTGGTGTTTCCTTGCTTTTCATAACTGTCAAATTTGGAATTGCAGGGTCCAGAGTGAGGCAGCGGTAACACACTCACCTCCCACCTCTGAGGTTTGTGGTTCAAACCCAGACCCTATGTGGAAAACTTGGTAGTTGCTTACCAATGGCCGGCAGTTTACAGTACAGAACCTTGACCAACTGTATGTGCTGGTTTCCTTTGCCCATAAAACCACCCAGGGTGATATGACCTATATATATATACATTGTTAAAAACAACATAAAAAAATCCAAATAAATGATTTAGAATTGCAAAAATTGTTTTCACTGGGGACCATCCACCTCCACTATGCTTGTTGGGTTTACCCCAGGTTTCTATGGAGCTGCTCCATGTAGGGGGTGAAAAGTCTTTTATTTGATTTCATACAATTTGTTTATTCATATTCACACTCAATTTCTGTTGTATATGTCACAAGTTCTTTACATTAATAGTCTTTTTATTTTTTTATTAATACATTAATATTCTGAAAAGCATATGAACTTAAGTACATAAAATATTACTTAATCCAATACATAGCTAGTGGTTGTGTATGTTATGACTATACATATAAAAACAACTCTTATCAAAGATATTTAAAAATTAAAATAATTTCTAAAGCCAATTTCATTTGATTTCATTTAATGATTTATCATTATCTGGTCATAGTAATGGAGGTTATCAGTCAATCAGCCTTGAAAAAATATCCGTGCTGTGGGACAGTAAAGTTATTCAGGATGACTTAGGATAAGACACAATTGTATATGTATCCGGCATCTTCGTTTGCATCTCTGTTCTTCATCTAATGCCTCATATTATTTACCTGAAGATACAAAAAAAAATTTAGAGGTTTAAAATAGCTGGCAAATGACCAAATTTTAAGACAACCTTTGCAGAAACAAATACTTTGTATACTTCAACTGAATGAAACACAATTGCATGGAAGAAGCAGTGTGTATACACATTTTAAAAAATATCTCAAAAAATCTGTCAATGTCTGTATATATATGTATCACATATTGTTATGTATTCGGCGGTGGCAAAAGCGGACTAAAACATGGGTAGAAACAAGTAATTCCTTGGTGAAAGGGTTGAAGTGATAATTACGGAGTAGTGTAGTTTAAGGTCTGTATCAGGCCTAAATACAAAATAAATATTTTCAACCATTCCTGTAAAGGCAGAAACAACTTAGCAGATGTATATTGTTATCTTATGTGGGAATGACTTAGTATCTTGTGGTAACAACTTATTAACTGCAGTTAGTGGTGGGAATGAGTTAATAAGTGGTGGGAATGAGTTAGTAAGTGGTGGAAACGAGTTAACAAGTGGTGAGGATGACTTATTAAATGGTGGGGAAGACTCTCTTGGGGTAACCACTAAGTATCTTGATCTCACAAGTATTATCTCATTCCCACGACTCATTACCACAACTTAGTATCTCATTATGACGACTTACTAACTTGTGGGAATGATATTTTTTGGGGGTAGTGACTTGCTAACTTGTGGGAATGACTTAGTATCTTGTGGTAATGACTTGTAAACTTGTGGTAATGAGTTAAGAAAATTATAGGAAAACAGTTCTATGTCCCTTCCTTGGCTCCGTAAATACTGGTGAATCAAAGGCAAGTTTAAAATTCCTGTCAAATGCTTAGTAATTAGAAAATTTTAATAAGATAAACACCAAATTGCTCTGTTTTTATGTACAGAATGCTTGTAAACTGGAACTAAACTGGAAACTTAATTCCCCTGTTCCACCACATGATTAAGGCTCTCGATTAAGGTATTTTTAGAATCGGTTTTCTAGAAGTGTAGAGTCCCAGACAGTATGCTTGAATCTGTTTGGATCTGTTGGTGTCGCTTTAAAAATCAAACATGTTTGATATTTTTCACGACTGTAACCGATCCACTTTCACCCCTACCCATAAATATTCAAGTCCCAGACTTCCTGAGACCTCATCAGACCAAAATTTACACAATCTTATGTTGTCTGAGACTCTAAATGGCATGTCAGCTTTGTTTTAGACCCAGCAGGTCTGCACTTAGTCCCAGATCTATCCCGAACCACCATGGAAAAGAAAAAAATATAATTCGGCCATTGCTCTCTGAGGAAATCTGTTATTAGTCCCAGGAAGTCTGCGGAGGTCTCAGACTGGTCAGTAGGTATGTCCAAGACAGGATCAGTGTTGAATTGTATCACAATCGTGGCTTAGTTGCGTCTTAGATTGGGAACGATCGTGAGTTGTCTGAGGAGATCTGAGACAAGAACAATCCCAGAACTGGATAAAGACTCCACTATCCCACTGATTATTCATGTTTTTTTCGCACAGACTCTCAATGACTAAGGCTCGGTGGATGATCCTTTGGTGGAACAGGGGCATTACTTAAGATATTTTAGAGTTAAGCTATTAAGCAACTATACTCATTGAAAAATCGTCCACGTTAAATAATACTGGGAAATCAAAGGCTATTTTAAAATTCCTGTCAAATGCTCAATAATTGGAAAATTTTAATGAGACCAACACCAAATTGCTTGTTATTATTTTGCTTATCTGCAGAAAACTAAACTGGAAACCAAGATATGTTAAAGTTAAGATATTAAGGAGCAATACTCACTGAAAAATCACGAAATTTAATTTAAAAAATTGAAAATTAAAAATTGCTTTAAAATGCCTGTCAAATGCTCTTTACTTAATAATTATTTTTTATGAGACCAGCACCAACTTGCTTAGTTTATGTATTGAATACTAGAGTGTAAATAACTAAACTAGAAAATTACACCCAAGATATCTGTTACTTATGATATTGAGCAGTAGTATCCATTGAAAAATCGCCCAAGTGGGTAATACTGGGAACTCAAAGGCTTTGGTAAAATCCATGTATAGTACTTAATATTTGGGCGATTTTAATGCAACAAGCACCAAATTGTTTACTATTGTGTGTAGAATGATCATAATTAACTATTAAGTATTTAAACTGGATATATTTTACATAAGATATCTTAAAATTTAGATATTTAGAAGCAACATATGTGGGGAAATTCACCAATTAAGTCATACTTGGAAATTAATGTTATCAGTCTTTATTAGAAACTATTGGTTTAGATCATATACAAATAGTCAGTAAACTACCAAATTGATCACTGTTTGTGCAAAATGATCTTTATTAGACAATTAAAAAGAACAAATGGGAGATTTTTGTGTACAATTTTAAATATAATATGATTATTTTAATCAATGCGCAATTATAAGTAATATTCTACCCTTTTCTTGATCAATATTGAAACAAAAAAAATTTATTGTGCATGTATTTAATGTGACAGCTATATATGAGTACAAAAATACAATGTACACATGCAGTGATTTGAACGCAAATGTATATTTGGTATGAAAAAAGTATATGTCTTGTAATGTTTTTATTTGTTGAGGGAAAAACTTAAAATAAATTTTAAACAATGCTTTTAAAAGTCCTCTTCTCCACAGTATAAATATAATTTACATATACAGTATTAACTTTTTTAATATTTTAAATTTAATTTGAGTCTACTTAAGTGAGGTTTTTGCACACTGTCTACTTAAGAAAAATATACACACCAAAACTTTGGGCTGTTATTCTTCGCTTACTTCATGAAAAATGGAGATACAAACTAATTTTATTCAAAATACTGCCACCAAAGAACATGACTTAGCTAAAGTTTCCATTTTTAAATCACTTCAAAATATTTTTTCAGAGGTCTAAACATTAAGTAGACACGAAAATGTATACTTAAGTGAAATGTCTACCTAAGGTGGTCTATTTACGCCGAAGTGTCTACCTAATGATGAATCCAGGAGTATATATATATATATATATATATATATGTATATATATAAAATTGTAAATAAAAATTATTTAATCCCACTCTCACTTCTTATTTGTGTCTGGAACCTGAGGCCATGAACTTTTCTAGAGCTATAGAGATTATATTAATGACATTGTTCATGGGCACTCACTAACCTCTAGACCCATTTCAATGAGAATGGTGAATAATCGGTTGTATGCCTTAAAATTTCAGATAATAAGTTTACATAATTTAAATTATCAGTATTGATATTTTGTGGTCGAAGGTTATGATGTAACAAATGGCATCTGAACGATTCCGGAAAAGTATACCATAACCAGACAGAGTTCATAACCCTGGAAGCACCGACCAGGGAGGGAAGAATATGGTGGTGGCTATACCAGTGTGGAAAGGTATATCTTGGGTTGGCTCCTAAATTGGAGATAGTCTGTTGGGATCTAAAAATTAGTGAAAGCCGGTTTCGTTCAAGTTGCTCAGCTGGGGCAAAACCATGCCTGATTATCACCTTTTTATGGAGTAGTGTTTTTCTGGATATGGTGTGACATTGCTCATTCTGTCCACTCTGTAAACAATATGACATAGAGCTTTTTGAACTTTCTGAAGTTTCACACTGGATTTGTTGACCCCATACAGTAGGGAATTACAGTAAAATACCCAGTTGTTTTTCTTCCTCTGCTGGAGAAATAGAACTTTGAAGGAATAAAAATGTTGATGGGCTCAGTTTTGTCTGGATTAAATATCAGTTTGACACCATCCATCTACTTCTGAACTGAAATTAGACACTCAGTCAGCTCTGCAATACTGGAATGACAGTTCACAGAGTCTGTTGCTAAATATATCTGTTATCACCATATAAGTGGTGTGTAACATGATACCTTGAAATGACTTGACTAAGGGGACTGGTGGAGAGAGTAAACTGGATGGTATCCATAACAGAACCTTGGGGATGTCAAATGGGAGGGGAGAAAGCCTCAGAAAATCTGTTCCCTAGTTCAATTTTTTTGCGATTAGAAAGGTAGGATTTTATCCGCATCAACACAGTACCTTCAACACCAAAGTAATGTTTAAGGTAATCATATAGAAAATAAAGTGATCAATCATATAAAAAGCCGTAGAGATCCAACAATACTCTCTATTGAGGGCATGTGTAGTTATGCCTCTCTGGATCTTCAACAGTGCCATCTGATGCTGATTTATTACAGGGTCGGATCCAGCTTTAAATAAGGGGCGGGTTCATGTTTCCCAAGCATGCATGATCCAGTGCAGGATGTTTACCTTTTAAATCTGTCTCTGACGCTTTTGGTACACTGTTGAACCTCTAACATTTTTCAAGGGGGTATTGAACCCCTGGGCCCCTCTCTGGGTCCGCTAGTGATTACCCTTTTTGGATAATGAAGTCATTTAACCGTTAAGCCATGACTTTCTCAATTGATTTGATATGAAGAAGAGATTCGACACAGCTCACATGTTTTGGATGGGGTAGATGCAAAAAAAATTTTTTTGACAATCTCTGAGTTGACTCAAGCACCAACCTGCCAGTTTAGGTCGACCATAGCTCTCCTGGTTTGAGTATATTGCTTTGCCTAGTCAAAAGCCGGGAAACATGCAAATTAAATGTGTTTATTTGTAAAGAAATAAAATAGGCTTTATAATTGGAGTTCCTCTTGCTTGTATCTATTGACATGGTCCTAATGATGAGCGGAAGAGGCATGATTTTTTGTGGATTGTAAAACCACACCCCAATCAAAATCTAAAGGAAACCCATATAGCCCATATAAAGTAACTCTTCTATAAATAATAAATTGGAAGATTACTGGTCCTAACGAGTATGTGAAGTTTAGTGAGTAAAATTAAACATAGAATCACATTTCCCCAAGAACTTCCCCCTAAGGCAATGATACCACAAAATGGGATTAAAATATTTATTATTTTTATAATATTATATAGTTATTAAAACAGTTTTGTATCACATATATATAGTTAACAAGGTATGGCAGTACATCAGTCCCTGTCACGACAGTAATAATTAACATAAATAATTCAAGATATAAATGAAAGCCACCTAGACCCCAATACATTGGAGGCAATAATCGATATTATTGCCCCCAAAGAGTGAGTTATACATAGAATAATTTATTAGCAAATTTGACATCGCCTATTATGCAATAATTTAGAACCCTCAAAGTCAAAAGAGGGAATAATTAGATTATTGACCCCAACCCCCAAATTTATAAACTTTACTATTTATAAACTTTACTAACTAAGTCCATGCTGTGAGATAATCACAACGTGACAGGAAACACTATCAAACTGCAAGGCACTATATAAACACTAATATGTAAAAGGTATGTAAAATAGTATTGCCTTGCAAGTAACTAGTATAATAAGAGATAATATACAGATATGTTGATAATAATAGCAGTAAATGTCTGTAAATATCTGCCATACAATATACAGGACAGAAATCTGCCAACAATCTACAGGCCACTAGAAGAATTTCAAAGAAAGCCCATTATTCTGTGAGCTCGTCTAACAGAAGACCTAACAGAATGAAATTTTATAACCCTTTACTAAAAGAAGTGACCATAAGTAAAATGGATACTGATTAATAGAATAATTGTAGATGATGCTCATTCAGTGTCAATATATATACTTCAGAAGCAATGAGTTCATAATGAAACTGGTGAAGTTAAGCACAAATTAAGAAAGTTATATTATAATAAGACACTGCATTATAAGTGACAGGTGAGAGCTACTGTTCTTGTCGCCAGCTGGTAAGGCTCTTCCATAATATGACCCAAGTCAGCAATCAGTAGCACAGCCACCTCTTTCTCACCAAAGCTCGTAAACTGACAGCTGTCAATGCAGATACTATGAACATCTGGTGGCCAACCATGTGGCATAATATGATGATCACAGCCAACCCAGTGGCAAATGATACAGGCAGCTATTCCAATGATAATGTACCAATCAACATCACAGGAATATCACCTAAAAATAAACTACAAGCAGTAATCTGTTCATAAGAAAACAATTATAGGAAAATAACCCAAGAGACAAGGGGGAGGGAGGGTAGGGAAATTCTTGATGTGTGTCCTCGTGTGTCCAACATATAAATGGCAGGATTAAGGGTTGAAATCAGCGAGGTCCCACGCTTGACCACTTGACCAATGACAGTTTAGTATGCAAATAAGGTGACACTCTAAACTACAAAGGGGGGAAGTGTCAGAAATGACCTAGATGGCACCCTAATGCCATCCCGCACATTTCTCCAAGAACTTCCCCCCTAAGGCAATGATACCACAAAATGGGATTAAAATATTTATTATTTTTATAATATTATATAGTTATTAAAACAGTTTTGTATCACATATATATAGTTAACAAGGTATGGCAGTACATCAGTCCCTGTCACGACAGTAATAATTAACATAAATAATTCAAGATATAAATGAAAGCCACCCAGACCCCAATACATTGGAGGCAATAATCAATATTATTGCCCCCAAAGAGTGAGTTATACATAGAATAATTTATTAGCAAATTTGACATCGCCTATTATGCAATAATTTAGAACCCTCAAAGTCAAAAGAGGGAATAATTAGATTATTGACCCCAACCCCCAAATTTATAAACTTTACTATTTATAAACTTTACTAACTAAGCCCATGATGTGAGATAATCACAACGTGACAGGAAACACTATCAAACTGCAAGGCACTATATAAACACTAATATGTAAAAGGTATGTAAAATAGTATTGCCTTGCAAGTAACTAGTATAATAAGAGATAATATACAGATATGTTGATAATAATAGCAGTAAATGTCTGTAAATATCTGCCAAACCCCAAACTAAAAGACTAGGGTGAAAGGTGCTGCTGGAAGGTCTGTGCAACTAAGGAAGACTGAGAGGGAAGGGACTGAATGTATCTCCACACAGCATTAGATGACCAAGTACCTTGATGCATGATGTGTTGCATAGGAACGCCATTGTGAAAAGCCCATGTAGTGGCTGACCTTCTGAAGGTGTGAAAGGTCAAAGAAGGGTGAATATTTAGAACTTTGGAGACTTGTTTGAGATGTTTTCTAGCTACGGAATCTGTCAAAGGGACTACAGCACCACCTTTTAACAACGAAAACAGAGGTTCATTTTTTGATGCTGGAATAGCAGTAAACATGGCTTGTACAGCCGTAACTGGACAAAGAGGTGAAGATGCTAAAAAGGGGATGGTGATGGTAGTGCATGATTTCCTGTCTTGCAGAGTTTTTGACCATTTAATAATAATGGTACAAAAAGATGGTGAAAAAATCAAGTCTCCTCTGGTTAGGTGCCTTGTAAGATCAAATTGTTTGGTTGCATGAGGCAAGATGTTAGACAACCTCAAAAAAGAGAAATATGTGAATAGATATAAGGCTTTAAACACAACAGGTGCTTGTAAGGTTTCACAAATGCGAATGATGTTTTGCAACATTTCAATAGAAATGTTGTGGTTTGGTTTCAATGTCAAGGGAGCATTAATGCGCAAGGCTTTTATAAAGAGGGGGATTCTCTCATCTTTGAAAGAAGTGGTATCCAAGCCATATATGATAAATGAAGCACGTATGGCTGCCATATTATTGGATATATTAGCGTGAGAGAAGCCTTTCTGATGTAGATATTCCATATATGAAAGTAATAACAATGTGTTCACCTTAAAGATAAGGATTTGTGACTTCTCCAGGAATGTCAGGAAGTCCCTAAACATCCTGGAGTACTGAGCCCAAGTGGCTGGTCTGAAGCCAGAATACAACCTTTGCAAGGCCCAAGAAGCCAAACAGGCAGTGGCACCGTTGACTTCTGCAAATAAATATATATTAACACACATGTTCAAATAAATATATATTAACACATATTATATATGTTGATTCAACCTCGTGAAATCAATATGTACAGGCATCCAGTGATGCTGTGGGACCAAGGTATGTAACTGATTATGTTGAGCAGATGAACCTTGCCATCTGGATAATAAATCGGTTATGACATTTTTAACCCCTGGGATATGGTTAACTACTAATTGAATGTTAAACATGGAAGTCAGTAGCCATATATTTCTGGCACATGTAGCCAAAATTTGATCTCTCGCTCGACCCGTCCTAATGACCTCCACAACTGCCATGTTATCACATTTAATTTGAATAACTTTATCTCTCCATAAGTGGCCCCATAACTTAAGGGCTACAATTAAATTAAGTATTTCGAGATGAACAATGGAGTATTGCATAAACCCTAGAGGTATAGTTAATGCATACACCATATTTTGATACACACCCCCTAGGCCTTGAAGTGAAGCATCTAGGTGAACCGTATCCTGTATATCATAGTTATCATAGAAGGTAACTCCATTATACTGCTTCAAAAATGTATTAAACCAGTTAAGATCCCTATGGAATTGTTGGTCCAAGACAATATGTGCAGTATTATGGCTAGCTCGTAGCAAGTGCAGCATACGGTTGAGGAAATATCTGGCTGGTCTAACACATTTGGTGATGTATAATAGGGATCCTAGTAAAGACTGTAACTGTTTTTTAGTTACTTGAGTTTTCTTTGAATAATTATGCACCATTTGTCGTATCTCTTGTAATTTTTCATCTGGAATACGCAAAGTTTGATTAACAGTATCAATTTCAATACCAAGACAAATAGCCACTGTAGTAGGTGGTACGAGCTTGGAGATACTAATGTCAAGACCTAGTTCCGTCAATAAGCTGGTAAGGGCACTGTACGCTTCATCAATGTGACCAGGCAAAGCAATATAGATTAAATCGTCTATATAGTTGTATAAGTTAGGACAATGAAAATGTTCTTTCATGACATACCGTACGGCATCCGTACACCGCTGAAAGAATACGGAACCGTGCCGAAATCCGAACGGTAACGTAACGTCAACGTAATAATTATCATGCTTAAGTCCTAGAAGATCTAAGTCACCAGGATCTATCCTGATATGTCTGAAGGCCCTGCTAATATCTATTTTATATATGAGGGCTTCAGGACCAAGTTGTTTGAGTTTGGAAACCATATCATCTATAGAAGGGTACGAAAGTTGAAAATAAGACCCTAGATATTTATTTTTAGGTACCCCTTCATTTACAGTGACCTAGGGGAAAACTAAGATCTAGGATAACCCTTCTATTTGTAGAATTAGGTTTGTCTCTGGTGAGAAATGGGGAAATATGACAAGGAAATGGCATTTGCTGAAAAGGTCCAATAATCGCCTTATGTTGAATTTCTTCCTGGAGATATTTTGACACATGGTCAGAATATTGCAAAGCAGAATAATGATTGGTTTCTGTAGATGTTAATTGTACTGTTCGATTAAAATCCAGAGGGAATCCATATTCTATAAGATCTAACAGTTGGTGATCCCAATATTGTTTCAAATATTTTCTCCAAGATGATATTTTAAGCTGGCTCTGCACTGGGATTCTAAGTCCCATGAAATTTGGAAGACCTGAATTCCGAATTTTCCTATGAGCTTCTACAATATCTGGAATTGAACCCCAAATCACTTCCTTCCCCGTATATACCATAAGATCATTCAACGGAACAAAGCCAAAAGCATTGTCATTCTGATATAAACAGTTTTTATAGTCCAATGATTGGAATCTATTTTTGAGGATATCCTCAGGTATTTTTTGTGGACCTGTAGATACAATTGTATATTGGTTCTGATCCACAATAGGATCCACTGGTTGCAATTGGTCAAGGGCAATGTGTGAACCTAAAAAAGAAGAATTTTTTGCCAAAGGCGCCATGATTCCCAATGTTTGCCCAATTTTGTTTTTATTGCCCCTGAAACATAATTGTTCATGGCCATCTACAATTTGGTTAACATTTTTAACATCAGTTGCGTTAAAAGTGTGTGCACTGTCCTGGTCAGTGTGCACAGATGCCAGCATACTGCCCAATTTGGACCCAGTTCCGTTTTTATTGACCAACAAAAGAGAATTGGTATGCTGTTGACCATTTAATTCATGTTGGACATTTGTATGTATATTGGTACGTGAGTTGTCATCACATGCTTTCACTTTTCCCAATATTTGCCCAGTTTTGTTTTTATTGCCCGTGAATATATTGTCCAAATTATTCATGTGAATATCATAAGTATCTCCAGTATTTGCTACTGTAACCCGATTTTGCCCAGTTTTGTTTTTATTGCCCTTGAAAGCAGAAGTAACAGTAGCAGTAGGAGTTACTGTACCATTTGTCAATTCATTTACTTCTATTTGCTCCTGTTCATCTTCCAGAACTTCAAATTGATTTGACAGAACAATAGGGCATTCATTAAGTTGAGAAACCTGTACAGCCGTGATATGACCTTTCTTAGGTTTATAAGTCCATTTGTCCTTGTTTTCAGGTCGAGGTGTTTTGCTCATAGAATTATGGCAATTTTTTGTAACTTTGTGGTTTATATGCCCAGTTTTAGATCAAGATTGAACCACTTGTTTGCCACGTTTCAAAATAGTAGCATAAGAGAGATTGCTAACTGAATGTTTGAAAGCATTGGCTTTAGCCAACCAGAGAGCCCATTCGACCTGATTTGCTTTCAGTTCTTGAACTTGATTTTGAGATAAAGAACTATTAACAATAACTCTGTTTTTATGGATGGGCCTAATGTTTTGCCCATCCAAAGCTACTCGTTTTTTGACATCTGTTTATTTTTATTTTTACACTCAGTTTCTGCATGTGAAAAAGTCCGACCAGTATTTGCAAAGCAAACAGCACAAATGTGTTTATATAAGACCCCCCTTGTCTCATGGGTTTTTTGCTGCATACAGGTTCCCTGGTTAAAATAAGTACAGGGCATTGACCTTGTGACCTTTGCTTGCCTCTTATTAATTGAAGCATGAGTTGCAGAAACACTTGCAGAGACGTGTTTCTGAGCATTTGCTCGTCGGATCCGATCGATAGAAGCAATGTCTGAGAAATCTTTGATTTCTCCCTGCTCCATGCGACACAATAAGACAGCATGGCTAGCTTTGGCCGACGTCCACGAAAAATCATTAGCATCGTCCATGAGGGCTATGAGATATTCTAACATGTGTTGTTTCATAATCGGATCAGACTCATCCCTCATGGTTCGACCAAAACCAGCCACCCATTGTGTCACATTCAATTGATCATAAGTGACACGTTCTTTATTCAAACCTGACAAAACATACTCATGAGGCCATTTGACCCTTTGTTTAACCAAAACTTCAAAATTTCCACCTCTTTGTGACTTAATTTTTGAATTTGTACCTGTTTTTGCCAAATCTGTAAGTTCCTGCAACCTCTGATCAACTCTGAGTTGCAGAAGAGCTTCATCCGAAACTGAAGACTGCCATAAGTTATGTGGTACTGGCAAAGATTGCCGCTGTTCTGTGACATCAGAAATTTGCTTCACTTTCTTTCCCTTAGTTTTAACATTTTTTATCTTTGTTTTGTCCGAAGTTTTCTTACAGTCTTTCTGTTCAATAGTATCAAGCCTCTGGCCAATGCGATGCAACTGTTCCAATATTTGTGCATTTATAACCGCCTGTTGATCCGAATCAGAACTCTTAACAGACAAATCTTTGTCGGATTTAGAAGTACTAGATCCACTGACACAATTTTTGCCATCTGAAACACCGGCAAAACTATTTTGCATAAGGTCACTGCAATTCAAGTCACTAGCCGAAGTGTCAGAATCCGACATATTTTCAGGAAAATCCGAATTGTGAGAGTTTGTATGAAGTACTGAGTCAATAAACTGTGTATCTCCAGCAAGTTGTATTTCAATAGGTAAATGCACAGTATTCTGTTTATTAGATCGCAAATTGTACATACTTCAGTGGGAGAACTCAGTATATGTCGGTTGAATGAACACCAAGTACTGGCAATTAGTATCCGACACTATGTACACGTTAAATAAAATGGTCACAGAAACGTATAAATGACAACAATATTTGTCTGGAAGACTGTACGGACACACGAGTCAGAAAAACATATAAAATAATTGTTACTATAAAATACTAAAAATATAAAATACAGTCATATAAAAAGGAAAAGCCATACAATACAATACGCGTTCAGTTGACTAGAATAAGAATTCTAAATTCTTGATGTGTGTCCTCGTGTGTCCAACATATAAATGGCAGGATTAAGGGTTGAAATCAGCGAGGTCCCACGCTTGACCACTTGACCAATGACAGTTTAGTATGCAAATAAGGTGACACTCTAAACTACAAAGGGAGGAAGTGTCAGAAATGACCTAGATGGCACCCTAATGCCATCCCGCATATCCTTTTATTTCTTCTGTGTAAATACAAAATGAAGTAAGTGTAGTAAAACCAAAAACTGAACCAGTTAGTTCTTTCACAGTCAAGGTAGTAATGAAATTTATGCTTCTGCGACATGTGAACTGGGATGTTTTGGTCTGCCACCAATGAATACTTCTAGGTCATTTCCATTTTCCTGTGACGTAAGAACACTCCCATATTCAGAAAAACGATTAAATAAAAGCAGCATGAAAATATAAAAAGATTCCCAAAGAAAAAAAATTAAAACCTAAAAATCATAGCCAATTGCGCCCCCGGTCAAATACAAGGTCATAGGATAATGTTAAGCACAGAAAGCCACACCTGGGCTATTTTTTCCCACTGGTTATTTACATATGTAGTATGCCATTTAACAAATATACATGAGGTTACAGTTAAGATAAAATTTTGTAAAAAATAAGGCCCTCTTCACGAGGACATAGAGAATTTATACATGATTTTACTGGAAGATTTACATTGAGTTTCCAATACTTAAAGTTTAAGGTTGCCTTAACTTTAATGAGGTATGAAATTATTGGCTTTGGTATAGGGTTTGATTGTTTTTAGATATAAAGGTGACCCCAGAGCATGCATTAACACAATATAAAACATATAAATAAAGTAAAATAGTACAAGTAAAGTACAGTAAATATAAGTAAAATTAAAATAAAAGTAGATAAATGTAAATAACGGATTAAAGTGTCCAGCTAGTTTATAAAATTTACGCCTTACAGAGTCGAGCAACATGACCCACCCTAAAAATAGGACTAAGATTTGACTCCTCATTTACCCTGGATTAAGGAATTTACCTTTTAAAGTGAATTAAACTTCAGTTGTAAACTTGGTTCAGAACTGGTGGGATGAATATTTAAACTTGAATGTGACGTTAATGCATATGACAATATTGCCTCATATAAGTGAGGCAATATGTGGTAGTACAAGACATTAGCCATTTAGATGAATGATCGTACTTTTACACTGAGTGGCTAAAAATTGTAAACGTTTAATAAAGTTTAACATTACTTGCACAGTTAAGTAACAAATAACTTTTTGCAATATAAAGCCAATAAGCACACTGTATGAATTTAACCAGACAACTAAATGAGCTTTGTAAGATTATTGTGTCTCACATAGTTGTCAGGCCACCAACCATAAGAAACAGTTACGCCTGGGCCCCCTAGCAGCATGAAAATATACAAAGTTTCCCCAAGAAAAAAAGTCGTAAAACTGTACATTGTGCTTCTGTTGTCGATATTATATCTTAGACCTAAAAAATCAGGCTGTCAGAACATGGCTCGCCTAAAGATTCCAGACTTTAAATTGAGTTTAGTTTACTTATTTTGCCAAGGTTTGGTAATAATGGTCCAAGCCAGAAATGACCTTTCTGACCACCACTGATAGTCATTTATCAATATAAAAATAATTAGAGAACCTAGATGAGAAAGATACTATTTCAAGTTTACATAATACCACAGATTGCAGTCTCTTCTTATAGTGAAATTAAAAAAAAAATGTTACTTGCACAAATGTCCTATTTACAAGAGAGATGTATTTGAATGTGTGACAAAAATAATGAATTATGTTATCTAAAACCTGTTAACCCATACCTATCATGTACGTTGCATTTATATGATCTAGAACAAAAGAATGTAAATCATGTGACCTGGTCCTTATACTGCTGTTTCACTGTTACGATTAACCATAACACCCAGCCGATTTTTAAGTTGGGTTCCAGTTGTAATGGATACTGTCATAAAAGATGAGATAACTGCTACTACACATTGTTGTCAGAGTGAAAATATCAGGTGTGTTACTGAAAATGTAGCACTTACAATATTCTCCTAAAGATCATTCGTATCACTGAACGCAGACCACTCTTGTGTAGCAATAGGGGAACTCCTGTGGCTGCCTTCATATTTGGATAAGATCACTCATCTCCGTTTTAGGGGCCACGGTGGAACAGTGGTAACACACTTGTTTCCCACCTCTAAGGTCAGCGGTTCAAACCCTGTAACTTATGTGGGAAAGTTGGTAGTTGCTTACCAATGGTCGACAGTTAAAGTATAGAACCTTGGCTAGCTGTATATACTGATTTCCTCTGCTCACAAAACTACCCGTTGTGATATGACCTGTACAGTGTTGAAAGTGACATAAAACCCCAAATAAATAAAATGAATACACAAAAACTAATCACCAGGTTTACAGAGGTTGTAGCAGCCAAAACGGTAGTTACAACAGCTTATAAATAAAATTAGCAATAACATCCGATAGATAAGTTATAACTGCCTTATGACCTCAAAGATCAGCTGTGAGTACTGAGCACTAAAATGGTCTTTTGCAAAGGTTTTTAAACGTGTTGACTATATTTGATGAGAGCCTATGATCGCCACGATTATTCTGCCGACATTCAGGACTGAAAGTGCAGGTTATTCAACCAACAAAATTATGTTCAAGACTGCATTTTTGGCATTTTAATATGTATGTAGTAGTCATACATGTATGTAAATATATATGTGTATAAGTATGTTTGTTGAATTATATATGAAAGTAAATGTATTGAGTAAAGTAGTGCTTAGCTACACAACAGACTTTAGATACTAAAGTTTCTGAGATTGTCTCTACAGTTTCAGTCGAAAAGAAACGCACAAGAGAATGCATTATTGGGGCAAACAGGAGGGACACTCACCACCCTGGAACAGGGGTATAAAACACGATGTCTGATACGCCTAGGTTTTACTAAAGTTTTTATAAGTACTTTCTGAACTGCCATGTATTTTTTTTACATAAAAGGTAAACCTTTGGTCTAGATGCAGACTGGGACATAAATCGACGGTTCGTATCGACCAGGCAAGATGTAGAGTAGTGTAGCTTGAGTGCATACAGCATACATACAACAAGTCTTTTCAAGGCTCTGCTGTGATTAATGCATATAAACTTTTGTCCCCAAAGTATTGGGAACTTCAAAACTCTTCATAATTTTTAATGTGTAAGGTTGGTGGAAGGAAAAGGAAATTAAAAATACATGGAGTGATTTTGCACAATTTGAATACATCAGCAACAGTGTAGTTCATACGTTTATTCAGTTACTGCTTGTGTTGGAAACAGGTAGCGGGAAAAGAATGTATTCTATGAAAAAACCAGTGCACAACCAACCAGCTTACACATTACAGGCGTTTTGAACTTTGCATCACTGATCCTGATTTTGTTATTTTTTACATTCTTTACTTAGTATTAAAGATGTTATTCAACACTGCTGAAAATATAAATAAGGTAGGCTAGATGGAAGTCTATATAGTCAGTAACATCAGGCTTTGTCTTCATGTAACCTGGAATCCTGAGCTATAAGTATACATTCCAAATATATGGAAATATGGACAGTAAAACTAATAGGAAAATGCTAATTAAATGTTTAATAAAGCAAACATTGAGCCCTGTGTAGGGCCATAATACAGAAAATTTCACTGTCTTAATGTTTTCCTTGAAGGACCTTCAAAGTTACTTTAGTTACAGGAGGTTACAGACAATATTTACGCCAGAGAACACTAAACAGTCTAAACAACCTGACACAAGGATAACTATTGAAAATATAAAATATGTCAACGTTTAAAGTTTTGGTTTTGATAGCATTATTGGGAGTTTTGGTAAATTTTCTCAATGACCCTTTACCAGATGACCTCCCAGGATGGTGGCAAACAAAGCTCTGGCTGGCCATGTTCAGGATTGTTTTTGTAATGGTAAGTGATTTTGTTTCTGTGCAAAGTGTTTATGGCTACAGGCAGGCATTTTGTGGTGCATGGCGTTGAGGTTAGGGTGCTGGACCACGATGAGGAAGGACTTTGGATTCCTTGCTGTCTGGCCTATATGAAGCTATACTTGCAGCATGATTTACAGAATGATTGAAATTTAAGAGCAGTTACTGTTATAGTAAACAAATATATATGGAATTATTATTTTTGAACATATCACTAAAATTATACGTTAAAGATAAAGATGTTTGCCAATAAAAAAGTTGTGACTATCCCTGGATAAGTCATTTTACATAATACATTTCTATATGCTAATAAACATGTTAAAGACCTGCCGAAAACAATCCTGATTACAGAAATCAAAAGGCTGATGAAGCTGTCACAGTAAGCTCTGTCTGGAAACCCTGTGAATCAGAAGCGAAGATATTTACAAGTCTTGTTACTGTCTTGTGGTAGACCTATATCCAGCTTAAGGGCTCTGCTAGGAATACTGATTTTTCTTTCATTTACATCTTATAGTCTTCTTATAATACCAAATTATTATGAAACTTGAAAAAATGCATTTATTAAAAATACTTTTAGAATTTTAAAGTATAAATTTCCACTATAGTTGGAAATCCTCCGCTTCCTGCTGTAGCAGCCAAAAATTGGTATATATGGATTGATGGATTGCCTTGTATTGTACAGAGGCTTTCTTTGTCTCAATCAGAGATTTCAGACACCTTAGACAGTATCTAATATATGATGAAGCCGCTATAGCTGTCAATGTTCTTGTAAGCAATACCCTTGATCAATTTAACCTTAGGTTTAACCTACAAAAGTTGCATTGTGTTGAGAAAAGCTTATTAGCCAGGATTGCCAGCAATACAAACAAGTATACTCACATAAGTTCTGTACTTTAACAGCGTAACTACTTACTCGTGGGTAGTAGACTGCATTCAAAGCTGCGAAAAAAAATTTCAACTTATTTCCAAATGGCCGTGCTAGATGTATCATTTCATTTTTAAAGCCAGACATAGAATGTATAACACATGGACAAGGCAGGGTTAACGAATTTTGGCAGTTTCCCATTTTTCCACCAGTACATCAGTTTATCAAGAAGTTTACAATCAGTTATCGAAAAGTACCCTTGTGTCAACTTCTGTTTCCTCAATCAGAAAGACACTTCTTGTTCTTCTAACACATTAAATTCTGTCTTTTAATGTAAGTTAAGTAGAATAAAAAATATTTTAATTAGAATAATATATTAATACACCTTTCTCCCTACAGTAACCTCAAGGTCTAAAGTTAGGTTAACCTAAAATATCATCATCCTTTTAAAAGTCGAAAAATGACAACACCAATAGTTTTTAGATACGTAAAATTTGATTTTAAATTCACAAATGGAACCCAAAGGTTTAAGCCTTATATAGGATGGTTAAGGGAAGATCACGTTTGAAGGTTATGAGTTACTACATTAAATTCAAAGATTATAAGCTATAAGAGTTTGCAAGTCATATTACAAGTAATTATGTTTAATACAGTATTAATCTTGAAGCAAAGTATCCCATGAGCAGTGGCTAAGGTTACAGATTTGAGTGAAAAGACGGTTACTTTAAGAACTTTTTTTGGTTAAAATCCTCCTACCAGAATGACAAAAGGTTTTGTAGCTCATGTCAGAGGAAAGACTTCCAAGTCACCCCATATACAATCTAATGTCCACGTCAGCTGTTTTTGCATTCAAAAGAAACCCCATGTTCTAAGTTTTAATTTTCATGTGATCTTTATAGTGCTTAAACGTCATCAAAAGACAGACTCTAAAGTACAACAACCAGGCAACAGGTCCAAAGAATTCATAGTCCAGAGAGACAGAATTGGAGGTGGGGCTGCTTGAAAACACCCATCATTTTGTAGAGATTACAAAAGCAATTAACCTCATGATCAAACGTAAGCTTTCTGTTAATTTTTAAAAACAAAAGAACCACGTCTAAATCCAAGCTTGAGAAACAGGAGATCAATGTCTACTTTGTGTATTTGTGCACACATCCAAAACTGGACAATATGATGAGTTCTCTGTTGGAGCCTTTTAAGGAGTGGCCAGTATTATGACAACTCAAGTTGCTGGTTATGAAAAGTGTATGGTGCCTGTTTTCTAGAGATTTTTTTATAAATTAGTGTGCGTATTCTTGCTCAACTGTGATCATATTTCTGGGCCACATAAGTAACACTTTATTATTTTGTTGATGATTGAAAACATAATTCTATTTTGAGAGTTAATAATTTCACTGTAACAGTTGGGTAAATTAACTATTGGAGTTTTGAAAGAGGGGCAATCACATTTAATTAGTGTAATATGCCAGCCCCTTAGTTATTGATTGGGAATTGGAAAAAAGCCCTACAAAGAAAAGCTCTATAGGAAAAAGCCCTACAGTTTTTGATACTGTCTCAAAAATAGTGTAAGACTTTTTTCCACAGGTGTCAACAATTCTGTATAGATTTTCTCTGTAGGTCTTTTCAAGACTTTACATGATGAAAAAATTGATGCAGGTTATTCTGGAAAAAGAAAACAGCAAAAATTGTTATTTTTGTAACTTGATAAATTTTACAGAGTACTGAAATATGTTTTATCCATCAAATTCTGGAATCATTTATTTTAGGCTCCGTGAAAAGAATTCTGGTGGACATGTTATAAATGATGTTTTCTCAAAGTTCATAATTGTACAAGTGATTTTTTAAAACACTGACCCCACACCTTGTTGTATCACATTATCAATTCAATGTACCTATACATCTAGCCTTTCCATTAGGTTGTACCCGAGCCCCTGGCTTAATGTATCAAACACCATAAGTCTGTACAAATATTATATTGGCTTTTAAATAAAACATAGGAACTTAGTATTTGATCTTGGGACATATTTTTGGGACATTGTGGGACAAGACACAATAAAAATAGCATCAGAGATGCCCGCACTCCACAGCCTCGGGAAATGTTTTAATACCATGAGATATAGAAGTACTGTATCAGTACAAATTTCAGGATACTTTCGGAGCACTGTCAGTTATATAAAGGTCCAAACAATGTTTAAATAGAAAAAATAATGTCTAAGAGAAAGATAATGCATGTAAAGATGAAGTATTAAAACAAGACAATTCAATAACAAGATGACAGCATTAATCAGTAAACTAAACATTACGACACTCTTTATCTACATTTAGCATGGCCAAATTATGGTTTGGATGTTTTGAATATTACCATGCATACAGAAGTGGTAATACATTCAGTGAATCCTTATGTGTGGTGTTGGAGCAAAATCTGTGGCTCACTTGATGAAATTCCATCTGTTACATTGGGAAACTGTAAAAGTAAATTCTTAATGAATTCTAATATGACTTTAACAGGGCTTAAACTGCATCAAAAGACAGACCCAAAGGTGCAACAAGATTTTAAATGTCAACATCACTACGACAAGGTCAAAGGTCAAATCAAGGTCACACCATGATGCTGTACACCTACAACCCCGAACCAATGTCCCTACCAGGCATCAACTTCCTACACCTTATGGTTTCCCAGATATAGCCCAGACAAGATTTTATAGGTCAAGGTCACTATGGCAAGGTCAAAGGTCAAATCAAAGTCACACCATGATGTGTGCACACCTATACCCCCTAACCAATGTCCCTACCAAGTATCAACTTCCTACACCTTACAGTTTCCGAGATATAGCCCGGACAAGATTTTATAGGTCAACGTCACTACGGTAAGGTTAAAGGTCAAATCAAGGTCACACCAAGACATTGCACACCTACACCCCCTAACCAATGTCCCTACCAGGTATCAACTTCCTACACCTTACGGTTTATGAGATACAGCCTGGACAAACTTTTTCCTGCCGCCCACTCGCCCATCCTGACACCATGGGTCTTAAGGGCTGTGGGGTAAAAACTAAAATTTTCCCTCATAAATGAATTCAACCAGCCAGAGACTTTCAACCAACTCATGACACAACACAGTAGTAGAAGTGATGTTTGATGGTATCTATGCACAAATTACAGTAATTGCAAACAGCAGAGTCAGCAAGATTCTGCTTAAGAAGATCATACCCACAGTTGAGGGTCGTATGTAAGATTTTGAATTGGAAACTTTGTAAATAAGGTTCTTTACTTATTTATGCACCAGGCTAAAAAATTCAGACCATTCTAATTTTTCTAAGAATGAAAATAAGTCGATCCAAGTGCATAGTGCAGTTGGTGCTTTAACTTTATTGCTTACTAATATCCCAATATATCTCGGAACTCTCAAGTTTAAATAATTCTTTTGTTTTTTCATCAATTTGTATGCTAAATTCAGACAACCTTTCAAAATTTTCTGTATGTATTTGAATCTTATGTTTCTATGTTACCAGTATTGCTGAAATAATACCTTGTATATCAAGAATGGTTGCTCTACAATTAAATTTTTAGATTTTTTGCAGGGATCAATTTTTTTCATTCAAAAAGTCAATCATTTTTAGGTTTAAAAATTCATCACTCATGCCAAGCATTCTAGGAGTTAAAGGAGCATTGTTCACTAGAATAAATTTAATCATAAAAAATAATCATTATCATTTTAAGTGGCTGTGTAGTTTTAATATTGTACTAGCAGTTTAGTACTTGATGATGAAAGCTCCCAATTTTACATGTGCTAATATAAGACACTTGCAGTTTATGATCCAACAAAAGAGAATTTATATTACTTAATTTTTTCCATTTTCCTTCACTTGTCTGTAGTCTTTTAATCCAGCAAGCTTTTTGTGCATTAGGAAAACTGGTAATATCAGGTAGTTTTAGTCCACCATATATTATGTTAGCAATCATAGTTTCATATCTAACTCTGGGTGGTTTATTATTCCACAAAAAGTTCAAAATGAGTTTCTTTAATCTGGCTAGTGCATATAGAGGAGTATATAACATGCTAACCAAGTGTGTAAATTGGGACAATATCAACGATTTTATTATTACAATGCATCCTTTCCATGAAAGATTACACTGTTTCCAAATGTGAATAACAGCTTCAACTTTTCTTAATTTTACATCATAATTTCTTTTTGTTCTTTCTGCAGCATCAGTTGAAAACGAAACTCCTAAAGTTTGAAAAGAATTAAAATTTATACGTAATTCTTTAAGTCAGTCTGGTAATGAAATAGATATATTTTGGAAAGGGCCTAGTGGTATTATAACAGTTTTTTCCATATTTAATTTTAAACCAGAAATTTTTTGAAATGCACGAAAATGATTAATAACTTCTTCAAGACAACTTACATTTTCTAAAAAAATGGTTGTATCATCTGCTAGTTGGTAAATTTTATATTGTGTTCCTGCAATCTTAATTCCTTTAACACTCTTATTGGATTTCAGATACAGTGATACAATCTCTGAGACTAATATAAATAAGAAGGCAGATAGCGGGCAGCCTTGTCGAACTCCTCTTGACAGTTTGAATGATGGAGAGAGGTGCCCATTGTTCACTGTACATGATGTGATATTATTATAAAGAAGCTTCACCCATGACATAAATTATGATCCAAAGTTATAAGACTTGAGACTTTTAAAGAGAAAGTTCCATTCTACAGTGTCAAAGGCTTTTTCAAAATCAATTATAATTAACAGTCCCAGGAGATGTTTAGTTAAAGTATAACTCAAAATATCTTCTATAATTCTCTCATTTTTCCCTATAAAGCATCGTTTAATGTACCCCACTTGATCACAACTTATCAAACTTGGCATAGCCTGTTCTATTCTTCATGACAGTGCTTTGGCTAGTATCTTATAATCCATTGCTAGCAATGATACAGGTCTCTATGATTTCAGTTAACATAAATCCTTATCTTTTTGGGTATTAATGAAAGTGCACCTCTTTTGAGACCACAAGGTAATTCCCCCTGTTGGAAAGAGAAAGTCAATGTTTCATACAGAAGATTTTTTAAGTCAGTCCAGAAGAACTTATAGAAATTAGTTGTAAACCCATCTATGCCTGGTGACTTATCATTTTTCATATTTTTATTGCATGTGAAAGTTCATCCATACTTATTGGGAGATCGAGATTGATTTTTCTAAAGCCTTCTACTTTATCCGTACTTTAAGCTAAAGAATATATGATCAACTTTAAAGATGCTGTTATGTATTTACATGTATTTTAACATGTATCCTCTATGTGTTGTAGTTCACATGTGTTTTATAAGCATATGTTAAAATGTTGTGTTAAAATATATTACTCACCTACTTTTATCTTTCACCTTGCTTTATACCTCGACTCAGATAACTCTTGATAGTTTCACACTTCACCACTACAATACAGTAGTTTCAAAACCTTTCATCAATTACATTATATTAAACTCGCAGTGTTTACTTTATGTCAAACTTTCTTGTTTAACTTTTATCATGTAATGTGGTTACAAGAAGTAAACAATTACATTATAATATGCATGTATTAATAAATTGTAAATATATGTTTTTTCCCAAATACACCACAAAGGTTAGTTGGATACAAAGTTATAGTTTACAAAAAGGATATTTCCAGGTTTCTATCTCTATAAGTTAAGTTATGCGTACCAGTTATCTTGATAACTTGACACTTCACTACCACAGTAAATCATATTTAGTATTTTAAGATACCAAAGTAAATCATATTTAGTATTTCAAGATGTTATCATTGATCAATTACATTATAATATGTCTAGGTTATATATACCAATTATTTTCATAGCTTCACACTTCACCACTACAGTTCAATGCTATTTATGCCTTTATCAATTGCATTACAATAAACCAGCATAAATATATACTGTGTATCAAAACCTCTAATTTAACTTCAATTATATTTGGTATTTCAGGATGTTATCAATGGTTAATTACATTGATAAGTAATTATACTGTTTAAAATTACAAGTAAATTGCAACTTTGTGTTTTGCAATAACAGCAACAGATAAGAGACATAATAATTTTTCACTTACTAAAATAGACAAAGTTATAGTTTACAAAAAAGTAATTTCCAGGTTTCTATCACTGTAAATTAGGATATGTATACCAGTAATCTTGATAATGTGAATTAAGTTATGTGTACCAGTTATCTTGATAGCTTGGCAATTCACTATCACAGTAAATTGCATTATAGTAAACCAGCACAAGTATATAATTTGTATCCAAACCTCATATTTAACTTCTATCATATTTAGTATTTCAGGATGTTATCAATAATCAATTACATCATAACATGTCTAGGTTAGATATACCAGTTATCTTAGTAGCTTCACACTTCACTACTACAGTTCAGTGATATTTAAGCGTCTTTTCAAATTACATTACAAAAAACCAGTACAAGTATATACTTTGTATCTAAACCCCATATTTAACTTCTATAATATTTAGTATTTCAGGATGATATCGATAGTTAAATTACATTATAATATGACTAGGTAATATATATCAGGTATTTTGATAGCTTCACACTTCACTACTACAGTATAATGCTATTTAAGCCTTTTATCAATTACATTTCAATAAGCCAGCACAAGTAAATGCTTTGTATCAAAACATCTAATTTAAAGTCTCTAATATTTGGTATTTCAGGGTGTTATCAATGGTTAATTACTTTGATAACTGATTATACTGTTTAAAGTTACAAGTAAATTGCATTTTGGGGTTTTGCAATAACATTAACAGATAAGAGACATAGCAATTTTTCACTTTCTAAAGTAGACACAAAGGTATAGTTTACACAAAAGGACATTTCCAGGTTTCTATCACTGTATATTAGGATATGTATGCCAGTAACCTTGATAATGTGAATAAACTTATGTGTATCAGTTATCGTGATAGCTTGACAATTCACTACCACAGTAAATTGCATTATACTAAACCAGCACAAGTTTATACTTTGTATCAAAACCTCATATTTAACTACTATCATATTTAGTATTTCAGGATGTTATCAATAATCAATTACATCATAACATGTCTAGGTTAGATATACCAGCTATCTTAATAGCTTCATACTTCACTACTAGAGTTCAGTGATATTTAAACCTTTTATCAAATTACATTACAATACTACATATATTATTATAATACTACAATCAGTTACATTTTAATTAAACAGGGCCACAAATGCATACCGAAAACAGTACCAAATAGTTTTTAGTAATTATTAGTTATATTGTACTTGACCAGTAGCAATCTAATACTACAATCAGTTACATTACAATTAATTAAACGGTACCACAGATTCACCAAAATGTTTAATTGGATACAAAATCATAGATTACAAACAAAAATATTTCTAAATTGAAAGGGTAAATCTTTACTTAAAGGGATCTTACAATTGCTCTTAAAACTAGCAATACCCCTATGTACTTTCAGGAAAAATAAAATAGATTATTTGATTAAAAGGTAAAACCTACTCTAGGTTCCAGTTGCTCAAACTCTACGTGATAACTGGTCACTTAGAATATGGCTACCCAGGGATAAACATTGCAGCAAAATCTTCAACTGGAAATGGAGGTGCTACCAATAGTTTGATTTAAGAATTTTCACAAGCAATTGAACTTTATATTTGTTTCTGGTGATTTAATTTCAGATCACGCATTAGTAAAGTGTCTTCTTGATTTTGCATGTCCTGTGTTACCTTAGGTCAGTGGCATTTCTTACAACAGATATCATAAGATCGACATGCAGAAATTTCATGATGATCTTGCAAATATCTCCTTAGTCTTGTCTCCTGCTAGCACTCCCTCTGATCTATATGGCCAGTATGTACATACTTGGTTGCTTGATAAACAAACATGCACCATTGATTTGTGGTAGAATTAAGAAAGAACCAGCTGGCTGGTTGTCAGATACATATCGCAATGCCAAATCAGTTAGGCGTCAGTTTGAGCGTATGTGGCGCAAAAACAGGTCTCAGTTGAGCAGAGCCAGATTGCGGAGACAGATTGCCCAGTGCAATGGAATTATCAACAGAGACAAAGCTGAATACTACAGCAATATCATCAATGACAACAGCCATGATCCAAAGAAGCTATGGCAGGCACTACGACATGTTCTTAATAAAGGTCATTAGATGACTCGTCCTCCTCACCAGTCTGACAAATCCTTGGCTAATCAGTTTGCCTCTTTTTTCGCTCAAAAAATCAAGAGAATCTGAGATATGTCCTTGGCATCTACCACAACTGTTGCACCAACGGATTTACCTCCCACCCTGTCGCATTTCTGTGAGGTCTCTGAGAATGACGTATTGAAGATCATCAAAAATTCTCCTACTAAAATCATAGACCCAGTGCCCACTTTTCTTCTCACAGATTGTGTCGATATTTTACTCCCAATCCATTACAAAACTTGTCAATTTGTCTTTGGTCGATTGTGTTTTTCCCAAACAGTTCAAGAATCGCTTGGGGTGTTCAGGCAACCCAGGTGTCAGTCCTCCTTCCCAAGGCAGAATTTGGTTGGGTACCTTAAAGTCTTAGTCAGGCAACCAGTCTGGTCAACAGTTAGGTGACCAGTCCTGATTACATAAATTCCTTACATACTAACCTTGGGGTCCAAACCCCCCTTCTAGGTTGCCCCCAGTAACCATTCAAATGCAACAAATCTATTGGTCAGCCCAAGGAATGCTTGGGGCTTGTCCTGGTTTTTCTGGGAACAAGAATCACTTTGTAACTAGATTTCAAAGACTTAACTTCGAAACTTTGAAAACTTTGAACTTTGAATAATGTGTTTTATCGGTTTTATGGATTTTAGTGATTGTTTTTAGAAGATTTATTTTATTTCATATTATATGATTGGATGTTGTGAAGTACTGTTTTAATGAACACTGAAACTGACATGAATAGCTGGACATTTACTGAATGATATTGCTTATTGAGATTCTGTAGTCTACGTGACAGCTTCAGGCTTTTAATCAAGGACCACAAAGGGACGGTCTACCCTATATTTTTCCTGGGCTTATGCCATTTGCTTATACTGGTCGAATTTTGGAAGCCTGAATCTGTATCTGAGTATGGAATTTCAGCCCTTGTGGGCCCATTGTGCTTATTTCCAGATGAGGAACATTGACTTAAATTATTAGTATATCAAAATGCCTGATAACAAGCAGAAATGCAAATTATGTCAACAGAGACACATACCACCAACAGGAAAGAAATGCAAATTTGTGCAAGCTACAGTGACAGATCATGAACTTTCACGAGATGCTGCCGGACCCAGTGGTGTGACACTGTCGCAGGTGAGGCCAGACAAGTCCACTGATGGACAGCTGTTGCAGGAAAAAATCTTGGAGCAGTTGGAGAGAGTCACACAGCGGCTGGAGATGGTAGAAGGAAAGATGGCAGCATCAACATCACACTCAACTCCCACACGAGAGTTAAGTACTGATAGTTTTTTAGAAACTGTAAAGCCAAGTTAAAAACAGTGTAAAAAGCAGAAATTGTCAGTTGATTTATCCCCTGATGAGAATGTTAAGGGTAGTAAAAAATTGTCAAAAAAACACAAGGTACAAATTGATTCGTCCTTTGAAGAGAGTGTTAAACATAGTAAAAAAGGTGTCAAAAATGTATTGTGTCGAGTGATTCATCATCTGATGAAAGTGACACTCCAAGTCTGGAGTTGTTGAGGTCAAAACAATTGCAAAAGAAAGTGGACAAACGAATCAGAGAGTTGAATCAGTGTTCACAATCACCAGGTAAAGAATGTCAGGCGGTAAAATCTAAGAGGGGTGGGGGAGTTGACATTGTTGTGAAACAAAAAGTTCTTTGGCCCCATGAGGCAATTCTGGGGGGGGTCACTTGTCAGCGAGTAAATTATGATCAGTTATCCTTGACCCAATGGGTACAAGGTTTTTGTAGGAACATTTTAGACCAAAAATCAACCTCTCGTCAAAAATCCATGGTGGCGTATCTGGGCGACCTCATGGAGGACGCCACAGATTTTTCGTGGCAGGGAGCCAAGGCAGCACATGCTGTCTTGCTCTGTGAGATGGAGCGAGGTACGGTCACATGGGAAGATCAGGAAAGAATAGATAGGATTCGGAGGGCTCATGCCCAGAAACACATCTCTGGGGGTAGGCAAAATTGGGGTAGACCCGAAGTTCGAAAGCCATGGTTTTGTAAAAATTTTTAATCAAACTCATGTTCTTTCCCCAAAGATCACGAATCCAATGGGCGACTACACAGGCACATTTGTGCTTTTTGCCTGTCACAGGGAAAGCAACTCAGTCATTCGAAAAAAAATTGCCAAAATAAAACTCATCAAGTAAAAAACGAGACACCAGCTGCACATCATTAGGGTGGGGCAGCTGGAAAAACACTAAAGCTAAAAATTTGACTGATCAAAGTATACAGGGAAATGCTAACCTGCTTGAGGCTAGAACTGACTCATCTGGTAGTGAATGTGTCACCAATGAAGGTACTCATGGGGTGGTTGCTCCAGTTTATGCTACTAGATTTATTTACAATTCAAATGTTAAACCAGCCACAGTTGAAGCTGCATTTGCACGTAAAAAACCAAGAGCAATTCAAAAATTTCCTGGCACAATCCAAAGTCAAATTTTTTGGTCTGGTACTGCCAGGGGTGGCAACCATGTGCATGATAATCACACTGTTAACATAGCCGGAAAATGTTCAGAAATGCTAGATCAATGTAACAATGAGAAAATGAATTGTGATGGCTTCAAACCTCCCAGGGAGGATACTTGTGATTCAGGTACCATCGTCTGTGGCGTCGAACGTCAACTGCACGCCAATACACGTGACCCTTGTGGAGGAAAATCCACATCAAGGGATACTTTATCTGATACATACACATATGACCAAAATAATTCACAAAAAACCCAGGGCCAGGTTCGAATCAGTGTGAACACTGCTAATGACAACCATAGCACAATGGACTGTGCCAAGCCAATATATGATGTCAAATATTGTGGTTTTGAAGATAAATTTGCTTCTGAGATCATCTGTACACATGTCAAAAATAAAAAGGCCCCGGGTGATGTTCAAACACCCATTTTTGACCTTTGGAAAAATCAAGTAGACTTTACATTTGGGTTTGTCCCATTGCAAGAGCAAGTATTGCCCACAGTAAATATTCATGATGGTGTCTTCTCTGGGTCTCTGTTGGAAGCTCACGAATTGGTTAAAGCAACAGGCAAACCAAATTTTTTACAAGCTAGGATCCCCATACAGTCCCAGCTAAATGTTGAGCAGTGGGAAAAGGCCCTAGTGGGCTACTGGGATAGGGAATTGTTGGACCTGCTGAAATATGGCTTTCCCTTAGATTTTAACCGTTCTTGTGATCTGGGCCAGTATACTGGCAATCATAGCTCTGCTATTGACTTCCCAAAAGACATAGAAGCTTATCTGCAGGAAGAACTGTCATATGGTGCCCTTTTGGGCCCCTTTGAAACACATCCTATAAAAGGGCGGTCACTGTTCTCCCTTCATGACTCGTAGCAAGCCAAACTCTGACAGGTGTTGTGTCATTGTGGACCTAAGCTGGCCCCAAGGGGCTTCAGTAAATGCAGGCATTGATAAGGCGTCATATTTGGACAGTGCTTTTGAACTGACCTTCCCAACTGTGGATGACATTACCTCTGAGCTGAAGCGTTTAGGTCGTGGTGTCCATATATATAAAGTGGATGTCAGTAGGGCCTTTCGCCATGTCAAGGTTGACCCCAGGGATTATGACCTCTTGGGCCTGTACTGGGGGGACTATTACATCGACTCTTGCGTCCCGTTCGGGACGTGTCACGGGAGCCAGATTTTACAACGCCTCAGCGACACCATCAGGTTTATGATGCGTCAGAAGGGTTACGCAATAATTGACTATATCGATGACTACGTTGGCGTCGCTGTTCCGAGCGTTGCGTCTGCGTCATATGCTGCCCTACTGCAGTTAATGTCTGACCTAGGTCTGACGGTTAGCCAAAAGAAGCTTGTGGCCCCTGCAACACAAGTGACGTGCCTAGGCGTCATGATTGATTCTGTAAAAGGTACTATTGCTATACCTCCAGAAAAATTACAGCAGATAAATGACAATGTACATGACTGGCTGGGTAAAAGCGTCGTTTCGAAGCGTCAGCTTCAATCCATACTAGGCTTACTGCTCTACATTCACAAATGTGTAAAACCTAGAATTTTTCTAAACCGGATGCTAGAGCTTTTGAGGTCATCTCATTCCACACAAAGAATCACTCTCACCTCTGATTTCAAGAGAGATTTGAATTGGTTTGCCACCTTTCTTCCCAAATACAATGGGGTCTCCCTGTATGACCACAGACCCATAGATATGGCGTTACATCTTGACGCCTGTCTGACAGGTTTTGGAGGTAGGTGTGGTCAGTTTGTTTACCACCTTCCCATTACTCGGGGTTTCAGGAATTGGAACATTGTCCATCTTGAGATGGTAAACATACTTCTGGCAATGAGATTATTTGCAAACATCTGGGCTGCAAAGAAAATTCAGATTAATTGTGACAATCAGGCTGTTGTGACGGTACTAACGACGGGCAAAACACGTGACGCATTCCTAGCTGCTTGTGCTAGAAATATTTGGTATGTCACAGCTATTCATGATATGGAGGTCCAGTATAAACATGTTAGTGGGGTTAACAATCAAGTTGCTGATATTTTGTCCAGATGGCAAGGCTCTCCAGCAAAAATTGAATTTTTGTATACCCAAGTGCCCAATGCACAGTGGTTGAGTGTAACTGTGGATCTACTTGAGTTGGATCCGTATTTATAGTAGATTTATAAGTTATTTTGTATATGTTGAGTCATAAATGGGTGTCATTCTTATCAGAGGCCTTGCTGTTAATTATGGGCCATCATGTATATATTTAGGGGCCTGCAATTTTTTATTCCCTTATGAAAGGTGCTACACTTTGTATTTGCAGAGAATGCTGTGGTCACACCATTGGCAAGAAAAGCTGCTCTCAGATCACACCAGGCATTTCGTCCTAAAATGCGTCAAACATATGACGCCATGTTCAAGGTGTTCTTTGCCTTTTGTATAGTGGCTGGTGTCCTTATCACAGATGTCAATGTGGAAATCGTAATGTCGTTTTTAGGATGTATGGTGCAAAATAATTGTTCTTGTGCTGTGTTAGAAAACTACATGTCAGCCATAAAGGCTAATTTTATATTATATGATCTACCATTTGTTGTCTTTGATCATCCCAAGATCAAGTATATCATAAAATCCATCAAAATCAATAGACCTTTGACCTTACGACCTCATAACACCATTGATCTGTCTAACCTCAGGCGTATATCTAGGGCCTGCTTGGATATTCCACATGGCTTGGTTTATAAGGCGGTATTTTTGACTGGATTTTTTGTCTTTTTTAGGCTTTCAAACCTGGCACCTCACTCTTTAGCATCTTTTGATCCTTCCAGACACCTTACTGGCCATGACGTCTTCTTTACCAAAAAATTTGTCAAAATTTAGATCAAATGGTCCAAAACTATTCAGCAGAGAGATACAGTTCAATGCATCACCCTTCCGAAATTACGTGATGTTTCCATCTGTCCATTCATAGCTTTAAAATCCTTATTCGACCTTGACTCCACATGCGTCCTTGTTCCAAGTTTCCACCCCCTCTGGTTGTGTTCCTCTCACAGATTCCAGAGTCTGAAAAACTCTCAAAAATATTAATAAGAAATTGGGTTATAACCCTGCGCACTTCAATTTTCATGATTTCAGAAGAAGTGGGGCTACATTTGCATTTAACGCCCAGATTCCTATCCAGGCCATTAAAAGACATGGCACCTGGTCCTCCAACTGCGTGTGGAAATATATTCAGTCTGACCATACTTCTGGAGATCATATTGCCAATGCCCTTGCCTCTGTAATTGATAATGCTTAGATATTGTGATGTCCCTACCCATGTTTGGGGTTTGAGGGTCAGTTATATGTTGAATTATGTAAAAATTCCCCACTACATCATAGGTTCTTAGTAATGTTTTATTGTAAACCCCTCTGGTCTCCTCTCTCTTCGGCAGTCTAGGGAGGTTGGGGCTTCCTTAGTCAAAAATTCTTGTTGTACATTGTACGTTCATGTGCCCCTTAACTTGACCTTCCCCCTGACCTTCTCTTCTGCCGGGGTCACAGGCCTCCACTGGGGTCAATGTTGTGTTTAATAATACTAAGTGTTTATATCAAACTTCATGCAAGTAAAGTAATGTGTACAATTGAATATTTGATAAATAACTCTCTTGGAGCAAAGTCATGGAGATGGACATAGACTCTTATGACAAGGTAGTATTTGCTCCACATATATGCATTTACATTATTACATATATTTTATATTTTACATGATTTGTACATAATTTTTAGCTGTAACTTTATATATTTGAAATTATTAGTGTATTATAATAAACTGGTACCCACATTGTGTGTCTTACTGTCTTGGGGGTGGGGACTGGGCAGTTGTAACCCCCTTATTAAGAAAGCATCACATCCTAATGAAGAATTATTGTCCGGTATCAGGACTGTGTTTTATGTCAAAATTGGTCGAGCGGGTGGTTGTTAAACAGCTTATGCAACAGCAATAGTAACAATCTAGACAATCATCATCAATCAGTGTATAAAACTAGTCACTCCACTGAAACTGCCCTACTCCATATTAAAATGAGATCCATACCTCACTGTCGCGTGGCGAGCCTACGGCACTTGTCCTATTTGATTTATCGGCCGCCTTTGATACAATCGACCATGATACTCTTCTGAAAGTCATAAGTCATGGTTTGGTGTGTGCAGCATGGCCCTAAAGTGATTCTCCTCCTATATCAGCTACCAATTTCAGGCAATTAAAATTTGGTCAGGCCTCTCAGAATTGCATGAGCTGTTGTTTGGAGTACCCCAAGGCTCTGTCCTTGGACCTTTGCTTTTCTCTCTATACACCACTCCTTTGAGTAAGGATATTCAAAGGCACTCTGATATCAAATTCCATTTTTATGCTGACAACACTCAGCTGTTCATTCATTTGTCCTACAAAATGCCACCTCTGTCTTTGATAAATTAAATTCTTGTCTTCAGGATGTTCAAGAATGGATGTCGTCAAGTATGCTTAAATTAAACCCCGAAAAAACAGAGTTCATCATATTTGGATCTCATGCTCAGCTAAAGAAATTAAATCCTCACCTCCCTGTTGGGATATTTGGTAAACTTTTGCATCCATCAGCTGTTGCCAAGAATCTGGGTGTCTGGTTTGATGCTAATTTTTCCTTTGCTGATCATGTCCGCAAAATTTATAAGACTTGCTTAACTCAAATGATCTCAGGTGGGTCAGGCATTACCTGACGGATGCTGCAGCTGTCCTAGCAGCAAATGCCCTGGTGAGCAGTTGTCTTGACTACTGCAACTCTCTTTTCAGAAGTCTATCCAGTTTCCACATGCGCAAACTGCAGTGTATTCAAAATACATTTGGGAGGATTGTCACAAATTGCAATAGATACTCACGGCTAGTCCTATTCTCAAAAAAACTCCATTGGTTGCCAGTTGAATTTCGGTGTATTTTCAAAACAGCCACTTTGGTTTATAAGTTTCTTTATTTCAACCCTCATCTGTCTATTCATCGTGGAAGGTGTGACACAAGATGCAACCACACAAATAAGAGGTTCCTGCAGTTCCTCAATTTTACCCATCTGTACACAAATAAAAAAACACTTTGGTCACAGTTTTGCTTTTGATGCTGCCACACTCTTTGATTTGCCTGATGATGTATGTTCTGCTGCAACTCTTGCCTGTTTCAGGAAAAAACTAAAATCCTATCTCTTTGGTAAAACTTTCCCACCTTAGTATCTAAATTTCCCGGTGTCTCTGTGGTGTTGACCTGGCTATGTTTCTGGAATGATGATTATTGAATTTGGATTTGGTGTCACACCTTGGAGTCTGCCTTTGCAGAGATTAATTGCTATAGAAATATAGAATAGATTGAGATTTGTTTACTTTCTTGGCATTTGTAATACAATAAATGTGTTCTTCCATGTGTTATTTGTATTTTGAATATAAAAATTTGTTCTTTTTGATATTTTTGTTTCTAGTGCCAGAAATGTGTAAGCTAAAAACAATAATAAATTTGAAATATTAGAATAAGATATGAAACTTTGAGACAGTACATGTTTGTACTTTGTGCCATATAAAAAGGGCATTTATACACAGCCTCAAAAATAGTGTAGGGCTTTTCCCCAAAGATGTCAAAAACGTATTTGACTTTTTTCTGTATGGAATTTCTCTGTATGGCTTTTCTGTGTTGTATGCAATAAACCAGTTAAAAGTGAGAAGCATATTTTGACTGAAATTAAAACGCATCCAATGTTTATATTTTACTTTGATGAAGGATATTTTGAAAGGGAAACACTGAGTAATTGTTATTTCTGTAACTTGCTTAATTTTACACATCAGTGAAATATGTATTATCCTTGAACTTCAGGAATAATTTATTTTAGGCTCTGTGAAAAGAATTGTGGTAGACATGTTAAATGATGTTTTCTCAAACTTCACAATGGCACAAATGATATTTTAAAACACTGACCCAGACACTTGTGCGTCAAACTATCAATTCAATGTGCTAATACATTTAGCCTTGCCCATGGACTGTACTGTAACCCCTAACTCAGTGTATGATATACTGTAAGTCTGTACAAATATTATGCTGGCTTTTGAATGAGATATGAAACCTAGGTCTCTGTAACTATGGTTAATTTTTTTTCTTCCTTTGGAATCAAATGGTGGCCTAGTGCCTGTTAAACACTACAGTGCTGATTCTTTTTTGTTTGGTACATGTCAGTCACACTTAGTTCCAGCATTCAGATTGCTATATGCATATCATAGAAAAACAGAGGTCCTCAATGGCCTAGTCGCTAGCAAGTTTGACATGTTATCACAGGCTGTCATGTCAGTGTGGGTCCAACTCCTGCAAATGATAATGCTGAAGTCCTGTCCCATTATCACACAGGCTGTTGAATGGGATGCAAAACACCAACAGCCAGTCTAGCCAGCTTAGAACTAGATTACCAAAATGTATACAATACTATGCATGCATGATCCTTTGAACCCTTCCTGATTCCCAGACATAGTGCATATAACACACGTCAAAGTCAATCTGATGGCATATTTCTTGAGGTTCCCCACTTTGCTTCAGTTTTCAAGTCTCAAAAACATTTTGGACTCAGTTTTGCGTATGACGCACCTATGATTTGGAATGACCTTCCTGATGAGGTCCACTTTGTAAACTCGCCTGCCTCTTTCAGGTCAAAGTTGACGTCATACCTCTTTGGAAAAGCATACCCACCCTAAATTTCCCATCTCCTGACCCCTGCAATGTCTCTAGTATTTGAATATTGAACAACGTTTTTGTGTGATGCGCCTTAGAATCTGACAGAGATTAAGTGCTATAAAAGTGCTATTAGAATTAGAATTTGAGTTTATCATTTGCCCATTGAAATACGATCATATTGGGTCCCACTATTTGGGAAAGGTGTACTAAGTCCTTCATCCCTCTAAGATAATGGTTCAAATAAAAAAATTCTTAGTTAAAGAGCTTAAACAAACCTTGTAAACCACTGACCTCCCATGCTACCCAACCTGGTTACTTCAAGCTCCACCCAAATGAATATTAAATTATTTCATTGGAAATTCAAAAATAGGTCAGTGAACTACCCTGGGTAGGAATGGTTACACTGCAAAACTCTAGTAGACATTATTCAATAAGCAGTGTTTTACCCTGGTTTTGGTGTTTATTCAAAACACTGGGAGAAACACCAAAAATTTACATATTTTGAAGAGGCAATTTTCGTTTAAGGTTTCCAAGGCTTTACTATATTGAATAGACAGTGCATGTCATTTTACAAATTAATTAGTCATGGGGTGGCTTAGATTGGGAAGTAGTTTTCTGGTAGAGGAACATGTGATTTTCAGTTTTCTCTATTTTTAGGCACATCATTTCTTTTTTTTTTTCAGAATCGATATAAAGCTCTAAGTTCCAGCATAATATTACCATTTGGAAAACGTTTTGTTGTAGATCTATTTTTTTAGCTTAAAGAAAAGAGTTACATATTTGCTAAGATGTTAGATAAAAAATTGAGTATTCTAAAAAGAATGTAGCTATAAAGTAAAACTTGACTTTCATATAAAACAGATCTTCTGTTTCTGGAAATAGATTGTTCCAATCTAATCCAGCAATACATGTGTATGTTAAACTTGTGACTATGAATATCATATTCTATGTGATAAACACCCGGTGTCAGTTTCAAAAAAGGAACTTTGCCAATGGGCCAGTGTTAGAAAAGAACTTTGTCTTTAATGCAAGCTGAGTCTGTGGTCTTTCACTTTGTGGATTTGACAAAACACCAAATTCTAAGGCTTTGGCTAAGTCTTGGGCTCAAAGTTAAGTCCACCTTTGAGGACCATCTTGAGTACATGCTATTGACTCTCATACAATTCTGAGTTTCACTATACAACTTTTTAATAGCAAAATATATATTCTCATTAATATTGTAGTCCAATAGTTTGCAAAGCAACAGATTTCTATCAACACTGTCAAAAGCCTTTGTAAACTCAATGAATGCCACAAAAGTATCTTTCCCATGGTGAAGTCTATTCTGTACTATTGCTGTAAGAGAACAAACATGGTCTTCACATGAATGGTTGCACTTAAAACCATTTTGCTCATCTGCCAGTATATTCATGGTTTCAAGATAGAATGTAATTTGGCTATTTAGAATATTGGTGTAAATTTTACTGATATATGGAAGTAAACTAATGCCTCTATATGACAAAGGCAAATTGTTTTCTTGAGGAACACTTTGGGATAGGGGTAATTATTGCCTTTTCCCAGTCACTTGGTACCATGTTATTTTGAAGCAGAACTGAAACAGTTTATACAAAAGTTGCACATCATTATGTTTTAGAATTTCATTGTCAATATTGGCAAAACCAGATGATTTGTTAGTTTTAGATTTGTTTACATGAAAAGCAACTTCATCAATAGTGAAATTGTGATTGAGAAAATTATTCAGATCATATATATTTGCTTCCCTATCTTGTTTTTGTTCAATAATCATATTATAAAGGTTTTCATTAAAATTGGGGTTATTTGTTTTTTTATTTAATAGATTTTCCAAATCTGAAGCCCATTTATCTAGTACTATGTCAGAATTTTTACAAATAGTTCCTTATTTATTTCAAACTTTTCAGGAGCATTCTGCTTTCATGGACCAAGATTTCTAATTTTATTCCAGAACTCTTTTACAATAAAGTTACAACCAAAATCTGTTCTATGTAATAGCAAGCAACAGATATCTGCTAGTCTTTTTTCTATCATGTCTGTTATTTTGACTGAAGAATTAGGCTCTGCTGACTATTAATATGTGAAGAAATCGTCTGCTCAAAAATATAAGATATGAAGCTGAAATGTTACAGTAAATTACATCACTTATAAAAATATACTGTAATTTGTCTTTTTGTAATTAATCTTGATCATATTTCGGACCTATTTCAAAACTCTTAAGACTCACACCTACCAGTGTTAAAGTTATCACCTTGGGTAAGCCTGCAACCAGTCTTAACATTTCTGTGAATGTGGCTAAGACTAAGACAAAAGTATTTTTCCCAGAGACTTATACAAAGTTTTAACTTTGAGCCTAAGCCCTGCCAAAGATCTTTCGTTAATACCAGTGTAAGCCCCCAGATTATACTCCCCTTCATTTTATATCCGGGTAGATTCTGGGAGGGCTTTAAAATATTAATAAAATGAATTTTAATGATATTTTAAAGTGTGCACTTAACCTTTACACAGTTTTGTGCACTGTATATGGTGACATGGTGTTTTCGGGGGTTTTGCAGTGAACCAGTTCCCCAACAATACATAACAAATAGCACAGTTCAAAGGTAGAGTTTTTACAACCCATCCAGGATCACATTGGGACAGACTGTCAATTATTTGCGAGATTATATATGACATTCATTTCAATCGTGTCCAGTAATAGGGATCAACCAAATTTTGTTTCAGATTGCTTCTGAAAATAAGTTATCTACTGAAAATATTAAAACATCCATATGGTCTTTATGTTTTAATTATTGACTGATTCTGTCATAAGATTGTCATAAAGAGAGCATTTATTAAACAAGAGACAATTAATTACAAAATTTACGGTATCTGTAATGATTTTTATTCAGTCTTAGATGTAGGTCAGTATTGTAAAAGGAAGTGATGAATGAAAACCCAGTGAGGACTTGAATCTTTAATTATTAAATAAATTGTTTATGTAAGATTATGACAATAAGAAGATTAAATATTTCTATTTCTATATACATATTTGACCTGCAACACACATAACTATTTGGCATATGAGTCTGGTTAAAACCACTAAAATATATAGGACATTGAAATATAGGTTTTTACATTTAAGTTGCAACTTTAAGAGGTTGATTTTGCCAAAGATAAAACTCTTATAACCAAACTAAGTCTGTCTTTGTCAATATGTCACATTTGTCCACTAATATTTTCTAGTTGTTAAGTGAAGAATGAATAGTTTGTATCATATGTAGAAGTTTGGGGATTTTTGTTTATTGAACTTTAAAAGATAATGATAAAAATTTTGTGAGTTATTTCAAATGACATACATAAATATATGTATTTAAGTATATCAAATTGTTCATTATCTTTTCAGTTTAAGTTTTAGGTAATTTTTGTCAGTGGACATAGAATTAAAAACCAATCTGATTCCCTTACATCCCTAACATAATTAAAGAATCACCTTTCCCGTTTGTGACACATGACCAATTAGCATACTAATGACCAGGATACTCTGGTAGAAACACAAGGTTTACATTGATTTTAACGGACTGGGGGATATTTAAAAGATAATAAAAGATATTTCTAAGGACCAGGATACTCTGGTAGAAACACCAGGTTTACATTGATTTTAACGGACTGGGGGATATTTAAAAGATAATGATGAAAATTTTGTGAATTATTTCAAATGACATACATAAATATATGTATTTAAGTATATCAAATTGTTCATTACCTTTTCAGTTTCAGTTTTAGGTAATTTTTGTCAGTGGACATAGTATTAAAACCAATCTGATTCCCTTACATTGGTCTTAATGAATCATAGACAAATTGGTGTTTTTACCAAATTGACACCCACCAAGTTGATCCCAAGATGAAATGCGCAAATTCAATAGGCCCTCAGAAAAAACCTTGGTTAAATTGGCCCGCAGGATAAAATACCTTCATCAAATTGGACCAGGAAAATTATTGTGCTTTCAGAGATTATGCTAAACAAAGGGAAAATATGAGACATGTTTTATGTTGGTGAACAAAAGGTATAGGTTTAACCTAATATAAGATTCAATAAAACTTTAGAAGCACTTAATCTCCATCACACCAAATGCACATTTCATAACCCCAGAACATAAATGACATTGATAAAAACTTCGAAAATCATCATCAAATGATATGAAGGATATTAAGCACCCCAAAAGTATTCTTTTATTACATTTGATTGTTTCCAACTGGGTACCAGTTTACATGATCAAGATTTCAAGGGGTTGATTTGCCAATTTGGCAAAGATCTGCTTTGTCCATTTCCCAGCCCTAACACCAAAAATATCAATTACAACAACTTGGGAAATAAATGCTCACTGAAACATCCTCAATGTATTTCATTCACCCAGTGATCATAGCCATCATGATCAGGCCAGTGAGGAAGAAAACTTGCTACAGTGGAACAGGGGTATTATTTTTACAACAAGAGGATAATTTTAGTGAAGACCAATACCATTGTGTAATTTCATTTTATATTATTTTACAATAATCTCTTCAGTATTCAAATACTTTTATCCAAATTCTTTCTCTGAATTTGCAATTATGTTGGCTGGGTGAACTCCATGACATTTTTTAGCCTTACATTGATATTATTAAGACATGTCGATATTTGTGTTTTCCATACATTATCTACATTATATAGTCCAATATGTTAAAAAGCATAAGTGCTCCATGTATGTAAATTTTATGGTGTTTAAGTATTGTTTTAACTTTCTCTGTCTAAATGAAAAGTTAAATTTCTGTTTGATTTGTTTATTTACAAATAATACTGACAACACTATCAATATTAGACTTCATGGGTATTTTGCTTAGTGACTTTGTGGGGAAAACAAATGTATCAACAAGAGTGTTTTCACTAGCAACTTTATTTAAAAAATGGTGACCTTTTGTCAAAACTATCAACTTAATGTTACAAAAGTAATTATGTTAATAATAATAACAATGCATAGGCAATAAGGAAATAAGTTTATTTTATCATAAAACAAGAAAGCAGAAAAAGATTGGCGATGATGAGGGTTGCCTTTTGGCTGCCCAGTCTTGTTCATTGATGGTGCCCACACAACAGCTATGGTTACAGGACCCCATGGAGACTTCTTAGCCACAGCAGCTATCCCTTCAGCGTCACACAAACCTCATCCCTCAGAACAGCTCTTCAGCTCCGGCACTTCCCAGCCCCCGACAGGATGATCAACTCTAGTCTGGAAACTCTGCGTCATCTTCCCAACATCAACCAAGTAGTGAATGACATGTTATGACACTCTCACAACGAACTTTTTCAAGGTAAGCTCAGTGCAACTAAACGCTGTGGCATGTATAACTCTGTTGACACCATTACAAATGACGGCCAACTTTATGACAAGTTGTCTATGTCACAGTGGATAGTCGCCAGCTCACCAATGTATATCACATACCAGATCCTACATTGTCCAAGCAAGCAATGTTGCAGGTAATCTATGCCATGAAGGATGCCATGTCACTCCCATGGATGGCTGTCAGAAATGCACTGTGTTGAGGAGGGTACATTGTCTTGGGGGGATTCTACACAGTGGTCCATTAACAGGCTCAGTGCCTTCCAGATGGCCTTGTCCAATGCTCAGGGCAATGGCTGAGCCATCTCAGTCGTGGTAGTTATGTAAATACTTTAATGACGGTACCTATTCACATGACGTCCATCAAGGCCACTTCTTGCACAATTATAGCTTCTGCAGTCGACAGATCCCTGCCCCATCCAGAAATTAAATGTAATTTTAAGTCCAAGATTCAGAGACAGACAAGGTTAACAGAAGTTAGGAGCCAGGTCAACCACTTGGAAAACTGGTTCATCAGACAGTCGCAAGCAGAAAATGGGGATGTTAACTTTGAAAATATTTATAAAGACTTTAAAGATGTTGACATTGATAATTTGCCTGATAGTCTTGATACAGTAAATGAAACCACTAAGGCTAATGTCTCATGCTGTGATGCCAAGTATAGCACAATAATCAGACGTGGGGAACGCCACCCTAAGCCTTGTTTTGAAACAACCCTTCACACCATAGTTACTGAGGGCAGGAACATTGTCCTTTTGATTACATTGTTCTGCAATTAGTGTACATAAACCATTGTTTTGGTGAAAAGGGGGGCCTTTTTGCATATTGTTCCTATCACCCCGAGCAAGGTATTGCATTTTATCAATGTACTGATATTCATGCTGGTTATTTGCAGTTTTTGTATTCCACCAACATGTTTTTGTATAATATGTGTACTTCAAAGCATATGGCTGGTGGGTTGTCAAAGTATTTGAAAACAAGAGCCCTGTTTGCTTTTGATAATGTTTGTGAGGATTATTACTCATGGAGTACTTTTCATATGTCTTGTGAAGATAGACTTACAGATGTAATAGACAAATTGATTGACCATCAAGATCTAATGGCTTCACAAAATGATGGGCCATGCCTGATACTGGACATATAGGTTTTCAAGAGAACTTGGCTGTTGATATTTGCACCACAGGCGGTAAAAGTACTCCTGCTAGTACAAAAAGTACTCACATGGTTGACATTAATTTCCCACATAAGACAGTGGGCTATAAAGCACTTGAAAGTACAGACTCTGAGTTTATCGGTTTGGATAGCAAGGTAGTGCAGTTGAATGATCTGGATCAGTATATGGCAGCAGCTAAGGTCATCAGAGTACCTAACTATGGCTGTGCTCGTATCCCTATCAGTTCTGATTTAAACATACATATGCTTGGGAGTACCACTTGAGGGCCCTGATAAGAAAGTCATTGAATATTTGAAATTCGGCTTCCCCATCTGATCCGGATGCATTGAGCAATGTCATTGAATATTTGAAATTCGGCTTCCCCATCTGATCCGGATGCATTGAGCAATGTCAATGTTAAAAATCATTATTCGGCTATTTCCTACCCTGTGGCAGTAAATGAATATATTCAGAAGGAAATCTCACACAAGGCCATATTGGGCCCCTTCTGGACAAATACATGGACGACATCCACTGCTCTCCCATGTTGACTAGGCCTAAGCATTGAGTTATACTGGATCTTTCTTTTCCCTCTGGTCATTCTGTTAACCACCAGGTGGATAGTGGTAAATTTGATGGGCACCAATTTGGCCTTAAATTCATGGCCTTAAATGCCTGCCATGACACCAGGCTAGTGGTTAAAACTCATTCCAGAGGTCGTGAATTCAATTGCTGACCTCCTATCACGGGTCTATTCCAATAAGCCCATTAATCAAGAATTGTTAAGTGTTGTTAATTACCTTTGGCACAATATCCCAGTTCCCAGTTCAATACCCCTTGTTGTATAGGGCTATCTTCCTCACCTCATTCTTTGCATTCCTCAGAATGTCAAATATTGCCCCACACAGTGCTATGTCATTTGATCCTACCAAGCACATTCTCAGACAAGATCTTATTTATGCCCGCCCAGGTGCCCACTTGGTCAGTAAATGGAGCAACACTTTGCAGGACCACAAAGCACACCACATAGTTCAGATCCCCTCACTCTCTAATCACTTCCTTTGCCAAGTTTAAGCTTTGTCAGCCCTTCTCAAGTCCAGGATTTTCCCACCATCCGCCCCCTTATTTGCTAATAATTTCCCCGCTTTGCCCAGATCATCGATACCTATGTCAGAGATGCCCTCAAACGTGTGCTCATTCACAGGACCATTTTCCCCTCAGGGTATGGGTTCCACACTTTTTGCAGGTCTGGGGCGACCCTGGCCTTCGATAATAATGTACCACTGCAAAACATACAATCCCATGGCATTTGGGGTATCCACCTTGTAATATTGCCATCCATTTTTTTAGATGAATGTATGTCCTTTGTCTGTTTTCTGTCTTCTGTTGATTGCAATTACTTCATATGTGGTGATGCTATTGATTCTTATGTATGGTAATGTTGTCATGAATCCTGGACCTGTTATGCGTGGTTCAGTAAATGCAAGGTCAATCCGGAATAAGAGCCCTCTCCTCACTGACACAATAGCATCTAATGCCTTTGATTTCCTCTGTCTCACAGAAACACATATTTGTACTACTGATTTGGGTAGTTTCTTTCATTCCCTCACCCCGGATGGGTTCTCATTAATACATAGGCTACATTCATCAGGTATTGGTGGTGGTGTTGGTTTCTTCATTCATGATTCATACAAATATCGCAAGGTGGATACCCCAAATTATAGCTCCTTTGAACATATTGTCATATCAGTCTCAGTTTTGTGACGAACTTTGCTCCTAGCTTCTATCTACCACCCTCCTTGGCCGTGTTATTCCATTTTTTTAGATAAATTTATGTTCCTTGTGTGTTTTTTGTCTTCTGTTGATTGCAATTACTTCATATGTGGTGATTTCAATATACACGTTGATGTACCTTGTACTGATAGTTACAAATTGGAATCCCTTTTGGAATCATGTAATCCAACACAGTCAGTTAACAATACCACTCACTTGCACTGTCATATCCTTGAGTTCATTCTTTCCCCCAGTGATCAAGATGTGTGCGAACAAGTTGACATGTTATGAATTCAATTTTGATCATGCAGTCATTAAATGTACTATTGACTTTCCTTCCTCTCTTGCTAACTGTCAAACAAGCTTTTCCTTTAGGAGGTACCATTGTATCAATATGTCCAACTTTCGGTCTGACCTTAAAGAAATGCCTCTTGTGAAATGTCCAGCAAATTCAGTCTCACAGCTCTATGATCAATATGTATATGACTTGAGTTGCATTTTTGACAGGCATGCTCCTCTTGTGTCCAATTTGAAGATGAAATAGTGTGCTGACTGGTTGTCAGACACCTATCACCTTGCAAAGTCACTGAGATGTCAATTTGAACGTGCTTGGTGTAAAGATAAAATTCAATACAACAGGAGTTGTCTTTGACGTCAAATCGCTTGGTGTAACCATCTCACGAACAGGGACAAGACTGTCTATTACAGGAAACTTATCTTCGACACAGCCATGATTCTAAGAAACTATGGCGGGAGTTATACAAAGTCATGCATAGATCCCTGGTTGTTTTGCTCCATTTTTTCAAATAAAATCAAGAAAATTCGTGAGAGTTTCTCCTCATCTGAGTCCTTTAACAGGGTACATACCCCCTTTGACCCTCCTAAATTAACAGTCTTTACTCAAGTCACTGAAGATGAAATCGGTAAAATAATCAGCTAATCACCCAACAAATCATGCCTGTTGGACCCATTGCCCACATTCCTTATTAAGGAATGCATTGACATCCTTCTACCATCTATATCCAAATTTTTTAATTTTTCACTCTGTGAGGGACTGGTTCCAGATGGTTTCAAAAAAGCTGTAGTCACTCCACTTATTAAGAAGGCCTCTCTTGCTGGTTTATCATATTCACCGACATGGATAACTCATACCAGTCAGCATATAAATCAGGTCGCTCAATGGAGATGGCTCTGCTTTCCATCAAAAATGATATTCATTCGTCACTATCTTGGGGTAAAGCTACTGCCTTGGTACTTCTGGATCTCTCTGCTGTCTTTGATACTATTAATCATTTCACTCTCTTCAACTGTCTTCTGGATTGGTGCGGTGTTGGTGGCTCCATTCTCAAATGGTTCTCTTCTTATTTGACAGAACACTATCAGTCTGTTAAGATTGGTTCTACTTTGTCGGATTTACAAAAAATGCTGTTCGGTGTGCCTCAGGGTTCTGTTTTGGGTCCTCTGCTAATCTCTCTGTGCACATCTTCCCTTAGTACACTGATTGGTAAACACAAATGTGTAAACTTCCATTTCTATGCTGATGATACACAGCCTTATGTCTATCTGTCATACATGAATGCCTCAGCAGCTTTTGATAAATTGAACAGATGCCTTCAAGATGTCAAAGAATGGATGTCGGCTAGCAAACTTAAACTTAATCCTGATAAAACTGAGCTCATACTTTGTATCTCCAAGAAACAGAGAGAAAGGTTAAATGCATGTTTCCCAATCGACATCTTGGGCAACCCCTTCACCCCACTGAGTCAGTCAGGAACCTGGGTGTGTGATTTGACTCTGATTTCTCCTTGTACAGAATGTTTGTAAAGGCTGCTTTATTCAACTGGGGGATTTTAGAAATATTAGGCAATTCTTGACTCAGGATGTAGCTGTGTCGGTTGCCAATGCTTTTGTTAGTAGTCGGTTGGACTACTGTATCTCACTTTTCAGGAGTCTCTCCACATTCAATCTTCATAGACTACAGTCTATTCAAAATAGTACAGCTAGAATTGTTACAAATTTGAGTAAATACACTCGGATAACTGCGGTACTAAGGAAACTCCATTGGCTCCCTATTCAGTTTCGCTCAGAGTTCAAACTGGTTACCCTGTGTACAAGTTTATTCATACTGGATACATACCACACTACTTACAATACTAGACATAGTCAGAGTGTTGCCAATTTCCTCAATGTACCAAAATTTCAACCTACAATTCACAAGTCCACTAAGCAGTTTGGCTTCAGTTTTGCCTTTGATGCTCCCACTGTTTGGAATTCACTTCCTGAAGACATTCATGCATCAGCAGCTATTGCCTCCTTTAGAAAGAAGCTCAAAACCTATCTCCATGCAAAGGCATATCCTCCTTAGCTCATTTTCTCTTATGGCTTCTCCATGGTGCTGACCTATTTCTGTCCCAAGACTTTGAATTTGCATATTGCTTTTGTCTTGTTGCGCCTTAGAGTCCACTACTCAGTGGAGATTAAGAGGTATAAAAGTCGAATTAGAATTTGGAAAAGTAACTGCTGTGGGGACCTACCTGCAGAATGCTTCTTTGGCCCTTTCCTTCATTCTCTCTACCTTTTCCCACATTGTCCAGTCTGCCTTTTAGTTGGGCTTGGGGCCTTTTAAAATCATGTCCTACAATTTTAAAGCACATTTCTCTTTCTAACATGTAAATAAAATTCTCCAAACATGACCTTTGTCCTCTTCAATGACCTTGAATCCTGACCTCTCGGTCATAATAAAACCCCACAAACTGTTGTTTTATTGTCTTTAGCATTTTGACCTAGGAAACTGCACCTTACATTCTCCCTTCCCATGACAGTTGTGACATTCCAAATCCTTGAAGAAACAACTTTCTGGGATATATTTCCTTTTCCAGATCTCAAGCAATCATTACACTTTTCTTCTCGTACAACAGTCATCAAATGTAGCGTTATTTCAGATATATAATTGTCAGCCATTTCCATACCAACTGCTGTTTCCTGTACTATTTTCAGTGTAACTTTTCACGTTGTTAGTAGCTGTTTTAATACTCTGTGATCCCAAGCCACAAACTATTCTGTCATAAAATGCTCTAATGAGAACATGATTCGGTCCACTTCCACCACAAAAATGTATTCCATCATACTTTTCCCTTCACTTTAATTTCTTTGATGAAATCTGACACATTCAGCAATCATCAAAGGGACCAGATTTAAATAATCTTTTACCCATTTCAGTAGTCACCAAATCGGTTGCCTTTTAGAGTTTGGGGTGCCACAGTATTTCTTATGAAACTATATCTTTTGGGTCCACAAATTGTGAGTAAGAAAGCCATTGGACTTTGCTTCTTAATTGCTATTACCTTCAAAATACCGTTCCAACTGTTCCACAAATCTCTTATTTCTCAAGTAACAGTTTTATCTACAGCATTGCAACAATGTCTTTTATTATAAATAAAGGGGTGCACCTGGGTAAGGGGTGCTATGAGAGGACATAACTTCATGTTGATGAATGCAGGGTGGAGGGTAGGGAATGCCCAAATATGATATAATTCCGGGTGTTTGCGCCTTGAGGAGGAACTTGGGCTTGATGGATCTGCTATTCAGTGTAGGATGCTGAACTCCATATTTCTTACAGAATGATTTTTCTTTGAGAAGTGCCTCAGTTTTCTGGTCGGAATTTCTGAACACTGCTGTAGTGTTCACACATTCTATTCTAAATAGGCCTCTTGATTTCTCCTGTATATGATTCTTGATGTCTTTGCATATCCTAGTTGCCAATTGTTGAGTTTAACCACTGAAACACTCCAAATACTGGGGAACTTTATTTAATTATAAGGAGCGTTGAATCACCAATTCTGATGCAGCTGTGCAACACTGAAATTCACCAACTCTCGGAGGAAAATGTGTAAGGTTGGATGAAGGTATACAGTGGTTACTATGGTTACTTAGAAAGATTGCTACGTAATGTTTAATTTGCCTCTGGTGAAGCTATGGTAAAACTTTTTTCAATTGCAAAACGTATTCCTTTCTGATCTAAGAGTCAACAGTAGGTGGACAAGTTTTACAGTGTACATCAACACATTTTCTGAATCATATATATCCACAAGTTTACAGTATGCATCATCACTTTTCAATGCATATCCAGTTTAATACATATATCCACATTGATTTAAATGTACATATACCACTGTGGACGTTTGTATTTTAAATCCGCCAAAGTATTTTATCCTTTTGGTGCAACTATTTTATAACATAATAGCTCAAAATTAATATACAATAAGATTCACAATCAGATTCACAATAAGATTCACAAAAGAGCAACTGTACTACACTATACTGACCATAGTTTATGTAACTGACACAAAATATAGAACTACTTCAAGTTATTTCTTTCACCAGAAATATTTTTTGTTTACTAACCTTAACACAACTAAATTGTGTTATGACATCATTAGCCCACTTTTCATTTATTGATATAGGATAAACAATGCCAAAGGTGTTTTGGTCCCCTAGAGTGAGCACAAAGTCATCAGAGACACGAGTAGTGCACTACAATTTACGAAAGTCTGGGGAAACAAAGAAATTCCAACTGAGACACATCCCACAGCAGGGCCCATATTCACTAACATTCTTATACTTAGAATAAGAATTTTCTTAGAATTTTTCTTAGAAAATTCTAAGAATAAGTATTTTTGGTATTCACTAAATTCTTATTCTTAGAATTTTTTCTTATTCTTAGAATTTTTTCTAAGAATGATGCTCAAATCTAAGAATGATCAAGACCTTACTTAAGTTAAGAAAAAGGTGACATATTTCATATTTTTTTATCAATTGCATGCAAATAGACATTTTTTTCTATGACCAGACATATCCAGTGTTTGTTTTTTTTCTGATCTGCATTAATTATTTACAAGAACTTTATTTTTACAGATAAAGACTGAAGTGAATGATTTATGCTATCTTGTTGACTGGTTTTAAATATGGCTTCCATGTATACTTTCCCCACTTCAAAATTTCAAATGGCTAGAATTAAGTTTAAAATACTTACACACCCCTCTATTAGTTTTTTGTATGTTTTTAAGAGGTTAGAAGGTTCTCAACTGCAAAACTTATCCCTTTCTGATCCAAGTGTCAACAGTAAGTGGACAAGTTTTACAGTGTACATCAGTGCTTATAGTTACTGCAACACTGTAATTTTGTTTTCCTTTTGAAGTGTAAATCTGATTTGAAATGTCTTATTCTGAAATTGTATGAATTTAAGAAGTATTTATATAAGAGTGATAAAAATGGATAGGTTAATGCACTCATTTTATAGCCGTCAGGACTCAGGAGATGAGTTAACCAGTTAATATTGATACTTTTACCTGTGTGGGATATACTTATTTTATAGTTAATATGTACACTGCCTTCTGATTTATGTTCGATAAATTTGGTTACATGAAAAAAATCAGTCTTGGTCCTAAGTTGATGACTTTTGTTCAAGCTGAAACCTGCTTTACGAATACCTATTTATGAAAATTCCTAGCTGAAAAAAAATCTTGTATTTAAGACTGGGCTACGCCTAAGAAAAGGCTAAGATTACGACCTTTTGTGAATCCGGCACCTAATTCTGACTCCATTTCAAACAATAAAGGTGTAAATATATCACATGACTGATCATGTGACATCAAAAACTATATGCATGCACATGTTTCTGTGTACTATTCTTAACTAAGAAAATTCTTATTCTTAGAAATAATTCTTAACTAAGAATTGCTTTGTGAATACAATTTTTTTCTAATTCTAAGAAAATTTTCTAATTCTAAGAAAAATTCTTTTTCTAAGCATAAGAATGTTAGTGAATACGAGCCCTGGTCTAGAACTCAGACGGTCACCCATCCAAGTACTAACATAGCCCATTGCTGCTTAACTTCAGTGAGAAGACAAATACTCATCACACTGCGCTACAACTGATGAAAGTCTGGAGACAAAAAAAGGAAAAAAAATGATCTGTAAAAGCGCAAGCTCTTTCAAGGCTTGAGTTTAAAAACAGTTTGCTTGTGTTTACTTGTGGAAAATCTGGTAATTGCTTGCTGTTAGTTGGCAATTTAAAGCAAAGAACCATGATTAATTGTATGTACCAGTTTCCTCTGATCTTCCACCTACCATATAAAATATAACCGATAAGATACTATGTGTGACATAAAAAAACAGAATAAATAAACAAATATAGAGTCCACACTGCTGTGATTTATGTTTGATAAGTTTGGCTATATGAAAACATCAGTCTTAACTTGGTTTATAACTTTTGCCCAAGCTAAAACTTGCTTTATGTCTACCTATTTATGAAAATATATAGCAGAGAGAAAAAATCTCAGATTTAAGACTGGGCAAAGATATGATAAGACTAAGATTAAGGTCTTTTGTGATTCCAACTCCTGATTCTGGCTCCATTGTAAACAATAAAAGAGTAAATATATCACATGACTGATCATGTGACATAAAATAGGCATGGATATGTTTCTGTCCCTATTCTTAGAAATAATTCTTAACTAAGAATTACTGTGTGAATACATTTTTATCTAGCCATATGCTCGAGAAACTGATCCTCATCAATAATTATTGGGCTTACACATTCACTTTTTTCCTCGGCAAACTTTGGTTATAATGAAGGCAGTTTCCAAAAAAAAAACGTAGTAGATAAGACTTGATGGTTAGGACCGGCAAGGTCAGATTAAAGCTATACATGTATTCTTAAGCATGTGGGTATCTTCCAATGCTTCATGATCATTTGTCATGATTCAAATTTATGAGGAGCAGTTTCAGCAATTCAGTGTACAATGTTTGAACCTGTTTAATGAACATGTTACACTGAACACAAACAAATAAGAAACAGAACAGAAGAATAACTGAGAACATACACTGACATGATATTGTACATTTTTAATTTTGTTAAACAGAAAGGTTATAATGTACAGAGATGGTTTAACATAAAATTTATTTCACTAGCAGTGAATTCCATGGACCTGGTGTCCATTAAATGCAACAGGTGTTTCATGTTTCCAAATATATGACTACGGTGTGCATTGTTGTTATTCTTTTCACAATTTGTAACATATTTGTTAAAAGCTGATTGATTGCTTCGAAGATGATCTCTACTACAGCTTCCCTACTACAATCCTTACTAATAGGAATGAAGTACAAGTAGCTGCCATAAATGTTTTTTTTCTACTTTTAAAAAATTAAAAGGGCTGTAAATAAAGTATACATATATCTCAAAGCTCCTTAAAGTATTCTTTGGGAAGTATTTATTTGGTTACAAGGTTTTTCCAAAGCACACCAGCAATATTTGTATTGCAAAGGATACATGTCACTAACAGTTTATTTGTATTGCAAAGGATACATGTCACTAACAGTTTATTTGGATAAAGAGAAAAAAAGTCACATGACACAGAAAAGAGCTGTGATTATTTCATAAGCTAAGTCATAATTTGTGAAATCCATATAATTACAAAACATAGCTAAGACCAAAGTTTAGCTTTAAGCCCCTCAGTTAGCCAAAACTTGGCTAAAGTGTAAAACCCTTTGTGAAACTGACACCAGGTCTTTGGGCAAGATAAACAGTTATCCAAGTAGGTTGGCTTCAACTTATCATCTCAGAAAATCTTACCTGTTACCATGCATGAGCTGTATTAGAAGCAAACTCTTAGCCACCACAGATAAGGGATTGAAAGCCAAAATAGCCCATGGTTTGACCCCTGCGTTCCCTTCTATAACCATTTGACATAACCTTTGCATATCTATAATCTCTTTTTATGCTTTTTGATACAGCCTTCCATTGGTAGCAAACTTGGATTAGATGGGTCTAAACTGGTACAAACTGGCCTCCGTATTGTTGGAAATGTGATTCCCAGGTCCATGGCAGAAGGTGTAACAGTTACAGATGGCTCTTTTGATGGGGTGCCAGTTTCAATCTACAGACCTTCAGCTGAGCAACAGACAGGCAGGGGTGTGTTGTTCTTGCATGGCGGGGGCTGGGTGATAGGGGAACAAGGTAAAAGCGTTGTTTTTCAATACCTCTGGTGTAAAATGTTTTCACGTTTGAATGTCAATATGTTGGTGATTTCGGAAGCTTCAAAGTTTCTTGTCAGCTATTTTTATTGGACAGACTCACTCACTTCTTTGATAAAGTATTCCCTTGCAATCAAGTGTTTTACCGCAACGTCACAATGCCACCTCTCGTTCTTAACAATGGCTGCATAAAAATTAACATAAGTCATATCAGTGTCTTGGAAGCCAAGAAACATTGAGGGTAAGTACTTTGAAAGTCGGTCTAGACGTGTAACTATTTTATCCACCAAAGATTTCTTTTGACTAATTATAATTATATGCTGTAAAATATTATATACAATAGCATAAAATTTTTTAAAAGTAACCCTGAAAATACTGTCCAAATGATGTCATGATAGGGACTTTCCTCATTGATAACATTAAATTGATATATACCAATATTAAAAAATATAGGTAGCTTAAAACACATTTTGAGCCTCAACAGAATTGAATAATCAAAATATACAAGGTCATATATATCATTCACAGTTGACGTAACCAATAAAACACAAAGTAGCCATTCAGGTGTGAAAAGGGTGATGAATGTTAACCTTTACAATGGACCACCCAATATTATATGCATGCAAGAAGTGATTTATTTTGTTTTGAATATTTGCTTCATCTTTATCGCACAGGTGTATACATTGATCAGCTCAGCAGGATGGCGAAAGAACTTGGAGCAACATTGGTTTACCCGCAGTAAGAACAATACTTTGACAGTCTAACTTCATTTAGTCTAGAGTTACCCTTTTGTTAAAAAGTTACCCTTCTTTTGAATTTATGAATCAATCTCAGAAACTAATTTTGATTATGAAAAATAGCTGTAAAAACTAGTTACATACTTACTTCAATCTCGGGAACTAAAAAATATAAAAAATAAAAAAAATATTGTCATGCTTTATTAAAACTATCTATTTATTTATTATCACGTTCATTGAATCAATAGATATAATAAATTGAGACTAACAAACATATAACTCCTACAGTAACTCCATAAATGTATGCAAGGTCTGGACATTCCAATCACATTTCCCCATCCCGGAAGATTCCAGCACAAAATCAAAACAATAAGTAGATATCTTATAAACTATCAAACGAGGTACCATTTGACGAATGAAGAAGTAAGAGATTACCTGGGCAGGGTCAAAATAAGGTCAAAAATTTTATTCCCTACCTCATCCTTATCTGCAATATATAGCAAGACCCTCATTCCCCAAGGGACCCCCAAAACAGAACAACCCCAAGAAATAGGATAAATATATAATGTATTCTACTAAAAGTTGTTTTATGTTAGCATTACATATTTGTACTAACTTCATAAGCCTACTTGACAACAAGACCATTTTTATGTATGAAAATGAATAGGGACTAGGGATTGAGATGAATGGAAATGAAATATACATTTGAAAATGTATAGAAAAACAGGTTATCAAATTCAAATGACATCAAAAACCTCAGTCAAATTCATGCAGAAAAAGGCGCCTGATGCACAGAGAAATGGTTGCCTTTTATTTTCAAAAGTAATAAATTTATCAAGGTTAATAAGCTGTTGGTGGTGCAAGGGAATGGAATATAACTTTTACTTAATGGTAAACAACCTTCTTTTTCGAATTTATGAAATTATCCTTTCATATTATATTAAAATATGTAATATACTTGAAGCAAGTTAAAAGGAAAAAGCCAGCAGGAAAAAAAATATTTAAAGTAAGATGCTTAGAGGAAGCCTCCATGAGAAGTTGAAAAGGAGGCTTAATCAGTTGATGCAGCACTAAGAACAGGTTTCACGAGGAAATGCCTGGTCTGTCCCTCTGCCATGGGATTGGGCAGGATGGGTAGTCACAATGGTATCTTAAACGACAGGTTTACCAAGTACCAGAACCAGCACTTGCTGGGCCACTCCCAGGCTTGATGATTACTCTCTGAGAACAGTGGCTGAGAATTTTGATTATCACCATGGCCAGCAGAGGAATGGGAGGGAAGGATTACAGGTCCAGACCTTCCCAGGAGAGACTAAGAGTATCCACTGCCCAGGCTTTTGGCATCTGGACCGGGGATACTGAGGTAACTTGTTGCATCTGGTGGGGAATAGATCTTTCCTGGGAGGGGGCCACCAGAAGCAAATCCTGCTTGAAATCTCCTGAAACACGGAATAATCTGTCTGAATGACCTGCTGGTGATGAAAGAGCTTGATGCTATCACATTTAGATTGTGTGGTATGTGTCAAGCCTTCAGTCAAGTCTGCCTGTGGTTGCACCAGGACAGGAGTCTCCAAACGAGGGCATAGAGAAATCCTGATTCCATACCCCTTCATTGTTTATGTGAGCCACCACCGTAGTATTGATGGTATTGATTGATGTCTTTTGCACAAAGGCAAATTCCTTCAGAGAGAACAGGACCATTTTTTTCCCGGGAAGTTTATGTGCTGCTTGCTTTCTGGAATGGACCAAACTATTTTTTGATGTGCAGTCTCTTAAATGTAAACCCCAACCTTTGTTTGATGTGTCTGTAATGATCTGAACGGCATGATGCAAGGGTAGGTCCGGGAGAACATTTTCCTTCTTCAACCACCAAAAAGGTGTGGATGGAGAGGTTCTTAAATGGCACTAAGCTTTTCCAAGGACTCTGGAATATGCCACTAATTGTTCTTCAGAGGCCATTGTATGGGCCTCCTGTGAAGGTGACCTTATGGCACCTGGTTTTCCGTTACAGGCAGCAGACCTATCAGTGACATGAAATGGTTTCTTTGACAGATAGGGATGTGAAAGTAGTCATCGCTGAAGTCTAGTTAAGTGACCCACTAGTGAAGGGACATCCTGATTGATTCTGGGGTTTCCATGTTAAAAGTATTGATCCAAGATGGGCCACCACTTTTAGTTGGGTTTGGAAACAAGAAACAGTTACTTGTAGAACGCCAGAGAGGAGTGGATTTTGAAAATTTACAATTCTATACTGACATATTTTATGATGAGTAAAAGCGATTTAACTGAGTCCTAGGTATTATTATGATGATTCATAGCAACCAAATATATAACTATTTAAATATTTAAACAAAATCATAATATATAAGTATGGCTATATCGATTTTATAGTGGATCACCTTTAATAGATAATGCTTCAAGAAAAAGCAAGGCAATGAAATACCCACACTCACCACAAAATAACAATATGTTGATACAGTAAATAGTCACTCATAATACTGATTTTACTAAAATATAGTAAAAACAGTAAAATAAGTCCTATAATATTTATTATACAAATTTTTAAGATTGATACTTAGCTAGATCTCTCAAAAGTCAGAAAACTGGTTCTGATACAGGTCCCCCAACTCCTGAACCTGTGAATCAGTTCTGAACCGGTTCTGAACAAGTACAAACCAGGGGTACAAACTCCTAAAGTATTTCAGGGAGACTGGGTGCAAATAAATCATAGCCTCTAGACTGTATCAAGAAATTTACAGTCGAAATGCAATAACATAGATTTAATTATATCAGGCAAATAGTATTTTATTAAGTCTAGTCTGTGTGAAGCAGGAAGCAGTTTACTAGTATTAAATTTTAAACTTTTCTACTGTTTGTTTCTGATGGAGGGATTGCAATGCCTCCTTCATGTAGCTGTTCCAGAGGGGATTGACATATCCACTCCTTATTAGACATTCCCTTGAGTGAGGAGGTTTGATCTTGAATTTTAGGCTGTACCGATCCTTCAAGATCAAAACCACCTTTGGACTCAAACCCTTTACTGTCAAGACCTGCCAAAATCTTTAAAGTTGGGGTCCGTACTGGAAGACCTTCTACACCACTGAGGACATTTGTCACAGGAGGGGAAGAAGGAGACAGAGCTACAAATAAACCATATTTCAAGGCTTTATTTGGATTTTCTCTGTATTGGGACTTACACCTTTCTTCTGTGACTGCCCTGCTAAAACACAAAGGGTGCAGGAGTCATAACAAACATGAAATTTGCATCTATCAGAACATGAACATTTAAGGCAAGAATCACATTTAGAGTCCTGAGAACAAAAAGAACACCCTTTCCTCTGTCCATCAACAATTTCTGGTGTTGACCAGGTGTAAGAAGCCGATATACATGGCAGTTTTCTGTTCCCAACACACAGTGATTGTTTCTGGACCCCTTATCATGGCAGTGATCACATTTTATATGAGTGTCAAAACTCGCCATTATGTACCCACACCCTCCTTTCTTCTGTCTAGATATGGTCCTGATATCCATACAATATAATGACATGCACATCAACACAACCAAGTACTATAGTCACAAAAATATAAAATTTGTCGATTTATTTGTTTAGCATTTTATGTCACCCCTAATACATTATAGGTTAGATTGTGATATGTGGTTGAAAGGGCAGAGGAAACCAGTACATACAGTTGGTCAAGGTATGTTGTGCATGAGAAGAACTTCCAATCATTTTTGTGCATAGTGGGTACAGGAAGCATTAGCCCTCTAGTAAGTGATGAGGGAATTGCCGGTATTGCTAGAAGAGACTCCAGATATCTTTTTCTGATGTTTGATGGGACCGGCTTGCACTGGACGAATGGTAGTAGTCTGTTAGGTAAGATATTAACTAATAAAAACCCCCATTAACTTACCTATACCTTATTTTGTAGTTATTTGTAAATCGCCAATTGCTAGGCTATCTAAGAGTATTATGCTTAATATATTCTTGTAATATGCAAAATGTTAGCCTCATAGAGTCAAATGTGGGTGCATTTATACAAAGAAAAATTTAAAATATTTTCTGTTTGGGGTACAAACACAACAGACATAGCAAATTAAAAGTACATAGCTCCCTCATTTAAAGACAAATTTTATATCCAGCATTCATGAAGATGTTAATCCTTCAGATAAAGTGTTGAATGAGAAATCAAAATTCCTATCAGAAAATTTTTATGATTTTAGTACCAAAACCGGTACAGAATCATAGTTAATCATGTTGTATACTACACAGACAACCATGTTTCATATTGAAGAAAAGCTCAATGCATTTGTATTGGTATAGTAGCAGATAATGCTTGGTATCCATGCACACTTTCGGTAACAGAAATTGACCCTTTTTGCTTTGGGGGCACCTCACTTTGAAGTAAAATTTCATGTCTTCGGTCTACAAGTGTGATTGTAAGAAATAGGTTTTCAGATTCCTGAGTAAATTTCATACAAGAAACAACCCGTAGACCTTTTGGTGCTTCAGAAAAAATAAATCTTAACCTAGCTCCTGGACTACTGGTTTTGTATGAATATTGCATTTATTTCACCAGTGTTAAGTAATGTAGTTAAATCCCCTATTAAGTTTTCAATGATAAACTTTATTACCTCTAGAATGATGCAAAAATCTGTGGGAAAGTTGTTAGTTGCTTACCGATGGATAGCAGTTTACAGTACAGAACTTTGGCCAACTGTATGTACTGGTTTTCTCTGCCCATAAACATACCCATCATGATATGATCTATAGAGAATTAAAAGAAACGTTCAAAGCCAAATAAATAAATACATGGATGTACAACAATGTAACAAAACACATAATTATAGAATTTAGAACTGATTTTATTGTAATATGTACATTTTCTAAGTGGTGTATGTTACATTCATAAGGTCTTTATATGTATATTCGCCGATTATTCAGTGTATATTACATGATTGTCCTGCCAATAATAATAGTAGGATTTATATAGCGCAAAATTGATACAAATCCTCTAATGCGCTTGAGTCCAAGAAGGGAGAGTCCAGGGACAGGCATGGGTCGACATCTAAAAAGCGCCCGCCAGGATATAACTAAGGTGGGGGGTATGCCAGCCTAAACAAGTAGGTCTTTAGCTGGCTTCTGAAACCATCTATTGTTTGCTGAGATCTGACAGTCTGTGGCAGCTTGTTCCATTCGGCTGGTGCAGCTACTGCAAAGCCACGCCTTCCTATGTGCTTATTAGGGCGGGTTGAGGAGATAGATAGCCTGTTGCCACGAGTGAGACTGCTCGATCTTATTAAAGCTGAAAGATACGGGGGCTGTGAAAGATTAATAGCGTTGAATACCAAAAGGTTGTACTTAAACAGGATGCGATGTTGAATTGGGAGCCAGTGGAGTTTTTTCAAAAAGGGTGTAACATGACTCATTTTGTCAAGTCTGAAGATGATGCGACAAAGAGCATTCTGGACTCTCTGTAGTTTGGCTATGTTGGACTTGCTTACCCCATAGAGTAAAGAGTTACAGTAGTCTAGACGACTACTGACCATAGCGTTTGCCAGAAGTATTGCTGTCTCAACTCTAAGGAATTTGCGAATTAGTCGCAAATCATGAAGATGATAGTAACATGCTCTGCAAACCTTGGCAACATGATTCTCAAAGGAGTTGTCTGAGTCGAAAATAACACCCAGGTTTTTTACTTCCACTGACGGAGAGATATTGTTTTGGAGGAGTTGAACCGGAAAATTTGGTGCAAGTGACTCTTTGATGGCTTTTTGACCTATAATGATAAATTCGGTTTTTTCTGGGTTTAGTTTTAGTTTGACACCGTCCATCCATTCCTGTACAGACTTGAGACACTCGGTCAGCTCTTCCATGCTAGAGTCAAAATTCCTGGAGTCAACTGCTAGGTAGATCTGGGTGTTATCGGCATATAGGTGATGAGTAACATTGAATTTTGAAATAACTTGACTGAGAGGACTAGTGTAGAGGGTGAAAAGGAGAGGACCCAGTACAGAGCCTTGGGGGACTCCGAAAGGGAGAATTACCGCCTCAGAGAAACTATCACTTATTTTAATTTTTTGTTTACGGTTTGAAAGATACGATTTGATCCATGACAAAACAGTACCATCTAGACCAAACCAGTCATGCAAGCAGTCATATAAAAGAGAGTGATCAATTGTATCAAACGCTGCTGATAGGTCTAATAATGTCAGGGCCACTGCCTTTCCTGAGTCCACTGAGAGAGCTATATCATTTTGAATCTTCAACAATGTGGTTTCAGTGGAGTGAGAACTCTTATAAGCAGACTGGTTGACATTTAAGAGCCCCTCATGCGAAATAAATTTATTTAGCTGCTTTGTCACCACCTTCTCAATAAGTTTAGATATAAAGCTGAGGTTTGACACTGGCCTGTAGTTTTTGAGGATATTTCTATCAAGGCTCGGCTTCTTTTGAAGGGGGGTGACATATGCCATCTTAAAACAGTTGGGGAAACTACCTTCTGTGATTGAATACTTTACAATTTTAGTGATGGGGGTGATGAGAATATCAGCACACTCCTTGACCAGTGACGTCGGAATCGGGTCAAGGTCACATGATTTGGACAGTGAGGACTTTAGAATTTTGAGTAGTTCTTCCTTGGACACAGGTGTGAAAGAGGACAGAGTATTTTTAGTGGGGTTGGGTCTAGTAACTGAAGATGGTATTGATGACTGCAGTGTGGATCTTATCTTGAGGATTTTGTCATAGAAGAACTTGCAGAAAGTATTCGCAAGGTCAGTTTTATTTGTGTAGTCTGGTAGAACAGCAGCAGAGGACCTGTGTAAGATCTTTTTGAAACAGTTCCACAGAGCCTTGGGATTTCCTTGGTTTTCAGCCACAATGTTGGAATAATGATTGCATTTGGACTTCTCTAGCAGGAAATTATAGTGGTTGATTGCAGCCCGGTATCGGCTACGATTACTGACTGAGTTTTCACGACGCCATGCCCGCTCATATTTCCTCTTGAGTCGTTTTGCTTTGAGGATGTCATAGTTCATGAAACCAGTCTCGGCATGTCTCGGTATATTTTTCTTCATGATTGGGGCGTGCTTGTCAAGAAGGCTTCTCAAACACCTTGATATCATCCTCAGCAGTTATGTATCACAATATTATTTTATTACAGCTCTTAACATCAAATTATATATCAATTTTATCTATATAGAGTGATGCAGGATAAGACAGAAGAACTGAGAAAAAATATGACACATATGATTAATTTTATTACTTTATTTCAGATATTTTTAGACCATGAATGCTTTTATTACATTTGCATCGTTATCCTGGGACTACATTTTATATACTCTGTAAAAGTAGCCCAAATTATATATCTTAATTCTTAATTAATTTATTTATTTCTCGTACACATAGTACAAATATTTGATATGATTATAAATATGACATTTAAACAATTATTTAAACATGGTAGAAACTAATAAACTGTAACATTTATATATACATGTATAAATTTATATTACACATTGCAGTATGCTCATTTGAACAAAATTTACTATTTCTCTGGTTAGTAATTGATGACAATATACTGCAAAATACAGTCAAATACAGTTGTCTTGTAGTCCCACACATGAATTGTTTCTCTTACGAAGTTTCCAATAATGTGGTCATGCAAATCATGTTCACCACTCTATATCATTGTTTTAAATTTTTTTTAAACATGTTATGTACATCGGTAATATTGTACTTGTATTTCACCAAAAGAATATTTTTGCTTACACTTGCAGCATAGACTTGGATTACAATTATCAGAATTTATACAAACATCCATGAATTTTAAAAACCGATGAATAAGCTGACTAGCAATTAGGCATGAATCACATACTACATGGAGTAAATTACTTGACATTAAATGGGGGACTCCTATGATTTTTCTAATTGCCTTACACCACTGAGTGCAGAAGTACTCAAATTTTACAGTTGTGAAATCACACAAATTTGGACCATGCAGAGACATGCAATACGATGAGAATAATTTCAACTGTTCCTGCTTAAAAGCAAAGTTTATGTGGTTTACTATACTGTTGAAATCTCGTTTCAATATTTTGATCACATTTCAATATTTTGATCACTTGAGTTTTCTCCCATCCAGTTACCTAAATAATTTACACTACTACAAGTCTGTATGATGTTATTATTAAATGTTATGTTATTTACTCTATTTGTGTCTTTGCTAAGATCCAAAAATTTGGTTTTATCTGAATTGAAGGAGGTGCTAAGTTCCTTACCAAAACGATCTGCTATATTTAATAATTTATGGGTACCTAAAATAGTTGGTGACATAAGAACAATGTCATCAGTATATGCTAGAGAACCATAATGTACATGACCTATATAACAGCCAAAATTTGACTTTTTCATTAAAAGTAGTAACTGATCAGTATAAATCCCAAATAACAGAGGAGAGAGTACACCCCCTTGTTTGACACCATTGTGTACTTTGAACACATCGGAGAATTTATCTTCCCATTTAACATTGAATAATTGACTTGTGTAAAGAGTAACTAAGAATTTACGATATAATGGGCAAATACCTTTCCATATTAATAGTTGAAATAGTTTGTTATAGTTCACTTTATCAAATGCCTTGCTTGCAGCTAATCATGTCAGTTGTGAGACCAGGCAAAGGCTGACCCTGAAGACTGCTCTGGTAGGCAGTCGACCCTGATGTGAGAGAAAGGTCAGACCAAAGGTCAAACTGAATGGCCATATGAGTCAAGTATAAGTAGCATGATAAATTGTACAAGCTCTCAATCCACCAGCTCTAATTGCCCAAAACCCATATGACCCTTCATAGTTCAAAAGGTTACAGCAGGTCAAAAGGTCAAAGGAGTGGCATCTTAACCCACTCGAGAAACATTGTAATAAGAGTGGCATCTTAACCCACTCACAAATATTTGTTTTTCTAATCACCAACACATAAGTAAAACACTATTTGGGAAATTTTATTATACATGTTAGTTATATACATGTTGTTAGGTAAAACAGGATAAAATTTTTAAAAGAATTTAAGAATTTTAGCTGGCCCAAACCCAAATCACAAGGAAGAGGGGAAGATGGAAGAAAAAGTGGAAGGGATAATGGATGCAGCTGTGGATGCATTTTGAAGATAAGTCCAAATAGAAGGACTCCTCCAGAGCCCATGAGCCATAATGTTCTGAAGGGGGATGTGTGAATCAAAGGCCAAAGTGGCCCCAGATCTGCGAAATGCATGGAACCCATAGGCTGCAGGGTCAAGATGGAGTGAGATGACAATGGATCTAAGGGCATCCCTGATATTAGTATCAATCACTGGGCGAAAGGGGGGGGGACTTGGAAGCAAACAAAGGGCAAGAAGGTGACAAAGGACGTGAGTCCAGTAATCTCTTAAGGGCCAACACTGGGCACAAGAGGGGATGATCTAATTGAGGAATTTGCACTACATGATGGCCAACTCTGTCCTGTAAGGTCTTTGTCCATTTTAACAGGACATGGGCCCCTGGGGGAGCAAAAATGACATCTTGACGGTTGAGATGCCTGAAATAGTCATACTGCCTAGTGGAATGTGGAGCAATATTTGACATGCGCAAAAATCCAAAGAATGCCAACAAAAAGGCGGCCCTAAACAGAGGGGGATCAGATAATAATTCACATGCTTCAGAAATTTTACAAAGAGTTGGGATGTCGAAAGTACCTCTGGGAATAGGTTTGAACTTAGAATTAATGGTGAGACTTCGTAGGTACAAAGTGACAGTATGATTATACAGGTCCTCAGCAGGTAACTTGTAAAATTTTGCCATTGATCTAAGGGAGGACAGATAATTTTTGATCACTTTGGGCGAAAGATCATTGACATGAAGAAATTCAAGAAAACACAATATGTTATGCAGAGTAAATTTTGGATGTAAGTCCATAAACACCACAAAGGCCAGGAAGGTCCTGAAATGGGTACTGTGAGAACTCCTGGTGGAGGGTCTGTATGCTGAGCCAATTCTTGCAGTAGCCAAGGAAATAAGCTCCAAAGAGGCAGGTGTAGCACCTGAAATTAGATACCAATATCCAAATTAAAATAATCAGGAGGTACTGTGTGAAATTGATATCTAGTGTCAAGATCATGTTTAATATCATCTGGGATAGCCTTATCAGAGTAAAGCCTAGACAGAGCGTCAGCCACCCTGTTGGTCTTGCCACTAATGTGCAGTATGTGTAATTCAATATCATATACTGACACAATAAGCCAAATATTCCTAAGACAGCAAGCCAAAAATTGGTCCCTAGTTCTACTAGTCTGGATCACCTGAACAACTGCCAGATTGTCACACCTGAACAAAACTTTTTTATGGGCCCATTGTTCAGCCCACACCCTAAGAGCTACAAGAATATTTATCATTTCCAAGTTAGTTATATTCCTAAACCGCTCAGGTATTCCAAAAATGGGAGTGGAATAAACGTTCTCATTCCACACCCCTCCCATACCAGTGAGGCAAGCGTCAATGTGGAGGGTTTCATTGCCTTGTAGGGGTTGCTTTCTGAAAATTGTAATGCCATTATAGGCTGGGAGGAAGTTAATAAACCAAAACAGGTCTTTTTTAAATTCCTCATTGAGACATATACGTCGTTTACCTGAGTTCTTCCTAAATAACCACAACATTCTATTGACAAACATGCGAGCTGGACGAACGCACCTATGCACATATAACAGTTTACCAAGAAGAGATTGGAAAGCATGTTTACTAATGCAAGTTCTGCCATATATGGAAGTACATTCTTCAAGAATACTATCAATCTTGGACGTTGGAATACTAATGGAATTTGCATCAATATTAACCTCAATTCCAAGACATATAAGGACTTTTGAGGGGGGATCACATTTAGCAGGATTAATAGGCAGGCCTAGTTCTGACAAGAGGTCATATAGAGCATGGAAGGCCAAGTGAGCCTTATGTTTAGGTGACACTATCATAAAATCGTCAATATAGGCAAACACGTCAAAACCCTTTTTCTTCATAATAAATCTGACGGCGTCGGAAGCTAACTGAAACGACGCACTCCCGTGCACCCAGCCGAACGCTATAGCCCCGTCAATAAAGTAGCTATCACCCCATTTAAGACCAAACTTTAAACCATCCCTAGGGTCAACCCTAAGGTTCCTAAAAGCACGTGACACATCAATTTTGATGAGGTGGGGGTCATCGTTACAGTTTATGATCTCCTGAACAATATTATCTACTGTTGGGAACTTAAGGGTGAAATGGGAACCATCAAATAAGGTTTTATCAACAAAATGATTAACTGAGGCACCAGCAGGATATGAGAGATCAAGGATAACTCTACGTTTGTTAAGGTCCTTAGGACGAGTAAGAAGGGGAGAACAGTGATAATTATCATGAGGGACTTTATCAACAGGACCTAGGATGGCACCTAAAGCCATTTCTTTCTCTAAATACTCAGTAACAGCTTCAGGATACTGCACAGCAGAAGCATGATTGGATACATCAGTATTGTGTAAATTATGGCCCTCTGTTAAAGAAAGGGGGAATCCGAACTTTAAATACTGAATCACTCGTTTATCTGGGTAATCAGACAAGTACCTTTCCCAAGCTGGAATATTCAAAGAAGATGACACCGGAATTCTGGCCATTTTATAATTCGGAAGATTAGTGCTTTGAATAATTTCAGCAACTGCCACAAAATGCTCAACTGTATCAATGCTTTGTGGAAGTCTATCAGGACCCACAAAGCAGAAGGTGGTTTCATCATGTGCTAAATACCCCGTAGTCTTATGCGGATCGTTTATGTCTCTGAGGAGGGTGAGCTGCTCACCCGAAATACAAGAATTGCAAGGCAAAGTGGCGTTACTCTGCTGTGGGGCTAACGACACTGGATCTGAAATTGTGTTAGTCGTGTTAGGATCACCCTCGTCAAGCAGAGCGTGACTACCATCTTCATCAATGCCATCATTATGACACGAAGTTGCAGTCTTATACGAAGCAAACTGCTCCACACACTCATGAGGACTGACGCCCTCCAAGACTATTTCTCTTGGTAGACCATCATCCTGCATATGACACAGTTGATCAATTACATGCTGCATATACTCAGTGTAACTATAACCAAACTTTTGTCTACATTGCAAGTCCCTCAAGTAATCAGAATACATATCTATCTCATAAGGGGCAGCATCTAAACTCACACAGTCATCTCTGACATAGACATACTCCAGCACCTGAAGAGTACCCTCAGGAACTGAAGAGCAATGACTGAGGTGCCAGATACTCGGATTTACATGACCTGTAGCCCAGTAAAAGCCCCTCGACACACAGTAACTTCCCTCATGGATATAAACCAACCTGTATTCTAAACAATCATCAAATTTTCCCCAATTCATCACTGACATACCACAGATGCTACCTGAACAATGAGTATCTGGCACCTCAGCTCCAAGCAACGCGACATCTTCAACTGCAGCACTCTCTTTTACTTGATGGTCACACTGTGACAATGGATTAACTGTATTAATATCAAGGTTATCAACACTGATTACAGCATCAGGAGTCATGGTTTTATCTACACGATGCCCTGCAAATGAAGAGATACACATTTCATTAACAAACCCAACAGGAACACCTGATTGGCCTGGGGGTTTACATTGCAAATAATGATATACACTAGATTTATTATCATAACTCATCAACTTGCAAGGCTTAAGAACCAAGGCATAATCCTCATATCCATGAGGACCAACTTTACCAATTCCGGCACTAATATTGCGCCTAGCAACAATATTACTTACTTCAACATTTACCTTCGACTCACTTTGTATAAAATTATCATTTACAATGTTACTTTGAGAAGAAGCTTCAAAAGAAAAATTTGAATAACAATAACTGGAAGCTTCAGGTGATCCAGCGTTCTCCTATTTACTAGCTTGCTTGTCCTGCTGCTTGATGCCACCCTTTAAATGACACTTTGTCTCTGGGTGTGCGTTACTCCTACCCTGCTTCCAACAGTATGCACAGTTATGTTTGTAAATACCATGGTGACCTTCATGAGTACAAGAATTTTCATTATAATATCTACATGTCCTTCCTTTCTGTTGCTGAGATAAAGTTCGACCATTCACCAAAGCCACCTGTGACGCACTAAGCCTGTTCAATGCCCACTGAGTTGAATCACTCCAGGCCAGTCGACCTTCTTCCACCTCATGCATTGAACAGGCATAAGCCTCTCTGACTGCAGGCCAAGGGATGGATGACGCGTCTCGCATAGTAAAAACCATTTGGGTAAGTACTGACCTTAGGACATCATTGTCCTGTATCTGGATAGCATTAGTGAGCTGCCCTGCCACCCATTGGGGAACCGAAAGGTCATCATAACCAATCCTCTTCTTGGTGGCCCCACCAGTATAGCCCTCGTTGGGCCACCTAAACTGTGGATACAAAGCACTCGTGTCTGTATTGTTATATCTACCAGATCGCTTAGACACTGGCTTACCTTGGATTAGTTCCTGCCCAGTTCCTTGCTCATAATGTGACAGCAGTTGAGTGACGGCGTCGTTCACAGTCGGCATCCTCCTTAACGCGTCAACAGTGGGCACAGTGGGCTGCCTAACAGCTGAATCGTCAGTAGATCTAAAAATATGATTGTTCAGATGACCATTAGATGGAGCAAATAACTCTGAATTCGCTGAACGAACGAGACTGGGTTTAGCTGAGATACGTCTATCCTCACCACTGGCGGAAGTACGACGGTTACCCCTCACTTGCCCAGGCAATTCAGGAACAGTGGGTGGTGGATGAGCTGCAAATAATTCCCTAGGGTTCAACGCCTCCGAGGGCCCAGCTGTGCACTGAGATCTATGATTTTGAACTGTGGGCCTCTCATCTATGGTGACCAGTCGAGCACCAGTGGAGGGTGAACCTACAGGCGTCGAGTTGATTGTGTTCCGCCTCTCCAGATCATCCATACGACGCATGATCTGTCGGTTAGAGTCGTCTAACTTCTGGAGGAAAGCCATGAGAACAGTGTTATTGGTTTCACCAGGGGTAGAGTTGGAAGTTAATTGCATGGCAGGGACTTCAGAGGAAGCGTTAGCGTCAGAAACCAGATACGAACCGTCGTTTGACTGTGAATTCCTGACGCCCTCCCTGGCAGCCTTCCTACGCGATCTAGATGACGCTGCAGGTAGTGACTTCTTCTTGTTAGTCGATGCCGCAGTTTTCTTATTCTTCATATTGGACTTCATTATGATATCACAGAATATATGTATAATATGTGCAATAGAACTAAAATACTAAAATACTAAAAGCAAAGTACAACCCGGCATAATATCACACATAGCCACCAAATTATTTTCAAGGTGTTCTTTCAATGATAACTCAAGTTCAAATGATCATGCATTCAGGGATAAAATCAATCAAGCAGCACAGACCCCTAATTGATTGGTTGACCCAGATGTCATAGGTTAGTATTCTATAGTTCATGGCATACAATCAACCGAATACTAATTAAGGCAACATGATACTAAATGGTGACAACTGCTGAGGCAGGCCCCTATCAGGCCTTGCCCACATAAGTTAAATATTTGATTCGTTATTTCTGTAATACCGTACCACCTCATTCACTATGAAACTACATTGATTTGTTGAATGCCCCTTCTTGAAACCACATTGAAGGTCACACATTTTGAAAATATCTTTAAATTTGTGAACAACAATATTATCAAGTAATTTGCCAAGTGCACTACACATTACAATTAATCTATAGTTATTGATATCATTAATATTGGTATTGGGATGATAGATGAGAGTAACACGTTAGGTACAAAGCTATGGTTAATCATTGCAGAAAACATGAGTACTAAAACAGTATGCAGTCTATCACCACCATGTACAATATGATCAGATAAAAGACCACTGTATAAGTCTCCTTTCCCCAACTTCAGTTGTTTTAATACCCATTTTGTATCATGAATAGTGATTTTATTTTTTCAGCACACTTATTTAAGAAACATTGAGAATTTTCAATCTTAAAATCTAACATATATTTAAACTTTTCCATTTCTTCATGACAATAATTTACTGAACTATTTAGCAGACCATATTTCTCAGCAAACAGAGGGGAAATTGTCTGTGGATCAGGGGTCGATTTCACAAAAGGACTTAGCCCAGACTTAGACTTAAATTGAAGACTTTTGTCTTAAAATGAGGCTAAGTCTGTGATCTTAGACTTGGAGGATTTCACAAAGCTGCTAAGTCTAGGCTTTGGCTAAGTCTACCCAAGAGTGGGCTTAACTTTTGTAAACAAAGGCTTAAATATGGCCGCCATATATTTTTCTCATATTCAAAATTTGAAATGCTTGAAAATAAAGAGTAAATATATAGAACACTGCCCTAAATTATTCTTTGGACATGTCTGTGTGATTATAAGGTTTCCCATTTAAAAATACAGCATTTTTTCAAAGATAAAATGAGCTAAACAAGGGATATATGTTACCACTAAAATATTTTGAGTAGAAATAAAGGGTCACATGACCTAGAAAACCACCGTGGTTATATGACAAGCTAAGTCACCCTTTGTGAAATCCATTTAAGTCCAGGGCTGGTATTCATGAAAAATCTTATTCTCAGTCTCAAACTCAAACTTATACTCAGTCTCAAACTCAAACTCAACCATACATAAGTATAAACTCAAATTTGGTATTCTCATGTAAAATCCTACGTAAGTATATGCTCAAACTTAAGTTTGAGTCTGAGATTGAGCTGAGAAATATTTTAGCCAATCAAATTCCATAATGCAATGCATGATGGAATTTGATTGGCTAAAATGAAATTAAATATTTATGAGCTTAATCTCAATCTCAAACTTAATTTGAGTTTGAAATATATGTAAGCAGTATATGTCATACTGCTTGGAAGGCTGGCACTGCTAATTCACTCTAAACTTTATATGTTATGTTCAAGTACAACTTATACAATTTATAACTTGTACTAAATAGTTTAAACAAAGTATAATATTTTCAGTTCAGCTATGTTACTATTGATTGTTTATCTAAATTATCCTTGCTTAATAAAATGATTACCTTTTTATTTCAGTTTGTAAAATTTCTTAAGAAAATTGATTTTTTTCTTCAAGATACAAAATATTGCATTTATGTGTTTCTATTTCAGTGAGATGAAATTCAAATATTAAGTCATATTGCCAGTGTCTAATGTTAAAGTTAAAATGTTATAGCATTCTAATGTATTTCATCATGAATAAGAACACAGAAAGGTCACCCATTTACATCCAATTTCTTTGATCAAAGCCAAAAAGTATCTATTTCATTTACGGATAAATAGTTAGCACCCTAGGCCCAAGGACACTGCTTGGGAAATTCATTTATTGAAGGAATTATTATTACGGTATTTTAATTCATACTAATAAATTGTTGGAAGGTCTGTAAGTCCGTACATGGGTGATCACTGAGATAAACTTTAGAAATTATGACACATATGGAGATTTGTGTCCAACCATGACAATCTTTCATATTTGATTTGAACTGTTTGTGCAAAAACGCACAAACAGTATCTAAATCAGGTATCCCAAAAATATATAAAAATAATTTATATGCTAACATTTCTGATATCACACCATATGTCAGGCTGGGAGCTCATAAATTTACATTAAAAACGCATATACAGTAATATGCAAAGGAGAGAGTATGATAAATATTCAAACTAGTGCTACCATAATTGGTCCAATTTGTGTCCTATATAAAGAAAACTGATCATACAAACTTGCATTGGCTGAGTATTGCTTTTTAATTAAAAATTATAAACTTATTGGTGAAATAAGTTAATTATATGAGTAAAACATTAATCATAATTACTCAGATTTAATGAATTACCAAATGTAATTCAGTGACAAGGTTACTGCTGGGAGGATCCCTTTCTGCAATCCACTGTTTAAACAATACAGCACAAACCAAATGTTCTGGTAAGCATTCTTTAAGTATATGTTGTTATTTAGTTTGGGTGATTTTGTTATTTTCACTATTTAAATTTGAAAGATTTAAAGACCGTTTATCTCTATGACCATTTATCTTTGTGACCACCCGTGCACCGGTTAGATTGTGGGAATGAAGCTCAAAAACTTATTCATAAAACTTTGGATTTTAGAAGCAAAAAACTTATGTAAAAGTATTTGGCTGACTTGTACACCTAATTGTACTACAAATTGTACCAATCTAGTTGTACTACACATTGTACCAATCTAGTTGCCCAAAATTGTTTGAACTCAAACATTTAAGACACCTCTCATGCAGACTTAAATATAATCCCTAAATATAGGGATTATAAATGAGTTTGAGTCTGAGTTTAAGTATATACTCACTCGAGAATACGGATTATATTTAAGTTTGAGTATATACTTACATTTGAGTTTGAGAGTAAGTATAAACTCAAATATAGGGTTTAAACCCTAAATTATAGGGATTATACTTAAGTTTGAGTTTGAGACTGAGTTTGAGATTTTTTGTGAATACCAGCCCAGGACTTGGCAAAGACAAAAGGCTCAGATTTAAGTCCCTGACTTAGCCTAAGTCTGAGACCCTTTGTGAAATCGGCCCCAGATCTGTTTTCAATAGTACTAACACATTGTTTTGTATTGTCATTAATAGATTTTACAGCTTTCCAGAATTGTTTGTCATTATTTGCAAGCATAGCAGAGGCTAGCTTACTGTTTCTGATACCTTGTTTATTTCTCTTCACCTTGCGTAGGACATCATGATAACGTGCCCTTGTAGAATGTCATATTTCTGCTACAGTGCCCTCATGTGGAGAACTATTGTTCTCCCAAATCTTGTGCCACATGATCGCTTTTTCCTTGGCACTCCTCACTTCACTGGGCCAACTGGAGATACATTTATAACGTCTTTTCTTTGGCGGAATATTTGTTTGTATATGGTATGGATTCTCCAGTGATTCAATCCACTTCTGTGTTCATATTTGTCAGTCAGCCCGGTCGGTAATTGATCTACAAATCTGGTAACTCTAACAAACTTGTAGGAGACATGCATGATAGAATTCAGTATTTGAAGTGAAGGTAATATTTTAGTCTAACGAGTCACAACATATACGAATAATAAATAAAACTTGAACAACAACCAGAATTTAAAATATTTCAGTCATATAGATTGACATCATTTTTACAAAGTGTGTGCAATTACCAGTTTTATGTGTAATTAAAATTCTGCGAACACCTGCACAGTAAGGATACTCAAACCTCATTTTTACATATTCAGGTACACATAGAACATGTGTTTCCCACTTATAGACAAGATTCCTAACACTTGAAAAGTCAGTTTGGTTTGGGGGACAAGGAGCCCATATTAATGTAATTATAAACTAAAAATTCCCCTGAAAATCATACCAGTAAATTATCTATCTGAAAAAAACCTGCTAAATCTTGTAATTTTTTATATGCCTTTGTGAGAGTCACCGGATGTGTGTATCGGTTTCTGGATCCATTAACGACTGTTGAAAAATGAATACTTCAGCAAATTGCTTATTGTGAAATACTCTTGGTTTATGAAAAGTTAGATAATCGGAAGAATACCCAGGACTTATCATTCCTAACCAAAGCTTTAGGTTAGAAGTGAGTGAGTCAGTCAGATCTTATACCCAATTCAATATTATTTTGTATTGCACAGAGTGATGATATATAGATCTTATACAACTAATTTTATTGCTATTGTGACCACTCAAATTAAAAATGAAAGTGTAGCTCAGGGACTCTATAACCACGACTTTGACCAAAATTATGAAATGAAGTGGCTGCATGCTTATTATGTCTTGTCAGTTGTATGGCCATCAAATCACAAAGGTCGAGGATATGAACCCGTCTGGTCATATTAACAATCTGACTAGTTGTATTGAAAATATATTAAAACCGTATAGTTTGTGGCATTACATTCATATTTTCCCACCCTTTTTGTACTTCTTTACTCACTTCTACTTAGACTTTTGCCTATTCTAAAGCTGGGGCGCTTGTCCCAACAGTACTTCAATATTGAATCAAGTCTTTTGGTTATTACATTGTCTTTTACACCAGGTATCTTGACTGGTACAAATGAAGACAATTACACATTCTAAATAAACTCCCAAAGCAAAATTATTATTATATTTTTTTGCATTCAAACTATATTATGTTTGTATATATTTATGCGTTTGAATCAATTGTTAAATACAGCAAAATTAAGTAATGTTTTGTTTTGTTTCAACATTCAGCTACAGACGTGCTCCCAAACATCCATTTCCTGCTGCAGCCAATGACTGCATTGCCAGTTATAAATACTTTGTAGACAATGCTGAAAAATTCAATGTAGACCCAACAAGGATAGCTGTAGTGGGTGAGCCAATACAATATATGATTACCATGTTGATATTGGGAAAATTATAAAATGAAAATAAAATAATTGAAATTGAGTTCAGCTCAGAGCTTTGAGAGCAAAGAAAAAGAAAACACAAGAAAAGTTTTCTAAGAAGCAATTCTTACCATGAGATTTATCGTACCAAAAATATGTTTAAAAGGAAGAAGGAATACAAACTTTAGGATGTATCTCTTACCAATTAACCAATTTGAATGTGTAATAATGATTTTAAGTCGGTGCTACTTCACATTATTAAACCATCCAATGTATTTTTTATTGTAGATGAACATTAAATAGTGAAAACGCAAAGTTTGAAATAGTAAATCAAATTACGAAGCAGAGGACCTTTAGATTAGGATTATTTTTAAATAGTATTCTTTTACATTACAGGTGAAAGTGCCGGTGGCAACTTAGCAGCAGTGGTATCTTTAGACAGCCTGTATACAGGATTTTTACCAAAACCAAAACTTCAAGTTCTCCTTTACCCAGTCCTGCAAGGCTCCAATCTGCATACTCCTTCATATGAGGCTAACAAGGACGGACCATTTCAAACTGCAAAAACTATGGGTTTCTTCTTTGCTGCTTACCTATTTGGAACTGACTATGAAAAGTATGAAGCCCTTATCCTGGATAATCAACACACGTCCCCTGAAGAGAAAAGACTGAATGCTAAAGAACATATGAATCTTGATGTTCTTCCTAGGGATAAATTGAGAGAAAATTACAAGGAGAACTTGGACACTGGAAATAGCTCACTCTGGAAGGAAATCAGAGACAAATTTAGGTAGAGGGTTTGCTTTTAACTGGATATATATAATTTTGATTACAGGTTTATCAGTTAATGCCTGACAAGTATTCATTATTTACGATATCTATCTTTCTATATATCTTTAAATTATTCTTTTGTATATTTCTTGCTATATATCTTTATATTATTCTTACATATTTCATTATACTTAGCCATGACGTAGCCCCCCCTTTGCAAAAGTAGATGTTTTACAATGTTGGAACTCCAAATCTTGCATTCTGAACATCTTTGCTTAAAAGTGTTTAAACAAATTCAGATCCCTTCCGTACTCATGTTTCACATGCCACTTCAAGATCTAAAACAGTAATATCAGTAATAATTTCTTTCGAGTCTGAACTCCCGTAGTACTACACGCAAATAAAAATCCTTTATGGTGTCATTGTGAAATTTAGAGTTTTTTCTACTAAATTAGAACCATTCACATGAAATATCTATACATGATTCACTACATGCTAGACCTAAACACTTCAGTTTTCGTAGCATATAGTCTAATACAAAGTCAATTGGACAATTGTAATTCTCTCTTTGCCTCACTCAAAAAAATTCGATTTTGGGAGACACTGGCATGTTCAAAATTCACTCTGCAGGCTAGTCACCCAATCCTCCAGTTCTCTCTACATCACACCACAATTAAAAAAAAAAAACTGCAGTGACTCTCAATGAAATATGTTTAGATTGAATGTCACTAATCTATCTCTCTATACATAACCGTAAATGTATCATAAGTAAAATTAAATATGACATGTATTGTACTTTACGCATAGTTTATGTTCACAACTAACAGAGTCTTTGATGGTTTCTTGCAGAAATCCATTGTTTGCCCCATTATTTGGTGAGAATCTGACAGGGCTGACCCCGGCTTACATCAACACTTGCCAGTACGATGTACTGAGGGATGATGGCTATTTTTACGCAAAACGACTGCGGGATGCCAAGGTCAAGGTCAAACATCACAATTTCTTGTGTTTGCACACATGGCCACTGCTGTCGTTCTGCATCAATGAGTATTATGATGAATTCACCAAAGTGTTAAACTACATAGAAGAGAATACATAGAATGTGTCATGTTTCTTTGTATGCCAGAATATGGACACTTGTTATCCATATGGGTATTGTGAGCAGTGATTGAAAAAAAGACACTTTTAACATTCAAGCAGACAGAAGCAAGTGAAAGCTGACTTATTTGTTGGAGTAATTGTGAATTATATAGCTTATGTCTTATTAATTGCTCAAAATAATAATCAAATACAGCAAGCTTATGTAATATAAATAGTAGAAACTGCACCGCAGGGAGAAATAGCAGTAGATCTAGCCCATAAAAGTTATAATCATTATCACTTGTATTTCTATCACTTTTGCGCTTGTAGAGGTTGTAAGTAATTGTCCTATGTCATAATTAAATTGAATGTATGCTCACATTTTTCAATGCCATGCGTAGTGTTTTCATTCAATGGTAAGATACTAATAATATTTGTCTGTACAGTTTTATTTGTACAGCATTAAAACAATGAATTCGATTCTCATTATCCACCATAGCAAAGTTCACGCATACCTTCTACCTGTGAACACCCAGTCTGCAACAAAAAATGTCCTACAGTAAGGTCAATTGTTAACATGGAAGGGGCCAAATTGCAATCATTATTGAATAAATTTGCAATTAAATTCTAATTGATTGTTAAGTAAGTATTTTGTCTTTGGTCTAAAGATTAAATGTCATAATAGTGAGCAAAGTGAATGAGCTTTAGAGTAACAATTCAAAATGACCACATTGAACTAAACATGACCTCAAATAGTGTACTTCTAGTCTCAAGTGAAAAGGAAGGGACAAAGATGCATTTGAAGTTACAGTGGCGAAAAAAAATTTTTGACTTTGACCTCTAGGATCCAATGACATGTTAAAAACTGAAATGTTGTTTACTGACTTTATGTTCAAATAATGCTCATGTCGTTAAAGTTCAGATCATCAATCAAAGTTTCAACCTACGCCACGACGAAGTTGACTGCTTTAACAACCAAACAAGAAAGATCAGCTACAACACACAGTAAGCTTTGGAACATTTTCATTAAGCTTTTAATAAGGTATTGAAACGATTATTAAAATTAGATTGCCTTGTTAATTGGTTATCTTAAGTACACGGAGTCTCCAAACCCAAGCTAGTGTATGTTTAGAGTTGCCACCTTTAAATGTGCCAAAGACAAACCCTCAGAAAGGAACTATTTTGCTCTTCTATGCAGCTTGTGAGACCAGCACAGAGCTGTATGACGTAGGTTTAAAATACCTATAATATGATAGCAGAACTACAACCTCTGTACGTTGGAAGGTTTTCAAAGTGAAATATTTCTGATATTTCTATGGCAAACATAGGCTTATTTTTTGGCTTATTATGGACATTAGATCCAGTAATATGATAAAGTGATAAATATTTGTTGCTTCCAAAAAGGCAGAATCCAGACCACAGATTTGTGCAAAATGCCCTAGAATAGACAGAAATTTTTGGAAAGGCACAGCTTTGTTCCACAGCTGTACCGATTATTTAAAACTTAAGTAGTGAAGTGACAGAAACAATTTGGAAACATATTTTTAAACTAAAGTAAAATATCTAGATTGATTTTTCTTGATCATATGTTCAATTGCTAAAGATTCGATGTGAACAGATGGATTTCGTAGTTATGCATTGCCTAGATGTGAGGGTGTATATATGTACATGTTTGTTATATACTGAAGGTGTGATAAAATAAGTGGTATTTTACACCTTACCATGTACACTGAGTCAGTTCTATGACATTTTGCCCATCTAGATTAACAATCAGCATATTTATTGTTTATGCCGTAAATATGATTATAGACTGATACAAAATGGGGTTCTGCAGTGACAGCCCAGGGACTTCTAGAACAAGCAACAAGAAAGACATGCTGTATACGATCAAAGCATGATAACTACCCAAAACAGGACCCTTTAATTTGTTTCTTTTTTGTGTGCAGAATATGATCAGGATGTTTTCCAAACTTTAAAGACTTCTTCCATTGGCCAGGCCAGACCAACATAGAAATGTCATGAAGATTTTATGATTCCTTTTTGAATAAATCCCAAACATACAGACAGAAGAATGCCACCCAAATCACAACCTCCTAGTAGAGGTAATCTTTGGGTGAACACCTGATAATCCTGTAACTGAGAACCAATCACTACTTCATTGGTCTGTTACTGCACTGGCAGAGTCATGACCCCTATTACAGCATTGTGTATTACTCCCTTCGGGATATAACATCCTATTTATGACTGCTTGTGTAACTCCCTTGCTGAAGAAGGCTGGTGTCTTTGGTAGAAACATGTTAACTAGTTTTATATCCAAACTTGGAGACAGCAATGGCAAATGGTTATATCTCTCAGAAGGTTTTTTCAAACAGCATATAGAGCCTTTCACTCGAATGAGACCTCGCTAGGTATCTTACCCATGATGGGGATGTGATGTTAGTGAATGCCATGGTCAGCAGTAGCTTTGACTACTGTAATTTCATGCTCTATTACACATCATAGGAAAACATCAGTAGACTCTGAAGAGTTCATAACGCCTTATGTCGCATTGTGTGTTGGCTATTCTTAGATACACTATAGCGGCTGCCTTTTGAGTACCACATAGTGTTCAAATGCAAGTTCAAACAAAAACATATTATATTATTGTGACGGCAACTAGCGTGTCCCAGCGGGAAGTGGCGATTCAGTGTTTGGGATGCCCGGATGGAGGTTGAAAGTGACTTCCTGTAGAGCTCTAGCTAGAAACAAGTAGAATGTAGGAATCTGTGAACATCACTTCAGCCAATGCAAGGAGGCTACCAATAACAGAGAAGCAATTTATGGTAAGAAGTTCTTTCTTCATTGGTACCAGAAGTGGGGTGCTAGTATTAGCATTTTTGCTTCTCTGGTGCTTTTGAAGGGGGTTTGTTTTCCTTCTTTTATTGCTGCATTTTTATCTGAATATATCAGGTATTTTCAATTGTCAGCATAAACCACCTCTGCTATATTAATCTGGTTACTTGAATACATATCAGGAGTGCAAATTGGTGTGTTTTATGCCCTTTTTTACCGGTAAAACTTAGCGTGATTTCCGGTAATTTTGGTGTAAATTTTGATGTAAATTGATAATTTTACACCAGTTTTCAACTCTGATGGAAGTTTTGCCAGTGGTGATAGCGGATCTGAAATGAATTCCAAGGACCTGTTTGCTATTTTGCGGGATATCAGGAGATCCAGTAAGCGCACACATAAGAAACTGCAGATTCTGTGTGAATCTCAGGATTCTACTGGGGAGAAAGTGTCCATGCTGTCTGAAGCTGTGGGTAATCTTAAGGTCTCGGTGAGCGCTGCCAATGACAGTAATTTGAAACTTGCAGCCATGGTAAAGGGACTTGATGAGCGAGTTACCGCTGTTGAGGGATTGCATACCCGTTGTGATGACTTGAGTAAGGAAGCAAAGGCTGTTGAATCCTCAGTACAGGGGCTGTTCCTATCACATGACCAGTTCAAATGTGATATGTGTAAGGAGGTCCAGGGAGCTTATCAAGAACGGAGAGATGGTGTAGAAGCTGTTGAGTCCAAGGTGGCTGATCTTCAGAATAAACTGGGTCAACAGGAGAGTGTTTCTGACTCTGTGAGAAATGATATTGTGGGACTTCAATCTGACTTGAATAAGCAGGAAGAGAAATACCATAGAGAGCTGCGGGTGGTATCAGAGAGTCAGGATCGCTTGGAGGAGTGTAGGTTCAATATGGAGTGGGATCAGGAGCAGTGTTCAACTCGAGTGGCATCACTTGAACTGCAACTGAAGCAGCACAGGGATAAGGTGACCAACGTTTCTGTAAGCTTGGATGGTTTGCAAATGCAAGTGTGTACCGTGAGGGAAGAGGTTGACAGTTTGAAGAAGGTACCTGTGGTGACGCAGAAATATTCTGGTGATTTGAACCCCAAGGTGGCTGTTTCTACGGATCCAGTTTACCAAGCCATGGAGAGGGACCTTTTCACTTCATTTCAAGAACTCTCCAAGTTGTTAGTTGAGAATGAAGCAGTTCTTCAGAGGCATGAGCAGACCCTGAGGGAACAGGAAAAGCAATTGGAGGGAATGAAGAGGGGATCATATGGGCCTTGTCTTGCTGACATTGAGGATGCTCACCAGCATGTACTCAACGTCCAAGGTCAGGTGTTCAAAGCAAGGAGACAGCCTGTTTTGAGTAAAATTGGTCAACAATTGCGGGTGATGAAGGACACTTTCAACATTGAATGCGAGTTGCCTTCGAATTTGCAGGGGTTCCAGTGGACAGGATTGGACCTGAAAGCAACTGATGAATTGTCAGACGGGGTAGTTACCATCTCAAAGAAAAGTGTGACAATAGCAGAGCCACCAGCTGGATTACCAAAAACATCACCTTATATTCCGGTTCCAGGGGGTGTGCAGAATTCAGCTAGTCACTGTTCCACACCCAAGGACGAATGTATTCAACGCGTGACCGCGACCATCCAACACAAAAGTCCAGATGGAGTGTACTATCGTAGTGGACCAAGGGTGAACGTCGTGACTCAAAAAAATCTGACGACACTTCTGACAATTCTTCTGAGGAAGGGGATGGTGAAGTTTTGGCTACTGGTGGTTCTAGGAGTGTAAATTTCGGAAACAGTTCTAGGACACAGAACTGGGATAGAGGCAAGAAAAGGCATATCCCAAGACTGTCTTTCAAGGGGGAACATTGGAATGGCTTTATAGCACAATTTGAGTTAGTAACCAAGAATTGTGATTGGTCAGGATCTGAGAAGATACGCAACTTTGCAATGTCTTTGAAGAGGGAAGCTGCCGAGTACTACGGGATATTGTCCAATAGAAGAGAGACTGACTATGATTGGTTAGTGAAGACGTTTCAGGGACACTTTGGGAAATCTGAGTCTCCATCAGCTCTACGTTGGGAATTACTTCAAACAGAACAAAGGGTGGATGAATCACTAGAGAAGTACCTGGCTAGATTGCAGAAAATGGTTGTTGCATCTTTCCCTGATGAACAGAAAAGAGAGGCATGTAATCCCTTCTTTGTGGATGCCTTCATGAAAGGTTGCCGGGATAAAGATGCTGTGTTGAGTGCGGCAGATAAGCATCCTTCTACCTTGGAAGAAGCTTACTCATCTAATCTAATCTAATCTAATCTACTGCTTTGCAGGCGCAATATCTTCCCCACTAAGGGGAACTCAGTGCGCTAGTAACAAAAATAATTTCTTATAAGGAGAGTCGAGGGGCGTTCAAGGTCAGTGTACCGGGTTTGTGGGTGGGACCGAGAGGGAAGGAGACTAATTTGGGAAGCTAGAGTTGAAAAGGTGCGTTTTGAGGTGTTTCCTGAAAGATGCAACAGAGGGACTGTTTCTTATTTGGAAGGGGAGAGAGTTCCAAAAAACTGGGGCATAGTGACTAAAAGAATTTGAGAAGTGTTTAATTGATTTATGAAGTCTACGGTCAAAAGTGGGGGCATGGAGGAACTTGAGTTTAGAGGTACTTCGTCTAGTATTTCTAAAGGAAGTGTAGGGGTGGATTAGTTCTCTTAGGTAAACAGGCTGACCTTGGTTGAGGATTTTATATGTAATGAGGCCTATTTTGAATTGTACCCTATACCTAACTGGAAGCCAATGGAGTTTTTTCAGTTGAGGGGTGATGTGAGAAAATTTTGAGGAACGTGTGACAACCCTGCAGAGTGAGTTTTGCACTAGTTGCAATCTTCTTAGCTCAAAGTCTGTGAGTGATAGAAACAGGGAATTGCAGTAGTCCAATCTGCTGCTGACCAAGACATTGGCTAAAAAAACTGATGTTTTAAGGTCTATTAAGGGGGCGTATTCTGTAGAGGTCTCTTGCATGAGCTCTAGTGGACTTTATGACCTGTGACACATGGTCGGAGAAAGTGAAATTGGAGTCAAACACCACTCCGAGGTTCTTGACACTTTGCGCTGGTGAGACCTTATTACTAAGAAAATTGATTGGAAAGTGAGGAAGGAGTTGTTTACGGTTGTTTTTCGAACCTTCAAGTCCAAAATGAACTCGGTTTTATCAGGGTTGAGTTTTAATTTATTTGTGAACATGAAGTTTTGGATGTCATTTAGGCAATTTTTTAGTTTTTGTACAGAGTAAGAAAAATTTGCTGGAGAGAGTGAAATGTGTAGCTGAGTGTCATCGGCGTAGAAATGGTAATTGATGCTACTGTGAGACTGAATGATGGAGCTGATTGGGTTGGTGTAAAAGGAAAAAAGAATTGGACCAAGGACGGAGCCCTGGGGGACCCCATGCTGAAGGGCAACAGGATTTGAGAGTGTGCTGCCTACCTTGACCGACTGTGTCCTTCCCGACAGGTATGATTTGAACCAGCCAAGTGCCAGTTCACTGATTCCATAGTAACCATTAAGTCTGTCCAGGAGTATAGTGTGATCAATGGTGTCAAAAGCGGCGGAGAGATCTAGAAGGGTGAGCACTGTAACAGACCCTTTGGCCATATTGAGAAGAATATCATTATGAATGTTAAGGAGGGCACTTTCAGTAGAATGGTGTTTTCTATAAGCCGACTGGAAGGCAGTCATCAGGCCGGCTTCATCAAGGTGAGTATGTAGCTGGGCTGCTACTACCCTTTCAAGTATCTTTGAAATAAAGTTTAGATTGGAAACGGGCCTGTAATTTTTGAAAACTTCCTTGTCTAAGGATGATTTTTTGAGAATTGGGGTTACATGGGCCTGCTTAAAAAATTAGGACACGTACCTTGTGCTAGAGAGGCATTGATTATTGAGGTGATGGGGGTAATAAGGATACCCAGGAATTCAAGAACAAGAAAAGTGGGCCAAGGGTCAAGGGAACATGATTTAGTGGGAGAGTCTTGAATGATTTTGGTGACCTGCTCTTCAGTTACAGCAGAGAAAGAGGCGAATGTGGGTGGAGGAGAGTCTGGGGTGATGTGTCAGAAATTGAGTGAGGTAGAGAAAATTGAGTGTATTCTTTCAATTTTTTCTGTAAAGAACTCGACAAATCTGTCAGCCAAAACCTTTGGGGGGTTTATAGATGGGAGAATCTTTGCTAGGATTCTGTGTAACACATCACCCAGGACTCGCCATAGTTTTTGTGGGTTGTGGTGATTGTCCCCAATTTTTTCTTTGAGGAATTCAGATTTGGCCTGCATGCAGATTTTATTGTACTGGTGGACTTTCTGCATGTATTGGGATCTATTGAAGGTAGATTTATTTCGGCGCCAAATACGTTCAAACAAACGCTTGGTCTCCTTTGCCGCAATTACCGTTTCATTAACCGATCCTGGGATGTACTTCGCCTTGCATATTTGTCAATAAGGGTGGACAAAGTAGTATGATATTGTTCATAAAGAGTGTCGGCTTCCTTGGAAGGATTATTAAGTAGTTCAGAAGCGAGGAGATCTGTTTTCAATTTGTCTTTATCAATTTTAAGGTATTTATGAAAGGTGACCGTAGCTTTGGTTTGGGTTGTTGGAGTTGAGAGATTAAGAGTAAAACTAATTGAAAAGTGGTCGGAAAAGGCATCAGTGGTATGGACATTGGAAATATAGTCATTGTTAGATTTGGTTAATACCTGGTCAACTTTCTGAGTTAAATCAAATGAATCAATCAAAGAATGAAAGGTTTTTGAATTTGAACATGTTGTTTTGAGGTGAAAATTGAAGTCGCCGATGATCACCAGATTCTCCGTGGTATGGTGAATATCCTCCAAAAGTGACTGAAACTGGTCAAAAAAGGATGTAGTACTGGAGGACGGAGGTCTATATATATTTAGTAGGTAAAAGGATTTTTTGTGAAGGGTTATCTTGAGAAGGAAATTTTCGAAAGTGGTGCAGGTCTTTGTTGGAACTACGGAAGGATCCAATCCGTCTTTGACAAAAAAGCCCAATCCTCCACCACGACGGGCCGCTCGTGGCTGTTGATAGAGTTTATTGCCTGGTGGGGTAATTTCGGACAGATTTGCACTTGTGGTGTCAGGTCTTATCCAGGTCTCAGACATGGCGAAGAGATCGGTGTCATTATCAGAAATAAATTTTGCAATGGCAGGATATTTGTTGTGTATTGATCTAATGTTTGCATGGGTGACCTTTGGACACCTGGGTGGTCCTGGGTTTGGGTTTATGTCACCAGCAAGCAGGAGTAGGATAAAAAGACGAAAAGGTGGTAGGGCAGGTGGAATTGAAATTGTAGATTTGATGATAAAATGTAGACAGAAGGCGGTGGTGGGGGGTTTGAAGGGGCAGAAACTGACGACATCAGGGCACTTAATGCTGGAGTTGCTATGGTGCTGATATGAAGCAATAACTGGTTGGATTGCCAGTAAAAAATAAAGGAAAATCATGTTTGATGTCGTTAGAGTTGATTAGAGTGGTTTGGTGGGTTTGAATTTTGAGTTTGATGATCCCCGATAACGGGGAATGTGAGCGATAAAAGGGGATCAAACGATAAAGTGGGCAGTTTGCATATGTAAATATCAATTAACTATGTCAAAAGGGGGTAGATTAAAAAGATTATTATATTAGTTCTTTCAATAATAGCACCAAGGCAGATGTAAAGTGGGGTTATTAAATTTTTAACTCTATCGGATCTGATTTTCAAAAACGGTACTTCCCTGACGGAGCCACGCCACTGGATCTTACAAGCATGTCCTTGATGCAGTTCAACTTAGAAGAGTGATTCTGGGGAAGAGGGCCTGTGTGAAGAAAATTTCGCATGCTGAGTCAAATGACTCCAGCTCACTCTTGGACAGCAATTCATCTGCATCTTCACTCTCAGAAACCAGGATTAGACGCATCAAAACAAAGAAGACTAAGGATTCTGGCAGGGTATCAAACAAACATATGGTTGCCTGTTTACGGAAGGTCTTGGCCGGGGTTGGTGAACGGGAGCAGGGTCAGGTTTCACCAAGTAGGCTCAAGTGTTATGAATGTGGGGAACCGGGGCATGTTTTCAGGGATTGTCCAAGGAGGAGGCGTCATCTGGGTGACAGAAGGAATTCTCCTTCAAGAAACGACAGAATGGACTGGAGGGATAGGTCAAGTGATTATGGTAGGGGTTTCTATCCATATCCATACCCTGATGTTTATAGATGAGACCCTTACACTCCACCACACTCTCCTCATAGACCAGTTTCTCCTCGCGGAAGCTATCAGGCTTATGGTAGTCCGAGAAGCAGGGGCCAAAGTTATTATCAATTTAGGCCAACTGAAGACTACAGACCGATTCCTCAACCTAGGCCAAATGAAGACTACCAACGGATTCTTCAACTTAGGTCAAATGAAAACTGCGGGCCGTTGCCTCAGCGAAGTGATAACCCAGATTGGAGGGATCCTAGCTCACAGTCTAGATACAGCAGTCCACCGCCACCAAGATCTCCCCCGAACTTTAAAAGCCAAAATGGAGCTTCATTTAACCTAAAAGGAGAGAAGTCAAATGTGAAGTTTGCAGACTCTGAGAAGACTTTAAACTAGGAGGGGAGGGCGCTTTTCAACCCCTCGCCTTTTCCCAATTGAAAAAACAGGGGGTTTCGCATGGACGTTGTGATTTCCGTTGCAGAAAGCTTCAGAAGAAGAATCTAAAAAATTTGAGTGTTTTAATTGACTGTGTGATTCAGGGACAAAAAACAAAAGCTCTAATAGACACAGAAGCTCAAATTTCACTCATGAGCGCAAAATTGTATCAGCAACTTGATCACCAGCCAAAATTTACTGATAAACTGAAACTTGAGGGAATCATTCAAGATGTCAAGTTGGAAGCAAAGCTATTTGAAGGAGTCAAAGTCTCATTCAATGGCAAGAAGAATTTCATATGGAACTTTTTTGTAGCTGATATTGTGGAACCTCTCATCATAGGGATGGATTTTCTTTGCCATTTTAAAGCGGTCATGGACTTTGACAAATGTTCCCTTACTTTGGATAATTCACTGTTAAGGTTGTCAATGTTTCAGACCGATGATGGGAAAGTGTATTCGTCCTGTCAAGTGGTTGCCAAGGAGAGGCTAGAGATTCCATCTAACTGTGTACTTAGGTCTACTGCCATGTTAACAGATATCCTACCTGGCGATGTGGTCATATCCTCAGCCGGGGACAACAAGGGACTGCTGTTACCTAATATGCTGGTAAAATCAGAAGAAATAGTTCCAATTCAATTGGTTAATGATACAGGTGAAACCATAGTTCTGCAGTGTGGTCACATTCTGGGCTATGCTGTAGAGTGTGATGGTGTCCTGTTCGACCAAAAGGAACCGTTTACCTGAACAGAAAGCAAAAGATTAACCTTTCCAGACCATCTAGAGGGATTGCTGAAACGTTCAATTAAATCATTGAATGAACATGAAGCAGAAGAAGTTCGTTCACTACTATTAGATTTCCAGGATATATTCTCAAAGGGTAGCCATGATTCTGGGTGTTTCACTGAAATAAAACATTCCATCAACACCGGTGAAGAGAAACCTGTGAAGCATCCGATGCGACGAACACCTTTGGGCTTTGAAGGGGAAGAAGAAGAAAATCTTAAGTTGATGTTGGATATTGGGATTATCACTGAATCCTCATCTGATTGGGCTTCAGCACCTGTTCTTGTAAGAAAGAGATGGCACCGTGAGATATTGTGTTGACTTCAGATCACTCAATACCAAAACAGTCAAAGACTTATTCCCATTGCCTTCAATTTCTCAATGATTGGATCAACTTTCTGGCAATATGTATTTCTCAACTCTTGACATGGCCAGTGGCTATTGGCAGATTGAGATAGATGAGAAAGATCACCACAAAACTGCTTTTATCACCAAGTATGGTCTCTTTGAGCACAAGCGAATGGCCTTTGGCCTGTGCAATGCTCCAGCAACTTTCCAGCGGGTGATACAATTTGTGCTGCGTGGTTTAACATGATTTTGGCTTACCTGGATGATGTCATTGTCCTGGGAAAAGACTTTGCAGATCATCTTTCCAATCTCAGATTGACATTTGGAAGGTTCAGAAAGTACAACCTAAAATTTACAACCTAACTTGTTCCACACTGAAACCACTTTTTTAGGTCAAGTAGTGAGTGCCAAAGGAGTGGCTGTGAATCCTGAAAATATAGAAAGAGTACAGAAATGGCCAATTCCGCGATCTGTCAATGATATGGAGAGATTTCTTGGCTTCGCTAATTATCATCGTGACCATATTAAAAACTATGCTGAGATCACAGCCATGTTGTACAAGCTCACAGGAAAAAACACATCATTTGTCTCGGATGAAGTCCATTAGGTGGCATTCGACAGCATTAAAGAAAAGCTAGTTAATGCTCCGATTTTGACTTACCCTAGTCCAGATAATGATTTCATATTGGACACTGATGCTTCAGGAACTGCCATTGGTGCAGTTTTGTCACAAATCCAGGATGGAGAGGAGAGAGTTGTGTGTTATGGGAGCTTTGTACTGACTCCGGAGCAACAAAAATGTTATGTGACCAGGAGGGAGCTACTTGCTGTTGCCCGCTTCACGAGACAGTTTCGACACTATCTTCTGGGACACAAGTTTCTACTCAGAACGGACCATAATAGTTTAACTTGGCTGCTGCATTTTAAGTATATAGAGGGACAGCTAGCCAGATGGTTGGAGGAGTTGAGCCAGTTTGACATGACCATATTATATCGATCAGGAAGCAAGCATGGGAACGCTGATGGCTTGTCCAGAATTCCAGATAATGAGATATTTTGTGACTGCTACAGAGCAGGAATGGAAAAGGATGTTCATTTTGTACAAGGGCTCATCAGCAATGGTCCAGGTTTGAAGACGACGTGGATGAGGTGGTGCCCCTAGCTGTTAGATCCGTTTCCGTCCAACTGCAAGACACCACAGAATCATGGATCCCTGGTTATACCAAGGAACAGCTATCCGAATTGCAACTGCAAGACCCTACTACACAGAAGTTAATCAGTTGGATCTCTACTGATATTGAGCCGAAACAAAAGGATTTGGCCCTATGTGGTCCTGCAGTGAAATGTTTCTATCTGAATAGGGAGCAATTGGTTTACAAAAATGGACTTCTCTTTTATTTATGGAAGGACAGTACAAGGGATCGCTTGTTACTGATTGTTCCAGAAAGTTTGAAGCAAGAGATTATGTCTTTGAGTCATGATTTGCCATTAACAGGACACATGGGTATAGCAAAAACGTTGTTGCGTATCCGTATGAACTACGTTTGGTATCGAATGGCCAAGGATGTGGAACTGTTTGTCAAATCTTGCAATATATGCAATAGGAACAAGAAAGCCAACATTAAAGCAAAAGCAGGTTTAGGACAATATCATGCAGGAATTCCAATGGAACGTGTGCATATAGACATCTTGGGACCGTTTACTCCAAGTGATAAGGGAAACCAGTATGTGCTGATGATAGTGGACCAGTTCAAAAAGTGGCTGGAGTGCTTCCCACTTCCTTGTCAGAGTGCAGAGGAAACTGCAAAGCGTGTGGTGAATGGATTCATTTCTAGGTTGGGCTGTCCGATAGAAATTCATACGGACCAGGGAAGGAACTTTGATGGCAATATATTTGCATCAGTGTGTGAATTGCTGCAGATTTCTAAGTCCAGGACTACCCCCTACAGACCTTGCTCTAACGGACAGGTTGAACGGTACAACCGTACTTTGCTGCAACTTATCAGGTGCTTCCTTAGAAGTAATCAGAAATGATGGGATAAGCACTTACAGCAGCTCGCTGGTGCAATACGGTCTACCATAAATCGAACTACAGGGTTCACTCCAAATCTGATGATGCTTGGTAGAGAAATTTTGTTGCCCGTGAATCTCATGATTGGAGAATCTGAAACACAGATAGGATGTTTCCGGCTGAATATGTGAATAAATTACAACACATTATGAAGCAAGTGCATACTCTTGCTAGAGAAAGTCCGCTTTCTAGTCAAATGCGGCAGAAGCAAGATTATGACATGAAGCTTAAAGTTGTTTCTTATGAAGTTGGGGATCTAGTCTATGTGATCGATTCGGCAAAGAAAGTTGGAGTGAGTCCAAAATTGCAACCAGTGTGGAAGGGTCCATATGTTATCTCCAGAGTTATCTCCCCAATTTTATTTGTGGTAGCTGGCAGGAATAAAACCTTCGTCGTTCATCACGGTAGATTAAAACCCTGTGGAGACAGGGATGTTCCATTTTGGTTGAGATGAAAGAGGAACAATATCCTAAATGGTGTGGAGATAGAGGAGGTTGATCACTTGTTTCCGGGGGGAAGACCTTGAACTGGATAGACTTTTTGAAGAACATGTAGAGTCACCTATAATGCAGCCAGAAAACCTTGAGCAATATGTTACAGAAGAAAAATTGGATTTTTTGAATGCAACTGGGGACGAGGAGTCCTCTATTCAACCGGATTAGCAACATCTACCGCCTACCAGATATGGGAGGGAAAGGAGGCGCCCAAACTATTTACAGGATTACTGTAGTTAAGTCTCTTAATGTGATGTCTGCACTCTTCTATAGTTAAGATTGTTTGGTTTGGCACAGGCATGGATTAGTCAAGTAACTAATTTTGTGATTGTTGGTTATGGAATCAGCGACTTCGTGGCACTAAAGATCTAATCTCTTTTCTCTTCAGATGTCACAAAGAAGCTATGATGACATTTTGAGGACTGGCGCAAGGAACAGAGGGAATAGGGGTTATGAGCTTACTGGCTCTTATGAAGATGAATTCCCACTCCCTCCGAGGCCTCAAAGGTTCCCGAGGACATGCCAGCCCCGTCGATCTCGCAATTTCATTGAACCAGATGTACATCCTCCATGTAGGGAGCAGACCAACACTAACCCCTCTCGCCATGTATTTGAACGTCCACATACACCTTCAACATGGGTTACACAAGCTCCTAATTCATTTGAACAGTTTACATATGTCTCACCATCTACTGTTCAGCTGTCAAATTCAAGACGTCAGCATTCACATGCTCAACCTGCTTCTCACTCTTACAGCGGACGTTACGCCCAGGGCACAAGCTCAAGTACAGCGACACACACACAATCTAGGTCAGGAACCACAGAGTCAAGGTCCGCACATGCTTCCTACCCAGATCCCTCAAGAACTGTACATATGTCTACAAATGTTGCCACTAAGGCCACTAAAAGGATCTCCCATCAAGTTACTTCAACACCTCTCCAGTACCCAAAGGAGCAAGGACGCCGAGTAACTATACCGGAAGGAACTACTCAGAAACATCAGCTTCAAGTTACTGTGCCCAAGACCATACATAATTCCACTAGTGTGTCAATAGTGAAACACAGTGGTCGACAAGCTTCGGATCAATCCAGGTCTGCTAGAGTTGAATCCAACGCATGTTATGTTGAGCACAGGGATCCAGTGTCCGAAACAAAGAAACAGAAGGTGAAATCTGTTGTTGTTTCAACCTCTTCAGATAAGAAAAGATCAAGAGAAACCAGAGTTTCACCTTCTCACACCAAACAAGGATCAGATTCTCGTAGTGCGAGATCTAATGAGAAGGCCTGTGAAGAGGTTGTGAATTTGTTGAAGCAACTTTATACTCTTGTGGACAGACAGGTCATATCAGATGTAGTTGCAGGCAGTGCTGCACCACTCAACCCTTTTAATCAGGGTTTACTTCTAGAAGTTAGCAGCCGAAGGATTCGACGAATGCTAGAATAAGCTGCAGGTTGCTCAAGCAGTGCTACATCTGTTCCCAAGTTCACTTCAACTATTTCCAAAGGTCACCCAAAAAGCGAAGTGAAACCACAGGAAACTATAGTCAAGGAGCCAGAGAGTATTTGATTCAGGCATCAGGAAGAAGATATCTGAAACTGGAGTGAGCTCAGGCATCCCCATCAAGAAATGTAGGCTAAGACGCCCTAAATGTTATATGAAGAACTGTAAACTTACCATGACTCATGTAAAGAGACATATAGCTGGCAGACATTTGTCTAGAAGATTTGCCTCATGGTTACCTATGCCAGAAGAGAAAAGAATGTCTTCAATCAACTGGTCATTGAAACATCGAGAATGTCTCCTCAATTTAGATAGTCATGAAGAACTATTGTCTTTTGTCTTGAGGCAGAAATGGTTCCCAGAGGGCACCAAATATCAGTTATCTGAGGAAGATATTGATTTTATAAAGAACTTCCATAAGTGGTTGACAGGTCAAGATTTGTTGAGTAAACCTACAATAGATCCGCCCAGTTGTGAGGCTGCATTAGCTCACTGGAGAGTTGTATCAACCATTATTAATTATATTGGTGAGGAGAAAGTCAACATTGCTGAGCATGACTCAAATGAGCAGCCAAGACTCCCAGTTGCTGAGCACGACTCAAGTGAACAGCCGGAGGAAGCTCCAGTGAGAGAGGAAGAAAAGATGGATACAGAGACCATTGTTCAAGATGAATCTAAAGTGTGTGCAGGTGCTGCACCTGCACCCTTGGATGAGTCTTTGCTACTCGCCTCAGCTGACGAAGTTAGTCCTGGGAGTATCGAGTCATCTGTGTTGCTAGGGAGTCCGTCCATTGCAGTTAGTGCTGATACAGTGAGTTACATCGATTCTCACATGCATCTTGACAAACTAAAAGCGTACAGTGGTTGCCAAGATCTCACTGAAATGCCTAAGAAGGGCGCACAGCCTGACATTCAAGTTCATGTGGAGGCCGTTGTAGCTAATTTTTGTCACGGAGTGTCTGCAAAGGATGTCAAAAGAAATGGTGATGAAAGAATTTTTAGAGCCCATGGCATCCAAATAGAGCTCATGAGGTGTCTCGCGAGGAAATTGTTAGAGTAAAAAACGCCATATGCAGTGATGAAAGGTGTGTCGGGATTGGCGAAATAGGTTTTGATTTTTCTGGTGACTTTAAGAACCACAAGAGTGAGCAGGAAACACTATTGAGAGACATGGTCAAATTTTATGCCAGCCAGAAATTGTATAATAAGACAATAGTATTACACTGCTGTGATAGACCAGGATCAAGTGACGCAGCAATACTGTGCCGAAAGGTCCTGTCAGAAGAAGTCCCTGCATTCAACAAAGATTTAGTAACCTTACATCTGCACTGTTTTAACAATGGATTGAATGAGATGAGGCATTGGACGAGTACTTTCCCCAGGATTAGATTTGGGTTCACCGCTCTCCTGTTGGGAAAGAACAAGCATTCTGAGCTAGAAGATGTAGTTAAAACCCTAGATGACAGGCGAATCCTCCTAGAGAGAGATTCACCATATCTCAAGCCGCCATCTCATGCCGAACATAGTTTTAACACCCCCTATGGACTGTTACCAGTGGCGCGAAAAGTTGCCAAGCTGAGGGGAGTGTCTTTGCAAAGGTTACTTGAGATTGCAAATGAGAACGCCAAAGAGGTCTATAATCTTCCATAATTTAGCAGTGGGACTATTGTGGATTATGAGTACGTCATCATATCCAAACCATATTATGTTCTATATTTAGCACATCAGCATCTATGTTGCTCAGTGTGAACCAAAGGAAATTTTTGACATTGTTCTGCAGTATTGAATTGTCACCATCCCCAGCATCCAGCAAAGGAGCTATTGAATAAGAAGTAAATGTGTCACTAATGGGAACTACAAGGGAAGCATGTGCGGGTTAAGGAGTAGCTCGGAGGCTTAAAGAAAACAGGGGGGAATATTGTGATGGCAACTAGCGTGTCCCCGCGGGAAGTGGCGATTTGGTGTTTGGGATGCCCGGATGGAGATTGAAAGTGACTTCCCGTAGAGCTCTAGCTAGAAACAAGTAGAATGTAGGAATCTGTGAACATCACTTCAGCCAATGCAAGGAGGCTACCAATAACAGAGAAGCAATTTATAGTAAGAAGTTCTTTCTTCAATATCTTTTATCTGTCATAAAATGTCTCACACAGAGTAATCACCTCCATGGGGATTTGCATATTGTCTGTAGCTGCTCATATTATACGGACCAAACTCTGCCAAGCAACCAAAATACACATTCTTAATGAGGTTTGATTGACAGTTAAAGACTTACCTATTCAGACTAGCCTATCCTTCTCTATAGTCTTCTCCCCTACCTGACAGTATTATGGAGACAGACTTTTTCCGGTAACTGGACTTACTTGATTTGGACCCCAGCACCTTAAAGGATGTTTGTATATATGTTGTGATACAACTTCAAATTTGACAGAATTTGAAATTCTGCCCATAGAGCTTCCAATTGAAAGTTCTGTCGACAGAGGTTTCAGTTGGAAGTTCTTTTGACAGAGCTTCCAAGTGGGTGTTTTGTCAAGAAAATTTGTTGACTTCAAATCCTGATATTCACTACAATTCCGGACCTCAGAGCAATACCTTTGTTAATAGTTATGAAAGGTTTGATATTCAGTTATCATCACTTGTATTTAATTTCTTTGTTATTTTACTTTTTTATTATTATTATTATTTTTGATCTTTTTGATTATGCCATTGGTGAAACAGTCTGTATCAAAATTCAAAATACAGATCACAATAACACTGATGCTCGCCTCCTTCCCTGTAAGGTCTACAAGGTCACATTAACAAATGACAAGAAGTGCTACAGAATTTACAGTGCCAGTGGAAAACTGAAGAACACCTTTACAGGAGAGGAATTTGTAGACCTGAAAAAATGTGGTGTTTTCAGCACTGGCCACAGCTGATCCAAGCAATTTTGAGGAGGTTTTCATTATGTAGGCATAAAATGTTCCACAAAGTGTCACACCAATAGCATGGCATGTCAAAACAATATATTTACTTTATATAAAACAATATATTTACTTTATATATATATATATATATATATATATATAATTTATTATAGTTACATGCAAATACAAATGTACAATACAGTAATTAAAAATATCAATGTTTGCCCAGCCCCATAGGACTTATAAGTGACTTTTAGCATTCAAATACTTGGAACAGATGTATGTGTTTTTCCCTCAGATATCCATGCACAAAGAAAAACATAAATATAACAACAATTAAAGCGCAAGTTGATCTAGTTGCAATGAAATAATTATGTTAAATAGATTGATAAATATCTAATTTTATTGCAAGATAATACTATTTGCTGATTACATTTTGTCTTGTATTCCAACTATTATGCAGATAACATATCAGTGATTTTTCAAAATGTAACACAATGACTGCCAATTTTTCTACATCAGGGAGATTATCAAAATTTTGTATTTCTGATTTAACATTGTTGTACAACACCTCTCTTGGCTCACTAAAAGCAATGCAGTTACATAAAAAGTGGACCACATCTTCAATAGCATTACTATTACAAATCAGACATGTTCAATCTTCTATATTTAGTTTTCTATACAATTTTGTGACTGGATCTTTTGTCAAATGAAATCTGCCAGTTTCTATTTGCAGTGGAAGAACTCTGACTCTAAATTGGGCTAAAAGTGACCTTTTGTATCGTGGAATATTATTTTGAAGATAGCTTTCAGGCTTAAAGTTACATTTAAATGTCTTATACAAATGGAGTTTTGGTTTTTGTTCAACTTCTTCTTTCCACTCCTTCTCTGCTCTCTGATATAGTTTTACTTTTACATCTTTTATATTTATGACACGTAACTGCTGGTAGTGATTATGGATATTCAGAATGTCACAGTTTTTGGCCAACTTGGTTTTGAACTGTTAAGGTCCAAGAAAAATAATAATCCTTGTAATTCCATCTGTATTGTATATATGCTTATTACTTTTACAAGCATGTAGAACAAAATGTTGTACACTTATATTGAAGTTTGAATTAAATATCGTAACTTTTTAGCAATTTTATTTTGCAGGATTTGATGATCTGTCAGCAGAATTTGAAATTCTGTCGACAGAACTACAAATCCCTCAAACCAATGAAAGTTAAGCATTGGAAGTTCTGTTGACAGAATTTAAAATTCTGTCTGATTGGAAGTTATGTCACGACCTATATCTATATATATTACAAACAGTAAAAATAGCAAATTAAATTGACTATCAATCATTTATGTTATAGACTGCGGCAAGAGCTATGAAGAAAAGAACAGAAATGAACTTCCCTGAAAGTATTACATATTAAGCAAAACAAATATTAAAGGAAACTAAGGAAAATCGCTTACTGGTAAAGACTTAATAAGGATTTAAATTGTGTTAACTTATAGAAAAAATATTAAGCAACAAACCATTTGCTCTGATATTTTATTGAGCATGGTGAAATAGGCACTCACAGCTTAACAAAAATAAATAGTATTACTGAATAAATTATTAAAGCAACATTTGTTGGACATTGATGATTATAGAAACAGCTATGGAAAAATTTATACTCTTGGCTCAAAAAAGTAAGACCAATAATAACTGAGGAAATAGTCATATTATATATTATCATATTCTTACACTATCGTAAGTAATTATCACAGATTAGCTGGCAATTTGAATTTTCCTCTCAAGTTGTAAATTGTTAACGTAAACTTATCTAAATAAAAAACAATGCCGGGGTTTATTTTGGCATAGTGAATACATGGTTATTGGGAATCATAAACAAATCGGCCCTTTGCCAAATCGGCCCCCGTCAAATCAGCCCCCAAAGTAAAATTACCTGGCCAAATCGGCCCTCTGTAAAATAATTTAAGGTCAAATCGGCCCCCTAGATATAGATTGATAAGTGTACATAAGATTTATGTAATGTTTCCTAATAACCACCAAGATATTCAGGTTTATCTGTGAGTTCTATGTATCTGTTCACTTTACTCTGACCTCCTCATTGATTTGTATTCAAAATCTTCACAGTGACTGGTATTATTTTATTTTTCCCCAAATAGTTATTCTATTATTAAAGTCACAACAACAGGGATTATTTTTCCCCAAATAGTTATTGTATCATTAAAGTCACAACAATAGGGATAAATGTCCATTGTTCTCCTTGATGCCCATGAGGGGGGAGATGATAGAATCTTCTGCATGGAAATCAAAGGGAACAATGAGCTTTTAATGTTTAGTACTGTTTGTTTGCTTAACATTTTAGCAAGTTATCCCTATATTAAACAAATACCAAAGATCACTAAAGTTATAATCCCATCAACAGAGGTTGTGCAGTCAGTGTAATTGCATTTTTCATAATTCTTAGGTTACAAAGGATTGATTACAGTATCCTGGCATCTTTCATATGTGTTAATAGTACAATAGTGTGATTTTGTAGGGCATTATAGGTTTTTACAGGCACGTCATGAATCATTACAGCCCGAGGGCCGTTAGGCCCGAGTGCAGTAATGATTCATGAAGTGCCTGTAAAAACCTATAGAGGTCCTCAGTGGCCTAGTGGTTAGCAAGTTTGGCATCTAATCATAGGCTGTCACCTCTGTGGGTTCGAGTCCCACAAGTGGCAATTCTGTGGACCTGTCCCAATATGACCCTGGCTGTTGAACGGGACGTAAAACCCCAACTTTGACCTTTGTAAAAACCTATAATGCCCGTGCAAAATCACATTATTACTATTATTATTAGATCTGCATTTGTCATTATTATTCACCTAAATTCTCATAAATATTAAGTATTATTCTAACATTTTCTTGCAAAACTGTAGTACTTCAAAGGAAACCATATATTTTGATTCAATTGTTTATCTGTAACTGTAAACATGTTCAAAATAATTTTAATTTTAATAATTTTAATGTTAAAACCCTTTTTAAAAGATTGCTTTAAAAAGCTAAATACAAAAAAAAAAAAAAAAAAAAATGAAACTGTCCTGCTGCTCGAACCCCATCCCCCACGATTAAAATATGAAGCATTCTACACTCACGGCCACCAAGATTCATGAACTTTGATCCTGTAAAATGTTATTTATTCCACCATCAGTAATGCACTCATTCAAAACATTCACATTTTTTACGATTTTTCATTCCTTAACTTTAACTCATACCATTTGTACTCGTTCTATTGTGAAAATGCTTTTAAGCTGTTTATACTCTTTTTATTTGATCAAAATCCATCAAATAATAAGGTAGATATGGCATTTTGAAAATTTCAAGTGGGAGCAAATCTATTGTAAACAAACTTACAAGAAACGTTAAAACATGCATTAATATTATTATTCCCAAAATAGCGGGCGGATAATGAAAGAATCTGTGCAAATATTGTGTTTTATGTACCTTTAAAAAAACATTGATGAGCTAGGGAATGCCTGCCTATCTAATAATAATTACACTTAGTCAAAGAACATATAAGCAATTGTCTCTATTTCCAATACATAGCCATGGATATTTATCCACCCATTATTTTAATAAGAGCCTGATTACAATTGTTTGGAAATAGATTAAAAGGGGGTTGATTACATCACCCAATTATCTTTGGTGTGTATCAATCACAGCTAGCTAAAGTTTTCACCATTATACATACACCCTTTAGTCAACATTAACATGGACTAGACTAATTCAACACTATTTCAATTACGGCATGTTGTTTCTGTTGAAAAGGATCCCTTATTTTATTGTTTTAATAATCGTGAAGAAATATCTTTATCAATCCAATCAAATGTTCTCTGCAGGTCTATAAGTAAGTTTTAATTGCAAAAGTTTTGAACTGGAGGCCAATTTGTCCAGGGCTGAATTTTTATGGGGCCAATTTGTCCAGGGCTGACTTTTCTAGGGGGCCGATTTGCCGAGGGCCGATTTGGCAAAGGGCCGATTCGTCCAGCTCCCGTTATTGAATACCTCACAGTAGGGGCTGCTGCATTGTTTATCACCAGATGTGCCAAATTATTTGTTCTTTATCAAATTATTTACATACAATGTGAAATTCACTAGTGTATAGAATCTGCCACAAGGTTCATCACTTAAAATTAAGTAGCAATAAATTTCAAAATATTGGGTTTACCTGTTGTCAGATAACACATACTTTGGTAAATTTTACATTTGTTGTTATGTATTGGTGGGGCACCAAACGTTAAAAATATTTAGACTGGAGGTTTTCACAGATATTTTTCACAAACGTTGACACAAACTTAACCTTTCTAATTGTGACATATATAATATGTATATTACTGATGTGATTGTAGTATACTTCATATCACACATAATGTACAAAATAACCTTATTAAAAGATATCAAGCCCTCTTTTGGGGTATATATGTTACCTTGAAGTACAGAAATAGTACAGATAAATAATAAACACCACGCTGAAAATTAACATCAACTGACAGGTACTGACTGATTGAAAATACATTAAATATTTTTATTTACTAATATTTCTATGATAATGAATATAACTTTAGCATTTATTTGCAACATATAAACTTATCCTGTTTAGAAGATACCCAAAAGCATGCTTTACAAGTTGCAGGTTCTGAAATATATTTAGTAAATAAAGTAGGACATCCATTTATTCAGAGGGAAGCTCGAAACCTATCTCTTTGCACAAATATATCCCCCCCTAACTTCTACTTTCCCTGGTTTCTCTCAGTGGCGTTGACCCTTTCTACGTTTCAGGTTTTTTAGGTTTTCTGCTTTTTCTGTTTGGTGCGTGCGCCTAGAGTCTGTCTTTAAATAGTGATTAGGCGCTATAAAAATACTATTAGTAACTTAATTACAATTAAAAGTCTGCCTTGTATGGTTAACTATTTCAAGTCAAAAGTGAATATATATGATTAGCCAATTACAATAGAGGATTAAGTTGGCACTGCCACATGTTAAGATAGAAGACACATTTGAGCCATATGTTCACTAACCAGTACTGGAAATTATGAGATTAAGTTGGTGCAGCCACAACTTCAGATGGCGCACACATCTGGAGACGTTTGCCACAACTAACCCACATGAGTTGTTGCAAGAACCAACTTGAGTTGTTGTTTCCTGCCATGAGCTGGTACCCAAAACTAATACTCATGTAAAATCAACCAATCATCAGTATACTTTTGTAGATTAAAATTACAATAACAAAAATAAACAACAGAAATCCCCCAAAAGTGGTTATTTGGTTGACTAATTATTCTATTTGATTTGGTAAATAGTTATATCACAATGGTGTGTCATTGGTCACTGGATGAGCACCATTCATTTTACCTCTAGGTGAAATCCTGTTTTGTCCACTTGTATTATTGTTCCTATCAGATGCACTAGATTCAGATTTTCCATCTAATTCATCTTCCTCCATGATGGAATCATGCTTTAACCGGGATGGCTTTGTTATGCATGCAATTTCACCTGAATAGTTGCTTAGAGAATCTTCTAGTTCTTCATCTAAAACTCTCTCCAGCTTAAGAGTCAGGTTAAAGGGGATTAGGTCTTTGCGAGTAATCATTCCCTCCACCCTGTTCTTTTTGTCAGTGACAAGCATATGTCTCATACCCATATTTTGAAACTGTTGGTATGTTCGTTTCAGTGAAAATTCTCTGTCCACTTTGGGAACAGAACGGTTGATAAAGGGCTCCTGCAGTATTTAAAAAATGTAAACCACTTCAATGAAAGTTAAAATTGAGATAGTAAATAAACAGATTTCTAATAAACACACATTTACACTATTTTGTGTTAAATTATGTATGTTGTATTGCAATACTATTTAAGACAACGTGAGAAAAAAAATTTGCAATCACAGTTAGATCAAACCATATTGTAGTAATGAAACAATATTTAAAACAAGTATTACCTGGAATGTTTAAAAACAATAAAAGTGAAACTTACCACATTGATAAAAATACTGTGATACAAAGGAAATTTAGAGTACATCTTAATCCTTTCTTTAGCTGCAGACTGATCAGACAAGTAATCAGCTGAAATCTACAAGGTTAACCACAATTAAAATTGAGCCATTCTTTATTATATATTTTGAGTGAAGTATTTGACAATGTTGAATAATTTTTTCTTTATTTAAATGTGGCAATTTATGAAATATGTTGATATTTACTACATAATATTCCATGACTAAATAATTAAGAAAATACATGATTAAATTTTATACATATTTAAACTAATTTTAAAGGTTAAATAACTTATACTTAGATTGAATATTGAGATACCTTTTCAAAATCCACCGTGGGACATACCACAGCACCCACTCTTTCTTCATTGTACACCTCTTCATGACAAAGCAAGACGTACAACTCAAGCCTAAATTTACAAAAAAAAAACCCAAAAAAAAAGCAATAAGTAAATACATGTCCTTAACCTAAAAGTAACTTTGCTAGAGGTTTTAGGGTTTAAACTGTTTATTTTACTTATATACATGCTTTTTTCTGGTGTGCTTAAAAATGCTCTGCAACAAAAAAACTTGTCATTTGAAGATTACCTTGTAATGAGTCCAACTGCTAACTCACTCCTGGTCTCTTGGTCATACTTCACTACAGGAAAGCCACTGTGTGATGTTTGCAGGAGGATGTTACTCAGCATGTACACACTTTCTGTGGACTTAATCATCAGCACTGGGGTTGACATAACATGGCGAGACTTAAACAAATCCAGGTTTGTTCTGGAAAAAAATTATTCCATCTTTCATATGATGTTTCAGATTTTTTTTTTTTGCATAAAACTAATGAGAACAGATACAATATTTGTAATTGGAAAGGATTTTTGGAAATCAATTTTTAAATCTATTATACTCTCACATGCTTCCCTTTATGGGTACCATGGGATCACTGTCTAGATAGGGCAGAGCCTTCCCATCCAGCTGGTATTTGTAAAGAGGTTTACTCAGCAGATCTGCTATAATCTTAGCGACCCATATAGCAACTAGCACTGGTACTGTCATGTCTATTGCATTGCCCATTTCCACCTGGTGAACAGAAAATGGCTAGTTTCAGAAAATCAAATGGTTACACAAATATTTGTAAAGGAACAAGAAATGTACAACATTATGCATTATGACCGATTTCTTCCAACATATGCTTCAAATACATCGCATATCAATAAATATATATTAGTTTTAACTACACCCTTTATGCTTATTAAAAGGCTTTCTTGTTGTATTTTACATTTAATGGGCTCCATGAATCTGCTAATTCAAACATTACTGGAAACTACACTTACAGCACATTACTGAAAAAACGGGTTTAAAACACTGTTTCTCGACTCACCACTATAACAGTGACAGCTAATGTAAGTCGTGTGACACCACCCAGTAGACTGCCTGCACCAATCACAGCCATCACTCCTGGGTCCATCCATGCCCATGTTCTATCCCCTGACAAATAGCAGTAAAGCATTAGTCACTATATCTGTCACACATTGTATTTATATAGCAAAATAGGTACAATATGTCTATAGAAATTGCATGTATTTATACCCAATGGTATGTCCCATCTATACTCTTCATTTAGATGATGATAAAGATCCACAAGTCCAAGGCCAAGAATTCTTCCATACAAAGCTCCTGAAACCCTACACAATAAACAAGACAAATACAGAAGTACTTGGGAAAACTAAATTATCTGTGGGCAGCCATTTTAAGCACATTTCTTGGTTTGTTATTTTAATAAGAAAACAATGCAAAAGAAAAGTCATTTAAAAGAAAGAATCCACTGGGGATTAAATATTTGATACAATAGCCAATGAGGGTGCAGAATAATATCAAATATATATCTGGTTTGAGACAAAAAGCTAACCAAAAATTGAAACTGAAATAGTAGAAAATTAACTGCTTTATGTTTAAAATCTATAGCACCTGCTGATAATATTTTAACCATGCTTAAGTTAGGGTTTACTTACAGATTTGGTACAAATATTCCGCCAGCAATAGCGCTTCCACATGTCCAAATTGTCATAAAATACCATATTGCCAGGATGCTTGCTAGACTAGTGTAACCAAACCAGCGGTGTGTTCCACGTGATACGAGTTTATTCAACAGAGCTGTGCCAGAACCTTGCATCAATGTGGCCACTGTATCAAGGAAAAGTAACATAATATCATGTATTTACTCTAGTAGGTCATTAATTTTTTATCCACAAATTATAAAATGCTTCATTTTTTGTAAGAATATAACATACTCTATCTTGAATTTTAAAAATCTACTCTAGCTTTGCAGGCGTAATATCTTCCCCACAATGGGAAATTCAGTGTCCTAGGTGAACAAAAATATTTTTTAAAGAGACAGTATGTTTTAGGATCTGTGTGCATACAACATTTTTGTTACTCAAGTATTTTGAATCGAGAGAGATAACAAAACGAAAACCGGTTATTTTGTTTCTAAAAATTATTGAATCTGTTCCAACGATTGGAGATATAAGATTAGAGTTATAAATGTTTTGAGGCATTATAATTATAGAGGAAGTATCAAGGGTATCATACAGTTACCATTTGACTCATACCCCTTGCATATGATAAATAATATATCTCTGATACTTCATGACCATATGCAGAGAGGAAATTAATGATTTTCATTAATGTTTTAGAAAAGCCTTGCTTAAAATTCTACCTGTATTATTTTCGTTTTTTTTATGCCATGATTTCTAATATTAAAGTAATAAATGTAGGAGTAAAGTGAGAGACAGTCTGATATGACTTAGGATTCAATAATAACCTTCATTGTAGTTAATTGTTTCTTCTGTGTCATTATCTTGAAGGCAATTGTATTCATCTCTGGTAACACCAGGTCTAAAATTAAAAATAGAAAAGCATTTGTTGAAATGTATGTTTTTCAGCACTACAAATTGGTGATAATTATCTTAATATTGACTATGACATGACTAATGGTCACAGTTATGTCACATTATCTTGTCTTTTACATCAGGCATTTTGTTCATACATGAAAAGCTTTTGGCGATCCTAGCAAACAGGAATTATTAGGTGTGGTTAAAGTAACTTCAAGTAATCTTACATATTTTATTGTTTTATTTTGTTCCATATAAAAATGTGGTAGGAATGTTCTCGTGGCTGGAATGTTCTATTAATGATTGGATAAACGAATACCACCACTTAGGAGACATTATGAGAAGTTAACTTTCCTTCAAGATAGATTTTCAGAAAGACACCATCTTATCAAATTATGAACAAGTAAGACTGGCAATCTAATTTACACCAGCAAATACGTAAATTTTCTTCATATATATATTTTTTAATTTTCATAATTTTGCTTGATCTTACGACCATCCGCAGGCCTCAATCTTTGCAGTCTCATTAGGATGCACATCTCCCTTGGTACATCCCACACCTACAGGTAGGTACACTGCAGTTGACACCATGATGATCTGTGAAATATATTGGGTATATTTTCATATTCATCAGAAAAAATGGCTTTACTATAATTAGTAACTTCTCTGTTTTATGGATCGTAGGGTGTATATTATATGTTCTCTATAAATGGGCCATACCATTTAATATGAAAAAAATACTTAGTTTTTGATAAGATCAGTGGGAGGTCAAATGCCACTATATCTTCCATATTTAAAGTTTAAAATAAACTTTTTCTTCTTCTTAGTAACTAAATAATTGAACAGTAGTTTTCATAAGTTCGATTATATACAAGTAAATTTGCGGCTTGGGGGGAATACACCTTTGTACATACCACAAGTAGTAGTGTCTCCAAACATCGTGCACACCCTTGCAGTTTCTGGTTTTTTATCTTTGCCAGAATTTGTTTCCTCTTGCCAACCATCCAGGTATTAAGCCTTGTGAACAAAGCACCAAGAAGTCCACCCACTATACCCAGTACTATAGCAGGAAGGATGATCAAGATATGCATCTGTATGGGTTCTGTGACCTGGGAATGAAAGGCTGTTAAATGATATGCAGTCAATTTTGTATGCAGAAACGTAAACAAATGATAGTGTTTTGGCTGATTAACTTTTGTTAGTTTATGTATATTATATGCGAAGCTATTTGTACATAAAGTTATGAAGAGAAACTTATAATAATAATAGTTTAGAGGCAAACTATATCATAATTATTACCTTAATAAAAAGTAATACTATAAACAAGACATTAGCACATGTTCACAACTTACTGATATACTAAGCAACCCAAATGCTCCCTGATATTCATATGCATTAAATGCTGTATTGAATAAACTGGCCACCAGAGCAGCAATCCCACTACAGAAGAAAGTTTGCCAGCAGAGAGCCTTACTCCAGAAGGATGACAAATCTTCCATTGCAAAAAGAAGACCTGCAATATGAAAAAAGAACATCATACATTTGCAGTTTAGTTTTCAATACAAATTGCTGCACTTGTAAAAATACTATCACATATGTTTTGAACATTTATTTGTTTTTATGATGAAATACCTTTTATTTATGCCATTCCAATCTTAATCAGTGAAAGAAGTATTTTAGTACTCTCATTCGAGTGTCTTTCAGTAAGCATTTTGCTAAAATTGTAGTCTTGTAGATTTTCAAAAATGTCAAAACAATGCTATATGTAAACTAACCTCCGATTGGTGAATTAAAACCAGCAGCCACACCTGCAGCAACACCTGCCGTTGTGAAAGCACGCCTACAAAGGTGTAATTTGGTACATTAACCGAGTAGTAAATAACATCTATTTTGTCGAAGGAGAAAATATTCAGAGAGAGTTTGTATGTCTGCTGGTATCAGATAACCTGAAGAAAACTTAATTTTAACTGCTATGTCAAATATTTTGAGACGATGAACAAATTAATTATTTTAAATATGACTGAATCTGTCAAAAGTATCTCTGGTGCTATCATGTGATTTTTGTCTGCGATCTGGGGCCGATTTCACAGAGACTTAGACTTAGCCAAGTTTTTGGCTAAGTCAGGGACTTAAATCTAAGACTTTGGTCTTTCATAGACTTAGCTGCTTTGTGAAATCCACCAAGTCTAAGACCACAGACTTAACATTCTGTTGACAAAATGTAAGACCAAAGTCTAAAATTTAAGTCTAAATCTGGGCTTAAGTCCCTTTGTGAAATCGGCCCCTGATGTGTTAAACAGTTTGAGCATTTGTATAAAGCTAATGACATTTTACCTATAATATAACCCGTACTTTAAGCCATAAAAATTATATATGGATGGGTTGAAAGTTACATGTAACTTTATTGAAGCTGAACATCCTCGCAGTGGAACATGAAAGAACTCACTGGAAGCTAAAATAATCATGAGAAACCACTAATGCCTATGTCTCATTCATGAGCATCATGCAAAACCCACCTGTCTTCAGAGTTCCTGAACCTGGTAAACCAATTTGGATGGAAATTGAAGAATTTGGATTTGAACTGACCAATCCCTCTGCCAGTGATAGCTCTACAACAAAAATATAAAACATCTCTATCCATCTATGTTACATAGGATTACCTACATATTTATATAGATGGTAGTTCATTACATCACCAAAAAGAAAATGGTTCCTCTCTGGTACCTAAACTACTAAACAACACATGGCATACTTATAGCAAGGAGTAAAATAAGAACACAGTTCTATACATTTGTCAATCTATTCCATTACATAAAGATGAAGAATAGATTTCAAAAACGTATGACTATCCAGAACGTTGATTGCATTTGTTATCCCATAACCTTACCCTAAGGCTATAATTGGTCCCTGAGTAGCACATGGGATGCCACTACTGACTGCAAAAACCAAAGATATAAACTTGACCACCAAGTTTTTCAGAGAAAACACTCCATGAACGGCAACACCATTCAGGTAAGAAATTACTTCTGGAACCCCTGAGCCAGCTGCTGGAGGGTGAACAAACTGGAAGAAATAATAATAATAATAATAGAGATGACACATTGTTCATTGTAGTTTATATGTATGTGTTCACAATAGACACAGGTGTAAAATTATAATGTGAACAAGTTGATTCTGTAGAGGTAACGTTAAAATAAATTCACTATGAAAGATACTATTGAAGCACTATGAGTAGTATTTTGACAACTGAATGGGTAAGGTACTTTCTTTGTAAAAATCAATATCTTGGTTTGATTAACGAAGAAGCTTACAACTTGTACACCAGCAAATGGCTCTGTGTCTTTACCATTTTTTACTGATGTAACAGCTTTACTATCAAACTAATATTTAAAAAAAGATGATATCGTAACTTGCTCCTGAAAGTTTAATAAAAGATTAATTTCCCATCAATAAATTATCATAAAATTTAAGTATCAACTTTCCAAAAAACAATTCTGCCCCATTTAAAAGTAATTTTACCCATATGAGCTTATTTGCTGAGACACGTGGAAAGACCAAGTATGCATCAATAATTTGCAAAATTTATAAAAGTACAAAATTTATAAAAGTACAATACAATCTTAACATAATCCTGGACAGGAAGCTTACCACCACCAGCACTGAGCTGATAAGGATATAGGCACTGGCTATGCCCCACACTATCAACCAGGTCTCTGTCAACTGGTCCCCCTGAAATAGAAATATTTGATTTAATTTCATTTATTTGTGCCTAGCGTTTCAACACATTGACGAGTTTGGCTAGCATGGCTATGTGGTAGCCTGCTGGGGCACTTCGCTGGCTATCTTAATAAAGGGGTTTATACTTGAGGCAGTTAATGGTAACAGTGTGTTTGTAGCTTTATTCAGGGAATCTTACGCTTCATTAGTTTTACCTCCCTGCATTTTGAAGTTCCGTGGTGGGTATCCCTACCACCTTGGGGAGAAAGTAAGGATCCAATTCGTTGATATCAATTCATTTACTCCAGTAACTTGGACCCCCTTTTCCTGTGTCAGTCAAGCGGAGTTTGCCTTTTGGTTATAATTGACACCTTTCCATATGAAGTCAGGTTTCATCGTTTCATATTTTCAGTTTTGGTTCAAACAATCAGTGACTCTACCAAGGGGAAGGGGGGGGGGGCTCTCCTTTTGGACTGATGTAGGTCATTGAGGGTAACATCCTTATTGTGGATCCAGAGAGATCATACAGGGGATCCTTGGATAAATATACTGTGTTTACTATACATAGTAACCCCCTCTGTAACCTCCATAATATTGTATATGGCATTGCATTATCTTTTATTGTAATGTTTTACTGCTGGTCAATGACCTTGACACAATGTTGGGCAAATTATCAAATTTGTCTTAAATTTCCACAATCTTGTATTTTACTAACCATGCACTAATATGTAAATAAAAATGCCTCAGTGTCCTTGCTGGGTTGCTAAATGACAGTTGTGTGACCATCATGATAGAGCTTTAGTAATTAACCTATTGGTTTAAATCTGAACCTCCTTTGAACAATGATAATTCTGGGTTCGAATCTTTAAGTAACTTCCCCATTTATTTGAACCTTGGTACTTTATATTTCATCCTAGGTTAATGGGCCAACTGAATATCACGATGGGTAGTTTTGAGGACAGCAGAAGAAACCTACTCTTTCCTAATAAAAATGGTAGAAATAATAGTCATAAACAATAATGACATAGATTATAGTGTTATACATTGCTATTTTGAAGAAATTAATAAAAACGTATAATTCATATATCAGAAAAATGTGGAAAACAAATGTGCATATACATTAAATATCTACTTTGGACGTCTTTCAGGATTTTAAAAATCTCATTCAAGTTATATGAGAACTTCCATGGAAATATATTTCTTCCGAGATTGAGTGATTCTATAAAGTACATTATCTTTAGTACCACACACTATCTGTTGAATGTCACAAAATTGGAGGTGACAGAACTAATTCTAATTCTAATAGCACTTTTATAGCACTTAATCTCTGTCAAAAGACAGATTCTAAGGCGCATCACACAAAAACATTGTTCACTATTCAAAAACCAGAGACATTGCAGGGGTCAGCACCGCGGAGAAAGCAGAAGGAGATTGGAGATTTAGAGTGGGTATGCTTTTCCAAAGAGGTATGACTTCAACTTTGACCTGAAAGAGGCAAGTGAGTTTGCAGAATGGATCTCATCAGGAAGGTCATTCCAAATCATAGGTGTGTCATACGCAAAACTGAGTCCAAAATGTTTTTGAGACTTGAAAACTGAAGCAAAGTGGGGAACCTCAAGAAATATGCCATCAGATTGACTTCGACGAGTGTTATATGCACTATGTCTGGGAATCAGGAAGGGTTCAAAGTATTTGGGGTTACCACTGTGTAGGAACTTATATACCAGCATGGCAGTCTTAAAGATAGAACGGTACTTAATTGGCAACCAATGTAGTGCTTTTCTAACTGGAGTGATGTGTGAGTACTTGGTGGTGTTGGCAACAATTCTGGCAAGGCTGTTCTGAACACATTGAAGTTTGCGCAGATCTAGAGCTGAGAGACCTCTGAACAGAGAGTTACAGTATTCAAGTCGACTTCAAACCAGAGCATTGGCAGCCATAACAGCAGCTTCATGTGTCAGATGTCCTCGGAGTCGCTTAAGCTCCCGGACATGAGCAAAACAAGCCTTGCAGACCTTCATAACATGGCAAGAGAATGAGAAGTCTGAATCAAACCAGACACCAAGGTTCCTAACTGCATCTATTGGTGATATAAGATTACCAAGTATGTTGACCAGGAAGGACTGAATAAGTTTTTCGCGCTGAGACTTTGAGCCAAACACAATGAATTCCGTCTTATCAGGATTTAGCTTGAGCTTATTTGTAGAGAGCCATCTCTTTACGTCTTCAAGGCAGTGTGACAGCTTATCAAGGGCCGAGGCAACATTTTTATGTGTGAGACGTACATACAATTGTGTGTCATCAGCGTAGAACTGGAAACTAATACCAGGATGATTCTGTTATGACTTTCCTCAGCGGAGTAGTATAGAGTGAAAAAAGGATTGGCCCCAGGACAGAGCCTCGAGGCACACCAAACAATAACTTTTTGGCATCAGACAAAATTGACCCAATCTTAATGCGCTGAACACGGTCTGAGAGATTATACTTAAACCAATCGAGGACAACCCCGCTCACACCAAACTAGGAGCTAAGAGAATTAAGTAGTGTATCATGATCAATAGTATCAAACGCTGCTGACTGATCCAAGAGAATGACAGCAGTAGCCTCACCTTTAGCAAAAGCCAAATGAACATCATTCTTAATTGAAAGCAATGCAGATTCAGTTGAGTGACCTAGTTTATAGGCAGATTGCCTGACATTCTCTAGTCCGTTCAAACTGACATGGTCATTCAATTGAGAAGCAACAACACGTTCAACAAGTTTGGATATGAAGCCCAACCCAGAAAAAGGTCTGTAGTTTTTTAAGTCATTGGGTGGTAGTGATGACTTTTTAATCAATAGGGTTACAATAGCCTTCTTGAACTCATCAGGTACAACACCTTCTGACAATGAGCAGTTAACAAGCCTGGTGATAGAGGGCAGTAAAATATCAATACATTCCTTAACAAGAAATGTAGGCCATGGATCTAACAAACAAGATTTAGTGGGTGACTCCATGATAAGTTTTCTAATTTCCTCTTGAGAAACTTGTTTAAAGCAGCTGAAACTGGGTACATCAGGTGGAGGAGGCAGAGTGAATGAGTCACTAGAGGAAAATGAGTTTCTGATTTTAGCTATTTTTGTCACTGAAGAAAGTGACAAACCGGTCAGCAAGACCTTTCTTAGATTCATGAGAAGGGAGTACTGCTTCTGGACTAGAGTGCAGTGCAGAACGCAAGACCTGCCATAGCTTCTTGGAGTCGCATTTTCTCTGACCAGGTTTCTGAAGTAATTTGCCTTATCATTGTTGACCAGTGAATTGCACCGAGCAATCTGTCTTCGAAGTCTAGCTCGATTATAAGCAGATTTATCTTTACGCCAGATTCATTCTAGCTGTCGCCTGATGGTTTTTGCCAGCCGGTAGGTGTCAGATAGCCAACCAGTAGCTTGCTTAGTAAAAGTACGAGTAACCAATGGTGCATGCTTGTCGAACAATTTGCTCAAATCATCTAAGTATTTTTCACACAAAACACTGACTGTATCACCAGGGCGTTTTACGAATGCGCTATTTCTTAAACCCTTACGGAAACTGTCCATGTCAATTTTATGATACCTCCTAAAGGTAACAACTTTTGCCTTATGTGAAGGAAGATTAACTGAATCAAGCTGAGCAAGGACAAGAGCATGATCAGAAATAAATTCAGCAACTCGTACATTGGAGATGACACTGGCATCAGTAGGAGTGAGAACAAGGTCTAGGATATGACCATGAAGATGGGTAGCCGTTTGAACATTTTGTGTTATATTGCATGATTCTAAACAGTTCTGGAATTTGATACTATCATTTGAAGAAGTATCCACATGAATATTGAAATCCCCACAAATTAGGAATGAGGGAGAAACTGAGTATAAGTATTCTAAAAGATTGAGAAATTGAGAACCTTTTACACTTAAGACCAAATTTTTGAAATGTGGATTGTAAAGGCAATCAAGTTGGTTAGCCGATAAAAAGGACACAGAAATATCAAACATGTTTGATATCTGTGATCCTGTGACTGTGGCTGGTGACCTTCATATAGTTCCCCCACCTGACCCACAAAATTCTCATTGACTGGCTACAAAGCACGTATTGTGCATCCAGTGTCCACTAAAATCCGCCAATGGAACATTGGTTTAACAAACTCAGTTTCAAATGCATAATTAACATCCACAAAATAAATAACTTGGCAATTTGCAATGATTTTTTGTGTAATTGTGTCTATTTAATCACCCTTTTGTCTCTCGCAAGAGAACATTATGCTTATAAGACTGCTATTGTTCATTAAATTCAGTTTTCCTTACAAATAATTTAGAAGTCTTCACTCTGTAGTAGAAAAATTTCTCAAAAACTTTACTGAACTTTGGACACAGCCTATAAAAGCATTTCGGGAAGGATATTTGTTTTCTCCAACAATTCATTGTGTGTCCATTTATTAATAACACATACATGTAAGAGGTGGTGAAATAATGATACCTATAAAAGCTCTTAATCATCCTACACTTCACATAATCTAAGGCACTAGAGCCACAAATAGATAAGGAAAACAAAGCATTAAGGGGTTTTGATCTACTAGCATGAGCCATAAAGCTATCAGAGACATGAGAAGTGCACCGAAGCAGTCATCCATCCCAGGATTAGCATAGCCCATTGCCACTAAACTTCAGTGAACAAACAGATATTCATCACCCTAGACGACAATTTATTGAAGTCCAGAGACAAAACAAAATGATAAAAGTGATATCTAGAAGAGCAAGCCTCACTTAGGGCTTACGCTTAAAAACAGAATCCAAAGACATAGCCGGCGACAGCAGAGATGTCAGTGAAATGTGCAGGGTAAGCTTTATTGAAGAGGTATGTCTTGTATTGTACATAAACTCACTGCAATCTCTCCTTTTCTACAGACTTAAAATGCTATTGTATTCATACTGACTTCAGAAGTGCAACTTCAACTCCCTCGTTACTTACATTCCTCTAACTGATAGATATGCTCTTAGGAATGACCATTCATCAACATCCCTGGGGTTTATTTGCTCTTGAAGGAGAAACTGCAATTTGGATGTTGGATATGATGAAATTGCATTACCACTGGATCAAACTGCCAATCCAGCAAAATAAAAATAAGTCAAATATCAATATGTGAACCCTTCTTTCTTATAAATATTGGCAAATAATGATCTCACAGACATAAACTACAGATGCCAATGGCTACTGTATCAGCAATAATTACCTCAGCATATTCTTTTGCTGTGGTCCATTTCAGCTTATCAAAAAACTGGAGACTTTGTTTCAGACATACTGCAATCAGGCCAATAAGGATTCCTGTAACAATTGACATAATAGGCTGAAAAAATATAAGTGTTATTCTTTTCAACAAACTTGAAATAAAATCATGTTTTATAAAATGCTTATAAAATCAGCCATAAAGAGAATAAAGGTGAGACTGACTAGAACTGGTCAGACTTTTGAATGTAACATGGGGTCAATATTTTGTGGATTTGTGGATTACTTAAACTGAAAATTCATTTGTACTCATATAGTGAGTGTGAGTAGATGCAATGGATGAAGGGAGCTTTTTTACAAATTACTGATTCAATTTTTATGATTTTGCAATCATTATTTTTATTCTATGTACCTTTGAATCTACTACCAAAGAGCAATATATATCTGGTTGCATTAGAATAAAACTGAATGCAATTGTACTAACCTGACAGCAAAAGCAAAAGCCATCGATCCCAGTTGAACCTGAATAATAAATACAGGAGTAATGCTATACATATTTTGATCTGAACTGTGATTGTTGTCAATATAACCTTGCGGACTACGATTATATCTATTGTCAACTCAAACCTTCAGGAAGCTTGCACGCAAATTAGCAAAAACAGTTAGTATTGGGAGATCAGAAAGTGTTCGCTTGCAAAGGTTTTGTATTGGGAGATCAGAAAGTGTTCCCTCGCCAAGGTTTTGTATTGGGAGATCAGAAAGTGTTCACTGGCAAAGGCTTTATATTGGGAGATTAGAGAGTGTTCACTCACAAAAGTTTTGTATTGGGAGATCAGAAGTGTTCACTGACTGTATTGGGAGATCAGAAAGTGTCCATTTGCAAAGGTTTGGAATTTGGAGATCAGAAAGTGTTCATTTGCAAAGGTTTTGTATTGGGAGATCAGAAAGTGTTCATTCGCAAAGGTTTTGTATTGGGAGATCAGAAAGTGTTCACTAGCAAATGTTTTGTGTTGGGAGATCAGAAAGTGTTCACTGGCATATGTTTTGTGTTGGGAGATCAAAGAGTGTTCACTCACAAAGGTTTTGTATTGGGAGATCAGAAAGTGTTCATTCGCAAAGGTTTTGAATTGGGAGATCAGAAAGTGTTCATTTGGAAAAGTTTTGAATTGGGAGATCAGAAAGTGTTCATTTGCAAAGATTTTGTATTGAAGAAAGGAACTTAATGTAAATATATAACACTCCAATCTGAAGTAATTGGGGTTAACAAGTTGTTTCTTTGTTAAACAGTATTTTTCTCACGAAAATGTGTTTAACAAAGAATATGTGTCCCCAGTAGGATATTTTGCAATAATACTATGGGTCACATGACAAAGAAAACTACACTGGTTATTAAATCAGTCTTATCTTAGTCTTAGCTAAGTCACCCTTTGTGAAATTCATTTAAGTCTCAGACTAAGATAAGACAAAAAGGCCTAGATTTAAGTTCATGACTTAGCCATAGACTGGCTAAGTCTAAGATCATTTGTGAAACCAGCCCCGGACAAGGGCCTGAATTCAAAATTGCTGATGCTGTACAATAAATTGCATGTGAAATAAAGGAGCATCAAATATTAGTTTGACTTACTTGTGATAATGAAGGTTCTTTAACCAGCTGATGTAGAGGTCTGAGTGTGAAGGCTGATATGACACACTGGAGAACTTTTCTAGCTGAGCTTTCTGCTGTGCTGTAAAGTGCTGGCTGTACTTTTGTGCTGTGAAAGTGGAAAGTCTGCGAACCAGGTTAGAACTTCTAGAGGAGTGCGATCCTGGACTCTAATAGGTAATAGTTAAATGATTTAACTGAAGTCCGTCAACTCGAGATAACTGAGTTCAGATCATTTAAGCATAATTTACCTGTTTATAGTTTCATAATATTTTTACACTACAGCCACGACAATTTCAAAATATTTGTCTATTTTCCCTATATATATTATCACCAATATTACATCAGGATATGTTTTAATGTATGGAAGTGCACCCCCAAACACATTGATATGTGATAGATAACTCAGAAGCCTGTGACAAACATTAAGTCCATAGCAGAATAGGACTGTATACTATGTGGTTTATTGCCAGATGATCAAGCCTACGGGTACCTTGATGATGGAAATTCTTTAGGACATTATATACCTGCCATGTGTGGAAGCAATAGGTATAAGACAGAGGTTTCAGTTGTATGAAGTTCTAAGTTGGGGTTTTTCGTCCCGTTCAACAGACAAGGTCATATTGGGCCAGGTCCTCAGCATTGCCACTTAGAGGTGACAGTCTATGATTTGATGCCAAAACTTGCTTACCACGAAACCACTGAGGACCCTTCAGCTGTATAATGTTCAACTCACATTTAGTACTTTCAGTAGTACAATTAACCACGAAAATACCTCTGTTTGTTTTATTTATTCATGTATCAGATGAATAAATGTATAATGCCAAAATATATATATACACACAGGTAAGATCCAGCTGCTTTTCACCTATTTACAGATGTAGCCTTTTCTTCCTTATGGTTTCGGGATGATTTAAAATCTCAATCAAAGAAGGCTTTTTTAAACAATCATCTGTAAAGTGAGTAGGGATCAATTTAAAGAAAATTTTAGACTTAAGGTGACCTTTATCTGTAGGAGGATTTGTTAATCCCAGGCCTTGTTCTATTATAATTTTGTTTGGACATATCTTTGAAAAGTCATGGGCGGTATTTGCCAACATGGATTAACATCAGATCAAAATTAGATCAAATTTGAAAAAAAAAGTTTCAAATGAACCAGCGGATGAAATAGCTATTCACAAAGCAGTGATCACTAGAGGTAAAAAGATGAAACATTTGATCTTTATTTTTTAATCAGTGACATGAAATCTCGCCACAAATTTGCAGTAATTTGCAAGATGTAAACAAAATATCTGCTGCATCATTAATCATCTGCCAAAGTTTATTTATTGATTAATCTTTCGATTTTTCTTAAAGATTATTATGGATGAAAACAGCATTATAGTACCATCCAAATGCACCAAAGTAGTGAGACATAATCACTGGTTGGAGAGAGGGAAAAATTATCATTAAACAATGCACAAAAAAGTACAATATTATTCATAGAACCATTAGTTCCATTTTCTCAGTAGTGAGTGATTAAAAGATCCACCTTAAATCCAAAAGTTAATTAGTAAAAGTACACCGATCAAATCTTATCAAAAATTTGATCAGAAATCAGCGCAAATGTTTCATTAATACCAATCTTAGTTGATCCAAAACTCTGATCAGAAATCAATTATTTCTGCTCAAATTTGATTTGATCTTTAATAAGCTTTGTCGGTCAATACAGGGATTCTATATCTGGATCATCTTTGAAATGGACAGAGCCACGGATGGGGTCTAACTTTTATTAAATATGACCCCGACCCAATATATAGGTTTGGAATTATGTTTGTGGATGAACAGACAATTGAATAATCAGCCAAGTGGTAACTTCAAAATTCTGCTGCAATCTAGCAGTGTATATTACAAAACATCATAGTGAACTCAAAAGTGATCAAATTGTTTCCAAATTTGGCCGTGCTATATTCTGGGTAATGATAGAAATAATGATGCAGAAAGTGACAATGTTTTAATATGAACCGGAAAACAGACATCTTCAATGCAATAAAGTATCTGTCTATGTTACTTAACATTTATACTTGAGAGGATGTTTTCACTTATGTACTCAAAGCTATAGACCTTATGCATTCCATTATATAAAAGAGTGTAAACACTTAATGTTATTGTAAACACACCTCACTGCAAGTATTGTGGTAGTATCTTGTGTTTGTGTGTGATGAGAACTGTGTTCAATCTGTATAGTGCAAGTTATTACTACTGTTAATTTACAAAACATTTTAATCTGTATTATATCATTAATGATTGTAAAAACATACTTAGATATATCTTGAAACATACACTGCAAACAACATACTTGGACAACAGTTGTTGAGTGCACTAGGTGTCTTTAATGTTTTTTTATGACAAGTGCAGAATAAATGAGAACTTGGCCAACACTTTTTACATGAAACTGAACTCTTGTTTGATTCTATTTCTTGCAAATTGTCAACTTATGTCAAAGCTTACATCTTTATATATTTTAGAACAAAAATTATTACAAAGTTTTCATGATTAAAACCACATATTCCGATCATAATAAATGTTCACATTAAAATGTTAATACACCCTGCAATGGAAGTATCTTACCCAAGTTGAATTAAGAAAGTTTTCTAATTGCAGTAAAAAGTTGATTGTTTAACTTATCTTTGAAAACTTTATTTGCAGTCTAAAAATTAATGTTAATCTTTTGTGGAATGTTGAACAAGAAACAATATGTGTGTTTAATTTAATATTTGGTACAAAAACACAGGTTTAGTAGTGAGTGTATGAGTGTATTTAAAGATTTTGAGTAGCTTATTCTTTGTATTCTTTTTTGTGATACATTAATATATCACATAAATGCCTTGTATAGGACACTGGATATAAGACCAGGACAAAAATCATAATTGGCTTTTCCATTTTTTGTTACATCAAAACCTAAAGTACATCGAAAAATGAACTATTTTCACTACAAATTTAACGGATTGTTTCACGAATCAAAGTGAAATACTATCAATAACCAACTTTGAACTAAAAAGGGCTAAAATAGGGTTTTCTTAAAATCAAAATGTATTGTCTACAGATAGATAGATTTATGTGGGCGTGATGGTGCAGTGTTAGCAGACTCGCCTCCAATCTGTTAGGTCTGCAGTTCAAACGCCAGACCCTATGTGGGAAAGTTTGTAGTTGCTTACTGATGGTCAGTAGTTTACACTACAAAAACTTGACCTACTATATGGACTGGTTTCCTCTGCCCATAGAACTACCCATCGAGATATGATCTATGCAGTGTTGACAATGACAATAAAGCTATTATTAAATAAATAAATAAATCTATAGATAGATTCATGGCTATGTCTATACATTATATTTTGAATTAGTGTCAAATACAGTGTTACATTGTATCTTCACCATAAATAATGAACATGTTTATTATACATTTCCAACCTTGAAGCAAAGTTCATTGAAAACCACTTATATTCTTGAAGGACTCATGCCCACCACATTAGTCCCTAAAAATTGAAATTAATGCCTACTAAAATAAGAGAATAATTTATATAGCTCATTATAGTTACTTTTTAATTTATCTTATCAATAAAATTTGTTGCCCTATTTTCATCCTATAAGTTCTGTATCTGTTCTTGTGAAAATTTGTTAACTTGTCTTCCTATATCACTTTTATCTGGCATACTTGATCTGAAGACCCCTGGCGTTTTCACTAACATAAATATCATATAAGTCTTGAGAATAGATAAGCTATGTCAACTTTCTTGAAAGCTTTTGACAGAAAGAAAAACTTAGACAATGACATAGATGTGGAAATTTCCATGTGTGAGGTCATGATATCATACTTGCATACATGGCCCAGTATTTATCAAATATCATTGGTGATAACATAGAGATCCTTTCATTTCTATGAATCTGCTACTGTATTATATACACTATCATACAAAAATATTTTTACCTCTGTTAATTTCCAGCTCTAATATGAATATTTAAATTTTTATAGGACTTCAGGATTTAATTATTTGTTGAAAGAGAGGTAAAACTGCCACTTTGACCTTGATCGATTTTGACTAAATTAAAGATCATGTACAGACTTTTACATTGAATGACTTACTGTCTTGTCTAGAAATGCAGATTTTTAAAATCAAAAATTAAGACAATAAGTATCTGTAATGGCAAGATGTCGTTTGTGCCTTTGGTACAAGGTTGGTTTTGTTTAGAGGTATGATTAATATTATTTGGGGAAGTTTTAACAACAAACAAAACAGATTTGATTGTGTAATTGTTATTAACTACTTACCAGTCTACTGACACTATTTTTATCAGCATTTTTACTAAACCGTATGTACGTTTCACTGAACCGTTTCATCTCAACAGCATATGATTAACCTTATGAAAATACCATTCAAATTTTAACAAAATGGAATTCGAGTTACCCTGATATTTACTGGGAAATCAGTTTTTTAGATCACGTGACTTAATTTCCCCTCTCTGAGTTAAGACTAATGCTTCTTTGAAGATAATGTCACTGTATTTATCTCAAATTTTATCACTGCGCAGTTCACCAACATGTTTGCAATACTTAATTTATTTCATAGCATTTTCAATGGTTCTAGTATTTTGATAGGTCAGTGTATCTCTTTTTGTGTAAGCACTGATCTCACCACTGTAGTTTTCCATACATTACAGTATTTATCACTGATGCACCTCACTGATTTAAACTACACCAGTGTAAATAAGGTGAGGGTATATTTGAAGTTGATGTTAATGATAACAGGTATTTTTTCGATTCAAAGTAGCCCTGGGGCCGATTTCAAAAAGGGACTTAAGTCCAGATTTAGATTTAAACTTAAGACTTTGGTCTTAAATTTTGTCAAAAGAATTTTAAGTCTGTGGTCTTAGACTAAGCGGATTTCACAAAGCAGCTAAGTCCATGAAATTGCTAAGTCAGTGGACTTAACTTTAAGTCTGGGAGGTAGTGGGCTTAAATTTTGTAAAGAGGACTTAAATATGACTGCCATAAACTTTTCTCCACTTCAGAATTTGAAATGGCTGTAAATAAAGTATAATTACACAGAACACCTCACTAAAGTAGTCTTTGGGAAGTTTATATGTTGCAACAAGGTTTTCCATTTCAAAACAGCCCTTATCCTCAGATAAAATACATCAAATGAAGGATATATGGCACCAATATTTATATTTGGAATAGATATAAAAGGTCACATGACACAGAAAACCACTGTGGTTATTTGATAAGCTTAGACTTAGCTAAGTCACCTTTGTGAAATCCATTTTAAGTCCCAGACCTAGCTAAGATAAAAATCTTAGATTTAAGTCCCTGACTTAGCCAATAAAGGGACTAAGTTTAAGTCCTTTAGTGAAATCGGCCCCAGGGTTTATCTATATTGGCAAATGATTATTTCCCTTCTGTCCTGTATGGCCTTGGTTTCACATCCATATTGATAGTATGCGGACAATGTTCTGATAATCTGTACTTGTATGAACACAGTTGCTTAGAGGGATTTGATTGTTACACACTTTATTAACTTCACTTATTTGGGTTTTGTGAATCATTTTCAAATGACCTAAAGGGAAACACTAGATATTTTGTTAATGGATGACAATTAAATGGAGATCCTCTGAAATATTTAAGCTGTACAAATAGTGTAATAAGACGGATAAAATACACAAATGTTATCATACTGGCAATGTTATAAAACATTAGACATATATTACATAAAATGTAGCACACAGCCTAAAAGGCTCATTAGTCAGTTCAAAATTATAGGCATCAAATTGTGATTATTATGTTGTGTGCAAACAAAATAATAAACCCATGTCACCACACACAGCACACAAAGCTACCACAAGGTTAATTTTTATGGTTAAAATAGCATTAACATTCATTTTATTGCCATTCTTTAAGTCTATCTTACTGATCACAAGAGGCAAGATTCTGGGTTGAGGGAATAGACTCTAGTGGGGTCCATAATCTACTCCTGGGGTATACATTGGTATCTACCCTGGTATGAAATGAAGAGGGGGGTATAATCTGGGGGCTTGCTGTGGTTGTGAAGCCTATGCTTACAATGTAGGGCATATTCCCAGCTTACACAAGCACATCCATCTATGAATTTCAAAGCTGAAGGCCTGTCCCGTTGTTGAATGGGTCATAAAATCCATTCACTTTAATTATGTTACTTAAATTTAGTATGCAATACATTACTTGACTGTCACAAAATATTTCAATAACAAGTAGCAGTCAAACAAACATCTTTTTTTTGTGATTACTTTAAAATACCAACTAAACAGAATAACAGTTTTATACCCTGTTCATAGTTTTTGGATAAGGCACCTGGTGTAAGTCGTTTTTAACAGGTCTGTAATGTGCAGGTTTATGTCACATTAATTTTATGACAATCTTAGTTTTGATTCATATATTTTTTTTGGTCCAGGTATGCTCACATTTTTAGACAATTTTGGGAATCTCTCGCCACTGTATTTTCCACATTAAACAAATCAACAAATGTGAGTGACACATTCGGTTACAGACACTTTTGTCTCTGTCTAACTTAAAATTTGATTAAACAGAATGTCTCCAATCAGAGACAATGTAAGATCGGATCCGTTCATCTGGAGAAGTGTGAATCTACCAATACTACACATACTTTACTACCAGCCCACAGTGTACTGTCTTTAATTCTTTTAAATTTCATTTTTCACCAAAAGATTTTAAGTACACATGCATACATGACATTATGAGAATATTAGCTGAAAAAGCACACTTCTACATGCAATTATACAAAAGAATGTGGTGTTAACAACACAAAAGAAATACTTGATATTAGTAATATTGGTAAATGTATTTTAAGGCTGTAGTAATCCAACTACTGCCATCCATTTTTTTTGTATTTATGTGTTTGTGTACAATGAACCAATCATGATTTCGTAATTAGTTAGTTTTTTTCTGTTTGTTTGGTCCTATTACTAACATTTTTTTCTTGTAGCTCTTAAAGTATCCCAGTTTTCAGCCAATAAGATTCATTAGTAAAAAATATAGGGATTGTTGAAAATATCTATAGATGTTTTAACACTTAGCAGGCCAGGATTTATATTTATGTATTGTTAAAGCATGGAAAAAATCTTGTAGGCCTGACTAATCTATTGGATTTTCATTGAAATTGTACTAAAAATTGTTTCAATCTTTGAGGGAAATGCAAAAATTGTGTATAGACAAAAATGAATCTTAATGTTAGTAAACATTAAACTTGAAAATAAAGTTAGCAGCAACTTTTTTCTCTCTAGAGTTTAAATCAAAACTGTAGTCTCTTTCCTGAATCAAAAATATGTAATGAATCATCTTAATTACACTCAGACATTTATCAGCCATAGAACAAGGCAGAATACTATACTTGGATATTTAAACGTCAAAAAGTAGGCTAAATGGTGTACCATGTCCTTTGTTATAACAAGCAACTCTTAAGTGCCATATGTCATTGGATTATTTTGTACATTGATTAAGTTATTTAACACTTTGATTTTTACCTTTTTTCAGTAAAATTTTGAGAGACTGTCATTTAAGTGATCATCTAAGTATATCTGGCCATATCTGACACAAAATTCAGTTACCCATACAACTACTAACAAAGCCCAGTGCTGCGTAACATTACCGATCAGACGGGAACTGGTCAGGCTACATAACATAGGTAGATAATTATTTGTGCAGTTCTATGCTCTATCACACAATAACAATGAATATCAGTAAACTCCAGAGACTTTCGAACAATGTCTGTTACATTCTGTGTGGGCTGAACAGGTTCAGTCATGTGGCACTTTCTTGAATAAACCACACTGGCGATAGTACTGCATAGATTCTACTGTTAAAACATAACTTTATCGCATACAAGAAACAATCTACCTGAAGCAACCGCAATATATTTCATCTCTCATCATACATTGTGGCAAGGGTCCATGGTGGCAGAGTGGTAACACTCTCGCCTCCCACCTCTGAGTTTGGTTCCCGGCCCGACCTCAAGTGGGAAAGCTGGTAGTTGCTTGCCTTTGGTCAGCAGGTTACAGTACAGAACCTTGACCAACTGTATGTGCTGGTTTCCTCTGCCCTTCCAAATACCCAACGTGATATGACCTGTACAGTGTGAAAAGTGGCATAAAACCTCAAATAAATAAACAAAATACATCGTGGCCTCACACATGGTAACCGCCTTTGTGTTTCCTCAACAAGACCCAATAAAAGCATTGGAATGTAGAATCTATGATCAGTTCATGGGTCTAATTCTGGTGAAATTTTGAGTCTGAACCTCAGTAACAGAAATAGTGTTTCATATTTATTTTAATTTCGAAGTAAAAGATATTTTATTACTGAAAACCCGGTAATCAGTAAATGGGTCTATTTTGAAAAATGCAATACAGCATTAGGCATAAAACACTCCTGCTTGACATTGGACCTGACATGTGTGACACATCTACTAATGTTACCTTGGCCAGGGATGATCTTGACACATTATCCAGGTTTTCAATGTTCAGGTGGGGTAGTTTGTGTTTCTTTTGTACATTATAGCTTTCATCTAAACTCGGTCCTGTCATTAGCTGACCATTGTGAAAGTTACTCCTGCAATAGATAAAACACCTTTAGGCTTCAGTAAATAACAAGTTTGAAAACTGGCTGCCACCTTGATTATCTTGTGTCAACATTATGGCTAATTCACACTGCTACAAATCCATATATGTGAATTCGTTGATCAGTATAAATCAACAGGAATGTTCTTAGTGCACCAAATCGGGAATACTGATCTTAAAATTCTGTCCAGATGAAAAACTAAATGGATCCTTTTGTCGATCTTTCATCTAGAGTTTAAAATGTATCAATAAAACCGACTGACAGCTGTATAGATAAGTTAACACAAGCCAAGGAGTAAGCCAGGATGGGATAAAATTATTTATTAGTACACAGACATACTGTACAAATACAAATACTAACATTTGCTAAAACTAGAGACACTAGGATTACTAAAATTTATTAAGTTACTAATTACTAATGGTTACTAAAATTTTACTTCCATAAATTAGTACATTTCAACCAGAAGAGTAAATCACTAAAACAGCTAAGAATTACAAGCAGTAACAGTTAAAACAGCTAAGAATTACTAACAGTAACAGCAATGCAGACATGTTTACAAGTTACTGAAACAAGAATTTACTAACCTGTAAGTACCACTAAAAATTAAGAATAAATAATAAATATTTTTTTCCCCAGGGGAGGAACTAATGAGAACTAAGGTTGGAGTAAAAGGTTACTATGAGTGTAAAGTGGTGTTGTGGTTGCGAGAGGTATAATGATATTAGTTTGTGGGGAGAGGGAACTAAGCCTCCAGGGTATAGGATAGGGAAAACAAGTAGGGAGGGGAAAATTCACTGGTAAACACGTCTGTACCATCCAAAGGCAAACACATAAACAACAAAGCCCGCCAAAGGGGTCATGTGAGTGCTGAGAACATGTAAATAAAATTAAGGTAGGTAGCTATATCTACAGCCCATCCTGGCAAGAGACTAAAGTACTGGGCAACAACTCCTGGCTTGAGCAACATAGCCCCTAATGGGACATGCTAACAGAAGCATAAGTCTCCTAAAATGTAAACAAACAATAAAACATTATGTAATGTTTCTGTTTATGGGTGTTTGTGACTTTGTAGACTCACAGCAAATGACAACTTAACACTTGCCAGGCAATCAGCTGAAAACGTGTGAGTGTTATTTATAGTTCTCTCAAGTACAAAGTAGTTTCCCTGGTAAATTTTACATGAAAACAAGTAAAAACCGGACCAAAATGTGTGATTTTAGACGTCATATTCGTTGCAATATTAATAGAAAATGCTAAAAATTCGGCACAAACAAAATTCGGTGCTGTTTGAATTTTCTATTAAACCTATGTTAAATGCCCTTAGGGAGCCACTTATGGCATTTGTTGTTGAAAGAGACATTAAACCCAAAATTAGATTTGGAAACTGGTTTATAGGCTTTAAATATAGGCCATCAGACAGATTAATCTGTTAAAAGTTATTACAGTTAAAAGCTTCTGATATAATGTTGTCTCTGCACATATGCTAACCAATCAGTAAACCATATTAAGCTGCTAAAATGTAATATAATATTGATTTTAAAAAAATCTCAGGAGAGACTAAATAAAATCTAGGGATGGGCGAGAATTTACACACAAGAATTATTCATGACAGAGTAAGTATCATAAAATACAGAATTAAAACAGGCTGAAAATATGCACAACACAGATTCAAGCGACATATTAAGCTTGATATAATGATAACATGGTATTATTTTACCTTGCAAAATTAAAAGTAACTGTAACATAAAGAAATGATACAAAGAAAACCATGTATGTTGGTCACTGAATGGGTGTCATCAGTCAACAAAGCAATTCAGTACAGTGGAGTCTGTCTGGAAGGTGTGAACAAACGACAGGCTCCACTTGGTGACCACTAAATTACCAGGCTCCTGTCAGACCAGTATTGCTATGAACACCATGTGTTCTCGGGAATCAACTCTAGTTAATGGCCTTATGTGGAGACACCTTGGGCCAGACTCACAAAGGCTCTGAAGTCTTGGACAAAAACTTAGCGGGAATTGAGATTCACAGAAAACCATTCTAGGCTGAAATTTCAGCTATCAACCCAAACTTTGAAAGATGTTCACATAATTTTCTGTGACGGAGGAGGAAAAACACAAAAAAGTTTCGCTGCTAGCAGTTTATGTTTAAGCTCCAGCTGAAGCCTTATTTAGAGACCTATGGTGATTTTCAAGTGGGAAAAATACTCAAGTTTCAGGCAAATTTGATATTATCCAGAGAGAGAGAAAAAACTGATTTGAACTTTTGTGTTTACTTAAAGCCCTATGTCGTGAGGTCAAAAACATTTAAAATCAGTTATCTCTTTACCTACTGTAAAGCTGCAGACAACATAACTTCACTGTCTTAAGTTAAGCTAAGTGTACACTTGAAATCCTCACAAAAATCAGGGCAAAACATTATAATAGTCAAACCAAACTATAACACAAGTCCTCTTACCTTTCCAAATCATTAGTTTTGCCCAGTTCTTTGTCAGCAACAAACCCCTGATTGGTTACTCCACTGGTATTCCTCGGAGAAGTCTCTGACATACTGTCCTCAAAAATAGATGGATCTTCAAATTACTCCAATTACTTGAAATTACTCTACAGAACGTCTATTTAAAAGTTGAAATAAGATCTGACATTAACTTCCGGTATATATCTGTAACGCTTTAGTTTTTTTTAAACACGTTCATGGATGTTTTATCATCCAATCATTGTAATTGTACAATTGTCCAATTATAAAATGTTCATTTGATTCTGTAAGATCATTATTACATGACAAAATTCAGAAAAGACATACGTTTTGTGTTCATCAGAACATTAAATATGGCTGTGCACATAATTGGTTTCTGAAAATAAATTGAAAAGATGGTTTTCTCAACAAATTATGGAATAAATTGACTTTTTACTGTAAAACAGATTATATGTTAATGAACTATAAAGGTGTGGCTCTTCTAGTTGAATATTTTATCTTCAAATCGTAACCTTAAGTCTATTAAAGATCAGCCACATTTTATCTCCATATATGTTATGGAATTTTTTTCAAGAATATTTGCTTTGACACATAAAATGGTTTATTTGCGATAAAGCCTATTAAACATGCTGATATAAAGTTTTGTGATATCATAACCTGCCACTTGTTTCTACTTCCGGTGTCTAGACCAAAGTTTACACAGAAGACATAAAAAGGTTAAACCTTGACCCAGCAGCAAGCTTTCTCAACCCATTAATAAGTCAGCAATACTTTAGTGACTTCATTACATAAGTTATTTTGAAAAAAAAAACAACACATATTGTATTTCCAATTTTAATTCAACAAATTATAATACTCAATAACAATGGCTTAATAACCAATTACCAAATTAAAATAATAACAGTATTACACACATTTCTGCTAAAGACAACAAAATTTGAAATTGTTACCAATCTAAACAGAACTTTGACATTTTGACACACCAAGATTGAGACAGTATTCTGCACACCTTTTTTCTTTGAGAACCATAGACAAAAATGTACCTGTGATATTAAAGAACAGTATTATTCCATATAAATCCTATATCCGTTTCCCAACGTCTTAAATAGATGGTGTCCCAACATACATGTATTTATATTTCGTTCAGGTTTAAATCACTGTCTTATCTTGCAGTATCAAATGCCTCAGTAATATCAATAGACAAAACATGAAATACTTTACACAAAAAAGTAAAGGTTAATTTTGATAATCAAATGTAACGGATAACTAATTAACTAGTTTTACTGAAACTCAAATTCTTGAATCATTTAAAATGTGTCCAAGTAGGCTAATAAAAATTGGAGAAATTGTTTTGAAGCGGAATTCATGATTTTATTTTATAGTTTGTTAAATATCAAGCTTCACCCGTCCAAAATTCATATTTTATTATGCACTTTAATAACTACAGGTTAACCATGACTTAAGGTATGAATAAAACGGTAATGACTGTCACTTATGATAGTAAATATTAAACTAATATTGCCTATGGGTTTATACATATGTATCTTCTTATCAGTTTGATAAATGTGAGTAGGACATGAGTTCACTTGCAGTAGTTAAAATCAACAATTTACATCTCATGTTATCATTATTTGGTTTCTTTCTTTCTTTTACAAGCAATAAATCAGACCATAGTTTTCGTGTCCAAGTAGAATGTATTTAATATTCTCAATTAGGGATTGGTCTTAGATTTAGATTTAGAGGCTTTAAATAAATGATGTGATTTAAAGATCAATTATTGTGTATAATATTTATTTACTTTCAACACTATACAGGTCATATCACGACGGGTAGTTGGAAGGACAGAGGAAACCAATACATACAGTTAGTCAAGGTTCCCTTACTGTAAACTGCTGACCAAAGGCAAGCAACTACCAGCTTTCCCACTTGAGGCTGTGCCAGGAACCAAACCTCGGCCTCAGAGGTGGGAGGCAAGAGTGTTACCACTCTGCCACCGTGGCCCCTATTGTGTATAATATGCCAATAATTAAACTATTACATCATTTATAATCATATACTTTTGCAAGACTGTGAGATGAGTATTGTTATTGTGTGCCAGCTGTGATCTTTGTTTCCTATTGTTCTTGGCAAAATACAAAATTAATCGTACAAAAATGTCAATTTCTATGATTGGTAACCCCATCACCAGTCATGAGACACTAATTCTATAGTTACATACTTTCATTGGCCAAGAGGTGCAAATGGCGCAAATGGACAGATTATAAATACACTGAAAATGACCATCGATCGGAACCATGTTGGGAATGTGTGTTAACATTAAATAAAGAGGCTATGGTGAAAGAGGTAGGACCCAGGTTTCTTTCTGAAAGAGATAATATAGGAGGAAACACAAACCAGTGAGGCATTTTTTAACACCAAGCCATATTGAATTTTCCACCAACACAGTATATACTTGTATATCTGCTTGTATTTGATACAATTATGCCAGCATTGGTTTTAATGCATTGCAGTTTGAGTAGATTGGACTTGGAAGGATTCAGAGAAAGTGAATTGGAGTAGACTACTAAAATGACTACTAACACGAGCACTGATCACATGCTAAGAAGCTTGATCATTAATAAGCTGTAGAACTGTCTAAAATTCGGAAGTTGCAGAGAACAAGCCTCACATATATTGGGTACATATATTGTTTAAAGAAAGATAAATCTGAGTCAAGGGTCAAAGTTTATGTCTGGACTATTCCAGCAAGTTGTATTTCAACTAAGTGCAAAGCAGATCACATCTGGTGCTAATCACCCAGAATCACAGGGTGCACTTGGAATTTTTCATACAATCTTGAAAAGTATGATTAGGAGATATTATTTAGACAATAAATAGACTTGGATGAAGACATACACTCCTTGTTGTTTGCAGTTACGGAGTCAGTTCAAGAGTCTCTAGGCTTTGGTCCCTTTGATTTGGTATTTGGTAAATGAGTCCATGATCCTGTCAAGTTGCTGAAAGAACTGGTTATCTAAGATCACTGAGAGCTTAATCTTCTTGGATTATGTTTCAAAATTTAGCAATAGGTTAAAAGAGGTTTGTGAGATAGCACAACAAAATTTGTAAAATTCTCAATCAAAAATAAAAATGCTTTATGATAGGAAATCCTATACTCAAGCCAGAAGACAAGATTTTAGAGTTATTACCCTTTAAGGGAACATGCTACAGGGATCATGGCCCATAAAAAAATGTTAAAGAGGGTAGGCACTCTAGATTACATTGTTGAAACCTCTGACAGAAGAAAGTCAACCCAATTGTGTTATGTGAATATGGTAAAACCATATTAAAAAGGGCTGTGACAAAGCATATAATGGCTCCTGACTGCAACAAAAATGACAACAATAAGGGAATATAGTCTGTGATGACACTCCTGGTGTTGACGTTGGAAGTAAAATCAGGTCGATTAATTCAGAGATTCTTACTCATTTAGAAACCACTATTAATTATGTACCTCTAGATAAAAGGATCCCACCTACTGAAGTACTCTTGAAGTATAAGTCTATATTTCCAGACATCCCTAACAAGACCAATGTACTCCTGCATGATGTTTTCGTGGGCAATGTTAGTTTGGTCAGTCAGCAACCATATTGTCTAAACCTAGTCAAACTTGAAAAAACTGCTTTGCGTGAAATTGATTTATTCCAAATCTCAAGAATGGAAGACTGTATTGATTCTACTGGAAGAGTCAAATATATCACAAAGTGTGATTTACTGAAATATTTCTGGTGCACATTTTTCAGAGACTAATTAATGTGTGTTTGAGAGAACTAGAAGGTGCTAAAACATATGCGGATGATAATATCATCTTCAGTGAAAAATATTTAAAACTACCTGAACAAGTTTATGTGGGGCTCAAGCAAGCCAAACTTACTGTAAATTTTTCTGACTCTGTGACTCTGTCATAGCAGAGATTGTGTACCTAGTTCATAAGTAAATCATGGAGTTGTAAGACCAATTAAAGCAAAATTTAAAGCCCCATTGCCTATCCATTCCTGAAAACATGAAAAATTTAATGAGATTTTAGGCTATTACTATTATTATTAGGCTAGGAAATTTTGTAAAACGTTCTCAGAGGTCACTGCTCTATTGACTAATTTACTGAAAAAGAATATAAAATATCACTGGTTTACGTCTTGTCAAATAGTATTTGACATGGCGAAAAATCGTTTCTTATGTCTATTTGGAGGCTGTCTCGACTGCTCCAGACTTTCATAAACCACGCCAGTTAATCATGGATGTCATTTTTCAAAAACATTTAATGATCATCAAAAGAACTACTAAAGAATAGAAAAAATAAGTCCGTTTTATAGTAATCCAAAATTGTGATGTATATGCTTCTTTATAATTAAAAGAAACTACTAAAGAATAGAAAAAATAAGTCAGTTTTATAGTATTCAAAAATTGTAATGTATATGCATCTTTATAATTAAAAGATAGTACTCAGATCACAACCCTTTAGTTGTATTGTACAAAATAAAAAACAAAAATTGGACATTATTGAATTAGAGTTTGATTTTGTAAGAAAAGGATAGCCTCTGTGCATATGCTTTATACAGAAACTGTGTTCAAAGCACACTTTGTATAGTTATAGTTAAAAAGTACACTTTGTAAGATTTCAAACCTAATGAGAATGTTACTGTTGTAATTAGATAAATAATGATTATGACACGTTTTTTCCACAAGTATGTCTATTTGCTGCAAAAGTATTATAACTCTTTGGCTTCGAATTTCTTTATGGTGGGGTTACCTATAAAGACAGGTCTTATTTCCAAGTAAGGACATTGGGGATATGACCACCTTATGGCCATAACCTTCAGTTCTGGTACCAGTCTAGAATGTTGCATTGTGGTATTTAATGGTTCATTGATTTCGACTATAAAAGCCAGCTTTCATTTGAATTTTGCGCCACACTCTTAGGATTCAAACAATACACATCAAAATTTGAACTGAGCTTGTGTTTGTATTTGCTAATGTATTTTATTCTATTTTATCGATTTTAGTGTTTTATCATATTGCAAGTTTGCTCAGTTTGTTAAGATGCCTAAGGTGTTTTATTGTTCCAAATGTACTTTGCAGCATCCGAGACCTGTTGGGAAGAAATGTCAGTACGAGGGTGAGTCCTTGGCCAGTGATGTGGAGGATGCTGCACCCCCCTCTACAGATCCAGCCGGTGTGGCCACAGTTTCTGACAAAATATTGTTTCAGCTGCAGGGGCTTGGTGAAAAGATGGATTCTATGGACAGGAGGGTGCAGCGTACCAAGGCATCACTTGGACAAGGATCTCAGCAGGCAAGCTCTTCTTCTAGTACTTCCCCCAGTCCTTCTATTCAAAATTCTGAGAGCCACAGTATCGATACGGAAGACACTGTTGAGAGTGTGGTCCCCTCATTGGGTTATTTGTGAAATAACTCTTCAATTCAGACTGAGGTTGACAAGAGACTGTCGAAACTGGCACAAATTAATGAATCAGCTACTAGAGGTAGAATGAAATCTCAGAGGGGTGGTCCTGGGGAGATTCCGGTTAAAAAGGTGGTGGGCTGGCCCCAAATTTTATATTGACCAGAAATAGGAAATCCAGGCCGACTTATGATGATTTGACAATAACCCAGTGGGTATCCGGTTGTAAGATGTATACAGGAAGAGAAGTCATGGAAAACCAGGGCTTCCATGTTGGACTGCCTGGAAAATCTTATGGAAGATGCCTCTGACTTCTCTTGGGAATCAGCCAAGGCTTCTCATGTAGTGGTTTTAACAAATATGGAATCTGATAGGTTACAGTGGTCTGACATGAAGAAGCTGGATTGAATCAGTAGAGCTCATGCACAAAGGCATATAACCCCAGGCCACTCCACTGCTTCCAAAAGTTCTGTAACGCAAAAGATCAAGAACAGTGCATCAAAAAGTGGTATTATTTGCAAATTTTTCTAGGAAGGTACCCTGTAGGTTTATGTCCCACCATAGAAGTGCAAGGCAGTTCTACAGACATGTATGTGAGTACTGTGATGACCCTCATTATCAGTCGTACTTGTACTAAAAAAAGTAGTTAAAAAAACTGAGTAGCCACTGCAGCAAGGGTAGTTGTAGCAAAATGTTTGGTGCTAGATATTTTTACAATAGTAGTTTTGTACATAGTCATTTGTTTGATAGTCAAAACATTGGGAAGTTGAAATTAATGTGTAGATATGTAAAGTCTAATGTGATATATTCTGAGATACTTAAAAAGTCTCAACTGCTTGATTTGGAGAAACAAAGTAACAAAACAGTTGTCAAATGTTTTGGCAAAACCCCAGATCATGAAGAATTTGCCAAGGGCAAAAGTGTGGAGCTTTACAAAAAAAAAGTCTAGTATGAAATGTGGAATGTTAAAAGATCAATGTGTTCCACATATCTGTCGTGATTTATACAACATTGTTAAAAACAAATCAAAACACGATGTCGGGGCTAATCAGTTTGTTGATATCCTTATGAAACTCTTGTTGATAACCTGTCAATATAAACAGTGTTGTGCGTGAATCTGATGGTGAAACATGTCATGAAGCGTCTGTACTTGACAACAATGGTAGAAACCTCACTAAAGGTAAGAAGAATCAATTTACTGCTTCAAAATTTAAATACCGGTCCACTAAGGGACCCAAGGGGAATATTTGTCCTTTAAAAATTGGCGTTTCACACAGTAATGATATGCAAGCACCTACAGTGTGTCAGGTTGCAGATGGTGCTGTCAATACTTTTATCAGTAGTGCTACAGCGGCAGATTCAAATGTTAGTGACAAATATGAACTGGAAATTCAAACCAAACTTAAAAAAATCTAAAATCCAGGTAGCCAAAGGGGCCCCTGAAAATGAAATATGCATACAACAAAATAAATAAACAATTATTCGGCTTCATACCTATTTATAGGTTAATAGTCGAGTCTATGATACCAAAGGTAACTCTTTATGCAAAGATGTTTTGGAACTTCATAGGAAATTGAGACAAGATGGTAGACACAACTATATTGGTCTACAAGTACCAGTGGCATCAAAACTAAAATATGAGACATGGGCCCATTACCTAACGATTTATTGGGACTGGCAGTTGCTTCTCATTAAATATGGTTTTCCTTTGGATTTTGATATTAACTGAAAAAATCAATCATAAGAGTGCTATTGAATATCCTGAACATGTGACAGCATATTTACAGAAAGAACTTGATAACAAAGCCATGTTGGGCCCTTTCAGAACCCCACCCATTGACAATTTACATGTCAGCCCCTTTATGACCCAGGATAAAAGCAGTTCAGTGAATAGACGGATCATAATTGACCTTAGTTGGCCTATTAAACATTCTGTTAACTCGGGGGTGGGAAGTGATTTTTACTTGAGTACCGAATTTGCCCTGACTTAACCCTCCATTGATGATATCACTAGTGAGGTGTTAAAATTGGTGTGAAATCTTAGAAAATAGACATCAGTATGGCATTTCGCCATGTTCCAATTGATCCTGGGGACCTGGACCTGCTGGGTCTGTACTGGGAAGACTACTTTCTTGACCAGTCGCTGCTGTTCGGGTTCAAACATGGGTCTTCCATCTTTCAGAGACTCTCAGACACGGTACGTTTCATTATGAAGCAGGAGGGCCAAAGTGTATGGAACTATAGTGATGATTTTTTGTGTGTCTCTCCCCTCCAAAATAGGTAAAACATTCATCAGATTGCAGGGACTGTTGAAAGAATTAGGTCTATCAGTTAGTGTTAAGAAATCAGGCCCACCTAGTACAAGGGTTACGTGTCTGGGTATCCAGGTAGATACTGTAGAACTTGCAGTTTCAATACCTGCTGAAAAATTGTAAATAATTAAGTGTATGTGTAAAAATTGGGTTCAGAAATCCTTTTGCACAAAGAGGGAGTTACAATCTCTTTTAGGTTCACTTCTGTATGTAGCAAAATGCATAAAGTATGCTAGGTACTTTCTTAATAGGATGCTTACTTTATTGCAAGAAAATACTCATGAGAGGCAAATACAAATTACTGAGGAATTCAGAAGCGATCTAAGGTGGTTCAATAACTTCTTAGCACTTTACAATGGTGTATCTTTTTTCAATTATGCTCCAAGTAAATCTGTTCACCTAGATGCCTGTCCCTCAAGACTTGGGGCCACTTTTGACAACCAGGTGTATGCCCTTCCTCTCCCTGGCAGTTGGCAGGATGTTAACATAGCATATACTGAGATGATTAACATTCTTGTGGCCCTCAAAATTTGGCATGTCCAGAGGGCTGGTCTTAAAGTCCTAATTCAATGTGACAATCAAGCAGTTGTGTCAGTGTTAAATACTGGTAAAACATGTGACAGGGTCATGGCAAAGTATGCAAGAAATGTGTTAGTGCCTTTAATATTGATATTCAGGTAGTCCACATCCCAGGGAAGATGAATCCAGTGGCTAATTTGCTGTCTATATGGCATAAAACTGTCAACAATGTTTCTAAATTGCAGGCATTGGTTCACCTGTGACTTGGGTCCACACCACTGAAGATCTATTGTATTGTAATGAAGCTATTTAATTATTGCTGTTAACAATATTTTAGGTGCATTGCCACTAGAATGTCAGCTATCACAGCTTGCAACATCCAAGGAGGGCCACGGTGGCAGAGTGGTAACACTCTCGTCTCCCACCTCTGAGCCTGGGGTTCAATCCCCGGCACAGCCTCAAGTGGGTAAGCTGGTAGTTGCTTGCCACTGGTCGGCAGTTTACAGTACAGAACCCTAACGAACTGTATGTACTGGTTTCCTCTGCCCTTCCTACTACCCGTCGTGATATGACCTATACAGTGTTGAAAGCAACTTAAAACCCCAAATAAATTAATAAAGCAACATCCAAGGCTCTCTCATGCCTTCTCAGAGTCAACCAAGAAAGCCTATGCACTACTCTTCTGAACCTTCCTGGCATTTGTGGCATTCATTTTTTGGGACATTCATCAGGTGACCACCTCAAGATTACTTTGTTTTTTGGAATGTTTGCAATTTAATGGGGTCAAACAGCCACAAATGGCCAATTACCTGTCTGCCATTAAAAGAAAATTCTTAATTTTGGGCCTGGATGTTGCTTGTTTCTCAGATCATCGTTTAAAATACTACCAGAAAGCTGTACAAATGCATTCTCCAGTTAATGTTAAGTTGAACAGTATAATTGATATGCCTCTTCTAAAGAAGATTGTGGAGCAATGCGACTTCACATACATGGGGCAAATCTTTAAAACTCTGTATCTACTTAGTTTGTATTCGTTTTTGCACTTATCAAACTAATTCATCATACTGTAGCTCAGTTCCTCATACTGTAGCTCAGTTTTCACCACTAAAGTATCTAGCTAGGGGTGATGTTATATTGAGACCAGACAAGTTAGTTTTGATATTAAAATGGTCAAAAACTATGCAAAGCAATAACCAGATAAAGGTGATAAAAGTGGCTAGAATACCATATTCCATTATCTGTCCTGTTGCTGCTATTAAGAACTTGTTAGATCTTACACCAAGAGGCTCAAATCTTCCCCTGTTTTAATTTAAAGCAGCCCAGAGTTTGATCCTCTTAACTGATAATATGGTCAGGCGACACTTTGCTTTGATTCTAGGCAAATTACACTTAAACTAGGCTGGGTTTACCTTCCACACTTTCTGATGTTCAGGTGCCACATTTGCTTTTCATAATGATGTAAATTGCAAAACATTCAGAAACATGGCACCTGGATCTGGGACTGTGTGTGGAAGTATGTTACTGATATTGTGGATGCTGGTGAACAAGTTGCAAATATGTTTAGGTCCATGTTGTCTACTTCCGAACTACCAATACCTTTGGGGTTTGGGTGAAAATGTACTCTTTCATAATTTTAGGTTGTATGCCCTCATGTGTGGCTTGAGTACACTTTAATTCATCACTATTTTAGGGTCACCTTCCATAAGGCACTCTCTTATTATCTTCAAAATTCTAACTCTTACCTTAAACTTAACCTTAACTCCCCCCTTATTATCTGGTTAAGGTAGTCAGAAACTGTGCCTCAGGTAAGGTGACCCTATTGCACTTAAAGAAATTTGCTGGGTTTGTAAATACAACTAGTGTAGAAATGTACTATTAATGTATTAATAAAATTTCTAACCGCACTGCTGTGTTGACCTTTGTTGTTGTGCTCAAGGTAATATAAGTTCAAATAATTCAAACTGTGCCTTGGCTGCCAAGGTGGAGTATTGCTTTGTTTCTACACTCTGCACTGGTGGCCCATTTTCTACTTCTTGAACCTTCTCAGGGTTTGCATTGTCTGCAAAAGTGATGAGTTTGTTTATCTTTCTCTTTGGAATGTTTTGGTCATATCGCCAGCAGTAAATATTAGGTATCGGTCCATATCAAACATATGTAGATAAGGAGGATACCAAAACCCTTCCAATTCCAAGACAATGCATTTTGTTTCCCACAACATGGAAGTTCCTTTAACAAAATCGCTATAAAGATACTCAAATGCACAAAAATATAAGATAAAAGTGTGCAGTTTCTTCCACTTTGTGGTTTGTTTCCAATATTTTAATTTTCCCCTCCATTATATGTTTTAAGATTGAGAGAGATTGAGGTTATAAAGTGTCGTAATTTGTTTACCTAAACAGTCATTTCTGCTCAACGAAATTGCAACAGCATAGAAGTCTGCAAATGCACAAAATTATGGGATAAAAACTGATCATTTCTTCAGACTGAGGGCTGGAACTTATTGGAAAAAAATCAGAAAATGGATTGTGATCCAACTTTGATCCCATTAAAATTTTAAGGGTGATCTAGTTCACCGTCTGGATACAAAAAATCCAGATTTTCATATTCACTTATTATTACGTGCCCTGGCTGCTACAACCTGTTTTGTTCATATTTCTGTAAACAAAGGTTGCAAGTGTTTTGTTAATTTAATCATTCTTTTTCAACAAGATCAGTGAGAGTAGACACCAAGTTTAAGGATTGGCTATATGTTAAAATAAATCGTGAAGTGGAACAGGGGTATAAGCAACAACTTTTGTCAATTAAAATGAACCACTGTATGAAATAAAATACTTTATGTTAAGCAAGAATTATATTCCTCAACTTTGTATCTTTGTAATAGTTCTGTGGACAGCTTCAAATATATTATCCTATTTATTTTTTGTCTCTTATCTACAATTGCAAGATATCAAGCATGACAAAAAGTGGATCAGGCTTAATTTACAAAGGTGTTTTGTCATCTGCTGTATTATCTTGGCCTAATCTGCTGTAGTGTGAGATATTTTCATCATTTCTAATGATACTCTCATATCCACTGGTTGAAGGTGGATAATGTGGATGAACTGTTGTACCTTCTTCACCATCTTCTTCCATTCTTAGTTGTTTGGTTATACTTGGTATATCCTCCGACCTGTCACTTTTCTTGTCATCCATGTCACATTCCAAGGCTCTCTCTAGCTTACGAGTCAGGTTAAAAGGGATTAGGTCTTTGCGGGTAATCATTCCTTCTGTTCGGTTCTTTTTGTCAGTGACAAGCATGTGTCTCATACCCATACTTTGAAACTGCTGGTACGTTCGTTTCAGTGAAAAGTCTCTGTCTACTTTGGGAATAGAATGGTTGATGAACGGTTCCTACAATATTACACATTAACAGTATTAATACAGTATGAAATTAAGAGAGTAAACAGCTTAATATTAATACAGCATTTCATTAGTGCCAATGTCACCCACATAACCATGAGCAAAAAAAGTTAGCAAATAAAGGATAAAGTATTTGGTGTATATAGTGGTACTATCTCAACATAACATACTTACATATGACTTATATGAATTATATATCACAACATAAGGTAGAAAAGGGGTGAGTAGAAGTACAATACTTATCAAAGACTAACCCTTCTCCTACATAAACAATTACAACAAATAACTACCTCCAGCTAAATTTCAGTGAAAGATTTAAATATAGATTACTTGTTATTATGCAGTACATAAATAATTTAATACCCATATAATGATATTGTTACGTAGTCAGACCTTTATAAAAATTAAAAACTGACACTTTGTACAACTTTTTAAAAATAAAAATACTTTTAGCCCTACACATTACTTCCTCAAGACAATTCCACAATTTTACTCCTGTTATTGATAGACACATTGCTTTCTTAGTTGTTCTGCAGTATTTCACCCTAAAATTACTGGTGTACCTAAAATCATAATTATTAGTAGTATCCATATAGAACAATTTTTGAATGTTAGTTGGTAATAATTTATTCCTGACCTTGTACATTATTACAACCATTTTAAATTTTACTAGATCAAGAAATTTTAGTATCTTATTTTCTATGAACAATTCATTTGTGTGGCCTAAGAAACCAACTTTATTTATGATACGTACAATTCTCTTTTGTAAGATACAGATGGGCGTTAAATTAGAAACATAAGTGTTGCCCCATGCTTCAGAACAGTAGTTTATATATGGTAAAAATAATGTACAGTATAAGATATACAGTGCCTCTTTATCAAGAATGTTTTTACACCTTCCTACTATCGATACAGTTTTTGATAATTTACTTTTAATTAAATTAATATGTTCTTTCCAATTTAATCCTTCATCAATAAGGATCCTCAAAAATTTAGTTACAGCTGCTCTATCTATAATGTGATTCTTTATATATATTTTTATGTCTGTAACTGTGTTCCTGTTTCTAAATAACATAAAATTTATTTTTGACACATTTAATGATAGCTTATTTACGTCAAACCAGTCCTTTAGTTTATCTAATTCCCCACTTACCCTTTTAGCTAACTCATTTAAATTACTCCCAGAACAAAATGCATTTGTATCATCTGCAAACAAAATCATATTTAATATACTTAAAACATTTACAATATCATTAATATATAAAATAAACAATTTAGGACCTAGTATTGAACCCTGAGGAACACCACATAAAACTGTTAATAAACTTGATTTGATATCATCTAACAACACAAACTGTTTGCGCCCATCTAAATAACTTTTTAACCAATCATTTACAATACCCCTCACTCCATAATACTCCAGCTTATTTAATAGTAGTACATGATCTATAGTATCGAAAGCCTTTTTTAAGTCAATGAAAATACCTATTGTGTTTTTTTTACAACCATCATATCAGTAATATTTTCAATTAAATCTATAATTGCCAGTGATGTTGATCTGCCTGATCTAAACCCATATTGGTTTTCACATAAAATGTTACACTTATCAATAAAATTATCTAACCTTACACAGAACAATTTTTCAAGAATCTTAGAAAACTGCGGTAGTAACGAAACAGGGCGATAATTTGTGAACACATCTTTCTGACCTGCTTTAAACAGTGGTATTACCTTGGCTATTTTCATCCTATCTGGAAATATACCTTGCTGAAATGATAAGTTAAATATTTTGGACAGAGGTACAGTAATATAGTCAATTACCTTTTTCACAATACACATGTCAATATCATCATATCCTGTAGAAGTTTTACTTTTAAAGTTATTTACAATTCTTTTAATTTCACTTTCATCTGTAGTTTTCAAAAACATTGACAACTGATTTCTATTATTCATATACTGAAGTACATCAATATTTTTGTTACCCACTTTTATATTTTTAGCCAAGTTTGGTCCAACATTAACAAAATAATCATTAAATTTATCAGCAATTTCATTCTTGTCTGTAACCATATTCTCATTATGGCAAAACCCGTCTGGGTAATTTGAAACTGATTTAGACTTTTTAATAACTTTGTTAATAACACTCCACATGGATCTAATATCATTTTTATGTTTAACCAATAAATTATTATAATATAGCTTTTCACTATGCCTTATGATACTTGTTAATTTATTCTTATATCTCTTGTACTTTTCTAGTTTTTTAGTGCATTTTGTATTTATAAACTCTCTGTATAAATGATTATTTTTCTTGCATGCATTTAATAAACTTGTTGTTAACCATGGTTTATGGCTTACTGCATCTTTAACACTGACCCTTTTTATTGGACAATACTGATTGTACAGCATTTGTCTACAAAGACTTCATATGCAGTATTTACTTCTATAGAATTACATACATTATTCCAATCCTCTTTATTTAATGCTACACGTAGTAGATTAATATTACTATCAGTTGTAGTTCTAATGTACTTTCTGCTGTTTTGCTTTTTTCTACATACTTTAAGTTTGTCTAGAACAGCAAATATTGGTAAGTGGTCACTGGTATCATTAACCAATAATCCACTACTAATTTTATACTCTAAAACATTAACATAGAAATTGTCTATAAGGGTGGCACATGTATCGGTTACTCTACTTGGGTTCTGAATAACTGGAAACATACCATATGCAAACATAAAATCCACAAAGCTTCTTGTACAATTACTATTGCTATAGTTTAGTATGTCAATATTAAAATCACTGCCTACTATGACTGTTTTTGGGCTATTTTTTATAACACTTAATATTTGAGTTATATTTTCAATGAACATAGTAATACATGACCCTGGTTTTCTATATACACAGGTAAATAAAATATTATTTGCCTTCATATTGCATATCTCTACTGTTAGGCACTCCATTAATTCATCAACAACTTTTGTCATATTATTACATATTTTGAAAGATAAATCATTTGCAACATAAACAGAAACTCCCCCTCCTCCTTTGTTTTTTCTTACTAAATGAGTAACTTCATATCCTCTAAGTGTGAATTGATCTGTCTCATTTTGTGTTAGCCAATTCTCTGACACTGCAATGGCATCAAATTTTATTTTACAATAAAGTATAAATTTTTCTATTTTGTCAAAATTCTTTTTAAGACTTCTTGCATTGAAATGAATCATTGAGAAACCCCTGCATGAGCTAACAGAAACTTCTAATTGTTCTTGTGTGACATGATTTAGGTTACTGATTAAGTTACTGTACACATAATTATCTGGGTCAATATCCTTAGAAAATTCGCTATGCTTGAACTCAGCAGATTTGAATAAAAGCATTTCTGCACTTTAACATTTATCATATATTCTACTAATGTTCACATTTAACATATCACAATTGCAATTAATATATATAAATTCATCTATGAAAACTATGAAATGGAAACACATCCTTACAAACCTCACAATACCAATTAATATTAGTTGCACCTAGATATTTAATCTGTTTCTTTGATAATTTTGTACATTTTCTATGTACCCATTGTTCACACAATGAGCATTCAATTGCCTCTGTTATAACATTTTGTTTACATACTATGCATGGAAATAACATTAGCATTGGATTATTATTCTTTCAAGACTATGAAATATGGTTCATACATATCAAATAAACTATTAGTATTCAAATTACTGACATACATTACTCTATATATGACTTAACTATAAAATTATTAACAATTAACTATTTTTGAAGGTAAGCAAAGCATATAATACAGTACAGTACATAATACAGTACAGTGCAATTAGATAAGTAGTACTTAACTAGACTTAATTATATATTTTCAGTTTGTTAATAATTAACTAAGACGCAATCTCTTAAAATCTTCCATGTCTCGAATTGCATAAATTTGTGCAACTTCAGGGAGGCCATTAGTTTTAATGAAGATTTTTCCATCTCTTGTCCATGTGCTAAATATCTTTTTTTGCTTCTTTAAGTCTCTTGCAAATTTAGCTAGATTTGCTCGTTTCTTAGTGAGGTGTTCATTTACAAACACATTAGTTCCCCTCAGCTTCTTTACATTCTTGAAGATTTCTGCCTTGGTTTTTCTGTTTACTACTCGAAGAATTATGTCTTTTTTTTGCTTTTTTATTCTTCAGAGTGTGACATACCGAAATATCTTCATGACAAATATCGGTCCCAAGATCTGAGTTTAGATAACTGACCACTTTTGTTTCCAGAGTTTCCAGTTCGGCTGATGTCGAGTTGTCATGATCGTCAAAGGTATCTGAAACTGCTCCTGCAAAGGATCTGTACTGCAGGTTGAGCCCTGAGAGAACTATGTTATCATTTCTGCTGTACTGTTCCAGTTCATCTAAATGATTTTTCAATGTCACAATTCTTTCATCTTTTAGCTTATTGTCATTCTGTAATTTGGTTATTGCTTGCATAGCTTTATCAAGGTCACTCTGCATTCGTGTGATAATGTCTAGTTTATCACTTACAAAATCTAGCGTTTGCTTCATTTCAGATATTTCTGCATACAAGTCTTTTTCTTGGGCTACAGAGTTTCCCCTCTTTGGTCTGTTGCTCATATTGACAATGATTTATGATTTAACATGCAGGTTAGTTTGGGTAAACTTAAATATAATTAAGTGTAATTTCTTGGCTATAGTCTGTAACCTCTTACTCAACTTCTTCCATTGGCAAGACAATACTGGGACAGCTTACTAGACATCTTTAGTGGATGATGGGTGATATTAGAGGTTTTTTCAGTAACCATACAATAATTAATTCAAAAGGCAACTGTCAGCAAGATTGATTTCTGTATACATAGAAATAACATAATACCTGAAAATCAACCTCTAAACACAAGTCTAATCACTTTTATTTTGACTTTTATATGTAATTTTCGCGGTAAATGGTAAATGTTTGTTTACATTATCGCCGGAAGTCAGACAAAATAACCCTTGTTAAAAGATTATGTCAACATGGCCGCAGAATTTTGCAAATACCAATTCATAGTCACAATGCCGATTTTCACATTTGTGGTCTGTGTGACCCTTATCGCCTCACATTCAACACTGATAAGTTTAATCATTTTGTCTGACTTTTACAGTCGGGGGAGTTTCACATTTATTAATCACTAAAATCTCTGGGGTGTTTATTGTACTTACCACATCTAAAAAGATGTTGTGATACAAGGGGAACTTGCAATACATTTTAATGCGGTCCAAGGCCACTGATTGGTCTGACATATAGTCCACTGATATCTACAAAGCATTAGATAAGGTATGACTGGGACCAACACGTCAGTTAAAGGCAACAAACGTAACACAAAGTATGTCATATCTTTATCGTTTAACGTCTTTTTGGGTCTAAGCCTTTTTGGGTCACTTCAGTTTTATCCAATTTTGAACTCATACTTAGCAGATTACAAATTCAAGTCATAAATAAACTGGAATATTTAATGTATATATATCTAATTTATGTCGAAAGTGAACTTGACACAGATACATTTGTAATGGTACAACTCGGATCCATTGCAACAGAGTAGCGCTATACTTGTAATTATTATTAAACAGAAAAAAAATCTTTAAGCTGTAACTTGGATAACATCAAATGATACAGGATTTGGCAAAACCTCTTTACTGACATCTAAGGTCAGATTATTTGCAACAGAGTATATGTACTGTCTCTTCTTGATTATTCCATTTCTACCAGTCCTTTTTGTTAAAGGTGTAATGATGCTGAACACACATCGGATGGCTAACTGACTTACTTTGTCAAAATCTTAACAAACATATTTAATAATTTTCTATGTTAATGTAATGATCTTTTTCTTTGTTCCTTCTTCTTATACATCCACTGTGCACACTAATGTAATCTGACAGTTTTTTCTCGAAATACAAGATATAATAATCAAAAAAGAAAAGGGATTTGGTAAAAGTCTCACATCTTCAAAATCGACTGTAGGGCAAACAACAGCACCAACTACCTCCTCGTTGTATACATCGTCACTGCACAGTAATATGAATAACTCCAATCTGAAACAGAATGCTGAAAGGTGATGTCATTCCTAGATAGAAGCAAAGCCCTCGATAACTTGAGTTATAAGATAACCTCGAGGCATCATACATGTCAGCATGAGTTGGATTTTGACTAAGGATTTCGGCATGTCAGCCAACAATCATATACTAATTGCCAAAAGACTCTCTCCTATTCATAGTAACGTTTGATGCTTTGGGGTGTTTTCTAAAAATGTTCTTTGTCCAAAAGACCCCCTTAAGCCATGCGACAGATTCACGGAGGGATGGGCAGGTCTGGACTTTTTATTTTATGTGACTTCTGAAGCCAGGGAGAGTATTTTGTGTTTGACAAATTAAACACACTTATACACGAATTCCAGTCACCAGGAGTTGTAACCACAAAGTAATGGCTGTTAAGTTTAAAACTTTACCATGAAGATATATCCTCTTCATACAAGCGTTATGAGTCAGGAATATTAATATTGGCATTTAATGTCCAAGCTCTTCATGGAATTCTTCGTTTCAGTAGCATTGGCATCAGCATTTAATGTTCAATATCTTCATGAAATGTTTATGAGTAAGTAACATCAACATATAATGCCTATGCTTAAATTGATAGGTAGTAAGCTTATAAATCTATAGATTTATGAAATATACTTGTGAAGATCACCTTGTAATGAGTCCAACTGCTAACTCACTCCTGGTCTCTGGGTCATATTTCACTACAGGGAAGCCACTGTGTGATGTTTGCAGGAGGATGTTACTCAACATGTACACACTTTCTGTGGACTTAATGTTCGCCACTGGGGTTGACATGACATGGTGTGTTTTGAAGAGATCCAGGTTCACCCTGCAAGATTATAATGGTATGGAGAATTAAAACTCTGTACAGTTAAAATGTAACGCAATAATAATAATAATAATAATAATAATAACATATGTTCCTTTAGTTTTCCTTCAGCACTGTAGTTATGTAAAAGGACATTATAGATGAAGTCACCCACTCGTGGTTTGGTTTTTGCAGTTTTTTTTGCTGTAGTTTGGATGAATGTCAGCCACTCGTAGTTGATTTTTAAAGGTATCTTAAACAGGGGTTAATGGTTAAAAAATTAATTACACTTGTCCATTAACAGACACCACAGGATCACTGTCTAGATAAGGCAGGGCCTTCCCATCCAATTGGTATTTGTAAAGAGGTTTACTCAGCAGATCTGCTATATTCTTAGCGACCCATATAGCAACCAGCACAGGTACTGTCATGTCTATTGCATTGGCCATTTCCACCTGGTGTAATAATAACACAACATGTTACAAACAAACAATTGTTCATTTTGCATGCTAACTCTATTAATTATCTATAACAAAAAATGTATAATTTTAGGAACAGTTGCACAAATGCCATATCAAAGTGATGTCTTATTGAAAGATGTTTCTTCATTTTTATCTGTTGCAGGGAAATGAAACATTATGTATTGGTTGGGTGAACAATAAATGTATACAGATAAATATGCACTGATCACTGTATAATGCATTGAAGTAGTTTATATCTCTGTGAGACATGTTTCACTTTGCTTCCCAGAAAGAAAAGGTTGAATATACGAAAATGCTTTTGTTTTAACATTGTGAGAAAACATAGGTTATAAATGTGTTCATTTCTGTTTGATAAGTGTGAGATTCAATACTGCAGCTGCCTTACCACTATAACTGTAACAGCCAATGTGAGTCTGGTGACTCCACCCAGAAAACTGCCTGCACCAATGACAGCAATCACTCCAGGGTCAAGCCATGCCCATGACTGGTCGCCTTACAAATATATTATAATAATGATTAATTCCTGCAAATTTTCTTTCTTTATATCTAATTGTAAATATCAGGTTCCTGTTGTCAATGCAACACTTCATTTCCCATGGTTTCTAAATTGATTTGACAGACATTTGCTTTATAGACACTTCAGAATGGTTGATAAAATGGGGTGGCCATAATTTTTGCCATTCCTTTAGGCTATTGTTTGACAAGAAAGTTATGACATCCGGTATTTAAGGGATGGAATACCTTTAATATATAGATAAGGGCAAAGTGGCACTCCATTATGTATATGTAATGGCCTGTGAGGCCCAATGGGCCAAAGAGCAATTAAATCTACACGGTTGAAGTGTCAAGAAATATTTATTTGTTATAAAACCCAGTGAATTGAATCCAGTTAATTAATTCAATAATTGCAAGGTTTTGTTTGGTGTGAATATCATCCATTCTAATTCTAATTCTAATAGCACTTTTATAGCGCTTAATCTCTGTCAAAAGACAGACTCTAAGGCGCATCACACAAAAACATTGTTCAATATTCAAAAACCAGAGACATTGCAGGGGTCAGCACCGCGGAGAAAGCAGAAAGGAGATTGGAAATTTAGGGTGGGTATGCTTTTCCAAAGAGGTATGACTTCAACTTTGACCTGAAAGAGGCAAGTGAGTTTGCAGAGCGGACCTCATCAGGAAGGTCATTCCAAATCATAGGTGCGTCATACGCAAAACTGAGTCCAAAATGTTTTCGAGACTTGAAAATTGAACCAAAGTGGGGAACCTCAAGAAATATGCCATCAGATTGACTTCGACGAGTGTTATATGCACTATGTCTGGGAATGAGGAAGGGTTCAAAGTATTTGGGGTTACCACTGTGTAGGAACTTATATACCAACATGGCAGTCTTAAAGATAGAACGGTACTTAATTGGCAACCAATGTAGTGCTTTTCTAACTGGAGTGATGTGTGAGTACTTGGTGGTGTTGGCAACAATTCTGGCCAGGCTATTTTGAACACATTGAAGTTTGCGCAGATCTAGAGCTGAGAGACCTCTGAACAGAGAGTTACAGTAATCTAGTCGACTTCCGACCAGAGCATTGGCAGCCATAAGAGTAGCTTCATGTGTCAGATGGCTTTCACTAAATTAGTTCTGTGGTATCTTTAATTTCAATACACTATCAATATTGTTTCTCCATACCTATCATTGTTTTCCCATTTGGGGAAAATATACTTTTTGATAAAGCTTGTAAAGTGTGAATATAATCTGACTGCTACAAAGTTTAAGCATGGATAGTGAAAATGGATAGAATATGGATCTGTGACTTGCAGAAAATACTTTCCTAAAAATTTTCGATTGTTTATATGACAATGTTCATGCTATGGATAATTTGTCGTGGTGATTGGTTCATGTTACTATACTGGTTTGTGCTTATTTTAATACAGTAAGTTATTATTTAGGTGTTTCAGTTATTGAACGTACCTAGAATCTGGAGAATTATATTCTTGCTTTTTTGTGTTGAAGTTTTTTGGTTTCATAAGATTTTCATTTTCTGTCTTTCTTGTCACTAAATTTTGAATGAAGGAAATGCTTCATGTAACGAATGTTTCCTATAAAAAGCCACATAGACAGAATAATTACTCCATACTTTGCATTCCAGAAATGCCTCCTAAGAAAACATTTCAATCACAAATAATATTTTGTATCAAAAGTTCATTATAAAGTGTAATAAGGTACATTAAAATCCATGTTTTCAGCTTAAACCATTTAAAAATTTAAATTCAGTTATGTATTTTTTTAAAAATTTTGCTTAAAAAAACTTCCTTCATGTGGCATATTACATATTGTAAATCAGTAACAATGTACATTCTAAGCCACTAAACACCCCTCTCAATTAAGTACTCTAGGTTAGATTTTAACCATACACACTGTAAGCCACCAAAACCATTTCTCTTTTATCAATCACTAAACATGACATCAAATGACATCTGATCCTGTGTATGTTTGAAGGGGTAGCTATTCTATTTAATACACTGAGGATTATTGTAATATCATACTGTAAAGAAAAAACTGCAAAATTTTTTAAATAATCCAACTTTATAATTAATTTTTTTTTCATTTGTCGGGAGGGATTTCTTCCAGGTAGTATTTTTGCATGAGATATATTTCTATGCACGCTGCAGTTGATGCAACATTAAAAAGACTAAAATAATTAATAGGGAAAAAGTTGTGAAAACAATTTATTTTAACTTACCAATAGGTATATCCCATTGATAATCTTTATTTTGAAAGTGATAAAGGTCATTCAGTGCCAGTCCAAGAATCCTCCCATACAAGGCACCAATTGTTCTACAATGTGAAATACAATATTGCTACTATAAAGAGCTGTTTTTTTTATTTTATATTTTATTTATTTATTTATTTTCTTTTTTTTTTTTTGGGGGGGGGGGGGGGGGGGGCTTGAATCAAATGGTTTTTAAACCATAAAAGCGAGGTACAATTAATGAACTTTATATTTATTCCTTGTGCCGGTCTCCCATTTCTCGCTTCAGTTATGCTACCTTTCTATATTTTATTTTCTTGATCATGGCGTTTATCGCAAAAATCTCACAGATAGAAATGTCTGTGTGGGTACAATTAATTGTACCTTCAGCTATAAAACTGAAATAACCGCTGAAAAATGTACAGGAGGAAGGATATATAGTAACTACTGTGAAAATAGGGAATGGACACTGACATTGGAACTTGATCTGCAGAAATAGTGAGGACCATGATCTAATCTCATCAGGAACATTAATTTTCACTTACAAAACTGGCAGGAATATTCCTCCGGCAAAAGCAGCCCCGCATGTATAGATAGTGCCAAAGTACCACATAGGTAAGAGTGCAGCCAAGGTACTGTACCCAAACCACCTGTTTGTACCACGTGACACCAGCTTGTTGAGAAAAGCAGAGCCAGAACCTTGGATGAGAGTGGCAGCTGAAGTAGAAGTAAAAATAAAGATTATACATCCCTATTTACATCTTTGTGCAAATTAACTTGGCAGAGATTAACTATTCAGTAGGGTTTTGAGGAAAAATGGGTTTTAATTCCTTTTGCAAAAGTCGAAATAGATCATCATTATGTTGCACATATTGCCATGAAATTTCCTACCATAAACTGCTGGAAGAAGTAAGTAAGATTTGTATGGTTTCCCTTGCATTTAATTTAAGTAGTGTACACTTAAATTAGCTGGAAAAAAACAAACACGACTGAAAAATACGCGGCTTGGGTTACACAATATTGTGGATGATTTCAAAATGTAAACAAATGAGGCGAAAAGTCTTTCAATATACAAGTGCAAAGCCATCAGTAGGACACCACAATATAGTAGACAACTGACAAAACTCTGGACCCCCCGCAAAAAAAAACAAAAAAAAAAACAACATGAAAAATAACAAGTAATCATGTGGTCTCTAGAAGCACATGCTCTTAAAATTACTGAAAGCTTAAATAAAGGCAATGCTTCTGGTTGCAATTGTACAACTTTTGTTTTTTTTTTGCATTTTGTTTTTTTTTTTGGTTTAAAAAGGAACTCAGTGGCCCAGTTGTTGGAAAGTTTTGAAATAGTCTGTAGCTTCCCACCTCTTTTGTCATGGGCTCAACTCCAGTTCATGGGATGTATGTATGTGGGAAATGATTAGGGTCCTGTGACGGGGTACCCGGGTATGTGATTTTGGAATAGAGTAGATATTTGACGATCCGGTACCCGGATATTCAGATATCAGTTGAGAACTCTAGTCCGGTCCCATATTGACACTACAGAAACCCATGCTTGATTTTGTTGGTCTTTGTCAATATGTAACATTACTAAATGAGGACACTACCATTTTGACTAATTGATTGCTCATTGTTTATCATCACTCCCAGCACACTGTATAGATCATATCATGACGTGTAGTTAAGGTGACAGAGACATCAGCCTGTGTGTATCAGCTAGTCAATATTCTTTACTCAAAATCATTGAGCACTGGTGAGAAGCTGCTTCAGGTCCGGCTTAGATTGAACCCAAGACCTGAGAGGTGGAAGGCAAGTATACCAAATATGTTTATGTACCTCACCCACTACCATTTTGCATAACTATATATGACACATATATCATGAGGTCCATTCTGCCCCAACTCTCACCTGTTTCCAGGTGTATCTCTTCAATAAGGCTTTACAAACTTAGCATATACTCTATCTGGGTCTGTAGTATTGGACTTGGCAATGACTATAGACTGATGATTTTTTAACCATAGAGTCTGCCTGGCAGAGATTAAGCACTATAAAAGTACAGAATAGAATAGAACACACTACTTAGAAGATTTATTTGGTTTAAAGTGACTCTCCACTGGTGCAGAGACATGGGGTATAACATTATAAGCCATTTCACACTCATTTTTTTTACTTTTCTACATTCAAATATGATTATTGCCTTTATTTTCAGAACTGACAGATCAGTGAATATTTTAGAAAGCTTTGTCATCGTCATCAATTTTCATAGTAAATTCACCAATAATAAACAAATCATCACATCAATATTTCCTTTAGTAGTGTCTTTAAGTTATGCAGTTATACTTGATACACTACTTTAACCGTACATTAATCTTTAATAATTTATTTTCAAAGTAATCATGTTTATACAGCATATGAAATTTCAGAACAATTATTTTCTATTGCGCATTTAAAATTGTTTCTACTACTCCTAAGATTTTCCTGGCAAAAGTAAAATTACAAAACACTCAGTAGTTGGTTAAATATTAATTAGCCCAAAGTTGTTGTTGACTACTGACATACCCTCGTTGTAATACAGTAAATCCTCAGTCAGATTCTTATCTCTGCAGTTGTATACTTCTCTGTTGACCCCAGACCTACATAATATGAACTATTTTGATACACACAAAGTTGACCAAATTGTAAATATAAAAAAATATCCACCGAGCAGAATTTGGCAATTTATAAAATCAATTAAGTCAAACTAATTTGTTATACTCATAAATAAAGAGCTACCAGATGTCATGGTAACACGACCACTCCGTGCCCATCTTTCTGCAAGGCATGTATGATTTTTTAAAAACTTCTCAATAATAAGTAAAGGGGGAAATCCAGATCTAAGATATTTTTTTTTGTATCCAGGCAGTGATCCAGATCACTTTCAAAATTTAATCAGGTCTAAGTTGGAACAAGATCCGTCATAAAGAACCAACCGGTAGTATTTGTGTAATCCTGCTAACAAACGCAGAGGCCAATAAAAAGTTATGAATTTAACACCACCTTGGCGGGGAAAATTGAAATAAAATAAGCAGTTTAAAAGGACAATGTTTGATCATATTTGTATGAAATACTAACGTCCATCCACACTGCTCTAGATGCAAGGTTTCATTGGGATGTTTCTGTCCAATGGTACAGCCCAATCCAACTGGTACATAGACTGCAAATGACACCATACAGACCTGAAAAACCCAACAAATTGTTAAACTGACAAAACTACCATTACTACTTACAACAACAGTAACAAGATGCACTCAGAGAGAGCTAAACGCTCGACTCGATGTGACCAGTCTCACAAGTGTTATAAAGTATAACAAACATCCACCATGGTGGAATTTCCAGAAATTGTGGAGGCTTATTGGTATCCAGAATATTAACTGGATCTTTCCTAAAATGTAATCACTCCTTCCCATGGCTAGCCCCTTCCTACTTAAAATTTAACATCAAAATTTATTCATTGCTTTTGAAGAAATATCAAGTAGAAGGCTAAAATCATTAAAATACATTGAAATGGGACCTATGAAAATTCATGATTTTTTGTATCCAAAATATGATCCAGGTCTTTCCTAAAAATTAGAAACTTCTTCCTTTTTTTATAAAGTTAGTTCTGGAGTAATCTAAATACCAAAAAACAGACAGACAAATAGACAAAAAAGCACACAAAAACATAAACTCCTGGTAGAGGTAAAAATATTGGTTAAAAGCCACTTCTTGGTGAAAATCACTCAGGGTAAATTTTTTGTGATGGACTGTCAAGAAATTGAAACAAGCAAAAACCAAAAAACCCATAAATAAATAAACATAACGAATACTCCACCTTCCTCTTAATTATCTTTATGTCAATTTCAAGACATAAATTTAATGAGAAGAAATATTATTACTTAAAGATAGCAAGTATCACAAGCTAGGGTTTGTGACCTCACAATCACAATTGCATTGTGACATCATTAAGTAATGACATCATCAGACAGCGAAATATTGAATTTTTACTTATGTGATAAAGAATATCAGATTTCTCTGTATATGCCCAATTGAAAATAATTATCTGTCAAGTTGGACACCTCATCTTGGTTAAAGTTTTTTTGAACAGCAAAATTTTAAATGCTGTGTTTTAATTTTTTCTTTTCTTTTAAAAGATATTAAAAAGAAATTGTTAAAAAAAACGTAAAAACAGAAATAAAAAAACAACTCTAGAATTGACTGGTATTGAACTCCAACCATGAGATTATAACTTCTGCACATTACACTCACAGCCACAGAAGAAACCTGATTGGGCACAAATTCATGAGGAAGAAATCCTGTCATGATATTGATTTTTGAAGACAAGCAGGCTTCACTGTATATGCCCAATTAAAAATTTAAAAACCTGTCTCCTGACTTTAATTTTCAAATAAATTACACCAAATTTGGATGAATCTGTCTGTACCCCATGAAATACCTGCCCACCAAATTTGAGCTTGATTGATGTTATAGTTTTTGAGTTATAAGGGCCAAACGGTGCACAGACAGACAGACAGACAGACAGAAACAAACTGATCACAACAACCCTCTCCTATTGTCGAGCGTTAACAATAGGCGCAGAAACAACACTACTAATACTACCGAGTTTAGTTGCAGATATATATCATATGTTTGTTTTCAACCCAAGTACAGAAATGGCGTGAGCTTGTATGTTTAATACCTTCACAGTCAGAGTAATCCACCATCATTATGCAAAGTAGTGGACAATATTTAAGTAATACCTAGAGGCAAGTTTAAGTGGAAAACAACAACACATGCTAGTTTTTCAAGACAATCACAATCAGTCAGTAAAATTACAGTCAGCTACATTTAAAATTAACAGCCCTTGAATTGCTGTGTGCTATAACTTACCAGTAAAATTGTGTTTATGATTTTATTAGAGTTTTTCCCCGTGGATATTGTATAGGTCAAGCCATGCCAGAAAATTATGCAAGAACTGAGTACAAGCTTGTGCAATGTGAAGAATTGAGCATTGGCAAGTAACTACCGAAGATCATTGGCAAGAGATCTGTGGGAGGCATGTATGGTATTGCTAAAGCCTCACTTTTGTTCAACATCCTTCCATTCTAACTACCATATTGTGGACCATTTTTACTTTAAGTCACTCCCTTTTTCTGACTGAATGTCAGTGATGCTGATAAATGTCAGTCATAACGAGCTCTTCCATACATTCTGATATTTTTTCCTAGCTTGTTACTATTTATTTAGGTTAACATTCCTTTTATTTATTTATTGAGTGTTTTACGTTGTACCTAGTTATATTGTGACAGGTAGCTGGAAAGGCAGAGGGATCCAGCACATAAAGTTGATCAAGGTTTTGTACTGCAAACTGCTTGGCCAATGACAAGCAACTACCAGTTTTCACGTATGAGGTCAGGCTGGGATTAAAACTCTGATCTCAGAGGTGGGAGATGAGTGTGTTACCACTGTGTCAGTGTTTCTCCAAAATTGCTTTCAACACATTGCATAGGTTACGCCATTGAGGGTAGTTTCAGTGGCAGAGGAGACCAGCGTATACTAGGTGGTTCTGCAATTAAAACTTTTGGACATCTGCAAGCAACTACCAATTCTCCCACATGGGGTCGGCCCGTTGTATGACTGCTAACCTCAGAGGACGTAGGAGAGTGTAGACTGTACATGAACAAGGTAAAAATTGAAATGTTTATCCCTCTGACCACTTGAGGTTATGTGATGATAAACACTCATTAAGTCACAAATACTGTTATGAGCTGAATATCAAACACATTGTCACATAGGTGAGAATCTAGTGTTTATATTATCAACCACCCTATCATTGAAGTGATCTGTTTACTAATGCACGGCACTGAGAGGTTAGTGTACATAACATCCCAATTTCCCTCTTAATGTGTTTTTTTGTTTGTCGGGCCTTAGCGTCTACTTTGTTAGACTGAGATTAAAGGGCATAAATGCTAGCTCTAAGTTAAATTATGTCTGCACCTACAACGAGTATTAAAGTCTCCAGACATCTCACACTTCCTTGCAGTGTCTGATTCTTTATCTTTGCCAGAATTTGTTTCCTCTTGCCAACTATCCAGGTATTAAGCCTTGTGAACAAAGCACCAAGAAGTCCACCCACTACACCCAGCACTACAGCGGGAAGGATGATCAAGATATGCATCTGTATGGGTTCTGTGACCTGAGAAAATGAAACCAGTACAAATCTGGAGTATAGACATATTGTTGCTATCCCAGTAAACTTTAAAAACGTTTTAAAATGGTTTAAATGTTTAAAAAAACGTTTTAAACCCTATTTAAACCCTACAGTATAAACCCAAACGTTTTAAAGTCATCATTTACATTGTAATGTTTAAAAAGGTTAATAGACATTCTCTATACAAATACTTTTACTGATAACATTTAATAAACGTTTATAAAATAACTAAAAAAAACTGAAGTTTGACTGGAAACGTTTTAAAAACATTTATGAAATACCCCATAAAAGGTTATGCTGGAAATGTGTAATAAACGACATACACATAACATTTAAACAACATTTGTTGACCCAGTTTTGCAAATGTTTGCTCTGAAAATATTTTGCCAACATTTAGTTGCAACCGGATTTCATCCCGTCATTCTAAAACGTTTTTAAAATGTTTTAAATCATAAAAGTAAGAATTGAATGGGTCACAATTTTTTAAGCTACTATCTTACAATTTTAGACTTAAAATAATTATTTTATTGGTGAGCAACCTAAAACATGTTGAATTTGACCTCTGATCTGATATTTACAGATCATCAAGTGCAGATGACTTGCTTGATTTTGCAAACTGTTTGATGTACCAATCAGCAACTCATATTATTATTTTTACTATTACTTTACTCATGTTTGTGTACATTAATCCTTACTCCTGGGAGCTCCTCATCCCTCAATCTGGATTTTCTTAGTTTAATGAAATATACTGCTTGGCATTGTAACTTAGTAAAAATTAATGCAAGAGAATTTCTTAAAGATGAAAAATTGTTGAAGTTTTATTCTAGCTAAAATTTTGACTTATACAGTATCTGCTGTCTACACCATGTTGTCTTCACTTACCCAACTGATGTGTGACTAGGTGTTTTAATGTTACATGTCCCATTTATATTTGTGCTTGCAAAGTATTTTGTCTCAAGTAGTTCCTCAAGATTATACTTGAATCCTAATCTGTACATAATGAATTTACCAATTATCCCATAATTCATAACACAAACTGATCACAAAGATTTCATGATTAAAAATGGCCTACTTTTACTACAGATGCTGTTCTACCTTCTGACTAAATTCATATTTTAAATAAAATGTCCATGAAGAAAATGTGGTGAAAAATAACTTACAGTAATCCTGAGCAAGCCAAACGGTTCCCGATATTCATATCCATTAAATGCCGTGTTGAATAAACTGGCCACTAGGGCGGCGATACTGCTGCAGAAGAAAGTCTGCCAGCAGAGAGCTTTACTCCAGAATGAGGTCAAGTCTTCCATGGCAAATAAAAGACCTGAGAAAAGTACCAAAATATGTCTTCATACCGTTTACAACATAGACCTCTGAGGACAGGGGTTGTACTATGGGTCCCTGACTTATGTTTTAACTCACTAGTGGCCCAACAATATCAAGTGGTTTTCTGTACTAAAACCTTCAGGTAACATATACACTGATTGTTTCACCTGTATACAACCGGCTCTGACATGACCTATTCAATACATTCAAACATATATAGAGCCTAAACAAATTCAAACACAACTAGAAAAGTTCCTGGACACAGACATTGATTGGGAACTACACCAAAATCTGCTAATCTGATAGTTGCTCCTTGTCACATTGTCAATATTTTCTGAAAATTTCATCTGTCTACATATCTTCAGGTTACTTGGGAAACAAACAAAAAATCGCACACTGTGATTCAATGTGCACACCATTTACCTTCAAAGCAATGTAAATTATTTATTATCATAAATCTAAGTTTTTGCATATCATACAACTGATTTTTAATGAGGTAGCAGATATGTCCTTTATCAATGGGTGCTGTATAGTAAAGGTACCCAAATTCTTTGAACAATGTCACGTTGATACACACTGCTCATATATATCCATGTATTCGGATGAACATGTTCTGAATTGTAACAGCTCCCCTTACTGGAAAATCCAAATGTTACCCCAACCCTTATTTTTATATTTAGGTAAAACCAATATTCATATATTACATCACACGTATTTGAATATATATATAAATGTCACATCACCTCACACTGATGCCTTAAAATATTAGTAAACCTCCTCTTATTGGTTTAACCTCACCATTTGAAACTCATAAATGCAATCTCATGCCTAATTGGATAAGTATGAAAAATCTCACCTCCTATTGGTGCATTGAAAGCAGCTGCTACTCCAGCAGCTACGCCTGCTGTAGTGAAGGCACGCCTGAAATGTTTACACTTTTGCTAAGAAATATTTTTGTCAATTCATCCATAAGATCAATTTTATATTGAATTTCACTCTTCATTATCATGATTGTGTTTTTTTCTCGGTTATTTTATCCTTTGGGATGTCATGAAAATCTTAACAAAAATAATAAGTACTAACCTGTCTTCCGGATTTCTGAACTTGGCAAACCATTTTGGCTTAAACTCACAAGCCTTAGATTTGAATTGACCTACTCCACTGCCAATAATTGCCCTTAAAATAAGAAACAATAGAATAGCCTTCCCTTCACACTTCCGTGAAATATAAGGCAAGAATACTTCTGTTGAATGTGTTCATGATTCTACCAGATGTAACATCCTTGTGTGTATAACCTGAAATATCTTACAATTCAAAATATGGCTAATTGCATAGAAAGTTCTATAACATGAGCAACCAGTACATCAGAAAAACTCCATCTATATGCTTCACCTAAAAATGCCAGCATCAGCTGCTCCAAGTGTTATTTCCTTTAAGTTCCTCCCTTTCGACTGTAAAGCTATTTATCCCTAAAACAAATTTATTAGCCATTGAGCAACTACATTCCGGAACTATCTCCATCTTCGTTTAACAAGCATGTCATCAGTAACATTTTAAGGAAACCTTTTAAGACTAACCTCATAAGGTTAAGTTCCCCACCTAGAATATTCCGTTTAATCCCAACAACGTGAATTAGTGACCTTTCAAGACCTTTATCATGATCCTTAGCCATTACTCTATTAGTTTATGAGGTCTGTACAGTTGCAACAATACTAACTATGTTAGACTTTTGCAGAGCATAAACTCTGTACTTGCAGTGACATATAAAACTAAATCACTGTGCTGGAATCAAATTAGACAAGTATTAGTCTTTAAATGAATAATGCCTTGCTGAGTAAGGTGGTTTAAAATGTTCATTTGAAACGGAAAGGCAAGACACCATGATTATCAAGAAACAAGTCATTGTAAAACATTGGGGCAGGTTCTAATCCACCTTATGGAAACACATGGAATTTACTAGACAGCCTGCACCGATGTAATATAAACTTATAACTTGAAAATATTCACACTTTTGAAAAATAATATAGGAAGATGTGGTAGTAACTTACCCCATGGCAATGATTGGACCCTGGGTGCCAGTTAGAAGTCCACTACTCACTGCAAACACTAGAGATATGAACTTGACCACTAAGTTTTTAACGGAAAATACTCCATGTACCACAACACCATTTAGGTAGGAGATCACTTCTGGCACCCCTGAACCAACTGCAGGAGGGTGGACAAACTGAAAGACATTGTCAGAATAAAGAAAATGCATGACAAAAATAGCAAAACTGTTGGATTGGCAACTGTCTGTTGTAATCTACAAAGCAAACAGTGTTTGCATATTTAAATGAATTGGTTTTCTTTTTTTAAAATTAATATATAGATAATGGCCAAGTAGCGCTCCATTATGTAAATTTAATGGCCTGAGGCCCTTTGGTGTGAATACCATATGGGGATTTCACTAAATTAGTTCTGTGGTTGTTTTTTTTATCTCAATACACAATAAACATTGTTTACCATGTGTGCCACTGGTTTTCCTTTATGGAAAAATATAATTTTGGATAAAGCTTGAAAAGTTTTAATATAATCTGACTACCACAAAATTTAACCATGGATAATGATAATCGATAAAATATAGGTCTGTGACTTACAGAAAGCACTTTCCCCCAAAAAATTTGACTGCTTATTTAACAATGCTGTGGATAATTTGTTGTGGTGAGTGTTTCATGTTACTTAATTAATCTGTGCTTATTTTAAAACAGTAAGTTATTATTTTTGTGTTTCAATCATTGAAAGTACTAGAAACTGGAGAATTGTTTTATTTTGTGTTGAAGTTTTTGTGTTTCTCAAGATTTTTATTTTGTGTGCTTCTTTGTCTCTTAATTTGGTATCAAGAAAAAATGCCTCCTGGAAAGATTGTCTCCTGGAAAAAAAGCCTCATAGAAAGAATGCCTACTCCACATTTTGTATTTCAGTAATACCTCCTATGAAAATTAATCCACAACATTAAGAAAAAAATTCATTTCAACCACAAACAGTGTATCATTTTAGAAGTACATAACAAACTCTAATAAGAAAAATGTAAATCTTTGTTTTAAATTTAAAAACATTGAAAATTTAAATCAAATTTAAACCCAGCAGTAATGCATTTGAGAACTGCATTTTTGGACTACGTTTTTTTCTCGTTTTACTTGAGTAAATTTTGAGCCACTAAAACACTCCTTTTAATATAGTATGCTGGGTTAAATTTTCACAGTGAGTTTGTTTGAAAGTTAGCTGCTCCTTTGATTAAGTTCAAAGATTATTATAAAGTCAGATTGTACGAAAATGCAAAGAATTACAAAATATCCAACTTTAAAAATTAAATTGCTTGTTTTGTATTTGTCAGGAGGTATTTTTTCAAGCTAGTATTTTTCCATGAGGTATTTTTCTATGAATACTGAATGTCATTCAGAATTGAAAAGACTTTGTAAATGTACCCACTGAACTAATTAATATGAAAGAATTTGTGAAAACATTTCAATATTGAATGCATTGTGCTGAGGATGACTGGCAAATACTAAGTGTCCTTTTGTTCTTGGGAGACTGTCCATTGAACTGAACCACAATCTACTGTTAGAAAATAATATAGTGTTAACTCTCCATTATGCAAAAATAATGGAGAGTTGAGACAATGGAAGGGCCGCCCATTTGGGTTTTATATATTGTTAAACAATGACTAGTGGTGACAAAGAACGGAGGACAGAAATGCATACAATTCAGACACTAGCACAATTCACTGGACAAACATGGAGAAAAACGTTCTTTAATTGAGCTGACAATCAGCATGCTGCTTATAATATATTTGGTGTTTGTATTTCAAATAAAATGGTCTTGATAACATGATACTTGAGGTGCCATCTCCTCCCTTGTAATAATCAACATCTTAATCTCTAGCCATTTACTCTGGATGCAGTGTAATCGGTATAAAATTGTGGTTTTTCACGCCATGGTCATATAGCAACAGCCCCTCAATCCATCCCGTAGGTTGCTTTGTACTAGATTTGACCCCATGATTACGGAGGCGAGAGTCATGTGAATAGTATCAAACTAGTCCAACAAGGTCCCTGAATCATATAAATACAAGGAAAATGGTGAGTTGAATCAGTCTCTTAGAGAGGGATTGTTCTGCTCACAATTCCACTGTGGTGAGTTTTTATCCTGACTGGCCAAAATATGCAGTCTGGAGCAAACTGATCAAAGATACAACCACATTGTTACACTCATGAAGGATAGGCATGGCCATGGCAATTCTAGATGCCCAGTCTATTTTTCAAACATGTTAAAAGCAATATTTACTGAACCTCTACATATCTTGTCCACTCATCACATGGTATGACTAATCATCCTTTCAAAACGGGAGCACAGTGATCGGATTCCAAAAGAAGATTAATCTTATATGCTGCTTAAGGATGTGCAGAATTTCCTGTTACAAATAAACTATATTAATCTTGGTGGGCAGTCTTATATTTTTGGTGGAGACAAACGACATAATTTATTTGTGATATCTAGTTTTCCCAGCTGTTTGACAGGAGTAGCCATAACATCAACCATTGTTTGAAATCCACTAGGTCTTACAATGTATAACAAATGTGGAACTGGGAAAGTATTTGTTTGATTTCTCAAACTGTCTTTGTGCTGGTACTTACCACCACCAGAAGGGAACCAATTAGAATGTACAGACTGGCAGTCCCCCAAACTATCAACCACGTCTGTGTCAACTGGTCTTCCTACAGTAAAACATGCAAAATGAATGATGGGATAATATTTTAATAATTTTATTGTGATAATATACTTGGGAAAGATAGCATTCTAGCAGATTAAGCACAACCTGTGATAATCCGACAGGTTAATAGTGATTTGCATGATATCATAAATATGTTGATGCTATTTAAACTAATGTACCCATCCTTGATAAAGTTTTCAAGTCTTTATGAAATTGTATTCTTCTAATTACACAAAGAAGTAAACAAAACAGATGGGTTGTGGTAATGCTAGACCAAAACATTTCAAACTGACAACTCTCACTAATATATCCTAATAAGTTTTAAAGGTTCAGAGGGAAACTGCAGCAACAGTTAAAAGTAGGGTAAAGTGAAAAGTGGGAAGATTTAGAAATACTGTCTAATCCACAGGTAGGAATCAAGAAAGTACCATGATTATCGAAAAGGATAAGGCAAGGGTATTGTAATTAGGTCTGTTTGTCTGTGCGCATAACTCAAAAACTATATGTCAGATTGGGGCGGTCATATTTTCACACCAGTTTGGGTTCTACTCATAACTCAGTCCTCAAAGAAGATCTATATCTTGATCCAGATTGCAGATCCAAAATTGTGCTTGTGTGCGCTTTCATTAACATTTGCAAGCATAGCTCAAATCTGTTCAAGATCATGTTTTCCAACAAGGTGAGGTTTATCTGAATCTTAGCCATATTTTAAGTTTATCTGGATCTGGATCTGATGATTCTAATCCAGATAAAAAATTCAGAATTTTTTTGGGATGTTTTCAGCAAGCTAAATTGGTTGGGTAATCAGTACAGTTTTTACAGTATACACCAGTGGGAAGTAACCTGGTCGTTATCGGTCTAATATGGCAATGCCTGTTTAACATGGGCTGTACTTGCATCTCTAGCTTAGTACACGAAATACTTTAAGTCTGTCCAAATATTATGTTGGGTTTTGAATGGTATGTACCAACTCGGTCTTTGGCCTTGGAACTTAGCTCACAGGCTTTAGTTAGAATGTGTTAATGTAGAGATTAAGTAAAATGTAACAATGGTCAAACTTTTGCTTCTATTGGAATCAAAGATTCTAGGGTCGGTTAGCTGAGTCGGGGATTGGGGACAAAAATAAGAAAAACAAAACTGCAGGGAAAATATGGGTTTCACCTCTCCGACAAGATGTAGTACATTACGCCTTGTCTGGATCCAGATCCCGACCTGACTTGGAATCAGGATGTTTTTCAAGCCATACTGACAAGCTGACAAGACTGGAGCAGTCGATCCACCCCAACCAGACTGATTAATTTCTGGGGTTGGGATCACGAATTGGTATCCAAGCAACGCTACATGAACCCCTAGTTACTGTTGTTACTCATCACTTATTACTGTAAAGATTCCAGCTGTACACCAGAGAAACTTTTCACAGAAGCTTATGGCCTTGTTGATTTTATCGAGTTAAATATTTTGATTTTTATTCTGATTTGCAGGCCAAAAAAGGACACATCTGAACCCAGAACCACCACCTGCCATAAAGCCAGCACCTTCACCACAGCAACCACCACCACCCAGACCAAGATCAAGAAGGAAGCCACAAAACTACTGGGTCGTATCATGGATTCTTTGAAAATTGATATCCCAGATTACAAGAATTTTTTCAGGATACCCCTTTTTTTGACCTCTTTGGAGAATGCAAGCACCACCGAATCAGAAGGAAAGTCAACAATTTTAGGAAGCCCTTAGATATTAGATTGTAACTGGCAATAATACAGTGTCACTGGAAGGTTGGCCGAACCACCATATCTAAAATGCATCCCCATAGTCTGCAGGGCCACAGTTGCTGAATTCCAGGAAGAGTGTTTGATCTGCCCTGCCACTCCAGAAGACTGGAAACAGATTGCAGAGAAGTTCAGGACCATATGGAATATCCCCCATGCTCTTGGGGCATTAGATTTTAATTCTAATTCTTATTGGACTTTTACAGCTCTTAATCTCCCCTATTCAAATGGGACTCTAAGTGCAACAAAACCAAAACAGTCAACCAGTTGCAATATCCAGGGACAGAAAAATGCCAATCATCACAGAGAACGCCAGGGGGTGAGTAACACTAAGGTGGGTATGCCTTGGTGTACATGTAGGTTTTGAGCTGCTTTCTAAAAGAGGCTAGGGAGAGAGATGTACAAATCTCATGTTTTTTCACAGATTTTGGATGTTTCCTACATGACAGTAGTGTGTTTCAAAAGTCCATATCAGTCAAGACTAATTTTACATACGCCATTGTCATTGACAGACAAAATCTTTAAACTCTTTAATATTACCTTAGCATATCCTTTGGCTGTGGTCCATTTCAATGTATCAAACAACTGCAGACTTTGTTTTAACAAAACAGCAGTCAGTCCTATGAGTACTCCTGTAAAATGTTCTTATAATTTAATATCCAAATGATTATTTTTAAATTTCTCAGTTAAACATTTATTTTCCTAAATACATAATAGTTCTTATTCTACAGTGATCAATTTTGTTGGAGTAAACTTGACATTTTTGTTGACTGCATTTGTATAAAAGACTACTTTGTGAAATAAAATGGATACTAACACATAAATTGGGAGGTTAAACCATAGCTGTTAAATCATTTCATGCAGTGTCATAAAATATTAATTGTTTAATACTGAATAGAGATTTGGAATGATAGAACTTGTGACAGATACATTCAGGAACTGTGGAATATACCCATGTATAAATGAGGGAACACTTCGACAGGTAAGATTAAAATGTGACAATCTAGTGAATTAAAAATGAAAATGATTTTCTCAGGAAAAAGCAACTGTGATGCAATACACTACTACGGAAATCCTGAAATAATTGTCTGAGGACTGATTAGTTTTCGCTTTATTTGGTTCTATTCTTTTTTAAAATACTAGGAAAATAATTGTCTATATTTCTACATTATGTATTGTTTAGTCGTACCATTTTGTGCTATATATATGAAAGAAATAACAAAAAGAATTTGTGCAGATTGTAGTTCAATTATAATAGTAGTTAAATAACATTCAGTCATCCTTAAGGTTTTAAACTTTCTGATAAGAACGGTTGAATGCATAAATCTATATATACGTTCCTAAAGAAACAGAATCTGGAGAGAGATAAGATAAAATTATGGAGACATGCCATTCATACAATTTTTCATGCAATAAATTGTTAAATATTTGAAGTAGCTGACATTTATCTATAAATGAAATATTGAAGTATTGGTATTGAACAATAAAAACATACCTGATATCAACAAAAGAAGCCACCGGTCACAGTTATACCTGTAAGTGTAGTTAACTTGGCATCCACATAAGATATCACAAAATAAAGTTCAATGTATGTTGAAATAATGGCAATGTGTTACCAAGGAAATGGTATGAGAATTATCATTATTACAAACCTCAAAATTAATAACCTATTATCAGTTATACTGTTTATTGCTACCTTTTCTTAAAGTTAATGTTACTCATCATAAGTTTTCATGTTTAATCTTTGTCAGACCTCAAACCCGATTTTAAGATTAACTATTGTATCATAAGAAAGCCTCATATAACAAACTTTGAAGGGTAAACTTCATTTCACTCTGTAAATAAGAAAACCACTCAAATAAACAGATATTCGGTCAAATTCAGGTTATTGGGCATGTATGCACACTGTACACAGAATTACTTTGGAGATCGAGTAATAAGTAAAATCTCTTTGTATGATTATTATAGTGTAAGTTTTTGAATAAATTATATCAAAAGCTTACCCTCAAAGAAAATACCCTTTACAATGTGTTTTGAAAAAGATCTCCGAGCTGCCAAATTGGGTTGTCTGTAATTTTAAATAACTACTTAGGGGACTAATTCGTGTATTGTTTTATTGAATAGGGATTTATGTTGTTTCAGCACATTGTAAAGGTATAGTTCAGATGGTTCAAAATTGTTCATTAAAATCTATTAGACGCTGGCCGGTAGGCACTTACTTATCCACTTCAAGTTACACGTCAATCAAAGCAAGCACCTGAGGCACGAGAGGCAAGAGTATCTCCCACCAAGCTTCCGTGCAGTTTGCAAACTGAAGATATTTATTTGTTCAGTATGATTCAGATGAAAAGAACATCAAAAGAACACTAGGTAAAGGTTTCAGACCTGCTAGTGTGGGGACTACCGATTGATTGTTTTTTGTTCTAATTTATAAGTAAAAGTTATAGTTTATCTATCCACAGCCTGAGAAATATTTGGACAGAGAGTATTGTTACCTTCAGAAGTCGAACCTGCGCAGGGGTGACATCCAGTGATGTGATCTCAAACTTGCTAACCACTAAAGCACAGAGACCTATATTACTAATTGAAAATAAAATCTTAATCCCATATTATTGAATCAATTAAAGAGTTTATATCCGCCAGTTGTTAAATTTTAAATAATCATTATTAGCAATTATTAGAAATCTGTTCTTTTGTGAGACCTTATTGTATCCCCTGTCACATGTATATGAGTAGTACGTTCATCCTTCATTCGACATTTTTCAAACCAATGTTATTTATAAAATATGTTCCAAACCTTAAGGTCTTTTCAGGCAGATTTTGGAGCCACTTTATGTAGATCTGCGAGTGAGACGGTTGGTAGGATATGCTACTATACTGCTGCAGCTGTAACTGTTGCTGTAGTGTGAAATGTTGCTGATGATTCTGAGCACTGAAGGACGACAGTCTTCTCAAGAAAAGAGAAGGTCTTCTAGTTTGCTGGTGTGTCTGATAAATGTAAATTTTACATATATTTCAACCATTGTGCAATATTTCAGGTAAGTGGTTAGTACAGTGTTTTCGGAATCAGTTCTGAAGTTTCATGTAGTTGATTTGCATCCTGACCTGGATTAAAAGTTGGGGAACTGTCAGTTGCTTGTTTGTACCAAACGGTTTTAGTGTATCATCTTGGCCCACTTGTTTTCTTACATCGTCTGACCTACTACCTGCCATGAAATAACCTTTATGGTGTGCTGAACCAACCAACCAACCCCCCAACCAACCACCCAACCAATTTTTCAGCTAACTTTTGGAAATTGAAAAAAGGCAATCAGTCTAGGTTTATTATGCTTTGAAATCATTTTACGAGTAAGCAATTTAGTGTTTAACAAGTAAAACTTACATAACTTGAGGTTCAGTAAGTTACAACTAAAACTTGCCTGATAGTTTGACTTTGGCTTGTTAGATAGCTTCTCAGTGTGCACTCTTGTCGACCTCACTTTGCTTTCTGCTCTTGAGACAGTTTCTGGAGACAACTGGCTGCTGGTAAGATAAAAACCTATACCATTACATTGTGGATGTATGTTTCTTGTTTTATTCATTTGTTTATTTATTTGCTTCTTTTCAATATGAGTTTCCAATCAAACTCGGTTTGCATTATTTGACTTGTGAGATACAAGTGTCTTTATCTGTAGGACCAGGTTATGTGGCTGTTTCAGAAGGTAGTATCATTAGTGTAATGGGGGTCTGCCACTGTGGTCTAGTGGGTAACACACTTGTCTAGGAACTCAGAGGATTTGGGTTCAAACCAAGGTACAGGCAGATACATAGTGTCTCGGATGACCACTTAAAATGGCGGTCCTCTGTCATTGGGTCATATCCCCAGTAGCAGGCTAAAGAACCTCAACGACATTGATAAATGGTCATCCTTGATCCTCTATCTTTCAGTTAGGGGGATGTCAGTTACTTGTGAGTTAGGGCTGTACCTGTGCAGTTGGATGGGTCAAATAACTCTTCGAGTCCTGTAGTATATGGAGATATTGCACTGAGTATAAATACATAATAAAAAAGTTTAATAGAAAGTTTACTATTAGAGATGAAAATCCTCTAAAGTTTAATATTTGGTATATTTAACGCTCGATGATAGGAGAGGGTTATTGTGATCAGTTTGTTTCTGTCTGTCCGTCTGTCTGTCTGTCTGTGCACCGTTTCGCCCTTATAACTCAAAAACTATAACACCAATCAAGCTCAAATTTGGTCGGCAGATATTTCATGGGGTACAGACGGATTCTTGAAAATTTGGTGTAATTTGTGTGAAAATTAAAGCCAGGAGAGGGTTTTTCTTATTTGTAATTGGGCTTTTACAGTGAAATCTGCTTCCCTATCTGTGCACCGTTTTTTCCCTTATAACTCAAAAACTACAACATCAATCAATTTCAAATTTGGTGGGAAGGTATTTCATGGGGCACAGACAGATTCTGCCAAATTTGGTGTAATTTGCCTGAAAATTAAAGCCAGGAGAGAGTTTTTCTTATTTTTAATAGGGAATTCACAGTGAAACTGCTTCTCTTCATCACATACGTCAAAAATCAAAATTTGCTTTCTGATGATGTCATCACTCAGTGATGTCACAATGCAACTGTCATTGTGAGGTCACAAACCTAGCTTGTGATACTTGCTGACTTTAAGTAAAAATATTTCTTCTCATTTTATGGCTTGAAATTGACATAAACATAATAAAGAGGGAGGTGATATATTCATTATTTTTATTAATTATTATTTCTGTTTTATTTTCTCTTTTTTCTTTCAATACCTTGACAGTCCATCACAAAAAATTACCATGCGTGATTTTCACCAAGAAGTGATCTTTAAGCAATATTTTTACCTCCACCAGCAGTTTATATTTTTGTGTGCTAATTGTTTGTCTCTTTGTTTTTTTGTTTTTTTGTGTGTGTGTGTTTACATTACTCTAGAACTAATGAACAGATCTTTATTTAAAAATTTGTGGGTAGGACCTGACTGAAGGAAGAAGTTACTAAAAGAAAGATCTGATTCTTATTTTGGATACAAAAAAATCATGATTTTTCAGAGGTCCCATTTCAATGTATTTTTAATGACTTTAGCTTTCTACTTGATATTTCTATGAAGATTAATTTACATGTGTGGTTTTATTTCATTGTCTTCCGTACAATACTTTATATCACTTGAGAGACTGGTCACTAAGAGTCAAGCATTTTGCTCTCTTTGAGTGCATCTTGTTAGCACTTTTTAACAAGTGCTAAATATAACAAACAAAGAAACATATAAACAAGAGCACTCGAAGGAAAAAGCCAAGTGTAGACTTTACAAAATTTTTGCACAGGGCAATAACTAAATGATCTCACTCATTTCACCCTTGCTCACATTAGTGCTCTGTTATGCAGATGATTCTGGAACAAAATTGTTCCAGAATCAAGGATATTGACCCGATCATGCCCAAATTTAAATCAATTCTTCCTTGTAACAGTTCTGACGCTTCCTAAAAATTCCATAACGATCTCTGCAGCGGCGTTAGAGTTATACTGTAAATAAACAAACTTACAAATTAACAAGCAAACAGTCTGAGTAATATACCTTGCTAAAATTTTGCACAGTAAAATTTTTACAAATTAACAAACAAATGATCGTGAACTTAATACCTCCTTGGAGAAGGTAAAATTCTGCTGACTGCTTATATGTGCAATATACCACAGCAGTTTTTAAATATTTTATCTACCATTTACCATATTTCTCCTAAAGGGGGGATACAGACAGGGATATATATGTAATTTCCGTGTTTACCGGAGCCACTTACTATGGACAATTAGCCTTACAATATGGCCTACAAGTGCGGATGTTTCCTACAATAATGTTATGTGCATCATAAGGTAGTCTACAGAGTCTCTGCACACTTTTGTTTCATTAAAATCCCTGCAGAAATGGCGGAGGGGGCACAAGTTAAAAGCTAAAGTTTTCTTTCCACTGGTGCCCTAATGTATGGCATCTTTTTCCATTCTTTCTCTTCATATTGATTTATTCTAGTCATACAAAATTGTGAACGATAAAAGTAAAACATCCCTCACTCTACATATACCAAAAGTATACAATGTCTTATAGGCTAACCAATACAACAGTGTAATTATAGGCTTATAGACTAACCAATACAACAGTGTAATTATAGGCTTATAGGCTAACCAATACAACAGTGCAATTAAATTAAATTTCAATGGCAGTATTTCCACGCTGGCCAAACTGGGAGAAAAAAAAATGAAGTCTTATCTCTAACTGAACAGAGAGATTAAATATAATACGAGTATGATTTGCATAATTTATTTAAATGGTATGATTAACCAGAGAGTAGCCAATATAATAGTAAGAAGGCTTACCTTATCTCGCCATTCAAGGTCTCCAACATTTCACCAGAAGAGTGTCCCCAATTCACCATTCCTGATGTAGGTTTCAGTGTTATCATGTCGCCCATATTTTCTGACCTTATGTTAATTCGATTAAATCACATATATCAACCAAATTTTATAGTTTCCTTCAGATTTAGACTCTAAGGAAAACACTATTTGTGGATTAATATTTCGAACCAAAATTGTAATGTGCAATGAAGAATTATATATGAGTGTCGAATGTGACAATGCTGAAAAAAGTAAACAATTAACAATAGAAAAGCACATAATACAGTATGTAGTGGTGATAAAAGCATCAATATAAAACATTACTAGTTTTTCACAAGGTTGCTTTTCTGTTGCCACAATGATTTTTGTATCATTATAAAAGGATACTTACAGTATGATTGATATATAGGATTTGAACAAACTCTTAATGGTTTCAGAGATGATCTGAAATGATGGTTGGTAGTTTTCAGCGAGAACAAATAAGAAGGCTAAACATGTCTAACATCAAATATATGTATGGGGATTTGATAACAAATATGATCAAGCTTGAATTAATATGGACCTGTTGCCTAAACCATATTACAAACAAGAAGGGTATAACATCTCTAAACCCTCTGGGTTATTACCCATCACTTCTACAAAGGCTACAACTGTTTAAGGAATTAAACAGTCCGTTCGATATGCTTTGAATACAACAAAACCACAATCTATTAAAACACATCTTGTGTCTGGATTGTTTTCAACAAGCTTACAATATCTCAAGTAAATCTACTTGATGTTTTTAGCTGTTTTACATGAATAGTTAACATATGTGACGTAAATCACAACAAACTGGACTATATACAGGATATCTCACATCACTTGACTCTTATTCAACGAGAAAAACTGCACCATGTAAAATAACCTTTTTAATGGAACTTTTATTTCTGGTTCATATAGCTTAGTTATAAGTCTAGTTGATGTTCAAAACATTTGCTTTGGATGAAACTCTGCACTTGGCTATACCTGCATCCATATGTCTGTTTCTTTGTCCCAGCGCAAAGCATTTGTTTGTTTCAGAAATAGGCCAAGAGTAAATTGCCAGTTTTCACTGGTAAAGACCAATACATTTTCTTCATTCTGGAGGCGCATTTGCTTTTGTATATATCCAATGTTTTATACTGTTACCAGCATTATATGTAAAAATAGAGTACTCATTTCTATAATAGCATGTATTCTAAGGAGCAAACAACACCAGCATGGCTATGGTTCATTAGTCTGTGGGCAGGCATGAGTCAGCAACATGTAAAAAGTCATAAACAGGAGAAAATTATGAATTATGGTAGAAATGCATCTAAAAATATACCGTAAGTAGACTCCTAAAGGCTGATGATGTGGAAGGCAGCCTCTTTAACCTTTGGACTTGTGGACTATAGTTGAACCAGAAGATTTATATTTACACATGATCTGGGCTCCCCCTTTAATTATTGACATTATTATTATTTTATTCTGAATCCTTAGTCATAATGTTCTTTTCCTTTTCAACTGACAATGTTTATCAGTGTTACCATGTACTGGTTGTTAGTACACAGTGGATCCGACAAACCTATGTCATTCATCTCCAATGCTCTAGTCACAAGACAGGCAGTATTTTTGGCTGTTAAAACTCCAATACGACACTAGTCACAGTTTTGCTACCAAAGAGCATCAGAATGAGGACAATGTCCTCAGTGTGACACAGAAAATATACAGATAATAGACTGCAAAGACACAGGAACATTACGATCAGTGTTTACCTTAACCGGAGACAGAAAATGGTACAGGATGTAGCAAAAAGCTGTGAGAAGAACTACAGAAATAACAAGACAGCCCAGAGTTACAGGAGGCAATTTGCAGTACCCCTTATGCCACCTGTGGTAGACTGGAATTTTGAGCAGTGTGTAAAACCTCTGCATGAGTTGCCATAACAAGCAATCAGTAGCACAGTATGCATGCAAACTATAGCAGTAGTACATTGAGGAACAGGGTGTCGTACAAATCGTACATAAGGATGCTGTTTTATTTCCCAAATGATCAGAGATGAATATTATTGTTGATTGCATCTTTGCGGGCTTTTTATAGAGGTCACATTTTGAAACCTTTTTAATCTTATATATATATATTTTTTACAAATTAAACTAAATAACAGTGAAATAAAAATCAACAAGAAACACTCGGAGAGAGCAAAATGCTCAAATCAATGTGACGAAATTTTTGTTATTACTGTCACCGCAGTTTTTACAGAAACAAAACCTATTTGCTAAAGGAAATGCTTAAACCTGTTGCATTGAAAACAAAATGATGATGATAATAATGATTGTAAAAACTCTTTGGAATTCCATGGTTTTGAACCTGGGTTGGCAGATTGTCTGTGGTTGTCCCTGCACTGTCCAAATAGAGATCTTGTTTTGGTTTAACTTTTCAGAGAAGAAAAATTAAAATTCTGTGATTGTAAAGATCTTTAGTGCATAATAAAAATATTTAAAAAATGCTGTGATTTTAATTTGCCCCTTTCATCATATAAAAAAACGTAAAAATTATTTTTAAAAAGTAAATGGATAAATAAGAACGGATCCACATGAGGGGGCAAACCCAGGCCCTTGAGCTCACAAATTCAATAATGTACATACAGAGCTACAGTGGGAGATGAGTTTTTTTGATGTTTAAATGGTACCCATTGAATGTGAATATTAAATCAATATCAAGTCAGGATTTCGTCTTCACGATTTTCTATTGTCAATATTTTAGAAAGTTTGCAAATTACAAACATGTTATTTATATTTTTAGAAAGGTATCATTACAGCGCTTCTTCTAGTTTTTATTGTGTAAAAATCCATGCAGAAATTGCAAGTTTAACAATAAAGTTGTGACATATGTGACAAAGAGAAGCAGATTTCTTCTGTATATTCCCAATTGCAAATAAGAAAAATTCTCTCCTGACTCTAATTTACAAAATAATATAATGTATAAAAATCAAATAACATAATGTAGTCACAGAATTAATCAACTTTCACTGGCGCAAACACTAATAATGTTCAAATCAGTCATGCCAACTGGAGTTTGAATTGGGTTCTTGTATTTTAGTTTACAGCAGTAATTTTAATAGTATTCATACAAGCCACTTTGATGAACAGCCCGTGATTGTGCCCGAATTACAGATTTTTATGACACTTATAAACCTGTAGTAGACTTAATATTTATAAAAAATTATAACTGAAAAAAATATAAAGTGGATCATTTAACAAATTTTGAAGTTACACTCTTATCTTTAAATGTACGTAGGTAAATGGTAGGTCAAAGAGGTTGAAACTATTCCACTGGGTTAAAAATTTGAACATAGGCATTGTAATGTTCAAGAAACATATCGCTATGAAACATGTGAAAATGAGTGGATGAATGACTGGGGAACAAAGCATGCATTTTTCTCCCATAGTACAAATCATTCAAAATGTTGCTCAACTATAATCAACACTAGATTAGATATTAAAATTTTGAAAATTTAACTGGATACTAAAGTAGATATATAATTTTGGAATTGGAAATTAATGATGAAAAGTGCACGATAAGCAGTATCTGTGCACCAAATGATGTAAGCTACAAAGAGAAATACTTCAAGGAATGAAAGGAAACATTATTAACCTCTGATGTTGATGAGAGTAGCAACTTAATACTAGGAGGGGATTGGAGTATAATATTACTTGAAACAGGTAGGTACAGTATGCAAACAAGTGCTAAAGATGTGTCATTATTACAAGTTGAAAATATAATACTACAATAAATATACTTCCTGCTTATAGACAGACTAGGCTCAATAAAATGTTGTTGCCTGATATAATTCCCTAATTGACTTATAGACAGATTAGGCTCAATAAAATGTTGTTGCCTGATATAATTCACTAATTCACTTATTGGCATCAACCAATTTGTGTGATTCTTTATGGATATTATTGGACTATCAAGCACTCATTAGTCCCCCCTTCCCTTTCTTTTGAAAATATAATAGCTCATTTTAATTTAAATAGAGAGACATCTTGAGATAATATACATACAGAAAACAAGCCTCTTTATCAAAGAAGACTTGATTATTGGCTAATTAACAATGCATTACAGGATATTATGGTGTTGAGTGATATAATACCAAGCATATATTCCTCAATTATTCTTAGTTTCAATACATTTAATGAAAAATTGTGAGGAAAGGGATACTGCAAATTTACTAGTGTACTTTTAAAAGATAATTTTTACGCAGACAAAGTCAGTGAAAGGTTTAAAGAATGGGTAGGACAACATATAATGTTGAACAATAAACAGGTACAGTGGGAAATATGATTACAATAAACTATAAGTGTCAATAACTTAATCTAGAATAAAATGGATTGAAGAAGGAGAAAAAATTTCAAATTTGTTTTTTAATTTAGAAACGCAAAGCAATGTTTAAAACACATTAGAAAAGTTCAAACAGATTCTGGAAGAGATTAAAATATATCAGAGGAGAAGATTCTATAATAAATTAGTAAGGGCAAAGGAAATAAACATAAATGTAAATGAAGAGACTTGTTTCCTCAACAAAAAAAAACTATCCCTAGCTTAAGCGAATCTCAAAGACAATTGTGTGAAGGGCAAGTCACAATTGAGGAGTGTAAAACTATATTAAATACTTTTAAGGAAAGTAAGAGTCCCCAGGAAACGATGGACTAACAATTGAGTTTTATAAATGCTTTTTGGGATAAAATAAACACATCACTGCTAAGTAGTTTCAACGAAAGTTTTCAAAAGGGGGAAATAAGCAGTAGTCAAAGACAAGATGTTATAACTTTGTTGTAAAAATGGAAAAAAAACACAGATTGTTGCTGAGTAACTGGCATCCAATATCTATATTAAGCATGGATTGTAAGATTTTAACAAAAAAACAGTGACCATGAGAATTCAATATGTACTAAGAAGCATAATTCATGAAAATCAGAGTGAGTTTGTAAAAAGTCGTAAAATAGAATTTGCACTCAGAACTATACAATTAATAATTCAAGCAATGACAAATTGTTCTCATACCTGTTATTATTGACTTTGAAAATTCTTTAGATTCTCTTGAATGGAATTTTACGCTAAAATGCTTTGAAATCTTTAACTTCGGTCCAGATTTAATAAAATGGATCCAAACATTTTACAAAAATGTATCAAATTGTGTAATAAATAATATAATAACTGGTCATTATTTTCAAGTTGGAAGAAGTGTAAGGCAGGGGAGATCCATTATCAAAATACCTCACTAGCTGTATAGAATTACTAGCCATAGCAATAAGATCCAATAAGAACATTAAAGATATACACTTGGATGGCGAAGAAATCAAACTTATGCAAATGATTTAACATGTTCATTAACAGATATACAGTCAGGTCAGGAGGATTTTAGGTTGCTCAAATTTTTTTAATAGTTTTATTAATTCCTCATTTAACAGTACATTTCATATGCATCACATGTTTAACATATAAATCTCAAAATGTTGTTGGTTAGCAACATTCTGCAAGAAGAATGTTCCACATTTTAAGATGGGTGGAGTTTGATTTTGACAAGTTTAATGTTTGGCTGTTAATTTTACAGATGTAAATTTCTGTTTTTATACTATGACTCAAACTGGTATAAAAATTGTTTATTGATAACATTTTTGGGTATTTCTTGGGTATCTTTTTGCATACAAGATTACAAAATTGATTATACTCATTACAGTGTTTCTCTTACTTGGAATTTCTAGTAAAATTTCTAAGACTGTAAAATCTAGACATATCTCTAAAGCCTGAAAAGTGAATTTTTTGATATGCTTCCAGAAAAGGTTTGCTGATTCACAATGATAAATGAAATGTTCTACAGTGTCTGGGTGTTGACAGAAGTCACATTATTTGGTGTCAAAATGACCACATAGAAAAAGATTATAGTTACAACTTACAAATTGATTTATAATTGAATACTGAAAACTTTGTATTCTAGATTCATGACATATATATTGTGGTAGTCTAAAAGCTGAGATCAGTCAAGATTTTTAAGAAATCGGTAATATTCTATCCACTTACAAAAGTAAAATATCTACATATATCTCTTGTGTTTATCTGTGGTAAGGTTTTTTGAGATGAGGAACGTCATATTTAGAGTGACAATCTGTTAAAATTGTTTGAACAGATAACACTTAAATTGAATAATATTAAATCTGAGGGCATGTGGTTAGGCCAAAGCAAATATTCTGTGGCTAAACCTTTTGACATACAGTGGCCAGAAAAATCAATTAGAATTTTGGGTGTATGTGTGAGTCATAATTAAAGAGAGATAGAAGATGCTAATTTTGATAAACCAATTAGAGTTTAGAGCTTCAGCTAAATCTATGGAAATCTAGAAATTTGTCACCGATAGGCAAAGTATTGTTGGTTAAGATATTGGGAATATCAAACATTTAATTTTTAGCAAATTTATTCATATACCAGACAAAAATTAAGAACAAAAATTAACACTATCAAATAGAATACATTTGATAAAACGGATACAGTCAGCAGAAACATATTTATGCAAAGTTGTAGTATGGGAAGCACGGCCTGGCAGGGGCCTGCTTGGTCAGTTGCTAACCTTAAAAGTTTAGGTATTTCTATTTTTGTTGTCCTGATTCCAATGTTCGACCTTTCTGCTTCATTGATTCTGATTCAGGGGATCTTGATCAGGTGAAAAGATCAGGTGACATTGAATTTGTCATTGAAAGGAAAAGCATGTATTAGCAAAGAAAGAATTTTCCCCACCATCCCTCCCTGATACATAATGTGTGATTCAGGCTGGATCAGACAGTTCCCTGATTTAGACTTGTAACACTCGTTTCAGGGCCTCGGTGGGCTCTAGGCAGGGCCAGGCAATTCCCTGGTAGCCCCCTCTCATTTGTGACTCCAAGGATTATTCTTTGGGGAGGCTGTATACATATTGTCAGTTTACCACTAGTTGTCTATGTACGTACAGTATTTTATGTTTTATGTGTCACTAGTTGGCTTTCTTTTAGTATTGGTGTCTGGAAATTCCCATATTGGGCTTTTCCTTGACCTCTTATTTCAAATAACTTTAACATTTTACTAATGTGTAAATAAAATATCCCAAATGTATACCTTCTCTGGATTTGAACTCTTAGAGCTAGAGTTTGACCTTTGACCTAACCTGATGGATTGGGTCAACTTTGACTGTTGACAACTGATGGTGAATATAACATGCATGACTTGGATGTCATAGATAAGGTCGTAAAATATTGCGGATAAAATATTTCCATGTTACTGCAAATTCGATTTGGTAAACATATATTATAGATAAATCAGGAATAGACAATTTGAATATTTTCTTCAGATGTAAATTTAGTGACAGTCCCCCCAAGCCCCCGAGTAACAAAACACATGTTGCGGAGCAACTGGTTTATTATCATACAACAATGTAAATGTAAATGCTTCGAGTATAAATACATGTAACACTAAACTACCTTCATCTACTTTATGTACAGTCCATAAAAGAGATATGTATGTAGTAAATGCCAAGCAATATACACATTAATCTAATTCTACTATATATCATTACAGAATCATAATGCACACATCAATATTATGTATGAGTAAGATATATGACATTACTGTTAATATATATGACATTACTGTTAATTTCACGTAACCTCAGTATAGATTTACATGTTAAACAGCTGAAGTTAAGGTAATCTTATATAAAGATTATGGTATACACCTGGTTAGTTACGAGAAATACATATTACTTAGAGATCTGAAGTTAAGGTGATCTTAGATGAAGATGATGTTATACACCTGGGAGTTATGATATTTACATATTACATGACTTACATATAAAAGACCCTCAAACCCCAAACTAGGAGCATTTATGATTGTATGAGTTGGGCAAATGAATCAGCAATATCTTTACTGTAAGTATTGTTCTCCTGTATATACCTCCACACGCACTCCGACGTCCAGGAGCCATGTTGTTTGATTTTTTGAATGGGGACATGAGAATTATAAGCCAAGGAGGCCCCTGAACGCCGGAATGTGTGGAAAGTAAAATGGTGCTTTGAAAAACCCATTTTCTCATTTAGGCTGGACAGAGTTTTACGTATGCGACTATCAGTGACGACTTGCCACCCAGACAAAGTGTTAATTTGAAACAAAGGGTCCTGAGGAAGTGGTTGATACTGTTGAAGAGCCCTTCTAAGAGCAGCTACAGGACACAATTTAGAACCTCTTAGCCTAGGAAGTGTAAGAACATGTACAGCATCCCTGGTCTGCATAGTTTTAGACCATTTTATGATCAATTTCATATAATTCTTTGAGAAAGACACATCCCCCAGTGTGAGATGTCTTGAGGAATCAAAAATCTTTGACTGCATGAGGGGCCAAATTGGAAATCCTGAGAAAACCGAAAAAAGCAATCAAAAATATAGATTTGAAAATTTGACCTGCATAAATGTGATCACACTGTCGGACCAGATTTGTAAGGGTGTCAAGAGACATGATGTTTTTAGGGGACACAACTAAAGGTCTGTTTAGCTTCATGGATCTAAGGAAATACTTAACTTTGGGATGGTCCAAAAGTTGAAAATTTAAGTCATACAAGGTAAATTTTGCCTTTAAAGCAGATATATGATTAGCCAGCATGGGCACAGACACATTGTTTTTGGCCAGGAACTCCATGTAAGCCAAAATGTGTACCAAAGTGACTTTGTTTATTGACAGTGAACAGCATATACAAAATGCAATGAAAATTCTGAACAACATGGTGTACGCTTGAGTAGTCTTTGGCCTGAATGCAGAATGAAGACGAACTTGAGCTTCTCTGGCCAAGGCTGAGACCGTCGTGTGATCTGAAAGTATAGAATACATTCCATCAGTAGTACATATAGTAACTATATTTCATAATTCAACTCGAGCATTTCTGGATTCGTGACCATCCATGTAGGGTTTTTTATCTCACTAAAAAGACAAGCAATCTGATCCTGTGAGCCCACCCATCTGGACAAGGTATCGGCCACCTTGTTATCTCTACCCCTGATATGAACATAAGACAGAGATATATCAGCAATGGCAGATTCAAACCATATATTTCTGGCTACAGTGGCCAGAAATGGATCTCTGGTTTTTCCTGTCTGGAGAACCTGGACAACTGCATCATTATCACATTTAATAAGCACATGCTTTCTGTGCCATAGCCTGACAAAGATTCTGAGGGCCACTAGTATATTGATCATTTCAAAATGTACGATGGACAGATTTTTGTAGTGTTGAACCAACTTCAAGTGATACACAAAGTTTTGCCATCTGCCCCCTACACCAACTAAACATGCATCAAGCTCCACCACATCGAATGCTTTTTTGTGATCAAAGAACGACACTCCATTGTATTGCATTAGGAATTGGTCAAACCAACGGAGGTCCCGTTTGAAATCATGAGTGAGTGTGATAGAATTTTTGTCATAGTTGGCCCGCAGTAACTGCAACATTCTGTTTAAAAACACTCTGGAAGCCTTGACACATTTGCTGACATACAAAAGGTTGCCAAAAAGTGCCTGAAGTTGACGCTTAGAACAGAAATGACGAGCTTTCCAATCAGTGACCATGTGTACTATTTTTTGAAGCTTTTCAGAAGGTATAGATACAGTAGATTCTACTGTGTTAATCTGAATGCCTAGACAGACAGCAATGGTGCTAGGAGGTGTGAGTTTCTTGACGCTAATGTCTAAACCCAACTGTGGCATCAATTCCTGGAGAGCGTCAAAAGAACGACGCGCGACGCCCGACGCACCGACGCCAAGAAAATCATCGACATAGTTTAGAACTGTGTGACCACGTCGACGCATCATATATCTGACGGCGTCACTGACGCGTTGAAAGATTTGCGTCCCGTGACGCATCCCAAACGGAACGCAAGTGTCGAGATATGACGCCCCTTTCCACTCCAAGCCCAAGAGGTCCAGATCACCAGGATCCACCTTGACGTGGCGAAACGCACGGCTGACGTCAACCTTGAAGACATGACAACCCCTGCCTGCTTGTTTAACTTCATTTACAATATGATCAATTGTGGGGAAGGTGAGATTAAATTCAGTGCCCAAATACGAATCTTTGTCAATACCTGAGTTAACCGAATTATCCCTAGGCCAGGACAAGTCAATTATCACCCTCCTATTTGTGGAGCCACTTTTTTCCCTTGACATGAAGGGGGACACATGACATCCTTGAATTGGGTTAACACCATACGGTCCAATAACAGCCTTATGACTAATCTCCTCAGAAAGGTAAGTGTCAATGTCATTGGGATGTTGAAGAGCCGATTTGTGGTTGACATGATCTGATACCAGAGTACAACTTCTATTGAAATCAAGAGGGAAACCATACTTGATTAAGTGTATGAGTTGGCTATCCCAATAATCTTCCAACTCAGCTTCCCACTTATCTGCATGTAATTGGGACACGACAGGAATGCGACAACCTAGAAAATTGGGAATTCCACTCTGGCTGACCATTTTGTAAGTATGAATTGGACAATCCACCTTTTCCCCACTGTCGCTTACCACTGGTAAAATGAAATCCCCCATGGGAACAAAGCCAAAGTCAAAGTCCACCTGGCTTTGCCACTGAGTAAAAAGCTTTGGTTTGATATCACCTTCTGTAAATTTGTCACGCTTTGTGAGAATTGTGTTCAGATATTTGTCATCAATAGTGCAATTGTTTACATCATAAATGGGTTTGAAACCGCCTTTGTCAACATGACCAGTACCCGGTTCCCTAATAACATCAGATTCATGTAGGGCAGTGTTTTCATGTGTCACATGGCCCCCATTAGTGGTCCATGTGGTCTCACTATGATTTACAATCAAGGGATTTCTTTGATTTACAAGACTTGTTGCACTTGTGAACGCATCATTAACTTTATTAGTGACAATACTTCTGCTAGGGGATTCTACTGCACAGCCTCCAGTATTATGTTCTACTTTGTCACATGCTTTATCAGTTTCAACAAAAGAAGTAGGGGAGGCTTGATCAACATTGACATATTCTTGACCGTCGACCACCAAATTAATTGGATTTATATCGTCACGCGAGACACTGGACTGATCATTTATATTGGTATTGTTGACACGCGAAGCAGAATATGCTGCGTTTTCCCGGTGAGCTCTGTTTATGCGACCCCCCGCACTTTTTGCACCCCAGTTACAAACGGGCCATTTATTGCCTCTAGCCACTAGACCTTGCACTGCAGTCTTCTGTATAGCTGAATTATAGACAACCCTGGTACGCACTGGATTATATTGGCTTGCAGTAGCCCCATGAGAGGCATTATACAGACACTCTTTCCACTTTTCCACAACATCAGTATTTTTTACATGTTCATTTTTATGACACAAATCATGTTTTACTGACTCAGGTTGGTTGCTGCCCAGCTTTTGTTTGAAAACTGAGCAGCCTGTAACTCGTTTTTTGACTGACCACTGGAACTACCCCATTTTTTAGCAAAGGTGCAATCCCTCTCTGAATGTGCCAAAATTCGACCACTATTTAAACAAAAAGCACACACATGTTTGTGAATTTTGCCATTTACCTCGTGGTCTTTTTGATGCTGACATGAGTTTGTTTGGTAGTTTTTACAAAACCATGGTTTTCTATAGAACTCACCCCCCCCTTTTACCCAATTTTGCTTTTGTGGGTTTGAATGCTTCTGAGCATGGGCTCTACGAACCCGATCAATTCTATCAGTGTCAAACCATGTGATGGAACCCCTCTCCATTTCACAAAGTAAGACAGCATGTGCTGCCTTAGCATTGTGCCAGGAGAAATCGGAGGCATCCTCCATCAAATCTGCCAAATATTGTGTCATAAGTTCCCTACATTTCATATCCGTTTCTTCCAGAATATTTTTTGAAAACCCCTGAACAAACTGGGCGAGGGTGAGCTGATCATATGTAATTCTTTGCTTGCTTATACCCCCTAGGATGTGCTCATGTGGCCAGGAAACCCGATTTGAAACAATGACTTCAACAGCCCCCCCCCCCCCTTTTTGATTTAATTTGATGTTTACCTTCCCGGACAAGCTTGGAATCTAACTTTTCAATTCTACCATCTACTTTCTTTTGAATAGATCTTGAACTTCTAATTTCAGATAAAGTGGGGAGTTCTTGTTCACTATCAGAACTACAAGTACTGTCACTATACACAGGCTGTTTTGTTTTACTTTTAGTAGTTTTACTTAACTTTTGTCTGTCCTTGTGCTCAGTACTTGATCCGGCTGCCACTTGATCCTCCAGTAGTCCCAGGCGGTCATTCACTCTCCTCAGCTCCTTCAGCAGCAGGACTTGCACATTCTGTTCAGAGTTGTCCTCCTGTGCGCTGACATTACCAGATTCAACACTCGACCCCGAAGCCTTTTGCTTCACAACATTATAGTTCTGTCCTCCACCATGAGGGGTCACACTTTTAAGGGTACTTGCTTTCTTCTGTTTTGACAGCTTACTCAGAGCCAGATGATCAGAGTCCTCACTATCACTACCACTGACTGAGTCCATGGAAAGTCCCGACATCTGCCCCTGCTTCTTCTGACAGTTTTTTCCTGTAGGGGGGCATGCCTGTCCCCACACACACTGCACCAATTCTTACTTTTACTCTTCCCCATACTATGTTGAGTAAATATTGTAAATAATTTTTTAGTCACAGTTTGTATTCTAAAAATATAAAGAGGCACACACGCCTACAGTGACTGCCTATAGAAAACACCAGATCTGATTTGGCTTTGCAATCTAGGCCACAAGGGCAATAAAATAGGGTAGACCGTCCCTGTTATGACACCAAATCAAGCCTGAGGTTGTCTATATTCAGCCGCAGCACAACACAAAGTTCATCCAGTGCACTAGTCCATATATTGATCACAACACAATCCTTGATGACAGACAAAGATATCACGCATAGCAGATTAAATCTTAAAAACAATAACATTAATAATATTTTGGAGGGAATTTAGAATGGACCAATGCCAAGGCAGGATACATACATTTTTGACCCCATCAACCCAGACGCCCCAGAAAACAAGAAGGGATGCACCAAGACCAAGTTTAAGGTGCATCCCAAGTTACCTCGAGGGCAAGGGACTGACACCAGTGCTGCCTAAACAACACTAATGAATATATTAGTCCCAATTATTCAAAGCTGCCACTGTTTATAGAAGAGTTATAAGTAACGGGAAAATGGTCCCAACACCAAAATACTTCAACTCAAGAGAAGATAAAAGTCACAATTTGTTTGGTATAATTCAAATATATTTAGTGAAAGCTATCCACAGTATTTTAGCAACTCTCTTTCAAGCTGGCATTTGGTACATTAATGATTTATATGCTCATCTTGGCAAAATAATTCCATTTAGTTCTTGGCTAACAAGAGGGGTTCCACCCAGAGAATATTTACTTTGTAGAAAAGTAGTCATGGCTGTCAGGAATAAGATAATCCTTCAGGGATGCCACATCAGTGAAAATGAGTGAATTTTAAATAATTTTATGTGCATTTAGCAAAGAATGTTTTGTATTTTACAAGATATGTAAAAAAGATGAACCGAGGATCAACCTATCCTTGAAAATATTGAAAATTGAATAAATCATAACAGCTCGATTTTAACAGAAAATCCTGTGTCAGATTTGTGTCAAATTTAATATGTTGTTCAACTAATCAATATCTTGTTACACTTTGTAATCTTGTGCATGCGTTATTTACATGTTATGTCTACTGTGTATTTTTTGTGTGTACATATAATATTGTGCTGTGAACATAAATGTATTTGTGTTTAAAACAATCAGACTTTGAAATGTGAATTATCCATGTCACAGATCATGTACAGTTTGTTTTTGGGCATCTCACAAAAGAAATGATTAAGTCCAGTTGTCAATAAAGACAATAAAGTTTAAAAAAAGACTTAATATTTATATTGATTGTCAAATACGTTGCCGTTATAATTTGTTTTAAAATAGTAGTAAAATAGGTGGCAATTTAAATATAAACAATTTAGGTTGAAGTGGTAAATATTCAGACATATATCACTCGGGATATTTACCTAGTTTAAACTCAAGGGGCAAATTTTAGGTCTCAAGAGTCCCCCCCCCCCCCTCCATACCCGCACCTTTAATAAAAATTAGACCAACATTAACCCAGAAACCTGTGCAATAAAATAAAACTACTCAGCATGCATCACACAATTTCTGTCCGAATTTCGTATCGTTGTAGTTAGTCTGTCTATGGGCAATTACACTTTGTAGAAATGAAAGATAAATTTGAGACAGGCTGACTTTTTTAGCATTTATGCATTTTTGAGTATTATTCTTTAAAATGGTGTTTGTTTATCTGCTCTGCCTTCAGACTGGATTGAATTTTATTGCTTTTTGAACGAGGGAGACTTCTCACTACAAGACAAGAAATTCTTATTTTTACTGTAAGTGTGACGTAGATATTGGAAAGAATTTCATTGATCTCCTCCAGAGTCCTCAATACTTTTTTTTTTGCATGGAGCAATATCTTGATACTTGATTGTATCAATTACTCCATTCTTGTCCTTCTTAAGTGCTTGAAAATTTACAAAGGTTTTGTTATGTCTTCACTCTCACTATCATGTGCTCTCTCTTCTTAGTTCACCTCTGGTGTTAATGTATCAAGGACCAATCTATCGGTCAGTCATCATTTAGGTAATTTCAGGTGCATGCCTATTAAAATGTCATAAAGTTCTTTCATTTTCTTTTGCCAAAAAAGTTAACATCTTCAAATGCTCTCTTATATAACACAGAGTTTTCTAAATCATGAGTAAAGCTCTGGGAAATCAACAGGTTACTTTCTGTTTTTCATTTCATCCAGCTCAGTTTCCAGTCTCAGAAAAACAAGTTAAATTACCTAACGGCTTTGGATGTGTAATACATAAATCTTTGATTGTTTCCACCATCCTGGTCCAAGGACCTTGCTTTTGATCAGTAACCATTTTCATAATTTCAGGTGCTGTGGAGTGTAAAGAGTTTGTGAGTTATTGTACGTGGCGCTTGTTATGTGTTGTTTGATGACACACGTTGAGAGCGTGTTCAGTTTAAATGATGCCAAGCTGTCGTTAGGGAATACTTGTAAAGTCCATTTCCTGCAAAATGCCGGATCTTCTGATAATAAGGCAGTAGTTTACTGAGGAAGTGGTGAGTAGCACCTGGACTTCTTTACCTCACTGTTTGGAAATATATCAAGTAACAACCTACAAGAGCGACTGTATATAAAGCTTGCTTATGTAACGCCCATCCTAAAAAACTGATTGTCTGTTGACTACTGTTATATCTTCAAAGCCACTATTATGTGTTGGTCTACAAACTTCTTCATAGGTGTTAGCCAACGCTAGTTTGGAACTTACTTTTCTTTGAACAGTTGCTCCTACAACATGACACATGGTCACATGGACTGGCAGTACTTAAATGTTCCACCTTTCCGATCTTCAGTTCACAAATCAGTCAAACATTTTGGTCATTTTTTTTGAAAATATTACTTCTACAAAAGCATATGATTATTTAAGGATTAATTCAAAAGTAGGGTATTATAAATAGCCTATACTAATAAAACTGTTAGAAATAGTATTGGTAATCTTTTTAGTTTAATTTCCACAATAAACTATTGCAATTCCTCAGGTATCCCTTAGCCTCGTTCAACCCTGAGCAGCAGGGTGTTGAAAACAGCTAATCTTCACGGGGGGGGGGGTCTTCATTGCTGAAAGGGGCACCCACAATAAGAAAGCTTTTATATTATATAACTATGGGATGACAGATTAACAATAGGATTTACTTTGTTTTACCAAGATTTGAAAGTTTTTCTCAATGTCTAGTTTATTTAGAAATAAAGGTCCGCTTGGCTTGGCTTATTTCTTTGCTCCAGGTCAAAGAAAAGACCCAAACTGGGATATTTATTTATTTACACATATAATTAATTAAGCTAAATGATATGTGCACTTGTAAAGTAGACATGTAAAATTTCAACTAAATAACTGTATGGTAATTTGAGGTCACCTTAACCTATGTAACCTAAGATAAAGTTAAATCAAAATTTTTAGGGTGGCCTTGGGTCCAAGGAAACCCAAGAAAAAATTTTAATTTCAGTTTTGAGCAAAAAAGTGTTTAGGTGGCCTCAAAGTAGGATAAGTTTATTACTTTGCTTTATGGTTGGCTAATGATGTAACAATATTACAGATACTAATGTACCCTTTATTTATTTGATTAATTTATTTTACTTACAGATGGAGAGAGAATGAGAGAAGCCCCACAATTAGATCAAATGTTTTTGTGACTAGATAACGTATTATGAGTATAATTTAAGTAACAAAATATAACTTAGTTGAATGAGATAAGAGTCATTGACCATAAGAGTCTATGATGTAAGAGAAGTTAGCAATTTGTCATTTATGATATATTACAAGTTATACTAAAAACCTAAAACTGGTATAACAAGCAAGTTATTATGATAATAGGTAAACCTACTTATAATAAGTATTTACTAATCACAAGCTGAAAAATGACATAATTTAAAAATGAATGTAGACTAAAACAATAAGATAAGAGTCATTAAGATTTTATGATTTAAGGTACAATTTACTTATACAACTTAAGATAAAATGTAAGCAGTTATTTGTTTGCCGGGAAATAGTTACACAAGTTACTGCCAATCAAAGAGAAATGTTATTTTAGAGTCACCTCTTTGTTTGCTAAACACCTGTGGTTATGATACCACCACATACATACCATTAAGAAAGCGTGTACAATAAGTATAATATAGCAGCACACTCATACCACACAATTTAAACAATGAGAAACCATCCAACAGTTAAGAGTGTATTAATATCTGTGGATATCATACCATCAATTATACAAAACTAAGCACAAGCGTAAAATGGTTGTGTAAAAGAATGGTTACACAACACAATTTAAAACTGATAAATAAAAATGTTATATACATTTACCCATCTGGGCTAATAAGGGTTATTACAATAAGTAATTATACCTGTAAGTGACTAAACATCTAACTTGAGTTGATAATATGAAGAATAAAAATAATAGGAGTCACTAGAGTAAAAATATAGATACAATTAAATTAAAATCTAAATCAAGTAAAAGATTGAATAATTGTTAGAGGCAGTCGACCTTTCAAAGTACAAATTGAAGCCAAGCTAGAAACTACCAGTCAACAGGTTTTGAAATTTAATGTAAGTTAACTCGGATTGCTATACAGTCCAACCTGTAAAGAGCAACCACTTGGGAAAATTCCAAAAGTGGTTGCTCTTTGCAGGTGGTTGCTCTTTGCAGGTTCAGTTATGATCATTGCGAGTATAAGTAATTTATACATCATGGTAGACTTAATTTATTTATTTATTTGGGGTTTTACGTTGCTTTCAACATTGTACAGGTCATATCACGACGGGTAGTTGGAAGGGTAGAGGAAACCAGTACATAGAGTTCGTCAGGGATCTGTACTGTAAACTGCCGACCAACGGCAAGCAACTACCAGCTTTCTCACTTGAGGCCATGCTGGGAACCGAACCCCGGCCTCAGAGGTGAGAGGCGAGAGTGTTATCACTCTGCCACCGTGGCCCCTCATGGTAGACTTAAAGACATATATGTATGTCAACATGTTTATTATTTCATATACAATTATGCTTCCAAACTTAATTGTGATGTATGGGACAAATATCTTACCGAATATTGGGACTGGCAGTTGCCTTTGTTGATAAAATATGGATTTCCCCTTGATTTTGATAGGAGTTGTCGTATTACTACTAAAAAAGTAAATCATCAGAGTGCCACTAGCTACCCGGATCATGTGGACACTTATCTTAAGGAGGAAATCGAAAATAAAGCTATGTTGGGCCCTTTTAGAACTCCTCCTATCAAAAATCTTCATGTTAGCCATTTCATGACTCATGAAAAATCGAATTCGGTTAACAGAAGGGTCATAATTGATTTAAGTTGGCCCATTGGGGATTCTGTTAATGCTGGTGTTACTCCTGATATATATTTGGGCACTGATTTTATATTAAGTTATTTATCTGTCGATAATATTGTTAGTGAGGCATTAAAACTGGGCAAAGGTTGTAAAATTTTTAAAGTAGACATTAGCAGGGCCTTTCGTCACGTTCCTATGGACCCTGGGGACTTGGATCTTTTGGGTTTACGTTGGGGGGGGACTATTTCCTGGACTTTTCTCTGCCTTTTGGGTTCAAACATGGGTCTTCTATATTTCAGCGTTTATCAGATGCCATACGCTTTATTATGAACCAAGAAAATCATGCTATATGGAACTATATTGATGATTTTTTGTGTGTGTCCACACCGTCAAAAATTCAAAGTTCTTATGTCAGATTGCAAGAATTATTGGCTGAATTAGGTCTTACAGTGAGTTCCAAGAAGTTGGTGGCTCCTAGTACCCAAGTTGTCTGTCTGGACATACTTGTAGATACAGTTAATCAGTCCATATCCATCCCATCTGAAAAGCTTGAAATTATTAAAATCACATGTACCCAGTGGTCAAGCAAGGGCACTTGGGGTCCCTCTTGTATGTAGCTAAATGTGTTAAATATGCCAGACTTTTCCTGAACAGAATGTTGGCCTTATTACGTGAAAATTTTGATAAGAAAAGTATGGTGGTTACTGAAGATTTCAAGCGAGATTTAAGATGGTTTAACACCTTTCTTTCTGTATATAATGGGGTAACTTTTTTCAAACATGTACCCAGCAAGCTGGTCCACCTGGATGCCTGCCCTACGTGGCTGGGGGGCATTTTTGACCAACAGGTGTATGCTATGAAGTTGCCCTGTGAATGGAGCAGTAAAAATATTGCTTACTTAGAAATGGTGAATTTTTTGGTAGCTCTCAAAGTTTGGCATGTCCAATGGGCTGGTCTCAATGTCATGATAAAATGTGACAACCAGGCTGTGGTTTCAGTCCTTGCTACTGGTAGAACTCGTGATCAGACACCTATGCAAGAAATATTTTCACGTGGCTTAGTGCTTTTAATATTAATATTAAAGTTGTGCATGTTCCAGGCAACCTGAACCCAGTGGCTGATTTGCTGTCCAGGTGGCACTTTACGGTGAATAATCATCAAAAATTGGCCCTGTTGGTCCACCCAGTTACTTGGATCCCAGTATCCAAGGACTTATTGTATGTTGACCAGTTGATTTAAGTTATCTGTATTTTCAGCTGTCAGGCCGCTGGATTCTCAACTCACATCCCTTGCCACCTCCAGACTCTCCAATGCCTTCTGTCAGTCTACAAAGAGGGTGTATGCTTTACTCTTCAAGACCTTCCTGGCATTTGTTGCTTTTATGCAATGAGACATATACCAGGTGACTGTGTTCAACCTTTTGTGTTTTCTTGAATGTTTGAATTACAATAAGGTCAAGCACACACTTATGGCAAATTATTTGTCAGCCATTAAGGCTAATTTCATTATTTTGGGTCTGGATGTGGCAATATTTCAAGATATGCGAATTAAGTCCTATCAAGAGGCAGTGCAACTCGCTGCTCTCATGAATGTTAAATTAAAAAAGATTATTGATATTCCTCTGTTGCTTAAAATTGTTGAGCAGTGTGATTTTACATATATGGGCCAAGTTTTTAAACCCTTGTACTTGTTGGCATTCTATTCATTTCAATTTGGTCCCCCCTTCTATGGCTACATTTTCACCTTTGAAGCAGTTGGCTCAAGGTGACGTCATATTGAAACCAGGAAAAATTGTGGTTCTAGTTAAATGGTAAACAACTTTGCAGTATGCTAATGGTTTTAAGTTAATTACTGTTCCTAAGATAACTGGTTCTCTATTGTGTTCTGTCTCAGCCATCTCCAATCTTTTGCTGTTGACACCTAGGGGTTCAAATCTCCTCTCTTTCAGTATAAAGTTGGTAAAAATTGGGTCCCTTTGACTGATGCTAGAGTCAGTACGCACCTTATCCTTGTATTTGATAGATTGGGCCTGGCTGATGCTGGCTTTACCTTCCATTCATTCCGGCGTTCAGGTGCCACTTTTGCTTTCAACAATGATGTGGTTCTGCAGAACATACAGAGGCACGGCACCTAGATGTCGGACTGTGTGTGGAGGTACATCACTGATTCAGTAGATTGTGGTGAGCAGGTGGCTAACATATTTAGAACTAAGCTTTCCTCCATCTAGCCCTACATTTTTGGGGTTTGGGGTGTTTTAACTACCTCTTCATACTTATAAGTATTATTTCAAAAATTATCAGTAAAAGTATCCACTAAGTAAATTTCACACTGGCATAGGGTCACCTCACCTTCATCCACTTTATAAATTTTCTTCCAAATCCTCTTGTTATTCAATTTGAATAACAACTTTAAGTTAAGTGTATGTTTTCTATTGTCCTGCAATTATGGTGACCCTATGCCAGTTTCATCATTGACTTAAACTGTAACCTGGATTGTAAATACTATTAGTGCTATTAAAAATCAATCAAAATCAATAAAGTAATATTACCCGCAATGCTTCTTTAAATGTGTTCTCTTGTAAGTCACATATTTTGACCTATGTCCTCTTGTAAGGTCAAGTTTGAATCTCATCTGGTTGGTGTTGGGAACTGTAATAGACTTAAGCAGGCTCAACACTTTTCTACTTGTAGAAAAGTTCAAAATGGAAACTCCAGAGTCCATCAGAACCTCCCTGATTCCAGCGGAATGGGTGTCGTCAAAAGACCTATCAGATGCCTACCTTCACATCCCCATCCACCCAAACTCAAGGAAATACCTAAGGTTTTTGCCACAGGTCACAGGTGTTCAGTTAACCTCTCTTCTATTCGGACTGGCCACAGCCCCTCACGTCGTTACAATGATTGTAAAGGAAGTGAAGCTAATGCCCCTCATGAGGGGACTCAGACTTCACCAATACCTGGACGACTGACTGATCATGTCCCAGTCTCAGGAAGAAGCCAAAGTGAACACTCAGGCCGTGATAGACCTAACCCAGTCCTTGGGGTGGATAATAAATCAGAAGAAATCTGAAATAAAACCAACTAAGGTGTTTTCCTTCGTGGGCTACAAATACCATCTAGATTCAGCCCTTGTAAAACCCACTCAAGAGAGATGGCTCAAACTTCAGGATTTGATCCTATGACTCAAGTCAAAACATGTTTTGACTGCAATATGGTTGATGTGGCTAATTAGGCTGCTTGCCTCAACAGAGAAAATGGTCCTGGAGGGATGCCTTTACATGAGGCCCTTTCAGTTTCACCTCAAGGAGCACTGGAGACATCCTTGCTGGACAGCCTCCTTCCTGGGACAGAAACCATTTCAGCACACCTAGAGTGGTGGCAGAATCCCACAAACATGACGAAAGGTGCAGACCTTTATCCCAAAGACCACAGTATCCAACTCTTTACAGATGCCTCAAACAAAGGCTGGGGCGCTCACTTAGAACAAACCTCTACAAAGGGTCTGTGGACAGACAGGGAAAAAGGCTACATATAAATATTCTACAGTTGAAGGCGGTTTCTCTGGCCCTTCAAAATTTCAATGAAGAGTGTCAAAACCAAAGCGTGTTGGTCGCAATAGACAACTGAACAGTAGTGGCCCACATAAACAAACAAGGATGAACTCACTTGGAAGATCATTACCTGGTGCCATCATTACCAGGTAACCTGCTTTTCATTTCCTTCAAGAAAGGACTCAGGCATCGGACCAGCTACACTCTCTTCTTGGTTAAAACAAACCATTCTACTTTGTTATAAACAAGCAGACCAACAAGCCTTGGACTTGGTCCAAGTTAAAGTGCATGGCATTAGGGCCTTCATAGCCTCTAAGGCCTTTTATGGTGGGGTATTGGTGGACCAAATCATGCAAACCTGTCACGGGAATGCTCATAACACATTTACTAATTTTTACCTAAAAGACCTTACTTGGTCAGACAACGACAACAATATGTATCTGGGTCTAGTAGTGGCGGCACAACCAGTCCTAGACCCTTCCCCTCAGACCAGTTATCCTTGGAAAGAAAAGAGGGGGGGGGGCACATCCGCTACAGCCAAGTCTTCAGGAGTCTAAACCCCAGTGTCTAGGTATAAATTTACCTCATCAGGATGTTGGGTAAGGTCTTTTTATTTTTTCAGTATATATTGTATTATGTATTAAGGACTTATTAAGGCTGTCATTAATCTCATTTTAGGGTGGCAAAAATTATGAGATTCCCAAGCCTAGGGCTTGTTTTCATCGCGGCTTAGCCCTAGGGGCTTTACTCTTCAGAAGTAAGCATAGGCTGCACTTCTCTCCTCCAATCAAACATCCAGACAGTTTTTTAGCACTGTCATTCATTCATTTCAGGTTTTTGGCTCTCTACAGACCCAGTCTTCGGGACTTGGGCTCTGTAAATGGGACTCAGTCTGGTATTTTTAAACATTCATTCTGTTCTACTACTTCAAAATCCAAGAAAACTTGACTATTTCTTCCAGTCTCAGCTGTAATCCCTCTACCGAGTGGTTGGATTCAGCATTCAGTTCCACATGGTAAGCTATTGTAGCACAATAAAAGTGAAAATAAAAATGTGGAACTGAAGAGAGTCTCATGCTGCCTCCCTGATGTATTACAGCTGAGGGGTATGGTTCAAAATTGCAATGACAAAAGGAGGAAGAGTCAAGAAGAGTTCCACGAGAGTACAACCTGAGGCTACGGCCAACACTAAATGTCTATTTTTCTTGGACGTTGGCATTCAGTTCCACATGGTAAGCTTGTAGCTTGTAAAAGCTACATTTAAGTAATTAAAATTTTCAATTTTGTAGGAGTCGAACCAGCACAGAAGTGACAGCGTGTGATTAGATACCAAACTTGCTAACCAGTACTCCACAGCGGACCTTGGGGTATTGAAAGAAGCTAATCTTTACAGGAGTAATATTATTACCTAGTGTAAACACTGTTCCCGTTATTTCCGGGAACCAAAAACTTACTACATTTTGTGAAACATCTTAAGGTAAGCGCTTTTCTTTATTATTGGAAGTCGCTTACAAATTACGAAAGCCCTTTTGTTGTAAGTAACTAAACTGTGACAAACTATCAATAGGATTTACCATGGAATTTACTTGAAATGGTTTAAAATAATGCCCCACGTTAATAATTGGTGTTTTTTTCAAGTATTGAATGTTATAAAGTTAACTTCAAAATCTCTATATGTTTTAAGGATTTTATCATATTACTGCAAAAATGATAAGACATCCTATTTAGGTGGAAGAAGCTTTTTAAAGGATTTTTCTAGACTAAAAGACTAAATCAATAACTTTATGTAACATTGATATTTTAAGAATTTTGTTAAATTTATGCTTAAATTGTTCAGGAATTTTGTGAAATTGCGAGGCATGGCTCAGTGAGGGGCCTGCCTTATCAGTTGCTGGCGACCTTAAACTGCTTATAACTAACCTTATATCCTCATTCTTAACTGTTGACCCTTGACCCACCAATCAGAAGCAAGGGCGCCCTACATCCCCAGTAACATAGCATAGGGGTCACATTCAAACTGGAAGCCATTGTGTTTAGATGGAAATTTTCACACAAAGATTTATGCTATTTTAGTGGATTTTAGTTACATTTACAATGCCATTGACTAAGAAGATGTTACCCAATGAAAGGAAGAGAGTGACGGCGTCAGTCAGAGCTAGAACTTCGGTTAAGAAGACAAAGAAAGGAAAGTCTTCAAATCTTGATGGATCCTACTTGTAAAGGGCTAGTGAGAGGAACACTGTAAGTACTGTAAATACCCTTGAACAACCTGGTACTTCAGCACTGTCAAACAATGACGCTGTTATGTTAATGGTTCAAGAGATCAGAGATTCAAATGCTGTTCTAGCCCGGCATATGGATAGGGTAGAGCAATCAGTCAGGAGGGATGCAGCACCCTTAAACCCCAGGTCACACATTCCCGACCCACTATCACACTCTTCACATCTCTCTTCTCCTACAGCAAATTTGAATCCCATGGAGGCTGTGGACACAGGGGCAGACCCGCCAGAATTCCCAAGACCCAGTCAGGACCGGGGGCAGGTCACACTGGCTTCTCATAATCATGGGTTTCACCAGCAAGCAAGGTCAAGCAACCTGCATGGACTACAGTCAGCTTATATGAAATCCCATACCAACTTGCACTTACATCAGGATCGTCGTGACACCCTCATGCCGAGTCTACAGGCCCTCAGATCCAATCCCACTGTATCCGATGCTGTGTACAACTTGTTGGCATCATATGAAGCCCGTGCTCACTCAGATATCACACAAGGTAAGCAGAAAAGGTCTGGTCGCTATAATACTCATGACATGATAACAGTACAACCTCATTTTAGGTGGCCAAACGAGGGCTTCCATGATTCCAATGGAAAGAAACGCCTCACATATGATGAGTTGTTCCTTCCACAGTGGGTCGCTGGCCAGCTCACCAACATCTATGCCATGTCGGATCCGGTTCAGGTAAAGCAGGCAATACTACAGATGACTCTCGCCATGAGGGATGCAGTTTCACTACCCTGGCCAGCAGTCAGGGCTGCCTGGGTGTCCTCAATGCACCAGGTAGAGGAGGGCAATCTTTCTTGGGCTGAATCGACCCAATGGGCTATTAACCGTTTAAGTGCCTCCCAGATAGCAATGGCCCACTCGCAGACCCAAATTTCAACCTCAGTAGCTAAAAGACCTTACAAATATTACAATGAGTCATCCTGTTCACATGAGGGCCACCATGGGGTGTACTCACATATTTGTTCATACTGCCATAAGCAAGGAAAGCAGTTTAATCATCAAGAAAGCAAGTCTAACTCCAAACACAGGTTAAACATTAGGGCACAGCAAAGCAGTACCTAGGCCAATGCCAGGCCACTTGGACTCTAGTCAGAAAGGAGTACCAAAGGACATAATAGTAAAGATTGTGTGTTAAATGGAAACCACGAACCACGGAGACATTGTTTTTCTCGAAAACAAAATTATAAACTCCAATTGTAACAGCAATTCAGCATATTAGTACACATTTCTCAGTCCAATTATTTCAATTATTGTTTTACTACACCATGTTTTCATTTTTCTACCACTTATGTAGTTTATAGCTGTCTGCTCTTTTATTACCCCATAATCGGGTATTATCGCCCATTTACCGGGAATTACCGTGTAACTGTCCAAACTATTGGTGTATCATCCCTATTATTTATCTTTCACAGAGTTATTCCAGTAACCTTTTTTGCTGCTTTGTTGTATGGTTCTTGTGTTATATAAGTTATTGTGGCTATCTTGAGGGCAGTTTTAAGGTTCTGAGGCTTATTGGGGTGAATAGGGTGCCCGTGAGTCGCCCACGGGATGAAGATCGGAACGTGAGCTTACTAGGGACATTTATCATGAGTCACCCCAACCACTTAGTTTGCTAGGTGTCTATTACTCTGTCTTGCCTGCTCCTTAGCCATGATGTTGTTGGGTTTTCTGTGCTTCAGTCTCCTCTTTTGGCTGAAAGTGGCTGACCAAAGTCAGTTCTTAGTCTCTCCCTGTGCCCTTCGTATTCCTGCCCCGATCAGGGATTACTCCTGTAAAATTTTCTCAAATAAGTTTCCTGCATATGCCAGGATCAAATGTCTTTTGATTCTATTGTTGTTATCTGGTGACATCGCCCTTAATCCAGGTCCTATAAACTTTGGCTTTGTGAATTGCCGTTCCATCAGGAATAAGGGTCCCTTGATCTGTGACACAATTGTCTCGAATAATCTTGATATTTTGGCACTTGCAGAAACTCACATTCACATTTCTGATACCGACAGCCTACTGAAATCAGTAACTCCGCCTGGATTTCAACTCACTCATAGGCCCCGAACGATTGGTCGCGGTGGCGGAGTGGGCTTCCTTTCCAAGAAAAACTTACCTGCTAAGACTGTTGACGCACCAACACATTCCACTTTCGAAAACATCGTCATATCAATTGTCACTAACTCAAAATCATTTGTTATGGCTTGTGTCTATCGCACCCCAGGTTCATGTTCCTCTGCCTTTCTTGATGATTTCCTGCATTTCTGTGGTTTTCTGTCATCTCTCACTTCCTCATCCTTCATCATCTGTGGAGACTTCAATGTCCATGTGGACACAGATTGTATTGACCAAAGAAATTTCTCAATCTATTAGCTCTAATCTTGCCCTCTAATCTTGCCCAAAATGTTAATAAAGCTACCCACTTGCATGGTCATACACTGGATCTGATACTTAGCCCAAGCGATTCCTCCTTTGTCAGTAATGTGACAGTTGGGGAAATGGTCTCAGATCATGCACTGGTGAAATGTCATTTGGATTTTGCATGCCCTGCAGTACCGAAGGTTGACAGTATTTCTTACCGCAGGTACCATAAAATCAATATGAAGAGCTTTTGTGAGGATCTTGCAAACACATCCTTTGTCACATCTCCTGCTATAGTGGCTGCAGACCTGTATGACCAGTATATTCGTGACCTTGGTGGTGTGTTGGACAGGCATGCACCATTGATTTGTCGAAGAGCTAAGAAAACACCAGCTGGATGGCTGTCAGATTCTTACCGTAGGGCCAAATCTATCAGGTGTCAATTTGAGCGCATGTGGCGTAGGGATAGGTCACAGTTGAGCAGAAGTAGATTGTGCAGACAGATTGCCCGGTGCAATGCAATCATAAATAGCACCATCATTAGTGATAACAGCCGTGACCCAAAGAAGTTATGGCATACACTTCGTCAAGTCCTCAATAGTGGTCAAGAGAGTACTCTCCCTCCTCATCAGTCTGAGAAATCCTTAGCAAACAAATTTGCTTCCTTCTTTCATAAAAAAATCAAAAGGATTCGTGATATGTTCACAGCCTCTTCGGCAACTGTCATATCACCCATGTGTACACCTCCCAACCTACCTTCCTTCAATGAGGTCTCGGAGGACGAGGTACTAAAAATCATCAAAAATTCCCCTACAAAATCATGTCTTTTAGATCCAGTCCCTACTTTTTTTTGAAAGATTGTGTAGAAATTTTACTCCCGTCAATTACAAAACTTGTCAATCTGTCACTGGCTGAGGGTGTATTTCCTCAAAAATTCAAGAAGGCAGTTGTCACTCCTCTCATTAAGAAAGCATCACTTCCAAATGAGGATTTGCAAAATTATCAACCGGTATCAGGACTATGTTTCATGTCAAAATTGGTGGAGCGTGTAGTTGTTAAACAGCTCATGCAACATATCAATAGTAACAATCTTGATAATCCTAGGCAATCTGCATACAAAAGTGGTCACTCCACAGAAACCGCCCTGCTGCTTATCAAAAATGAGATCCATCTCTCACTATCACGGGGCGAGCCTACTGCATTGGTCTTACTGGATCTGTCAGCTGCGTTCAACACAATTGACCACCCGACTCTTCTTAATTGTCTTAAATCATGGTTTGGTGTGTCTGGTACAGCCTTGAAGTGGTTCACGTCCTATCTCAGCCACCATTTCCAGGCAATTAAAATTGGGTCAACCCTCTCTGATTTGCATGAGCTGTTTTTTGGAGTACCACAAGGCTCCGTCCTTGGTCCTCTGCTGTTCTCCTTATACAGCACTCCTTTGAGTAAGGTTATTGGAACGCATCCTGACATCAAATACCACTTTTATGCAGACGACACGCAGTTATTTATTCATATCTCTCACAAAAATGCAGCCCTGGCTTTTAACAAACTGAATTCTTGTCTTCTGGATGTTCAAAAATGGATGTCGTCAAGTATGCTCAAACTAAATCCTGACAAAACAGTGTTTATCATCTTTGGATCCCATGCACAACTCAAGAAATTAGATCCCTATCTCCCAGTTAAGATATTTGGTAATTTCATGCATTCTGCAGTTGTTGTTAAGAACCTTGGTGTCTGGTTTGATGCTAATTTTTCCTTTGCTAACCATGTCCACAATATTTGTAAGATATGCTTCATTCAAATTCGTGATCTCAGGCGGGTTAGAAAGCACTTGACTGATGAGGCTGCTATCCTGGCAGCTAATGCCTTGGTGAGCAGTCGCCTTGATTACTGCAACTCTCTCTTCAGGAGTCTGTCCAGTCTCAATCTGCGTAAACTACAGTGTATTCAAAATACACTTGCCAGGATTGTCACAAACTGTAACAAATACACGCGGGCATCTCCTATTCTCAAACGACTCCATTGGCTCCCAGTTGAATCTCGCTGTATCTTCAAAACTGCCACTCTAGTTTATAAGTTTCTTCACAGTGGTCATCCCAGTTACTTTGGTCCTCTTCTGCCCACTCATTGCGGAAGATATAGTACAAGATACAACCATCCAGATAAAAGGCTCCTGAAGGTTCCTCAATTCTGTCCATCTGTACATAAATCCAAAAATCACTTTGGCCACAGCTTTGCTTTTGATGCCCCCACAGTCTGGAATCATTTGCCTAATGAGGTACGTTCTGCCCCAACTCTCACCTGTTTCAGGAAATGGTTAAAATCATATCTCTTCCACAAGGCATTCCCACCTTAGCATACACTCTACCCGGTGTCTCCGTGGTACTGGACTTGGCAACGGCTATGGACAGATGATTTCTTAAACTTGATTTTTGGTGTTGCGCCTTAGAGTCTGCCTTGCAGAGATTAAGCGCTATAAAAGTACAGAATAGAATAGAATAGAAACCATGTTGAAATCAATTCCTGCAATACCAAGGTGTTGCCTGAAGGCGATAGTGTTGTTATAATTGAAAATGAGTCAGTAATAGACAATGTTGTACATAGTTCAGAGTTGTATTATCAGTCTTTATGTAATGTATATGTTAATAACTTGAATGATACCCGTGTTAACAACTACACACCTTGTCAACAGGATCATGATGATCCAATGATCGAATCCAATGATCGAACGGTGCCAGCATACTAACTCTCGAGTTTACAGTCAAGCATCAGTAGTCGCATGTGGGGGAACTAACCCTTGCCCCACTGAACCACATAATGTAATTTTGTGTACCTGCGACATTACAAATGTCTTTTATCACGATTATTCAGACAATTCTGACACTTATTATGTGTACTTACACAAAAACTCCCAATAAAAGCCCCCGGGCTTCTATTTCTTGAAGAAATGTTGCTTCACAGGCCATATGACTTTACATGAATCCCTCTATTCCCATGCTGGCCCCCTTTGGACTCTTTCTACGCTACAATTACATGTTGTATTTTTAGTAATTGAATATAATTGTGTTGAAAAACTCCAGGCCAGGACGGCCTATGATAACTACATTCAGGACTGTAATTATTGGGCTAGATATGGTATCACATATGAAGGTTATATGGACAAGATGATTGAACACTTAATTCATTTACAATCTGACAGTGTGAAGGTTGACGTGAGTGACACTTCTAGGATTGCAGTACATATTGACACAAGTAGAAAACCTATAGTTAACATGGTTACACCACTTAATCCTTTAGATTCTGAACCAAACCATAAAGTATGCAAAGATGTAAATAACCGTGAGAAAACTAGAGGTTATATTGCCATAGAACCAACCGACTTCACATTCATTGGCCCTGATAGCGACACTGAGAGCATATCAAGTACAAACCAATATTTACGAATAGCAGAGATCATCAGGCATTCAGGTCTTCCAAATTACAAGCAGCTCAGGATTCCTATCAAATCTGGTCTGAATATAGAATCCTGGAAGAAATACTTAGGCGATTACCTGAATCAGAAGCTGATCCAATATTTGCAATATGGTTTTCCCTTGTCCATCAAGAATCTGGAATTGTTAAGAAATCAACAAGTTAAAAATCATTTCTCTGCATTGCAACATCCAGCTGCTATTGAGGAATATTTAGCAAAAGAAAGGTCCCATGGGGCCATATTAGGGCCTATCAGAGACATGGGGAATAATCCTAAGCATTCAGTGATACATTGCTCTCCACTTTTGACTAGGCCAAAGGACCTAGATAAGCGTAGGGTTATCCTTGATCTCTCTTACCCACAGGGCTTATCTCTAAATGATCAAGTAGATAAGTTTGCTTTTGATACTTCAAAATTTTTATTGAAATTTCCTTTTGTTGACGACATTGTACAAGAAATATGCAATCTGCGTGTGGATCCAGCTGACACCATCAAATTGGGGATAAAATGGTAGGATGACGTCTTCATTGACGTCTCGGTCGAGTTCGGCTGGATCCACGGCAGTGCGTCATTTCAGCACGTCAGTGACGCCGTCACGTACATAATGAGCAAAGCAGGGGCAAAAATGGTCGCCTATATAGACTATTAAATCCTAGTCTCACCAAAACAGCACTCTGAACAACATTTTCAACGCCTGGCATGACTTTTGACTGATTTGGGGTTGCCTAGCAATCCTGATAAGCAAACTTCTCCTTGTCACAAACTGACTTGTTTGGGAATACAGATTGATCTAGATGCCAACACTTTAAGTATCCAACCTGAAAAGCTACATAGCATTCATGCAGAATGTCTTACAACCAGTAGCAAGCGTCAACTTACTAAGACAGCCTTCCAATCACTCCTGGGCAAGTTACTCTACGTCCATAAATGTGAACGTCCAGCTCGTACATTCATTAACAGAATGTTGGCACTTTTTAAAGAGAATTCCTCAGCCAGAAAGATAACCTTGACCTCAGAAGATCTTAATTGGTTTCTGGCCTTCTTACCCTTATTCAATGGTATAACATACATCAAAAAGCCAGAAATTTTTGATGGCCATTCGTTACAGATAGATGCATCTTTGACTGGACTAGGAGGCATCTGGAACCAGGAGGTGTACGCAACCCCCATCTTTGACTTATACGGGTTGGATTTAAAATTTTGCATCTTAAAATGCTCAATCTAGTCATAGCCCTCAAACGTTGGTCCCAAAAATGGGCCCATTCCACAGTTAAATTTTATTGCGACAACTTGGCTGTGGTCCAAGTGGTCAGAACTGGTAAGACAAGAGACAACATGTTGGCCCTTCATATGAGAAATATTTGGTTAATAGCCGCTATCCAAGACATTCAGATTGAAATTGGCCATATTCAGGGAGTTTGTAACAATAAGGCAGACTTATTATCCTGATTTTATTCAGACAAACTCTTGACCAAACTTTACTTGAAGAGCTTAAAAGTACTCGTACATAGCATAGGATTCCCATACAATTCTTTAACTTAAATTATAATATATAATTTCAGGTTCATCTGCCACCAGTTTCCTACTACAAAAAGCATGGGATAGGATTACGACTGCGTACAGACCTTCCACTGAGGCGGCTCACTCTCAGACATTTCTTGCATTTTTAATCTTCATGGACCTTCCTTTGACAATATCAGTTCCAAATACTATTGCTTTTATGGAGTACTTATACCAGAGTGCACTGTCTCCACGTGTCATTTCAACATATCTTTCCTCCATCCAAGGTAAGGCCAAGCTTTATAGCTGGGACACAATGGCCATCTCTCACCCTGCTGTTACCAGGTACATATGCAGCATCAACATCAATTCAAAATTCAACCCTACTCCTAGGGACATTTTTGATATTCGTACATTGTATCACATCTTAGTTTCCTGTGACATCTTATCTGGCCCCATCTTGTTTAGGGCCATCTTCCTTCCAGCCTTCTTTGGTTTTCTTAGAATGTCAAACATTGCCCCCCACAGTGTTGGGAAATTTGACTACAATCACCATTTCTTATGGCAGGACCTCATATTTGCCCCACCTGGAGTTCACCCACTGATAAAATGGACAACAACTCTTCAACATCACAAAGCTCACCATTGGATTCAGTTACCTACCATTCAGAACCACTTCTTATGTCCAGTTAAGGCTCTTAAATCCCTCCTTCAATTAATGTCACTCCCACCCTCAGCTCCCTTATTTGCAAACAATTTCAGACCACACTCACAGGTGATTGATACTCATGTACGAGATGCATTGAAAAGGATTCTAGTGCACAATAACATTCCATTGAAAGGCCATGGCTTCCACACATTCAGGCAATCCGGGGCCACCTTGGCCTTTGACAACAACGTTCTACTCCAGGATATTATGGCCCATGGCCTCTGGAAAAGTTCCTCTGTATGGACATACTTGGAAAATGCCTCACAGGATCCCTCTATTGTTCCCTTCACATTTGCTCACATCATCCCTACCTTTTTCTAGCTGGGCTTTTAAAATCTTGCTGAGTAATATTTTAAAGCTTTAATTCAATTTACTAACGTGTAAATAAATGTTTTTCCCAACAAGCATCTATAATTTCACCTTCACATGACCTTTGACCTCTTAAATTAACCCTGGATTGAACCCATGACCTTGTGGCATTTCACTTCAACACATTAACAGAGAGCAACTATGCAAGGCATGGCCCAGTGAGGGGCCTGCCTTATCAGTTGCTGGCGACCTTAAACTGCTTATAGCTAACCTTATAGCCTCATTCGCAACTGTTGACCCTTGACCCACCAATCAGAAGCAAGGGCGCCCTATATCCCCAGTAACATAGCATAGGAGTCACATTCAAATTGGAAGCCATTGTGGTTACATGGAAATTTTCACCCACCACCCTCCTCTCAAAGCAAAGCACATTCAGCAGGCTTGATCTTGCATGAAAATAGTATAATTAGGCAGGGCCTGGCAGACCCAGGTAACCCCCTACCAACTTTGACCCTAGGGCAACCTAGCTTTCGGTTTTGTGGTTGAGCTGGACCCCCTCCGGCATAACCCACCTGGGGGGAGGTCTCTTCGGATTGATGTGGCTCCACCATAATGTCGGTTTTGAATCATTATAGCATTGGCAGGACCTGGCTGACCCAGGCACCCCCTATCAACTTGACTCTAGGATTACCTAGCTTTCGAATTTTGAGATTGAGCTTGACCCGTCCAGGAATGACCCGCCTGGGGGGAGGTCTCTTCGAATTGATGTGGCTCCATCTGAATTGGGTTATACTTGACATCTAGGCTTTCCTATTTTCGTTTCGAGGTTGAGCTTGACCCCCCCCAGGACCTGACCCACCTGGGGGGAGGTCTCTTCGGATTGATGTGGCTCTTCCAGATATTAGGGTTAAACTTGACCATTTGCCAGATCCTTGAGGATAGGCACAGGGCGGTGGCTTACCCCCATGAGACTGGACCCAGTAGACCTGGGCTCCCTCTATCAAGTTATGACTGACTGACCAGACTTGACTATCTTTGATCATCTCACGACTATGATAAACCAGTTGATTATTAACATCATGTGCTTATTTAACTGTGTTTTAACCACAAAGGTATTTTTATGTGCTTCATTATAGTATGATTGTGTAACCAATGGTATTCTAGTCATATAACCACTATGGTATCTTATGTATCTCACCATGGTATGCTGTGCAACCAATGGTATTCTAGTTATTATACCCCATTGGGGCTTTTAAAATCTTACTGAGTAATATTTTAAAGCTTAAATTCGTTTTACTAACGTGTAAATAAATATTTTTCCCAACAAGCATCTATAATTTTACCTTCACATGACCTTTGACCTCTTAGATTAACCCTGGATTGAACCCATGACCTTGTGGCATTTCACTTCAACACACGACAGAGAGCAACTGATAAGAAAACATACGAAACTCCCAAAATATGCAGGAATTTTCTGAAATTACTGATTATCCAACTTCAATCAGTTGTAAATAAGGCTGGCAGTGTTTTGTAAGAGTACTTTTTCATTTCTTAATAATGTGCAGAAAGTGATATTATACCCAATCAATACTTTCAATGTTGTAGCAGTACATAAAATCGGTAGACATACGCTAGTATTTTGTAGAATAAAGCAAATTGTAAAAATAAAATTGCATCTGCTGTAGTTGAAGAACATATCCATATATGGGTAAATGATATTAAATGGCAACTCAGGATAATATAAGCTGTACAATTCTGGTATCTGGAAGATATTCAGTATTTATCATGTGGATAGTTAGATAAACAGTACTGAAAATATGTTAGATAAAATAAAACTTAGAAAAAAATAAATGCCAGTCTTACTGATGCTTTGTAACATTTTAATCTGATTTCTTCATAAATGAGTTGAAACAGATATTTATCATACTATCTTCATTATCCATATTTCATTGTAGTGCTCTCCATCTGGCATGTTGTATTCTGCTAGGTAATATTGGTTAGGGTTATATGTCCCCTGAGGTAGATCAAGTGTCAGTTGTTGAATTTCTGAGGATCTGTTATTTTGCGTCAATTCATCATCAAATGACCTGAGAAAGGCAGAGTAAAAATTATTATCTAGCTCTTTCATTAGGCAGTGTTTTACCTTTATCCATTTTGTGTTTTCACTATGAAAGACCATAAAAATCTTTCGTTCTCTGTTAGATTAGCCTGATCACTATATTCATATCAACACCATCAAAGCAACGTAAAACAATACTTGAACAAGATGCACTCAGAGAGAGCAAAATGCTCGACTCCATGTGACCAGTCTCTAAAGTGATATAAAGTATTGTAAGGAAGACAATAAAATAAAACCAAACATGTAAATTAATTTTCGAAGAAATATCAAGTAGAAAGCCAAATTTATTAAAAATACATTGAAATGGGACCTCTGAAAATTCTTGAGTTTTTGTATCCAAAATAAGATCCAGATCTTTGTTTTAGTAACTTCTTCCTTTGGCCAGGTCCTACCCACAAAAATTTTTTGATAAAGATCTGTTCATTAATTCTTGAGTAATCTAAACACCAAAAAACAGACAGACAAATAGACAAACAATTTGCACCCAAAAACATAAACTGCTGGTGGAGGTAAAATATAGCTTAAAAGTCACTTCTTGGTTAAAATCACTCATGGTAAATTTTGTGATGGACTGTCAAGGAATTGAAAAAAAAGAGAAAATAAAAACAGAAATAATAATTAATAAAAATGATGAATATACCACCCCCCTCTTTATTATCTTTGTGTCAATTTCAAGACATAAAATGAGAAGAAATATTTTTACTTAAAGGCAGCAAGTATCACAAGCTAGGTTTGTGACCTCACAATGAGAATTGCATTGTGACATCGTTAAGTATAATGACATCAAAATGCAAAATATTGATTTTTACGTTTGTGATGAAGAGAAGCAGTTTCACTCTGTATTCCCAATTAAAAATTAGAAAATATACTGTACCCCATGAAATACCTGCGACCAAATTTGAGAGAGACTGATGTCATAGTTTTTGAGCTATAAGGGCAAAACGGTGCACAGACAGACAGAAACAAACTGATCACAATAACCCTCTCCTACAGAGCCCCTAATAGGACATGGTAAAATAAATATTGCACCATGTATTAAGTCGTGCGCACAAGATAATCTCGTGATAACGAGAAAATAAGTCGTGATAATGAGATGATCTCGTTAGCACCACTTGTTTTCTTGATATCACAAGATCATCTCGTGCTCACCAGATGATCTTGTGCTCACTAGATAAAGTGGTGATCACCAGATGAAGTAGTTATCACGACATAATAAGTAGTGAGCACTAGTTTATGTGGTGATCACTACTTATTATGTTGTTATCACCAGATGAAGTAGTGAGCACTACATAATCTGGTGCTAACCAGATCATTCTATTATCACTAGTTCATCTCGTGCTCACCACTTCATCTAGTGATCACCAGATGATGTGGTGCTCACTACTTATTTTCTTGTTATCACCAGATGATGTGGTGAGCATGAGATGATCTGGTTATAACTAAATGATGTGGTGATCACTACTTCATCTTGTGATAACAAGAAAATAAGTAGTGAGCACCACATCAACTAGTGCTCACCACTTATTAAGTCGTTATCACCACTTCATCTGGAGCTCACCACTTTATCTAGTGAGCACAAGATCATCTTGTGATATCAAGAAAATAAGTGGTGTGCACAAGATGATCTCATTATCACAAGTTATTATCTTGTGATAATGAGATCATCTTGTGCGCACCACTTATTTTCTTGATATCACAAGATGATCTTGATGTCACAAGATGATCTCATTATCACCAAATCATCTTGATATCATGAGATGATCTTGTTATCACGACTTATTATCTCATTATAATGAGATCATCTCATTATCACGACTTATTTTCTCGTTATCACGAGATCATCTTGTGTGCACAACTTAATACATAGTGTAATTTTTATTTTACCATGTCTTATTTATCTCATTATAATGAGATCATCTCATTATCACCACTTATTTTCTCGTTATCACGAGATCATCTCGTGCGCACGACTTAATACATGGTGTAATTTTTATTTTAGCATGTCCTATTAGGGGCTCCGTACTCTCCTATCGTCGAGCGTTAATAAAAACACAGATCTACAGAGAACATAGAAACTATACATCAGTTGTCTATCCATAACATGTGAAGAATCACAAATTTTGCAAGTTTAATTTCATGTTATTGTATGTTTATGGTAACATTAAACAAAGACGTACACTTTGTTTGTAGAGTGAATAAGGTAAATAAGCTGAATAAGGTTCCTGGCATGTGATATGTCAGATATTTGGAAGGCTTACCTGACATAGAAGTCATATAATCCAGAAAGATCCAAACGCTCAACAGCATCATCCAGTATATTCGCTGTTGTATTATTTGATATGAAGTAGTACATTTTAAGAACTTCATTTGTTTCTATCCAAATTCTCTGTACAACAGGGACTGTTTGTCCAATGTTATTATCTGAACAGAATAGTGAAAACAATTATTTTCTGTATAAACAAAAGTTAACAAAAGGTACTTTCATTAAGTATATACATGTGCACTCCTCGTTACGTGGATAGTATGTAAAAATCCAGCCTCAGTGGACACTGACATAAATAGAAACTTAATGTGAAAAATATCTCAATTATTAATCAAGGTATTAAATAAACATCCATATTATAGTTTTAATCAACACAACCAATGAAAATCATTGTCTACTTAAATTAAGGCTTCTTAATATTTTAATTATATTGAAAAGATAAACATCCACTTAAAAATTTTTTTAATCAAATACATAACATTCTATTTTGATTAAAAATTGTAATATGTCCATTTGAGAAAAAAATTGCGAAACAATTCTGCATTTTTTTCAAGTGATTTACAGATATTATTCCACAAACTACATAGTGTTAACAATCTCATTTCCTATGTGCATGAATATTAATTTCTTAAATTTAAACGCATTCCAGTCCACGTCGCCAGACTGATTGATCTGTACATATTTAGTGTTATATACCCCAGATTTATTTTGTGTACTTTGTATCGGTATAAAATATATAACTGCTTTAAATGTTTCCATGAATGATCATTTGTGATCAAGTTTCTCCAAATGAAAGGATTAGAAGCAAAATTAATCTTGAAATATTTGGTTTATTTGAACTAAAATATAAGTTAGAAATATAATGTTTTCAATTTTAAAAACTATAAATGTACAATGGTGGGGTCCACTCAGATCCTCTGATAATAGCACAAACGTAAGGCATGCCTGAATCTAAGGCATGCCTATATCAGGAAAGGCAGAATTTTTCACCCTTTCTTAGATTCTGAAAACATTGCTAGAGAAGATCATTTACAAGGGCTTCACATAGTCCTTGCGCAAATTTGCTAGTTGAGGTTATAGTATATTTTGTACTAAACTACACATGCTGCTATTCTACCAAGATATTCCATATTCCACATATTGCATATTCCACACAAAGATAGTTGATTGTATTCATACATCTTTTTGAAGTAGTAATTCTTATTTTTACCTTTAATCTTTGAGGCTACGTTATTATTATTTTCACTTTTCCATTTCAAGATTTTGAAAAGAAGTTGAAAAGTATTTAAACGATTAAACAACTTGATTTGGAGTCTCAAAAGCGTCAGTGAGTACTGTCTCATGCCCCTTTCACACTATGGGCGGTACGTCCCACTGTTAGAAATTTTTCTTGGTGGCTGAACCACCTCCCAGGTCGCCCCATTTCATCCGAGTTGTTCACACTACAGGCAGACGGCCGCTGATTGGACACAATTTTATAGCCATCAATAACAGTAAAGACGACAGTACTACAAACATTGGTCACCGAGAAGCAACCTCAACCTCACCTTATGTTGCCATGTTACACTGAAAGACCACCAAATCACAACCTTATGTACACTGTGACCACACCTTCGGTTACCGTAGTTTAAAACTTCTGTAGGACTCGCAACGTTTACAGTTAGGCACTGACTCACAAGATCACATGCAGACATCAAACCATGATGTAAGGACAGGGACGTTTCACCAAACGAGGGATTACCACGGGTGATACTGCCAGTGGTGTGAAAGGGGTATCACATTTCTGTAAACCGAGAACTTCGCTATAAATAACTGTACTACAGAGCAATGATTAATAAATCCGAAAGTCTGTCTCACCATTTGTCAAAATTATTCACCATGATTTCACATCAAAATCATTTATAAAGTTGGTTTCTTTTTATTGTTTTTTTTGGGCTTCCAACATACAAGTACATACATAAAAAGACACACAAGAAAGCACAAAATATACACGCCATAAATTGAACCCAAGTAAATAAATCTGCTTAGTAAAATTTAGTATATTACAACTCTTTATAAAATTCAATTCTGTCAATATGCACAGATGAAGTCACACCACTTTTTACAAAAATTATCTCTGCTCAGAGTCAACTTTGTAAAAAAGATTGAAGTTCGGAAAAGTTTAATTATGTTCTTTTGGGACTAGTCAAGACGATATACTTTTAGGCAGTTTGCAAAACAATGTTTTTTTGAAAAATTGACAAATATGATTGTTTACTTGTATCTCCTAGAAGGATTGACACTGGATTCAAAAAAATCTGAAAATTAGACAACCTGAAAATTAGACAACCGAGATGGCCATGAATTTATATCTTGCCAAAATTTCTTTATAACTAGAAAACAAATGGACAATAGTTTCTGATATACTTATTTTTATTAAATATTCTAGTACAAAAAATTCTATTAATAATCTGTACTAAAACAATTTAAATTCATTACTATCAATTGTTTTCAAGTATGTTTTGTTGGCAGTTGGCCAAACATCTGGTGTAATATCAACCTCTAATTTCTCAGACCACTTTATTCTTGGGTTTTGTTTGCAATTTTATGAATAGAGTAGAAATATTTACATTTATTTTCAGCCGTTTGTGTATTTTGATTGCAAGGTTGGCCACAGTGGTAAACTGGTATGGGATTTTAAAAAAAGCAACCAAAAATTGTATGCAAGGGGTATTGTCGTTATTGATAACAAAATAACTTCTAAATTTTAAAATAATGCAATATATCATTGACTTTTGGGATTTTCTAATGAAAGGCATGTTTATTTGATTGTGAAATTCTGCACAAGTTACAACTTTTACATCTTGTGTTGTACAAGGTGCAACCTGTACAAAATCTCGACATATATATAGCATTTTTTCACTTGGACAATCTCTGATTTAGTAATCAGTTTCTGCATATGTTAGCTAATATTTTGTTTCATTCTCCTAGTAAAAACCAGAACTCTTTTTATGCCAACAAAAATGAAATATGTGTACTTTTAACAGTTGGAAATATAATAAAAAAGAAACATCCAGTTTACCAAATATGGGCCAAAATATTAAAAATTGATATTATATATCTTACATTTCATTCAGGTGCATGGAAATAAGGAGTGAAAAAAGTGGCTGTCACTGATCATTATTATTATTGTTACTACCATGTTTTAACATTTAAACTCAATGTATTTCTGTTACATATTTAATTATATAATTGTAATATGTTCAACCTACATACGAAATAATGTGTATTTGGATTGACTTATTAAGGGCTGGCCAATTATATGGAATTTTTATTATATATAGGGGGATTTTAGGGATGACCAGGAATTCCTGTAATAAGTGTTTTTTTCCACTTTCAAGCATATTCTTTCATGCTAGAATTTTGCTTTGGTAAAGTACTACTGTCTACTTATGTTCCATTTGTTGCAACAGCGTAAAAATGTGACCAGGGCCTATTTATGGCACTTGTTCAAAATTTAATTACTTGGTTTTGCTAGCTAAATATATCTTATTGATTCCCTTTTAAATAGCAGTTTGCTTAAAGGAGGGAATTTAAAGTTTACACAATATGTGCTAATACTGTGTTAGCGCCAAATCGTGTAAAAATTCATCGAAGATTGATAACTAATTATTGCTCCTTTAAAAGCTGTATAGGAAAACATAGTGTAATAGTTTATGCATTCAAATCGTGTTTAAACCTTCAAGATGTAGAACTATTAGTGTTTTCAGTTTATTTTTTTTTGCTTTTAATTTTCCTTGATTAAATTTACTCAGAGACAGAGAGACTATGAGAGAATATTGTAAATTATACTACATATAGTTACCCCTGTGGTTAAGTATATCATTTTAGTGTACCAGCAAATGATTGAAATCAGAAGAAACAGAGGGAGACCAAGAACAGTATGGCTCGCACAGGGCTGACCATGCAGATTAATTACACAGAGCTACACCACCGATGCTTAACTCCCCATATGTTACCCAAAGCTTATGTTTTACCAAGTATTTGAGACAAAAAACTCTCCATGAACACAGATTGCCTTTTTTATCACCAAAACCTAACTTAGAGAAAATCAAAGACCAATTCTAGCTCATCATACTAGTTCATAGAGGTGGGAAATGTGCAATGATATTTGCTCATGCACTTCAATCCAAAAGTTGGCAGGTTACACTCTTAAGTACAAAATGGCACCTCCCCAGTTTTCATAGACAGGTTTTTAAATGGGAATACATTGGTCCTTTTTTTGGAAAAGTGTAAATGGAGCATTTATTGTAGTCATTTGAATTGTTTGAAATGTGTAACCTGCAAAAGACTGGTTTAGTAAGTTTTGCATCTTTAATGACTTCTGAGGAGGCTCAACAGCACTGCTATAAACCGTCAGCCAACTGAAAGGTCCATAACGTCTGATCTCATAATCCTGAAATTCATGATAAATGATAAGTCAAAACTGCATAAAATATTTGAAACCAAGATATCATATTCACAAACCCAGTCAGTAAATAAAGAATTAAATATCAATTTAAATGCAAAATAAAAAGCCGTATCCATGAGCATAATTTTTCTTATCTATAGATGATCCTTTTTATTGTTATTTAAGAATTTAACTTAAAGAACTTGGCTGCTTTATTTAAAATACAAATTCTGGGTCCAGATTCACAGCCTATGCCCCTTTCTTGTGAATGTTTTATTCACAAGTAAAATTTAAATTTAATGTTATTCAAACCTATAATATTATTTTCTAAAACACTATCAAATATGGTGGTTAATCCGAGATACAAATAAATAGCAGGAAGAAAATATTTATCAATATTCTCAACTTTTGCTTAGTTAGTTGTGTGGGTTCAAGTCCTACAAGTTGGAAAGCTGAGGACCTATGCCAATATGACCCTGGTTGTTGAACGGGATGTAAAACATCAGCTTTGAACTTAGTTAGCTGGACAATAAAATTGGCTGAAGTAATACTTAGCTATCAAGTTTCTGGCTGCTTTATGTTTTATAATTTACACCAAAAATAATTTCGTCAGGATATATTCTGTATTAATATCAGGCCCTATGATACATTTATGACATTTCAGGCAACTAAAATCAAATTCTAGACAAGGGACATTTCTTAAGATTATTTTCATTATGAAAGAAAACACTGTTTAGTGTTTTGATATGTAACTTGCATAATTGCTTGATTTTGTGACCAATTGCACAGGCCAAAAATTGTATTTCACATAGAACCAAACAGTGTTCTGTAAAAGTTAAACTATGAAAACCTATGACCTCCTGAATGAGTGTGCTAAAAGTTATGCCCAGCTGAGTCACGCTTATTTCCAGTTAATATGACGAAACAATCCTGAACAGGATAGCAGACTAGCAAAGATTTACATTTGTAATTAATATTACAACTCAAGTCTATTCGCGGTTGTAGAGGGACACATGTGTAACGTACCCTGTCCATGACAGCAATCTCCATGACCAACATGGTGATTAAACCCCAAACCTTTCACAGTCAAAACCCACCCAATAAAAATTAAGCAGAGAGAATGAAGTTTAGCACAGACTGAACAAAGTTACCTCTGTAGTGTTCACTAACGTGAAGAATGGACAGTCATAGTCTCCACAGAAAGCAGGCTTATCACCTCCCCAACCTAAAATGTGTATTGAAAAAAGTTTCACTCTTGAAAACATTAAATGAAAAAAGCATTGTTATTTAATGTGTTGGTTTATCTTTTATTGTGATGAAACATTTTGTAATTGAAATGGTCTTTACTTTTATGTCAGTTTTGTATAATAATTAACTATCTATACTTTTGACATATCTTTCCAATTGAATATGCTATGAGAGAAACTAAAATCTAAGACAGTTGTTTGCATATTTCATTTCAGCATGCAGTTAAAGTATGGATAATGTCAGATTATTGTTTTAACGGTTGACAACGATTTTGCCCGGAGCTGAGTGCAGCTTTAATGGAAACTTACCAAATGTTTCAGAACACTGCAATAATAACCAAATAAAGGTAATCAGCAAACTCTTGACTGGTACTCCTGTCATCTGAGTGAATATTAAATAATGCTTTCATTAAAATAATATCTATTAGAATATGACATATAAAAATTGACACTGAAGATAGTATTAACATGTGAAGAACGACTCCTCTAATAAACCAGAAGAAACAGAAAACAGAAAGAGATGTAAATATTGCACATTTGCAATACTGTTGAAGTAAATGAGGTTTTAAGTATAAAAACAAGATTGTTGAGCTACATGCAGATTCGTAGTAATATATTACTGTGCATGAGGTACTAAGAGTATTTTGTGTTTTCAAATAAACTACTCAGTGCAATATATTCCAATGTCATAAAATGCATAAAGTTTATGAACTTTTATGTTCATGGCTGTTGTCGACACATGAGCAGGAAAATCCAATTATTATTTATATAACATCTCAAACCACCAGACCTAAATGCATGTTGAGGTGCTAGTGTGTAAGTGACTGCCATGTATCTTAACGCTTGTAATGACAAGGACTAAAGCTTTATGTTAGCATTTCTTAAGACTTAAATACCAGACGGAAATTTTGTATATTTCCATGATGGAAAAACAATGGCTTTTGAAGTAAAATTGTATAAAGAACTTTGAAAGAATGTATTTCTCATAAAACAAAAAAGATACAGCATTAAAGGAAACAAATGCATTGTTAAGAAAGTTAGCCTTTATGGGAACTAAATTTTAAGTTAAGAATAGATACCCAAAACAAAGGGATTGCATTGGGAATTTAGAAGTCTGCTTAGCATGTGAAACATAAATTACTTTTGAAACTACAAGATGCAGGTTACTTGAAAAATACTTGAAGTTAATAATCCTTCAAAGATTAATACAAAAGACCTAAACCAGTTTTCAGCTATTTAAATCAATCTTTAGTCTATTATTCTCTGTGAAGTGAGAAATTATTATTGATGACACTGTGCAAATATTTTGGAGGCTTGTAACTGGTAAAACTAAGGCATGATTTTAAATGAGCCATTATTTATAAAGAAAACTGTCTTTTGGAGATTTTATGATGCAAAGAAACACCATTTAACCGGATAAACTTTAAAATATAAAATATTGTCACAGTTTGTGGGTGTTTTTAAAGGATCATCAGTTTGGCATATTATAAAAGATGAATATTGTTAGTCTAGTCTTGGCTAGTACGATATATCTTTCACATGGTTGTGTTAGGAATATGAGGCGGCATTCACTGTCATTAGTTGCTTCTTCACTAAAGACAGAACAACCAGCACATATCTCTAACTTGGACATCTTTAACAGAAAGATTTTATCCACTTCTGACCAAGAACAAAGACAGAAAGTAGGAGTCTTAATGCAGCAACCACAATGCTTCCAAGCATACAGTCAATGTAAAGTTGAGCCTCATTAACTGTCACAATTCTACTTAGATTGTTAAATTAATAGATTTTGTCCATCCCTAGGAAAGTCAATTTTTAGAATTAAAATCCCTAAGAAAATAGTTCTTTCCCTTTTTCTTTATGTTTAGGTTAGTTACCTCTTTTCCTCCCCTGTAAGAGCCAACTTTGTACATTAACATGTAAATATTTTATGCATGAATATAAACTTTTAGTTTGGACTTTTGCATATTCCTTGGCTTCCTTGATTACATTATATTGCTTAGCTGCTTAATGAAAATATTGACAACTCTGTTTGAACATCTTAATATTATGTGTTTGCAATTGTCAATCACAATATTTAGCTGCATTAAACTACCAGACTCTCATCATGCGGCAATATTTTCCCCAATGTTTAGTTTTGTAATGTTTTCTTGAGATACCAGTCATTAACAAGTCTCAAAATAAAAATGTTAATAATAAATAAAACGATAAATGGTTACTAAAGTATTCTTTGCAGAATAAAATGAACTTTGGAATATGGGTGTAATGTGCAAATTTTCAACAATTTTGATATATTAAAAAGAAGGGTTTTAGTGAGAGATTTTGTAGTACTTTGCCAAATACTTCATCCAAATGTGACCTAGGTACTTTAAAGTATCAAATTTATTAAGTACACACCAATCACTTTGTATCAATAATAAATTCACAATGAATATATTTTTTATTTACGAGAATGATATGACAATATTTATAATAATCAAATAATTGAAAGACTTCCTCTTACTTTCTGTGAGGGCTACATTTTGTGGTAAAACCATACCTGCATGTGGGCATTATGAAAAACAATATAAGTCACAAAAATGCCAAAATTGTAACAAACCTTTGTATACATGCCTTAGTGTACTTCAAATTGTGACAAAACTTTGCACACATACCTTTTTGTATTTACAATGTTTCCTTATTTCGTGTTTACTGTTCCTCATATGAAAGTGTCACCAAAAATTCCGATTTTATATACACAGAGAACTGATTCACTGTAATTACTACAAAAATTGTATAGCATACCTGCATTCACACTTTTACAATAAGGGGTCAAAATTTGTGTTACATCCGTTAATAAAGTCTTGAATCATGCACTGGCAAATATGTTTTAAACTGTAGGTCCATAAATAGCGTTTGTGTAGACCTTTCAATATACCTTAGGATCTGTTTTCTCTGTGATAACCATTACAATCTTAGTGTTCATTGTGACCAAATAATACATAATCACCTGTGATATTGATTGTCTGTAACCGCGTCTTGCCTCTTAAAATAATATCAGAGTTACATCAGAAAAGTTACACTGGAGAAGTGTGAACAGGGCATTTGAAAGGCAATGCTTTAAAATCTGAAGTAACATGATGACATTTAAAAAGTGAGTGAAAGCTCAAAACAATGTACATTATACCATTTAAAATAAATCGGTCATAAAATTTAGAGTAATTTGTTCCCTTAATTTTTGCAATTATATAAATTAATGGGATACCATATCAATTAAACGGTAATAGGTTGTGTATAATGTGTAGTTACATTACTACAGATGCATCTCTGCATGACACAATCTCTAGAATTACATAGTCTATTCCATATTGTATTTCTTTTAATCATTTTGCTCTTTTCAGTGTAACAGATGTCCAAACAAGATCACTGGACTGATTAGACTGTTTCTGGTGCTCTTGCTGATCCCACTCCAGCTGCTGTTGCACCACTTACCATTTTTGAACTTCAACTGTTGAATCTGCAGTCTATACTGTCTCTGTTCTGAATGATGCTTTATTTGTTACAAAGGACTTCTTGCTGTTCCAGATCATGCTTGTTTTGGCTCTCAGGGTCTTCTATCTATACCTTTGTCTCCCATCTAGCATCAGTTTATTCTCTCAAACTACTGTACTGAATCCACAGCCTTCACTAATATTTCCTTATGCTGAATCCACAACCCTTCAGTAGCAATCTAACAAGCCCAATCCACAACTTGCACTGTTACCTTTGAAAGTAACTTCAAAAGATAATTCAATTTAAATGCACAAGTAGAATAAAAACATATCTTCTAAGATACAACTGATAACCATGGATTTTTAAACTAGATGTACATGCAAATTATACTGTCCAACACATTCTAGGGGCCATGGTGGCACAGTGGTAATTTGAAAAATTTTGTTGTAATTTTAATTTTTATAAGATAAATACTTACCCATTCCTGACCATAGCTATATGTTGGTGCCATCCAACTCACTGGAAACGTTGAGAAACATTTTAAACTACCTTAACCCTACTCATACTGTGTGGGGTCTTTTGTGACCATGCACACTAAAAATGCTTGATAAAATTTCAACACGTTCAATTTTCTTTATGATATTTCATGAATTTGTTACACTTTTACCAATATTTCACAAACCAAGACAAACGTATTCATTTATGAGACGTGCACAAAAGAATATGGTAATTACTCCTGGGGTCATAAATGACCCCGCTGAAATAGAGCATTTTGTACAAATTATTGTCTAATAAAATATAGAAAAAATATATTTGGGTCTTGGCAAATTGAAATGTGACTGAAAAAATATAAATAATAGCTAACAATATAGAAGGTAGGGAAGATTTAGAGTAAAAATGGGCTGGGGTATGGGGGGGGGGGGGGGGGGGAAATGGATGTGGATAGGGAAAAAGTATTTTGTCAGTGCCATAGAAATTTAATCAACATTATGTGCCCTATTGAAAACAGTTAGACAGGGTAGAAACATGTGGGTAAGCTTTGTTATGTGGATTATACTGCTATAGAATGGAAGGGAAGTGAAAACAGTCATATTGACATTATTCTCCACTACTTTAGCAATACCTCAAGTGATACACAGATAAAGAAACCATGAGCTACAGGTACAAGTAAAACAGGCTATAAAGATGGTGCAGTAAATATATTCTAGGTCAAAAAAGGGATGCAGCCTTTGGGTGCAGGCAAGAGAAATGTCAGGGCAGACATTCTCAAAAGAGCTATCATTTAATCTGTTGTGAATCTAACAGGGTAGTCCACTGCAAATATTAAACTGCACCAATCCACTATTCCCTAAACAAAATATTCCATAGTGTAGTTCTTCAAAATGTCTAAATTGATACATGAGTTCTCCATAATGTGCAAATTGATACATGATAGTAAATTCATGCTTTTCTTTTGTCATTCAAATGAGTTTTCAAAAGTAAATTCACAATTTTGATGTGTTATTAGGATGACAACTGATCTTAGCATGGCTATATTTTCATGTCTACCGTATTGGAGTAAAGTAAATGATTATTCTTAACACAGTTATTTTCGTGTACCAGTAAGTATATAAAAACATGTAATTAATGTAAAGAAACCTTTCTCACCTCTATAACCTAAAGAACATATAAATTATCCAATAGGGATATGCATACATGATTTCCAACATTACTGCAAAAAACTATGAATTTTCAATGTATATACGCATTATTGTTCTGATAATTTATTATTAATACCAGAGTAATACATGTAAACAGTCTTATTTTACATTGACTAAATGTAATATGGTTAAAATAAATGTATTACTCAAAACTTTAACCTTTATTGGCAAATCCTCAAAAATATACATGGGATCATTTATGACCTCACACGGTATATTTAAGGTTGTAAAATATGTCAGTATGAATAGGATTAAGAGGCGAGAGAGTTAGTGTCAACTAGGATGTCCCCCTAGTGGTCATGTGACGACACCAATAAACAATCTTGATTATTTTTTGCGGGTTGGCATTTAGGTGCCAACCTTAATCATTCCTTCACCCTAATTTTTGATCACCCCTATTCTATAATAAAGTGGACAGTGGCCACATGGTCGATTTTGATTGGCTAGGGCTTCGAACCATGTGTGTTTGAAGGTTATAGTCTCAGATTTGAACTGGCAGTTGAAGAAGAAGCATTTATTTTTAGAAAATTTGATTTTAGTTTTAAAATATTTTTTTCTGAATTTATTTTTTCTTTATTATTCAACAACTACTGTTCTCATCTACACAACTCAAATGGCAGCGAAACAGAAGCACAGAATAGCAGGTAACCCTTACAATTTGTGCAAAAGGGTTGAGATTCCGGAACAAATTCAGTTGGAAGATGACAGTGCATTTTTGAACGAGTTTGCCTCTCAGCCAATACCGGGTCAGGTTTCGGATTCAAAAACCGGGTCTGATACTGACAGTACTAGTACTGACGACAGTATTGGGTTAAATATTAGTGGTGTTGTTTACTCTGAATCAGACTTTGAAGAATCTCCCATTGTCAGACATAGGAAACATTTTAAAGATTCTATTCAACACCCAGTAGCCAGTACATCAAAAATGTCGGATCAGAGAGGGGAAAAATTCCGGATCAAGCACTCATCAACCAACAAATCCTGTCTCAACTGGACGCGATTGGTAAGAGGTTAACTGTTATTGAAAGTAAATCGGCTTCTCCTGCCAAGCCTAAGGCTAAAAAATTGACAAAAAAGAAGCGTACTGATAGTTCAAGTCTCAAGCATTCCTCTGTAGAGGAACCTAGCAATATGCCTACTTTACACACTCTTCGAAATGATACATCAATTCAGGATCAGATCCAAGATAGGCTCAGGGAGTTATCAGGCATTGATAAACGAGGTACGGATAAAAAAATTGAAAGTCAGAGGGGTGGGGCGGTTGATATTTTTGTCAAAGAACAAGTCAAATGGCCCCATGAATATGTCCTAGCTGGTAACACAAAAGATAGAATCACCTATAACCAGTTGAATATAAACCAATGGATGGCAGGTTTTTGCCGGATTATGAAAGAGGAAAATTGTCAGATTACAAAAAATCACATGCTTGATTATTTGATTGCCTTATTAGATGATTCTAATGATTTCTCGTGGCAGGCAGCAAAAGCTAGCCATGCTGTGTTATTATGTCTCATGGAGCAAGGTGAAGTTATCAGTTGGTCAGAAACTGACAAAATTGATCGGATTAGGAGAGCTAATGCTCAACGGCATGTTATCCCAACTCAAGTTAGTTCCGCATCTCAAAAATTTCGAAAAGGTAAGAATTCTCAAAAATCTGTCAAATCAATGCCCTGTGTCTACTATAATGATAATTCTTGCAATTTTAACAAGAATTATGAAACAAAAGGAGTGTTTTATCGCCACATATGTAGCTCATGCTTTGCACAAGATGGCAAGGTCAATGCCCACAGTGCCCTGGACTGCAAACAGAAACGGGCAAAAAACGAATAACCCTGGGCATGGTCAATACAGCTCAGTTACAGCCTGATTGTGTCCAGGATAACATTTCCAATGATAGCATTTCTAGTCATTTCTCTTGTAGATATGTATATAATTCTTTGTTACAACATACTAGGTGTGCAAATGAAATTGCAGTCAACAAAAATACATGGCAAAAATGGTTTAAAGGTGTCAGGTCTAAGTGGGTTTGAACCCAAAGTGGTTGTGGTAAAAGCTGCAACAAACGTTTATGATGTTCGGGTGAGAACTGCCATCTGGATAACAGGTCTGCCAAGGTATTTTCTTTCCCTGGCATATGGCAGACAAGTACCTGTATATTAAAACTTGCACAAATTAGCCATACATTTCTGGCCATGAGGGCAAGGACTTTATCCCTAGCCCTACCTTTTTGAAGCACCTCAACCACTGCCATATTTCACAGTGTATTCGGATACTTTTATTTGTCCAGTGTACTGCCCACACCTTAAGAGCGACAACTAAGCATACACCATAGATTGGAAACTAGCTCCCAGACCTGCCAAACAGGCATCCAAATGTACCTATGTGTGGCAGTAATTGGTGTCATAATACGTGACGCCATTATATTGTGATAAAAAGGTATTGAACCAAGCCAAGTCCTTCCTGCATTCTTGTGTAATTAAGATTTTTTGACTGTGAACATTGTTTCTAAGCATTTGCAACATCCTATTTAAAAATATCTAGAATTTTTTACACATCTAGTGACATACAGCAAGGAACCTAGTAACGATTGTAGATCGTGCTTACTACAATATGTCTTAGTATGCCATTGTAAACATAATTTGGTTATTTTTTGCAGCTTATCTGCTGGAATGGAGACAGTTTTATTGATAGAATCAACTAGAATACCCAAACATACTACAGAAGTGGATGGAGGAACCAGCTTCTTTGGGCTGATGTCCAAACCTAATTCCGCCAATAGTTGCTTCAAAAATGTAAAAGAAGAGTGTATTTCTGAGGGCAATCCAGTATATATGAGGTCATCAATATAATTGAACAGATTAGGGAACCCCTTTTGGGCCATAATATGGCGAATGACATCTGTACATCTCTGAAAAATAAGGGATCCGTGCCTGAACCCAAAAGTCACCAATCGATCCAGAAAGTACTTATTTTCAAACTGTAAACCAAGAAGATCTATATCAGCAGGATCTATCTTGATATGTCTGAAAGCCCTGCTGATATCAATCTTATATATTTGTGCAGAGGTGCCCAAATTTTGCAATGAAGTGGTTATAGCATCCACAGATGGATAATGAAGGTCATATTCTGTACCTAAGTATATATTTTTCTAAATCCCATCATTCACCGAGGCACCTTTAGGCCAACTAAGGTCCATAATGGTCCTTTTACTACTAGAGTTTTGTTTATCCCTCACTAAAAGAGGGGAAACATGCATCTCAATAGGCTTGGAATCAAAGGGACCTAACATGGCATTATAATCAAGTTCTTCTTGAATAAAATGACTAATATGCTGAGGATTCTGCATAGCTGAAGTGTGATTCGTTTCTGTAGAATTCAAGTTACAGCTCCTATCAAAGTCAAGAGGAAAACCGAATTCTAATAGATCGCATAATTGCTGGTCCCAATAATTGGACAAGTACGCCCTCCAGGCCTTAATATTAAGCCCAGATTGTACAGGGATGCGACATTTCATATAATTGGGCATTTTTGTATCCTGAATCAATTGATGAGCCTGTAAAGTATCTGGAATATTTTCCCAGTGAACTACCTCCCCAGTATATAGTTGTAAAGGTGACTTGGGTATGAAACCAAAATTTTTTGCAATTGGTGTACTATCATCAGGCTTCATATCTATATGTGGAAGTGCTTCATATTCACAACTAACACAAGACTCCAGAATGGGATCTATATATTGTGGTTCTAAGTTTCTGGTTAATTCTTGTCTGCTAATAGGCGTGTGCATACTAAATTCGCCTGCAGGTGCAGTCTGGCAGATTTTGGCATTCTTTGAGTGATTTTCTGTACAACAGCCTTCAGATATTCCCTTAGCCAAAGTCCCAGTTTTGTTTTTTTCCCACCAATAAGTTGTTTGCTTGGAAAGCCAACTTGGGCCTTGTGCTAGGCTGAGCACTTTGAACATTGGCAAACTTTTTGACACCATGCTTGTCATTTTGTTGGTCTTGCAAAACTTCATCAGAATTATCATCTACCATTAACATTTGCAAGGGGTGAAATCTATTTTTAACTGACACTAAAGCCCCTTCTGGGCTGGCCCCGGTCACAGTGACACGAACACCCTCTTTGCCATTCACACTTGTTACATTCGTTTTCAATTTTTTATTTTTTATACTTTGATCAAACTTATAATGTGAAACAGTCTCTGTCATAGCCAAACTTGTGTCAATGTGAGGAGAATGCTGAACGTCCCTGTTATTGACCTTAGCTGTATGAGGAGAATTGTACTGTATAATTTCCCCAGTGGAATTATCTGCAGCCTTAATTTTTAAGGTAGTACTAGCCATTGTACTACATAGTGCTTGAGCATAAGATTTTTTCTCATCAGTTGTCTGAAAGGCTTTATTATATGCAAACCACCTGAGTGCTGTGTTTTTATCAGCAGTTATTTCCGACTTGGCCATTGCAAATTTTTCATTATATACTATTTGGGACCTGATGTGAGGGGTGAAAACTATCTGTCGCCCCCGCCCAAGGTATTCGTTTTTTTACATTGATTTTTTGGTGATTTTGTTTCTGCAATTTTGTTCAGCATGTGGGTATATTTTTCCTGTTTGCTGAAAGCAATAACTACAAATGTGTCTGTAGGTGGTACCTTTGGTATCATGGGACCTTTGGTGCATACATATGCCCTGATTGAAGTAGGAGCAAGTGACAATCCTATTACTTTTTGACTTCTTTTGAGAATTTTGACCCTCAGTTGACGAGGTGGTCACATGTCTTTGAGCATTAGCTCTACGAATTCTGTCCAACTTATCAGTGTCACAGTAATTTTTTACTTCTCCTTGCTCCATCCTGCAAAGCAGAACTGCGTGGCTGGCCCTTGCCACATCCCAAGAGAAGTCATTAGCATCCTCCATTAACGCATCAAATAATCTAACATGTGTTCTTTAATTTGAGGATTTGTTTCTTCTTCTAGGATCCGGCAAAAACCAGCCACCCATTGTACAACAGAAAGCTGGTCATACTGTATCTGTTCTTTTTTGGATCCGGACAATACAAATTCCTGGGGCCACTTAACCCGATTTGGAACAACAACCTCAATGGCACCCCCCCTCAAAGATTTAATTTTTGTACCTGAATTTTCATTACTAGCAAGATCTCTGAGTCTCTGGTCCACCTGACTTTGAATGTATGCATCTTGTCTGATTTTATATAAATCCGGCAGTTGAGTTTGTGTTGGTGGCACTGTGACCGAGGCAGTTTGCGAACTGGCTTTCTTTTTAGAAGCTCCTTTTATTTTTTTCGGATCCGAATGTTTCTTAACGTTATTCTTCTCCAGAACCTGTAATCTGTCACTAATGGCCGAAAGCTGAGATAATATTTGGACATTGATTGCCTGCTGAACGGCAACATCCGACAATGAAGTGTGTGAATCAGAAGTACTGCGAGAAGTACTCGAAGTACTTTGTGTATTATGTTTATCTACCTGTTCATTGTTGGAGTTCTCGACGACAGCACTGCAATTTAAATCCGAATCACAAGATTCATCACCGGAATCAGAATCCTGATCATTTTGTATCATACTGTTTAAGAATTCAGTATCGTTTGCTTATTGTATCTGAACAGGGAGCTTAACAGTTTCATTGCCAGAACGCAGGTTATAGTGTTTCTTTTCACTCTCTGCCATTTGACCGCACAGTAAAATAACCAAAATAATAAATACTAAAACCACTTAAAATTGTCATGTGCAGATCCTCTGATCATCAAAAATAATTTTTCAGATGTGATCCCATGTGCCTCCAACTTCAAAATGGCAGAGTGAAGGAGGTTTTTTAACCACTGACCAGAGAGTGACCAATCACAAAGTGCCACATATATAATCGATAATCAGTAACAAATTTTTGATTTGTCAGTAATGCAATTTTTAAGGTAGCACCAACTTCCCCAGAACTGACCTCAACCACACCCACATGTGGGCACGAAAAATGTCTTGGGTTGCCATATTCCAGTGGATTCCAAGTTAAATATAAAAACTTTTGGGATAAGCAATTGGTGGATCTACTGGAATATGGTTTCCCACTCGATTTCGACAGAGATGCGCCTCTCATGTCCACTGAAGAAAATCATGCTTTTGCGAAAAAATTTGTTTCTGATGTTCAAACTTATATCGCAGAGGAATTGAAGCATGGAGCAATGTTAGGCCCCTTTACACGTAAACCAATAGATTTGCACATTTCGCCTTTTATGACAAGAGACAAACCAGTCTCACATGTTAGGCGTACCATTGTTGACCTTAGTTGGCCAGAATCGTGTTCGGTCAATGATGGTGTTGTCAAAGATGAGTACCTGGGTTCGAAATTTTTATTGCATTATCCATCAGTTGATGACATTGTACATAAATTAAATGAATTGGGACCAGGCTCCCTTATGTTTAAGGTGGACATTAGTAGGGCTTTTCGCCAGCTAAAGGTAGATCCTGGAGATATAGATCTATTAGGTCTTAAACAAGATGCATACTTTATCGATCAATCGGTACCGTTCAGATACAGATGTGGCTCAATTTTCTTTGAAAAAGTGACCGATAGCATCCGGTTTATCATGAGACAACATGGTTTTAACAATCTCTTCAATTATGTGGACGATCTCATCTATTGCGATTTACCATCAAAAATATATCCAGCCTACAAATTTTTATTGCAACTTCTCCCAAAATTAGGCCTGGACATCAATAAAAAGAAGCTAGTCCCCCCTGCAACCTCCATGATATGTCCGGGTATTTTGGTAAATTCTGAGACTCGTACCATGTCTGTACCTCCTGAAAAAATACAAAGTATAGCTGATATGTGTCATGAATGGCAGAATAAAAAATCTTGCTCAAAACGACAGTTGCAATCTTTGCTGGTATCATTGCTTTTCATATCTAAATGTGTAAAACCCGCCAGAGTATACTAAAATCGTATGCTCGGATTTTTAAGACTCATGGGTACACAGAAAATTGTAACCCTTTCACCTGAATTTTTCAGAGATCTTAACTGGTTCTGCACATTTTTGAAGCAATTCAATGGGGTTGTTTATTATGACCCCAGACCCATTCAGGCTGAGCTTCACTTGGATGCCTGTCTTACTGGCATGGGGGGCATTTTTGAAAACCAATGTTATGCCCTCCCCATTCCCAAGGATTTTCACCAATATTCAATTGTGCACCTAGAAATGCTGAATATTGTGGTTGCACTTAAAGTCTGGGCTACTCAATGGAGTAAGAAAAAATTACGTATAAAATGTGACAACATGGCTGTAGTTGAAGTACTAACCTCAGGCAAGACGAAGGACAATATCTTGGCCATTTGTGCCAGAAATGTGTGGCTTTTATGTGCAATATTCAATGTATCCATTCATATTGAACATATTCCAGGAAAGCAGAATGTTATTGCTGATTTGTTGTCTAGATACAAATTTGATACTAAATCTTGGAATGCACTAACCACTTATGTTCCTAATGCAGTTTGGATACCCACTCATATAGATCTAACATGTCTAAATGCTACTATCTAATTTCAGATTTATCTCCTGGGACAGTCCAGTTGGCCACCGGCGTGTGCAACCGGTTGCTTCATTCTTTTCGCCCTGCAACTCAAAGAACGTATAGCAGGATGTTCCAAGACTTCATGGGCTTCTTGGTGGCTTCTGGGCTGTCCCTGGCCAAGGTAAACATCCATGTTTTGTTAGCTTTTCTAGAGTATTTGCACTCCAATGCCTTAACTCCTTCAAATATTTCCAATTATCTTGCTGGTATTAGAGCATTCGTCATCATATATGACTTACCAACTGGTATTTTAGGGATCACAGGATCCAAATGTTTGTAAAATCTGTTCAAATCAACAGACCTCTCACCATCAAATCAACCCCTGTGTTCTCAATCAATATGCTCAGAGACATAGTCATACAGTCACAAAAATTTGAATTCTCACATATTTTTGCTGCACTTTACCTTCTTGCGTTTTACTCATTTCTGTGCCTGTCCAACATAGTACCCCATTCTTTTATGGGTTTTGATCTCTCCAGACATTTAGCCAGAGGAGACATTATTTTTGGGGATATATCTGCTGTTGTCATCATAAAATGGTCTAAGACCAATCAGCTTAGGGACAAAGTACATTATGTCACTATACCAAAAAGTCCCCAGGCACTTTTGTGTCCATTTCTGGCCCTAAAACCTATGCTGGAATAAATTCCTGGGGCAAAAAATGATCCTTTGTTTGCTATACCCATGCATGGCCAGTACCTACCTTTAACAGACACCATTGTTAGAAAACTTCTTAAAAGAGTTCTTAAAGCTCTGGGGTGGGAACATCAAAAGTACACATTTCACACTTTTAGGAGATCTGGGGCCTCTTGGGCGCATAACCATGGAGTCCCTATTCAGGCCATAAAAGACCAAGGTACGTGGTCTTCAGACTGTGTTTACAGATATATTTCTTCTGATACACATCTCTCCTCTTCCCCTCTTCTACATGCTTTCCAACAGCACCTACAATCTTGAAGGGGGTTTGGGTGAGCCTTTCTCATATAAAATTCTTAAATAATTCATTTCTATGTTTTTTGGCAAAAATTAAGTAAGAAAATTGGGGTTTCACCCCTCACTGCTTTGCAGTGCAGCTAGGTTTATTTTTGTAGTTTTGTAGTTGTAGCTATTACAGTACCTTCCTCTGTCAGTGGGAGATTGTGTTCCTGATGCTGGGGCTTGGGTGCAGGTTGGACCACTGCAGGGTTGACTTTCTCTCGGATTGGACTGTGACTCCGGAGTTCTTCAGAGACACTGTTTTTCTCTGCCCCAGTGGGGTCACTGAACTGTTGTGTAGATTAAAGCAAAAGTTGTTGAATTTCATTGCCAGTCAGATCTTTAATTGCAAACCTGCTTTTTATTGTTATATTATTTTATCATGTAATTGTGTTGCTTATTAATATTGCATACATGATGCCATGTGGTTTTTAAAGCTTCTGATGACTAAGTTTTTAGTAACTTAATTGTGACACGATAATTCACTTCAATGTGACATGTTATAAATATATTACATTATGTCAATTTACTATTAATGTGCCATGAATGAAACTCTAATGACTAGCTCTTGTAATTATAACTGTATAACTAGTTTTAACTAGCAACTTTTAACATTGGATGTGTTAAAGAATTTTATTATACGACTTGTGGCTGGGTAACCTTCAGCACTAGAACCTTGTTTGGCTATAGTCAAAAAGCTTTGTTTTCCAATGCGTTTTCCCTCTTTTTTGGCTGTTGTAAGTAAGAAAATTGTCTTAGTTCTATTGCCTGCAGGCTTGTTCCCAGGGATTTCGTATTACATTTCTATCCTGATTTGGCTTGGGTGAGCCTTTCTCATATAAAATTCTTAAATAATTTATTTCTATGTTTTTTGGCAAAAATTAAGTAAGAAAATTGGGGTTTCACCCCTCACTGCTTTGCAGTCCAGCTAGGTTTATTTTAAAACCTTCTTTTCATAGGCATATTGCTGTGTCTTACTATTTTCTGGGCTTGGCCCTAAACTTTGTAATAATTAGTATAAAAGTTGGCATCATATGTAATTCTATGGTGAAAAGCATTAAATTATATAAATTTCCTTGTTGTGGGTTACCCCACTGGCCTATGCCAAAGAATTTTAAGAGTGCATTATAGTTTGGCCCTCCTGGGGCCTTTATTATTGATACAATATATACATGTTGACTGTACAAGAACTGTTAGTATTATCCATTATAGATAAAATAATCTAAATAATTTAATAAATGTTAAAAACCCATTGCTGGGTCATTTCTTGTGTTAAATGGATTATATGTATGCACCTTCTGACCTTGAACTGGAGTTTGACCTTTGATGTGTTAGACCTGGTGTCGAATGTTTGCCTTGAGCTTGACCTGCCGCTTGCCCTGGCTGTTGCTGGGTCTTGCCCCTAGTGTAAATGCTCATTAGATCATGAGATGCTGTGTTTCATGGCTATCCCAGTACTTTGGTCTAACCTTGGTTGAGGTCAGTGTGGCAAACATAAGTCTTTCCATCATCTAGGGTTTGAATCTTGTTGCATGGTCAATCATTCGGCTTTTGTGGGAGATTATAATATTGCTTATACCTGGACTCAGGTCTGACCTCGAGGTTCTACTTTTGACCTCTGATTGACCTTGGAGGTCAAATTTGTATGACTTCTTGGATTGCGTTGATTAACATCTTTATAGTGTGGAGATTATAAATTGCTAATGCTTAGATTCAGTTTTGACCTTGTGCTTTGACCTCCGACCTCCTTTTGACTTTGGAGGTCAACTTTATCCTGACCTGTATAGTGCCAAGGTCAATTTCTAGTTCTATAATCTTTCACTAGCTAATTTAGTAGGCTGTGTGGGGTGGGGGAATGTGTTGCAGAAAATACTCCCCTAGTATTGAATCTGCGGGAAGGAAGGGGGGACTATCCTGGTCGGGAAATGGTGAGTATTTATCTACTAAAAATTAAAATTACAACAACATTTTTCAATAGCTGTATGCAGTATTCATGGAAGGAGGGGAGTACTAGAATTTAAAGACCCAATACAAAGCCGTGCACATTTACCATGCACAAAACAAACATACAGGCATTCAGACCCAAACTAACCTCCCCAATGAGGCAGTGGGTCTGTTGAACACTGCAAAACAACACATCCTTCTAGGAAGGAGGAAATTGTTTAGAAACTCGACCTAACCTACAACTAAAGAACATGAGAACTTTACCTTGAAATTTACATGCATTCAAAAACATATAAACTTCCAACAATCACAACATACCATCCAAAACACCACTAAATTGTTGTATGTAGTTGTAGTCCTCACAAATGCTGACACTGTTTGTGCTACAGTTGAATGTTGTAAATAGACAAACATATAACACCCACACCATATCAAACCCAAACTTGAAAGTGTCATCAGCATAATGCATAATGCTTTTCAAATCAGGATAAAGCCAACACTGCGGGCTAATACAAAACATACAGTATGGCAGACATGTATGCAAATGCATACAAAAGTACAAATATAAGTATCACCATAAACTTATAAGGTAACAAAGTGTAAGAACCAATTTCAAAATCTGACCTCTAACCAACAGAGGACCCGAGACAGAAAATGGTAAAATGTTATGGTTTCTAGTAACACGCATCCAAAATTCATGTACAGAGACATGACTTTTAAAAGCTAAAGATGCACTCATAAGACATACATCATGAGCTTTGACCTGACATAATTGCTGAAAGTCAAAATCTGACTTATCATGAGCCAAAAGGATAGTCTGCTTCAACCAAGATGGGATAGCTGCAATGGAGTTATCTCCTGTAAAGCCTTCCTTAATGGCTACAAATGAGAAATTCTCACCCCTCCTTAAATTCTGTGTTCTATCTAAGCAGTATTTCAAAGACATCACCGTACAAAGAGATCTATCTTGAGTCAACCTGCTGGCCAAATGAGGATTGAGAGCCGAATGACCACAGGCTTAATTGCAGTAGGTCCATCCAAAGCCAACTGGTTCTTGGCTAAAATGGCAGATGATGGAGCCAGAACCACCTGTGACAAATTTTCCTTATAACTAAGAAAAGAATATGTCCAAACATGAATTTCACTTCTTCCTTTGCCTGATGGCAAAGTCAAAAGAAAGACTGTCTTGAAAGTTAATAACTTCAACGAATCCTTCCCCAAAGGCTGTAAATGTTGTCTGGTGAGAGCATGCAAGACCAGTGACAAATCCCAAGGATGGATATGCCTATTGCCTACTGCTTTGTCTCTATAAAACTTGCCAACAATCTATTCTGGTCAAAACTTTTAGAGACTTATTTACCTTTCAAGCCCAACCCATCTGCAGTTTCTGTTCTGTAACCAGCAAAAGTAGATGACTTGAGATTCTTACCCTGAAACAAGTAGTTCAGGAAATTTTCTACATCTGGAAAAGTGGGATGCTAGATGTCCATCTTGCTCTCGTTCACACCACTTCCCAAAAATGGACCACCTTGATTCATAGATTCTCCTTGAGGAGAGCCTCTGAGGGTCCCAATTTTGCCACTTCCTCTGAGAAATCGTCCGAAATGTTCATGACTGATGCCAAGCATGAAGATTTAAAAAAAGCTAGATTGTTGTGTGAAACCTGTTGCTGAATGGCTGAGTCAACAAATTAACCCACAGTGGAAGCCTTAAGAAAGGACTTTTGTGGACAGCACCACCAGATCCCAAAACAAAGACATCGCTGACCACTATGGTGCACTAATGATGATTTTGCACGTGTAGGTGGCATCTTTTGAATCACCTGAAGAATCAGGGCCACTGGACCCAACACATAGACGTCCAGACTCCCCCAAGAGATGTTCAATGCATCTGTTTCCCAGGCGTGACAGTCTAGGATAGGAAACACCTACATTGTAAGGTTATGATTCAACTTTGTTGCAAACAAATCTATTATTGATTGGTACCATCAATGGCAGATTTGATTGAACAGATGATCCAAAACTCACTCAATTTGAAACACCCTGTCTTTCCTGGACCAGGAATCTGGTAGAACACTTAAGATACCCTGGGATGTGTTTTGGCCGAATCTGCATCCTCCTGGCATTCATCCAAGCCACCATTCTCCAGATTAAGGCTCACATTTTCCGAGAGTGGGTGCCTCCCGGCTTGTTCAGATAGGCAACCACTGATGAAGTGTCTGTGGAAATCAGATTTTGATTCAGCTGACTTCTGAATAATTGTAAAGCTAGCAACCCTGTTAATAGCTCTAGAATGTTAATGTGGAGCCTTGACTCTTCATGATACCACAGACCACTGCCTGTTTGATGTCTCAATTGAGCATCCTAACCCTTAAGGAAAGCATCTGTGAACAGAAGGAGACCTGCTCCTTCTGATGGAGTGGTGAGCCCTCCTTCAAACTTGAAACATTGGTCCAACACTGAAGATAATCCCTTAGAACCTGAGACACAGGAACTGGCATATCAAAAGACTGGTGATATCTCTGGAGCGTTTGTAGATAACCTTGCGGTGACCTGATAAACAGGTGATCCAATGGCATTGCCTTCTCCAAACAGGGACATTAACTTCCATGGAAACCGTTTCATCGAGAAAGCGTTTGAATTGAACTGAATCTTTTTAAAGTAAGAAGACTAGACCTACCCTGAGATAAACTTTCCAAACCCAAAATTCAGAATTCTTGAGTTGGAACTAAATATGATTTTCTGTAATTTATGATAGACAAGATGACCCAACCATGGTATTCTCTTGGCACTGCTGTTTTGATCTTGCTCTTATCTACCAAATGCCTATAAACTGGGGAATCCCAATGCCTTTTTCTATAGCCATCAGTTTTACCTCTTGCTATCATATTAAACTAAAAAAGGGCTGTAGCAATTCTGAAGGGCAAGGCAGTGAACTGGTCTAAAAACTGGTGGATCATGATGCGTTATTTGAGATCCACCAGTCTCACCATCTTGCTAACGTAGTAAACTCGAAGGGAGAGGCAGTGAACTGGCCTACATTGAAGCAACGATACTTTTGAAATGTTGAATGTAATGGTATACGAAAGAATGCAACTGTAACGAACGAAAACACCCATTCACTTACTAGTAACGAATTCCGAATATATGGGCAATCACTTCCTCCTGCTACCGTCGCTTCTGTGAAGAAGTGTGGTTGAATATTATCCTCCTACCCTCAGGATAAGGAGTTGTACACCTGCCAACAATGGACAAAAGCTTTCTGAACCAGGTAGTCACTTCCTCCTACTAACTCTGGATCTACCAGACCTGGATAAGTAAAATCCTCTTCGCCTATTACTAGCTGAGGAGATACTTGTAACTGTACTTGAGATACTGTTGTCCCCTGTCCATGTCATGTCTAGGAGTATGCTCCTTTGTAGACTTACAAAAATCCCTATGAACATGAGATAACTGGATGAAAATCCTCTGAACATCAGACCATATGACTACCAGGAAATCCGCATTAAGAAAGAAGAATGTATTTGTCTGTCTACTAAGGTCATCTTCAGAGATATGCCAGAGCAATATAGATATCTAACCTCCCTCCTGAGCCACATGTTTGAAGAACTGGTCAAAGCACTGTCCAACCAGGACTCCTGGTTAATTGAGGACTGCAAATGTAAACACCTTGCACACAGTCCAAAGTATTACCGGAGTCTGTATGAGATCCTGCTAATGCTTAATCCTTAGGATCCTTAAGATTACAAAAAAAAGTGATTCAAACATTTTTTTCTCTCTCCATTTACAATCCCCTACAACGCATAATGTTCCAAATTGACTGAAAAGAAGTGATATTCTTGAAGGCCTGTTATCTGCTGAAAGGAACTCATGGAACTCCTCCAACGATCAACACTGATACACACTTGTGTGGGGTAATCTGTGAAAGCAAGTAACAAGATTTCCTTTGACTTCAGGCCAGGCTATGAACTCTAATCTTGGAAGTGGTAGGCGAGTGTGTTACGGCTATGACTGCCAAAGTTGTGGTTGTGGGAAGACTAGTCTGGAAAGATGAGGGTTTTTTACGAAAGAAGTCATGGATATTTGAAAAATGACAAGTGGTAATCTATTGTTGGGTGGAGCTGCAACTATGTAAATCTTACTACCATTTTGTTTTTGGCCTTAGAAATCGACAATCTGTTACCACAACAAACTTTGCTGGAAGTTATCATAACAAACAAATAAGAAATGAAAACAATAGCATGCAACACAAAACAAACTGGATTCATAAGTGGTAGGTTTATTGGTGAAAATGCTCGCCTTATTTACATTTTACACTACTCCAAAGAAAAAGACAATTCCAGGGCTGCTTATGTTCATTGACTTTGAACAGGCTTTTGACTCTATGTCATGGGATTTTTCAACTTTGGAATCAATTTCATAAGATGGACCACTATGTGTAACACATATTTCAAGGTTTTATGTAATCCAGCCTGGCTTTCTATCTGATTATATATACAATGAACATGGCTCTCACCGTGGGGATGAAAATAGCTCCTCATTGGTTTATCATGTGTGCCCAGATTCTGTCCATCATGGTAATGTTTAATAGAAATACTAATGGTATTCTCTTTTATGACAGAAATAAAAGTGACACCACCCTCCTTTTTCGATGGTAGTGGGCAGTTTCTCATAGTGGGACTGAGCGCTTTGGAAATATCTGTCTTCTTGGTTAAAAGTGATTAACTGCAGATAGTCTAGATCGTGAGAAAAATGACACCCAAGGGAAAAATTAAAACTTGAAAAACCCAATTTTGCTGAAAGAGCGAGTCCTGTCTACTTGGAATAAATTTTTTGTTAACTTAGATAAAATGAAAGATTTAAATTTTGATATATTTTAGTTTCAAAATAATTACTAGGCAAAAGGAAGAAGAGAATTCTTACCCTCTATGGGTAAGATCTCAATTCTAAAACTTTTAACCCTTCAAAAATTCAATCATCTTTTTATGTCCCTCCCAAACCCACCTTTATGTCTCTACCAAACCTAATTCTATTCTAATTCTAATTGGACGTTTATAGTGCTTAATCTCCCATATTCAAAGGGAGACCCAACAGAAAAAAAAACAGTCAACCAATTTCAGTATCCAGGGACAGAAAAGAGGCCAAGCACCACAGAGAATCCCAGGGGAGAGTAAAACTAAGATGTGTAAGCCTTGGTGTACAGGTAGGTTTTGAGGCGCTTTCTGAAAGAGGCTAGTGAGGGGGACGCATGAATTTCATCAGGAAGAGCATTCAGAATGGTGGGAGCATCAAAAGCAACACTATGACCAAACTGATTGACTGATTTGTGAACAGAAGAAATGACAAGTAATTACCACCACTCTGACTGCCCCTGGTACTGTAGGAACTGCTGTAGGAAGAGATATATGGAGCAAAATACTTGCAAAAACCAGTGTGAAGAAACTTGTAAACAAGTGTGGCTGTTCTAAAGACTGAGTGATGTTCAACATAACCAAGGTGTGTCGTGCTTGTTACTATCACCCCAAGACACATCCGTAAATTCTTCCGCAGCCTTGCTTGCAAACTCAATATAAGTGAAATGGTACACATGGCATAATTTTCTAGAGTTGTGACTATTGTCACAGATCAGTTTACTATAATAGTGTGACTTATCCTTGTTAACAAGTGCATTGCACTGAGCAATTTGGCGATGAAGCCAACTTCTGTTCAGTGGATTCTTGGTCCTACACAAAGTTCTTTCAAACTGGCGTCTATTAAGGGACTTTGCACATCAATAAGAGTCAGACAACCAATCCGCAGAATCTTTCTTTGTCAGCCGAGATATCAGTTTTGAGCCCATCAAGAATATCCCCTAAATCATGTACATATTGCTCATAAAGGTCAACTACAGCATTAGCGGGAGGCCTGATGAAGAAAATATTTTTGAGATCTGAGTGGAAGTTGGACATGTTGATATAGTGGTACCTTCTATATTGAACTTTATTTGGAATATGAGCCACTTGATGAGGTAAGGCAATTGAGCATTTGATTAATGCATGATCAGATATAAAATCACAAATTTTGACAGCAAAAATAGTTTCCTGATCGCTGGGGGAAAGAATGAGGTCCAAGGTGTGACCATGTAGATGAGAGGTTGATTAACTTTTTCAGATCACACGAGTCAAGAAACGTCATAAATTTATAACCATCACCAACTGGTACATCAACATGAATGTTGAAGTCACCACATATATAATAAGAAGAGTTAATGGATGACAGAAAACTGACAAAGGACATAAATTCTTCTTGAAAGTTGCAGAAGTGGTTTTTGGATACAAAGATTGGTTTTTGGATGCAAAATATGCAGGAGACATTTTTTGAAGAGTCATTTTTTCTGCACACACAATTTATGAAGAATTAATGTGACTTGATGTACCTACCCGCTGATCTAATTAATTTGAATGAAACATGTGAAACTCAGGTCAGTATTGAATGCATTGTGCCTGGGAAACACCTTCGTGTCCTTAGCAAGGTACCCACAGAACCATTATAAACCACATTGCATGGTTAGAAAATAATATAGCGTTAACTCTCCACTATGCAAAAATGATGGTGCACTGACATAATGGAAGTCACTGGTTTGGATTTTATCACTGTATAAAAGTTTTGTTGACACGAAAAATTAAAAAAAATAAAATAGAACATTTACCTTTCAAACATCCATTTATAAAATCCCAGATGGAACTTGAATGAAGTGAAACAAAAGAGTCAAGAAACTATCTGTTTCAGATTAGTACTGATAATGCACTTCAGAATGAATAAGTTTAAATGGGACAAATGCACATAAAGACTCTGGAATGAAGAAATTTAAATAGGAAAGTGCCTACAAAATTGTTTGAATGTTAAGAATATAAAATGTTTCCAAAGTTCAAAGGTGTGATTTTATGTCCCGTTCAACAGCCAGGGTCATATTGGGACAGGTCCACAGCATTGCCACTTATGGGAGTCGAACCCACACAGAGGTGACTGACTGTGATTAGATGCTTGCTAACTTGCTAACCACAAGGCCACTGAGGACCTATGAAATGGATTCAATCCAGAGATTGAATTTTGGAAACTAGATCACATCTATATAGTCTAAAACATTCATGTTGGAAAGTTGGTAGTTACTTGCCAGTACCCGATGGTTTACAGTGTAGAATCGTGACCAACTAGTATGTACTGGTTCCTCCACCTGTAAACTACCCACCAAAATATGACCTTGGCTGTTGAACGTCACATAAAACAAAAATAACTCTCTGAAATATGTAGTCTATAAATATCTGTGAAAACACGATTTACGGTCTATTGCAACATCAAAGAAGAAACTGGAACCCACTTGCTCTGCAGCTGCTCTGTGCTTATGTTAATGTGGAAAGACTTAAGTTAGCTTATTTTTAGGAAAACTTGAGTCCCACTGGATATAGATTCTACACCTGTTATATTTGAGTACCACAAACCTGATTTAAATTTTTTATACTTAAATACTAATATATATTTCACTGTTTACAATAATGTTATTTTTACTAGGTGTACTCCTCAAAAAATTTATACTGTGTACGAAGAACAGGAAACTTCACAAAACTTATTGTGTCTTTGATAGCTTTGCGGCTTGTGCTAGTAGACCGAAACCCCTTTCAGTAGCAAGTGAGAAAGCCAATAAGAACACGATATCTTCAACAATGCTTGGAGTTTATTAAAATAAAGTTAAAATAATGTTACATACATTCTGTACACATATAACTTGTTAGTCCTTGTAGAGTTAATAGCACCAATTGCTAAATACCTGATAACTGTCAATTTAAACAACAAATAGTACTACTAATCAGTTAAACACAAAAGTACAGTACTTGCTGACTACTAATTTAATAACTTTTGAATTCCAAGTGTATAAATGTTCGTTAACAAGAACCTGTACAACTACTTTAACAAACTTAGTTGAGCTACTGCCAACTGGATATAATTATGTGTCCATGTTAAACAATCCACTTGGTGGTGACCAATGGGTAGCCACTTACATAATAACAGAGCATTTTGGCGGCAGCCATTCATTTTTAACTTTGCAAACTTGGAATACAGATGTACAGAGGGAAAATTTTCCCACACCCCCCGTAACACTCTTGACCTTTAACCTTTTCTACCTGTGGGCGTACCCCTGCCACAGGAAGCAGGACTTGGGGTTAACAGGCGGACCACATTTCTGGTACCCCCTACTGATCAGTCACTTTGGTACCTGATCCAACGCCAGAGTTATTTCAGGATCTTATACAGTGAGATTATTCATTAGTTTGGTCAACTTTTGAACGAACCTCTATTTAGCATAACCCTCCTTGGCCTTGACCCCTTCCAGTTGTCCCCCTGGAAGGGAGTTCTCCTACTGAATTGATATGGGCCCTTGAGTAATTGGGACAGGTTGGGCCATTCCTGTTGATTCCTGTTTTTGCATTAATTTCTATTCCCAAACAAGTAATGATATGATTGGGTTCTTCGACTTTTCGATCATTCAAAGGTAACCCTACGTATTGTAAGAGATTCTTTGATGACAAAAATGACTGCCAGCTAAATTGGGGGGCAACCCCTACGTAATGTAAGCGTAATTGCGTCTGTACACATCTGGCACATGACTGCTCCCATTTTTAGACCAAAGGGAACTGCTACATCAATGTACTTGACGTCACACCACTTTAAATCAGGTAATGGGTAATCATAAGGGTCCACTGTTAAGTTGGGAAATGCTCTCTCAAGATCAACCTTACACAACTTATATATTAGCTGTAGGTCCTACTAACTGAATACGTTCTACTACCTGGTCAGTGGTTGGGTATTTCAAATTAAAGGGTATGTCGTCATAGACATCTGAAGGAACACAACTGTTCACACTGTTGCCCAGAGGCCAGGACAAATCAACAATCATTCTAACTCCCCCATCATTTATTTCTAGTCATTAAAGGAGAATAATGTATTTGTTTAAAAAGTGACTTCTGAAATAGACCAAATATTGCATGTTTTTTTTTACTTCCACTTTAAAATATCTATAACTCCTTATGGTTTCTGTAAGGCCAACAAATTATTTTGTCAATTTTTATGAATTGAAACAATGAGTAATCTACACAAAGTGGAAATCCACGTCCAATTCACTAAGATTGACAATATCATAACCTTGCAACACTTGTCACCATGCCTTGATATTTAAGCGAGACAATACAGGTATTTGTGCCCCTTTATAATTAGGACAACCATAACTTTTGACCATACTATGTAATTTATTTAAATATAACACTTTATCTTGACATTCTATGTCTACATTATTGTTAGAACCAAAGGCATAAAGCCAAATTTTCGGTTAACCACAAACTGGTTAATAGAAGTGTTACCTGCTACTGTGCTTAGACCATTAATTGTTTGAACTTCAACACCATTTTTGCTATCAGAACTGGCCACTGTACTGTCCATTTGCAAGCTTATAGTGAGGATATCCCCCCCCCCCCTTCATCCACTTTATAATAATAACTATCATTAAAACTAAAACTTAAACTAAAAGAACATAGGTTACTATTGTGGCCGTAAGATTCCTGTTGCTCTATAAATTGCTCACTACCATTCTTCATAGGACTGAGGCCAGAGGGGGTGGGGGTGGAGGTGGGGGGCACGTGGCATTGTTAGTTATATTTTGAAGACACAGGTCATTGAAATCAAGTGAAGAATACTGACCCGTACTAAAGATGCACGACAGACAACTCACCTGGCCATTCAGTGCAGCATGCACTTTAGTACATGCATTGTTAGTTTTACAACCGCCTGCCCCACCCCCGGGTCTACAACCCTCTGAGCTAGACACTGTATAATTAACGAACCCTGTCATAAACTGTTCCTCACATAATACAGAACTACTCCACAATTTGGTACACAACTCATTTGTGTCATAACCACCTGTAACTATGACATTCGTTAACTCATTGTCAATGCTAATACTAAGGTTACTATAGTTACTGGCAACCTCAGCGGAATCCATAGGACAAGAATGACAAAATAAATAATTATACGCCATGTCATTCCAGCAATATTTGTTAACTTGATCTAGTTCAACATTTTGATACAACTCACAAGAATTGTGAAAGAAATGTAAATATAATCTTGCTTATATTGCAAAATTTGAGGTTGTTTACTATGAAAACGGTTAAACCTTCTGATCTTTTTTGTTATTCGCCACATTATCAGTTTTATTCACCCCTTTATTGCCTTTGTTACGTAAACATTTGGACAGAGGGTGGTCAAATTTCTTTCCTGTTTCCTTCAGGCAGTAACTACAACAATGTTGATACAATACACCTGCTGATACGTGATCATTATCAAGTCTACAAAAACCCTGGTTATAATGCAGACATGCTTGAACATTCCCTGAATTATTACTAGCTTTTTGGTTCTGTACCAATCTTTGAGTATATCTATTCTTATTTTTTTTCAAGAACATCTAGCTGTTGCCAGTCTGTCCTACCCCTTTCAATCTCTTGTAAAACAGCTGCATGTGCACGCTTAGCAGTTTGGATGTTTAATTCTACAGCATCCGGCATCAACAGGGTGTAATACCGTAACATATTCTTTCTAATGCTATTATCTTTTTCATCCAATATGCAAAACAAAAAACCTTGAACCCATTGTTCACTGATAAGCTTATCATAAGTTGGTTGCTTGCTACCAAACTGAATGACACAAAAATCTTGGGGCCAATTAACATGACTTTTAATTTTGGCTACCCCTGTCCTAAAATGACCAGATTTTGAAGAGGAAGCTGGCTTATCTATATCGCCTCTTGATGTATTCTGGTATTCATTCAATTGCCTTGCCACCTCAGCTTGTATCTTAAAATCTGACTTCAACACCTGGAAAGATGGCAGCTTATCAGGCTTGGAGGTCACAGTTCGAGTGCTTTGGGGAACTCTGGGCTGAGGGTACAGCTGACAGGTCATGAATACTCATCTTCTCCTCCTGCCTACGTAACCTCTCATCTTGTTGCTTCAATTGGTCACCCATGTGCTTGACCACTTCCAGTAAAGTCTCCAGCTTTTGTCAGACCGCAGTGTCATTGACCCCACTAGCAGTTTACACATCTGGAACCTTGTCAACACCAGAAGTCTAGATACCATTTTTGTCATCAGTTTTACTGGCCTTCTTGCCGTTTCTCCTCATTTTGAAAATGTAATAAAATTAGCCACCAAGAACATGGATCTGGGTGGAGAGAAATCAGTAAATTCGATTCTAATTCGAAACTAACATAAAATATAAATAAAATGTAAAAATAAACAAATAATCAATCTCTCCCCAATTCCAGTCTGTATTCAAGAGCTTTCACGTGCACAGGCAACATGATCCTCACAGCAATGTATATTACTTCTGCCAGCCCTTATATAACCAAAATTAGCGAGAAATATATATATGTGGTCGACTAACTCTTGAGAGTGACCTACAGACAAGACCTCATGAATATCCATGAAGTTTTACTAATACAATTCTAAATATATCAACTTTCCTGTCCCAGATTCAAATCAGTGTACTACCATATTATATTAAAATTTAGAACTCTCTTGCTACTAAACTGGTATGCAAACTTACATTCACCTCACCTATCACAGCCTTTCTTTTCTCACATCAGTTAATGCTTTTGCAAAATTTAGCTTCATTACTAGTTCAGACTGAATTGAAGGGTCACCTTTATGCTAAATCTGTACAAGTTTTGTCCCATGGTGTTTCTTTCATCTGACTCAATTTGAAGTGACAGATCATATGAAGAACTATCACATGACTGCAGGGGCCAGGGTGGCAGAGTGGTAACACTCTCGCCTCCCACCTCTGAGGCCGGGGTTCGGGTTCATGCCTCTACCTCAAGTGGGAAAGCTGGTAGTTGCTTGCTCTTGGTCGGCAGTTTACAGTACAGAACCCTGACGAACTGTACAGGAGTTTTCTGGTGTGTCTACTGGGTGTTTGATGAAATTCTAGCTGCACTATTTTGGCTGCACTGTAATGTATGTAGATTGAACTTGCAGAGACTCCTGGAAAGTGAGTTGCAGTAATCCGACTGACTACTAACAATAGCATTAGCCACAAGTGCAGAAGCATCATAAGTAAGAAACTGCCTGACATATTCTGAACATGCTTGGATAAGGAAAAACCAGAATGAAACCACACACATAGATTCTTGACCGACTCAATAGGGCAGAGAAGACACCCCAATGTTACCCTTTGGAAAACATGCTTTCAATTTATCCCACTGTCTCTTTGAACCAAAGATGATAAACTCAGTCTTGTTAAGATTCAGTTTGAATTTACTAGTTGACATCCACTCATTAACATCATCTAGGCACCTGTTCAACTGTACAAAGGCAGTAGATGCATTCTTCTGGGATAAATGCATATAAACTTGGCCGTCATCTGCATTAAAATGAGTAAGAAACGGCCTGGCTTGTCTGAAATCACGCAGTGGCACAAAATAAATTTTGCAGACATTCTGAACATTCTTGGACAAGGAAAAATCAGAATTAAACCACACACTCAGATTCTTGAACGACTCGACAGGGCAGAGAAGACTATCCAAGATATCAACTGGAAAACATGCTTTCAACTTGTCCCTCTGTCTCTTCGAACCAAAGATGATAAACTCAGTCTTGTCAGGACTCAATTTGAGTTTACTAGTTGACATCCACTCATTAATATAATCTAGGCACCTGTTCAACGGCAGCAAATGCATTCTTCTATAATAAATGCACATAAACTTGGCTGTCATCTTCATTAAAATGATACTTTATTCCTTTATGTTTACCAATAACTAAAATGAGGGGAGTCATGAACAATGAGAATAACAAAGGGCCCATGACAGAACCTCTGGGGATGCGAAATAAGAGTTGGCTTTCAAACATTTGGCTTTCATAAAGAGTTTCTCCCCTCTCATGCCAGATAGCCAGATATCATGAACATACTGTTCAAGACAGTACTCATAGGCCTTTTTTATATATTTTCCCCCATTCATTTCCTTGTATTCTCTGATGTTAACTAGAAGAAAATCACATTGGAGTGTTCTTCCCCAGGTTATATCACTTGGAAAACAGGCCATTTTTATAACATATCATAATTAATTTGACAGTTATAAAAACAAGCTATTGTTCAAAAGAGTAAATTCATCTGATTAAGTTATTCTAAAATGATAAAGCACACACAGTAGTAACTTACACATCAATCTGAATATTAACTACTTGGATAAGGAAGGACTTGCTGCTTTTCTGGATTAACTTTCTTTGCCAACTGTACATGAGCAGGACTTGCTTTTTGAATAGGTCTATGGTGCTGCATCTTGTCTAAAACTGACACGAAATTAATGTTTTATTTTTACAAGTAGCAAGTGGTTATCTGCCTAGCAACACTTACTTCCATTGATGGAGCACATATTACTCTTGCTTTATTTAGCAGTGACAATCTCGTCAGTGATGTAGTAACATCTTCATGCTTATCCAAATTTCTACTTAAAATATTAATCTCTCTGTAATGACGCATACTTTCATTAGGACATTTCATTAGGCCAAAATTGTACTGTCTTTGAACAGAATTAAATGCTAATTTTGTGAATTATTATGCCCTTGTTTTTGTAAAACATGATAATTAAATATAATTGAAAATGGTAAGGTTGAAGACTGGTGGATATACATCTGGCAGGAAACTCAATGCTTCTGTGTGTTTTTGGTAATAGCTATTATATGTTAGACGGCATGGTCAGTATTTGTTTGGACTATAATTTCTTTCTCTATCATACAAAAAAAGGTGAGCAACAGTAGAATTAAGAAAATGTATGTAATTATACATAAGCAGAGGAGTTTTTATTAAGTAACGCTGTTCTTGAATAAATTACAAAGTCTGATCACTGTTTAATACAATCTTCTCACATAGCAATAATTTTGAACCAACCACATCTTCCATCAAGCGTAGTGGCCATACACAGACAATGAAATTTATATCTCCTTGACCAGACCCAACAAATGAGGATGTACAGTTTTGTTTAGCTGCTCCTACTGACTGGAACAAATTCCCTCAAGCCAAAACCCAGTGGAGTGTCTCTAGGTTTAGGCGACGGCGAAGACTTACCTATTCAGACTAGTCTATACCCTTCCATAGGCAAAGTCTTCCATATTAAGGGGATTTTGGAGTTCAGCTTCACAAATATTTCGTTATTATCAACAGTTTCAGAGTCCAAAGTCATGATACAAAAGTCAGAAGGTCAGAGACACAAGAAATCATATTTCGCTTGAGAATGCAAGGTATTTCATGTTCATTTTCAGAATACAAACTGATTACTTTAAGGGATATTTACATGCCCAACCATAATCAGGCAACCGGAATATATTGCTATGTCAGGGAGGTTGGTTAATTTTATGTCTTGAACTATGTGTTCACGTCACTTGCCAAATTGAATATCTGAGACCCAAAGCTGGAAATAAACTATTTGATGTGACCTCAGATTTGATTGGTGTTGCCCAATAAACAAACAAAGAGAGTAGAAGTAGGACAGAGATGTGCTTAAGGAGGCTATAAACTGACTCAATAAACTGCTTCTCAGGTCATTCCAACAATGTTGTGTTTCTCACGATTTTTAATTCACTTTTTGCTGACATACAAATGCAATGACACTACAAATACAGATACAATGACCGTACAATGTGACAAAAACAAACTGCATTATATATACAACATAAACTGATTAGTGCTCAGCTATTTGATTGATTTCATTTTAATTAATTACTACAGAAGAATTTGAAAACAAGTCAGTAATGTTATACCATATTTTTAAGAACTTACTATGCTAAATTCTAGCTTTGCCACATACTGTTGCTGTAAATATATTGTGTTTATTTAGTTACAGAAGCTTTCAATAACGAGTCTGGATCTAGATCGTGCACACTCAAAAATATACATCTTAGCTGCCATAAATCCTTTGTTCCTATTATCCTGTACATAATGTGATATTACATCCATATAACGTCATTGTTTTTCACAGTATTGAAACATGCATTAAATGTAATTTTCCATGTTTTATCTGACAATTTTACTAGAAGAGTTTGTTCCCAAAACAAGCTCTGTCTGTCATCACCACAGGAACTGTTCATCATTGTCCTGTAGAAGTCTTTGCTGCCGTTCTTGGACTTTCCGGGTAGTCTTATATGATTAGGAATATTATGATTCTGGTGAACTTTGGAAGTAATTTTCAATATTTACTAAGGTATGCACTTATATATGTAATAACCCTGTGGTATTCTAACATTCTCCCAGGGGCAAGAGACCAATGAGACCCGAGTGGAGTTTAAAATGTCAGTTACAACTACATTTTCTTTATGTGGTAAAATGAATATAATAATAAGACATAGTTAAGTTTCGGAGTATTCAGAATTTGAAATTTTGAAACCAATGTGGTAGCCAAAAGAGAGAAAGCACAAAGGTCTAATACAGTGAGGCATTGGCCAAGAAACCACCCTACGAAGGAGAAGCCAGTGAGTCACTAATTAGACGGAACATTGTGAAATTGAGAAGGGTATACACCCTGGAGGTCAAAGGTGAAATATGACAAAGGAAAAGCAACTTATGAGGCTTGTCTCTATATGGTACTGATTTTTTGAGTTCTTTCTATCATGAAGCCTCGATTTGCATTTCTAATATCATCTGGCAGGTTAATCCCTTTCCGGTACCACTTTGGAAGAAAGAGACAGGCTTTCGAAATCTTGGGATTCCCCCAAAGAGTTTCACTTAAGGCACTTGGTATGTCTGAAGTTGGTATATTAACCATAACTCTCCTCCAGGTGTAAAGGACCTCAACCCAAAATTTGTTTGCTGCCTTTTTTTGCTTGATTGTATTGAATGACAGTAATGTATGTATTCATATGGCTCTAGCAGCATGTGTTGTAACTGGAAATTCTAGTAAACAGACATCACATCGGAAACAAGTGTAGAAACTTTGAATTGAGTGTAGCTCACCAATATTGTATTAATGCTTGTCAGGTCATAATCAGCTAGATGAAAGAAGTCATTATCATTGACATTCCCCAGTGGTGTACAATATTAAAAATTAGCACATGGGCTATGACATTCCGAAAATATTTATGCTAATAACTGTGTTTTACAGATATTAGATGAGTTTTTAATCATGTGTAATTTCATGCACAACAACCTAAAGAGTATCATGATGCAGAAGTGTGCTCAAGTGGCTCATGATGATTATTGCAAGTCAGTAATATTTTTGTTGTAGCTACACTGGATATAATACAAATGTTGAATGTTTGATAAATATTCAGTGCGATTTTCAAGAAAGTGAAACTTCTGATAATTTAGCAAACAGTGTGTATGAGGGTAACATATGTTCCCATTTCAAAATGGAGGTTATTTAAACTAATGCTGCCCAATGCCCAGGTCAAAGCGTTAGGATCACTTGTGATACAAAGATCTGTGTCTCCTGCTTAGTTTCCTGATGCTTTCTATCAGTATTTGTAAAAAGAGCTTGATTTTGGGCGATTGTGAGTCCTTTTGCATTTGGTGACATGGCCTTAAGGGGCTATGTGGCTCAAGCCATGAAGTAATTTAGCTACTACCCTAATGTCACAGATATTTAAAGTTCAATATAGGGCAGTTTGGGGTTCTGGTGTCAGGTGACCAAGAATTGGCGCCAATCCTTGTTTACATTTGGATTTGAATGAGACGGATGCAATTGCAAATTTCTGGAGTTTTATGTTTTATTAAAGATTTTATTATTTTAGTTGAACTTAACCATACATATACATGAACAATAGCAGGCTAGTGTATGGAACACTACTGTGACACGTGCAAATCTACACATAGCAGACCAATAGGACGTCGGTGTGATAAAGTGAGTATGGCCAGATACACAAGCAAGCATGGCAGATACACAAGCAAGCATGGCCGTATCAGCCATCACCTCCAGCAACTTGGTGGAGAGGCCTCCCAGCCCCATCGCGTCCACTCACATGGCCGTACCTGCCACGCAGACTCTCAATGCTTACTCGGCCAGTGGTCCTCAGAACTCGAACCCAGGTCCCTCTAGGACAGAAGAATTGATATTAGCTGAACTGCAAAGGCTATCCGCTCGCATGTCCAATGTAGAACATGAGCTGCAAGCAGATACATTCACCTCCACCCCTAGGAAAAGGAAAAAACAACGTACTGGGGCACAGAAGGGTGAAAATTCAGTGATGGGCAGGAGCGTTAATGTAACAGGGAACAATAGTACCATAGATGAAAGTGTAATTTTGCATAGGCAAGCAAGCAGAGTAGTGATACCAGTACACACACAACAGACAACCTGCACCACAGCCACGGCCACCAGTAGTCTGTTCACAAGTAGAAATCCCATTGTGTCGCAGCAAGTAAGGATTCCCACCACATACACTCAAACACAAGTAGTGTTTTCAACTTGCCAAACTCTACATCCAGGGCAACATGCACCCAACAGATATGCTATAGGTAGGGACCAGACACGTCTGCAAGGGACACTGACAAAGACCACAATACCTAATCAAATTATTAGCCAAACACCAAGGGTCGTGTCCCAACCTATACAAGGAGGCCTTCAACAACTTGGGGACCAAGTGGTGAGGACAGGCCAGGGAGCAGATCCAACAGGAATACGGAGTGGGGCGACATCTTATGTACCCAATCTGCTGCTGAGTCAACAGCAAATCACCAACACAGACATTAATAATGGGACGCCTGACACTGTGCCAGGAATAACCACAGGAGAGGGGCTGTCTCAACTACCAGGCCCAGGGACATATAGGTATACGGGGGCCATAGGAGGTCTACCAACCAGTCAACAGGCACAGGAACATCATCTCATCCCCAGCATGCAGGCTCTGAGAACCACAGCGGTGAACCAGGACTTGGTTCAGCGGCGACTGCAAGAATTACAGCAGCAAGCTACACCTCAAACCACAGGTATTTCTTCAAATATCACTTCACAAACACATAATACAGGGGCAAGCAGCAGCAAAAAAGGTAAAAAAGAGAAGATAGATGTTGTGTGGCCACAGGACTGTGCCTTCGTAGGTCACTTAAGGGCTCGAGTGTCTTATGAGCAATTAACACAAGCACAATTTACATTGGGGTTCTTACGTTCAGTGCAAGAGGAAGGAAACCCATTCATCAGAAGCAATATGGTAGAGTATATGACGGAACTCTTTCAGAACGTCTGCGACTTTGGCTGGCAAGCAGCCAAAGGCGCTCACTTAGTGGTGATGACCAAGATGGAGGAGGGACTGGTAACATGGAGCGACTTAAAGAAGGTGAATAAAATCAGGAAAACGTATGTTAGAGCAACAGGTAGCAACAGTAGCAACAACAATAGTGACAGTAACAATCAAAATTTCAAGAAAACAGCTAGGAAACCTAGTTCTATGCCCTGCAAGGACTTTCAGGAAGGGAAGTGCTCAAAACAACATGATCACGAGGTGGGTCTCATTACTCATAAGCACATATGTGCTTATTGCCTCTATACGCTCAATCGCATGTATAACCATGCAGAAAATGTGTGCAACAACAAAAGAAGAGCAAAAAACGGACAGCCTCCACACCCACAATAAGAAACAGCAATAACAAGGAAGTAACAGTGGGTGTAGGTCTTATAAACGATAGCAAGAACAGTAACATCAGTAATTGTAACAGTTATGAACATCACAAGTTTACAGACATTTGCTAACCAGGGCTAGCTCCAGGATCTCAGATGCTTTTAGACCAAAAACCAAACAAGCTCACACTTCTCATCTTACGTTGTTTATGCAGTTTCTACAGTTTATTCAGGTGGACATTATAGACGTTACGTATAGTGCAGTACTGGCTTTCATTGAATTCCTCCAGTTTAATGGCCTCTCGGGATTGAGTATACAGGCTTATATCTCCTCCCTCAGAGCCCAGTTCAAGTTCCTGGGTCTATCAACCTCCTCCCTGGGTCATTATGCTGTGTCCCTTGCTATAAGAAGCATTCTTATAAATGTCCCCTCCCCCAAGAGGGTCAAAGGTATTCTGGACCTGGTATCCCTCCAAGCAATCACCTCCAAGTGCGATGCACTTCCCCTGGGGTACATTTATAAACCAGTTTTTCTATTGGGCTTCTTTGCCTTCCTAAGACTTTCCAATCTTGTTCCCCCCTCCCTGTCCTCCTTTTCCTCTGCCGTTCACCTATGCAGAGGGGATGTTATTTTTCATCCTGAATTTGCAACCTTAGTCCTTAAATGGACAAAAACCCTTCAAAAACAGTCACAGTTTGCCACTGTTCAACTGCCATCACTAGGGGCCTCCCCTCTCTGCCCCATTTCGGCCCTTCAAAACATGATGGCCATCTTTCCCCTCCCCCCTAATGCCCCCCTTTTCTCAATTCCTCAAGGTCCCTCCTTTGTTCCCCTTACCCAGAGCAAAGTTCGCAAATGCTTTTCCTCCATTCTCACTGCTTTAGACATCGACCCTTCCTCCCACACATTCCATTGCCTCAGAAGGTCGGGGGCCTCATTGGCCTTCAAGTCTGATGTATCACTTCAGGCCATTCAACACCATGGGACCTGGTCCTCAGATGCAGTGTGGACGTATATTCTCAAGGACCCTCAGTGTCAGGGCTCAGTGGCCTCTACCTTCAAAAAACTCCTACACTACTAGCCCTACCACTATTTGACATTTGGCACAAAATCCAGTAGTCCCATCTACATCCAACCACAATCAATCACTCCTACCACCAACCAATTTTACAACTTTTACCGGGGTTTCCCTTACCAACCATTACCACCTTATAGGTAAACCCTTATAGTTATATTGCAATTGCACCAGTAACATTGGTAACCACAAAGTAACAAGGCAATTGCAAATGCTAAACGTGAATGGTAAAATTATTTATTGTAATGTAACTGTAATGTTATATTGCGATTGCAGTAACATTAGTAACCACAAAGTAACAAGGCAATTGCAAATGGTAAACATCAATGTTAAAAACTATTATTGTATTTTAACTGTAATGTTACTTTTAACCTTTCACCTTTAACAAACTCATTCATGTTAACAGGGCTTGTAGTTTTAATATGTGTTAGTAGATTAATATCATGTTTTAGCCTTCAGTATGTGTGTTAGTATCTTAGTAACCTGTTTTAGTATATTAGTATGTTGGTATATGTATGTACATATTGATGTGATTAATAAATAATTTTATTCCAAACTGCTTTGCTTCTTGGCTTGTCACCGTTTCCACTTGCTTTCAAGGCCCAAGGATGAAGAGTAATGTTAGATCTGTGATTCAGCCCTCTTGAACAATAAATATATACAAATTCTCACAGAGGTAGTTAATACTGAAAGCAGGGAAGCAATGACCAAAATATGTTGATAGGATCACTATCAGTAACACGCTCATGATCCAACAGCATCACACAACCTCTCAAGCAGGCACTGCCAATCAGGGGCTGATTTCAATTAACTCTCACAGCACTGAAGCACTGTTCCACCCAGTGGACAACTCACGGCGATAAATGTGCATAATGATCATGTCACAGATATACAATCAAGTATGCATAGAAACCACACACTTGGCAATGAGTAGTGCTTACATTACTGATGTCTTATTTACAGAAGTTCAAACAAGAAGTTCATGAGAAGACAAAGGTGAGATTGATCGCCACTTTACTTGTAGGGCATACAGGTGTCTCAAGTCATATGGATCCTGGGACCACAGAAAACAGATCATTTCATCACTATATCCACTACACAACAGATACACAGTCAGCCACACCAGGTGTTGGAGGATGCAGTGACTCTTGGTGGTACAGGTAATTTTATCATACTACTTGTAACATTACAAAACATGCCAAACAGAACAATGTAAAGATAGATTGGTCACAGGATCTTGCCTCTATACTCACTTAAGGAAGACAGCCAACATACAAGAAGCTCACAGCAAACCATTATTAGGGCTTGAGTGTGAAGCAGATTTCAAATTTTAAACAATCTGACAGAAAAAAGTACTGATTCAAAGGAAATAAAAATATATAAAAAGATGGTCATGCCTGAGTCCACATTCACACTTCCACCATTACAAACCCAAACCCTTTAAAATGCTGAAAAGTGGGACCTGAATGCTCAGAAAACATTTCAAATTAACCCAGGTGTGACTGACAAGCATGTAGGTTTTAGGTTTGAACGTTTTGCATGCACGACTCTGGCTTCCCAATACCCAGTTTCTCAGTGCACTGCTATATCCCACTTACATAATGTTAGACATGTTAGACACAAACAACTAGCAGAATCTGTAAAAGCAGCTGCTTATAAGCAAAATCACTCACGGGTGGCTCAATGGAAACCATGGTTCTTAACAGGGCTGTGTGGCCACATGAGTAGGTCATGTGTGACTCCCAGATAGAAAGAGTTTCTAACGACCAGTTACGAATCACCTAATGTGGGGGAGCAGCAAAAACTACAATGTTTAAAATTCTTGCTTGATTATCTTATTTCCCTCATGAATGATCCCAATGATTTCTTGGGATGCAGTCATGCGTTGGTGCTAAATATGTCTTTATCTGCAATATCTGCAAATGGTAAAACTGACCATATTAGGACGGCTAATATTCAATGACATGTGACTCAATTTCAAATAGTGCTCAATCTTAGGGAGGAAATTCTCAAACAAACACCTACCAAGTCTATGTCGTGCCAGTATGTTAACCACGGCTTTTATGTTCATCAGAAATCTCATGACACTAAAGGTACATTGTGTATGTACATCTGTGCTGCATGTTTTGCAAAATTTCTTGATATGTGGCGATTTTAACATACATGTGGATACAATCTCCAAAGACAGTGAAAAGTTTCTCAATTGCCTTGAATCATGCAATATCAATCAACATGTTCATAAACCAACTCACCCACATGGTCATACTCTCGATCTCATCCTCACTCCCAACGATTCCAGTGCTGTTTCAAATGTTCGGGTCAGTGATTTTATTTCAGATCATGCCCTAGTGCTGGGTCAACTTGATTTTACCAACCCTTCTCTACCTACGTCAAAAACTGTTACCTTTCGGATGTTTCACAGGATAAATATGGATTGTCTCCGGAGTGATCTGGAAAACTGTTCATTTGTCAAATGCCCTGGTAGTACTGCTAGTGTTCTTTATGAGCAGTATACAAAGGACCTTAAAGAGTTGCTAGACAAACACGCTCCTGAGGTGTCTCGCACTTTCATCAAGGGTCCTGCTAAATGGCTGTCAGATTCTTATCTGCTGGCTAAGGCTGTCAGGCGCCAGTTTGAACGCATATGGCGGAAGAATAAATCACCACAAAATCGAGCCAGATTGCGAAAGCAGATTGCCCGTTGTAATTCATTAGTAAATAAAGATAAATCCAATTACTACAGAAGTCTTGTCAATGAAAATGCTCAGGATTCCAAGAAATTGTGGCAGGTGATACGTACTGTATTACATTCCGATCGCGAAAGCGCACTCCCTTCTCATCAGTCAAAAGAGTGTCTTGCAAACCGTTTTGTGACTTATTTCTCAGAAAAAATTACCAAGATTAGGGACTCATTTTCCAGCACTGACTCTTTCAGCCTTCCTGCACCCTCAGACCTACCCAGCTTTGACTCATTTAATGAAGTTTCTGATGAAGAAATCCTAAAGGCAATTATGAAATCACCAACTAAATCCTGTTTGTTGGACACATGGCCCACCTTTTTGGTCAAAGAATGTCTTGACATTCTTGTACCTTCAATCATCAAACTTGTTAATTGTTCTCTGTCTGAAGGTGTTGTTCCTGCTGATTTTAAAAAAGCTGTTGTCACTCCACTGATCAAAAAATCCTCACTACCACCTGAAGATCTCAAGAATTGCCGACCTGTGTCAGGCCTGTGCTTAATCTCCAAACTTGTTGAGCGTGTGGTCACCTCCCAATTAAACGACTATGTCTGTTCAAATGGTCTTTTGAATGTCAAGCAGTCAGCTTATAAGTTAGGTCACTCAACCGAAACTCACTGCTGTCAATCAAAAATGATGTCCACCTTGCTCTGGCTCGAGATGAGGCCACTGCTGTTGTGCTGCTTGACCAATCAGCAGCTTTTGACACAATTGACCATGGTACACTCCTAGGATGTTTGAGTTCTTGGTTTGGCGTTGGTGGCGTAGTTTTAGAATGGTTTAAGTCCTACCTCTCTGATTGTTTGCAATGTGTTAAGATTGGCTCTATTCTGTCTGGTGCAAAGAAGCTCCTGTGTGGAGTACCGCAGGGCTCTGTCCTAGGTCCTATAATCTTTTCCTTATATACTACTCCCCTCAGCAAAGTCATTCAAAATCATCCCGGCATAGCTTTTCACTTTTATGCAGATGATACACAGTTATATGTTCATCTCACACATAAGAATGTGTCTCATGCCTTTGACAGGTTGGAAAGGTGCCTGGAGGATGTCAAAAAGTGGTTATCTGCAAATAAGTTGAAGCTCAACCCTGATAAAATTGAATTCATTGTTTTTGGTTCAAAAATTCACCGTGAAAAACTCAACAAATCCATTCCAGTTAACATTCTTGGCAATTTCCTCTCTCCTGTTGGAGTAGTCAGGAACCTCGGTGTATGGTTTGATAGTGATTTCTCCTTCTCGAGGCATGTCCAAAATATCTGCAAGTCTTGTTTTGCTCAAATCAGGGATCTTAGGCATCTCAGAGGTTACCTCACACATCATGCTGCCCTTATGGCTGCGAATGCTCTGGTTGGAAGTCGACTTGACTACTGTAATTCCTTGTTTAGAAGTCTCTCAGCTCTTGATCTTCGTAAGCTGCAATGTGTTCAAAATAGTCTGGCTAGAATTGTCACCAACACCACCAAGTACTCACACATTACTCCTGTTAGGAAGATTCTACATTGGTTGCCTATTGAACAACGCTCCATATTTAAGACTGCTTTACTGGTGTACAAGTTCCTAAATTGTGGTCAACCAAGATATTTTGCACCTTTTCTTAAACCCAGACAAAGTGTCTACAACACATGCAAAAGCCAAGCTGATGGTGTGTTCCTTGAGATCCCCCACTTCGCCACCTCACTATATAAGTCTTCTAAGCATTTCGGCCTCAGCTTTGCTTATGACGCTCCAAAAATTTGGAATGATTTGCGTGATGATGTACGTTCTGCCACTTCTCTCCACTCATTCAGAAGGAAGCTCAAAGCCTATCTCTTCGCACAAGCATACCCGCCCTGACTTTTGCTTTCCCTCATTTCTCTCCGTGGCGCTGACCCTTGCTATGTCTCAGGTTTATGATTACAGTTTTTTGCTTCTGTTTGGTGCACCTAGAGTCTGTCTTTGGATAGAGATTAGGCGCTATAGAAATACTATTAGAATTAGAATTAGTGTTTGTAGGATAACCTCTCCTTTCAGAAGCAACACTGGTACTTGGACTTGGGCTTTGGTCTCTTCTAGGGCGCTTGTTGCCATTGGGGCATTGCTCCTTAGGTTGGGCCTTATTGAGCTTGGCGCTGGTTTTGACGAGCAGGTCTAATGTTTCATCTGAAATTGTCTCTCTTGAAATTAGAATGACTGTAGTCCTTTTTAACCTGCAGCCAGCTGTAGACAAAGTGCTGTGACTAACACTGGTAGATGCCACACTCATTGTAAAGATACACAGACCATATATAGAGTGAACTGATAATCAGTGCCTAAACTAACTATATTTATTGTCTCTGTGTATAACATGAAATAAATACATATCAAAGATAAATTAATTTTGAAAAAAGTACTATCGCTGAGATAGCTAGACAATGAAATTGGCTCAACTAATACTTAATTATCTCTTAAATTGTTTTGCTTCCAATATACAAATACATACATGAAAACACACACAAGATTGCACAGAATGTCCAAGCCATAAAACTGAACCCAAGTATAGAAATGATCTTCACAAACCAATTATATTCATGATTGTAAATAGACACACATGTAAAGTACTCTGCCCATGAGTACAATCAGCATGACGAACATGAGGAACAAACCTCAAAGTTCAAAAGTCATTAAAAAGAAATGCGAATGTTTATTACAGATTGATCAAAGCTACCTCTGAAGTAGAAATTACACTGAAGAATGGACAGTCATAGTCTCCACAGAAAGAAGGCTTTTCACCTTGGTTCTCTCCCCAACCTAAATTGGATATTGAGAAAAGTTTTTTTATTGAAAACATTAAATGAAAGAGCATTGTTATATAATGTGTTGGTCAATTTTTTATTATGATGCAACCTTTTGTCACTGAAATATTGTTTACTTTTATATCAGTTTTGAATAACTGAATAATTAACTACAAATATTTTTAGCATTTTTTTAAAAAGTTGAATATGAATGAATCTACAATCTAAGACAATTCTTTTTACATGGTTAAATTAAATTTGCAGCTAAATATATTGATAAGGTACATCTGTTATTTTCGAAAGGTTTGTTTAAAATTATTAAAAAAATATTTTGCCAGTAGCTGAGGATAGCTTTAATGGAAACTTACCAGAAATATCAGAACAATGCAACAGGAACCCGATAAAAGTAACCAGCAAACTGTTGGGTGATACTCCTGTCATCTGAGTGAATATAAAATAATTTTAGAGAAAGATAAGATGCACTACAGGCATAAGAAAGTGCAATAAGAGTGCCATAATCGATTGCATATTTGTATTCACTGTCAAACATGTATGTTGGGAAGTCTAAGACAAATATAAGAAACTTTGTGCATGTTTAGCAAAAAAACTTCCTTTCTAACATAGTACTATAAAACACGAATTCTACACTTATTTCATTATAAAATTGTAATGATTTAGCATTGATAAACAATATATTTTGTAATTTATCAATGAAAATCCTGATTGTTTTCAAGATTTCTTGCTTGTAGGATAATTATTACAAGAATGGCCATGTTTTTTGTGTGAGTTCATTAAACAAATATATGTGACATAAAGAACTTTAAGTTAACCTGTGTGTAGTTAACTCAGTCCACTGCCTAGTAATGCACTTTACCATTGATTGCAAGTATATTGGGGGATTGTTTCCCCCTGAGTGTAGAGTTTTGGAACAAAGGCCAGTTATGTACCAGCTGTCACTTGGCAGTGTAAGGAGATTATTGTCTAGTCTAAGTTAATGCCTGTATAGTAAACAGAATTAAAATATAATTGAACTAGACAATATTTACCACACCACTGTCTACAGTTTCTAGAGGTCGTAGATTAAAGCCACAAGGTCAGAATAATGTAAGCTGCTGAGTGTTTGGGCATATTTTATTTTACATGTTAGTATATGTTTAAAATATAAAGTTTGCAGATTTTATGGATGAAATCTGAAAAACCACCAATCACAATATGCTCTCTGATAAAATGAATACAACTCGTGTAAAAGAACCTGATATCACATAAAATAATAAAAACTGTTACAACTAGTGAACATAAAAGAATTAATTTTATTTTTTGGCAACTAGTACCCAAACCCATGCACCCCATCATAATACAATCGTTTAGCCTGCTGGACGTGGGGGTGGGACTGGAGGGCTCTTTTTAACTTCTATCTATAACCTTGTATGTCCTTCAATTGCAGAATCCAATATGATGGACCCTATCGTTTCAAACGCTTCATGAAGCGTGAAGTGACCTGCTATTGGTGGAGAACTACGAACCAGAACAGCAATAGTAAATTCTATTAAGGTCGACCATAAACTGACTGGACAGGCCCCTATACAGGCCGTGTCGTACACAGTTTCTAGAGGTCGTAGATTAAAGCCACAAGGTCAGAATAATGTAAGCTGCTGAGTGTTTGGGCATATTTTATTTTACATGTTAGTATATGTTTAAAATATAAAGTTTGCAGATTTTATGGATGAAATCTGAAAAACCACCAAGCGCCAATCCGAGCTAAGATGAAATGACCTTGGCAAAGGTGAGAGGGATAATGGAGGGAGCCACAGATGCGTTTTGCAAATACTGCCATACCGCCGAGCTCCGCCACAACCCGTGGGCCATAATGTGTTGGAGCTGAACATTATTATCAAATGCCATGGTAGCTCCAGATCTTCTGAAGGAATGAAACCCATGCCCTCTAATAGGAATGTGTAAATGGGTAAGGACGGTTTTCAATGCCGCTCTGATGGTGGTGTCTATAACCACGGTATAAGGAGAATTTTTGTGAACGAATAAGGGAGCTTGAGGATGGAGGGGTCTGGACTCAATCAATTCCTTGATAGCCCTGACAGGACATAGTCGGGGATTTTTAAGGTTTGGAATCTGAACAAAGTGATGGGCTGATCGATCTTGCAAGGTTTTTGTCCATTTCAACAGAATATGGGCCCCTGGATGAAGGAACAATACGTCCTGACGGAGAATGTGGCGGTATGGATCAAAAGCCGCCTTGGAATGGGGGGCAATGTTTGACATGCGCAGAAATGCAAAGAAAGCTATTAAAAAGGCAGCTCTGAAGAGGGGGGGGTCTGAGAGAATGTCGCAAGCCGCCGAAATAGAATGCATCATATTAATATCAAACACACCTCTGACTGTTGGGGAATAGGTGAAGTTAATTTTTATACTCCTAAGATACGCCCCCACCAGGGGGCTCTCTAAAGGGGCTATGTCCCAGTGATAATTTTTTGCCATGAATCTTAAAGATGACATGTAATTTAACATGACCTTATAAGAAATCTGATTGATGAACAGATATTCAAGAAAAGTAATGATGGAGTGAATTGTGAATTCCAAGGGTAAATCCATAAATAACACAAATGCCAGGTAAGTGGAGAAGTGGACTCTATGAGAAGCCCTGGTGGATGGTCTGTATGCTATCCTGATTCTGTGAATTGCTGCTTCTGCCAAGGCATTGGAAGGAGCTCCCAGATTTCGATCTACAATTATATATGCAAGGTCAAGTCAAAATAAGAGTGGAAAATCGGTTCCCAATGATAATTTTTGACTAAATGCTTCAATATATTTTCATCCACCAATTTATTAGAATGTATGCGAGATAAAGTATCAGCAATCCTATTTTCTTTACCAGCAATGTGTTCAATGATTAAATGAACATCATATATTGCTGTGTAAAGCCAAATATTCCTTATGCACAGTGCCAGAAAAGGGTCCCTAGTCTTGCCATTTTTGACCACCTGGACAACGCTGTGATTGTCACAAAAAATTTTGACGCTTGAATGACGCCAGTGTTGACCCCAAACCCTCAAGGCCAACAAGACATTGAACATCTCCAGATGTACGATTGTTAGAACAAAGCCTGGTATCTCCCTCACTGGAGTCGCATATACACGATCTCTCCAGACTGCACCCAACCCAGTAAGGGATGCATCCAGGAATAGTGACTGGGTGTCATCGACCGCGTTCTTTTCAATGAAGGTGATCCCATTGAATGAAGGGAGAAACTTAATAAACCAGTCTATATCTGCGTGAAAGGCCTTGTTTAAATAAATTTTTTTGTTTATGACTACCTTCCCTAAATGTGGCCAAAATCCTATTAATAAACACTCGAGCCGGTTTCACTATCTTCTGTATGTATAAAAGTTTCCCCATCAACGCCTGGAACTTGTTTTTAGACAGGTATTTTTGACCCCTGACCTTAACACACTCTGCATAAATATCCTGTAATTTTTCTTCGTTTATGGCCATTGTGTTACTATCAAGATCAATGTCAATGCCCAAATATGTGAGGCGTTTGGTGGGGGGGGTGAGCTTCGCAATATTCAAGGGGAGGCCCAGCTCTTGCAACAGTGAACATAATTTATCAAAAGCTACGTCTGCTTTAATTTTAGGTAAAACTGCTACATAATCGTCTATGTAGCAGTGAAGATTACAATAATCTCTCATGAAGTAAGCTATGGAGTCTGATAATAATTGGAACGAAGCTGTCCCGAAGATCCAGCCGAACGCGACCGACTTATCCAGATAAAAACTGCCCTCCCACTTAATCCCCAACTTAAGGGCATCGACTGGGTCTACAGGTAGATTCCTGAAGGCTCGGGCCACATCTATTTTAAACATAACTGGGTCTTCCTTGATACTAACAATGTCTTGAACAAAGTCATCAATAGAAGGTAGTTTCAGTACTAAAGGAGTACCATCAAATTTTTCTTTAGTTACCTGATCATTTAATGCATTACCCTGGGGGAATGAGAGGTCCATGATGACCCTTCTACTATCCCCATCCTTAGGTCGTGACATTAAAGGTGAACAGTGGAAGTCTTTAGAATCCACGCTATCAACAGGACCCAGCATGGCCCCCAAACTAATTTCTTTGTTCAAGTACTTCTGTATATCTTGTGGATACTGTCGAGCCGAAAAATGATTGGATACCTCTTGGTTATGCAACCTGTCTGGAGATATCAGGGACAGAGGGAAGCCAAATTTTATGTATTGAATTAATCTGTCATCTGGATAACCCTGCAATTGTCGCTCCCAAGCTGGGATATTCAGGCCTGATATCAAAGGAATTCTTGCCATGCGATAGTTAGGTAAGTTTGTATTCCTTATGATTGTTCCTATTCTTAAGCACTTATCTATCGAATCTATGGCTACAGGCAAACGATCCGGACCAATGAATCGAAAATCTGTACTGTCCAATGCCAGATGACCCACCTTCTTGGTTCGTATATTATAATCCGACAGATCGTGGTTGTTACGCGGATTAACCCGAACGCGCTCTCTAATACAAGTCCCCATCTTGTCCTCAACAATACCATCAGTCAATGGTTGTGATTCGACCTTTATACTTTCATCACCACTTTCTGCATTAATATTTTCCATCTGATGTATAAGACCATCAATTACATACTGCATATATTTCACATACGAGCAACCATGGCGCTCCCAAGCTATTTTTTCTCTCATATATTCCCAATAGGCTTGCTTTGCCTCCTGCTTCAAATCCTTTGTGATAAACTGGAATTTTGAATCAGTTCGTATTAAAAAGTGACCCCTTCCTACGACTTCCATGTACTGTTCAATATCCCTGTGCAAAATTTGTAATCTTATATCTCCCTTCTCCTGAAACCACCAGAAGAAACCCTGGAGGTCAGATCCCTCTTCTCCATCTATATGCAATAGCTGCCGGTGGCGTTCGCCATGGTTACTCACAATGCGAAGCACAGTGTATGGTATACTATCGAAGTTTACCATCTGACTCCCCCACACTTTTGTTAGTTCTTCCCATGGCCCGTCCATGGAGATGGCAGCAAACGACAATTTCAATTCACCCCAGGCATCAAAAACCCGAAATTTTTTGAACTCTGGTGCCCGACCATCACTGCTGCCACCCCCCTGGACAGCCCCAGACAATATATCATGCTGTAAATATTTAGCATTGTTCATATTACCGTAATACATATTTTTACAACCATTATCATAAGCATTAGTATCATTTTTACACTCTTGCTTATTAACTAAATGCATTCTGTTCATATAAACACCACTTAATTGTTCATTATTGTTATCTTCATTTAATTTAACTTTATTGTCTGTAACTTTATACACATAGCTCTGTTTTGTCCTTGATTGTTCATTATTGTTATCTTCATTTAATTTAACTTTATTGTCTGTTACTTTATACACATAACTCTGTTTTGTCCTTGCAGGTTGTCCAGGTGATCCTGCTGGCTCCTACCTTGCTGACACTGCCTTGACCTCTTGTGATCTGACGTTCACACGAAAACTACATTTAAATTCTGGATGTGATGAAGTACGACCTTGTTTGGAACACAAGGAACAGATATGTCTGTAGATACCGTGGTTACCTTCATTGCTGCACGATCCCTCATTGTAAAATTTGCAAATACGACTCTTCTGTCCGAAGGAAGACACATTCTGACCATTCATGACTGCAATTTGAGAGGAACTGACACGATTCAGGGCCCATTGTGTGGTATCATGCCATTGAAGCCTACCTTCCTCAACCTCTGTCATTGAGACAGCCCAGGCGGCCCTCACGGCTGGCCACGGCAAGGCTACGGAATCGTTCAGTGCCAACATCATCTGCCTGAGCACATGTCGCAGCAAGGTGTTATCGTCGATTTGCAAAGCATTATTGAGCTGACCTACCGCCCACTGTTGCAGGTTCATCTCATCAAAGGCCGGTTTCTTGCTGTTTGAAGAGGACACAAACCCCTCATTGGGCCACCTCACCTCAGGTCTACCCACTGGCATATCTGTTATATTATATCTACCAGATTTTTTTCTATGTAGAAAGCCCTTACCTTGCAGAACATCATGGTGTGATTGTGTTTCAAACTGGGCCAGAAGGTCAGAAACCGTGGACGCCACGTGAGGCATTGCCCTCAACCGCTCCAAACTGGGGACAATCGCGTCCTTGTCGTAGCCTCGCCTCTGCTCCTGCTCTGCTGGTGGTTTATAATTCCCAGGATATCTACTGTCCCGTGACTGAGGATGCAGTGAAGTTGGTGCTGGCATTCCTTCCCTGGCTGGCCACTTATAAGCATTAAGTAGGCTCGCATGAGGAGTGAGATCTCCCAACTTCTGAGCGCCAGGCGATGTGACCTTGGTCTGTGGTAATTTGAAGGTCACATTGTCCCTAGGTCCCGACTGAGGTGATGATGCTGGGGTTGAGGTGATAGTATTGTTCCGCTCCAGTCTTTCCAACCGCTTCATAACTTCCGAGTTTGACTGCTCCAGCCGGGCCAACACACTCAGTACTGTGTGATCTACAGAAGTTGACGACGCTGCTACAGTATGGGGCGGACTTGCTACAGAAGCTAACATGGATTGACTATCGTCATTAAGGTACGAACCGTCTTTGCTATTCACCAAGTCCTTACTCTTGCCCTTCTTCACAGCCCCATTCTTCTTATTCTTGCCTGGTACAGGAGTTGCCTTCTTTTTCTTAGTCGTAGTTAATGGTGACTTCTTACTAGAAGCAGGCATTCTTCTGATTTAAAACCAACTAAAACAACTAAAACCATAAAATAATTTGATTTTTCATTCTCTCTTTTTAACTTCTATCTATAACCTTGTATGTCCTTCAATTGCAGAATCCAATATGATGGACCCTATCGTTTCAAACGCTTCATGAAGCGTGAAGTGACCTGCTATTGGTGGAGAACTACGAACCAGAACAGCAATAGTAAATTCTATTAAGGTCGACCATAAACTGACTGGACAGGCCCCTATACAGGCCGTGTCGTACAAACTGCCTTATATTATCCAATTATGCTTGGTAATATTTCGAAAATATATTGAATTTTCTCATCAGAGGCTGAAAACACATCCCACTTTTGCCCTAAGGTGCAAAATGCTTATCCTCTCTGAGCCGCTTTTTTGAGAATCTCAGCCACCAGTGAGCCTCTTTTTTGGAGGATCAGGGGAAAAAATCAATAAAATAAATGTTTGATTTCATTGGTGATTATCATAATCTTAAAAATCAATAAAATAATCAAATACTGACTATTGAACAGTATCCACTTAGAAGTGTAAGGGAGTGTAATAAGTGGTAATAATAGTAACAAAAAGCAATAGAGCATAACTATAAGCTTTTATTTTCAGTCTGTTTATGTAGGATGGAAATAAGACCAATTATGGTTGTAATATAGTTTGAATATTGGTAATACTCTCTATTTTGCATATTAATGTATATGCGTTTTTTATGCACAATTATGGGTTCTCAGCCTGACATATGGTGTGATATCAGTATATACACTAATATATAAATTGTTTTTATATGTATGGCATATCTGATTGAGGTATTGTTTGTTTGATTATCAAAAAACAAATCCAATCAGACACGAAGAAGGGTCACTATAGGACATGAATCTCCATGCAATAGTTGCCCAATATAAGACAAGAGAAAGATAAGATGCACTACAGGCATAAGAAAGTGCAATAAGAGTGCCATAATCTATTGCATATTTGTGTTCACTGTCAAACATGTATGTTGGGAAGTCTAAGACAAATATAAGAAAAATTGTGCATGTTTAGCAAAAAACTTCCTAGATAATTTTATTAACATTATATCTTACATAAGAATATGATATATAAATAATGACCATGAAGATACTTTAATATGTGAAAAATAACTCTTCCGATAATCCTTAAGAGAAATAAAATAGAAAGAGATGTAAATATTGACAATAATATTGAACCAAATGAGTATGAAAGTATAGAAACAAACTTGGTTAGCTACATGCAGACTGGTCGTGACGAGTCAAGGTTTTAATTATTACATGAGGTACTAAAATGTCTGTTTTTCAAAAAAACCTCAGTGAAATACATTCCAATATCATACAAACACAGAAATCTGTCAAACTTTATATTTATGGTATCACAAGCGCTGTTGTCAGTATGTGAGCATTAAAATCAAATTAGTATTTGCATAACATAGTTTTGCCAATACATGTTATGTCTGTTACAACCACTAATGTATCAATAACCAATAATGTATCACCTAACCGATAATGTAGCAAAAATTGACCCATAATGTATCATCAACCAATAATGTATCAAAATTAACCATTAGTGTATCAATTCTCTAACCAATAATGTAAAAATCACTTGCTCCAATAGCGTATCAACAAGTAAGCAGCAATAATGTATCAACCATTAATGTATTAGGCAACATTTGAGTTGAATGTGAATAAATAGAGTGAATAAATGGAGAGAATAACAGTGAATAAATAGAGAAGCTGGGATAGCAGGCGCCTGTACTTTATGGCTGTGGTAGCAAAATGTTAAAATTTGTACATACAGTTAATGTACTCTTGATTATGTTTTTTCTGAAGTGCTGTGGTAAAATAATCACAATATATATTCAGAAGCTGACATACAAATGACTGGGTAAATGTTAATTCATATGGAACTGCAATGTACATTTTGAGTAGTTAAAGCATTTCAAGGCTGTATATATATTTTAGCATATTAGAAAATTATGTCAATCATGGCAATCAGTGGTGTTGCAGAAAACCTTAGTTAAACCTTAGGTTAATACATCCTGGATGCATGCTGTGCTGTTGACATAAATAACAGTGGTTTGGTACCAAATTTGTTGATACCAGGGGTATTGTGTGATGCACTTTCACACATATTTATAAAGGACTGATTGCAGCCATTGTTGCTTTGAAACAGATTATGGATGCTCTGAGATATAGCGACCTATGGGTTATTTACTTTTATATCAAACAGCCACTTCAGCATGCAGGTTTAACAGTAGTGTAACAAAGGCAGAATTTTACATTGTTACTTGTGGCCCCTTTTCCAATCTAATCTAATCTACTGCTTTGCAGGCACAATATCTTCCCCAAAAGAGGAACTCAGTGTGCTAGCTTAACAAAAATCATTTATCATAAGGAGAGTCGAGGGCATTCAAGGTCAGTAATCTGGAGTTGTGGGTGTGACCAAGAGGGAAGGAGACCAAGTGGAAAAGTGTAATTCAGTAGGTGGGTTTTGAGGTGTTTCCTGAAAGATGCGACAGAGGGGATATTTCTTATTTGGAAGGGAAAGGAGTTCCAAAGAACTGGGACATAATGACTGAAAGAATTGGAAAAGTGTTTGAATGATTTATGAAAAATACCCTCAAAAGTGGGGGTATGAAGGAACTTGAGTTTGTATTTCTGGAAGAAGTGTAGGGATGAATTAATTCTCTTATGCCCTTGTTCCACCAAAGGATTAAGTCCCGATCCTGTCGGCGACCCTTAATCGTGGACAGTCAGTGAAAAAAAAAAAAAAAAATGGGCGGGAAAACTGGATCGGTTTCAAAGTCTGGGATTAAGTACAGATCGTCCCAGGAAGCCTCAGGACGCCTCAGGCGGCCCCAGACAGTCCCTAACTGGGCTGGGACTAAGAACCGACTAAGCCATTTTTCTGGTCGGTTTGAACCACGATCCTGTCATAGACAAACCGACTGGGTCCCAGGAGGCCTGAGGCTAAGCCCCGACTAACCCACGATTAAGTCCCGACCCCACAAGGTGTCCTGAGGCGTCCCCAGGATTCCCCAGACCGAGATAGCCGATTCTTGTTTTGCAATGGGATTAAGGGTGACAGGAGGCCTGGGACTAAGGATCGGGGACTAAGGGTCAGCGACTAAGGGTCGCAGGCAGCCTGGGTCAACATAGGACTGTGTAAATTTGGTCTGAGGAGGCCTGGGGAAGCCTGGGACTGGACATTTTGTTTATGGCGGGAAAAAATAATCGGTTGGGGTCGGGAGAAATATCAAACATGTTTGATATTTCTCACGGCCCCAACCGACCACAACCGACCCTTACAGGACGCCTGGGACTAAGCAAATTTTTGAAACCGACCCTCAAAAACCCTTAATCGGGAGCCTTAGTCGTGTGGTGGAACACCCACATTAGGTAAACTGGTTGACCCTGGTTACGTTAATGGTTGTAACATATGTCTCAAAACACCAGACCTAAATATATGTTGGAGTGCCACAGTGTAATTGGCTGTCCATTAATTTTACAAATATAATGAAAAAATTATGATTTTAAAATTGCTATATATAAATAGGACATCGAAACTGTGATGTATTAAGACCTTCACAACAAAGATGATATGTTACACCTTGGCACTCGATCTGGGCTTTAGGCTTCACATTAACATTTCTTGAGAATGTAATATCACACAATTTTGTATTTTTACATGATCGATCATCAAAGACGTTGAAGTACAATAGTAACAAGAGCTTTTAAAGAATGTGTTTTTGTAATAAAATAGGATAAGATATAACATTTGACGAAAATCTATCAATAGTGGGGACGGATATTTTTTACCTTGAGTGAACGGATTTCATTGAGGATATAGAAGTTTGCTTTACATGTAAAAAAATAAATTAATGTTGAATTACAAGATTCAAGCAATTTTCCATGCAAAAATAATTGAAGTAAATAATCCTTCAAACAGAAAAAGGCGACAGACACCAAATACTAAAACCATATCAGTTTTCAGCTATTTAAATCAATCTCCAGGCTATTGTACTTTGTCAAATGAGCAATTATTATTTGTCACACTGTAGAAACTTCAAAATCAGTTTAAGGACTTTGAGACAATAGTAGAAATGTCTTTTGGATGTATTTTGACGCAAACATATGCTATGTATTAAAACAAATAGTAAAAAAATATGTAATATATTGCTGCAGCTACAGGGTCTTTCTAAGACGGTCATCAGTTGGGGATTAATAAAAGGTAAATATTGTTAGTTCCATCTTGGCTAACAAGGTCTCTTTTACATGGTTGTATTAGGAATATAAGTCAATGTTCACTGTCATTAGTTGCTTTTTAACCAGTGAAAGAGCAATCAGCAGGTATCTCCAACTTGGATATGTTAAATAGAAAACCAATTATATTTTATCTATTTAACCTTTTATATAATTTGTCTTACTTTCTGTGAGGGTTACTTTTTGTTATAAAACATCCCTGCATGTGGCTACCATGTGAAAACCCATTTTTATTCACACAAATTTCAAAATATTCAAATTGTAATAAACCTTGGTATACATGCCTCAGTGTATTTAAAGTTGTAACAACTCCCTTTAATACATACCTTAGTGTATTCACAAGGTCTCCTTATTTGTTGTTTACTGTTCTGTACAAAAGGTATCAACGACAAGTCAGTCTTTATACAGATAAATGGTTAACTCAGCAAAATTATATATCATCCCCCCCAATCATGCTTTTATCATTTGAAATCAATTGGCCATAACTTTTACTGCATATTATAAAAATTTAATGATCTGTATCGAAAATCAAATTTGTAACTTTTGTTAAAAATTTTATTGCAAATTATATAAATGTAATGGCCGTGTATAATGAGTAGTTATATTACCACAGTTATGTCTCTGCATGATACAACCCCTCGATATAATCTCTTCCGCATTGTACTTGTTTTCATCATTATGTTCTATAACAGATGGCCACACCAGATTACTGGAGTGCTTTGAGTATTTATTTAAAATTTGTAATGGATGCTCAGGTATGTGCATATGTATAAATGGAAAGATTAAAAACACACTTACAGCACAGGTTTCGGCAACAATAGATGGATGACTTATTACCTCGAACAGAGAGATATTATTTGGATGACTATTTGTAAGCAGGCTTGCATAAGGACTACTGCTTGGAACTTCTCCCCGAAAATTAGAAGATGGATCTTGGTCCAATTTTCATGCCTTCAATTTTGAGAGTGATTAAAATTACTGTCTAAATACCAAAATAACCCGGAGTTTCCCATTTTTTATTATTCTATGCCACTGTAGAGGTATACACTCTTTGAGTGTTCTTGTTCTGTACATTTCTTGATTTGGCACAATCTGTTAACAATAAAAATCAACTGATAACACAATGATTTACATAAAATCTTCTTCAGCTATAGTTTGATCTATCAAATAGACGGTGTGTGTCAAAACCCTTAAAACCACCAGGATAGGTTCATTCACTGGTATTCTGCCATATGATATATGTGAACCCATGACCAATGATGTTTGATCCGTATCTTCGTAGGCATTGATAGACAGTCATACTTAAGATGCCATTAAAGTTGTCAAAGGAAAGTTAAATTGACATCACAAGCCAATTCAACTGAAAAATACTGCCATCGACTTATGCATGCCATAACTTAGTTAAACTTCCATAGTGTTTAATCTCCTTATTTAAAGCGGACTTTAAATAAGGGACATCATTAATTAGTTACTGCTGATTGAAATTATCGTGAGAATGAATTTATAGAGTTAATAATTAATTATTTTCATAGCTGCAGTTCTTTGTAGTACCTTTCTTGCTCTCTCATTTCCCTCTGATCTGTTGTAACAGCCATTTATTAAAATGTGGATATCTAGGTCATCCATCAACGAAAGATGTTAACATGGATTTTTCATCTTTATACTGCTGCTGCCCCTTCCAGCGGTGGAACCACTGACCATTATGTAACTTCAGCTGTTGCATCTGTATCCATGCTATCTCTGAATCATGTTTCCTTTGTTCCAAAAATGATGATGTATTTGTTTTTCTTGCTGTTTCAAATATTGCTTTTTTATGGTCTTATACATGCAGCTTGAGCTTTGGCTCCTGCGGAGCACCAGTCTGTTCTCTTAACCTAATACATGGCTTTCATTGATATTGCCTGATGCTAAATCCACAGCCCTTTTGTATCAATTACATAACCGCAATGCCTTTGTAAATAACTTTCCCAAAGTAAGTCTGCAGATCATCCTTCTTCTAAAACACAACTGACCAGGGTTGGGGTCAATGTACTTTGTACTGAAGTACATTTTTACTTAAGTACATTTTTAAAGTACTAAAATGTTTATACATTTCCAAATTTCAAGTACATGTACTTGAATTGTACTTAAGTACATTTAAAATCTGATGTATTTACAAGTACATTTAAGTCCTTTTAAGTACTTTTAGTTTTAATAAATTTTTACTAATTTTTCAAAGGTTTGTGTGATCATAACACTTCATATTATGATTATATAATCATTACCATTGAATTAAGCTTTTTCCATATCTTTATTGATAAGCTTTCTTTCATTTAGATTAAATTTTCATAAAAGTTTCACTGATATTTCTGATTCAATTTGATAATACTGTTTCTTTTAAAAAGCTTAGTATAATTGATAATGATAATGAATTAAATTATTAAAGTTTCCAAAATGAAAATCATTAATTAGTTACTGCTGATTGAAATTATCCTGAGAATGAAGTTATAGAGTTAATAATTAATTATTTTCATAGCTGCAGTTCTTTGTAGTACCTTTCTTGTTCTCTCATTTCCCTCTGATCTGTTGTAACAGCCATTTATTAAAATGTGGATATCTAGGTCATCCATCAACGAAAGATGTTAACATGGATTTTTCATCTTTATACTGCTGCTGCCCCTTCCAGCGGTGGAATCACTGACCATTATGTAACTTCAGCTGTTGCATCTGTATCCATGCTATCTCTGAATCATGTTTCCTTTGTTCCAAAAATGATGATGTATTTGTTTTTCTTGCTGTTTCAAATATTGCTTTTTTATGGTCTTATACATGCAGCTTGAGCTTTGGCTCCTGCGGAGCACCAGTCTGTTCTCTTAACCTAATACATGGCTTTCATTGATATTGCCTGATGCTAAATCCACAGCCCTTTTGTATCAATTACATAACCGCAATGCCTTTGTAAATAACTTTCCCAAAGTAAGTCTGCAGATCATCCTTCTTCTAAAACACAACTGACCAGGGTTGGGGTCAATGTACTTTGTACTGAAGTACATTTTTACTTAAGTACATTTTTAAAGTACTAAAATGTTTATACATTTCCAAATTTCAAGTACATGTACTTGAATTGTACTTAAGTACATTTAAAATCTGATGTATTTACAAGTACATTTAAGTCCTTTTAAGTACTTTTAGTTTTAATAAATTTTTACTAATTTTTCAAAGGTTTGTGTGATCATAACACTTCATATTATGATTATATAATCATTACCATTGAATTAAGCTTTTTCCATATCTTTATTGATAAGCTTTCTTTCATTTAGATTAAATTTTCATAAAAGTTTCACTGATATTTCTGATTCAATTTGATAATACTGTTTCTTTTAAAAAGCTTAGTATAATTGATAATGAAAATGAATTAAATTATTAAAGTTTCCATTCAATAAGCCAATCACATCTTAAAAAGAGGGACAATTGTTCCAAAATTGCATATTATTGTCACAAAATAGAATAAACAATAATAATAGTGGGCCTTTTAATGTTATAAAGATAATAATAAATGGAAAACAACCAATTAGTAATTAATTGTAAACTTTGTTTTAATACAATGAAATAACCATAGATTAATTTAGTATTGTTTTCCATCAACTTTGTCATTCACGGATGAAAAATACTTGTACTTGTACTTAAGTACTTTGAAAAGTACTTGTACTTAAGTACTTTGATAAAAAAGGACTTGTATTTGTACTTGTACTTAAGTACATTTCAATGTACTTGACCCCAACCCTGCAACTGACATCTATGAATTTCTAAATTCCTTATATATAAAAATTATACTTTTAGTATGTCTGGTAGATTTCAGAAACAAAAGGATTATCCCATATGTAAAGGGTTCAAGTAAAGCATACATAAAACATTGCACTGGACTTTGGCCTAGTCTGAAGACCACTAATAATGACTGTTGGGAATTCCCAGTGCGGAATCCGATTACATTTTCAGACCATACATTACAATAACAAAACAGAACCCCACTCCAATAATGTCTGCTCTAGTCAAGCAGCGAGAAGGGTCAACATCTGCTATTAACCAGGGAACCAGATTATATATCTTTAAGAAGCTGAAAAAAGTACCCAGTTACACTACACGTAAATCTGTACATTTATATTCAGTCAGATACTCTGTACTGATCTTTATAGATATGACAAACATTTTTATTTTATGGGAGTCAAATGTGTCTAATTTAAAGCCATGCATAACGTTGAAGATTAATTAATAATTGGAGATTTCTGAAAAGAAAGTACCAGAGGATTCCAGAAATTCTACAAATGCCAGTAAGACCTCATTTTTATTTAATCCTACATCACTAAAGGCACAAAACCAAGAAAATGACTGAACATGGGATTGTAATTTCTCTGAGTGGTAAGTCTGAAATCTTTCTTAGCTATGTGGAAACCACTAGGATCCAGACAGACAGCCACATGATGGACTCCTGCAATGAAACTTAAATTGTCCAATTACAATGCAACATGCCTGTATTTCCCTGAATCAATTCAGGTGTATTAATATGCGCCAATGTAGGCATCCCATGTAGCGAAGAGGTCCATGACTGTGTTCTGCAAATGAACAATCAATGTCAAAAGGCGCAGCCACCATGTGAATGCTTCTGACACTGGATCATGAGTTGTCTCAGAACTAAGGACTAACACAACTACCCCATTATCACAGGCAATTTTGAGGTGAGTTCCTCTCACGTAAGCCATATTCTTGAAGACAGAAAGACATTCAACATTTCAAGCTGAACAATACCAAACGCTTGAAATCATAGGGGAATGTACAATTTGTCTACCTGATCTCCCCACACAATGAGGTGTCTACTTGGACACTGCCTTTCATCTGTGGATGGTTGTACAGGTAAATCCCATTAAAGTGAGGAATAAATTCTTGAAACCATTTAGGGCCCCCAAGAAAGTCCTGATCCAGTGGGATTGATGGAACATTTTGACTTTCCCTGAGTGTTCTGCAAGCATTCGATTAAGAAAGAAACGGACACTTGTTATGCATTTGTTCATATGTAAGAGAGAACTTAACAAAGACTAAAATTGATGCTTACTGGTCAGACTTATTCTGGCCGATTTTTTCACATTTGCTTAATAATTTTGCAATTTCTCTGGAGGAATGCTAACTATTAGTAATTTTAAAACGATCAACAGTGTGCGGGTCCACATTTAGGTGTGGACAAGTTCACCACTGAGAACCTTAAACTAGTTCTATCATTCTCCACTTGACATATATTTCTGGTTCTCTGATTACACCTCTCTGTATTGAAGTTTGCTTCCCTGTGTCATTCAAACTTCAGCTGGCAGTGGGGTCACATTGAAAACATCCTACCCTCCACATTTTGTTTCATTACAAAGCTAACCATTGCACTTGTAGAGCCTAGATACTACTTGATTGTATTGTGATTTAGATCACTTGTGTATGGTCCTACAAAATTTGAAGTGCATCTGGTGAATTTGCTGCTCTGATCCAGGAAGTGATACTGCTATTGTTGGCGTCCTTGACTTCAGCTGGACCAGCCTTCGCCAGCCTTCTATACCCAAGGGCCCTATAGTTATGTTTGCTATTACCATGCTATTATTTCAACATGTAATTGATGTAAATAACTTGTCAGTATTGATAAATATTACTTAATATGAATTGTACTATTATAACGGTATACCATGATTGTCTGTAGACTTTCCTCAAATATTATTTGAGGACTGAATGATTTTTTACTAGAATGCGGGGCTGACAAAAAGACTTTTCGCGCAGGTCACAGGAAGTGGCTATCCACATACTGAGAAAAACACACACTACAAATTACAGAAAGAATCTCATAAGACTGTCAGCCAATGAAACTACCTGTATTTGTATCCAAACTACAACACTATAAATATACTCACATAGTCCATGCGGTATCTCCTCACTGGCTGATCAGCCCACTAATATTCCCCCACAAAATAACAATTGCTCAGTGTCCTGTACTGCTGTTCTAAATGTATATTTGTCCAGACTCTCATTTTGCTTATATGATCAAGCAATCGGATTCACGCTACAGTAAAAGCCAGTAGTCTACTGACATACACTGGTTGTGTTTGGACAAGAGTTATGTTATCTAAATCTAAATCTACTGCTTTGCAGGCGCAATATCTTCCCCAAGGGGAACTCAGTGCGCTAACTAATCATGAATAATTTCCAATTCATAGTGGGGGACGAGTCCAGGTCTGTATTCCGATGGTTGTGGGTGTGAACGTGGGGAAGAATCTAGGTCGGAAAAGCAGATTTAAAAAGGTGAGTTTTCAGGTGCTTCCTGAAGGATGTGACAGATGGACTGGTTCTTACATGGACAGGAAGTGAGTTCCAGAAAGCAGGTGCATGATGGCTGAAAGATTTGGTAAGATACTTATGAGACTTATGTATTTTAGAGTTATAAACTAAATGATTAAGGAAAATGTGCAGTTTAAGCAGTAATAAATAAAGGTTTGTATTCAACACACCTGAAATCAGTTGATCAGTCATATTATGTTGGATGAGAAAACGTGTAGTATATTAAGTGTGTTGAAATAATTACCTGCAGAAGGTAAATACCTGCACAAGGTTATGTATTTCAGAGTGTTTGTCTGTGTTCCTCATAACTCGAACAGTAATGACCAATTCTTTATGATTTTCATTTTTATGTGTAATGGGCCTGACCAGTAATAAAATATTTGGAAAGATCCAGACCATATTCTGGTTTGAAAAAAAACATGGAATTTTAAAGGCTCCCTTTTCAAATGTATGAGTCAAACTGGGGTTGTCATATAGTACATTTTATGTTTTTGACTTATAAATATCTCCTTTAATGTTACTTTTAAAATTTTAGATGTATTAGGAGGTAATATGCACTGAAATTTCTAGAAATTGGGTTAGATTCCTTCCCTTGGCCCTCACTGGTCAGTCAAACGTAGGTCACAAAATTAACAAAATATGTCAACACATCCTGAAAACCCCCAATTTTTTAACGTTCAAGTCAAAGGATTCGAACCCTAAATTCCATAAATTATAAAGAGATTAAACCCAAGATCTCCAACATTTAAAAGTTAAAGAGCTTGATTCCTTAACCTCCAACAAGTAGAAGTTACAGGGTTACAACAAAAGAATACCAAAATTTGAAAGTTAAAGGGTTGAACCCTAGACCTCCAAGAATTTAAAACTAGACCAAGGATGCATCTGTGACCAGATATAAGATGTATCCACCGGAAAAGGACAACTAATATGGTTTTTGAAGATAAAGGTACCACCGTGGCCTCTAATGTGGAACTATAAGCTATGCACACTGCACATGTGATTTGTTTAGATTTGATGTTATGGAGGTTTAATAACACTTTTAGTACATTGTACATCTCATATAACTTCAGTAAATTTCCAGAATACAGGAAAGCAGTACATTCTATCTATCCAAGATCCTGTACTCAAAACAATCTGATAAAATCAGTCAAGGATTCAAACCCCCACCCTGAGGTCCACAGTGACCTAGTGGGTTAGCAGGTTTGATATATAATCACAGGCTGTCACCTCTGTTTCGGATTGAATCTCACAAGTGTCCATGCTGGGGATCTGTCCAAATATGGCCCTGGCTGTTGACTATGAACTTTTTCAAACCTCTATTATTATGGGGGTGTTCTACCTGAGCCAACTTGTAAGTAACTACTTATTGTGAGAGGGTCGGGAGCAGTGTTTACAGAATTGATTAGGATTGGTTGTAGTTTTCTGGCTTGTCGTAGTGCATCGGCAAAATATCAAACATGTTGATATTTCTCTGACCCTCCATGACTCTGTCTCCAGACCTTGGCTCCACCCACCTTAAAACCATCATGGTTAAGTACCAGGATAACATCTTCCAACAGGCTGTACACACACACTGACCATACTTGAAAACAGGGGGTTTATATGGTGTGACTCTAGGAATTAATCAGTCCAGTTGGGGGGGGGGGGGGGGGGGGGGGAAATGTTTCAGTGCTGTCTGTTTAATCCTATTCATACCGACATATTTCACAACCTATTCATACCGTGTGGGCTCATAAATGACCCCATGTATATTTTTGAAGATTTTCCAATAAAAGTTAAATTTTTATTAAAATACATTTATTTTGTTAATCATATTAAAGTTAGTGGATGTAAAATAAGACTTTTCACATAGATTAATATGGTATTACTGATCAAATATCAGAACAATAATGCATATGTAGAAGGAAAATTCATTGTTTTTGGCAGTAACATTGGGAATTGTGCATACATATACCTATTGAGTAATTTATATGTTCTTGAGGTTACAGAAGTGAAAAGATTTATTTACATTAATTACATGTTTTTATATACCTACTGGTAAGTAAAAATAACTGTGTTAAGAATAATTATTTATTTTACTGCAATACAGTCGCCATGAAAATATAACCATCCTAAAACCAGTTGTTATATTAATAACACATCAAACTGTGAATTTACTTTTGAAAACTCATCTGTTGAATGATAAAAGGCATAGATTTACAATCATGTATGATTTTTGATATTATGGAGAACTCATGTATCAATTTAGACATCATGAAGAACTACACTGAAGAATATTTTTTTCGAGGCATAGTGTGTTGCTGCAGTTGAACATCGACAGCTGACTACTCTGTTCTATTCAAAACAGATTAAATGGTATCTCTCTTGAGAATGTCTGCCCTGACATTTCTCTTGGTTGTGCAGACAGGCTTCATACCTATTTTGACTAATAATATCTTTTCTGCACCATCTTACTTGCACCTTTATTTCAGGATTTCTTTATCTGTGTATCACTTGAGGTATTGCCAAAGTAGTGGAGGATAATATCAGTATGACTGTTTTCACTTCACTTGAATTATATAGCAGTAAAAATGCAAATAATAAAGCTTACCCACAAAGTAATACCCTTTCTAACTGTTTTTAATAGGGCACAGGAATGTTTATTAAATTTCTATGGCACTGGCAAAAAGTTTTTCCCTATCTACATCCCTTTGCTCCCCCCCCATATCCCCAGCCCACCTTTACTCCAAGTCTTACCTTCTACACTGCTAGCTATTATTTGTATTTCAGCCACATTTCAATTTAGCAAGACAAAAGTAAATTTGTTCTATGTTTTATAAGATAATAATTGGTACAAAAATCTCTATATCAGCGGGGTCATTTATGACCCCAGGAGTAATTACCATTTTCTTTTGTGCACGTCTCATACACGAATTTGTTTGTCATGTTTTGTGAAATATTGGTAAAAGAGTAACAAACTCATGAAATATGGTAAAGAAAATAGAACGTATTGCAATTTTATCAAACATTTTTAGTGTGCAGGGTCACAAAAGACCCCACACGGTATGAGTATGGTTAACAGTATGGCTTGTCGGGGCTTGTTACAGCTTGTCTGTAAGGGGTTTACCTTTTTGCGGTAGTTTCCCGTCTTTGTGGGGAGAAAATCATCCCAATCTGAATCAAATCAGGATCTTGATCCAGACAAATTTACAATGCACTCTGTGCAGTGGAATCATCTGGCTATCTCTATCAACAAACACTCCAAGCCAGGTCATCTCAGATGTAAACACAAGTATGCTAATGTGTAGTGGAAATCCTCTTGGATTAATTTAAATATGGTAAAACTTTTTACAGGGACACTCCCCCCCTGGCTGAGACAAGTCTTTGTATTTCAGATAAGTCTTTGTCTTGTATGGATTCATAATGATTCAATGTATGTCAGATTTGGTGGTATAAGAAATACAAAGACTTGGAGCAAGTCTAGATTGTCTGCTGTACATTATTATACATGTGTCCTCACTATATGCATTCATTATACTATTTTATCATACTGTAATTTTATGCACCTCAGGTACCTGATCTATGAACTTTTATGTAATAGTTAGGGGGCTGTAATGCACTGTCCGACCAGGGCCTGGAATTACTGGAGTTAGACAGATCAGAGCACTAAGAATAAACAAAATCTTACCTTCAATAATTAATACATATGGTTTTATCATGACCGTAGTGCATGGACTTAATATTCCATGTGAAGCCACTTGAATGCCATGGACATTACCTTTGCTGGCCTCCGGATTGTTACCATAGGTAGCTCTGTATCACATCCATAGGAACCACTAGCATCAGGAGGTTTCACAATAGAGCCATACGTAGGAAACAGGAGGACCCACAGGAAGCATTTCATGCAGCTTATATACTGCTAAATGCTTGCCTCTTTCCTGGCGTTGATGTTTCTGGTACATAATTTAATTGTGCTTCTTTTAATCCCCTTTTATGTTATCATTTAAAAAAAATTCTACTTCAACTCTCTGATTAATTTTTCCTCCATATCTTTTATTGCTGGAACGATCAACAGGCAGTAGTGGGAGTCACATTTGTAACAATTATCATTTAGTACATACTAAATTCCTACTAACATTTAAGTTTATTCCATTTCTACAAAATTAATGTCTAGTGAGCTAGAACAAGCGTATCAAATTTCTCCTTTCAAACCTGGGGGACATATTTATCATCTCATCCCTTTTTATTCAGGTACTTCTTTGACTTTACCTGTAAATTTAATCTGAGGTTTGACCTTTTGACCTTTCACTTCGGGTTCATTTTACATCTTGCTCTAGCTCCCTTGGCACAGAGGCTTAATGGTAATATCAATGTAATTTAATAAATTATTCAGCAAGCATGTTGAAGTTTGAATCATTTCATTACAATTGATAATTTTTTAGACTGCTGAAGCTTCAATTACTGATAGTTACTGATATTAGTACTTATTTTACATATCAATTTCATTTAGTGTTGTAACTCTTAATATTAATATTTAACTTCATGTTACGTGTCAATTGTGCTTAGTAAGAATATGTTAAAGATAAATAAAATTTTAAATCCCATTTCTTTCTTTTGGTTTCTGGCTTATGTGGTGACCTTTCAGATATGGAGGCACAAATGGCCACACTAAAGTTTTCTTTAAAACAAACAAGATGGCAGTTATGAATGTGTACAACTGAGGATATACTAGAGAGAGGCATTTATCTGCTTTATGACAGAAAAATCTGGCTACCGAGAGCTAGCCGTAATATCAAACTAGTTGTAATTGAAACAGCTGACAAAGAAAACAAGACAGCCAACATGCGATATACCTGGCAAAAACAATGCCAATCAGAATACACAACTTAAAGGTCTGGTAAATAATCATTTCTTTGTCAATAGATAACCTGTTACAATGTGTAAACATTAGCATACATATTTTCTTAATAATTTCTTAACGACCATTCATTTGTGGGGAGTTAACCAGTAAAATTAATTAGATATTACAACAATCGTCTAAACCCAGGATTATAAATCAGGTGTTAATATTATATATAACCTTTTGTGATTTTGTAGTATTAGACTTTGTCAGCCCGCCTTTAGCCTTAACATTAATTTTTACTAAATTTGTGACATTGATAGATTCAAACATTCATAGATTTTAAACTACATCACGATCATCAAATTGCAGTTCAAATAATACATTGTAGATGTCAACCAAAATTCAACCTCACCTTTAAAGCAGTATAGGTATCTACACACTATACCTCACTTCTGAAAAGGTATTTTTTGATAATTCCAAACATCTCTGTACAGATATCTTGTTTGAACCAGCTCATTTTGTGTAAACTATTAGATGGTCTAAGACTCTTCAGGCCTGAGCTAGGGATACCTTCATTATTATTCCTAGAGGAAACAGGTCTCCTTAATGTACAGTAACGCATCAACAAGCCAGTCTTTCAGCTTCTCAGACTCCCTCCAATGCCCATCTCCTTTCATCAACTCAGGTTCTTCAACTCCACTATAAATCAACCTCCATCTTAACAGAATTTTCGTAACTGATGATCGATTAAATGCCTCTGGTGTGGCCCAATGCCTACTCTCCAGGTTACCTCACATATAGCTACGTGGTTACTCTTATGGACTTATGGACTCTATCAACGAATCTTGTACCTAGGTGTAAATTATATATCCTCCATCAAATGTTCATCCGGTTGCTAACTAGCATGATTATGCTTGTACTGTTATGACAGTTGACTCTTTACAGTTTACAGTTAAAGAAGATATCACTCCAGGTATGGTTTACTATGCTGTGGTTTTGCTCCAGTTCAGAATCATGACTCATTGAGGACAACAGCCAGCATTTTTGTTTAAGTATGTAAAATGTAAATTAAATATGTCAACATGTTTTATAAGTATGAGTAACAGTGCCTTTGTGGCTAGTACTTTATGGATGAGATGTCCTAAAGGGGCACATAATGGAACAAATAGACCAAAATACTAAAATATAAATGAATGTGTTTCAGATCTTTGTTTTATTCTATTATGCTTAACACAGGTATTACTCAGATGGTTTGAAATTATTTACGTAGATGTAGATTTGTTCGGAAACAAAGAAAGAAAGTAATAGTCTTTTTGTGTAGTTTCAGTTGTTTTTGTGAGTGATAAAGTAGTTGATATAACCATTCAATGAACTAAAACTGATAACATTAACATTCCCCAAGGGAGCCCCATAAGACACAGAAACCTCAAGCATTGGGATAAATATAATTTATTCTACTAAAATGTTTTTGTAATTAGATTACATATTAATATTTCAAATTAATAGGGGAATGCATCAACACAATTATTACTCTGCAAAAACCCATAATTCAGGATAGAGAAGATGTTGCATTAACATATAGACAGCAACTTAAGAAAAGATCTATAGCAATTATAAGATCAAGCAATTTCCTTGACCCCGAAATAACTGAGAGGTGACCAACAAAATGGCACACCCATAAGGCAATGGGTTCAAACCCATGGCAAGAGTGAGAACATGCAACCAGTGGAAACAGTGTATCTGAAGGAACTACTACATAGGTATGGATGAAACCGCATGGCACAAAAGAAGGGTGACACATAAACTGTGTGTGGGATACCCTGAATGTGAATTTACTCCAAGGTGGAGGAAAGCCATACTACATGAGAGTATACCAAACATAAAAAGAGTATGGCTAATGTTTAGGTGAATAATTTCTGAATTTGGAACCTATAGGTTATGGTAAGTTATTGATACTAAGTAGAGTAAAGCCATGCCACATGAAGTAAGCCAAATAGGAAAAATGGCTTGGAAATGATGAATTTTAGAGATAGAGAAGCACCCAAGTGCCAAGTAGGAAGTAATAAGAACTAAGAGTGACGAGAAGCAGCAAAGGCCTGGGAAACTGGAGATGACAAGGAAGGAGAGAAACTAAGTAGTTTTTTATAAATCAAGGGGAACACCATTGTTAAACACCCAGGATGCCCCCACCCTGTGAAAAGCATGGAATGTTAAGGGAGGAACCATCCTCAGTGCAAGTGATATAGGTTTGAGGTGTTTTCTAGCCACAGAGTGTGTAAGTGATACTAAGCCACACTTGCGAGGAAAAAGAATAAAAAAAGGATCATTGGGTTCTGCTGGAAAGGTTTGTATCATTGCTGTGGGTGTGTTTATAGGGCATAAGCAACAAAAACAAGAAATTGTCAAAAAAAACGAGTAAGGAGTGGTGGGTTCGAATCAGTCCCCACCCCAACATTTCATGCTAGATTTTTGTACAATTCTTCTTTGCCGGCTGGTAAATCTGAACTTTCTGCCAATAAAGAAATGGCCCTGCAGTGGTTTAAAAATATCAAAGCTTTTGACACCATAGATAAAAATAAATCTTATGCACAGGCTTTGTTGTGTAATTTGCACCAAGAAACTAAAAAATCTGGGCAAGTTTGGCAAGCCCCCAGAAGACGTCATATGGTATATACAAGCACTCTTGATGCTCACAATGGCAAGTTTGGCAAAAAACCTCGGAACAGTTGTGAACAAGCAAACTCTCAAAAGTCACATAAAAAGCAAGTGTTAGTTAAGAATGGCAAATGAAAATTGCCACAAAATTGGGAACAAGGGCAGTGTGACCGAGGCCACAGAGACTATGAAGCCATTGCAATTAACCAATAGGTTCAAACCCTTGCTGCAAATACATACGGATGATGTTCGCGTTGCTCAGCCCATGTTGACTGACCAGGCCAAAAGTACTTTGGTGGGAAAAAAAACAAAAATGGGTTTTTGGAAAGGGGTTCTAATAACGTTAGCAACATCATCTCTACACAAAAGCAGCCAGCTAGCAATGGTCCTTCAAAAATGTAGAAGCAAAAAAAAATGTTTCACTGATACAACAGTCTTGCTTCATAAGTTTAATTGCTGTTTAATTATATAGACCACCTAATATATACTGGTTTACCCTCACAAATGGATGCTTCCTTCAAATTTTTGAAGAACTTACTTGTAGAACTAGGTCTGGACATAAGTCCTAAAAAACTGGTGCCTCCATCCACCCTAGTTACTTGCTTGGGAATTCTCATAGATTCCATTAATAAAACTATATCAAAACCACCAGAAAAGCTATCAGAAATCACTCAACTATGTGCACAATGGACTAGTAAAACATACTGTGGTAAGAGAGATCTTCAATCATTGCTGGGTTGTCTGTTATACATATCAAAATGTGTTAAACATTCACGTTTCTTCCTTAACAGAATGTTAACATTGTTAAGAGACAATTATGATAAAACTAAAATTCTCATCACATCTGAATTTTACAAGGACTTAGCCTGGTTCAACTCTTTCCTATCTCATTATAACGGAGTTACATATTATGAACAACAAAATTGTCACTCTGAAGTCCACCTAGATGCTTGTCTTACAGGCCTCGGTGGCAGTTATGAGTCATGGTCTACGCACTTCCCATACCAAAGGACTTTATGAATTATAACATTGCTCACCTTGAGATTCTAAACATAGTAGTGGCCCTCAAGGTTTGGGCCCAACAATGGGCTAACAAACGTATAAAAATCCATTGTGACAACATGGCAGTGGTGGAGGTATTACATAATGGTAGGGCCAGAGACAATATCTTGGCTTTAATGGCAAGAAATATATGGTTAATTGGCGCAATGTTTAATATTCACATCACAGTGTTACACATACCAGGCAAGAACAATGTTTTAGCTGATCTGCTTTCCCGTTGGCAGTTTTCGCCTGAAAATTATAAGGCCTTGCAGCCATTGTTGCCTACACCCACTTGGGTCCCCACTCACTTGGATCTTACATTATTAAATTATTGTATATAACATTCATTTTCTTTTGTAGATTCAGTGGGTTTTGCAGCCCAGCTTGCCTCCTCTGCCTTTGCAAAGCTATTGGCTGGCTTTCGTCCTTCCACCTTACAGCAATATTGCAGAATGTGGGTGGATTTTATCAGTTTCCAGACGGCAGCTGGGCTGCCATCCTACCAGGTGAATGTAACACTTCTATTGTCTTTTCTTGAATATCTACATGAAAATAACATTAGTGCTGCTCAATTGCAAAACTATTTATCAGCCATTAGAGCTATGCACATAGCTCATGGCCTTGAAACTGCTCCTTTTAAGGATGAGCGGCTGCCTCTCTTCTTGAAGGCTATCAAGATTCATAGACCTTTTAAACCTAGGGTGTTAGCTCACCTTGACATTCCCTTGCTTGAAAAAATTATCCACCTCTGTGACCATATGCAATTTCCTCAAATTTTCAAACCATTATATTTGCTTATGTTTCTCTCCTTCCTCAAAATGTCAAATGTTTTACCCCACGCAGTTACCCAATTCGATTATACTAGACATTTAGTATTACTCATTAAATGGTCAAAAACCATTCAAAATCGAAGAGATGTTGTAACCATATCACTTCCTGATCTCGAGGGTTTACACTTGTGTCCTGTGTCAGCACTTAAAGCAATGTTCCAGATTTTTCCAGGGTCAGATAATTCTCCAGTATTTGTCATCCCCAAAAGTAAAGGCTTGGTTCCCTTTACGGATTCAGTAGCTCGCAAGCACTTGAAAGATGTGTCTGGGTTCTTGGGCCTAAACCCCTCACTCACATTCCATGATTTCCGTAGGGGTGGGTCTGTTTGGGCATTTCAAAATGGGGTTCATTTAGAGCACATTATGAAACATGGCATATGGAAATCTGATGCTATCTGGACCTACCTTTCGTCTGCTGTCACTGCTGTGTCCCCGGTCGCCCTTGCATTTCAACGTTTTGGTTTTACGTCACTAGTCCTACTGGGGTTTGGGTATCTTTCCTTCCCCCTGTACATTGTTTATATATCATTCATAACAATTTTACTAAAAATACTTACATTTTAATTCTTAAATGAACATCAAATACCATCAGCAATTTAGAATACACTGACTTTAGCTACTGGCCTTCTTGCCTTACCTGGCCACGTCTGTCAGCTGGGAATTTGACCTCTGTTTGACCTTGGAGGTCTTGCCTGACCTTGCATAACTTCCTGTATCTTCCATGATTGCTGCTCGATTGGCTTGCAGCCTGGGCAGTTTATAGAACCAAAGGACTTTAGATATGTAATTATTTACTACTGACCCAGCTGCTGACCTTTCGGTGACCTTGTCGTGTGATATTGACCTTCCAAGGGTCGAAGGTCGGCATGTCATCTTGGAGCTGACCTCGGTTAAAGTTCAAACACATGTTTCATTTGCTAGGTGGGTTTTCTTGGCCAGTTAAGGAAATACAAGCATTAAAAATGTACAATATATTAAATGATGTGTTTGGTTAATATCAGGTAGATGTAGAAAACTTAAAATATTAAATTAAATTAAAATTTTAATCCCATACTGCTTTTCATTACAAATTTTAACTTCTTGGGAACTGTTCGGGGCCTCATGAAGGTGTGGTCGAGGTCAGTTCTGAAGAAGTTCTTCAAACCTTAAATTATTTTACTTCATACAAAAATTCTCGTGGCAGTTTTTGATTGGTCAACCATTGGTCATCGCTTTTGAACCCTCCTTCACTCTGCCATTTTGAAGTTGGAATCACACGAGGCAACACCTACAAAAATTTGCCCACCCATTTAACCCTTCCCTAATTTAAGGGTTAATACTGTCTTATAATTTTGTAATGTATTACTGCTTGTAGATTTATATATTTACAGATTGCTATATATAACATGGTGGTCAAGGGTTAACTTTCAATGCCAAAGGCTACAAGCTAGTTTAGCTACTGGCTCTTCTTCCTCATGGACACAATATATGTGTTTTACTTCACACGTGGTTGTGCTGTTTTGATTGCTGCAGTATCTCCAGCTAGTTGCTCCATACGTTTATCAATGTTATCAGTTATGTGTGATGCCTTGCCTTCTGCATGAAGATCAAGAATTATGTTGTTGCTTGTGCCACGTAAAAAATATACATAATGAACTGTAAATTTGTGTATATTATCATGATGTCAATGTATATCAATGATTCTCTGTCTTATATGTTATATTAATGTTTTACAATGCAATACATACAACATTAGTTGGTAGGGGTGGTCTCCAGTCTAGTTGTGATCATGAGCTAAACTATTGTTAAGCAGAGGCTGCATGGTGCAGTCACTAAGGCCAAAATAAAATATAATTTAGTGAGGGGATCACAACGACCACCCCTTCCGACAGTTGGGTAGCAGTGTGTTCTTATTGTCTTTTATCTTAAATTACTGCAATGCAGACTGATGGACCTGTATTCAACTCTGACCTAATTTTACATTAACACTGCATGGCACATATGTGCACTTGCAGTTGTCCATTCACCATTCCAATGTACAAGGAGATTGCACTTTTCTTTCTGCTGGCATTATCCCCCTTTTTGGCTGGTTGTCAGCATCACACTGCAATGCACAGTGGTGCACTTGCAGTTATTTATCAAATTACTGCAACTTAGAATGATGTCATTGCAGTCTTACATTACCTATCTTATTTTAACCAGTTATCCTTATTACACTGCAATGCACAGACGTGCACTTGCAGTTATATTTTATAACTAACTATTTTAGGGTATCTTTCCTTCACCCTGTACATTGTTTATATATCATTCATAACAATTTTACTAAAAATACTTTTCTTAAATGAACATCAAATACCATCAGCAATTTAGAATACACTGACTTTAGCTACTGGCCTTCTTGCCTTACCCGGCCACGTCTGTCAGCTGGGAATTTGACCCCTGTTTGACCTTGGAGGTCTTGCCTGACCTTGCATAACTTCCTGTATCTTCCATGATTGCTGCTCGATTGGCTGGCAGCTTGGACAGTTTATAGAACCAAAGGACTTTAGATATGCAATTATTTACTACTGACCAAGCTGCTGACCTTTCGGTGACCTTGCCATGTGATATTGACCTTCCAAGGATCGAAGGTCGGCATGTCATCTTGGAGCTGACCTCGGTTAAAGTTCAAACACATGTTTCATTTGCTGGGTGGGTTTTCTTGGCCAGTTAAGGAAATACAAGCATTAAAAAATGTACAATATTTTAAATGATGTGCCTGGTTAATATCAGGTAGATGTAGAAAACTTAAAATATTAAATTAAATAAAAATTTTAATCCCATACTACTTTTCATTACAAATTTTAACTTCTTGGGAACTGCTACTAATTTCTCCAATTTTTGTCTATGTTGTATATCATTTTTTCAACGTGAAAAAGGTCAGCTACTGTATTCTCAATGTCAGGGATATGAGAGAAAATGAAGTCAATGTTAAATACAGCTGCAATAAGTCAAAGATTTCTAGCGCATGTGGCTAGGATTGTATCTCTAGTTCTACCAGTTGTTAGTACCTCTACCACAGCCATATTGTCACAAAAGATATGAATTTTTGGTTGGACCAATGGCTAGCCCATATCTTGGCAGCTACTACAATATTCAATATTTCTAAATGAACAATGGTATAATTCATGAATCCTAGGGGTGTGGGAAGTGAGTACACAATGGAACCAAAATGACCCCCTAATCCTGTGAGACATGCATCTAAATGAATGGGAATTCTGGAGAATTTTTGGTCATAACCCCATTGTACTGGGAGAGAAATTCATTGAACCAGGCCAAATCTTTGAAAAACTCTGTGGTGAGTATAATTTTAGTGTTGTCCAAGTTTTCAATTGAGAAATATTCTGGCAGGTTTTACACATTTTGTAATGTACAACAAACTGCCCAGAAGTGATTGGAGCTGATTTTTGCTACAATATGCTTTGGTGGCCCAGTTTCTGCACATGTTGGCAATGTCTTGCAATTTTTTAGGAGGAATGGAGATAGTTCTGTCAAAGGTATCGATCAGTATGCCACGGCACACCACGGAAGTACTTGGTGGTACCAATTTCTTGTAATTGATCTCTAATCCTAGGTCTGACAATAAATTTTGTAAAAATTCATATGCCAAATGTAGTTTTGAGGGCACTCCAGTAAAATCAGATAATCAATATAATTGTACAGGCCTGGAAAGCCATTCTTGGCCATAATATGGCGGATTGAGTCTGTGCAACACTGAAAATTTTTCGATCCGTGCCTGTACCCGAATGGTACCGATAAATCGATAAAGTAATTATTATCAAATTGTAAGCCTAATAAATCTATATCTCCAGGATCGACTTTAATTTGATGAAAAGCTCTGCTTATATCAATTTTGAACAGCTGTGCTGCTGGACGAAATTTACAAAGAGTAGCAGTGATGTTATCTATTGAAGGATAGTTGAGAAGATACAGAGTATGTAGATATTTATCTTTGTCAACCCCATGGTTAACTGACAACTGTTTGGGCCAACTAAGGTCCATAATAGTCCATTTTTGAAGGGATTCTTGTTTATCTCTTGTCATTAAAGGGGAAATGTGAATGGGAAACGGAGGTTTCACAAAAGGACCCATTATTGCCTGGTGTTGAAGTTCCTCAGCTAAGTAATTTGATACATGTTCAGCATTCTGCAATGCAGAAGTGTGATTGACAAAGGTAGACAGTAATGGGGAACTTCGGTCAAAATCAATGGGAAAACCATATTCCAGATGATCTAGAAGCTGTTGATCCCAATAATTGAGTAAGTGGAAACGCCATCTGTTGACATTCAATTTTGACTGGAAATCTTCACTGTAACAAGACATTTCAAGAAATTCGGAACACCACTCGCTCTAACCATCAAATGTGTTGATATAATATCTGGGATAGTTTCATAATATATTGGGTCTCCAGAATATAATTGAAGCGTATCTAAAGGCAGAAAACCAAATTGATGCTTTTGTGTCACAAGTGAATCATGTTTGCTTTCATTATCAACACCCACCATACATTGAGTGCGACCAATGTCAAAAACAGTTTCTGTCAAATGTCTCATCCAAATCGCTAATATGCGTATGGTTATTCTCTTCAACTGATACATCCCATATTACAGGACACACGTTGTTACATACAGTGTTAATAGAACTCGGAGGCTTGGTACCCATATGATCCCAGTGAAAAACCCAGTTTTGTTTTTTCCCACCAAAGATGTTTTAGACCCACCATCCAGATCAGGACATATAACACCAAGCCATTCTTGAAAAGTCACTGTTTATAAGGTATTTGCTTGTCACCATACTTGTGTTGATCTGCCACACAGTGCCCATTGCCAATTATTTGGCTGCTATCAGAGCCCTGTCAGTAAAATATGATCTTCCAACTGAGAGCTTTTAGGCATGAGAAATTGCAAGTGTTCTTTCGGTCCCTTAAGATCAACCGACCTTTGACCTTGAACTCACAGTTTGTATTTGATGAGGCTATGTTAACACAGATTGTCTTAACTTCTCAAGATCTTGACATCATTTGGCTATATATCTTTTAGGCTTTTTTTCTCATTTTGAGGCAATCTAACATGGTCCCTCATTTAACAACCCAATTTGATGTTTCTAGACATTTGGCCCCTAGGAGATGTGATTTTCTCTCATGATGTGGCCATTATTTTGTGGTCAAAAACCAACCGGTTTAGGAACAAAGTTGTTAGGATATCTATTACTGCATTATCATACATTATCAGGATCCTTATGTCCTGTTACTGCCCTTAAAGCCCATATTCAGGCAGTTTCTGGTTCTCAGGATAACCCACCCGATTTTCTATCCTCAAGCAAGGCAAATATGTTCCTCTAACAGATTGTATGGTCAGGAAGCATTTAAAAGACTGATTAACATTCTGGGTTGGCACCATTTTAAAATTACTTTTCATTCCTTCAGGAGGTCTGGTGTCTCCTGGGCTTTCACCATGGGGTCCCTATTGAAGCAAGTAAGCATCAAGGCACTTGGGCTTCAGATTTTGTGTGGCACTATATTAACACTCAGTCTGACTCCTCCTCTCCCCTGCTCCAGGCTTTTCACCTACACCTACGTCCTTGATGGGTGTTTTGGTGATTTTTATAAAAAACCTTCAAAATTTGTCTAAAATTATTAATTTCACTTTATTTTCATAGTTTGGCATTGCACTTAAATTGGGTAAATTTGTTTGTGTTGTTGTGGTTTAAATATTTGGTATTTCGCCTGTATCATATGCAGGGTGAAAAATTAATAAAAATTATTCAAAATTCTTGCCACACTGTAGTAGGGCATTTTGCCCATTGTTTTACATGGCACTGGTGAACGAGCTTTAAACTCATGTTATATAAATTCTAGTACATCATGATTACTGTGTTATTTATTGTCAGGTTTCATGGCCATTAGTCACTTTATTTTACAAGAAAGCTTTAGTTTACAAGTATTTTGTGAAATTGTAAATAAAATAAAATATTTAAACCCAAAATTTGGGTTCTTATTATCTGGTCTAACTGGTTTAAAAACTGTTATCGACTAGTATATGTCTGCTTGGGTTTGTGGCCATCTGATGAACTTTGTGAGGTCATCATGCTTGACCTTTTCCCTTGAGGGGAACTTGAATGAATCACATTGTCCTGTGTAGGTCATCTGTGCAGGCTTTTATGGTGCCTAATTTTCATCTTCAGGTTACACTTATTGATCATAGGTGTAGGTTACCACGAGTGGGGCCTGACAAATTGTGTCAGCTCTTCTTTGATGTCATCCACTGTAGGGAACATAAGCACAAACTCAGAACCAAAGTATGAATTCTAATCCACATCAGTGTCAATAGGCATGCCCTTGGGGCCAGGATAAATCAATAATCACCCGTTTGTTAGTTGCATTTTGCTTTTTCCTAGACATACAAGAGGAAATATGCACATTTGTGATTGGGCTTTTTAAAAATAGTGTAATGAGGGATGGCTTTATGCTGTTTTTCTTCTGTCAAATAAGCCAGAATGACATTTCGATAATCTACAGCCGATGAGTGATTTTTCCATCTGACATTAATTTGGAATTGTTTTTAAAGTCCAGGGGAAAGCCAATGATCTGCAATTACTGTTGTTCCCAATAATTTGCATACACCTGTTTCTATTCCTTAATGTTCAGTTCGTCATGACTGGAATCCTCGCTCCCAACAAGTTAGGTTACATTAAACCCTTTATCAGCAAAATTATTCACAGTAGGATCTGTCACTGGTGTACAAACATTGCCTTCAATTTTGACAACCATTTCACTTAATAGAACTAACCTGAATGTTGCCCTGACAATTGCCTGTTTTGAAATATGTCTTTAGAGTCGGGCACTGCAGAAAGCAAAGCGGAGTTTAGAAGTTGCTACAATTTTCTTTCTGCCATAATTTTATTCTACTCCTTCTAATATTCAGTCCTACTGCAGACCTTTGGCATACCAAGGTCAAACATTTCCTGGCTGGCTTTTTTAATTTTATGTATGTGCACATCACTTCCAACTTGACTTTTGGAGGATCACCATGTTTAAAAGAAACCTGACTTCTATCTACTGGCACATAGATAATAAATCAGTGAAATTTCAATTTCATGTTGATTGACAGAACTATTGTAGTATACTGTGTACTGTACTAACAAGTTAAATGTAACCTGATGAGTGGGCTAAATATAAGTGACTGAGATACATTATGGTTATATTATCCTAGATTTGGCCTTGACCTCTTACGAACCACACAAAGCTCTCACCACTTATGTTGAATGTCAATATGGGTAATGCTGGGTATCAAAGTCTGTTTACTGCTTTCACAGTAAATGACAGTATTGTGACCCTTAAGTATGGTGTAATAAATGTTATTTCAAAAAATTTTAACTGTCACAAAGACTTGCTCCAAGTCTTTGTATTTGTGTCCACCAACAAGCTCAAAATTTAAATTGGAAACATACAGGAGTTCATTATGCCACAAGCATTTAATAGTAAGGCAGATAGTCTCTGAAAAAACAAAGACCCATTTAGCCTCAACTGTAATTAGGGGTGCATCTATGTAGAATGTATGCACAAACATTTTGAGAAAAGCCCAACATATTTGCATACTGTTATTAATATGGCGGGCGTTTCCCTCTTGAAAACATGCTGCCACAGCTATCATGCTGGGTTTCTAACTGTGGATCTCCGCTTTTGCACAACACTGATACAGTTATATAGTCACACTGTGAAGCCTTTTATTTATAATACTGGTTGAGATTTTACTTTGGGAACATCAGAGTGAAAATTATATAAATGAATGAAATGGGTGTGATACTTTCCATGAATATTTGTATGAATATTGCCTTGTTTTAGTGTTAAGGTTATAAATTATCTTGCTTTTGTCAAAGAATTAACTGGTTTGAACATGTGTAGAAATTGATAAAAGTCCCTGAGAGGGCTATTCCATATTGTTGATCCTACACCTTGTCCCCGATTGGAAAAATTTAAATTAGTCATGAAGGCCTATACCATTGCCAATACCAACTTAGGGTAGAAAGATTGCTTGACAAACTTTACAAAGATAGCTTTAGAATTGAGATCCCAAATGTAAGTTCTGATAAGGATATTAAAGGATCGCAAACAAATTGACAAATTTAAATAGTAACAATTTATCAGGGACACACACAATTCATCCTGACCTTTCCCAAAGTTTAACCATCAGTTCCGGTCTGGTCCTGAATGCTTTTATTGTCCCCCCAAATAAAAAGTATGACTTCCCAATCCCTCTAAAATGGACTATATTCAGGATGTCAATTATTTTTGGGAGGGGGATTAGCACAATAGAACAGCCCTATTAGACTGTAAATTCCTTTGCAAGATTATCAACAAAATACAAGCATGTTAAGTTTGCTTGATAAAAAGATGCTTTTGTGATTCATAGAAAAATGCCTTCCGGAAAAAAATATCTCCTAGAAAGAATGCCTACTGCATATTTTGTTTCCCTGAAAAAAATGCCTGATAAGAAATAACAACCAAAAAAGTTAGTTAACACTTGCAAGCTATACAAGGTAAATTGAGGTTCACTGCCATACTTTCAATAATTGTGTAGAGCATGATTTTTCAATATCCCTCCCTGTATTCAATTGCCAGAAGAGTTGCCCTTACAAAAATACCCAGGACAAGTTCTGAATTGTGTGCTGTGATGAGTAGTGATGAGAAAAGGCTGGTTTTAGTGATTAAGACTGTGTTGTTATAAATTACATAACAGATTATGCCACAAGAAAGAAGTTTATTGCTGATGCACGCCAATAGTGATATAGTTTCAAGTGCAGCTACCCTTTCCAATGCACCATGACAAGGTGTAAACTGAATGATGTTGATGTTGTTAGATGTTATTTGTACACATTTGGTATGTTTTTCAGTTACAAGGATGGCTTTTAATTTGCCTCATCCCACTATGATGTAAATGCCTTTTACATAAACACTTTGTGGAGATAATAAATTCAGTTTTTATTAAGTATTGCTGATTCAGTTTTTCTTAGGTGGCATTTTTCCAGAATACAAAATATACAGGAGGTATTCTTTTAAGGAGGTATTGTTTCCAGGTGGTATTCTTTCTGGGGGACTTTTTCTAATTGGCATTTTTCCTTGATTTGTCTTTTTTCACTTCGCCAACTAGACCTGGAAAGATAATATATCTTCAGACCCCAATTGTAATGGAATATACTGAAACAAATTCATTTATCAAAAAGACTTCTAAATTGTGACAATTAATGTTTAAGCTTAAAGGCATTAGTGGAAAAAAGTTTTATGAACATTTGTTTAAAAGGGTTTTAAGCTGTTTATCTTGGAGCCAGTAGTGAAAATGTAAGGAAAATTATTGAAAGAAACTACAACTGTAATTTCAGACTACAAAACATATAATTTGTAATGCTTAAATACCCCTTTTTATTTGTACACTGACAAGCAGCACATTATCGTGGAAGTATAAACAAGAGTATTTAACTACATGGAAATGAGAAGACCCACAGGGTTCACGAGAGTTACATTTTACACATACCAGTATTCTGGCTAAAACTATGGTTGGGTAGAACTATCCTATGGATATAAGATTGAGAATTTCTTATTGGTCTGAAAAGTGCACAGGAATTCCTGAGCGATTTCCTATTATGAGTGAGAAAAGTCATTTTGTCAGGGCTGGCTGTTTCTCCCAAAGTCATACAGTACCCATTTATAACAGAAAAGACAAAAGAACTTGATGAAAGTATAACTGTCACCTAATGTAGTGGAAAAGAAGCAGAACAACCTTAACACTTGCACTTGGAGAGCACATAATAAGAAGTAAATGGGAAAATCCAGATTTTTTAGGATCCACAAAATGATTCGGAACTGCCTCAAAATAAATGGGGTCTTAGTTGGAACAAGATCCATCCTCTTATATTTATGAAGTTCATATTTGTGTATCCTGCTAACATCATTGGACAAACAAACAGTCATGAAAATACAATCTCCTTGCCAGAAGCAAAAATTATATTACATCTTACTTTTACCTCACAGAACTTAATGATACCATCCATGGTTCACAGAAATTTAAAACGTCTCTGTGTTTGGCTACAAAAAAGAAGAATATTCAAGTGTTTCTCATTGAAGGCTGGCAGTACATAAAGAATTTGGGATTATACAAATGCCTGTAAGGTTTTAGCAACATAAACAGTGTGCAAACCCTGCATTTTATTGCGTTTCAATAGCTTACCATGTGGAACTGAATGCTATCTCAAATGGCTATGGCATCATGGCCAGCATCCAAGAAAAATGGACGTATACTAGCGTGGTGACCAAGATGTAAAATGCTACTTCTGCTTCCTTCTTCTCATTGGCCACACTGCAATGTAAGCATTTAATATCACTTATCTTTTTTAATTAAAATTCTAGTGGATATACATAGTTTTGGACATTTATTTTCCTTCAGTTTTATCTTCTTATTACATAGAATAGCTAACCATTCCCTTCCTAGTGAAAGGTGAGGCATTTTATTTATCTGAAACAAGTGTTAGTTCCATCTTGGTCCTGATTACATGTCCTCACAAAGACAAAGAACTGACAAACCGCGTTCTTTGAAGTGTCGTCAGCTTTTGCATAATGGTTTACAAAAACTGTGAAAAGAAGATGACCACCCAGACATATATAAACAAAAAGAGCCAATAGATGGCACTTTGAAATTTAAAAAACAGCCATCAAAGTAATGACAATGTGTGACTGTGCAACCAACAATGCTTTACCAAAACTGTGAAAACAACATTACCACTCAGACATATTAACTGACAACAGCTACTACATAGCACTCTGGAATTTAATAAGCTGCCACCAACAGTGTATAAATGCAACAATATTTCATATACTACACTTACTCAAAAATTACATTTTCATCTATATTTCAATTTGTATTGAGCATATAAGAATACATGAGAAATGACATTTCCTCATACTAAAAGGTCATCCACTTGAATTTGTGTCTGAGGAAGCTGCCTTAGTGCTAGTGGCTAGAGTGCCAATCTCTGTAGATGTAGTAGTCGTGCTTGTCAGCGAATGTTGTGGTAGTGACAGCCTCATCAGTGACCTCCACTGGCTGAAGTGTTTCTGGTAGAGGACCGGAGAAGGAGGATGTGGAGGCAACCCATCTGAGAATCCGGTAACCTCCGTTCTCCGACAATACTTCATAATCATCCTCATCTCTAAATTGGGGTCTGCTGATAGTACTAGTGAAACTGATACGGCATATTCCCTTCCACGACAGGTTTGGGGTGGTTATCTTGGAAAGGCTTAAATTGGCATCCTCAGGGTTTGTCTCCATTGAAAACGGTGTTACTGGTGCCAAGCCCGAGGAATAAATTAGGCTTGGGAGGTTGAAAATAGCAGTTCCTGTGAAAGTTGACACACAGACACATATGACGTCTGTGGAGGATCAGTGACCTGGGCAGTGTCAATCACCTGAGGAGTGTCCTGCACCTCAGGAGTGTACCGCTAAGGCTGCTGTGGCTGATGCTGAGGAAGGGTTGGCTGTTGTAAGACTTGCTGCTGCTGCTGTGGAATGGTAGGCTGTTGGAAGACTTGTGGCTGCACATTTCATTTATAACAATTATAAAATGTTTAGGAATACACTTACAAGAGTCCGTGGGCCTATTGGTTGACAGCAGCTATGTACTCCAACCAAAGGGAGCTGTGTATGCCTTTACAGATGGCAGTCATTGTCCTGTGGAAGGACTGGATGTGGCAGTTGACATCATCACATATGGGTTGCATCAGCTCGACCATTCTTTCCTGCAGTCTTGTAGAGGCCTCTAACTGCTGGATTATGCACTGCCCAATCTGAAGGATGCAGGCCTGGCTGTCCTCTGAATCAGTACTCCTCTTTTGTTTTGCAGCCCGGAGATTCTGCCTTACAGCCTCAGGGGTGGTGGTGGACAGGCCCGACAGGTTTGACATCTGCAAGAAAGTGCATTGTGGCATTAGACATGTTATACTGATGTTCAGTGATACATCCATTGATAACTGTATGTTACTTTTGGCCAAGACACGATATCAATCACACTAAGAAACCACAATTGACTTTATAAGATGACAAAGACACAATAGCAGTCACACTCAGAAATCACGATTTACTTTTCAAGATAACAAAGACACAATATTAGTTACACTCAGAAACCATAATTTACTTTTTAACACGAGTTGTCACTTATTACTTATCATCATGTTCTCTACAGGGTAGAATTTCAGAATATTGTTTCAGTATACATTTATAAAACACCAATACTGCTGTACATATGAGCAAAAGAGACAGCTACAAATGCTGAAAGTGTACAAAAATACTTAGGCCACCCTCATCCTCCTCATCTGAGGCAGCAGCAACAACAGTGGCAACTGAGAGGGCAGACTGGGTTCTGCATATGCCTTAAGGCCCTGCCTTCTGGTCATCATCATCAGCAGCAACCATGTCCTCCTGCATGGCTGTATGGCGAACCGGTACCAGTAATCAGTGATGGGCCTATGGAGGGTGGCCGAGAATGTGGCTATGTGTGCTTGGGGTTCTTGGGCTCCAGGTGGGGCCGGATGGAAAGTTCCCAGGGCAGCTTGCAGCTCTACCTAAAAAGGATAAACATTAATAATAAATATAATTGGGTTTTGTGGACAATGACTGAATAGACCCATGACATGACAAATCCATCCAACACATATCAAGTGCCTTCTGTACTTTACCATCAAGTGTACTTCATTACTTCCACCTCGATTTAAATTACTTTCAAATGAATGACTAATGATATTACTTTATATTACTTCTTACTTATTACTAATCGTTACTTATGTATTATTAGTGACATGTAACAGCAAGAGCTACAAATGGAAGTATGGTGTTCAAAGTAAAATCACCCTGCTGCTGATGATGGCCCCCTTGGTCCAGATGTGTTCCCTGGCAAACTCCATCCAATAAATGATGCATTGGGTTTTCTCTGTTGGGTCCAAAGGAACTCCGGAACCATTGCTTTGGGCCTTCCGGCTCTTGGACACTTTTTCCCTGCAGGATTGCCAGAACTGCTGCAATCTCTCCACTGAAAAAAGTTAGTTATTACATCATTTAACTTATCACAATCAATAGGAAAGTTGTGTATAGTGGCACTTTAATTAATGTATATACTATTCTGATTAAGGATTCTCAACAAACATTTACAAAATAAAAAAACAAAAACCAATATAAATATAATACTTTGGTCCACAAATTGTATCAACCAACAAGTGTTATCAATAAACATTAATTATGTGAACATACAGGTACAACATAGCCTCATATATATTCTTTGTCCATAGCTTGTCACATGATGTAAAAAAATAAGACAATCACAATCCATATTCATTCATTCTCAACATTATTATAACGTTCAGGTACACTTTACAATTATTTCATTTTACCAAGCTTATGAAAGTTATATGCATACACAAATTATCAGTACATAATGGAACTATAAACTATTAAAATATTAACTAAAAATAAAATTGTACTTACAGGTGAATACATGAGGATCACTGTCTGAAAACTGTTCCGTCAGGTGAAGAATCAGCCTCTGCCAGGCCTCCTCCCTGGCCTTCAGGGGCCTGTGGCTCATCCTGTGTGGCTGGACCCTGTGTGGCTGGACCCTGGGATTCTTCAGTTTTCCTCTTCTTGCCTTTGCCTCTTCCAGAAATAAAATGAAACTCTCTCCAAGTGATTATTTGATTTTAAAATGCTGCTGTGTTCCATTGAAATCTCTATATATACAGGACACGACTCCCAGCAACCAATAAACTTGCTTTTTCCTTGTTAACCGTCGATGACACTCAGTGGGAGTGAATGGGGTATGATGGGATGAAACGGAAGTAGGAAGAAGTTATCTGACAGGTAGCGACTGGAGAGGCAACAGGAAAAATAATGCCACTTAGCTCAGCGGGAGGAACAAAGTGTAGAGACAGATTGAAGGGGGACAAGACAGGGAGACATGGGAGACAGCGGCGGGAAGTTTATCTCCCGTCAAGGAAAGTTGGAGAAGTGACATGACAGAATTAAACACACAGTGACATGGCACAACTTTACACAATGGGCCTTTATGCAGATCTTGTTACATAACCTTTCTGTGCCTTGCATTATTTTGAATTACTTCACTGAGAGCTGTCTTTCATCCCATATATCACCGTTGGCCTCCATTTTGGAGGGGGTGCAAGACGGGAGGAATGGTGTAAAATTTTTAACATTTTAAAATTTTCAATTTTCTTTTTCCAGTCACACATTTTGATAACTGTTCCTCATTTTGCTTCACGTCAACAACCAGCTCATCCTGTCAAATGTACCGTTTCTCCCATTTTTGCCAATTTTCTCGACAGCAGGAGACGGGAGCCAGATGTGAGTCCAGCATCAAGTGACCAGTACATATATATTGGTGCTAGGAATATATATATGTACTGGTGTATTGTAGCGGGCTGGGTATACTTAGTCTGCAAATGAGAATATGTTTAACTTTCAGTAAATAGTCCTCAATACATGGCTAGTTATTGATTATGACGAACAGAAAACAAAAAAAAAGGAAATTGATGTGTCAGGAGAAAACGTTCAGGGGTTCGTAAACTAAAATCTGTTGTCATAAGTTTGATGAATTTGTAAATATACTTGGTCTTGGATCATGTCCAGTGTCCACATGATGTGATCTGAATAAGATTATGGGGGATCAGGCCATTAAAATTTTCCTTCACATCATACAGGTGAATCCCGTGTCCAGTGCTCCGTCTGTTGTAGCAGAAATCCAGTTCCGGTTTTCCAGTGATACATTCCATCTCCATCTGAGGCTCCAAGTCCTGTTTTCCATAGTGAGGCTCATCATCCTATCCTAGGTGCCAACGTCCATTTTCAGAACTAAAATGTTCCCAAATTCTCCATTTAAGCCTAACCTTAAGCAACAGATTATACAATCATAAGAACCTTTCCAAATGAAGATCCAACTCATGTTGGCTTGTCAAAAGTGACATGGACAGGTAGTGAATATAAAAAAAAGAAAGAGTCTGAGAAAGGCTAGTTATTATTGTCAAATATTGATTCTTACAAATCATGCAACACAACACCGTGCAAACAAACGAAACACAGCAACACAGCAAATAGTCAGCACAACACAAAAGAGGATTAATAAAAAAAAATACATGTGGTAATTCAATCAACTGATATCTAATAATCTCTAGTGAAGCAAAGATAACCCCACCGTATTAAAGTAATAAAGTTATTGTAATTGTAAGAAGGATACACAAGATGTAGCCTAGTTACACATTTCTGTAAAAACACTCCAAATTACTGCATGTCATCTAGTCATAAAGAAATGCATGAATACAAGTATGTACACCACCAAAATACACCAGAAACACCTAATCTAGTACCATTATTTGATATTTACCCAGAAATCTAAAATACCTGCCCAGTAGTTGAAGTTAAAGAACTAAAACAACAAGAAACTCTTGCCCAAATTTAACTGTTCCATTTTGTGGGAGCCACCCTCTTTTACCCAATTATATATATATATAAAAAAAAGGGTACTACATAATTATATACAACGCTGCATCCCCTTGTGTCCCATTGGTGCTGTTTCCCCTTATCCACAAGGGTATCTCAGAAAGATCCCCATACCAAAAACAGAAGATTCCCAGAACTTCATCGGTACCTTTTTATTGTGGTCCCTAAAGAGGCTCTTAGTGTCACCAATATAGTATGGGCTCCTAGTGTAGCTCCTAGTATGGCTCCTAGTGTGATAGTTAGTTTGATTTGTTTTCCAGTTCCTCCTCCAATATTTGAGATTGTCAGTCTGCATCCAGATTTCAGACTGGCCTGACTGGTCCTAGTCACCCCCTTATATACTTTTCTAATCTGTTGGATTACATCATGGAATCCCCCCTTAACCAATCAGTAATGGCTCCTAGTAGGAGCTTAACTATAAACATTAAAATTTATCACTTACATAAAATGTATAATTATACATGTATGGTGACATTACAATTTATAATTACTCAACTTGCTATAACAACATTTAACATGATAATAATTACAACATTAATACCCTTACACAATTTAATGGAAAACCATGACATCAACATCCACATTTCATCAGTTTTATAAATAGATTTCACAGTTTTTAAAAAAAAATAACAACACACACAAAGCATCTTACCTTGGGATAACCCAGGATCCCCATACAAAGCACACACTAACACAAAATCTCTGCATACCTAGGGTTCACAGACTGTCACACTTTGCCAGTGCTATGCTTGCTTAAGATCATAGAACACCTTTACTTATTTTAAAACCTTAAAAAAAATGCATTAATTAATTAATTAACAATGATTGATAGTAATTTGTTACAACATATACATATATATATATATTAATAAGCTAATATCCATATGCTTCTCCCACTCTTTGTGGATTGGGGACTATAGGGAGAGAGGCCCCAACTTACAAAGATAACTTGTATAAATAAACCCTCACCACTAAAGTAATTTTAACAAAGAATTATGGTGTTAATGAACTACAGATTTAACATTAATAGAGGTGTTCCACTGGAGCAGACCCACCCTGACTGGTATACAGAGAAAAGCACTACAAATGAAGACCTACTGAAAAAAATCCTATGGCTTTTTGACGTCGGTGGAGAAAACCCCTAAAAACACCAATTTTCAGACCGTGGAAACAATCCCTACACCATTTTCAGACTGTGGAGAAAAACCCATACACCAGATTTTAGATGGTACAAAGTATAAGCATGTACTGTTTCAATAATTTTGTGCAATTTATGTGAGCATACCCATTGTATCTGAAGGTATCCGAACTTCTTGGAATACTTTCAGCCATATAAACAAATTTTAACACAACTTTATTATTCTTAACAATCTCCAAGCTTATGATTGAATATCAAAATTGGAAATCTTTTTTTCATTGGGATGTTGAAACCCTTAGTAGTCGTCTTCCTTTTTATCAGTTATCTTCTGAAGGCTGGGTAACCGCAATCCAGAGTAACAGTACCTTTTTATCAAGTAATTAATTTTATTATGTCTAAAAGTACAAAGATGGTTTGGGATTAAAGATTACAACATAGGGCAGATTGAATGACATTTGGAAATACACCTTTAAGTAATAATCGACCTGAGTATAGATTGCAGTTGAAAGGAAAAGTCTTAGAGTATTACCTTCCAAAGTAGTGATTAACTCAAACTTTGTAATATAATGTACAGATAGGGCATTTAATTGCAATCATAAACAGCTATCCTTCACTGCAGGTATATGTAATGTAGTGCATATTAGAGCCATAAAAACCTTATTACTTTATCATATATTGTTATGTACTGACAATATAAAAATATACTAATAAAACAACAAATATAAACTACATAATTTTAAATTAACCTTGTACCCTTACCCCTAAAATTCTAATGTAGGGCGTTTCTCCACAGTACGAAAAATGGTTTAGGGCTTTTCTCAATGGTCTGACAAAGGGACGAAGGGCTTTTCTCCACATAATTTAATATTTCACCAACCGTCCACGGGCTTTCCTTCCTGACCCTTGCTCTGCTCACCATAAAATTAACTTGTCCAAATCACTCAAAGTGTAATCCTAGTTACTTTCCAGCTTATCCTAGTCACTTTATAATAATAATAATAATACTGGGCTCTTATATAGCGCTTTTTCTATCATTAGCTCAAAGCGCTTTATACAGTATTACCCCAGCAAGGATAGCTAGCCTTGGTAACCTTACCTATTGCTGCCATACAAGGCGCAGAAGCCAGTATCCCTTAAAGCTGGGTACCCATATTTCCCCTGGGTGGAGAGAGGCACAGACCAGGTGTGTACTTTCCACAGACCAGATTGTGTACTTTCTAAAGACTTGCTACTATCATTGAACTTTTGGACTTTTGTCATAAGTGCTTAAGCATACGACATATTGGGTTGCACATTTTAAAAACTTTTGTAGTGTTGAAACCACTGTAAGGCAATCTACCTGGAAGCCACACATTCTGCCTACAATTGACTATAAGTACTATTTGTAATGAGCCTAGTGACATGATATTGGATACTGTTAACAGGAGCATCCAGATTCATTCGTTTTTGGCTGCCTCTTGATCATATTCTTGCAATCAGACTCAGCATGACCAAATGTTTTGCCACCATTTGAAAAACATGAAGAACAAATGTGTTTGTACATGGTACCTTTCTTTTCATGGGTTCTATTATGAATGCAGCTTCCTTGATTGTAATAAACTCATGGAACAGTACTCATAGGTTTTGCCTGAGATTTCTGCAAATTTTGATTTTAAGACTGGGGGTTGATATGGCTTTTGGCGTTGGCCCTTCTCACTCTATTAATTTTTCCACTTGATTATAATCAACATATTTTCTTGAGTTTCTATTTTTTCCTATTTCATAATGCGGCAAAAGCCAGTCACCCACTGAACAATGGACAAGTTATCATAAGTTATTCATTCCTTAGTAACCCCTGACAACACATACTCATGCAGCCACTTCACCTTTTTCTTCGCCATGACCTCTAAAGCCCCCTCTTAACAACTTCAATTTCATGCCTGAACTCTCAATTTCTGTTAATTCCTTTAAACGTTTATCTACTCGTTGAAGGTCATTCTGTCTGAGAGACTGCAAATCTGGGATTTGTGTCTTTACTTGGTGACAAGGGGACACTGTGACCGAGGATTGAAATGTTTTAACTTTACTTTAGATTTATTTTTACTTTTAGCAGGATCAAATTTTTTACTGTCTCTCGCCTCTAATGCGTCTTGTTGATGACCCAGTTTTTTAACTGACTCAGTATTTGCATATTGACAGCCTGTTAGGAAACAATTTCATGATTTAGCCCAGTCGAATCCGAACTTACTCCCGACTTTGAACTTGAGGGGCCAGGGCTAGATGGGAGCTCAGTATCTGACTGAGCTATAAGAGCTTCACAATCGATTTCGTCAATAGAAGAGTCTGAATCAGTTACTTGCCCATTATGAGTCACATTATCCTTCTTCAGGAGATCCGACAGGAACTTTGAATCATCTGACCACTGAAGTTGCACTGGTAACTGTATCACATCCTGCTTGGTTGACCTCAAATTGTATTGACGATTGGAAGGATTAGCCATATCGTCTCAAATATAGCCATAACAAACAGAACCCTAAAACCTAAAATCACTTGATAAAAGATAAAATGTACAAAGTTGTCTTCAAAGACGTTTTCAATGTCATCGCTGTCACCTATATAATTCAAATGAATGAGGATATGGGTACACTTGGAGGTAACAAGGGGAAAACCAATCAGAATGCTACATGCCACCAATTAATGACTAATACAAAACATGGTTATCTATTAAATTGCTTACCCTTACCCAAAAACCCTGAACTTGATCATAACCGACACTGTAAACAATACAAAATGACCCTTGGGTTGGGAAGGGTTAACCCTAGTTCAACACCCCGCATAATGGCATTTAGAAATGTCGGGAGGAAAAAAGGGGGTTGAGAAGCAAACTCACCAAATTTTCCATGTTTAAAATCCTTCTTGAACATTCCTGACTTCCCAATTATGTTTTCTGACCTATACAGGAACTTACCCAAAATGGCTGTGACTTGTAAATTGGAAAGAGTTTGGGCCAAAGGCAAGAATATGGAACCACTACTTCAGTATTAATTAGTTAATGGTTTTATCTTCTCAATGTAAGGTTTAAAATCTTTTCCTTTTTGTTGTTTCTTCGGGTTTTTTTTCTTTTTGCTTATGTGTGTGTGTGGGGCGTGTGTGCGGTATTCAGTATCGTCATTTGTGGTTCAAGATATAGCTATAATCAGTAAGACACATAGCGTTAGTTTTAACATGTCTAACTTCAGTAAGCTTTTAACCCATGCCCAAGTTTTGATGCCCCCAGTCTGCACATGTTATTGTAGACATAGTGTAAGGTCCCAAGTTCACTGAAATTCACTCCAAAGGTTCTTACTGTAGCGACCCGAGCTAAATTATGTATCAGGGCAGAATAGCACAATTAATTAAAACCCATTCTAAACAAATGACTTTTAAGATTCCAAACAGATAAACAAACTGGAACAGAAATTATTATGTCAACATTTTAATTCAACAAGAAGAAAATCATATAACCCAATTCCCCTAACCGACTCCCCAAGAATATTCCCCACCAACCAAGTTAATCCCCACCTAATACATCTTTGATATTAATTCAAGGTATCAAAATTACATCTAAAATATCATCCGCAGTAGCCAAAACCACTAAAACCTTAACTAAGCTTAAAACAGAACATAGTTGTTCAGTCACCTCTCCATGGCTGGCAAAGCTTTAGAGCTTAGTGGCAAGAACAGTGTGTTCAGTAAAAAGTCAGCCCAGAATGTGGGAAATGCAGCCCCTTATATATCCAAAAAGTGAACTACTCCAGTTTCTGGTGTCAACACCTTTGACCCACATCCTTGAACCAAATACCAGTTCCCTGATTTGTCTATAAAAATAGACCCAAAATACCAGGATAGTAAACAAGGTCAAAACATGGCTACCAAAACATGTGAGTTCCCCAAATAAAATAAAGATCAAATTCCCACAACATTCAAGGTTAGCATACAAATATTAAATACTATTAAACAACAACTAAACCCCAAGAAACCATTTAATTATCACAAAAACCCTGAATATCGCCCGTAATTCCCGTAAACTGCCGATATTCATCATAACTCAAAATACCACAATAACGGTCGTTACATTACTAATCCTTTGTGATTGTAACAACACTTATATCAATTTTACGAAGGCAGGTATAAGTACTTGTTTGCAGTAATCTTCAGTGGGACTTTGAACTTCTATTAGCTTAGGTTAGATGATAACTTTTATTGTCATGAAAGCTTATCTTGTATGACTCAGAAAAGGTTATTGTCTGATTCCATAAATGAGATCCGCCACAACGATTTACAAATTTCAGTTTCAATGGGTGTAAATGTTCAGCTTAGCTCCGACTGTTACAACCTTTATGGTCCCAGTTGTAACTTTGCACAACTTGAGCAGAATTCTCAAATGTCTTTGATGCATGTGTAATCATATTTCTGGGTTTCTGTTGATTAAAATATGCACTGACACAAGTTACCCACTAAAAACAAATCAATACTATACGGATAAACCAAAACAAAAAAAAATGTGATCCATTCAAGGTTTATGAAATTTCTGGATCATAGTATTCAGCCAATCTGATTCACTAGCACATCTGCAGTTTGTTAGAATTAATCCTTTTAGTATCATTTAATTTGTGATTATTTAACTTCAAATAGAACCCCTCACCCCAAAATGAAACTAAACACGAGAGTTGCACTAAAAATCCAGAAAACATTTTCTTTTGTCATTACACTGACTGATATTGCCACCACCTTTTTAGTATGTTTGTTTTGGATGATAACCAACGACTGATTAGTAATATATACAGTGTATATAATAGATTGGATGTGCACCAATGTATGACAGGCAGCAGCATGCCCTCAATAAATACTAAGCAATTATGCAATAAACACTGCATTCGCGAGTAGCAATGGCTGTTGCTGATCACAGTCGTTCGTGAATATGGAAACATTAAATTAGCTGGTATCATGTCTTGACTATGCAGCAATAAAACGTCATTCAGAAAGAACCATACGTTATAAAGTATACAAGTATAAATTGAAAGATTTTCGGGTTAAATTAGAGTGTGGGAAATTACAATATAGGAATTAAATAGTAAAACTGTGTGATTTTACGACTTAGTCCCTGTTTTTAAATAATAAGAACTGTGTGATTTTATTACTTTGTCTGCAACATGTAAGTATCAAGAATAATTCAAATATGAAGCCTGTAATGTGATGTTATTTTTAAACAACAACCATGCAGCTGAAGTCGCTCAAATCTGTGTCTTTATATGATTAATATGTTCAATAATACTACCTTTTTAAAAATGGTTAAATAACAAAACATTTGAAAAACATTTTGAAGAACTGAAAAAAATATATCATTAATTTACAAGATACTGATTTGAAAAGAGTTTTGCTTTAGTAATAAGCAAAACGAACCTAATATAATTACTTTCATGGCTTAATGTTTTGAACTGTTCATTATAACGTTGCTGCATCATAGACATAAACTTCTGTTAAATTTTCTACTAGTGTTTTCTTTCCTGGAATTCACTGCAACAAAATAGCAACAGCACTGTAACATACCTATCTAGTGTAAATTGTTATATTCAATGTGTAAAACTTGTTTTATGGGAAAATATCTTTAATAAATTGCTCTAAAATATATATCATGTATGTACTGGTTGATAAAGCCTTACATTTCTTCCCAATTTTTAAGTCTTCTTATTCAATCCACTCATCTCCATTGGTGGCATGAATTGTTGTTGAAGACTTTAAATTCTTACTCACTTTAGAATCTGCTTATACAGAAAATATGGCACATTGCCTCCAGTTAGGTCAAGTCATAATGAAAACCCCAGTATGGGGAATAATATTTTTATTATACATTAACAAGTACTACTCTATATTTTATTTACATTTGTGCTATTCACTAAGATTATTTATAACATTTTATCAAATTAGGCATTGTTAAGCAATGTGAGTAATTATAATAAAATGCTATACAAATCAAATGCGGTAATAATGATAAAGAGAAAAATAAACAATTCGCAATAGCTCATGAACATGACAGAGTTATATGCTGCATAACCACAGTTACTAGTATCCTGAAGGAAGAAAACCTGTCACAATTTGCAGTAGCTGAGTTGCAGTTTATTCTTGTTACATTGTGTACAGAACAAATTAATTTAAATCTTGAAATCCCCCTGCCTGGAAGGATGGGATCGTGTGATTGTCCTGTACATCTAGTTTTTGTCTTTTTTTTCAAATAGTTAAAATCTAAATATTCTTAAATGTACAAAAAGAGATACATGAACTGAAGATATATTAGCCACCTTATTCTTGCTTTATGTTTCTAGTTCATTCAAAAGAGATGGCTTCTAAAGTGATACCGAAGTTTTTGATCATCGCAGGATGTATTTTAGGAGTAGCAGTATTGTACATAGCTTGGCAAAACCTAACAAAAATTAATCCACTGACAGAACAGATAAGTGCTAGTGCATCAGCAGAAGTCACAAAAGTGGCCTTTGAACAATTCACAACTTCTGGAAAATCTCCTTCACCTACTCCAAAGTTAGAACATTCCAGGTTCAGCAGTGATGCTCTAAATCAAGAACCCTCTGATCCAGACATTGTAAAAGCTTTTAAAGATACTTTGACAAAGCATGCAGATCCTGAAAAAAAGGATATTGCCATCTCACTAATAGATTATGGATATCTTGATATGTCTGTTAACCTGTACATGTTTTATCAACGAATAAACCTGACGAATTTCTTGTTTGTCAGTTCAGATAACAAAGCCTGTGATGCTTTAGCCAAGGAAGTTCCCAATGTGCCTTGTGTTCAGTATGTCTTTGATACAGATGCTGCCAAACCAAGCTCCTTTGGAAGTGCCGCATTTGTTCGAAAAACCCATCGCAAGACCAAAATAGTTCTAGATGCCTTGAAGTTAAACTTTAATGTACTTCTCGTTGATGTGGATATTGTGTTCTTTAAAAATCCATTTCCTTATTTGGAAACATGCTTGGATTGTGATCTTCAAGTGCAGTGGGACCATGGGATGGCTTGCTCTGGCTTTTATTTTGTAAGGGCCACAAAAGCAGGTGAGGATGCTTCTTAGTGTCTAAGCTTTTTGGGCTCTAATGTCTCTGTTACGTTTCTCTATTGCAACGGGGCAAATAAGAACATTGTACAAGCTTTGGCAAAGGTGTTGCTATTTTTCTCTAAATTATAAATATGATATCGCAAATGAAATGGAAGAAGTATTATATTCAATGAATAAGTATGAAATGTTTTGAGGAGCACAATTTTACAAAATATGTAGCAACTTTTAGGTGAGACACTGTGAGGCATAGCTATAAGATGGTGCTAAATTATGCTCTGGCATTTTAAGCTGTTAGTGGGAGAAAGTTTTGTAGAGAATTGGGGCAAGAAACTGCACTACAGACTAGTTTTGGCAAACAATGACTAGCTTGCCCACGTTATCTAATAGAACCAGTTAGAAAAGGGAGATTATGAATGCCCAAGTAGAATTAAAATAACCATTCCCAATTATTTAAGATGAAGGAACTACTACTATGCACAGCCTTAAGGGACGTTTACATTTACCTGTGAGAGGGTATGAACAAAAAACTTTTTTTAAATGAAGTCAATCTGTGATTAACCACAAAGCTAAATTTTGGTTTATATTTCTGAAATTTTAATGTAATATTAAAGTTGTTATAAATGTTTTTCGATGTCTTTGATATATGTCCGATTAAAGCAAATGGATACACTTTCCAAATTGAGGTTTCAGTGTCACATGAATACCTTATCGTAAAAATATTTAGGAGGTATTACCAAGATTAAAATAAGTTAAGGGAACAAAATTTTATGCAACTGCCCCAAACCATGTCAATTCCAAGCTTATACCTTGTTCACACTCTCACATGCTGGGCTTACGAGCTACATATAAGCTATAAATATTTTAATCGCAAGACCTCATTTGTATTTGGATGCCTTTCTTATTTCAGTAGTATCAGTTGGGTTTCATAAGGAAAAGTTAGTTCATATTAGTTGGGATGTTTACAAATATATTCAACTTACATTTAGTTGGTGAACTGAGGATGGTCTTTATTATTCTACCATTATACCATCTTTAAACCAACAACTAAGTAATTTTTAAAATGTTACACAAACAATAAAGTATAGTTTATAACTTTAAACTCCAATCTCAGAGGTACGAGCCAAGTCTATTGTGTTCTGACATAAGATGTCAATACCCAGTTATATGCAGTAGAATTTAACAGAGGATAAATTTTTTATATCAATAAAGCATATCGCTATAGCATCTCACGAAGTAATGATTATATCAGCACTAATTGCAGATGATGTGTCTATTTATTTATTTATTTATTTGGGGTTTTACATCGATTTCAACACTGTACAGGTCATATTACGACGAGTAGTTGGAAGGGCAGAGGAAACCAGTACATAGAGTTCGTTAGGGTTCTGTACTGTAAACTGCCGACCAACGGCAAGCAACTACCAGCTTTCCCACTTGAGGCCGTGCCGGGAACCGAACCCCAGCCTCAGAGGTGGGAGGCGAGAGTGTTACCACTCTGCCACCATGGCCCCCAGATGATGTGTCATCCAATGTGTATAATACAAGCTGTCTTGACAGCACACAATATATAAGATAATGCAGACATAGCCTTGCACTCCTTGATCAGAAACAACTCATTGAGCAGAACATACATACAGTTTGAAAGACAAACTTATAACAAATATTATAACTTATAACAGATTTAACAATAAAGAACTATGTAAAATCATATTTGTGCTAATTGTTTGAAATTCTAAATGTGTGAACGGAAGATATTAATGAAATATAAAAATTAGCATAAAATGAATCCAGTGAACATTTCTGATTATGAACTTTGCAAATTATAAATTGTTCCACATTGTTATTTAAAATAAAAGAAAATATTGACATTAGAATAAAATCAGTTTGGAGAACAAGACAATCTTTTTACAAATCTGGGCAATAGATAACTCCACAACGGAAATCTGAAGATTTTCTCATTAACCTCTCGCACTGCCAGCTACAGCCAGAGCTACATCTACCAACCTACATCTCATTTACCACCAACAAATGATGAGATAAACACCCCCGTTTGAAAATCAGTGGAAGACAATAAGTGAAAGGACTGACTGCATTATCTGCAGGTCTCATTAATACAATTACCATTATGCCACCAATGCCCCCTTTAAAACTTAAACTAAAAGGAAAAATATGAACATGCTTACATTCACTTTCATACACTTATATGCCCTGTTGTGCCCTGGTGACATTTTAACAACATATCTGCTGTCCTGATAAGCATGAAAACTCCTTTTAGAAAAATGTATTTTAATATTTTGTGTGTCACTTCAGGTATAGAGCTGATGGAAACATCTTGGCAGAAAACGTTACACAATAAGAAAGGCCTCAATGACCAAAGAGCCTTGAATAAAGCTATGGCCACCATGAAATCCAAAGACTACTATAAACAAAGCATTCTCCCTGAGGAACTGTTTCCCAATGGGTTTGCATATTTCCACAACAATCACATCATGTTTGTAACGGATGGAGTGTATCCCCCAGACGTTTACATGGTTCATGACAACTGGATTATCTCGGAGGCTGCAAAAATATACAGGTTTAAAGAAAATCTCATGTGGTACAATGACAGAGGAGGGTATTATACAGACACAAGAAGAAAATATTTGTCATTTATGAATGCAGCCTTGGATGTAGGTGAAGTGCATCAGCTAGAGATGGATGCACTGAAGTCTGCTTTGGCCTTAGGCCACATTCTCAATAGAACGGTGATTTTACCTTCATTTTCTTGCAAGAACTGTGATACTAAAAAGTTCAAGGCTTGTACACCTAAGGGATCAAGATGTTCTTTGCTGAGTAGGTACAAGGTAGAAGTATTTGATAAAGCTTTCAGTAGTTCATACAGGGAACATGTATTCTTGTTGCATCCCTTGATACCAAAGAAGGTTCTGGGGTCTACATCTCCAATGATCTTGATTCAAACTGATTTGAACCAAAGATACAGTACTGAGGTACGAGATGGCAAGCAAGAAGACATTTTGAAAGTGACCCCTGGGAATCCAGGTAAAGGGGCAACTGTGGAAGAAATTCAACATTGGTTTAGTGAATATGCAAATGTATCTATCATCAGGTTTGAAACTTTATATGGTGCAGTAAATATGAATGATTTCAGTAAAATTTACAAAGGAACTGCAGATAAAATTAGGTCTGCATTCAAAAATACAAATTATTTACAGAGGTAACTGATATAAAAGTTACATTACAACCAAAGATCTTTAATCACATTGTTTTGTGAATGTTTTTCAAAATAAAAAAATCCAAATATGTCTTCAATCTATTTAATGAGTCAGGGCCTAATAAGAGAGTATTCGAGTTTAGTTTCTAGGCATGTTTGGACAAAAGTGTCCTGTCTGGGTGGAGAATAGAGATGTCTTGGCTATGATTTCCCTGATTTTTCCCGACCTTCTCTAAACTTTTGGTGCTAATGAGTGGTGGTGTATTCCCCTACCTTGAGTTTTCCTTATCGTTTCTTGCTTTTTCTTTTAGTGCTAATGAGATCTTTGTCACCTATTCCGTCATGCCCAAACAAACAGGTCCAATATTTCATTGGAAATATTGCCTTTTGGCATGAAGGGCAGTGGTGCGAGTTTCTCTGTGGCATAATATCTCACATTTTCTCTTTCTATGTTCAGTGCTAAGTAGTCCAAGAAACTTTGTACTTCTTGACGCTTGTTCTATCTAAATTATTTTTGGTTTCTTTTCATACAAACATGCATCGATACATGTGCAAACAAGATGGATTCAGAGAGAGCAAAACGCGCGACTTGATGTGACCAGCCTCACAAGTGTTATATATCGAACATCTATTGTTTGTATTTGAAGCTATGTTGGATCTATTAAAATGAAACAAAAAATATTAATTAATTTTTAGTGGATTTTTCTGCATTGAGGAACATATGCATACTTGAACACATGCACATCCAGACATTAAAAAATTGTTTTATGGAAGTTTTATCAGTTCACAATGGCATGGCTCACTCTCTAACTGACGTATGGTAGCTGCTCTCTGAAGCGCCGATGGGCAATGTAACCAAATATTTGCAAGAGTTGGGGATGGGCATGATGCATCAACAAAAACAGACTGGGAGTTTCGAAAAAATATCCTCTATTTGGGGAAACCACGTTTGCAACACGCCAACTGGAAGTATAATATACAGTTGGTAAACAAATCTCTGCAAAATAAAATAAGTTAAATAACTACTAACATAAGCAAACTTGTGTTGAAAAAGGATATAATATAAACAAATTAGACTGATTATTGTGTTTTAGTGTAGAAAGTTTACATCAAAATGACATATTAGCAATTTATTGGCGATAACCTAAGATTGTGGAGAGGCCCTTATGAAAGCATGGGCGATACAGAGCACGGTTATGGTAATTTTAAGTGTTAATTGATAAAACACCCACAAAATGCACTAGAAACCACTGAGCTCTCATGTTCACCAGACTGGCATTTCCAAAATTTTTAAGGCTTATTGGTATCCAAAATATGAAGTGGATCTTCCCTAAAATTTAATTAAAGTATTTATTGGTACAAACGCCCCCCCCTCTCTATTAATTGCCCCCTCCTCATGTATACCTTTGCAAAGTTCATATTTCGGGATTTTACATTCCTCTCAACAGCCAATACCTTTGCAATTCCGGGATTTGGAAAAAGATGCATTTTAGTACTTCCCCAATGGAATACCACCTATGAGAAATAAAGAAAATCACAACAAATCATGTTGTTTTGATCACACATGCATTGAAATCTGTTAAAATACGAGCTAAGATTTTATAATTTCTTCAAATTTAAGGTTTGTTTTCTATATTTTACTTTCCCTCTCATCATCAAAAATATTGCTGGCAAGTGAGATCAAGGCTGTACATGTTCATTATCACCCATTGCAACTGGACTCCAGAGTTTATTTTTTTATCTGTTTAAGTCGCCCCCCCCCCCCCCCCCCCCCCCCCCTCTTTTGAAAAATGCATCACCCCCGGGGAGTTTATACTAATGTGGCAGTGTGGCCGCAGATCGAAAGCTTTAGCAAGAATTGCGTTTTATTCAAAAGGCTGGACTAAATATTCCTGTCTGTTTGGTCAGCTAGTTTCTAATATATAAATATAAGTAAGAGTTACATTACTTCCAAAATACTATTAGTTGTGATTATGTATTTATAGGTTTTTTTTGTCCGGCAGTCAGCATTCGACAGTATTTGTGAAGGAAATGCTGCTTCAAGCGTTTACCATTACTGTACTAAAGGTAATGAATAAAAGATAGTTAAGAAGATATCTGGTGTTGGTTTCATTCACCCATGTCAAGTCCGCCCTGTCACTAACCTGCTATCTAGATAGGGACCCTGCGGCAACACTAATAAATATGACACGACAAGGCCCTTCCTACTAAAAATTTATCATCAAAATTGTTCATTACTTTTGAGGAAAAATCAAGTAGGAAGCCAAAGTCGTTGAAAATACATTGAAATTTGAGACCTCTGAAAATTCACGATTTTTAATCCAAAATATGATCCAGGTCTTTCCCACAAATTAATAACCAAAAATTGGTCCCCAAAAATTTGATGCAGATCTGTTCAATACTTCTGGAGTAGTCTAAACATAAAACCCCCAAACGTAGACAGACAAATGAACACACAAAAACATAAACTCCTGGTTGAGGTAAAAATATTGGATAAAAAACAATTCTTGGTGAAAATCACTCGGGGTAAGGTTTTTGCAATGACCTGTCGGGTAAATGAAGGCAAAAGAAAATCATGGGAGCATAGGAGTTCATGACCTGACCCCAATCAAGGTCAAAGTTGACAAGTTAAGGTCACATATTACAAAGAAAATAAACCCCTACCTTACCAGGACCTGTCAAGTAGAGGATGGTTTATATTTTTGTAGTGTTTGTTTTCTTCTTGGTTTTCCTGGGTTTGTCTACTTGACAATTGGTTGAATTCAAATAAAATATATAAAATGTAATTTTCAACAAATAATTCCTTATTTCAACAAAGTTATTTTTCACAAAAAAAGTTACAAAGTCTTTTGATGGTGCCTCAGTTGTAATCCTGCTCTGCTCACTACTCTGGTCAAAAGTCTCTCTGGTGAAAAATCTGCACTCTCTAGCTAAACTGGCTCTTTTTATAACAAACTGTGGAATGCAAGCCCTGAGTCAGAGGCATTTCTCTCTCTGGAATGCTACAGGAACTAATGGTCACATGTCCACAAAATTCAGTAAAATGTCCAAATATGGAAGTCACATGATCAAGGAATTTAGTAATTTAGTAAATTCTTATATACATTTTGGTCATGTGACCAAAACATTGCCGAAAAAGGATCCATAAGGGGTCATGTGACCTGTCTTCATAAGAAGTGTGGGTAACCATGTGACCAAGAAATAAGAACTGGTGGTGGTCATGTGACCTATTATCTAAGAGTTTTCAGATAACAGTACCTAATATGGAGGGTCATGTGACTGGCAGGGAATTATGGGAAAGACTGGTTCTTAAGCTTGAAAATGCCATGTGACCGCATATTTTGCCAAACGCATCTCTAAATATGGAAAGATGTTCCTGTGTCTGGATTCCTAAGCAATGCTTCTCATTCTTTTTACTTGTATAACCTTCTAACTTATATATAAAATGACCAGAGTTCTATTTAATATTGTAACAAAATGGAAACTTTAATTACTGGAACTAAGAATACGTAATTACAATGCACCTTATAAAACACTGATTATTATAACATATGAACCCTTGATTAATAACTACATTTGTATTCAACTGTTTACATAGAACAACTTGTCATAATATTTCTGTACTAAATCTTGACCATAGATTTTAGATGTAATGGTTTATTTCTTTAATTTAATTTACAAATTAATTATTCTGATTGCTTATGTTAATAGAAGTGATTTAATTAACATCAGTCTATGACAAGTCTTATAAACACAGCATATTTAGGATGGCATGATATTTAACAACACAGTGTGTGCTGTGAATGACAGCAAGCAAATGAACTTCATGCTAACACTAACACACACTAAGCACAAACAGAAGAGAGATGTTTGTATAAATGGTAATGCATGGATCTTACATAAACATATAAAATATTTTGACATCTACTGTATATATCATAAGTATACTCATGATGTTTTAAAGTATTTCAGATCTATGTTTTACTGATTAATTTTACTAAGATTAATTAAACAATTAATAGTAATTAAAATGATTCTTCTCCCTTATAGTCCACCCATAAAAGGTGAAAGTCCCAAGTGAAACCCTTCCCAGTTTGACCCCTTACAACCCAGTGGGAAGATGATAGATACTTTGTTTAGACAGCTATGCAATTACAATAAACATGGGAAAACTAAATACAAAGGTCCCATGAGTAAAATGTAGTTATATATCATACATGTATACATAATCGTCAGATTGAGAATACTCTTGGCATGACTTCAATTATAAAAGTAGAACTGTCAAAACAGTGTAAGAATAAATTAAAATGGCATTTAAAAATTTAAAACAAATTATATGAATTACAAAGTTCACAGCGTCAAAAAACAAGCGTTTGTGGGTAACTCCTACGGAGCCCAGAAAGAAACATAGAACTGTTTTCCTGTCATTTTTTCATCTCATTACCATGAGATAGAAAGTCGTTCCCATAAGTCATTAGCACAAGATAGCAAGTTGTTACCACAAGATAGCAAGTTGTTATCACAAGTTAGCAAGTTGTTACCACAAGTTAGCAAGTTGTTACCACAAGATAGCAAGTCATTAGCACAAGATAGCCAGTTGTTACCACAAGATAGCAAGTTGTTACCACAAGATACTAAGTTGCTCTCACAAGTTGTGGAAGCACGGGTTGTTAGGGGCCTGCTTGATCAGTTGTAGGCTACCTTAATACATCCCTCTATTTACTATGTAGCTCACCATAGCTACCCTTGTTTACACTACCATCCAATCAGAGGTATGGTCACACTTTAGTGGCATCAATTGAATGCACCCCCACCATCACTTTTATTTCAAATTTTGAACAAGTAACAACGTTTTACTGGATGTTATTGGAAGAGTGTTATATATCCAAGGTTTTATATTATGATAAACGGATTACAAGTTCTACATTACAGGAATTTACAATGCCTTCATCACAGAGAACACCAGCTAACAGCAGGAAAAAGGTTACTGCATCCGCGAGTGCTAGGCTATCCACCAGGAAAATCAGAAGGACAGGTACAAAAAAACTTAATGAATCATACATTCAATCCACACCATCGGATCCGAATTTGAATTCACAGTCTGATATTGGTGGGCCCTCCACAGTCAATAATGACTACTCTGACACAATTTTATCCATGCTGGGCAAGCTATCAGAGTCCAACCAAGCGATTATCCAGAGGATTGAGGCAATAGAACAAAGGCAACAGCCAGATACTCCGGAGTTTCCACACCAGCCAGTCAGATCAGACATCCGAGCACAACAGCTTGCGGCATCTGGTACGTGCGATCTTTTGGACCCAACCCGAGTTCACACTGACCCACTAGGGGTACCAAACATCCCTTCAAGCAGCAGGGTTAGGTTTCCATCAACCACAGTTGGCCCAAGCGAGTTCCAGCGGACAGAGGCAAATGCATCCAGGGGCAGATTCACTGTGGGCCAGGCTACTGCACTCCCTGACATTCAGGGTGACGGGATAATACCAACTCTCGACACACTAAGGAGAACCCATGCAATCTCAAACACAGTGGCCCACCTACTGGACTCATATGAAGAGGGAGCCAGGTTCTCACTTCAAGGTAGGACTAATAGAAAATTGGGCAGATACAACACCACTGATGTAACACATAGTTCCCCTGAGTTCCGTTGGCCTAATTAAGGCTATCATGCCCCAGCAGGAAAGAAAAGGGTACCATATGACGACTTAACCCTTCCCCAATGGACTGTAGGCCAACTGACAAACATCTACCATATGAAAGACCAGAATGTGAGTAAGCAGGCCCTCCTTCAGGTCATATTGGCTATGAGAGACGCAACTTCACTACCATGGCCTGCTGTCAGGGGAGCCTGGGCCACCTCAATGCATGACCTCGAGGAGGGCCACTTGACATGGCAGGACGCTACCCAATGGTCACTCAACCCCCTAAGCTCATCTTAGATATCCATGGTCACTGCTCCACCCAACCAGACTTCTCAACCCAAAAGAATACGTAAATTCTTCAATGAAGGGTCCTGCACCCATGACGCCACCCACGGACAGTATAGACATATATGCTCATATTGTGACAGACAGGGAAAAGTGAATGGTCATCCAGAAAGTAAATGCTACAACAAATTGAGTGCCAAAGATAAACAACCTAGTTAGGACCACACCCAGCCACCTGAGCCGCCCCCTCCTACCAGGAATTGTAATCGAAAATCTATTAGGCGGGGGGAAGAGACTAAAAATCAAAATCAGAACTGTAATTACATCAATTTCTCTGCTATGTGTAATGAAAACTGTATGTATAGTTGTTCATCTTCTTGTCAATCATGTCAAAGTTTAGAATGCTGTAATCAATGTGATATTGTTGATCCACGTGCTAATGATGTTTATATGGTATCACAAGAATGTATATATAATAACAAAGATAAAGTGTATGTTAACAACAATAACCCAAATACGAGTAACCATGTTATTGGTAACTGTAACACAGGTCTATATGACCATAATTTTAAGAACAATCAGCATATGCATGTAAACCAGAGCCCCAGTTTATATCCTGGCAATCTGGCTAACACAAAAGAGTATGACTGTTATGCGAGCCAATCACTCACTGAACAATTCGGATCAGTGAGACCCCACCTTAACCCCACTAATTGGGGAAAGGTCAAGAATAACCCCATAACAATGGGTACAGAGGTAAACATGTGTACTGTTAGTTTCACGAACAGATACTGTCTTGATACTGAGAGCGGATATTATAAACACTTGGTATTTATTTCAAATGGACAGAACATCCGAAAGTTCTATTACTGGGAGTATAATAATCCGGATCAAATAGCCAGATTGTCAGAATGCAGCAGTGAACAGGTAGGATATATTGTAGTTTTGTATAGTGTATGTCTCCCAATATGGTTTTTTGGGGAGGCAGGGGTGGGGCTTCATCCCAAACATGCATTTGAACAGTATCAAAAAGATATGTGGTGTTACGAAACATATGGTCACTCATATACTGTTTATATAGAGACAAAAATGGAAAAAATGATTGACCAATGTGACCATTTTGAATCACATGACACTAACTTTACAACTAGTATTATCAGAAAGAAAGATTCTGACTCTCACCGTCGTCCACGTCTGAGTAACATATTCACACCGTTGCCTGAACAGTTGCTGTACATTGACGCCGTCACTCATGATTTCAATGATCAGGGCAAAACCAGAGGGTTTTTAGCTCATGAAACTTTAGATTTTACCTTCATTGGACCTGATAGACACACCCCTACCACCAGTGACCTACAAAGTTACATAGATATGGCCAGCAGCATCGGGGCCACTGGGCTCCCTAACTACCAAATGGCTAGATTCCCTGTTCATTCAAATCTTAACATTGACGCCTGGCGTCATCACTTGCAAGGCTATCATAATAAATATTTGACCCTCAAGGCCTACTGTCATCTGCATGGAAGAGAGTCCTCACGTCTCACAGACCAGCCACAGTTCAAGCTCACAAGACCCATTTCAAGACATATTTATCAGTAATGATTTTCTATGGTCTTCCAGTGGACCTTACAGCTCAGAATGTGCTGATTTTTATCCAGAAACCAACTTTCATGTAGAGTGATTCGCAATTATTTATCTTCACTCACCTCCTTGGGTCAATTTTATGGCTTGGATACTTCCCACCTCTCCCACCCAGCAGTTTCAAGATTCTTGAGTAGTTTATCCATCAATTCCCCATTCAGACCTACCCCCAGGGGCATTTTTGATATCATAACACTGTATCACATATCTAAGGCCTGTGACTCACTCCCAGATCCCCTCCTCTTCAGGGCTATTTTCCTTGTGGCTTTCTATGCATTTCTCAGACTATCTGACATAGCCCCCATTCCAGCAGACAATTTTCTCATTCCAAGCACTTCCTTAGGAAAGACCTTATATTTGCTCCCCAGGGGCTCATTTGCTTATAAAATGGACTAAGACCCTACAAGACAACAACTCCTCACATATGATTCAAATCCCTAGCATCAATAACCTATTTCTTTGCCCAGTTAGAGCACTTAGAGCACTGTTCGACTCTAGACCACTGCCTCCCACATATCCACTTTTAGCCAATAACTTCCCACCCTATAGTCAGATCATTGACACACATGTCATTGATGCTCTTAAGTCTGTCCTAGCTTCACTCAACATATCTCCCATAGGTCATGGGTTCCACTCCTTCTGGCGTTCTGGGGCTACATTTGCATATGACAATAATATCCCCCTCCAAAACATCATGGCCCATGGGTTATGGCGCAGCTCTGCAGTTTGGACATATCTCCAGAACGCCTCACAAGCACCTTCCATCATTCCACGCACCTTTGCTTCTCTCATCCCTTCCTACTTCTAGTTTGGCTTGGTGGTTTTAAAATTTCTCAAGTTTTACTTTTAAAAATTTTAAATACCCATATCTAGTCAATTACTATGTGTTTGTACTAATATGTAAATAAATTCCTACAACTCCAATTGACACAACCATCTCGACCTTGATCATGCATTTGACCTCTGCTTGACCTTTTGGCATGACCTGCAACTGAAAAAATCTTTACCACAAGATAGCAAGTTGTACCACAAGATACTAAGTTGTTCCCACAAGATACTAAGTCATGTCCACAAGTTAGCAAGTCGTTCCCACAAGTTAAAAAGTCGTTCCCACAAGATAAAAAGTCGTTACCACAAGATACTAAGTTGTTCCTACAAGTTAGCAAGTCATTACTACAAGTTAGCAAGTCGTTCCCACAATATCTTAAGTTGTTCCCACAAGATAGAAAGTCATTCCCACAAGATACTAAGTCATTCCCAAAAGTTAGAAAGTCGTTACCTCAAGATAGCAAGTTGTTTCCACAAGTTAGAAAGTTATGGTAATGAGATATTAAGTAGTGGTAATGAGATACTAAGTCGTGGGAATGAGATGTTAAGTTGTGGGAATGAGATACTAACTTGTGGGAATGAGATACTAAGTGGTTACCACAAGATAGCAAATCCTTGTTTTATTTCATACCCACCACTTATTAAGTCATTCCCACCACTTACTAACTCGTTCCCACCACTTACTATTTCGTCCCCACCACTTAATAACTCGTTTCCACCATTTAATAACTTTCCCACCACTTATTTGCTAATTCCCAGGGACCAATGATATGCAAACAGGGGCTAACAATATTTACTATACACAGTAGTTATAACAGTGACCACTTACAGCTTGGCAGTATTAGTAATTACTACAGAAACTAGTTAATAATACATAAATTCATTTAAGATTGTTACTAGATAAAAGACAGAAAACTTATTTACAACATACATGAGCACATAATGGTGTGGTTCCCCCGGAAGGTGTCACATGCAGACACTATAACCCAATTAGTAGTAAACCTCCACATTGCCCATACCCATACTAGAAGAATTTAGAAATTTAAACAGGGGATTACCAGGGTAAAAATGGTAAATTTTTTGTAAGATAATAAAGGTCTATGGAGGAAGAAAATGTAAGTAATAGTATAATGTATATAAAGAAGGGGTTGATAAGACTATGCAATTTACAGTATGAAAAGACTATGCAAATTGTAGCACAGCAAACACAAGTTTTGCTGTGTTCAGGTACATCTTATATGAGAATCTGATGGAGATCGTGCAAGGTATGCTGTGCCAAAAAGTACCCAATCCAATGTAACATACTGAAATATCTGAAAAAGAGGAATGAAAGTGCCATAAAACAGGCACCTCTAAAAGACAGTAATGCAATAAACCTGTAATAATAAGTAGGGGACTTCTGAAGGTCAATAGGTAGGTAACTAAGAAGAATAACCATTACAATTGCTAAAACAATAGTCATAATGGTATAAAAGTTGGACATGTAAAGTTATAGGAAACATGCGACCTCTGAAGGTCACTAAAAGCCTACAGGCATATGTAAACTTGAATGATATGCCAGTAGATAACTTATAACTCTATATAAGTTAGGTATCATAGACAAAGAAATTGTCTGTATATTGGCATCAAAGCATGACTTAGCAACGACCTTCTAACTTGTGGGAATGACTTAGTTCCTTGTGGTAATGACTTTGCTAACTTGTAGGAACAAGTTAGTATCTTGTGGTAACGACTTTCTAACTTGTGGGAATGACTTACTAACTTGTGAGAACGACTTGCTAACTTGTGGAAACGACTTCCTATCTTATGGTAACAACTTGCTAACTTGTGGGAACGACTTACTCTCTTGTGATAATGACTTTCTATCTTGTTGGAATGATTTACTATCTTGTGGTAACACGATAAAAAAATGACAGGAAAACAGTTCTATGTCCCTTCTTGGGATCCATACATATCAATCTGTAGACAAAATTATAGGATAAAAGTGTGCAATTTCTTCAGAATTGTGGTTTGTTTCCTATATTTTAAGTTTTTCTTCGATTAAATGTGTCGACAAGTGAGAAAGATGTTTTAAACTGTCCTAACCAAATCATGGCAGTTTTACTCAAGGTAATCGTTGTAAAGTATGTGAATGCACAAAACTGAGAGACAAATGCTTATTTTTTCCAGATTAGGGTGTGTTCCCAATATTTAAGATTTTCTTCCATTCTATCTTATATGTGTTAAACAAGTAAAGTGGTGGTTTTAAAATCTCATCACGGTATTTCAGTAAAATGTTCTCAATACAGAGAGACCGGGCCTACCTACCCATGCCTAGTGACTATACAATATATTGACTTGTCTTTCTACCTAGTTCTTTCTGGGCGTTTCCCAGCTGTATATAAATTTTAAAGACCTGATCCCAGTGTAAGTGTGAAACTGATGTGCCACATGGACAGTAGTCCTTGAAGTAGCTATATGTAAGTGTAAATTTATCTGTGTGTCAGGTAAATGCAAACTGCTTCTAATGTAAGTTTTTGTGGTGATTTCTTACTGGCGTGAAATACCTTTAGTGTCTGGATATACAGAATAGTGGATTGCTGATCAGTGAATATTGTTCATCTCAAAATTAGTTATTCCATACTGAACATTTGGATATGTATGTTTTGTGCGTGTGAACACTGGACAGATTACTGGACAGAGTGGACAAACTGGTTTTAACTATTAGTTGGGTGGATTGAACAGTGGTCAGGTCAAGTTGGATTCGTAAATGTATTGCGATTGTTTTACGACCATTTTAGTGTATCAGACGACTGTAATTATTATTTTGATCATTACATGAATTGCAGTAAACATTTTCCCGCTACAACTTGAAAGCAACTGACAACTGCTGCCATGCTTGCTCCTTTGCCAGTGGCACTCCACCATCATATAGACTTCGTTCATTTGATCCGTTAGGGAGTTATTGTTTTGGAGGCAACATTATCCCTCAGATGATAGGTGTATTAGGTGGGTTTAAATATTGGTTGCAAGACACCGACTCCACTCACAGAAAATGATTCCTTTCTCTTGTTTGTACGTCTATCTAACTTGGAAGGATTTTTCCCATTGACGGGGTGGGCTAGGCTTTGTCTTTTCTCTATATACACCCATCTTCTCATGGGAACAGGTTGAATAACTCTACAAAAACTCTATAAAACACTAAAATTATCCCAATTCCTTTAACATCTTCATATCAGGAGCCATTTATCTAACTGATCGGCCAATTTGATTAATATCAGAATTCTTAATTAGACGCAATACAATGAAAATAATTATTGCAAAAAGTAACTTCCCAAAATGTTGGCTCATTTGTTAATTTTAATATTTTATTTAATTACTCAAATGTTTTTAGAAGTAACTAATTTACAGTAAAACATGTACACGTTAGCATTTGCACGTACACTATATTAAAAGTAACATATGCCTCTGTTGAAATGTGCTTTTTAGTGAAATTCAATGAGGTTATTGTTGGGAAGAATGAGGAGTCAAAATTTTGCAGGAGGTCAGAATATTTCAACTCCCCTTACAATGTACTCACCCCTCCCACCCCCAGTCAGAAATCTAGGGGTCATTGCCCCGCACTGCACTGCAACTAATAAAAACTGAATCCGGGTAACCGTGTATAAACAAACTGAAAGTGTACAAATGTATGTCTAACTTCTGTGGAATAAAGGAAATTTATGTGAGAAAAGCTGAAGCTAAGTCGACTTGAGATAAAGTTTCACCCATCTAGTTTATGGATACAAATAACCTTTCAATAGTTTAATTAATACACCAGTTAGGACTCATTTTCTCAACAAAATTGAACTATTTTTAGATGCCAAGTCACTCCATCATAGACTTAGAATTGCTTTCTGAGCCAATAATCTGAGTTTGCAAATGGAAATAAACTATTACACCTTCTTGTCACACTTGTCCATTTTCTCAGTCACTGTAGACTGTGTTTGAGATACTCCAGTAGTATCTTTGGCTTGTCGAAACACCTGAAATATAATATTTGTAGGTTTACTTTAAGAATTTGTAGTTTTACTTCAAGATTTTTATTTCTCATTAACTTGATCAGTACAGCAACAAGTAATCATGCAAGGAATTGATAAATTACATAATTAAGGCATTATATCCTTCGCTTAGTGCGAATCTGTCATGTTTTATTATATTTTTATCTTTGGATAAATATATCCTAAGATTTGAATATGAACTGAATGTAGTTAAATGTGTATTACATTGTGTGAAACTTTAAACATTGAATATAAGCACAAGTTGTACCTGCAGAACTGCCTTTTTTGCTGCTTTCCGAAAAGTCCTGCCACTCGCAAGATACAAGAGAAAGTTGAAACAGTAGTTGTAAGTAATAAGCAAGTGGAAAAACTGCATCACGCTGTGTTAAATGAAGAGAAGAGATGAATGAAAAATAAATATATAAATAGTTATTTTCTGACAATAACATATGCAACATATCAGGTATCTTGAAATGTGTGTTGTTAGGAGTTACAAACACTTACTACATGGTTTAGCGTAACTTTATCTTAACATAATAAAGATAGATTACATTCTCTTTTCTAGTAAATCCTGATAAAATTTAAAGGACAAATAAACATAGATTCAACGGAAGTAACCAGAGTAGAAAACAGCATATCCTTAGGTATTACTAAAAGATGAAAAAATATATTGGAATGAACAAATCTGGACTATATTAAATAAAGTGAATAAAGGTATTGAACTCATGTACATATGATGAAATGTCCATTAGAAAGTTAATCATTACTAATTTTATACTATGGAGTTATTTTACCGTACTTATACTACTGTGATAAAACATGAGGAAACATCACTGTTGAATAGGTATATAGATAAAATTACAAAGTCGAACTATGATGGGGATTGGCTCATTAAAATAGAAATTCAAAAAGCAACACATACAATCTATTCAAATGTTTTAAATTACAAGACATAAAAATAATTCAAAACAAGTACACATATATTCAAAGCCGATAGAAATTTGCTAACATCTAAATCAATGGAAGGATATAGACATGTTCAGCAACTTTGATTCTAGGAATTGTTGAAAACTTTACCAGAATAACACTAAACCTTTCCAGAAAAGTAGCTGTACCAGTTTTATGTGAGTTAAACTGTATAATCAAACTCCATTATGTGTGAGGTTATAGCCATCCATAATAAGCTTCAAAAAGAGATTGAAAAAATAAAACTCCGCATTAAATATAAACATAAAGAACCACCACCTGTTGGAATAAATATACACGAACACAATTTCAAGATAGACGTACTTTACACAATTGAATTGAAGTAGCAGATCTGTGCACAAAAATGCAACAGTTTAATTTTCTGCCGCTCTCAATTTGTGTTTTTTTGTCAAGTAAACTTAGAGCTGTAGTTAAAATACAGATAATAGTTCCAATTAGCATTATCTTAGTTAATTATGAAAGGCTGATTCGTGTCATAAAATTGTAACTGTATGCGTGGTCTGTTGTACTTTGTTCTTAACTTTCTGTTGTCAGTTATGCCAATATTTAATGATGCTTACTCACAAGTTCATTCAAACTTCTGACATTTCTTTTCAGCGTGTACATTTTAATAATTGTATACTTTCATTGTTATATATAATGCTGAATAAGAATCTATCTATCTAAATCCCTCTCAGCATGTATTTTTAATAATTCTATCCTTTCATTGTTTTATAGTACTGAATAAGGATCTATCTATATAAAAAATGATTGAAAACATTTTCTGTGCCGTTTTCATAACCCAGCTCCACATTCATGACTAGGTGATTTTAAACTAGAGTGAAGTTACCACTGCCTTTGTGGAAAAAAACCAGAGAAAACATCCCAGAAAAAAAACAGTAAAAATATTTGTCATATGCTAAAAATAAGCTTTACCACCTACTCCCAAATAATACAGTTCATTAAACGCAATTGAAACACAACATTTGATCATTCTTGGGAAGCAGTAGCCTTGCATAAGGCACAAATTTGCATGATATCTTTTCAAACATGCATGCAGATATTTGGTATTCATAAAGCACTCATACATGTTAAGAAATAGAACTGTATCGGACAGAGACAGACATTTCTCTTAGCTGTATGCTGCTATAAAAGTCAGGACATGTGTAAGATACTGAAGCTCCATTATCTGAACTGCAAACATTCCCTAACTGCAAAGAAACTTGAGCCTTCAGCAAGGCTAGGGAATCCGAGAAGTGTAAATGGCATACTGGTACAACTTATCTCCTCTTGGAACAAGATCATACAGCTCCATTTATGGGGACACTAGGTACTGTTATGAGTTGACAAGATAGGTCCAAAAGATAGATCCAAAAGATAGCTCCTTACACCTTAAAGATCAGTCACAATGTTGGACCAACCAAGAGATCAGTCTAGTCAGAAATGCCCCCAAAGGTTCTTTAACAAACTGAATATTATTGACAGCCATCTATAAGTGTAAATATTGATCATACCATGAACTGCATTATCAGAGAGGCCAAGAGAGAAACTCACAAATAGTTTACAGTACAGGATCGTAGTTAAACCATATTAAAACCCTTCACCTTTATAACTACATTAATTACCAGATTATTTGCTGAAATCGGAACAATCAATATTGTAAAGTTAAAAAAATTACTTCAAAATATAATTATTTTACTTTAAAGCATTAAAAGTCTACCTAATTATTTTGTGAAAAAAATATATGTTTTAAACTAATAATTACTTCTTCATCTGAGATGTATCAATATATTTTGAATCCTTTACACATGTTGTGTTTATTATAATTTTCAGTAAATAAGAAGCCAAAAGTTTTAGTTTTATGTCCCTTTCAACAGTTTAGTCATATCCATTTAAGGCCTCATGCTGTTATGAGTTGGTTTCAAACCCATAACATAATTAGTGAGTTGGTTGCTACAGAGTTGGTTTCAAACCCATGACATAAGACACTAGAGCCAAGTGAATATTAAGAGCCTACTTTAGTTTTTAGTTTAATGGAAACTTTAAATGTATGAGTTAAACTAGTCTATTGGGGCAGTGAGACTGTAGGGATATCCAGTCAGTGATTTTCTGCACAGCTTGTTCCATTAAAATTTAAAGTTAAATCATAAATTTTGGCAGTGTGTCTATCATGGTCATTTCTCTCCTACCCTTACTGAAGCATATTATGCAAAATCAGGAATGCATTCAACTTAAATAAAAAAACCCATGATACAATAACACAGACTGGTATATTCTTAACATATACTTGTTAATGAAAGGGACTTAATATTGATGAATATTACAATATCAAGCAAAATGTAAACCAATTCAGTCACTTTTTAGAAAAAAAAATTTTCATTGATTATAATTTTTTATAATATAATGGATAGAACTCAATGATTTATTGCGATGATTTTGAGTTAAGGCATCATTGAGTGAGTGGTTACTAATAATTAATTTAATTGTTTGGCACTTAGATAGATAGATAGATAGATAGTATTTATTTCATTTCTGTACATGCATACAATTATACTTTTTTACAATATGAATATGACTTTGGCACTTTAGTATATGACAGAAGTTTGTGAAAAGGGAACAGCAGAAGCTAAGGCTTATCTTGGCTGATCCCACTACAACCAGTAAAATTACATTAAATTGCTTATTAGATACATTTCTGAGTAGTTATGAAAAGGTAAGACTTTAAATGTCAAAATTTAGAATAATCCTGGACAACAGCGACAATTTTTATCTCAACAATAAGCACTTTCATCCTGAGATTTAAGTGTGACCTAACTTCCATATACTTCTAGTATTTTTCAAGGTAATTTGACTTCAACCTTTTTTTGAAACTTAATGCAGTATTTGAGATTTTGAGTTTATCATCTAACATATTCCATAGCTTCACCCCTAAAATTGAAATACAATTAGATTTGATTTTACTCTTGCAATACTTCACTTTAAAATCAAAACATTTCCTGCTTGGGTACTTATTTTCTTTATTTACCATAAATAATCTCTGTATATTAACTGGTAATTTGACATTCCATGCATTAAACATTAATAATTGTAGCTTAAATTTGACTATATCAGTAAATTTTAACACTTTTAAACTTTTGAAACTAGAGCTGGTATGATCCCTAAAACCTAAATTACATACAAGTCTTATGGCGACTTTTTGTGCTTTTATAATAGGGGACAATAAAACTTTGGAACAATTTCCCCATATTTCTACACAATATGACAGATGTGATTGTACAATAGCACAATATAGTTTTAACATTGTATCTTTATTTAAAGATTTCTTCACTTTTTTTTAAAATTGCCAGGCTCTTGTACACTTTATTTTTTACCTCAGTTGTATGTGGTTTCCAACTTAATTCTGCATCTATTTGTACACCAAGAAATTTTGTAACATACACTCTGTCTATTTTGAACTCATTAATTGTTACTTGGCAATCTCTACTAGAAAACTTTTTTCCAAAAACCATAAAGTTCGTTTTTGTGACATTTAGTGACAATTTATTCAAGGCAAACCAAGTTTGTAATTTTTTTAGTTCTATTGAAATTAATTTACAAGTTTTTTCTAAATTGTTTCCTGTACAGAATATATTAGTATCATCAGCAAATATGATGAAATTTAATAATTTGGAAATATTACAAATGTCATTAATATATAAAATAAATAACTTCGGGCCCAGAATGGAACCCTGAGGTACTCCACAAATAACATCTAGTTGATCTGAATAAACATTATTAAAGTTAACTAATTGTTTACGTTGTGAAAGATATGATTTTAACCAATTACTCGCAATTCCCTGGATACCATAATACTTTAATTTATCTATTAACAATGTGTGATCAATAGTATCAAATGCTTTTTTTAAATCTATAAATACACCAACTGTAACTTTACTTTTATCAATACCAGAGCTTAATTTTTCCATGAAATCTAAGAGAGCTAATGATGTAGACCTATCTTTCCTAAAACCACACTGTGAGTTACTTAAAATATTATACTTTTCAATAAAATCTGTCAACCTCTTATCAAATATCTTTTCTAATACCTTTGAAAACTGTGGGAGCAGTGATACTGGTCTATAATTAGTGAAACTTGTATCATCACCTGACTTAAATAGTGGTATTATCTTGGCTATTTTCATATCTCTAGGGAAAACACCAGTACAAAATGATAAATTACATATATGAACAAAAGGTTTAATTATTACACTAACAGTACTCTTAACAATATCCATGCTCAAATCATCAACATCAGTTGATCTTTTGTTCTTACAAGTATTGAAAATATTCCACAGTTCACTATCTGATACTGGTTTTAGAAACATCGAATTAATATTACCTTTGCTCATTGTTTTATGGATACTGTCTTTAACTGGAGATACAATTTTACTAGCTAGTGAAGGACCTACATTAGTAAAGAAGTTATTAAAACCATTTGCAATGTCTTTCTTATTTGTAACACATTTATTATCATTATAAAATTACCTCTTACCTTACCTCTTTAATCTTGGTTTTAAAATCTACCTCATAGCAAAAAGTGCAGAACTACCAAATGCTTTTGAACTATATAGAAGATTTCCTTACCTATAACCCAGCTCTCCTGTTGCAATGTATTGACGCACCACCTCAAACAGCAGAAGAGGCAGGTTGAGGACAATATCGCACATTGAAGTAGCCAACATCATGAATGTCACTGATTGCTACATTAGTATAAAAAGAAATACACATTTATACCATTTATACAAGTTAATTGTTTTACTTCAAACATCATGATGAATTTGCTTTACACAAGAAGCACTATCACAGCATTAAATTAAATTATTACTATTTTTTCAGTGGTATCACACTTACCTAAAAGAGCTTAGGTCATCTGTATGAGTCTTAGTTTGGCCTTAAGTGGAGAGTCAAAAGTTGTTTGCAAATATGTATTTGTTTACAAGGCATAATTTTGATCATAGCTTTCTTTTGCTATTATTAATATCTACACTGTATGTCAAACACAATAAATGTTTATAATTAAAATTAAATCAATACATTTTGTGCTTTGGGCTGTCACCATAGATGTTACATTATGAGCAAACTATTTTCTGGATTAGCTTGCTTTGACGGAGCTCACCTGTTTGTTGCCCTGTGTCTTTCCCATCATTCTGTTTGACCTAATCAACAAGGTCACAATCAGACAGTTGCCACAGAACATTATCAGTAAGGAAGTTAGGAAGACACTGTAGTAGCCATAAATCATGTAGTCACCTGACTTTGGGCCACACAAGAATGTTGTTGCTTGGTGGAAGCCGGCGTTATCTATGTTATGTCCATAATTGATCACATCATGGATATTTATTACAACTGATATAATCATGCATATCAGAAGGTATATTTTATTACGGAACTTGCTGATAATGGTGGCAGATTTTAATGGTGCATAGAGTGCCAAGCATCTTTCAGTGCATAAACCAATAAGAACAAACCTGGAAAATGTTGTAAATGATGTATTGATGACCATATATAACTTACAGAGAAACATGTTAATGTTGTAGAAAGGAATTTCAATAATTAGCAAAGATAGTAAGAGGGATTCACTTAGGATAGATATTATAGTGTCTGACAGAGCGAGAGCAGTGAAAAATGTGTTTGCAGGTGACACTTTCAGACTTTTTGTTTGCAAGATAAACAATGTAAATATGTTTCCAAATATGCCAAATATGATATAGATAAAGTTTGAAAATATGTCTAATGCATAGAATACTGGGCTGTGGCTGGATGTGTGCATTGTGCCATTGCTAACACTTTCTGTTTGATTTGAGAACATGTCATGGTGGATTGCTGCTGTTGTAGGTTTTGGGAATCCACTTGTACCATTCTGATGTTTCTTTGTGACAGCCAAGTAAGATGTTGGTGAGAATTCTGCTTCCCCGTAGTCAAATGATGTTGTTTCTCTGAAATGGCCAACAATATGTCCACAATGGGTGTATGACTGTTGATAAGAGCTATACCTTTTTGCATTACACCACACAGGGTATAACAGTGCTCTAAATGGTATGAAAAATGCAGTATGATATCTGTGCCATTCATATATTATTGCAATATTACTCAGAAAAAATTAACAAAGTGTCTGAAAATGCCCAATAGCATAATGGATAAATTTCAAAACTGGAAGTAGAATATTATATAACAAGAAAAAGCTGTCTAAAACTTACTGTTTCACTGACTAAAATCAGAGTGAAAACGATCACTATGCTTGTTATTGTATCTTCTTGTTTAGGAAGATGTGGCGGCATGAGAAATGCCTTGTTATTATTATTAAATTATTTCATTAATTTTGTGTATTAATTACATACAAAAGTAAGTTTTTAATGAATCATAGGTCTTGGACAAGACTACAAAATGTCCACTGGCTATACCTTTCACAAAGGCATAGAGCTGTTGATATTGTTTGGGTACATTCTCATCATCTCCCATTTCACCCTCAATTAAATGCACACCTGGCAGAAACTATAACAGTTCCCATGTACATCTAAATTGAACTTACTTAGTTTTAAAAACAACCAACAAGCTTTGAATCCTACTATAAATATACTGATTAATTTGTTCATTTTATTAAACATTATATTTATTTTATAAATTTACTGGTTGACCATAACTAAAATAAACTCTTTTGTGTTGTCTTTTGAACAATGTCAGTGCCACTACATGTAATGAGTTGTGATATTGTTTTAACTTTGTGAAATGTTCTGTATTGATGCACACAGCTGCATACATGGTTATAAAATTGACAGAAATGACACCTGATGTCCATCAGTGTCAGGACACAGATCCATAAGTAACTGCTTTTGTTTTTGAAGTGAGATAAGTATTTGAAATGTAATCCTTTGGCCTGGGGAATCTATTTGTCAGTTTTGGGTGGTCAAATTTGTGTATAAAAGGGGGACCATAAAAGGGGCAGTATCTTTGGAAAAGGAGGTTTTTCTGGGGACTGACAAGAGAGGGAGTGTTTTGTGATCCAGATTCTTGGAGACTGTTTTGTTTCAACATTTTTACAAGTGTTCACTATTTTTGGATTGGACAGTCACCAAAAGGGGTAAGCATGGTTACTTAATTTATATTCATTTTTACTTAAGGTTCCTTGCAAATATGTAGATAATGTGTAAGCTTACCAATGTTAATGTATGTAAATATAGTTTTGTGTGTAATTAATAATGTTTTTGTTTTAAGTTTAAAATATTATAATCTTTTACAAGTTTAAGGTCTGATTAGTATAATCTCAGTGTATAATGTGTACTTTCATTCAGGATGTATACATTGTACATGAGGTATAGGTTCAAATAAAGTGATAGAGCTAAACTATGGGGTGTCTGTGCAGGCAGCTCATATAAACAATGGTATTGTTAATTGTTTTGCAAACTTAGAGTAAACGGCATGTACAATGTGTACTTTCATTCAGGTTGTACACACTGTATGTTATAGGTTCAAATAGTGAGATAAGTCTAAATCATGGGGTGTCTGTGCTGGCAGCTCATGCACAATATAACTTTCTCAACTGTATTGAAAGCTTAGTTTAAACAGTATATAAAAATGTGTACTTTCATACAAGTGTAGGCATTGTCTAAAATGTAGGTTATTATGATAAGGGCATATTATGGGGAGTCTGTGCAGGCAGCTCATTAATATATAATGACTTTGTTAAATGTGTTATTTCATGTAGGCAGTACATACAGTATATACTGTCATTTAGGCTGTATATATTGTATACAAATATAGGCAAAATTAATCTGCTTGGCTTAGAGTCCTGACCATGCAGGCTAGGCTTCGAGTTAAGTGGATACTTTAGATCAACTTCAAGTCAGTTCTCCAGTTTATTGAAGTTAAGTATCTTCTTTCACATATAAGGTTACTAGGGTTGACTTAACATAAAGCCACGGGAAAGACATATAGTCGCCTTCACTGGGAACTCTGACAACATGCAGTTGTCCTGAGATCATGTAAGTCAACAATGGTTCCTTAAATTAGTAATTGTATAGTTTATCAGGCCAAATTCATGCTGAAGATAGCTGTTTAAGGTAGTTATATAATTAAATCTGGTATTATATGTTAATTTAGCACAAAAGGTATGACAAGTGTGTTAAATGTCACTTTGTTTAGAATTTATTTGTCAATTTAAGTTTATAGCTTAATGTTTAGTCTGTCTGAGGCTAGTTTTATCAGTTTAGTCAGTCATTCAAATGAGAATGAGAAGTTTAACCTTATTTGGTTTAGTTAAGTTTATATTATAGGGATTTGTTGATGTTACTATGGCTTTTGAGATGATTATATTGTGAATTCTGACTTTCACTTAGTTTCACTAGTGGACCAATTTAGTACCAATTGTGGATTTTTCGGGGTTACATTCTTGTTCAACAGTTTCTTGTAAATTTAATAAGCATTATTTTGAATCTTACATGGAATTGTGTGTCCATTCAGTTAATGTAAACTGTGTATTTACAATACTTATGAAATTATTATGTTCTTTGGCTGAATCTTATTCAACTGAAATGACTGTATGGTTTAAAAGGGGGTAATTTTGGTGAATAAATGTAATTGTAGTTAAACTATGGTATTTCTGTTGATTGTTGTCTCTGAATACCCTACCTTATGAATATGAGGCACAGCCTCCCTATTAACTTAGGATGACCACTGGACCTGGGCATGTTGCAGAAATGATCTGACATGGGAAATTTTGTGTCAACTGGTGTTGACTGGGGGCTCGAGCCGGAGGGCCACTTTGGTGTCAGTTTGACTAATTAGTGGTCTTGTTGAACCTGGTTGTAACCAACAACCAAACAACCAAGCAGCCCCCCACAGAATGGTATTGGTCAGGCCAACACATCTGCCACAAAATCAAAGATGGGGAGCTGTAAAAATGTGTATCATTTCTTTGGGCATCTGATTCTGACTGATCTATGTTATGCACATTATACCATTCTATATCCCAAATTCCCAGCATTGCTCACAATATGATTTGATCAAGGGTGAGACTTAGTTTTTTACCATATGAACAGTCAGGGTCATAATGGGTTCTTATGGGCGTTGAACTAACTTAGAAGTGACAGGCTATGATTAGACGTCAAGTTTATGGACCACTGGGCCACCAGGGTCCTCATAATTTTACTTTAGCTTCATTCATAGGTGTTTTATATACATTTATCATTTACATACAGTAAGTTGGCATGCACGATGACATTCTCATTTGACATAGTATCACACAGTTTTGTTTTTGATACCTGGGATTTGTCGTAGGGTGAGTGGTTGCTTGGTCGGATGGTAGAAAAAACTTGTCCAGGCTTTATCTTGGAAACAATTAGGCATAGGAAATTCATACTAGGTACTAGGTATGGGGCATTGACAGGGATGTAGATGTGCACTGACATGGTGTGAACATTATTTGACAATATCTTGGAAACCATAAGGTGTAGGAAACTTGGCAGTGTGATACGTGTGGCGATTTGACCTTGATTTTCCCTCCGAGTATGCTGAAGTGACACTTGATATGTTTATTGATTTAAGGTGTGGGTGTGTAACATCATGGTGTGTCGTTGTCGTGACCTCTATCCTTGTCTTTTCCCAGAATGTTTTCTGGTCCCACTTTTGAAAAATTTCTCTCTTATAAAGCTATATGAATTGCTGCAATTGATTGATATTTTTATGTTTTGTTGGTAGATGTTTGCCAATACGTGTCAGTTAAAGTCTGGGGTTTTTAACCATTAAACAAACTTTCACACTTTGCAAGTGACATTGAGTGAAATTAGTTCACCCTTTCCCGACTTAGAAGTATAGTTTCTTCCCACATTTGGGTCAAGATTTTTGGACAGTACTGGGAATTAACAGCAATATAATATTGTGAATTGACGTATTTTAGAACTGTAAGCTACATTTTAAATATCTTGTCATGGCTGCTTAAGAGGCAGCCATTGCTCCATTGTTCAAAATGTGGATTCAAACCAGTAGAAAGTAGAGACAAAGCCAAAAAGTGTAATGCATGTCCAAACGGAAGACCAAACAATAAAACGATAAAAAGGTGAACCTACCTTTCCTATGTACTAACATGTCCATACAACAAGCCATAGATGAGTAGGTTAAGAACAGTGAAAGATTGGTGCAGGATTAGTTTGGAAAATTTAATATGTCAGGAAATTTGCTAGCAGAATAATGAGGTATGATTTTGATGTATTGAATATTATTTGTTTGAACTATTACAGTTTGTCCAAATTTCAGAACATTTATGTGATCTACTGAATATTATTTGGTTCAATTACTGCAATATGTCAGAATGTCAAAACAATATGTGTGATCCACGGGAAATGTCTGATGAGTGATAATACCCGAAGGAGCCACTTTTTACAATTCTTGCATCTTTACAAGGGTAATATGAGCAGACAGTGATATTACTGAGGTAACATTTATATAAAATGACATTAAAAACGGATACGAACCCAGCAACTGTGGAAAATCGAATATTTTAAGTGCCAATCTGTTATGAAATAAAATAAACGTCTCCCACTCTCAAAAAACTATATATCCGTTATCAGATATTATTCTCTCGACTGTATAACATTAGTTGTGATACTTTAAATCATTGTAAAGTTCACTTACTGATCAAATCTGTGTCTATGAAGGCAAGATATATACCCAGACTTAAATCCAATATCACAATTCCTAAACTTGCTAAATTAGGCCTTACTTGTGATATATCCTGTATGCTATAGTGTACAAAATTGTGTTTTTGTTGGTTTACTTAGCATTCCTGGGTCATTCTAACCTGGCCCATTCTCTTCCTCCCTTTTGACATCACACGCCATCTTCTCCAGTATAATGTTATCGTTGATACCCATGGGGCCCATATGATAATTAAGTGGTTGGTATGTGTATTTCCATGGTCTTTGGTTTGAATCCTGCCTGGTATGGTTGACAACCTTAGGTGATTTCACATGGGGAGATTATAAAATTGCTTACAATTGGATTTCAGATTTGACCTTCTGGTATCACCTTTGACCTTTCTCTGACCCTTTGTGTTAGTAACAGCTTTGATATCCTTGGTTTGTTTTAATTCTATTGGTACAAGAATTCTTCTACTTATTTAAATCCATGTTACCTTGTGGGGTGGGGGAATATAAGATAATATCTCCAGCAAATGACATTTCCTCCTAACGTTCCTCCCAGAAAAGCAAAATATTCAGATTACATTGAAATTTAGCAAACCATCAAAATTACCTCTTTTAGTATGTAAATAATGTTTCGGTTTTCGTTCCTCGTCTCATTTTGAACCTTTTATGATCCCAGCTATATATCTAATGGTAGAAAACCTGACACTGAATAGGTATTGAACTGAGGTGTTTTGTGAACAAGGGTCTTTGAATTTGCTATATTAAATTTGGATTATTTTATTTGTGACAAGTGGATATAGACTGTTTGTAAACTACATTTTGTGGTGAAATCTAACTACAGTGAACTAGATTCAGTGTCCGGATAGCTTGGCTATTGTCTTGTTGGTGATCGCTAAATGTTTTTCACATTGTGGAGCAAATGTTTATTTGGACATACAAAACATTTTGATACAGACGTGTTTGGCTGGTTAACATTTGATAGATCTTCAGATTACTGGACAGGTGGACAAACTGGTGTAACTGCTAGTTAAGTGGACAAAGTAGCATGGTCAGGTCAGATGTGTTTTATTATTGTATTTAATCTCAATTTATTATCCATCATAGTTCTCTGTTGACTGTAATTATTATTATTTCAAGTTAAATAAACTTGTAAAATACAACTTTCTGTATTTTTCTGTTACAACTTGGAATCAACCTGACTGCTACCACATTTGCTCAGTCATCCAAGATGCTCCTTAGAACTACTTGTATATGTGGCATAACTCAGTATCTGTAGTTACTAAGACTTTACTCAATACATATTCATCAGTCATGTCATATCTTTGTAAGGTAAGCAGAAGCCTTTGTATTCTCAGGGGGGCAATCATTCAATGATTTTTTTTTAAAATATCGATCAATTGTTTTTAATCGGTCTCTGCAATAAATATTAAACCATAAATATACAGATGGAAATGGCTATCGTATAATTGTTATGCTAAACAGCTCTATTTCTATTTGTGCATATTTTGTTTCATTCAGTGTCATCAACCTGGAAGCATATGTCACTGAGTGATATTCATCTCCATGCATCTGCAGAAGACATGCACCTTAACTATCCTTTGAGGAATCATTAAAACTTTTGGTTTTCTTGTTCGAACCATAACAAGTGATCAGAGTCTGACTAACCAATTTGTTTTCAGACTGTGAAAGGCGTTTTCTTGTCCATATATACATTCCCAATAATTTTGTTCATCCTTTAGTTCAGGTAATGGAGTTGTTTTGAGATAACTCTGGAACCAACATTCCTAAGTACTTAAGTATACTTTAGAATCATTTGGACATGTCCCTTTACATAAAGGGCTTGACCTGTTAACTGGGTAAATTCTCTTAGATGTTAGCTTAACAACTAATCTAGCTTATCAAAAATAGCAACTCTTGAACCCCAAGTTTACATTAGTTCTTATTGAGCTTATGGTTGTTTCCTCTGACCCTATTCAAGACTGTAATCAGAGCTATATTAGGTTCTTTATGATTCCATTTACAGTTACATATGCAGGATCACTGGTACAAAAAAGTTATCTCTCAAAATCTGTATGTCGATTGATCATGTGCGTATTAAGGGTGCTGATTTCAAGTAGAAATTTCAATACGTTTTTTTTGTGCGTATTATTTTTACAACCCTCCATTGTTTACTTGAAGCAACTGAAATTAAGAATTTGACAATTATAAGGAGTATAACATAGAACAACTAGTGTACTTACTGTGTTTGTAGTTCCAGGCAGTTTATTAAAGTTCTGGAGAAAATTAACAGCATCAGCAACTTCAAATTGATTGAATGCATTTTCTAAAAATAAAACACAGAAATATAAATAGTAATTTCTGCGCCTGTCAATTCAATTTATATTGTTATCTGATAGTTCATTCTACCATTCAAAAAAATCAAGCCTGAAAACCACTCCTGGGGCACAAACCTCCGCCAAGGCAGTCTACTATCTAGTGTCAAGTAGTCTACTACTCTTCTAGAGTATGATCGGGATCGTTCTCTAAATTTAATCAATCCTTCCTTTGGCCAGGCTGTACAACATAAAAATTCAGATTCATCTGGTCATTACTTTTGGAGTAATTGTGATTTAACCAACAAACAACCGCAACCCAAAACATAACCTTCTTGTTTGAAATAATAATAAAGATATTGACATAAACAAACTTTCCTTCTGGGAGAATGTAAATTACAGGTATTGAAGCAATCCGAAATAAGTAACAATACAACTTTCAGATGAAATTTGTATGCTGAGTTTTTCCTGGACTAACACATGGCAAAGAGTGTGGTTTTCTAACAGAATAAGAACAAGGCCAAAATGTGTTCTGGTCTAGACATACGGAAGTTGCAAAGCAATCAGAAATATGAGTTACACACTAGACTAGTGAACAATTCATGAAAGTCTGGAGACAAAAACAAAACAACAAACATAGCTGAAAGAGGTTTTGGTTTACTAGCATGAGCCGCAAAGCCAGCAGAGACATGGGTAGTGCACTGAGGCGGTCGCAGTAAATGGAGAACCTGTGGGAACTTTGAAACCCCATTAATTACTCAAAATAATGCTGATCAGTTTAGTAAGTTTCGTGTTATTTTGGTATCACCAAGCCCATTACTGTTTAACCTCAGTGATGAGACAGATACTCATCAAGCTACGCCAGAATTCATGAAAGTTGAGAAAAAAACTAATAAAAAATTAAAAGGTGTCTGTAGAAGTATGAACCTCGCTAGAACTCGCGCTTAAAATGATTTCTAGAAACACTTGTCTCATAGAGCTTGTGTTTGAAAATATAAGAACCATAATGACTGGTGCAATGTAGATAATCTGTTGGGTAAAATGTCACAGAATTAAGCTTTTTGGAACATTGGGTCGCACTGTTTCAATGGTGAACATTTTGCTTTATAGTGTTGCATATACACAGGGTATTATATCGTTGAAAAGATCATAGTTCATGTAATGATTTACAAGTGATGTGCATCTGTAAAATTTAAATGCTGCTAAAAATATTTATCAAAAAGGTACAATATTGACAATATCAAGATAAAATGTAACTGCAGAAACTGACTGTTGTTCAACTTCCCTCCACTATCATATGGGCACCAGTCCACTTTAATCAAGAAAGACTTGTATCCATAGAAATCGTATAAAAACTCGATGGTGAACTTCACCTACTCTGGTTTTCATACAAATTTTATCTTTATAGTAGACAGGTGACCAGTCTACTGATCAATCTAAACTGCAATACATTGTGTTATTTACATCTGTTATTTATTCTAAATACTATAATTATTCAGATTTATTTATGTTTAAGGTAATCTCATTATGTAAATTAGAAAAGGGCACACTTTCTATTTAAGACAAATTTTATTATAATACATTCCGATAACATTATGCAATAAAATGACAAAAATGTTATGCTATTTTTTCTGTACTATTGGTCCATTCAGCTGTCAATTCGCCAAAATGGTAGCCAATACTGCACCCTTACTTTGCAGAGAAAATCGGTATGGGAACCAGACAACTCATCAGTCAGAATAAAAAATGCAGCTCAAAATTACTCAAACATTATGAGTAACCAGTATGGATTAAACAAACTACATAAAAATACATTTTACAAAATGTTGAGCTACAACCTTTCTGAATTAACTAACATTCTAATTTATACATTTTCACATTACATCTCTTTGTGAGACATAGCTTCAAATACCTTTACAATTTCTCGCTATTTAAAACAAGTTTCTTGCATATACAAATGGATACAAATATTACCTTCTTTAAGTTTCAGAATAAGATATCCTAAAGTATTCAAAACACTTAGATTCAAGTCAATCTGACCTGTAAGTTTTCTTCTATAAAAACTAGCCTTAGCCAAATCTGTTTGCCTTAAGTACTCCACATGATAACTTTGAACTGCAGAGTAAATCAATAATCTGTGTGAACTATGAAACCCCATTAATTAATCAAAATATTGCAGACCGGCTTAGTAGGTTTCATGCTATTTTGGTGTCACTTAGTCTTTTACAAGATTAGCCAAATTACTATGTAATCATATTCTCCCTATTAGGCATCATCTTATCCATTGTTATGGTATCACTTACGCTCTCAAAAGCTCACCCAGGTATGCTATGGGACTGTCGCGGTCATCTGATCATCTGAGATGGGTGTGTCCAAAACACTACTATATACTTCTTCAAATGTTAAAGTCGTTAAGACCTGGTTCACACTTTTCCATTATTTAGTGTTCTACATAGTTCTGTAGTTCAATTATTCTGGCCAAACTAGGAAAAGCCTGAACAACAACCATTAATATGAATGTACCGGTGCTTGTATTGTCACATTTGTAATGGAAAATACTGTGACTCCAGTATTTATTACAAATCTCTGTGGTCGCCAACATAGCAGTGATAGACTGACTACACTACACATAGTACCCCATACATTTTCCCCATTTCCAATTTCCAAAAGACTCTTCATCCCTAAATGCAATGTAAAGTTTGCATACCGTGACTTTCTCTGTCACCTGTGGCAGTCCACACAATTGTTTTGTTCAAACTTTCTACTTATTCTAGGTGATATGTAGATCACCTTCACAGTAAAGGTAAATATTTGCCTAAAATGACTGCACACAGTATCTTCGCATGCATATTTTCTCTATCTTTCCATGTACAATTGTCGTCTGCAACTCGTCATTGGCAAATTTTAGCTAGAGCTGTGTAACTAGGTTTCAGCAGAGATTCAGCATTCCATTTTCACTGGCTTTTCCTGTTATCTCTAGTCAACAGAAACATCCCCTGCAGTGTGTTTTGGGACATCATAGATCCGAAAACCTACAAAAAAAAATCTAGAAAGATAAAAACAAATCAGATTTGCATACCAGTAGTTTTCACCAGATTAACCCATCAAGGACTACTTGTATTGAAAGGATCTGTAAACACAGCTTTTTACACACACTGGCAGAGCATATAGGAACGTCTCACACTCTACTCCTGCATGCCATAATTTTGCCCAAATGGAAGACAAAATCCTTATTTTTGCTTGGTTTACCTGCAATAACGTGCATTTCTATTAATTAGAATATGCTTTGACAAAAAAAAAACAACCAAAGAATAAACTTTAATCATAAAAAATAATATCACTATTTACAGTGTTTTAAGGGGTGATAATACACTTTGTACTTGAAATCGGGACCTCACTTTGACACAAATCTCAGCAACTGTATACGAAATTAACAGAAAACTTTAAATATATGACCTTCATCATTCAGATAGCTTGTATAGCATTGATACATCACCAGAAAAGTACGAGTGTTATCAATCACATCCAATTATTGATACATATTCTGTGTGTCGGTTTGTGCTAAGTTTAGGTGTGTGCCAACTTATGATGCCAAGGAGTAAAAATATGTTTCCAGACAGGAGACATCAGGTCAACTCAAAAGACGAGTGTGAGAGAGGTGTTAGTCTAAAACATCAAATGTAGATACGTGTTTAGAGTAACTGTGATATTTTCTGAAGAACAGCCAGGGTGTTTTCTTCCAGAAGAGTAGCAATGTGTTAACTGTGAAGGGAAATTAAGTCTATTATGTGCCCTTTGTGCTTCAAGGATGAGGCAACCCAGTCTACCCACATATGGAAGTCTGTCTGTATCCTGTGTTACAACACTGGTGATGTATCTTTGCCATACAGGATATTCGAGTGATGAAGGCCATATATTTAATGTTTTTCTGATAATTTCCGTATACAAATTTATCTGCTGGTACAAGCCCAGTTGGCCATCAGGGCTCACTCTCGTTTGTTGTATTCCTTCAGTCCTGCTACTCGGAGAACTCATACCAGGATGTTCCAAGATTTTCTGGCCTTGCTGGACCTCTCTGGGCTGTCCCGAAGCCGGGTAAATGTTTATGTCCTTCTTGCATTTCTTGAGTATTTGCATTCTAATATTCTTAATGACGACAATATATCTAACTATCTGGCTGCAACCAGGACCTTATTCATCAATCATGGCCTCCAAACTGACATGTTCAGAAACCAAAAAATGCAGATGTTAGTCAATTCACTAAATATTAATAGGCCTTTAGCTGTCAAGGTTGCCACCCACGCGTAGTATTGTTAAAAGGCATTTTTGGCCAAAACATTAAGTAAAAAAATTATAGGGGGATATTCCTCTTTACTGCATTTTTAGATGCAGTTCTCTTTCATTTCGAAACTATTCCTGGGGCATATTGTTTATAATTGTATTTTTGTCATCTTAAGTGGGGCTTTACCCCCTTATTATGTGTATTTTCAAGTTAATAATTTTTATCTCAGTTAAATTTCCATATGTAACTTTCTTGGTGGAAATAATTTGCTTAAACTTATATTCCAAATTAGCGCCCCCTGGGGAAGATATACTATAGTGGAGGATATGCTAGCCTAAACAAATAGGTTTTTAGCTGGCTTTGGAAACCCGTTATTATGTGTTGTGATCAGACTGACTGTAACTGTTCTGTTCAGTGGGGGCCAATGGCAAAACTCGCCTACCAATGGCCTTTCTGGGACAAACTGAGGAAAGAGACAGCCGATTTCCCCGAGTGAGGCTACTGGTTTTAATCAAGGATGATAAGTATATAAGTTGGGAAAAATTTATGGCCTTGAAAGTAACTATATTATATTTAAACAAGAAGCTGTATGACATGAGGAGCCAGTGCAGTTTTTTAAGAAAGGGAGTGACATGGCTTGATCTATCAAGTCTAAAGACAATTCTGCAATGGGCATTTTGAATCTTTTGGAGTTTAGCAACATTATATTTACTTACACCATAGAGTAGGGAGTTACAGTAGTCAGGTTGACTGCTGATTATTGAGTTTGCAAGCAGGGCTGCAGTCTCCACATTAAGGAAATTGCAGATGCATTTACGTCCTTGAGGTGATAGTAAAAGGTATGACAAACCTTGGTTATGTGATTGGTAAAGGTGTGCCAGAAATGAAAGTAGCACATACATTCTTGACTATATTTGTAGGGGAGAGGGACTCTCCGGCTTGTTTACCACCAATGATAATGAATTCTGTTTTCTCTGGGTTGATTTCAGTTTTCCGATTTGGGCTGATTTCAATGATTACTGAGTGGGGTAGTGTAAAGGGGTAAAAGGAGGGGACCCAGGACAGAGCCTTGGGGTACCCCATAGGGGAGTGAAAAGGCATCTGAAAAGCTTTCATTCATCTTGTTCATTCATTTTTGTCGATGTACATTCCCTCAAATCCATGTGGTAAAATTCATTGGTTGGGGTTTCAGGATAAGTTTTCGGTGGTCAAGTTTCAAAGACTTGGACTTAAATTTCCTTACCTTTGCTCATTGCGTTTTAAAACATGGTGGGTTTCTAAGGTCAGGTATGTTTGGGTATATTTTGCATTAAGTTTCATGGGATAATTTGGTTTAAATGTTCAGTAATTCTGGATACGAATGTGGCACGTCAGTTGTTGAATGTATTTATTTTGAAATTTTCATTATCAAGCCACATGTTTTACATATTTGTTTTGGTAGTTCTGGATAATTTTAGCCATGACCGGTCAGTTTGATAGACATTTAATTTATCTGCAACTTTTCAATCATTGCTCATGAAATGTAATTTGAGTAATTAGTAATGAAAATAATATTTAACTGATTAAATACTCCTTGAATGTAACTAATAAATCCTTAACAAGTGTTGTAAGAAGTTAATGTGGCACATTAATGCCGTTGAAATTTGTAAGTTCAAATAAAGTACAGACTTGGCTTGGGCTAATGCCTGTTAAACCTGGTTGTTTTGTTTCTGTATTTGTTAAATTATGTAACCTTTTAATATCATTTAGTGGTAATAATTGTTTCTTATAATTGTCCGTTTCTTAATGATTGTGGTTATGGTTCTTCTATTTTCTTATTAATGATATTTAATTTTACACACATTTTTAATAACTTTCTGTTTCCATGTTTGATGTGTCTTTATTAATATTTGAGGGTTTGGGTCTCCATTTGTCAGTTATTTAATATATCATACATTCTTAGTAGCTTTCTGTTTTTTCATAACTTCATCTCTCTTAGTTGCTCCACTAACCTTATGGTTTATTTTATTATTTAATGACTATGTGTGAAAATATGTATGAGTGTGTGTTTTCTCTATTTGATTACTCTATAGATGCTATTTAAAAATAAAAACCAATAAGTTTTATAATTTTACATATTGTAGTTCATTATATGTGTTATGAGTCATAGCCCTTTCAGTTTCAGGTTAATGTCAGATCTCAGTAATTGAGCTGCAAAGGTTTCATCTTGCTCACATTCTCATAATAAAAATACTCTTGTGTCCTATGAATTGAATTTCAGGTCGAATCAACAATTTAACCTTTACTTTGTCATAGTAAACTTGTTTTGGGTGGTTTTGTTAACCCTTAACTCAATCTGGTGGCAGTCTACCTTGTGATAAATGGCCTGAGAAAATATTGAAAAGTAATAAGATGTTTTTAACTAATTGAGAGAGATGTATGCGTGAGGGATCCTAACTGATGAGAGCCCAATTATGAATGACAACCCTGGGGGTTATCCGCTTTGTAGAATGCGGAGGTGCACCACTGTCTCCAGATGTTTCCATGACCAGGACAAAAATTCCCTTCCTGAATACCCCATTGTCCAAGGCCTCCCCCCATGCCGACATGTCAGTGGTGGGCCAAGGTTGGGGTCTTATCTCACTACAGATGTACTTTTCTAGTGATATTCAGCATATTTGTGGGTTACACCGTAGGACTTGTTCATGAAATGTGTAGAACAAATACAACTCATGGTGGAAAATGAAAAAAGGCACACCACCAATGAAAGGGATACAATTGGCATCTGGCATTGACATTGTGGTGAGAACACTAGCTAAGTGCTACTGAAGCCTATTCAATATAAAACAGTGTTCCTTATGTTGCATGACTTGGTCACACAGCACACCCTGAAGGATTTCTTTTAATTAGACATAATTAGGTCTCCTTGGGACTCTTTAAGGGACAATAATACTATCTCTACACAAATCACTGCCCTATATTACAACACAGCCAATCATTGTACAGCTTAAACATTTTTTAAATTTTGTATTAGTGATCCTGATTGGTTAAACTTTAAATTTATTTTGCACTTCCTGTGTACTACTGTTTTGTGGTGTGTTCTGAATAACAAAGCAAAGCACCATTGTTTTGTCAAAGTAAACATTGGTGTCTTAAGTTCTTTCCAACAGGTTAGGGCTTTAGTGAATGGCAGATGTTGGATTTAACTGGTGTACATTGCCACTGTTACTAAAGGTAGGGTTCACTGTTTAAATGCCAAATGTATTGTCTTCTCGGCCGCTTAAAGGACAATGTTCAGAAGATTTTATAATATTTTAGTAATTGTGCATTTAGAGGTGCTATGGATATAATTCACCAAATCTAACTAGATTTCCATAATGTCCTGAAGTGGATAAGATGGTAGTTACTTGTCAGCATCTGGTGGTTTTCAATGCAGAGTCTTCAACAGCTAGTATAAACAGTTCTTCTTTTCTTCCCTTTTGGGGGGTCGTGGTGGGGATGGTTGTTGTTTCATTTTCCTGGGAAGGTGTGGCCATGGTAGTATAGCACATTTGATTCCCACCTGTAAGAATTTGGGTTTGCAGTTGTTTGATTGTAACTGATGTCTTCTTTTGTGCACATATTGGGCAACAAGTACCGAAGCTTTTCTACATTCCCTCAACTATCAACAAAAATGTCTTAAAGTCAACATTAAACACAAAATGGAACTTAAATCAAATCTTAATTGATGTTTAAGTATGTCAATGTGATGAATTTTGATTGGCTTTCATAGCCACTATGATGGTTTAAAAAAATTCAGCATCATCAGGTCTCAAACCAGAGGGGATATACTTGGTCCAGTAAGAGTAATCTCTCATCATTATATATTTAAAATGTAATCACGTCTGTTTGTCTGTCTTTTTGTCTAAACTTGTTTTCAGTCTACCTCTGACTTGTTCGTTTTTCACTGCAGTGCTATGAGAGAGTTACTATTCTATTCCTTGAGAGAAATAAAAAATAGCCAGTTAAAACAAGAGAGCAAGTAAAGACTATAATGTAAATTATAGAGGTAGTTACATGGACGAAGATACTTGTCTTTTGTGCATGTAATATGGTGTTCAAATTTATGGGGATAATTGGTTCTATTTGGAAAATGATTGAATGAGGAACACATTTGCCATAAGTACAATATCTGACAGGTAAAAGGTACATCTTTCCACCATTAATTGAGTACCAATTATTTACTATGCTTGCTTTATATTAGTTACCTTGGATGTCATGGATCAAATTATCAATTTACATTGGTAAAAATGCCATCTGATAAAACTACGCTAAGGGGAGGGTCAAAGGTAATGTTATTGCATTCATTCATCTGTTTGTCACAAATTTTATTGAAAACCTATACATATCCTACCTGATAAACTTAAAGAGGTTAGTAAGGAAGACTATGATCATATTGCAGATAATATGGTATATTTATGTTATTTTGTGGAACTCTAAACTCAGACTCTAACTTCAGCCACAATTTACATGACACATGACTTTTGTCAGGGCTGACTGTTTCTTCAAAAGTCATACAGTACTCATATATTTCACAACAGACAAAAGGACTTGGTGAAAGTCTAATTTCATCGTATGTGTTAGAATGTTTAATTTAAAACATTTATAATAAATTAGACGGTTAAAATGCTACTGTGAGGAATATATGTTTCTGTGACATCACTGTGAAGGACATGCAGATTTTGATTCTGTAGGACCATGGTACTTTCAATGAAATTTATTGTTTTTGCAATCTATTGTGGATTTATTTACCATCCCACTGATGGAGTAGGTATGTACATTCCATTTTCATAGTATTGAGTGTCAATATTTGACAACCTCTTTTTAAAAACATCCAGTCAATACACGGATGTTAATAATAACAAGAATGCACTCGTAGAGTGAATACCGTAGGGAGGGATTATTCTGTATCTTTTCAAAATGTAACTTCTTCTTTCTTTGGCCAGACCGTACTCACATAACAGATTTAAGTACGATCTGCTAATTACTTTGGTGAAGTGTCAACCAGAAAGCTCAAGTAATTGAAAATACATTTAAATAAGACCTTTGGAAATTCGGGATTTTTTTCAGGATATAATCTGGTTCTTTCCCTCATTTTATTATTTTTTCTCTTTAATCAGGCCCTATCCATATAATGTATCCCAGAAAGATCCGGTCATTTATTTTAAAGCTCTAGTAAACACAGACAAATAAGTGAATGAATGAGACATAATATATGCAGGTTAAAGACATATTAAGATACAAAAGAGATTCAGCAACTCTCTTGTAAACCTATCGATTAACTGGAGACACATAAAAATACAAAAAGGCACAGAAATGGGAGACATGCAAAACTCATAAAAGCACCCTGCAGTTACTGGCAGAATCACTGCAGTACATCAATGCATGCAGTGTTACACAAAATTCTAATAAACCACAGGGGATACTACTTATGGTGTAACTGGGTATTATGGATGGAAAGAATAAATTTGATTATAATCATAAAAACACCGAAACAATCAGTTCAAGCTAACGGTTTCAAACCAACACCATGTGTTAAAGGGGCAGTCACTTTCATTCCTTATTTTCCCACTCTCACAACCCAGTCTGATCATATTCTATAATGCTTAATCATTGGCGGATCTTAGACAGATAATGATAGATTTAAAAATTATTAATACAATGTATGTGTATGGGGCTTCAAGCATAAGTAAAATTAGATAGAGACAGAGTAGCTTATGACCTATTCAGACTTATCTGCAGTTCTATCTTTCACTGTGGCCTAGTAGGTAACACACTCTCCTGGGAACACAGGTTCAAAGAACTACAGGGATGTTAACAAATGATCATCCCCGAGTGTCTAATTTTCTGTTATGGGGGTTTTCCGCTGGGACCATCTTATTAGTAAATATGGATTTTTTAAGGGTCAGGAGCAATGTTTACAGTCAGGTAGGATCGGTTGTATTTTCCCAGTTTATCGTGGTGAGTCAGCAAAATATCAAACATGTTTCATATTTTACCAACCCTCCCCGATTCTTGATCCTGACCATGGCTCTGCCCACCTGGAAACCATCCTGTCTGGTCTGTCTACGGCTTGTCATAGTCACTTCCCATCTTTTTTAAATATTTTTATTTCTTTAAAAAACATACAGAATCCGATGGGGATCCTGCAAGGTATGCTGTGCCAAAAAGCACTCAATCTAATGTAACATACTAAAATATCTTAGAAAGTGCCATAAAACAGGCACCTCTAAAAGACAGTAATGGAATATACCTGTAATATTAAGTAGGTGACCTCCGAAGGTCACTAGGTAGGTAACAAAGAATAATAACCATAAAAATTGCGAAAACAATATCTGAAATGGTATAAAAGTTGGATATGTAAAGTAAGAGGAAACATGCGACTTCTGGAGGTCACTAAAAGCCTACAATTACCTCTTTACAAATTAGTTATCATAGACAATGAAATTGCCTGTACATTGGCATCAAAGAATGACTTAGTAAAACTCTTGGGAATGACTTCATATCGTGTGGTAATGACTTGCTATCCTGTAGTAACAACTTGTTAACTTGTGGGAACGAGTTAGTATCTTGTGGTAACGACTTTCTAACTTGTGGGAACAACTTAGTATCTTGTGGTACGGACTTTCTATCTTGTGTGAATAACTTGCTATCTTATTGAAATCACTTGCTAACTTGTGGGAACAACTTGCTAGCTTGAGGGAACGACTTTCTAACTTATGTGAATGACTTGCTGTGTTATGGGAATGACTTGCTAACTTGTGGGAATGACTTGCTGTCTTGTTGTAACGATTTCTTACTTGTGGGAATGACTTAGTTTCTGGTGGTAATGACTTACTAACTTGTGGTAATGACTATATTGTGGTAACAAGATAAAAACTGATGGGGAAACAGTTCTATGTCCCTTCCTGGGCTCCGTACTGACTTAAATAAAAGTTCTTGGAATAACTGGGAAACCCTGAAAAGACTGACTGATGCCAGCTTCTTCTGTCCATAGGGTAGTCCCTTGTCATGTCTCAGATCCTGTACTCCTACCCAGCCAAGGCACCAACATGAATAAAGTAATCTTTGCTAGGTCTCACTTGTCTTCTCTTCCACGTTTTTCTGTCTTCAGGATCAGTAGTTCTGGTCAAATTTCTTCTTGGAATTCAGCAAGGATGGGCCAGTAGACAACAGGACAAATCTACATATGGTGGTTTGGTCATCCATCCAGTGATACTGTAAGGATGTGTAAATGTCTCCTGTTGTCAGGTGCCAGTTATTTACAGCTACAATCCTATTTGCAAGGTCTTCCTAAAATTGGTGACTGAAACCCTTGATGCGATGGTGTATGTGTTCTTCAATGAGGTAAAAAATGCAGGTGGTATCCTGATAAAATTCTGGTAACTGGGGATATCAGTCTGTATTAAGTCGGCCAGAAGGGTGCTGTGGCATCCTATTTCTTTTCTTTCAAGGATCCGGGGCATGACCCAGGGATTTTGTCGATTTCTTCTCCTGGGTGGTAGTGGGGGCTGTGGTGATGGTACTGGCTCTACGGCAGGTGCTGGTACAACAATATGAAAACAATTTAATTAATATCCCTGACCCTCATGATTAGTCAGGAGTTGACAATTATATGGCCACTCCATTTCATCATTTCAGCACCAGTAACTTTTCAACCTTTAGGATATAAAATACGGTTGGTCGCAACAGTAGACTCACTAGACATATTAGAGTCGGGATCTGTCCTGAATCAGTCCTGATCTCCAATATTTGCTTTGATGACAGATAAGTGATTCTAAAGACCCAGATTTGGGGGGGGGGGCGGGTAAGCAGAGTCACTGACTTTATCAAAACCATCAAATATGTGGGATATTCTCCTAACGTTTTCTGACCTTCACGATTTTGCTTCCTGAACTACATCTTTGCAGATGGGTTTTAACACCATAACTTTAGTCATAAAGTCAGGTCTTGCCTTTAGTTTGTTTCATCATATTTAATCCTATTTGTAAATATCTAACAAACCTAACATTTCATTTTTTTTCAAATTTTAGTGCATGAACTGTATTTGAATGCTTTAGTTAATCTATTTCGTCTTGTAGATGGGCAGGGTGTCTTCAGTGAAATTCATACTTGAGTCAGATGTTTTTGCTGGCATTCAGCACAACATTTCGCATTTCTTTATTGTTTGAAAATTTCCCAGAGGGCCTTCAGGGGATGTACAGAGATATATATGCTGGAGGGGTGGGGGGAATTGAGATGGATAGTCAGATTGTGTCATGTTCAAAGTGTACAAGGGTCTATTTTCAGAGCCATCAGGATGAGATTGTCACACGGAAAGCAAATATGTAAATATAATTGTAACAAAGGCCGTGAGTGCTGCATAGTCTACCAAGAAGGCTGGAAATTATACCAATGTACAAAAACTATACAAATACACAAAATATGTCAAGTATAATCTGTATTCTGTACGAAATGCATTATCACCCTTTGAAAAGACATCATCAAATCAATGTCGTCGTTTGTAAACATCTTTGTATAAGTTTTATATTAATGCATTTTCAAAGAAAAACAAACTAACACTAAACACTTAAACATGCACAGATGAACAATTAGTGTATTGGTTCTGAACTTTTCATTTATATTGTAGACATGCAGGGGTTCTTAAACACAGATGCAATTGAAGCAAATATAAATTAAGGTGAAAGGACAGTGTAAAATACCTAGGTTACAAAAACACTGAGATTGACTAAAATTGGTACAAATAACTGTAAATGAGGCTGTAACTGTAAATGAATTGTGCTAATAATAACAGTATTGTGTTGCATCATTGAATATGTTGTATATCTAGGTGACTGGTCAATTGAGAGGGATCTCTACACTGACCTGTTTAGTAACTATAACAGAAAACTTAGACCGATCAAAGGAACCAACTTTTTTCAGAAGATAAGGGTACATGTGGAGTTTGCAATATCACAAGTGGAATCCCTGGTAATGTGTTGGTTTTTGTTTTACCTAAGTGCTTTATATGTTTTCTGTCTTGTACATTTGTAGAGGATGCTATGTTTTTGTATCAGTTACAATTGTAACTCTCACCTGCTTCATAACAACACTCAGTTATACTGTTTCTCAATCATTCCCAGGGCCAATAACAAAAATATATTGGATTATAAAGTTTATTATTATTATTATACATTTATTATACAACATATAAATAGTTATGAACTAATGTATGTTTGCATTATAATAAGCCCATTCAAGCCCTTGGCCAAGGTCAAGGTCATACTATATAATTCATTGCAACGGCCCAACCTATGCAATCACTTTCATCAACATTATAAAAGACAGATAACAATATTCCTAAAAATTTACTTTTTGAGGTCAAAGGTCATATAGACGACTAAAGGTGCAAGGTGCCCCACAAAAAAGTACCATGATCTCAAAGCTACAGGGTGACATCCTGTACGAACTAAAGCAATGTAATTAATAGAACCCATTGCAGTAAAATGCAAATCATCTTACAATGACCAACTACTATTGTCCTTAATATGAACCACGAGAAATAATACACACATATTGTTAGTTACATCAAGCAAGTACATTATAGTACCCAAACGGTACTGAAATATAATATAAGTGCCAATTTTTCTATAATGATCCAATAAAATTACTGTACTGAAATCATATAGGTAGCCGAATAAATGACTTACTTAGGTCCCAAATAGTTGTACACATCATTAATAGTATCAATATACCACCATGTGCAGCTATGAAAACAAGTAAACAATAAAATTTTAAAAACCAAGTAAAATAATTAACAAGTCCTAAACATGACAAGCTACTATGATCCATTATTGAAATTTCACCAGCTTATGATATCATTACTAACTAAAAATAACAGAAAACACTATAACATCAACAACAATCATAATACTGCCTATGTGATCACTGTAAATTTACTGTGTTCGTTTATAGTACTACATACATGACTTTTTTAGGTCAAAGATGCTCACTACTACTACCAATATTACTATACATAAAAACAGATACATTCATAACACATCAAAGTTACCAATTAAGAAATATAAAACCAACTTGATACATATATGAGATGTCAAACAACAAGACTACATAAAATGTACTATGACCAATGAGTAAAACTTTTTGCACACTGATTAGTACGACAATTACTGAAGCACTATATATTACTACCTCATAACAGACGACAAGTATATATATAACACCACACACAAATATAAATGTGAGAATTGCTTCAAAAATACTAATTAAAAAAACCCAGATCAATAAGAACAACATACCCTGACCCCACCCACACATAAAACGCAACCAGTTAACTTTTAAGATAAGCATTACACTTCATTCAAAATTTTCAAAATTTAAACTTAACATATTTACAGTTCTGTCCAACAACAACTACTTGATGTAGATCTAGATGAAAGTCCATTGGGAAGACATCTGCTTGTATATAACTAAAGCTCAGTCCCACTAACACGACTAGCAAATGGCAATTACACTAACACGACTAGCAAATGGCAATTACACTAACATGACTAGCAAATTGCTATACAGCAATGGCACAAAAATTGCCAGAAACAACGACTCCGTCAATCACTGAATAGCACCATTCATTGCTCCTTAACACCAGCTTCTTAAATAAACACTAGTAGCTCAGTCCCGACAAGTTATGAGCCAAAATGACGAACCCATGACATCAACCACAGATGACATGATCAATGCAGCTCCATGATGTCAGCTTATTATTAGTCAAAGGTCAATCCCGACACCAGGATCTTGGTTTAGCACACCACATCTCATGACGTCAATTATTATCAGATAACTAATAACTCAGTCCTGAAATCATCACTCAGCAGCACTGTTGCAAAAGTACAGGTAAACCTTCAATGACTACAGAGGAACAGGGCACAACTGGAGATACATACACCATGATCAGCAGTTGAAAGACCACTATACAAAGGATGTAAGGCCCTACAAGCAGCTGTGTAACCTCATAAGTATAGTCATTATTACCAACAGGAGACAGGAGCAGGAAAAACTTCTAAACAAAACTAACTAAGCAGAAACCAGCACCAACCTCACATTACAGTGTCATAGAGTAAGTCAGCCAGTAGGCAGCAGAGAAGAGTAAGGAAGAGAGCAGAGTCTGGAAGCACAGCAGGAACACCACACAGCCAAGCCAGTCTCCCCCAGGGAAGACCACAATATATAAAGTCATCACAATAATTCCACAAATAGATATAGCCATTACTTTTCATAAAATAACGAACTGGGTCGCTTAGTTTCTTGAAGAAAAATGAACCTAAACAAAAACTAAAATTGAAAATCTTGCAGCTGGACCCAAACTATTAATGTGCTTAACAATATCATCAGTAGAAGGGTAATGGAACTGAAATTCAGTACCTAAATACCTATTTTTTCAACACCATCATTAACCAACCGACCTTTAGGCCAACTCATGTCAATAATATTTGTCTATTATCTGAGTTGGCTTTCTCTCTAGTCAAAAATTGAGAGAAATGTAAAGGAAAAGGTGTTTCAGCAAAAGGACCCAGCATGGCTTTAAAAGCCAACTCCTCTTGTATGTACTTATAAATATGATGAGATTAAGTCTAAGCCGACTTGTGATTAGTATCAGCAATCCCGAGTTCACAGGTATGATCAAAATCCAATGGGAAACCAAACTGTATTAAGTCTGGAAGCTGTTGATCAAAATAATCAGCCAAATCATATCTCTACTAGTCAACCTTAAGCTGAGGTTCAACATGGATGAGCAACCCCAAAACGTTTAGAACTCCACTTGGTCTAATCAATCTATGAGCATGGATGATACTAGGTATCTTATCCCAATAATTAGGAGTACTGTCAAGTAACTCTATAGAACCCATTGGAACACACCCAAAATGTGTCAAATTCAGGGCAAGATACTTTAGAAACAGATACTTTCTGTGATTTCACAAGTTTCACAGGTTCTGAAGCTACAGTGTGTGTAGTCGTCAAATCTGAGGCATCACTGTGGACCTTTGAGCTGTCTTCTTGATCAGATACAGCGTATATATTTTCAAACACAGAAAAGTGGTTATAGAGGGCAATCTCTGCACTTATCGTTTTGTAACGGAATTGTTACAAAGTGGGACCACTTTAGGTATGCCATTTATCTTGTTATGATCCGCCTTTGTCGCTTGGCTGGTATTAGATGGAGTGCCATGAAGCAGCTTTGAACCACCAGGGACCTGCACACGATATTTGAACTGTACATCATTGCCAAATATTTGTTTATCTTTAAAAGAAGATGCTGTACACATTTTATGAGCATTGTGTGTGACCACTTGAGCATAAGAAGGCTTACCCAAAGTATTCATTAAAGACCTACTCTTAAGAAATGTTTAACACTTTGATTTGGCATAGGCGATCATCCTCTGCATATGTTTAATTTCTATGCACAAAATATTTAGTTTTATGGATATGATGAGTCAAAACATTTTTCATCATGCCCTGGTCCCCTCGTTCTTTTTTTTACTTTGAACAAAGACAGTCAGTCGGAGCATGGGCAAATACCTTGTTATCTGCAGCCCAACAAGCTGCATAAATATGCCTGTACAAAACCCTTTAGTCTCATGTGTTTGTTTTTTCAGAATAAACATTCTTATTGAAATATATGCAAGGGTGGGCTGATGTTGCATTTCTTGAAATTTAGAGACATTTTGGTGGCTAGATACATGTCTTTGTGCATGAGCTCGTTAGAGCCTATTTATTTTATCTACATCTGACCACCCAGATACCCCCCCTTGTTCCATCTGACATAACAGCACTGCATGGCTAGCTTTTGCAGATGCCCATGAGAAGTCTGTGGTATCCTCTAATAAGTTAATAACATAATCTAACATGTAGCCTACGTTGAACCTCCTGCTGAATTTTTGTATCCTGGCTGGAGGAGGAATAGTACAAACTGACAGACCCACTACTGACACCTAACCACCTGATAAGATTTTACTTACTTTTTTCGAACACTTGGCTTTCGAAATATCATTAATTTTCTTGACATTAACATTTTGATTTTCCATTTTATCTAATCTATAGCCTATCACTGTAAGCTGGTCCAAAATGACCTTATTACTCGCATTTTGATCAACAGTCTGTGCTGCCGGATCCGAACTCCCAGCAACATGGCCAGAATACTCAACACTATCATTTTTTATATTATTGAAGAATTTGGAACCGGAATTTTCATCTGTATACATCAATCCACTGATATTTAAATCTGAATCACTGATGCTAGAATAATTTGATAAATCTACTTGCCCAGGTGTGGGGTGGCTGGACCCGATCATCTGGGAAATAAAATCATTATCTGGGGCCATCTGAATCTCTATCGGGATCACTTGTTCCTGTCGTCTAACAGATCTAAGTTTGTATCTTCCACCCTCCATGCAATCAGTCATACAATAAAATAAAAGTAAAGAACTAACTAACTAAAAGCAAAAACCAAAAGAAAGATTTTGCTGCATGTTGTTTCACATCAAAATGTATAATGACACACAAAACCCATGTGTCTGAGAAGCTCAAACCGTCTGCACCTACAGGGTTTAAAATTAGAAATCTAAAAATTAATGCATGCTAATTGTCTGGTGTTAAATGATCCCCATTAATGAGCCTCTGTGCACCCAAATGCACAGAAACACTGTTTTGAAATCCATATCAGGAACTGATCCAGCTTAATATAAAGAAGGGGTTCATTGTATTTGTCTGCAAAAGCTAGGGAGTCTGGGGCATGACTTGTAATTGTTTTGTACATTTAGTGTTTTTTGTACATCAGTTAAAAAGTATCATCTAGCTTGTCTAGCTCTATCAATTTCAGGGTTATTTTCATGTGAATTTTTGTTTCCGAAAATGTAAGTAGGTTCTCAAGCCTGATTTGACATCACCAACATTAAATTATAGTAGAAGGTTTTGAAATAGCACATCAATAATAATGATTTTGGATGAATCTAATGCCCCCGTTCCACCGAGCGATTGGCCGCCGACTCAGTCTGCGACCCTTATTCCTGTAGAATCTTGTACATTCTTGACAAAAATGGGTGGAGTAACCAGTCTTGTGGTCGTCTTGGGCAGACCTCAAGATTAATCCCAGGCTGCCTGCAGTAGCCTCAGATTGTCCCCGACTATCTCACGACCAGTCCCAGACTGGGCCAAGATTAAGCCTGTAACCATCCACGACTGCCCAAGATTTGTAGCAGGCAACCTCAGGCAACCCCAGGCTGCCTGCGACCAGACCCAAGAATAATCGGCGATTGTCCCAAGATAGGTGTAAGACTCCCGCAGGACGTCTGAGGCCGTCTGTGACCGTCTGAGGCAGCCTGGGACTAGTCGCAGAATGATCCCAGGGATACCCAGGCAGCAATGGTGATTTCTGTGTTTTGACATTTTAACCCAATTGTAACCTTATTTTTTACTATGACAGCCACACCTGAACACTTGGGTTACAAACTAGATGACACCAAGTCATTTGTAAGATGAAATTTGGGGCTTTTTCTGTTTCTCATCGGAATAATAGATCTGGTAACTATTGCATGAAATCAGGGTTCACACCCAGCAGGAAGCATCACCAGCACCACCACCTCAACCACTGGTACCATTCACCAGATGAAAATTCAATTATTAGTGTTATTGCTTCAAAAAGAAACAATGAATGCATATCTGCTTGAACTGTAGGCAAGAATATCTGTGAAATCTCAAGCCAACACAAAATATTTGGATTTTATTTTCAGTTGAAATAGTGGCCAATATTTCAATTTCAAGCTTTTGGATGGAAATGAAGTGACTTTAGTTCATTTAAAGGAAAATGTGACTGATTTTATATGGCTCATTCGACATAATCCCCAAAACCTCAGAATTCTAGGTCATTATAAAATGACCAAAGTGTTACTTCTGCAACACTTTTAATTGTGAAGAATTTTGGGAAATTTAAAACAGCCTAAATCTTCAGCCAAATATCCATTTAAATTTTACATAAATGTGGAGACCTCCATGGGCCCCTTTTTCATATTATTTCTTTTTAATGTTAAAGCTTTAAAGATTTCTTTCTCTTTAAAACTTTAACTTTTTATTTATCTAGGGGCAATTCAACTAGCATTTCTATGGCCATATTGGATAGGGGAAATTATTTAAAGTTATGTATGTGGCCTTTGTTGAAAATATGTACTGTTATTTCTGTGTTTTGAGGGGTCAGTGTGAGTGTTGGACTTTTATTTTTTATTTTTTATGTCTTTGTGAGTATTTGTACTGAGCTTTGTATGTGTTTGGGAAGGGATGAGTATAGCAACACAGCTTAATAAAAGTTCTTGGAAGATTTGGGGGCCCTTAAAAGGGCCGAAAGCAGGCTGGGATATGGCTGGCTACTGAGGCGGCTGTTGCTGTTGCAGAGGTTGGTGGGAAGTTGAAGGTGTTGCTGGTGACGCAATGAAGACTTGTGGACTGTTGACATCTGTAACTCCTGTGATGTCCGATAAACTTAAAAATCCAGACAGGTTGTGACGACTGCTCTCGTCCTGTCCAAATCCCACTTGTGACGGTGTGTAATACAGCAAGTTGCTGCTGGAAGCTGAAGCTGCAGCTTGTCTTGTGGGTCCCTGTGGTGGTAAAATCCCCATTGCCTGTGTATCTGAAGTTACGGTAGCTGTTCTTCTTGGCAGTGGTGCTGCTTGCCTTGCAGTCGGTGGTAGAGCTAGGGGTGGAGCTTTACTTGGAGTTGCGGGTTTCAAATTGCTGGCAGTGACGTTCTGCAGTGCGTTGAAGACCTGCCCCTTCAAAGTGTGGTACTGCTCTTCACTCAACTTGCTCACTTCAGATGCCACAAAGTAAAAAAAAAAAGTGTTCTTTCATCTGCTGGCTTCTCAACAAACTTGGACACCATAGTCTTCATAGTATCAAAATGTTCCAATAACTTGTGGTCTGTAGATAACGGCCCCAAGTTAACAGGTGATCTGCCACTTGCGTCTAGTGATTCAACATCCGTACTGGAGCGAGTACTGTCGTTATGCACCCTGGAACTACTGGCTTCTAGCCCTGCTGTTATGTTTTCCCCTTTCCTGCAGATGTGGCCACGCATAAAGGACATGCGGTCATAAACCCACTTCTGTCTTGGTGTGAAATTGGCTGGAGCCTGACCAGACTTGTTCCTCGACACCTTGCCAAAAGTTGTCCTCTTGGATGTGTACCACCGTTTCACATCATTCGCATCTAGCTTCAGTTCTGTTGCAATCTCTACCCATAGAGCTTCCTTGTGATATTTGTCTGCATATCTCTCGTGCTCCTTGTTGTAAATTTCTGGGTGGTTCTGCAAAAATTCAATGATGGCATCCTCCTCCTTATCTGTGAAGGCTGTCACTAGCCTACATCTCTTCGAAATAACAGGTAGTGGTGCATTCTGTGGGACTTGCTCCTCCTCTTCATCATCAACGGCTGCCCCAGTAGTAGGCAGTATCTCATCACTAGGTGGAGTTTGGAGTGGTGTAGGCTGTGCAACAGTATCAGTGGGTTCCTCCCCTGTAGCCTCTTCTCTCCTCTCCTCCTGTTGCTTGCTCTTCCTTTTCCTCTTATACATGTCGTAAAATAAAAAAAAATACTAAAATGTGTCTATCTGTGAAATTTGCCCTAACTCAAATTATATATCAAAATAAAAACTGAAATCCCCTAACTAAAATCCCTGTGACACAATCGACGTTCTCAGTAGCCAGCCAGTACCAGTTAAAGTGAAAGCAAGCTGGGGGTCTCCTTATATAGTCGCCGACCACGAGAAAAACTAGTGCGCATCCAACATGCGCAGACAAACCCACCACACGGTCTGTCACGCAATCTTGCCTTTGATCTCAGGCCGCCGCAGACAATCCCCGATGTTCCCAGGCTGTCTTCTCTTATTCTGCGTTTGCCTGGGGCAGCCGGCTAGTGTCTTGATGTTTGCACGTGCAGGAATCTTCTGTGAGCATGAGAAATGTCGGCGAATGTTAGCCGGCTTTCCCAGGCGTCCCCAGACAATCTTTGATATTCGCCGACAGTCTGCGACTAAGGGTCACGGATAAGAAAGCATGGGAAAAATATACAGGAGTTAATCTGCCACCAGTCGCAGACTGCCTGCGACAATATTTTCTTGGTCGGAGACTAGCAGTTCAAGAATGCAGAAGACTGTCGCAGACTGACAAAAATTCTGTCTGAGGCCATCTGGGACAGCCTGAGGCAGTCGCAGATTCAACAAGATTAAGGTTCACGATTAAGGCAGTCGTTAGGAGTCGCGAATAATATCAAACATGTTTGATATTGCTCACGACAGCTAACGACTACACAAGACAGTCTGCGACTTACCCAAGATTCACTCAAGACTTGCAAATTTCCTTAATCGTGGGTCTTACTCGCTCGGAGGAACGGGGGCATAAATTTAGTGCAGGATGTTCAATTTATGAATCTGTGTCTGTATACTTTACATTATGCTTTATTTTTGTTTATTTGGGGTTTAGCGTCGCTTTCAACACTGTACAGGTCATATCACAACGGGTAGTTGGAAGGGCAGAGGAAACCAGTACATAGAGTTAGCTAGGGTTGTGTACTGTAAACTGCCGACCAACGGCAAGCAACTACCAGCTTTCCCACTTGAGCCCGTGCGGGGATCGAACCCCGGCCTTAGAGGTGGGAGGCGAGAGTGTTACCACTCTGCCACCGTGGCCCCCCACTTTACATTATGCTGTTGCTCATATATGTTCAGTTGTCAAACAATACACATTCCTAATATCTGTGTCATGCAAAAGATCGACCTTAGTGTTCCGACTGGCAACCCAGTTTCTTTAGAACTTTTTTTTTTGCTGAGGAATTCCAACTTTGACCATAATTAAGGTAGTTGCATTCTGGTTGTATTGTTTTATATTGATATTTGACTGACAGTACTACATTAAAACCAGAATTAATCCATTAATTTAGAATGAAAAGGAAGAGTACATGGTTAGTCATGGAGGGATAAGGTTTTCATGGACAGACCAATTATTGCAGTGGAATGAATCTGATTACAATGGGGCAACTTTTCTGGTTTTGCCTGCTGAAGATATTTGGCTTCCTGAGTTGACTCCAATTAACAGGTTCGGAATGTTGGATGTGTTATATGGCCTGGGCAAATGAGAATTTAATTGTAATGCATTATTTTACCTTTACACATATGTCAATGTCATTGTAATGTATAATTCCACATGTCACATCAACTTATGTTTAATGCATTATTTGGCATTGTCAACCTTGATCTTCCTTGACTAAATTTTTTCACTGTCTAATGTAAATATAGATGGAAGTATAGATTATGCCGATTAGATTTGTATTGCTATATGGTTAATAAGTGTTTTCCAACTTACAGGTTTTAACATTGAATTTCAAGCTTAATGGTTATTACCAGTTATTATCAATTTTTGTTGAAGTGTTGTAGACATATCAGACCTTGCATTTGAAAAAGATAATTCACGTGTCAGAATTTTGTCGGATGGTTCAGTCAGCTGGATTCCAAACATGAGTTTCAGGACCTCATGTACTGTCAACATCACTGTCTTTCCGTACGATGAACAAACATGCTTAATCAGGTGAGTAAAGATTATGTTGTGCATTTTTAACATAACACCTGAGCTTTAAAAATTTTGAATATGCTTGGATGGAAGTGAGTCACATTACACTTTATGAAAAAAAAAGAAAGGGCTTATATTTATACTAAAATCTTATGACACAGTCCTCAAATATTTTGACTAAACAGCAAGAACAGGTCTGGAATCAGTAAAGCTTTAGCACTATTCGTCCTTCATGACTTATCGTAAAACATAGCCCAGTGTGAGTCGGCAATGATGCTACGACTGGTCATTTCAACAAGGTCAAGAAAACTAACAAATCGTATCATTTTCCCAACATACAAAACAAAGTCATACTTCCAAAATTATTTACCTTATGACTGGCTGTTGAATGCTTCACTTTACAAACAGGACTAATAATATCAAAGTTCATCCACTTTTAAAAACTAAGCACAAGGGTTGTTACAATACGGTGATTGTTGTACGGCTTGTCAATATTCAACAAACACATTTTGAAACAAATTCATTCTAATTACAGAAAAATGAAATTTACAGAAAATAAAAATAACCAAAGCTCAAATAGCAATAAATAGCACCAAATTCAATAAAATGTTACATATTAATGACTAATTTATTGCTGGATAGTTTTCCTAGTAGAAACACATAGTATATTGTGACAGACACAGTTGTGACAATTCATGTAGTAACAATCTAAAAATAATCCTGGCACCCCAAAGATTAATCTTATTGCTAAGAATCAATCATGACTATATGTGAGAGAAATAATTAGCATGATAACTTTCAAAACTGAAAAGGTAACTTGCCTTACTAGTTAGATTATCCTTGTGACAGTACTGGAAGGCAAGCTTAAGATAGTTGGACAGGGGAAATCCTAAGTAACATTTTTAATTCCTTTTTGCAGCCATTGTGTTATTTACTGTCATATTTTAAGGTCTGTTCACGCTGTTTTGTGTGGTCATATCAACATGATTTATTATTTGGTTCATGACCTTTCCTTATTATTCCGAGAATGAACCACTGCTTAGTTTTAGTATGAGATTCTTAAGAAGTTTTTCCACATTGACTTAGATCCAAGATAAAGCAAAGGCCAAGGTGGGATAAAATATATAGTTTATTTACACTAAAGACATACTACAATTTATGTACTTTCATATGTTGACAAGATAAAGAATTTACCATAGATACTCTTTGAGTTTAAGGCCACCTAAACTTGATTTTTAAATTTCAGTTAACCCCAAATGGGGTTAAGTTTTAAGTTTAACATGTGGGTGAACTTAAGGTCACCCTAGATTTAACGAGAACAAGGGCAGAGAAGGTTAAGGTGGCCTTAAGGTGAGAGTATCCAGACTATTTTAATTTAAGAATGTATTGTTAATTATAGGTGTTATTTACAGGTAAAATATTTTAAATTCAACAGTAAGTGAGTGGGATATATCACCTAGTTATTGCCCATGAAGTCCCCAAAATAAGCAATTACCTAGGGGCTAAAGAAAGTCCATTACTGTCCATATGAGCCGGAACAATGTGTCCAAATTATAAATTATATTGATATGACCACACAAAACAGCGTGAACAGGCCTTAAAATATGACACTGAATTACAAAATGGCTGCAAAAAGGAATTAAAAATGTATTTTCCCTGTCCAGCTATCAAACGCTTGCCTTCCAATATTGTCGCTGGGATAATCTAACTAGTAAGACAAGTTTTTCAGTTTTGAAACTTATCATGCTGATTATTTCTCTCACATATAGTCGCGATTGATTCTTAGCAATAACATTAATCCTTGGGGGGCCAGTATTACTTTTAGATTGTTACTACATAGATTATTGTGAGCTAAAACTTCATTCCCACAAGGCAGTCTTTTAACAGCCAGACTTTGTTGATCAAATAAATTACTGAATAGCAATTCTGATTGCAAACTTACGAGCCCTCTAATAAAACTGATGATATACAAGCCATAGCAACTATGTGCATTATAACACTTGTATATTTCAAGATTTGCAAACTGGATGTACACCACCATGGCTATCAATTTCACTGTGGATTCTGAGGTGGATCGAGAAATAGTGCACAACGGAACATGGAGCCTTACTGGGACAAGAGCATGGGTTGAAAATGTATGTAAATTAATAGTCTTAAACTTATGTTATTCCCAAGGTTTATTTATTTGTTTTACCCTTAAATCAATAAATTTATTTAATTATCAAGGATTATTATAATTATCGTTATTAAAAAAATGAAGAATGATCTGGATCTTTCACAAAATGTAGTCAATTCTTTAGATAGACCTTACCCACGTAAAAACTATGAAGATCCACTTATTACCGTTGGATTAATTTCAACAAGAAATCCAGAAAGTTTTGAAAATTTGGGAATTTTTGGTGTCTGGAATATGATCTTGATCCCTCCCAAAATTTAGTCGATTCTTCCTTTCGTCAGGTACTACCCACAGAAAAAAAAATATCTGAAACATTTTTTTTTCATTACTTTTTGAGTTATAGACAGACATAGAAATGAAAGCACTTAAAATATGGTGGAGGTACATCATTCACAACTAAAACAGTTACTCATCCAATGTGTTGCATAAAGGAGAGAGATATTTTATTAAACATTGAGGATTGTCCCACTTTAATTTGCCCTGTATTTTTTTAGTGTGAAACTGATTAACGTAATTAACTGTTATGACATGTTTACATTCAAGTGGATAGTACAACTAACTTATATGCAAAAATAGAACTGCAGAAGTCATATGACCAGATTCAATGGGGAATACACCATTTTTAAACACCCAGTGTACTACAAAATCAAGGTATAGTTCCTATGGATTACCAGAAGTTGGACTACCACAGTGACCCCAAAGGTCAATGGTGAAACAAGCATTGTGGATAATAAATCTTTTTATTCTCTACTATATATATACTGATGAACATGTGCAATACATTACAATTGATTATAACTTATATTAATAAAATATAGGTACAGGGTCACCTTAAACCATAGACACTTTGAGTGACCTTAACAAAAGTAGGTTCAAACAACCTAAAGTAAATTTGGAAGATAATCTGTAAGAGTGCATTCTGAAAGTGACCCTATGCCAACACAGAACTTATTTAAGTAAATATTTGAGTTGAGGACATGGATATTTTAAATTTTACATAGAAATACACTAGCAAAATCCCAATAATATAAGTAGCGATCAAAGACTAGAAAGATTATTTCTAAACATGTTGGCTATCTGCTCACCAGCACTGAAGCTATCAATCAACAATCTCCACAGTCCGACATTCCAGGTTCCATACCTCCGTATATTCTGAAAAGCTACATCATTGTTAAAAGCAAAGGTAGGACCTGAACACTGAAAGTAGTGAAAAGTGTAACTAGCACCTGGCAGGTCCAATCAAGACAAAATTTAGGAAAAAGTAGTCCTTCAGGTAATCCCTCTGTCTTTTGGCTTCTCTAGCAGGGTTTCTGTCTTGCCCTCCACCAGCAGCACTACCAATCAATCCACAATCACCAGGCACATCATCATCATCATCATCCCCAGGCTGCTGACCACCATGTTGACCTTGATACTGATACATCCTCATGTAGTTGGTGAATCCTGGAAGGTCTGTGGCATACAGATCAGCCATAATGTTGTGGAAGGCCCCTCTCTCCTCTCTCTGTATTAGCCATGGCCTGACCCACATGTTGTGCCTTCTTCTAGGTCTCTGTATGGCTGGTGGTGGTGGTGGTGCTGGTGGTGGTTGCTGTGGTCGACGTAGAAATAGGAAATACATGATTATTTGTAACTGAATAAAAACCAAAAAAGCCCTAAGTTGTTGTTGAATCTGTCTTCCATTAAAAGGTGGCATCCTGCTGTGTTCCTAGAAAAGCAATGGTGATTAGATCGCCAATTTTATATATATACCCAGAAAATCCAGCTTTTCTTCAAAACAAGAATCAGCGATCCTGGTCTGGGGAAGACTGAGGAGGCCTGGGGATGCCGGGAGTTAATCGTGGGTTAGTCGGCTCTTAGTCCCAGGAGGCCTGAGGCATCCTGGGACCTAGTCGGTATGTGTATGACAGGATCGTGGTTGAAACCGACCAGAAAACTGGCTTAGTCGGTTCTTAGTCCCAGACCAGTCGGGGACTGTCTGGGGCCGCCTGAGGTGTCCTGAGGCTTCCTGAGGACGATCTGTACTAAATCCCAGACTTCAATACCGATCCAGTATTTCCTCCCATTTTACCTTTTTTTCGCCGACTGTCCACGATTAAGGGTCCCAGACAGAATCGGGGCTTAGTCCTTTGGTGGAACAGGGGAACCTATTTCTGGTGACATCTTACTTACAATAAAGGTAGATAAGCACCTTTAGGTGTTAAAGTTGGACAAAGAGGATATTTAAGAATTTTGAGAACTGTAAAGTAACTTGACTTGGTTATTGTTTTGCATTGTTTTGACCACTTGATAATTATTACAATTTTCCCTGTTTGACAAATCACACCCCCTCTCGCCAGATGTCTCAGATATGAGAAAGTAACAGCACTATGGGGAACTAGATTTAACGTATAAAAAAGGAGAAAAAAATCAGGGGCAAATACAGGGCTATATACACTTGCACCTATGTACATATAATCACAGTACTATGCCAACAGTGGCATATCAATAATCTTATCCAATTTGACACTCAAAAGGACATGCAACTGATCTTTGATATAATTTCAACCTAGCATCAGTAAAATAGTATAACAAGCAACATAAAACGTGACAATCTCAACAAATTCAGTTAATATTCTTGGTAATTTCCTCTCTCCTGCTGAGGCTGTCAGGAACCTTGACATGGTATATGGTTTGATAGTGATTTTTCTTTTTGTGGCTCTTTCAAAATATCTGTAAGTCCTCTTTTGCTCAAGTCCTGGATCTTATAGCTGCAAATACTGTAGCTGGTAGCCACCTTGACTACTGTAACTCCTTGTTTTAGGAGTCTCTCTGCTCTTGATCTTTGTGAACTGCAATGTATTCAAAATAATCTTGCTAGAATAGCTTCCAATACCACAAAGTACTCACACATCACTTCTGTTAGAAAGACTCTCCATTGGTTGCCTGTTGAACATCGTTCTATATTCAAGACTGCCTTACTGGTGAACAAGTTAGTACAAAGTGATTATTCAAAAAAAATTGTATACAACATATTGTTCAAAATACATGTAAAAGCTAATAGTGTGTTGCTTGAAGTCCCATATTTTGCCACTTCAGTAGTCTACTGAGCATATTGGCCTCAGCTTTGCTTATGGTGGTCCAAAGATTTTGAATGATTTTCATGATGATGTACGTTTGGCCAGCTCCCTGCACTCATTCAAAATAAAGCTCAAAACATATCTCTTTGCAAAGGAGATTTTTTGTTGAATGTTGCATTTTGTTGCATGTAGACAATGTTGGCTGTGGTCATATTGTATATATGTAGACTCTTTGTGCCTATATACATACAAGTAGTCCCTTTTGTGTATGTGTGGGAGGGGCATACATGACTAACAACTGGAGAGCTAAGTTCCGTTATTTGATTGCTTGATGGAATTTACACTTTTTACAGTGTGGTTTGAGGGGTCAATAGCACCCATGCATCAAACTTTAACTTTCTTTCTTTTGGTAATATTTTTTGTCTAGATTACATTTATTTTAGCTGCCATAAATAAAATTTTAGCATCACTTATCAGTCTGGCTGTCCTAAACTTCATCCTAAGAATTTATGCCTGCACCAACATTTGCCCCATTTAATCTTTCGAAATAATGAAGTATGATAATGATAACTAATACACTGCCCTCAAATGTGCTATGACTGGAGGTCCGTTACTTTAGATAGCAAACTAAGAACACAGCGTTGTGATAAAAGACAGAGTAATTTTAATTTATCAGTTGGTTTTACTGTCCTGTTTGGATGACTGTCCGCAGGTGCAATAAGAATTAATGACCGTACATCTGTGGTCAGTAGTATAAAAACACCTTCCCCCCATATTTCCTGAAAGCAATGATTAATAAAAGATGAAAAGAAATCTATTTCTTCTGTTTATGTTCTGCAGAACTATTATGATGGATATTTGTTCCAATTCGTTACAATGGAATTGAAGATAAAGAGGAACCCGAGGTATTTTGAACTGAATGTTATCATGCCTGGAGTGTTACTCTCTCTACTGCTGGTACCGATGTTTCTCTTACCAGTAGATTCTGGCGAGAAAATTTCACTTGGTATGTATATTTCTATTACTGAATCATTTTAAGTATAATAGGAAATCTTTGCAAATATGAGTGTGCAGCTTATGTATTATAGTGTTAATCTTCATGAGTGACATATTTATTTATATGTCTTATGAAGGATGATTTAATTTTATTATCCACCATTTTGTATGAAAGAATAAACATAAACTAATTCCCTCTTTGAAGAAATAATGCAAACAAGCTGACACATACATACGGAACCCAGGAAGGGACAATTTATTTATTTAGGGTTTTACATCGCTTTCAACACTGTACAGGTCATATCGCAACAGGTAGTTGGGAGGGCAGGGGAAACCAGTACATACAGTTGGTCAAGGTTCTGTACTGTAAACTGCAGACCACCGGCAAGCAACTACCAGCTTTCCCACTTGAGGTTGGGCCTGGAACCAAACCCCGATCTCAGAGGTGGGAGGTGAGAGTGTTACCACTCTGCCATTGCCCCCCCCCCCCCCCCAGGAAGGGACAAAGAACTGTTTCATTTTCATATTTTTATCTTGTTACCACAAGTTAACAATTCGTTACCACAAGATACTAAGTCATTCCCACAGCTTATTAAGTCATGATAATGAGATATTAAGTTGTGGGAATGAGATACTAAGTCGTGGGAATGAGATACTAAGTCGTGGGAATGAGATACTAAGTCGTGGGAATGAGATACTTACTTGTGGGAACAAGATGTGGGCACAAGTTAGAATCTTGCTAAATCAAGTATCTTAATTTATTTACTTGCTAACTCGCTAAATCTAGTTATATATCTCGATTTATCAATTTAGTATCTGGATCAAATTATGCATCTCCATTTATTCACTTTGCAGTTCAATAAATCATCTAACGCATCTCAATTAATTGACTTAGCTATTGATAAATAGATTTAGGCAACTTAATTTATCTACTTAGTAGCTTCATATATTGACTTACATTTAGGACCAATAACAAAGGAGACAGGCCAGAAAATGTTCAGTCCCCAAGATCCCATAAGACCATAAACAGTAGGTAAGGACGTAAGTGTTTATTATAATACAACAGTGGTAACGTGTGGAAATGTAACTAAATCTAATTGCATATACAGCTCATACAATTTTTAAGAAATTGGAAAACATAAATGACCATACTAAGTGGATATGCAAGTGACCATTATAATCAATAAACATAAGCAGTAATCATAATATTAACACATACCAATGCTGTAAAGCAATTCAAGTCAAGATTACTAAAATCTACCTAATAAACTAGTGACTTGGTCACACAGCTAAGAATACACTAGCAAGCTTAAAAAATACAAACTAAAATACAAGTCATACATCGGTGAGCTTGTCAAGTATCAGCATTCAATCAAAACATTCACACTAAGAATTACTTATGAAGTAATATGAAGTCATATCTTACACATATAATTACAGTTAAGACACAGTTAAGCTATATCATGAATATATTACAAGTTCATTCCAAAAGGTCAATCAGAATACCAATTCCAAGAAAATTTACTTTTGGGGCAAAACTTGGCCAGGATGCTAAACATCCCAAAAAGTTGAATTATTTCAAACCAAGTTGTATCAAAGCCAAGTTTCTTTGCTTCAAAGTCAAATCACCCGCAAGTTAAAAGCTCACTGCCAAATGAAACTTTCATATTTTAACCCTTAAGGGTTATGGAGGTCAGATGAAACACCCATTCAGGAGGTCAGTCTCACTTCATACAGATGGTTGCAAACAGCCAGCAGACAACTAAGGCTATTAAGGGCTGGAATTAATCACACAACCGAATCACCCACAAGGAGAAAGGTCACACAAAGGTCACAATAAGGCCACAACCCAGTGAAGCCAGCACCCTTTCACAGTTTTTAAATAGGCTTACAATTATCATACAGCACTAATAGACTAAAGTTTCTTGTAAACTTAAAATATATATGACCAGTAGCCAAGCAAACACCTGGCAAGTACAACTAAAAATAATAATGCAGTAATACAGTGTGGCATCAGTAGAATAAAGTAACTTGGTAATATAAGATAAAGAATTTGGCAATATAATACATTACTACTGTGGCAACACCAAAAATAATTGAATCTCAGCCCATAATGGCTCCAAAGAAAATATATAAGGACCCTAACAAATTAAAGGGAAAATTTGCAAAATAACTCAATTAAAATTTTACATTGTCCAAGATAATCAAATAAAATATAAAAACTATAGTTTTCATACTTTTGTGAAAACAAATTACCCAAACACCCACCAAGAACGTAGGTGTAGGTTGAAAGCTTGGAGCAGGAGAGAGGACAGATGTGACTTGGTGGTGATGTAACACCAAATACATTCAGAGGCTTTGCTTTCTTGCTTCAATTAGGACGTGATGGCCAAAGGCCCAGGAGGCTCCAGATCTCCCAAAAAATCGTAATGACTCTTTTGAGATGCTTCTCACCATGCTATCACTAAGGGGAATATTAACACCCTTTTCAAAGATACAAAACACTCATTTTTGGATCCAGGAACCAAGTCCAACAATTCCTTAAGAGCAGTAACAAGACATTCCGCAGATCCTGGTAGAGTGGAAATTGAAATCCTAACCACTTTTTGCCATCCAAATCGTTGATAATATTGGTTCCACTCTAGTGCAAATACTCAAGAAAAGTCAATAGAATATCAACATTTACCTGACTTGTTGGCAACCCAGAGGCCATCAAGAAGACCAAATAATCAGTAAGTATCCTCTGATAGACTGAAGTAAGCCGGCAGACGCCTGGACTGCACAGATAATAAGCCTGAAAAGCTAAATGTCATTATTTAAACAAGTTAAATCAATGTAAGTGGGAATAGAAATAGGATCCGAACCATGATTTCGACAGATCCCAAGAAGATTGGTCAAATTTACATCTAGATAACAAATCAGCTATGGCATTATGTTTGCCAGGTATGTGCTCAATATGTATGTTATTATGAAATAGGGCAGACAGAAGCCAAGTATTTCCTACACAAGTACTCATTATTGCATCCCTAGTTCTACATGAGACCAAGACCTCCCCCACAGCCATGTTATTGCATTTAATGCGCAATTTTTATTAGCTCATTGTGGGCCCATATTTTTAATGTCACAACAATGTTCAGCATATCTAAATGAACAATAGTGTATTTAAAAGTTTTGGTATTGGAAGACCATAACATTGGCTGTCATCAATGCCACCAGGCCTGTCAAACAAGCATAAAGATGCAATTCGGCATTTATTGGTCGGACATCACAATAACCACTCCATTAAATTGATTCAAAATGTGAGAAATCAGTTAAGAGGATTAAAAACATCATCAATGAGGGTTGCTTATGCTTTATCACCCACTTTTCTCACATGTTGCAGCATGTGATTCAAAAAGTCAGGTGTCACACAATTTTAGACATACAAGAGTTCTAGTATCTGTGTAGATAACACTACCAAGGCAGACGACCGAGGTGAATGGTGGAACCAAGTTTTTACACTTATATCAAGTGGTAATTCATGCACATTATAGAGAGCTTTTCAAAAGCTTGAAAATTTTTCAAGGGGTACAATAGTATATTAAATCATTCATATAATTAAACGGGTCAGAAAACCCATAATTTTCATGATAAATAGGGTCAACTTAAGTTGGCGAAAATTACGATTAATGTTAATTTTACACAACAAAGATCTAGGTCCTAGTTCAATTAACCTATTTGCAATATTATCTACTGAAGGGTGATTCAAAACAGATTTAGAACTAAAATAATATCGTTAGTAACTCCAGTATTGACAGATTGAACTTTAGGCCAACTAAGGTCAACTATTGTTCACCTAATAACCGAATCCTGTTTTCCCCTAGTCATCAATGGAGAAATATGAAATAAATGGGCTTTCGATCAAATAGGCCCAGAATTGCTTCATGACTCAATTCTTCATTAACGTATTTTGACATCTTTATCAAAGTCAATAGCTGAAGTATGATTGATCATAGTAGAGCATAACCCTGAAGTCCTGTCAAAAGCCAGAGGAAATCTGAATTCCACTAAGTCCACAAGCTGTTTATCCCACAAATTTTACGGTAATGTGTCCACACCTTAATATTCAAGTTAGACTTCACAGGAATTTGAATGCCCAAGTAATTTATGCCCTTGTTCCACCAAAGGATTAAGCCCCGATCCTGTCGGCGACCCTTAATCGTGGGTAGTCTTGGAAAAAATGGAAAAAAAATTTACCAATGGGGTGGAAGACAGAATCGGTATGAAGGTCTGGGATTAACTACAGATCGGCCTCAGGACGCCCCAGGAGGCCCCTGACAGTCCCTAACTGGTCTGGGACTAAGAACAGACTAAGCCATTTTTCTGGTCGGTTTGAACCACGATCCTGTCGTAGACAAACTGACTGGGTCCCAGGACGCCTCAGGCCTCCTGGGACTAAGCCCCGACTAACCCAGGATTAAGTCCCGAACCCACAAGGTGTCCTGAGGCGTCCCCAGGCGTCCCCAGACCGAGATAGCCGATTTTTGCTTTGCAATGGGACTAAGGGTCGCAGGAAGCCTGGGACTAAGGTATAGAGGGTCTGGGACTAAGGGTCGGCGACTAAGGGTCGCAGGCGGCCTGGGACAACATAGGACTGTGTAAATTTGATCTGAGGCCTGAGGAAGCCTGGGACTGGACATTTTGTTTATGGCGGGAAAAAATAATAGGTTGGGGTCGGGAGAAATATCAAACATGTTTGATTTCTCACACGGCCTCAACCGACCACAACCGACCCTTACAGGAAGCCTGGGACTAAGCATATTTTTGAAACCGACCCTCAAAAACCCTTAATCGGGAGCCTTAGTCGTGTGGTGGAACACCCACATTAGACAGCAAGCGAGGAAGAACCAACCTGTGAAGAAGCAATAGATCAGAAATATGGGCATTATTTGTACAAGAGTCAATATAAGTAGTCAAAGAGGTGGGGGAAATCACACCAAAAGCTTTGTCCTTCTGTGATTTGCACACAATGTAATTATCATATAACTATGGCTTTATCAAAGTCATCCTAGCTATCAGAATCAAGTTCCTGCTCTGATGAGTCAAGTTGAGCTCAGTGCGAACTCATTTTGGGTCAAAAATAAATTCTCAGTGGGGCCGTCAATTAGATTGTAACTTTGCTTAGCATGAGATCTGATAAAACTGGAAGTAACCTGATAATCTACAGTGTTATTTGATATTTGCTGAATGAGTAACTTGGGAAGTTTTCTCATTAGGTGCGCACCCTTAGTCGCCACCAGAGGTTTAATAAGTTTTTCACTGCCTCCCTGAGTGTAAGTATTTGGCTTAACAACAACAGCTACGTTTCTACCAGCAACAACAGGCTTCCACATATTACTATCTTTAAGCCACTGTTTCCATACTGCCTGTCAGGCCCCATAATCTGTATCCACATTAATATTATTAACAGAACAACTATACACAGTACTGATTTTTTCCAATCCTATCAATATTTTTCTGGACATAATTAGGGTGTGATAAAGCCCTGTTGACCATTTCCATGGTATCTCATTTTTTTGAGATTTTTGCCTACAATCAAGAGCACTATTTGCACTAATTTCCCATCGTGGGAAATATGAGCTCCATATGTCTATAGAAAATGTCTTCTGTTTTGTGGTGCTTTGAAAAATTACAAGATTTGTCATTGAAGTACACAGAACATGGATTTAGCACTTTTCTGCTGGGACAAATTTTTCACGAATTTTTGACTACCATTGCCAAGCTTAGTAGGAGGATGATGCTTTTGAGTAATACCTTTTCAGATCCTGTCGACTTTATCAGTTTACAACCAACTTGTAATCTGGCCTTGCTCCATCTGACATAGAAACACTGCATGGCTGGCTTTCGCTGCTCACCACGAAAAATCATTTGAATCATCAAGCAGAAAAATTAAATAATTTAATGTATGATCTTTTGTAACCTGACAATTTTCTTCCCTCATAACACTACAAAAATCAGCCATTCTCTGTCTCATGTTGAGTTATTATAAGTAACCGTGTCTTTGGTATTTATGGCTAAAATGTAATCATCAGGCCATTTGGTCAGATCCATTATCTCCTTCCCATTGGGCACGTGGTGCTTTCTGAGATTTTTTAGAATTATGTTTATGTTTTACAAAAGGGGAAGGATCATCTGAATCAGTACTATCCCCAGAGGTCAAAGTATCAATAACAGATTCAATATCTCTTTTGAAAATTGAAGGGTTACCTGCCAATCTGTGCTAATGAAGTGCTGCCATATCAATTGACGTATGTAGATAAAGACAAGACCTAATAAAAAATCAATTTACTTTAAAAGAAAAATAAAAAAAAAATTTTAAATTATTTTATAAAATTGCAGTCTGGTCTTGTCAACTGCCAGTTCAAATCTGGCCATTATCTCTGTGACCAAAGCAAGGGCCAAAGCCCTGACCAATCACAAACCGCCATGTGTCAGTTAACCGACAAATTATTTCACAGGGGTGAAACAAAATGAGGGGTGAAGGAATGATTAAGGTTTGCACCTAAATGCCAACCAGCAAAAAACTATACCTGTTATCACTACTTGTTATCAAAGTGTCATAAATAATGTGGTTGACATACTTACACTAGAGCCAACCTGTCGGTAACTAAGGAATTTTCGAGGGCCGGGAGCAATGTTTACATAGTCGGTTAGGGTCGGTTGTAGTTTACAAGCCTGTCGGGGAGAGTCATGTTTGATATTTCCCCGACCCTCCCCAACTCTTGTTCCCAACCTAGGCTCCACCCCCCCCCCCCCCCCTCCCCGGTAACATGCTTGGCCTAGTCACTTCCCGTTTTGTCTTATCACTTCCAGGCTTGTCCTAACATGAAGCCAGCGTGTCTTTGGCAACTTAAGTACTTCCCATTTGCAGTCCATTTCCAGCATGATGTGGATGAAAATATGACAAAATATTATGTCAGCACTGACAAAAACAGTGCAAGTGATCATAGTTTTGAAGTTAACAGATAGTAAAGGTCCACATGTATGCTTTAAATAATTGACAAACCTTAAAAGTGGTTTATTTAGTCACATAATAAACACAGTCCCCCCCTCCCCCGGGACACAGAAACACACATCGCGAGCATAGTTTTATTACACATAATTATCACAAATACTAATTTACAAAATTACTAATTACTAGTTACTATACTTATGTACAGACCAATGTATGATATAAATACAATTACAGTAATGTATATCAATTACACATGACACATTCTAAAATACACAAGGTTAAAGCTACATAGCCCACATTAAGGTTACCACATACTTCAAAAACATGAAAAACGCATTAAGACTGCCATAGTATAAGGACTGAGTACAAAAATAGATAACAGTAAATGAGATAACCAAACCCACAGCCGGAGCAGGTTCAAGATTCAACCCCAATGACCCTGAGCTAAGGTTAAAGATCAAATAACACTTACATAGGTCATCCCTGGGTAAGTATAAGGATACCGAATTACTTTTGGTAATTTAGTGGGGTTAAGTTAAAATACATATGGAAAACCCTCAAAAGCCCAACAGTAGGGGTAGTTACATGCAGTCCCCCCAAAGTTCCCCAACACAGTGACAAGAGATGAGGGTACTTGTGTTTATTACAATAACAAGTGTATAGATATAAGATGTACATAAGATTATACACACTAATACTAAAATATGTACAGGTCCCAGAGGTTTACACACGAGTATACACACATGTAAATATTTATGAATAAAGTGAATAAACTATTACTACACATGTATGCATCATGAATAAAGTAAATATAATCATACAATGATAAACATTTGACCAGTGAATACGCCCCTGAGTGTGACCCCTGGAAGGTCAGCAGGTCATATTAGGTCAAGAGGTCAGACTGCTGCCAGTCTGACCCAAGGTCATATTTTCCGACCAAGGTCAGGGGAAGGTCACACTGATGAGGGGGACAATTTTACTGGAAATGGAATTTTAATTCACATTTTATATGGCACTGTGTAAACTGACATTTTTTACATTGATGTATATCTTCCAAAACATGTATAATGGTTTGGTGATGTAATATAGGGGTTATATGGAGGTAGGACTTTTAGCCCAGTGATAATTTACATACTATGAAAAAATCCCTCAAACCCAAACCATACATTTATGAGGCTTTACTTAGACAGCTAGCATATCTTGAAAAGTAGAAGCAACCAAAGAATGTTTAGTCATATCTTCCTGTATGTAGCGCCAGACGCAATCCGACGTCCAGGTGCCCTGCACCTTGATATCTTGCAAGGGGACATTGGCACTGAAGGCCAGGGAGGCACCTGAACGCCGGAAAGCATGAAAGGTAAAGAAATGTGGTGGAAATTGGAGTTTGAGATTAATAAGTGACAGTGTCTTTCTGATTTTTGAATCAATGAGGACTTTCCAGCCAGTGGGATACTTATACTGAAACAAAGGTTGATTCTCTGACGGATTATACAAAGATATTATGTTTTAAGGGCATGATAGGGACATAATGGACTCTTGCCTAAGTTAGGTAGGGAGATTTTGATTTGATCATGAGTTTGAAGAGTTTTGGTCCATTTCACCAGTATTTTTACATATTTTCTAGCGAAGAAAATGTCACCAGCAGCCAAGTGTCTGGATACATCAAAGGAGGAGAAAGAATGAGGGGCCAGGTTTGATAGTCTAAAAAAACCAAAAAAAGCCACCAGAAATATGGCTTTAAAATGGGACCCATGTATAATGTGTCACAACAAGCAACAATTTTTTGGAGAATTTCTACTGATATGACATTTTTTGTGGATAGACAGACTGGTCTGTTCACTTTGATGGATTTTATATAATATTTTAGTCTTTTATCATGTAAACTGGCAGAGTTAAGACCTAAAAGATTGAAATTAGCTCTGATGGCAGCCAGGTAATTTGCCAGCATATTTACTGATGTTTTGTTATAGGTTAGACACTCTAAGAAGGCCAGAAGGGTATTTGCGTCAACACTTTCAACAGCAATACTCATGTACACACAGAAACTAACAAAAGTTCTGAACATGGCACCATAGGCTTTAGCTGTGGAAGGCCTGAATACATCTTGTAACCTTGCATTTGCTTTTGTGGAGAGCCTCCTCAGTCTTTGGTTATCTGAAACAAAGTATAGTACATGTTAGATTTCAGCATCAATTTCTAGGGCCTGAAGGCCAGCCAAGACCCAGTTTGGGCTTGGGACTAATACACTAAGTTCAGCTGAATTTGAGGGACTATTTGTCCATCTAGACAGCAGGTCAGCAGTTCTGTTACTTTTGCCTGAAACATGAGTGTAAGTAAACTGTATGTCATGAATGGCAGCCCACAGCCAGATATTGCGGGCACAGGCAGCCAGGTAGGCATCTCGGGCTCTGCCTGACCTCAGGACGTTGACTACTGCAAAATTATCACAATGAATAAGAATGTTTTTTCCTTTCCAGTGAGTACAGAATAGCTTTACTGCTACTAATATGTTTACCATTTCAAGGTGGACTATATTTAAGCCTTTGAACCCAAGAGGTATGGGGATATGGTAGACCATATTTGTCCAGACACCTCCAAGACCTTGAAGGCATGCATCTAGATGGACCTGATGATCAGGTTTTTCATGATCATAGAGGGACACACCATTGTACAGAGGGAGAAATCTTTCGAACCACCTTAGATCTCTGTGGAATTCAGGATTCAAATGGATTCTGTTTTGACCATGGTATTCCCTGAGTATGTGAAGCATTCTGTTCAAAAAATAACGAGCAGGCCTTACACATTTGTGAATATAGAGTAAATGACCCAGAAGGGACTGCAACTGACGCTTTGTACAGTATTTTTTATTTTTCCATTCACTGACAGTGTCACAAATCTGACGCATTTTTGACTCAGGAATAGATATAGTACCTTTTTCTGTATCAATTTTTACACCCAAGCATACAGCAGAAGTACTGGGAGGTACCAGTTTCTTCTGGCTGATAGTGAGACCAAGACGGTCCAGGAGGTCATATAGGTGGTCATATGAGCATTTTGCGTCGGACGGAACGCCGAATCCGACGTAGTCGTCGACGTAGTTTATGACGCCATGGCCAGCGCGACGCATCATGAAGCGGACGGCGTCGCTGACACGCTGGAAGATCTGAGAGCCATGTCGACTCCCAAACGGAACGCAGGTGTCGACGTAGACGTGATGCCAATGTAGACCTAAGAGATTATAGTCCAGGGGGTCAACTTTGATATGCCTAAAGGCTCTGCTTATGTCTATCTTGTATATATGAGCACCCCTGCCTAGAGATCTGAGCCTATCAGTGATGTGATCCACAGTTGGAAGAACTAAATTAAAGTCAGTGCCCAGATAAGTGGTTTTGTCGATGCCTGAGTTCACAGACTGACCTTGGGGCCAGCTAAGGTCAATGATGACCCTTCTGTTTTTTGAGTCTGGCTTATCTCTTGACATGAATGGGGATATATGACCATTGGGGCATGGATGATCTTTAAATGGGCCTACAATGGCATTGAAACTCATTTCTTCTGCAATATAGGCATCTATATCCCTGGGATATTCAATGGCAGACTTGTGATTTTTACCTTCCCATTGGAGGGGTGACAATCGGTTAAAGTCTAGGGGAAAGCCAAATCTCAACAGGTCCAACAACTGGGTGTCCCAATAGCCTTGTAGTTGTTTTTGCCATTCATCCAAGTGCAATTGAGTGTCAACTTTAACTCTGGCTTGGAGAAAATTTGGTTTTCCAGACTTTAAAACAATGTTGTGAGCTTTAATAGGACAATAATCAGCTAGTTCATTTACTACATCAGATGTGGCTTCTTGAAACTGGCTGAGAGGTATGAAGCCGAATTCAAACTCAGTTTGGCTTCTCCAAGCCCTAGTGATTTCATTGTCGATTTGTTTCCATGATTTCCTATCAGGAGTGACATTCAATATGGAGTGCAAGTATTTATCATCAAGGCCATTGATATCAAAGATCTTAGACTCATGAGAGTCACTGCTTTCACTGTAACCTTGTTCAATATCAAAGTCTTTCTGGCCTGCTACATGGCAGACAAGGTCATTATGAACTACTTGGGGAGCTTTTTTATTAAGGCTCATGCCAGCAACAGTAGTAATTGCGTTTAGACTTGTTTGGTCATAATCAAGGGAATTACTAGTGCAGTCTCTGGGTTTGCACCCTGTATCGTGATTATTTGTACTGGCCTTAACCACTTCAGCATAAGATTTCTCATGATCCTGACAAAACCGTACTTTACTACCACAAGGGACACGCTTTTTTGTCTGAATTTGAGCTGGTAAAGGTCCTTTCAGAGCACGTAGACCTACCTCAACTGCTATTTGCTTTGGCATAGCCATCAATGCATCAATCTTTTGATTACATGCATACACAAACCTCGTTCTGAATTGTTTTTTGTTCTCAACATTAGTATTCACATTACTTTCAAACGACCATTTTTCAGTAACTTTTGAAAAACCAGAGGCACCATGAGAGATATTACTGCTGCCCTGAGTGAGAGATGATTCAGGACAGCTGGTTACTCGTTTTTTGAACGTTTTGCCCAGGTGCATTCTTTTTCAGAATGATTCAGAATCTTCCCCCTTTCTAAACAGGTGGCACAGATATGCCTTTGCCACTTACCATTGCTCTCATGGTCCTTCTGAAATGTACAAGTCCCACTTTGAAATGGTTTACAGAACCAGGGTTTTCGCATATTGCCTTGTTCAGATGTTTTTGCCCAAGATTTTGGATTTTGTGAATGCCTTTGGGCATGAGCTCTTCTTATTCTATCAATTTTGTCCGAATTATCCCAAGAAACAGCCCCCCTTTCCATATCACATAATAAGACCGCATGGGCGGCTTTTGCGTTTTGCCAAGAAAAATCTGTGGCATCAGCCATAATATCTGCCAAATATTGTAACATTTGATCTTTTGTTTTGTGAGATTTTTCATCTAGGATATTTTGGGCAAATCCCTGAACCCATTGGGTTAGATTTAATTGGTCATAGGTCACTCTTTGACAGTTGTGCCCGCCCAGAATTGTGTCTTGGGGCCATGCCACCTTGTTTTTCACTACACAGTCAACGTTACCACCTCTTTTAGACTTTAAGTCATTTTTACCTGAATTGGAAGCACTGGCTTCCTGTAATTGACGCAACCTCTTATCTACCTGTTTTTGAATGTCAGAGGAGGTTTTCAATACACTTAAACTGGGTACAATTGACTCATCAGATGACGACTCAGACTCAGAACTAACATTGTTTTTACACTGCTTTAATTTACTTTTTGAAAAGTTACTTAGCTTCCCAGTCCTTTGATGCGTCGTTTTCTTGACGGTTGCCACATCCTCTTCCACTGAATCCAACCTTCTGTTTACTTTCTGCAATTCTTTCAGTATCTTGACTTGAATACTGTCCCCTTGATACTGCAAATTTTCTGCGTCAGATGATACCAAGGACATGTCAGAGGACGAATCATTTGACACCTGGGTGGCTGGGGAAGTTGCTGGTACATCAGTATCTTGATTTCTTTTGCAGTTCCTGCCCGTTGGTGGCACATGCTTACAGTCACATTTTCTACACAACTTCTTGTTTGGCATTTTTAATTTCACTTCCTGATATTTTATCAATTATTTTTTAGTCTATGTCCTATATATCTGAAACATAAAATTTTCTGAAGTACGCTGTCCCCACAATTTTAGACTTGACTTAACAGGAGGGCAAGTTTTGAATTGAAAATTTTCAGCTATACATGATAATTCGAAATTTTTGTCACAACAAAATATTGAAAAGGATGACAAAAATATAGGTTAGACCGTCCCTCATAGGCAGAAAGTCAAGCATAAAGTCGTGTGACAGCTCCTCTTCAATGTAGTTCACACAGAAGTCTAGACATAGAGTTCACAATTCAACAACTTGTGCATTCCCGCAGTTTAAGTTTACACTCAAAGTCCAGTTTTTCCACAAATCATTCCACACCAGTCCCGTCAATAAAATGATGCATAAAACAGACTAAAATCTTAAATCATTAAAAACATAAAATAACATAAGTTCATGACTAATTTTTCCAAGATACCGCCTGGTTTCTTGCCCAGTAAAAGCTTTCAGTTTTTACAATGTTACTGGTTCAAGAAACCAAGTAGGAATGAAGAAAGTTTACACTTTTCCCCGGCTTCCAATATGGGGAGCCAATAAAATAAGGTGTTTACATTGTTTCCTAGAAATAAAGGGATTTCCTGGCATGAATTACAAGAAAAAACCCCAAACATCAGTGAGTCAAATTGATGGACCAATGAATTCATATGTATACACCCTGTTACTATGACAAGGGGTACCCCCACCCAAGTGTAAACACTTAGACTGGTATCCTAACCTTTTTCTAGGGAACTGAGGGACTGACTTCCCCGGTGCCTAGACACCAGGGCTGACTATGAACTAGAGAGGCAAAAGAGGAGGCAATATGGGCACTATGAGAGTTGTCTTGCTGTATATAGGTCCAGACACAATCTGACGCCCAGGAGCCATGATGCTTGATACTTTGGATGGACATTTTATGCAAGGGTAGCTCCTGAGCGCCGGAAGGTTGCCAGACTCCAGCAGAGGGAACTTGGAACAAAGATTCACTGGGTGTAGGGTTGTATGCTTTAATGGCTGTTTTCAAAGCTTTAACAGGACACAAAGGAGAATGTTTTAATTTAGGGAGAGTGATAATATGAACCTTGTCTCGGTATTGTAGAGTTTTGGACCATTTTATAGTAATTTGCATTGATTGTGAATGAAAAGTGATATCTGCAATGGTCATGTTTCTAAAGGGATCAAATGCACTAACAGAATGGCGAGCCAGATTAGAGATCCGTAAGAAGCCAAAGAATGCTATCAGGAATACAGGCTTGAACACAAAACCAAACTGGATCTCATCACATAACAGTGTCAAATGCTTGAGAGTTTCCAAGGACATGACATTCCTCCTTACCACGGCTAGAGGGCGATTTATTTTCAATGCTTTCACAAAATACCTTACACATGGGTGATCCAGATACAGGTAGTCCAAGCCATACATGATAAGACTGGCCCTAATGGATGAGATATTATTAGATACCATGTGAACCGAAACATTATTTTTTACCAAATATTCAAGATATGCCAAAACCACACCTACATTAACATCATGCAAAGATTTCTTCAGGCAAATTCAAAAATCCACAAAATTTCTGAACAAGAGTTCATAGCAGCGCCTGGTCTTTGGTCTTAGAGAGGTCTTAACCCTGGCACAAGCCCCAGCCATCAACCTGGAGAGCTGCTTCTCATCTGAAACAAAGTGCAGAATACTAACAGCATTTGTATGTATGTGTACCAAAAGCAACTGTTTATATCATGTCTACACTATATTTCATAATCTAATTCCAGCAGAGACGGATTGGTATGCAATCAAATTGGGGTTTCCACCCAGGCCCACAACTGGGCCACCTGTTGTTGTGTATTCTGCCATCTTGACAGGAGATCAGCGACCTGATTGTTTTTCCCCAACACATGCGTATAACTAAGGTTAATGTCATTCTGGGCCATACATTACCAAATGTTCCTAGCACATGTTGTTAGGAAAGGGTCTCTGGTCTTACCATTATTGAGGACCTGTACCACAGCAGCATTGTCACATCTGACCAGGATGGACTTATGCTGCCAGTCAAGAGCAAAGATATGAACCGCCACTAGTATATTGACCATCTCAAGGTGTACAATACCTAAGTTTTGAAAATGCTTGACCACTGGCAAGTGGTAAACTTTGTTATTGTATCTGCCACCTAAACCAGTAAGACAGGCATCCAGCTCCAGAACTCCAAAAACTGGTTTATGATCAAAGAAAGACCTGCCTTTGTTCTTGGCTAAAACTTATCAAACCAACGCAAATCCCTCTTAAATTTAGGGGTCAGAGTGATAGACGAGGCGTCATAGTTTTTCCTGAGGAGTTTCAACATCCTGTTTAGAAAATATCTGCCAGGTTTGACACACTTGTGGACATAAAGAAGGTTGCCTAGAAGGGACTGCAACTGCCTCTTGGCACAGAAATGCTTTTGTAACCACTCTTTGATGCTAAGCACAATCTGACACAATTCAGGTATGGACACCATACATTCAACACTGTCCATGTCGACGCCCAAACACGTCACTTTTGTTGCAGGACTGACCAATTTTTTTACGCTAACCTCAAGACCTAATTTTTGAAGCAATTCCAGTAAAGCGTCATAAGAATAACAAGCGACGCTCAGCATCACGGCCGCTATAAAATCGTCTATGTAGTTCAGCACTGTAAACCCTTGACGACGCATCATATGACATATGGCGTCACTGAGACACTGAAAAATTTGGGAGCATTGTGTCGACATACATGACACCCTTCCAGTTCAAACCCAGCAAGTCATAGTTGTGGGGATCCAGCCTGACGTGACGGAATGCCCTGCTGACGTCAATTTTGTATAGGTGGGCTCCCTTACCAACTTTCTTGACTACCTCAGTGATATCATCAATGGTGGGAAATGAAAGGACAAAATCTGTACCCAGATAAGAATTCTTATCTACACCAGCATTGACTGAGTAATCTTTGGGCCAGCATAAGTCGATTATGACATGCCTATTGGTGGAAGTGCTCTTCTCACAAGTCATGAATGGGGAGAAGTGACAATCAGGAATGGGAGACTGAACATAGAGGCCTAATATGGCACCATACCTAAGTTTTTCAGCCAAATATGCGTCCACATCTGCTGGAAAGTCAAGGGCAGAAGTGTGATTTCTATTATCATGTCTGAGAACAGAAATCCAAATTTGAGTTATTGCAACAACTAGACATCCCAGTAGCCCTGAAGTTGGGCTTCCCACTCTACAATATTTAACTGGGACTTTACAGGGATACGACATTTGAGGAATTTATGTTGCCACTAGCCTTGACCTTTCTGTGACATTCAATTGGACATGAGACATATTTACTGACAGATTCATTACAAGGCAAGATGAAATCGGACAATGGTATGAAACCAAAATCAAATTCACTTTGGGCACGCCATAGTTTGAAAATATCACAAGCCATGTGTTGATTCTCACCAAGGGCTTTGCTAAGCTTTTTGCTGACAATGGTGTTCAAGTATTTGTCACCTTCCATACATTCATTAATGTCAAACAAAAGGGCTTGAAAAAAGTCTTGACCACCACCACCCCTTATGTATTGTCACATTTCTGGTTTTCATGTGTGATGGTGTTGCCACCAACAACACTATTCTTGGTTGAAATTGGCTCATGTATAGAGTCAATATCACACCTGTCTATCGCCAGTGAAACCTCTTTCATATGCCCCCCAGCCAAATGCCCCCAATTTAGAGTCAAGTTCAACCTGGGAGACCCGTGGGTGTACTTGGGGGGAAACACCATCACCTGTGGGTTTATTTGACATGACCTGGTGGACAATTTTGTGAGGGGTATCATTGTCATCACTAACATGGGGGGTAGGGGTGACACCGTCACACCATAACCCCTGTCTCTGTTATTGGGAACACAACTAGTTCTGTGAATGTGAGGGGCGTGGGTTATAACCTGTCTGCCCTGTGTCAATAGACGTCTCTTATTCCCTCTGGAGAACAATGCTTTGACATTTTCTTTCTGACACTTGGAATTGTAAAATATTCTAGTGGTTACTGTCACACTGTCACAATTCTTTTTACAATTTACACTATCGCTTGGCAGTGCCACAGACCTCCTGTCACACATCCCATTTGGGTAACATACATCAGACTTAGAAACATTGTCATTCCTTTAAAAATGCACTGATAACTTGACACATCAGATATTCTTTGTACACTGCTGCCCAGCTGACTTACAGTTGGACAGCCCCTAACTGGTTCTTTGTACTTTGATTTTTCTTCACAAAATGGCAGTCCTTTTCTGGATGACTAAGAAACCTGCCCTGAGATAATCAGTAAGAACATAAGTGTTTGTGAACCCTCCCCACAACCTCATGATCCTTCTGATGAGTGCACAAACCCAGTTGAAACTGCCTGCAGTACCAGGGCCTCCTGTGACTGTCAGACCCTTTTCCCCAATTTTGTTTGTTTGGTGCACTGTGCCTCTGGGCATGGGCACGCCTAAGTCTATCAATACAGTCAGAATCAAACCATGACAGGGACCCTCTCTCCATCCCACAAAGCGTCACAGCATGTGATGCTTTGGCATTCGCCCAACCAAAATCAGTAGCACCCTCCATAATGTCCCCAAGGTATGCCAGCATCCTATCCCTACATTTTTGATCACTTTCTTCAAATATGTTCTTCACCAACCCCTGGACAAATGGGTCAGACTAAGCTGATCATAAGTAATCTGCTGCCTGCTAGGGCCACCCAAAATGGGCTCATGGGGCCAAGCTACTTTCTTTTGGACAATGACATCTACAGACCCCCCCCCCCCCCCCCACTTTTAGATTTTATTTTACTAACATTACTATTACCTTCTGAACACTGTTTTGACTTCAAGATCTGCCATAGTATGATCTTCTTGACGCTGTACATGCCTAGAGGACCTCAATGTTGACAAAGATGGTAGTTGCATGTCATCCTTAGATGACGCACTACTTTCTGAAATAACCTTGTTTTTAACAAATGTCTTATCTTTTTTAACAACTCTAGCAGAAGTACTTAACTTGTGTTTGTCCTTCCTTGTCAGCTGGTGATCCCTTGACGCCGTCACTTGTTCCTCCACATGATCCAGTCTGTCATTGACCTTCTGCAGTTGCTTGAGTATCAGGAGCGGCAAGTCTGAAGTCTGATGTGCATCTGGGGCGGCTGCCAGGTCATCTCCAGAGCCACTGAGGTCCAACTGACCGGAGGCTAAAGCCTTCTTGACATGCAAGTCCTTCTTGCTAGTGGCTGTTGTACTGGTACGTTTGACTTCTTCTTTGACAACAAGTCCTGGTTCACCTGTTTATCACTTGATACATCACTGTTCACATCAGTATGTTCTGAGTTACTTCTTTTCTTGTTTTGACACTTTTTCCCTGTTGGTGGATAATGCTTCAACAAGCATACAGTACACCAATTAATTTTTATTTTTTCCCATAATGATGAGTTTACAGTTAATCTATATATACTGAAAGTACAGGAACAACGCCCTGAGGATGCAGTCCTAAGGACAATATCAGTCTTAGTTTGACTTTTTAACTGACGCAAGTTAAGTATTAGGTTTGACCATCCCTTTGTACAAGACCAAACAAAGCCTGAGGTTGTCTAATAAGAACTGTTCCAAAAACATTGACAGTTCAGTTCCAGCTGTTTCAGTGCAGAAAGTTCACACAGTACATGTAAACAATGTCTGTACACACAAATATCAGATGAAGTAATCAGAACATGTAAAACACTGCTGTATAATATTGTATAACACTAAAAATCGTCTCTTTGATAAAAACAAACTAAAAATAAATAAAATAAATCAAAGTGTTCAGTCCACACAAAAACAAAACATTTTCAAAAACATTTTCACAGTCCATTCTCGTTACTGGCAGATTCGAAAGTGAGGGACAAAGCCCCAAAATAAAGGTGAACAACTAGGTCAGCCAATCAGTTCGAATTTGTTGACCTGTTACTAAGCAGTGGGGTGTTACTAAAGGACAGGCTCCAGTGTTAACCAGCCAGTGTGTTACTTAAGGTAGTTGCAAACTTGAGGCCCCAAGGTGAGGAACTGACAAGCGTGATGTCTGAACACCACTATTGAAATTTTCGGCACATTTCACCGAGCAATTTTTAAAAAGTTAACAAACTATTTGGATCCAATTACAAGATATTTCTTCTCACTGTAAAAACCCATAAGCAGTTTTTGGGAAAAAAGAGGATCAAGTGTCAACCAATCAACAAATCGGAAACTAGGTCAATAGTAAATATTTTGATCCCATCACGTGACCAGAACTACAGCAGGGTCTTTCCCAGAAGCTCGAAAGTGGAGTATAAAAGGCAGCAACAAGCAAGAGGATTTCATTGTCACGTGAGATATTGTCAGAAGCACATCTTCCTCTGCTTGTTTGAAAAGAAAGTACCATTTTTAATGAAAACTTTCTATTTTAAGTGGCTTTTTCCTTCATAATCTGAAGCAGACATACATTCATTTATTTCTTATATAATATTAAAGCAAAAAACTGGAAACTATAATTAAAATAACAAAAAAGCAAAGTTGATTTGTTTATTGGACGACACTTGATCTTCCTTTTTCCCAAAAATTCATCAAAAACTGTATTGGCAATACCGACTGCACATCTGGTCGTGGTGATTCTGTATATTTCTCCAGTCCTGTCTGTTTTTCAGTACGGCTTGCTGGGACCTGCTACGGCTTGTCTGTTAGAAGTTTAGAGCTTGTTATAAACGTCCCCGACCCTACGTCTTGTCTGGGTAGTTACCATGTCCTGTCTGTAAGTGTACCATCTTGTTGGGTATTTCTTAACCAACTTAGCATTTTTGCGCCTTTTTTCTACGATCTTGGTTTTGTAGGGTCGGTTGCAGGGTCAGCTCCAGTGGAACAACCCCATAACAAAGAAGCAACAATTATACACCAACATGTATATTAACCAAGTCATAGACAAACACTACAATAAACATAATACTAAATCCACCTGTCGACTGTATATTATGCAGGTGTTCCACTGGAGCCGACCCTGTAACTGACCCTATGACTCCATGCTTGGTTGTTAAAGTCGTAGGGTCGTGGGGAAAAAAGGTGGGAAAATTGGTTGGTTATGAAATCCACGACAGGACGGTGCAGTTACAGACAGGACGTGATGGCCATCAGGACAAGACGTAGGGTTGGGGACGTTTTTTTGCATGGTCAGTCATAGAAGTACTACGACAAGCCCTAAACCCTTAACAGACAAGCCAGATCACAAACAGACAAGCGGTAAAGACAAACAGACAAGCCGGGAGCATGTTCCTGACCCTCCAAACAGGACTGATTGTTTTGGTGGGTTGGTATTTATCGTCGGGATCCAGAATCAGGATCCATGGCACACTTTATAAACCACCCCTCCCCTGTGATGTGCCACTCATTTCACACTTCAAAGATGACAGCAACACATCAAGAGCAACTGCTTGATCACTTGAGGGTCCTTTTGTTTTTATTGAGTTGAATATGTTATTATATATCATGATTTCAAAACACAGAAGATAGCAGAACCCAGCACCTGCCCAGCCAGTATCACCATCCCCCCCACTACCGAGGAGAAGGAAGCCACAGAATCCATGGGTCACGCCCTGGATACTGCAGAGGGAAGAGAGAGGTTGCTACAGAACACTCTTGGACTAGCTAATCACAACTGACACACCAGGCTACAGAAACTTCACCAGGATGGAACCAGCATTCTTTGAGTTGATTGGAGAAAGAATTATCCCCCATCTCAGGAAGTCAAGCACCAACTTCAGGAAGCCACTGGAAGTTGGGTTAAAACTGGCAGTTACATTGAGACACTTATCCACAGGGGAAAGCTACACTTCACTGCAATACCACTGGAGGGTCGGAAGAATGACCATCTGCAAATTTGTCCCCCAGGTCTGCAATGCCATTTTGAAAGAATTTCAACATGAGTACTTGATGCGTCCCACTGATCCTGAAGGCTGGAAGAAAATTGAAGAAAGATTTAGAAACAGATGGAATGTCCCCCATGCAGTTGGTGCACTAGATGAAAAACACATTGCTATGAAGAAGCCCAGTTAGGCAGTGAATATTTCAACAACAAGGGCTACTTCTCCCTGGTACTTTTGACTTTAGTCGATGCAGATTACAAATTCCTGTGGGTCAACATGGGGGCCAGTGGGTCATCATCTGAAACTTAGATATTCAATCACAGCAAACTGAAAATTGCGAATGGAACCTTGGGACTACCACCACCTGAACCACTTAGACCTGTGGGCCAGATCTACACTAGTTCCTCCTGGGGGAAGATACCTTTGCCCTTGGGCCTTGACTGGTCAAGCCATACAGTAGACAACAACTGACCAGAGAAGAGAGAATAGCCAACTACATCCACAACTACATAAGATGTTGGCTGTGCTGACGCTGATGAAGACCTTGATGGTTGCTGTACTTTGGCAATCACTGTAGCAGGCTGTGTTGTGGCTATCTGTGTAGGCTGCACAACTGGAATGGAAATGGTTGATGGTGGAATGGTTGAGTATCTGGAATATTGAGTGCGTATTCTGCTGTGGCCTGTGTTGCTTCTGGAGGTTGAAATGTGGTGACCTGTTGACTTGTTGTGACCTGTCTCTTGCGTTCTTCGGCCTTGTACAGTATTTCACTGAGAAACTTCCCTGTCTCATTCCTGAAGTTCAAAAAGTCTCCTCCAGGTGTTCAATCTCAGAGTGGAGATAGTTGCAGAACGACTGTCTTGGACTTGGAGTGGGGTCCTGACATGCACCCAGAAATGTGGAAATCAAAGACCTCATCTACTGGAACTAGTGCTGTAACGAGTTGACCGAAACTCGAGTCGTAACTCGATGGGTGATATTTGGGGATAACATCGGTTTACGCAATTTAAACTCGAGTTTTTAAGAAATAAATAATGATATACTAATCTTGTTACAAACTAGCACTTTTACAATTTATTTAACCATAAAGCCATAAAAATCAATGAGCAATGGTCGGTTTTTTATTTCCCTTATTTACGTGGCTGTTCCATAAAGTGCTCGTACATATCTGCACAATTTAATTGGCAACAAAATATATTTCCTTGCAATAAAATGGTACTAAACACAATTACGTAATGGCGGATCCCTTAATGACAATATTTGGACATTGTTATTTTATTTATATTTGTGTCATTCACTCGAGTTCAACTCGAGTTCAACTCGCATCTAACAGGCGATCCTCGATCTACAGAAATCACTAATGATTACAGCCTTAACTGGAACTGATCTAAAACTGGATCTGCAGCACTGGTAGTGGCGACTGTAGGTTGTCGTCGTTTAGGACTGGTGCTTGAAGGATGATGAGTAACATCTGATGTCATGCTGATTTCCATCTCAGATTCAGAGTCTCTGGAAGTTTCTGGAACTGAAGCTGTGGCTGCGGCTGCAGAAGGTCTCTGTGGTGACTTGAACATGGAAGACTTAGAAACTCCCTTCCTTCTGATGTGACCTCGTAGAAAACTGAAACTGTCCTTCAGCCAGGTCTGCCGTTCTGTGCTCTGGCACCAAACTGAATTGCCACCAGAAATAAATAGTGACAAATATAAAGGGACCAATGAAAATACAGGATACATTGGTTGTCAATGACCACAATACACAAGTGATGTAAACACTATCACACCTGAAATGGGACTGGTACCCAACCTTACACAAACAAGATCATCCTCAGCATGGGATCCAGGACTGATACATGCAGCGCCTGAACACTGCAACTAACAAAGACCATGTTTGACCTTGAATGTAGGGTTCATGGTCAAATGTGACCCCACCAAAAGATTCATGCAGTGTGGTGTCCTATAAGTTATTTTCACATCACAAACCTCTAAAACCAATTATAAAGGAGGTATAGGCATTAAAAATATTAAGGATTACAAAGGGGCTTGAAGAAGGGTCCCAAAGTCAAATCAATCAAAGGATTCAAGCCACTTGATTACCAATAACTTTATGTAAGTACGATAAAGGTGCAGTTAGACCATATGTTAGGTCAAACTCATAGCTTCTGTTCACTAGCACATAACTTTGGTGATCTTTGTGTATCATATTCTTTCTGAGAGCACAGTAATTTTCTGGGGTTTATATGACTAAGGTATTTTCCTTGAGGGTCAAATTAGGGTCCTCGGTGGCCTAGTGGTTAGCAAGTTTGCCATCTAATCATAGGCTGCCACCTCTGTGGGTTAGAGTCCCGCTAGTGGAAATGGTTAGGACCTGTTCCAATATGACCCTGGCAGTTAAATGTAAAACTCCAACTTTGAGGGTCAAGTTGATTTTATTTGCTTTGTACCTCCTGAAACCCTCATGTCCCAACTTACTGCATTTTAACATAATTATTGCCTGGGTGATTAGGTAAAATAGTAAGTCAGAATTGGAGGACTTTGCTGAAGTGAGTACAAGAAAAACTTAAGGTAACCTGTAACAAAACATTCAGTACTACTGTTTCAATGTTGCAGTCGAAATTCTATTCTTGGGAAAGGAAGTTTTATAATAAACATCTGTTTTACCTTATTTATTGGATTTCTATGTATTAACTATTTAAATATGCAACAAGACTAGATATTTACCCAACCATTATGTTGATATTTTAACTTCTCCTTTTTTCAGGTGTAACCCTGATGCTGGCCTATTCCATCTTCCTGTTGATGTTATCGGAGTACACACCTCAGTCTGGGCCTGTACCAAATATAAGTGAGCTTACCTCTTTTATCAGAAAAAAACACTTGTTTTATTCAGAGTTGTATGTTATCAACGTTTTTATGTCCTGTTTTTTCAACCATGATGTACAACCATTAATCTGTTTTAAAGTAAAATCTCAACTTTGTAAATAGTAGTAGATCTGGGCCTGTATACCTTAACATTCTTATACTTACAATAAGAATTTTTTTAGAATTTTTCTTAGAAAATTGTAAGGATAAGAATTTTTAGTATTCACTAAATTGTTATTCTTAAAATTTTTTTCTAATTCCTAGAATTTTGTCTAAGAATGATCAAGACCTTACCTAAGTTACGAAATAGGTGACATATTTCATGTTTTTATATCAATTGCATACAAATAGACATTATTTCTGTGACCGGACAAATCCAGTGTTTGTTTGTTGATCAGTATGATTTTTCACAAGATGTTTATAGATTTACAGTTAAAGGCTGTTGTGAGTGACTTGTGCTATCTTGTTGACTGGTTTTAAATATGTATAATGTATATGTATATATGTATAATATGTATATATAATCCCCACTTCAAAATTTCAAATGGCTAGAATTAAGTTTAAAATACTTACACACCTCTCTAAAGTACTTGTTTGTATGTTTTAAGTTGTTAGAAGGTTCTTAACTGCAAAACTTATCCCTTTCTGATCCAAGGGTCAACAGTAAGTGGACAAGTTTTACAGTGTACATCAACACATATATTCTGAGAAATGTCTATCCACAAGATTACAGTGTACAACAACAGTAGTTAATAAGCACATATCCAGTTGAATACATAAATCCATATACATCAAACAGTGAAAGAATTATTTTCAATCTTCAAATTATTTTATCCATTTGATGCAACTATTTTATAATATAATAACTGAAAATAAATGTATAATAAAATTCATATTATATATCCCACAAAAATAGCTCATGCACTATCACACCAAGCTAATATAAAATATACAAATACTTGAAGTTCTCTTTTCCCCAGAAATATTCTTTGTGTACTGACCTTGACACAATGAAGCAATGTTATGACATGATTTGCTCAGTTACGTTTTTATTTAATGATTTTTTTTCCAAGTGGCACATGTAGGGTCAAACCAACACCCCACTTGTGTTCACATTCCTTGGCGTAAACCAATCATATTAACTTAACTGAATTGAAGGACAGTATGTCAGTGTTTATGTTTAGTGTTAAAATAATATTGATATCTTTTTCAATGTTTAGTATATATGTTCTGTAAAAAAAGTCAAATTATATATCTCTAAAACAGTTTGTGTAAACAATGTTGATATTAGTGATTTATAAAAACAAAAGATGGTAGGCTTAATTCATACAGTTGTCAAACAATGTGGATATTTGTTTCTAATTATACAGCAAAATAACTTCTAAATGTGGCTCCAAAATCCAAAGGCAAATGTGGATACCTTCTTTTTATTGGATATTTGTGTTGTTCTTAAAATAAAAAATATGATATATGAAATTGGAAAACCACATTTCAGTGCCTATATTAACTGTGGCACTGTAATTTTATTTTCCTTTTCAAGTGTAAATCTATTTTGAAATGTCTTATTATATTATTTTGAGAAGTATTAATATAAGAGTGACGAAAATGGATAGCTTAATGCACTCATGTTATAGCTGTCTGTAGATGAGCTTATCAGTGAGTATTGATATTTTTACTTGTTTGACTTGTATTTACAGCTAATATGTACACCGCTGTGTGATATATGTTTGATAAATTTGGTTATATATAAAAATCAGTCTTGGTCTTAAGTTGATGACTTAATTTGACTGTAGCTAAAACCTGCTTTATGAATACGGGGGCCTCCCACCTCTGAGATCGGAGTTCAAATCCTGGCCCGACCTCAAGTGGGAAAGCTGGTACTTGCTTGCCGTTGGTCTGCAGTTTACAGTACAGAACCTTGGCCAACTGCATGTACTGGTTTCCTCTGCCCATAAAAATACCCGTCGTGATATGACCTATACAATGTGTTGAAAGCGACGTTAAAATCCAAATAAATAAATAAATGCTTTATGAATACCCATTTATAAAAATTCTTAGATGAGACAAAAATCTTGTATTTAAAACTGGGCTAAGCCCAAGAAAAGGCAAAGATTAAGACCTTTTGTGAATCTGGCACCTTATTCTGACTCCATTGCACACAATAAAGGTGTAATTGACTGATCATGTGACATCTAAACTATATGCATGCATATGTTTCTGTTTACCATTTTTAACTAAGAAAATTCTTATTCTTAGAAATAATTCTTAACTAAGAATTGCTTGGTGAATACAAACTTTTTCTAAGAATAAGAAAATTCTTAGATAAGAGAATTTTCTTAGTGAATACCGGCCTTGGATCTACTTTGAAAATCACAATTCCCGCTGACACACACTCCGATCATAATTTGTTCATTTTCTTTAATTTCTATCAATACCAATACGAAATTCCTGACAATTTTCTCTAATGAAAGTACAATGATACACATTGATTTATCTTATTGCTGTTAGTTACGGGGTGAGGCTGTCGATAACTTATACGAGTGCACATTGATTCTTTACAGACATGCAAATGTCTTCTTTCAAACTGCCAGGTTGAATATTATGTACTCATGTAGGATAGCTCTTACATTTTAATTTCAGATGAACTCCTTTATGTAGCTTATTGGCCAAAACGAGCTATACATATGGCTGTTGTCATTTTCTTTTTATTTATTATGTATGCATGTTATGATAAAATTAACTCAAGCAGAATTCATGCTACGCCAGAAAGCTATGCCAGGATTACTACATACCTGGTTGACCTATTATTTACTTGCAGCTTTGGCCTTGCTTATTTCCACCATGTTTGCTGGAACAGGACTCTTGTGTAATGTGATTATAATCAACATTCACCACCACAGGCCAAACAAGAAGCTACCCAGATGGGTCAGAAAAGTATTCCTGGAAAAACTGGCATGTTGCCTTTGCATGTCACAGAAGGAAAAAGTGCAGCCCTTAAAGGTATATTCACAATTTTCCTACCATGTTTTGTTGTAGTTTATTTTGTTTGACTCAGTTTTATCACACTTTATTTCAGTTTTTATAATTAATAAATATATGCTTCAATGTACAAGATTGCAAACTGAGATATTTCCCCCACATTTTAAGCTATATTTGCTTACTATTTATTTTAATCGTTATGTTTTATGTTTGAAAATCCATGGACATAGAAACAAAAATCCACAAATTGTGAATGCTAATTTTCTTATTGTTGAAATTATCTTAAGTCAATTATTTTGATTTACTGACTTACTATCATAGCCGCATTAAATTGAATTTTTTCTGAGTTGTTGGCTATACAAATCACCATACTTAAATGTTTACTGATGTATTGCAAATAACAGATGGAATTAAAACATTTGTAAATCACTTTATTTCCCGAGGAGGTCACGTCAACAGTTACTTAAAACCCACCCCAACAGGGTAGGGACTAAATAGGGTTGTAGGATAGGTCTTTTCATCACTTCAAAATGTCATTTGCTTGACAGTGAAATCCCACGTAATGTCATGGGCTAGACTCAAACCTATCACTACAGTGTTATGAGCCAAGAAATTAAATGCCACACCTGCTAACCACTTGGCTACTAGTAAATTATATTTAACTTCTCCTTTATGTATTGCATATACTGTATAAAATGAAATTTTCATAAGGCAGTAGTTTTAACAATTTTCACTAATGACCTTGGATAGTGAAAATTAATTCCTAGTGAGCTTTTAAATCTGTTTTCATCTTTTAAGTAAAAATTAACCAACTGTGAAGTAAAATTCAAGAGAATTTATTAAAAATAAGAATTTGGTGAAATGTCCTTCTAGTTAAAATTTGTACTTATACAATACTTTACACTCTGCACAATATCTTATTGCACTGGTGGATGCAGAGCACTACTTGACCTGCACAAGTACAGCCCAAGCTGTCAAGTGACTGGTATTCCACTAATTGAAAGACAGAGGCTCGAGGATAACCATTAATCCTGCCACTGCCGATAGAATCCAATGACAAAAGACTATCATTTTTACTAGTCATCCAAGCCAGTATGTATCTGCCTGTATCTAGGTTTGAACCTAGGTATTCTCTGTTCCTAAGCCAGTGTGTTAACCACAAGAGCACAGTGGCCTTTAAACTTGTTTTATCACCTCAGGTTGTGCCACAAATAAACAAAGGAACCATTGGAAAAGCCAACGACTCCATTGGCAAGGATTTCTCTGATGATCACTGGAAGACAGTGGTTGAGTACTTGGAACACCTCAAGACTAAGCAACAGGATGAAGAGCAAATAGAAAACAACAAAGACGAATGTAACAGATTAGCCAGAATTTTGGATAGACTGTTCTTCTGGCTATATCTTACATACTTCATCATGTTTTTCTTTGTTGTGATGTCTGTCAAGTGGGGATCAACATAAGAGAACATTGATTTGCAAAACAATTTAACACATTTCAAAGGTCGCCCAAATTAGATGTAAGAATGGCTATAGGAAACCTAGATGTAGATGGCTTACAATACAGAGACTGTGGGATGTTTCTTTTGATAGCCATAAACACAAAATTAAAGAATTGTATATTACAGGAGAACACACAAAGAAACTATGTATCTCAGTTATGTTTATATTAAAAGCATATTCACCCTAATGTCTACTTTTTAGCCATATTTGCTTACTATTTATTTAATCATTTCATGGATGTTTTATGTTTGAAAATCCATGGCATAGAAACACAAATCCACAAATTGTGAATGCTAATTTTCTTATTGTTGACATTATCTTGAGAAGTCAATTATTTTGATTTACTAACGTACTATCATAGCCGCATTAAATTGAATTTTTTGTTTTTGTTTTTAGTTATTGGCTATACAAATCACCATACTTAATTGTTTACTGCTGTACTGCAAACAACAGATGGAATAAAACATTTGTAAATCACTTTATTTCCCGAGGAGGTCACGTCAACAGTTGAGTATCCAAATTTAAAGATTAAGGAGCGTTACTTAAAAGCCACCCAGACATGGTAGGGATGAAAGAGGGCCATAGGATAGGTCTTTTCATCACTTCAAGCATCATTTGCTTAACAATGAAATCCTTCAGCACTCAATTTGACAGTGGAGTGAGTATAAATGCTATTTAAAGTTTTGGGTTTACATACTCTTTTAACAGCTAAGATGATATCAGGACAAACTCTCAGTAAACCCCACATAATGTCATAGGCTGTACTCAAACCCATCGATACAGTGGTGTGAGCCAAGAAATTAAATTCCAAACCTGTTAACCACTTGGCAGCTAGTAAATTATATTGAACTTCTGAGTTATGTATTGCATATACTGTATAAGATGAAGCTTTCATAAGGCAGTAATTTTCACTAATGACCTTGGATAGTGAAACTTAATTCACAGTGAAACTTTAAATCTGCATTCATCTAATAAGTAGAAATTAACCAACACTGAAAATTAATTCTAGAAAGTTTATTAAAAATGAAGAATTTGGTGCAATTTTCTTCTAGTTGAAAATTTCTACTTATAAAGTACTTTAAACTCTAATATCTTTTTGCACTGCTGGAGACAAAGTGCTACATGACCTGCACAAATACAGCCCCAAGCTCTCAAGTGACTGACATTCCCCTAATTGAAAGTCAGAGGCTCACGGATGACCATTGATCCTGCAACTGGGGATAGAATCCAATGACAAAGGACTGTCATTTTAACTGGTCATCCAAGCCACTATGTATCTGCCTGATTTGAACCTAGGTCTTCTCTGTTCCTAAGCCAGTGTGTTAACCACTAAACCATAGTGGTTAAACATGTTTATTAAACTTGTTTTATCACCTCAGGCTATGCCGCAAATAAACAAAGAAACCATTGGAACAGGCCAGCCAGAATTTTGGATAGAATGTTTTTCTGGATTTATCTGACACACTTCATCATCTTTCTCTTTTCTGTAAAGTCCATCAGGTGGAGATCAACCTAGAGAACATTGATATGCACACCAATCTATCAGATTTGAATGTTAGCCAAAATTATATGTAAGAATGGCCCATAGTAAACCTAGATGTGGATAGCTCTCAATACAGAGATTGTGTGGGGTGTTTCTTTTGATAGCCAGAAACTCAAAATTGAAAGATGTACATCACAGGAAAACCCACAAAGAAAATACATATCTCAGTTATCTCAGTTCATCATATCCACCCTAATTCTGCTTTTCCTGGTTTCTCTCCGTGTCGCTGACCACTGCTGTTTCTCCGGATAATGATTATAATTTTCTACTTTTTCTGTATGGTGCTAATGGAGTCTGTCTTCAGATGGACATTAAGCACAATAAATACTATTAGAAGTAGAATAACTCAGTCATTGCTGCATGGATTTTTATGCAACAAATTCGAGCAGAAGCACTTTCTAATGCTACATAGTACATATTTCTGGGTTACATAGTTTCCGAGATATTACTGAAAAACCGGAAGTTATTGACACTTATATTCCTTATATATTATCATATTTTGAGGCGTGGTGTTATTGTTAATACTACATACTTTTGTATGTATGATCCAGGATTTTTTTTGAGACACTACAAGTTCTTAAACTCTAAAACCTTAGTAATGAATGTATGTCTTTGTTTAAGTATATGGCATTGGTTATTTGAAAACTGTATTATCTTAGAAGAATTAATCATTACTGATGATACGATTAAAAATTAAAGATGTGTAATAAATTAAACATTGTTTCTTAAAGCCCTACATATTTTAGAAGCTACTCTGTGAACTAATATTGACAGCCTTTTGAAAATGTAAAACACTTAATTAACTGCATATGATTTAACAAGGAATGAAAAGGAGAGTATAGACAGATTCACATGAAATTAAAATTCTTCACAAATCCCTCGAACAGTACAAATAAGAAAGTCGGAGGTTAGACTGTCGAATGTTAAAAGAGTTAAGACTCCTGTATTTTTTCACATTAAAAAAAGATAGGAAAAAGGTAGAAAAAATTTAAGTTTTAACAAATCTTTGATATTCTTTTCTTCTTTTACTACTGATATACGTTGGTGGTGATTACCTTTTATCTGTCTTTTCTGAAGTACTTTTGTACTTCGGCCTTCAATTTCCTGGTTGCATTCTATACACCTCAAGTGGGGAGTCCCATTGAAGTTACATAGTGTAGGATGTTCATATTGTATAGCATGGGCCACATGCTGCTAGAAATGCTTTCTCATGATGTACGTGTAACCTACATCTGACACAGATCTAGATTTTTTAAATTACTCATAAAATTCAGACCAACCTTGTGCAATATCGTTCTCAGTTCTTGGGTACCCAGATAAAGAGTGCTGTACGATATAGACACATGGGTTGGTTATAATGATATTCTCTGGGTAGAGCATCTGTATTGCCTTAGTGATTTCCTTACAGAAATATTGTGTAAATGCTGGAAAATTCTTTCTGAAATACAATATTTAGACAGTTTATTACATTTGGTCCAACGTCTGCTTTTACTTTTTTGGAAGTGCAGCAGATTCATTCTCCCTCTTCTTGATACCTGAGGACTTGAATGAAAAAGATGTCTGCCATTTCTTCAGTTTCAAAAATTAAAACAGAAATTCACAGTTTTTTTTCCATAAGAAGCTAGGATTTGAAATTTCAGAAATGTGTAAGCATTATCAACCCCAGTGACTTATGGCTAGTGTCAGAGAACTTTGTGTAAGAACGTTATGCATGGACTCGGCCAATTGAAAATGGATATGTCACTATCGTATCTACATCAGGGATTTTGATAAATTTATCTTATTAGTAACATTATACACACAGTTGGAAAGATCTACAAGTGACTAAGAGGTCAATGTGGGATCTTGTTATGAAGTACATGAGGTAATTTATATAAATTCATTGGGCTTTAATAAATCAAGATAGAGATCAGATGAGGTAATAAGTGTCTATACTTTAACTGTAGAGGTCGTGCAGAACTATACATTTATGGAGTGTTGAAAAGTTTATGTGCACATACAAAGAAGCAGACAGATAAATAGACAAACAGACCCGGGTACGAGTCCTGAAGCCGGGGGCGAGGGGAAAGTCACATGATTTACATCATTCACATGAATACAAACCATCTTTCCAGATTATGACATATCCATAATTTCCATCATATTATATATTGGTAATTATAGCTCTGGTAAAATCTGACAAAAAAAAAAACATTTTTGCTACCTAACAAAAGTTTAAAGTTTTTCATAGGGGTCACTGATTCAATTGATTCGTAAATCTTGGAAATTGGCGAACAAAGGATTAATGTACAGTTTATATTTTTATAGATTATTTTTGTAACAGTAGTATTGACTGATTAATGTTTACACCACATACTTCTAATTTGTGCCAGTTTTAGGTATGTGTTAAATTACAAAAACAAGAAGAAAGCACTTTTTAAATGAGAGAAAAGCAAAGTGTCCCAAGGAAATAAACAATATAGGTATTGTTTTTCCTCAGCATGACCCCCGATGCCAAAATGACTATGTTGATGGCTGACTCCACTGGCTCTTCACGTCAGATATTCTGCATTGATCTTTATATTATAGGAGCATCTCCTGAACGACATATATGAACAAATATATCACAAATAAAGATGTCAATAGTGCATAGCACAAATGTTGTATTGTTATGATGGTATATTTGGTTCGTATATGACTAATGAGGAATGTTCTGTTTTTATTATTCAGTAATTTATATAAAATAGGTATATCAGTCCAAACTTAAAGAAGGAATGAACAAAATGCTGCTATATATAAAGGGACACAAGTCACTATGAAAACATTAATAATTAACTTTTTATGCCACTGCTGTATGGGTTTTAATTTTTTAAAAAAGCCATGTGGAAATACCTTTCAAATGATGAATATAGTATATTTGTAGGTTACACATTTTCAGAAGTATTAACAAAAAGCTAAGACTAAAAAATTGACTGCACTAAAAATTATGTATAGTAAGTGGTACCGGTGTATAGGACAAATATGAGTCATGGTAGAAAATTAAAAAAAGGTTGACCACCAGTCGGTGTGGTGGGAACACTTACTGTATGTTACTGAAGCCTGTTTAATATAAACTACGTCGACTATACTGTATAACTTGGTCATACAGCAGAACTTGAAGAATTTGCTAGACATTTTGATTCGGCATCATTAGGTCTCCAGTGGACTTTTTAATGGACGATTATACTATTTCCATATAAAATCACTGCCCTAAATTTTCACACAGCCAATCATTGTACAGCTTAAAAATTATTTTATTGTGTATCATCGATCATAACACTGTAACTTTAAATTTGTTGTGTACAAAGTACGATTGTTTTTGCAAATTTGAAAATTAGTGTCTTATAAGTCCTTTTTAATGGGAAGCCCACAGTAAATCCCAGAGACTGGCTTAAACTGGTATTCATTCATCTTATCCCCAGGGTAGAGATGATATTTAAATTTTCTGGCCTGTTTTGGAAAAGTTTAGCATTTTTCAACCATGTGTTGCTGATTTTTAAAGTTTGAGTCACTATCTGGACATTCCATGAATATGAAACCAGGCCATAAATGTCAATGCAAACTCAACTGGCCCGTATAATATAAAGTGTTATATTAACTGGTGTTTCCATATTTCCAACTTTGGTCCTACTCTGCAAAATTTTAAGTTTGAACCAAAGTTGCTGTGGTCATGTATGTCAGGAAGTAATTTTAATGGATGGTGGTAGAATTTGGGAGAATATTAAACATGCTAGACATTTTTTTAGAAAGATTGGCGACTTGTTTCGAGAACCCGAAAGTCAGAATTTAGAGCCTGACTTGGGTTGATGTCATTAAATCAAATTATAATGTTTACGAACCACTCTATTCAGATCTTGCCACCAATAAGCCTAATTGTATTGTTCTTACAATCAATCATATTAAAATCCCCAATTGCAGAAACTGAGATTGGTTGAGATCCACAGAAGAAGAGGGGACGATAGCTTTCTGAGAAATGTTACAACTTGTTATTAAAACCTTCTCATTGATTCCTGAAAAACATTTCTGATTGGTTCTCAAAATGTTCCGACTTGGCTACGAACCTTACAAAGGTCTATAAATGATTATAAGGATTGACGTAAAATGGATCCAAAGAATTGCTTTAAGAACATTAAGCTGGCTGAATGGTACATCTTATAATTATAATCGTGACTTGTCTGAGGACATCTGAGGCTTCCTCAGGACGATCTGTGCTTGATCCCACACCTGGATCAAGATTCCATTTTCCCGCCTATTTTTCAGATTTTTTTCACAGACTCTCAAGGATTAAGGGTCCCAGGACCAATCGGGGATTAATCCTTTGGTGGAACAGGAGCATAAGATTGTAACCCACTCGAGGGGGGGGGGGGGGGGGGGAGGGTTGATCACCAAAGAGGAAAACGGTGCTAAGTTTTTAATTTTCTAGTTTGGTTATTCAAAAAAATTCAAAATGCTTCAAACTTGTATCCACAGCATAATATGCACAAAAACATAACTTTAAATGTTCACAAAAAATAAATCTACAAAAGACAAAAGGTTTCTGCAATGTACAGTGTTATTCGACAGCTAATGTTGATACAGTAGTTACTTGTATTCAGTTTATAATATCAGAGAAAAGAGTGTACAGGGAGATTACCTAACACTGGGGTGACGGCAGACCACACTTTAATTTTTTTAGCTGGGATGCAGTACTACTGCACACATTCAGTGTAAGCAGCAACCTTAAGTCACTCTTACATAGAGGAGGGATAATTGTGAAAAACATGCACAGAGATTGCGGTTGCTCAAAACGAGTAAGTCTGGTTCTCATGTATGTGGGACTGTATATGTACAATGTCTTAGAAGTAAATGGTACTGCTTTACACCATTGAGAACCAATTACTTACGACACTTTCTCTGTATAAGTTACCTTGGATGTCATTTGATCAAATTATGAATTTTCATTGTCAAAATGCCACCTGATAAAACTATTCTAAGGAGAGGGTAGAGAGTTTTGTTATTGCACTCATTCATCTGTTTGTCACAAATCTTATTAAAAAACTATACATAGCCTATCTGATAAACTTAAAGAGTTTACTAAGGAAGACTATGATCATATTACAACAGGTGATATGATAGATTTATGTTATTATATGGAACTCTAAACTCATACTGTAACTTCAGCCACAATTTACATGACACCATTCTCAACTTATTCTGTATATTGTGATGTATTTGTCTGTTTATCATCTCTGTAATATGTTAATGTGTAACCTCTGCCTTTATGTCAGACTGCTCTAGTCTTCTGTTATGCGTTATTTTTTCTTCTATAATAACAATTACTTTTAGGCACGTGAAGTATATCATTTTGGTTAACCTTAACTTAGTGCCAGAACTGGTAAACTGTACATAATTTACAGGGTGAAACAAACACTGGTTTGTCCTTGGGAAATCTTAGATCATCATTCAGTTAAAAAGTACAGATTATGACACACAACTAGAAGAAATGAACCACGGCCTTTTGACAAGGTAAATGCGTTAGTTTGTTGGACAGTAAAAGTCAAGTCCTAAACATTTGATAGAATTAATCCTTGTTTATGAGTAAGTGTTAAATTCAGCAGTTTAGTGAATTTGTTTTGAAGTATAAACATGTAAGACTCATGTAGCATTAATGTTTTAGCAAAAATATATTCAAACAATAATTATTTGACAAACATTTTACTTTCTTGTCGGTGGATTCCCTTCCTTATATTATATCAGTTTATTCTTTTTAATTACCTATGTTATCTCAGAGACAGAAATTTGTTGTATTTTTCCTTCAGGAAATAAATGCTTCTCTTTGATATTTATGTCTAAATCAATTTATCTTACGCAAATATCATTTAGCATATATGTAAATATTTGAACATGGGTATGTATTTACCTGAATATGTAAATATGGATAATCATGTTTTGTATTTCTGTACTAAATTAAGGAGATAAACATACGTGAGTTAGTATTAAATGCAAACTTGTTAACCACTTGATTGCTCAGATCCCTTTCAAGGTTAGTATTACACTCATGGTAAAGAAATTTAACCTTTTCCATTATTAACAATGACATTACTTAATACTGGTTAAATATAATATTTGTACATAAATGAAGAACTCTATTGTAATTTACAAATTATTTTTGGTAAAACAAAAAAGAACAAAAAATAACTTGCTAGTCCTGTGGATTCAGATGCTATTTTTAATCTCTTTACTCATGATAAAAATTTTAAATATACATCACTCGGGTAATTTATAACTAATTTTATAAGTATATTAAGATATCATTATAGTTTTAACATAACAGACTGTGTCAATAATGTAGGTCGAAATGTCAACACTTCAGAAGTAACTCATCTCTACGAAAACCTGGAACCGCCATCCTAATTCAAAATATGAAATATGCTATTTGGAATTTCAAATAACATATTTCAAATTTTGAATTTGGATGGTGGTTCCAGGCTTTCGTACATCTCTGAGGTATCATGGAAGTTTACAAAACATTACTCTCACACAGAGTTTACGCCATCACAGTTTTGAACTATCGGAAGACTTTTGTTATAGATTCAAATAGGGAGCTGTAGACACAGAAATATCAATGGAACCATTACATTGTGTAAGTATGTGTAACATATCTGGTGCTTTAGTTTTGTTCTGAACTTCCTGGTGTTAAAAGCAAAAGCAGACAATGATCAATAGCTGCAGTGAGTAACAATATATGTTATGCCAACTCGTTAAAAAAGCGATATTGTCAGTCATAATTCCTGATTGCTGTATGTGTTTCCCATTCCTAAAATGCTCTTTCGTGATGACATCATAAATCAGTGTTTAAACCGAAGCAATGAAATGTCAGTTTCAAAGTATCTTTAGCTCTTAATCTTAAATTTTGTTGCAACTGATAATAAAAAGACACCTTTTGCTTTTGTTTTTAACTTAAACACATGCGTTATTAAATCAGATATACAGGTTATTAAGTCGACAAAATCAGTAAGCAAACGTTAGTTTGTTTATTATAAAAGTTAACTAACATGAACATACAAGTTAAGTAATTTGATGATACCAATTAACAAGTTTGAATATACCATTTAATTCGAATGTACGAGTTACCAGTCAACTTACTTGAATTAATGAGTTAAGTAACTTGAATAGACAGTTAGCTAACATAAATGTATGAGTTAGCTTACTTGAATATATGAGTTAATAACTGGAATCTTGCACAACATGTACACGAGTTATTAACTGGAATATATAAGTAAGTAAATGGAATATACGAGTTTGCTGAATACATTAGTTGTTTATCAAATATATGACTAAATACTGGAATGTAGGCATTGTCATGAATATCCCAGTCTCCTTACTCATGGATTCAAGGTTTAAGCTCATAAATTCAAATTGCCAAATCATATATCTGAGCTTACTGACTCGTATATTTGAGCCATATTAATCGTATGTTCCAGTTAATAACTCATATTGTCAAGCTAGTTATCTAGTACATCTCAAAAAGTATTTCGCAGTCCAGAGCTTCTGTATTGTGTCACCCATTGATTTCCATAATTTTATTCTAAGGACAAAAGACTTTAAAGGACTGATCCAATGTTATTAACAAGCCATGTGCAATATATTACACTTTGTAATTGGATCCATTGCACCACACACAGGTGTTGTTATTTGCACTGTATTTGTCTAGCAAACAGTATTTCTAGAAATAAATATTGTAACTATGTAGCACATAGGAAAGTTATACTATTTGTGAAGTAAACAATATTTCAGGAAATTATTATCATAACTATGTAGCACATGACTAATACTGTTTCATATAGTTAGTCTATTAAAAAGCCACTGTGAGAAATGTGTGCTTCTTTGACATCACTGAGAAGGATATACAGTTTCTGATTTTTCAGTATCATGGCACTTTCAATGAAATTCATTGTTGTTTCAATGTGTTGTGGGTTTATTTACTATCCAACTGATGGAGTAGGTATGTACATTCAATTTTTATAACATTGTTTGTCAATATGTGACAATCTCTTTTTTCAAAATTTACAAGAAATCAGCGAAAGAGTGGAAGACTGGGGTGGGGGGCAAAAATTTATCTGTATTTTTCCGAAAACGTAATGACTTATAATATTTGACTTATAATATGTAATATTATACAGATAAGACATGCTAAAGATCTAGATTTGGGGATCAGGAAGCAAAGACACTAACTATGAAAATTATCAAATCTCCTAAACGCAGCTAACCATAAACAATGTGAATGAGTTTGAGTTCAGTTTTCATGGCTAGGTCATATATGTAAGATATTCTTCCAACTTTTACTGACCTTCATGAGTTTGCTTCCTGACCTATACAATTGTTAAACTTTTGGCGCGGACTTCAAATTAGGAAGAATAAAAACTAAAGTCATAAATATGGAACCACCAGGTTTATATGACTCTTTGAATAAAGGTACTCTTTTGCAAAAGTGGTTTCATGGAGATGCCTTCGTTTAAAACCACAACCACAATCCGCAAGTATGAGATTGCCAAACAGATAGTAAATGCATAAATACGACCGTAAGAAAAGCTGTGGTACGGCAGAATGGCTACAAAATATACAAGTATGCAAAAATATCAATTACAATCTGTGCACTGTACAAAGTCCATTATCACCCATTAAAAAGAGATTATCCAGTCAGTGTTTTCTGGCGAAAGGGTCTTTGTAAGTTTTATATCAATGCATTTTTAAATAATAATAATAAGTTTACACTACTCAAAACATGCACAACTGAACAATTAGTGTCCCAGTTTTTAAAAATTGTTCATCTAGAAGACATGCAGACTGTGGTCGTTAAACACAGCTGCTACTGGGGCAAGTATAATTTGTGGTAGATGGACAGTACTGAATACTTATGGGAGAGTTCCACTGGAGCCCACCATATAACCTACTCTACGACTCTAGGACCGGTTGCAAAAGTCGGAGATCCGGGATAAAAATCCAGAAAAAAAGGACGCAAAATGTTGGGACGGTTTCATCTCCCCGACAGGAAGTAATACATCCCGGCTTGTCTGGATCAAGGCTTCTCTGTCATGTGCTGGATACTTCAAAGACAAGAAAAAAGATGCTACAGCAACCTCCTGGTCGACTTAATACACACTGACTTCCCAGGTACCAGAATTTTGTCAGGATGCCACCTGCCTCTTTTACTTCATTGAAGATCGCATACCCCATCACATCAAGAAGGCAGTCACTAATTTTAGAAAGCCCTTACAAGTTGGATTGAAACTGGCCAAAAAGGTGAGACACCTGGCAACAGAGAGACGTACATCCCCTTACAGTATCACTGGCTGGTTGGCCGAACCACCATCTGTAAATTAGTCCCCAAAATCTGCTAAGCCATTCTTGCTAAATTCCAGAACGAATATTCTCACTGCACTACTAACCCTGAAGAGTAGAAAAAGGTGGAGAAGTTCAGAACCAGATGGAATGTACCCCATGCTGTAGGGGCTATAGACGGCATATCGCATATCGCCATGAAGAAGCCAATGAAATGGTGCTGCTAGCCCTGGTCAATGCAGACTACAGATCCCTCTGGGTCAATGTGGGATCCAGTGGATCTTCATCAGATGCACAGATTTTCAACAGAAGCCATTTGAGGGAGTATATCGAGGATGGCATCTTGGGGTATCTGCCACCAGAACCACTGGGGGAGGGAGGACCAGATTTAGACTACTTCTTGCTGGATGACAATGCCTTTTCCCTGATGCCATGGATGGTGAAACCCTACAGCAGAAGGTAACTCTCAAGAGAAGACAGAATAGCAAACTACAGGATCTCCAGAGGCAAGAAGGTTGTGGAGAATGTGTTCGAAATATTAGTGAGCAGGTACAGGGTACTACTGGGCACCATGGAGCAAAGGCCAAGGATTGTCAGAGACATTGTTTGTACCTGTGTTGTGTTGCACAACATGCTGAGGACACACCAGGGCAGAGCAGACAGGGTATCAACCACAGCAAATGATGTAGCAGCCCTACAAAATGAACAGTTGGTATATGTGCCAAATAAACTGCGGGAATCCATCGAGGGCGGCCAAACATCAGCGTGAAGTTCTGAAAGACTATTTTAATCATGTGGGGAGGAGGACAGGATCTGAAATGTGTCAATCAACAACCCTGGGACAGAAGAAGTTGACATCTATCAGTCCTTTTCAGGACTACCCAATTATTCTAAGAACTTTTACTTAAGCTGGTGTTGCTCAAATTTCCAACAAATTCTCAAAGAAAATCCAATCCATTTCAATCAAGTTTTAAAACTATTTCAAATCAAATCACAAGTCCCCTAAGATTGTTGAAAAACGTCACCATAGTTATGTAAAGATGTCCCCCAATAAAAGTTAAATTTTCATAAACCTTTAATGGATCCTTAGGTCAAAATACTTTCCCCAAAATATCAAAGCTTCTTAAAAGTCAAAGTATTTTCATTTTTGGGCATTTTATTTATTTGGGGGCGAACCAAAGTTCAATTGGCTTTGCCCTATATTTATTTGGCCAAAGTATTTGCCTGTCGGGAAGTGGTGTTCAGGTGCTTCACCATGACAGGCCCAGAAGTTCTTCCAGACAAGACAGTTACAGTATAGGACAAGACGGGAAGTGTGACTGACCAGCCATAGAGATCCACAACAGGACGGTTTCCAGGTGGGTGGAGCCAATGACCAGATACAGAGTTGTGGAGGGACGGTGAAATATCAAACAGGTTTGATATTTTCCTAATCCAACACAACAAGCTAGGAGACTGCAACCGATCCTAATTGACTCTGTAAACATTGCTCCAGACCCTCAAAAATACCTAGTTACCAACAAGTTAGCTCCAGTGGAACACCCCCATCAGGTTACAAAACATTATTTATATAGGCAGCTTCAAGTAAGGCCATAATAAACTATGGTAAATATAACTGCATCATTGAATTTATTGTTTATCTAGGTGACTGGTCAATTGAAAGGGATCTCTACACTGACCTGTTCAGTAATTACAACAGAAAACTAAGACCGATCAAAGGAACCAACTTTTTTCAAAAGATAAGGGTACATGTGAAGTTTGCAATGTCACAGGTGGAATCCCTGGTAATGTATCGCTGTTTACTTTATCTCAGTGCTAAATATGTATTTGTATTATATTTTTGTAGAGGATGCTATGTTTTGTATCAGTTACAATGGTAGCTCTCACCAGCTTTATAACCACACACAATTTTTCTTTCTTCTAGTCTGTTTTGAAATCCGGATCAGTGGCAGATTGAGCTCTATACAAGGACAGCTTAATGTGTAGGCATGAAAAAGATAGGGGGCCTGGAGGAATGCCTTTTAATGTATTTTGTACAGTTAGTGGTTTTTCTGTAAATTTAATACTCGTCTTAAGAAAAATGCCAACTAGCTTTGTTTATACTATTAACTTCAGGGTTATTTTCATGTACGTTTTTGTTTTTGGAAAAAAAATCAAGTATTTTCTTAAGCCTGATTTGATATCAGCAACATTAAATTTTAATTCTAATAGTATTTTTATAGTGCTTAATCTCCATCCAAAGACATACTCTAAGCACACCAAACAGAAAACAGCAGAAAACTAAAACCATTAAGCTGAGACATAGCAAGGGTCCGCTCCATGGAGAGAAACCAGGAAAAGCAGAAATTAGGGTGGATATGCTTGTGCAAAGAGATAGGTTTTGAGCTTCTTTCTGAATGAGTGGAGAGAAGTGGCTGAGTGTACATCATCAGGCACATCATTCCAAATCTTTGGAGAATCATAAGCAAAGATGAGGCCAAAATACTTAGATAGATAGATAGATATTTAAAATTTTTAGTGCAAAAAAACCAATGTGTCATACTGCACTATAAAAACATGAACTACTATAAATACATTAACTAATATTCACAAACATGTATATACAAATAATTGCAAATACATGAACAAATATACAAATAAAAATAAAACATCTGACTAGATACACATTGTAAAAAACAGAAAGACATTAAACAAACAATATCTAAATAAAGCATATGGACAAGAAAAGACTAAGGAAGGGTTACAGACTAGCAATACTTTAACAATATGTATAACGTGATAAAATATACAAAAAAAATCTAGATATACAAGACTAGATATACAGATAAATTTGACAAGAATATACAGTAAACATAACAGAAACAATAAAACAGTTACAAACTATAAATAGAATATATTTCTCAAAAGGAGTAAAATAACAAAACATCGATAAAATCCAATCATGGTTAGAATTATACTGTGACAATAACACCTCAATTTAGTCGCCTCTTACGACACGCAGGAGGACATGTTGGGCCTATTCCCCCACAAGGGGACCAAAATACTTAGAAGACTTGTATATTGAAGTGTGGGACCTCCAGGAACACATCATCAGTTTGTCTTTTACATGTATTATAAACCGTACTATGTCTAGGTTTAAGGAAAGGTACAAAATATTTTGGATAACCACTATGTAGGAACTTATATACCAGTAAGGCAGTCTTAAATATGGAACGGTATTCAATAAGCATCCAATGGGGAATCTTCTTAACAGGAGTGATGTGTGAATACTTAGTGGTGTTAGTAACAATTCTAGCCAGACTATTTTGAACACATTGCAGCTTACAAAGATCAAGAGCTAAGAGACTCCTAAACAAAGAATTACAGTGGTCAAGTCGACTCCCTACCAAAATATTTGCAGCCATAAGGGCAGCATGACGTGTCAGATATCCTCTGAGAGGCTTAAGATCCCTTATTTGAGCAAAACAGGACTTGGAGATATTCTGGACATGCCTCGAAAAGGAACAATCACTATCAAACCATACACCAAGGTTCCTGACCACCCCTACAGGAGAGAGGAAGTTACCAAGAATATTAAATGTAAAAGATTTGTTAAGTTTTTCACGTAATTTTGAAGCAAAATAATAAATTCAGTTTTATCTGGGTTTAGCTTCAACTTATTTGCCAACAACCACTTTCTGACATCAACTTTTCAACCGGTCAAAGGCATGAGCGACCTTCTGATGTGTGAGATGACCATATAACTCCATACCATTTACATAAAATGGAAACCTATACCAGATGACTTTGCTGAGGGGGAGTAGTATATAAGGAAAAGAGTATCGGACAGAGCCCTGAGGCACACAAAACAAGAACTTCCTTGTATCAGACAGGATATAGCCAATCTCAACACTGCAAACGATCAGAGAGGTAGGACTTGAACCAATCTAAAACTACACCACCAATGCTGAACCAAAAACTCGAACAATCTAGGAGTGTACCATTGTCAATTGTATCTAGCAAGTGCAAGATGGACATCATTTTTTTAAATCGGCAGGAACAACACCTTCAGACAGAGAACAATTAACAAGTTTGGTGATTGAAGGTAGAAGAATGTCTAAATACTCCTTAACCAAAAAGGTAGGCCATGGATCCAACAAACAAGATTTTGTTGGTGATTGCCTTAGTAATTTCTTCATCAGAAACTGTTTTAAAGTGGTCAAAATTAGGTAGGTCCGAAGGAGCAGGTATGCTAAAAGAGTCAGTGCTGGAAAACGAGTCTTTAATCTTAGTAATTTTGTCTGAGAACAAAGTCACAAAATGGTTAGCAAGACATTCCTTGGACTCGTGAGAAAGGAGTACACTTTCGGAATCGGAATGTAATAGAGAATGTAAGACCTGCAATGATTTCTTTGAATCATTCTTTGAGCATTTTCACTGACAAGATTTCTGTAGTAATTGGATTTATCCTTGTTTACTAGTGAATTACAACGGGCAATCTGCTTGAGCAGTCTAGATTGATTTTGTGGTGATTTATCTTTGCGCCATATGTGTTCTACTGGCGCCTGACAGCCTTTGCCAGCAGATAAGAATCTAAGAGCCATTTAGCAGGACCTTTGATGAAAGTGCAAGACACCTTAGGAGTGCGTTTGTCAAGCAAATCATTCCCAGGACCCCCCAAGACAAGAAGAAAGGAATTGGGATTAAATTATTTATTAAAATATATGACATGATATAAATGTGACTACTAAAAGGTTGTTTTACTGACAAGTAATACTCTTCATACTCATAATGTCTACATGTATACAACTTTACACTAATCATTCAAACTTACATGGATGCATTATTATACTAAAGAAACAAAGCACAAAGCATAAAAGGGTAGCCCTGAGCAGAACCCAGAGTAAATTGCAGAATATACAACAGAAAACTATTCAAATACTAAGCAATTACCGGACAGAGGGGCGAGGTACCCAAAGCAGGAATGGTTATAGTTGAAACAGAATGCCTGTCCTGCATTGTTTTAGACCATTTAATTAATATGACCACATTGTGAATGGAAAAAATAAGATCACCCCTGCACAATTGCCTTGTAATATCAAAAGTATTTGCAGAATGAGGCAATATATTAGACAATCGCAGGAAGGAAAAAACCCACAATAAATATAATGCTTGATAAACAATAGGATACTCAAGGTTCTGAATAATTCTGATCACGTCCAAGGGTATATGATCATCAATAACCAGTGGCAATGAATGTTTTAATGGCCTATTGATAGTGATTGCTTTAATGAACAAAGGAACTCTTTGATCTCGCATGAAAGAAGTATCTTGACCATACACAATACACATGGATCTGATGGCTGTTATGTACTTATTAATGTTGGAAGGAGACATGCCATAGCTATGCAAATGCTCCATAAAAGTAGAGACCTGAGGCCACGTCAGTTCAAGGACCACCAGGAAGGCCAAAAAATCTGCAAACATTCTACCATAAGTGGCCAATGTGGCTGAATGAAAGACAGACTATAATCTCTGAATAGCCTGGTGGACCAGAGGAAATGAGGTGACCTCAGGCTCTGAAAATATAAAATCATATATGGTGGTTTAACAAAGTTAGATTAATATGAACATTCATCCATACAGGGTTAGAAATATGAGTATTAAGCACTATAAAATCCTGATTGCTATTGGTCCATCTCGAGAGCAAGTTAGCCACTGTATTCTGAACACCTGCAATATGTGAGAATTGAATGGTAATGTTATACATTGCAGACAACAGCCATATGCTGCGGGCACAGGTGCTCAAAATAAGATCCCTGGAACTACCTGAGGTCAAAACTTGTACTGCCGCCAAGTTATTACAGCGCATCTGGATCCTATCATCCCGCCACATAGGACCCCATATTTTAAGTGCAACAACAATGTTTAACATTTTCAAGTGGATGATACTGTAATGTTCGAACCCAGGAGGAAGAGGAATAGTGTAAACCATGTTTCTAAAACAACCACCTAGGCCAGTAAGACATGCATCTAAATAGATGTGATCTGAAATGGGGCGAATGTCATACATAGTGACCCCATTAAAAGACGTCAAAAAAGTCAGAAACCAATTCAAATCCTTATGAAATTCAGCATCCAGTAAAATTCTGGATGAGTGAGCATGGTCCCTGAGTACTTGAAGCATATGATTAAGAAAGTATCCGGCGAGCCAGACACACTTAGTTATATACAAAAGTGAGCCCAACAAGGACTGCAACTGATTTTTTTTAACAATTCCTTTTATCCGACCAATTTTTACAAGTTTGTATGATCTCTTATAATATTTCAGGGGGAATGGAGATGGTCCTGTTAACTGTATCAAACAAAATCCCTAAACAGACCACCTGAGTGTCTGGGGTGCAAATTTTTGTCACTGATGTCCAGACCCAATTCCTGAAGTAATTGGAGTAAAAATTCATAAGCTGAATGAATTTTTGAAGGCAACCCACAGTACAAAAGATCATCTATATAATTGTGAAGGTATGGATGACCATGCTGAACCATAATATACCTAATTGAGTCGCTGAGTTTTGAAAAAAAAATTGATCCCAAGCGATATCCAAATGGGAGGGCCAAATTGGCGTAATACTTATCCCTAAATCTTAAGCCCAACAAGTCAATATCCCCCAGATCAATCATAACATGTCTGAAGGCCCTGCTGATATCAATCGTAAAAATTTTCGCAGCAGGACCCAGAGCATTCAAACGATTCACCATCAGGTCAATAGATGGATGCTTTAATTCAAAATGTGTATTCAAATACACTGAACTACTGACACCACCATTGACAGAGAGGCCTTTAGGCCAACTCAAATCAATGATGGTCCTTCTGGTGTTCGAACCAGTCTTCTCTCTAGTCAAGAATGGAGAGATGTGGAGGTTAAAAGGAGGAGTGCCAAAGGGACCTAACATGGCCTTATGACTTATTTCCTCTTGTATATACTAGTCTACTTGATCAGGGTACCCATTAGCCGAAGTATGATTGTCCAAAATCTGTCCCAAAGTACCAGCTCTATCAAAATCTAAAGGGAAACCAAATTCGATCAAGTCAGGAAGTTGTTGATCAAAATAATCCCTGATTATGATATCTCCAGCGAGATTAGGCACACCACTTTGCCTACTTACCTATGAGTTTGAATGATGTCAGGAATCTTGTCACAGTAAGTGGGTTTACGCGTGAAAAGCTTTATGGTCGACAATGGGAGACGACCAAACGCAGTGCTCAACTGTTTCTTTGCTTTCTCAACAGTATCTTCCTTAGTACAGTTTGTAACTGTATCAACTGTCTCTGTGGTACTTTTATTGTGAGACAGATTCAACCAGCATTTGTGTCATCCAAAGAGGGTTCAACTGTTAAGCTGTCGAATCGATTTTTTGTAAGTACAGAAAAGTCGTCAGTATCATAAACCCCAACACATGTGCCTTTTTTGGTGTGTACCCATCAGCTGTTTTTTATTGACATTATACACCTGATCACCTATTCTTTTTGCAATATGCCTGCTGTTGTTACCCATTGTCACCTTATGTGCACCAGCATGTGTGCTCATATTTGGGATTTTTCCAATTCTGTTTGCAATACCTACATTCCGACACCTGTTTTTACAACCAACCATATTCTTCGTCACACCTTGAGAAAGTACCTGTGCATATGAACGCGCATCATAAATAGAAACAGAGTTTAAACCTTTGGAGTAAAAATCCTAGTTCTCTGGACATGATGAACCATTGTCAACATGTCCAGCTCCATTTGTTTTTTGTCTTTGATCTTCTGCAATCTATCTGTGAATGCGAATACCCCTTACCATCCATTTCCCAACACGCTGCACAAGTATGCCTATAATAGACACCTTTTGTTTCATGATTTTTTGTCTGAGAACATATATTTTTGTTGAAATACACACACGTAACAAACTTGGTAGGTTGCTTACCATTTTTCTCATGTTTTACCTTGTGTCGCCTGTTGTGATATGTGCCTCTGCATGTGAGCCCGATGAATGCGGTCAATCTTTTCTACATCAGACCAGCCTACAACCTCACCCTGCTCCATTCGACAGAGTAAAACAGCATGACTAGCTCTTTTGGAATCTTCTCTCATGCTTCTGCAAAAGCCACTCATCCATTGTAAGGGGGTTAACTGATTATACATGACCCTATCCTTATTCTGACCAGCAAGTACAAATTCACAGGGCCATTTTATTCTGTGATTAACAAAGAAATCAACCGGCCAACCCCTCTGGGACTTAATCTTCCCATTACCTGTGTAATTTTTTTCTGACAGTTCATGCAATCACTTGTTGGACCTCCTGTTGTATCCTAACTTCCTGCCTAAGAGCTGCTGGAGGAGGAATATGATATTGTGCAACTTTCAGAGGTTCTGGGTTCAAGCCCAAAGCCACCCCTTCCTGTGGGTTAGTTGTTTTAACAGTATGCTTTTTTGCAATTTTTGGATTTTTAATTTTCTTGACATCTACAGATTTTTGCAAGCTTGCTGTTGTACCTTCTCTATGTTGGTTAATCTATCTCCTAACCTAGAAAGCTGAGACAAAATTTACCTATTTATATCCGCTTGAGAAGGACTTTTCTGATCCCTACTCTGAGGCCGAATCCGCCCAGAAGCATGAGCATTACCAGTAGATTTGGCACCCTTATCGGATCCAAAATCAGGAGAGAATCTAATTTGGTCTGATGTGTTCAACAACATCTAGCACTTATATCAAGATCAGAATACTACTGGTGCTATCAGATTGGTTAAGTGATACTTGCCTGGGTGAGGGGTGGCTGGCTCCAAACGTCTGGGTCAAAACATCCTCATCTGAATGTAACTGCAACTGTACAGGAATCACATGTTCTTCTTTATTTGAAGATCTCAAATTATATTGCCTCTCCATCATAAAATAATAATGTAACTAAAAAACTAAAATAATAATGTCTGTAAAACGCATGTGATAGACAGATGGAGAGAGAATTTTTTGAAGTGCACACATTTATCATATGTATCTGAGCGATTCACCTGTAAACCCAAAAGGGGACATTGGGGTTCACCTGTAGAAAGACAGCAAGTGAACAGACCTAATTGTAAATCTAATTTAAGCTGGTCCCCAGGAATGAGCCCCCGAACACCTAGAAATTTGAAAGCACATTCAGTTCCTCTGTATATTTTTCGTAGAGAACACTAGCACTATTACCAGAGCGTTTAACAAATGAACAATTGGCTATATCACTCCTAAACTGTCCATTTTATCCTGTGATACCTACAAAAGGTAACATTTTTAACCTGGGTACAGAAGGGCTGGTAAAATCAAGCTGACCCAGCACCAGGGCATGGTCTAACATGAATTCACTGACCCGAACATTTGACAACACAAGACAATTCAGAAATGTTTCACTATCCTTGAATATTGAAATCACCACATATCAAGAAATTTTGGCTCACTGAAGACAGGCACTCAAACAGATTGAAAAAATTGTTACAAATGCATCAGAGCATAAAATAGGTGGCCGATAAAAACCAGGTATCACAAAACTGGTGAACCAATGGTAATTGATAGGAAGGAGTATCAACCATTTTAAAGTAGATGTTATGATTTACGAAAAGCCAACACCTCTACCAAGACCTTGAGCATGAGGTCTGTGACACAATTTATAACCAAGTGGTGTTATTGAGTGAAGCAAACTGTCAGTGTCAGTGGGTTGTATGTGTGTTTCTGTAATAATAGAAGGTTGTGAAATAGTATATTTATTATAATCTATGAATTAATCTGGATCCCATAACAGGATGTTCAGTTTTTGAATCTGTGTCTTTTGCATGGGCTCACTGTCTAACATAATTTCCATTTATCAAGAGGGCCAGGTTTAACCCCCCTTAATTTCCCTCTCTAGATTTTCCAGTGCGGATACAACTAGCTCAAGTCATGGAAAATAGACTATGATAGCTGACTTGTCTTTTATAAATACTGCCACTGTGTCTGTTTTATCTTAACAACAGATCATTCAGAAGAATTCTTCCCTTTTTAAATTTTCCTGCAATTAAAAATTTCCACCAAGAAATGCCTAATATATTTTATACCAGACTACTGTTCGTTTATTTCTAATTGTATAAAATATGCACCTTTCCAATATATTCTTCATGTAAAAGATGGGATTTAGTGGTCTTATTGGCAACCCCGCTACTTAATAAACTTGTTTGTTTGCACAAATTACAACTTTAGAAATCATTAAGGTAGTTGTACTCTGATTGCAAGGGTTTTTAGTGTAGGCACCCAACCAAATGGTATGCACTTCGTCTTTTGACTGACAACACTACATTAAAACCAGAATTAATCCATAAATGTAGAATGAAAAAGAAGAATACCTGGTTAGTCATGGTGGAATGATGTTTTCTTGGACAGACCAATTACTGCAGTGGAATGCATCTGATTACAATGGGGCAACTTTTCTGGTTTTGCCTGCTGAAGATATTTGGCTTCCTGAGTTGACCCCCATTAACAGGTAAGTAATGTGGGCATTGGTCGACTTTATTTCAATGTTTAATGTTTTACCTTGGCAATACTCTTAATTTATTTGTCATATTTTTATTCAGCGCAGCCATATATCACAATTATCAAAATGTACTATTTGACCTCGACAAACATGTATCATTTGGCCTAAAATATGTGCAAATTAAACTGTAATGCAATATTTGGCCCAGATATAAGTCCATATTCATCCTTGATCTTCCTTGAATAAAATTGATTATGCTGATTTGATTTGTATAGCTATATGATTGACAAGTTGTAATTTGTTTTTTTCCATGCAGTTTTCAACATTGAATTTCAATCCAGAGTGAATATTTTCTGGTTGTTGAACAGGATGTAAAACCCAACTTTGAACTTTGTCCATTTCCCTTCTAACAGCTGGGGTCATATCAAGTCCAGTACAAACTAGTGACAACTGCTTAAACCAGTTAATTGGTGTTACCAGTGATTATCAATTATTGTTGAAGTGTTGTAGACATATCAGACCTAGCATTTGAAAAAGAGAATTCACGAGTCAGAATTTTGTCAGATGGTTTTGTCAACTGGATTCCAAATGTGAGTTTCCGGACCTCATGTGCTGTCAACATCACTCTCTTTCCTTACGATGAACAGACATGCTTAATCAAGTGAGTAGAGATTATATGGCGCATTTTAAACATAATACATACATAATACATACATTTTTGAGTTTTGCAAAGATGTGAAAGGAAATGTTTGGAGAAGGTTAAAAATGATGGGTATGAAAGAAGGTTTTCAAAACATTTTATGTGTACCATTTAATCAACATTTAATGGCAAATGTTAGAAAAACTATAATACTTGCTCAGCAATATCAACCTTAATTGAGGTCAGAGGTCAAATTTATATTTTTAGTTTGCCCACTTGTGAAAATATTTTTTATATCTAAAGTTTTAAGATAGTTGCTTAAAAATTGTGCTCCCATTCAATTATTTTAGGAATTTGCATGTGGGGATTGTTTTGACAAAATTCTCACCCCCATCTTTGTTTGGAAATATTTAAAGATAAACGGTAAATAAGCATTTTGAAAATATGGGTATAAATATGTTTGTGATAGAATGTTTCAAAAATGTTTGATAGGAAACATTTCAAATATGTTTTAAACGTATCAAAAGCAGTTGCTATTGAACGTATGTAAAACATTTCCAGCAAACCTTTACAAAACTTTGTCAACAAATGTTGTTTAAATATTTTATATATACTGTTTATCAAACATAGCATGATGAATGCTTGAAAAACATTTCCAGTTTAAAACGTTTTTAGTCAAACCTAGTTTCTTGAGTTATTTTATAAACTTTTAATAAATGTTTTCTGGAAAAGCCATTTGTATAGAGAATGTTTATAAACATTTTTTAAACTTTACTTTGTAAATGTTTACTTTGAAATGTTAAGAAACCCAAACGATAGAGTTTAAATTGGTTTTAAGAACGTTTTGTAAACGTTTAAACCACCTAAAACGTTTAAATGTTTACTGGGACCTGAGCATTAAATGTGTGAATATGATTGGATGGAAGCAAGTCATATGATTCTTTATGAAAAAAGTGTTGGCGTACATTTGTGCTGAAATCTGATAACATAGTCCTTTAAAAATATATTGATTAAACAGCAGGCAAGAATAGCTCTGGAATCAGTAAAAGTATTATAGCACTATTGCTCTTTCGCAACTTATTGCAAATCCTAGCCGTGTTACAACTGATTGTATTGACAAGGTCAGAAAAGCAGATCATGTGATTTTTTCCCAACAGATGAAACAAGTCATACTTCTACAGTTTATAAAATAACTCATAATATCAAGCCTCGACCACTTTTAAAAATTAAGTACAAGGATTGTTACAATATGGTGATTGTCATAATGGCATATGTCAATTTTCAACAAACATTGTGAATCATATCCATTCTAAATTCAATAAAATGCTAATATTGATGACTAATTTATTACTGGGGGGTTCTAAGCAGAAAAACATGGCATTATGACTTGCACCATTATGACAACCCATGTAACAATCTTAATGTAGGTCCTGGCACCTCGAAGATTAACCTTACTGCTAAGGATCAGTCATGAGTACTCCTTACAGAAATGGCAGCATGATAAGTTTCTCATCAGCAGACTGAAAAGATAAGTCGTACAGAAAATAAGATTATCCTTACGACTGCATTGGAAGGCAAACTTGTAATAATTGGAGTGGTAATAATAAGTGACACTTTAAGTTATTTTGGAAGCCGTTATGTAATTCAGTGTCATCTTTTAAGGCCTGTTAACGCTGTTCAGTGTGGTCATATTTACGCACTTTGAATTTTGGTTAATGACATTATCACTACTATTCAGTAAATGGCCTCATATGTGGTTAATGCATGTTTAAAAATGAGCTGCTCCATAAAGCGATACAACAAATCATAGACAAATTGGCCCTTTGCCAAATCGGCCCCCGAAATAAATTACCCTAGTCAAATCGGTCCCAAGGAAAAAATAGCTAAGTCAAAGTTACTGAACTCTCAAACAAAATCTGTTAAACAAATGATTAAACAAATGTTTAACAAATGACAAAAATTACAATCTAATAAGAAAGTGATTTAATAAAACTCTTATAGCACTTTCTTTTAACTTAATTGCACTTTCAATAAAACTAACACAAAGGAGTAAAGGACAGAGGATAAAGGCTATTGATTACAGCATCCAAAAATCTTTCATGTATGTTAATTGCACTTTTGGTAAATATCACTCACATAGCTTTCACCCTTTATGGGATTGTCTAATTGCACTTATAATTGTTCTAACATAAACATATATATTATTCATTTATTCAAGTGACAAGTGTTATATGATTACAATAATATTACAGAGATTGAAACGTAACACAGAAAAGAACACCCAGCCTGTAAGGCTTATTAGTCACTATATATAGAACACAGGTACTTTTAAGTGTGGTGACATGATTTTACCTTGGCTTTGTACATTATAATTTTTCATATAACAACTATTGTTGCTGTGAAAAGCTTTGTGAAGTTAAATATTTTTAAATCAATACGCCCTAAAAGGCTTTGTACATTATAATTTTTCATATAACAACTGTTGATGCTGTGAAAAAGCTTTTTGAATATAATTCCCCAGAAGTATTGGGCAATCCACAAGTATTTGCAGTTTTTCAAGCTCGCCTTTACTCTCAAAATCTGCATATTGCTTTGTAATTTTTTGGTACATTATCTGTCGTAAATCATGATATTTTTCACAGAAAAATAGAAAATGGAGCTCGTCTTCTACATCATCACTATGACAAATTTTACATACTCGTTGATCTCTGCTTTTTGTGCTAAATCTGCCAGTTTCTACATGTAGGGGCAAAACACCAAATCTCAATTGTGCAATGCTGGATCTTAAACTAAGGCTAAGATTTTGAGTGACATACTTTTCAGAAGAGTAAGAGTTCTTTAATTTTTGATAGAAAATTAGTTTTGACTTTTTATGTAAGTTGTCTTTCCATTAGGTTTCATTCATAGCTGAGAGTTTTATCTTTACACAATTCAGGTTAAACAAGTATCTTAAGGACATAAGATAAAAGAACTTGATGAAACATCCACAAAACTTTGATAAATGTTAATTGCACAAAGAAGTTATCATGAATCAAATATAATGTGATCACAAAAAATAATCTGCCATTATTTGTATTAACACATGATCACCTGATGTATTGTTCATACCAAATATCTGTCAGCCTTAGAGTCTGCCGTGTGATAGAGATTAAGTGTTATAAAAGTAAATTTTTTTAATTTGGGGGCCGACTTGCCCCGGGCTGAGTTTTTAGGGGGCCGATTAGGCAAAAGGCTGAATTGTCCAGTTCCCAATACAACCCCCTTTTCACTGCTCTGGCAGGTAATTTTAGTCTTAGTATGAGACCTCTCGAGAAGTTTTTTCAAACATCTGCAAACAATTTTAAAATGTTTCATCCACAAAAGGCTATCTACCTTGTTCAAACATATCCTACCCAAAAACAAATCTTGACTTCTTGTACCCAATAGATACCACCAAAATATAAAACATATTGAACATAAAATGAGGACTGATGAATTAATTTTTTCTGCTTGTATGTTGCCCATCAGGTCAGAACTGAACAGCGTTATCCAGGTACAAGTTATAGTATTGCACTCCCACACAAATTGTCTTTGGTGTACCATTGTGCAAAAATTGACTTTTTTCTTACATTTTAGACAAAACGCATGTTGAATTGCTGTAGTTTAATTTGCCATTATTTGTTGTTTTTTTCGAATCCTACAGCATTGGTTCAAAAATACATGCAGATGTGTTTTAAGTATAAAAAGCATAATTTAAGTGACAGCAAGCTAACACTTTGGCTCTCCCACAGCAGTTTTAGCAAAGCATTATTGAGAGTCAAGACTTTATTACAATGATGGGACTGCTCCACAGGAGCTGACACAAACTGACCCTTACCCATTCAATGGTCATTTAACCCAGTCAGGCATTGGGGACAAAAATCAAGAAGAAAGCGCAGAAAAATATGGGATGGTTTCATCTCCCAAGCAGGATGTAATACATCCTGGTTTGTCTGGATCCAGATCCAGACCTGACTTGAGATCAGCCTGTTTTTCTGCACAGTCAAAAATGACAGTAATAGTGTTAAGCCACATGGACAAGTCGATCATACCTGGTCATGGTAAGCCGTAGTGACAAACTGATAAGACTGGAGCAGTATCCAGATACACACCGACCAGACTAATTAATTTTGGAGTCGGGAACACCAGCCAGGATCCAAGCACTACTATATAAACCCCTTCTTGCTAGCTTAACATCAGAAAAACCTCCTACAAAAGCTTAGGGCCCTTTTGTTTTTATTGAGTTAAATATTTTGATTTACAGACAAAAAGGACCACCAAACCAAGGACCACCACCTGCCATACAGCCAGCACATTCACCACTGCCACCACCACCCACCAGGTCATGAAGGAAGTCACAAAACCCCTGAGTCATACCATGGATCAGTCAAAGAGAAGGCAAAGGATGCTATGACACCCTCCTGGCCGAATTAATATTTATTGATATCCCAGGTTACCAGAACTTTGTCAGGATGCCCCATGCAGTTTTCAACTTGACAGAAGAACACATGTACCACCACATGAAGAAGGAAGTCACCAATTTAGGAAGCCCGTAGAAGTTGGCATGAAATTTGCAATAACACTGAGACACCTTGGAACATGAGAAACACACAAGTCATTGCAATATCAGTGGCTGGTTGGGTGAACCACCATATTTAAATTCATTCCTATTTTCTGCAGGACCATCCTTCTTGAAGGATCCAGGAAGATTGTTTGGCCTGCCCTACCACTTAGTTCAGAACCAGATAGAATGTCCCCCATGCTGTTGGTTCACTAGATAGAAAACATTTTGCCATGAATAAGTCAAAGGAATCTGCGAGTGAATTTTGCAATTATTAGGGCTTCTTTTCCCTCGTTCTGCTACCTCTGGTTGACACTGAATACAGATTCCTGTGGGTAGATATTGGGTCAGGTGGATCTTCATCAGATCCATAAATAAATATTTAACCACTGCAAATTGAAGAAAAAGATAAAGAATGGCACTTTAGGTTTTCTGCCACCTGAATCGGGGGGGGGGGGGGGGGGAGGAGGGTCTCTTAATTTATTACTGGGGGATGACGCTTTGACCTTGAGGCCATGGCCAATGAAATCCTACAGCGGAAGCCAGCTCACTAGGGAGAGAGAACAGCAAAGTATGGGACCTCCAAAGGCAGCAGGGAAGTTGAGAATGTGTTTGGAATCATAGCAAACAGATTAAGGGTGTGAATAGGCACAATGGAGCAAAGGCCACGGTTGTCAGAGACATTGTTTTGACATGTATTGTGTTGCACAACATGCTGAGATTACACCAAGGCAGAGCAGACAGGCAATTATGATTCTAATAGTATTTTCATAGCGCTTAATCGCCATCTATTGACAGAGTTTAAGGTGAATATTGCCAGAAATCATAGATCATAATCAATAAATGAGAAACATTGCAGGGTATGCACCGCTGAGAAAGACCAAAACCAGAAAAACAATGATGAGTATGCTTTTGTGAAGAGATAGATTTTCAACTCTTGCGAAATGAAGAGATTTGGCTGAGCGTCCCCCATCAGGGAGATCATTCCAAATCATAGGGGTATCTTATGCAAAGTTGAGGCTAAAATATTTTTTAGACTTATATATTAATTTACTAAACAACTATTTTTTTAGACTTATATATTGATTTACTAAACAACCCACAGGATGAGGTTTCAGACATAATAAATGAACCAGTGGTATGTGGGGGATGATGAAAACTGCAGGAATCCCTCTAGGGAGGCGAGGCAACAGAGAGACCTACTCAAGGATTACTTCAACGCTGTGTGTGCATTGGCTGAATAGGAGACAATTTGAGATGTGACAAGGGCCCACCCTTGGGACAGAAAAAGCTGGCACCTATCAGTCATTTTCCGGACTACCTAGTTATTCCAGGAACTTTACATTTAACCTAGTGTTGCACCAGTGTCCCACAAATTTCCAATAAATTTCCAATAAGTTTCCAAACAAATCCTAACTCTCAAAATAATGTTATACTATTTCAAAACAAGTTTGTTAAAAGACCCACAGTAAATTCAAAAATGTGTGATGTGTCATATTTTGTTCATCTTTCTAAATGGTTTAAAGTTATAGAGTTTGTAAACTTTAATTTTCTTTTGAAAATTTTCAAAACATTTCCAAATTTAAAATTTTCTGAAGTGTTTGACTAGACCTTTTGATGTCTCTGTGTTGTGACTTAAATCCGGAGGACTTGCTGAGGCCTTTCCTTCTTATGTAGCTCTTCAAAAACTCGAACATATCTTGAATCCGGTGTTGCCTCTGCCATTTCCTGAGGAGTCTGGCCAGACTTGGACCGGGTTAATTTTCCATAGCGAGTCCTATGAGATTCGAACCATGTCTTGCACATTTTCATTGAGAGGTTGTGGCTGCATGCAAATCTTTCTCACAGGCAATCCTTTTTTGGTATTGTTCTTCCACATGTAGTTGGTTTTGCCGTAAAGCTCCTCATGATCCTTAACAAATTCTACTATAGCCTCCTTATCTGAATCTGTTAAATGAATGTGCAAAATCGTTTTTACATCTGGAGAAGCACTCAATGGTTGTGTGGTTGCCCTCTCCTCCATCTTCTGTGTCCATTTCACTTTCACTCCTGTCTGTTCTTTGCTTTTTTTCACCCACAGTGTCCTTTGTCTGTGAAATATCCTCCTGTTGAAGTATCCTCTGACCTCCTAGCTCCCCCCCTCCCTCTCATTCCTCTGTTGTTTCTCTGCTTCCTCCCTCCACCTATATTTTTTCCCTCCTCAATGTCAGCAGCCGCATCCCCTAAATAACTCTTTAGGTCCTGCGTGCCTACTTTTCTGACAAAAGCGTTTAAAAAACAAAAGCCTCTCAGTTACCAAGCACTAATGCCTAACTTTATTTCCAAAAAAAAATCTCAATGCTACCAGTTGTCATCCGTTGGTGTTGAAAATCCAAATGATGCATTTTCTGCACCAATTCACCTTTTATATACACAGATCCCACAGTTTGTCCTGTGATGAAACCAACTCTGCAGCCAAAGACTTGGACACCTCCAGTCTTGATGTGAAGCCAAGTCTGGCCTTGGTTGATTATGACAGGCCAGTTTCTCTAAGTACAGTCAATATTGTTCCAGAGTTTGTCATGGAGTGAGCGACTGAGGCCAGGAATAGAACAGGCCAACAATTCTTTCCGGATAAGTCAGTAACATTGTAGTGCATGTCTGGAAGTGGCTCTCTATACAGAGAGATGAGGACAAGCTGGTTTCCTGTTGGGCAGCAGCCAACACACAAAGAAAGCCGGGAAATCATAAGTGACCCTAACCAATAATGTAAACAAAGTTGGGTGGGTCGGCTCCAGTGGAATACCCCTACAAAGCAGTTTTTGAAAAGCCAGTTTGGAATTAGTTGATCATATTGTAACAAAATTGTGAATAGTAATTCTGGATTGACGAGTACATACAGGCATTTTAACCAATATGATGATACACAAGTCACAGTTGTAACAATTATGTACATTATAATACACATGTATTTTAAGCTTTGCCAACTGGATGTACACCGCCCTGGCTATCAATTTCACTGTGGATCCTGAGGTGGATCAAGAATTTATGCGAAATGGAACATGGAGCCTTACTGGGGCAAGAGCATGGGTTGACAATGTATGTTAACATATTCACAAGGATTATTTATCTGTTCTTGCCCTTAGATCAATAAATGTTCCTCCTTTTCAAGGATTATTTCAATTATCATTATGCAAGAGATACAGAGATTGTTTGTTTTCATATTTCAGATATTTATATTTTCCTATTTATAGGAAGCTAAAAAATAGATAAAGAATGTTTGTGAATAGGGTTTCAGATTAATAATTCCACTTCTGTCCAGATATCATATGGCATGTTTTGATATGCTGCACAATTTAATATTGGAGATGTTATTTTTTTATATTTTATTCAAATATTGCTTGTCTGGACTAATTCTTCATAATACAAATAAAACGACACATATTTAGATTTATAACTTAAGGGTATGACAAATTATTTATTCAAATTATAAACATTAAATACCCAGTAAACATTTTTGGGTTTTGCAAAGGTTTGAAAGAAACGTTTGAAAAAGGTTAAAAATGATGAGTACAAAAATCATTTGTAATAGAATGTTTTTAAAACGTTTAATGAAAAATGTTAGAAAACTTTACAAATGAACATAATAGTGTCTGAATAATAATGGGGTCAGATGCCAAATTCAATATATGTGTATGGTTGCTCACTATTGAAAATGTTATTTTTATGTCTAAAATTGTAAGATTGTGGCTTAGAAATTGTGCCCCCATTCAATTCTTACTTTTAGGAATTGCATGTGGGGAAATTTTTGACAAAGTCCTTTAAAATCCCCTATTATTACTCACCGCCATCTTTGTTTGGACATGTTTGAAGGTTTAAAAATGTAGGTTTAAAAAACGTTTTCGATAGGATGTTTTTAAAACATTTGACAAGCAATGTTGTTTTAACATTTTATGTGTATTGTTTATCAAACATTTCATGATGAATGTTTGAAAACATTTCCAGCAAAACCTTAATTTGTTTAGCAATTTTATAAATGTTTTAAAAATGTTTCCAGTCAAACCTAGCTTCTTGAGTTTTTTTATAAATGTTTATTAAATGTTTTAAGTTAAACATTACTGCATAAACGTTTACTTACGCATAAACGCATGGAAAACCAAAGAGATTGTTTAATTAGGTTTTAAAAATGCTTGGTAAACGTTTAAACCATTTAAAAACGTTTTAAATGTTTACTGGGTAGGCCATTCCAAGTGTACCATTTGATGAGCAACTAACATTCACCAAAAAAATAATTAAATAATTCGCTAAAAACAAGAAATTACCAAATTAGTTTTCATTTGTCACTGTTTAGACGTGTTTTAACCAGATTTTATATATACATGTATTCCCCTGGGTCAGATTCACGAAGGTCTCAAGTCTCAAATCTGAGACTTTGGTCTCAAATCTAAGATTTTTCTTAGATTTTTCTCAGATTTGAGACCTTTTGCTCAGCTGGGATTCACGAAAGATCTCAGGCTAAGATTTTTCTCAGATTTGGTCTCAAATCTAAGACTGCCTAGGGGGTGACTTAAGTTTTCATAAAATAGAGTATATGTAATAAAATGTCACAAAACTAAATGAAAATAGTGAAGTATGACATATTATTTAACTTGTAACACAAAATATGAATATATATTAAGAGTTTTTACAAAAACAACAGTAAACATTTACATTACAAATTTACATGAGTGGCTTGTTTTGCTGTTATAATGCTGTTCTTTTGAATTTCAGTACACATTATAGTAAAAAGACAATGTTTTGTTTGATTGAAAATATTTTAAAATGTGAGTATATATGGTAGAGTGGTAAAATATAAATGTGTATACTTTCCACTAATCTCGACAAAATGTTATGTCAGTTTTGATTGGTCCAGACTCAAAACTTGGCTGAGATTTTGGTCTCAGCTAAGATTCCTTTCATGAATCTCAACTCAAGCAGAATCTCAGCTAAGACAAAAATCTCAGATTTGAGCAAAATCTCAGCTGAGATTTGGCTAAGACTTGAGACCTTTCATGAATCCGGCCCCTGGTAATGTACTGCAATGGGGATATTTGAATTGACAGAGATTAATCAGCATGGGCCAACACCAAATGGAAATACATGTTCTTCCAGCTAAAAAACACTCATACAATGCAAATCTCCACCAGGGCACGTTTCCACAAATTCAGTTTTTTTTATATATTCAGAGTATGATCTGGATCTTTCCCAAAATCTAATCATGTTTTTTCTTTGACCAGACACTACCCATCTAAAAGCAATAATTAATGAAAAATAATTGTTTCTTTTGTTTTTGTTATACAGACGGATTATGATGGATATTTGTTCCAATTCATTACAATGGAATTGAAGATAAAGAGGAATCCAAGGTATTTTGAACTGAACGTAATCATGCCAGGAGTGTTACTTTCTCTACTGATGGTACAAATGTTTCTCTTACCAGTAGATTCTGGCGAGAAAATTTCACTTGGTAAGCATATGCCAATTATGGAATCATTTTGTCGAGTTAGTGAGTCAATAAGTTAAGATATGAAGTCATGTCTAAAATATGCAATTACAGTTAAGACAACTTAAAGAAGTATCAAGAATATATTACAAGTTAGAGCTGTACATGTTATTACTACTTAGTTACAAAGTGTCATAAATAATAAAGAAGGCACAGTTGCATACCAACATGTATATATTAACCAAGTCACAAACAAACACTACAGTTAATATAACACTAAACCACACCTCTTAGGAAAAGTACAAGGTATAATTGAAATAATGAAGCATCCTTAACAGAGCGAGAGGGTGGGAAGCTTAATTTTTTTATGTTCAGGCTTCAAACTCTGGCTTCAAAGTGAAATGCCACTAGAAGTAAATAGTGACAAATATGAAGGGACCACTGAAAATACAGGATACACTGGTCGTCAATGGCTACAATATACAAGCGATGTCAACACTATTACACCTATAATTAGACTGGTACCCAACCTTATACAAACAAGAACTTCCCCAGCATGGGATCCTGGACTGATACCTGCAGCGCCTGAATGTACCACTCGCAAGGACCTTGTAAACCAATTATAAAGAAGAGATAGGCATGATAAGTATTAAGGATTACAAAAGGCCTTGAAGAGGGATTCTAAGATTAAATCCATCTAACGATTCAGGCCACATGATTACCAATAAGTTGTCTTCACATTAGTGATATAAAGTTTTTATTGGATAAATGTTAGGTCAAACTCATAGTTTCCGTTTACCACATGTAATTTTGTTGGGGTTGATTTGACAATGGGATTTTTCTCTAGGGCTGATTTGTTAGGGCATTGTATCTTGGGAGCTGATTTTTTTAGGCCTGATTTAGTTAATGGCCAATTTGTATATGATTCTCATAAACAGCTTAAAATAGTCTCAGTAGATGGCTTTAGAATCCAGTGGATGACCATCGGTGAAGAACTTCAAGGTTAAACATTTACATAACATCAAGATAGCTAAGTCTATATATCGAGTTACTAAGTCAATCAATTGAAATCTGTAAGTCAATTTATTGAGATACTAAGTCAGTAACTGAAGATGCCTAAATTGATTTATTGAGTTGGTTAGTTGATAAATATAGATACCTTATTGAGTAAGTATGTGTGTAAATAGAGATAGCTGAGTTGATTTATTGAGTTAGGAAGTCAATAAATTGAGATACCTAAATCAATTCATAAGATACTAACTCGACAAACAGAAAAAATGAGTTTTTTGTGTTGACCCTTCAACTCATCTAACTCAACATAAATGGTATGAGTGTCAGCACTTTTTGATATAATATAACTTTGTTCACTGTAAGTATTTTTGTGCTTCTGTTTAGAGTGGGGCAGCACTAGCTCAATAAAATTTCTTGGAATATTTGGGTGGAAATGAAAAGGAGCAATGCATTTATTCTGGTAGCCTCTATAGGTTTTACTCAGGAGGAGTGTCACACTTTGTCCATTTGCCAAGGTACTGCGTCCTTCTTCCTGAAATTGTGCAAAATGATGGCACAAGTCAGAGTTATGCTGGCTACCATGATGAACATCAGGATTCTGATTAGAATACCAAATGCAATCGTTGATCCCAACTAATGAGATCATGATATAAGCCTAACTCATGATTCGAAGTTGGTTGGCCTATGTTATGATAGGCTAGAACATATCCCAGTGAACATTTTTGGCGTTTGCAAACTTTTCAAAGAAATGTTTGCAAAGGTTTAAAATGATGGGTGCAAAAAGCATTTGTAATAGAATGTTTTTAAAATATTTTATATATACCATTTATTAACCGTTTAATGATAAATGGTTAGAAATAAACATAATAATGTCTGAATAATAATGGGGTCAATGGTCAAATTCAATATCTGTGTATGGTTGCTCACTAATGAAAATATTATCTTTATGTCTAAAATTGTAAGATAATGGCTTAGAAATTGTGCCCCATTCAATACTTTTAGGTATTGCATGTGGGGCAATTTTTGGCAAAGTCCTCTAAAATCTCCTATTATTGCTCACCGCCATCTTTGTTTGGGCATGTTTGAAGGTGAAGGTTTAATAAGCATTGTGAAAAAATTGGTTTGAAAAACATTTTTGATAGAATGTTGTTTATTCAACAATGTTGTTTAAACATTTTATGTGTACAGTTTATCAAACATTTCCGGATGAATGTTTGAAAAAATTTCCAGCATAAACTTCATTTCATCAGCTTTTTTTCTAAATGTTTTTACAAACGTTTTCAGTCAAACCTAGCTCCTTGAATTATTTTATAAATGTTTAACAAACGTTATCATTAAAAACGTTTGTCTAGAGAATGTTTATAAACGTTTTTAAACATTACAGCATAAATATTCGCTTGAAAAAGTTTAGAAAACCATAAGATAGGGCTTTAACAGGTTTTTAAAACGTTTTGTAAACATTTAAACCATTTTAAAATGTTACTAATGTTTACTGGGATCAGCCCATCTTCGATGTCAATATCCTAAGAAACCTTCTCCACCCTGGTGACACTCTTAAAACTAACAAATAAACCTTACAAGTACATCACTTTAAGAGGGTCTTATACAATACCCAACTGATCCTGTAAGCTAATCACTGAACCACAGGTGAAATGAAACAAGTTCAAGAGAATGCTAGAACAAAAGGTAAATCTTTTGAAGTTACAATGTCACACACGCAGCTAATCAAATCAAAGTTCAGTGAAAGCATTATCCCCTGCAGGAATTAGAGACATCAGGGATAAAGGGTTCAGAAGGTAGAAAACCAATGGAACCAAATTTGATATTCTTCTTTCTGGTTGGCTAAAAAGTGCCAAATTTATTTTATCACCTTCTAAAGTGCTGAAATGCAATTGCCTGAAATAATCTGTCTCCACATTAGCGTCCCACTGGGGAAGATGGGGTAGGGTACTCTAAATGAACAATTCTTCAACTGCCATCTAAACCCAGTAGCATTATCCTTGGTTTTCAGCCCCTTCAGCCAGTTTTTTCCCATTCAGCAGGAGCAGTTGTGACAAAACTGCATCTTTCCATGGAATTTTGGTCATGGAAAGAGAAAGGTGGGTTTCCCATGTGAGATGAATGTCTTGATAAAAGATAAGGATATCGGTTCATACTGATTGCTTTAAATGTGAGATGGTTATATTTAAACGGTATGCAGTACTCAGTGGGTAGACAGTTCAGTTTATATAAGAGCAAGGTTCAGCCTATACACAATGCATCATAAGGTAGTCTGAACTCTCTTTAGTCTACTGATCTTCGCTTTTATTCCATTATACAAGGAGCCACAATAGTCCAGTTTGACTGCTGATCATGGTCTTTGCCACTATTACAGCCTTCTCATCAGTGGATTCTGTCGAATTCCCGGAGATTGCATTACCAAATACTGGCAACATGTCTGCACATTGATTTATGTGCATCTAGAGTGACGCCAAGAATTTTTACATACACAGGTGATTTCAGGACATTGTTAAGAAGATTTACAGGGAGGATAACTTGATGGAATCTTTGGATAGAACCTTCACAAGTCAGAATGAATTCAGCTTGGTGTTGCCCATCCACACTGTAACATCTTACATGCAGTCATCCATTTTGACGATACCAGAACCAAAGATTCTCGAATGAAGCTCAAAGTACATTTTGTTTTGTCAGCATAATAATGATGGGTGATACGGAAATGGGATATTACCTTATATAGAGAAATAGAGCGGATAGGATAAATAGAAGCAGGCAAAGGAGGTGTATTTATGTGTTTATTTGAGGTTTTACTTCACTTTCAACACTGTAAGGTCATATCACGACTGGTAGTTGGAAGGGCAGATGAAACTAGTACATATAGTTGGTCAAGGTTCTGTACTGTAAACTGCCGACCAATGGCAAGCAACTACCAGCTTTCCCACTTGAGGTCTGGCTAGGATTCGAATTCTGATCTCAGAGGTGAGAGGCGAGTGTGTTACCACTGCACCATTTAGGCTCCCACAAAGGAGTTGTAAAGCATCAGATAAGTGTACATCTGTTTGAAGTTTCTATTTTCTTTAATAGAAATATAACTGTCCTGCGGATCATGATTCCAACAATACCAAACCATTGGCCGAGGCAGTCAAGAATTACAGAATGATCTTAGGTATCAAATATTGCAGACATGTCAAGAAGAACTAGTCCAAGAGGATTACCCTTGTTCATCAAGCCAGCAATGCCATATATTTAAGTAACATTGTCTCAGTCAATTAAAGGTTCTTTGTGCTGACTGGTTGTTATTTGAAATACCATCCTGAGCTATGTAGTCTTTTATCTGCTTAACCACAGCCTTCTCTATAAATTTTGAAATATAGCTGAGGTTAGACAGTGGTCAATAAGTTAAACTGGGCATCTGATAGAGTAACCACTGGAGCCAAAGTCTACCCACATAAATATGTGCTCTGTATCAACTAGTGCCAGCATGACCAGGCACTGGAACACCTATAGAATTCACTTGCATATCCCCTGGTACATCTTATGATCATATGCTGTCCATCTGTTAGCTTGACTGTCTTGATTCTATTTTTAAATTTGTTATAGGTGTTATATTTAGGTATACCAAAAATGAATATACAAAGAGAAATGAAAATAAACAATCACTCTGACTTCAAACTTCTATATTAAATGTTTAAGAATATATACTTACTTTTCTGAAACTAACATAAAATAAAATGTTGGAAAATCGTTTTTGGGGAAACATTTTAACATAATTATTACCTGGGTTATTACATAAAAAATATTAATTCAGATTTGGAGCACTTTGCTGGAGTGAGTAAAAAGAAAACTTTAACTTATAAAGTAACGTGTGACAAAACACAAGACTTTTTTCCATTTAATGAGATATACTACTGCCCTAATTAGTTGTCAAATGTTGTAAGCTTTAAAATGCAATAGTACTCATAAAAATCAAGCACGAAATGACAATTCCACTAATTTTAACTATGGCAGTTTTTATATTGGATTTTTATGTATTCACTATAAATAAGTAAATATGTAACTAGACTAGACATTTGGGCAAACATTATGTTGTGTAACAATTTATCACTTTTCTTTTTTCAGGTGTAACTCTGATGCTGGCTTATACCATCTTCATGTTGATGTTATCAGAGTACACACCCCAGTCTGGGCCTGTGCCAAATATTGGTGAGCTTACTTCTTTCTGAAGCCCCGACACATGTCTACCGTTCATTACTTACCATATAGGCTCGCAGTCATCAAATGAGTCCATAAATGCCTTATTAATAAAAAGATGGACATCTTTTCAAACCCTCACCACAAATAAGGACGTAAATGATCATTGTAATTGTAGCTCTGAAGTTTATATACTTCTGATATCTAATTATTGGATAAAAACCTTGTTTTATTCCAACTTGTATGTTACCAATGTTGTTATAGCCGGCAGCGTTTTCAACCATGATGTATTTTCCTGAATCTGTTTCTACAGTAAAACTCCAACCCTGTTTTCAACCATGATGTATTTTTCTTCTGAATCTGTTTCTAAAGTAAAACTCCAACCCTGTCAACAATAGTAGACCCGGATCCATTTTGAAGATCAGTTATTCAGGGGAAACACACTCCGATCATAATTTGTGCACTTTCTTTTCTTTCTGTCAATACCAATCTGTGTAAAATTCCTGCCAATTTTCTCTAATGAAAGTACAAGCATATACATTAATTTATCTTATTGCTGTTATTTGGGAGGAAGCATACAAAAGTGACTGCCAATGTCTTATATAATAACAGTGCACAAGGTTTCTGCACAGATATGCAAATGTCTAACTTCAAACTGTCAGGCCTAATGTCATGTACTTCCATATAACATTAGCCAATAAGAACAATAAACAACACTGTTGTTATTGTTTTATTTATTTATTATGTGTGCATGTAATGATCAAATTAACTCAAGCATACTTCGTGTTACCAGTGTTCTGTGACAAAAAAATTTCGGGTTCCGAATTAACACTGCCCAAGAGTGGTCATGTGTTATTTCAGCAGGAATCTTTATGAGTCATAGCAGTCAAGAATAGGTTATAAGGGTAATCTTTTTCCGGTTTTTATACTTATCCTTTCACGTGGGACAAGTCCTATCCATTTTCAACAGAACCAGTCAGTCTTCCTGGTTATAAATCATGGAAGTCTAAAAGTGGCACAAGGGTCTTCTTTGGGGGGCACTTTTATGATGGAGAAACCTATTTCTTATTCCATATCAACAATAAAGAGAAAGAGTGCTGTAAAGAGAAATTACTGGGAGTCGATAACATGGTCTTCTGATTACATGCAGAAATAAACACAGTCTAGCTTTTTAACCAGTTTAGCTAATGGAGAAATCCCCGGAAGCCCAGGTATTAATAGAACTAATGTATGGAACGATAATACATACCACCACCCTAGGGAAAGACCTGTTCTCTACGAAAGAGTATTGGCGCCACCATAGTGTTATGTTTGTTTAATCATATTATTTTGGAAAGAGTAAACTTCGCCAATAATGCAAACTTCAACAACAATAATGCAAACTTCAACAACAATATGTAAACTTCAACAACAACAATATGTAAACTTCGCCAATAATGCAAACTTCAACAACAATATGTAAACTTCGCCAATAATGCAAACTTCGCCACTAATGCAAACTTCAACAACAATACGTAAACTTCGCCAATAATGAAAACTTCGCCAACAATGATGAAAAGTGTTTTTAAAAATAGTATCAAGTGGTACATTATAAAACATGGAACGGAAATGTGGGTGTAACATTAACAAGCGGTACATTTTAAAACATGGAATGGACCCTGATTTATTTCCTTTATGTAGCAATTGTCTGAGAGTTTTTACCCCACATGAATGGCTATAGTTTAAGTTAGGAATACTAAGTAGGTAGCCAATTTTATGCTGGGCTAACTCCCTTAGAGTCAAAGGGAAAACTTTGTCCGGGATGTTTCTCAGAAGCTATAAGGTGTAGGAAGTTGATACTTGGTAGGATCATTGGTTGGGGGGTGTAAGTGTGCAACGCCATGGTGTGACCTTGATTTGATCTTTAGCCTTGGCATAGTGACCTTGACCTACAAAATCTTGTCCGGGCTATATCTGGGAAACCACAAGGTGTAGGAAGTTGACTTGGTAGGAACAATGGTTTTGGGTTGTAGGTTTGCAATGTCATGGTGTGACCTTTATTTGATCTTTGACCTATCCATAGTGACCTTGACCTATAAAATATTATCCAGGCTATATCTCGGACACTGTAAGGTATACAAAGTTGTTACTAACTAGGGGCATTGCTTACAGCTTTCTCTTATGACAATTGCTGTTGAATTGTCTTGTTTTAATACTTTATCTTTACATACTTACAATAAAAAGATTAACATCTGGGACTAGTGTGAGGGCATAATGATTCTGTACCACCAATCAATTACATTTATGTGTCATTTCACCAGTTTTAATGCAGCAATGCACAAACATGGTACTAGTTTTTATAACCCTGGCAAGACTATTCTTGATGCACTGCAAGTTTCAGTGGTTTGAGCATTGCAATAGTCAAGTCTGCTGCTGACCAACGCATTTGCAGCCATGATAGCAGAATCCTGTAAAAAGTGTTTTCAGGCCTGCCTAAGACCTATAACCTTTATCATTTTATTCAGTTTAACTTTTATAGTGCTTAATCTCCATCACAGTAGTTTTAAATACCTCATTTTAACACTTTTAGTTTATGTGGGGGATTTGCTGTAGAAGCACTTTCACTGCATGAACTTGTGTGGGATAAACAAACCACAGTGTTTATCACACACAAAGAACTGTGTGCTGTTTCTCATGAGAGGAGTGTGTAAAAAAATAAGATCACAGTTTTAAATTTGAATTTAAAAATATATAAAATCTATATATTTTTATGAAAATTATATGTATGTAAAGATTGTCTTTTCTTCTTTCTAATGGTTTAATTTCAACAATAAAACTTTTTTAGAAGCAAGTACAGTTATCAACAGTCCATTCCTTGATGCTGTTTTTTTGTTTTCTTATTTTTTTCTATTTGGGAGTGTTAGACACCTTTTTCATGGAATGATGTACACATGGTGTGATTTTATAGGGTCTTATAATTGGTACCAGTATATTCCACAGATAATAAGCTTTAAATAGATATGAGTCATTCCCAATACTCTTTTGTTTTCTTGTACAAAATACAGTTTTAAAACAGTGTACTTTGACTCTAGATACTAGTTTTTTACACAAATCTGTGTAGTTTCATTGTTAGTTGTGATAATCAGAATATTATTTAGATTGGACCACTGTATAAAACATCTAAAAGTAACAATGTATTCATTAGAGTATCATAATAGTTGTTTAAGTAACATGTGTAGAATATGTGGACAAAGGGCTCAAACATTTGCTCAAATAAGAAAAAAAATTTCCCCAGTTATGTGTAAAAACAATCAGGATGAAATTTACATCTTTTATGGAATTGATGTTGCAAATGAAAATGAAAATTTATTCCCAATGAAAATGTGCTCAAAGTGTTACATTACAATGAAACATGCAAACGTGAAATCTGAAAGCCCAAAAATGGATACATCTGTTTTTAAAGGTAAAAAGAAAATGGCAGACAAAGTCACAAAAATATTCCAACCTCATAGAAGAATTGGCTGTAAGGTCTGTCAAATTTATAATGAACAAAAAAAGCCTGGAAGAAAAACCGCTACAAAGACTGGCCGTCCCTGTCAAAAAGAACAAAATACTTGGGATAATGAAGCTGTTAATATTTTTCCCACCTATTCAGTGACACACCAGTTCATCATGTATCAGATTTTGAAATTTATGGGATCTCTGAAGCACAGAAAGAAACATTCATTTGTAAAATTTGTTTGGATATTTTCTTAAAACAGTCAGTTAGAACCCTCTGCAATCATTACTTTTGTTCACAGTGTCTCTCACAAGCTTTCCAATGCAAACAAACAGATTATATTATGTGTCCAGAGTGTCAAAGCATTATTCATTTTACTGACATTAAAGTTGCAGAAGAGAGATTTCAGCAAGAACTCGCATACCTCGATGTACAGTGTATTAAGTGCCAAAAGGTTGGCCCTTTGTGTACTTTCACACTCCATTTTTGCCAAAGTGATTTGCCACATGAATTTCCAAGCCAGTGCAGTTTGGACCTTGTGACAAGTACACCAAAAAAAGAAGCATCAACATCTGCCATTTCAAGATCTAAAACTGATATGGAAATTCAAACTTCTCCAATTCTTGCCCAAAATGTAACACATAGTGATGGAAATTTATCAGCAACCCTTCAGCGGTCCTTGTCCTCCCCTCTCAATAAAACTGAAGAGCAAGTACATACTCATCTGACTAAGAGAAAGTTACATTTTGCCCAAGATAAATCAACAATCACTTGCAAGACAAGAGGGCAGCCTATTTATTTGCGAAAGGTTATAAAGGCAAGAAAAAAGAGCAACTTGGCACCTTCTCCACTAAAAAGAAAGAGGGCAAAACAACTTTCAGGAGTTAGGGATTTCATTGCTGGCATGGGAAGTGAAGCACACCACACTCAACAATCATCAGAATTAAAGCTTCTTGGACATAAAGCCAAAGTAAATGTATGCGGAAAGGCTGGCATTCAATCAAGAAATTTTATGACCAAAAGAGTGGCCTTAGCTATAAAGACCTCACTTGGTCTTTCTTGGACTCAACACCGCCTGCAAAAACGCATTTTAAGGAAAGAGGTGGGGCTTACTTTCGAAGGTGAAGCTAAAGAAAGACAAGAAAGAAACAAAATGTTGGCTGGAAATCTAAAAGAAGATAAAATTTCTGCAGTTGAAAAAAATGAAAGCAAAGACAAAAAAAATCAGTTTACTAATTTCAAGGCACCAGTTGTTTTTGTTGAAAATCTTACCAAATTTGCCTGTGAACTTCTTAATGAATACCAAGAAGGTAATAAATTGATTTGGCATGAAGGGATGCCCAAAGATGAAATTTGGATTAAAGTCGGTGGTGATCATGGTGGTAAATCCCTGAAATTATGTATGCAAATTTGCAATCTTCAATGTCCCAATGCAAAAGAGAATACAGTTGTATTTTCATGCACCACTGCAAAGGATTACCATCACAACTTGGAGCAATTAACAAAGCTTCACACAGAGCAGCTGAACACCCTTCAAAACACACAGTGGAATGGTAAAACTATCAAAGTATTTCTGTTCGGTGACTATGCCTTTTTGTGCTCCTTGTTTGGTCTGTCTGGGCAAAATGGTACCCACCCTTGTCTCTGGTGTCTCATCAAGAAAAGTGACTTGCAAGTGGCTTTTGAAAATAGGGGCCAGTGTGCACGAAGGACTCTGTCAAAAATTAAGAGAGATCATGAAAACTTTGAAGCTGCAGGGTCACAGCTAAAGTTGGCGTCATCATACAATAATGTCATACATAAGCCATTGTTAGACATTCACATTTCTCATGTCTCTCCTCCATACTTGCACATTCTCTTGGGAATTGTGAAAAAACACCATGACTTATTTGAAAATGATTTACATGAACTTGACTTGGCATTAGCAAATGACCCTTCTGTTGTCACTACACTAGTCCCAGATAATTCACCATTGTATACCTACATTCAAAACTTAAAAAACTATCAGACATTACTAGCAAAGCTTGGGTTTCTAGAATATCAATTATCTGATGATGACTCATTAACAGAGACAGAAAAGAGGGTCCTAGAGCAGAAAGTAAAGTTAGCACGGAAAGAAGTTTCAAATGGTAAACCAGTTTTGGAACTATACAATGGACCCTTGGTTCAACAGGCTCAAACTACCCTGAGATATCACAAGATTGTACAGCAAGCCTATCATTCTCGTTCTTTTGTTGGTAACCACTGTTCGAAATATATCCAACAAAATGTGCAAAATGACCTTGAAGCTAGTCTTCTTGAGAAAATTTGTGAATTATCATCAAATGCTGCAATATATAAGAGAGGACAAGAAGTTACATCAAAGTATTTCAAACTGAACACTTTGTTTTTGAAAATACATACAGAAGTGGCTGGCATGAATTTCATACCAGAGGTACAAAGAGATAACATTGAAGTAGCTATTGATAAATATTTGAAGTTTTATCGGAGAAAATTTCCAGATTCTGTGATACCAAAGCAGGATTTTCTTGAAGATCACATCAGCCCATGGATCAGGAGATGGGGCTTCGGAATGGCCATGCATGGGGAACAGGGTGGTAAGAGTATACACAGGGAATTTAATAGGATTTCAAGGTGTATGTACCATATTGCTGACCCCAGCAAAAAGTTGTACTGTGTGATGAAGGAACACCACATGCTTGTCAGGCTAGAGTTAAGAAAGTTCCTAACTACACCAAGAAAACGAAAACATTATGATAAACAATAGTAACTCTACAACTTTAAATTGTGTACAGGAATATTTCCCTGTTACAACTGTATCAGAAGAAACATTACATGCATTGTTAGAGGCAACTTTCTCTTGGATAAATTCTTTTTGGTGAGATATCTTTTAGTGTTCAAACAATTATCTAAGCAAAAGTATTAAGTAAGGCTGCGACTGGGTGGTTGGTATTCGCGAGTGGAGTTGATTTCGGAAGATCTCGAGTGCTTTCTGGTCCACCTGATCGTCGTTAAGTACTATAATATATTATATTGTCGCCCACTTTATCACGTTTTTTAGGACGACAAAGAATAACAACACTGCAAAATGGCAGAATTCTTTGTATATTGGGAAATTTTATATAATACTCCTCATTTTATAACAATATAATAAGTTTTGATTAACTTTCACCACTATTTTAATTCTAAGACATAGTTTGGAGAAACCACCATTTTGTTTATGGAGAGGAAAATTCGTGTATACTAAAACACGCAAATACCGAACTGTGAGACGAATTTGTGCAATCTGGGTACTGGGATGGATTTTAACCACTCATCACAGCCTTAGTATTAAGTTGCTGACATATTCTACATATAAAATTTCAAATTGAAAATAATAGAAAAAGAAAGAAAGATAACTGACAAACTGCTTAAAATGAAAGTGTATGAACAGTTTTGACAATATGTCATATTTCGATAGTTTTTCATGTACATTTATAAGTTTTAATATTTTTAAAGATTTCTTTTTTCTGTTCTATTATGTTGAAATAAAAATGATTATTAATAAAAACATATAAATCCTTGAAGTTTTGAATGCATAGGGTTAAATTTTAAAAGATTGTACAATGTAGTTGTGCCTTGAGCATGTGTCAGTATGCACATAAATGTTCAAAAGTACGAAAATATACAGAATTCACTTGGAAAAATTTGTCAGTAAACATAAGAGTATCTACACAAGATTTATACTGTTGGAAAGCCCAGAATCTGCAGATTTTCATGATATAAAAATTTTTTGATAAAAAATCACAAGCATTTTAAAATAAATAGAAAACTTTGAAAGGTTTTACAAAATATCAGTACATTTTCTGAGTTTGTTTATTCTAATGGAACCATTGGAATGTATGAAAAAACAAACAATTTTAAAGTATATAACTAAACACAAATTATACCATCATAAGCATGATATATTGTTCTTTTAATACATGTTATTTGTTTTGCAATTTATTAATCTTAAGAATTTTTAATTTAAGATTTAAAAAAGAAGACTAAATTTTACTGCACTCTTCTTATGCATAAAACACACACATAATTTTCCTGCAGTAAACACAACTAAAGCTGTGCAGGACTGAGAGCTATTTATAGAACACTGGTTTGTTTAACAAACTAAAAAGTCTGAGTGAAAACTACTGTGCCATATCAAGACAGACTCTAATGCACTTCATTATTGCCATATTCAATCTCGTAGTCCAATATCTTTTTGTCAGATATCATTTAAATTGACAATCTTAAGTTTGGATAGCCCTAGTTGGGTTAGACCTATAACCTTTATCATCACTTAAATGTATAATTTTAAGTTGAGTTAGCCCAGCATAAAATTGGCTACCAACTTAGTATCCTAGCTTAAACTATAGCCATTCATGAAATGAACTGACTCTGAAATTGGGCACATTATGATTCATTGTAAACTTCGCCAACAACAGTGAAAACTTCGCCAACAACAATATAAACTTCACCAACACCAATGTAAACTTCGCCAACAACAATGTAAACTTCGCCAATAATGAAAACTTCACCAACAACAATGTAAACTTCACTAACAACAATGTAAACTTCGCCAATAATGAAAACTTCACCAACAACAATGTAAACTTCGCCAACAACAATGTTAACTTCGCTAACAACAATATAAACTTCGCCAACAACAATGTAAACTTCGCCAACAACAATGTTAATTTCGTCAATAATGAAAACTTTACCAACAATGTAAACTTCGCCAACAACAATGTAAACTTCGCCAACAACAATGAAAACTTCACCAATAATAAAAACTTCGCCAACAACAATGAAAACTTCGCCAACAACAATGAAAACTTCACCAACAATGAAAACTTTGCCAACACCAATGAAAACTTTGCCAACAACAATGCAAACTTCATCAATAATAAAAACTTTACCAATAATGAAAACTTCGCAACAATATTGTAAACTTTGTCTTCTACCGCATCTTCCTTCTGATTGGCCAAAATGTCAGCCAATCACAGAAGGGGTGTGGCTCAAGCATATATACAGTTTATGAAACTAAAAAAATCCTTGTTACCAAATTAATTTTTTCATGGAAATAATGATATAAATGTTTGCTAAATGCATCTCAAGGGGCCATGGTGACAGAGTGGTAACTACGAAAGAGTATCACGGCCAAGTAAAAAATTTTTTTTCAGTTTCTTGAGATATTATCTCAATTTTTTGAGATACTAAGTTAATTTCCTGAGATAGTTTTCTCAATTTCTTGAGATACTAAGTCAATTTCTTGAGATATTATATCAATTTCTTGAGATATTAAATCAATTTTTCGAGATATTTATCTCAATATTTTGAGATATTAAGTCCAGAAATTGACATAATATCTCAAAAAATTGAGATAATATCTCAAAAAATTGAGATAAATATCTCGAAAAATTGACTTAAAATCTCAAGAAATTGAGATAATATCTCAAGAAATTGACTTAGTATCTCAAGAAATTGAGATAACTATCCTAAGAAATTGACTTAGTATCTCAAAAAATTGAGATAATATCTCAAGAAATTGAAAAAAAAAATTTTTTACTTGGCCCTAATATTCTTCTGTAGTTACCACTCTGTCACTATGGCCCCTTGAGATGCATTTGCATTGCAAACATTTATTTCATTATTTCAATGAAGAAATTAATTTGGTAACAAGGATTTTTTTAGTTTCATAAACTGTATATATGCTTGAGCCATACCCCTTCTGTGATTGGCTGATATTTTTGCCAATCAGAAGGAAGATGCAGTAAAAGGCAAAGTTTACAATATTGTTGTGAAGTTTGCATTGTTGTTGGCAAAGTTTTCATTGTTGTTGGTGAAGTTATTATTGTTGTTGGCGAAGTTTTCATTATTGGTGAAGTTTACATTGTTGTTGGCGAAGTTTTCGTTGTTGTTGGCGAAGTTTTCATTGTTGTTGATGAAGTTTTCATAATTGGTGAAGTTTACATTATTGGTGAAGTTTACATTGTTGTTGGCGAAGTTTTCGTTGTTGTTGGCGAAGTTTTCATTGTTGTTGATGAAGTTTTCATAATTGGCGAAGTTTACATTATTGGTGAAGTTTACATTGTTGTTGGCCAAGTTTTCATTGTTGTTGGTAAAGTTTACATTATTGGTAAAGTTTACATTGTTGGTGAAGTTTTCATTGTTGTTGGCGAAGTTTTCATTATTGGTGAAGTTTTCATTGTTGTTGGCAAAGTTTTCATTATTGGTGAAGTTTACATTGTTGTTGATGAAGTTTTCATTGTTGTTGGCGAAGTTTTCATTGTTGTTGATGAAGTTTTCATAATTGGCGAAGTTTACATTGTTGTTGGCCAAGTTTTCATTATTGGTGAAGTTTTCATTGTTGTTGGCAAAGTTTTCATTATTGGTGAAGTTTACATTGTTGTTGATGAAGTTTTCATTGTTGTTGGCGAAGTTTTCATTGTTGTTGATGAAGTTTTCATTGTTGTTGGTGAAGTTTTCATTGTTGTTGGCAAAGTTTTCATTATTGGTGAAGTTTACATTGTTGTTGATGAAGTTTTCATTGTTGTTGGCGAAGTTTTCATTGTTGTTGATGAATTTTTCATAATTGGCAAAGTTTACATTGTTGTTGGCCAAGTTTTCATTGTTGGTGAAGTTTTCATTGTTGTTGGCAAAGTTTTCATTATTGGTGAAGTTTACATTGTTGTTGATGAAGTTTTCATTGTTGTTGGCGAAGTTTTCATTGTTGTTGATGAAGTTTTCATAATTGGCGAAGTTTACATTATTGGTGAAGTTTACATTGTTGTTGGCCAAGTTTTCATTGTTGGTGAAGTTTACATTGGTGTTGGCGAAATTTTCATTGTTGGTGAAGTTTTCATTATTGGTAAAGTTTGTTGTTGGCGAAGTTTGCATTGTTGTTGACGAAGTTTGTATCATTGGTGAAGTTTTCATTGTTGTTGAAATTTTCATTATTGGTGAAGTTTACATTGTTATTGGTGAAGTTTTCATTGTTGTTGGCCAAGTTTTCATTATTGATGAAGTTTACATTGTTGTTGATCAACTTTTCATTATTGTTGTTGAAGTTTACATTGTTGTTGACGAAGTTTTCATTATTGATGAAGTTTTCATTATTGATGAAGTTTACATTGTTGTTGTCAAAGTTTGCACTGAATCATTATGTGTCCAATTTTAGATACAGTTCATCTTATGAACAGCTATAATTTAAGTTAGGATACAAAGTTGGGAGCAAAATTTAGGCAGGCCTAACTCAAGATTGTAAATTTTAATGCTGATAAAGATTATAGGTCTAGCACAACTAGGGGTAACTAAACTTATGATTGTCAATTTAAATGATATCTGGCAAAAAAATCTAATGCACTATAGGAATGAATATGGCAAAAATGAACTGCCTTTTAGTCTGTCCTGAAATGCAGATTAAGGGCTATAAAAGTTAAATTTAATTAAAAGATTAAAAGTTATAGGTCTTACACAGGCATGAAAACATTTTTTTCAAGATTTTTCTATCATGGCTGCAAGTGCTTTGGTCAGCAGCAGACTCGACTATTGCAATGCTGTCTTTAAGAGACTTTTAAGAGCATACCTCTTGAACTAGCAGTGATTTGAGAATATTCTTCCCAGGGTTCTGACAATTTGTTGCAAATTGTTGGTTCTTGTCGCTGTCACTCCAGTCATTTTTTAAAGTCTGGCCAGCTTTTGTTTAGGGTGTGTGGGTAAAAGTTATGGCTTGTTGGTAAACTTTAGGGATTGTCATAAAGGGTTCCTGGCAAGTTGGGAACAAATTCTTTCCAGACCTGTGGATAGATGAATTTGATAGTACCTTACACATGATGCTCCTCTAATGGCTGCCAATGCTTTCATAGGAAGTAGGCTTGACTACTGTAATGCTTTATCAGGGAGTTTCTCTGCTAGTTTACGCAAGTTACAGTACATTCAGAACAGCTGGGCTACAATTGTCTGTGAAGCCACAAAGTATCTTCATGTTTCCCTCCATAAGAAAGACCATACACTGGTTACCCATTCAGCAATGCTGTTTTTAAAAAGGCACTACTGGTGTATAAATTCTTAAAAATGGCTGCCCAAAATATTTCTATCCATACCTGAAAATAAGACCATCAGCCAACAATACCAATGGAAGCCAGTCTATAGGTGTAATGTGTGAAATGACCCAGTTTTTACTATCCAGTCTAAGAGGCATCATGGTCTTTGGCCTACAATGCTCCCAAAATTCGGAATGAATTGCCTGGTGATGTTAGGGCTTCTGCCTCCACTTTCCTCTTTTAGAAAAAGGTTGAAATCCTACCTCTCTGATGCTGACCCTTGCTATGGTTATTTTTTATGATTTTGGCTGTTACGATGTTGGATGCTGCACCTTAGAATATGTCATTATGACAGAGATTAAGTGCTATAATCTTTTAAGTAACAGAAATCTTTCATTCAAAAAATGGTCCTGACCCCCAAGTTTGGAAACACACTCAAAGACAGAGTTGATTGGGACCAGTGGAACACCCCCATTACTGATTAGATTTTATTACTTTTGGCAAATTTTTTGTCATTGTTGGTGAAGTGTTCATTATTGGTGAAGTTTTCATTATTGGAGAAGTTTTCATTGTTGTTGGTGAAGTTTACATTGTTGTTGGCGAATTTTTCATTAGTGTTGATGAAGTTGTCATTGTTGTTGGTAAAGTTTTCATTGTTGGCAAAGATTTCATTGTTGTTGGCGAAGTTTATATTGTTGTTGGCGAAGTTTTCATTATTGATGAAGTTTTCATTATTGGTGAAGTTTTCATTGTTGGTGAAGTTTTCATTATTGTTTAAGTTTTCATTGTTGGTGAAGTTTTCATTATTGTTGGCAAAGTTTTCATTGTTGGCAAAGTTTACAGTATTGTTGGCGAAGTTTTCATTGTTGGCGAAGTTTTTATTATTGGCGAAGTTTACAGCATTGTTGGCAAACTTCTCATTGTTGTTGGTAAATATTTCATTATTGGTGAAGTTTACAGTATTGTTGGCGAAATTTTCATTGTTGGAAGAGTGGAAGGAGTGGAAGAGTGCAGTAAGAGACATCATAAAAATTGGTTTATCGGCCAAATTCAAACAGAATAAACCTCTTCGAGATTTCCTGATGGCAACAGGCACCACAACAATTGTTGAAGCAAATAAAAACAATTCCTATTTTGGAATTGGACTGGGTCTATGGGATAAACAAGTTTGGGACATGAAACAGCACAAAGGACATAATGTACTTGGACAAGAACTAATGGCACAGAGAGAAGAACTGAAGTCAGCTAACTAATAATAAGCTCGAGTATGGTTAAAAATTATAGTGATAGAAAGACCTATTTAGCGCACAGTGCACTAAGCAAAGTCTACTTTTATTTAATATTTGGTGGGAAATAATCCCGTCTTAGTGCACCGATCATGAAACACTTTCCAGGATGAAGTATAGGTCAATCCCGTAGAAAAACGGTGTTTTGACATTCAAAAATGCCCACTTCCTACAAATATGGGGGTAGATGAAAACAAACTCGAAAGTCATGACAAAACTGTCAATTTATTAAGCAAAAAAATATGTGGATATTGAGAAACATTAAGAAAGGTATGATTTAAGCTGGATAATCGATCATTAGTAACCTTTTGTCACTGTCAAATCGTCCACCCACTAGAAGTTGTCAAGTATATTGTCTTGAAAAGAGGGTGCGGTTACAAGGGCGGATGCGCTAAATGGGTCTTTTACAATATGTATGTTATTAAATGTGTTAAATAGTATAACGTAAACAACTAATCATAATTTTCTCATTCACAATTGCAGGGATTTTTTTCTCATCTTGCATATATGTATTAGAATACAAGTTGATTCCCTGGTCTGTGTATCAGGCTTGGATATTTGATAACTGTTAACTTATGTATTGCATTAAGAGCTTATTATTGAAAATAGTGTTATGCAATTACTTTTCCATAGCTTTTCCATCAATACCAAATATAACGAGTAACCTGGGTGTGTGTCCCGGTGGCCAACTGGATAATGGTTCCCTTTTGGCTTTTCGGTAAACTCTGCAATGAGCAAAATCACTTGTAACTCGAATACCATTCATTAAGAAAATTTGTATAACAGTTATTTGGTTACTCATGTGTTAGCTATAAACTATTACAACTGCATATCTGTAGCTCATTGCATCAGCGACCAATAACTATCTTGAGGGTATCACTGTTGTGTAAAATGCTTGTAACATGAAAACTATTGCATTTAGAGTATTAATTTTAAAATGATATTCATGTACTCTTGAGGTCAGCTATAACATAGTAAAATTGCAGACCTGTAGTTTGTTGCATATCTGAACAATAGTCATCTTTCAGGTTCTCACTCTTAATTGAATGAATTGTGACTTGAAAACTATGGCATTTACAGTATCCTGCTCAAATAGGTTGTTCACCTACTTTGGGATCAGCTAGAAGATAGCAAAATTGCGGCCCTGTCATGGCATAGCTGAGTAATAGTAGCTTTGAAAATCGGACTGTTGAGTAAATTGGTTGTGACATGGAAACTATAGCATTTAGAGTATTGTGTTTATGTGTTTTACCAACACTTGAGTCGGCTATGGCAGGGTAGGGTTGCAGATTTATAGCCTGTTGTGTGGTTTTGGCTGTGGCTACTTTTAGATTATCAGTGTTGAGTAAATCACTTGCGATTGAAACCTCTTGCTTTAAGAGTATTTTATGTGAATAAGTTATAAACCCGTTTTTGGGTAAGTCATAACATAGTAAACTTGCAGATCAGTAGCTTATTCCATAGCTGACCAACAGCTACTTTAAGGTTTCTATGTTTAAGTAAATCAATTGTAACCTGAAAACTATTGCATCTAGAGAATATTGCTCGAATATGTTATTCAATGTACTTTGAATCAGCTCTAACATGGTAAAAGTACAGAGAGGTAGCGTATGGTATATCTGAGGTATAGCTACTCTGAGATTCTCACTGTTTAGCAGACTAATTGTAACTTGAAAAGTATTGCATTTAGAGTATTCTGTCTAAATATGTTGTTCCCCCACTTATGGGTCAGCTATAACATCGTGAAAGTGTAGACCTGTAGATCATTATACAGCTGGGCAATGCCTGTTGTTAGTTTTCCACTATTCAGTTAATTGGTTGTAGCTTAAAATCTATTGTAATTACAGTATTTGTTTTAAATATGTTATTAACCTCCTTTTGGGTCAGCTACAAAATAGTTAAATTGTAGACCTGTAGCTCCTTGCAGAGCTGAGTAATAGACCTTTTCAGGGTCTCATTGTGGAGTAAAATAAGCATCAATGTCCTGCAGTGCAGTGAATACTTGTTATCCCTTTGTTTACTAAGTATTCAGAAATAGATAGTATATACAATATAATGTATAAATCTCTCGTAAAATTTTATGCCGCATTAACCTGTTGTGTGCGAAAATTATGAATGTACATGTGTATATATGTTTGTTGTTGTTTGCTGGTAGGGTCCTTTTGTTCTCTCTACCTGTACTTTATTTCCTTACTAAGTTGTACATGAACTTATTATACTGTGGGGTTTTACAAATATTCTTGATGCAGTGTGTACTTCCTCTATGTTGTGATGTCTGGGACCCACTTTTCTCTGAAAATACTGGTTCAAGACCTTCTTTCAGATCTGAAGTAATAAAGGTACAATTCATTTTATTTCCAGTTAAAGCAATGGAGTTACAAAATAATTCAAACTTGATATACAAAATAAGTCTCAAAACCCCACTTTGGCCATTGAGGCTTTTTGAAATAGCAACGATTGTGGTGAGTGTATATATACCTAAAAATCTTAGGTAACAGTATTAAGGTGTTATCTGCAAACTGTCAGGGCTTACAAAACTTGCAAAAATGAACTGATGTTATAAATTACCTTAAAGAATTGAAGGCACATATTATTTGTCTCCAGGACACCCACTGGACAAAAAGCGATACTTCTAAAGTAAAAGAAATTTGGGGCAACACCTGTTATGTGCATGGAAAAAGGACAAATGCACGTGGTGTGGCTATACTTCTTAATAATGATTTTGAATATGAAGTACTTGAAACAAAAATTGATAGTGATGGCAATTACATTTGCTTGACTTTAAAAATAAGTGACTGGACATTAAATATAATGACTATCTATGCACCTAATAACGACAGCCCAGAATTTTTCACTGAAGTACAGAAAATTATACAAGAAAATGAAACAGATTATAACATAATTTGTGGAGACTACAATTTAGTCCTTGACCCAATAATAGATAGTTATAATTATAAACATATAAACAACCCAAATGCAAGAGCAGTCGTATTGAACATGATGACTGATTTAAATCTTTCAGACATTTATCGAGAGCTGAATCCAACTTGCAAAAGATACACATGGAGAAAAAGAAACCCTTTAAAGCAGGGCAGGTTGGACTTCTTTTTGATCACCAATACAATGGCTGATCTTATTAAAGAGTGTGACATAAAAGCAGGGTATCGATCAGACCATTCTATTATAACAATGGACATTCTTTTAAACAATTTTTCTCAAGGGAAGGGCATATGGAAGTTTAATAACAGCCTATTAATGAATCAAGAGTACTTAAATATGGTTAACATCCTAATTAAAGAGGAAGTTGCTAAATATGCAGTACCTGTTTACTCTACGGATTATATAGAAAATAGCCCTGATAACATATCCTTCACCATAGAAGATGAATTATTTTTGGAAGTATTATTCCTTAGAATATGGGGCGAAACAATTAAGTTTGCTTCACAAATAAAAAAAGAAGTTAACAGAAATGAAAAGGAACTGTTAAATGATATTGAAACTCTTGAATCAAATGACAACCTGCAAAATTTTAATTCACTGTTGCTAGACAATAAAAAACAATTGCAGAAAATTCGTGAAAATAAAATAAAGGGGCAACAAATAAGGAGCAAGTTACAGTGGCTTAAGGAAGGTGAAAAACCCACCAAGTTTTTTTGCAGTCTAGAAAATAAAAATTTTATTGAAAAAACAGTCAAAAAGCTCCAAACTAACACAGGTAAAATGATTACGCACCAAAAGGAACTGCTAGAAAACATAAAAAGTTACTACACATGCTTGTTTAAAAATAAAGATAGTACACTGAGTGAGGCCAATTTACATAAGCTTCTTAAAAATGTAAAAATAAATAAAGTATCAGATTCTTCCTTAGGAAATATCTTAAAAGAAGAAGAGCTGGGCAGAGTTTTAAGGACAATGAAAAATAATAAATCACCTGGCATAGATGGCATAACATCAGAATTTCTGAAGGTCTTTTGGGGAAAGTTAAAAACTTTCATCTGCAAAGCTCTAAACTTATGTTTTATCAAGGGCAAATTATCAACCTCACTACGTCAGGGAATTATAATATGCATACCAAAAGGCAACAAAGATAGAAGTTTAATGAAAAACTGGAGGCCAATAACCTTATTAAATGTTATATATAAGATAGCATCTGCAGCTATTGCTCAAAGACTGAAAAAAACTCTCCCCTTGATCATATCACCTACTCAAACTGGTTTTATAAGTGGCAGAATGATTAGTGAAAACACTAGACTTGTATATGATATAATGCACATTACAGAATCAAACGACCTTACTGGACTCCTTATGCTAATCGATTTTGAAAAAGCATTTGATTCGATTTCCTGGAAGTTCATATATAAAGCACTTCAGTTTTTTCAATACAATAGGGATTTCATTCGATGGACAGAACTGTTTAACACTGACGTCAGAGCATATGTCCTACAATGTGGATATTTATCAGAATATATTCCCATTGAAAGAGGATGCCGACAAGGTGATCCGATTTTACCATATTTATTTTTAATTGGAGCAGAAATTATGGCCCAACTAATAAAAATTAATCCAAATATAATAGGAATAACCATAAAAGGTATTGAATTTAAACTGACACAGTTTGCAGATGACACCACCCTTTTTCTGGATGGAAGCCTACACTCACTGCAATCAGCCTTGAATACACTGGAAATATTCGGCAACCTTTCTGGTTTAAAAGTTAATAAGGAGAAAGCAAAAATTGTTTGGATAGGCAAAAAGAGGAACTCAAAAACAAAGCTGCGTATCACTGAAAAATTAGACTGGGACAATTCTGAATTTACTCTTTTAGGAATAAATTTTTCCACAAATTTAAATCGAATTCCAGAAATTAACTTTTCGAAATCTATAGAGAAAGTGAAAACAACTCTCAAACAATGGCAACACAGAAACCTAACGCCCATTGGGAAAATTTCACTGATAAAGTCGAATATCTTGTCACAATTTATTCATCTGTTTACAGCTCTACCGACAAAAAAAATTATCTAGACAAAATAAATGAGATACTGTATAGCTTTCTGTGGGACAAAAAAACTGACAAAATTAAAAGAAAAGTCATTTGTTGCAATAATATGCAGGGTGGTTTAAAGATGATTAACATTTATAAATTTGTAAAAGGTTTACATATTAGCTGGGTAAAAAAAATACTCAATAATAGTGATAAGCCACAGTGGCAAATACTTTTTGAAAATACTTACTGCAAACTAGAGAATTTGGCAAAACTAGGAGGTGACTGGGGTGAATGGTACCTTAAAAAGGAAAACATCACCAATGTATTTTGGGTGGAAGTATTAAATTCTTGGAAACAACTATGCAGAGAGCAAGAAATTAAATCAAATATAGACATCACGTCTTCCTGTTTGTGGCATAACTAATACATAACAGACACCCAATTATATCTTAGTAGATGGATAAAAAAGGGTATCACTCAATTTGGAGATATTGTGGATTCCACTGGAACAATAATTAGTCTAGAACTATTGCAGTCAAAATATGATCTGAATATCAATTTCCTAGAATACCATAGAATTAAATTGTTAGTCAAAAAATTCATTTCAAAACATAAGAAAAGTGATGAATTTTCACACCCACGTCCTAATTTACCTCTTCATTTGAGTATCATCAACAGATCAGAAAAGGGAAGCAGAGATTTTTATTTGGCCTTTATGGGCAAAGAGAACCCAACTCCTAATTATGTAGCTAAATGGCAAAATGTTATCTATGACCCAGATAAAAGCTGGAGAGATTTTTGCTGCCTGTTTTAAAGCTATCCGAGACAATAAATATGTTTGGTTCCAATACAAAGTTATTTTTAATATTCTGGGAACAATTCAGAATAAAACTCTCTGACTGTGACAAATGTTATTTTTGTAAAGAAGAATCTGAAAGTATAACACATCTATTTAATAAGTGTATTAATGTCCAAGAACTATGGTTTAATTTAAAACAATGGATTGTTAATGTTCTTAATATATATATTGACTTAAATGAAGCCACAACTATATTGGGATATACAGAGTCAAATGACAACTTCTGGCCAGTCAATTTTTTGCTGATAATCACACGATATTATGTTTTTAAATGCGCAAAGAATAAAATGCAGTTAAATATATTTGACTTACAAAAAGAAATCAAATTGAAATTCGAAGAACAAACCCAACTATCTAGAATCAATTCTACTACTGAAAAATTTGACAAAATTTGGCTTAAATGGAAAAAGCTTTTTACAAATGCTTAATTTATACTGTGTTCTCAAATCTGAAACACCATCTTCCAAAAAACTGCCATAAAGTTGCCACTGTATTAGAAAGTGAAACATGTAAATATGCATTAGTTGGACAAATAGTGATGTATTGTGTAACCTTAGAAAAATTATGAGTAATGATAAACACTGCTTCTGTATTGTAACAGTTCATGTACACCTACCTTTTTGTAATCACTACTGTATTAATGTATACACCCAAAAAGAAATAAAAATATAAAAAAAAAAAAAAGTTTTCATTGTTGGGGAAGTTCTTATTATTGGTGAAGTTTTCATTGTTGTTGGTGAAATTTGCATTGTTGTTGGTGAAGTTTGCATTGTTGTTGGTGCAGTTTTCATTATTGATGGAGTTTTCATTGTTGGTGAAGTTCTCATTGTTGTTGGTGAAGTTTTCATTATTGTTGCTGAAGTTCTCATTATTATTGGTAAAGTTTACATTATTGTTGGCGAATTTTTCATTATTATTGGTAAAGTTTTCATTGTTGATGGAGTTTACATTGTTGGTGAAGTTTTCATTGTTGGTGAAGTTTACATTGTTGTTGGTGAATTTCTCATTGTTGTTGGTGAAGTTCTTATTGTTGTTGACGAAGTTCTCATTGTTATTGGCAAAGTTTTCATTGTTGTTGGCGAAGTTATAGAGTAGTAAGTTTGCAACAAAAATGATATGATGGTTTTTTAAACACTATGGTGGCGCTAATACTCTTTCGTAGTTCTCCGGTCTTACATGACTACATTATTACACTTGAACTTGCTTTGCTGTGAGACGAAAGGGTCTTATAAGCATCCACCGTGTTGTTGGGGGGGTCGAGAAATTATTGATTGGTTCCACTGGGAGTCATTCCCACGGCCTTCTGTTGACACACAAAAATAAATGCAAGTCTAGATCTTTAACCATCAGGGCTAAAGGGGAATCCCCAGAAGCCCAGGTATAAAAAGAACTGATACATGTGAGGATATTACAATGGGAAAAGTGCATCGCTATAAAAAATCACTCCCTGATCAGTGGGCATTCTAGTCCATAGAAGTCTTTGTTCAAAAGAGAAAAGTGATGAAATTATTCACATCATTCTGGCAGAAACACTTTCTTCCAACAGTTAAAAACAGTTGGGATCTAATTCGACACTCATCTCTGTAGACATGAATTCAAATCCAGCTCATGGCTACTGAAATCTACTTTAACCTAATTAAACCTTCACTGCACCTAATCTTTGTTTCACAAGATTCTAAGGTGATGAGTAAATAACCATTATTTAGAAATGGTATGACCATACACCAAAGGGAAAGCCTCTGTTGCAGAGGTGTGTTTTAACCTGTGTTTGATGAGCATTTGAGGTCATAGAGAATCTATTATTAAAATGATATTTATTCATTATTTATTAACCGTAGGAATATACCTTAGGACACTAAAGAAAGCAATATCAGGACTACAACATGCCTGGTTGACCTTTGACCTATTTACTTGCAGCTTTGGCATTGCTTATTTCCACCATATTTGCTGGGACAGGACTCTTGTGTAATGTGATTATAATTAACATTCACCACCACAGGCCCAACAAGAAGGTACCCAGATGGGTCAGGAAAGTATTCTTGGAAAAACTGGCATGTTGCCTTTGCATGTCACAGAAAGAAGAAGTGCAGCCCATAAAGGTATATTCACAATTTTCCTTACCATGTTCTGTTGTAGTTTATTTTGTTTGACACAATTTATCACAGTATGTTTCAGTTTTTATAATTAATAACAATATCCAACATTGCAATCTTTGATGTCTTGCTGAGGAAATTGAATGTAATCATGTTTTTATCCATAATTGCTCACCATTTATTTAATAATATCATGGATGTTTTATGTTTGAAAATCTGTGGACATAGAAACAAATTCACAATTGTGAACGCCAATTTTCTTATTGTTGACTTTGTATTGAGAAGTCAATTGTTTAGAATTACCAACTTACTATCATGACCACATTAAATTGATTTTGTTGTTGTTGTTGTTGTTATTGGCTATACAAATCACCATATGTAACTGTTTACTGATGTTTTGCAAACACCAAATGGAATTAAAATATATATAAGTCACTTTTTTCCCTTGGAGGTCACATGAAAAGTGGAACCTCCAAATTTTAAGAATAATGGGTGTTATTTAAGAAAAATCGCTAATAAATACTTACATATCCAGAACAGTAAAAAAATATAGGGTAACTGTTGAAACTTTGTTATTAAATGAAGAAGTTGATCTATAATTCCTCACCATTTACATAGCTGAAGTAAGAGAGTAGTCTACATAGGATTTTGTATTTTTATAGTATGTATTTTATTAGATTTTAATAAGACTTTGAAATATCATATTTTACATCAAACTCAATGAAAATAAACAAAACAATTAAAGAGCACAGTTTATATAATATAAATAAAAAATAAATAATAAAAAGTTAGGGTCACTGCACAAAATATTAAGAAATCTAAAAAGCAAACGGTAGATATACTGTGGGACTTTAACAAATGCTGACTGAGCAAATTTTGACTGTGAAGTTGGAATCTACATTGCTTATTTACGTGTGGAAGTTGGAAAATGTTTGATGGCTCTTTCACAAACAATTATGGCAGTTAATTTCATTATATTGAATAAAATTGTCAAAACAAAGACTTTTTGTTGATAAAAGTTATCAGTCATTATACAACAATGAACACAGCAACACAGTGTTGGGACTGAAAAATGTATAGCTTACAAACTTTGCATCTGGTTATATTAAAAAAATAACATTATTATGAACATATTCTACATTTTATATTCTAAAACGAAAATCAGGCTTTTATTACACCACAAATCAGATCAAAAGTGTTCTGATGCCATGCCTGTCTGGCTGCCATGTTTTTTTCAGATATTTACTATTCAAAACAGCCATTTTACTGAATAAATTGCCTTTTTATTTCACCCCCATACAATCTGCAACAAGCATGCACTTACACAACCACACATATGCAGAGATAGACAGACTGTGAGGCATCTGTATTATCGCTGCGCAATAAATATGTTCACTGACAAAATCAGCAATTGTTCTTAAAAGGCATCCAGACAGGATAGAGACTAAAGAGGGCCATAGGATAGTTTTTTCATCACTTAAAATGTCATTTTTGACAGTGAAATTCTTCAGCATTCAATGTGACAGTGGAATGAGTTTAAATGCTATTTAAAGTTTGAGGTTTACATCCTTTTTAACAGCTAAGATGATATCAGGCCAATCTCTCAGTAAATCCCACAAAATGTCATGGGCTGGGCTCAAACCCATAACTACAGTGGTATGAGCCAAGGAAATTTAAATGCCAAACCTGTTAACCACTTGACCACTCATAAAGTCAATTGAACTTCTCAGTTATGTATTGCATATACTGTATATGTTGGAATCTTCACAGGGCAGTAATTTGAACTATTTTTAACTAATGACATTTGATAGTGTAAAATAATTCCCAGTGAAATTTTAAATCTGTATTCTCCTTTTAAGTAGAAATTAACCATCACTGAAAACTAATTCTAGAGAATTTATTTAAAATGAAGAATTTGGTGAAATTCTCTTCTAGTTAAAGTTTCTAATTATACAATACTTTATACAATGTGCAATATCTAATTGCTCTGCTGGTCACAAAGTGCTACTTGACAGCCCAAGCTCTGAAGTGACTGACAATCTCCTTATTGAGAAACAGAGGCTCAAAGATGATCATTTATTCTACAACTGGGAACAGAAAACAATGATAAAGGACCGTCATTTTAATTGGTCCTCCAAGAGAGTATGTATTTGACTGTATCTAGGTTCGAACCTAGGTATTCTCTGTTCCTAAGCCAGTGTGTTAAAACTAGACTACAGTAGCCTTTAAACTTGTTTTATCACCTCAGGTTATGCCACAAAAAAACAAAGGAACCATTGAAAAAATGAATGACTCCATTGGCAAGAGTTTCTCTGATGATCAGTGGAAGACAGTGGTTGAGTATGTGGAATACCTCAAGATTAAGCAACAGGATGAAGACCAAATAGACAAGAACAAAGAAGAATGGAACAGACTAGCCAGAATTTTGGATAGAATGTTTTTCTGGATTTATCTGACATATTTCATCATATTTTTCTTTGTTGTGATGTCCGCCAAGTGGAGATCAACATAGAGAACATTAATCTGTACACCAACCTAGCAGATTTGAATGTTAGCCCAAATTAGATGTAAAAATGGCCCATAGTAAACCTAGATATAAATGGCTCAGAATACAGACACTGTGGGTGTGTTTCTTTTGCAAATACACTTTTAAAAAGGTGTGTTTCTTTTGAAAATACTCTTTTGAAAAAAATGTGTGTTTCTTTTTGAACATACTCTTGAAAAAAACGAAAAGAAAATGATATTCATCCCTTCCTTTAAGTAAATAAAAAGAGATATGCAATATATGACTTTATTGATAACATTCTAAAACTGCTCTTTATGAATTCAATGAGATATATTATAATGTACCTTAATTAATTGTCATACGGTTAAAACTACCACTTGATTTGCTTCTGTCAGCAAGAAATAACCTATTATGTCGATAAAACTTTTAAAAGGATGGTTTCACAAAGTGCCTGAAATCTCAAACTAGCTTTAGCATTTGATATCATTACAGAATTAATAATTAATTACGATGTAGTAAAACTGTTTATTTACTCACTTATGAAAAAATGTATGAGATATGTCAAAATATATATATTCATAAACTATCATGTAGTTAAAACTGTATCTTGAATTGCCTAAAGTAAGAAATAATATCAAGAAGATACTTTTAAAAAGATGATTACACAGATTGCCTGAAACCTCAAAGACTTGTTTAGGGAATCTGTGTAACAATGAACCTTATATTTTATGAAATAGCTAAACTGTTTAGGCTTTTTGCAAAATGACTGAAATGTTCAGTCATTACACGTAATGCCTGGTTACACAGATTTCCTGTAACAAATATATACATAAATATATAGACCAATACTAGCTCTAGTTTATCAATGACAAGCGACAGCGATAATTTATTAAACCATTTGGTAGTGTACTTTTTTGATTATAAAACATTTTAATGTACTTTGGTGGAACCATATGTAAGAAATAACCAAGTTGCAGACTATTCTTGAAGGTTTTATTAAAACCCAAGCCAAAATAAAAAAAAACTGAAAATTTACTACCAAGGATTGATACACATTAATAAATATTTGAATGTAACCCAACGAGTTCTTGAAACACACTATTTATGATTAATATATGAAATGTTATTTCTACAGAATCCTCACTCGCACACTGTATCATTAACAGTTTCAAATGAAGTCTCAGCTTTCATGTTAAAGAAAATATGCTAATTATCATATTAAATGATAAAAATGCTTCAAACATAAAGATCCTTCATCAGTTAAACAACAAATGTAAATGTACATTTTTTTGTTTTTGTGTCATCACTCATCCACACATGTTTTCTGGGAGGTTATTCTATATGCCACTTTGAGATGCTTTATCTCAGTGGGGATGCTCTGATCAATGTGGGGTTTTCTTTACTGGGAGTGTCTTAATATCTGATGTACAGACACAAAGTTTTAAGAGAAGTTTTATTTTATTAAATTTTACTCGTGAATATTCCTGGATTTTTTCGGGGAACTTGCAAATTTCATTGTTTTAGCTCTAATCTTATATAACGGCACTTCAAGGAACAGGTGAATATTTATAGTAAAAGTTAGGTCAGCATCAGTAGCTGTTTTCAAATAATCACAGCTGTATACTGGTGCTATAAATTCTAAATGGGTATTAAATATTGTTTCATTAATACTTTCTAAATATTCAGCATTCTTTCATAAGTCACAGTTTAACTTCCAAAGACCATTTCCTCGAGTAAAGTTGCTGATTTGTATAGTTGTTTCATGTAGTGAATGATCATTCTATATCCAGGTAAGATTTGACACTTGGAGAAGAAGTCAATGAAACAGTTTGAAACAATAAAGTAATCTAATCATGCCTGTTTAATGGGATTTTCCTTCTCCAAGTGTATCTTCGTGTTTGTGGATAGAAATATTTAAATGGATCAATAAAATTATGCAATCTAATTGATTCAGTTAAAATGTAAATGGATTGAGTACTAAATTAAAGTCACCACAAATGTAAATGGATTGAGTACTAAATTAAAGTCACCACAAATAACTGAATGGTCCCAATTGTTTCCAACTAGCAGGTTATCTATATTATGAAAGAAGCTAGGTGTGTCATTACTTGGGGTATATATGTTGATTAACCTGAATGTTACAGAGCATATTTCTGAATCAACATATATATAGTTCCCTTCATCGTCTGAGGTAACATTTATAATTTTGTAATTAAAATTATTTTGTATTAATATGGCCACCCCACGAAAATTTGTCCTAGCTCCACTTAACAAACACTTACAATTTGTAATTAAATTTAGATCATTTTCATCAGGTTTAGTTAAGTGGGTGTCCATCAAGAAAAGTATATTTGGATTTAATTTTAAAAGATAGTTACAGACATCAAGTCTTTTATTATCCCTCAAGCCCCGACAGTTTGCAGACACTATTTTTATTTGTTCACCAATCACTTTTATGGCAAAAATATAACAGGAAAACTTTAGAAAAAAAAATTGACAACTCCTGTTTTTTCAAAATTAAAATCTAATAACAAATGTTTTAGATTCATAAATGAACCAAAAATGAAAGCAATTAAAGCAGATAGAACACTGAGGGAGATAGAACATATCAAACATATGTACAACAAAAAAGGTGGATTTAAATCAGACATCGGGAAGCAATTTAATACTATGGTCATTTATATATCAGTGTTGGAATCTTTTGAAATTAAATCAAAATACACTGAGTACAAAATAACTCTTTTTAGCTATTGGCCTGTTTAATGTAAAGAATGCCCTAAATACACTAAAAACGTTGAAGAAAAAGGTTAATTTTTGACATAATTTATCTAGAATAACTGATACTGTTCTTATTACAATAAAGGTGCCTTTGATAAGTCAAAAACTGTGTGGGCTGCTGAAATTACATTTGCTTGGCATTTGCTGAAGGGAGAAAAGATAGATATTGTTGGAGCTGATTCTAGTTACAGTTTCATTCTTGATCATCTTTGACATCGCACTACGACATTACCAAACAATTCTGTAATTGTCAATTTTTCCATTCAAGCTCCATAACTCTTTACTGAATATTTTTTATAAACTTTGAGTTTTCATCACATTTTTATTGCACTCCTCAAATCCTGATGACTGATTTATAAGATTTAAAGATAGTCCAAATCTTTAAGCAAAAAGTCAAAAACACATGTAAACCATACAGGGGCTTGCGACAGCGTGAATTGCTTGATCTCTTTGAAGTTTTTCAATATTAGCATCCATTTCCATTAATGCAAATTCTGTTTCACTAAGTTCCACAAGTTTGATAGGTGTTGATTGAAGATATTTTTTTTTTGTTTTTTGTTTTTTTTTGTAATTATTTCTGGTTCAACGTCAGAGCCGAGATTTCATTTGAAAGCCATGCATGTCAAAATAATCTCAGTAAAAGTAGAATCAGTAATTATTGTAACTATTGTTGTGACACTATTGAATTATCACATTACTAGGCTGATCAAATTCTAATAAAGTCCTTTATTTAAAAGCTACAATGTTATAACCACCACAATGTTATAAATGAGAGTGCATTTGGGTGTTGTAGAAGTATTTAATTATCCTTTAAAGCTCAATACTACACTGAATCAAAGTCATATTAAAGTCCTTTATTAGCTATTACCAATACTCGGCATGCATCGATGATTTCCTCCAGTATTGTGCTATATTTGTGAAAGTTTACAATATTGTAACACAAAGCATTTTCAAGGTTTGTTTAATAAGTATCTACTATGAACATTTAATTTATTTCTCTTTCTGCTATCATAGTCTATAGTCAATGATGTATCCCCTAATACATTTGTAAAATAAATCCAGTTATCCAGCAGTAAAATATAAAATTTTTACACACAAAAAAGCATGTCCTCTCCGGTCAAGTGTCTACCACATTGTCTCGTGGTTTTATTTCATTACAGTGACATGTGATTAACACTGTCATTACATAAATATACTTACAGAATAAAACACTTCTTTCTGGGCAATATTGTGATTTATGAAGCCCGAGGGTAAGTGATATTGCCCGAGGGCCGATAGACCCAAGGGCAATATCACTTGGCCAAGGGCTTCATAAATTATAATATTGCCCAGAAAGAAGTATTTCATTATGTTTATTATACCGAAAGTATTTCTTTTTTATCTTTTTTATTTAGCAGTATTTGTATATAAAAGTGCAAGAGCATGCCCTTGCTGAGATTAGGCGCTATGAAAGTATAGGAGAAGAGAGTAGGATGTTTGAAAATAAATAAATTTAAACGGTGGCTTAACAGTGATGTATACAACTTTCCTACAACAGATAGTAAGGTTGTTCCTCTATAATGCAAAGGCACATACAGGTCTTTGTTTAGAATTTTTAAGAATTGGTTTAATAATAGCCTTTGACCATATGTCCTGGACAATTCCATTTTCAAAATGAAAACAATTTCAATAGCGTCTCATGTATTTCCTTATGTTTAAGTACTATTTAACTTCTAATTTTATTAATCCCCGGTGTTTTTTTTTAATTTTCTCCACACACGTTATTTCTTCAATCCTAAAGGAATATCTAGAATATAATTTTCCTCAAACAGATTATTTGCTATTTCATCCTCCATGTCAGCCTTTAATGTAAGTACCTCATGAGCAAATTTAACATTTATTTTATCAGCATCCATTTGGAGGGTTGTACAAATTTTTAAATTCTTTTGCCAATGGTGCAGAACATATGCTATGTCAATAAAGTATTAACCTTGTACACTTTCATAGGGATTTGAGTTTGCCTTTCATTCCAAAATTTTTTTTGGCTGTTCATACACATTTCTTCAATGGAATTAATATTTCTTTAAGGTATGCCCTCTCTGTTTTGCTTAACAATTTATGAAAAAAAAAATAATTGTCATATTGAAGTTTTAAATTTCTTTTATTCTGCCTTTGACCTTTATACCTTCTGTACAATTTTTTATTTTCATTAATTTTTCCCATGCTATAGTTCGATCATTGTCCCAATATGGCCTATTATATGTAATTTTTTTCTTGGTGTGCAATAGCCTTAAGTTTTACAAATTGCTCCATTTCCTTATGAATCATTTTACAAAAATTCTGATATAAGCAGTTCAATTCATTCTCTGCAATGAAGTTATTTTCAAACAATGTAACAAGATAATTTATCTTTATGGACCATTCTTTATTGAATGTACCTTTTTCTCATACTTAGGCAAGGTATCTTCAAGTGAATCATTTGGTTGAACTCTTTCTTTCTTTAACATCTCAGCAGCTGGTGAAGTATCATAGTTTGGAGTGAAGGTAATAGACAGTAAAGAATAGTCAGGTTGTTTACATGAATATCATAACAAATCAAACTAAACTGGTTTAATATATCAGATGTACAGTCAACTCGAAAATATTCACAAGATTTCAATGTTACATGGGGTATGTAATGTAAAATAAAATAAAATGTAAAATTGTCTAAATCAGATGTCAAACAGTCATTAGACATACAAAATTTTGAATCTTTCAAAAATTCAATAAGTCTATTAACATAACAGTTTTTATCAAAATCAATGACCTATCTAACAGGAATTGCATCAACTGTTTCAGTGAAGTCAGCTGTTTTTCCAACTATGGAGTTCAAGTCTCTACATATGAATATATCATTAACATTATTAAGTTCATATAAACAGGCAAGGTTAGATTACTTTATAATTTCTCGCCCGTTCTCTCACCTGGTAAGTAATTGCCCAATAAGAGCATCATATAGATCAGATCATTCTATACTTGAATTAAATATTTACAGTATGTAGTTTCCGACAGGGGAAAGGAGTCTGGAAATTCAACAACTCACTGTTGAAGGACAACGATTACTTAATAAAAATAAACAATATTATTGATGAAGAAAAAATGAGATATGCTGTCCCAGTATATAACCTTAATAATATCATAACAATAAAAGACAGTGAGTTGCAATTTAATATATCAGACAGCCAATTTTTAAAGGTATTATTGCTAAAAAGAAGGGGCAAAACTATTAAATTTTCATCACATAAAAAGTCAGTGAACAGTAAAGAAATGAATTTAATAAAAGAAATCGACTCTTTTGAACAAGAAGAAGTACCAGATTTAGAACTATTAGAAAAAAAAGAAAAAGGAGGTCAAAAACATTACAGGCAAAAAAATAAAAGGCTCAATAATTAGATTGAGAGCAAAATGGCTTGCGGACAGAGAAAAGCCTTCAAAGTATTTCTGTATGCTAGAAAATCATAGGTATATAGAAAAAACACATTAAACACTTGAAAAATAAAAGGGTGAAAATATTTATGAACAAGACATTATACTAAAAGAAATTCATAAGTTTTATTCAAAACTATTTAACAAGACCGAAAATAACATGTGAAGGACTTTTTCAAAAAAATAAATCCGAACAGTTATAATCGGTTATCCAAATTAGACTCAGATGTGCTTGAAGGGAAACTCACAGAAGATGAAATTAGCCAATCCCTATGGAATAAGAAACATAATAAAAGCCCCGGGATAGAAGGATTTCTGTCAGAATTCTATAAATTTTTTGGAAAAAATTGAAATATTTTGTTCTGAGAACCTTGAATGAAAGCTACAAAATAGGTCAACTACTCGTAACAATGTGTCATAGCATAATTTCATGCTTGCCAAAAGGTGATAAACCAAGAGAATAGTTGAAAAACTGGCACCCTATCTCACTTTTGTCTGTAGCATACAAAATAGGTTCATCATTATGCTCGTAGACATTGAAACAATACTCCCCAAGGCCCCCCAAGACAATAAGACACATCAATGGGATTATAAATATTATTATTATGATGATTACACTCTGTACATAAAATGGGACTACTACTGATATTTTTTACTGATTTTTATCTTTATATATATTGTATACATATAAACATTATTACATAACAGTGTTAGTACACGTTATACATCTATCTTTACATACAAATTGTATCTTGGGACAACAAGATCCAAACCGTCTGTGAACCTACCCGGTACATACAAGCAATTCAAGGTCACGAGCCAAAAGATCACCACAAGGTCAAGCCAATGAAGGCCCAAGATACCAACCCAATCCAGGAAGTAGGAGGTCAAGGTCGTGGAGGCCTCATGATCATTCAGAGGAAACCCGGGGTGACTAAAGGTGAAAGTCGAAAACTTCAAGTCATATCCACCATACAGTCAAGCCCTGTTCAGCAAGGAGGAGTAGACAAACAGCAAGATGGACCTGAAAAGTAGAAGAAACCGTAGAGGAAAGAGCAGGGGAAGTATTGATGTATCTCCAGACACAGGATGATGACCATGTTCCCTGTGCTTGAATATCTTGTATAGGTACCCCATGTCTGAAAGCCCAAGTGGCCCCACCCCTACGAAAAGCATGAAATGTCATGGATTTTGAAAGTTCCAAACTTTTTGACACTTTTTTCAAGTGTTTACGAGCATATGAATCTGTAAGAGGTACCACAACAGAATGATGCCAAATTTGAAATAAAGATGCATCCTTATTTGCGTTTTTTGAGTTCAACATCAACTTAAGAGCTGCAATGGGACACAATGATGATGCACCCAAATTTGGAAGAGATAAGGAAGAATACTTGACAATCTAAGAAATGAAAAATATGCCAATAAATACAATGATTTGAAAACTTCTGGAAAAGTTAGATGAGAACACACTTTACAAATAGAATCTAGAAGCTTTTCATCAATTATATTCTTAGATGAAGGTTGAAATGACCTATTAATCTTTATGGATTTGATAAAAAGCGGTATTCTGTTATCACTAAATGGAGTAGTATCAATGCTGTAGATAATACAACAGGACCTGATAGCAGTGAGGTGACTGGTGATATTTGAAGCAGTCATACCGGCCTGGAGCAAATACTCCATAAAGGCCAGAATATCCCATGTAGACACCTGAGGAAGGGACAGCCCCACAGCCACCAGGAAGGAGAGGAAGAGTGCAAACATCCGCCTATATATGCGGCTAGGGTGGAGGGTCTGAAGCCGTACCATAATCTCTCACATGCCTGGGATGCCAGGGGAGCTGTCACTGCCTCAGGATCTGAAACACATTAACACAAAAAACTGCTAAATCTCATGATTTAACAAAGTTAAATCTATATGTGTGTCCACCCATATAGGAGAGTCAACCCATTGGTACAATTTTTTAAAATGTTCTTCAGTATTTTTCCATCTAGACAAGAGGTCCTCAACATTATTATGTGCACCTTGAATATGTGAAACCACCAATGCTATGTTATAGGTTGCTGTCAAGAACCAAACATTTCTAGCACATGTTGCTAAGATTTGGTCACGTGCTCTGTCTGATGATAGTACATCCACTACTGCCTGATTATCACAAAACAACTTGACACATTTGTTGGCCCAGTGGTGACCCCATAGTTTAAGGGCAACCACCACATTCAACATTTCTAGATGTGCTATGTTATAGCCCATATAATTTTCAGGTATAGATAATGCATATACATATTTTTTTTTAAATGACCTCCAAGGCCTGTAAGGGATGCATCCAAATGTATATCTTCGTACAGAGGAGGGACATGATATATAGTGACCCCATTGTATATTTGTAAAAAAGTCTGAAACCAATGAAGGTCTTTGAAAAATTCTGAAGTAAGCATAATTGTATTACTAGCAAAATTGTCCCTCAACAACTGAAGCATTCTGTTTAAGAAAAATCGGGATGACCTTACACACTTTATGATATAGAGCAAGGAACCCAATAGGGATTGAAGTTCATTTTTGTTACAACTCTTTTATATGACCAATCAGTACACATTGTTCTTATATCCGACATTTTTTCAGGAGGAATGGGCATGGTACGAGTTACAGTATCAAAAAGAATACCCAGACAAACAACCTTTGTACTGGGAGGACATAATTTTTTCTCACTGATAGCTAGACCAAGATCCTGAAGTAGGGTGATGAGAAACTGATAAGGTTTATGTATATTAGCCGGAAGTTCACAGGATATATGATCATCTATATAGTTGTGGAGACCAGGAAAACCATTTTTATTCATGATAAACCTGATTGAGTCGCTGATTTTCTGAAAAAAAAACCCAAGCGATATCCGAACGGCAAAGACCGATCCAGATAGTACTGATCCAGATGTTGTAAGCCTAATAAATCCAAATCACCAGGATCTATACGTATGTGCCTAAACGCACGACTAATATCAATCTTGAAAATCGAACAATTCTTCAATGTGGTTTCTTATCTAGTCAGATTTGTATTAAAAGGAGCTGCCAACAAGGAGACCCAATTGCACCATATCTTTTGATAATATGCTCACTTTTCTTAGCAATCTTAGTAGAACGTGTGGCTCAATTAGAGGATTAAACCTAAATAAAAATATCTAAAAATTATCCAGTTTGCAGATGACACAATATTCTTAGATGGTTCTGAAAGCTCTCTCAAATCAGCACTCTATGTCCTTGAGATATTTGGCACATACTCCAGTTTAAAGGTGAATAAAGAAAAAACACAAATAGTATGGATTGGTTTAAAAAGGGAAATACACAAAAAATGTGCCCACAGGCCAACCTGAAATGGGAAATAAATACTTTCAGAGTCCTTGGTATAACATTTACAGTAAATCTCAATGATATGCCCGGTCTAAACTATGGTACCATAATAACAGAGGTAGAACCCTTGTGCCTTTGAGGCAATGTAAACGTACTCCAATTGGTAAAATATGCGTATTAAAAACATTCATAATACCATGGTTAACCACATTATTTATGACGATCTCTAGACCTAGCCCTCAAACTATCAAATCATTGAATAAGTTGTTTTATTCATTTATATGGGATTAAAAACTGGACAAAATAAGTAGAGCAAAACTAACACAAAGCTATCCAAGAGGAGGCCTAAAAATGACCGATATAGATGTTTTCATAACCAGTCTCCAAATCTCTTGGATCAAACGATTGCCGAGTAATGAAACACCAGTGTGAAAAACTTTAGGAACACATTGTATTAAAAATCCGATCAAACTAAAATATTTTGGCTCGATTTGGCCTTAAAACCTTGCAAAAAATATAACAAATATTGTTTGGAGAGAAGCTTTACAAACCTGGGCATGTCTATTAAATGTAAACATACTAGACGAAAATAGGAAACTTTCAAGCCCAGCATGGTATAATCCAAAGATTTCAAAAATAGACCTTTTTTGCCACAATGGTTCAGTAAGGGCATCATTTTTGTAATCGATCTAATTGATTCCCAAGGAAAATTTCTAACATACCATGAACTTATGGCAAAATACTCGGTACACTATAATTTCTTGGAATATCATAGGGTCAAACAATGTGTGAATAGCTTCATAGGCAAATCGGATACTTCGATAAATGAAAGGCCCATTCACCCCATAACGTTATACCTTCTCTCCAAAGGCACAAAGGGTTCGCATGAATTTTATAAAATTTTGCTTTCACAAAAATTCTTTAACGATGACAAAAGCTGAGACATAAATGAAAAAGATCTTTGAATATCGAACTTACAAAAAAAAAATGTGGCAAAAAATTTACCTCACTGGCTTTAAAACTATAGAAGATAACTACCTGATCTGGATTCAATATAAAATCTTAAACCAAATACTGGAAATTGAAAGTTTAAAATTTAAAATGGGCATATCACAAAGCAATGTGTGTAAACTATGCAATGAAAATGAAGAAACTCTAATACATTTATTCAGTTTATGCAAGCCTGTTAAAAATTTTGGGAAGATTTGGCTCGGAGAGTCAAAACCAACATAAATAGAGATTTAATTTTTTCAAGCAAAGATATAATTTTGGGTTACCAAGAAAAACTAATGTGGCCTGTTAGCATTTTATTGATAATAATGAAAAAATATACTTTTATAGCATCTGAAAAGAAAAAATCTCCACAGCTAGTTGAAGCTCTTGAGATGCTAAAAAAGATTTACTTTGAACAGGAGTATGTGTCAAGAATACATAACCAAGAAAGTGAATTTAAGAAAAAGTGGGATTTTATTCCACGACTATTACAGTTACATACCTTTGTGATATCTACATTTTATAATACTTTGACTGTTAAAAGTTTGGAATTGTTAGGAAAACATAATACATGTAAATGTGAATTCCTACTGAAAATGAAATAAAAATATTAAAAAAAGTTTATATAAACTTGACATTAAATGAGCATAAAAATTAATTTATTTGATAGCATCAAAACACAACAAATGGGTACTTATTTTCCTTGTTAATAAAATACAAACCCAGAATACCATCAAACTGTTTATCAATAACTTGTACATCATAATTTGATATGTGCATGAGAGTGTTCTTCTACGTGGAAACGTTTTGAGACTGGTGTGTCAAAGATTTTAGTCTTTTTGACTTTTGCAATGTATTCATATATATTTGTCTCAAAACTCTTCCAGTTTCGTCAATGTATTGTTTACCACATTTAGTACATTCAATCAAGTAAATGATGTTACTGATTTAACATGGGAGTAATGGTGACTTTGGTAGATTGACAGATTTGTGTGTCTTTCCAGTGTGATGACTCTTAAAGATTGTGATTTTAAGGCAATAATTACATCTCCCTGATCTTGTGCATACTTTTGTTTTTTCCAAACCTTTAGGTTGAGTATGACATTTTGTTTTTGTTAGGATATCTTTTGAATTGGGTGGGTTTCTGAAACTCAACAATGGTTTTTGAGTGAAGATTTTCTTAAGTGCATCACAGTGTTCAATTGTATTCCAGTTTGAATAAATGAACTTTTTTATGTTTGGTTTTCTTGGGTTGAATCAAGTGACCATGACTGGTGGGTAAAAGCTTACCATGGAACTGAATGTGGAATCCAACCGCTAGGCGGAGAGATTATAGCTGTGACTAGAGGTATTGTCAATTTTCTTTGATTTTGAAATAATTGAATTAGGATGAATGTTTTAAAAATGCCAGTCTGAGTCCCGCTTATAGTGCACGGGTTCTGGAAAGTGGGCCTGTAAGAAGCCAAAAACCAGATAATCTTAGTGAATGACAGTGCTGATTTTCTGGATTTTGAAGGAGTTAATGCAGCCGTGCTCACTTATACGGTATATCGCCCAAAAGATTCACTACTTAAATGCAAGCCCTTGCCACTAAAAATGAGATTATGGGGTCACTCAAGAAAACGCTTAATACATGTTAAATATTGTTAATCAAATAAAGGATAAAATACCTTACCAAATGTCATGAGATGGTAGTCATATACATAGACCCTGGGATTTAGACTCCTGAAGACTTGGTCGCAGCGAATGTGCCCTTCTCCTTTTGTTTCCGAGGATGACTAGTCTGAGGGGAAGGGTCTAGGACTTGTTGAGCTGTTACTACTGGACCCAGATATATTTTGTTGTCATGATCTGACCAAGTAAGATCTTTTAGGTAAAAATTTGCAAATGTGTTGTGAGCTTTCCAGTGACAAGCTTGCATGATTTAGTCCACCGAAACCCCAACGTAAAAGGCCTTAGAGGTTGCGAAAGCTCTAATGTCATGTGCTTTAACTTGGACTAAATCCAAGGACTTTTGATCTGCTTGTTTATTACAAAGTAGGATAGTTTGTTTTTATCAAGAAGAGAGAGTAGCAAGTTTGATGTCTGAGGTATGACCTTTTTTAAACGAAATGGAGTAGGGATCATGACCTTCTCAGGTCTTTGGTTCAATCCAAATAGTACCTCAGGACCGTACAGGATACAGGGTCCTGTCTTCTTTGAATTGTCTAACCACGCTGGTAGTCAAAGCAGGGATAGTCACTGGAGACACACTTTGAGAACCTTCTCTTGTTAGTTATTTATTTATTTGGGGTTTTACGTCACTTTCAACACTGTACAGGTCATATCACAACGGGTAGTTGGAAGGGCAGAGGAAACCAGTACATAGAGTTCGCTAGGGTTGTGTACTGTAAACTGCCGACCAACGGCAAGCAACTACCAGCTTTCCCACTTAAGGCCGTCACGGGGATCGAACCCCGGCCTCAGAGGTGGAAAGCGAGAGTGTTACCACTCTGCCACCGTGGCCCCCTTCTCTTGTTAGTTGGTTTTTGGCTAAGAAATCTGAAGAGGGGAACAAGGCTACCTTTTCCCATTGGCCTAAATTGGATACTTTGTTTAGCAACCCAGGCATGAATTTTGCTGCGGCGCTTGCCGGAGGTCAACGCTTTTGTGAGCTCATTAAGTACAACAGAAAGGCTCCACTTTGGAAGATTCCTGGAATTTTTTGGACAATCCCTGTGAAAGATAGCAAGTAACCTGTTAAGATTTAAGAAATATGGAGCCCCACCTGGCCCAAGGTGTCACCAATGGCCGTCCAATAACCATCCATAATTTAAGGGCACCTGTCTAAGTCTTGGTACAGATACATGAAAAAGTCTGAAACTTAAAAGTCAATCACAGGAGTGGAAAAATCCACCAAATTTTCTCTGCACCATTTTTCAAATAGGGCCCACTTTGACTTATAGATGGTCCTTGTTGATGACCTCTGAGGCACAGCAATTCTATCTGCCACTTTCACAGAGAAGCCTCGTTCTTGGAGCTGTCCACTCCTAGACAGCAGGTGTGGAGGTTGAGATGTTGTGGATTGTTGTGAAACACATGTTTGTTGACACTGGTAACTGGAGTGGGATCTCTGTTGAGAGGTTTACTAGGTCCCAAAACCAGGGCATCCCTGACTAGCCTGGGGCTTATAGAATGAGGAGGCAATTGCTTTGCCTGATTTTTTGGATCACCCTGTGAAGGAGAGCTGTGGTAGGGTAAGCATAAGCAGTGAGACCTGACCAGTTAATGTTCAGAGCATCTATGTTCCAAGCATGTTGGTCTGGGACTGGAGATACACATAACTGAACTTTGTGGTCCAGATGAGTGGCAATAAGATCTACATGAGTGAACTAATTTTGACAGATCTGTTGGAACATCTTCAGATGCAGTGACCATTCTGTTGGACTTGGTTCGATTGGGACAGTAGGTCAGATTCAGGCACCCTGGAATGTGCCCGTCTCTTAGAGTTATCTGGTAATGATGAAATCAGGTCATGATTTTCCACAGGAGAACACACATCTCTGCTGAGTGGGTTCCTCCTTGTTTGTTTATGTAGGCTACTACTGTTGAGTTGACCGTAGCAACTAACACTGTCTGATTATGACACTGATCCTTAAACCTTTTCACAAACATTTGAATTGTCCAGTGCATCAGTAGTTCGCAAGCTGGTAACCACACCACAGGAAGGTACAATGGAAGTTGGGTTTTTAAATTTCATACTCAATTTATAACCCGACTTACCAATTAATGCCCTGTTTTTATTTCCCCTGGTCCATAGGCCCTGCAATCTTCTCTTTTCATGTGCAGAATTATAAAAAGCACGAGTAAACACCTCACCTGAGTGACCTCAACCAGGGTGCGAGCAACTGACCTGGGTGACAACATTTTTGGCAACATTTGTTTTTCCACACATTTTTCATTATACACACATTCACCAACAAACATCTCTGATTTAAAATCACTATGCACCATTTTTTAATGTGACAACATACTACTTGAACTGCTGCTCAGATCACCCTTCAGTGCTGAGCAGCTGACTGCTCGTTTTTTGAACTCTGCTTCTTAAGAAAGTGACTGCTTCTTTCTCTGGGTGCCCCAGGTAGCGACCCTGGGTCAAACAGTGGGAACATATATGTTTGTGAACCTTCCCATTAACATCGTGATATTTCCCAAATTGACAAACCCCCAACTGAAATGGCTTACAATACCATGGCTTCTTTTGAGCATCCAAACTTTTGACCCAATTTTGACAGGTGGGTTATGTTTCTGGGCATGGGCCCTGCGTATTCTGTCTATACGTGTGGTATCACACCAATCTACTGTCCCCCTTTCCATTTCACACATAAGTACAGCTTGGGAGGCTTTTGCATTTGACATGAAAAATCATTCACATCTTCCATTCGCATCTTCCATTAAGATAATTTAGCATGCATTTTCTAGAATTTTCATCTGGTTCTTCCAAAATGTTTTTTGCAAAACCTTGAACAAATTGTGTGAGATTGAGCTTATCATAGGACAAGCGCTGCTTTGTGGGACCCCCCAAAATATGGTCTTGTGGCCATGCCATCCTTTTGTTTACTAAAACGTCTGTTGCCCCATCCCTTTTTGATTTTATTTTAACTGAATCATTACCTTGGTCACGTCTTGATTTTTCAAGACTTGCCAGTTTTTTATCAATTTTCACTTGGATGGGTTTGGAAGATCTGATAGTTTGCAATGAAGGGATGTCCGAATCATCCTCTGATGACTCACTACTGGAAATACTTTCACTGTTTTACGTGTCTAGCACCAGTACAAGAATTATGAGCACTAGTTTTATTTAACTTTTGTCCCTTTCTTTCCATGGTGCTGGATGACATTCCATTTCCTGCAATCTGCTCCTCCACTGTGTCCAGTCTTGAATTGACTCTTCGTAGCTCTTGCAGGATCAAAACTTGTACATCACCATCAAGGCTGTGCTCCTGGTTCTGTTGCTCATCTTCAGATGTGCTGTATGGCCAAGGGGCCGTAGCCCCATTAACTTTACTGTTCTGTCCTCCCACTTGGGCCTTCATTTTGATCACAGCACATTTCTTGGTCTTTACAACAATGTCCTGGCTACTGTCCGATTCAGCACAAGTACTGCCGTCAAAACTGGCCTTGTCCATCAGTTTTGACACCTGTGGTGTCTGTTTGGTTACTTTTTCATGTATTACACATTTCTTTCCAGTTGGTGGTACATGGCGATCCTCATAAACGTTACACCACCTTAATTTATTTTTTCCCATAATTGTCACAATCATACCGAAAAATACAGGATCTGGTCCTGAGTTCACTGCATAGACAATATCAGATTCAGTTTGGCTACTGTTCAGCAAGGGGTAAAATAGATACGTTAGACCGTCCCTCTAACGCAGCCAAGTGAAGCCTGAGGTTGTCAATGCAGTGAAATCTGTTCTCACCAGCAACATGTACACAGAGTTCCAGTTCATTAGTCCAGTTCATCCAGTTCATCAGTTTCATAAGTACATAATTAAAATTTCAACAAGTAAAAAATATAAAACAATCCAGTAAAAAACGCAAAACACATAAAATAATAGTCAATCTTTCAATAATTCAAGTTCATAAATCAAACACAGTAAAGCTTCAGTAAATTATCTCCATAAAATTTCATGTTTTCCGTCCTTTCACTTCAGTTCTTAAGTTACAAGTGATACTTTTGCCTCCAATTCTGGGGTCACTGATAGGTCAGCCAATCACAATAGGTTATTTAAATGGTAACCAAGGGCGCCATTGAGGGCTCCCTGCAACTGGCACATGCACCCCCAAATACCACTTACGGTGCATGTACACTACCCCAGGATGAGGGACTGACAGACGTGATGTCCAGACAGCACTAATGAGTAGCATCAACAATTCGCCTGGCCAATTACATTGCTTCTTTATTCAAAATATGGGTGCATTGATTGCAACAATGGTGACTGGATTGAAATCCCTTTGCACGAATTGTTCTAGTTTGCCAACTCTAGTATTTAAGTTATCCTGTGATTTCTCAAGACTTGTAATCTTTACTTCTTGTTTGTTCACTTGTGTCTGGAGTTTAGTAATATTTGCAAGAATTTTATTTTGACTGACTTTAATTTCTCTAATCTCCTTCATTAAGTCTTTAAACATGTCAGTTACTGAGAGTTTATCACCACTACTTTTGAGTTCTTCAAATTTATCACACTTTTTAAAGTCATATTCCTCATCACTGTCAGACTGAAGGCTATCATTATACTTGTCAGTCATGTTGTCAAACTTTTTCTTTCTACTGAACTTGGTGTTGCTTTACCTCTTTTCATAACACACAACATATATAAAACCTTAATTAACCGAATTAATATAGAACAATGCCCCCCCCCCCCCAAACAAAAGTCACAATGAACCCAATATTCCACACTGTTTAATACTTAGTATATATCTTCACAATACACAAAGTGTAAGTCATAAACTCTATGTGTACAGGTAACTTTTTAAACTGCTGTTATAATTATCCAATTTTCTGGGCCTTTATCAATCCTATGGTATATTTTTTGTATATGTTATTAAACTAAATTGTCCAGAAAAAAACAAGTTTTTAACAAAACAGTTTTTTTCATGTCTACACAAGTGTCCACACACTTTGGTGGAGTTTTGGTGGTGAGTTCACGAAATGGGCAAGTCAGTTGCCCATTTCATGGAATGGGGAAAATCCTTGCCTATTTCACAAAATAGGCAATTCCGAGGATTGGGCATAACAAATATAACATACTTTTATAACATAAAGAGATTTAACCTTTTAAGGTCAAGAACCAGCCACACTTGTAAGCAAAGAGATTGATTACTTTCAATGAAACTGTTTTGACAGCCCTTTTTCATTTATTTATTTCCAAAGTCTTCCTAGACAAGCTTCTGTGAAAAAGATACCTATCCAGTAAATGTATGGACATCCGGTGGATACAATAAATACCAAATAGAATGAAGGCAGGATGACTGGTATAAGCTTGTAAGGGTGCTGGACAGATATTTAATGACTGCATTTGTCAGCTGTTTCATTATATGTATTGATGTCACTAACATTTGCACATAAAATCTGCATTCCAACTACTCTACTCCCAATTGCAAACAAAAGTTGCAATGCCTAAGTTCTCTCGTTGGTGTATTTTGGCAGAATTTCAAGAAAACACTACATATCATTTTTATTTTTCAGTTAAGCATCCACAAAGATAGAAGGAAGAAGGGAAAATAGTAATCTTAAGCTATTCCTGTGCTTCATCAGTATTTGCTAATGATAAATCAAAAATAGCAAAGCATTTTCAAATATACAGAAGTACTTCTCATTTCATTAAGTGTCACGAAGTCTGGTTTACTGATTGTAGATCATGTAGGCTGCTTACCTCATATATGCGCATTCTAAAATGTCATAATAAAATGATTGGGTGATTTGTGGTTATTTTTTTGTTATTTTATGAGAAATAAATCAGTTGTTCACAAGTTTGACATGTAATCACTTGGCCCTAAACTCTGTGATAGTGGGTTTGAATCCAGATCAGGCAACAAGATACAACAACAAATACAACAACACGATGCAGAAGACTTCTTTCATATGACCTTAACTATTTAACAGTTTAACTTATAATTTTATCAATACTTCTCATTCTGAAATTTTAATTTAACTTTCATTGCACTAAATCTCCATCAAAAGACAGTTTTTAAGTGTTTCAGGCAGAAAAATAGCCAGTCTCAGCTTGCAAAAACCTCTGCCCACAGGTACAACTAAATGGACAACAACGTTGAGATTTGGGATAATCCAATACCTCAGTCATACTACAGGCAGTATTGTTCACATTTATGGGCGACACAAAAACCGTGAAAATCTAACATTTTAAAACTATGTGTAGACAGGTGAAGCAGGGAAAGCTAGAGTTTCTCATGTTCAAAACCAGAAGTGTATCAGTAATTACAGGAATGAGACGTTTAACAAAACACTGATAAAAGTAGGCAATACCACCTATAGTGTGAGTAGCATATAAGGAACATCTTCAATTGTGAAAAGTATACAGAACCCGTGAGATGTTGACAGATGTAAGAACTTTTCCATAGCTGGAGACATATTTTACTTGTGCATGTGAGAATTTATTTAACAATAGTAAGGTATCTGCCAATTGAGATGGAAGTCTATTACGAAACAACACTTTCCCTAACATAAAAAGAACACTGCCACGATGGTTATCTCCCACTGAGAATTGAGCAAACGTCAAAGTGTGACCTTGAAATAGATTTCCAAGCCAAAGGAACAATATATAATAGATATAGGACGGTGTTAGTATGATGGTCCCATTTGACCTTGAAGCAAAGGTCAAAGCTCAAATTTCACACTTACAAAAGATTCACAGGCCATAATTTCTTATAAGTTGTTTTCATATTTTGAATCCCTAAGAACAATTATAAGGAGATACAAGGCCTTTTCAGTATGATGACCCAAAGCAGGGGTCAAAGGCCAAATTCAACACTTGGTAAAGATTTGCAGACCAGGACTTTCTACGGGTTAGTTTCACATTTTCAAGCCGTAGGAGCAATAATAAGAGAGATATCAGGCCTTCTCTGTATGATGATCACACTTGGCCTTAAAGCAGGGCTGAAAAGTCATATTTGACATCTACAAAGGATTCACAGACCATGATTTCCTTTAAGGTGCTTTCTCATTCCAAACCCCTAGGCCCAACAAGGGAGGTATAGGACTTTTTTGTGTGATGACCTCACTTGACCTTAATAACATATTTACACAAATTTCTCTAAATGCAATAGTTTTAAGTTACAAGTGATTTTACTCATTATGGAAGGTACTGAAAAGTCAGAAAGTAGCTATTACTCATTTAACTATTGGGATAAGCTCCCAAGTTACTCACCATGTTGTAGATGTGGAAAAAGTAGCTGAATAACACAATGCTCTAAATGCAATACTTTTTAAGTTGTAAGTGATTTAGTGCATGATTTCATGAATTTTAATGCATTAGAACTTATTTTAAAAATTCATAAAAAAATAATTAAGAAAGAGCCAGACCTCATTCTCACACAACAGAATCTACTTGTGGCCTGGTACATAGATGCAAAATCAGAGAGAAATCCCTGCAAAAGTCGATGAGAAAATTGTGATAAAGTGTTGACATTGTCACAATTTGGGTGGGGGTATCTCACATGTAATGGCTCTTGGGAACAGACGAACAAACCGATTTGCATACCTTGAACAATTTTTCATCCTTGATAGATATCTTTTAAAAAACAGCATGTCTCTGGACCTTGCATTTTTGGAGTTGTTCACATGGACGCGGATGGCCGCAGAGTGATGACATAATGTCATCTGACAAATCAGCTGACATAAAAAAATGGATATGCTTTATGCAAAGAGAGGATTTAAGTTTCTTTCTGATTGAGGAAACCTTGCTAGCATCATGGATGCAAACCTAAGAACAAACTGTCTTCATATATTAAAATTACAAAACCTTATGAATACTTTTCTTACAACCCTCAGTAAAGTAGGAGGTCTAGAAATACAATTACAGTTAAAGCTTTGATGGTTGAATCTCAACGATATCCCTTAAAAGGGAATTGTACTAACTGGAGAAGTAGATCTACTTGATTTAAGAGAAATAATTATCTTTTGTCACTTTTGTTCCAGACTTGTCTCTTTTGTAAATCGAACATCACTTGACCCATTTGTCAAAGAATCTACAAAGGATGTCAAATGTATAAACTTATTGATATTTTGGTGCCAATGTATTCTTGTGTGGCTTGTCTTCAGAGGCAAAATCAGTAACTATCCTGACACTTTTTAATGGAGATGCCCTGATTGTTTTTTTCACCATAAGATGTAGCTTTATATAGTTTGAGATATGGTCTGTTACAATGTGTCACTTGCTCATTTTAGGATCTTGGAAAAAAATATTCCAAATATTTCAACCTTTTAAAACTATTAACATGCAAATCACCCTTGTGCTCAAAATTTAAGTATTTATTGCTGCTGTGGTATCTAAATTTGCCCTGTGTTCATGACATATTTTAATGATAAGTGTCTGTTTACACTGTGACAAAATTATTGAAAAATGTACATGTAATGTTCATTGATGATATTGATATTTGTAGATTTTCAATCCGTCAATATTGTCCGCACAATAGACTTTATATGTGGTGATAGATTGGAAAAGTGGAAACCAGAAATAAAAGTTGAATTTTCTACAACAGTAAAGAATCAGGTGGATTAAAAATCTTTCTTTTTTCATCTGAAATTGAAAATTATGACATAATAAAACACATGTCAATATCACAAAGTTGTTTATTTTTGAAAGTGTTACACAAAGTGCTTTGAAATTCCACATTAAATCTAAAAAAAAAAACACATTTTCTTGAATAAAAAAAACATCTTAATGAGAAATAAATACTATGAATGTTGAACAAAATGTATCCAAATGAAAAAATGGTCTTTCTATTAAAGTTTATGTACCATAAGAAGACAAAAAATCAAAACTGTTTTGCAAATACACTACTGAAAAAGAACTGTATCTCACAGCAATAGACAAGAACCTCTATTATCTTCCCACTGCATAAAATCTTTGTAACAGACAAGATAATTCATTATAAAGACTAAAAAGTGCAACTTTAGAACAGATAATATTAGTTCATACAATTAATACTTGAATAACAATAGTTCAGACAGGAGAGGTTCTGATTTATTGTCCACTGGATTACCTTTTTAGGTTTTTGTACAAAACAATATAATTGTGTAAATACCACTGGAATTGTTGAAGGAATTAAAAAACAACACATCTCGAGTATCATCTTTTCTTTCATTAATAACGTCATCCACTTTGTGAACACATTTAGCATTAGAAAAATCATGAACATTGGTGAATCATTTTGTAATGCATGTACACTATTCATAACAATTACTAGGTCTCATGTAACCATGAAAGAAAAATGCTCAAACAATTGTATAATCCCGACTCTAGCAGATGCAAAAATGCAGATCACTCTACTGAAGCAATGAAATAAAATAGTACAACCAGCATCTGGAGTACCAGAACCTAACATGGTAGGATAATTTAACATACTAAAAATAATCTTAAAGAAAAAATTATTACTGTTTCTGTATGATGATTTTTTCGTAATTTCATGACAGCATCTTGCTTGTTGTATTTTGAGCACAATAGGCTTATTCAACTGGGGCCTGAGTACAACCATCTCAGTAACCTGGAAAATCAGAACGGTTTTTGGATTGTAGGGATAACACTATAGCAAAGTCAGAAATGATCATTCTTAAACCGTACTGTAAACACGGACTTGAATATAAATTATTATCCATCTTGAAATAAATAATACACATAGTCTATTAAAACTAAAAACTCATCAAACATTTACATTCATATCTGCATAAAAAAATATCATTAAACTACAAAGCAACTCTAAATTTTTCCAATGAACCCAGTTATGTCAAACTGTAAAGGAATGGAGTAATACTTTACAGAAATTTAAATGATGAAAACTTCCCTATGAGAGGTTATCTTTAAAACAGAATCCTATTCAACAGAGTTAACTGGGTTTTGACTAGTGTTAGGATGGCTGGCGATTTCTGCAGAGAAAGTATTATCTTGTAGAAGCCAACTGACTTTCAGTTTAACTAGAGTAAATGAAGAAAAATTAAATACCGTAGATTTGGTACAAGTAGAACTGTCATAAGTAGAATAATACCATAAGTAGAAGTAGTTTCTAAGTCCTAACAATTATTAGTGCAAAATGCTAGGATAACTAGAACTCCAACTTACACAAAGTGGCCATAACTAGAAATTAATTTATTGCTAAAGTGTTACTTTTCAATGGGAATATAACAAGTTACAAGCAGAACCTATGTTTCTTTTGAGTACAAAAGTATCAATATCCATGAAAGATGGTGACAAAATAGCATCATTGTGTTACTCTGTACCTGATTCCCCACTAAGTCTGAACACTGAAACAGATTACCTGGTAGAGTGATCGCAGAAGTGTTATTACAAGAGAGTTAAGCTGTTATATTTTGAGTATTTCATATATGTGGCTATAACCAGAAGTTGCCACAAGTAGAAGTAAATGGCTGACATTTTGCAACTTTGACTTACTTAAATATTCTGTATTTATTAAAATAACGTCCGTGTAGTACTATTCATCATAGTTAGTTCCAATTTGTTGCAAGCCATTAGTTTTTTTAATGGTTAAAGTGTACAGGTGTTTTATACGCATTTCATGCCACAGCCACACAGGTAAGGTATATATAAATGACCATGATTTGTTGTAATTCAAAATTTAATTGTTTGATTAATTCTTAAAGTGACATTTCCAAACAATATAAGTATACATTATTATTTATGTTTTCAAAAACTCTCATTTAAATTGTGCATATTAATGCAATCTCTAAAAATCGCCCATGAGTTGCAACTCGAGCTACTGATAACTCATCCAAGCAATATTTTTGAAGGCATATCACTTCGTCAATTGGACTTTCTACAAAGTTTCGCATGGTGAATGCTCTAATTGGACATTCTGCAGGTAGAATCAGAAATTCGACCAGATTTGATTTACTAACATGACATATACTGTGCAAATTAAATTTCAGCAAGAAGAAAATTTCAGCAATTTTTTAAGAAAATCACTACATTAAATATTCAGTTATGGCTAGTTTCTACTCGATATATTAATACAGATTTAAAATTTTAGTGGAAATTAATTTTCACCATTCAAACTCATTAGATGAAAATGTTAAAATTAATGCCTAGTCAAAAATTTCAACTTATACTGTATCATGTCAAATATGTTTGTAGGTTGACACATGTTTATGTCAAAGATGTAACTCAGACTGGCAGATGTATGCAAACTTGAACATTTACACATAAAATACACTTTACAATACAGCAGGCAGTAGACTCACTATCTATCACTTTCAATATCTAGATCATCTGATTCCAGTTATGGCCAACTAAAAGTACATCACCATTTTTAAATTGGTTGCACTTGCACCATGTACTGCATCATGTGTTACTACCATGCAATCCACTTATACTGACTCTATTTACAGTGTCTACTGTAACTTTCTCAAAGGAATATTCTTCTTTTTTAAAGTAGAAATTTTTTTTTTGTCTCAATTTCAAAACACAGAAATTGTAAAGTTATCAAAATAAAAAATGAATTTTTTCTTATGCCCCATATACAACTTGAGATCCCTCTACAGATATTAACTTACCTACAATTTAAAAAAAAAATAAGTATTAGAACCTTAATTATCAAACCTACTAGTTACTGTAGAATCAATTTTTTAAAAAAAATATATAAATATGTATTTGCATGTTAAATATTTATAGAACAGCCATAATTAACAAAACCTATCATAGGTACTTATCAATAACAGATCCTTAGCCATCCCACACCCATGTCTTCTCCGGTATAACCTGGCTACATTAATGGACTCTTACACAGCATGTCTATGTATAGTTGCTCCTTATAGTGTCTGTAGGATGATGGGTATCAAGCACTATAAAAGTTATTAGATTAAATTAGTAAATTATCAAATTTTAGATAACCTCCCAGGTTTTACCTGATATAATAACAGCAATAGACCAGGGTCCATATTTACTAACATAATTACCAAGGAAAACGACTAAATCCCAAGACTGGTGAATACACCCTCAGATATTAACTTGCTCTTTATTCAGAATGTTACATACAATATTTTTTAACAATGTTATAGATTGCAAAGTTTACCAGAAAACTTTTAAAGGTCAAATGTTACAGGTCCATAACAATATTTGCCAGTCCGCATTTCATTGCAGGTTAAATCAATCTCGAGCTTCACAATTGACCAAGTGGCAAGTGCTAAACACTTAAAAGTTTAATATTATTTTTTACGGCGTGGCTGTACTACCGTCGGCGGAAATCTGGATTTTATATTGCGTTACCGTCGGCGGTGACGGAAACGTACGGAACGGAACTGTCCATCACTGGTTGCCCTGAATCTGATGTTGAATGGGCAGCCAAGTTTTCCTGTAGTCTGGTTAGGCCTATCCCCCCTGGATCGAGATGTCAGTTTCTTCCCCCCATGGTGACAGCACAGTTTCAATTCTGCATACACCAACTCTTCCTTAAACTGCCTGTTAGGGTACTTTGATTTGGCTGCTTTTATTTTCCTGCAGTCACTTTTTGACAGCTTGACAAAATTTTCCTTCTCAAATCCGTCAATTTCAGTCTCAAGAGACTTGAAATCTGTGTATTTTACTCCAACATCAAAAGAAGACATCTTGGTATCACCAGTGAAGTGTACTGAATGACAAATGACAGATTTGTGGGGTTATTTATACCCAAATAGGCATAATACATGAGTAGATTGAAATTACTAGTTGTGGAGAAATGCCAGAATATTGCTCACTAAGTTTACACTTGTCAACAAGGAATTGCAATCACAGGTCCAATTGAATTATCTGTGGCTGATAAATTCCACCTCAAAATATTCAGTTATGTTGACATTGATTTTGTCACAACATTGTTGTGGAATGTAATTGCAATCGAAAGAAAATGGGGCTGTATTAGAGTAAACAAATGACAACAGGATAGAAATTTATAATTAAAGGTGAGAGTTGAAAGTAATTGATATTTTCCGTCATTGTTGATCAAGTCCGTCGGCGGATTGTTGATTAATTTATGTTTACCGACGGCGGTAACACAGATAACTATATTGGAAACCGTCGGCGGTAACCCAGTCACTTCGTATTTTTTATAATGGCAAGAGACTAAAAAAGTAAAAATCTCATCATTTTCAGTGATAAAAAAAATGTGAAATTTGTCAGAGTATATAAATTTCCTACGCATCATGATTGCGCTGATTTTGGGCATGTGCTAAGTTATTTCAACGTTACATATATTCTGAGAAGTTTGGAAAACAAAGGTTCTAATATACATACACATATATACAGACAGAGTCTATTTTACGCCTCATTATCATGTACAAACAGCATTTCATTCTTTCCGAGTCCTATTTCTGTGAATGTTGGAGGGGTGGGGTTGTCGGCAGTGGGTTCACATGGAAGTACTTTGCGAGGAAAGTTTGTAACTATTTGGAAATCATCTGGCGCTGCTTCGTGTACGAACACATACGTGTATAACTCCTGGAAATAGAGAAAATAGCATAAGAGATCCCCGTACCCCACAGCCTGGGGAAATAGTTTTCAACACCATGAGATATAGAAGTAGTGAAACAGTACAAAGATCAGGATACTTTCAGAGCAGTGTCAGTAACATAAAAGTCCAAATGATGTTTACGTAGAGAAAATAACATGTAAGAGAAAGAAAATGTATGTAAAGATTAAGTAGTAAAACAAGACAATTCAATAACAAGATGACAGCATTAATCAGTAAACTAAAAACTAGATTGGGCCAACTCGGCGCCAACATATCCCCAGACAGGTCATCACTCACGCCACAGGTTTTGATCGGGAATTTTTAAAAACATAATTACCCATTATTATGTGAACTTCAGCACATCAATCTACTCTGTTTATATCTTCCCAAGGAAGATGGTGTATCCCCAGACACCGAATACATAACTCAAATTATATTTTCAATCTTCCTGCAATGATAACTCTAAACCTATTTTCAAAGTATTTAAATGATTGACGATTGAATGTCCATTCTAAAATAATAATCCCAAAAGAGCATATCTGTTTCTATATTTGTTGACAAATAAAATATTATTTTTAACTCAACTCATCATACTTTTCAATCTTCCTTCAAAGTATTTAAATGATTGATGATTCAATGTCCATTCTAAAATTCATAATCCCAAAAGCGCATATCTGTTTCTATATTTGTTCACAAATAAAATATTATTTAAAAAAAAATTATTTATATTATTATTTTATTATATTATTTTTAGAATTTGCAAATTGTTTTCAGTTATTCATTTCCTCTATACCTATATATGTGGTCCATATATATGCAACCTAAATATGTGACACAATCTCAGTTCTGACTCCCCTTTGTGTTATATGTAATGAAGCCCACCACCTCCCACCCCCACCCCTCTCCCCTTCTCCACACCTCTCTCACTATTACACAAGATCTGCAACCCCATTGAGTTCTTTGTTTCTCATCTGATATCATTAAATACCTTTGTTTATTTAGTGTCACTCAATATAGCTGGAGGTCCCAGAGGTGGGTGGGGGGAATCCGGGTGGGGGATGTGGGTTGGGACTTAGTTTAGTTTATTAGTTTATTATAGTGACATGTATTATGTTGACAAGGATTATACAAAAACTATTGAAGTAATACCCAGCCCTATATGGGCTTATAAGTCACTTTAAATAGAGAGTTAATAACAAACAGAGCAAACATATTTTGAGGTAAGATACAGTAAATAAAGACAGCAATTCAATACATAAAAATTAACACTATAATTTACTTTTTCTTTCTTGCCACAAATCAAAAATAAAATTAATAACCATATTGACATTCATATGAGTTAATACCCTTGATAATTGATCTATTAATAATTCAGATTTATCTATATTTAAAATTTTGAAATATTTCATACGAATCAGCTCTAAAGCTGGACAAACACAAACAAAATGTATCTCATCTTCTACATCTTTTTTACACAGTTTACATGTTCTCTCAAAGAGATGGAGTGCTACAGCATAAATGGTAAACAAACAATCTATATAAAAGGGGTACTCAAATACAAAAAGAATTGAGAATTTTAAGTATGTGATTATCAACTGAAATGAGTTCATAACTGTAGGAGCTGTGTCAAAATTAACTGAGGCAAGTTGAATAAAACTGGGCTAGTTGAGGGTTAAAAATCCCCTAGTTTTACTACATACGGATATAATTTCATTAATATTGGGACTTAAAGCTCACTTAAAGTGTCCATTTTGTCTACTTGAATATGTTTAACCGGCGTTTAACCAGTTTCATTTTAAAAAGTTAAAAACTCAGCAAGCAGAGGTATAACACACAAAAATAAGTTCTTAAAAGACTAAGAGAGCCATAACATTATTAATATTCAAAATTTAAATAGACAGGCATTTCCTTTTAAAAATTCAAAGATTTCAGCTCTATAACCCACATAGTTTGACAGTTACTGGGCTTTAAAGTGGCATAATGTCCATAAATTGGGTTTCTGTGGGCATTTTACAATTGTTAAAGAGACCTTAGCAATTAAACTACAGATCTGAAACTTGTTGGGGGACATACATAACAAACAAAAATTATATATAATACAGTTTAAGACTTGTCACACTAAGCATTTCCAAATAACAGGGCAAAATACGGAAAAAATGTCAAAAAAGGCACTTGGGCGAGTGTCTATGGCCCTCATACACAGGTTAAATGTCTACTAAAAACCTTGATTTTCGGCATATGTAAAAAGGACATAATAATGCATTCCCAGATGGGATTTCAGCTCCATCAATCACATAGTTTAACAGTCACAGGGCTTAAAGGTGGCAAAAAATCCACATATTGGGTCTCTGTGGGCCTTTTAGAGATCTCGATGTGGCTTTCAAATTAAAGCTTCAGACTTAAAATTTGTTACATACTAAGATTACACATAGAATATGTATCTAATAAAGTTTGAAACTTCTCAGACTTACCATTTCCAAGTTACAGAGCAAAATATGTGAAAAATGTCTTAAAAGGGTCACTCAGGTGGGTGTTTAAGGTCCTCATACACAGGTTAAATGTCTACTTGAAGCCTTGATTTTTGGCACATGTAAAAAGAACATAATAATGTATTCCCAGATGAGATTTCAGCTCTATCAGTCACATAGTTTAACAGTCACAGGCCTTAAAATTGGCAAAAAGTCCAAATACTGGGTCTTTATGGGGCCTTCTAGAGACCTAAATGTGGCCTTCAAATTAAAGCTTCAGACTTAAAATTTGTCACATACTAAGATTACACATAGAATATGCATCTAATACAGTTTGAAACTTCTTAGACTTACCATTTCCAAGTTACAGGGCAAAATATGTGAAAAATGTCTAAAAATGGTCACTTGGGTGGGGATTTATGGTCCTCATACACAGGTTAAATGTCTTCTTAAAGCCTTAATTTTTGGCACATATATAAATAACATACTAATATCTTCCCAGATAGGATTTGAGCTCTATCAGTCACATAGTTTGACAGTCACAGGGCTTAAAAGTAGCAAAAAGTCCAAATATTGGGTCTTTGGGAGCCTTTTAGAGACCTCAATTTGACCTTCAAAATTAAAACTTCAGACTTAAAATCTGTTACATACTAAGATTACACACAGAATATATATCTAATACAGTTTGAAACTTCTCAGACTTACCATTTCCAAGTTACAGGGAAAAAGATGTGAAAAATGTCTTGTAAGGGTCACTCGGGTGGGTGTTTATGGTCCTGATACACAGGTTAACTGTCTATTAAAGGCCTAAATATTGGGGCACATATAAGAAAACACAGATATATTCCCAGATGATATTTAACTTAGATGAGAGACATAGTTTGAAAGCTACAGTGCTTGAAAGTGGCAAAAAGTGCATAAATTGGGTCTCTGTGGGCACTTTTGAGACCTTAAGTCGACCCCTTTGGGTAAACCTACAGCCCTAAAATTTTCTACAGACAAGGATTACATATCAAAGTTATACCTAGCGCAGTTTGAGACTCATCAGAATTACCACTTCCAAATTATAGGGTAAAATATGTGAAAAGTATAGCAAAAAATCCCTAAGTGGGGGTATTTATGGGCCTCAAACACAATTTTCTCCTCAACTTAAAGTCGTGATTTTCGGCACATGTACTAAGAACATATCAATGTGTTGTCAGGTAAAATTTCAGCCAGCTGAGCATCATAGTTTGTGACCTACAGGGCTCTAAGTGGCCAAAAGTCCAATTTCTGACCTTAAGGTGGCCATAAGTTCTTTTTTACTCGGAGTTTAAGGTCACCTTAAAATAGGGATCTTCCTTTGGGCACCCTTAACATGTGTACCAAGTTTGAAAAAAAAATATTAATTTGTTTTTGAGTTATCGCGTCCACAAGAAAATTTCTACGGCGGCGGCGGCGCGACGGACCTGAATCCAATATATCCCCGACTTTCGTCTGGGGATATAATTATGATGCACACCTAAAACCCCTAAGCAATGTCCCTACCAACTATCAACTTCACACACTTTACGGTTTCAGAGATATTGCCTGGACAAACTTTTAAAGTTCAAGGTTACTACAGCAAGATCAAATCAAGGTCACACCATGACACTGCACACCTATAACCAACAACCAATGTCCCTACCAAGTATCAACTTCCTACACCTTACGTTTGCCGAGATATAGCTTGGACAAGACATTATGGGTCAAGGTCACTACGGCAAGGTCACAGCCTCAAATGAAGGTCACACCATGACGTTGCACACCTACAACCCCTAACCAATGTCCCTACTAAGTATGAACTTCCTACACCTTACGGTTTCCAAGATATAGCCTGGACAAGATTTTATAGGTCAAGGTCACTACAGCAAGGTCAAAGGTCAAATCAAGGTCACACCATGACACTGCACACCTATAACCAACAACCAATGTCCCTACCAAGTATCAACTTCCTACACCTTACGCTTTCCAAGATATAGCCCGGACAAGATTTTATAGGTCAAGGGGTCACTACAGCAAGGTCAAATCAAGGTCAAACCATGACGTTGCACACCTACACCCCCTAACCAATGTCCCTACCAAGTATCAACTTCTTACACCTTGCAGTTTTTGAGATATAGCCCAGACAACATTTTATAGGTCAAGGTCACTACAGCAAGGTCAAATCAAGGTCACACCATGACGTTGTACACCTACACCCTCCAACCAATGTCCCTACCAGGTATCAACTTCCTACACCTTACGGTGACCGAGATATAGCCTGGACAAGAGTTTATAGGTCAAAGTCACTACAGCAAGGTCAAAGGTCAAATCAAGGTCATACCATGATGTTGCACACCTACACTCCCTAACCAATGTCCCTACCAAGTATCAACTTCCTACACCATACGGTTTCCGAGATATAGCCCGGAAAAGATTTTCAAACTCAAGGTCACTACGGAAGGTCAAAGGTCAAATCAAGGTCACACCATGATGTTGGACACCTATAGTCCCTAACCAATGTCCCTACCAAGTATCAACTTCCTACACCTTACGGTTTCTGAGATATAGCCCGGACAAACTTTTCCCCGACGCCCACCAACCCGCCCATCCAGACACCACGGGTGAAAACAATACCCCGACAGCCCTTAATGGCTGTGGGGTAAAAAAAGGAAAAAAAAAACCCATAAAAACTAGACATTGCGTCTTAACGCAGTGTATCCCCGGACGGGACATGGTTGAAGCATGACATACAGAGTGATAACCACATTCGACCTTCAAGGCGGGCTCCAAGGTCAAATCTGACCCCGTCAAAGGAATTGGGGCACATGATTTCCTATACATCTAACCAATGTCCCTACCAAGTATCAACTTCCTACACCTTACGGTTTCCGAGATATAGCCCAGACAACATTTTATAGGTCAAGGTCACTATGGCAAGGTCAAAGGTCAAATCAAGGTCACACCATGACGTTGCACACCTACACCCCCTAGCCAATGTCCCTACCAAGTATCAACTTTGTACACCTTATGGTTTCCAAGATATAGTCCATGACATTGCACACCTACACCCCCTAACCAATGTTCCTAGACTACGTCTCAATAGGGGTAGGCTTATATGAAACAACTGCCTTCTTCCTGTCCATAACTGTGGAATCAGCAGATTTTCTCTGTAACCAACAATCCTCTGTAACCGGTAAGCCTGGATGCTGGTACTCCATCATGTACTCAACCTCCAAAGCCATTTTCAGTAGTTTCCATGCAATATAGTCAGCATTAAGTGTGAAAATATCTCCAAAAATGGCCTCTGTGGATGACCTTGAATGAAGAGCTTCAAGGTCAAGTTTCTGCATGCTTACAGAGGACATATAGATGTATTATATATTCCAGCCATAGGATGATCTAACTTTCTGTATATGAAAACTGGGCCAAAATGTGAAAAAATGGCCAAAATCTGACCTTTAAGAGGCCACCAGTGGCCTTGAAATTGAAGGTCAAGGTCACAAAACAATAGCGTTCATGGCATTGCCCATATACCCACATACCAAATTTGAAAGGTCTAGCTAAAATATTTTTTAAGTTATCGCGTCCGAAAGGAAATCTCTGCGGCGGCGGTGTGATAGTACTGAATCCTAAGTATCCCTGACTTTCATCCGGGGATACAATGAACTACATCTTGCACTGCTTCTACAAGTAAGAAATCAACACTTTCTATAAATACTTTAGAAGATGACTACAAAGATTGTGTTAATTCTCAAATCCTACGTTAAATACTTTACTTAAAGAGATGAGTTTTATCGTAATGGAACATACAGTACATAGAATTGTACCAAGTACTTGAAGTAAACAATTGTTTAAAAGCTTGATAAATCATTTTAAACTAGACCTAGCGCATCGGAGAACCGATGCAAATTGTATCCACCGTAAAGACAATGCACCAAAACCTCTAGTACCAATAACAAGAGAGTTATAAGCACTTTTAAGTTTGGCTATCCTCATTTGACCTTGAAGGGGGGCCCAAGGTCAAATCCGACCACACCAGAAGATTCCCAGTGCATGATTTCCTATATGTTGGTTTACCATCCCAAACATCTAGGACCAATAATAAGAGAGTTATAAGCACTTTTTAGTTTGGCTGTCCTCATTTGACCTTGACCGTGGGGCCCAAGGTCAAATCCGACCACACCAGAAGATTCCCAGCAGATGATTTCCTATATGTTGGTTTACCATCCCAAACCTGTAGGACCAATAATAAGCGAGTTATAAGCACTTTTAAGTTTGACTGTCCTCATTTGACCTTGAAGGAGGGGCCCAAGGTCAAATCCAACCACACCAGAAGATTCCCAGCCCATGATTTCCAATGTGCTGGTTTACCATCCCAAACCTCTAGCACCAATAATAAGCGAGTTATAAGCACTTTTACCTTTGGCTATCCTCATTTCACCTTGAAGGAGGGGCCCAAGGTCAAATCCGACCACACCAGAAGATTCTCAGCCCATGATTTTTTATATGCTGGTTTACCATCCCAAACCTCTAGGACCAATAATAAGCAAGTTATAAGCACTTTTAAGTTTAGCTGTCCTCATTTGACCTCGAAGAAGGGGTCCAAGGTCAAATCCGACCACACCAGAAGATTCCCAGCCCATGATTTTCTATATGTTGGGTTACCATCCCAAATCTCTAGCACCAATAATAAGCGAGTTATAGGCACTTTTACCTTTGGCTATCCTCATTTGACCTTGAAGGAGGGGCCCAAGGCCAAATCCGACCACACCAGAAGATTCCCAGGCCATGATTTTCTATATGCTGGTTTACCATCCCAAACCTCTAGGACCAATAATAAGCGAGTTATAAGCACTTTTAAGTTTGGCTGTCCTCGTTTGACCTTGAATGAGGGGCCCAAGGTCAAATCCGACCTCACCAAAAGATTCCCAGCCCATGATTTTCTATTTGTTGGTTTACCGTCCCAAACCTCTAGGACCAATAATAAGCGAGTTATAGGCACTTTTACCTTTGGCTATCATCGTTTGACCTTGAAGGAGGGGCCCAAGGTCAAATCCGACCTCACCACAAGATTCCCAGCCCATGATTTTCTATATGTTGGTTTACCGTCCCAAACCTCTAGGACCAATAATAGGTGAGTTATAGGCACTTTTACCTTTGGCTATCCTCGTTTGACCTTGAAGGAGGGGCCCAAGGTCAAATCCGACCACACCAGAAGATTCCCAGGCCATGATTTTCTATATGCTGGTTTACCATCCCAAACCTCTAGGACCAATAAAAAGCGAGTTATAAGCACTTTTAAGTTTGGCTGTCCTCATTTGACCTTGAAGGAGGGGCCCAAGGTCAAATCCGACCATGCCAGAAGATTCCCAGCCCATGATTTCCTACAGGTTGGTTTACCATCCCAAACCTCTAGGACCAATAATAAGCAAGTTATAGGCACTTTTACCTTTCCCTATCCTCATTTGACCTTGAAGGAGGGGCCCAAGGTCAAATCCGACCACACCAGAAGATTCCCAGCCCATGATTTTCTATATGCTGGTTTAGCATCCCAAACCTCTAGGACCAATAATAAGCAAGTTATAAGCACTTTTAAGTTTGGCTGTCCTCGTTTGACCTTGAATGAGGGGCCCAAGGTCAAATCCGACCTCACCAAAAGATTCCCAGCCCATGATTTTCTATATGTTGGTTTACCATCCCAAACCTCTAGGACCAATAATAAGCGAGTTATAGGCACTTTTACCTTTGGCTATCATCGTTTGACCTTGAAGGAGGGGCCCAAGGTCAAATCCGACCTCACCACAAGATTCCCAGCCCATGATTTTCTATATGTTGGTTTACCGTCCCAAACCTCTAGGACCAATAATAAGCGAGTTATAGGCACTTTTACCTTTGGCTATCATCGTTTGACCTCGAAGGAGGGGCCCAAGGTCAAATCCGACCTCACCACAAGATTCCCAGCCCATGATTTTCTATATGTTGGTTTACTGTCCCAAACCTCTAGGACCAATAATAAGCGAGTTATAGGCACTTTTACCTTTGGCTATCCTCGTTTGACCTTGAAGGAGGGGCCCAAGGTCAAATCTGACCACGCCAGAAGATTCGCAGCACATGATTTCCTATAGGTTGGCTTCACATTGCAAACCTCTAGGACCAATAATAAGCGAGTTATAGGCACTTTTACCTTTGGCTATCATCGTTTGACCTCGAAGGAGGGGCCCAAGGTCAAATCCGACCTCACCACAAGATTCCCAGCCCATGATTTCCTATAGGTTGGTTTACCATCCCAAACCTCTAGGATCGATAATAAGCGAGTTATGAGCACTTATAAGTTTGGCTATCCTCGTTTGACCTTGAAGGAGGGGTCCAAGGTCAAATGTGACCACATCAGAAGATTCGCAGCACATGATTTCCTATAGGTTGGCTTCACATTGCAGACCTCTAGGACCAATAATAAGGGAGATATAGGCACTTTTAAAGTCCGCTATGTGGGTTACTTCGGCACTCCGTGGATGACCTTGAATTAGGAGCTTCAAGGTCAAATGTGTGCAAGGTTATAGAGGACATGTATATGTGTCATACATATCAACTATGAAGAGATTCAACCTTCTACCTATGAGGAACAGCCAGTAGAAAAATGTAGATTATTTTCAAAGAAATGCCCGTGGCGGCCATCTTGTTTTTCAGAATGAGGCTATTTTCCTTCCCAGAGAAGCTTACCCCCCAATGAAGATATCCTGCAAATTTGGTGAACCTAGCTACTGTTGTTTTCCTCTTAGAGCGTTAACGCCGAAAATCTCTCTACGCGCGGCGGCGTAGCGGACGCTAAACCAAAGTATCCACCGGATGCTTCTGGTGGATACAATTAGCTGCTGTCTTTTATTTTAGTTTGGCCACTTGTCTTTTTAAAATATTAAAGAACCATTCTTTAATGCTACAGAAATTTTTTTTGAATAAAATACTCATCAGAAGATTTTTTCACACTTACACTGAGCGAATGTGTCTTGTTGAACCTTCTTTCTAATCGCACGCCATTTGGTAGTTTAAGGAGAATTTTGATGACGTCTGGATCATCTTCATCTGGTTCTTGAGGTATGCTGTCCCGTAATTGCTCCTTCCTGTCTGCCAATTCCTGTTCACATCATAGATATCAGCAAAAATTAGTGTAACTTTCCATTGGAGCTATTATAGAATAATTGAGTACTTACTAAAAAGTGGAATAATAAGTATTCTCAGTGACAAATTCAGAAAGCAGTACACAGCTTGCATTGGGATCAGATGGCATCAGATTTCAACACTTGCATTCAAAACATTTTCCAAATGTAAATAATATGTAATATTGATGAAATGATATCTTTTAAAACTTTATTTATGCAAATAAATATTTTTTAGATTTGTATACAAGCTATTTCAGAATGATTCTACTAACTCATACCAACCCATATGGATCCAATGTCAGATGTGGTATCTTTTCTGGTTAAATTTGAATATTTTAGAAACTATCTACCTAGAACTTTAAAAAAAATAGCATCAGAGATGCCCGTACCCCACAGCCTAGGGAAATATTTTTAACACCATGAGATACAGAAGTACTGTATCAGTACAAAGTTCAGGATACTTTCAGAGCTCTGTCAGTTATATAACGGTCCAAACAATGTTTAAATAGAGAAAATAATGTCTAAGAGAAAGATAATGCATGTACTCTTTATCTACATCTGGCATGGCCGAATTATGGTTTAGATGTTTTGAATATTACCATGCATACAGAAGTGGTAATACATTCAATGCATGCTTATGTGTGGTGTTGGAGCAAAATCTGTGGCTCACTTGATGAAATTCCATCTGTGACTATGGGAAGTTGTAAAAGTAAAATTCTTAATGAATTCTAAAATGACTTTAACAGTGCTTAATCTGCATCAAAAGACAGACCCAAAGGTGCAACAAGAGTTTTAAGGTCAAGGTCACTAGACTCACTACGACAAGGTCAAAGGTCAAATCAAGGTCACACCATGACGTTGCACACCTACACCCCCTAACCAATGTCCCTACCAATTATCAACTTCCTACACCTTACAGTTTCCGAGATATAGCCCGGACAAGATTTTATAGGTCAAGGTCACTACAGCAAGGTTAAAGGTCAAATCAAGGTCACACCATGACGTTGCACACCTACACCCCCTAACCAATGTCCCTACCAAGTATCAACTTCCTACACCTTATGGTTTCCGAGATATAGCCCGGACAAGATTTTCAAACTCAACGTCACTGCGGCAAGGTCAAATCAAGGTCACACCATGACGTTGCACACCTACATCCCCTAACCAATGTCCCTACCAAGTATCAACTTCCTACACCTTACAGTTCCTGAGATACAGGCCAGACAAACTTTTCCCGCTGCCCGCCCGCCCGCCCATCAGGGCTGTGGGGTAAAAATGAATAAATATTCTGACAAATGTAAAGTAAGCAAAGTTATATTAATATATTTTGTCATTGATATTAGAATTTCTTTGAACAGAATCTGGTAAAAGAATACACCAGTGTATATTAGAGCTGAAACGATTATTCGTACTAATCGATTAGTACGTTATTAAAGCACTAGTCAACGGCAATATTATGAAATCGATCAATTGTTTTCCTGTGTATATCACCACAAAGCGGATTTTATGCGATCGTTGGAACTATGAGTATCTCGAGTTAAGACCTTAAAACATATCAAATTAAAGAATTTTATATGCATTTTATTTTTAAAATATCAAAATGTTACATTATTAGCCAATTTACCCAATAATCTGGTGAATTCATTGCTTTTCAGCATCTCAAGATCCGCCATTTTGTTTGTTTACATCCGGAACACACATTTTCGGTATTTCTCATACAGAAACAATTAATCGGTTAGTCGGCGGTTAATGCAAGCGACTACCTGGCTAGCAAATTTTACTAATCATTTCAGCATTAGTGTATATGTTACAGTCAATCTGTGAAACCAGTCATTACGCGTAATGACTGAAAGTTTCAGTCATTTTGCGTAATGACTGAAATGACCAGTCATTACGTGTAAATGACTAAAATTTTCAGTCAATATGTGTAATAGATTTAGAGTTGTTTTTTATCACACCCTTTGTATCATTCAGAACCTTTGTACACTGTTTCCCTGCATTTTGAAATTTTTTGTGCTAGAGAACATTAAACTATTTTAATCAAATAAATAATTTGGAATTCTCACATGCTTCCTGAATTTATAGCCAGAATTTTCAAACCTAAACGCAGACTTTTGTAATAGACTCTATTGTCATTTTCAAAAATATTATTAAAATATTGAATGGTTACATGTATCTAATTACATTTTAAATGTTATTTACACTCTAAATTCATATTTGCAGTTTTAAAACTAAACTCATTGTCATAGAATGTTACTGTTGTTTGACCTCTCCACACAAAGAGCCTGTTTATCAAAGATGGAGTTGACCTTTAATGTTCTAAAATAACTGGGACAACTTAATCCATTCTTTTAATAGTTATTAAAGCCTGAGTAGGATAACTTAGAGTTCCAACTCACACCTGAGTACCATTGTAACTATAAATAACCCTCACGATACTTGATTTACCCTATGTTCTTCAGTTGGACATACATGTTACACAGAACTTTAAATTTTAGTAAGAGTCTATAGATCGGGTCCCCGTTTGTTCGAAATGCTACCTATCTATTGGTCCCCTGTCATATTTTACAAGGGAGTACATATATATGAAGGTCATATTTATGACATGAATTAAAAGAAGTGGGGCTTAGTTAAAATAACTGCAGAAGAGTTTGATAATTTAATCATTTACCCATGTTATCAACCAGTAATCATGTCAGAATATGTTCAAATCTGAAGTGATAATTTCATTACCCCTCTTTAATAATCACATGAGAATGCAATTTAAATTACTAAGTGAGACCAGACAATTTCATTTTTAGTAAAGCAAGTATTTAAAGCTATTTATCACAATTCAGCCATTACGCGTAATGACTGGACCTTATTTTCAGTCATTATGTGACATGACTGAAAATTTTAGTCATTATGTGTAATGACTGGTTTCACAGATTGACTGTAACATATACACTACTGCTTGCATCAGCTATACAAATATATATTCTGATAAAATAACAGCTGTGTCAGTGAATTGATTGGTCGAGAGGAAAAAATAATTTGGATTACAATTCCACGAAAAATACAAACAATTATCACCCACATAAGTGTCATTTAAAAGCAGATTTAAACATAATTTAATCCTCATTGTATTAGAATAGAAATAATCCATCACTGATTGGACACTGTGCAGAATTATATTCCGATTGACAATTTAACACCACTCAGGCTTCACCTCTGTGGTACTAAACTACTAATCAGTCTATAATTCTGCGAAATGTTAAGCCCAGTAATGGATTATTCATATAACAATTTACCAACATGAGCTTTTAATGTGTATTAAAGGTGAAACACAAGCAGCAGGTATTTGTTGTTTGCCAGCAGGGCAATCATAAACAGTAAATTAGGTTCCCAAGATATAATTGCTTCCAAATATCATAACAAATATTCAAGAATATCTCTGTAACTTGATTGACTTTTCAGAAGCACTTCTATCAAGGTTCGAAAGCTTCTTTGAAAAAACTTGCCTAACTTCTTATCAAAGGTTTTCTTGACCTTATTTCCTCTTTCAGAGTCCCCACAAATTATGCACATCTATCTAATCTAATGTGGACTTTTATAGCGCTTAATCTCCATCACTGATGGACTCTAAGGCGCATCTAAACATAAGCAAGGCAGTTAGCGTTAATCAAGGGACATAGCCAGGTCGTACCAAGGAGACACAGATGTGACGGGAGAGGCTATGGTGGGTAGGCTTTTGCAAACAGGTAAGTTTTAAGCTTCTAATTACAGGATGAAAATATTCTAACATCAACAATAATTTATTATAACCAAAGGAAGAACAATATCTTTAATAACATAAGTGCATGTAAATGCAATCTGTCAGTTAAAAGGAAAAACATTTGTTCTTCACCAACACAAATATTCAATGGCTTTTGCAAGACTTCTGGAGAAAAACAAACTATGTTCCTCATTACATTTTTGCTAATTTAAAAAAGTATTCTGGATGCCAGGCTTCTGACTAAGTTAATTTTACAATCAAACCAGCGTCTAACCTGTGTCTTCCTTTCCTCAGCCTGCTTCTGTTCTAACACTTCTCGTTCTTGCCTTGCTTTCAAATCCTCTTCCTCCTGTCTCTTTCGTGCCTGTAACGACATAAAATAGACAAACCAACTCAATGCTAAGACAAGCCATCTCTCCCACAACAGACACAGATTGGGTATTTTTTATGGAACCCACACTGTGTGCACCACAGGTATTATGAATCATCTTTCCTAATTTTTATTTTCAATCTTCCTTTCGATGGACATGGTTTAAACCTATAGTTTTAACCTGTTTAAACTGTCAGGTTACATGTCAAACATGTCAAAAACCCTCGAGGGAATATTCTCTAGGGATGGGACAGCAGCATAGTTCTGTTTTCAGTGTCCTGCCATTTCTGGAATACCAAAAAACAAATTTGTGTTGTCCCATTCAAATGAGCCCATTAACGGGTAGTAGAGTCAATAAAAATAAAAGAATCTCATTATAGTCACACCAAGGGCTTTACATATTATACAAAACTAGATTGGGCCAACTCGGTGCCAACATATCCCCAGACAGGTCATCACTCACGCCACAGGTTTTGATCGGGAATTTTTTAAAACATAATTACCCATTATTATATGAACTTCAGCACATCAATCTACTCTGTTTATATCTTCCCAAGGAAGATGGTGTATCCCCAGACGCCGAATACATAACTCAAATTATATTTTCAATCTTCCTGCAATGATAACTCTAAACCTATTTTCAAAGTATTTAAATGATTGATGATTGAATGTCCATTCTAAAATAATAATCCCAAAAGAGCATATCTGTTTCTATATTTGTTGACAAATAAAATATTATTTTTAACTCAACTCATCATACTTTTCAATCTTCCTTCAAAGTATTTAAATGATTGATGATTCAATGTCCATTCTAAAATTCATAATCCCAAAAGAGCATATCTGTTTCTATATTTGTTCACAAATAAAATATTATTTAAAAAACAAGAGGAGAGTGCCCGTGAACGGGCACTGTGTCAGCTGACTGAATGTTTTTGATTTGTGATGGTGATAATGAGAGGAAAGCATAATTATCAGGGAAAGGGCTGTACAGAAATACAGTAAATGGTAACTGAACAGCATGTTCGAAAGATATTCCGAAGCTGACAGAAGAAAACGACAAAAAAGTTGTGCCCTGCAAATGGTATTATGAAATAAAGTAACAAGGTAATTGTTTAAGGGTAAAAAGTAGGTTAAAATATTTAAAGAAATACTATAAATGCAATATCCTCGTTCCACCATGAAGAAGGGGTCCAAAGGTCAAATCTGACCATACCAAAAGATTCCCAGCCAAAGAATTTAGGATGGTTTACCATCCCAAACCTCTCGGACCAATAATAAGTGAGTTATAGGCACTTTTTAAGTTTGGCTATCCTTGTTTGACCTTGAAGGAGGGGGTCCAAGGTCAAATCCGACCACACAAAAAAATTCCCAGCCCATGATTTCCTGTAGCTTGTTTACCATCCCAAACTTGTAGGACCAATAATAAGCGAGTTCTAAGCAATTGTAAGTTTGGCTATCCTCAACTGCCCTTGAAGGAGGGGTCCCAGGTCAAATCTGACCACACCAAAAGAATCCCAGCCCATGATTTCCTATATGTTGGTTTACCATCCCAAACCTCCAAGACCAATAATACGCGAGTTATAAGCACTTTAAGTTTGGCTATCTTCGTTTGACCTGGAAGGAGGGGGTCCAAGGTCAAATCCGACCACACAAAAAAATTCCCAGCCCATGATTTCCTGTAGCTTGTTTACCATCCCAAACTTGTAGGACCAATAATAAGCGAGTTCTAAGCAATTGTAAGTTTGGCTATCCTCAACTGCCCTTGAAGGAGGGGTCCCAGGTCAAATCCGACCACACCAAAAGATTCCCAGCCCATGATTTTCTATAGGTTGGTTTTCCATTCGAAACCTCTAGGACCAATAATAAATGAGTTATAAGCACTTTTAAGTTTGGCTATCCTCATTTGACCTTGAAGGAGGGGTCCAAGGTGAAATCCGACCACACCAAAAAATTCCCAGCTCATGATTTTCTATAGGTTGGTTTTCATTCCAACCTCTGGGACCAATAATAAGCGAGTTATAAGCACTTTTATGTTTGGCTATCCTCATTTGACCTTGAAGGAGGGTTCCAAGGTCAAATCGGACCATATTAACAGATTCCCAGCCCATGATTTCCTACAGGTTGGATACAATGATTTACTCAACAGTGAGAACCTGAAAGAAGCTATTGCTCAGCTATCCCATGACATAGAGGTCTGCAATTTCACTATGTTATAGCTGACCAAAACGTCTCTGAATAACATATTTAACAAAATACTCTAAATGTAATAATTTTCAAGTTACAACTGATTTACTCAAGAGTGAGAACCTCAAAGTAACTATTACTCAGCTATGCAATGAGCTACATGTCTGAATTTTTGCTCTGTTATAGCTGACCTAAAAGTAGCTGAACAACATATTTAAGCAAAATACTGTAAATGCAATAGTTTTCAAGTTACAACTGATTTACTCAATAGTTAGAACCAGAAAATAGCTATTGCTTTGCTATGCCATGAGCTATAGGTCTGTAATTTCACTATGTTATAGCTAACCCAAAAGTAGGTGAACAATATATTTTAACAAAATACTCCAAATGCAATATTTTTCAAGTTATAGCTGATTTACTCAACAGTCAGTGCCTGAGAATAGCTATTGCTCAGTTGTGCCATGAGCTACAGGTCTGTAATTTCACTATGTTATAGGTGACCCAAAAGTAGCTGAATAACATATTTGCACAAATTTCTGTAAAGGCAATAGTTTTCCAATTACAACTGATTTACTCAACAGTGAGAACTTCAAAGTAGCTATTACTCAGCTATGCAATGAGCCACAGGTCTGGAACTTCACTATGTTATAGCTGACCCCAAAATAGGTGAATAACATATTGCAACAAAATACTCTAAATGCAATAGTTTTCAAGTTATAAGTGATTTACTCAACAGTGATAACCTAAAAGTAGCTATTACTCAGCTATGCCATGAGCTACAGGTCTGAAATTTTACTATGTTATAGCTGACCCAAAAGTAGCTGAATAACATATTTATACTAAATTCTCTAAATGCAATAGTTTTCAAATTACAAGTGATTTACTCAACATTGAGAACTTCAAAGTAGCTATTACTCAGCTATGCAATGAGTCACGGGTCTGGAACTTCACTATGTTATAGCTGACCCCAAAATAGGTGAATAACATATGGAAACAAAATACTCTAAATGCAATAATTTCCAAGGTATAAGCGATTTACTCAACAGTGATAACCTAAAAGTAGCTATTACTCAGCTATGCCATGAGCTACAGGTCTGAAATTTTACTATGTTATAGCTGACCCAAAAGTAGGTGAACAACATATTTAAGCAAAATACTGTAAATGCAATAGTTTTCAAGTGACAACTGATTTACTCAATAGTGATGACCTAAAAGTAGCTATTACTCGGCTATGCCATGAGCTACAGGTCTGAAATTTTACTATGTTGACCCAAAAGTAGCTGAATAACATATTTATACTAAATTCTCTAAATGCAATAGTTTTCCAATTACAACTGATTTACTCAATAGTGAGAACCTCAAAGTAGTTATTACTCAGCTATGCAATGAGCTACAGGTCTGAAATTTCACTATGTTATAGCTGACCCAAAAGTAGGTGAACAACATATTAAAGCAAAATACTGTAAATGCAATAGTTTTCAAGTTACAACTGATTTACTCAATAGTGATGACCTAAAAGTAGCTATTACTCAGCTATGCCATGAGCTACAGGTCTGAAATTTTACTATGTTATAGCTGACCCAAAAGTAGGTGAACAAGATATTTAAGCAAAATACTGTAAATGCAATAGTTTTCAAGTTACAACTGATTTACTCAATAGTGATGACCTAAAAGTAGCTATTACTCAGCTATGCCATGAGCTACAGGTCTGAAATTTTACTATGTTATAGCTGACCCAAAAGTAGCTGAATAACATATTTATACGAAATTCTCTAAATGCAATAGTTTTCCAATTACAACTGATTTACTCAATAGTGAGAACTTCAAAGTAGCTATTACTCAGCTATGCAATGAGCCACAGATCTGAAACTTCACTATGTTATAGCTGATCCCAAAATAGGTGAATAACATATTGAAACAAAATACTCTAAATGCAATAGTTTCCAAGTTATAAGCGATTTACTCAACAGTGATAACCTAAAAGTAGCTATTACTCAGCTATGCAATGAGTCACGGGTCTGGAACTTCACTATGTTATAGCTGACCCCAAAATAGGTGAATAACATATTGAAACAAAATACTCTAAATGCAATAATTTCCAAGTTATAAGCGATTTACTCAACAGTGATAACCTAAAAGTAGCTATTACTCAGCTATGCCATGAGCTACAGGTCTGAAATTTTACTATGTTATAGCTGACCCAAAAGTAGGTGAACAACATATTTAAGCAAAATACTGTAAATGCAATAGTTTTCAAGTTACAACTGATTTACTCAATAGTGATGACCTAAAAGTAGCTATTACTCAGCTATGCCATGAGCTACAGGTCTGAAATTTTACTATGTTATAGTTGACCCAAAAGTAGCTGAATAACATATTTATACTAAATTCTCTAAATGCAATAGTTTTCCAATTACAACTGATTTACTCAATAGTGAGAACCTCAAAGTAGTTATTACTAAGCTATGCAATGAGCTACAGGTCTGAAATTTCACTATGTTATAGCTGACCCAAAAGTAGGTGAACAACATATTAAAGCAAAATACTGTAAATGCAATAGTTTTCAAGTTACAACTGATTTACTCAATAGTGATGACCTAAAAGTAGCTATTACTCAGCTATGCCATGAGCTACAGGTCTGAAATTTTACTATGTTATAGCTGACCCAAAAGTAGGTGAACAACATATTAAAGCAAAATACTGTAAATGCAATAGTTTTCAAGTTACAACTGATTTACTCAATAGTGATGACCTAAAAGTAGCTATTACTCAGCTATGCCATGAGCTACAGGTCTGAAATTTGACTATGTTATAGCTGACCCAAAAGTAGCTGAATAACATATTTATACGAAATTCTCTAAATGCAATAGTTTTCCAATTACAACTGATTTACTCAATAGTGAGAACTTCAAAGTAGCTATTACTCAGCTATGCAATGAGCCACAGATCTGAAACTTCACTATGTTATAGCTGATCCCAAAATAGGTGAATAACATATTGAAACAAAATACTCTAAATGCAATAGTTTCCAAGTTATAAGCGATTTACTCAACAGTGATAACCTAAAAGTAGCTATTACTCAGCTATGCAATGAGTCACGGGTCTGGAACTTCACTATGTTATAGCTGACCCCAAAATAGGTGAATAACATATTGAAACAAAATACTCTAAATGCAATAATTTCCAAGTTATAAGCGATTTACTCAACAGTGATAACCTAAAAGTAGCTATTACTCAGCTATGCCATGAGCTACAGGTCTGAAATTTTACTATGTTATGGCTGACCCAAAAGTAGGTGAACAACATATTTAAGCAAAATACTGTAAATGCAATAGTTTTCAAGTTACAACTGATTTACTCAATAGTGATGACCTAAAAGTAGCTATTACTCAGCTATGCCATGAGCTACAGGTCTGAAATTTTACTATGTTATAGCTGACCCAAAAGTAGGTGAACAACATATTTAAGCAAAATACTGTAAATGCAATAGTTTTCAAGTTACAACTGATTTACTCAATAGTGATGACCTAAAAGTAGCTATTACTCAGCTATGCCATGAGCTACAGGTCTGAAATTTTACTATGTTATAGTTGACCCAAAAGTAGCTGAATAACATATTTATACTAAATTCTCTAAATGCAATAGTTTTCCAATTACAACTGATTTACTCAATAGTGAGAACCTCAAAGTAGTTATTACTCAGCTATGCAATGAGCTACAGGTCTGAAATTTCACTATGTTATAGCTGACCCAAAAGTAGGTGAACAACATATTAAAGCAAAATACTGTAAATGCAATAGTTTTCAAGTTACAACTGATTTACTCAATAGTGATGACCTAAAAGTAGCTATTACTCAGCTATGCCATGAGCTACAGGTCTGAAATTTTACTATGTTATAGCTGACCCAAAAGTAGGTGAACAAGATATTTAAGCAAAATACTGTAAATGCAATAGTTTTCAAGTTACAACTGATTTACTCAATAGTGATGACCTAAAAGTAGCTATTACTCAGCTATGACATGAGCTACAGGTCTGAAATTTTACTATGTTATAGCTGACCCAAAAGTAGCTGAATAACATATTTATACGAAATTCTCTAAATGCAATAGTTTTCCAATTACAACTGATTTACTCAATAGTGAGAACTTCAAAGTAGCTATTACTCAGCTATGCAATGAGCCACAGATCTGAAACTTCACTATGTTATAGCTGATCCCAAAATAGGTGAATAACATATTGAAACAAAATACTCTAAATGCAATAGTTTCCAAGTTATAAGCGATTTACTCAACAGTGATAACCTAAAAGTAGCTATTACTCAGCTATGCAATGAGTCACGGGTCTGGAACTTCACTATGTTATAGCTGACCCCAAAATAGGTGAATAACATATTGAAACAAAATACTCTAAATGCAATAATTTCCAAGTTATAAGCGATTTACTCAACAGTGATAACCTAAAAGTAGGTATTACTCAGCTATGCCATGAGCTACAAGTCTGAAATTTTACTATGTTATAGCTGACCCAAAAGTAGGTGAACAACATATTTAAGCAAAATACTGTAAATGCAATAGTTTTCAAGTTACAACTGATTTACTCAATAGTGATGACCTAAAAGTAGCTATTACTCAGCTATGCCATGAGCTACAGGTCTGAAATTTTACTATGTTATAGTTGACCCAAAAGTAGCTGAATAACATATTTATACTAAATTCTCTAAATGCAATAGTTTTCCAATTACAACTGATTTACTCAATAGTGAGAACCTCAAAGTAGTTATTACTCAGCTATGCAATGAGCTACAGGTCTGAAATTTCACTATGTTATAGCTGACCCAAAAGTAGGTGAACAACATATTAAAGCAAAATACTGTAAATGCAATAGTTTTCAAGTTACAACTGATTTACTCAATAGTGATGACCTAAAAGTAGCTATAACTCAGCTATGCCATGAGCTACAGGTCTGAAATTTTACTATGTTATAGCTGACCCAAAAGTGGGTGAACAACATATTTAAGCAAAATACTGTAAATGCAATAGTTTTCAAGTTACAACTGATTTACTCAATAGTGATGACCTAAAAGTAGCTATTACTCAGCTATGCCATGAGCTACAGGTCTGAAATTTTACTATGTTATAGCTGACCCAAAAGTAGCTGAATAACATATTTATACGAAATTCTCTAAATGCAATAGTTTTGAAGTTATAAGCAATTTACTCAACAGTGATAACGTAAAAGTAGCTATTACTCAGCTATGCCATGAGCTACAGGTCTAAAATTTTACTATGTTATAGCTGACCCAAAAGTAGCTGAATAACATATTTATACGAAATTCTCTAAATGCAATAGTTTTTAAGTTACAAGTGATTCTACTCATGATGGAAGTTACTGAAAAGCCTAAAAGTAGCTATTACTCACTTAGCTATTGAGACAGGCACCCAACTTACTCACCATATTGTAGCTATGAAAAAAGTAGCTGAATAACATATTTTAACAAAATGCTCTAGATGCAACAGTTTTCAAGTTATAAATGATTTTGTGCATGATTTCATGAATGTTAATGCATTAAAAATTATTAAAAAAATTTATTAAAAAAAAAGTAAGAGAGATCCAGGTCTCATACTCACACAAGAGAATCTACCTCTGGCCTAGTACATATATGCAAGATATGAGAGAAATCCCTGCAATAGTCACTGAGAAAATTGTGATAAAAAGTTGAAATTTTCACACTTTTGGTGGGGGTACCCCCCTTGTAATGTCTCTAGCAAACAGACGAACAGACAGATTTGCATGCCTTGAACAATTTTTCATCCTCGATAGATAAGGTATCTTTTAAAAAAAACAGCACGTCTCTAGGCCTTGTAGTTTTGGAGGAGAAGTTGTTCACGCGTACGCGTACGCGTACGCCCACGCCGCAGAGTGACGACATAATGCCAGCTGACTGACAAGTCAGCTGACATAAAAATTATTTATATTATTATTTTATTATATTATTTTTAGAATTTGCAAATTGTTTTCAGTTATTCATTTCCTCTATACCTATATATGTGGTCCATATATATGCAACCTAAATATGTGACACAATCTCAGTTCTGACTCCCCTTTGTGTTATATGTAATGAAGCCCACCACCTCCCACCCCCACCCCTCTCCCCTTCTCCACACCTCTCTCACTATTACACAAGATCTGCAACCCCATTGAGTTCTTTGTTTCTCATCTGATATCATTAAATACCTTTGTTTATTTAGTGTCACTCAATATAGCTGGAGGTCCCAGAGGTGGGTGGGGGGAATCCGGGTGGGGGATGTGGGTTGGGACTACAAAGAGATGGAGTGCTACAGCATAAATGGTAAACAAACAATCTATATAAAAGGGGTACTCAAATACAAAAAGAATTGAGAATTTTAAGTATGTGATTATCAACTGAAATGAGTTTATAACTGTAGGAGCTGTGTCAAAATTAACTGAGGCAAGTTGAATAAAACTGGGCTAGTTGAGGGTTAAAAATCCCCTAGTTTTACTACATAAGGATATAATTTCATTAATATTGGGACTTAAAGGTCACTTAAAGTGTCCATTTTGTCTACTTAAATATGTTTAACCAGTTTCATTTTAAAAAGTTAAAAACTCAGCAAGCAGAGGTATAACACACAAAAATAAGTTCTTAAAAGACTAAGATAGCCATAACATTATTAATATTCAAAATTTAAATAGACAGGCATTTCCTTTTAAAAATTCAAAGATTTCAGCTCTATAACCCACATAGTTTGACAATTACTGGGCTTTAAAGTGGCATAATGTCCATAAATTGGGTTTCTGTGGGCATTTTACAATTGTTAAAGAGACCTTAGCAATTAAACTACAGATCTGAAACTTTTTGGGGGACATACATAACAAACAAAAATTATATATAAATACAGTTTAAGACTTGTCACACTAAGCATTTCCAAATAACAGGGCAAAATACGGAAAAAATGTTAAAAAAGGTACTTGGGCGAGTGTCTATGGCCCTCATACACAGGTTAAATGTCTACTAAAAACCTTGATTTTCGGCATATGTAAAAAGGACATAATAATGCATTCCCAGATGGGATTTCAGCTCCATCAATCACATAGTTTAACAGTCACAGGGCTTAAAGGTGGTAAAAAGTCCAAATATTGGGTCTCTGTGGGCCTTTTAGAGATCTCGATGTGGCTTTCAAATTAAAGCTTCAGACTTAAAATTTGTTACATACTAAGATTACACATAGAATATGTATCTAATAAAGTTTGAAACTTCTCAGACTTACCATTTCCAAGTTACAGAGCAAAATATGTGAAAAATGTCTTAAAAGGGTCACTCAGGTGGGTGTTTAAGGTCCTCATACACAGGTTAAATGTCTACTTGAAGCCTTGATTTTTGGCACATGTAAAAAGAACATAATAATGTATTCCCAGATGAGATTTCAGCTCTATCAGTCACATAGTTTAACAGTCACAGGCCTTAAAATTGGCAAAAAGTCCAAATACTGGGTCTTTATGGGCCTTCTAGAGACCTAAATGTGGCCTTCAAATTAAAGTTTCAGACTTAAAATTTGTCACATACTAAGATTACACATAGAATATACATCTAATACAGTTTGAAACTTCTTAGACTTACCATTTCCAAGTTACAGGGAAAAATATGTGAAAAATGTCTAAAAATGGTCACTCGGGTGGGGATTTATGGTCCTCAGGTTAAATGTCTTCTTAAAGCCTTAATTTTTGGCACATATAAAAATAACATACTAATATCTTCCCAGATAGGATTTGAGCTCTATCAGTCACATAGTTTGACAGTCACAGGGCTTAAAAGTAGCAAAAAGTCCAAATATTGGGTCTTTGGGAGCCTTTTAGAGACCTCAATTTGACCTTCAAAATTAAAGCTTCAACTTAAAATCTGTTACATACTAAGATTACACACAGAATATATATCTAATACAGTTTGAAACTTCTCAGACTTACCATTTCCAAGTTACAGGGAAAAAGATGTGAAAAATGTCTTATAAGGGTCACTCGGGTGGGTGTTTATGGTCCTGATACACAGGTTAACTGTCTATTAAAGGCCTAAATGTTGGGGCACATATAAGAAAACACATAGATATATTCCCAGATGATATTTAACTTAGATGAGAGACATAGTTTTAAAGCTACAGTGCTTGAAAGTGGCAAAAAGTGCATAAATTGGGTCTCTGTGGGCACTTTTGAGACCTTAAGTCGACCCCTTTGGGTAAACCTACAGCCCTAAAATTTTCTACAGACAAGGATTACATATCAAAGTTATACCTAGCGCAGTTTGAGACTCATCAGAATTACCACTTCCAAATTATAGGGCAAAATATGTGAAAAGTATAGCAAAAAATCCCTAAGTGGGGGTATTTATGGGCCTCAAACACAATTTTCTCCTCAACTTAAAGTCGTGATTTTCGGCACATGTACTAAGAACATATTAATGTGTTGTCAGGTAAAATTTCAGCCAGCTGAGCATCATAGTTTGTGACCTACAGGGCTCTAAGTGGCCAAAAGTCCAATTTCTGACCTTAAGGTGGCCATAAGTTCTTTTTTACTGGGAGTTTAAGGTCACCTTAAAATAGGGATCTTCCTTTGGGCACCCTTAACATGTGTACCAAGTTTGAAAAAAAAAATATTAATTTGTTTTTGAGTTATCGCGTCCACAAGGAAATTTCTACGGTGGCGGCGGCGGTGGCGCGATGGACCTGAATCCAATATATCCCCGACTTTCGTCTGGGGATATAATTATTGAAGAAAAGGTTGGAATTTCTTCATATTTATTTGCGATATTTTAAGTTGTCCAACCATTTTATACACTGACAGTAAGCATGCCAGTTAATATTTTGTTTGCATATTTCAACAGGAAATGTCTTCCCTCCTAGACATCAACCCTCTCCCCCAATCTGGAAATCCAATCCCCTCCCTCCCCGCTTCAACGCCTTAGAGGTTGTTTACATCAATTTTAAATAAAAATTGGCCCAATATAAACCATATTAAGATAAATGTTTATTTACCCTAAATATTTTCAATACAGAATTAGGTGTGAAAGGTTTACATTAACATTTAATTGTCACTATCTTCCAGAAACCTTTATTCACTTTCTGTGGGAAATAGTTGTGATGCTGCAGTAAGATAAAATTTGTTTTGAAAGTTATCCAACTCAAATATACTTTATTACAGTACAATTTCCATTCTTAAATAAATACGTTGCAGCATAATATTTTTATCTATTTCCTGATTAAACCATGTTAAATATGCTACGGTATATTTAAATATCTCTTTTTTCAAGTATTTAAACAAACACTATATCACTTGTAACAGTTCATTTAATTTTATTAATCATTTTAAAATGACTATGATATACATGTTGCAGTAAATATGTGAAATCAGTAAATACGCGTATTCCCTAAAGTTTTCAGTAAATACGCGTATTTACTGATTTATGACCTGTGTTATTTCACAAGTTTACTGGATTGCCTTTAAGTAAATATGTGAAAAGAAACTTTGATATTCACTGGTTGTAAATATACAATATTAAATGGTAAACCAAACTGTACATTATACTGGAACAATTTACTCTATATAATATTAAATGGTAAACCAAACTGTGAATTATATTGGAACATTTTGCTCTATTATGATGACTATTGGAACATACTAAGCATACTTCATTTTATAGTATATTACATGATGAAAAAATAGCACTGGGCTTTTAAATATTTATTTTTAAAAACTTTAGATATGTGCTTTCTGTAGATATTTCATTTAAGCTTGTATTATATTCAATCCCACAGCTATTAAGGACCTATGTTATCCCTAGAAAAGATTAAAGATCATTTAACTTTTCACTATTTTTATGTGACTGATACATAAAAAGCATTTTTAATGGAAATAAATAAAAGTTTAAGAAATTAATTTAAGTTATAGTTTCAAAATTTTAACATATTTTAACTATACTTTCATTCATTTAGTACATATATATTACATTTTCAATACACCTTGACACACTAAAAATAAATACAAGTTTACAATGTAAAACATGTAGTAGCTCATTCACTGTATGAAAGAGAACACACCTTTTCTCTGTCTGCAGCCAATGACTGTTGATATGCCTCATCTTGTTCTTCTCGCAATGACTGGTTAAAACTACGCTCGTTTCTGAAAAATACAAACAAAACATGCTTTGGATGTTGTTATTTGTTGCTTCGTTATTTTTATTGGGGTGAAGGTGTACACTTTGCCCTTTCCCAGGAGTTAATAGGTGTAGGAATTTTCATATATGTTTTTTTAACAATATATAATCTTTTCAAATTTAAAAACAAGTGGCTGGCAGGAAGGTTGGTAGACAAAGTAAATGTAAAATATGGATAGGAAAGTTTATAGAAACAACACACCTTCTTGCAAAGTTTTTTTATACAAAAGGTATTCAGTAAACAGTATGGTTTCTGAGAGACAATGTTTCCTTTACGAATGATTTATCATGAGATATTTAAGGAATAACACACGATTAGAGCAGGGTTATGCAGGGTTTTACAGTGAACATCGATATTAGTAACACGAAGGCGAAGCCCGAGTGCTTCTAATTAGCTGTAACTTGTACTGAATATTCTTCGTAATTTGACTTTTAAAAAGTGAAGTGGGATTATCGCTCACCTATGTAAAAATGGGTGTGAGGTTATGCTCGGTTTTATAATAGCAATTGACCAATCAGAATCATGGACACAAGTGTCATGTTAGAATGCTTCATAGCTTCTTGGTTCAAAAAATTAGGGTTTTTTTGGTTTAAGTTGCATTTCTGATGTCCTTTGTATTAAGGATTGTGCTACATAAAAATACACTTTGTTTTTCTGATGTAGATCTATATGGAATAAATAAAATACATATGATGAAACAGGTATTGGGTTGTTAATTAGGTAGGGAAATAATCTACATAATCAATTCAATACCTAGCCATTCAGGATCACTGATACAAATATTATGATTTGTAAGCTGTGTGCTTATTGGTCACTTTGTAAATTTGAGGCACTTCAAGTAGAAACTATACTTATACTATCGGAGCTTACATTACAAAGCAAAAATTTTGAAGGAAAAGTACTTTAATGACATGCACTAGTATTCTTGACATACTTTAATTAATAAACATTTACCTGATCAAGCATAAAACAAGCACAAATAAGGACTTTGTTGTGTCACTTTATTGTGTAGAGCAGTAGACTGATGGAAAGAACAGCAGATAGATATTTACACAGACTAACTTTTACTAGTGTTCAGGCATGGGCTGGTAGCAAATTTTACATTTTGATTCCACAACACCGACTAAAGTTACAGTTTACATTAAGTAAAGCACAGGAAAACAAAAGATGGTTCCTGGAATTCACTGTAAATGTCTTAAAATGTACAAAAGTATGACCTACCAACCTGCTTACCTTCTCTCCAGCCTGACAATGCTTTATAATAATATACAAGTGTGTTAAAGGGATTCAGAACACTGTGGGTATGCATATTTTGTGCGACTAATTTAATCAAGGACTGGGGGGGGGGGGGGATTTACAACATAGTTTGGACAATATTGACCATTTGTGGTCATGGCTATTACGATATGTAAGCCATCATATTGATTAATTTTGATATTTCCAAGAGTATTACTTTTTTTGTGACAAACACTGGACACGAGTGTCATTAATGTTAGACGTCATTAATGTTAGACGATTTGTCATTATATTGTCTGATTTTAAAATGTCTGATTTTAAATTATTAAGAAATGCAATAAGTGAACACTGGTTTATATGTATCAGTGTATATGTATCACATAAAATGGGTTTAGCTACCTGTTTTGTATTACTGTCTAACATTAATGTCAAACCCCCTTCAGACTGTGCCAGATAACAGTTTATACCATATGGGGTGATATCAAACATGTTAAAGGGTTAAACTGCATCTGTGTTACCACTCACCTGTCCACTCTGGCTGCTACAAGTGAGGCTTCATTGTCTGTCATCAATCTGGTGAGACGAGGAATTAAGTTCTCTGCAGCTGAAAACAACCACATCAATTTGAACCCTGTTTAGTTAAATCTCAATGGATGTGATAAATGCTTCTAGTTTACCAGTATAAACTTCATCGATAAAACAAACAAATTTTACAATGCTTTTCCATTTTCGCGCCAACTTTTATTGGATTATAGTTGCCCCCAAGCTGTCCTGGCGATCAAGTGCATGTGTGCACTACAATTCAAATTCTTGCACAGATTTCCAGCAAATTTCAGATATGTTTTAGGTGCTCTACAGTTGTCATAAGATGAATAGAAGCTAATCAAGTCTGGGGCAATATTTGGTAACAACTGTTGTTGTAACAACAGTTGTCGCTGGAGCTAGCTGTTTTTTTCCTCTGTATAAGTAGATTTTAAGGTTCTTTGAACATACCTATTGTACAGAAATAATATAGCATGGGTTGTCAACTGTCACAATGCCATGATGGAGCAACTTAGCCAAGATACTGACTAGAAACCAGCAAAATGGTTAATCATAACAGCATAATAATGTTATTTATATAAACAAGTAACACTGGTGAAAGTTTTGATTATTAGTCAGATGAGTCTGCTTAATATTCATTTCACATTATTTCCCTTATTTTCACAGACATTAAATGCGTTTTTTTTTCGATAAATTTGTTAACATCAACTGCCATACATTCTTTGCTGGAGAAGCCTGTTGGTTATTTGTAAAATACAGACACACACATGAATTTAGTTTTTGCAAATTGAATATCTATCACCATATATTCATGTCCAGTCAGACATTATAGAAAAATAAAGTTTTTGGTTGGGTGTCCAAATGTCAATAAAACAAAATAAGTATTTCAACAGAAATAATAGAAAATTGCAAATTTAATAAGTAAATTAAATTTTTATAAGTTAATACCCTATCCAATGGACAATTGCTTTACTGGTCGGCGCGACCGGTCCCGCCTGTTTGATCCATGAGGAGATGGTGGCAGGTGAGATGTCTTTATCAAAACCCTTCTTGAAGGAGACAAAGACTAACTCCTTATTCTGCCTGAGGTCTGCAGTCCTGTCCAAGTAGCGCATTGCTCTAACTGGACATAGGGACCTGTCACCCTTGAGTGACCTATCCAGAGATGGTGCCAGGGCTGGGATGACCACTGGTGCCACACTATCCGGACCTTGCTTAGCCAGCTGGTTCTTGGATAGGAAGCTGGGTGAGGGGTACAAAGACACCTCAGACCAGTCTGACTGGTGTCTGATGTTCTTATGTAACCAAGCATGGATCTCACTCCTACGCTTACCTGAACCCAAAGCCAGCAAGAAAACAGTCTTGAAAGTTAGATGTTTCAAGGAGGCCTCTTTCAGGGGTTCAAAGGAGCCTTTGTGAGCTGATGTAAAAACCATTGAAAGATTCCAGGAGGGGATGCCCCTCCTGCCCTTAGGTCTGTCTCTATGGAAACTATCCAGGAGACGAGTGAGATTCTCATCTTTGCTGACATTAATGGTGGAATTGCCCAGTTTGTCAGCAATGGCGGATCTGTAGCCATCAATAGTGCTTGGTTGTAACTTCTTCTCCTGAAACAAGTGCAGGAGGAAGTCAGCAATGGCTTTCAGAGGTGGTGCCCTGAAGTCCACCTGATTACTGAGGCACCACTTGTAAAAATGGTCCACTTTGCCTCATAGACAGATCTACTTGATCTTCTTTGAGGAGCCTCAATTCGTGCTGCCACTGCCTCAGAGAAGCCTTGCTCCTTGATTGCTGAGGCTCCAGGAGCCAGGCATGTAGGTTCAGATTCGACAGGTTCCTGTGAAGGACCTGGTTGAATGGCTGAGACACTATGTTGGGTATGCTGGGCAGACACAGTGGGATCTGGCTTGACATTGCTACCAGGTCCCAAAACCAGGGCATGTTGGGCCACCCTGGAGCAATCAGAATTATTCTGTTGCAGGGGTAGTCCTGGAGCTTCTCCACCACTTTGCCCAAGATGGCTGCCGGTGGGAAGGCGTATGGGTCCAGGTCCTCCCAGGAAAGGCTGAGTGCATCCACTGCCCAAGCCTGGGGGTCTGGTACCGGTGATACAAACTGTGGTAGTTTGTTGTTGAACCTGGTGGCAAACAGGTCCACTTGTGGCTGATGCCACCTTGAACATACAGCTTGGAACACTTCTGAATGAAGTGACCACTCTGTTTGAATGGTCTGGCCAGGCCTGGATAGCTTGTCTGCTATCACGTTTAGCCGGCCGGGGATGTGACGTGCCCTGAGGGTTACTTGCTGCCTGGTGCACCAGGACAGAATTCTCCACAGTAGGGCACACAGAGAGCCCGATTTCATCCCCCCTTCTTGTTGATATAGGCAACCACTGTTGTGTTGTCTGTAGCTACCAACACTGTCTTGTTGAAGACTAGGGTTTGAAACTCTTTTAGAGCTAGAAATACTGCTTTCAGCTCCAAGTGGTTTATGTGTAACTTGCTCTCTGGAAGGGACCACTGTCCCCTTGCAGTGTGCTCGTCTAAGTGAGCGCCCCACCCTTCTTTTGATGCGTCTGTAAAGATTTGCAGAGCATGTTTTAGAGGGTGTAATGGTTGACCTAGAAGCACATTGCTTTCCTCCAGCCACCACCTTAGATGGGGGTGGAGGGATTTGGGGACCGGGATCACCTTTTCCAGTGACTCTGGGACCCTCCAGTTGTTATTCAAGTGCCACTGTATGGGTCTCATGTGTAGTCGCCCTAAGTGGACTTGCTTTCCTGTTGCTGTGAGTAGACCTATGAGGGACATGAATTGTCGGACCGGGCAAAGCGGATCCGACATTATTGATCTGATCTTGTGTGTCAAGGCCTGCCAACGTTCTTCTGTTGGTCTGACCTTGCCCTCTTTCAGGTCAAACTGGTAACCTACGAAGTTGAAGACCTGTTTGGGAACCAGCTCTGACTTTTCCTTGTTCACCAGCCACCCTAATTCCTGACAAAGTGTGACTAGGGTTTGAGTATGCTGGAGACAGGTGTGGTGGGTAGAGGCTCTCACCAGCCAGTCGTCTAGGTACTGGTGGATCCTTATACCCTTCTGAAAAGCCACGAGTTTGACCTCTTTGGCCACCACTGTGAACTCCATGGGAGCTGTGGACAGGCCAAAGGGAAGGGCTTTGAACTGATAGGACCGACCCTGGAGGTGAAAGTGCATGTACTTCCTGGACCGACTGTGAATTGGTATGTGGAAGTATGCGTCTTTGAAATCTATGGATGTGACCCACTCCCCTGCTTGGAGGGAGGTTCTTATTGTCTCTGGAGTTTCCATCTTGAACGTCCCTGTGTTTAAAAAGGTGTTCAAGATGCTCAGGTCTAGGATCGGTCTCCACCGGTTGTTGGGCTTGGGTACCAAAAATAGCCGGTTGTAAAACCTCACTGAGTTTTGATTTTCCACCGGTTCGACTGCATTCTTGTTTATCAGCTGATACAGTGCCTCTAAAGGGAAGGACTGTTTGGTTGGATTGTGGTAGTTGCTTATTACAGTCGGTGACCTCGTCAAGTGGGGTCTGAACCGAAAGGGGAGAGTGTAGCCCTCCCTCAATCTCCAGCCACTGTCTGACCAGCTGGGACCCGAAAGGGTAGGCTGGCTGACTGGTCAGGTAGCTTGACAGGCATTTCACCGGGACCAGTGACTGGTCAAAGAATTCCTCTGTAACCAGTTCCTTAGGCTGCCACTGGTTGGCCTAAACAGCTGTTTGGGCCTTTAAGGAACTTCTGCCGGTCTGTCAGTCAGTCCTGGAGACCTGCCCAGTACCAGACCTTAAACGGTTATACGCGAGGCAATGCTCTGTAACCGGTTCCTGGTGGCTCCACAGTTCTGCATAAACTCACCGGAGTTGGCAGAACTGGGTGAACTACTTCTTAGCAAGGATAGGCTCATATGAAGTTGCCTTCTTCCTATCCACAGCGGTGGTTCAGCAGCTTTTCTCTGCAATCAAACAAGCTCTGTAACCAGTCAAACTGGTAGGCTCTGAGAGAAGGCTAACTGTGGAACCTGTTGTCAGCCCTGAATTTGAAGCTGGTTCCTTGCCAGTAAGGATGGAAACAGTAGATTTCTTGTAACCAGCAGCACTACGGTTCCGGAACCAGCAACACTCCGGAACCGGCAAACCTGTTGTCAGCACTGGATTTGAAGCTGGTTTCTTGCCCTTAAGGATGGGTACAGATTCCTCTGTAACCGGCAACACTCCGGAACCGACAAAACTCCGGAACCGGCAACACTCAGGAGCCGGTAATTCTCTGAACCAGTAGCCCTGCTGTATGTCACCAGCAACTCTGTGTAACCGGTAATCCTGTTTAACCGGTAGCCCTTGCTGGATTTCTGTGACCACAACCGGCAGTCTGAACAGAACTGGTGCCGGTATCCCTCATCACTGGCTGGCTAGTGACCCTACCGGTAGCCTGAACAGGACCGATACCGGTCAAAAATTCTGCACAGGGAAGATAAGGGTCTCAATGGTCACCGCGACTTCTGGTAGGTGAACCCTCTGAGCAGCCGGTGGTCTGAACAAGACTGGAACCGGTACCCCCAACAGTCACACCAGTGGAAAGGCCTCTGGTGGAGGTTCCAGTATCAAAACAGGGCTGATCACTGGTAACCACTGAAGGGGGGTTCCTCGACAGCTTCACAGGAACATGACTGGAACAGGTACCCCAACAGTCCCACCAGTGGGGAGGCCTCTGGTGGAGGTTCCAGGATCAAAAAGGGGTGATCACTGGCAACCACTGAAGGGGTTTCTTCACAGGAACAGCACCCACCGGTAGTATGTACAGACCGGAACCGGTACCCCCAACAGTCCCACCAGTGGAAAGGCCTCTGGTGAAGGTTCCAGTATCAACACAGGGCTGATCACTGGAACCACTGAAGGGGGGTTTCTTGACAGCTTCACAGGAACATGACTGGAACAGGTACCCCAACAGTCCCACCAGTGGAAAGGCCTCTGGTGGAGGTTCCAGGATCAACAGGGCTGATCACTGGCAACCACTGAAGGGGTTTCTTCACAGGAACAGCACCCACCGGTAGTCTGTACAGACCGGAACCGGTACCCCCAACAGTCCCACCAGTGGAAAGGCCTCTGGTGAAGGTTCCAGTATCAACACAGGGCTGATCACTGGAACCACTGAAGGGGGGTTTCTTGACAGCTTCACAGGAACATGACTGGAACAGGTACCCCAACAGTCCCACCAGTGGAAAGGCCTCTGGTGGAGGTTCCAGGATCAACAGGGCTGATCACTGGCAACCACTGAAGGGGTTTCTTCACAGGAACAGCACCCACCGGTAGTCTGTACAGACTGGAACCGGTAAAACTCATCACTAGTGCTCCCCACCGGTAGTCTGACCAGAACTGGTACCGGTAAAACTCATCACTTCTTGTCAGCTGAACCAGTCACGCCTTGGGATTTGCTTGCTGGTAGTTGTGTTGAGATCTGTGAAGTCACATGACTGGCACTGGCAAAAATTCGCAGAGTTCAATGACCATTTGTCATCTCACTTCTTCAGGCCAACAGACGAGTTGCTGGATTTCTTCTTGCCAGTTAAAAAGTGGGTGTAGAGCAATAAATACTCGTCTTTACTGCTAAAACTTCTGTTGAAAACACGATTCCTCCATTGTTGAATGCGTATCACGTGACCAGGTCCGGGTCACGTGACAAGCATAAGCTGGAAGTGATGACGTCAGAAGAGGCATTCTTCTTTCCTTCTAATTTCTTCTCGTCAAAGGTCAAAGTTGGGGTTTTACGTCCCGTTCAACAGCCAGGGTAATTTCTTCTCGTCGACATACACTCTGTGTTACTCGACTAAGTAGAATTAAATGGAGGGTGAAACGTGGTAATTACAAACTTCTGATCAGAAGAAGGAATGCTGCAGGGACGACACACGAGCTTTCACCCACGACTCGTCTCGACAACAAGTATACAGAAAATCTTCAAAACTGGCTATAAAAAGCTGGATAATGCCTCGTAAAGTCCTGGAGAGGCCCTGATATGTATGTAACACAATATATATATTTTCAGATGAAAATAAGCTTTAAATTCGTAGAATAAACCGCGTTTCCTTCAAACTTGGAGATAACTTCAAAACGCGTCTGCACACTACACGCGCCAAACGAAAAAGATGAACTGACGTCACTCTGTCTGGACAGGAAGCAAGTATGATGCGCCACCTAGCGAATGCACACTACTGACCGGTCCTGCTGGTATTATATACAGGACGTCTTTTTCTGGCGTTTGGCGGGACCGGTCACGCCGACCGGTAAAGCAATTGTCCATTGGATAGGATGTATTAACGCAATAAAACAACAGATTTAACAGAGTAGAAATACACTGACAAAATATGTTCACAAAATATTGCATTATAAAAGTTATGATAATTCTAAATACTCACTAATTGGGCCTGCAATTCTGGCCACGACGGACATTTTATTCTGTCGCAGGACAATAAGTGCCAGGAATGGGTAAGTGTTTTCCCTCAGAGCTTGTGAAACTGAAGAAGAAGATGGTACATTGCTATACAATATGAATATCACCAGATTTATAGATTTATAAATTTCATCATCACAGAAGGAAAAGGAAAAATTTTGTACTTATTATCAATCAGAATGTTACATGTTTCAAAAAATTCAATGTGTCACTATTGTCATTACATTGAAATTGGAAGACTACATTTCTTAAAATGTATAACATTGATTACAAATGTAATATCAGACTGCAATTTAGAACGAAATGCTGTGATTACACCATCACAATTGTGATATCATAAAAGCACACAAACTATTTTATGTTTGGGTTAAAAATGATATCCAATGAATCCACAATGAAATGCAACATACCAAAGTATTAGGTTTTTCTGTTTAATTTTCTATATTAGAATGAAAATAACTCCAAACATTCTATTGGTCATAAATACGTTACAGCACTAAATTAACACAGAAGTGTCTGATTGCAGAGATAATGTAATACCATCCCCAAAAGATGCTTCTACCAAGCTTCTACCAATATGTGATAGTGAATTCTCATGAATAGTTTAGGGGTCTGATTTACAGTTCATAAATACTAACCTCTGTAACCTTCTGGACTGTTGGTGTTACAAGCCCACATAAGCATGTGTTCATTGATGTACTCAGTTAACTCTTGGTTACATAGCGTGTCACTGTATGAACAGAACAAAAACAGACAGCCTGAGTGTATGTAAATAACAATGTCTTCCGTGAAAATTTTATAAATCAAATCACAAAACAAATTGTCTGTGTGTATTTGAATAACAAGCCTTCAGTGACCGATTTATAATGTACAATATCGAGAAGCAATGATCATTCACAGTACACCTTACAAACACTACCTGAAGGTAAAAGATTAACTATTTTATTAGTATTTTACTGACTTAAATATTTAATCAACAGTTAAAATAAATATTCTTTTCAGTAAAGTTAGACAATCTATTCACAAATGTAATTCAGTAAATGTAGGTTGAACTCGCAAAAACGATGGTACTGCATCATCCTTGATGATTTGATCCATGGTATCAAAACCTGATATACACAGACAATGATACCAGTAACTACGAGAGATTTTTCCAAAATGTCTGTTCCTTTGCAAATTACATTTATAGGGTTGTGCTGTGTAACACATATGTAATTACCATGTTTATTTCAGTTAAGAAATACAAAACAACATATTCAAAATTTTGATTGTCTGAAGGTATAATTACATTAACTGTAAGTTGGAAAATTTAATAAGTAAATTAAATTTTTATAAGTTAATATCTTACCTAGTGGACAGATGCATTTGTCCGGCGCGCTGCCGGTCCCGCCAAACGTTAGAAAAAAACGCCTCGAGCTGGGCTCTGGCCCGGACCGGTAGTGTCCTGTTTACTCGCCAGGTGGCTGTATAGCCTCCCTGCCGGTGCACTGCGCGTGCGCGCGCATGCGTACTTCCTCCTTTTGTTTGCACCCTGTTTGAGTCCCCTGGGAATGTTTGTTGCGGGGAAGGCAGGGTGGGAATCCCTCTGTCCACTAGGTAAGATATTAACTAATAAAACTTTAATTTACTTATTAAATTTTCCATTTTATTGCGTTAATATATCTTACCTAGTGGACAGATGCAGAATAACTACCCATTGGATGGAGGGCAGCTAAACTCAACAGGGACTCTTGTCAGAACTCCGGGCCTCCGGCCCAAGGGTTAGGGATTCTTCCCATACCCTACACCATAGTTGGTTCCCCCCCCCCTCTTTTTCGTCGTCTCCCGAGCCACCTTTGCTAGGACTATAGGAGAGAGGAGGTAAGAGTTCAGTCCCAAGGATTCCGGAGGACGCAGAACAGGATAAAATAGAAATAACTCATACCCCACACCAGCCCTTCCGGTTGAGAACTGCGCGCTGGGGTTTCAAAACATGATAACTAAAAAAGAAGGAGCCAACTAAAACAACCCACTACTCCTTCTAAACGCTTTACACTATATACAAATTATCCTTTCAAGGATACCAGTTACTCGCGTATGTGCTGGGCTGCGACCACTGGTCCTAAATGGTACAGGTCAGCATCAGCCCATGCTACATCCTTCAAATAAAATTGGGTGAAGGTATTGTGCGACTTCCAGTGGCAGGCTGAGAGGATCTGGTCCAAGGACACACCTCCTTGAAAAGCCTTAGAAGCTGCAAAGGCCCGCACATCATGGGCTCTGACCTGATGCAATTGTTGTGCATCCTCATTGGACAATTGATAGCACAACAAGATGGTTTGTTTAATCCAAGAAGAAATCGTAGCAGGAGCGATGTCCTTATTGAAGTTCTTCTTGAAAGACACAAAGACCAACTGTTTGCCTGAACGGAGGTCTTTGGTCTTGTCCAGGTAATAACGCAAAGCCCGAACTGGACATAAGGTTCTATCCTCCTTGAGAGACTTATCCAACGTAGGGGCCAAGGCCGGAATAATTACCGGAGCTACTGAAGAAGGCCCTTCTTTAGCCAACTGATTCTTGGACAAGAAACAAGGAGAAGGGAATAACGAAACATTAGCCCAATCTTCCTGATGTCTAATGTTCCTGTGTACCCAGGCATGAATCTCACTCCTTCTTTTGCCTGAGCCCAAAGCCAGGAGAAACACCGTTTTGAAGGTAAGATGTTTCAGAGACGCCTTTCGAAGGGGTTCAAAGGGGGACTGGGTTAATTGATGCAAGACCAGAGACAGATTCCAGCTAGGGACTCCTCGAAGACCCTTGGGTTTATCCCTATGGAAACTGTCTGGCAAGCGGGTAAGGTTTTCGTCTTTACCAAAATTAACCTTGTCACACCTGATTTTGTCGTCTATAGCAGTTCTATAGCCATCTATGGTGCTAGGTTGAAGATTTTTCTCCTTGAAAAGGAATAGGAGAAATTCCGTTACCTGATTTAAAGAAGGTGACCCGAAGTCCACCTTGTGTGACTCGCACCATTTGACAAATATGGACCACTTCGAGTCATAGACGGCTCTGGTTGATTGTCTTTGAGGAGCCTCAATTCTTGTTGCCACTTCATTAGAGAATCCTTGTGCCTGTATGCTAGAGGCTCTAGGAGCCAGGCGTGGAGGTTGAGCCCTAGGAGATCTCTGTGGGGACACTGATTGAACGGTTGGGTCAGCAGGTTCTCCACATTTGGAAGGGAGAGAGGAATCTGAACAGACATGCTGACCAGATCCCAGAACCAAGGCATGTTGGGCCACCCTGGAGCAATCAGGATCAACCTGTGAACTCCCTGATCTAGGATCTTGGATACCACCTTGCCCAAAAGAGACACAGGAGGGAACGCGTAGGCATCCATATTCTCCCAATTCAGGCTGAGAGCATCTACTCTCCATGCTTGTGGATCGGGTACTGGGGACACAAACTTGGGTAGTTTGTGATTGCACCTTGTTGCAAAGAGATCCACTCGAGGAGTGTGCCACCTGGCACATAAGTGGTCGAAGACTTCCTGCAGGAGGGACCATTCTGTCTGAATAACCTGAGTGCTCCTGGACAATTTGTCTGCTATCACATTCAGCCTTCCCGGAATGTGCCTGGCCCTTAGAACTATCTGTCTGCGATTGCACCAGGAAAGCAGTCTCCAGAGGAGGGCACAAAGTGAGCCTGATCTCATACCCCCCTCCTTGTTGATGTATGAGACAACCGTTGTGTTGTCTGTGGCTATCAAAATGATCTGGCTCCAACACTGTTGCTCGAACTTGTTGAGGGCCAGAAGGACCGCTTTTAGCTCGAGAAAGTTTATGTGCAACTGGCTTTCTGAGTCCGACCAAACTCCTTTTGCCGTGTGGTCTCCTAAGTGCGCGCCCCAACCTTCGTTTGAGGCGTCGGTAAACAACTGCAGAGCATGTTGCAGAGGATGAAGAGGTTGGCCTCTGAGCACATTGTTTTCGTCCAGCCACCACTGCAGATGAGGGTATAGAGATCTGGGAAGAGGAATCTCCTTCTCTAGGACCTCTGGCACGTGCCAGTGATTCTTCAAGTGCCACTGAATCAGTCTCATGTGAAGGCGCCCCGAAACCACCTGTTTCTCTGTGGCTGTCAACAAACCTATGAGAGACATGAACTCTCCGACCGAACAATGGCCTCTGTTCATTAGCATCTTTATTTTTTGAGTTAGGGTTTGCCACCTCTCCTGAGTCGGCTTCACTAGACCCCTGGAGAGGTCGAAATGATAACCGACAAAGTTGAACTCCTGTTGGGGAACAAGTTCCGACTTTTGTAAATTGACTAACCATCCCAACTGCTGACACAGAGCCATCAGGGTCTGGGTTTGGTTCACACAAGTCTCCCGACAGGGAGCTCGAAGCAACCAGTCGTCTAGGTACTGGTGGATCCTTATACCCCTGGACTGGGCCATCAATTTCACCTCCTTCACCACCTTTGTGAATTCCAAAGGAGCCGTCGCTAGGCCGAAAGGCAGAGCCCTGAACTGGAAGGTTTGACCGTGCAGGTGAAACCTGAGATACTTCCTCGACCTGGGGTTGATGGGAATGTGGAAATAGGCATCGCTGAAATCCAGCGATGTGACCCATTCGCCTTTTTGAAGGGATAGCCGGATGGTCTCCGGAGTTTCCATTTTGAAGGTTTCCGAGTGGAGGAAAAGATTGAGTTTGCTCAAATCCAAGATTGGACGCCATTTGTTGTTTGGTTTGGGAACTATGAACAGCCGGTTGTAAAAGGCCAGAGAAGCCCGAACCACTACTTTTTCTACGGCCTGTTTTGTAATCAGGGACTGCAACGCCTCCTTCAAAAACTTGTTTCTGCGAGGGTTGGCGTATCCGCTGATTATCAGAGGACACCTGGTCAATGGGGGCCTCATCTTGAAAGGGAGGTTGTAACCGTCCTTCAAGATGGAGACTACCCGAGGATTTGAACCCAGGCTGAGCCACGTTTCCCAAAACCTGTGCAACCTGCATCCTACAGGAGGATTTTCTGCAACACTGTGGACATTTGGTACATGAGGGACAGAACGACAAGGAGAGACAAAAGAAGCACTTTTGACATGTTTTATTTCTGTCTGACAAAGATTGGGACTTAGGCCTTTCTTTTGCGGCTGCCCGGGACCGACAACAATAGGAACAGGAATTACAGCAGTTCTTGAGTATACAGTCTTTGAAATGGTTTGAGAGCTGATGTTTTGACCCACTATTTTTGGAATTATTTGGTTGCGTGGGTTTGTACAATGATTGTCATTTATAATTTTTGCCACCCCGGGCATACTTGGAAAAACGGTGGTTAGTAGAACCACGCCCACGGCCACGACCTCGTGACCCAAACTGTCGCCAAGGTTGTTGAGGAGCAGATGACGGCTGAACCATGGTCTTAGCCTCCTTCTTCTCATACGGTTTATAGCGATACTTGGTCTTCTGTTGGTGCTGGGGACCAACTCGAGACTGGACCGACACATGTTGTGTCTCAAACTTGTTGATATCTTGTTCCGCGACATTCAAGGCCGCGTCGGGAAATAACCCATATCCAAAAAGAGCAGCATTTCTCAGTTCATTCCAAGTGTCCATCTTCATACCGGGACGAACATGATCTAAATAAGAGTCCCGACGCATCAGAATGAAGTTCCCCAGCTGCACAAAAAGGCTATCAGCCAGGTGCTGTAGAGCTGTCCCAAGAGAGACGGATACATTCTGGTGGAAAGCACATAAATCCCTTAACTCCTTAAGTGCTTCAGACACCTCCTTGGCTGACTTGCCCTTACTGAGATGAGTCTGTAGGAAAGTTATGTGGTGTGCCATCTGATCTTGAATCTCGCTAGTGCATCTGCTGAAACCAGCTGCATGGTTCACTGTGTAAGTACCCTCTCGGGCGCACCTTTCCCATCTGCGTAGTACTTCTTGCGATATGGGACGAGACACGGGACCTGTTGCGAGATATGCAGCTGGTTTGACAATTCTTGAGAATTGAGCATTTAGTTTCGCCTCAGAACCATGCCAGTTGAACAGCTTTCTACCTGGTCGCTGGGGACCATCTGTCTTTAACTTATGCATGGGATACCATTTATCCTGTGGTTTAGGGGTGCGTATGAATTGGTCAGTACGCAAACCACCTGCTTCTTGACTTCGGGAAGGGTAACCCTCAGCTACAGTCAGATTAATCCTCTCCAGCTTCTGACAGAGCCAATCGTCTGCTGGCATGGCTACTGCCGGTGCAGCCGGTTCCGGACCGGTAAAAGATCCATCCACAACCGGAACCGGTTCCTTGGGTATAAAAGTGTCAGTTTGGTGTGCCCTGACCGGACCGGTCATCTCCCCAACCGGTACCGGTTTAGGTTGTTGAAGTGCAGTGTCAGAGGGCTTTTTCTGTACCGGACCGGTATTTTCCTCAACCGGAACCGGTTTTGCTTTGGAAGATTTATGATGAGAAGACTTGTGCTTCTTCTTTGAATCTTTCTTGCCATCTGATCCTGTACTAGCCTGTACTGCCGGAAACCGCACCGGACCGGTGGTTCGGGCAGAGGCAGGATCTATGAATGGCTGATCAGAAACCGGTGGGTTTGAAACCTGAACCGGTACTTTGGGGGTAGCAAATATATTGCCTCTTGATAAGAGTGCTTCAAAACGAGAGAATTTCTCGTCTAACTGGTCACTTAATTTGTCAAAATCTTTTTTAGAAACAAAATCTGAAGAACTCACATTATCGCTACCCCCAGGGAGGTGCTGCGCATGCGCACTGTCATCTTCAGAAATCGTCTGCTAAGCATGCGCAGTACTAGCTGGCTGTTGAGAAGAATTAACTGGAGACAGCACAGTTACATCTCGTGGTGATACTAGCAAACCTGCTTTCTTGTCCTTGCGAATTTGATATTGTGGAGTGGCCAGCATCTCACGTTGAATTGCTGTAAAATTGTCACAAATCTTGCAAATCGCACCTCCCACAATGCAGGGATCTTTACCCAGACCTTTGTCTCGACAACGAGCATACTTCTCATGCATGTCAAATCCAGCCATCTTATGGCCGCACGATCCCCGCCTTTGTCCTGGTGAATCCATAGTTATTAAACAACACTTCTACACAAAGAATTTATCAAAATATATCCTGTAACAGATATAAAATAAAATAAAAGTTTCTCCAAAAAACAGACAACCTCTCGTCTTCGCGCCAAACAAAAGGAGGAAGTACGCATGCGCGCGCACGCGCAGTGCACCGACAGGGAGGCTATACAGCCACCTGGCGAGTAAACAGGACACTACCGGTCCGGGCCAGAGCCCAGCTCGAGGCGTTTTTTTCTAACGTTTGGCGGGACCGGCAGCGCGCCGGACAAATGCATCTGTCCACTAGGTCAGATATATTAACGCAATAAAATATATTCCTAAAAATGTCACATCATGACAGTCATTTACACCTGGCGTAGATTTGAACAAGACACTAATTTATACCAGACATACAAGTATTAAATTACACCATGCTTTATTTTGAACCAGAGGTTTATTATCATCATTTACTAATTTGAACTCAAGTACCAATATTTTGGACTTACCGGCAGAATTTGTCAGTATCTTGATGGTCGTCGCCATGGAGATACACTAACAGAAACATTAGTTCCCGTTTTGCTTCATTTAATGCCTGTTGAATAAATATAGTATAGTTTTGTGTCATTAAACATAACTTTGACATTTTTGGTAAGTTAGGTGCTGACATTTTTGTCACTTAGTGGTTGGTGAACCAGTTTACGTTTTAGTTTATCCCTAATAAAATAGACCACTAACAGGGAGTCAAACTCATGAAATCAAAACATGAAAACTTTTTCTCAACAAAATCACAATTAAAGTCCCCAAATGCACAAAAATATGGGATGAAATACATTTTCTTCAGATGTAGGGTTTGTAGAGTAAGAAATCTAAAATTCGCCACATATCTGAAATTCGCCACATGTGAAAATACTAATAAAACTAGAAATAGGACGCCCTGTTGATAGTAGGTGCGAATAGAAACAGGATAGCATAGAAGAACACACATTATCATGTGTAATGTCCACCCATGAACCTTTTGCCAAAATTGTACAGTAGTCTTACAAGACCCTGTTTCATTTGTAAAATATAACAATGATGCTTAAATATTTGTTAGTGTAGATGTAAATTATTTCAGCTTCATGCCTTTTTGCATTGGTTGGGTCGAAAATTTTGACGAAATCACTCTATCTTGCACGGTTAAGAAGATAGAAGCAAATTCCTGTTTTTCTATTTTTGGCAAAAATTTGAAAATTCAAAATGGCCGCCATTTTTGGGAAAAGGAAAATTTTTTGAAATTGCCAAGAGTACATTTCTTAGATACCCTATGGGTCGAAAATTTCAACGAAATAACTCTATTTTGCACGGTTAAGGCAAATTTGTGTTTTTCCATTTTGGGCAAAAATTCGAAAATTCAAAATGGCCGCCATATGTGGGGAGGGGAAAATTTTTTGAAAATTGCAAAGAGTACATTTCTTAGATACCCCGTGGGTCGAAAATTTCGACGAAATTGCTCTATCTCGCACGGTTAAGGAGATAGAAGCAATTTTGTGTTTTGCCATTTTTGGCAAAAATTCGAAAAATCAAAATGGCCGCCATTTTTGGGGAGGGGAAAATTTTTTGAAAATTGCAAAGAGTACATTCCTTAGATACCCTGTGGGTTGAAAATTTCGACGAAATCGCTCTATCTCGCACGGTTAAGGAGATAGAAGCAAATTCGTGTTTTGCCATTTTTGGGGAGGGGAAAATTTTTTTTAATTGTAAAGATTACATTCCTTAGATACCCTGTGGGTCGAAAATTTGGACGAAATCGCTCTATCTCGCACAGTTAAGGAGATAGAAGGAAATTTGTGTTTTGCCATTTTTGGCAAAAATTTGAAAATTCAAAATGGCCGCCATTTTTGGGGAGGGGAAAATTTTTTGAAAATTGCAAAGACTACATTCCTTCGATACCCTGTGGGTCGAAAATTTCGACGAAATCGCTCTATCTCGCACGGTTTAGGAGATATGAGCACATTTGCCTTTTTCAGTATTCAAAATAGCCAATTACTCATTTATTTAATTAATTACTCACTCATCTATGAAGCAATTCCCCCCAAAAGCAATCCCATACAAGCTATTAACCCAATGAACCTCCATACCAAATTTCAGAAAGCTAGGCTTAATAGCATTCCTTAAAATGTTTGGAAACCAAAGAGCTACTCAAAAGTAGCAAAGTAGCTATTACTCAGTTAGCTATAGAGCTATCATCACCAAAAGCAATCCCATACAAGCTATTAACCCAATAAACCTGCATGCCAAATTTGGTAAAGATAGGATAAGAACTGTTGCCTAAAATGTCTGGAAACCAAGTGGGACGCCGGACGCCGGAAAAAGCAAAAATAATATGTCCACCCCCCAGTGGGGTGGACATAATAAATGAATTGTGGTGAGATATGTTGAATGTATAGTAAATTATGGCTTTTTGAACTGAAAAATACCAATTTTTAGACAAAAACATCATTTTCTTCATAAAATTAACTAAGGTTTTAGAGGTGGCGAATTTTAGATTCCTGGCAAATTTTAGATTTCTGACTCTAACCAATATTTTAAGTTTTCCTTCAATTATATGTGTTGACTAGGGACGGGTCGGTAGTTCCGGTATCTCGGTATCGAGAGCATTTTACTGAAATACCGTGACGAGATTTTACAACCGCCACTTCGCTTGTTAGCACATATAATGGAAGGAAGAGTTAAAACATCAGAAACATACTCAAAATCTGAAGAAATTATAAGCTTTTCTCCCCAATTTTCATGCATTTGCAGACTTTATACAGTACTATCGATTACGTTGAGCAGAACTGCCATGGTTACGACAATTTATAACCTCAATTTCACTTGTCAGCTCATATAATGGAAGGAAAAATTAAAATATTGGGAACAAACAAGAAATCTGAAGAAAGTATAAGCTTTTATCTCATATTTCAGGCATTTGATCACTTTTATTGTGATGTCGTGAAGAGGAAACGTCCATGTTTGTTTGGGGTTTACTAAAACACGGAATCCCGGAATCGGTACGGTTTTGCATTGGCGACCTCCTGATGTACATATTTTTCATACCGACCCATCCCTAGTGTTGACCAGAGAAATAGTGGTTGTAAAATATTATCACAGTATTTCAGTAAAATACTCTCAATAACGAGATTTTTTACTACAGATTCAATTCTCAACAGTGTAAACCTACTGATTAAAATATCAATCACATTATGGGCAACCATTGTTGTTTTGTTTTAACATCACCATTTTATACTGAAACTTCAATTAATTTCCTCAGTTTAACCTCAGACTATAAGAATATTTTATCACTATTTCAATCATTTTACACGGGAATGGTGCAAAGTCAAATCTCAAAGAAATGTAAGAATATTTCTCGTCAAAATCTGAGTAAAACTTGAAAGCTATTCACTTACCTGGCTATAAGTTCCGTCAAAGAATCGAGGATGAGTTTCACCATAGGAATTGTCAAAACCTTGTAAAAATGCCCGCACGTCGCCATGTGGGTCTGTTACCACTGGTTACCAAATAAACAATACAAGTTCTATAAAATCATCATTTTTTATTGCAAAAAAGTAGAACAAAAAGAGAATCTCAAGAATTTTTATGAAATTTCAATATTCCATCATTATAAGGGCTTGTTAAGGATGTAGGTCATTCCTGGAGATAAGTGACAGGGCTGGACATCCACGTGGGACAAGTAGCATTCAAATTTCACTTACTCCAACCTAAAATCTACTTGTCCACACTTTGTTGTTCCATACGTTATTAAGTATGTCTTGAGACTGTCATAATTATAACTTCAACTCAAATGATATGACCATGGCAGTGATCCAATTAAATCAGTTATCTCACTTAAAGTAAATTTACAAAAGACAAACAACAATTTTTAAAAACAAGAAAAAAGTAAATAACATTTTATCCAATTTGAGTTTCTTGCCTTATGTGCAAGTGAGGCACAAAATCCTTTCGCCCTAATTAGAAATTCACTTGCCATCGGCAAACAGGCAAATGTTAATGTCCAGCCCTGAGTGACCAATAGTTTGCAACTTTATTCCAGTTTCTGTGACATTTGGGGCTCTGTAGTATTTCTAGTTCCCTGAACAGGATGTCAGTCTGTCACAGGTTTAACTCATTTACAACTGCTGGGACCGATTTGTACTCTTTTGAAACACTTTGTCTAAAGGTTCTATCTCCAAGACTAAATGGAGAATTGAACTCGAGACCTTTCATTCAGAAGTTCAACTTTGTAACCTCACTAAAGCCAGAAGAAATAATGGGATAGCACATAAAGTATTTTAATATCGATCAACATAGTTATATAGTTTTCAGTTTTCTTTTAAATGTATCAATTTAAATATTGTTTCCAGGCATTCTTTCACTTCTTTATCGTGGTTTAAATTATTTTACATTTAAGTACCAATATGGAGATGCTGAAACATATACTGGTATTTTGATATAATTTACAAAATTTAATCACTTGTGTAGCAATCTTTTTCATATCCAGTAAAGTGATTATGTTTTTCTTGAGTTGTGAGTTGTAAAACCCTGCATAACCCCACGCTAGGAGTGTGTTATTCCGATTCTAACGTGACAGTTTATATTTTATTCTGTTTTGATTAAGATTTATAGTGCATATTCATTGTAATTTGACTTTTTAAAAAGTGAAGTGGGATTATCGACCACCTAAGTAAAACTAGCCATGAGGTTATGCTCGGTTTTACCACGGCGATTCACCAATCAGAAACGCGGACACAAGCGTGTTATGTTAGAATAAGCATTATGACCTGATAAATGGTTTATTTTACAATATGAAAAATATCCCTCCATATCAATCGAGTTTGTAGACTGATGCTGACAAAAACCATCTGATACCAACACAACCCAAGAATGTAAGTTTGTTGTACCTACCTCTTCTAGGATCTGGCCTCAAAAGTCGATCTGTAAAAATTAAAAAAAAAATCCTTAAAGTCTAACATCACTTTGTAATTTTAAACACACAACTTAAATTTGACTTGCCCTTTCCATACTTTGACATGCTTAGTTAAAGTTATTGCGAAGAACAAAAAACAATCCAAGTGCATAGCAAACAACTGGTTACTTTCCTATTTAAGGTCACAGCCCAGATTGGAACCTATAACCTCCGAGACGGGAGCCAAATAGACTGACGTGTCCCTCTCTGGGGATATTTATATTATGGTCATATCACAATGGTACAGAGTAAACCAGTGCATATAAGCTGGTCAACATTCAATATCAAAGTTATCTGGCATTGTAAGTATTTAATTCTTTTTAATTTTAGGTTGGAGATAGGAATTAAAACCGTGACATCAGAGGACGGAGTGAATAATGTATCCTTCTCTGTGGATGCTGAATGCTGTAAAATGTATTAATCTTGACTAGGGATCGGTCAGTATCAAAAATGTGACTTAACATGTACACTGTTCTCATTGCGAGACTTTGCATTTTATACACCTCAATCAAACATAGACATTTCCATATTAATGAAATCACAAGAAAAGTCCACAAATGCACAAAATATAGAATAAATGTGTACAATTACTTCAATTTTTTGGTTCGTTTCCGATATTTTATGTTTGCACTTCTGCTCAATGTAATTGCTATAAAGTATGCACAAAAATATTGGATAAATCATAAAAGCTTATAATTTCTTCAGACTTTGGGTATGCTTCTAATATTTTAACTTGTCCTTGTGTTGAAAAGCAAAGTGACACCAGGCTTATCAACCCATCCATAATCTTGATACACACAGGTTAACCTGTGAATGTTCTATACTGTTACAGTTAATATTGCTGACACTTTTAAGCAAACTTGAGGATGTTGCATACTGCTTGGAGTTATATTGCTGATATTTACAGGTAAAACTGAGAATGTTGAATAATGTCAAAATGAATACTGCTGATACCCACAGGTAACTCTCAATATGTTTAATAATGGTCAGTGTTTATACTTGCTGATACTTACATGTAGACACTTACAAGCAAATCTGAGACTACTAAACACTGAGTTAATATAGCTGATACTTACAGGCAAACCTGAGAATGTCAAATACTGTGGTGTAGATGAATCTGAACGGGAATAAAACAACAAAGTAACCCCACTGCCTCCAGGACTGAGGGCGCTGTCTGGCAACAGTGAAAATCCTACAGAAATACAAGACCTACAATAATAAACATCCTACTTATTTTATTAAACACTTTCAAAGAACCAAGTTTAAAATTTTAGAATTTTTTTTATTACCGAGATGGGCAATTTTTTTTTTTTTTTTTTCCAAAAATGTTTTGACAAATTTATTAGGAAGTTAAGGCCACTAGCAGTTAGTGCTGTTATCATTTCACACTGACATCAAAGAAAAATAAGTTTTTTTGAACAATTTGATAAAATAGGTTTTTTATTGTTTGATAAAATATCCGCCATTTAAAGGATTAAAATTAAGGAAGTGCTGCCAATATTAAGCAATGACAAATACTTTCAATAACAAATTATCTAATTGTGGTTTTTTTTTTGGCATTTTATTACATTTTAAGTTATAACCATTTCATGAAACAAGACTGTACCAACTCAACACTAACATATCCCCAGACAGACCATCTCTCACACCACAGGTGTTGATTGGGTTTTCTTTGTGGGACACATTTTATCTGTACCAACAGAACTGTGAATCAGGTTTTATTTTTCATTCTTCCTGTTATGACAAGATTGATGTTTTGTTAATGTATATATGTTACAGTAAATATGCAAAATCAGTAAATACGCGTATTTACTGAAATCATCATGAAGACTTTATATCTTAATTCAAAGTTTGATACTTGTATCACTTTATAATTTCCAAAAGCATTTGCATGTGATATGTGATAAAAACTTGTAATAGTTTTTTTCTTCATTTAAAATAAATTGTAATGTAAATAGACAAGTTTATAAATTAAATATATACTATAAAACATATATAAATATTATAAATAAATATATTTAAATATCCAAATATTTATCAAATTATGATGCTTTAAGTATAAGGAACAACAAGCAATGTAATAAGATTAAGATATATTTCTTGTTCAAGAACTGAATTTCACTGTAGTTTTAACACTGTATTTTAAAAATGTGTTTCTTTTCTAAAGGTCACCAATAAAATTTAGATCTATAATTAGGGTTGAATAAAACTTCCCTTTAATGTTGTCCCTACAATAGAGGAAGCCAAACCATAACAATAGATGCCTTAAAAGAGATTAAGTCCCTCTGAAAGACTATGATGAAATCCAATTAGGGGCTAGCTGGCCTTTTCATTGTTTCTAACAACAATTCTTTTATCAAGTAGCCAGTACCTAGTAAATTAAAGTGATAAATCTACCAGAAAATGGCAAAATATTAAGCCTTGATTGAAATAAAATAAAGAAACCACCTACTAATAATCTCTGTTTAACAATAGATTCTTTGAGAATACATGCAGACTTGTATGGGTGTAAATCACGTTGTCTTAAATGGTAAGGTAAAATTCTGCGAATGAAAGAAAGTACAACTAAAAAATGTTAAAATTTAGAAATTTAAATTAATTTATTTCCAATAAATGTATCCGTCACATAAAAATAGTGAAAAGTTAAATGATCTTTAATCATTTGTAGGGTTGACATGGGCCCTTAGTAGCTGTGGGATTGAAAATATTATAAGCTTAATTGAAATATCTACAGAAAGCACATATCTAAAGTTTTTAAAAATAAATATTTAAAAGCCCAGTGCTATTTTTTCAACATATTTGCATGTAATGTACTCTAAAATGAAGTATGCTTTGCATGTTCTAATAGTCATCCAAATAGAGTAAAATGTTCTAATATAATTCAGAGTTTGGTTTACCATTAATATTATATAGAGTAAAATGTTCCAATATTATGTACAGTTTGGTTTACCATTTAATATTACATAGTTACAACCAGTGAACATCAAAGTTTCATTTCACATATTTACTGAAAGTCAAATCAGTAAACTTGTGAAATAACACAGGTCATAAATCAGTAAATTTTTAGGGAAATTCAATACGCATATTTACTGACCAAATCAGTAAATACGCATATTAACTGATTTCACATATTTACTGTAACATATATATGGTTGTCTGTGCATTCTAAAATGGTTTACCTAAAACAGCATTTTTCTGTTTTGTAGGGAGCTGTTTCATATGCCTTTGATATATTAGCAGAGAGATGAAATGCCAAAAAATCCTGTAAATAGATTTTAGCAGCTGGCGTATATTTCAGGAATATTTGTATCTTAAGTTATATCTAGTACAGTTTGTGGTTAGTCAGACTTGCCAATTCCAAATTACAGAGCAAAATATGTGTAAAATGTGAAAAAAGTCCTCCTGGTGGGGGGTGTTTGCCATATGTAAAAAGAAGATATTAATATATTCCAAAATAAGATTTTAGCTGGATGACTAAAGTAGTTTATGATCTAGAGGCCAAAGGTCATTTCTTCCAATATGGTGGCCGTAAAATTTTTATTACTGGGAGTTCAAGGTCAGCTTAAAATAGGGTTCCACTCCCAGCCCAAATACACGTGTGTGTGTGTGTGCCAAGTTTGATTGAATTTTGTGAGGGCATTTTTGAGTTATTGTACACACAAATCAAAAGACATAATGGTGGCCATGGCATGACATGGATGAATCCAGTATGTCCCCGACTTTCGTGTGATGGATTTAGTTTGTGTTCATGTTTGCTACCATATTTACAGTAAATTGATATATTTTGTAATTACTAAACTTTAAACAACTGAAATTTTCATATTTCAGATTTTGTATATGAGTTATGAATTTCTCAAAATGATGACACTTCCTAGTGGCTGTATGTTCAGATTACCTTTGGTTTGTAGGGTTGGTATCCACCGGTGGTGTTCTGGGTTCTTCCCTCGCCCGGGGTTCTCGGTACACATTATCCCTCCCTTCTTGTTCAGCAAATCTAGACTGCACTGCAATCTAAAAAATATACAGTAATTGCAACTTTAAGCATTATAGCCTGTTCAGTGTCAAAGTCAACTTGAAGGTTCCATATCAACATCATTGCTTTAAACTTTCAACTAAAATGAGGCTTAACTTACAAATTGTCAAATTATTTAATATCAGTTCTTCTAATCCCAAACCTCTAGGACCAATAATAAAAGAGAGATACAAGGCATTCCAAGTGACAAGAAGAGTCAAAGGTTAAAAAAGAAAGCGTCCAAGGCTAAATTTGATATCAAAATAGACACTATTCAGGAGGCATTCAACTGTAAAATTTGCAATAATACAATAAAATAAAAAGTGTGAAACATAGTTCACAAAAATACTTAACATTCAATGCTTTTAAAATTTTAAGTGCATGACGATCAGTTAACAAGTAAAAACATTTTGTAAATGTAATGGAATATTATTTTTTTTATTTCCTTGTATCATCAATGTTTTTTTCTCATATCCTAGCAGTTAGTGGTCCTACGATTCGACGGAAAATCGATTCGACGTCTATTTAAAACTTTCGATGTAGAAAATCAATTCTCATCTTAAGAATCGATTATGAATCGAAAATAACATTTAAAAGTAGGGATGGGTCGGTATGAAAAATATGTAGATCGGGATGTCGCCAATGCAAAACCGTACCGAATTCGGGACTCCGCGTATTAGTTCACCCCAAACAAACATGGACGTTTCCTCAACGACATCGCAATAAAAGCTCATAAATGCACAAAATATGTGATAAAAACGTACAGTGTCTTCATATTTCTGGTTTCTTTCCAATATTTTAAGTTTTCCTTCATTTATATGAGTTGACAAGCGAAATTGAGGTTATAAAGTGTCGTAACCAAAACATGGCAGTTCTGCTCAACGCATCGCTTATAAAAGACTGTAAATGGACGAAAATATGGAATAAAAGCTTATAATTTCTTCAGATTTTAGGTATGTTTCTGATATTTTAACTCTTCCTTCCATTATGTGTGGTGACAAGCGAAGTGGCGGTTGTAAAATCTCATCACGGTATTTCAGTAAAATGCTCTCGACACCGAGATACCGGACCTACCGACCCATCCCTATTTAAAAGCCACCTAATTTTCCCTTATTGTACAGATATTCAACATTATATTTTCGTAATATTTGTTTACATTATCTGCCATGTTTCTTTCAGTGGTACTTCCTGTTGGTTACAACTAAAACGTGAAATATATGTACGTTTTTAGAAGATCTTTTAATACAAATAAACTAAGTTCAACCTAAGTTAAATTCAACTTCCAGTCTTCCACTGCTTCATACACAACATGCATCTCATTGTAAATGTAGAATAACGACTTTGGTCATAAATCAAGTGCAGAGAGCAGTCCTCATTACTGTAACACTTCAGCAATCTGCCATGAATATTTTTGACAAATTTTGTTGATTAATAAAAATTAAATGCTCACTACATTATCATACTTAGAATTGTACAGTATTTAACAAACTATTATTATATGAAATGAATTGATCATACAAATCTGCTTAAAAAGGGAAATACATGGAATATTTTTTTCAGGATGAGAGGAATTTAACAGAATAATTGGAAAACACGTTACAGTAACATATACACAAAAAAGAGTTCAGGGGACTCACTCTGTTTGAAGCTAGTTGGAGATATTTGCAGTCTGAAGTAAAATTTAAGACAGAAAGAAGAAGATATGGCTATGTGTTATAAAAACAGTAACATGGAGTGACGTTGAACAAAAGTGATTTAAATAATGTTTATTTTTAGCATATATATTTTGGTCGCTTAATCTACTGAGGTTACACTCAAACACCATAAAACATTTATGTGCTGAAAAGGGTTGATGAAAATAAAGATAAATTTGTAACTGTACCTTAATAAATTATTACATTAAACATACTCCTTGAGTCTTTCAACCTACTGGTTTCCTAACGTACCTTACCTTACAGCAAACTCTAACCAAATACCATGGCATTTATGACTGACCTGTAGAAAGTGCTGTATTATGATTTTTGAAAATAAAAAGAATTTTTTGTCTTTCTTGAAAAACAAGCAGAAAAACAATTATAATCGATAATCGATCATTAAGAATTACCGATTAATCGATTCTGATTTTTCAGACCGATTCCTAACACTACTAGCAGTGAATTTTAATATAATCAACAGCAGGCAAGCATCTGTTAATAAGATCAACATCATTTGACATGAAAACTCCACAGTAAGTACACTCACATACATGGAATTATGTGCGATACTTTTTTAACACCTTATATCAAGTTTACTATTGAAACTATTTCTTTTATATTTATGTCTTTGGAAAATCCCAAAATAAAAGCATTTACACAATTTTATGCTTAATTTAAGTGATTTATAACAGTGTTAGAAATCAATGTGAACTTTTACTACCACAAAAACCAGTGCACATGGATCGTCATATCTACATACTTATTTGGGGCAATATTTTATCTATAAATTAGCTATAATATGGCATATTTTCAAATTTGTAAACCTATGCTATCACAATTTTGAAATCATAATTAATATCACAATTTCAAGCATAACGAGGCGATATCGCTATCACCAACTCTTTTATGCCACATTTGAAATGGGACATTAATGAAGAAATTGGATGACAGATTTAAGAGCTGTAACAGTGTTTATAATTTAAATAAACTAACCTCAATGTCCCAGCTATGTTGCTCCAGTATCTGCCTGCACTGTACCATATCATCAATACCAGACAGATCCTACAAAATTAGATCACATTACTATAGGAATAACAACAGAGAAACCATGGTACACACACAATTTTACCATAATGGTTTGAAACAAACATTGCATAAAAGCAGAAATAATGAGATATAACCAAAAAAGAACAAACTTTTTTGATTTTGTAACCCCAGATGGACCCACAAGGGAGAGCTAGGAGTAATTAAAACAAGCTTTCTAGATTCCCTGCATATGATTTTCTACTACTTTCCAATACATTTAAAAGCTGTAAAAGCAAAAACAAGGGAGATAAAATCAAAAAGAATATGACCCCAGCTTCACTCCTACGGGGGCAGAGGGTAAATTTGGCAGGCTATATCGACTCAATACATTCAAAACCTGTAAAGGCATTAAGAAAGGCTAAAAACAAAAAAAAAACTAGAGGAATGCTTTTGCTAACAAAAGCGAAGCGTCCCTTAAAGTTTACAATGCTTTGTGGTTTTAATAAGCATGCTGTAAAGCTAAGAATGCACAAAGCTGCACTGTATGCTTTCCCAATACCTCTTAATACATTCTGAAGCTATAAAAGCAATGATAAAGGTGATATATGGCAAAAACTCCACAGCTATTTATGACCCCAGTTTGGCCCATAAGGGAGGGTCGGGGGGTAAAACTGACCGGCTATTTAGACTCTCCACATATGCTTTCCCAATCCCTCTTAATACATTTTGAAGGTATAAATGCAACAATAAAGGAGATATAAGGCAAAACTCCAAAGCAACTATATTATGACCCCAGTTTGACCCATAAGGGAGGGTTGGGGGATAAAACTGACCGGCTATTTAGATTCTCCACATATGCTTTCCCAATACCTCTTAATACATTCTGAAGCTATAAAAGGAACGATAAAGGAGATATAAGGCAAAAACTCCAAAGCAGCTATTTATGACCCAAGTTTGGCCCATAAGGGGGGGTCGGGGAGTAAAACTAACCAGCTATTTAGACTCTCCACATATGCTTTCCCAATACCTCTTAATATATTCTGAAGCTATAAAAGCAACAATAAAGGAGATATAAGGCAAAAACTCAAAATCAGCTATTTTATGACCCCAGTTTGATCCATAAGGGGAGGGGGTCGGGGGGTAAAACTGACAGGCTATTTAGACTCTCCATATATGCTTTCCCAATACCTCTTAATACATTCTGAAGCTATAAAAGCAACAATAAAGGAGATATAAGGCAAAAATTCAAAATCAGCTATTTTATGACCCCAGTTTGACCCATAAGGGGGGGCCATGGGGTGAGACTGACCGGCTATTTAGACTCTCCACATATGGTTTCCTATTACCTCCCAGTACATTTTATAGCTCTAAATGCAATACTTAAGAAGATAATGGGGGGTTGGCCTAAATTTAAGGCTTTCAGATTGGAAGGTGTCAGAAAATCACTCATAAATGAGACATTTTTCAAGGGATTGCTCCCAAAATCTAATCAGCTCGCGTTTTCGATAGTATGAACAGGTGTGTCAAACTAGATTGGGACAACTCGGCGCCAACATATCCCCAGACAGGTCATCACTCACGCCACAGGTTTTGATCGGGAATTTTTTAAAACATAATTACCCATCATTATATGAACTTCAGCACATCAATCTACTCTGTTTATATCTTCCCAAGGAAGATGGTGTATCCCCAGACGCCGAATACATAACTCAAATTATATTTTCAATCTTCCTGCAATGATAACTCTAAACCTATTTTCAAAGTATTTAAATGATTGATGATTGAATGTCCATTCTAAAATAATAATCCCAAAAGAGCATATCTGTTTCTATATTTGTTGACAAATAAAATATTATTTTTAACTCAACTCATCATACTTTTCAATCTTCCTTCAAAGTATTTAAATGATTGATGATTCAATGTCCATTCTAAAATTCATAATCCCAAAAGCGCACATCTGTTTCTATATTTGTTCACAAATAAAATATTATTTAAAAAAAAAAAAAATTATTTATATTATTATTTTATTATATTATTTTTAGAATTTGCAAATTGTTTTCAGTTATTCATTTCCTCTATACCTATATATGTGGTCCATATATATGCAACCTAAATATGTGACAATCTCAGTTCTGACTCCCCTTTGTGTTATATGTAATGAAGCCCACCACCTCCCACCCCCACCCCTCTCCCCTTCTCCACACCTCTCTCACTATTACACAAGATCTGCAACCCCATTGAGTTCTTTGTTTCTCATCTGATATCATTAAATACCTTTGTTTATTTAGTGTCACTCAATATAGCTGGAGGTCCCAGAGGTGGGTGGGGGGAATCCGGGTGGGGGATGTGGATGGGGACTACAAAGAGATGGAGTGCTACAGCATAAATGGTAAACAAATAATCTATATAAAAGGGGTACTCAAATACAAAAAGAATTGAGAACTAGAGGATCGCTCGCAAAAAAAAAAGATAATGTTTTTGCGTAGCAAAAACAAAGCGTCCCGAAAAGGATATAAAGGTGAGTGCTAAAGTATTAAGAAAATGCTTCGTTTCTAGCCTTATACTGTTGTGGCAACCAAAGTCAGCGCAGTCTGCTCTATCTAGCACGGTTTTCAAGATATAAGCATTTTTGTGTTTTGCAAAAAATTAAAAATTAAAAATGTCCGCTATATTTGGCAAGACAAAAATATTTTGAAAATTGGCATGGCTACTCTGCAGAGATACCCAGCAGGTCCAAAATTTTGTTGAGTTCACTCCATATAGCACGGTTTTCGAGATATAAGCATTTTTGTGTTTTGCAAAAACTTTGAAAATTCAAAATGGCCACAATTTTTGGGGGAGACAAAAATTTTTGTCAAGACCACTACCGTGGTGTGTATCTCCCGCCGAGCATTAAAGCAGAAGAAATAGGTTTTCCGAGATATTCACAATTTTTCATTTTCGTGTGTGAAAGGTCTTCCAAAAGTAGGTGAATGAGTTATTTGAGAAAAATTGGCTATCTGCAATACTATTAAGAGATAATTCACATTTACTCATTTTGAGTAGGTGAATAATTATCTATGGGTCTGAAACTTCACCAAGTGAAAGCTCTCCCAAAAGCAGGTGAATGAGTTATTTGAGAAAAATTGGCTATCTGCAATACTTTTAGAGATAATTCGCATTTACTCATTTTGAGTAGGTGAGTAACTAGCTATGGGTCTGAAACTTCACCATGTGAAAGCTCTCCCACAAGTAGATGAATGAGTATTTGATAAAAATTGGGTATCCGCAATACTTTTAGAGATAATTAGCATTTACTCATTTTGAGTAGGTGAATAAATAGCTATGGGTCTGAAACTTCACAGAGTGAAAGCTCTCCCAAAAGTAGGTGATTGAGTTATTTGAGAAAAATTGGCTATCTGCAATACTTTTAGAGATAATTCACATTTACTCATTTTGAGTAGGTGAATAATTAGCTATGGGTCTGAAACTTCACCAAGTGAAAGCTCTGCCAAAAGTAGGTGAATGAGTTATTTGAGAAAAATTGGCTATCTGCAATACTTTTAGAGATAATTCGCATTTACTCATTTTGAGTAGGTGAGTAATTTGCTATGGGTCTGAAACTTCACCAAGTGAAAGCTCTCCCAAAAGTAGGTGAATGAGTTATTTGAGAAAAATTGGCTATCTACAATACTTTCAGAGATAATTCGCATTTACTCATTTTGAGTAGACGAGTAATTAGCTATGGGTCTGAAACTTCACCAAGTGAAAGCTCTCCCAAAAGTAGGTGAATGATTAATTTGAGAAAAATTGGCTATCTGCAATACTTTTAGAGATAATTCGCATTTACTCATTTTGAGTAGGTGAGTAATTAGCTATGGGTCTGAAACTTCACCAAGTGAAAGCTCTCCCAAAAGTAGGTGAATGAGTTATTTGAGAAAAATTGGCTATCTGCAATACTTTTACAGATAATTTACATTTACTCATTTTGAGTAGGTAAGTAATTAGCTATGGGTCTGAAACTTCACCAAGTGAAAGCTCTCCCAAAAGTAGGTGAATGATTAATTTGAGAAAAACTGGCTATCTGCAATACTTTTAGAGATAATTCGCATTTACTCATTTTGAGTAGGTGAGTAATTAGCTATGGGTCTGAAACTTCAAGTGAAAGCTCTCCCAAAAGTAGGTGAATGAGTTATTTGAGAAAAATTGGCTATCTGCAATACTTTTACAGATAATTCGCATTTACTCATTTTGAGTAGGTGAGTAAATACCTATGGGTCTGAAACTTCACCAAGTGAAAGCTCTCCCAAAAGTAGGTGAATGAGTTATTTGAGAAAAATTGGCTATCTGCAATACTTTTAGAGATAATTCACATTTACTCATTTTCAGTAGGTGAGTAATTAGCTATGGGTCTGAAACTTCACCAAGTGAAAGCTCTCGCAAAAGTAGGTGAATGAGTTATTTGAGAAAAATTGGCTATCTGCAATACTTTTAGAGATAATTCACATTTACTCATTTTCAGTAGGTGAGTAATTAGCTATGGGTCTGAAACTTCACCAAGTGAAAGCTCTCGCAAAAGTAGGTGAATGATTTATTTGAGAAAAATTGGCAATCTGCAATACTTTTAGAGATAATTCGCATTTACTCATTTTGAGTGGGTAAATAATTAGCTATGGGTCTGAAACTTCACCATGTGAAAGCTCTCCCAAAAGTAGGTGAATGAGTTATTTGAGAAAAATTGGCTATCTGCAATACTTTTACAGATAATTCGCATTTACTCATTTTGAGTAGGTGAGTAATTAGCTATGGGTCTGAAACTTCACCATGTGAAAGCTCTCCCAAAAGTAGGTGAATGAGTTATTTGGAAAAAATTGGCTATCTGCAATACTTTTAAGAGATAATTAGCATTTACTCATTTTGAGTAGGTGAGTAATTAGCTACGGGTCTGAAACTTCACCAAGTGAAAGCTCTCCCAAAAAATAGGTGAATGAGTTATTTGAGAAAAATTGGGTATCCGCAATACTTTTAGAGATAATTCGCATTTACTCATTTTGAGTAGGTGAGTAATTAGCTATGGGTCTGAAACTTCACCAAGTGAAAGCTCTCCCAAAAGTAGGTGAATGATTTATTTGAGAAAAATTGGCTATCTGCAATACTTTTAGAGATAATTCGCATTTACTCATTTTGAGTAGGTGAGTAATTAGCTATGGGTCTGAAACTTCACCAAGTGAAAGCTCTCGCAAAAGTAGGTGAATGATTTATTTGAGAAAAATTGGCAATCTGCAATACTTTTAGAGATAATTCGCATTTACTCATTTTGAGTAGGTAAATAATTAGCTATGGGTCTGAAACTTCACCATGTGAAAGCTCTCCCAAAAGTAGGTGAATGAGTTATTTGAGAAAAATTGGCTATCTGCAATACTTTTACAGATAATTCGCATTTACTCATTTTGAGTAGGTGAGTAATTAGCTATGGGTCTGAAACTTCACCAAGTGAAAGCTCTCCCAAAAGTAGGTGAATGATTTATTTGAGAAAAATTGGCTATCTGCAATACTTTTAGAGATAATTCGCATTTACTCATTTTGAGTAGGTGAGTAATTAGCTATGGGTCTGAAACTTCACCAAGTGAAAGCTCTCGCAAAAGTAGGTGAATGATTTATTTGAGAAAAATTGGCAATCTGCAATACTTTTAGAGATAATTCGCATTTACTCATTTTGAGTAGGTAAATAATTAGCTATGGGTCTGAAACTTCACCATGTGAAAGCTCTCCCAAAAGTAGGTGAATGAGTTATTTGAGAAAAATTGGCTATCTGCAATACTTTTACAGATAATTCGCATTTACTCATTTTGAGTAGGTGAGTAATTAGCTATGGGTCTGAAACTTCACCATGTGAAAGCTCTTGCAAAAGTAGGTGAATGAGTTATTTGAGAAAAATTGGCTATCTGCAATACTTTTACAGATAATTCGCATTTACTCATTTTGAGTAGGTGAGTAATTAGCTATGGGTCTGAAACTTCACCATGTGAAAGCTCTCCCAAAAGTAGATGAATGAGTTATTTGAGAAAAATTGGGTATCCGCAATACTTTTAGAGATAATTAGCATTTACTCATTTTGAGTAGGTGAGTAATTAGCTATGGGTCTGAAACTTCACCATGTGAAAGCTCTTGCAAAAGTAGGTGAATGAGTTATTTGAGAAAAATTGGCTATCTGCAATACTTTTACAGATAATTCGCATTTACTCATTTTGAGTAGGTGAGTAATTAGCTATGGGTCTGAAACTTCACCATGTGAAAGCTCTTGCAAAAGTAGGTGAATGAGTTATTTGAGAAAAATTGGCTATCTGCAATACTTTTACAGATAATTCGCATTTACTCATTTTGAGTAGGTGAGTAATTAGCTATGGGTCTGAAACTTCACCATGTGAAAGCTCTCCCAAAAGTAGATGAATGAGTTATTTGATAAAAATTGGGTATCCGCAATACTTTTAGAGATAATTAGCATTTACTCATTTTGAGTAGGTGAGTAATTAGCTATGGGTCTGAAACTTCACCATGTGAAAGCTCTTGCAAAAGTAGGTGAATGAGTTATTTGAGAAAAATTGGCTATCTGCAATACTTTTACAGATAATTCGCATTTACTCATTTTGAGTAGGTGAGTAATTAGCTATGGGTCTGAAACTTCACCATGTGAAAGCTCTTGCAAAAGTAGGTGAATGAGTTATTTGGGAAAAATTGGCTATCTGTAATACTTTTAGAGATAATTCGCATTTACTCATTTTGAGTAGGTGAGTAATTAGCTATGGGTCTGAAACTTCACCAAGTGAAAGCTCTCGCAAAAGTAGGTGAATGATTTATTTGAGAAAAATTGGCTATCTGCAATACTTTTAAGAGATAATTCGCATTTACTCATTTTGAGTAGGTGAGTAATCATCTACGGGTCTGAAACTTCACCATGTGAAAGCTCTCCCAAAAGTAAATGAATGAGTTATTTGATAAAAATTGGGTATCCGCAATAGTTTTTGAGATAATTAGCATTTACTCATTTTGAGTAGGTGAGTAATTAGCTACGGGTCTGAAACTTCACCAAGTGAAAGCTCTTCCAAAAGTAGGTGAATGAGTTATTTGAGAAAAATTGGCTATCTGCAATACTTTTAGAGGTAATTCGCATTTACTCATTTTGAGTAGGTGAGCAATTAGCTATGGGTCTGAAACTTCACCAAGTGAAAGCTCTTTGGGATAGCTGCTCTGCAGAGATACCCTGAAGATCAAAAATTTCGTCGAAATCGCTCTATGTAGCACGGTTTTCGAAATATTAGCATTTTTGTGTTTTGCAATTTTTGCGCAAACATTTGAAAATTCAAAATGGCCGCCATTTTTGGCAAGATAAAATTTTTTTGAAAATTGGCATGGCTACTCTGCAGAGATACCCTGTGGGTCAAAAATTTCGTCGAAATCGCTCTATCTAGCACGGTTTTCGAGATATAAGCATTTTTATGTTTTGCAATTTTGCGAAAAACTCGAAAATTCAAAATGGCCGCCATTTTTGGCGAGAGAAAAATTTTTTCAAAATTGGGATAACTACTCTGCAGAGATACCCTGTGGGTCAAAAATTTCATCGAAATCGCTCTATCTAGCACGGTTTTCAAGATATAAGCATATTTGTGTTTTGCAATTTTTGCGAAAATTTCGAAAATTCAAAATGGCCGCCATTTTTGGCGAGACAAAAATTTTTTGAAAATTGGGAAAACTACTCCGCAGAGGTAGCCTGCGGGTCAAAAATTTCGTCGAAATTGCTATATCTAGTACGGTTTTCGAGATATAAGCATTTTTGTGTTTTGCAATTTTTGCGAAAAATTCGAAAATTCAAAATGGCCGCCATTTTTGGCGAGACAAAAATTTTTTCAAAATTGGGATAACTACTCTGCAGAGATACCCCGTGGGTCAAATATTTCGTCGAAATCGCTCTATCTAGCACGGTTTTCGAGATATAAGCATTTTTGTGTTTTGCAATTTTTGCGAAAATTTCGAAAATTCAAAATGGCCGCCATTTTGGGCGAGACAAAATTTTTTTGAAAATTGGGAAAACCACTCCGCAGAGATACCCTGTGGGTCCAAAATTTCATCGAAATCGCTCTATCTAGCACGGTTTTCGAGATATAAGCATTTTTGTGTTTTCCTTATTTGGAAAATTCGTAATGATTAATTAATCATTAATTACTCGGCCATTTCTTGACCAATCAATGCCAAAATCTAATGATTTCCAGATTTTAATAGAATGAATGTATTTGCCAAGTTTTAGGTGAATTGATAAAATTCCTTTCAAGTTATCATCCGGACAAGCTTCCCCATCGAAAAAAGACATTTTTGGTCATGTGATCTCTCTGATTGGTTGAAATGTCACTGCAGCATATTCAAAAAAATTCCCCAAGGCTACTGCCTAAACCTGCCAAATTTGAAAAGAATCCGCCTAACGGTTACAGAGTTATAAGGAAAACAAAATGCGGAGCCGGCGGAGCCGCCGGAGCTTGAAGGTCTCCCATACACAAACAAGCGTCCCTTGCGGGACGCTTAATAATAAGCGAGTTGTAAGCACTTTTAAGTTTGGCTGTCCTCGTTTGACCTTGAAGAAGGGGTCCAAGGTCAAATCCGACCACGCCAAATGATTCCCAGCCCAAGATTTCCTATATGTTGGGTTACCATCCCAAATCTCTAGGACCAATAATAAGCAAGTTATAAGCACTTTTAAGTTTGGCTATCCTCATTTGACCTTGAAGGAGTGGTCCAAGGTCAAATCGGACCACGCCAGAAGATTCCCAGCCCATGATTTTCTATAGGTTGATTTACCATCCCCAACCTCTAGGACCAATAATAAGCGAGTTATAGGCACTTTTACCTTTGGCTGTCCTCATTTGACCTTGAAGGAGGCACCCAAGGTCAAATCCGGCCACACCAGAAGATTCCAAGCGCATCATTCCCTATATGTTGGTTTACCATCCCAAACCTGTACGACCAATAATAAGCGAGTTATAAGCACTTTTGCCTTTGGCTGTCCTCGTTTGACCTTGAATGAGGGGCCCAAGGTCAAATCCGACCACACCAGAAGATTCCCAGCCCATGATTTTCTATATGCTGGTTTACCATCCCAAACCTCTAGGACCAATAATAAGCGAGTTATAGGCACTTTTACCTTTGGCTATCCTCGTTTGACCTTGAAAGAGGGGCCCAAGGTCAAATCCGACCACACCAGAAGTTTCCCAGCCCATGATTTTCTATATGCTGGTTTACCATCCCAATCCTCTAGGACCAATAATAAGCGAGTTATAAGCACTTTTAAGTTTGGCTATCCTCATTTGACCTTGAAGGAGGGTCCCAAGGTCAAATCCGTCCACACCAGAAGAATTCCCAGCGCATGATTTCCTATATGTTGGTTTACCATCCCAAACCTCTAGGACCAATAATAAGCGAGTTATAAGCAATTTTAAGTTTGGCTGGCCTCGTTTAACCTTGAATGAGGGGCCCAAGGTCAAATCCGACCTCACCACAAGATTCCCAGCCCATGATTTCAAATATGTTGGTTTACCGTCTCAAACCTCTAGGACCAACAATAAGCGAGTTATAGGCACTTTTACCTTTGGCTATCCTCGTTTGACCTTGAAGGAGGGGCCCAAGGTCAAATCGGACCACACCAGAAGATTCCCAGTGCATGATTTCCTATAGGTTGGTTTACCATCCCAAACCTGTAGGACTAATAATAAGCGAGTTATAAGCACTTTTAAGTTTGGCTGTCCTCGTTTGACCTTGAAGGAGGGGCCCAAGATCAAATCCGACCACGGCAGAAGATTCCCAGCCCATGGTTTCCTATATGTTGGTTTACCATCCCAAACCTCTAGGACCAATAATAAGCGAGTTATAAGCACTTTTAAGTTTGGCTGTCCTCATTTGACCTTGAAGGAGGATCCCAAGGTCAAATCCGACCACACCAGATGATTCCCAGCCCATGATTTCCTATATGTTGGTTTACCATCCCAAACCTCTAGGACCAATAATAAGCGAGTTATAAGCACTTTTATGTTTGGCTATCCTCATTTGACCTTGAAGGAGGGGCCCAAGGTCAAATCCGACCACACCAGAAGATTCCCAGAGCATGATTTCCTATATGTTGGTTTACCATCCCAAACATCTAGGACCAATAATAAGCGAGTTATAAGCACTTTTAAGTTTGGCTGTCCTCATTTGACCTTGAAGAAGGGGCCCAAGGTCAAATCTAACCATGCCAGAAGATTCCCAGCCCATGATTTCCTATAGGTTGGTTTACCATCCCAAACCTCTAGGACCAATAATAAGCGAGTTATAGGCACTTTTACTTATGGCTATCCTCGTTTGACCTTGAAGGAGGGGCCCAAGGTCAAATCCGACAACACCAGAAGATTCCCAGCCCATGGTTTCCTATATGTTGGTTTACCATCCCAAACCTCTAGGACCAATAATAAGCGAGTTATAAGCACTTTTAAGTTTGGCTGTCCTCATTTGACCTTGAAGGAGGATCCCAAGGTCAAATCCGACCACACCAGATGATTCCCAGCCCATGATTTCCTATATGTTGGTTTACCATCCCAAACCTCTAGGACCAATAATAAGCGAGTTATAAGCACTTTTAAGTTTGGCTGTCCTCATTTGACCTTGAAGGAGGCACCCAAGGTCAAATCCGGCCACACCAGAAGATTCCAAGCGCATCATTCCCTATATGTTGGTTTACCATCCCAAACCTGTACGACCAATAATAAGCGAGTTATAAGCACTTTTGCCTTTGGCTGTCCTCGTTTGACCTTGAATGAGGGGCCCAAGGTCAAATCCGACCACACCAGAAGATTCCCAGCCCATGATTTTCTATAGGTTGATTTACCATCCCCAACCTCTAGGACCAATAATAAGCGAGTTATAGGCACTTTTACCTTTGGCTATCCTCGTTTGACCTTGAAAGAGGGGCCCAAGGTCAAATCCGACCACACCAGAAGATTCCCAGCCCATGATTTTCTATATGCTGGTTTACCATCCCAAACCTCTAGGACCAATAATAAGCGAGTTATAAGCACTTTTAAGTTTGGCTGTCCTCATTTGACCTTGAAGAAGGGGCCCAAGGTCAAATCCAACCATGCCAGAAGATTCCCAGCCCATGATTTCCTATAGGTTGGTTTACCATCCCAAACCTCTAGGACCAATAATAAGCGAGTTATAGGCACTTTTACCTTTGGCTATCCTCGTTTGACCTTGAAAGAGGGGCCCAAGGTCAAATCCGACCACACCAGAAGATTCCCAGCCCATGATTTTCTATATGCTGGTTTACCATCCCAAACCTCTAGGACCAATAATAAGCGAGTTATAGGCACTTTTACCTTTGGCTATCCTCGTTTGACCTTGAAAGAGGATCCCAAGGTCAAATCCGACCACACCAGATGATTCCCAGCCCATGATTTCCTATATGTTGGTTTACCATCCCAAACCTCTAGGACCAATAATAAGCGAGTTATAAGCACTTTTAAGTTTGGCTGTCCTCATTTGACCTTGAAGAAGGGGCCCAAGGTCAAATCCGACCACGCCAGAAGATTCCCAGCCCATGATTTCCTATAGGTTGGTTTACCATCCCAAACCTCTAGGACCAATAATAAGCGAGTTATAGGCACTTTTACTTTTGGCTATCCTCGTTTGACCTTGAAGGAGGGGCCCAAGGTCAAATCCGACAACACCAGAAGATTCCCAGCCCATGATTTCCTATATGCTGGTTTACCATCCCAAACCTCTAGGACCAATAATAAGCGAGTTATAAGCACTTTTAAGTTTGGCTGTCCTCGTTTGACCTTGAATAAGGGGCCCAAGGTCAAATCCGACCACACCAGAAGATTCCCAGCCCATGATTTTCTATATGTTGGTTTACCATCCCAAACCTCTAGGACCAATAATAAGAGAGTTATAGGCACTTTTACCTTTGGCTATCCTCGTTTGACCTTGAAGGAGGGGCCCGAGGTCAAATCCGACCACACCAGAAGATTCCCAGCCAATGATTTCCTATATGCTGGTTTACCATCCCAAACCTCTAGGACCAATAATAAGCAAGTTATAAGCACTTTTAAGTTTGGCTGTCCTCGTTTGACCTTGAAGGAGGGGCCCAAGGTCAAATCCAACCACGCCAGAAGATTCCCAGCCCATGATTTCCTATATGTTGGTTTACCATCCCAAATGTCTAGGATCGATAATAAGCGAGTTATAAGCACTTTTAAGTTCTGCTATCCTCGTTTGACCTTGAAGGAGGGGTCCAAGGTCAAATCTGACCACATCAGAAGATTCGCAGCACATGATTTCCTATAGCTTGGCTTCACATTGCAAACCTCTAGGACCAATAATAAGGGAGATATAGGCACTTTTAAAGTCCGCTATGTGGGTTACTTCGGCACTCCATGGATGACCTTGAATTAGGAGCTTCAAGGTCAAATGTGTGCAAGGTTGTAGGGGACATGTATATGTGTCATACATATCACCTATGAAGAGATTCAACCTTCTACCTATGAGGAACAGCCAGTAGAAAAATGTAGATTATTTTCAAAGAAATGCCCGTGGTGGCCATCTTGTTTTTCAGAATGAGGCTATTTTCCTTCCCAGAGAAGCTTACCCCCCAATGAAGATATCCTGCAAATTTGGTGAACCTAGCTGCTGTTGTTTTCCTCTTAGAGCGTTAACGCCGAAAATCTTTCTACGCGCGGCGGCGGCGGCGTAGGGGACGCTAAACCAAAGTATCCACCGGATGCTTCCTGTGGATACAATGATTAATCTTACTAATTGATTATGTTATGAAAGCACTAGTCTGGCACTAGAAAGAAGCTCAAAACCTATCTCTTTGTACAAGTATATCCACAATAATTTCTGCTTTTCCCGGTTCTCTCCATGGCGCTGACCCTGCTTATGTCTCAAGTTAATGATTATAGTTTTCTGCTTTTCCTGTATGGTCCGCCTAGAGTCTGTCTTTAGATGGAAATTAAGCGCCACCAAAATACTATTAGAACTATAACCAGCCTGCAGGCCTTGGGGCATCCTCCACAAGCTTTAAAACTGTGTCGCAGACATCTTAAAAGCAAGTTGTTCCCCTTAACCCTAAAATGAACACAGGAAACCTGAACAAGATATCTTTAATGCTTTTGCTGTAATCACATGTTATAGAGTTGATGAGTGCTCACTGCTCAGCAGCAAATTTTTTTTAATTTATTACAACAGTCACAGTCTTTTGAATATGGCAAAAAATGTTCTATATGGGGGTAAAACATGTGGGAAAAACACAGTAAATGGGAACATTTTGAGAGCAAAACTTCTGGTATTTAGTGTGGCATCAGTGAAGTCACTTTACAAAATTGCCACTGGCGGCCATGTTTTTTCAGCAATTTTGTCCAAAATCATTAGGTTCCTCTAACAAGTAATATCAGCGACTGTACAAATTTTGAAGACAATCGGTGAAAGCAGAGTGGACTCGGAGCACACACAAGCTTTAAAACTGGGTGGTGGACACAAATTTATTTCTTCAAAAGTTGCCCCCCTTGACCCTAAGTAAACACAGGAAACCTGAACTTGAAAAGTCTAATGGTTTGCTGTAGTGACGTGCTATAGAGTTGACAAGTGCTGTGTCAGCAAAATGTCAAAAGTTATTACACCAGTCATATAGTTTGTAATATGGCAAAAATATTCTATATGGGACGGAATATGTCGGAAAAACACAATCGGAACATTTTGGAGACATTTAAAAGAAAGCCTTGTGGTACTTAGCATATCATCGGTAAAGTTGCGTTTGACAAAATCGTCTCTGGCACCAATGTTTTTAATCAATTTTGAGCAAAATCAATAGGCTTCTTCCCGTGAGTAATTTTGATGACAGTGCAAAGTTTGAAGACAATCGGTCAAAGGAACCTGGACTTAGACCACACACAGGCTATAAAAATGGGTGGCGGCACTTAGAAACAAGATGGCAAACGTAATTTTTTTTTCAAAAGTTGTCCCCCTTGACCCTGAAACAAACACAGAAAACCTGAAGATTATATCTCAAACCATTTTGCTGTAATGAGGAAAAGTAGAAAGAGAGCGGGGAAAAAGGACTTATGACAAAACCATCAGTGCTGCGACGATGTTTGTAGAAGTTCGATGATCTAACAATGTAAATGGACAATGATGAATATCACAATGAAAGAAACCAAAATTAATAGACATATCACAACAAAACTAAATCCCCAAACTCTCTGGTTCAAGATTACTGCAAATTCATTCTACAATATTGTGAAAACATCCTCCAAAAATGAGGCGGTGCGCTTATAGATTTAAGGATCGAAAATGTGAATATATCAAAAACATGAACATCAGCTATCAGTGTTGGTATCAAATAAAAACATGTATATCGATATCAAACCATATTTTTACCTTCCGTATCGATCGATATTGAAATATCGGGGCATCAGGTTTAGTAGTCAATTAGTAGTGTCCCGAAACGTAAACAAATATGGCAGTTCCGTTTTTGCGGTAAATAAAGATTTCCGAAAATGATATGAAAATCAACATAATGTTCAAATTTTGTACTTTATATTAATGGAAGACAGCAGAGATGCATCTATTAAGTATTATGTTCCGATATTGATATTGTACCCTGCATTATCGATATTGGCATATTTAGCAAGAATTGATAAATATTTCAATATCGATAAACAATACCAGCACTATCAGCTATACCAGCAGATTAAATATATTAATGTCAGTTTGTGGTGACATTACTGGTCAGCGAGCGCATTTCATCACTTTGGTGAAAGTCTGTCACCTGTCATAAAAACACTATAGATCAGGTAATTTTCATATTTTAATAAACAGAATAGGTGCTTTAAGCACAAGGTATATATGTATGCCGAAAGTTCAAAGTAAAAACTCTTCAATATTGTCATAAAATGCAGGTGATTAAGTTCATTGGCTGAGCAGTATGGTTTGGTGACGTTCTGACCTTTTGACTTGTTTGTCTGTCATGCTATGCCGGTGTGTTAAATGGTCATATTTGTCAATAAGTAATGAGTGCTTATTGACAAATATGACTGCCAATTGTTTCGGATACAGTACTGTATGCCAGTTGTTTCATCTACAAAGAGCAGATCAAAGATCTGAATTAAGTGAGTAAAGTTTCATATTTTTAAATGTAAAATTGATTTTTATGAATAAAAATGTATATACTTACCATATGAAAACACTTGGGTAAGCTTTGCTTGGCATTCAGTGACCGCCACGTACACCATACACAGAATTTAAAGTATGAGGGGAGACCCTCTTTAAACCTATATACTTGCTACCCTTTGACCCCTGGTGACCTAGTTCACTCTGCCATGCGCATTAATACAGAAATAGTTCATTCTTTTTGTGAATAAACATAAATGCTGGAAAAAGGTCTAAAGAAGCGGGGCAGGCAGGAGGGTGATTTGCTGTTTTCATATGGTAAGTATATACATTTTTATTCATAAAAATGCATTTTACATTTAAAAATATAAAATTTTATTTCATAAAAATGTAAATATACTATACCACATGAAAACACTTGGGTTGAATGCCCACATGGAAGGCTGGTGGGAAAAAAGACAGACTAAGGAGGAAACCACCCATGGTTAAAGTGCACTAAAATAGGAAAATTCCTGGTGCATAACCAAAACCCCTGTGATGAAGATGCTACTTGACTAAGTGTGAAGTAGAGAACTACTTATTACCTTCAGCACTGCTGTCTACACCCAAGAGGTCAGCTCTAGGAGGATAAGCACAAAAGTGTCAAAACCCAGAAGATGTGCCAAAAGTACACTACCAAGCACGGTCCCCAAAAAGGGAATACCCCCCCGCCTTTTCTGAGGCTAAGAAGCCTCAGAAAGGATCAAGAAAAAGGAAGATCAAGTAGAAAGGCAGACTACATGTTGTGCAGCCACAATATCCCCCAATCTATAGGAATCCTCGAGATTCTTGAGAGCAACATTCCTAAATAGAAGGATGTAAAAGTGGAATGACTCTTCCACATGCAAGATCTCATGATATCCAGGAGTGGGATTCCACCCCTAAAGGACCAGGAAGCAGCCTGTGCCCTGACATCATGAGCCTTGACACCATGAAGAGATGCATTCTCTTTGGAACAGTTCTTAAGGGTGAAATGGATTAAGTCTTTAATCCAATTGGAAATCATCTGGGCAGCGATGTCACCCTGTTTTGACTTCAAGAGTGAAACAAAGAGAAGAGATCTACCATGCCTAAGGTCAGAAGTCCTAGACAGATAATGTCTAAGGGCCCTGACAGGACATAGAGACCTGTCCTCTGTATCCTGTTGACCAAGGCACTTAGTCACAGCAGGAATTTCAATTTCCGAAAAAATTGAAGCACCCTCTGAAGCTAACTGGTTCTTAGCCAGAAAAGCAGGATCTGTTTTAAGGATGACCTTTGACCATCCTTTAGAGTGAGAACAACCCTTAAAAGTAAAGGCATGAATCTCACTCCTTCTCCTTCCAGATGCAAGGGCAATAAGAAAGACCGTCTTCCAAGTGAGGAACTTTGGCTCAGCAAGAGACAAAGGTTCAAAAGGAGCCTTGGTAAGAGCCTGAAAAACCAAGGTCAAGTCCCAGGAAGGAATGTGACGAGAAGTCTTAGGCCTGGACTTGTAAAAGCTCTGAATGAGTCTTTTGGGCTCCTTATTAGAACCCAACTCCAAACCTGCATCAAGCTTCATGGAGAGAGCTGACCTATATCCCTCTATAGGCTGAGGAAGTAATTTCTTTTCAGAGAAAAGAAATAAGAAAAACTCAGCTATGATGGGGACAGTAGGGTATATGGCAGAGAAGCCATGTTCCTCACACCAAGTGCAGAAGCCGTTCCACTTTGCTTCATACACTGATTTAGAAGACTTTCTAATAGGACTCAAAATCCTATTAGTCACTTCCTGAGAAAACCCTTTTTCTCTAAGGAGACTTCAGCCAAAAGGCATGAAGGTTTAGACTCCTTACATTTTATGAAACACCTCGAGATGAGGTTGCTTTAAGAGATTTTCTTTTAGAGGAAGAGCGATTGGTCTTCTTATTGACAGTGCCAATAGATCTTGAAGCTACTCTTTGGTTTCCCAGAGAGGGGCTACAAGAAGCATCCTGCAGCTCTGAGAGTTGATTAACTTCTTGACCACAAGTGGACAAAGAGCTGTAGGAGGGAAGGAGTAGAGATGAAGTCCGGACCAATTCATCTCCAGGGCATCTACTGCCAGAGCCTTGGGATCTGGCACTGGAGAAACGTACTGGGGAAGCTTGTGATTGAATCTTGTTGCAAAAAATCTATCTGAGGTTGGAAGTCTATTTGTGACAGCCACCTGAAGATCTTGGGATTGAGAGACCACTCTGTATGAAGGGTCTGTTGAGACCTGGAGAGTTGGTATGCCACAAGATTCATGACACCTGGAACGTGTCTTGCTGTAAGAACAACCTTGTTCTTGCGACAGAAGGCAAACAGGTGCCAAGTCAGGGCAAACATGTCCCAGGAGCGAGTGCCCCTAGTTTGTTTATGTAAGCACAGACAGTTGTGTTGTCTGAGGCTACCTGAATATTCCTTTGATGAAGGGATAACTGAGGGACAAAGGTCTTGAGAGCCAGGAGCACAGCTTTGAGCTCCAGAACATTGATGTGCAGTTTAGACAGCTGAGTCGACCAATGACCTTGGGCAATCATGTGAGCACAATGAGCTCCCCAACCCTGAGCTGAGGCATCCGTGTAAATGGATGTTACATATTTGGGTGGGTGCAGTGGAGCTTGCGCCATGACATTGTTCCTCAGTAACCACCACCTTAGATGAACCTTCACTGAAGGGTCCAAGGAGAATGGAGAATCCAGGGCACCTTTCAGGTGGCAATTGTAATTCCTCCTGAGATGAAATTGAAGGTGTCGCATATGAAGGCAACCCTGAGGTACTAACTTCTCTGTAGAGGCTAGTAGACCCAAAAGGTGCATAACCTGGCGTGGAGTAGTATGGGGGTTGAAAAGCAGAGGATGAATAGCCTCCTGAATGGACAGGAACCTGGCCTCTGTTGGATAACAAACCCCCTTGGACAGGTCGAAAACCTGGCCCAGGAAGGTGAAAACTTGCTTTGGAAGCAAATCTGACTTCTCCCTGTTTACAATCCACCCCAGCTTGTGAGTCAACTCCAACAAAGTTAGAGTTGCAGAATGAGCCTCCTGACAACTGTTGGCTTTGATAAGCCAATCGTCTAGGTACATGTGAACTGAGATGCCCAACCTCAAGGCCATCCTTTTCACTTCCTTGACTAAGGTAGTGAATTCCCTGGGAGCTGTGGCTAGGCCAAAAAGCATAGCCACAAACTGGTACACTTTGCCCAAGACTTGAAACCTGAGCAGTTTGTGAACTGAAGGAGCCATGGGAATGTGGAAGTATGCATCCTTGAGGTCCAGAGAAGTTGTCCACTGGCCAACTTGAAGGGAGTTTCTGATGGACTGAGTAGTTTCCATCCTGAAAGTGGGGAAGTCCAGATAAAGATTTAAATGACTCAAATCTATTACTGGCCTCCATCCTCCAGTCTTCTTTGCCACAAGGAAAAGTCTGCTGTAGAAAGCCAGGGATGAAGAATCCCTGACCTCCTGGATTGCTCCTTTGAGCAGCATATACACAACAGCTAGGCAAAGAACTACATTCTTCTCTAGGGAAGAATACTGGCTGTTTATCAAAGGAACCCTGGATAAAGGAATTCGAACTGAACCTATTGGAAGTTGAAGTCCAAATTCGAGGGTCTTGATAACAGAAGGATGGGCCCCTAGAAACTTCCAATTGAGATGGAAATAACCCAGTCGACCTCCCACTGGCAAAGTGGTGGGGTCTGGAGGTATGAGTGGGACCTTGGAGAGTTCCAAGGGCACTCTTACCTCCTGTAGGACATCATTGTTGAGATTGAGGTTGGGGCTTTTTGCCCCTACCCCTGGAAGACTTTCCACCACGTGGTTTATTGGAACCTCGAAAGGAACCAGAAGTAGAACCCTTCTGAGCTTTCCTATCCTGAGAATCCCTATCTTGGGAATGATGTCTTTTGAAAGACTTGGCCCCTGGATGCAGAAGCAGAAAGTTGTTTGGACACTCCTTTAGTCAAGACAGACTGGAACTGTTCCTGTTTATACTCTTTAGTGTGGGAATAAAAGAGCCTTCAAGGCAGATTCACCAAAGAGAGAAGGACAATAGATAGGATGAGACCTAAGCTCCCTAACAATATGATCTGGCACATGTTTAGGGACTGTGGAAAGAAAGGAATCCCTCCTTGCCAAGGTCACAGTACAGATAGATTGGTGATGGAAGCCAACAAATCAATTAAGTGAAACTTCACCTGATTGATCAGCAAAGAATTGATGTCCAAGGCCTGCTGAATGTCCAGAGAAAGGTTAGACTCACTTTGGTCAACCAACTTCACTAGTTGGTATGATTGACCGACAAAGCCTCTCGGAAGAAGTCCAGGGAATTCAGAATCATTAAATCTGACCTGAGATTCTTCTCCAAGGCATGAGCTATATTCCTGGACAAGTAAATCTCCTTTTTCGGACATGGCAAACCTGACCCCTGATCCGGATCTTTCAAAAGATCAGACCAAACATCAAAAGCCATGGGTTTGTACCTGGCAAAACTAAGCTTTGAGGGTTTGTTTGGGAAAATTCCCAACTTCCTCAACTTAGTTTCGGAAGCTCCCACATTAGAAGAGCGTGAATGCAAATCGGATAGATAAGTATCAGCCATCTTGAAGGAACTCCTGAGTCTAGAACTGATGGGGAGACTCATGGGTGAGGACTTTGATTGGTCGGGGTAGAGCTCCGAGCAATCCTCAGGATCGTGATTTTGAACCGAAGGCCTGGAGATCTTATCTGATAAGACCTCAAAGACAGAGTCTAAGGCCTCCCTGTAGTCCCTATTGACCGACTGGACATAAGGGATGCTTGGCATTGAATCTACGACCTGCAGCTCAGCCTCAAGATTAACCTGAGACTGAGTCTGAAGTGAGTCCTGAGAGTCATCCATACTCGCACCCGAAGGTTGCGACAGATACTGACTAGCCAGTGGCTGTTGAGTAACAGCAGGGTTGGCAACTTGGCAATACCCTGAACCCTATCTAACATGGAAGACATGAAAGATGAGAAAGTATTGAAGAAATCAGCCTGAGGCTGATAAGGGGGCCTGTGGAATGATTGGTCATAAACAGGATAGCCTGCCGGCACCGGGACAGCCTGAGTAGGCTGAGCTGAGGGAACAAAGTTACCCACAGAAACCGGTTGCTGGGAAATCGGTCTACCCAAAAATTCGAGGAATTCACAGACCAAGATGACATTACACAGGGTTGTGGGGGTAAAGGCACACCAGTCACTAGACGTGACTCCACCTGTGGGGACTGACTAACCCCCAAAAGCCAAGAAGTGAATGCTTCTAAAGAAGTCATACCAGGCTGTAAGCCAGAAGGCAAGGTGGAGAAACACGAACCAGAGGAAACTGAAGTACCGGTATTAAGGGGAGGATCCATAAGGAACCGAGTGTGGTAGGTAGTTGTGAAAAAACACAAATATTTGAATTTTGTGACACTTGAGAAAAATAATTACTCTGAAAACAAAGTACACATAATGAACATAATAATGAAGCAAAAGAATAAGGAAATATGCTGTACTCACTGAAAGAATGACTATTCTTCAGAAAGTTCAGTTAACCTCCATTTTGAATGTGACGTCACAGTCACGTGATCTGGTGAAAATTTTCGTACAACAGCTAAAGTTTAATGTCAAAAGTGCGGTGATTCGAAGAATTTCGAAGAATGAATGAAGGAATACCCTGAATAGGTGAAAATAAACATTTAGAACTAAAAATCTAATGAAAACCACCAGTGAAATGATTATTTCCGAAGGGAAACCTACATCCACACCATGTGACAACATAAGCTAAGTTACGAAAAGGACAAGAAATATTGCAAAAAACAAGCAATAACAACACCAGAAATCGATAAAATCGAATAAAAATGAAGGAAAAGTGATTAAAAACAGCATAAACGTACTTACAGAGCACCACAACACCTAGCAGGTCTTAAAATTTGAGCAGCAAAAATGCCGAGTTGAGAGTTCAACCGCCACAAAAAGAATGAACTATTTCTGTATTAATGCGCATGGCAGAGTGAACTAGGTCACCAGGGGTCAAAGGGTAGCAAGGTTTAAAGAGGGTCTCCCCTCATACTTTAAATTCTATGTATGGTGTACGTAGCGGTCACCGAATGCCAAGCAAAGCTTACCCAAGTGTTTTCATATGGTATAGTATATTTACATTTTTATGAAATAAAAAGGCGCATTCAGTCGAAACGGGGATAAAACATGGGTTGAGGGGAGATCTTCCGTCAGCTTTCCAAGCAGCACCTCTATCTTCCTTTGTCCTCAAAAAACCTCCGGCAATGCCCCCCCCCCTCGACCCAGTTAAAGTCTGTCACCTGATGTAAAAACACTAAAGAACAGGCAATTTTCATATTTTAATAAACAGAATAGGTGCTTTAAGCATAAGATATATATGTAGTGGTGGTGGACCAGTTCACACCCGGGTACCACTTCACGCCCACCCTTTATTTTCTTGAAGATTTGTAATTTTTCACAGAGAAGATGTTTACCACATCATAGATAATCATCAAATTGATCACATACATTTGTAATGTATTGTTTAACTGTGATTGTTTTGGATAAATTTAGGGGTGGGCGTGAATGGGTACACGGGCGTGAATTGGTCCACCACTATGTCTAAAGTTCACAGTAAAAACCCCAGGCAATATGTCCCCCCCCCCCCCCCCCCCCCCCCCCCGACATTCGGTCTGTACTGCAAAGTGGTCTTCGGTAAAGTCATCACATATCAAAAATTAAAGTGATATGATATGTTTTATAAATTAAAATTAGAAAGTTTAATATTAATAATCTCACCTGGAATTGAAGAAGCTTTTCTGTTTGGTCAGCTGTGAGATCGTCTAACTCAGCCATTTTGGTTGTAAATTATCCGAATTTTACCAAATAACAAAATAATTTAGCCGTTCAAATAAACAATAGCCGGATTTAGTTCCAAGTCACAGTCGTCAATCGACATCGACAGAAATGTACACTTTCGCCAACTCTCACGAACATGTTTAAGAGTTTTATAACAAAAATCAATTAAATTCCGTAATTTTAAGGGAAGGAAATATTATAGGGTGGCAAGTCCTGAAATATACAATAAATTATTGAAGAGATACTTGACGAGCAACCACATTTTAAAATACTTTGTTGTATTCAAATTATAGCAGTTTCAAAAGGTTTGAAAGAATACCAGTTCAATGTGTGATCCAAATGCTATGAATACTTATACAATGCGTGATTTGTAGCCTTGTTTTCGAGGGTTACAGCGCATATTTTGTCAAAATATGTAACTTTTTGAAGGAAAAAATACTGAATTTTCTCAATTCAAATTGATAATAATTGCTCACTTTGCAAACAGAAGCTATTTAGCCCGTTTAAAAAAAAAATAAAATACCTAGTAAAGTTACTTTTTGTTAATTTAGCATTAATTATTAGTTTTTATTATTAAATCCAATATTTTTTTGATTAAAAAACCCTTGTATGTTGACAAAATATGTACTTAAACCCCTTAAAACAAGCCTGCAAATCACACATTGGATAGGTATTTATATCATTTGGTGCACACATTGAACAAGTATTCATACACACTTTTTAAAAATGTTATAATTCGTTTTCAAGCAAATATTTCTAAATGTGACTATTTTGCAAGTATCCCTTCATTAATTTGTCGTATATTTTAGGCCTTGTAATTCTAAAACATTCTCTACTTTTATAAATATGGAATTTAATTGACTTTTGTTATATTTATCTTAAACATATTTGAGAGAACTGCTGGATGTGAACATTGGTTATAGTGTGTTTGACCACTGTGAAACTGTGTAATTAGACATTTCGCGAAATGTCATAAAGTTCCAGATGTTTCTTGATATCCCTGATTAACTTAGCACTTTCCGTGAAATACCTAAAATTTTCAAGTGTTTTGTTTAATGCTTAAATTTTGGTCAACTTTATTACACATCTTACCTGATATATTAAAATTTAATTGTGAAATATGATATTTCTATATAATGGACATGTTTTTGGTGTTTTATCCAGCTATTTTTAGGGAAATAAGCAGAATCATGAATCTGATTAGACCATTCTTATTGGAAGAGTTTTATCTTGGGTGGTATTTTAAGCACTGTAATATATAACAAGAAAGAGTATATCAAAGAAATATTTCTGCGTGAGCTTTAGCTGAATTAATTACATTTTACTGAATGTAAAGCAGGATTTTTCATTAACATAATTCCTGAAAATAGGGATGACATTAAACATCGATCTACATTGCAATTAACTGCAGCTATAAAGAATCAAGCCTAGCATAAGAGGTCATAAAGGTTAGCAGTCATGGATCTCTTCATTATTCATTTAAATCTGATAATCAATTTCTCTAATGTTTAGAAGTTTGTTAAAATGGAGTGATGTCATGGACTTCGTTTTGGGGTGGGGGATATGGTTACATAGTGGTAAAACAATCACCTCCCATCTGTGAGGTCTGTGGTTCAAGTCCTGGTCCCTATGTGAGAAAGTTGGTAGTTGCTTACCTATGGTTACAATGGAGAACCTTGACCAGCTGTATGTACTGGTTTCCTCTGCCCCTAAAATTACCCATCTTGATATGACCTATTCAGTGAAACCTCTTCATATTGAAAGTGACATTAAAGCCCACCAGTGCCCAAGGAGACAGAGCCCTCTGAATAAAATAACATACCCACTCAGATTCCATCCCATCATCTGATGATATACCTACTCTGCTGTCTACACAGGCCAATCAAGAACCTGCAGTCACAGGAGACAGGCTAACAATGTTTGAGGCTTCTGATTTAGGCATTTCGCGAAATGCTTGGAGCTCAAAATCAAACATTAAATGAAATAATTGGAAATTTCAGGCATTTCATGAAACGCCTATAAGTGAATTAGGGATTTCATGAAATGCCTGAATTCTTTATACTTTTAAGCCGTTTAAAAGAACTCGCTACATTATTAGTATACATTTAGTGCAGAATATTCTACAATAAATATGACTACTTTTGATTGTTGAGAATATTCATATTGAAAGATATACAGTTGAAAATGTGTACAGTAAACATTAGAAATGTTTTTAAAGGTTTAAACATTTACAAAACATTTTAAACCTTTTTTTTCTGGGGTTATTAAAGGTTTCCAAGGTTTTGTTTACATTGTGGTCCTTAACAGTGCTTGATAAGCATTCTCTATGCAAATGCTTTTGCTAACAGCTTTTATTAAATGTTTAAAGAATAACTCAAGATACTTAGGTTTGACTTTAAACACTTTTCAAACATTAACTAAATGGCTGAAGAAATGAAGGTTATTCGGGAAATGTTGTTCAAACATTCATCATTAAATGTGTGGTAAACAGTATACTTATAATGTTTAAACAACATTTGTTGACTTGCTGACATTTATTTTGCAAACATTTGCTCAAAAAATGTCTAACTAACGTTCCATAAATATTTATATCAACTGTCTTTTTTTAAAATTTGCATTCTGAATATATCGGTACAAAAATGTGATAAAATGTTGTCAAAACATTTGATATTTCTTCGACTGAATTAGCTATCTATTGGATTTCCTTTACAGTCTGTCTATTTAAAAGTTGGGTCATAAGGGTAAAAGTCCTGTTACATGGCAATGTGATCTATTGTAAAACCAAGAAGTGGGCCACCATTAATTTAGAAAGATTGTCAGTATACTTTTGGTAAACTGTCAACATTTTGTCTCTTTGCAAATAATCATTAATCTTGTAATACTGCTGTATTGAATAATATGCAGTTTTCTTGACAAAGGTGCAAAAATCTGGTTGTATGTCCTCCAAGGCCTCTTTTATGAATCATACAGCCTGTCATTTCACTAAATGCACAGTAGCCCTTTGCATATGGCCAGTCACCATTATGTGTCATCAAGTCAAGAGTTTAGAACATGTTACCAACAAGGCTGAAAAGTCTTTTGGTCTACATGTACGAGCTGCAAAGCCATCAGAGACACAAGAAGAGCAGTAAAATTTATGAAAGTCTGGTTACAAACACCAATTCTGAGTCATATATATTCCATACCAGCCCTAGAACTGAGACTGTTACCCATCCAAGTACTGACATAGCCCATTGCTCTTCAACTTTATTGACGAAGGTTGTACCTCTCATACTCCACAATTCATGAAAGTCCAATGACAAAATAAAAAGAAAGAAAACAAAAAAAAATCTTTTGAAATGCGAACCTCGCTCATGCTAAAAAAATTGTTGCAAGTACATTCTGTATGAAACTTATTTTTCTACACTGTCATTCATACTTGATTTTCCTACCTAATGCGGGTGTTCCACTGGATCCGACCAGTCGGTAACTATGTCTTTTTTGGGAGTAGGGACCAATGTTTACATGGTTGGTTTGGGTTGGTTGTAGTTTCCAGGCTTGTCGGGAACTTTTCGCATCTGGGCCTAAGAGTCACAAATTGTTATAACCAACAAACCTTAAAGAGAAACTGACAGGCCGTAAACAACAGCCGATAGGCATGTTACAGAATCAGACAAGCGGTGAGGTATAACTGACATCCCGGCAATATGTTTCGTCTTACGGCCTGTCAGTTTCAAAATCTGTGGCTATAAAGGCCCAGTCGGTACATGCACCTCATTCATTCAGGATTCGACTGTCGAGAGACAAGAGGTGTGCAGCTTTTGAGTTTTAAGTTTTCATTTTTTTTCAAATTAGCTTAAGTGTTGAGCTAGTCTGGGCGGACTGGCAGTGAAATCTGTTCTCTGAGGTTTCACCTTTAAGTTTAAGTTTTTGTTTTTAGAAGAAGCTGTACATGTAATTTGACATCATGCAAAGGGGCAAAAGGAGAAAGATTGAAGTACCTACAGATTCTCAAATGCAGTTTGAGCTAGGAGATACTGCTGAGGATATAGAGAGAATAAGAAGAAGAGAGAGTGAGGAGAGAGAGGGAGAGGCAGGATCAGGATGAGAGGGAGAGAGAGGGGTTGGAAAGTGAGAGGGCTGAAGGGACCGAGTAGATGGAAGAGTCTGAGGAAAGAACAGAAAAGTGACCTCAAACAGACACAGATACTGATGTAGAATCCACTCATTCCAGACAGAAGAAGGGTCAAATGAAGTATTTTCCTCAGTGATCCTAACAAAGAAGCCATTGTGGGGTTCATTAAACAGCAAGAGGAACTGTTCGACAAGACTCACGCAAAGTTCAAAGACATGCAGAGGAAGGAAGGACTTTGGGAGAGACTAGCAGCTTCCAGGAACTTATCTGTCAACACTGACAAGAAGTGGTTCAAGACTCAACATACCAGATATGGCAAGCTCACTCAGACGAAGTCAGGACAAGCTGCAGGGAAGAGGACAGAAAGACAGACCTGGTTGAAATACAGTTTTAGCTTTCGAAGAGGCCACAAGCACTTCACACCGACCAGCTGCTGTCACCACCACCACTGCTGAAGATCCCGTTTTAGATCAATTCCAGTAGATGAGGTTTCCGGTTTTCTGGGTGCACGTCAGGACCCTAATCCAAGTCCAAGACAGTCATTCTGCAACTATCTCCACTCTGTGATTGAACACCTGGAGGAGCGAGACTTTTTGACCTTCGAATTCAGGAATGAGACAGTGAAACTTCTTTGTGGAATACAGTACAAGGCCAAAGAACACAAGAGACGGGTTACAACAAGTCAACAGGTCGCCACATTTCAACTTCCACAAGCAACACAGGCAACAGCAGGACGTGAATATTTACTCACGATACCTGGTACTCAACCAGTCTCCACACCAGTAGTGCAGATAACTGGCAGCAGCACTACAACCTGCTACAGTGGTTGCCAAAAGCATTTGAGGACTTGGGTTTCAATCTCTATGAGGAGTGTGTTTAATTTTTGAAATAACATTCTGCAGGATATGTGTTTGTGAAGGGCAAATTTCTTTTAAATTTTCATTTGAATCACAATGGTTGAAAGTTGGGTTTAATGTTTGTGTAACACTTTTGCAATAAAAGTTCTTGGATTATTTGGGTAGTCCTAAAAAGGACCCATGGATGACAGCATCCTCCCCCCTCAGCGTTCTTAAATCCTGTTCTCCTGCCCAGCCAGTGCCCCAAGGTTATTGAAGTAGTCTTTCAGTGGTTCTCGTTGATGTTTGGCCTCCCTCTATGGATTTCTAAAGTTCTCATTCTGTCCCTGCTCCACCTGGTCATTCTGAGGTGGTTGTATGTCAGTAGCACCACACATGTTAACACAATGTCTCTCACAACTTTTGACCTCTGTTCCATGGTGGTCAGCAGCACCCTGAACCTTCCCACTAATATTCAAAAGGTATTCTAGACCATCCTCCTACCCCTGGATATCCTGTAGTTGGCTATTATCTCTTCTCTGGTCAGTTATCTTCTGCTGCAGGGCTTGACCAGCCAAGGCATAAGGGCAAAGGCATCGTCCCCCAAAAGGAAGTAGTGTAGATCTGGCCACCCAAGTCCAAGTGCTTGCCATCTAGTGCACGTACTGCATGGGGGACATTTCATTTGTTTCTAAATTTCTCCTCAATCTTTCTCCAATCTTAAGGATCTTTTGTAGTTCTTCCAACCCTCTAGTGGTACTGCAGTAAAGTGTAGCTGTCTCCTGTGGATAAGTGTCTCAATGTAACTGCCAGTTTCAAACCAACTTCCAGTGGCTTCCTGAAATTTGTGGGTGACTTCCTCAGACGGGGGTAAATTCTTTCTTCAATTAATTCAAAAATGGCTGGTGGCATCCTGATGAAATTTCTGTAGCCTGGTAAGTCAATTTTGATTAGCTCGTCCAAGAGTGTTCTGTAGCATTCTCTCTCCTCTCTCTGCATTATCCAGGGCATAACCCATGGATTCTGTAGCTTCCTCCTTGTATGTGTTAGGGGCTGTGGTTGTGGTCCTGACTGGGCAAGTGCTTGGTTCTGCTGTCTCTTGTGTCTTGAAATCATAATGAAAAGTAGCATATTCAGCACAATAAATAAGTACCCTCAGCTTGTCAAACAGTTCATCTTGATATGTTGCTGTCATCTTTGCAGTGTGAAATGAGTGGCACATCCCTGGTGTTGGGGGTTTATATAGTGTGATATGGATAGTGATTATGGATCCCAACTATAGATACCAACCCACAAAATCAATCAGTCTTGTCGTGATGGGTCATGGACGTGGTCCATGCTTGTCTGTTTGTCTTTACGGCTTCTTTGTTTGTGATGTGGCTTGTCTGTTAGGGGTTTAGGGCTTTTGTACTACTTCTATGACTAACCATGCAATAAACTTCCCCCAAGCCTATGTCTTGTCAGTTCAGTCATCACATCCTGTCTGTAAGTGTAATGTCCTGTCGGGGATTTCCTAACCAACCCAGCATTTTCACGCTTTTTTTGTGAGCTATTTGAAAATTTGCATCAATGTGGACTTGGATAGGGAGGTATGTATTTTTAGATGCATTTGGGGCAACCCAAAGTTCAATCACTAAAATATTCACATGAATTAGAACATTTTTAAGTGGAACTCTGTACAATTCACTTTTGAGCTGGAGAAAACTTCTAGTTTCTATTAAACTTTAACCCTTTACTACATAGATAACAGTACACTGATGGATCACAGGTGGGCCACCAGCAACAAATTCGTTGGCCCACCGGAGACTACCACTGGTTGGCCAGTGTCTTTTTGTCCCTTGGGCCAGCACTGGCTCACTGGTGGCAATATGCTGGTTGAAATTATGCAATAGTATCAGCTAATCAGATTGCAGCATTGAGTTACATGGCCATTTTTGGGCAGATCGTAGCTAAGAGAATCATTGATAAGTCACATTACCAAAGGTGTTATCAGTCGTACTACATATGATCACAGGCAAACATTAAAAATGCTGGATGGGAGTACTAAGATGATACTCTATAATTGATAGACAAAATTATAATATATGTAATAACAACTTTTGTATTGTATATTTGTTATAAAAATATTGTTTTTATGTCTATTGTTAAATAGTGATTTAAAAATTGTGGGCTCACTGAAATTGCATTATTGGACATGCAACACTGAATAAATTTTGAAAAGTTTCCCCAAATTCCTTATTATTGCTTATCAACATCACGAACAATCCACTGTTGGCCCACCGGTGGACCACCAGTGGCAAACTGCTGAAGATGCAACCAATAGCCACCGGTGGTCCAACAGTGCCAAAATCTGCCAAACATATGCCTTTCAGCCATCAGTGCAATGCACTTAATTAAAATGAAATATAATGTTTATTTCAGTTGTAGTAAATACATTTCAACATACTTATAGTTAATATTACAAAAGAGAGATCAGAATGAATCGGAGAATTGCAGTACATTCTAGCTGGTCAGGAAGTTGTACTACATAAAAAACATGCAACTTCTCACAGGCAAGTTAAAGAATGGGTTAGACTACATATAGCTGCAAATCAGAGAATTATGATTATAGCAAGAAAAGTATCACATTAAAACAAATTTTGAGACATATGCAAATGAGTAAAAAGGTAAACTAAATTGTCTGAGATCTTTTTGTTATGTTTATTTGAATATAGTAAATTATTCTGGGAAATATTGTCAATTAATATATCTACAAACTTACTAATGCCATTTTAGTAACAATTTAAATCAAGTGAACTACTGAAGTTGGAACAATTCTTGGATACTCACATACGTGAAAGCCTTTGACAAAAAACTAACAAATTATCTATCAACACTGTTTGTGAGAATGACCTCATTTGGCTACAGTATCAGATACTCAATCATATATTGAGTTCAAAATGTTTAGTGGTTTAATTGGAAAAAATACACAGCAATTTGTGTAGGTTTTACAACCTAAATTCAGAAACCATTTATGTATTTTTATCATGCCCTAAAACAAAGGAATTTTTGAGTGAGATAAAACAATAGTATTGTAAAAGTACAACCAAACATTTAGTGGCAGATGCTTAGTCATTAATTTTAGGTTATACAAATTGAGATGAATATTTGTCTAAGGATATTTGAGAATGTATTTGTTTTATTAGTAAAGAATGTTTTATCATCACCTTGTGTTTGTGTATGTCTGTTGTACTCTTTTGTTCTTGTAAATTTTTGTTCAGTGGAAATAAAATTTATTTAAAAAACTCTGAAGTGGGGTGAGGTGGCATTCTATATCCGAGATTATGGTTTCCAGTAGTTCAGAATGTGAGAACAGCCAAGGTAATTGTGCACTGCACATGTCTGTGTGATTTCAGTTTGGATGTTTGGCCATATATAAAAATCCTTGTTCCTCACTTAGGTGAATTAATCTGTGTATTTGACCGAATTTTCACCATCTGTATCTAAAAGCAATGTCTAGTTTTGGCAAGATGTAGGTAATTGGTATTTATAAGCCTAACTTTCATTTTTGTCGATATAGACTGTATAAGCCATCTGACTATTGACATATATTTTTGATGGGAACCATGGATCAGTGGTAACACAGTCGGCCCCCTCCCCTGGTCTCATGTGGGAAAGCTGGTAGTTGTTTTTGATCGGCATTTTACAGTACAGAGGCTTGATTAACTGTAAGTAGTGGTTTTATTAGTTAAATTTTTATGCCCTTCCAACTACCTGTCACAATGTATTTGACAAGGTGTTGGGTTTGTCATAAAACACTAAATAAAGAAATCAGAAATTATTGTTGTATAATGAGGTTTTTGTGTATTGAAAAATTAAATTTAAAAGGCAAAAAAGTTTTAAGAAAGAGAGAAAGAGAGTGCATGATAGTGTCCTCCAATTTCTTTGTATACTACAGATTATATATTCAAAATTTTGTCTTTCACCAACATAAACACTACAATTAAAGACTACATGGTTTTCATCTTCCACACCTGAAAGGCAAATTTGACAAAACCGATCTTCGAACAAATAATTTTGCCACCACCCAATTTCAACATGCAGAGGTAAAATGCCAAATCATAATTTCGAAAGTACAGACCCATCCTGTATATTTTCAATTTTATATACACATGGTTCCAATTGAAGGTTTTCTTTAAATGTACAATATGTTCTTTAAAGTACCAGTAATTTTTGTTTTCAAGTTGTCACTATCCATTTCAGACGGATTACTTTTACACTGATTAATGTCAAATAACCTTGTGTTCAGAAAAGAGTCATGTAAATTAAGAGATGATAAAAATTTTCAATCTCCTTACAGCCAAAATCTGTACATATTAAGATAATTCAACCCATAAATCTTACGCAAGAACCTTGATTTATTAATTTGACATAGGTTATTCCAGAATTTACAATCCCTCTTTAAACTAAAGAAAACAGTGAACATATTAAAAAAGCTAACCAGAAATAATGGGGCTGTTCCACTGGAACCGACCCAGTAACCGACTCTACAACCCTAGGGTCAGTTGCAAAAGTCATGGAATCAGGGACAAAAAATCAGGTCCACAAAATAATGCTCGAAACAGATGGGTTGGTTACATATTCTCGACAGGATGTAGACCATACCAGTTTGTTGGGATCAACATCTTGACCTGACTTGGGGTCGGGATTATTTTCTTCACGACAAGACAGGAAACTCCCAGGACAAGCTGTAATCCCATAACCGACAAGCCGTGGCAACCCCTGACAAACCATAGTCAGAAACAGACAGGACTGGAGCATTTTCCCTACTCACCCCAACTGGACTAATTAAATCCTGGAGTCGGGATCGAACCAAAACTATATAAACCCCCTCTTGCTCACTGAAAACATCATTTGTCACTACAAAGATGCCAGCTACACATCAGATTTCCTACATTAGCTTAGGGTACTTTTGGTTTTTATTGAGTTAAATAATCTTGTTTTGCATCTTGATGGAAAGACAGAGAAGGACACATTTGAACCCAGCACCATCACCTGCCCTACAGCCACCAGGCACAGCCTTAGCCCCAGCCAGCCCCCAGGAGAAGAAGAAAGCCACCAACCCCTGGGTCATGTCCTGGATTCTTTAGAGACAAGAAAAGGGATACTACAGCAACTTCCTGACAGACCCCATACACACAGACATACCAGGCTACCAGAATTTTGTCAGGATGTCCAATGCCTTTTTTTACCTTATCGAAGAACGCATTCACCACTGCATCAAGAAGTCAGTCACCAATTTCAGGAAGCCACTGGAAGTTGGACTCAATCTGGCCATAACCCTGAAACAACTAGCCACTGGAGAAACCTACACCTCCCTGCAGTACCATTGGTTGGTTGGCTGCACCACCATCTGCAAATTGGTCCCCCAGGTCTACTGAGCCATCCTTGCTGAATTCCAGGATGAATATTTGCACTGCCCTGATAGCCCTGATGAATGGAAAAGGGTGGAAGAGAAGTTCAGAGCCACATGGAATGTCCCCCATGCTGTAGGTGTCATAGACAGGAAGCATATCGGCATGAAGAAAAAAGGGAGTGACTATTACAACTACAAGAGCTTCTTTTCCCTGGTTCTCCTGGCCCTGGATGCAGAATACAGATTCCTGTAGATAGACTGTGGGTCAAGTGGTTACTGCTCAGATGCACAGATTTTCAACAGGAGCCTTCTGAGGGAGAAAATCAAGGACGGCAGCTTGGGTCATCCAGCATCTGAACCCCTGGTGGAGGGAGGGCCAGACTTACACTACATCTTGCTGGGTGACGATGCCTTTGCCTTGATGCCCTGGATGATCAAATCAAATGGTTAACAGCTGTGGTCCTTGGAGGCTTGGCAGATGTTCTACTGCAGCCGCTGTTTGGCATCGGCTGACTGCGGAGGAGGCATAGGCTGGGCGGCTGGTGTTCTTGCTGTGAGGTGGTAGTGGTTGGAGGAAAGGCGGCTCATGCTGGTGTGTCCACAGCTGAAAACGGTTGCGGTGTGTCAATCTGTTGGTAGCTCATCACAGGCTGAAGATTTCCTAAGTAGTTTGAAAGTCCTGCTATGTTGTGTTAGCTTCTTTGCCTGTAGCTGAGGCAACTGATGGAGGGTTGAACTGCTTCATCAGTGTCAAGGTGAACATAAGTGGTCTTGAAGGTCCAGTCTGTTGTTGGTCGTCAACAACTACAAATGAAGTCAGCTGCCCTCTGGACTGCTGTCCTTTGCTGGGCACTCGGCTCTGCTGAGCAGGTTGGATGACCTGGCTTGAAGGCATCTGTGTCTCTGATATACTTAAGATGTATTCCCTTGCAGCTGGAGCTGGCTGCAAGTTGAAATGTCTGTGGCACAAATGTTGAAGCTGCAAAAATTGGAAAGTGTCTGTTGCTGTGGCTGCTGGGGCTGACAACCACATTCTTCTGCTTTGCTTTGAGTGTTGTTGAGGAGCTTGACAAGATCGTTTCTAAATGTCTGAAAGTCTCTCTGCCCTAATCCCTCCATCTCTGATGCCAGGTAGTTGCATAAGGTTGTACGTGTTGTCTCCTGCTTTTGCCTGAGGAATGATGACAGTATGGTTCTTTTCTGTGTGAACTGGTCCGTGACCTGCTGGTTGACTGAAGAGCGCCCTGAAGCTGCGGTGGAGCCCATGACTTGTTGAGGCTGTTACACGATGACTGTTGGCCGCATGCTTATCTCCATACTGTCTGTGTTAGTAGAAGCTTAGGAGATGTTGTGTGTTGTAGTAGCTGAAGCACTGGCTCCTCGGGCTTGTGATTTGAAGCCTGACAACTTGCTGAGTTCCTTGCGTCTGATCTGCTACCTCAGCAATCCTAGCTTGTCCTGTATCCAAGTGTGATGTTCCATCATCTCCTTTGAGGCCTGTCCAGACTTTGACTGTGTCAGGTTCCTGTAATGTGTCCTTTGCAAATCAAACCAGATCTTGCACTACTTGACAGCTTGCGACTCCTCACGAACTCCTCCCAGAGTAACTCCTTCCCTGTTTTGTCCTTGAAATGTTTACTAGCCCACAACTCTTTGTGGGCCTTCACAAAATATACAATAGTCTCCTCGTCATCAGTGAGATATAGCAAAGGCTTTTTAAGTACTTCTAGAGGCTGACAATAAAAGTATTCTAGTATAGAAATGATATGGTATTGTGTATGTACACTTGTTATTTATGTAATATTGAATGTACTTGTAATCAGAGCTAATGTATCACAAGTTTTTTACTATTAGCGCAAATAATGCTAATTGTAATCAACCACTCATAAATAAGAGGCTATCATGTGAAAGACCCTTTACCTGCACTGATGATGAAAATCCTCCAGTGGAAAAAGGTGGGGTGTTTTGTAATTTTGAAAATAGATTTACAGTAATAACAAAGGCTTTTCAAGTACCTCTTTTGGTCTGACAGTATAAACATTCTAGTTTTGAAACAATATGGTATTGTGTATTTATGTAAAACTGAATGGAATCAAGGCTAATGTACCTCAAGTCATTTACCGTTGGTGCAAATAATGCCCATATACACCAGAGCCCAAAAACGTTCATTGGATTACTTGACAGTTGTAATCAACCACTCATAAATAATATCGAAATATGGGAAAGACCTTTTTCCTGCAATGACGATGAAAATCCTCCAGTGGTAAAGGGTAGGGTAGGTAATTTTGACAATAGATATGCAGTAATAAAAACCTTCATTAGAGGAAAAAGGGTTTTGTTGATAAAAGAGGATAACAAGGTAATATGACCAATGATTACCATCTTTGGACACTACACAAAATGTAGTCTGAATGTAATTAGATTTCTTTGTTCCTTAATCCTTATGTAAATAGTCTGTAAAAAAAAGTAAAACTCTATCTCAGAAGGCCCGTTCATGTAATGAAATCAAAAACTTTCTTGTTCACAACTGCAACTTGCCAGTATAGTATGGGCAAAAACTTGTTGTTTTTAAATGTTGTTGATTGTTTTTCAGAAATATGGCATTACTGCTTGGAATTGTATGTGGTTGTGGCTACTTGGGATACAGTATTTCAGGGAATAGATACAACATATGTTCACTGAAGGTACCAAAGGTGCTAGGGGTTCTTTGCTATAAATTTAACTATGGCATTAAATAATATGCTTAAAGTGTCATCAGCAAATGTGCAGGGAATAAGAGATAAACTTAAATGAATAGATCCCTTATCATACCTTCTTGTTGACTCTAACATTCTATGTCTTTAAGATATGCATCTCACTCCTGCAGACATCAATAGCCTAATTCAATAGCCTAATTACAATTTCCGGATATTGAAATATGGCTATTAAATGTGTACACTCCAAACATTGACATCCCTGACATCTTCATGAAAATCAGAGAATATATGGAAGAATCAACAGAAATGTTCGCCTTATTATGTGGTGATTTGAATTTCGTGCTCGATCCCAAGATGGATTCTTATAATTATATTATATCTCAATGACCCTAAATCAAGATCTATAATTATAAAATCGATGCAAGCACTAAATCTTTCTAACATTTTTAGACAGTTAAATCCAAGTTTTAGGCGATTTAGTTGGCGCAGGAGAAATCCAGTAAAACCGGCTTGTCTATACTATGCAATTGGAACAAACAGTTTGCTAGATATAGTGCATTCATGTAATATACTACCAGGCTATAGAAGTGATCACTCCTGAATAGAAATTATACTAATGCTAGACTCTTTTAAAAAAAGGAAAGGCATCTGTCATTTTACTTGTAGTATATTGAAAAATCTTGATTACTTACATGTCAAAAACTGGAACAAAGAAGATAAAGAACAATATGCCGTACCAATTACCATCCAGATCATATACACAAGGTGGGGGACACTGATATTCAGTTTACAATTCCTGATACTACGTTTTTAGAGATGCTATTACTGAACATAAGAGGTAATACAATAAAGTATTCCAGTAAACTTAAAAACAATCAAATGAAAAGGAAGTTAGATTAATAAAAGAGTTTGAATATCTGGTTGATGCAAACCTAATCACCTCTAAAAAGATGAGTTACAAAAACTAAGGGAAATAAAATCAAGGGGGTTTATGATAAGGTCTAGAGTGTAAGATATCCAAATGAATGAAAAACCTACTTCTGTAGCTTAGAAAAAGCTAAATACATTAACAAAACAATTAAGAAGATTATACTTCCTGATAGAAAATTAGTTCAGTCACAAAGGGAAATTTTGGCACAAATCAGGCAATACTATGCCGATCTTTTCTCCTGTAAGGATAAAAATTGCACTGATGGAAAGAATTTGGAGGATTTGTTTATTACCAAAAGAAAACTTACAATGCCTGAAGCTGAAGTCCTAAATGGAGCTGAAAGCTATATAAGTGGAATCTTATCACCTAGTCTAAGATAGACTGTAATCTGTTATCTGCCTAAAGGTTATAAACCAAGGGATAATATGAAAAACTGGTGGTCAATTTCTCTAACAAGTCCATTATATAAAATGGCTTGTAGACTTAAAAAAGTTCTTTTAGTCTTGATATCACAATCTCAAAATAGTTTCATTAAAGGGAGATTTATTGGGGAGCGCACCAGAGTTGTCTCTGATGTTATGAATTTTTCTAAAATTTTAAAAATCGTTGATTTTGAAAAGGCCTTTGATTCGGTACGGAGAAATTTATGTACAAGGTACTACGCCATTACAATTTTAGTGAAGAATTTGTTAAATGGATAACTCTTGTTTATAATAAAATAGCAGCCACAATACTACAAGTTGGCGTTGACGAAAGGGGATGTAAACAAGAGGACCCCATAGTTCCATATCTCTTCCTGTTATGTGCCCAGGTATTGTATGAAATGATCTAAAATAACAATATGGTTAAAATCATAAAAATTGGTCAAGTAGAATTTAAAATGTTACGGTCACGGACAAGCATGGTAGCAATTACTGGTTGTCTTTAAGTTGTAACAGAAAAAGCAAAAAGTTGAACTTAACAAATTTATTTAATAGTCAACAATAATGATTACAGTCAACTGGTGTGCTCTTAACCAAACACACTAATACAATAATAAGATCTAGCTGACCTGACCACTGAGATTAAGAGTTAAGTTTATCCGCCGTATCCAGCAATCTGTTCTCTAATTCGTCCTGTGGTATATTCTGTGGTCTGTCCAATGTCATGTGGTCTGTCCTGTGATCTGTCCAATGTTCACTCACACACGGATGTCTATATCTTGTGACCTGTCTCACACTCAACAACACAAAAGGTTCTTGTCCCGCTATCCTTTATATATCCTGTCAAACAGAATGTCTGTCTGGAGATTTTTAGAGAGTTAACACAACTGTACTGTCTGCTCCAAGATGTGGACAATGTCCAAAATGCAGTAAATTCACTCTCTGTTATATGAATGTACAATATCCAAAATATCCAAAGTACAATAAATCTGTCCAGATGATGTATCCAGTTCACTCCAGTAAAAGTTCACAGTGATATAAGCATATATTATATTCCAAAACACAATAGCTCTCCTTATAGCAAGCGAATACAAAGTTCACTTGTGGTCAGATGTACATTCCTTATATACATTCACAGATTTTTCTGGAACTGTACAGAACCAACTCAGAAAAGCTTGAGCCATCTAGGCCAAAGGAGGAAGTTCTAGAAACTACTGGCAATTGGGTTTCCCCAAATCTATCATAACCACTGAGGGGGGGATTTCCCCCAGTCTGTGAACAGATCAATAAACACTAAAACACAAAAATCAATAACTCCCTTACTTTAAATGTCAACACACAAAAAGAACCAACAACACAATTATCTTTTATGACAATGTATAAACATAAAGCTTAAATTAAACAATGCACTAACATAGTGCCTAATATATGTAATATACAATGTACTAATATAGTGTCCAATATATGTAACAAAAATTTTCCAATTTGCTGATGACACAACAATCTTTATGGATAGCTCAGAGAGCTCCTTGCAACGAATACTAAACTTCTTAGAGTCTTTGGACTTCTGTCAATTTTGAAAATTTTCTAGATCTTTCCATAACTCCGCCACTTGTATTAATCCTAAAGAAAGGCTAATAAATAAGTTCGCGAAGAAAAGAAAAAGAAGTAAAACATGTAAAAAGAAACAATTTCCTGAACAGGAGCTAGTTCTTTTTATTCTATGAATCTAGAAAATTGGATACATTCCAACTTGGGGAAAACAACAAAATATTCACCCATTGATATAATCTTAAGATACTTACATAGAGACAATCAGTATATTCTAATCAACACTTTAATTGCTACTAGTAAATACTATATTTTCAAAAGTGCGATAAATAATTGTGTTCCGAATATAAATGGGCTTAAAATTAAATTAAAGAAAAAATATGAGGAACAAATTTTATACTCACTCAGAATGTGATTGTGGAGAAAAACTTTATATCAGTGAGGGGTTGTAATAGACTGTTTGAATGAATTCAATGACAAAACCAAATATCAGAGTTGTTTCTTTTCATCAGACATGTAGCCTTACAAGGTAAACATATTCGGTGCAAACCGTAAAATTTATCAAAAATGTAACATTATTTAAATTGTTACCAATAAAAATAAAAAATAAAAAAGAATCAGTGAGATATACATTGGTCATGTGCCCCTTCTTGTATCGTGAATGTGTTGGTCCCGCCTCTTCTCCAGTAGCCTAGTTTCAGTGTCACTTCTTTCTGTCCTGGGCCTTTTTTCTGGTTGTCCCTCCGCTTGAGAGTGTGATTTATTTGCTCTTGCCTCCTTCCTTCTGGCCTCCTACTCCCTCTGTTGTTGTTGTTGTGCCTCCTCCCTCTCTCTGATATTTTGCTGATCCACCACAACAAACTGGTAAACTACAACCGACCCGAACCGACTCTGCAAACGTTGCTCCAGACCTTCCAAAATACCTGGTTACCGACAGGTTGGCTCCAGTGGAACACCCCCATAAGGAAGTTCTTATCTGGTGTGCGGCGTATGCAGATAGTATCCATGAAGAAAAATGTAGAATCCGCAAGATCTGATCAGATCAGTTCGCACCATTTTACTGATACCACAAAACATGACTTAATTTCACTTTTAAGAAATTCAGTTCTTTTAATTAGCACCACTGTATTGTTTTCTAAATAACTTGCAAAATGACTTGCAAATTTTCAATGAGAATGAATTTTCGTTACACATTAAATGGCTAAAATATCTAAAATTAATATAATTATATTAGGCAATAATTTTGAGTTCATATTTGACACAATTTTTAGTATTAGGTATATACAACATGGGTATCATAATGAATATCTAAATTAATTAGCAGAATGTTTAAAACCAATAATATATATGTCTCATATAAGTTTTGCATATTGTACTGCACCGAATCTTGGCACAGCTTTTCCACAAAAGCCTTAAGTGATAAGAAAGTGTATGGATGTGAGCTTCACTGTACCCACATTCCAAATAATAATAAATTTTAAAAACGCCCTGTTTCTGGTTTGCACCCTGACATCACTGAAAAATTAAATTGGGTGCCTGGAATATTTTAAATTATTTAAAATTCCAGGCACCCATTTTCATGAATCTGGAAGCTAGTAGGCCCTACACTTAAGATTAAATGATCTTAGACAATTAGGGATCCATTTTAATTCGTATTTGTATATGGAGGACCTCACCTCCATTGGAGGTTTCTTTTCGGGAAAGTTTGAATGTAGTATTATATGATAACTGCCAAAAACATGAAGCCATGTACAGAAATATCCGGTAGTTGTGGAAAATAATGCACTTATTGTAAACATGGTAAAAGCCTGAATAAAAAGAACTAGCTCCTGTTCAGGAAATTGTTTCTTTTTACATGTTTTACTTCTTTTTCTTTTCTTCGCGAACTTATTTATTAGCCTTTCTTTAGGATTAATACAAGTGGCATCAAAAATATCATAAAATGGGAGCACTCAAAGAGCACATACCTCAGACAAAATCCACCTTCTTAAATATTTCTTATGAGTGCATGGATTAAAAAACTTTAAAAATTCTTGGATCCAGATGGTCATTCGGATAATCACCAAAAGAGAATCATCTTTTTATTGTACTATTGTCAACATTTCCTGCAAATTTCTTCAGAATCCTTCTATAACTATTCAAATAGTTTAACAGATAAAGACAAGCACATAGTGCCACTTGGTGTGGGAAATAAGAATAATAAGTAACAAATTGTTGAATCGGACAAAAATTAACAGTTATAAAATTTCCAGCAATTAACTTTGTTAAAGAAAGTTGTAAAATATACATACATCTTTCATTTCCCTGCCTTCCCACTCAAGACAATAACATACATATTGGACTTAAAATTATTTTTAATTAATATATTTCAAAAAAAATAATTAACAACATCACAGCATATTTTGTATGGTGGTATTTATAAGTAAACCCTGTCACCCATCAAGCAAAACATGCAATTACACCCACAAGAAAGTTCTTAACCAAAGTACTAACCCCAGCCCAGTAACTGCCAACACTGATGACTCAAAGTAGTCGCATCAATAACAAGCGCACTCGGGAGCACATATCCTGAAAATTTCATCAAAATCCGTCCATAACTTTTTGAGTTATCTGTCTTTAAAAATTACATGTCATAGATCCAGAAGATTTAGACAGTGATCCGGATCACTCCCAAAATCGAATCATTTCTTTCTGTTACTTTTTCAGACATATCCGGAAAATTTCATCAAAATTCGTCCATAAGTTTTTGAGTTATCTTGTTCACAAACAAACTCACAAACCCAAAAACAAACCCAGGCAAAAACATAACCTCCTTGGCGGAGGTAATAAGTAAGTCAAAATATCAGGAGCAAGACCCCAGTTCCTGCCATCCAAACGTTGAACAATTCATGTAGGGCTGTTAGTATCATAATGCCATCCATAAAGCCGCATAGCCAACCAAGTGGCCATATAATATTGATAAAATTGAAACACAACTGTCAGATGAAAAGTCAAACATTGACAGTGAACATCCATATCACTTGAAAAAAAAACTAGACCAGGGCCCGTATTCACAAAGATCTGTATTCTTAGAATTTTTCTTAGAACAAAAGAAAATCCATGTGTGACAGGCTTATTAAATGATGTACATTTGCTTCAAATCTGTAAATGCCATTCATTACAAATATTATTCTAAATCTCCTAACCCTGCCCATAAAGCCTAAAATTAAAGTGCATTTAGATTGACTCATTCGTCTGTAAAATGTGATGTTAAGGTAACCAATCTTACACATACGTGATAAGTATTTCAAATTTGGAACTTGCTTTGCAATTGCAATATCTTCCTCAAAAGAAGAAACTAAATGCACGAATCTACAGAAGAATGGGTGAAAATTGAATTGAAATCTATATATTCTATTTATTTATTTAATTTTCCTGGGTTTTAACATCATTTTCAACATTATATAGGTTATATGATGTCGGGTAGTTTTATGTGCAGAGGAAATCAGTACACACAGTTGGTTAAGGTTCTGTACTGTAAACTGCCGACTATCGGTAAGCAACAACCAACTTTCTCACATAACGTCCAGGATTTGAACTGTAGACCTCAGAAATGGGAGGTGAGTGTGTTACCACTGCACCACCATGCCCCCACCGCGAAATCTAATCTAATATGAGCTTTTATAATGCTTAATCTACATCACTGATAGACTCTTAAATTGCAACTGTACATAAACATAATTGAATGGTCGTAGGTCCACTGACACAGGTAATACCTAAGAAGACACAGGAATCAGGGATAAAAAGGTAAGTCTTATAACCCTTGTGAAGAGGGACTCAGCCTTATATGAAGGGAAACATAGGTTCAGAAAGTTGGTCTACACAATATATGAATATGTTAAAAAATATATGTGGTATTTACAAACTTATCCCGTCAAAAGAGAGGACTTGAAGGAACTTCTAGTTTTTGCAACTGTGTCTGATGTTTCTAGACACAGAATATGGATGGGATTTTCCATTAAGGTATGGCTGACCATGTCTTAGAATTTGAATATTGAGGTAATTTCACAGAGGTTAATTGGTAAAATGATGATTTTATTATTTTCATACAGATGATATGCAATATGCCAGTAGGCAGTTGGGTTCGTTGATTATCACAGAATAACACTTCTGAGTGTACCAAATTTGAAGCAAAATTAGATAACTTTTAACCTGAGAAATGAGAATATGTGTAGTTTTCTGTCGATGCCACAAGTGGTTTATAATACAGAATCTTGATAAGTTTAGAATATACACTCACCAAACTACCCCTTAATACATATAACCAATAATCGATGTGTTGAAACCACTGCTACACTCAAAGTAGCTTGAGGAGACCCAAATAGTTACAGATCTGGCACTTTGGCAATTGGCATCGACTGACTGTCACTTTTGTTACTTTGAGTTAATATCTTACTTAAGCAATACCTGGGATTTACCTGGGGTCCCACATGCCTTAGCTATTGGCAGGGACAAAAATCTCCAAGTCTGAGTTTGAAAAGATTTGAATTTAAGTTTATAGGGTCAGTTGAAGAAAAGCAAAGCCACTTAGAAGGCTAGGGTCTGTTTTTGAAACCTATAAAATGCCTGTTATTAAACTGGCAAACCTGAACTTTGTTTACAATATGCAATCTTCTGCAACCAAATAAATCATAAACAGACCATGCAGTCTCCTGTCAGCTATTTTCCGTTATAAGTTTAACATTAGGCAGGTGTTTCCTCATTACCGACGACCTGTGTGTAATCAGCAGTTACTACCCTGTTACTAATATGAGATGGCATATATGTTGGACAATGATACTAAATAGGTACCCATATCCGTTTATGTGATAAGTCTATAAATCAGGTTTAACATGTTGCATATCTTAACATTTTTGGGAAATTGCAAAACATCACACAAGATAATGACAACCTGTCTACCGTCTAACATTAGTGACATGGGTGCCGAACCTGTTCCTCGCCTTGATTTTCCTTAAAGTCTTTGATGTAATTATGACACCAACATTAATGTTTGTAACATGCAGCAAAATGTATATATTAGCTTTTATATAGATGAGCAAATTTGACATACAGTGTATGTTAGTGTATGTGAGAAATCTTTGTCTCATCGTAAGTGTATGTGAAAAATCTTTCTCTCATCATAAGTGTATTTGAGAAATCTTTGTCTTCTCATCGTAAGTGTATGTGAGAAATCTTTGTATCATCATACTCAGGATATGGGTAACATAATCACTTCTTTAAGTGACAGGAAAGTTATGGCTTAAATTTATTTATTTGGGGTTTTAAGTTGCTTTTAACACTGTACAGGTCATATCACGACGGGTAGTTGGAAGGGCAGAGGAAACCAGTACATACAGTTTGCTAGGGTTCTGTACTATAAACTGCCAATCAACGGCAAGTAACTACCAGCTTTCCCACTTGAGGCCTTGCCAGGAATCAAACCCCAGCCTCAGAGGTGGGAGGCGAGAGTGTTACCACTCTGCCACTGTGGCCCCAGTTATGGCTTAAAAATCTATCCATTAAAAGTCTGAAAGAAAATAGTGTGATACACCACCATTGCTGATCAGGCAAACCCCATTGAAGAAACATAGCCTTACACTCTAAAACACTTACACGTGAAGATAAATAACCAGGAAAAAACTAAAAAATATCATTTTAAAAAGTTTAATTGATCATTTAAAAAGTCCTCAAAGCCTTTTTATTTTGCAAGCAATCAACAGGAGACACAGCCAAAATAAATAATTTTCCTATGTTTTTGTTGATCAAAACACTAGGAATTGTTTTTATTGTTTTTTCATTTTATTTCTTATACATAATGTTGTTTTCTAGCAATTTTTATCCCTGTTTTAGCAACCTCATCCCTTTCTATAACTGAATAAAAGTGCAGGCAATATACAGTGGAAATTCACTAACACTTTAGACAAAGTCAAAGGAAAGAATACATGCACTATCTGTTTACATATTATATACTGAAATATGAGGTACTGTCAAAACAAACGTAATCATAATCTCTCTACAAAATACAATAATATATATTTAAAAAGTAAGGTACTGTCAAAAATAATGTTCATTCTACTAGTGAGTTTCCTAGCTGGATTTGCAAATGTACAATCCAGACAAATTGCACATAATACAGGTGTAGAAAGCTGTATTTATACCTTTAACGTTCCACGTGATAATGATATGTGTCCACCAGGATCAATGGAACCTTCTGAAGTAAGAGCTGGTGGTTTGAAATGGACCATGGAGACGCAACACTCACAGATCAGTGAACAGCTCAGGAATCTAACACAAATGATCAGTGAACTCCATGGGCAAGCAGTGGGTGGGGGACAGGATGCCGAGAAAGAAAATCCTGCTCTCAAATCTGGAACACATTACACAAGATGGGGACATTCTGCTTGCCCCTCTACTGCTGATTTACTGTATACAGGTTGGTGTGTTAAACATTTCAGAACATATATTCCCCAAGCCACAAGTATCCACAATTACATAACTAAAGAATCTCTTCTGAGTTGCAGTATTATCAGAAAAGCTAGTTTATTACCCCAAGTATTCACTTTTATGCTAACTGTATTCTCCTGTATGTTAACTGTTAAAACTTCTCTACCTCTATGTGAAAACCTGGTTTAAAGTGACAGTGTAATATATAAACACAGGTAGCTGTATTGGTCAGCTAAAAACATGCTGTATTTACTAGAAATCACAGCTCCCAGTAAACATTAGAAACGTTGGTAAAAGGTTTAAATGTTTACAAACGTTTTTAAAGCCTATAAAAACCCTATCTCATGGTTTTCTAAACGCTTCCAAGTAAACATGTTTTATAAACATACTATATACAAATGTTTTTACTGAAAACATTGAGTAAACGTTTATAAAATAACTCAAGAAGCTAGGTTTGACTGGATACGTTTTTAAACATTCATAAAATAGCTGAAGAAATGAAGGTTATGCTGGAAATGTTTTTCAAACATTCATCATGAAATGGTTGATAAACAGTGCACATAAAATGTTTAAACAACATTCTTGATCAAATATTTTAAAAACTTTCTATCAAAACGTTTTTTAAACCCATATTTTCAGGATGCTGATCAAAACCTTCTCCTTCAAATATGTTAAAACAAAGATGGCGGTGGGCAATAATAGGGGATTTTAGAGGACTTGGCCAAATATTGCCCCACATGCAATCCCTAAAAGTAAGAATTGAATGGGGGCACAATTTTTAAGCCACTATCTTACAATTTTAGACATACAAATAATGTTTTCATTATTAGCAACCTTGAAAAGATATTAAATTTGACCTCTGACCCAATTATTATTCAGCCATTATGTTCATTTGTAACTTTTTCTTTAATTTATCATTAAACGTTTAATAAGCAGTATACATAAAACTTTTTCAAAACGTCCTATTGTAAATCGTTTTTTTACCTATCATTTTTATCCTTTGCCAAACAGTTCCAATCAATCGTTTTACAAAACCAAAAATGTTTACTAAGCTGTTATATTGATGTTTAACCACAATCTGCTACCATCAATTTTGCGTTCTAACACAACCATAAGAGGTGCTTTATTTTTATGTATATTGCCAAATTATTAAAATATATATATATATTTTATTTTCTTTAATATATTTTCATCATTTGCCTTGTCTTATACAAAATCACTTTGCATTGGCGTACTTTGGCACAAGATTTCTGTACAAAAGTGCTTGCACCTAATCTTCTGTCTATCTTATTAATATTCGTGATTGGTTAATCAATGAATAACTGCACTAAGCTGTATAATTCAAAAATTAATATTAATTTCAAGATAGAGTCAACTGAGACAAAACGATATATTTTAGCATAAGTGGTGTAAAGATATAAAATATAGATAAGAAATTTCTGTGTGATTTACTTTCATTGATCTCCTTATCTTACAGGTTATGCAGGAAAATCATTCTTTACCAAGGGGGGTGGCATAAATTACCAGTGTCTTCCAATGGATCCAGAATTCCCCCAAAATGCTGAAGCAGGGTATCACTCCCAGAGCTACATGTATGGTGTTGAGTATGAAAAGAATAGCTCACCAGTTTTTCCAGATGGACGGCATAATAATAATGTACCATGTGCTGTATGTCATGTCAATAACAGGGGTAAGCTACTGTGAATAACATTATCATTTCACTTTTCGGAAAGTAAAATTTAACTGGTTACCCACCGGTATTATCTCTAAAAGTGAGTTTAATTCCGGATCATGTTGTAATTGATATTCACTGGGTCAAAGGCCATGGTGAGGATTCTATGTACCGTCCAACAGATTGTTTTTTTCAACTGTGGTTCACTATAAATGATCTATAGGTCATGTATTATTTAAAAATATATTTCAGCTGTGAGAAGTAATTGTTTGTAAACCAGTATTTAATTCTTAGGTGAAAACATCATGATTCCTGCCAAGGTCACTTGCCCCGCTGGATGGACAAAGGAATATGAAGGTCTGTTAATGGCCCAACATCACACACATCATGCTTCAAACTTTGTCTGTGTAGACAAAGAGCTGGAGATATTATCAGGTGGTTCAAGTGATCAAAATGGAGGGCTGCTCTATGTTGTTGAAGGAGTGTGTGGATCTCTACCTTGTCCACCGTATCAAGATGGTTTTGAATTGACATGTGTTGTCTGTACCTTATAAAGATAAAATATTTCATGTTTAACAATGGCCTTCATCTTCCTACTGCAAAAGGTCAATGGTGAACTGGCATTACAACAGACTTAATGGTACTGTGTATGATAACTCCAAACAAATTGTGTATCAGTAGTCTGATTAAACATGTACATATATTTCCTTTGATTAGAAATGTAATGGCACAAACAGAACCTTTAATTCATAATTTCAATGCAACTTATCTTTCTAACTTACACTGAGGCTCAATTCGTGTGACATATCAAAGTTTTGCAAAAATTATCTTGTGTCTGTAATCGATTACACAAACAACTAACAAAATTATGATTCTGCATAAGTTATCAAAAGTATTTATAGACTGTACTTATTAAACATACTTTTTGTTTGTGGTGATTTAAAGTGTGTGCTTAATTGTTAAGCAAAATGCAAATATTGCAAATATCACATTGGTCTTGCTCATGTCATATGTAAAGTGTTTGAGGGAACAGTAATTCCTCTTGTTCATACCAGCCCTGGGGTAATTACAGAAAATAACAAAAGTGAAGAATGAAAATGTAGAAATATTTCAGCATCACTGAATGTGAACTGACTTATATATTCTATGCAGCTTTGTAAATTACATTTATTCCCATTAGACAGTGTATGCAAAATACATAATTAATGTAATCAGAATTAATATGCACCTAAAAACACCGATACTGCTACAAGGTTTTAAAATAATAATTTTTTTAAAAATCAGCAATCAATGATCAGGTGCTAGGGATCACCACTGAGGAAACATTAGCTAATAATATCAAGAGACAATTACGATAAATAACTTAAGAGATAAAACTTTTATCACTTGCAAAAAAGACCTATACTTTCAGAAGGATACACAGCTAAAATGAATCCATGTTATCCCTCTTCTTGGCCAATAAAAACACCTGGAGCTGATTTTATAGCTTTGTGACAAAACATCTGTGTTTGTTTTCTATCCATGTTTATCCTCATTTTTATCAACCTCATCCGCCACTGCAACTGTATAAAAGTGCAGCCACTTTCACATATAAATCACAAGGATATCCATTCACTAAAATCAGCATACATTCATAATCTCTCTACAAAATACAATAATATATACTTAAAAAGTAAGGTACTGTCAAAAATAATGTTCATTCTACTAGTGTGTGTCCTAGCTGGATTTGCAAATGTACAATCCAGACAAATTGCACATAACACAGGTGTAGAAAGCTGTGTTTATACCTTTAATGTTCCACGTGATAATGACATGTGTCCACCAGGATCAATGGAACCTTCTGAAGTAAGAGCTGGTGGTTTGAAACGGACCATGGAGACGCAACACTCACAGATCAGTGAACAGCTCAGGAATCTGACACAAATGATCAGTGAACTCCATGGGCAAGCAGTGGGTGGGGGACAGGATGCTGAGGAGGAAGGTCCAGCTTTTAAATCTGGAACACATTATACAAGATGGGGACATTCTGCTTGCCCTTCTACTGCCAATCTACTATATACAGGTTTGTGTCTTAAACATTTCAGAAAGTATGTCTCTCAAACCAAAGATCTCAATTCATCAGATGAACTGATTTTGTCAAAAACAAAATTGCTTCAGTAATTGACAATATAACCAATGATTGTAGCTTAACTTAGTTGCTTGTAAAAAAATGTTTTAACTGAAGTTGTAAAACTAGTTTAACTTCTTGTGCAGTTTCCTTAATAAAGTATTTTTATTTTGTTCAACATATTTGAGAGTAAATATATTAGGTTTGATCAAATAACCAGCCGTTGGGTGGATTTTATAAACAAACCAAAAAACTTTGAAAAATCAACACCAACCTCAGTTATTTTTACGTTGTTTAAGGCATCTACTCGACTCATAAGTTGATATTTTTTGGTATGTTATGAACACGCTGTTTAAACTGAATGGCAGTTTCTGTTTTCTCTTGGAAGTGTAGGTAATCAAAGCAATCTGAATCCAATGTTTGAGCAATGTGCATCATCCACGGCATTTACTTTGTGCAACCTTAATTCACTCTAACAACCCTACCTTAGAACAATGATTCCAACATGATGTTTTCTTTGTTATTCAAGATATCCTACAATTTATTTTTTCCAGACGTTGAGATAGGTGACAAGTCTGGCGTATTAATAGACAGTATAACACTGTCCTTGATATAAAATAATTGTAATAAATGGATGTTTTGTATATATTGGCTTTAAATACAAAGATGGTGTTGTTGGTAACACACTTCACTCCCATCTCTGAGATCACTGACCCTGTGTCGAAAGTTGGAAGTTGCTTAATTACCTGCAGTTAACAGAGCAGAATCTTGACCACCTAGTACACTACTCTTAATGCTACCCGTCGTGATATATTCTAAACAATGTGTGGACAACGATGTTTGAGCCATATAAACTGGATCAAATCAGACACAAAGAACACGTGATTGTAATCTAATTGAAAGGTTTTTTGCACTGTATAATCTGTAAATATTTACAATCTAAATAAAGGATTTACCAATATTTTAAGCTAACATTTTGCACGAAAAGAGCAAGTTTGGCTCTACTTGTCAATAAATCTAGCACAAAAGAAAACCCATACAAACGATAAAAATATTTTTGCTAGAATTGTAATTTTAAACACGCCTCATGATCTGGTCCCACATTTAGAGCACGTGGAGTTCCATGTGGAAACTAGGTAATCATGGCAATTTCACTGTTAACAAACCTTTGTACATAAAATATGCTTGATAGCATTAGTGTATTGCTTGTTCATGTTATAAAAATCATATCATAAGCTGTTAGCATAATGCACTTAAACATGGGGTCCGGAGCCAAAGCCAGATGGGCTCACCTACCTTTTGTTGTGGTTCAACCATATTCGACCCACTTTATATTTTGGTTGGATGCATTTATTGAGTAGGACGTCTTTGATGTAAATTGACGCAACGCTGTAAGCGATTTGCAAACGATAGCCCTTTTTTAACAAGAAAGTTTGAAAAGTAGTTGCTACCTCTGTATTAAAAGCTGTATTAAATATATGTATATAACATTGGAGGGATTAGAGGGGCAGACATGGACAGTGGACTGATCTGTAAGTTCTAGAAAGTGTATCACCCAGATACGAGGTTTCTTTTTAAAGATGTTAATGCAAAGTAGTCAAGCAGATATAAAATACATAGAGACACCACCGTAAAGAAGTGTGTGACCCAGTTTACACATAAAGGCTTTAACATCAGCATACAACTAATCTCTGTATGATGAGCTTATATCTCCTAACATGTATGGCTTATTTATGAATAACACACATTTGTGTAAATGTTTCAACAAGACAAAGTCGACCCTTGAGCAAGGCTACACTTAGTTTTCCAACTTTTACGTTAGCATAGCTTCTTCAAACACGAGCAATTGCTTTGTTTGGAGCACTACCTAAAAAGCTGAATTGCCAAAACTTGAACAGAACTTTCAAGAAACAGTTCTAAAGACTATATTCTACTGGTTTGAACTTTATTATTACCTCTAATCTCTTCTTACTTTTGGAGTTATGGAGGTTATTAAATAAACTTATGAATTAATAGCTAGAGGGTTGTCTTTAATCCACTGACACCAAATTTAAACGAGTTCTTTGAAATGACATGCAACCAAAATACACTCAGCTGACAATACTTTTTTCTACCTTTCCAATCCTGATATTTGATCAGTGGATTATGTTTCATGCTTTCTGATTGATTATATGTTTTAATTTATTTGTTACTTTCACTTTGCGCCGATTTAAACTTTTAAACCTTTTACATTTTAAGAATGAGCCCAGTTACTCAAGCAAGTTGTACAATCTACCATTTATTATAGATTTTAAGCCAGAGAATAGAGAGTAGTACATCTACTTATTCTTTATTTTAACCTTTGGCCTTTCCAAGACAAATATATAAAAATAGTATGAGAGATGCCCGTACCCCACAGCCTGGGGAAATAGCTTTCAATACCATGATATATAGAACCTAACCAATGTCCCTACCAAGTGTCAACGTTCTACATCTTACGGAATCCAAGAAATAGCCCGGACAAGACTTTAAAACTCAGGGTCACTATGACAATGTTAAAGCTCAAATCAAGATTGTAGCATGATGTGTCACACCGACAACCTCTAAGCAATGTCCCTACCAAACATCAACCTCCTACGCTTAATGGTTTCAGAGATATTGCCCAGACAAAATTTTAAAGGTTAAGGTCTCTACGGTAAGATCAAAAATCAAATCAAGGTCACATAATGACATTGCACACCTACAACTCCCGACCAATGTCCTTACCAAGTATTAAGTTCCTACACCTTACAGTTTCCGAGATATAGCCCGGACAAGATTTTAAAGGTCAAGGTCACTACAGTGATGCCAAAGGTCAAATCAAGGGCAAACCATGACGTTGCACACCTACAACCCCCCACCAAAGTCCCTACCAAGTATCAACTTTCTACACCTTACAGTTTCCGGAATATAGCCCGGATAAGATTTTATAGGTCAAGGTCACTAAAGCAAGGTCAAAGGTCAAATCAAGGTCACACCATGACATTGTATACTTACAACTCCTAACCAATAACCCTACTAAGTATCAACTTCCTACACCTTATGGTTTCCAAGATATAGCCCAGACAAGATTTTATAGGTCAAGGTCATGACCGCAAGGTCAAAGGTCAAATCAAGGTCAAACCATGACGTTGCTCCCCTATACCTCCTACCCAATGTCCCTACCAAGTACCAACTTCCTACACCTAACGGGTTTTGAGGTACAGCCCGGACAAACTTTTTCCCGCCAAACGCCCACCTGCCCGGCCGCACACCTTCCCATCCGGACAGCATGGGTGAAAACAATACCCCGACAGCCCTTAAGGGCTGTGGGGTACTGATAATATCATTGGATATTATTTACATATACACAATCTCCTTACATGACAGGGTATGCAGGCAAATCCTTCTATTCCCAAGGAGGTGGAATCGACTATCAGTGCCTGCCAATGGATCCAGAATTCCCTCAAAATGCTGGAGCAGGTTATCAGTCACAAAGCTACATGTATGGTGTTGAGTATGAAAAGCACAACTCTCCAGTATTTCCAGATGGACGACATGATAACAATGTTCCATGCGCTGTATGTCATGTTGATCAAAGAGGTAAGTCATAACATATGACATCATAATTCAGTAATTTAAAGGGTCTTCACTATTAGAAAATATTGAATCAAGAACCAGTGATACATCAATTCAAACGAAATGAAAGAGGGCAAGTTATTGACCAGATGTGTATTCATCCGTCACGTCAGAGATTCATCTCTATGGGCATTGGTTTAAAACTAGGTCATACCACATAATATATTCACAGCTGTTGATACAGACATAAATTTATTTATTTATTTGGGGTTTTACGTCGCTTTCAACACTGTACAGGTCATATCACGACGGGTAGTTGGAAGGGCAGAGGAAACCAGTACATACAGTTTGTCAGGGTTCTGTACTGTAAACTGCCGACCAACGGCAAGCAACTACCAGCTTTCCCACTTGAGGCCATACCAATAACCAAACCCCGGCCTCAGAGGTGGGAGGCGAGAGTGTTGCCACTCTGCCACCGGGGCCCTGATACAGACATAAAAGCCACATTCTTACAACCAGTTCATATCTTTTGGAGGGAAAAAAACTAATGTCAAAATCAGACTATATTTTTATGGTTTTAGTGTTCGCCAGGCGAGATGTGTTTTTTATTTCACAACGGACCGATAGTTAAATATTCTCGATTTTTTACAGCTTGCTGGTCTGTATCTGTTTTCATTGCCATTTTATACAATTTTAGTTTAGCAATATTCATTGTCTGCACATACTACCTCTTTTAACTTGTCAGAATTGTAAATAATTGCTCTTTCGGGTATTATCACCCACTGGACATTTCCTGCGGATTTTACATACTGTTTTAACAATCTCACATACTGTAGTAATTCAACCTAATAATTTTAAACAACCTAATAACATTAAACAAATCATACAAATTGTTTTGATATTCTCTGTAAAATACTGTAAAATTTCAACCTAACAATATCATACCTTGTCCATACTAATCTTGCACCAATCTTTTACTGTTCCTATACTTACTCATCCATGGTTTGCTGTTTAGACAGGTTAGTACATAGAAAAGGTAGGTCCGTCTTTTTCTAGTTTCTTTATTTTGGTATTCCTTTTTGGACATGCATTGCACTTTCTGGCTCTGTCTTTACTTTTTGCTGGTTGCTCGGGCAACCAACATCACCACTGACGACCCTTCCACAACACCAATTCCTGTTGCCTCAAATTTGCATTTTTCTTTTTCCGCCTTTTCCACCATACATTTTGAGTCTGGCATTCACCCATGTTTGAACAGGGTCAACTATGCCTTTTTGGCTATACAAGGACATATTCATAGGGTAACACATTCTTACAAACATGTTAGCCCATGGGTGTCCCTCTTGTTGATCCTCTCAGGGGATGTCAGTATTAATCCTGGCCCTAACACTAGCCTTTTAACCAGGAGTCTGATAAACATCAGATCCATCAGAAACAAGTCTGTTGCTCTTGCAGACTTCATTAATAGCAACAAGTCTGATATTATTGCGGTCACTGAGACCTGGCTTCGACCGGATGACACAGACAGCTTTATAGCAAGTGTCACTCCTCCAGGTTACAAATGAAATGTACTCATGTTCCACGCCCGGATGGGAGAGGTGGTGGTGTCGGGATGACATTGATTTTAATGTCCTACCTCAACCGTGTTTCAATACTTTTGAGTCCATATCTGTTCACCTATCCACGGGCAATGCCCAGGACATTGTTTTTCATACTGTGTATAGGCCCCCAAAGTTTCCAAAGCCAATTTCATTGAGGATTTCAGCTCCTTCGTCGAAGGTGCTGCTTTATCATGTTGTGAAAATATAATATTGGGTGATTTAAATCTACACCTGGATAAACAGGATGGTTGGTCGCAGAAATTCAATGACTCCCTCTGTCAATACAATTTCACCCAAATTATTGATTCCCCAACGCACATTCACGGCGATATATTAGATGTCGTATGTGTGAGGGACACCTTCTCAAAGGCAGTCTGTGTCATGGTTACAGCTGGGCTATCTGACCATCTTGCCATCACTTTCTTGGTCAATATACCTATCAAGGCTCCTTGCAAATTTAGGCAAGTTAATACTCGGAAAATTCACAAGACAAACATCACTGACTTCAGAGAGGATATCCTGAATTCTGATCTAATCAAACATCCTCACACAAGAGCCAGTTTGCTCAGTCACCAATATTTCGACACCTTGCGCAACATTTTAGACAAGCATGAACGAATCAAGAGGAAAATGGCTCCATCACACCCTGACAAAGGCTTTGTGAATTCGGACATCCTCTCAGCAAAGCGTCTGAAGCACAAGTGTGAGCGAGTATGGTGCAGTAACAATTCTGCAGTCAACCGGAGTAGATATCGAGCTGCTGTCAACCGCTACAGTTTCCTACTGGAACAGTCAAGACGCAGGCACTATTTTACAGTTATTTTAGACAAACATGAACCAATCAAGAGGAAAATGGCTCCATCACACCCTGACAAAGGCTTTGTGAATTCGGACATCCTCTCAGCAAAGCGTCTGAAGCATAAGTGTGAGCGAGTATGGTGCAGTAACAATTCTGCAGTCAACCAGAGTAGATATCGAGCTGCTGTCAACCGCTACAATTTCCTACTGGAACAGTCAAGACGCAGGCACTATTCTACAGTTATTGCTGAAAATAATGGGAACCCCAAGGCTCTGTGGAACACTTTCAAGAAAATCTTGCACAAATCTTTAACTATCATCCTACCTGATCATATTAGTCCTATCGACTTAGCTAACACTTTTGGACATTTTTTTAGTGACAAAATTGCGAAAATCAGAATTGCACTAAAGTCATCATTGCCTGTTTCCCTCACAAGACCGAATAGTAACAGCACCGCCCTGTCCTCTTTTGAGCCTGTATCTGAGGGCAACATCCTCAAAATCATAAAATCATCATCCACCAAATCATGTGACCTGGACCCAATACCTACCGCACTAGTCAAAGAGTGTGCGGACATTTTGGTCACTTCAGTAACCAATATTATAAACTACTCACTCAGAGAAGGGAGTTTCCCACACTGCTTGAAAACCGCATATGTTACCCCCCTTCTCAAGAAACCTGATTTAGACAGAAATCTCCTCAAAAATTACAGACCGGTATCCAACCTCAGTTTTATATCCAAACTGATTGAAAAAGTAGTGGCTAAACAGTTAAATGATTATATCGATAGTGCGGGGCTCTCCAATGTCAACCAATCCGCCTACTGGAGACTCCATTCCACAGAATCAGCACTCCTGAAAATCCAGAATGACATTGCTGCTTCGATGGACTCTGGTAAGGCTGTTGCACTCACATTGCTGGACCTCTCAATGGCATTCGACACTATCGACCATGACATTCTTTTTAATTCCCTCAGGGATTAGTTTGGGGTTGATGGCACTGTGTTGAGGTGGATAAAATCCTATCTTTCAAACCGCAAACAAAAGGTTAAACTAGGTAATAGCTTTTCAGATGTTTTTTTACTCCCATATGGTGTGCCCCAGGGCTCTGTCCTGGGCCCCCTTCTGTTTACCCTCTATACTACTCCTCTCAGTAATATCATTTCCAATTTCAACGTCACCCACCATCTAAATGCCGATGACACCCAAATATATCTAGCACTGGACCATAGGAACTTCGATTCCAGTTTTGCTGAGCTTACTGAGTGTCTCACATATGTCCAAAACTGGATGGCTGGTGTAAAACTTAAACTCAACCCCGAGAAAACTGAATTTATTATCATTAGTGATAGACAAGCCAGAGAGTCCCTCATCAACAAATTCCCTACTCAACTTCTTGGAAATTCTATCTCCCCTACCGATACAGTCAAGAAATTAGGTGTTACTTTGGACTCCGGAAACACGTTTACTAGTCACATAACCAATGTGTGTCCCGCCTGTTACTACCACCTTAAGGACCTAAGACGCATCCGTAAATTCCTCAGTGTGGATACTGTAGCTTTGCTTGCAAACTCAATGATCAGCAGTCGACTTGACTTCTGCAATTCCCTACTTTATGACGTAAGTAAATACAATGTAGTGAAACTCCAAAAGATTCAAAATGCCCTTTGTAGAATTGCTTTTAGACTTGATAGCACTAGCCATGTCACTCCCTTTCTTCAAAAACTACACTGGCTCGCTATCACATACCGCATCTTGTTTAAGTACAATCTAATTACTTTCAAGGCTATCAAATTCTCTCAACCCATATACCTATCATCCTTGATCAAAACCAGTTGTTTAACATGTGGAAATTGTCTTTCTCTTTCCTCAGTCTCTCACAAAAAGACCATTGGTAGGCGAGGTTTTGCAAAGGCTTCCCCCACAGAATGGAACAGACTCCCACAATCAGTACGATCACAACAAACAATAACAGGTTTCTTTAGCCAGCTAAAGACCTATTTGTTTAGACTAGCATATCCTCCACCATAGTACATCTCCCTGGCGGGCGCTAATTTTGCATCTCGACCTGATACGTCCCTGGACTTTCCTTTTTTGACCTCAAGTGCATTAGAGGATGCTACATCAATTTTGCGCTATATAAATGTTTCTATTCTATTCTATTCTATAAAATATGACAAGCATGAACCAATCAAGACAAGCATGAACCAATCAAGAGGAAAATGGCTCCATCACACCCTGACAAAGGCTTTGTGAATTCGTACATCATCTCAGCAAAGCGTCTGTAGCACAAGTGTGAGCGAGTATGGTGCAGTAACAATTCTGCAGTCAACCGGAGTAGATATCGAGCTGCTGTCAACCGCTACAGTTTCCTACTGGAACAGTCAAGACGCAGGCACTATTTTACAGTTATTTTAGACAAACATGAACCAATCAAGAGGAAAATGGCTCCATCGCACCCTGACAAAGGCTTTGTGAATTCGGACATCCTCTCAGCAAAGCGTCTGAAGCATAAGTGTGAGCGAGTATGGTGCAGTAACAATTCTGCAGTCAACCGGAGTAGATATGGAGCTGCTGTCAACCGCTACAATTTCCTACTGGAACAGTCAAGACGCAGGCACTATTCTACAGTTATTGCTGAAAATAATGGGAACCCCAAGGCTCTGTGGAACACTTTCAAGAAAATCTTGCACAAATCTTTAACTATCATCCTACCTGATCATATTAGTCCTATCGACTTAGCTAACACTTTTGAACATTTTAGTCCTGGGCCCCCTTCTGTTTACCCTCTATACTACCTCTCTCAGTAATATCATTTCCAATTTCAATGTCACCCACCATCTAAATGCCGATGACACCCAAATATATCTAGCACTGGACCATAGGAACTTCGATTCCAGTTTTGCTGAACTTACTGAGTGTCTCACATGTGTCCAAAACTGGATGGCTGGTGTAAAACTTAAACTCAACCCCGAGAAAACTGAATTTATTATCATTAGTGATAGACAAGCCAGAGAGTCCCTCATCAACAAATTCCCTACTCAACTTCTTGGAAATTCTATCTCCCCTACCGATACAGTCAAGAACTTAGGTGTTACTTTGGACTCAGGAAACACCTTTACTAGTCACATAACCAATGTGTGTCTCGCCTGTTACTACCACCTTAAGGACCTAAGACGCATCCGTAAATTCCTCAGTGTGGATACTGTAGCTTTGCTTGCAAACTCAATGATCAGCAGTCGACTTGACTTCTGCAATTCCCTACTTTATGGCGTAAGTAAATACAATGTAGTGAAACTCCAAAAGATTCAAAATGCCCTTTGTAGAATTGTTTTTAGACTTGATAGAACTAGCCATGTCACTCCCTTTCTTCAAAAACTACACTGGCTCCCTATCATATACCGCATCTTGTTTAAGTACAATCTAATTACTTTCAAGGCTAACAAATTCTCTCAACCCATATACCTATCATCCTTGATCAAAACCAGTTGTTTAATGTGTGGAAATTGTCTTTCTCTTTCCTCAGTCTCTCACAAAAAGGCCATTGGTAGGCGAGGTTTTGCAAAGGCTTCCCCCACAGAATGGAACAGACTCCCACAATCAGTACGATCACAACAAACAATAACAGGTTTCTTTAGCCAGCTAAAGACCTATTTGTTTAGACTAGCATATCCTCCACCATAGTACATCTCCCTGGCGGGCGCTAATTTTGCATCTCGACCTGATACGTCCCTGGACTTTCCTTTTTTGACCTCAAGTGCATTAGAGGATGTTACATCAATTTTGCGCTATATAAATGTTTCTATTCTATTCTATTCTATAAAATATGAAAAGGAATTGCCCTACAACATTTTACAAGCTATAATCCCTGTGGTATTCAGTTGCACATGTGACATTCACTTGCGGGTTCTTCCATTATGTCCTCAGCTGTTGGGAGGGATATGAAAACCATGACTACAAATTTTTGCTTTTGCTATGTTTTGCTTTTTTATGTTGACTACTTCTAAGATATTGACAGATTTAAATAAACACATCAAAACCCCTGTACTGGATTCAATACTTTATTTCCTAGTCCCATTTTCTAAGTTTTGTGAGATCTTGTGCTATTAGATAATGTTCACACACATGTTACATGAAATATAACTAACGTATATTTTTAAATGAGAGGGGTGTATATGTTACAGTGAATTGGTGTAATCAGTTAAGAAGCAAATACATTCAAATTTAGACATAAATAAAACTCAGTAATTAATATGGGATGTATTATTTTGTATACCACACAAAAAATGTTATAAAAGACTGAAAAGATCATTTAGAAATCATATTAGTCTATACAAAACCTAAACTAATTAAAACAAATGATATATTTTCAAATATATCATTTCACAAATTTCCTAAAATTAATCAAGGTTTCTTGTAAAATCCTGTTAGATTATACAAAACCTTTACTGAAATGCACAATAATTGACTAATTCAAATTTAAAATGTAATTTCACAAATTCCCTAAAAACATTAGGGATTTCACGAATTCCCTAGAGATTTTAGGGAATTCATGAATTCCCTAAAAATGTTCAGGGAACTCGCGAATTCCCTGATTACACAAATTCACTGTAACATATACACCACAGCCACAAGTATTCTGAAAATACAGAGATAAAATATATTTATTGAAATATACATGGTCTTTGGCTCATGTAACTTATAAAACATAAAAAATATCCAAATCAGGAAATAACCATTCATGATCCACTATTCTTTTTCAGGTGAAAATATCATGATTCCTGCCAAAGTAACTTGCCCCACAGGATGGACGAAGGAATATGAAGGTCTCTTGATGGCCCAACATCACACACACCATGCTTCAAACTTTGTCTGTGTAGACAAAGAACAAGTGGTTTTAATAGGTGGCTCAAGCAATCAAAATGGAGGGCTGCTCTATGTGGTTGAAGGGGTATGTGGATCTCTGCCTTGTCCACCATACCAAGATGGTTTTGAATTGACCTGTGTTGTGTGTACCTTGTAATTTTTTTTAGGAATGATCTTCACTTTAGTATTTCAAAATGTTATTTCAGCCCAGACTCAACACATATTGCATATTGGTGGTGTGTATCTCAATTTTGATGTGTACTTCTTTTGATTCAGATCCACATTAGCTTAATAACTTTTTGTTGCAGTCTTTGCAATTTACCTTAAATAGAAAATTTTATTTGGGTGATCAGAATCACTCAACATACAGTTTACAGAGGTATAATCCTTCTAGTTGCTATCCTGATTGTTAATAGACCAATTTTACTGTGAATTTCTCGTTTTTACTAAATTTATGGTGTTTGCTGAATGACCAAGCAAAACAGTAGCCAACACTGCACATAAATATCAAATTTTTGCATTTGACTAGTTTTGCATGAAAGTTATTCCTCTGTCTGTGGACATTTGTTGGATCTAATTCATCAATTGTATGTTGAAGTTCCTGCTGTTTTGTAAATGATGAGAGGGAAATAAAGAGGTTAATTTTAATATTTTAAAGGTTTCAAAGTTCAAACTTAATCTGGATAAAAAAACCTCTGCAATACTTGTGTTCATGAAAAAATAATGTAGTCTCTGCAACTCTGCAACTGTGCAAGTTTTAACTTGTATTGAATATGTAGCCTTTGTTTATTTTTTATTTAGTTTAACTACAACTTGTTTCTCTATGTATTGTTTGTACTTGTGTGAATACATGAATAAATTAGTGTATTCGTGTGGATAAATGAATAACTTTATGTTAAAATTTAGAAAAAAACATTACAGTTTTTCATGTGAAAAAACCTGGTTCCATATTCAAAAGCTGGGCCTGACTTTTACGTCAGGAATGATTGCAATAGAAAAGTTGCAAAAATGCCAGAAAAATGGGGGGATTAAAATGTATCACGAACCTGGCCTTTGGGATCAGACTAAGAACTACTAAATATTTTTGGAAACCGATCCTGACTATTCCTGACCAAATTTGGGAGTCCCAGGAATTTTAATGGAATTTTAATAGGATCAGATATATTGGTGATAGAGTGTGACAGGTTCAGAGCCCCGACCGTAAGGACTTGTCAGTAATAAAATGAACAGTCAGGAGATGGCAAGCTTGAAACCACTTCATTTCACCCTTTTTGGTGAAAAGCGTTAGAAAGTCCCACGCTGTACAACTTCAATACGACTTAATGTAACAGCAAATATAATTAAGACATATTGATGATGACACTTAATTTTATTCAATCTTAGTTTTGAGAAGCAAAGTTGCCGTGTTTTCTGTATTCTGTCTACTTTTGCTGACCTTAATGATTTTTCTTCCCAACATATACAATTGTGAATCTGGTCAGGAATCCAAAAATGACAAGAGCTTGAGGCCAAAGTATACAGAAAAATATATAACAACCATTTTTTATAGTCATCTGACCTGTTAGCGTCTGCCTTTTCCAGTGATTGTAAGTACATGGAGCGTCAAGTGATCGGATTCACAGAAATGACAGAATTTTGTTCAGTGGGTTTTGTTTTAGCCCTGGCATCTGCACATAAAACCTGACCCATAACTGTCAAACTTTGTGACCAGTTTTCACCAATGTTGGTGTAAAGATGTATCCCATGTCGCCATGGCAATGTTTTTAATTGAAATTTTCCTAATTGGTGATTTGCAGACTACTGTATATCCTAAAGACACCTACCTCTCATTAAGTTTTAGCCAAGATCCCAATAAAAGTCTGTGGCAACAATCATTATTTAGCCCTTCAAGTTTTCAGATTTTGTTTGTTGTCACAGACTGAACGCTTTCACAGAGTTTTGTCAAATTATGTGAAAAAGTATATACCTAATACATCGCCTGCTATATTTTTGAACATTATCCGAAAAGAAAACGAAAAGATAACTTGTGCCACAACCAATTTAGCTGAAATTTGTCTTCGTGACTGTGCAACAGACTAAATAGATTAATTGTTTATTAGGGTTTGTGCATGATCAAACAGACTCTTGTTATGGCATTCATTTGTGTTGAACTTTTCAGGTTTAAGTATGTTGTATCACAACCTTAACTCTTTTCCAGATTTTCAAAAAATGTTGTGAAAATATGCACCCTAATTACATCTTTAAATATTTTAATTTTGACCATTATCCAGTAATGGTTGTTTCCATGGGAACCATTTTTCATTTAATATTGAGGCTTTTAAATTTTTTGGTCTCAGATTCAACCCTTTCGGAAGGTGTTCACTAAATTTGGTAGCCTAAAGATATCCACAATTTTACCCCATTACCCAATAGAAACTGTTGTCATTGCAACCATTTTTTGTCCTGTGCTTCTGTTCTTGTCGTCACTTGATCTCTGTGCCTAGGACTGTTTATAGGAAAGGAACGTTTATAGCCAGGATCCAATAAAAATAAGGTAACTTATTAACTTGATAACCAATTGTATTTCTGTATATACAGAAAGGTAAACAAATCCTGGTTGTAGGCTGACCTTCATCTTACATTTATTACTGGCAAGGGATGCAGAAGACTGGTGTGTGACTTAAGTATGTCATACAATGCAATTTATGTGATTTTATTTATGTGCACCTGTGATGTGATGAAAGGTTGATGAGTATCCAGTAGTAGTAATGTATTGTCCCAGACAATGACTGGATAGTGTGGGGGCTACGGTGGCAGGGTGGTAACACTCTCGCCTCCCACCTCTGAGGCCGGGGTTCAGTTCACGGCTCTACATCAAGTGGGAAAGGTGGTAGTTGCTTGCCTTTGGTCAGCAGTTTACAGTACAGAACCTTGAACAACTGTATGTACTGGTTTCCTCTGCCCTTCGAACTACCTGTTGTGATATGACCTGTACAGTGTTGAAAGCGACGTAAAACCCCAAATAAATGAAATGACTGGATAGTGTGTCACAATTATATGGACAAACAAGGCCGAAAAGTTCTTCAGTCCATATGCGCAACCTGCACAGCCATCAAAGACATGAGTAGTGTACTAGAATTTATGGAAGTCTTGTAACATGAAGAAATTCTAACTCGTACACATTCCATAGTTGGTCTAGAACTCAGACAGTAACCCATCCCAGTACTAACGTAACACATTGCCACTTAACTGAAGTGAAGTGAAAGATACTCATCACACTACGCCACATTTCATGAAAGTCCGGAGACAAAAAAAAGAAACAAAGTTATTCCTAGAAGCATGTGCTTCGCTAGAGCTCGCACTTCAAAATTAAACAAAATTTCAAAAGAGTATCAGACAGAAACAACAGTGAGCCTGAATCAGAACAAATGCAGGCAGTAAAATAAAAGAAATTAAAATAAATATTCTTTCTGTATAATTTAATAAAAGTTGTTGATAACCTATATTTTTACACAATATATTTTATACAGGAATGCTTACTAAAGTAATGATGGCTTTGACTTTTATTACATTACTAACATCCAGAGTTTAGCCTTTGTACAAATATCTGATACATGTTAAGGGTAACAACGTATACATGAGTTATTAAAAAGCCCATATGTTAATGGTAACAACGTATACATGAGTTATTATTAGTTACTATTCCCTAGACGGGAAGCATATCATCATAAAGAAGCCAAAGAAATCAGGCAGTGACAATTACAACTACAAGGGCTTCCTTTCCCCGGTGCTGCTAGCTCTGGTCAATGCAGAATACAGATACCTGTGGATACATTGTGGGGCTAGTGGATATTCATCAGATTTTCAACAGAGGCAATTTCAGGGAGAAGATCCAGGATAGCAGCTTGGGGAACCTGGCACCTGAACCACTGGGAGAGGAAAGGCCAGATTTGCAGTACTTCTTCCTGGGTGATGACACCTTCGCCTTGATGCCATGGGTGCTGAACCCCTACAGCAGAAGACAACTCACAAGGGAAGAAAGAACAGCCAACTAGATGATTTCAAGAGGCAGGAGGGTGGTGGAGAACGCTTTTGGAATATTAGTGAGCAAAATCAGGGTACTACTGGGCACCAGGTCCAAAGCCCAAAGGTTGTCAGAGACATTGTTTTTACATTTTTGGTAGTACACAACATGCTGAGGAAACACCAGGGTGGAGCAAATAGGGCACCAACAATAGGAAATGATGTAGCAGCCTTACAAAATGAAGAGGTGGTGCATATGCCAGAGAACAACTATGGAAATCCTTCGAGGGAGGGCAAACATCAGAGACCTACCAAAGGACTACTTCAATCACATGGGGCATTGGCTTGGCAGAGGAAAAGATCTAAGATGTGTCAACCAACAACCCTGGGGGCAGAGGAAGCTGGCACCTATCAGTCCTTTTCAGGACTCCCCAATTATTCCAAGAACTTTTATTTTAGCTGGTGTTGCTCAAATGTCAAATGGGCTGAGGCTGGGCTGGTGGGCTGATGGTCGCTGATGTTCTTGCTGTTTAGTGGTGGTTGGAGTTGAGGCAGTTTGTTGTTGCGAGTTGGGTGGTAAACACAGCTGCAGTGTGTCATTCTGTTGGTAGCTCATCACAGATTGAAGATTTCCAAAGAAGCTTGAGAGTGCTGATATGTTGTTGATTGTCTTTATCTGTGACAGAGAAAACTAATGGTGGATTGAACTGCTTCGTCAGGGTCAATGTGAAGGTTAGTTGTCTTGGAGGTCCAGCCTGTTCGTCAACTACTAGAAAGGAAATCTGCTGCCCTCTAGGTTGCTGCTGCTATCCTTTAGTTGTTACTTGGCTCTGCTGAGTGGGTTGATTGACCTGCCTTGCTGGCATCTGAGTCTCTGGCATGGTTAAGATATATTCCCTTCCAGCTGGTACTGGTTAATGTGGCTGTGGAAATGTCTGTGGCACAAATGTTGAAGTTGCACTTGAGCTCCTTGAGAGTGTCTGTTGCTGTGGTTGCTAAGGCTGACGTCTTCTTTACCCTTCTCTTATTGAAGGGAAGTATCCAAGTCAGGTCGGGTAAGTTTTAAGACAGGCAGGTTACTTTTCAAGTATGGACTGTTAGTGTGGACAGCCTGTCGGGAGGTGGAGTCCTGGTACAATATGACAGGAAGTTCTTCCAGACAAAATGGCTACAGTATAGGACAAGACGGGGAGTGTCACTGACAAGCCGCAGAGATCCATGACAGGATGGTTTCTAGGTGGGCTTAGCTAAGGTCCAGATGCCCAGTTACCAACAAGTCAGCTTTAGTGGAACACCCCCATAAAGCACATGATTAGGTTTTCAAATAAAATAACTAATTTAGTTTCATAAATTGTTAAACGATGAATTTATTAAGAGATTACAGAAATTTAATTAAGCAAAATCATCAGCAAAATGATTGTAAAGATAGAGTGTGTCAGATAGTATTTGCGGCGGTCCATAAAATAAAAATCCATTGATGAGTCTTAGTCAACAATTTAGTATCATCATGTACGGTTTCTTGGCAATGGACCTAGTAAGACCCTCCAAAATGATTAAAATGCTGAAACAGATCAAACATCAAAGGCCAAATAATATGCGTTTAAAAATTCCAGTAATGACCTGATGTACCATCTTAGTATAAACACATTCAAGTCTTAATAATACGTGAGGAAAGGTCAATTCCACATTATTTTTGCAATCCCTGTTATTCTTAAAATCTTGAAAATTAATGTTTTTCCTACTATTAGCGTAAACTGTAAAACTAGTTGTTCCATTCGATCTAAGTATTTTGCCCCAAGTATGTGAAAGACATTGTTGATGTGACAAAACACAATACATTTCTAAACTAATTTAATTTGTCTCCCCTTAGTCTGAATATACAGTTACCCCAGAATTGGCTACATTAAGCGATCACATTATTTTGGGCTATCGTGACAACAGACTATACTTACAGTATCAACACAATATTCCAAACAAACAATTATTATCGGACAGAACTCTAAGTGGGAGAACTGCTAAAATGGTCATGTTTAGTAAGTTGCATGATTTTAGCACTTACATATCATAACAGTTTTATTATTTAGGTACTGGTGCCTTTTGCGTATTGAATTTGTTTTTCCTTTGGTTGCATAAGAAGTTTAAATTTTCCTCAAATGTCATAAAAGTAGTGTTTTGACAACTCAGTGTAATGATTCAATAAAGCATGCTCACAGTACTGCTGTTATGGAGCTAAAGCCCGCTAAAGAAAGCAGAATAGAAAAGTGGCACAGGACAAGGCACAGTTGAACTCACACTGACCGGGACTTAGGCAGGAAAAGGCTAATTTGTATTGTCAAATAATTATACTAGACAGTTTATCCGTTTAAGGAGGTGTAAATCAATAATCTGATGTTCACTATGTAAACAGTTAAATTATGTATTAAAAATAATATTATTTTTTTATGTAGAAGGAGAGAAATGTAACATGGAGCATGTTATGTTGTACTTAATTTGTGACTATAACTAATAAAGAATTATTAATTCAGGACAGTGGTAATGGTCACTTATGTAATGTAAATAAAGTAGCGTACAAAAGAAGATGTAGTTCTAAGTTACCATATAGTGAGGCTCAAGACCAGGCATTACAGTAAAATGTGTATCTTTTGGTTTATTATCTCGTTTGTCAAATGAATTCTAAAGCCATGATACGCTTATAGGGGTGTTCCACTGGAACCAACCCTGCCACTGATTCTATGGCTCTATGGTCGGTTGCAAAAGTTGGTGGTCAGTGTCAAAATCAAGAAAAAAGGGCCGAAAAAATCTAGGTCGGTTTCACCTCCCTGGCAGGACGTAATACATCCAGGCTTGTCTGGATCTAGAAGCCGACTTGGGGTCAGGATATGTTTTACAGGATTAGACTGGAAACACACAGGACAAGCCATAAACCCCTAACAGACAAGCCGTATCAAGTCCCAACAAGCAGTACTGACAGACAGGACTGGACAACATACAGAATCACCATGATCAGACATGCAGTCGGTATTGCCATTTCAGTTTATGATGAATTTCTGGGAAAAAAGAGGATAAAGTGTCGACCAAAAAATAAACGAGGAATCAGACCGCAGCTGAGTGGTAACTTCAAAATCTTGCTGCAATCTACTAATAACTTGCTGCATTACAAGATTGCAAAATTTACTATATTATGGCTGATATAAAACTAGGTGAATAATATATTTCTACAAAAAAATCTCTAAATGTAATAGTTTTAAAGTTACAACTGATTTACTCAACAGTGAGAACCTTAAAGTACCTGTTACTCAGCTATGGAATGTGCTACAGGTCTAAAATTTTACTATGTTACAGCTGATCAAAAAGTAGGTGAATAACATATTTCAACAAAATACTCTAAATGCAATGGTTTTTAAGTTATAAGCGATTTACTCAACAGTGAGAACCTCAAAGTAGCTATTTCTCAGCTATGGAATGAGCTACAGTGCTGCAATTTTACTATGTTATAGCTGATCAAAAAGTAGGTGAATAACATATTTCAACAAAATACTCTAAATGCAATGGTTTTTATGTTATAAGCGATTTACTCAACAGTGATAATCTCAAAGTAGCTATTTCTCGGATGTAGAATGAGCTACAGGTCTGCAACTTGATTATGCCATACTTAACCCAACAAAGAAAACTTTTGCTACAAATCGGAAAGTGGCTATTACTGTTCCCTGACCAGTTGTTAGCCAAAGCAAAAGAGGAGATCTCACATAGTGAGGATAGACGTTCTTTTGACAGTTCACACAGGAAGCCTGGTCGTTTTCACCCGTATGCTTCCTCCAGTTTCTGATGCTATACCATGGGCTAAGAGGTCAGATCAAAGGTTGACTCCAAGGTCATGTTCAAGGTCAAATCAAGAGGTATATTTGATTTGCTATTTTTATTTTACACGTTAGTTTATCAACACAGAGAGTTAAAACAGTAAAAGATTTCAAAATTTAGTTAAAAATTTGAAAAACACCAAACTATAAAGAAGGAGGGATGATGAAAGCAAAGGTGGTCGGTACAATGGAGGGAGCTACTGATGCATTCTGCAAATATTGCCAAACAGCTGAGCTTTTCCAAAGGCCATGAGCCATGATGTCCTGCAATTGAATATTTGAGTCAAAGGCTAAGGTGGCTCCTGACCTCCGAAATGAATGGAACCCATGGCCTTGCAGTGGTATGTTCAAGTGAGTAAGGACCAGTTTAAATGCGTCCCTAATAGTGGTATTAATAACTGGTTGGAAAGGAGAGGTCTTATGAAGAAACAATGGCGCATGTTTTGGAAGAGGTCTGGTATGCATAAGTTCCAGGAGAGCTTGTACTGGGCAAAGGTATATCTTGTCTAAGTACATATTGCATTGGGTTAAGTTGAGCTTTGGAATGTGGAGCTATGTTCAACATCCTCAAAAATGCGAAAAATGCTAAAAGAAAAGCAGCTCTAAGGAGTGGGGGATCACTCAGCAGAGCACAAGCCTTTGAAATGGCGCTCAAAGTCTGTAAGGAGAATATGCCCCTAGAAGGATGGTTGAAATAAGTATTTCTGGTAATGCTCCTCAAATATGACAGTAGTAATTGATGAGACAGTACTGCTGGGTCCCAGTCATAACGCTTGGCCAGAGACCTGAGGGATGCCAGATAATTTGATATTAACCTATGTGATATGTTATTGACATATAAATACTCTAAAAAGGCCAGTACTGAATGTAATGTGAATTGAAGAGGTAGGTCCATGAAAACCATAAATGACAGGTAAGTCTTCAGGTGAGTGGTGTGGGCATATCTGGTTACAGGTCTCTTAATCCTTCTCCAGGCTGCAGAGGCCAAAGATGAAGAAGGGGCCGCCATATCTGTAAATTATACATGAAGACTGAGGTCAACGTGTGAGTGGGGAACCATGTCCCACTGATAATTATCTAATAAATTCTGCAAAATTTTGCTATTCACAGGCTTAGGGAAATAGATTCTCGACAAAGTATCCGCTATGGTGTTTTTAACACCAAGTATGTGGTTAACTTCTATTTCTATATCATTGTGAGCTGTCAGGAGCCACACATTTCTGATACAAAGAGCCAAGAATGGGTCCTTGGTCTTACCAGACCTGATCACCTGGACTACACTGTAATTATCGCAAAACATACTTATTCACATGTGCCTCCATTGACTCCCCCATAACCTTAAAGCGATGACTACGTTTAGCATCTCTAAATGTACTATTGTTAGGTTAAAACCTGGAATTTGCCTCACAGGGGTAGCGTAAACTCTTTGTCTCCAGACCCCCCTAAACCTGTGAGTGAGGCATCTAAGAACAGAGTTTGGTTCTTGTCTATTTCCAGCTTTCTAAAATAGGTAACTCCATTAATTGTCGGAAGGAACTCCAGAAACCAATCAAGGTCTTTCTGGAATTCCTCATCTAAATAAATCCTAGTTTTGCCAGAATTCTTCCTGAATAAGGCTAATATTTGGTAGTGGACCTTAGCAGTGCGTACGCATTTTTGAATATACAGAAGCTTGCCCATTAATGATTGATATGCCCTTTTGGACAGATATTTTTAGTTCTAACTTTAATGCACTCGTCAAGAATTTCATACAATTTTTCTTGGGGTATAGACAAAGTACTGTGATTGACATCAATGTCAATGCCCAAATATGCAAGTTTTTTAGTTGGAGCAGTGAGTTTTGAAGTATTCAAGGGTAAACCGAGTTCGTTCAACAATGCACACAACTTGCGAAAGACTGCGTCCGCCTCAACTCTAGGGAGAACAGCCATGTAATCCTCTATATGGTAATGTAACCTAACCTGATCCCTCATCAGATAAACTACTGCATCTGAGATTAATTGATACAAAGCCGTGCCATGGACCCAGCCAAACGCTTATCCAGAAAGTACTGGTTATTCACTTTAAAGCCAAACTTAAGGGAGTTGGCTGGGTCCACAGTAGATTTCTAAATACTCTCATAACGTCTACTTTAAATAATACAGGGTCATCATTGGTGTCAATTATATCTTCAACAATAGTGTCAATAGAAGGGAGTTTTAGTGCAAATAAGTTACCATCGAAGCGTTCTTTGGATACATGGTCGTTTAAGGATTTACCTTCTGGGGTAGGAAAGATCCAGAATGGCCCTTCTACTGTGACCTTCCTTGGGACGGGACATAATGGGAGAACAATGGTATCCAGGGTGATTCACAGCATCACTGGGACCTAACATGGCCCCCAATTCGATTTCCTTGTCTAAGTCTTTCTGAATGTCAACTGGATACTGCAATGCAGAGTGGTGGTTACATACGTCCTTATTATGCAATTGTGACCGATTATGTATGGACAGGGGAAATCCAAACCTAATATATACTGGATCAATCTGTTATCTGGATAATGTTGTAAGTATTTTCCCACATTTTCACATTTAAACCAGAGGCTATTGGGATCCTTGCTTCTCGACAATTAGGTTTATTTGTAGATAGGACAACATTAGCCACTTGTAGGCATGTGTCAATCGATTGGGGGTCGGTATGGACCTATGAATTCGAAGTCAGTTGATTCTAAAGCTAGATACCCCACAGTTTTATAAGGAATATTAAAATCTCGTAATGTTTTACATTTATGTCCATTAGTGTAAATTTGATTAAGATTACTGTCTTTCACACAATTTAAGTTATTTACTACCAATTGTCCTGTATTTGCAGCGTGTCCAGGTGATCTTCCAGGATCCTACCTTGAAGTACTAGGTTTCAGTTCCAGTGATTTGTTACCATTCTTAGTAGTGCACTTGGATTCTGGATGATTCATAGATCGTCTTTGTTTGTAACAGAATGTACAGATGTGCCTGTAGATCCCATGTTGGCTGTCGTTGTTGCAGCTACCTTCGTTAAAAACGTTACAAACTCTACTTCTACTTGATGTATTGCGATTCTGACTGTTAAGAACTGCAAACTGTGATGAACTTACACGGTTGAGGGCCCACTGTGTGGTGTCATCCCAAGAGAGCCTCCCCTCTTCCACTTCGGTCATGGAAACTGCCCACACAGCTTGTACGGCAGGCCTCAGCAGAGTCACGGCATCATGCAATGCAAGAGTTACCTGAGTGAGGACTTGTCGTAGCAGTGAGTCATCCTGGTTCTGTAAAACATTACTGAGATTGGCTTACGTGCGTTAGCTACAAAATCCCTCATTGGGCCACCTCCCCTCAGGTCGGGCATTGGGTGTTTCTGTGTTATTATACCTCCCAGATTTACGCCTGGTAGTGAGGGGCTTACCTGGGATAACTTCTTGCTGTGCCCGCATCTCATAGTCTGCCAGCAAGTTAGCCACAACATTTGAAACCTCTGGAAGCGACGTCAATCTTACTTGCACTTTTCTTAACTTTAGGTTTGCTGGAAGCCGGATTTTTGTTCTTGTTAGTACTCAGAGGTGACTTCTTCCTTGTTGAAGGCATGTTTTCACAAAATAGTTAAAGTTAAAAGTTCCAAATATAAAAAAAATAAAATAACCTTGCATGTCCTTCAACTACTGTATCAATATGCAAGACCCCTATCGCACACGGAAGCTAAATGAAGCATGACCTCATTTGTGATTGGGTGTAACCTTTAACAAGAATAATTTCCTTAATTTTAAAGTTTTATGGTAGTACAGAAACTGAGGAAGCAGGCCCCTGAGCAGGCCTTGCTTGTCAAACTTCCAAGACATCTCATCAACAGGACTGGAAGTCCAGTGTACCAGCTTAGAAGCAGATAAGGCACCGGCAACAAGGAAGGAAAGGTCCTGGCAAGTCCTCAACTTTCACATAGAAACCGGCTAAGGGTTCAAAGCAAAGTAAATAATAATTACTGTGTAAAATGCGTTACCAAACAAAAGGACTCTGTTTGTGTGTCTGGACAGTTGACAAGTTTGAACCCTTCACCAGTGATAGCCGGAAGCAAGAACTTGACCAGCAAGAGCAAGCCTGTACATTTACATGTAAACTCTTGTGTTGTAAATCCTGTTCTTTTTGTCAAAAATGTATCGACAAAATAAACGTGTAAATCCCAATTATTGTAATCACTATCAAAGAAAAAATTGTGTGAAAGATTTTCCTATGTAAGTCACTTGTGTTCTGCAAATCTTGTCAAAAATGTCCAAAATGTTACTCCAGATGTACCTGTAGGGGCCAGATTTCACCAGTTGTGGGAAAAAATGAACAGCCCTAGGGTCAGTCCCAAAGTGATAACAGTACTCAGAGAAGGCTACACCCCCCTACTGGTTCCGGCCATATTTGACCAGTTCACCAACTGTCATAAGGTGATATGCAAATCCCCACAAGAACCTGTACTTGCTGGAGGCTTTGCATCAGCATCTGGCCAAAAATGCGGTGGAACCAGTAGCAACTCAAAAATCCCTGGATTTTTACAACAAGCTGTTTTTTGGTACCCAAGCCCAACAACCGGTGGAGACCTATCTTGGACCTTGGCACCTTGAATAACTTTCTAAACACAGAGTCATTCAAAACGGAGACACCAGCGACAGTAAGACCCTCCCTACAGACAGGGGAGTGGGTTACCTGCATAGATTTCAAAGACACATACTTTCATATTCCAATTTACAGTCAGTCCAGGAAGTGTAAGCGTTTTCACGTCCAGGGTCGGTCCTACCAGTTCAAAGCACTACCCTTTGGCCTTTCCACAACTACCTAGACGACTGGTTGGTGAGAGCCACATCCCACCAAACAGTCCTCTGTCAAGAACTAGGCTGGCCGGTGAACCGGGAGAAGTCAGAACAGGATCCAAAACAGGTTTTCAACTTCGTAGGTTATCAGTTCGACCTGAGGGAAGGCAAGGTCAGCCCCACACCAGACAAAATTCAAGTCATACTGTCTATTCCAGTATGCCCGGTCCAGTAGTTCATGTCCCTTATAGGTCCCTTATAGGTCTACTCACCTAGGTCAGCTCCATATGAGACACATATAGTGCCACTTGAAGAACAACTGGAGGGTTCCAGAGTCACTAGAAAAGGTGATACCAGTCCCCAAGTCACTCCACCCTCACTAAAAATGGTGGTTGGAGGAACAATTCAAGGTCAACCATTACACCCACTAAAATATGATCTGCAGATCTTTACAGATGCATAAAAAGAAATGTGGGGCGCTCACTTAAACGAACACACTGCAAGGGGAACCTGGTCCCTTCCAGAAAGCAAGCTACACATAAACCACCTGGAACTAAAGGTGTTCTTTCTGGCCCTAAAAGAGTTCCAAGATCTCTGTTTGAACAACATCGTTCTGATAGCCACAGACAACACTACAGTGTTTGCCTGTATCAACAAAGAAGGGGGATGAAGTCGGGCCCTCTGTGTGCCCTTCTGTAGAGAATCCTGACCTGGTGTGCCAGGAGACAGGTATCCCTCAAAGCTCGACACATCCCAGGCTGGTTGAATGTGATAGCAGACAAATTGTCCAGATTAGGCCAGATCATTCCAACAGAATGGTCCATACACCCAGAGGTTTGTCAAGCCATATGCTCCCGGTAGCACCAGCTCCAAGTGGACGTGTTTGCCATCAGGTTCAACAACAAACTACCACAGATTGTGTCCGCGGTTCCAGACCCCCAGGCCTGGGCAGTGGATGCACTTAGTCTGTCCTGGGAAGATCTGGACCCATACACCTTCCCACCAGCAGCCATCTTGTTCAAAGTGGTGGAGAAGTTACAGGACTACCCTGCAGCAGACTTGTACTGACTGCACCAGGTTGGCCCAACATGCCCTGCATTTGGAACCTGATGGCTATGTCCAGTCAGATCTTACTGTGTCTGCCCAATCTGCTCAATCTAGTGACTCAACTATTCAACCAGACCCTGCACAGGAACCTATCAAACCTGAACCTACATGCCTGGCTCCTAGAGTCACAGCAATCAAGGAGCAGGGTTTCTCTGAGGCAGTGGCAGCACTAATTGAGGCTCCTCAAAGAGGATCAACCTGATCCGTCTATGAATCAAAGTGGACCATTTTCACAAAGTGGTGCCTCAGTAATCAGGTGGACTATAGGGCACTACCTCTAAAAGCCATATCTGACCTCTTTCTGTACTTATTCCAGGACAGCAAGCTACAACTGGGCACCATTGATGGTTCCATTGATGTCAGCAAAGATGAGAATCTCACCCGTCCACACAGACAGACCCAAAAGTAGGAGGGGCATCCCCTCCTGGAACCTTTCCTTGGTACTGCACCAGCTGACAAAGGCTCCCTTTGAACCCCTGAAAGAGGCCTCTCTAAAATACATGACCTTCAAGACTGTTTTCCTGTTGGCCCTGCCTTCAGGTAAATGCAGGACTGAAAACCATGCTTGGCTACATGAGAACATCAGATACCAGTCAGACTGGTCTAAGGTGTCCTTGTACCCCTCACCCAGCTTTGTTTCCAAGAACCAGCTGGCTAAAGAGGGTCCAGACAGTGTGGTCCCGGTAGTCATACCGGCTCTGGTCCCCACTCTGGATAAGTCTCTTAAAGGTGACAGGTCCTCATGTCCAGTCAGAGCCTTGTGTTATTACATGGACAGGACCGCAGATCTTAGACAGAACAGGGAGTTGGTTTTTGTCTCCATCTCACTTGTCACTAACTCCTCATCGATCAAGCAGACTGTGATCTTATGCTACAAGCTCTAGGACGAGGAGGCCCTTACACTGTATCAGGTTAAAGCCCATGACGTAAGGGCCTTTGCTGCTTTTAAGGCCTTCCAGTCTAGAGTCTCCTTAGAGCAAATTTTGTCAGCAAGGCCCACCCATCCAGCCCTGCTATCAGCTTACTAGGGGTCTTCATAAGACTAGACAACCAAAAAGATGCTATGACGTCACGCTAGACAGGAAGGAAGTACAAAGCGACACCTAGTGAATACACATTCCGTGACCGGTCCTGCTGGTAGTATATACAGGATGTCTTTTTCAGGCATTTGGCGCGACTGGTCACGTCGACCAATAAAACAATTGACCATTGGATAGGGTACTAACTTATAAAAATTTAATTTACTTATTAAATTTGTAAGTTTGGAGTTGTCATTAATCCTTTTTTATCCCAGAACCTTTAAAGGCTGTGTGGGTATTGTTTTCATCCATGGTGTCCGGTTGGGTGGGCGGGCGATAGGAAAGAGTTTATCCGTACTATATCTCAGAAACTGTAAGGTGTAGGAAGTTAGTATTTGGTAGGGACACTGGTTAGGGTATGTGTAGATGCGTCCTTGCTTTGACCTTGCCATAGTGACCTTGAGTTTAAAAATAATTGTCTGGCCTATATCTCAGAAATTGTAAGGTGTAGGAAGTTGATACATGATTGGGGGTGTAGGTGTGCAGCGTCATAGTGTCACCTTGATTTGACCTTGCTATAGTGACATTGACCTTCAAAATCTTGCCCTGGCTATATCTCGGAAAATGTAAGTGTAGAAAGTTGATAGGGACATTGGTTAAGGGTGTAGGTGTGCACCATCATGGTATGAGCTTGATCTGAATTTTGACCTTGATGTGTTGACTTTGACCTTTAATATCTTGCCTGGGCCATATCTCAGAAACTGTACGATGTAGAAAGTTGATTCTTGGATGGGTTACCTTTATATAACTGACACTGTGTTCTCTTAAAGTCTCCTGATATCTTTTCTTGTTTCACTTCTATTATATCACATGGCGTCAAAAAATTGTTTTCCCAAGCTGTGGGTCATGGCATCTCTGATGTTATTTTTGGAGCTGCTTTGAATAATTATAACTGAGCCAACTTTCAGTACAAATTTTATCCCATAGCCCTTAAAGGGCTGTCGGGGTATTGTTTCCACCCATGGTGTCCAAATGGGCGGGTGGGTGGTGGGAAAAAGTTTGTCCAGGCTGTATCTCAGAAATTGTGAAGTGTTTAAAGTTGATACTTGGTAGGGACATTGCTTAGGCGTTGTAGGTATGCAATGTTATGGTGTGACCTTGATTTGACAACATCATAGTGTGACCTTGATTTGACCTTTCTATAGTGATCTTGACTTATAAAATCTTGTCTGGGCTACATCTACGAAACCGTAAGGTGTAGGAAGTTAATACTTGGTAGGGACATTGGTTAGGAGTTGTAGGTGTGCATCATCATGGTGTGACCTAGATTTGACATTTGACTTTACTGTAGTGACCTTGACCTATAAAATCTTGTTTAGGCTATATCTCAAAAACAGTAATGTGTAAGAAGTCGACACTTAGAAGGGACATTGGTTGGGGGTTGTAGGTGTCCAACATTATGGTGTGACCTTGATTTGACCTTTGACATTACCATAATGACCTATAAAATTTTGCTCCGGGCTGCTATATCTCTGAACCCATAAGCTGTAGGAAGTAGATATTTGATCGGGATATTGATTGTGGTTGCGATGTTGTTGTAGTAACCTTGACCTATAAAATTTTGTGCGGGCTATATCTCGGCAGCCATACAGTGTAGGAAGTTGAAACTTGGTAGGGACATTGGTTGGGGGTTGTAGTTGTGCAACTTTATGGTGTGACTTTGATTTCACCTGTGATCTTGCTGTAGAGACCTTGACCTTTACAATTTTGTCATTTACATTTTCTTTTTCTTAGACATTATTTCTTCTGCTTCAATATTATTTGGAACTTTATATAACTGACATTGCTCTGAAAGTGTCCCGATCTTTGTATTGTTTCACTATTTCTATATCTCATCGTGTTATCAACTATTTCCCCAGACTTTTGGGTATGCGCATCTCTGATGCTATTTTTCAATATCAGGTATTTCTGTATTTAAAACTTCTTAACTGGAGATGTACAAAGTCAGCATATTATATCAGTCACATATTAATATTACACCTGTCACTCGATGGTGAACACGCAAAGTTTAGGGCACCAATTAAAACTTTTGAGATGTAGAAAGTCACCTTTGGGCATTTTGGGCATATTCTTAAGTTCTGCCCATGTAAGGAGAGAATGTCAGCTGACAATACCTGCAAGGCAGTCTATTCGTGTGATTAAAATTTGAACACTTGGTCTCCATATGACATTTTTTCATTTTTTATCTCGAACTCTTGTGTTTTTTCAGTATTTTGGATACTTAAATCTGTAAATCTGTACCTTAATCAACAACACAGCGGAGCTAACTTCCATGCAGTTTTGGGTTCTCTGTATCAAATTATATGTATACCTTTTATAAAGGTTGTATTATAGTAATTACCAAATAATCAAATATTTTCATGGCACAATTCTTGACATTGTTTTTATCCTAAATGAACTTTGTTCAATTGGGATTAAATAGCGAAACATAAGGACTTTTGAATAGTCGTACCTAACATTGCAAATTGTTTCACCACAAATAGTGTTGGTATTGATTTGAAATGTCAATATTAAACTTTAAGTAGGCTGGCTTTCCATTTCGGGGAGGGTCGTCACAATCTACCAGGGTACAGCATGAAAGGGGGTTTTATGTTCAAAGTTTATACTTGAAATACTGGTGGTGCCTCCCAATATGACAACTGCTATTTACAGGGACATCAACTGCCAGAAATAATTACAAGTGGTAGCCCCAGTGACGAATTCCACATTTCTAATGCTTACAATTTGTTATTGGAGCTGTTTGTTTCTGGCAATAGTTTTTTTCCTTTTAGATCCGAGCTCTATGTAATGTAGAACTTTGAACATTAATGCAATTTGAAAACTTCCCGACACATGTGAAACACTTGAAAAACTAATCCTGGAAGTTACTGCTGATTCATGTAAGTATTTCAACTACATTAGAACATCTACTATCTGAACTCTTACCTTTTTCTTTTGGCAGTCGCTCAGCAACCACTGGGCGGATTCTTTTCAAATTTAGCACATGTGTGCTGTATCCCTGGGAAAATTTTTTGAATATGTTGGCATAACATTTCAGCCATTCAGATAAATCACATGATCAAAAACATTTTTGTCTGGATGATTGCTGGGGTAGCAAGTAGGGTGCTACCCTATTCAGTGCTAGTAAAGGTTTTTCTTGTTTGTTATGTAATTGGTTAACCCAGTTTCTGAACTTTAACCTCCCGCCAAAAGTAGCCATATTCATTCTAAATTTTGAAACCAAACAAGCAACATGTTTTACAAAAATAATTTTATTCGATTTTATGTATATATGTTTAATTGTTTTGGAAACTCTGGGGCTTCAGAGCACATACGAAATATTAGAGTTTCAGTGTTTTGCAGAGTTGCTGTTCAGTGGTGTCAATGCTGTTCTGATGCTGAGTTCGAGCCCTGGCTTTGGAGCCGTTATTACTCTTTTGAGTCTGCTTGGATAGCTCTGAGGAGCAGGATTTGAGGGCTGAGTTCATTTTATTATTTTCAACTTTTCTTGGTTCCAATAGTCTATACAGGCAGATCCAAAACGAGAGGTGCAATCTTATATTCCAGAATGCCCAAGAAAAACTTTGACTGTAATAAATGTGGAGGTAGTCATCCACGCCCCATAAATTCAAAATGCAAAGTAGAAATGCAAAGCAATGATGTAAATGAAGCTAGAGCAGATACCATGGACACTAATTCACTGATACTGCAAGAACTCGAGTCTCAGCGGCAGAATGGCGGAAATGGAACGGACGGTCGATGGTACAGTCCACTCCCCAGCTTCAAGCTTGGCCAGTGGCAGCAAGACGACACCTCCAGCAGAAGACAGCGAAGAAGAAGATGATGAACTCATCCTGCCATCCATCAAGTCATTGCAGCAGTCCAAACTAGTGTTCTCAATAAACCCTTTTTAGTAGGACCGGGTTTGCAGTGGTTTCAGCGGGCTGGTACCCGGGTACCCGCGCCGATGGGCGATAATAGCTGAAACTACAAATATCTCCATATTTACAGACTTAAAACCTACAGAAATAATGGGATGCAACCATTTGCTTTATTTCTTGTTGGCCACGGTTTTGCATTCAAAACAATATTGCACGGAAGAAATGTTAAATAAAGAAAGACTTCTGTACATTCAAAACACGGTTGTTTATATAAAAATGGAGTCACATGACCTATCACAAAAGCATTAACTACTGCTTGAATGTAGTTTCGGAATTGAAACTTCATTTTTATATCGGGTTGATAATTAAATTTTATTAACGTAAAATTATTAACTACTGTGTGAAAATATTGTACTCTTTATTTATTTAAGGAGGGCATGTCACTATATAGCCATTATACAGCATTTTATGGACTCGGAATTAAGTAACTGTGTTAATATACTGACGATTTTCAAAGGGTTCCGGTATTTGACAATGTATAAACAACTAAAATAAAAGACAAATAAAATACTATAAACGGTGTACAAGGGTGAGAAAACAATATTATTATGCATTTTAATTGAATAGTTTCATTTTAAAGTGAATTAATGAAGTCCAGATATGTCTGTACTTGGTCAGCCAATGTGGGCGATATTGACAGAAATAAGCTTAGATTCGGGTACTCAGGTATGAGATTTCAGATTCGGGTAAGTATTCAGGGTTCGGGTACCCGGATATCCGGGTACCCGTTGAGATCACTAGTCCAAACGCATGCAGGCCCACGTTAACCAAAGGATCCAGCAATTGAAGGACCTCAATGAACAAGGCAAGTTTAAGTCGCAGAGGGGGGGAAAGACACTGTTTGGGTCACAAAAGAGGTCCCCTGGCCCCAGAACTTAATTTTGGGAGGTTCGAATAAGAATAGGGTCGCCTATGATGCCTTGTCAATGAGTCAGTGGGTCTCAGAATTTGCCCAAATTGTAAGGGAAGAAAATGACGAAACTGTCAAAAACCATATGCTTGATTATTTGGCTGAGCTAATGGAGGACAGTCATGACTTCGGATGGCAGTCTGCTAAGGGAAGTCATGCTGTCCTCCTATGTAGAATGGAGGATAACAAAATTCAGTGGCAAGATACTCATAAAATTGATAGGTTGCGTCGGGTTCATGCCCTAAGAGTGGCCCCTACCCCTCAAACCAAACGTACCACTGCCAAAGATCCCTTAGTCTGTAAATTTTATCAGAGGGGCTCTTGTATGCAAAAAGGTGACCATGAAAATAATGGCCAACCTGGGGAGTGGACTGTACCATCGACCTTCCGTTTCATTTCCGCCATTCTGGGGCAGAGACTCTTGAGTTCTTGCAGTATCAGTGAATTAGTGTCCATGGTATCTGCGCTAGCTTTATTTACATCATTACTTTGCATTTCTACTTTGCATTTTGAATTTATGGGGCGTGGATGACTACCTCCACATTTATTACAGTCAAAGGGTGGGTTAGGGGAAAATTATTTTTGTAAAACGTGTTGCATGTTTGGTTTCAAAATTTAGAATGAATATGGCTACTTTTGGCTGGAGGTTAAAGTTCAGAAACTGGGTTAACCAATTACATAACTATGTCAGTTCACAAACAAGAAAAACCTTTACTAGCACTGAATAGGGTAGCACCCTACTTGCTACCCCAGCACAGTGCCCAAGGTAGGTTATGTACGAGTAAGGATACTACTGAGGTTGGGATACTATTTATTCTATAATTAACAATATTAAGATAGTATTTACATACAATGTTGAGATGATGAGGCCACCTTAACATAAATTACAAGAGTTAAGATATGGTTACATAATACTAAGTTAAGGTGGCCTTAGCCGAGGCCCCAGCCCAAGAGAGGTGACCTAAACATAAGTCTATAGGAGGAAAGTGACTTTAAGGTTGGACCTTAAGGGAGTGAAATTTTTAGGATTTACAAAGGTCGCCATAGCTTGGGAGGGGGCAACAGCTAATTATATTCTAATAACTCAGAAACAGTGAGAAATAGAACAATTTGGGCCAAATTTTTAATGCAGAGTTGAGATGCAGTCATTTACCCATTTGCGAAAAATATCTTCCCACCTTTTTTGGTGGCCATCTTGAATGTCTGCAAAAATGTAAAAATGCATCTTTATTATCCACCGAACACTGTATGTGACTGTTTAAGGGGGATATACAGAGAGGGATGTATATTCCTTGTATACAACAGTGCCTCAGTACCATGTATTATTAGTTTTTATCTTTTTGAGACATGATGAGGCCACCACCTTGTTGAAAATATAACCTAGAACCAATGTACAGGTTATAACAAAGGCAGACAGAGAGGCAAACAAACAAATTTATCACTTACTAATTTTCAGCAGTCAGTATCATTTTGATATCATACTGTTAAACTGCTAGTCATATGTCCATATAAGTGAATGCATTGTACAAGATGGGTCCTTTCTTGTCTGCCTCCTGTCTTCATGGAGCAAAGAAGTTACTTACATTTGTCCACATTTTGTGGGACAGCAAACGAACAAGATCATTATCTAATCTTGTAGAGTATAAGGTCACTTTACCTAACAGGTCTTTTTCAGGACCTTTTATATCCACAACCTACAAACAAACCTTGTTGCCACATATTGCCAAAAAGCTAAACAGCTCCTATCCATGCAAGGGTACAGAATGCAAAGAACCCACAAAAATATTTATAAGCCCAAGAAACAGAAAAAGATTAAAATATGTATATTATATCCACATTAGTCAAGATTTACAGGACCAGAGAAAATTTATAATTATGACCTTAATGTTTCTCACTTATCTATGGCCTGTTACATATACATGACAAATTTTGAATGACATCTCTTAAGCTATATACCTGGATAACAACTCCAAATTTGCATCACATTCAAATCATAATGTGTGACTGCTATGACGATGTGTCCCTTCTCCAGATATGTAACTTATTTATATTATGACTCATATCCACATATATTTTCACCATATTTGATTGACTTGAATTGAAATTAAGATTTTGGTGATTCCGGTGGTTCGAAAAGAAGTTTTGATTTTGACAAATAGTTTGTATAGATAGTTTATATCTTATATAAATATATATATATATATATTTTACAACCGGGATGCCCTACAGCAATATCCCGGAGTATATTGTGTGGATGCTTCTATAAGATTCTTCAACAACGAAACCAAGAAATACTTCCAAAAAGGTGAGGCCAGTGGGAAAATAGCATTCTCTGATTATGCCGGTCACTCCCAGTCTAGAAGATGGAAACTATTGGTAATCTACCAACAAACATCAGCCGTCAGAAAACAACACCAATGGTTGCTGCCTGCGTCGTGCTGATTTACAGGACCAGAGAAATTTACAAGACCATCATTCAGTTTGGTTCTCCATGCAAACTTAAAGAAAACTGTATTGCAAAAGGTCATGTGAAATGCCACTTTGTCCATGATCCAAACAAAAAAGCTAGCTCAATATTTTATGTTGAAATTACTTTGACCTCAACCATTTAAAATATAGTCCTGCTGAAGAGAAGTCTTTCCATGCCAAAAGAGGCTCTTTTGACCATGTCCATCCTCAGTTTTGTCTCTCACGATCCTCTAGTGATTTAATATTTGCAAAACTAAAAATTGGGATGGTGTGATAATAAACTGGTCTGTTTAATATAAAAATAAAAAAAAATATGTGCCTGAGTGAATACTTAGTTGTTAAGGCCACCTTACCAATCAAAAACAGTGTTATTCTCACTCCTTTTATCTGGGGATCCTCATATTAATGTTATCCTTATGTCAGAAGCCAAAAAAGAATCTCAGTGAATAATGTTACCAGGGGCGATATAGCACCTTCATTTATTAAAGGGAAGGTTTAATGTTTTGTTTAATGCTATGTTATTTGTTCATTACATCTAGATATGATGTACACTTTATTGTACCAAATATTAAAATTCTTCCTTTTTGGGTACAAAAAAGACCAAAATGTCAAATATTACCAATATCATTATTGAATGAAGAGCTTTGGTATGTAAAGAGAGGCCACCATGGCCAGAAAGCTCCGAAAGTGGTTCAGATTTGTCTTGACCCCCAAGGAAAAATTGGGTTTGTAAAGGTCATTTTCATGTATTTAGTGAAATGGAATGAGAATGCATATAATAATTCTTTGGGGGTTACTGAAAGTTTTGCAAAAGAGACTTTGTTCCCTGAATGTCTTTCAAGGTCAGTTTTGTGACCCTTAAATGACAGTCTTTGAAATTTTGCAGCTTTCAGCAAATTGCCATCATTCTACTCATTACACTTTTCACTTTCTCCAGCATACTTTTGTATCATTTACTATTTACTCCCCAGTGGGTGATCATACCTCAGTAGTGGTCCTGTTTACAAATTAATATTTTCTTGTTGCTCTTATACTATCTTGTTTCAACATTTTGCCGTCTTGTGTTAAAGTATCTCCGATCTTATTTTGCAGAACACAACCTTATAATCTTTTTTTGTTGCCAATATGAGTATCAATCAACTGCTTTACTATCACTAGATACTGTCCAACAGTGTTAATCCTCTCAGGGTAAGACATATTCTTTAGTATATCTCTACTTTTGTGCTTAGGCCATCTGCCACATATTTTAAATTGTTTGAATTACCAATTCAGTTTAGCTTTATCCGTATGTTTGATACTTTTCTTTATCATTTAATGGTAAACCAAAAAAAAGTATGATTCTATTAATTTTTATTTCTAAGAAATATTTGGCAGCTTTATTAATCTTGAGTAAAAGCAGTTGTCTTGATGGAAATAATGGTCTATTTTAATTTAAAACTTGGTTTGAATTTTTTAAACAGATTGTGCTTTTTTCAACGAAACAGTGTTTAGCAGCATTTCTTTATATACCATTTTTACCTTTTTGTCTTCCTTATTTCTGTTTCTGTTTTCTTACTGCTCGGGTTTCAGTGTTTTGTTCATGTTTTGCTTGTTTTGTTATATGATAATGTTTTTTGTAAGAATGCTAAAACTATTCTTTCTTCGCATTTTTACCCATATTGTTTCATATTGTTTTCGCCCATGGTGTCTGGATGGGCAGGTGGGCGGGTGGGCATTTGAGCTGTGGGACTGTATCTCAGAAACCATAAAGTGTAGGAAGGTGATACATATTAGAGACATTCGTGGGGGGTTGTAGGTTTTCAGCGTCATGGTGTGACCTTGATATGACTTTGGACCTTGCATAGTGACCTTGACCAATAAAATCTTGCCTGGGCTATTTTGTCTGTACCGTAAGGTACGAGCAATATCTCTGAAACCGTAAAGTGTGGCAAGTTAATACTTGGTAGGAACTTTGCTTAGGGGTTGTAACTTTACAACATCAGAGTGTGATCTTGATTTGACATTTGATCTTGTCGAAGTTAAAATGAGTTTGAAAATCTTGTTTGGGCAATTTCTTGGATTCCATTAGATGTAGGAGGTTGACACTTGGAAGGGACATTGGTTAGTGGTTTTAGGCATGCATCATGGTGTGACCCTTAACTTTGGCTCTGCCAAAGTGTGTTTCCCTGCCATATTTGAAACATGTTTCTATTATGATAAAGATATATGGATTGCTTCAACTGATTATTACTTGAACTTTTACATTATTGTGCTATTTCCATTGACAGCTAATCTCTAATTAATAAATTTTACAGTGCTATTAACTAAAACTATAGCAATTGAATTTTGTGGGAGGATCTTAGTTAAGGGAATCCCTGATAAGTCACATGACAAAACATTAACAATGGTGGAACAGTGTCATAAGGTGACAGTCTATAATCCAGTGATAAAAATATAATGGTCACAAACAACTGTTTTGATGTGAATTTATAATGAGAATATTAATTTTATGTCTAAAATCAAAACAACTATATCTTCGACCATGTCTTCCCAAATAAAGAATCAGTTTGATACTGATGTTAACTTTTTCTACATTTTGTATTCTAATACCTGCATTTATTTGACAGGGATATGGTGTATACAGTCCAACCTGCGAAGAGCAACCACATGCGAAGAACAACCACCTGCAAAGTGCTACCACCCTGGAGAACCACCAAGGCATTTTACATTAATTTGAACCTGCGAAGAGCAACAACATTTTTCATGTCCCACGAAAGCTTTAAACCTGCAAAGAGTAACCACCACTTTCTGCCAAAAACTTCCACCATGTGTTAAAATTAAGGGATTTACAATCACTTTGCCCAGTATTCATACATCCGTCTATTTTATTTAAGTAGTCACCTCTATTTTCAATAGATATATATTTTTTTTCTTTAAAAACACTGCTAAAAATAACATATTATTTTAAAAATACATAGACCTAAATAATGTACAAATGTGTATATGTCTTATTTATGTAGATGGTATTAAAATCGTGAAATTATTGTGTGTAAGAGACAATGTTTGAAAAGGACATGGACACCAATATTGACATTGTGTTTAACTGAAGGTGGTATGTCTTTTGTTTGTGGGATTACACATAGAGGATGTCACTTGTTGGCTATAAAAAGGATTAAACACCTCCACTGTTGAGCCTTGCCACATTATTTAACCCCACCTAAATGCCAATCAAATCTTCTAAGACATAACACTCACTCCTGAGTAGAGTGCAACTCCTCTGTAATCAACAGTTAGTCTAAGGCTATGAAAGGGAAACCGAACCTCAATTGTTTTAAAGAAACTCCAATTTTCCCTCTTACAAGACTTTAAAGAAGCTTTTGATATTCTATAATCAATGTAAATTAAAAACATATCCATAAAGGAAATCTTTGTGGTATATGAAATAATGAACATGTTTATATGCATGTATGTCTTTAAGTCTACCATGATGTATAAATACTCATACCGGTGATGATCATAACTGAACCTGCAAAGAGCAGCCACTTTTGGAATTTCCCCAAAGTGGTTGCTCTTCACAGGTTGGACTGTATATATATATCAATTTTGTGATTAGTCATTAATCTTGCCTGGCAAAACAATCTGCTTCTTAATTTTTAAACTTGTCAGAGTGTCACATTTTAGGTGGCTACTGGTTATTATAAACACATAAACACACAATGAATAATTTCCCTGGTTCTCACATGTTTCAGTTTCACCAGTAGTGGGTGATGTGCAATATCTATTTTGCTTCAGTGTTTGCACCAGTGATTATTACTCCCTCTGTAAATAAACGTTTCTTTCTACTACTGTATTTTCTATTACTGTATTGATGCTGTAATCAGACAAAATAAATGCATAGTGTGAAGATTAATTTACTCTTCATTGAAAATGCATGCATTTTATTCTAAAGCTTTCGTTTCTCTCTCATGTGCCAGCTCTTTTTTAAATGTTGAGCATCAAACTCTTCTTTTCACATTTGGGCTGCAAGCTAATCTTTTTGGCTGTTGAGGTTCCGACTTTTCTTTTGGTTGTTGAGCCTCAAGCTTGTCTTTTCTTTATCGACCTTCAAGTACTCCTTTTCTTTGTTGAGCTTCAAGCTTTTTTATAAACTCCTCGAATTCTATTGACTGTAATGAAATAAACAAAATAAATTTCTTTCCTGGAATGGTTAATTAAATGGTTGGATCCTGGAGGAGCCCTAAATCTTCCTGTTATAAACAACAAGGGCAAGCATGATTAACTGTAATAAAATAAACAAAATAAATTACTTTTCTTAAATGGTTGATTAAATGGTTGGATCCTGGAGGAAATTAAAATGATAATTACACTCAGCAGAGGTACCCTGATGCTTAATAATACAAAACAGAAATCGGTCTGACCTAACCACAGTCCTATATACCTAATTAACAGTTAAAACATTAGGTTGTCCACTCTGTCCAGCAATCTGTTAAGTGGTCTGTATGATGTTCACCAGCACAGAATGACTTTATCCAAATGTCCACAGTCAAAGTTTGGGGTTTAAAGTCCAGTTCAATGACCAGGGTCATATTGAGACAGGTTCTCAGCATTGTGGAGGTCGAAATCACACAGAGGGGACTGTCATTGACATTTGCTCCAAGATGTGAACAATATCCACTGCCATCCACTCTTTGGTAGATCCAGACACTTTATAAGTTTCACTTTCCAAATTCATTAAGGGTCAAAGTTAGTCGAACAAGGTTTTTTCATTCAGTTCAACAGCCAGAGTCATACTGGGACAGGTCCTCAGCATTGTCACTTATGGGAGTCAACACAGGTAAATAAACCCCAAGTTAAACATAGCAACTTCACGAACTACTCTCCATATGGTAATCTAGTTCAACTGTGTGGTCAGGCTTCTGTCCTTTAAGCTGGTGTTCCACTGAAGCCGACCCTGTAGCCAACCCCATGACTCTAGGGTCGGTTGTGAAAATCATTGGATCACAGAAAAAAGGCACAAAAATGGTGAGTTGGTTAAGAAGTCCCCGAATAGGACGTTATAATTACAGACAGGACGTGATGACTACCCCAACAAGGCGTAGGTTCGTGGATGTTTTTTACATGGCCAGTCGTAGAAGTACCACAACAAGTCCTGAATCCCTAACAGACAAGCTACATCCCAAACAGACAAGCCATAAACACAAACAGACAAGCCAGGAGCATGTTCCCGACCCTTGCCGACAAGACTGATTGATTTTTTAGGTCGGTATCTATAGCCGGGATCCATAAGATGACAACAACACATCAAGAGGAACTGTTTCACCAGTTGAGGGTCCTTCAGTTTTTTATTGAGTGGAATATGTTATTATTCATCATGATTTTCAGACACAGAAGACAACAAAACCCAGCACCTGCCCAACAAGCACCACACCCACAGCCAACACCATACAGAAGGAGAAGGAAGCCACAGAATCCATGCGTTATGCCCTGGATACTGCAGAGGGAGGAAAGGTGGTGCTACGGAACACTCTTGGATGAAGTTATCACAACTGACATACTGGGCTACAGGAATTTCACCTGGATGGAACCAGCCTTCTTTGATTTAATATGGGAAAGAATTACTCCCCACTTCAAGAAGCCATTGGAAGTGGGACGACTGAAACTAGCAGTTACATTCAGACTGCAAAACCATGTTACGTGAATTTGAGAACAAATATTTGATTTGTCCAACAGAGCCTGAAGACTGGAAGTCAATACAAGAGAAGTTTAGAAACGGATGGAATGTCCCCCCCATGCAGTTGGTGCACTATATGGCACGTACATAGCTATAAAGAAACCAATGAAGTCAGGCAGTGAATATTTCAACTACAAGCGTTACTTCTCTCTGGTACTGTTATCTTTAGTCGATGCTGAATACAAGTTTCTATGTTTCAACATGGGAGCCAGTGGTTCATCATGTGATGCTCAGATATTCAACAAACAGCAAACCGAGAAGAAGAATTAAGAATGGTATCTTGGAACTACCACCACCAGAACCACTGGAACCAGGAGGACCATATTTACACTACTTCTTATTGGGGGGCAATGCCTTTGCCCTCATTCGTTGGTTGGTCAAGCCCTAAAGTGACCAGGGAGGAAAGAATAGCCAACTACAGAATTTCAAGGGGACACAGGGTGGTGAAAAATGCTTTCGGGACACTGGTAGGAAGGTTCAGGGTGCTGCTGACAACCAGAGGCCACATGACAAGAATGGTGTTAACATGTGTTGTATTACATAACATGCTGAGGAATCAAGGGGGAGCAAGCAGACCACCAATACCAGCAGACAACATACCGCCACCACAGAATGACTAGGGGGAGCAGGGACAAGATGAAAACTACAGAAATCCATCGAGGGAGGCCAAACATCAACGTAACCTACTCAAAGACTATTTCAACAACGCTAGGGCACTGGCTGGGCAGGAGGACAGAATTTAAGAAGACCAAGGGGAGAAGAAACTGTCATCAATCAGTTCTAAGGACTACCCAAATATTCCAAGAATTTTTACTGAAAAAGTGTTACCACCCCCAAAAAATTAATCATTTCAATAACTGTGAATCAATTTACTTATAAAATAAATTCACATTGAAAAGAAAAATATTTGATAAAAATTAAATAAAAAAAATTCAAACCAGTATCACAAACATTCAAATCTCCAAAATCAAAATCCAACTTTCAACTGTATTTGAAGAAACACTAAACTCCAAAGAAAACTAGTTTCATTTCATAACCACTTGAAATAATTTTCTTGAATGATTTCATTTTAATTTTTATTGTCCAAAAGACAGAATTTAGATCCAACGTTTGCAGAAAAAGAAAAAACAAATTATTTCTTAAAATTTAAAAAATTTAAATAATGTGTAAGTCAGTCATCGGGTGTTGCGTTATAACACTGTTTGTTCATCTGTCAGTCCATACAACCATGCATAGCACTTTTTTTCCTTGTGATGTTGTGTTTGACATTGGGTTTCTGGTTTGTTTGTTTTTGAAATAATTTTTCTTACTAGGGGGAAAAGTGACCCATTTTAATATTTTTAAAGGTCTGTGGTAGTGGCATTTTACATTTTCTATTTGGGGTGGGGGAATAAAGTGTTACTTTAGATTTTTTTTTTGGGGGGGGTGGGGGGGTGGGGGGGGGGGGTGGAGGGGATACTTATTTTTATTTTTTTCTTTGTGTGTATCTTGGAAATTTATTTTTTTGTGTGTTAAATATTTATTCACTCATTCACACAATTTTTTTTCATGTACCATATATACATTTAAGAGTTGGATGGTGTGCTTTTTGGTTTGGGGGCAACAACATGTAGCTGAATAATTGTTTTTGAACAATTGGGTGGCCCTGACAAGGACCGGTTGGTGCAACTTAATGCAGGCTAATCTGCTATTTTGGCTGACTCTGCTCGCTAGTTTAGCTGGGAGGTCTTGACTGTTCTTGATGAGTGGAAGATGGCACTGGTGATGGTGGTGGTTGAAGTTTAGAGGGTGAAAATGGTTGTGATGTGTCGATCTACTGGTACTGTAGTACATTTGGGATCCCACCAAAAAGGCTCGACAATCCAGAAGTGTTGTGTTGACTGTCTCCCTGTTGTCCTGATCCAATGGGATGCGGGTTAGCTGGCTTTGCCAGACTCAAAATGAACATCAGCTGTCTGGAAGTCCCAGGCTGTTGGTCATCCTCAACTACAAAAGATGCTGGTTACTGTTCTTTGTCAATCACTGTAGCAAGCTGTGTTGCGGCTATCAGATAAGGCTGCACAACTGGTACAGAGACTGGTTGAGTATCAGGTATTCTGAGTATATATTCTCGTCCTGCTGTGGCCTGTGTTGCTTCTGGAAGTTGAAATGTGGTGACCTGTTTACTTGTAGTGACCTGTCTCTTGCCTTCTTAGGCCTTGTACTGTATTTCACTCAAAAGCTTCACTGTCTCATTAATGAAGGTTGAAAAGTTTCTCTCTTCAAGGTGCTCAATCTTGGAGTGGCGATAGTTGCAGAACAACTGTCTTGGACCAGGAGTCACGTCTTGACATGCAGAAAACTTGAAATCGTCGACCTCATCTGCTGGAACTGATCTAAGACTAGATCCTGAGCTGTGGATGTGGCAACCATAGCTAGTTGATGCAAAGGGCTTGTGGTAGACGGATGATGAGTAACATCTGATATTATGCTGATTTCCATCTCAGATTCAGTCTCTCATGAAGTATCGAGATTTGAAGGTCCCAGTGGTTAATTGAAGCTGGAAGACTTAGACACTCCCTTCCCTCTGATGTGACCTCATACAAAGCTGAAACTGTCCTTCAACCAGGTCTGTCTCTTGGTTTCTTGGCTGCAGCTTGGCCTGACTTGGTCTGGGTGACTTGCCATATCTGGTACACTGAGTCTCCAACCACTTCTTGACAGTATTGACAGGAAAATTTCTGGAAGCTGCTACTGTTTCCAAGAGTCCCTCTTTCCTCTGCTTATTGTTGAACTTTGCGTGAGTCTTTTCAAAGAGTTGCTCATGCTGTTTCACGAAAGGTACTTCAATCTTTCTCCTTCTGTGTCTTGGCATGCTGACCAATTACACATACAGCTTGTAAAAACACTTAAACTTAAAACTGAAACCTCATAGAACAGATTTCACTCCCAACCTGTCCACCCTAGCTCAAGTTAAGCAAATTTGCAAAAAAAAAATGCAAACTTTAAAACTCAAAGGATGCATACCAATTGTCTCTCGACAAGTCAAGCCCAAAATGAATGAAGTGTGTCTGCCAACTTGCCTTTTTATACCCACAAATTTTGAAACAGACAGGCCGTAAGGAGGAAAAATATTGCAGGCTTGTCGATTGCAGTTCCCTCCTTGTCTGTTAGTGTAACAGGCCTGTCAGTTATTGTTTACGGCTTGTCTGTTTCACTTCCAGGCCTGTTGGTTGTAAATTTTCCAGACATGAAAACATTTACAGACAGGCCGGTTAAAGTTACCAAATGTATGGTATGTTTTCCCGCGCACAGTCTGTTTGGTATCAAGTACAGTCGGGATCGCCATATTTCAGACAAGCTGGATACCTGATACAGACAGGCCTGTTTCATTAACCAAGCCAGGAAGTGTCACTGACAGCATGTTAAGTTAACAGACAGGCCTGTTGCTAGGTGAATGAATTTAGGGTCTGTAACAAGGGTCAGAAAAGGTCGTAGAGATATAAAACATATTGATATTTTACTGACCGCCTGGAAGCTACAACCGACTGTAACTGACCATGTAGCAAATGGTCTCAACCCTGAAAAAACTTAGTTACCGACCGGTTGGCTCCAGTGGAACGCCTGCATAAATGCCAGATTTTGTGGTCACCATAAGGCTGTAATTCTGATACAACCCTCTTTTATACATTCTGTAAACAGTGTATTACTACACAAGTCAATCACGAACACCATACTTGTAATATATCTTGTGACAAGAAAGTAGTTGAATGTGAGATTTACTGTATCCACATTCCTAATAATAATAAATTTAAAACACCTTGTTTCTGGTTTGCACCATGACGGTAATGAACAATTAAATTGGATCTGGAAGCAGGTCCTATGCTAAGGGATCCATTTTAATTCGTACATGGGTATATAGAGGTATCTTATTGGGGAAGTTTGAATGTAGTAATACATGATAACTGTCAAAAACATGAAGCAATACACAGAAATATCCGGTTGTTGCGGAAAATAATGTAATTATTGCTAAAGACAGAAGAAAAAGAACTAGCTCCTGTTCAGGGAATTGTGTACTCTTTCTTTTATTTCTTTTCCTTTCCTCGGAAACTTATTTTTAGTCTTTCTTTAGGATTAATACAAGTGTAAAAATGGGTAAAATAATAAAATAAGAGCACCCAGGGAGTGCTTACCACACAGAAAATCCAACTTCTTAAATATTGCTTATGAGTGCATAAGATCCAGACAGTAATCCGGATTATCACCAAAACAAAATTATCTTTTCATTGTGCTATTGTTAACATTTCCTGCCCCCCTCCGGAAACTAATATAATATGAACTTTTATAATGCTTAATCTACATCACTGATAGACTCTAAGGTGTAACTATTCATAAACTTATTGAATAGTTGTAGGTCCACTAACACAGTCTGATCATACCTAAGGAACTCCTTCTTATATAAAGAGAAAGATAGTATCAGAAAGTTGGTCTATAATAGCTGAAAAATATTTCGAGATTTTAAAGTCAAAGGCGGGGCTTAAAGGAACTTATATTTTGGGGAACTGTGTCTCGTATTTCTAGACACAGAATACGGCCAGTTGGGTTTGTTGATTATCACAGAATAACACTTCCAAGTGTACCAAAATTGAAGCAAAATTAGATTAACTTTTAACCTGACAAATAGGAATATTTGTAGTTTGCTGTCGATAACACAAATGGTTTATAATGCAAATTGCTGAGAGTCAGAATGCACACTCACCAAGCTGTCACTTATTACATATAGCCAGTAATCAAAAATGTATAGGGTCAGTTAAAGAAAAGCAAAGCCACTTAGAAGGCTAGGGTCTGTTTTTGAAACCTACAAAATGCCAGTTATTAAACTGGCAAACCTGAACTTTGTTTAGAGTATGCAATCTTCTGCAACCAACTAAATCATAAACAAGCCAGTCTCCTGTCAGCTACTTTCCGTTTAACATTAGGCAGGTGTTTCCTCAGAGGGTATACATAACCATATATAACAGATACCATTAATAGGTTAAGGATATAAAATATCACCATCAAGGTGGACACATTAGAATCGTACACATTATAACAAGAAATGCCATCATAATATCATAACACCAGTGGTCAAAGCACATTACAAGTTCCACTATGAGTGGTCAGTGCTACCCAAAGGTCAAAGGTCAATATTGGTAACTGAGACACTATCTCAGCCTTTCCTGCACACAAGTTGCAGTAGTCATGATTGAGAGGGGGGCAGAGTCTGTCTGGTCCTGCCTGATCCTAATGACCTATGAATCAACCAAGGTGGATCACACTTGGAGTTCAAAAAATGAAAGCAATCTGAATCCCTGGGAGCCACGTCAATCCTGCTGGAGACCTCCCTCGAGTGGGTTGGTCTTGAGGGGTCCAGCTCCAAGGTCGAAAGTTGACCAAAGTACATCCTTCAAGCTCCAAGGGGGCATATCTGATAGGGGGAGCCAGAGTCCGTCTGGATCACCTAATCCAAAACAACCTGGTAAACCACATCAATCCGAAGAGACCTCCCAGAATTGTATCAAGGTAATATTCACCTAGTTGCAATGTACAGTACAGCCCCCAAGGGCCAAAATAAAAGCCAAGAATGGGTATAATAATATATTATCTATCATTTTCTCATTGGCACATTATACACCAAATTTTGTTTGCACATAAAAATTTACATAATTTTGTAGTTACGCCTACTAACATGCTGAAGGGGGCCCGAATCAATTCCTGAGATAGGTACCTGATGTGACCTTGATGGATATAAGGTCAAACTGATTTTTATATGAATTAACAAAAAAACCCAGGCTGACAGGTGAAAGAATTTACTATTAAGTAGAATAGAGCTGGAGTAAGATAAAGTGAATTTTATTTTAAACCCAATTTTAAAGAACCACAAGGTCCACCATAAATAGGAACAATTCAATCAAGAATGAAATTCCGAAGGAAAGAACTTGACCTTGGGTTGAAATGTAATAAAGGTCAAACTGTGATATAATAATGTGTATGTTGGAATTGATTCAGGCTCCAAATAGAGAGTGTGTTTAATATCTGGATAACCAGAAAGTGACTAGAACAATACCCAGCTTGACCTTGTCAAAAGTTAAAGGTCATGTACAAGCAAGGTCACAGGTCAAGTCGAGTGAGATAAACTACATACATGATAGGTATTTTAGGGTTTTTAACTTTAAAGAAGGGAAATGTGACACCCTAAAACCTAAGAACAAATAAAATAACTATTAAAGCCAAAGGAGGTAAGAGATTGAGACTATAAAAGTGACATAATGATGGCATGGAGGAAAATTCTTTTAGCATATCATAATACAGGTAATGTTAAATCATACATTGGCTGAAATGCAAGTCGTAAATCCATGCTGGTCTCAATATACGGTCTCCTGGTCCACCTCCTGACAAAGGAGTGATTCATGTACGACAAGTCCCTGCCTTAGGGGCGGCAATGTCCAGGTATAAGATAATGGTTCACTTTGCAGTAGTTTACTCAACATTGAACGCAATTTTATTTTTTTACTTGGCAAGGAAGGGGGATCACCTTTTCAATATGATATAGATCCAAGATTGAAGATGATTAGTTGGTAAATATATACAGTTGTAAAATCCATGGTATCCATAAAAGTTGTATGTTCAACTTCTCACAAAGGAGTAGCTTTAAATAAGATCAAGTCCCCAACATAGTCCTCTGCAATGCAATTTTATAGCAATAAACAACATTGCAGGAGAGTAAATTTTAAAATATTAATAAAACACACTGCTAAGCATGGTTGGTCGTGTGGCATCCTCGCTCAATTATAAAACCTTAGTGATTGACCAGTACGGCCTCTCACCTAACAATGTTTCAACTCAAGCCACACTTAGCTTGACTAGTAGGTTGTGCCAATGATGTAAACTTTATTAAAATATTTAAAATATAGAAAATAAAATTAGTTATAATGTTCATATATTAAAATTATATTTCCAGGAAACAGCAACCAATAACATCATCCAGAGCATGGCAGGAGTGATAAGTAGCACAGACAATAAACATATCTATTGTGTCCATTATGCACCATATGCGAACCATGCTATAATGCTGCCTCCTAATACTGAGTAAACCTCCACTCGCAGATAGCCAGAGATCTGAAATTATACTACAGCAGTATCATGTTCTCAAGATTTAAACAATATATACATAGGGTGGGTAGTAGTGGTGGGTGTTTTCAGATGTGACCTCGTGTGCTTCCAACATTCAAATGGAAGAAGCATGGGTCTGTGATTTCCAATGACCATTGGTTGACCAATCAGAAACCACAAGGCCTTCAGAAATTGGTACAATCTAATTTTTAACAGAAGTTCGAAAATGTGGCCATCAGCTTGGCTTTACATGTTTTATGAACACTATGTCTAGGTTTAAGGAAAGGTACAAAATATATTGGACAACCACTTTGTAGGAACTTGTACACCATTAAGGCCATCTTGAATATAGAACCATCTTCAATAGGTAATCAGTGGAGAGTCTTTCTAACAAGAATCATATGTGAGACTCATTGATATTTGTAATGATTTCTAGCAAGACAACATTGAACAAATTGCAGCTTACAAAGATCAAGAGCAGAGAGACTCTTAAACAAGGAATTACAGTAGTCAAGTCAACTACTGACCAAAGAACTCGCAGCTGTAAGAGCAGCATAACATGTGAGATAGCCTCTGAGATACTTAAGATCTAGGATTTGAGCAAAACAGGCCTTGCAGCTGTTCTGGACATGCCTCAAAAGGAAAATCCCTATCAAGCCTACACCAAGGTTCCTGACAACAAAAGGAAAGTTTGAACAAAGCTACATCTAATCGTTAAAGTTGGTTTATAAAGGGCAGATATATTAGTGACTCAACGAGACTGATATATCAGAAACTTGAAAAATACCTGGCTTACTAATGTATATCAGTTTTGAAAAAGCTTTTGATTCTTTATCATGGAAGTTTTTGTACAAAGTACTATCCTTTTTTTGGTTACAGCATAAATTTTGTTAAATGGATCAAACTTTTCAATGCAGATATAATGGCTTATGTTTCATAATGTGGATTTTTGTAAAGAAATTATAATTTAAAGAGGATGTCATCAGGGAGATCTTATGTCATCTTACCTTTTTCTACTTGGCAGTAAAATAATGTGGTGAATTATGAGGGCCAAATTCACGGACCCTAATTTCTTATATTATCGCCCACTAAACTCTTTATTTAATACTAAATACTTATAATACTTACTAAATTTTGGGGTTAAAGGTATTTGATGTTATATATCCATGTTTTGGCATAGTTAAATTGGTCTGGTTTTATGTATTTCAAGTAAATCATAATCTGTCCTAATTCTATCTTATCTGATCTAGGTTCTTCATCTGAGGTCTGGCCCGTTACAATATTGACTAGATTGGTTATTTTGAATCCAGATATAATTGGTTTAAAAGTTGAAATGGGCTTAAGCTAACACAGTTTGCAGATTGCACAACTTTAATGCTGAATGGGACCCAGTTCTGCCCACAGTCATCACTCAATACATTGATTTTTGGTAACCTGTTATGTGGATAGGCAGTAGAAAGCATTACAAAGATAAATTAAATGTTTCAGTTAATTTAGAAAGGGGTAGCACAAAATTTACTAGGTCTAAAATTTGCGACAAATTTGAATGTCATCCTTTCCTTGAACTACAACAAAACTTTACAAATTATTAGGTCTCAATTAAACAAATGGAAGAACAGCACTAGGGAAAATAACATTAATAAAAAGCAACATTTTATCTAAATGTATTCGTTTATTAACATCTTGATCAAATACATTTCTGAATATTTAAATAATATACTGTATAGATTTTTATGGGATAGAAACCCAGACAAAATCAAAAGAACTGTAATTTGTAGAGATTTCCTTGAAGGTGGGATGAAAATGGTCAATATTTTTTTTTGGTTACAGCATAAATTTTGTTAAAAGGATCAAACTTTTCAATGCAGATATAATGGCTTATGTTTCATAATGTGGATTTTTGTAAAGAAATTATAATTTAAAGAGGATGTCATCAGGGAGATCTTATGTCATCTTACCTTTTTCTACTTGGCAGTAAAATAATGTGGTGAATTATGAGGGCCAAATTCACGGACCCTAATTTCTTATATTATCGCCCACTAAACTCTTTATTTAATACTAAATACTTATTATACTTACTAAATTTGGGGGTTAAAGTTATTTGGTGTTATATATCCATGTTTTGGCATAGTTATTTTTTTGTATTACCACGTTATGTTAACATAATTGATCCTTATTTTATTTTGACAGAAGTTTAAGTGTGGTGGGAACTCATCACTCTTGTTTTGGTATTTTCATGTAAGATATAGTTCCCAAGGATTTTTATTAATTTTATTGGGATATGTGAATATTTTAGCTGGAAATGATACTGATAATTCAGGGCATTTTATTTTAGGCCAGGAATTTAATTATTGAGTTTACTAATGTGAGTTTTGTAAATGTTTTATATTTGGACTTATTGAGCATGTCAGGAAGTGGGTCAGGTGTAGGGATTTATGAATATGTAATTTTTAGAGGTCAGAGCACCTGCAAATAATTCTTTGTAAATGGTGTTTTAATTATGTATTTTAGGGTTATTTTTTATTCAAAAAGTACTGATTTAGGAATATATTGTTGATTTAAAGTAATTTATTTGTTTAGTGACTCATTTATGTATGTTTTAGAAATAATTTATAGTTATGCTCCACTGAGCATGTCAGCCTTTTCACGGCGTAGTAATTTATGAATAAGTATATAAATATACCTTGTCCTCAATTGAAGGGGGGTTCCCTTGCTAAAAGTGAACCTGTTAAGAAGAAACTCAGAGAAAATACTTGTTATTGCTCAACTAAGGAAATTACTCTCTAGGGGGATATATATACTGAAAAGTATGATTATTTATAATACATAGGCAACTGGAATAGAAATTTTAGCCATGGTGACCTGATAATGCTTCAATTTTTTTTTAAATCCCCTTGTCCCCCTTTTTGGTCCTCCTTGTTTTGGTTCTCCCCCTTAATTGTTCCCCCCTGGTACCTGTTCTCCATGTCCCCCTTGTTGTGGAAAGTTTAGAGAAATATTTGACTCAATTTTGAATTGAAGATAAAGTTATTGTCCGGTAGAAGGATAAATTGTATAAAAGTATTTAATTGATTATTTTTAAATAGGGATTTCAATTTTATTATAAAACCCCCAAGCTATAAATATAATTTTAATGCTTTTGTTTTGACATGCTCCTTTGTTGGTAAACACCCAGGTCATAAGTCAAGGATAATTTTATTGAATTAAATAGGAGTGTCATTTTTTTATATCCAATAGAAGCATGTTATTTAGGGGTGTGGCTTCTTTGCATGTTTTACTTGTGGTTTTAGTAGTCTAACATGTAGTTTTCCTGGCACTGTAGTTGACTGTATTTATTTAATTTATGGCTGTTTTACTTCTTTTGTATAGCATTGCTTTTACATGTCATTAATTCACTACTATGTAGCTGTATAGAGTTGGTTGTTGGTCTCTTACCCCTTTTATGCACGTTTAATATTTTTAATACATTTCCTGTTACTAATTACACTGATCTTTCCCTTTCATGTTAGCTGCATGCTGCCTGTCCTGCTGTAATTTTGTTTCTAGTTGTCATTACTAACTTTTAGGATTGAACCAGGAAAAATTTTCCAGGCTTGGTACTATTGAGGCATATAGTAAGGTCAGCACCAGGATTTTAGTGCTCGCCGTTTTAACACTAGATTATGCTGAGGTACCAGTGTGAGCCGTTGATTATGTTTGAGACACAAAAGTGAATTTATACCGTTGAGGCATATTGATGCCTGTGCTGTGAAAGCAGCCTAGGTGTACACATTTACTGATAAACATGCTTAGGTATTTGTTCATATTCTCAGTATATGGCACTAATTGAGGCACAGTTAGGTCTGCACTAAATACCGGTACATTGTGCACACCGTTTTAACACTGGGATATGCCGAGATGCCTGAAAGAGAATGTCAGAATTTAAGAAATAACATTTATTGTACGAAATTGCTTATTTTTGATACTCTTAGGTTTTGTGACAAGAGATTTAAGGATTTGGGCTGTCTTCCATTGGTCATTTGTCACTTTGGTTACACCTGTAGGGCCTAGTATGATAAATTGGTCTGGTTTTATGTATTTCAAGTAAATCATAATCTGTCCTAATTCTATCTTATCTGATCTAGGTTCTTCATCTGAGGTCTGGCCCGTTACAATATTGACTAGATTGGTTATTTTGAATCCAGATATAATTGGTTGAAAAGTTGAAATGGGCTTAAGCTAACACAGTTTGCAGATTGCACAACTTTAATGCTGAATGGGACCCAGTTCTGCACACAGTCATCACTCAATACATTGATTTTTGGTAACCTGTTATGTGGATAGGCAGTAGAAAGCATTACAAAGATAAATTAAATGTTTCAGTTAATTTAGAAAGGGGTAGCACAAAATTTACTAGGTCTAAAATTTGCGACAAATTTGAATGTCATCCTTTCCTTGAACTACAACAAAACTTTACAAATTATTAGGTCTCAATTAAACAAATGGAAGAACAGCACTAGGGAAAATAACATTAATAAAAAGCAACATTTTATCTAAATGTATTCGTTTATTAACATCTTGATCAAATACATTTCTGAATATTTAAATAATATACTGTATAGATTTTTATGGGATAGAAACCCAGACAAAATCAAAAGAACTGTAATTTGTAGAGATTTCCTTGAAGGTGGGATGAAAATGGTCAATATTTTTTTCATTTGCAAAGGCACTTAAAATTAATTTGATAAAAAGATATCAAAAGCAATCTGATTCACAATGGCAAAAAATATTTCAATTAAAATGAGAAAATACCGATACACTGTTTACATTTTTTAAAAAATGAATAGGGTCTACTGCTGTCTAAAGACAACAAATTTTGAAAAAAGAAATATTTTGGATGACTGGCACGGCTTACGCCAAAGCATTTACCAGTAATAAATTGTGAAATATTGTAATGTCAAATTTCGTATATTCTAATATCTGTAACAGTCAAAATTTCGTTTTCGGACTGGTTCAATAAAGGAGTTTATGTAATAGGTGATGTAGCTGATTCTAGTGGGAAAATGACTTCTATATCTCAAAAACAATTTTGAGTCCAACTTCAACATTCTTAGCTGTTACACTGTCAAAGGAAAGGTTATTTCCTTTGTTGAAAATATTAAATCGGCAATGAATTTTTTGAAAGGCCAATTATTCCACTCCATCTACAATCATTTTTTTTAAATGTGTTGAGGATGCAAGAGTTTATGTGAAAAATATGGAAGTCTGCTTTAAAAAACAAATTCCAAGAATGTGATGTCGAAAAGAAGTGGCCAGTAATTTGTAAAACTTGTTTTAAGTGTATAAAAAATCAGCTGGTCTAGTTTCAATACAGGATATTATTCAAAATACTTGGAACAAGGGACTACATGAAAATTTCAACTGTAAACTGACAGTCTGTATTACCTCTGTTCACAGCCCGGTGAAACAGTAGAACATTTATTCTGTAAGTGCACAAAAGCTATTCACTGTGGGGAAATGTTAACGAATGGATTATGAGAAAAATAAATATTACTTTAGATCTCAATGAACCTACAATGGTTAACAATTTTTGGCCACCCAATTTGATATTAACAGTTACCAGACATTATATTTACAGTTTTCGACTTCAAAAGCAAATAAAGCAAAAATAACAAGGATGGAATACACTTTCGGGATCAAAATGCAACACAGAATATAAGATCTGCCACATTTTCTTTGAATCCTGACCATTTTTACTGAAAAGATTTCTGTAATAATTGGATTTATCCTTGTTTACTAATGAATTACAATGAATAATCTGCTTGCACAGTCTAGCTCCATTTTAGTGATGACCTATCCTTGCGCCATATGCATTCAAACTGATGCCTGACAGCCTGTGCTGGCAGATAGGAACCTGAGAGCCATTTGGCAGTACATTTGATGAAGGTTATAGGCACTATATAGGTTATAGGTTATCTGCCACTGTGGCCTAGCGGGTAACATACTTGTCTAGGAACTCAGAGGACGTGGGTTCAATCCCAGGTACAGGCAGATACATAGTGGCTCGGATGACCACTCAAAATGGCGGTCCTCTGTCATTGGGTGCTATCCCCAGTGGCAGGTTAAAGAACCTCAAGGACGTTGATAAATGGTCATCCTTGAGCCTCTACCTTCCAGTTAGGGGAATGTCAGTTACTTGTGAGTTGGGGCTGTACCTGTACAGTCGGATTGGTTAAATAGCGCTTTGAGTCCTGTAGTATATGGAGATATTGTGCTGAGTATAAATACATAATAATAATAATAATAACCTTAGGAGTGTGTTTATCAAACAAATTATTTTGGAGACTTGTATATTGCTCATATAGGACCGCAGCAGTATTACCATTATTAACAAATGAACAATTGGTAAGATCTCTCTACAAACTGTCCATTTTTATCTTGTGATACCTCCAAAAAGTAACATTTTTAGACTGAGCTGAACCCAGCACCAGGGCATGGTCTGAGATAAATTTACTGACTCGGACATCAGGAGTGAGGATGGGATCAAGAATGTATCCATGTAGGATCACATGAAAAATATGCTTATGCCCGAGGACAAAAGCTTCCAATTTTTGTGGGAAAGATGACAGTTAGCTACAACAGTTTCATACAACACTCAAACACCTGAAACTCAGAGCCTTAGTTCCAATCATGCACATGCCAAAATGTTGGATTTACTGAAGGCCTGTACTGGTATAACCTTAGTTGATGTAAGCACTCGCCTCAGATACATATACATTCAACATGAAGGGACATGTTTGACATCAAACTCTTTCTCTGGTCATAGTGAGGCAACAGATGCAAATATTAATGAACAGGGGGCCGGTTTCACGAAGCCTCCTTTGTTTTTTCCTTCCTTAAAGTAAAGGAAGGGTGATTTCTAACCTTTGGCAAGGCTTCCCTTAAATCCTGTTTCACAAAGCCTCCTTTATTCCACCTTACCAGAGATTTTCCTTAAAACAAAGGAAGGGCGATTCCCTGTATAACCACACTGCTTGGAATTTCCCCTCCATTACTTATATAACCTTCACACAATTTAGTTTAAATATTAAGAAGGTAAATTGCATTTTAGCATTTTAACTATTTTAAACTTGGTACATTAGGTACATTTTACTTTTCAGATACATTATTTGCATTTTTATTTCTTTTGGGAGTTGTTTCCAAAACCTATAACCACACCAATGTTTTTCTTTCACTGTAAGTACATGTATACTTGCGCACTTATTTTGTACCTAAATTACCTTATGGAGGCAATGTCCTTATTCTAACACTGTTAAAGATCAGTAAAGTCAGTAAATCTATATCTTACTATATTTTAATAAATTTTGTAAAATGCAGATTGGTTGTGATTATATTTTCCAAATTAACACAGTAGGTCACATGACAATTTTTTACCCAAAGTAAGGGAGGGGCCTTTTATGTTCAAGGAAACTCCATGAATATGTTTCCCACTTCAAAAGTTTGAACATCAATTTTTCAAGAATTAAACAACCAAATTATATGAAATAAACTGCAAAACATTGTTTGTGGATGTAGGTTTGACGACAATGTTTCAAGTTCTATATATTAAGGTGGATTCACCTTAAAATGTTCATTAAAGTTAATAAACATTCCTTGAAGGACACTTCCTTAAATCTAAGGTAGGTCCTTAGCTTCCTTGAAATTCAAGGGAGTTTTCAAGGTCTCCTTTAAGGAAGGAGGCTTTGTGAAACTGAGATTTTTTAAAGGAGGGAGAAAATCAAGGAAATCCTAGAATTTAAGGTGACCTTTATCTTAAGGAGATTTCGTGAAACCGGCCCCAGGGAATAAAAATGATAAGTTAAATCAAACTGTTAAAATTTGGAAACATTAGCATATATCCCAAGACACTTGAAGATAAATAACTTAACAGGTAATCGTTTATCAGTTGGGGGGTGTCTTGAAACCTATTTTATGGCAACAGTATACACAGTTAAAATGAATATATGTTATCCCATGTTTAGCCAGTAAAACGCCAGAATCTGTTTTTTTGTGTGTGTGTATGTTTTCTGTTTAGATTTTATTACTAAACAAATTCCATCTCCCATCCATGATTATCCTCATTTTTATCAATTTCATCTGTCACAGCAACTGTATAAAAGTGCTCTTTGAAGTCTAAATCACAAGGGCAACCATAACCATTCACTGAAAGCAGCATATATGCATAATCTCTGTACATAACATATACTTAGAAAATAACGTACTGTCAAAAACAAACAATGTTCATTCTACTAGTGTGTGTCCTAGCTGGATTTGCAGGTGTACAATCCAGACAAATTGCACATAATACTAGTGTAGAGAGCTGTGTTTATACCTTTAATGTTCCATGTGATAATGACATGTGTCCACCAGGATCAATGGAACCTTCTGAAGTAAGAGCTGGTGGTTTGAAACGGACCATGGAGACGCAACACTCACAGATCAGTGAACAGCTCAGGAATCTAACACAAATGATCAGTGAACTCCATAGGAAAGCAGAGGGTGGGGGACAGGGTGTTGAGGAGGAAGGTCCCGCTTTTAAATCTGGAACACATTACACAAGATGGGGACATACTGCTTGCCCTTGTACAGCCAATCTACTGTATACAGGTTAGTGTCTTAAACATTTCAGACGGTATATTTCTCAAACCTAAACAACCTCTACAAATTCATCAGGTGTATTGATGTGGGTAATCAAAGCATTCTGAATCCAATGTTTGATCAATGTGCATCATCCACAGCATTTTGTACAAACTATGCTCTCGCCTCCCACCTCTGAGGCCGGGGTTCGATTTCCGGTATGGCCTGAAGTGGGAAAGCTGGTAGTTGCTTGCCGTTGGTCGGCAGTTTACAGTACAGAACCCTAGCGAACTGTATGTACTGGTTTCCTCTGCCCTCCCAACTACCTGTCGTGATATGACCTGTACAGTGTTGAAAGCAACGTAAAACCCCAAATAATAATAATAATTGTACAAACTATGTACAACCTCAATTCATATACAGCCATAGGTTAGAGCATAATGATTTCAACATTATCTATTATGGGCTATTCTAGATATCATACAATTTTTCAGGTGACTGATAATAAAGCTGACATATTAATATACAGTGTAATATATATATATAGTTCAAGTTATTGTGGTAAATAAAACATCTATTGGCTTTCAAATACACAGGCAGTATAGTAAATATGACACTCCCCTCTCTCTGCTGAAGTCAGCATTTCAAATCCTGTACCCGGCCCTATACGGGAAAGTTGGTAGTTGTTTACCTGCAGTTTATAGTGCAGAATCTTGACCACCACGTATGTGCTGATGTCCTCTGTCCTTAAAACTACTAATCAGAATATAACCTAAGCAATATGTTGAAAGCGACGTTAGTTACAAATTCAATCAAAATTTATTCTATTAGCAAATCCGATTTCATGTTATAAAAGTAATATCAACAAAAATTAATTTCAGATAAATAAGTCATATATTGAGGCTTCAGGATGCATGACAGATTAATGCTGCATTCTTTCAGCTATTCACAACTGGTACACAGAAGAGGGTAATTTTTGGAGTAATTTAAATTTATATTAATCTTTGGCCATTTCCAGTTAAAAGTATAAGAATGGCATAAATTGACTAATATTTGCATTTCCTTAATCTCCTTACCTTACAGGTTATGCAGGCAAATCCTTCTATTCAAATGGGGGTGGAATGGACTACCAGTGCCTTCCCATGGATCCAGAATTCCCTGAAAATGCCGGAACAGGTTATCAGTCACAAAGCTACATGTATGGTGTTGAGTATGAAAAGCACAACTCTCCAGTTTTTCCAGATGGACGACATGATAAAGATGTACCATGTGCTGTATGTCATGTTGATCAGAGAGGTAAGTCATCAAGGTTTCATCCCTATGAGTTTATGTTTGAGGTCATGCCATGTTATATTCAATGAGAGCCTCTTTCAGTATTACTTTAACTGTAAAGGCAACATAAAAAGCATGGCCTTTACACAAATCAGTTAATGAAAATGGAAAAAGAGGGCTGAGTGTTAGTGAGTTCAATTCTAGCTCATGACACGTGATATTCACTTGGGGTTGTTACACTATGACCTTAGTTATTGGGAGGGATATGACTACTATCACTACAAACAATTAACAAAATAATGTTTTGCCTGTTTATATTGAGTACGTCTTGAGAGGTTGACGGATTTAACCCAGCACATTCAGTTCCCAGTATTGACCTCAATATTTTATTTTCCAGTCCTATTGAACATTTCTTGTCTGGATCTTGTGCCCATACATAATGCACATATACATGTTACATGAAATATAACAATATATGTTTACATGTTATAGGCGTGTATACATCACAACTACAAGTATTTGCAAAATAAAGAAACAAAATTATATTTATTCAAATGTACATGGTTTATGGCTCATGTAACCTATAAAACATAAAGACAGAAATCATAAAACAACTATTTATATCCTGCCATTCTTTTTCAGGTGAAAATATCATGATTCCTGCAAAAGTAACTTGCCCTACAGGATGGACGAAGGAATATGAAGGTCTCTTGATGGCCCAACATCACACACAACGTGCTTCAAACTTTGTCTGTGTAGACAAAGAGCTGGAGGTTTTACCAGGTGGCTCATTCAATCATAATGGAGGGCTGCTCTATGCTGTTGAAGTCGTATGTGGAGCTTTGTCTTGTCCACCATATAAGGATGGTTTTGAACTGACCTGTGTTGTGTGTACTTAAAAGTAATAAAACACAATAGATTTTTAGCAGTGATCAGTACTTCAAGATGTTTCAGCACAGACTCTACAATATTTAATGTGTACTTCTTTTGATTAAGATCTACATTCAAGTTAGCACAGACTAATATATTTAACACATTTAATTTGTATTTCTTTTGATTAAGATCTACATTAGCATAATAACTTTTGTTGCTGCTGTTGCAATACACCTTTTTAAGTACTCATGATATTTGTTTTGTGAAATAGAAAACTTTATTTTGATGATCAAAACACTCACCATGCAGTTTACAAAGGTATAATTTTTCTTGTAGCTATCCTAATTGTAAGCAGAAAAACTGTATTGTGAATTTCTTATTTTTTATTGAATTTTTGTGGTGTTTGCTGAATGATCAAGTAAAACAATGCCAACGTTGCACAAAATATTAAATTTATGTATGGATTTAATTGTTCAGTGTATGCTGAGGTTCATGCTGTTTAAATGATTCAAAGTTCAAGCTTAATCTGGAGCTAAACTAAACAATATTTATGTTCATGAAAAATTATATAATCTATGGAATTGTGCAAGTTGATATTTGTAACTTGTATGGAATGTGTAGTCCTTGTTTACACTCCATGTTCAAGGGCTGTCAGAACAGTGGGCCTGTTAAGTTGAGAATAATTCGGATAGAAAAGTGGCAAAAATGACCTGACCTTGGGGATCAGACTAAGAACTACCAAATTTATTTGGGAACAGATCCCGACTATTCCTGACCAAACTTAGGGTCCTAAGGACTTTTGATCCAGACCTATCATTTCAATACAGTTTTAATCAGATACTAGTATATTGGTGATAGAGTATGGCAGGTTTAGATCCCCGACCCTAAAGATTTGTCAGTAATAAAAATGATAGTCAGGAGATAACAAACTTGCAACCTCTTCATTTCATCCCTTTTGGCCAAAGTCAGGGTTGAAAAGTCAAAATCTCAATACGACTACAGGTAACAGTAAATATAATGCAGACATATTGGTGATAGGATATGACTGTAGTGTTTCTCACCTATCAGATATGACTTAATCTCAGTTAGCTTTTGGAAGCAAATTTGCGGTGTTTTTTTGTTTTGTTTTTGTTTTGAGAGAGAGAAATATCTCCATCATGACCTTCATCATTTTACTTACAAACATAAACAATTGTGAATCTGATCATGAGTCCAAAAATGATAAGAGTTGAGGCCAAAATATATATAGAAATATATAACAACCACTTCAGTATAAATGTTGTACAGTCACCAAAGCTGTTACTGTCCGCTTTTTTCCGTGTCTATATCTGTAGAGTGTCATGCGATCAGATTCACAGAATTGGCACATTTTTGTTCAGTTGATTTCAGCTTAGCCCCGACATCTGTACATCAAAAAATTTAACCTGACCCATAACTGTCATACCCCTTGACCAGGTTTTCATCAAATTTGGTGTAAAGGTGTATCCCAAAAAGATTTATAATTGTCAGGGTGTTGGACATAATCTAATTAAAACTGTGACCATGACAATGTTTTTAACTAAAATTTTCCTATTTGGTAATTTGCAGACTACTATATTTCCTAAACACATCTACCTCTCATTAAGTTTTAGCCAAGATCCAATAAAAACTCTTGCCACTGTTCCAATCATTATTTAGCTCTTCAGGTATTTGGATTTTGTTTGTTACCACAGACTGAACGCTTTCACAGAGTTTTGTCAAATTTGGTGAACAATTATACCTTGAAGACAGCTCCTGCTATATTGTTTAGCATGTTCCAAAAAAGAGAAGAAAAAAACTTGTGCCACCACCACTTTCACTTGGAATTTCATGTGTTTGTGGCTCTGAGACTGAAGAGATTTATCATTTAGTAAGTTTTGTGCATGATTCAATGAAAACACTTGTCATGGTAATTATTTCTGTTTAAATTTTTAGGTTTAGGTATTTTATATTACAGAACTCCACTCTCTAATCCAGATTTTCACAAAAGTTTGTGAAAATATGCGCCCTAATTACATCTTTCATTCGTTAATTTTTATACAATATCCGGTATAGGTTGTTGCCATGGGAACAATATTGAGGCTTTTAAATTTTCTTGTCTCACATTTACCCCCTTTGGTAGGTTTTCACTAAATTTGGTAGTCTAAAGATATCTACATCAAATAATTTTGGGCACGATCCAGTAAGAACTGTTGCCATGACAACCATTTTGTCCTGTGTTAGGGAATGAAGTTGGGGTGCCAACATTTTTGCAAAGGAACGATTTTAGCCAGGATCCAATACAAATAATGTAATGTATCCAATCATATTTCTGTGGCATCATTTTACATACTGCTAAATTAGGCCAAATTTTGTATAGATGTATAGTTCTATAAGCTGTGCAATTCTATAAGATATACAGTTGACAGGGTTTTAATTATAGCACTATGCCAACTGTTTTGTTTGAATTTAAGTTATTTTGTTACAGCACCAAAAAAGCAACACTTTAAGGGTCTTAGTAAGTAAGGTTTTGCTGAATAAATGTCATACACATAAAACATATATAGTGCTAAATAAACATACAATATCAGAAGAAGTTGATAATTGCTGTTTGTATCCAAAGTGGGGGACCACAATTCTCTGAATTTTTGTTCCAATTTAATTCTGTGTAATGCTATAGGTTTCTGACTACTGGTTTTGAGAAAAAATGGCAATGCTTTAGGTCCAAAACATTGTAGGTGATGAATGAAATAAGCAGATATCAGTTGGTTAATATTATGCACCTTTATCAATTGGACATCCGCAAACACTGCTAACATTTCTAAAGTCACTTATCTGGACAAGTTTCTTTTGTTTAATGCAAGATGAGAGGTTAATTGGGTGTCTGGAAAGCTGAAAGCTTGACAAAATATGAATGCCGTGAAAATAACCAGCAAACAGGTGAAGAATTTTGGCCGCTTTCCCATGAATAACCCAAAGTTCAACAGATTAGCTGTGGGAAGGTAAATATGACAAGCGAGTTCTGTAGACACATCTCCCACAAACTAAGAAGAGGGGGATTTAGGAAGATGACAATACTTTACTAAGAAAAATCAAAATTTAATTATCCTGTCTTCAATTGCTGCTTCATATAAATAGCTGCTTGATTTTAATTCATGGACCTTTCCAAAGTAAACATGGCATTTATTTTCAAAAAAGGCAAGTCAGATAAAGATGATGAGAATTTTGCATTAGATATTTGAGGTTCAGATGGATGCACAGCAATGCGACAGGTTGTTAGCTATATCCATTCTTGAAAGGTGGCAGAAGAGTCAACCCAGTGCCACAAGATAGTGGATAACACCTTTGCTGGTGAAAATCTTAACTTGGCTCTATGACAGGCTCATGAGAGAATCCGACATTGGAGGTGTGGTGGCTTTCAAATAATTATTTTAGAATGAACCCTACCAGCTCTAACAAAGTTGTTTGTGGTAGTGATGTGATGAAAACTCTGAGGAGTATTCAGTAGAACCAATATGTCCCAGAACAAGCAATGACTTGAAGGAAGTTGTGGCCGAGTATGTACAGTTTAGGTTCCTTTTGCATATATTTTTAAGTGATATAAATGAATTAGTTATTAATTTGAAAGATAACAAGGAACAAAGACAGGGTAATGTGTCACGATTACATGGACAAAATATGAAATAAATGTTCCGAAGAAGGTCTGATTTGGTAGTTTATCAGACAGTGACGACTTTAATTATATAACATCAGTAGTTAACCTTTGTACAAATACCTGTTACATGTCAACGGTAACAACACTGTACCAGAGTTATTAAGGAACCCATCAACATGAAAATCATATCTTGTATGCATTTTTACTACAGTTGTACTTTAATGTTCTTTTTTTCATTATCATAATGCACCTGTAACCAAGGAGAAATAACAGGGGGAAAAAGTACACAATTTAAAAGAAAAAAACACATAATAAAATACTGCAACAAATTAAGCATAATGTACAAAATTTGTGAATATCATATCTTTTGAAATTGTACAGTTTCAAGGTTATCATAAATATGCAAAAAATGTATCCACCCAACCAGTTACATCAATCTGGTACTTTAAAGATATTTCGATTATAATTATAACAGGGGAATGAAATATATAGTCTAATGACCATAAACATATTGATGTCATTTTGTGGCATTCTGGTATGTTTATCGCCAATGATAATGAATTCAGTCTTAAGTTTTCAGGATTAAGTTTCAGTCTGTCGATAGACAGAGATTAAGCGCTATAAAAGTATCATAAGAATTAGAGTTAGAATGGATGAGCAAGTAAATAGCCAACAGGTCCAGAATTCAAGTACACCTGTATCTAGGAAAAGATGGCAAACAAGTATCATAGAAAACACTGACTGGGACAATCAGTCTATCCCAAATTTGGCAGGAACACTTTCAAGGTATTCTGATGATCCTGCATGAGGTCAGTGAGGACACAATATGTCCAGTGTATAACTCATGGCTTGTAACAGTATCTGTGAATTTCAAACATATATTAGTCATTTTGAATCACTCTATGGGGGAAATTAGCAAAATTATAGGTGTCATTGACTTTTTTCAAAGGGTCAAGCTGGAAAGTTAAAGTGCGAAGAAAAGTGGCATACAGACATAACTGCTTCACTGTAGCAGAGTATGATGATTTTCGGGAACAATAAACTTCTGTGAAAGAAATGTTTATTGAAGTTATGACCATGGTTGATGCCTCCTCTAGAACGTCTTCTCACCAAAAGTAAGTGCTATTGCCATTTGTTTGCTCAGTGTTTTCAGACTGGTTTGGTACAGCAACACAATTTAGAAAAATTGAAATATGCAATTAAAAGATTACAAGGTTCTCAAACAGGTTTAGTTCATATTATCAGGAACCGTGTAACTCTATTAATTAAAAGTCATGAAAATGTACAAGAGAATCGAGAAGTAATTAATTGATTGGTAAATGATACAGGCATTTTTCGCTTCAGCAAGAATGAAGATATAATTGATGAAACTCAAGATCTGTCCACCAGCAAAATGATTGACAAGACACATTAAGTGTCTGAGATAGTAGGTTCAGCAGTCCTTAAAACCTGACATTCATTGGTGAGTCATATTCCCCAATGGAATATTGCCCTGCAAGATTCCTTATTGATGGACCTGGTAAGACCATATAAAACTATTAATTAATCAATTTATTTATTTGGGTTTTAACATTGCTTTCAACACTGTATAGGTCATATCATGATGGGTAGTTTTATGGGCAGGGGAAATCAATATATTTGGTATTCTGTACTGTAAACTGTCGACCATTGATAAGCAACTACCAACTTTCCCACATAGGGTCTGGGGTTTGAACCACAATCCTCAGAGGTAGGAGATGAGTGCGTTACCACTTTGCGACCGAGGCTGCCTCCAAAATGCTTAAAATGCTGAAACAAATTATGCAGCAATGACCAAATGATATGCGTTTAAAATTCAGTGATAGGACCTGCACTGCCATTTTATTATAAACACATTCAAACCTTAGTCACACACGATCAAGGGCAATTCCATGTTGTTTTTGCCATTCCTGTTATTCTTAAAGGCTCAAGTATAAATGTATTTCATGCTATTGCTGTACTTGTTTCCAGAAAACAATGGTTCTATTGGTGCAAGTTATAAATTAGAGACAACCTTTCTAGTAGTGTCACCGAATTCATATTTTTACACTCTACTTGAAAATGTAGAATTGCTACGATCTGTTACTACTCCTTACGATAAATAAGGTTTTGTTTGTATAAAAGTAGAAATTATCTTACCTGTGTAATGGAATTATATATGCAAGATTATAAGCTTAGGCATGAAACTTGTTCCACAGAAGTAACTGAGTCACCTGAATTACCCATTCTTATCCATCTTTATAAAAAACATTGGTTGATTCTTACTACAACTCCATTCGTACTACAGCACTCTTGTGCTCAAACACACAGGGAAATATCAGCGTCTCCCCTTAAAACACTAAACCTGCATTGTCAAATAATTATACTAGATGGTGTCCTGTCTTGTCTGGCTTTTCTGTACATGGAGGAAAGAAAGAATTAAATATATTTGTCCGTTATTTTGTGGGACAGAAAATGAGCAAGATTATTGTCTAATCATGTGGACTGTAATGTCACTTTTCCCTACAGGTTTTCTTCAGGACTTTTTATATCCAAAACCTAGAAACAGAAAAAGTGTTGCCAGGGCAACACTTGTTGCTAGGTATTGTCTAAAAACTAATCATCTCCAATCCATGTAGGGGTTTGGAATAAAAAGAATCCATAAACATATGTACATATAGGTCCAAGAAACTGAAATAAGTGCTGTCATGGTAACACTTGGTGCCATGTATTGCCTAAATCTTATGTTACAGTATGACGTCATAAGCATTGACACAGGACAAAATTGACAGCACCAAATAATAATAAAACAGAAAACATAAAAAGCTACTGATCTTTATCTTACCAAATTGTGAATTGACAAGACACTGCATAGTTATATTACCTTCAAATTAGATACTAAGAACGTAGAAAGTGGCTAGATAATTAAATTAATTCATTTAGCTTTAGTACCATTTCTTCTACCATATTTTTACACCTTCCTGCTTGTAGAGGTTACAAGGAGCTTTCATCTTCATTCTAAATTCATTTAAGAAATCATTAAATATAATTGGTTTACTGTTATATTACCTGTTACTTAAATATTTTTTACCATGCATTATTAGATTATTAATAATGAACAAATTTATGTCTCCATGAAAAGGTATGCCAAACAATATTTCACATATTGGAAAATTGAGTGTAGCTTCCAAATTTTTCCTAGTCCATTTTGTTACTTCATGCCAGAATTTTAATGTTGACCCACATGAAAAAGATGATGTTCTATTGTGTCAACAGCTGAGCAATAAGTACACAAAGGAGAGTCAGTTATTTTCCATTTATAAAGGTTGTATCTGCAATTAATGATTCTGTTGATGACCTTATATTGAAAAGTTTGTAAGGCTGGTTCCTTCGTTATCAAAAAAATTCTTTCAAAAATTTCATCATAATTACTAAATTCAAGAAAGGGGAATAAGTCATGCCAAATGTTATGTGATGATGGGGGTTCAACCTTTTCACTCATCAATTCCCAGTATAAATCTTGACTTTGGATTATGGATAAGGGCTTAATTCTTTTGTTTAATGTAATTGTAATCTGGTCACTTTTTAAAATTTCCTTTGTTCCTGTATATGTAGGTTTTATGGATCTTAACCAATGCTTTGGTATTGCTTTTGTCAATCCAAAGTGTTCCAACAGAGATAACCTAAAGGGATTTTTAACTAATCTGTCAAAAGATAGTATCTTTCTTTCTGAATCCACTATATAAAACAATTTATTCTTTTGAAGCCCTTCCTTTTGTAGCAACATTGAATAATCAAGACACTTATTGTCAATTTTTACATATTGATTCTACAGTATATATTCATTAAATATTTTTAAGCACTTGTAGGCTCCCTAATTTTTATAAGGGACCAACAGTCTAAAACTTGCTGCTAAAAGTTTGTTTTTGAAACTTTTAAAGATGCTTCAGGTGGTATAAAATCTAGCATTTCTGGTTTTTAGCCTAGAAGTTGATAACTTAATACTTTCCATTTTTTTCATAGGCATCAGTCAAATATTTTATCCATAATCATTTTTAAAAACAGTGAATGCTACTGATATCTGGCATCTTCAACCATCCTCCTATGAAATTATTTGTGATTACACTTTTCTTAATTTTGGGGGGTTTAATATTCTATACAAAATTTAAAAACATTGTATTAATTGTTTTCAGGGTACTCTCTGGAGTGAATATGGTACTAAACAAATGAACAAACTGAGGTACGACTAAGGTTTTCTGGATAGTTACTTTTCTTATCAGTGAGAGACATCTTGCTTTCCGTATGAATAATAATTTTTCTCTATTCTAGATTTATAGTTTAGACTATTGCTGATGTGAGAATCACCACAAAATCACACCAAAGAGTTTTAAAGGCTTTTTTATTAATGTCAATGTAGTTTAGGTCATTGGAGAGACTTTCATAACTGTGTTGAGACATACCTATTGGAATAATTTCAGTTTTATCCAGATTTAACTTTAAACCTCAATATGCACCAACTTTATTAAATAGTGCAAGCTAATAGTGGTATCATCAGCTAGCTGACTTATTTTGAATTCTTGACCAGAGATTTCAATTCCATGCATCCTAAAATCTGCTCTAAAGTTTATTGCTAAAACCTCTGCAACTAAGATAAATAGAAGGTTGAAATAGGACAGCCTTGTTGAATTCCCCGGTTAAGAGTAAAGTAATTTGATAGATAATCATTGTTAGATACACATGAAAATATATTATTATATAGCAGTTTGATCCACTTGATAAAGTTTTCTCCAAAATTAAACACCTTCAAATTATGAAATAGAAAACTCCATTCTACAGTATCAAAAGCTTTCTGAAAATCAACAAGAGTTATAAAGCCGGATGTTTTTTAATCTTGTGTAAGATATTATATCTTCAATTGCTCTTATATTTTCACATATATTCCTTTCCTTTGTATAACCTATGTGGTCAGGGCTGATTAATGTTGGAATGACTTTCTGTTATTTAAGTGATAAAACTTTGGCCAAAATCTTGCAACCAAGATAGAAAACTAACTGGTCTCCATGAATTTAGCAATCATAGATCTTTTGATGGTTTGGGTATTAAATTTAACAAGCCATGCCTTTGTCCATCAGACAGCTGGCCATTTTCAAAACTGTAGAGATAACTCTCACATAAAGGTAATTGTAAGTCTGACCAAAAATATTTATAAAAATTTGTAGTAAATCCATCTAAACCAGGTGATTTATTATTTGCCATTGATTTTAATGCTCTGATAGGATCTATCAAGGTTAATTTTGACTCACAATATTCTTTATCTTGGTCCTTTAATTGTGTAGTCTTTGTTGATTTAAGGAATGGATTATTTGTAGCATTATGGGAGTCAGCGATATTACTTGTATACAATTTGGAATAGAAAGATACCTCTTCATGAAGAATACCATATGGGGAAGTAATTTCATATCCATTTAATTTTAAAAGTTTTTTAATATATTTTATTAAGAGGGAAAGCTGGTAGTTGCTTGCCGTTGGTCGGCAGTTTACAGTACAGAACCCTAGCGAACTGTATGTACTGGTTTCCTCTGCCCTTCCAACTACCCGTTGTGATATGACCTGTACAGTGTTGAAAGCGACATAAAACCCCAAATAAATAAATATATTTTATGTTCTAATTACGTTTTTCCAAGTTAAAAAAGTATTTTGAATTTTTCCCCATATTCAACCCATTTAGCTTTTGATCCAAACATAATTCCTTCAGTTTTTATTCTTTTTATGTCTTCTATATCTTGCTTAAGTGATTGGTATCTAGGGTAATTTTCATTGCTAAAATTTAATTCCTTCTCTAATACCATTAGCTCTTTTTCTAACCTCTTTTCTGTTTGTTTTTTGTTTTTTTTTATTTTTTGTTTGTAAAAATGAAATAGTAATGTACTCCCATTGTAAATTTTTATCATCAAAATGTTCATTTTTCGCAATTTTATTTAGGGATTGTTTTATTAAAGCTATGTATTCAGGGTCATTTAGCAAGTGTTTATTGAATTTCCAACATCCTCTACCCCTTGTTTGTGTCCTTATCAGATCTATTTTAAGATTAACTATACTGTGGTCTGAATAGTATCCTGGTTTGATTTCACCAGATTTTATCAAATACTCTACAGCTCAGGAAATTAGCCAAAAATCTATACGACTTTGTACTATTCCAAGTCAAAGAAACAGGAAAAAGTATCGCCATAGCAACACTTGTTGTCAGGTATCACTGAAAAGGTAATCAGCTCCACTCCATGGTGTGGTTCGGATTGCAAAGAACCCAGAAAAAGATTTTTAAACCCAAGAAACATAAAAAGTGCCAATTACCCACAAAACCACAAGTCCCAAAAATACAGAAAAGTGTTCTCATGGCAACAGCTGTTACCAAAAAAACTGTTGCCAAAAAGCAACATCACTACTCTTTTAGTTCCCCTTGCAAGAAATATATCTTGAAAATATTGATTAAAATCTTTCAATGGGGTTTGACTTCTAAGAATTCACCAAATTGAAAGTGAAAAACAACAGGAAAGGTACTGCTATCACCACAGCTGTTGGCAAATGTTACATAAAATCAAATCACAACAAGTTCCTCTTGTAATAAACATATTCTAAAACTTTAGAATTATGTTAAATGCCCACAAAATTAAAAGACCAAGAAGCAAAGTGTTGTTGCCAGATATTACCTTGAAATCAATCACATACAAGCTATCATGCCATTAAACCTCCGCACCAAATTAAGCTGAGACACTTATACTGTACCTGTAAATGAGCAGACATGAAGAGTGATTAAGAGAGAAAGTTAAAATTATATCAATGCCCAGCAGGGTGAACTTGTTTCTTTAGCTATGAGTTTCTTGTGGTAACATAACAATAAAGATGTTGTTTGGTCTAGATATTTCTACATTATTTAAATGTGAAATACCCAACTAAAATTTAATATTGTTCAAATATCTTAAAATTTGTCCTAACCTTAAACTGAGTGTAAGTCAATGCAATGTTAAGGCTTTAAAGTCATGTTAACTATGTAGACACTGTTTAAGGTTAGGTGTGTCCAGAATTTAAATATGCTTAAAATATATTGCACATAATTTAAGATATTATCCAAATGTCATGCCATTTTTTGGTATACTTTGCGAAAACACAGAAAAATTCAGTATAATTATTTTACACATAAAAGTTTAAGGTTACCTTAAAAAGGCCACACCCTAACACCAGTTACATTCACACGCCAAATTTGATTTGAATCTGTGAAGCCATTTCTAAACTATAGACCACAAATGGCAAAACTTAAATTTAATATAATTGTGTTATTCTTTTCATAGAATAAAATATTCTCTTGACATAATCCTGAAAGATTATTTGTTTAAATTGTTAAATGTAATTTGTGTCTAGCTCAAATTTTAATCTATGTACACGTAGATTAATGATTATTGGAGAATAACTCTTATCACTTTATATAGTTCTTAATATTTATTATTTTGCCTAAGAAATATGGCAAAAAATAGACCAAATGAATCAATGACAATGGAATATCACCTCAAGTGTCTTGATAATATGTGCAGGATCTGTAGTAACAGAGTCCTGACTCATCTACAGAAAGACAAAAGGCAGGTGCCAAGACTTTGTGTCAATAGCAAAGATGAAATTTTCATTTTCTATGGAATACATGTTACATCAGACACTGAAATACCTCCTCAGAAAATCTGCACCCATTGTATTTTTCAAGATAAAAAATGCTAAAGTTCTCTGTGAAACTACAAAACTGGATAATGAAAAATATGTAGGTGTTAAAGAAAGAGCAAAAATCATTTCAGACATGTGGCAGTGCCACAAGCAATTTGATTGTAAAGCGTGCAAGCAATATGATTCTCAATCTGGCAAAGGATGTCAAAAAAGCAACATCAAAAGGGAAGACCAAGAAGTAAAACCTCTTGCCAATCAGGTCAACAAAACATTTTAAAGAAGCTTTTTGATCATGACACAAATATATCACAGTTGGAAGTCCACATTGATTATACAAAGGTGCCAGTTGAACATGCAGAAACATACAAGTGTCCTATTTGTCAAGATCTCTATTCATTAGAAACAGTAAAAACCAAGTGTCATCATTACTTCTGCTGTGAATGCTTATCAAACTATATCCACAGTGAAAAAAGTGACCCTGTTCTGTGACCAGTATGTTCTGATTTTGTTTCAATTAGTGATCCCTGTGAAATGTGGAAAATGTAAAAATACAATATCTTATGACCTTATGTCCCATCATAGCTGTGATATCAACTCTCCTCTAAGTATACAAGCCACCAGTGAGTAAGTTATAATTGAAACTCAAGGTCAGAAGCAGGCACATAGTACACCAAAACCCAATAAATCTCATGTTGAAATGCAAATTCAAACATCACCTGATAGTACATTCAATAAAACAGTTTCTAGATCAATCACCTCACCACTTAACAAGGATGAGGAAAGGTTACATACACATCTAACAAAACAAAAACTGAACTTTGCTAAAGAAAATATCATAGCTTGACTGGTGACTGGTGGTCAACCACTATTTTTGAAAAAAATAGTGAAACCAAGAAAGTGCCAATGTTTTGTCTCCATTAAAAAGAAAAAGAGCACGTCAAATTGCCTCATATCGTGTTGCTGTAGCAGGAAAAAGTAGGGATTCACACACTGCCCAACAGTCATCTGACCTTAAAGTACTTTAGAAAAACTCTAAACTTAAAATATGTTCCAATGCTGGCGTTAAACAAAAATCTCTCCTATCCAAGAGAGTTGCTTTAGCTATGAAAACTTCTCTCGGTTTGTCATGGAATCAGCACAGACAACAGAAATGCTATCTGACAAGAATACTTGGAGTACATTGTGAAAGTGAGAAAAAGGAAAGACTTGTAAGATCAAAGATTCTGGCAATTTATTTACAAACAAAGCAAATAACAGTTATTGAATGAAATGACAAAAGTCATTATAATAAAGGAGGATTAACAGAAACATCTGCACCAGTAGTCCATGTGAAGAACCTCCAAAAGTTTGTGAAGGACTTACTTGATGGCTACAATCAAAATGGCAAGCTTCTATGGGGAGATGGAATGCCAAAGGATGAGATATAGGTAAAAATAGGTGGAGATCATGGAGGCAATTCTTTTTAATTGTGCATCCAAGTGTGCAATTTGGACAAGCCAAATTCGAAGAACACAATAGTATTTGCATGTATGTCTGCCAAAGATATTTATGAAAATATGAGCAAGATATGCTCACTTCATGAAAGCAAAATAAACCAACTTAAAGAGGAGTATTGGGAAAACAAAAGGATAAGGTTGGTCTGTTTACGGAGATTATGCCTTTCTGGTTAATCTATATGGTCTCTCACGTGCAAGACACAAATATTTTTGTCTCTGGTGCAATATTCACTATGATGATCTACAAATTCCACTTGAAAGTCGACGTTTGATCAGAGCCAGAAAACTTGGAAGAATGATCAAAGACTATGAGAACTTCAAGAAGGATGGCAAAAAAAATCTGTCACTTGCTTCCAGTTTCAACAATGTGATACATAGGCCTATGTGGGATGTCAAAGTAAAACATGTTTGCCCTCCATACCTTCATATGCTGCTGGGGATTGTGAAAAAACACCATGACCTTCCGGAAAATGAGCTTCACCAAATTGATCTTCAAATTGCTGAAGACATATCACTTTCAAAGATAAAACTAGACAACTCATTATTTCACCAGTACATTAAAGGGTTGAGGGAAAAGAGGAAATTGCTGAATTCACTAGGCTTTCTCAGGGATGAAAGAGACGAAAAAAACAGCAACTTGACTGAGAAGGAGGCTAAGAAATTGCAAATTCACAGAGATGCAATAGAATTGAAAATTTAAAATGTAAACCATCACTACAAGTCCAGTCTGGTCCTGTTGAATCAGCAGTGCAGATTACACTAAAGCATCACAATATTGTCCAACAGGCTTATCATTCCAAGTCATTTGTAGTGAATCACTGCTCAAAGTATTTAAAGTCAAATATCCAGGATGACATGTGGTGTACCATTCTAGAAAAAGTTTGTGAGCTGAGTGGAAAGCCTGACATAAATGATAGGGCAAAACAAACTGCATCTAAATTTTTGAAACTTAACCAATATTTCTCTGACATTCACACTAATGCATTAAACAAAGATAGTGCTTTTAAAACATATATTTTTTTTTTCACGTGCACTGCAAAAGTTTTATAAAAAACAAAAACAAAATAAAGAACCTTTTTTTCACAGACAGTTCTCCCGCATAAAATCATACAAGTGAGAGTACAAGCTGTGCCCTGTTTACGCCACTAAGAACACACACAAACCTTCTCTGAGTGTGTGTGTGTTTATGTGTACCATTTTAAACTAAAGTTACAGCAGAAAAACCACTGTGAGCTGCTAGTGGCATAAAATTATTACAGCTTAAACTCATATGTTAAAAAATATCCACAATTTGTTGCAACCTTACAAAAGACACAAGAGTTAAACAGATTCAAGGTTTGTTACATTTACTACTTATACATGTATAGAATTGCACAGTATTTGAAATACTGTTCAAAATTTGCCAAACATAAAGTGAAATTCACTTAGCGAACATAATTCTGTTATTACTGGGAGTTTAAGGTCACCTTGCTGTATGGTGCTCATCTATGTTACCAGTTGCATATACATACAAAATTTGAATGAAATCTCTCTAGCTATTTTCAGTACACTGTATAAAAACTCCTTAAACTCAATACAATACTTTTATACATTTGAGTTTAAGGTCACCATAAAATAGGACACACCCTGAGAACCAGTTACAATCATATGCCAAATTTAAATTGGATTTGTTAAGACATTTTTGAGAAATTACCAAGAAAGGAAAACCTAAAACTCAAATAATTACATCACAACTAGTAGTTTTGTGACACCTCAAAATACGGCACACTTTGAGGACAAGGTACATCCACATGCCAAATTCGAATTGAATCCATCAAATCATATTTGACATACTGTCTTGAAACAAAGTGTGATGACAACACTGACCACATATGTTCTCCATCATAGCTACCAATGAGACAAAAACTTTGCAACCTTAAACTCATGTTTTAAATAATATCAGCAATTTATTGTAAGCTTACAAGAGACATTTTTGTTCTAGATTTGTATATGATGTATATCAATGAAAAAAAAATTAATTAACAAATAAAATATAGTCAAAACGAAAAAAATTGTCCCAACCTTAAACTTAACGTTAGCTTGCAGTTGTGAGGGAGTTTGAGGGAATGTTTTTATGAAGTTTTCGTTCAAGGTTTGTTACACCCACAACTTAAACATGCTTAAACATGGAATGGCATAGTATTTAAAAAATTGTTCAAAAATAAATTCAGTTATTACTGGGAGTTTAAGGTCATCTTAATGGATGCACTTATCTATAGCCAGTTACATATACATGCAAAAGTTAATGAAATCTCTCATTTTAGTTGGTTCTATGAAAAAATCAAATAAACTTAACATTTTTATCTTACTAAGGTCAGCTTAAGATATAGCACACGTGCCAAATTTGAATTTAATCTGCAAGTCATTTTTGAGAGACTGTTCAGGAAAGAAAGTGTGACAACGACAGGCAATGGCGCCACTGGAGAGAGTACAAAGCAATCCCCATATGCCACCCAGCATAAATGCTGGTGAAACAAAAACTGTCTCAGCATTCTATTCATGAAATTTGTAAACAAAGTAGCAAAAATCATATAAGTGTGCTATGTTATTCATCATTAGACAAGTCAGTAGATGTCAGTAGATTAATGGATATTTTGAAAATATTAAATAAACAATTAAAAACTATTCATATCAATAAAATAATTAAAATCTAGTCATATTAAACAAAAGTTATGATTATATTTGTACTGGCTATATTTTATACATTTAATAAATTAGACTATATTTGGAGCATTTACCATATACCATTATTGTCTGCAGGTATTTGGAGACTTTGCTAATTAATGACTTATGTTACTGAAATAAAAGACCCGTGTGATGGATAATATTAAATCAAAGTGAACAACAGCAAAGAGTGTGTTTGAAAAATGAAATAATAAAATTTATTTGAATGAGAAATGTTTTAGTTTTTGTAGAAAGAGGGTAGCAAAGCACTAGGCAGAATCCAACTTTTTAGGACTTGCTTACAATATTCATCTTGATATATTATGGGCTATTGCACTAAAAGTAACAACACATGAAATACCGGAGGTTTTTATTAACAGAGGGAAAGTGTTTCACTTCTGTAATTGAACACAAACTGTTAAGGTCGGGAGTAATAATATAACATTCCCCTTTTTTACAAAGTTAAAATTCTATGCATTTGTTTTAGTTACATTAGTTAGACTATTTTACTTTGATTTCCCATTGTAACCATTTTAGCTGTCTAGTTTGATTTTTTGAACATTGTTAATTTTCATTTTTGAATCAATAATCTTCACATTATTGATAAACTTCTAATATTGATATAAGTAATACAGATTAAAAGGAAATATCATGCAATTTGATTAAAGATTGATTACACATATTTTTAAACACACACCAATAAACATGTATACATAATACAATCTCAGCCTTTGGTCTTAAATTCATGCAAAATGTCCAGAGTCTCTTTGTTTCAATATTGTTTACTATTTTAGATTGTCCCTTGAATATGTATGCATGCATTAACTTGTTCAAATCATAACTGTCAATTAGCATTCATTAATGAGTCTTTTGGTTGGTCTGGTCTCACAAAGTGATTTTCTGGGTTCACTCAATCTGGGTAAGTTGCTGTCTGCAATCTTAACACTTTTATGACTTTTTCTGCTATGACAATTATCAGGGGCCTGTTTCCAGAAACCTCCTTTGTTTTTTCCTTCCTTAAAGTAAAGGAAGGGGATTTCTAACCTTTGGAAAGGCTTCCCTTAAATCCTGTTTCACAAAGCCTCCTTTATTCTACCTTACCAAAGATTTTCCTTAAAACAAAGGAAGGACGATTCCCTGTATAACCACACTGCTTGGAATTTCCCCACCATTACTTGTATAACCTTCACACAATTTATTTTAAATATTAAGAGAGTAAATTACATTTTGGCATTTTAATTATTTTAAACTTGGTACATTAGCTACATTTTAATTTTAAGATACGTTATTTGCATTTTTATTTCTTTTGGGAGTTGTTTCCAAAACGTATAACCACACTAATATTTTTCTTTCACTGTAGGTACATGTGTACTTGTGCACTTATTTTGTACCTAAATTACCCTGTGGAGGCAATATCCTTATTGTAACACTGTTAAAGATCAGTAAAGTCAGTAAATCTATATTTTACTATATTTTTATAAATTTTGTGAAATGCAGATTGGTTGTGATTATATTTTGTATATTAATACAGTAGGTCACATGACAATTTTTTACCCAAAGTCAGGGAGGGGCCTTTTATGTTCAAGGAAACTCTGTGAATATGTTTCCCACTTCAAAAATTTGAACATCAATTTTTCAAGAATTAAACAACCAAAATGTATGAAATAAACAGCAAAACATTGTTTGTGGATGTAGGTTTGACAATTATGTTTCAAGTTCTATATATTTAGGTGGATTCATCTTAAAATGTTCATTAAAGTTAATAAACATTCCTTGAAGGACACTTCCTTAAATTTAAGGTAGGTCCTTAGCTTCCTTGAAATTCAAGGGAGTTTTCAAGGTCTCGTTTAAGGAAGGAGGCTTTGTGGAACTGAGATTTTTTAAAGGAGGGAGAAAATCAAGGAAATCCTAGAATTTAAGGTGACCTTTATCTTAAGGAGGCTTCGTGAAACCGGCCCCAGGTATTTCAGTTTGTCTTTGTGGTTCGATGTTACAATCAGTAATGTCACCATTGCCTGTACATCTGCTACACCTATAGTTTTAACACCATCTGTATATTCCCAGTAGAGTTTTTACATTGTACACCAGTGGGAAGTAAGTTACGAGCCTAATATGGCAGTGCCTGATTTAATTAAAATTTGAGGGGTGGCAACTTTATATACGTGTAGGGCAATATTTGTGTACACATCCAAAACTTGACAACATGATGCATTGTCTGTTGGAACCTTTTAAGGTATGACAGGTATGATGAAGTCTCAAGTGGCTGGTTATAAAAAGTGTATGGTGCCTGAATTTTTTACACAATTCTTGTTTGTGTGCTTCCTAAACTGTGATCACATTTTTGAGCCACAGAAGTAACACTTGATTATTTAGTTTGATGATTGAAAATATAACTCTAATTTGACAGTTAATAATTTTATCATAACAGTTGGGTAAATTTACTATTTGAGTTTTGAAAGTGAAGCAATCATATTTCATTAGTGTAATGTTATTGATTGGAAACTTCTGCATAGAAGAGCCCTAAAGGGGAAAAGCCCTACAGTTTTTTATATCTATGTGAAAAAGCAATATACTGTTTTCTAGATCTTGGAGAGAGCCCTATACATCACGTTAAGTTTACAAATGAAATCTTTGATCATTAATTAAAGGGTATTTCAATTGCTATTCAAACTACCCTATACAATAATTTTCAATTCCAATGGCCCTTTGTAGTTTTGGAATCAGTAAAATAATTACTTTGTTAGCAAGGTAAAACCACTCTTGATTACAGCTACTCAATTGCTAAATGATAACTGATAAACAAGAATATTGCAGTGAAATTTTCAAGCAAAAATGGAGTTTTGTTCCAGAATTTTACAGTCGGTTCAACTTAGAATTTGTTCTGAATATAGGGATTTGTTTACTTTCCTTTCATTAGTAATACAATAAATTGTTGTTTTCTGTTTTATATGTTTTTGTATTGTCAATGTTAGACACATTTCCTTATATTTTAGTTTCCAGAACAATAAAGTGTATGTCATGTAGCAAATACTAAGTACAATAATAATTTTGAAATAATCGTTTATGTTTGCACATTGTACTCTCTGAAAAGGACTTTATCCACAGTCTCAAAAATGATGAAGGGCATTTCTCGATTGGGGGGTCAACAAGTTGTATGACTTCTCTGCATGGCTTTTCTATACTTTACATGGTGAAAAACTGGTGAAGGATATTTTGGAAAAAGGAAGTACCAAGAAATTGTTATTTCTGTAACTTGATAAATTTTACACACCAGTGAAATATGTATTATCCTTAAAAGTCTGGAGTCATTTATTTTAGGCTCTGTGAAAGGAATTCTGGTAGATAAGTTACAAGTAATGTTTTCTCAAACTTCACAATTGCTCAAGTGATATTTTAAAACACTGACCCCACACTCTGGTATATCATATTATGAATTCAGTGTACTAATACAACCCCATGGGCTGTACCAGAACTCCTGGCTCAATACATGAAATACTGTAAGTCTGTACAAATATTATGCTGGCTTTTAAATGAAACATGAAAGACTTGGTATTTCATTATGGACCTAAGCTAATACCCAGATAGCATTCCGCCACTGGACTGACGTTGACCCAAAATCAGCACATCTGTCAGTCAAACGTTTGCTGCTGATGTTGGGCCAACGGCTTTTTCACCGTTGGGCCAACGTTGGCAAGCCACCAGTAAAAATTATATTCTACATATAGCATCAGCCAATCATATAATGTTCACCAACATCTTTTTAGTGTGAATTTATAATGAGAATATAATGTCTAAAATTATTAAATGGTTAGTTAAAAGTTTTGGGCTCACTGATATATAATTTTTAGACATACCATAATAAATAATTTTTAATAAATAATAAGTTTCCCCTAATCCCGTATTACTGCTCGCTGCCATCTTGAATAAAAATCCACCATTGGCCCAACGTTGGCCCAACGTCAGCAAGATATAGAGACTTCTAACCCAAGCAGTGGTTGGCAAGCCAACATTGACCCAACGTCGGCAAACTCTGCCGACCTTGTAACCAACAGCCAACATCGGTCTGACGGCGGAATGCTATCTGGGTAGGCTCTGGTTAGAACTAAGTAGAATGTAATGTAAAATGTAATGCTGATTCCCTTTGAAAATTATTTGTGTTTTGTACAGGTCAGAGCCGGGATTCACAAAAGGTCTTACACAAAAATTGTCTTAACTTTAAGAGAAAAGTCTTAACTGTGCAAGAATTTTGTCATAAAGTTGAGACGTTTTTGCTTAGACAGAATGGGATTCACAAAAGGTCTTAGACAAAAATTTGTCTCAGATTTTGTCATAACTGTAAGACCACTGCAGGGAAAACTTAAGTCATTTTAAAAATATTCCATTGCATGTATTTACATTTTACCCCTTGTTATGAAAGCAATCCCCTCTACGTGTATGTGTACCATTATGTCAAAGTCCACTACCTACTCAAACTTTTATTTTATAATAAATGTCCTGAACATGAAGCAAATGATAATTTCCCTTTTGATTACATAGGTTAGCATGAAGTGGGTTGATTTTTCAGTGCTATGTAAAAAGTTGGATTGAAACACTATATTTGAAATACATATAGAATGAAGTAACAATAGTAACATTAAATAATAAATCGTTACTATTGACTGTATTAACATGCTTCTTTCAATTATATAATTGCAAAAATATTAGGAAAATACCTGCTCTAAACGTTCATGAAATGGATTGATTTAATAAAGAATAATAAAGAAAAATTCTCCCATATTCATATTTTGGGCATATCAATGTTTCTTAGCATTATTATATCTAAAAGCTTGTGAAACTTTTTAAAAGAAAGAATAAAACAGAAAGTTTATGAGCAATAGATTTGCTTTCTGAATGTGTCATGAAGCAATTGGAACTAGGCTATTTCCTCAGAAAAAAGGGCAGAAAAAATCTATTTAAATAGTTAAATTATTGAATTTAATAGACATCAAAAAATCCAAATCTGATGTAGCTTTGCACTGTCTTTTCCAAAAAAAAAATATTTGGTAAAATTACAGCATTTTTGTTTATTTGGTAGAAATTCTTGAAAAATAGACCTACTTCATGCATTGCCAAGCCATATGTTGTAGAGTTGTCATATATTCTGGGCAATTTAGACACTGGTGAAAGACCTTGACAAAGAACGAAAACAGGGTGGTAAAATGAGACAGCCATTTCAACACAATAAATGTCGCCTTGTGTCTCCAACGGCATGAATGGTCACATACTGCGCATTCGCCAGGTGGTGTGTTCTACTTCCTTCCTGTCTAGATGTGACATCATAGCATCTTTTCTGTTTGGCACATGTGCATTCAAATGCTTTTCAAGAGATGAAAGAATTTGTGTAAAATTCACTGCAAAGAAATCCTATTTCTACCATATCAGATGTATGATATAAGATGGATGATCAGATGTTTCTACATACATCATGGCTTCACCAGGACAGAAACACAGAAGTTGTGGACATGTTATTGCCATGTTCGACCAGCACAGTAAGTGCGTGAGGTGTTGTAACAATTGTCTAGTCAATGGCCCCTGTGTTTTGTAAAGCTTTGACTGTCTAGGCAATGACACCTTTGTTTTGTGCAGTTTTGATTGTCAGTTTTGTAATGTGCTCACTAACGATCAGAAGTCTCAACTCCCACATGCAAAGCTAGAAAAGATATTAAAGCGGCCAGTCCATCTTCGTCCCTAGTAATCCTGGTAAAACTTGAGAGAACAAGGCCACTGAGAAGAAAAAGGCAACCCCTGCACAAAAACTTAAGAAGTCATCTTTCAAGTTGTCCAGCTGTAATATTGAAGATATTAAGGCACTGGACGCAAAGTGGTTGGAGAGGTTCACTAGATTATAAGCCATGGTACTGGCAAAGACTTTCCAGCAACCTAGCGGTGATCCAGTTTTTCAATATGTCACACTGCCACATTGACAGTTGAAGCAGTCACCAGCCAGTGTTGTCACTTAAGAGAGACCTTTTATTTAACCTGCTGGTCCAGCCATTTAGACATCTTCAAGCCAGCCTGTTCTGGTACCAATGAGATGCCAGTGTTGCAGTCTACCAGATTGGTCAGCCACACTACTGCCAGTCAGAGCCAGCCTACTACTGGTATCAGAGAGATGCCAGTAGTGCAGTCTACTGAACTGGTAAACCAGTTTACTGCTAGTCAGAACCAGCCTACTACCAGGTGCCAGTGGGATGCCAGTGCTGCAGTCTATCGGACATGTCATCTAGACTTTTGACAGTCAGATTCCTACCAATGCCAGCAAGAAGGTCTTGCCCACTACGCCAGTTGCAGCTGCTGCTGCTGCTCAACAGGATCCCAACTGACTTTGAACAACAGACCTACCCCACCTCTTCTGTCCACACTGTGGAGGAAGAAGGCAAGGCTTCTGACCAAGAAGCAGGTAAACAGGAACCACATCAACTGCTCTCTGAAGAACAGAGCTCATGGACATCAGTTACCAGAATTTGGAGGATCAGTCTCTTCTCAAGATGATAACCCCTTTGCTGGTCCCAGGACATAGTCAACTGGCAAAATATCAGTGAAACTTTACATGTACATTGTACTGCTGTGAATCATGTACCTTTTGTTACTGGGCAGCCACAAAAAAGGTGTAAGACCCATTAGGTTGAATAGTAAGCAAGGGGAAGTCAGAAAGGGAAACCCAAGTGGGTTCTGTAGTTCTACCTCAGAGAGGGGAAGGTCACAGTTACTTTGGAACGTTGACAGATTATAAACTTAAAAGTTCAGAATCTTATAACCGACCCTTACTGTCAGGTCAGGCAGCTCATGCCTCTCAGTCATAGACCTGTTAACAGCTGCAGAAAATCAAGTCCACCTAGGTCGGCTCCACATGAGGCCGATTCAGTGGCATCTGAAAAATCATTGGAGGATCCTCGAATCACTAGAAAAGTTAATCCTGATCCCAAGATCTCGTCACCTACACTTATTATGGTGGGACCAGGAGACAAATATTCTTCAAGGTCAACCACTACACCCACTCATGTATACTCTTCAGATAATATAGATACATGAAGAGAAGGCTCTGACACTCGCTTAGAGGATCTCATGGTAACACTGACTTTGTTCCTGCCAGAAAGCAGTTGCAGAAAACTACCTGGAATTAAATGGGGTCTTCCTAGCCCAAAAAAGAGTTCCAAGATCTCTGTCAAACAAGATAGTGCTCAAAGCAACAGACAACACAACACTAGATATCCATATAATTATAAACAAGGAGGGAGATATGAAGTCGGACCCTTTGTGTGCCCTTCAGTGGAGAATCCTGACCGGATAGGCCAGGAATTAGGGGACTCTGAAAGCCCAACACATTTAAAACCAGCTGAATGTGGTAGCAGAGAAGCTATCCAGGTTAAGCCAGATCATCCAGAGTGGTCCCTCCTTCCTGTGGTTTTTAGTTGATATGCAGCAGGTGGCACTTGAATAGACCTATTTCAACAACACAAATTGTCTCAGTGTGTGTCAGCAGTTCCAGGCTCCATAGCCTGGGCAGTAGATGTACATAGTCTACCTTGGGAGGACCTGGACCCATATGCCTTACCATCAAGCCAGATCCCTCTGTGCTTTGTCCAACCTACCCAATCTACTGACTCGGCCATTAAATCACATTCTACACAGGAATTTATCAAACCTAAATCTCCATGTTTAACTCCTAGAGCCTCAGCGATCAAGAAGCAAGGCTTCTCTAAGGCAGTGGCAGCACCTCAGAGAGTCTCAACCTGATCAGTCTATGGAGCAAAGTGGGCCATTTTTACAAAATGGTACTGGAGTAATCAAGTGGACTTTAGGGCACCATCTGTTAAATCCATAGCCACCTTCCTCCCATGTCTATTACATGACAGGAGGTTACAGCCAAGTACTATAGATGGCTACAAATCAGCCATGGTGAACCGAGAAATTTTCCCATTAATGTAAGCAAGGACAAAAATCTCACTCATCTTCTGGATAGTTTTTGTAGAGGCACCCCCCGTGGAACCTGTCTTTGGTTCTTCACCAGCACATACAGGCTCCGTTTGAGCCCCTTAAAGAGGTTTCCTTGCAGCGCCCCACCTTCAAGACCCTCTTCCTCTTAGCTCTGGGTTCTGGCAAAGGCAGCAGTGAGATCCATGATTGGCTCAAGAAGATCATGGATCATCAAGACACCAGACAGACTTTCAAGGTATCTCTGCCCCTCACCAAGCTTACCTTATAAAAAACAAGTAGGCCAAAGAGGGGTCAGACAGTGGGGAGCTGGACAAATTGGCCCTTTGCCAAATCGGCCCTCGGCAAATCGACCCCCCAAAAAAGTCGGCCCTGGACAGATTGGCCCCCTAAAAATTCGGCCCTGGACAAATCGGCCCCAGTTGAAAACTTTTGTAATTAAAACTTATTTATAGACCTACAGAGAGCATTCGACTGGGTTGATAAACATATGTTTTCAGAATTATTAAAACAGAAAAATAAGGGGTCCTTTTCAAAAGAAACTACATGCCTTAATTGAAATGGTGTTAAATTCAAATCTAGTCCATGTTAATGTTGACTAAAGGGGGGATAATTCTATATAATTATGTATAATGATGAGAATTTTGGCTAGGTGTGATTGATACACATCAAAGATAATTGGAATGATGATTGGAGAAAAGAAGAAGCCCTTTTATAGAGAAAACGTATCATTTAATTGTAATCAGGCTCTTAATAATGTTTGGATAAATATGCATGACTATGTATTGATGATAAAGACAATTGCTTATATGTTGCTAGACTAAGTTTAATTAACACATATGAAAGATTTCAGGATACTGTAATCAATCCCTTGTAACCTAAGAATTAATAAAAGTGCAATTACATTGCCTGCAGAGCCTCCGCTGATGGGATTATAACTTTAGTGATCTTTAATATTTGTTTAATATAGGGATTACTAGCTAAAATGTTAAACAAACAGTATTAGACATTAAAACCTGATTGTTCCCTTGGATGTCCATGCAGAAGATTATATCATCTCCCCCCTTGTGGGAATCAAAGAGAACAATGGGCATTTATCCCTTGAATTACATAATAAATCAGGAACCAAAATTCACATCTCCACAATTTATTACAAATAATTATTATAATTACTATTATTATTAATTTTATATTTTAAATAGATATTATTTTATCTATTGCTGTGACTTTAAAAATTATAATAATACAATAACTACTGTGGGGAAAATAAAATAATACCAGTCACTGTGAAGATTTTGAATACAAATCTATGAGAAGGTCAGAGTAAACTGAAGAGATACAGAACACTCACAGTTAAACCTAAATGCCTGGGGGTTATTGTGAAAAAATACATAAATCCTATGTACACTTATCTATCTATATCGGGGGGGCTGATTTGACAATATCTTACTTTATAGGGGCCAATTTGACCATAAATTATTTTACAGGGGGCCGATTTGACCAGGTAATTTTATTTTGGGGGCCGATTTGACGGGGGCCGATTTGGCAAAAGGCCGATTTGTCTATGATTCCAGACAGTGTGGTTCCTGTGGTTATTTTAGCCCTGAGTTCAACTCAGGTTAAGTCACTCACGACTCACTATGCCCAGTTAGAGCTCTGTACTACTATCTGGACAAGACCTCAGGCCAAACAAGGATCTGGTCTTTGTTTCCTTCAACAAAGGCTTTGGAAAAGCTATTTCTCTTGCCACTATCTCATAATCGATCAAGCAGACTGTGATGCTATGCTATGAGCTCTCTGATCAAGGGGCCCTTACTCTACATCAGGTTAAAGCCCATGATGTTAGGGCCTTTGCCAGTTCTAAGGCCTTCCGATCAGGGATCTCCTTTGTCATCAGCCTGTCACCGGAAATCCCACAACACCTTCACAAAGTTTCATTTGAATCATGTGGTCTGGGTTGATTCAGAGCTCCAAGCATCCCAGGGGAACCCTTAAAAAAGTTTTTAGCATTTTCTACTGAAAAACCTTTTTTTCTCTCTTTTTTTCAAGAAAAAACCTTTTTAAAAAATGAAAAGTGACGTGAAAATATTTTTTAACCTTTTTTCAAGATGAAACTTTTTTTCCCAGAAGCCAATTTGTTGATAAGTTAATTTATTGTACATACATTTAATGTGCATATAGCTATAGTTGAGTGTTTCGGATCAGACCATACAGTGAAGTTGACATTGTGATACCAACAGAAATGTTTGGTCTGAGAGGAGTTGACAGTCTGAAACGGCAGTAATCGGTCTCCAAGGAAGCCTAAAAAATAAGAAGGTATATGTTTGTTATATGTCAAGATGAGAGTCAGAGATATACTGGTTTCAGTTGCATTATGCCACCGCCATACATTTTGATTTGTGTGTGTAATAACTCAAAAACATTTTCATGGATTTTATTCAAACTTGGCGGACATATGTATTTGGATCAGAAGAGGAACCATATTTTAAGGTGACCTTAAACCCTCAATAATATGCATGTTATGGGCACTGTAAGATCATAAATGGACCTTCGGCCATATAATATGGCTAAAATTTATCTGAAGGCACATTATGTATTACTCTTACATATGTTGGAATATCAAGAATTTATATTAAGGTATTGTATTTATTTAATTGTATTTAAGGCCCATAAAGACCTCACTTATGGATTTTTCCTACATTTTGCACATATTTTGCCCTGTAATTAACCATCCGTTGAAAAGGGAACACTTACTAGTGTTGTTATCAAATAAAAAAAATATATATATATATATATATATCAAACCATATTTAACCCCCCATATCAATTGATATTGAAATATCGAGGCATGAGATGCTTTCCTGCGGGAGACCTTAGAAACTCTTTCGTGAGGTTTAGTAGTGTCCTGAAACATAAACAAAATATGGCAGTTCCATTTTTGCAGTAAATAAAAGTTACTAAAAATGATAAAAATCAAATTTTGTACTTAATATCAACGCACGACAGCAAAGGTGCATCTATTTAGTAGTATGTTCTGATATTGATATTGTACCCTGCATTATCGATATTGGCATATTTTGCAAGAATTGATAAATATATATCAAAGGTCATTTACAGTTCCGGCGTCATTTTGTTTTACGACAATGAGATCTACTTCCATGGGGAACAGAAACAAAAACAAGCTTTTCTTGTAATTTTGAAGAAAAATGCTCATTGCTCACCAATTCAAATTGAAAACACACACAGTTCCCGGGAAGTTGAAGACAATGAAAAAAGGCAGCTGAGATTATAATATATATATTCTAAAACTACATTATCATTGCAGAAGCACATGTCAATTATTGTTTTGTTACATGTATATGTATGAGTGTTATAGCTAACTGGCAACTCCACCCATGAACCCAAAAGGCTGCAAATATCAGCCAGGAATCGGGACAGGTCGAATCCAAGGTCTTAATTACAGGTCGGACCTAAAGGTCAAACAAGGTCAAACCAAGGAAGCAAGCAGACACAGAATGGATTGAAGGGTGGAGTAAACAGTAATTAATAACCAGTGTGTTAGGTAATCAGTAATGAACTGTAGTTCATTGTAACCCTTCACTGAGTTTATATATTTAGTAAACATATATATACCTCTGTAGTGAGTGAATGAAATGTACAGAAAACACCCACTGAGTAAAATATAAAAAAGAGATAGAAAAACTGAAAGTACAGCGATGCATTTCAGTGTTACACCTGGACTAAAAGAATTGACTAAAACACTGGTTATACCTAAGATTGAAATTGTGATCTTTGTGATCCCCTCACTATGTGATGAAAGAACCCTAGTGACTGCACATTGCAGCCTCTGCCTAACATAATACCAGCTCATGATCACAAATAGGCGTATGATCACAAGGTCAACTAATCTGTAATGTAAAATAATCATAATAGGATAAAATACAATAACAATGATCATATGTACATACAGGCATCATATAATAATACTATACAGGCAAGAGTTAACATAAGCACACATTGGGAACTCTTGTCCTGATGGAAGAGCAGAAAACTGGAATAACTCCTCTGAGAAGATTCCTCTTCCGGTACAAATACAAATGGAATGAGGCATAAAATTCCACACAAGGCTAAGGAAACATCCAGAAGAGGTAACACACTGATATTATGTCCCAGAGGCAGCATATGCACATATTATTATATATTCCATGCTCTAAGGATATGATATAATGATGCCTTCAACTCCACCATTGTTACTCATGGTGTACCTACAAAACACTATAGAGAGTACCATGTTCACAAACAAACAATCAGTTACATTGAGATTATGTGTACTTAATGGAGAGATTAGATGGGAAAATGCTAAAGATCTTAATATAGCTGGGATGGGTGAAGGTTATGCTCACTAATAAGCTGGACATTTTAAGTTATCTAAAATAAGGGAGGGAAATGGGAGGGTGATAAAATTTTCTTGGTGCTGTGTTGCCAGTGCCTTTCAACTTCATGAGGTTATGCGGGGTTTTACAGAGCAATTTTTCGTGTCTTAGCCAATCAGAATCGTGGACACAGCCATGTCATGTTAGAATAAAATATAATCAGTCACGAAGGCAGGATGTTTCTATATGTCATTTTTTTAGGATTGGGGCATTTGTTTGTTGTATTAAGCCCTGTATATCATATTATCGCCCATTAGGCAATTCCACTTCCTGGTTTGTGTTTCACTGTTTACAATTATGATCTTCACAAAAATATATCATTTTAAAGCTTAGATAACATGGAATATATTCACAACTGAATAATATGTCTAACTAGTGGTTCATGAGGACCTTTTTTTACCTGAACAGATCAAAATAGTGTTCTCAAAAGCTTTGAATACTGTTAACACTGTATACATGTACCTCAAAGCACAGCTAAGCTTTTTCAGCATGGATTTCTCATTCAAGGTCCATTGAGTGTTGATTCTATTCTATTCTGTACTTTTATAGCACTTAAACTCTGCCAAAGCAGACTCTAAGGTGCAAAGCCAGGTCCAATCATTCTTTACAACTGCTGATGGACGCACCAAATAGCGTATTAATGTGCCCAAATCTCACTTAATAAAAACATTACTGCATGGGGCTTATTACATGACAGGGCTTAGCCAAAATAGAGTCTTACATTTATTTGTTTGATGTTTTTGTATGCAGGTGGTATAACAGGAGTACGGTGTGTATGAACAAAACCAAAAAAAAACTAGATTGGGCCAACTCGGCGCCAACATATCCCCAGACAGGTCATCACTCACGCCACAGGTTTTGATCGGGAATTTTTTAAAACATAATTACCCATTATTATATGAACTTCAGCACATCAATCTACTCTGTTTATATCTTCCCAAGGAAGATGGTGCATCCCCAGACGCCGAATACATAACTCAAATTATATTTTCAATCTTCCTGCAATGATAACTCTAAACCTATTTTCAAAGTATTTAAATGATTGATGATTGAATGTCCATTCTAAAATAATAATCCCAAAAGAGCATATCTGTTTCTATATTTGTTGACAAATAAAATATTATTTGTAACTCAACTCATCATACTTTTCAATCTTCCTTCAAAGTATTTAAATGATTGATGATTCAATGTCCATTCTAAAATTCATAATCCCAAAAGCGCATATCTGTTTCTATATTTGTTCACAAATAAAATATTATTTAAAAAAAAATTATTTATATTATTATTTTATTATATTATTTTTAGAATTTGCAAATTGTTTTCAGTTATTCATTTCCTCTATGCCTATATATGTGGTCCATATATATGCAACCTAAATATGTGACACAATCTCAGTTCTGACTCCCCTTTGTGTTATATGTAATGAAGTCCACCACCTCCCACCCCCACCCCTCTCCCCTTCTCCACACCTCTCTCACTATTACACAAGATCGGCAACCCCATTGAGTTCTTTGTTTCTCATCTGATATCATTAAATACCTTTGTTTATTTAGTGTCACTCAATATAGCTGGAGGTCCCAGAGGTGGGTGGGGGGAATCCGGGTGGGGGATGTGGGTTGCGACTACAAAGAGACGGAGTGCTACAGCATAAATGGTAAACAAACAATCTATATAAAAGGGGTACTCAAATACAAAAAGAATTGAGAATTTTAAGTATGTGATTATCAACTGAAATGAGTTCATAACTGTAGGAGCTGTGTCAAAATTAACTGAGGCAAGTTGAATAAAACTGGGTTAGTTGAGGGTTAAAAATCCCCTAGTTTTACTACATAAGGATATAATTTCATTAATATTGGGACTTAAAGCTCACTTAAAGTGTCCATTTTGTCTACTTGAATATGTTTAACCAGTTTCATTTTAAAAAGTTAAAAACTCAGCAAGCAGAGGTATAACACACAAAAATAAGTTATTAAAAGACTAAGATAGCCATAACATTATTAATATTCAAAATTTAAATAGACAGGCATTTTCTTTTAAAAATTCAAAGATTTCAGCTCTATAACCCACATAGTTTGACAGTTACTGGGCTTAAAGTGGCATAATGTCCATAAATTGGGTTTCTGTGGGCATTTTACAATTGTTAAAGAGACCTTAGCAATTAAACTACAGATCTGAAACTTTTTGGGGGACATACATAACAAACAAAAATTATATATAATACAGTTTAAGACTGGTCACACTAAGCATTTCCAAATAACAGGGCAAAATACGGAAAAAATGTCAAAAAAGGCACTTGGGCGAGTGTCTATGGCCCTCATACACAGGTTAAATGTCTACTAAAAACCTTGATTTTCGGCACATGTAGAAAGGACATAATAATGCATTCCCAGATGGGATTTCAGCTCAATCAATCACATAGTTTAACAGTCACAGGGCTTAAAGGTGGCAAAAAGTCCAAATATTGGGTCTCTGTGGGCCATTTAGAGATCTCGATGTGCCTTTCAAATTAAAGCTTCAGACTTAAAATTTGTTACATACTAAGATTACACATAGAATATATATCTAATAAAGTTTGAAACTTCTCAGACTTACCATTTCCAAGTTACAGAGCAAAATATGTGAAAAATGTCTTAAAAGGGTCACTCAGGTGGGTGTTTAAGGTCCTCATACACAGGTTAAATGTCTACTTGAAGCCTTGATTTTTGGCACATGTAAAAAGAACATAATAATGTATTCCCAGATGAGATTTCAGCTCTATCAGTCACATAGTTTAACAGTCCCAAGCCTTAAAATTGGCAAAATGTCCAAATACTGGGTCTTTATGGGGCCTTCTAGAGACCTAAATGTGGCCTTCAAATTAAAGCTTCAGACTTAAAATTTGTCACATACTAAGATTACACATAGAATATGCATCTAATACAGTTTGAAACTTCTTAGACTTACCATTTCCAAGTTACAGGGAAAAATATGTGAAAAATGTCTAAAAATGGTCACTCAGGTGGGGATTTATGGTCCTCATACACAGGTTAAATGTCTTCTTAAAGCCTTAATTTTTGGCACATATAAAAATAACATACTAATATCTTCCCAGATAGGATTTGAGCTCTATCAGTCACATAGTTTGACGGTCACAGGGTTTAAAAGTAGCAAAAAGTCCAAATATTGGGTCTTTGGGAGCCTTTTAGAGACCTCAATTTGACCTTCAAAATTAAAGCTTCAGACTTAAAATCTGTTACATACTAAGATTACACACAGAATATATATCTAATACAGTTTGAAACTTCTCAGACTTACCATTTCCAAGTTACAGGGAAAAAGATGTGAAAAATGTCTTATAAGGGTCACTCGGGTGGGTGTTTATGGTCCTGATACACAGGTTAACTGTCTATTAAAGGCCTAAATATTGGGGCACATATAAGAAAACACATAGATATATTCCCAGATGATATTTAACTTAGATGAGAGACATAGTTTGAAAGCTACAGTGCTTGAAAGTGGCAAAAAGTGCATAAATTGGGTCTCTGTGGGCACTTTTGAGACCTTAAGTCGACCCCTTTGGGTAAACCTACAGCCCTAAAATTTTCTACAGACAAGGATTACATATCAAAGTTATACCTAGCGCAGTTTGAGACTCATCAGAATTACCACTTCCAAATTATAGGGCAAAATATGTGAAAAGTATAGCAAAAAATTCCTAAGTGGGGGTATTTATGGGCCTCAAACACAATTTTCTCCTCAACTTAAAGTCGTGATTTTCGGCACATGTACTAAGAACATATTAATGTGTTGTCAGGTAAAATTTCAGCCAGCTGAGCATCATAGTTAGTGACCTACAGGGCTCTAAGTGGCCAAAAGTCCAATTTCTGACCTTAAGGTGGCCATAAGTTCTTTTTTACTGGGAGTTTAAGGTCACCTTAAAATAGGGATCTTCCTTTGGGCACCCTTAACATGTGTACCAAGTTTGAAAAAAAATATTCATTTGTTTTTGAGTTATCGCGTCCACAAGGAAATTTCTACGGCGGCGCGACGGACCTGAATCCAATATATCCCCGACTTTCGTCTGGGGATATAACTAAAGCAACCTAGTGTAGGTGGTGCCCATCCGGACATCATGGGCTGTCTGGTAAAAATAGATGAACAGCATGGGTCAAAAACAGTTTGTGAGATATTTGTGATTTTTCACATTTTCACTAAAAGTAGCAATAAAGTAGCCATTACTCACTTGTACACCGGGCAACAGTGAAACTTCAATATGTTACAGTTCACAAAAAAGTAGATGAACAACATATTCAGGGGCGGATCCAGCTTTTAAGTAAGGTGGGGGTTCACAATTTTCCCTAGAATTAGACTTAGTCTAAGAAATATTCTTACATGTGTACACATTTTTTTTACTTCTATTATTAGGTGCCTTATAAAACTCGGAGCTCCGGAGGTGCGGTCGGAGGGGTGCAGTAAAAATAATTGTACAATAAAATATTGCTGGAGCTTATCTTAGTAAAATATTGTTGGAAACCCCATCGTAGCCTAACGTTTTTATCACTGTGGGTGTCGAAGTACCAGCATTAGGTATATATTTGTAAAATATTGTTAGAAACCCCATCGTAGCCTCACGTTTTCATCACTCGGTGGGTGTACAAGTACCAGTATTTTATATTTTATTTGTTTTAAATATTTCGTGAAGGCAGTATTGGGTGCAGTGACAGTAAAATATTGCACAAGATACACAGCCAATCAGAGGAGGGGTGCAGTAAAAAGGTGCGGTCGAGGTGCGGCTCCGAGTAAAGCTCCAACTCCAGCTCCGAGTTATATAACAAGCCCTATTCTTATCATTCTTCTTATCTAAGAATTGTTTTGTGAACAGGTTTTTATTCTAAGAATAAGAAAATTGTGAAAACAGGCCCCGATCATCAGGTTAAAATCTCATATTTTGGCATTTTCAAATATCCTCAAAAATCAGTCATTATATCTATATCTGCTAAGCTTATATATTTGGAATGCTTTGGAAATAAACTTTCTTGTGGTACATACTTGGCTAAAATCGGTTGGTAAATGCTAAAGTTATTATAGAAATAGACAATGACGAGCGAGGGGTTATATGCGATTTTACAACGATTAGCGATATTAGGATCACGAAGGCGAAGCCTGAGTGATTCTAATGCGCTAATCGTTGTAAAATCGCATATAACCCCGAGCTCGGAGTTGTCTATTTCTATTCTAACATGACATTTGAAAATTATCTTATAAAAATTAGTTTTGAAGCTATTTTGTACAAAAATATACGAATATTCTATAAAGATTATTTATCAAATGGTGTAGTTGAAATATTGGAAGAGCCACAAATAAAATAACCCTTTCTTTGTTAAACGTCCTTAAACTTTTGTATATTCATATCAGTATATTATATTTTCAAATATAAGAATCCCTGAATATCGTATTTACCATTATTTTTTGTATTTAATAAAAAAATCTAGGCTATTACTTGATTTTTTCTTTTTGCGGAGCAGCATTGTGAGCGATAAAATAGAACTAGGGAAGTTATGCGGGGTTTTACAGAGCAAATTTTTGTGTCTTAGCCAATCAGAATCGCGGACACAGCCGTGTCATGTTAGAATATAGAAATAGACAACGACGAGCGAGGGGTTATACGCGATTTTACAACGATTAGCGATATTAGGATCACGAAGGCGAAGCCTGAGTGATTCTAATGCGCTAATCGTTGTAAAATCGCATATAACCCCGAGCTCGGAGTTGTCTATTTCTATTCTAACATGACATTTGAAAATTATCTTATAAAAATTAGTTTTGAAGCTATTTTGTACAAAAATATACGAATATTCTATTAAGATTATTTATCAAATGGTGTAGTTGAAATATTGGAAGAGCCGTAAATAAAATAACCCTTTCTTTGTTAAACTTTTGTATATTCATATCAGTATATTATATTTTCAAATATAAGAATCCCTGAATATCGTATTTACCATTATTTTTTGTATTTAATAAAAAATCTAGGCTATTACTTGATTTTTTCTTTTTGCGGAGCAGCATTGTGAGAGATAAAATAGAACTAGGGAAGTTATGCGGGGTTTTACAGAGCAAATTTTTGTGTCTTAGCCAATCAGAATCGCGGACACAGCCGTGTCATGTTAGAATCAACACTTTACAACCCCCTGCCTTAATAACATGGCAAAGTAATGCATATACACTGGGCGAAAATAGGTGATTTCATTTAAAATATAACTAAATATACAGTACTGAATTAAGCCACAAAAACGCATAGTTACCACAAATACATTCAGAACAAACTTTTGATAGAAACTCATCAAATATATGTCTGGGAATATTCAGAAATAATAAAATTATATTACGTGAATGCTTATTTTCTGAAACGTTTGTTGTTCCCTATGGAAGTAACATCGGTAGTTCTATAATGGACTGACCTCTTAACATATGCCTCCCATATGCGCTGATATTCTAAACTGTCAATCAAATCCACGCACTTTATTTGAACAGATACAATGGAATATAGAGTGTGTTATAGCAAGGCAATTCACAATACATATATAAGGGAATATTCGTCCAATAAGAAAACAGCTCTATAAATAGCCTGTGTATTTTATATTCCTGTCTATAAATAGTGTGGGGAATTTTACCAATAGTCATTTAATACTTATATATAATACATGCAGTGCTCTCGATACTTGTGCATATTGTAATACACACCCCTTGCACACATTCCTCTTCTTTTGTTTCACTTATGTGTATTTATATTTATATTTTTGCATTCTATCTGTAAATGATAATACTAGAACCTAATGTTATTGGATGCATTCAGATATATTCCATATGTATCGGGCCGTTTAGACACCGGGGCCGGGTCGAAACGGCTCACTGCGCCGTTTCAACACCACGGTTAATTTATGTGGCCACGATGGGGGAAATAGAAAATCTAGCAATATTTTACGAATAAAATATCAAATGCTAGTCCTTGCACAGTAGACAAAGAATATGAACTTAAGAAAATGTGAAGCCACGATGGATTTTCTAGTAATAATATTTTACAAACAAAAGCCACCAATGTTAATGTTAATTTAAGTAACCAATGAAAATAATTGTTACTGAAACCTCACTCAAGACAAATATTTTATTCTTACTGCAACTACTAATGACGTTTTATTGCAATATTTTACTTGGCACATACAGAGTTTAGGAAATATGAGGCCACGATTGGGTTTCTAGTCATATTTTACAAATAGAAGATCTATCAAGTGTTGAAACGGTGCACATATTGAGTGCGCCAGGTCGAAACGGCACATGGAGCTGAAACGGCCCGTAACACATATACCCAGATAGCATGCCGACGTTGGCCCAACGGCTTTTTGACCGGCGGCCCAACGTTGGGCCAACGTCGGCAAGCCACCAAAAAAAAAATTACTCATTGTATGGCATCAACCAATCAGATTGTGAACAAACAACTTTTTCAGTGTGAATTTATAATGAGAATGTTATTTTTATTTCTAAAATTATGAAATAGTTGGTTAAAATTTGTGGGCTCACTGAAATATGATTTTTAGATATACCATTATAAATAATTTTTTACTAAGTTTCACAAAATCCCCTATTACTGCTCACCGCCATCTTGAATAAAAATCCACCGTTGGCCCAACGTCGGCCCAACGTCGGCAAACTGTAGAGATATACTACCAGAGTTGGGGTTGGCAGGCAGCCGTTGGGCCAACGTCGGCCCAACGTCGGCAAAATCTGCCGACCTTGCGACCAACAGCCAACGTCGGTCCGACGGCGGCATGCCATCTGGGTACTGGATATGATCAACTCGCACAGTATATACTCATGCCATATCACTCATATATGTGAGATTTATTAAAATACAGACTATTCCATATACTAATTATAACGAGTATTCAGTGCAGAGCTAGGCCTGTGCCATATCACCCAGACCTAAGATTTATTTAACTACAGACCTATTCCATACACTGGATATGCCGAATTTTGACTTGACGGACCTTTCACATTTCACCCAGATCTGAGATTTAGTGAGGTACAGAGCTATTCCATATACTGGAAATGACGAATTTTGAGTGGACAGACCTGTTACATACCACCCAGATATGAGATTTATTTAAGCACAGAGCTATTCCATACACTGGATATGACGAATTTTGACTGGGCAGACCTGTTCAATACCACACAGATATGAGATTTATTTAAGTACAGACCTATTCCATATACTGTATATGACGAATTTTGACTGGCCAGGCCTGATTCATACCACCCAGGTTTGAGATTTATTAAAGTCCAGGCCTAATCCATACACTGGATATTACGAATTTTGACTGGACAAACCTGTTTCTTACCGCTCAGATATGAAATTTATTTAAGTACAGACCTATTCCATATACTGGATATTACGAATTTTGATTGGACAGACCTGTTCCATACAATCCAGATATGAGATTTATTTAAGTACAGACCTATTCCATATACTGGATATGACGAATTTTGAATGGCCAGGCCTGTTTCATACCACACAGGTATGAGATTTATTAAAGTCCAGGCCTAATCCATACACTGGATATTACGAATTTTGACTGGACAGACCTGTTTCTTACCACCCAGATATGAAATGTATTTAAGTACAGACCTATTCCATATACTGGATATTACGAATTTTGACTGGATAGGCCTGTTCCATACCACCCAGATATGAGATTTATTTAAGTACACATCTATTCCATACACTGGTTATGACGAATTTTGACTGGACAGACCTATTCCATATCACCCAGATATGAGATTTATTTAAGTACAGACCTATTCCATATAATGGATATTACGAATTTTGACTGGATAGACCTGTTCCTTACCACACAGATATGAAATTTATTTAAGTACAGAACTATTTCATATACTGGATATGACGAATTTTAACTGGCCAGGCCTGTTTCATACCACCCAGGTGTGAGATTTATTAAAGTCCAGGCCTAATCCATACACTGGATATTACGGATTTTGACTGGACAGACCTGTTTCTTAACACCCAGATGTGAAATTTATTTAAGTACAGACCTATTCCATACACTGGATATGACGAATTATGAGTGGACAGACCCGTTTCATATCACCCAGATATGAGATTTATTTAGGTAAAGACCTATTCCATACATTAGATATTACGAATTTTGACTGGACAGACCTGTTCCCTACCACCCAGATATTAATTTTTTTTAAGTACAGACCCATTCCATATACTGGATATGACGAGTTTTGACTGGACAGACCTATTCCATATCACACAGATATGAGATTTATTTAGGTACAAACCTATTCCATATAATGGATATGACGAATTTTGACTGGACAGACCTGTTCCATAGCACCCAGATATGAGATTTATTTAAGTACAGACCTGTTACATAGACTGGATATGACGAATTTTGACTGGACAGACCTGTTCCATATCACCCAAATCTGAGATTTATTTAATTACAGACATATTCCATACACTGGCTGTGACGACTTTTGACTGGACAGACCTGTTCCATACCACCCAGAGGTGAGATTTATTTAAGTACAGACTTATTCCATATACTGGGTAAGACAAATTTTGACTGGACAGACCTATTACATACCACCCAGAGGTGAGATTCCCAGCAAACATTTCAAATGTTTATAAACGTTTATAAACCCATAAGGGAAACGTTTAGATAAGGTTTAAATAAGGTTTAAAATGAAATACTTGCAAACATTTATGTAAACATTTTTAAACATTTCTAAACCATATGTCTAACGTTTATAAACGTTTTAAAACCTTTAAGAGAAAGGTTTAGATAAGGTTGAAATAAGCTTTAAAATGAAATACTTGTAAACGTTTATGGAAACGTTTATAAACGTTTTTAAACCAAAGAAAAGTACGATAATACATTTACACAGTTTCCACCTTAAGTCCAATGCCACTTATAAAAATAGCATATATTGACATAAATACCAAATACTATTTGTCAAATATCAGTTCCTTTAAAGCTACAACAAAACCTCATACTAAAATAGTATTTCATTTTGACAGATTGATCACATAAAGTGAGATGTAAAAGGATATACTTACCAAAGTTGTTTTCTCAATTCCAAAACAAAATGGCGTAATGGCTATGATGACATCAGCATCGAAATTCAAAACGAGGCGGTTTACAACTAAACCTTTAAAAACGTTTATAAACGTTTATGAAAGGTTTATATTATCGTGAAATGCCATCTAAACCATTAGAGCAAAAATTGATGAAAAAATTGGTTTATTTTAGGTTTACAAAACGTTTTTAAGGTTTATAAACATTTAGAATGTTTGCTGGGTTTATTTAAGTAAAAACTTATTCCATATACTGGATAAGACGAATTTTGACTGGACAGACCTATTACATACCACCCAGAGGTGAGATTTAAAGAAGCACAGACTTATTCCATATACTGGATAAGACGAATTTTGACTGGACAGACCTCTTCCATACTACCCAGAGGTGAGATTCAGCTAAGCACAGACTAATTCCATATACTGAATAAGACGAATTTTGACTGGACAGACCTGCTCCATACCACCCAGAGGTGAGATTTATTTAAGTACAGACTTATTCCATATACTGGATAAGACAAATTTTGACTGGACAGACCTATTACATACCACCCAGAGGTGAGATTTATTTAAGAAAAAACTTATTCCATATACTGCATAAGACGAACTTTGACTGGACCGATCTATTACATACCCCCCAGATGTGAGATTTGTGTAAGCACAGACTTATTCCATATACTGGATAAGACGAATTTTGACTGGACAGACCTATTACATACCACCCAGAGGTGAGATTTAAATAAGCATAGACTTATTCCATATACTGGATAAGACGAATTTTGACTGGATAGACCTCTTCCATACCACCCAGAGGTGAGATTCATTTAAGCACAGACTTATGCCATATACTGGATAAGACGAATTTTGACTGGACAGACCTATTACATACCACCTAGAGGTGAGATTTATTTAAGTACAGACTTATTCCATATATTGGATAAGACGAATTTTGACTGGACAGACCTGTTCCATAGCACCCAGATATGAGATTTATTTAAGTACAGACCTGTTACATAGACTGGATATGACGAATTTTGAGTGGGCAGACCTGTTCCATATCAACCAAATCTGAGATTTATTTAATTACAGACATATTCCATACACTGGATGTGACAACTTTTGACTGGACAGACCTGTTCCATACCACCCAGAGGTGAGATTTATTTAAGTACAGACTTATTCCATATGCTGGATAAGACAAATTTTGACTGGACAGACCTATTACATACCACCGAGAGGTCTGTCCACTCAAAATTCGTCATATCCATTACATGGAATAAGTCTGTACTTAAATATATCTCACCTCTGGGTGGTATGTAATAGGTCTGTCCAGTCAAAATTCGTCATATCCAGTGTATGGAATAGTTCTGTACCTCAATAAATCTCACCTCTGGGTGATATGTAACAGGTCTGTCCAGTCAAAATTCGTCATCTCCAGTGTATGGAATAGCTCTGTACCTCAATAAATCTCAGATCTGTGTGGTATGTAACAGGTCTGTCCAGTCAAAATTCGTCATCTCCAGTGTATGGAATAGCTCTGTACCTCAATAAATCTCACCTCTGGGTGATATGTAACAGGTCTGTCCAGTCAAAATTCGTCATCAGCAGTGTATGGAATAGCTCTGTACCTCAATAAATCTCACCTCTGGGTGGTATGTAACAGGTCTGTCCAGTCAAAATTCGTCATATCCAGTGTATGGAATAGCTCTGTACCTCAATAAATCTCAGATCTGGGTGGTATGTAACAGGTCTGTCCAGTCAAAATTCGTCATCTCCAGTGTATGGAATAACTCTGTACCTCAATAAATCTCACCTCTGGGTGATATGTAACAGGTCTGTCCAGTCAAAATTCGTCATCTCCAGTGTATGGAATAGCTCTGTACCTCAATAAATCTCAGATCTGTGTGGTATGTAACAGGTCTGTCCAGTCAAAATTCGTCATCTCCAGTGTATGGAATAGCTCTGTACCTCAATAAATCTCACCTCTGGGTGATATTTAACAGGTCTGTCCAGTCAAAATTCGTCATCTCCAGTGTATGGAATAACTCTGTACCTCAATAAATCTCACCTCTGGGTGATATGTAATAGGTCTGTCCAGTCAAAATTCGTCATATCCAGTGTATGGAATAGCTCTGTACCTCAATAAATCTCAGATCTGGGTGGTATGTAACAGGTATGTCCAGTCAAAATTCGTCATCTCCAGTGTATGGAATAGCTCTGTACCTCAATAAATCTCAGATCTGGGTGGTATGTAACAGGTCTGTCCAGTCAAAATTCGTCATATCCAGTGTATGGAATAGCTCTGTACCTCAATAAATCTCAGATCTGGGTGGTATGTAACAGGTCTGTCCAGTCAAAATTCGTCATCAGCAGTGTATGGAATAGCTCTGTACCTCAATAAATCTCACCTCTGGGTGGTATGTAACAGGTCTGTCCAGTCAAAATTCGTCATATCCAGTGTATGGAATAGCTCTGTACCTCAATAAATCTCAGATCTGGGTGGTATGTAACAGGTCTGTCCAGTCAAAATTCGTCATCTCCAGTGTATGGAATAGCTCTGTACCTCAATAAATCTCACCTCTGGGTGATATGTAACAGGTCTGTCCAGTCAAAATTCGTCATCTCCAGTGTATGGAATAGCTCTGTACCTCAATAAATCTCAGATCTGTGTGGTATGTAACAGGTCTGTCCAGTCAAAATTCGTCATCTCCAGTGTATGGAATAGCTCTGTACCTCAATAAATCTCACCTCTGGGTGATATTTAACAGGTCTGTCCAGTCAAAATTCGTCATCTCCAGTGTATGGAATAGCTCTGTACCTCAATAAATCTCACCTCTGGGTGATATGTAACAGGTCTGTCCAGTCAAAATTCGTCATATCCAGTGTATGGAATAGCTCTGTACCTCAATAAATCTCAGATCTGGGTGGTATGTAACAGGTATGTCCAGTCAAAATTCGTCATCTCCAGTGTATGGAATAGCTCTGTACCTCAATAAATCTCAGATCTGGGTGGTATGTAACAGGTCTGTCCAGTCAAAATTCGTCATATCCAGTGTATGGAATAGCTCTGTACCTCAATAAATCTCAGATCTGGGTGGTATGTAACAGGTCTGTCCAGTCAAAATTCGTCATCTCCAGTGTATGGAATAGCTCTGTACCTCAATAAATCTCACCTCTGGGTGATATGTAACAGGTCTGTCCAGTCAAAATTCGTCATCTCCAGTGTATGGAATAGCTCTGTACCTCAATAAATCTCAGATCTGGGTGGTATGTAACAGGTCTGTCCAGTCAAAATTCGTCATATCCAGTGTATGGAATAGCTCTGTACCTCAATAAATCTCAGATCTGGGTGGTATGTAACAGGTCTGTCCAGTCAAAATTCGTCATCAGCAGTGTATGGAATAGCTCTGTACCTCAATAAATCTCACCTCTGGGTGGTATGTAACAGGTCTGTCCAGTCAAAATTCGTCATATCCAGTGTATGGAATAGCTCTGTACCTCAATAAATCTCAGATCTGGGTGGTATGTAACAGGTCTGTCCAGTCAAAATTCGTCATCTCCAGTGTATGGAATAGCTCTGTACCTCAATAAATCTCACCTCTGGGTGATATGTAACAGGTCTGTCCAGTCAAAATTCGTCATCTCCAGTGTATGGAATAGCTCTGTACCTCAATAAATCTCAGATCTGTGTGGTATGTAACAGGTCTGTCCAGTCAAAATTCGTCATCTCCAGTGTATGGAATAGCTCTGTACCTCAATAAATCTCACCTCTGGGTGATATTTAACAGGTCTGTCCAGTCAAAATTCGTCATCTCCAGTGTATGGAATAGCTCTGTACCTCAATAAATCTCAGATCTGGGTGGTATGTAACAGGTATGTCCAGTCAAAATTCGTCATCTCCAGTGTATGGAATAGCTCTGTACCTCAATAAATCTCAGATCTGGGTGGTATGTAACAGGTCTGTCCAGTCAAAATTCGTCATATCCAGTGTATGGAATAGCTCTGTACCTCAATAAATCTCAGATCTGGGTGGTATGTAACAGGTCTGTCCAGTCAAAATTCGTCATCTCCAGTGTATGGAATAGCTCTGTACCTCAATAAATCTCACCTCTGGGTGATATGTAACAGGTCTGTCCAGTCAAAATTCGTCATCTCCAGTGTATGGAATAGCTCTGTACCTCAATAAATCTCACATCTGGATGATATGTAACAGGTCTGTCCAGTCAAAATTCGTCATCTCCAGTGTATGGAATAGCTCTGTGCCTCAATAAATCTCACCTCTGGGTGATATGTAACAGGTCTGTCCAATCAAAATTCGTCATCTCCAGTGTATGGAATAGCTCTGTACCTCAATAAATCTCACCTCTGGGTGATATGTAACAGGTCTGTCCAGTCAAAATTCGTCATATCCAGTGTATGGAATAGTTCTGTACCTCAATAAATCTCAGATCTGGGTGATATGTAACAGGTCTGTCCAGTCAAAATTCATCATCTCCAGTGTATGGAATAGCTCTGTACCTCAATAAATCTCACCTCTGGGTGATATGTAACAGGTCTGTCCAGTCAAAATTCGTCATATCCAGTGTATGGAATAGCTCTGTACCTCAATAAATCTCACAACTGGGTGATATGTAACAGGTCTTTCCAGTCAAAATTCGTCATATCCAGTGTATGGAATAGCTCTGTACCTCAATAAATCTCAGATCTGGGTGGTATGTAACAGGTCTGTCCAGTCAAAATTCGTCATCTCCAGTGTATGGAATAGCTCTCTACCTCAATAAATCTCACCTCTGGGTGATATCTAACAGGTCTGTCCAGTCAAAATTCGTCATCTCCAGTGTATGGAATAGCTCTGTACCTCAATAAATCTCAGATCTGGGTGGTATGTAACAGGTCTGTCCAGTCAAAATTCGTCATCTCCAGTGTATGGAATAGCTCTGTACCTCAATAAATCTCACCTCTGGGTGATATGTAACAGGTCTGTCCAGTCAAAATTCGTCATCTCCAGTGTATGGAATAGCTCTGTACCTCAATAAATCTCACCTCTGGGTGGTATGTAACAGGTCTGTCTAGTCAAAATTCGTCATATCCAGTGTACGGAATAGCTCTGTACCTCAGTAAATCTCAGATCTGGGTGGTATGTAACAGGTCTGTCCAGTCAAAATTCGTCATCTCCAGTGTATGGAATAGCTCTGTACCTCATTAAATCTCACCTCTGGGTGATATGTAACAGGTCTGTCCAGTCAAAATTCGTCATCTCCAGTGTATGGAATAGCTCTGTACCTCAATAAATCTCAGATCTGTGTGGTATGTAACAGGTCTGTCCAGTCAAAATTCGTCATCTCCAGTGTATGGAATAGCTCTGTACCTCAATAAACCTCACCTCTGGGTGATATTTAACAGGTCTGTCCAGTCAAAATTCGTCATCTCCAGTGTATGGAATAGCTCTGTACCTCAATAAATCTCACCTCTGGGTGATATGTAACAGGTCTGTCCAGTCAAAATTCGTCATATCCAGTGTATGGAATAGCTCTGTACCTCAATAAATCTCAGATCTGGGTGGTATGTAACAGGTATCTCCAGTCAAAATTCGTCATCTCCAGTGTATGGAATAGCTCTGTACCTCAATAAATCTCACATCTGGGTGGTATGTAATAGGTCTGTCCAGTCAAAATTCGTCATATCCAGTGTATGGAATAGCTCTGTACCTCAATAAATCTCAGATCTGGGTGGTATGTAACAGGTCTGTCCAGTCAAAATTCGTCATCTCCAGTGTATGGAATAGCTCTGTACCTCAATAAATCTCACCTCTGGGTGATATGTAACAGGTCTGTCCAGTCAAAATTCGTCATCTCCAGTGTATGGAATAGCTCTGTACCTCAATAAATCTCACATCTGGATGATATGTAACAGGTCTGTCCAGTCAAAATTCGTCATCTCCAGTGTATGGAATAGCTCTGTGCCTCAATAAATCTCACCTCTGGGTGATATGTAACAGGTCTGTCCAGTCAAAATTCGTCATCTCCAGTGTATGGAATAGCTCTGTACCTCAATAAATCTCACCTCTGGGTGATATGTAACAGGTCTGTCCAGTCAAAATTCGTCATATCCAGTGTATGGAATAGTTCTGTACCTCAATAAATCTCAGATCTGGGTGATATGTAACAGGTCTGTCCAGTCAAAATTCGTCATCTCCAGTGTATGGAATAGCTCTGTACCTCAATAAATCTCACCTCTGGGTGGTATGTAACAGGTCTGTCCAGTCAAAATTCGTCATATCCAGTGTATGGAATAGCTCTGTACCTCAATAAATCTCACCTCTGGGTGGTATGTAACAGTTCTGTCCAGTCAAAATTCGTCATCTCCAGTGTATGGAATAGCTCTGTACCTCAATAAATCTCACCTCTGGGTGATATGTAACAGGTCTGTCCAGTCAAAATTCGTCATATCCAGTGTATGGAATAGCTCTGTACCTCAATAAATCTCACAACTGGGTGATATGTAACAGGTCTTTCCAGTCAAAATTCGTCATATCCAGTGTATGGAATAGCTCTGTACCTCAATAAATCTCAGATCTGGGTGGTATGTAACAGGTCTGTCCAGTCAAAATTCGTCATCTCCAGTGTATGGAATAGCTCTGTACCTCAATAAATCTCACCTCTGGGTGATATCTAACAGGTCTGTCCAGTCAAAATTCGTCATCTCCAGTGTATGGAATAGCTCTGTACCTCAATAAATCTCACCTCTGGGTGATATGTAACAGGTCTGTCCAGTCAAAATTCGTCATCTCCAGTGTATGGAATAGCTCTGTACCTCAATAAATCTCAGATCTGTGTGGTATGTAACAGGTCTGTCCAGTCAAAATTCGTCATCTCCAGTGTATGGAATAGCTCTGTACCTCAATAAATCTCACCTCTGGGTGATATTTAACAGGTCTGTCCAGTCAAAATTCGTCATCTCCAGTGTATGGAATAGCTCTGTACCTCAATAAATCTCACCTCTGGGTGATATGTAACAGGTCTGTCCAGTCAAAATTCGTCATATCCAGTGTATGGAATAGCTCTGTACCTCAATAAATCTCAGATCTGGGTGGTATGTAACAGGTATGTCCAGTCAAAATTCGTCATCTCCAGTGTATGGAATAGCTCTGTACCTCAATAAATCTCACATCTGGGTGGTATGTAACAGGTCTATCCAGTCAAAATTCGTCATCTCCAGTGTATGGAATAGCTCTGTACCTCAATAAATCTCACATCTGGGTGGTATGTAACAGGTCTGTCCAGTCAAAATTCGTCATATCCAGTGTATGGAATAGCTCTGTACCTCAATAAATCTCAGATCTGGGTGGTATGTAACAGGTCTGTCCAGTCAAAATTCGTCATCTCCAGTGTATGGAATAGCTCTGTACCTCAATAAATCTCACCTCTGGGTGATATGTAACAGGTCTGTCCAGTCAAAATTCGTCATCTCCAGTGTATGGAATAGCTCTGTACCTCAATAAATCTCACATCTGGATGATATGTAACAGGTCTGTCCAGTCAAAATTCGTCATCTCCAGTGTATGGAATAGCTCTGTGCCTCAATAAATCTCACCTCTGGGTGATATGTAACAGGTCTGTCCAGTCAAAATTCGTCATCTCCAGTGTATGGAATAGCTCTGTACCTCAATAAATCTCACCTCTGGTTGATATGTAACAGGTCTGTCCAGTCAAAATTCGTCATATCCAGTGTATGGAATAGTTCTGTACCTCAATAAATCTCAGATCTGGGTGATATGTAACAGGTCTGTCCAGTCAAAATTCGTCATCTCCAGTGTATGGAATAGCTCTGTACCTCAATAAATCTCAGATCTGGGTGGTATGTAACAGGTCTGTCCAGTCAAAATTCGTCATCTCCAGTGTATGGAATAGCTCTGTACCTCAATAAATCTCACCTCTGGGTGATATGTAACAGGTCTGTCCAGTCAAAATTCGTCATATCCAGTGTATGGAATAGCTCTGTACCTCAATAAATCTCACAACTGGGTGATATGTAACAGGTCTTTCCAGTCAAAATTCGTCATATCCAGTGTATGGAATAGCTCTGTACCTCAATAAATCTCAGATCTGGGTGGTATGTAACAGGTCTGTCCAGTCAAAATTCGTCATCTCCAGTGTATGGAATAGCTCTGTACCTCAATAAATCTCACCTCTGGGTGATATCTAACAGGTCTGTCCAGTCAAAATTCGTCATCTCCAGTGTATGGAATAGCTCTGTACCTCAATAAATCTCAGATCTGGGTGGTATGTAACAGGTCTGTCCAGTCAAAATTCGTCATCTCCAGTGTATGGAATAGCTCTGTACCTCAATAAATCTCACCTCTGGGTGATATGTAACAGGTCTGTCCAGTCAAAATTCGTCATCTCCAGTGTATGGAATAGCTCTGTACCTCAATAAATCTCACCTCTGGGTGGTATGTAACAGGTCTGTCTAGTCAAAATTCGTCATATCCAGTGTATGGAATAGCTCTGTACCTCAGTAAATCTCAGATCTGGGTGGTATGTAACAGGTCTGTCCAGTCAAAATTCGTCATCTCCAGTGTATGGAATAGCTCTGTACCTCATTAAATCTCACCTCTGGGTGATATGTAACAGGTCTGTCCAGTCAAAATTCGTCATCTCCAGTGTATGGAATAGCTCTGTACCTCAATAAATCTCAGATCTGTGTGGTATGTAACAGGTCTGTCCAGTCAAAATTCGTCATCTCCAGTGTATGGAATAGCTCTGTACCTCAATAAACCTCACCTCTGGGTGATATTTAACAGGTCTGTCCAGTCAAAATTCGTCATCTCCAGTGTATGGAATAGCTCTGTACCTCCATAAATCTCACCTCTGGGTGATATGTAACAGGTCTGTCCAGTCAGAATTCGTCATATCCAGTGTATGGAATAGCTCTGTACCTCAATAAATCTCAGATCTGGGTGGTATGTAACAGGTATGTCCAGTTAAAATTCGTCATCTCCAGTGTATGGAATAGCTCTGTACCTCAATAAATCTCACATCTGGGTGGTATGTAATAGGTCTGTCCAGTCAAAATTCGTCATATCCAGTGTATGGAATAGCTCTGTACCTCAATAAATCTCAGATCTGGGTGGTATGTAACAGGTCTGTCCAGTCAAAATTCGTCATCTCCAGTGTATGGAATAGCTCTGTACCTCAATAAATCTCACCTCTGGGTGATATGTAACAGGTCTGTCCAGTCAAAATTCGTCATCTCCAGTGTATGGAATAGCTCTGTACCTCAATAAATCTCACATCTGGATGATATGTAACAGGTCTGTCCAGTCAAAATTCGTCATCTCCAGTGTATGGAATAGCTCTGTGCCTCAATAAATCTCACCTCTGGGTGATATGTAACAGGTCTGTCCAGTCAAAATTCGTCATCTCCAGTGTATGGAATAGCTCTGTACCTCAATAAATCTCACCTCTGGGTGATATGTAACAGGTCTGTCCAGTCAAAATTCGTCATATCCAGTGTATGGAATAGTTCTGTACCTCAATAAATCTCAGATCTGGGTGATATGTAACAGGTCTGTCCAGTCAAAATTCGTCATCTCCAGTGTATGGAATAGCTCTGTACCTCAATAAATCTCACCTCTGGGTGGTATGTAACAGGTCTGTCCAGTCAAAATTCGTCATATCCAGTGTATGGAATAGCTCTGTACCTCAATAAATCTCACCTCTGGGTGGTATGTAACAGTTCTGTCCAGTCAAAATTCGTCATCTCCAGTGTATGGAATAGCTCTGTACCTCAATAAATCTCACCTCTGGGTGATATGTAACAGGTCTGTCCAGTCAAAATTCGTCATATCCAGTGTATGGAATAGCTCTGTACCTCAATAAATCTCACAACTGGGTGATATGTAACAGGTCTTTCCAGTCAAAATTCGTCATATCCAGTGTATGGAATAGCTCTGTACCTCAATAAATCTCAGATCTGGGTGGTATGTAACAGGTCTGTCCAGTCAAAATTCGTCATCTCCAGTGTATGGAATAGCTCTGTACCTCAATAAATCTCACCTCTGGGTGATATCTAACAGGTCTGTCCAGTCAAAATTCGTCATCTCCAGTGTATGGAATAGCTCTGTACCTCAATAAATCTCACCTCTGGGTGATATGTAACAGGTCTGTCCAGTCAAAATTCGTCATCTCCAGTGTATGGAATAGCTCTGTACCTCAATAAATCTCACCTCTGGGTGATATTTAACAGGTCTGTCCAGTCAAAATTCGTCATCTCCAGTGTATGGAATAGCTCTGTACCTCAATAAATCTCACCTCTGGGTGATATGTAACAGGTCTGTCCAGTCAAAATTCGTCATATCCAGTGTATGGAATAGCTCTGTACCTCAATAAATCTCAGATCTGGGTGGTATGTAACAGGTATGTCCAGTCAAAATTCGTCATCTCCAGTGTATGGAATAGCTCTGTACCTCAATAAATCTCACATCTGGGTGGTATGTAACAGGTCTATCCAGTCAAAATTCGTCATCTCCAGTGTATGGAATAGCTCTGTACCTCAATAAATCTCACATCTGGGTGGTATGTAACAGGTCTGTCCAGTTAAAATTCGTCATATCCAGTGTATGGAATAGCTCTGTACCTCAATAAATCTCAGATCTGGGTGGTATGTAACAGGTCTGTCCAGTCAAAATTCGTCATATCCAGTGTATGGAATAGCTCTGTACCTCAATAAATCTCACCTCTGGGTGATATGTAACAGGTCTGTCCAGTCAAAATTCGTCATCTCCAGTGTATGGAATAGCTCTGTACCTCAATAAATCTCACATCTGGATGATATGTAACAGGTCTGTCCAGTCAAAATTCGTCATCTCCAGTGTATGGAATAGCTCTGTGCCTCAATAAATCTCACCTCTGGGTGATATGTAACAGGTCTGTCCAGTCTAAATTCGTCATATCCAGTGTATGGAATAGTTCTGTACCTCAATAAATCTCAGATCTGGGTGATATGTAACAGGTCTGTCCAGTCAAAATTCGTCATCTCCAGTGTATGGAATAGCTCTGTACCTCAATAAATCTCACCTCTGGGTGGTATGTAACAGGTCTGTCCAGTCAAAATTCGTCATATCCAGTGTATGGAATAGCTCTGTACCTCAATAAATCTCAGATCTGGGTGGTATGTAACAGTTCTGTCCAGTCAAAATTCATCATCTCCAGTGTATGGAATAGCTCTGTACCTCAATAAATCTCACCTCTGGGTGATATGTAACAGGTCTGTCCAGTCAAAATTCGTCATATCCAGTGTATGGAATAGCTCTGTACCTCAATAAATCTCACCTCTGGGTGATATGTAACAGGTCTGTCCAGTCAAAATTCGTCATATCCAGTGTATGGAATAGCTCTGTACCTCAATAAATCTCACAACTGGGTGATATGTAACAGGTCTTTCCAGTCAAAATTCGTCATATCCAGTGTATGGAATAGCTCTGTACCTCAATAAATCTCAGATCTGGGTGGTATGTAACAGGTCTGTCCAGTCAAAATTCGTCATCTCCAGTGTATGGAATAGCTCTGTACCTCAATAAATCTCACCTCTGGGTGATATCTAACAGGTCTGTCCAGTCAAAATTCGTCATCTCCAGTGTATGGAATAGCTCTGTACCTCAATAAATCTCACCTCTGGGTGATATCTAACAGGTCTGTCCAGTCAAAATTCGTCATCTCCAGTGTATGGAATAGCCCTGTACCTCAATAAATCTCACCTCTGGGTGATATGTAACAGGTCTGTCCAGTCAAAATTCGTCATATCCAGTGTATGGAATAGCTCTGTACCTCAATAAATCTCAGATCTGGGTGGTATGTAACAGGTCTGTCCAGTCAAAATTCGTCATCTCCAGTGTATGGAATAGCTCTGTACCTCAATAAATCTCACCTCTGGGTGATATGTAACAGGTCTGTCCAGTCAAAATTCGTCATATCCAGTGTATGGAATAGCTCTGTACCTCAATAAATCTCACATCTGGATGATATGTAACAGGTCTGTCCAGTCAAAATTCGTCATCTCCAGTGTATGGAATAGCTCTGTACCTCAATAAATCTCACCTCTGGGTGATATGTAACAGGTCTGTCCAGTCAAAATTCGTCATCTCCAGTGTATGGAATAGCTCTGTACCTCAATAAATCTCACCTCTGGGTGGTATGTAACAGATCTGTCCAGTCAAAATTCGTCATATCCAGTGTATGGAATAGCTCTGTACCTCAATAAATCTCAGATCTGGGTGGTATGTAACAGGTCTGTCCAGTCAAAATTCGTCATCTCCAGTGTATGGAATAGCTCTGTACCTCAATAAATCTCACCTCTGGGTGATATGTAACAGGTCTGTCCAGTCAAAATTCGTCATATCCAGTGTATGGAATAGCTCTGTACCTCAATAAATCTCAGATCTGGGTGGTATGTAACAGGTCTGTCCAGTCAAAATTCGTCATCTCCAGTGTATGGAATAGCTCTGTACCTCAATAAATCTCACCTCTGGGTGGTATGTAACAGGTCTGTCCAGTCAAAATTCGTCATATCCAGTGTATGGAATAGCTCTGTACCTCAATAAATCTCAGATCTGGGTGGTATGTAACAGGTCTGTCCAGTCAAAATTCGTCATCTCCAGTGTATGGAATAGCTCTGTACCTCAATAAATCTCACCTCTGGGTGATATGTAACAGGTCTGTCCAGTCAAAATTCGTCATCTCCAGTGTATGGAATAGCTCTGTACCTCAATAAATCTCACCTCTGGGTGATATGTAACAGGTCTGTCCAGTCAAAATTCGTCATATCCAGTGTATGGAATAGCTCTGTACCTCAATAAATCTCAGATCTGGGTGGTATGTAACAGGTCTGTCCAGTCAAAATTCGTCATCTCCAGTGTATGGAATAGCTCTGTACCTCAATAAATCTCACCTCTGGGTGATATGTAACAGGTCTGTCCAGTCAAAATTCGTCATATCCAGTGTATGGAATAGCTCTGTACCTCAATAAATCTCACATCTGGATGATATGTAACAGGTCTGTCCAGTCAAAATTCGTCATCTCCAGTGTATGGAATAGCTCTGTACCTCAATAAATCTCACCTCTGGGTGATATCTAACAGGTCTGTCTAGTCAAAATTCGTCATCTCCAGTGTATGGAATAGCTCTGTACCTCAATAAATCTCACCTCTGGGTGATATGTAACAGGTCTGTCCAGTCAAAATTCGTCATATCCAGTGTATGGAATAGCTCTGTACCTCAATAAATCTCAGATCTGGGTGGTATGTAACAGGTCTGTCCAGTCAAAATTCGTCATCTCCAGTGTATGGAATAGCTCTGTACCTCAATAAATCTCACCTCTGGGTGATATGTAACAGGTCTTTCCAGTCAAAATTCGTCATATCCAGTGTATGTAATAGCTCTGTACCTCAATAAATCTCACATCTGGATGATATGTAACAGGTCTGTCCAGTCAAAATTCGTCATCTCCAGTGTATGGAATAGCTCTGTACCTCAATAAATCTCACCTCTGGGTGATATGTAACAGGTCTGTCCAGTCAAAATTCGTCATCTCCAGTGTATGGAATAGCTCTGTACCTCAATAAATCTCACCTCTGGGTGGTATGTAACAGATCTGTCCAGTCAAAATTCGTCATATCCAGTGTATGGAATAGCTCTGTACCTCAATAAATCTCAGATCTGGGTGGTATGTAACAGGTCTGTCCAGTCAAAATTCGTCATCTCCAGTGTATGGAATAGCTCTGTACCTCAATATATCTCACCTCTGGGTGATATGTAACAGGTCTGTCCAGTCAAAATTCGTCATATCCAGTGTATGGAATAGCTCTGTACCTCAATAAATCTCAGATCTGGGTGGTATGTAACAGGTCTGTCCAGTCAAAATTCGTCATCTCCAGTGTATGGAATAGCTCTGTACCTCAATAAATCTCACCTCTGGGTGGTATGTAACAGGTCTGTCCAGTCAAAATTCGTCATATCCAGTGTATGGAATAGCTCTGTACCTCAATAAATCTCAGATCTGGGTGGTATGTAACAGGTCTGTCCAGTCAAAATTCGTCATATCCAGTGTATGGAATAGCTCTGTACCTCAATAAATCTCAGATCTGGGTGGTATGTAACAGGTCTGTCCAGTCAAAATTCGTCATCTCCAGTGTATGGAATAGCTCTGTACCTCAATAAATCTCACCTCTGGGTGATATGTAACAGGTCTGTCCAGTCAAAATTCGTCATCTCCAGTGTATGGAATAGCTCTGTACCTCAATAAATCTCAGATCTGGGTGGTATGTAACAGGTCTGTCCAGTTAAAATTCGTCATCTCCAGTGTATGGAATAGCTCTGTACCTCAATAAATCTCACCTCTGGGTGATATGTAACAGGTCTGTCCAGTCAAAATTCGTCATATCCAGTGTATGGAATAGCTCTGTACCTCAATAAATCTCACATCTGGATGATATGTAACAGGTCTGTCCAGTCAAAATTCGTCATCTCCAGTGTATGGAATAGCTCTGTACCTCAATAAATCTCAGATCTGGGTGGTATGTAACAGGTCTGTCTAGTCAAAATTCGTCATCTCCAGTGTATGGAATAGCTCTGTACCTCAATAAATCTCACCTCTGGGTGATATGTAACAGGTCTGTCCAGTCAAAATTCGTCATCTCCAGTGTATGGAATAGCTCTGTACCTCAATAAATCTCACATCTGGGTGATATGTAACAGGTCTGTCCAGTCAAAATTCGTCATCTCCAGTGTATGGAATAGCTCTGTACCTCAATAAATCTCACCTCTGGGTGATATGTAACAGGTCTGTCCAGTCAAAATTCGTCATATCCAGTGTATGGAATAGCTCTGTACCTCAATAAATCTCAGATCTGGGTGGTATGTAACAGGTCTTTCCAGTCAAAATTCGTCATATCCAGTGTATGGAATAGCTCTGTACCTCAATAAATCTCAGATCTGGGTGGTATGTAACAGGTCTGTCCAGTCAAAATTCGTCATCTCCAGTGTATGGAATAGCTCTGTACCTCAATAAATCTCACCTCTGGGTGATATCTAACAGGTCTGTCCAGTCAAAATTCGTCATCTCCAGTGTATGGAATAGCTCTGTACCTCAATAAATCTCACCTCTGGGTGATATGTAACAGGTCTGTCCAGTCAAAATTCGTCATATCCAGTGTATGGAATAGCTCTGTACCTCAATAAATCTCAGATCTGGGTGGTATGTAACAGGTCTGTCCAGTCAAAATTCGTCATCTCCAGTGTATGGAATAGCTCTGTACCTCAATAAATCTCACCTCTGGGTGATATGTAACAGGTCTGTCCAGTCAAAATTCGTCATATCCAGTGTATGGAATAGCTCTGTACCTCAATAAATCTCACATCTGGATGATATGTAACAGGTCTGTCCAGTCAAAATTCGTCATCTCCAGTGTATGAAATAGCTCTGTACCTCAATAAATCTCACCTCTGGGTGATATGTAACAGGTCTGTCCAGTCAAAATTCGTCATCTCCAGTGTATGGAATAGCTCTGTACCTCAATAAATCTCACCTCTGGGTGGTATGTAACAGATCTGTCCAGTCAAAATTCGTCATATCCAGTGTATGGAATAGCTCTGTACCTCAATAAATCTCAGATCTGGGTGGTATGTAACAGGTCTGTCCAGTCAAAATTCGTCATCTCCAGTGTATGGAATAGCTCTGTACCTCAATAAATCTCACCTCTGGGTGATATGTAACAGGTCTGTCCAGTCAAAATTCGTCATATCCAGTGTATGGAATAGCTCTGTACCTCAATAAATCTCACCTCTGGGTGGTATGTAACAGGTCTGTCCAGTCAAAATTCGTCATATCCAGTGTATGGAATAGCTCTGTACCTCAATAAATCTCAGATCTGGGTGGTATGTAACAGGTCTGTCCAGTCAAAATTCGTCATCTCCAGTTTATGGAATAGCTCTGTACCTCAATAAATCTCACCTCTGGGTGATATGTAACAGGTCTGTCCAGTCAAAATTCGTCATATCCAGTGTATGGAATAGCTCTGTACCTCAATAAATCTCACATCTGGATGATATGTAACAGGTCTGTCCAGTCAAAATTCGTCATCTCCAGTGTATGGAATAGCTCTGTACCTCAATAAATCTCACCTCTGGGTGATATGTAACAGGTCTGTCCAGTCAAAATTCGTCATCTCCAGTGTATGGAATAGCTCTGTACCTCAATAAATCTCACCTCTGGGTGGTATGTAACAGATCTGTCCAGTCAAAATTCGTCATATCCAGTGTATGGAATAGCTCTGTACCTCAATAAATCTCAGATCTGGGTGGTATGTAACAGGTCTGTCCAGTCAAAATTCGTCATCTCCAGTGTATGGAATAGCTCTGTACCTCAATAAATCTCACCTCTGGGTGATATGTAACAGGTCTGTCCAGTCAAAATTCGTCATATCCAGTGTATGGAATAGCTCTGTACCTCAATAAATCTCAGATCTGGGTGGTATGTAACAGGTCTGTCCAGTCAAAATTCGTCATCTCCAGTGTATGGAATAGCTCTGTACCTCAATAAATCTCACCTCTGGGTGGTATGTAACAGGTCTGTCCAGTCAAAATTCGTCATATCCAGTGTATGGAATAGCTCTGTACCTCAATAAATCTCAGATCTGGGTGGTATGTAACAGGTCTGTCCAGTCAAAATTCGTCATCTCCAGTGTATGGAATAGCTCTGTACCTCAATAAATCTCACCTCTGGGTGATATGTAACAGGTCTGTCCAGTCAAAATTCGTCATCTCCAGTGTATGGAATAGCTCTGTACCTCAATAAATCTCACCTCTGGGTGATATGTAACAGGTCTGTCCAGTCAAAATTCGTCATATCCAGTGTATGGAATAGCTCTGTACCTCAATAAATCTCAGATCTGGGTGGTATGTAACAGGTCTGTCCAGTCAAAATTCGTCATCTCCAGTGTATGGAATAGCTCTGTACCTCAATAAATCTCACCTCTGGGTGATATGTAACAGGTCTGTCCAGTCAAAATTCGTCATATCCAGTGTATGGAATAGCTCTGTACCTCAATAAATCTCACATCTGGATGATATGTAACAGGTCTGTCCAGTCAAAATTCGTCATCTCCAGTGTATGGAATAGCTCTGTACCTCAATAAATCTCACCTCTGGGTGATATCTAACAGGTCTGTCTAGTCAAAATTCGTCATCTCCAGTGTATGGAATAGCTCTGTACCTCAATAAATCTCACCTCTGGGTGATATGTAACAGGTCTGTCGAGTCAAAATTCGTCATATCCAGTGTATGGAATAGCTCTGTACCTCAATAAATCTCAGATCTGGGTGGTATGTAACAGGTCTGTCCAGTCAAAATTCGTCATCTCCAGTGTATGGAATAGCTCTGTACCTCAATAAATCTCACCTCTGGGTGATATGTAACAGGTCTTTCCAGTCAAAATTCGTCATATCCAGTGTATGTAATAGCTCTGTACCTCAATAAATCTCACATCTGGATGATATGTAACAGGTCTGTCCAGTCAAAATTCGTCATCTCCAGTGTATGGAATAGCTCTGTACCTCAATAAATCTCACCTCTGGGTGATATGTAACAGGTCTGTCCAGTCAAAATTCGTCATCTCCAGTGTATGGAATAGCTCTGTACCTCAATAAATCTCACCTCTGGGTGGTATGTAACAGATCTGTCCAGTCAAAATTCGTCATATCCAGTGTATGGAATAGCTCTGTACCTCAATAAATCTCAGATCTGGGTGGTATGTAACAGGTCTGTCCAGTCAAAATTCGTCATCTCCAGTGTATGGAATAGCTCTGTACCTCAATAAATCTCACCTCTGGGTGATATGTAACAGGTCTGTCCAGTCAAAATTCGTCATATCCAGTGTATGGAATAGCTCTGTACCTCAATAAATCTCAGATCTGGGTGGTATGTAACAGGTCTGTCCAGTCAAAATTCGTCATCTCCAGTGTATGGAATAGCTCTGTACCTCAATAAATCTCACCTCTGGGTGGTATGTAACAGGTCTGTCCAGTCAAAATTCGTCATATCCAGTGTATGGAATAGCTCTGTACCTCAATAAATCTCAGATCTGGGTGGTATGTAACAGGTCTGTCCAGTCAAAATTCGTCATATCCAGTGTATGGAATAGCTCTGTACCTCAATAAATCTCAGATCTGGGTGGTATGTAACAGGTCTGTCCAGTCAAAATTCGTCATCTCCAGTGTATGGAATAGCTCTGTACCTCAATAAATCTCACCTCTGGGTGATATGTAACAGGTCTGTCCAGTCAAAATTCGTCATCTCCAGTGTATGGAATAGCTCTGTACCTCAATAAATCTCAGATCTGGGTGGTATGTAACAGGTCTGTCCAGTTAAAATTCGTCATCTCCAGTGTATGGAATAGCTCTGTACCTCAATAAATCTCACCTCTGGGTGATATGTAACAGGTCTGTCCAGTCAAAATTCGTCATATCCAGTGTATGGAATAGCTCTGTACCTCAATAAATCTCACATCTGGATGATATGTAACAGGTCTGTCCAGTCAAAATTCGTCATCTCCAGTGTATGGAATAGCTCTGTACCTCAATAAATCTCAGATCTGGGTGGTATGTAACAGGTCTGTCTAGTCAAAATTCGTCATCTCCAGTGTATGGAATAGCTCTGTACCTCAATAAATCTCACCTCTGGGTGATATGTAACAGGTCTGTCCAGTCAAAATTCGTCATCTCCAGTGTATGGAATAGCTCTGTACCTCAATAAATCTCACATCTGGGTGATATGTAACAGGTCTGTCCAGTCAAAATTCGTCATCTCCAGTGTATGGAATAGCTCTGTACCTCAATAAATCTCACCTCTGGGTGATATGTAACAGGTCTGTCCAGTCAAAATTCGTCATATCCAGTGTATGGAATAGCTCTGTACCTCAATAAATCTCAGATCTGGGTGGTATGTAACAGGTCTTTCCAGTCAAAATTCGTCATATCCAGTGTATGGAATAGCTCTGTACCTCAATAAATCTCAGATCTGGGTGGTATGTAACAGGTCTGTCCAGTCAAAATTCGTCATCTCCAGTGTATGGAATAGCTCTGTACCTCAATAAATCTCACCTCTGGGTGATATCTAACAGGTCTGTCCAGTCAAAATTCGTCATCTCCAGTGTATGGAATAGCTCTGTACCTCAATAAATCTCACCTCTGGGTGATATATAACAGGTCTGTCCAGTCAAAATTCGTCATATCCAGTGTATGGAATAGCTCTGTACCTCAATAAATCTCAGATCTGGGTGGTATGTAACAGGTCTGTCCAGTCAAAATTCGTCATCTCCAGTGTATGGAATAGCTCTGTACCTCAATAAATCTCACCTCTGGGTGATATGTAACAGGTCTGTCCAGTCAAAATTCGTCATATCCAGTGTATGGAATAGCTCTGTACCTCAATAAATCTCACATCTGGATGATATGTAACAGGTCTGTCCAGTCAAAATTCGTCATCTCCAGTGTATGGAATAGCTCTGTGCCTCAATAAATCTCACCTCTGGGTGATATGTAACAGGTCTGTCCAGTCAAAATTCGTCATCTCCAGTGTATGGAATAGCTCTGTACCTCAATAAATCTCACCTCTGGGTGGTATGTAACAGATCTGTCCAGTCAAAATTCGTCATATCCAGTGTATGGAATAGCTCTGTACCTCAATAAATCTCAGATCTGGGTGGTATGTAACAGGTCTGTCCAGTCAAAATTCGTCATCTCCAGTGTATGGAATAGCTCTGTACCTCAATAAATCTCACCTCTGGGTGATATGTAACAGGTCTGTCCAGTCAAAATTCGTCATATCCAGTGTATGGAATAGCTCTGTACCTCAATAAATCTCAGATCTGGGTGGTATGTAACAGGTCTGTCCAGTCAAAATTCGTCATCTCCAGTGTATGGAATAGCTCTGTACCTCAATAAATCTCACCTCTGGGTGATATGTAACAGGTCTGTCCAGTCAAAATTCGTCATATCCAGTGTATGGAATAGCTCTGTACCTCAATAAATCTCAGATCTGGGTGGTATGTAACAGGTCTGTCCAGTCAAAATTCGTCATATCCAGTGTATGGAATAGCTCTGTACCTCAATAAATCTCAGATCTGGGTGGTATGTAACAGGTCTGTCCAGTCAAAATTCGTCATCTCCAGTGTATGGAATAGCTCTGTACCTCAATAAATCTCACCTCTGGGTGATATGTAACAGGTCTGTCCAGTCAAAATTCGTCATCTCCAGTGTATGGAATAGCTCTGTACCTCAATAAATCTCAGATCTGGGTGGTATGTAACAGGTCTGTCCAGTCAAAATTCGTCATCTCCAGTGTATGGAATAGCTCTGTACCTCAATAAATCTCACCTCTGGGTGATATGTAACAGGTCTGTCCAGTCAAAATTCGTCATATCCAGTGTATGGAATAGCTCTGTACCTCAATAAATCTCACATCTGGATGATATGTAACAGGTCTGTCCAGTCAAAATTCGTCATCTCCAGTGTATGGAATAGCTCTGTACCTCAATAAATCTCAGATCTGGGTGGTATGTAACAGGTCTGTCTAGTCAAAATTCGTCATCTCCAGTGTATGGAATAGCTCTGTACCTCAATAAATCTCACCTCTGGGTGATATGTAACAGGTCTGTCCAGTCAAAATTCGTCATCTCCAGTGTATGGAATAGCTCTGTACCTCAATAAATCTCACATCTGGGTGATATGTAACAGGTCTGTCCAGTCAAAATTCGTCATCTCCAGTGTATGGAATAGCTCTGTACCTCAATAAATCTCACCTCTGGGTGATATGTAACAGGTCTGTCCAGTCAAAATTCGTCATATCCAGTGTATGGAATAGCTCTGTACCTCAATAAATCTCAGATCTGGGTGGTATGTAACAGGTCTTTCCAGTCAAAATTCGTCATCTCCAGTGTATGGAATAGCTCTGTACCTCAATAAATCTCAGATCTGGGTGGTATGTAACAGGTCTGTCCAGTCAAAATTCGTCATCTCCAGTGTATGGAATAGCTCTGTACCTCAATAAATCTCACCTCTGGGTGATATGTAACAGGTCTGTCCAGTCAAAATTCGTCATATCCAGTGTATGGAATAGCTCTGTACCTCAATAAATCTCAGATCTGGGTGGTATGTAACAGGTCTGTCCAGTCAAAATTCGTCATCTCCAGTGTATGGAATAGCTCTGTACCTCAATAAATCTCACCTCTGGGTGATATGTAACAGGTCTGTCCAGTCAAAATTCGTCATCTCCAGTGTATGGAATAGCTCTGTACCTCAATAAATCTCACCTCTGGGTGGTATGTAACAGATCTGTCCAGTCAAAATTCGTCATATCCAGTGTATGGAATAGCTCTGTACCTCATTAAATCTCAGATCTGGGTGGTATGTAACAGGTCTGTCCAGTCAAAATTCGTCATCTCCAGTGTATGGAATAGCTCTGTACCTCAATAAATCTCACCTCTGGGTGATATGTAACAGGTCTGTACAGTCAAAATTCGTCATATCCAGTGTATGGAATAGCTCTGTACCTCAATAAATCTCAGATCTGGGTGGTATGTAACAGGTCTGTCCAGTCAAAATTCGTCATCTCCAGTGTATGGAATAGCTCTGTACCTCAATAAATCTCACATCTGGGTGATATGTAACAGGTCTGTCCAGTCAAAATTCGTCATATCCAGTGTATGGAATAGCTCTGTACCTCAATAAATCTCAGATCTGGGTGGTATGTAACAGGTCTGTCCAGTCAAAATTCGTCATCTCCAGTGTATGGAATAGCTCTGTACCTCAATAAATCTCACCTCTGGGTGATATGTAACAGGTCTGTCCAGTCAAAATTCGTCATATCCAGTGTATGGAATAGCTCTGTACCTCAATAAAACTCACATCTGGATGATATGTAACAGGTCTGTCCAGTCAAAATTCGTCATCTCCAGTGTATGGAATAGCTCTGTACCTCAATAAATCTCACCTCTGGGTGATATGTAACAGGTCTGTCCAGTCAAAATTCGTCATCTCCAGTGTATGGAATAGCTCTGTACCTCAATAAATCTCACCTCTGGGTGGTATGTAACAGATCTGTCCAGTCAAAATTCGTCATATCCAGTGTATGGAATAGCTCTGTACCTCATTAAATCTCAGATCTGGGTGGTATGTAACAGGTCTGTCCAGTCAAAATTCGTCATCTCCAGTGTATGGAATAGCTCTGTACCTCAATAAATCTCACCTCTGGGTGATATGTAACAGGTCTGTCCAGTCAAAATTCGTCATATCCAGTGTATGGAATAGCTCTGTACCTCAATAAATCTCAGATCTGGGTGGTATGTAACAGGTCTGTCCAATCAAAATTCGTCATCTCCAGTGTATGGAATAGCTCTGTACCTCAATAAATCTCACATCTGGGTGATATGTAACAGGTCTGTCCAGTCAAAATTCGTCATATCCAGTGTATGGAATAGCTCTGTACCTCAATAAATCTCACATCTGGGTGATATGTAACAGGTCTGTCCAGTCAAAATTCGTCATCTCCAGTGTATGGAATAGCTCTGTACCTCAATAAATCTCAGATCTGGGTGGTATGTAACAGGTCTGTCCAGTCAAAATTCGTCATCTCCAGTGTATGGAATACCTCTGTACCTCAATAAATCTCACCTCTGGGTGATATGTAACAGGTCTGTCCAGTCAAAATTCGTCATCTCCAGTGTATGGAATAGCTCTGTACCTCAATAAATCTCAGATCTGGGTGGTATGTAACAGGTCTGTCCAGTCAAAATTCGTCATCTCCAGTGTATGGAATACCTCTGTACCTCAATAAATCTCACCTCTGGGTGATATGTAACAGGTCTGTCCAGTCAAAATTCGTCATATCCAGTGTATGGAATAGCTCTGTACCTCAATAAATCTCAGATCTGGGTGGTATGTAACAGGTCTGTCCAGTCAAAATTCGTCATCTCCAGTGTATGGAATAGCTCTGTACCTCAATAAATCTCACCTCTGGGTGATATGTAACAGGTCTGTCCAGTCAAAATTCGTCATATCCAGTGTATGGAATAGCTCTGTACCTCAATAAATCTCACATCTGGATGATATGTAACAGGTCTGTCCAGTCAAAATTCGTCATCTCCAGTGTATGGAATAGCTCTGTACCTCAATAAATCTCACCTCTGGGTGATATGTAACAGGTCTGTCCAGTCAAAATTCGTCATCTCCAGTGTATGGAATAGCTCTGTACCTCAATAAATCTCACCTCTGGGTGGTATGTAACAGATCTGTCCAGTCAAAATTCGTCATATCCAGTGTATGGAATAGCTCTGTACCTCATTAAATCTCAGATCTGGGTGGTATGTAACAGGTCTGTCCAGTCAAAATTCGTCATCTCCAGTGTATGGAATAGCTCTGTACCTCAATAAATCTCACCTCTGGGTGATATGTAACAGGTCTGTCCAGTCAAAATTCGTCATATCCAGTGTATGGAATAGCTCTGTACCTCAATAAATCTCACATCTGGATGATATGTAACAGGTCTGTCCAGTCAAAATTCGTCATCTCCAGTGTATGGAATAGCTCTGTACCTCAATAAATCTCACCTCTGGGTGATATCTAACAGGTCTGTCCAGTCAAAATTCGTCATCTCCAGTGTATGGAATAGCTCTGTACCTCAATAAATCTCACCTCTGGGTGATATGTAACAGGTCTGTCCAGTCAAAATTCGTCATATCCAGTGTATGGAATAGCTCTGTACCTCAATAAATCTCAGATCTGGGTGGTATGTAACAGGTCTGTCCAGTCAAAATTCGTCATCTCCAGTGTATGGAATAGCTCTGTACCTCAATAAATCTCACCTCTGGGTGATATGTAACAGGTCTGTCCAGTCAAAATTCGTCATATCCAGTGTATGTAATAGCTCTGTACCTCAATAAATCTCACATCTGGATGATATGTAACAGGTCTGTCCAGTCAAAATTCGTCATCTCCAGTGTATGGAATAGCTCTGTACCTCAATAAATCTCACCTCTGGGTGATATGTAACAGGTCTGTCCAGTCAAAATTCGTCATCTCCAGTGTATGGAATAGCTCTGTACCTCAATAAATCTCACCTCTGGGTGGTATGTAACAGATCTGTCCAGTCAAAATTCGTCATATCCAGTGTATGGAATAGCTCTGTACCTCAATAAATCTCAGATCTGGGTGGTATGTAACAGGTCTGTCCAGTCAAAATTCGTCATCTCCAGTGTATGGAATAGCTCTGTACCTCAATAAATCTCACCTCTGGGTGATATGTAACAGGTCTGTCCAGTCAAAATTCGTCATATCCAGTGTATGGAATAGCTCTGTACCTCAATAAATCTCAGATCTGGGTGGTATGTAACAGGTCTGTCCAGTCAAAATTCGTCATCTCCAGTGTGTGGAATAGCTCTGTACCTCAATAAATCTCACCTCTGGGTGGTATGTAACAGGTCTGTCCAGTCAAAATTCGTCATATCCAGTGTATGGAATAGCTCTGTACCTCAATAAATCTCAGATCTGGGTGGTATGTAACAGGTCTGTCCAGTCAAAATTCGTCATATCCAGTGTATGGAATAGCTCTGTACCTCAATAAATCTCAGATCTGGGTGGTATGTAACAGGTCTGTCCAGTCAAAATTCGTCATCTCCAGTGTATGGAATAGCTCTGTACCTCAATAAATCTCACAACTGGGTGATATGTAACAGGTCTTTCCAGTCAAAATTCGTCATATCCAGTGTATGGAATAGCTCTGTACCTCAATAAATCTCAGATCTGGGTGGTATGTAACAGGTCTGTCCAGTCAAAATTCGTCATCTCCAGGGTATGGAATAGCTCTGTACCTCAATAAATCTCACCTCTGGGTGATATGTAACAGGTCTGTCCAGTCAAAATTCGTCAGATCCAGTGTATGGAATAGCTCTGTACCTCAATAAATCTCAGATCTGGGTGGTATGTAACAGGTCTGTCCAGTCAAAATTCGTCATCTCCAGTGTATGGAATAGCTCTGTACCTCAATAAATCTCACATCTGGGTGATATGTAACAGGTCTGTCCAGTCAAAATTCGTCATATCCAGTGTATGGAATAGCTCTGTACCTCAATAAATCTCACATCTGGGTGATATGTAACAGGTCTGTCCAGTCAAAATTCGTCATCTCCAGTGTATGGAATAGCTCTGTACCTCAATAAATCTCAGATCTGGGTGGTATGTAACAGGTCTGTCCAGTCAAAATTCGTCATCTCCAGTGTATGGAATACCTCTGTACCTCAATAAATCTCACCTCTGGGTGATATGTAACAGGTCTGTCCAGTCAAAATTCGTCATATCCAGTGTATGGAATAGCTCTGTACCTCAATAAATCTCACATCTGGGTGATATGTAACAGGTCTGTCCAGTCAAAATTCGTCATCTCCAGTGTATGGAATAGCTCTGTACCTCAATAAATCTCACCTCTGGGTGATATGTAACAGGTCTGTCCAGTCAAAATTCGTCATATCCAGTGTATGGAATAGCTCTGTACCTCAATAAATCTCAGATCTGGGTGGTATGTAACAGGTCTTTCCAGTCAAAATTCGTCATATCCAGTGTATGGAATAGCTCTGTACCTCAATAAATCTCAGATCTGGGTGGTATGTAACAGGCCTGTCCAGTCAAAATTCGTCATCTCCAGTGTATGGAATAGCTCTGTACCTCAATAAATCTCACCTCTGGGTGATATCTAACAGGTCTGTCCAGTCAAAATTCGTCATCTCCAGTGTATGGAATAGCTCTGTACCTCAATAAATCTCACCTCTGGGTGATATGTAACAGGTCTGTCCAGTCAAAATTCGTCATATCCAGTGTATGGAATAGCTCTGTACCTCAATAAATCTCAGATCTGGGTGGTATGTAACAGGTCTGTCCAGTCAAAATTCGTCATCTCCAGTGTATGGAATAGCTCTGTACCTCAATAAATCTCAACTCTGGGTGATATGTAACAGGTCTGTCCAGTCAAAATTCGTCATATCCAGTGTATGGAATAGCTCTGTACCTCAATAAATCTCACATCTGGATGATATGTAACAGGTCTGTCCAGTCAAAATTCGTCATCTCCAGTGTATGGAATAGCTCTGTACCTCAATAAATCTCACCTCTGGGTGATATGTAACAGGTCTGTCCAGTCAAAATTCGTCATCTCCAGTGTATGGAATAGCTCTGTACCTCAATAAATCTCACCTCTGGGTGGTATGTAACAGATCTGTCCAGTCAAAATTCGTCATATCCAGTGTATGGAATAGCTCTGTACCTCATTAAATCTCAGATCTGGGTGGTATGTAACAGGTCTGTCCAGTCAAAATTCGTCATCTCCAGTGTATGGAATAGCTCTGTACCTCAATAAATCTCACCTCTGGGTGATATGTAACAGGTCTGTCCAGTCAAAATTCGTCATATCCAGTGTATGGAATAGCTCTGTACCTCAATAAATCTCAGATCTGGGTGGTATGTAACAGGTCTGTCCAGTCAAAATTCGTCATCTCCAGTGTATGGAATAGCTCTGTACCTCAATAAATCTCACATCTGGGTGATATGTAACAGGTCTGTCCAGTCAAAATTCGTCATATCCAGTGTATGGAATAGCTCTGTACCTCAATAAATCTCACATCTGGGTGATATGTAACAGGTCTGTCCAGTCAAAATTCGTCATCTCCAGTGTATGGAATAGCTCTGTACCTCAATAAATCTCAGATCTGGGTGGTATGTAACAGGTCTGTCCAGTCAAAATTCGTCATCTCCAGTGTATGGAATACCTCTGTACCTCAATAAATCTCACCTCTGGGTGATATGTAACAGGTCTGTCCAGTCAAAATTCGTCATATCCAGTGTATGGAATAGCTCTGTACCTCAATAAATCTCACATCTGGGTGATATGTAACAGGTCTGTCCAGTCAAAATTCGTCATCTCCAGTGTATGGAATAGCTCTGTACCTCAATAAATCTCACCTCTGGGTGATATGTAACAGGTCTGTCCAGTCAAAATTCGTCATATCCAGTGTATGGAATAGCTCTGTACCTCAATAAATCTCAGATCTGGGTGGTATGTAACAGGTCTTTCCAGTCAAAATTCGTCATATCCAGTGTATGGAATAGCTCTGTACCTCAATAAATCTCAGATCTGGGTGGTATGTAACAGGTCTGTCCAGTCAAAATTCGTCATCTCCAGTGTATGGAATAGCTCTGTACCTCAATAAATCTCACCTCTGGGTGATATCTAACAGGTCTGTCCAGTCAAAATTCGTCATCTCCAGTGTATGGAATAGCTCTGTACCTCAATAAATCTCACCTCTGGGTGATATGTAACAGGTCTGTCCAGTCAAAATTCGTCATATCCAGTGTATGGAATAGCTCTGTACCTCAATAAATCTCAGATCTGGGTGGTATGTAACAGGTCTGTCCAGTCAAAATTCGTCATCTCCAGTGTATGGAATAGCTCTGTACCTCAATAAATCTCACCTCTGGGTGATATGTAACAGGTCTGTCCAGTCAAAATTCGTCATATCCAGTGTATGGAATAGCTCTGTACCTCAATAAATCTCACATCTGGATGATATGTAACAGGTCTGTCCAGTCAAAATTCGTCATCTCCAGTGTATGGAATAGCTCTGTACCTCAATAAATCTCACCTCTGGGTGATATGTAACAGGTCTGTCCAGTCAAAATTCGTCATCTCCAGTGTATGGAATAGCTCTGTACCTCAATAAATCTCACCTCTGGGTGGTATGTAACAGATCTGTCCAGTCAAAATTCGTCATATCCAGTGTATGGAATAGATCTGTACCTCATTAAATCTCAGATCTGGGTGGTATGTAACAGGTCTGTCCAGTCAAAATTCGTCATCTCCAGTGTATGGAATAGCTCTGTACCTCAATAAATCTCACCTCTGGGTGATATGTAACAGGTCTGTCCAGTCAAAATTCGTCATCTCCAGTGTATGGAATAGCTCTGTACCTCAATAAATCTCACCTCTGGGTGGTATGTAACAGATCTGTCCAGTCAAAATTCGTCATATCCAGTGTATGGAATAGCTCTGTACCTCATTAAATCTCAGATCTGGGTGGTATGTAACAGGTCTGTCCAGTCAAAATTCGTCATCTCCAGTGTATGGAATAGCTCTGTACCTCAATAAATCTCACCTCTGGGTGATATGTAACAGGTCTGTCCAGTCAAAATTCGTCATATCCAGTGTATGGAATAGCTCTGTACCTCAATAAATCTCACATCTGGGTGATATGTAACAGGTCTGTCCAGTCAAAATTCGTCATCTCCAGTGTATGGAATAGCTCTGTACCTCAATAAATCTCACCTCTGGGTGATATGTAACAGGTCTGTCCAGTCAAAATTCGTCATATCCAGTGTATGGAATAGCTCTGTACCTCAATAAATCTCAGATCTGGGTGGTATGTAACAGGTCTTTCCAGTCAAAATTCGTCATATCCAGTGTATGGAATAGCTCTGTACCTCAATAAATCTCAGATCTGGGTGGTATGTAACAGGTCTGTCCAGTCAAAATTCGTCATCTCCAGTGTATGGAATAGCTCTGTACCTCAATAAATCTCACCTCTGGGTGATATCTAACAGGTCTGTCCAGTCAAAATTCGTCATCTCCAGTGTATGGAATAGCTCTGTACCTCAATAAATCTCACCTCTGGGTGATATGTAACAGGTCTGTCCAGTCAAAATTCGTCATATCCAGTGTATGGAATAGCTCTGTACCTCAATAAATCTCAGATCTGGGTGGTATGTAACAGGTCTGTCCAGTCAAAATTCGTCATCTCCAGTGTATGGAATAGCTCTGTACCTCAATAAATCTCACCTCTGGGTGATATGTAACAGGTCTGTCCAGTCAAAATTCGTCATATCCAGTGTATGGAATAGCTCTGTACCTCAATAAATCTCACATCTGGATGATATGTAACAGGTCTGTCCAGTCAAAATTCGTCATCTCCAGTGTATGGAATAGCTCTGTACCTCAATAAATCTCACCTCTGGGTGATATGTAACAGGTCTGTCCAGTCAAAATTCGTCATCTCCAGTGTATGGAATAGCTCTGTACCTCAATAAATCTCACCTCTGGGTGGTATGTAACAGATCTGTCCAGTCAAAATTCGTCATATCCAGTGTATGGAATAGATCTGTACCTCATTAAATCTCAGATCTGGGTGGTATGTAACAGGTCTGTCCAGTCAAAATTCGTCATCTCCAGTGTATGGAATAGCTCTGTACCTCAATAAATCTCACCTCTGGGTGATATGTAACAGGTCTGTCCAGTCAAAATTCGTCATCTCCAGTGTATGGAATAGCTCTGTACCTCAATAAATCTCACCTCTGGGTGGTATGTAACAGATCTGTCCAGTCAAAATTCGTCATATCCAGTGTATGGAATAGCTCTGTACCTCATTAAATCTCAGATCTGGGTGGTATGTAACAGGTCTGTCCAGTCAAAATTCGTCATCTCCAGTGTATGGAATAGCTCTGTACCTCAATAAATCTCACCTCTGGGTGATATGTAACAGGTCTGTCCAGTCAAAATTCGTCATATCCAGTGTATGGAATAGCTCTGTACCTCAATAAATCTCACATCTGGATGATATGTAACAGGTCTGTCCAGTCAAAATTCGTCATCTCCAGTGTATGGAATAGCTCTGTACCTCAATAAATCTCACCTCTGGGTGATATGTAACAGGTCTGTCCAGTCAAAATTCGTCATCTCCAGTGTATGGAATAGCTCTGTACCTCAATAAATCTCACCTCTGGGTGATATGTAACAGGTCTGTCCAGTCAAAATTCGTCATCTCCAGTGTATGGAATAGCTCTGTACCTCAATAAATCTCACCTCTGGGTGGTATGTAACAGATCTGTCCAGTCAAAATTCGTCATATCCAGTGTATGGAATAGCTCTGTACCTCAATAAATCTCAGATCTGGGTGGTATGTAACAGGTCTGTCCAGTCAAAATTCGTCATCTCCAGTGTATGGAATAGCTCTGTACCTCAATAAATCTCACCTCTGGGTGATATGTAACAGGTCTGTCCAGTCAAAATTCGTCATATCCAGTGTATGGAATAGCTCTGTACCTCAATAAATCTCAGATCTGGGTGGTATGTAACAGGTCTGTCCAGTCAAAATTCGTCATCTCCAGTGTGTGGAATAGCTCTGTACCTCAATAAATCTCACCTCTGGGTGGTATGTAACAGGTCTGTCCAGTCAAAATTCGTCATATCCAGTGTATGGAATAGCTCTGTACCTCAATAAATCTCAGATCTGGGTGGTATGTAACAGGTCTGTCCAGTCAAAATTCGTCATATCCAGTGTATGGAATAGCTCTGTACCTCAATAAATCTCACCTCTGGGTGGTATGTAACAGATCTGTCCAGTCAAAATTCGTCATATCCAGTGTATGGAATAGCTCTGTACCTCATTAAATCTCAGATCTGGGTGGTATGTAACAGGTCTGTCCAGTCAAAATTCGTCATCTCCAGTGTATGGAATAGCTCTGTACCTCAATAAATCTCACCTCTGGGTGATATGTAACAGGTCTGTCCAGTCAAAATTCGTCATATCCAGTGTATGGAATAGCTCTGTACCTCAATAAATCTCAGATCTGGGTGGTATGTAACAGGTCTGTCCAGTCAAAATTCGTCATCTCCAGTGTATGGAATAGCTCTGTACCTCAATAAATCTCACATCTGGGTGATATGTAACAGGTCTGTCCAGTCAAAATTCGTCATATCCAGTGTATGGAATAGCTCTGTACCTCAATAAATCTCACATCTGGGTGATATGTAACAGGTCTGTCCAGTCAAAATTCGTCATCTCCAGTGTATGGAATAGCTCTGTACCTCAATAAATCTCAGATCTGGGTGGTATGTAACAGGTCTGTCCAGTCAAAATTCGTCATCTCCAGTGTATGGAATACCTCTGTACCTCAATAAATCTCACCTCTGGGTGATATGTAACAGGTCTGTCCAGTCAAAATTCGTCATATCCAGTGTATGGAATAGCTCTGTACCTCAATAAATCTCACATCTGGGTGATATGTAACAGGTCTGTCCAGTCAAAATTCGTCATCTCCAGTGTATGGAATAGCTCTGTACCTCAATAAATCTCACCTCTGGGTGATATGTAACAGGTCTGTCCAGTCAAAATTCGTCATATCCAGTGTATGGAATAGCTCTGTACCTCAATAAATCTCAGATCTGGGTGGTATGTAACAGGTCTTTCCAGTCAAAATTCGTCATATCCAGTGTATGGAATAGCTCTGTACCTCAATAAATCTCAGATCTGGGTGGTATGTAACAGGTCTGTCCAGTCAAAATTCGTCATCTCCAGTGTATGGAATAGCTCTGTACCTCAATAAATCTCACCTCTGGGTGATATCTAACAGGTCTGTCCAGTCAAAATTCGTCATCTCCAGTGTATGGAATAGCTCTGTACCTCAATAAATCTCACCTCTGGGTGATATGTAACAGGTCTGTCCAGTCAAAATTCGTCATATCCAGTGTATGGAATAGCTCTGTACCTCAATAAATCTCAGATCTGGGTGGTATGTAACAGGTCTGTCCAGTCAAAATTCGTCATCTCCAGTGTATGGAATAGCTCTGTACCTCAATAAATCTCACCTCTGGGTGATATGTAACAGGTCTGTCCAGTCAAAATTCGTCATATCCAGTGTATGGAATAGCTCTGTACCTCAATAAATCTCACATCTGGATGATATGTAACAGGTCTGTCCAGTCAAAATTCGTCATCTCCAGTGTATGGAATAGCTCTGTACCTCAATAAATCTCACCTCTGGGTGATATGTAACAGGTCTGTCCAGTCAAAATTCGTCATCTCCAGTGTATGGAATAGCTCTGTACCTCAATAAATCTCACCTCTGGGTGGTATGTAACAGATCTGTCCAGTCAAAATTCGTCATATCCAGTGTATGGAATAGATCTGTACCTCATTAAATCTCAGATCTGGGTGGTATGTAACAGGTCTGTCCAGTCAAAATTCGTCATCTCCAGTGTATGGAATAGCTCTGTACCTCAATAAATCTCACCTCTGGGTGATATGTGACAGGTCTGTCCAGTCAAAATTCGTCATATCCAGTGTATGGAATAGCTCTGTACCTCAATAAATCTCAGATCTGGGTGGTATGTAACAGGTCTGTCCAGTCAAAATTCGTCATCTCCAGTGTATGGAATAGCTCTGTACCTCAATAAATCTCACCTCTGGGTGATATGTAACAGGTCTGTCCAGTCAAAATTCGTCATCTCCAGTGTATGGAATAGCTCTGTACCTCAATAAATCTCACCTCTGGGTGATATGTAACAGGTCTGTCCAGTCAAAATTCGTCATATCCAGTGTATGGAATAGCTCTGTACCTCAATAAATCTCAGATCTGGGTGGTATGTAACAGGTCTGTCCAGTCAAAATTCGTCATCTCCAGTGTATGGAATAGCTCTGTACCTCAATAAATCTCACCTCTGGGTGATATGTAACAGGTCTGTCCAGTCAAAATTCGTCATATCCAGTGTATGGAATAGCTCTGTACCTCAATAAATCTCACATCTGGATGATATGTAACAGGTCTGTCCAGTCAAAATTCGTCATCTCCAGTGTATGGAATAGCTCTGTACCTCAATAAATCTCACCTCTGGGTGATATGTAACAGGTCTGTCCAGTCAAAATTCGTCATATCCAGTGTATGGAATAGCTCTGTACCTCAATAAATCTCACAACTGGGTGATATGTAACAGGTCTTTCCAGTCAAAATTCGTCATATCCAGTGTATGGAATAGCTCTGTACCTCAATAAATCTCAGATCTGGGTGGTATGTAACAGGTCTGTCCAGTCAAAATTCGTCATCTCCAGTGTATGGAATAGCTCTGTACCTCAATAAATCTCACCTCTGGGTGATATCTAACAGGTCTGTCCAGTCAAAATTCGTCATCTCCAGTGTATGGAATAGCTCTGTACCTCAATAAATCTCACCTCTGGGTGATATGTAACAGGTCTGTCCAGTCAAAATTCGTCATATCCAGTGTATGGAATAGCTCTGTACCTCAATAAATCTCAGATCTGGGTGGTATGTAACAGGTCTGTCCAGTCAAAATTCGTCAGCTCCAGTGTATGGAATAGCTCTGTACCTCAATAAATCTCACCTCTGGGTGATGTGTAACAGGTCTGTCCAGTCAAAATTCGTCATCTCCAGTGTATGGAATAGCTCTGTACCTCAATAAATCTCACCTCTGGGTGATATGTAACAGGTCTGTCCAGTCAAAATTCGTCATATCCAGTGTATGGAATAGCTCTGTACCTCAATAAATCTCAGATCTGGGTGGTATGTAACAGGTCTGTCCAGTCAAAATTCGTCAGCTCCAGTGTATGGAATAGCTCTGTACCTCAATAAATCTCACCTCTGGGTGATATGTAACAGGTCTGTCCAGTCAAAATTCGTCATATCCAGTGTATGGAATAGCTCTGTACCTCAATAAATCTCACATCTGGATGATCTGTAACAGGTCTGTCCAGTCAAAATTCGTCATCTCCAGTGTATGGAATAGCTCTGTACCTCAATAAATCTCAGATCTGGGTGGTATGTAACAGGTCTGTCCAGTCAAAATTCGTCATCTCCAGTGTATGGAATAGCTCTGTACCTCAAAAAATCTCACCTCTGGGTGATATGTAACAGGTCTGTCCAGTCAAAATTCGTCATATCCAGTGTATGGAATAGCTCTGTACCTCAATAAATCTCACATCTGGATGATATGTAACAGGTCTGTCCAGTCAAAATTCGTCATCTCCAGTGTATGGAATAGCTCTGTACCTCAATAAATCTCAGATCTGGGTGGTATGTAACAGGTCTGTCCAGTCAAAATTCGTCATCTCCAGTGTATGGAATAGCTCTGTACCTCAATAAATCTCACCTCTGGGTGATATGTAACAGGTCTGTCCAGTCAAAATTCGTCAGATCCAGTGTATGGAATAGCTCTGTACCTCAATAAATCTCACATCTGGGTGATATGTAACAGGTCTGTCCAGTCAAAATTCGTCATCTCCAGTGTATGGAATAGCTCTGTACCTCAATAAATCTCACCTCTGGGTGATATGTAACAGGTCTGTCCAGTCAAAATTCGTCATATCCAGTGTATGGAATAGCTCTGTACCTCAATAAATCTCAGATCTGGGTGGTATGTAACAGGTCTGTCCAGTCAAAATTCGTCATCTCCAGTGTATGGAATAGCTCTGTACCTCAATAAATCTCACATCTGGGTGATATGTAACAGGTCTGTCCAGTCAAAATTCGTCATATCCAGTGTATGGAATAGCTCTGTACCTCAATAAATCTCACATCTGGATGATATGTAACAGGTGTGTCCAGTCAAAATTCGTCATCTCCAGTGTATGGAATAGCTCTGTACCTCAATAAATCTCAGATCTGGGTGGTATGTAACAGGTCTGTCCAGTCAAAATTCGTCATCTCCAGTGTATGGAATAGCTCTGTACCTCAATAAATCTCACCTCTGGGTGATATGTAACAGGTCTGTCCAGTCAAAATTCGTCATATCCAGTGTATGGAATAGCTCTGTACCTCAATAAATCTCACATCTGGGTGATATGTAACAGGTCTGTCCAGTCAAAATTCGTCATCTCCAGTGTATGGAATAGCTCTGTACCTCAATAAATCTCACCTCTGGGTGATATGTAACAGGTCTGTCCAGACAAAATTCGTCATATCCAGTGTATGGAATAGCTCTGTACCTCAATAAATCTCACAACTGGGTGATATGTAACAGGTCTTTCCAGTCAAAATTCGTCATATCCAGTGTATGGAATAGCTCTGTACCTCAATAAATCTCAGATCTGGGTGGTATGTAACAGGTCTGTCCAGTCAAAATTCGTCATCTCCAGTGTATGGAATAGCTCTGTACCTCAATAAATCTCACCTCTGGGTGATATCTAACAGGTCTGTCCAGTCAAAATTCGTCATCTCCAGTGTATGGAATAGCTCCGTACCTCAAAAAATCTCACCTCTGGGTGATATGTAACAGGTCTGTCCAGTCAAAATTCGTCATATCCAGTGTATGGAATAGCTCTGTACCTCAATAAATCTCAGATCTGGGTGGTATGTAACAGGTCTGTCCAGTCAAAATTCGTCATCTCCAGTGTATGGAATAGCTCTGTACCTCAATAAATCTCACCTCTGGGTGATATGTAACAGGTCTGTCCAGTCAAAATTCGTCATATCCAGTGTATGGAATAGCTCTGTACCTCAATAAATCTCACATCTGGATGATATGTAACAGGTCTGTCCAGTCAAAATTCGTCATCTCCAGTGTATGGAATAGCTCTGTACCTCAATAAATCTCACCTCTGGGTGATATGTAACAGGTCTGTCCAGTCAAAATTCGTCATCTCCAGTGTATGGAATAGCTCTGTACCTCAATAAATCTCACCTCTGGGTGGTATGTAACAGATCTGTCCAGTCAAAATTCGTCATATCCAGTGTATGGAATAGCTCTGTACCTCAATAAATCTCAGATCTGGGTGGTATGTAACAGGTCTGTCCAGTCAAAATTCGTCATCTCCAGTGTATGGAATAGCTCTGTACCTCAATAAATCTCACCTCTGGGTGATATGTAACAGGTCTGTCCAGTCAAAATTCGTCATCTCCAGTGTATGGAATAGCTCTGTACCTCAATAAATCTCAGATCTGGGTGGTATGTAACAGGTCTGTCCAGTCAAAATTCGTCATCTCCAGTGTATGGAATAGCTCTGTACCTCAATAAATCTCAGATCTGGGTGGTATGTAACAGGTCTGTCCAGTCAAAATTCGTCATATCCAGTGTATGGAATAGCTCTGTACCTCAATAAATCTCACATCTGGATGATATGTAACAGGTCTGTCCAGTCAAAATTCGTCATCTCCAGTGTATGGAATAGCTCTGTACCTCAATAAATCTCAGATCTGGGTGGTATGTAACAGGTTTGTCCAGTCAAAATTCGTCATCTCCAGTGTATGGAATAGCTCTGTACCTCAATAAATCTCACCTCTGGGTGATATGTAACAGGTCTGTCCAGTCAAAATTCGTCAGATCCAGTGTATGGAATAGCTCTGTACCTCAATAAATCTCACATCTGGGTGATATGTAACAGGTCTGTCCAGTCAAAATTCGTCATCTCCAGTGTATGGAATAGCTCTGTACCTCAATAAATCTCACCTCTGGGTGATATGTAACAGGTCTGTCCAGTCAAAATTCGTCATATCCAGTGTATGGAATAGCTCTGTACCTCAATAAATCTCAGATCTGGGTGGTATGTAACAGGTCTGTCCAGTCAAAATTCGTCATCTCCAGTGTATGGAATAGCTCTGTACCTCAATAAATCTCACATCTGGGTGATATGTAACAGGTCTGTCCAGTCAAAATTCGTCATATCCAGTGTATGGAATAGCTCTGTACCTCAATAAATCTCACATCTGGATGATATGTAACAGGTGTGTCCAGTCAAAATTCGTCATCTCCAGTGTATGGAATAGCTCTGTACCTCAATAAATCTCAGATCTGGGTGGTATGTAACAGGTCTGTCCAGTCAAAATTCGTCATCTCCAGTGTATGGAATAGCTCTGTACCTCAATAAATCTCACCTCTGGGTGATATGTAACAGGTCTGTCCAGTCAAAATTCGTCATATCCAGTGTATGGAATAGCTCTGTACCTCAATAAATCTCACATCTGGGTGATATGTAACAGGTCTGTCCAGTCAAAATTCGTCATCTCCAGTGTATGGAATAGCTCTGTACCTCAATAAATCTCACCTCTGGGTGATATGTAACAGGTCTGTCCAGACAAAATTCGTCATATCCAGTGTATGGAATAGCTCTGTACCTCAATAAATCTCACAACTGGGTGATATGTAACAGGTCTTTCCAGTCAAAATTCGTCATATCCAGTGTATGGAATAGCTCTGTACCTCAATAAATCTCAGATCTGGGTGGTATGTAACAGGTCTGTCCAGTCAAAATTCGTCATCTCCAGTGTATGGAATAGCTCTGTACCTCAATAAATCTCACCTCTGGGTGATATCTAACAGGTCTGTCCAGTCAAAATTCGTCATCTCCAGTGTATGGAATAGCTCCGTACCTCAATAAATCTCACCTCTGGGTGATATGTAACAGGTCTGTCCAGTCAAAATTCGTCATATCCAGTGTATGGAATAGCTCTGTACCTCAATAAATCTCAGATCTGGGTGGTATGTAACAGGTCTGTCCAGTCAAAATTCGTCATCTCCAGTGTATGGAATAGCTCTGTACCTCAATAAATCTCACCTCTGGGTGATATGTAACAGGTCTGTCCAGTCAAAATTCGTCATATCCAGTGTATGGAATAGCTCTGTACCTCAATAAATCTCACATCTGGATGATATGTAACAGGTCTGTCCAGTCAAAATTCGTCATCTCCAGTGTATGGAATAGCTCTGTACCTCAATAAATCTCACCTCTGGGTGATATGTAACAGGTCTGTCCAGTCAAAATTCGTCATCTCCAGTGTATGGAATAGCTCTGTACCTCAATAAATCTCACCTCTGGGTGGTATGTAACAGATCTGTCCAGTCAAAATTCGTCATATCCAGTGTATGGAATAGCTCTGTACCTCAATAAATCTCAGATCTGGGTGGTATGTAACAGGTCTGTCCAGTCAAAATTCGTCATCTCCAGTGTATGGAATAGCTCTGTACCTCAATAAATCTCACCTCTGGGTGATATGTAACAGGTCTGTCCAGTCAAAATTCGTCATCTCCAGTGTATGGAATAGCTCTGTACCTCAATAAATCTCAGATCTGGGTGGTATGTAACAGGTCTGTCCAGTCAAAATTCGTCATCTCCAGTGTATGGAATAGCTCTGTACCTCAATAAATCTCAGATCTGGGTGGTATGTAACAGGTCTGTCCAGTCAAAATTCGTCATATCCAGTGTATGGAATAGCTCTGTACCTCAATAAATCTCACCTCTGGGTGGTATGTAACAGGTCTGTCCAGTCAAAATTCGTCACATCCAGTGTATGGAATAGCTCTGTACCTCAATAAATCTCAGATCTGGGTGGCATGTAACAGGTCTGTCCAGTCAAAATTCGTCATCTCCAGTGTATGGAATAGCTCTGTACCTCAATAAATCTCACCTCTGGGTGATATGTAACAGGTCTGTCCAGTCAAAATTCGTCATCTCCAGTGTATGGAATAGCTCTGTACCTCAATAAATCTCACCTCTGGGTGATATGTAACAGGTCTGTCCAGTCAAAGTTCGTCATATCCAGTGTATGGAATAGCTCTGTACCTCAATAAATCTCAGATCTGGGTGGTATGTAACAGGTCTGTCCAGTCAAAATTCGTCATCTCCAGTGTATGGAATAGCTCTGTACCTCAATAAATCTCACCTCTGGGTGATATGTAACAGGTCTGTCCAGTCAAAATTCGTCATATCCAGTGTATGGAATAGCTCTGTACCTCAATAAATCTCACATCTGGATGATATGTAACAAGTCTGTCCAGTCAAAATTCGTCATCTCCAGTGTATGGAATAGCTCTGTACCTCAATAAATCTCACCTCTGGGTGATATGTAACAGGTCTGTCCAGTCAAAATTCGTCATCTCCAGTGTATGGAATAGCTCTGTACCTCAATAAATCTCACCTCTGGGTGGTATGTAACAGGTCTGTCCAGTCAAAATTCGTCATATCCAGTGTATGGAATAGCTCTGTACCTCAATAAATCTCAGATCTGGGTGGTATGTAACAGGTCTGTCCAGTCAAAATTCGTCATCTCCAGTGTATGGAATAGCTCTGTACCTCAATAAATCTCACCTCTGGGTGATATGTAACAGGTCTGTCCAGTCAAAATTCGTCATATCCAGTGTATGGAATAGCTCTGTACCTCAATAAATCTCACATCTGGGTGATATGTAACAAGTCTTTCCAGTCAAAATTCGTCATATCCAGTGTATGGAATAGCTCTGTACCTCAATAAATCTCAGATCTGGGTGGTATGTAACAGGTCTGCCCAGTCAAAATTCGTCATCTCCAGTGTATGGAATAGCTCTGTACCTCAATAAATCTCACATCTGGGTGATATGTAACAGGTCTGTCCAGTCACAATTCGTCATATCCAGTGTATGGAATAGCTCTGTACCTCAATAAATCTCAGATCTGGGTGGTATGTAACAGGTCTGTCCAGTCAAAATTCGTCATCTCCAGTGTATGGAATAGCTCTGTACCTCAATAAATCTCACCTCTGGGTGCTATGTAACAGGTCTGTCCAGTCAAAATTCGTCATATCCAGTGTATGGAATAGCTCTGTACCTCAATAAATCTCAGATCTGGGTGGTATGTAACAGGTCTGTCCAGTCAAAATTTGTCATCTCCAGTGTATGGAATAGCTCTGTACCTCAATAAATCTCACCTCTGGGTGATATGTAACAGGTCTGTCCAGTCAAAATTCGTCATATCCAGTGTATGAATAGCTCTGTACCTCAATAAATCTCAGATCTGGGTGGTATGTAACAGGTCTGTCCAGTCAAAATTCGTCATCTCCAGTGTATGGAATAGCTCTGTACCTCAATAAATCTCACCTCTGGGTGATATGTAACAGGTCTGTCCAGTCAAAATTCGTCATATCCAGTGTATGGAATAGCTCTGTACCTCAATAAATCTCACATCTGGATGATATGTAACAGGTCTGTCCAGTCAAAATTCGTCATATCCAGTGTATGGAATAGCTCTGTACCTCAATAAATCTCACCTCTGGGTGATATGTAACAGGTCTGTCCAGTCAAAATTCGTCATATCCAGTGTATGGAATAGCTCTGTACCTCAATAAATCTCACAACTGGGTGATATGTAACAGGTCTTTCCAGTCAAAATTCGTCATATCCAGTGTATGGAATAGCTCTGTACCTCAATAAATCTCAGATCTGGGTGGTATGTAACAGGTCTGTCCAGTCAAAATTCGTCATCTCCAGTGTATGGAATAGATCTGTACCTCAATAAATCTCACCTCTGGGTGATATCTAACAGGTCTGTCCAGTCAAAATTCGTCATCTCCAGTGTATGGAATAGCTCTGTACCTCAATAAATCTCACCTCTGGGTGATATGTAACAGGTCTGTCCAGTCAAAATTCGTCATATCCAGTGTATGGAATAGCTCTGTACCTCAATAAATCTCAGATCTGGGTGGTATGTAACAGGTCTGTCCAGTCAAAATTCGTCATCTCCAGTGTATGGAATAGCTCTGTACCTCAATAAATCTCACCTCTGGGTGATATGTAACAGGTCTTTCCAGTCAAAATTCGTCATATCCAGTGTATGGAATAGCTCTGTACCTCAATAAATCTCACATCCGGATGATATGTAACAGGTCTGTCCAGTCAAAATTCGTCATCTCCAGTGTATGGAATAGCTCTGTACCTCAATAAATCTCACCTCTGGGTGATATGTAACAGGTCTGTCCAGTCAAAATTCGTCATCTCCAGTGTATGGAATAGCTCTGTACCTCAATAAATCTCACCTCTGGGTGGTATGTAACAGATCTGTCCAGTCAAAATTCGTCATATCCAGTGTATGGAATAGCTCTGTACCTCAATAAATCTCAGATCTGGGTGGTATGTAACAGGTCTGTCCAGTCAAAATTCATCATCTCCAGTGTATGGAATAGCTCTGTACCTCAATAAATCTCACCTCTGGGTGATATGTAACAGGTCTGTCCAATCAAAATTCGTCATATCCAGTGTATGGAATAGCTCTGTACCTCAATAAATCTCACCTCTGGGTGATATGTAACAGGTCTGTCCAGTCAAAATTCGTCATATCCAGTGTATGGAATAGCTCTGTACCTCAATAAATCTCAGATCTGGGTGGTATGTAACAGGTCTGTCCAGTCAAAATTCGTCATATCCAGTGTATGGAATAGCTCTGTACCTCAATAAATCTCACATCTGGGTGATATGTAACAGGTCTGTCCAGTCAAAATTCGTCATATCCAGTGTATGGAATAGCTCTGTACCTCAATAAATCTCAGATCTGGGTGGTATGTAACAGGTCTGTCCAGTCAAAATTCGTCATCTCCAGTGTATGGAATAGCTCTGTACCTCAATAAATCTCACCTCTGGGTGATATGTAACAGGTCTGTCCAGTCAAAATTCATCATATCCAGTGTATGGAATAGCTCTGTACCTCAATAAATCTCACATCTGGATGATATGTAACAGGTCTGTCCAGTCAAAATTCGTCATCTCCAGTGTATGGAATAGCTCTGTACCTCAATAAATCTCACCTCTGGGTGATATGTAACAGGTCTGTCCAGTCAAAATTCGTCATCTCCAGTGTATGGAATAGCTCTGTACCTCAATAAATCTCACCTCTGGGTGGTATGTAACAGGTCTGTCCAGTCAAAATTCGTCATATCCAGTGTATGGAATAGCTCTGTACCTCAATAAATCTCAGATCTGGGTGGTATGTAACAGGTCTGTCCAGTCAAAATTCGTCATCTCCAGTGTATGGAATAGCTCTGTACCTCAATAAATCTCAGATCTGGGTGGTATGTAACAGGTCTGTCCAGTCAAAATTCGTCATCTCCAGTGTATGGAATAGCTCTGTACCTCAATAAATCTCACCTCTGGGTGATATGTAACAGGTCTGTCCAGTCAAAATTCGTCATATCCAGTTTATGGAATAGCTCTGTACCTCAATAAATCTGACATCTGGGTGATATGTAACAGGTCTGTCCAGTCAAAATTCGTCATCTCCAGTGTATGGAATAGCTCTGTACCTCAATAAATCTCACCTCTGGGTGATATGTAACAGGTCTGTCCAGACAAAATTCGTCATATCCAGTGTATGGAATAGCTCTGTACCTCAATAAATCTCACAACTGGGTGATATGTAACAGGTCTTTCCAGTCAAAATTCGTCATATCCAGTGTATGGAATAGCTCTGTACCTCAATAAATCTCAGATCTGGGTGGTATGTAACAGGTCTGTCCAGTCAAAATTGGTCATCTCCAGTGTATGGAATAGCTCTGTACCTCAATAAATCTCACCTCTGGGTGATATCTAACAGGTCTGTCCAGTCAAAATTCGTCATCTCCAGTGTATGGAATAGCTCCGTACCTCAATAAATCTCACCTCTGGGTGATATGTAACAGGTCTGTCCAGTCAAAATTCGTCATATCCAGTGTATGGAATAGCTCTGTACCTCAATAAATCTCAGATCTGGGTGGTATGTAACAGGTCTGTCCAGTCAAAATTCGTCATCTCCAGTGTATGGAATAGCTCTGTACCTCAATAAATCTCACCTCTGGGTGATATGTAACAGGTCTGTCCAGTCAAAATTCATCATATCCAGTGTATGGAATAGCTCTGTACCTCAATAAATCTCACATCTGGATGATATGTAACAGGTCTGTCCAGTCAAAATTCGTCATCTCCAGTGTATGGAATAGCTCTGTACCTCAATAAATCTCACCTCTGGGTGATATGTAACAGGTCTGTCCAGTCAAAATTCGTCATATCCAGTGTATGGAATAGCTCTGTACCTCAATAAATCTCAGATCTGGGTGGTATGTAACAGGTCTGTCCAGTCAAAATTCGTCATCTCCAGTGTATGGAATAGCTCTGTACCTCAATAAATCTCACCTCTGGGTGATATGTAACAGGTCTTTCCAGTCAAAATTCGTCATATCCAGTGTATGGAATAGCTCTGTACCTCAATAAATCTCACATCTGGATGATATGTAACAGGTCTGTCCAGTCAAAATTCGTCATCTCCAGTGTATGGAATAGCTCTGTACCTCAATAAATCTCACCTCTGGGTGATATGTAACAGGTCTGTCCAGTCAAAATTCGTCATCTCCAGTGTATGGAATAGCTCTGTACCTCAATAAATCTCACCTCTGGGTGGTATGTAACAGATCTGTCCAGTCAAAATTCGTCATCTCCAGTGTATGGAATAGCTCTGTACCTCAATAAATCTCAGATCTGGGTGGTATGTAACAGGTCTGTCCAGTCAAAATTCATCATCTCCAGTGTATGGAATAGCTCTGTACCTCAATAAATCTCACCTCTGGGTGATATGTAACAGGTCTGTCCAGTCAAAATTCGTCATATCCAGTGTATGGAATAGCTCTGTACCTCAATAAATCTCACCTCTGGGTGATATGTAACAGGTCTGTCCAGTCAAAATTCGTCATATCCAGTGTATGGAATAGCTCTGTACCTCAATAAATCTCAGATCTGGGTGGTATGTAACAGGTCTGTCCAGTCAAAATTCGTCATATCCAGTGTATGGAATAGCTCTGTACCTCAATAAATCTCACATCTGGGTGATATGTAACAGGTCTGTCCAGTCAAAATTCGTCATATCCAGTGTATGGAATAGCTCTGTACCTCAATAAATCTCAGATCTGGGTGGTATGTAACAGGTCTGTCCAGTCAAAATTCGTCATCTCCAGTGTATGGAATAGCTCTGTACCTCAATAAATCTCACCTCTGGGTGATATGTAACAGGTCTGTCCAGTCAAAATTCATCATATCCAGTGTATGGAATAGCTCTGTACCTCAATAAATCTCACATCTGGATGATATGTAACAGGTCTGTCCAGTCAAAATTCGTCATCTCCAGTGTATGGAATAGCTCTGTACCTCAATAAATCTCACCTCTGGGTGATATGTAACAGGTCTGTCCAGTCAAAATTCGTCATCTCCAGTGTATGGAATAGCTCTGTACCTCAATAAATCTCACCTCTGGGTGGTATGTAACAGATCTGTCCAGTCAAAATTCGTCATATCCAGTGTATGGAATAGCTCTGTACCTCAATAAATCTCAGATCTGGGTGGTATGTAACAGGTCTGTCCAGTCAAAATTCGTCATCTCCAGTGTATGGAATAGCTCTGTACCTCAATAAATCTCAGATCTGGGTGGTATGTAACAGGTCTGTCCAGTCAAAATTCGTCATCTCCAGTGTATGGAATAGCTCTGTACCTCAATAAATCTCACCTCTGGGTGATATGTAACAGGTCTGTCCAGTCAAAATTCGTCATATCCAGTGTATGGAATAGCTCTGTACCTCAATAAATCTGACATCTGGGTGATATGTAACAGGTCTGTCCAGTCAAAATTCGTCATCTCCAGTGTATGGAATAGCTCTGTACCTCAATAAATCTCACCTCTGGGTGATATGTAACAGGTCTGTCAAGACAAAATTCGTCATATCCAGTGTATGGAATAGCTCTGTACCTCAATAAATCTCACAACTGGGTGATATGTAACAGGTCTTTCCAGTCAAAATTCGTCATATCCAGTGTATGGAATAGCTCTGTACCTCAATAAATCTCAGATCTGGGTGGTATGTAACAGGTCTGTCCAGTCAAAATTCGTCATCTCCAGTGTATGGAATAGCTCTGTACCTCAATAAATCTCACCTCTGGGTGATATGTAACAGGTCTGTCCAGTCAAAATTCGTCATCTCCAGTGTATGGAATAGCTCCGTACCTCAATAAATCTCACCTCTGGGTGATATGTAACAGGTCTGTCCAGTCAAAATTCGTCATATCCAGTGTATGGAATAGCTCTGTACCTCAATAAATCTCAGATCTGGGTGGTATGTAACAGGTCTGTCCAGTCAAAATTCGTCATCTCCAGTGTATGGAATAGCTCTGTACCTCAATAAATCTCACCTCTGGGTGATATGTAACAGGTCTGTCCAGTCAAAATTCATCATATCCAGTGTATGGAATAGCTCTGTACCTCAATAAATCTCACATCTGGATGATATGTAACAGGTCTGTCCAGTCAAAATTCGTCATCTCCAGTGTATGGAATAGCTCTGTACCTCAATAAATCTCACCTCTGGGTGATATGTAACAGGTCTGTCCAGTCAAAATTCGTCATCTCCAGTGTATGGAATAGCTCTGTACCTCAATAAATCTCACCTCTGGGTGGTATGTAACAGATCTGTCCAGTCAAAATTCGTCATATCCAGTGTATGGAATAGCTCTGTACCTCAATAAATCTCAGATCTGGGTGGTATGTAACAGGTCTGTCCAGTCAAAATTCGTCATCTCCAGTGTATGGAATAGCTCTGTACCTCAATAAATCTCACCTCTGGGTGATATGTAACAGGTCTGTCCAGTCAAAATTCGTCATATCCAGTGTATGGAATAGCTCTGTACCTCAATAAATCTCAGATCTGGGTGGTATGTAACAGGTCTGTCCAGTCAAAATTCGTCATATCCAGTGTATGGAATAGCTCTGTACCTCAATAAATCTCACCTCTGGGTGGTATGTAACAGGTCTGTCCAGTCAAAATTCGTCACATCCAGTGTATGGAATAGCTCTGTACCTCAATAAATCTCAGATCTGGGTGGCATGTAACAGGTCTGTCCAGTCAAAATTCGTCATCTCCAGTGTATGGAATAGCTCTGTACCTCAATAAATCTCACCTCTGGGTGATATGTAACAGGTCTGTCCAGTCAAAATTCGTCATCTCCAGTGTATGGAATAGCTCTGTACCTCAATAAATCTCACCTCTGGGTGATATGTAACAGGTCTGTCCAGTCAAAATTCGTCATATCCAGTGTATGGAATAGCTCTGTACCTCAATAAATCTCAGATCTGGGTGGTATGTAACAGGTCTGTCCAGTCAAAATTCGTCATCTCCAGTGTATGGAATAGCTCTGTACCTCAATAAATCTCACCTCTGGGTGATATGTAACAGGTCTGTCCAGTCAAAATTCATCATATCCAGTGTATGGAATAGCTCTGTACCTCAATAAATCTCACATCTGGATGATATGTAACAGGTCTGTCCAGTCAAAATTCGTCATCTCCAGTGTATGGAATAGCTCTGTACCTCAATAAATCTCACCTCTGGGTGATATGTAACAGGTCTGTCCAGTCAAAATTCGTCATCTCCAGTGTATGGAATAGCTCTGTACCTCAATAAATCTCACCTCTGGGTGGTATGTAACAGATCTGTCCAGTCAAAATTCGTCATATCCAGTGTATGGAATAGCTCTGTACCTCAATAAATCTCAGATCTGGGTGGTATGTAACAGGTCTGTCCAGTCAAAATTCGTCATCTCCAGTGTATGGAATAGCTCTGTACCTCAATAAATCTCACATCTGGATGATATGTAACAGGTCTGTCCAGTCAAAATTCGTCATCTCCAGTGTATGGAATAGCTCTGTACCTCAATAAATCTCACCTCTGGGTGATATGTAACAGGTCTGTCCAGTCAAAATTCGTCATCTCCAGTGTATGGAATAGCTCTGTACCTCAATAAATATCACCTCTGGGTGGTATGTAACAGATCTGTCCAGTCAAAATTCGTCATATCCAGTGTATGGAATAGCTCTGTACCTCAATAAATCTCAGATCTGGGTGGTATGTAACAGGTCTGTCCAGTCAAAATTCGTCATCTCCAGTGTATGGAATAGCTCTGTACCTCAATAAATCTCACCTCTGGGTGATATGTAACAGGTCTGTCCAGTCAAAATTCGTCATATCCAGTGTATGGAATAGCTCCGTACCTCAATAAATCTCAGATCTGGGTGGTATGTAACAGGTCTGTCCAGTCAAAATTCGTCATATCCAGTGTATGGAATAGCTCTGTACCTCAATAAATCTCACCTCTGGGTGGTATGTAACAGGTCTGTCCAGTCAAAATTCGTCACATCCAGTGTATGGAATAGCTCTGTACCTCAATAAATCTCAGATCTGGGTGGCATGTAACAGGTCTGTCCAGTCAAAATTCGTCATCTCCAGTGTATGGAATAGCTCTGTACCTCAATAAATCTCACCTCTGGGTGATATGTAACAGGTCTGTCCAGTCAAAATTCGTCATATCCAGTGTATGGAATAGCTCTGTACCTCAATAAATCTCAGATCTGGGTGGTATGTAACAGGTTTGTCCAGTCAAAATTCGTCATATCCAGTGTATGGAATAGCTCTGTACCTCAATAAATCTCACCTCTGGGTGGTATGTAACAGGTCTGTCCAGTCAAAATTCGTCATCTCCAGTGTATGGAATAGCTCTGTACCTCAATAAATCTCACCTCTGGGTGATATGTAACAGGTCTGTCCAGTCAAAATTCATCATATCCAGTGTATGGAATAGCTCTGTACCTCAATAAATCTCACATCTGGATGATATGTAACAGGTCTGTCCAGTCAAAATTCGTCATCTCCAGTGTATGGAATAGCTCTGTACCTCAATAAATCTCACCTCTGGGTGATATGTAACAGGTCTGTCCAGTCAAAATTCGTCATCTCCAGTGTATGGAATAGCTCTGTACCTCAATAAATCTCACCTCTGGGTGGTATGTAACAGGTCTGTCCAGTCAAAATTCGTCATCTCCAGTGTATGGAATAGCTCTGTACCTCAATAAATCTCACCTCTGGGTGATATGTAACAGGTCTGTCCAGTCAAAATTCGTCATCTCCAGTGTATGGAATAGCTCTGTACCTCAATAAATCTCACCTCTGGGTGGTATGTAACAGGTCTGTCCAGTCAAAATTCGTCACATCCAGTGTATGGAATAGCTCTGTACCTCAATAAATCTCAGATCTGGGTGGCATGTAACAGGTCTGTCCAGTCAAAATTCGTCATCTCCAGTGTATGGAATAGCTCTGTACCTCAATAAATCTCACCTCTGGGTGATATGTAACAGGTCTGTCCAGTCAAAATTCGTCATCTCCAGTGTATGGAATAGCTCTGTACCTCAATAAATCTCACCTCTGGGTGGTATGTAACAGGTCTGTCCAGTCAAAATTCGTCACATCCAGTGTATGGAATAGCTCTGTATCTCAATAAATCTCAGATCTGGGTGGCATGTAACAGGTCTGTCCAGTCAAAATTCGTCATCTCCAGTGTATGGAATAGCTCTGTACCTCAATAAATCTCACCTCTGGGTGATATGTAACAGGTCTGTCCAGTCAAAATTCGTCATCTCCAGTGTATGGAATAGCTCTGTACCTCAATAAATCTCACCTCTGGGTGATATGTAACAGGTCTGTCCAGTCAAAATTCGTCATATCCAGTGTATGGAATAGCTCTGTACCTCAATAAATCTCAGATCTGGGTGGTATGTAACAGGTCTGTCCAGTCAAAATTCGTCATCTCCAGTGTATGGAATAGCTCTGTACCTCAATAAATCTCACCTCTGGGTGATATGTAACAGGTCTGTCCAGTCAAAATTCGTCATATCCAGTGTATGGAATAGCTCTGTACCTCAATAAATCTCACATCTGGATGATATGTAACAGGTCTGTCCAGTCAAAATTCGTCATCTCCAGTGTATGGAATAGCTCTGTACCTCAATAAATCTCACATCTGGGTGATATGTAACAAGTCTTTCCAGTCAAAATTCGTCATATCCAGTGTATGGAATAGCTCTGTACCTCAATAAATCTCAGATCTGGGTGGTATGTAACAGGTCTGTCCAGTCAAAATTCGTCATCTCCAGTGTATGGAATAGCTCTGTACCTCAATAAATCTCACCTCTGGGTGGTATGTAACAGGTCTGTCCAGTCAAAATTCGTCATATCCAGTGTATGGAATAGCTCTGTACCTCAATAAATCTCACATCTGGGTGATATGTAACAGGTCTGTCCAGTCACAATTCGTCATATCCAGTGTATGGAATAGCTCTGTACCTCAATAAATCTCACATCTGGGTGATATGTAACAGGTCTGTCCAGTCACAATTCGTCATATCCAGTGTATGGAATAGCTCTGTACCTCAATAAATCTCAGATCTGGGTGGTATGTAACAGGTCTGTCCAGTCAAAATTCGTCATCTCCAGTGTATGGAATAGCTCTGTACCTCAATAAATCTCACCTCTGGGTGGTATGTAACAGGTCTGTCCAGTCAAAATTCGTCATATCCAGTGTATGGAATAGCTCTGTACCTCAATAAATCTCAGATCTGGGTGGTATGTAACAGGTCTGTCCAGTCAAAATTCGTCATATCCAGTGTATGGAATAGCTCTGTACCTCAATAAATCTCACATCTGGGTGATATGTAACAGGTCTGTCCAGTCAAAATTCGTCATATCCAGTGTATGGAATAGCTCTGTACCTCAATAAATCTCAGATCTGGGTGGTATGTAACAGGTCTGTCCAGTCAAAATTCGTCATCTCCAGTGTATGGAATAGCTCTGTACCTCAATAAATCTCACCTCTGGGTGATATGTAACAGGTCTGTCCAGTCAAAATTCATCATATCCAGTGTATGGAATAGCTCTGTACCTCAATAAATCTCACATCTGGATGATATGTAACAGGTCTGTCCAGTCAAAATTCGTCATCTCCAGTGTATGGAATAGCTCTGTACCTCAATAAATCTCACCTCTGGGTGATATGTAACAGGTCTGTCCAGTCAAAATTCGTCATATCCAGTGTATGGAATAGCTCTGTACCTCAATAAATCTCACATCTGGATGATATGTAACAGGTCTGTCCAGTCAAAATTCGTCATCTCCAGTGTATGGAATAGCTCTGTACCTCAATAAATCTCACATCTGGGTGATATGTAACAAGTCTTTCCAGTCAAAATTCGTCATATCCAGTGTATGGAATAGCTCTGTACCTCAATAAATCTCAGATCTGGGTGGTATGTAACAGGTCTGTCCAGTCAAAATTCGTCATCTCCAGTGTATGGAATAGCTCTGTACCTCAATAAATCTCACCTCTGGGTGGTATGTAACAGGTCTGTCCAGTCAAAATTCGTCATATCCAGTGTATGGAATAGCTCTGTACCTCAATAAATCTCACATCTGGGTGATATGTAACAGGTCTGTCCAGTCACAATTCGTCATATCCAGTGTATGGAATAGCTCTGTACCTCAATAAATCTCACATCTGGGTGATATGTAACAGGTCTGTCCAGTCACAATTCGTCATATCCAGTGTATGGAATAGCTCTGTACCTCAATAAATCTCAGATCTGGGTGGTATGTAACAGGTCTGTCCAGTCAAAATTCGTCATCTCCAGTGTATGGAATAGCTCTGTACCTCAATAAATCTCACCTCTGGGTGGTATGTAACAGGTCTGTCCAGTCAAAATTCGTCATATCCAGTGTATGGAATAGCTCTGTACCTCAATAAATCTCAGATCTGGGTGGTATGTAACAGGTCTGTCCAGTCAAAATTCGTCATATCCAGTGTATGGAATAGCTCTGTACCTCAATAAATCTCACATCTGGGTGATATGTAACAGGTCTGTCCAGTCAAAATTCGTCATATCCAGTGTATGGAATAGCTCTGTACCTCAATAAATCTCAGATCTGGGTGGTATGTAACAGGTCTGTCCAGTCAAAATTCGTCATCTCCAGTGTATGGAATAGCTCTGTACCTCAATAAATCTCACCTCTGGGTGATATGTAACAGGTCTGTCCAGTCAAAATTCGTCATATCCAGTGTATGGAATAGCTCTGTACCTCAATAAATCTCACATCTGGATGATATGTAACAGGTCTGTCCAGTCAAAATTCGTCATCTCCAGTGTATGGAATAGCTCTGTACCTCAATAAATCTCACCTCTGGGTGATATGTAACAGGTCTGTCCAGTCAAAATTCGTCATCTCCAGTGTATGGAATAGCTCTGTACCTCAATAAATCTCACCTCTGGGTGGTATGTAACAGATCTGTCCAGTCAAAATTCGTCATATCCAGTGTATGGAATAGCTCTGTACCTCAATAAATCTCAGATCTGGGTGGTATGTAACAGGTCTGTCCAGTCAAAATTCGTCATCTCCAGTGTATGGAATAGCTCTGTACCTCAATAAATCTCAGATCTGGGTGGTATGTAACAGGTCTGTCCAGTCAAAATTCGTCATCTCCAGTGTATGGAATAGCTCTGTACCTCAATAAATCTCACCTCTGGGTGATATGTAACAGGTCTGTCCAGTCAAAATTCGTCATATCCAGTGTATGGAATAGCTCTGTACCTCAATAAATCTGACATCTGGGTGATATGTAACAGGTCTGTCCAGTCAAAATTCGTCATCTCCAGTGTATGGAATAGCTCTGTACCTCAATAAATCTCACCTCTGGGTGATATGTAACAGGTCTGTCCAGACAAAATTCGTCATCTCCAGTGTATGGAATAGCTCTGTACCTCAATAAATCTCACCTCTGGGTGATATGTAACAGGTCTGTCCAGTCAAAATTCGTCATATCCAGTGTATGGAATAGCTCTGTACCTCAATAAATCTCAGATCTGGGTGGTATGTAACAGGTCTGTCCAGTCAAAATTCGTCATCTCCAGTGTATGGAATAGCTCTGTACCTCAATAAATCTCACCTCTGGGTGATATGTAACAGGTCTGTCCAGTCAAAATTCGTCATATCCAGTGTATGGAATAGCTCTGTACCTCAATAAATCTCACATCTGGATGATATGTAACAGGTCTGTCCAGTCAAAATTCGTCATCTCCAGTGTATGGAATAGCTCTGTACCTCAATAAATCTCACATCTGGGTGATATGTAACAAGTCTTTCCAGTCAAAATTCGTCATATCCAGTGTATGGAATAGCTCTGTACCTCAATAAATCTCAGATCTGGGTGGTATGTAACAGGTCTGTCCAGTCAAAATTCGTCATCTCCAGTGTATGGAATAGCTCTGTACCTCAATAAATCTCACATCTGGGTGATATGTAACAGGTCTGTCCAGTCACAATTCGTCATATCCAGTGTATGGAATAGCTCTGTACCTCAATAAATCTCAGATCTGGGTGGTATGTAACAGGTCTGTCCAGTCAAAATTCGTCATCTCCAGTGTATGGAATAGCTCTGTACCTCAATAAATCTCACCTCTGGGTGGTATGTAACAGGTCTGTCCAGTCAAAATTCGTCATATCCAGTGTATGGAATAGCTCTGTACCTCAATAAATCTCACATCTGGGTGATATGTAACAGGTCTGTCCAGTCACAATTCGTCATATCCAGTGTATGGAATAGCTCTGTACCTCAATAAATCTCACATCTGGGTGATATGTAACAGGTCTGTCCAGTCACAATTCGTCATATCCAGTGTATGGAATAGCTCTGTACCTCAATAAATCTCAGATCTGGGTGGTATGTAACAGGTCTGTCCAGTCAAAATTCGTCATCTCCAGTGTATGGAATAGCTCTGTACCTCAATAAATCTCACCTCTGGGTGGTATGTAACAGGTCTGTCCAGTCAAAATTCGTCATATCCAGTGTATGGAATAGCTCTGTACCTCAATAAATCTCAGATCTGGGTGGTATGTAACAGGTCTGTCCAGTCAAAATTCGTCATATCCAGTGTATGGAATAGCTCTGTACCTCAATAAATCTCACATCTGGGTGATATGTAACAGGTCTGTCCAGTCAAAATTCGTCATATCCAGTGTATGGAATAGCTCTGTACCTCAATAAATCTCAGATCTGGGTGGTATGTAACAGGTCTGTCCAGTCAAAATTCGTCATCTCCAGTGTATGGAATAGCTCTGTACCTCAATAAATCTCACCTCTGGGTGATATGTAACAGGTCTGTCCAGTCAAAATTCATCATATCCAGTGTATGGAATAGCTCTGTACCTCAATAAATCTCACATCTGGATGATATGTAACAGGTCTGTCCAGTCAAAATTCGTCATCTCCAGTGTATGGAATAGCTCTGTACCTCAATAAATCTCACCTCTGGCTGATATGTAACAGGTCTGTCCAGTCAAAATTCGTCATCTCCAGTGTATGGAATAGCTCTGTACCTCAATAAATCTCACCTCTGGGTGGTATGTAACAGATCTGTCCAGTCAAAATTCGTCATATCCAGTGTATGGAATAGCTCTGTACCTCAATAAATCTCAGATCTGGGTGGTATGTAACAGGTCTGTCCAGTCAAAATTCGTCATCTCCAGTGTATGGAATAGCTCTGTACCTCAATAAATCTCAGATCTGGGTGGTATGTAACAGGTCTGTCCAGTCAAAATTCGTCATCTCCAGTGTATGGAATAGCTCTGTACCTCAATAAATCTCACCTCTGGGTGATATGTAACAGGTCTGTCCAGTCAAAATTCGTCATATCCAGTGTATGGAATAGCTCTGTACCTCAATAAATCTGACATCTGGGTGATATGTAACAGGTCTGTCCAGTCAAAATTCGTCATCTCCAGTGTATGGAATAGCTCTGTACCTCAATAAATCTCACCTCTGGGTGATATGTAACAGGTCTGTCCAGACAAAATTCGTCATCTCCAGTGTATGGAATAGCTCTGTACCTCAATAAATCTCACCTCTGGGTGATATGTAACAGGTCTGTCCAGTCAAAATTCGTCATATCCAGTGTATGGAATAGCTCTGTACCTCAATAAATCTCAGATCTGGGTGGTATGTAACAGGTCTGTCCAGTCAAAATTCGTCATCTCCAGTGTATGGAATAGCTCTGTACCTCAATAAATCTCACCTCTGGGTGATATGTAACAGGTCTGTCCAGTCAAAATTCGTCATCTCCAGTGTATGGAATAGCTCTGTACCTCAATAAATCTCACATCTGGATGATATGTAACAGGTCTGTCCAGTCAAAATTCGTCATCTCCAGTGTATGGAATAGCTCTGTACCTCAATAAATCTCACCTCTGGGTGATATGTAACAGGTCTGTCCAGTCAAAATTCGTCATCTCCAGTGTATGGAATAGCTCTGTACCTCAATAAATCTCACCTCTGGGTGGTATGTAACAGGTCTGTCCAGTCAAAATTCGTCATATCCAGTGTATGGAATAGCTCTGTACCTCAATAAATCTCACCTCTGGGTGGTATGTAACAGGTCTGTCCAGTCAAAATTCGTCATATCCAGTGTATGGAATAGCTCTGTACCTCAATAAATCTCAGATCTGGGTGGTATGTAACAGGTCTGTCCAGTCAAAATTCGTCATCTCCAGTGTATGGAATAGCTCTGTACCTCAATAAATCTCACCTCTGGGTGATATGTAACAGGTCTGTCCAGTCAAAATTCGTCATATCCAGTGTATGGAATAGCTCTGTACCTCAATAAATCTCACATCTGGGTGATATGTAACAAGTCTTTCCAGTCAAAATTCGTCATATCCAGTGTATGGAATAGCTCTGTACCTCAATAAATCTCACATCTGGGTGATATGTAACAAGTCTTTCCAGTCAAAATTCGTCATATCCAGTGTATGGAATAGCTCTGTACCTCAATAAATCTCAGATCTGGGTGGTATGTAACAGGTCTGTCCAGTCAAAATTCGTCATCTCCAGTGTATGGAATAGCTCTGTACCTCAATAAATCTCACCTCTGGGTGGTATGTAACAGGTCTGTCCAGTCAAAATTCGTCATCTCCAGTGTATGGAATAGCTCTGTACCTCAATAAATCTCACATCTGGGTGATATGTAACAGGTCTGTCCAGTCACAATTCGTCATATCCAGTGTATGGAATAGCTCTGTACCTCAATAAATCTCAGATCTGGGTGGTATGTAACAGGTCTGTCCAGTCAAAATTCGTCATCTCCAGTGTATGGAATAGCTCTGTACCTCAATAAATCTCACCTCTGGGTGGTATGTAACAGGTCTGTCCAGTCAAAATTCGTCATATCCAGTGTATGGAATAGCTCTGTACCTCAATAAATCTCACATCTGGGTGATATGTAACAGGTCTGTCCAGTCACAATTCGTCATATCCAGTGTATGGAATAGCTCTGTACCTCAATAAATCTCACATCTGGGTGATATGTAACAGGTCTGTCCAGTCACAATTCGTCATATCCAGTGTATGGAATAGCTCTGTACCTCAATAAATCTCAGATCTGGGTGGTATGTAACAGGTCTGTCCAGTCAAAATTCGTCATCTCCAGTGTATGGAATAGCTCTGTACCTCAATAAATCTCACCTCTGGGTGGTATGTAACAGGTCTGTCCAGTCAAAATTCGTCATATCCAGTGTATGGAATAGCTCTGTACCTCAATAAATCTCAGATCTGGGTGGTATGTAACAGGTCTGTCCAGTCAAAATTCGTCATATCCAGTGTATGGAATAGCTCTGTACCTCAATAAATCTCACATCTGGGTGATATGTAACAGGTCTGTCCAGTCAAAATTCGTCATATCCAGTGTATGGAATAGCTCTGTACCTCAATAAATCTCAGATCTGGGTGGTATGTAACAGGTCTGTCCAGTCAAAATTCGTCATCTCCAGTGTATGGAATAGCTCTGTACCTCAATAAATCTCACCTCTGGGTGATATGTAACAGGTCTGTCCAGTCAAAATTCATCATATCCAGTGTATGGAATAGCTCTGTACCTCAATAAATCTCACATCTGGATGATATGTAACAGGTCTGTCCAGTCAAAATTCGTCATCTCCAGTGTATGGAATAGCTCTGTACCTCAATAAATCTCACCTCTGGGTGATATGTAACAGGTCTGTCCAGTCAAAATTCGTCATCTCCAGTGTATGGAATAGCTCTGTACCTCAATAAATCTCACCTCTGGGTGGTATGTAACAGATCTGTCCAGTCAAAATTCGTCATATCCAGTGTATGGAATAGCTCTGTACCTCAATAAATCTCAGATCTGGGTGGTATGTAACAGGTCTGTCCAGTCAAAATTCGTCATCTCCAGTGTATGGAATAGCTCTGTACCTCAATAAATCTCAGATCTGGGTGGTATGTAACAGGTCTGTCCAGTCAAAATTCGTCATCTCCAGTGTATGGAATAGCTCTGTACCTCAATAAATCTCACATCTGGGTGATATGTAACAGGTCTGTCCAGTCACAATTCGTCATATCCAGTGTATGGAATAGCTCTGTACCTCAATAAATCTCAGATCTGGGTGGTATGTAACAGGTCTGTCCAGTCAAAATTCGTCATCTCCAGTGTATGGAATAGCTCTGTACCTCAATAAATCTCACCTCTGGGTGGTATGTAACAGGTCTGTCCAGTCAAAATTCGTCATATCCAGTGTATGGAATAGCTCTGTACCTCAATAAATCTCACATCTGGGTGATATGTAACAGGTCTGTCCAGTCACAATTCGTCATATCCAGTGTATGGAATAGCTCTGTACCTCAATAAATCTCACATCTGGGTGATATGTAACAGGTCTGTCCAGTCACAATTCGTCATATCCAGTGTATGGAATAGCTCTGTACCTCAATAAATCTCAGATCTGGGTGGTATGTAACAGGTCTGTCCAGTCAAAATTCGTCATCTCCAGTGTATGGAATAGCTCTGTACCTCAATAAATCTCACCTCTGGGTGGTATGTAACAGGTCTGTCCAGTCAAAATTCGTCATATCCAGTGTATGGAATAGCTCTGTACCTCAATAAATCTCAGATCTGGGTGGTATGTAACAGGTCTGTCCAGTCAAAATTCGTCATATCCAGTGTATGGAATAGCTCTGTACCTCAATAAATCTCACATCTGGGTGATATGTAACAGGTCTGTCCAGTCAAAATTCGTCATATCCAGTGTATGGAATAGCTCTGTACCTCAATAAATCTCACCTCTGGGTGATATGTAACAGGTCTGTCCAGTCAAAATTCGTCATATCCAGTGTATGGAATAGCTCTGTACCTCAATAAATCTCAGATCTGGGTGGTATGTAACAGGTCTGTCCAGTCAAAATTCGTCATCTCCAGTGTATGGAATAGCTCTGTACCTCAATAAATCTCACCTCTGGGTGATATGTAACAGGTCTGTCCAGTCAAAATTCGTCATCTCCAGTGTATGGAATAGCTCTGTACCTCAATAAATCTCACATCTGGATGATATGTAACAGGTCTGTCCAGTCAAAATTCGTCATCTCCAGTGTATGGAATAGCTCTGTACCTCAATAAATCTCACCTCTGGGTGATATGTAACAGGTCTGTCCAGTCAAAATTCGTCATCTCCAGTGTATGGAATAGCTCTGTACCTCAATAAATCTCACCTCTGGGTGGTATGTAACAGGTCTGTCCAGTCAAAATTCGTCATATCCAGTGTATGGAATAGCTCTGTACCTCAATAAATCTCACCTCTGGGTGGTATGTAACAGGTCTGTCCAGTCAAAATTCGTCATATCCAGTGTATGGAATAGCTCTGTACCTCAATAAATCTCAGATCTGGGTGGTATGTAACAGGTCTGTCCAGTCAAAATTCGTCATCTCCAGTGTATGGAATAGCTCTGTACCTCAATAAATCTCACCTCTGGGTGATATGTAACAGGTCTGTCCAGTCAAAATTCGTCATATCCAGTGTATGGAATAGCTCTGTACCTCAATAAATCTCAGATCTGGGTGGTATGTAACAGGTCTGTCCAGTCAAAATTCGTCATCTCCAGTGTATGGAATAGCTCTGTACCTCAATAAATCTCACCTCTGGGTGATATGTAACAGGTCTGTCCAGTCAAAATTCGTCATATCCAGTGTATGGAATAGCTCTGTACCTCAATAAATCTCACATCTGGGTGATATGTAACAAGTCTTTCCAGTCAAAATTCGTCATATCCAGTGTATGGAATAGCTCTGTACCTCAATAAATCTCACATCTGGGTGATATGTAACAAGTCTTTCCAGTCAAAATTCGTCATATCCAGTGTATGGAATAGCTCTGTACCTCAATAAATCTCAGATCTGGGTGGTATGTAACAGGTCTGTCCAGTCAAAATTCGTCATCTCCAGTGTATGGAATAGCTCTGTACCTCAATAAATCTCACCTCTGGGTGGTATGTAACAGGTCTGTCCAGTCAAAATTCGTCATCTCCAGTGTATGGAATAGCTCTGTACCTCAATAAATCTCACATCTGGGTGATATGTAACAGGTCTGTCCAGTCACAATTCGTCATATCCAGTGTATGGAATAGCTCTGTACCTCAATAAATCTCAGATCTGGGTGGTATGTAACAGGTCTGTCCAGTCAAAATTCGTCATCTCCAGTGTATGGAATAGCTCTGTACCTCAATAAATCTCACCTCTGGGTGGTATGTAACAGGTCTGTCCAGTCAAAATTCGTCATATCCAGTGTATGGAATAGCTCTGTACCTCAATAAATCTCACATCTGGGTGATATGTAACAGGTCTGTCCAGTCACAATTCGTCATATCCAGTGTATGGAATAGCTCTGTACCTCAATAAATCTCACATCTGGGTGATATGTAACAGGTCTGTCCAGTCACAATTCGTCATATCCAGTGTATGGAATAGCTCTGTACCTCAATAAATCTCAGATCTGGGTGGTATGTAACAGGTCTGTCCAGTCAAAATTCGTCATCTCCAGTGTATGGAATAGCTCTGTACCTCAATAAATCTCACCTCTGGGTGGTATGTAACAGGTCTGTCCAGTCAAAATTCGTCATATCCAGTGTATGGAATAGCTCTGTACCTCAATAAATCTCAGATCTGGGTGGTATGTAACAGGTCTGTCCAGTCAAAATTCGTCATATCCAGTGTATGGAATAGCTCTGTACCTCAATAAATCTCACATCTGGGTGATATGTAACAGGTCTGTCCAGTCAAAATTCGTCATATCCAGTGTATGGAATAGCTCTGTACCTCAATAAATCTCAGATCTGGGTGGTATGTAACAGGTCTGTCCAGTCAAAATTCGTCATCTCCAGTGTATGGAATAGCTCTGTACCTCAATAAATCTCACCTCTGGGTGATATGTAACAGGTCTGTCCAGTCAAAATTCATCATATCCAGTGTATGGAATAGCTCTGTACCTCAATAAATCTCACATCTGGATGATATGTAACAGGTCTGTCCAGTCAAAATTCGTCATCTCCAGTGTATGGAATAGCTCTGTACCTCAATAAATCTCACCTCTGGGTGATATGTAACAGGTCTGTCCAGTCAAAATTCGTCATCTCCAGTGTATGGAATAGCTCTGTACCTCAATAAATCTCACCTCTGGGTGGTATGTAACAGATCTGTCCAGTCAAAATTCGTCATATCCAGTGTATGGAATAGCTCTGTACCTCAATAAATCTCAGATCTGGGTGGTATGTAACAGGTCTGTCCAGTCAAAATTCGTCATCTCCAGTGTATGGAATAGCTCTGTACCTCAATAAATCTCAGATCTGGGTGGTATGTAACAGGTCTGTCCAGTCAAAATTCGTCATCTCCAGTGTATGGAATAGCTCTGTACCTCAATAAATCTCACATCTGGGTGATATGTAACAGGTCTGTCCAGTCACAATTCGTCATATCCAGTGTATGGAATAGCTCTGTACCTCAATAAATCTCACATCTGGGTGATATGTAACAGGTCTGTCCAGTCAAAATTCGTCATATCCAGTGTATGGAATAGCTCTGTACCTCAATAAATCTCACCTCTGGGTGATATGTAACAGGTCTGTCCAGTCAAAATTCGTCATATCCAGTGTATGGAATAGCTCTGTACCTCAATAAATCTCAGATCTGGGTGGTATGTAACAGGTCTGTCCAGTCAAAATTCGTCATCTCCAGTGTATGGAATAGCTCTGTACCTCAATAAATCTCACCTCTGGGTGATATGTAACAGGTCTGTCCAGTCAAAATTCGTCATCTCCAGTGTATGGAATAGCTCTGTACCTCAATAAATCTCACATCTGGATGATATGTAACAGGTCTGTCCAGTCAAAATTCGTCATCTCCAGTGTATGGAATAGCTCTGTACCTCAATAAATCTCACCTCTGGGTGATATGTAACAGGTCTGTCCAGTCAAAATTCGTCATCTCCAGTGTATGGAATAGCTCTGTACCTCAATAAATCTCACCTCTGGGTGGTATGTAACAGGTCTGTCCAGTCAAAATTCGTCATATCCAGTGTATGGAATAGCTCTGTACCTCAATAAATCTCACCTCTGGGTGGTATGTAACAGGTCTGTCCAGTCAAAATTCGTCATATCCAGTGTATGGAATAGCTCTGTACCTCAATAAATCTCAGATCTGGGTGGTATGTAACAGGTCTGTCCAGTCAAAATTCGTCATCTCCAGTGTATGGAATAGCTCTGTACCTCAATAAATCTCACCTCTGGGTGATATGTAACAGGTCTGTCCAGTCAAAATTCGTCATATCCAGTGTATGGAATAGCTCTGTACCTCAATAAATCTCAGATCTGGGTGGTATGTAACAGGTCTGTCCAGTCAAAATTCGTCATCTCCAGTGTATGGAATAGCTCTGTACCTCAATAAATCTCAGATCTGGGTGGTATGTAACAGGTCTGTCCAGTCAAAATTCGTCATCTCCAGTGTATGGAATAGCTCTGTACCTCAATAAATCTCACATCTGGGTGATATGTAACAGGTCTGTCCAGTCACAATTCGTCATATCCAGTGTATGGAATAGCTCTGTACCTCAATAAATCTCAGATCTGGGTGGTATGTAACAGGTCTGTCCAGTCAAAATTCGTCATCTCCAGTGTATGGAATAGCTCTGTACCTCAATAAATCTCACCTCTGGGTGGTATGTAACAGGTCTGTCCAGTCAAAATTCGTCATATCCAGTGTATGGAATAGCTCTGTACCTCAATAAATCTCACATCTGGGTGATATGTAACAGGTCTGTCCAGTCACAATTCGTCATATCCAGTGTATGGAATAGCTCTGTACCTCAATAAATCTCACATCTGGGTGATATGTAACAGGTCTGTCCAGTCACAATTCGTCATATCCAGTGTATGGAATAGCTCTGTACCTCAATAAATCTCAGATCTGGGTGGTATGTAACAGGTCTGTCCAGTCAAAATTCGTCATCTCCAGTGTATGGAATAGCTCTGTACCTCAATAAATCTCACCTCTGGGTGGTATGTAACAGGTCTGTCCAGTCAAAATTCGTCATATCCAGTGTATGGAATAGCTCTGTACCTCAATAAATCTCAGATCTGGGTGGTATGTAACAGGTCTGTCCAGTCAAAATTCGTCATATCCAGTGTATGGAATAGCTCTGTACCTCAATAAATCTCACATCTGGGTGATATGTAACAGGTCTGTCCAGTCAAAATTCGTCATATCCAGTGTATGGAATAGCTCTGTACCTCAATAAATCTCACCTCTGGGTGATATGTAACAGGTCTGTCCAGTCAAAATTCGTCATATCCAGTGTATGGAATAGCTCTGTACCTCAATAAATCTCAGATCTGGGTGGTATGTAACAGGTCTGTCCAGTCAAAATTCGTCATCTCCAGTGTATGGAATAGCTCTGTACCTCAATAAATCTCACCTCTGGGTGATATGTAACAGGTCTGTCCAGTCAAAATTCGTCATCTCCAGTGTATGGAATAGCTCTGTACCTCAATAAATCTCACATCTGGATGATATGTAACAGGTCTGTCCAGTCAAAATTCGTCATCTCCAGTGTATGGAATAGCTCTGTACCTCAATAAATCTCACCTCTGGGTGATATGTAACAGGTCTGTCCAGTCAAAATTCGTCATCTCCAGTGTATGGAATAGCTCTGTACCTCAATAAATCTCACCTCTGGGTGGTATGTAACAGGTCTGTCCAGTCAAAATTCGTCATATCCAGTGTATGGAATAGCTCTGTACCTCAATAAATCTCACCTCTGGGTGGTATGTAACAGGTCTGTCCAGTCAAAATTCGTCATATCCAGTGTATGGAATAGCTCTGTACCTCAATAAATCTCAGATCTGGGTGGTATGTAACAGGTCTGTCCAGTCAAAATTCGTCATCTCCAGTGTATGGAATAGCTCTGTACCTCAATAAATCTCACCTCTGGGTGATATGTAACAGGTCTGTCCAGTCAAAATTCGTCATATCCAGTGTATGGAATAGCTCTGTACCTCAATAAATCTCACATCTGGGTGATATGTAACAAGTCTTTCCAGTCAAAATTCGTCATATCCAGTGTATGGAATAGCTCTGTACCTCAATAAATCTCACATCTGGGTGATATGTAACAAGTCTTTCCAGTCAAAATTCGTCATATCCAGTGTATGGAATAGCTCTGTACCTCAATAAATCTCAGATCTGGGTGGTATGTAACAGGTCTGTCCAGTCAAAATTCGTCATCTCCAGTGTATGGAATAGCTCTGTACCTCAATAAATCTCACCTCTGGGTGGTATGTAACAGGTCTGTCCAGTCAAAATTCGTCATCTCCAGTGTATGGAATAGCTCTGTACCTCAATAAATCTCACATCTGGGTGATATGTAACAGGTCTGTCCAGTCACAATTCGTCATATCCAGTGTATGGAATAGCTCTGTACCTCAATAAATCTCAGATCTGGGTGGTATGTAACAGGTCTGTCCAGTCAAAATTCGTCATCTCCAGTGTATGGAATAGCTCTGTACCTCAATAAATCTCACCTCTGGGTGGTATGTAACAGGTCTGTCCAGTCAAAATTCGTCATATCCAGTGTATGGAATAGCTCTGTACCTCAATAAATCTCACATCTGGGTGATATGTAACAGGTCTGTCCAGTCACAATTCGTCATATCCAGTGTATGGAATAGCTCTGTACCTCAATAAATCTCACATCTGGGTGATATGTAACAGGTCTGTCCAGTCACAATTCGTCATATCCAGTGTATGGAATAGCTCTGTACCTCAATAAATCTCAGATCTGGGTGGTATGTAACAGGTCTGTCCAGTCAAAATTCGTCATCTCCAGTGTATGGAATAGCTCTGTACCTCAATAAATCTCACCTCTGGGTGGTATGTAACAGGTCTGTCCAGTCAAAATTCGTCATATCCAGTGTATGGAATAGCTCTGTACCTCAATAAATCTCAGATCTGGGTGGTATGTAACAGGTCTGTCCAGTCAAAATTCGTCATATCCAGTGTATGGAATAGCTCTGTACCTCAATAAATCTCACATCTGGGTGATATGTAACAGGTCTGTCCAGTCAAAATTCGTCATATCCAGTGTATGGAATAGCTCTGTACCTCAATAAATCTCAGATCTGGGTGGTATGTAACAGGTCTGTCCAGTCAAAATTCGTCATATCCAGTGTATGGAATAGCTCTGTACCTCAATAAATCTCACATCTGGGTGATATGTAACAAGTCTTTCCAGTCAAAATTCGTCATATCCAGTGTATGGAATAGCTCTGTACCTCAATAAATCTCACATCTGGGTGATATGTAACAAGTCTTTCCAGTCAAAATTCGTCATATCCAGTGTATGGAATAGCTCTGTACCTCAATAAATCTCAGATCTGGGTGGTATGTAACAGGTCTGTCCAGTCAAAATTCGTCATCTCCAGTGTATGGAATAGCTCTGTACCTCAATAAATCTCACCTCTGGGTGGTATGTAACAGGTCTGTCCAGTCAAAATTCGTCATCTCCAGTGTATGGAATAGCTCTGTACCTCAATAAATCTCACATCTGGGTGATATGTAACAGGTCTGTCCAGTCACAATTCGTCATATCCAGTGTATGGAATAGCTCTGTACCTCAATAAATCTCAGATCTGGGTGGTATGTAACAGGTCTGTCCAGTCAAAATTCGTCATCTCCAGTGTATGGAATAGCTCTGTACCTCAATAAATCTCACCTCTGGGTGGTATGTAACAGGTCTGTCCAGTCAAAATTCGTCATATCCAGTGTATGGAATAGCTCTGTACCTCAATAAATCTCACATCTGGGTGATATGTAACAGGTCTGTCCAGTCACAATTCGTCATATCCAGTGTATGGAATAGCTCTGTACCTCAATAAATCTCACATCTGGGTGATATGTAACAGGTCTGTCCAGTCACAATTCGTCATATCCAGTGTATGGAATAGCTCTGTACCTCAATAAATCTCAGATCTGGGTGGTATGTAACAGGTCTGTCCAGTCAAAATTCGTCATCTCCAGTGTATGGAATAGCTCTGTACCTCAATAAATCTCACCTCTGGGTGGTATGTAACAGGTCTGTCCAGTCAAAATTCGTCATATCCAGTGTATGGAATAGCTCTGTACCTCAATAAATCTCAGATCTGGGTGGTATGTAACAGGTCTGTCCAGTCAAAATTCGTCATATCCAGTGTATGGAATAGCTCTGTACCTCAATAAATCTCACATCTGGGTGATATGTAACAGGTCTGTCCAGTCAAAATTCGTCATATCCAGTGTATGGAATAGCTCTGTACCTCAATAAATCTCAGATCTGGGTGGTATGTAACAGGTCTGTCCAGTCAAAATTCGTCATCTCCAGTGTATGGAATAGCTCTGTACCTCAATAAATCTCACCTCTGGGTGATATGTAACAGGTCTGTCCAGTCAAAATTCATCATATCCAGTGTATGGAATAGCTCTGTACCTCAATAAATCTCACATCTGGATGATATGTAACAGGTCTGTCCAGTCAAAATTCGTCATCTCCAGTGTATGGAATAGCTCTGTACCTCAATAAATCTCACCTCTGGGTGATATGTAACAGGTCTGTCCAGTCAAAATTCGTCATCTCCAGTGTATGGAATAGCTCTGTACCTCAATAAATCTCACCTCTGGGTGGTATGTAACAGATCTGTCCAGTCAAAATTCGTCATATCCAGTGTATGGAATAGCTCTGTACCTCAATAAATCTCAGATCTGGGTGGTATGTAACAGGTCTGTCCAGTCAAAATTCGTCATCTCCAGTGTATGGAATAGCTCTGTACCTCAATAAATCTCAGATCTGGGTGGTATGTAACAGGTCTGTCCAGTCAAAATTCGTCATCTCCAGTGTATGGAATAGCTCTGTACCTCAATAAATCTCACATCTGGGTGATATGTAACAGGTCTGTCCAGTCACAATTCGTCATATCCAGTGTATGGAATAGCTCTGTACCTCAATAAATCTCAGATCTGGGTGGTATGTAACAGGTCTGTCCAGTCAAAATTCGTCATCTCCAGTGTATGGAATAGCTCTGTACCTCAATAAATCTCACCTCTGGGTGGTATGTAACAGGTCTGTCCAGTCAAAATTCGTCATATCCAGTGTATGGAATAGCTCTGTACCTCAATAAATCTCACATCTGGGTGATATGTAACAGGTCTGTCCAGTCACAATTCGTCATATCCAGTGTATGGAATAGCTCTGTACCTCAATAAATCTCACATCTGGGTGATATGTAACAGGTCTGTCCAGTCACAATTCGTCATATCCAGTGTATGGAATAGCTCTGTACCTCAATAAATCTCAGATCTGGGTGGTATGTAACAGGTCTGTCCAGTCAAAATTCGTCATCTCCAGTGTATGGAATAGCTCTGTACCTCAATAAATCTCACCTCTGGGTGGTATGTAACAGGTCTGTCCAGTCAAAATTCGTCATATCCAGTGTATGGAATAGCTCTGTACCTCAATAAATCTCAGATCTGGGTGGTATGTAACAGGTCTGTCCAGTCAAAATTCGTCATATCCAGTGTATGGAATAGCTCTGTACCTCAATAAATCTCACATCTGGGTGATATGTAACAGGTCTGTCCAGTCAAAATTCGTCATATCCAGTGTATGGAATAGCTCTGTACCTCAATAAATCTCAGATCTGGGTGGTATGTAACAGGTCTGTCCAGTCAAAATTCGTCATCTCCAGTGTATGGAATAGCTCTGTACCTCAATAAATCTCACCTCTGGGTGATATGTAACAGGTCTGTCCAGTCAAAATTCATCATATCCAGTGTATGGAATAGCTCTGTACCTCAATAAATCTCACATCTGGATGATATGTAACAGGTCTGTCCAGTCAAAATTCGTCATCTCCAGTGTATGGAATAGCTCTGTACCTCAATAAATCTCACCTCTGGGTGATATGTAACAGGTCTGTCCAGTCAAAATTCGTCATCTCCAGTGTATGGAATAGCTCTGTACCTCAATAAATCTCACCTCTGGGTGGTATGTAACAGATCTGTCCAGTCAAAATTCGTCATATCCAGTGTATGGAATAGCTCTGTACCTCAATAAATCTCAGATCTGGGTGGTATGTAACAGGTCTGTCCAGTCAAAATTCGTCATCTCCAGTGTATGGAATAGCTCTGTACCTCAATAAATCTCAGATCTGGGTGGTATGTAACAGGTCTGTCCAGTCAAAATTCGTCATCTCCAGTGTATGGAATAGCTCTGTACCTCAATAAATCTCACCTCTGGGTGATATGTAACAGGTCTGTCCAGTCAAAATTCGTCATATCCAGTGTATGGAATAGCTCTGTACCTCAATAAATCTGACATCTGGGTGATATGTAACAGGTCTGTCCAGTCAAAATTCGTCATCTCCAGTGTATGGAATAGCTCTGTACCTCAATAAATCTCACCTCTGGGTGATATGTAACAGGTCTGTCCAGACAAAATTCGTCATCTCCAGTGTATGGAATAGCTCTGTACCTCAATAAATCTCACCTCTGGGTGATATGTAACAGGTCTGTCCAGTCAAAATTCGTCATATCCAGTGTATGGAATAGCTCTGTACCTCAATAAATCTCAGATCTGGGTGGTATGTAACAGGTCTGTCCAGTCAAAATTCGTCATCTCCAGTGTATGGAATAGCTCTGTACCTCAATAAATCTCACCTCTGGGTGATATGTAACAGGTCTGTCCAGTCAAAATTCGTCATATCCAGTGTATGGAATAGCTCTGTACCTCAATAAATCTCACATCTGGATGATATGTAACAGGTCTGTCCAGTCAAAATTCGTCATCTCCAGTGTATGGAATAGCTCTGTACCTCAATAAATCTCACCTCTGGGTGATATGTAACAGGTCTGTCCAGTCAAAATTCGTCATCTCCAGTGTATGGAATAGCTCTGTACCTCAATAAATCTCACCTCTGGGTGGTATGTAACAGGTCTGTCCAGTCAAAATTCGTCATATCCAGTGTATGGAATAGCTCTGTACCTCAATAAATCTCAGATCTGGGTGGTATGTAACAGGTCTGTCCAGTCAAAATTCGTCATCTCCAGTGTATGGAATAGCTCTGTACCTCAATAAATCTCACCTCTGGGTGATATGTAACAGGTCTGTCCAGTCAAAATTCGTCATATCCAGTGTATGGAATAGCTCTGTACCTCAATAAATCTCACATCTGGGTGATATGTAACAAGTCTTTCCAGTCAAAATTCGTCATATCCAGTGTATGGAATAGCTCTGTACCTCAATAAATCTCAGATCTGGGTGGTATGTAACAGGTCTGTCCAGTCAAAATTCGTCATCTCCAGTGTATGGAATAGCTCTGTACCTCAATAAATCTCACATCTGGGTGATATGTAACAGGTCTGTCCAGTCACAATTCGTCATATCCAGTGTATGGAATAGCTCTGTACCTCAATAAATCTCAGATCTGGGTGGTATGTAACAGGTCTGTCCAGTCAAAATTCGTCATCTCCAGTGTATGGAATAGCTCTGTACCTCAATAAATCTCACCTCTGGGTGGTATGTAACAGGTCTGTCCAGTCAAAATTCGTCATATCCAGTGTATGGAATAGCTCTGTACCTCAATAAATCTCACATCTGGGTGATATGTAACAGGTCTGTCCAGTCACAATTCGTCATATCCAGTGTATGGAATAGCTCTGTACCTCAATAACAGGTCTGTCCAGTCACAATTTGTCATATCCAGTGTATGGAATAGCTCTGTACCTCAATAAATCTCAGATCTGGGTGGTATGTAACAGGTCTGTCCAGTCAAAATTCGTCATCTCCAGTGTATGGAATAGCTCTGTACCTCAATAAATCTCACCTCTGGGTGGTATGTAACAGGTCTGTCCAGTCAAAATTCGTCATATCCAGTGTATGGAATAGCTCTGTACCTCAATAAATCTCAGATCTGGGTGGTATGTAACAGGTCTGTCCAGTCAAAATTCGTCATATCCAGTGTATGGAATAGCTCTGTACCTCAATAAATCTCACATCTGGGTGATATGTAACAGGTCTGTCCAGTCAAAATTCGTCATATCCAGTGTATGGAATAGCTCTGTACCTCAATAAATCTCAGATCTGGGTGGTATGTAACAGGTCTGTCCAGTCAAAATTCGTCATCTCCAGTGTATGGAATAGCTCTGTACCTCAATAAATCTCACCTCTGGGTGATATGTAACAGGTCTGTCCAGTCAAAATTCATCATATCCAGTGTATGGAATAGCTCTGTACCTCAATAAATCTCACATCTGGATGATATGTAACAGGTCTGTCCAGTCAAAATTCGTCATCTCCAGTGTATGGAATAGCTCTGTACCTCAATAAATCTCACCTCTGGGTGATATGTAACAGGTCTGTCCAGTCAAAATTCGTCATCTCCAGTGTATGGAATAGCTCTGTACCTCAATAAATCTCACCTCTGGGTGGTATGTAACAGATCTGTCCAGTCAAAATTCGTCATATCCAGTGTATGGAATAGCTCTGTACCTCAATAAATCTCAGATCTGGGTGGTATGTAACAGGTCTGTCCAGTCAAAATTCGTCATCTCCAGTGTATGGAATAGCTCTGTACCTCAATAAATCTCAGATCTGGGTGGTATGTAACAGGTCTGTCCAGTCAAAATTCGTCATCTCCAGTGTATGGAATAGCTCTGTACCTCAATAAATCTCACCTCTGGGTGATATGTAACAGGTCTGTCCAGTCAAAATTCGTCATATCCAGTGTATGGAATAGCTCTGTACCTCAATAAATCTGACATCTGGGTGATATGTAACAGGTCTGTCCAGTCAAAATTCGTCATCTCCAGTGTATGGAATAGCTCTGTACCTCAATAAATCTCACCTCTGGGTGATATGTAACAGGTCTGTCCAGACAAAATTCGTCATATCCAGTGTATGGAATAGCTCTGTACCTCAATAAATCTCACAACTGGGTGATATGTAACAGGTCTTTCCAGTCAAAATTCGTCATATCCAGTGTATGGAATAGCTCTGTACCTCAATAAATCTCAGATCTGGGTGGTATGTAACAGGTCTGTCCAGTCAAAATTCGTCATCTCCAGTGTATGGAATAGCTCTGTACCTCAATAAATCTCACCTCTGGGTGATATGTAACAGGTCTGTCCAGTCAAAATTCGTCATATCCAGTGTATGGAATAGCTCTGTACCTCAATAAATCTGACATCTGGGTGATATGTAACAGGTCTGTCCAGTCAAAATTCGTCATCTCCAGTGTATGGAATAGCTCTGTACCTCAATAAATCTCACCTCTGGGTGATATGTAACAGGTCTGTCCAGACAAAATTCGTCATCTCCAGTGTATGGAATAGCTCTGTACCTCAATAAATCTCACCTCTGGGTGATATGTAACAGGTCTGTCCAGTCAAAATTCGTCATATCCAGTGTATGGAATAGCTCTGTACCTCAATAAATCTCAGATCTGGGTGGTATGTAACAGGTCTGTCCAGTCAAAATTCGTCATCTCCAGTGTATGGAATAGCTCTGTACCTCAATAAATCTCAGATCTGGGTGATATGTAACAGGTCTGTCCAGTCAAAATTCGTCATATCCAGTGTATGGAATAGCTCTGTACCTCAATAAATCTCACATCTGGATGATATGTAACAGGTCTGTCCAGTCAAAATTCGTCATCTCCAGTGTATGGAATAGCTCTGTACCTCAATAAATCTCACCTCTGGGTGATATGTAACAGGTCTGTCCAGTCAAAATTCGTCATCTCCAGTGTATGGAATAGCTCTGTACCTCAATAAATCTCACCTCTGGGTGGTATGTAACAGGTCTGTCCAGTCAAAATTCGTCATATCCAGTGTATGGAATAGCTCTGTACCTCAATAAATCTCAGATCTGGGTGGTATGTAACAGGTCTGTCCAGTCAAAATTCGTCATCTCCAGTGTATGGAATAGCTCTGTACCTCAATAAATCTCACCTCTGGGTGATATGTAACAGGTCTGTCCAGTCAAAATTCGTCATATCCAGTGTATGGAATAGCTCTGTACCTCAATAAATCTCACATCTGGGTGATATGTAACAAGTCTTTCCAGTCAAAATTCGTCATATCCAGTGTATGGAATAGCTCTGTACCTCAATAAATCTCAGATCTGGGTGGTATGTAATAGGTCTGTCCAGTCAAAATTCGTCATCTCCAGTGTATGGAATAGCTCTGTACCTCAATAAATCTCACATCTGGGTGATATGTAACAGGTCTGTCCAGTCACAATTCGTCATATCCAGTGTATGGAATAGCTCTGTACCTCAATAAATCTCAGATCTGGGTGGTATGTAACAGGTCTGTCCAGTCAAAATTCGTCATCTCCAGTGTATGGAATAGCTCTGTACCTCAATAAATCTCACCTCTGGGTGGTATGTAACAGGTCTGTCCAGTCAAAATTCGTCATATCCAGTGTATGGAATAGCTCTGTACCTCAATAAATCTCACATCTGGGTGATATGTAACAGGTCTGTCCAGTCACAATTCGTCATATCCAGTGTATGGAATAGCTCTGTACCTCAATAAATCTCACATCTGGGTGATATGTAACAGGTCTGTCCAGTCACAATTCGTCATATCCAGTGTATGGAATAGCTCTGTACCTCAATAAATCTCAGATCTGGGTGGTATGTAACAGGTCTGTCCAGTCAAAATTCGTCATCTCCAGTGTATGGAATAGCTCTGTACCTCAATAAATCTCACCTCTGGGTGGTATGTAACAGGTCTGTCCAGTCAAAATTCGTCATATCCAGTGTATGGAATAGCTCTGTACCTCAATAAATCTCAGATCTGGGTGGTATGTAACAGGTCTGTCCAGTCAAAATTCGTCATATCCAGTGTATGGAATAGCTCTGTACCTCAATAAATCTCACATCTGGGTGATATGTAACAGGTCTGTCCAGTCAAAATTCGTCATATCCAGTGTATGGAATAGCTCTGTACCTCAATAAATCTCAGATCTGGGTGGTATGTAACAGGTCTGTCCAGTCAAAATTCGTCATCTCCAGTGTATGGAATAGCTCTGTACCTCAATAAATCTCACCTCTGGGTGATATGTAACAGGTCTGTCCAGTCAAAATTCATCATATCCAGTGTATGGAATAGCTCTGTACCTCAATAAATCTCACATCTGGATGATATGTAACAGGTCTGTCCAGTCAAAATTCGTCATCTCCAGTGTATGGAATAGCTCTGTACCTCAATAAATCTCACCTCTGGGTGATATGTAACAGGTCTGTCCAGTCAAAATTCGTCATCTCCAGTGTATGGAATAGCTCTGTACCTCAATAAATCTCACCTCTGGGTGGTATGTAACAGATCTGTCCAGTCAAAATTCGTCATATCCAGTGTATGGAATAGCTCTGTACCTCAATAAATCTCAGATCTGGGTGGTATGTAACAGGTCTGTCCAGTCAAAATTCGTCATCTCCAGTGTATGGAATAGCTCTGTACCTCAATAAATCTCAGATCTGGGTGGTATGTAACAGGTCTGTCCAGTCAAAATTCGTCATCTCCAGTGTATGGAATAGCTCTGTACCTCAATAAATCTCACCTCTGGGTGATATGTAACAGGTCTGTCCAGTCAAAATTCGTCATATCCAGTGTATGGAATAGCTCTGTACCTCAATAAATCTGACATCTGGGTGATATGTAACAGGTCTGTCCAGTCAAAATTCGTCATCTCCAGTGTATGGAATAGCTCTGTACCTCAATAAATCTCACCTCTGGGTGATATGTAACAGGTCTGTCCAGACAAAATTCGTCATATCCAGTGTATGGAATAGCTCTGTACCTCAATAAATCTCACAACTGGGTGATATGTAACAGGTCTTTCCAGTCAAAATTCGTCATATCCAGTGTATGGAATAGCTCTGTACCTCAATAAATCTCAGATCTGGGTGGTATGTAACAGGTCTGTCCAGTCAAAATTCGTCATCTCCAGTGTATGGAATAGCTCTGTACCTCAATAAATCTCACCTCTGGGTGATATCTAACAGGTCTGTCCAGTCAAAATTCGTCATCTCCAGTGTATGGAATAGCTCCGTACCTCAATAAATCTCACCTCTGGGTGATATGTAACAGGTCTGTCCAGTCAAAATTCGTCATATCCAGTGTATGGAATAGCTCTGTACCTCAATAAATCTCAGATCTGGGTGGTATGTAACAGGTCTGTCCAGTCAAAATTCGTCATCTCCAGTGTATGGAATAGCTCTGTACCTCAATAAATCTGACATCTGGGTGATATGTAACAGGTCTGTCCAGTCAAAATTCGTCATCTCCAGTGTATGGAATAGCTCTGTACCTCAATAAATCTCACCTCTGGGTGATATGTAACAGGTCTGTCCAGACAAAATTCGTCATATCCAGTGTATGGAATAGCTCTGTACCTCAATAAATCTCACAACTGGTTGATATGTAACAGGTCTTTCCAGTCAAAATTCGTCATATCCAGTGTATGGAATAGCTCTGTACCTCAATAAATCTCAGATCTGGGTGGTATGTAACAGGTCTGTCCAGTCAAAATTCGTCATCTCCAGTGTATGGAATAGCTCTGTACCTCAATAAATCTCACCTCTGGGTGATATCTAACAGGTCTGTCCAGTCAAAATTCGTCATCTCCAGTGTATGGAATAGCTCCGTACCTCAATAAATCTCACCTCTGGGTGATATGTAACAGGTCTGTCCAGTCAAAATTCGTCATATCCAGTGTATGGAATAGCTCTGTACCTCAATAAATCTCAGATCTGGGTGGTATGTAACAGGTCTGTCCAGTCAAAATTCGTCATCTCCAGTGTATGGAATAGCTCTGTACCTCAATAAATCTCACCTCTGGGTGATATGTAACAGGTCTGTCCAGTCAAAATTCATCATATCCAGTGTATGGAATAGCTCTGTACCTCAATAAATCTCACATCTGGATGATATGTAACAGGTCTGTCCAGTCAAAATTCGTCATCTCCAGTGTATGGAATAGCTCTGTACCTCAATAAATCTCACCTCTGGGTGATATGTAACAGGTCTGTCCAGTCAAAATTCGTCATCTCCAGTGTATGGAATAGCTCTGTACCTCAATAAATCTCACCTCTGGGTGGTATGTAACAGATCTGTCCAGTCAAAATTCGTCATATCCAGTGTATGGAATAGCTCTGTACCTCAATAAATCTCAGATCTAGGTGGTATGTAACAGGTCTGTCCAGTCAAAATTCGTCATCTCCAGTGTATGGAATAGCTCTGTACGTCAATAAATCTCACCTCTGGGTGATATGTAACAGGTCTGTCCAGTCAAAATTCGTCATATCCAGTGTATGGAATAGCTCTGTACCTCAATAAATCTCAGATCTGGGTGGTATGTAACAGGTCTGTCCAGTCAAAATTCGTCATATCCAGTGTATGGAATAGCTCTGTACCTCAATAAATCTCACCTCTGGGTGGTATGTAACAGGTCTGTCCAGTCAAAATTCGTCACATCCAGTGTATGGAATAGCTCTGTACCTCAATAAATCTCAGATCTGGGTGGCATGTAACAGGTCTGTCCAGTCAAAATTCGTCATCTCCAGTGTATGGAATAGCTCTGTACCTCAATAAATCTCACCTCTGGGTGATATGTAACAGGTCTGTCCAGTCAAAATTCGTCATCTCCAGTGTATGGAATAGCTCTGTACCTCAATAAATCTCAGATCTGGGTGGTATGTAACAGGTCTGTCCAGTCAAAATTCGTCATATCCAGTGTATGGAATAGCTCTGTACCTCAATAAATCTCACCTCTGGGTGGTATGTAACAGGTCTGTCCAGTCAAAATTCGTCATATCCAGTGTATGGAATAGCTCTATACCTCAATAAATCTCAGATCTGGGTGGCATGTAACAGGTCTGTCCAGTCAAAATTCGTCATCTCCAGTGTATGGAATAGCTCTGTACCTCAATAAATCTCACCTCTGGGTGATATGTAACAGGTCTGTCCAGTCAAAATTCGTCATCTCCAGTGTATGGAATAGCTCTGTACCTCAATAAATCTCACCTCTGGGTGATATGTAACAGGTCTGTCCAGTCAAAATTCGTCATATCCAGTGTATGGAATAGCTCTGTACCTCAATAAATCTCACATCTGGGTGGTATGTAACAGGTCTGTCCAGTCAAAATTCGTCATCTCCAGTGTATGGAATAGCTCTGTACCTCAATAAATCTCACCTCTGGGTGATATGTAACAGGTCTGTCCAGTCAAAATTCGTCATATCCAGTGTATGGAATAGCTCTGTACCTCAATAAATCTCACATCTGGATGATATGTAACAGGTCTGTCCAGTCAAAATTCGTCATCTCCAGTGTATGGAATAGCTCTGTACCTCAATAAATCTCACCTCTGGGTGGTATGTAACAGGTCTGTCCAGTCAAAATTCGTCATATCCAGTGTATGGAATAGCTCTGTACCTCAATAAATCTCACCTCTGGGTGATATGTAACAGGTCTGTCCAGTCAAAATTCGTCATATCCAGTGTATGGAATAGCTCTGTACCTCAATAAATCTGACATCTGGGTGATATGTAACAGGTCTGTCCAGTCAAAATTCGTCATCTCCAGTGTATGGAATAGCTCTGTACCTCAATAAATCTCACCTCTGGGTGATATGTAACAGGTCTGTCCAGACAAAATTCGTCATCTCCAGTGTATGGAATAGCTCTGTACCTCAATAAATCTCACCTCTGGGTGATATGTAACAGGTCTGTCCAGTCAAAATTCGTCATATCCAGTGTATGGAATAGCTCTGTACCTCAATAAATCTCAGATCTGGGTGGTATGTAACAGGTCTGTCCAGTCAAAATTCGTCATCTCCAGTGTATGGAATAGCTCTGTACCTCAATAAATCTCACCTCTGGGTGATATGTAACAGGTCTGTCCAGTCAAAATTCGTCATATCCAGTGTATGGAATAGCTCTGTACCTCAATAAATCTCACATCTGGATGATATGTAACAGGTCTGTCCAGTCAAAATTCGTCATCTCCAGTGTATGGAATAGCTCTGTACCTCAATAAATCTCACCTCTGGGTGATATGTAACAGGTCTGTCCAGTCAAAATTCGTCATCTCCAGTGTATGGAATAGCTCTGTACCTCAATAAATCTCACCTCTGGGTGGTATGTAACAGGTCTGTCCAGTCAAAATTCGTCATATCCAGTGTATGGAATAGCTCTGTACCTCAATAAATCTCAGATCTGGGTGGTATGTAACAGGTCTGTCCAGTCAAAATTCGTCATCTCCAGTGTATGGAATAGCTCTGTACCTCAATAAATCTCACCTCTGGGTGATATGTAACAGGTCTGTCCAGTCAAAATTCGTCATATCCAGTGTATGGAATAGCTCTGTACCTCAATAAATCTCACATCTGGGTGATATGTAACAAGTCTTTCCAGTCAAAATTCGTCATATCCAGTGTATGGAATAGCTCTGTACCTCAATAAATCTCAGATCTGGGTGGTATGTAACAGGTCTGTCCAGTCAAAATTCGTCATCTCCAGTGTATGGAATAGCTCTGTACCTCAATAAATCTCACATCTGGGTGATATGTAACAGGTCTGTCCAGTCACAATTCGTCATATCCAGTGTATGGAATAGCTCTGTACCTCAATAAATCTCAGATCTGGGTGGTATGTAACAGGTCTGTCCAGTCAAAATTCGTCATCTCCAGTGTATGGAATAGCTCTGTACCTCAATAAATCTCACCTCTGGGTGGTATGTAACAGGTCTGTCCAGTCAAAATTCGTCATATCCAGTGTATGGAATAGCTCTGTACCTCAATAAATCTCACATCTGGGTGATATGTAACAGGTCTGTCCAGTCACAATTCGTCATATCCAGTGTATGGAATAGCTCTGTACCTCAATAACAGGTCTGTCCAGTCACAATTTGTCATATCCAGTGTATGGAATAGCTCTGTACCTCAATAAATCTCAGATCTGGGTGGTATGTAACAGGTCTGTCCAGTCAAAATTCGTCATCTCCAGTGTATGGAATAGCTCTGTACCTCAATAAATCTCACCTCTGGGTGGTATGTAACAGGTCTGTCCAGTCAAAATTCGTCATATCCAGTGTATGGAATAGCTCTGTACCTCAATAAATCTCAGATCTGGGTGGTATGTAACAGGTCTGTCCAGTCAAAATTCGTCATATCCAGTGTATGGAATAGCTCTGTACCTCAATAAATCTCACATCTGGGTGATATGTAACAGGTCTGTCCAGTCAAAATTCGTCATATCCAGTGTATGGAATAGCTCTGTACCTCAATAAATCTCAGATCTGGGTGGTATGTAACAGGTCTGTCCAGTCAAAATTCGTCATCTCCAGTGTATGGAATAGCTCTGTACCTCAATAAATCTCACCTCTGGGTGATATGTAACAGGTCTGTCCAGTCAAAATTCATCATATCCAGTGTATGGAATAGCTCTGTACCTCAATAAATCTCACATCTGGATGATATGTAACAGGTCTGTCCAGTCAAAATTCGTCATCTCCAGTGTATGGAATAGCTCTGTACCTCAATAAATCTCACCTCTGGGTGATATGTAACAGGTCTGTCCAGTCAAAATTCGTCATCTCCAGTGTATGGAATAGCTCTGTACCTCAATAAATCTCACCTCTGGGTGGTATGTAACAGATCTGTCCAGTCAAAATTCGTCATATCCAGTGTATGGAATAGCTCTGTACCTCAATAAATCTCAGATCTGGGTGGTATGTAACAGGTCTGTCCAGTCAAAATTCGTCATCTCCAGTGTATGGAATAGCTCTGTACCTCAATAAATCTCAGATCTGGGTGGTATGTAACAGGTCTGTCCAGTCAAAATTCGTCATCTCCAGTGTATGGAATAGCTCTGTACCTCAATAAATCTCACCTCTGGGTGATATGTAACAGGTCTGTCCAGTCAAAATTCGTCATATCCAGTGTATGGAATAGCTCTGTACCTCAATAAATCTGACATCTGGGTGATATGTAACAGGTCTGTCCAGTCAAAATTCGTCATCTCCAGTGTATGGAATAGCTCTGTACCTCAATAAATCTCACCTCTGGGTGATATGTAACAGGTCTGTCCAGACAAAATTCGTCATATCCAGTGTATGGAATAGCTCTGTACCTCAATAAATCTCACAACTGGGTGATATGTAACAGGTCTTTCCAGTCAAAATTCGTCATATCCAGTGTATGGAATAGCTCTGTACCTCAATAAATCTCAGATCTGGGTGGTATGTAACAGGTCTGTCCAGTCAAAATTCGTCATCTCCAGTGTATGGAATAGCTCTGTACCTCAATAAATCTCACCTCTGGGTGATATGTAACAGGTCTGTCCAGTCAAAATTCGTCATATCCAGTGTATGGAATAGCTCTGTACCTCAATAAATCTGACATCTGGGTGATATGTAACAGGTCTGTCCAGTCAAAATTCGTCATCTCCAGTGTATGGAATAGCTCTGTACCTCAATAAATCTCACCTCTGGGTGATATGTAACAGGTCTGTCCAGACAAAATTCGTCATCTCCAGTGTATGGAATAGCTCTGTACCTCAATAAATCTCACCTCTGGGTGATATGTAACAGGTCTGTCCAGTCAAAATTCGTCATATCCAGTGTATGGAATAGCTCTGTACCTCAATAAATCTCAGATCTGGGTGGTATGTAACAGGTCTGTCCAGTCAAAATTCGTCATCTCCAGTGTATGGAATAGCTCTGTACCTCAATAAATCTCAGATCTGGGTGATATGTAACAGGTCTGTCCAGTCAAAATTCGTCATATCCAGTGTATGGAATAGCTCTGTACCTCAATAAATCTCACATCTGGATGATATGTAACAGGTCTGTCCAGTCAAAATTCGTCATCTCCAGTGTATGGAATAGCTCTGTACCTCAATAAATCTCACCTCTGGGTGATATGTAACAGGTCTGTCCAGTCAAAATTCGTCATCTCCAGTGTATGGAATAGCTCTGTACCTCAATAAATCTCACCTCTGGGTGGTATGTAACAGGTCTGTCCAGTCAAAATTCGTCATATCCAGTGTATGGAATAGCTCTGTACCTCAATAAATCTCAGATCTGGGTGGTATGTAACAGGTCTGTCCAGTCAAAATTCGTCATCTCCAGTGTATGGAATAGCTCTGTACCTCAATAAATCTCACCTCTGGGTGATATGTAACAGGTCTGTCCAGTCAAAATTCGTCATATCCAGTGTATGGAATAGCTCTGTACCTCAATAAATCTCACATCTGGGTGATATGTAACAAGTCTTTCCAGTCAAAATTCGTCATATCCAGTGTATGGAATAGCTCTGTACCTCAATAAATCTCAGATCTGGGTGGTATGTAATAGGTCTGTCCAGTCAAAATTCGTCATCTCCAGTGTATGGAATAGCTCTGTACCTCAATAAATCTCACATCTGGGTGATATGTAACAGGTCTGTCCAGTCACAATTCGTCATATCCAGTGTATGGAATAGCTCTGTACCTCAATAAATCTCAGATCTGGGTGGTATGTAACAGGTCTGTCCAGTCAAAATTCGTCATCTCCAGTGTATGGAATAGCTCTGTACCTCAATAAATCTCACCTCTGGGTGGTATGTAACAGGTCTGTCCAGTCAAAATTCGTCATATCCAGTGTATGGAATAGCTCTGTACCTCAATAAATCTCACATCTGGGTGATATGTAACAGGTCTGTCCAGTCACAATTCGTCATATCCAGTGTATGGAATAGCTCTGTACCTCAATAAATCTCACATCTGGGTGATATGTAACAGGTCTGTCCAGTCACAATTCGTCATATCCAGTGTATGGAATAGCTCTGTACCTCAATAAATCTCAGATCTGGGTGGTATGTAACAGGTCTGTCCAGTCAAAATTCGTCATCTCCAGTGTATGGAATAGCTCTGTACCTCAATAAATCTCACCTCTGGGTGGTATGTAACAGGTCTGTCCAGTCAAAATTCGTCATATCCAGTGTATGGAATAGCTCTGTACCTCAATAAATCTCAGATCTGGGTGGTATGTAACAGGTCTGTCCAGTCAAAATTCGTCATATCCAGTGTATGGAATAGCTCTGTACCTCAATAAATCTCACATCTGGGTGATATGTAACAGGTCTGTCCAGTCAAAATTCGTCATATCCAGTGTATGGAATAGCTCTGTACCTCAATAAATCTCAGATCTGGGTGGTATGTAACAGGTCTGTCCAGTCAAAATTCGTCATCTCCAGTGTATGGAATAGCTCTGTACCTCAATAAATCTCACCTCTGGGTGATATGTAACAGGTCTGTCCAGTCAAAATTCATCATATCCAGTGTATGGAATAGCTCTGTACCTCAATAAATCTCACATCTGGATGATATGTAACAGGTCTGTCCAGTCAAAATTCGTCATCTCCAGTGTATGGAATAGCTCTGTACCTCAATAAATCTCACCTCTGGGTGATATGTAACAGGTCTGTCCAGTCAAAATTCGTCATCTCCAGTGTATGGAATAGCTCTGTACCTCAATAAATCTCACCTCTGGGTGGTATGTAACAGATCTGTCCAGTCAAAATTCGTCATATCCAGTGTATGGAATAGCTCTGTACCTCAATAAATCTCAGATCTGGGTGGTATGTAACAGGTCTGTCCAGTCAAAATTCGTCATCTCCAGTGTATGGAATAGCTCTGTACCTCAATAAATCTCAGATCTGGGTGGTATGTAACAGGTCTGTCCAGTCAAAATTCGTCATCTCCAGTGTATGGAATAGCTCTGTACCTCAATAAATCTCACCTCTGGGTGATATGTAACAGGTCTGTCCAGTCAAAATTCGTCATATCCAGTGTATGGAATAGCTCTGTACCTCAATAAATCTGACATCTGGGTGATATGTAACAGGTCTGTCCAGTCAAAATTCGTCATCTCCAGTGTATGGAATAGCTCTGTACCTCAATAAATCTCACCTCTGGGTGATATGTAACAGGTCTGTCCAGACAAAATTCGTCATATCCAGTGTATGGAATAGCTCTGTACCTCAATAAATCTCACAACTGGGTGATATGTAACAGGTCTTTCCAGTCAAAATTCGTCATATCCAGTGTATGGAATAGCTCTGTACCTCAATAAATCTCAGATCTGGGTGGTATGTAACAGGTCTGTCCAGTCAAAATTCGTCATCTCCAGTGTATGGAATAGCTCTGTACCTCAATAAATCTCACCTCTGGGTGATATCTAACAGGTCTGTCCAGTCAAAATTCGTCATCTCCAGTGTATGGAATAGCTCTGTACCTCAATAAATCTCACCTCTGGGTGATATGTAACAGGTCTGTCCAGTCAAAATTCGTCATATCCAGTGTATGGAATAGCTCTGTACCTCAATAAATCTCACATCTGGGTGATATGTAACAAGTCTTTCCAGTCAAAATTCGTCATATCCAGTGTATGGAATAGCTCTGTACCTCAATAAATCTCAGATCTGGGTGGTATGTAATAGGTCTGTCCAGTCAAAATTCGTCATCTCCAGTGTATGGAATAGCTCTGTACCTCAATAAATCTCACATCTGGGTGATATGTAACAGGTCTGTCCAGTCACAATTCGTCATATCCAGTGTATGGAATAGCTCTGTACCTCAATAAATCTCAGATCTGGGTGGTATGTAACAGGTCTGTCCAGTCAAAATTCGTCATCTCCAGTGTATGGAATAGCTCTGTACCTCAATAAATCTCACCTCTGGGTGGTATGTAACAGGTCTGTCCAGTCAAAATTCGTCATATCCAGTGTATGGAATAGCTCTGTACCTCAATAAATCTCACATCTGGGTGATATGTAACAGGTCTGTCCAGTCACAATTCGTCATATCCAGTGTATGGAATAGCTCTGTACCTCAATAAATCTCACATCTGGGTGATATGTAACAGGTCTGTCCAGTCACAATTCGTCATATCCAGTGTATGGAATAGCTCTGTACCTCAATAAATCTCAGATCTGGGTGGTATGTAACAGGTCTGTCCAGTCAAAATTCGTCATCTCCAGTGTATGGAATAGCTCTGTACCTCAATAAATCTCACCTCTGGGTGGTATGTAACAGGTCTGTCCAGTCAAAATTCGTCATATCCAGTGTATGGAATAGCTCTGTACCTCAATAAATCTCAGATCTGGGTGGTATGTAACAGGTCTGTCCAGTCAAAATTCGTCATATCCAGTGTATGGAATAGCTCTGTACCTCAATAAATCTCACATCTGGGTGATATGTAACAGGTCTGTCCAGTCAAAATTCGTCATATCCAGTGTATGGAATAGCTCTGTACCTCAATAAATCTCAGATCTGGGTGGTATGTAACAGGTCTGTCCAGTCAAAATTCGTCATCTCCAGTGTATGGAATAGCTCTGTACCTCAATAAATCTCACCTCTGGGTGATATGTAACAGGTCTGTCCAGTCAAAATTCATCATATCCAGTGTATGGAATAGCTCTGTACCTCAATAAATCTCACATCTGGATGATATGTAACAGGTCTGTCCAGTCAAAATTCGTCATCTCCAGTGTATGGAATAGCTCTGTACCTCAATAAATCTCACCTCTGGGTGATATGTAACAGGTCTGTCCAGTCAAAATTCGTCATCTCCAGTGTATGGAATAGCTCTGTACCTCAATAAATCTCACCTCTGGGTGGTATGTAACAGATCTGTCCAGTCAAAATTCGTCATATCCAGTGTATGGAATAGCTCTGTACCTCAATAAATCTCAGATCTGGGTGGTATGTAACAGGTCTGTCCAGTCAAAATTCGTCATCTCCAGTGTATGGAATAGCTCTGTACCTCAATAAATCTCAGATCTGGGTGGTATGTAACAGGTCTGTCCAGTCAAAATTCGTCATCTCCAGTGTATGGAATAGCTCTGTACCTCAATAAATCTCACCTCTGGGTGATATGTAACAGGTCTGTCCAGTCAAAATTCGTCATATCCAGTGTATGGAATAGCTCTGTACCTCAATAAATCTGACATCTGGGTGATATGTAACAGGTCTGTCCAGTCAAAATTCGTCATCTCCAGTGTATGGAATAGCTCTGTACCTCAATAAATCTCACCTCTGGGTGATATGTAACAGGTCTGTCCAGACAAAATTCGTCATATCCAGTGTATGGAATAGCTCTGTACCTCAATAAATCTCACAACTGGGTGATATGTAACAGGTCTTTCCAGTCAAAATTCGTCATATCCAGTGTATGGAATAGCTCTGTACCTCAATAAATCTCAGATCTGGGTGGTATGTAACAGGTCTGTCCAGTCAAAATTCGTCATCTCCAGTGTATGGAATAGCTCTGTACCTCAATAAATCTCACCTCTGGGTGATATCTAACAGGTCTGTCCAGTCAAAATTCGTCATCTCCAGTGTATGGAATAGCTCCGTACCTCAATAAATCTCACCTCTGGGTGATATGTAACAGGTCTGTCCAGTCAAAATTCGTCATATCCAGTGTATGGAATAGCTCTGTACCTCAATAAATCTCAGATCTGGGTGGTATGTAACAGGTCTGTCCAGTCAAAATTCGTCATCTCCAGTGTATGGAATAGCTCTGTACCTCAATAAATCTGACATCTGGGTGATATGTAACAGGTCTGTCCAGTCAAAATTCGTCATCTCCAGTGTATGGAATAGCTCTGTACCTCAATAAATCTCACCTCTGGGTGATATGTAACAGGTCTGTCCAGACAAAATTCGTCATATCCAGTGTATGGAATAGCTCTGTACCTCAATAAATCTCACAACTGGTTGATATGTAACAGGTCTTTCCAGTCAAAATTCGTCATATCCAGTGTATGGAATAGCTCTGTACCTCAATAAATCTCAGATCTGGGTGGTATGTAACAGGTCTGTCCAGTCAAAATTCGTCATCTCCAGTGTATGGAATAGCTCTGTACCTCAATAAATCTCACCTCTGGGTGATATCTAACAGGTCTGTCCAGTCAAAATTCGTCATCTCCAGTGTATGGAATAGCTCCGTACCTCAATAAATCTCACCTCTGGGTGATATGTAACAGGTCTGTCCAGTCAAAATTCGTCATATCCAGTGTATGGAATAGCTCTGTACCTCAATAAATCTCAGATCTGGGTGGTATGTAACAGGTCTGTCCAGTCAAAATTCGTCATCTCCAGTGTATGGAATAGCTCTGTACCTCAATAAATCTCACCTCTGGGTGATATGTAACAGGTCTGTCCAGTCAAAATTCATCATATCCAGTGTATGGAATAGCTCTGTACCTCAATAAATCTCACATCTGGATGATATGTAACAGGTCTGTCCAGTCAAAATTCGTCATCTCCAGTGTATGGAATAGCTCTGTACCTCAATAAATCTCACCTCTGGGTGATATGTAACAGGTCTGTCCAGTCAAAATTCGTCATCTCCAGTGTATGGAATAGCTCTGTACCTCAATAAATCTCACCTCTGGGTGGTATGTAACAGATCTGTCCAGTCAAAATTCGTCATATCCAGTGTATGGAATAGCTCTGTACCTCAATAAATCTCAGATCTAGGTGGTATGTAACAGGTCTGTCCAGTCAAAATTCGTCATCTCCAGTGTATGGAATAGCTCTGTACGTCAATAAATCTCACCTCTGGGTGATATGTAACAGGTCTGTCCAGTCAAAATTCGTCATATCCAGTGTATGGAATAGCTCTGTACCTCAATAAATCTCAGATCTGGGTGGTATGTAACAGGTCTGTCCAGTCAAAATTCGTCATATCCAGTGTATGGAATAGCTCTGTACCTCAATAAATCTCACCTCTGGGTGGTATGTAACAGGTCTGTCCAGTCAAAATTCGTCACATCCAGTGTATGGAATAGCTCTGTACCTCAATAAATCTCAGATCTGGGTGGCATGTAACAGGTCTGTCCAGTCAAAATTCGTCATCTCCAGTGTATGGAATAGCTCTGTACCTCAATAAATCTCACCTCTGGGTGATATGTAACAGGTCTGTCCAGTCAAAATTCGTCATCTCCAGTGTATGGAATAGCTCTGTACCTCAATAAATCTCACCTCTGGGTGATATGTAACAGGTCTGTCCAGTCAAAATTCGTCATATCCAGTGTATGGAATAGCTCTGTACCTCAATAAATCTCAGATCTGGGTGGTATGTAACAGGTCTGTCCAGTCAAAATTCGTCATCTCCAGTGTATGGAATAGCTCTGTACCTCAATAAATCTCACCTCTGGGTGATATGTAACAGGTCTGTCCAGTCAAAATTCATCATATCCAGTGTATGGAATAGCTCTGTACCTCAATAAATCTCACATCTGGATGATATGTAACAGGTCTGTCCAGTCAAAATTCGTCATCTCCAGTGTATGGAATAGCTCTGTACCTCAATAAATCTCACCTCTGGGTGATATGTAACAGGTCTGTCCAGTCAAAATTCGTCATCTCCAGTGTATGGAATAGCTCTGTACCTCAATAAATCTCACCTCTGGGTGGTATGTAACAGATCTGTCCAGTCAAAATTCGTCACATCCAGTGTATGGAATAGCTCTGTACCTCAATAAATCTCAGATCTGGGTGGTATGTAACAGGTCTGTCCAGTCAAAATTCGTCATCTCCAGTGTATGGAATAGCTCTGTACCTCAATAAATCTCACCTCTGGGTGATATGTAACAGGTCTGTCCAGTCAAAATTCGTCATATCCAGTGTATGGAATAGCTCTGTACCTCAATAAATCTCAGATCTGGGTGGTATGTAACAGGTCTGTCCAGTCAAAATTCGTCATATCCAGTGTATGGAATAGCTCTGTACCTCAATAAATCTCACCTCTGGGTGGTATGTAACAGGTCTGTCCAGTCAAAATTCGTCACATCCAGTGTATGGAATAGCTCTGTACCTCAATAAATCTCAGATCTGGGTGGCATGTAACAGGTCTGTCCAGTCAAAATTCGTCATCTCCAGTGTATGGAATAGCTCTGTACCTCAATAAATCTCACCTCTGGGTGATATGTAACAGGTCTGTCCAGTCAAAATTCGTCATCTCCAGTGTATGGAATAGCTCTGTACCTCAATAAATCTCACCTCTGGGTGATATGTAACAGGTCTGTCCAGTCAAAATTCGTCATATCCAGTGTATGGAATAGCTCTGTACCTCAATAAATCTCAGATCTGGGTGGTATGTAACAGGTCTGTCCAGTCAAAATTCGTCATCTCCAGTGTATGGAATAGCTCTGTACCTCAATAAATCTCACCTCTGGGTGATATGTAACAGGTCTGTCCAGTCAAAATTCATCATATCCAGTGTATGGAATAGCTCTGTACCTCAATAAATCTCACATCTGGATGATATGTAACAGGTCTGTCCAGTCAAAATTCGTCATCTCCAGTGTATGGAATAGCTCTGTACCTCAATAAATCTCACCTCTGGGTGATATGTAACAGGTCTGTCCAGTCAAAATTCGTCATCTCTAGTGTATGGAATAGCTCTGTACCTCAATAAATCTCACCTCTGGGTGGTATGTAACAGATCTGTCCAGTCAAAATTCGTCATATCCAGTGTATGGAATAGCTCTGTACCTCAATAAATCTCAGATCTGGGTGGTATGTAACAGGTCTGTCCAGTCAAAATTCGTCATCTCCAGTGTATGGAATAGCTCTGTACCTCAATAAATCTCACATCTGGATGATATGTAACAGGTCTCTCCAGTCAAAATTCGTCATCTCCAGTGTATGGAATAGCTCTGTACCTCAATAAATCTCACCTCTGGGTGATATGTAACAGGTCTGTCCAGTCAAAATTCGTCATCTCCAGTGTATGGAATAGCTCTGTACCTCAATAAATCTCACCTCTGGGTGGTATGTAACAGATCTGTCCAGTCAAAATTCGTCATATCCAGTGTATGGAATAGCTCTGTACCTCAATAAATCTCAGATCTGGGTGGTATGTAACAGGTCTGTCCAGTCAAAATTCGTCATCTCCAGTGTATGGAATAGCTCTGTACCTCAATAAATCTCACCTCTGGGTGATATGTAACAGGTCTGTCCAGTCAAAATTCGTCATATCCAGTGTATGGAATAGCTCTGTACCTCAATAAATCTCAGATCTGGGTGGTATGTAACAGGTCTGTCCAGTCAAAATTCGTCATATCCAGTGTATGGAATAGCTCTGTACCTCAATAAATCTCACCTCTGGGTGGTATGTAACAGGTCTGTCCAGTCAAAATTCGTCATCTCCAGTGTATGGAATAGCTCTGTACCTCAATAAATCTCAGATCTGGGTGGCATGTAACAGGTCTGTCCAGTCAAAATTCGTCATCTCCAGTGTATGGAATAGCTCTGTACCTCAATAAATCTCACCTCTGGGTGATATGTAACAGGTCTGTCCAGTCAAAATTCGTCATCTCCAGTGTATGGAATAGCTCTGTACCTCAATAAATCTCACCTCTGGGTGATATGTAACAGGTCTGTCCAGTCAAAATTCGTCATATCCAGTGTATGGAATAGCTCTGTACCTCAATAAATCTCAGATCTGGGTGGTATGTAACAGGTCTGTCCAGTCAAAATTCGTCATCTCCAGTGTATGGAATAGCTCTGTACCTCAATAAATCTCACCTCTGGGTGATATGTAACAGGTCTGTCCAGTCAAAATTCATCATATCCAGTGTATGGAATAGCTCTGTACCTCAATAAATCTCACATCTGGATGATATGTAACAGGTCTGTCCAGTCAAAATTCGTCATCTCCAGTGTATGGAATAGCTCTGTACCTCAATAAATCTCACCTCTGGGTGATATCTAACAGGTCTGTCCAGTCAAAATTCGTCATCTCCAGTGTATGGAATAGCTCCGTACCTCAATAAATCTCACCTCTGGGTGATATGTAACAGGTCTGTCCAGTCAAAATTCGTCATATCCAGTGTATGGAATAGCTCTGTACCTCAATAAATCTCAGATCTGGGTGGTATGTAACAGGTCTGTCCAGTCAAAATTCGTCATCTCCAGTGTATGGAATAGCTCTGTACCTCAATAAATCTCACCTCTGGGTGATATGTAACAGGTCTGTCCAGTCAAAATTCGTCATATTCAGTGTATGGAATAGCTCTGTACCTCAATAAATCTCAGATCTGGGTGGTATGTAACAGGTCTGTCCAGTCAAAATTCGTCATATCCAGTGTATGGAATAGCTCTGTACCTCAATAAATCTCACCTCTGGGTGGTATGTAACAGGTCTGTCCAGTCAAAATTCGTCACATCCAGTGTATGGAATAGCTCTGTACCTCAATGAATCTCAGATCTGGGTGGCATGTAACAGGTCTGTCCAGTCAAAATTCGTCATCTCCAGTGTATGGAATAGCTCTGTACCTCAATAAATCTCACCTCTGGGTGATATGTAACAGGTCTGTCCAGTCAAAATTCGTCATCTCCAGTGTATGGAATAGCTCTGTACCTCAATAAATCTCACCTCTGGGTGATATGTAACAGGTCTGTCCAGTCAAAATTCGTCATATCCAGTGTATGGAATAGCTCTGTACCTCAATAAATCTCAGATCTGGGTGGTATGTAACAGGTCTGTCCAGTCAAAATTCGTCATCTCCAGTGTATGGAATAGCTCTGTACCTCAATAAATCTCACCTCTGGGTGATATGTAACAGGTCTGTCCAGTCAAAATTCATCATATCCAGTGTATGGAATAGCTCTGTACCTCAATAAATCTCACATCTGGATGATATGTAACAGGTCTGTCCAGTCAAAATTCGTCATCTCCAGTGTATGGAATAGCTCTGTACCTCAATAAATCTCACCTCTGGGTGATATGTAACAGGTCTGTCCAGTCAAAATTCGTCATCTCCAGTGTATGGAATAGCTCTGTACCTCAATAAATCTCACCTCTGGGTGGTATGTAACAGATCTGTCCAGTCAAAATTCGTCATATCCAGTGTATGGAATAGCTCTGTACCTCAATAAATCTCAGATCTGGGTGGTATGTAACAGGTCTGTCCAGTCAAAATTAGTCATCTCCAGTGTATGGAATAGCTCTGTACCTCAATAAATCTCACCTCTGGGTGATATGTAACAGGTCTGTCCAGTCAAAATTCGTCATATCCAGTGTATGGAATAGCTCTGTACCTCAATAAATCTCAGATCTGGGTGGTATGTAACAGGTCTGTCCAGTCAAAATTCGTCATATCCAGTGTATGGAATAGCTCTGTACCTCAATAAATCTCACCTCTAAGTGGTATGTAACAGGTCTGTCCAGTCAAAATTCGTCACATCCAGTGTATGGAATAGCTCTGTACCTCAATAAATCTCAGATCTGGGTGGCATGTAACAGGTCTGTCCAGTCAAAATTCGTCATCTCCAGTGTATGGAATAGCTCTGTACCTCAATAAATCTCACCTCTGGGTGATATGTAACAGGTCTGTCCAGTCAAAATTCGTCATCTCCAGTGTATGGAATAGCTCTGTACCTCAATAAATCTCACCTCTGGGTGATATGTAACAGGTCTGTCCAGTCAAAATTCGTCATATCCAGTGTATGGAATAGCTCTGTACCTCAATAAATCTCAGATCTGGGTGGTATGTAACAGGTCTGTCCAGTCAAAATTCGTCATCTCCAGTGTATGGAATAGCTCTGTACCTCAATAAATCTCACCTCTGGGTGATATGTAACAGGTCTGTCCAGTCAAAATTCATCATATCCAGTGTATGGAATAGCTCTGTACCTCAATAAATCTCACATCTGGATGATATGTAACAGGTCTGTCCAGTCAAAATTCGTCATCTCCAGTGTATGGAATAGCTCTGTACCTCAATAAATCTCACCTCTGGGTGATATGTAACAGGTCTGTCCAGTCAAAATTCGTCATCTCCAGTGTATGGAATAGCTCTGTACCTCAATAAATCTCACCTCTGGGTGGTATGTAACAGATCTGTCCAGTCAAAATTCGTCATATCCAGTGTATGGAATAGCTCTGTACCTCAATAAATCTCAGATCTGGGTGGTATGTAACAGGTCTGTCCAGTCAAAATTCGTCATCTCCAGTGTATGGAATAGCTCTGTACCTCAATAAATCTCACATCTGGATGATATGTAACAGGTCTGTCCAGTCAAAATTCGTCATCTCCAGTGTATGGAATAGCTCTGTACCTCAATAAATCTCACCTCTGGGTGATATGTAACAGGTCTGTCCAGTCAAAATTCGTCATCTCCAGTGTATGGAATAGCTCTGTACCTCAATAAATCTCACCTCTGGGTGGTATGTAACAGATCTGTCCAGTCAAAATTCGTCATATCCAGTGTATGGAATAGCTCTGTACCTCAATAAATCTCAGATCTGGGTGGTATGTAACAGGTCTGTCCAGTCAAAATTCGTCATCTCCAGTGTATGGAATAGCTCTGTACCTCAATAAATCTCACCTCTGGGTGATATGTAACAGGTCTGTCCAGTCAAAATTCGTCATATCCAGTGTATGGAATAGCTCTGTACCTCAATAAATCTCAGATCTGGGTGGTATGTAACAGGTCTGTCCAGTCAAAATTCGTCATATCCAGTGTATGGAATAGCTCTGTACCTCAATAAATCTCACCTCTGGGTGGTATGTAACAGGTCTGTCCAGTCAAAATTCGTCATCTCCAGTGTATGGAATAGCTCTGTACCTCAAAAAATCTCAGATCTGGGTGGCATGTAACAGGTCTGTCCAGTCAAAATTCGTCATCTCCAGTGTATGGAATAGCTCTGTACCTCAATAAATCTCACCTCTGGGTGATATGTAACAGGTCTGTCCAGTCAAAATTCGTCATCTCCAGTGTATGGAATAGCTCTGTACCTCAATAAATCTCACCTCTGGGTGATATGTAACAGGTCTGTCCAGTCAAAATTCGTCATATCCAGTGTATGGAATAGCTCTGTACCTCAATAAATCTCAGATCTGGGTGGTATGTAACAGGTCTGTCCAGTCAAAATTCGTCATCTCCAGTGTATGGAATAGCTCTGTACCTCAATAAATCTCACCTCTGGGTGATATGTAACAGGTCTGTCCAGTCAAAATTCATCATATCCAGTGTATGGAATAGCTCTGTACCTCAATAAATCTCACATCTGGATGATATGTAACAGGTCTGTCCAGTCAAAATTCGTCATCTCCAGTGTATGGAATAGCTCTGTACCTCAAAAAATCTCACCTCTGGGTGATATGTAACAGGTCTGTCCAGTCAAAATTCGTCATCTCCAGTGTATGGAATAGCTCTGTACCTCAATAAATCTCACCTCTGGGTGGTATGTAACAGATCTGTCCAGTCAAAATTCGTCATATCCAGTGTATGGAATAGCTCTGTACCTCAATAAATCTCAGATCTGGGTGGTATGTAACAGGTCTGTCCAGTCAAAATTCGTCATCTCCAGTGTATGGAATAGCTCTGTACCTCAATAAATCTCACCTCTGGGTGATATGTAACAGGTCTGTCCAGTCAAAATTCGTCATATCCAGTGTATGGAATAGCTCTGTACCTCAATAAATCTCAGATCTGGGTGGTATGTAACAGGTCTGTCCAGTCAAAATTCGTCATATCCAGTGTATGGAATAGCTCTGTACCTCAATAAATCTCACCTCTGGGTGGTATGTAACAGGTCTGTCCAGTCAAAATTCGTCACATCCAGTGTATGGAATAGCTCTGTACCTCAATAAATCTCAGATCTGGGTGGCATGTAACAGGTCTGTCCAGTCAAAATTCGTCATCTCCAGTGTATGGAATAGCTCTGTACCTCAATAAATCTCACCTCTGGGTGATATGTAACAGGTCTGTCCAGTCAAAATTCGTCATCTCCAGTGTATGCAATAGCTCTGTACCTCAATAAATCTCACCTCTGGGTGATATGTAACAGGTCTGTCCAGTCAAAATTCGTCATCTCCAGTGTATGGAATAGCTCTGTACCTCAATAAATCTCACCTCTGGGTGATATGTAACAGGTCTGTCCAGTCAAAATTCGTCATATCCAGTGTATGGAATAGCTCTGTACCTCAATAAATCTCAGATCTGGGTGGTATGTAACAGGTCTGTCCAGTCAAAATTCGTCATCTCCAGTGTATGGAATAGCTCTGTACCTCAATAAATCTCACCTCTGGGTGATATGTAACAGGTCTGTCCAGTCAAAATTCGTCATATCCAGTGTATGGAATAGCTCTGTACCTCAATAAATCTCACATCTGGATGATATGTAACAGGTCTGTCCAGTCAAAATTCGTCATCTCCAGTGTATGGAATAGCTCTGTACCTCAATAAATCTCACCTCTGGGTGATATGTAACAGGTCTGTCCAGTCAAAATTCGTCATCTCCAGTGTATGGAATAGCTCTGTACCTCAATAAATCTCACCTCTGGGTGGTATGTAACAGGTCTGTCCAGTCAAAATTCGTCATATCCAGTGTATGGAATAGCTCTGTACCTCAATAAATCTCAGATCTGGGTGGTATGTAACAGGTCTGTCCAGTCAAAATTCGTCATCTCCAGTGTATGGAATAGCTCTGTACCTCAATAAATCTCACCTCTGGGTGATATGTAACAGGTCTGTCCAGTCAAAATTCGTCATATCCAGTGTATGGAATAGCTCTGTACCTCAATAAATCTCACATCTGGGTGATATGTAACAAGTCTTTCCAGTCAAAATTCGTCATATCCAGTGTATGGAATAGCTCTGTACCTCAATAAATCTCAGATCTGGGTGGTATGTAACAGGTCTACCCAGTCAAAATTCGTCATCTCCAGTGTATGGAATAGCTCTGTACCTCAATAAATCTCACATCTGGGTGATATGTAACAGGTCTGTCCAGTCACAATTCGTCATATCCAGTGTATGGAATAGCTCTGTACCTCAATAAATCTCAGATCTGGGTGGTATGTAACAGGTCTGTCCAGTCAAAATTCGTCATCTCCAGTGTATGGAATAGCTCTGTACCTCAATAAATCTCACCTCTGGGTGGTATGTAACAGGTCTGTCCAGTCAAAATTCGTCATATCCAGTGTATGGAATAGCTCTGTACCTCAATAAATCTCAGATCTGGGTGGTATGTAACAGGTCTGTCCAGTCAAAATTTGTCATCTCCAGTGTATGGAATAGCTCTGTACCTCAATAAATCTCACCTCTGGGTGATATGTAACAGGTCTGTCCAGTCAAAATTCGTCATATCCAGTGTATGGAATAGCTCTGTACCTCAATAAATCTCAGATCTGGGTGGTATGTAACAGGTCTGTCCAGTCAAAATTCGTCATCTCCAGTGTATGGAATAGCTCTGTACCTCAATAAATCTCACCTCTGGGTGATATGTAGCAGGTCTGTCCAGTCAAAATTCGTCATATCCAGTGTATGGAATAGCTCTGTACCTCAATAAATCTCACATCTGGATGATATGTAACAGGTCTGTCCAGTCAAAATTCGTCATATCCAGTGTATGGAATAGCTCTGTACCTCAATAAATCTCACCTCTGGGTGATATGTAACAGGTCTGTCCAGTCAAAATTCGTCATATCCAGTGTATGGAATAGCTCTGTACCTCAATAAATCTCACAACTGGGTGATATGTAACAGGTCTTTCCAGTCAAAATTCGTCATATTCAGTGTATGGAATAGCTCTGTACCTCAATAAATCTCAGATCTGGGTGGTATGTAACAGGTCTGTCCAGTCATAATTCGTCATCTCCAGTGTATGGAATAGCTCTGTACCTCAATAAATCTCACCTCTGGGTGATATCTAACAGGTCTGTCCAGTCAAAATTCGTCATCTCCAGTGTATGGAATAGCTCTGTACCTCAATAAATCTCACCTCTGGGTGATATGTAACAGGTCTGTCCAGTCAAAATTCGTCATATCCAGTGTATGGAATAGCTCTGTACCTCAATAAATCTCAGATCTGGGTGGTATGTAACAGGTCTGTCGAGTCAAAATTCGTCATCTCCAGTGTATGGAATAGCTCTGTACCTCAATAAATCTCACCTCTGGGTGATATGTAACAGGTCTTTCCAGTCAAAATTCGTCATATCCAGTGTATGGAATAGCTCTGTACCTCAATAAATCTCACATCTGGATGATATGTAACAGGTCTGTCCAGTCAAAATTCGTCATCTCCAGTGTATGGAATAGCTCTGTACCTCAATAAATCTCACCTCTGGGTGATATGTAACAGGTCTGTCCAGTCAAAATTCGTCATCTCCAGTGTATGGAATAGCTCTGTACCTCAATAAATCTCACCTCTGGGTGGTATGTAACAGATCTGTCCAGTCAAAATTCGTCATATCCAGTGTATGGAATAGCTCTGTACCTCAATAAATCTCAGATCTGGGTGGTATGTAACAGGTCTGTCCAGTCAAAATTCGTCATCTCCAGTGTATGGAATAGCTCTGTACCTCAATAAATCTCACCTCTGGGTGATATGTAACAGGTCTGTCCAGTCAAAATACGTCATATCCAGTGTATGGAATAGCTCTGTACCTCAATAAATCTCAGATCTGGGTGGTATGTAACAGGTCTGTCCAGTCAAAATTCGTCATCTCCAGTGTATGGAATAGCTCTGTACCTCAATAAATCTCACCTCTGGGTGGTATGTAACAGGTCTGTCCAGTCAAAATTCGTCATATCCAGTGTATGGAATAGCTCTGTACCTCAATAAATCTCAGATCTGGGTGGTATGTAACAGGTCTGTCCAGTCAAAATTCGTCATCTCCAGTGTATGGAATAGCTCTGTACCTCAATAAATCTCACCTCTGGGTTATATGTAACAGGTCTGTCCAGTCAAAATTCGTCATCTCCAGTGTATGGAATAGCTCTGTACCTCAATAAATCTCACCTCTGGGTGATATGTAACAGGTCTGTCCAGTCAAAATTCGTCATATCCAGTGTATGGAATAGCTCTGTACCTCAATAAATCTCAGATCTGGGTGGTATGTAACAGCTGTGTCCAGTCAAAATTCGTCATCTCCAGTGTATGGAATAGCTCTGTACCTCAATAAATCTCACCTCTGGGTGATATGTAACAGGTCTATCCAGTCAAAATTCGTCATATCCAGTGTATGGAATAGCTCTGTACCTCAATAAATCTCACATCTGGATGATCTGTAACAGGTCTGTCCAGTCAAAATTCGTCATCTCCAGTGTATGGAATAGCTCTGTACCTCAATAAATCTCAGATCTGGGTGGTATGTAACAGGTCTGTCCAGTCAAAATTCGTCATATCCAGTGTATGGAATAGCTCTGTACCTCAATAAATCTCACCTCTGGGTGATATGTAACAGGTCTGTCCAGTCAAAATTCGTCATATCCAGTGTATGGAATAGCTCTGTACCTCAATAAATCTCACATCTGGATGATATGTAACAGGTCTGTCCAGTCAAAATTCGTCATCTCCAGTGTATGGAATAGCTCTGTACCTCAATAAATCTCAGATCTGGGTGGTATGTAACAGGTCTGTCTAGTCAAAATTCGTCATGTCCAGTGTATGGAATAGCTCTGTACCTCAATAAATCTCACCTCTGGGTGATATGTAACAGGTCTGTCCAGTCAAAATTCGTCAGATCCAGTGTATGGAATAGCTCTGTACCTCAATAAATCTCACATCTGGGTGATATGTAACAGGTCTGTCCAGTCAAAATTCGTCATCTCCAGTGTATGGAATAGCTCTGTACCTCAATAAATCTCACCTCTGGGTGATATGTAACAGGTCTGTCCAGTCAAAATTCGTCATATCCAGTGTATGGAATAGCTCTGTACCTCAATAAATCTCACATCTGGGTGATATGTAACAGGTCTGTCCAGTCAAAATTCGTCATCTCCAGTGTATGGAATAGCTCTGTACCTCAATAAATCTCACCTCTGGGTGATATGTAACAGGTCTGTCCAGTCAAAATTCGTCATATCCAGTGTATGGAATAGCTCTGTACCTCAATAAATCTCACAACTGGGTGATATGTAACAGGTCTTTCCAGTCAAAATTCGTCATATCCAGTGTATGGAATAGCTCTGTACCTCAATAAATCTCAGATCTGGGTGGTATGTAACAGGTCTGTCCAGTCAAAATTCGTCATCTCCAGTGTATGGAATAGCTCTGTACCCCAATAAATCTCACCTCTGGGTGATATCTAACAGGTCTGTCCAGTCAAAATTCGTCATCTCCAGTGTATGGAATAGCTCTGTACCTCAATAAATCTCACCTCTGGGTGATATCTAACAGGTCTGTCCAGTCAAAATTCGTCATCTCCAGTGTATGGAATAGCTCTGTACCTCAATAAATCTCACCTCTGGGTGATATGTAACAGGTCTGTCCAGTCAAAATTCGTCATATCCAGTGTATGGAATAGCTCTGTACCTCAATAAATCTCAGATCTGGGTGGTATGTAACAGGTCTGTCCAGTCAAAATTCGTCATCTCCAGTGTATGGAATAGCTCTGTACCTCAATAAATCTCACCTCTGGGTGATATGTAACATGTCTGTCCAGTCAAAATTCGTCATATCCAGTGTATGGAATAGCTCTGTACCTCAATAAATCTCACATCTGGATGATAAGTAACAGGTCTGTCCAGTCAAAATTCGTCATCTCCAGTGTATGGAATAGCTCTGTACCTCAATAAATCTCACCTCTGGGTGATATGTAACAGGTCTGTCCAGTCAAAATTCGTCATCTCCAGTGTATGGAATAGCTCTGTACCTCAATAAATCTCACCTCTGGGTGATATGTAACAGGTCTTTCCAGTCAAAATTCGTCATCTCCAGTGTATGGAATAGCTCTGTACCTCAAAAAATCTCACCTCTGGGTGATATGTAACAGGTCTGTCCAGTCAAAATTCGTCATCTCCAGTGTATGGAATAGCTCTGTACCTCAATAAATCTCACCTCTGGGTGATATGTAACAGGTCTCTCCAGTCAAAATTCGTCATATCCAGTGTATGGAATAGCTCTGTACCTCAATAAATCTCACATCTGGATGATCTGTAACAGGTCTGTCCAGTCAAAATTCGTCATCTCCAGTGTATGGAATAGCTCTGTACCTCAATAAATCTCAGATCTGGGTGGTATGTAACAGGTCTGTCCAGTCAAAATTCGTCATATCCAGTGTATGGAATAGCTCTGTACCTCAATAAATCTCACCTCTGGGTGATATGTAACAGGTCTGTCCAGTCAAAATTCGTCATATCCAGTGTATGGAATAGCTCTGTACCTCAATAAATCTCACATCTGGATGATATGTAACAGGTCTGTCCAGTCAAAATTCGTCATCTCCAGTGTATGGAATAGCTCTGTACCTCAATAAATCTCAGATCTGTGTGGTATGTAACAGGTCTGTCTAGTCAAAATTCGTCATGTCCAGTGTATGGAATAGCTCTGTACCTCAATAAATCTCACCTCTGGGTGATATGTAACAGGTCTGTCCAGTCAAAATTCGTCAGATCCAGTGTATGGAATAGCTCTGTACCTCAATAAATCTCACATCTGGGTGATATGTAACAGGTCTGTCCAGTCAAAATTCGTCATCTCCAGTGTATGGAATAGCTCTGTACCTCAATAAATCTCACCTCTGGGTGATATGTAACAGGTCTGTCCAGTCAAAATTCGTCATATCCAGTGTATGGAATAGCTCTGTACCTCAATAAATCTCACATCTGGGTGATATGTAACAGGTCTGTCCAGTCAAAATTCGTCATCTCCAGTGTATGGAATAGCTCTGTACCTCAATAAATCTCACCTCTGGGTGATATGTAACAGGTCTGTCCAGTCAAAATTCGTCATATCCAGTGTATGGAATAGCTCTGTACCTCAATAAATCTCACAACTGGGTGATATGTAACAGGTCTTTCCAGTCAAAATTCGTCATATCCAGTGTATGGAATAGCTCTGTACCTCAATAAATCTCAGATCTGGGTGGTATGTAACAGGTCTGTCCAGTCAAAATTCGTCATCTCCAGTGTATGGAATAGCTCTGTACCTCAATAAATCTCACCTCTGGGTGATATCTAACAGGTCTGTCCAGTCAAAATTCGTCATATCCAGTGTATGGAATAGCTCTGTACCTCAATAAATCTCACCTCTGGGTGATATCTAACAGGTCTGTCCAGTCAAAATTCGTCATCTCCAGTGTATGGAATAGCTCTGTACCTCAATAAATCTCACCTCTGGGTGATATGTAACAGGTCTGTCCAGTCAAAATTCGTCATATCCAGTGTATGGAATAGCTCTGTACCTCAATAAATCTCAGATCTGGGTGGTATGTAACAGGTCTGTCCAGTCAAAATTCGTCATCTCCAGTGTATGGAATAGCTCTGTACCTCAATAAATCTCACCTCTGGGTGATATGTAACATGTCTGTCCAGTCAAAATTCGTCATATCCAGTGTATGGAATAGCTCTGTACCTCAATAAATCTCACATCTGGATGATAAGTAACAGGTCTGTCCAGTCAAAATTCGTCATCTCCAGTGTATGGAATAGCTCTGTACCTCAATAAATCTCACCTCTGGGTGATATGTAACAGGTCTGTCCAGTCAAAATTCGTCATCTCCAGTGTATGGAATAGCTCTGTACCTCAATAAATCTCACCTCTGGGTGATATGTAACAGGTCTTTCCAGTCAAAATTCGTCATATCCAGTGTATGGAATAGCTCTGTACCTCAATAAATCTCACAACTGAGTGATATGTAACAGGTCTTTCCAGTCAAAATTCGTCATATCCAGTGTATGGAATAGCTCTGTACCTCAATAAATCTCAGATGTGGTTGGTATGTAACAGGTCTGTCCAGTCAAAATTCGTCATCTCCAGTGTATGGAATAGCTCTGTACCTCAATAAATCTCACCTCTGGGTGATATCTAACAGGTCTGTCCAGTCAAAATTCGTCATCTCCAGTGTATGGAATAGCTCTGTACCTCAATAAATCTCACCTCTGGGTGATATGTAACAGGTCTGTCCAGTCAAAATTCGTCATATCCAGTGTATGGAATAGCTCTGTACCTCAATAAATCTCAGATCTGGGTGGTATGTAACAGGTCTGTCCAGTCAAAATTCGTCATCTCCAGTGTATGGAATAGCTCTGTACCTCAATAAATCTCACCTCTGGGTGATATGTAACAGGTCTGTCCAGTCAAAATTCGTCATATCCAGTGTATGGAATAGCTCTGTACCTCAATAAATCTCACATCTGGATGATATGTAACAGGTCTGTCCAGTCAAAATTCGTCATCTCCAGTGTATGGAATAGCTCTGTACCTCAATAAATCTCACCTCTGGGTGATATGTAACAGGTCTATCCAGTCAAAATTCGTCATCTCCAGTGTATGGAATAGCTCTGTACCTCAATAAATCTCACCTCTGGGTGGTATGTAACAGATCTGTCCAGTCAAAATTCGTCATATCCAGTGTATGGAATAGCTCTGTACCTCAATAAATCTCAGATATGGGTGGTATGTAACAGGTCTGTCCAGTCAAAATTCGTCATCTCCAGTGTATGGAATAGCTCTGTACCTCAATAAATCTCACCTCTGGGTGATATGTAACAGGTCTGTCCAGTCAAAATTCGTCATATCCAGTGTATGGAATAGCTCTGTACCTCAATAAATCTCAGATCTGGGTGGTATGTAACAGGTCTGTCCAGTCAAAATTCGTCATATCCAGTGTATGGAATAGCTCTGTACCTCAATAAATCTCACCTCTGGGTGGTATGTAACAGGTCTGTCCAGTCAAAATTCGTCATCTCCAGTGTATGGAATAGCTCTGTACCTCAATAAATCTCAGATCTGGGTGGTATGTAACAGGTCTGTCCAGTCAAAATTCGTCATCTCCAGTGTATGGAATAGCTCTGTACCTCAATAAATCTCACCTCTGGGTGATATGTAACAGGTCTGTCCAGTCAAAATTCGTCATATCCAGTGTATGGAATAGCTCTGTACCTCAATAAATCTCACATCTGGATGATATGTAACAGGTCTGTCCAGTCAAAATTCGTCATCTCCAGTGTATGGAATAGCTCTGTACCTCAATAAATCTCAGATCTGGGTGGTATGTAACAGGTCTGTCTAGTCAAAATTCGTCATCTCCAGTGTATGGAATAGCTCTGTACCTCAATAAATCTCACCTCTGGGTGATATGTAACAGGTCTGTCCAGTCAAAATTCGTCAGATCCAGTGTATGGAATAGCTCTGTACCTCAATAAATCTCACATCTGGGTGATATGTAACAGGTCTGTCCAGTCAAAATTCGTCATCTCCAGTGTATGGAATAGCTCTGTACCTCAATAAATCTCACCTCTGGGTGATATGTAACAGGTCTGTCCAGTCAAAATTCGTCATATCCAGTGTATGGAATAGCTCTGTACCTCAATAAATCTCACATCTGGGTGATATGTAACAGGTCTGTCCAGTCAAAATTCGTCATCTCCAGTGTATGGAATAGCTCTGTACCTCAATAAATCTCACCTCTGGGTGATATGTAACAGGTCTGTCCAGTCAAAATTCGTCATATCCAGTGTATGGAATAGCTCTGTACCTCAATAAATCTCACAACTGGGTGATATGTAACAGGTCTTTCCAGTCAAAATTCGTCATATCCAGTGTATGGAATAGCTCTGTACCTCAATAAATCTCAGATCTGGGTGGTATGTAACAGGTCTGTCCAGTCAAAATTCGTCATCTCCAGTGTATGGAATAGCTCTGTACCTCAATAAATCTCACCTCTGGGTGATATCTAACAGGTCTGTCCAGTCAAAATTCGTCATCTCCAGTGTATGGAATAGCTCTGTACCTCAATAAATCTCACCTCTGGGTGATATCTAACAGGTCTGTCCAGTCAAAATTCGTCATCTCCAGTGTATGGAATAGCTCTGTACCTCAATAAATCTCACCTCTGGGTGATATGTAACAGGTCTGTCCAGTCAAAATTCGTCATATCCAGTGTATGGAATAGCTCTGTACCTCAATAAATCTCAGATCTGGGTGGTATGTAACAGGTCTGTCCAGTCAAAATTCGTCATCTCCAGTGTATGGAATAGCTCTGTACCTCAATAAATCTCACCTCTGGGTGATATGTAACATGTCTGTCCAGTCAAAATTCGTCATATCCAGTGTATGGAATAGCTCTGTACCTCAATAAATCTCACATCTGGATGATATGTAACAGGTCTGTCCAGTCAAAATTCGTCATCTCCAGTGTATGGAATAGCTCTGTACCTCAATAAATCTCACCTCTGGGTGATATGTAACAGGTCTGTCCAGTCAAAATTCGTCATCTCCAGTGTATGGAATAGCTCTGTACCTCAATAAATCTCACCTCTGGGTGATATGTAACAGGTCTGTCCAGTCAAAATTCGTCATATCCAGTGTATGGAATAGCTCTGTACCTCAATAAATCTCACAACTGAGTGATATGTAACAGGTCTTTCCAGTCAAAATTCGTCATATCCAGTGTATGGAATAGCTCTGTACCTCAATAAATCTCAGATGTGGGTGGTATGTAACAGGTCTGTCCAGTCAAAATTCGTCATCTCCAGTGTATGGAATAGCTCTGTACCTCAATAAATCTCACCTCTGGGTGATATCTAACAGGTCTGTCCAGTCAAAATTCGTCATCTCCAGTGTATGGAATAGCTCTGTACCTCAATAAATCTCACCTCTGGGTGATATGTAACAGGTCTGTCCAGTCAAAATTCGTCATATCCAGTGTATGGAATAGCTCTGTACCTCAATAAATCTCAGATCTGGGTGGTATGTAACAGGTCTGTCCAGTCAAAATTCGTCATCTCCAGTGTATGGAATAGCTCTGTACCTCAATAAATCTCACCTCTGGGTGATATGTAACAGGTCTGTCCAGTCAAAATTCGTCATATCCAGTGTATGGAATAGTTCTGTACCTCAATAAATCTCACATCTGGATGATATGTAACAGGTCTGTCCAGTCAAAATTCGTCATCTCCAGTGTATGGAATAGCTCTGTACCTCAATAAATCTCACCTCTGGGTGATATGTAACAGGTCTATCCAGTCAAAATTCGTCATCTCCAGTGTATGGAATAGCTCTGTACCTCAATAAATCTCACCTCTGGGTGGTATGTAACAGATCTGTCCAGTCAAAATTCGTCATATCCAGTGTATGGAATAGCTCTGTACCTCAATAAATCTCAGATATGGGTGGTATGTAACAGGTCTGTCCAGTCAAAATTCGTCATCTCCAGTGTATGGAATAGCTCTGTACCTCAATAAATCTCACCTCTGGGTGATATGTAACAGGTCTGTCCAGTCAAAATTCGTCATATCCAGTGTATGGAATAGCTCTGTACCTCAATAAATCTCAGATCTGGGTGGTATGTAACAGGTCTGTCCAGTCAAAATTCGTCATATCCAGTGTATGGAATAGCTCTGTACCTCAATAAATCTCACCTCTGTGTGGTATGTAACAGGTCTGTCCAGTCAAAATTCGTCATATCCAGTGTATGGAATAGCTCTGTACCTCAATAAATCTCAGATCTGGGTGGCATGTAACAGGTCTGTCCAGTCAAAATTCGTCATCTCCAGTGTATGGAATAGCTCTGTACCTCAATAAATCTCACCTCTGGGTGATATGTAACAGGTCTGTCCAGTCAAAATTCGTCATCTCCAGTGTATGGAATAGCTCTGTACCTCAATAAATCTCACCTCTGGGTGATATGTAACAGGTCTGTCCAGTCAAAATTCGTCATATCCAGTGTATGGAATAGCTCTGTACCTCAATAAATCTCAGATCTGGGTGGTATGTAACAGGTCTGTCCAGTCAAAATTCGTCATCTCCAGTGTATGGAATAGCTCTGTACCTCAATAAATCTCACCTCTGGGTGATATGTAACAGGTCTGTCCAGTCAAAATTCGTCATATCCAGTGTATGGAATAGCTCTGTACCTCAATAAATCTCACATCTGGGTGATATGTAACAGGTCTGTCCAGTCAAAATTCGTCATCTCCAGTGTATGGAATAGCTCTGTACCTCAATAAATCTCACCTCTGGGTGATATGTAACAGGTCTGTCGAGTCAAAATTCGTCATCTCCAGTGTATGGAATAGCTCTGTACCTCAATAAATCTCAGATCTGGGTGGTATGTAACAGGTCTGTCCAGTCAAAATTCGTCATATCCAGTGTATGGAATAGCTCTGTACCTCAATAAATCTCAGATCTGGGTGGTATGTAACAGGTCTGTCCAGTCAAAATTCGTCATCTCCAGTGTATGGAATAGCTCTGTACCTCAATAAATCTCACCTCTGGGTGATATGTAACAGGTCTGTCCAGTCAAAATTCGTCATATCCAGTGTATGGAATAGCTCTGTACCTCAATAAATCTCACATCTGGGTGATATGTAACAAGTCTTTCCAGTCAAAATTCGTCATATCCAGTGTATGGAATAGCTCTGTACCTCAATAAATCTCAGATCTGGGTGGTATGTAACAGGTCTGCCCAGTCAAAATTCGTCATATCCAGTGTATGGAATAGCTCTGTACCTCAATAAATCTCACATCTGGATGATATGTAACAGGTCTGTCCAGTCAAAATTCGTCATCTCCAGTGTATGGAATAGCTCTGTACCTCAATAAATCTCAGATCTGGGTGGTATGTAACAGGTCTGTCCAGTCAAAATTCGTCATCTCCAGTGTATGGAATAGCTCTGTACCTCAATAAATCTCACCTCTGGGTGATATGTAACAGGTCTGTCCAGTCAAAATTCGTCATATCCAGTGTATGGAATAGCTCTGTACCTCAATAAATCTCACATCTGGGTGATATGTAACAGGTCTGTCCAGTCAAAATTCGTCATCTCCAGTGTATGGAATAGCTCTGTACCTCAATAAATCTCACCTCTGGGTGATATGTAACAGGTCTGTCCAGTCAAAATTCGTCATATCCAGTGTATGGAATAGCTCTGTACCTCAATAAATCTCACAACTGGGTGATATGTAACAGGTCTTTCCAGTCAAAATTCGTCATATCCAGTGTATGGAATAGCTCTGTACCTCAATAAATCTCAGATCTGGGTGGTATGTAACAGGTCTGTCCAGTCAAAATTCGTCATCTCCAGTGTATGGAATAGCTCTGTACCTCAATAAATCTCACCTCTGGGTGATATCTAACAGGTCTGTCCAGTCAAAATTCGTCATCTCCAGTGTATGGAATAGCTCTGTACCTCAATAAATCTCACCTCTGGGTGATATCTAACAGGTCTGTCCAGTCAAAATTCGTCATCTCCAGTGTATGGAATAGCTCTGTACCTCAATAAATCTCACCTCTGGGTGATATGTAACAGGTCTGTCCAGTCAAAATTCGTCATATCCAGTGTATGGAATAGCTCTGTACCTCAATAAATCTCAGATCTGGGTGGTATGTAACAGGTCTGTCCAGTCAAAATTCGTCATCTCCAGTGTATGGAATAGCTTTGTACCTCAATAAATCTCACCTCTGGGTGATATGTAACAGGTCTGTCCAGTCAAAATTCGTCATATCCAGTGTATGGAATAGCTCTGTACCTCAATAAATCTCACATCTGGATGATATGTAACAGGTCTGTCCAGTCAAAATTCGTCATCTCCAGTGTATGGAATAGCTCTGTACCTCAATAAATCTCACCTCTGGGTGATATGTAACAGGTCTGTCCAGTCAAAATTCGTCATCTCCAGTGTATGGAATAGCTCTGTACCTCAATAAATCTCACCTCTGGGTGATATGTAACAGGTCTGTCCAGTCAAAATTCGTCATATCCAGTGTATGGAATAGCTCTGTACCTCAATAAATCTCACAACTGGGTGATATGTAACAGGTCTTTCCAGTCAAAATTCGTCATATCCAGTGTATGGAATAGCTCTGTACCTCAATAAATCTCAGATCTGGGTGGTATGTAACAGGTCTGTCCAGTCAAAATTCGTCATCTCCAGTGTATGGAATAGCTCTGTACCTCAATAAATCTCACCTCTGGGTGATATGTAACAGGTCTGTCCAGTCAAAATTCGTCATCTCCAGTGTATGGAATAGCTCTGTACCTCAATAAATCTCACCTCTGGGTGATATGTAACAGGTCTGTCCAGTCAAAATTCGTCATATCCAGTGTATGGAATAGCTCTGTACCTCAATAAATCTCAGATCTGGGTGGTATGTAACAGGTCTGTCCAGTCAAAATTCGTCATCTCCAGTGTATGGAATAGCTCTGTACCTCAATAAATCTCACCTCTGGGTGATATGTAACAGGTCTGTCCAGTCAAAATTCGTCATATCCAGTGTATGGAATAGCTCTGTACCTCAATAAATCTCACATCTGGATGATATGTAACAGGTCTGTCCAGTCAAAATTCGTCATCTCCAGTGTATGGAATAGCTCTGTACCTCAATAAATCTCACCTCTGGGTGATATGTAACAGGTCTGTCCAGTCAAAATTCGTCATCTCCAGTGTATGGAATAGCTCTGTACCTCAATAAATCTCACCTCTGGGTGGTATGTAACAGATCTGTCCAGTCAAAATTCGTCATATCCAGTGTATGGAATAGCTCTGTACCTCAATAAATCTCAGATCTGGGTGGTATGTAACAGGTCTGTCCAGTCAAAATTCGTCATCTCCAGTGTATGGAATAGCTCTGTACCTCAATAAATCTCACCTCTGGGTGATATGTAACAGGTCTGTCCAGTCAAAATTCGTCATATCCAGTGTATAGAATAGCTCTGTACCTCAATAAATCTCAGATCTGGGTGGTATGTAACAGGTCTGTCCAGTCAAAATTCGTCATATCCAGTGTATGGAATAGCTCTGTACCTCAATAAATCTCACCTCTGGGTGGTATGTAACAGGTCTGTCCAGTCAAAATTCGTCATATCCAGTGTATGGAATAGCTCTGTACCTCAATAAATCTCAGATCTGGGTGGCATGTAACAGGTCTGTCCAGTCAAAATTCGTCATCTCCAGTGTATGGAATAGCTCTGTACCTCAATAAATCTCACCTCTGGGTGATATGTAACAGGTCTGTCCAGTCAAAATTCGTCATCTCCAGTGTATGGAATAGCTCTGTACCTCAATAAATCTCACCTCTGGGTGATATGTAACAGGTCTGTCCAGTCAAAATTCGTCATCTCCAGTGTATGGAATAGCTCTGTACCTCAATAAATCTCAGATCTGGGTGGTATGTAACAGGTCTGTCCAGTCAAAATTCGTCATCTCCAGTGTATGGAATAGCTCTGTACCTCAATAAATCTCACCTCTGGGTGATATGTAACAGGTCTGTCCAGTCAAAATTCGTCATATCCAGTGTATGGAATAGCTCTGTACCTCAATAAATCTCACATCTGGGTGATATGTAACAGGTCTGTCCAGTCAAAATTCGTCATCTCCAGTGTATGGAATAGCTCTGTACCTCAATAAATCTCACCTCTGGGTGATATGTAACAGGTCTGTCCAGTCAAAATTCGTCATCTCCAGTGTATGGAATAGCTCTGTACCTCAATAAATCTCACCTCTGGGTGGTATGTAACAGGTCTGTCCAGTCAAAATTCGTCATATCCAGTGTATGGAATAGCTCTGTACCTCAATAAATCTCAGATCTGGGTGGTATGTAACAGGTCTGTCCAGTCAAAATTCGTCATCTCCAGTGTATGGAATAGCTCTGTACCTCAATAAATCTCACCTCTGGGTGATATGTAACAGGTCTGTACAGTCAAAATTCGTCATATCCAGTGTATGGAATAGCTCTGTACCTCAATAAATCTCACATCTGGGTGATATGTAACAAGTCTTTCCAGTCAAAATTCGTCATATCCAGTGTATGGAATAGCTCTGTACCTCAATAAATCTCAGATCTGGGTGGTATGTAACAGGTCTGCCCAGTCAAAATTCGTCATATCCAGTGTATGGAATAGCTCTGTACCTCAATAAATCTCACATCTGGATGATATGTAACAGGTCTGTCCAGTCAAAATTCGTCATCTCCAGTGTATGGAATAGCTCTGTACCTCAATAAATCTCAGATCTGGGTGGTATGTAACAGGTCTGTCCAGTCAAAATTCGTCATCTCCAGTGTATGGAATAGCTCTGTACCTCAATAAATCTCACCTCTGGGTGATATGTAACAGGTCTGTCCAGTCAAAATTCGTCATATCCAGTGTATGGAATAGCTCTGTACCTCAATAAATCTCACATCTGGGTGATATGTAACAGGTCTGTCCAGTCAAAATTCGTCATCTCCAGTGTATGGAATAGCTCTGTACCTCAATAAATCTCACCTCTGGGTGATATGTAACAGGTCTGTCCAGTCAAAATTCGTCATATCCAGTGTATGGAATAGCTCTGTACCTCAATAAATCTCACAACTGGGTGATATGTAACAGGTCTTTCCAGTCAAAATTCGTCATATCCAGTGTATGGAATAGCTCTGTACCTCAATAAATCTCAGATCTGGGTGGTATGTAACAGGTCTGTCCAGTCAAAATTCGTCATCTCCAGTGTATGGAATAGCTCTGTACCTCAATAAATCTCACCTCTGGGTGATATCTAACAGGTCTGTCCAGTCAAAATTCGTCATCTCCAGTGTATGGAATAGCTCTGTACCTCAATAAATCTCACCTCTGGGTGATATCTAACAGGTCTGTCCAGTCAAAATTCGTCATCTCCAGTGTATGGAATAGCTCTGTACCTCAATAAATCTCACCTCTGGGTGATATGTAACAGGTCTGTCCAGTCAAAATTCGTCATATCCAGTGTATGGAATAGCTCTGTACCTCAATAAATCTCAGATCTGGGTGGTATGTAACAGGTCTGTCCAGTCAAAATTCGTCATCTCCAGTGTATGGAATAGCTCTGTACCTCAATAAATCTCACCTCTGGGTGATATGTAACAGGTCTGTCCAGTCAAAATTCGTCATATCCAGTGTATGGAATAGCTCTGTACCTCAATAAATCTCACATCTGGATGATATGTAACAGGTCTGTCCAGTCAAAATTCGTCATCTCCAGTGTATGGAATAGCTCTGTACCTCAATAAATCTCACCTCTGGGTGATATGTAACAGGTCTGTCCAGTCAAAATTCGTCATCTCCAGTGTATGGAATAGCTCTGTACCTCAATAAATCTCACCTCTGGGTGATATGTAACAGGTCTGTCCAGTCAAAATTCGTCATATCCAGTGTATGGAATAGCTCTGTACCTCAATAAATCTCACAACTGGGTGATATGTAACAGGTCTTTCCAGTCAAAATTCGTCATATCCAGTGTATGGAATAGCTCTGTACCTCAATAAATCTCAGATCTGGGTGGTATGTAACAGGTCTGTCCAGTCAAAATTCGTCATCTCCAGTGTATGGAATAGCTCTGTACCTCAATAAATCTCACCTCTGGGTGATATGTAACAGGTCTGTCCAGTCAAAATTCGTCATCTCCAGTGTATGGAATAGCTCTGTACCTCAATAAATCTCACCTCTGGGTGATATGTAACAGGTCTGTCCAGTCAAAATTCGTCATATCCATTGTATGGAATAGCTCTGTACCTCAATAAATCTCAGATCTGGGTGGTATGTAACAGGTCTGTCCAGTCAAAATTCGTCATCTCCAGTGTATGGAATAGCTCTGTACCTCAATAAATCTCACCTCTGGGTGATATGTAACAGGTCTGTCCAGTCAAAATTCGTCATATCCAGTGTATGGAATAGCTCTGTACCTCAATAAATCTCACATCTGGATGATATGTAACAGGTCTGTCCAGTCAAAATTCGTCATCTCCAGTGTATGGAATAGCTCTGTACCTCAATAAATCTCACCTCTGGGTGATATGTAACAGGTCTGTCCAGTCAAAATTCGTCATCTCCAGTGTATGGAATAGCTCTGTACCTCAATAAATCTCACCTCTGGGTGGTATGTAACAGATCTGTCCAGTCAAAATTCGTCATATCCAGTGTATGGAATAGCTCTGTACCTCAATAAATCTCAGATCTGGGTGGTATGTAACAGGTCTGTCCAGTCAAAATTCGTCATCTCCAGTGTATGGAATAGCTCTGTACCTCAATAAATCTCACCTCTGGGTGATATGTAACAGGTCTGTCCAGTCAAAATTCGTCATATCCAGTGTATAGAATAGCTCTGTACCTCAATAAATCTCAGATCTGGGTGGTATGTAACAGGTCTGTCCAGTCAAAATTCGTCATATCCAGTGTATGGAATAGCTCCGTACCTCAATAAATCTCACCTCTGGGTGGTATGTAACAGGTCTGTCCAGTCAAAATTCGTCATATCCAGTGTATGGAATAGCTCTGTACCTCAATAAATCTCAGATCTGGGTGGCATGTAACAGGTCTGTCCAGTCAAAATTCGTCATCTCCAGTGTATGGAATAGCTCTGTACCTCAATAAATCTCACCTCTGGGTGATATGTAACAGGTCTGTCCAGTCAAAATTCGTCATCTCCAGTGTATGGAATAGCTCTGTACCTCAATAAATCTCACCTCTGGGTGATATGTAACAGGTCTGTCCAGTCAAAATTCGTCATATCCAGTGTATGGAATAGCTCTGTACCTCAATAAATCTCAGATCTGGGTGGTATGTAACAGGTCTGTCCAGTCAAAATTCGTCATCTCCAGTGTATGGAATAGCTCTGTACCTCAATAAATCTCACCTCTGGGTGATATGTAACAGGTCTGTCCAGTCAAAATTCGTCATATCCAGTGTATGGAATAGCTCTGTACCTCAATAAATCTCACATCTGGGTGATATGTAACAGGTCTGTCCAGTCAAAATTCGTCATCTCCAGTGTATGGAATAGCTCTGTACCTCAATAAATCTCACCTCTGGGTGATATGTAACAGGTCTGTCCAGTCAAAATTCGTCATCTCCAGTGTATGGAATAGCTCTGTACCTCAATAAATCTCACCTCTGGGTGGTATGTAACAGGTCTGTCCAGTCAAAATTCGTCATATCCAGTGTATGGAATAGCTCTGTACCTCAATAAATCTCAGATCTGGGTGGTATGTAACAGGTCTGTCCAGTCAAAATTCGTCATCTCCAGTGTATGGAATAGCTCTGTACCTCAATAAATCTCACCTCTGGGTGATATGTAACAGGTCTGTCCAGTCAAAATTCGTCATCTCCAGTGTATGGAATAGCTCTGTACCTCAATAAATCTCACCTCTGGGTGATATGTAACAGGTCTGTCCAGTCAAAATTCGTCATATCCAGTGTATGGAATAGCTCTGTACCTCAATAAATCTCACAACTGGGTGATATGTAACAGGTCTTTCCAGTCAAAATTCGTCATATCCAGTGTATGGAATAGCTCTGTACCTCAATAAATCTCAGATCTGGGTGGTATGTAACAGGTCTGTCCAGTCAAAATTCGTCATCTCCAGTGTATGGAATAGCTCTGTACCTCAATAAATCTCACCTCTGGGTGATATGTAACAGGTCTGTCCAGTCAAAATTCGTCATCTCCAGTGTATGGAATAGCTCTGTACCTCAATAAATCTCACCTCTGGGTGATATGTAACAGGTCTGTCCAGTCAAAATTCGTCATATCCAGTGTATGGAATAGCTCTGTACCTCAATAAATCTCAGATCTGGGTGGTATGTAACAGGTCTGTCCAGTCAAAATTCGTCATCTCCAGTGTATGGAATAGCTCTGTACCTCAATAAATCTCACCTCTGGGTGATATGTAACAGGTCTGTCCAGTCAAAATTCGTCATATCCAGTGTATGGAATAGCTCTGTACCTCAATAAATCTCACATCTGGATGATATGTAACAGGTCTGTCCAGTCAAAATTCGTCATCTCCAGTGTATGGAATAGCTCTGTACCTCAATAAATCTCACCTCTGGGTGATATGTAACAGGTCTGTCCAGTCAAAATTCGTCATCTCCAGTGTATGGAATAGCTCTGTACCTCAATAAATCTCACCTCTGGGTGGTATGTAACAGATCTGTCCAGTCAAAATTCGTCATATCCAGTGTATGGAATAGCTCTGTACCTCAATAAATCTCAGATCTGGGTGGTATGTAACAGGTCTGTCCAGTCAAAATTCGTCATCTCCAGTGTATGGAATAGCTCTGTACCTCAATAAATCTCACCTCTGGGTGATATGTAACAGGTCTGTCCAGTCAAAATTCGTCATATCCAGTGTATAGAATAGCTCTGTACCTCAATAAATCTCAGATCTGGGTGGTATGTAACAGGTCTGTCCAGTCAAAATTCGTCATATCCAGTGTATGGAATAGCTCTGTACCTCAATAAATCTCACCTCTGGGTGGTATGTAACAGGTCTGTCCAGTCAAAATTCGTCATATCCAGTGTATGGAATAGCTCTGTACCTCAATAAATCTCAGATCTGGGTGGCATGTAACAGGTCTGTCCAGTCAAAATTCGTCATCTCCAGTGTATGGAATAGCTCTGTACCTCAATAAATCTCACCTCTGGGTGATATGTAACAGGTCTGTCCAGTCAAAATTCGTCATCTCCAGTGTATGGAATAGCTCTGTACCTCAATAAATCTCACCTCTGGGTGATATGTAACAGGTCTGTCCAGTCAAAATTCGTCATCTCCAGTGTATGGAATAGCTCTGTACCTCAATAAATCTCAGATCTGGGTGGTATGTAACAGGTCTGTCCAGTCAAAATTCGTCATCTCCAGTGTATGGAATAGCTCTGTACCTCAATAAATCTCACCTCTGGGTGATATGTAACAGGTCTGTCCAGTCAAAATTCGTCATATCCAGTGTATGGAATAGCTCTGTACCTCAATAAATCTCACATCTGGGTGATATGTAACAGGTCTGTCCAGTCAAAATTCGTCATCTCCAGTGTATGGAATAGCTCTGTACCTCAATAAATCTCACCTCTGGGTGATATGTAACAGGTCTGTCCAGTCAAAATTCGTCATCTCCAGTGTATGGAATAGCTCTGTACCTCAATAAATCTCACCTCTGGGTGGTATGTAACAGGTCTGTCCAGTCAAAATTCGTCATATCCAGTGTATGGAATAGCTCTGTACCTCAATAAATCTCAGATCTGGGTGGTATGTAACAGGTCTGTCCAGTCAAAATTCGTCATCTCCAGTGTATGGAATAGCTCTGTACCTCAATAAATCTCACCTCTGGGTGATATGTAACAGGTCTGTACAGTCAAAATTCGTCATATCCAGTGTATGGAATAGCTCTGTACCTCAATAAATCTCACATCTGGGTGATATGTAACAAGTCTTTCCAGTCAAAATTCGTCATATCCAGTGTATGGAATAGCTCTGTACCTCAATAAATCTCAGATCTGGGTGGTATGTAACAGGTCTGCCCAGTCAAAATTCGTCATATCCAGTGTATGGAATAGCTCTGTACCTCAATAAATCTCACATCTGGATGATATGTAACAGGTCTGTCCAGTCAAAATTCGTCATATCCAGTGTATAGAATAGCTCTGTACCTCAATAAATCTCAGATCTGGGTGGTATGTAACAGGTCTGTCCAGTCAAAATTCGTCATATCCAGTGTATGGAATAGCTCTGTACCTCAATAAATCTCACCTCTGGGTGGTATGTAACAGGTCTGTCCAGTCAAAATTCGTCATATCCAGTGTATGGAATAGCTCTGTACCTCAATAAATCTCAGATCTGGGTGGCATGTAACAGGTCTGTCCAGTCAAAATTCGTCATCTCCAGTGTATGGAATAGCTCTGTACCTCAATAAATCTCACCTCTGGGTGATATGTAACAGGTCTGTCCAGTCAAAATTCGTCATCTCCAGTGTATGGAATAGCTCTGTACCTCAATAAATCTCACCTCTGGGTGATATGTAACAGGTCTGTCCAGTCAAAATTCGTCATCTCCAGTGTATGGAATAGCTCTGTACCTCAATAAATCTCAGATCTGGGTGGTATGTAACAGGTCTGTCCAGTCAAAATTCGTCATCTCCAGTGTATGGAATAGCTCTGTACCTCAATAAATCTCACCTCTGGGTGATATGTAACAGGTCTGTCCAGTCAAAATTCGTCATATCCAGTGTATGGAATAGCTCTGTACCTCAATAAATCTCACATCTGGGTGATATGTAACAGGTCTGTCCAGTCAAAATTCGTCATCTCCAGTGTATGGAATAGCTCTGTACCTCAATAAATCTCACCTCTGGGTGATATGTAACAGGTCTGTCCAGTCAAAATTCGTCATCTCCAGTGTATGGAATAGCTCTGTACCTCAATAAATCTCACCTCTGGGTGGTATGTAACAGGTCTGTCCAGTCAAAATTCGTCATATCCAGTGTATGGAATAGCTCTGTACCTCAATAAATCTCAGATCTGGGTGGTATGTAACAGGTCTGTCCAGTCAAAATTCGTCATCTCCAGTGTATGGAATAGCTCTGTACCTCAATAAATCTCACCTCTGGGTGATATGTAACAGGTCTGTACAGTCAAAATTCGTCATATCCAGTGTATGGAATAGCTCTGTACCTCAATAAATCTCACATCTGGGTGATATGTAACAAGTCTTTCCAGTCAAAATTCGTCATATCCAGTGTATGGAATAGCTCTGTACCTCAATAAATCTCAGATCTGGGTGGTATGTAACAGGTCTGCCCAGTCAAAATTCGTCATATCCAGTGTATGGAATAGCTCTGTACCTCAATAAATCTCACATCTGGATGATATGTAACAGGTCTGTCCAGTCAAAATTCGTCATCTCCAGTGTATGGAATAGCTCTGTACCTCAATAAATCTCAGATCTGGGTGGTATGTAACAGGTCTGTCCAGTCAAAATTCGTCATCTCCAGTGTATGGAATAGCTCTGTACCTCAATAAATCTCACCTCTGGGTGATATGTAACAGGTCTGTCCAGTCAAAATTCGTCATATCCAGTGTATGGAATAGCTCTGTACCTCAATAAATCTCACATCTGGGTGATATGTAACAGGTCTGTCCAGTCAAAATTCGTCATCTCCAGTGTATGGAATAGCTCTGTACCTCAATAAATCTCACCTCTGGGTGATATGTAACAGGTCTGTCCAGTCAAAATTCGTCATATCCAGTGTATGGAATAGCTCTGTACCTCAATAAATCTCACAACTGGGTGATATGTAACAGGTCTTTCCAGTCAAAATTCGTCATATCCAGTGTATGGAATAGCTCTGTACCTCAATAAATCTCAGATCTGGGTGGTATGTAACAGGTCTGTCCAGTCAAAATTCGTCATCTCCAGTGTATGGAATAGCTCTGTACCTCAATAAATCTCACCTCTGGGTGATATCTAACAGGTCTGTCCAGTCAAAATTCGTCATCTCCAGTGTATGGAATAGCTCTGTACCTCAATAAATCTCACCTCTGGGTGATATCTAACAGGTCTGTCCAGTCAAAATTCGTCATCTCCAGTGTATGGAATAGCTCTGTACCTCAATAAATCTCACCTCTGGGTGATATGTAACAGGTCTGTCCAGTCAAAATTCGTCATATCCAGTGTATGGAATAGCTCTGTACCTCAATAAATCTCAGATCTGGGTGGTATGTAACAGGTCTGTCCAGTCAAAATTCGTCATCTCCAGTGTATGGAATAGCTCTGTACCTCAATAAATCTCACCTCTGGGTGATATGTAACAGGTCTGTCCAGTCAAAATTCGTCATATCCAGTGTATGGAATAGCTCTGTACCTCAATAAATCTCACATCTGGATGATATGTAACAGGTCTGTCCAGTCAAAATTCGTCATCTCCAGTGTATGGAATAGCTCTGTACCTCAATAAATCTCACCTCTGGGTGATATGTAACAGGTCTGTCCAGTCAAAATTCGTCATCTCCAGTGTATGGAATAGCTCTGTACCTCAATAAATCTCACCTCTGGGTGGTATGTAACAGGTCTGTCCAGTCAAAATTCGTCATATCCAGTGTATGGAATAGCTCTGTACCTCAATAAATCTCAGATCTGGGTGGTATGTAACAGGTCTGTCCAGTCAAAATTCGTCATCTCCAGTGTATGGAATAGCTCTGTACCTCAATAAATCTCACCTCTGGGTGATATGTAACAGGTCTGTACAGTCAAAATTCGTCATATCCAGTGTATGGAATAGCTCTGTACCTCAATAAATCTCACATCTGGGTGATATGTAACAAGTCTTTCCAGTCAAAATTCGTCATATCCAGTGTATGGAATAGCTCTGTACCTCAATAAATCTCAGATCTGGGTGGTATGTAACAGGTCTGCCCAGTCAAAATTCGTCATATCCAGTGTATGGAATAGCTCTGTACCTCAATAAATCTCACATCTGGATGATATGTAACAGGTCTGTCCAGTCAAAATTCGTCATCTCCAGTGTATGGAATAGCTCTGTACCTCAATAAATCTCAGATCTGGGTGGTATGTAACAGGTCTGTCCAGTCAAAATTCGTCATATCCAGTGTATGGAATAGCTCTGTACCTCAATAAATCTCACAACTGGGTGATATGTAACAGGTCTTTCCAGTCAAAATTCGTCATATCCAGTGTATGGAATAGCTCTGTACCTCAATAAATCTCAGATCTGGGTGGTATGTAACAGGTCTGTCCAGTCAAAATTCGTCATCTCCAGTGTATGGAATAGCTCTGTACCTCAATAAATCTCACCTCTGGGTGATATCTAACAGGTCTGTCCAGTCAAAATTCGTCATCTCCAGTGTATGGAATAGCTCTGTACCTCAATAAATCTCACCTCTGGGTGATATCTAACAGGTCTGTCCAGTCAAAATTCGTCATCTCCAGTGTATGGAATAGCTCTGTACCTCAATAAATCTCACCTCTGGGTGATATGTAACAGGTCTGTCCAGTCAAAATTCGTCATATCCAGTGTATGGAATAGCTCTGTACCTCAATAAATCTCAGATCTGGGTGGTATGTAACAGGTCTGTCCAGTCAAAATTCGTCATCTCCAGTGTATGGAATAGCTCTGTACCTCAATAAATCTCACCTCTGGGTGATATGTAACAGGTCTGTCCAGTCAAAATTCGTCATATCCAGTGTATGGAATAGCTCTGTACCTCAATAAATCTCACATCTGGATGATATGTAACAGGTCTGTCCAGTCAAAATTCGTCATCTCCAGTGTATGGAATAGCTCTGTACCTCAATAAATCTCACCTCTGGGTGATATGTAACAGGTCTGTCCAGTCAAAATTCGTCATCTCCAGTGTATGGAATAGCTCTGTACCTCAATAAATCTCACCTCTGGGTGATATGTAACAGGTCTGTCCAGTCAAAATTCGTCATATCCAGTGTATGGAATAGCTCTGTACCTCAATAAATCTCACAACTGGGTGATATGTAACAGGTCTTTCCAGTCAAAATTCGTCATATCCAGTGTATGGAATAGCTCTGTACCTCAATAAATCTCAGATCTGGGTGGTATGTAACAGGTCTGTGCAGTCAAAATTCGTCATCTCCAGTGTATGGAATAGCTCTGTACCTCAATAAATCTCACCTCTGGGTGATATGTAACAGGTCTGTCCAGTCAAAATTCGTCATCTCCAGTGTATGGAATAGCTCTGTACCTCAATAAATCTCACCTCTCGGTGATATGTAACAGGTCTGTCCAGTCAAAATTCGTCATATCCATTGTATGGAATAGCTCTGTACCTCAATAAATCTCAGATCTGGGTGGTATGTAACAGGTCTGTCCAGTCAAAATTCGTCATCTCCAGTGTATGGAATAGCTCTGTACCTCAATAAATCTCACCTCTGGGTGATATGTAACAGGTCTGTCCAGTCAAAATTCGTCATATCCAGTGTATGGAATAGCTCTGTACCTCAATAAATCTCACATCTGGATGATATGTAACAGGTCTGTCCAGTCAAAATTCGTCATCTCCAGTGTATGGAATAGCTCTGTACCTCAATAAATCTCACCTCTGGGTGATATGTAACAGGTCTGTCCAGTCAAAATTCGTCATCTCCAGTGTATGGAATAGCTCTGTACCTCAATAAATCTCACCTCTGGGTGGTATGTAACAGATCTGTCCAGTCAAAATTCGTCATATCCAGTGTATGGAATAGCTCTGTACCTCAATAAATCTCAGATCTGGGTGGTATGTAACAGGTCTGTCCAGTCAAAATTCGTCATCTCCAGTGTATGGAATAGCTCTGTACCTCAATAAATCTCACCTCTGGGTGATATGTAACAGGTCTGTCCAGTCAAAATTCGTCATATCCAGTGTATAGAATAGCTCTGTACCTCAATAAATCTCAGATCTGGGTGGTATGTAACAGGTCTGTCCAGTCAAAATTCGTCATATCCAGTGTATGGAATAGCTCCGTACCTCAATAAATCTCACCTCTGGGTGGTATGTAACAGGTCTGTCCAGTCAAAATTCGTCATATCCAGTGTATGGAATAGCTCTGTACCTCAATAAATCTCAGATCTGGGTGGCATGTAACAGGTCTGTCCAGTCAAAATTCGTCATCTCCAGTGTATGGAATAGCTCTGTACCTCAATAAATCTCACCTCTGGGTGATATGTAACAGGTCTGTCCAGTCAAAATTCGTCATCTCCAGTGTATGGAATAGCTCTGTACCTCAATAAATCTCACCTCTGGGTGATATGTAACAGGTCTGTCCAGTCAAAATTCGTCATATCCAGTGTATGGAATAGCTCTGTACCTCAATAAATCTCAGATCTGGGTGGTATGTAACAGGTCTGTCCAGTCAAAATTCGTCATCTCCAGTGTATGGAATAGCTCTGTACCTCAATAAATCTCACCTCTGGGTGATATGTAACAGGTCTGTCCAGTCAAAATTCGTCATATCCAGTGTATGGAATAGCTCTGTACCTCAATAAATCTCACATCTGGGTGATATGTAACAGGTCTGTCCAGTCAAAATTCGTCATCTCCAGTGTATGGAATAGCTCTGTACCTCAATAAATCTCACCTCTGGGTGATATGTAACAGGTCTGTCCAGTCAAAATTCGTCATCTCCAGTGTATGGAATAGCTCTGTACCTCAATAAATCTCACCTCTGGGTGGTATGTAACAGGTCTGTCCAGTCAAAATTCGTCATATCCAGTGTATGGAATAGCTCTGTACCTCAATAAATCTCAGATCTGGGTGGTATGTAACAGGTCTGTCCAGTCAAAATTCGTCATCTCCAGTGTATGGAATAGCTCTGTACCTCAATAAATCTCACCTCTGGGTGCTATGTAACAGGTCTGTCCAGTCAAAATTCGTCATATCCAGTGTATGGAATAGCTCTGTACCTCAATAAATCTCAGATCTGGGTGGTATGTAACAGGTCTGTCCAGTCAAAATTCGTCATCTCCAGTGTATGGAATAGCTCTGTACCTCAATAAATCTCACCTCTGGGTGATATGTAACAGGTCTGTCCAGTCAAAATTCGTCATATCCAGTGTATGGAATAGCTCTGTACCTCAATAAATCTCACATCTGGATGATATGTAACAGGTCTGTCCAGTCAAAATTCGTCATCTCCAGTGTATGGAATAGCTCTGTACCTCAATAAATCTCACCTCTGGGTGATATGTAACAGGTCTGTCCAGTCAAAATTCGTCATCTCCAGTGTATGGAATAGCTCTGTACCTCAATAAATCTCACCTCTGGGTGATATGTAACAGGTCTGTCCAGTCAAAATTCGTCATATCCAGTGTATGGAATAGCTCTGTACCTCAATAAATCTCACAACTGGGTGATATGTAACAGGTCTTTCCAGTCAAAATTCGTCATATCCAGTGTATGGAATAGCTCTGTACCTCAATAAATCTCAGATCTGGGTGGTATGTAACAGGTCTGTCCAGTCAAAATTCGTCATCTCCAGTGTATGGAATAGCTCTGTACCTCAATAAATCTCACCTCTGGGTGATATCTAACAGGTCTGTCCAGTCAAAATTCGTCATCTCCAGTGTATGGAATAGCTCTGTACCTCAATAAATCTCACCTCTGGGTGATATGTAACAGGTCTGTCCAGTCAAAATTCGTCATATCCAGTGTATGGAATAGCTCTGTACCTCAATAAATCTGAGATCTGGGTGGTATGTAACAGGTCTGTCCAGTCAAAATTCGTCATCTCCAGTGTATGGAATAGCTCTGTACCTCAATAAATCTCACCTCTGGGTGATATGTAACAGGTCTGTCCAGTCAAAATTCGTCATATCCAGTGTATGGAATAGCTCTGTACCTCAATAAATCTCACATCTGGATGATATGTAACAGGTCTGTCCAGTCAAAATTCGTCATCTCCAGTGTATGGAATAGCTCTGTACCTCAATAAATCTCACCTCTGGGTGATATGTAACAGGTCTGTCCAGTCAAAATTCGTCATCTCCAGTGTATGGAATAGCTCTGTACCTCAATAAATCTCACCTCTGGGTGGTATGTAACAGGTCTGTCCAGTCAAAATTCGTCATCTCCAGTGTATGGAATAGCTCTGTACCTCAATAAATCTCACCTCTGGGTGATATGTAACAGGTCTGTCCAGTCAAAATTCGTCATATCCAGTGTATGGAATAGCTCTGTACCTCAATAAATCTCAGATCTGGGTGGTATGTAACAGGTCTGTCCAGTCAAAATTCGTCATATCCAGTGTATGGAATAGCTCTGTACCTCAATAAATCTCACCTCTGGGTGGTATGTAACAGGTCTGTCCAGTCAAAATTCGTCATATCCAGTGTATGGAATAGCTCTGTACCTCAATAAATCTCAGATCTGGGTGGCATGTAACAGGTCTGTCCAGTCAAAATTCGTCATCTCCAGTGTATGGAATAGCTCTGTACCTCAATAAATCTCACCTCTGGGTGATATGTAACAGGTCTGTCCAGTCAAAATTCGTCATCTCCAGTGTATGGAATAGCTCTGTACCTCAATAAATCTCACCTCTGGGTGATATGTAACAGGTCTGTCCAGTCAAAATTCGTCATATCCAGTGTATGGAATAGCTCTGTACCTCAATAAATCTCAGATCTGGGTGGTATGTAACAGGTCTGTCCAGTCAAAATTCGTCATCTCCAGTGTATGGAATAGCTCTGTACCTCAATAAATCTCACCTCTGGGTGATATGTAACAGGTCTGTCCAGTCAAAATTCGTCATATCCAGTGTATGGAATAGCTCTGTACCTCAATAAATCTCACATCTGGGTGGTATGTAACAGGTCTGTCCAGTCAAAATTCGTCATCTCCAGTGTATGGAATAGCTCTGTACCTCAATAAATCTCACCTCTGGGTGATATGTAACAGGTCTGTCCAGTCAAAATTCGTCATCTCCAGTGTATGGAATAGCTCTGTACCTCAATAAATCTTACCTCTGGGTGGTATGTAACAGGTCTGTCCAGTCAAAATTCGTCATATCCAGTGTATGGAATAGCTCTGTACCTCAATAAATCTCAGATCTGGGTGGTATGTAACAGGTCTGTCCAGTCAAAATTCGTCATCTCCAGTGTATGGAATAGCTCTGTACCTCAATAAATCTCACCTCTGGGTGATATGTAACAGGTCTGTCCAGTCAAAATTCGTCATATCCAGTGTATGGAATAGCTCTGTACCTCAATAAATCTCACATCTGGGTGATATGTAACAGGTCTTTCCAGTCAAAATTCGTCATATCCAGTGTATGGAATAGCTCTGTACCTCAATAAATCTCAGATCTGGGTGGTATGGAACAGGTCTGCCCAGTCAAAATTCGTCATCTCCAGTGTATGGAATAGCTCTGTACCTCAATAAATCTCACCTCTGGGTGATATGTAACAGGTCTGTCCAGTCAAAATTCGTCATATCCAGTGTATGGAATAGCTCTGTACCTCAATAAATCTCAGATCTGGGTGGTATGGAACAGGTCTGCCCAGTCAAAATTCGTCATCTCCAGTGTATGGAATAGCTCTGTACCTCAATAAATCTCACCTCTGGGTGATATGTAACAGGTCTGTCCAGTCAAAATTCGTCATATCCAGTGTATGGAATAGCTCTGTACCTCAATAAATCTCACAACTGGGTGATATGTAACAGGTCTTTCCAGTCAAAATTCGTCATATCCAGTGTATGGAATAGCTCTGTACCTCAATAAATCTCAGATCTGGGTGGTATGTAACAGGTCTGTCCAGTCAAAATTCGTCATCTCCAGTGTATGGAATAGCTCTGTACCTCAATAAATCTCACCTCTGGGTGATATCTAACAGGTCTGTCCAGTCAAAATTCGTCATATCCAGTGTATGGAATAGCTCTGTACCTCAATAAATCTCACCTCTGTGTGGTATGTAACAGGTCTGTCCAGTCAAAATTCGTCATCTCCAGTGTATGGAATAGCTCTGTACCTCAATAAATCTCACCTCTGGGTGATATCTAACAGGTCTGTCCAGTCAAAATTCGTCATATCCAGTGTATGGAATAGCTCTGTACCACAATAAATCTCACCTCTGGGTGGTATGTAACAGGTCTGTCCAGTCAAAATTCGTCATATCCAGTGTATGGAATAGCTCTGTACCTCAATAAATCTCAGATCTGGGTGGCATGTAACAGGTCTGTCCAGTCAAAATTCGTCATCTCCAGTGTATGGAATAGCTCTGTACCTCAATAAATCTCACCTCTGGGTGATATGTAACAGGTCTGTCCAGTCAAAATTCGTCATCTCCAGTGTATGGAATAGCTCTGTACCTCAATAAATCTCACCTCTGGGTGATATGTAACAGGTCTGTCCAGTCAAAATTCGTCATATCCAGTGTATGGAATAGCTCTGTACCTCAATAAATCTCAGATCTGGGTGGTATGTAACAGGTCTGTCCAGTCAAAATTCGTCATCTCCAGTGTATGGAATAGCTCTGTACCTCAATAAATCTCACCTCTGGGTGATATGTAACAGGTCTGTCCAGTCAAAATTCGTCATATCCAGTGTATGGAATAGCTCTGTACCTCAATAAATCTCACATCTGGGTGATATGTAACAGGTCTGTCCAGTCAAAATTCGTCATCTCCAGTGTATGGAATAGCTCTGTACCTCAATAAATCTCACCTCTGGGTGATATGTAACAGGTCTGTCCAGTCAAAATTCGTCATCTCCAGTGTATGGAATAGCTCTGTACCTCAATAAATCTCACCTCTGGGTGGTATGTAACAGGTCTGTCCAGTCAAAATTCGTCATATCCAGTGTATGGAATAGCTCTGTACCTCAATAAATCTCAGATCTGGGTGGTATGTAACAGGTCTGTCCAGTCAAAATTCGTCATCTCCAGTGTATGGAATAGCTCTGTACCTCAATAAATCTCACCTCTGGGTGCTATGTAACAGGTCTGTCCAGTCAAAATTCGTCATATCCAGTGTATGGAATAGCTCTGTACCTCAATAAATCTCAGATCTGGGTGGTATGTAACAGGTCTGTCCAGTCAAAATTCGTCATCTCCAGTGTATGGAATAGCTCTGTACCTCAATAAATCTCACCTCTGGGTGATATGTAACAGGTCTGTCCAGTCAAAATTCGTCATATCCAGTGTATGGAATAGCTCTGTACCTCAATAAATCTCACATCTGGATGATATGTAACAGGTCTGTCCAGTCAAAATTCGTCATCTCCAGTGTATGGAATAGCTCTGTACCTCAATAAATCTCACCTCTGGGTGATATGTAACAGGTCTGTCCAGTCAAAATTCGTCATCTCCAGTGTATGGAATAGCTCTGTACCTCAATAAATCTCACCTCTGGGTGATATGTAACAGGTCTGTCCAGTCAAAATTCGTCATATCCAGTGTATGGAATAGCTCTGTACCTCAATAAATCTCACAACTGGGTGATATGTAACAGGTCTTTCCAGTCAAAATTCGTCATATCCAGTGTATGGAATAGCTCTGTACCTCAATAAATCTCAGATCTGGGTGGTATGTAACAGGTCTGTCCAGTCAAAATTCGTCATCTCCAGTGTATGGAATAGCTCTGTACCTCAATAAATCTCACCTCTGGGTGATATCTAACAGGTCTGTCCAGTCAAAATTCGTCATCTCCAGTGTATGGAATAGCTCTGTACCTCAATAAATCTCACCTCTGGGTGATATGTAACAGGTCTGTCCAGTCAAAATTCGTCATATCCAGTGTATGGAATAGCTCTGTACCTCAATAAATCTGAGATCTGGGTGGTATGTAACAGGTCTGTCCAGTCAAAATTCGTCATCTCCAGTGTATGGAATAGCTCTGTACCTCAATAAATCTCACCTCTGGGTGATATGTAACAGGTCTGTCCAGTCAAAATTCGTCATATCCAGTGTATGGAATAGCTCTGTACCTCAATAAATCTCACATCTGGATGATATGTAACAGGTCTGTCCAGTCAAAATTCGTCATCTCCAGTGTATGGAATAGCTCTGTACCTCAATAAATCTCACCTCTGGGTGGTATGTAACAGGTCTGTCCAGTCAAAATTCGTCATCTCCAGTGTATGGAATAGCTCTGTACCTCAATAAATCTCACCTCTGGGTGGTATGTAACAGGTCTGTCCAGTCAAAATTCGTCATCTCCAGTGTATGGAATAGCTCTGTACCTCAATAAATCTCACCTCTGGGTGATATGTAACAGGTCTGTCCAGTCAAAATTCGTCATATCCAGTGTATGGAATAGCTCTGTACCTCAATAAATCTCAGATCTGGGTGGTATGTAACAGGTCTGTCCAGTCAAAATTCGTCATATCCAGTGTATGGAATAGCTCTGTACCTCAATAAATCTCACCTCTGGGTGGTATGTAACAGGTCTGTCCAGTCAAAATTCGTCATATCCAGTGTATGGAATAGCTCTATACCTCAATAAATCTCAGATCTGGGTGGCATGTAACAGGTCTGTCCAGTCAAAATTCGTCATCTCCAGTGTATGGAATAGCTCTGTACCTCAATAAATCTCACCTCTGGGTGATATGTAACAGGTCTGTCCAGTCAAAATTCGTCATCTCCAGTGTATGGAATAGCTCTGTACCTCAATAAATCTCACCTCTGGGTGATATGTAACAGGTCTGTCCAGTCAAAATTCGTCATATCCAGTGTATGGAATAGCTCTGTACCTCAATAAATCTCACAACTGGGTGATATGTAACAGGTCTTTCCAGTCAAAATTCGTCATATCCAGTGTATGGAATAGCTCTGTACCTCAATAAATCTCAGATCTGGGTGGTATGTAACAGGTCTGTCCAGTCAAAATTCGTCATCTCCAGTGTATGGAATAGCTCTGTACCTCAATAAATCTCACCTCTGGGTGATATGTAACAGGTCTGTCCAGTCAAAATTCGTCATATCCAGTGTATGGAATAGCTCTGTACCTCAATAAATCTCACATCTGGGTGATATGTAACAGGTCTTTCCAGTCAAAATTCGTCATATCCAGTGTATGGAATAGCTCTGTACCTCAATAAATCTCAGATCTGGGTGGTATGGAACAGGTCTGCCCAGTCAAAATTCGTCATCTCCAGTGTATGGAATAGCTCTGTACCTCAATAAATCTCACCTCTGGGTGATATGTAACAGGTCTGTCCAGTCAAAATTCGTCATATCCAGTGTATGGAATAGCTCTGTACCTCAATAAATCTCACAACTGGGTGATATGTAACAGGTCTTTCCAGTCAAAATTCGTCATATCCAGTGTATGGAATAGCTCTGTACCTCAATAAATCTCAGATCTGGGTGGTATGTAACAGGTCTGTCCAGTCAAAATTCGTCATCTCCAGTGTATGGAATAGCTCTGTACCTCAATAAATCTCACCTCTGGGTGATATCTAACAGGTCTGTCCAGTCAAAATTCGTCATATCCAGTGTATGGAATAGCTCTGTACCTCAATAAATCTCACCTCTGGGTGGTATGTAACAGGTCTGTCCAGTCAAAATTCGTCATCTCCAGTGTATGGAATAGCTCTGTACCTCAATAAATCTCACCTCTGGGTGATATCTAACAGGTCTGTCCAGTCAAAATTCGTCATATCCAGTGTATGGAATAGCTCTGTACCTCAATAAATCTCACCTCTGGGTGGTATGTAACAGGTCTGTCCAGTCAAAATTCGTCATATCCAGTGTATGGAATAGCTCTGTACCTCAATAAATCTCAGATCTGGGTGGCATGTAACAGGTCTGTCCAGTCAAAATTCGTCATCTCCAGTGTATGGAATAGCTCTGTACCTCAATAAATCTCACCTCTGGGTGATTTGTAACAGGTCTGTCCAGTCAAAATTCGTCATCTCCAGTGTATGGAATAGCTCTGTACCTCAATAAATCTCACCTCTGGGTGATATGTAACAGGTCTGTCCAGTCAAAATTCGTCATATCCAGTGTATGGAATAGCTCTGTACCTCAATAAATCTCAGATCTGGGTGGTATGTAACAGGTCTGTCCAGTCAAAATTCGTCATCTCCAGTGTATGGAATAGCTCTGTACCTCAATAAATCTCACATCTGGGTGATATGTAACAGGTCTGTCCAGTCAAAATTCGTCATCTCCAATGTATGGAATAGCTCTGTACCTCAATAAATCTCACCTCTGGGTGATATGTAACAGGTCTGTCCAGTCAAAATTCGTCATCTCCAGTGTATGGAATAGCTCTGTACCTCAATAAATCTCACCTCTGGGTGGTATGTAACAGGTCTGTCCAGTCAAAATTCGTCATATCCAGTGTATGGAATAGCTCTGTACCTCAATAAATCTCACCTCTGGGTGATATGTAACAGGTCTGTCCAGTCAAAATTCGTCATCTCCAGTGTATGGAATAGCTCTGTACCTCAATAAATCTCACCTCTGGGTGATATGTAACAGGTCTGTCCAGTCAAAATTCGTCATATCCAGTGTATGGAATAGCTCTGTACCTCAATAAATCTCACAACTGGGTGATATGTAACAGGTCTTTCCAGTCAAAATTCGTCATATCCAGTGTATGGAATAGCTCTGTACCTCAATAAATCTCAGATCTGGGTGGTATGTAACAGGTCTGTCCAGTCAAAATTCGTCATCTCCAGTGTATGGAATAGCTCTGTACCTCAATAAATCTCACCTCTGGGTGATATCTAACAGGTCTGTCCAGTCAAAATTCGTCATCTCCAGTGTATGGAATAGCTCTGTACCTCAATAAATCTCACCTCTGGGTGATATGTAACAGGTCTGTCCAGTCAAAATTCGTCATATCCAGTGTATGGAATAGCTCTGTACCTCAATAAATCTCACATCTGGGTGGTATGTAACAGGTCTGTCCAGTCAAAATTCGTCATCTCCAGTGTATGGAATAGCTCTGTACCTCAATAAATCTCACCTCTGGGTGATATGTAACAGGTCTGTCCAGTCAAAATTCGTCATATCCAGTGTATGGAATAGCTCTGTACCTCAATAAATCTCACATCTGGATGATATGTAACAGGTCTGTCCAGTCAAAATTCGTCATCTCCAGTGTATGGAATAGCTCTGTACCTCAATAAATCTCACCTCTGGGTGGTATGTAACAGGTCTGTCCAGTCAAAATTCGTCATCTCCAGTGTATGGAATAGCTCTGTACCTCAATAAATCTCACCTCTGGGTGGTATGTAACAGGTCTGTCCAGTCAAAATTCGTCATCTCCAGTGTATGGAATAGCTCTGTACCTCAATAAATCTCACCTCTGGGTGATATGTAACAGGTCTGTCCAGTCAAAATTCGTCATATCCAGTGTATGGAATAGCTCTGTACCTCAATAAATCTCAGATCTGGGTGGTATGTAACAGGTCTGTCCAGTCAAAATTCGTCATATCCAGTGTATGGAATAGCTCTGTACCTCAATAAATCTCACCTCTGGGTGGTATGTAACAGGTCTGTCCAGTCAAAATTCGTCATATCCAGTGTATGGAATAGCTCTGTACCTCAATAAATCTCAGATCTGGGTGGCATGTAACAGGTCTGTCCAGTCAAAATTCGTCATCTCCAGTGTATGGAATAGCTCTGTACCTCAATAAATCTCACCTCTGGGTGATATGTAACAGGTCTGTCCAGTCAAAATTCGTCATCTCCAGTGTATGGAATAGCTCTGTACCTCAATAAATCTCACCTCTGGGTGATATGTAACAGGTCTGTCCAGTCAAAATTCGTCATATCCAGTGTATGGAATAGCTCTGTACCTCAATAAATCTCAGATCTGGGTGGTATGTAACAGGTCTGTCCAGTCAAAATTCGTCATCTCCAGTGTATGGAATAGCTCTGTACCTCAATAAATCTCACCTCTGGGTGATATGTAACAGGTCTGTCCAGTCAAAATTCGTCATATCCAGTGTATGGAATAGCTCTGTACCTCAATAAATCTCACATCTGGGTGATATGTAACAGGTCTGTCCAGTCAAAATTCGTCATCTCCAGTGTATGGAATAGCTCTGTACCTCAATAAATCTCACCTCTGGGTGATATGTAACAGGTCTGTCCAGTCAAAATTCGTCATCTCCAGTGTATGGAATAGCTCTGTACCTCAATAAATCTCACCTCTGGGTGGTATGTAACAGGTCTGTCCAGTCAAAATTCGTCATATCCAGTGTATGGAATAGCTCTGTACCTCAATAAATCTCAGATCTGGGTGGTATGTAACAGGTCTGTCCAGTCAAAATTCGTCATCTCCAGTGTATGGAATAGCTCTGTACCTCAATAAATCTCACCTCTGGGTGATATGTAACAGGTCTGTCCAGTCAAAATTCGTCATATCCAGTGTATGGAATAGCTCTGTACCTCAATAAATCTCACATCTGGGTGATATGTAACAGGTCTTTCCAGTCAAAATTCGTCATATCCAGTGTATGGAATAGCTCTGTACCTCAATAAATCTCAGATCTGGGTGGTATGTAACAGGTCTGTCCAGTCAAAATTCGTCATCTCCAGTGTATGGAATAGCTCTGTACCTCAATAAATCTCACCTCTGGGTGATATCTAACAGGTCTGTCCAGTCAAAATTCGTCATCTCCAGTGTATGGAATAGCTCTGTACCTCAATAAATCTCACCTCTGGGTGATATGTAACAGGTCTGTCCAGTCAAAATTCGTCATATCCAGTGTATGGAATAGCTCTGTACCTCAATAAATCTGAGATCTGGGTGGTATGTAACAGGTCTGTCCAGTCAAAATTCGTCATCTCCAGTGTATGGAATAGCTCTGTACCTCAATAAATCTCACCTCTGGGTGATATGTAACAGGTCTGTCCAGTCAAAATTCGTCATATCCAGTGTATGGAATAGCTCTGTACCTCAATAAATCTCACATCTGGATGATATGTAACAGGTCTGTCCAGTCAAAATTCGTCATCTCCAGTGTATGGAATAGCTCTGTACCTCAATAAATCTCACCTCTGGGTGGTATGTAACAGGTCTGTCCAGTCAAAATTCGTCATCTCCAGTGTATGGAATAGCTCTGTACCTCAATAAATCTCACCTCTGGGTGGTATGTAACAGGTCTGTCCAGTCAAAATTCGTCATCTCCAGTGTATGGAATAGCTCTGTACCTCAATAAATCTCACCTCTGGGTGATATGTAACAGGTCTGTCCAGTCAAAATTCGTCATATCCAGTGTATGGAATAGCTCTGTACCTCAATAAATCTCAGATCTGGGTGGTATGTAACAGGTCTGTCCAGTCAAAATTCGTCATATCCAGTGTATGGAATAGCTCTGTACCTCAATAAATCTCACCTCTGGGTGGTATGTAACAGGTCTGTCCAGTCAAAATTCGTCATATCCAGTGTATGGAATAGCTCTGTACCTCAATAAATCTCAGATCTGGGTGGCATGTAACAGGTCTGTCCAGTCAAAATTCGTCATCTCCAGTGTATGGAATAGCTCTGTACCTCAATAAATCTCACCTCTGGGTGATATGTAACAGGTCTGTCCAGTCAAAATTCGTCATCTCCAGTGTATGGAATAGCTCTGTACCTCAATAAATCTCACCTCTGGGTGATATGTAACAGGTCTGTCCAGTCAAAATTCGTCATATCCAGTGTATGGAATAGCTCTGTACCTCAATAAATCTCAGATCTGGGTGGTATGTAACAGGTCTGTCCAGTCAAAATTCGTCATCTCCAGTGTATGGAATAGCTCTGTATCTCAATAAATCTCACCTCTGGGTGATATGTAACAGGTCTGTCCAGTCAAAATTCGTCATATCCAGTGTATGGAATAGCTCTGTACCTCAATAAATCTCACATCTGGGTGATATGTAACAGGTCTGTCCAGTCAAAATTCGTCATCTCCAGTGTATGGAATAGCTCTGTACCTCAATAAATCTCACCTCTGGGTGATATGTAACAGGTCTGTCCAGTCAAAATTCGTCATCTCCAGTGTATGGAATAGCTCTGTACCTCAATAAATCTCACCTCTGGGTGATATGTAACAGGTCTGTCCAGTCAAAATTCGTCATATCCAGTGTATGGAATAGCTCTGTACCTCAATAAATCTCACAACTGGGTGATATGTAACAGGTCTTTCCAGTCAAAATTCGTCATATCCAGTGTATGGAATAGCTCTGTACCTCAATAAATCTCAGATCTGGGTGGTATGTAACAGGTCTGTCCAGTCAAAATTCGTCATCTCCAGTGTATGGAATAGCTCTGTACCTCAATAAATCTCACCTCTGGGTGATATCTAACAGGTCTGTCCAGTCAAAATTCGTCATCTCCAGTGTATGGAATAGCTCTGTACCTCAATAAATCTCACCTCTGGGTGATATGTAACAGGTCTGTCCAGTCAAAATTCGTCATATCCAGTGTATGGAATAGCTCTGTACCTCAATAAATCTCACATCTGGGTGGTATGTAACAGGTCTGTCCAGTCAAAATTCGTCATCTCCAGTGTATGGAATAGCTCTGTACCTCAATAAATCTCACCTCTGGGTGATATGTAACAGGTCTGTCCAGTCAAAATTCGTCATATCCAGTGTATGGAATAGCTCTGTACCTCAATAAATCTCACATCTGGATGATATGTAACAGGTCTGTCCAGTCAAAATTCGTCATCTCCAGTGTATGGAATAGCTCTGTACCTCAATAAATCTCACCTCTGGGTGGTATGTAACAGGTCTGTCCAGTCAAAATTCGTCATCTCCAGTGTATGGAATAGCTCTGTACCTCAATAAATCTCACCTCTGGGTGGTATGTAACAGGTCTGTCCAGTCAAAATTCGTCATCTCCAGTGTATGGAATAGCTCTGTACCTCAATAAATCTCACCTCTGGGTGATATGTAACAGGTCTGTCCAGTCAAAATTCGTCATATCCAGTGTATGGAATAGCTCTGTACCTCAATAAATCTCAGATCTGGGTGGTATGTAACAGGTCTGTCCAGTCAAAATTCGTCATATCCAGTGTATGGAATAGCTCTGTACCTCAATAAATCTCACCTCTGGGTGGTATGTAACAGGTCTGTCCAGTCAAAATTCGTCATATCCAGTGTATGGAATAGCTCTGTACCTCAATAAATCTCAGATCTGGGTGGCATGTAACAGGTCTGTCCAGTCAAAATTCGTCATCTCCAGTGTATGGAATAGCTCTGTACCTCAATAAATCTCACCTCTGGGTGATATGTAACAGGTCTGTCCAGTCAAAATTCGTCATCTCCAGTGTATGGAATAGCTCTGTACCTCAATAAATCTCACCTCTGGGTGATATGTAACAGGTCTGTCCAGTCAAAATTCGTCATATCCAGTGTATGGAATAGCTCTGTACCTCAATAAATCTCAGATCTGGGTGGTATGTAACAGGTCTGTCCAGTCAAAATTCGTCATCTCCAGTGTATGGAATAGCTCTGTACCTCAATAAATCTCACCTCTGGGTGATATGTAACAGGTCTGTCCAGTCAAAATTCGTCATATCCAGTGTATGGAATAGCTCTGTACCTCAATAAATCTCACATCTGGGTGATATGTAACAGGTCTGTCCAGTCAAAATTCGTCATCTCCAGTGTATGGAATAGCTCTGTACCTCAATAAATCTCACCTCTGGGTGATATGTAACAGGTCTGTCCAGTCAAAATTCGTCATCTCCAGTGTATGGAATAGCTCTGTACCTCAATAAATCTCACCTCTGGGTGGTATGTAACAGGTCTGTCCAGTCAAAATTCGACATATCCAGTGTATGGAATAGCTCTGTACCTCAATAAATCTCAGATCTGGGTGGTATGTAACAGGTCTGTCCAGTCAAAATTCGTCATCTCCAGTGTATGGAATAGCTCTGTACCTCAATAAATCTCACCTCTGGGTGATATGTAACAGGTCTGTCCAGTCAAAATTCGTCATATCCAGTGTATGGAATAGCTCTGTACCTCAATAAATCTCACATCTGGGTGATATGTAACAGGTCTTTCCAGTCAAAATTCGTCATATCCAGTGTATGGAATAGCTCTGTACCTCAATAAATCTCAGATCTGGGTGGTATGTAACAGGTCTGTCCAGTCAAAATTCGTCATCTCCAGTGTATGGAATAGCTCTGTACCTCAATAAATCTCACCTCTGGGTGATATCTAACAGGTCTGTCCAGTCAAAATTCGTCATCTCCAGTGTATGGAATAGCTCTGTACCTCAATAAATCTCACCTCTGGGTGATATGTAACAGGTCTGTCCAGTCAAAATTCGTCATATCCAGTGTATGGAATAGCTCTGTACCTCAATAAATCTGAGATCTGGGTGGTATGTAACAGGTCTGTCCAGTCAAAATTCGTCATCTCCAGTGTATGGAATAGCTCTGTACCTCAATAAATCTCACCTCTGGGTGATATGTAACAGGTCTGTCCAGTCAAAATTCGTCATATCCAGTGTATGGAATAGCTCTGTACCTCAATAAATCTCACATCTGGATGATATGTAACAGGTCTGTCCAGTCAAAATTCGTCATCTCCAGTGTATGGAATAGCTCTGTACCTCAATAAATCTCACCTCTGGGTGGTATGTAACAGGTCTGTCCAGTCAAAATTCGTCATCTCCAGTGTATGGAATAGCTCTGTACCTCAATAAATCTCACCTCTGGGTGGTATGTAACAGGTCTGTCCAGTCAAAATTCGTCATCTCCAGTGTATGGAATAGCTCTGTACCTCAATAAATCTCACCTCTGGGTGATATGTAACAGGTCTGTCCAGTCAAAATTCGTCATATCCAGTGTATGGAATAGCTCTGTACCTCAATAAATCTCAGATCTGGGTGGTATGTAACAGGTCTGTCCAGTCAAAATTCGTCATATCCAGTGTATGGAATAGCTCTGTACCTCAATAAATCTCACCTCTGGGTGGTATGTAACAGGTCTGTCCAGTCAAAATTCGTCATATCCAGTGTATGGAATAGCTCTGTACCTCAATAAATCTCAGATCTGGGTGGCATGTAACAGGTCTGTCCAGTCAAAATTCGTCATCTCCAGTGTATGGAATAGCTCTGTACCTCAATAAATCTCACCTCTGGGTGATATGTAACAGGTCTGTCCAGTCAAAATTCGTCATCTCCAGTGTATGGAATAGCTCTGTACCTCAATAAATCTCACCTCTGGGTGATATGTAACAGGTCTGTCCAGTCAAAATTCGTCATATCCAGTGTATGGAATAGCTCTGTACCTCAATAAATCTCAGATCTGGGTGGTATGTAACAGGTCTGTCCAGTCAAAATTCGTCATCTCCAGTGTATGGAATAGCTCTGTACCTCAATAAATCTCACCTCTGGGTGATATGTAACAGGTCTGTCCAGTCAAAATTCGTCATATCCAGTGTATGGAATAGCTCTGTACCTCAATAAATCTCACATCTGGGTGATATGTAACAGGTCTGTCCAGTCAAAATTCGTCATCTCCAGTGTATGGAATAGCTCTGTACCTCAATAAATCTCACCTCTGGGTGATATGTAACAGGTCTGTCCAGTCAAAATTCGTCATCTCCAGTGTATGGAATAGCTCTGTACCTCAATAAATCTCACCTCTGGGTGGTATGTAACAGGTCTGTCCAGTCAAAAGTCGTCATATCCAGTGTATGGAATAGCTCTGTACCTCAATAAATCTCAGATCTGGGTTGTATGTAACAGGTCTGTCCAGTCAAAATTCGTCATCTCCAGTGTATGGAATAGCTCTGTACCTCAATAAATCTCACCTCTGGGTGATATGTAACAGGTCTGTCCAGTCAAAATTCGTCATATCCAGTGTATGGAATAGCTCTGTACCTCAATAAATCTCACATCTGGGTGATATGTAACAGGTCTTTCCAGTCAAAATTCGTCATATCCAGTGTATGGAATAGCTCTGTACCTCAATAAATCTCAGATCTGGGTGGTATGTAACAGGTCTGCCCAGTCAAAATTCGTCATCTCCAGTGTATGGAATAGCTCTGTACCTCAATAAATCTCAGATCTGGGTGGTATGTAACAGGTCTGTCCAGTCAAAATTCGTCATCTCCAGTGTATGGAATAGCTCTGTACCTCAATAAATCTCACCTCTGGGTGATATGTAACAGGTCTGTCCAGTCAAAATTCGTCATCTCCAGTGTATGGAATAGCTCTGTACCTCAATAAATCTCACCTCTGGGTGATATGTAACAGGTCTGTCCAGTCAAAATTCGTCATATCCAGTGTATGGAATAGCTCTGTACCTCAATAAATCTCACATCTGGATGATATGTAACAGGTCTGTCCAGTCAAAATTCGTCATCTCCAGTGTATGGAATAGCTCTGTACCTCAATAAATCTCACCTCTGGGTGATATGTAACAGGTCTGTCCAGTCAAAATTCGTCATCTCCAGTGTATGGAATAGCTCTGTACCTCAATAAATCTCACCTCTGGGTGGTATGTAACAGGTCTGTCCAGTCAAAATTCGTCATCTCCAGTGTATGGAATAGCTCTGTACCTCAATAAATCTCACCTCTGGGTGATATGTAACAGGTCTGTCCAGTCAAAATTCGTCATATCCAGTGTATGGAATAGCTCTGTACCTCAATAAATCTCAGATCTGGGTGGTATGTAACAGGTCTGTCCAGTCAAAATTCGTCATATCCAGTGTATGGACTAGCTCTGTACCTCAATAAATCTCACCTCTGGGTGGTATGTAACAGGTCTGTCCAGTCAAAATTCGTCATATCCAGTGTATGGAATAGCTCTGTACCTCAATAAATCTCAGATCTGGGTGGCATGTAACAGGTCTGTCCAGTCAAAATTCGTCATCTCCAGTGTATGGAATAGCTCTGTACCTCAATAAATCTCACCTCTGGGTGATATGTAACAGGTCTGTCCAGTCAAAATTCGTCATCTCCAGTGTATGGAATAGCTCTGTACCTCAATAAATCTCACCTCTGGGTGATATGTAACAGGTCTGTCCAGTCAAAATTCGTCATATCCAGTGTATGGAATAGCTCTGTACCTCAATAAATCTCACATCTGGGTGATATGTAACAGGTCTTTCCAGTCAAAATTCGTCATATCCAGTGTATGGAATAGCTCTGTACCTCAATAAATCTCAGATCTGGGTGGTATGTAACAGGTCTGCCCAGTCAAAATTCGTCATCTCCAGTGTATGGAATAGCTCTGTACCTCAATAAATCTCACCTCTGGGTGATATGTAACAGGTCTGTCCAGTCAAAATTCGTCATCTCCAGTGTATGGAATAGCTCTGTACCTCAATAAATCTCACCTCTGGGTGATATGTAACAGGTCTGTCCAGTCAAAATTCGTCATATCCAGTGTATGGAATAGCTCTGTACCTCAATAAATCTCACATCTGGATGATATGTAACAGGTCTGTCCAGTCAAAATTCGTCATCTCCAGTGTATGGAATAGCTCTGTACCTCAATAAATCTCACCTCTGGGTGATATGTAACAGGTCTGTCCAGTCAAAATTCGTCATCTCCAGTGTATGGAATAGCTCTGTACCTCAATAAATCTCACCTCTGGGTGGTATGTAACAGGTCTGTCCAGTCAAAATTCGCCATCTCCAGTGTATGGAATAGCTCTGTACCTCAATAAATCTCACCTCTGGGTGATATGTAACAGGTCTGTCCAGTCAAAATTCGTCATATCCAGTGTATGGAATAGCTCTGTACCTCAATAAATCTCAGATCTGGGTGGTATGTAACAGGTCTGTCCAGTCAAAATTCGTCATATCCAGTGTATGGACTAGCTCTGTACCTCAATAAATCTCACCTCTGGGTGGTATGTAACAGGTCTGTCCAGTCAAAATTCGTCATATCCAGTGTATGGAATAGCTCTGTACCTCAATAAATCTCAGATCTGGGTGGCATGTAACAGGTCTGTCCAGTCAAAATTCGTCATCTCCAGTGTATGGAATAGCTCTGTACCTCAATAAATCTCACCTCTGGGTGATATGTAACAGGTCTGTCCAGTCAAAATTCGTCATCTCCAGTGTATGGAATAGCTCTGTACCTCAATAAATCTCACCTCTGGGTGATATGTAACAGGTCTGTCCAGTCAAAATTCGTCATATCCAGTGTATGGAATAGCTCTGTACCTCAATAAATCTCAGATCTGGGTGGTATGTAACAGGTGTGTCCAGTCAAAATTCGTCATCTCCAGTGTATGGAATAGCTCTGTACCTCAATAAATCTCAGATCTGGGTGATATGTAACAGGTCTGTCCAGTCAAAATTCGTCATATCCAGTGTATGGAATAGCTCTGTACCTCAATAAATCTCACATCTGGGTGATATGTAACAGGTCTGTCCAGTCAAAATTCGTCATCTCCAGTGTATGGAATAGCTCTGTACCTCAATAAATCTCACCTCTGGGTGATATGTAACAGGTCTGTCCAGTCAAAATTCGTCATCTCCAGTGTATGGAATAGCTCTGTACCTCAATAAATCTCACCTCTGGGTGGTATGTAACAGGTCTGTCCAGTCAAAATTCGTCATATCCAGTGTATGGAATAGCTCTGTACCTCAATAAATCTCACCTCTGGGTGGTATGTAACAGGTCTGTCCAGTCAAAATTCGTCATATCCAGTGTATGGAATAGCTCTGTACCTCAATAAATCTCACATCTGGGTGATATGTAACAGGTCTTTCCAGTCAAAATTCGTCATATCCAGTGTATGGAATAGCTCTGTACCTCAATAAATCTCAGATCTGGGTGGTATGTAACAGGTCTGCCCAGTCAAAATTCGTCATCTCCAGTGTATGGAATAGCTCTGTACCTCAATAAATCTCACATCTGGGTGATATGTAACAGGTCTGTCCAGTCAAAATTCGTCATATCCAGTACATTTCATTTCTCTGTAACTAGTGATATTTTTTTTGGACATAATTATTATTTAAAATTAAAGCTTCAAATTAAAGCTCCATTTCATGAATTATTAATTGATTGTCATGATAAAGTCTTCTAAGGTTCAGGATTACAATACCTTAATTTGATATATACACGGGTGGTCACTAAGATAAACGGTCACGAAGATAAACGGTCTTCAAAGTTTTCAAATTTAAATAGTGTAAATAGCAAAATCGCAGAAACTAAACAACAAAATAGACTTAAACGATGCTTTTCATGATTTTGGTTTGTGTTATATTGTTGTTTAAACCTTTTAACTGTTTTTATGTGAGCATTTCTGAGGACCGTTTATCTCCGTGACCGTTTATCTTAGTGACGACCCGTGTACATTTGAAAAGTAATAGTTATATTGGTGTATATTTATTTTCATTCTATATTTGGAAAAACATAATGTATTAATTACGACTATTGTCATTGTAGACATTTATATTTCTGAGTGAAACAATATTTATATAAATGGGTGAAGGTTATCAAAGATAATATTTTATGATTTGCTTAGGTATGTCATTTTCTTTTTAATGTGTAATACTGTTTTTATGTGGCAACAAATAAACTTCCTTGTTTTATTTAATTGTGTTGGAGATCCTTTTTTCAGAAAACAGCAAGACATGTTCCAAAAATAGATAAAAATGTCAAGGATATCTAAATATAGCATTCGTTTTGTTGTTATATAGAAAATCAGCCAATGAGAATACAATTCTATATTGAATTTAAGTTTTAGTAATTGCCAGAGACCCTCCCACAAATCTCTCGTTGCTTCCGTATGTTTTGAATGGAATATGGCGCCCATATGACAGAGGTCTGTCTAAAGTAGAATTACCGGCCATGGTTTCTACAGTAGAAAAGAAAACACACAACGAAGAAAATCTTTTTATTTCTGTGCTTATGAAAGATAAATGATACACTACACACAAAGTGAGTACAGTATGCATAATAAAATCGTGTAGTTTACATGGATACTCTACATTTATAACAACAAAGGTTTAAACGGTCGTTAACGTCTAGTCTACGTACACATGTATGCGACTTACGACACCCGACGTCCGATTTGCGACGGCGAATTTTTTCCCGACCTTCTCAATATTTTGTAAACATATCCATCTAAGTCTACGTACACATGTATGCGGCTCACGACATCCGACGGCCGATTTGCGATAGCGAATTTTGTTTCAACCTTCCCATTATTCTGACGACACTCATCTAAAGTCACTTGCCATCCGATTTTTTCGGTCCCAGATAGAAAAAATCGCTGTCGGACGTCAGATGTCGCAAATCGGAGTCGGACACATGTAAACAACCAAACATAAATGAGAAGGAGGGAACAATTCGCTGTCGCAAATCGGCCGTCGGATGTCGTGAGCCGCATACATGTGTACGTACACTAAGTTCACTTGTCATCCGATTTTTTCGGTCCCAGAGTGGAAAAATCGCTGTCGCAAATCGGACTCGGACACATGTGAACAGCGAAACATAAATGAGAAGGTTTGGAAAATTCGCCATCGCAAATCGGCCGTCGGATGTCGTAAGCCGCATACATGTGTACGTTTAAAGGCCTATTTCCATACATGCGGCATACTGTATCCGGCATCCGGACACGGCATTCGGGTCCGGGTCCGGCATCCGGTTGGTGTGTTTCCATATGTACTGACATAAATTGCTATTTAGTTGAATATTTGAGATTTTCAACCAAATTCCAAACACAAAACAAACAAAAAAAAGACAAATATTATTAGACAGGAATTTGAACAATGTTGGCTGCTTTTATTGCATTAAATCCAGAAATAAGAGAAAAATTTTAATTCAAAGTTTGGCCTTATATATACAACTACATGCACTTTACTTACAGCAAGCATACACAACAATTCCTCAGATACCTTAAGCAAATATCCAGTCTAACCTAATCAAAGACAAAGCAGTACAACCCACAACAAAGTCCCTTTAGTATTGTTTCTAAATAAATGTTATATTTTTAACTTCAATATTTATTTACACACTGATGTGTAATCTGTATAGTTGAATTGCCAAATATTCATTATTTTTTTTTAAAACTCATTTTCAGATGAAGCCAAAACTTTTTTCATAATTCTTTGGCCATCACTACACCCAGTTGATTCTTATAAAAAGCATCATGAACTACAATAATTTCCCTTCAAAATGGTATAAAGTAAAATAATTAAATTCGTGTACAGCAATTCTCAGCCAAATCCCAACAAGCTGGAGGGTCTGATCAAGTGCCCATTTCAGTTGAAGGAGTGATTTACAAACATGTATAAATGTAATAATAATAGTATATATTACTTGATACTATTATATAATAAATGTAGCTGAACAGTGCATTGATTAGTTTTATTGCCTCAAAATACAAGAACAAATGAGGAAGAAATCACAAACATTGAGTTTCATTTTTACAAATTAATCATGTACACTCAATTTTTCACTAGTTTGTGTTTAAATATTGAATTATTGTCATCACGTATGGTTTCTGTTGGATATAAGCTTTAAAATAATACATTATTTGTTAAAATCAAGCGAGAAATGGCGATTTTATGTATATTTACCAATATTCTGATCTGATTTATATAACCGCAACTTGTCATATGGCCTACCTAGTACTACAGAGTGACGTCATTCTGACGTAATTTATTGATTTTTGTATGTGGAATACGGCTATAATTCAATCCAAGGATTGAAAGGTTTACGGGATACCGTATTCCGTATTATAACCGTTAGTGATGGGACGATTAGACCAACGTTCGATTAATCGTCGGCGTTATGGTACAATCGCGTTCGGTCACTGACAACTTCTAGAAATCGATTAAATCTTACCCTTCCTTATGTGTCTCAATATCCACGTGTTTTTTATATTTTAAGCTATTTCCTTAACTTTCCTTTGATAAATAATGAGATTTGTCACGAATTTGGGTTTGTTTATGTCTACCGCCATATTTACCGGAAGTGAGTGCTTTTGGTAGGTTCTAAATGTCGGAAACACCGTTATTCTTACGGATTGACAAATACTTCATCCCGGAAAGTCTTTCATAATATATTTTCTTACAGTGGAGTAAAAAAGTCGATTAAGGGTCGATCATCGGTCGGAAAATTGGACGAATAATCGACCGCGAAAATTGAGGCGATTCCACTCACTAATAACCGTACCGCACACCGCATATATAAAAACATCTCTTATATGTTATATATAAAGTGAATTCTGCCGTTTACCGTATCACGCATGCAGGATACCGGATGCCGTGCATATGGAAATAGCCCTTTAGGTATCGAATAAGCCTAATCAGCATTACGAGTACGCATGCGTGAAAAACTTGTCCCGACTTCCGTTTCGGGATAAACAAATCTACGTAGATCTGAACCAGGAAATGATTTTTATATGAAGAAAAGAGTAAATAATACATAATTTCTTGCATAAAACGCACAAAATATACATAACGATCTATAAAGCAATGATTTGTCACCAGGACAAAAAAATTTAAAATATAGTTTTTGGTCTTCTAAGATGATCGAAAATAGGGTGTGTTAACATGTACAGATATTTCTGAAAATGATTTTTTATTGATTATTTAAATTAAATTTATATGTTAAAACTATTGTTGTTTCAGATATTTTTTTAAATTTGAAATAAACGTTAAAATGTTAGCTAATAAATTTAGAAAATGGTTGAGAACACCAGCAATTGGTATGTACATGTTAATTAGTTGAAAATACTTGTGTATTTGCCAAAAAAATCAGCAAAAAATTTTCAGAAAATATTAGATAAAATAATATGTACACTACACACACTAAGCTTAATTTTTAAAATATAAATATAGAGCTACAGAATATTGTTGTTTTTTTTTGTTTTTTTTTTGCCAAGAAAAGGTACTTTGAAATATATTTTTGTTCTTCTAAGGTGGGCGAAGTGGGGTTTCTTTAACATGTACAGTTATTTTTGGAGATGATTTTTGACTGATTATTTAATTTCTAAACATATGTTTACAAATTATTATGGTTTAGATATTTTTTTTATGTGAATTAAAGTATTAACTAATAGTTGTGTACGTATTTGCTTAAAATTTTTGGAAAATTTTATATAAAATGTTGTGCTCACTAGAGATATGCAGTTGAAAAAAAAATTAGTTTCAATAGTTTTGTTACCCCACAGCCCTGAAGGGCTGTCGGGGTATTGTTTTCACTAGTTTTAACCCATGGTGTCCGGATGGGCGGGCGGGCGTCCGGGCGGGCGGGTGGGCGGGCGGCGGGAAATAGTTTGTCCGGGCTGTATCTCAGAAACCGTAAGGTGTAGGAAGTTGATACTTGGTAGGGACATTGGTTAGGGGGTGTAGGTGTGCAACGTCATGGTCTGACCTTGATTTGACCTTTGACCTTGCCATAGTGACCTTGAGTTTGAAAATCTTGTCCGGGCTATATCTCGGAAACCGTAAGGTGTAGGAAGTTGATACTTGGTAGGGACATTGGTTAGGGGGTGTAGTTGTGCAACGTCATGGTCTGACCTTGATTTGACCTTTGACCTTGCCGTAGTGACCTTGACCTATAAAATCTTGTCCGGGCTATATCTCGGAAACCGTAAGGTGTAGGAAGTTGATACTTGGTAGGGACATTGGTTAGGGGGTGTAGTTGTGCAACGTCATGGTCTGACCTTGATTTGACCTTTGACCTTGCCGTAGTGACCTTGACCTATAAAATCTTGTCCGGGCTATATCTCAGAAACCGTAAGGTGTAGGAAGTTGATACTTGGTAGGGATATTGGTTAGGGGGTGTAGCTGTGCATCGTCATGGTCTGACCTTGATTTGACCTTTGACCTTGCCGTAGTGACCTTGACCTATAAAATCTTGTCCGGGCTATATCTCGGAAACTGTAATGTGTAGGAAGTTGATATTTGGCAGGGACATTGGTTAGGGGGTGTAGGTGTGCAACGTCATGGTGTGACCTTGATTTGACCTTTGACCTTGCCGTAGTGACCTTGACCTATAAAATCTTGTCCGGGCTATATCTCAGAAACCGTAAGGTGTAGGAAGTTGATACTTGGTAGGGATATTGGTTAGGGGGTGTAGGTCTGCAACATCATGGTCTGACCTTGATTTGACCTTTGACCTTGCCATAGTGGCCTTGACCTATAAAATCTTGTCCTGGCTATATCTCGGAAACCGTAAGGTGTAGGAAGTTGATATTTGGTAGGGACATTTGCTAGGGGGTGTAGGTGTGCAGTGTCATGGTTTGACCTTGATTTGACCTTTGACCTTGTAGTGGCCTTAACCTATAAAATCTTGTCCGGGCTATATCTCAGAAACCGTAAGGTGTAGAAAGTTGATACTTGGTAGGGATATTGGTTAGGGGGTGTAGGTGTGCAATGTCATGGTCTGACCTTGATTTGACCTTTGACCTTGCCGTAGTGACCTTGACCTATAAAATGTTGTCCGGGCTATATCTCGGAAACCGTAAGGTTTAGGAAGTTGGTACTTGGTAGGGACATTGGTTAGGATGTGTAGGTGTGCAACGTCATGGTCTGACCAGGATTTGACCTTTGACCTTGCCGTAGTGACCTTGAGTTTGAAAATCTTGTCCGGGCTATATCTCGGAAACTGTAAGGTGTAGGAAGTTGATACTTGGTAGGGATATTGGTTAGGGGGTGTAGGTCTGCAACATCATGGTCCGACCTTGATTTGACCTTTGACCTTGCCGTAGTGACCCTGACCTATAAAATCTTGTCCAGGCTATATCTCAGAAACTGTAATGTGTAGGAAGTTGATATTTGGCAGGGACATTGGTTAGGGGGTGTAGGTGTGCAACGTCATGGTGTGACCTTGATTTGACCTTTTGTTACATATATTGGACACTATATTAGTACATTGTATATTACGTATATTAGGCACTATATTAGTGCATTGTTTAATTTAAGCTTTATGTTTATACATTGTCATAAAAGATAATTGTGTTGTTGGTTCTTTTTGTGTGTTGACATTTAAAGTAAGGGAGTTATTGACTTTTGTGTTTTAGTGTTTATTGATCTGTTCACAGACTGGGGGAAATCCCCCCCTCAGTGGTTATGATAGATTTGGGGAAACCCAATTGCCAGTAGTTTCTAGAACTTCCTCCTTTGGCCTAGATAGCTCAAGCTTTTCTGAGTTGGTTCTGTACAGTTCCAGAAAAATCTGTGAATGTATATAAGGAATGTACATCTGACCACAAGTGAACTTTGTATTCGCTGGCTATAAGGAGAGCTATTGTGTTTTGGAATATAATATATGCTTATGTTGCTGTGAACTTTTACTGGAGTGAACTAGATACATTGTCTGGACAGATTTATTGCACTTTGGATATTTTTGGATATTGTACAGTTATATAACAGAGAGTGGATTTACTGCATTTTGGACATTGTCCATATCTTGGAGCAGACAGTACAATTGTGTTAACTCTCTAAAAATCTCCAGACAGACCTTCTGTGTGACTGGATATATAAAGGATAGCAGGACAAGCACCTTTTGTGTTGTTGAGTGTGGGACAGGTCACAGAATATAGACATCTGTGTGCGAGTGAACATTGGACAGATCACAGGACAGACCACAGGACATTGGATAGACTACAGAATATACTACAGGACGGATTACGGAACAGATTGCTGGATACGGCGGATAAACTTAACTCTTAATCTCAGTGGTCAGGTCAGCTAGATCTTGCTATTGTATTAGTGTGTTTGGTTAAGAGCATACCAGTTGACTGTAATCATTATTGTTGACTATTAAATAAATTTGTTAAGTTTAACTTTTTGCTTTTTCTGTTACAACTTAAAGACAACCGGTAATTGCTACCGTGCTTGCCCATGACCGTAACAGGAAAATTGGGGGCTCGTCCGGGATCCAACCATTTGATTACAACTATTTGATCAACCGTTCAATTAACATTTTGAAAATCCATTTGATTTAGTAATTGGTTACAGTCAACAGTGCTCAAAATGGCTAGTGCTAAAGAGTTTGTACAGTCACCATCTATGGAAGTTCTAGAAACTTTTAAAAAAGATATGTTAATGCAGATAGCACAAGAGTTACAGTTAGAGGTGAAAAGGTCAACACGTAAACATGAACTTAAAAGGCTTATTGTTGAACAGTTAGTTGATGAAGATGTTTTACCTGATAGTTGTTTAGAAGTGTATAAGCCTCTACCAATGGAACCTTCTGGGCAATACGAGATCAGGCGATTAGAAATTGAGAGAGAGCTAAAACTCAGAGAATTTGAGGCTAGAGAAAGAGAGCTTGAAGCTCAACAACGAAAAGAAGAGCTTGAAGCTCAACAACGAAAAGAAGAGCTTGAAGCTCAACAGCGAAAAGAAGAGCTTGAAGCTCAACAGCGAAAAGAAGAGCTTGAAGCTCAACAGCGAGAAAAGGAACTTGAGCTTAAACATGAAAGAGAAATGAGAGCTTTAGAACTCAATGCCCGTAGAATTGCCCATGAAGAGTCCATTGCTACCAAATTTGATTTGGGTAAAAATGTGCGACTGGTACCACCTTTTAATGAGTCAGAGGTCGATAAGTACTTTCAACACTTTGAAAGAGTAGCTCAAAATTTGAAATGGCCTATAGACCAGTGGCCTTTATTGCTGCAAAGTGTTTTGAGGGGAAAGGCCCAGGAGGCATACACGGCTTTGCCAATTTCCGAATGTGTGGACTATAACTCTGTCAAAAATGCTATTTTGAAAGCATATGAGTTGGTACCAGAAGCATATCGTCAAAAATTCAGAAATTATCGTAAACAAGAAAGCCAAACTCATGTTGAATTTGCCCATGAGAAAGAAGTGTACTTTGACAGATGGTGTAATTCTAGGGAAGTAGGTACAGACTTTGAAAAACTCAGGCAAGTTATTTTGATTGAAGAGTTCAAAAGGTGTGTTCGTGATGACATTAAAACCTATCTAGATGAACAGAAAGTTGAAAATTTGGCAAAAGCAGCAGCTTATGCTGATGATTATGCGCTAACTCACAAGTCCACTTTCAACAAGAATAAGTCTTTTGGTCCTGCTAAAAAGTCGTATCCAGAAATAGGAAAGAAATCTGAAAACGTAGCTCCAGAAAAGAGTTCAGATAAGGGTCAAACCTCAAATCAGACTATGAGTAAGGATAGGAAACCCAGATCCTTTGCTCCTGTGTGCCACTATTGTAAGAAACCTGGGCATGTTATGTCTGACTGTTGGCTCTTAAAGAAGAGAAGAGAAAAGGAGGCAACGCCCAACGCCTTTGTGTCTAGCAAGTCTAACTGGCGTTCAAATCCCAATAGAGCAGAGTCTAGTATTGGTTTAGACAAGTCTGAGATTATTAGGGAAGAGTTCAAACCTTTTGTGTCTGAGGGTTTTGTATCCTTGGAAAGTAGTTCCAGTCAGGTCCCCATTAAGATATTAAGAGACACTGGAGCTACTCAGTCCTTACTTTTAGAAGGTGTATTGCCATTGAGTGTAAGCACATCTACTGGTGAGAGTGTCATTGCTCAAGGTATTGAAGGAGGCTGTGTGAACGTTCCCTTGCATAAGGTCAAGTTAGTATCAGACTTAGTTACTGGTTCTGTTGTTGTGGGTACCAGGCCCACTTTAGCCATTGAAGGGGTATCTTTGTTGTTGGGAAATGATCTTGCAGGTGGAAAGGTAGTTGCTGATCCTAAGGTTACTTCTAAGCCGATCACTTTGGTTAGCACTGAGAAATTAGAAGAGGTTATTCCTGGTATTTTTCCCTCCTGTGCTGTGACTCGAGCTATGGCCAAAAAGGCCCAAGAAGAACCAAAAGATTGTAAACAATCTACAGATGTCTTAGTTGATTTGTCAGATACATTCTTGAACAACTATGACCATGATGTGCAGAATTTTAGTGATACTAATCCCAAGGATAGGGTAGATTCTGAAAAACAAGACTCAATTGACTGTCAAGATGTATCGCTTTCAAAATCAAAATTGATTTCAGAGCAGGAAAATGACCCTGAATTAGCTCCTTTATTCAAGTTGGTCTTGCCACCAGTAGAGCTAGATAAGGTCCCTGTAGGCTATTATGTCAGAAATGGTGTACTTATGCGAAAGTGGAGGCCACCAAATGTCCCTGCATCTGAAGAATGGTCAGTAGTACACCAGATTGTTGTACCAAAAATGTACCAAAGTGAGATACTGAAATTGGCCCATGAGTCTCCAATGGGTGGCCATTTAGGCATCAACAAAACTTACAACAAGATAACCAAACATTTCTATTGGCCTCAAATTCGGCACTGTGTGGCAGAATTTTGCAAGACTTGTCACATTTGTCAAATGGTAGGAAAGCCAAACCAAAAAATTCCGGTAGCTCCTCTCAAACCCATTCCAGCATTTGAGGAACCATTTAGCAAGGTGATAATTGACTGTGTAGGTCCCTTACCAAAAACTAAATCCAGAAACCAATATCTTTTGACAATTATGTGTGCTTCAACCAGATTTCCCGAAGCCATACCTTTGACCAACATAACAGCTCCCAAAATCTCAAAAGCTCTGGTGAATTTCTTTACTCTAGTTGGCTTACCAAAAGAAATCCAGTCAGATCAAGGGTCAAATTTCATGTCAGGACTATTTCAACAGGTTGTATTTCAGTTAGGTGCCAAACAGATCAAATCTAGTGCTTATCACCCAGAATCCCAAGGTGCACTTGAAAGGTTCCATTCCACTTTGAAGAATATGATTAGGACATATTGTTTAGACAATGAAAAAGATTGGGATGAAGGCATCAGCTTATTATTGTTTGCAGTTAGAGAGTCTGTTCAAGAGTCTTTAGGCTTTAGTCCCTTCGAGTTGGTCTTTGGCCATTCAGTCCGTGGTCCTCTCAAGCTGTTGAAGGAAAATTGGTTATCTGAGAACACCGAGAGCCTAAATCTGCTAGATTATGTTTCAAAGTTCAGAGATAAGTTGAAGAAGGCTTGTGAGCTGGCGCAACAAAATTTGAAAAATTCTCAGTCAAAAATGAAGATGCTTTATCATAGGAAGTCACAAAACCGTATTTTCAAACCAGGTGACAAGGTTTTAGTGTTACTACCTGTCCAGGGAAATACGTTACAGGCCAGATATCACGGGCCATACAAAGTGTTAAAGAGAGTAGGTGACCTGGACTATATCATTGAAACCCCGGACAGAAGAAAGTCAACCCAACTATGTCATGTAAATATGGTAAAACCATACTTTGAAAGGGGTGTGAAAAAACCTGTTATGGTTACTGACTGTAATATAGAAAGTAACAGTAATCAGGAGCATGAAATATGGGACGCACTCCTGATCTTGATGTTGAATGTAAAATTAGGTTGAGTAATTCTGAGATCCTTGATGATTTGGAAACCAAACTGAGTCATTTACCACCAGATAAGAGGGTTCCACTTATTGAATTGCCCTTAAAGTATAAGTCAGTGTTCCCAAATGCCCCTAATAGGACAAATATACTCATGCATGATGTCGATGTCGGCGATGCCCGTCTGATCAAACAGCATCCGTATCGGGTAAATCCTATCAAACTCGAAAAATTAAGGCAGGAAGTGCAATATATGCTAGAAAAAGATATAATTGAACCAAGTCAAAGTAGTTGGGCATCTCCTTGTGTTTTGGTCCCGAAACCAGACGGTTCAATCAGATATTGCACTGACTACAGAAAAGTCAATGTTTTGAGTAAAACGGATTCCTTCCCTATCCCAAGGATGGAAGACTGTATTGATCGGATTGGCGATGCCAAATACATCACAAAGTGTGATTTACTGAAAGGATATTGGTGTGTAACTCTTACTGAGCGGGCCAAAGAAATATCAGCCTTCGTGACCCCTGATGGTCTATATCAGTACAAGGTAATGCCATTTGGCATGAAGAACTCCCAGGCCACATTTCAAAGACTAATGAATATATGTTTAAAAGACTTAGAAGGTGTTGAAGTGTATGTGGATGATATTGTCATCTTTAGTGATACTTGGGAAGAACATTTAAAAAGGCTTGAACAAGTCTTGTTTCGGCTCAAAGAGGCAAACCTCACTGTAAATTTGTCAAAGAGTGACTTTGTAAAAGCAAAAGTTGTGTACTTAGGGCATGTAGTAGGTCATGGAGTTGTGACACCAATCAAAGCTAAAGTGAAAAGCATCATTGACTATCCCATTCCTGAAAATAAGAAGAGCTTAATGAGGTTCCTTGGAATGGCGGGATATTATAGAAAATTTTGCAAAAACTTTTCAGAGGTCACTGCTCCACTGACTGAACTACTGAAAAAGAATGTAAAATATCACTGGTCAGAGACTTGTCAAAAATCATTTGACAAAGTAAAGAACCTTCTCTGTTTAGAGCCCGTACTAACTGCTCCGGACTTCAGTAAACCTTTCCAGCTGGCTGTAGACGCCAGTGATGTGGGTGCAGGTGCAGTTTTACTGCAATGTGATAATGAAGATATTGAACATCCCATCTGCTATTTTTCAAAAAAATTTAATGTTCATCAAAAGAACTACTCTACAATAGAAAAAGAATGCTTAGCACTCATTTTGGCCATCCAGCATTTTGACATATACATATCTTCATCATCAAAACCCACCATTGTATACACAGATCACAATCCACTAGTCTTCTTGCACAAAATGAAAAACATAAAATAGAAGATTATTGAATTGGAGTTTAATGTTGCAAGAACACAATCTTCAAATAGAACATGTTAAAGGAAAGGATAATATCTGTGCGGACGCCCTGTCCAGAAGCTGTATTTAAAGTGTAATTTATATACCTGTAATTAGTAAGTTTATAAAGGTTATACATGGTACTAATTTTACTTTTGTATTTAGACAAAAATGTTTTGTAAAATGTTATTACCTGTGTTTGTATACATCATGAAAATCTCTTGTAAAATTTTGTAATCCCTTGGTTTCCAAAATTTTTCTTTAAGGGGGGAGGTGTTACATATATTGGACACTATATTAGTACATTGTATATTACGTATATTAGGCACTATATTAGTGCATTGTTTAATTTAAGCTTTATGTTTATACATTGTCATAAAAGATAATTGTGTTGTTGGTTCTTTTTGTGTGTTGACATTTAAAGTAAGGGAGTTATTGACTTTTGTGTTTTAGTGTTTATTGATCTGTTCACAGACTGGGGGAAATCCCCCCCCCCCCCCCCCCCCCCCCCCTCAGTGGTTATGATAGATTTGGGGAAACCCAATTGCCAGTAGTTTCTAGAACTTCCTCCTTTGGCCTAGATGGCTCAAGCTTTTCTGAGTTGGTTCTGTACAGTTCCAGAAAAATCTGTGAATGTATATAAGGAATGTACATCTGACCACAAGTGAACTTTGTATTCGCTGGCTATAAGGAGAGCTATTGTGTTTTGGAATATAATATATGCTTATGTTGCTGTGAACTTTTACTGGAGTGAACTAGATACATTGTCTGGACAGATTTATTGCACTTTGGATATTTTTGGATATTGTACAGTTATATAACAGAGAGTGGATTTACTGCATTTTGGACATTGTCCATATCTTGGAGCAGACAGTACAATTGTGTTAACTCTCTAAAAATCTCCAGACAGACCTTCTGTGTGACTGGATATATAAAGGATAGCAGGACAAGCACCTTTTGTGTTGTTGAGTGTGGGACAGGTCACAGAATATAGACATCTGTGTGCGAGTGAACATTGGACAGATCACAGGACAGACCACAGGACATTGGATAGACTACAGAATATACTACAGGACGGATTACGGAACAGATTGCTGGATACGGCGGATAAACTTAACTCTTAATCTCAGTGGTCAGGTCAGCTAGATCTTGCTATTGTATTAGTGTGTTTGGTTAAGAGCATACCAGTTGACTGTAATCATTATTGTTGACTATTAAATAAATTTGTTAAGTTTAACTTTTTGCTTTTTCTGTTACAACTTAAAGACAACCGGTAATTGCTACCGTGCTTGCCCGTGACCGTAACACTTTGACCTTGCCGTAGTGACCTTGACCTATAAAATCTTGTCCGGGCTATATCTCAGAAACCGTAAGGTGTAGGAAGTTGATATTTGGCAGGGACATTGGTTAGGGGGTGTAGTTGTGCAACGTCATGGTGTGACCTTGATTTGACCTTTGACCTTGCCATAGTGGCCTTGACCTATAAAATCTTGTCCGGGCTATATCTCGGAAACCGTAAGGTGTAGGGAGTTGATATTTGGCAGGGACATTGGTTAGGGGGTGTAGGTGTGCAACATCATGGTGTGACCTTGGTTTGACCTTTGACCTTGCCGTAGTGACCTTGACCTATAAAATCTTGTCCGGACTATATCTCAGAAACCGTAAGGTGTAGGAAGTTGATACTTGGTAGGGATATTGGTTAGGGGGTGTAGGTCTGCAACATCATGGTCTGACCTTGATTTGACCTTGCCATAGTGGCCTTGACCTATAAAATCTTGTCCGGGCTATATCTCGGAAACCGTAAGGTGTAGGAAGTTGATATTTGGTAGGGACATTTGCTCGGAGGTGTAGGTGTGCAGTGTCATTGTCTGACCTTGATTTGACCTTTGACCTTGTAGTGGCCTTAACCTATAAAATCTTGTCCGGTAGGGACATTGGTTAGGGGCTATAGGTGTGTATTATCATGGTGTCACCTTAATTTGACCTTTGACCTTGTCGTAGTGACCTTGACCTATAAAATCTTGTTGCACCTTTGGGTCTCTCTTTTGATGCAGATTAAGCACTATTAAAGTCATATTAGAATTTATTAAGAATTTTACTTTCATAACTTCCCATTGTAAGAGATAGAATTTCATCAAGTGAGCCACAGATTTTGCTCAAACACCACACATAAGCATTCATTAAATGTATTACCACTTCTGTATGCATGGTAATATTCAAACCATATAAACCATAATTCGGGCCTTGCAGATGTAGATAAAGAGGGTTGAATTTTAGTTTGCTGATTAATGCTGTCATTGAATTATCTTGTTTTAATACTTCATCTGTATATGCATGATCTTTCTTTTAAATATTATTTCTCCATTTAAACATTGTTTGGACCTTTATATAACTGACAGTGCTCTGAAAGTATCCTGAAGTTTGTACTGATACAGTACTTCTGTATCTCATGGTGTTGAAAATATTTCCCAAGGCTGTGGGGTACGGGCATCTCTGATGCTATTTTTATTTTTTATTTATGGGCAGATTTTAATGGAATGAATATGATGAGAACCGACCGATGTTAGGGCGTGTGTAAATAAAAATATAAAAAAAATTGTGGGCAAAATATGGGTACCGGTATTTGTGTACATGCATGATCCATTTTCTTAAAAATTGGACAAATAATTAAAAATAAGAACTACAATTCCTTAAAGCGAAATAATTACTCTTATTTTGATATTTATTATAAATGCAGCTTGACATAAATGAATATTTTCTTAATCTTAAAATTAAAAAAAAAATCAAGGAACTAAAGGTCAAATAATGCACTTTAGATTAATTGCATAATATAAAGCTAATAAGTGAGGCTAAATAATTAATAGGAAAATAGTACAAAAATATTAGGAAATAGGTACATAAATATATGAAACAATTTATTGGGTGCTTTATTTATTATCCACCAGTTTGTTTAAATAATAAGTAAAATAAGTCCATAAATAAAAAAATGGAAAAAATTTGGGATGAAATTACAAAAAAGAAGTTTTATGTATATAACATATTTGTGAGTTAAATATTTTTGGAAATATCGAAGAATATGAGGCCTTATTGTTGAAATGAATTTCTTTTAAATATTTCTTTTTTCATTTCCTCTAAAAATTTATTTTCATTAGATTCAAAACAGTATTTTTTCTGAAATAGATCTTCGTTACTCAGTTAAGCTACAACTGGGCGAAAATAGGGGATTTATGTTAAAACTGCTACAAATATCTCACACAAATTCTATATTCTTCACGGAACTGATTTATATAATTTATTACACTATTTCCATTATATGTTTTATAAGATAAATGCCTATATATACAGAAATCACACAAATTAATATTCACTACTTCCTGGTTCTTCTGTCACATACGTTTTTTGTTTATCCCGATACCTTCCCACAATGCTTTGCGCGAATTGAAATGGTGATTAGGCTTATTCACCATCCGCGAGTATAAATATATGTGGTTCTTGACAGTAATCAGTGTTTGTATGTGCGTAAATCTTTATTATTATATCCCCAGACGAAAGTCGGGGATATATTGGATTCAGGCCCGTCGCGCCGCTGCCGCCGCCGTAGAAATTTCCTTGTGGACGCGATAACTCAAAAAGCAATTAATATTTTTTTTTCAAACTTGGTACACATGTTAAGGATGCCCAAATGAAGATCCCTATTTTAAGGTGACCTTAAACTCCAAATAATAAAGAACTTATGGCCACCTTAAGGTCAGAAATTGCACTTTTGACCACTTAGAGCCCTCTAGGTCACAAACTATGAGGCGTATCTGGCTTAAATTTTACCTGAGAACACATTAATATATTCTTAGTACATGTGCCGAAAATCAAGACTTTAAGTTGAGGAGAAAATTGTGTTTGGGGCCCATAAAGACCCCACTTAGGACTTTTTTCCTAGATTTTTAACATATTTTGCCCTATAATTTGGAAGTGGTAATTCTGATGAGTCTCAAACTGCTCTAGGTGTAACTCTTATATGTAATCCTTGTCTGTGAAAAATTTAAAGGCTGTAGGTTTACCTGTTAGGCCGACTTGAGGTCTCAAAATTGCCCACAGAGACCCAATTTATGGACTTCTTGCCACCTTCAAGCACTGTAGCTTTCAAACAATGTCTCTCATCTAAGTGAAATATCATCTGAGAATATATCAATATGTTTTTCTTGTATGTACTCCAAAATTTAGGCCTTTAATAGACATTTAACCCATGTATGAGGACCATAAATCCCCACCCGAGTGACCCTTTTTATGTCCACCCCCCTGGGGGGTGGATATATTATTTTTGCTTTTTTCGCCATCCGGCGTCCGATGTCCGGCGTCCGATGTCCGGCGTCACACATGGTTTCCGCTCATTTAAAGGAAAAGTATTAGAGCTATTGTCACCAAATTTGGTATGCAGGCTTATTGGGTCAGTAGCTTGCTTGGGATTGCTTTTGGCTGTTGTACCTCTTTTGCTTACTGAGTAATACTTAAGTACAGCTATTTTCAGTACCCATTGGTTTCCGTGCATTTAAGCCAAGATAATTAAAGATATTTTACTACAATTTTGAATACAAGATTGTTATGTCCATAGCTCGCTTGGTATTGCATTTGGGACTGATAGCTTTGTCAGTACATGAGTAATAGCCATTTAGGTACTTCATTGTGTATTTTCAGTACTACTTTTGAGTAATTTGCTAATATCTCAGAAACCGTAAGAGATAGAGCGATTTCGACAGAATTTTTGACTCAAGTTTTTTGACACACAGAAGTAGAATGTAATCTTGCATATAGTAACAGATCAAACTTTATTATCAATTTTTTATACTTTCCCAGTGCTATTATTACAAACCTGTCAAAGTTTAGAGCTAATCTTTAATATTATGTCATTTATTTATGTCACTCTATTTTGTTGGATAGACACGCAACCTCTTGCTAAACTTAAGTGTCTGAAAATATATGTTTTGTATGTTAGGTGTTTCTTGTATGTTAATTGTGAATTTTGTAATCTTGTGTGTATGTTTTCTTATGTTCAAATGCGCATCAACAGCTATTTTTATTGGCTTGTATGCAAACACTTGTTCAAAAAGTTAGAACTATGGATCAGCCACTGAAAATTGTTAATCTGGAGTTTAATTTACAGTCTGGCACTGTGCTCATCTCTAGATACAAATTTATTACATTTTGTAAACTATGACAGGATCAAACATTCGAATAACATCAATGAATTGTCAAGGACTACGGGACCTGAAAAAGCGTGCTGATGTTCTCAAATATCTTGAAGACTTAGACTCAGAAATATACTGTCTACAGGACACCCACTGGTTGACGGAGGACAAAAAATTCATTAAAAATTTGTGGCAGGGGGAGTGTTTCTTAAATGGAAAAAAATCCAATTCTAGAGGAGTTGCCATAATGTTGAAAAGGAATTTTGAATACAAAGCCAATTCAATGAAAGTAGATAATAATGGAAATTTCATTTCTGTTCTCCTAACAATCAATGATTTAAGGTTTCGTTTGATTAATATCTATGCACCAAATTCAGACTCTCCTGACTTTTTTGAATTTGTCAAACAACAAATTGAATTGTCTGAGCATGACCATTGCATAATGTGTGGTGATTTCAATTTGATACTTGACCGCTTAAAAGATAGCTCTAATTATAGACATCTTAATAACCCCAGGGCAAGAAATACTGTCCTCGAAATAATGAATACTCTTGGGTTTTTTGATGCATTTCGATATGAAAACAATGATTTAGTAAGATACACATTGCGCCGAAAGAATCCTTTTAGACAGGCCCGCCTTGACTATTTTATAATTTCAGACAATCTAAAAGATTGGATTAACTCTTGCTCAATAAAACCTGGATATCGATCAGATCATTCTATCATCCAGCTCGACATACTGATGTGTAAATTTGTGAAAGGTAGGGGTTTATGGAAATTTAATTGTTCTTTGTTAAAAAATAAAGATTACTTAATTTATATCAATAACATAATAGACAAAGAAAAAATGAACTATGCAGTACCAGTGTATAACCCAATTTCCGTCAGTAGTTTGTCTGATGAATGCATTAATTTTACTATCACTGACAGTCAGTTCCTTGAGGTCTTACTTCTTCAAATAAGAGGTGAAACAGTAAAATTTTCTGCCATGCTTAAAAAAACATCTTGCCAAAAAGAGAGTACATTGGTTAAAGAAATTGAGCTTTTGGAGAGCAAAGTTAATATAGATAATTTATCAGATCTTGAAGATAAAAAAAAAGACTTGGAAAGCATCCGCGCCGAAAAACTAAAAGGTAATATGATACGGTCCCGGGCAAAATAGCTTTCTGAAGGCGAGAAGCCCTCTAGATATTTCTGTGCTTTAGAGAAACATTTATATATGGAGAAAAACTATAAGGAAATTGGTTACTGATGATGGAAAGGTTATACATGATCAAACTAAAATCCTTGAAGAAGTAAAAACTTTTTACCAAAACCTGTTCAAAAGAAGAGAGTGTTCTGAACCTGAATCCTATTTGAAGGATCTGGATACTCTGTCAAGTTTACATAAGCTATCAGTAACTGATGCAGAATCTCTTGAAGGTTTACTAACTGTTAATGAAATAAGTAATTCTCTAAAACAAATGAAAAACAACAAGTGTCCTGGTATCGATGGTTTTCCATCTGAATTTTTCAAGGTCTTCTGGGGAAAATTGAAATATTTTGTTCTGAGGGCATTAAATGAAAGTTATATCAGTGGACAGTTGCCCATATCATTAAGGCAATGTATTATCTCCTGCCTCCCAAAGGGAGACAAGCCAAGACACTTACTCAAAAACTGGAGACCAGTTTCACTTCTATCGGTTATTTATAAAATTGCTTCATCAGCATTATCTGCAAGGCTGAAATCTGTACTTGAAAAAATTATCTCCCCAACACAGTCTGGGTTTGTTGCAAACCGCTTTATTGGTGAAAATATAAGGTTAATTTATGACATCATGCACTACACAAAAAAGGAAAATATACCTGGTCTTTTAATGCTCATTGACTTCCAAAAGGCCTTTGATTCTGTCTCTTGGAAATTTTTAGATTCAATATTGAATTTTTTTGGATTTAAAAACAGTTTTCAAAGATGGATAAAAATTATGAACACCAATATTCAAGCAAGTGTAATGCAGTGTGGAGTGCTATCTGGTTTATTTGATATAGAACGAGGATGTAGGCAGGGAGACCCACTGTCGCCCTACTTATTTCTACTTTGCGCACAGGTATTATACTTAATGATAGTTAACAACAAGGATATCAAAGGAATTTTTATTGATGGGAGGGAGTACAAACTTACCCAATTTGCTGATGATACAACTCTAATTTTAAATGGCACTAAAAAGTCTCTAAATGCTGCACTTAACACACTCGTAATGTTTGGGTCTTTTTCAGGTCTAACTATAAATGCTGATAAAACCAAAATAATATGGATAGGTAAGAAAAGCTATTCTTCCGAAAAATTAGACACAGACCAAATTCTGAAATGGGGAGCTACTTCTTTTGATCTCTTAGGGATAAATTTTTCTGTTAACTTGGAGGAGATGACAAAATTAAACTATACGCCTGTAATTGCGAGCATTAAAAAAATGATCTGTACTTGGACCCAAAGACATTTGACCCCAATTGGCAAGATAACAATCATAAAAACACTAGCCTTATCAAAATTAAGTCACTTATTTCTCTGCCTCCCATCCCCAGAGGTGGATGTGGTAAAAACCTTAGAAAATGCCTTCTTCAAATTTATTTGGGACAATAAACCAGACAAGATCAAAAGATCAACTTTAAAAAAAAACTATCTAAATGGTGGCCTAAATATGATTGATCTCAATAATTTTATAGCCGCATTGAAATGTACATGGATTCGAAGAATGTACGTAAACCATGATGCAAATTGGGTATATTCAGCAAAACCATACATTCAGTCTCCTACAAATCTGATCATGTTGGGATCAGAATACGCCAAATCTGTTGCAAGGAAATGCACAAACAAATTTTGGTCACAAGTCTTGAATGCATGGGGTAAACTACAGAGCAGGATTCAAATGAATAGCAATAATAATGCACTTTACAGTCCTTTGTGGTATAATCCGGAAATATCAAAAGCCCATTTATACTTACCGCACTGGTATAAAAAGGGAATAATATGTCTTGGGGATATGATAAGCAATGAGGGTGTCTTTGTGACCCAGAATTTGTTGCAAAGCATGTTCGGCATTAAAACAAACTTCCTAGAATACCATAGAGTAATTACCTGTATCAAAGGTACACTAGCAAAGCTAAGATTGAAATGCACAGTAAGTGTGAAACCAATTTATCCAAATAATATAAGACTGCTCAAAAAGTCTAAAAAGGGTAGTAGGGACTTTTATAAAGTACTTACTGATTTTGACAATCAAGACAATAAGCCAATTTATTCCTTCTGGGAGGAATGTTTTAGGACAACCATGTCAAGCTCTGACTGGCATAAAATCTTTAACATATGCTTCAAAACTGTGAAAGACAATTTCCTTGTATGGACTCAATATCGCATTTTATATAGAATCTTGGGAACAAAGGACTATCTGGCTACTGTCAAGATAACTACTGACAGAACTTGTGGTATTTGTGGCAATCATGTTGAAACAATTAAACATTTGTTTGTTGACTGTGAAAAAGTTAAAACTTTTTGGGGGGAAATTCAAACTTTTATTAAGGTAAATGCTGAAGCTGACTTTCGAGTAAATGAAAAAGATATTATCTTTGGGTCAATAGAAAATAGTTCAAACATTGCTCTTAATACTATATATTTTGCAGCAAAAACTTACATATTTCAAAATTCAAAGCATAATAGTCAACTATTCTTGCACAATTTTATCAATTATTTAAAGAAAATATACCTAGAACATGAATATGTGGCCAGGCTGGACGAAAAACATGATGTTTTCCTAAAACAGTGGCAGAGCCTTAGTAAAATATTTGTAGGTATGTAACTAATTTCTTCATTATTTTATAGTGTTCATAATCAGTGCTTATCACAAATATGTGAATTTCATTGTATGTTTAAATGGAATAGCTGGTATCCAGTTTGAATAACAATTGATAAGAAATTGTACCATTGTAATGTGTTTTGTATTTTGTTTGTGTGCATTGTATGTAACTGTGACTTCTCCACTCTAATTGAAAACAAAGTTAAAAAAATGAATAGATAACAATTATAACTAAAATATGATATCAAAAATATTGTAGAAATAGCACACATATATACATGCATATGTAAGTTGTATCGTGTCTTTTTTGTTATTGCTATCGTATTGTTTACTGTAATATTTGTCTTTTATATGTTTAAATGTGAATAAAAAAAAAAAAAAAAAAAAAGAATTTTTGACTCACAGGGTAGTAGAAGAGTATTCTGTACAAAATTGAAAATTGAAAATTTTCGCCACTTTTGGCGGCCATCTTGAATTTTTGCGAAAAACGAAAAAATCTTAATATCTCAGAAACCGTAAGAGATAGAGCGATTTGGACAGAATTTTTGACTCACAGGGTATCTAAGAATTGTACTCTTTGCAATTTTCCAAAAATTTTCCCCTCCCCAAAAATGGCGGCCATTTTGAAATTTCGAATTTTTGCCAAAAATGGCAAAACACAAATTTGCTTCTATCTCCTTAACCGTGCGAGATAGAGCGATTTCGTCGAAATTTTCGACCCACAGGGTATCTAACGAATGTAATCTTTGCAATTTTCAAAAAATTTTCCCCTCCCCAAAAATGGCGGCCATTTTGAATTTTCGAATTTTTGCCAAAAATGGCAAAACACAAATTTGCTTCTATATCCTTAACCATGCGAGATAGAGCGATTTCGGCGAAATTTTCGACCCACAGGGTATTTGAGCATTGTACTCTTGGTAATTTTTAAAAAATTTGCCCCTCCCCAAAAATGGCGGCCATTTTGAATTTTCGAATTGTTGCCAAAAATGGCAAAACACAAATTTGCTTCTATCTCCTTAACCGTGCGAGATAGAGCGATTTCGGCAAAATTTTCGACCCACAGGGTATCTAAGGAGTGTACTCTTTGCGATTTTCCAAAAATTTTCCCCTCCCCAAAAATGGCGGCCATTTTGAATTTTCGAATTTTTGCCAAAAATGGCAAAACACAAATTTGTTTCTATCTCCTTAACCGTGCGAGATAGAGCGATTTCGTCAAAAATTTCGACCCACAGGGTATCTGAGCATTGTACTCTTGGTAATTTTTAAAAAATTTGCCCCTCCCCAAAAATGGTGGCCATTTTGAATTTTAGAATTTTTGCCAAAAATGGCAAAACACTACTTTGCTTCTATCTCCTTAACCGTACGAGATAGAGCGATGAGATAGAGCAATTTCGTCGAAATTTTCAACCCACAGGGTATCTAAGGAGTGTACTCTTTGCAATTTTCCAAAAATTTTCCCCTTCCCGAAAATGGCGGCCATTTTGAATTTTCGAATTTTTGCCAAAAATGGCAAAACACAAATTTGCTTCTATCTCCTTAACCGTGCGAGATAGAGCGATTTCGTCAAAAATTTCGACCCACAGGGTATCTCAGCATTGTAATGTTGGTAATTTTTAAAAAAATTTCCCCTCCCCAAAAATGGCGGCCATTTTGAATTTTAGAATTTTTGCCAAAAATGGCAAAACACTAATTTGCTTCTATCTCCTTAACCGTGCGAGATAGAGCGATTTCGGCGAAATTTTCGACCCACAGGGTATCTCAAAATTCTACTCTTGCCAATTTTTAAAAAATTTTCCCCTCCCCAAAGATGGCGGCCATTTTGAATTTTAGAATTTTTGCCAAAAATGGCAAAACACAAATTTCCTTTTATCTCCTTAACCGTGCGAGATAGAGCGATTTCGTCAAAATTTTCGACTCACAGGGTATCTAAGGAATGTAATCTTTGCAATTTTCAAAAAATTTTCCCCTCCCCAAAAATGGAGGCCATTTTGAATTTTCGAATTTTTGCCAAAAATGGCAAAACACAAATTTGCTTCTATCTCCTTAACCGTGCGAGATAGAGCGATTTCGGCAAAATTTTCGACCCACAGGGTATCTAAGCATTGTACTCTTGGTAATTTTTAAAAAATTTACCCCTCCCCAAAAAGGGCGGCCATTTTGAATTTTCGAATTTTTGCCAAAAATGGCAAAACACAAATTTGCTTCTATCTCCTTAACCATGCGAGATAGAGCGATTTCGTCGAAATTTTCGACCCACAGGGTATCTAAGGAGTGTACTCTGTGCAATTTTCCAAAAATTTTCCCCTCCCCAAAAATGGCGGCCATTTTGAATTTTCGAATTTTTTCCAAAAATGGCAAAACACTAATTTGCTTCTATCTCCTTAACCGTGCGAGATAGAGCGATTTCGGTAAAATTTTCAACCCACAGGGTATCTAAGGAGTGTACTCTTTGCAATTTTCCAAAAATTTTCCCCTCCCCAAAAATGGCGGCCATTTTGAATTTTTCCCAAAAATGGCAAAACACAAATTTCCTTCTATCTCCTTAACTGTGCGAGATAGAGCGATTTCGTCGAAATTTTCGACCCACAGGGTATTTAAGGAATGTAATCTTTACAATTTTCAAAAAATTTTCCCCTCCCCAAAAATGGCGGCCAATTTGAATTTTCGAATTTTTGCCAAAAATGGCAAAACACAAATTTGCTTCTATCTCCTTAACCGTGCGAGATAGAGCGATTTTGGCAAAATTTTCGACCCACAGGGTATCTGAGCATTGTACTCTTGGTAATTTTTAAAAAATTTGCCCCTCCCCAAAAAGGGCGGCCATTTTGAATTTTCAAATTTTTGCCAAAAATGGCAAAACACAAATTTGCTTCTATCTCCTTAACCATGCGAGATAGAGCGATTTCGTCGAAATTTTCGACCCACAGGGTATCTAAGGAGTGTACTCTGTGCAATTTTCCAAAAATTTTCCCCTCCCCAAAAATGGCGGCCATTTTGAATTTTGGATTTTTTCCAAAAATGGCAAAACACTAATTTGCTTCTATCTCCTTAACCGTGCGAGATAGAGCGATTTCGGCAAAATTTTCAACCCACAGGGTATCTAAGGAGTGCACTCTTTGCAATTTTCCAAAAATTTTCCCCTCCCCAAAAATGGCGGCCATTTTGAATTTTTGCCAAAAATGGCAAAACACAAATTTCCTTCTATCTCCTTAACTGTGCGAGATAGAGCGATTTCGTCGAAATTTTCGACCCACAGGGTATTTAAGGAATGTAATCTTTACAATTTTCAAAAAATTTTCCCCTCCCCAAAAATGGCGGCCAATTTGAATTTTCGAATTTTTGCCAAAAATGGCAAAACACAAATTTGCTTCTATCTCCTTAACTGTGTGAGATAGAGCGATTTCGTCGAAATTTTCGAGCGACAGGGTATCTAAGGAGTGTACTCTTTGCAATTTTCAAAAAATTTTCCCCTCCCCAAAAATGGCGGCCATTTTGAATTTTCGAATTTTTGCCAAAAATGGCGGCCATTTTGAATTTTTGCCAAAAATGGCAAAACACAAATTTCCTTCTATCTCCTTAACTGTGCGAGATAGAGCGATTTCGTCGAAATTTTCGACCCACAGGGTATTTAAGGAATGTAATCTTTACAATTTTCAAAAAAAATTTCCCCTCCCCAAAAATGGCGGCCATTTTGAATTTTCGAATTTTTGCCAAAAATGGCAAAACACAAATTTGCTTCTATCTCCTTAACTGTGTGAGATAGAGCGATTTAGTCAAAAATTTCGACCCACAGGGTATCTGAGCATTGTACTCTTGGTAATTTTTAAAAAATTTGCCCCTCCCCAAAAATGGAGGCCATTTTGAATATTCGAATTTTTGCCAAAAATGGCAAAACACAAATTTCCTTCTATCTCCTTAACCATGCGAGATAGAGCGATTTCGTCAAAATTTTCGACCCACAGGGTACCCCTGCAAAATGTTGTAGAACAGTACTAGAACTTTCTGAAACTGTTCTAATACTGTTATAGAACAAGGTTCAAAAGAGTTCAACATAAGTTCAACATTTAGTTTTTGAACGTTCTGCAATGTGTGAGAACGGAAAATGGCACACTTTGACTGTTCAACATTGTTCCACAAGATTTGTTGTAGAACAGTCTGTAACAAAGTGTTCTACAACTGAGAAATATCTGGAACTGTGGGAATTCAACAGAGTTCAACATAATAGTTTACAGGACGTTCAACGAAGTTTAAGAATGTTCTGTAAGAAAATGTTCTACAACTGTGTGTTATCTAGAATTATTGTTCAACAGAGTTCAACACAATAGCTTACAGGAGGTTCAACAAAGTTTTAAAATGTTCTGTAAGAAAATGTTCTACATCTGTGTGTTATCTAGAACTATTGTTCAACAGAGTTCAACATAATAGTTTACAGGAGGTTCAACAAAGTTTAAGAATGTTCTGTAAGAAAATGTTCTACAACTGTGTGTTATCTAGAATTATTGTTCAACAGAGTTCAACACAATAGCTTACAGGAGGTTCAACAAAGTTTTTAAATGTTCTGTAAGAAAATGTTCTACATCTGTGTGTTATCTAGAACTATTGTTCAACAGAGTTCAACATAATAGTTTACAGGAGGTTCAACAAAGTTTAAGAATGTTCTGTTACATTAAATTTCCAGTGTTGACATGGACTACTGACTAATATTATTAGTATTTGTCTTTGTTGCTGCTTTGTTGCAAAAAATTCTACAATTGTAAGATATCTAGCACTATAAAAATGGTTGAATACATTCAACTGAACTTATCCACTCAAATAAGGCCATGAAATAATGTTAACAAATTAACAAAAAAGAACAACTAAGATCTGCTTTCTTTTATTGCTTTCAAAATAAATATATTTACTTTGATTTGTAAAAAAAATATATTGTCTCTAAATCAAGAAACATTTTGAAAATTAAAAAATACAATCTAAAATACAGTCTACTTCAAAAATCTTCATAAACATTTTGAAAATTAAAAAATACAATCTAAAATACAGTCTAATTCTGAAAACTAAAATTTTTACACACATACTATCTCAATGTTTGTTCCTAACATTATCTTTTAACATTTTGAAAAATTAAAAAATACAATCTAAAATACAGTCTACTTCTAAAAACTAAAATTTTTACACACATACTATCTCAATGTTTGTTCCTTAACATTTGAGATCTCTTCTCAAAACTTTCTGAATATTTTGGAGTTTTTCCATGAATATTTTATGGTTCATTGTTGGACACTTGTCCAAAAAAAGTTTTTCCAATAACGCCATCTTTTCCTGATCCAATGGCAGTCTGGGGGTTTCCCCAGACTTAGCACATTTCTTTCCTGAAATGGATCTTTTGGCCAGCTCTTCCTTTGTAAACACTTTGAGCGCCAGGGTTTTCAGCACCTCTCGGTACTGTTGTTCACTAAAATTCTTCACTGCATCCTGATATGCATCAGTGCCTCCAACGCCCTGCGTATCACCACCTGCTACTGCTGGTCCCTCCTGGAGCTTGGCTTCCAGTTGCTTATACTTCTCTTCAAGCTTTTTTTGCTTTGTGCGATACTTCAGCAACTTCTCTTCTAACTCTTCAAATTTCCTTTTCATACTGGAAAAAAATCACCAGATTAACTTATTAAGTATTCTTTGTAAAATAACAACCATATAGCAAATAGTCATTTTTACAGTTTGGCATAATTTCTACATGGATTGATAAATATTGATACGATAAATAAAAACCTGCAGTAAATGCTATAGTACATGTCCATGACATAAAGAGTACAAAATATGACTCTTCTTCATGGATAACTGAAACATTAACATGTGTGAGTCCATATTAATATTTTAAAGTTTAGCAAATATCAGCAAGTTTAGTTGTAAGAATGACTTTAGACTTTTTTGAAATTTATGCAATATCAAAATGAGTGAATATTCATTAAAATTATGTAATCACAACACTAGCAATTGGTTGAGAAAATATTGTAGAAAAGGAGTAATTTATGCCTGCAGTTTAACAAGTACATACTTTATGAGGGAACAGCTAGTACAGAAAAACAATACAGTACCTTTTCTTAAAACTGCGCAACCCATATCTATCTTCATCACTGCAGTCTTTGTCTGATTCTTCATCTAATATGAAAACATTAAAATAGAATTTTAGTTAAAAGTCATTTGGAAATTTGCTGTAAATAATGGGAAATGATGTTTTTTTGTTCATCACTGATAACATATAACAAATAGCTGGTACCCCACAACCTGTCAAAATGGCCATTGATTAAAGGTTAAAGATCACACTTAGATCTCACCATGACATTACACTCCTACACTTCCTAAGCCTGACACATTAAAACATTTTCATCCTGGATAACCAGATACTGTCCAGGTACAATTTTTAACAAGATCACAGGCCAAGATAAAATGAGGTCAGACCATGATACTGCTATTTCAAACTTGAGGCCCAAAGAGCATCTCTAGTTTTGAATCCTTTCACCTTAAAATTGGAGAGATCTGTTCTGGACATGGTTGGCAGGCACACCCTATCTATTCAGGTGATGGATAAAAGCAATACCCCACAGCCATTAACGGCTAAAGAGTAAAAAATATACAAACCTGTAAAACTAGTATGTACACAACACTGATTATAATCTTACCTTATGCAATGAAAAAATTATGCATGGATAAGACATTGTGTTTTTAGTTATTTGCCTTTCTTTTAATTTAGTTCTATAAGCTAAGAAATCATTAATCATTTTAAAGTTGGTCAAGTCTGGATCTGTGATCATATCCAGCTACAATGGAATGGGCGATGATGCCAACACAGGAAAAAAAATAGCATCAGAGATGCCCATACCCCACAGCCTTGGAAAACATTTAGGGACATCAGAAGATAGCAGAAAAGAAAAAATCATTGTCACACTATGACGTTGCACACCTATGCTCCCTCACCACCACTGTCCCTACCAAATATCAACATCCTACACCTTACAGTTTTTGAGATATGGGCCAGGCAAGATTTTAAAGGTAAAGGTCACTATGACAAGGTCAAAGGTCAAATCAATGTCACACTATGACAATGCACACCTTTAACTCTAACCAATGTCCCTGCCAAATATCACCATCCTAACCTTACGGTTTCTAAGTTATGGCCTCGACATGATTTCTAAGGTCACTACGGTAAGGTCAAAGGTCAGATCAATGTTACACTATGACAATGCACACCTACACTCCTAACTAATCTCACTGCCAAGTATCAAAACCCCACCACTTATAGTTTCTGAGATACAGCCTAGACAAGATTTTCCTGCCACCCAAAAACAATACCATAAAGCCTTTTAAGGCTGTGGGGTAACTAGAGAATTGCATGTAAAAACAGAGATTGTTTCTGCAGGGAAAAAAGATACATCCCACAAATAAAAAACATGACTGCCTAATCCTTAGCATAATGATTCTGGTTAGAGCCATATTGGGACAACATTTGCTGAAATTGTTCTATCTGGCAAGATTTTCGAGACAGAAGAAGTTTTGTGGTCTATATTTCTTACATTGCTCTTTAAGCTATCACTTAGACAAACACACCCATTGAAAAGACATTTTTGGTCATGTGACTTCATGTGAAAAATTTCCCAGGGCTACAGCAAACATCTGCCAAATTTGAAAAAAAATCTTTATAATAGCTGGCAGAGCCAAATTTTACTCCCATATACAAAAATCGCTTACTGGACATTAAACTATATTCTGTATATTAAGACACATAGCCTGCATGTTTAATAAACTTGAATTGCCCTTTTTGATTCTTACACTTAATACAAAAGAGGTAGCCTCCAGCTACTAACCTTCACTGACTGTTGCACTGCTCCAGAATGAAGGTCCTTGTGATTTACTGAGAGATTCATCACCTGAAAAGATTATTGAATAAACCATAACATATAAACTGAAGAAACATTATTCTACACTATTCAAGTTTCTGAAAGAGAAAGGGGTTATACAACTCAATGCTATTGATATCAATTCAATTTCAAAAAATCAATTCCAAAAATTGATCCCATCACTCATTGACTGGTAAAAATGCTCGAAATATTTTTATTATGTCAGAGAAAATAATAAAATGGATACTTGAATGATATACATGTACATATCTATAAATTTTTGAACTCATACTTTTAACAGCTAACATTTTGCTAATAATATTTATATATCAAAATATTAAATCTAATTAATGCTCATCTCAATATTTAAAAAAATATACATAAAATGGCAGTTTAAAAGGACATCCTTGTCAGTTGGGGGATATTGCTATTGTTAATGAAGTGATTGAGATCATTTGGTCACTTTAGATACAAACTAATACAACTAACCATGTCCTTTACTTTCCACTTGAGGAGAAAACAGTGCATGTGCCTCTCTTCTTTTTGGTGTTGAAGTTTGGACTTTGCTTCCTGTTTTGTCTTCCTGTGTGATACCTTGAAGGTAAAAAGGCATATAAAGTCATCACAAGTGATACACAACATTATAGAAGTATTATTATTGTTATTATTATTATTACAATACAAATGGACAGGCTAAAGTGCATTAATGATATCACCTAATACCTCATTTACATTCTGTCGTGCCTGTTTCAGGCTCCTTCAACAATTATTGACACTCTGTACAGTGGCATATGTTGCAGTAGATTTTGGGACAATTTTACACCACCTGCAGGTGCTCTACAATTATTGTTGATAGAAACTGCTTATCCACATTGGTTATAAGTCTGTTGCACGTCAAACTTCTCTGCCTTACGTTTACTTAAGACAGATACACAATTCCCTTACTACAAACCCATGTGAGATGCCAGGCTGTCCCTCTCCAACGTCTGCAAGTAATTTGTCTCATGGCCCATGGGCATTAAAGAGAGCATATTTGGTATTTTCCTTTATCCTTTCTTATGACTAAAAGTAAGCTTTTTTGGTAATGGATTAAGTCCATAAGTCTAGATTTAATGTGTTATTACCTGTCTCCATGTTCTCAGCAACTTTCAGATGGTTGCTTTCCTCAGGTTTATTTCCCTCTGGAAGTATCTCCTGCTCAGTGCTCTTAGCTGTGGTAGATTTCTTTGGAGTTTTTTTCTTTTGGGGCATTCTCTTTGCAAGTTTTTCTGGTGTTTTTGGCTCGTCAGCTACAAGGTCCACTTCTAACAGTCTGTGGGATGACTGTTCATCTGATTGAGCATAAATATGAAAATGTTATGATTGGAGTTACATAAACAAAAAATAAACAGTAACTCAATACAGTATAAGAAAGAAATTGGCTATGTATATGTTATACAGGCAATCTGTGTAACCAGGCATTATGCATAATGACTGAACATATCAGTTATTTCACGAAATGGCTAGGCTTTTCATGTAATGGCTAAAAGTGAGCAATAGGCATTAAGCGTAATGCCTGGACATAGTATTCTATCATTAATACTGATTTTATATAACTTTTTTTTAATAAATTGTTTTATCTCAGGCTTTTGTATATTTTACAGAATCTGTTTACATCCTATAATCAAGAAACAACATTAGCAAGGAAGATATTTTGATAAAATTTACCATATTACCACCTTTGTACAAATTATTATGTGATAATCCATAATCAGAAAAGCTGAAATACTAGTATATGCACATGCTACACAATACATGGCTATATTAAATTTTGTTGGGAGAAAGGTACATAATTGGATGTGATATGCTATAAAGTAATGTGTACTCTACATGACAGTTAATGTCAGTTACATACATTGTTATGTAACTATGATGAGTAAAATTTAAAAAATTACACGAGGGGCTGTAATATTAGAAGCTGCTCTATAAGAAAATATTCACAATAAAATTCATCCCTAATTAAATTAAGTATGTTATAGTTTGTTACATCTTAAGCTACAAGTTCCTTTGATCATGGGAATCCTTTGCATAGAACCCCCATCTCCCCCCCCCCCCCCCACCACCACCACCACCACCACCACCACATAAAGCCAAGCCAACTAATCCCCTGTGATTTGGGTACAAAAGATTTAGGGAATCTGAATTGCAATAAAATTCTTATAACAAAGCATTTCAGTCATTATGTGTAATGCCTGGTTACACAGATTGCCTGACATTTATAACTTTTTAAGGTAAATGACCGTTATACTAATTTTATTGATTTGCCAAAATTAAAATAGCTATACTTTTTGTCCTACAACCATCTTATCCAAATACTCTACTTGACACTTGCACACATCCACACACATATTAATTAAAACAGCAATTACCTGTGTGGGACTGGGTTTTCTTCCATTCAGATATTATTTTGTCCATGTTTTCTTTCAGGGCATTTTTGTCATCTGGAAATAGAAAATGATATTATTTTGAGCTATTTATTGTAATGAAACAATATACAGATAATAAAGTTTAACAGAATGTTTATCTTTACTAAAAGAACTGACAAACAGACAGAAAAATGAATGGTAACAAATTTTAGACCTCTTTGCCAAAGGTAATAAGCAGTAAGTTGGAATTTCCACTTAACATCACGCACTACTAAATATTTGTTATGTATCTTTTTAAATAGCAGTTTCCTGATTGGCAATTTTGCTTGTTATGGAATTGTCCTGGAATTAAAAATAGTTTTGGGGCTTAAAACTGGGTCCGGATACTTATTATACAGTGTAAAATAGACATTCTTGAAAAGTATCCTTTTAAAAGACTGCCCTCATGTTGAGGCAATGGATAGCTACCATGTTTGCCTCAGATGAGAAACTTGGAGAAACTAGATTTGTAGATCCCCCAAAAACCCAACCCTCAAAATTTCAGGGGGACATAAAAACCCACTGTTAATACTTTTTACTAAACATGGAAAAACTAAAGGTCTTAAACCTCATTTAAGGATTAGGATTATGAAATGGTTAATGGACTCAGAAGCATAATTTAAACAGACACATTATTGGGGATCCTTTAAGTGTTGTTTTTCTTAAAGTAGCCATGTATTTGCCATATAACTGTATAATGCATCTAAACTCCAACACAAGACTGTTGTGTGACATAATCACTTAATACCATAGGTGACATAGAGTGGCTGAAACCTTTGATTTGACTATTGGTGTAAATGTAATCTCTTTTAACTGCCTTTAAACTACATTGCAGTGACATCTTTATTGTTTCCTATATCCCTTCAGGCCTATTGGCCTAAGTAAATCAAAACAGAAGATAAAATAATCTAAAATGTGATTAAAAATATTACCACCTTTGAAAGTAAAACCAACTCATTTGGTAAATAAATAAAGAAATAAAAAAAAAAGAATTTAAATGGGATTTTATAAAGAGTGGGTTTTTTATAATATCTCCTGAAATTTGAAGAGTGGGTTTTTATGGACTGTCCAAAATCAGTTTGGTTTTACGCGGGGGTTTTAATGGTGGAGTTTCCCGTTATATAATATACTTGAAAACACTTTGTATATATTTTAACCGCATAGAGATACCTTAAAATTATGATCTAAAGTGAGCTACACATGGATATAATGGTATATAGAAATATCGTAGAAATATTGAACTTACCTGATTTCTTAATTATCCTTGCAGGGTATTCCTTTCCCATAAACTTTGCTTGTACAATCTCTCCAATGAAATATTCAGAGAATTCCTTCCTAGGGTTTACAATAGCTGTGTAAGAAATTACACTAAACAATCCTTCTTGGGTCCACTCAACCACACAAGACATTTTTATTTAATAGTTCCAAACAAAAGTACAAAGTAATGAACAAAACAGAATTATTTTATACAATTTACATTAACCAACAAAGCCAAAGCTGTGAACTGTTACATATACCAAAGCCAAGCTCCATGAAAATTCAAAACATCCAATAAAAGTTATCTAGCACCAAGCTATCCCACAATCCCTTCCAAGCATCCCAAAACACTGGATATGTGCTCACTCAAAGTATGCATTGTAAACAACTAACCTGTGACATAGTATCCAACTGTGGGGGATATATGTCTGAAATAGCCTGGTCTTTCATGGGTTTCATGTAGCATTTATAAAAAAGATAGATTTAATGACAACTTGGCCACTTGAAATGAACAGCCACCTCAGGGATCAAAATCATTATAAATGCCCTGAAATTTGCAACATGAACATTCCCATTATAATTTGTTTTAAGTAATTAACACTTAAGAACAGTTTTCTTTGATTACACCATGGTTACAAAATTCTTCATTTCTTTGTAAAACACAAGGTTATTGCAAATGTCCTCTAACAATAACTTTACTGTGGCACACATATGGCTCATTTGGTGTAATATCCAGCTATGTATGTAAATTGTTAAATATTGTTGAAGCGTTTTGAGTGATTATAATAAAGCGCTATAGAAATAATAATAATAAAAATAATAAATTAACACCTAAGGTGTGAAAAATATTGTAACCTTGGGAGACCAAGGAAAGGCTATACTATCATCACTGCCCATGCTTTGTCCAGATCCTTATGTAAACATAGCCTAAATCTCCCACTAATGAAAGTTTGTCAGTGCAAATGAGGGAAAAAGCTTCTTTTATTTGAAAAGAAGATAACCTGTTCTGTATATTTCAAAGGGTCTTTATTTTATTGGTTAAAAAAATATGTCACTGGATAAGAACAGCATTAAGATAACAGTATAATAGGTTTAGGTGCATGGAAATGTCTGGAAATGTTACACTGTGCATATGTTACAAAGTGTTTATTAACAGTTTACAAAATCTGTTGGAGGAAATATGAATGGCAAAAGTTCAGCATACAAGATAGTTACAGCAGATAATAAGAAGACATTTTTTTGCCTCATCTGTAAAAGGAAATTCTCACGCAAGGGTTATATCACCAAACACTTGCACGAATCACATGGATACAGTAAGTATATTTTTTATAATTTTTATAATTGACAACAAAGAGCGAGAAAAGAAAGCTAAAGAGCACAAACATATACTTTGAAATTAGGTTGAAATTATATTTAGTTTTGTAAATTGTGATCCATGGAATGTGAACTAAAAAACACAGTATGTTTAATATTTTTGTTGAAAATATTCATTGTTGTATTGGTATATATATTAGTATGAATAATCATCAAATTATTATGAATATTTTTAAAACATACATTATTATAACTCATTTTATTTAATTCTATAGACCTAATACTGGTGAAGATATACTCAGCCAGCCTTTGTGAATAAATATAGAAAATAAAGCAAATGTTATAATCGTTGTGTAAATCAATGTGCATAAGTGAGTAAATCAACATGGCAGTTAACTTTGAAGAGTGAATTAAATGTGAATTGAAAATTTCGGAGTTTTTTTCAAATTGCAAGCTTGGATTATGCAAATCAACTAGAGGTCTAGAATTTATAGGGAAACTAAATCAGGAGCTGGTGATTTAATTTAATTCAATTTAATGCATTATATAAAGTTAATATGTGTCTTGTACATTTCCAAACAAACACACTACTCTTTGAAGTGAGGGCTTATAACCTGTAACAAACAGTATTAAGGGTTTAATTTGTAAAGCCAGATTAATTTGTATGTGTTTATGTAGTGAGGAAGCCATAATCCAAAAAGCTTAAGAACTGTTAGCTGTCTAACTAATCAAAATAAAATGACCCAATGTATTTTATTGTCTCTCCAAATCAGTTACCATTCATGATGAATCATAATTTTAACGTATCATATTTTAGGTCCTGTGAAAAGACTCAAAAAAAGATACTTGGAAGATGGAAGTTTAGAGATTCCCCGAAGAACTAGATGCAGATGGAAAGCAGAAGGCAAAGAATACAGCCAGTCAAAGGAAAGTTCTCTGAAGAGTATCCAGAGACATACATTAGAAAAGGATATTGTGAATACGAATACAAAGAATGGTAGGCAAAAATAATGAATTTAGAAAATGTAAATTATTTTGGAATAGTAGTCATTTTAATTTCACAATAACTTTTTATCACAGGACCAGAGCTGGGGTCAAGTACAGGTTATCAAGTACACATACAATTTCTTTTCAAGGTGCAAGTACAATTGCTATATGGAGAAAAGCCCTATAGGAGAATAGCCCTACACTTTTTGACACACATGGAGAAAAACCCTATCCTAGGTTTTTAGACCGTGGAGAAAGCCCTACCCTATTTGTTCTGAATGAGGAAAAAAGACCTACACCAAAAATATACATCCACACTCTATCATTTTTTGACACAAGAACCAAAAATAGCTATATAATTAATTGCTGTATAATAGGAATGTTAATCAGTTTAGAGCTGCTGAAACCATTTAGTTATATTAATCATATTATGTAAGATTTATCACAGTAATTTATTTCATGTGTATGTTATGGGGTGATATTTTACAGTTATAAATTTAGACAAGTTATTTTTGAAACAATAGTAAGAGACGCCATATAAGAGGTTCTAAACCTAATTAGTATATAAGTAAATCACTTCTAAAAAAGAAGTTTTCATTATTAAACAATCCTATTATTTTGCAGGGAACAAGGAGTGGGACAATAGTTCCCAAATTTCTGACACAGAAGTAACAACTGAAACACCAGATGTAATAACTGAGCAATCAAGAGATCAACAAAGCTCATTATTTTCTGATACAGAGAAAAGCGTCTGCTATTCCACTGAATCAGATGTTAGTAGTGATACCTCTAGTGACGAAAGTTTTGACACATCTACTGATGACATACTGTCAGAGTTAAGCAGTTCAGATGATGAGGATTTTGTTTGTAATGAAAATAGGTCCTGGCCAAAACATTCAGTCCAAAAGTTTCAATCCTTGTCTTTGCTTTCTTGCTTTATCAGAAACAAGTTAACAGCGAGTGCAAGCAGAGATATTTTGCACTGCATCAATGAAGTTATGTTGGATTCAAGTCCGCTTCCAAATTTCAAGAAAATATTGAGTTTGACAGAACAATACTCACTGAAAGAAATAGAGTACTGTTTATTGTGCCAAGCTGTGTATCCCGATGACAAAAGTCAAATACATTGCCCAACTGAAGATTGTCCAGGTAGAAGATATGTTAAAAATGCTCATACAGAAACTAAAGATTGGAAAAAGCAAGCCACTAACAGTTTTATATTCTCTGATGTAAAAGTTCAACTGCAGAACCTCCTCCAATTACCTGGTAATTTTATCATTACTACAGCTTGTGTATTATTAGTTAAAAAAGTGTAATAACTTAAATTACCTCCACCAAATTTGTTTACATGGTCACATAATAGTCCATACTACACAGATTACCAATACATTTTCTTGATATGTAGGGCAAGGTAGAAGGAGACATCTTTAAATCTATCAGCTTGTGCTAAATTGAAGATTTTTAAACAACTTTTTTCTTAACAATTTTCACATGCTGTTTTAGTGTAGCCAGGTGTTAAAATCCCTTTATTTTATTAGTGATTCTAGAGGTGATCTATGTTAAACCAAGCTATCGGAGATCACATGTTGCCAATATTTTTATGTGATTAGATTTGACCTTTGACCCTCCGTCAAAGTTAAAAAACAAAAGCAGACTTTACAAGGCCTTTATCTCATTATTATAGTCTCCAGAGGTTAACATTGTTAAGGCAACCTTTAAGAAATAATGTGTTGTAATCAGGTGGACCACATCTGTTACTTGACCCTAGACTCATTAAGATCATTAACATTTTAGTGCCTTGTATCTCCTGTATTAATGCACCCTCTTCTCCTTTAATACTTTGCATAAGAAAAACACCACAGGAGTAGTCTTGTTTAAATAAAAAATAACCAAACACAAAAGGCCAGTAATAAATATACTATATTAAAGATCTTAAACCTAGTACTCACAATTTAGCTGAATACATATAATTGACACATTGTAGTATTGCTATATATATATTAAACATAGCTTCTGTTATATTTAGACTTTAGCAAGTTTGCATTTGTGAAACACTTTTTCTTTTCTTGTTTTTCTAGAAATTTGGGCAGAAATCATGGAGAACAAAGATAGATGCCATGACAGATCAAGACATCTTTGTGACATCACAGATGGGACAGCTTACAAGAAGTTATATGATGTCAACGGTTTTCTCTACAACACATATAATATTACTGGAATTTTTAACACAGATGGGGTGAACTTATATTCTTCTTCAAAGATTGAACTTTGGCCAATATTCATGGCAATAAATGAACTTAAACCATCAACACGATTTTCACGTGAAAATATGCTGTTAGTTGGGCTTTGGCAAGGAAAGGGTAAACCTCCATTTTGTTTGTACATGAAGGCATTTAGTGAAGAAATGAACAAACTCTTTCATGATGGTATTGAAATTAACGTGTTGAATCAGCACATAAAAGTGAAACTTGCAGTTATCTGTGGTACTGTAGACTTACCAGCAAAAGCAGGTATCTTAAATATGACACAGTACAATGGTAGTGATGCCTGTATTACATGCGAGGAAACAGGCTTAGTGGTCCAACAAGGTAAAGGCCATTCAAGATGTTACCCATACCGAGACAGCAGTAACTGTGCAGCACTAAGAAATACTCAGGATGTGAAAAGTATTATGCAAAGGGCAACAGAGAAAAAGCGTATTAAAGGATTTCGGGGACAGTCAGGTCTTCTAACACTTCAAATGCTGGATTTGGTTGATGGTATTGTTCCAGATTACATGCATTGTGTCCTATTAGGTACAACAAAATCTCTTCTGTGCAAGTGGCTCTCTCCAGCCGAAAGAGGAGAGAGTTACTTTATTGGTAACCATTTGAAGAAAATCTCCAAAAGATTATGCCAGATTAAACCCCCGGATTTTATTGAGCGCTTGCCAAGGGACTTGGAAAAACATTATTCTAACTTAAAAGCAACTGAGTTACAGTCATGGTTGTTGTTTTACAGTTTACCATGTCTTGAAGGAATACTACCAGAAACCTACCTAGGGCACTTCTCAAAACTATCTGAGGCCATATTTATTCTTCTGGGTGATGAAATTTCCGAGATTGCTCTAAACCATGCAGAAAAACTACTTGATTCTTTTTATGCTAACTTTGAGGAGCTGTACAGCAGAGGCTCATGTGGCCTAAATGTGCACAATGCTGGTCGCCATCTAGTTTATTATGTGAAGCGTTTTGGTCCTTTGTGGGCCTGGAGCTGCTTCCCATTTGAGGACTCTAATGCTTCACTTTTGCAAAGTACACATGGAACTGGTAGTGTTATGAAGCAAGTATTTGAATACAGACAAGCTCAATCATACTTGAGGAATGCTGGATTTAAACCAAGCCATGAAGCTAAGACTTTTGAAAGCATAAGAGTTGTTGGCAACTGTTCCATTTTTGGATCTATAAAGCAATTCCCACAAGAGCTGAAGCAGCACAAAGCATTTGCTCATATCAGGACAGATGAACTGAAACAAGTTTCTCGCATCTTAGTGAATGGTAGAAGACTTTTTTCTGCTCATTACACAAGAATGTCTAAACGGACATGCAATGTAATCATTTATGACAATGAAATTGCATCAGTGGAAAACTTTCTCTTCCAAAGTAGTGAAAATGTGGTGTGGGCTTTGGTCAAGTTGTTTGAAAAGAAGGAAGAGTTACACCCTCATCCAGCAGGGAAACACCTTTTACCTGTACAGTTAACAGACAAAACAAAACTTATTCCTGTTGAGAAAATAAAAGATACACTTGTCATTGTTCCAACTGAAAATAAAGAAATATTTTATGTGTCAAAAAGGCCTAACAGACATGGACATGCAGTGTTTAAGTAAAGGTGATGGGGTTATGTGCAAAATCTTTAAATTTCATTTATAAAGATAGCATGTAGTGCATTATTACAAAATGTATATGTTGTGTATAAGTTGGGATTTTGTACAAGTTATAGTTTGTATGGCTGAGTTGTACACCTGAATTTTTCAAGTTAGAACTGGTACAAGATCATATTCAAGCTTTGTAAAAGTATAACTTGTACAGTTTTTGTGCTTCTAAAAAGCTTAATACACTTTCAAATTTTTTTGGAGTTGTACAAGCTAGGTCAATTCATTTTTAGTAGTTTTGGGCTCTTACAAAACTTCACTTATACAATTAATGGCAAAATTTTGGTGTACAAGTTAAAAAAATTCATTTTTAGAAACTTAATTTTTTTATAAGAACTAAAAAAAAGCTTGGAATATGATGAAAATTCATGCATATGTGAGTCAACCACAGTTTATGCTAAATTGAAAGTTCTATAAAATTTTTTTTTTGTTAGTTTGCCTAATCTTGTCTTACAATTTATTCACATGCATAATGAGTAACTTTTTATAGTGACTAGCATACGCCTCATGTGGGCTAGATGTTGTAATTCAATTTTTTTATACTTGTATATGATGTACACATGTTGCAGTAATAAATGAATGATAGTTAATAGATGATATGTTATGTTATATTGGGCTATGCAAATTCTTTTGTTAAATGTAAGTCTTTTTTTAATTCTTATTTGAAATAATTCTCAGTCAAACATACAGGTAATTCTAAAATGGTGATTATTACCCAGAGAGTAGCTTAAATCACTAAATATATTTTACTATTAATCCTGAGCAAATAATCTTAAGTTCTTCAAATAAAGCAAATTTATATAACAGTCTCCAATTTGATTATATAAAAGTTTGGAAGCTCATTTAAATTTTTAGATGAATTGTTATTCTGAAATTTACTGTGCTACAGAACAATAAACTTCTATTGACATTTAGTTGTACTATGTACTATGTTGTAGAACTGCTGTTCTACAAGTTACAGTCTTAAAGAACTCCATTAAGTTCTACAACAATTTTGTGGAACGGAGTTGAACAGTGGTTCTACAAGTAACAGTTCTACAGAACTCTACAAAGTTCTACAACCATTTTGTGAAACTCAGTTGAACAGCAGTTCTACAAGTTACAGTTCTATAGATTTCTATAAAGTTCTACAACTATTTTGTGGTACTATGTTGAACTGCTGTTCTACAAGTTACAGTTCTATAGAACTCTATAAAGTTCTACAACAATTTTGTGCAACTTGGTTGAACGGCGGTTCTACAACTTACAATTCTATATAGTTCTACAAAGTTGCAGAACCTTTTTGTTGAACCATGTAGAACAAAAGTTCTAGAACAGAGAGCTCTCTGTTGTCTTGAACAGATGTTGAATGTTCTAAGTTGTTCCAATAAGTTCTACATAGTACTACACTTCTTGAACAATATTTCGCAGGGGTATCTAAGGAATGTAATCTTTGCAATTTTCAAAAAATTTTCCCCTCCCCAAAAATGGCGGCCATTTTGAATTTCGAATTTTTACCAACAATGGCAAAACACAAATTTGCTTCTATCTCCTTAACCATGCGGGATAGAGCGATTTCGGCGATATTTTCGACCCAATGGGTATCTAAGACATATACTCTTTGCAATTTTCCAAAAATTTTCCCCTCCCCACATATGGCGGCCATTTTGAATTTTCGAATTTTTGCCAAAAATGGAAAAACACAAACTGGCCTTAACCGTGCAAAATAGAGTTATTTCGTTGAAATTTTCGACCCATAGGCTATCTAAGAAACGTACTCTTGGCAATTTTCAAAAAATTTTCCTTTTCCCAAAAATGGCGGCCATTTTGAATTTTCGAATTTTTGCCAAAAATAGATAAACAGGAATTTGCTTCTATCTTCTTAACAAAAGGTTGATAGGGTGGACATTACACATGATAATGTGTGTGCTTCTATGCTATCCTGTTTCTATTCATATGTCGCAGCTACAAGCAACAGGGCGTCCTATTTCTAGTTAGACATTTTTCACATATTTTGCTCTGTAACTTGGAAATGGTAAGTCTAAGAAGTTTCAAACTGTATTAGATACATATTCTATGTGTAATCTTAGTATGTGACAAATTTTAAGTCTGAAGCTTTAATTTGAAGGCCACATTGAGGTCTCTGACGGGCTCCCAAAGACCCAGTATTTGGACTTTTTGCCACCTTTAAGCCCTGTGACTGTTAAACTATGTGACTGATAGGGCTGAAATCTCATCTGGGAATACATTATTATGTTCTTTTTACATGTGCCAAAAATCATGGCTTCAAGTAGACATTTAAACTGTGTATGAGGACCATAAACACCCACCCGAGTGACCCTTTTAAGACATTTTTCACATATTTTGCTCTGTAACTTGGAAATGGTAAGTCTGAGAAGTTTCAAACTTTATTAGATATATATTCTATGTATAATCTTAGTATGTGACAGATTATAAATCTGAAGCTTTAATTTGAAGGCCACATCGAGATCTCTAAAAGGCCCACAGAGACCCAATATTTGGACTTTTTGCCACCTTTAAGCCCTGTGACTGTTAAACTATGTGATTGATGGAGCTGAAATCCCATCTGGGAATGCATTATTATGTCCTTTCTACATGTGCCGAAAATCAAGGCTTTTAGTAGACATTTAACCTGTGTATGAGGGCCATAAACACTCACCCAAGTGACCTTTTTTGACATTTTTTTCCCAATTTTACCCTGTTATTTGGAAATGCTTAGTGTGACAGGTCTTAAACTGTATTATATATAATTTTTTTTTGTTATGTTTGTCCCCCAAAAAGTTTCAGCTCTGTAGTTTAATTGCTAAGGTCTCTTTAACAATTGTAAAATGCCCACAGAGACCCAGTTTATGGATATTATACCACTTTAAAGCCCTGTAACTGTCGAACTATGTGGGTCATAGAGCTGAAATCTTTGAATTTTTCAAAGGAAGTGCCTGTCTATTTAAATTTTTATTAATAATGTTATGGCTATCTTAGGCTTTTAAGTACTTATTTTTGTGTGTTATCTCTCTGCTTGCTGAGTTTTTAACTTTTTAAAATGAAACTGATTAAACATATTCAAGTAGGCAAAATGGACACTGTTATTTTCTGGTGAGCTATAAGTCCAATATTAATGAAATTATACCCTTATGTAGTAAAAATAGGGGATTTTTAACCCTCAACTAGCCCAGTTTTATTCAGTTTGCCTCAGTTAATTTTGACACAGTTCCTACAGTTACTAACTCATTTCAGTTGATAATCACATTCTTAAAATTCTCAATTCTGACTTATTATTATAAATCTGTTCTTGTGGTTTGATAATTTATATTTAATTCTGGAGGTATATAATTTTCCTGTTGGACATTCCTTATTTATATATTTGATTTTATTTTAGTGATAAGATTAACTGAGCTTTTTGTATTTGATTACCCCTTTTGTTTGTTTACCATTTGTGCTGTATTTAGTCCCCCCCCATCCACCTCTGGGACCTCCAGCTATTGAGTGACACTAAAGAAACAAAGGTATTGAATGATATTAAATGAGAAACAAAGAACCAGACTTTTCAGTGGGGTTGCAGATCTTCTGTAACAGTGAGAGAGGTGTGGAGAAGGGGAGAGGGGTGGGGTGGGGTTGGGAGATGGGGTTTGCTTCATTATCTAATAAGACAAAGGGGAGTCAGAACTGAGATTGTGTCACATATTTAGGTTGCATATATATGGACCACATATATAGGAATTGAGGAAATGAATAACTGAAAAACAATGCAAATTCTAAAAATAATATAATAAAATAATAATATAAATAATATATAATTTTTAAATAATATTTTATTTGTGAACAAATATAGAAACAGATATGCGCTTTTGGGATTATGAATCATTTAAATACTTTGAAAATAGGTTCAGAGTCACCCTTTGCAGGAAGATTGAAAAGTATGATGAGTTCAGTTAGAAATAATATTTTATTTGTCAACAAATATAGAAACAGATATGCTCTTTTGGGATTATTAATTTGGAATGGACATTCAATCATCAATCATTTAAATACTTTGAAAATAGGTTCAGAGTTATCATTTCAGGAAGATTGAAAATATGCTCTGTTGAGTTATGTATTCGGCGTCTGGGGATACACCATCTTCCTTGGGAAGATATAAATTTAGTAGATTGATGTGCTGAAGTTCATATAACTTTTCCCAAGATTTATGGCATACAACAAATGGCTTACATAAAAAATTCCCGATCAAAACCTGTGGCATGAGTGATGACCTGTCTGGGGATATGTTGGCGCTGAGTTGGCCCAATCTAGTTTATCATTTCCTTAAGGTTCTTCTGCATTTGTGTCAATATTTCTAATATTTGCATAATATTGGATAACGACGCAGGGAATTGTGACGGCCCGTGTAATACCATAGAAATAGTTTCAATGGGGTCACCCTAAATGTCGAAAACGGCCGTTTTGACGAAAACGGACGAAAACTACCCATTTCTGACGAAAACGACTTAGTTTTTGATAAATAATTCTGTCATTAATGCAGATAGATATGCAAAACTATATATTGCTGGAAAGCTAATTTTAAAACGAACATTTTGGCTTTTGTTTCATGAAAATCCAGCAAGGCATAAGGGAGATATGTCCAACTGAAGTGGTAGAGTGTGGTTCATGCTGGTATCCTAATAATCTCGCTGAGTGAAGGAAATATGAGACCACGACAGGTTTTAGATACAGAAAGTTAAAGAAACCAGTCTATTTATCGTCTGCAAACGTGAATATATTTAATTAACCAATGAAAACAATTGTTGCTGAAACCTCACTCGAGACAAATAATTGTAGAAATAACACACGACTAGCGTGGTGTTGTGCAGGGTTTTACAACAAATTCTAACATGACATTTCATTTTTCAAATTTATTTCTTGTCTTCTTACTGTTTTTATGAAGTTTTAATAAATGTTTATTTGTACAATAACAATTATTACTTTGAGAATTGTCAGTTATGATGCCAATTAAAAAGTGTATGTAAATGTTTGTAAGTAAATTGGGCATTTCAAAATGCCATTTTCGTCAGAAATGGGTAGTTTTCGTCCGTTTTCGTCATTTAGGGACAACGGTTTCAATGTATTGGCACTCGTGGAGATTATGGGTTTTTTTGTATCGCTTGTCTGATGCTATGTGATGAGACCAAAAAGAATAAAGGTGTACATTTCGTGACGAGTATAATTTTAAGTTTGAATCTGTACGTATTTTCCCCCTTATGTGGTTGATAATTGGACGTGCGAGGATACCCTCGAACCACCAGTTACAATACATGGGTGGTCACAATTATGTACTGTATGGGTTATAATTGTGTCCTTTAAGTTTTTAATTCAACGTGAATGTACTCACTTAGTGTGCGTACACATGTATGTGGCTTACGACATCCGACGGTCGATTTGCGACAGCAAATTTTTCCCCCCTTCTCATTTATGTTTGGTTGTTTCATGTGTCCGACTCCGATTTGCGACATCTGACGCCCGATGTGCGACAGCGATTTTTTCGACCTGGGACCGAAAAAATCAGATGCTAAGTGAATTTAGATGAATGTCGACAGAATAATGGGAAGGTTGAAACAAAATTCGCTATTGCAAATCGGCCGTCGGATGTCGTGAGCCGCATACATGTGTACGTAGACTAAGGGTGTTTGGATCAATTTTTAAAATTTTTATGAAATAACATTGATCTCAAAGGAAATAATTTGAAAAAAGTAGTGTTAAAGACGGTAGACCGGATACCTATTTGCCGACCGTTTATGGGTGAACCGGTGACATTCGAATATACATCACTAAAAACCGGTTCAACACATGATTCAAGCAGCATAAACACACAAATACAATTATTTATATGTTGCACAAACAGAATACTTAATAATAAACTAAGAATTTTACCTACCGTGACTTTGCAGAGAATAAGTACTTATTTGCAAGTACACCTTTATGGAAAGGTTTATGCTCTCGCATTTTTAACTCCCAAGTGTGACGTAAAAAAAATAATCATCTGACGTATTTTAAATCAAATTTCGTCATCAAATCATCATTTTGACACATACTAAGCGTCTTGGATATTATTTTTCGTCATTAATTTTACATATTTTTGTCAAATTGTAGTAACATTAAAATGGCTGAGAATAAAAAAATTGTGGACAATGTAAGTGCACGGAGCAATGCCTCACAAGTGTGGAAAAATTTTGGATTCTACTTAGTAACAATAAGCCAGACAAAAGTAAAGCAGTTTGCAAAATTTGTTTTGCAGAAAAACCTTATGTTGGGGGTTCAACCTCAAATCTGAGAACCCACCTGAACACCTACCATAGTAATGAGGTCAAAGGTTCTCAGCCCAAATCTGAACCAACCATTACTCAACATTTTGAGAAACTTGCTACCAAATCAATGTCAAAGGATAGCAGAGAGTTTAAAACAATCACTGATAAAATCACTCAATGGCTGATAATTGATTTAATGCCTCTTTCAACAGTTGAGAAACCTGCATTCAGGTCAATGATTGAAACCTTAAATCCGAGGTACAAGGCCCCTTGCAAGGATACTTTCACCAATAAACTCATTCCAGACGTTTATAATGGTGTAAAAGCTAAAGTAGCTGAAGAGATAACCAATTACAACAGTTTTGCCTGTACAACTGATGGCTGGACATCTGCCAATACAGAAAGCTATGTTACAGGTTTGTTCATAAGATCATGATGCATCATGCAAATCTCTGTCAAGGCCATAAGTGCTTGCCTTTATAAAGTTAACACAACTTTATTTTTTTATAAATACATAATTTTCATATATACAGACAATATTAACTTATTTAACAACACTTCTACTTTTTTTTCCACTTAGTTACAGTCTTGTGTGGTTACTATTGATCATGTGCAGCCTCTTGGTTTTTACAATGCTGATGGGTGTGTTCTTCACTGGCCTAGTGGTATAGCAAATTTAGCATCTAATCACCAATCATAGGTTGTCACCTTTGACTCCCACAAATGACAATGTTAATGGCTTGTCCTAATATGACCCTGACTGTGCTATGAAGACAATCACCTCAGTGTATGTTCGACTCCCACAAATGTCAATGTTAATGGCTTGTCCTAATATGACCCTGACTGTGCTATGAAGACAATCACCTCAGTGTATGTTCGACTCCCACAAATGACAATGCTAATGGCCTGTCCTAATATGACGCTGTCAAAGCTGTGATGGATAATCACCTCTGTTTAGATTTGAATCCCACAAGTGACAATGCTGAGGGCATGTCCTAATATGACTGGCTGTTAAACAGGATATAAAGCCTTTACCTATCACACTTACTGTCAAAAGTGACATTTAAAAAATAATAAAGGCAAAACATTCTATCATTTCAGTTACACTTCATTACATTGATGCTGCTTGGTCACCAAAGAGTGTTGTGCTCCAAACTCGCCAGCTGGCAGAGTCCCACACAGCTGAAAACTTGGCAAATGTTCTCAAGAACTGTTTCTCTGAATGGGGTATTAGTGATCGATATATTGTAGGGGTAACTGATAATGCGAGAAATATTGTGAATGCCTGGAATGACCAATTAGAAAAACCAAACATCCCTTGTGTTGCACATACATTGAACCTTGCAGTAGGTCGAGTTCTCAAGCTTGGAAGTGTTGCTAATATTCTTGGTCATGTTCGCAACTTGGTATCTCAGTTTCATTATTCCACAACATTAGCAGCCAAACGTCGGGCAAAACAAAGCCTGCTCAAAATGTCCCAACACAAACTTATAAATGACTGTCCCACCCGCTGGAACTCCAGTTATGACATGCTAAGTAGGGTACTCGAACAGCAACTGTCAATTTGTGCGGTTCTTATTGAAACACCAAGCAAAGTTAACTTTAGCCTTGACACAAAACAAGTCAAAACAATGGAGGAGCTCTGTGGCTTATTAAAACCACTGAAAGACCTAACTGTAAAGCTTAGTGGCCAAACTTACTGTACCAGCTCTATGGTACTTCCCTCCATTCAGAAGCTCCTTAGTGTTCATCTTGCTGAGGGTCAAACTGACTCAAAATTGTTGAAAGATTGCAAATTAGCCTTACATAGTGACCTCAAGAAGAGGTACCAAGATCCCATGGTCAGGAAACATTTACTTGCAGCATCATTTCTTGATCCTAGGTTTAGGCAATTAACCTTTGTATCATCGGAAGAAAGAGATGACACAAAATTAAGCGTCCCACAAGGGACGCTTGTTTGTGTATGGGAGAGCTTCCGGCTCCGCATTTTGTTTTCCTTATAACTCTGTAACCGTTAGGCGGATTCTTTTCAAATTTGGCAGGTTTAGGCAGTAGCCTTGGGGAATTTTTTTGAATATGCTGCAGTGACATTTCAACCAATCAGAGAGGTCACATGACCAAAAATGTCTTTTTTCGATGGGGAAGCTTGTCCGGATGATAACTTGAAAGGAATTTTATCAATTCACCTGAAACTTGGCAAATACATTCATTCTATTAAAATCTGGAAATCATTAGATTTTGGCATTGATTGGTCAAGAAATGGCCGAGTAATTAATGATTAATTAATCATTACGAATTTTCCAAATAAGGAAAACACAAAAATGCTTATATCTCGAAAACCGTGCTAGATAGAGCGATTTCGACGAAATTTTTGACCCACAGGGTATCTCTGCGGAGTAGTTTTCCCAATTTTCAAAAAAATTTTGTCTCGCCCAAAATGGCGGCCATTTTGAATTTTCGAAATTTTTGCAAAACACAAAAATGCTTATATCTCAAAAACCGTGCTAGATAGAGCAATTTCGACAAAATTTTTGACCCGCAGGATATCTCTGCAGAGTAGTTATCCCAATTTTCAAACAAAAAATTTCTCGCAAAAAATGGCGGCCATTTTGAATTTTCGAATTTTTCGCCAAATTACAAAACACAAAAATGCTTATATCTCAAAAACCGTGCTAGATAGAGCGATTTCGACGAAATTTTTGACCCACTGGGTATCTCTGCAGAGTAGCCATGCCAATTTTCAAAAAAATTTTATCTTGCCAAAAATGGCGGCCATTTTGAATTTTCGAATTTTTCGCAAAAATTGCAAAACACAAAAATGCTAATATTTCGAAAACCGTGCTACATAGAGCGATTTCGACGAAATTTTCAGGGTATCTCTGCAGAGCAGCTATCCCAAAGAGCTTTCACATGGTGAAGTTTCAGACCCATAGCTAATTGCTCACCTACTCAAAAAGAGTAAATGCGAATTACCTCTAAAAGTATTGCAGATGGCCAATTTTTCTCAAATAACTCATTCACCTACTTTTGGGACAGCTTTCACTTGGTGAAGTTTCAGACCCATAGCTAATTACTCACCTACTCAAAATGAGTAAATGCGAATTATCTCTACAAGTATTGCAGATAGCCAATTTTTCTCAAATAACTCATTCACCTACTTTTGGGAGAGCTTTCACTTGGTGAAGTTTCAGACCCATAGCTAATTACTCACCTACTCAAAATGAGTAAATGCGAATTATCTCTAAAAGTATTGCAGATAGCCAATTTTTCTCAAATAACTCATTCACCTACTTTTGGGAGAGCTTTCACTCTGTGAAGTTTCAGACCCATAGCTAATTACTCACCTACTGAAAATGAGTAAATGCGAATTATCTCTAAAAGTATTGCAGATAGCCAATTTTTCTCAAATAACTCATTCACCTACTTTTGGGAGAGCTTTCACTTGGTGAAGTTTCAGACCCATAGCTAATTACTCACCTACTCAAAATGAGTAAATGCGAATTATCTCTAAAAGTATTGCAGATAGCCAATTTTTCTCAAATAACTCATTCACCTACTTTTGGGAGAGCTTTCACTTGGTGAAGTTTCAGACCCATAGCTAATTACTCACCTACTCAAAATGAGTAAGTGGGAATTATCTCTAAAAGTATTGCAGATAGCCAATTTTTCTCAAATAACTCATTCACCTACTTTTGGGAGAGCTTTCACTTGGTGAAGTTTCAGACCCATAGCTAATTACTCACCTACTCAAAATGAGTAAATGCGAATTATCTCTAAAAGTATTGCAGATAGCCAGTTTTTCTCAATTTAATCATTCACCTACTTTTGGGAGAGCTTTCACTTGGTGAAGTTTCAGACCCATAGCTAATTACTCACCTACTCAAAATGAGTAAATGCGAATTATCTGTAAAAGTATTGCAGATAGCCAATTTTTCTCAAATAACTCATTCACCTACTTTTGGGAGAGCTTTCACTTGGTGAAGTTTCAGACCCATAGCTAATTACTCACCTACTCAAAATGAGTAAATGCGAATTATCTCTAAAAGTATTGCAGATAGCCAATTTTTCTCAAATAACTCATTCACCTACTATTGGGAGAGCTTTCACTTGGTGAAGTTTCAGACCTATAGCAAATTACTCACCTACTCAAAATGAGTAAATGCGAATTATCTCTAAAAGTATTGCAGATAGCCAATTTTTCTCAAATAACTCATTCACCTACTTTTCGCAGAGCTTTCACTTGGTGAAGTTTCAGACCCAAAGCTAATTATTCACCTACTCAAAATGAGTAAATGTGAATTATCTCTAAAAGTATTGCAGATAGCCAATTTTTCTCAAATAACTCATTCACCTACTTTTGGGAGAGCTTTCACTCTGTGAAGTTTCAGACCCATAGCTATTTATTCACCTACTCAAAATGAGTAAATGCTAATTATCTGTAAAAGTATTGCGGATACCCAATTTTTATCAAATACTCATTCATCTACTTGTGGGAGAGCTTTCACATGGTGAAGTTTCAGACCCATAGCTAATTACTCACCTACTCCAAATGAGTAAATGCGAATAATCTCTAAAAGTATTGCAGATAGCCAATTTTTCTCAAATAACTCATTCACCTACTTTTGGGAGAGCTTTCACTTGAAGTTTCAGACCCATAGATAATTATTCACCTACTCAAAATGAGTAAATGTGAATTATCTCTTAATAGTATTGCAGATAGCCAATTTTTCTCAAATAACTCATTCACCTACTTTTGGAAGACCTTTCACACACGAAAATGAAAAATTGTGAATATCTCGGAAAAGCTATTTCTTCTGCTTTAATGCTCGGCGGGAGATACACACCACGGCAGTGGTCTTGACAAAAATTTTTGTTTCCCCAAAAATGGTGCCCATTTTGAATTTTCAAAGTTTTTGCAAAACACAAAAATGCTTATATCTCGAAAACCGTGCTATATGGAGTGAACTCAACAAAATTTTGGACCTGCTGGGTATCTCTGCAGAGTAGCCATGCCAATTTTCAAAATATTTTTGTCTCGCCAAATATAGCGGACATTTTTAATTTTTTTATTTTTTGCAAAACACAAAAATGCTTATATCTTGAAAACCGTGCTAGATAGAGCAGACTGCGCTGACTTTGGTTGCCACAACAGTATAAGGCTAGAAACGAAGCATTTTCTTAATACTTTAGCACTCACCTTTATATCCTTTTCGGGACGCTTTGTTTTTGCTATGCAAAAACATTATCTTTTTTTTTTTGCGAGCGATCCTCTAGTTATTTATTCAGGCTGAGTCAGTTGGATGTGAGAAAAGGTCAAATTTGTTGGGTGCCAGTGAACCTGTAGTACAAGTAAAGAATGAGCCTAGTAATGTCCCATCAACCTCTCAGTCTCACCCTGATGAGGCAGTTTTACCTGATGATTCTACCCAGTTTGTTCCAGTTAAAAGGGAACTGGTTGATGATCCTGATTTGCCAACTGAACATGAGATAAAAAGGCTTAAGATTGGTGAGTCTGAGTTTGACATTGATGATGTGATATGTTGTGGGGCAGAAATGGGGGTAAGTAACTCTCCAGCTGAAAGGGCCAAAAATGAAATGGACAGGTATTTATCAGAACCATTGAACATTGAATCACTGAAAGATAAGAATTTTTGTGTGTACAAGTGGTGGTCCAGTCATGAGCCCTCTTACCCCATGTTGTCAAGAGTGGCTAGAGGGTTTCTATGCATTCCTGCAACGTCAACCCCATCTGAGAGGGTTTTCAGCCTTGCTGGTAACATTGTTACCAAAAAGAGATGCTTGTTGTTACCCCAAAATGTTGACAAGCTCATCTTCCTGAATATGAATGGGGACTTTCTGAACTGAATAGGTTCAGTTGGCAAATCAGGATCATATGAAAGACAATAATAATTAATTAAGACTGTTAGTTGTGATGGAATAGGAATTTAATATTTTGTGTTGTAATGGTTTGTGGACCAAAGGTCTTCATTTCTATAAAACTGAATGCATACTACAGTACTACTACATACTACTACAGTAGCCTTGAATTAAATGAAAGAATAAAAATGGGAAATTTCATGTTAGTTTTTCTCAATATCTAAAAAGTAGTCTTCAACTATATTCTAATTATATTCCACAAGAAGGCTTTAAACTGCAACAGCAATGCCAAAAAATATATATTTTTTTGTCAGTCAGAGTTATGAAGGTGTTGGTGCATCATATATTATGAGAAAAATAACTGTCAAATTCCACTGACAAACAGCAGCCCATACGTTTTTTGCTGTCTACCTTAACTTTACCTGCACAGGTGAGAACAACAGATATTTCAACTTCACGTAGTTTTCAGTACTCAGTACACCTGAGACACAGCACAGATAGAGATGGATCTTGGTACTAAATTTGTGTTGAAGTATTTTGATTGTGTTGATTTGTTTTCTATTTATGCATGTTGGATACTTATTACACAGTTTAAACCACAAAGCAGGTAAGGCATTCAATTATATTGGAAATCGGAAAAACCGTATTACTGTTCGTTTCACTGTTTCGGTTACCGGTTACGTCATACGGAAACAACCACAACACTAGAAAAAAGAAATTAATTCGAAATAAACTCCCATAAAAATTGGACATTATTATGCACCGGACACAGTTGTGACCACCCGTTTAATGATACTGTGCGCCTAGCAGAAAATGCAACTGGTTATGTCCACCCCCCCTGGGGGGTGGATATATTATTTTTGCTTTTTCCGCCGTCCGATGTCCGGCGTCACGCATGGTTTCCGCTCATTTAAAGGAAAAGTATTAGAGCTAGTTTCACCAAATTTGGTATGCAGGCTTATTGGGTCAGTAGCTTGCTTGGGATTGCTTTTGGGACTGATAGCTTTGTCAGTACATGAGTAATAGCCATTTAGGTACTTCATTGTGTATTTTCAGTACTACTTTTGAGTAATTTGCTAATATCTCAGAAACCGTAAGAGATAGAGCGATTTCGACAGAATTTTTGACCCACAGGGTAGTGGAAAAGTATTCTATACAAAATTTATAAAAATTTCAATTTTCGCCACTTTTGGCGGCCAACTTGAATTTTTGCAAAAAACGAAAAAATCTTAATATCTCAGAAACCGTAAGAGATAGAGCGATTTGGACAGAATTCTTGACCCGTAGGGTAGTAGGAAAGTATTCTATACAAAATTGAAAAGTTTCAATTTTTGCCACTTTTGGCGGCCATCTTGAATTTTTGCGAAAAGCGAAAAATCTTAATATCTCAGAAACCGTAAGAGATAGAGCGATTTGGACAGAATTTTTGACCCATAGGGTAGTAGGAAAGTATTCTATACAAAATTGAAAAGTTTCAATTTTCGCCACTTTTGGCGGCCATCTTGAATTTTTGCGAAAAGCGAAAAAATCTTAATATCTCAGAAACCGTAAGAGATAGAGCGATTTGGACAGAATTTTTGACCCGTAGGGTAGTAGGAAAGTATTATGTCCACCCCACTGGGGAGTGGACGTTATTTTTGCTTTTTCCGCCGTCCGGCGTCCCACTTGGTTTCCAGACATTTTAGGCAACAGTTCTTATCCTATCTTTACCAAATTTGGCATGCAGGTTTATTGGGTTAATAGCTTGTATGGGATTGCTTTTGGTGATGATAGCTCTATAGCTAACTGAGTAATAGCTACTTTGCTACTTTTGAGTATCTCTTTGGTTTCCAGACATTTTAAGGTATGCTATTAAGCCTAGCTTTCTGAAATTTGGTATGGAGGTTCATTGGGTTAATAGGTTGTATGGGATTGCCTTTGGGGGGAATTGCTTCATAGATGAGTGAGTAATTAAGCGGCCCGTCAGGGACGCTTATTTGTTTTCACCAAAGTTCTATTGATAACCGCCGCCGCCGCCGGATTATGGTCTCCCTTGAATAACTTCTTAGCCTTTCAAATTTTTCTTCCCTTCTTATCTTTCTTTAAAACTATAGGGGCGGGAAAAAATTTTGAGATACTTTGCGCAGACCTTAAGCTTTACTTAAGGTAACCTTAAGCATACCTCCAAAACACCTCGTCATCGCGTTTCGGAAAAAACCACACACACCTGTGCTATAAAATTTATCAGGTACATTCTAGACCAAATTTCCAAGGTGGGAAAGGATTTTCTCATCAATCGGACCATAGATGCCTGAATGGGAGGCGTTTTATTTTCGTAAATTTTTTAAAAATGGGTACTTGGTCTGTAACTCAAAAATGGTCAGGATTTCGGCGTTTTGTTGGAAAAACTTATTCAGCTACTTTTTGATAATCTTTCACATGCCGAAGTTTTAGCCCTGTATCTGCAATTTTAAGGTCACCTTAATGTCAAAAAACGGGGTTTTAGCCCTCCAGTTCACTTAGTTTTTCACTTTTTTCAACCAAACTTGGCACATATATTAAGATTTGCCAAAGGAATATCCTGACTTTATGGTGACCTTAAACTCAAAATGTTAATGGACATTTGGACATCAGCTAAACTTTGTACACTTATAAAGGATGACAAAAGGGACATTCTCATTTTATGGTCACCTTAAAGTCGCAATATGGATGAAGTTATGGTCACCTTGCAGTGAAATTATGGAGTTTTTAATCTCCAGCTATCGTATTGTTCAGCAGAGCTCGGTTAAATTTGTACACTTTTAAAGATGACATTAGGGACATTCTTATTTTCTTTCCGCCTTGGAGTTCCAATACAAGTACAGTCATGGCCATCTTGACGTGAAAATGAGGATTTGCAGTCCCTAACTGATTTACTGTTCAGTAACATCAGTTTAACTTGACATTGATTATACTAAAGTAAGATTTTGTATAACATTTCACTTAAAATTCCTGTACTTAAGAGGCTTTGGCCATCTTAACATGATAAATATATACTTCTTGCTCCCTCCTCATTTATTTTAACACTTTTTAAAACCACACCTGGCATATGTATGCTTAAAAATATTTATGCTGTCTGGCAAACCTAATCTCTTAGTGTTTATGAAGTTATGACATCTTCAAAGAAAAAAATGAGCTATTTATGATGCACTGGTGTGGTTATTAACATATTGCAACTGATCAGTGTTCACATAATATAAATTCCCAATTTTAGGAAGATTAAATGTGGGGAAATGTGGGGATATAACTTTTCCTTTTTGGAAAAAAAGCTTCAATTGATTCAACTTTTGTTTTGTAGAAGGAGTTGATGATCTAGCTACTTGTTCACATAGACTATATAAATTGGTCAAATGTATACACCTGACTTCTTTCACAATATAAGATGCTTGAAAAAAAAAACACTTTCTCATAAACAGTTTTTCTTGTACAGCATTTTATGTATCCTCAGCTGAGTGGAAATGAATGACTTGTCCTTTTCTTCTTCCTCCCCAACTCTGTTGTGTGATATCTATCAAAAGGCACATTCATGGAAAGTCTTTCTATGCAGAAAGAACCCCCCCCCCAACTCCCCTTTAGTGCACACAAAAAGCAAGTGGAAAAAAGAATGGCCTCAGTGGGGGGGTTCATGGAGGGAGATGATAGATAGAGATATATATATGTGTGTGTGTGTGTGAAGCAAAAGTGGAACAAAAAAAAGTGGAATATTTATGCTGTTCTTTCAAATGTATATTGTTTTCTTTTTCTTTTACTTTCTTCCATTTCACTTAGACTTCTACATTTAATTAATTTTAGCTCAAGTGGGAAATGAATTTTTGAAACTTTAATGCATTCAAATTCCTGAAGTGATGCACTAAATCACTTATAACTTGAAAAGTATTGCGTTCACAGCATTTTGTTAAAATATGTTATTAGGCTACTTTTTCCACAGCTACACCAAGTCCAGTAACTTGTTTATGTTTATGTTTATGTTTATTTGGGGTTTAACGTCGCTTTCAACACTGTACAGGTCATATCACGACGGGTAGTTGGAAGGGCAGAGGAAACCAGTACATAGAGTTCGCTAGGGTTGTGTACTGTAAACTGCCGACCAACGGCAAGCAACTACCAGCTTTCCCACTTACGGCCATGACGGGAATCGAACCCCGGCCGCAGAGGTGGGAGGCGAGAGTGTTACCACTCTGCCACCGTGGCCCCTCAGTAACTTGTTAAGCGTCCCTGAAAGGGCGCATATTTGTTTTCACCTCAGTTTCCTCGCCGCCGCCGCATTATGGTCTCCCTTGAATATCTCCCTTATTATTATATCCCCAGACGAAAGTCGGGGATATATTGGATTCAGGTCCGTCGCGCCGCCGCCGCCGCCGCCGCTGCCGTAGAAATTTCCTTGTGGACGCGATAACTCAAAAACAAATTAATATTTTTTTTTCCAACTTGGTACACATGTTAAGGGTGCCCAAAGGAAGATCCCTATTTTAAGGTGACCTTAAACTCCCAGTAAAAAAGAACTTATGGCCACCTTAAGGTCAGAAATTGGACTTTTGGCCACTTAGAGCCCTGTAGGTCACAAACTATGATGCTCAGCTGGCTGAAATTTTACCTGACAACACATTAATATGTTCTTAGTACATGTGCCGAAAATCACGACTTTAAGTTGAGGAGAAAATTGTCTTTGAGGCCTATAAATACCCCCACTTAGGGATTTTTTGCTATACTTTTCACATATTTTGCCCTATAATTTGGAAGTGGTAATTCTGATGAGTCTCAAACTGTGCTAGGTATAACTTTGATATGTAATCCTTGTCTGTAGAAAATTTTAGGGCTGTAGGTTTACCCAAAGGGGTCGACTTAAGGTCTCAAAAGTGCCCACAGAGACCCAATTTATGCACTTTTTGCCACTTTCAAGCACTGTAGCTTTCAAACTATGTCTCTCATCTAAGTTAAATATCATCTGGGAATATATCTATGTGTTTTCTTATATGTGCCCCAACATTTAGGCCTTTAATAGACAGTTAACCTGTGTATCAGGAGCATAAACACCCACCCGAGTGACCCTTATAAGACATTTTTCACATCTTTTTCCCTGTAACTTGGAAATGGTAAGTCTGAGAAGTTTCAAACTGTATTAGATATATATTCTGTGTGTAATCTTAGTATGTAACAGATTTTAAGTCTGAAGCTTTAATTTTGAAGGTCAAATTGAGGTCTCTAAAAGGCTCCCAAAGACCCAATATTTGGACTTTTTGCTACTTTTAAGCCCTGTGACTGTCAAACTATGTGACTGATAGAGCTCAAATCCTATCTGGGAAGATATTAGTATGTTATTTATATATGTGCCAAAAATTAAGGCTTTAAGAAGACATTTAACCTGTGTATGAGGACCATAAATCCCCACCCGAGTGACCATTTTTAGACATTTTTCACATATTTTGCCCTGTAACTTGGAAATGGTAAGTCTAAGAAGTTTCAAACTGTATTAGATGCATATTCTATGTGTAATCTTAGTATGTGACAAATTTTAAGTCTGAAGCTTTAATTTGAAGGCCACATTTAGGTCTCTAGAAGGCCCCATAAAGACCCAGTATTTGGACTTTTTGCCAATTTTAAGGCCTGTGACTGTTAAACTATGTGACTGATAGAGCTGAAATCTCATCTGGGAATACATTATTATGTTCTTTTTACATGTGCCAAAAATCAAGGCTTCAAGTAGACATTTAACCTGTGTATGAGGACCTTAAACACCCGCCTGAGTGACCCTTTGAAGACATTTTTCACATATTTTGCTCTGTAACTTGGAAATGGTAAGTCTGAGAAGTTTCAAACTTTATTAGATACATATTCTATGTGTTATCTTAGTATGTAACAAATTTTAAGTCTGAAGCTTTAATTTGAAAGCCACATCGAGATCTCTAAAAGGCCCACAGAGACCCAGTATTTGGACTTTTTGCCACCTTTAAGCCCTGTGACTGTTAAACTATGTGATTGATGGAGCTGAAATCCCATCTGGGAATGCATTATTATGTCCTTTTTACATATGGCGAAAATCAAGGTTTTTAGTAGACATTTAACCTGTGTATGAGGGCCATAGACACTCGCCCAAGTGCCTTTTTGGACATTTTTTCCGTATTTTGCCCTGTTATTTGGAAATGCTTAGTGTGACAAGTCTTAAACTGTATTATATATAATTTTTGTTTGTTATGTATGTCCCCCAAAAAGTTTCAGATCTGTAGTTTAATTGCTAAGGTCTCTTTAACAATTGTAAAATGCCCACAGAAACCCAATTTATGGACATTATGCCACTTTAAAGCCCAGTAACTGTCAAACTATGTGGGTTATAGAGCTGAAATCTTTGAATTTTTAATAGGAAATGCCTGTCTATTTAAATTTTGAATATTAATAATGTTATGGCTATCTTAGTCTTTTAAGAACTTATTTTTGTGTGTTATACCTCTGCTTGCTGAGTTTTTAACTTTTTAAAATGAAACTGGTTAAACGCCGGTTAAACATATTCAAGTAGACAAAATGGACACTTTAAGTGAGCTTTAAGTCCCAATATTAATGAAATTATATCCGTATGTAGTAAAACTAGGGGATTTTTAACCCTCAACTAGCCCAGTTTTATTCAACTTGCCTCAGTTAATTTTGACACAGCTCCTACAGTTATGAACTCATTTCAGTTGATAATCACATACTTAAAATTCTCAATTCTTTTTGTATTTGAGTACCCCTTTTATATAGATTGTTTGTTTACCATTTATGCTGTAGCACTCCATCTCTTTGAGAGAACATGTAAACTGTGTAAAAAAGATGTAGAACATGAGATACATTTTGTTTGTGTTTGTCCAGCTTTAGAGCTGATTCGTATGAAATATTTAAAAATTTTAAATATAGATAAATCTGAATTATTAATAGATCAATTATCAAGGGTATTAACTGATATGAATGTCAATATGGTTATTAATTTTATTTTTGATTTGTGGCAAGAAAGAAAAAGTAAATTATATTGTTAATTTTTATGTATTGAATTGCTGTCTTTATTTACTGTATCTTACCTCAAAATATGTTTGCTCTGTTTGTTATTAACTCTCTATTTAAAGTGACTTATAAGCCCATATAGGGCTGGGTATTACTTCAATAGTTTTTGTATAATCCTTGTCAACATAATACATGTCACTATAATAAACTAATAAACTAAACTAAGTCCCAACCCACATCCCCCACCCGGATTCCCCCCACCCACCTCTGGGACCTCCAGCTATATTGAGTGACACTAAATAAACAAAGGTATTTAATGATATCAGATGAGAAACAAAGACCTCAATGGGGTTGCAGATCTTGTGTAATAGTGAGAGAGGTGTGGAGAAGGGGAGAGGGGTGGGGGTGGGAGGTGGTGGGCTTCATTACATATAACACAAAGGGGAGTCAGAACTGAGATTGTGTCACATATTTAGGTTGCATATATATGGACCACATATATAGGTATAGAGGAAATGAATAACTGAAAACAATTTGCAAATTCTAAAAATAATATAATAAAATAATAATATAAATAATTTTTTTTAAATAATATTTTATTTGTGAACAAATATAGAAACAGATATGCGCTTTTGGGATTATGAATTTTAGAATGGACATTGAATCATCAATCATTTAAATACTTTGAAGGAAGATTGAAAAGTATGATGAGTTGAGTTAAAAATAATATTTTATTTGTCAACAAATATAGAAACAGATATGCTCTTTTGGGATTATTATTTTAGAATGGACATTCAATCATCAATCATTTAAATACTTTGAAAATAGGTTTAGAGTTATCATTGCAGGAAGATTGAAAATATAATTTGAGTTATGTATTCGGCGTCTGGGGATACACCATATTCCTTGGAAGATATAAACAGAGTAGATTGATGTGCTGAAGTTCATATAATAATGGGTAATTATGTTTTTAAAAATTCCCGATCAAAACCTGTGGCGTGAGTGATGACCTGTCTGGGGATATGTTGGCGCCGAGTTGGCCCAATCTAGTTAGAAGGATTCAAACCATATTTGGCACTTATATACCTTAGGCGTGGGAAAATTTTTCTGCATGCTTAAATTTGACCTTTGACCTTTATGAAGGTCACATGATCAAAAACAATTTTTATGTCAGCTGACTTGTCAGTCAGCTGACATTATGTCGTCACTCTGCGGCGTGGGCGTACGCGTACGCGTCCGCGTACGCGTCCGCGTGAACAACTTCTCCTCCAAAACTACAAGGCCTAGAGACGTGCTGTTTTTTTTAAAAGATACCTTATCTATCGAGGATGAAAAATTGTTCAAGGCATGCAAATCTGTCTGTTCGTCTGTTTGCTAGAGACATTACAAGGGGGGTACCCCCACCAAAAGTGTGAAAATTTCAACACTTAATCACAATTTTCTCAGTGACTATTGCAGGGATTTCTCTCATATCTTGCATATATGTACTAGGCCACAGGTAGATTCTCTTGTGTGAGTATGAGACCTGGATCTGTCTTACTTTTTTTTTAATAAATTTTTTTAATAATTTTTAATGCATTAAAATTCATGAAATCATGCACAAAATCATTTATAACTTGAAAAGTGTTGCATTTAGAGCATTTTGTTAAAATATGTTATTCAGCTACTTTTTTCATAGCTACAATATGGTGAGTAAGTTGGGTGCCTGTCTCAATAGCTAAGTGAGTAATAGCTACTTTTGGGCTTTTCAGTAACTTCCATCATGAGTAAAATCACTTGTAACTTAAAAACTATTGCATTTAGAGAATTTCGTATAAATATGTTATTCAGCTACTTTTGGGTCAGCTATAACATAGTAAAATTTCAGACCTGTAGCTCATGGCATAGCTGAGTAATAGCTACTTTTAGGTTATCACTGTTGAGTAAATCGCTTATAACTTGGAAACTATTGCATTTACAGTATTTTGTTTCAATATGTTATTCACCTATTTTGGGATCAGCTATAACATAGTGAAGTTTCAGATCTGTGGCTCATTGCATAGCTGAGTAATAGCTACTTTGAAGTTCTCACTATTGAGTAAATCACTTGTAACTTAAAACCTATTGCATTTAGAGAATTTCGTATAAACATGTTATTCAGCTACTTTTGGGCCAGCTATAACATAGTGAAATTTCAGATCTGTAGGTCATGGCATAGCTGAGTAATAGCTACTTTAAAGTTCTCACTATTGAGTAAATCAGTTGTAATTGGAAAACTATTGCATTTAGAGTATTTCGTATAAATATGTTATTCAGCTACTTTTGGGTCAGCTATAACATAGTAAAATTTCAGACCTGTAGCTCATGGCATAGCTGAGTAATAGCTACTTTTAGGTCATCACTATTGAGTAAATCAGTTTTAACTTGAAAACTATTGCATTTACAGTATTTTGCTTAAATATGTTGTTCACCTACTTTTGGGTCAGCTATAACATAGTAAAATTTCAGACCTGTAGCTCATTGCATAGCTGAGTAATAACTACTTTGAGGTTCTCACTATTGAGTAAATCAGTTGTAATTGCAAAACTATTGCATTTAGAGAATTTCGTATAAATATGTTATTCAGCTACTTTTGGGCCAGCTATAACATAGTGAAATTTCAGATCTGTAGGTCATGGCACAGCTGAGTAATAGTTACTTTGAAGTTCTCACTATTGAGTAAATCAGTTGTAATTGGAAAACTATTGCATTTACAGAATTTCGTATAAATATGTTATTCAGCTACTTTTGGGTCAGCTATAACATAGTAAAATTTCAGACCTGTAGCTCATAGCATAGCTAAGTAATAGCTACTTTTAGGTTATCACTGTTGAGTAAATCGCTTATAACTTGGAAACTATTGCATTTACAGTATTTTGTTTCAATATGTTATTCACCTATTTTGGGATCAGCTATAACATAGTGAAGTTTCAGATCTGTGGCTCATTGCATAGCTGAGTAATAGCTACTTTGAAGTTCTCACTGTTGAGTAAATCACTTGTAACTTAAAACCTATTGCATTTAGAGAATTTCGTATAAACATGTTATTCAGCTACTTTTGGGCCAGCTATAACATAGTGAAATTTCAGATCTGTAGGTCATGGCATAGCTGAGTAATAGCTACTTTAAAGTTCTCACTATTGAGTAAATCAGTTGTAATTGGAAAACTATTGCATTTAGAGTATTTCGTATAAATATGTTATTCAGCTACTTTTGGGTCAGCTATAACATAGTAAAATTTCAGACCTGTAGCTCATGGCATAGCTGAGTAATAGCTACTTTTAGGTCATCACTATTGAGTAAATCAGTTTTAACTTGAAAACTATTGCATTTACAGTATTTTGCTTAAATATGTTGTTCACCTACTTTTGGGTCAGCTATAACATAGTAAAATTTCAGACCTGTAGCTCATTGCATAGCTGAGTAATAACTACTTTGAGGTTCTCACTATTGAGTAAATCAGTTGTAATTGCAAAACTATTGCATTTAGAGAATTTCGTATAAATATGTTATTCAGCTACTTTTGGGCCAGCTATAACATAGTGAAATTTCAGATCTGTAGGTCATGGCACAGCTGAGTAATAGCTACTTTGAAGTTCTCACTATTGAGTAAATCAGTTGTAATTGGAAAACTATTGCATTTACAGAATTTCGTATAAATATGTTATTCAGCTACTTTTGGGTCAGCTATAACATAGTAAAATTTCAGACCTGTAGCTCATGGCATAGCTGAGTAATAGCTACTTTTAGGTCATCACTATTGAGTAAATCAGTTTTAACTTGAAAACTATTGCATTTACAGTATTTTGCTTAAATATGTTGTTCACCTACTTTTGGGTCAGCTATAACATAGTAAAATTTCAGACCTGTAGCTCATTGCATAGCTGAGTAATAACTACTTTGAGGTTCTCACTATTGAGTAAATCAGTTGTAATTGCAAAACTATTGCATTTAGAGAATTTCGTATAAATATGTTATTCAGCTACTTTTGGGCCAGCTATAACATAGTGAAATTTCAGATCTGTAGGTCATGGCACAGCTGAGTAATAGCTACTTTGAAGTTCTCACTATTGAGTAAATCAGTTGTAATTGGAAAACTATTGCATTTACAGAATTTCGTATAAATATGTTATTCAGCTACTTTTGGGTCAGCTATAACATAGTAAAATTTCAGACCTGTAGCTCATAGCATAGCTAAGTAATAGCTACTTTTAGGTTATCACTGTTGAGTAAATCGCTTATAACTTGGAAACTATTGCATTTACAGTATTTTGTTTCAATATGTTATTCACCTATTTTGGGATCAGCTATAACATAGTGAAGTTTCAGATCTGTGGCTCATTGCATAGCTGAGTAATAGCTACTTTGAAGTTCTCACTATTGAGTAAATCACTTGTAACTTAAAACCTATTGCATTTAGAGAATTTCGTATAAACATGTTATTCAGCTACTTTTGGGCCAGCTATAACATAGTGAAATTTCAGATCTGTAGGTCATGGCATAGCTGAGTAATAGCTACTTTAAAGTTCTCACTATTGAGTAAATCAGTTGTAATTGGAAAACTATTGCATTTAGAGTATTTCGTATAAATATGTTATTCAGCTACTTTTGGGTCAGCTATAACATAGTAAAATTTCAGACCTGTAGCTCATGGCATAGCTGAGTAATAGCTACTTTTAGGTCATCACTATTGAGTAAATCAGTTTTAACTTGAAAACTATTGCATTTACAGTATTTTGCTTAAATATGTTGTTCACCTACTTTTGGGTCAGCTATAACATAGTAAAATTTCAGACCTGTAGCTCATTGCATAGCTGAGTAATAACTACTTTGAGGTTCTCACTATTGAGTAAATCAGTTGTAATTGCAAAACTATTGCATTTAGAGAATTTCGTATAAATATGTTATTCAGCTACTTTTGGGCCAGCTATAACATAGTGAAATTTCAGATCTGTAGGTCATGGCACAGCTGAGTAATAGTTACTTTGAAGTTCTCACTATTGAGTAAATCAGTTGTAATTGGAAAACTATTGCATTTACAGAATTTCGTATAAATATGTTATTCAGCTACTTTTGGGTCAGCTATAACATAGTAAAATTTCAGACCTGTAGCTCATAGCATAGCTAAGTAATAGCTACTTTTAGGTTATCACTGTTGAGTAAATCGCTTATAACTTGGAAACTATTGCATTTACAGTATTTTGTTTCAATATGTTATTCACCTATTTTGGGATCAGCTATAACATAGTGAAGTTTCAGATCTGTGGCTCATTGCATAGCTGAGTAATAGCTACTTTGAAGTTCTCACTATTGAGTAAATCACTTGTAACTTAAAACCTATTGCATTTAGAGAATTTCGTATAAACATGTTATTCAGCTACTTTTGGGCCAGCTATAACATAGTGAAATTTCAGATCTGTAGGTCATGGCATAGCTGAGTAATAGCTACTTTAAAGTTCTCACTATTGAGTAAATCAGTTGTAATTGGAAAACTATTGCATTTAGAGTATTTCGTATAAATATGTTATTCAGCTACTTTTGGGTCAGCTATAACATAGTAAAATTTCAGACCTGTAGCTCATGGCATAGCTGAGTAATAGCTACTTTTAGGTCATCACTATTGAGTAAATCAGTTTTAACTTGAAAACTATTGCATTTACAGTATTTTGCTTAAATATGTTGTTCACCTACTTTTGGGTCAGCTATAACATAGTAAAATTTCAGACCTGTAGCTCATTGCATAGCTGAGTAATAACTACTTTTAGGTTCTCACTATTGAGTAAATCAGTTGTAATTGCAAAACTATTGCATTTAGAGAATTTCGTATAAATATGTTATTCAGCTACTTTTGGGCCAGCTATAACATAGTGAAATTTCAGATCTGTAGGTCATGGCACAGCTGAGTAATAGCTACTTTGAAGTTCTCACTATTGAGTAAATCAGTTGTAATTGGAAAACTATTGCATTTAGAGAATTTCGTATAAATATGTTATTCAGCTACTTTTGGGTCAGCTATAACATAGTAAAATTTCAGACCTGTAGCTCATTGCATAGCTGAGTAATGACTACTTTGAGGTTCTCACTATTAATTAAATCAGTTGTAATTGCAAAACTATTGCATTTAGAGAATTTAGTATAAATATGTTATTCAGCTACTTTTGGGTCAGCTATAAAATAGTAAAATTTCAGACCTGTAGCTCATGGCATAGCTGAGTAATAGCTACTTTTAGGTCATCACTATTGAGTAAATCAGTTGTAACTTGAAAACTATTGCATGTACAGTATTTTGCTTAAATATGTTGTTCACCTACTTTTGGGTCAGCTATAACATAGTAAAATTTCAGACCTGTAGCTCATGGCATAGCTGAGTAATAGCTACTTTGAGGTTATCACTGTTGAGTAAATCGCTTATAACTTGGAAATTATTGCATTTAGAGTATTTTGTTTCAATATGTTATTCACCTATTTTGGGGTTAGCTATAACATAGTGAAGTTCCAGACCTGTGACACATTGCATAGCTCAGTAATAGCTACTTTAAAGTTCTCAATGTTGAGCAAATCACTTATAATTTGAAAACTATTGCATTTAGAGAATTTAGTATAAATATGTTATTCAGCTACTTTTGGGTCAGCTATAACATAGTAAAATTTCAGACCTGTAGCTCATGGCATAGCTGAGTAATAGCTACTTTTAGGTTATCACTGTTGAGTAAATCACTTATAACTTGGAAACTATTGCATTTACAGTATTTTGTTGCAATATGTTATTCACCTATTTTGGGGTCAGCTATAACATGGTGAAGTTCCAGACCTGTGGCTCATTGCATAGCTGAGTAATAGCTACTTTGAAGTTCTCACTGTTGAGTAAATCAGTTGTAATTGGAAAACTATTGCCTTTACAGAAATTTGTGCAAATATGTTATTCAGCTACTTTTGGGTCAGCTATAATTACAGACCTGTAGCTCATGGCACAACTGAGCAATAGCTATTCTCAGGCACTGACTGTTGAGTAAATTGGCTATAACTTGAAAAATATTGCATTTGGAGTATTTTGTTAAAATATATTGTTCACCTACTTTTGGGTTAGCTATAACATAGTGAAATTACAGACCTATAGCTCATGGCATAGCAGAGCAATAGCTATTTTCAGGTTCTCACTATTGAGTAAATCAGTTGTAACTTGAAAACTATTGCATTTACAGTATTTTGCTTAAATATGTTGTTCACCTACTTTTAGGTCAGCTATAACAGAGCAAAAATTCAGACATGTAGCTCATTGCATAGCTGAGTAATAGTTACTTTGAGGTTCTCACTCTTGAGTAAATCAGTAGTAACTTGAAAACTATTACATTTAGAGTATTTTGTTAAATATGTTATTCACAGACGTTTTGGTCAGCTATAACATAGTGAAATTGCAGACCTCTATGTCATGGCATAGCTGATCAATAGCTTCTTTCAGGTTCTCACTGTTGAGTAAATCATTGTATCCAACCTGTAGGAAATCATGGGCTGGGAATCTGTTAATATGGTCCGATTTGACCTTGGAACCCTCCTTCAAGGTCAAATGAGGATAGCCAAACATAAAAGTGCTTATAACTCGCTTATTATTGGTCCTAGAGGTTTGGAATGAAAACCAACCTATAGAAAATCATGAGCTGGGAATTTTTTGGTGTGGTCGGATTTGACCTTGGACCCTCCTTCAAGGTCAAATGAGGATAGCCAAACTTAAAAGTGCTTATAACTCGCTTATTATTGGTCCTAGAGGTTTGGAATGGAAAACCAACCTATAGAAAATCATGGGCTGGGAATCTTTTGGTGTGGTCAGATTTCACCTTAGACCCCCCCTTCCAGGTCAAACGAAGATAGCCAAACTTAAAGTGCTTATAACTCGCGTATTATTGGTCTTGGAGGTTTGGGATGGTAAACCAACATATAGGAAATCATGGGCTGGGATTCTTTTGGTGTGGTCAGATTTGACCTGGGACCCCTCCTTCAAGGTCAATTGAGGATAGCCAAACTTACAATTGCTTAGAACTCGCTTATTATTGGTCCTACAGGTTTGGGATGGTAAACAAGCTACAGGAAATCATGGGCTGGGAATTTTTTTGTGTGGTCGGATTTGACCTTGGACCCCTCCATCAAGGTCAAACAAGGATAGCCAAACTTAAAAAGTGCCTATGACTCACTTATTATTGGTCCGAGAGGTTTGGGATGGTAAACCATCCTAAATTCTTTGGCTGGGAATCTTTTGGTATGGTCAGATTTGACCTTTGGACCCCTTCTTCATGGTCGAACGAGGATATTGCATTTATAGTATTTCTTTAAATATTTTTAACCTACTTTTTACACTTAAACAATTACCTTGTTACTTTATTTCATAATACCATTTGCAGGGCACAACTTTTTTGTCCTTTTTTTCTGTCAGCTTCGGAATATCTTTCGAACATGCTGTTCAGTTACCATTTACTGTATTTCTGTACAGCCCTTTCCCTGATAATTATGCTTTCCTCTCATTATCACCATCACAAATCAAAAACATTCAGTCAGCTGACACAGTGCCCGTTCACAGGCACTCTCCTCTTGTTTTAAGTACACCCCCCGTCATCACAGTTCAGGAAAAACTACTTGCTACACAGCCTTATGCTTTAACACGCCTGTTCAGACTATCGAAAACGCGAGCTGATTAGATTTTGGGAGCAATCCCTTGAAAAATGTCTCATTTATGGGTGATTTCCTCACACCTTCCAATCTGAGAGCCTTAAATTTAGGTCAACCCCCCTATTATATTCTTAAGTATTGCATTTAGAGCCATAAAATGTATTGGGAGGTAATAGGAAACCATATGTGGAGAGTCTAAATAGCCGGTCAGTTTTACCCCACGGCCCCCCCTTATGGGTCAAACTGGGGTCATAAAATAGCTGATTTTGAGTTTTTGCCTTATATCTCCTTTATTGTTGCTTTTATAGCTTCAGAATGTATTAAGAGGTATTGGGAAAGCATATGTGGACAGTCTAAATGGCCAGTCAGTTTTACCCCCCCCCCCCCCCCCCCCCCCTCTTATAGGCTAAACTGGGGTCATAAATAGCTGCTTTGGAGTTTTTGCCTTATATCTCCTTTATCGTTGCTCCCACCACCCCCCCCACCCCCACCCCCCAATGGGTCAAACTGGGGTCATAAAATAGCTGATTTCGAGTTTTTGTCTTATATCTCCTTTAATGTTGCCTTTATAGATTGAGAATGTATTAAGAAGTATTGGGAAAGCATATGTGGAGAGTCTAAGTAGCCAGTCAGTTTTACCACCCGACCCCCCCCCCCCCCCTTATGGGTCAAACTGGGGTAAAAAATAGCTGTTTGGGAGTTTTTGACCTGATATCTCCTTCATTGTTGCTATTATAGCTTCGGAATGTATTAAGAGGTATTAAGAAACCATATGTGGACAGTCTAAATAGCCGGTTAGTTTTACCTCCTGACCCCCATGTATGAGTCAAACTGGGGTCATGAAATAGCTTTTGCCTGTATTGTTGCTTTTATGCTTTCACAATGTATTAAAACCTATTGCAAAACCCTGTGGACAATCTAAATAGCAATACATACTTGCACACATGATTATATGATTATATTATATGATTATATGAAGTTATCAATACTCGTTACTGAAATGCTTTGTAGCATTTACACAAAATTTACTAAAGTTACATCCAGTGTTGTACATCCAATGTACAACACTTTCTCCAGCTTGTCTATGTCTACAATGCTTGTTTATGTTAATTAAAGAAGACCTTTGTAGGATTTTCCCTGTCATGATATCACTAAAGGGGTTGCTTTATGTAACAGTACGGTACAGCTTTGTGCATTCTTAGCTTTACAGCATGCTTATTAAAACCACAAGGCATTTTAAACTCTCAGGGACGCTTCGCTTTTGTTAGCAAAAGCATTCATCTAGTTTTTAGACTAAGTAAATATGTTATGGGCCATTTGATTAATGGACAGTAGCAGTCTGTGGTGATCTGTTGAGATTTATTGGTCGGAAAAAAGTACCCATAATTTTCTGATAATATTGAAGGTAACTGTTAACTTAAATCTGCTTAAATGCCATAAATAGTACAATTATAGGATTTTTTTGTTAAAAAATAATTTCATTATTTAAACTTGATGTTAACATTGAAAATATGGGATAATATTATCATATTTACTGTGGAGTTTCCATGTTACATGGATTTACTGGATGTCATGATACCCTTAAAGTTTTAAAAAGTTATGGTTAATCTCTTGTAAAAAATGATCGTACTTGAAATGTACTCTAAAATATTGATTCTAAGTGATTTTAAAGCACATTTTTCACTAAAATAATAATATTGCAGTCACATTTACAGCAGTACAGGGCCTTTACCCTAAGTTAAACAGAATTGGTGTACCACTAAAACTCCTTTGACACAAAACAGCACAATAAAAAATACTCAACCCCCTTGTGACTGATCTACTCTGGATAAACATGATCACAGCGTATTTATTCCTCAGACGTCATACCAGTATGGTGGTCTTTTCACCCATGTAAGGCCCACAATTTCAAACTTGGCAGGGATGTTCTGTGGGGTATGTTGTTGTGCAAAGTCCTGGTTTGGCCTCGTGTGACAATGATGTGTTCAGGAAGTCTCCTTAAAATATATATTTTTCACCTCGTGTATATCTTAGGTGTTCCATGCCTTTTCCTGTTTGGATGCTACTGATGCAATTTTTTTGCTGGACTAGCCACACAGTAACTAGATTCTGGATAAGAAACTTGTATTGATATTACAACCTTGTAGATAACTTTTTAATTGTGTTTTTCAGTCTGAAGAAAACCTAAAAGAATGCAGAGTAATTATTATGCTTCGGAAGAGCAAGCATTTGGTAGGAACATTGATAGCTGTGTCTGTGATATCTTTCTCATTTTTCTGCCTATACTCACGCCAATATACAGATGACTCGTTGGACATTACAACTTACACCTATGTGTGGAACAGTACACAAGGACATCCATTTCATGTGGACAAATCAGTCCTGTCATCCATAGGATTTCCGCTGACAGAATTTGTTAGATTAGACAGGTCCATATTGGAGAATTTTGTCTTTGTCACAGCCTCAAATCAACATTATGCAAGAGTCTGCATGGAAGGAATAGCAGTATTGCAAAGATATTTTCCAAGAAAGAAGATCATTTTCTATGATCTTGGATTGAGTGCAGAAAGTATTACTCTGGTGAGTTAAAAATTTGGATACTGCCAGATTTGTAATTAAGCGTCCCGCAAGGGACGCTTGTTTGTGTATGGGAGAGCTTCAGGCTCCGCCGGCTCCGGCGGCTCCGCCGGCTCCGCATTTTGTTTTCCTTATAACTCTGTAACCGTTAGGCGGATTCTTTTCAAATTTGGCAGGTTTAGGCAGTAGCCTTGGGGAATTTTTTTGAATATGCTGCAGTGACATTTCAACCAATCAGAGAGGTCACATGACCAAAAATGTCTTTTTTCGATGGGGAAGCTTGTCCGGATGATAACTTGAAAGGAATTTTATCAATTCACCTGAAACTTGGCAAATACATTCATTCTATTAAAATCTGGAAATCATTAGATTTTGGCATTGATTGGTCAAGAAATGGCCGAGTAATTAATGATTAATTAATCATTACGAATTTTCCAAATAAGGAAAACAAAAATGTTTATATCTCGAAAACCGTGCTAGATAGAGCGATTTCGACGAAATTTTTGACCCACAGGGTATCTCTGCGGAGTAGTTTTCCCAATTTTCAAAAAAAATTTATCTCGTCCAAAATGGCGGCCATTTTGAATTTTCGAAATTTTCACAAAAATTGCAAAACACAAAAATGCTTATATCTCAAAAAAACGTGCTAGATAGAGCGATTTCGACAAAATTTTTGACCCGCAGGGTATCTCTGCGGAGTACTTTTCCCAATTTTCAAAAAAATTTTGTCTCGCCAAAAATGGCGGCCATTTTGAATTTTCGAAATTTTCGTAAAAATGGCAAAACACAAAAATGCTTATATCTCGAAAACCGTGCTAGATAGAGCGATTTCGACGAAATTTTTGACCCACAGGGTATATCTGCAGAGTAGTTATCCCAATTTTGAAAAAATTTTTGTCTCGCCAAAAATGGCGGCCATTTTGAATTTTCGAATTTTTCGCAAAAATTGCAAAACATAAAAATGCTTATATCTCGAAAACCCTGCAAGATAGAGCGATTTCGACGAAATTTTTGATCCACAGGGTATATCTGCAGAGTAGCCATGCCAATTTTCAAAAAAATTTTGTCTCGCCAAAAATGGCGGCCATTTTGAATTTTCGAATTTTTCGCAAAAAAATTGCAAAACATAAAAATACTTATATCTCGAAAACCCTGCTAGATAGAGCGATTTCGACGAAATTTTTGACCCATAGGGTATCTCTGCAGAGTAGCCATGCCAATTTTCAAACAAACAATTTCTCGCAAAAAATGGCGGCCATTTTGAATTTTTGAATTTTTCGCAAAATTGCAAAACACAAAAATGCTTATATCCTGAAAACCGTGCTAGATAGAGTGATTTCGACGAAATTTTTGACCCACAGGGTATCTCTGCAGAGTAGCCATGCCAATTTTCAAAAAAATTTTATCTTGCCAAAAATGGCGGCCATTTTACTCACCTACTCAAAATGAGTAAATGCGAATTATCTCTTAAAAGTATTGCAGATAGCCAATTTTTCTCAAATAACTCATTCACCTACTTTTGGAAGAACTTTTACATGGTGAAGTTTCAGACCCATAGCTAATTACTCACCTACTCAAAATGAGTAAATGCTAATTATCTGTAAAAGTATTGCGGATACCCAATTTTTATCAAATAACTCATTCATCTACTTGTGGGAGAGCTTTCACATGGTGAAGTTTCAGACCCATAGCTAATTACTCACCTACTCAAAATGAGTAAATGCGAATTATCTCTAAAAGTATTGCAGATAGCCAATTTTTCTCAAATAAATCATTCACCTACTTTTGGGAGAGCTTTCACTTGGTGAAGTTTCAGACCCATAGCTAATTACTCACCTACTCAAAATGAGTAAATGCGAATTATCTATAAAAGTATTGCAGACAGCCAATTTTTCTCAAATAACTCATTCACCTACTTTTGGGAGAGCTTTCACTTGGTGAAGTTTCAGACCCATAGCTAATTACTCACCTACTCAAAATGAGTAAATGCGAATTATCTCTAAAAGTATTGCAGATAGCCAATTTTTGTCAAATTAATCATTCACCTACTTTTGGGAGAGCTTTCACTTGGTGAAGTTTCAGACCCATAGTTAATTACTCACCTACTCAAAATGAGTAAATGCGAATTATCTCTAAAAGTATTGCAGATAGCCAATTTTTCTCAAATAACTCATTCACCTACTTTTGGGAGAGCTTTCACTCTGTGAAGTTTCAGACCCATAGCTAATTACTCACCTACTCAAAATGAGTAAATGCGAATTATCTGTAAAAGTATTGCAGATAGCCAATTTTTCTCAAATAACTCATTCACCTACTTTTGGGAGAGCTTTCACTTGGTGAAGTTTCAGACCTATAGCTAATTACTCACCTACTCAAAATGAGTAAATGCAAATTATCTCTAAAAGTATTGCAGATAGCCAATTTTTGTCAAATTAATCATTCACCTACTTTTGGGAGAGCTTTCACTTGGTGAAGTTTCAGACCCATAGTTAATTACTCACCTACTCAAAATGAGTAAATGCGAATTATCTCTAAAAGTATTGCAGATAGCCAATTTTTCTCAAATAACTCATTCACCTACTTTTGGGAGAGCTTTCACTCTGTGAAGTTTCAGACCCATAGCTAATTACTCACCTACTCAAAATGAGTAAATGCGAATTATCTCTAAAAGTATTGCAGATAGCCAATTTTTCTCAAATAACTCATTCACCTACTTTTGGCAGAGCTTTCACTTGGTGAAGTTTCAGACCCATAGCTAATTACTCACCTACTCAAAATGAGTAAATGTGAATTATCTCTAAAAGTATTGCAGATAGCCAATTTTTCTCAAATAACTCCTTCACCTACTTTTGGGAGAGCTCTCACTTGGTGAAGTTTCAGACCCATAGCTAATTACTCACCTACTCAAAATGAGTAAATGCGAATTATCTCTAAAAGTATTGCAGATAGCCAATTTTTGTCAAATTAATCATTCACCTACTTTTGGGAGAGCTTTCACTTGGTGAAGTTTCAGACCCATAGTTAATTACTCACCTACTCAAAATGAGTAAATGCGAATTATCTCTAAAAGTATTGCAGATAGCCAATTTTTCTCAAATAACTCATTCACCTACTTTTGGGAGAGCTTTCACTCTGTGAAGTTTCAGACCCATAGCTAATTACTCACCTACTCAAAATGAGTAAATGCGAATTATCTCTAAAAGTATTGCAGATAGCCAATTTTTCTCAAATAACTCATTCACCTACTTTTGGGAGAGCTTTCACTCTGTGAAGTTTCAGACCCATAGCTAATTACTCACCTACTCAAAATGAGTAAATGCGAATTATCTCTAAAAGTATTGCAGATAGCCAATTTTTCTCAAATAACTCATTCACCTACTTTTGGCAGAGCTTTCACTTGGTGAAGTTTCAGACCCATAGCTAATTACTCACCTACTCAAAATGAGTAAATGTGAATTATCTCTAAAAGTATTGCAGATAGCCAATTTTTCTCAAATAACTCCTTCACCTACTTTTGGGAGAGCTCTCACTTGGTGAAGTTTCAGACCCATAGCTATTTACTCACCTACTCAAAATGAGTAAATGCGAATTATCTCTAAGAGTATTGCAGATAGCCAATTTTTCTCAAATAACTCATTCACCTACTTTTGGGAGAGCTTTCACTTGGTGAAGTTTCAGACCCATAGCTAATTACTCACCTACTCAGAATGAGTAAATGCGAATTATCTCTAAAAGTATTGCAGATAGCCAATTTTTCTCAAATAACTCATTCACCTACTTTTGGGAGAGCTTTCACATGGTGAAGTTTCAGACCCATAGCTAATTATTTACCTACTCAAAATGAGTAAATGCTAATTATCTGTAAAAGTATTGCGGATACCCAATTTTTATCAAATAACTCATTCATCTACTTGTGGGAGAGCTTTCACATGGTGAAGTTTCAGACCCATAGTTAATTACTCACCTACTCAAAATGAGTAAATGCGAATTATCTCTAAAAGTATTGCAGATAGCCAATTTTTCTCAAATAACTCATTCACCTACTTTTGGGAGAGCTTTCACTTGGTGAAGTTTCAGACCCATAGCTAATTACTCACCTACTCAAAATGAGTAAATGCGAATTATCTCTAAAAGTATTGCAGATAGCCAATTTTTCTCAAATAACTCATTCACCTACTTTTGGGAGAGCTTTCACTCTGTGAAGTTTCAGACCCATAGCTAATTACTCACCTACTCAAAATGAGTAAATGCGAATTATCTCTAAAAGTATTGCAGATAGCCAATTTTTCTCAAATAACTCATTCACCTACTTTTGGCAGAGCTTTCACTTGGTGAAGTTTCAGACCCATAGCTAATTACTCACCTACTCAAAATGAGTAAATGTGAATTATCTCTAAAAGTATTGCAGATAGCCAATTTTTCTCAAATAACTCCTTCACCTACTTTTGGGAGAGCTCTCACTTGGTGAAGTTTCAGACCCATAGCTATTTACTCACCTACTCAAAATGAGTAAATGCGAATTATCTCTAAGAGTATTGCAGATAGCCAATTTTTCTCAAATAACTCATTCACCTACTTTTGGGAGAGCTTTCACTTGGTGAAGTTTCAGACCCATAGCTAATTACTCACCTACTCAGAATGAGTAAATGCGAATTATCTCTAAAATTATTGCAGATAGCCAATTTTTCTCAAATAACTCATTCACCTACTTTTGGGAGAGCTTTCACATGGTGAAGTTTCAGACCCATAGCTAATTATTTACCTACTCAAAATGAGTAAATGCTAATTATCTGTAAAAGTATTGCGGATACCCAATTTTTATCAAATAACTCATTCATCTACTTGTGGGAGAGCTTTCACATGGTGAAGTTTCAGACCCATAGTTAATTACTCACCTACTCAAAATGAGTAAATGCGAATTATCTCTAAAAGTATTGCAGATAGCCAATTTTTCTCAAATAACTCATTCACCTACTTTTGGGAGAGCTTTCACTTGGTGAAGTTTCAGACCCATAGCTAATTACTCACCTACTCAAAATGAGTAAATGCGAATTATCTCTAAAAGTATTGCAGATAGCCAATTTTTCTCAAATAACTCATTCACCTACTTTTGGGAGAGCTTTCACTCTGTGAAGTTTCAGACCCATAGCTAATTACTCACCTACTCAAAATGAGTAAATGCGAATTATCTCTAAAAGTATTGCAGATAGCCAATTTTTCTCAAATAACTCATTCACCTACTTTTGGCAGAGCTTTCACTTGGTGAAGTTTCAGACCCATAGCTAATTACTCACCTACTCAAAATGAGTAAATGTGAATTATCTCTAAAAGTATTGCAGATAGCCAATTTTTCTCAAATAACTCATTCACCTACTTTTGGGAGAGCTCTCACTTGGTGAAGTTTCAGACCCATAGCTAATTACTCACCTACTCAAAATGAGTAAATGTGAATTATCTCTAAAAGTATTGCAGATAGCCAATTTTTCTCAAATAACTCATTCACCTACTTTTGGCAGAGCTTTCACTTGGTGAAGTTTCAGACCCATAGCTAATTATTCACCTACTCAAAATGAGTAAATGTGAATTATCTCTAAAAGTATTGCAGATAGCCAATTTTTCTCAAATAACTCATTCACCTACTTTTGGGAGAGCTTTCACTCTCTGAAGTTTCAGACCCATAGCTATTTATTCACCTACTCAAAATGAGTAAATGCTAATTATCTGTAAAAGTATTGCGGATACCCAATTTTTATCAAATACTCATTCATCTACTTGTGGGAGAGCTTTCACATGGTGAAGTTTCAGACCCATAGCTAATTACTCACCTACTCAAAATGAGTAAGTGCGAATTATCTCTAAAAGTATTGCAGATAGCCAATTTTTCTCAAATAAATCATTCACCTACTTTTGGGAGAGCTTTCACTTGGTGAAGTTTCAGACCCATAGATAATTATTCACCTACTCAAAATGAGTAAATGTGAATTATCTCTTAATAGTATTGCAGATAGCCAATTTTTCTCAAATAACTCATTCACCTACTTTTGGAAGAGCTTTCACACACGAAAATGAAAAATTGTGAATATCTCGGAAAAGCTATTTCTTCTGCTTTAATGCTCGGCGGGAGATACACACCGCGGCTGTGGTCTTGACAAAAATTTTTGTCTCCCCAAAAATGGTCGCCATTTTGAATTTTCAAAGTTTTTGCAAAACACAAAAATGCTTATATCTCGAAAACCGTGCTATATGGAGCGAACTCAACAAAATTTTGGACCTGCTGGGTATCTCTGCAGAGTAGCCATGCCAATTTTCAAAATATTTTTGTCTCGCCAAATATAGCGGACATTTTTAATTTTTTTATTTTTTGCAAAACACAAAAATGCTTATATCTTGAAAACCGTGCTAGATAGAGCAGACTGCGCTGACTTTGGTTGCCACAACAGTATAAGGCTAGAAACGAAGTATTTTCTTAATACTTTAGCACTCACCTTTATATCCTTTTCGGGACGCTTTGTTTTTGCTATGCAAAAACATTATCTTTTTTTTTTTGCGAGCGATCCTCTAGTTATGTTTTCTTCTCTAGATTTGGAGCATGGGCAACACTGGATATATAGTATGTGATTTACAGTCCTTTCTGGCCAAATTTTGGCAGTTTTGAGTTGTCATTAATCCATGTTTTTGAACTATTTTAAAAAGTTATAATTGAGCAACCTTTACTGTGTTTTGCATTCTTCAGTCTATATAATACATGATTTTGGACATATTTCTTTAATAGACATACATAGCTTATAACAGGATAAAACTGTTTTAGATCATAATATAAGTCTGGCCTAGCAGGTAAGACACTCACCTAGGAACTCCATCGACATGGGTTTAATTTAACATTTCTTTGTGAGTCATAATGCAGTGTGTAGAGATTTTCCTGTTGCACCCCCTAGAGCAAATAGGCAGAGTTCTCGTATTTGCAGTATATGTTAATCATTAAAGTAGCTTGCCTTGGAGTATTTTTGGCCTTATTTTGCATACATTTCTTTGATGGTCATCCAGTTAAATCTGTACTTGGCTTATAGCTTTATTATTGTGTATAAGTTGGGACCCGCTAGTCTTGAGTTTATAAAGTGTGAGATAACTTCCATGCAGTTGCCTTGTTTTGTCTGTATAAAAATATATGTGAACAAATAATGTGGTGAAGTTTGTTGTATGTTGTTATTTGCACATTACTCCTAAATTTTCATTGCACTGTTCTTCTTGGAAACATTATCTTTATCTGAAATGAACTTCGTTCAATTGGGATAAATAGCTTCAGAGTAAGGAGTTTTAACTATTGACACCTAACATTGCAAATTTTTCACCACGGCGAGTGTTCGTATTGATTCAAAATTTTGATATTAAAGTTCGAGTACAATATCCATTTTAGAGGGTTTCCAGAATCTATCTGGTTACAGGATAATTATATTTTCAAAATTTACACTTGAAATACTGATGGCGTTTCCCAGTATGACCTCTGCCATTTATCGGGACAGTGGGACATCAACAGACAACATTAATTGTAAGTGGTAGCCCCAGTGTCAAATTCAACATTTTCTGATGCTTAAATATAGTTTATGGAGCTGTTAATTGCTCATAAAAGATATTTTTTTGCAGATCCGAGCTGTGTGCAATGTAGAATTTCGCACATTCCACTTCAAAAACTTCCCAAAACATGTGAAACAGTTGAAAAACTACTCCTGGAAGTTACTATTGATTCATGTAAGTATTTTAACTATTTTCATCTTTTTTTTTTTCTTTTGATGGGCAATGCTTTATCTGAAAAGTTATTTCATTTTGTCACACTGAATGTACTTTCTACCAGATTCCATCAGTGATTAAATACCAGTATTCCCTACATATCCTTTGCAGTTCTATCTTTTTCGTTCATTACCTTTTTCTGTTTTCAAAAACTGGTTTTAACCTGACATGAAACCTGTAGTGCAATAAGGCTGGCAGATCCATAATATATTCCACAATTTTCTTGAAATAACACCTTCTGTTTGTAAATTATTTTGTAACCCAACAGGGTGTTGTTAAGGAGAGGAGAGGAGGAGGAGAGACTTTTGTACCTTATACAAGACTTCTAGCTTGTGTAAACAGTGTCTTGAATGTACAAAAGGGTCAGAATTTAAATGTAAATTGTCATTCTGTTGATCATATAGCTTTTGTTGTCAAATGAAAGCTACAAAAGAAAGGCTTAAGTCCCACTGTAAAGTTAATAAAGGTATTTCCTGTGTAGATTTGTTGCCTGTTGTCCAACCTGTCACAAATGTCCACACTGTTATATCTGCTGTAGGGGGGCCAGACCGCACCAAGTTTGGGAAACAACTCCTTCCAGATGCCTTTCTGATGAAAAGCAAGAATCCTCGAGGAAGGCTACACCCTCCCCTTCTGGGGCCGGCCAACTCTGACAAGTTCTTCAATAATTAAGCGGATCATCAGGGACACTTATTTGTTTTCACCGAAGTTCGACTGATTGCTGCCGCCGCAGGATTATGGTCTCCCTTGAATAACTTCTTGGGCTCTCAAATTTTCCTTTCCTTATCTTTCTTTAAAACTATAGGGGTGGGAAAATTTTGGGATGCTCTGCGGAGACCTTAAGCTTTACTTAAGGTAACCTTAAGCATTTTTCAAAAACACCCCGTCATCACGTTTCGGAAGAAAACGCACACACCTGTGCTATAAAATTTATCAGGTACATTCTAGACCAAATTTCGAAGGTCGGAAAGGATTTTCTCATCAATATCAATCGGACCATAGATGCCTGAATGGGAGGCGTTTTATTTTCGTAATTTTTTTTAAAATGGGTACTGGGTCTGTATCTCAAAAACAGTCAGGATTTCGACGTTTTGTTGGAATAACTTATTCAACTACTTTTGGATAATCTTTCACGTGCCGAAGTTTTAACCCTGTATCTGCAATCTTAAGGTCACCTTAATGTCAAAAAGGGGGGTTTTAGCCCTCCAGTTTAATTTGTTTTTCACTTTTTTCAACCAAACTTGGCACATATATTAAGATTTGCAAAAGGAATATCCTGACGTTATGGTGACCTTAATCTCAAAATATAAATGGACCTATGGCCTGCTTAAAGTCATCAAATTGGAAAAAAAATCCTCTGGCTCCTTTCTTTTTCCATTTTTTATGTCCACCCCACATATTATTTTTGCTTTTTCCGCCGTCTGGTGTCTGGCGTCCGGCGTCCCACTTGGTTTCCAGACATTTTAGGCAACAGTTCTTATCCTATCTTTACCAAATTTGGCATGCAGGTTTATTGGGTTAATAGCTTGTATGGGATTGCTTTTGGTGATGATAGCTCTATAGCTAACTGAGTAATAGCTACTTTGCTACTTTTGAGTAGCTCTTTGGTTTCCAGACATTTTAAGGAATGCTATTAAGCCTAGCTTTCTGAAATTTGGTATGGAGGTTCATTGGGTTAATAGCTTGTATGGGATTGCTTTTGGGGGGAATTGCTTCATAGATGAGTGGGTAATTAATTAAATAAATGAGTAATTAGCCATTTTGAATACTGAAAAAGGCAAATGTGCTCATATCTCCTAAACCGTGCGAGATAGAGTGACAGGGTATCTAAGGAATGTACTCTTTGCAATTTAAAAAAAATTTTCCCTTCCCCAAATATGGCGGCCATTTTGAATTTTCGAATTTTTGCCAAAAATGGCAAAACACAAATTTGCTTCTATCTCCTTAACCGTGCGAGATAGAGCGATTTCGTCGAAATTTTCGCCCACAGGGTATCTAATGAATGTAATCTTTGCAATTTTCCAAAAATTTTCCCCTCCCCAAAAATGGCGGCCATTTTGAATTTTCAAATTTTTGCCAAAAATGGCAAAACACAAATTTGCTTCTATCTCCTTAACCGTGCGAGATAGAGCGATTTCGTCAAAATTTTCGCCCACAGAGTATCTGAGCATTGTAGTCTTGGCAATTTTCAAAAAATTTTCCCCTCCCCAAAAATGGCGGCCATTTTGAATTTTTGCCAAAAATGGCAAAACACAAATTTGCTTCTATCTCCTTAACCGTGCAAGATAGAGCGATTTCGTCGAAATTTTCGACCCACAGGGTATCTAAGGAATGTACTCTTTGCAATTTTCAAAAAATTTTCCCCTCCCCAAAAATGGCGGCCATTTTGAATTTTCGAATTTTTGCCAAAAATGGCAAAACACAAATGTGCTTCTATCTCCTTAACCGTGTGAGATAGAGCGATTTCCTTGAAATTTTCGACACACAGGGTATCTAAGGAATGTACTCTGTGCAATTTTCAAAAAATTTTCCCCTCCCCAAAAATGGCGGCCATTTTGATTTTTCGAATTTTTGCCAAAAATGGCAAAACACAAATTTGCTTCTATCTCCTTAACCGTGCGAGATAGAGCGATTTCGTCGAAATTTTCGACACACAGGGTATCTAAGGAATGTACTCTGTGCAATTTTCAAAACATTTTCCCCTCCCCAAAAATGGCGGCCATTTTGAGTTTTCGAATTTTTGCCAAAAATGGCAAAACATAAATTTGCTTCTATCTCCTTAACCGTGCGAGATAGAGCGATTTCGTCGAAATTTTCAACCCACAGGGTATCTAAGGAATGTACTCTTTGCAATTTTCAAAAAATTTTCCCCTCCCCAAAAATGGCGGCCATTTTGATTTTTCGAATTTTTGCCAAAAATGGCAAAACACAAATTTGCTTCTATCTCCTTAACCGTGCGAGATAGAGCGATTTCGTCGAAATTTTCGACCCACAGGGTATCTAAGGAATGTACTCTGCAATTTTCAAAAAATTTTCCCCTCCCCAAAAATGGCGGCCATTTTGAATTTTCGAATTTTTGCCAAAAATGGCAAAACACAAATTTGCTTCTATCTCCTTAACCGTGCGAGATAGAGCGATTTCGTCGAAATTTTCGACCCACAGGGTATCTAAGGAATGTACTCTTTGCAATTTTTAAAAATTTTCCCCTCCCCAAAAATGGCGGCCATTTTGGTTTTTCGAATTTTTGCCAAAAATAAAAAAACAGGAATTTGCTCCTATCTTTTTAACCGTGCTAGATAGAGTGATTTCGTCAAAATTTTCGACCCAACCAATGCAAAAAGGCATGAAACTGAAATAATTTACATCTACACTAATAAATATTTAAGCATCATGGATATATTTTACAAATGAAACAGGGTCTTGTAAGACTACTGTACAATTTTGGCAAAAGGTTCATGGGGTGGACATTACACATGATAATGTGTATTCTTCTATTCGCATCTACTATCAACAGGGCGTCCTATTTCTAGTTTATATCTAAATTATCACTGGTTTTAAACTAAATAAAAATAATGCTTATGGTCACCTTAAACTCTCAATATAAATGGAGTTGTAGCCACCTTAAAGTGAAATAAGGGGCTTTTCAGCCTCCAAGTATCTTATTATTCATTATAAAGACCGGAAGTGCGCAGTGAACGAAAACCCGTCTGTGCGCATAGAATCAGCACGGAGTAAAACCTCCAATAACGGCCCGCTGAGAAACAGAAGTGCTGTTTTGATTGCTCGATTGTATGTCGATAGTAAAATTGTCAGCTTTTACGAGAGCGATCATGTATTCAAAACAATATGGTGGCGTCCTTGTTCGTGTCACCTCGTAAAAATAAATAGATATTTCATTCAACCAGGTAGGCCGGTCTTTATAATAGTAATAAATACCTCATGCTCAGGCGTTTGTTACAGGATATACGACCGGCAAAAATTCCTTAATAATGCCCTCGCGCCTAGCCGCCACGGGCATTTCTTTGAAAATAATCTACATTTTTGTACTGGCTGTTCCTCATAGGTAGAAGGTTGAATCTCTTCATAGGTGATATGTATGACACATATACATGTCCTCTACAACCTTGCACACATTTGACCTTGAAGCTCCTAATTCAAGGTCATCCACGAAGTGCCGAAGTAACCCACATAGCGGACTTTAAAAGTGCCTATATCTCCCTTATTATTGGTCCTAGAGGTTTGCAATGTGAAGCCAACCTATAGGAAATCATGTGCTGCAAATCTTCTGATGTGGTCAGATTTGACCTTGGACCCCTCCTTCAAGGTCAAACGAGGATAGCAGAACTTAAAAGTGCTTATAACTCGCTTATTATCGATCCTAGAGGTTTGGGATGGTAAACCAACATATAGGAAATCATGGGCTGGGAATCTTCTGGCGTGGTCAGATTTGACCTTGGGCCCCTCCTTCAAGGTCAAACGAGGACAGCCAAACTTAAAAGCGCTTATAACTCGCTTATTGTTGGTCCTAGACGTTTGGGATGGTAAACCAGCATATAGGAAATCATTGGCTGGGAATCTTGTGGTGTGGTCGGATTTGACCTTGGGCCCCTCCTTCAAGGTCAAACGAAGATAGCCAAAGGTAAAAGTGCCTATAACTCTCTTATTATTGGTCCTAGAGGTTTGGGATGGTAAACCAACATATAGGAAATCATGGGCTGGGAATCTTCTGGTGAGGTCGGATTTGACCTTGGGCCCCTCATTCAAGGTCAAATGAGGACAGCCAAACTTAAAAGTGCTTATAACTCGCTTATTATTGGTCCTAGAGGTTTGGGATGGTAAACCAGCATATAGGAAATCATGGGCTGGGAATCTTCTGGTGTGGTCGGATTTGACCTTGGGCCCCTCCTTCAAGGTCAAATGAGGACAGCCAAACTTAAAAGTGCTTATAACTCGCTTATTATTGGTCCTAGAGGTTTGGGATGGTAAACCAACATATAGGACATCATTGGCTGGGAATCTTCTGGTGTGGTCGGATTTGACCTTGGGCCCCTCCTTCAAGGTCAAACGAGGATAGCCAAACATAAAAGTGCTTATAACTCGCTTATTATTGGTCCTAGAGGTTTGGGATGGTAAACCAACATATAGTAAATCATGGGCTGGGAATCTTCTGGTGTGGTCGGATTTGACCTTGGGATCCTCCTTCAAGGTCAAATGAGGACAGCCAAACTTAAAAGTGCTTATAACTCGCTTATTATTAGTCCTAGAGGTTTGGGATGGTAAACCAATGTATAGGAAACCATGGGCTGGGAATTTTCTGGTGTGGTCGGATTTGACCTTGGCCCCCTCCTTCAAGGTCAAATGAGGACAGCCAAACTTAAAAGTGCTTATAACTCGCTTATTATTGGCCCTAGATGTTTGGGATGGTAAACCAACATATAGGAAATCATTCACTGGGAATCTTCTGGTGTGGTCGGATTTGACCTTGGGCCCCTACTTCAAGGTCAAACGAGGATAGCCAAAGGTTAAAGTGCCTATAACTCGCTTATTATTGGTCCTAGAGGTTTGGGATGGTAAACCAACCTATAGGAAATCATGGGCTGGGAATCTTCTGGTGTGGTCAGATTTGACCTTGGGCCCCTCCTTCAAGGTCAAATGATTACAGCCAAACCTAAAAGTGCTTATAACTCGCTTATTATTGGTCCTAGAGGTTTGGGATGGTAAACCAACCTATAGGAAATCACGGGCTGGGAATCTTCTGGCGTGGTCGGATTTGACCTTGGGCCCCTCATTCAAAGTCAAATGAGGATAGCCAAAGGTTAAAGTGCCTATAACTCGCTTATTATTGGTCCTAGAGGTTTGGGATGGTAAACCAACCTATAGGAAATCATGGGCTGGGAATCTTCTGGTGTGGTCGGATTTGACCTTGGGCCCCTCATTCGAGGTCCAACGAGGACAACCAAACTTAAAAGTGCTTATAACTCGCTTATTATTGGTCCTAGAGGTTTGGGATGGTAAACCAACATATAGGAAATCATGGGCGGGGAATGTTCTGTCATGGTCGGATTTGATCCTGGGTCCCTTCTTCAAGGTCAAACAAGGACAGCCAAACTTAAAAGTGCTTATAACTCGCTTATTATTGGTCCTAGAGGTTTGGGATGGTAAACCAGCATATAGAAAATCATGGGCTGGGAATCTTCTGGTGTGGTCGGATTTGACCTTGGGCCCCTCCTTCAAGGTCAAGTGTGAGGACAGCCAAACTAAAAAGTGCTTATAACTCGCTTATTATTGGTCCTAGAGGTTTGGGATGGTAAACCAACATACAGGAAATCATGGGCGGGGAGTCTTCTGTCATTGTCGGATTTGACCTTGGGCCCCTCCTTGAAGGTCAAATGAGGACAGCCAAACTTAAAAGTGCTTATAACTCGCTTATTATTGGTCCTAGAGGTTTTGGTGCATTGTCTTTACGGTGGATACAATTTGCATCGGTTCTCCGATGCGCTAGGTCTAGTTCTTAATTTGCAACGTGCATCCCCTCAGGAACAGCTACCTGATGGAGGCATTGCATGCCCTTACACAGAAACAAGCAAAAGAAAATGTTAAAAACAAGTATCACTGTCTTTCTTCAACTTTCTTTTCTTGAATGGGTTACATCCCTAGATTTCAAGGATGTTCACTTCCATGCCTCAATAAACCCACAGTGCAGGTAATATCTGTTTTTTCACATCCAACGTCAATCCTACCAATTCAAAACCTTACTATTTGGTGTGTCTACCGCTCCAATGGGATTCACAATGGTAGTCAAGGAAGTCAAGCTGGTGGCTCAAAACAAATATATAACAATCCACCAGTACTAGATGATTGGTTGGTCAGAGCCACATCCCACCAAACCTCTCTCCATCTTACATATACCCTAGGAACTATTTGTCAGGAACTAGGTTTGATAGTAAACATGGAAAAATCAGAATTACAGGCTAAACAAATATTTGATTTTTTATTCTACCAGTTTGACCTCAAGAATGGCAAGGTCAGAGCTACCCAGAAATGTTCGCAGACCTTAAATTTTGAAAATTCAGACACTTCTCACTGACCCTTGCCATGTTTAGCAGCTCATGTCCCTAATAGGCCTGTTGACACCTACCGAGAAGCAAGGCCCTAAAAGACCTATGCTCAGGCAGGACTGTTCTAAAAGCAACAGACAACACTCAGTATTGCCTACATAAACAAGGAGGGTTGGGCCCACGGTGTGCCCTACTATGGAGAATCCTGACCTGGTGCTCCAGGAAACGGGTAGCTTTCAATGCCCGAAACATTCCAGGCTGGCTGAATGTGATAGTTGACAAGCAATCCAGGCAAAACAGAATGGTCTCTAGAGGTCATCCAGATGATATGCAACAGATGGCACCAATCTCAGGGAGGCTGATTGCAACAGGGTTCAGTAAGTTGCCTTAGTTCTTTTTACTGGTTCCAGACGCCCTAGAATGGGAAGTGGATGCAATCAGCCTTCTCTGGGAGATTCTGGACTCCAGTGCCTTTCCACCAGTAGCTATTTTGGACAAAGTGGTGGCAAAGGTAATGGACTACCCATACAGGAGAATCATCCTGATTGCTCCAGAGTGGCCCACATGCCCTGGTTCTGGGATCTGGTGGCCATGTCAGGCCAGATCCCACTTTGTCTTCCCAATCTGCTGACTCAACCCTTCAATTGGATTCCACAGAAGACTCTGTCAATACTAAATCTCCATGTCTGACACCTAGAGGATCAGCAATCAAGGAACAAGGCCTCTCTGAGGTAGTGGCAGCATGCATAGAGGCTTCTGAGAGAGGCTCAGCCAAATCAGTGTAGGAAGAGAAGTGGACCATTTTTACAATATGACGCCAGAGTAATCAGGTGGATTTCAGGGCTCCACCTATCAAATACACAGCCAACTTTCTCCTATATATTTTCCAGGACAGGAAGTTATAACCAAGAAGTACTGAGGGCAACAGATTAGTCATAGCAGACAACCTGGTAAATTCACCCATTAATGTCAGCCAGGATGAAAATCTCACTCGTCTCTTGGATGGCTTTCTGTAGGGGCAGCCATAAGGGCCACAGGGGCATGCCCTCCCGGAACCTTTCTGTGGAGCTACACCAGCTTAATAAGGCTTCCTTTGAACCCCTTAAGAAGTACTCCTTTAAGCACCTGACCTTCAAGACTGTCTTCTTCACAGCTTTGGGTTCTGGCAAACACAGGAATGGTCTCTCCTTCCAGCAGTGCTTGGCTTAACAAAAACATCAGACACCAGACAGACTGGTCAAAGATGTCTCTCTACCCCTCACCCAGATTTCTGTCAAAGAATCAGCTGGCCAAAGAAGGTCCAGAATGTGCGGCCAAATCTCTTCATTTGGTTCACTTTTGCTCATATTTTTGCTCTCGGCAGGGTGTAACAGTTTTATGGTAATGACTTTGGGCCTAGCCACTGGTCTTTGAGGATTTACTTCCTTAGACAATGAAGTAAGATAGTTGGATTTGAGGTTGGGCATTTCAGTGCACATGTTACTATGGAACTGACTCATCAGAGCCAATAGTTGTCAAGATGCTTATTTTGCAACTCTATTGACTCTTAACGTGTGGTGGTTTTCAACAGGAAGTAATTCTATCTGTTGCTAGAGCATATCTCCTTCCTGCATCAGGTTTTTTTACCTGTCCAAAGGTGTTTTCTTACCTCACAGGGGCAAGGTGTCTGTTCACTAGTCCATCTATCATCTGCTTGATAACACCTTTAATTTTCCCCTCCAAGTATACACCTTTTACTTTCTGGCTTCTACTAAGAAGCCACTTCTTCAAGGTTGATTGCACATGACACTTTTTCAGTGTCATCTCAGGACACTTTGCTTTTCCTATCTTGAAGGTGCTCTTGATTCTCCATTCTTGGATCCATCAGTGAAGGTTCATTTAAGTTGGTTCTTTTCCAGGAAATATGTCTTTGCATACTTCCCTTTCAAAACCCTAGTTTATAACTTCTACGTACATGGATGTCTCACTTCAGGGTTGGGGCGCTCATTGTGCTTATTTTAGCACCCAAGGGCCATGTTCAATGTAGCTGTCCAATCTGCACACCAGTTTTCCACAGCTCATAGCTGTGCATTTTGCTGTAAGACAGTTGTCCCTCAATTATCCTTTCATCAAATGATCATCCTTATAGCTTCAGATAACACAGATGTCGATCTCCTGCTTTCTCCGCAGTGCTGACCGCTGAAACGTCTCTGGTTTGTGAATATTGAACAATGTTTTTGTGCAATGCCCTTAGAGTCTGTCTTTTGACAGAGATTAAGCGCTATAAAAGTGCTATCAGAATTAAGCGTCCCTTGCGGGACGCTTGTTTGTGTATGGGAGACCTTCAGGCTCCGCCGGCTCCGCATTTTGTTTTCTTTATAACTCTCTAACCGTTAGGCGGATTCTTTTCAAATTTGGCAGGTTTAGGCAGTAGCCTTGGGGATTTTTTTTGAATATGCTGCAGTGACATTTCAACCAATCAGAGAGGTCACATGACCAAAAATGTCTTTTTTCGATGGGGAAGCTTGTCCGGATGATAACTTGAAAGGAATTTTATCAATTCACCTGAAACTTGGCAAATACATTCATTCTATTAAAATCTGGAAATCATTAGATTTTGGCATTGATTGGTTAAGAAATGGCTGAGTAATTAATGATTAATTAATCATTACGAATTTTCCAAATAAGGAAAACACAAAAATGCTTATATCTCGAAAATTCTAATTCTAATTGGACTTTTATAGCGCTTAATCTCCCCAAACAAGAGGACTCTAAGGCGCAACAAAACAAAAAGCAGTCAACAAAATTCTGTGTCCAGGGACATAACAGGGGTCGAACACCACGGAGAACGCCAGGAGGATGATTCAGGCTAGGGTGGATATGCTTTGATGTACAGGTAGGTTTAAGCTGTTTTCTGAAGGAGGCCAGGGATGGAGAGGCACGAATCACATCAGGGAGAGTATTCCACACAGTAGGAGCATCAAACGCAAAACTATTACCAAACTGTTTGACAGATTTATGAACAGAGGGGCAGAACTTTGGAATAACTAGGAAATTACCACCACTTTGACTGCGCCTGGTACTATAAGAACTGCTGTAGGAAGAAAGATGTGGTGAAAAATACCTGGGAAAACCTGTGTGAAGATACTTATAAACAAGTGTGACTGTCTTGAACACAATGCGCTGTTCAACAGGAAGCCAATGCAGTTTCTTTAGCACAGGAGTTATGCTGGTGTATCGACTGGTGTTTGATACAATTCTAGCTGCACTATTTTGGATGCACTGTAATTTGCGTAGATTGAACTTGGACAGGCTCCTGAAAAGTGAGTTGCAGTAATCCAACCGACTACTAACAAGAGCGTTGGCTACAAGCACAGAAACATCATGAGTAAGAAACCGCCTGACATGTCTGAAGTCACGGAGTTTAACAAAACAACTTTTGCAGACATTCTGAACATGCTTGGACAAAGAGAAATCTGAATCAAGCCACACACCCAGATTTTTTACTGAATCTGCAGGGCAGAGTGAGTTGCCCAGGATATCAATTGGAAAACATGCTTTCAACTTATCCCTTTGTCTCTTCGAACCAAAGATGATAAACTCAGTCTTATCAGGATTCAGTTTGAGCTTACTAGTTGTCATCCACTCTTTAACATCATTTAGGCACTTATTTAGCTTTTCAAAGGCAGCAGATGCATTCTTCTGGGATAAATGTATATAAAGTTGGCTATCATCTGCATAGAAATGAAACTTTATTCCATTATGTTTACTGATAATGGAACTGAGGGGGGTAGTGTACAATGAGAACAACAAAGGACCCAGGACAGAACCTTGGGGAACACCAAATAGGAGTTTACAAACATCTGACAAAGTAGAACCAATTTGTACTGATTGGTAACGGTCCATTAGGTAGGATGTGAACCATTTCAGAACGGAGCCACTGACCCCAAACCAGTTTTGGAGGCAACCCAGAAGAGTAGAGTGATCAATGGTGTCGAAGGCAGCAGACAAGTCAAGCAATACCAAGGCAGTGGATTCACCTCTTGACAATGATAAGTGAACCTCATTTTTTATGTAGAGAAGAGCAGTCTCAGTTGAATGGCCCGCCTTATATGCCGACTGGTACGGGTTGTCTAAGTTATTGGCATTAATATGAAAACCGTGCTAGATAGAGCGATTACGACGAAATTTTTGACCCACAGGGTATCTCTGCAGAGTACTTATCCCAATTTTCAAAAAAATTTTGTCTCGCCAAAAATGGCGGCCATTTTGAATTTTCGAATTTTTCACAAAAATTGCAAAACATAAAAATGCCTATATCTCGAAAACCGTACTAGATAGAGCGATTTCGACGAAATTTTTGAGCCGCAGGGTATGTATGCAAAATAGCCATGCCAATTTTCAAAAAAATTTTATCTTGCCAAAAATGGCGGCCATTTTGAATTTTCGAATTTTTGCGCAAAAATTGCAAAATACAAAAATGCTAATATCTCGAAAACCGTGCTAGATAGAACAATTTCGACGAAATTTTTGATCTTCAGGGTATCTCTGCAGAGCAGCTATCCCAAAGAGCTTTCACTCGGTGAAGTTTCAGACCCGTAGCTAATTATTCACCTACTCAAAATGAGTAAATGCTAATTATCTCTAAAACTATTGCGGATACCCAATTTTTATCAAATAACTCATTCATCTACTTTTGGGAGAGCTTTCACATGGTGAAGTTTCAGACCCGTAGATAGTTACTCACCTACTCAAAATGAGTAAATGCGAATTATCTCTTAAAAGTATTGCAGATAGCCAATATTTCTCAAATAACTCATTCATCTACTTTTGGAAGAGCTTTCACATGGTGAAGTTTCAGACCCATAGCTGATTACTCCCCTACTCAAAATGAGTAAATGCGAATTACCTCTAAAAGTATTGCAGATAGCCAGTTTTTCTCAAATAACTCATTCACCTACTTTTGGGAGAGCTTTCACTTGGTGAAGTTTCCGACCCGTAGCTAATTACTCACCTACTCAAAATGAGTAAATGCTAATTATCTCAAAAACTATTGCGGATACCCAATTTTTATGAAATAACTCATTCATCTACTTGTGGGAGAGCTTTCACATGGTCAAGTTTCAGACCCATAGCTAATTACTCACCTACTCAAAATGAGTAAATGCGAATTATCTCTAAAAGTATTGCAGATAGCCAATTTTTCTCAAATAAATCATTCACCTACTTTTGGGAGAGCTTTCACTCCGTGAAGTTTCAGACCCATAGCTAATTATTCACATACTCAAAATGAGTAAATGGTAATTATCTGTGAAAGTATTGCGGATACCCAATTTTTATCAAATACTGATTTATCTACTTTTGGGAGAGCTTTCACATGGTCAAGTTTCAGACCCGTAGCTAATTACTCACCTACTCAAAATGAGTAAATGCTAATTATCTCAAAAACTATTGCGGATACCCAATTTTTATCAAATAACTCATTCATCTACTTGTGGGAGAACTTTCACATGGTCAAGTTTCAGACCCATAGCTAATTACTCACCTACTCAAAATGAGTAAATGCGAATTATCTCTAAAAGTATTGCAGATAGCCAATATTTCTCCAATAACTCATTTACCTACTTTTGGGAGAGCTTTCACTTGGTGAAGTTTCAGACCCGTAGCTAATTATTCACCTACTCAAAATGAGTAAATGCGAATTATCTGTAAAAGTATTACGGATACCCAATTTTTATCAAATAACTCATTCATCTACTTTTGGGAGAACTTTCACTTGGTGAAGTTCAGTGATGCTTCTAGAGCGCGGGATACGCGATATCTCGCGAATTTTAGTACTAGCCCGCAATTCGGTACATTCGGCGCGTTCGGTAGAAGACACGATCCCGCATGTTTACAAAATGGAGGGGTACCGATCGTTTCACGAGAATCCTTTAATTTTATCATCATGAAGGCTATATTTGGTCGTTTTTTCAGTGAAAAATGTTATTTGATATGAAAACAAAACGGATACTACAGTTTGAAATTGGATGATGCAAACGTCAGATACTAACAACAATACTGTTCATACAGCATGTGTGTTACCTCTTATCTTCTCATGAATATTAATGAGTTGGGAGCTATGGCCGTGAGTTCTCAAGTTTAAAGTCTTAGATCTTTGTTGAAGGTTCTATTTTATAAAATATTGCTAGAAAACCCTAATGGAAATCTATAACCTCATATCATCTCATGAATATTAATGACTTGGGTGCTATGGCCATGAGTTCCCCAGTTTAAAGCATTTGGTCTTTCATCGAGGCACTTCTATTTGAAAAAATATTGCTAGAAAAGTATTGTTGTAGAATATGGCCCCAGGTCTTTGATATTTTTTTATCCAAGCACTGATCCAGATAGGTTACATAACTTATTGTGATCTGAGTTGGATCAGTTTCCATCTTCTATTTTTCACGAAGATCCATACTGCTTCCCTGCAAGTAAGTTGACCACAGTCATAAGTTGGCCGCAGCTCATCTACAGGTTCCAGAAAGACAAATAGGTTATTGTACACCAATGAAAACTGTTGCATATAATAAGTTTAACAATAATACATGGTTTCAGGGTGTAGTAGGCCACTCATGTTAAAGCCCTGTGAAGCTGTGGTGAGGGCGGCCGACTTATAACTGCGGCCAACTTATGCAGGGAAGCAGTACAGTAGCATTTGTGTAGTCCTGCTAACAAATATACAGACAGACAAATGCTTCTGAAATTAATCCCTCTTTGGTGGAGGTACAAGTTCCCATTTTAATTGACCAAGCCCCCACATTTTTCGGACATGGGGGGGAACTGCCCCCACATTTCAAAATTTCTAGAATCAACACTGAAGTTCCAGACCCGTAGGTAATTACTCACCCACTCAAAAGGAGTAAATGTGAATTATGTCTTAATAGTATTGCAGATAGCCAATTTTTCTCAAATAACTCATTCACCTACTTTTGGAAGAGCTTTCACACACGAAAATGAAAAATTGGGAATATCTCGGAAAAGCTATTTCATCTCCTTTAATGCTCGGCGGGAGATACACACGGCGGCAGTGGTCTTGTCAAAAATTTTTGTCTCCCCAAAAATGGTGGCCATTTTGAATTTTCAAAGTTTTTGCAAAACACAAAAATGCTTATATCTAGAAAACCGTGCTAGATGGAGCGAACTCAACAAAATTTTTGACCTGCTGGGTATCTCTGCAGAGTAGCCATGCCAATTTTCAAAATATTTTTGTCTCGCCAAATATAGCGGACATTTTGAATTTTCGAATTTTTTGCAAAACACAAAAATGCTTATATCTTGAAAACCGTGCTAGATAGAGCAGACTGCGCTGACTTTGGTTGCCACAACAGTATAAGGCTAGAAAGAAGCATTTTCTTAATACTTTAGCACTCACCTTTATATCCTTTTCGGGACGCTTTGTTTTTGCTATTGCTATGCAAAAACATTATCTTTTTTTTTTTTTGCGAGCGATCCTCCAGTTATAATTGCTCTTAGTGGGTACGTTGGTTTTTTTTATTTTGGTGATATTTATTGTTTTGGAACAGGGTTGTTGATATCAATGCCTGAAGAGTTATATCAATAACACCTGTTTAACTAAAACTATCCACTTACATTGCAATAATTAAGCCTGAATCTTAAGAAATGATACACTTTTATCTTGCATTTTTGTAGTTTTCAATGCATTTTTGATGAAAATTTCGCTTTGTGTCAGCGGTTGGGGATATGGTAGAAAAAACATTTTCAGTCTATTTGGTAGCCTATATAAACTCCCCGATATCACCCAATATTGAAATATTTTGCATTCAATATCAATACCCACAAAGCCAAACATTTTACCAACTACTTGCTCTCAAGACATTTATTCTTCAATTCTCCTTTCATCAAAGAATCTTCTAGATACTCTCACACAACACCACTGTCTGTACTCTTGGGACATGTTTGCACTTTCTTGGCACCTGCTTTGCCCTGTTTCAACAAAAACAATTCTGTTCTTCCACCAACACATGTTTCCGCAGACCAACTCTTGAGGTCTTATCAGACCCTTCGCACAGAGTGGTTTCTCAATTCTTGGATCTTCGGGTGGCTGTCCCAGACTTTACGTCTGAAATAGATCTCTTTGCCATGAGATTTAATCGCAAGCTTCTGTTACATGTGTCTGCTGTGCTAGATCCTTCTGACTCTGGCAACAGATGCCCTGGAGTTCATTTAGTCTTCGTAAAAGTATGCTTTACATTTAAAGATATGAAATTTTATTTATTCCAGGGACTGTAGGAAAGTAGTTTATAATTTATGCGGCTTAGGCATCCGCGTTTGTGTGAATGACTTCTCCAAAACTAAAAGGCCCGGAGATATGCTTTTTATCTCCCGCCCGGCTTGCCGGAAGGAGATTATAATTATATCCCCAGACGAAAGTCGGGGATATATTGGATTCAGGTCCGTCGCGCCGCCGCCGCCGCCGTAGAAATTTCCTTGTGGACGCGATAACTCAAAAACAAATTAATATTTTTTTTTCAAACTTGGTACACATGTTAAGGGTGCCCAAAGGAAGATCCCTATTTTAAGGTGACCTTAAACTCCCAGTAAAAAAGAACTTATGGCCACCTTAAGGTCAGAAATTGGACTTTTAGCCACTTAGAGCCCTGTAGGTCACAAACTATGATGCTCAGCTGGCTGAAATTTTACCTGACAACACATTAATATGTTCTTAGTACATGTGCCGAAAATCACGACTTTAAGTTGAGGAGAAAATTGTGTTTGAGGCCCATAAATACCCCCACTTAGGGATTTTTTGCTATACTTTTCACATATTTTGCCCTATAATTTGGAAGTGGTAATTCTGATGAGTCTCAAACTGCGCTAGGTATAACTTTGATATGTAATCCTTGTCTGTAGAAAATTTTAGGGCTGTAGGTTTACCCAAAGGGGTCGACTTAAGGTCTCAAAAGTGCCCACAGAGACCCAATTTATGCACTTTTTGCCACTTTCAAGCACTGTAGCTTTCAAACTATGTCTCTCATCTAAGTTAAATATCATCTGGGAATATATGTGTTTTCTTATATGTGCCCCAACATTTAGGCCTTTAATAGACAGTTAACCTGTGTATCAGGACCATAAACACCCACCCGAGTGACCCTTATAAGACATTTTTCACATCTTTTTCCCTGTAACTTGGAAATGGTAAGTCTGAGAAGTTTCAAACTGTATTAGATATATATTCTGTGTGTAATCTTAGTATGTAACAGATTTTAAGTCTGAAGCTTTAATTTTGAAGGACAAATTGAGGTCTCTAAAAGGCTCCCAAAGACCCAATATTTAGACTTTCTGCTACTTTTAAGCCCTGTGACTGTCAAACTATGTGACTGATAGAGCTCAAATCCTATCTGGGAAGATATTAGTATATTATTTATATATGTGCCAAAAATTAAGGCTTTAAGAAGACATTTAACCTGTGTATGAGGACCATAAATCCCCACCCGAGTGACCATTTTTAGACATTTTTCACATATTTTTCCCTGTAACTTGGAAATGGTAAGTCTAAGAAGTTTCAAACTGTATTAGATGTATATTCTATGTGTAATCTTAGTATGTGACAAATTTTAAGTCTGAAGCTTTAATTTGAAGGCCACATTTAGGTCTCTAGAAGGCCCCATAAAGACCCAGTATTTGGACTTTTTGCCAATTTTAAGGCCTGTGACTGTTAAACTATGTGACTGATAGAGCTGAAATCTCATCTGGGAATACATTATTATGTTCTTTTTACATGTGCCAAAAATCAAGGCTTCAAGTAGACATTTAACCTGTGTATGAGGACCTTAAACACCCACCTGAGTGACCCTTTTAAGACATTTTTCACATATTTTGCTCTGTAACTTGGAAATGGTAAGTCTGAGAAGTTTCAAACTTTATTAGATATATATTCTATGTGTAATCTTAGTATGTAACAAATTTTAAGTCTGAATTTTTAATTTGAAAGCCGCATCGAGATCTCTAAAAGGCCCACAGAGGCCCAATATTTGGACTTTTTACCACCTTTAAGCCCTGTGACTGTTCAACTATGTGGTTGATGGAGCTGAAATCCCATCTGGGAATGCATTATTATGTCCTTTTTACATATGCCGAAAATCAAGGTTTTTAGTAGACATTTAACCTGTGTATGAGGTCCATAGACACTCGCCCAAGTGCCTTTTTGGACATTTTTTCCGTAATTTGCCCTGTTATTTGGAAATGCTTAGTGTGACAAGTCTTAAACTGTATTATATATAATTTTTGTTTGTTATGTATGTCCCCCCAAAAAGTTTCAGATCTGTAGTTTAATTGCTAAGGTCTCTTTAACAATTGTAAAATGCCCACAGAAACCCAATTTATGGACATTATGCCACTTTAAAGCCCAGTAACTGTCAAACTATGTGGGTTATAGAGCTGAAATCTTTGAATTTTTAAAAGGAAATGCCTGTCTATTTCAATTTTGAATATTAATAATGTTATGGCTATCTTAGTCTTTTAAGAACTTATTTTTGTGTGTTATACCTCTGCTTGCTGAGTTTTTAACTTTTTAAAATGAAACTGGTTAAACATATTCAAGTAGACAAAATGGACACTTTAAGTGAGCTTTAAGTCCCAATATTAATGAAATTATATCCTTATGTAGTAAAACTAGGGGATTTTTAACCCTCAACTAGCCCAGTTTTATTCAACTTGCCTCAATTAATTTTGACACAGCTCCTACAGTTATGAACTCATTTCAGTTGATAATCACATACTTAAAATTCTCAATTCTTTTTGTATTTGAGTACCCCTTTTATATAGATTGTTTGTTTACCATTTATGCTCCATCTCTTTGTAGTCCCAACCCACATCCCCCACCCGGATTCTCCCCACCCACCTCTGGGACCTCCAGCTATATTGAGTGACACTAAATAAACAAAGGTATTTAATGATATCAGATGAGAAACAAAGAACTCAATGGGGTTGCAGATCTTGTGTAATAGTGAGAGAGGTGTGGAGAAGGGGAGAGGGTGGGGGTGGGAGGTGGTGGGCTTCATTACATATAACACAAAGGGGAGTCAGAACTGAGATTGTGTCACATATTTAGGTTGCATATATATGGACCACATATATAGGTATAGAGGAAATGAATAACTCAAAACAATTTGCAAATTCTAAAAATAATGTAATAAAATAATAATATAAATAATTTTTTTTAAAATAATATTTTATTTGTGAACAAATATAGAAACAGATATGCGCTTTTGGGATTATGAATTTTAGAATGGACATTGAATCATCAATCATTTAAATACTTTGAAGGAAGATTGAAAAGTATGATGAGTTGAGTTAAAAATAATATTTTATTTGTCAACAAATATAGAAACAGATATGCTCTTTTGGGATTATTATTTTAGAATGGACATTCAATCATCAATCATTTAAATACTTTGAAAATAGGTTTAGAGTTATCATTGCAGGAAGATTGAAAATATGATTTGAGTTATGTATTCGGCGTCTGGGGATACACCATCTTCCTTGGGAAGATATAAACAGAGTAGATTGATGTGCTGAAGTTCATATAATAATGGGTAATTATGTTTTAAAAAATTCCCGATCAAAACCTGTGGCGTGAGTGATGACCTGTCTGGGGATATGTTGGCGCCGAGTTGGCCCAATCTAGTTTGCACTATGTGTGTGTGTACATGCATACGTGCGTGGGTCACACAGTTTTCTCTGAAACTACTACAGTTACACATGGTAAATTACAAGTCCTAATGAATTTTTTTTTACGAATTTTTGGTTTTGGTGATCTTTGGCTTACTTTTGAGTGAGTAATAGCACTTTTACCTAATATAATTATATGACTTATAACTGTCAATGAGTGAATAGCTTATATCTTCAAAAGTATTGCAGCTACACACTTGCTCTCTAATATGTTTTTCATGTACTTTTTAGTCAAATCTTGGATTCGAGCAAAATACCAGGGCCGGGATTCACAAAAGGTCTTAGACCAAAAATTGTCTTAACTTTAAGAGAAAAGTCTTAACTGTGCAAGAATTTTGTCATAAAGTTAAGACTTTTCTGCTTAGACAAAATGGGATTCACAAAAGGTCTTAGACAAAAATTTGTCTTAGATTTTGTCATAATTTTAAAACCACTGCAGGGCAGACTTAGGTCATTTTTAAAAAATTCCATTGCATGTATTTACATTTTACCCTTTGTTATGCCATAACAATAATCTAATCAAAATTTACATCATTTAATTACCTATAAATTTCCACATTTTACCTTCTTGTGGTAAAAATATTGTCATAAAAATGGCTGACTCACAATAAAACCCAAAGACTACTATTTTTACATAATTTTGCAAAAAAAAGTAACAAATCTGTTTTATAATTTTGAAGAGCATGTTTGGTGTATTTATCAATGAAAAATGTTTTTGTTTTACTAAAATTTGTTAATTTGAATTCAAAGTAGTTAAGACTTTTTGCACAAATTTTGTCTCAGCTAAGATTTTGCTGAGCACTTTTTGTGAATCCCAAATTAAGAGAAATCTTAAGACCTTAAGACCTTTTGTGAATCCCAGCCCAGGATGTAGAAAATCCTTTGTGTATTTCTTTGTAATCTGGTGCTCATTCGAGTAATTTTCCCCAATATAAATGTCTGGTTCTTCAACACATGACTTCCAGACATGTCTTCCAGACATACTAATAGGTTTAATAGGCAATATTCAATAAACAGTCCTTTATGCTTGTGTTGGTGGTTATTCAAAACACTGGTAGAAACCCCATTTACGTATAGGTTAATGGCCAAGTAAGACGAGGCTATTAACCTATTTAAATTACACCTTTTCCTTAATTTATAAGTTTTAAAATGTCGTTTAACATAATGACTTTTCATTTCTATATTCCTGGTGTGTATTATTTTGGTTTTTATGATCAATTTAGTTGAAATAAATGTGAAAGGGTTTCTTTGGAAATGTGCTGAAAAGAGTTCTATATATGGTCAAAATCACGAAGAGGCCAATAGTGCAAGGTATTGGACACTTTTAACAAAAGAAAAACTCGCAGGTGTAATTTAAATATTTGAAAGTGGCAGTATTAAAAATGTGGGTGCAAGTTTTTGCAGAAATAAAAGTTCAGAAAAGTGGCCTTTGTCATGAACACAAAGTCAGAAACTTAATTGAAAAAGGTTTACATGAAAGTCATGGGGTGCTTGATGTATAAAGTTATTGTTTTTAGTTGTTATAGATCACACCTTGTCCTTTAAACTTGTAATTGATGAAATACCGTAATTCATTCAATTGACACCCAGGGAAATTCACTTAATTATGGGGAGGCCCCAGATAACATTCTACTATCTGCAAAACACTAGAGAATAGTCATAAAACATTAACATTATGTTTTTACTTTTGGGTGAATACTAACATAACAGTGACTACAGTAGGCAACATATTTTCTTTGATTAGATTTTGTTTAATATGAAGTAAAGTTTCCACCATATATGTCAACCATGGTAATATTAAGCAGAACCATTACAATGTAATTTGTTGGAGTTGAACCAGTAGAACCAAAATAGTGACATTAGTATTGGCCCTAGCTCTAGTACAAATGTAACTTTTACAACAGACAAGGCAATAAATCAATCTTTGTTATGTCGCAACATGTAAATTTTTGCAGTGGCAAGTGAATGTGAAGATATAAATTGTCTTCTGTTTTGTGCAAAGTTAAGGCATTTTCCAAGTTGCGATTTGAAGCATTAGACAGCCCAAAAATCTGTCTTTCATTAGCCATGTTAAGACAACTTAAGTCCAATTTAAGTATAAATTTAAATGGCGTTGGTCTAATATTCACTTGCACCATTGTATAGGTAATCTTTGAATGTGGAAAGGGAAGTAGAACATATGCTCATGAATCCCAAGGCAAGCAAGTACCAACCTTATGACAATACATGATGAAATGGACAAAACTAACATTTGACTTATGATGTAATCTTGGAACAAGGCCTTCACATTGTTGGCTTACTGATCATACAATATTTATATATTCTGTTTTATTGAATAATTTAAAGTCAATTATATTATTCATGCAAGTTAACCATATAGAGATAAAAGACAAATTTACCTGTAGCTCTTGTATCAGAAATCTACTTATATTTTTGATATTGAGAACTATGATTTATAGCTCACTTTCTATTTCTCCTATAGTCTTATTTTACAAATTTGAAGCTTACTTCACAACCTTCAGCTTTTCACCTGCAGTGTCTCATCCTTAATAATTGCTGATGTCTGATTTTTCTTATTTGATGTTCCTCAGAATCTACTTCAACCCAGTAACCGTCTTCAGATAGAGATTAAGTACTAGAGAAATACTATTAGAGTTAAAATTACCTAGTGTTGATTACTCTGCAAATAGATGCAACTAAAACTGAGCCAACTATATGTCTTGAAAGTGTCATGTATACATCCAAATCTTAACTAACTGTATGTAACATGATTGTGTCAACGAAATCCCATGCATTCAGCATCAGTTTCTACCATAAATGAGGCAGAAATTAAAACACATGATTCAAAGAATTTTGGCTCATAGTGAATCAGAAGTTAGCATGGAACTGTGTTGTCTTGTGTATTAATCACAGACACTCCTATTATAAATTTGGTAGTAAAGTAAAGGGGCATGAATTAGAAAATATATTGTATATGTAATGATCAATATTAATCTTCATTTATAGATCACTGTTTAAAATGTACAATGAAAAAGCCATGCATGGGGATTATATGTCTTCATGATGAGATACAGTTTATTTTGGATCACAAAAAAGTATTCATCTGGTGGCTCTACACATGAAAGCATGTGGACAGTGACAGTTTCATAGATGGCAGACACCACATGACTAATTTAATAAATTTGTTTGGGTTCTGCAAATCTATTTAGAATTTCTGCCTCAGAAAAGGTTATTTCCTTCTCTGTTAGGATTTTCATTTGTAAATCTATCATAAAAACTCATTTTAACTGTCTTGGTAAATGACATTATTCTATTCAAAAACACTATTAAACATCTTAAAAGTTATTGGGTACTAATGAGCTCTCTCCTTGTTACCCATGTGGTATATTGTTATCTAAGCACAATTATTCTGGGTTTAACTCAACTTTAATCTAAAGATTCGACTTTGTGGTTGTCTGAAAGACAGCCACTGTTCCCTTGTTTGTGAACTGTAACATATTTAAGTTTCACAACTGTTGCTCAATGTACAAGTGAATAGTTGCTACTTAATTGCTACTTTTAGTGAATATGTGAAAAATCACAAATATCTCACAAATCGTAAGAGATAGAGTGATTTCAAGCGAATTATTTACCCGCAGGGTAGTACAAGAGTATCCTATGCTAAGGGGAAAAGGGTTTGGTGAACTTTGGCCTACTTTTGAGTGAGTAATATCATTTTATGACTCTGAAACTATTGCATTTAGAGTATATTGTTCCAGTATGTTGTTCAGCTACTTACTCCACAGTTACAACATGGTCAGTAGTTTGGAAGTGTATCTCCATAGCTAAGTAAGTAATAGCTACTTTGTCAATTTTTAATGATAACCATAATGAGTAAATGGCTTATATCTTCAAAAGTATTGCAGCTACACAATTTTGTTCCAATATGTTGTTCAGCTACTTTCTCCACAGCTACAACAATGTCAGTAGGTTGCAAGTGTATCTCCATAGCTAAGTGAGTAATAGCTACTTTTTCAATTTTTAATGAGAACCATAATGAGTAAATGGCTTATATCTTCAAAAGTATTGCAGCTACACAATTTCTCTTTAATGTGTTGTTCATGTACTTTTTTGTGAACTGTAACATATTTAAGTTTCACAACTGTTGCTCAATGTACAAGTGAGTAATGGCTACTTTATTGCTACTTTTAGTGAAAATGTAAAAAATCACAAATATCTCGCAAACCGTAAGAGACAGAGCAATTTCGAGCGAATTTTTGACCCACAGGGTAGTACAATGGTATCCTATGCAAAGGGATAAATTTCAATTTCCGCCACTTTTGATGGCCATCTTGGATTTTTGCGGAAAATGAAAAAGTGTGAATATCTCGAAAACCATAAGAGATAGAGCAATTTTGAGCTAATTTTTGACCCACAGGGTAGTAGAAGAGTGTCCTATGCAAAGGGGTAAAGTTTTGATTTTCGCCACTTTTGGCGGCCATCTTGGATTTTAGCAGAAAATGAAAATGTGTGAATATCTCGAAAACCGTAAGAGATAGAGCGATTTTGAGTGAATTTTTGACCCCCAGGGTAGTGCAGGAGTGTCCTAAGCAAAGGGGTAAAAGTTTGATTTTCGCCACTTTCGGCCATCTTGGATTTCGCCACTTTTGGCGGCCATCTTGGATTTTTGCGGAGAATGAAAAAGTGTGAATATATCAAAAAGAGACAGAGCGATTTCGAGCGAATTTTGGACCCCCAGGGTAGTAGTAGAGTGCCCTATGCAAATGGGTAAAATTTAGATTTTTGGCGGGCATCTTAGATTTTTGCAGAAAATAAAAAAGTGTGAATATCTTGAAAACTGTAAGAGATAGAGCGATTTCAAGCGAATTTTTGACCCACAGGGTAGTACAGGAGTGTCCTGTGCAAAGGGAAAAAAATTTGATTTTCGCCACTTTTGGCGGCCATCTTGGATTTTTGCGGAAAATGAAAAAGTGTGAATATCTCGGAAAAGGTATTTCTTCACCTGTAATGCTCGGCAGGAGATAAATGCCACGGCAGTGGTCTTGTTTTTGAAAAGATACCTTATCTATCGAGGATGAAAAATTGTTCAAGGCGTGCAGTTCTGTTTGTTTCGTCTGTTTGCAAGAGCCATTAAAAGGGTCCTTGGTGGCCTAGTGGTTAGCAAGTTTGGCATCTAATCATAGGCTGTTACCTCTGTGGGTTCGAGTCCCACAAGTGGCAATGCTGAGGACCTGTCCCAATATGACCCTGGCTGTTGAACGGGACGTTAAACCCCAACTTTGCAAGAGCCATTAAAAGTGAGGTACCCCCCACCCTAAGTGAAAATTTCAACACTTTATCACAATTTTCTCATTGACTATTGCAGGGATTTCTTTCATATCTTGCACATATGTACTAGGCCAAGTAGGTAAGGTACAAGATTCGCTTGTGCGAGTATCAGGCCTGGATCTTTCTTAATTTTTTTATGAATTTTTAAAATAATTTTTAATGCATTAAAATTCGTTAAATTCATGCTCTAAATCGCTTATTGGAGCATTTGGTTGAAATATGTTATTCAGCTGCTTTTTCCATGGCTACAACATAGTGAGTAACTTGGGAGTCAATCCCAATAGCTAAGTGAGTAATACGTAGACACTTTTCGACTTTTCAGTGACTCATAATGAGTAAAATCACTTGTAACTAGAAATTTATTTTGAGAATTTTGTATAAATATGTTATTCAGCTACTTTTGGGTCAGCTATAACATGATAGTAAAATTTCAGACCTGCAGCTCATTGCATAGCTGAGTAATAGCTACTTTGAGGTTAACACTGTTAAGTAAATCAGAACTTGAAAACTATTACATTTAGAGTCTTTTCTTTAAATATGTTCTTCTCCTGCTGTATTTATTCGTATAAACGCCCCGGGGGCAATTCAGTTTTCATAGGGGGAGGTGGGGCTACAATTACAGATTAAAAAAAATCAACTCTCAAGTCCAGTGGCAATGGGCAATAATGGACATTTCGCCTTGATCTCACTTGCCAGCATGTATAATGGTGAGAGTGATTAAAATATTGGAAACAAACCTTAAACCTGAAGAAAGTATAAAGTTTTATCTCATATTTTTGCAGATTTCAATGCATCTGTCATCAAAACTGCCGTGTTTTGTTCTGATTTTCTTTATTTCTCGTAAGCGCTATTCGATTGGGTAAGTACTGAAACACATATTTTTTTAGATCCCAGAATCACAAGTGTTGGCTGTTTAGAGAGATGTAAAACCCTGAAATGTGAACTTTGCAAAGTTACAGGGTTGGGGGGGACGATTAGTAGGGAGGGGGCGTTTACATGGATAAATACAGTACTTTTTGATCAGCTATAACATAGTAAATTTGCAGACCTGTAGCTTATAGCTGAGCAGTAGCTATTTTCAGGTTCTCACTGTTAAGTAAAACAGTTGTAACTTAAAAACTATTGCATTTATAGGATTTTGTTTGAAAATGTTATTTTCTGTCGGCTATAACATAGTGAAATTGCAGACTTGTAGCTCATTGCAAAGCTGAGCAATAGCTACTTTCAGAATTTAGCTGTTGAGTAAACAGTTGTAAATCAATTGTAACTTACATTTAGAGTATTTTGTTTAAATATATTATTCTTCTAATTTTGGGTCAGCTAGAACATAGAAAAATTGCTGACCTGTAGGTCATTACACATCCGAACAATATCTACTTTCAGGTCTCACTGTTGAATAAATGAGTTGTAACTATTGCATATAGAAAATTTTGTTTCATTATGTTATTCATGTACGTTTGAATCAGCTATAACGTAGTAAAATTGCAGACGTGTAACTCATGGCATAGCTGAGCAATAGCTGTTTTAAGGTTCTCACTATGGAGTAAATGAGTTGTAACTTGAAAACTGTTGCATTTACAACATTTTGTTTAAATAGTATTTTATTCACCAACCTATGGGTCACCTATAACATAATGAAATTGCAGGCCTGATGCTCAGTGTATAGCTGAGCAATAGCTACTTTCAGGTTTTCACTGTTGAGTAAATCAGTTGTAACTTGAAAGTTATTGCATTTAGAAAATTTTCTTTAAATAAGTTATTCACCATCTTTTGGATAAGCTATAACATAGTAAAGTCACATACCTGTAGCTCATTGCATAGCTGAGCAAAAGTGCTTTAAGATTCTTACTGATGAGTAAATTAGTTGTAACTTGAAAACTCTTGCATTTACAGTAGTTTCTTTGAATATGTTTTTCACCTACTTTTTACATCTTAACAGTTAACTTCTGAAAGCCATTTGCAGGGCATAACTTTTGTGTCCTTTTCCTCTTTCACTTCTAGTCTGAAACTCAAAACACACAGTCGGCTGACACAGAGCCCATTCACGGGCACTGATTGCTTGTTTATTTCGTTATTTTTCATTAATTATTATTATTTTTTTATGCACCCAGGATCTGCTTCAGCAATATCCCGGAGTATATTGGGTGGATGCTTCAATTAGATTCTTCAGCAACAAAACCGAGAGATTCTTCCAAAAGGCTGAAGCCAATGGGGGAATTGCGTTCTCTGAATATGCGGGTCACTCTAATTACCCAGTCTTGATGAATGAAACAATTGGTTACTTACCCACAAGCATTGCTCATCAGAAGACAACTCCAATGGTTGGTGCTGGCGTCATGCTTATTTATAGGACTAGAGAAATTTATGAGAATATCATTCAGTGGGGGATTTTGTGTGCACTGAATGAAAATTGTATTGCAAGAGGCCCTGTGAAGTGCCACCACATCGATCCCAACAAACAAGCTGGCTGTTCAAGATTTGATCAGAGTGTCATGAATATTTTATGTTCTAATTACTTTGGTTTTGACCATTTAAAATATACCTCTGCCGAAGGAAAGTCTTCCCATGTGAAAAGAGGCTCTTTTGGTCACATGCTTCCTCAGTTTTGCCGCTTCAGATTTTCAGGTGTAATGTTAGCAAAACTAGCTGATGTGCTGTGAAACTAAAGTGATCTGTAATATAAATTAAAACATAAGGTGCCTAAGTAAATCATAAATGAGGTGTCAAGGTCACATTACCAATCAAACAACTATTATTTTTTAAAACAAATAGTATATTCTTTCAACTTACACAGTTTAATAATGTTTATTTTGTACCATATTTCACCTTTGTTATTTGCTTATTTCTAATGCTGTCTGCTTTTTTTACTAAACTTTCAATGTATATGTTCATGTTACATTTTTTATACCAATAGCAGTGTTCAGTATGTAGCATAATACTGATTTTGCTAAGATTATTCTTTCTCACTGAATTTAGGGATGCACTACTGACTACATATTATTTAAATGTAAACTTTGTTTATTTGCATTGATATAATTATTGTTTTGAAATATATTTAGTGATATCGATCTTGTTCAGTATTTCACAAAAGATCTGTGGGGTATAAATGACAGAGATTTTCAAACCTCAACGGTCCAACAGTATTTGTATATAGTTGTATTGAGAACTGTTAAAAGTAGGGTTCTCTTTTAAGAGGAAATAAATATCAGGGCATGACTTTGTTATACCTTATACCCTGTTATCAGGAATATTTGGTTGAGGTATTTATTATCCACTGCGAGTCATATTTAGCTCGTATAGAGGGATATACAGAGTGGGATAGTTTTTTTTTTTGTATACTGTTGAGCCTCCGTTCCATGGATAATTTGTGTTAATAAGTTCCAGTTTTTTACCAATATCTCAGAAAATATAATTATGTAGTATGTACCCTGCATGTATGTATCATATATACCTATTAAAAAGGTCTTTTCGCAGTGCTTGTACTTCTGTTTCTTACATAAAAATCCGTGCAGAAATGGATGAGAAATCAAAAGTTCAATATTGAGTTTTGTATTTGCTAGAGCCTAGGTATATGTGCCCTCCTTTTCAATTCTCTGCTTCAATATGCTTATATTTTATTGCGTTAATACATCTTACCTAACAGACGATAGCTATTGTCCGGCGCCAGCCGGTCCCGCCAAACGCCAGAAAAAGACGTCCTGAGTTTCACCTCCGGCCGGACCGGCACACTCCAATCCACTCGCCAGGTGGCCTAGTTCCTGCTTTATTCACCAGAGGGACATGAGGTCATAGCATCTTTTTCGTTTTGCGCGATTTTGAAAAGTTGTGTTTTTATTTGTGGCTTTTCATTTGTGGATATTTCTTCTTATTAACTATTATTTTTGTTCCGAGTGACTGTACATTGTTATTCATCATGTCTTCACCGAGACAAAGGAAAGGGTCATGTGGACACATTATGGCCTCCTTTGACAAACACTCCAAATGTGCTCGATGTCGGGATAAAGGACTTGGCGAAGGTTCCTGTGTTAAACATCTTGCTTGCAAATTTTGTGACTTATTCACCCCGGAGCAGTTGCTTCAACTCTCTACACCTACTTATAAAATTCGTAAAGAAAAACAGAAACCAAAGGAGGTCCTGGTAGACCCATCAACAGTAACTAGTTACTCAAGCCGATCAAGAAGGCACGGACCGTCCTTCTTCCGCTAATAGTTCTGTTGAATTTGCATTGCCAACACCATCTTTCCGCAAAGAGTTACAGGAATTAGATGAGAAATGGTCGGTCAGGATGGCCAGGCTTGAAGCCTTGTTAACTATGGGTCAACGTCCACCTTCCCAGCAGCCATCTTTTTCTCCAGTCAGAGTTCTGGTGAAGCATCAAGCACCTGCTGGAGCCTTATCTCAGACCCCATTTGTACAATCTTCTGTTCCTTCCGGCCAAGCCGGTCCGGCATCCGGCCCGGATGGAACTCAGACTGCTGATGAATCTGCAATGAACATGTCTTCATCTCTTGAAACCTTATACCCAGAAACTGATGCCGAACCGGTGTTTCTACAACCCGGACCGGTGGCTTCTCCTGTGTCCTCTTCCGGCCCGCTGCATTTCCCAGCCCGGGATATTATACAACCGGACCAAACTGAAGAGGGAGAAGTGTCTGACCCGGAACCGGAAGATCAACAGGACTCAGATTCCGGAGATGAAGACAGAGTGTTAAGTGAGGACCAGAATTATAGAGAGACTGTGCGGGGTGTTAGAGCGTTTATGGGGTGGACCCATATTCAGGATCTGGAGTATTCACCTACCTCTCGCACAGACAACCCTTGGACTGGGCATCGTTCACAACCAGTGGGCAAGGTATCAGTTTTACTCCCGCCAGAAGACTGGCTTTGCAAGAAAATTGAAAACATGAACTTAGTGTTAATTGAAGGTTATCCTTCCAAGTCTTCTGAACCAGGGGGCCTTCACATGGATCAGTTCTTACGCCCTCCAAAATCCCAGAGTCGCTGGTATGGGATACACCCAGCTGAACCAAAAGATCCTACAAGACCGGGCAAATATGTCAACACTTGGCCCAATGACACGGCCAAAATCAACAGTGCCTTCCCCCGTATTGCCAAACCGAACATTACTAACTCTCAACTGGCTATACGTCAGATTCCCCAAGATACTATCAGAAAGTGGGAAAAAGCTGCCAAGGAATCAAGTTACATCTGTAATCAGTCAGCAGGCTTCAACAGGTGTATCACCAAGATTCAGTTCAAGATCAACTAAAAATCTTACATGCTGATCTGGGAAAAGGAAAGTCTTCATCCAAAGCTCAATCAGCACTAGATGAACTCCACTATTTAACTAGTTTCAACCAGAACGTGAGCTTTGTTATGGGGAAGTCGTTGCAACGTCTATCCGACTTCACGTTTACTCAGATGGCAAACTTAACTCTCGTCCGTAGGGACTCTTACTTGGAACACTTAAATCAGCTCTCAGAAATTGCCGTCTGAATGGATACGCTCTTTTCCCTGACGCGGTAATCAGGAAAGCTGAGGATGAAATTGCCCAATTTGAAAATGCTAAGCGTACCTCCCAGCCCGGTCCGGTTCATGCTCCACTAGTAGGCGGCTGTCTACAGCCTTTTTGGCAGATCTGGGCACGCCTAGGAGCCAACCCAAGGGTAGTATCAATTTTGAAGGATGGTTACGTACTACCATTCAAGCTCAAACCCCCACTAGTCAGAGACCCCATGAAAATCAGTGGTTATGCAGACCCCCAGAGAAATCTCTACCTAGGGGAGTCTGTACAAATTCTTCTGCACAAGATGGTGAGGGTTCAAACATCTCTAGCCTTCTACAACAGACTATTCATAGTCCCAAAACCAAACCAGAAATGGCGTCCGGTCTTGGACCTCAGTGCTCTAAACAAGTTTTTGAGCATAAAAACATTCAAGATGGAAACCCCAGAAACAATCTGGATTTCCCTCCAACAAGGGGAATGGGTGTCTTCGCCAGATTTCAGCGACGCCTATTTTCACATCCCTATTCACACCAGGTCCCGGAAATACCTCAGGTTCCACTTCCAAAACCTTTCCTACCAGTTCCGGTCCCTCCCCTTTGGCCTCTCAACAGCTCCAATGGAGTTCACTGGGGTGGTCAAAGAGGTCAAGTTAATGGCTCAAGCCAGGGGTATAAGGATCCACCAGTACCTAGACGATTGGTTGATTCGAGCCCCCACCAAAAAATCCTGCCACCAGGGCACCCAGTCCCTCCTTGCCCTTTGTCAAGAACTGGGTTGGGTGGTGAACCTTCAAAAGTCGGAATTGGACCCCAAACAGGTGTTCGAGTTTGTGGGTTACAGGTACGACCTCTGTCATGGCCTGGTCAAGCCAACACAGAACCGTTGGGAATCAGTTCTTCAAAAGGTGGAGGCCATTTTGGCCAAACCCACTTGTTGAGTCAGGAAGTTCATGTCCCTGATAGGCCTTCTCACTGCAACAGAGAAACAAGTCCCACTGGGAAGACTGCACATGAGGCCAGTGCAGTGGCATCTCAAGAGACATTGGAGGGTTCCGGAATCTCTAGAGAAGGAGATTCCAGTTCCTAGGTCGCTTCACCCACATCTTCTCTGGTGGACCAAGGAGACAAATGTCTTAATAGGCCAACCCCTGCACCCCTTGCGTCATGCAATTCAAATCTTTACAGACGCCTCAAAAGAAGGCTGGGGTGCTCACTTAGGCGACTTCACAACAAGAGGCACCTGGTCAGTTCCAGAAAGCCACCTTCACATAAATTTCCTGGAACTAAAGGCCGTCCTTCTAGCCCTAAAAAGATTCCAGCATTTGGTGCAAGGGAAAGTTGTTTTAGTTGCCACAGACAACACTAAAGTTGTGGCATACATCAACAAGGAGGGAGGTATGTGGTCAGGCTCACTTTGTGCCCTTCTATGGCGACTCCTGTGCTGGTGCAATCTGAGACAGGTAGTTCTGAAGGCCAGGCACATCCCTGGTCGTCTGAATTTGATTGCAGACAAGTTGTCTCGTCAGGGACAAGTCATTCAGACAGAGCGGTCCCTTCATCAGGAGGTCTTCAACCTCCTGGTTCAAACTTGGCACCTGCCACAGGTGGACATGTTTGCAACAAAGTACAATCACAAACTACCCCAATACGTGTCCCCAGTACCGGATCCCAATGCTTGGGCAGTGGATGCTCTGACCGTTTCCTGGACATGTATGCATTTCCCCCAGTGTCATTACTAGGAAAAGTGGTCAGCAAACTATCAGATCACCTTTACAAGAGAGTGATCATAATAGCCCCGAGTTGGCCCAACATGCCATGGTTTTGGGATCTAGTGGAACTATCATCCCAGATCCCACTGTGCCTACCCAACCTTCAGGACCTAGTGACTCAGCCATTCAACAAGGCTCGTCACAGTAACCTGACCAACCTAAACCTTCACGCCTGGCTCCTAGAGCCGAGTCAATCAAGGAGCAGGGTTTCTCTAGCCCAGTGGCGTCACGAATTGAGGCTCCTCAAATAAGTTCAACCAGAACAGTCTATGAGGCAAAGTGGTCCGTTTTTGTCAGATGGTGTGAAGCAAGTCAGGTGGACTTCAGGTCTCCATCTGTCAAGCAAATAGCCGATTTTCTCCTATATCTTTTCCAGGAGAAGAATCTCCAGCCCAGTACCATTGATGGTACTAATAAAATTAAACTAATAAAAATTTAATTTACTAATTAAAATTTGCAATTTTATCTGGTTAATCATACAGAATGGTGGATAATAAAAGTAAAACATGCTTCATTAGACATATACAGTGTTTGCTCTCGAGTGCGAGTTTGTACACACTCTAGGCCGAGTTATCGCAAAACCAACTCACAAACGCATCTACCAGACCTACCAGGCGAACCACTCAAAACTGACTGAAGAAATTTGTCCATTATCAGAAGCGACGACGTATATAGGTCCTCATAGAAATGCGTGAGAAAGACATGAAAGCGAGTTTATTTTTTTATACATCCAGCTCACAGTAATTTACATGAGAATTTGGGTATTCTCGCGAGATTTCAGTACTTTTTGTCAAATTTTTACCTTGAGATCGTCTTCTGCATAATGTCACAGGCGAAACAGTCAAAACAACTACTGACCAAAGAAATGTCTCTTATTATCACAATGTACATATTTTCTCATAGAAATAGGTGAGAAAGACATGAAAGTGGGTTTATTTTATATAATACATCCAGCCAACGGTAATTCATATGAGAATTCAGATATTCTCACGAGATTTCAGTGCTTTTTGTCAATTTTTTAACTCGTCTTCTGCATAAAGTGTGAGTTGAAACAACTACTGACCAAAGAAATTTGTCTTTTTATTGCGTTAATACATCCTATCCAATGGACAATTGCTAATCCGGTCGGCGCAGACCGGCCCGCCAAACGCCAGAAAAAGACGTCCTGTGTTTCCACCGGCTGGCCGGTCCATAGTACTGTGCACTCCCCAGATGGCGCCTCGTACTTCCTTCCTGTCTAGACAACCTGACGTCATCTTTTTCGTTTGGCGCGTGTACTGTGCAGACGTGTTTTCAACAATCTCCAGATATTTTAAGGAAAAGTGTGCATTATGACGGATTTTATACCTTATTTGCAAATAATTTATTGTAAAAGTGTTACCTACATATCAAGCACGGATATACATTGAGAAATCTGCTGGAAACGCTCCCTAGTTGACTCAATTTAGTGTTGATGATAGGGTAGTAATCTACGAGGAATATGAAGGCAGCCATTTTCTAGTTTCCTCCCATTCAACAATTGTGTTGTTAGGGGCAGATCGACAATATTTAGAAATATAATGGATATACTACTTACAAGGTATTTTTATCCGTGTTTTTTGTTTGAATGTACCTGCTGTAACCTTCCAGCTACAATCACCATAGAAACGTCTTTTCTAGTACTACAAATAGAAATCACAGGAGACTTCAGTCTACGTAGTTTTGAACACTGTAAAGAAGGAATTCCCCAAGAGGTGCATTCTTCAGATTCTTCAGAGCGCACTGGTACCGACTTCTCTGCTGTAAAGCATCAGTCACACCAGCCTAGCTCAAGTATTTAGTGTTTTTTCATCAGAAGCAAGAGGTGAATTCTTCAGATTTCTTCAGAGCGCACTGGTCCAGACATCTTTGCTGTAAAGCATTAGTCGACCGGCAAGCTCGTATTAAGCCGACCTCACCTAGTATTTACATAGAAGGAACTTCATCTTTAATCACTCTCAGTCCCACCCTTGTGGACCCGGCACTTGTGTCGGTAGTAAGGGTAGTGGATGGCCAGGACACTGGTTTGAGTGCACAGCCGGCTGAGCATCCAACTTCAGACTGGCATCGACCAGGACTTTAATCTTCAGAGCACACTGGTCCAGGCTTCTCTGTTTTTAAGCTTCAGCGGACCGGCCAGCTCAAAAGAACGCGACCTCTGACGTCATATCCAGTCAGCCATTCGCGTGTCCTTCCGACCAATCACGAAGCAGGTCACGTGTTTTCACCGACCAGGAAGGTCGGAAGTGCGTTCTTTCAGAACTCACGTCTACTGTGATTCAAGTCCCTGCTTGCAGACCCGACCTTGTTGTCGGTAGTGGGGTTTTGTGGACTGTAAAGTTGCCGGTAAGGCATCACACAAAGAACGTGAATACTGACGTCATCTCCAGTTAGCCAATCGCATGCCTTTCCGACCAAATCCCGAAGCTGGTCACGTGTTTTCACCAACCAGGAAGGTCGGAACTGCGTTCTACACAACTTACGTCTACTGTGATACCAGTCCCTCTCTCATGGACCGGCCTTCGTTGTCGGTAGTGGGGTTTGTGGATTAACAGAATACTGCGCATTTGCATGTTTAAGTATCACAAAGAACGCGACTACTGACGAGCTCCAATCAGCCAACCGCGTGTCTTCCCGACCAGCAGGCTGGTCACGTGACACACCGAACACCAAGTGTTTCTAAAAATAGTTCACAAGGGCTTTCCCAGCAACTGTCAAATCTACAGTAAGAAGTGCGATTAAAGAAATACTTTAATTAATGGAGGAAACCTACAGCAAGCTGAATTCAACACACAAGATAGTTGTAAAATTGTTTTAGCAACTGTTTAGTACTGGCTACAACTGGTTACAGAGTGTACCGGCTGGTACTGGCTACACAGCCTTGTACACTTGCTTCCGCAACTGGTTACAGAGTGTACCGGCTGGTACTGGCTACACAGCCTTGTACACTTGCTTCAACAACTGAGTACAGTGTACCGTCTGGTTCTGGCTACACAGCTTTGTACACTTGCTTCAACAACTGGTTACAGAGTGTCCGGCTGGTACTGGATACATAGCCTTGTACATTTACTTCAACAACTGGTTACAGAGTATACCGACTGGTACTGGCTACACAGCCTTGTACACCTGCTTCAACCTACCGGTTACAAAGTCTACTAGCAGGGTGCTGGCTACACAGTCCTTACTGTACAGTGCTTCACCCCAACTGGTTAAAAGGGGCCACGGTGGCAGAGTGGTAACACTCTCGCCTCCCACCTCTGCGGCCGGGGTTCGATCCCCGTCATGGCCGTAAGTGGGAAAGCTGGTAGTTGCTTGCCGTTGGTCGGCAGTTTACAGTACAGAACCCTAGCGAACTATATGTACTGGTTTCCTCTGCCCTTCCAACTACCCTTCGTGATATGACCTGTACAGTGTTGAAAGCGACGTAAAACCCCAAATAAACAATAAACCAACTGGTTAAAAAAAAAAAATAAATAAATAAATAATATCGACCAGCAGCTGTCAAATTCATTGGTGACCCCAGCCTGCCAGTTTTTGCCGGTTACAGAAAATTACTGGTTACAGTAAAGTACTGGGTGTGGAGTCCTGGTACTGGACAGTGTTGCCTAAGGTAAATTTGGTTGCACAGAATTCTTAGACCATTCAGTGGTCTTGGGGATATGACAGTGATATGACAGTGTCCCAAGCTGCCAGGCAACCTTCCCTTATCACACCTCTCAACAACCTGTTATCGGTGCTGGACTTGACTGGAGAGATAATAAATTTTGTCATCATGTCTGGCCAGGGGTCAGACATCTCACAAATGACAATTGCTCTGTAAATGCTGCACCTTGCAGACTGCTGGCCCGGGGCAAAGAGTCTATTAATGTGAAAAGTTGTGTCAGCCCCACCGGACCACAATATGAACAGAGAGACTGTTAACTTGGATCATTGTCACTAGACCGGACCAGTGTCCAGAGGGACAGAAAATGTTTGTCAGAATACCAAATGTCCCAAATGTGGTGCACAATCTGCCTGTAGGGTCCAGACTAAGCCCTTTTGGGGAACTTAGGAAGCCTTGGGGGCTGGACCCTAGGTAGTACAATTGTTGCAGGAGGGATACCTACGTCCATATACCTATACAAGGACAATCCAGGAAATGCCTGAGATTTCACATCCAAGGTCGGGCATACCAGTTCAAGGCCCTGCCATTCGGTTTGTCCACAGCACCTTTGGAGTTCACCGTGATACCAAAGGAGGTGAAATTGATGGCCATACACAAGGATTTAAGAAACCACCAGTACCTAGACGACTGGTTGGTGAGAGCCAGATCCCACCAGGCTTGTCTCCAACATACACAGGAACTAGTAAGTAATGTGTCAGCAACTAGGTTGGCTGGTGAACTTAGAGAAATCAGAGCTGGAGCCCAAACAAGACTTCAATTTTGTAGGCTACCAGTGCGACCTCAGGTCTGATCCGGTCCGACTGACTCCAGACCGGTGGCAGAACCTTCAAGAGAAAATGCAGAAATTGCTATCCCTACCGGCTTGCCCGGTGCAGGAATTCAGGTCCATGATACGCTTACTAACAGCTACAGAAAAGCAAGTTCTTGTAGACCAACTTCATATGAGACTCATTCAGTGGCATCACAAACACAACTGGAGGGTCCCAGAATCACTGGAAAAGGTGATCCCAACCCCCAGGTCCTTGCACCCCCATTTACAATGATGGCTGAAGGAAGACAATGTACTTACAGGGCAACCATTACACCCAATAAAACATGCTCTGCAATTAATTACAGACTCATCAATAGAAGGGTGGGGCGCTCGCTTAGACGAGCACTTTGCAAGAGCAACCTGGTCCCCTCCGGGAAGCCAGCTGCATATAAACTATCTAGAACTTAAAGCAGTCTTTATGGCTTTAAAAGAGTTCTAAGACCTTTGCTCAACAAGATAGTACTTGTAGCAACTGACAACACCACAGTAGTGTCATACATAAACAAGGAAGGAGGCATGAGGTCGTGCCCACTTTGTGCCCTACTATGGAGAATCTTGACCTGGGTACCAGGAAACAAGTGACTCTAAAGCACGACACATTCCAGGCCGGCCGAATGTGGTAGCAGACAAGCTATCCAGGCTAGGCCAGACCATCCGAACAGTGGTTTCTCCTTCCAGAGGTTTTCCACTCTATGCAGCAGGTGGCACCGGCCCAAAATAGACTTATTTGCCACGAGGTTCAACAACAGGTTGCCTCTGTTTGTGTCACCGGTACCGAATCCCCTGGCCACAGCAGTAGATGCGCTTAGTCGGCCATGGTAGGATCTGAAAGCATACACCTTCCCACCATCAACCATATTGGGCAAAGTGGTGGAGAAGTTGCAAGACTCCCCACGCAAGAGAATCATTCTGATTGCTCCGGGGTGGCCCAACATGCCTTGGTTTTGGGATCTAGTGGCCACGTCCAGCCAAATCCCACTGAGCCTGCCCAATATGCCCAACCTGTTGACAGCCATTCAATCAGACCCCTCACAGAAATCTGACAAACCTTAATATCCATGCAGGGCTCCTAGAGCCTCAGCAATCGAGGAGCAGGGCTTGTCTGAGGCAGTGGCAGCAAGGGTTGAGGCTCCTCAAAGGGGATCAATCAGATATCAGGCTATGAGGCAAGTGGGCCATTTTTTACAAGTGATGTATCATTCATCAGGTGGACTTCGGGGCACCCCCTATAAAGTTAGTTGCTGACTTCCTTATGTACCTATTTCAGGACAGGAAGTTGCAGCCCAGCACCATTGATGGTTACAGGTCAGACATTGCTGATAGACTGGGAAATTCGCCCATCAATATCAGTAAGGATGAAAATCTTGCTCGTCTCCTGGATAGTTTCCACTGAGACAGACCCAAAGGCCGGAAGGGAATCCCTTCCTGGAACCTCTCCCTGGTTTTTGCACCAGCTGACAAGGGTCATTTTGAACCAATTAAAGAGGCCTCCTTGAAGCAGTTGACCTTCAAGACGGTTTTCCTCTTGGCCCTGAGGTCGGGCAAGAGTAGAAGTGAGATACATGCTTGGAAAACAGAAATATTAGACACCAGTCCGACTGGTCAAGGTGTCCCTGTACCCGTCACCCAGCTTTCTCTCCAAGAATCAGCTGGCCAAAGAGGGTCCAGACAGTGTGGCCCCAGGGGTATAACAGCCCTGGCCCCCAACTCTGGATAGATCCCTCAAGTCTGACAGGTCCCTCTGTCCAGTCAGAGCATTGCGCTACTATTTGGACAGGACCTCGGGCAGAATAAGGAGGTGGTTTTTGTCTCCTTTAAGAAAGTTTTTGACAAAAACATCTCACCTGCCACTATCTCCTCTTGGATCAAGCAGACTGTGATCCTATGTTATGAGCTCTGACCAGGAGGCCCACACTTTACATCAGGTTAAAGCCCATGATGTCAGGGCCTTTGATGCTTCTAAGGTCTTCCAGTCGGAAGTTTCCTTGGATACAGTCTTGTCAGCCTGCCTCTGAAGTCACATAATACCTTCACATAGTTCTATTTGAAGGGCGGGGCTTTGGGCTAATTCAGAGCTTTACCAATTGGGCTCGGTAGTGGCTGCTCAGCAGATCCACAAGTGGCCCTTAGATTGAGGAGATTTGTATATATGTATAAACGGTTTCTTCATGTACATAAGAATTAAGTGTGGCGTGCTTCCTTCGGGAGGTTTATTTGCATTCTGGGACTGAACTCATCCCTCTCTTCCCCTACCTCAGAGCAGGTCTGCAAAAGGGGGGGGGGAGGCAACGGCGGTATAGCCCCGGTTAACCGGCTGCTGGCAACCGACCATGGCCTTACAGGGTTTCCTGACCTTAAGGTCAACCCAGGCCTGGGCCTATAGGTCTCCTGACGAAGTCAGCCTAGACCGTAAGTTAAAATTTGCTATTACTTTGAGTTCACATAAGTCCCTAGTAACTTACCCGCCGACCAAGCGGTAGTTATTCAGCAATTGTCCATTGGATAGGATGTATTAACGCAATAAAATTGCAAATTTAATAAGTAAATTAAATTTTTATAAGTTAATACCCTATCCAATGGACACACAAGACCCTCCCACCGACCCGGCTATCAGCTATCAGGGTCTAATAGGTTTAGACAACGAAAAAGATGCTATGACGTCAGGTTGTCTAGACAGGAAGGAAGTACGAGGCGCCATCTGGGGAGTGCACAGTACTACGGACCGGCCAGCCGGTGGAAACACAGGACGTCTTTTTCTGGCGTTTGGCGGGCCGGTCTGTGCCGACCGGATTAGCAATTGTCCATTGGATAGGGTATTAACTTATAAAAATTTAATTTACTTATTAAATTTGCAATTTATCGGAAGAGATAAAATATGTATTTCTTCAAAGAAAAGAATAGAAATGCGGTTTATTTGATTTGATGAATTCAGATAACAGTAACAAAAACAGTAGCACCCAGCCAATAACGCTCAGATGGGATTTTGAAGTAAAAATTTTAAAAATTGACAAATAAAAACAGCGATTTTATGCAATCCCAAATTGGAACTACATATTCCAAGAGATCTTGATGTAAAGCATGTCTCATATTTTTTCACAGTCATCTCGCCTTTTCAAGTGAAGGGAGACAGTCTGTCTTGGATTGAGTTTTGACGAGAGTGAACACTGCATGTACAGAAAAAGTATATCATTCATGAAGATTAACAATATAATACTCATGCTACACACTCGTGTAATAATGTTTTCTTCATTAGTGGTATATTTTTTCTGGCCATCTCATTCGGGAAATTTTCCTATTATCTATGGCCTCTTGAGATTAAAATTGATATTGTTCTACTTTATTTACTGTTGTGGACACGAACATCATCCTTAGACCATTCTGTTTCAAAAACTGAGACTTTTATTGCACTAGAATAGCTTACCATGTGGAACTGAATGCTTACTCGGATGGCCGCAGGCAATCGGCCAGCATCCAAGAAAAATGGACGAAATAATGATTTAGTACTGTAGGTGAACCCCGTAGTGAAATATTGCATGCTTTCCATCTTTTTTGAGTTATCCTTGGACCATTCTGTTTCAAAAACAGAGACGTTTATGTTGTCAGTCGTATCAGTAGTATCAGGGTCCGATAACAAAATGCAAGAGCTACAAGAATCTTATATTCAAAACATTCCCAAAGCTATTTAAATCGGGTATTGTACCAATTCTTGATTTTGGCTCCAGTATATGGGGCTTATTTGGCCTAAAACCACCTGATATTGGTCCAGATAAAGCAGCACTGTTTAAACTGGGTGTTAATTGGTACTGCCCAAATGCAGTGTTACATATGCATACGGGTCGGCTCAGAGATAAGTATAGGAGGCAGTTACATTAAAAAGATTTTGGATTGCTTGAAATGCCAAGTGAAAGACCAATAAGACAGATATTTTTATGGAATTATGAAAAATCAAACAAAGATTGGTCATATGGTATTATGAAGTTTTTAATACAAATGGATTTAAGGAATATTTATGACCAAAAACAACTGGGTAACCTTTAAGTAGTACATGAAGAGTGAAGACGAGCGAAGACAATTTATCAATACCAAAGCTAAATTTAGAAAATATATGCAATTTAAGATAAGTATCATACAGAAGAGTACTTGAAGTTGTGTATGACAAAATACCAGTACTCCCTATTGTCTTAAATTATGGCTGATATCTTACCGTTGAGGATTGAAACAGGTAGGTTTCATGTTAAAAACGACAGAAATTGGCAGTTTTTTTCACCTTCAAGTTGAGGAACGTACCTCCAAAATATGTAACTCTCAAGAAATAGAAAATGAATTCAATTTTGTATTGGTATGTCCCATGGATTGTGACAATAGGGCAAACTTATACAGCAGCATTGCAATGTCACATAAGTTTCATGAGTTTGTCAAAACGACCATGGAAGAAGAAAAAATTATATGTATTTATTAACAAGATGTGTCAAAAATATGTATGAATGAGTATTTTATATAATTGATAATGTTAAAATAGCCAACGATATTTCAAGCTTAATTGAAAAATAGACAAATTTTATTAAGATAATGGCAATGTGTAGGTCTTCATACTTATAGTTGGTAAAGGTGACATATACATCCTTGTAGGACTGGGTACAACTCAATGTGTTATCAGGTATTCTGTATTTATACTTGTATGTACATGTCACTATGATAAATAAACTATCTATTATTACATACATGATACAACATATTTGTGGACTACAAATGTATAGCATTTTCCCATATTCTTTATCTTAAGACCTTGAACATGGTTGTACTAATGCCTGCCGCTGTGTGTTAATATTTGGATGATATTTGGACATTGATGAATTAATTATATTTATTTGGGGTTTTATGTCGCTTTCAACACTGTACAGGTTATATCACGACGGGTAGTTGGAAGGGCAGAGGAAACCGGTACATATAGTTCGCTAGGGTTCTGTACTGTAAACTGCCGACCAACGGCAAGCAACTACCAGCTTTCCCACTTACGGCCATGACGGGGATCAAACCCCGGCCACAGAGGTGGGAGGCGAGAGTGTTACCACTCTGCCACCGTGGCCCCTTGGACATTGATGAAATTGTTGTTCATAATTAAATATTTGTGTCAGTATTTTGTGCATAATTGTTATAAATAGATATTTTTATAGCACTTTATAATGAAATAAACTAAATTATATTTGCAAACATTTTTACTTTCTGTGAACACCAGCACAACATACATAGATATTGGCTGTTGGTTTGACCTCAGACTTAGATCACTCCGGTGTTGCTAATATTATCTGCATAGCTTATCTGCATTGGCTTGAAGTCTCTATCATCTGTGCTCTTCTGAATCTGAGATATTGTCCACATGGTCTCTTTTTGGTGACACTTCTTGGTAGGGATGTATTGGTATGAAAAATATGTACATCGGGAGGTCGCCAATGCAAAACCGTACCGATTCTGGGATTCCGCATTTTAGTACACCACGAGCAAACCTGGACGATTCCTCATAACGACATCACAATAAAAGTGATCAAATGCGCAAAATATGAGATAAAAGCTTATAATTTCTTCAGATTTCTTGTTTGTTCCAAATATTTCAAGTTTTCCTTCAGTTATATAAGATGACAAGCGAAATTGAGTTTATTTATTGTCGTAACTTAAACATGACAGTTCTGCTCAACGTAATCGACAGAACTGTATAAAGTCTGCAATAGCATGAAAATTGGGGAGAAAAGCTTATATTTTATTACGCTACAATAGCTTACCATGTGGGACTTAATGCTGTTCTCGGGTTGCCACACCCGGGGCCAACGTCTTAGAAAAAAAGACAGTTCTTGTTAGCCACCGGATATACTGGTAGTTGTCGTCACGTGATAACTTCTGATCAATCGTCCTACTTTCTCGTTGGCCACGATTGACTGGTAGCAGTTTGTAAATATACAGACATTTCTATTTTTTTCTCAGTTCTTACTTATTGTTGGAGGCTAATATTTGCATATTTCTTTAATTATATGCTATAGATCATTCTGTAAAATTCTGATTTTCACACCTTAAGTATTTCTTGACTTTCGCGTGTTTTTAGCTTTCCTCGGTTCAGGCAATTCTATTGTACGTCTTTTTATTGCGTATAAAATGTCGACACATCAAGCAAATAAAGACAAACCGAGAGCTCAGAAATGCCGCCATTTCTGCTTTAGTTTTGATACACATAATTTCTGCCCTACCTGTAGGGAGGCTGGCAAGGGAGATGACCCCTGTGTCACCTTTGAAACCCCTTGTGAAATTTGCACGTCTTTCACAGATGAGCAATTACAGAAAATTCAAAACCGGAAGCGGTATTTGAAAAAGCAAAAAGCAGCAACTAGTTCCAAAGATGAACTAGATCTTTTGGGTGAAGGCGACGGGGATTCCTTCACTGGATCCAATGCAGACCTCGAGTGTGCTGCTGATAGCCTTTTTACCTCACCCCCCCCGTCCACAACCTCTTGCCTTCAGTTCCCTGTCCTTGAAAACGCCAGCCAAGACTATTCCACCCACCCCTGGTACGGCTTTGCAAAATAAAATCCAGAAAAACATAGAGAAATCACTCGGTGATTCCTTAAATATACATTTACAGCAGCAAATGGGTACCTTCCAGGCATCCATGTTGGAAGCTTTTCAGTCACTCCGAGAGGAGTTGGCTGCAAAACAGAAAGTCGAGGTAGAGTCCTCGCTTCTTGCTTCAAAACCTGGCTTGTCCAGTAATACTGCTGCCCCTCTGGATTTGCCCCCTCCGAGATCTGGTACTAACATCCCAAGCGAGGCTATGGATGTGGACTACGGTCCAGCACTACCTCCTTGTCTAGTATCTACTCAACCTTCCTCGGATCAGTACGTTGCCCCCTCTGAAGGTCATCCCGAAGAGGTCTCGTACTCTCACAAAAAGCAAAGCCATAAGCAGCCAGTTGACCCGAGCTCTGCCTCGGACCAACTAATTGAGGATTCCGATGAACCTCGGATCCCTTCTTCTAGATCCAAAAAACACTCTGACTAGAGCAAACATAAATCAAGATCTAGATACGTGTCATTTTCCTCAGAGGAGGATCACTCCCCTGTAGCCAGACACAGGTCTTCTAAGCCCTCTAGGGCTCAGCCCTCAGGAGTAGCTTCTGATCAAGACCTCCCACAACATGATCCAGACCCCCCTTATTATAGGGAAGTAGCTTTGTCTGACATGCCCTCACAATAATCTGAAGAGGTAGACACCTTCAGGCGTATCCTGTCTCTCCCTGACCCCAGGGAATCTATGCCCAGGTCGTCCACTTCAGTGTTGGGTCTGGATGATGAAAAAGGCCGTCAAGAGCTCAGACCTAGAGGTCCTTCCTCTATCCTTCCACTTAGCTCAGTTATCAAGGACGCCTTTGATAAATTCCAACATGACTTTAAGGCTGCCAATTTATCTGAGGGAAAATATGTCAAGCCTCCTCCCTCAACTTCAAAGTGGTACAAGGTGGGACAACCAACTTTTCAGGACAAAATTCAGGAGTTGAATACGGACTTCGCTAAGATCTGTATTACTCCTAGACCTTCTGGGCCCCCAGTAGCCAGAGTTCCCCTGCCAGTTCTCAAGGAGCTGGAACTTCAGGCTAGACAAAATATCTCTACCCTCAACTTCACCGCTGCATTTGCCAAAACCTCCTCTTCTTGCAATGCTTCGTTGGAAAAATGCCAACATAGCATCAAATCTACAGTCAAGAAGATAAAATCTCAGATTCAGAAAGGTGCCAATCCTGAGAAAGCGGCAAAGCGCGGATATGAGGAAGTAGCTGACTACTTAGATTTTTGGAACAAGACAGTACTTGTCCAACACAGGGCCCTCACTTGTCTCAGCAAATCTCTAGCCCATATTTTGCAGAGGGAATTATACTCTATGGCTAATACCGGCTTGCTCAGACGCGAAGCCGAGATGACTCTATTACATCCACAATTAGGAGAAACGAGACGTCAAGAACTCAGGAACTCGTCCTTTTGGGGCCCTTCCTTGTTCGAGTCTCAATTAGTGAAGGAAGGTGAGGACTTCCTTCTCAAAAAAGGCACCTCAAAAGATTCTCAGGGTTTTGTACCCTACCAGAATAAGCCCTTTCGTGGTCCCCACAAGAAAAGAGGCTCCTACAGGAAACGCCCCTATGGGGGCAATACCTCTCAAAGCAGTAACCAGTCCTTTCCCTCGGGAAGAGGAAAATCCAACTTCAGAGGCTCCAGGGGTCGTTTTCGACCCCACAATAGAGGAAGGGGGCGTGGAAACCCCCCTCCCCAATGACTCCTCCAAAGCCTCACTCAGTCCACCAGTAGGAGGTCGCCTCCGTTCTTTCAGGAGAGACTGGCTCACAAACAAATGTTCTCAAAACGTGTTAAACATTATCACCAATGGCTACGTTCTGCCATTCCGTTCAAAGCCAAACTTGATCAGATTTCCTCTGATTCTGTCAGAGTACAAGGCCCAACAAAAAGACCAAGCCTTGGCTACTTGTATCCAGTCTCTCCTGTCAAAGAACGCTATCGAAAGGGTAGACAATGTAAAATCTCTCGGGTTTTACAGTCGCCTGTTCCTAGTACCCAAGCCTCACCAAAGGTGGAGGCCAGTCATAGACTTAAGCAGGCTCAACACTTTTCTACACGTAGAAAAGTTCAAAATGGAAACTCCAGAGTCCATCAGGACCTCCCTGATTCCAGGGGAGTGGGTATCGTCGATAGATCTGTCGGACGCTTACCTGCACATCCCCATCCACCCAAGCTCAAGGAAATACCTAAGGTTTTGCTACAAGGCTCAGGTGTTCCAGTTCACCTCCCTCCCGTTCGGGCTAGCCACAGCCCCCCAGGTCTTTACAATGATCGTAAAGGAAGTGAAACTAATGGCCCTCTCAAGAGGACTCAGAATTCACCAATACCTGGACGACTGGCTGATCAGGTCCCAGTCTCAGGAGGAAGCCCAAGTGAACACTCAGGCAGTGGTAGACCTAACTCAGTCCTTGGGGTGGATAATAAATCAGGAAAAATCAGAACTGAAACCTACTCAGGTGTTTTCGTTCGTGGGCTACGAATACCACCTAGATTCAGCCCTTGTAAAACCCACTCAAGAGAGATGGCTCAAACTTCAGGATTTGATCCTACGACTCAAGTCAAAACGTGTTTTGACTGCAAGATGTTTGATGTCTCTAATTGGGTTGCTAGCCTCAACGGAGAAAATGGTCCCGGAGGGACGCCTTCACATGAGGCCCTTTCAGTTTCACCTCAAGGAGCACTGGAGATATCCTCAGTCGCTGGACAACCTCCTTCCCTGGACAGAAGCCATTGCAGCCCACCTGGATTGGTGGCAAAATCCCTCCAATGTGATGAAAGGTGCAGACCTTCATCCCAAAGACCACAGTATCCAACTCTTTACCGACGCCTCAAACGAAGGTTGGGGCGCTCACTTAGACCAAAATTCTACAAAGGGTCTGTGGTCGGATCGGGAAAAAAGGCTACACATAAATGTCCTAGAATTGAAGGCGGTCTCCCTGGCCCTTCGAGACTTCAAGGACCAGTGCCAGAATCAAACAGTGTTGGTTGCGACGGACAACTCAACAGTGGTAGCCTACATCAACAAACAAGGAGGAACACACTCGGCAGAGATGTGTGCTCTCCTGTGGAAGATCATGACCTGGTGCCATCACTACCACATAACATTGAAAGCCAGGCACATTCCAGGGTGCCTGAATGTGATGGCCGACCTGCTCTCCAGGTCCAACCAAGTGCAGTCAACAGAATGGTCTCTGCACCCACAGGTCTTCAAACAGATCTGCCAAAAGTGCCACTCACCTGAACCACAAACTCCCTCTATACGTGTCTCCTATCCCAGACCCAAAGGCCTGGGACATAGATGCTCTGAACATAAACTGGACCAACCTCACGGCCTATGCGTACCCTCCTACGGCTCTCCTTCACAAGGTGATCCAAAAGATCAGGCAATGTCATTGCCTGATCATCGTAATAGCCCCAGGCTGGCCAGGGATGCCCTGGTTTTGGGACCTAGTGCAGCTCTCAACAGAGATCCCACTGCAACTCCCAGTGTCAACAACCCTACTCAAACAGTCCCACAAGCTGGTGTTCCACAACAACCCCCAGCACCTGAACCTCCACGCCTGGTGTCTAGGAGCGGGCAACTCCAGGAACAAGGCTTCTCTGTGGAGGTGGCAGAGAGAATTGCTGCCCCTCAGCGGTCATCAACAAGGACCATCTACAAATCAAAGTGGGCCCTATTTGAAAAATGGTGCAGAGAAAATTCGGTGGATTTCTCCACTCCATCTGTGAAACAAATCTCAGATTTCTTCATGTATCTTTACCAAGACTTAAACAGGCGCCCCTCGACCATTGATGGTTACAGGACTGCAATCGTTGACACTTTGGGCCCAACGGCCCAACATATTGCACACAATGCAGACCTTCATAGGTTACTCTCCAGTTTTCACAGGGATTGTCCTAAAAGTTCCAGAAATTTACCCAAGTGGAACCTTTCTGTTGTCCTTAACGAGCTCACCAAAGCACCATTTGAGCCCATGAAAGACTCAGACCTCAAACATCTTACTCTCAAAACTGCTTTCTTGCTAGCCTTGGCCTCCGGCAAGCGCCGCAGCGAAATCCATGCCTGGGTCGCTAACAAAGTAGCTAATTTAGGCCAATGGGAAAAGGTAGCCTTGTTCCCTTCTTCTGATTTCATAGCCAAAAACCAACTAGCAAGAGAAGGTTCTCAAAGTGTGTCACCAGTGACTATTCCTGCTTTGACTACCATTGTAGATAGACAGTTTAAAGAAGACAGGACCCTGTGTCCCGTGCGGGCCCTGAGGTTTTATTTGGACCGAACTAAAGACCTGAGAGGGTCTCGTTCTCTCCTTTTCATCTCCTTTAAGAAAGGACATACCTCAGACATCAGACCCGCTACACTCTCTTCATGGTTGAAACAAACCATCTTACTTTGTTACAAACAAGCAGATCAACAAGCCTTGGACTTGGTCCAAGTCAAAGCGCATGACATCCGGGCCTTCGCGGCCTCTAAGGCCTTTTACGGTGGGGTATCGGTGGACCAAATCATGCAAGCCTGTCACTGGAAAGTTCACAACACATTTACAAATTTTTACCTAAAAGACCTTACTTGGTCGGACACCGACAACAATTTGTACCTGGGACCCATAGTGGCTGCACAACAAGTCCTAGATCCTTCCCCTCAGACCAGTTGTCCTCGGAAAGAAAAAAGGGGGGGGGGCACATCCGCTACAACCAAGTCTTCAGGATTCATTCCCAGGATCTAGGTATTCCTTTACCTTCAAGATGTTACGGGTAAGGTCATTTTATCCTTTAATTATCAAGTAATTTCTATTAAGGACTTATTTAGTTGTCATTAATCTCATATTCAGGTTTTTAAAAAAAAAAAAAAAATTTTTATGAGAGGCCCAACCACTTGGGTTGGTCAGTCACACGTGAAGGGCCCTTCCGTCCTACAATCAAACATCTAGACAGTTTTAGCACTGTCTCTCATTTACTTAGGTTTTTGGCTGATTACAGGCCCGGCTTTCGGGATCGGGGCACTGTAAATGGGACTCAGACTGGTATTTCTGGCACTATTCTATACTTTTAATTCAAAATCTTAGAAAAAAATTACATATCTTCCAGTCTCAGCTGTAATCTCGCCACCGGGCGGTTGAATTCAGCATTAAGTCCCACATGGTAAGCTATTGTAGCGTAATAAAATTGGAAATTTTAATTACTTAAATGTAGCTTTTATAAGCTACAAGCTTACCATGTGGGACTTAGGAGAGTCCCACCCTGCCTCCCCGCTGTTTGCAGCTGAGGGGTAGGTTTAAAAAATTTCAACGAGAAAGTAGGACGATTGGTCAGAAGTTATCACGTGACGACAACTACCAGTATATCCGGTGGCTAACAAGAACTGTCTTTTTTTCTAAGACGTTGGCCCCGGGTGTGGCAACCCGAGAACAGCATTAAGTCCCACATGGTAAGCTTGTAGCTTATAAAAGCTACATTTAAGTAATTAAAATTTCCAAATTTCTTCAGATTTTCAGTATGTTTCTAATATTTTAACTCTTCCTTCTATTGTATGTGCTGACAAGCGAAGTGGCGGTTGTAAAATCTCATCACAGTATTTCAGTAAACTGCTATCTATACCGAGATACCGGACCTACTGACCCTACTTCTCGGTGTGTAATAGTGTAGTGTAAGTACAGGTTGGTGTCTGTGGTATAATTCTATGGGTAGTAATTAATTAAACGGCCTGTCAGGTGCGCTTATTTGTTTCCACGTAAGTTTGACTGATCACCGCCACCCCCACCGCAGGATTATGGTCTCCCTTGAATAACTTCCAGGTCTGTCAAATTTTTCTTTCCTTCTTATCTTTCTTTAAAACTATAGGGGCGGGAAAAACTTTTGTGATACTTTGCAGAGACCTTAAGCTCTACTTACGGTAACCTTAAGCATTTTTCAAAAACGCCCCGTCATCGCGTTTCAGGAAAAACCACACACACCTGTTCTCTAAAATTTATCAGGTACATTCTAGACCTATTTCCGCAGGTCGGAAAGGATTTTCGGATCAATTGGACCATAGATGCCTAGATGGGAGGCATTTCATTTTCGTAAATTTTTTTAAATTGATACTTTGTATCTCAAAAACGGTCAGGATTTTGGCATGTTGTTGAATAACTGATTAAGCTACCTTTTGAAAATCTTTCACATGCCGAAATTTTTAATCCTGTATCTGCAATCTTAAGGTCACCTTAATGTCAAAAAAGGGTGTTTTAGCCCTCCAGTTCACTTAGTTTTTTACCCCACAGCGCTTAAGGGCTGTCGGGGTATTGTTTTCACCCATGGTGTCCAGATGGGTCGGCAGGCGGGCGGCAGGAAAAAGTTTGTCCAGGCTGTATCTCAGAAACGTTAAGGTGTAGGAAGTTGATACTTCGTAGGGACATTGGTTAGGATGTGTAGGTGTGCAACATCATGGTGTGACCTTGATTTGACCTTGCTGTAGTGACCTTGAGTTTGAAAATCTTGTCCGGGATATATCTCGGAAACCGTAAGATGTAGGAAGTTGATGCTTGGTAGGGACATTGGTTAGGGGGTGTAGGTGTGCAATGTCATGGTCTGACCTTGATTTGAACTTTCTGTAGTGACCTTGACCTACAAAATCTTGTCCAGGCTATATCTCAGAAACTGTAAGGTGTAGGAAGTTGATACTTTGTAGGGACATTGGTTATGGGGTGTAGGTGTGTAACGTCATGGTGTGACCTTGATTTGACCTTGCTGTAGTGACCTTGACCTATAAAATCTTGTCTGGGATATATCTCGGAAACCGTGAGGTGTAGGAAGTTGATGCGTGGTAGGGATATTGGTTAGGGGATGTACGTGTGCAGCATCATGGTCTGACCTTGATTTGACCTTTAACCTTGTAGTGACCTTGACCTTTAAAATTTTGTTGCACCTTTTGGTTTGTTTTTTGATGCAGATTAAGCACTGTTAAAGTCATATTAGAATTTATTAAGAATTTTACTTTTACAACTTCCCATTGAAATAGATGGAATTTTATCAAGTGAGCCACAGATTTTGCTCCAACATCACCATGGCGTCAAGGTAATCCTATATTTCCTATATTCTCCTGTATTTCAGGCTCAGATCCTATATTTTTGAGGGAAGGAAAAAATTCCTATATTTTGCATAAATTCTGTATTTTCTATATTTTAAGAAAATGTCTCCTATATTTCTAGAGCTGTGTATCCCCGTGTCAAAACAGCAACTCCCACAACAATTTCAGATAAAATTTTTGCTGCTACACAGCATATCTGATCATAAGATAGCTTGTCTTGTGTACAACATTGCTAACCAGTATTTCCCTTCATGTTTGATTATTCACTGATGTAATACTGATAGCTAGATTTACCCATAAGGTACCATACATGTAATGTGTGCTACCTTTAGGGTGGGCTTCTAGTATAAATGCGGAACAAATGATCAGTCTTGTATTTATATTGACAACTTTAGTTATATCCCCAGATGAAAGCCAGGGATTTATTGGATCAGGTTTGTTGCGTCCCCGCCGTAGAAATTTCTTTGTGTATGTGATAACTCAAAAAGAATTAAGATTTTTTTACCAAATTTGGTTCATATGTTAAGGATAGCCAAAGGAAGCCTATTTTCACGTGTCTTTACACCATCAAGATTTAAGAATTTAAGTCCACCTTTTAGAAAGAAAATATAAAACCCTAAATACACCATTTTTCTTGATTGGGAAAACAGCTGGTAGAAGATGGCAATAAAAGTGCCAGAAATGGTTCCCAAAAATGTAACATAACTTTGGGAAATGAAGGTTCTGTACTGATTGAAACTGGCCAAAATAAAATTGCCGAGGCATAAAATTAAATTTTGTAAGATCAGAGAAAAACAGGAGGTTGATTGAAAAGGCAGTTAACATTCCATCGAGTACAAATGCAGAGAGAAAAGTAAAAGATTAACAGGGTTAGACAGAGGATCACAGAGAAAAAGGTCAACTGAGTCAGACAAAGACAGAAAAACGTCAAGGAAATCTCATTCAGAAAAATCTTCATCTAAATCCAAATACTCTTTAGGTGTAATGACAGTGATCCTATTGTAGTTTTATTACCCCACAGCCCTTAAGGGCTGTCAATAGGGCAGGGTAGGTAGCATATTTTTCATTTCGGTATCCCGCCAGTATAAAACCATACCGAAACATGGAATAAAAGTTTGTAATTTCTTCAGATTTGAGGTTTGTTTCTAATACTTTATGTTTTCTCACAATATTATACACTGACATTTGAAATACCGGTTGTAAAGTATCACCACGGGTTTGAAGTGAATTGGTCTCGATACTGAGATACCGGTGTCAGGGTTCCCACTGCACAGGGAAATCAGGGAAAACGGGGAACAAAAGTAATTCCAGACAGGGAAAACACAGGGAATTTGAACATTTTGGAAAAACACATGGAAAACACAGGGAATTTGAAAACTTCAGAATGATTTTGAAGAGTAACAGCCATTTGCATTCACGCACCGCGGATCACGACTTGCAGGTCACATTTGATGTTTTCGTGCTAAATTAGAATATTTAATTAGAATCTTTGAGTAATCACAGCATTCATATTTTTTATCCGATTTTGACATTTTCATCCTTGACCATTTTTCACCAAATCCACAGGGAAAAATATAAACTTCACAGGGAAAACACAGGGAATTTAAATTGGAAAAGGGAGTGGGAACCATGTGGTGTTACCGACCCTACCCTGGCTGTCAGGGTATTGTTTTCACCCATGGTGTCCGGATGGGTGGGCGGGCTGGCGTCGGGAAAAAGTCCGGGTTGTATCTCAGAAACCTAAGGTGTAGAACTTGATACTTGGTAGGGACATTGGTTAGGGGGTGTAGGTGTGCAATGTAATGGTCTGACCTTGATTTGAACTTTGACCTTGCCACATTGACTTTGAGTTTGAAAATATATATCTCTGGGCTATATCTCGGCAACCGTAAGGTGTAGGAAGTTGATACTTGGTATCGACATTAGTTAAGGGATGTAGTAGTGCAACGTCATGGTGTGACCTTGATTTGACCTTTGACCTTGCCATAGTGACCTTGACCTATAAAATCCTCACTATTCTATATCTCAGCAACCGTAAGGTGTAGGAAGATGATACTTGGTAGGGACATTTGTTAGGGGGTGTAGGTGTGCAAGGTCATGGTTACTTTGGTTTTGAAAATCTTGTGTGGGCTATATCTCGGCAACTGTAAGGTGTAGGAAGTTGATACTTGGACGGGACATTAGTTAGGGGATGTAGGTGTGCAACGTCATGGTTTGACCTTGATTTGACCTTTGACCTTGTCGTAGTGACCTTGACCTATAAAATCTTGTGTGGGCTATATCTCGGCAACCGTAAGGTGTAGGAAGTTGATATTTGGTAGGAACATTGGTTGGGTGTGTAGGTGTACAATATCATGGTTACATTGATTTCACCTTGCTGTAGTGACTTAGACGTATTAAATCTTGTCCAAACTATATCTCGGAAACTGTAAGGTGTAGGACATTGTTACTTGGTAGGGATATTGATTAGGGGGTGTAGGTGTGCAACATCATAATGTGACCTTGATTTGACCTTTGACCTTGTCACAGTGACCATGAGTTTTGAAATCTTGTTTGGGTTATTTCTTTGATTCCATAAGGTGTGAAAAGTTGACACTTGGCAGGGACATTGGGGGTGTAGGTTTGCATCATGGTTTGACCTTTTTGCTCTGCCAAAGTGTGTTAACCTGTCATATTTGAGACATCTTTCTCTTATGACAAAGATATAGGGATTGCTGCAACTGATTATCATATGCACTTTTAAATAATTGTGCTATTTCCATTGACAGCTATTCTCTAATTAATAAATTTTACACCTTTCATTTTTAGTTTGCTGATTAATGCTGTCATCTTGCTATTGAACTGCCTTCTTTTAATACTTTATCTTTATATACATATCCTTTCTCTTAGATGTTATTTTCTCTACTTAAATATTATTTGGAGCTTTTTATAACAGACACTGCTCTGAATGTATCCAGATGTTTTACTGTTTCACCACTTCTATATCTCATGGTGTTGAAAACTTTTCCCCAGGCTGTGGGGTATGGGCATCTCTGATGCTTGTTAGTAACATTAGTTTCTTAACAGTAGTCAATAGTTTAGTTCTGGGTCATTTTTCAGCACTAACCAGTGAACATTAGCCATTAGATATGTGTCACTTACATGCACCTCAGTTAATATAATCTTTTTTTACTGATTTTTAGTGATAGATTTATTGGTAAATATGCCATGCTTCTGTTGTGTTAGTTTATGTTTAGGTTTTAGGTCTCCTATATTTTGCTCAAAACCTATATTTTTGTCAGGTAACTTCCTATATTCCTATATTTTGAGAACCAAAAATCCCTTGACGCCATGCATCACACATAAGCATTCATTGAATGTATTACCACTTCTGTATGCATGGTTATATTCAAAACGTATTACCACTTCTGTATGCATGGTTATATTCAAAACATCTAAACCATAATTCGGCCATGCCAGATGTAGATAAACAGTAAATGCATTTTCTTTCTCTTAGACATTTTTTTCTCTATTTAAACATTGTTTGGGCCTTTACATACTCACAGTGCTCTGAAAGTATCCTGAACTTTTTACTGATACAGTATTTCTATATCTCAGGGTGTTAAAAATATTTCCCTGGGCTGTGGGGTATGCTATTTTCTCTTTTTTCAACCAAACTTGGCATATACTTTAAGATTTACCAAAGGATTATCCTGACTTTATTTTGACCTTAAATTATTAATATAATTGGAACTATGGTCCCTCTAAAGTCATAAAATTGGAATAAAACCGTCTGGGACCTTTATTTTTTTCTATTTTTAAAGAATCTGTCTTATATTGATATTGAGGTTGATCAAAAGAAGACTACCTTATGATTTAAATTTTTATTGCGTTAATACATCTTACCTAGTGGACAGAAGCATTTGCCCGGCACCTCGCCGGTCTCGCCAAACATTAGAAAAAAAACGTCCTGAGCTGGGCTCTGGCCGGGACCGGTAGTGTCCTGTTCATTTGCCAGGTGGCTGTGTAGACTGCCTGCCGGTGTACTGCGTATGCACTCTTCCTCTTTTTGTTTGGCGCGTGGAAGTAGAACGCTTGAAGTTTAAGAGAAACTTTTATTGTATTTTATATCTGTTGTGACTTCGTTTTAGTGAAAATATTTGTGGTAGTGTCGATTTTTAAGTATCATGGCCTCCCCAGGTGACAAGAAAGGACAACATAAAGGCTCGTGTGGTCATATAATGGCCGCTTTTGATTCGCATGTCAAATGCGCAAGATGCCGGAGATAAACATATTGGGGAAGACAACTGTGTACTAGATAAACCTTGCCCCATTTGTGACGGCTTCTTTGATATTCAAAAGGAGTTACTTGCTACTCTGTCCTACTGGATCAAAAAAGTAAAAAAGCGGGCTTGTTGGTGTCCCCTAAAGGTGTTACTGTAATTAGTTCAGTGGATACGGAGCCAACCTTCCAGTCACCAAGTGGCCCCTCTGCGCAGCCTCCTGCGCATCCCTCAACAGTGTCGTCTTCTGCTGCTCAGGTTTTGTTACATCTGTGAAGTATATGGCCATGTCTGATAAGTGGGCTGAACAGTTTGTTGGCATGGAGGCCCTGCTGTCCCTCGGAAATATATTATCTACCCCTGTGTCAGCTGTGAGACTCCATTATTGGCTCCGGCTACCCATCTCACTGGTCCGGTGAAGGTTCTGGTAGCGGTTGATGCCCCAGTTAAAGTTACAACAGATGACCACAAAGGCAAAAAGAAGTCTGACAAGTCATGAAAGGATGAGTCAATGCATAGGGACAGTAGTAGTAGTGAAAAACAATCTGACAAAAAACGTGACTCAAAAGCCCACAAAAAACGTAACCGGTCTAAGTCACCGGCACCAAAGAAATCTACTGTGTCTAAACAAGTACAGTCTGTGTCTCTGGCTGACCCCAGCTCTGGTCCAGAGTCTGCTGATCAGCACGGTTCTTCTAAATTAGACATCGACCAGCCCTCTACCAGTCAGGAAAATGTGCCATACCAGCCTGTTACTGGACAGTTCTCTACTGGTGCCTGTGCATACCCACCGGATACACAAGACGCTCTTTTTGAACAGATTTCTGAGGATGATGTTGACCGGTTAGATTCTTTCTCCGGTTCAGATGATGGCCAACTGTCGGACTCTGCTGAAACACTGGAACAAACTGAAGATATGACGTACAGAGAAACGGTTCACTCAGTTAGATCCTTCATGGGCTGGCATCATATCCCTACATTTGAGTCAGACTTTTCAGAGCCAGATAAATCCAACAATCCCTTGAAGGGCAAACAACCAAGAAAACCTACAAGAATCTCTGTGGCAATGCCCCCAGATGACTGGCTGTGCCAGAAACTGGAATGTTTAAATCTGAAGGATACCCATCGCGGGCTCATGATTCTGCTGGCCTTAAAACAAGACCAGTTCACAAAGGTTCCTAAATCCAAGTCGGATGGGCATCCTGTCAGGCGGGCGGGCCGGCAGGTGGGCGGGTGTCATGATCAGAGCTTGATTTGACCTTTGACCTTGCCATAGTGACCTTGAGTTTGAAAATCTTGTCCGGGCTATATCTCAGAAACCGTAAGGTGTAGAAAGTTGATACTTGGTAGGGACATTGGTTAGGGGGTGTAGTTGTGCAACGTCATGGTCTGACCTTGATTTGACCTTTGACCTTGCCATAGTGACCTTGACCTATAAAATCTTGTCCGGACTATATCTCGGAAACTGTAAGGTGTAGGAAGTTGATACGTGGTAGGGATATTGGTTAGGGGGTGGAGGTGTCCAACGTCATGGTCTGACCTTGATTTGACCTTTGACCTTGCCGTAGTGACCTTGATCTATAAAATCTTGTCCGAGCTATATCTCAGAAACCGTAAGCTGTAGGAAGTTGATACTTGGTAGGGATATTGGTTAGGGGGTGTAGGTGTGCAACATCATGGTGCGACCTTGATTTGGCCTTTGACCTTGCCGTAGTGACCTTAACCTATAAATTCTTGTCTGGGCTATATCTCGGAAACTGTAAGGTGTAGGAAGTTGATATCTGGTAGGGACATTGGTTAGGGGCTATAGGTGTGTATTATCATGGTGTGACCTTAATTTGACCTTTGACCTTATCGTAGTGACCTTGACCTTTAAAATATTGTTGCAACTTTGGGTCTGTCTTTTGATGCAGATTAAGCACTGTTAATTCATATTAGAATTTATTAAGAATTTTTCTTTCATAATTTCCCATTGTAAGAGATAGAATTTAATCAAGTGAGCCACAGATTTTGCTCCAACACCACACATACGCATTCATTAAATGTATTACCACTTTTGTATGCATGGTAATATTCAAAACATCTAAACCATAATTTGGTCATGCAGATGTAGATAAAGAGTGTTGAATATTAGTTTACTGATTAATGCTGTCATCTTGTTATTGAATTATCTTGTTTTAATACTTCATCTTTACATGCATTATCTATCTTTTAAACATTATTTTCTCCATTTAAACATTGTTTGGAACTTTATATAACTGACAGTGCTCGGAAAGTATCCTGAACTTTGTACTGGTACAGTACTTCTATATCTCATGGTGTTGAAAATATTTCCCTAGGCTGTGGGTACGGGCATCTCTGATGCTATTTTTAATAGATGTTCTACAGAACCACAGGACAGGATGTCACAAAATATTGTCCTTCTCTGCTCCCATATCAATAAGGGCAAAGCCCCAAAAGAAGTGATGAGTGCTTTGAATAACCTGTGTGACTTCATAGCCTTGCATCAGCAAGTGTCTGTAGCCATGGGCACGTCTCTTCAGCACCTCGCAGACCTTTTTGTGCACCTGTCAAACTTGATCCTCCTCAGAAGGGACCCTTATTTAGATTTTGTGAAAAACAGAGTTATGCAGGACACTATGAATCTCTTACGCAATGCTCCGTTGTTTGGATATGGGTTATTCCCTCATGCTGTCATTGTTACAGCCGAACAAGATATTCAAAAGCATGAATCCAGCAGTGTTGCCCAGGGACCCGGACCGGGTGCACCTCAGCACACTAGCTGGAGAGGTTCCCACAGGGATAAGAAGGCCTTTTCCTCCTCTGATCAAACTTCCCAACAACAACAGCCTTGGAGACAGTTCAGTAGGAGTCGATCTAGATGACGTGGACGTGGTCAAGGTTCCAACCCTCATTTCTCCAAGTCTCACCAGTATAAGCCCTATAAATGACATTTTATTGCGTTAATACATCTTACTAGTGGACAGATGCATTTGTCTGGTGCCTTGCCGGTCTCGCCAAACGTTAGAAAAAAAACGTCCTGAGCTGGGGTCTGGCCGGGACCGGTAGTGTCCTGTTCACTCGCCAGGTGGCTGTGTAGCCTACCTGCCGGTGTACTGCGCATGCTCGCGCATGCACTCTTCCTCTTTTTGTTTGGCGCGTGGAGGTTAACGCTTTCAATTTTCAAGAGAAACTTTATTATGTTTTTTTTTATTTAGTGTGACTTTTTATTTGTGAAATATTTTGTGGTAGAGTGATTCATTAAGTATCATGGCATCTCCTGGAGACAAGAAGGGACAACGCAAAGGGTCGTGTGTCATATCATGGCCGCCTTTGATTCCCACGACAAGTGTGCCAGGTTGTAGGGACAAACGTATTGGGGAGGATAACTGTGTACTAGATAGACCTTGCCCCATTTGTGACAATTTTTCGGATTCTCAGAAGGAATTACTGGCTACCCCTTCTTACCGCATTAGAAAAGAAAAGAAAGCTGGCATTTTAGTGTCTCCCAAGGATGTCATAGATGTCACAGCCCAGTGGATTCTGAACCAACCTTCCAAAGTGAGCCTTCTGTGCAGCCCCCTGTGCATGCTTCACCAATGGCTTCTTCTGTTTCTCAGTCTGCCGGGTTTGTAACTACTGATCAACTTACTGCCATTTCTGACAAATGGGCTGAACAATACGCCCGCATGGAAGCCTTGTTATCTCATGGCAATATTTTCTCAACTCCGGTGTCTGCTGTGAAACCTGTTGACTCTCAGCATCTTATATCTGACACCCCATTTTTGGTCCCGGCTACCCGTCCCACCGGTCCGGTGCAGGTTCCAGTAGCCGCGGATGCCCAAGCTAAAACTACTTCTGATGAACACAAGTCTAAAAGAAAGTCACACAAATCACGCAAAGATGAGTCAGGTCACAGGTCTAGTGATAAACATAAGCAGGACTCCAAATCTCACAAAAAATGTGACCGGTCCAAGTCACTGGCTCCTAAGAAATCCTCTGTGGCTCAGATTGAAAAGTCGTCTTCGTCGGTTGATCCCAGCTCTGGTCCAGAGGCTGCTGATCAACCTGGTGCTGTGCAAACTGCTGCTGACCAGTTTTCTACCGGTCAAGATAATGTGCCTTCTTCCCATCAGTCTTCTGCTCTCCTGCAATCTGTTACCGGAACTGTCTCCACCGGTGCCTGTACCCTTCCACCGGAATCTCAAGAATTTTTTGAACAAGTGTCAGATGTTGATTTTGACAAGTCAGACTCCATGTCCGGTTCAGATGAAGGACAATTAGCTGATTCCACTGAAGCTCCAGAGCAAACCGAAGATATGACATACAGAGAGACAGTCCTCTCAGTCCGTTCATTTATGGGTTGGCATCATATTCCGGCCTTTGAGTCGGACTTTTCTGAGCCTGATAAATCAAACAACCCTTGGAAAGGGAAGCAGCCCAGGAAACCCACTAGAATTTCTGTCGCCATGCCACCAGATGACTGGCTTTGCCAGAAACTGGAACGTTTAAATTTGACAGTGGCAGAGGGTTACCCTTCTAGGGCCCAAGACTCAGCTGGACTAAAACGTGATCAGTTTATCAAGGTTCCCAAATCTCAATCACGTTGGTATAAGATGCATATGATCAAACCGGATGGACCACACAGACCTGGACGCTCTGTCTTTAGTTGGCACGATTCGGAGGCCAAGGTAAATTCACAATTCCCAAGGATTACAAAAGCCTCTTCATATCCTTCTACTGGCCTGCAATCCAGACCCATCTCCCAGGAGTCTCTCCGGCGTTGGGAGAAAGCAGCTAGAGAGAACAGTTATATTATTAACCACACTGCGGGGTTCAATAGGTGCTCCACTGAGTTACAGGACAAGATGTCACAGAATATTAATCTTCTTTGTTCCCGTATCAGTAAAGGCAAAGCTCCCAAGGAAGTGTCAGGTGCTTTGACTGACCTGCGTGACCTCATGGCTTTTCATCAAAAGGTGTCTACAGCCATGGGCACGTCTCTTCAGCACCTGGCAGACAACCTTTTTGTTCACTTGTCTAACTTGATCCTCATCAGAAGGGATTCTTATTTAGAGTTTGTCAAGTCTGGTGTGAAGCAGGACATCATGAATCTACTGAGAAATGCTCCTCTGTTCAGCTATGGGTTGTTTCCGGACGCTGCCATCATGAGAGCCGAACAAGATGTTCAAAAGCATGAGGCTAGCAGTGGCACTCAGAGACCCGGACCGGGTGCTTCTCAGTCCTCTAGCTGGAGAGGGGCTCATAGATACCGCACTTATGATCACAAGGATAGAAAATCTTCAGCAGCTTCTACTGACAATTCATCCCAACAGCAACAGCCTTGGGAGACAGTTCAGTAGAAATAGGTCTAGGGGTCGTGGACGTGGCAAAGGTGGCAATCCTTGTTTCTCCAAGTCACACCAGTATAAGCTCTATAAATGACAATTATTGCTTAGGTCCAAGCCCAGTGCATGTAAATCAGTCTCAGTTGGACCAGTTAAAAGTTCAGAAGATAATGTTTTCAAAGACAGTAGATCCAATAAGTTGTCAGACTGTAAAGTTGGATGTATCTTACAATGTTGTCTCTCATGTTCATTCTGTGCCTTTATATGGGCCTCCGCAAAGGAAAGGAGTAAGTCTCGATCAGTCAGTGAGCAAAATAAAGCATGTCAAAGGTGTATGTTGTGTAAATCCATGTCTTTCTGTCCCTTCTGTCACAAATGTCCCCAATGTAGTTCCAGAACAGAATGTAGGGGGAAGACTACAGAAATTTTGGCAAGTTTGGCTAGATTTGGGTGCAAATCCTCGAGTAGTCTCTATCCTCAAGGAGGGTTACACATACTCTTCCCTTCAAGCAAAGACCCCGTTTAACAAGGTTCCCCTTGATTCAAAGTGGTTATGCAAGTCCAACCAAAAACATGTACCTCAAAGACGCTGTCGTAAATCTCATGAGCAAGTTGGTAGTGGAAAAGGTGGTTATCAAGTCGTCCCTGGCCTTTTACAACTGCCTTTTCCTGGTTCCCAAACCCAACAGGAAATGGAGACCAATTTTGGATTTGAGTCGCCTCAATTTGTTCCTCAATACGGGTACCTTTAAGATGGAAATCCTGGAGACAATCTGATTGTCCTTGAAGACAGGGGAATGGGTCACGTCGCTGGACTTCAACGACGCATACTTCCATATCCCAATTGCCCCAAGGTCAAGAAAGTATCTCAGGTTCTTCCTGTTCCGTCAAACCTTTCAATTCACAGCCCTACCCTTCGGGTTGGCCACAGCTCCATTAGAGTTCACCAAGGTGGTCAAAGAAGTGAAACTCATGGCTCAAGCCAGGGGTATCAGGATCCACCAGTACCTAGACGACTGGTTACTGAGAGCCCCTTCCCCCGAAATCTGCCTACAACATACCCAGACCCTCTTGGCCCTATGCCAGCTGTTAGGTTGGGTAGTAAACATGAGCAAGTCAGAGTTAGTTCCCAAGCAGGTCTTCAATTTTGTAGGTTACCGGTTCAACCTGATCTCCAGGCGAGTGCTCCCCACTCAAGACCGGTGGCAAGCCCTTCAGGAAAAATTGAGGTTCATGAAAAGCCATCAAATCTGTACCGTCAGACAATTCATGTCCTTGATAGGCCTCCTGACGGCCACAGAGAAGCAGGTGTGCTCGGGTCGCCTCCATATGAGGCCCATCCAGTGGCATCTAAAAAGAAACTGGCATGTCCCAGAAGTCCTAGAGAAAGTTATCCCGGTCCCTCAGTCACTTCATCCTCATTTAGACTGGTGGCTGGACGAGGCCAATGTGCTGAAAGGTCAACCCCTGCACCCTCTTCAGCATGAAATTCAAGTGTTTACCGACGCCTCAAACGAAGGCTGGGGCACACCCTTAGGGGACTTCACTGCAAGAGGCATTTGGTCACCTATGGAAAGTCTCCTTCACATAAATTATCTCGAGCTAAAGGCAGTCCTTCTAGCCCTCCGGCGGTTCGAGCATCTGTGCAGGAATCAGATTGTGCTTGTTGCAACAGACAACACAACGGTGGTTTCATACATAAACAAGCAAGGGGTATGAAGTCAGGCTCTCTCTGTGCCCTCCTCTGGAGACTTCTGTCCTGGTGCCATCCAAGGGGCATAGTCCTGAGGGCAAGACACATCCCAGGACGCTTGAATTGATAGCGGACAAGCTTTCCAGACATAAGCAAGTGATCCAAACAGAGTGGTCTCTCTCTCAAAAGTTGTTCGATCAGTTGTGTTCCAAGTGGGCTCCACAAGTGGATTTGTTTGCAACCCGGTTCAATCACAAACTTTCCAGCTTTGTGTCACCGGTTCCGGATCAGGCAGCCTGGGCAGTGGACGCCCTAAGCTTACCCTGGGAACATCTGACCGTGTACGCTTTCCCTCCAGTTTCTCTGATTCCACAGGTACTCTCGAAGTTAAGGGATCAGGGCTGTCGCAGGATGATCCTCATTGTTCAGTTCAGATCCCCTTCAGTCTACCTCTGATGAGAGACCTGGTGACTCAGCCCTTCAACAGGCTTCCTCACAGGAACATCAACAACCTCAATCTTCATGCTTGGCTCCTACAAGCTCTACCATCAAGAAGCACGGCTTCTCTGATGAAGTGGCAGCAAGAATTGAAGCTCCTCAGAGGGGCTCAACCAGAACTGTGTACAAATCGAAGTGGGCCATTTTTGTTAAATGGTGTGAATCAAACAAGGTGGACTTCAGGTCGCCCTCTGTGAACCAGATTGCAGATTTCCTCCTTTATCTGTTTAAGGAGAGGAATCTGCAACCCAGTACCATTGACGGCTATAGGACAGCCATTGCGGATATGGTAGGAAACGAGACACTGAATATCAGTTCAGATGAAAACCTCACTCGCCTGCTTGAGAGTTTTCATAGAGACACACCAAAGGGTAGAAGAGGGGTTCCCTTCTGGAACCTTTCACTGGTACTCCACCAACTTACTAGGGCTCCCTTCGAACCCCTCAGGAAGGCCTCTCTGAAACACCTGACTTTTAAGACGGTCTTCCTTCTAGCTCTTGGCTCAGGCAAAAGAAGAAGTGAGATTCATGCCTGGCTGTTCAGGAATATTAGGCACCAAGAGAACTGGAGTCAGAATTCCCTTTATCCTTCTCCCAGTTTTTTTTGCAAAGAATCAATTAGCTCGGGATGGGCCAGTTTCTGTAGCCCCGGTGGTTATTCCAGCTATAGCCCCATCTCTGGATAAGTCTCTGTCGGAAGACAGATCACTCTGTCTAGTGCGAGCCTTGCTCTATTACCTGGATAGGACCAAGGATCTCCGTCAAGGAAAGGAGTTAGTCTTTGTGTCCTTCAGGAAGGGTTTTCAAAGGGACATTGTCCCTGCCACCACCTCTTCCTGGATTAAACAAACAGTGCTTTTGTGTTATCAGCTCTCAGATCAAAAAGCCCAGGATCTGCATCAGGTTAGGGCCCATGATGTCCGGGCTTTTGCAGCCTCTCAGGCTTTTCAGGAATTTTCCTGGATCAGATTCTTTCAGCCTGTCACTGGATGGCCCACAACACATTTACCCAGTTCTACTTAAAGGACTTGGCTTGGGCAGATTCTGAGCTGTATCATTTGGGCTCAGTGGTAGCAGCCCAACAAATTCAAGAGAGCAAATAGGTCTCTCTCAATAGCCTTTGTACATATTGTATAGTCTGTTAAAATACGACAAAAAAAACCTTCCACTTTCTTTCATTCTTGGTCAGCCATGATTCAAAGTGGGGCTAGGATTAAATAAGATAGGCTTATGGTTCGTGTTCTTCTTCCTTGTTATTTCAGAACTCTCAGCCTCCTTAGGTCCTTTTGTACTCTCAATCCGAGGCAGTACTAGACCTATTTGAAAAAAACAAGGGGGGGCAGCGGTGTTTGATCCTAGAAGTGGGCTAACCTAGCCATTGCCGGATCCACCTTGTATATATATATAGAGAGAGAGAGAGAGTTCTAGGGAATTTCCCCTTTTTTGGCTGCCCTCCATCCAGTGGGTAGTTATTCTGCATCTGTCCACTAGGTAAGATGTATTAACGCGATAAAATGGAAAATTTAATAAGTAAAATTATTAATACCTTACCTAGTGGACAGGGGGATTCCCACCCTACCTTCCCCGCTAATCTTAGCCATAGGGGAATTTCTAAGGTACAACAAAAAGAGGAAGAGCGCATGCGGTAGGCTACACAGCCACCTGGCGAGTGAACAGGACACTACCGGTCCCAGCCAGAGCCCAGCTCAGGACGTTTTTTTCTAACGTTTGGCAAGACCGGCAAGGCGCCAGACAAATGCAATCTGTCCACTAGGTAAGGTATTAACTTATAAAAATTTAATTTACTTATTAAATTTTCCAATTATTGTGTCGGTCCAACCCTATTCAAGTAGATCAAGTTCAGTTGGACCCAAAAAGTGCTTTTGTGTTTTCAAGAGCTCAGAATGTAAACAAGTTAATTTCAAAAATGGTCTCAGATCCAGTTGTTTCAAAGAGAGTAAATCCAATAGTTGCACAGACTTTAAAGTTGGATGTGTCTTGGCATGCTGTTACTCATACTCATATTGTACCTTTACATGGGCTTCAACAAAGGAAAGGATTAAATCCCGATAACTCAGTGAAAAGAATAAAGCATGTCAGAGGTGTATGTTGTGTAAATCAATGTCTTTCTGTCCCTCCTGTTCCCAATGGCCCCAATGTAGTGTAGGGGGAAGGTTGCAAACGTTTTGGCAGGTTTGGCAGGCAATGGGTGCAAATCCTCGGGTGGTGTCTGTTCTGAGAGAGGATAACACCCTCCCATTCAAACAGAGACCCCTATTGACAAGGTTCCCCCTGATTCAAAATGGTTATGCCAATCCGGTAAATAACTGGTTCTTAAAAGAAGTGGTACTCACTCTCATGAACAAGTTGGTAGTGGAAAATATGGTTGTCAAGTCGTCCCTGACTTTTCACAACCGCCTTTTCCTTGTCCCAAAACCAAACAGAAAATGGAGACCAATTTTGGACCTAAGTCAGCTGAACCTATACCTCAGCACCAGCAAAATGCAAACCCTGGAAACAATCCGGTTGTCCTTACAGACAGGGGAATGTGTGACATCGCTGGACTTCAGCGACGCATATTTCCACATTCTAATAAATCAAAGGTCACGAAAATATCAGAGGTTTTTCTTGTACAATCAGACATTCCAATTCACAGCTCTTCCTTTTGGTCTGGCCACAGCTCCCCTCGAGTTCACAAAGGTGGTCAAGGAAGTGAAACATGGCACAAGCAAGGGGTATCCGAATCCACCAGTACCTAGACGACTGGTTGTTGAGAGCCCTGCCCCCGGAAACCTGCCTACAACATACACAGACCCTCTTGGCCCTTTGCCAACAGTTAGGGTAGATTGTAAACATGAAAAAGTCAGAACTGAAACCCCAACAGGTCTTCAATTTCGTAGGTTACTGATTCAACCTGGTGATTGATCAGGTTCTGCCCACACAAGACCAGTGGACAGCCCTCCAAGAAAAGTTGTACAGGGAGAGTTGTACAGTCAGGCAATTCATGTCACTTGTAGGAATGCTCACAGCAACCAAAAAACAAGTGTGGTCAGGTCGTCTACACATGAGGCCTATCCAATGGCACCTGAAGTGACATTGGCACGTCCCCGAGGTTTTAGAAAAGATCATCCCTGTTCCTCAGTCACTTCACCCCCACCTAGATTGGTGGTTGGACGAAGGCACTGTCCAACTCTTGCACCCCCTTCAACACACTCTTCAGCTGTTTACAGACGCCTCAAACGAAGGCTGGGGCTGGGACTGCACTGCAAGAGGCGTTTTGTCACTCCCAGAAAGTCACTTCCACATAAATTTCTTGGAGTTAAAAGCAGTCCTTCTGGCCCTCAAGACTTTCGAGCATTTTTGCAGGGACCAGATTGTTCTTGTAGCAATGGACAACACAACTGTAGTCTCTTGCATCAGGGAGGTATGAGATCAGGCTCTCTTTGTACCCTCCTCTGGAGACTCCTGTCTTCGTGTCACCCCCGGGGAATAAGTCTAAGGGCTTGACACATACCGGGTCAGTTGAATGTGATAGCAGACAAACTGTCCAGACACAATCAGCTGATCCAGTCAGAGTTTCCCCTCTCTCAGCAGGTGTTCAATCTCTTGTGCTTGAAATGGGCCCAGCCTCATGTAGACCTTTTTTGCAACCCGGTTCAACCACTTCCCAAGTTTGTATCACCAGTACCAGATCTGACAGCCTGGGCAGTAGACGCCATGAGTCTGCCATGGGCGAATCTGGATGTTTACGCTTTTCCTCCAATGTCCCTACTCAACCAAGTGATCTCAAAAGTAGTGGATCAGGGCTGTCGTAGAATGATCCTGATTGCCCCAGGGTGGCCCAACATGCCTTGGTTCTGGGATTAGGTCAACCTCTCAGTTCAGATTCCATTCAGGCTTCCCCTTCATTGAAATGTGGTGACTCAGCCCTTCAACAGTCTTGTTCCTAGAGCCTCTGTCGTTGAAGAACAAGGGTTCTCTGACGAAGCTGCAGCACGAATTGAGGTTCTTCAGAGACCCTCAACCAGAGCTGTCTATAGGTCAAAGTGGGCCATTTTTGTCAAATGGTGTGACTCAAACAAGGTGGACTTCAGGTCGCCCTCTGTAAACCAGATTGTGGAGTTTCCTTTACATCTTTTCAAGGACAGAAATCTGGAACCAAGCACCATTGACGGCTATAGAACAGCCATTGCAGACTTGATGGGCAATGATGAGCTGAACATTAGCAAGGGTGAAAACTTGACTCATCTTCTAGACAGTTTTCATAGAGATAAACCAAAAGGAAGGCGGGGAGTGCCCACCTGGAACCTTGCGCTGGTACTCCACCAGCTGATTAAGGCTCCCTTTGAACCCATGTGAAAGGCCTCTCAAACATTTGACCTTGAAGACAGTCTTCCTGTTAGCTTTGGCTTCAGGCAAGAGACACAGTGAAATTCATGCCTGGCTTTACAAGAATATCAGGCACCACGAGAACTGGAGTCAGGTCTCACTGTATCCTTCACCCAGCTTTCTATCCAAGAATCAACTGGCTAGGGAGGGCCCTCTGTGGCTCCAGTAGTTATCCCGGATTTTGCAGCTTTCCAAGGGGATGGGGGGTTCCTTTAAGTAGATCCTCTCAACCTGTCATTGGAAAGCCCAAAACACTTTTACTCCGTTCTATCTGAAGGACTTAGCCTGGGCAGATTCTGAACTGTATCATTTAGGACCTGTAGTGGCTGCTCAACAGATCCACGAGGACCAATAGAACTGCCCTTTAGTGTACATCAGTGTACATACTGTATTTATTGTACATACTATATAAAAAAGGCTTCCGCTATCTTCAATAGTTCCTGTTCTTTTTCCTCATTGGTTTGGGAATTCTCATTCCCCTCTAGGTCTCTCTGTACTCTCATTTGAGCCTGTACTAAGACCTATATATATGAAAACACAAGGGAGGGGGGCTAGGGTGGTATCCATTTAGATGGTTTGCTTAACCAATACCGGATTCACCCTCCTAGTATTTAGAGTTCGTAAGAATCCCCCTTATATGGCTACCCTCCATCCATTGGGTAGTTATTCTGCATCTGTCCACTAGGTAAGATGTATTAACGCAATAAAATGGAAAATTTAATAGTAAACTGAATTTTTATAAGTTAATACCTTACCTAGTGGACAGGGGGATTCCCACCCTACCTTCCCCGCTATTTCAGCCAAAAAAGGGGACATTTAGGGTAGACAACAAAAAGAGGAAGAGCGCATGCGCAACGCATGCGAATTACACCGGCATGCAGGCTACACAACCACCTGGCGAATGAACAGGACACTACTGGTCCCGGCCAGAGCCCAGCTCAGGACGTTTTTTTCTAATGTTTGGTGAGACCGGCAAGGCGCCGGATAAATGCATCTGTCAACTAGGGAAGGTATATATTATAAAAATTTAATTTACTATTAAATTTTCCAATTAATAATGTTATGGTCATCTTAAACTTAAAATGTGGGGTTTTCAGCCCTAAGTTCAGTTAATGTTTAAATTTTTAGAATAAAACTTGGCACATTTATAAAGGTTGCCAGAAGGGATATTCTGATTTTATGGTCACCTTAAAGTCCCAATATCAATGATGTTATGATCACCTTACAGTGACGAAAGATGTTTTCACCTTCAGCTATCTTATTGTTCAACTGACCTCAGCTAAGCTTTGTCCACTTATAAAGGATGACAAAAGGGACATTCTTCTTTTATGTTCACCTTAAAGTCTTAATATGAATGAAGTTATGGCCACCTTGCATTGAAATTATGGAGTTTTTATCCTCCAGCTATTGTATTGTTCGGCTGACCTCAGTTAAATTTTGCACACTTATTAGAATAGAACAGAATAGAAGCTTTATTTCAGATACATAAGTAAGGAATGGTCCATGTTAAACGAACATGGTATTTATTAAAGATGACAATAGAGACATTCTAATTTTCTTCCCACCTTGGAGTTCCAATACAAGTACAGCCATGGCCATCTTGACGTAAAAATTAGTGTTTTCAGCCACCAACTGACTTTTATGGTTCAAAAACATCAGTTTAACTTGACACATTGATTAAGCTTAAGGAAGATTTTTTATAATCCTTGTATTTCAGTGACTTTGGCCATCTTAACAGTAAATGTATAGTTCTTGTTCCCACCTCATTTTTATGTCAGCTGACATGATGGCATCATTGTGCGAACAACTTCTCGAAAACCAAAACTTTTAAAAGACACCTTATCTATCGAGGATGATAAATCATAGTATTCATGCAGATCAGTCTGTTCGTCTGTTTGCTAGAGCTATTAGAAGAGAGGTACCCCCACTCAAAGTATGAAAATTTCAACACTTTATCACAATTTTCTCATTGACTATTTCAGGGATCTCTCTCTTGTTCTTGCATATATGTACTAGGCCATAAGTAAATTCCCTTGTGTGAGTATCGGGGCTAGATCTTTCCTAATTTTTTTTTGTAAATTTTTCAAATTACACAACACTGTTCTATATTCACATTGTCCCAGGTTTTTAATGGAAAGCCATTGCAATATACATGTACTTGAATATTTTGACAAATTACCCAGAAAAAATGTTTCTCGAAGTTAAAAACAAAGCTTGTTATGGTCAGCCTTACTTTATGGAAAGTCAAAATAAATGCATTAGCAAAGAAAATCCATAAACATTCCTTATTACACGCACAATTTGTATATGATCAATGAAGAGTATTTTAAATTCATATTTTGACATATTCAGAAATATTACCTTATACTAATATCTGTTCTCATTACTACCATAAGGAGGTTATGTTTTGGTTGTGTTTGTATCTCTGTTTCATAATACTCAAAAAGACATGAACAAATCTTTATGAAGATTTAAGTAATTTGATAGTTTTAATTTTGGTGATCAAATTATAAGATAATTTAAACAAGAATAATAAGGATAAGTGGTTAGAACATGTATCTCTAGAATACATACAAAAGTGAAAACATCTAAAATAAATGGAGAACAACTGTGAAATTAAATATTCATAAATCATGATTTGTATGAAAAATCTTTTGTGAAAAGTAAAAATAATGTAAAGTGTATGTGTATTTATGAGTTACAAATAAAGTATAACCGCTGGTTATTTAAAATACATCCAGAGAAGAAATGTGTTATGTCCTTAACAATTAAGCTCACCCACAAACTTACCAACAGGGCACATGCAGCGACAGATTTTTGCCTTACCCAATGTTCCTATTGCAGAGCTACGACAATGCAATATCCTCTTGCAGACCATCCATTATGCCAAGAAAACCGGTGGACAGTCAGCAGGTCTCAGCCAGCTGGGAAAAACTCTGTTGCCATGCCAGACGATGACTGGTTCTGACTCAAATATGAAAAATGGACATTCATCTTCTCCAGGGTCAGGTTTCTAGAGCTGGTGGCAGGAACTGGCTTTAAACAGACCAGTTTGTGTAGCCTCCTAAATGTCAAGCAATATGGTATGCTATGGACCAGAGCCATCAGTTACTCAAACAGGGAAGTTTAGCAACACATGGTCCGGTGATGTATCCCTGCTGAATAGTGCTTTACCAGGATCTCCAAGCCTCTGCCAGGTTTCTCCCCAACTACTACAGCTCTCTCACAAGATATTGCGCAAGTGGAGTCACCAGTGGTGTGCAACTAGGCTGCAGCCTTTTTAACACATGCATAAAGTGCAGGGTGAAGTCCAAGACAACCTGAATCACTTATTCAGAGAGTTGGGCAAAGGAAAGTCCTCGCACAAGGCTGAAAAGGCTATCAATGGACTGAAATACTTTTAATTTTTTAAAACCTTGTAAATGTTTATGAAAGTCCATTCAGCACATGGCAGACACCCCTTTGTCCAGGATGCCAACATGACCATCCTGCATCGGGAGTCATACATTGAATACCTCAAACCTGGAGTCAAGCTTGACACTTGGTGTTCTCTCAAGAACAGCCCTCTTCACTCAGCTCTCTTCTCTGATTCAGTTATAGCTAAGGCTGACAGGACATTGCAAAATCTAAGGCTGATCCCTGTCCTCCACAGCAGTAGATATTATCAGCCCTACCAGACCAACTGGCCAAGGTGCAAGGATGGCAAGAATAGGTCACCAATCAGACATGAACCTTGGGGAGTTAAATATTTTGTGGTTCTATCTAACTCAAGACACCAGCATGGAACAGCTGCTGAAGATGTTTTCTTGCAATGGAATCTATCCAAGTAATTCAGGAATCGGAACTGGCTATCAAAATATTGTCACATATGGCAAAGGCCATTATGGTTTAATGCTGGGTCATCTGCACTAACTACAGACCACTGCTAAACCCATGTGCCATTTTTTGCCAAATTTACATTCCTGTTCCATCTGGTGAAATTTATTTCAACCAGTGTCAATCACTATTCCCCAAACAAGTGATCTAAAACAGTTGAACTAAAAATTAAGAAGATTTCTTCTATTTTTAAAGTACGTCACAGTACATAAGGTCATTGATGTAGGACAGGAGTGGATTATCACCATTTTGATTCATGACACAATGCATGCCATAGCTCATTTTTCAAAGGAAAAAGGAGCGATAAGTCAACATAATATTGACCCTTGAGAGAAGCTTAACACATCAATATCCCCCAGATAAATATGAATATGCTTGAAGACCCTGCTGAAGTTTATTTTAAAAAGTTTTGGCAGCAGGGCCACATAAGTTAAATTAATTATTAAATTCAATCAATCAAGGTGTAATGAAGCTGAAACGTTACTTCGAAAAAATATTTTATACCACTGTGATTTGCTGATTGTACTATAAAGAAATTATTGATTGGCTCCACTGGGACTCCATCTCTGTGTCTAAGTCTAGCTCTTTAAAGACCACAGTGCATGAATTTTTTTTTCATTATTGTACTGATTATGTGTGTAACAACACACCTGCCAGGTCCCGTCTTAAAACTCCCACTAGAAAGCACAAACAGATCCCTCTCTGAAACTGTGCCACATCACACGAGGTGATTTCCCACTCCGATGTCTGTGTGTACAATACAAAATAGTGTAGAATAAAGTGAAATTAGTGTTTTATAAATTGGCTTGGAAAGGGTCAGTTTCAGTCAAAAAAAAATTTTTTTCCTACACTTAGTGCAAAGATTCTTCTATCAAATGAACTTGAAATATTGTGTGGTCACACACATATAATGGTCTTTTTTATATTAATAATGAACACTACAATTTGACTAACTTGTGTTCCAAACAGTGAATAAGTGTGTAGCTTTTAGTGTAACAATGCAGCTTCTGACAGTGTGTCAGTTTTATATCAGTTAAATAAACTGATAAGCAAGTTTTTTACCCAGTTCTTGTGCACATTTTCTCAAAATGTGATAAAATTTAAAAGCACCCTTGATTATCCAAACTCTGTATTATCAGAACAGAGAGTTACCCCCAAGGTTCAATAGTCAATATTACATTGTATTAGTTCTGATGAACAGATCAATATTCATTACTTGATCTAGTTGACCATTAAGAACTGACAGTGACAATTTATAAAACCAGCTGGTCAAAACACACTGTAAAAGATTCAATGTATTAGGCTCTTTTATATTGGGCTACACTGCTGCCAATATTGAAAGTAAGCAGGCTGATATGACCAAATGTTTAAGCACACTGGTTCAGTACCTGGATGTAGAGTTTAATACACTGGAGATCTGAACTAATCACACTGGTTCAGTATCAAGATGTAGAGTTTAAAAAGCCTGTAGCACCACACAACACAACCAGTTGAAAAAACCACATAAACAGAGCACCTACATACAACATTTTGAAAACTGCCATGTTATACGGGATATATTTCACTTTTTATTCAGCTCCCTCCCCACAGCTTTCAAATAACAGCCATGTTAGCAGAATGCTGTGACGTATGAGAATGGATTGCTTCCTCATGGCCACTGTATATCCTTGTAATATTGCACTAAAAACTGTACAGTAAAATTTTTGTCTGGTGCACACAAATTGTTTTAATTTACATAAATAGTTATTCTACTTGAGTAGATGGCCAATAATTACTCAAAGATAGTATTTCATGCACCTTTTATAAATGGGAAACCCATCCACAGGAAAAAATACAAATACAAGTGCACACTAAAACTTTTGTTTATAGTTTGTGTTTTTTTTGAAAACAAAATAGTGGCAATGTACATGAAATATTCCAGGAGTAACTTGATATTAATTTATTAAATAATACTTACATTAAAGTATGTATATAACTTTTTACTTGACATTCCACTCAAATATAGCCAATAATAACATGTTTCAATGTTTGATTATGTTTATATTTTGTAAACAATTCTTTTTAAGTGCTGTAATTACAAGAATATCAACTTCTATGAGTTTGATCATGCACACATTTGTATATCACATGAAAATGTCATGACAGAACTTCAATTCTTATGGCAGAATTTGAAATTCTTTTGACAGAATTTCCAATCTTTGTATTGCAGTGGTTAAGAAGAATGTCAAGTTCATTCAGCAGAATTAAACTTAAATTTACAGTATTCAAAAACATTTTGTCCATGCATTATGAATAAGATTCATTCAGAATTTAAATTATGACAGAATAATCCTCAGCAAAATCAAATTTGAGGTCCAGATTTTAGTTTACTTTAAAGAATTATAATTATCCCATCTTTTTTGTTTATCTAATACTACTTTTCTTTTTGTCAAGTCAATTATGGTAGTTCAGCTAAAATATACCTAGCCATAGTTTGAAGTTTGATGTCAGAAATTCTCATGTTTCTAGTATAGTATACACAATTATTATGAGCAAATAGAGTTTTTAAAACTTTACATAAAAAACCAGTAAAACCAAGATTTGAAGTGATGTTTCTTTAAAAACTAAGAGATACGTAAATTGCAAGGATTATTTATAAGACTATGTTTTGTTTATTTATTTTTTTCATTATAAATAGCAATGGCATCATCTAAGTAATTATTTTATGCTAAACATTAAAGAAAAAAATTATATTGAGTAAAACAATACACTTTTAAAAACTGTCATATACAAACCCAGGTTTCAAATCATTAGCAGTAATACTTTCAGTAATGCTGTCATCATCAGAGAGAAAGGGTTCAGATTTACAAAAGCACAATGCCTCCTTTATGATTACTACTGTTGTCATCACTAAAATTTGATTTATTTTCACTAGTACCAATTTCTGAATCTGTGCATGATTAATGGATACAATTTTCAACATCAGGAGACATAATTAGATTTTAAACATGATGAAATAAGTACAAGAATAGTCTTTATAGTGTGTTTTTGTGCAAGTGGAAATTTCTGCAAGTGTGTGACGTAGCACACACAAGCTTCGGACTGCTGGCCTTGAGTGTTTTTCTTCCAAGAGGGAGGGAAATTTGAGTGATAAAAATTAAAATAGTGGCATAAACATTGGTGTGGTGCAACTGGGAGAAGTGTAAATGTCTTTGTGTGGTTATGTACTTTATATACAACTAAAAAAGTGGTTTATTAAATTTGGTGCTACAGGCTCTTTAATATACTGGAGATCTGAACCACATTCTGACATTTTATTGACAACAGTGTGTCTTTAATGATATCTACTTTTAACACTTTTAATAGCTGTCGGGGTCAGATTGCAATGTTCATGTAAATTTGCACCTGAATGTTAATACTTTTGAAATTCTTGTCTGTCATAGAGAAGAGTAGTGTACTTTGTTGATTATAAAACATTGTAATGTACTTTGGTGGCATTGTATGCAAGAAATAACCAAGTTAAAGACTATACTCAAAATTTTCATTGAAAGTTTTACAACCCAAGCCAAAAGAGAAAAAATGTAACACTTTACTAACAATGATTGATACACATTAATAAATGTATGACTGTAACCCAACCTGCTCTTAGAATTACATTATTTGTGGTTGCTATTTAAACTGTTATCTCTACAGAATCCTCACTCTCAAACACTCTATCATTGACAGTTTTAGATCGAGTTTGATTGAGAGCTATCATATTAAAAAAATAAATGCTAATTATCATATTAAATTATTAAAACTTTTCAAACAAAATTATCCTTACTCAGTTAAAGTTAAACTTTAAAAAAAATTCACTTCCAAATGCAATTAAATCAGCTACATATTCAGTTACATCCAATTCTTCCCAATGCATTTATAACAAAAACCACAGCAAATCGACACTTGTGTTCCTTGTGTTTCATCACAACTCCTCCACACATGTTTTCAGGGATGTTATTCTATATGCCACTTTGAGAGGCTGTATCTCAGTGGGGGATGCGCTGGTTGATGTCTAGTTTTCATTGTTGGGATTGTCTTACTGGCATACACATACAAAATTTTAAAGAAACTTTTTTTTCTTGCACTGTGGAGTTTAAAAGGAATGGTTCCACTATGGCACTGATGTTCCCAATAGGAATATTATTTTCATTTTTGCCATTTAGGAATTTGATCTTTCAGTTGGAATTGTCAAAACCCATCGCAAACTACTTGTATGTAAGTTCCGGTACTTCCTTACAGGTTTGTGATTACAGTGCTCAGGAGACCATCAGGAATACTTTAGAACAATATTAAAGTGTTTGAAATTATTATAAACTGATCCAGCGCCTATAAGATCCTTACCAGATTCTGGGATTCAGAATCCATCTTAAATCTATTTTAAACCTATCTTTTCAGTTGTAAAGTCATTTTTTATTAGTCATCTGACATTAAGGCATCACTCTGTGGCTTATGCGTCCGCATGAACGTCTTCCTCCAAAAGTACAAGGCCCAGAGACATGCTGTTACTTTTAAAAGATTTAACTATCGAGGATGACGCATCATAAAATTCATGCAGATCTGTCTGTTTGTCTGTTCCCCAGAGCCATTAGAAGCGAGGTACCCCCTACACAAAGTTTGAAAATTTCAACACTTTATCACAATTTTCTCATTGACTATTGAAGGGATTTATCTCTTATTTTGCATATATGTACTGGGCCACAGGTAGATTCCTTTGTGTTGACCTGGCTCTTTCTTATTTTTTTTTTATGAATTTTTAAAAACATTTAATGCATTAAAATTCATAAAATCATGCACTAAATCACTTATAACTTGAAAAGTATTGCATTTAGAGCATTTTGCTGAAATAGTCAGATAGTCAGATCCAACTTGCAATTTTACTTGCATAATCATCCAGAGTGTTCAATCCGACCATGGCTCCCAGCACTGGGATCCTGGATCCAATCACTCGGATGGTCGGACCCAACTTGCAACTTTACTTGCATAATCATCCAGAGTGTTCAATCCGACCATGGCTCCAAGCACTCGAATCCTGAATCCAATCACTCGGATGGTCTGACCGAATTTGCATGTTACTGGAATAATCTCCCAGCACTCAAATCTTCAATCTGATTACTCAGATCCTCAATCCGATCACTTGGAATGACCTCAAGGGGTGCGTTCTTCTAAAGCCTCAACAGGCTCCTGCTGAACATGACTAGCAACAGGGAGGTAGATATGTCTGGCCTCCCTTCTTAGCATACAGAAGTAGGCACATTCTTTTTTACTGACCCCCCCCCCCCCCAGATGATGAAAGGCCAACAGGAGCTCAGGCCAAGAGGCCCTTTATCTATGCTCCCTCAAGTCCATACCTCAAAGATATCTTTGAGAAATTTGAATAGGACTCCCTGGCCTCTAATTTACCTGAGGGTAAATTTATCAACAGCAAATTATTACAAGGTGAGACAACTTTGTTATTTGAGGACAATCTTCAGGAGCTCAATATAGATTTTGCCAAGATCTGTATCACTTGATCTTAAACCCTCTGGAGCCCCTATGGCAAGTTCCCCTACAAGTTCTGAAGGAACCTGAGCACCAAACTAGGCAGAACCTCTCTACCTTCATTCCACAGCTACTTTTACAAGACTACTTCCTCCTGTAACATTCCTTGGGTAAAGTGTCACACTATTAAGGCTGCCCTTAGGGGCTTAAAAGCCAGATTCAGAAGGGTGCCTAATCCTTATCCTGCCTAAACAATCTGTAGCCCATATCCTCCAGAGGGAATTGTATACAATGGACAAGCTCTGGCCTGCTAGGACGCAGGGCCAACATGACCCTCCTTCAATCACATCTAGGGGATTTTAGATATCAAGAACTCAGGAATTTGCCCTTTCTGGCCTTATCCACTGTTCAAGTCACAATAGTCAAAGATGGAGAAGACTTCCTCCTTAAGGCACCCAAAAACCCACAGGGTTTTTAGACCCTATCAAAATTCTGGGGGCAAATTCCTCTCAAGCAGTAACAAATCGTTTTCCTCAGGTAGGGGGAAATCAAACTTAAGAGGCTTCAGGGATCCCTTTTTACCCCATTCAAGGGACGAGGGCGTGGAAACCCCCCATGACTCCTTTCAAGCCTCCCTCAGTCCACTAGTAGGAGGTCGCCTGTGTTCTTTCAGAAAAGACTGGCTCACAAACAAATGTTCAGACAATGTGTTAAACATTATCACTAAAGGTTACATTCTTCCATTCATCTCAAAACCAAATTGGTCAGAGCTCCACTGATTCTACCAGGTTACAAGACCCTTCAAAAGACCTCTTGTATCCATTCTCTTCTGTCAAAGAACGCAATAGAAACGGTGGAAAATCTAAATCTCTCAGGTTTTACAGTAGCCTGTTTACCCAAGCCTCACGAAGGTGGAGGCCAGTAATAGACCTAAGCAGGCTTAACACCTTCCTACTTGTGGAAAGGTTCAAAATGGAAACACCAGAGTCCATCAGGGCCTCTCTGATTCTAGGGGAATGGGTGTCGTCAATAGACCTATCAGATACCTACCTTCACATCTCCATTCTCCCAAACTCAAGGAAGTACCTACGGTTTTGCCACAGGTCACAAGTTTTCAGTTCACCTCCTTCCCTTTGGGCTGGCCACAGCCCCTCAGATCTTTACAATGATTGTAAAAGAAGTGAAGTTGATCGCTCTGACAAGGGGAATCACACTTCACCTGTACCTGGATGACTGGCTGATAGGTCCCAGTCTCAGGAAGAAGCACACAATAAACACCAAGAAAATGGTGCCGGAGGGACGCCTTCACATGAGGCCCTTTCAGTTTCACATCAAGGAGCACTGGAGATTTCCTCAGTCATTGGACAGCCTCCTTCCTTGGTCAGAAACCTTTTCAGTACAACTAGAATGGTGGCAGAATCCCACAAACGTCCCACAGACCTTCATCCCAAGACCACAGGATCCAACTCTTTACAGACACCTCAAACGAAGGCTGGGGCACTCACTTAGAGCAAACCTGTAGGGTCTGTGGTCAGACCGGGGTATAAGGCTACACATAAATGTTCTGGAGCTGAAGGTGGTTTCTCAGGCCCTTCAAAGGTTCAAGGACCAGTGTTAAAACCTCAGTGTCGGTTGCTACAGACAACTCAACAGTAGTAGCCTACATAAATAGATAAGGAGAAACCCACTCGGGGGAGATGTGTGCACTCCTGTGGAAGATCATGACCTGGTGCCATCATTACCAGTAAACGTTAAAAGCCAGACACATTCCAGTGAGTCTGAATGTGATGACCGACCTTATGTCCAGGTGGAACCAAGTCCAATCAACAGAATGGTCACTGCATCCGCAAGTGTTCAAACAGATCTGTCTCAAGTGGTTCACTCCTCATGTAGATCTTTTACCACTTCCCTGAACCACAGAGTTCCACTATACGTGTCTCCAGTCCCAGACCAAAATGTTTGGGACATAGATGCTCTGAACATAAACTGGTCGGGACTCACTGCTTATGCTTACCCTCCCATGGCTCTCCTTCACAGGGTGATCCAAATCAGGCAATCCAGTTGCCTAATCACTGTAATAGCCCCAGGCTGGCCAGGGATGCCCTGGTTTTCGGACCTAGTGCAGCTCTCAACAGAGATCCCACTTCAATTTCCAGTGTCAAGAACTCTTCTCAAACAGTCCCACAATTATGTGTTCCACAGCAATCCATAGCATCTCAACCTCCACCCCTGGTGTTTAGGAGTGGACAGCTCTAAAACAAGGCTTCACTGTGGAGGTGGCAGAGAGAATTGCTGCCCCTCAGAGATTGTCAATAAGGACCATCTACAGGTCAAGGTGGGCCCTATTTGAGAAATGGTGCAGAGAAAATTCGGTGGATTTCTCCACTCCATCTGTAAAGCAAGTCTCGAACTTCTTTATGTACCTGTACCAAGATCTAAACAGGCGCCCTTCGACCATTGATGGTTATAAAACAGCCATTATTGACACCCTGGGCCCAACAGGGCTCCATATCTCTAAGAGTTCAGACCTTAACAGGTTACCCTCCAGTTTCACAGGGATTGTCCAGGAATCTTCCTAAATGGAACCTTTCTGTTGTTCTCAATGAGCTCACAAAAGCACCCTTTGAGCCTATGAAAGACATAGACCTTAAACATCTTACTCTCAAAACCGATTGCTTGCTAGCCTTGGCCTCCGGCAAGCGCCGCAGCAAAATCCATGCCTGGGTTGCAAACAAAGTATCTAATCTGGGCCAATGGGAAAATGTTGCCTTGTTCCCCTCTTCAGATTTTATAGCCAAAAACCAACTAGCAAGAGAAGGTTCTCAAGTGTGTCTCTGGTGACTATTCCTGCTCTAACTACCATTGTAGATAGACAATTCAGGGAAGCAGGACCCTATATCTGGTACAGGCCTGAGGTATTATTTGGATTGAACCAAAGACCTAAGAGGGTCTCAATCCCTTCTTTTCATCCCCTTTAAGAACATACCTCAGACATCAGACCCGCTACACTCTCTTTGTATCTAAACAAACTACCCTACTTTGTGATAAACAAGCAGATCATCAGCCTTGGAACTAGTCCAAGTCAAAGCATGACATTATGGCCTTCGCGGCCTCTAAGGCCTTTTACGGTAGGTATCGGTGGACCCAAATCATGCAAGCATGTCACTGGAAAGCTCACAGACTTTTTTACCTAAAAGACTTTACTTGGTCAGACAATAACAACAATATGTATCTGGGACCAGTAGTAGTGGCACAACATGTCCTAGACCCTTCCCCTCAGCATACTCATCTTCGGGAAGAAAAGAATTGGGGGGGGGAGCACGCCAGCTGCAGCCAAGTCTTCAGGAGTCTATCCCAGGGTCCAGGTATTGGTTACCTCTCCAGATGTTTACGGTAAGGTCTCTTATATTTTTAACTGTATAATGTATTTAGTGTTTACCAGTGTAGTGGTGGTGGACCAATTCGCACCCGTGTACCTATTCACGCCCACCCTCAATTTTCTTAAAGATTCATAGTTTTTCATAGAACAGATGTTTACCATGTCATAGATAATTATCAAATTGATCATATACATTGGTAATTTATTGTCTAACTGTGATTGTTTTGGAGAAATTTAGGGGTGGGCGTGAATGGATACACGGGTGTGAACTGGTCCACTACCATAATCACATATTTAGGGTGGCAAAATTGAGATTCAAGCTTAGGGCTGTATTATTATAGCAGTGATGCCTTTAGGGGCTACTACCTTGAGTGGGCACGGCTGCACTTTCTTCTCTCAAAACATCCAGACAGTACCCATACTGTCATTCATTAAATTTCGGTTTTTGGCTACTTACAGACCCAATTTTATAACTTGGGCTCTGTAACTGGGACTTAGACTAGTAAATTGGCAATACTTTGGTATATTTTTAAATTCTTAATTCAAGAAAAATGAACAACATTCTTCTAGCCTCAGCTGTAATCCCGCCATCGGGTGGTTTAATTCAGCATTCAGTTGCACATGGTAAGGTTTTGTAGTGCAATAAAATTGAAAATTGAGTAAAGTCCCACCCTGCCTCCCTGGTGTATTTCAGCTGAGGGGGTATGGGCTAGATTTTACCATGAGACAGAAGAAGGGTGAACTACCAAACGACACTGCTATGGTACATACTAAACCAAGGACTCGGCCAAATCCAAACATCCATTTTTCTTGGTCGTTGGAGTCCTGCAGCCTCCTGAGTTAGCATTCAGTCCCACATGGTAAGCTTGTAGCTTATAAAAGCTACATTTAAGTAATTAAAATTTTCAAACCATTGCAAATACAGAATTTTGTATAAAATATGTTATTCAGCTACTTTTGGGTCAGCTATAACATAGTAAAATTGCAGACTTGTAGCTCATGGCATAGCTGAGTAATAGCTACTTTTAGGTTATCACTGTTGAGTAAACCACTTATAACTTGAAAACTATTGCATTTAGAGTATATTGTTTCATATGGTATTCACCTATTTTGGGGTCAGCTATAACACATTGAAATTCCAAACCTGTAGCTCATTGCATAGATGAGTAATGAGTACTTTGAGGTTCTAACTGTTGAGTAAATTGCTTGTAACTTGAAAACTATTGCATTTAGAGAATTTTGTTTAAATATGTTATTTATCTACTTGTGGTTAGCTATAACATAGTAAAATTGCAGACATATAGCTCCTGGTATAGCTGAGCAATAGCTACTTTGAGGTTCTTAGTGTTGAGTAAATTAGTTTTAACCTAACATATCTTGTTTATCTACTTTTGAATAAGCTATGACATAGTAAAATCGCAGACATCTAGCTTATGGCATAGCTGACTAATAGCTATTCTCAGGTACTCGCTGTCAAGTAAATCAGTTGTAACTTGAAAAATATTTCAGCATTTCTTTAAATATGTTATTCACCTACTTTTGGGTTAGCTATATCATGAGTGTGAGTCCTTTAACTCATTGCATAGCTGAACAAAAGCTACTTTGAGACTCTCAATGTTGAGTAACTAAGTTGTAACTATTGTATGTGCAGTATTCCTTCATGTTTTTAACTTACTTTTTACACCTAAAAATTACCTTTTTACTTTACTTCTGAATACCATTTTTAGGCCACAACTTTTGTGTCCTTTGCTTCTGTCACTTCTACCTGAAACTCAAAACATACAGTCAACTGACACAGACCCTGTTCACGGACACTAATTGCTTGTTTTATCTTGCAATTATCATTTGAGATTCGAGAACAATGTTTACAAGGTCGGTTAGGGTCGGCTGTAGTTTCCAGGCCTGTCGGGGAGGGTTGGTGAAATATCAAACGTTTGATATTTCTATGACCGTTGCTGACCCTTGTAACAGTCCCTAAGTTCATCCACCAAGCAACAGGCATGTCGGTTAACTAAATGGCCTGTTGGTTACAGTTCCAGGCTTGCCGGTTAATGAAACAGGCCTGTCTGTACCATGTATCCAGCTTGTCCCAAGTATGGTGATCTTGACTATGTGATGACAAACAGACTATGCAGGAAATGTTACAGTATAGTTGGTAACTTTAACTGGCCTGTCTGTAAGTGTTTCCAGGCCAGTCAGTAATTTTTACCAACTTGGTCCTAGAGTTGGCAATATTTCTAACCGACAGGCCCTAAACTGAAACCGACAAGCCATAAACAACAACCGACAGGCTCGTAACAATAACTGTAACCAACAGGCCGGCAATATTTTTGTTTCCTACAGCCTATTAGTTTCCAAATCTGTGGCTATATATTGTCGAGAGACAACTGGTGTGCAGCTTTATTTTAAGTTTTTCATTTTTTTTTGCAAATTAGCTTGAGTTTGATCTAGGCTGGACTGGCCGGGAGTAAAAACTGTTTTTTTGTTTTTTGCAAAAGCTGTACATTTAACTGATCAGGATGCAAAGGGGCAGAAGGAGAAAGATTAAAGTATCCCAATTTACTCAACCACAGTTTGAGTTAGGAGATACAGCTGAAGATATAGAGAGAAGGAGGAGGGAGAGAGAGGATGGAAGAGAGCCAAGAAAGGGCAGAAAAGCAACCACGAACAGTCACAGATGCAGACAGAAGAAGGGGCAAATGAAGTTCATTTTCCTGAGTGATTCAGATGAAGAAGCCATTGTGGAGTTCATTAAACAGCACGAGGAACTTTGCAACAAGACACACGACAAGTTCAAAGACAAGCAGAGGAAGGAAGGACTTTGGGAGAGAGTAGCAGCTTCCAGGAACTTATCTGTCAACATTGTCAAGAATTGGTTCGAGACCCAATGTACCAGATATTGCAAGCTCACTCAGACGAAGTCAGGACAAGCTGCTGAGAAGAGCACCGAAAGATAGACCTGGTTGAAGGACAGTTGCAGTTTTCTGCAAGGTCACATCAGAAGGAAGGGAGTTTTTAAGTTTTCTGCCTTCAAGTCACCAGTGTGCCCTTCAGCAGCAGCAACCACAGCTTCAGTTCCGGATACTTCACGAGAGACTGAATCTGAGATGGAGTCTTTGCAACATGCTGGAGCTGGATGTTTAAGAATACTCTTTTAACAGCATTTTGGCACAAGTCTGGCCCTTCTGTATCTACCACATGGTATTTCTCTGATCTTTCCTCTGCTTTTGCTACTTGTTCTTACTCAATTTTGACTGCATGTGCTGCTACTTTTATATTAAACTTTGGAATGCCAAAGATGACTCACAGTCATTACAACCTCTGGAATGTGAAAGGAAGTGGTGGTCACATGACCTATGTTCTGGACAAATTTAGAGAATTTACTTGTGCTTCCCTACTTCATTTCCTAATAAGCTGTGTCATGAGACCTAAGTTATATGAAACCTGTTTCCTGTGAACCATGGTCTGCATTGTATTAGACTTAACACTACATATTTTAATGATCACATCACTTCACTGGAATGCTTTACTAATATTCACACTGACAACTTGAGATAGCAATGCACAAAAATCTCATAAAATAACATACACACTGATCAGAGTGTGCAGACTTGTATGCTACAACACTAGTTCTTACATATAAACACATACTGATATTTAACTGCATTTTGCTCTGCATCTTGATTTATATAATTCACACATATTCTTTTGAGCCTTTTTAATTATCAACATAACCTAAACAGTATGATTAGCAGTGCAATTAACAATAATTTCAAAATTCAATTAATTAAGCTGTTTTCCTCCCCAATAATGCACCAGTTGTGCAGCTTTCTCAGATAGCCACAACACAGCCTGCTATAGGGATTGTCATTTCCTTGGTGGGATACCAAGTGTGCTACAGTTGCAGCAGATTGACACACCACAACTATTTTCACCCTCTCAACTTCAACTAGCACCATCACCAGTGCCGTCTTCCACTCACCAAGAACAGTCAAGACCTCCCAGCCAGTCCAGCCAGCAGAGTCAGCCCAAATAAGCAGATCAGCCCGATCAAGTCACACTAACTGGCCCATTTAAGGGCCACCTGAATCTTCCAAAAACAATTATTCAGCTGTTTATTGTTGCCCAAAAACAAAGCACACCGTCCAACAATTACACTTTCATCTTTTTGTAAATAGGGTGTGCCCTATTCACGAAAACTGCAAATTTCATCTTTTTGTAAATAGGGTGTGCCCTAAACACAAAAATGGCAATTTTAATCTTTTTGCAAATAGGGTGTGCCCTAAACATGAAAACAGCTTTACCTTCAAATGGTTAAATATATATTTTTTATAGATGTTCTCTCCTGCTTTACAGATTTATCTCATGTACAGACATCTTAATTTTTCACCAACGCGAATTCTAATTTTTTTGTAAACACGGTGTGCCCTAAACACAGAAACTGCAAATTTACTCTTTTTGTAAATAGGGTGCACCCTAATCACGAAAACTTCAAATTTCATCTTTTTGTAAATAGGGTGTGCCCTAAACACAGAAACTGCAAATTTACTCTTTTTGTAAATTGGGTGTGCCCTATTCACGAAAACTGCAAATTTCATCTTTTTGTAAATAGGGTGCACCCTAAACACGGAAACTGTGAATTTCCTGCTTTTGTAAATAAGGTGTGCCCTAAACACAGAAACTGTAAATTTCCTGTTTTTAGGTGGGTTGCATGTACCCAACCCGCCTATTAGATGGATGTGTCCGAAGTCCGTATGTCCATCCACATTTTTTGTTTCCGGACTCTAACTCTAAAACGGTTTGTCCAATCGAATTCAAACTTGACAGGGACATAGGTCACCATCATAGCTAGGTTTCTTTCAAAATTGGTGTAATTACGTCTGTTCGTTTGTCTGTCCGTCCACATTTTCATTTCTGGACTTCTTAACTCGAAAACGGTTTGTCCAATCAAATTTAAACTTCAAAATCACCATCATAGCTAGGTTCCTTTTGAAATTGGTGTAATTCCATCTGTTTGTTCGTCCGTTTTTGTCTGTCTGTCTGTCAATCAAAATTTTCGTTTCCGGACTCTAACTCAAAAACGGTTTGTCCAATCAAATTCAAATTTGACAGGGAGATAGATCACCATCATAGCTAGGTTCCTTTTGAAACTAGTGTAATTCTGTGCGTTTGTTTGTCCGTTTTTTGTCTGTCAGTCAAAATTTCCATTTCCGGACTCTAACTTGAAAACGCTGTGTCCAATTATATTCAAACTTGACAGGGAGATAGATCACCATAATAGCTAGGGTCCTTTCCAAAATTGGTGTAATTTTGTCTGTTCATTTGTTCTCTAACGAATTCTGTCCATTTGTTGCTCGTTTTTTTGTCCATTTATCTGTTCGTCAACATTTCTGTTTCAGGACTCTAACTCGAAAACGCTGTGTCCAATAAAATTCAAACTTGACAGGGAGATAGATCACCATCATAGCTAGGTTTTTTTCGAAATTGGTGTAATTTTACCCGTTTGTTTGTTCATCAACATTTCCGTTTCCAGACTCTAACTCGAAAACGGTTTGTCTTTACATACATTTTCTTTCTCTTAGATGTTGTTTTCTCTACTTAAACATTATTTGGAGGTTTATGTAACTGACACTGCTCTGAAAGTATCCACCTCTTTGCACTGTTTTATTACTCCTGTATCTCATGGTGTTGAAAACTATTTCCCCAGGCTATGGGGTACGGGCATCTCTGATACTATTTTTTTATTTACAAAGAAAAGGCTTTTAAGAATTACACTCAGCATTGTAATATAAGCTTTAAAAATCAATTCTTAGCCATAAATATAAAGAATATGTAGGAAAAGTTAACTTTTTGATAAACTCCACTCAACAAGGAGAAATATACATGCTGATCAAAATAAGGGCTCATGGAAAAACATAATAAAGGATATTGTATATCAAAAGTCAGCTATCCTCTGGTTTAGGCTGCATCTTTTCATGCTTTTATGTAATTAGTGTAAATACACATACAACACTTTGTACAATCTCAGTCACCTTTTTATGTTTAGTTTGTACCAAAAAGCTAAAGTTTAACATATTAATATTGGAAATTGATCTTAACAGCAATACATATATGTTACAGTAAATATCGAAAATAACCTATTTAGTGCATCCGCCCTTGTAACCACACCCTACCTCTTTTTTTACAGCAATATGGTCGGTGACAGTGCACAATATCCACATATTTTTTATATATTGTACGTATTTTTACTTAATAAATTGAATTTTTTGTCACAACTTTCGAGTTTTACCCTTAAACTTTTCCTGTTTTTCTACCGGATTGACCTATACTTCATCCCGGAAAGTTTTTCATGATGGGTGCGCTAAAAGGGGAATTTTTCCCACCAAATATTGAATAAAAATAGACTTTACTTAGATTTGTTTGTTTATTTGTTTATTTGGGGTTTCACGTCGCTTTCAACACTGTACAGGTCATATCACGACGGATAGTTGGAAGGGCAGAGGAAACCAGTACATACAGTTCGCTAGGGTTCTGTGCTGTAAACTGCCGACCAACGGCAAGCAACTACCAACTTTCCCACTTACGGCCATGACGGGGATCGAACCCCAGCCGCAGAGGTGGGAGGCGAGAGTGTTACCACTCTGCCACCGTGGCCCCCTAGACTTTGCTTAGCACACTATGTGCTAAATAGGTCATTTACGGTAGGTGAAACCAGTAAATTTGCATATTTACTAAGATTTTGAGTAAAGGGATGCATTTGCTGAATTGATTAGCAAATATGCATCTTTTTTTTTTAAAAAATCAATATTTTCTTAGTTAAATCTAAAATGCTTTTGCTTATTTTATTTTTACTTATTTTATATTTTGATGCATATATTTATCTGTAAGATTTAATAAACCAAACCTAGCTGAACATTTTAGTATTTTACTTCATAAAATACACCAAATTTGTTTCAAATGAAATGTAAACTATCCTAATATTTACTACAAATATTTACATAAAACCCTGTAACTGATCACCAAAAAATAGTATAAATAAATCTTATTTTCATAAATCTTGGTTTGTTGTTTGAAGGCTTTATGTCCTCAACTTGATCTGATGTTTTATATGAAGTCACAATTACCTGATGGCCAGCAATCCGTTATAGTAGTCTAATTTTTCACAGAGCTTCCATAATAAAAATGTATTTAAATTATTTTCAAAAAATGTGAGCAAAACACACAAAACACCTTGAACACTCAACTGTCTCAAAACGTATGACTTCTAATCCACCACACTTCACTACTCCTTCTTGTATAATGTAAACCCATTATCTGACTTTCAGTCTTATCTTAATTGAGGTCACAGTGGGGGAAGAGTCTGACCTATCTTGCCACTGAGAAAAATAAATATATGTTGCTTGTTGTGTAATTTGAGTAGGTGTCCCTTATTTTATCTAGGCTCTCTCTTGTAGGTATGTACAACATACCAGTGGGGTTTATCATTATAATGACCCCTTTACCCCACTGCACACACTTGATTTACACAGTCATGAAAAAAGTCTTTGAGAATGGTGGTAGCTGAGTGAAATTTTCTGGAAGTCTCAAATTTTAAAAAGTTTTGTAAAGTTTATAATTTGATGTACTAATTGGACATATTTTCTGATGTCATGAGAAAAGGGTAAACTAAGTGAGAAAAAATGTCTTCAGTTGCAAATTTAAATCTTTTCAAACAAAATTATCCTTAAACTTAAAAAAAATCGCTTCAAAACACAATTAAATCAACTACGTATTCAGTTACATCCAACCCTTCCCAATACATTTACAACAAAAACCATGGCAAATGTACAGTAGTGTGTCGTTTTGCTTGGTCACAACTCTGGGTGGGTTCAATTCCCAAAACTGACAATCCTGGCTTTTGAAAGGGATGTAAAAATCACAATTTTGAGAGGGGCCATGGTACTGAAAAAGTGTTTTTCCGAATAGATTTGTCCACTACTCTACTCTCCATATCACTATTTTAGACCTATTTTCAAAATGTTAATACAACACATTATTGAAATATTTATTGAAAGCAAGTTGCACATAAATCACTTGGAACTAAAGGCGGTCTTTCTGGTCTTAAAAGAGTTCCAAGACCTCTGTTCAAACAACATAGTCCTGGTAGCCACAGACAATACAACAGTGGTTGCCTATATCAACAAAGAAGGGGGGATGAAATCAGGCTCTCTGTGTGCCCTACTGTGGAGAATCCTGTCCTGGTGCACCAGAAAACAGGTAACCCTCAAGGCACGTCACATCCCTGGCCGGCTTGGCCAGACCATTTAAACAGAATGGTCCCTTCACCCAGAAGTGTTCCAAGCTATATGCTCACAGTGGCACCAACCACAAGTGGACCTGTTTGCCACCAGATTCAACAACAAACTACCACAGTTTTTGTCACCGTACCAGACCCCCAGGCATGGGCAGTGGATGCACTCAGCCTGTCATGGGAAAATCTGGACCCATATGCCTTCGCACCAGCAGCCATCTTGGGGAAGGTAGTGGAGAAGTTACAGGACTACCCTTGCAACAGGATCATTCTGATTGCCCAGGGTGGCCCAACATGCCCTGATTCTGGGACCTAGTGGCCATGTCCAGTCAGATCCCACTGTGTCTGCCCAGCCTGCCCAATCTGGTGACTCAGCCATTCAACCAGACCCTGCACAGGAACTTGTCCAACCTGAACCTACATGCCTGGCTCCTCAAGCCACAGCAATCAAGGAGCAGGGCTTCTCTGAGGCAGTGGCAGCACGAATTGAGGCTCCTCAAAGAGGATCATCCAGATCCGTCTATGAGGCAAAGTGGACCATTTTTACAAAGTGGTGCCTCAGTAATCAGGTGGACTTCAGGGCACCACCTCCAAAAGCCATAGCTGACTTCCTGTTGCACCTATTTCAGGACAGGAAGTTGCAGCCTGGTACATTGATGGTTACAGATCAGCCATTGCTGCCAAATTGGGTAACTCCAGCATTAATATCAGCAAAGAAGAGAATCTCACCCGTCTCAAACAGTTTCCATAGAGACAGGCCCAAGGGCAGGAGAGGTATACCCTCCTGGAATCTCTCCCTGGTATTACACCAGCTTACCAAGGCTCCATTTGAACCCTTAAAAGATGCTTCACTAAAACACTTGACCTTCAAGACTGTGTTTCTGTTGGCCTTGGGTTCTGGTAAATGCGGGAGTGAGATCCATTCTTGGCTTCACAAGAATATCAGACACCAGTCAGACTGGTCTAAGGTGTCTTTGTACCCTTCACCCAGCTTTCTATCCAAGAATCAGCTGGCTGAGGAGGGCCCAGATAGTGTGGCTCCAGTAGTCATTCCAGCCCTGGCCCCCACTTTGGATAAGTCACTCAAGGGTGACAGGTCTTCATGTCCAGTTAGAGCCCTTCGGTATTACTTGGACGGGACCTCAGGCAGAACTTAGGAGTTGGTCTTTGTCTCCTTTAAGAAAGGTTTTGATAAAGACATCTCACCTGCCACCATCTCCTCATGGATCAAACAAACTGTGATCCTCTGCTATGAGCTCTCAGATCAGGAGGCCCTCACACTACATCAGGCCAAAGCCCATGATGTCAGGGCCTTTGCTGCTTCTAAGGCCTTCCAGTCAGGAGTTTCCTTTGAGCAGATTTTATCAGCCTGTCACTGGAAATCTCATAATACCTTCACACAATTCTATCTGAAGGATGTAGCGTGAGCTGATACAGAGCTGTTTCATTTAGGGCCAGTGGTGGCTGCCCAACATATTCACCACCAAGCCCAAAAATGAGGAAATATGTAAATATGTGAATATGTATATATGACTATATGTACATAAGTTGTACAGTTTTAAAAAAAAAACAAAAAAACTGTGACTTGCTTCCTTTGGGAAGTATATTTCTTATTGGGGCTGAACTCAACCTTCTCTTCCTATTCCCAGTACAGGTCTGAGAAGAAAGGGGGGGGGGCAACTTTGGACGTCTGGTTATCCGGTTAGTCTTAGCCGACCTTGACCTCTGGGGTCACCTGACCCTGGGTCAAAATGGGCCTTAGTATTTTTGTTCTTTTATGAGTTCATACATGTCCCTAGCAGCTTACCCGCCTGCCAAGCAGTAGTTATTCAGCAATTGTCCATTGGATAGGATGTATTAACACAATAAAATTGCAAATTTAATTTAAATTAAATTTTTATATGTTAATACCCTATCCAATGGACAGGCAAGGCCCACCCATCCGGCCCTACTATCAGCTTACTAGGGGTCTTCATAGGATTAGACACAAAAAAGATGCTACGACATCATTATGACGAGACAGAAAATTATGTATCTTGCGCCACCTGGCGAGTGCACACTCTATGACCGGTCCTGCCAGTAGTTTTACAGGACGTCTTTTTCTGACGTTTGGAGGGACCGGTCGCGCCGACCGGTAAAGCAGTTGCCCATTGGATAAGATATTAACTTATAAAAATTTAATTTACTTATTAAGTGACCTGTCAGGGACGCTTATTTGGTTTCACCCAAGTTTGACTGATCACCGCCGCCGCAGGATTATGTTCTCCCTTGAATAACTTCTTGGGCTTTCAAATTTTTCTTTCCTTCTTATCTTTCTTTAAAACTATAGGGGCGGGAAAAATTTCTGGGATACTTTACGGAGACCTTAAGCTTTACTTAAGGTAACCTTAAGCATTTTTTATAAACACCCTGTCATCGCGTTTCGAAAAAAACCACACACACCACTGCTATAAAATTTACCAGGTGCATTCTAGACCAAATTTCCAAGGTCGGAAAGGATTTTCTCATCAATTCAACCATAGATGCCTGAATGGGAGGCATTTCATTTTCATAAATTTTTTTAAAGTGGGAATTTGGTCTGTATCTCAAAAACGGTCAGGATTTCGGCGTTTTGTTGGAATAACTTATTCAGCTACTTTTTGATAATCTTTCACATGCTGAAGTTTTAGCCCTGTATCTGCAGTCTTAAGGTCACCTTAATGTCAAAAAACGGGGGTTTCAGCCCTCCAGTTCACTTAGTTTTTCACCTTTTTCAACCAAACTTGGCACATATATTAAGATTTGCCAAAGGATTATCCTGACTTTATGGTGACCTTAAACTCAAAATGTTAATGGACCTATGGCCTGCTTAAAGTCATCAAATCCTCTGACCCTTTCTTTTTTCATTTTTTTTATATTTAAATTATCACTGATATTAAAAAAGATAAAAATAATACTTATGGTCACCTTAAACTCTCAATATGAATGGAGTAGTAGCCACTTTTAAGTGAAATAAGGGGTTTTCAGCCTGCAACTATCTTATTGTTCAACTGACCTCAGTTAAACTTTGCATGGCAATAAAGGATGGCAAAAGGGACACTGTTATGTTACGATTAACTTAATGCCCCAATATGAATGAAGTTATGGCCACTTGACAGTAACAGAAGGGAGTTTTCAGCCTCCAACTATCTTATTGATCAACTGACATCAATTACATTTGCACACTTGTAAAGGATGCCAAAAGGACATTGTTATTTTCTGTCCACCTTGAAGTCCATCTATAGCCATCTTACAGTAAAAAATGGGTTTTCAGCCCCCAACTGACTTACTGTTCGACTAAGATCAGTTAAACTTGATGCATTGATTAGGCTTACTCGCAGGAAGGTATCTTCACACTCTAACTCAAAAAACGGTTTGTCCAGTCGAATTCAAACTTGACACGGAGATAGATCACCATCACAGCTAGGTTCCTTTCGAAGTTGGTGTAATTCCGTTCGTTCATTTGTTCGTTTTTTGTCCATCTGTCCGTCAAAATTTCCGTTTCCAGACACTACTTCAAAAACGGTTTGTCCAATCAAATGCAAACATGAGAGGGATATAGATCAGCATCAAAGCTAGGTTCCTTTCAAAATTGGTTTAATTCCGTGTGTTCATTTGTCTGTCCATCAAAATTTCTATTTCCGGACTCTTACTAGAAAACACTTTCTCCAATCAAATTCAAACTTGACAGGGAGATAGATCACCATCATAGCTAGGTTCCTTTCGAAATTGGTGTCATTCTGTCTGTACATTTGTCTGTTTGTCATACATACATGGCCATCATAGCTAGGTTTCTTTCGAAATTGGTGTAATTCTGTCTGTTCGTTTATCTGGTTTTTTTTTGTCCATTTGTCTTGTCTGTCAACATTTCTGTTTCCCAACTCTAATTCAAAAATTCTGTGTAACTAGGTTCCTTTCCAAATTGGTGTAATTCTGTCCATTCATCCGTCAACATTCCCTTGAAAACGCTTTGTCCAATCTAATGCAATCTTGACAGGGACATACATCACCGTCATAGCTAAGTCACTTTTGAAATTGGTGTAATTCCATCCTTTCGTTTCTCCGTTTATTGCATAGATACAATTATGTAACCTATATTGCAAGTTTTACATTTGTTCGCACGTCTAACACATTCACCTTAACTGGGTGACCTAACATTTCTTTCCTTGTTTCTAAATGTAATTACAGCAGTCACTAAACTTAGTGCTGCCTGCGCAACCCGCCTTTCGGGGCATCTTTGACCCTCTTGTCTATTCCTTAAGATGCACATGTTGCAATCTTTTACAGATTACTTCGCACTTTTTCATCAGGGCCGCCCAAGTTAAACTTAATCAGAATTCCACTGATTTATTCCAAACAACATGTGGAGTAAGACAAGGAGATACATCTTGCATCTGGCCACAGATGCGTCCTTAGTCTAGTTTTTAGGCAGGTTGCATGTAACCAACGTCCAACGTCCGTCTGTCTGTCTCTCCATCCACATTTTTCGTTTCCAGACTCTAACTTGAAAACGGTTTGTCCAATCGAATTCAAACTTGGGAGGGAGATAGATCACCATCATAGCTAGGTTTCTTCAAAATTGGTGAAATTCCATCCATTTGTTTGTCCATTTTTCATCTATTTGTCTGTCCATCCGTCTGTCCACATTTTCGTTTCCGGACTCTAACTCAAAAAGGATTTGTCCAATCAAATTCAAACTTGACAGGGACATAGATCACCATTATAGCTAGATTCCTTTCGAAATTGGTGTAATTCTGTCTGTTTATTTGTCCGTTTTTTGTCCTTTTGTCTGTCCATCCGTCTGTCCATCCACATTTTCGTTTCCAGACTCTAACTTGAAAATGGTTTGTCCAATCGAATTCATACTTGACAGGGATATAGATCACATCATAGCTAGGTTCCTTTCGAAATTGGTGTTATTCCGTCCGTTTGTTTGTCCGTTTGTCTGTCCATTTGTCCGTTTTTCGTCCATTTGTCTGTCCATTTGTCTGTTTGTCCACATTTTCATTTCCGGACTCTAACTCAAAAACGGTTTGTCCAATCGAATTCAAACTTAACAGGGACATAGATCACCATTATACCTAGGTTCCTTTCGAGATTAGTGTTATTCCGTCTTTTCATTTGTCCGATTGTGGTTGGTTTGTCTGTCTATCCATCTGTCCGTACACATTTTCGTTTCCGGACTCTAACTTGAAAACGGTTTGTCCAATCAAATTCAAACTTGACAGGGACATACATCACTATTATAGCTAGGTTCCTTTCGAGATTGGTGTAATTCCATTTGTTTGTTTGTCCGTTTTTTGTCTGTCTGTTCATCCCTCTGTCCACATTTTCGTTTCCAGAGTCTAACTCGAAAACAGTTTCTCCAATCAAATTCAAACTTGACAGGGACATACATCACCATTATAGCTAGGTTCCTTTTGAGATTGGTGTAATTCTGTCTGTTCTTTTGTCTGTTTGTCTGTCCATCCATCTGTCCGTCCACATTTTCATTTCCGGACTCTATCTCAAAAACGGTTTGTCCAATCGAATTCATACTTGACAGGGTCATAGATCACCATCATAGCTAGGTTCCTTTCGAAATTGGTGTAATTCCGTCTGTTCGTTTGTCCATTTTTCATCCATTTGTCTGTCCATCCGTCTGTTTTAGTTTTATGTTTCTTAGCAAGTCTAACACATTCACCTTAACTGGGCAACCTAACATTTCTTTCCTTGTTTCTAAATGTAATTACAGCAGTTGCTAGCCTTCTTGCTGCCTGCACAACCCGCCTTTTGGGGCATCCTTGACCCTCTTGTTTATTTGTCTCTTGATTTGACCCACATAATCTCATTAATAAATCATATTTTTATGTTTAACCATGAGTGGCAATATCAATCACATGAGATATTATTCAAGCTTGTGAGGGCTTGTACTCATAGATAGTGAAGCCCTATAGGGCTACCTTTGAAGTGAGCTTAGGTCTCACCTACTTCCTTCCTAAGTCCAGATATCCAGACAGTAATTTTCTGTTTGTGACTATCAATCAGGTTTCTGGCTTTTTAAAGTGCCAGGATTTGACTTGTGCACTGTTACTGGGACTCCTCTAGACTGATATCTTACATTAAAATCACACAAAAAAATTCATATAATACATCCAGTCTCAGCTGTAATCTCTCCACCTAACAGTTGGATTTAGCAGTTAGTCCCATATAACAAGCTATTGTAGTGTAATGAAATTAAAAATTTTAATTAGTTAAATGTGGTTTTTCTGCTACAAGCTTATTATGTGGAACTAAGGTGAGTCCCACCCTGCCTCCCCAATGTATTCTCAATTTGTATTCTTCAATTCGAAGGAAGCAGTGTACTATGTCACCATGTCACCTTGAGGTAGCAGGTGTTGCCACCGAATGGATCTCTCCACTACCCCACTCTCCATATCACTATTTTTAGACCTATTTTCAAAATGTTAATACAACACATGAATGAAATATTTATCGAATATTATTAGTGTTAAACACACAAGGGGGAAGAAATAACTAGACCTACGCATCGGAGAACTGATGCAAATTTGTATCCACTGGAAAGACAACTCCTCAAAGCCAGTGAACCATCATTTCACCTTGAAGGAGGGGCCAAAGGTCAAATCTAGCATCAGAAGATTCCTAGCAGGCTAAAGAACCTCAAGGACATTGATAAATGGTCATCCTTGAGCCTCTATCTTCCAGTTAGGGGAATGTCAGTTACTTGTGAGTTGGGGCTGTACCTGTGCAGTCAGATGAGTTAAATGTAGTATATAGAGATATTGTGCTGAGTATAAATACAACTACAATTATCTCGCCGCTCTGGAGAACAGACGAACAGACAAATCTGCATGCCTTGGAGAATTTATCATCCTTGCTAGATAAGGTATCTTTTAAAAGTAACAACATGTCTCTGGATTATTATTATTTATTATTATTATTATTTTGTATCCAGACAATGGTCCAGATCAGTCAAAATTTAATAGGATCTAAGTCAGACCGTGACCCAAGCAGTAGTATTTATGTAACCCTTGTGACAAACCGATAGACAAAAGGTCATGACAACAATACCTCTTTGGTGGAGATAATAAATGTGTGTACCAATAAAATATAACTCTTTCATTAAATTATAGTGAAGGAAAAATATAGAAACAGTATACACATGCTTCTTTTTACAAGCATATATTCAACAGGTAAATGTAGTTTGGGTTTGATAAGTATACTTGCTTTCTTCCAGTACTGGCAACATATTTTAAATGAGAGAGTAGTCACTTACAACCTCAAGACACATACAGATGATGGGCTATTAATTACATGGTCTTCAGATAACATAAACACTTGCAGTGGGGGAGCAGATAAGCCCTCCCTCAAAATTGAGGGGATGGAATGGTATAATTCCTAGGACTGTGGTTTGTGTTTGTGTCCTCTCCCAGAGATACATGCTTTTAAGCTTAAATCTCATCCCAGTCTTTCAGATAATTAAGGCGAGGCTGAGAAAACCAAATTAGTGGTGTGTTTGAAAGGCAAGAATTTTAGGGGTTGCTTTTGAGTGGGACTGAATACATTTTACAAATATGTTCTATTTTAAGATATACAAACTTTAATATACAAAGAGTGATACAAAATTTAATACTCCAACAAGAGTAAGCACTAAAAGTATATATTAAGTAAAACAACTGAAGGACAGTGCATGACTTGTAACTTATGAAGTCATTTTTTTTCTCACTTAGTTTACCCTTTTCTCATGACACCAGAAAATATGTCCAATTTGTATGTAAAATTGTAAACTTTACAAAACTCTTTAAAATTTGAGACTTCCAGAAAAGTCTCAAATTGGATGGGAGTCACTTATTTTAAGTAAGAAAAAAATCAGGATTCAGGCTTGACAGAAATTTCACTTGGGTATGTGTTCATTTTGTGGCTGTATGTTTACTCAACTACCACCATTCTCAAAGGTTTTTCCAAGACTGTGTAAATCAAGTGTGTGCAGTGGGGTAAAAGGGTCATTATAATAGGAAAACTTCCCAAATGACATATACAGAAAAAATATATCACGAATGAAGATAACAATATTATATGAGTGCGCAGCATGAGTATTATATTGTTAATCTTCATAAGTGATATATTTTTTCTGTATATGTCTGATGAGGGTTGTTTTACTTTTATTATCCATCATTTTGTATGATTTATGGGTTAAATAACATGAATCTTTAATGAGAGAATGTGAAAAACTGTCAAAGACCAGTAGCAACAGTGAATATAAAAACTTCAATCTTTAACTTGCAATATCTCAATTATTTCTGCATGGATTTTTATGTAATTCACACGAGCAGAAGCGCTGTAAGAACACCTTTCGAATGATATATTATACATATTTGTAAGCTACATACTTTCCGAGATATTGTTGAAAAACCAAAAGTTATTCCCACGCATTATCCATAGTAGCTGGGCGCTGGTGTATACAAAAAAACACATCCTGGTCTGTATTTCCCCGTATTTAGGGCAAATACGTCGTGTGGTGGATAATAAAATGCCAGAGATACATGCTGGACTGATAAACCCCACTGGTATGTTGTACATACCTACAAGAGAAAGCCTAGATAAAATAAGGGACACCCACTCAAATTACACAACAAGCAACATATATTTATTTGTCTCAGTGGCAAGATAGGTCAGTCTCTTCCCCTACTGTGACCTCAATTAAGATAAGACTGAAAGTCAGATAATGGATTTACATTATACAAGAAGAAATAGTGAAGTGTGGTGGATTAGAAGTCATATGTTTTGATACAGTTGAGTGTTCAAGGTGTTTTGTCTGTTTTGCTCAAATTTTTTGGAAATAATTTAAATACATTTTTATTGTGGAAGCTCTGTGAAAAATTAGACTACTATAATGGATTGGTGCTTAAAAGTCAGTGGCCATCAGGTAATTGTGACTTCAAATGAAATATCAGATCAAGATGAGGACATAAAGCCTTCAAACAACAAACCAAGATTGATGAAGGTAAGATTTAGTTATACCATTTTTTGGTGATCAGTTACAGAGTTTTATGTAATCATTTGTAATAAATATTAAGATAGTTTATATTTCATTTGAAACAATTTGGTGTATTTTATGAAGTAAAATACGAAAATTGCCAGCTATGTTTGGTTTATTAAATGTTGCAGATAAAATGTATCAAAATATAAAATAAGTAAAAGCATTTTAGATTTAACTAAGAAAATACTGATTTTTTAAAAAAAATATGCATATTTGCTAATCAATTCAGCAAATGCACCCCTTTACTCAAAATCTTAGTAAATATGCAAATTTACTGGTTTCGCCTATTTAAAGTAACATATATGTATTGCTGTTAAGATCAATTTCCAATATTAAGATGTTAAACCTTTAGCTTTTTGGTACAAACTAAACATAAAAAAGTGACTGAGATTGTACAAAGTGTTGTATATGTATTTACACCAATTGCATAAAAGCGTGAAAAGATACAGCATAAACCAGAGGATAGCTGACTTTTGATATACAATATCCTTTATTATGTTTTTCCATGAGCCCTTATTTTGATCAGCATGTATATTTCTCCTTGTTGAGTGGAGTTTATCAAAAAGTTAACTTTTCCTACATATTCTTAATATTTATGGCTAAGAATTGATTTTTAAAGCTTATAATGCTGAGTGTAATTCTTAAAAGCCTTTTCTTTGTAAATAAAAAAATAGTATCAGAGATGCCCGTACCCCATAGCCTGGGGAAATAGTTTTCAACACCATGAGATACAGGAGTAATAAAACAGTGCAAAGATCTGGATACTTTCAGAGCAGTGTCAGTTACATAAACCTCCAAATAATGTTTAAGTAGAGAAAACAGCATCTAAGAGAAAGAAAATGTATGTAAAGACAAACCGTTTTCGAGTTAGAGTCTGGAAACGGAATTGTTGACGAACAAACAAACAGACAAAATTACACCAATTTCGAAAGGAACCTAGCTATGATGGTGATCTATCTCCCTGTTAAGTTTGAATTTGATTGGACACAGCGTTTTCGAGTTAGAGTCCGGAAACAGAAATGTTGACGAACAGATAAATGGACAAAAAACAGACAAACAAACAGACAGAATTCGTTGACAAACAAACGAACAGACAAAATTACACCAATTTCGGAAAGGAACCTAGCTATCATGGTGATCTATCTCCCTGTCAAGTTTGAATATGATTGGACACCGCGTTTTCAAGTTAGAGTCCGGAAATAGAAATGTTGATGAATAGATAAATGGACAAAAAACAGACAAACGAACGGACGGAATTACACTAATTTCGAAAGGAACCTAGCTTTGATGGTGATTTATGTCCCTGTCAAATTTGAATTCGATTGAACAAACCGTTTTCGAGTTAGAGTCCAGAAACGGAAATTTTGATTGACAGACAGACAGACAAAAACGGACGAACAAACAGACGGAATTACACCAATTTCAAAAGGAACCTAGCTATGATGGTGATTTTGAAGTTTGAATTCGATTGGACAAACCGTTTTCGAGTTAGAGTTCAGAAACGAAAATGTGGACGGACAGACAAACGAACAGACAGAATTACACCAATTTCGAAAGGAACCTAGCTATGATGGTGATCTATGTCCCTGTCAAGTTTGAATTAGATTGGACAAACCGTTTTAGAGTTAGAGTCCGGAAACAAAACATGTGGACGGACAGACGGACGTCGAACACATCCATCTAATAGGCGGTTTCTAAGTTTCTGTGTTTAGGGCACACCCTATTTACAAAAACAGGAAATTCAGAGTTTCCGTGTTTACGGGTGCACCCTATTTACAAAAAGATGAAATTTGCAGTTTTCATGTTTAGGGCACACCCTATTTACAAAAAGAGTAAATTTGCAGTTTCTGTGTTTAGGGCACACCCAATTTACAAAAAATGGAATTTTGCAGTTTCTGTGTCTAGGGCACACCCTATTTACAAAAAGATGAAATTTGCTGTTTCGTGTTTAGGGTGCACCCTATTTACAAAAAGAATAAATTTGCAGTTTCTGTGTTTAGGGCACACCCTGTTTACAAAAAAATGAAATTTCCAGTTTCCGTGCTCAGGGTGCACCCTATTTACAAAAAGATGAAATTTGCAGTTTCCGTGTTTAGGGTGCACCCTATTTACAAAAAGATTAAATTTGCAGTTTTCGTATTAGGGCACACCCTATTTACAAAAATATTAAATTGGCTATTTTCGTGATTAGGGTGCACCCTTTTTCCAGGTGGATATTTGCTGTTTTTCTGATGGCTTATTGAGTTTTTTCACTTACGTGATTTTGACAAATGTCTCAAATGGTGCAAATTTTTCAATGAAACTGCCATATTTCATGAAAGAAATTTCCATATTTGCACCGAAACCCTGCATATTGCAAAATTTAAGGGAAAGGTCTGGATTTTTTCTTTTAAATCTGACAGTGCTTATATGTACAGCTGAAGTGACACCTTCCCCCACCCCCACTAAAAATATATTAAGTAAAGTATCACTTTACCCCCACCACCCCCCATACAAAAAATGTAGCACATGAAGTGACACCCCACCCCCCAAAATGTAAAACAAATAGTACAGAAAATTTGAAACACACGGTACCTGAAAACATAAAGTGCTATGAATGTGTGGATGGACTGACAAACAGACAAACAGTGTTGCAAAACAGCATCTCACGTGGTACATACATCCCACAACCTGGCAATTGATTGGGTGACTACCAGACTGACTTAATATTATCTTGTTGGTACAACTGGTTTAAGTTAAAATTTCATTTTGGGTTTTACAAAATTACCTGAAAACAGTTATTTTTTCCAGGGTTGAATTTATTTATTTATTTATTTATTTATTTATTTGGGGGATAATGTTATTTTATAGGGGTTTGACTTTTGAACTTTGACATTTGAAGACTTGGGTTTTAATCTGTGTGAGACTGGGTTTAACTTTTGCAATAAGATTTTACACAATATTTTTGTTGGGGGGTGAATTTTGGTTTTATAATTTAATTTTGAATTGGAGTGGTTGAAAACAGGGTTTAATTTCTGTGCAACACTTTCTCAAGTTCTTGGATTATTTCGTAGTCCTTAAAAGGACTGCCTGATAACAGCTTGTTCTCCCCTTTAGTCTTCTTAAATTCTGTCGTCCTACCCAAACAGTGCCCCAAGGTTGTTGAAGTAGTCTTTCAGTAGGTTTCGTTGATGTTTGGCCTCCCTCAATGGATTTTTGACATTTTCATCCTGTGTGCCTGCTCCCCCTGATCATTCTGTGGTGGCTGTGTGTCATGTTAACACAATGTCTCGGACAACTTTTGGCCTCTGCTCCATGGTGACAGCAGCACCCTGAATCTTCGTACTAGTCTACCAAGAGTTCTCGACCACCCTCCTGCCCCTGGATATCCTGTAGTTAGCTATTTTCCCCTCTCTGGCCAGTTGTCGTCTACTGTATGGCTTGACCAGCCAAGTTATAAGGGCAAAGGCACCGTCCCATAACAGGAGGTAATGTAGATTTGGCCCCCAGGTCCAAATGGTTCAGGTGGTGGTAGTCCTAAAGTTCCATTCTCAATTCTTCTCTTCAGTTTGCTACAGTTGAATATCTGAACATCAAATTATGACCCAATGGCCCCCACGTTGACCCACAGGAACTTGTACTCTGCATCTAATAACTATAAAGCCAGAAGTACCAGGGAGAAGTAGTCCTTGTAAAAAAAATGTTCCTCCAGGTTCCTCATTATTGTGCTTCCATCCATAAATCAAAGTCCACTTCAACAACAGTTTCTCATATGAGGCACCGAAGTTATGGAATGATCTTCCACATGATATCCGCAGTGCTCCCAATCTCTCCTGTTTCAAAAGTTGACTAAAACCTACCTATTTCAGAAATCATTTCCACCTTAACTTCTAACTACAGAACACTGGATCGCCTCCCTGCGTACGACTTTGAACATGTCTAATATCTTGATGATTTATGCTTTACGAACTTTATAGTGTTCCTTAGAATCCGTAGATATGGAGATTAAGCACTTGGACAACTGATTGATTGATTGATTGATAGTTGAAATATTCACTCGATACTGGATATTGATATAGAGATAAGCAAGTTTGAAAGAGGCAAAGGCCTATGGAAACTTAACTGTAATTTATTAAAGAATGCAGCATATATTGATCTAATAAACAAAACAATTCACAAAGTTAAATTAGAATATGCACTTCCTGTTTACAGAAATGAATATTTAGAAACTGCTCCAGATTTAGATATTAAATTTTCCATTGATGAAGATGTTCTTCTAGAAATGATAATGTTTAAAATTAGAAGTACAACAATAAAATTTGCATCTGCAAATAAAAAAGAGGAAATCAAAAGAGAACAGAGCTTGATAAAAAAAATCAATTATTTTGAAAAGAATGAAGAAAATACATATGAAAGGTCATATGATACGTTCGAGATTACAATGGCTGCATCTAGGTGAAAAGCCCTCAAAATATTTCTGTAGCCTTGAACATAAACATTTTCTGGATAAAACTATTAGAAAGATTTGTCTGGAAAATGATTCAGTAATTATAGAACAGGATAAAATATTAAATGAAGTGAAAGAATACTATGCTAACCTTTTCAAAAATAAAGATTCAGAATTACTAACCTTTCTGAAATCCTTAATGATTCTCAAATAAATAAACTTACAAATATTCAAGCACTGGCCTTAGAAGGCCCAGTAACCTAGCTGAATTAGGAAAAGCGCTAAAACACATGAAAAATAATAAAACACCAGGTATCGATGGTTTCCCTGCCGAATTTTTTAAAGTATTCTGGTGTAAATTGAAAATTCTTATTCTTAGAGCCTTTAACCTATACTACGAAAAAGGAAAACTATCGGTAACATTATGACAGTCAATCATAAACTGCATTCCTAAAGGTGATAAACCAAGACAATATCTGAAAAATTGGAGACCAATTTCTCTTTTGACCGTCTTATATAAACTGTTATCATCTGTGCTAGCCAATAGAATCAAGGGCGTACTTGATTTCTCGATATCGCGATCTCAATGTGGATTTATTCAAAGTCGCTACATAGGTGAAGCTACAAGACTATTCTATGATGTAATGAATTATACTGAAAATAAGCATACTGATGGTCACGTAAACTGAAGAAACCTCTAACAGAAAAAAGCCTCTATAAAAAGCTGCAGTAGAAAATACCTCAGTGTAAAAGCCCTCTAACTAAATGGTACAGAACACATTTACACAAGCCATGCCAAGTAGTGTACACCATGTAACAAAGGTTTGGGTATTTTCTACTGGGACTTTTTCTGCATTTTTGTTTTCTATTGGGGCTTTTTCTACACTCAATTGTCAGACACATAAAGCAGTTTACTGACATGAATAAAAACCCATGGAACCTAAAATAAACTTCAAAGGGGTTTCCCAAAATAAACAATGGTATAACTGTAAAAAAATTGGAGGGAAACATACTTGAATCTAAATATATATGCCACAATGTTTCTTCAACAATTTTATTTTAAAATAACTGATTCTTTCATTGTTTTTCTGTAAAAACACATAAACCAACTAATTAAATTTGAGACGTTTTCAGAATTTAAGTTTTTTTTTGCAATTTAATCTTATCATAGCTACTGTAGTTAAATTCGAACTGAAATATAGAAGTGTAGTAATAAATTTTTAATTTCCTGGAATTTTTTATATAATGTTCTTGAATATCTTGGGTTTGGTAAAGCATTTATCAGTTGGATTCGGATTCTAAATAATGAGATATATGCATCTGTTCTACTGTCAGGGATAAAATCAGAATTTTTCAAAATTCAAAGAGGTTGTAAACAGGGTGATCCTATTGCTGCATACCTATTTATTATAGGTGGACAAATATTGAATTATTTGATTAGTCAAAACATTAAAATTAAGGGTTTAGTATTTGATTGTGAAGAAATTAAGCTCTGTCAGTTTGCTGATGATACTACTCTTATATTAGATGGTTCAAAAGAGTCTTTAGAAGCTGCCTTAAATACAATAGAAATCTTTGGCACAAAAAATGAATTCTACAAAAACCAAAGTAGTCTGGATAGCATTTTCGAGATAAGACAACTACCTCTTCTAAATTAGAATGGGGAACGGAATGTTTTACTTTATTAGGTATAACATTCTCTGTAGACCTAGAAAATATACCATATATAAATTATACATCAGCCATAGAAACTTCAAAGAAACTACTAGTTAACTGGAGAAAAAGAGTGTTAACCCCACTTGGAAGGATAACTGTACTAAAGACATTCATACTTTCACAGTTCACACACTTATTTACTGTCATTCCTTCACCAAGTAAAGAATTTATTAAGGAATTAAATGAAATGTTTTTCAGATTCATTTGGGGTGATAAACCTGATAAAATTAAATGAATATTTATTACACAAGATTATAAAGATGCAGGACTTAGAATGGTTGATTTAGAAAAATATATTATCTCACTGAAACTGTCTTGGATGAATAGAATTGTAAAATGTGAAAAAACAGACTATCAAAGACTTTTTGAAAAAAATATTACCTCAATACATAAGCTTTTGAAATTGGCAACAGATTGGCCTAAACACCTTATTCAGAAAACCAGGAACACATTCTGGAATGAAGTTTTTATGTCATGGATAAAATTCTCTGAAAATATTGACATAAAAATAACAATGACATCCTATCCTCCCCCATATGGTATAATCCATTGGTTTCAAAAAATATTCTTTATATTCCAAAGTGGTTTCAAAGAGGAATACTGACAATTGGGGATATTGTAAATGAACAGGGACATGTTTCAGATCAAAAGGAAATAGAAAAGAAATTTAACTTGTCCCAAATTAATTTTCTTGGTTACCACCGTGTAAAAATCTGTATAAACATTTTTCTAGGGAGATATAGAAAAGGAGATTCTTTTAATTTTATTCAACCTTACATTCCTCACCATATATCATTTCTTCTTTCTAATATAAAGGGAGCTAAAGGTTTTTATGAAAAATTAAATGAAAATGTTATTGATATGGCCTTTAATTTTATGGCCTTGTTAATAGGCAAGCTATCTGGGTTGTCTATGGTGACTTTACATTTGACATTGCCTAGACTCATTGGTGTTACATGAAAATGCTTGGTATATTTTGTGACAATATCAACTTGACTACCACTGTGATTGAGGTCCATGGAGCAAGCGTGGTAGCAATTACCAGTTGCTGTTAAGTTACAACAGGAAAAGACAAAAAAAATTTACTTAAATTTATTTACGAATTAAATTAATGATTGCAGCCAACTGAGATGCTCTTTAACAGTTTAAACAATAATATAGTAATAAACATAATCTGAAGTGACCACAGTCCCAATCATGTAAGTAACAGTTAAGTTTGTCAGATGTTTCCAGCAATCTGTCCTGCCATCCGCCTGGCATCCGCTAATGCACAACATCTGTGTATCCTGAGATCTGTTCAGCATCCAATAACACAAAATATCTATATGTTCAGAGTGTCTGCACATATATGCTGTCTGCTGCACGAAATGAACAATATCCAAGTGCAGCAGATCCGCACACTATATCCTGATATGAACAATATTCAAAATACACTCTCTGGTAGATTCACACACTATACCTAGTTCACTCCAATAAGACTTCACCACAAAATGTTTAGCAGTATAGAAGTTCTTATTGCACAACGTATCTACACCGAACTGTGGCCAGCTTTTCAACCCTTTATAGAATGGGAATCATGGAAGGTTCTAATAAAAATGTACAATACAGAAGGTTCTAGAAAGAATACACAATATATTTTCAGAGAAATGTGTGTTTCCCACCATCTATATGCATGTATATGTATTTTCAGGTTTGCACAAGATACATCAGTACAACCCAAACCTTCTCTACAATACAATGAAAAATCAATAATTTAGTGTTCTGAATGGTAAGAGAACTTATAGTTTGACCAAATGAAACAATTTCTTGATGTTATTCAACAGGAACAAGTTCCTGTAGTGCATCATATCTATTGACCAATTGAAGTTCCAAAAATCTGAGGTACACTATCACTTTTCAATGGCCTGTCAATCTGACCTCTTTTCCTACTCACAGGATGATTTACCAATTTCTGTTTGACTTTAACCTTGACATACTGATTCACCTTTGCTTTTTCTAGATTAAATGTAGCTAAATGTTTCGGCTTCCTTGACTCACATAGCAACTACTGTTGCAAGTGACTTGGCACCAATTACTTCAGAAAAGATTTGGCTTTATTGAACATTTGTGTGCCTTCTCATTTGTTCATGGTGCATAATTGCTGATACATTTAACATTTAGAATTCTATTGGAATTTACAACCAATGTGCATAGAACTTCCTACATGCATGACATATTCAGTCTTGTGACCCAATGGTTCTTTATTTTGGGACATTTTAACTAATTTCGAAATCGGATTTAATAGTATTATATATTGCGCCATCCTTCTACAAATCGCTACACTAGGCGAGAAAAAACAAGATTTGGTGTCAAACAGACAAGAATAGACTTTTTCATTATATCCTGTCACATGGAGTACGAAACCTACATTGTCGATATCTTACCAAGTATTAAATCAGACCATAGTATCCTTAGATATGCCTTTGTGCTGGAGGGCGAACAAAAGCGAGGAAGAGGTTTATGGAAGTTAAACACGAGCTTATTACTTGACAGCGACTATATTTTGTTGATCAATAAAACAATTGATCATGCCAAAGCCGACTTTGAAAACCTAACAAATAGAGCTTTGGCATGGGACTACTTGAAGTGTCGGATACGCACTGAGTCAATAACCTATGCTATACATAAGAAAAAAGAGGAAAATAAACATCTTGTTGAACTTACCGAATCTCTTGCTGATCTGGAGGCAAATATACCTTCATCTCCAGATAACGCGTACCTAAGTCAGATTAACACAATTAAGTGTGAAATTGAAGAAATTTATAACAAGAAGGCCATTGCCTGTATAATTCGTTCTAGGAGTAAATTTATCGATGAATATGAGAAACCAAGTAAGTACTTCTTAAATCTTGAGAAAGTAGTTCAAAAGGTAAAGCACATACGCTGTTTAGTTGTGGGCAGAAAGAGAATCTTTAATCCCACTGAAATACTAAAATCACAGTCTAATTTTTATGCCAAGCTATACTCTGTTGACTCTAATTTCAGTTTTGGACAAATTTGACTGCGATAGGTATTTAATGGACATTAATATTCCTACTATATCAAGGGACCACAAAATTGAATGTGATGGAGAAATCAGGAAAGAAGAAATGAGTAAAGCAGTACAAGATTTGCCCAATAATAAAAGTCCAGGGCCAGATGGCATACCAATTGAATTTTACAAAAAATTTTGGAGCAGTATCTCAGAAATTCTTTTTGATAGCTTTAGAAAATCATTTGAGTCTGGACAACTATCTCCTAGTCAGAAAAAAGGTGTCATTACTCTGATTCCCAAAAAAGATAAGGATCTTACAGAGTTGAAATCATGGCGACCCCTATCTTTACTAAATACTGATTACAAAATATTGGCAAAAATACTTGCAAATAGACTGAAGCCTGCACTTAGTGATATAATAAATCCAGATCAGATTGGCTATATGAAAAACAGATTCTGTGGTGAAAACACCAGGCTCATAGCAGATGTTATAGATTACTGTAATTTAACTACAAAACCTTGTATCATTTTACTCGCAGATTTTGAAAAGGCTTTTGATACAATAAATTTGTCCCTTCTAAATAAAGCACTTCAACACTTTGGCTTTGGTAAAAACTTCTGCAACTGGATAGAAATTCTCTATAATGATATAGAAAGTTATGTGACAAACAATGGATATCAATCGGCATTCTTCAAACTTTTTAGGGGCATTCGTCAAGGCTGTCCATTAAGTGCTCTACTCTTTCTTATCCCTGCTGAGCTCATAGCTATTATAATACGTAACTCCTCCGAAATTCATGGTTTGACAGTAAATGAAAAATGTATCAAACTCTGCCAACTTGCAGACGATATGACTTTATTTTTGACAGATATGGCTTCAGTTAAAAAATCTTTACAATTGTTTGAAGAGTTCTACAGATATGCAGGACTTAAACTTAACAAAAACAAGACTGAGGCAATTATTATTTATAATGATGGTTCCCTGATAAGCGATGTATCACTTGGTATTAAATGGGTCAATAAACCTTTCAAAACCTTGGGTACATGGTTCTCTTTGAACCATGAAGAAATGATTAAGTTGAATGTAAGTGACAAAATAGAAAAGATCAAAGGCATTTTAAATCCATGGCTTTCTAGGAGCCTTACACTAAAGGGTAAAATAACAGTGGTAAAATCTTTGGCACTTCCCCATTTTTTACAGCTTGCTTCAGTTTTGTCTCTTAGTTCTAACTTATTGTCACATTTAGAGAAGCCTATTTTTGACTTTGTATGGAACAACAAACAACACCTAGTCTCCAATAGTACCTTAATCAAGCCTGTAGAGCTCGGTGGCATGAAAATGGTCTCAGTTTTGGACTTTGCTAAGACCACTCAAATTATGTTCATAAAGAGACTACGTAATCACGTAGATGCAAAGTGGAAATATCTTTCTGAGTATTTAATGGGCAGTAGTATAGAACACTTAAGGTGGAAACGATTGTTTAAAAACATAAAGAATTTACCGAAGACAAAATTTTATAGAGACGTCCTGTCAACATGGTGTTATTTTACAACTACAAAACCAAAATCATTTTCAGATTTTCTAGACGAACCTTTATTTTATAATGATCTTATAACTATAGACGGAAAGAGTACTACTTCAGACTATTCTACTTGGATTAAAAATGGAATATCAATTGTTAGAAATATCTTTTCAGAAAATTCGAAAGCACTGCCGAAACGCGACCTTGAGGCCAGATATAATATCAGCATTAATGACATGAAATACAACCAAATCGTAAGCGCTGTTTTTTGCTTTCAACGGTCGCTAACTAAAACATTCACTGAACAAAACATAGTAAACATTCCAAAACAATGCAGGGAATGTACAGAAAAAGTCAAAAGTGCACAAATATATAAATACTTGATTTCATATACAAATCAAGCTCCCACTAGTCAAAGTAAATGGATTGAATATTACCCTTTTTTAGAAAAAGCTGATTGGCAATCTATCTATACTTTAGTGTCTAAATTGACTAAGCATTCCCTTTTTGCTACATTCCAATTTAAGATCTTGCACAGGATATTTAACTGTAACTATAAATTATTTCTATGGGGTATAAAAAGCTCTCCTGCTTGTTCCAGATGTGGACTAACAGACAACTTGGAGCACTTTTTCTACTATTGCCATAAAGTCCAACATTTTTGGTGTGAAATACAAGATTGGATGGCGTCTATATCAATTGCTGTAAAATTCACTGTTCTTGAAGTTTTGCTAGGGTATATCCATTACGATAAGTCTCTTTTTCACTGTGTTAATTATACTGTACTCATGGGTAAACACTTTATAAACACATCAAGGGATGGAAAAAAAACCTTTGTTTAAGTTCATTTTTGCATTTTTTGAAAAGTAAATTGAAAATTGAGAAAGAACTACTCACTAGCAAACAACTGCAATCTCTCTTTAATAAAAGGTTTGGGTATATATTTTCTAAGCTTGTGTAACTTAATCCATTCATGTATTGCTGTGTTAACATTAAATGTACTGGTTTTGTGTATGTTATAAAAATGAATAAAAAAAAAAAGTATTATATATTGTTTTCGTGAATGTGTGTAAAATATATTTAAAGCATATACAGTTTCTCATACAACAGCTAAGGCATGCTATTTTAATCTTTAATATCATGTTTCTTAAAATATATATAATTCAGGGTACATAGCTTTCAAATGATGTAAATTCTTATAGGAGGGTTCACACTTCTCCTGGCGAATAGGTCTAATTGTCTCTTGCATATAGGTTGTGTCTATATGTCTTATAATTGTTATGTGGTATTGTCACAATGAAAATAGAGACAAACTTATTTCCAACCCAGTAGAATGTAATACAAACATAGAACAAACACGGAAATAATCAGATTGGTAAGGAACACCTAAATTAGGAAGAAAGTATAGAAATGTGACAGCTTTAAGATATCGCCAGTTTGAACAGTTGAAAACATAAGGGATTGTTTTGTTACACATCCGAAGATGAGCTGATGTTACACTTTTTAAGATAACTGGGCACCACTTTAAAGATGTATTTCAAAAATGGGGTACACTTGGGCATATTTTGGCTAAGTGGCAATGGAACATTACTCACTGTACTGGTGTTTGTAAGGATATTCAATCAGTAATGAACATAAGATCTCACAACATAACTTGTTGTTTAGTAGTAGAATCAAGGTGTCCTCTTCCTCTTCTAGGTAGGAAGCCCAACCCCACCCCACCCCCAACCCCCGAAACGTCCTCTTTCTAGACTTGCTTTCAAGTATTTACTATGGGTTTTTGAGACAATGAATTGAGTGCATTTTATAAGAGTCCATTCATAGCTTACACTCTCAAGGGAACTAAACGAATCTGGAACTTGACATAATTATATGAGCTGGAATGTGACTTAAACGGTTGCAATCAATACATGAGACAAATGTCATGGTGTTGTTTCCCAAAACTGCATTTACCTCTAAAACTGAAAGTTATTTCATCAATGATAAGTTATTTACTACTTAAGATACATTTTGTTGGGGAAGCGGGAGTTCATGTTAGTTACTTCCTAATACCATTTGTCTATAGATAAATAAATAAAAAACAGTCACCTAATTGATTCAAATAGATTTGTTCAAACTAATGTTTAGTCAACCAATCATTCAAAAACTTGGCAAAGAATATAAATGTTCACCCAAGCAAAGGATGCCATACAAATCAAAGCTCCCATAACCAAACATACCATTTCCAAACAGCAGAAAACCACAAGGAATTAACTGTATATAAAATAACAAACAAATGAGTTCCTCACTAAAGATGGTCTGCACATAGTAGAAAACAATATAAACACCTTCAAAAAACAAGGATGACCCCGGCCATCACCAACCCGCTGAAGAGGCTAACCAGAAAAAGACTTGTAAGGACTTCAAATAATTATCTCGTGTATAAGGGAGCTATTGTTGTTATCTTATATTGTACCAAGTCCAAACACATGGGAATGTCATACCAGTGGCGTATATCTTTGGCATGATTACCTCTTATCACTGTATGCAACTCATAAGCAGGAAATCTTTTGATTGTAAAAATGCCCATGGCCTCCAGTTGGATACAAGTCAATCAAAGCCCCATGTGGGAAAATTAATTTTTTATTATATATAACAACTAAGATTCTAAATTTTATATACACTTTAGTATATACGTTACATAATTCATTATAATGCATTAACTCAACTTTACATGATATGTTACTGAATATTCATGAGATTTACATATTCATGATTCACAGAGCATAGCTATGTATAGGCTTAAGGCCACCTTATGGCAGATGATGTGTTAAGAGTTCAATGTGTATACAATGTTTAGGGTGGGCTTAGCTCCAGGCTACATGGAGTTAAGGCCAACATAAGTTTGGATGTAAAACTGCAATTTTGAATAACTTTACAACATTTAAGGTAGCCTTAAACTTGATTTTAATGGGAGTAGAATTGAAATTTACTTAAGATTTTAGAGTTCATCTGTACATTTGTCAGATGAGTGATGACTTGTTAAAATTTTGTATAAAATTTAGTTACAAATTAGAATGATACAGAAAATATAAAAGATTTAGAATTTAAAGATGAGAGCCCCAAACCCCAGCCTAGGGAGTAGGGGAAAGGTAGAGGGGTTTTTGAAAAATTTTTGCTACTTGATGTGAGGCATTATGGTCGAGGGTAGTGTATCTCCAGATGCATTCCGATGTCCAGGTGCCATGGCTTTGGATATCCTGCAAGCTGACATTCGAATTAAAGGCGAAAGAGGCACCTGAACGCCGGAAGGCGTGAAATGTTAGATTGGAGTTTTGCAATTGTAGCCTTCCTAATAGGGACTTGAAATGACACCTGACTTGATTATCTGTTAGTGGGAGCCATTTACTGGGCATTTTATATTGGAACAGGGGGGAGTTGCTAGACCCTGGGGTGATCTGTAACAGATTCTTTATTGCAGCCACTGGACAGATGGGGTTAGAACCCAGGGATGGGAGTTTAATAATTTTGATGGTCTTTCTGTCTTGAAGCGTTTTGGACCATTTTACCAATATGTGGAGGCCCGGGGGGCAAAAATAATATCCCCTCTGGCCAGATGATATACGGGGGGGGGGGGGGGGGGAATTGTTTGGTGGAATGGGGAACCAGGTTGGAAAGCCTTAAGAATGAGAAGAAGGCCATGGTGTAGACTGCCTTAAAAACCTGACCCATATATGTGGAATCACACAGCCTGATAATCAATTGGAGAGTGTCAATATCTATGATGGTTTTTAAAGAGTGCTTGAAGGGGCGATGTAGGGTGATGGATTTTTGGAAATATTTAATCCTGGGGTCTTGAAATAGTTGGGTGGGCAAGCCATGTATGGCTAGATTGGCCTTAATGGCGGACAAATGATTGGCTAGAGTGGGGGCTGATGAGCCATTTGTGGTTAAAACTGTAAATAGGCAATGAGGATCATGGGAGAGAGTTAAGAAGAGAAATTTGCATGAACACTGTAAAGGCTATGAATAGCCTAAACATACTTTGATAGCTCCTTTGAGTGCCGGGTCTGAATGCCAATTGGGTCTTCTTGGCAGCTAGTTTTGCCAATGGAACCAGTCTTGGTGGTAAGTCTATTAAATACACCAATCAACGTTTAAGTGGTTTTCATGAACTGTTATCCATTGATGGTGGGGAAGTAAGCCCAAAAGCTTGACCTGTGGGTTTTCAGTTAATTCCCATCGAGAAAATAAATCAGCAATTTTATTTTCTTTACCAGGTATGTGAACCACCTGAAGGTTAATATCCCAGGTAGCCATTTGCAACTGCATATTTCTAGTGATAGCAGCTAGGGTTAGATCTCTGGTTCGACCTGAACCCAGAACATGAACGACTGCCTCATTATCACAAGCAATGCGAACCCTGGTTTTTGCCCAAGAATGGTCCCAAACTCTGAGAGCCACAAGTATGTTTAGCATTTCAAGATGGGCAATATTGTAGTCCAAGTAGCCCATTGGGTGAGGGAATGCAAATACCTGGGAGCCGCATCTGGCCCCAAGGCCCTGAAGGCAGGCGTCCAGTTCGATTTCATAGGCAATGGGTCTATGGTAAAAAATTGTGACTCCATTGAAGGTAGGGAGAAATTTTTGAAACCAATTGATGTCTCTCTGGGCCTCTGGAGATAAAAGCACTTTATTTTTCCCATGCATAGTATGCAAGACATCCAGAAGGTGGTTGAGGAAAAACCTAGAGCTGCGAACACATTTACTGACAAACAACATACTGCCCAGTAGGGACTGAAGCTGATGCTTGGTACACTCAGTTCTGCGACGCCATGTTTGACACATATTGAGTATTTCCTGCAATTTTTGAGGTGGAACTGACAGTGTGAAGTCTTTGGTGTTAACTAAGACACCCAAACAGTTGACACATGTAGAGGGCTTGATAAGCTTGTTCTGTGAGATCTCAAAGCCCAGACGTTCAAGAAGGGAACTCAGGGCGTCAAATGAGGCGTCAACGCGGCTTGGCAGATTAATTCCAAGGATATCATCAATATAATTTATGACATCATGGCCGCGTTGACGCATCATATGATGCACTGTGTCACTTAGGCACTGAAACAACGCACTTCCGTGCCGAAACCCGAACGGCAGACAGGTGTCCAGGAACCAGTTATCGTGACGTAAGCCCAACAGATCATAGTCCCTGGGGTCGAGTTTCACATGCCTGAAGGCCTGTTTGATGTCAATCTTATAAATCATACAACCCTTGCCCAGTGATTTGATTCTCTTTGTAATATGATCAATGGTAGGGAGTTTAAGTGCAAAGGGGGTGCCTAGGTAAATATCTTTGGCACTGCCTGCATTGACTGATTTGCCTTGGGGAAAGCTTAAGTCAATTATGACCCATCTATTGCTTGAATTTGACTTTTCCCTAGTCATAAAGGGTGACACATGAAGATTTTCTAGCGGTGGGGCATCAAATGGGCCTAAGGTGGCATTGTATTCACTTTTGTCTTTCAAATAAGCCTGAACATCCTGAGGGTAATTTTTTGCAGAACTGTGATTTTCTAAGTGACTTTCTAACATAGAATTTCTGTCAAAATCTAGGGGAAAGCCAAATCTAATGAGAAATGGTAGTTGGGAATCCCGGTAGCCTTTGAGTAACCAGACGTCTGGATTTAATTGTGATTTAACATTGATTTGACATTTTTTGAAGTTATACTGGCCAGATCCTTTAATGGTATCATGGAGGGTCAATGGATCAGTCACGACACTTGAGGGAGATGATGTCAGGGGCACATCTAACTCACCCAATGGAATGAATCCGAATTTATGTGCACTTTGGCTATGCCACAGTTGGAGAGTCGGGCAAGAGGCCATAATGTTTGTATAATCGAGTTTTTTGTCTTTTGAAACGGAATGGTAGATAATATTTGCTTGTGCTTTGCACATCAGTATCCGAAGGATTGTTACTGATGTTGTGGCTATGTATTTCTACCTTTGATCGAGCTTCAGTTAGCTTTGACTCTTGTTTTCAAGCTTGTCTCTATCCCTACAATCATGGTCACAAATTAGATTCGACAAGGCACTGTCAGAATGATGCAACACAACGCCGTCGTCTTGTTGTAATACCTCATACCTGTCGTAAGTGGTGACTCGACTCGGTTCAGCATTGATACCTACCCTAGTTGCCATATTAAAGGCAACGCAGTTCTTGACCTCAGACTTGGTTTCAGGATTTGTACCCACATTTTTTACTTTACCTGGTCCAGTACTTACCCTGCTTCCAGTTTCAAAGCCAACACGTTTTTTGACTTCCAACTGAGGTACAGGATTACTAGTCACATTTTTTACACTGCTAGTTGCCAAATCCTTACTAACCAAGTGGCAGTTGGAGCTGACTGAATGTGATTTTGTGGGAACAATACCCGACTTTTTAATAGCATTTTTGAGAACATGGGCAAAGGTATGAGCTTTGAACCTATGATAGTCTAGTCTCTAGTTACCACTTTCACCATTGACACATGTATTACTACTAATTATCCTTGAATTTGTGTTACATTCACGATCATTTGCATTGCTGCAGTGCATTATTCGTTTTTTGAATCTGCAGTTGATTTTTTTTTTAATTTCTACAATCTTTGAGAGCATGGGGAAATCGTTTGCCCAATGTACTGCAGAAGCTACAAATATGCTTGTACAACTGGCCAGATGTATAGTGATTACTCTTGTGAGGACATTTTTGATTTTGAAAAAACTTGCAGGGCACCCCTGGGAGTTCTGAATTTGATTTTTTGGAGGAGCTGTTTACTACTTTTTGGGCATGAGCCCTTCTAATTTGATCTATCTTTTCCGTCATGGCCCAATAGACTTTGCCCTCCTCCATTCTACACAGGAGGACGGCATGGGCACCTTTGGCTGAGGTCCACCCAAAATCTTGGGCGTCTTCCACTAATTCCGACAAATAATCTAACATGAAATTTTTGGTGGAAACATTAGTTTCATCTCTGATTATAGCACAAAAGCCAGAAACCCATTGTAAGGTACTCAGACTGTCATAAGTTACTCTGCTTTTCAAAGTCCCTGCTAAGATGTGATTTTGGGGCCAAGGTACTTTGTGTTTGACTGTAACCTGGTCCTGACCACCTCTTTGTGATCTAAATGTACCTTGCTCATTGAGAGCTGCAAGTTCCTGGAGTCGTTTGTCCACAGCATTCTGGATGCCTTTGGATGTCTTGAGGAATGCAGTGGTAGGGGTGACAACGTCATCTTCCTCCTCACTGTCAATTTGTCTGGATCTATGTGACCCCACAGTGGAACTTGGGGAAGTGATGCCGTCAGACAATGACGTGGCCCCTTGGTGTAACTGGTCTTCAGTTTTCTGTATGCGTTCTATGGCAGTCAGCCTAGAACTAACACTCCATTGGAATCAAGCGTACAGGCACTGGTAGGAAATTATTCTTTTTCAAGGTGAGTTGGCGGGTTATTTTATCTTTTAATTACTTTCTCAGTAATTTTTATCATATTTTAGTGATGTAAATATGTTATCCCGCTAACTTTACCTTGATGTAACTCTACACATATTCAGTGCATAGCTTGTTAACCCAACGTGCATTTAAAACTTGTCAAGTGATTAGTGTCACAATGCCAAAAAATTTTCATTGTTCTGGCTGTGGTGGTCAACACAAACGACCAGTAGGTGTGAAGTGTCAATTTAAGGACAATGTAGATTCTGATCCCAAAGTGTCGGGTCTCAATACTGATACCAATACTGATACTATTAACCATGACATCTTAAATGCCCTCAACAGTGGTAACACTAGGCCAGCAAAGTGTAACACAGAAGTAAGGTTATGTGTATATATACTGTGTAAAACCATGTACAAATAAAATCGGAATTAAAAATTTTCCCAATTTTAATAAAAATGGCGACTGCCCTCTTTGACTTTTACTTTGAAAGTGAAGCCACTAAGCATTTGGTGGGATATGCTATGACCTAGGTCACAGGTCAACCAATCACCATGGTCGGTCATAAACAAGAAAATTCGCTACAAAACAACTAAGGCAATGAGATGTGTATAACTTAAGGTCATACACTCCCACATTGGGCCCTCCGTCACACACAAAACCAGGTTCATGATTTTGCATATTGTCATTTTCATTCAAACTTTTCTAATTACCCGTTATATATGTCAACATATGACTTAGACTCATGCTTTAAAGGCACATTTCTTTATTGAAGAATGTGAATAGAGTATGAGAAATGATTTTTAATTATTTTCATAAATCTGTCACCAATCCTTTTTGTTGAATACATTAATTTATGGGAGAATTGTTCAGATTGTAAGAAATATCATGGTACGTGACTTCTCTTTCTATTCAATGAAAAGGGAGAAATCAAGATCCCCTAGCACTGGTACAATCCTGCATCTTTGTAAATTTGATTTTTAATTATTGTCCTTTATGTTATCTTTCAATGGAGACAGATTTTTCAATTACAATTAATCCCATTGTCTAGAAACTCTTCTCATTGAATGAGTGTGGTTCATGCTAAGGCTGCGTTTCATCCATGCCGATGCCTGATCACTAATGGCTGACAAGACTCCATCAATACAGCAGATTTCAAAGGCGGACCTGTATAATTATCATTTCAAAATGCATGCATTTTGCTGTTTATCTAATTATTTACTTCCTAGTTTCCTGGAGGGGAAAACGTAATACAGGCGTCAAGACTCAGCTGCTGTTCTGTCTAAAGGTCCATGTGTGCAAGTGAGGATATGGTAGACATTATGATTAGATCTGATCGAACAATGAAGTTGAAACTGAAAAAACTTATCTCTTCACAGTAAAACTGATACCAAAACTAACACTAGATGATGTTTATTTTTATAAATTGTTCAATTGGATGGATGGAAGGTAACGTCAGCATACATGTTCTACTGTCTTATCAGAAATGTCCTTATTTGTGGTACAATTTTGGCAATATTTACACCATTTTTATTCAGCTTGAAAATAGTTTTTATGTAAGCCTTGGATCATTTGGTTGGGCACATTGGATACAGGAGTTAGTCAAAACTTCTGATAAAACCTATAAAGGAGATCAAATTGGTTATCTGCGATCAGCAGTTAGCATTCGGTGAAGTGGAAACTGCCTCTTATAATATTTAATTGAGTACTGATCTCAACAAGAAACTTACTTATTTATGTATTTATTTACCCATTTATTTACTTATTTCTTTATAAACTCAAAACAGGATCTATATGATTTATAAACACCATTTACATATTTATATACGTATTTATTTAGTAATCCAAAAGAGGCTATATATGGTTAATAACCTTGTAAAGACTGCGCAAGTGACCCCTGCAGAAGAACTAGTTAGTTTTAACGCCATATCTGATTCACCATATTTTAGTGTTATCAATACACTGTGTTATCAATACCCTCTCATTTGCCTCCACTTAACTAATAGCCTTGCATAAGGCTTCTGTAAATATTTTTCTGTAAATATGCACAAAGACAGTTGGCATTCATAAAGCACTCATACATGTTATAAGATATAAAGTATATATAAACTTTATATGAGTAAATTATCTAAACTGAAACTTCGGTATCTGAACTTATCCCTAATTGCAAAGAAATTTCAGCCTTCAGCAAGGCGAATAACAAAGCCGAAAGCGAACGCCTTACCAAGATGTTTTTGTTTTGTTTTTTATCAGTGGCATACCAGAGTGATGCAAGTAATGCGGAATAAAAGGCACAGTGAAATACCCCACTGGTAGAAAATACCATGGATTTTCACATTTTCGAGTAATTCAGTAGTTCCTCACATTCCAGATTGAAAGAGTAAAGTGACATTTGCCGCATTATTTGGCATTCTCCACTGCATGTGGACAAGAGTTAAAACTAAGGGGAAAATATGATTAATTAATCTGTGCCGATTTGGCATCAGAAGGGATAAGAACTCTAATCAGTATTATTTGTTTACAAACTTTTAAAGGACTTCATTTTGAAGGGTAACAAATTCTAAGACGTCATTGCAATAAAACATAAAGGGCAGAACACATATCATAAGTCCATGGGCAGAAAATCCTAACTTGGTCAATAATAATCACAACTGCGTAAAGAATATCACAAGGAAATAGCAGAGAGGTCACCTTGCTAGCAAATTACACATTCTGTGTTGAATTTCACATTCTCTACATAGTGTTGGAGGAAGGAATGAGTACATCAATAATGTATACAGTTATTGTTGTGAATTATTGCATTTACACTCAGTGCAATATCTCCATGTACTACAGGACTCAAAGCGTGAAATGACACAGATGACTGCAAAAGTACAGCCCAACTCTCAAGTTACTGACATTCCACCAACTGAAAGACAGAGGCTCAAGGGCCAGCATTTATCAACGTCCTTGAGGTTTTTTAACCTGCCACTGGAGATAGGACCCAGTGACAGAGGACCACCATTTTAGTCATCCGAGCTACTATGTATCTGCCTGTACCTGAGACTAGAGCTCTGTAATCTGTGCTCAGGAAATAAACTTTGCTCAACAATAAATTAGACAAAGGAAAGACTTATATGAATCATAAAATTCACTGTTTGCTGTCACCGACAATAAATCTAGTTGGTTGATTTGTCTTAGGCCTGAAATTTCTCTGGAGGTTTTACTGTGGGATATTTTACCATGGGTGTTGCTCTATACATGTATATACAAAGTGTAGCACTGATGTGAAGCATTAATACTCTGGGTATATAGAGTTCATTTTTTCATAGATTCTCTAAGTGGGTTAGATACTGGTTGGAAAGTATAGGATGTGTGTGTATCAAAGAAACAATGAAGCTTTGAAACCTGGATTTTCTACAGTTGCTTTATTTGCGAGGAAGGTTAGTGTGTTGATGCAACAAGCTGCTGTTATAATGTCTTTTAAAATCTATGTATATCTATGTATGTAAATGCCGTTTGCAATTACACTGCACATTAATATAACTGATCCAAAAATACTGAATAGCTTCAAATTCATGAACTATTTTAAACTTAACATAGAAGCGTTGATAAGTTCATGGGTATAGTTATGTTGATTTTTTTGTACTTTGAACTTCAATAGCACAAACAGTACTTCGTATATTTTCATTCCTTTATCACTGTACCAAATATCATTCCCCTAGTATTTATGCAAATACATGTAGTTAAAATATTAGAAGCATTAATCAGTTTATGAGTATAATTTTGGTGATTTTTTTAAAATTTGAACTCCAATACCACAAATACTATTTTACATATTTAATAAATTAATACCTCAAATAATAGGTGTGTGTTCTCTTTATCACTATACCATATAATATTCACACATAGTTATGCAAATATAAAATATGTTTCTTGTTTTGTCTCTAGTTGATGAAAACCCCAGAATCAGTTTATGGGTCTATTTTGAAAAAAAAGATGAATGCTAACTCAATACTTCACCTATTTAAAATGTACCATATATAGTTGCCAGTGATCAAATAATGAGACGATTCATGTGTATAATTTGACAACCTTTGACAACATTGGTGCAGAAATAAATCTCATTTCAACAGATCTCAATACATGCAAAAAGTCCACCAATACAACAGAACCTGCATGCAGGCCAGATCCGAATTTCTTAAAGCAAAGATTCAGGATAACCATCATGACCCCCCCAAAATTATGGTGAGTCCTTGACGATGTGTTACACAGACTCCCAGCCGAGATGCTACCATTGATAGATCCCCCTCGGCTCCTGGCTGACAGATTTGTGGAGTTCTTCTCAGAAAAAATTGAAAAAATACGTTCAACTTTTCCTATCTCCCTGAAGTCACAACACATCGCCCCAGACTCTCCTCCCCCAGTGCTTTCCACTTTCTCTACTGTTACCAAGGATCAAGTAGCTAAAATCATCATGAAATCTCCAAGTAAATCATGTTCCCCTGACCCTTGGCCCACTTTTCTTGTTCTTGATTATCTGGATATTCTCATCACTCCCATTACTTCAATAATTAATGCTTCGCTTGAACAAGGGAAGTGTCCTAATTTCTTCATGCTACCCCCATCCTCAAAAAATCATCCTTAGACAAAGAAATCCTTAAAAACTATAGACCTGTCTCCAACCTGAACTACATTTCAAAGATACTTGAAAGGGTAGTGGCAGTCCAGTTACAAACTCACCTTGACAAAGCTGGCCTTATGACTGCCTTTCAATAAGCATATAGAAAACATCATTCAACCGAAAGTGCTCTCCTTAATATCCACAACGATATTCTCCTCAATATGGCCAAAAGGTCTGTCACAGCCCTTACCCTCTTGGATCTGTCAGCCACATTTGATACCATGGACCACACCATTCTTCTGGACAGACTTAATGTTTACTACGGTATCAGTGAACTAGCACTTGGCTGGTTCAAATCATACCTGTCAGGAAGGACACACTCGGTCAAGGTGGGTAACACACTGTCTCATCCTGCTGCACTCCAGTATGGGGTCCCCCAGGGCTCCGTCCTTGGTCCAACTCTTTTTTTCCCTCTACACTAACCCAATTAGTTCAATTATTCACTCTCACAGTAGTATAAACCACCATTTCTACGCCGATGACACTCAGCTATACATAACACTAACACCAACAAATTTCTCTCACTCTATACAAAAACTAAAAAACTGCCTAAGCAATGTTCAAAATTTCATGTCTGCAAACAAATTAAAACTCAATCCTGAGAAAACTGAGTTTATTCTGATAGGCTCCAAAAATAACCGTAAACAACTCCTTCCTCACTTTCCGATCAATATTCTCGGCAATCAGGTCTCACCGGCACAGAGTGTTGGGAACCTCGGAGTGGTATTCGACTCCAATTTCTCATTCTCAGACCATGTGTCACAGGTCATCAAGTCCACCAGAGTTCATGTGAGAGACCTCTATAGAATTTGTCCCCTTCTAGACCTTAACACATCAGTTCTTCTAGCAAATGCTTTGGTGAGCAGCAGATGGGACTACTGCAATTCCTTATTCTTATCACTTACAGATTTTGAGTTAAGAAGATTGCAGTTAGTCCAAAACTCACTCTGGAGGGTTGTCACCTGGTCCTCGATATACTCTCACTTTACCCCTCAATTAAAAAACTCCATTGGCTCCCTATCAAATATAGGATACAATTTAAAATTGGTCTCATTACATACAAAATTCTCAACCAGGGTCAGCCAGCTTACCTCAGAGAGTTAATTCATGCCTACACCTCTTCCAGGAATACAAGGCGAAGTACCCCTAAACTCAAGTTCCTTCACACCATCAATTTCGACCGTAAGGTTCATAAATCAGTTAAACTTTTCTCCAATTCTTTCAGTCACTATGCCCCAGTTCTCTGGAACTCCTTCCCCTTCCAAATAAGAAATAGCCCCTCTGTCACATCTTTCAGGAAACACCTCAAAACCCTCCTCTTTAATTGTAGTTTCCCAAGTTAGTTTCCTTCCCTCTTGGTCACACCCACAACTCTGGATTACTGACCTTGTACGCCCCTTATGATAATGATTTTGTTAAGTCAGCACACTGAGTTTCCCTTCATGGGGAAGATATTGCGCCTGCAAAGCAGTTGATTAGATTAGAACCTTATTCAACTTTTGCAACTATGTATAATGCTTTGAAGGTTCTGTTGGCAAATAACTTGTTTTATTTGTGTATTTATTAACATATGTCAATATTTCAATTAGTGGAAATGCATTTTGTATACACTTCTATTATCAGAGTAATGAACAGACGGATGTTAAAATTGATTTCAGTATATACATATTATTTCTCTAAAATGTGTAACATTACTAATCAAATTATTCAAGAATGCATATACAGTGCAGTGACAAATCATTTTCTCAGAAAATTAAGGTTGAACTTAAAATTATTTTGTGCATGTATGAACTACATTATATTACACAGTATATCAGTGTTCTTCTGTGGGGAGACTGGCCCAAACCACAAGCTATGAGGTTATCACTATATATATGTTACATACAAGTTGAGATTTTGTTCAAGTTGCAACTTGTACAGATTTCTTGTATGAGTAGATCTTGTATGAGTTGCAACCTGTACAAACTGCTTGTACGAGTTGCAACTTGTACAGGCTTTTTTGTACAAGTAGCAACTTGTACAAAATCTCAACTTGTATATAACATATACATGTATACATATATATCCAGTCTCTACTGGCAGAGTTGCCTTTTCATAGGCCTGTGTAGTAATAAGGAAGATAATTTAAATCACATTTACAGGGTTAATTTGTTTTTCTGAGTGCACTGTGCGCTAATTACGTCATATACGGTATTTGAAGAAATACTGCTATGTAACTGGTGATTGTTAAAGACATAATATTCAATATTATGTACAGGAAATGAATTCAGAAACTGAAGTTTATTGATACTTAGTTTCTGTCACAAATAATCTAGTTTCTGTAACCAACAATGTTCAAAATTTAATCCTTAAGCAAATCAAGTAGCTTCAGTGGCTGATTGTTTTAATAAGATCACTTTACTTTAAACTCTGTGTTCGTAGGTTTGAATCCAGCACCAAGTCTACACTGGTTTCACCGAGGACCCATCCTAATAGTTATACAGCTGTGGAGGGACATCAATCATTTGTCTGATGAGTTGGTGATAACTCCGAAAGTAATGAAGGAACCATTTACATCAATCAGAAGGTTATGATTTTTGATATGTTAATTGTATCCACCGGATGCCATCCAATGGATACTATAGATTACGCATGAGTAGGCCACTGCAGTGTGTAGAGATTTTCCCGTTAGTCCTCTAGAGGCGAAGGTGTTGTAGGTAGAGTACTCAAATTTTTCTTTTCATGTCCTGCCCATCATTACAAAATCCTGCCAGGAAATGTTTTTGGCCTCATTTTGAAAAACAAGATGGCCGCCATGGGCATTTTTTGACTTTCAGCAAGGAGTTTTGTTGGCCCTCTAGAGCAAAGGGTATTACAGGTACAGATCTCAAAGTCGCAGGATATGTTCATCATTCGAAAGTGTAACTGGGAATATTTTTGGCCTCATTTTGGCCACCACATCTTTTTTGTTGTCAGCATGAAACTGCCTATATCTCCCTTTTTTGGTCCTAGAGGTTTGACATGTGAAGCCAACCTATAGGAAATCATGGGCTGGGAATCTTCTGATCTGTTCAGATTTGACTTTTGGACCCTCCTCCAAGGTCAAATGAGGATAGCCAAACTTAAAAGTGTTTATAGCTCACTTATTATTCTAAAATTCCGTTTATCTTGCATCTGGCCACAGATGCGTCCTTGGTCTAGTTATTCTGTTTGTTTGTCCATCTATCTGTATTTGTTTGTGATAACTCTAAAAGTATTTTTTCTGTATTTTACTCACATTGGTTTTCTAGAACACATTACCCCGAAAGAAAAGTAATGAGCTGTTCTACATGAATAAGTTCTTACACATTCCATAGCCAATCAAAAGTAGCCATGTGTCACAAGTAGCCCCCTGGTGAATTGCAGTAAAAATAAAATTCCTTGGAGTTCTGGAATGATCCACATTCCATGACCCCTAAGTGACCTTGTGTCAAATGAAGGTCACCACATAACAGTTCCAAGATGAAAAAGTTCCCAAATTCATAAGCCAAAGACACTATGAATCAATCAGTGAAGCACTAAAGCAACAGTGATCCTAAAGTGTCACCAAATGACACCAATGGCCAAGGTCATATCAAATGTCACAGAGGTCAAATCTGGACAAGATGAGAAAAGGTGTGTACTGATAAAGGTTATAAAGGTCAGTGGTCAGAAAGGCCATAAAATGGGCCCACTCTGTGAAACCAGCAATCCAAAAGCAGCCAATAATGGCGAAACCTGCATAGGCAGCACATGAAGCAGTGTTAAATAAGATCATAGCCCAGGTCAACTCGACCTGGCTTCCATATTGGTTATTAATGTACAGTAAGAATACCCAATGGGTTTTATATACTTATTTTACAATAATTTAACACACATTCTAAGGTCATCTAAAATGTTCTTGTAAAGCATTCAATAGTGAATTTATAGCAGTCTATTTGTCATTGACTACAGGAGTCCATTATAATGTATAACATGTGAATAATGTAATTCATGTATATAACATCGCAATTGCAGAGGCACCATTAATGTGCCTGTGCAATTACAAAATATATGTGTGCTCCTTAAGGACTGACCATCAGGAGTCACCCCTCCCAAATGACAAGTGATTACAATTTAACCCTATAATTTAGATCTTTAACCAAAGGATTTGATCTAACGACACAATTCACCCAAACACCCATCATAACAGTAGGTGCTGTCTGAAAGCTGACAGTAAAGCAGATGAAGCATGGGAATGTGCAAGTATATAACCCCAGACGGTGTCTGACACCCATGTGCCCTGAGATTTTATGGCTTCCATAGGAACCCCATGGTCATATGCCCAGGAGGCACCAGACCTCCTAAATGTGTGAAATGTATGCATATCATTTTGCAGGCCAAGGAGTGCAAGCACCCTCTTTAGATGCTTTCTAACCATGCTATCTGTTAATGGTAAAACTGAATCAGGAGTATGAGCAGCAAAAAGTGGACCATTATCAGATCCAGGGACAAGTGCAATCATTTTTTAAGTGCTATGACTGGACAAAGAGATGACCCAGGGAGAAAATGAACCCTAATACTAACACCTCTGTCCCTGAACTGGATGGTCTTGGACCATTTAATCAAGATAATGGCTTCTGTGGATGAGGAGATCACATCCCCTCTAGCTAAATGTCTAGTATGATCATACTGAGCTTTATTATGGGGAACAATATTTGACAATCTCATAAATGATAAAAAAGTCAACAAATAAACAGTAGTAAAACATGAAGATGCTCCAGATGATTACAAACCTTCACAATCTGAGAAAGAATGTGCTCAGTGAAAATGGGAGTGTTTTTAAGAGCAAGGGCCTATTCAACTTGAGTGCTTTGATAAACTACTGAATCTTGTGATCTTTATAGACAGCAATATGCAAGTCATACAGTATAAAGAAAACTCTAAGGGCAGCCATTTAATTACTGATACTTGCCACTTTACAATTCTGGGAATGGAAATATGCTATAAAAGTTAATATTACTGAAATATCTACTTGTTGCAGTGACAGCCCAGCCGCAACCAGGAAACCAAGGAAGTCATAAAACATCCTGGAATAGTATCTCTGAGTACCTGGTCAGAAGGCTTCAAACAAATGCACAAATGCCCTGGTGGTCAGCTGAGCTGTCGCTGGAAGAGGACCTACAACTATATATCATAATTTAGACATGTCAAATCAATATGTGTCGGTATCCAATGAGGATGAGTAATATATTGGTTAAGCTTAAGATAAGACTCTTCATCAAATTTAAATCTGGATAACAAATCTGCCACTGTGTTATCTCTACCAGGAATATATCCACCTGTAAAGTGATATTATATAATGAGGAGAGTAAGCATATATTTCTAGCACATGTACCTTGTCTTTGGTCTTGCCAGAAGCCAGAACTTCGACCACTGCCATGTTAGCACATTGAATTCGAACCTTGCAATTAGTTCATTGATAAGCATATATCTTAAGAGCCGCCAGAACATTTAACATCTCAAAATGGACTATTGTATGATTGTTGAAATCTTTAGAAAGGGGTAGGGCCTAACATTGTCGACCATAAACACCCCTTAAACCAGTTAGACAGGCATCAAGACACAAATCAGCTGATATTGGTCTAACATCATAAAATACAACCCCATTAAACTGTTTTAAGAATAAGGAAAACCAGTTGAGGTCTTTAAAAAACTCCTTAGATAAGAATATAGTATCATTATTGGCACTATCTCTAAGCAAAGTGAGCATATGGTATTGAAACACTCTAGCTGGCTTTACACACTTACATATATACAATAGTGACCCCAACAAAGACTGAAGTTGTCTTTTTTAACAAAGCCGTTTAGTATGCCATTCATGACAAGATTGTATTATTTCTTTAAATTTGTCTGGGGGTATGGACATGGTTCTATCTTCAGTATTAATAAGAATACCTAAGCATGCAACTGATGTAGATGGTTCAACTAGTTTCTTTTAAGTAATCTTCAAATCTAACTGGTTCAATAGATCAAATAAGAATGCAAATGATTGTAAATGTTAGATGTTAAGCCACAGTACAATAAATCATCTACATACTTGTACAGGTCAGGAAAACCATTCTTATTCATGATAAATCGAATGCTATCTGTCACTTTTTCAAGGAAAGATGACCCATGTCTGAACCCAAATGGGACCGATTGATCGAAGTAATAATCCCCCATTTTTAAGCCCAACAAGTCAATATCTCTAGGATCCACTTTAAGTTGTCGAAAAACACGACTAATATCTGTGGGGCCACAGTGGCAGAGTTGTAACACTCTTGCCTCCCACCTCTGAGGCCGGGGTTCGGTGTCCAGCACAGCCTCAATTGGGAAAGCTGGTAGTTGCTTGCCGTTGGTCGGCAGTTTACAGTACAGAACCCTGACAAACTGTATGTACTGGTTTTCTCTGCTCTTCCAATACCCACCGTGATTTACAATTCTAGAACTATAAGCATGAGAACCGGAAACAGTAGAAAACTCTTCCTTGCCCTGGGTAGGGCCTTTGTCAGCAAAGGCCATATCCAGGCTTATTCGTTTTTTTGAATTCTTCTGAATACATTCCACAGCAATGTGAGTACTGGACTTGCCCTCATGAGCAAAGCAAGTACTGTAAATGCGCTTATAGTAAACCTCTGGTCTCATGATGTTTTTGATATGAGCAGGACCTGTCATTGTAATACACACAGGGCATACTTTTAGTGACCTTAGCTTGAGATTGACCTTGAAATTTCTTGCTTTTTTGAAATAGAGCAGAAAATTGATGGCCAGTGGTATGTCTCTGGGCATTAGCACGTCTAACTCTATCTTATCAGTGTCTGACCAACTGGCTATCTCCCCCTGCTCCATTCAACATAACAAAATGGTGTGGCTGGCCTGAGCTGATTGCCAAGAAAAATCATTAGCATCATCCAGCAATCAAATAATCAAGCATACAATCTTTTGACTCATCACATTTTTCCTTTCCCATAATTCTACAAAATCCAGCCATCCATTGTGTTATGTTGAGTTGATAAAAAGCGATGCGATCTTTTTTGTTTCCAGCCAATACATATTCATGTGGCCATTTGATGCGTTGTTTGACATCAACATCCCTCCGTCTGAGACTTAATTTTTTGCTCAGTACCTTTCTTGTCTAGATCAGATAGCTGCCTTATGGGTTCCTCGACCTGCTGTTGGATATACTTGTCTTGTCTGATAGATTTCAGATTCGGCAAATTAACATCCGAATTTTTGACAGAACTGTCAAGTTTGAGATTTGAATCAGCAGTTTTAACAGGCCGTTTCTTTCCCCTAGAGGCTGCATGTAGCTTACTAACTGAAGCAGAAGCAGACCCAGAATTTACAATGGCATTTAACCTCTTATTTATTGCATCAAGTTGAGATAGAATTCTATCATTAATAAAAGTCTGATCCGACGTATCAGACTCCTTTCTAGACTGAGAAACCCTTTCAGATGACCTAGCTCTGAACTGTTTGACTTTAGTCTGTAAATCAGAAGAATCAAAACCGTCAATACTCTTTTGAAAAACTAAACTGCACCCCAGTCTGTACTGGAAGTATCGGTGTCTTCAGCTTATATTTCAATAGATATCTCAACTCAATTCCGCAAATTATAAGAGTTACTTGCTTCCTTCTGCTTACGTCTCACTGCCATGCTGTGAATCTTCTATGAACAGGAGTGAAGTTACACTGAAAATTTATGATAAAAACAAAAAATCAACTAAACAAAAATTTTACTTATTTTCACGTCCTGCCCATGTGTCTCAAGAATGGGGTCCCAGAATGATTAGGGTTGACACCTAAATATCAACCTTCCATTTGGGGAAAGCTTTGATCATATTCTGAAGTTTAAAATTTTGCAGATTTTCTCCCAGAGGTCCTCAGTGGTCTAGTGATTAGCAAGTTTAGCATCTGATCACAGGCTGTCACCTCTGTGTGGGTTCGACTCCCACAATTGGCAAATGTGGGCCTGCCCTAGTATGACCCTTACTGTAATGTGGGTCTTAAAACCCCAACTTTGACCTTTGAGACCCTCTCCCTCCCACAGTGGAGATCGATGCTGTGCTAATGCTTTCCATTTGTGTATACTTTCAGGCAAAAAGTCTAAAGCCAACGAGTTAACAGTCTGCATACAGATGAGAACATGAGGCGTAAAAGAAAGCATGCAATTTTTGCTTTCACAATCTGGACAGTAATCTTCTCCATAATCAACTTTCTCAACTTGCCTCAATATACAGATGAATCATTGGACATTATTACATACACCTACTCATTAAACAAAACACAGGGACTTCCGTTTCATTTCGAAAAGTCAGCCCTGTCATCTATTGGATTTCCGCTGAGAGAATTTGTCAGAATGGAGAAGTCAGTATCAAAGGAGTTTGTCTTTGTGACGGCAGTGAATCAACAGTATGCAAGTCGCTGCATGGAATCCATAGCAACAATACAAAGTCATTTTCCAAGAAAGAAGATTATCTTCTATGACCTTGGATTAAACACAGAAAGTGCTTCCCTGGTATGATGGAATTAGAACATTTTTTAAATTTATTTATGAAAATGTACCAGCATATAACTAGCTATGATATTGCAAAATGGAATAACTGTCATATTCATCTGTAACTCCAGATAATTAACTCTTCAAAATATACCGTCTTAACTTCAATCCGCATTGATCACTTGCTTGTCACATCTAAAGTTGTAAGCTGAATCCACATGATATCCACGAAGGGTCTCTCCCTGATAGAACCTTCAGCTATTATTAACAAAAATGCAAAGAACTAGCTTTGACTTTGGTCTTCAAACCTCCAAACGGGGGCCATGGTGGCAGAGTGGTAACACTCTTGCCTCCCACCTCTGAGGCCGGGGTTCGATCCCCGTAACGGCCTTAAGTGGGAAAGCTGTTAGTTGCTTGCCGTTGGTCAGTAGTTTGCGGTACGCAACCCTAGCGAACTGTATGTACTGGTTTCCTCTTCCCTTCAAACTACCCGGCGTGATATGACCTGTACAGTGTTGAAAGCGATGTAAAACCCCAAATAAACAAATCAAACCTCTAAATGACTTTAGTTGTACAGTAGTCTCATTACATGTCTGCCGCTGCAGGTTTGAATTTGGACCTAATGGTAAGGTGGAATGTTGGTAGTTACTATCCCAAGGCTTACAACATGAAATCTATGCCCATATTTAGTAACATATGTGTAGATTCATTGTGGCAGTTATTCAAAGCCTACAAATTAGTTCAATGGTGTATTTTGATACAACCACACTGCCTAAGTTAAGCAGAAAGGGATACTAATATGTCTGATAATACTAATATGTATCAGTCACTTAATTAGAATTCAGTGATGCTGAAATATAAGCTTCATTAATTTTATACTATACAAATGTTTCTATTCTACTATTATGTATAATTTACTCTCTTGATTGTAGTTCCAGGCTCTGTGTAATGTTGAATTTCGCACCTTTCAATTCACAAATTTCCCCAGTCATGTGAAAAACCTGAAAAACTACTCTTGGAAACTACTGATAATCCATGTAAGTATTCAAAATAAATATCTTACTTTCCCTTGCTTAAAACTCAAATTTGTACCATATTTTTGAAACATGTGCATATATATTAATAAAGTTCTCATGCATGCGAGGAAATATAAGCTCATCGGGCAGCCTTGTAAAATTTGTAAAGACGAGGAAAGGTCTCAAACTTAGCTGCTGTGAAAACGTTTATGCCGTAAACTGAAGGGGGCCACTATGACAGTGGTAACACACTCACCTACTCTCTGAGGTTGGCTGTTTAAACCCCGAGCCCTTTGTTGGAATGTTGGTAGTTTCTTACTGATGGCCGGCAGTTTACAGTACACAACCTTGACCTACTGTATGTACTGGTTTCCCGCACCCATAAAACTACCCTCATGATAAGACCTATACAGTGTTGAAAGAGACAAAACTTATAACTGTTTGTACATGTGAACACTGTCAGATAATGTGGTGCTAACCCAATAGAAACTCTTGTAATGACGTGCAATTATACAATAAAAATCTTGTTTAAGCCTATATGTTGCAGTAAATCTTTGAACTCTAGTGATTATGTGCAATTGTTTATGATTTTTTTCATGTATTGACTGAAATTGAGGTTCAAAATGAACAAAGAAAACAAAAACCATGCGTTTTATTTTCTACATATATTTTTATCTCCCACCAGCGGTCAAAGGCTGTAGTCAGGAGATTATAAAACGCCTTTTGTAAGTGTGTGTGTGTGTGTGTGCATGCATCGGTCCATTTGTCATCAGTTCCTCGCGTACCAGTTAGTTATGACCAATGACCTTGAGTTCAGGTTAAAAAAGGGTCAAGACAGCATTGCGGTAAATATATATTTTATTAATTTTCTAATATTAGTTATACACTACTCGTATTTACAGATCTTTAATGATAGAAGTGTGACAGGCATAGGGTCACCTTACGTGAGGCACAGATTAGGGTGGCCTTAACCAAGGGAAAAGGTCCTACAATTAAGATGTGATGCAAAGTGATAATTTAGAAGAGAAATATGTAAGAGTGCCTTATGGAAAGGTGACCCTATGCCAAAATAACTCGCATATCATCCTATGGCTGATATATATATTACATATGTATGTCCCCTGTATCCATACACTTGCTTTGTGGTCTTGGCCTTTCACTAGAAGACCAATGGCAGCCTTCTAAATGTCTCATTTGAATTATTTCTTCATGAAGCAAAAATGTTGATTTTGTCGAAAACTGTTACAGATACAGCAGTTTCAGGCAAATTTTGGACCTTGTGGGTACTACAGACCCTGGAAATTATGCCTTTGAAAATATTTTATTTTCTGAATTCTGACTGTCATCATGAATTTGCCCAAAATGAAAAATGTCAATTATCTCGAAAACTGTTAGACCTACAGCAATCTTGAGCATATTTTGACCCTGTGGGTCTGTGGGAACTATAGACCCTGGATATAATGCCTAAAATATTTATTTTCCATCTTTGAAGTTTTCGGAAATGGAAAATACTGACCATGTCAAAAACCTTTTAGTGCGATATTAAGCAAATTTGGAACCATTTGGGTACTGTTGACGCTGGATATAATGCCTTAGTTTCCCAAAATTTGGGCTGCCAATTTTGGTGGAAATGAAAAATGTCGATTATCACAAAAAATCCTCGGATATATAGTTATTTTCAGCAAATTTTGGTCCCTTTGGGGCACTACGGACCCTTTAAATAATTTTCTTTTTAGTTTCCAAATTCTAAATTTGCTGTTCAACCCCTATTTCAATGTTCATTTGGGTCATCATATTGAAAATGCCTTTTTTTCTCCCTTATTGATGCTCCTTGGGCTTTGAATCCCTTTTTGTAGTCAGACTACCACCATTTCTGCTTAATATCCGGCAGGAGATAAATATCGCGGCAGTAGTCTTGTCATTTATAATATTGTAAAAATATCAAGAGTAACTGCATATACAGCCACATGTAATACACTGAAATGTGGAAGTCAAAATTATTGCTTTATTGAAACAATTAAAAAATCTATCACAAACACATAAGTGTCATTACATTGCATTTACCCTTTAAAAGTAAATCATATAATGATACCCCCAGACAAAAGTCATGGATAAACTGGTTTCATGTCCGCATGTTACAATACATTTTGAATTGTGTGTATGATAACTCAAAAATGTTTTCACGGAATTCATTTAAACTTGGCACACATATGTATTTGGGTTCGGAGAAGCACCCTGTTTTATGTTTTATCTGAAACCCTCAAAAATAAAGAAGTTATGGCCACATTAAGGTAAAAAATTGGACATTTGACCCCTTAATGCTGTGTAGATCACAAATTTTGTGGCTCATTTGGCTCATCTGGGAACACATTCCTACATTCTCCTTACATATGCCCAACATCAAGACTTGATAATATTGTGTTTGAGGCCCATAAAGACCCAACTTAGACATTTTTTACATTTTCACATATTTTGCTCTTGAACTTAAAAATGGTACATCTGACAAGTCTCAAACTGTGTTACATATAACTTCTACACGCAATCTTTGTCTGTGGAAAATTTGAAGTCTGGATCTTCAATTTTAAAGGAGATAAGCAAACAAACTAACTTACATATATTTGAAAGTATACAGGGAGTTGTGATGAATGCACATAAAAACACCACCCAGCAGACTCTGTTATGTGTATGTGTTATGTGCTTTTCACCTCCCCTCTAATAAACAATCCCTCTCTCCACACACAAGGGGTAAATGACATTACTATTGTTAGAGTCTCACACACTAGCTGTGAATGGATACACTGTTACATAGATTCTGAGGCAATATAGTTACACAGTTTTATTTCTTTCACATTAAATGGCTACATATCCCATTTGAGAACCTGTAATGTTTTAAATGAGATTTTAAACTTTTCCACGTTCTATCTATAAAATTAGTTTATAAAGCTGTTTTTAAAATAATTTAAGCTTCACCAAGTAAAACATACTGTTTTGAGAAATAAATGGATAGTAAGTGCAATACAAGAGGAAAAGGGACATTGAAAACACAGTCTAGTCACTTTGTTATGTCTATTTTAGTTCTGATACTTTAAATAAAATTCCAGAACGAATAAGTTATAGGTCTCTTAAAGAACTGCAACCATTAATAAGCAACAAATTATTATATCGAATATATGGGTAAATTATCACATTAAGATCAGATATCTTTAGTTTAGACTTGTGATAGTACTTTTTTCTGCATAAGTTTTTTATGTTTATTTCAGAATGAAAAAATTCTTATTGGAATATCTAAATTGCAATTATTTAAGAAGTGGCTGGACTACCATCAATGATGGCTTCACAGCTATATATTTGGTTACTGGTAGCAATAAATAAAGGTATTTTTTGCTGAGGCAGTTAACTTGAAATATAAAATTTCAAGAGATTTGTTATGCTAAAATTGTATTTTGGTGCAGTGTTTATGACAACAAAAATGTCACATTTGGCGTTTATATCTATATTACAAGATCATAAAACAACCACACTATGGCTAAGTTCAGCTCATTAAAATGAACACAGTGGTGAACAAATGATAAAAAGTTATGGTTATTTAAAGTAAGTTAAAATGAATGAAAACAAAGTGAAAAAAACATGATTGCTTAGATTATGAATTATCAAGTTTATCCCTTTTCAACCACATTTTCTTAGAAACTATTTTACGTGGCTCATCCTCTGCCTTATCCCAGTCAATATTATCATGTCATTAGTGATTGTTTGGAAACTGATTATTTGTTTATATTGAATTTTTCTTATTTTTATCTTATTTTTCTCATAGCTTCAAAACAAACATCAATTGAGTTATCCATCTATTTTTAATGTAAATCATATGCAAATCTAAACTCTTTAGCTGTTATACATATTGAGTATCTTCAATCAGCAGCAATGAATAAATAAAAAAGACGAAAAAAAATTATAAATGGTATTGTATTGGCGATTTTTATGTTGAGGATTTTGTATGTCCCAAATGGGGATTTCTATAGGTTTCATATACAACCCCATGCAATCCCTATTACCATTTAAAACAGAACTCGACCTGTGTACTGTCACAAATACCAACATCTTTTTGTCAATCTTTTCCCTTCAATAGACCCCCCCCCCCCCCCCACCACCATTTTACAATGCAAATACCTTTGGGATATACCTCACAATGGTGGGGATAATGAGTGGACCTTATGTTTGCTTAAGCAGCAGGGTTTTAGATAAGGAATCCGGGATAAATTGGCCGGCAGATGATTGGCTGGTGGACATTTGACATTTGTGGAGGGGTAGGACAATTGGCAATTAAAACAACATCTAAAAAGTCACTGGCCAATTGTCCTACCCCTCCAAAAAGTCACTGACCAAATGCCCATTTGCCAAATTGTCCACCGGCCAGTTGTCCACCGTCCGATTGTCCGCCAGACAATTGTCCGTGTACCTTAGATAAGTGGGGCATTTATGTATGATAAATTTGAATGTGTGAGTGTTTGCATGCATGTTCTTGGGCGTGTTTTTTTTCTATACATAAGAAATAAATCCAAAATTCTTGAGATATTTGTGAATCTGGTAAGATCTAATCACAGTATTTTATGATTTTATCTCTCCACTAAATGTTAGAAGCATGAAAGTCTTACAAGTTTCGTGCTACTATTTCAGATAGTACTGAAATCATTTAAATATTTTGAAAAGGGATAAATTTAATCACATGTCGGAAGATTGATCCCCCAAAAATGAAAACTGTTTTTAATAATTGTGAATCTCACAAAATGGGTGCTACAAAAATACTCAATGAATGTGTGAGAGATGGCCTGTCTGGGGATATCTTGGTGTCGAGTAGGTGCAATCTAGCTATTCTTGTATTATTTTATGCTTGCTCAGCAGGATTTCAGAATATCACTACATACGGTGAGATTTTTTTTACTTTCATAAGTAAAGTATAAATATTGCTTATAATCTATGTTCATGCTTAAGCAAGGCTAAAGTATATTACAATAGATGTATAGTTCAAACAGCAACCACACATCACTTTATGGGTTTCTTTGCTCGTTCTCAGGAACAAGCTATGTGACTGCCAAGGCCACCATCTTGAAAATAGTCTTTACTAATTTTAAGGAAAACACGAACCCTTAGTTCTTCCTTGAGATCCGTCCTACATTCGCACTTTATGTATGTACAGTCTTGGATGTAATTCTACAAGTAGCCAGTTATAAGGCCATTGGTCATTATATGTATCTCAGTTAAGGTTGTTTTTATGCAAAGTCTGCCTGCTTTTGTTTACAAAGAAATGTTTGGTTTACAAAAATGACTTTCTAGGTAAGTTTTAACTAAGATAGAACAATGTGAGACCTGCAATCTTCTTTATTATCTTCTTTAGAATTATATTAAAACTTTAAACAATTTTTTTTCTTTCAGGAGGTAATGCTAGAATACCCTGGTTTGTATTGGGTGGACTCTTCTATTCGATTCACTAGCAATGACACTAGAAAAGTAGTTCAAAAAGCCCATGAAACTGGGGGAATAGCATTTTCTTTATTTCCTCGACATTCAAACTATGTTGTCATCACACAAGATATGGCCAGATATTTAACAACCAATATGGACAGTCAGAAAACAACTATGCAGTCTGGTGCTGGAAAAATACTCATTTATAGGACAAAAGAAATCTATGAGAACATCATTAAGTGGGCCGTATTGTGTTCACTCCAAGAAGATTGTATAAATACAGGACATTTAAACTGTGACCTGCAAAGTGAGGAGAAATGGACAGGCTGTTCTCGGTTCGATCAAAGTGCATTTAATATTTTGTGCTCAAATTATTTTGGATTCAACAACAAACTATATTCTGTTGGGGATAAATCTTTTTACATAAAAAGAGTTTCCTTTGGCCAGCAGTTTCCCCGGTACTGTTCTCAGCATTCAGCCTCCCTAATGCTGCAAAAGTTGTCAGTAATTCTGTGATAACACACTAGATAACATGTGTTTAACCCCATTCTTTCTTGAAACTCATCTACTTCAGGCTTTTGTTATTTGATGCATTAAAGTCATCCATAAGTCACTGTTAATACTCTCAAGTATATTTTATCAAATTGCCAACACTGATATCTCCATGTAGGCCCACAGTGGCCTATTGCTTATCAAATGTGTCATCTAATCACAGGCTGTCACCTCTCTGGGTTCGACTCCCACAAATGGCAAAGCCGAGAATCTGTCCAAATATGGCACTGGCTGTCAAAAGGGGCCTAAAAGCCCAACTCTGAACTTTGTATCTCAAGGTATTGTAGATTTGCCGTGTATGAAGAGGAAAACCAAAACTAGCATCCAAAAGAAAGGAGACATCTTAAATGAATTATTGATAGTTAATGACAAGTTATAGTCTATTTAATATAATTTTAACAGATTTGGCTAAGGTGGATTTGTTTCTTGTTGTTATTGTTGTTGCTCTCATTAGTTTTTGGCTTTGTTCTGTTTTAGGGAGTGGGGAGTTTTATCTACAAATCTTGATAAAGTATTACTTTAAAAACTACTGAAATTCCCTGAATATGTGATCTTTGCCCATTCCATATATATGTCATGTACAAGTTGGGATTTTGTACAAGTTATAACTTGTACCAATTATAACTTGTACGACTGAGTATTCTAAAAATCGTATTAGTGTATATTGCCTGGGAAATATATTTTACAGTATTTTTGTTTGCAAATTGGCTATAAGTCTACAACTATCAATATGTATTGTGCAAAGTGTATGAACTAATCAGAACTTTATAGCATGTATTTATATATTTTAACGTGCCTTCCTTTACATATACGATGTGCTGTTTTTAAATGTATTTACAAATGCTTCTTAAATATTCACAAACTGATTCATCTTTTATTTCATCTTGCTAAAATTGCTTTTCCCTGTAATTTTTTGTACTTGTTTTATCGGCGGCTGTACCAATTGATGCTACTTTCTCTTTGCTCATAATCTGAAAAAAAACAGCTAAACAAATCCAAAGATAGCCGGCCACAGTAACAACATGCAAAAACAAAAATCTAGGTTTATCTCTATCCTTTAGTTTTGAGTCTAAAGCTGAATCATTGCTTTTGCATATACATTCAATGGGCAAATCATTGAATGTGTACATTCAATGGCTGACCTGTGGAATGTATAGATTCAATGGCCTAAATCATTGAAAGTACACATTCAATGGCTCAAGCAATGGAAGGTATAAATGATTAAATATGAACTGCTGATTTAAAGGAAAAAGACTGATTTAATACATTTACACATTTTATTTATAAAATATTGACATACATGGAATCTCCTTTGGGTTTCTAGACAATCACATTGCTTTTGTAGCACTCCAAGATAAATTTAAATGAGCACAACAATATAAAAAAGTATCAGTACATAAAACTAGTAAGCACCAATAAAGAACATATATTAGTACATTTAATCACAATTGTTTTTACTGTCCTTACATGCAGAAAATCACTTATTACTACATGACAAGCTTTTGTGGCATCTGCTGTTGCACAAAGTCTGTTGCTTTCTACACTTAAACCTACCAGCATGACATCCAGTTTTGCAGTTACATTGTATGAAACCTTTCCCAGTTGCCACAGACTCCTCTGCAACAGCTGACCGTAAACTCAGAACACGGTCAGGGATATTTTCTTGTTTTAGCAGCTTTTGGGCATATTTTTTTACTTGACCCCGTGAAAAATGCTTGTCAATGCATCCAGCAGTGGTGCCTATTCTGTACTTCCCATCATCAATGTTCAATACAACTCCAATAAGATTGACTGGATCAGCGAGGCCACGATCAACAAGAGGAATTGGTATCTCACATTATCCCCAATATCCAGTGGTTCAAGTGAAGTTTGATCATCTTCTACCATCTTCTTTGCCTGTTTCTCATGGGCCTGATGGACAGCTTTTCTCTTCACATTCCTTCTTGTTGTGAAGGCACATAGATGACATTCCCCAACTATACAGCATTCCCCATGGACTATTCTGTAGCAGGTGGAACAGACAACAGCGTCAAATACTGCAGAATCACAGATGCTGCATATGGCTGTCTCATCTTCGATGATAATCTGTGTTGATTCTGAAGGAACAACTTCTTCGTTTGTTTGTTCAATTGGTTGTGAATCACAAACTTGCTCTTCTACTTGTACAGTACTGTCTACAGAGTCTGATGGATTTGAGGTTGTCTCAAAGTTTTCATCCATGATGGCCTGAAAATCTTCTTCTGTGGAAATCATATGCAGGACTTCCTTTGGGAGTAATGAAGAAGTGAGGCCCATACTTGCTGGCTTCCCATAGACAGCTTTACATGGTGATATATTGAGCCTTGAATGGTGAGAGCTGTTTTTCTGAAACTGTACAAATTGCAAACCCTGGGTCCAGCTAGTAGAGTTGTTGTCACACATCCAAGACACGAGTTGTCTGTGGACTTCATCATTGGCCATCTCTACACTACCCGGGGACTGTGGATGCCGAGGTCTACCATGAACAAGTTTAAGATCTGGCCAGAGAATTGTGAGTTCAGTTATAACTTTTTATAACCATTCGTCATCAGGAAGATGTCAAACAGTGTGGTGGCTACATCAATGACTGACTTTCTCTCTAATGGACGAAGATGGACAAACTTGGTGAAGCTTCACAACAATGCCTTTTTCACACTCTTCATAGAATGATATGAACATTGTCACAGCTTCTTGGGTGATGTTGGCATAGCGTTTCTTCAGGTGTGCCATCATCTTGTTGATACCCCCATGTGCTTGCTGTGTATGGATCTCCTGTATTTTGTCATACGTGTACAGTTCATTGGTGACAAAGTAGAGAATGGGCTCTTCTTCAGTCTTCCTCTTCTTAATTAGTTTTTCAACATCACCAAAAGTTAAAATGTCAAAACGTTTCACAGCATTATACTCATTTGATGATTTCTGAATCTGCTTACTCCTGGCATTTTTCACTAGTCCAAAAGCTGTCCATATCTTTCAGCAGTTAAAGAAGTTGAATTTTTCTTCTTTGTGTCAAAAGACGAAAGACAACTTTCTAAAAACGCTTCTGATCTTGATACTGCCATGATGATGATTAATGAAGCTACTCTCAAAAACACCAGTATTTATAGTGGCTGTAGGTAAGATCAAAGCAAATGTTGTTGCATTCATCTTTTAAAAAAATTAAGTACTACATTAATCCCTTTTGATTAAAGGCATTGTACACATAATATGATTTACTTTAAACACTAAATTTTAAAACAATTGGTCCTTCAATCAAACCTGAAAGAGAGACAGCTCAGGCCAGAGAAGTTCTTTTATCAGTACTGCCATTCCATACATTCAAAACAGATTACAGAACAGTTCTCACCTGAGTACCTCTTTTATGGTTTAGATTAATATATGACTCTGCATCTTGATAGCAATTATTTCATCAATGTGTGAAACTGGTGGATCCAATTGTAATTAGTCCCATAGTAGTTCCCCATAATGCCAGTTAAGGCCACTTTGATAATGTAATTAGAAAAAAATGATTAAGATAGTTATATTTTTATAGAAGCTTTTGTTATAATATAGAATCTAATCTAATGTGGACTTTTATAGCGCTTAATCTCCATCACTGATGGACTCTAAGGCGCATCTAAACATAAAGCAAGGCATTTATCGTTAATCAAGGGACATAACCAGGTCGTACCAAGGAGACACAGATGTGACGGGAGAGGCTATGGTGGGTAGGCTTTTGCAAACAGGTAAGTTTTAAGCTTCTTTCTGAAGGAGGCAACTGATGTTGCACTGCGAACATCTTGAGGGAGGTCATTCCAGATCTTAGGAGCATCAAAGGCAAAACTATGGCCAAAATGTTTGGCTGACTTAAAGACTGATGAATGGAAAGGAGGAACTGTAAGGTATTGACGATCTGGGTGACTATGCCTAGTACTATAGGGACAACTACTAAAAGACAAGAACGGTTCGAAGTAAGAAGGAGAACCACTATGCAAAAATTTATACACAAGTGTTGTGGTTTTGAAAATACAACGATACTTAACAGGCAACCAGTGGAGTTTCTGTAGAATGGGTGTAACATGAGTGTAGAAGGCTAAGTCTACAACACAGTCTTGTCCAAGTTAAATGCAGTCACATGATGTATAATTCCATGTATGTTGCTGTGTGATGCTTTACTTACTTGAAGTTGTATGTGTTATCTGTAAATATTATCTAAGTTTCAGTATTTCCTAGTTCAAATGTATTACGTGTTTTAGAAAGGCTAACACTGTTTCTCTTAAATATGTGTAGTTATTTCACCAACAGAAGTTGATGGATGAGTGGACACCTGGCTATATTCCCTGTTTTCTTGTGACTTTATAAACCAAGAATTGAGTTTTATGTGTCTTTGTTTTATATCTTCTTTGTGATGAAAAGACCCCAAACTATAAGCTACGTAAAAAATAAATTATGTAAGTAAAGCATATATTCAAGATTAACACAATACAGAAATAAAGTAAAGAACATCATTCTATTTCCTTTTTGTTGTGTTTCAATTCTCAAATGAAAAATACAGTAGCTTATAGGGGAATATAGCTGCATAATTCAATCTCCATGTGCTTCACTTGTGGAACAAAGGATTTATTCTAAAAGACTGTTTGTGCAAAGAATTCTCTATGTTCTGTTCATCAGGATACTGGGATCTTGGTGTTATTCTCTTTTTGTAATTCATACGAAAGTGTACTCTAACTTGATCAGCAGTATATTATTGCTTCACACTTCAAGGATATTTATTCATTCAGTGTTCAGTTCAGGCATCTAAAGATCATCATGACAGACACAGAAGGTTCCAGTGGTTCAACACAAACTGCAGAATTAGCTTCTGCAGAAGAATTGAATAAAAGAAAGATCATTGCACAGTCTTCATTCACCAGGACATTCAATAGCCTATGCAAACTACTTGACTCTGGAAGTCCCAGTGCTGCTCTCAATAAAACAATTGAAGAACTGGAAGCAAAATATAAAGTGCTTGAGGAACGATGTGAAGCTATTTCAATGTCCAGTGAACCAGATCCCAAAGTGGAAGATCTTCTCACAGATAAATATGACATGTTAAATGACATACGTTCCAGGGTTATGAGAACAAAACCCAAGACAAGTGATTCTACTCCTACAGATGGTCATGAAAAGACTGAAGAACTTATCAAGTCCTTTAAAGTTTCTTTGACCATGCCTAAACCTGAAACCAAAAAGTTTGATGGTGATCCCAGCACATTTGCAGAGTATATGTCATATGTTGAAACATATGTTGAACCAAATGTTTCTGATGCCAAACAGTGCCTTGCTCTTCTAGTGGATACATGCACAGGCAAAGTGTCGCACACATGTGCAAGATAGTAGAATCTTACATTCGATCCAGAGACAATGAGTATGCAACTGCAAGTGCTGCCAACCATCCTGCGAACTCTCAAAAAGACAAGAAGATTTCAAAACCAGTTTATTCAATAAGTACTGGATCAGTAAAGGTAGAGTGTGTGCTTTGTAAAAATGATCATTACTTGAATCAGTGCCCTGAATTTCTCCAGTTGAGCCTGAAATCTAGGTATGACCTTGTGTCTCAAAAGAGCTTATGTAGAAATTGTCTTCATCCAGGACATATTGCAAGTAAATGTAAGCGTAAAAGCATGTGCAGGCAATGTGCAGGCAAACACAATAATGTTTTGCATGACCATGATTTCAAAACAGCAAGTCGGTGCATTCAAAATGGTAGTAATGTGGTTTCTAGTTCAGATACAGTGTTGAATGTTACAAAGAATGATGAGTCAAACAGCATTGCTGGTATTTCTTGTGTGAATGTGTTTGTTGAAGGTTCAGATGCATTGTATAAATGTAAGGCCATTGTAGATCAAAAGTCATCTGTCAATTTGTGCTCTGAAAGGTTGGCAAAGAGATTAGGTTTGCCTGGTACGCGATACAAAACCACATTCAATGTTGCTACAGGAAATTATGTTGTTGAGGGTAGCAAGCTTTCTGGAACCAAGGTGTATTCCCAAGATATGCAAAACAGTGTTCAAGTGAATGATGTATTAACTGTCAAACAAATACCTGTATCAATGAATTCAGTGTTCAAAGAGTCAGACATTCATGGTATGGAACATCTCAAAGGGATAGAAATCCCAAGCTGTACAAATTCAGATCAGATTGATCTACTCATAGGTTCTGGTGTTCCTAAAGCTTTTCACCAATATGAGCAAAGAAAAGGTGCAGATGGGCAAATTTATGCTGTGCGCCTTACACTTGGTTGGGATTTAGTGGGTCCCAAGGTGGTAGGTAAAAGTGGGCAATTCTGTGGGGTGCTGACTGAGCCAAACGTATTTCTAATTGACCATTCCCCCAACAACACTGACACAATCCCATTTTACTTAGAAGGGGTTTTTGGTCATGACTTCAAAGACTGCTCATTATTCAGTTCAAAGGTAGGTCCATCCATTGAGGATAATCATGCTTTAGATTTGGCCAAATCTTCAATGACCATCACAGATGGAAAATTTTGTGTTGGTATTCCATGGAAACAAAACCCTATCAATCTACCTTCAAACAGAGAAGTCGCTTTAAGGCGTTTGAATGGCCTCGCAAAGAGATTTCAGAAAGATCAAAAGCTTTTCATTGCTTATTCAAATGAGATGAAAAAATTCATAGATTCTGGCTTCATTGAACCAGGTAGGTCAGATGATTCTGATTTGTGTCATTACATACCCCATCATCCAGTTTGGCACCCAAGAAAGGGTACCTTGAGAATTGTTTGGGACTGTGCTGTTTCTCTAAATGACTTCATTTATGAAGGACCTGATCTCTTGAACCAGTTGACTGATGTTCTCATCAGATTCCGTAGATACAGGTATGCTGTCACTTCGGACATTCGTAAGATGTATTTGAATGTCAAGGTCCCTCCCAAAGATAGAGGTGCACTCAGAATCTTATGGTGGCCTGATGATGAGATATCCAAAGCTCCAACAGAGTATCGAGCTGCAGTCCACATATATGGGGCAAAGTCTTCTGGCTTCATTGCCAATCTTTGTGTTCATGACCTGGCAAACAGAACTGAAGATTCAGTGCTTTCAGATGTATTGACAAAAGACCTTTATGTTGATGATCAAGCTTCATCAGTTCAGTATGAAGGTGAAGCCATTTCCCTTGTTTCTGGTCTCTCTGCCTTATTGAGTGAAAGTGGTTTCCATCTTACAAAGTTTGTGTCAAACTCAAAGAATGTAGTTGATGCAATTCCTGAGGGAGACCAAGGTCTAGGTCAGTCTGAAGTCAATCATTCAATCCTTGGCCTAAGTTGGAATGTTGAAACAGATGAGCTAGGCATACCCTGCTCAATCCCAGATGATTCTCAAGTTCCTACTCGGCGGTCATTATTGTCAGTGGCTGCCAAGGTATATGATCCACTGGGAATAGTTTCTCCTGTTCTACTTCCAGTGAAGGCAATGCTCCAAGAGAAAACCACAGTAGGTTGGGATGATCCTGATCCAGACATTGCAAAATGCTTACATGAATTCATGTCTGGGCTTCAACTCATTTCCCAGTTTTCGCTGTTGCGCTGCTACAAACCTGATTCAGACTCCTTTGATAGGCCAAAACACATTTCTATTCATGGATTCAGTGATGCCAGCAATATTGGCTATTCTGCTGTTGTTTACCTTCTGCAAGTGTCCACTAGTGGACAAGTTGTTTCTTCCTTTGTGATTGGCAAGTCTAGAGTCGCCCCAAAGCTCAAGGGTCATATTTCTGCTGCGACTATTCCTAAATTAGAACTCAATGCTGCAGCATTGTTGACAAAGCTTGTGGATAAGGTGAAAAAGTGTATTAATATTCAAATTGATGACACTTTCTACTGGTGTGACAGTCAGGCTGTTTTGAGCTGTCTGTTTGCAACTGATAAGAGATTCCCAGTTTACTGGACAAACAGATTGGCAGTAATTCTGGGAATGTCAGACAGTCAACAATGGCGATATGTCCCAACAAAATGCAACCCAGCTGACATTGGTTCACATGGAATTCATCCTAAGGATTTTTCCAAAAAGATTCAAACTTGGGTCACGGGCCCAGCATTCTTGACTCTCCCACCTGAAAGATGGCCGGAACAATCTGATGTGAAATGTTCTAGTCCTATATTCTTGACTGATTTTGAAACACCACATCCTGCAACTTCAAAGCATCTATGTTTGCTGACGAGACTCATAGAACATTATTCAGAGCTCCCAAGATTGCTCAATGTTACTGTGAGGTTAATGCTTTTCTCCAAGAGTGTTCTCAGACACAGACAAGATTTAACAAGCAAAGATAACAATAAAGTTTCCAATGAGAAAGAAGCAATGTTGGCCTTAATTCGGCATGAGCAACATTCATTTCCTGTAGATCACTTGAAACGGCTCAGGCCCTTCCTTGATCAGCAAGGTATTTACCGTGTGAATGGCAGACTTTCAAATGTGGACCATCTTTCTTATGATGAGAGATTTCCCATCATACTTCCCAAAGAATCAAACCTCACAAAACTGAGTATTTGGCAAGAACACAAGTTATCAGCTCACATGGGCCCAGATTATGTTCTAACCCGACTTAGGACAAAGTTTTGGGTTATTGATGGAAGAAGTGCTGTTAGAAATGTGATTTCTAAATGTAGACTCTGCAAGGAGAAAAATGCAAGGCCACTTCAACAAGTGATGTGTCCCCTTCCAGAAGAAAGAGGAACTCCATCATTTCCCTTTCAGCATGTTGGACTTGACTACTTTGGTCCTTTCTACTGTAAAGTTCGCCGGCAACGTTTCAAATGGTATGGTTGTGTTTTTGTGTGTTTGGCCACAAGAGCTATTCATATTGAATGTGTCAATTCTTTGGAAGCATCTGCATTCTTGTGTGCCCACTCAAGGTTTATTGCCAGACGTGGTAAACCAGAAAAGATTTATAGTGACAACGGAACAAATTTCAAGGGTGCTCAAGAGGAGCTTCAAAATGCAGTAACTTCTTTGGATGGCCCAGCTGGTAGTTATGCACAAAACAAAGGATTTATTTGGCATTTCCATCCTCCCCTTGGATCACACCATGGTGGTCACTATAAAGACTTATTAGAAGCATTCGTGAGACGCTTCTTGGTGTGACAACCGAACAAGAAATGAGTGAGGACAATTTAAACACCTTTCTCTGCGAGGCTGAAAAAATTCTAAATGACAGGCCACTGACAAAGGTGTCAGATGACCCAGATGACTAGACACCACTCACCCCAAGTCTTATCCTGTTGCTTCGGGGTAATGTTTGTAAACCACTGTATGAGGCGGAAAATGTACCAAAGGCCTACCATAGACAGGCACAGTTTTTGGCTGATCTTTTCTGGAAACGATGGCTAAAAAAGTATGTCCCATCATTGCAACTGTGCCAAAAATGGCTTTTGCCAAAACGAAATCTTAAGGTTGGGGATTTGGTACTTATGTGTGGTGAGGGATATCCACGTGGATGCTAGCCCCTTGCAAAGGTTGTAGAAGTATCAAAAGACATTGATGGTAATGTCAGAAAGGTGACAATTAAAGACAAAAATGGTTTAAAGGTTCGGCCAATTACTAAACTAGCACTGTTAGAGAGTGCCAAATAGTTCTGTATACTGTATATAATAGTATGTGTACATATTCATTTAAAATTTATAGTTGTGCATGTAGAAAAGCCATATTTACAGGACATTTGGATTTTTCAAAGGGTTACTAATTGATTGACAAAATTGATTGAGTTTTTTTTTTTTTTTTTTTAATTAAATTTCAGTTATCATGCTACACTGCAGTAGCCTGATGGGGGTTGTGTAGAAGGCTAAGTCTACAGCACAGTCTTGTCCAAGTTAAATGCAGTCACATGATGTATAATTCTGTGTATTTTGCTGTGTGATGCTTTACTTACTTGAAGTTGTATGTGTTATCTGTAAATATTATCTAAGTTTCAGTATTTCCTAGTTCAAATGTATTACGTGTTTTAGAAAGGCTAACACTGTTTCTCTTAAATATGTGTAGTTATTTCACCAACAGAAGTTGATGGATGAGTGGACACCTGGCTATATTCCCTGTTTTCTTGTGACTTCATAAACCAAGAATTGAGTTTTATGTGTCTTTGTTTTATATCTTCTTTGTGATGAAAAGACCCCAAACTATAAGCTACGTAAAAAATAAATTATGTAAGTAAAGCATATATTCAAGATTAACACAATACAGAAATAAAGTAAAGAACATCATTCTATTTCCTTTTTGTTGTGTTTCAATTCTCAAATGAAAAATACAATGAGCATACTTTCTATGATTTGTAACAATATGAGCAAGGGTGTTCTGAATACTTTGCAATTTTGTGCAAACCTCTGAACAGAGAGTTACAATAGTCCAGACGACTACTAACCAAGGCATTTGCAGCAAGGACTGCCACTTCAGAAGTGAGATACTTTCTAATTCTACGGAGGTCACGCATCTGAAGGAAGCACGCTTTGCAAGTCCTCTTGATATGCTCAGAGAATGAAAAATCTGCATCAAACCACACACCTAGATTTCTGACAGAATCAACCGGATGAAGAAGGCTACCAAGAATGCTAACAGGAAAGTGAGAGGAAATCTTCTGACGTTGAGCCTTGGAACCAAAGACAATAAACTCAGTTTTTTCAGGGTTGAGCTTCAACTTACTGAGAGACATCCACTCTTGAACATCACAAAGGCAGGCATTTAGCTTGGCGAGAGCCGAAGAAGCATTCTTGTGGGAGAGATGGATGTATAACTGAGTGTCATCCGCATAAAAATGGAATTTAATATGCGGGTGGAGGTGAATAATTTTACTGAGTGGTGTTGTATAGAGTGAAAACAGTAACGGACCCAGAACAGAACCTTGTGGGACTCCATAGATGAGATTGCTTAATTCAGATAGTGTGGAACCTATCTTAATGGCCTGGCAACGATTTCATAAGTAGGAAGCAAACCACCTTAGAGCTGTTCCACCCAGATCAAACCAGGATTTAAGGTAACCAAGGAGAATATTATGGTCTATAGTGTCAAATGCGGCTGATAAGTCAAGAAGTACTAGAGCTGTTGGTTCACCGCGTGCCAGAGAGAGATGAAACTCATTTTTTATAGACAATAAAGCACTTTCCGTGGAATGTCCTGGCTTATATGCTGACTGATGAGGATTGTCCAGTTTGTTGTTATTAATGTGTGACGTTAGCTGCCTGGCAACAACTCGCTCAACCAACTTTGACAGGAAACAAAGACCAGACACTGGGTGATAATTCTTAAGGTCGTCTCTAGGAAGGGAAGCCTTTTTTTATGAGGGGGGTGACAACCGCCTTTTTGAAAGAATTTGGGAAGGATCCTTCAATGAGAGAATAATTTACCAACTTGGTAATGGAAGAGAGGAGGATATCAAGACAATCCTTAAGGAGGAATGTTGGTATAGGGTCTAGTGAGCAAGATTTAGTGGGGGATTCACTAATACACTTATAGACCTCGTCTTCAGTGACAGGCATAAAGGCATTGAAAGCAGGAGGCACCGAATCCGGTGCATCATTGAAAGAGCCAGAAGTAGCAAAGGTGTCCCTGATTTTGCTTATTTTATTGGAGAAAAAAGAAGCAAACATGTCCGCGAGGCTTTTGTCTGAGCTATGAGCAGGCAGGACAGTCTCGGAGGTGCGATGCAACACCTTCCTCAATGACTGCCATAGCTTCTTGGGGTCACGACTATTAGCAGTTATGAGATTTGTATAGTATGAACCCTTGTCTTTATTGGCCAGTCGATTACACCAGGCAATTTGCCTGCGGAGTCTTGACCTATTCAACTCTGACTTATGTTTTCTCCACCTTCGTTCAAATTGCTGTCTAAGAGATCAAGCCATGCGATACGAATCAGACAACCACTCATCAGACTGCTGTTTAGCCTTGCGTGAAATGATAGGAGCATGCTTGTCAAGTACCTGTGTAACACCAGTTATGTACTGATCATAAAGTTCTGCAGCAGTACCTTCAGGGGACCGTACAAACGGTATATTATTAAGGTCATTTCTGAACTGGTCGATATCAATCCTGTGGTACCATCGATAAGAGACCCATTTGTTGATGCTGGTTGGTGGATGGGAGAAATCCAGTTGGCATCTTATGGCAGCATGGTCAGAAATGAAATCCCCAACAGTAACATTGCGGACAAGATCTGAGTCACAAGGAGATATCAAAACATCCAGAGTGTGACCCAGTAAATGAGTCGGGCCACTGACACTTTGAACCAAACCACAACACTGAAGGATGTCGTTGAACCTGGACCTATCACCACACTCAATATCCAGATGGACATTTATATCGCCACAAATGATGAAACTGGAACCAGTCGAAGACAGAAAGCCAGAAAGAGCCAGAAAATCTTCCAGAAACTGAGTAGTACAAGAACCAGGAGGACGATACACACAAGCCGCAACAAAGCTATTATAATCAGACTTAAACAAAAGTATGATAATTTCAAATGACCTGAAAACTGGTGAAGAGACAATACTGGGAGAAAAGGTTTTTCTACACAGAAAACCAACACCACCTCCCTGACCAGTGCACCTTGGTTTTTGGATGAAATTGTAATCAGCCGGTGTAAGAGAACTCAGGAGGCCATCAGTATCATTTGGTCTAATATGCGTCTCAGCTAGACCCAGGATGTCTAGGTCACCGCATTTTATCAGGTCCCGCAGGAGAGGGCCGTTATTGTGAATGGATCTACAATTGACAAATCCAAAACTGGTGGGGCCAGGGTTTGAAGCAACATCGCCACACAACAAAAGGAGTAGTAGTAGGTTTTTAAATTTCAGTTGTGGAGGAACCTGTTTTGTATCGCTAGTGTAACAATATTTACGGATCAAGACAGAAAGCCGTAAAATAGAAGGGATACTCCGGTCAATCTTTTCGCAGTTCTGACTCCTGTCAGCATTCAGCCAGTTACACAAAAACCTAACACACAGGAAACATATCACTAGAATGACTTTCACAAATAACATGGCTGAGAACACATTACCCTGTCCAAAAACATAAAGGAAACCAGAACTGTGTGAAAATAAACCTACCTACTAAGTACAGATGATTAACTATCATCCATCATACCAATAAAAAATAACAACTTAACACAGTATTTACTCACTAAAATTATATCCATCTATTAAGTTCCTATACGCATTCAATAACTCTGCTTATTGAATGTACACATTCCACAGTTAAACCATTGAATGTGTACATTGAATAGCTGTTTATTATTGAATCTATAGATTCAATAACAAACAGCTATAGTTTAGCCATTGAATGTGCACATTCAATGGTTATCCACATTCAATACAACATATAATGTCTCTTCTTTAAAAGTCATATGTACATGATTAATGCAATTAAACTATTGTCACTTCCAGTGAATTGTTTATCAAAAGTCTTCTCCATCAAAGTAATTATATAAAACTTTACAAAAGTATTGGTTCTCTGATACACCTCACCATGGACTGTCAATTCGTTGCCTTTTTTCTCTATCACTTTGTACTGGTTTGTACTGAATGTTTCGGACAGTTTATTTTCCCTATCTTCCTTTAAGATAACAAAATCTCCTTTATTGCTGTTACTTTGTTTTGCCTGTCTTTTTGCATCTGCATGTACTTTCCCTTGCATCTTGAGTCGATAATCACAATCAAGAGCATCTTCAATGTTTGAACAAGTTGCATGTATGTCCGATAATTTTGTCCTGATTTTTCTGCCAAATAGGAGATTTGCTGGAGTTTCCCCTGTTATGCAATGAGGTGTTGACCTGTAAGCAATTAAAAACTTGTTCAGCTCATGGTGCATATTTAATTTCTGTGAGTGAGCTATCTTTAGTATTTTCAGCAGTGTCCTATTTCTTCGTTCTACCTTTCCATTTGCTTGAGGCCAATTTGGTGTTGATGTTCTGTGTTCAGTTCTGTGCTCCTCAAGAAATGTTTCACAAACATGTGACACAAACTGCCTACCATTGTCAGTTTTGATGGAGTATGGTAATCTATCCATAGTGAACACATTTTCTATGCACCTCATTATAACAGTGCTTGTAACATGTCTGATGAAATTGACTTCCAAATAATGACTGAAATAATCTACTATCACAAGGACATATTCTCTGTTTGGCAGGAGTCCCATCAAATCTGCTGCCAGATCTTGCCATGGTCGTTTCGGTAACTCAGTCCGTCTCATATCTTCTGGTGGGTCTGGTACACCGACTGACACTCCCTGCATAACCTGCAGAATTTTTCTGCATCTTTCTCCATAGATGGCCACCATGTTATGTTTTTACAATTCCCTGATGACCTTCATGTACCAACTGGATCACATGCTGCCACAGTGTGTAAAGGTACAACAATGCGAGTTCCACGCAATGCTGTATTATTAATTTCACATAGTTCATCTTTGGCAAATATTTTCGGTATTTATACCTTCCCCAGTCATTGGAAGAAATACAAACTCTGAGGTTTGTTATTTCCTGATCTTTTTCTGACTCTGCGTCTATCGCTGCTGCTGTCACTGCAACTGGTACTGCTGTCTTGGCTACAAAGTTAATGTATTTCTCATTGAAATCACTGATTTCAGAATTTTTATTCTTTTCTTGTATCAGCCTTGACAATCAGAAATGTTAGTCTTTCCTGGCTTATATTTCACCCTGTATTGGTATGCTTGTACTCTCAGCATCCATCTCTCTATACAGGCTGATGGTTTAGATCTTGGAGCATATATATACTCCAAAGGCTTCTGATCTGTAATAAGTTTAAATTCTCAGCCATATAGGTATATATAAAATTTTTCTATTATTCTTCTTTCACTTCCTTTATACAGGCACAATTCTGCTGTAAATTCTCCCAGAACATCCAGTGGTTTCTTTGAAATGCATGGAAAAAGCTGTTTGTTAGCCTTTCTTGAGCTACATTTAATTTTCTTTGCTTCCAGATACTTCCACAGCTTACCATCAATGATATTACATGATCCTCTGGTGTCAATCAAAAGACTGATATCTGGTACTCCTCCAAGAGTTACCTGTATGTTCATATCATCAGGAAAGAATCCCTCTTCACAGGTGAAAGCATATTCCTCAGCTTCATGAGTTATATCTGGTTCATCTACCAGGTTCACCTTAGACTGTCTCTGACTTTTCTTTTTCAGGCCTTTACTTTTGCAACATCTAGCAAAATGGTCATATTTATGACACAAATTGCATTTTTCCCTTTAGCAGGACACTTTTTATCCTTTGCAAAGTGGTTAGTGCAACCACATTGGTAACAAGTGTTTCCTTGGCTTCCTGGATGACCTCCTTGATGGCTCCCTCTTCTTGGAGTCCATGATCCTTTCTGTTCAGTGTGCTTCTTGACTACATTTACATTACTCATACCAGCACCATACTGCTGATTCTCAATAGACTTTGCTTGTGTATCGGCAGCTTCATAAGCTCTTGCTATTGTCAATAAGTTGTTTAAAGTTAGGTCACTACCTTTTTCTAAAAATTTTCTCCTCCATATTAGATGAACATTTATCAACAATTTGATCTCTGATGTGATTGATCATCTGATGTATCTCCAAAGTTACAGTGTTTAGCCTGTTGTTTTAACTTAGTGGAAAATTGATCAATTGTCTCTCCCTGGTTTTGAGTCATTTGTCTTAGCAAGTGCCTTTCATATGGAGTATTAACAGATGGTTTGAAATAGCCATCAAGAGCGTCTAAAGCAGTGTTGTAGTCTTCATCATTACCTGTATCTGTCAATGTCTCAAAAATATCCTGAACAACAGATCCAGCACAGTGTAGCAGAAGAGCACATTTCTGTTTTGCACTATCAACTACTTTTGCAGTCACGAAAAATTTAAATGATCTCATCCAATTATTCCAGCGTGTACAGAGACTTGTTGGATCACCAGTACAGTCAAAATTTGAAATATTTCCAAGTTCAATGTTTTAACTGCATTTTCTGCAACAGGATCTGCATGTTCCTCCTCCTCAAACATAATCAATGAGTGGCTCAATTCCACAAAAAACAGAAATTAGTTGCCTTCAAGATTTACTGGTTACTGTGTACACACTTTGTACACACATTCTCTCTCTTCACTGAAATAGAGTCCTCTGATGAAAAGATTTATGACTTCCTATGAAGCAGGTCCTACACAGTTTACACCCAGGCAGTAATACACTGATGACTCTTCACAGTTACAATTTCTTAATTGTAGTGTTTTATTCACAGTTGATGTCCTTTGTTAAAATTTAACTTTAAATTTAAACAACTCTTTTACCCACTTTATAAGTGAAATATATATCATAAGATTCTATGTATCATTCTCGTCGCCATTGTAATGTTTTCAGATCTAAATTGAATCAATATTTGTAACTAAATTATTTATTAACAAATATGTACAGAACTTGAAACTGGCTCACGGCCATGACATGTGCTTCCTTCACACACATACACAGTGTGAAAGCAATCAACCTGCAATGATTTCATATCAGTCAGTTTGGACCAGTCCGTGTAATGAACTCTTCCTCCTAAAATTTTCTCCAATCCCTTTTCTCTTCTTATTCTTGTCCAATCACATTCATTCTTTCTTCAGTTAGCTTGCTTCAACACATCTCCTTGTGATTATGCATACAGAGTTTGAGCAGCATGCATCTAAAAATATAAAATCCCCTTCCTCCCCTTTACTGTGTGAGGGTTATTTTATGTTATTTTAGATTTTATACAGTTTTATATGTTACACATGTGTGGGGCATTTGTGTTTTTGTCTTTAAACCACATCTTGTTTACTCTTATATGATATGAACTAACATGTTAGAAATTAATAAAAATAGTATGCCCAATTCTCATCTTTTATTCTCGTTAACTCTTGTTCTCTCAGCACAGCTACAATACTGACTGAGTAGTACAATATACTGTTTTATTACATTATCAGAGCTAGATGTGATACACTAAGACATTATACTGGTTTCACTTGCACATGCATTTGGGCCTGGAGAGGTACCCTATTTTAAGGTGACCTTAAACTCCTAATAATAAAGAATTTATGGCAATCTTTGGGTCAGAAATTTGACTTTTGGCCACTTAATGGACTCTAGGTCAAACGATATATGGCTTATCTGGTTCACATTTTACCTGGGAACACATTAATATAATCTTCTCACATATGTCAAAAATCAAGACTTTATGGTAAGATGAATATGGTGTTTGAGCCCCATAAATACCCTACTTAGATTTCTTTTTGACATTTTTCACATATTTTTCGCTTGTGACTTAAAATTGGTAAGTATTATAACTCTAAAACTGAAATAGATATAGCTTTAGTGAGTAATCTTTATCTGTGCAAAAATTAAAGTCTGTAGCTTTAATTTTAATGTCACCTTAAGGTCACTAAAAACCAAATTTATGGACTTCATTCAAACTTATTCATCAAAACTTAGAAATTAGAATTTGTTTCTCAAATTCTCCCATACACAAAGAAATAGTTTTTAGTTTACAAGTTTACACTGAAAACTCGTACACATACTGACTATACAGCTAAGAAAAAGACACAGTTCTTTCTCTTGACATGTATGAGTGCTTCTTGACTACCAAATATCTGTGTGCATGTTTGAAAAGATATCATGCAAATTTGAGCCTTAAACAAGGCTAAGTACACCACACAATTTGGCCTTTTTTTATAAAGTTGTGTGCTGGAGTATTTCATGTATCATTTTACTTGATTTTTGTGCAACCATGCAAATTTTTTAAAGCTTGACTAAACAAAGTAGTACAAACGTTGTGGGTCAATTTTAATTTAAGGAATAGATTAATTGGTGCAGTGTTTAAGGATGTAATATTTTCTTCACTGATTTGTTTTTTTATATGTATCCATAGATCTAAGGATGCAAATTTGAACTTAAGAAAATGTGCCTAGACAGAATGTTTAATTTATGACTATGAAAACTTTTTATCCTACAACTGAATTTACTTTGTGCTCATGTATCACGTTATACACGGATATAGCAATGTGGGTTCACTTGTCACTAGCATCTAGTAATGTAAATAAGAACACTCATAGAACACAAACCTCTGCCATGTGATATCTAACTAGAAACTGCCTTGATTTGACCCAGTTTATCCCCAGGCTTGAAATGGCAAACTTTAAAACTATTGCAAAAGTGATTATAACTCACTTATTATTGCTCCTGGAGGTTTGCAATATGTTAACCACCTACAGGAAATAATGGGCTAGGAATCTTCTGATGTGGTCTGATTTGACCTTTGGCCCCTCCTTCAAGATCAAACGAGTATAGCAAAGGTTAAAAGTGCTTATAACTCGCTTATCATTGGTCCTAGAGATTTGAAATGTAAACTAACCTGTAGGAAATCATGGGCTAGGAATCTTCTGATGTGGTCAGATTTTACCTTGGGGCCCCTCCTTCAAGATCAAACAGGGATAGCCAAAGTTAAAAGTGCTTATAACTCGCTTATTATTAGTCCTAGAGGTTTGCAATGTGAACACAACCTATAGGAAATCATGGCCTAGAAATCTTCTGATGTGGTCAGATTTTACCTTGGGCCCCTCCTTCAAGGTCAAATGAGGATAGCCAAACTAAAAAGCGCTTATAACCCGCTATTATTGGTCCTAGAGGTTTGCAATGTGAAGCCAACCTATATGAAATCATGGGCTAGGAATCTTTTGATGTGTTCAGATTTGACCTTGGGCCCCTCCTCTAAGGTCAAACGAGGATTGTCAAAGTTAAAAGTGCTAATAACTCACTTATTATTGGTCCCAGAGGTTTGCAATATGAAACCATCCTATAGGAAATCATGGGCTAGGAATCTTCTCATGTGGTCACATTTGACCTTGGACCACTCCTTCAAGGTCAAACGAGGACAGCCAAACTTAAAAGTGTTTATAACTTCAGGAATTTTCAGCCTCTATGTCTTTTATTATTGCTTCTACAGGTTTGCTATGTTCAGAGATACACCACCAGCATGCAATAAAGTGTGCGGCGTAATTTTAGTTTGTTGTGCTCATTCAAACCCACATATTTTGTTTACTTGTTACATTTTCTATCTCTGCAATGCGATGCGATTTGGTGGAGATTGAGCAATCCTGGGTTTTTTCTACAATCGACTGAATTGCAATTCGAAGAAGATTACTTTACGATTGACTTAAATTTGAATTACAATTGCAAAGATTGAGTTACGGTTTGAAAGATTACTCGTGATTCTTAATAAGATTGATGTCCAATCAGTGTAAAAGTGTTAGGTTCAACTTATGATGAATCTAATTGTAAAAGATTGGCTTCCGATCAGTTTACGTTTGCAAATTCCTGGAAACAATCACTGTATGATCCATTTATTAGCCCCCCTTTTGGGATCTTGGTAATAAGTGTATGCAATCGTGAAACCATCCTATGTTAATCACAGGTCAATCTGTTTAATCCTAAGTCAATCGCATAACAATCCTATACATTGCAAACCCAATATTTGCCTTTGGGATGGCTTCTTTGGACAATCAGATACTCTCTTTGCATTTTTACACACAATCTGGTTGTTTAAAACGCAATCATTTTGAAATTGCTGCTCAGGGGAAAAAGGTTTACGATTGACATGTTAACAATTGTAAAATAATTGAAAAATTGTAATAGGACTGACTTAGGATTGGAAAGATCGACTTACGATCCACCTGCAATTGACATACGATTGTAAAATCAGATAAGAATCATGGATTTTTACAATGATTGCAATCCATTTGCAATCAGGAAAATTATGGATTCACATAAGATTGTATAGTATTATGTTGTAAAAATTGACTTACGATCAATCCAATTGTAAAAGATTGACATGTGATTACTTATCGCAATTTCATTGGCCGTATAATCACGAAGGTGGAACAGCCCTATTACAGCACCAACAAGATATTATGGTTCCCTGCGTGATCATGTATACATCAAGAAAAAACTGTACCTCCATCAATTTGCCAGACACATGTTATTAAATAAGCAATCAGTGCCCGTGAACAGGCTCTGTGTCAGCTGACTTTGTCTTTTTTAAGCTGCAGAGTGCAAGTAAAAGTAGAAAAGGATTGTACCTCAAATGGGTATTGCTCTGCTATGTAAAGAGGTGCTGTTCTGCAATTTCATGTTATAGCTGGCCCAAATGTAGATTAAAAAAATATTTTTTTCTAAATGCCATAATTTTCAAGCTAAAAGTAACTACTCAACACTGAAAACCTGAAATTAGCTATTCCTCAGCTATGTAACAAGCTGCATATCGGCAATTTTACTATGTTACACCTGACTCAAAAGTAGATGAATACTATAAACAAAATATTTTAAATGCAATAGTTTTCAAGTTACAAGTCATTTAGTATTTTTATTCAACAGTGAGACCTGAAATTAGCTATTGTTAAGCTATGCAATGCACTACACCTATACAATTTTACTCTGTTACAGCTATCCCAAAAGTAGGCTAATAACATATTTTAACAAAATATTTTAACTGCAATAGTTTTCAAGTTACAAATGATTTACTCAACAGTGAAAAACTCAAGTAGCTATCATTCAGCTATCCAATAAGGTTTGTGTCTGCAATTTTACTATGTTATAGCTGATCCAAAAGAACATGAATAACTTAAATAATTCAACAAAATACTCTAAATGCAATGGTTTTCAATTTACGAGTAATTTTACCCATTATGGAAGGTACTGAAAAGTCAGATAGTAGCTATTACTTACTTAGCTATTTGGATAGACTCCCAAGTTACTCATCGTCTTGTTTTTATGGAAAAAGTAGGTAAATAACATATTTCAACAAAATTTTCTCTAAGTGCAACACTTTTCAAGTTATAAGTGATTTACTGCATGAAGTAATAAATTTTTTAATGCATTAAAAACTTAATTTAAAAATTCACAAAAAAAAAAATAATTGAAAAAGATCCAGGCCTGATACCCACAAAAGGGGACCTACTTGTAGACTAGTACATATATCGAAGATAAGGGAAAAATCCCTTCAATAGTCAATGAACAAGTTGTGATAAGGTGTTGTTAGGGCTGCAAGCGAGCCCGAAAATGCACCTCAATTCCTCGTTTTGAAAGAACCGACTCAGACTCGGTTAATCGCTTGATTATCGCCCACAGAATAAACTGCATCATATTTTGACATACCTTATAAAATAGTTGAAAGGCACACAACAGGAAAGAATTTTGATAATTTATTGAATTTTGAGTAAAAGATGCAAAAATACAGGAAACTTTGCCCATTTTTATACTGTGAGATTTGAGGTGTCTTCGAAATATGTTATACTAAAATGCAATCTTACAAAAATATTGTTACACAAGCAATTAAAGCTTGCAAATATTTAAAATATAAAAAACTGAAACGGAAACACCTTATATTAGTAAAATATAAAAATATATTGATATATTTAAAGCAAAAAATTTAATTTTGTAGTAGATTTTACGTCTATTTTTAGTTATTTTCGAATACCCGGTTCACTTTTTATGCCTTGAATATTAAACTGAATTGTTTCATTTCCGAGTAACTGAAGAATCGTTGCAGCCCTAGATTTTCACACTTTGGGTGTGGGTACCTCTGTTCTAATGGCTCAGGAGAACAGATGAACAGACAGATCTGCATGCCTCGAACAATTTATCATCTTTGATCTTTTAAAAGTTACAGTATGTGTCTAGGCCTTGTAGTTTTGGAGGAGAAGTTATTCACGCGGACACGGACAGGTATGTCGCAGAGTGATGAGATAATGTCAGCTGAATGACAAGTTAGCTGACATTAAAACAAGGCTAAAAAGGTTCACTAATAAGTAATTGAGAAAATCTGGATTATTATTATTATTATTTTGTATCCAGACAGTGATCCAGATCAGTCAAAATTTAATGGGATCTAAGTCAGACTGTGACCCAGCTTATGACTTTTTAAAGAAAGATCCAAAGAAATAGTATTTGTGTAATATGGTTGACAAACAGAAAAGCGGTCATGAAAATAATAGCACCTTATTGGAGATAATAAATGTGTATACCAGTAAAATACAACTGGTTCATTACATCCTGGTGAATGAAAAAGATAGAAACAGTATACATGCTTCTTTTTACAAGCACACACATATATATTCATCAACTAAATGTGGTTTGGGTTTGATAAGTTTATAGTTTCTGAGTTTGCTTTCTTTTAGTACTGGAAACACATTTTAAATGAGAGAGCAGTCATTTACAACCACAAGACACATGCAGATGATGGGCTATTAATTACATGGTCTTCAGATAACATAAACACTTGCCATGGGGGAACAGATAAGCCCTCCCTCAGATTTGAGGGGTTGAGATGGTATAATTCCTAGGACTGTATACAGAGAATCAAAGCAAAAACATTTTATCACACAACAGTGAGGTTGGGGGGTTTCTGGTTTTTCTTATCTGTACCCTACTACACAGAACATTGGACCTGTGACTAAAGTAATTAGATAACACAGCAGGGGTGGAGGTGTGGGGTTTACCCTTGCTCAATTGATAAAATTAAAAAGATTCGAGACACCTTTAAATACACCCGATCTCAGGTTCTTCATCCAGACAAGGAGCCGCCGACTTTCTGTTCCTTTCAAGCTGTCACTGAGACTGAAGTCCTTAAATTTATCAAGGAATCCCCTTCTAAAACTTGCTCCCTTGATCCATGCCCCACTCACATTGTGAAACAATGTATTGACATTCTTCTCCCTTCATTGACTAAACTAGTTAACTTGTCCCTCAAAAACGGCATTTTCCCTAATCCTTTCAAACAGGCTATTGTCACTCCCCTCCTCAAAAAGTCCACCCTTTCAAAAGAGGATTTGAAGAGCTACCGACCAGTGTCTGGTCTTAGCTTCTTGTCAATATTGGTCGAGCGAATTGTGGCTGCCCAAATTAGATCTCACATGGATTCTCATGATCTTGGTAATACTTTCCAGTCAGCCTACAAGGTAGGGCACTCGACAGAAACTGCCTTGCTGAGCATCAAAAATGAGATTCACTTATCTCTGTCCAAGGGCATGCCTACAGCACTAGTGCTACTCGACCTGTCTGCGGCATTTGATACTATCGATCATGACACACTCCTATCCTGTCTGTCGTCTAGATTTGGTTTTGCTGGATCGGCATTAAAATGGTTTAGATCCTATCTCCAGGATCGTTTTCAGTCAGTCAAGATTGGTTCTACACACAAAATCTGGGCGAGTATTTTAACAACTATTTTTCTGGTTGATCAGTATTTTAACGGCTGAAAAATATTGACAACTTTTTTAACAAGCAAATTCCTGGTCAAATTATTGCGAAGTTTACCACTGGAAATGCTTGACAAAATGTCTGTAATGTTCAACATTTTACTAGTATTTTGCTTGTATTCTCAATCTTTTTAAGTACCAGTATTTTAGTTGTCATTTCACAATGTTATTTCTTGAATTTTCCCAGCATTCAACAGTGTGACGTCACATGTCACCTGTAACGCCATTTTTAGATCAATGTGTGTTCATCAGTTTTACCAGGTAAATCCATTTGTATCAAAATATATACAAGCCATCTTCTTTTATTTACTATGTAACATTAACAATTTATTGTTCTAGCATTTGTAGGACCATATTTCATGTGTTAAAATTTAGTGCAATTAGGTTTAGATCAGTGAAACAAATAAAGTAAACACTTTATTGGTACCAGAAGTGTGTGAAAAACTCACATTTCTGTTACTTGGTGCCAATAATTTTATTTATATTCAATTCTGTGATATGTTGAGAGTTTATACACTGTTTTTTGGTTCATTTGAGTATAAATTCACGGCAATTTCGAGCGTGTAATTAACGCAAAATCGCCGATTTTTTAACGTGAATTTGCTGATTTTTGAGCATTAAATTCACTGTTATTTGACTCCAAATTGCTATTAATGGAATATTAATCAGTTATTGACCTCATATTTGTTGTTTTAACTGATTTTTGAGGTAAATTGCTGCATTATACAGTGTATGAGGCTTCGACAAGTTGAATTGGACTGTGTACTGCTGGTCCACTGTTGTCAGAATTAGTGGATAATTTAAATATTCTGATTAAAACAGTGCATTTGTCTTTCAAAAAATTAATTTGAAAGAATTTTGAATTTGTGATATATTTTGATTGAAAAATTATAATTTGAAATAATTTTGAATTTGTGATATATTTTTGTTAGTGAATAATATTTCGTGTTCACCATAATAGTACTGAGGTGCATTGGACTTTGATTGGTGAATAATATTTTAACATTCACTGCACTATTGGTATAATTAATATTGGAATACACCAGTGAATATTTAACATCCAGTCCATGTATTTTATGTTGAAATTTAAATATACTGGTGAATATTTCATAGTGTATTAATTTGAATTTTGATACATATTTAATGCACTAAATTTTGAGACTTACGCCAGTGAATGATATTGATGAAATTCAATTTTTCATTATATTTATGCACTGAAATTTGACGGTGACGCCAGTGAATGTTACTGGTGAACTATAATTTTCATTGAATTTATTCACTGAATTTTGACGGTGATGCCAGTGAGTGTTACCGGTGAAATTTCTTTTTGATTGAATTAATGTACTGAAAATTGACGGTGACGACAGTCAGCAATACTGTTGTAAATGTCAATTTTAAATTTTTAATATTATATGTTGAAGTGAAATATTGACTGACGGCAGAGAATATTATTTGTGAAAAATTATATTTTGACTTGTATTACGAGTTTCTGTAGTTGACTTTTCACTGAATAATAGTAAAATTTGGTGGAAACTGATATAATTGGCAATATTTGGAATTTTGCCAGATTTTTTTGTTCAAGTAAATTAATTTGTCAGTAAAAAAAAAAAAAAAATTATTTAATTACATTGTAAAGAAAATAGATTTCCAGTAATTAAGCGTCCCTTGAAAAGGGGACGCTTATTGGTTTCACCCCTGGTTTTCAGTCAGCCGCCGCCGCTGCCGCATTATGACCTCCCTTGAATATCTCCCTTGTTATTAGGCATATCCAAATGATATTTGGCAGTGTTCTTCTATAGGCGTGGGAAAATTTTTTGACAGGCATAAATTTGACCTTTGACCTTTATCAAGGTCACATCAAAAATTAAAAAAAAAAATTTACTTCCTTTTTACTAGATTTCCTCAGAAAGTACTGGGTGTGGGTCAACCAAATTTGGTATGTACATTCCTGAGGGAAGAATCTAGGGCCCAGTCGATATTGGGATCAATCGGGCCATAATTGACCGATTGACGGGCGATTGATTATAAGTTCATAAAATTTTGCTAAGATTAAGCCTTGAACTCGCTTATTATTGGTCCTAGAGGTTTGGGATGGTATACCAACATATAGGAAATCATGTGCTGGGAATCTTCTGGTGTGGTCAGATTTGACCTTGGGCCTCTCGTTCAAGGTCAAACGAGGAAAGGCAAAGTTTAAAGTGCTTATAACTCGCTTATTATTGGTCCTAGAGCTTTGGGATGGTATACCAACATATAGGAAACCATGGGCTGGGAATCTTTTGGTGTGGTCAGATTTGACCTTGGGCCTCTCCTTCAAGGTCAAGCGAGGATAGCCAAACTGAAAAGTGCTTATAACTTGCTTATTATTAGTCCTAGAGATTTGGGTTGGTATACCAACATACAGGAAATCATGTGCTGGGAATCTTCTGGTGTGGTCTGATTTGACCTTGGGCCCCCCTTCAAGGTCAAACGAGCATAGCCAAACTTAAAAGTGCTTATAACTCGCTTATTATTGGTCCTAGAGGTTTGCGATGGTATAGCAACATATAGGAAATCATGTGCTGGGAATCTTCTGGTGTGGTCAGATTTGACCTAGGCCCTCTCCTTCAAGGTCAAATGAACATAGCCAAACTTAAAAGTGCTTATAACTCGCTTATTAGTGGTCCTAGAGGTTTGCGATGGTATACCAACATATAGGAAATCATGTGCTGGGAATCTTCTGGTGTGGTCAGATTTGACCTTGGGCCCATCCTTCAAGGTCAAATGAGCATAGCCAAACTTAAAAGTGCTTATAACTCGCTTATTAGTGGTCCTAGAGGTTTGTGATGGTATACCAACATATAGGAAATCATGGGCTGGGAATCTTCTGGTGTGGTCAGATTTGACCTTGGGCCCCTCCTTCAAGGTCAAACGAGCATAGCTAAACTTTTAAGTTCTTATAACTCGCTTATTATTGGTCCTAGAGCTTTAGAATGGTATACCAACATGTAGGAAATCATGGGCTGGGAATCTTTTGGTGTGGTCGGATTTGACCTTGGGCCTCTCCTTCAAGGTCAAACAAGGATAGCCAAACATAAAAATGCTTATAACTCGCTTATTATTGTTCCTAGAGTTTTGGGATGGTATGCCAGCATATAGGAAATCATGTGCTGGGAATCTTCTGGTGTGGTCGGATTTGACCTTTGGCCCCTCGTTTAAGGTCAAACGAGGATTACCAAACTGAAAAGTGCTTATAACTCGCTTATTATTGGTCCTAGAGGTTTGTGATGGTATACCAACATATAGGAAATCATGGGCTGGGAATCTTTTGGTGTTGTCAGATTTGAGCTTGGGCTTCTTCTTCAAGGTCATACGAGGATAGCCAAACATAAAAGTGCTTATAACTCGCTTATTATTGGTCCTAGAGCTTTGGGATGGGATACCAGCATATAGGAAAATGTGTGCTGGGAATCTTCTGGTGTGGTCAGATTTGGCCTTGGGTCTCTCGTTCAAGGTCAAACAGGCATAGCCAAACTTAAAAGTGCTTATAACTCGCTTATTATTGGTCCTAGAGGATTGGGATGGTATACCAACATGTAGGAAATCATGTGCTGGGAATCTTCTGGTGTGGTCAGATTTGACCTTGTGCCCCTCGTTCAAGGTCAAACGAGTATAGCCAAACTTAAAAGTGCTTATAACTTGCTTATTATTAGTGCTAGAGGTTTGGGATGGTATACCAACATGTAGGAAATCATGGGCTGGGAATCTTCTGGTGTGGTCAGATTTGACCTTGTGCCCCTCGTTCAAGGTCAAACGAGTATAGCCAAACTTAAAAGTGCTTATAACTTGCTTATTATTAGTGCTAGAGGTTTGGGATGGTATGCTAACATATAGGAAATCCTGGGCTGGGAATCTTTTGTTGTTGTCAGATTTGACATTGGGCCTCTTCAAGATGAAACAAGGATAGCCAAACATAAAAGTGCTTATAAGTCGCTTATTATTGGTCCTAGAGGTTTGGGATGGTAAACCAACCTGTAGGAAATCATGTCCTGGGAATCTTCTGGTGTGGTCAGATTTGACCTAGGCCCTCTCCTTCAAGGTCAAATGAGCATAACCAAACTTTAAAGTGGTTGTAACTCGCTTATTATTGGTCCTAGAGGTTTGGGATGGTAAACCAACCTGTAAGAAATCATGGGCTGGGAATCCTCTGGTGTGCTCGGATTTGACCTTGGGCCTCTCCTTCAAGGTCAAACAAGCATAGCCAATCTTAAAAGTGCTTATAACTTGCTTATTATTGATTTGGGATGGGAAACCAACATGTAGGAAATCATGGGCTGGAAATATTCTGGTTTGGTCGGATTTGACCTTGGGCCTCTCCTTCAAGGTCAAACGAGCATAGCCAAACATAAACATGCTTCTACTTTGCAGCTGAAAACACTGTCAGCTGATACAGAACCTGTTCATAGGCACTGATTGCTTTTTGTGTTTTAAGGTCACTCTTGTGACCCTAACATGGTCCTTTTCAGGAGAATTTCTCTTCACCAATAACATTTACCTCTTCACATTGGTCCTTTAGCATTTCATATAAAACTTGAAAGCTGTAGGGATGCTTTGTTTTTGTGTACAAAAACTTTTGTCTAGTTTGAAGTAAATTTGTTTAGAATACAAAAGTAAACTTTTTGAAAATATATTCCTTTGACAGTATTTTGTATGTATTACTAACCTAGTTAAATCATACATGCTTTTGGATCATTGAGTTAAAAATTTCAAATTTATTTTGCAATTTTTGATTTGATTTTGCTATTTAAGTTTATAGTTAAGTTGTTCAGCGATTTCAGATCATCTGTTCAACAAAAAACACTATTTATACAGGTACTTGTAAATTTGTATTGCAAATTAACTTAAATTTATTTCATTGAAATTTATTTATTTATGTCATATAATTGATAGGGACGTCACGACTCCAAATATTTCATGTCGACTAATCGGTAAATACTATTCGTGTCGACACCGAATAGCCGTCGAATTTATAAAATAACCAAAAATCTTAAGTTTCATATTGTAAAAAGCATTGAAAACGATAAATAAGTGAAATAAAATGAAAATATGTGTATACAATATATAACGTTTAATAAAATTGACATTTTCCTGCAACTTTTGCTTCGTTTATTACAGACAGGAAGTGGGCGATATAAGAGGTATATGGTACTTCCGGTTTTAGGTGAATGCATAAACAGTGCAAAAAACGTGGCTGTTTCTGGATTTCAGCTTATTTTATGTGACAATATGGACATATTTCATAGATTCAGACCTTCTGCCATCTTTTACACTACATTAGACGATTATTCCAACTTTAAAATATGAATCGGTAAATAGCATTATTCTAACCGTTGTCGATTAGTCGGTTAGTCGTGACGGCCCTAATAATTGATACAGGAAACAGAAATATTTCATGCAAATGTTAATATTTTGATGTGCATGTAGCTTCTCAGTGAAAATTTAGCAATTAAATTAGAAATAACTTTAGATTTATTATCTCCCGCCGGCCGATAGGCCCGGTACGGGAGATTATAAAATGCCCTCTGTCCGTGCGTGCGTGCGTCCGTTCGTCACGTTTTTACAAAAGCCTTTCTATCTCTAAAACTATTATAGCTAGAGCTTCCAAATTTGCAGGATACATTCATCATTGGAAAAACTTGCCAGGGAATCTTTTTCTCCTGATTCTGAAAAACAAGATGGCTGCCACGGGTGTTAACAAGATGGCTGCCGTGGATTTTTTTCTACTTTGAGTAAAGGACTCATAACTCAAAAAGTATTGCAGTTACACTTTTTTCATGAAATATGTTGTTCAGCTACTTTGTCCTTAGCTATAAGATGGTACATAGTTTGGGGTTCTATTGCATGCCATAAGTGAGTAATAGCTATTTTCTCATTTGTAGCTAAATAACAGAAGAAGTAAATGTCAAATATCTTCAAAAGTATTAAAGTTAGGGAAATCTTTTCAAATATGTTGTACATCTACTTTTTGGTAAGCTATCACATAGTAAAGTTTCAGACCTGTTGCACCTTGGATAGCTGAGTAATAGCTACTTTGAAATTCTGACTGTTGAGTAAAGCCATTGTAACTCCAAAACTATTGCAGTTAGAGTATCTTCCTAAAATATGTTGTTCAGCTACTTTGTTCTAAGCTATAAGATGGTGCATAGTTTGGGGTTGTATTGCATGCCATAAGTGAGTAATAGCTATTTTCTCATTTGTAGCTAAATAACACAAGAAGTAAATGTCAAATATCTTCAAAAGTATTAAAGTTAGGGAAATTTTTTCAAGTATGTTGTCCATCTACTTTTTGGTAAGCTATCATATAGTAAAGTTTCAGACCTGTTGCACCGTGGATAGCTGAGTAATAGCTACTTTGAAATTCTGACTGTTGAGTAAAGCCATTGTAACTCCAAAACTATTGCAGTTACAGTATTTTCCTAAAATATGTTGTTCAGCTACTTTGTCCTTAGCTATAAGATGGTACATAGTTTGTGGTTCTATTGCATGCCATAAGTGAGTAATAGCTATTTGCTCATTTGTAGCTAAATAACACAAGAAGTAAATGTCAAATATCTTCAAAAGTATTAAAGTTAGGGAAATTTTTTCAAGTATGTTGTGCATCTACTTTTTGGTAAGCTATCACATAGTAAAGTTTCAGACCTGTTGCACCTTGGATAGCTGAGTAATAGCTACTTTGAAATTCTGACTGTTGAGTAAAGCCATTGTAACTCCAAAACTATTGCAGTTACAGTATTTTCCTAAAATATGTTGTTCAGCTACTTTGTCCTTAGCTATAAGATGGTACATAGTTTGTGGTTCTATTGCATGCCATAAGTGAGTAATAGCTATTTGCTCATTTGTAGCTAAATAACACAAGAAGTAAATGTCAAATATCTTCAAAAGTATTAAAGTTAGGGAAAATATTTCAAGTATGTTGTCCATCTACTTTTTGGTAAGCTATCACATAGTAAAGTTTCAGACCTGTTGCACCTTGGATAGCTGAGTAATAGCTACTTTAAAATTCTGACTGTTGAGTAAAGCCATTGTAACTCCCAAACTATTGCAGTTATAGTATTTCCTAAAATATGTTGTTCAGCTAATTTGTCCTTAGCTATAGCCAATTTTTCTCAAATAACTCATTCATCTACTTTTCGAAGAGCTCTCACATGGTGAAGTTTCAGATCCATAGTTAATTACTCACCTACTCAAAATGAGTAAATGCGAATTATCTCTAAAAGTATTGCAGATAGAGCGATAAAGTGTATTGGGAGGTAATAGGAAACCATATGTGGAGAGTTAAAATAACCGGTCAGTTTTCCCCCGACCCCTCGTTAAAGCCATTGTAACTCCCAAACTATTGCAGTTATAGTATTTCCTAAAATATGTTGTTCAGCTAATTTGTCCTTAGCTATAGCCAATTTTTCTCAAATAACTCATTCACCTACTTTTGGGAGAACTTTCACTTGGTGAAGTTTCAGACCAGTAGCCAATGATTCACCTACTCAAAATGAGTAAATGCTAATTATCTCTAAAAGTATTGCAGATACCCAATTTTAATCAAATAACTCATTCCTTTACTTTTGGGACAGCTTTCACATGGTGAAGTTTCAGACATGTAGCTAATTATTCACCTACTCAAAATGAGTAAATGCTAATTATCTCTTAAACTATTGTGGATACCCAATTTTTGTCAAATAATTCATTCATCTACTTTTGGGAGAGCTTTCATATGGTGAAGTTCCAGACCAGTAGGTAATTACTCACTTACTCATAATGAGTAAATGTGAATTATCTCTAAAAGTATTGCAGATAGAGCGATAAAGTGTATTGGGAGGTAATAGGAAACCATATGTGGAGAGTTAAAATAACCGGTCAGTTTTCCCCCCGACCCCTCGTTATGGGTCAAACTGGGGTCATAAAGTAGCCGATTTTGAGTTTTTGGCTTATTTATACCTTCAGAATGTATTAAGAGGTATTGGTAATTTTTTGTGTATTTCTTCCTATTGAAACTGGGGTGAGACATGGTACCTTAAAACCCAAGATTGGTTGGGTCCAGCAGTGTTCCGGGGTCTAATAATGAATGTCAAGAACCCAAAAATTTATCGTGTTAGCAAAACAGCACTAGTAATCACCACAGCCTCACTTTCAATTCGCATCTTTTATTTCCTACCCACATGTAAACAAACATTTTTAAAATACAAATGGACATATCTATATGTGATTATTGAGGAACATTTTTTAAATACAACTGGACATATCTATATATGATTATTGAGGGTATGTTAAATAACACGTTACTTTGAGTAGTTAAGTGAAATTTTCCTTCAATTTTACACACTTGTATGTATGTCCCGGTTACCCGACACTGGTCAGGTTTTTGTCCAACTGGTTTCCGGGACCATATTTCTTGTCTCCTCTCACCCCTAGTTGTAACACTAGGATGTAGACTATCATTGTATCTTATTGAAAAGTAAACATGTGAAACTAATGTAATTTTTTAATTATTCAGTGGTCCGTGGTTGTACAGCATTGTTGTGCCTCCCACATCTTCTAGACGAGTGCCCAGAACTTTTGTTTGCAAAAGAAATGGTAAGTTCTATCATTTTCATTATTTATCAACCTTTCCAGGGCTTGTTTATTTTGTAATATGAATAGGATATAAATGAGGCGATTTAGCATGGGATGAGTACTTTTAAATTACATGTACCACCTAAGCCAATATATTACCCTGAATCAGAATTAATGCTGGATAATTGTTAGCCATTGAAACTTATATCAAGCATGATAAAAATACAGTACCATAAAATGCCATGTTAAATTTGAATAAAGTCTAAGCTTTGCAAGGAGGAAATATTAAGGGTGGCACATATAACTAATTTGATAAGTCTTTGAATGCATATGGTATAAAGCACAATGAACATAGCACCATGTAATGTAATAAGCTATTTTTATACAGCTTAAATTGAAAATTAGAGTGACTTTAAATTAATTTTGGACAGCAGTTGTAAATTTAGTATCTTAAAATGTAATATAAACTTAGTACAATTTTATCTCTGCCAATAAAGAATCTCAATTACAAAATAGAGCAGGTTTGAATGAATTTCAAATCTGAAATAGATGTATCGCAAAATGGCTGGCATCTTTAAACTCTTTTTCGGAGCTCTTGGCTCTGCCTTTACCAGTTAATTACATATTTAACAGAGTTGTAGGCTCGGATTACCATCTAAATTAGTGCCAGTTTTAAAATTTGCCACTGTGAACAAATGGTAGCAAACTTGTTCTTCTATCTGATTCAAGTTAACTACAGGATTGTTTTTTAAAAAAAATTAGTTCCAAAATATTTGCAATTTTACTGACCTTTTAAAGTCACCACGGATGTAACTTAATACGCTCTGTTACCCTTACCTCAAATCACCTGAACTTTCATTCTTGCTACTTAAAGCACTCTAAATGTCAGCTGATGCATAGGCCATTCTATGGGCACTGATTTCTTGTAATATTAAAACTTTATTTATGTGATCTTGGTTTACTATTTTTTGGTAAACTTAACATATTCATAAGATTTTTGACCGTGTGTAAGGTTTATACCTGTTTGAATTGGTTTAATTTTGTTTTACCCTATTTTTCAGGAGGACTCACAGAAGGCACTGATAAGCTTTAAAAGTAACATCCCATTTAAAGAATCATTCGTGAATTTGGAAAATGTGAGCATAAGATGCTCGAACATCTTCGAGGCTGTTGCTGTAGTAATTGCAGCAACCTATCTTTTTAATCTCAAGTACCCTGATGGGCTGCAAGAAACATTTAACTTTCTGGAGGTTGGACTGCTGGACTTCAAGCATGGTCAAAAGCTCAGCAAAAAAGCACAAAGTCTTTTGAAATTAATATAAGACAGTAATTTCTAATTTGGTGTGAAACCTAAATATTTTGTTACATTCTGCTTTTGTTGAAAATGATGTTAGACAGTTATTCTTTTTATTTGGTGTTAAAACCTAAATATTTTGTTAAGATTTTGTTTCTGTCAAAAACATGTGGAACAATGTTGTAGGCATTGAAAATACACAGAGGAATCCCTCTGTTTTGCGTAATTTACAAAAATTATCTTTAAAGTTTCTCTATGTGTGATTATCCATTCAGCAATTTACCAAATGATAAAAACTTCCAAACATTTTGCTTTGGAGATGAAGGCATTTTGCAAAATACCTGAATTTGATGCTATAAACAATTTTTGCTTTGCATCTTGTTTTTATTTTTGGTTATATGAACATCGAACGGTATTACAGTGCAAATACCATTGTGAGTGAAAATGATTAATAACAAAGCATTAAAATATTTGATATTACAATTGAAGAAAGAAATTGTCAATTATAAAACCTTTCAAAGCTGCTCAGTTGTGTGGTAAATGGTAAATAAATGTATCATAAGGATTACATTCTTGTAAAACTTTTAGTCAATTTGTAAAATTTACTTGAAAATGGAACTGGTTGATGCTGATGTTTGGCACACTTTTAAAATATGCATAATCTCAAAATTGTGCTTGTGCAAATTCGGGATTTAAATATAAGAGGCAATTGTGCAAAATTTAAGAATATTTTCTCACATTTGATTCGTTTGCTGATTTATTTTTTTCCAGGAACTCCAGGAACTGATTTTTCTATTCATAAATTTGACTATGATATACAGTTTTCTTAAATTATACTGCCATGTTACGCCATCCCTATATTATCAATTTCATGGTAAATATAAAACAACATCATGTCAAGGTATTTTGTTCAAATAGCAATCATGAATCAGGCCCACCTATTTTGACTTCGTAATCAATTGTATGTGGCTTATGACAGAGAGGCAACATGTATTGAAATAAAAATCATTGTGCTGGTTGATTGCAATTAGCGGGATCTTAGAGGGTGTACTCCACACACTCGAATCTGTTAATCCGAGGGATTTAGATTAATCCGAGTCTTTCACTTATTCTTCAGGTGTGCACACTATTAGAGTTCAAATTAGATTCGGAATCCGTCCGAATTAACGTAATCTGTCAATCTTTTGGATTCAGATTAGTCGGATTCGAGTGTGTGGAGTACGCCCAATGACAACCTTAATGTCGGAATATAAAATTCCAGTGTATAAAAGTACCATACATAACAGTTTATCATGAATTTAGTACTCTTTGGTGTCATTAAGCATATTCTTATTTACATGGTGTTCTTTTTTACCAAAAACAGGATTTGCTGTTAAATTAAGCCTTTGATTATCTTTCTTAATTTGCACATTAGATTAAGCTGTTTAAAGAAAGTTAACATGTTTCTTGAGAGAAATTTTGAAATTGTGCTGAATAATTTGAAATTGTTTTAACAATTTCATGTTGCCTCAGAAATTTAAGATCCAGAAATCATGCATACACAATTTTGAAATTGAGCAGATTTTGAATATACGACCAACACTGATATTGAGCCTATCTACTTCTGTTTGAGGTTTATTTTTACTGTCTCCTCTCCTTGTCAAGGAAAACCTGAAAAGGTTGGCCATTAAGTCTTATTGATAATGGTGGCATTAAAAAGGTTTTTGTTTGCAAACATTTATTTTGCATAAAAGGAATTACAATTACCTGGCTTTGAGCGAACTATTAAATTGGTGATGTGCCTAAGAGAATTGCTTATTTAGTAAAATGCATAATAATTATTTTTGCCTGTATCATCTTTGTTTTCATTGTGGATGGCATACCTGTTAACGCTATTTTTTTATTCTTTGTAATTTTCTTCAGATATGCTGAATAGTTTACCATACTATATCATTTATATATGCATATTGACATTTAGCGACATTAAATATTTGATTTTTTATGTTTAATGGACACCAAATCCATTGAAAGTGTTGAGATTTTATATAGTAATGATTGTTCATTATTTGAAAACTTATTCTTTGTAATTTTTTCAGTTGTATTGCATTTTACAATCAGGAATGTTCAGGTGATGTGTTGAGACACTGTTTGTAAGGAATGCATTGTTAAATCTGGAAAAACTTTTCCAGTTCACATGATATGTACTCATTTCTAAAATAAATATTCGAGTAATTATTGCTTTACATGTTTAAGTACAGAGAATGTGTAATGAATATACATGTGGTTCAATTTTTAAGTTTTAAATTCTATTCAGTAATTTTCCATTATTTGACAAGAACTTCTCCAAAACTTCATTCAATTTGTGTTATAGGTAATACAATTTTATGTGACATATTTTATCTGATATATTTGAGTATTATTGATGGGTAAACGGGCAAAACCCCACTCAGACAAAACCCCACTCATATTTACAGGGGAGGGCAAAACCCCGCTCAGACACAACCCCACTCAGATCTATAAAAGTGAGGACAAAACCCCACTCATCATGTAGAAAACATTCATTTATTGTGCTACAATTTTTATTGATAAAAATATACAGCCATGATACAGATATAATTATAGAAATATACATAACAAAAGATACTTTGGACCCAACAAAAATATTATTTGACATTTGATATAATTTCATAAAAATCATTTGAAGATCAAACCTTAAAACTGATTGAAATTAGGGACTCCTGCCAGTTTATGAAAACCATAAACTGTGGCTTCTTGTTACAACCAACCCTCTTATGTTTGGAAAATACATCATGGCTTCTTTTAGCATGACCAGATTAATGTTTCTATTTCAATATTAACACAAAGTGAATGCTGGGGGAGGAGTTCAATGGGGGAAAGTCATAGGCAATTAGCCTGAGTAACTACTGCCACTGAACACAAAGCCCACTTCAAATACTAGCAGATAAAAGTTTCCCTTTGATCATTAAAAACTGAGCAGCTAGTACAGTTAAACATGATGTCCATTTAAAATTTAAGACTTAACTTAATTAAAAAAAACTTCAAAATTTTTAACTTAATTATTCAAATTTTTAACTTTTTAACTTAATTATTCAAAACTTCAAAAATATGATTAGAGTGGGGTTTTGTCCTGAAATTTCAAAAAGTGAGTGGGGTTGTGTCTGAGTGGGGTTTTGCCCTGTGGGGTTTGGTCTGAGTGGGGTTTTGCCCTGGATTCTTATTGATGAGGCTTCAACTTGGGTACACAGCTAAAACTCAGTATGTATTAAGTTGCGAGATGTAGTATTATTTTTAAGATATAGAGTTTTGCTGTTACTATAACAGTACAGACAGCTATTTGCACAACCAATGCACAGGCACTTGTTAGTGTTACTATAGATGTTGTTTAGTTTTGGACTAGATAATAGTACTACTAATTTTGAACCTTGCTTGATGGCACAAATCAAAGTATATAAGGAAACAAATTAGTTACAGAGACTCAAAAGATGCCAGACTAATGTTGCATAGTGCTGACTTGAAAAAAGGTAAGGGAGTACTAAAACTGAGTTGACATGTAACTCAAACATTGTGAACATGCAGAGCTCAAACATTTTAATCAAAATTATATTCTTGAGCACAATTTATGCAACAAAATATACTTCATTTTTAATGTCAGTGCAACAATTTTGGTTTACACTTTTCTGTACAGTATACAAGTAATTTTTATTTTTGTAATTTTGTGTAATTATGTTTTTATTTCATCATAATAAAGTTTAAACCTTACTTTTTCTGTTAATTATAATGATTTATTCCTGAATCCCTGACTGTATAAAGTACAAGTAGAATAACGGTAATATGTTCTCAAATGTATGAACATTAAAAAGTTAGTCAAATTTGACTACTATTAAACTGGAAAAAAACTTGTTCTTGTGTGAATGGAAAAGTGCTAGAAAAATTTGACCATTATTTAAGTGGAAAAATTGTTCTTGTCAGTAATCCAAGTAAAATACTGGTCCCACAAAATACTTGTCGTCTTAGGCACCACTTGAGATTCTGGTCAATTTTACAAGCATTATCCTCATTTTATTAACATATTGCTGGTCACCATGACAAACTTTTATACACATGACAACTATAACATTGGTCACAAATCAAGAAATATATTGGTCATATTATTGGTCAAGGACAAGAGAATAATCCAGGTATTACCACCATTTCACTGTTCATACATAACAGTATTTCATTAGTCATCTCGACTAACTAAATCCTTGTCGTCTTAGGCACCACTTTCAACAAGCAAAATATTAGGCCGAGATTTTGTGTGTAGTCTTTCGAATTTGTTCAAATTGAAGTTTGGAGTCCCCCAAGGTTCTGTCTTAGGTCCCCTTCTGTTTTCCCTCTACACAACACCTCTGAGTCAAGTCATCAGAAAATATACCGGAGTCCGTTACCACTTCTATGCGGACGACACTCAGTTGTTCATTCACTTATCCCCTGATGATAGTCTCAAGTCTTTTGACCGTCTTAAATCATGTTTGAATGATATTCAGGTCTGGATGTCTGAAAACAAACTCAAGCTAAATCCTGATAAAACAGAATTCATAGTCTTCGGTGCCAAAGACAGACACAAATGGCTCAGTGACTCACTACCTGTCAATATCCTGGGTAATTGTCTCTCTCCCGCAGATGTGGTACGCAATCTGGGCGTTCTGTTTGATGCAAAGTTTTGTTTCACCAATCATGTTAATTCTGTTATCAAATCCTGCTTTATCAGCCTCAGGGACCTTCATCGTATCAGGAGGTTTCTTTCTGTGGATACATCAGTGGTGATTGCAAATGCTCTGGTCAGTAGTCGTTTGGATTATTGCAACTCTCTTTTTCGCAGTTTGTCATCCCAAAATGCTACAAGGCTCCAATATGTTCAAAATGCGCTTGCACGGTTTGTCACTGGTGCTTCAAAGTACACTCACATTACATCCACCCTTAGGACACTCCATTGGCTACCCGTTAGACAACGTATTATCTTCAAAACCCTAGTTTTGGTCTATAAGTACCTCACCACTGGCCAGCCTAAGTATTTTGCACCATATCTCCCCTTGTACAAATCTGCCGTGAATACAAGACGTTCCAATCCCAAAAATTTGTTCCTTCTGGTTCCCTCTTACTGTCCTTCCATCCATAAATCAAAGGTCCATTTTAACAATAGTTTTTCATATGATGCCCCTAAGTTATGGAACGATCTTCCATATGATATACGCAGTGCTCCAAATCTCTCCAGTTTCAAAAGTCGACTCAAAACCTACCTATTTCAGAAATCATTCCCACCATAGCTTCTTACTAGTGAACACCGGACCGCCTCCCTGGCAACGACTCGGAACATGTCTAATGTCTCATGATTTATGCCTTACGGATTGGATGGTGTGCCTTAGAATCCGTTGATACGGAGATTAAGCACCTGGACAACTGATTGATTGAATTGCATGCATGGTGTTTACTTCTTTAAGTCTGTTTTTTGGGGGTCAGCACTGACAACTAATTAAGGTGGGGAGTAATGAGTGGAGTTCTACAAATGTGGCTTTTCTTGTGTTTTTTCAGATTATATGACAAAGTTGTAGGAGACAGAAGCACTTGAACTGAGCATTGTGGCTTTGCTACATGATTATAGCTTCTTTATAATTAAAATATAATTATAGCTAACTTAATAAAACATTTAAAAGAAACTGATTGGATGAAATACTGAAGATGTAAATAATGTTACAATTGTTTGTTTTTACAAAGAAAAAAATTATTTCAAAATTTTACAAAAGGAATTTCAATTGAAGACATTGAATAATACTGGTCCTATTAAAAACATAAAAATGGATATCTATAGTTGGATAATATGGATTTACATATCTTGAGCAATTATAATTATATTTGATGCAAAATCATCAGAAATAGAATATTGAATATACAATGATTCATGAATACATGTCATCTTGGAAAGAATTAATTACTTTGAAGTTGTATCCAAAGTATAAAATATGCATATGGATAGTTATTGTATAATATTATTAAGAAACTATAATTATGACACACAAGCTACAATGAATCAAATAAAGAAGACAATGTAAATAACCTGATTTTACCCATTGAATTCAACCCTATTTCATGCATTCGATCCTACCAAAATCTGTTTTCAAAATCTACATGTATTTCAACAAGTGTTCACACATAAATATAACCAAATTTCAACAGTTGGTTTCAACATGATTTCACTGGTTGGATCCAACCAAAACGGTTTGCAAAATCTACACATATCTCAACCTGATTTCACCCATTGAATTCAACCAGATTTCAACAGTTGGTTTCAACATGTTTTCACTGGTTGGATCCAACCAAAAACAGTTTACAAAATCTACACATATTTCAACCTGATTTCACCCACTGAATTCAACCAGATTTCAACAGTTGGTTTCAACATGATTTCACCAGTTGGATCCAACTAAAAATGGTTTGCAAAATCTACACGTATTTCAGCCAGATTTCACCGTTGGATTCAACCTGATTTCAAAGTTGCATGCCTGCTGGGTGTATTTTAAGACATATTATCCTCAGATATGTAAAATAATAAAAATTCTTTGGTAGGATAAATATTCATGATTGTCACTTCTCTTGTTTGTACATCCGTGTTGCCATTCTGGTGTTGCCCTTAGGAGTGCATCAAGTTTGCCAGCCAGGTCATTCATTGGGGAGAACCACCTACAGACTTCAAGAGTAAATCATGATTGAAATAAAACTGGTTTGCCATCAAGTGCAAAACTTGTTTCCCATCAAGTGTTGCACTGATCATCCACGTACGTGTAATTCTCAATGAATTTTAAGCAATTTATCATTTGGCATTCTTGACTTGGACTTGACTTGCCGAATCAGAGGTGGAGTACTCAGTTGTGTTCTCTGTGTTGCGCACAGCATGGCATTTATTTGTGTTCTTCCTAATGTTGCTTGGCTATAGGATATCACAGTACATGGATGTGATTTACCATGCCACTTCATGTTATATCATAACATTTGCAATAAAGAGAGCATAAGATTATCTGTCTAGACTGAATCTGCTATCAGTATTGTCAATATTGTGATATAAATAATACAACTATTATTATCATTATTGAATCTTGTTGTTTGCATCAAAGTTTTCTGAATACGAGTTGTACATTTGAATGGTGGGCTGAAGTACTTATGCAGTCATGTAAGGTTTTTTTTCTTATTTGGACTAGAGAGGCAACTAGATGACAAGATTTAACGTTTCAGATATTACCATGTACTATATTTGATAAATGGCAGTTATACTTGTGTTTTACTCCTTACCAAGATCTCATTCACATTTTGGTCTTATACTTTTAACAATCTGAACTTCACTTTGGGTTTAATGTTACATACTTCACTTACTCCAGCTATAGGTCAAAACTAATGGGTATTTTATAACTTTTCCATACACTGTGACCAGATTATTCTCATTTACATCTTTTATACATGTGATGGATCTTTATAGATAAGCTGCCAATGGATTGAGAAAATTGCCCATTTTGACAGTTCTCTGGAGTTCCAAAATCCCTTTCTGGGAAAGACTTCCTTCAAAGGTAATTTAGAGGCAACTAGATGACAAGATTTAACGTTTCAGATATTACCATGTACTATATTTGATAAATGGCAGTTATACTTGTGTTTTACTCCTTACCAAGATCTCATTCACATTTTGGTCTTATACTTTTAACAATCTGAACTTCACTTTGGGTTTAATGTTACACACTTCTCTTACTCCAGCTATAGGTCAAAACTAATGGGTATTTTATAACTTTTCCATACACTGTAACCAGATTATTCTCATTTACATTTTTTATACATGTGATGGATCTTTATAGATAAGCTGCCAATGTATTGAGAAAATTGCCCATTTTGACAGTTCTCTGGAGTTCCAAAATCCCCTTTCTGGGAAAGACTTCCTTCAAAAGTAATTAGAATATTCAACTTGATGGTATTGCAACTAATTGTTTTTGAGCTTTATATTTCTTAAATGCTGTCCAGGAAGTTGTGTCTTGGTTGCAACCATACATTGCAACGGCAATAATCTGAACCCGACTGTATTTTAAAACATAATGTTCTCACATTTGTGGCATAATAGAAATATTTTAGTAGAATAAATATTTATAATCCCAACTGGCACGACTTTAGAATCCCCTTGACGGAAGGAGAAATATGGTAATTAATAAGGTGGAATGAAATTATGTTAATAAGGACTATTTATATCCGTTAACAGGTAGACTAGGTAGATGTGTCTTAAGTTATACTAAAGCCAAAGTAGACAAGTTGACAAGGCCTCCAAGTCGAAAAGGTTGACAAATATCAGTTAGGCTGGGTAGATATGTTAAAAAGTTGTATGGTGTAAGACGAGAACATTGACAGGGTTGACAAGGTCAACAAAATAATGTCAAAAGTTGGTAATGTGCCATCAACAGGTAGACAGTTGATGAAGTCGACAAAATAGCATAATTATACTGAGGTAACTATGGTTGACAGGTCAATCAACAGGGTCAACAAAAGTTTCAAAACAGCTACGTTTATTTCTGGACTTGTGATGGGATCCAAATATTTGTTGACCGTCCTTGACCTAGTTTACAATTTTTTGACTGGTTAACACTTGATCCTTTTTTCCGCAGAAATTGTTCAGTTGAAAGAGACTGAGAATTTGATTATTTTGTGACAAAAAAACAACACAAGGTTTCTTTATATTTACAGCTTACATGTGAACCTTGTCTACCTGTTAACTTAAGTATTATGATTACTTACACTGTTGTTTCTCATTGTTCCAGTTTTGTCCTATCCTGAAACTGGTTTGTCACTCAGATTGTTCCTGTTCAATTGCAGTCCATTTTCAGTATGATGTGATGTCCATATATAACGATATATCATGTTAAGAATGAGAAAAAAAGTGCAAGCTATCAGAATCCTGAAGTTTACAGGTAGAAAAGGTTCACATGTATCTTGTAAATATTAAGAAACTGGAGAAGCATTTTTATTTGTTCATATAATAATCAAATTTTTAGCCTATTTCAACAGAGCAATTTCTGGGCAAAAGAGGATCAAGTGTCAAACTAATCAAAAACCCAAGAAAATTAAGTCAAGGACAGTCATAACATTTGGATCCTATCACATAACCAGAACTACAGCATGTCTTACCCTCAAGTCCAAAATATTGGGTCTTTCCCAGAGGCTAGGATATATTTGGTATCAATGTGTAGAGAAATTGCTCACAGGGACGACATTTTGAACGTTTTTATTGTCACGTGAGATATTGTTAGAAGCACATCTCCCTCTGCTTCTTTGAATAGGATGCATTACCGTTAATGAAAATTTTCTATTTTAAGTGGCTCTTTTGTCATAATCTGAATCATAAAAGGTTGATTTATTCTTATATAATACTAAAGTCAAAAGTTTAATTTGTAGTTTTTGTCACATGATGGGATCCAAATATTTATTATTGACCCAGTTTTGAATTTCTTAATAGGTCAACTTGTTCCCTCTTTTCCCCAGAAATCGCTCTGTTCATATTGGCTGAGAATTTGATTATTATGTGACACAAATAACCACTTCTTGAGGTTTCATAATATTTACAGCACTTTGTTGACCTATCGACCTTACCTTTGTTGCTACTTCCACTATTTTGTCTACCTGTCTGCCTTGTACACCTGTCAAGTTCAGGATTCTGGTTATTTAAAATTGTTTTCTCCTCATTAACATAATTTCATTTTCTTTTTTCTTAATTACTATGATATCACTTCCGCCATGGGAATTCTACAGTTCATCCCCAATTTCTTATGTTCGTATAATCAAGTTGCCATTTTGGGGTCCCCTGTGGAATGATTTTCAAAAGTGATCCCACAAATAGATTTAGAGTTATGCATGCAAATATTGCATTAATTCTGCCGTTGTGATCTGGATTATCTTTAGGAGGACTTTGCAACTGAGAGATCCCATAACATTTGAAAATATAACCCCTAATCAACTATATAGTTTTCAAGTTTTGTGCAGGGACAAACAAACAGACAAGCAAATGGACATAATTACAATATCCTTGGCCCACCTCTTTGCAAGGGGAGGGATGAGCAAGGTTAAAGCTGCTTATGCCTATTTACTCTGATCAGAAAGAGTGATCCATTTTGGTGTTTTTGAAAATGAGGAAATGATTTACAAAGAAATGTATATTAGAAGTCCAAAATGATATTGCACAGTATGGCAGGACAAACTGCATTTGCAAAACTTTAGCAATTGAATATTTTTTATGTTTGCCTTGGTGAAACCACACAGTAATTGCAATTATCTAACTGACTGATGTTGTACACCATAGCAGCTGTATTATTTACTTATTGGATGGGTGATAATTAAGATAAAATCTCAATACAATTACAGGTATGTGACAGCAATGCATGCATGAAAAGAATTTCGCTTTAAACGTTAACAGTATGGGATAGCATGAAGTGGTTGGTTTTTGAACTTTTTTTAGTGCTAAGTAAAAAGTAGATCGGCTAGAAACATTATGTTTGGTAAAGATACAGAAGAAAGTGATAGCAGCAACATAAAGCAAACAATGGTTCATAACTTTCGTCTTTCAAATGTAAAATTGTACAAATTCTTTGAAAAATATCTGCACCAAACATTCATGTAGTGGGTTGATTTTTCAGTCAAAAGTACTTCTCCCATATTCATATTTTGGCCAAATCAATGTGTTTCTTGGATTTATTATACATAAAAGTTCACAAAAAATCTGCACAGAAAGAAAATAGCAATAAATCCTAGATCAATGGATTTGGTTTGTAATGTGCCATGGTGTAATTGCAGTCACGATTTTCCCTCCCATGAGAAGGGCTATAACCTTTATTTTAATGGGTGTGGCTTTTTAAAGTGTTGAAGTGTCACCAATATTATACATTTTCAGGGCTTCACATCATTTATAATCTTGCAATTGCTTTATCTATTTCATACAATAGAGTTTCAGAATCTGTAAAAAGAAAATCGTCCAGAACTTTTGTTAACTTTTTCATTTTTTAAATAAATGTACTCGGTCACTACTCGCCAGTGTATTTTGTGCTCCAGATGTTCTCCTTTATGTAAATGTTCTGAATATTTTGCAAATATTTAATGCAATTGTAGACGTCAAGTTGAGATCATTCCGGGTTGAGAATAAATTCACGTACATGTCGGCTACTAAAAAAGCAGGCCCATAAGTTATCTTGACAACAAAAAGTTGAAGAAAGTGATACTTTTCAGTGAATATTATTACACTAAAAAAAAAGAAATGACCGTTTAATTTCCTGTAAATAACCTGTTTTGTGTGATGTGTTATCATTTCCCTTTAAAATCCGTTGTTAATATGCTCGTATGATAGGACAACGATACACTTTGGGCGATAAACAAGGAAATTATCATTTCACCACGATTGAATGTCTTTCTGTTTATGAAACATTACTAGCAAAACCCCACGGATTTCCGCAAACTCCCTTTTCGTCAATAATATGAATAAAAGGGGTGTTACGTTCACCAATCCGCGATATTTGAAGTTTTTGATTGTCGAGCAGCTATATATAGTGTCATTCTACCAGTAAACTCCCATAGTTAATATTTCGCAGTGGTTAAATCACGGGACGTCCCGATATGTAACTTTCTGGCTAAATGTCAGGAACTGATTTTATTGGTTGATTTTTTATCGTTAGTTTCTATATTGTTAGAAAACCCTAAAGGAAATCCATGCATGACCTCATATCTTCTCATGAATAATATAGTGGTGGTGGACCAATTCACGCCCGTGTACCTATTCACGCCCACCCCTGAATTAATCAGAGGCAGTTATAGTTACACAATATATTACAATTGTATATGATCAATTTTATCATTATCTATAACATGGTAGATATATTTTCCCTCAAAAACTATAAACCTTAAAGAAAACTGAGGATGGGCGTGAATAGGTACATGGGCATGAATTGGTCCACCACCACTAAGGAGTTAAATGCTATGGCAGTGAGTTTTCGACTTTAAAGTATATTTAGTCTTGATAGAGGCTTTCATTTGATAAAATATTGCTAGAAAACCCAAGGGAAATCCGTGACTTCATAACATCTTATGAATATTAATAAGTTGGGTGCTATGGCTGCGAGTTCTTGAGTTTAAAGTACCCATATTTGATCTTTATTGAGTCTTTCATTTTATAAACGAAGTGGATGGGCGTCCGTTGCCGGATTTATAATATTTACAATACGAAGCTGGTTCCTAATAAATAGTGTTCACGATATGCGTCTGGTAAATAATTTGATTAAAAAAGTTCATTTCAGTTCACGTCTGGTTTAATCATCATTACCAAAACTGTCATTAATCAATGTTTTTCATATTACCCGCACATGCACACATTTAATGAAGCATTTCTACCTGTAAATGTCACTATAATTATCCAACTGAAAACACATGTTCATTTTGCGCCATCTTGATTATGTTAATGAGGTGTGTGTTGTAGCTACTTCTACCTCATAGGCGAAATTGTCTGATTGCAATTACTTGGGTGGAGAGTGATGTCAACTAGTTTTGAACACTCATGGCATTTACTCAATCATGTTTGTTAGAATGTTAGGCCATTTACTCAGTCATGTTTGTTAGAATGTTAGGGCATCCTAACTGAGTAATTACAATTACTTAATGGCAATTACTCCCATTTGGTGGGGAGAGATATGTCAACTAGCTTGAGTTGTTTTGACTTATAGGGATTAAGGATTGTCTATATAAAGCCCCAATTTTACTCACAGCATCATTCAAGCAGTTGATCTGCAACCTTACTATTCATATATCAGATATTATTCTATGCTTACTTGTGGTGGATTATTCTAAGAGTTATATTCATAGGATACGTTTTGTGATTAGTTCAGTGAAATGGCCTTTTCAATAGGAAAGGCTTGTGTCACGGAAATGTCAATATTCATGGATGCAAGCATTCTCATTGGTGGGTTTGGAAATCACCCCAGTAGCATCAACTTATTAATATTCATGAGAAGATATGAGGTCACAGATTTCCCGGGGTTTTCTAACAATATTTTGTAAAATGGAAGCCTCAATGAAGATCAAATACCTCAAACTCGAAAATTCACGGCAGTAATATCAACTCATTAAAATTCATGAGAAGATATGAGGTCACAGATTTCCCGGGGTTTTTTTAACAATATTTTGTAAAATTGAAGCTTCAATGAAGATCAAATACCTCACACTCGAGAATTCACAGCAGTAGCAGCAACTCATTAATATTCATGAGAAGATATGACAATAAAATCCGTGACAATAAAATATGGGTCCCTGACACAAGCCTATTAATTTGCGTTCACGGATCCGTGACATAAGCCTGACCGTATAATTAAATTGTTACGGGCCGTTTCATCTCCATGTGCCATTTCGACCTGGTGCACTCAATATGTGCGCCGTTTCAACACCTTTTCCTGGTGATAAAATGGCGCACCCATTTCAACACCAATCCATATATGCTCAAATAATAACATTTAGAGGTCATTTGAAGGCAAATGGCACATAACAAAAGGTTTTATCTATGGTTTTCACGTCAGGCAGGTTTTTTTTTTCTCTCAATATAACATCCAAACACAAAGACTGCCTTCAGAAGTTTCACCAGCCTGTCATATATATTTACCATACGTATATGTATTTACCATATCATAACTTGAAGTGTGATGATAAGCTAGTGTTTGAAAGCCCCTTATATGTTCATCCCATCTACCTACTCAGGCCTGTATAAAACAACGTAAATTAACCGTGTTGTAGAAACGGCGCAGTGAGCCGTTTCAACCTGGTGCTGGTGTCTAAACAGCCCGATACATAATGTTTTTAGCGATTCCATCCTTTTATTTTTATGGAAATACATAGGAATACTGTTTATGGGGGTTGGAGGCTTGCCCCCATTTATAATTCTGCTAATTTAATTTCATATTTCCTTGACAATGTCCTGCAATTATCAAATATATGGCAGATCCCGTACTGTAGTGGTCAGACTGGTTCTGAAAATGAAAACTGGTTTTCGGGACTTTGAAACCCAAAAAAATCCGGGATTTCAAAAGTGTGCAGAGATATGTTAAAAAGTTTTGTGCGAGTGTACATTCGTGATATATTTTGAAGTTTGTAAACTTCATTTACCATGAATATAAAGTGGAAATGTAAGTTATTTCTTCAAATATATATATTCTTTGTTGTTTTGACAATATATTAACCAGTAGAAAGTCTAATATAATGACATTTTCAATAATCGGTACTTAAATATTCTTTGCAGATTTCGTCATTTCTACCTAAACGAAACAAAATGCGGTATACCGGTTTACCATTCACACCACTACTGTACCGGTAAAGTAAAATTGCCCCCAATTATTAACTGAGATACATTTTGTTACATTTGTTTCAAAGCTTTATATTTTAACATATTTTTTCTATTATGTTCCGTTTTTACCGTAAACCGGAAATACCAGTGAACGCCCATTTTGTAGATACTAAGAAGCATTTGTCCTTCACCTCTAACAAAGAAAAATAAGGCGGGCATTCACTGGTAGAAAGCCACTAATATTTCTGTATTATATTGAGAACGCGTAGTTCAAAAGGCGATGCGGGAAATATATAAAGCAAAAAGACGAGAGATCTAGAAAATCAAAATACTGCACGGATCAAGAGTTTGTCGAGGATTTGATTTTTTCCTTCCAAACGCGATTCGGATAATGCTTATTGTGCTACAGGCATTATTTACGTATATTACACCCAAATATATAAAATGAAGCATACAGTGTATGGTTACTTCAAAAATGGAGACAAGTAAAACCAAATTGACAGTCAGGATTGTAACAGCAATGGGCCAGTCAAGCCGGTATTGACTCAACTGATAGAGATAGTCGACAGTACGGTATGGTAGATGGTCCAGTTTTCGTGCTAGCACTAGTTTTCATGTGTTTGCAACATACTTAACAATATCTCAGCCAATATAAAACAAAATTTCTTCAAATGAAAACTGACAAAATCTGTTGCTATTTTTCTTTAAAATGATACATTTATCGTCTCTGTAGTTGAATCAGGTATGGCCATCTGTGGTATTTTCGTGTCAATGGTGTATTTGTGCATCCAGTTTTTCATGGGTTTGAATATAAATCATACTGTAATATTCTGAAATTTGCTGGGATTAATAGTTTTATTATTGGAAAGAAGTATTTTACTTAAAATATCACAGAAAAACGATTTTACAGAGAAGTGCTGCTTGACACATTGATTTTCATGTGATTAATGGATGCTTTAACTTAAATAAGAAAATTGTATCTTTGCTGTTGTCACATGGCTCCATGCTATTAAAATAGTATATTAATCTATATAAATTACATTTTTATGAGCAATATTTTTGAAAGATACCATCCAGAGCACCTGCAAATTAACTAATTAGCATGTAACATGAAAACTCCACAGTAAATATTTTTATCTGTCAATTATTCTTGTAATAATTTTGGCTTCAAAATATGTTTTAAAACTAAAAATATTTATTTCTGTTCTGTAGCTTCGAAATATATGCAAATTTCTATTCATTAAATTAATTTGTAAGAGTAATAATGGAAATCCGACATTTTTTTAATAACATGAAAACCCCGTGGATCACCATACTTGGACATTATTTGTCAAACTCAGAGTCCTCATTTTGGGTACATGCAATAATTTGTTTGCCAATAAATTTTTATCCATGCAATGTGAGATTTTGTTAATCTTTAATTGCTTGTAAATCTGTCATAACCACTTTTTACCATTAAAACACCATTGGAAAGGTTATTGCGTAGAGTTCAACAGTTATGTCTTTTTTTTTTTTTTTTTTGTATAGTATTGTGCAAAAATTATTTAATTTTAAAGTTTCTGAAATAACTAACAGATAGCATGAAAACTGGGTCAGTAACCCTGTGACATATAACCTTTGACATGTGAAATTAAATGAATGTAACAAATATTTTTTAGCATTTTTGTGGATATTTTCTTCCTAATTCAGCATAAATAATGCCTGAAGTATTTTGTTGTTGCAGAGAACTTAATATAGACTTGTTTTGATGCAGCCAATACATTTGTTTATTGATATTAGAAAACAAAAAATTAGAAAATTAGAAATGGCTCAAAGAACAATGATTACAGGTTTCATATTTCCAGATCTATTGGAATGGTTGTATATTATCCCCCTTTTCACACACACAAAAAAAAAAACAAAACAAAAAAAACACAATAAAATGAACTAAAAATATGTATATAAGTTATAAATTGTAAAAATAAAAATTTTACATCAATGTAAAGCCTCCTATTATCAATCTTTTCAGTAAACTGTTATGCATTTAAAATATAATGCACAGAAAGTACAGCGTAAGCATAAACTATTACAGTATTTTGAAAATAATGGCCAATAAGTTATTGGCGAACATATTAAAATTAACACTTTAAGTATTATTAGTGAAGCACAGTAAACTATGTCAGTTGCAGTTAAATTATTGAGACATTGTCCTTTGCCAACTTTTCTGTTGTGTTGCAGAATATGGACCAGACAAAAGATGTACTATGCCTGGGAAGAGAAGACGAAATACACCAGCGGTGTTCCTAGGGAATCTCAGAACAAATATTCGCATTGGCCTGCTGAAAGACAACATCATAAACCTTTTTCATCTAGTCAGGATAAATTACATAAGAAAGAAGCATATTGCCATCATCAAGCGACCATATGCAACCTTCTGTTTTGTTACATTAAGAACTGATGAAGAAGCAGAATGTGCAGTGTCCAACTTTGATGATCTCTTCTATCGTGATGCAATTCCACATTACATACTGGTTAATGTAATAGAGCCTGGACTCCCTTTTAAAGTTGGCCTAAGGACAGACTTTGGAGGTTTGATGTGATTTTAGTTTTTTCCAAGTAGCCAATCTACCTACATTTCTTTCCCATAACAAAGTTCTGGAGGCTTGGTGGTATAGTGAGTACATGACACTAGCCTCCCACCTCTGAGGTTGGGGTTTTAAAAAACTTGACCCGACCCTATGTGGGAAAATTGATAGTTGCTTACCACGACCTGGGAGTTTACAGTGCAGAATCTTCACCTGCTGATATGGGCTGATTTCCTGTGGCCTTAAAACGACCCAGCATGTTAAACCTATACAATATGTTGAAAGCAGTGCAAATAAATTAAATCAAATCATAACAAAATTTTGGGCGTAGTAATGAGGGAGGGTGGAAGTTAGGGGGATATTACTCAAAAATAGATGTCTGTCCTTAGTAACTATCTTGTTGTAAATGGAATACAAGTGTCCTACTATTCTTGAAGAACTAGTTATTCTTTTTTATTCTTTTTTTTTTTTGAACCAAAAAAAAAAAAAAAAATTATACAAAATAATCAAGTACAGAGAGTGTCTTTAGCTATTCTTGATTTTACACCTTTATATGGCTGATATTCAGCAAAACAATAAACAGTTAATAGCCATATAAAACTGTCCTTAGTAACTATCTTGTTGTAAATGGAATACAAGTGTCCTACTATTCTTGAAGAACTAGTTATTCTTTTTTATTCTTTTTTTTTTTTGAACCAAAAAAAAAAAAAAAAAATTATACAAAATAATCAAGTACAGAGAGTGTCTTTAGCTATTCTTGATTTTACACCTTTATATGGCTGATATTCAGCAAAACAATAAACAGTTAATAGCCATATAAAACTGTCATAATGTGGATTAAAATGATGGTTCAGCTTCAGTATAAGTCACAAATTCATTTGTAATTTACTAATTTTAAATTATGGCTTAAGTATGCACACATATAGATTTCAGCAAAGATGTCACAAGCAAACCAAAAATTGGATTTTGCTCATTTTAGGGTCCCAGAAAATTGGACCGGTATTTATTTTCAAGAAAAATTACATCTTACAGAATTTAAATTTTGCAAAATTTTCAGTTTCAATTAATGAACCACTTGTCTGATTATGCCAGCATCAGTATTATTGCCAGAAAAATTTAGGTAAACACATTCACTTATACCTCTTTAGCATCCCTCCAGCAGTGATATATGTTATAGTCCTATTTTCAGTGTCAAATATGTATACTATGAAAATAAATCTGAAAAGCACAAGAAATAGATATGTAAATAGATGCATTTATTGTCATTGACAGAGAAATCAGTAAATGATGATTACTTTGAATCAAATAATAATGACACTGACGATGAAGATGCCAGTTACACAGACTCCCCAGAAAAAGTTCAGTCGGCTGAAAGCAAGAACTTCAATACTCAATCACACATAGAAGATAATAATAATACCAGTAAAACGATGCCACCTAGTGAATACTATGAAAAACAGAAAGGAGGACCTCTTTCAGAACTGCAAAAGTTAGGGCCAGGTAAGCCTGTACAGTGAGAAACAGGGTGAGAAATGTGAAATTTGCCAGTGTTTTATACACTTTTGTTTACAAATCTATCTTCTAGTTTAAAATGGATCCGTCCAAGGTACAATATTCCTTATAATTATTATACTTAAAGTTTATGCTTTATAATTTCACTTAAAGCTGCCAATGAATACTTGAGTACTGATCAAACAGTTGAGTACTGGATTATTTGGGTTACAAAATTGAGAAAATAGTACTCTTACTTTCAATGTATCCCTTCATGAACCAGAATCCGGTCCACTCCACTTTGTGGTCTAAATGGTTTTAAAATCAGACTTATGCATGTTTTTGTGCCAATATATAAACAGAAGTTATATATTATTAAAATACAATTGTTTTTGGGTATAATCACGATTTTGTGGAACAAGAAAAGTGCGCTGAAATGTTTCAAATGTTACAGCGAAAAAAGACTACACAATTTTGTTAATAGACTGGAAATAGGTACAACAATCATACATGTATTAGGGATTTGTTGTCTTGTGGTTCTTGGTGTTTTTGTGTTGGTATATTTTCTTTTTTCTTCTTAATACTTGGTTTGTAAATAATTAAGTTTGGACCATTTTATTTAGTAGTTTATAACTGAGTAGACAGGAATTTTTCTGAATGTGACAAGAGTTGCATTTCATTTTAATTTTCCACAATAGGTTGTTGATTTCCACAACTTGTTTTAAAATGCATTAAAAATATCGTCAAAACAGACATTTTGTCACAGATTTTGATGCTTCTACACCCACAAGAATTACAGGTTCTACTTATATATCGTAAATTTATAATTCCAATGGAAAATGAACACTTAGGTAATCAGGTTAGGTTGTAGTTATGGTCCCTTTATATATTAGTTGAACTTCTAGTATTTTGCAGTAATAACTGTACAGATTTAGAAACTACTTTCACTTATGGCAATGTTCCACTAATGGTAGTTTTACTTCTACCAAATCTACCTTAACTGGTTGTTCATTTTTTATGACCAAAACAACTAATAAGTTAATAACCGATAAAGAGTTTTTCAGTTCACAACTTAATTAAGTAGAATTTACGTTATCAATGCAAAATAGATATATTTGACTATCTCAGCCACATACTGTGAGTGAAATAGTGGATGTTCAAGTGTAAAGAGTCTCTGTACTGATACGTCAGTATTCATTTTCAGTACCAAAATTTAGTTTTACTGCTCAATAAAGAGATAAGAATTCTTTCAAAAATGCCATTTCAGTCCCCACTTTAACTTTCAGTACCTGGTGGGGCATATTCAGACAGCTCCTTGCTGCCCAAAACTGGAGCTGGGATGAGCCCCAAGCCTCAAGTGAAGAAGTATGTTCTGCGGCAGAAACTGGGCAACGAAACAAGAAATGTGGAGTACAAGTGTGGTCAGGGAAATTACAAGGACAAGCACTTCTTCAGACATGTCAGCATCTACATGAGTGCATTTCTCAACAGTGATGGTGGCACATTATTGATTGGGGTTGATGACGATGGTAGGATTACACAGTTAACATATACTCTAAACTTACAAAAAATATAGTACGAATGCAAATAAAGTTTGGTGGCAAGCATCTGCATTGTTATCTTTAGGCAAGGAAACTAATTGCATGAACGTCAAACTGGTATTCTTCTTTTTGGTTTCGTTAAAGTAGAAATTATGAAATCCACAAAAATATTTAAGAAGTAGTTTTTGAGAACATTATTATTTTACTGGCATTGCAACTCCACAGTTTGTAGAGACTCGATTATTGCCAACATCAGATCGATTAATCATTGACAGGGATTTCACAGCAATATTTTAAAATAAAATGTGCAGACTAGATTTCCGTTGGATTTTGTTAGTTTTCCTTGGCCAGTGAGCAGTAAAAACGTCTGTATACATATATATGTATTATTTAAAGGGAAAATGTTTTGAATGGTTGTCAGGATGAGTGCTAATAAAAGCTAACAATGTGAGGTGAAATCTGGACAAAACTGGCAAGTTTTTATATTATTTGCAAGAAAATTAATGAATTCTACGTGTTGTAAATTATGTAATTTTAGTAGTTCGGCAAAAAATAGGGGTTTAACTTGGATTGATTCCATGTGGTTACACTCAATGCATCAAACGTGATGCCAATGCATCATCAATGCATCGAACGGTCCACTAATTGTCGCAGTGCCTAGCAATCACCTTCAACTTCTCAGGTCATTGGTTTAAACCTTATCCTTGTGCTCAAGAGGAAAAATTGTTAACTGCTTGTCTTTGTGAACTTGATCTGTGAGTCAGTGCACTGCTTCCCTTGTTACTTGCAACAGCCCATCACGTTATGACTTGCATATCATTTGAAAGTGAAATTAAAACCCAAATTTATCACTTTTTAACCCCAGCCCATAAAGGCTGGGGTTATAGTCGTCCCCTGCGCCGTCCGGTTGGCTTCGGCGGCCGGCATAAAGCTTGTGGGTGTTCCACAGCCTAAACCACTGCACAGATTTTCACCAAATTTTCAGGGGATGTTTACCCCAAGAGGATCTAGAGCTGATAATGTTTTGGGGGTATCCGGTAACAACTGTTGCCATAGCAACACTTTTAAGATTTGCAGTTTGTTGGTGTTCCTCAGACTAAACCCCTGCACAGATTTTCACCAAATTTTCAGGGGATGTTTACCCCAAGAGGATCTAGAGCTGATTAGGCTTTGGGGGGTATCAGGTAACAATTGTTGCCATGGCCATACTTTCAAGATTTGCGGGTCTTACAGTTTGTTGGTGTTCCACAGCCTAAACCCCTGCACAGATTTTCACCAAATTTTCACCAAATTTTCATGATATTTTATCCCAAGAGGATCTAGAGCTGATTAGGTTTTGGGGGATATCTGGCAGCAACTGTTGCCATGGCAACACTTTAAAATTTGGGGGTTTTAAAGTTTCTTCTAAAATCTCCAAATTTTTTTTGTAACCTAAAATATTGCAGCTAGCTTCATCAGATTTGCACAGAATGTAAATGGATAGGAAAGCCTGCCTGAGAGTAATTGTGTCCTTGTTTTGGAACCAAATGACTGCCATATCACATCTTCAATACCAAATAGGAGGGTCATCATATCAAAAAGGCCTTATATCTCCCTTATAATTGCTTCTAGGGCTACAAAATATGAAAACTACTTGAAAGAAATCATGGCCTGTGAATCTTTTGTAGACCATCTCGTGGGTTCTCTGTACTTCTTACAACAGAAGTTGTTTCTAAGATTATTCCAAAGCTCAATGTTGTTGGCCATTTAGCTGAACCTGTGGGCTGGGGTTCTTGCCTGCCGAGGCTGGCTATTTTTTATAACTTTCTTCAATTAGAGCTAAATGTGAAAATACAACCCAAGATCAATAATACCAAATATCTGTGTACAAGTATGAAGACATATGGTACAAATTTGAGCCTTAAGAAAGGCTACCAAAACAACAAAATTAGGCTTTAGGTGCAGAAAGGAAAAAGTTGTTGTCAAAACAGTAATATATAAGATAAGTTCATTTTTTTTTTTTTTTAGTTATTTCCATTGTTATTCAAGCAAAGAACAATTAATGTGAATATCGCTTTCGCCTCTACCTGCAGTATATAAACCAAAGTGTAATTTTTATCTGTTTATGACCTTCCAGGTATAGTCCAGGGGTTGCAGCTTTCTCACAAAGAGGAGGACAGTCTGAGGACAAAGATCGATGTCACCATCAAGGACATCCGTCCTGAGGTGTTCCCAAGCGTGTACAGTGTGCACTTTGTGCCAGTGTTTGATAGTATTGGACAAATGTTAAGTAAGTCCATAAAGTTTAAAGTTAGAGTGTTATGCCACATTCAACAGCCAGGGTCATATTAGGACAGTCTTCAGTATTGTCACTTGTGGGAATCGAACCCACACAGAGTTGACAGCCAGTGGTTAGATACTAGTGTTGGGATGATTAGACATGTGCTTGATTAATCGTCGGTGACAGTGTACAATCACAGTCAGTCTTGATCTTTTTCTAATTATTGATTTTTCAGCATAAATCTTACCTTTCCTAATGTACCGCAATATCCACATATTTGTAAAATATTTTTACAATTTATTACTAAATAAATTGACAGATTTGTCATGAAATTCATCTTTGTTTATATTGACCTCCATATATACGGGAAGTGGGTACTTCTGGTAGATTCTAAATGTCAGGACACCATTATTCTTACCAGATTGACCTATACATTATCCCGGAAAGTGTTTCTTAGATAATGGAGTAAAATAATCAATTGAGGGTCAATCATTGGTTGGAAAAATGGACTAATAATCGACCATAAAAGTTGGAGGCGAGTCCCAACACTATTAGATACCAAACCTTCTTACCCGCTAGGATACTGCAGCCGGTTTTGAACTCTGAACATAAGAAAATGCAATATTATTTGCAGGCAAAGTGCAAGTTAGCCATAACCTAGAATTGAATGTTGTAGGTGGAACAAGTTTCTAGTGTTTCAGAGTTTCCTGTTCAGTATAACCTCCATAATCAGACCTGATGAGGGTACTTTATAAAAGTCGGAACCGGACTCGGAACCGGACCAATTTCCGGACCACCCTTACCACCGCCCTACTTACCGCCCAGACAATCGGAGAACAGATGCTGGTCCGGGTACAACTGAGAATGCCCTAAGGGTTGTTACGTCACGGTTTATGCAGCCTGTTGTTAAAACAAGTATACAAAACCTGTATATATTACAAAGATCTGCATATAACATAAAATTTAAGATGGAAAAAGGAAACTAGAAGAAACTCATTCTGTTCCTTTTTTATAGTCCGTCTGTTACTCTGTAGAGTTCCATGTAGTGACAAAATGTTTTCCTTTGATCTTTCAAAGTGAAACCCTCTTGCCAAAAGTCACATTTTAACTTTTTATATAATTAATTTTCTCTCACTTTTACTTGGTGTATATATACATATTTTGTATCAAAATTTTCAGAATTTAATACAGAATTCAATACTGGGGCGGTGACCTTGTCTCCTTGATGGGCTGGGGCGGTGACCTCTTCTCCTTGATGGGCTGGGGCGGTGACCTCTTCTCCTTGATGGGCTGGGGCTTTGACCTCTGCTCCTTGATGGGCTTGGGTGGTGACCTCTTCTTCTTGAGTGGCTGGGGCTGTGACCTCTTCTCCTTGATGGGCTGGGGTGGTGACCTCTTCTCCTTGAGTGGCTGGGCGGTGACCTCTTCTCCTTGATGGGCTTGGGTGGTGACCTGTTCTCCTTGAGTGGCTGGGGCGGTGACTTCTTCTCCTTGATGGGCTTGGGTGGTGACCTGTTCTCCTTGAGTGGCTGGGGCGGTGACTTCTTCTCCTTGATGGGCTGGGGCGGAGACCTCTTTTCCGTGATGGGCTGTGACCTCTTCTCCTTGAGTGGCTGGGGCTGTGACCTCTTCTCCTTGAGTGGCTGGGGCGGTGACCTCTTCTCTTTGATGGGCTGGGGTGGTGACCTCGTCTCCTTGATAGGCTGGGGCTTTGACCTCTTCTCCTTGATGGGCTTGGGTGGTGAACTCTTCTCCTTGAGTGGCTGGGGCTGTGACCTCTTCTCCTTGAGTGGCTGGGGCGGTGACCTCTTCTCCTTGATGGGCTGGGGCGGTGACCTCTTCTCCTTGATTTGCTGGGGCTGTGACGCCATTATATATGGCACATTGGTGCTGATAGCCTTGCTCCACACTGTAGTACCACATGTCTAACTCTTCTGCATAGATCCAGTGTGGTTGGAAGTTGCTGAGCACACTGTTTGCTCCCTTGAACCTGATGGGATGCAGGCTCATGTTGAAGACTTATTGAAACTTAGAAAAGTTTTAGTTGCAAATTAATTTTGCTCTGTAAAACTTTCTGTCTTCTATTTATAGTTTGCTACCAGATACCAAACAAAGTGAAGGTTATATAAATAGACACCATCAACCTTGTCAAAAATAATAAGAACTTGGATCATACATAATAAAGCTTAGGAGATGTGGCCACCGCCCAATTCTACCGCCCTGGTCCGACCGCCCTTCCGGAAGTCCGGGTTTTATAATCTACCCCTGATGAGATCCAAAATATTAGTTTCATGAACTCACTTCAATTCTTCTCCAAAAAATTGTATTTTACTACAACCCTACTGTTACCTCCGCCAAGACATCTATGTAAATGCCATAACAACTGGGAAAAGGTGTTTGCTAATGCAAAAATAAAGCTTCCCGCCTGAGATAAAGTACAATGGTAAAAAAGTAATAGTTGAGATAAAGGATAGTAAAATTTATAAACATTGTTATCTATCATTTATAGACTTGGTTTATACGTCTGAAAAAAAAGGAAAAAACAAGACTAATGTTTTATAACCCTTTGCAGCTAGACTGGCATAGGAGGGGGGGAATTCGGTGGGGTTTTTTTGTGTATATTTTTTTCTTCTGTTTGGAATCTCAGGCTATAAACTTCCAAAACATTCTAACTGTTTGGGGGGGGGGGGGGGGGGGGGGGGGTCATGGAATTCACCTGGAATTGTATGAAGGGTACAAAAAGCCAAATCAGTAGGTCTGAATAGTCCTAAAGAATTATTCGACTAAGTTTTTCCAGGTAGGTATGGGTCTGTATCGAAAAGGTGACTAGATCAGGAAGTTGCCAATGTGAAAACCATGCTGATTCCGGGACTCTACATTTTAGTGCATCCCATTCAAACAGAGGAAGTGAAACTTACAAAACAATATCATTTACGTATTCTCTCAACAAATTTGCAGTAAAAGTCCCCAAAGCACAGCAATATTGGATGAAAGTGTGCAATTTCTTCAAAATTCTGGTTTATTTCCATTTTGGTGGTTGTAAAATCTTGTCATGGTATTTAACTAAAATGCTCTGAATACCAAGACAGTGGAAGACACCTAGCCTACTGACCTATCCCTAGTTCCAGGCAATATTCATTAAATGCACTGCCAAATACAATAAACAAGAACTAACTTTTTAACCCCAGTTTGAGTATGGACGGAGTTTGGGCATTTGCTGTGGCTTTTGGAATCCCAGGCCTTGGTTCTCTGTTACCTGCCAGAGTCCATTAAGCAATGAAAATAGTAAAATTTTGACCATTATTTGGTCAAAAGTGATCTTGAAAAGGAAAAGGGAGGGAACAAAAAGGCCATATCACTAGGCCTGAATAGTCCTAAAGAATACTTTAATGAAGTCTTGTAGGATTTCGGGCTATATTTTTTTTTCAGATTCACTGCAAACTACAAAAAATTCAAGTTTATGATTCTAGTTTGACCTTGAGGCGGGGGTGGGGGGGGGGTTGTTGGGTGTTGGGCAAATTTGATGGGTTTATGACCTCTTAGTCCAATATAGAAAATCAAAAAAATAGAACAGATACTTGACACGTTACAAATCTCTTCTACCTGTAAACAACATACCAAAACCACTTTGCTGAATTTTATTGATGTACATGTATATCCAGTGCTTTATGCGAAAATCAACTGAAAAGCAAGTACATGAAAAATGGGGTTTTGATCCTGTGACCTTGATTAGGGTCAGCGGTTGAAATAGTACCCATCAGTTAGATGATAACTGCCAAGAATCATTTTGTTAAGCTTTATTGGAACTTTGAAACTCAATTTGTAAAATAATTCAGTGACATAGGCTGTCTGAAAATGGGGGTAAAACCAATGAGTGGCCCATTTTCAATGAGAAAATATACCGTATTTTTTCAAAATATGGCCCGGGCATTAATTATTTTTAAATGGCATCAGACCAGGCATTAAATTGAACCAGGCGTTCTTTTGAAATACAAAGAAACAGTGTTATAAATTGTAAACAGTGTGCTTGGTACCAGGTGTTAATTTGAACCAGGCGGTTATTTGAACCTGGGAGTTATTTTGGAAATTTACGGTAGGTTGAATTCAAAGCCTCCCTCCAAAAAGTATATTCATTGGAATTTCATTGTTCCTTTTTGTGACCACAGAACAGCTGAAGGTGATTGAAATCAAAATCGAGAAGGGGGGATCAAGTGAGCTCTACCAGACAGGAAGAGGAGAGGTGTACATACGTAGAGACGGCAGTGTGCAGGAGCTCTCAGCAAGTGCCATACAGGAATACACACGTCTTGTGAGTATGAATACCATAAAATCATACTACATGGGAGTTGACAGTGTTCGAACAGTATTTGTTTATTTTGAACAGTTACAACCAAGTCTGATGAACAAATTTGAATTGGAAATGTAAAATCTCCTAAAGTCTCTAAATATCCCCCCCTCCCCCCCCCCCCCCCCCCACCAAAAAAAAAAAAAAAAAAAAAAAAAATTGCATAAATTTAAAGAAAACCCCTGCTCTCCTTCAATTGATTGTATTCACTATTTTACACAAAATTCTACTTCACAGAATGTTGTTAATGTCATTGGGGACAAATAGAGTGACTGTGACATTTTGAAGCGAACTTTGGCATTACTATTCAATGATTCAGAATATGCCTGAGATTGCTATACACAAAAGAACTTGGGCTGTTCAATGATTCAGAATATGCCTGAGATTGCTATACACAAAAGAACTTGGGCTGAATTTATATTAAAAGTTAGTTTACCTCAGGCTAAGTCTTAAAGTTAATTCCACCTGGGAGGGGGCTTAACTTGACAAAAAGATGAGAATATGCCTGCCATTATTATTATTATTATTATTTTTTTCATTTCAAAATTTGAAATGACTGAAAATAAAGCATTAATATTGTAGCGGGCCTCAGTATTTCACTCAGGGAAAAAGGTAGGTAGCGTGTGGCCCGAGACTAAAAATACTGGAGAGCCCGAAACCAGTTTGTAAATTATTCCAAATAATTTATGTATCTGCCACTTCTCTACATCAGTCTAAGCTTGGTCTCAGCTTGGTCCCCTTTTCTGAAATCCACTTTAGCCAAAAACTGAGCCAAGTCAAAAATCTTAGATTTAAATCTCAATCTGGGGCCCTTTTTGAAACTGGCCCCACTAGTACATAGGTGTTATGATGTATGATGTTATTGTGAGGATGGGGGTGAGTTAATGTGTAAGGGTATGGTGAGTATTGACAGTGCTTAGTCTAGCTTAGATATTTTGAATAAAAACTTACTTTTGAGTATGGGGGTATTTTGCATTTTGAAGTATGTTGAATAAAGGCGTATTTTGAGTGTGGGGATATTTTGCACATAAAGGTGTCTGAGTGTTGAATTCTTTTGATTGCAGAGGTACTTTAAATGTAAGGGGTTTTTAAGTACAACAAGGCATAGACAAGAGTGACAATTGGTGCTTTCCCTACGCAGCACAATTTAGTCAGGCAGTAACTCAAACCCATTATTTCGGAAATTTACAATAAATTCTCCTAAAATTCTGAAATTTTAGCGTGTTCTGCAAGAACTGGAGAGGAAGGGCCATGAGATGAAGAATTTACAGCAACAAGATGCGGAGCTGAAAGACCAGTTCACTGTACTGCAGCAACAGTTGGCTGACATCAGGTAATGAGTCAGCTTAGGGGAATTTTGTGTTCCATTGTGGTTATTCTTTTCTGAGGATACATTGTGGTTATATTTTGGTTGCTGTTGTTCTATGTGTATTTGCTATGGGTATCTGTGGTTGTGTTGTTCTAATTCCAAGAATACCTGTAGAACACTTAATGTCCCTCAAAAACACAGGCTTTAAGACACTTAATGCAGAAAAAAACAGAAATCTCAAAATACAAAATAAAGAATCCAGGGGCCGTATTCATAAAGAGATCTTAAGTCTGAGACAAAAAATAGTCTCAGCTTTAAGATTTGGTCTCAGCTGAGACCAAGTCTCAACTTTGTATTCACAAACAGGTTCTCAGCTGAGACCAAGCTGAGACCAGTCTCAAGTCTTTCCAATGTAAACAAACCATAAAGTTGCAAATATATCCAACATTTTTTAAAGGATCAATAGATTATGTATGTTTTAATTCTTAACAAAAATTATACTGTCTATTAATTGTGTCAAAAAATTGTGAAAATTGTGTCAACTATTTTTTATTTTTCATCTCACATGATCTACTTTTTTGTTGCTATGCAGTCAGAAAACACTGTTGAAAAGTGTCTTTTGAAACCAAAGTTTAGGCTATCCGTTGTTACAAACGTTTGGGCTAGGTATTTTATCTGTTGTAAATTATTTCTACTTTACATTAAGCCATAAAAAGTAAAAACATGAATCTCACTTAAAGTGAAATAATGCTTGAGACTTTTACCAAAAAATTTAGACAACTATGTACCAGTCTTAAGTTTGAGACCATGCTATATATTGTGGTTATTTTGTGGTTATCACTTCACTTAATGAAAACGTTTAACAGAAAGATTAGTAAATTTGGTGTTCCTGATTCTGAGTCCAATTTGCCCAAGTCTTTTTGTCTTCAGTTGATTTGGATGCCAATCAAAATAGTGGAAGTCTTTTATAAAATCACTGCAATAAAGTGAGAAAAGGCACAGGTGCCTCCTAAAAAATAAATGCGTAATTGTGAGATTTTCTATGAAGTGTGAAAAAGTCTTAAGTCTTTACCAAAGTTCAGAATTGAGAAAAATAATCGAGATTTAATACTGAAGACCTTTCATGAATCCAAGCCTTGAAATCTTTTGAAGTTCTCACCAGCCAGTATCCAGGAAACTATATTGATCCTCGTTCAGACAGTATATCAATCCGTCTTCACTGTGTGTGGTTTTTTTTCTCCACTGTTAGAATCCAGATGAGTGAAGCCGAAAACCATCGTATGCAAAGTCTGCAGACAGAGGCAGAACGAGACCATCTGCAACGGGAAGTGGAAAGTCTGGGTCATCAGCTAGACTCAGTAAAGCGGGAAAGAAGTGCGGAAAATAAAGAACAACAGAAACTGCACAAAGAGGTGGAGGAACTGAGGAAAGAGAAAAAAGAGTGGCAAGACAAGGAATTGAAGAGGAATAAGTCAAAGACTTGTGTCCTAATGTAAAAACTAAAAGACTGGAGTGGTGTAATAAGTCAAAAACTTGTGTCCTGATGTAAAAACTAAAAGACTGGAGTGGTGTAATAAGTCCAAGACTTGTGCCCTGATGCAATAACTTAAAGACTGGAGTGGTGTAATAAGTCAAAGACTTGTGCCCTGCTGCAATAAATTGAAGACTGGATTGGTGTAATAAGTCAAAGACTTGTGCCCTGATCCAATAAGTAAATGATTGGAGTGATGTTGTAAGTCAAAGACTTGTGGTCTGATTTAATAAGTAAATGACCAAAAATGTTGTTATAGGTCAAATACTCATGCCCTGATGTAATAAGTCAATGACTGGCATGATGTAATAAGTCAAAGATTTTGTGTCTTGATGTAATAAGCCAAAGATTTGTGACTGATTATCACTAGTAAAAAACTGGTGTGATGTAATAAGTCAGAAACTTGTGTCTTGATGTAATGAATCAAGGACTTGTGTCTTGATGTAATAAGTAAATTAATAGTGTGATGTGATAAGTTAAAGTCATTAGTTAATGATGTACTGTGTGACAGTGACTCGTATTTGACTGTGACAATCATGACAGAATGCAATGAGTGAAAAACTTGCATCCTATTGTCTCGGAAAGATCAAGTTCCGTAACCTGAAAAAGAATAGCAAAATTACTGTTTTCATTTTTGGTGATCACTAATTGGCAAACTGGTTTTTGAGGCAAACAATATTCATAATCTTCCACTACTCATGTAAATTTATTCCAAACTAACACTTATAACATTTCAGTATCTGCGTGAGTGAGAGCCCACCTTCTCTTTTATCTCCAACTGACAGTTTAGTGTGAAAATAATTATAAAATTTTGGAAAAATTAGATACCCATGATATTTCTGCTTAGACATATTGCAGTTCAATTTAAAGAGCTTAAAATCCAGAAAAACACAATATTGCATGGAGAGTGTAATGAAACTTAATAATTCATTATATACTGGTTTGTTTCAGTTTAGCTTTGTTTTCCTTGGATATATGAATTTTATATATAAAAATCATCATATATTTATTGCTGTCAAATAATGTTAGAGTAGTATTGATGACAGATGAATAACAAATGTCTGGTATTTCTCATTCAGCCTCGAGGATTTAAACAAGATATATGGTCTATGCATTCCACAATGAGTCTCAATCAGATGAATTTATTTTGACCTCAGACACAATTTGTTGTATCGAGTCAGTTCTATTGTTGTATAGATTTACCATCTACATGTTAAATTGAAGTGATGAATTGGAGATAATTTTTTCTTTGAATATTAAGTTTATATATTGTTATGGATATGTGTACAGCAATATTTTAATCAAATCACACAAAGCTTATACATAGGTCTCTTTTAAATCAACACAACGCAACGTGTACAGATTTCATTTTGTTACAAATTAATTAAACAGAACAATAAGAGTATTCTGTGTATATCCTTGATGGGAGCATGTTTAGAGTACCTTGCTAACAATTAGCAATATGTATAGTACAATATTTATTGATTTATTTGGGGTTTTACATCACTTTCAACACTGTACAGGTCATATCATGATTGGTAGTTTTATGGGCAGAGGAAACCAGTACATACAGTTGGTCAAGGTTCTGTACCGTAAACTGCTGACCATCAGTAAGCAACTATCAATTTTCCCACATAAGGTCAGGGGTTTGAACCTCCAACCTCAGAGGTGGGAGGCGAGTGTGTTACCACTGCACCACTGTGGCCCCTATTTAGTACAATGCATCCTTATTTATCAGAAACTTTCTGTAAAACACCGGATTTTTTGGACAGTTTAACCAAACTTCTATAATATATTGTGTCACTGAAGCAATGGCCTCCATCTTCCTAGTTTATTATTGAAGGCTCCAATATGTTGTTCAGTCTAGCAAGCATTGTTGTTCATTAAATAACGATGTAAAATGGGACTTAAACTCAGTAATAATTTGCTTTTTACCCATATAAATGTATCCAAATACATATTCCTGTGCTTATAAAAATTCAGTATTGACAGGAACATAGTCTTGATTCTTTATCAGATACCCAACTGTGAATATCAAAGGATTTACCAGAATTTTGAAAATTATCTTATTTTTACCCACATACTCAGATCGTGGTATAATTGTTTAGTCATATCACAAAGGTAAAATAAGTGTATCAGAGATTCATCTTTTATTTGAAGAGGTTTGACAAGATAGCAGTCTTTATTGCATTAATACATCTTATAGAAACCTTTGGTCCAGTGCCAGCTGGTCCCGCCAAACGTCAGAAAAAGAAATCTTGAGCTATTTCTGGGGAGATCGTAACACCCCCTTTATTCACCAGGTAGCTAATGCCTCCTCCACTCGCCAGGTGTCCTTACTCTGTGAGGTTATCTTTTTCATTTGGATGGTGATTCTGTGAAAGTGACTTGTACAGATTTTCAATTTTGTAGGTTGCCAGTATGATCTTGTGCAGGGAATGGTCAGATCTACCACAGATGGCAGGCTGTTTGGAAATAAACTTCTTGCTGTCAAGACTAACCTGCTCAGTTAGGCAGTTCATAACTTCATATATCCGATAGGTTTCCTAACAAGATAGCAGGTTTGAATTTGCATGCCAGCTGAGGATATAGAGAGGAGGAGGAGGGTTCATTAAACAGCACGAGGAACTTATGACAAGACCAACGACTGTTTCAAAGACAAAAGAAGAAGAAGAAAGAAAGACTGTGGGAGCAGCTAGCAGCTATCAGAAACTTGCCTATCAAGACTGTGAAGAACTGGTTCAAGACTCAACGTACCAGATATGGCAAGCTTACTCAGACAAAGTCAGCTGAGAAGAGCACAGAACGACAGACCTGGCTGAAGGACAGTTTCAGTTTTCTATGAGGTCACATCAGAAGGAAGGGAGTTACCAAGTCTTCTGCTTTCAAGTCACCCCAGAGACCTTCTGCAGCCGCAGCCTCAGCTTCAGTTCTGGATACATCCAGAGACACAGAATCTGAGATGGAAATCATCATTGCATCAGATGTTACTCATCAGCCTTTGAGCACCAGTCCTAAGCGACGACACCCTCCAGTCGCGGCTACCATCACTGCTGCAGGGCCAGTCTTAGATCAGATACAGCAGATGAGGTCGATGCTTTCCACATTTCTGGGTACACATCAGGACCCTACTCCAAGTCCAAGACAGTCGTTCTGCAACTATCTCCACTCTGAGATTGAACACCTGGAGGAGACAGACTCTTGGACTTTCAGGAATGACACAGTGAAGCTTCTCAGTGAAATACAGTACAAGGCAGAAGAACGTAAGAGACAGGTCACCACAAGTCAACAGTTCACCACATTTCAACTTCCAGAAGCAACACAGGCCACAGCAGGACATGAATACATACTCACCATACTGGAAACTCAAGCAGCCTCCATTCCAGTTATGCAGCCTTCACAGATAGCCACAACACAGCCTGCTACAGTGATTGCCAAAGTACAGCAACCATCAAGGCCTTCATCAGTGTCAGCACAGCCAATCTCTTACGTAGTTGTGGATGACCAACAGCCTTGGACTTCCAGACAGATGATTTTCAATCCACCTTCAGTTGCAGCTTCACATCAGGAAGAAAGTCAACACAACACTTCAGGATTGTCCAGTCTCTTTGGAGCTATTCCAAGTGTGCTACAGTATCAGCAGATGGACACACCACACCCATTTTCATCCTCTCAACTTCAAACAGCACCGTCACCAGTGCTATCTTCCACTCATCATGAACAGTCACGACCTCCCAGCCAGCAGAGTCAGCCCAAATCAGCGGATTAGCCTGCACAAGTCGCACCTTCTAAGGGCCACCCAAATCTTCCTAAAACAATAAGATGAATGTCTATGCCCAAAAACAAAAAAAAGCACACCGTCCAACACTTACACTTCCCCACAGTACACGAAAAAAATTGTGTGAATGATTGAGTGAATGTCAAACAAATATTAATAAACTTCCACCACAAAACAGAGAAAAAAAAATACTTAATAAAAAAATCACCTTAATAAAAAATAATTTTAAATTAATAAAACTCAATTTTAAAAATACGCTTCCCCCACCCCCAAAACAAAGATCCAGACTCACACCCACGTCCCTCCCACCCAAACCCCACTTGAAATAAAATGCAACATCCACACAAGTAACATGTTTTCTGTGTGTGAAGGGACTTAGAAACAAATGTGAGGCCTTACAAAATATTCAAATATATGAGTGGCAATGGAATGACTAACAGACTGACAAACTGAATAAAAAAAAATTATTAAACTAGGACTGCAAACCTGTATAATTTTCTCTTGCAAATTTCATTGCATTTTTTTTTAATTCTTGGGATAAAATATTTACACAAAGTTGTTTCTCTTTTAGGTATTTATTTGAAAACTGTTTTTTTTCTACTATTTTGTAAGTTATTTCTTCTGAGAATAAAGCCAGGACATGTTGGGGTGGGATGTCAACTTTGTAAATTGAGGACCTGGGTTTTAATCTGTAAGTGATGAAATTTATTTTTGTGAACTGAGTTTGGGAGGGATTTGTGTTTGTGATGGGGAATGTTTTTGGTGAAATTGAATTTACATAAAATTTTTAGAAAATTGGGGTTATTTTTGAGGCAACACTTTGCTAAATAAAAGTTCTTGGATTATTTGGGTAGTCCTGAAAAGGACTGATAGATGACAGCATGTTCTCCCCCTAAGTCTTCTTCCCTCAGTCTTCTTAAACTCTGTCCTCTCCAGCCAGCGCCCCCACATGATTGAAATAGTCTTTCAGTAGGTCTCTATGTTTGGCCTCCCTTTTTCTCAAGTTCTCATGGTGTCCCTATTCCCCCTGGTCTGCCTGTGGTGCTAGTATGTCGTCAGCTGGAATGGGTGGTCTGTCTGCTTCCCCCGATGGCTTCTCAGCATGTTATGTAGTACCACGCATGTTAACACAATGTCTCTGACTACTGTTGGCCTCTGCTTCATAGTGGTCAACAGCGCCCTGAATCTCTTGACAAGTATACCAAATGAGTTCTCAACCACCCTCCTCCCCCTGGATATCCTGTAGCTGGCTATTCTCTCCTCCCTGTTCAGTTGTCATCTACTGTATGCCTTGACCAGCCAAGGCATAAGGGCAAACGCATCGTTCCCCAGCAAGAAGTAGTGTACATTTGCCCCCCCCCCCCCCCCCCAGGTCCAATTGGTTCAGGTGGTGGTAGTCCCAAGGTTACATTCTTCTTTTCAGTTTGCTGTGGTTGAATATCTAAGCATCAGATGGTGACCCACTGGCCCCCACGTTGACCCGCAGGAACTTGTAATCTGCATCGACTAAAGCCAAAAGTACCAGGGAGAAGTAGCCCTTGTAGTTGAAATATTCGCTGCCTGACTTCTTGGGCTTCTTTATAGCAATGTGTTTCCCATCTAGTGCACCGACTGCATGGGGGACATTCCATCTGTTTCTAAATCTTTCTTCAATTTTCTTCCAGTCTTCCTGGCTCAGTGGGACACATCAAATATTCTTGTTGAAATTCTTTCAAAATGGCTTTGCAGACCTGAGGGACAAATTTTCAGATGTTCGTTCTTCCAACCCTCCATTGGTATTGCAGTGAAGTGTAGCTTTCCCCTGTGGATAAGTGTCTCAAAGTAACTGCCAGTTTCAATCTGACTTCCAATGGCTTCCTGAAGTTGGTGATTGACTTCCTTAGATGGGAGGGTGATTCTTTCTTCAATCAAATCAAAAAATGCTGGTTCCATCCTGGTAAAGTTTCTGTAGCCTGGTATGTCAGTAGTAATTAACTCATCCAAGAGTGTTCTGTAGCAATGTCTCTCCTCTCTCCGCAGTATCCAGGGCATGACCCATGAATTCTGTGACTTCCTTCTCCTTGGGGATGGTGGGGATGATGATGATGCTGGCTGGGCAGGTGCTGGGTTCTGCTGTCTTCTGTGTCTTGAAATCATCATGTACAATAAAATATTAAACTCAGTAAAAAACAAAAGGACCCTCGAGTGATCTATCAGTTGCTCTTGATGTGTTCCTGTCATTTTTGAAGTGTGAAATGAATGGCACATCACAAGGGAGGGGAGTTTATATAGTGTGATATGGATCCCGATTCTGGATCCCGACTCTAGATGCCGACCCACAAAAACAATCAGTCCTGTCGGGAAGGCCCTGGGTTCAAGGAAATGCAGGAGTAAGTGTCAAGCCTGGCTTCATAAGAATGTCCGGCATCAGACAGATTGGTCCAAGGTATCTTTGTACACTTCACACTGCTTCTTGTCTAAGAATCAATTGGCAAGGGATGGTCCAGAGAGTGGGGCCCCGGTGGTCATAACAGTACTAGTCCCAACACTGAATAGCTCCCTTTGTGGTGGACTGATTTCTTTGTCCAGTCAGAGCACTCAGACATTACCTGGACAAGACACAGAACCTGAGAAGAACAACCAGGAACTTCTTTTTGTTCTTTCAAGAAACGCTTTGACAAGGATATTTCTTCTGCGACTATCTCTTTTTGGATCAAAAAAACTGTGATCCTGTGTTACTCAGATCAGGAGTCAATGGTCCTTCCTTAGGTGAAGGCTCGTGTGGTCTTTTTGGTCTTCAAAAGCTTTCTGAGGGCAGACTCCTTGCAACAGAAGTCATACAACACCTTCACCCAATTTTATTTGAAGGATGTGGGTTGGGCTTATTCTGAGCTCAATTGCCTGCGTCATTACTCATTAGCTATTGAGGTAGACCTCAAAAACAGATACCATCTGCTGTTAATACAGTGACTTTGGAGTTTTAAGAAATTTACACAAAGTAGCCAGTAGCACTATTACTCATTTAGCTATGGACATAGATCTGCAAAAGCAGCAAAAATATTGAGGACATAAGAAACTAAGCTAAAATTATTAAAGCAAAAGACCCCACAGCCCCGCAAAAACTCTAAATTCAAGTGTTGAAGTTACAAGCGATTTACTCAGTTGCAAAAAATACCCTCAATTGGGCATTTTAGCGGTCAAATGCTGACCTTCAAGGACAAGCTTCAAGGTTAAATGTCCCTAGGCTATAGAGGACATATATATCTATTAAAAATATCAACCATAAAGCGATTAAACTTTCCATAGATGACAAAAAGCCTAAAAATGTGTAAAACTACTTGATGACCCTCAAAGAAAAGCACATTGTGGTCATCTTGTTTTTTCTAAATAAGGCCAAAGCTATTCGCAGGCAAGCTTTTGTAATGATGAACATGTGCAAATTTGAGAACTCTACCTGTAATCCCCTTTGCTCTAGAGGGTAATGGGAAAATCTCTACACACCTTTTTTATGACCGAAAAGAAACGCCTGTGGCAGCCATCACATTTTTCTGCAAATTTTGGAACTCTACCCATAACACCTTTTGCTCTAGAGGTTTAATGAAACTCCATTATGACCATCAAAATAAAACCTGTGGCAGCCATCTTGTTTTTACAAAATGAAGCCAAAATAAATCCAGGCAAGCTTCAGTAATGATGAAGATATCTTGCAAATTTGAGAACTCTTGAGAACCTATAATACCTTTTGCTCTAAAGGTGCAACAGAAAAATTGCGGCGGTGCCAGCATTCTCATGCATAAACCAAAGTATCAACTGGATGCTATCCAGTGCGTACAATTGCAAGGGCCGCTTGTTTTACAACTCAGTAAATTGTCACAAAATATATCTATAGAAGAGGAATAGGTGACTGCTGAGTGCAATACAGCCAGGATAATAGACATAAAATCTCATACAAATTGGTTGATGCCAACTGGGGCTAAAGAGTGCAATTTGAATATCCAACACAACTCAATACGCCTTCTTTTGGAAGTGTTGTCAGATTCAAAATATATCTATGGTCAAAATAGTAGTAAATGAATATCTTCTGGTCATAATACTCCACACACAAAAATCACATCAGTTTTAGTTGGGATTGATATTGCAGATTTATCTTGAATATTTAGTGATAATGTGATGCCATTTCCATGATAGCCCATTATCTCTTACATGTTGCCTGGACATTTCAAGCCTTTGGACTTTGTCAAAAAAAATCAGTCCATGGCTTCCCTAAAGTTCTTTAGACATTTCAAGTATGTGCAACCAATTAGAAGGGAGATCAAAAGGGTTGCTACACATACTCTCAGTCTACATGCCATGACTGAGACACACATTCGTCCAACTGACAATGATAGTTTTCTACACACCATCATTCCTGTTGGGTTTAAATTGTGTCATAGACTCCATGCTTGCAGCCTTGGTGGTGGAGTTGGCATTTTTGTTAATGAAAATATAATATTCAAAATTTTTGATAGCCCTACCTATGCATCCTTTGAAAACATTGTTATTGATATTGCTTCTTCTGCTAGTCCTTTTACGATAACATGTATTTATTGACCTCCAGGCTCATGTTCTGATGCATTTGTCGACAAATTTTTCAATCTCTTTGAGTACCTATCTTCAGTTAGTTATGTCGACCCCCCTGGGGGGTGGATATATTATTTTTGCTTTTTGCGCCGTCCGATGTCCGGCGTCCAATGTCCGGCGTCACGCATGGTTTCCGCTCATTTAAAGGAAAAGTATTAGAGCTATTGTCACCAAATTTGGTATGCAGGCTTATTGGGTCAGTAGCTTGCTTGGGATTGCTTTTGGCTGTTGTACCTCTTTTGCTTACTGAGTAATACTTAAGTACAGCTATTTTCAGTACCCATTGGTTTCCGTGCATTTAAGCCAAAATAATTAAAGATATTTTACTACAATTTTGAATACAAGATTGTTATGTCCATAGCTCGCTTGGTATTGCATTTGGGACTGATAGCTTTGTCAGTACATGAGTAATAGCCATTTAGGTACTTCATTGTGTATTTTCAGTACTACTTTTGAGTAATTTGCTAATATCTCAGAAACCGTAAGAGATAGAGCGATTTCGACAGAATTTTTGACTCACAGGGTATCTAAGGAATGTACTCTTTGCAATTTTCAAAAAATTTTCCCCTCCCCAAAAATGGCGGCCATTTTGAATTTTCGAATTTTTGCCAAAAATGGCAAAACACAAATTTGCTTCTATCTCCTTAACCGTGCGAGATAGAGCGATTTCGTCGAAATTTTCGACCCACATGGTATCTAAGGAATGCAATCTTTGCAATTTTCAAAAAATTTTCCCCTCCCCAAAAATGGCGGCCATTTTGAATTTTAGAATTTTTGCCAAAAATGGCAAAACACAAATTTGCTTCTATCTCCTTAACCGTGCGAGATAGAGCGATTTCGTCGAAATTTTCGACCCAGAGGGTATCTAAGGAGTGTACCCTTTGCAATTTTCCAAAAATTTTCCCCTCCCCAAAAATGGCGGCCATTTTGAATTTTCAAATTTTTGCCAAAAATGGCAAAACACAAATTTGCTTCTATCTCCTTAACCGTGCGAGATAGAGCGATTTCGTCGAAATTTTCGACCCACAGGGTATCTAAGCAATGCAATCTTTGCAATTTTCAAAAAATTTTCCCCTCCCCAAAAATGGCGGCTATTTTGAATTTTCGAATTTTTGCCAAAAATGGCAAAACACAAATTTGCTTCTGTCTCCTTAACCGTGCGAGATAGAGCGATTTCGTCGAAATTTTCGACCCACAGGTGTTTGAGCATTGTATTCTTGGCAATTTAAAAAAAATTTCCCCTCCCCTAAAATGGCGGCCATTTTGAATTTTCAAATTTTTGCCAAAAATGGCAAAACACTAATTTGCTTCTATCTCCTTAACCGTGCGAGATAGAGTGATTTCGGCAAGATTTTCGACCCACAGGGTATCTGAGAATTCTACTCTTGCCAATTTTTAAAAAATTTTCCCCTCCCCAAAGATGGCGGCCATTTTGAATTTTAGAATTTTTGCCAAAAATTTTTGCTTCTATCTCCTTAACTCTGTGAGATAGAGCGATTTCGTCGAAATTTTCAACCCACAGGGTATCTAAGGAGTGTACTCTTTGCAATTTTCCAAAAATTTTCCCCTCCCCAAAAATGGCGGCCATTTTGAATTTTTGCCAAAAATGGCAAAACACAAATTTACTTCTATCTCCTTAACCGTGCGAGATAGAGCGATTTTGTCGAAATTTTCGACCCACATGGTATTTAAGGAATGTACTCTTTACAATTTTCAAAAAATTTTCCCCTCCCCAAAAATGGCGGCCATTTTGAATTTTCGAATTTTTGCCAAAAATGGCAAAACACAAATTTGCTTCTATCTCCTTAACCGTGCGAGATAGAGCGATTTCGTTGAAATTTTCGACCCACAGGGTATGTAAGGAATGTAATCTTTACAATTTTCAAAAAATTTTCCCCTCCCCAAAAATGGCGGCCATTTTGAATTTTCGAATTTTTGCCAAAAATGGCAAAACACAAATTTCCTTCTATCTCCTTAACCGTGCGAGATAGAGCGATTTCGGCAAAATTTTCGACCCACAGGGTATCTGAAAATTCTACTCTTGCCAATTTTGAAAAAATTTTCCCCTCCCCAAAGATGGCGGCCATTTTGAATTTTAGAATTTTTGCCAAAAATGGCAAAACACAAATTTGCTTCTATCTCCTTAACTGTGTGAGATAGAGCGATTTCGTCGAAATTTTCAACCCACAGGGTATCTAAGGAGTGTACTCTTTGCAATTTTCCAAAAATTTCCCCCTCCCCAAAAATGGCGGCCATTTTGAATTTTTGCCAAAAATGGCAAAACACAAATTTGCTTCTATCTCCTTAACCGTGCGAGATAGAGCGATTTCGTCGAAATTTTCGACCCACAGGGTATTTAAGGAATGTCATCTTTACAATTTTCAAAAAATTTTCCCCTCCCCAAAAATGGCGGCCATTTTGAATTTTCGAATTTTTGCCAAAAATGGCAAAACACTAATTTGCTTCCATCTCCTTAACCGTGCGAGATAGAGCGATTTCGGCAAAATTTTCGACCCACAGGGTATCTGAGAATTCTACTTTTGCCAATTTTTAAAAAATTTTCCCCTCCCCAAAGATGGCGGCCATTTTGAATTTTAGAATTTTTGCCAAAAATGGCAAAACACTAATTTGCTTCTATCTCCTTAACCGTGCGAGATAGAGCGATTTCGGCAAAATTTTCGACGCACAGGGTATCTGAGAATTCTACTCTTGCCAATTTTTAAAAAATTTTCTCCTCCCCAAAGATGGCGGCCATTTTGAATTTTAGAATTTTTGCCAAAAATGGCAAAACACAAATTTGCTTCTATCTCCTTAACTGTGAGATAGAGCGATTTCGACAGAAATTTTCAACCCACAGGGTATCTAAGGAGTGTACTCTTTGCAATTTTCAAAAAATTTTCCCCTCCCCAAAAATGGCGGCCATTTTGAATTTTAGAATTTTTGCCAAATTTCCTTCTATCTCCTTAACCGTGCGAGATAGAGCGATTTCGTCAAAATTTTCGACCCACAGGTGTTTGAGCAATGTATTCTTGGCATTTAAAAAAAAATTTCCCCTCCCCTAAAATGGCGGCCATTTTGAATTTTCGAATTTTTGCCAAAAATGGCAAAACACTAATTTGCTTCTATCTCCTTAACCGTGCGAGATAGAGCGATTTCGGCAAAATTTTCGACCCACAGGGTATCTGAGAATTCTACTCTTGCCAATTTTTAAAAAATTTTCTCCTCCCCAAAGATGGCGGCCATTCTGAATTTTAGAATTTTTGCCAAAAATGGCAAAACACAAATTTGCTTCTATCTCCTTAACTGTGAGATAGAGCGATTTCGACAGAAATTTTCAACCCACAGGGTATCTAAGGAGTGTACTCTTTGCAATTTTCAAAAAATTTTCCCCTCCCCAAAAATGGCGGCCATTTTGAATTTTTGCCAAAAATGGCAAAACACAAATTTGTTTCTATCTCCTTAACTGTGTGAGATAGAGCGATTTCGTCGAAATTTTCAACCCACAGGGTATCTAAGGAGTGTACTCTTTGCAATTTTCCAAAAATTTTCCCCTCCCCAAAAATGGCGGCCATTTTGAATTTTCGAATTTTTGCCAAAAATGGCAAAACACAAATTTGCTTCTATCTCTTTAACCGTGCGAGATAGAACGATTTCGTCAAAATTTTCGACCCACAGGTGTTTGAGCATTGTATTCTTGGTAATTTTAAAAAAAATTTCCCCTCCCCTAAAATGGCGGCCATTTTGAATTTTCGAATTTTTGCCAAAAATAGAAAAACAGGAATTTGCTTCTATCTTCTTAACAAAAGGTTGATAGGGTGGACATTACACATGATAATGTGTGTTCTTCTATGCTATCCTGTTTCTATTCATATGTCACAGCTACAACCAACAGGGCGTCCTATTTCTAGTTCCTCATTGTTTATGTGTGGTGATTTCAATATTCGTGTTGACACTACTTTCAGTGATAGTGTTAAATTTCTGAATTGTCTTGATCCATGCAATATCACTCAGCACGTTCACACTCCAACCAACCTTCAAGGACACATCCTTAACTTTGTCCTCACACCCACCGAGCATACTCTTGTTTCCAATGTTGGAGTTGGTGAATTCATTTTGGATCACATCCTGGTGCACGCTCAACTTGATTTCATTGGTCCCTCTGCACCTAAGTCAAACACAGTTACCTTTTGGAGGTATCACAAGATGAACATGCTGACTTTGATCTTGCTCATTTGTCACAAGTCCTGGCAGTACAGTTAGTGCCCTTTATGAGTAATACACAAGGGGTTTACATGTCTTAATTGACAAACATGCTCCTATGGTCACCCGAACCTTTGTCAAAGGTGCTGCATGTTGGCTTTCTGACTCCTACTTGCAGGATAAAGCTTTCAGGCATCAATTTGAACAGATCTGGCGCAAAAACAAGTCCCCACAAAACCAGGCTAGACTCCGTAAACAGATTGCCCGGTGCACTACCCTAATCACCAGGGACAAATCAAACTATTACAGAAACCTTGTCAGTGACAATGCTCATGATTCAGAGAAACTGTGGCAGGTTTTATGCACAGTACTGCACTCTGTTCCAGAAAAAGTACTCCCCTCTCATGTCTCTCAGACAGGTCTTGCCAACTGTTTTGTCACTTTTTTCAAGGTAAAATAAGTAAGATTAGGGACTCATTTTCAAACAATGACTCCTTCACTCTTCCTGCTCCTCCTGATGAACCCAAAATTAACCTCTTTAAATCTGTTCTGAGCATTAAGTTCAAAAGTAATTACCAAATCAACAAAATCTTGATTGCTAGATCCATGACCTACTTTTTGTGTCACCAGCATTTATGCTGGGTGGCACATAGAGATTGCTTCGCCTCCAATTTTGTGGCATTGTCTGCGTCATCTGTCGTAGTCACACTTTGTATTCCGGACAGTATCTCAAAAATGGCTTGTCAGATTTAATTCAAATTTGGCATGTGGTTGTAACTAGTTTTGAAGGTGTGCCCTATTTTAAGATATAAAAAACTTATCCATGGAGTATACTGAAAATAACTTCAGAAATTTCATTCAACTTTTGCATGTATATGTAACTGGCCATAGGTAAGTGCCATACAATAAGGTGACCTTAAACTCCCAGTAATAACAGAATTATATTCACTTTAAGTTTGGTAATTTTTTAACAGTATTTCAAATATTCTGCAGTTCCAGGTATGTTTCAGTTGTGGATGTAACCTTGAACAGAACCTTCAGTAAAAGATTATCTTAAACTCACTACAATATACACCAGTGTAAACAAACTTTGAGTTTAAGGTTGTGACAATATTTTTGGTGTGTGGAAGATATTTTATATGCTAATAAGGGCTTTTTACATTGATATTCATCATGTACATATATCTCCACCAAAAATGGTCTCTTTTGTAAGGTATAGTAAATTGCTGATATTTTATAAACTTATGAGTTTAAGGTTGCATTAGTTTGTGTCACTAGCAGCTATGATGGAAGACATACATGGTCAGTGTCATCTTCACAATTACTTTCCAGGCAGTATCTCAAAAATAGCTTGATGAATTAAATTCAAATTTGGAATTTTGATGCAACTGTTCCTCAAGGTGTGCCCTATTTAAAGTGACCTTAAACTCACAGTATTAAGATACTTATATTGAGTTGAAGGTTTTACATTTCCGGACAGTATCTCAAAAATGGGTTGACAGATTCAATTCAAATTGGTATCTGGTTGTGACTGGTTTTCAAGGTGTGCCCTATTTTAAGGTGACCTTAAACTCCTGTGTATTAAAAAGTTATGTTCAGTTTACATTATTTTTCCACAATGTACTGGAAATAACTTGAGAAATTTCATTCAAATTTTGCCACAAAGTGCCACAAAATAAGGTAACCTTAAACTCCCAGTAATAATTATATTCACTTTAAATTTGGCAATTTTTCAACAGTATTTCAAACACTGTGCAATTGTAAGCATCTTTCAAGTTGTGAACGTAACAAACCGTGAAGAAAACCTTAAACTCCCTCACAGCTGCAAACTAACTTTGAGTTTAAGGTAGAGACAATTTTATTGCGCTACAATAGCTTACCATGTGGGACTGAATGCTTTACTGGTTGCCGCGAGGCACAGACGACCAACGCTCGAGAAAAACAAGCATGTAGTTGGTTCGGCCTCATAGGTTGTCGTGACGTCATCACTTCCTGTGTATCAGCCTCCTTTTCGTTGGTCGCCGCCATATTGGATGCTCTGCTAAGTTTTCAAAGCTGTTTTCTATTATATCTCTGGATATATTGTTTGTCATTCGTCCATAATTCGGCTTTTCCTTTATTTAGCAGTATAGAATCTTATACCCAATTTTCAGCACTTCCGGTGCTGTATTTTGTCAGTTTTTTAACGTCTTCTTAATTCACGTGTTGTGTGCTCGCCACTACACTAGTACTGCTCGAATCTACGGTTCGGAGTATTTCATATTTTATTGCATTAAAACATGGCCACCGCCCACCAGTCTTCTAAAGATAAACCCAGATCCAGCAAATGCAATCATTTCTGTCAGCCATTCGACAGTCATGGCTATTGCCCCTCCTGCAGAGATGCAGGGAAGGGCGATGATCTGTGTGTTTCAAAAGCTGGTACTTGTCAAATCTGTGCGTCTTTCACAGACGAACAGTCCACTAAAATTGCTAATAGAAGACGATACAAGAAAAAACATCCCACTTCACAGGCATCGGACAAAGATCGGGACGAGGTACTTGGCGATTCTTTTGAATCGTTTTCTGGATCGCAAGCCGAACTTGAGGCTGCGGCCGATCATTTGTTTACTTCACCTCCACGTCCCAGACCCTTATCTTTAGATCCTTTGCCTCTTACTACACCAGGGCGTACTGTTCCTCCCACTCCCAGTACAGCCTTACATCATAAAGTCCATTCTTCTGTAGAAAAGTCTTTGGACCAAAAATTTGATCAGAAATTTGGTGTTTTTCAAGCCAACATCTATGATGCCCTTAAATCTATGCGTGAAGATTTCCTAAAATCTCAACAAGGGCTGGCTGATAAGATCGCCTCTTCGGCTGTTCGCACCGAACCTCAGACCTCTGTCAGTGCTTCAGAACCCATGGATATTGAATATGGCCCTTCTCTTCCTTCTCGCCTTCAGGCCGAGCAAGGTTCGGACGTTCGTCTTAGCTCTTCCGAACATACACAGTCTGTTCGCCCCAAGACGTCCACTCACAAGGTTAGCCATGCTCCAATCTCAGGTTCGGGATCTGATTCCGATCATGATCGCCCTTCATATTCTAGACCTAAAAAGCACTCTGACAAGTCTAAACATAAGTCAAGGTCCGCATATTTGCCCTCATCGTCAGGGGAGGATCAGTCCCCTAGACGTAGACACAGGTCCCCCAAGCCCCAGAGAATGGCCTCTGATGATCAGGAACATCCTCAAATTGACCTTGATCCGCCCTACTATAGGGATGTGGCTCTGGCTGACATCCCAAATCAATATGCGGAGGAGGTAGATACTTTTCGACGTATCCTCAAATTACCTGATCCGAGGGATTCAGTCCCCAGACCTGCTACTGCTATCATAGGTATCGATGACGAGGTGGCCGTCCAAGAGCTGAGACCTACGGGTCCATCAGCTATGTTGCCCCTCAACTCTGGTATAAGAGATGCCTTTGACAAATTCAACAATGACTTTATGGCTGCAAACCTGGCAGAGGGCAAATACCCAAAGCCCCCCCCTTCCACTTCTAAGTGGTACAAGGTTGGACAACCTTGTTTTTCGGAGAAACTCCAAGATTTAAATGCAGACTTTGCCAAGATCTGTATATCTCCTAAACCTTCGGGGGCCCCTTTAGGCAAGGTCCCACTCTCTGTCCTCAAGGACTTAGAACAACAGGCAAGGTACAATCTAACCACATTGAATTTCACGACCACTTTTGCCAAGACATCCTCCTCCTGCAACTCTACCATGAGGAGGTGTCGTTATGGACTAAAAGAAACCTTCAAGAAGGTCAAGTCCCAGGTCAGGAAAGGTGCCGACCCTGAAAAAGCAGTAAAACGTGGTTATGATGAGGCCTATGACTACTTTGATCTCTGGGAGAAGACCCTCACTATTCAACATAAGGCCATAACCTGCCTGAGCAAATCCCTTGCCCATATTTTACAAAGGGAACTTTACACAATGGCAACTTCCGGCTTGCTTAGACGCGAAGCCGAAATGTCCCATCTGCAGCCACAATTAGGGGAAACCAGACGTCAAGAGCTCAGGAATTCCTCTCTCTGGACTCGTTCCCTGTTCAACTCCCAGTCAGTGAAGGAAGGCGAGGACTTCCTTCTCAAAAAAGGCACCTCAAAAGATGCTCAGGGTTTCGGACCCTACCAAAATAAGCCCTTTCGTGGTTCTTACCACAATAAGAGAAGAGGCTCCTACAGGAAACGCCCCTTTGGGGGCAATTCCTCCCAAAGCAGCAACTATTCGTTTCCCTCTTCTAGAGGAAAACCAAACTTCAGAGGCTCCAGGGGTCGTTTTCGACCCCACAACAAAGGAAAAGGGCCTGGAAACCCCTCTTCCCAATGACTCCTATCAAGCCTCAATCAATCCACCAGTAGGAGGTCGCCTCCGTTCTTTCAGGAGAGACTGGCACGCAAACAATTGCTCAGCCAACGTGTTAAATATTATCACCAATGGCTACGTTCTGCCATTCCTCTCAAGGCCAAACGTGATAAGATTTCCTCTGATTGTGTCAGAGTACAAGGCCCCTCAAAAAGACCAAGCCTTGGCCGATTGCATCCAGTCTCTCCTGTTAAAGAACGCTATCGAAAGGGTGGAAAATGTAAAATCTCTCGGGTTTTACAGTCGCCTCTTTCTTGTACCCAAGCCTCACCAAAGGTGGAGGCCAGTAATAGACCTAAGCAGGCTCAACACTTTTCTACACGTAGAAAAGTTCAAAATGGAAACGCCAGAGTCCATCAGGACTTCTCTGATTCCGGGGGAATGGGTAGCGTCAATAGACCTGTCGGACGCTTACCTCCACATCCCCATCCATCCAAACTCAAGGAAGTACCTAAGATTTTGCCACAGGTCACAGGTGTTCCAGTTCACCTCGCTCCCATTTGGACTAGCCACAGCCCCCCAGGTATTTACCATGGTCGTAAAAGAAGTGAAGCTCATGGCCCTCAGCAGAGGACTCAGACTTCATCAATACCTGGACGACTGGCTGATCAGGTCTCAGTCCCAGGAGGAAGCATTAGTGAACACTCGGACAGTGGTAGATCTCACCCAGTCCTTGGGATGGATCTTAAACCAAGAGAAATCAGAACTGAAACCAACTCAGGTGTTCTCGTTCGTGGGCTACGAATACCACCTAGATTCAGCCCTTGTAAAACCCACTCAAGAGAGATGGCTCAAGCTTCAGGATTTGATCCTACGACTCAAGTCGAAACATGTTTTGACTGCAAGATGTTTGATGTCTCTAATTGGGTTGCTAGCCTCAACGGAGAAGATGGTCCCGGAGGGACGCCTTCACATGAGACCGTTTCAGTTTCACCTGAAAGAGCACTGGAAATTTCCTCAGTCGCTGGACAGCCTCCTTCCCTGGACAGAAGTCATTTCTGCTCATCTGGACTGGTGGCAGAATCCTGCAAAGGTGATGATTGGCGCCGACCTTCATCCCAAAGACCACAGTATCCAACTCTTTACAGACGCCTCAAACGAAGGCTGGGGCGCTCACTTAGAACAAAGTTCTACAAAAGGTCTGTGGTCACCTCAGGAAAAAGGACTTCACATAAACGTCCTAGAATTGAAAGCTGTCTTTCTGGCTTTGAGACACTTCAAAGACCAGTGTCAGGACCAAACAGTGCTAGTTGCCACGGACAACTCAACTGTGGTAGCTTACATAAACAAACAAGGGGGAACACACTCGGCGGAGATGTGCGCACTCCTGTGGAGACTCATGACCTGGTGCCACCACTATCACATAATCTTGAAAGCCAGACACATTCCAGGGTGCCTGAATGTGATGGCCGACCTACTTTCCAGGTCAAACCAGGTTCAGTCGACCGAATGGTCACTCCATCCACAGGTGTTCAAACAGATCTGCCGAAAGTGGTTCACTCCCCACGTGGACCTTTTTGCCACTCATCTGAACCACAAGCTCCCTCTGTACGTGTCTCCTATCCCAGACCCCCAGGCCTGGGACATAGATGCTCTAAACATAGACTGGACGGGTCTCACTGCTTATGCTTACCCTCCAACGGCTCTCCTTTACAGGGTGATCCAAAAAATCAGGCAATGCACCTGCCTGATCATACTAATAGCCCCAGGCTGGCCAGGGATGCCCTGGTTCTGGGACCTAGTGCAGCTCTCAACAGAGATCCCTCTGCAACTCCCGGTGTCGACAACACTCCTCAAGCAGTCCCACAACTTCGTGTTCCACAGCTCCCCGCAGCACCTCAACCTCCACGCCTGGTCTCTAGGAGTGGACAACTCCAAGAACAAGGCTTCTCTGTGGAAGTGGCAGAGAGAATTGCTGCACCTCAGCGGTCTTCAACAAGGAACATCTACAAATCAAAGTGGGCCCTATTTGAAAAATGGTGCAGAGATAATTCGGTGGATTTCTCCTCACCATCTGTGAAGCAAATCTCAGATTTCTTTATGTATCTGTACCAAGACCTAAACAGGCGCCCCTCTACCATTGATGGTTACAGGACAGCTATTGTTGACACTCTGGGCCCTACGGCCCAGCATATTGCCCATAATGAGGACCTTCACAGGTTGCTCTCCAGTTTTCACAGGGATCGCCCCAAGAGTTCCAGAAACCTTCCTCAGTGGAACCTATCTGTTGTCCTCAATGAGCTCACAAAAGCGCCCTTTGAGCCTATGAAAGACACAGACCTCAAACATCTCACTCTCAAGACTGCTTTCTTGCTAGCTCTGGCCTCCGGCAAGCGCCGCAGTGAAATCCACGCCTGGGTCGCAAACAAAGTATCTAATCTAGGCCAATGGGAAAAGGTAGCCTTGTTCCCTTCATCATATTTTATAGCCAAAAACCAGCTAGCAAGAGAAGGTTCTCAAAGTGTGTCTCCGGTGACTATTCCTGCCTTGACTACCATTGTAGATAGACAATTCAAAGAAGACAGGACCTTGTGTCCTGTACGGGCTTTGAGGTACTATCTGGACCGAACCAAGGACCTGAGAGGGTCCCGGTCTCTTCTTTTCATCTCCTTCAAGAAAGGACATACCTCAGATATCAGACCCGCTACTCTCTCTTCATGGTTGAAACAAACCATTCTACTTTGTTATAAGCAAGCAGACCAGCAAGCCTTGGACTTAGTCCAAGTTAAAGCGCATGACATTAGGGCCTTCGCAGCCTCTAAGGCTTTTTACAGTGGGGTATCGGTGGACCAGATCATGCAAGCGTGTCACTGGAAAGCTCACAACACGTTTACCAATTTTTATCTAAAAGACCTTACTTGGTCGGACAACGACAACAACATGTATCTGGGACCAGTAGTAGCGGCTCAACAGGTCCTAGACCCTTCTCCTCAGTGATGTCTTCTTCGGAAAGAAAAGGGGGGGGGCACGTCCGCTACAGCTAAGCCTTCAGGAGTCTCCCCAGGTCTAGGTATAAGCTACCTCATCAGGGTGTTACAGGTAAGGTCTCACATATTAAATTTACATTAACTTTAAATTCTTGGGACCATAAGGTTGTCTTATAAATAAGGTTGCAAATAGCAATTCTCGAACCTTGACCTCATTTCTGACGTCATAGCCCTTAGGGGTTCTTCCTATCTGTGTACTCCGGGTACACAATCCTCCTTCCAAACACCCTACAATGTACGACACTGTGTATTCTCATCAGGTTTTTGGCTCTTTACAAGTCCGACCTTCAGGATTGGGACTCTGTAAATGGGACTCAGACTGGAAATTTTTTGGAACTATTTTTTATTACTCTCAATTCGAGAAAAACAACATTCAGACCTTCCAGTCTCAGCTGTAATCCCGCCACCGGGCGGTTGAATTCAGCATTCAGTCCCACATGGTAAGCTATTGTAGCGCAATAAAATTGAAAATTTTAATTACTTAAATGTAGCTTTTATAAGCTACAAGCTTACCATGTGGGACTGAGAAGAGTCCCACCCTACCTCCCCGCTGTATTACAGCTGAGGGGACATGGGTTTAATCTCAACGAAAAGGAGGCTGATACACAGGAAGTGATGACGTCACGACAACCTATGAGGCCGAACCAACTACATGCTTGTTTTTCTCGAGCGTTGGTCGTCTGTGCCTCGCGGCAACCAGTAAAGCATTCAGTCCCACATGGTAAGCTTGTAGCTTATAAAAGCTACATTTAAGTAATTAAAATTTTCAATTTTGTGGTGATTGAAAGATATTTGATGTGCTAATTAAGACTTTATTCTTGATATTCATCATGTACATCTGTCTACACCAAAAAATCCCTTTTGTAAGGTTATATGAAATTCCTGATATTTGATAAACTTATGAGTTTAAGATTGCATTACTTTTGTGTTACTAGCAGCTGTGTTGGACAAATATGGCCACTGTCTTAGTCACACTTCCTTTCCAGAGAGTATCTCAAAAATGGCATGATGGATTAAATTCAAATTTGGCAAGTGCATGTAACTGTTCCTCAAGGTGTGCCCTATTTTAAGCCTAATTTAAGGTGACTTTAAACTCCCAGTAGTAACATTTATATTGAGGTTAAGGATTTTCGTTTCCAGACAGTATCTCAAAAATGGGTTGATGGATTCAATTCAAATTTGCCATGTGGTTGTATCTGGTTTTCAAGGTGTGCCCTATTTTAAGGTGACATTAAACTCCCACGTATTAAAAAGTTATTTTATTGCGTTAATACATCCTATCCAATGGACAATTGCTTTACCGGTCGGCGCGACCGGTCCCACCAAACACCAGAAAAAGATGTCCTGTATATAATACCGGCAGGACCCATCACAGAGTGTGCATTCGCCAGGTGGCGCATTGTACTTCCTTCCTGTCTAGACAGCGAGACGTCGTAGCATCTTTTTCGTTTGGCGCGAAGTGTGTGTAGACATGTTTTCAACAGAGAAACGTTTTTGAAGTTTTACTACAAACTTTACCCTTCTATATATTTTCAAGTAGTCTAAATTAATTAAGCGTCCCACAAGGGACGCTTGTTTGTGTATGGGAGACCTTCAGGCTCCGGCGGCTCCGCATTTTGTTTTCCTTATAACTCTGTAACCGTTAGGCGGATTCTTTTCAAATTTGGCAGATTTAGGCAGTAGCCTTGGGGAATTTTTTTGAATATGCTGCAGTGACATTTCAACCAATCAGAGAGGTCACATGACCAAAAATGTCTTTTTTTCGATGGGGAAGCTTGTCCGGATGATAACTTGAAAGGAATTTTATCAATTCACCTGAAACTTGGCAAATACATTCACTCTGTTAAAATCTGGAAATCATTAGATTTTGGCATTGATTGGTCAAGAAATGGCCGAGTAATTAATGATTAATTAATCATTACGAATTTTCCAAATAAGGAAAACACAAAAATGCTTATATCTCGAAAACCGTGCTAGATAGAGCGATTTCGACGAAATTTTTGATCTTCAGGGTATCTCTGCGGAGTAGTTTTCCCAATTTTGAAAAAATTTTTCTCTCGCCCAAAATGGCGGCCATTTTGAATTTTCGAAATTTTCGCAAAAATTGCAAAACACAAAAATGCTTATATCTCAAAAACCGTGCTAGATAGAGCAATTTCGACGAAATTTTTGACCCGCAGGAGGAGTTTTCCCAATTTTCAAAAAAATTTGGTCTCGCCAAAAATGGCAGCCATTTTGAATTTTCGAAATTTTCGCAAAATTTGCAAAACACAAAAATGCTTATATCTCAAAAACCGTGCTAGATAGAGCAATTTCGACGAAATTTTTGACCCGCAGGAGCAGTTTTCCCAATTTTCAAAAAAATTTGGTCTCGCCAAAAATGGCAGCCATTTTGAATTTTCGAAATTTTCGCAAAAATTGCAAAACACAAAAATGCTTATATCTCGAAAACCGTGCTAGATAGAGCGATTTCGACGAAATTTTTGATCCGCAGGGTATCTCTGCAGAGTAGCTATGCCAATTTTCCAAAAAAAAATTTCTCGCCAAAAATGGCGGCCATTTTGAATTTTCGAATTTTTCGCAAAATTGCAAAACATAAAAATGCTTATATCTCGAAAACCGTGCTAGATAGAGCGATTTCGACGAAATTTTTGACCCACAGGGTATCTCTGCAGAGTAGCCATGCCAATTTTCAAAAAAAATTTATCTTGCCAAAAGTGGCGGCCATTTTGAATTTTCAAATTTTTGCGCAAAAATTGCAAAACACAAAAATGCTAATATTTCGAAAACCGTGCTACATAGAGCGATTTTGACGAAATTTTTGATCTTCAGGGTATCTCTGCAGAGCAGCTATCCCAAAGAGCTTTCACTTGGTGAAGTTTCAGACCCATAGCTAATTGCTCACCTACTCAAAATGAGTAAATGCGAATTACCTCTAAAAGTATTGCAGATAGCCAATTTTTCTCAAATAACTCATTCACCTACTTTTGGAAGAGCTTTCACTTGGTGAAGTTTCAGACCCGTAGCTAATTACTCACCTACTCAAAATGAGTAAATGCTAATTATCTCAAAAACTATTGGGGATACCCAATTTTTATCAAATAACTCATTCATGTACTTTTGGGAGACCTTTCACATGGTGAAGTTTCAGACCCGTAGATGATTACTCACCTACTCAAAATGAGTAAATGCGAATTATCTCTTAAAAGTATTGCAGATAGCCAATTTTTCTCAAATAACTCATTCACCTACTTTTGGAAGAGCTTTCACATGGAGAAGTTTCAGACCCATAGCTAATTACTCACCTACTCAAAATGAGTAAATGCGAATTATCTGTAAAAGTATTGCAGATAGCCAATTTTTCTCAAATAACTCATTCACCTACTTTTGGCAGAGCTTTCACATGGTGAAGTTTCAGACCCATAGCTAATTATTTACCTACTCAAAATGAGTAAATGCTAATTATCTGTAAAAGTATTGCGGATATCCAGTTTTTATCAAATAACTCATTCATCTACTTGTGGGAGAGCTTTCACATGGTGAAGTTTCAGACCCATAGCTAATTACTCACCTACTCAAAATGAGTAAATGCGAATTATCTCTAAAAGTATTGCGGATAGCCAATTTTTCTCAAATAACTCATTCATCTACTTGTGGGAGAGCTTTCACATGGTGAAGTTTCAGACCCATAGCTAATTACTCACCTACTCAAAATGAGTAAATGCGAATTATCTCTAAAAGTATTGCAGATAGCCAATTTTTCTCAAATAAATCATTCACCTACTTTTGGGAGAGCTTTCACTTGGTGAAGTTTCAGACCCATAGCTAATTACTCACCTACTCAAAATGAGTAAATGCGAATTATCTCTAAAAGTATTGCAGATAGCCAATTTTTCTCAAATAACTCATTCACCTACTTTTGGGAGAGCTTTCACTCTGTGAAGTTTCAGACCCATAGCTAATTATTCACCTACTCAAAATGAGTAAATGCGAATTATCTCTAAAAGTATTGCAGAGAGCCAATTTTTCTCAAATAACTCATTCACCTACTTTTGGCAGAGCTTTCACTTGGTGAAGTTTCAGACCCATAGCTAATTATTCACCTACTCAAAATGAGTAAATGTGAATTATCTCTAAAAGTATTGCAGATAGCCAATTTTTCTCAAATAACTCATTCACCTACTTTTGGGAGAGCTTTCACTCTGTGAAGTTTCAGACCCATAGCTATTTATTCACCTACTCAAAATGAGTAAATGCTAATTATCTGTAAAAGTATTGCGGATACCCAATTTTTATCAAATACTCATTCATCTTCTTGTGGGAGAGCTTTCACATGGTGAAGTTTCAGACCCATAGCTAATTACTCACCTACTCAAAATGAGTAAATGCGAATTATCTCTTAGTAGTATTGCAGATAGCCAATTTTTCTCAAATAACTCATTCACCTACTTTTGGAAGAGCTTTCACACACGAAAGTGAATATCTCGGAAAAGCTATTTCTTCTGCTTTAATGCTCGGCGGGAGATACACACCGCGGTAGTGGTCTTGACAAAAATTTTTGTCTCCCCAAAAATGGTGGCCATTTTGAATTTTCAAAGTTTTTGCAAAACACAAAAATGCTTATTCTCGAAAACCGTGCCATATGAAGCGAACTCAACAAAATTTTTGACCCGACTAGATAGAGCAGACTGCGCTGACTTTGGTTGCCACAACAGTATAAGGCTAGAAACGAAGCATTTTCTTAATACTTTAGCACTCACCTTTATATCCTTTGCGGGACGCTTTGTTTTTGCTATGGAAAAACATTATCTTTTTTTTTGCGAGCGATCCTCTAGTTCTACTAGTTTACTGATCATCATGTCGTCTCCTGGACAGAAGAGAGGAACCTGCTGGCACGTTATGGCTGTGTTTGATAACCACAGGAAATGTGCGCGTTGCAGGGACAAGGGAGTGGGTGACGATCCGTGTGTCAAGAAGCAAGATTGTAAGATCTGCCAAGCTTTCACGTCTGCGCAGTTGAAGCAGCTCTCCACCCCTACTTATCAGTTCAGGAAAGAGTTTGAATTAAAGAAGTCGTCTTCAGATTCCCCTGCTAGTGCTACCCCCACTCTCGTGGACCCAGCAGACGTTAGTGTGCTGGGACGGGTACACAAGGAATCTGATGGAAGTTCACCTGCTAGCAAAAAGAAGAGGGCAGACCCTTCCCCTACCCCCAAGGCTAGCAGTAAGAAGAAATCCAACAGCAAGTCGAGATCTGTTGACCTGAAGGAACTGGATGAGAAATGTATATCCTTTTCGGGACGCTTTGTTTTTGCTATGGAAAAACATTATCTTTTTTTTTGCGAGCGATCCTCTAGTTCTACTAGTTTACTGATCATCATGTCGTCTCCTGGACAGAAGAGAGGAACCTGCTGGCACGTTATGGCTGTGTTTGATAACCACAGGAAATGTGCGTGTTGCAGGGACAAGGGAGTGGGTGACGATCCGTGTGTCAAGAAGCAAGATTGTAAGATCTGCCAAGCTTTCACGTCTGCGCAGTTGAAGCAGCTCTCCACCCCTACTTATCAGTTCAGGAAAGAGTTTGAATTAAAGAAGTCGTCTTCAGATTCCCCTGCTAGTGCTATCCCCACTCTCGTGGACCCAGCAGACGTTAGTGTGCTGGGACGGGTACACAAGGAATCTGATGGAAGTTCACCTGCTAGCAAAAAGAAGAGGGCAGACCCTTCCCCTACCCCCAAGGCTAGCAGTAAGAAGAAATCCAACAGCAAGTCGAGATCTGATGACCTGAAGGAACTGGATGAGAAATGGTGTGAACGTTTTGCCAGATTGGAAACAATGCTGGTGTCCAAGACGTTTACGGTTCCTGTGAATCCTGTACAGAATCCCCCTTCAGTGGTTACCAGTGATCAGCCCTTTTTTGATCCTGGAACCTCCACCACTGGCTTGTCCTCTGGTGTGACTGTTGGGGGGCACCGGTTCCAGTCTTGGTCAGACCACCGGTGAGGCTGCTGTGATGAGAGAAGCAGAATGCCACCCAGCCTGTTGAGGCTCCCGGTGCAGGTCCTGATGTTCTGCCAACAGGTACCGGTAGTGCTGCCCTACATGCTGAGTTTACCGGTTCTAATAGTGACGAAGAACTCCAGAGTGATCCAGGATCTCCCATTGATAGCAACGTGTCTGTCAAGTTACCGGTAGATGACTGGCTTTGCAGAAAGATGGAGAAGTTAAACCTCACTGTTGCTGAGGGCTACCCTTCCAGAAGTACTGAACCTCCTGGACTGCTCCGAGACCAATTTGTCAAAATACCTAGGTCGTTCAAATTGTATGACATGCATGTTGACAAGAAGGACTGTGATAGATCCACTGTGTTTGCCTGGTCTCGGGAACCGGCAAAGCTCAACAATGACTTCAGTAGGGTTGCCAGGTGAAATCTACCTACTGCCCAACCCTCCCGGGCCCTTAGCCAGGACGTCTTGAGGCATTGGGAGAGAGCAGCAAGACAACAATCGTTTATGTGCAACCAGGCTGCTGGACTGTCCAGATGTTTAACTAGGGTGCAGGATTCTATGTCTACACAACTGAGAAGTTTGCATGTAGACAAAGGCAAGGGCAAGTTTCCTGAAAGATTGCAGCAAGCTGTGGATGAACTGGAATATTTGGTTACTTTTAACCGGTCCATCTCCCAAGCCATGGCTAGGACAATGAAGAACTTGTCAGAGGGTGTATTTATTAGTGTTGCAAACTTCACCCAGGCACGTAAAGACAGTTACCTTGAATATTTACATGCCAGGGTTAAACAGGGCATGCTTGCTGCACTGCGTACTGCACCCTTTCATATGCACTCACTTTTCCCAGACCAGCTTATCATGAAGGCTAAAGAGGATGTCGCCAGAAGTGAGGAGAGGCGTTCTTCTAGCAAGTCACACCGGAAGCCTGGTTGCTTTCATCCATATGCTTCCAGTGACAAGTCATTGCTTCAACAGAGCCGGAGATCATCTGTGCCAGCTTGGAAGCAGATAAGAGAATGCCAGCAAAGCGGTAAAGATCGTGGCAAGGCCTGCACCTTTTCACAGAAACCGGCCAAGGGTTCTAAATCGCGTAAATGACAATTACTGTGCAAAGTGAGCTTCCGGGTTGAAGAACTGTGTATGTGTACCTGGTCAGCTAGATTTTAACCCTTCATCAGTGACCAGCAAGAGCGAGACCGTAGCTTTACATGTAAACTCTTGTGTTGCAAATGTTCATTTTGTCACCGGGTTGCCACAAAAGAAAGGCGTAAATCCCAATTATTGTCAAGATTACACCTAAATAAAATATGTGAATGATGTTTCCTGTGTAGGTCACTTGAACTCTGCAAATATTGTCACAAATGTCGCAACTGTTGCTATAAATCCACCTGTAGGGGCAAGGTTACATCAGTTTTGGGAGAAATGGGAAGCTCTGGGTTCGAGTCCAAAAGTAGTCAGAATACTGAGAGAGGGTTGCACCCTCCCCTTCCGGTTCAGACCCAATCTAACCAGGTCACCTACTGTCATAAGCAACTATGTCAACCCACAAAGACAGTCCAACCTTTTGGAGGCACTGTATCAGCTGATGAACAAAACCGCAGTGGAACCGGTAGCAAACCAAAACTCACTGGGTTTTTACAACCGGCTATTTTTGGTACCCAAACCCAACAACCAGTGGAGACCTATCCTGGACCTGAGCACCTTGAACACCTTCCTAAACACAGAGTCGTTCAAAATGGAGACCCCAGAGACAATAAGAACCTCCCTATAGCTAGGGGAGTGGGTCACCTCCATAGACTTCAAGGATGCATACTTCCATATACCAATTCACAGTCAGTCCAGGAAGTACATGCGTTTTCTCATCCAGGGTCAGTCCTACCCGTTCAAAGCCCTACCCTTTGGTCTGTCCACAGCACCTATGGAGTTCACAGTGGTGGCCAAAGAGGTCAAACTGATGGCTTTACAGAGGGGTATAAGAATCCACCAGTACCTAGATGACTGGTTGGTGAGAGCCACATCCCACCAAACTTGTCGCCAGCATACACAGACCTTGGTAGCTCTGTCGAGAACTAGGTTGGCTGGTGAACAAGGACAAGTCAGAACTGGACCCAAAAAATGTTTTCAACTTTGTGGGTTACCAGTTCGACCTCAGGGAGAGCAAGCTCAGACCAACGCCAGAGCGTTGGCAGACCTTAACCAACAAGATACATGTATTGTCAATCCTGTCCGGTCCGGTGTGCCCGGTCCAGCAGTTCATGTCCCTCATAGGACTTCTTACAGCCACAGAAAAGCAAGTCCACCTAGGTCCACTTCATATGAAACCCATACAGTTGCACTTGAAGAACAACTGGAGGGTACCAGAATCACTAGGAAAGGTGATACCTTAAGGTGGTGGCTGGAGGAAAGCAATATGCTTCCAGGTCAACCATTACACCCACTAAAATATGCTCTGCAGATATTTACAGACGCATCAAAAGAAGGGTGGGGCGCTCACTTTAAACGAACGCACTGCAAGGGGAACTTGGTCCCTTCCAGAAAGCAAGCTGCACATAAATCACTTGGAACTAAAGGCGGTCTTTCTGGCCCTAAAAGAGTGCCAACACCTCTGTTCTAACAACATAGTCTTGGTAGCCACAGACAACACAACAGTGGTTGCCTATATCAACAAGGAGGGGGGGGTGAAGTCGGGCTCCCTGTGTGCCCTACTGTGGAGAATCCTGTCTTGGTGCACCAGGAAATAGGTAACTCTCAAGGCACGTCACATCCCCGGCCGGCTGAAGGTGATAGCAGACAAGCTATCCAGACTTGGCCAGACCATTCAAACAGAGTGGTCCCTTCACCCAGAAGTGTTTCAAGCTATATGCTCCCGGTGGCACCAGCCCCAAGTGGACTTGTTTGCCACCAGATTCAACAACAAACTCCCGCAGTTTGTGTCACCGGTTCCAGACCCCAGGCTTGGGCAGTTGATGCACTCAGCCTGTCTTGGGAAAATCTGGACCCATATGCCTTTCCACCAGTAGCCATCTTGGGCAAAGTGGTGGAGAAGTTACAGGACTACCCCTAGATCATTCTGATTGCACCAGGGTGGCCCAACATGCCCTGCTTTTGGGATCTGGTGGCAATGTCCAGTCAGATCCCTCTGTGTCTGCCCAACCTGCCCAATCTGGTATCTCAACCGTTCAACCAGACCCTGCACAGGAACCTCTAAAACCTGAACCTGCATGCCTGGCTCCTAGAGCCACAGCAATCAAGGAGCAGGGATTCTCTGAGGCAGTGGCAGCATGAATTGAGGCTCCTCAAAGAGGATCAACCAGATCCGTCTATGAGGCAAAGTGGACCATTTTTACAAAGTAGTGCCTCAGTAATCAGGCGGACTTCAGGGCACCACCTCTAAAAGCAATAGCTGACTTCCTGTTTCAGGACAGGAAGTTGCAACCTGGTACCATTGATGGTTACAGATCAGCCATTGCTGGCAAGTTGGGCAACTCTACCATTAATGTCAGCAAAGATGAGAATCTCACCCGTCTCCTGGATAGTTTCCATAGAGACAGGCCCAAGGGCAGGAGGGGTATACCCTCCTGGAACCTGTCCCTGGTCTTGCACCAGCTGACTAAGGCTCCCTTTGAACTTTAAAAGAGGCCTCACTAAAACACTTGACCTTCAAGACTGTTTTTCTGCTGGTCCTGGGTTCTGGTAAACGCAGGAGTGAGATCCATGCTTGGCTACATAAGCACATTTTTTTAGACACCAGTCAGACTGGTCTAAGGTGTCCTTGTCCCTCACCCAGCTTTCTATCCAAGAATCAGCTGGCTAAGGAGGGTCCAGATAGTAAGGCTCCAGTGGTCATACCAGCCCTGGACCCCACTCTGGATAAGTCACTCAAGGGTGACAGGTGCTTGTGTCCAGATAAAGCCCTTCGCTATTACTTGGATAGGACCTCAGACCTTAGGCAGAACAAGGAGTTGGTCTTTGTCTCAAATAAGAAAGGTTTTGATAAGGACATCTCACCTGCCACCATCTCCTCATGGATCAAACAAACTGTGATCCTTTGTTATGAGCTCTCTGACCAGGAGGTCCTCACACTACATCAGGTCAAAGCCCATGATGTCAGGGTCTTTGCTGCTTCTAAGGCCTTCCAGTCAGGGGTCTCCTTAGAGCAGATTCTCTCAGCCTGCCACTGGAAATCCCATAACACCTTCACACAATTCTATTTGAAGGATGTGGCTTGGGCAGATACAGAGCCTTTTCATTTAGGGCCAGTGGTGGCTGCCCAACAGGTCCACCACCAAGCCCCAAAATGAGGAGATATGTATATATGTACATAACATGAATAAAAAAAGAAAAAGAAACTGTGACTTGCTTCCTTTGGGAAGTGTATTTCTTGGGACTGAACTCAGCCCCTCTCTTTCTCTTCTTCCTCAGAGCAGATCTGGGAAGAAAAAAAAGGGGGGGGAGCAACGTCGGTTGAGTTTCGGTAACCAGTTATTTGGTATCCGACCTTGACCTCACAGGGTTCCCTGACCCTAGGTCAAAATGGGCCATCTCAGTTTTATTCTGTTATGAGTTCACTTATGTCCCTAGCAGCTTACCCGCCTTGCAAGCGGTAGTTATTCAGCAATTGTCCATTGGATAGGGTGTATTAACGCAATAAAATTGCAAATTTAGTAAGTAAATTAAATTTTTATAAGTTAATACCCTATCCAATGGACAGGCAAGGCCCACCCATCCAGCCCCGCTATCAGCTTACTAGGGGCCTTAATATGTTTAGACAACGAAAAAGATGCTATGACGTCACGCTGTCTAGACAGGAAGTACGATGCACCACCTAGCGAATGCATACTCTGTGACCGGTCCTGCCGGTATTATATACAGGACGTCTTTTTCTGGCGTTTGGCAGGACCGGTCGCGCCGACCTGTGAAGCAATTGTCCATTGGATAGGGTATTAACTTATAAAAATTTAATTTACATATTAAATTTGCAATTTGTTGAGTTTACATTTTTCATTTTTCCATAGAGTAAACAGAAAATCACTTGATAAATTTCATTCACATTTTGCATGTATATGTAACTGGCCATAGATAAGTGTCATACAATAAGGTGACCTTAAGCTCCCAGTAATAACAGAATTATATTCACTTTAAATCTGGCAATTTTTGAACAGTATTTCAAATACTGTGCTATTCTAGGCATGTTTCAGTTGTGAATGTAACAAACCTTGAACAGAACCTTCAGGGAAAGATTACCTTAAACTCCTTACCTTAAACTAATGTTGACTTTAAGGTTGGGACAATTGTTTTGGTGTTTAGATATTTGATGTGCTGAGATTTTTTCATTGATATCATGTACATATATTTAGACAAAAAAGAAAAAGGTCTCTTTTGTAAGGTTGCAATAAATTGCTGATATTTTAGAAACTTATAAGTTTAAGGTTGTAACAGTTTGGTGTCACTCAGCTGTGATGGATCACCTATAGGACCAGCATTGTCATCACACTTTGTTTCTGGAAAATATGTCAAAAATTGCTTGTAAGATGAAATTCAGATTTGGCATGTGGGTGTTGCCGGTCATCGATATGGGCCCTATTTTAAGATGACCTTAAACACCCACTTACAACGCATTTATATTGAATTTTACTTTTGCGATTTGTGGGCAATAGCTTAAAGATGGCTTCACAGATTCAAATCAAATTTGGTAGGTGGGTGTAACTGATCTTCAAGGTGTGGCCAAGGTGACCTTAAACTCCTAGTGATAACATTACTATATTGAATTTAAATTTTTCAATTTCTGGAAAGTATTTCAAATCTGCATGACAGTTTTAATTTAAATTTTGTATGTTGATGTATTCAGTCCTGATGGTGTGCCCTATTTTAAGGTGACCTTAAACTGCTATGTGTAAAAAAATGTTACTGAGCTCAACTTTTTCTATGATTCAACTTTTTCTATACAAAGTATAGCAAAAATGGCATGACCTATTTGATCTATACTTGCAGGTACATGAAACTGATGTTACAGAAATGAACTGACTACATTGAGGTGACCTTTCACACTCAGTAATGGCATATTACAATTACTTTTCTTTTAAAATTATGGATAATATCTTAAATTATGTGCAATAGATTTTAAGCACATTTAAATTTTGGATATAAGTAACCTTGAACAGAGTCTACATGGTTAACATGACCTTAAACTCTTAACATTTACATTGACTTGCATTCAGTTTAAGGTTAGGACAAAATTTTATGATATTTTGGCAATATTAAAAGACGTATTTGAGACTTTTCATTTAAACATGTACACATATCTAGACCAAAATAGGATCTTTATTGTAATGTTACCCGTAAGATCCTGTTCATTAAAGAAATGAGTTTTAGGTTACAACTTATTTTAATTGTTATATCCATCCTGCTGGACTTGGATATTATTTTGCCTTTCCCTTTGAATCACCCTTCATTGCTGCTCATTTACAGGTAGTTGATCACGAGTCTCAGCTAAAATTGGTGCAAAGGTTTCATGGCATGAGAATTTATGTGCAATTACTTTCTTGGCAATATCTGGCAACAAGTATTGCCGTGGCAACACTTTTTCATGTTTCTTGGGCTTAAAAATCTTTTTGGGGGGTTCTTTGCATTCCAAACCCATGCATGGATTGGAGCTGATTAGCTTAACAACACTTTGCCATGGCAACGAGTGCTGCCATGGCAACACTTTTTTCTGTTTCTTGGACTTATAAATATTTTTATGGGTTCTTTGCTTTCCATACCTCTGCGCAGATTGGAGCTGATTAGTTATTCGGCAACACCTGGAAACAAGTGTTGCCATGCCAACACTTATTCATGTTTCTTGGGCTTAAAAGTCTTTTTTGTTTTGGAGTTCTTTACACTCGAAACCCCTGCATGGATTGTAGCTGATTAGCTTTTCAACGATACCTGGCAACACTTTTTTCTGTTTCTTGGACTCATGAATATTTTTATGGGTTCTTTGCTTTCCATACCCCTGTAAAGACTGGAGCTGATTAGCTTTTCGGCAACACCTGGCAACAAGTGTTGACATGGCAACACTTTTTTTTTTGTTTCTTGGACTTAAAATATTTTTATGGGTTCTTTGTTTTTTATACCCCTGCAAAGATTGGAGACAACCTGACAACAAGTGTTGCCATGGCAACATTTATGTTTCTTGGGGTTCTTTACATTCCAAACCCCTGCAACAGATTGGAGCTGATTAGTTTTTAGGCAACACATAGCAATAAGTGTTGCCATGGCAACACTTTTGTTTCTTGGACTTATATTTTTGTGGGTTCTTTGGATTCCAAACCCCTGCATGAACTGGAGCTGGTTAGCTTTTCAGTAAAATCTGGCATCAAGTGTCACCACGGCAACACTTTTTTCTGTTTCTAGGTTGTGGATATAAAAAGTCTTGGAGAAGACCTGTATGGTAAAGTTACCTAACACTCCACAATGTTAGACAATGATCTTGCTCGTTTGCTGTCCCACAAAATGGTGGACAAATATAAGTCCTTCTTTCCTCCATGAAAAGAGGAGAACAAATATACGCCCTTCTTTCCTCAATGAAGAGAGGAGGCAGATAAGACAGGACCCATCATGAATCCTTCTGAAAGATGCTCTGGATCTGCAAAAATACTGCCAGTCAGCCAAATATTTTTGTCTATCCAGCATAATTTTTGTCCTTTCGAATTTCATCCGCATCAGTCTTTAACCAAAGCTGGTGATACAGTACAATTCTACTGAATACTTGTCTAGTTATGGAGTGCCTGGATATTCTCTTGCCCTCAATTACTAAGCTTGTCAACTGTTCGCTACCTGAAGGTGTTGCCCCGGGTGGTTTCAAAAAAGCTATTGTCTCTCCATTAATAAAAAGTCCTCACTACCACAGGATGAATTAAAAAACTACTGCCATTTCTCTGGCTTGAGCTTTATCTCTAAACTTGAGCGTGCAGTGGCTTCTCGGTTAAATGATATCACCTCCAGCACACTTGAAAATGTCAGTCAGCACAGTCACTCAACCAAAACCGCGCTGCTGTCTATTAAAAATGAAGTCCATCTTTTTTTTTTTTTTGCTCTTGCTAGAGGTGAAGCTTCTGTTGTTTTTCTCTTGGACCAATCAGCTGCATTCGACACCACTGATCATAGTATGCTCATTAAATGTCTGAGTTCCTGGTTTGGTGTTCGAGGTCTGGTTCTAGACTGGTTCAGGGATCTAAAGCGACTCAGAGGGTATCTTACACATGAAGCTGCTCTTTTGGCCGCAGACACCTTATAGTTTGAAGTCGACTCGACTACTGTAATTCCTTCTTTAGAAGTCTCTATTATTGACCTTCATAGGCTCAAATGTGTTTAGAACAGCCTTTCTAGAATTTTGGCTAATACCAACAAGTACTCGCATATCACTCCTGTAAGAGTCTTCATTGGCTGCCTATCATGCATCGCTCGGTCTTCAAGACGGCCTTATTGGTGTACAATTTACTACATAGTGGTTATCAAAATACTTTGAACCTTTCCTTAGACCCAGATACAGTGTGTACAGAACACTTAGAAGTCAATCTGATGGTGTGCTGCTCAAGGTCCCACATTTTGCATCAATATACAAATCTAAAAAGCATTTTGGCCCCAGCTTTGCACATGATGCTCCAAGGATTTGGAATGATATGCCTGATGATGTACGCTCAGCTATATCTCGCTCTTCATTCAGAACGAACTTGAAAACTTATATCTTTCCAAAAGCTTACCCACCCTAGTTATTTTTTTTTCTGGTCTTGTTTCCATCTTTCTCCATGGTGCCAACCCCTGCAATGTCTCTGATTTAACGATAACGATCTCTGATTTCTGGCATTATGCATCTTAGAGTCTGTCAATATAGAGATCAAGCACTACAAAAGTACTATTAGAATTAGAAAGTTGTTGGTACGTATGTTGCCAAAAAAATTCACAGCCTCTTTATTCAATCTTTTCTCGACATTCCAAGTTTCCGGGACCAGCAATAAGGAATATGAAAGAGTTGTTAGGCGTCATTCAAAAATAATCCAAAAATGTGCCTCTTGCCAATTCTGTGCTTGAAATGAAGACCTTCAAGGTTATATTTCTGCAGGACTACAGAGATTCATCCATTATATATAAGCCCAAAGATGATTCTGCTATTGTACAAGAGAATTTTCAAAATGTGGTTAAAAATTGACCTCAAAGTAACTAATATAAGTATTAACCTTGATATTGAAATTCCAAGTCACTAACAAATAATTCTACAATCTTGACAAAATATACCCATTTATCAAATCTGAAAGCTCAAGGCAAAATATTTTCCAGTTATTCATATTGCATCTTCAAATAAATATCTGTAGCAGAGGCAGCAGCAGCATTACCAGCTCAAAATCGATATATTCCCAATTTGGATTGATACAATAACTAGACAAAAGTTTTTGTACACAAAAACAAAGCGTCCCTACAGCTTTTAAGCTTTATATAAAATGCTAAAGGACTAATGTGAAGAGGTAAATGTTATTGGTGAAGAGAAATGTTCGTGAAAAGGACCATGTTAGGATCACAAGAGTGACCTTAAAACGAAAAAAACACTCAGTGCCTATGAACGGGTTCTGTATCAGCTGACTGTGTGTTTTCAGCTGCAAAGAAGAAGAAGCACTTTAAAGTTTGGCTATGCTTGTTTGACCTTGAAGGAGAGGCCCAAGGTCAAATCTGACCACATCAAAAGATTTCAAGCCCATCATTTCCTATATGTAGGTATACCATCCCAAACCTCTAGGACCAATAATAAATGAGTTATAAGCACTTTAAAGTTCCTATCCTCGTTGGACCTTGATTTGTTTATTTGTTTATTTGGGGTTTTTACGTCGCTTTCAACACTGTACAGGTCATATCACGACGGGTAGTTGGAAGGGCAGAGGAAACCAGTACATATAGTTCGCTAGGGTTCTGTACTGTAAACTGCCGACCAACGGCAAGCAACTACCAGCTTTCCCACTTACGGCCATGACGGGGATCGAACCCCGGCCGCAGAGGTGGGAGGCGAGAGTGTTACCACTCTGCCACCGTGGCCCCCTCGTTGGACCTTGAAGGAGAGGCCTAAGATCAAATCTGACCACACCAGAAGATTCCCAGCACATGATTTCCTACATGTTGGTTTACCATCCTAAACCTGTAGGACCAATAATAAGTGAGTTATAAGCACTTTTAAGTTTGGCTATGCTCATTTGACCTTGAAGGAGAGGGCCAAGGTCAAATTCAAACACAGCAAAAGATTACCAGCCCTTAATTTCTACATGTTGGTTTACCATCCCAAACCTCTAGGACCAAACATAAGCGAGTTATAAGCACTTTAAAGTTTGGTTATGCTCATTTGACCTTGAAGGAGAGGCCCAAAGGTCAAATCTGACCACACCAGAAGATTCCCAGCACATGATTTCCTACAGGTTGGTTTACCATCCCAAAGCTCTAGGACCAATAATAAGCCACTTATAAGCACTTTTATGTTTGGCTATCCTTGTTTCACCTTGAAGAAGAGGCCCAAGGTCAAATCTGACAACACCAAAAGATTCCCAGCCCATGATTTTCTATATGTCAGTATACCATCACAAACCTCTAGGACCAATAATAAGCGAGTTATAAGCACTTTTATGTTTGCCTATACTCGTTTGACCTTGAAGAGGAAGCCCAAGGTCAAATCTGACCACACCAAGAGATTCCCTGTCCATGGTTTCCTATATGTTGGTTTACCATCCCAAAGCTCTAGGACCAATAATAAGCGAGTTATAAGCACATTTATGTTTGGCTATCTTCGTTTGACCTTAAACGAGGGGCCCAAGGTCAAATCTGACCACACCAGATGATTCCCAGCACATGATTTCCTATATGCTGGTATACCATTCCAAACCTCTATGACTAATAATAAGCGAGTTATAAGCACTTAAAACTTTGCCTATCCTCTTTTGATCTTTAACGAGGGGCCCCAGGTCAAATCTGACCACACCAGAAGATTTCCAGCACATGATTTCCTGTATGTTGGTACACCATCCCAAACCTCTAGGACCAATAATAAGCGAGTTCAAGGCTTAATCGTAGTAAATTTTTTATGAACTTATAATCAATCGCCCGTCAATCGCTCAATTATGGCCCGATTGATCCCAATATCGACTGGCGCCTAGATTCCTCTGTCAGGAATGTGCCTGATTGGCTCCTTAAGATACAGAGATTCAACAAGCAACACATACAATACATTCAAATGTTTAAAGCTACGGGATATAATAAAATTCAAAACATGTACTCATATTTTCAAAGCTGATAGGAATTTGATACCACCTAAACTAATGGAACGATATAGATATGTCAAGCATGTTCATAACTATAATACAAAGAACTGTGGAAACATTTATCAAAATATCCCCAAAACTTTCCAGAAAAGTAGATGTCCTAGTATTACAGGGGTTAAACTGTACAATCAAATTCCATCACATGTAAGATTGTTGCCATCTATAATAAGCTTCAAAAAGAGATTAAAAGAAGAATTCCTCACTAAATATAAAAAACCATTGCCTATCCAACAAATTATGGTATGACAAATGGAAGTTACCGATCTGTGTACTAAATCTGTGTGTATCTTAATCTATATTTTTACCATTAAGTACTTTGTCAAGTATGTTAAAATTTAATTAACAAACAGTTCAAATTAGCATATTCATTGCTAAATAGCTTCTTTGTGTCATAAATCGAAATCTATTTTATCTGCTGTATTTCTTTCTTGACTTTCTGTTGTCAGTTATGTCCAAGTTAAGTAATATTTACTAATAAGTTCATTTGAACTTCAGGCATTTCTGTTTAGTATTTATTGTATGTTCTTAACTTTATGTTGTCAGTTCTCTCCAAATTTAGGGATGTCTAGTTATAAGTTCATTTGAACTTCTGACATTTACTTTCAGCATTTATTTTAAATTGTTGTATTATTACATTGTGATGTAATGCTGAATAAAGATCTATCTATCTATGTATTCCTCCATAATAGTAAAACACCCGAGACCATGTTTATACATAGTTCTGCACAATGTGTGTGGTTTTATTGCTGTTTACCTTTATAAAAGGATCTTGGAGTTCAAGAGGAGATCATTCCCATAAACTGATACATTTGTTGTGTTTTTAACATCTGTATTTTACAACTATCTTAGTCTTTCCCAAAGTCTCTATTTATAACTATATACCTCGAAACAGGACCCAAGTCCAGCTTATGGTTTCCCTTAGGTTGGTTTCATATTGCAAACCTTAGGACCAATAATACGTGAGTTATAACCACTTTAAAATTTGTCATTACAGGTTAGGATGTTTGGTCAAGGTTACTGTAAATATAAACCACCAGCAATTAACCTTACTTATTTCAAAAACAGTTTTACAGCTTTAAAAATGAAACAATTATAATATTGTAGGTCATTGTTTTCCTTAACAAAAATATGTGTCCGGTGTATAAAAAAACAAATTATCTGAAAGCTATGTTATATGTAGATAATGTCAGTAGCACACGATATTATTTCTACAATGTTCTGTGACATACTACAGGAAATTAAATGAGTATGATGCAATGTATATTATTATAGGGACTTGTTAAATATGATGCCCATCTTGGGCACATCGATCACCAATATTCCATCAGACAATGCCACAAAGTGATGTGATATTAAAAAGGTGATAAAAATGGTGATTTCAACAGAAACAATCTGTGCACCTGAACAAGGCTACATGATTGTTTTCATCCTTGAAGTATACAACAGTGTCTTTTCTCCAAATTCTCATTGAGTGAGTTAGCCTTGCTTAAGGCTCAAATTTGTACCATATGTTTTCATACTTGTACACAGATATTTGGTATTCATAAAGCACTCATGCATGTTTTGAGATATAAACTGAGCAGACATATCATGTGTAAAATCCAGTACATGTTAATTGTAAGAGTACATTATGCAAAATGACCATGTTTTCTGTATCTTTTCTCTTAATTACTAGGGTACTTGAGCCTTAAGCAAGGCTCTGAGTGAGTGTAAAGAAAAGGTTGAATCTACTATTAAGGTGGCATGGATCTGTATACTTTTTGAATATATGCAGTACATCAGACATTTACAACTGTAACAACTTACTATCCTAATATATTTCATTAGAACATAATTCAGTGGTAATTCACTTCAAAATATGGTAAACTGAGTGAAGTTTCTTTTTGTTGGATTAATGAAGGGGAAAGATTATAAATTCCTTTTTACAAATATAAAAGAAAGAGAACAAAGTAATATATAGAGTTGTTGTACTCTACAGGAAAAAATATATGTAACTTTAGTCAAAAGCAAGAGGTTGCAAAGTAAATACACTTGTCACAGATATGAAGGCCAACTGCAAAACATTTCAAAATCACAAATGAAAAAAAAAATTGCAAACCATGAACTCCTATAGGTTGGTTTAATATCCAAAACTTGTAGGACCAATAATAAGCGACTCATAAGCAAGTTATAAGCACTTTTAAGTTTGCCTATCCTCATTTGACCTTGAAGGAGGGTCCCAAGGTCAAATCCGATCCCAAGAAAAGATTCCAAGTCCATGATTTCCTACATCTTGGTTTACCATCCCAAACCTCTAGGACCAATAATAAGTGAGTTATAAGCACTTCTAAGTTTGCCTATCCTCATTTGACCTTGAAGGAGAGGCCCAAGGTCAAATACGACCACACTAAAATATTACCAGCCCATGATTTCCTGCATGTTGCTTTACCGTCCCATACCTCTAGGACCAATAATAAGCGAGTTATCAGCACTTTTAACTTTGACTACCCTCGCTTGACCTTGAAGGGGGCCCCAAGGTCAAATCCGACCACAGCATAAGATTCCCTGCCCATGATTTCTTATATGTTGGTATACCATCCCAAAGCTCTAGGACCAATAATAAGCGAGTTATAAGCATTTTTATGTTTGGCTATCCTTATTTGACCTTGAAGGAGAGGGCCAAGGTCAAATCCGACCACACCAGAAGGTTCCCAGCCCATGATTTCCTATAGGTTGGTATACCATCACAAACCTGTAGGACCAATAATAAGCGAGTTATAAGCACTTTTAAGTTTGGCTATGCTCGTTTGACCTTGAAGGAGGGGCCCAAGGTCAAATCAGACCACACCAGAAGATTCCTGGCACATGATGTCCTACATGTCAGTTTACCATCCCAAAGCTCTAGGACCAATAATAAGTGAGTTATAAGCATTTTTATGTTTGGCTATCCTGTTTTGACCTTGAAGGAGAGGCCCAAGGTTAAATCCGACCACACCAAAACATTCCCAGGCCATGATTTCCTACATGTTGGTATACCATCCCAAACCGCTAGGACTAATAATAAGCAAGTTATAAGCACTTTTCAGTTTGGCTATCCTCGTTTGACCTTGAAGGAGAGGCCCAAGGTCAAATCTAACCACACCAAAAGATTACCAGCCCATGATTTCCTATAGGTTGGTATGCCATCCAAAACCTCTAGGGCCATTAATAAGCGAGTTATAAGCACTTTAAACTTTGCCTATCCTCGTTTGACCTTGAAGGAGAGGCCCCAAGTCAAATCTGACCACACCAGAAGATTCCCTCCACATGATTTCCTATATGTTGGTATACCATCCCAAACCTCTAGGACCAATAATAAGCGAGTTATAAGCACTTTTAAGTTTGCCTATCCTCATTTGACCTTGAAGGAGAGGCCCAAGGTCAAATTCGACCACACCAGATGGTTCCCAGCCCATGATTTTCTATACGTTGGTATACCATCCCAAACCTCTAGGACCAATAATAAGCGAGTTATAAGCATTTTTATGTTTGGCTATCCTCGTTTGACCTTGAAGGAGAGGCCCAAGGTTAAATCCGACCACACCAAAAGATTCCCAGGCCATGATTTCCTATATGTTGGTATACCGTCCCAAACCTCTAGGACTAATAATAAGCAAGTTATAAGCACTTTTCAGTTTGGCTATCCTCGTTTGACCTTGAAGGAGAGGCCCAAGGTCAAATCTAACCATACCAAAAGATTCCCAGGCCATGATTTCCTATATGTTGGTATACCATCCAAAACCTCTAGGACCAATAATAAGCGAGTTATAAACATTTTTATGTTTGGCTATCCTCGTTTGACCTTGAAGGAGAGGCCCAAGGTCAAATCTGACCACACCAGAAGATTCCCTCCACATGATTTCCTATATGTTGGTATACCATCCCAAACCTCTAGGACTAATAATAAGCGAGTTATAAGCACTTTTCAGTTTGGCTATCCTCATTTGACCTTGAAGGAGAGGCCCAAGGTCAAATCTAACCACACCAAAAGATTCCCAGCCCATGATTTCCTATAGGTTGGTTTACCATCCAAAACCTCTAGGACCAATAATAAGCGAGTTATAAACATTTTTGTTTGGCTATCCTCGTTCGACCTTGAAGGAGAGGCCCAAGGTCAAATCTGACCACACCAGAAGATTCCCAGCACATGATTTCCTATATGTTGGTATACCATCCCAAACCTCTAGGACCCCAATAATAAGCGAGTTATGAGCACTTTTCAGTTTGGCTATCCTCGTTTGACCTTGAAGGGGGGGGCCCAAGGTCAAATGCGACCACACCAGAAGATTCCCAGCACATGATTTCCTATATGTTGGTATACCATTACAAACCTCTAGGACCAATAATAAGCGAGTTATAAGCACTTTTCAGTTTGGCTATCCTCATTTGACCTTGAAGGGGGGCCCAAGGTCAAATGCGACCACACCAGAAGATTCCCAGCACATGATTTCCTACATGTTGGTATACCATCCCAAACCTCTAGGACCAATAATAAGCGAGTTATAAGCACTTTTAAGTTTGGCTATCCTCGTTTGACATTGAAGGGGGGGCCCAAGGTCAAATGCGACCACAGCAGAAGATTTCCAGCACATGATTTCCTATATGTTGGTATACCATCCCAAACCTCTAGGACCAATAATAAGCGAGTTATAAGCACTTTTCAGTTTGGCTATCCTCGTTTGACCTTGAAGGAGACGTCCAAGGTCAAATCTGACCACACCAAAAGATTCCCAGCCCATGGTTTCCTATATGTTGGTATACCATCCCAAACCTCTAGGACCAATAATAAGCGAGTTATAAGCACTTTAAACTTTGCCTATCCTCGCTTGACCTTGAACGAGGGGCCCAAGGTCAAATCTGACCACACCAGAAGATTCCCAGCACAGATTTCCTATATGTTGGTATACCATCCCAAACCTGTACGACCAATAATAAGCGAGTTCAAGGCTTAATCTTAGCAAAATTTTTATGAACTTATAATCAATCGCCCGTCAATCGGTCAATTATGGCCCGATTGATCCCAATATCGACTGGCGCCTAGATTCTTCCCTCAGGAATGTGCATACCAAATTTGGTTGGCCCACACCCAGTACTTTCTGAGGAAATCTAGTGAAAAGGAAGTAAATTTCTTTTTGAATTTTTGATGTGACCTTGATAAAGGTCAAAGGTCAAATTTATGCCTGTCAAAAAATTTCCCCACGCCTATAGAAGAACACTGCCACATATCATTTGGAAAGGCCTAATAACAAGGGAGATATTCAAGGGAGACGATAATGTGGCGGCGGCGGCGGTGGCTGACTGAAAACCGGGGGTGAAACCAATAAGCGTCCCCTTTTCAAGGGACGCTTAATTAGCAGATTTTGAAAATAAAGAAAATGCACCACAAATTTGCACAATAAGGGTTTATTTTAATAAGGATTTATATATAAATGGTAGATCAAATATAGCAAAGTGCAATTTATAACAATGAATTACAAATTTCATAAACAAGACACTGTACAAAACAAAAAGTGAAAACATGATGTCACTGTGTGACCTATAATATAAACTTATCTTGAAGACTGAATTTTCCTACAGTTCATCTTTCCAAATGTACCACTTTATCACTTACCTTACACCCTTGTAAAACATAATGCTCTTATGAGAAAAAACTTATCAATGCATGAGAGGACCACTGTCTTCTACCAGACAAAACAAAATCAATACTTGGATCAACCTGAGGGTAACAAACCAAGTTCAAATCTGTAATTCCATGCACACAGCTGCTGACACAAGTTTTTTGAAATCACAAAAATATTGCCAGGTATCCACAGAGGATTGACAATGAATGTCATTTACCAGCTCCAGGAATGAATTTGTGGGAGAATAGGAAACTATATTGGGCCAACTCGGCGCCAACATATCCCCAGACAGGTCATCACTCACGCCACAGGTTTTGATCGGGAATTTTTTAAAACATCATTACCCATTATTATATGAACTTCAGCACATCAATCTACTCTGTTTATATCTTCCCAAGGAAGATGGTGTATCCCCAGACGCCGAATACATAACTCAAATTATATTTTCAATCTTCCTGCAATGATAACTCTAAACCTATTTTCAAAGTATTTAAATGATTGATGATTGAATGTCCATTCTAAAATAATAATCCCAAAAGAGCATATCTGTTTCTATATTTGTTGACAAATAAAATATTATTTTTAACTCAACTCATCATACTTTTCAATCTTCCTTCAAAGTATTTAAATGATTGATGATTCAATGTCCATTCTAAAATTCATAATCCCAAAAGCGCATATCTGTTTCTATATTTGTTCACAAATAAAATATTATTTAAAAAAAAATTATTTATATTATTATTTTATTATAATATTTTTAGAATTTGCAAATTGTTTTCAGTTATTCATTTCCTCTATACCTATATATGTGGTCCATATATATGCAACCTAAATATGTGACACAATCTCAGTTCTGACTCCCCTTTGTGTTATATGTAATGAAGCCCACCACCTCCCACCCCCACCCCTCTCCCCTTCTCCACACCTCTCTCACTATTACACAAGATCTGCAACCCCATTGAGTTCTTTGTTTCTCATCTGATATCATTAAATACCTTTGTTCCCAGAGGTGGGTGGGGAGAAACCAAATGCAACCTAAATATGTGACACAATCTCAGTTCTGACTCCCCTTTGTGTTATATGTAATGAAGACCACCACCTCCCCCCCCCCCCCCCCCCCCCCCCCTCTCCCCTTCTCCACACCTCTCTCATTATTACACAAGATCTGCAACCCCATTGAGTTCTTTGTTTCTCATCTGATATCATTAAATACCTTTGTTTATTTAGTGTCACTCAATATAGCTGGAGGTCCCAGAGGTGGGTGGGGGGAATCCGGGTGGGGGATGTGGGTTGGGACTACAAAGAGATGGAGTGCTACAGCATAAATGGTAAACAAACAATCTATATAAAAGGGGTACTCAAATACAAAAAGAATTGAGAATTTTAAGTATGTGATTATCAACTGAAATGAGTTCATAACTGTAGGAGCTGTGCCAAAATTAACTGAGCCAAGTTGAATAAAACTGGGCTAGTTGAGGGTTAAAAATCCCCTAGTTTTACTACATAAGGATATAATTTCATTAATATTGGGACTTAAAGCTCACTTAAAGTGTCCATTTTGTCTACTTGAATGTGTTTAACCAGTTTCATTTTAAAAAGTTAAAAACTCAGCAAGCAGAGGTATAACACACAAAAATAAGTTCTTAAAAGACTAAGATAGCCATAACATTATTAATATTCAAAATCTAAATAGACAGGCATTTCCTTTTAAAAATTCAAAGATTTCAGCTCTATAACCCACATAGTTTGACAGTTACTGGGCTTTAAAGTGGCATAATGTCCATAAATTGGGTTTCTGTGGGCATTTTACAATTGTTAAAGAGACCTTAGCAATTAAACTACAGATCTGAAACTTTTTGGGGGACATACAGAACAAACAAAAATTATACATAATAAAGTTTAAGACTTGTCACACTAAGCATTTCCAAATACCAGGGCAAAATACGGAAAAAATGTCAAAAAAGGCACTTGGGCGAGTGTCTATGGCCCTCATACACAGGTTAAATGTCTACTAAAAACCTTGATTTTCGGCATATGTAAAAAGGACATAATAATGCATTCCCAGATGGGATTTCAGCTCCATCAATGACATAGTTTAACAGTCACAGGGCTTAAAGGTGGTAAAAAGTCCAAATATTGGGTCTCTGTGGGCCTTTTAGAGATCTCGATGTGGCTTTCAAATTAAAGCTTCAGACTTAAAATTTGTTACATACTAAGACTACACATAGAATATGTATCTAATAAAGTTTGAAACTTCTCAGACTTACCATTTCCAAGTTACAGAGCAAAATATGTGAAAAATGTCTTAAAAGGATCACTCAGGTGGGTGTTTAAGGTCCTCATACACAGGTTAAATGTCTACTTGAAGCCTTGATTTTTGGCACATGTAAAAAGAACATAATAATGTATTCCCAGATGAGATTTCAGCTCTATCAGTCACATAGTTTAACAGCCACAGGCCTTAAAATTGGCAAAAAGTCCAAATACTGGGTCTTTATGGGGCCTTCTAGAGACCTAAATGTGGCTTTCAAATTAAAGCTTCAGACTTAAAATTTGTTACATACTAAGATTACACATAGAATATGCATCTAATACAGTTTGAAACTTCTTAGACTTACCATTTCCAAGTTACAGGGAAAAATATGTGAAAAATGTCTAAAAATGGTCACTCAGGTGGGTGTTTAAGGTCCTCATACACAGGTTAAATGTCTACTTGAAGCCTTGATTTTTGGCACATGTAAAAAGAACATAATAATGTATTCCCAGATGAGATTTCAGCTCTATCAGTCACATAGTTTAACAGTCACAGGCCTTAAAATTGGCAAAAAGTCCAAATACTGGGTCTTTATGGGCCTTCTAGAGACCTAAATGTGGCCTTCAAATTAAAGCTTCAGACTTAAAATCTGTTACATACTAAGATTACACACAGAATATATATCTAATACAGTTTGAAACTTCTCAGACTTACCATTTCCAAGTTACAGGGAAAAAGATGTGAAAAATGTCTTATAAGGGTCACTCGGGTGGGTGTTTATGGTCCTGATACACAGGTTAACTGTCTATTAAAGGCCTAAATGTTGGGGCACATATAAGAAAACACATAGATATAATTCCAGATGATATTTAACTTAGATGAGAGACATAGTTTGAAAGCTACAGTGCTTGAAAGTGGCAAAAAGTGCATAAATTGGGTCTCTGTGGGCACTTTTGAGACCTTAAGTCGACCCCTTTGGATAAACCTACAGCCCTAAAATTTTCTACAGACAAGGATTACATATCAAAGTTATACCTAGCACAGTTTGAGACTCATCAGAATTACCACTTCCAAATTATAGGGCAAAATATGTGAAAAGTATAGCAAAAAATCCCTAAGTGGGGGTATTTATGGGCCTCAAACACAATTTTCTCCTCAACTTAAAGTCGTGATTTTCGGCACATGTACTAAGAACATATTAATGTGTTGTCAGGTAAAGTTTCAGCCAGCTGAGCATCATAGTTTGTGACCTACAGGGCTCTAAGTGGCCAAAAGTCCAATTTCTGACCTTAAGGTGGCCATAAGTTCTTTTTTACTGGGAGTATTTTAAGATCTTCCTTTGGGCACCCTTAACATGTGTACCAAGTTTGAAAAAAAAATATTAATTTGTTTTTGAGTTATCGCGTCCACAAGGAAATTTCTACGGCGGCGGCGCGACGGACCTGAATCCAATATATCCCCGACTTTCGTCTGGGGATATAATTATGGATCTGATTTTAAATATTTGTTGAATATTTATTTTAAGGGGCCATGAAAAGCTGGAGGAGAGGGGTATTATGTCATGTTTTTCGGTAGTGACGCCACAGGTCAACTGAGGCATAAATTTGCCTAAATAGCAACACAATGACCAAAGAACACAGTGGACAAGGAGGGAATACTTAAATTAACTTTTGGTCACCAAAATGACTACAGTGAAACACAGTGTAACTTCAAACTGACCATGGGGTTAACAGAGTACATGAATTTTCATTAATCTTACAAATTACTCAACTTTTTATGATATATAACAAACTTACGCTGTCAATAAGGCTTTTTCACATATGCAGTAAAATTTTCATAAATTTATCATATATACATGGAACAGTCATGCCTGAAACAAGTTCCGAGTACTCACTGCACCAAGCCCCGGCTCACTTTAAACATGAAATAAATTGGCAACTTGATGAGATTTACACTAACCTTTCACAATGAGTAAGTATATGTGAGGTAACCACTAACAACAAAGTCATATATTTTACCTGCCCTGTAGTACAAATCCAAATGTGTGACCTTTGAAAGGTCACAGGTTTCCTTAAGCTAGTTTCATATCTGGACTTGTCATTAGTATTTCCCACATGTTGTCATGTGCCTGATTGGAACCCATGACCACAGAGTTGAGGACCGAGTGTTTTGTCCCAATACATATTAACCACTAGGCCACAGAGAATTCCTATTTCTCAAAGACTTCTTTCAAATGGGAAAGGTTTTTTTCAAGATCAAAACTCCTTTCTAAGTGCGAGCTCTAGTGAGGCTTGTGCTACTAGAGATCACTTTTTCTTTCATTTATTTATTTTATTTTATTATTATTATTATTTTTTTTTTTTGGTCTCTCGACTTTCATGAATTGTGGCCTACCATGATGAGACCAGTCTCTACACCAAAGTTAAGTGGCAATGGGCTACGTTAGTACTGGGAAAGGTGACCCCTTCAGGGAGCTACTGGTGTCTCTTATGGTTTTGCGGCTCGCACTAGTCGACAGACACCCATTTCGGCCATGAACAAACAAACCCAGCTGGCTGCTGAGGTACATAGCATCTAGTTAATAGTGAGTCCTCTACAAACCCTTACATTCCCAATAGTACTATTGCTTTGATATGTACACTATTTTATGTAAACCTTAAGATATTTACTTTAGCATCACATTTGACAGAGAAATGAGTGAATGTAATGCTCTTTGTCATCTCAACTTTGAGGCTTTAACTCTGTAGCTATAGTGATATAACCACTCACACTACTATTGAATTTGCCACTATACTTTACTACAGCAATATTACAATTGCAGTTAGAGATATTATGAAAAGATGACAAGTACTGTTTTTGAATATCTGTTGCATAAAATTACTTTATTTTACAATTCTCTCTACTGTACTAAAGGTATATATCTATGAAGTTTCACACTGAAAGTGACATCTATGCAACACCTAGGCCAAGAAACGTTCATCAAAAAATCAGAAAAAGTAACTGGATAACAAAAGTCTAGTATAACGTTCATACTAATTAATTCCTGTACAAAGAACCACATTTGGCTTTTTTTTTTGCAAAGTTTTGGAAAAAAATGTCCCAACTTTTTCCTGACATTGACATTCTTTCCAGACACATAATCCCTAATGTCAGTAAACGGAATACCATTCTGAATAAGCTAACATTGCTGGGTATGGCCGAAACAATATTGTTCAGTGTTCAAAAATAAAATACACTGCGTCAAACTGTTCCACACTTTTTTAATGTTATTGTATTGTAGTTGTAGCCAGAAAGATATCAAATAGTCCACATAAAAAATATAAGTGTAACCTTGCCAAAATCTTATCTTGCCTTTATCTTTTTTTTTTTTCAAATTTAAATGAAACCAACTTTAAATGTAATAAGTCTGATAAATAAAAAATACTCTCAATTTCAAATCACATGGAAACTGAAAAAAGAGCCTAGAATCCTAAACTAGAATTCGTAATATTCTGTACTTTTGTTACCTGTTCTGTGTATGGGACTAATCTCTAGTATGTACCAGTAAAAAACCCCATTATCCGAAAATATTGGTGTTGGATAACAAAGGGTTCATTAAATAAGAGGTAATTTAGTACGATCTTGGGACAGTAGAAATGGTTTTAAAACATGAATGTCTGGGAAATACATAAATATGAACTACAGAGGTTTTACTGAACAAAGTTACAAACGAACACGATTAATATTGTAACAAATTTAAAATGAACTTCTGACTAGCTCTTATAACACTCTAAATACTCTTCCAGCACTATGCTAATGAATACAACTTTATATACAAATTTAACTGGACAAAAGGACACATCTGTGGCCAGATTCAACTGGCCAAATGCAACCTGTATCCACCTAAAAAGTACGACCAATATTAGTCTTGACAATTCAATTTTATGCTCAAGCAGGGTTTGAAGGAAAAATAAACTCCTTAAAATACAAAGTTCTTACTACCTAATGGGCATAAAACTGATGTACTTCAAACAGTTTTCAATAAAATTTGGAAAAATCAAAATTTTATTTTTCAGAGGCCATAAAGAAGTAGTCCTTACCCATATAATCCTAAATTTTCCCGAAATCAGGTACTCGAGTAATCACAGCGTATTATTATTGTATTATTGCCTGCTAAATGAAACATTTGTGCAAAATATACTACATTTCCTCATTTCCGCCACATATCAATTAAGCTGTGAATCTGGCTTAAAAACATATAATTTACTCCATATTCTACAATATCTGGTTAAATGTTTCCTTCAAAGTTTTGTATCCATTTGTTTACAATGGTAGAAACTACATTTCACGATTACTCGAATTCGGGTTGGTTGTCAGAGTGCAGGTACTCTGGGCTGTTTTATAGCACCCGTCCCAGCCCTACCCACGGGGTCAAAAGTTTCCCCAAAATCTCTCAATCTCTTTCAGTTATTGAGACAAACAACACTTTCCATTTAGACCAAATTTCAAGATAGGGTTAAAAATCTCAAAATTAAAAATTTCTAAGAGGCCATAAAGTAGTCACTACTATATATAGAGTCCAAAAAATTGCTTCATCTCTTAGGTTTCGAGAAAAATAAAATTTTTAATTTTTGCCAAAATTCAAGGTGGCCAGAAATCTGAAAAGTCAAAATATTTCATAGACCGCCAAGTAGTCCTAACAACCCAGAAGGTACAAAATCTGCACGAAATTATGCTTATGGTTTTACAGATAAAATGACATTTTCAAATTCAAAAAGATCCAAAATATGACTTAAATCGCTCATCTCTTACAGTTTTCAAGATGACATTTCAATTCATGCCAAATTTCAAGATGGCAGCTGAAATTCTGAAAATTCAAAATCTGAAAAATATATTTTGTGAAAATGCTAAAAAATGCATTACCTTTCAAGATATAAGCAACTTACCCAACTGTGAGATTTTACAAAGCCATCCCTGTCTGCCACCCAGCATAAATGCCGGTGACACAAAAAGTAATCAACCAAAGTAGCTCTTACTCACTTAAACACTGAGCAACCATTCTGAAACTTATATACCGGGTATCTTGTAGTTCACAAATTGGTGAACAATAACTTTAAGACAAATTGTTTGGATGCATTAATTCTTAAAATATAAGCCATTTACACATGAAAGTTAGAAAGTAGCTATAACTCACATAGCTTTGTGATACACTGCCTAACTACTGAATCGCAAATAGGACAAACCAAAAAAGAATAAAAATAATGTCCTTGGTGGGGCATTTTTTTTTAGGTCAAGGGATGTCTGCAGACCACAGATGGCATATATATCTACCAAAAATATCAATCATACTGAGATTCAACCTTCCATCAGAACCAGCCTCAGAATGGGCAAACTCCTTGACCACTACAGAAATGCCTGTGGCGACCATCTTGTTTTTTTCGAAAAAGGTAGAAAGATATTTACCCACACAAGCCTTTGTAATAATGAACATATTCAGCAAACATGAGAAGTCTATATGTAGTAGTTTTTGCTAGAGGGGTAATAGGAAAATATGCAGACACACTGCTGCGGCATAACCATGCTTGAACCACAGTATCCACCTAAAGTTGTCCAGTGGAAACAATACACACATAAAAGTGCAAGAAATATAAAATAAGCATTTCTCTATTATACAAGAAAAGCACTTTTAGAGAGAAGACCTGATCCAAGGCCTTATAACTCGGCAATAATTAAAAAACTTTTTGAAAATGTCAGCATCAAAATGAGATCCGGATCATCAAGAAACTATCTGTTCCCTGTGATATTGTCGACACTTCCTCCAAATTTTGTCCAAATCTGCCCTCAACTTTGTTATTTTGCAAATGGATGCTGCCAATTACATACCATAAATGACCTATTTAGTGCACAATGTGCTAAGGAAAGACTATTTTTGTTCAATATTTGGTGGGAAAAAATTCCCCTTTTAGCGCACTCATCATGAAACACTTTCTGGGATGAAGTATAGGTCAATCCGGTAAGAATAATGGTGTTTCGACATTTAGAATCTACCAGAAATACCCACTTCCTGTAAATATGGCGTTAGATAAAAACAAACTCAAAAGTCATGACAAATATGTCGATTTATTAAGTAAAAATACGTACAATATATAAAAATATGTGGATATTGTGCACTGTCACCGACGATATTGCTGGGAAAAAGAGGCAGGGTGCGGTTACAAGGGCGGATGCGCTAAATAGGTCATTCACGGTATGCTTCCTTGTTGGAGATTAATAACAGGGGAAATGAACAGTGGAAATCAGATCAAAAATTGAATATTGGTACATGAAACATCAGATAATGGAGACTCTGCTGTCTTGATTACTATTAGTAAATCAGAGAGGCCAGGTACCAAGGAAATAACATGACTGAAAGCCCTACTGAATAAGTGGGTTTAACAGGTTGGGGGAAAAGAAAGAGGCTGAACAACATGTTCACGAATACACAAATACTCTACCAGTCTAGAATACTTTCAGCAAACTGTGTCTCTACGGTCACAGAATTCCACAAATTCATGAATATAATAGTATAAATTAAACCTTCTAATACAATGGTATCTAATTTCTAAGATACAATCCATCATGGTTTGAATAACATTTAAATACAAGCAGTTATAAATATGCTACAAAAACCCAACCACCTAATAAAATCATATTATGTTATATTTAACATGTGTTGTACTTTGTATGAATACTAAAACCTTAGCTCATAAATCAGAATACTGAGTAAAAACAGAATGAAAATCAGTCTAACATTGGTACAACTTTACTTTGGATGTAAAAATAATACCCTAACTGGCCTAACATAAATGCATCTTACTCCATAAATGCTAGTGAAGGGATCGACTGCCATATGGGGGATCAATATCGAACAAAAATCAAGACTGATACATCACCCAATATTTTAATATTGGATATAGTTAACGTAAGCCGTCATATAATATGATAATATAGGTTTTTGAAACTTGCACAGTCATATTAATTCACAAAATCATCAAAACTGACTATATAGGTATCAAAATATGCATTTATACCATAGAAAATAGAGAGCAGTGAACAAAAACTACACTAAACAATAGTTTTGATGCTTTCCTGTGTACTTGCTGTCAGGTTAATATCATTCCATGACACAGGAAGTGTGTCACTGACAAAGTAAACAAACATGGGGCCAGATTTGATCCAGTTGTTTTTCCGCTTTTCAATGATTTTGTATGACAACTTTTTTTGTTTTAGCAGTGAAATTACACAATTTGTTCAATATTTGTCTGATTGTTATATGTTTCTGATTATGAAATGCTGGTTGTATGTGTTGATATTGGTGATTCTGCTACATGATCAATTGATATTGAAAGATCAAACACCAATCCCTACAGTAAAACTTGACTTCATTGTATTATGTGTCCACTTTTCAACAGCCTTAATTTTATTGCCATAGGACAAGTTCTATGAATGTATTTGTACTTTTCACAAAATATATTTTAGGATGCTACTAGCCCACTATCATTTTACAGTTTGAGGAACCTTTTTTTATTCTGATAATTTTTATAAAGCCACACTGCATATTAGTTCTCAAGAAAATGCTCTTTGTTTTTATGGGCGAAATGCTGTCAACCCCCTTGTAAATATCTGGTTATTAGTAGGTAAATTGATTATCGATATTGCCGGTATTTATTGTTTTGGAACTGGACTCTCGATATCGAGATCTAAACACGCATTTCAATATCGCCATTTTAAGTAAAACTGTAAACTTACTCTGTTAACATTCGAAATAAAGGAAAAATCTGAAGAAATTGTACACTTTTATCTCACATTTTGAAAGTTTTCAATGTGTTTTTGATGAAAACTGCATTGTTTTGACTTGATTCATTTCGCTTCCTGTTAGCAGTTCGGGAAACACTAAAATAAAACGTTTTCGGTTTCCCAAATTCATACTATTTGGTAGACAATATGAACCCCCTGATATCGCCCGATATTGAAGTAGTTTTACATTCAATATTGATACTCACAAAGCCAAACGATTTACCCCCTACTGGTTATACAGTCACGTTTATGCATGATCTCATCACCATGAAGGAAAGAACACCCATACTATATAATAACTTTTACACAATAGTTATTGCATAAACTGCAAATGAGGGTTTTCCCAAATTAAGGTTCTTTACTTTAGTCTGAGAAGATATTCCAAGCTGTCTCACCTTGGAATACGCAATCAGCCCATGCACAAGATTTATTCTTGTCAAGCTTGACATACCAAGCCAAACTCGTCTATATACAGAAGACAAGTAAAAAATTCAACAAAAACCACCAAGTTAAGTAATTCTCGTAAGAGTTACTGTTAGCTAGATTCATTAAATAAAATTAACTCACATCTACTATTTTTATGAAGAAATATGTATGTTTTCGGTTCTGATAGGAGACAAATTTCTTCGGTGATTAGTTGTTTTGATTGCTTTGCCTGAGAAACTATATGCAGAAGACAGGTTAAAAATTTGACAAAAAGCACTGAGAATTACTGTTATCTGGGTGCATCAAATACCAAGGAAAAGGCTGTGTCAACACATACTAACAGCATTTCAATACTGAAACAACCATTCAAAAAATCAAACAAAAGCTATAGTATTTTGACAAATTATATGAATATTTATAATGTAAAATCAAAATGCGTACTTATAACTATAACAGAACAAAAACAGTCTGGCACCACCTTTGCTTACTTTCTCTGTCACACATTTTCTGTTTTGCAGAAATGATATAAACCAGACAGCTACTATTCTTCTGTCCAGTAACAAGTCAAAAGTGACCTACTTCAAAGTAGGTTAAATTTTTAAAGAAAAACAAAACAAAATAATTTATTTCCCTATTTACAATAATAATTCTTACAAAAAATATGTGTTAATATATGGTACTTGCATAACTTAATTTTCGAAAATTTCTAGTTTGTCTGTAGCAGAAATGGTTGATATTTGGTTTGTTTTCAGTTACTTTGGAAAGATCCCGTATTTGCCAGACAGAAGAATACAGGAGAGCAGGAAAACTCTTGCTTTATGAGATTTCTATTCATTGCATTTTTATTTTTTATTGTAGAAACATATTTCTGATGCCTACTGCCTAAACAGTAAATTTCGATGATTTCATGCAAATTTTGAAATGTCCTGTAGTATCACCAATGGCTAACTTTGTTCCGATATTAAAATATCACTTAATACAGCAACTTTAATAATTTTCATTCAATATCAATGCGCCATACAGCAGTCAATCCCAACATTACTTGACACATTTTATATTTGAAACAAGGTAAACATACAATTATGCATAAACTAAGCTCAAACAAGGGTCTTGTACTGAGGATATAAGTCAAATTCAATGTTTCAAAATAACTTTACACTGTACTGGAATTATGACATAAATGGGTTGTCTTCTTCAAGTAATGAAATTTCAGTGTAAACACCATGTGACTGTTAAACTACTTTTGATTATGATCACTTATTTTGTCTATGCACCCCCAATGCAGTTTTGATTTTCAAAGCAATCTGATCAATAATACGTACTGTCATTTGCTTGATATGCATAATTTCTCTGAAAGACTGAAATTAAAATAACATGTAGCAAATCTGCCAACACCAACAATGAATACTTTTTGGGTGTCAATGTCGTTAAAGAGGATTCGTCCATTTTTGGTTGGGGTGCACTAAAACGTGCTAGGGGTGGGACGAGTACAAATAATTCGGGTCGATTACTCGCAGATGAAAACTCGACTCGACATCGAGCCCTCGCGACATTTAGTATCCACCATAACAGGAAACGACATCCAATATGGCGGCTCCCGTAAACGAAAAAAATATAAAGATAAAAGCTTTGAAACGCTTGAATTAGCTATTGTCAGCACATAATATCATTAATTTTATGTTACAAATGGTGGATTATGCGATTTAATGAAAGTAAGGTATGCTATTTATGTTTAATTAACTAAAAAACGTAACTGGTTCTATAGGTTGTTATATATACACGAGTAATCGACCCTAAGAATTGGGGTCGAATTTTCGTGAAATTCGCCTCGCTCGGCGAGTGTCGACTGCTCGGTCGCACCCCTAAAACGTGCAGTCCTGATATCCTCACGGTTTCGCATTGGCGACCTCCCGATGGACATATTTTCCACACTGACTCATCCCTAGCATAAAGAAGAAATAGTATCAGAGATGCCCATAACCCACAGCCCAGGGAAACAGTTTACAACACCATGAGATACAGAAGTGAAACAGTTCAAAGATCAGAAGACTTTCAGAGTAAACAATGTCAGCTTTATAAAGGTCCATACAATATTTAAGTAGAGAAATTAATGTTTAAGAGAGACCAAATATATGTAAAGATAATTTATCAAAATGAAAATTCAATTGCAAGATAATGACATTAATCAGTAAACTAAAACTTACAAATCTGTAAAATTTATTAATTGAAGTATACCTGTCAAAGGAAACAGCAAAATTAAGTAAAAGTAATAATCAGCTGCATATATCTCTGTGAAAAGAGAAATATGTTTCAAATATGCCAAGTCAACAAACTTTGGTAGAGCCAAGGTTAAAGGTCACGGCATGACGATGTACAGCTCCAAACTCAACTGTGGTTTCTGAGATATGACCTGCTCAAGATTCTAAAAGTCAAGGTCACTACGTCAAGGTCAAATCAAGGTCACACCATGACGTTGCACACCTACACCCCCTAACCAATGTCCCTACCAAGAATTAAGTTCCTACACCTTACAGTTTCTGAGATATAGCCCGGACAAGATTTTATAGGTGAAGGTCACTACGGCAAGGTCAAATCAAGGTCACACCATGACGTTGCACACCTACACACCGTAACCAATGTCCCTAGACTACGCCTCTGTAGGGGTAGGCTTATATGAAACAAGTGCCTCCTTCCTGTCAATAACTGTGGAATCAGCAGATTTTCTCTGTAACCAACAATCCTCTGTAACCGGAAAGCCTGGATGCTGGTACTCCATCATGTACTCAACCTCCAAAGCCATTTTCAATAGTTTCCATGCAATATAGTCAGCATTAAGTGTGAAAATATCTCCACAAAGGCTAAAAATGGCCTCGGTGAAGTACTCTGACAGTCTATGGATGACCTTCAATGAAGATCTTCAAGGTCAAATTTCTGCATGCTTACAGAGGACACATATATGTATTATATATACCAACCATAGGATGATCTAACTTTCAGCATATGAGAACTGGACCAAAAAGTGAAAAAAATGACCAAATCTGACCTGTAAGAGGCCACCAGTGACCTTGAAATTGAAGGTCAAGGTCACAAAACAATAGCGTTCGTGGCATTGCCCATATATACCCACATACCAAATTTGAAAGGTCTAACTAAAATATTTTTTAAGTTATCGCATCCAAAAAGAAATCTCTACGGCGGCGGCATGACTGTACTGAATCATAAGTATCCCTGACTTTCGTCTGGGGATACAATTAAATGCAACAGAAAAACTACCACTAAACACATCTATGCCTGCAAGGAATAACTGAAAAACAAGGTCTCATAGACAAATAAATGCTTTATTATGAAACTGACAATGGCAAAATTATAGCAACAAATGTTGCCAAATCTCTAATTAAGTTAAAAGTACAATTCACATACAATGTATGACAAGGTCTCATACATCAAATACTGCAATTGCTAATCCCAAACAATGTCATATCAAAGTTCTTTCTTCATTACTACAAACCATTTTATTTAACAGTGAAGGAATATTGGTTAACACATGTATTCTTTAGTTTAAAATACAATGAAAATATGTATACAAAACCATACAAGATGCAATCACATCCTGATAAGTTTAACAAGAGGTTACTTGGTCAAGAAACAAACATTTCAGTTTTCATAAATTATAAACAAGATAAAGTTTTTCAACTGCAATATATAGGGTTTTTTGTAAGGCTGTAAAAGATTACCCAGTTACCCAACAGTCTGAATTCTTTGAGCAATAGAGTACACAATAGCAACAACAAACTGTTAAAATTAGGGCTGTGACGGGTGCTGAAAAACGGCATCCAGTACTCGCCCTCTAACAACCGGCCCGAATTCGAGTAACCGCGAGATTTAGTTCCCACCATTAGAAGTCTTCTGTAAACAAATAGACGGTTCCGGAAATGAAACTTTTGAAGAAAAAAGTCTTCTATTTGACCACATATTATAGAATATGGAGTAAATTGTATGTTTTCAAGAAAAAATAACTTTAATTGATATTATGTGACGGAAATACTGAAACGTAGCATATTTTACACAAGCGTCTTATTACGTGGGCGATAATACAATACCTCGCGAGTAACCGAGTTTTTAAAATGGACTCGAGTACAAACCAAGACCGCCTCGTACAGCGAGGCTCGAGTACTCGTTCGCAGCCCCAGTTAAAATATAGTTGAAATCATTTTTTTCACATCCACCATGCTTGCTTCAATTATACTTTCAGTTTGTCATGACAAAAATGTTCCTGTTTTTCTCTCAAAGTCACAGCCTTAGCTTCTTTGCAATTGTTGGAATTATAAAACATACAATGGTTAACACAATCATCTGTAATTTTTCATAAAAAGCGTCAATAAAGACTTATTTTTAAACTGTGTAATTCTTTCTTACTTACACAATAAGATGTAAACAAATTTCAAGAACAGCAGCAGTTTAACAAAGATTAAAATACTACAACAAAAACAGGTAATATCAAACTCTCTATCCATACAACAGTATATTATACTAAGTCGCTAACAAGACACTTCTGAATCCAACACCATATCTTTAACAATAGCAGGGTTCTTATATGAGCTTTCCTCTGATGCCCCTCCTTTTTTAATATCTGCTGCATCTGTCTCCATTCTCTCTTCCTTTGGTTCAATATCACCACCCTCCTGACAACCAGCAGTTTCATTTTCATTTGGCGGTATACAGTTTGTACTGTTAGCAAATTCCTTGAGCTCTAGCTGATCGAGTTGTCCTTGAATTTGTTTCACTGCCTGACGACGGGCATCACGGATTTCCGGGCTTCCCTCGGAATTGACATTGTCCAACTTAATAAGCATTCTGGTAAGCATTTCTTCTATAAACAGGTACTCTTTGTCACTCTTTTGGCCTGTAAATGTGTCTAGACGCTGTTGGATTTCTTCAGCTTCTTTGCAGATCTGCTGAATGTAATCCAACCTACTCATATTACTTGGGGCAGGGGAGACCGGGCGTTGTTGCGATTTGTTCTCATTACCACCACCTTGTGGTGCTAGTGTAGCCCCACCAACAGGTTTCTTGATACTTTGCTCTGGTGGCTTGTTCACTTGAGGTGGCGCTACATATTCTGTTTTATTATTTCCATGGTTAGGTGGAGGTTTCTGCACATGATTCACCGGTGAATTTCTACCTGCTGCTGCTTGTGCTATATCAGAGCCACTTTTTGCTTTCTGGACAGGCACTGGTCTAGTAGATTGACTGCTAGCCATACCATGACTTTGAGGAGGTTGCTGAGGTGTTGGCTGAAACTGAGGCTTTGGCGAGGCACGATTTCCTGGCCCACTAGGTTGCTGTTGTTGCCAAGTCCATGAACCTTCAGCTGGTGACTGATTCCTTAATCCCGGTGAACTTCTTCCTTCCTCGCGTTGAATAGGTATCTGCCGTCCTGCAGGATACTGATTCCTTGGCATCTGTTGGGGTGGAGGTTGTTGTTGCCTTGACATTGCTGGGCTTCCCTCATGCATGATTGGAATCTCTCGAACCCCAAATTGTCTAGAATTATTCTACAACAATAAAAAAAGGATGGCTAACAACAAACTACACAACAGTGTGGTTTCATACATCAATTTTCCCATTTCAATGAATGATTTTTTTTCAAGTTTTAAAATGAATGTTTAGATTTAATTTTAATATCTCTTCTAGGGAGGTCCGACTCCAAATATTTCAGGCCATCTAATCGTGAAGTACTACTAGTGGACAGCGAATAACAATTAAATTTAACAATAAAATCTTGAGCTTCATATTCTTGAAGGCAATAAAAACGATAAATATATGAAATAAATTAACAATAAATACTTATATCTGTAAAACTAATTAAATTTGCTATTTTCCAGCAACTTCCTATACATTTTTCTCATACATGAAGTTGCCGATATCAGAGGTAAATGGTACTTCTGGTTTTACGTGAATACATAAAAAGTGCAGAAATATGGTCTTTGTTGATTTTTAACTTATATTTTGTCACAATATGCACATATTTGATGAATTCAGACCTTTTGCAACCTTTTACCATATTGAGAAATTATTCATACTATAAATATGAAACTGGTATAAAGAACTATTCTGTCATCAGTTTGGCAGCTAGTTGTGACTTCCAAGAAAACATATATAGGGATGTATCGGTATTATAGCTTTCATTTCAGTAAAGGCCAATGTAAAACCATTTGGATCCCAGTATACCAAAAAAAGGTTGCATTTTAGCACACAGCCAATCGAACAGACCCAATAGCAGAAAGTGAAGGCAATTAAATAAAAAAACGCTGTTCTGTGCTTAGAAATTGCTATGACAGTCTTCAAAAATATGGGATACTTGGCTCTAATAAATACTCCTCAAATAGAAATTTTCTCCAATAAAAACGGAAATGAAGCACGATCATTCAGCTCATATGATTGTTGTACCTATTTCAGTTTGTTAAACAAGAGGAGAGTGCCCGTGAACGGGCACTGTGTCAGCTGACTGAATGTTTTTGATTTGTGATGGTGATAATGAGAGGAAAGCATAATTATCAGGGAAAGGGCTGTACAGAAATACAGTAAATGGTAACTGAACAGCATGTTCGAAAGATATTCCGAAGCTGACAGAAGAAAACGACAAAAAAGTTGTGCCCTGCAAATGGTATTATGAAATAAAGTAACAAGGTAATTGTTTAAGGGTAAAAAGTAGGTTAAAAATATTTAAAGAAATACTATAAATGCAATATCCTCGTTCCACCATGAAGAAGGGGTCCAAAGGTCAAATCTGACCATACCAAAAGATTCCCAGCCAAAGAATTTAGGATGGTTTACCATCCCAAACCTCTCGGACCAATAATAAGTGAGTTATAGGCACTTTTTAAGTTTGGCTATCCTTGTTTGACCTTGAAGGAGGGGGTCCAAGGTCAAATCCGACCACACAAAAAAATTCCCAGCCCATGATTTCTTGTAGCTTGTTTACCATCCCAAACTTGTAGGACCAATAATAAGCGAGTTCTAAGCAATTGTAAGTTTGGCTATCCTCAACTGCCCTTGAAGGAGGGGTCCCAGGTCAAATCTGACCACACCAAAAGAATCCCAGCCCATGATTTCCTATATGTTGGTTTACCATCCCAAACCTCCAAGACCAATAATAAGTGAGTTATAAGCACTTTTAAGTTTGGCTATCTTCGTTTGACCTGGAAGGAGGGGGTCCAAGGTCAAATCCGACCACACAAAAAAATTCCCAACTCATGATTTTCTATTGGTTGATTTTCATTCCAACCTCTGGGACCAATAATAAGCGAGTTATAAGCACTTTTATGTTTGGCTATCCTCATTTGACCTTGAAGGAGGGTTCCAAGGTCAAATCGGACCATATTAACAGATTCCCAGCCCATGATTTCCTACAAGTTGGATACAATGATTTACTCAACAGTGAGAACCTGAAAGAAGCTATTGCTCAGCTATCCCATGACATAGAGGTCTGCAATTTCACTATGTTATAGCTGACCAAAACGTCTGTGAATAACATATTTAACAAAATACTCTAAATGTAATAATTTTCAAGTTACAACTGATTTACTCAAGAGTGAGAACCTCAAAGTAACTATTACTCAGCTATGCAATGAGCTACATGTCTGAATTTTTGCTCTGTTATAGCTGACCTAAAAGTAGCTGAACAACATATTTAAGCAAAATACTGTAAATGCAATAGTTTTCAAGTTACAACTGATTTACTCAATAGTGAGAACCAGAAAATAGCTATTGCTCCGCTATGCCATGAGCTATAGGTCTGTAATTTCACTATGTTATAGCTAACCCAAAAGTAGGTGAACAATATATTTTAACAAATTACTCCAAATGCAATATTTTTCAAGTTATTTCAAGCACTTTTAAGTTTGGCTATCCTCATTTGACCTTGAAGGAGGGGTCCAAGGTGAAATCCGACCACACCAAAAAATTCCCAGCTCATGATTTTCTATAGGTTGGTTTTCATTCCAACCTCTGGGACCAATAATAAGCGAGTTATAAGCACTTTTATTTTTGGCTATCCTCATTTGACCTTGAAGGAGGGTTCCAAGGTCAAATCGGACCATATTAACAGATTCCCAGCCCATGATTTCCTACAGGTTGGATACAATGATTTACTCAACAGTGAGAACCTGAAAGAAGCTATTGCTCAGCTATCCCATGACATAGAGGTCTGCAATTTCACTATGTTATAGCTGACCAAAACGTCTGTGAATAACATATTTAACAAAATACTCTAAATGTAATAATTTTCAAGTTACAACTGATTTACTCAAGAGTGAGAACCTCAAAGTAACTATTACTCAGCTATGCAATGAGCTACATGTCTGAATTTTTGCTCTGTTATAGCTGACCTAAAAGTAGCTGAACAACATATTTAAGCAAAATACTGTAAATGCAATAGTTTTCAAGTTACAACTGATTTACTCAATAGTGAGAACCAGAAAATAGCTATTGCTCCGCTATGCCATGAGCTATAGGTCTGTAATTTCACTATGTTATAGCTAACCCAAAAGTAGGTGAACAATATATTTTAACAAATTACTCCAAATGCAATATTTTTCAAGTTATTTCAAGCACTTTTAAGTTTGGCTATCCTCATTTGACCTTGAAGGAGGGGTCCAAGGTGAAATCCGACCACACCAAAAAATTCCCAGCTCATGATTTTCTATAGGTTGGTTTTCATTCCAACCTCTGGGACCAATAATAAGCGAGTTATAAGCACTTTTATTTTTGGCTATCCTCATTTGACCTTGAAGGAGGGTTCCAAGGTCAAATCGGACCATATTAACAGATTCCCAGCCCATGATTTCCTACAGGTTGGATACAATGATTTACTCAACAGTGAGAACCTGAAAGAAGCTATTGCTCAGCTATCCCATGACATAGAGGTCTGCAATTTCACTATGTTATAGCTGACCAAAACGTCTGTGAATAACATATTTAACAAAATACTCTAAATGTAATAATTTTCAAGTTACAACTGATTTACTCAATAGTGAGAACCAGAAAATAGCTATTGCTCCGCTATGCCATGAGCTATAGGTCTGTAATTTCACTATGTTATAGCTAACCCAAAAGTAGGTGAACAATATATTTTAACAAAATACTCCAAATGCAATATTTTTCAAGTTATAGCTGATTTACTCAACAGTCAGTGCCTGAGAACAGCTATTGCTCAGTTGTGCCATGAGCTACAGGTCTGTAATTTCACTATGTTATAGCTGACCCAAAAGTAGCTGAATAACATATTTGCACAAATTTCTGTAAAAGCAATAGTTTTCCAATTACAACTGATTTACTCAACAGTGAGAACTTCAAAGTAGCTATTACTCAGCTATGCAATGAGCCACAGGTCTGGAACTTCACTATGTTATAGCTGACCCCAAAATAGGTGAATAACATATTGAAACAAAATACTCTAAATGCAATAGTTTTCAAGTTATAAGTGATTTACTCAACAGTGATAACCTAAAAGTAGCTATTACTCAGCTATGCCATGAGCTACAGGTCTGAAATTTTACTATGTTATAGCTGACCCCAAAGTAGCTGAATAACATATTTATACTAAATTCTCTAAATGCAATAGTTTTCAAATTACAAGTGATTTACTCAACATTGAGAACTTCAAAGTAGCTATTACTCAGCTATGCAATGAGTCACGGGTCTGGAACTTCACTATGTTATAGCTGACCCCAAAATAGGTGAATAACATATTGAAACAAAATACTCTAAATGCAATAATTTCCAAGTTATAAGCGATTTACTCAACAGTGATAACCTAAAAGTAGCTATTACTCAGCTATGCCATGAGCTACAGGTCTGAAATTTTACTATGTTATAGCTGACCCAAAAGTAGGTGAACAACATATTTAAGCAAAATACTGTAAATGCAATAGTTTTCAAGTTACAACTGATTTACTCAATAGTGATGACCTAAAAGTAGCTATTACTCAGCTATGCCATGAGCTACAGGTCTGAAATTTTACTATGTTATAGTTGACCCAAAAGTAGCTGAATAACATACTTATACTAAATTCTCTAAATGCAATAGTTTTCCAATTACAACTGATTTACTCAATAGTGAGAACCTCAAAGTAGTTATTACTCAGCTATGCAATGAGCTACAGGTCTGAAATTTCACTATGTTATAGCTGACCCAAAAGTAGGTGAACAACATATTAAAGCAAAATACTGTAAATGCAATAGTTTTCAAGTTACAACTGATTTATTCAATAGTGATGACCTAAAAGTAGCTATTACTCAGCTATGCCATGAGCTACAGGTCTGAAATTTTACTATGTTATAGCTGACCCAAAAGTAGGTGAACAACATATTTAAGCAAAATACTGTAAATGCAATAGTTTTCAAGTTACAACTGATTTACTCAATAGTGATGACCTAAAAGTAGCTATTACTCAGCTATGCCATGAGCTACAGGTCTGTAATTTCACTATGTTATAGCTGACCCAAAAGTAGCTGAATAACATATTTATACGAAATTCTCTAAATGCAATAGTTTTCCAATTACAACTGATTTACTCAATAGTGAGAACTTCAAAGTAGCTATTACTCAGCTATGCAATGAGCCACAGATCTGAAACTTCACTATGTTATAGCTGATCCCAAAATAGGTGAATAACATATTGAAACAAAATACTCTAAATGCAATAGTTTCCAAGTTATAAGCGATTTACACAACAGTGATAACCTAAAAGTAGCTATTACTCAGCTATGCAATGAGTCACGGGTCTGGAACTTCACTATGTTATAGCTGACCCCAAAATAGGTGAATAACATATTGAAACAAAATACTCTAAATGCAATAATTTCCAAGTTATAAGCGATTTACTCAACAGTGATAACCTAAAAGTAGCTATTACTCAGCTATGCCATGAGCTACAGGTCTGAAATTTTACTATGTTATAGCTGACCCAAAAGTAGGTGAACAACATATTTAAGCAAAATACTGTAAATGCAATAGTTTTCAAGTTACAACTGATTTACTCAATAGTGATGACCTAAAAGTAGCTATTACTCAGCTATGCCATGAGCTACAGGTCTGAAATTTTACTATGTTATAGCTGACCCAAAAGTAGGTGAACAACATATTTAAGCAAAATACTGTAAATGCAATAGTTTTCAAGTTACAACTGATTTACTCAATAGTGATGACCTAAAAGTAGCTATTACTCAGCTATGCCATGAGCTACAGGTCTGAAATTTTACTATGTTATAGTTGACCCAAAAGTAGCTGAATAACATATTTATACTAAATTCTCTAAATGCAATAATTTTCCAATTACAACTGATTTACTCAATAGTGAGAACCTCAAAAGTAGTTATTACTCAGCTATGCAATGAGCTACAGGTCTGAAATTTCACTATGTTATAGCTGACCCAAAAGTAGGTGAACAACATATTAAAGCAAAATACTGTAAATGCAATAGTTTTCAAGTTACAACTGATTTACTCAATAGTGATGACCTAAAAGTAGCTATTACTCAGCTATGCCATGAGCTACAGGTCTGAAATTTTACTATGTTATAGCTGACCCAAAAGTAGCTGAATAACATATTTATACTAAATTCTCTAAATGCAATAGTTTTCCAATTACAACTGATTTACTCAACAGTGATAACCTAAAAGTAGCTATTACTCAGCTATGCCATGAGCTACAGTCTGAAATTTTACTATGTTATAGCTGACCCAAAAGTAGGTGAACAACATATTTAAGCAAAATACTGTAAATGCAATAGTTTTCAAGTTACAACTGATTTACTCAATAGTGATGACCTAAAAGTAGCTATTACTCAGCTATGCCATGAGCTACAGGTCTGAAATTTTACTATGTTATAGCTGACCCAAAAGTAGCTGAATAACATATTTATACTAAATTCTCTAAATGCAATAGTTTTCCAATTACAACTGATTTACTCAACAGTGACAACCTAAAAGTAGCTATTACTCAGCTATGCCATGAGCTACAGGTCTGAAATTTTACTATGTTATAGCTGACCCAAAAGTAGGTGAACAACATATTTAAGCAAAATACTGTAAATGCAATAGTTTTCAAGTTACAACTGATTTACTCAATAGTGATGACCTAAAAGTAGCTATTACTCAGCTATGCCATGAGCTACAGGTCTGAAATTTTACTATGTTATAGTTGACCCAAAAGTAGCTGAATAACATATTTATACTAAATTCTCTAAATGCAATAATTTTCCAATTACAACTGATTTACTCAATAGTGAGAACCTCAAAAGTAGTTATTACTCAGCTATGCAATGAGCTACAGGTCTGAAATTTCACTATGTTATAGCTGACCCAAAAGTAGGTGAACAACATATTAAAGCAAAATACTGTAAATGCAATAGTTTTCAAGTTACAACTGATTTACTCAATAGTGATGACCTAAAAGTAGCTATTACTCAGCTATGCCATGAGCTACAGGTCTGAAATTTTACTATGTTATAGCTGACCCAAAAGTGGGTGAACAACATATTTAAGCAAAATACTGTAAATGCAATAGTTTTCAAGTTACAACTGATTTACTCAATAGTGATGACCTAAAAGTAGCTATTACTCAGCTATGCCATGAGCTACAGGTCTGAAATTTTACTATGTTATAGCTGACCCAAAAGTAGCTGAATAACATATTTATACGAAATTCTCTAAATGCAATAGTTTTCCAATTACAACTGATTTACTCAATAGTGAGAACTTCAAAGTAGCTATTACTCAGCTATGCAATGAGCCACAGATCTGAAACTTCACTATGTTATAGCTGATCCCAAAATAGGTGAATAACATATTGAAACAAAATACTCTAAATGCAATAGTTTCCAAGTTATAAGCGATTTACTCAACAGTGATAACCTAAAAGTAGCTATTACTCAGCTATGCCATGAGCTACAGGTCTGAAATTTTACTATGTTATAGCTGACCCAAAAGTAGCTGAATAACATATTTATACGAAATTCTCTAAATGCAATAGTTTTGAAGTTATAAGCAATTTACTCAACAGTGATAACGTAAAAGTAGCTATTACTCAGCTATGCCATGAGCTACAGGTCTAAAATTTTACTATGTTATAGCTGACCCAAAAGTAGCTGAATAACATATTTATACGAAATTCTCTAAATGCAATAGTTTTTAAGTTACAAGTGATTCTACTCATGATGGAAGTTACTGAAAAGCCCAAAAGTAGCTATTACTCACTTAGCTATTGAGACAGGCACCCAACTTACTCACCATATTGTAGCTATGAAAAAAGTAGCTGAATAACATATTTTAACAAAATGCTCTAGATGCAACAGTTTTCAAGTTATAAATGATTTTGTGCATGATTTCATGAATGTTAATGCATTAAAAATTATTAAAAAAATTTATTAAAAAAAAAGTAAGAGAGATCCAGGTCTCATACTCACACAAGAGAATCTACCTCTGGCCTAGTACATATATGCAAGATATGAGAGAAATCCCTGCAATAGTCACTGAGAAAATTGTGATAAAAAGTTGAAATTTTCACACTTTTGGTGGGGGTACCCCCCTTGTAATGTCTCTAGCAAACAGACGAACAGACAGATTTGCATGCCTTGAACAATTTTTCATCCTCGATAGATAAGGTATCTTTTAAAAAAAACAGCACGTCTCTAGGCCTTGTAGTTTTGGAGGAGAAGTTGTTCACGCGGACGCCCACGCCGCAGAGTGACGACATAATGCCAGCTGACTGACAAGTCAGCTGACATAAAAAGTGTACAGTCCTTTATATCCTTAACATTTGCAAAGTTGTGTGTAACAAACAACACTTCTATTTTAAGAATATATAGCTTCTGATATTAAATTTTGTACAAAAACATGCTTAACTCTTACATTAAAAAACATTTAGTCCGGAATGTGGCAGGGGTGGCAGTTTTATCCAAGATATTTAAATTTTTTTTCCGCCTGGTTTTTGCCGCCCCAGAAAAAATAGGTTTTATTCACCTTTGGACAAAATAGGAAAAAACCCTTCCTTAGCTAAAAATAAATAGGTTTTATCCACCTTTTGGACAAACCTGGAAAAAAAAACTTTCTTAAATTTTAAGTAAAAAAACAATCAGAATTATTTCAATTTTTTTAAAACTTACTTTGCAACATATTACAAGAAGAAATTTACAACATAATTGTTTTTAATTTCTGGAAAGCTACACTTTTATAAATTTATTAACTTAGTATGTTAGTATGTACAAAGCAATAACAGTAAAACATTTGAAATTATACAAGCTTTTCAGTTGTGTTTCCTCAATAAATATGGACTGTCATTCTTCATACTTTTTTCTTTGTTTATAGGTATAAGATTTGCACCCAGTGTACCATTTTCTATTTTGTTCAAGTCTAACTTCCAAGACATTACAAAAGTATTACAGGATAGGAAAAGATATTGCATGATGTAAACTTCAGCAGCTGTAAGCCATGTAAGCCATGTTTGAGTGACATATTTGATGGCCAGGAATACTGAACATAATTGCAATTGGGCATTTCGTAGCTGGTTTTCATTACAGCAAATGTCGGCCACAATAAAATGTGGGCTTCATAAACCCCTCACAATGAATTTTATGTCAATTGTTTTGTCAAATAAAAGGTTATATAAAACAAAAGCCAAGGGCATTGTAACACCCTCTTCCTCAAGAGTCATTGCACACAATATCTCTTGTCACTGGAAATATTATTCCTAATAAGGTTGACACATGTCACATCGGAGTTATTGACAGATTATGGAAATCGTGAAATAATAGAGGACAATCTCTGTGCACCCAAACTGGAAATTTGTTAGGTAGCTATTAGTATTAGCTACTTCCGAAACTATCGTTTGCTACGTATATTATGACCGATAATCGGATGCATTTTTTCTAATCCAATTACAAAGATATTAGCATATTTATAGAGTAAAGATAGAACATCTTTCAAAATGAAGGATTATTCAGTATTTTAAAATATATTTTTGGCATTTTGACAACCCAGTCCATACAAATCTAGTCACATGACTTATCAGGAAAGAATTAAACCATTGCTCATATGTAGTTTCGGAATTGCATAAAGGAACTTATCTATTAAATCTCATAATAGTAAGTTTTTTTTTCCTTTTTGGTCCATGTTTTTCCAGTTATTCCGGAAAAAAGGGTGTTTTATCCAGTTTTATCCGCTATCCTGGAAAAATAGGTTTTGCCTGGAAAACACAACTTGCATTGTACTTTCCTTTTTCTTCAGGGACATTCAAAACAGAAAAGTTTTGTCAGATTAGGCTTAATCTTTCGTGACATCTTAAATCTTCCCAGTAATCTTTTACTGATCGTTTGCTTTATGTTTATGTAATTCTACACAAATCCACAATGATGGGACTGCCACTTGTAAGTTGTTATTATATAAGCAGGACAATGAGTTGTTTTTGGACTTGTTGATGTTAATTCCAATATCACTTAAAGAGCTCAACCTGTCTTTGAAATAATTTTTCTTTAACAGCTACATAAATATTGAAAGAGACATATTTACAATATTAATAATATCTGATAAGTCAATAAGATAGATATTTTAAACTTACTACTTTTATAAAACTACTCATAAAAAATTTTTAAAATTCAGCTCACCGATACAGAACATTAATAATAGTAAAAAGAATAACTTAAATCATGTGTTTTGCCAAAAGAAAAAGCAGCACATTCATTCGCTTGCACAATAAAAATTATTTGCAAAATGTATTTGAAAGTACGGCGAGGTTATGTCCCGGGACGTCCCGATATGTAACATATTGGCTATATGTCGGGAAGTGCTAAATTGTGAGAACTGAGAATTGCTTCATCCAGGGAAGTGCTTTATATCAAAGGAGGCCTTGCAATATTTTACAAAATGAAAAACATCAAAAAAGATCAAATACTTTAAGCTCAGAATTCACGGCAGTAGCACCAACTCATTAATATTCATGAGAAGATGTGAGGTGACAGATTTCGCGGGCTTTTCTAACAGTATTTTATGAAATAGTACTTCAATGAAGATCAAATAACTTAAACTTGAGAATTCACGGCAGTAGCATCAACTCATCAATATTCATGAGAAGATATGAGGTCACGGATTTCCCGGGTTTTTCTAACAATATTTTATAAAATGTAATTAAACTTCAATATTTTACAAACTGAAAGCCTAAAAAAGATCAAATACTTTAAACTCAGAACTCACTGCAGTAGTACTAAATCATTACGTAATATTCATGAGAAGATATGAGGTAGCAGATTTCCCAGGATTTTCCAAAAATACTTTATAAAATGGCAGCTTCTATGAAACTCAAGAATTCATGGTGGTAGCATCAACTCATTAATATTCATGAAAAGATATGAGGTCACAGATTTCCCGGGAAAACTGACAATAAAAAATCAACCAATGAAATTAGTTCCCGACATTTAGCCAGTAATTTACATATCGGGATGTCCCGTGATTTAACCACTGGGTTGAAAGTATTTGAATTTTTTTCAATGACATAACAAGTGAATTGAACATAGACAACAGAATATCTAACTTACCACTGAGGCTTTTCTTGGATCCGTCCAAGTGGTAGATTGATTGTTGTGGTCAATAAAAAATGGCCAACCAGTGTTTGGGTCAACTCTCATTTCCCAACCCTGGGGTAAAGGTACGTCTCCCATTGTATGTGGCGACATGTTCGATGATTGTCCGAATTGTGTTTGGGGTGGATACTGCGCCATGGTCCTGTTTATATATCCACAGGGAATGTTCCTGGTTATTAAAGAATATTTTACTAGAGTTTTCTTTGCTGTTCTAGAAGAAACCAGTTTTGCCAGCCATGACTGTGTTAGACCTTTTATGATTCGTTAAAAATATAAATTTCCGGTTGTGTACACAAATGAGAGCAGCCGACACATTCTGCGTAAATAGTACCCCCGCGACACCTAGCGACTGACTGTCATAATCTAACAAGAACATTTTTGACGTATGTGTCTTTTCATTACTTGTCCAAATACTTGCACGAAATTAAGTTTATATATTTGACAATATGTCCTTGTGTTCTGAAACAAAAGGTATTCAGATACTTTTACAACGAATTGTATATAAAATGTTTTAATTGGGCACAGTGCTTGTGGCAAAAGATGGTATATTTTTGTTTTGATATTTTGAAATGGTTATATTTCAAACTTCAGTGCTTGGTAAACTAAGATTAGTAATTACAGTAAAACATAAAATAGTGATTGTTGAAATGCAGTTTTTGTTTAATGATTCCAAATCATTGGCTCTTCGCAGTAACTACTTGCAAGCCAGACTAGTGTGAAATATCAAACAAGATTGGTAATTACAGTAAAACAATGATTGCCAATAATATCATGATGGCTTTGTTTAATAATACCTTTTTTATTTTTTATTGGTCAAGATATAAGTAATGTTGCATATTACAAAAAGACTCTTAACAAAATTTTACTGTTTGCACTGAATATGTCAACACTGCAAGGCTACATGTCTGATGAAAGGATACAGCCTTATATTTCGTACAAATACATGGATTTATTCAAGCAGTCTGTTAAAACCCTCCAACTAGCATACAGTTTTTCTCTATATTCACATTCTGATTGAATATAAAATTGTTCCTCATATTTTCTCTTTAATTTATTTTTAAGGCCAGTTATATTTGGAACACTTTTATTTATAGCACTTTTGAAGATATAGTATTTAGTAGTAACAATTAAGGTGTTGATTGGAATATACTGATTGTCCCTGTGTAAGTATCCTATAGGATTATATTAATAAGTGAACAATTTATTAATTTTCCCAAGTTGGAATATATCCAGTTTTCTAGATCTTTCCATAACTCTACTACATGGCGATATTTCACAAAGAGATGCATAAATGTTTCAGAATTATATTGACAAAATCTACATTTGTCTGATTTCTCAATGGACATTTTATACAGTTGACTGTTTGTACCAAGTATTCTATGTATCAACTTATACTGAAACCAGATCAAGTTATTATCCTGTTCAACATTAAATATAAGATAAAAGACTCCTGTCCATATCTTATTGTCTATATGTATATCAAGATCATTATTCCATTTAGCCCTATATCTGCATTCTACTTCCTTTGTCTTTACCTTATTGCAGATATTTCTACATCCTTGCTGACATTGGAAGAAAAGGGATATATGATGTGGGACGAATGGTCTCTCATGTCTATTACTTTGAATGGTTAAATGTTTATAGTCATTAATGTATCTGTGTACAATTGAGCTAACTTGAAAGTATTCTAAAAATTCCTTATGTGAAAGCCAAACTTTACCTCTATTTCTTTACTGCTCATCATTTTAAGATTTTGATGAACAATATCCCAGATCACAGATATCCCATTGTCAGACCATGTTTTCCAAAATATATTAGAATTTCCTAGTTTACTATAATACCACAGACAGGTTGAAAGTATACATTGTTCAGATCTCATTTGAATTGATTGATCTATTATGTTCCAGGATACAAATATCTCTTTCCAGAAGTCATTGGGTACTCTTTTATTACTCTTTATCCTCCAATATGGACCAAATTTGAACAATAAATCAATATAGGTCCATATGATGTTTCAAATAGTTTAGCCCATGGGCTGGCCGGAGAGGCAATAAGTCTCCTTATCCAAGTACATTTTAAGGATTTAATAAATTTCTTTAGATCTGGCATTTTTAGACCACCATCTATTTTGTTTCTTTTGGCACATAGTTGTACACTTTATTTTTTCTGGTTTTCCATCCCACAAAAACTTATAAAGTTTTTTATTCAAGTCTACATAAAAATTATTGTTAGGAAGTGGAATAGCCATGAACAAATGATTTAGTTGGGACAATATTAATGATTTAAGAACAATAATTTTACCTAAAGGTGTCAATGTTCTTTTTTTCAAGCAGAAATTATTTCATCTACTCTGATAAGTGTCTTGGAGTAGTTGTGAGCTGGTATATTTTGTAAATTAACATCAAAATCTATCCCTAGCAAGGTAAATAGATTTGTACCCCAGTTTAAGGAGCTAGCACAGTGAAGTTTTTCCATGGAGTATTTCTTTTTGCCAATCCATACCATTTTTGTTTTAAACATGTTCATTTTCAGACCCAATAGAGATCCAAAGACTTCTAAGATATTTAGTATTTGTTGCAAAGAGCTTTCTGAACCATCCATAAAAATTGTTGTGTCATCAGCAAATTGTGAAATTTTAATTTCTTCTTGACCAATTTTTATGCCTTTAACCATAGTGTTACTTTGGATCATTTCATACAGCACCTGGGCACACAACAGGAAGAGATATGGAGCTATGGGTCCCCTTATTTACATCCTCTTTCAATTGGGAAAAATTCGGATAAAACGCCGACTTGTAGTATTGAGGTCATTATTTTATTATTAAATAGAGTTATCCATTTAACAAATTCTTCACTAAAGTTGTAATATCGTAGTACCTTGTACATAAATTTCCATGATACCGAATCAAAAGCCTTTTCAAAATCAATGAACATCAACAGTCCTTTGATTTTTAAAGTTTCAGTATAATTCATAACATCATACACAAGTCTTGTGCTCTCCCCAATAAATCTCCCTTAAATGAAACCAGTTTGACATTGTGATATCAGGTCTGGGATGATTTTCTGAAGTCTACAAGCAATTACATTTGTTGCCATTTTATATAATACACTTGTTAGTGAAATTGGCCGCCATTTTTTCAAATTATCCCTTGGTTTATTACCTTTGGGCAGACAACAGATTACAGTCTGTCTTAGACTAGGTGGTAAGATTGTTTGATAATACCTAATCGTTTGTTGTTTGGTAAACCAAGACTGCTGATAAAATATACTAACAGTTTTGTTGGATGATATCTAATCACTTATAGTTTTGAAACCAAGAATGTTGATTACTGTCAAGCCATACTGTTGTGAAATATTCTTGTAATTTTGGTTTAAAGTGGTAATAGCTGGAATGTGAAATATAAAGTTTGATGTGGGAAGATATGAATTGGCAGTTTTGTATTGCAATGCTAGTGGGTTAACACTATACTTTTTGAACCACAGCCATAATTGGGAGCTATAGCACATTTTGCTATTTTTGTTTAAAATATCATTTGATGAATTTTGTCAAGTATGGTCTGTTAATTACATTGAATTGTATAAATACTTTTGTTGGTAGTTTTGAGAGGTCCTAAGAGGCCTAGTGGTTACCAAGTTTGGCATCTAATCACAGGCAGTCACCTCTGTGTGAGTTCGACTCCCAATGCTGAGGAACTGTCCCAATATGACCCTGGCTGTTGAATGGGACGTAAAACCCAAACTTTGAGCTTTGTTAGTATTTTTGTTTTTACATTTCTACCTTTATTATCTTTAATGAAAGGTTAAGGCTCTATTAATTGTCCCAATTTGTATATATGTGTTGTTTATGTTGTTATCTTTTTCAGCCTTTATTGTAAAATGTTCTGTTACCTTTCCATTTTGAAGGGGTTGCAATTGACTGTGTTACACATTTCTATTTTCTTGAAACTGCCATACATGTAGAACGACACTGGGGATTGGTCATCTGATTTTTATCAACATGCAAAATCCCTGAGGACCCAATTTAAAAGAACTTGACAGAAGTCCAAGAATCCATTAAATAGAAGTCAACTTTGTCGTGCAATATACTTGTAAACTAGGGTAAATCAGACTTTTGTAGTAAACTGATTTCACACAATTGTCACAACTCTAGAATGTTATGGCATGAGCTGTGCAAAACCCTAAACAGGGATTCTGAAGTGACACTTCAATCCCATAAGTCTGATAAGTCATTGGCGGACCAGTTTGCTTCAGATAAAATTAGAAAAATTACAGACAGTTTCATTCTTTGTGGCTCTAAAATGATGTTAATCCTCCATCTGATCCTCTAAAAATTATTGCCTTTACTCAAGTCTCAGAAGATGCTGTCAATAAAATAACTAGAAAGTCACCAAATCTTGTCTGTTGGATCCATGGACAACATTTCTCATCAAGGAATGCAGTAAGATAGAACTATCATCATTTACAAAGTTGTTTACCTGCTCTCACATTGAGGGCGATGTCCCTGATGGTTCCAAAGCTGCTGTGGTTACTCCTTTGCTCAAGATGGCTTGTTCATAAACAAGCAATCAGTGCCCATGAACGGGCTCTGTGTCAGCTAACTGTGTGTTTTGAGTTTCAGAGTAGAGGTGACAGAAAAAAAGAAAACAAAAGTTGTGCCCTGTGAATGGTATTCAGAAGTAACAAGGTAACTGTTTAGGTGTAAAAAGTAGGTTAAAAACATATTTAAAGGAAATACTGCAAATGCAATAGTTTTTGAGTTACAACTGATAAACTCAACAGAAAAAACCTCAAAGTAGCTATAGCTCAGCTATAGGATGAGCTACTGGTCTGCAATTTTACTATGTTATAGCTGATCTAAAAGTAGGTGAACGACATATTTAAACAAAATACTCTAAATGCAATAGTTTTCAAGTTACAACTGATTTACTCAACAGTGAGAACCTCAAACACTGAAAACCTCTGACAAACATTAATTCGTCAAGACTTTGTCAAAATGGTGCCTAAAACGACAAACTTCCCAATTCACAAATTTTAACTTGTCACTTTCTTGTTGGACAAATTAACAGACAAACTTATGATAAGAAAATGACCTTGATAGTCCAATTAATTTGTCATTTTGGCCACCTGTTATTGGCCAAGTTCTTATGAAAATAAGCTTAAGTGCACTATTTTTCTCATCATCAGTTTTCAGCTAATCTGAGTAATAAGTTATCAACATTTGGCTATCATCCAACAAGAAAATGGCATTTAAATTAGCCAATTTGGAAACTTGTTGTTTTAGGCACCATTTTGACAAATTAATAATTTTCAGTGAAGTAGCTCTTGCTCAGCTATGCCATGACATACAGGTCTGCAAATTCACTATGTTATAGCTGATCCAAAGTAGGTGAACAACATATCTATAGAAAATACTTTAAATGCAATATTTTTCAAGTTACAACTGATTTACTAAACAGTGAGAACCTGAGAATAGCTATTACACAGTTATGCCATGAGCTACACGTCTCCAATTTTACAATGTTATAGCTAATTCAAAAGTAGATGAATAACATATTAAAGAAAATACTCTAAATGTAATAGCTTTCAAGTTACAACTGATTTACTCAACAGTGAGAACCTGAAAGTATCTATTACTCAGCTATATCATGACATACAGGTCTGCAATTTCACTATGTTATAGCTGACCCAAAAGTAGGTTAACAACGTATTTAAACAAAATACTCTAAATGCAATAGTTTTCAAGTTACAACTGATTTACTCAGCAATGAGAACCTGAAAGTAGCTATTACTCAGCTATGCCATGACATACAGGTCTGCAATTTCACTATGTTATAGCTGACCCAAAAGTAGGTGAACAACATATTGAAACAAAATACTCTAAATGCAATAGTTTTCAAGTTACAACTAATTTACTCAAGAGTGAGAACCTGAAAATAGCTATTGATCTGCTATGCCATGAGCTACAGGTCTGCAATTTTACAATGTAACAGCTGACGCAAGAGTACATGAAAAATATATTGAACAAAATACTCTAAATGCAACAGTTTTGAAAATACAAGCAATTTACTCAACAGTGATAACCTCAAAGTAGCTATTACCCGGCTAAGCCATGAGCTACAGGTCTGAAATTTTACTATGTTATAGCTGACACAAATGTAGCCGAATAACATATTTATACAAAATTCTCTAAATGCAATAGTTTTTGAATTACAAGTGATTTTACTCATTATGAAAGGTACTGAAAAATCAGAAAGTAGGTATTACTCACTTAGCTATTGAAATAGACACCCAAGTTACTCACCATGTTGTAGCTATGGAAAAAGTAGCTGAAGAACATATTTAAACAAAATGCTCTAAATGCAATACTTTTCTAGTTATAGGAGATTTTGTGCATGATTTCATGAATTTTAATGCATTAAAAATTATTTTAAAAAATTCATGAAAAAATAATTTTAAAAATCCAGGTCTGATACTTCACACAAGGGAATCTACTGGTGACATAGTACATATAAGCATGATATGAGAGAAATCCCTGCAATAGTCAATGAGAAAATAAGTGATTAAGTGCATTATTTCATGAATTTTAATGTATTAAAAATATTAAAAAAAACTAACCAAAAAAATTAAGACTGATACTTACACAAGAGAATCTACTTGTGGTCTAGTACATATATGAAAGAAATGAGTGGAATCCCTGCAATAGTCACGGAGAAAAGTGTGATAAAGTGTTGAAATTTTCACACTTTTGGTGGGAGTACCTCCCTTGTAATGTCTCTAGCAAACAGACAGATTTGCTTGCCTCGAACAATTTTTCATCCTCGATAGATAAGGTATCATTAAAAAAACACCATGTCTCAGGCCTTGTAGATTTGGAGGAGAATTTGTTCATGCGGACACGGATGCCACAGAGTGATGCCATAATCTCTACTGACTGACAAGTCAGCTGACATAAAAATTAAGCTCAATTATCCTTCTGAAGAGACGAACCTACGGCCTTTATTGGTATTGTTTGATCTTACTACTGCCTTTGACATCATTGATCATTCCGCTCTTCCTAGTTATCTTAGTTTGGAGTTGGTGGTTCTGTACTGAAATGGTTCACTTTCTGCTTAACTGAGCTCTGTCAGTCAATGAATATTGGTTCTGCATTGGTCTTTGTTAACTTTTGTGTTGTTCCCTGAGGTTCCATTTCGGACCTGTTTTTGTTTTCATTGTATACTACTCTCAGTTTGATGATTGGTACACAAAAATGTAATAGTTTCGTTTGTATGCAAATGATGCCCAATTTGATGTGTATTTCTCAGGAAAGACCTATAGATGTGCAACTTCACTACGTGGTAGATCACCCAAAAGGTGAATGAGTTATTCAGAAGAATCTGCCTTTTTGTAACACTTTTAGAGATAAAAGACATTTAATCATTTTAGTAGCTATTACTCAGCTATGGAAAGAGCTACAGTTCTGCAACTTCACTATGTGGTAGATCACCCAAAAGTAGGAGAATGACTTATTTAGAAGAAATTGCGTATATTCAATACTTTTACAGATACAAGACATTTACTCATTTTAGTAACTATAACTGAGCCATGCAAAAAGCTATAGATCTGAAACTTCACTATGTGGTAGATCAGCCAAAAGTAGGTGAATGACTTATTTAGATGAAATTGCCTATCTATATTACTTTTAGAGATAAAAGACATTTGCTCATTTTAGTAGCTATTACTCTGCCATCCAAAGAGCTACAGTTCTGCAACTTCACTATGTGGCAGATCACCAAAAAGTAGGTGAATGACTTATTTAGAAGAAATTGCCTATCTGTAATAATTTAAAGATAAAGGGTATTGACTCATTTTAGTAGCTATTACTCGGTTATGCAAAGAGCTACAGTTGTGTAACTTCACTATGTGGTAGATCACCCAAAAGTAGGTGAATGACTTATTTAGAAGAAATTGTGTGTATTCAATACTTTTACAGATAAAAGACATTTACTCATTTTAGTAGCTACGAGTGAGCTATGTAAAGAGCTATAGATCTGAAACTTCATTATGTGGTGGATCAGCCAAAAGTAGATGAATAACTTATTTAGAAAAAAATTGTCTTCCTGTAATACTTTTAGAGACAAGATGCACTCAGAGAGAGCAAAACGCTCGACTCCATGAAACCAGCCTCTAAAGTGGTATAAAGTATTGTAAGGAAGACAATAAAATAAAACCAAACATGTAAATTAATTTTCAAAGAAACATCAAGTAGAAAGCCAAATTCATTAAAAATACATTGAAATGGGACCTCTGAAAATTCTTGAATTTTTGTATCCAAAATAAGATCCAGATCTTTCTTTTTGTAACGTCTTCCTTTGGCCAGTTTCTACCCACAAAATTTTTTTAATAAAGATCTGTTCATTAATTCTGGAGTAATCTAAACAACAAAAAACAGACAGACAGACAGACAAATAGACAAACAATTTGCACCCAAAACATAAACTGCTGGTGGAGGTAAAATATAGCTTAAAAGTCACTTCTTGGTGAAAATGACTCATGGTAAATTTTTGTGATGGACTGTCCAGGAATTGAAAGAAAAAAGAGAAAATAAAAACAGAAATAATAATTAATAAAAATGATGAATATACCACCCCCCTCTTTATTATCTTTGTGTCAATTTCAAGACATAAAATGAGAAGAAATATTTTTACTTAAAGACAGCAAGTATCACAAGCTAGGTTTGTGACCTCACAATGAGAATTGGGGCCATGGTGGCAGAGTGGTAAGACTCTCGCCTCCCACCTCTGAGGCCGGGGTTCGATTCCCAGCACGGCCTCAAGTGAGAAAGCTGGTAGTTGCTTGCCGTTGGTCGGCAGTTTACAGTACAGAACCCTAACGAACTGTATGTACTGGTTTCCTCTGCCCTTCCAACTACCTGTCGTGATATGACCTGTACAGTGTTGAAAACGACGTAAAACCCCAAATAAATAAATCACAATGAGAATTGCATTGTGACATCATTAAGTATAATGACATCAGAAAGCAAAGTATTGATTTTTCACTGGGTATTCCCAATTAAAAATAAGAAAAACTCTCTCCTGACTTTAATTTTTAAACAAATTACACCAAATTTGGAAGAATCCGTCTGTACCCCATGAAATACCTGCCCACCAAATTTGAGAGAGATTGATGCCATAGTTTTTGAGCTATAAGGGCAAAACGGTGCACAGACAGACAGACAGACAGACAGAAACAAACTGATTACAATAACCCTCTCCTATCGTCGAGCATTAATAAAAGACATTTGCTCATTGTAGTAGCTATTACTCAGCGATCCAAAGAGCAACAGTTCTGCAACTTCACTGTGGTAGATCGCCAAAAAGTAGGTGAAGGACTTACTTAGAAGAAATTGTCTATGTCCAATACTTTTAAAGATAAAATACATTTACTCATTTTAGTAGCTGTTACTCAGCTATGCAAAGAGCTACAGTTGTTCAATTTCACTATGTGGTAGATCACCCAAAAGTAGGTAAACAACTTATTTGGAAGAAATTGCCTATCTGCAAAAGTTTTAAAGATAAAGACATTTACTCATTTTATTGTGCTACAATAGCTTACCATGTGGGACTGATTGCTCTTCTCAGATGGCCGCCAGGCCCGGCCAACGTCTAAGAAAAGCAGACATTTATAGTTGTCGTCACGTGATACACTCCATTTGTCTTCTCCTTTCTCATTGGCCGCCGCTATATTGGAATCTCTTGTGAAATCTCAGCCATTTATTCTACTATATCTCAGTTTATACTTAATGTTGGATGTCTGTATTTAGCCATTTTGTTTTTAAATTAATATTCCTCATTTTGTGGAAGTTTTACTTCAGCTGGATAAGTATTTTTACTTGTTTGCGTGTTTTGGGCTTTCGTCTCGACTCAGGCTTGAATTGATCAGGATATGTTTTTTGTTGCGTTTTCAATATGTCTTCTCACCAAAGTAATAAAGATAAGCCCTAAGCTTTAAAATGTCATCATTTCTGACATTCCTTTGATACACATAATTTTTGTCCAACATGCAGGGAAGCTGGCAAGGGAGATGATCCCTGAGTCACTTTCATTTCACCCTGTAACATTTGTGCTTCCTTTACCAAGGAATAAATGATTAAGAGTACTCATAGGAAGAGATACGTTAAAAAGCAGAAATCTGACACACCTAAAAATGATGACGAATTGGAGCTGTGGGGCGATCAAGAGGTTGAATCCTTTTCAGGATCACATGCAGACCTTGAAAGTACTGCAGATCATCTTTTCACCTCTCCTCCACTTCCTCAGCCCCTTGCCTTGAGACTTTGTCATTAAAAACTCCAGCAAAATCTGTACCACCCTCCCCAGGTACTGCCTTACAGCAGAAAATTTAATCAAAGCTTGAGCAATCTCTGGGGTCTCGTTTGGACATCCAATTAGAATAGAAAATGGGTATTTTTCAGGCTAATATGCTCGGGGCAATGAAGTCTCTTCGGGAAGACTTTCAAAAGTCTATCCAAAAGATGTCTTCTCAAGGGGAGGTGGATCAGACCTCCACTTCGGCCTCTAAACCTGGCCCATCTAATACTGTTCATCAGGACCTTTTCCCCCTGAGACCTCGACCTTTCTCTCATTCTGTCGAGTCGATGGAAGTGGACTATGGTCCTGCTTTACCCCCACGTCTCAGGGCTGATCCTTCTAGACTTGTCGATGATGCCTCGGATCATCACTTAGATACAATCGAGGAGCCCTCGAGGTTGCCTTCGACTAAAGTTAAAATACACTCTCATTCTCACAAACAGCATGATATTGACCCGAGCTCTGCCTCGGACCAATACTCAGATCAGACCGATGACCCTCGGCCTGCATCTAGTAGACCTAAAAAGCATGCTGACAAAACTAAACATAAATCCAGGTCCAGATATAGCCTCAGGGGAGGATTAGTCCTCTGTACACAGACACAGGTCTCCAAAACCTTCTAGGAAGGCCCATTCTGATCAAGACCAACCTCAACATGACCCAGACCCACCTTACTATAGTGAAGTAGCATTGTCTGACATTCAATCTCTAGGAATAGGAGGTAGATACTTTCAGACGTATCTTGAAACTCCCTGACCCCAGGGAATCTATGTCTAAGTCCTCCACTGTAGTAATGGGTCTAGATGACGAGAAAGGTAGACAGGAGCTCAGGCCAAGCGGCCCTTCCTCTATGCTGCCACTCAATTCAATTATCAAACATGCCTTTGATAAATTCGACCATGATTTCCAGGCAGCAAATTTACCGGAAGGTAAATAATTCAAAGCTCCTCCTTCCACTGCCAAGTGGTACAAGGTGGGACAGCCTTGTTATGAAGACAAAATCCAGGAGCTAAATACAGATTTTGCTAAGATCTGTATTGCTCCTAAGCCCTCTGGTGCCCCTATGGGCAAGGTTCCCCTACCAATTCTTAAGGAATTGGAACATCAAGCGAGGCAAAACATCTCCACTCTCAACTTTGCTACTACTTTTGCCAAGACTTCTTCTTGTAATGCAACTCTTGAGAAGTGCCAGTATAGCTTGAAGTCAACCTTTAAAAAGGTCAAGTCTCAAATTCGTAAAGGTGCCGACCCTGAGAAAGCAGCAAAGCGTGGATACGAAAAGCCTGTGAGTACTTAGACATTTGGAACAAGACTGTTCTGATTCAACACAGGGCTTTGACATGCCTCAGCAAATCCTTAGCCCATATACTCCAGAGGGAGTTATATTCCATGGGTAACACCAGCTTGCCCGAAATAACCCTGTTACAACCACACCTAGGGGAAACGAGATGCCAGGAACTCAGGAATTCGTCCTTTTGGCCACCTTCCTTGTTCAAGTCTCAATTAGTGAAGGAAGGTGACTTCCTCCTTAAAAAAGGCACCTCAAAAGACTCTCAGGGTTTTGGACCCTATCAGAACAAGCCCTTTCGTGGTTCCCACAAGAAAAGAGGCTCCTACAGGAAACGCCGCTATGGGGGCAACTCCTCTCAAAGCAGTAACCAATCATTTTACTCAGGCAGGGGGAAACTGAATTTCAGAGGCTTCAGGGGTTGTTTTCGACCCCCACAATAGGGGAAGAGGGCGTGGAAATCCCTCCCCCAATGACTCCTTAAAAGCCTCTCTCAGTCCACCAGTAGGAGGTCGCCTCCGTTCTTTCAGGAGAGACTGACAAACAAACAAACAAATGTTCATCAAATGTGTTAAACATTATCACCAATGGCTACGTACTGCAAGAATACGAGGCCCATCAAAAAGACCAAGCTTTGGCCAATTGTATCCAGTATCTCCTGTCAAAGAATGCTATCAAAAAGGTAGAAAATGTAAAATCTCTTGGGTTTTACAGTCACCTGTTCCCAAGCCTTAAGCAGGCCCAACACTTTTCTATACGTAGAAAAGTTCAAAATGGAAACTGCAGTCCATCAGGACCTCCCTGATACCAGGGGAATGGGTTTCGTTGATAGATCTGTCGGACGCCTACCTTCACATCCCCATCCACCCAAACTCAAGGAAATACCTAAGGTTTTGCCACAATTGTTCCAGCTCACCTCCCTTCCTAGCCACAGCCCCCCAGGTCTTTACAATGATCATAAAAGAAGTGAAGCTAATGGCTCTCTCCAGAGGACTCAGACTTCACCAATACCTGGACGACTGGCTAATCAGGTCCCAGTCTCAAGAGGATGCCCAAGTGAACACTCAGGTAGTGGTAAACCTAAACCAATCCTTGGGGTGGATAATAAATCAGGAAAACTCAGAAATGAAACCTACTCAGGTGTTTTCGTTTGTGGGCTACGAATACTACCTAGATTCAGCCATTGTAAAACCCACTCAAGAGAGATGGCTCAAACTTCAGGATTTGATCCTGCGTCTCAAGTCAAAACATGTTTTGACTGCAAGATGTTTGATGTCGTTAATTGGGTTGCTTGCCTCAACGGAGAAAATGGTCCCAGAGGGATGCCTTCACATGAGGCCCTTTCAGTTTCATCTCAAGGAGCACTGGAAATATCCTCAGTCGCTGGACAGCCTCCTTCCTTGGACAGAAATGATTTTTGCACCACTGGACTGGTGGCAGACCCCCTCAAATGTGATGATAGATCTGGACCTTCATCCCAAAGACCACAGCATCCAACTCTTTACAGATGCCTCAAAGGTTGGGGCGCTCACTTAAATCAAAGCTCTACAAAGGGTCTGTGGTCAGATGGGGAAAAAAGGAAATGTTCTAGAGTTGAAGGCGGCCTCACTGGTCCTTTGAAACTTCAAGGACCAGTGTCAGAACCAAACAGTACTAGTTGCAACGGACAACTCAACAGTGGTAGCCTACATAAACAAACAAGGATGAACTCACTCAGCGGAGATGTGCGCCCTCCTGTGTAAGATCATGACTTGGTGCAATCATTATCACATAACATTGAAAGCCAGACACATTCCAAGGTGTCTGAATGTGATGGCTGACCTTCTGTCCAGGTCCAACCAAGTTCAGTCAACAGAATGGTCACTGCATCAGGTGTTTAACAGATCTGCCAAAATTGGTTCACACCTCATGTAGATCTATTTGCCACTCATCTGAACCACAAACTTCCAGTGTACGTGTCTCCAATCCCAGACCCAAATGCTTGGGACATAGATGCTCTGAACTTAAACAGGACGGGTCTCACTGCTTATGCTTACCCTCTGACGGCTCTCCTTCACGGGCACTGTGTCAGCTGAATGAGTGTTTTTGATTTGTGAAGGTGATAATGAGAGGAAAGCATAATTATGAGGGAAAGTGCAGTACAGAAATACAGTAAATGGTAATTGAACAGCATGTTCGAAAGAAATTCTGAAGCTGACAGAAGAAAAGGACAAAATAGTTGTGCCCTGCAAATGGTATTATGAAAGTAAGTAACAAGGTAATTGTTTAAGTGTAAAAAGTAGGTTAAAACATAACTAAAGAAATACTGCAAATACAATATCCTCGCTTGATCTTGAAGAAGGGGTCCAATAAAAACTCTAACTACACCAAAAAATTCACATCCCATGATTTCCTATAGGATGGTTTACCATCCCTAACCTCTAGGACCAATAATAAGCAAGTTATAGACACTTTTAAGTTTCGCTATCCTTGTTTGACCTTGAAGGAGGGGTCGAAGGTCAAATCCGACAACACTAAAAGATTCCCAGCCCATGATTTCCTGTTGGTTGGTTACCATCCCAAACCTCTAGGACCAATAATAAGCGAGTTATAATGAATTTTAAGTTTGGCTATCTTCGTTTGACCTCAAAGGAGGGGTCCAAGGTCAAATCTGACCACACCAATAGATTTCCAGCCAATGATTTCCTATAGGTTGGTTTACCATCCCAAACTTCTAGGACCATTAAAAAGTGAGTTATAAGCACTTTTAAGTTTGGCTATCTTCATTTGACCTTGAAGGCAGGGTCCAAGGTCAAATCCGACCTCACCAAAAGATTCCCAGCCAATGATTTTCTATAGGTTGGTTTCCATTCCAAACCTCTAGGACCAATAATAAGCGAGTTATAAGCACTTTTAAGTTTAGCTATCCTCATTTGACCTTGAAGGAGGGGGTCTAAGGTCAAATCGGACCACATCAACAGATTCCCAGCCCATGATTTCCCACAGGTTGGTTTACCATCCCAAACCTCTAGGATCAATAATAAGGGAGATATAAGCACTTTTCATGATTGACAAAGAAACGCCTGTGGCGGCCATCTTGTTTTTCAAAATGAGGCCAAAAATATTCCCAGTCAAGATTTTATAATGAGGAACATATCCTGCGAATTTGAGATCTCCACCTTTTATACCCTTTGCTCTAGGGGGCCAACAAAAGTCATTGTTTAAAGTCGAATAAACGTCCCTGGCGGCCATCTTGTTTTTCAAAATGAGGCCAAAAATATTCTCAGGCAACATTTCATGGTTATTAATATATCCTGCAAACTTAAGAAGGCTAGCTATAATATTTTTTTCGTTAGAGCGGTAATGGTGAAATCTCTCTACACACTGCGGCTATCCAGTGGATACAATGATTTACTCAACAGTGAGAACCTGAAAGCAGCTATTGCTCAGCTAAGCCATGACATAGAGGTTTGCAATTTCACTGTTATAGATGACCAAAAATTATGTGAATAACATATTTAAACAAAATACTCTAAATGTAATAGTTTTCAAGTTACAACTGATTTACTCAACAGTGACAACCTCAAAGTAGCTATCACTCAGCTATGCAATGAGCTACATGTCTGAATTTTTACTATGTTATAGCTGACCAATAAATAGGTGAACAACATATTTAAGCAAATTACTGTAAATGCAATAGTTTTCAAGTTACAACTGATTTACTCAATAGTGAGAACCTGAAAATAGCTATTGCTCAGCTATGCAATGAGCTATAGGTCTGCAATTCCACTATGTTATGGCTGATCCAAAAGTAGGTGAACAACATATTTTAACAAAATACTCCAAATGCAATATTTATAAAGTTACAGCTAATTTACTCAACAGTCAGTACCTGAAAATAGCTATTGCTCAGTTGTGCCATGAGCTACAGGTCTGTAATTTTACTATGTTATAGCCGACCCAAAAGTAGCTGAATAACATATTTATATGAAATTCTCTAAATGCAATAGTTTTCCAATTACAACTGATTTACTCAATAGTGAGAACTTCAAAGTAGTTATTACTCATCTATGCAAGGAGCCACAGGTCTGAAACTTCACTATGTTATAGCCGACCCCAAAATACGTGAATAACATATTTAAACAAAATACTCCAAATGCAATACTTTTCAAGTTATAAGTGATTTACTCAACAGTGATAACCTAAAAGTAGCTATTACTCAGCTATGCCATGAGCTACAGGTCTGAAATTTTACTATGTTATAGCTGACCCAAAAGTAGCCGAATAACATATTGATCCAAAATTCTCTAAATGCATTAGTTTTCAAGTTATAAGTGATTTACTCAACAGTGATAACCTAAAAGTAGCTATTACTCAGCTATGCCATGAGCTACAGGTCTGAAATTTTACTATGTTATAGCTGACCCCAAAGTAGCTGAATAACATATTTTATATGAAATTCTCTAAATGCAATAGTTTTCCAATTACAACTGATTTACTCAATAGTAAGAACTTCAAAGTAGCTATTACTCAGCTATGCAAGGAGCCACAGGTCTGGAACTTCACTATGTTATAGCTGACCCCAAAATAGGTGAATAACATATTGAAACAAAATACTCTAAATGCAATAGTTTTCAAGTTATAAGTGATTTACTCAACAGTGATAACCTAAAAGTAGCTATTACTCAGCTATGCCATGAGCTACAGGTCTGAAATTTTACTATGTTATAGCTGACCCAAAAGTAGCTGAATAACATATTGATACAAAATTCTCTAAATGCAATAGTTTTCAAGTTATAAGTGATTTTACTCATGATGGAAGTTACTGAAAAGCCCAAAAGTAGCTATTACTGACTTAGCTATTGAGACAGACACCCAAGTTACTCACCATGTTGTAGCTATGAAAAAAGTAGCTGAATAACATATTTAAACAAAATGCTCTAAATGCAATACTTTTCAAGTTATAAGTGATTTAGTGCATGATTTCATGAATTTTAATGCATTAAAAATAATTTAAAAAATTTATTAAAAAAAATTAAGACAGATCCAGGTCTCATACTCACACAAGAGAATCTACCTCTGGCCTAGTACATATATGCAAGATATGAGAGAAATCCCTTCAATAGTCACTGAGAAAATTGTGATACAGTGTTGAAATTTTCACACTTTTGGTGGGGGTACCCCCCTTGTAATGTCTCTAGCAAACAGACGAACAGACAGATTTGCATGCCTTGAACAATTTTTCATCCTCGATAGATAAGGTATCTTTTAAAAAAAACAGCATGTCTCTAGGCCTTGTAGTTTTGGAGGAGAAGTTGTTCACGCGGACGCGGACGCCCACGCCGCAGAGTGACGACATAAAAATCAGTCAATGCCACTGCCTAATCATAGTGATAGCCCCAGGCTGGCCAGGGATGCCCTGGTTTTGGGACCTGGTGCAGCTCTCAACAGAGATCCCACTACAACTCCCATTGTCAACAACTCTCCTCAAACAGTCCCACAATTATGTGTTCCACAGCAATCCTCAACATCTCAACCTCCATGCCTGGAGTCTAGGAGTGGGCAGCTCCAAGAACAAGGCTCTCTGTGGAGGTGGCAGAGAGAATTGCTGGACCTCAGAGGTCATCAACTAGCACCATCTACAAGTCAAAGTGGGCCCTATTTGAGAAATGGTGCAGAGAAAACTCAGTGGATTTCTCCACTCCATCTGTGAAACAAATCTCAGATTTTTCATGTACCTGTACCAGGATCTAAATAGGCGCCCCTCGACCATTGATGATTACAGGACAGTCATTGTGGACACTTTGGGCCCAGCGGGCCACCATATTGCACAAAGTTCAGACCTTCACAGGTTACTCTCCAGTTTCCACAGGGATCGTCCAAAAAGTTCCAGGAATCTTCCAAAATGGAACATTTCTGTTGTTCTCAATGAGCTCACTAAACGCCCTTTGAGCTTATAAAAGACACAGATCTCAAACATCTTACTGTTAAAACTACTTTCTTGCTAGCTTTGGCCTCCGACAAGTGCCGCAGCAAACTCGATGCCTGGGTTGCAAACAAAGTATCTAATCTAGGCCAGTGGGAAAAGATTGCCTTGTTCCTTTCTTCTGATTTCATAGCCAAAATCCAACTAGCAAGAGAAGGTTCTCAAACTGTGTCTCCGGTGACTATTCCTGCTTTGACTACCATTGTAGATAGACAATTCAAAGAAGACAGAACCCTGTGTCCTGTGCAGGCCCTGAGGTACTATTTGGATTGAACCAAAGACCTGAGAGGGTCTCGATCCCTCCCTTTTCATCTCCTTCAAGAAAGGACATACCTCAGACATCAGACCCGCTATTCTCTCTTCTTGGTTGAAACAAACCATTCTACAAGCGTTGGACTTGGTCCAAGTGAAAATGCATGACATTAGGGCCTTTGCGGCCTCTAAGGCCTTTTACGGTGGGGTTGACCAAATGCCTGTCACTGGAAAGCTCGCAACACTTTTATTAATTTTTACCTAAAAGACCTTGCTTGGTCAGATGACAATAATTTGTATCTGGCGCCAGTAGTAGCGGCACAAGTCCTAGACCCTTCCCCTCAGACTTGTCCTCATGGGGAAGAAAAGAAGGGGGGGCACATCTGCTGCAACCAAGTCTTCAGGAGTCCAATTCCAGGGTCTAGGTATAGGTTTACCTCATCAGGGTGTTTGGGCAAGGTCTTTATATTCTTTTAATTTTAGTATTGATTGTATAATATATTAAGGACTTATTAAGGTTGTCATTTATATCATTCTAGGGTGGCAATAGGTTATAAATCTCCAAGCCTAGGGCTTGGATTTTCTATCGTGATAGCCCTAGGGGCTCTACTCTGTCTAAAGTGTACATAAGCTACATGTCTCTCCTCCTATCAAAACACCAAGACAGTTTTTAGCACTGTCAGTCTTTCATTCAGGTTTTTGGCTTTTTTACAGGCCCGGTCTCCGGGATTGGGGCCATGTAAACGGGATTCAGACTGGTACTCTTTAACTCTCATTCTAACATCTTACTTCAAAATCTAAGAAAAATTAGACATATCTTCCAGTCTCAGCTGTAATCCCTCCACCATGCTATTGTAGCGCAATAAAATTAACAAATTTTAATTACTTAAATGTAGCTTTTATAAGCTACAAGCTTACCATGTGGGACTGAGAAGAGTCCCACCCTGCCTCCCCGCTGTATTACAGCTGAGGGGGTGTGGCTCTAAATTGCAATGAGAAAGGAGAAGACAAATGGAGTGTATCACGTGAAGACAACCTGAGGCTATGGCCAACTATAAATGTCTGTTTTTCTTAGACGTTGGCTGGGCCTGCCTATCTGCAATACTTTTAGAGATAAAAGACATTTACTCATTTTAGTAGCTATGAGTGTGCTATGCAAAAAGCTATAGATCTGAAACTTCACTATGTGGTAGATCAGCCAAAAGTAGGTGAATGACTTATTTAGAAGAAATTGCCTATTTGTAATACTTTTAGAGATAAAAGACATTTGCTGATTTTAGTAGCTATTACTCAGCTATCTACTCACTTAGCTATTGACCTAGATCTGCAAAAGCCAGAAAAATATAAAGGACACAGCAAAGTAAGCTTATCAAAAACTAGATGAATAACAAATGAAAAGATTTGCCTAACTTTAATACTTGTGAAGATATCTGACATTTATTTCAGTCATAATTTGCTACAAATAAGAAAATAGCTATTACTCACTTATGACATGCAATGGAACCCCAAACAATATGCCATCTTATAGTTAAGGAAAAAGTAGCTGAACAAATTATTTTAGGAAAATACTGTAACTGCAGTAGTTTTTGAGTTACAATGGAATTACTCAAAAGTCAGAATTTCACAGTACCTATTACTCAGCTATCCAATGTGCAACAGGTCTGAAACTTTACTATGTGATAGCTTACTGAAAACTAGATGAATAACACATTGAAAAGATTTCCCTAACTTTAATACTTTTGAAGATATTTGACATTTACTTGTGTCATTATTTTGCTACAAATAAGAAAATAGCTATTACTCACTTATGGCATGCAATGGGACCTCAAACTATGTACCATCATATAGCTAAGGACAAAGTAGCTGAACAACATATTTGAAGAAAAACCTGTAACTGCAATAGTTTTTGAGTTATGAGTCCTTTACTTAAAGTAGATAAGATTGCTATTATTCACTTATCTTGAGGCCTAAATCCATAAAATCAAAAAAATTTCAAGGGCGTGAAAATTCATTGTGAGAATTAATTTACAAAAAAAATTGCACTGTAGTAGTTTTGGAGAAATCTGCGTGACTAACTAATACATGCACGCACACACGCACGCATACACACACACAGGCATAATTTCATAATCTCCCTCCCGGGCTAAAGCCCGGCGGGAGATAATAAACAAGAGGAGAGTGCCCGTGAACGGGCACTGTGTCAGCTGACTGAATGTTTTTGATTTGTGATGGTGATAATGAGAGGAAAGCATAATTATCAGGGAAAGGGCTGTACAGAAATACAGTAAATGGTAACTGAACAGCATGTTCGAAAGATATTCCGAAGCTGACAGAAGAAAACGACAAAAAAGTTGTGCCCTGCAAATGGTATTATGAAATAAAGTAACAAGGTAATTGTTTAAGTGTAAAAAGTAGGTTAAAAATATTTAAAGAAATACTATAAATGCAATATCCTCGTTCGACCATGAAGAAGGGATCCAAAGGTCAAATCTGACCATACCAAAAGATTCCCAGCCAAAGAATTTAGGATGGTTTACTATCCCAAACCTCTCGGACCAATAATACGTGAGTCATAGGCACTTTTTAAGTTTTGCTATCCTTGTTTGACCTTGACGGAGGGGTCTAAGGTCAAATCCGACCACACAAAAAAATTCCCAGCCCATGATTTCCTGTAGCTTGTTTACCATCCCAAACCTGTAGGACAAATAATAAGCGAGTTATAAGCAATTGTAAGTTTGGCTATCCTCAATTGACCTTGAAGGAGGGGTCCCAGGTCAAATCTGACCACACCAAAAGAATCCCAGCCCATGATTTCCTATATGTTGGTTTACCATCCCAAACCTCCAAGACCAATAATACGCGAGTTATAAGCACTTTAAGTTTGGCTATCTTCGTTTGACCTGGAAGGAGGGGTCTAAGGTGAAATCCGACCACACCAAAAGATTCCCAGCCCATGATTTTCTATAGGTTGGTTTTCCATTCCAAACCTCTAGGACCAATAATAAGCGAGTTATAAGCACTTTTAAGTTTGGCTATCCTCATTTGACCTTGAAGGAGGGGTCCAAGGTGAAATCCGACCACACCAAAAAATTCCCAGCTCATGATTTTCTATAGGTTGGTTTTCATTCCAAACCTCTAGGACCAATAATAAGCGAGTTATAAGCACTTTTATGTTTGGCTATCCTCATTTGACCTTGAAGGAGGGTTCCAAGGTCAAATCGGACCATATTAACAGATTCCCAGCCCATGATTTCCTACAGGTTGGATACAATGAGAGAACTTTGAGAACCTCAAAGTAACTATTACTCAGCTATGCAATGAGCTACATGTGTGAATTTTTGCTCTGTTATAGCTGACCTAAAAGTAGGTGAACAACATATTTAAGCAAAATACTGTAAATGCAATAGTTTTCAAGTTACAACTGATTTACTCAATAGTGAGAACCTGAAAATAGCTATTGCTCAGCTATGCTATGAGCTATAGGTCTGTAATTTCACTATGTTATAGCTAACCCAAAAGTAGGTGAACAATATATTTTAACAAAATACTCCAAATGCAATATTTTTCAAGTTATAGCCGATTTACTCAACAGTCAGTGCCTGAGAATAGCTATTGCTCAGTTGTGCCATGAGCTACAGGTCTGTAATTTCACTATGTTATAGCTGACCCAAAAGTAGCTGAATAACATATTTGCACAAATTTCTGTAAAGGCAATAGTTTTCCAATTACAACTGATTTACTCAACAGTGAGAACTTCAAAGTAGCTATTACTCAGCTATGCAATGAGCCACAGGTCTGGAACTTCACTATGTTATAGCTGACCCCAAAATAGGTGAATAACATATTGCAACAAAATACTGTAAATGCAATAGTTTCCAAGTTATAAGTGATTTACTCAACAGTGATAACCTAAAAGTAGCTATTACTCAGCTATGCCATGAGCTACAGGTCTGAAATTTTACCATGTTATAGCTGACCCAAAAGTAGCTGAATAACATATTTATACTAAATTCTCTAAATGCAATAGTTTTCAAATTATAAGTGATTTACTCAACATTGAGAACTTCAAAGTAGCTATTACTCAGCTATGCAATGAGTCACAGGTCTGGAACTTCACTATGTTACAGCTGACCCCAAAATAGGTGAATAACATATTGAAACAAAATACTCTAAATGCAATAATTTCCAAGTTATAAGCGATTTACTGAACAGTGATAACCTCAAAGAAGCTATTACTCAGCTATGCCATGAGCTACAGGTCTGAAATTTTACTATATTATAGCTGACCCAAAAGTAGGTGAACAACATATTTAAGCAAAATACTGTACATGCAATAGTTTTCAAGTTACAACTGATTTACTGAATAGTGATGACCTAAAAGTAGCTATTACTCAGCTATGCCATGAGCTACAGGTCTGAAATTTTACTATGTTATAGCTGACCCAAAAGTAGCTGAATAACATATTTGTACTAAATTCTCTAAATGCAATAGTTTTGCAATTACAACTGATTTACTCAATAGTGAGAACCTCAAAGTAGTTATTATTCAGCTATGCAATGAGCTACAGGTCTGAAATTTCACTATGTTGTTGCTGACCCAAAAGTAGGTGAACAACATATTTAAGCAAAATACTGTAAATGCAATAGTTTTTCAGTTACAACTGATTTACTCATTAGTGATGACCTAAAAGTAGCTATTACTCAGCTATGCCATGAGCTACAGGTCTGAAATTTTACTATGTTATAGCTGACCCAAAAGTAGCTGAATAACATATTTATACGAAATTCTCTAAATGCAATAGTTTTCCAATTACAACTGATTTACTCAATAGTGAGAACTTTAAAGTAGCTATTACTCAGCTATGCCATGACCTACAGATTTGCAAATTTAATAAGTAAATTAAATTTTTATAAGTTAATACCCTATCCAATGGACAATTGCTTTACCGGTCGGCACGACCGGTCCCGCCAAACGACAGAAAAAGTCATTCTGTATAAAATACCGGCAGGACCGGTCACAGAGTGTACATTCGCCAGGTGTCGCCTCGTGCATACTTCCTGTCTAGTCAGAATGACGTCATCGCGTCTTTTTTTGCTGTCTAAACCTATTAGACCCCTAGTAAGCTGATAGCGGGGTCGGTTGGGAGGGTCTTGTCCGTCCATTGGATAGGGTATTAACTTATAAAAATTTTATTTACTTATTAAATTTGCAATTTTATTGCGTTAATACATCCTATCCAATGGACAATTGCTGAATAACTACCGCTTGGTTGGCGGGTAAGTTACTAGGGACTTGAGTGAACTCAAAACGAATAATTTTCTGGCCTAGGTAGACCTGAAGAAGGCTACTCACTAATGGCCTAAGTCGGTAACCAGAACCCAGTTCACCGGATAGTTTAACCGACATTGCTCCCCCCCCCCTTTTTTTATTTCCAAGCATTTCTGCTCTGAGTGGGGGAAGAGAGGGATGAGTTCAGTCCCAAGAAATAATAAACCTCCCAAAGGAAGCATGTCACAGTTTTTTTGTTTTTTTTTTGATTTATACTTATCTAAGTATATACATTATGTACATATTTACAGGAATGTCTCCTCCCTATAGGGCTTGTTGGTGGATCTGCTGAGCAGCCACGACCGGCCCTAGATGGAAAAGCTCTGAATCAGCCCAAGCCACATCCTTCAGATAGAATTGTGTGAAGGTATTGTGGGATTTCCAGTGGCAGGCTGATAGGATTTGTTCTAAGGAAATTCCAGCTTGGAAGGCCTTAGAGGCAGCAAAGGCCCTTACATCATGGGCTTTCACCTGATGTAAGTTAAGGGCCTGCTGGTCAGAGAGCTCATAACATAGGATGACTGTCTGTTTGATCCATGAGGAGACAGTGGCAGAGGAGATATCCTTGTCAAAACCTTTTTTGAAGGAGACAAAGACCAACTCCTTGTTCCGCCTGAGGTCAGAGGTCCTGTCCAGATAATAACGTAGTGCCCTAACTGGACACAGTGACCTGTCACCCTTGAGTGATCTATCTAGCGTGTGGGCCAGAGCTGGGATAACCACCAGGGCCACACTGTCTGGACCCTCTTTTGCCAGCTGGTTCTTGGACAGAAAGCTGGGTGAGGGATATAAGGACACCTTGGACCAGTCTGATTGGTGTCTGATGTTCTTATGAAGCCAAGCATGGATCTCACTCCTGCGTTTACCAGAACCTAAAGCCAATAAGAAAACTGTCTTGAAGGTCAGGTGTTTCAAGGAGGCCTCTTTAAGGGGTTCAAAGGGAGCCTTAGTCAGCTGGTGTAGTACCAGCGAAAGGTTCCAGGAGGGGATGCCCCTCCTGCCCTTGGGTCTGTCTCTATGGAAACTATCCAGGAGACGAGTAAGATTCTCATCTTTGCTGACATTAATGGTGGAGTTGCCCAGTTTGTCAGCAATGGCTGATCTGTAGCCATCAATAGTACCTGGCTGTAACTTCCTATCCTGAAACAAATGTAGGAGGAAGTCAGCAATGGCTTTCAGAGGTGGTGCCCTGAAGTCCACCTGATTACTGAGGCACCACTTTGTAAAAATGGTCCACTTTGCCTCATAGACAGATCTGGTTGATCTTCTTTGAGGAGCCTCAATTCGTGCTGCCACTGCCTCAGAGAAGCCTTGCTCTTTGATTGCTGAGGCTCTAGGAGCCAGGCATGCAGGTTCAGATTCGACAGGTTCCTGTGAAGGACCTGGTTGAATGGTTGAGACACTAGGTTGGGTATGCTGGGCAGACACAGCGGGATCTGGCTTGACATTGCCACCAGGTCCCAAAACCATGGCATGTTGGGCCACCCTGGAGCAATCAGAATTATTCTGTTGCAGGGGTAGTCCTGTAACTTCTCCACCACTTTGCCCAAGATGGCTGCTGGTGGGAAGGCGTATGGGTCCAGTCCCTCTCAAGACAGGCTGAGAGCATCCACTGCCCAGGCCTGGGGGTCTGGGACCGGTGAGACAAACTGTGGGAGCTTGTTGTTGAACCTTGTGGCAAACAGGTCCACTTGAGGGGTGTGCCACCGGTTGCATATTGCTTGAAAAATCTCCGGATTGAGGGACCATTCTGTTTGGATGGTCTGACCCAGTCTGGACAATTTGTCTGCTATCACATTGAGACGGCCGGGAATATGTCGAGCTTTGAGGGTCACTTGATTTCTTGTGCACCAAGTGAGGATCCTCCAAAGTAAGGCACACAGGGGGCCCGACTTCATTCCCCCTTCTTTGTTTATGTAAGCTACCACAGTGGTATTGTCGGTAGCTACGAGAACTACCTTGTTCATGCAGAGAGCTTGGAACTCTTGTAGTGCCAAAAGAACTGCCTTTAACTCTAGGTAGTTTATGTGCAGCTTGCTTTCCGGGAGTGACCAGCTTCCCCTTGCTATATGCTCGTTTAAGTGTGCACCCCACCATTCTCTTGATGCGTCTGTAAAAATTTGCAGAGCATGCTCTAGTGGGTGTAAAGGTTGACCTGTAACAACATTGTCTTCCTCCAGCCACCATTTCAGGTGTGGGTGGAGTGACTTTGGAATGGGAATTATCTTCTCCAGGGATTCTGGAACCCTCCAATTGTTCTTGAGATGCCACTGTATGGGTCTCATGTGTAGTCTGCCCAAATGTACCTGCTTCTCTGTGGCAGTTAACAGACCGATCAGGGACATTAGTTTCCGGACCGGACAGATTGGGTTTGATAAGATCTCCAGTATTTTGCTTTGTAGGGTCTGCCAACGTTCTATGGTGGGTCTGACCCTGCCTTCCTTCAAGTCGAACTGGTAGCCTACGAAGTTGAAAACTTGTTTGGGTTCCAGCTCTGATTTGTCCTCGTTTACCAGCCACCCCAACTCCCTGCAGAGTAACACCAGATCTTTCGTCTGTTGAAGACAAACCCGGTGGGACGTGGCTCTGACCAACCAGTCGTCTAGGTACTGGTGGATCCTTATACCCTGTCTCATTGCAAGCCATTTCACCTCTTTGGCTACCACAGTGAATTCCATGGGGGCTGTGGACAGACCAAAGGGTAGTGCTTTGAATTGGTAAGTCTTGTCTTGAAGGTGAAAACGCATATACTTCCTGGACTGGCTGTTTATAGGTATGTGGAAGTATGCGTCTTTGAAATCTATGGAAGTCACCCACTCCCCTGTCTGGAGGGAGGTACGTATTGTCTCTGGTGTCTCCATTTTGAAAGACTGTGTTTTCAAATAATTGTTTAGTTTGCTCAGATCCAAGATGGGTCGCCACCGGTTGTTGGGGTTGGGGACCAGGAATAACCGGTTGTAAAAGCCCAGGGATTGAGGATTTTGAACCACTTCTACAGCCTTTTTGTCTAACAGCTGATGCAATGCCTCTAACAGGTAGCTGTTCCTGTGAGGATCTGCATAGCAGCTTGTTACTGTGGGTTTTCTGGTCAAGTAAGGTCTGGTCCGGAAGGGTAGGATGTACCCCTCCCTGAGGACTGATATGACCTTGGGGTTGACACCTGTGTTATTTGGTGGGTTTCTATGGAGCTGAATTAATGTTAATATTCATTTAAGAACAGACAACAAGATAGGTCTTGACACTACAAGCATTTATTCTAAACTCCCAGATTTCACATAACAAAGTCTTATATATACATTGTATGTACAATATGTAATAGTTGGTACATTACAAATAGTGGAGCACACACATATATAACATGCCCCTCTTTTATTAAAATTTAATTGTTTAATTAATTAATACAAAATTATCTTTATAAATGTCTATCAAGATTATTCTTTAAAATATAAGCATATAGGTTCTATTGGAGATGTTATGGTAGCTAGAAAAGGTTGACTGGATTTAATGGCTTGTCAGATCTGTGTAGTGTTCCTTTAAAGTGATAAATTATGTTATTCTTATCTTGATATAAGAGCTTCCTGACATCATAGGAAATGCTGTTACTGTACACAATAAAATGTAATACATCAGTAGCTTCTACAATTACTTTAAATTTATGCACTGAGATAATCATTTGTTGGAAAGTTGTTTTCACAGATGTAGCATTTCCTGTGAAAGATATATTTGCCTTTGAATTTTCTCCTCTCTGGTATTAATTCTGGTGCACCAAATATTGTAGAGTGGATCTTACAAGAGAGTGGGTTAGTACAAATCAAGTGTCACTGCATTATTTAATATGTTTAAAATGTTCCCCTATTTCTTTTTTTATCAAGGAACTAACATGCATTTTCCAATGCTGAGAAACAGGGTAGACTGCCCTTTCTCTGTTTTATCACCCAAGGGATTATTCTGCCCTTTTATTGGTGTGATAGTAATTTGCCTAGCTTAATAAATGCACAAATAGCTACAGATCTAGTAATCAGGTTGAATTATATATACAAAGTATCCACTTAGACACAAAACTTCCAGTATTGCCCAGAAAGTTTCTTGTAATAAGGTTTCTGTGAACTGATTTATATTTCAACTGTATTCCACATTTTTAGTGATGCAGTTTCTGTAAATGGATTCTATTTCACCTGTATTCTGCCCCGTCCTCTGTTGTGACAATGTAAGAACGATCACTGTGGACTGCTTTGACAACAGCTTGTTTCCAGCGTTTGTTTGGTTGTTGCATCATGATGTATTCTCCTACGGCAAGCTTAGGCAGGGGTTTAGAGCCTTGGTCATAATACCTCTTTTGCCTTTGCTGTTTTAATCTCAGTCGTGTCTTCATGTGTTGTGGAGACACATAACGGGGTTTCAGGTGATTACTATGTGTTGGGAGAATGGAGCGTAGTTCTCGGCCCATGAGGAGAACGCTGGGTGCCTCTATCTGGTCGACAGGTGTGTTACGATATTCAAGTAGGGCTAAGTTTATATCTTGGGAACTGTCTTTACATTTCTGTAACAGGTCCTTAGCTATCCCAACAGTTTTTTCAGCTAGACCATTTGACTGAGGATGTTTTGCACTAATTGTCGTGTGGATAAATCCATAGTCCTCTGCAAAGCTCTGGAATTCTTGTGAAGTGTACTGAGTTCCGTTGTCTGAGATAACTTGCTGTGGAATCCCATGCGTAGCAAACACTCTTTTCATCTTTGTTATGACAGCTTTGCTCGAGATAGACCCCAGTTTTTCCATTTCAAAGAATCTGCTTAAGTAATCCACTATAACCAAATAGTTGTCATTATTCCAACTGAACAGATCAGTTGCAATCTTTGCCCATGGATTTAAAGGTATGTCATGTTGTCTTAGTGGTTCCTTGGTGTTTGATTTCCTGTGGATCTGACATATGATGCATTTAGTGATCATGTTATATATGTCAGAATTAAGTTTGGGCCAATAGAACAGTGTCCTGGCTCTCTGTTTACACTTCTCAATGCCCTTGTGACCAATATGGAGTTTATCCAACATTGTTTTTCGCAGGGCTTGTGGCATCAGTATCCTGTCTCCCTTGAATATGATTCCATCAATGATGCACAATTCTTCCCTCACTGACCAATATTCAAGGGTTTCTGCAGGACAGTTGGCTTTGTGATCTGGCCATCCTGTATTTATGACATTGGCTAAAACTTGCAGCTGTCTGTCTTTCTTGGTTTCTAACTTGACTTCATTAAGTCGATTATCACTGATTGGCAGATTTTGCACAACAGCATGGACCTGCGCTTCAATGTCCTCATCCCCTAGGTTGTCAGTGCTTTTCATGTGCTTACGTGACAGAGCATCAGCGACAGGTATTTCTTTTCCTGGCCTGTGGATGACAGTAATGTCATACTTTTGTAGTCGTAATAGCATGCGCTGCAATCAAGGGGGAGCTGAAGCAAGTGGCTTTTTTGTGATGGCTTCTAGTGGCTTGTGGTCTGATTCAACTATCACCTTTCTGCCATAGAGGTATTCATGAAATTTTTCACAGCCAAATAGGATTGCAAGCAGTTCTTTCTCAATCTGTGCATAGGCCTTTTGTGTCTCAGTTAGGGATTTGGACGCAAAAGCCACAGGCTTGCCATCTTGCATTAGAGTTGCTCCTAATCCATTTTTAGATGCGTCCACTTGAATGTGGGTCTCTTCTTCTGGGTCAAAATAAGCAAGTACTGGTGAAGCTGTGATCACATCTTTTACCTTCTGGAAGATTGACTCCGTGTTACAGTCCCATTTGAATACTGTGTTCTTCCTTGTTAGTTCTCTCAAAGGGGCTGTCATGTCCGAGAGCATAGGGGCAAATGCCGACAGGTAGTTGAGCATTCCCAAGACTGATTCTAGTTCACCTTTGTTTGTAGGGCTTGGCATATTCTTGATTGCTTCCACCTTTTTCTTGTCAGCCTTCAGGCCATCTTTTGATAGCACATGTCCAAAGAAGGAGACTTCAGTTAAGCCAAATTTGCACTTTTCCTTGTTTAACTTGATGCCTTTTTCCCTGGATCTCTGCAGCATTTTCCTTTGATTGGCCTCATACTCCTCAAGGCTATTTCCCCAGATCAGAATATCATCAGCAATTGGTTCTACACCTTCTAACCCTTCATACGCCTGATCAATTTTCTGTTGGAAGATATCTTGGGAAGAAATCAAACCAAATGGGAGGCGTAGAAATTTATACCTGCCAAAGGCTGTGTTGAAGGTTGTCAGTTTTGCACTTTCTTCATCAAGTTTTATTGTCCAATAGCCACTTCTGGCATCACAAGTACCAAAATACTTTGCATCCTTGAGGTTTGGCAGGATGTCGTGTAAGGTACGGGTTCTGTAATGTTGTCGCCTTATGGCCTGGTTTAGGTCCTTTGGGTCAAGGCAAATTCTAATATCTGAGTTAGCTTTCTGGACCACAACCATGGAGTTGACCCAAGCTGTCGGTTCGGTAACCTTGGCAATCACATTTAATTTCTCCATACGGTCTAGCTCCGATTTAACCTTATTCTTTATTGCAACAGGTATTCGTCGTGGGGGGTGAACAACTGGTTGGTAGTTTGGGTCCACATGAATATGGTATTCTCCTTCAAACATACCAAGACCACTGAAGACATCTTTAAATTCTTCCATGAAATTTGTTGGCTTGTCCTTGTCCACCGAGAGGATGACTTTTATCAGACCCATATCTGTGCATGCCTTGAGACCTAGCACTGGTGGTGCTGATGTCTGAACAACATAGAGATCCAGAGTCTTTGTTGTTTCCTTGTACTGGCCTTGCAAAGAGACCTTTCCTTCTACTTTCAACGGGTTGCCACTGTAACTTGTCAGGCGGATGGAAGTTGGCTTTAAGAGTATAGCAGGAAGACCTAATTTTCTGTAAAGCTTCAATGGCAAAACATTTACTTGTGCTCCCGTATCCAGCTTGAAACTGACAGCTTTTGCTTTTGATCCAGTGGACAGTTTTACAGGGACAAATACTTCATCTTGTTTGCAATTGGCACTTATTTCACCTATATAGAAGTGTTCACCTTGGTCGCTGTCTGTGTCACTTTCAGTTGCACTTTCATTAACCGCATGAACTTTTGGTGGGTTTGACCTACATTTGCTGGCAAAGTGATTAGCTTTTCCACATCTATAGCATTCTTTCCCCATCGCAGGACAGGTTCCACCTGGGCTGTGTTGACCACCACACCTGGGGCATTCCTTTTTAGGTCTTGTGTTTTGATGGTTTTTCTTACTTTTGCTGGATTTTCCATAAGAAGTTTTCCTCCTAACTACATGTACTTCTTCAGGTGGACTGGCCATAGTTTTCAGTTGTTGCTTGCAGACCTCGTAGGTTTGGGCCATTTCAATGGCGCTATCCAGGGTGAGTTCATTTCCTTTATTAATGAGTTTTTCACGTATATTTGGGTTGTGCACACCAAACACAATACGATCACGCACCATTTTGTCATCTTCTGGATATGAACAGTCTTTTACTAATAACTTCAGATCGGTGACAAAGTTTTCAAAAGGCTCACCTTCAGCCTGAACTCGAGCTTGGAACTTGTAGCGGGCGAAAACTTCATTACTTTTTGGGGTGACATAAGCTTCAAATTTGTCATAGAAGGTTTGTAACCTCTTCCCTTCTTCATCTGACAAAGTCCAAGTATTCCGAATGTCTCTTCCCTTTTCACCTACCCATATCAGTAAAAAACTGACTTTGGCTTCTTCACCAAGCCTTCGGAGTGGACCAGAAAACATTAACTCTGTATGTTGCCTGAATTTTTTCCAGACTTCTGGCAAGTTTTTAGCTTCCCAGTCCATTACAGGTGTTGTTACATGCCTATCCATTGTCAAAATTGTATCCAGTTGTACACAAAATATCCAAAGTATATGTAAGTTACCACTCTGACACCATGTGTTATTTGGTGGGTTTCTATGGAGCTGAATTAATGTTAATATTCATTTAAGAACAGACAACAAGATAGGTCTTGACACTACAAGCATTTATTCTAAACTCCCAGATTTCACATAACAAAGTCTTATATATACATTGTATGTACAATATGTAATAGTTGGTACATTACAAATAGTGGAGCACACACATATATAACAACACCCAAGGCTGCCCATTTTTCCCAAAACTCGTGCAATCTTGAACCTACAGGAGGATTTGGTACAACAAGTGGGACATTTGTGACATTTTGTACAGAACTCAATTGATTTACACAGGAAACACCTTTCACAGATTTTATTGACATTTGATGTTCGGGAACTACGCCTTTCTTTTGCGGCGACCCTCCTGCAAAAGGTACATGAGAAGCAACATGTAATTTTCCGGTCACGCAAAAGTCCTTCTGACCGGTCACACTTACAGGAGACAAATGTCCTGTCACAAACTGAACACAGTGATTGTCATTTATACTGCTTCTGTGTCTTGGCAGGTCGCTGAGAAAACGAAGCAGTACGACCCTGGTGAGATCTTTGTCCACGCCTTCTACCCAGTTGTTTCCAGGCAGGTAGACCGGGTTTCCTGTCCTGATCTGGTTGCTGTTGTTTACTGGGCTGGTGGTAAGGGTGGAAACGCTGGGGACCCTTGTGTGAAGAACCGGCAGTACGTTTATCCTCATGATGTCTTATTTCTTCCTCAGCTTTGCTGATGAGATGATCCGGAAACAAGGCACTCATATGCAGAGGGGCAGACCTAAGAGCATTCAAAGTGTCCTGTTTGATTCCGGCTTTCAAATAATCTAGGTAGCTGTCCCTTCTAGCTAGCGTAAGGTTGGCCACATTAATGAAGACACCATCTGATAAATCTTGCATCGTTCTGGCCATTGCCTGTGTGATGCTCTTGTTAAAGGTCACTAGAAAGTCCAGTTCTTCAACAGCCTGATGAGATTTACCGGTAGATTTTCCCTTGCCCTTGTCGTTCTGCAACACTTTCAACTGAGAAGCCATAGAGTCCTGCACTTTGGTGAGGCAACGGGAAAATGCAGCAGCCTGGTTACACATATAAGTTTGGTCTCTGGCTGCTCTCTCCCACTTCCTTAACATATCCTGTGACACAGGTCTTGAGGCTGGAGCAGAAGGAAGTGACCGGTTAGCAATTCGAGGAAAGCTACTGTTGAGGCGTGCCGGTTGGTTAGTCCAGGAAGACACTTTGGATCTGGAGAAATCCTTCTTGTCTGTATGCATGTCATACCATTTAAGAGTTCTTGGTGGTTTGACAAACTGATCTTTGACTAAGCCAGCAGTTTCTGAAGCCCGGGATGGATATCCTTCCTGTACAGTAATATTAAGTTTCTCAAATTTCCGGCATAGCCAGTCATCCACCGGAACCTTCACAGAAACTTTACCGGGCAATTGAGGTCTGGTGCCAGCAAAGGGGTTGTCGTCCTGTGCAGAAGAAGAAGAGTCAAACTCTGGCACTTGCTCCCAGCCCATAAACGACCTAACACCACGTAGAGTCTCTCTGTAGGTCTGTTCTGCACTTAACTCCTGGTCCGTTTCTATAGGTTCTTCATGATCCGGACCTACTGACAACACTTCAGACAGTTCACCCTCATCTAAACTGAGGTCAGGCTGGTCACTGAACTGATCATCTTCTGAAGCAAAATCTTCCGGTTGATCAGCAGTAGTGGGACCTGGGGGCTGGACCTCGGGTCGACCACTAACAGGGGCACCAGCAGAGGAAACTGTAGTTTGGTCGGTTGGTGGAAGCTCTGTCTCAGCACCGGGAGCCTGAACAGGCTGGGTGGCTGACTTCTTCACACCGGGGGCCTCAACAGGCTGGGTGGCTGTCTTCTTCTTCTTACCGGTCAAACCGGTAGCAGGACTCTGGCTAGTAGATTGCTGAGCTGGTGGAATAAAGGGCTTCTCAGATACCACCACATTGGAGCTCTGAAACGGTTCCACCGGGAGCTGGAAAGTCTTTGACAAAAAGAGAGCCTCCAGACGCGTAAAGCGATCTGCCCACTTCTCATCCAGGGATTTCAGGTCAGCTTGAAAATCTGGCACTTTCGGAGGCTTGGATGTCTTCTTAGGGGATTTGTGAGAGGTCTTTTTCTTCTTAGAGGGGGTTTCGCCTCTATCACTAGAATCACCCTTGCCACTCTCAACCTTCCCAACAACAGTTACTGAAGACGGATCAACAAGGGAGGGAGAGGCAGATTTCTTCTGGAATTCTTTATCTTTTCGGGCCCTATAGGTGGGGGTGGCCAACTGTAACTTCTGCTCAGCTGTGAAATTATTGCAAATGGAGCAGTCCTTCTTCTCAACACATGCGTCTTGGCCCAGCCCCTTATCACGACAACGCGCACACTTGGTGTGGGTGTCAAATAATGCCATAGCGTGGCCACAAGTCCCTCTTCTTTGTCCAGGGGACGCCATAACACTCCAGAAGTAAAGTAGAATAGATGAAATTAAAATAAAGTTCAATATAAAAGGTAGTCTTTACAAAATTCAAACGTTTCACCACAGTAGAAAAACACGTCTGTACACTCACGCGCCAAACGAAAAAAGACGCGATGACATCATTCTGACTAGACAGGAAGTATGCACGAGGCGACACCTGGCGAATGTACACTCTGTGACCGGTCCTGCCGGTATTTTATACAGAATGACTTTTTCTGTCATTTGGCGGGACTGGTCGTGCCGACCGGTAAAGCAATTGTCCATTGGATAGGATGTATTAACGCAATAAAACTGAAATTTCACTATGTTATAGCTGGCCCAAAAGTAGCTGAATAACATATTTATACGAAATTCTCTAAATGCAATAGGTTTTAAGTTACAAGTGATTTACTCAATAGTGAGAACTTCAAAGCAGCTATTACTCAGCTATGCAATGAGCCACAGATCTGAAACTTCACTATGATATAGCTGATCCCAAAATAGGTGAATAACATATTGAAACAAAATACTGTAAATGGAATAGTTTCCAAGTTATAAGCGATTTACTCAACAGTGATAACCTAAAAGTAGCTATTACTCAGCTATGCCATGAGCTACAGGTCTGAAATTTTACTATGTTATAGCTGACCCAAAAGTAGCTGAATAACATATTTATACGAAATTCTCTAAATGCAATAGTTTTGAAGTTATAAGCGATTTACTCAACAGTGATAACCTAAAAGTAGCTATTACTCAGCTATGCCATGAGCTACAGGTCTAAAATTTTACTATGTTATAGCTGACCCAAAAGTAGCTGAATAACATATTTATACGAATTTCTCTAAATGCAATAGTTTTTAAGTTACAAGTGATTTTACTCATGATGGAAGTTACTGAAAAGCCCAAAAGTAGCTATTACTCACTTAGCTATTGAGACAGGCACCCAACTTACTCACCATATTGTAGCTATGAAAAAAGTAGCTGAATAACATATTTTAACAAAATGCTCTAAATGCAACACTTTTCAAGTTATAAATGATTTTGTGCATGATTTCATGAATTTTAATGCATTAAAAATTATTAAAAAAATTTAATAAAAAAAAAGTAAGAGAGATCCAGGTCTCATACTCACACAAGAGAATCTACCTGTGGCCTAGTACATATATGCAAGATATGAGAGAAATCCCTGCAATAGTCACTGAGAAAATTGTGATTAAGTGTTGAAATTTTCACACTTTTGGTGGGGGTACCCCCCTTGTAATGTCTCTAGCAAACAGACGAACAGACAGATTTGCATGCCTTGAACAATTTTTCATCCTCGATAGATAAGGTATCTTTTAAAAAAAACAGCACATCTCTAGGCCTTGTAGTTTTGGAGGAGAAGTTGTTCACGCGGACGCGGACGCCCACGCCGCAGAGTGACGACATAATGTCAGCTGACTGACAAGTCAGCTGACATAAAAAGCTACTCAAAGTAGCTTAGTAGCTATTACTGAATCAGTTATATATCTATTACCACTAAAAGTAATCCCAACCAAGCTATTGACCTAACTATTGCTCATACCAAAATTGGTGAAGATATGTCAAATATTTTTCCTTAAAATGCCCGGAAACAAAAGAGTTGCACAAAAGTAGCAATTACTCATCAAAATCTTCACCAAAAGCAATCCCATGCAAGCTATTAACCCAATAAACAAAAATACCAAATTTGGTAAGGATACAATAAATACTTTTCCTTGAAATGACGTTAACCAAGGGACCTTTCCACGGTGTCAATCAAAATACCGCAAATCGGCATATATCCTGTTTACTACAATGGGAACAACCAATCATTTCCTCCGATTTTCATCGGCGCCATTTTGAATCCCAAAAACGTGGCCATTTTCAGGGACATATTTGTAAATATTATTGCTTTCTGACAATGGAACCAAAAGAACCCACAGTGTAATTTCATAAAAAATTTATATCATCAATCCTACCTACTTTAAAATGTCTGCAATGAATACATATGTTCCCAAGCCGCCATTGTTTACATTTTACTGCAATACACGAGGATTTGTTTTGATCAATAAATAGTTTATTTATTTATTTTATAATTTTTGTCACAATAAAGCAAATATACTTTCTTAAATAATTTCTAATTATATGCTACATCCAATCATTTAAAATGCGTGTTATCTATCTTATATCTTGAAATACCATTTTCGCCATTTTCGCCATTTAATTGTTTGTCAGACAAGGCCTGACATGGAGACAACTAAAATACCGTAAACCAGGAAGTGGGCGTGGCCTATGGAACGGTCCAGTGAGACAAGGTAGAGTCTATTTCCTATCCACCACAAGGAGGTCAATAAATAAAATTAACATAAAAGCACGTGTATTTATATATGGCATATATTGTTCTAGTCTGGTATCCTAATGCTGTATTTAAGTGATAAAGACGTCCATTTCAGATGCTAGTAGAACCAGTAGAACTAAAACAGTTAATAAGTACATAAATTTAACTTTCTTTCTCCATTTATAGCCTTAAAAAGTTTTAATTTGCTTTATATTAGGTCACTTGATCTCTGAGGTGGAGATTTGGGAGCCGCCTTGTTCTTCTTTGTTGTTATACTGTTTGAACAAAAATAATTTTTTTTAAAATACAGTTTTCTGGAAAATAAAGCAAGTGTCAGTGAAAAGATCAAAAAGCCATAATAATCAGTTCTGGATGAATTTAATAAATAATGTACCCATTTCAAAGAGTAGAAGCTATAGAAATCTAATTATAAGATATCCCTCCTGTGGATGAGATTTAGACAGTTCTTAGCATGACCTTGCAGTGGATGGCATTTAGACAGCCATAAACACGACCTCCCTGCACTAGAATACATCTGAACAAGACATAAATATGACCTCCCTCTAGTGGATAACATTTAGACAGTTCTAGGTATGAGACCTCCTTGTACTGGATGGTATTTAGACAGTTCTTAGCATGACCTCCTTGCAGTGGATGGCATTTAGACAGCCATAAACACGACCTCCCTGCACTAGAATACATCTCAGCAAGACATAGATATGACCTCCCTCTACTGGATAACATTTAGACACTTCTAGATATGGGACCTCCTTGTACTGGATGGGGTTTAGACAGTTCTTAGCATGACCTCCTTGCAGTGGATGGCATTTAGACAGCCATAAACACGACCTCCCTGCATTAGAATACATCTCAGCAAGACATAGATATGACCTCCCTCTACTGGATAACATTTAGACACTTCTAGATATGTGACCTCCTTGTACTGGATGGGGTTTAGACAGTTCTTAGCATGACCTCCTTGCAGTGGATGGCATTTAGACAGCCATAAACATGACCTCCCTGCATTAGAATACATCTCAGCAAGACATAGATATGACCTCCCTCTAGTGGATAACATTTAGACAGTTCTAGGTATGAGACCTCCTTGTACTGGATGGTATTTAGACAGTTCTTAGCATGACCTCCTTCCAGTGGATGACATTTAGACAGCCATAAACACGACCTCCCTGCACTAGAATACATCTGAACAAGACATAAATATGACCTCCCTCTAGTGGATAACATTTAGACAGTTCTAGGTATGAGACCTCCTTGTACTGGATGGTATTTAGACAGTTCTTAGCACGACCTCCTTGCAGTGGATGGCATTTAGACAGCCATAAACACGACCTCCCTGCACTAGAATACATCTCAGCAAGACATAGATATGACCTCCCTCTACTGGATAACATTTAGACACTTCTAGATATGGGACCTCCTTGTACTGGATGGGGTTTAGACAGTTCTTAGCATGACCTCCTTGCAGTGGATGGCATTTAGACAGCCATAAACACGACCTCCCTGCATTAGAATACATCTCAGCAAGACATAGATATGACCTCCCTCTACTGGATAACATTTAGACACTTCTAGATATGTGACCTCCTTGTACTGGATGGGGTTTAGACAGTTCTTAGCATGACCTCCTTGCAGTGGATGGCATTTAGACAGCCATAAACATGACCTCCCTGCATTAGAATACATCTCAGCAAGACATAGATATGACCTCCCTCTAGTGGATAACATTTAGACAGTTCTAGGTATGAGACCTCCTTGTACTGGATGGTATTTAGACAGTTCTTAGCATGACCTCCTTCCAGTGGATGACATTTAGACAGCCATAAACACGACCTCCCTGCACTAGAATACATCTGAGCAAGACATAGATATGACCTACCTCTACTGGATAACATTTAGACACTTCTAGATATGGGACCTCCTTGTACTGGATGGTATTTAGACAGTTTTTAGCATGACCTCCTTGCAGTGGAAGGCATTTAGACAGCCATAAACACGACCTCCCTGCACTAGAATACATCTCAGCAAGACATAGATATGACCTCCCTCTAGTGGATAACATTTAGACAGTTCTAGGTATGAGACCTCCTTGTACTGGATGGTATTTAGACAGTTCTTAGCATGACCTCCTTGCAGTGGATGGCATTTAGACAGCCATAAACACGACCTCCCTGCACTAGAATACATCTCAGCAAGACATAGATATGACCTCCCTCTACTGGATAACATTTAGACACTTCTAGATATGGGACCTCCTTGTACTGGATGGTATTTAGACAGTTTTTAGCATGACCTCCTTGCAGTGGAAGGCATTTAGACAGCCATAAACACGACCTCCCTGCACTAGAAAACATCTGATCAAGACATAAATATGACCTCCCTCTAGTGGATAACATTTAGACAGTTCTAGGTATGAGACCTCCTTGTACTGGATGGTATTTAGACAGTTCTTAGCATGACCTCCTTGCAGTGGATGGCATTTAGACAGCCATAAACACGACCTCCCTGCACTAGAATACATCTCAGCAAGACATAGATATGACCTCCCTCTACTGGATAACATTTAGACACTTTTAGATATGGGACCTCCTTGTACTGGATGAGATCTAGACAGTTCTTAGCATGACCTCCTTGCAGTGGATGGCATTTAGACAGCCATAAACACGACCTCCCTGCACTAGAATACATCTCAGGAAGACATAGATATGACCTCCCTCTACTGGATAACATTTAGACACTTCTAGATATGGGACCTCCTTGTACTGGATGGTATTTAGACAGTTCTTAGCATGACCTCCTTCCAGTGGATGACATTTAGACAGCCATAAACACGACCTCCCTGCACTAGAAAACATCTGAGCAAGACATAGATATGACCTCCCTCTACTGGATAACATTTAGATACTTCTAGATATGGGACCTCCTTGTACTGGGTGGTATTTAGACAGTTTTTAGCATGACCTCCTTGCAGTGGATGGCATTTAGACAGCCATAAACACGACCTCCCTGCACTAGAATACATCTGAGCAAGACATAGATATGACCTCCCTCTAGTGGATAACATTTAGACAGTTCTAGGTATGAGACCTCCTTGTACTGGATGGTATTTAGACAGTTCTTAGCATGACCTCCTTGCAGTGGATGGCATTTAGACAGCCATAAACACGACCTCCCTGCACTAGAATACATCTGAGCAAGACATAGATATGACCTCCCTCTACTGGATAACATTTAGACACTTCTAGATATGGGACCTCCTTGTACTGGATGGTATTTAGACAGTTTTTAGCATGACCTCCTTGCAGTGGAAGGCATTTAGACAACCATAAACACGACCTCCCTGCACTAGAATACATCTGATCAAGACATAAATATGACCTCCCTCTAGTGGATAACATTTAGACAGTTCTAGATATGGGACCTCCTTGTACTGGATGGTATTTAGACAGTTCTTACCATGACCTCCTTGCAGTGGATGGCATTTAGACAGCCATAAACACGACCTCCCTGCACTAGAATACATCTGAGCAAGACATAGATATGACCTCCCTCTACTGGATAACATTTAGACACTTCTAGATATGGGACCTCCTTGTACTGGATGGGATTTAGACAGTTCTTAGCATGACCTCCTTGCAGTGGATGGCATTTAGACAGCCATAAACACGACCTCCCTGCACTAGAATACATCTCAGGAAGACATAGATATGACCTCCCTCTACTGGATAACATTTAGACACTTCTAGATATGGGACCTCCTTGTACTGGATGGTATTTAGACAGTTCTTAGCATGACCTCCTTCCAGTGGATGACATTTAGACAGCCATAAACACGACCTCCCTGCACTAGAAAACATCTGAGCAAGACATAGATATGACCTCCCTCTACTGGATAACATTTAGATACTTCTAGATATGGGACCTCCTTGTACTGGGTGGTATTTAGACAGTTTTTAGCATGACCTCCTTGCAGTGGATGGCATTTAGACAGCCATAAACACGACCTCCCTGCACTAGAATACATCTGAGCAAGACATAGATATGACCTCCCTCTAGTGGATAACATTTAGACAGTTCTAGGTATGAGACCTCCTTGTACTGGATGGTATTTAGACAGTTCTTAGCATGACCTCCTTGCAGTGGATGGCATTTAGACAGCCATAAACACGACCTCCCTGCACTAGAATACATCTGAGCAAGACATAGATATGACCTCCCTCTACTGGATAACATTTAGACACTTCTAGATATGGGACCTCCTTGTACTGGATGGTATTTAGACAGTTTTTAGCATGACCTCCTTGCAGTGGAAGGCATTTAGACAGCCATAAACACGACCTCCCTGCACTAGAATACATCTGATCAAGACATAAATATGACCTCCCTCTAGTGGATAACATTTAGACAGTTCTAGATATGGGACCTCCTTGTACTGGATGGTATTTAGACAGTTCTTAGCATGACCTCCTTGCAGTGGATGGCATTTAGACAGCCATAAACACGACCTCCCTGCACTAGAATACATCTGAGCAAGACATAGATATGACCTCCCTCTACTGGATAACATTTAGACACTTCTAGATATGGAACCTCCTTGTACTGGATGGGATTTAGACAGTTCTTAGCATGACCTCCTTCCAGTGGATGACATTTAGACAGCCATAAACACGACCTCCCTGCACTAGAATACATCTCAGCAAGACATAGATATGACCTCCATCTACTGGATAACATTTAGACACTTCTAGATATGGGACCTCCTTGTACTGGATGGGATTTAGACAGTTCTTAGCATGACCTCCTTCCAGTGGATGACATTTAGACGGCCATAAACACGACCTCCCTGCACTAGAATACATCTCAGCAAGACATAGATATGACCTCCCTCTACTGGATAACATTTAGACACTTCTAGATATGGGACCTCCTTGTACTGGATGGGATTTAGACAGTTCTTAGCATGACCGCCTTCCAGTGGATGACATTTAGACAGCCATAAACAAGACCTCCCTGCAGTAGAAAACATCTGAGCAAGACATAGATATGACCTCCCTCTAGTGGATAACATTTAGACAGTTCTAGGTATGAGACCTCCTTGTACTGGATGGTATTTAGACAGTTCTTAGCATGACCTCCTTGCAGTGGATGGCATTTAGACAGCCATAAACACGACCTCCCTGCACTAGAATACATCTCAGCAAGACATAAATATGACCTCCCTCTACTGGATAACATTTAGACACTTCTAGATATGGGACCTCCTTGTACTGGATGGGGTTTAGACAGTTCTTAGCATGACCTTCTTGTAGTGGATGGCATTTAGACAGCCATAAACACGACCTCCCTGCATTAGAATACATCTCAGCAAGACATAGATATGACCTCCCTCTACTGGATAACATTTAGACACTTCTAGATATGTGACCTCCTTGTACTGGATGGGGTTTAGACAGTTCTTAGCATGACCTCCTTGCAGTGGATGGCATTTAGACAGCCATAAACACGACCTCCCTGCATTAGAATACATCTCAGCAAGACATAGATATGACCTCCCTCTAGTGGATAACATTTAGACAGTTCTAGGTATGAGACCTCCTTGTACTGGATGGTATTTAGACAGTTCTTAGCATGACCTCCTTCCAGTGGATGACATTTAGACAGCCATAAACACGACCTCCCTGCACTAGAAAACATCTGAGCAAGACATAGATATGACCTACCTCTACTGGATAACATTTAGACACTTCTAGATATGGGACCTCCTTGTACTGGATGGTATTTAGACAGTTTTTAGCATGACCTCCTTGCAGTGGGAGGCATTTAGACAGCCATAAACACGACCTCCCTGCACTAGAATACATCTTAGCAAGACATAGATATGACCTCCCTCTAGTGGATAACATTTAGACAGTTCTAGGTATGAGACCTCCTTGTACTGGATGGGATTTAGACAGTTCTTAGCATGACCTCCTTCCAGTGGATGGCATTTAGACAGCCATAAACACGACCTCCCTGCACTAGAATACATCTCAGCAAGACATAGATATGACCTCCATCTACTGGATAACATTTAGACACTTCTAGATATGGGACCTCCTTGTACTGGATGGGATTTAGACAGTTCTTAGCATGACCTCCTTCCAGTGGATGACATTTAGACAGCCATAAACACGACCTCCCTGCACTAGAATACATCTCAGCAAGACATAGATATGACCTCCCTCTACTGGATAACATTTAGACACTTCTAGATATGGGACCTCCTTGTACTGGATGGGATTTAGACAGTTCTTAGCATGACCTCCTTCCAGTGGATGACATTTAGACAGCCATAAACAAGACCTCCCTGCACTAGAAAACATCTGAGCAAGACATAGATATGACCTCCCTCTAGTGGATAACATTTAGACAGTTCTAGGTATGAGACCTCCTTGTACTGGATGGTATTTAGACAGTTCTTAGCATGACCTCCTTGCAGTGGATGGCATTTAGACAGCCATAAACACGACCCCCCTGCACTAGAATACATCTCAGCAAGACATAGATATGACCTCCCTCTACTGGATAACATTTAGACACTTCTAGATATGGGACCTCCTTGTACTGGATGGTATTTAGACAGTTTTTAGCATGACCTCCTTGCAGTGGAAGGCATTTAGACAGCCATAAACACGACCTCCCTGCACTAGAATACATCTGAGCAAGACATAGATATGACCTCCCTCTAGTGGATAACATTTAGACAGTTCTAGGTATGAGACCTACTTGTACTTGATGGTATTTAGACAGTTCTTAGCATGACCTCCTTGCAGTGGATGGCATTTAGACAGCCATAAACACGACCTCCCTGCACTAGAATATATCTCAGCAAGACATAGATATGACCTCCCTCTACTGGATAACATTTAGACACTTCTAGATATGGGACCTCCTTGTACTGGATGGTATTTAGACAGTTCTTAGCATGACCTCCTTGCAGTGGATGGCATTTAGACAGCCATAAACACGACCTCCCTGCACTAGAATACATCTCAGCAAGACATAGATATGACCTCCCTCTAGTGGATAACATTTAGACAGTTCTAGGTATGAGACCTCCTTGTACTGGATGGTATTTAGACAGTTCTTAGCATGACCTCCTTGCAGTGGATGACATTTAGACAGCCATAAACACGACCTCCCTGCACTAGAAAACATCTGATCAAGACATAAATATGACCTCCCTCTAGTGGATAACATTTAGACAGTTCTAGGTAATGAGACCTCCTTGTACTGGATGGGATTTAGACAGTTCTTAGCATGACCTCCTTGCAGTGGATGGCATTTAGACAGCCATAAACACGACCTCCCTGCACTAGAATACATCTGAGCAAGACATAGATATGACCTCCCTCTAGTGGATAACATTTAGACAGTTCTAGATATGGGACCTCCCTCCTGTGGATGTGATTTAGACAGTTCTGAGCATGACCTCCTTGCAGTGGATGACATTTAGACAGCCATGAACACGACCTCCCTGCACTGGAAAACATCTGATCAAGACATAGATATGACCTCCCTCTAATGGATAACATTTAGACAGTTCTAGATATAGGACCTCCTTGTACTGGATGGGATCTAGACAGTTCTTAGCATGACCTCCTTGCAGTGGATGGCATTTAGACAGCCATAAACACGACCTCCATGCACTAGAAAACATCTGAGCAAGACATAGATATGACCTCCCTCTACTGGATAACATTTAGACACTTCTCCGTGTAGGACCTCCTAGTACTGGATAGGATTTAGGCAGTTCTTAGCATGACCTCCTTCCAGTGGATGACATTTAGACAGCCATAAACACGACCTCCCTGCACTAGAAAACATCTGAGCAAGACATAGATATGACCTCCCTCTACTGGATAACATTTAGATACTTCTAGATATGGGACCTCCTTGTACTGGATGGTATTTAGACAGTTTTTAGCATGACCTCCTTGCAGTGGATGGCATTTAGACAGCCATAAACACGACCTCCCTGCACTAGAATACATCTGAGCAAGACATAGATATGACCTCCCACTAGTGGATAACATTTAGACACTTTTATATATGGGACCTCCTTCCTGTGGATGGTATTTAGACAGTTCTTGGCATGACCTCCTTGCAGTGGATGACATTTAGACAGCCATAAATACGACCTCCATGCACTAGAATACATCTCAGCAAGACATAGATATGACCTCCCTCTACTGGATAACATTTAGACACTTCTAGATATGGGACCTCCTTGTACTGGATGGTATTTAGACAGTTCTTAGCATGACCTCCTTGCAGTGGATGACATTTAGACAGCCATAAACACGACCTCCCTGCACTAGAATACATCTGAGCAAGACATAGATATGACCTCCCTCTAGTGGATAACATTTAGACAGTTCTGGATATGGGACCTCCCTCCTGTGGATGGTATTTAGACAGTTCTTAGCATGACCTCTTTGCAGTGGATGACATTTAGACAGCCATAAACACGACCTCCCTGCACTAGAATACATCTGAGCAAGACATAGATATGACCTCCCTCTAGTGGATAACATTTAGACAGTTCTGGATATGGGACCTCCCTCCTGTGGATGGTATTTAGACAGTTCTTAGCATGACCTCCTTGCAGTGGATGACATTTAGACAGCCATAAACACGACCTCCCTGCACTAGAATACATCCGAACAAGACATAGATATGACCTCCCTCTAATGGATAACATTTAGACAGTTCTAGATATGGGACCTCCTTCCTGTGGATGGGATTTAGACAGTTCTTAGCATGACCTCCTTGCAGTGGATGACATTTAGACAGCCATAAACACGACCTCCCTGCACTAGAAAACATCTGATCAAGACATAGATATGACCTCCCTCTACTGGATAACATTTAGACAGTTCTAGATATGGGACCTCCTTCCTGTGGATGGTATTTAGACAGTTCTTAGCATGACCTCCTTGCAGTGGATGACATTTAGACAGCCATAAACATGACCTCCCTGCACTAGAAAACATCTGAGCAAGACATAGATATGACTTCCCTCTACTGGATAACATTTAGACACTTCTAGATATGGGACCTCCTTCCTGTGGATGGGATTTAGACAGTTCTTAGCATGACCTCCTTGCAGTGGATGACATTTAGACAGCATTCTAGTGCAGGGAGGTCGTGTTTATGGCTGTCTAAATCTCATCCACAGGAGGGAGGTCCTATACTTAGAAGTGTCTAAATGTTATCCACTAGAGGGAGGTCATATCTATGTCTTGATCAGATGTTTTCTAGTGCAGGGAGGTCGTGTTTTGGGCTGTGTAAATGTCATCCACTGCAAGGAGGTCATGCTCAGAACTGACTAAATCACATCCACAGTAGGGAGGTCCTATATCTAGAACTGTCTAAATGTTATCCACTAGAGGGAGGTCATATCTATGTCTTGATCAGATGTTTTCTAGTGCAGGGAGGTCGTGTTCATGGCTGTCTAAATGTCATCCACTGCAAGGAGGTCATGCTCAGAACTGTCTAAATCACATCCACAGGAGGGAGGTCCCATATCTAAAACTGTCTAAATGTTATCCACTAGAGGGAGGTCATATCTATGTATTGATCAGATGTTTTCCAATGCAGGGAGGTCATGTCCATGGCTGTCTAAATGTCATCCACTTCCAGGTCATGCTCAGAACTGTCTAAATCACATCCACAGGAGGGAGGTCCCATATCTAGAACGGTCTAAATGTTATCCAGTAGAGGGAGGTCATATCTATGTCTTGATCAGATGTTTTCCAGTGCAGGGAGGTCGTGTTCATGGCTGTCTAAATGTCATCCACTGCAAGGTCATGCTCAAAACTGTCTAAATCCCATCCACAGGAGGGAGGTCCCATATCTAGAACTGTCTAAATGTTATCCACTAGAGGGAGGTCAAATCTATGTCTTGATCAGATGTTTTCCAGTGGAGGGAGGTCGTATTCATGGCTGTCTAAATGTCATCCACTGCAAGGAGGTCATGCTAAGAACTGTCTAAATCCCATCCAGTACAAGGAGGTCCCATACCTAAAACTGTCTAAATGTTATCCACTAGAGGGAGGTCATATCTAAGTCTTGCTCAGATGTTTTCTAGTGCAGGGAGGTCGTGTTTATGGCTGTCTAAATGTCATCCACTGCAAGGAGGTCATGCTAAGAACTGTCTGAATCCCATCCACAGGAAGGAGGTCCCATATCTAGAACTGTCTAAATGTTACCCAGTAGAGGGAGGTCATATCTATGTGTTGATCGGATGTTTTCTAGTGCAGGGAGGTCATGTTTATGGCTGTCTAAATGTCATCCACTGCAAGGAGGTCATGCTAAGAACTGTCTAAATCCCATCCACAGGAGGGAGGTCCTATACATAGAAGTGTCTAAATGTTATCCACTAGAAGGAGGTCATATCTATGTCTTGAAAAGATGTTTTCCAGTGCAGGGAGGTCGTGTTTATGGCTGTCTAAATGTCATCCACTGCAAGGAGGTCATGCTCAGTACTGCCTAAATCACATCCACAGGAGGGAGGTCCCATATCTAGAACTGTCTAAATGTTATCCACTAGAGGGAGGTCATATCTATGTCTTGATCAGATGTTTTCTAGTGCAGGGAGGTCGTGTTTATGGCTGTCTAAATGTCATCCACTGCAAGGAGGTCATGCTAAGAACTGTCTAAATCCCATCCAGAGGAGGGAGGTCCCATGTCTAGAACTGTCTAAATGTTATCCACTAGAGGGAGGTCATATCTATGTTTTGATAAGATGTTTTCTAGTGCAGGGAGGTCGTGTTTATGGCTGTCTAAATGTCATCCACTGCAAGGAGGTCATGCTCAGTACTGTCTAAATCACATCCACAGGAGGGAGGTCCCATATCTAGAACTGTCTAAATGTTATCCACTAGAGGGAGGTCATATCTATGTCTTGATCAGATGTTTTCTAGTGCAGGGAGGTCGTGTTTATGGCTGTCTAAATGTCATCCACTGCAAGGAGGTCATGCTAAGAACTGTCTAAATCCCATCCAGAGGAGGGAGGTCCCATGTCTAGAACTGTCTAAATGTTATCCACTAGAGGGAGGTCATATCTATGTTTTGATAAGATGTTTTCCAGTGCAGGGAGGTCGTGTTTATGGCTGTCTAAATGTCATTCACTGCATTGAGGTCATGCTAAGAACTGTCTAAATCCCATCCACTAGAAGGAGGTCCTATACTTAGAAGTGTCTGAATGAAGTGTCTAAATGTTAGAAGTGTCTAAATGTTAGAAATGTCAGAAGTGTCCAATGAGGCAACCTTTGTGATATCAAGTTATGATGCATGTTTTGTCAATTGATAAGTGTAACATGTAACTTGGTGTTTTTAACACCATGTTGTTCCTAGTGCATCTGATTGGACATCAATTCCACAATCCAAGAAAACATGTGTAGGTGTGCATCATCAAGGTATGATCTTTAGTTGACCTTGGACCATGCTGTGGTGACCTTGACCTTTAAAAACTTTTCTGGGCCACATGTAATTTTATTTAAATGTGCTATTTCCATTGACAATTATACTTCAATAAATACATTGTAAAGCTTCATGTATTGCCTTGTTTTTATGTTATGTGTATAATCATGATGAAAAAAATTATTCATAATTACTCTGGCAAGGTCTAAAGTCAGTATAAATTTAAAATAATATTATTTTGCATCCATTTGCATACACCCAGACTAAGTGCTCTATCACTAAGCTATGATGTCTTGATTTACACATCACTGGGAATCAAACCCAGGCCTCTCAGTCTGAGGTGACACTTAATTTCTTATAGAAGAATAGATAAAGAATTTCCAAAAAAGACTTTTGTATCTCAAAAACTGTCTTCAAATTCCAGTAACATAGAGACAATATTTGAAAGTTCAAGGTCACTATAGCAAGGTCTAAAGTTAGATTTAGGTGACACTAGGCAAAATTCGACTGATAAGATAATAGAAAAAATACTTTCTTTCTGTATTTTCTGTTTGACTCTACAGGAGATTTTAAACATGTACAAGGTTACCGCGTCTCATCCTGTTAACTTTATTAAACTAGGAACAACAGCAGGATGACAGCTAAACAGACCAATGAAAATAAAGCATTTACATAGTACTGATAGAGAATCAAATGGTTGCCATTTTGTTTATCCATTTTTTATATCATTTTTTGGTGTGGGTCTTTAGGAAACCCATCTGCTGGTAGACCCAGGACTGTCTCTTGGTCATCTCCCTTGGGGCTTGGCCAGACTGTTGCTTGGAGAGCTTGCCATAACAAATTCTCTATGACTCAAACCACCTTCTGACATCAAAGGGCTGGAGCTTCAGTTCTGCAGAGATTTCTGCCCAGAGAGCCTCCTTCCTCTGTCATGGAAATGTGGATTCTCCTTGCCGTACAGCTCTAGATGCTCCTTCACAAACCCTACAATGGCATGTTCTTGGCTGTCATTGAATGTAGCACAGTCCCTGGCTCTCTTGGCTGCTGAGTGGCACTCTGATTCTTCCTTACACCTCTCATCTTCTTTGCAAGCTTCCTCAGTAACTTCTAATCCTTCCTATATATCCTCTATCTTCTCTTCGGTCTCCTCTGTCCTTTCCTCTGTCCTCTCCTCCAACTCTCCACCTTCTTTCTCCCTCCCCTCTTGCCTCTCCTATATCTCTCAGGGGCGTAGGAAGCAATTTTTGGTTGGGGGGGGGCGAGGAACTAGATTTTACCGACTCGACATCCGTATCAACAGACAGGCCATCCTTCATGCTATAGGCATTCACTGGGTATTTTTGAGGGTAATTAGCAACACGGTAAATTAAATGTAGAAGATTACTGTATATATGATTTTGGTCTGCGTAAGTGAAACGTTTTGCAGAATTTTGCAAATCCCATGCCAGGTTAACAGAAAAGTTGTTTATAGTTCAAATGGTAGCTTACACAATGGTACATATGAACAGTGAACAGGGTAAAAGTGTAATTTGACCACATATTACTGAGTTACCTGTAAAAATTTACATAACTTCAAAATTGGAGTTTAGTTTGGTTGCAAAAAGTTGGGGGGGCGAAAAGACATCCCCGCCCCCCCCCCCCAACTTTATGGTTGCGGGGGCGACCGCCCCCGCTGCCCCCCCAGTTCCTACGCCTATGTCTCTTTCCTCCTAACTCCAGTGAATATAAAAAAAAAGTCAAAAAACTAAAATGTGTTGCCTAACTGTGAAATTTGCCCTATGCTCAAGTATAAAATATGTTTAAAAAATAGCATCAGAGATGCCCGTACCCCACAGCCTGGGGAAATATTTTTAACACCATGAGATATAGAAGTCCTGTATCAGTACAAAGTTCAGGATACTTTCAGAGCACTGTCAGTTATATAAAGACCCAAACAATGTTTAGAGAATATAATGTCTAAGAGAAAGATAAAGTATTAAAACAAGACAATTCAATAACAAGATGACAGCATTAATCAGTAAACATTACGACAATTTATCTATATCTGGCATGGCCAAATTATGGTTTTGATGTTTTGAATATTACCATGCATACAGAAGTGCCAATACATTCAATGAATGCTTATGTGTGTTGTTGGAACAAAGCCTGTGGCTCACTTGATGAAATTCCATCTGTTACAATGGGAAGTTGTAAAAGTAAAATTCTTAATGAATTCTAATATCACTTTAACAGTGCTTAACCTGCATCAAAAGACAGAGCAAAAGGTGCAACAAGATTTTTAAGGTCAAGGTCACTATGACAAGGTCAAAGGTCAAATCAAGGTCACACCATGATGCTGCACACCTACAACCCTTAACCAATGCCCCTACCAAGTATCACCTTCCTACACCTTACGGTTTCCGAGATATAGCCCGGACAAGATTTTTAAACTCAAGGTCACTACGGCAAGGTCAAATCAAGGTCAGACCATGACATTGCACACCTACACATCCTAACCAATGTCCCTACCAAGTATGAACTTCCTACACTTGACGGTTTCTGAGATACAGCCCAGACAAACTTTTTCCCGCCGATCGCCCACCCATCCGGACACCATGGGTGAAAATAATACCCCGACAGCCCTTAAGGGCAGTGGGGTAATAAAACTGAAAACCCCTAGCAGAAAGTGACACACGTCTCTCAGTAGCCAACCAATCAATAACACTGAAAGCCTGTGTACGGTCGCTTATATAGTCACAGACCCCCCCTTGCCTCTTTTTGGTTTCAGACGCGCAGAAAAAAATCGGTACTTAGTCCCAGGCCACCTGGGGTGTCCTCAGACTGTTGCAGACTAAATTTGTGTGGTCCTAGGTGGCCAGAGGAGGCCGGCTTGGATCAGCTTCTCTTAGTCGGGGCTTAGTCCCAGACCTAGATTTCTTAGTCGCAGGATACCTGGGACGGCCTGAGGCTTCCAGGGAGTAATGAAACCGATTCATTTTCACACGCATAAAACTTCAAAGATCTGTTAGGAGTCGGGGACTGACAACAGCCTTCCTGGGACTAAGCTCGGGACACCTGGGACTAAGGGTCGCAGGAGGCCTGAGACAACATAAGACTGTGTAAATTTGGGTCTGAGGAAGCCTGAGACTGGACATTTTCTTGACGGCGGGAAATAAAAATCGGTTTGGGTCACGAAAAATATCAAACATGTTTCATTTTTCTCACGGCTCCAACCGACAGCTACCGATCCATACAAAATGCCTGGGACTAAGCCAATTTTTGAAACCGACTACAAAAAACCCTTAATCGGGAAGCTTAGTCGTGTGGTGGAACACCCACATTATATTGCGAAATCACTCTAAGGTGTTGGGGCCTTTAAAGAAACAAAATTGCAAATTTAATAAGTAAATTAAATTTTTATAAGTTAATACCCTATCCAATGGACAATTGCTTTACTGGTCGACACGACCGGTCCCGCCAAATGCCTGTATATAATACCGGCAGGACCGGTCAGGAGGATGCATTCGCCAGGTAGCGCATGGTACTTCCTTCCTGTCTAGACAGCGTGACGTCATAGCATCTTTTTTGTGTCTAGTCCTAGTAAGACCCCTAGTAAGCTGAGAGCCTGTCCATTGGATAGGGTATTAACTTTATTTATTTATTAAATTTGCAATTTTATTGCGTTAATACATCCTATCCAATGGACAATTGCTGAATAACTACCGCTTGGAAGGTGGGTAAGCTGCTAGGGACATGTGTGAACTCATAAAAGAAATAAAACTGAAAGGCCCATATTTGACCCAGGGTCAGGTGACGCCAGAGGTCAAGGTAGGTTAAGGCTGACCGGTTAACCGGAAGTCCAAGTTCGCCCCCCCTCTTTCTCAGGAAGACCTGAGAATAGGTAGAGAGGGCTGAGTTCAGTCCCCTAAGAAATAAACTTCCCAAGGGAAGCAATTCAGAGTTTTTTTGTTTGGTTTTTTTATTTATCCATATTTACATTTAACATTATGTACATATTTACAGTATGTACATAATTAGATATATATACAAAAATCTCCTCACTTCTGGGTCTGGTGGTGTATCTGCTGAGCAGCCACCACAGGCCCTAGATGGAAAAGCTCAGAGAAAGCCCAAGCAACATCCTTCCAATAAAACTGGGTGAAAGTTTTATGAGATTTCCAGTGACAGGCTGACAAAATCTGCTCTAAGGAGATTCCTGATTGAAAAGCCTTAGAAGCAGCAAAGGCCCTAACATCATGGGCTTTAACCTGATGTAGGGCGAGGGACTCTTGGTCCGAGAGCTCATAGCATAGGATCACAGTCTGTTTGATCCATGAGGAGATAGTGGCAGGTGAGATGTCTTTATCAAACCCTTTCTTGAAGGAGACAAAGACCAACTCCTTATTCTGCCTAAGATCTGAGGTCCTGTCCAGGTAGTAGCGCAGGGCTCTAACTGGACATAGTGACCTGTCATCCTTGAGTGACTTATCCAGAGAAGGGGCCAGAGCTGGTATGGCCACTGGGGCCACACTATCTGGTCCCTCCTTTGCCAGCTGATTCTTGGACAGAAAGCTGGGTGAAGGGTACAAGGAGACCTTAGACCAGTCTGACTGGTGTCTGATGTTCCTATGTAACCAAGCATGGATCCCACTCCTGCGCTTACCAGAACCCAAAGCCAACAGGAAAACCTCCTGCCCTTGGGTCTGTCTCTATGGAAACTATCCAGGAGACAAGTGAGATTCTCATCTTTACTGACATTAATGGTGGAGTTGCCCAGTTTGTCAGCAATGGCAGATCTGTAACCATCAATAGTGCCTAGTTGCAACTTCTTGTCCTGAAACAAATGTAGGAGGAAGTCAGCAATGACTTTCAGAGGTGGTGCCCTGAAGTCCACCTGATTACTGAGGCACTACTGTGTAAAAATGGCCCACTTTGCCTCATAGACTGATCTACTTGATCCTCTTTGAGGAGCCTCAATTCGTGCTGCCACTGCCTCAGAGAACCATTGCTCCTTGATAGCTGAGGCTCTAGGAGCCAGGCATGTAGGTTCAGATTGGCATGTTGGTTCCTGTGAAGGACCTGGTTGAATGGCTGAGACACCAAGTGGGGAATGTTGGGGAAACACAGTGGAATCTGACTGGACATTGTCACCAGATCCCAGAACCAGGGTATGTTGGGCCCCCCCAGTGCAATCAGGATTAACCAGTTGCAAGGGTAGTCCTGTAACTTTTCCACCACTTTGCCCAAGATGGCTGCTGGTGGAAAGGCATATGGGTCCAGACCTTCCCAGGAAAGGCTGAGTGCATCCACTGCCCAAGCCTGGGGATCTTGTACTGGTGATACAAATTGAGGTAGTTTGTTGTTGAACCTGGTGGCAAACAGGTCCACTTGAGGCTGGTGCCACCGGGAGCATATAGCTTGGAATACTTCTGAATGAAGTGACCACTCTGTTTGAATGGTCTGGCCAAGCCTGGATAGCTTGTCTGCTATCACGTTCACCCGGCCGGGGATGTGACGTGCCCTGAGGATTACCTGCTGCCTGGTACACCAGGACAGGATTCTCCACAGTAGGGCACACAGAGAGCCCGACTTCATCCCCCCTCTTTGTTGATATAGGCTACCACTGTTGTGTTTTCTGTAGCTATCAGTACTGTCTTGTTGCAGCAGAGGGTTCGAAACTCTTTTAGAGCTAGAAATACTGCTTTCAGCTCTAGGTGGTTTATGTGGAACTTGCTTTCTGGAAGGGACCAAGTTCCCCTTGCAGTGTGCTCGTCTAAGTGAGCGCCCCACCCTTCTTTTGATGCATCTGTAAATATTTGCAGAGCATGTTTTAGAGGGTGTAATGGTTGACCCAGTAGCACATTGCTTTCCTCCAGCCACCATCTTAGATGGGGGTGAAGTGACTTGGGAATGGGGATCACCTTTTTTAGTGATTCCGGGACCCTACAGTTGTTTTTCAAGTGCCACTGTATGGGCCTCCGGTGAAGTCGCCCTAGGTGGACTTGTTTTTCTGTTGCTGTGAGTAGACCTATGAGGGACATGAACTGTCGGACCGGGCATACCGGACCGGACAGTATTGACTGTATCTTGTCTGTGAAGGTCTTCCAATGTTCTGGTGTGGGTTTGACCCTGCCCTTTTTCAGGTCGAACTGGTAACCTACGAAGTTGAAAACATCTTCCACTGCGTACATGCCAGAGCTCCTCCTCTCCTCCACCATCCCCCACTGGGGACATGTGTCAATGACCGTCCCCAACTGCATACATTGTGAAGATCCTACTCTCCCCTCCTCCACTAGGGACATGTGTCACTGAGTGTTTCCCCACTGTGTACATGGCACAGATTCTCCTCTCCTCCCTCAACTTCCACTGGGGATATGTATGATTGAATGTCTTCCACTATGTATATAGCTGAGACCTTCCTACCTCCCCCATCTCCCACTTGGGACAAGTCTGACTGAGTGTCCCCCTCTGCATACATGGCTTAGATCCTCCTCTTCTCCCGAATCCCCTACTAGGGACATGTGTCACTGAGTGGCACCCACTGCGTACATGGCACAGATCCTCCTCTCATCCCCGTTTCCCACTAGAGACATGTCTGACTAAACAACCACCACTACATACATGGCTGAGATCCTACTCTCCACCCTCTCCCCAACCAGGGACATGTCACACTGAGCTTCCCCTACTTCATACATGCTAGAGACCCTCTTCTCCTCTGGCATCCCCCACTGAGGACAGGTGTCAGTGAGCGTCCCCCATTGGATACATGGCAGAAATCCTCCCACCATTCCCCACTAGGGACATGTGTCACTCAGCATCCCCCACTGCGTACATGGCACAAATCCTCCGCTACTCATCCACCCCCACTGGGAACATGTGTCAGTGTATATCCTACAGTGGATACATGCCACAGATTCTCTTCTCCTCTCCACCCCCGACTGGGACATGTGTCAGTGAATGTCCCCCTCTGAGGACATTGCTGTGATCCTCCTCTATTCCACCCTTCCCACTAGGGATATGTGTCCCTTATTATCCTTCTGTGTGGGACATGTTTCACTGAGCATCTGCCACTGCATATATGGTTGAGATCCTCCTCTCCTCCCTCCATCCCCACTAAGGACTTGAATCAGTCAGCACCCCCCATTGCGTACATGGCTGACATCCTCCTCTCCTCCACCATTCCCACTGGGGACATGTATCAGTGAGCATCCCTCACTGCATACATAGTTGATAGAGATTTTTCTCCCAGTCCCCACTTAGGTATAACCTAACTGGAAAAAATACCAGTTAGCTAACCGAAATATTCCAGTTAACTTACTTGAATATACCAGTGAACTAACTTGAATGAATGAGTTAATAACTGGAATATACAAGTTAGCTACCTGGTATAGTCCAGTTAGCTAAATTGTTTATTCCAGTTAGCTAGCTAGAATATTCAAGTTAGCTTACTGATATATTTAAGTTAACTAACACATTATTCAAGCTAGTAAACTCATAAATTCAAGTTAGTTAATTGTTATATTAGAGTTACTAACTTGTATATTCCAGTTACTAACTCGAATATTTTGGTTACTCACTTGTATATTCCAGCTACAAACTCAGGTATTCCAGTTAGCTAAATAGTATATCAGCATATTCCAGTCTGTTAACCGGTATAGTGAAATTTGTAACTAGACCAAGAACGCATCTGTGGCCAGATGCAAAATGTATCCACCGACAAAGGCAAAAATAGCTATTACTCAGCTATGCCACGAGCTAGAGGTCTGAAATTTTACTATGTTATAGCTGACCCAAAAGTAGGTGAATAACATATTTGCACAAAATTCTCTTAATGCAATAGTTTTCAAGTTACAAGTGATTTTACTCATGATGGAAGTTAGTGAAAAGTCCAAAAGTAGCTATTACTCACTTAGTTTTTGAGATAGACACCCAAGTTACTCACCATGTTGTTGCTATGGAAAAAGTAGGCGAATAACATATTTTAACAAAATGCTCTAAATGCAATACTTTTCAAGTTATAAAGGATTTAGTGTTGAGTAAGAACTTCATAGTAGCTATTACTCAGCTATGGAATGAGCCACAGGTCTGGAACAACATATAGAAAATAAACAATCAAAATGCACCAGTTTTCAAGTTATAAGTGATTTACCCAACAGTGATAACCTAAAAGTAGCTATTACTCAGCTATGCCATGAGCTACAGGTCTGAAATTTTATTATGTTATAGCTGACCCAAAAGTAGATGAATAACATATTTGCACAAAATTCTTTAAATGCAATAGTTTTCAAGTTACAAGTGATTTTACTCATGATGGAAGTTAGTGAAAAATCCAAAAGTAGCTATTACTCACTTACCTATTGAGATAGACACCCAAGTTACTCCCCATGTTGTAGCTATGGAAAAAGTAGCTGAATAACATATTTTAACAAAGTGCTCTAAATGCAATACTTTCCAAGTTATAATTGATTTAGTGCATGATTTTATTAATTTTAATGCATTAAAATTATTTAAAAATATTCATAAAAAACTTTAGCATGTGAAAGCTCTCCAAAATGTAGGTGAATGAGTTATTTGAGAAATACTGGCTATCTGCAATACTTTTAGTGATAATTAGCATTTACTCATTTTGAGTAGGTGAATAAATAGCTATGGGTCTGAAACTTCACGGAGTGAAAGCTCTCCCAAAAGTAGGTGAATGAGTTATTTGAGAGAAATTGGCCATCTGCAATACTTTTAGAGATAATTCGCATTTACTGCAATACTTTTAGAGATGATTCACATTTACTCATTTTGAGTAGGTGAGTAATTACCTCCGGGTCTGGAACTTCACCATGTGAAAGCTCTCCCAAAAGTAGGTGAATGAGTTATTTGATAAAAATTGGGTATCTGCAATACTTTTAGAGATAATTCACATTTACTCATTTTGAGTAGGTGAATAAATAGCTATGGGTCTGAAACTTCACCATGTGAAAGCTCTCCCAAAAGTAGGTGAATGAGTTATTTGATAAAAATTGGCTATCTGCAATACTTTTAGAGATAATTCGCATTTACTCATTTTGAGTAGGTGAGTAACTAGAAATAGGACGCCCTGTTGATAGTAGATGCGAATAGAAACAGGATAGCATAGAAGAACACACATTATCATGTGTAATGTCCACCCCATGAACCTTGCCCAAATTGTACAGTAGTCTTACAAGACCCTGTTTCATTTGTAAAATATATCAATGATGCTTAAATATTTATTAGTGTAGATGTAAATTATTTCAGCTTCATGCCTTTTTGCATTGGCTGGGTTGAAAATTTCGACAAAATCACTCTATCTCGCATGGTTAAGGAGATAGAAGCAAATTTGTGTTTTGCCATTTTTGGCAAAAATTTGAAAATTCAAAATGGCCGCCATTTTAGGGGAGGGGAAATTTTTTTTTAAATTGCCAAGAATACAATGCTCAAACACCTGTGGGTCGAAAATTTTGCCGAAATCGCTCTATCTCGCACGGTTAAGGAGATAGAAGCAAATTTGGGTTTTGCCATTTTTGGCCAAAATTCGAAAATTCAAAATGGCCGCCATTTTTGTGGAGGGGAAAATTTTTTGAAAATTGTAAAGATTACATTCCTTAGATACCCTGTGGGTCGAAAATTTCGACGAAATCGCTCTATCTTGCACGGTTAAGGAGATAGAAGCAAATTTGTGTTTTGCCATTTTTAGGGAGGGGAAAATTTTTTGAAAATTGCAAAGAGTACACTCCTTAGATACCCTGTGGTTTGAAAATCGCTCTATCTCACACAGTTAAGGAGATAGAAGCAAATTTGTGTTTTGCCATTTTTGGCAAAAATTCGAAAATTCAAAATGGCCGCCATTTTGGGGGAGGGGAAAATTTTTTAAAAATTACCAAGAGTACAATGCTCAGATACCCTGTGGATCAAAAATTTGGACGAAATCGCTCTATCTCGCACGGTTAAGGAGATAGAAGCAAATTTGTGTTTTGCCATTTTTGGCAAAAATTCGAAAATTCAAAATGGCCGCCATTTTTGGAGAGGGGAAAGTTTTTTGAAAATTGCAAAGATTACATTACTTACATACCCTGTGGGTCGAAAATTTCGACGAAATCGCTCTATCTCGCACGGTTAAGGAGATAGAAGCAAATTTGTGTTTTGCCATTTTTGGCAAAAATTCGAAAATTCAAAATGGCCGCCATTTTGGGGGAGGGGAAAATTTTTGGAAAATTGCAAAGAGTACATTCCTTAGATACCCTGTGGGTCGAAAATTTCGACGAAATCGCTCTATCTCACACGGTTTAGGTTTAGATATGAGCACATTTGCCTTTTTCAGTATTCAAAATAGCCAATTACTCATTTATTTAATTAATTACTCACTCATCTATGAAGCAATTCCCCCCAAAAGCAATCCCATACAAGCTATTAACCCAATGAACCTCCATACCAAATTTCAGAAAGCTAGGCTTAATAGCATTCCTTAAAATGTCTGGAAACCAAAGAGCTACTCAAAAGTAGCAAAGTAGCTATTACTCAGTTAGCTATAGAGCTATTATCACCAAAAGCAATCCCATACAAGCTATTAACCCAATAAACCTGCATGTCAAATTTGGTAAAGATAGGATAAGAACTGTTGCCTAAAATGTCTGGAAACCAAGTGGGACGCCGGAAAAAGCAAAAATAATATGTCCACCCCCCAGTGGGGTGGACATAATAGTTTCCTACTACCCTACGGGTCAAAAATTCTGTCCAAATCGCTCTATCTCTTACGGTTTCTGAGATATTAAGATTTTTTCGTTTTTCGCAAAAATTCAAGATGGCCGCCAAAAGTGGCGAAAATTGAAAATTTTCAATTTTGAACAGAATACTCTTCTACTACCCTGTGATTCAAAAATTGTGTCGAAATCGCTCTATCTCTTACGGCTTCCGAGATATTAAGATTCTTTTATTTTTCGCCAAAAATTAAGATGGCCGCCAAAAGTGGCGAAAATTGAAATTTTTTAAAATTTTGTATAGAATACTTTTTTACTACCCTGTGGGTCAAAAATTCTGTCGAAATCGCTCTATCTCTTACGGTTTCTGAGATATTAGCAAATTACTCAAAAGTAGTACTGAAAATACACAATGAAGTACCTAAATGGCTATTACTCATGTACTGACAAAACTATCAGTCCCAAATGCAATACCAAGCGAGCTATGGACATAACAGTCTTGTATTCAAAATTGTAGTAAAATATCTTTAATTATTTTGGCTTAAATGCACGGAAACCAATGGGTACTGAAAATAGCTGTACTTAAGTATTACTCAGTAAGCAAAAGAGGTACAACAGCCAAAAGCAATCCCAAGCAAGCTACTGACCCAATAAGCCTGCATACCAAATTTGGTGACAATAGCTCTAATACTTTTCCTTTAAATGAGCAGAAACCATGCGTGACGCCGGACATCGGACGTCGGACATCGGACGGCAGAAAAAGCAAAAATAATATATCCACCCCCCAGGGGGGTGGACATAATTAGCTATGGGTCTGAAACTTCACCATGTGAAAGCTCTTCCAAAAGTAGGTGAATTCATATTACAACCGAATACTCCTGTACTACCCTGTGGGTCAAAAATTCACTTGAAATCGCTCTATTTCTTACAGTTTTCGAGATATTTGCAGTTTTTGTATTTTGTAAAAAAACGGTCAAAGAAACACCCACAGCGGCCATCTTGTTTTTGTCCAGATATCCAGAATAATTCCCAAGGAAGCTTTGACCATGATGAACATATCCTACAAATTTGGAAAGTGTACATTGCATGCCCTTTGATATACTAGGGCAGCAAAAGTCCCTAAAAATTTGAATGAAACGGCCGTGGAAGCCATCTTGTTTTGGGAAACTAGGCCAAAAAAACTCGGGGGCAAGCTTTTGTACCATTGAACCTATCCTGCATATTTGAGGCCTCTACTGCTAATACTTCTGGCTGCAGAGGGGTAACGAGAAATCATCTACACACTGCGGCGGCGGCGGCGGCGACGGCGTACCCCCGCGAAAACCATAGTATCCACCGGATGCATCCGGTGGATACAACAAGACCACTGTCGCGGTATGTATCTCCCGCTGAGCATTACAGGGAAAGAAATACCTTTTCCGAGATATTCACACTTTTTTATTTTCCACTAAAATGCAAGATGGACTCCAAAAGTGGTGAAAATTGAAATAATTATTTGCCCTTTGCATAGGATACCCTTGTACTACCCTGTGGGTCAAAAATTTGCTCGAAATTGCTCTATCTCTTACGGTTTGTGAGATATTGGTGATTTTTCACATTTTCAATAAAAGTAGCAATAAAATTGCCATTACTCCCTTGTACATTGAGCAGCAGTTGTGAAACTTAAGTATGTTACAGTTCACAAAAAGTAGATGAACAACATATTTGAGAGAAATTTTTTAGCTGCAATACTTTTGAAGATATAAGCCATTTACCCATTATGGTTATCATTAAAAATTGACAAGTAGCTATCACTCACTTAGCTTTTGAGATACACTTCCAAACTACTGACCATGTTGTAGCTGTGGAGAAAGTAGCTGAACAACATATTGGAACAAAATACTCTAAATGCAATAGCTTGAGAGTTATATAAGCCATATAATTATATTAGGTAAAATATTGAAGAGTGTAAAAATTCATTAGGACAACTAATTTACCATATTCCAGTTATTAACTGTACCATATTCCAGTTATTATCTATTTCAGTAAGCCAACTGGAAAATTCAACTTAGTAACTTTTATATTTTAGTAACCTTCCTATATATTCTAGTCAGAACTTGTATATTTCAGTTAGCTAACTGATATATTCAAGTTAGTAATTTGTATCTTTCCGTTAGCTAACGGGTATATTCAAGTTAGTAACTTGTATATTCCAGTTAATAACGCTTTGATTCCAGTTAGCAGACTGGTATATTCAAGTCAATATTTTGTATATTCCAGTTACTAACTGATCCACTCCAGTAAGCCAAATGGTACTTTCATCATTCAATTAAGTTATTAACTTGTATATTCAAGTTAGTAACTGGTATATTCCATGTGGCTATCTGCTACTGTGGCCTAGTGGGTAACACACTCACCTAGGGACACAGAGGACTTCTGTTCAAACACAGGTGCAGGCAGATATATAGTGGCTCAGATGACCACCTAAATTGGCAGTTTTCTGTCATTGTATCCTATCCCTAGTGGCAGGCTAAAGAACCTCAAGGACATTGATAAATGGTCATCCCTGAGCTTCTGTCTTTTCAACCTACAAATTGTATCCCCGGACGAAAGTCAGGGATACCTAAGATTCAGTACGGTCACGCCGCCGCCGCCGCAGAGATTTCCTTTTGGACGCGATAACTTAAAAAATATTTTAGTTAGAACTTTCAAATTTGGTATGTGGGTATACATGGGCAATGCCACGAACGCTATTGTTTTGTGACCTTGACCTTCAATTTCAAGGTCACTGGTGGCCTCTTAAAGGTCAGATTTTGGCCATTTTTTCACTTTTTGGCCCAGTTCTCCTATACAGAAAGTCAGATCATCCTATGGCTGGTATATATAATACATATATATGTCCTCTGTAAGCATGCAGAAATTTGACCTTGAAGCTCTTCATTGAAGGTCATCCACTGACCGCCAAAGTACTTGACTGAGGGTCATTTTTGGCCTTTTTGGAGATATTTTCACACTTAATGCTGACTATATTGCATGGAAACTATTGAAAATGGCTTTGGAGGTTGAGTACATGATGGACTTCTACCATCCAGGCTTACTGGTTACAGATCTTCATTTAAGGTCATCCACTGACCGCCAAAGTACCTGACCAAGGGTCATTTTTGGCAAAATTGGAGATATTTTCACATTTAATGCTGACTACATTGCATGGAAACTATTGAAAATGGCTTTGGAGGTTGAGTACATGATGGAGTACCAGCATCCTGGCTTACCGGTTACAGATCTTCATTTAAGGTCATCCACTGACCGCCAAAGTACCTGACCGAGGTTCATTTTTGGCCCTCTATTTGTTTGTTTGTTTGTGAACAAGATAACTCCAAAACTGACAGATGGATTTTGATAAAATTTTCAGGATATGTCCAAAATGGTAAAAGGAAGATATAATTAAATTTTGGGAGTGATCCGGATCACTGTCTGGATCTTCTGGATCCATAAAATTTAATTTTTAAAGACAGATAACTCAAAAACTTATGGGTGCATTTTGATGAAATTTTCAGGAAATGTCCTTAATGGGACAAGGAACAAGTGATTAGATTTTGGGAGTGATCTGGATCACTGTCTGGATCATCCGGATCCAGGCTGCCAGATGTGTTTGTGTACAATATAGCTCAAAAACTTATGGATGGATTTTGATGAAATTTTCAGGATATGTCTGAAAAGGTAAAAGGATGAAATGGTTGAATTTTGGAAGTGATTCGGATCACTATATGGATCTTCTGGATCCACGAAATGTAATTTTTAAAGACAGATACCTCAAAAAGTTATGGATGGATTGTGATGACATTTTCAGCAAATGACCTAAATGGTACAAGGAACAAGTGATTACATTTTTGGAGTGATCTCGATCAATGTCTGGATCATCTGGATCCAGGCTGCAACATAATTTTAGGATGAATTTTGATGATATTTTTAGGATATGTTACAAATGGTAAAAGGAAGAAATGGTTCAATTTTGAGATTGATCTGGACCACTATCTGGATCTTCTGGATCCATGAAATATAATTTTTAAAGACAAATAGCTCAAAAAGTCATGGGTGGATTTTGATGAAATTTTTAGGAAATGTCCTAAATGGGACAAGGAACATGTGATTAGATTTTGGGAGTGATCTGGATCATCTGGATCCAGGCTGCCAGATGTGTTTGTGTACAAGATAAATCAAAAACTTAGGGACGGATTTTGAGGAAATTTTCAGGATATGTCTGAAAAGGTAAAAAGATGAAATGATTGAATTTTGGAAGTGATCCGGATCACTATATGGATCTTCTGGATCCATGAAATGTAATTTTTAAAGACAGATACCGCAAAAAGTTATGGATGGATTGTTTTGGCAAATGGCCTAAATGGTACAAGAAACAAGTGATTAAATCTTTGGAGTGATCTGGATCACTGTCTGGATCATCTGGATCCAGGCTGCCACATAATCTTGGGATGGACTTTGATATTTTTAGGATATGTTACAAATGGTAAAAGGAAGAAGTGGTAAAAGGAAGAAATGATTCAATTTTGCGAGTGATCTGGACCACTATCTGGATCTTCTGGATCCAAGAAATGTAATTTTTAAAGACAAATAGCTCAAAAGGTCATGGATGGATTTTTATGAAATTTTCAGGAAATGTCTTAAATGGGACAAAGAACAAGTGATTAGTTTTTGGGACCAATCTGGATCACTGTCTGGATCATGTGGATCCAGGCTGCCAGATGTGTTTGTGCACAAGATAACTAAAAAACGAATGGACGGATTTTGATGAAATTTTTAGAATATGTCTGAAAAGGTAAAAGGATGAAATGATTGAATTTTGGAAGTGATCCGGACCACTATATCGATCTTCTGGATCCATGAAATGTAATTTTTAAAGACAGATATAACTGAAAGAACTAGTGATTAGCTTTGGGGAGTAATCTGGTACTATGGAGAATCCTGACCTGGTGCTCCAGGAAGACCGACATATTCACGCCTTAACTATGTCCCATCCGGGGATACACTGCGTCGAGACGCAATCTCTAGTTAAGATATGGCCTGGAAAAGATTTCAAGGGTCACGGTCACTACGGCAAGGTCAGATGTGAAATCAAATTCACATTATGGCCTTGCACACCTACACCCTCTAACCAATTTCCCAACCAAGTATCAACTTCCTATGCTGTACAGTTTCCGAGATATAACCCAGACAATATTTTAACAGTCAAGGTCACTACCAAAAGGTCAAAAGTCAACTCAAGGTCACATCATGACATTGCACACCTACACTCCCTAACTAATGTGCACACCAACATCAACTTCCTACACCTCACGGTTTCAGATATATGGTCCAAACAATTTTTTTTTCAATCTTACAGCAAGGTCAAAGGTGAAATCATGGTCACACTATGATGCTGCTCACCTATACCCTCAACCAATGTTCCTATTAGGTATCAACCTTCTACACCCTATGGATTCCGAAATATAGCCCACACAAGATTTTAAAGATCAAGGTCACTACAGCAAAGTCAAAGGTCAACTCAAATTCACACCATGATTCACACCCCTAATTGAGGACCCTACCAAGAAGCAACTTTCTATGCCTTACAGTTTATGAGACATAGCCCGGAAAAGATTTTCAAACTAAAGGTTACTATGGCAAGGTCAAAGGTTAAATCGAGGTCACACTATGATGTTGCACACGTACACTTACACTTTTTACCTTGCTGTAATGATCTTGACCTTTAAAATCTTGTCCAACTATATCTCACTGTAAGGTGAGAAACTGTAAGGTGTATGAAGTTAATACTTGGTTGCGACATTGGTTGGGGGTGTAGGTGTGGAAGGTCATCATGTGACCTTGATTTGACCTTTGACCTTTCTGTAGTAACCTCGACCTATAACATCTTGTCTCGGCTACGTCTCAGGAACCACTACTTATAGGAATTTGGTTAGAATGTGCAGCCTTGTAGGTGTGTAACCTTGATTGACCTTTTACCTTCTCATAGGGACTTTGTCCTTATGGGCATCTCTTAGGCTATTTTTAGGATACTGTGCAGAAATGAAAAACCTTGGGAGGAGGATGATTCCAGTAATGTATGCAGTGAAGGATGCTTAATATTACATATCCTTAGTGGGTGATGGGAGAGAAGAGGAGGATCTCTGCCATGTACGCAGTGGGGGACTCTCAGTGACACATGTCCCCAGTGGGGGATGGGAGAGGAGAGGAGGATCTCTGGCATGTACACAGTGGGGGACACTGACTGACATAAGTTCCCAGTGGGGGATGGTGGAGGAGAGGAGGAGCTCTGACATGTACGAAGTGGGGGACGCTTAGTGACACATGTCCCCAGTGGGTGATGGGAGAGGAGAGGAGGATCTCTGCCATGTACGCAGTGGGGAACGCTCAGTGACACATGTCCCCAGTGGGGGATGGGGGAGGAGAGGAGGATCTCTGCCATGTATGCAGTGGGGAACACTCACTGACATATGTTCCCAGTGGGGGATGGGAGAGGAGAGGAGGATCTGTGCCATGTACTCAGTGGGGGACACTCACATATGTTCCCAGTGGGGGGTGGTAGAGGAGAGGAGGATCTCTGGGATGTATGCAGTGGGGGATGCTCAGTGACACATGTCCCCAGTGGGGGATGGGAGAGGAGAGGAGGATCTGTGTCATGTACACAGTGGGGGACACTCACTCACATATGTTCCCAGTGGGGATGGTGGAGGAGAGGAGGAGCTCTGGCATGTATGCAGTGGGGGACGCTCAGTGACACATGTCCCCAGTGGGGGATGGGAGAGGAGAGGAGGATCTGTGTCATGTACACAGTGGGGGACACTCACACATGTCCCCAGTGGGTGATGGGGAAGGTGGGGAGGATCTCAGCCATGTACGCAGTGGAGGACGCTCAGTGATACATGTCCCCAGTGGGGGATGGGAGAGGAGGAGGATCTCTGCCATGTACACCAGTGAGGGATGCTCAGTGACACGTCCTCAGTGGGGGATGGGAGAGGAAAGGAGGATCTCAGCCATGTACGCAGTGGGGGATGCTCAGTGACACATGTCCTCAGTGGGGGATGGGACAGGAAAGGAGGATCTCAGCCATGTACGCAGTGGGGGACGCTCAGTGACACATGTCCCTAGTGGGGGATGGGGGAGGAGAGGAGGATCTCTGTCATGTATGCAGTGGGTGACGCTCAGTGACACATGTCCCCAGTGGGGGAGGTGAGGAGGATCTCTGCCATGTATGCAGTGGGTGACGCTCAGTGACACATGTCCCCAGTGGGGGAGGTGAGGAGGATCTCTGGCATGTATGCAGTGGGGGATGCTCAGTGACACATGTTCCCAGTGGGCGATGGGGGAGGAGAGGTGAATCTCCGCCATGTACGCAGTGGGGGATGCTCAGTGACACATGTCCCCAGTGGGGGATGGGAAAGGAGAGGAGGATCTCTGGCATGTACACAGTGGGGGACACTGACTGACATAAGTTCCCAGTGGGGGATGGTGGAGGAGAGGAGGAGCTCTGGCATGTACGAAGTGGGGGACGCTCAGTGACACATGTCCCCAGTGGGGGATGGGAGAGGAGAGGAGGATCTCTGCCATGTACGCAGTGGGGGACGCTCAGTGACACATGTCCCCAGTGGGGGATGGGGAGGAGAGGAGGATCTCTGCCATGTATGCAGTGGGGAACACTCACTGACATACGTTCCCAGTGGGGGATGGTAGAGGAGAGGAGGATCTCTGGCATGTATGCAGTGGGGGATGCTCAGTGACATATGTCCCCAGTGGGGGATGGGAGAGGAGGATCTGTGTCATGTACGCAGTGGGGGACACTCACTCACCTATGTTCCCAGTGGGGGATGGTGGAGGAGAAGAGGAGCTCTGGCATGTACGCAGTGGGGGACGCTCAGTGACACGTCCCCAGTGGGGGATGGGGGAGGAGAGGAGGATCTCAGCCATGTACGCAGAGGGGGACGCTCAGTGATACATGTCCCCAGTGGGGGATGGGAGAGGAGAGGAGGATCTCTGCCATGTACACCAGTGAGGGATGCTCAGTGACACATGTCCTCAGTGGGGGATGGCAGAGGAAAGCAGGATCTCAGCCATGTATGCAGTGGGGGACGCTCAGTGACACATGCCCTCAGTGGGGGATGGGAGAGGAAAGGAGGATCTCAGTCATGTACGCAGTGAGGGACGCTCAGTGACACATGTCCCTAGTGGGGGATGGGGGAGGAGAGGATCTCAGTCATGTACGCAGTGAGGGACGCTCAGTGACACATGTCCCTAGTGGGCGATGGGGGAGGAGAGGAGGATCTCTGCCATGTACAAAGTGGGGGATGCTCAGTGACACATGTCCCCAGTGGGGATGGGAGAGGAGACCAAATTTGTTACTATTTTTTCTGAATGATTAGTTTGTGTTCCATAATGTTATACTCGTATTATGTGATAAATAAAAGCTAACACTTCAGTGATCTATTTTTTCTCTTCAAATAGTGATTTCTCTTTCAGGCATCTCCCATTACGGACATAACGTGGTGGGGGACGTCCCCCACTACATACATTAGTGAGTGGAATCGCCTCAATTTATAATAAGCTTAATAATCGATCATTGGAAAACGTCAGTGGCCGACCGCGATTCTACACTGTCACCGACGATTAATAAACTTGGGGGGTTACCCCCCCGGGAAAGAAATAAATTTTTGGTAAAAATATAATGCATTTCCTGTAAATTTAACACCACTCTCAAAAAATTGGCGTGACCATTTTTAACAATAAAAAATGTACCCTGGTGACTGTGAACATGTGGATCACTTAGCGTTTCAACAAAATACATCATCTCAAAGCATATAAAGCATTTTTGTCAGGATTTTGTTTCACCGTTTATACACATAAGTGGGCAGAATTGACGGTATGGCGAAATTAACGCCACCTTTGTAAAAGTGGATTGACAGGACTTTTTTGAAAAGTGATTTAGGTTTTCTTAATTGAAGCTTAAGGTCACCTTAAGTATCCCAATATAATTTCCCCATCCCTGCAGTACAATTAAAAATAAAGAAGGAAAAACAACTCCAAAGCTAAAGAAATTATTCAATGGAGATCGTAATCCGGCAGCAGCGATCAGTCAAACCAATGTGAAAACAAGTAAGCACTCCTGAGAGCTGATTCATACAGAACATTATAAAGACCGGAAGTGCGCAGTCAACGAAAATCCGTCTGTGCGCATAGAATTAGCACGGAGTAAAACCTCCAATAACGGCCCGCTCAGAAACGGAAGTGTTGTTTCGATTGCTCGATTGTGTGTCGGTAGTAAGATTGTCTACTTTTACGAGAGCGATCATGCATTCAAAACAATATGGCGGCGTCCTTGTTCGTTTCACCTCATCAAAATAAAGGCATGTTTCTTGAAACCAGATAGGCCGATCTTTATAATAGTAATAAATACCTCATGCTCGGGCGTTGGCGCTCTGGCATTATTTGGAATTTTTGCCGGGCGTATATCCTGTAACAAACGCCCGAGCATGAGGTATTTATTACTACAATATGAGAAGCTGCAAGTCTGTCACCCTTATTATCGCCCATATTACAATGAAAATACACCAAAAAATAGAACATGGCAACCATCATAAAGAGCACAAAAATATACCTTGTGTACCAATTAATAACTAGACAAAAGTTTTTGTACACAAAAACAAAGCGTCCCTACAGCTTTTAAGCTTTATATAAAATGCTAAAGGACTAATGTGAAGAGGTAAATGTTATTGGTGAAGAGAAATTTTCGTGAAAAGGACCATGTTAGGATCACAAGAGTGACCTTAAAACGAAAAAAACACTCAGTGCCTATGAACGGGTTCTGTATCAGCTGACTGTGTGTTTTCAGCTGCAAAGAAGAAGAAGCACTTTAAAGTTTGGCTGTGCTTGTTTGACCTTGAAGGAGAGGCCCAAGGTCAAATCTGACCACATCAAAAGATTTCAAGGCCATCATTTCCTATATGTAGGTATACCATCCCAAACCTCTAGGACCAATAATAAATGAGTTATAAGCACTTTAAAGTTTGCCTATCCTCGTTGGACCTTGAAGGAGAGGCCTAAGATCAAATCCGACCACACCAGAAGATTCCCAGCACATGATTTCCTACATGTTGGTTTACCATCCCAAACCTGTAGGACCAATAATAAGTGAGTTATAAGCACTTTTAAGTTTGGCTATGCTCGTTTGACCTTGAAGGAGAGGGCCAAGGTCAAATTCGACCACAGCAAAAGATTACCAGCCCTTAATTTCTACATGTTGGTTTACCATCCCAAACCTCTAGGACCAATCATAAGCGAGTTATAAGCACTTTAAAGTTTGGTTATGCTCATTTGACCTTGAAGGAGAGGCCCCAAGGTCAAATCTGACCACACCAGAAGATTCCCAGCACATGATTTCCTACAGGTTGGTTTACCATCCCAAAGCTCTAGGACCAATAATAAGCCACTTATAAGCACTTTTATGTTTGGCTATCCTTGTTTCACCTTGAAGAAGAGGCCCAAGGTCAAATCTGACAACACCAAAAGATTCCCAGCCCATGATTTTCTATATGTTAGTATACCATCACAAACCTCTAGGACCAATAATAAGCAAGTCATAACCACTTTTATGTTTGGCTATACTCATTTGACCTTGAACGAGGGGCACAAGGTCAAATCTGACCACACCAGAAGATTCCCAGCACATGATTTCCTACATGTTGGTATACCATCCCAATCCTCTAGGACCAATAATAAGCGAGTTATAAGCACTTTTAAGTTTGGCTATGCTTGTTTGACATTGAACGAGGGGCCCAAGGTCAAATCAGACCACACCAGAAGATTCCCAGCCCATGATTTCCTACATGTTGGTTTACCATCCCAAACCTCTAGGACCAATAATAAATCAGTTATAAGTACTTTTATGTTTAGCTATCCTCTTTTGACCTTGAAGAGGAAGCCCAAGGTCAAATCTGACCACACCAAAAGATTCCGAGCCCATGATTTCTTACATGTTGGTATCCCATCACAAACCTCTAGGACCAATAATAAGCGAGTTATAAGCACTTTTAAGTTTGTCTATCCTCGTTTGACCTTGAACAAGGGGCCCAAGGTCAAATCCGACCACACCCAAAGATTCCCAGGCCATGATTTCCTACATGTTGGTTTACCATCCCAAAGCTCTAGGACCAATAATAAGTGAGTTATAAGCACTTTTATGTTTGGCTATCCTCTTTTGACCTTGAAGAAGAGACCCAAGGTCAAATCTGACCACACCCAAAGATTCCCAGCCCATGATTTCCTACATGTTGGTATACCATCACAACCCTGTAGAACCAATAATAAGCGAGTTATAAGCACTTTTAAGTTTGGCTATGCTCGTTTGACCTTGAACGAGGGGCCCAACGTCAAATCCGACCACACCAGAAGATTCCCAGGCCATGATCTCCTACATGTTGGTTTACCATCCCAAACCTGTAGGACAAATAAGAAGCGAGTTATAAGCACTTTTATGTTTGGCTATCCTCGTTTGACCTTGAAGAAGAAGCCCAAGGTCAAATCTGACAACACCAAGAGATTCCCAGCCCATGATTTTCTATATGTTAGTATACCATCCCAAACCTGTAGGACCAAAAATAAGCAAGTCATAAGCACTTTTAAGTTTGGCTATACTCGTTTGACCTTGAACGAGGGGCACAAGGTCAAATCAGACCACACCAGAAAATTCCCAGCACATGATTTCCTGTATGTTGGTATACCATCCCAATCCTCTAGGATCAATAATAAGCGAGTTATAAGCACTTTTAAGTTTGGTTATGCTCATTTGACCTTGAAGGAGAGGCCCAAGTTCAAATCTGACCACACCAGAAGATTCCCAGCACATGATTTCCTACATGTTGGTTTACCATCCCAAAGCTGTAGGACCAATAATAAGCGAGTTACAAGCACTTTTATGTTTGCCTATACTCGTTTGACCTTGAACGAGGGGCCCAAGGTCAAATCTGACCACACCAGATGATTCCCAGCACATGATTTCCTATATGCTGGTATACCATTCCAAACCTCTAGGACCAATAATAAGCGAGTTATAAGCACTTTAAACTTTGCCTATCCTCTTTTGATCTTTCACGAGGGGCCCCAGGTCAAATCTGACCACACCAGAAGATTTCCAGCACCTGATTTCCTATATGTTGGTACACCATCCCAAACCTCTAGGACCAATAATAAGCGAGTTCAAGGCTTAATCGTAGTAAATTTTTTATGAACTCATAATCAATCGCCCGTCAATCGCTCAATTATGGCCCGATTGATCCCAATATCGATTGGCGCCTAGATTCCTCTGTCAGAAATGTGCCTGATTGGCTCCTTAAGATACAGAAATTCAACAAGCAACACATACAATGCATTCAAATGTTTAAAGTTACGGGATATAACAAAATTCAAAACATGTACTCATATTTTCAAAGCTCATAGGAATTTGCTACCACCTAAACTAATGGAATGATATAGATATGTCAAGCATGTTCATAACTATAATACAAGGAACTGTGGAAACATTTATCAAAATATCCCCAAAACTTTCCAAAAAAGTAGATGTCCTAGTATTATAGGGGTTAAACTGTACAATCAAATTCCATCACATGTAAGATTGTTGCCATCTATAATAAGCTTCAAAAAGAGATTAAAAGAAGAATTCCTCACTAAATATAAAAAACCATTGCCTATCTAACAAATTATGGTATGACAAATGGAAGTTACGGATCTGTGTACTAAATCTGTGTGTATCTTAATCTATATTTTTACCATTAAGTACTTTGTCAAGTATGTTAAAATTTAATTAACAGACAAACAGTTCAAATTAGCATATTCATTGATAAATAGCTTCTTTGTGTCATAAATCAAAATCTATTTTATCTGCTGTATTTCTTTCTTGACTTTCTGTTGTCAGTTATGTCCAAGTTAAGTAATATTTACTAATAAGTTCATTTGAACTTCAGGCATTTCTGTTTAGTATTTATTGTATGTTCTTAACTTTATGTTGTCAGTTCTCTCCAAATTTAGGGATGTCTAGTTATAAGTTCATTTGAACTTCTGACATTTACTTTCAGCATTTATTTTAAAATGTTGTATTATTTCATTGTAATGTAATGCTGAATAAAGATCTATCTATCTATCTATGTATTCCTCCATAATAGTAAAACACCCGACACCATGTTTGTATACATAGTTCTTCACAATGTGTGTGGTTTTATTGCTGTTTACCTTTATAAAAGGATCTAAGAGTTCAAGAGGAAATTATTCCCATAAACTGATACATTTGTTGTGTTTTTAACATCTGCATTTTCCAACTATCTTAGTCTTTCCCAAAGTCTCAATTTATAACTATATACCTCGAAGCAGGACCCAAGTCCAGCTTATGGTTTCCCTTAGGTTGGTTTCATATTGCAAACCTTAGGACCAATAATACGTGAGTTATAACCACTTTTAAATTTGTCATTACAGGTTAGAATGTTTGGTCAAGGTTACTGTAAATATAAACCACCAGCAATTAACCTTACTTATTTCAAAAACAGTTCTACAGCTTGAAAAATGCAACAATTATAATATTGTAGGTCATTGTTTTCCTTAACAAAAATATGTGTCCGGTGTATAAAAAAACAAATTATCTGAAAGCTATGTCATATGTAGATAATGTCAGTACAGTAGTGAGTAGCACACCATATTATTTCTACAATGTTCTGTGACATATTACAGGAAATAAAATGAGTATGATGCAATGTATATTATTATAGGGACTTGTTAAATATGATGCCCATCTTGGCCACATCGATTACCAATATTCCATCAGACAATGCCACAAAGTAATCTGATATTAAAAAGGTGATTAAAATGTTAATTTCAACAGAAACAATCTGTGCACCTGAACAAGGCTACATGATTGTTTTCATCCTTGAAGTATACAACAGTGTCTTTTCTCTAAATTCTCATTGAGTGAGTTAGCCTTGCTTAAGGCTCAAATTTGTACCATATGTTTTCATACTTGTACACAGATATTTGGTATTCATAAAGCACTCATGCATGTTTTGAGATATAAACTGAGCAGACATATCATGTGTAAAATCCAGTACATGTTAATTGTAAGAATACATTATGCAAAATGACCATGTTTTCTGTATATTTTCTCTTAATTACTAGGGTACTTGAGCCTTAAGCAAGGCTATGAGTGAGTGTAAAGAAAAGGTTGAATCTACTATTAAGGTGGCATGGATCTGTATACTTTTTGAAAAGAGCAGTAAATCAGACATTTACAACTGTAGCAACTTACTATCCTAATATATATCATTAGAACATAATTCAGTGGTAATTCACTTCAAAATATGGTAAACTGAGTGAAGTTTCTGTTTGTTGGATTAATGAAGGGGAAAGATTATAAATTCCTTTTTACAAATATAAAAGAAAGAGAACAAAGTAATATATAGAGTTGTTGTACTCTACAGGAAAAAATATATGTAACTTTAGTCAAAAGCAAGAGGTTGCAAAGTAAATACACTTGTCACAGATATGAAGGCCAACTGCAAAACATTTCAAAATCACAAATGAAAAAAAAATTGCAAACCATGAACTCCTATAGGTTGGTTAATATCCAAAACTTCTAGGACCACTAATAAGCGACTCATAAGCAAGTTATAAGCACTTTTAAGTTTGCCTATCCTCATTTGACCTTGAAGGAGGGTCCCAAGGTCAAATCCGAACCCAAGAAAAGATTCCAAATCCATGATTTCCTACATCTTGGTTTACCATCCCAAACCTCTAGGACCAATAATAAGTGCTTTATAAGCACTTCTAAGTTTGCCTATCCTCATTTGACCTTGAAGGAGAGGCCCAAGGTCAAATCCGACCACACTAAAATATTAACAGCCCATGATTTCCTGCATGTTGGTTTACCGTCCCATACCTCTAGGACCAATAATAAGCGAGTTATAAGCACTTTTAACTTTGACTACCCTCGCTTGACCTTGAAGGGGGCCCCAAGGTCAAATCCGACCACAGCATAAGATTCCCTGCCCATGATTTCGTACATGTTGGTTTACCACCTCAAACCTTTAGGACAAATAATAAGTGAGTTATTCACTTTTAAGTTTGGCTATGCTCGTTTGACCTTGAAGGAGAGGCCCAAGGTCAAATCCGACCACACCAGAAGGTTCCCAGCCAATGATTTCCTATATATTGGTATACCATCCCAAAGCTCTAGGACCAATAATAAGTGAGTTATAAGCATTTTTATGTTTGGGTATCCTCGTTTGACCTTGAAGGAGAGGCCCAAGATTAAATCCGACCACACCAGAAGATTCCCAGCACATGATTTCCTATATGTTGGTATACCATCCCAAACCTCTAGGACTAATAATAAGCGAGTTATAAGCACTTTTAAGTTTGCCTATCCTCGTTTGACCTTGAACAAGGGGCACAAGGTCAAATCTAACCACACCAGAGGATTCCCTGCACATGATTTCCTATATGTTGGTATACCATCACAAACCTCTAGGACCAATAATAAGCGCGGTATAAGCACTTTTAGGTTTGGCTATCCTCATGTGACCTTGAAGGAGGGGCCCAAGGTCAAATCTGACCACACCAGAAGATTCCCAGCCCATTATTTCCTATATGTTGGTATACCATCACAAACCTCTAGGACCAATAATAAGCGAGTTATAAGCACTTTTAAGTTTGGCTATCCTCGTTTGACCTTGAGGGAGAGGCCCAACGTCAAATCTAACCACACCAAAAGATTCCCTGCCCATGATTTCCTATATGTTGGTATACCATCCCAAACCTCTAGGGCCAATAATAAGCAAGTTATAAGCACTTTTAAGTTTGACTATGCTCGTTTGACCTTGAAGGGGGGGGGGGGGGGGGCCAAGGTCAAATCTAACCACACCAGAGGATTCCCTGCACATGATTTCCTATATGTTGGTATACCATCACAAACCTCTAGGACCAATAATAAGCGCGGTATAAGCACTTTTAGGTTTGGCTATCCTCATGTGACCTTGAAGGAGGGGCCCAAGGTCAAATCTGACCACACCAGAAGATTCCCAGCCCATTATTTCCTATATGTTGGTATACCATCACAAACCTCTAGGACCAATAATGAGCGAGTTATAAGCACTTTTAAGTTTGGCTATCCTCGTTTGACCTTGAGGGAGAGGCCCAAGGTCAAATGCGACCACACCAGAAGATTCCCAGCCCATGATTTCCTATATGTTGGTATACCATCCCAATCCTCTACGACCAATAATAAGCGAGTTATAAGCACTTTTAAGTTTGGCTATGCTCGTTTGACCTTGAAGGGGGGCCCCAAGATCAAATGCGACCACACCAGAAGATTCCCAGCACGATTTCCTATATGTTGGTATACCATCACAAACCTCTAGGACCAATAATAAGCGAGTTATAAGCACTTTTAAGTTTGGCTATGCTCTTTTGACCTTGAACGAGGGGCCCAAGGTCAAATGCGACCACACCAGAAGATTCCCAGCCCATGATTTCCTATATGTTGGTATACCATCCCAAATCTCTAGGACCAATAATAAGCGAGTTATAAGCACTTTTAAGTTTGGCTATGCTCGTTCGACCTTGAAGGGGGGGCCCAAGGTCAAATGCGACCACACCAGAAGATTCCCAGCCCATGATTTCCTACATGTCGGTATACCATCCCAATCCTCTACGACCAATAATAAGCGAGTTATAAGCACCTTTAAGTTTGGCTATGCTCGTTTGACCTTGAAGGGGGGCCCCAAGGTCAAATGCGACCACACCAGAAGATTCCCAGCACGATTTCCTATATGTTGGTATACCATCACAAACCTCTGGGACCAATAATAAGCGAGTTATAAGCACTTTTAAGTTTGGCTATGCTCTTTTGACCTTGAACGAGGGGCCCAAGGTCAAATGCGACCACACCAGAAGATTCCCAGCCCATGATTTCCTATATGTTGGTATACCATCCCAAATCTCTAGGACCAATAATAAGCGAGTTATAAGCACTTTTAAGTTTGGCTATGCTCGTTCGACCTTGAAGGAGAGGCCCAAGGTCAAATCCGACCACACCAGAAGGTTCCCAGCCCATGATTTCCTATATATTGGTATACCATCCCAAAGCTCTAGGACCAATAATAAGTGAGTTATAAGCATTTTTATGTTTGGGTATCCTCGTTTGACCTTGAAGGAGAGGCCCAAGATTAAATCCGACCACACCAGAAGATTCCCAGCACATGATTTCCTATATGTTGGTATACCATCCCAAACCTCTAGGACTAATAATAAGCGAGTTATAAGCACTTTTAAGTTTGCCTATCCTCGTTTGACCTTGAACAAGGGGCACAAGGTCAAATCTAACCACACCAGAGGATTCCCTGCACATGATTTCCTATATGTTGGTATACCATCACAAACCTCTAGGACCAATAATAAGCGCGGTATAAGCACTTTTAGGTTTGGCTATCCTCATGTGACCTTGAAGGAGGGGCCCAAGGTCAAATCTGACCACACCAGAAGATTCCCAGCCCATTATTTCCTATATGTTGGTATACCATCACAAACCTCTAGGACCAATAATAAGCGAGTTATAAGCACTTTTAAGTTTGGCTATCCTCGTTTGACCTTGAGGGAGAGGCCCAACGTCAAATCTAACCACACCAAAAGATTCCCTGCCCATGATTTCCTATATGTTGGTATACCATCCCAAACCTCTAGGGCCAATAATAAGCGAGTTATAAGCACTTTTAAGTTTGACTATGCTCGTTTGACCTTGAAGGGGGGGGGGGGCCCAAGGTCAAATGCGACCACACCAGAAGATTCCCAGCACGATTTCCTATATGTTGGTATACCATCACAAACCTCTAGGACCAATAATAAGCGAGTTATAAGCACTTTTAAGTTTGGCTATGCTCTTTGACCTTGAACAAGGGGCCCAAGGTCAAATGCGACCACACCAGAAGATTCCCAGCCCATGATTTCGTATATGTCGGTATACCATCCCAAATCTCTAGGACCAATAATGAGCGAGTTATAAGCACTTTTAAGTTTGGCTATGCTCGTTCGACCTTGAAGGGGGGGCCCAAGGTCAAATGCGACCACACCAGAAGATTCCCAGCCCATGATTTCCTATATGTTGGTATACCATCCCAATCCTCTACGACCAATAATAAGCGAGTTATAAGCACTTTTAAGTTTGGCTATGCTCGTTTGACCTTGAAGGGGGGCCCCAAGATCAAATGCGACCACACCAGAAGATTCCCAGCACGATTTCCTATATGTTGGTATACCATCACAAACCTCTAGGACCAATAATAAGCGAGTTATAAGCACTTTTAAGTTTGGCTATGCTCTTTTGACCTTGAACGAGGGGCCCAAGGTCAAATGCGACCACACCAGAAGATTCCCAGCCCATGATTTCCTATATGTTGGTATACCATCCCAAATCTCTAGGACCAATAATAAGCGAGTTATAAGCACTTTTAAGTTTGGCTATGCTCGTTCGACCTTGAAGGGGGGGCCCAAGGTCAAATGCGACCACACCAGAAGATTCCCAGCCCATGATTTCCTACATGTCGGTATACCATCCCAATCCTCTACGACCAATAATAAGCGAGTTATAAGCACTTTTAAGTTTGGCTATGCTCGTTTGACCTTGAAGGGGGGCCCCAAGATCAAATGCGACCACACCAGAAGATTCCCAGCACGATTTCCTATATGTTGGTATACCATCACAAACCTCTAGGACCAATAATAAGCGAGTTATAAGCACTTTTAAGTTTGGCTATGCTCTTTTGACCTTGAACGAGGGGCCCAAGGTCAAATGCGACCACACCAGAAGATTCCCAGCCCATGATTTCCTATATGTTGGTATACCATCCCAAATCTCTAGGACCAATAATAAGCGAGTTATAAGCACTTTTAAGTTTGGCTATGCTCGTTCGACCTTGAAGGGGGGGCCCAAGGTCAAATGCGACCACACCAGAAGATTCCCAGCCCATGATTTCCTACATGTCGGTATACCATCCCAATCCTCTACGACCAATAATAAGCGAGTTATAAGCACCTTTAAGTTTGGCTATGCTCGTTTGACCTTGAAGGGGGGCCCCAAGGTCAAATGCGACCACACCAGAAGATTCCCAGCACGATTTCCTATATGTTGGTATACCATCACAAACCTCTGGGACCAATAATAAGCGAGTTATAAGCACTTTTAAGTTTGGCTATGCTCTTTTGACCTTGAACGAGGGGCCCAAGGTCAAATGCGACCACACCAGAAGATTCCCAGCCCATGATTTCCTATATGTTGGTATACCATCCCAAATCTCTAGGACCAATAATAAGCGAGTTATAAGCACTTTTAAGTTTGGCTATGCTCGTTCGACCTTGAAGGGGGGGGGGGGGGGGGGCCCAAGGTAAAATGCGACCACACCAGAAGATTCCCAGCACATGATTTCCTATATGTTGGTATACCATCCCAAACCTCTAGGACCAATAATAAGCGAGTTATAAGCACTTTTCAGTTTGGCTATCCTCGTTTGACCTTGAAGGAGAAACCCAAGGTCAAATCTAACAACACCAAAAGATTCCCAGCCCATGATTTCCTATATGTTGGTATACCATCCCAATCCTGTACGACCAATAATAAGCGAGTTATAAACATTTTTATGTTTGGCTATGCTCGTTTGACCTTGAAGGAGAGGCCCGAGGTCAAATCTGACCACACCAGATGATTCCCAGCACATGATTTCCTATATGTCGGTATACCATCACAAACCTGTAGGACCAATAATAAGCGAGTTATAAGCACTTTTAAGTTTGGCTATCCTCGTTTGACCTTGAAGGGGGGGCCCAAGGTCAAATGCGACCACACCAGAAGATTCCCAGCACATGATTTCCTATATGTTGGTATACCATCACAAACCTCTAGGACCAATAATAAGCGAGTTATAAGCACTTTTAAGTTTGGCTATGCTCTTTTGACCTTGAACGAGGGGCCCAAGGTCAAATCCGACCACACCAGAAGATTCCCAGCCCATGATTTCCTATATGTTGGTATACCATCCCAAACCTCTAGGACCAATAATAAGCGAGTTATAAGAACTTTTAAGTTTGGGTATGCTCGTTTGACCTTGAAGGGGGGGCCCAAGGTCAAATGCGACCACAGCAGAAGATTCCCAGGACATGATTTCCTATATGTTGGTATACCATCACAAACCTCTAGGACCAATAATAAGCGAGTTATAAGCACTTTTAAGTTTGGCTATGCTCTTTTGACCTTGAACGAGGGGCCCAAGGTCAAATCCGACCACACCAGAAGATTCCCAGCCCATGATTTCCTATATGTTGGTATACCATCCCAAACCTCTAGGACCAATAATAAGCGAGTTATAAGAACTTTTAAGTTTGGGTATGCTCGTTTGACCTTGAAGGGGGGGCCCAAGGTCAAATGCGACCACAGCAGAAGATTCCCAGGACATGATTTCCTATATGTTGGTATACCATCACAAACCTCTAGGACCAATAATAAGCGAGTTATAAGCACTTTTAAGTTTGGCTATGCTCTTTTGACCTTGAACGAGGGGCCCAAGGTCAAATCCGACCACACCAGAAGATTCCCAGCCCATGATTTCCTATATGTTGGTATACCATCCCAAACCTCTAGGACCAATAATAAGCGAGTTATAAGAACTTTTAAGTTTGGGTATGCTCGTTTGACCTTGAAGGGGGGGCCCAAGGTCAAATGCGACCACAGCAGAAGATTCCCAGGACATGATTTCCTATATGTTGGTATACCATCCCAAACCTCTAGGACCAATAACAAGCGAGTTATAAGCACTTTTCAGTTTGGCTATCCTCGTTTGACCTTGAAGGAGACGTCCAAGGTCAAATCTGACCACATCAAAAGATTCCCAGCCCATGGTTTCCTATATGTTGGTATACCATCCCAAACCTCTAGGACCAATAATAAGCGAGTTATAAGCACTTTAAACTTTGCCTATCCTCGCTTGACCTTGAACGAGGGGCCCAAGGTCAAATCTGACCACACCAGAAGATTCCCAGCACATGATTTCCTATATGTTGGTATACCATCCCAAACCTCTACAACCAATAATAAGCGAGTTCAAGGCTTAATCTTAGCAAAATTTTTATGAACTTATAATCAATCGCCCGTCAATCGGTCAATTATGGCCCGACTGATCCCAATATCGACTGGCGCCTAGATTCTTCCCCCAGGAATGTGCATACCAAATTTGGTTGACCCACACCCAGTACTTTCTGAGGAAATCTAGTGAAAAGGAAGTAAATTTTTTTTTGAATTTTTGATAATGTGACCTTGATAAAGGTCAAAGGTCAAATTTATGCCTGTCAAAAAATTTCCCCACGCCTATAGAAGAACACTGCCACATATCATTTGGATAGGCCTAATAACAAGGGAGATATTCAAGGGAGACGATAATGCGGCGGCGGCGGCGGCGGCTGACTGAAAACCGGGGGTGAAACCAATAAGCGTCCCCTTTTCAAGGGACGCTTAATTATCTGATACACATTTTAGAACAACTCTGCAATATTTCCCAGGATATTTATTCATATTCCACCATATTTGAGTATATAAAACTAGAACAGGAAGTATTTTTCCCTCCCAATCCCACAATCCATCAGAGGTGACATCACGATTCCCAGTATTCTCGGATACCAGTCATATGTCATATGTAAACATAAACATCCTTGTGGTGGATAGGAAATAGCACTTACGAGTGAGACAAGGGACAGTGGACGAAGAACGGCGGATGCCGGAAAAAGCAAAAATAATTCAAAACCTAAGTGAAAGCACCAAGTTCATTGTTATTGTAATGAAACACAAAACAAATGACATACTTTTTCAAGTATTATCATATGTGCAGTTTCAAGAGGAGAGTTGAAGGCCGACTCGGTCACATGTGGCTCCTAAGCCTGTTTTCAATATATTCAAATAAAATAATATTTTTATATCAGTCATTCAAGATTGTGTTAATCTTATATATTACTAGATGTGTGTGTGTTGATAACAAATTTAACTGACAGACTTTACATAAGTTATAGTTGAGACTCTTGACTCACACTAGTTTCAGTTGATTAAGCTTTTGTGAAATGGACACACAAATGGACGGAATTAAACCAATTTCGAAAGGAACCTAGCTATGGTGGTGATCTATTCCCGGTCAAGTTTGAATTCGATTGGGCAAGTATTTTTAAGTTAGAGTCTGGAAACGGAAATGTTGACGGACAAAAACCGGACAAACGAACGGATATAATTACACCAATTTTAAAAGGAACCTAGCTATAATGGTGATCTGTCAAGTTTTAATTCCATTGGAAAAAGCATTTATGAGTTAAAGTCTGGAAACGAAAATGTGGATGGACAGACGGACATCGGACACATCAATCTAATAGGTGGGTTGGTTACATGCAACCTGCCTAAAAACTTGAATTTTTGAAGTTAACACAATCAGTTGAAAAACCACATAAACAAAGCACCTACATACAACATTTGAAAACTGCCATGTTACAAGGGAAATATTTCACTTTTTATACAGCTCCCTCCCCACAGCTTTCAAACATAAACAACCATGTCAGCAGAATGCTGTGATGTATGAGAATGGATTGCTTTCTCAGGGCCACGTATATCCTAGTAATAGTGCACTATAAACTGTACAGTAAAAGTTTTGTCTGGTGCACATAAATTGTTTTAATTTACATAAAAAGTTATTCTACTTGAGTAAATGGCCAATAATTACTCAAAGAATTTCTTGCACCTTTTATAAATTGGAAACCCATCTACAGGCAAAAATACAAATACAAGTACACAATAAAAGTTTTGCTTATAGTTTGTGTTTCTTGAAAAAATAGTGACAATGGACACGAAATATTCCAGGAGTAACTTGATATTAAGTTATTAAATAATACATAGATTAAAGTATGCGTATGGCTTTTCATTTGATATTCAATCCAAATGTTATCAATAACAGGTTTCAATATTTGATTATGTTTTGTAAACAATTCTTAATAAATGCTGTAATTACAAGAATTTTAATTTCTATGAGTTTGATCATGCACACATTTGTATATCACATGAAAACGTAATGACAGAACTTAAATTCTTATGGCAGAATTTGAAATTCTTTTGACAGAATTTCCAACCCATGTATTGCAGTGGTTTAGAAGAATATCAAGTTCAGTCAGCAGAATTTAGACAGAATTCACGATTCTGTTGATGAAACTTAAATTTACTGTATTTAAAATATTTTGTCCACATGCATTATGCATTACACTTAGCGCATCGGAGAGCCGATGCAAATTGTATCCACCAGAAAGAAAACTCACCAAAGACAATCAACCATTGCTTAACCTGGAAGGAGGGGTCCAAGGTGAAATCGGACTACATCAAAAGGTTCTTAGCCCATGACTTCCTATAGATTGGTGTGACATTGCAAACCTCTAGGAACAAGAATAAACTAGAGGATTGCTCGCAAAAAAAAAGATAATGTTTTTGCATAGCAAAAACAAAGCGTCCCGAAAAGGATATAAAGGTGAGTGCTAAAGTATTAAGAAAATGCTTCGTTTCTAGCCTTATACTGTTGTGGCAAGCAAAGTCAGCGCAGTCTGCTCTATGTAGCACGGTTTTCAAGATATAAGCATTTTTGTGTTTTGCAAAAAATAAAAAAATTAAAAATGTCCGCTATATTTGGCGAGACAAAAATATTTTGAAAATTGGCATGGCTACTCTGCAGAGATACCCAGCAGGTCCAAAATTTTGTTGAGTTCACTCCATATAGCACGGTTTTCGAGATATAAGCATTTTTGTGTTTTGCAAAAACTTTGAAAATTCAAAATGGCCACCATTTGTGGGGAGACAAAAATTTTTGTCAAGACCACTGCCGTGGTGTGTATCTTCCGCCGAGCATTAAAGCAGAAGAAATAGCTTTTCCGAGATATTCACAATTTTTCATTTTCGTGTGTGAAAGGTCTTCCAAAAGTAGGTGAATGAGTTATTTGAGAAAAATTGGCTATCTGCAATACTATTAAGAGATAATTCACATTTACTCATTTTGAGTGGGTGAATAATTATCTATGGGTCTGAAACTTCACCAAGTGAAAGCTCTCCCAAAAGTAGGTGAATGAGTTATTTGAGAAAAATTGGCTATCTGCAATACTTTTAGAGATAATTCGCATTTACTCATTTTGAGTAGGTGAGTAATTAGCTATGGGTCTGAAACTTCACCATGTGAAAGCTCTCCCACAAGTAGATGAATGAGTATTTGATAAAAATTGGGTATCCGCAATACTTTTACAGATAATTAGCATTTACTCATTTTGAGTAGGTGAATAAATAGCTATGGGTCTGAAACTTCACAGAGTGAAAGCTCTCCCAAAAGTAGGTGAATGAGTTATTTGAGAAAAATTGGAAAATTTAATAAGTAAATTAAATTTTTATAAGTTAATATCTTACCTAGTGGACAGATGCATTTGTCCGGCGCGCAGCCGGTCCCGCCAAACGTTAGAGAAAAACGCCTCGAGCTGGGCTCTGGCCCGGACCGGTAGTGTCCTGTTTACTCGCCAGGTGGCTGTATAGCCTCCCTGCCGGTGCACTGCGCGTGCGCGCTCATGCGTACTTCCTCCTTTTGTTTGCACCCTGTTTGAGTCCCCTGGGAATGTTTGTTGCGGGGAAGGCAGGGTGGGAATCCCTCTGTCCACTAGGTAAGATATTAACTTATAAAAATTTAATTTACTTATTAAATTTTCCATTTTATTACGTTAATATCTTACCTAGTGGACAGATGCAGAATAACTACCCATTGGATGGAGGGCAGCTAAACTCAACAGGGACTCTTGTCAGAACTCTGGGCCTCCGGCCCAAGGGTTAGGGATCCTTCCCATACCCTACACCATAGTTGGTTCCCCCCCCCCCCCTCTTTTTTGCCGTCTACCGAGCCACCTGGGCTAGGACTATAGGAGAGAGGAGGTAAGAGTTCAGTCCCAAGGATTCCGGAGGAAGCAGAACAGGATAAACTAGAAATAACTCATACCCCACACCAGCCCTTCCGGTTGAGAACTGCGCGCTGGGGTTTCAAAACAAGATAACTAAAAAAGAAGGAGCCAACTAAAACAACCCACTACTCCTTCTAAACGCTTTACACTATCTACAAGTTATCCTTTCAAGGATACCAGTTACTCACGTATGTGCTGGGCTGCGACCACTGGTCCTAAATGGTACAGGTCAGCATCAGCCCATGCTACATCCTTCAAATAAAATTGGGTGAAGGTATTGTGCGACTTCCAGTGGCAGGCTGAGAGGATCTGGTCCAAGGACACACCTCCTTGAAAAGCCTTAGAAGCTGCAAAGGCCCGCACATCATGGGCTCTGACCTGATGTAATTGTTGTGCATCCTCATTGGACAACTGATAGCACAACAAGATGGTTTGTTTAATCCAAGAAGAAATCGTAGCAGGAGCGATGTCCTTATTGAAGTTCTTCTTGAAAGACACAAAGACCAACTGTTTGCCGGAACGGAGGTCTTTGGTCTTGTCCAGGTAATAACGCAAAGCCCGAACTGGACATAAGGTTCTATCTCCTTGAGAGACTTATCCAACGTAGGGGCCAAGGCCGGAATAATTACCGGAGCTACTGAAGCAGGCCCTTCTTTAGCCAACTGATTCTTGGACAAGAAACAAGGAGAAGGGAATAAAGAAACATTAGCCCAATCTTCCTGATGTCTAATGTTCCTGTGTACCCAGGCATGAATCTCACTCCTTCTTTTGCCCGAGCCCAAAGCCAGGAGAAACACCGTTTTGAAGGTAAGATGTTTCAGAGACGCCTTTCGAAGGGGTTCAAAGGGGGACTGGGTTAATTGATGCAAGACCAGAGACAGATTCCAGCTAGGGACTCCTCGAAGACCCTTGGGTTTATCCCTATGGAAACTGTCTAGCAAGCGGGTAAGGTTTTCGTCTTTACCAAAATTAACCTTGTCACAACCAATTTTGTCGGCTATAGCAGTTATATAGCCATCTATGGTGCTAGGTTGAAGATTTTTCTCCTTGAAAAGGAATAGGAGAAATTCCGCTACCTGAGTTAAAGAAGGTGACCCGAAGTCCACCTTGTGTGACTCGCACCATTTGACAAATATGGACCACTTCGATTCATAGATGGCTCTGGTTGATTGTCTTTGAGGAGCCTCAATTCTCGGTGCCACTTCATCAGAGAATCCTTGTGCCTGTATGCTAGAGGCTCTAGGAGCCAGGCGTGGAGGTTGAGCCCTAGGAGATCTCTGTGGGGACACTGATTGAACGGTTGGGTCAGCAGGTTCTCCACGTTTGGAAGGGAGAGAGGAATCTGAACAGACATGCTGACTAGATCCCAGAACCAAGGCATGTTGGGCCACCCTGGAGCAATCAGAACCAACCTGTGAACTCCCTGATCTAGGATCTTGGACACCACCTTGCCCAAAAGAGACACAGGAGGGAACGCGTAGGCATCCATATTCTCCCAATTCAGGCTGAGAGCATCTACTCTCCATGCCTGTGGATCGGGTACTGGGGACACAAACTTGGGTAGTTTGTGATTGTACCTTGTTGCAAAGAGATCCACTCGGGGAGTGTGCCACCTGGCACATAAGTGGTCGAAGACTTCCTGCAGGAGGGACCATTCTGTCTGAATAACCTGAATGCTCCTGGACAATTTGTCTGCTATCACATTCAGCCTTCCCGGAATGTGCCTGGCCCTTAGAACTATCTGTCTGCGACTGCACCAGGAAAGCAGTCTCCAGAGGAGGGCACAAAGTGAGCCTGATCTCATACCCCCCTCCTTGTTGATGTATGAGACAACCGTTGTGTTGTCCGTGGCTATCAAAATGATCTGGCCCCAACACTGTTGCTCGAACTTCTTGAGGGCCAGAAGGACCGCCTTTAGCTCGAGAAAGTTTATGTGCAACTGGCTTTCTGAGTCCGACCAAACTCCTTTTGCCGTGTGGTCTCCTAAGTGCGCGTCCCAACCTTCGTTTGAGGCATCGGTAAACAACTGCAGAGCATGTTGCAGAGGATGAAGAGGTTGGCCGCTGAGCACATTGTTTTCGTCCAGCCACCACTGCAGATGAGGGTATAGAGATCTGGGAAGAGGAATCTCCTTCTCTAGTACCTCTGGCACATGCCAGTGATTCTTCAAGTGCCACTGAATCGGTCTCATGTGAAGGCGCCCCGAAACCACCTGTTTCTCTGTGGCTGTCAACAAACCTATGAGAGACATGAACTTTCGGACCGAACAATGGCCTCTGTTCATTAGCATCTTTATTTTTTGAGTTAGGGTTTGCCACCTCTCCTGAGTCGGCTTCACTAGACCCTTGGAGAGGTCGAAATGATAACCGACAAAGTTGAACTCCTGTTGGGGAACAAGTTCCGACTTTTGCAAATTGACTAACCATCCCAACTGCTGACACAGAGCCATCAGGGTCCGCGTTTGGTTCACACAAGCCTCCCGAAAGGGCGCTCGAAGCAACCAGTCGTCTAGGTACTGGTGGATCCTTATACCCCTGGACTGGGCCATCAATTTCACCTCCTTCACCACCTTTGTGAATTCCAAAGGAGCCGTCGCTAGGCCGAACGGCAGAGCCCTGAACTGGAAGGTTTGACCGTGCAGGTGAAACCGGAGATACTTCCTCGACCTTGGGTTGATGGGAATGTGGAAATAGGCATCGCTGAAATCTAGCGATGTGACCCATTCGCCTTTTTGAAGGGATAGCCGGATGGTCTCCGGAGTTTCCATTTTGAAGGTTTCCGAGTGGAGGAAAAGATTGAGTTTGCTCAAATCCAAGATTGGACGCCATTTGTTGTTTGGTTTGGGAACTATGAACAGCCGGTTGTAAAAGGCCAGAGAAGCCCGAACCACTACTTTTTCTACGGCCTGTTTTGTAATCAGGGACTGCAACGCCTCCTTCAAAAACTTGTTTCTGCGAGGGTTGGTGTATCCGCTGATTATCAGAGGACACCTGGTCAATGGGGGCCTCATCTTGAAAGGGAGGTTGTAACCGTCCTTCAAGATGGAGACTACCCGAGGATTTGAACCCAGGCTGAGCCACGTTTCCCAGAACCTGTGCAACCTGCATCCTACAGGAGGATTTTCTGCAACACTGTGGACATTTGGTACATGAGGGACAGAATGACAAGGAGAGACAAAAGAAGCGCTTTTGACATGTTTTATTTCTGTCTGACAAAGATCGGGACTTAGGCCTTTCTTTTGCGGCTGCCCGGGACCGACAACAATAGGAACAGGAATTACAGCAGTTCTTGAGTATACAGTCTTTGAAATGTTTTGAGAGCTGATGTTTTGACCCACTATTTTTGGAATTATTTGGTTGTGTGGGTTTGTACAATGATTGTCATTTATAATTTTTGCCACCCCGGGCATACTTGGAAAAACGGTGGTTAGTAGAACCACACCCACGGCCACGACCTCGTGACCCAAACTGTCGCCAAGGTTGTTGAGGAGCAGATGACGGCTGAACCATGGTCTTAGCCTCCTTCTTCTCATACGGTTTATAGCGATACTTGGTCTTCTGTTGGTGCTGGGGACCAACTCGAGACTGGACCGACACATGTTGTGTCTCAAACTTGTTGATATCTTGTTCCGCGACATTCAAGGCCGCGTCGGGAAATAACCCATATCCAAAAAGAGCAGCATTCCTCAGTTCATTCCAAGTGTCCATCTTCATACCGGGACGAACATGATCTAAATAAGAGTCCCGACGCATCAGAATGAAGTTCCCCAGCTGCACAAAAAGGCTATCAGCCAGGTGCTGTAGAGCTGTCCCAAGAGAGACAGATACATTCTGGTGGAAAGCACATAAATCCCTTAACTCCTTAAGTGCTTCAGACACCTCCTTGGCTGACTTGCCCTTACTGAGATGAGTCTGTAGGAAAGTTATGTGATGTGCCATCTGATCTTGAATCTCGCTAGTGCATCTGCTGAAACCAGCTGCATGGTTCACTGTGTAAGTACCCTCTCGGGCGCACCTTTCCCATCTGCGTAGTACTTCTTGCGATATGGGACGAGACACGGGACCTGTTGCGAGATATGCAGCTGGTTTGACAATTCTTGAGAATTGAGCATTTAGTTTCGCCTCAGAACCATGCCAGTTGAACAGCTTTCTACCTGGTCGCTGGGGACCATCTGTCTTTAACTTATGCATGGGATACCATTTATCCTGTGGTTTAGGGGTGCGTATGAATTGGTCAGTACGCAAACCACCAGCTTCTTGACTTCGGGAAGGGTAACCCTCAGCTACAGTCAGATTAATCCTCTCCAGCTTCTGACAGAGCCAATCGTCTGCTGGCATGGCTACTGACACCTTTGAACTTGTCTTCGGATTTTTTCCACGCCACGGATTGTTGGACTTATCCGGGTCACTGTACTCAAACTCAAAGTCTGGGATAAAGTTCCAGCCCATAAAGGCCCTGATGGAACGAACTGTTTCCCTGTAACTCATTTCTTCATTCTTTTCTGGTTTATCAGTGTCTGATTCAGAAAGTTCACCATCCTCGCTATCCAAAACATCTGGTGATGTATGATCCCTATCCACAACATCTGTTGATGTATGATCCCCAAAGAGTGGTTCGTCTGAAGCCACAGGCAAGACATCTGTTAAGGGGTGTTCAACATTGGACATATCATCTGAGCCACCAGCAGAAGCAAGGTTTCTCATAAACGGCTCCCCAGCCGGTGCAGCCGGTTCCGGACCGGTAAAAGATCCATCCACAACCGGAACCGGTTCCTTGGGTACAAAGGTGTCAGTTTGGTATGCCCTGACCGGACCGGTCATCTCCCCGACCGGTACCGGTTTAGATTGTTGAAGTGCAGTGTCAGAGGGCTTTTTCTGTACCGGACCGGTATTTTCCTCAACCGGAACCGGTTTTGCTTTGGAAGATTTATGATGAGAAGACTTGTGCTTCTTCTTTGAATCTTTCTTGCCATCTGATCCTGTACTAGCCTGTACTGCCGGAAACCGCACCGGACCGGTGGTTCGGGCAGAGGCAGGATCTATGAATGGCTGATCAGAAACCGGTGGGTTTGAAACCTGAACCGGTACTTTGGGGGTAGCAAATATATTGCCTCTTGATAAGAGTGCTTCAAAACGAGAGAATTTCTTATCTAGCTGGTCACTTAATTTGTCAAAATCTTTTTTGGAAACAAAATCTGAAGAACTCACATTATCGCTACCCCCAGGGAGGTCCTGCGCATGCGCACTGTCATCTTCAGAAATCGTCTGCTGAGCATGCGCAGTACTAGCTGGCTGTTGAGAAGAATTAACTGGAGACAGCACAGTTACATCTCGTGGTGACACTAGCAAACCCGCTTTCTTGTCCTTGCGAATTTGATACTGTGGAGTGGCCAGCATCTCACGTTGAATTGCTGTAAAATTGTCACAAATCTTGCATATCGCACCTCCCACAATGCAGGGATCTTTACCCAGACCTTTGTCTCGACAACGAGCACACTTCTCATGCATATCAAATCCAGCCATCTTATGGCCGCACGATCCCCACCTTTGTCCTGGTGAATCCATAGTTATTAAACAACACTTCTACACAAAGAATTTATCAAAATATATCCTGTAACAGATATAAAATAAAATAAAAGTTTCTCCAAAAAACAGACGACCTCTCGTCTTCGCGCCAAACAAAAGGAGGAAGTACGCATGCGCGCACACGCGCAGTGCACCGGCAGGGAGGCTATACAGCCACCTGGCGAGTAAACAGGACACTACCGGTCCGGGCCAGAGCCCAGCTCGAGGCGTTTTTCTCTAACGTTTGGCGGGACCGGCTGCGCGCCGGACAAATGCATCTGTCCACTAGGTAAGATATATTAACGTAATAAAATGGCTATCTGCAATACTTTTAGAGATAATTCACATTTACTCATTTTGAGTAGGTGAATAATTAGCTATGGGTCTGAAACTTCACCAAGTGAAAGCTCTGCCAAAAGTAGGTGAATGAGTTATTTGAGAAAAATTGGCTATCTGCAATACTTTTAGAGATAATTCGCATTTACTCATTTTGAGTAGGTGAGTAATTAGCCATGGGTCTGAAACTTCACCGAGTGAAAGCTCTCCCAAAAGTAGGTGAATGAGTTATTTGAGAAAAATTGGCTATCTGCAATACTTTTAGAGCTAATTCGCATTTACTCATTTTGAGTAGGTGAGTAATTAGGTATGGGTCTGAAACTTCACCAAGTGAAAGCTCTCCCAAAAGTAGGTGAATGAGTTATTTGAGAAAAATTGGCTATCTGCAATACTTTTACAGATAATTCGCATTTACTCATTTTGAGTAGGTGAGTAATTAGCTATGGGTCTGAAACTTCACCAAGTGAAAGCTCTGCCAAAAGTAGGTGAATGAGTTATTTGAGAAAAATTGGCTATCTGCAATACTTTTAGAGATAATTCGCATTTACTCATTTTGAGTAGGTGAGTAATTAGCTATGGGTCTGAAACTTCACCGAGTGAAAGCTCTCCCAAAAGTAGGTGAATGAGTTATTTGAGAAAAATTGGCTATCTGCAATACTTTTAGAGCTAATTCGCATTTACTCATTTTGAGTAGGTGAGTAATTAGGTATGGGTCTGAAACTTCACCAAGTGAAAGCTCTCCCAAAAGTAGGTGAATGAGTTATTTGAGAAAAATTGGCTATCTGCAATACTTTTACAGATAATTCGCATTTACTCATTTTGAGTAGGTGAGTAATTAGCTATGGGTCTGAAACTTCACCAAGTGAAAGCTCTCCCAAAAGTAGGTGAATGATTAATTTGAGAAAAACTGGCTATCTGCAATACTTTTAGAGATAATTCGCATTTACTCATTTTGAGTAGGTGAGTAATTAGCTATGGGTCTGAAACTTCACCAAGTGAAAGCTCTCCCAAAAGTAGGTGAATGAGTTATTTGAGAAAAATTGGCTATCTGCAATACTTTTAGAGATAATTCACATTTACTCATTTTCAGTAGGTGAGTAATTAGCTATGGGTCTGAAACTTCACCAAGTGAAAGCTCTGCCAAAAGTAGGTGAATGAGTTATTTGAGAAAAATTGGCTATCTGCAATACTTTTAGAGATAATTCGCATTTACTCATTTTGAGTAGGTGAGTAATTAGCCATGGGTCTGAAACTTCACAGAGTGAAAGCTCTCCCAAAAGTAGGTGAATGAGTTATTTGAGAAAAATTGGCTATCTGCAATACTTTTAGAGATAATTCGCATTTACTCATTTTGAGTAGGTGAGTAATTAGCTATGGGTCTGAAACTTCACCAAGTGAAAGCTCTGCCAAAAGTAGGTGAATGAGTTATTTGAGAAAAATTGGCTATCTGCAATACTTTTAGAGATAATTCGCATTTACTCATTTTGAGTAGGTGAGTAATTAGCTATGGGTCTGAAACTTCACCGAGTGAAAGCTCTCCCAAAAGTAGGTGAATGAGTTATTTGAGAAAAATTGGCTATCTGCAATACTTTTAGAGCTAATTCGCATTTACTCATTTTGAGTAGGTGAGTAATTAGGTATGGGTCTGAAACTTCACCAAGTGAAAGCTCTCCCAAAAGTAGGTGAATGAGTTATTTGAGAAAAATTGGCTATCTGCAATACTTTTACAGATAATTCGCATTTACTCATTTTGAGTAGGTGAGTAATTAGCTATGGGTCTGAAACTTCACCAAGTGAAAGCTCCCCTAAAAGTAGGTGAATGAGTTATTTGAGAAAAATTGGCTATCTGCAATACTTTTAGAGATAATTCACATTTACTCATTTTCAGTAGGTGAGTAATTAGCTATGGGTCTGAAACTTCACCAAGTGAAAGCTCTGCCAAAAGTAAGTGAATGAGTTATTTGAGAAAAATTGGCTATCTGCAATACTTTTAGAGATAATTCGCATTTACTCATTTTGAGTAGGTGAGTAATTAGCCATGGGTCTGAAACTTCACAGAGTGAAAGCTCTCCCAAAAGTAGGTGAATGAGTTATTTGAGAAAAATTGGCTATCTGCAATACTTTTAGAGATAATTCGCATTTACTCATTTTGAGTAGGTGAGTAATTAGCTATGGGTCTGAAACTTCACCAAGTGAAAGCTCTCCCAAAAGTAGGTGAATGAGTTATTTGAGAAAAATTGGCTATCTGCAATACTTTTAGAGATAATTCGCATTTACTCATTTTGAGTAGGTGAGTAATTAGCTATGGGTCTGAAACTTCACCAAGTGAAAGCTCTCCCAAAAGTAGGTGAATGAGTTATTTGAGAAAAATTGGCTATCTGCAATACTTTTAGAGATAATTCGCATTTACTCATTTTGAGTAGGTGAGTAATTAGCTATGGGTCTGAAACTTCACCATGTGAAAGCTCTCCCACAAGTAGATGAATGAGTTATTTGATAAAAATTGGGTATCCGCAATACTTTTACAGATAATTAGCATTTACTCATTTTGAGTAGGTAAATAATTAGCTATGGGTCTGAAACTTCACCATGTGAAAGCTCTCCCAAAAGTAGGTGAATGAGTTATTTGAGAAAAATTGGCTATCTGCAATACTTTTAGAGATAATTCGCATTTACTCATTTTGAGTAGGTGAGTAATTGGCTATGGGTCTGAAACTTCACCATGTGAAAGCTCTTCCAAAAGTAGGTGAATGAGTTATTTGAGAAAAATTGGCCATCTGCAATACTTTTAGAGGTAATTCGCATTTACTCTTTTTGAGTAAGTGAGCAATTAGCTATGGGTCTGAAACTTCACCAAGTGAAAGCTCTTTGGGATAGCTGCTCTGCAGAGATACCCTGAAGTTAAAAAATTTCGTCGAAATCGCTCTATGATCACGGTTTTCGAAATATTAGCATTTTTGTGTTTTGCAATTTTTGCGCAAAAATTCGAAAATTCAAAATGGCCGCCATTTTTGGCAAGATAAAATTTTTTTGAAAATTGGCATGGCTACTCTGCAGAGATACCCAGTGGGTCAAAAATTTCGTCGAAATCGCTCTATCTAGCACGGTTTTCGAGATATAAGCAATTTTTGTGTTTTGCAATTTTGCGAAAAATTCGAAAATTCAAAATGGCCGCCATTTTTTGCGAGAAATTTTTTGTTTGAAAATTGGCATGGCTACTCTGCAGAGATACCCTGTGGGTCAAAAATTTCGTCGAAATCGCTCTATCTAGCAGGGTTTTTGAGATATAAGCATTTTTATGTTTTGCAATTTTTTGTAAAAAATTCGAAAATTCAAAATGGCCGCCATTTTTGGCGAGACAAAATTTTTTTGAAAATTGGCATGGCTACTCTGCAGATATACCCTGTGGGTCAAAAATTTCGTCGAAATCGCTCTATCTAGCAGGGTTTTCGAGATATAAGCATTTTTATGTTTTGCAATTTTTGCGAAAAATTCGAAAATTCAAAATGGCCGCCATTTTTGGCGAGAGAAAATTTTTTTCAAAATTAGGATAACTACTCTGCAGAGATACCCTGTGGGTCAAAAATTTCGTCGAAATCGCTCTATCTAGCACGGTTTTCGAGATATAAGCATTTTTGTGTTTTGCAATTTTTGCGAAAATTTCGAAAATTCAAAATGGCCACCATTTTGGGCGAGACAAAAATTTTTTTGAAAATTGGGAGAACTACTCCGCAGAGATACCCTGCGGGTCAAAAATTTCGTCGAAATCGCTCTATCTAGCACGGTTTTCGAGATATAAGCATTTTTGTGTTTTCCTTATTTGGAAAATTCGTAATGATTAATTAATCATTAATTACTCGGCCATTTCTTGACCAATCAATGCCAAAATCTAATGATTTCCAGATTTTAATAGAATGAATGTATTTGCCAAGTTTCAGGTGAATTGATAAAATTCCTTTCAAGTTATCATCCGGACAAGCTTCCCCATTGAAAAAAGACATTTTTGGTCATGTGACCTCTCTGATTGGTTGAAATGTCACTGCAGCATATTCAAAAAAATTCCCCAAGGCTACTGCCTAAACCTGCCAAATTTGAAAAGAATCCGCGTAACGGTTACAGAGTTATAAGGAAAACAAAATGCGGAGCCGGCAGAGCCGGCGGAGCCGGAAGCTCTCCCATACACAAACAAGCGTCCCTTGCGGGACGCTTAATGAGTTATAAGCACTTTTAGTTTTGGCTATCCTCATTTGACCTTGGAGGGGCCAAAGGTCAAATATGATCACATCAAAAAATTCCTAGCCCATGATTTCCTATAGGATGGTTTCACATTACAAATGTCTCGGACCAAAATTAAGCGAGTTATAAGCACTTTTAAGGTTGGCTATCCTTGTTTGACCTTGAAGGAGGGGTCCAAGGTCAAACCTGACCACACCAGAAGATTCTCAACCCATGATTTCCTATAAGTTGGTTTACCAGCCCAAACCTGTACGACCAATAATAAGTGAGTTATAAGCACTTTTAAGTTTGGCTATCCTTGTTTGACCTTGATTTGTTTATTTGGGGTTTTATGTCGCTTTCAACACTGTACAGGTCATTTCACGACGGGTAGTTGGAAGGGCAGAGGAAACCAGTACATAGAGTTTGCTAGGGTTCTGTAAACTGCCGACCAACGGCAAGCAACTACCATCTTTCCCACTTGAGCCCGTGCGGGGATCAAACCCTGGATCAGGGCCCTCAAGTGGTACTCCCAAGCATATGTATGTTTAAATCAGAACTGATAGGGATACGAGCACAGCAATAGTTAGGTACTCCTCATGGCCTTAGCTGCTGCCATATACTGATCCTTGAAGGAGAGGGCCAAGGTAAAATCTGACTACACCAAAAAATTCCCAGCCCATGATTTCCTATAGGTTGGTTTACCTTGCCAAACCTCTGGGGCCAATAATAAACTAGATATAAGCACTTTTAAGTTTGGCTATCCTTGTTTGACCTTGAATGAGAGGGTCCAAGGTCAAAACTGACCACACCAAAACATTCCCAGCCCATGATTTCCTATAGTTTAGTTTACCATCCCAAATCTCTAGGACCAATAATATGCGAGGTACAAGCACTTTTAAGTTTGATTCTCCTTGTTTGACCTTGGAGGAGGGGTCCAAGGTCAAATCTGACCACCCCAGAAGATTCCCAGCCCATGATTTCCTATAGCTTGGTTTACCATCCCAAATCCCTAGGGCCAATAATAAGCGAGTTATAAGCACTTTTAAGTTTGACTATCCTTGTTTGACTTTAAACGAGGAATCCAAAGTCAAATCAGACCACATCAAAAGATTCCCAGCCCATGATTTCCTATAGGTTGGTTTACCATCCGAAACCTCTAGGACCAATAATAAGCAAGTTATAAGCACTTTTAAGGTTGGCTATCCTCGTTTGACCTTGAAGGAGGGGCCCAAGGTCAAATCTGACCACACCAAAAGATTCCCAGCCCATGATTTCCTATAGGTTGGTTTACCATCCCAAAACTCTAGGACCAATAATAAGGGAGATATAAGCACTTTTCATGACTGACAAAAAATGCTCATGGTGGCAATTAACTTGTTTTTCAAAATGAGGCCAAAAATATTCCCAGTCAAGATTTTGTAATGAGGAACATACCCTGCAAATTTGAGATCTCTACCTATAATACCCTTTGCTCTAGAGGGCCAACAAAAGTCCTTGCTGAAAGATGACATTTAAACTTATTTTTGAGGCTTTTAAAATTTTTTTTTTTCATTTTTGCAAGGAATAAATTGTTTCACTTAGATTTGTTTACATTGTGGTGACCTTAGCAACCGGCTGTTCCATCCATTGTAGCTTTTATTTGATACAGAATATGTACAAAAATATATAAATCACCATAAAATATCACTATAAAATAAAATATAATAAAATCTGACACTACTTCACATTATAAAATTTGTAAAAAAATATGAACGCAGGATGGAAGTGCAGTGCGATTGTTGCACTCGTGCTCATGGTTTTACACGGCATTTAACCATGTCACTTCCGGATAATTTTACTCCTTCGGCTTCGTAAAATTATTACCGGAAGTGCCATGGTTAAATGCCGTGTAAAACCATGATCACTCATGGATTATTTCTACAATAAGAACCACATTGGGATTTTTGAAGACTTTCCAGGACAAAATATGTGATATAGTGATACAATATTATAAAATACTGTGAAATATTTGTTGCAGTTGAATATTTTGGTAAACTTAAGTTAAAATAATGAATATATATGTGACAAAACCAGTTTTGATTAAAAGAAAACAAAACGTAACAAGGGCCCGTATTCACGAAGGGTCTTAGCCAGGGCTTAGGCTTAAAGTTGAGACTTTTGTCTCAAGTTTCTGCCAAAAACCTGCTAAGACTTTTGTCTTAGGCTTAGTGGTATTCACAAAGAATTTAAGACTGGTCTTAGGCTTAGCCAAGGGCTCAACTTTACGACTGGTTGGTAGTGGGCTTAAATTTTGTAAAGAGGACTTAAATATGGCCGCCATAGACTTTTCTCCACTTCAAGATTTGAAAGGGCTGTAAATAAAGTATAATTATACAAAACACCTCACTAAAGCAGTCTTTGGAAATTTATATGTGGTAACAAGGTTTTCCATTTCAAAACAGCACTTATTCTTAGATAAAATCTGTCAAATGAAAGATATTTGTCACCAATATTATATTTTAAACATAAACAAGCATTCTGACGCATGCATTTATCTCCCGCCATATAAATTAGATGTACTAAAGATAACATATTTTAACAAGGTGCTCTAAATGTAATACTTTTCAAGTTATAATTGATTTAGTGCATGATTTCATGAATTTTAATGCAGTAAAAATTATTTAAAAAATTCATTAAAAAAATTTAGCATGTGAAAGCTCTCCAAAATGTAGGTGAATGAGTTATTTGAGAAATATTGGCTATCTGCAATACTTTTAGTGATAATAGGCAGTTACTCATTTTGAGTAGGTGAGTAATTAGCTACGGATCTGAAAATTCACTAATTGAAAGCTCTCCAAAATGTATGTGAATGACTTATTTCAGAAATACTGGCTATCTGCAATAGTTGTAGAGATAATTCACATTTACTCATTTTGAGTAGGTGAATAATTAACTACGGGTGTGAAACTTCACCAAGTGAAAGCTCTCCCAAAAGTAGGTGAATGAGTTATTTGAGAAAAATTGGCTATCTGCAATACTTTTAGAGATAATTCACATTTACTCATTTTCAGTAGGTGAGTAATTAGCTATGGGTCTGAAACTTCACCAAGTAAAAGCTCTCCCAAAAGTAGGTGGAGTTATTTGAGAAAAATTGGATATCTGCAATACTTTTACAGATAATTCACATTTACTCATTTTGAGTAGGTGAGTAATTAGCTACGGGTCTGGAACTTCACCATGTGAAAGCTCTCCCAAAAGTAGATGAACGAGTAATTTGATAAAAATTGGATATCCACAATACTTTTAGAGATAATTAGCATTTACTCATTTTGAGTAGGTGAATAATTAGCTACGGGTCTGAAACTTCACCAAGTGAAAGCTCTTCCAAAAGTAGGTGAATGAGTTATTTAAGAAAAATTGGATATCCCCAATACATTTAGGGATAATTCACATTTACTCATTTTGAGTAGGCGAGTAATTAGCTACGGGTCTGGAACTTCACCATGTGAAAGCTCTCCCAAAAGTAGATGAACGAGTAATTTGATAAAAATTGGATATCCACAATACTTTTAGAGATAATTAGCATTTACTCATTTTGAGTAGGTGAATAATTAGCTATGGGTTTGAAACTTTACCAAGTGAAAGCTCTTCCAAAAGTAGGTGAATGAGTTATTTAAGAAAAATTGGATATCCCCAATACTTTTAGGGATAATTCACATTTACTCATTTTGAGTAGGTGAGTAATTAGCTACGGGTCTGGAACTTCACCATGTGAAAGCTCTCCCAAAAGTAGATGAATGAGTTATTTGATAAAAATTGGATATCTGCAATACTTTTAGAGATAATTCACATTTACTCATTTTGAGTAGGTGAATAATTAGCTACGGGTCTGAAACCTCACCAAGTAAAAGCTCTCCCAAAAGTAGGTGAACGAGTTATTTGAGAAAAATTGGATATCTGCAATACTTTTACAGATAATTCACATTTACTCATTTTGAGTAGGTGAGTAATTAGCTACGGGTCTGGAACTTCACCATGTGAAAGCTCTCCCAAAAGTAGATGAACGAGTAATTTGATAAAAATTGGATATCCACAAAACTTTTAGAGATAATTAGCATTTACTCATTTTGAGTAGGTGAATAATTAGCAATGGGTCTGAAACTTCACCAAGTGAAAGCTCTTCCAAAAGTAGGTGAATGAGTTATTTAAGAAAAATTGGATATCCCCAATACTTTTAGGGATAATTCACATTTACTCATTTTGAGTAGGTGAGTAATTAGCTACGGGTCTGGAACTTCACCATGTGAAAGCTCTCCCAAAAGTAGATGAATGAGTTATTTGATAAAAATTGGATATCCGCAATACTTTTAGAGATAATTCACATTTACTCATTTTGAGTAGGTGAATAATTAGCTACGGGTCTGAAACTTCACCATGTGAAAGCTCTCCCAAAAGTAGATGAAGCAGTTATTTGAGAAAAATTATGTCATTATTTTGCCACAAATAAGAAAATAGCTATTACTCACTTATGGCATGCAATAGAACCCCAAACTATATGCATTTACCCTACAGTCACAATTTCAAAGTAGGTATTACTTGGCTATCCAATGTGCAACAGGTCTGAAACTTAACTATGTGATAGGTTATCAAAAACTAGATGAATAACATATTTGAAAATATTTCCCTAACTTTAATACTTTTGAAGATATTTGACATTTACTTATGTTGTTATTTTGCTACAAATAAGAAAATAGCTATTACTCACTTATGGCATGCAATACAACCCCAAAATATATACCATCTTATAGTTAAGGACAAAGTAGCTGAACAACATATTTGAAGAAAAAGCTGTAACTGCAATAGTTTTGGAGTTACAATGGATTTACTCAACAGTCACAATTTCAAAGTAGCTATTACTTAGCTATGCAATGTGCAACAGGTCTGAAACTTTACTATGTGATAGCTTACAAAAAAGTAGATGAATGACATATTTGAAAAGAATTCCGTAACTTTAATACTTTTGAAGATATTTGACATTTACTTATGTCATTATTTTGCTACTACTAAGAAAATAGCTATTACTCACTTATGGCATGCAATACAACCCCAAACTACATGCCAGCTTATAGCTAAGGACAAAGTAGCTGAACAACATATTTGAAGAAAAAGCTGTAACTGCAATAGTTTTGGAGTTACAATGGATTTACTCAACAGTCACAATTTCAAAGTAGCTATTACTTAGCTATGCAATGTGCAACAGATCTGACCCTGGCTGTTGAACGGGACGTAAAACCCCAACTTTGACTTTGCAACAGATCTGAAACTTTACTATGTGATAGCTTATGAAAAAGTAGATGGATAACATATTTGAAAAGAATTCCCTAACTTTAATACTTTTGAAGATATTTGACATTTACTTATGTCATGATTTTGCTACAAATAACAAAATAGCTATTACTCACTTATGGCATGCAATAGAACCCCAAACTATGTACCATCTTATAGCTAAGGACAAAGTAGCTGAACAACATATTTTAGGAAAATACTCTAACTGCAATAGTTTTGGAGTTACAATGGCTTTACTCAACAGTCAGAATTTCAAAGTAGCTATAATTCAGCTATCCAAGGTGCAACAGGTCTGAAACTTTACTATGTTATAGCTTACCAAAAAGTAGATGGACAACATATTTGAAAAGATTTCCCTAACTTCAATACTTTTGAAGATATTTGACATTTACTTCTTCTGTTATTTAGCTACAAATGAGAAAATAGCTATTACTCACTTATGGCAAGCAATAGAACCCCAAACTATGTACCATCTTATAGCTAAGGACAAAGTAGCTGAACAACATATTTTAGGAAAATACTCTAACTGCAATAGTTTTGGAGTTACAATGGCTTTACTCAACAGTCAGAATTTCAAAGTAGCTATTACTCAGCTATCCAAGGTGCAACAGGTCTGAAACTTTACTATGTCATAGCTTACCAAAAAGTAGATGGACAACATATTTGAAAAGATTTCCCCAACTTTAATACTTTTGAAGATATTTGACATTTACTTCTTCTGTTATTTAGCTACAAATGAGAATATAGCTATTACTCACTTATGGCATGCAATAGAACCCCAAACTATGTACCATCTTATAGCTAAGGACAAAGTAGCTGAACAACATATTTTAGGAAAATACTCTAACTGCAATAGTTTTGGAGTTACAATCGCTTTACTCACCAGTCAGAATTTCAAAGTAGCTATTACTCAGCTATCCAAGGTGCAACAGGTCTGAAACTTTAGTATGTGATAGCTTACCAAAAAGAAGATGGACAACATATTTGAAAAGATTTCCCTAACTTCAATACTTTTGAAGATATTTGACATTTACTTCTTCTGTTATTTAGCTACAAATGAGAAAATAGCTATTACTCACTTATGGCATGCAATGGGACCCCAAACTATGTACCATCTTATAGCTAAGGACAAAGTAGCTGAACAACATACTTGAAGAAAAAGTTGTTACTGCAATAGTTTTTGAGTTATGAGCCCTTTACTCAAAGTAGCTAAGATTGCTATTACTCACTTATCTTTAGGCCTAAGTCAATAAAACCAAAAATTTTTTCAAGGGCATGAAAATTCATTGGGACAATTAATTTACAAAAAATCTGTAGCTGTAGTAGTTTTGGAGAAATCCGCGTGACTAACTAACGCACGCACACACGCACGCACGCACACACAGACATCATTTCATAATCTCCCTCCCGGGCTAAAGCCCGGCGGGAGATAATAAAAGGTCACATGACCCAGAAACCACTGTGGTTATATGATAATCTTGGACTTAGCTAAGTCACCCTTTGTGAATACGGTTTTAAGACAAAACTTAGCTGAGACAAAAGTCTTAACTTTAAGACTGGATTTAAGCCTAAGACCTGGCTAAGTCCTAAGACCCTTCGTGAATACCAGCCTTTCGATCAGCAAATAGGTTTCCAGTTTACTGTCTTCAACAACAGTCTACTGTATTTATATTGTGATAGTTTTTTTAACTTTTTTATCAAACATATCACTGTTGAATTTATTTATTGAATTTATAGATTAACATATTAACATCCGTGTTTGATTTGATTATCTTATTATTTTATGTCAACATATTCCCATGAGAGAGTACTTTACCTTGTACCATATTGTTGTACGTTAAAACTGCTTTTTTGCTTCATTATTTGAAAATCAATACTCACATGTTAGAAGTTTTATTCTCACATGTTAGAGGATTTGATTACATGTGCACAAGTCTTGTCCTGAACCTTTTCATCTGTTATCTTATGTATTGTTTGCTAAATATCGCAGTGGTGGCAGTATATGATACATTTTTCTGTGTCAGACATTTCAAGTCCAATTGGGGGTAGAAATCAACATAGAAATTTCTCTGCAATCCCGACATTAACATGTACTTTGTTCCATTACTCGATTCTTTATCGATCTAGTTTACCACAAAATCACCAGAGATTTGTCATTAGGTTAATTAAGTTTTAATTCTTAATAAGTCCTTATAAGTGAAAGTCAAAGTTAGGGTTTTACGTCCCGTTCAACAGCCAGATTCATATTGGGACATGTCCTCAATATTCCTAATAAGTGATTACAGTAATATTACTTACTGGCAGTCAAATTCACAGGTTGCTATATTGTTTTCATAAATAGTGCCGACTCAGCTCCAACATATCTAGATAAGCCATCTCTCACGTCACAGGTATTCATTTGGTATGTTTTTAACACCCCTTTTTTTCACACGCATTATGAATCATTTCTTTTTTATGTCAATTTTCCCATAATGATAAGACTGGTCCTTTTTGAAAGTATTTAATTAAATGGTTTACTCTACATTCTAAAATAGTTGTACAAGAGTTTTGTAAGTATAGCATGCATTTAACATATTAGTGGCGAGATGAAATATCATAACAAGCAATCAGTACCTCTGAACGGGCTCTGTGTCAGCTGACTGTGTGTTTTGAGTTACAGAGTAGAAGTGACAGGATTCTGGTATTCAGAAGTAAAGTAACAAGGTAACTGTTTAGTGGTGAAAAGTAGATTAAAAACATCTTTAAAGAAAATACTGCAAATGCAATAGTTTTCAAGTTAAAACTGATTTACTCAACAGTCAGAACCTGAAAGTAGCTATTACTCAGCTATACCATGACATACAGGTCTACAATTTCACTATGTTATAGCTGACCCAAAAGTAGGAGAACAGCATATTTATAGAAAACACTTTACATGCAATAGTTTTCAAGTTTCAACTGATTTACTCAATAGTGAGAACCTGAAAATAGCTATTGCTCAGCTATGCCACGAGTTATAGGTCTATAATTTCACTATGTTATAGCTGACCCAAAAGTAGGCGAAAAACATATTTTAACAAAATACTCCAAATGCAATATTTTTCAAGTTGCAACTGATTTACTCAACAGTCAGTACCTGAAAATAGCTATTGCTCAGTTGTGCCATGAGCTACAGGTCTGTAATTTCACTATGTTATAGCTGACCCAAAAGAAGCTGAATAATATATTTACACAAATTTCTGTAAATGCAATAGTTTTCCCAATTACAACTGATTTACTCAACAGTGAGAACTTCAAAGTAGCTATTACTCAGCTATGCAATGAGCCACAGGTCTGGAACTTAACTATGTTATAGCTGACCCCAAAATAGATGTCACTGAATAACATATTGAAACAAAATACTCTAAATGCAATAGTTTTCAAGTTATAAGTGATTTACTCAACAGTGATAACCTAAAAGTAGCTATTACTCAGCTATGCCATAGCTACAGGTCTGAAATTTTACTATGTTATAGCTGACCCAAAAGTAGCTGAATAACATATTTATACGAAATTCTTTAAATGCAATAGTTGTCAAGTTACAAGTGATTTTACTCATGATGGAAGTTACTGAAAAGCCCAAAAGTAGCTATTACTCACTTAGCTATTGAGACAGACACCCAAGTTACTCACTATGTTGTAGTAACATATTTTCACAAAATGCTCTAAATGCAACACTTTTCAAGTTATAAGTGATTTAGTGCATGATTTCATGAATTTTAATGCATTAAAAGTTATTAAAAAAATTTATTAAAAAACAAGACTGATCCAGGTCTCACACTCACACAAGAGAATCTACCTCTGGCCTAGTACATATATGCAAGATATGAGAGAAATGCCTGCAATAGTCACTGAGAAAATTGTGATAAAGTGTTGAAATTTTCACACTTTTGGTGGGAGTACATCCCTTATTATGTCTCTAGCAAACAGACGAACAGACAGATTTGCATGCCTTGAACACTTTTTCATCCTCGATAGATAAGGTATCTTTAAAAGAAAAACAGCATGTCTCTAGGCCTTGTAGTTTTGGAGAAGTTGGTCACGCGGACGCCCACGCTGTAGAGTGACGACATAATGTCAGCTGACTGACAAGTCAGCTGACATAAAAACAAAGAGATATGTAAATTGCAAGGATTATTTATAAGACTGTATTTTGTTTATTTATTTTGTTTTTTTTCTCATTATAAATAGCAATGGTGCCATCTAAGTAATTATTATAATGCTAAACATTCAGGAAAGAAATTATATTGAGTAAAACAATACAATTTTAAAAACTTCCGTATACAAGCCCAGGTTTGAAATCATTAGCCCTTATGACTTTGTATATGGATACAATTAAAATAATCTTGTTAACTTTTGAAATAAATTTACATTACATTCTGAATCTGTGCATGATTAATGTATACAATTTTCAACACCAGAAGACACAATTAGATTTTAAAAACCAGGAAATAAGTACAAGAATACTGTAGTCTTTACAGTGTGTTTTTGTGCAAGTGGAAATTTCTGCAATTGTGTGACGTAGTACACACAAGCCTTGGACTGCTGGCCTTGAGTTTTCTTCTTCAAAGAAGGAGGAAGTTTGAGTGATAAAAGTTAAAATAGTGGCATAAAGATTGGTATGGTGCAACTGGGAGAAGTGTAAATGTCTTTGTGTGGTTATGTACTTTATATACAACTAAAAAAAGTGGTATGTTAAATTTGGGACTACAGGCTCTTTAAGTCTAAAACCTTTTGTTAAATCATCCCTGGAAAAAAACTGATATGTAAGAAATGTGTGCAATACTTATGAGATTCAATGGCAGAATTCTGGGCATGTTTTATTAACCTCTTTTCACATGAAAAACTCCAGGTGACTAAGAAATTAATATTTTACACACTGTATGACACTACTAGCACAGTAAATAATGAGAAAGGTCTTCAAAGGTTATTTTCTATTAATTTGTGGTGAACTTCATCAAAAAAGGCTTTATCTTGTATGGAATAATTTTTTGCTTGGGGACAGAGTAGTTCGTCCTGTACAGAGGTCACCTATTGCCATTCGCAGAGTACTCATACAAAGACTTTCATCCCAAGCTGAGGTTACCAAGTATCTTAGATACAGTTCAGCCTGTGTTGAGTTCACTAAGATTCCTTATCAAAGATAATCTCATTTTAGGTAAAAGTTACAATTCAGTAAAGAAGTTTTTCCCATATTCAGATGAAGTGTCCTTATGACAGAAACACTGCACTGATAAAACCAACTGTCTTCATTAAAGACACACAGAGGTTTATCCTGAATAGATATCACCTAGTATATTTGTCAGAGTTTATCTTGGACTTTGGTCTTGTGGTAAGCTAGAGTCTTTGTTGCAGTTCATCCTGTACTAAGGTACACATAATCTTCATCCATGCAATCTGACGTGTAGGTACATGGATCCAGTCTTATTGGAGATCACCTTATATTGAATTAACCTGTAGACTTTGTTACTGTTGCTCTTGTACAGAAGACATCTTGTGAACTTGTGGGACAGAGTCAAAGTTCGAGCTTTACGTCCCATTCAACAGCCAGGGTCAAACTGGTACAGGTCCTCAGCATTGTCATTTGTGGTAGTCAAAGCCACACAGAGGTGACAGCCTGTGATGTCAAACATGCTAACCGACTAGGCCACTGAGGACCTAAGCGTCCTTATGGGAGGACACAAGGTCATCGTGTGGAGAGGTCACTGAGTCCCTCAAGAACATCATCCTCATCCATGAACTCAGACATCACTAGAAACATGTATCCAGCTTTCTCTTCCTCTGGCAGTCGACACTCTCCTCCCCATATGGCCCGGTGTTCACTGTGAGACTATGAAATCACAAACATTTATTTATTTAGTGTTTTACGTCAAGCCTAGTACCTTGTCAGTTATATTGTGACAGGTAGTTGAAAGGGCAGAGGAAACCAGTACATACAGTTGCAGGGTTCCCACAGACTTTTGATAACTGGATTCAAGGTCATGGAGTCCGAAAACGGAAATGTTGATGGACAAACGGACAAAAAAGAACTGACACCAATTTCAAAAGCAACTTAGCTATGATAGTGATCTATCTCCCTGTCAAGTTTGAATTCGATTGGACAAAGCGTTTTCGAGTTAGAGTCCGCAAACGGTAATGTTGACAAACGGACAAATGAATGAACGGAATTACACCAATTTCGAAAGGAACCTAGCTATGATGGTGATCTATCTCCCAGCCAAAGTTGAATTCGATTGGACATAGCGTTTTTGAGTTAGAGTCCAGAAACAAAAATATTGACGGACAGACAGACGAACCTGGGACACATCAATCTAATAGGCGGGTTGGCAGACTTTTAGTGCAAATAGTATCACTTATGTAAAGGTCTAAATAATGTTTAAGTAGAAAAAATAACATTTATGGTAGATATAATATAAGCAAAGATAAAGTATTAAAACAAGATAATTCAATAGCAAGAAGACAGCATTAATCAGTAAACTAAAAATTATGAACTGAAATTTAAAAACTGAAATATATCTGTCAAGGGAGATGGCACAATTAAGTAAAAGTACATAATTATAAAAATTAGTTGCAGCAAGACTATACAAGAAGGCAATTAGTTGGAAAGCATACTTTTCTTACCATCACAGTTTTTCCTGGTAAGTGTTAAGCAGCAATTAGAAATTATGGCCAATTACTGATACCAATTCAATGAATTCAGGTGATGCCTGGGTACAGACATTCACACCATATCATAGATATTGTGAACTGACAAGTTCTTACACTTTATCTGATACTGAGATGAACATTTTTTTCTTACCATCTCCACATCCCGCTCCCAGATGGCACCACACTTGCCCTTGCACACAACACACGGCCGCTGCATAGCAAAACCACCACATTCTTCACAGGATTGGGAGTTCTGGTTTTCTGACCATACACACCAACACCTTGAAATATAAAACCCTCAAACATTGATTTCAAGATACATTTCAGACTTAGTCCAGTCTTAGGCTTAGCCAGAAGTTCATATGTGAGTGTATGTGCTTCAACCAAGAGCAAATAGACTCCCCGATTTTGTTAAATAATTCTGTAAATTAAGTTTGTTTTCAATACATATAGTTGTGAGTGTAATTAAACAGTATACATGGTTTACCAATATAAACATAATCATTGAATTATTTCATCTGATTCGAATGAAGACAGGCTTAGAAATTGAGACTTGGTCACTAAATTGTGCCCCCTGTAGACTTATCATACGAGATTTTTTAGAAGTATGTTAAGTTTGTTCAATTTCATTATAGCAACAATACAGAAGACACTATTCTTACACTCAGGTCACAAAAGAAAAGTACAAGCTTTGAAAATTTAACAAAATTATCGTTATATCTGTTTATCATTTTGAATGCTACAAACAAGGCTTAAGCCACCTTCTTGATAGGCTCAATGTCAGCACATGACTGCCAAATCTCAAGATGACTCTAATGGTGACAGTACACGAGTCTGTAGTCTTAGCCAAATAGTGTCAATATTTGAACTGAAAGTCTCAGATTTGATTATAAGACCAGGCTTAAATCCTGGACCATCCTTCCTTGGGGTTATTTTTCCTGATCACACCACTGTGGTTCTTCTCATAATAGTGACGACAATGCCTTCATATTACTTATCTCACTTTTGACAAATTAGACCAGGGGCCGGTTTTAGAAAGGGTCTCAGACTTTCCCTCGACTTAGACTAAGTCAGGTACTCAAATCTGAGTCTTTTGTCTTTACTAAGCCCTGGACTTGAATAGATTTTACATAGGGTAACTTAGCTTAGTCCAAGTTTATCATATAGCCACTGTGGTTTTGTATGTCATGTGACCCTTTACATCTAGTCCAAATATTTCAGTGGTGACATATATCCTTTGTTTAACCTATTTTATCTGTGAAAATGTGCTGTTTTTCAATGGAAGGCCTTGCAACCAAATGAATATGTCCAAAGACTAAACTAGGGAGGTGTTCTATATATGTATTCTATATATTCAATCATTTCAAATTTTGAAGTGAGAAAAATTTGTGGCAGTCATGTTTAAGTCTTTGTTTACAAAAGTTAAGCCCACTCCTAAGTAGATTTAACTGAAGCCTAGACTTAGCAGCTTTGTGAATCCTTCTAAGTCTAAGACCACAGAGTTAGCCTCATTTTAAGACAAAAGTCTTAACTTTAACTCTAAGTTCAGGCTGAGTCCTTTTCTGAACCCGACCACTGGATAAAATAGGAAACTTCCTGGATGACATATACAAAAAATATATTACGAATTAAGAAAACAATATCATACAAGTGGGTAAAAAGAGTATTATATTGTTAATCATTTTAATCTTTCTTTGCAATGTAGCATAAATAACTAAATTCACAAAGAAAAATATATAAGCACCAGTCATAGGCTCCGCCAAGAAAGTCATATGATTACTGGATTCTCTTGGGCTCTTGTATGACCTTTTTCCCCTTTGAATAGGAAACTCTTGTACTACCCTGTGGGTCAAAAACTCGCTCAAAATCGCTCTATCTCTTACCATTTACGAGATATTTTCAATGTTTTATTTTCCACTGAAATCCAAGATGGCCGCCAAAAGTGGCGAAAATTGAAATTTTTCCCCTCTGCATAGGATACTCTTGTACTACCCCGTGGGTAAAAAATTTGCTCGAAATCGCTCTATCTCTTACGGTTTTCAAGATATTTGTGATGTTTTTCACATTTCCACTAAAAGTAGCAATAAAGTAGCCATTACTCACTTGTACATTGAGCAACAGGTATGTCACAGTTCACAAAAAAGTAGATGAACAACATATTTGAGAAAAATTGTGTAGCTGCAATACATTTGAAGATATAGGCCATTTACTCATTATGGTTACCATTAAAAACTGACTGTTACTCTCTTAGCTATGGAGATACACTTCCAAACTACTGACCATGCTGCAGCTGTGGAGAAAGTACCTGAACAACATATTGCAACAAAATACTCCAAATGTAATAATTTGAAAGTTATAAGTCATATAATTATATAAGGTAAAAGTGCTATTACTCACTCAAAAGTAGGCCAAAGTTCACCAAACCCCCAAAATATTGAAGAGCGTAAAAATTCATTAGGACAAGTAATTTACCGAAAATGTGTAACTGTAGTAGTTTCAGAGAAAACTGCATAACACACGCACGCACGTACACACACACACGGTGCAAATTATAATCTCCCGCCGGCGAGCCGGGTGGGAGATAAAAAGGTTTTTGCTAACAAAAATGGGATGGAGACTTAAGTTAATAAAGCTGTAGTAGTTGTGGTATGAGACTGTACGGAGAAGGTAAGCTTCACTGTGTTTTGTATCTGATGGGAAAGTGAACTAGAGGATCGCTCACAAAAAAAAAGATAATGTTTTTGCATAGCAAAAACAAAGCATCCCGATAAGGATATAAAGGTGAGTGCTAAAGTATTAAGAAAATGCTTCGTTTCTAGCCTTATACTGTTGTGGCAACCAAAGTCAGCGCAGTCTGCTCTAACTAGCACAGTTTTCAAGATATAAGCATTTTTGTGTTTTGCAAAAAATTAAAAAATTCAAAATGTCCGCTATATTTGGTGAGACAAAAATATTTGGAAAATTGGCATGGCTACTCTGCAGAGATACCCAGCAGGTCAAAAATTTTGTTGAGTTCGCTCCATCTAGCACGGTTTTCTAGATATAAGCATTTTTGTGTTTTGCAAAAACTTTGAAAATTCAAAATGGCCACCATTTTTGGGGAGACAAAATTTTTTGTCAAAACCACTGCTGCGGTGTGTATCTCCCGCCGAGCATTGAAGGGGAAGAAATAGCTTTTCCGAGATATTCACAATTTTTAATTTTCATGTGTGAAAGCTCTTTCAAAAGTAGGTGAATGAGTTATTTGAGAAAAATTGGCTATCTGCAATACTATTAAGAGATAATTCACATTTACTCAGTTTGAGTAGGTGAATAATTAGCTATGGGTCTGAAACTTCACCAAGTGAAAGCTCTCCCAAAAGTAGGTGAATGAGTTATTTGAGAAAAATTGGCTATCTGCAATACTTTTAGAGATAATTCGCATTCACTCATTTTGAGTAGGTGAGTAATTAGCTATGGGTCTGAAACTTCACCATGTGAAAGCTCTCCCACAAGTAAATGAATGAGTATTTGATAAAAATTGGGTATCCGCAATACTTTTAGAGATAATTAGCATTTACTCATTTTGAGTAGGTGAATAAATAGCTATGGATCTGAAACTTCACAGAGTGAAAGCTCTCCCAAAAGTAGGTGAATGAGTTATTTGAGAAAAATTGGCTATCTGCAATACTTTTAGAGATAATTCGCATTTACTCATTTTGAGTAGGTGAATAAATAGCTATGGGTCTGAAACTTCACCAAGTGAAAGCTCTCCCAAAAGTAGGTGAATGATTTATTTGAGAAAAATTGGCTATCTGCAATACTTTGAGATAATTCGCATTTACTCATTTTGAGTAGGTAAATAATTAGCTATGGGTCTGAAACTTCACGGAGTAAAAGCTCTCCCAAAAGTAGGTGAATGAGTTATTTGAGAAAAATTGGCTATCTGCAATACTTTTAGAGATAATTCGCATTTAGTCATTTTGAGTAGGTGAGTAATTAGCTATGGGTCTGAAATTTCACCATGTGAAAGCTCTTCCAAAAGTAGGTGAATGAGTTATTTGAGAAAAATTGGCTATTTGCAATACTTTTAGAGGTAATTCGCATTTACTCATTTTGAGTAGGTGAGCAATTAGCTATGGGTCTGAAACTTCACCAAGTGAAAGCTCTTTGGGATACCCTGAAGATCAAAAATTTCGTCGAAATCGCTCTATGTAGCATGGTTTTCGAAATATTAGCATTTTTGTGTTTTGCAATTTTTGCGCAAAAATTCGAAAATTCAAAATGGCCGCCATTTTTGGCAAGAGAAATTTTTTTTTTTGAAAATTGGCATGGCTACTCTGCACAGATACCCTGTGGGTCAAAAATTTCGACGAAATCGCTCTATCTAGCACGGTTTTCGAGATATAAGCATTTTTATGTTTTGCAATTTTGCGAAAAATTCGAAAATTCAAAATGGCCGCCATTTTTTGCGAGAAATTTTTTTTTTGAAAATTGGCATGGCTACTCTGCAGAGATACCCTGTGGGTCAAAAATTTGGTCGAAATCGCTCTATCTAGCAGGGCTTTCGAGATATAAGCATTTTTATGTTTTGCAATTTTTGCGAAAAATTCGAAAATTCAAAATGGCCGCCATTTTTGGCGAGAGAAAATTTTTTTCAAAACTGGGATAACTACTCCGCAGAGATACCCTGTGGGTCAAAAATTTCGTCGAAATCGCTCTATCTAGCACGGTTTTCGAGATATAAGCATTTTTGTGAAAAATTCGAAAATTCAAAATGGCTGCCATTTTTGGCGAGAAATTTTTTTTTGAAAATTGGGATAACTACTCCGCAGATATACCCCGTGGGTCAAAAATTTCGTGGAAATCGCTCTATCTAGCACGGTTTTCGAGATATAAGCATTTTTGTGTTTTCCTTATTTGGAAAATTCATAATGATTAATTAATTATTAATTGCTTGGCCATTTCTTAACCAATCAATGCCAAAATCTAATGATTTCCAGATTTTAATAGAATGAATGTATTTGCCAAGTTTCAGGTGAATTGATAAAATTCCTTTCAAGTTATCATCCGGACAAGCTTCCCCATCGAAAAAAGACATTTTTGGTCATGTGACCTCTCTGATTGGTTGAAATGTCACTGCAGCATATTCAAAAAAATTCCCCAAGGCTACTGCCTAAACCTGCCAAATTTGAAAAGAATCCGCCTTACGGTTACAGAGTTACAAGGAAAACAAAATGCGGAGCCGGCGGCGCCTGAAGGTCTCCCATACACAAACAAGCGTCCCTTGTGGGACGCTTAATTATCTAACAAGAGGAGAGTGCCCGTGAATGGGCACTGTGTCAGCTGACTGAGTGTTTTCGATTTGTAAAGGTAATAATGAGAGGAAAGCATAATGATCAGGGAAAGTGCTGTACAGAAGTATAGTAAATGGTAATTGAACAGCATGTTCAAAAGAAATTCTGAACCTGACAGAAGAAAAGGACAAAAAAGTTGTGCCCTGCAAATGGTATTATGAAGGAAAGTAACAAGGTTTGAGTGTAAACTGTTTAAGTGTAAAGAGTAGGTTAAAACATATTTAAAGAAATACTGCAAATACAGTATCCTCGTATGACCTTGAAGAAGGGGTCCATGGTCAATTCCAACCACACAAAAATATTCCCAGCCCATGATTTCCTATCATTGGTTTATCATCCCAAACCTCTAGGACAAATAATAAGCGAGTTATAAGCACTTTTAAGTTTGGCTGTCCTAATTTGACCTTGAAGGAGGGGTCCAAAGGTCAAATCTGACCACACCAAAAGATTCCCAGCCCATGATTTCCTATAGGATGGTTTACCATCCCAAACCTCCAGAACCAATAACTAGACCTAGCGCATCGGAAAACCGATGCAAATTGTATCCACCGTAAAGACAATGCACCAAAACCTCTAGGACCAATAATAAGCAAGTTATAAGCACTTTTAAGTTTGGTTGTCCTCATTTCACCTTGAAGGAGGGGCCCAAGGTCAAATCCGACCACGCCAGAAGATTCCCAGCCCATGATTTCCTATATGTTGGTTTACCATCCCAAACCTCTAGGACCAATAATAAGCGAGTTATAAGCACTTTAACCTTTGGCTATCCTCGTTTGACCTTGAAGGAGGGGCCCAAGGTCAAATCCGACCACGCCAGAAGATTCCCAGCCCATGATTTCCTATAGGTTGGTTTACCATCCCAAATCTCTAGGACCAATAATAAGTGAGTTATAAGCACTTTTAGGTTTGGCTATCCTCGTTTGACCTTGAAGGAGGGGCCCAAGGTCAAATCCGACCACACCAGAAGATTCCCAGTGCATGATTTCCTATATGTTGGTTTACCATCCCAAACATCTAGGACCAATAATAAGCGAGTTATAAGCACTTTTAAGTTTGGCTGTCCTCATTTGACCTTGAAGGAGGGGCCCAAGGTCAAATCCGACCACACCATAAGATTCCCAGCCCATGGTTTCCTATACGTTGGTTTACCATCCCAAACCTCTAGGACCAATAATAAGCGAGTTATAAGCACTTTTAAGTTTGGCTGTCCTGATTTGACCTTGAAGGAGGATCCGAAGGTCAAATCCGACCACACCAGAAGATTCCCAGCCCATGATTTCCTATATGTTGGTTTACCATCCCAAACCTCTAGGACCAATAATAAGCGAGTTATAGGCACTTTTACCTTTGGCTATCCTCGTTTGACCTTGAACGAGGGGCCCAAGGTCAAATCCGACCACACCAGAAGATTCCCAGCCCATGATTTCCTATATGCTGGTTTACCATCCCAAACATCTAGGACCAATAATAAGCGAGTTATAAGCACTTTTAAGTTTGGCTGTCCTCGTTTGACCTTGAAGGAGGGGCCCAAGGTCAAATCCAACCACGCCAGAAGATTCCCAGCCCACGATTTCCTATATGTTGGTTTACCACCCCAAACCTCTAGGATCGATAATAAGCGAGTTATAAGCACTTTTAAGTTCTGCTATCCTCGTTTGACCTTGAAGGAGGGGTCCAAGGTCAAATCTGACCACATCAGAAGATTCGCAGCACATGATTTCCTATAGGTTGGCTTCACATTGCAAACCTCTAGGACCAATAATAAGGGAGATATAGGCACTTTTAAAGTCTGCTATGCATGTTACTTCGGCACTCTGTGGATGACCTTGAATTAGGAGCTTCAAGGTCAAATGTGTGCAAGGTTGTAGAGGACATGTATATGTGTCATACATATCACTTATGTAGAGATTCAACCTTCTACCTATGAGGAACAGCCAGTAGAAAAATGTAGATTATTTTCAAAGAAATGCCCGTGGCGGCCATCTTGTTTTTCAGAATGAGGCTATTTTCCTTCCCAGAGAAGCTTACCCCCCAATGAAGATATCCTGCAAATTTGGTGAACCTAGCTGCTGTTGTGTTCCTCCTAGAGCGTTAACGCTGAAAATCTCTCTACGCGCGGCGGCGGCGGCGTAGCGGACGCTAAACCAAAGTATCCACCGGATGCTTCTGGTGGATACAATAAGCGAGTTATAAGCACTTTTAAGTTTGGCTGTCCTCGTTTGACCTTGAAGGAGGGGTCCAAGGTCAAATCTGAACACACCAAATGATTCCCAGCCCATGATTTCCTGTAGGTTGGTTTACCATCGCAAACCTGTAGGACCAATAACAATTGAGTTATAAGCAATTTTAAGTTTGGCTATCCTCAACTGACCTTGAAGGAGGGGTCCAAGGTCAAATCTGACCACACCAAAAGAATCCCAGCCCATGATTTCCTATATGTTGTTTTACCATCCCAAACCTCTAAGACCAATAATAAGCGAGTTATAAGCACTTTTAAGTTTGGCTCTACTTGTTTGACCTTGAAGAAGAGGTCCAAGGTCAAATCGGACCACATCAACAGATTCCCAGCCCATGATTTCCTATATGTCTGTTTACCATCCCAAACCTGTAGGACCAATAATAAGTGAATTATAAGCAAAGTAGCTATTACTCAGCTATGCACTGAGCTACATGTCTGAAATTTTGCTGTGTTATAGCTGACCCAAAAGTAGCTGAACAACATATTTAAGGGGCTATCAACGTAACACCTTACATTTACGGCCGACGAAAGTGGTTTATAACACGGAAATAATTTTTTCAGAGATGTATTTTTCTGAGGCTTAAAGTCATAAATTATTGAGGAGAATATATCTGTTTGTTATGTGATATGTTGAATAAGGGAAATGAAGTTCTGCAGTAAAATGTTATTGTTGTTTTAAACTTATATATATACACATATAAACAGTAAATAACAAAGATAAATGTGAAATAAATATGTTCTATTTCTGGATACCTAAAATAGAGTGCATACCTCCTCTTGTGACACAAATAGCATACAAAAAGAAAAGCAACAACAGTTTTTGACACACTATTCCAAAGAAAAATGTCTCACACAAATTTTGAATGAATTAGATTTTTATTTAATTTGAGTATTTATTTGCAGAGATAAAAAACAAAAAACATAACATTTTATGTTTTCAATTTTTCATCATTCTTTCACATTACACTCATTTAAAATGTTAAGAAACCTCTTTTTTAGATTGTAAATCATTCAAATTAATCTGTATGCTTTTGGAGCTTTGTGTATGTACTTAGATATTTATTTAGAACTGCTTGGTGTTCACATTGGGTCACACTACATTAGCCTCTCCCTTCTCTCTCAAACAACTTTTACAGCCTTTCACCAGTAACTAAGGCGTAGTTATACAAAATATTCTAATTTTAATTCATTATCCTATCTCAGAATATATGTCTCTAAATAAAAACAAAATTTCCTTACACGTATGTCTATATATTTTAAAAGTAAACTACGCCATTCTCATTGAATATATGTACATCTTATTTTCCATCAATGAGAATTATATTTTACATGGACAGATAATCTTTCACTATAAGAAGTGCCTTGACTAATATAAACAAAGCTTTGTAACTTATTCTTACAAAACTTTAATCAGAATAGTATAACACTAGATAAATTTATTATATTGAAAATTAAGGTGACACAAATATAGATTCAATGTGTATAAAAGATATGCTTCACTGTAAGTAAGCAGAAAGGCTATACAGACAGGCAATGTATGTTTTAAGAATGTGGTTCATTTCCTGAGTGCAGGAAAACACACACGCAGTATTAAACTTGTGAGATCTACAGGACCATTATTGATTTTTGCAAGGGAATCCTATTTGTATATAATTAAGAAGTCAAGAGCAATGTTTACAAAACCTAGTACTAGTATATGCAGTGTTTTATATTGATCTTTTTCAACTGCTGAAAGAAAATGACGTAGTAAAGATCCCTGTCGTAAATAATAGTCCGTGCATAGCAACAGTGACACTTTCTGCTACACCGTCTGGTGGGCGTTACGTAAACAAATTGTATGTACTTACGTTGATAGCCCCTTAAGCAAACTACTGTAAATGCAATAGTTTTCAAGTTACAACTGATTTACTCAATAGTGAGAACCTGAAAATAGCTATTGCTCAGCTATGCCATGAGCTATAGGTCTGTAATTTCACTATGTTATAGCTGACCCAAAAGCAGGTGAACAACATGTTTTAACAAAATACTCCAAATGCAATATTTTTCAAGTTACAACTGATTTACTCAACATACAGTACCTGAAAATAGCTATTGCTCAGTTGTGCCATGAGCTACAGGTCTGTAATTTTACTATGTAATAGCTGACCCAAAAGTAGCTGAATAACATGTTTACACAAATTTCTGTAAATGCAATAATTTTCAAGTTATAAGTGATTTACTCAACAGTGATAACCTCAAAGTAGCTATTACTCAGCTATGCCATGAGCTACAGGTCTGAAATTTTACTATGTTATAGCTGACCCCAAAATAGGTGAATAACATAGGAAACAAAATACTCCAAATGCAATAGTTTTCAAGTTATCAGTGATTTACTCAACAGTGATAACCTAAAAGTAGCTATTACTCAGCTATGCCATGAGCTACAGGTCTGAAATTTGACTATGTTATAGCTGACCCAAAAGTAGCTGAATAACATATTTATACGAAATTCTCTAAATGCAATAGTTTTCAAGTTACAAGTGATTTTACTCAAGATGGTAGTTACTGAAAAGCCCAAAAGTAGCTATTACTCACTTAGCTATTGAGACAGACACCCAAGTTACTCACCTTGTTGTAGCTATGAAAAAAGTAGCTGAATAACATATTTTAACAAAATGCTCTAAATGCAACACTTTTGAAGTTATAAGTGATTTAGTGCATGATTTCATGAATTTTAATGCATTAAAAATTATTAAAAAAATTTATTAAAAAAAAACTAAGATCCAGGTCTCATACTCACACAAGAGAATCTACCTCTGGCCTAGTACATAATATATGCAAGATATGAGAGAAATCCCTACAATAGTCACTGAGAAAATTGTGATAAAGTGTTGAAATTTTCACACTTTTGGTGGGGGTACCTCCCTTGTAATGTCTCTAGCAAACAGATGAACAGACAGATTTGCATGCCTTGAACAATTTTTCATCCTCGATAGATAAGGTATCTTTTAAAGAAAAACAGCATGTCTCTAGGCCTTGTAGTTTTGGAGAAGAAGTTGTTCACGCGGACGTGGACGCGTATGCCCACGCCGCAGAGTGACGACATAATGTCAGCTGACTGACAAGTCAGCTGACATAAAAATAGCATCAGAGAAGGACGTACCCAAAAGCCTGGGAAAATAGTTTTCAACACCATGAGATATAGAAGTAGTGAAACAGTACACAGATTGGGATACTTTCAGAGCAGTGTCAGTGTCCAAATAATGTTTAAGTAGAGAAAATAACATCTAAGTGAAAGAAATTGCATGTAAAGATTAAGTATTAAAACAAGACAATTCAGTAAACTAAAAATTATGAAGCTTTAAGACTTCTCCCATTTTGATTTTCATTTGTATGGTCGGAATTATGGTTTGGATGTTTTGAATATTACCCATACATACAGATGTAGCAATACCTGCTTTTATGTCGAACTGGGGCAAAACCTGTGGCTCACTTGATGCAATACCATCTGTTACAATGGGAAGTTGCAAAAAGAAAACAGTTAATGACTTCTAATATGACTTTAACAGTGCTTAATCTACACCAAAAGACACCCAAAGGTGCAACATCCAAGATTCAAGTAAAAAGATATGAGAGATATAAGAGAGATAAATAGTATCAGATATCCTCGTAGAGACATAAAATAGCATCAGATATGCAAGATCAAAGGTCAAATCCAGGTCACACCATGACGTTGCACACATATACCCTTGACCAATGTCCCTACCAAATATCAACTTCCTACATATTATGGTTTCCAAAATATAGCCCAGACAAGGCATTATAGGTCAAAGTCACTAAGGCAAGGTCAAATCAAGGTCACACCATGACGTTTTACATCTACACACCCTAGCCATTGTCCCTAGTCAGTATCAACTTCTTACACCTTACGGTTTCCGAGATATACCCCGGACAAGTTTTATAGGTCAAGGTCACTACGGTAAAGTCAAAGGTCAAATCAAGGTCATGCCATGAAGTTGCACACCTACACCCCCTAACCAATATCCCTACCGAGTATACACTGCCTACACCTTACAGTTTCCGAGATATAGCCTGGACAAGATATTAGAGGTCAAGGTCACTACGGCACGGTCAAAGGTCAAATCAAGGTCAGACCATGACGTTGCACACCTACAACCCCTTTGTTTGAATGGGGGGAAGCGAGACTTACAACACACACACATAATCTCACTCCCCATCTCACTTCCCCCCCCCCCCCCCCCCCCATCCCCCATACAGAGGCAATTCCTTTCTGACATGCATCTTTATTTGAGTGAAGAGGAGTGGGGAGGGGGCAGATCTGTGCAGAAAAAGACTGCCTCTTTATCACTCCCGTCACTGAAATAAAATGCAGGTGAGAAAAAGATTATTCACTGCAGTAAAATGTTTAGGTTTTACAGCAATTACTTAATTCTGAAATTAAGCGATATTTTCCACTGAGAGTATTAACGTTGAAAATCTCACTACATACGGTAGCGTAGCGAACACTAAACCAAGTTATCTACCTGATGCATACGGTGGATACATTTAGTCAAAAACATGATATCTACTAGGTCACTGAGTATTACATGGGAGAATTACTCACATTTGACACCTCGTTGTGAACCTCAAATACTCTGGAGAGTTTACTAACTGGTCCACAGCAGTTTTTGTGTATGCTTTGGTTTCTTTCTCATATTCCTCTGAAGTTTTCTGCTGTGCAAAGTAACAGTTAGATGCTTCTGAAATTCAATGTACAAACTACAAAAGTAAAGTAGATACTTGGCAAGTCAAATATTTAATACATATAGAACATCTTGTTAGACATGGTTGAATAGAAATTGAAGTGGATTTGTCTTACACGCTTGTAAGGTTTGAAAGCTACTACTGGTAATTCGCAAAAATATCTGCCAATATTTTAAATCTCGGTTGTGAAGAACAACTAACATACATACAATATATGAAAGTTTTGTTTAGTAAAATTCAGATGCAGTTTATCCCCAGATGGGACTTGGTGTAATCTAAAGTACAGAAAATTATGCCATTCTAAAAGTCACTGGTGATGCACCCAACACATCTTTGGGTATGCCAAAACTCCTAAGTTAAATCATAAAGAAGATACATGACATTTTAAATGTAAACCAAGTTAGATTGGAAGTAGGGGTTAAAGAAAATTATTTACTCATTTCGCTCGCTGCTAAAAACAAACAAAAAACAAGCAATTAGTGCCCGTCAACAGGCTCTGTGTCAGCTGACTGTGTGTTTTGAGTTTCAGAGTAGAAGTGAACGAAGAAAAGGACATAAAAGTTGTGCAGTGCAATTGATATTCAGAAGTAAAGTAGAAGGTTAGCTGTTAGGTAAATAACATATTTAAATGAATTTCTCTAAATGCAATAATTTTCAAGTTACAACTGATTTACTCAAAAGGGAGAACCTGAAAGTAGCCATTACTCAGCTATGCAAAGAGTTCCAGGTCTACAATTTCACTTTGCTATAGCGGACCCCAAAAATAGGTGGATAATACATTTAAACAAAATACTGTAAAAGCAATAGTTTCAAGTCACAATTCATATACTCAACTGTGATAGCATAAAAGTAGCTATTAGTCAGCCATGCTATGAGCTACAGGTACACAATTTCATTATGTTATAGCTGAATGAAAAGTACATGAATAACATACTTAAACAAAATACTGTAAAGACAATAGTTTTCAAGTTACAACTGATTTACTCAAGAGTGATAACTTGGAAGTAGCTATTGCTCAGCTATGCAATGAGCTACAGGTCTGCAGTTTTACTATGTTATTGCTGACCCAAAAGTAGTGAATGACACATTTATAAAAATTCTTTGAAAACTCATGGTCATGCAATAATTTTCAAGTTATAGGTGATTTTATTCATTATGGAAGTTACTGAAAAGTCAGAAAGTAGCTATTGCTCACTTAGTTATTGGGATAGACTCCCAAGTTACTCACTATGTTGTAACTATAAAAAAAAGTAGCTGAATAACATATTTTAACAAAATGCTCTGAATGCAATACTTTTCAAGTTATAAGTGAATTAGTGCATGATTTTATGAATTTTAATGCATTAAAAATAGCATCACAGATGCCCGCACCCCACAGCCTGGGAAACAGTTTTCAACATTATGAGATATAGAAGTAGTAAAACAGTACAAAGATGGGGATACTTTCAGAGCAGTGTCAGTTATATAAAGCTCTAAATAAAGTTTAAGTAGAGAAAATAACATCTAAGAGAAAGAAAATGTATGTAAAGATAAAGTATTAAAACAAGACAATTTAATAGCAGCATGACACCATTGATCAGTAAACTAAAACTATGAAAAAAAATTATTAATTGTAGAATAGATGTCAATGGAAATAGCACAATTATGTAAAAGTGCACATAATATTCAGTTGCAGCAATCCATATATCTTTGTCATAAGAGAAAGATGTCTCAAATATGGCAGGTGAACACACTTTGGGAGAGCAAAAAGGTCACACCATGATGTACACCTACACCCCCTAACCAATGTCCCTACCAAGTAGTGTTGTAAACGATAAACCCGCATGTGGTTTTTCATTTGTTTTTGGCATAAATAACGAAATTCGCAAAGAATATTTGGAAACCAGTTATTGAAAATGTCATTATTTTAGGCATCATAATGGCTAATACTCCATCAAAACAACAAACAAGAGGGTCAGAGGTGCCCCAAAAGGCGGGTTGAGCACGCAGGAAACAAGGTTAGCAACTGCTCTCATTAAATTTAGGAACAAGGAAAGAAATGTTAGGTTACCCACTTAAGGTAAATGTGTTCGACGTGCTAAGAAATGTAATACTTCTAATCTAAGTTACATTATTGTATCTATACTATAATAAATATAGAACTAAAACTAAGTAAATGAAGACCATTAATTTACCACTTATTTTCACCAGAAATTGAAATATCCACAGATGATCTAGTTGTAAGGTTTCTGTTTGTAAGAACTGCACCACAGTCATTAGTTGATCCTTGATGTTGTGCAATTATGTATTTTATCCTAGAATCTGGATTACTGTTTGATTTAAGGATTTCATACAGCATCGTCAGTTGCGGCAGGAGCTGACATACTCTTTGGCAACTTGGCAAACTGTCGTAAACATACACCATTTGATTTTGTTGATGAGATACAACATAATGAGAATCAATATAATGAATTTGAACAAAGGTATCTGTAGGAGATACTATGTGTTGAGAAACTGTATTTTGTGATCTTTTTCCTTTGGACAATGTTGCAGCATAAATACAGGACGGTGGTTGAAGTCCCATTAATACTGAAAACATGTCCAGTGCCTGTATGTCAATATCACCTTGAAGGACAGAAGCAGGATCGAAAAGATGACCTGAAATATCAAATGGTGACAGCATTTGCCCGGAATTAGATAACGACTGCAAATGATCTTGAGTGTTGTCTTGTGATGTTGCAATTATTTTTGTGTGGACTGGTGGCGTCGCAATCACTACTGGATTGTCTGGTACTTTGCCAAATGTTTGTCTGTTGACCATTGGTGTGCCAATCGTTTCAAGGGTGCTTGGTGGTGTAGTTGGTAGACTCATTGTTTCTTCTGACTGTGCTTTGAACAATGGTGTAGTTGAAGACTCTAAATCATCCTGACAGAAATAAAGGTTCAAAGTCATCGATCTGTATTTCAATCATTTTCTTATAAGTATGTAAATGTAGAGAAAAAGAAATGTAGAATATTGCAAGGTATATATTTCTATTGTAATTAGTAGATATTTGCTGGATTACAGAATTAAAAAAAATTTAGCTTGGGAGTAAACATTTATTTGAACATTTTTGCAAGTGACTTATTGGTACATAAAGTTTTTCATAGTTATTTCAAATAGTGTGAAATCATACAATCTGAGGAGTAATAAATATCATTAAAGAGATTTGCAATTTAAAACTTGAAATAATGATATCATCGTACTTTTGACCTTGCTGTTTACATGCTTAATAACAGGATCTGAGTTTTGCACACACATGTTGCTACCAAAGATTATAGTGGCAACAATTAATTGATACCTTTTGCAATAACGTGTTGTCCAACTCTGTATTTTGGGCTCTTTTCCGGTCACGATCTAGTTTAGTAATCTGGCGAACACTTTTTTTTTCAGGCGTGGCATATTATGAAGCTATTATGAAGCAAGGGAATCACCAGGGTAGGGGGTGATATCTTTCAAGAATGTATCTAAAATTTTATTCAAAAAAAACATCTGTTAATAACTTTTTATATAAAAGATATCCAACTTAACTAAAATTATGTTACAATTAATTAAATCTAAATTAAGAAAGTGTTTTCCCCCCAAAAATGTTTATGAATGAATAAGAAATAAAATTGAAAAAGTTTCAGAGAAAATGTTATATTTGTACTCTTTTCATAATTTAGTTTTTTACTTTTTTGTACACAAAACCTTCATCTTAACTAAAATGATCTTGACAGTGACTAAATATAAATCATAAAACAGTTATTAAAGATAAGCTAAACCTATGTAACATAGGAAGTCAATGAAATTATACTCTGTATTGTATGAAAAGACATTCATCTTAAATGAATTACATCGACACTAAGTGTAAACGATTAAACTGTGTGAAATCAAAGATAAGCCAAAGACATAGAATACAGGACCTCATCAAAACTTAACTAATGTGATTAAAATTAATGTTCTTGTTCTGTGAGAACACTGTTTAGTATTGACAGTTATCAGTTTCATTTTTATGGCAGTAAGCTAAAGACATGTAATAGAGGAAGTTATGAACCTCAATTAATATCCTTAAAATTAATGTCCTTGTTCTGTAAGAACTATGTTTAGTTTGACAGTCATCAGTTTCTTCTTTTATGGCACTAAAGGCAGGCTGTCTAAAGACGCGAAGTGCAGGAACTCATCAAAACTAATGTCCTTGTTCTATAGGTACTATCTTTAGTTTTGACTGTCATTAGCTTGTTCTTTTAATGGCACTAAAGACAGGACATCATCATCCTCGTCATCCAGACTGCAGTTAATTTGTGGGATGAGTGGTGGTGTTACTAGTACTTCTTTAGTGATGGGTAGGGTTGAGTCCATTCCTGTGTTAACTGGTGGGGTGGCAGGCATTCCTGAGGTGACTGGTAGGGTGTTAGTAGGTAGGATGTCAGCCATTGCTGAGGTTACTGGTGGGGTGTTAGGTATTTTCTGGATCACTGGTGAAGTGACAACCGTTCCTAGATTAAGCAGTGGTGTAGAAAGAATTTCTGGAGCCACCAGTGGACTGGCTACTATTCCTGGATTAACTGGTGGTGAAAGCATTTCTGGGAAGCCTGGTGCTGACACTGAAGGGAGATCACTCTGAAAAATGTTATTACATGTGTACTCCAGGCTATTTATAGTTGATAGGAGTTTGCCTTTGCCCTCCTGCAGTAAAAGTCCAGCTGCTTTAGGTTGTGGACATGGCGAATTCAGTAGAATCAAGGATGGTTTCAAGTAGGTATCATGGAAAGTGCGAAGGTCCAATATTAGATTGTCTAATCTTCTTTTTTTCTGAGATGGAGTTTGAGAGTCTATGCACTCATTAACTGATGAATTCTCAAATAATCGTTTTTTGGTAGACATTATTCTTGTTTTGGCTGGGTCTGACAAAAATAGATACAATCGTTAACCTTAAAAATACAGTTTCTGACAAGCAGAAATAATTATATATGGACTACAATCAAACGACTGCACATCACATATGTCTGGTTATGTGAGAAAGTTATATATACATAATGCTACAGATAAATACAAGGTAGTAGTACAGTGAGAGAATGAATGCACTTATAAAGTGGATTTGCTATAAGTTAAATGTGCACCAGTCCTATTCATGCAACTATTCATGTTTGAGAAATGTTTTTTTCAAGGCTTTTATTAGCCAATACCGATGGTAATAGGATCTATTTAATATTTATGAAATTGGAAATGAGAGGGTCAATGTTTTCATAGAAAATAATGTGTTACTCTAATTACTTGCTATTAATAAAGTCACTGTTCATGTTACCGATATAACCATGAAAGGTGTTGCCAACATGCATTGTTGATAGTGATTTTCATTTGTATTGAGTAATCAGTAATATTGAACAATGACCATTTAACTTATACCAAATGCAGTGTATAGAAACATAGATATTGACATTGAACATAGATAGCAACTGAGGAGGAATAACAGCAATAACTGACAGCAACATCTATAACAGGAAAACGTCATGAACGACATATATGAAAAAATATATCACGAGTGAAGATGACAATATAACACAATATGCAAAGTAAGTAGTAAGTAATGCCAGAAGAACCCACGTACCAAAATAAAAGCACTACATGTAACATGCACCTATTAAATCAAGAATGAAAAAAATAGGAAATGTTATTACATAATGTAGGTTATACAGCAGCACATGGACCCACTAAATCAAGAATGAAAAATATGCATAATTAAAAACATACTAAGTGTAATCTGTACAGAAAAAGAGTTATAAATATTAATCAGTGATTAGCAGCTTTGCCATGAAAAGTGATAGCCAAACCACTACAAATTATATACTAGTTACCACTACTATACATGCAGAAACAAACATTTTTGACAATGTAAGAACTGTACAATACCTAGTGCAAATGGAAAAATGTATCACTGTTCATGTTACCGGTACAACCACGAGGAGGTGCTGCTGACATGCATTGCAGAACCTCAAAAAGTGTTACCGAAATGGTATATTATTTGGAATTCAATACTAGTTGGTTAGTAACTATAATTATTTACTAATAAACTCATTTGGCTAAAAGTGTATATGATTAGGTGCCTTTTCTTATCTTTATAAGGGTCTGCAAAACAATGTAAGTATATGCTATAAAATAATAAAGTAAAGAGTAAAAACTATGAAACGGTAATAACAAAAAATTTGGTGAAATTATTTTAGTGAGAACTTGGGAAATTTGGCTATAGCATATACTTACAAAATGTACCATAATATTGCATGGCACCTAATCACAAAAGATAATTTATTAAAATAAATGTAAGTCATAGTATTATTTACCATATGTACAGGATAAATGTGGACGGACAGAGAGATGGACAGACAAATGGACGAAAAACAGACAAACGAACAGATGCAATTTCACCAATTTCGAAAGGAACCTAGCTATGATGGAGATCTATCTCCCTATCAAGTTTGAATCCGATTGGTCAAACCATTTTCGAGTTAGAGTCCGGAAATGAAAATGTAGACAAACAGATGGATGGACAAACGGACGAAAAACAGACAAATGAACGGACGGAATTTCACCAATATCGAAAGGAACCTACCTATGATGGAGATCTATCTCCCTATCAAGTTTGAATTCGATTGGTCAAACCGTTTTCAAGTTAGAGTCCGGAAACGAAAATGTGGACAAACAGACGGACGAAAAACGGACAAACGAACGGACAGAATTTCACCAATATCGAAAGGAACCTAGCTATCATGTTGATCTATGTCCCTGTCAAGTTTGAATTTGATTGGTCAAACCGTTTTCAAGTTAGAGTCCGGAAATGGAAAATGTGGACGGACAGACGGACGTCAGACACATCAATCTAATAGGCGGGTTGGTTACACGCAACCCGCCTAAAAACGAACAAATGGACAGAAAAACAAGACAAATAAACGGACGGATTTACACCAATTTCGAAAGGAACCTAGCTATGATGGTGATGTATGTCCCTGTGAAGTTTGAATTAGATTGGAGTAACCGTTTTCGAGTTAGAGTCCGGAAACAAAAATGTGGACGGACAGATGGATGGACAGAAAAACGGACAAAAACGAAGAAACGGACGGAAAAACGGACAAACAAACAGACGGAATTTCACCAATTTCGAAAGGAACCTAGCTATGATGGTGATCTATCTCCCTGTGAAGTTTGAATTTGATTGGTCAAACCGTTTTAAAGTTAGAGTCCGGAAACGAAAATGTGGACAAACAGATGGATGGACAGACAAACGGACGAAAAATGGACAAACGAACACACAGAATTTCACCAATTTCGAAAGGAACCTAGCTATGATGGTGATCTATCTCCCTGTGAAGTTTGAATTTGATTGGTCAAACCGTTTTAAAGTTAGAGTCCGGAAACGAAAATGTGGACAAACAGATGGATGGACAGACAAACGGACGAAAAACGGACAAACGAACACACGGAATTTCACCAATTTCGAAAGGAACCTAGCTATGATGGTGATCTATCTCCCTGTGAAGTTTGAATTTGATTGGTCAAACCGTTTTAAAGTTAGAGTCCGGAAACGAAAAATGTGGACGGACAGACAGACAGACGGACGTCGGACACATCAATCTAATAGGCGGGTTGGTTACACGCAACCCGCCTAAAAATATACATATTTTGTGAAATATGTCACATTTTTACTTTATATTGAGCAAAAATCATGTTTACGTACTTAATAATATCTCGTGACAGCCATTTCCTGTTGGAAGTTCTGCCTCATGTATGCTGTGCGAATAATTTTACTGCACACTAACAAGCATACTATATACAGGATTTTGTTCATTTCAAAGCCCCTATAACAGGTTTTGATTTCTGTAAACGGTCCCACCACTACTACCAAGTATCAACCTTCTACACCTTATGGAATCCAAGATTTTAAAACTCATGGTCACCATGACAAGGTCAAATCAAGGTCACACCATGATGTTGCACACCTACAAGTCCTGGCCAATGTCTCTACCAAGTATAACTTCCTACACCTTATGGTTTCTGAGATACGATATAACGTGTCAGTACCTGTCACTTCAACATCCTGAGCCTCCATATCAGTGTCTTCCTCATCATCCAAGTTCCAGTTTATTGGCGACTCTGTGAGCCATCGCTTGGGCTGCTTGTAATTTTTGTCCCATCCCTCCTCTCCAGCTCAAAGAAATATAAGTGTAAAAACTACATATTGTAATCTACAGTGAAGCAGTTTTTTGTGAAAAGTTACCTATAAAGTTATTAAATTCTGCATCTTTATATCAACCCTTGTGTCAAAATCAATACACTTTCTAGCACTCACTAAGATAGCATTGTCACACTGCTACTTTTTGTTTATAACTGCTGTATATTTCTATCCTCAATATTTCTACATCAGAAGATTCAGATATAATCTGATGGTTGATTGGTACAAATAATAAAATAGCATCAGAGATGCCCATACCCCACAGCCTGGGGAAACAGTTTTCAACGCCTTGATATAGAAGTAGTGAAACAGTACAAAGACCGCGGGATACTTTCAGCACAGTGTCACTTATATAATGGTCCAAATAATGCTTAAATACAGAAAATAACATCTAAAAGAAAGAAAATGTATGTAAAGATAAAAAGCACTAAAACAACACAATTCAACAGTGAGATGACGGCATTAATCAGTAAACTAAAAGATATGAAGCTGTAAAATTAATTTATTGGAGAATAGCTGTCAATGGAAATAGCATGATTATGTAAAAGTGCATGTAATAATCAGTTGCAGCAATCCATATATCCTTGTTATAAGAGAAAAATGTCTCAAATATGGTAGATGAACACACTTTGGCAGAGCAAAAAGGTCACACCATGATGCATACATACATTTACATACACCCCCTAACCAGCGTCCTCATGTTCCAAGAAATAGAACAGACGAGATTTTAAAACTCATGGTCACTAGAGACTCACTATGAAAAGGTCAAATCAAGGTCACAGAATGATGTTGCACACCAACAACCCATTATTTAGATTAATTGGAAATTAGATTTCTTTGAAAATTTTGTAAATCCATCGTCATTTGTAAAGCATCTGATGTTGAAGCAGATATGTTGACTGCCAATACTAGAAAACTTTACAACTTACCTAACAGGTTCTAAAATTGGAGAGGCACTGTACAAGGGATAATATAGTTGCAATTATTAAGGTCATCTTTTGTGTCAAAAAGAAATAAATAGCGATAAACGTGCAGAAATTAACTCACAAATTTCATTGTCGAAAATGCTGCTAGTATAACCCTCAAGTGTCGGGTCTGTGCATCCCCCCCATATTTTTATTGACCAATATCTCGAACATCTTTTACTGAGTCGACGTTTGAGTAAAAATAAACTGTGAATTTGTAATATTTTCATTCTCAAGCAAAACAGACCTTTCCCAGTGATGTTTACGCCCCAAATTACATACTAGTATTTTCCAGATATATATAATATTTTGTAGGTTCTGACAAATTAAAGCACATGATAACTTCTAGGAAATGCAAACCCCAGTGGCACCTTCAAGTTATGAATAAAGACATGTAGATGGTCAGACAATGATAACACGTTGATCAGTGACGCGATAAACCAGCAGACTGACAAATATGTATTTCAATTGGGGATGCACAAACAACTATTTTACATTTACACACTACATTTACACCCACTTTCATGTCTAGAAACCAGCAGACAGATAAATATGAACTTTAATTGGGGATGTGCAGACAACTATTTTGCATTGTTACCGACTGCCACATTTTTCATTTCTAGAAACCAGCAGATGAAACCGTGAAAAATGACTCAATGGAGCATACCAAGACAATGCAGAAGACAATAGTTTCCAGGACATACTGGACCTTACACAAAGGCAGGCGTAGTGACAAGACAAGCTTTTTACCTTATTAAATATACCATAATAAAACATTTAAAAAAATCAAAATTGGATACTATATACCTTAGTATACAGATATGTGCACAAACATTATACAGAGTTTTGATATTTAAGGGCTTAAACACCCGATTTAAAATTGAGGCCACAACCCAGTACATATCTTGAATCAAAGATTCGACTAACAACCAGAGGAATCAAATTCCATTAATAACCTTAACCACTATTCTATGATTTCACACTCGACTTGCTATACCAGTATCTTAAAATGCATCAAGTGAATGAATGAAGTACTTAAAAGGCATGGATTTCCAAAATGGGAAAATTCAATTGCCTAAAAGAGTGTTTGCCCATTAGTGTCCGTATGTCCGTATATAAATGGACCAATCTTTAACTATTGTCTAAACTCATTGACGCCATCTTGAGGTCTAATGGCTTGAATAAGCTTGGTCCATTCAGCAGGAACAGCCACTACAAAACTGTGCATCTCCATGTATTTGCTGGGTCTAGTTGAGAGAACCAAGAAAAGCCAGTTGCCCCAAGTGAGGTCCTTGCACTTTATGAGATATGAAAGATATGGATGTTGTGGACAAGATGACTGTCATTTTCAAACATACCTCCCAATGAATCTCCCCAGGCTGAGTCACTTGATGTTGGAACATCACCCCAGCCTGATGCTGGCTCAGGATCAGCTGGTGGAGATGTGTTAGAAGTTCCATCTCCTGACATGATACTATGGCTCTAAAGCAAAAGAAATTAATACAAATGTGAATTTGACTCCCAAAATAAGGAGCAAAAATGTATCAGTGCTTCAAGTTCACATAAAAACCAGTTGAACTTTGCTTTAAAAGGACAAACTTCGACCAAAAAAGGTAAAAAAATGTTAGTAATATATATGCCCATGATCAGTACAAACATTTCCAACAGATCAATACTGGTGCAGTACTGCCAAATAGCATGGTGATCCATGGGGTTTTCATGCTATTAAAAATGTCCAAGTTCCGAGTGCTCTTACAAATAAATCTCAAAATACAACATATTTAATAAATATAAATTTGTATATATTTCGAAGCTACAGAACACAAATAAATATTTTTAGTTTTAAAACATATTTTGAAGCCAAAAATATTATGAGAATAATTGATATATAAAACTATTTACTTTGTTTTTGTGTTATATGCTAATTAGTCAATTTGCAGGTGCTCTGGATTGTATCTTCCAAAAATATTGCTCATCAAAATGTAATTTATATAGATGAATATACTATCTGAATGGCATGAGGTCATGTGACAACAGCAAAAATACTATTTTCTTATTTAAGTTAAGCATCCATTGATCACATGAAAATCAATGTGTCAAGCAGCACTTCTTTCTAAAATTGTTTTTCCGTAAAATTTTTATTTAAACTCCTATTTCCAATGATAAAAATATTAATGCAAGCAAAGTTTCAGAATATTACAGTATAATTTATATTCAAACCCATGGAAAACGGGATGCAAGAAAACACCATTGACACAAAAATACCACAGATGACCATAAAATAATTTAACTTGCAAACTTTGACAGTTGCAAAACATACAAAACTCATTCAAATTTGTTCATTTTAGCATTATTTTGTGGACAAATTTTAAGACCAAAGATTTGCAGGCTATGACTTCCTGTGGGCTGTTTCAACATTCTGAAACCTTAGGAGCAATAATAAAGATATAAGGGTGTTTTAGAGATTGAAAATAATTTCATGTAAGCAGACTAAAACAATCTACAGAGTAAACTTCTAGCAGGGTGTATGCACAGGATTTATGTACACAGAAGACACTAACTCTTGTTGCAAACATTCCGCGAACAAAACAGTATATTCATAGTTTATCAAAGTATTACTGTGAACATCCTGCGATCAACTTTTCTAGTCAAAGTCTTGTCGCGAACATGCCGCAAACTTTGAGGATTGTCCACGTAGTGTTCGCGGTTGCTAAAAACAAATTTCCTCAAACAACTTTGTTCGCAGATTGTTTGCGGAAGGATTTATTGTTCGTAAGGGAAAGCAAATAATTTGTAAACCGTTTCCTTTAGCGGTTCTAAAAGTGATTGTTTTCCGATCTGTCAGTGACTGTTCTGAAGCCACAGTGGTTTATATAAGTCATACTCAGTACAGTATGATGATTCATGGGGTTTTCCGTTGAGAGGTGGACTCTGATACCAGAGACACTGCCGTAAAAGGTTTAGTTGGGAGTCTTTCAGCTCACTTCCTAAAAGTAAACCATCATTTTAGTTTAGTGTTTTAGTTTTGCTCACTTCCTGTGAGTAAGCACAGCAGTAGTTTAGTAGTTTCAGTGTTTTAGTTTTGAATTTGCTCACTTCCTGTAATAGACCGAGTTCTGTTCCGTTGCCAATTGTTATTGATATGTTGAGGGACACAATGGCGAGGGACAGAGTTCCCATGTACTAGTTTTCTGTGTAAATCTCAAACTGTGGGAAATTATTTCAGTTACTTTAAAAAGTAATTATTATGTTCAAGTTGCTGTATCCGGTTTACAGTACATATGCTGTTTAACTAAACTGCTTTTACAAGCAAAAAATTTCTTTTATAGATAACTATGTGCTATTGACAGTTTGTTTACATCTAAACTGGTTGATATACATGCATGCCAGTTTGTTTGGCATTTAAATATTAGTGAATGGCACATAAATATAAAAAAAATAATTCAAATAACAGTTTATACTTGTTGTAATATGTCTAGAAATATGCCGTTCAAAATTTACACAGAAAATAGGTACATGTGAGCTCTGTCCCTCGCCATTGTGTCCATCAGTACATCAATAGCAATTAGCGACGGGATAGACCGAGCTTCTGTCCCCTCGCCAATTGCTATTGATATATCGTTGTGTCGTCTTTTATCGACGGTCGTCTATTATCGACGGCCGCGCATTAATACATTGTAGTTCTGTGAACGTGATTTTTGTCTCCGTAAAATTACATATTAAATAAAATATTAATTTATATTTTAAATATGTCACATAATTTCAAATGCTGGTATTGTTTCGAATTTGATAAAATTAAGGTTCTTAATACATGATACAATAAAATCCCGATTTTGTTAAGTGAATTAATATATCAATTTTTAAAGTAAAATAAAACATGGTTGTCAGTGGCAACGCTCATGAATTTCCGTGAAATATGCAAATTTTATCCTAATAAAATACAGTTATTTGATATTGTGTAAAAGGCAAATAGATTTATGTTATTTATTTTGCAATATAAAAAAATCTACATATTTTACTAAGTTGATTTTTATGTAGTCTATTGTCACAGACAGCATGTGTTAGTTCAGCAGCCAATACAAAAACAAATATGCCATAAAATAATTTGATTTTTTGAGGTTATAAAATAAATAACCATGCCTGTGGTCATTAACATAAAAACAACGTGATTTACCTCGACACAAAATGGAAGAAATAGCTTTCAAAACCAACTTTAAAAATTAATGATATAATTGTCTACGAAAATAATTTTATGTGCACACCTTCAAAAAGGTATGTTATTTGCTATTTTTATGATAGAATTGCAACAGTTATTCATTTTATTTATTTAATTATCGATTAAAGGGGACAAAGGAAAAAAATAAAAAGTTTAGAATATATTTTAAAGACCATTAATATTGATTTTATTTTACCGTCGATAACAGACAACCATTTCTAAATTAAGAACACCATACACACATAAATTGAATCAAATAAAATAAAGTGAAATAACTTAAAATAGTTGTCCTGTCATAGTTGTACTTGTCAAACAAACAATATATTTTTAAATTTTAAGTTTGAAATATTGCAAGGACTGATGAAAGAAACGAAAATGAATTAAAATGCGTATGACCGTCGAAAACCGGCAACGCAAGGATACTAATGGACACAATGGCGAGGGACAGATCTCACATGTACTTGTTTTCTGTGTAAATTTTGAACGGCATATTTATACACATATTACAATAAGTATAAAGTGTTATTTGAATTTTTTAACTTATGTATATGTGCCGTTCACTAATATTTAATGCCAATTAAACTTATATGTAAGTATTTTAACCTGGTTTAAAATATAAACAAACCTTCAACATTGCATAGTTATCTACAAAAGAAATACCTGGCTTGTAAAAGCAGTTTAGTTTAACAGCATATGTACTATAAACCGGATACGGCTATATGGAGATAATAATTACTTTTTAAAGTAAATGAAATAATTTCCCATAGTTTGAGATTTACACAGAAAACTAGTACATGGGAACTCTGTCCCTCGCCATTGTGTCCATCAACATATCAATAACAATTGGCGACGGGACAGAAACTCGCTCTACCAGCGACGGGACAGAAACTCGGTCTATTCCTGTAAGTAAGCACAACACCCTCCGAGGTGGATTCACTTAGATATAACTGAATCCTGCTCCATTCCACCTATTTATTTCTCCCCCATATTTGTGTCCATAGTTCCCCCATACTGATTTGTATTGATTCTTTTCTTAGTAGTACTCTTCTACCCTTGAACTGGTGTTTACTGTTTACGGGCCCACTGTTTACTGCTCACCTGGAAAGACGTACGTTAACTGATTTTGGAAAACCAGATAAAAACCAACCAAAGATACAAAATATATTGACGGCTATACGGTGGAAAAAAAAACATCCATCAGGTAGATTCCTTTTGTGAACTCAGGACATTTTTTGACAAAATTGTAAATACAGAACAAAGAAGAATAGACTAAAAAGTGGCAATCTAGCTGTCACTAAAAATTATCATGTATAAAAGTCCTCCTTGTCGACTAAACAACAACAAATATATGTATTCCTGGGATTTTCATCGTATTTTAAAATCAGGACACTTTTAAAAGATATGTTATGTCCTTGATCAAACATAAAGGTGATTTCTATTATATCCTTTATTCATTGAGCTTTTATAAGACATACAATAAGTTATATAAAAACATAACACAAAATAATAAGCCTATAACTTGGAAGGAACATTGATTTCAGCAATGTCATTATGTATCTGGGGCCAGATTCATGAACAATACTTTGATAAGGTGACATTAGATCTAAGTAAGGGAAGGTTTTTCATTTGTCTAAGTTTTCTTAGAATTGGTATTGACGAAACAATATTTGGATAAGTTCACCTTAGATTTTAAGTAAGGAAAAAACCTCTCCTAACCTTTTAGGTATAGTTATATCAGTGAATCATATTGGCCAAGAGCTATGGAAATTTTTGGTGCATACATTTGACTGTTAATGATAATGACCCCCTGCAAGAAATATTACTCACAGCTTTATATTGCTGTGAAATTTTTCACAGTAATTCACGATAAATTAATGTCTTATTCAAAAAGAAAATAATAATAATTCACATCTTTTCCTTCATACACACCAAAATACAGTTGGCAATATTTTCCTGTTAGGGCATGCACAAAATTACTGCACAAGTTGAAATTTTCACTTGGCATTATTTAAACCATTTTAGCTGATGAGCTTAGAGAATGAAAATTAATTCCTGATGAAAATTTAAATCTGTTCCTTTCAAGTAGAATCTAGCCATTAGTGAAAATTATTTCTGAAGAATTAGTTAAGATTTCTTCTTACTAAAATTTTGACTTCTACACTAACCACTTGGATAAGTTAACCTCTCCAGCAAAAAACAACATTAATATTGCCCAACATTTACAAACTAAATCATGTAATATCAACATCCTGTCCTCCCAAGGTAGCTTCAACGTAACTTAAAATCTAAGAACAGGGCCCGGATTCACGAACAATACTTAGATAAGGTGACCTTAGATCTAAGTAAGGGAAGGTTTTTCACTTGACTAAGTTTTTCTTAGAATTGGTATTCACAAAACAATACTTAGATAAGGTTACCTTAGATTTTAAGTAAGGAAAAAACCTCTCCTAACTCGTTAGTTACGGTTGTGTCAGTGAATCTGATTGGCCAAGTGGTATGGAAAATTTTGGTCTATACATTGGATTGTTTATGATAATGAACCTCTACAAAGAATATTAGTCACAGCTTATTAAAGTGAGATTTTTAATTATTTTAGCCGATGAGCTTGGAGAGTAAAATTAATTCCTAGTAAAAATTTTAATCTGTTCCTTTCAAGTAGAATCTAGCCATTTGTGGAAATTATTTCTGAAAAATTAGTTAAAACTTCATCTTACTAAAATTTTGACTTATACACTAACCACGTGGATAAATAAACCTCCCCATCCAAATACAACACTATTATTGCCCAATGTTTATAAACTAAATCATGTAATATTAACATCCTGTCCTCTCAAGGTAGCTTTCAACTTAACTTAAAATCTAAGTATGGGTTTTAAGGTCACCTTACAGTTAGGAACATTCGTGAATAAGGTTTCATAATTTCTTACTTGAAATCTAAGTAATACTTAAAATCTAAGTCAGGAATGGCCTAAGTATTGTTTGTGAATCAGGGCCCTGTACTCGCTAATATCTTAAAAGTGTGACTCTATCATCGGTGGAATAATCTGGTTAATTTAATCAAGAATGTGACTGCTTTTGCATGCTTATAACAAATGCACTTGTATATTATTAGTATTTTTTTATGACTTTTGTGTACATCAGTGTCCTGAGTTAAAACTGTTCTCAATTTGCAATGGATGATCGTGCTGTGTCGAAATATTTTGTGTAATAATATTACAATCAAATATAAATACTTTAAATTTAAACCAAGAAAACAATAGAGAAAGAAATACAAGTTTTCAAAATTCAAGTTTTGTTAAAATGGGAAACTTTTATATTTATATCTCTTTCAGTCTCAAAGCTGATAATAGTCACACTCGAACCATAAAACAGTCATATTGGTACTTTCAGTTGATTTGCATTTAACCAATACCAGTAAGACTATCTTGTGGCCAGTGTAAGACTACTATGACTGATGACTTACAATAAAAGATCGCTCATGAAAAATGGGTTAACAAACTGACAACTTTTATTCACAATTGTACAAGTTTTGTCAACAAAGTTGGAGCTAAATTGGCACACTTGAAATATGCAATTAAAAAGTTTAAACACATTGAATAACACATTAATAATACTGATACCGAAACTTAATTCTCATATGGTCATACCCCGACCTTATGTGGGAAAGTTGGTAGTTTTTTATTGATCGTTGGGAGTTTACACTACAGAACCTTGACCAACTCTATTTACTGGTTTCCTCTGCCCACAAAGCCACCTGTTGTGATATGATCTGTACAGTGTTCAAAGTGATGTAAAACCCTAAACAAATATTAAATAAATAAATAAAATTCTCACATGATGCAACTTAGGGATGCAACTGAAATGAGCTATGAATTTTATTAAATATTCAACAACAAGCACCAGCAATGTCATCATAACTGATGATACATAATGCTGCATAATAAAGATACTATGGTATTCAAAGTTCACCAAGTCTTTATTCTTAAACCTAAGTCTTAAAAGAAACAAATATTACTTCCTTTAGAGATAAAAATTTACATAACTGGCCTTGATTTTCCTGGTTCAAAGTCCCTGAAATTATTAATGCAGCATTTCAGTATTCCCAGATTTTACCCTAAAGAGTATAATTTTATCTTATTTCAAGATTAATTGACCATTCTGACTTGTACGCAACATGCACTTCAGGTCTTACTCTGAAAATCAATTTTGAATACTGAACGGTATGCGATTCAGATCTTATGCCCAAAGATTAAGAAATTAGGTTTTACTCATACATTCTCTGTTTTGTGCCTGGCCAACTCAGTGAAATATTTTAAAAATTTCACCCTCCTTATACACAAGAGTGGTTTCCACCAAAACTTTTATTTATAAACGTAAACCTGATTGGCTTAGAGATTTAGTAACTCAACAGAAGCTAAAGGGACAACTTCCAGTTCATTATAAATATTAGGTGTCTATGAATCTACACTGGCTACAAAATGACAGAACCAAAATGCCCATAATGAAAGTAACTTATTATTGCATGCTAACAATTATTCGTTAAATTAACAGGTATTCATAAAGCATAAATAGCCTGATATACAGCATCAATTGTATTCAAATATTGCTGATAATGAGATCAACAAGTTAAATTTAAAGTTTTGCCACCTGATGCAAAACCCTGTGACAGATGTATTGGAATAGTTGTCTAAAACATTAGGCCAGGTATCAGGTATCAGATATCCATGTACTTAATCTAAAAATATAGCCACCTTGAGAGAGTAGCAGCACTTCAAATTTCCAGTGGCAAACTGAAAAAAATGAACTTTTGATTTGATATGAAATGACGAACCATGTATATAATAACGAAGCTTAAGGAACATGTTTTCTTAATTGCTACATTTTGTTTCAACAATTAACAGAGGTATACAAATACAGATATGATGCAAAGTATTTTGGATTGCCAGTGGTCAGGTACTTGTACACAAGTATCATGGTTTTGAAGATGATTCATTGGTTTACAAGAAGCCAATGAAGAGACTTAAGGGTTGGAGTGATATGAGTAAATATGGAAATATCAGTAACAAAGCCTGCTAAACAATTTTGGATATTCTGTAACCTTGTAATAATTTTGGATGGCAAACTATGAAACAGAGAATTGCAATAATCCATTTGGGGAGAGACCAATGCACTTTCAACCATGACTGGGTTATCAAAAGAGAGAAAGCATTTAATATGATGCAAATCACAAAGGTTGGCAAAATATGATTTGATCACAAAATTGACGTGATTAGCAAAACTTACTTTCGAGTCAAACAATATACTTATATTGAAAATCAGTTGGAAGAGATAATTTCCAAAGACATTGCCAGGGACAAAATCCTTGAGCCATTTGTACTTATATGTAGAGCCAAATACTATAACTCAGTCTTTTTCAGGATTTAATTTAGGCTTATTTTCAAACATCCAGGTATGAATATCATCCAAACAGGCCTTGATCAGACGAAAAGATTAAAATAATTTCCAATGTCCAGGAAATAGCTGTATGAACAGCTGGGTGTAATCTGTATAGAAATAATATTTCATATCCATATGTTTTGTAATCAACTGATTAATGAGGGTGGTATATAGGGAGCACAACAAAGGACCCAGAACAGAACCTTGAGGAACACCAACATTTAGTTTAAAACAGTCATGGATTATTGAACTAATTTTGACTAATTCAAAAGGACCAATGAGATATGTTGTAAACATGCATTGTAATACAGTTCCAGTCTTAAGTTGTTGGCTGATTGTTTTTGAGATCCTCTTTAGACATAGAATCTATTTGATAAGAGGTGTGACTATGGCATTTTAAAGGGTTTGAACAAGCACTATTTTGGAGAGATGACTGGTTTGACTATTGATGGGAGGAGAATGTCCATACACTTTATAACCAGAAATGCATGCTGCCAGGCTCAAAGGAGCTTGTTTTAGCTGGAGATTCCTTAATAAACCTAAGAACTTCACTTTCAAAAACCAGATGAAAGTAACAAAAGGAAGCTGTCTTCTTTGCTTGAGAGACACACTTTGATATGTTATTTCTGATTTTTTCCGATTTTATTAATTTTATCAATAAAAGTGAGCCCAAAAAGTTTGACAGTGACTTTTTATCAACACAGAATGGAAGAATATAGACCTAGGAACTTGTAAACATATTGTTCAATACATGTCACAGTTTCTTGTCATCCCCCAATTTTCTTTGACTAAACCCTCGTAATATTGTCCCATTTCCTATTCCTTATCTGGTTACATCTGATTATTTGCCATAGGAGACAGGTACAGTAAACTGGGGATTTGTCCCTCCTCTAGGCTCATTCATACTGCGTACGCATGCGGTTCTGAACTCATTTGTTATCCAGCCAGGGGCAGGTTTGGCAAGACTGTTCATTTTCATGGCTGCTTGAATTTCTAAGAGGCCAGACAAACTCGACATATACTGTCAGTAAACTATGTCAGTGTCATGTGATAAAGAAACAACAAATGCTGATGCCAGTAGGTCATTGTTTTAGTTTATCAGTATTAATTTTGTGGTACTGATGGAAAGTTACAAATTCATCGTTATGATTTGATGCAACTGATTGAAACTCCACTAAGCAGGAGTTAATTTGATGGTCACTTATGAAGCATGAACCATGAACATCTGATATTGCAGAAAATTCTGTAGGAGCAATAAGTAGGTGTAAAGTGTGACTGGAGGTGGGTAGGAAAATTTATCTTTTGTGTTCAACAGCAGGAATCAACCAGTGACTTAAATGTTGAAATCAAAGGTGACAGATAATCAACAAGAATATTAAAATTGCCACAACCTGCAAAAAAGAAGGATAAGGAAAACAAAAGACCCGAATATGAGAAGATTCTTTCGGAAAATTTTGAACCAAAGAAGCAAGATGTATGTAGAAAATGCAAAGAAACAAACTGCAATGACCGAGAAACAGTGTAATATTCCAACAATGTTTTTAACTCAAATTTCTATGGGAAACCATATATCTGTGAATATCATTGTGAACTTGCAAGTGACATGTTGATCTAATATTATATGCAACCAGCCCAAACAGGGCCACGAAGAACCCGGCCAATAGGTTTGTTTCTCTCAACAAAGTGTAACTTGTTTGAAATGGGCAATACTACGTGATATTTATTAATATATTAAAACAACTAGCAATTAATTTCATAAAAACGATGTGTATGAAAAAAATGTACTTTTTGTTTGGAAACTAAAACTACTCTAAAATGCTATAGGTTTTGGTTATAAATGTTCTAAATCTGGTCAAAACTCAAGGAACACCAGTGGTTGGTCCAATAACATATTCTAAATCAAACCAACACATAAATACCCATTAAAAGGATCCCTTGCCCTGTGCTAGCTTTTCCTCATAATTATCTACGCTGTAGCATGTAAAAATTGATCCACCATAGACTTCATAAAATGCCCAGAATGGTTTACAGAATATACCTGATATGTATCTAAGTCAGTATAAACCACACAAATGCTGTGTTAATAGTTTACTACAGGACAGATTTTATTTATTTTTACTTATTTTGTTATTTAAACATATTTATTTGCAATTGGACAACAATCATAAAGTGCAAGTCCTTTTGCTGAATGAAATATTCACAAATGGAACATGATGTGATGGTTGAAATGAATGAGCACAGAACTAGTTAGCTGGTGGCATTAATCGTTCAAGAATAACCTAGATTTGTTGAGAAATAAATGGACTGCATCCATAATAGTCAGATTTTATTCTACACTTAAGTTGTAACTGCCAAATAATAACAATTCAGCTGAAACCTCTACATTAATTACAGCCTGAACAGTATTCATTAAGCCTTAACCTACCAACTTGTAGAGGAAGTTCTCTTATAATTGGAGGCACAATATTTGATAAATATGAAGGACTTAAGTTATTTGCAATATTAAACATCATCTTTAAAACATATATTTCTCTTCTTTTAGAGAATGAAAGCCATCCTGTTACGCTATATAAATCTGAGGTGCTCGATCTCACAGGAGCATCAGTTACAACTCTTATTGCCTCATTTGTTATATAACTTAGTTTAGAAAGAACGGGTTGAGGTGCCCATGACCAGATGATATCTGCATATTCTGCTCCTCGATGCAGTTTATACTTTATTGTTTTGAGAATTCCCAGACGTCTTGAGCACTTGTCAACCATACTATTGATATGAGTATCCCATTTAAAGTTATTCAAGATCCATGGTCCAATGTGCTTGTGAGATTGCACATTTGCTATTGGTGTATTACTAAGTAACAGTCTTGGATAAAGTTGATTCAATTTGGTTTTCAGTGAGAGTACCATAGATTCAGTTTTTGAAGGACTAAATTTTACAATCCATTGTTTAGCCCATTCCTCAATATGATTTAAGTCTTGATTAATAAGCATTGCCGCTTCAGTGTGGTTATTGGTTGATTCAAATAGGCAAGTGTCATCTGCAACAAGGCATATGTTGCAATGGTTTACCACTAATGTTATGTCACTGATATAAACTAGAAACAGAAGTGGGGCCAAAAAAGAACCTTGAGGGACTCAAAAATTCTTTGCCAATCTAACACTTGGCCATTTACGACAACTCGTTGCACGCGATTTGATATATAGTTCTCAAACCACTTCAGCAAACACCCTTGAATGCCAAATTGCTGTAGCTTATAAAGGAGACCGTGTGCCATACATATTAACTTATTATCCATGAAGTGAGTGTATACATTTATTTATTTAGTTGGGGTTTTACGTTGTTTTCAACACTGTACAGGTTATATCATGATGGGTAGTTTTATGGGCCGAGGAAACCAGTATGTACAGTTGGTGAAGGTTCTGTAAACTGCTCACCAATGGCAAGCAACTACCAACTTTCCCACTTGAGGTCCGGCCGGAACCAAACCCTGATCTCAGAGGTGGCAGGCGAGAGTGTTACCACTCTGCCACAATGACTGTATACATCTTTGAATACTATCCGTTTAAAAATTTTACAGATGCAAGATACAAAGCAACAATACAGGACAATAGTTGTCAACATACTGCTTTGATATTGGTCTGACCAATGACTGTCCTGACATTTTAATAAATTTAGGTGAGACTCTATCTGGGTCATAGGATTTATTACAGTATAAAAATTTTATCTGGTCAAACACTTCTGTTTCCTGGACTTCTATACTATTAAATATTTTTACTTTACATTCAACATTGGTAGGGAGCCACGCTGAAGATTCATCAATGGCTGATGAAGATACAAAAAACTTATTAAAGTGTGTTGCTTTGGCATTATCACTCATGATGTTGCTTTGGCATATCAGACTCCTATTTAAAAAAGTGGGGACAGATGTATGGAAAAGGAAGAAATCCATGGATGAGAGAAATCATAGGCAAACAGTAAAATATGATTGCTTAAATTGTAAAAGTATCAATTTGACCAGACTGAATAATACAAGTTTCAAAATATTAAGCTAAATGATAAAAACAAAACACTGATTTAAACTTAACTTGATTGTTAAATATTTGGAAACATCTACTGTCTATAGTATTAATAAAAAATTCATGAAGTGACAAATTGAAAAAGCCCATTCTATTCTATTCTATTCTGTACTTTTATAGCGCTTAATCTCTGCTAGGCAGACTCTAAGGCGCAACACCAAAAATCAAGTTTAAGAAATCATCTGTCCATAGCCGTTGCCAAGTCCAGTACCACGGAGACGCCGGATAGAGTGTAAGCTAAGGTGGGAATGCCTTGTGGAAGAGATATGATTTTAACCATTTCCTGAAACAGGTGAGAGTTGGGGCAGAACGTACCTCATTAGGCAAATGATTCCAGACTGTGGGGGCATCAAAAGCAAAGCTGTGGCCAAAGTGATTTTTGGATTTATGGACAGATGGACAGAATTGAGGAACCTCCAGGAACCCATATTGTGCTGAACAGTAATTTATTGACTTAATCCCATGGGCAGTGCCTTTGGATTACACACAGAAATGAAGACAAGTCTAGCTCTTAAACGAGCTAAGCTACAGGGTAGTCCTCAAAATCCCAGGTGTTAACAGAACTGACATACATGAGGATATTGGCTTTTAGTATCTGATATGGAAGAAGGTTGTGGCTCATGAGAGGCTACCTGAATAGGTAAGTCTGCAACTGTCATCTATAAATTCAGTGACACTATCCTGGGTTGATGGTTTGATGGAGCCTTTCAGTAGGAGCAGCAAAACTACACATCCTCATGCATGTCTGGGGTGTAGTCAAGGAAACTAAAATGTGGTTGCCCATTGTGAGATCACTGAGATGAGAGGTATGGCGATTGGTACAACTTTACATAAAATGTATTGTCATTGTCATATGTCAAAGCTGCTAGCACCTCTATATTTGAGGGACCTTTGTGTAGAACACTTACTTAACTTCAACTAATTCTCATAAATAATATAGAGTTTATGTGGCAAAGCTCATTTCTTACTCTCCTGCACATCTGCACTGTATCATCTAAAGCTGACAAAGAAGTTCGGGTGTCCTGATTGCAGTCAAACTTGTTTCAGCAAACATGATTAACATCAAAGTTAATAGTATTTGTCTGATATAACCCAGCAGGCACAGACCTTTGAAAATGCATTGATTTAGTGTTGAAAATTGATCCGGTCATTGATATACTCTTTTTCAACATTAAGTCTAAGTTAGTTTCATCATCATCATATTTAAGAGATGTAATACTGGTAATTTAGCATTGAAACTTTATCTGGACATATTTTCAACGCTCAATCTAAGGTAGATTTCTGACAAGAAAAAGTCAATTTCAAATGAATTATCAACATTAAATCTTATTTAAGTTTTCAACTTTAAAAAGTAGTTATATTTTAGACAAGAAATTCTGGTGATGTTGGGTTGAAAATTGATCCTAAAATTGATGTACACTTTTTCTATAATAAATCCAAGTTTGTTTCTTCAGGGAAAAAATAGTCATATTTTTGGAAAATAAAAAAAAATGCTGAATATGGGAAAATGTATGACATGAGTAAGTTAATTGTGTGCCCTCCCTGAAAGTGGTGAGCTTTTCAAAAAATAATAATTGTGTAATAGCTAGGTAATTCTGATTCATCCTTCTTAGTTCTTACATTGTCCTTTTTTAATTTGTGCGTTTTATTATCACAAAATTGCATATATTTTGTGTTTTATTAGCAGCCATAGTCTCAAAGGATAACAATCAAACTGTTATTAACTGTTCTTAAATCATCATTCTACACCGCCAACTACCCTTGTGAAAACTACCCTTTGTAATGCATAATATTACTTCATCTGCTGTAAAAAAGTAGCATGTTGGTGTTTCATCAAAATCATTAGTATGTAATTAATATATACATATTGATAAAATCTATGTGTTACGGTCATGTACAAGGAAAATATATTTAGATAGAATAAGAAAATCACTTGTCGAAAGCAACATGAACTCAAGCTCTTCAGTTATAACATTTTATCTCCTAGAACACAATAGCTCAGTGGGGTCATGAGATTCATATCCTATCAATACTCCTTGCTTTACTCCCCAGCTGGCACACGCCTTGAAATGTCGTTGATTTAGAGTTGAAAACAGGTCCTGACGTTGAAATGCACATTATCAACTACTAAATCTAAGTTAGTTTTCTGATATGAAAAAGTAGTGATATTTTGACCAGAAATTATGGTGATTTTTGGTTGAAAAATTGACACGGACACAATTTCAACACTATTTCAAAGCTGGATTTCTGACTGGAAAAAGTGGTGATACTTCATAAAAAATCACCACTAAATCAAGTTAGGTTTTCAACATGAAATCTTAGTCATGTTATTGAACAGAAAACAGGTTGAATATTGGGAAATAAATGACTAGTAATCGTTGATTGAAAATTCTTTTTCTAGAGGGTGATATAGTGATTAAGTCTAACTTTTTGAAAGGACTATTATTGCAATAGTTTTTGAAAGGTATTTTTGTAGGTATTTGTAAAGCAAAGACTAATTTTTAAAGATTATAAAGATGATAATGATTATGTGTGCATGTACTTGTAGCTTTTATCCATTCTCCTTATTAATTTATAGCAACAACAAAACAAATATATTACAACAAATATAATTTTTATAATCTATAACTATATTTTGATTAATGCAATTCCTGATAATTAAAAAAACATTTTGAAGTCAAACTTATCAAAAAAAATATAAATTCAAACTTATTCATCAAAACTTAGTAATTTGAATTGATTTCTCACATTCTCCCATACACAAATAACTAGTTTTCAGTTTCCAAGTTTACACTGAAAACTTCTCTATACAGAACCTAAGCTGTAACATTTTATCACACAACAGTGAGGTTGGGGGGGTCCTGGATTTTCTTATCTGTACCCTGCTACACAGAACATTAGGCCTGTGACTAAAAGTAATTACATAACACAGCAGGGGTGGAGGTGGTCAATCACATGCATGGTGTTCACTTCTTTAGGTCTGTTTTTGTGGTCAGAACTGACAACTAATTAAGGTAGGGAGTAATGGGTGGAGTTCTACAAATGTGGCTTTTCCTGTGTTTTTTTCAGTTTATATGACAAAGTTGTATGAGACACAAGCATCTGAACTGAGCATTGTGGCTTTGCTACATGATTATAGCTTCTTTATAATTACAATATAATTATAGCCAACTTAATAAAACATTTAAAAGAAACTGATTGGATAAAATACTGAAGATATAAATAATGTCACAATTGTTTGTTATTTACAAAGAAAAAAGTTATTTTAAAATTTCACAAAAAGAATTTCAATTGAAGGCACTGAATAATACTGGTCCTATTAATAACATAAAAATGGATAGCTAGTTGGAAAATACGGATTTACATATCTTGAGCAATTATATTTGAAAGTTGATGCAAAATTATGTGTTATTACAATGTCATCAGAAATAGAATATTGACTATACAATGATTCATGAAAACATGTCATCTTGGAAGGAATTAATTACTTTGAAGATGTATTAAAATTGTAAAATATGCATATGGATAGTTATTGTATAATATTATTAAGAAGCTATAATTATGACACACAAGCTACAATGATTCAAATAAAGAAGACAGTGTAAACAACCTGATTTCACCCATTGAATTCAACCCTATTTCATACATTGGATTCAACCAAAAACAGTTTGCAAAATCTACACGTATTTCAACCAGATTTCACCCATTGAATTCAACCTGATTTCACCAATTGAATTCAACCTGATTTCACTGGTTGGATCCAACCAAAAACGGTTTGCAAAATCCACACGTATTTCAACCAGATTCCACCCATTGAATTCAACCTGATTTCAACGTTGGTTTCAACATGATTTCACCGGTTGGATCCAACTAAAAACGGTTTGCAAAATCTACACGTATTTCAACCAGATTTCAAAGCTGGGTCACCCCTAGGTCTGTGACTGAAACTAATTACAGACAGGACAACACAATAGGAAATGTGCACTCTTTCTCAATAGCATGGTATGTTTTTTTCTAGCTAGGTCCACTCATAGGTGGTCAAATTGAAAACTAATTAAACTGGGGTAACAATGTGGGGAAGTGGTACACATTTAGCTTGGTTGTTTTTTTCCACACTATGTTCAAAAGATGAATAGTTTGAAAGAGAGGCAGCAAAAAAGCATTGTGATTTTACGTGAGAGTTTCTTTCTAATTTCAATGTCTATTTTTAATATAATATTTAATAAGTTTGAGTGGATAAAACAGTTAGACACAGATAATGTCACAAATATTTAATTTGTTTAAATATATTATCAAGAATTCATGAGATTATTAAAATTGGATCATAAAATCACGGGTCTGCCCAACAATCCTACAATTCTTCCCATTCAGGTTAAGGCTGCTTCCAGTTCTTCTGGTCCGACAAAAAAGCCAACAAGCCAACCAAGCCAAGCCACTCAACTGGATACTGACATTGATTACTCAAAATGCCAGATCAACCATCTGGGCAAGATTCCAGTGCAGAAGACGAATTATCCTATAGTGCAGTATACAAACTAGAGAAAAATAAGATAAACTACTGGGAAACAATCTGGTTGGTGAAGCCTTTTATGGGGTGGAATCACATTGTAGACTTTGAGTTTTCTGACATTGATAAGTTCAACAATCCCTGGAGAAGAAAGAACCCCAGGACAAATTCTAAGATATCAATCACAATGCCAAAAGTCAGAGAGACTTAAAAGGAGGTTACTGGTCACGGGTACAAGAGGTAGAGGATTAAGGACTGAGCATTCATTAATATTAATATCCTAATTGCTAAGAAACGTGGTTCCCTATGCACAAGAAAAGACAAGATCGCCCACATAGACCAGGTATAAAAGTCTCCAGCTGGCATTGAACTGAGGCGAAACTGAATTACCAGTTCTCCAGAATTATTAAAAAAGCAAACTATCAATCAATCAATCAATCAGTCAATCAATCAGTTGCCCAAGTGCTTAATCTCCGTATCTATGGATTCTAAGGCACACCATTCAGTTCTTAAGGCATCAAATAAATCATTAGACAGTTCCAAAGACATTAGACATGTTCCAAAATCTATGCACTGTCTGGCTCTTAGACTGGTTCCAAAGGAGGTTGTAAGATGCTGGGAGAAGTGGGCTCACCAAGGCATCTGCCTAGTGAACCAGGTCCTCGGTGGCCTAGTTGCTAGCAAGTTTGGCATCTAATCATACGCTGTCACCTCTGTGGGTTCGAGTCCCACAAGTGGGAATGCTGAAGATCCGTCTGAATATGACCCTGGCTATTGAACTGGACGTAAAACCCCCAACTTTGACTTTGCCTAGTGAACCACACTGCTGGTTTCAGCCCTTGTACGAGCGAGTTTCAAGAGCAGATGGCCTGCCAAATAACTGTCCTTCAAAAATTTTTATCCATGGGTAAATCTTCAAGGAAGGTTGCTGAAGCCTTAAAGACTTAAAAGACCTCAATACCTTTATTTGGGACATGTCTGTTTCACTAGGAACTGCTCTTCAAACACCTGACTGATGTTTTTTTTGTTCAGCTGGGCAATTTTATACTGATGCTTTGAGGCTCGTAACTGGACAAGGTTTCAAACAGGATACCTAGAATCAGTTCAGACTTGATCTCTGTTTGATTATGAATTATCCCCTGATACAGCTTTAATCATGGCTGAACAGTATATCAACAAACAAGAAAACCAGAATGATCCTCAACACTCAGGCAAGAAGTATCGTTACAAACCCTATGATAAGAAAGACATCAAGTCAAGCCTCTACCAAGTCTCAGCAGCTGTGGAGTAATGCTCCCGTATTCAAAACAGGCCCTGGGTTGGGGGTGGAGGCTGAACATTTAAATATCAATTACTGTATGCAAAACTGACAAGGTGGAACATGTTGGGTCTATAAAATAATGCGAGAAAGACTGTTATCAAAGTATTTTGTTGTTCATGTACCTTTTGCAAAATGTCTAGGGCAGCTGCCAAAGGATGTCCCATTCTTTGTTAGAGAAATAAAGCATGTCAAGGGTATTTATTATGTAGATCACTGTCCTTCAGTGACCACACTAAAACAGAAAAAGCTCAGAATGGGTGATGACTGCAAATATTTTGACAAGTCTGACAAACCCTGGATTCAAGTCCAAGGAAGCACTCTACCTTAAAGGAAGGATAAAACCTACGCTTAAAGATGACACCTCTTCTGATATGATCTCCTCTGATAATCAGTAGATATGCCAATCCCCTCAAAGTAACTACTTGAAGGAAGCATTGCCTTACCTGATAGAAAAACAAGGAGTGGAAAAAATTGTGGTTCGGCCTTCCTTGGCCTTCTACAACAGGTTCTTCCTGGTTTCAAAAACCAAACAATAAGAGGAGGCCAATCATAGATCTAGTCAAACAGACACTTTCTAGATGGAAACCCCAGAAACCATAACACTGTCCCTTCAGCAAGGAGAGTGGGTCACTCTCACTCTTCAGTGATGTTTACTTTCATATCCCTACAAATCCAAGGTCAAGAAAATATCTAAGGTTCCATCTAAACAGTCAGACCTATCAGTTCAGAACTAGCAATTGCTCTTTTAGAGTTCATGGAGGTAGCAATGAAAGTAAAACTTACACCTCAAGCCAAGGATGTAAGAATTCAACATTACCTAGATGACTGGTGGCTTCAAGTCCCGTGCCAGAAAAACTTGCCAACCAAATGAATAGACCCTCTTGGCCCTATGCCAATACCTGGATTGGCTAGTAAACTTGAACAAATTGAAACTTATCCCCAACAGGTATTCGACTTTGTGGGATACCATTTGAAAATTCAAAGGCTGGGGTTTATGTCACATTCAACAGTGAGGAGTGTATTGGGACAGGTCCTCAGCATTGCCACTTGTCGGCTGAAACCCACACAGAGGTGATTGCCTGTGATGAGATTGCTAACCACTAGGCCCTAGAAGACCTCGGGGATACCGTTTCAACCTCTTTTAAGGCCTGGTAAAACTTACTGAGGAGAGGAGGCAAGCCCTGGCTCAAAAGATACAGACTCTGTTGGACAATCAGACTTGCTCGTTCGTGACAGTTTATGTCAGTAACAGGCCTCCTAACAGTTACAGAAAGACTGGTCTTATCTGGGCCTCTCCAAATGAAACACATTCAGTGGCACCTGAAATGCCACTGACATGTACTGGAGTCCATGGAAAAGACCATGGCGCTCTCATATAAGGTGTTTCAACAACAAACTCCTGGGGAAACTTTGTATCCCCAGTATATATATCAGTCCGGAAAGCCTGGAAAGTCAATTTAAGAATTTCCTGGGAGAATCTGGATCCGTATGTATTCCCACCAGTATCAGTTCTGAGACTGGTGGGAATGGAATGATCCTAATTGCATCTGGATGGCCAAACATTCCTTGGTTCTGGGATCTGGTCAACCTGTCAATTCAAATACCACTCTGAATGCCTATTCTAAACTTTAAACTCAACAACTCAACTGATGAGTGTACCCACAGGAACCCCCAGAACCTGCATCTTGATACTTGGCTCTTACATTCACAACCATTCAAAAGCAAGGTTTTTCTGCCCAAGTGGGAGTCAGAATTGAGGCTCTTCCATGATGCTTAACCAAGAGTGTCTATATGAGTCCAAGTTGTCAAGTTACGTTAAATGATGCGAATCAAGTCAAGTAGACTTTCATAAAACAGATATCAGGTTTTCTGCAACACCTGTTCCAGGAGAAAAACCTTTAACCCTGCAAAATTGATGGTTACAGAACCACTATAGTAGACAAGGATGGTAAAGCCAATCTTAACATTAGAAAATATGCTGCTAGACAGATTTTATTATGATACGCCAAAGGAATGCAGAGGTATCCGCAGTTGAAACTTGTCTCTGGTCCTTTTGAACCTCTCAGAAAGGCTTCCCTTAAGCTCTTGACATTTAAGATTTCCTTCTGGCACTGGGTTCAGTCAAATAAAGGTCAAAGTCAAAGTTAGAGTTTTACATCCAGTTCAACATCTAGGTGACAGCCTGTGATTAGATACCAAACTTGTTGACCACTAGGCCACTAATGACCTTCTGCAAACAGAGGAGTGAAATTCATGCCTGTCTCAATAATAACATTAGGTACTAAGAAGATTGGTCTAAAGTCTCCTTATACCCCTCACCCAGCTTCTTGCCTAAGAATCGGCTGGTCATTGATCATTCCGTCAATCCTACACTTGATAATTCCTTGAAGGATAGAACCCTTTGGTCTGTTAGAGCATTATGTTACCACATGGTCAAGACCAAGCACCTCAGAGAGGGCAAAGAATTGATCCTTGTCTCATTCAAGACGAATTTTACCAAGGACATTGCTCCTGCAGTACTTTTGTGCTATCAGATGTTTTATGAGGATGCTGTGAAACTGCATCAGGTCAAAGCCCATGATATCAGAGCTTTTGTGGCTTCCAAGGCCTTCCAAGGGGGGTCCTTGGACCAGATTCTTTCAGCCTGTCACTGGAAGTCACACAATTCCAGTAAATAAGAAAACAAGAATTCAGTAGAATTGTGCTGTGTCACCAGCTTTGGTTAAAAACTAAAGCAGATGAAATTCGAAAGCAATTGGTGTGGAATGCAAAGAAGCCATACAAATATTTATAAGTCCAAGAACCAGAAAAAGTGTTGACATATCAACACTTGTTTCCAGATGTATTTGAAAAGCTAATCAGCTCTTATCCATGCAGAGGTTTGGAATGCAAAGATCCCCAAAAAGGATTTGTAATAGACCTGTTTGTATAGATATATGTACATGATGAATATCAATGAAAAAAGTATCAATTACCACATAAAACATCTTCCAAACACCAACAAAATTGTCCCAACATTAAACTCAATGTTATTTTGCAGTTATGAGGGAGTTTAAGGTAATCTCTTCCTAAATGTTCTGTTCAGGGTTTGTTAAATCCACAACTGAAACATGACTAGAATTGCACAGTATTTGAAATACTGTTCCAAAATATGCAAACTTAAAGTGAATATAATTTTATCACTGGGAGTTTAAGGTCACCTTAATGTATGACACTGAGCTATGGCAAGTTACATATACATGCAAAAACTGAAAGAAATCTGTTATTTTCAGTATATTCTATGAAATATTAAAAAAGGTAATCTCATCATAATCCTTTTATATATGGAAGTTTAAGGTCACCTTAAAATAGGGCACACCTTCAGAACCAGTTACAACCACATTTCAAATCTGAAATGAATCTGTCAACACATTTTTGAGATATGGTCCGGAAAAGAAAAAAAATAAACTCAAGATAAGTATGTTACTACTGGGAGTTTAAGGTCACCTAACAATAGGGCATACCCTAAGGACCAGTTACATCCACATGCCAAATTTGAATTTAATCTGGCAAGCCATTTTTGAAATACTGTCCAGAATAGAAAGTGTGACGATGGCAGATGCCGCCACCGTTGACGCTACAAATTGACAAAGCAATCCCTATATGCCACTTAGCATAAATGCTGGGGACACAAAAATGTAATGTGGACTTTTATAGCACTTAATCTCCATCACTGATGGACTCTAAGGTGCAACTGAACATAAAGCAAGGCAGTTAACATTAATCCAAGGACATAGTCGGGTCATACCAAGGAGACACAGGGTGAAAAGGGAGGCTATGGCAGATAGGCTTTTGCAAACAGGTAAGTTTTAAGCTTCTTTCTGAAGTAGGCAACTGATGCTGCACTGTGCACATCATGAGGGAGTTCATTCGAGATTTTAGGAGCGTCAAAAGCAAAGCTGTGATCAAAATGTTTGACCGACTTGAAGACTGATGAGCGGAAAGGAGGAACAGTAAGGTATTGACGATCAGGGTGACTACGCCTAGTACTATAGGAACAACTGCCGAGAGACAAGAATGGTTGAAAATAGGAAGGAGAACCACTATGTAGAAATTTATAAACTAGTGTTGCAGTTTTAAACATACATCTATACTTAATGGGCAGCCAATGGAGTTGCTTCAGAATGGGTGTAACATGAGCATACTTTCTGTGATTTGTAACCATACGAGCAAGGGTATTCTGAATACTTTGCAATTTGTGCAGATTGAAACATGACAAACCCCTAAACAGAGTTACAGTAGTCCAGACAGCTACTAACCAAGGCATTTGCAGCAAGGACTGCCACTTCTGGAGTAAGATACTGTCTTATTCTGCAAAGGTCAGGCACCTGAAGAAAGCACGCTTTGCAAGTCCTCTTGACATGTTCAGAGAAGGAATTCTGCATCAAACCACACACCTAGATTTCTGACAGTCTACTGGATGAAGAAAATACAAACAGGAAAATGGGAGGAAATCTTCTGACGCTGAGCCTTAGAGCCAAAGACAATAAATTCAGTTTTTTTCTGGGTTGAGCTTCAGTTTACTGAGAGACATTCACCGTTGCACATCATGAAGGCAGGCATTTAGCTAGGCGAGAGCAGCGGAGGCATTCTTATGGGAGAGATAGATGTATAGCTGTGTATCGTCTGCATAGAAGTGGAATTTAATATGCCGATTTATAAAAATCCCAATTATAATAAAATTAACTAATTTTATTGCATAAAAACGTACTTATATAATACCAACAGATGCTTGACTGCAGCCCTGAGGTCCATGGTGGGTAGACTTCTGAGGGCCGTGAAATGATATAGGAAAGTTCTTGAGCTTGTACAGATACAACAATGCATTGAAACAATATGTTATACTACACACAACTGTAATATATTACATATAATTAAAATTATGTTAATGTACAAGTACTGAAGAACACATAAAGTAGTTGTAGTAAAGTAACTGATAGGTACTCACCCACTAATGAAAGCAGCATGCTGTACCATACCAAAACATCTGTACATAACATAGGTACTAACGAACTAATGAAAGCTGCATACTGTACCATACCAAAACATCAAATATATATGAATCCTGTCACCATGTCTGTCCAGTTGTGCAGGGGTTTAAAGGGCAGCGGAGCCCAGTTGAATTACAACTCCAACAGTAAGAGCGCAGCTGTCCCTCAAGCCATCCATATGTACTTTGAAATCATATCCATAATCATAGTCCTAATCTTGTCCAGTCCAACTCCACACATCCTAAAAATAAAGAGTTGATTAAAGTATTAAGTCTCAACTCTTCACTACATGTTGTGCAGATATAATGGTACCTAACTTAAAGATATTATCATTCTCTCAGCTAATATCCTTCAAATAAAAGTTTGTGAAGGTATTGTGGGACCTCCAGTAACAGGAGCTCAAAACCTGCTCTAAGGAGACACCTACTTTAAATGCAAGTGATGCAGCCATAGCTTTAACATCATGAGCTCTAACCTGAGTGACCTGTTGATCAATCACATCTGAAAACTGATAGCAAGTGTGAATGGTCTGTTTGATCCAGTGGGAAATGGTTGTTCTTGTGATATCCTTAGAATAACTCTCCCTAAGTGATACAAAGAGAAGGGCCTTGCCCTTTCTCATTGATTTGGTCTTGTCTAAGTACACTTTGAGGGCCCTAACTGGACAAAGTGATTTGTACTAAACCAATGAACTATCCAACATGGTAGTAAGACCTGGTATCACTACTGGTTTAATGGAATCAGGGCAATCCGAAGTCAATTGGTTTTTGGCCAGGAATGCTGGAGAAAGAAAACAGTGACCTCTGACTCCTTCTTTTATCTGAGGCTAAAGCTAACAGAAACACTGTCTTGTGAGTTAGCCACTTCAAAGGAGCCTCAGATAACGGATCAAAAGGAGATTTTGGTCAAACCTAGGAGGACCAAGGAGAGGTCCCATGTACGTGTGGACCTATTTGGCTTATGTCTATCCCTGGTGAAGCTGGCAATAAGTCTATTCAGCTCTAGACTTTTTGAGATGAGTTCACTCTGTGAACCCAACGCATCAGCAATTGCTGTTCTGTAGCCAGTAATTGTGGCTGGTTTGAGATTTTTGACTGTGAACAGGTAGTTTAGAAACTCTACTACCTGGGGAACAGTTGTTAAGGTGATGTCCACCTTATTCTGTGAGCACCCATTGCCCATAAATGGCACACCTTGATTCATAGACTTGATAAACTCTGCAAATTTGGTTGAATATCTGTTGGTGAAGAGACCACTCTGTATGACCTTGTCCCAGGGAGTCTGTTATGAGGTACAGCGATCCAGGTACATGTCTTGCTCTTATCTGGATCCCTCTGGAATTTGTGAATGCCAGAATTCCCAGATAAGAGCACACATTTCTATGGAATGTGTGCCTCCTTTGTTCAGATAAGATACTACTGTGCTGTTGTCTGAACAGATGAGCACTCTTTGACCTCCTGAAGACCCTTTAGGGCCAGAAGAACAGCTTTTAGCTCTAGTACATTGATGTGAAGCTGAGATTCCATTTTTGACAAGAGGCCACTTAATACTAAATCATTTAAGTGAGCACCCCAGCCTTTTTGGGAGGCATCTGTGAATACCAGAGTACTGTGAACATGAGGATGGATAGGAGCACCGGCCATAAGATTCTGTAGATCCTCCCACCATTTGAGATGTTTCAGAAAATTCCCTGTTACTGGGATCCTTTTGTCCAATGATTGGGGAAATTTCCAGTTTGACTTCAGGTACTACTAGAAAGGTCTCATGTGTAACCTTCCTAGTGGCACCGTTTTTCTAAGGAAGCTAATGTCCCTATGAGCGACATGAGTTTTCTTGGACTCAAGACTAACTTTCTGGTGGAAACAGTCTGATTTTTTAACCGACCAAGCTTCTTTTGGGTTGGAAAGACAAGACCCCTCTGAAGATCAAAGTGATAGCCCAGAAAATCCAGTTTTTGTGTGGGAACTAATTCCAACTTTTGTAACTTGATAAGCTAGCCTAGTTCTTGCACTGATTTTACCAAGTTTTGGAAATCTATGAGACATTGTTCAGGTACTGATGAATTCTGAGGTTTCTGGCTTGAGCTACGAGTTTTTACCTCTTTCATAATCCGTGTAAACTCTAGGGGAGCTGTTGCTACACCAAAAGGGAGTGCTCAAAACTATAAAACCCTTTTTTTGGTTTGAAATATCAGATTGAGGGTGAATTGGAACATAAAAATAAACGTCTGTTAGGTCTATTGAGGTGACCCACTCCCCCTGTCAAATCGACTTCCTGATAGATTTGGCTGTTTCCATTTTGAAAGTTGGTACATGAAAATGACTGTTTAGAATACTCAAAGCTATCACTAGTGTCCACCTTCTCAAGGGTTTGGGTACCAGGAATAATCTGCTGTAATATCCCAGAGTTGTGGGTTTCCTGACATGAGCTATCACCTTCTTCATAAGCATGACCTGAACTGCCTCGTGGAGGGTGCCATCTTTGTTTTTATTGTGATATTTGCCCAAAATGAGCGGAATTTTTGACAATTTTGGAAGAATTTTGAAATCTAAACGATAGCCATGTTGTAGTAAACTTACTACCCTGGGATGAGCTTGATTTTTTACCATACTTGCAAAAAATCCTGTAACCTTGCTCCCGGAAAGTCATTTCCTCTTTCTTCCCCTCACGATGTGCGCACAGAGAAATTTCCATAAGAGGTGTTTGGCTGAGTTTGTTTGTGTGAAAAGACCTTGTTACCTTCCTGAGAAGCTTTCGAGTGAGATGACTTCCCAAAATAAAAATTTCTGGCAGTATCCCTGTATGACTTGGTGTCTGATTCTTTGATTATTGAGAGGCTTTTTATCATGTTGTCCTCCACTTGAGACAAAATGTCTGAATTAAAGACCTCCTGCTGATCAAAGTGGTCTGTATACAGATTAGCCAGATCTTTAGGTCCTAGTTTCGAACTACAATCTTTCAACAAACTTTCCCTCCTAGCTAGGAACATGTTGCAAGCAAGGGTCATATTTTGCTTCAAAACAGTGTCCAAAGTAATCTCCAGAAATGAAGTGACAGATGCCTAGAGTTGTGAGTACTTCCTAATGAGATCTGCCCACTCCCTCACAGTGTCCAGATCTCCTGAACTCCTGATTTCATTCCTCAGTGGCCATCTTAAACCACACAATATGGCCTAAAATCTGCACATTCTCTCTACAGACTGTCTCCTGTATAATGTGCTGTTTTGATGGAAAAGAGATGCAGGCTGATAAAGTTTTCACTCTAGCAATGTTGAAATATGAATCTGGTAACTTTGGAGCCTTCAAAGGAATCTCTTGAGGAGAACTTGTGTAACAGATCACATCTGGTCTCTCAAAGGCAAAAAACTGACCCTGTAACTGGGATTTTGAGCTATATTTGTCCTTCAATGTAGTTCCTGAAGCCCAAATCTATAATCACACAAGGTTTGAATGTCTTGCACAGGTGGTAAAGCCAGGTTTTGCTTCCTTAGAACCTGTTTACAAGGTTTCTTTGAGAAGGCAGAAGGAGCCACAAGGCACTCCACTTGTAGAACTTCCAGGTCAAGGAGACCCCTGATAGCATTTAACATCTCCACATACGAGGGGTTCAATTCTTGCTGATTTGAATCTGCCTCACCCTGAGACCTACATCTATGGCGTTTTCTGAAAGGCAAATTGGAATCCTCATCAGAAAGCTCACCTTCTGATGCATCAGATCTTGTCTGGGAGGCAGGGGAACACACACACTGCTCCTGTGGAAAAGGAGGATCTCTCTGAGAAGAGGAACGTTTGTCTTTATGTTTGAACTCCTCAAACTGGGAAGTCAGAGACACCAACTGATTGCTCATGGTCTTAATCAAATCCTAAAGAGAAGTGTCAGGAGTGGAAGGAATGGACTGATGATTCGTATAGGTTCATCCAATAATGAATCATCAAATTTATCAGAAGACTTACTCTTTGAAGATTTCTTCTTGTGAGGTATTTTCAGAGAGCCCGTACAAATAGAGCAATCTGACTCCTTACCAGAAACATATTTATCCTTTCCTTTTTAATCATTTCTGTATTTAATGCAAGCTTGGGGATTATCCCTATCCTTTGTTTGCCAGCCATGATGAAATATACTTTGAAGCACCAAAAATAACGCATTGTGCACCCGACAGCAGTCAAAATAAGAATGACAACTTACAGAGGATCTATAACCTCCAGCAGGTACCTGTTGGGGTTTATGTGTGCAAAATAAAAAAATGGCGAGACACATTATCTGTGTCCTTGAACAAACGGTAGGTCACAAAAACAACTGTTGGGATTATGCAAGTATGTTTTTATGCAATAAAAAAAGTTTTGAGCTGCCCTCCATCCATTGGGTAGTTATTCTGTAATTTGTTAACTAAATAAGATGAAAATGGAATGCAATAAAATGGACAATATAACAATATAACAAATTAATTTTTTTATAAATTTATACCCTACCTAGTGAACAAGGGGATTTTCACCCCACCTTCCCCCCAACTGTATAACTTAAAAGAGGACATGATAAAGGAGCAAATAAAAAGAGGAAGTATGTTGCTCCATCTAGTGATAGCTTGGGGAATTATTGCCACCTGGCTAGTGAACAGGACACTACCAGACCCAGCCTATGCAATTTGTCCACTAGGTAAGCTTTTAACTTCTAAAAATTTAATTTACTTATCAAAATTTTCCAGTTAATTTATGCTTCTATAGTGAAGGTTCATTTGCACTTATCATCTGGTACTCATACATACATAATAGAATATGTTGAATGAATAGAAATCTGGATGCCACGATAATGCATCTGTGAAATATCTTGTTTACCAATAAAAGAAAGAGAGCATGTCTTCATTTTTTCCATTTCCAAGTTGATACTTTCTTGACTAGTGCGTTGTCAAATAACTATACTGCCTGCATTGTGATTGGATCATAAAGCTGTGAAATCTGACCAAAATCAAATCTTTTTACCAATAGTCCTATCAATCTAGAGTACTGTTAAGTGTTAACATGAGGTTGTAATCTCTCTCTTTCACTTTTACATTCTATGAAATATTTATGACTTTTCAAATGCCATGATGCTGCAAAATATGAAAATCAATTTTTTATGAATCCTGGCACTCTGGAGTACTATTTAGTCAAACAGGAGATCAAAATCACTCCATAACAAATCATGTTTAGACATTTTTGTGCAAAAAATATGAAGTCACAAAATCTACTCAAAACAATTCCCATCACTCTGAAGCATCTCAAAGGATCAAAAGTGGGCTTACAATAGCTATATTTCCTACAATTTACCAAACATATGTGATCTCTAAAAATAATGTACATTTGTAAAACCTACCAAAGATAATATATTTTGACAATGAATCTTTGATGAAATGCTAAATAATTACTGTATCCCTTTCTGTTGGCAAGATATTTGTGATTTTTCAAAAATTCCACAAGCTGTCAAATAAAATTTTTAACATTTATATATTTGTAACTTGAGCGAAGTCAATGATGTATATGTGTATGCCAACTCTGCCAGGCCATTACATTATATCAGCAATTATGTCCGTGGAAATTTGGATATCTATGCTATATTGAGTTATAAGTAATATGATCATCTGTGTGTTCAAGGATCAACAATTTTAACTGTTGACTAAATGTACTAAAAAAGACCAAAAATTAGACAAAATGTAGAAGGTACACTATTTATTTTTTAACAATGAAGCACAAATGGTATAGATTTATCACAATGCACGTGAAACAGAGAATGTGTAAACACCCGTGAATTCAATTCACTCATACCAAGAGAATTAATGACAGTTTTGACAAATTTTCCAGCCACATAACAGATACAAACACATGAGGTAAAAGTCTTATTTTATAAAAAATACTCGCAGTTATAAGAAAATAAATTCATAAGAGTTTTAAGCAATTTACAAACCTTAAAAATATGCAAATACAAACAAATGAGGTAAAAGTCTTACTTTATTAAAAAATGTCCAAAGTAATGAGCAAGTCACAAGAGATTACAGAACCTCCATTATCCAAATTTGTTGGGACAGTATGATTTTCTTCAGATAATACTATAACATAATACCAAAAGTATATATTTTTGATGCAAAACAGCAGGAAACAAGACCACCGTGGTGGTATGATCTCCCACTAGGGGCAAATACTAAATAATACAAGAAATAAAGGACTCTGTGACAGATTCAGAGTATAAGTGAATGTAGAAAAGGACACAGACGTTGTGCACTGGAAATGGTATTCGGAAGTACAAAGTTAACTGTTAAGGTACTTCCTAAGGAGTTACTGAGGACCGGGTTCTTGTACAAAGGTAGAGTTCAAAAAGTTGGTGCACAGTGACCACAGGTGTAGAGCTAATACATTCACAAAATAATCCTCTGGCATAGTATATATTAGCAAAATACCAGAGAAATCCCTTCAATGTTCACAGACAAAATTATGAAAGGGTATTAAAATTTACCATGAGATAGGGACCTCACATTTAAGGACTCTTCTTCACACATAAAACTAGGACCAACAATCAAGGGATTAAAAGTAGCAAGGGCAGATTTGACCTTGAAGGGAAAGTAGCTATTACTCATTCAGTTATTGGGATAGACTCCCTAGTTACTCACCATGTTGTAACTATGAACAGCAGTGGCTGAACAATATATTTTAACAAAATGCTCTTTATGCAATACTTTTCAAGTTACAAGTGATTTTCTGAATAGTGAGAATCTCAAAATAGCTATTACTCAGCTATGCAATGAGCTAAACCATATTTTAACAAAATACTGTAAATGCAATGGTTTCAAGTTACTAGTGATTTACTCAACAGTGAGAATCTCAAAGCAGCTTTGGCTCAGCTATGCAATGACCTATAGGTTTGCAATTTTACTGTTATAGCTGACCCCAAAGTAGGTGAATAACACATTTTAACAAAATACTCTAAATATAATAGTTTTCAAGTTGCAAGTGACTTACTTAACAGTGAGAACCTGAAAGTAGCTTTTGCTATGCAATGAACTACAGGTCTGCAATTTTACTATGTTATAGCTATGTTAGACCAAAAAGTAGCAGAGTAACATATTTGAACAAATAATGTAAATGCAATAGTTTTCAAGTTACAAGTGATTTTTCCCCCACTGGAAGGTACTAAAAAGTCAGAAAATAGCCATCACTCACTTAGCTATTTGGATAGGTTACCAGTAATCACCAATTTGCAGCTATGGAAAAAATATAGCTGAACAACCGATTTTAACAAAATGCTCTAAATGCAATACATTTCACGTTATAAGTGATTTAGTGCATGTTTTGATGTATTTTAATGTATTTAAAAAATCATTTAAAAAAATTAGAAAGATTGTGGCTAAGTATATATGTGCAAGATAAGAGACAAATCCCTTCAACAGTCAATGAGAAAATTGTGAAAAGTGTTGAAATTTGCACATTTTGGGTGGGATAATTTTGTAATGGCCCTGGGGAACAGACGAACAAACAGATCTGCATGCCTTAAACAATTTTTCATCCTCGATAGATGATATATCTTTTTAAAAAAACAGCATGTCTCTCGGCCTTGTACTTGTGGCGGAGAAGTTGAAAAGAATCATAACAATTTAGTGAACGTATTTAATAGTGAAACTGACTGGTGGGAGTGATTCTTTAACAGAGACCATGTTAGGCTGTTAAATTAATAGAACTTATGTTACTAAGGACCCTCACTTTAGCAAACACTGAGTGACATATGCATGTACACACATACACACACACAGGACACATCTTGTAATCTCCAGAGGTAACAATAAATTTTAGAGAATATAACTGTGTTCATAAAATGGAATGATTGGATAATGCAACATAAGAGAACATTAGTTACAATGTATACATGATACAATAAACTACATTAGGCCTGTGAAAGTAAACAAAAAATATCACATTAATGCATGAAGATGCTGAGCACATGTTTCTCTACAAATCTTTTCCTGACCACACAGTTATACTTACAATATTGGCACAAATAAGACCAGAATCAGTGAAGATAACTACAATAGATAGGTGGGCATGTGTACAAGCATTGAGAAATTTACAAGCATGTGACATAGATCATTCTTTCCATTAATATATACATGTAACTACTAACTAGATAGTAGTAAAACTTGAAAGTTTTATACATTTAGTGGAGTTATTGCTAAGGATATGCTTCAAGACTGATTTTTTTTTTTTGCATTCTTCAGATAAATAACGATTTATTACATTTACTAATCAAATCAAAGTGGTGGCTATGAAATGTAAATTACTCTTGTGAAGAATGGACTCATTTTTTTCTCACATGATAAATTTTCCTATTCAACAAACTGGCTGTGCAAAAAGTGCCAAAAAACACAGATACAGTTTACCTCATACTTACTGGCCTTGGTGCTATCATTTCCCATATCATGCCAATCAGAAAACTTATTTTAAGGTGGCAATGCAATGGTATTAAATCATTATATTCAAGAAATACATTTGTGGTTCTGCAGAATTTAATTCTGTATTTTAATACCTTATTAGAACTATAATACATTATGAAACTAAATACATAAACATACTTTAATAAATAAACAACATGTTGTTCTCAGAAACTTGAGCACTACTGATTTGGAACATATATACATAAGATTAATACTGCAGCATTTATAAATACAGGTCAAGCTAAAGTTATTTTCAAATGACCTGAGGTCAATCATTCTTTAAAAGTTGTAATTTTCTGGACAATTTTTGTGCATTAAGTTATGTACTTAAACTAGATGAGGCATTCACATCAGGTCTTATTATTCTTATCTCAGTATAAGCCCAGGTTTAAATCTAGGAAGACTTTCACTTTTGTCCCAATATTTTGGAGCCAAATTTTATTTTATTTTGCAGAGCATACAAAAACATTCAAATAATATCCACATTGTTGTGGCAACTGTACTATGGCGGCCCGATAATATTTGATCCCATATATACAAAACCATTGAAATAGATATCCATGTTTTTATCACAACTATATTTGAAATACATGATACATTGCCAGTACACATAAACATTGGAAATTATTTCCACATTGTTTAGACAATTACCGGTTTATATTTATGCAGGCTAAAGCCGATGTATGGCTGCTACTAAATTATACCATTTTCTTGTTTCGAGACCTCAAAACAGGTTATGTTAATATACTAATCTTTAAATGCACAGTTTCCATAAGATTCTGTTGCAATTTTCCAATCCTTTATTCATGATGATGCCAAGTACAGAAAAATGACCATGTATCCGAAGTGCATGTCACATTTAAATTTGGTTAAAGTTTCTTTTCACAGATTCCTTGGTGAATGACGTTAGTTTAGCTATAAGCAAATATTACACCTTTTGATCACTCACCCCCTGATGTAGGAATATCAAACTGTACTTAAAGTGACCATGTTATTTGTGAAAAGTCGTACATTTTTATCGATAATTGCAAACAAATATTGTGAAGACTTATAGCATGTCTTTTCCATAAAATCTATCCATGAATTGCAAATTATAGGACACACAAACAGACAAACTAAGTTAGGTGTGAAAAAGTTCAAATTTGTTGAAAGAAACTGAATTTACAGAATCATCAAAGTGATTCATAAGCATTTACTGAGGAAGAGGAAAACGTGTGTAGACTGCCTAATATGCCTCACGATTTTTGACATACTATCTGTACAATATTTCTTTCTGCTGCCCATCTTTAACAATAAAAATATGAAAAAAAGATTTTCAAATGTACATTTATTTCATTTGGAAGTTAATTCCTAAAAATGACTAATTTCTATCGAGTCTGTGACAATATTGAGAAAAATGTTGATACTAAACAAGGAAAAGTACTCTACTTTTTTTCTGCACTCTTAACAGCTCCCAAAAATGGGAATTAGATAGCAGGTGTTTGTGACTGAATGAAGCTTGTACAGAAATTATTAAATGCAAAAAAATAAATACACTTTTAATATTGAAAGAGGAACTGGCTGCTAAGGTCATGGGTTTGAATCCACCTCTTCACTACACATACAAGAATAAGAAGGAGATAACTAGCCAATCGGGTACTTCGAAAACTGTTAAAATGTTGTTTGTTTGTATAAATAACATGGCTAAAGCTTGATATTCAAACCAAATATGTTCATATATTATAAAAACTACTATCATCTACAAATTTTATTGAAGTTGTATTGAGTAATAATCAGGTGTGTTAAATGAGTGACAGTTATATAGTAATATGCCAAGTGACTATGGCAGCCATCTTGTTTTCTGGCATGATATTAAATTTACTCAGCCTTTCAAGGTCATGAACATACAATGAAACCTTGATGATGGTCGCTGCAATATCGGTCACATATAAGGATAAATGAAGGAAATATCTCAATGGTTTTGGCGGCATAAACCAATGCTCCCCCATGATACATACACTTGACATAAACAAATACATGTACCTTATTTAAAATGATGCCAAATCACAGATATTCAATAAGGTTTCAAGTCTCTTGCAATCATTTATGTCTATGTATTGTATAAGTCAGCCAAAAAAGTGCATGTCTTGCACTGAAAGTAAGTTTATGTTAGAGACATTGAAGCATTACAAAGACTTTGAAATAGTGGGAATTTTGATCTTTGAAATTTGTGCATTCACTATTTCACACTGAAGAAAACCCTGTGAACTCCATACAGCACTTTGGAAACATTCTTCCATTTCTTGACTCTTGGGAACTTCATTACACGTTTGTGACTTTTATCACAATGTTAGTCCTTGAAACTCTATTGGCACAAATTTTTATTGTTTTGCTTAATTATTAAAGGGTGCCCAGTGGTGCTGAATTTGACAAACTGTAGTGAATTCCATATTTTTTACTCCAGATTTATAGCTCTTTACAAACACAGATACAGATGGTTATAACAATATGAATTCAGTTTTCAACACTAACTTCTATGTTGCAAATTTACAACTATACATTGTGATACCCACTATTACTTTCTAAAAAAAAACCTTTTATCTTTAACACAAAGATATTTCCTCCCGCCACCTGGCATATTCAGTATGTGTGACTTTGAGGTCACGACAAAGGTTAGGATCTCCAGGTCGTGCAGTTCTCAAGCCACAGAGAGTGTTACCACGACAACCAGAATCACATGACCCTTGATTGTGAAGCTTGTGAACATTTCTGAAAAAAACAAACAAACATGAAATGTGTAAGTGCTCAGTGAAATTCTTAGGTTTTTGTAAGTAATCTGCAGTCAGCAACCTTTACTTGGTATAACACGTCTTTAGTATGGTTAAATAGAAAACAATTAACTGGTTATACAATATTTACGCCTTTATCCAGAGCAGCACTTTACTAATCACTTGTATGATTGCTATGGTTAACTGGTTCCAATTACGCCTATATTCTACTTACACTAGCTCTACTTATACAGAGACTGATGTAATGTAGTTAACAGACTGGAACAAATTTTTTTTTTTTTGGAAATAATGCTTATCATAAAAATGGAGAGCTGCAGAGTCGACAAAAATGCATATCTATGCATACTGTGGGAGTATTTGATAGTGAAATAATCATCTCCCGTTACATTCTTTGAACGCGACTTCAAGATATAATCTCAAAAATGTTTGTTTAAAACAAACCAAAATTGTAAACAGTAAGAAAAAATAATTAACACAATGGAAACAAATCAACTATTTTTTTTTCTTGAATTCTAAATAAAAGACTCCAATCCTTCAGCCTTACTGTTTTATTTGAGGCTATTTTTGTGAATGAATTGCCAATAAAGTGTGTGCATAATTATGTAGTTTATTTCTACAACAACAAAGTAAAAATGATTGAAATCAAGACATACTCGGCATAGATACGGACACCACAGGAACTATATAGTATAATATTGCAATATTGACACATATGATTCCTGGCCTAACCAGCCGGGAGATTAAATATTATAGAGTCAAATTAGATTAGATTTTTACCTGTAGTACTGGTCAAACAGATCTTTGTCTTTTTCCATTCTGTGAACCAAGTCATCCCAGTCTTTGGGTAGGAGAGAAGACATGTTGTAAAAGGCCTGAAAATATCCACTATATTTATGTGCAATTGTGGTTATTTGATTGAAGGAAGATATATTTCACATATCAAATGGAAAGATTTTGGATCTCTTAACCATTTTATTAAAGGCTGTTTAAGGTACTGAGGCCATAGTTTGGACAATATTCACCACTTTTGGTCAAGGCCCACCCTCTAGCATGGCAATAAAACAAAAAAAAAAGAAAAAATCATATTACCTAATTTTGACATTTCTAAACAAATTTTCACAGGGAAGTCATGTCACATGCACAACAACCAGTTACTTCACTGTAGTTTTAGATGTACAGGTTTTACCATTTGTAAAAATTTAAAATGCATAGATGACGTAACACCCTTTCCATCTATGTCACCACATGATGCTTCTTTGAAAATAAACCAATGTCCCATTAAATCAGTTTCCATTAAAGAAGTTCTTTTACCCAATGTTACACAATTGTGCAAGAAAATAAATTAATATTCCACTTGCCAAAAACATTATATTCAATCTAATATTTAATAATTTAGTTTGATATTTATAATAAATGTACATTATTCATAAACAATAATTTAGCAGCAAAAAAAAAAAAATAAAATAAACAGGAAGAGTTTCTCTGTACATTTAGTGCTTTTTGACAAACTTACCTTATGGCAGAATTTACTTAACACTACACCCCACCGTCACAGGGAACAACTAGTAGAGAAATATTTGCAAAAATAACTTACAACAGACAGAACAGCCTTACTAAACAGTTCCACATACTGGAAGAGCAGGGTATGAAATTGTACTGACATAGTTTTCTTACCCTTGGACCATTTACTTCCAGTCAGATAATCATTATAAACTGTACTCGCCCCATTCAAAAAGACTAATACACAAATGGGATAATATCATAACAATATGAACTTTGCATCCGTTTTGAAGTGGCAACTTTCTCTGATAAATACATAAAGTGTGTGCGTAAATAAAAATATTATACTTTGGGGAAAAAAGGATGTTAATTAAAGATATTTATTAATAGGATTTGTCCACATCCCAGATACTTTGCCTGTTTGTGAACTGACTGGTAACTTTCACAACAATTTTGATGAGCGTGTTTTGTTTACTTAAACACCACTTTGTGTCAATGGGACTAATTGATAGTTCCCTGGATTTCTTTGTAATGAGGAAGTATTGGTATGATCCTATGAAAGTAGGTCTAGTATTGATATACATAATGTTTTAAATAAATATAAACTGGCTCACCTTGGCTGTATAAGACTTGAACCATTTTGGTGAGGAACCACTATTAGCCAGAGAGAGGTTCATCACATGGGTTTCATGGTCCAGTACTTGCTATAATGAAAATAAAAACTACATAGAACTTCTTTGCAGTGGTTATATACTTATTAGGCTAATGCCTGTAATATAGCTAACTGTCCATTAGGTAAGGCATTTACTTATTAAATTTGCAATTTAATATATTCTACTGTACAAGATTATTAATCTTAAAATATGTTGAGGAGACATTTCCAGTTTTAAATTTTTGTTAATTTACACTCACAGTTAAGTTTTATGATATCACTGACACACTTACACAATTCAGCATTTCATTAATTTTATTTTCAGAAATGATTTATATTCTTACGTCTCACACAAATATTACCACAAAACAGTGTTTGAACAGAAGTATTTGATAAAAATTCTTTGATAAAACATCTTTTACTTTCAAAAGCTTTCCAAATGCATCTGGACTGCACATGCCAAATGAAAAGATGTAATGAAGTTGCATTCCCTAGCCAGGAAGGAAACTGTACACCACCTAGTGGATGGTGGTAACCCAACTACCATTACTACCATTGAAGACACAGGACATCTTTTTCTGACCTTTGGCGGTGTGAGTTGGCACTGACAATATAGCTAATTGTCAATTAGGTAAGATGCATTCATACAATAAAACAATATTTGTGGGATGAATTCTTACTGTTTTGAGGAACTATGATTCATTGAAAAGCCTAACTATGATTCTACATAAGCTAAAATGTAAAATATCACCACTGATGCCTATACTTCACAACCTGGAGAAAAAGTTTTCAACACCATGAGAAATAGAAGAAATGACAGCATACAAAGATCAGGTGACTTACAGAGCAAACAATGTGATGTGATGTTGCACACCTATCTCATCTAACCAATGTTCCTACCAAGTATCAACTTCATACATCTTATGGTTTCCGAGATGTAGCCCGGACAAAAAGTTAAAGTCAAGCTCTCCACAGCAAAGGTCAAAGCAATTAAATAGCTACAACCCCTAACCAGTGTCCCTACCAAGTGCCAACCTTCTACTCCTTAAAATTACATTCATTCCATTCTACATTCCATTAAAAGAACACACACCCAGGTACTGTTAGCTCTTTCCCCATCTATTGTATACACTCTGTAACCATTGTTTCCAGAATTTGCAGCTTCCACCGAAGGAGCGACATATGCCACAGAAGTGGGTCGTGTCAGGTTGGTGTCTGGGTCGTAGAACACCTCAAACTCATCAGTATGCGTGTGTCCATAGAACTGCCCCACTATGGTACTTTCATATCTAGAATATATACATCATATACTAAATACAGGATTGAATAAGAAATTCTAATTTTTACTTTCAAAATACTCCACGGATTGACAGCAGATAGCCTCTTTCACCTGATATCAGTCATAAAACCAGCAACACCGCTAAACATAATCAAGGCCTTTTCTTTAAACAAGAGGAGAGTGCCCGTGAACGGGCACTGTGTCAGCTGACTGAATGTTTTTGATTTGTGATGGTGATAATGAGAGGAAAGCATAATTATCAGGGAAAGGGCTGTACAGAAATACAGTAAATGGTAACTGAACAGCATGTTCGAAAGATATTCCGAAGCTGACAGAAGAAAAGGACAAAAAAGTTGTGCCCTGCAAATGGTATTATGAAATAAAGTAACAAAGTAATTGTTTAAGTGTAAAAAGTAGGTTAAAAATATTTAAAGAAATACTATAAATGCAATATCCTCGTTCGACCATGAAGAAGGGGTCCAAAGGTCAAATCTGACCATACCAAAAGATTCCCAGCCAAAGAATTTAGGATGGTTTACCATCCCAAACCTCTCGGACCAATAATAAGTGAGTCATAGGCACTTTTTAAGTTTGGCTATCCTTGTTTGACCTTGAAGGAGGGGGTCCAAGGTCAAATCCGACCACACAAAAAAATTCCCAGCCCATGATTTCCTGTAGCTTGTTTACCATCCCAAACTTGTAGGACCAATAATAAGCCAGTTCTAAGCAATTGTAAGTTTGGCTATCCTCAATTGACCTTGAAGGAGGGGTCCCAGGTCAAATCTGACCACACCAAAAGAATCCCAGCCCATGATTTCCTATATGTTGGTTTACCATCGCAAACCTCCAAGACCAATAATACGCGAGTTATAAGCACTTTAAGTTTGGTTATCTTCGTTTGACCTGGAAGGAGGGGTCTAAGGTCAAATCCGACCACACCAAAAGATTCCCAGCCCATGATTTTCTATAGGTTGGTTTTCCATTCGAAACCTCTAGGACCAATAATAAGTGAGTTATAAGTACTTTTAAGTTTGGCTATCCTCATTTGACCTTGAAGGAGGGGTCCAAGGTGAAATCCGACCACACCAAAAAATTCCCAGCTCATGATTTTCTATAGGTTGGTTTTTAGTCCAACCTCTAGGACCAAAAATAAGCGAGTTATAAGCACTTTTATGTTTGGCTATCCTCATTTGACCTTGAAGGAGGGTTCCAAGGTCAAATCGGACCATATTAACAGATTCCCAGCCCATGATTTCCTACAGGTTGGATACAATGATTTACTCAACAGTGAGAACCTGAAAGAAGCTATTGCTCAGCTATGCCATGACATAGAGGTCTGCAATTTCACTATGTTATAGCTGACCAAAACGTCTGTGAATAACATATTTAACAAAATACTCTAAATGTAATAATTTTCAAGTTACAACTGATTTACTCAAGAGTGAGAACCTCAAAGTAACTATTACTCAGCTATGCAATGAGCTACATGTCTGAATTTTTGCTCTGTTATAGCTGACCTAAAAGTAGGTGAACAACATATTTAAGCAAAATACTGTAAATGCAATAGTTTTCAAGTTACAACTGATTTACTCAATAGTGAGAACCTGAAAATAGCTATTGCTCCGCTATGCCATGAGCTATAGGTCTGTAATTTCACTATGTTATAGCTAACCCAAAAGTAGGTGAACAATATATTTTAACAAAATACTCCAAATGCAATATTTTTCAAGTTATAGCTGATTTACTCAACAGTCAGTGCCTGAGAATAGCTATTGCTCAGTTGTGCCATGAGCTACAGGTCTGTAATTTCACTATGTTATAGCTGACCCAAAAGTAGCTGAATAACATATTTGCACAAATTTCTGTAAAGGCAATAGTTTTCCAATTACAACTGATTTACTCAACAGTGAGAACTTCAAAGTAGCTATTACTCAGCTATGCAATGAGCCACAGGTCTGGAACTTCACTATGTTATAGCTGACCCCAAAATAGGTGAATAACATATTGCAACAAAATACTCTAAATGCAATAGTTTTCAAGTTATAAGTGATTTACTCAACAGTGATAACCTAAAAGTAGCTATTACTCAGCTATGGCATGAGCTACATGTCTGAAATTTTACTATGATATAGCTGACCCAAAAGTAGCTGAATAACATATTTATACTAAATTCTCTAAATGCAATAGTTTTCAAACTACAAGTGATTTACTCAACATTGAGAACTTCAAAGTAGCTATAACTCAGCTATGCAATGAGTCACAGGTCTGGAACTTCACTATGTTATAGCTGACCCCAAAATAGGTGAATAACATATTGAAACAAAATACTGTAAATGCAATAATTTCCAAGTTATAAGCGATTTACTCAACAGTGATAACCTAAAAGTAGCTATTACTCAGCTATGCCATGAGCTACAGGTCTGAAATTTTACTATGTTATAGCTGGCCCAAAAGTAGGTGAACAACATATTTAAGCAAAATACTGTAAATGCAATAGTTTTCAAGTTACAACTGATTTACTCAATAGTGATGACCTAAAAGTAGCTATTACTCAGCTATGCCATGAGCTACAGGTCTGAAATTTTACTATGTTATAGCTGACCCCAAAGTAGCTGAATAACATATTTATACGAAATTCTCTAAATGCAATAGTTTTGCAATTACAACTGATTTACTCAATAGTGAGAACCTCAAAGTAGTTATTACTCAGCTATGCCATGAGCTACAGGTCTGAAATTTTACTATGTTATAGCTGACCCAAAAGTAGGTGAACAACATATTTAAGCAAAATACTGTAAATGCAATAGTTTTCAATTTACAACTGATTTACTCAATAGTGATGACCTAAAAGTAGCTATTACTCAGCTATGCCATGAGCTACAGGTCTGAAATTTTACTATGTTATAGCTGACCCAAAAGTAGCTGAATAACATATTTATACGAAATTCTCTAAATGCAATAGTTTTCCAATTACAACTGATTTACTCAATAGTGAGAACTTCAAAGTAGCTATTACTCAGCTATGCAATGAGCCACAGATCTGAAACTTCACTATGCTATAGCTGATCCCAAAATAGGTGAATAACATATTGAAACAAAATACTGTAAATGCAATAGTTTCCAAGTTATAAGCGATTTACTCAACAGTGATAACCTAAAAGTAGCTATTACTCACCTATGCCATGAGCTACAGGTCTGAAATTTTACTATGTTATAGCTGACCCAAAAGTAGCTGAATAACATATTTATACGAAATTCTCTAAATGCAATAGTTTTGAAGTTATAAGCGATTTACTCAACAGTGATAACCTAAAAGTAGCTATTACTCAGCTATGCCATGAGCTACAGGTCTAAAATTTTACTATGTTATAGCTGACCCAAAAGTAGCTGAATAACATATTTATACGAAATTCTCTAAATGCAATAGTTTTTAAGTTACAAGTGATTCTACTCATGATGGAAGTTACTGAAAAGCCGAAAAGTAGCTATTACTCACTTAGCTATTGAGACAGGCACCCAACTTACTCACCATATTGTAGCTATGAAAAAAGTAGCTGAATAACATATTTTAACAAAATGCTCTAGATGCAACAGTTTTCAAGTTATAAATGATTTTGTGCATGATTTCATGAATTTTAATGCATTAAAAATTATTAAAAAAATTTATTAAAAAAAAAGTAAGACAGATCCAGGTCTCATACTCACACAAGAGAATCTACCTCTGGCCTAGTACATATATGCAAGATATGAGAGAAATCCCTGCAATAGTCACTGAGAAAATTGTGATTAACTGTTGAAATTTTCACACTTTTGGTGGGGGTACCCCCCTTGTAATGTCTCTAGCAAACAGACGAACAGACAGATTTGCATGCCTTGAACAATTTTTCATCCTCGATAGATAAGGTATCTTTTAAAAAAAACAGCACGTCCCTAGGCCTTGTAGTTTTGGAGGAGAAGTTGTTCATGCGGACGCGTACGCGGACGCCGCAGAGTGACGACATAATGTCAGCTGACTGACAAGTCAGCTGACATAAAAAGTGAAAATCTGGACTAAATTTGGTGACACATCACTTTCTGCTGTGGCTCCAAAGCTGTGGGACCGACTGCCAAGACACAAGAAGTCTTCATACTGTTGCTTGTTTAAAAAATTGAAAACATTTTATTTAAAAGAATATCCTTGATAAATGGATGTGAGAATCTGATATTCCTGTACACATATCACTTTTGCATATATTGTGGACAAAGTATTAAAATATCAAATACTTTTTATTATTTTTTTTATGGTGAGCAAACCTGGCCAATGACCCTCAAGTGTTCACGAAAAGACCAATAAGTGTTGAGACAAGGCAGGTGTGTAAACAGTAGGAGACTATACTTTAAAAGTAATAAAATATCAATTTAAGTTATAAACAGGAAAGCATATGCTGGGATTATTTTAATGCAGTAATATTTGACTTTGGATCCCTAAGGTCAAACTAAATAGTGCCTATAACCCACTTATAACTGGTCCTAAAGATTTGGGATGTGACATGAACCTGTAGAACTTCATGGGTTGGGACTCTTTGACACAGTCAGATTTGACTTTGGGTTCCTAGATGAAGGTCAACAAAGTATGACCAAAGTGCCAGCATAGTGCTTATGATTGTTTGTAGCATGGGTGCTAGGTAAATCGATTACAAACAAATATTCATCTTTCCTGTAGAAACAAATATACACCAGTTCTTGATTGGTCTAGGTTGAAGTTTTCTAGAAATCTAAGTTCAGAAAACTGAATAAAACTAGAGGATCGCTCGCAAAAAAAAGATAATGTTCTTGCATAGCAAAAACAAAGCGTCCCGAAAAGGATATAAAGGTGAGTGCTAAAGTATTAAGAAAATGCTCCGTTTCTAGCCTTATACTGTTGTGGCAACCAAAGTCAGCGCAGTCTGCTCTATCTAGCATGGTTTTCAAGATATAAGCATTTTTGTGTTTTGCAATTTTTGCAAAAAATTCAAAAATTCAAAATGGCCGCTATATTTGGCGAGACAAAAATATTTTGAAAATTGGCATGGCTACTATGCAGAGATATCGAGCAGGTAAAAAATTTTGTTGAATTTGCACAATCTAGCACGGTTTTCGAGATATAAGCATTTTTGTGTTTTGCAAAAACTTCAAAAATTCAAAATCGCCACCATTTTTGGCGAGACAAAAATGTTTGAAAACAAGACCACTGCCACGGTGTGTATCTCCCGCCGAGCATTAAAGGAGAAGAAATAGCTTTTCCGAGACATTCACAATTTTTCATTTTTGTGTGTGAAAGCTCTTCCAAACGTAGGTGAATGGCTATCTGCAATGCTTTTAAGAGATAATTCGCATTTACTCCTAAAAGTAGATGCATGAGTTATTTGATAAAAATTGGGTATCTGCAATACTTTTAGAGATAATTAGCATTTACTCATTTTGAGTAGGTGAATAATTAGCTATGGGTCTGAAACTTCACCAAGTGAAAGCTCTCCCAAAAGTAGGTGAATGAGTTATTTGAGAAAAATTGGCTATCTGCAATACTTTTAGAGATAATTCGCATTTACTCATTTTGAGTAGGTGAGTAATTACCAACGGGTCTGAAACCTCACCATGTGAAAGCTCTCCCAAAAGTAGATGAATGAGTTATTTGAGAAAAATTGGGTATCCGCAATACTTTTAGAGATAATTCGCCATCTAGCACAGTTTTCGAGATATTAGCATTTTTGTGTTTTGCAATTTTTGCGTAAAATTCGAAAATTCAAAATGGCCGCCATTTTTGGTGAGTCAAAATATTTTTCAAAATTGGTATGGCTACTCTGCAGGGATACCCTGTGGGTCAAAAATTTCATTGAAAACGCTCTATCTAGCACGGTTTTCGAGATATAAGCATTTTTATGTTTTGCAATTTTTGCAAAAAATTCAAAATGGTTGCCATTTTTGGCGAGACAAATTTTTTTGCAAATTGGGATAGCTACTCTGCAGAGATACCCTATGGGTCAAAAATTTCGTCGAAATTGCTCTACCTAGCACGGTTTTCGAGATATAAGGATTTTTATGTTTTTGCAATTTTTGCGAAAAATTCAAAATGGCCATCATTTTTGGTGAGACAAAAATTTTTTCAAGATTGGGATAGCTTATACTCTGCAGACATACCCTGTGGGTCAAAAATTACGTCTATCTAGTACGGTTTTCGAGATATACGCATTTTTGTGTTTTCCTTACTTGGGAAAATTCATAATGATTAATTAATCATTAATTACTCGGCCATTTCTTAACCAATCAATGCCAAAATCTAATGACTTCCAGATTTTAATAGAATGAATGTATTTGCCAAGTTTCAGGTGAATTGATAAAATCCCTTTCAAGTTATCATCCGGACAAGCTTCCCCATCGAAAAAAGACATTTTTGGTCATGTGACCTCTCTGATTGGTTGAAATGTCACTGCTACTGCATAAACCTGCCAAATTTGAAAAGAATCCGCATAACGGTTACGGAGTTATAAGGAAAACAAAATGCGGAGCCTGAAGGTCTCCCATACACAAACAAGCATCCCTTGTGGGACGCTTAATTATATAGGTCACAATATCGGGTTTGAGAAATCATCTTAAGCCCTTAAGCTATCTCTTTAGAAAAGCCTACCCCCATTTCTAATCACCCCCATGCAGGGATGCCATTTGGTTTATGGTCTGTGTTTTAATGCAGAGCTTCCCTTCTTTGACGTTAGTACCTTTAAAAAAGTTCCACATTAAATTAACACCTTATGATAACTTCTGTCAAACATTTGTATGATAGATCACTGGATTCTCTGCCCCATTATTATAAAACATACCATCTGTACTGATCACTTTTAGGGTTGACACAACAGAGGACATGTGTATATATTTACAAACTCTTGTTTAATGTTTATGATCTTAAATCAAGGCATTTTTGAGCTGGAACAAAATTGAAGTGGTAGTCTATCAATAGAGTGCTCGCAGAGGTTCTTAAATTTCTATGTTTATGCCCAACAAAGACTTATATAAACATTTAATCAGAGGCCTCATGACATCCATATAATACCAGTTATGTTTCTGTTTTGATACCCCAACAACCTCCCCGTATACTTAAACCACACTTTTGGTAACAGACAATAGAAAAAGTGTGAATTCTTTTTCACGAATCCACACTTTTTAGCTTCAGAATCCACACTTTTTACTTCAGAATCCACACTTTTTAGCTTCAGAATCCACACTTTTAAGGTTGATAATTCACACTTTTTAGTTTAAGAATCAACACTTTTAAGAATAAAAATTCACATTTTTTAGATTGTTTCATTAAATGGCCCTGATTATAATGTAATCAGGTGAACATAATGACAATAATTATTTTAATGTTGAATTTTTTAAGAAATGTGTTTTACAAGACATCATTTCAAGGATTTAACACATTTAAACCACAGTTGTACAAAATATATGAAAATTATATTCATTTCACAAAAAAAGTTTGAAACTTGACACTGACTTTAAATAATCTTAATATTTGGAACAAAAATTGCTTTTAACATTATGAGTAATTTTACAATCTCTGAGTGTATTTGTACTGCAAGTGTTTAAGTTGTACAACTATCCTGTGAGAAAAATATCCAAATGTAAGATGGAGCATCACAAAGCTTCCTTGGTGAACAAGCTTCTTCCGGTATCCTGTATGACTGAAGCACAATTTTTCTTTATCCAAAAATCCAAAACATTTTGTGAATAAACAGTGATGCTCATTGATGACGCACATTGATTTTAAATCATTTCACATTGCTTTATCTGAATTGAGATATGCTGCAAATACTCAGCGGGAAAATCCTCCATCCAAAGTGAAGCAGTGAATGGAATCCATTTTCTTTAAAGCAATAACCGCAGACTTGGTACATAGATTTAAATTGAGATCCTGACCTTTCATTACTCTCTGGTTTGTTGTACCCCCGAGTTCTCAGATAGGATTGCTATCCAGTCCAGCAAAACTGAAAACAATTTTACACAATACAATAAACAATATGTGATACTAAATCAATTTTGGGGAAAATATTTAATGATGGTGTATTTTATGAGAAATTAGTACAGAATTATGTTTTGTCATTTGATAGTTGCAGTCAATAATTTGTATGTTAACATTTATATTAACATTTTGACATATAATTTAAAATTTAATAAAATGTACAAAAAAAACAGTAAAATGCAATGAAAAATAGCAAAAAGTGATATACCTTACCTTTTCACATCACTGTGCACAGTCCATTTCTGTTATATATGTTTTTCAAAATCCTTTCAACCTATAATCACTGATATTTTTATATTTATTTTGAATAATAAACAGGACCAGGCTTTTTCATATATTCTCACTGAACATGGCTGCAAAGCTGCAAGTTTTACACCATAAATGCTAAGGGCAAATGCACCGGCAGAATACAAAAGATTTAATTAAATAAATTGAACATTTTCAGAATCAACACTTTTTTTTCAATGTTCAGGTCACCACATTCAATATAATTAGAGATTTAGGCCACATATATGTAACATTGGTTTTTACATGGCCTCTTTTTGTGGTTTAAGCCAGAGAAACCACTCGAAAGTGTGAATTCGTGAATCAGAAAATTACTCGGCCTTCGGCCTCGTATTTTCTGATTCACGAATCCACACTTTCTTGTGATTTCTCCTACACAGAATCCATCATTGAACATTAAAACACTGTGTAACACTTCAGGTGGAGAGAACTTTATTCAAATTATTGACTGTATTTATGGAAACATACATAAACATGATCTACTGAAAACAAAAAAGCTGAAAAAAATCAAGCTTGTGCAGTGCCAGATTAAGCCTGGCTGTAAATGGTTGGAGACCTTTCTTGGTACAATTCACAAAAGGGATTATGATGGACTGATTAACCAATAAAAACATTTAGCTTCTGTAAGCCTTTAGGGTAATGGTAGATTCACACTATGTTTATCTGGATAAGGATGAGTAAAAAATGAATTATTTAGAGACAAAACAAGAAGAGGGATCATTGAAATCTATAATTAGAATAGTACTTTTAATAAATCATCCTCATTGCTCATGGTCAGCACAAATAGTGAAGTAAACAAGGTGGTTATGTGGTCTATTGGGAGAACAGACTACTATTATCCCCTGACTCAGTTGAGTTTATATAACCAAACTTTACATTTCTGCATTGACCACTGAGTTGAATGGCTCCAAAATAAAATTCTCCAAATTTACACAAATCTTTATTCTAATTTTAGCAACATCTTTAAGGCAGATACTGATGATTATTGGGAGAAAGACAAAAAAGCCCATTTATTTTTCCAAAGAAATTGAATCATCGTCAAATTACCAATTGGCAACTCCGACACTTCTAAGAAATCTGAGTCACATGAAATGAAAGCCAGTCAGTTAAATATTTCATAATTAAACTAGACATGTTATGCAATGGTGAAAGCAATAATTATTGTACTTGCACATACAATTGTGTTATAACTGTTTTGAGCATTAAGGGAAGGAATGAGAAGATGACTTACATAGCTATCAGATGAATCAGTGTGTTTTTATTACCAGATAAATTAATATTTATTTTGTTGATAAATTTAAGTTTACACCTGCACTGTACAAATGCAGTTGCTCTTGCTCATTATGTGGACAGATTTTCAGATGAATGTGAATTGAAAAGAAAGGATCCCCTTAATATGTCAATTTTTAATGGATCCAAATACAGATCCATGTGACATTTATCTTAAAATCAACATTAAAGACTCTTGGAAAGAGCTAAATTCAGTGAAAAATCTACATCATATCAATTTGTAAAGATAAATTGCACAAGATTGGTGGTGACATTGTCAATTGTGATATTACAATTTTATCACAATACAATTTAATTTTCTGCAAATGTAATATCTATGGAGTATGTGGACGCTATTAAATGCAAAGAAAATGTGCCCTGCATTATGTAAATCAGTGTTACAGTTTGTATCAGCTTCAGGTTAGAGAGCCAACTAAATGCTTCCTTGTTCAAACTGGCATACCCGCCTCTATAAACACCCTTCCTTGGCAGGTGCTTGCTGGGTAATAACCTCTGCTCTGTTTAGGACTCTCCCTTTTTGGACTTAACAGAATTAGAAGGTTCATATCAATTTTGTGGTTCATAAATGCCTCTATTCTATTCTAGCCTGTTGAAATGTTCCATATTTTCTTTCCACTGGATTATTTCCCAGGTAAAATGACACTAAATGAACATTTTGTGCTGACAAATATAGTTACCTTCATGATCTCCATTTTTTAACACCAGTGTTTCATTCATGATCATATTTTGATATCCAACAAACTTCTGGTGACTGTTTGATGCCGCTTAAGCATCATGAAGGCTTTACTGTAAAAAGTAGTCATGGCAATCACAAATGTGACAAAAATTTCCCATATAGGTCAAGCCTGTTAAGATGAAATAGTGGAGATTGCACCCATCAGTGGTAAATATCAAATACTGTGGAAAATTTTATTGTTTTTTACCTATTCCGATTGACAGATAACTTATTCACAAATATACTTAAAGAAAGCAGGAAACTTAATAGCCTCATAATCTCGATTACATTGAGATATTCTATTTCCAGAAATAGAAGATCTATGATAATGAAATTTAATGAACTAGACATCATTATACAAAAATAACTCACATGCTGTTTGTTCAGAGATGAAGTTGTGTTCATATTAACAAACTCGTGTCTAGGACTTGAGACAAATTGGTAAATAATTCATGGTTACAATAGTAGTAGTGCACTCAGTGAAAATAAATGAAAAATGAATGTAAATTGTGCCAATTTTGGTCATGTGCCAGATTACCTAGTCACGAAATAAGTCAAATAACTAACCTTATTTTCCACAACATGTAGTTACAAATATTCTAAATACTTTTTTATCATTTTGGCAGGCTGAAAAAGGTCAAAAGTAGGATTTTCAATCATCCATTTTAACACTCAGGGTCGCACTAGCAATAGCCACTAGAGCTCAGTTTCACAAAGTCCTACTATCTAGTATCTACTTAGTATCTACTCAAGTTAATCCAAAAATTGAATGAGGATGAAGGTTAGTATTCAGTAATCACAGAGAAGTGAAGCTATTGTTTTAATTAACTTTTGGATTTACTTTAATCCACTCAACAAAATGGATTAAATTTTGGATTAAATATAGTTTAATCTGCAACAATTTATTGAAATTAGCTTTACTTTGTGAATACCACTTTAAGCCAAACATTGGCTATAATAAGCCACTGTTCCTTAAATTTAAAGCTACACTAACTTTCACCTCAACTTAATCTGTTTTGAGAATATGGCCCCACTGCAATAAAAGTCATTTGCCTATTTGTAAAGGTATCATAAGTTCATTATTTGGTCATATGCTTAATGCAGCAATCTTATCAATATAAACACACTTGTGTCATGTTTTTTTAGTCAATATGCCAGATAAATCAGCTCAGACTTAGTCTATTAACCTCGGATCAAATTTCCACCTCTATGAACAACAGATCATTATGGTAGCTGAAAATATGTGACACAAATCTCTTGGCAAAATCCTTCTTTCCATTCAAGAGACAAGTTACTAGAAAGTGACAATGAGTGATGAGTGACTGGCAGATTTTGTGTTGGCACATCTCTTATTTTCATACCATAATCCTTGTTTTGATTCAGAAGACAAGCTACTAATGAATGATAATTGGGAAAAAATGACTGGCACGTTTAGTGTTTATATATCACATTTATGCCAATATGGATTACTTAAAATCAAAGAAGAAAACAAATAGGTATGAAAGCTCTGCAAGAGATTACGATACTGAAAGTATGTTATAACTAGAGGATCGCTCGCAAAAAAAAAAGATAATGTTTTTGCATAGCAAAAACAAAGCGTCCCGAAAAGGATATAAAGGTGAGTGCTAAAGTATTAAGAAAATGCTTCGTTTCTAGCCTTATACTGTTGTGGCAACCAAAGTCAGCGCAGTCTGCTCTATCTAGCACGGTTTTCACGATATAAGCATTTTTGTGTTTTGCAAAAAATAAAAAAATTAAAAATGTCCGCTATATTTGGCGAGACAAAAATATTTTGAAAATTGGCATGGCTACTCTGCAGAGATACCCAGCAGGTCCAAAATTTTGTTGAGTTCGCTCCATATAGCACAGTTTTCGAGATATAAGCATTTTTGTGTTTTGCAAAAACTTTGAAAAATTCAAAATGGCCACCATTTTTGGGGAGACAAAAATTTTTGTCAAGACCACTGCCGTGGTGTGTATCTCCCACCGAACATTAAAGCAGAAGAAATAGCTTTTCCGAGATATTCACAATTTTTCATTTTCGTGTGTGAAAGGTCTTCCAAAAGTAGGTGAATGAGTTATTTGAGAAAAATTGGCTATCTGCAATACTATTAAGAGATAATTCACATTTACTCATTTTGAGTAGGTGAATAATTATCTATGGGTCTGAAACTTCACCAAGTGAAAGCTCTCCCAAAAGTAGGTGAATGAGTTATTTGAGAAAAATTGGCTATCTGCAATACTTTTAGAGATAATTCGCATTTACTCATTTTGAGTAGGTGAGTAATTAGCTATGGGTCTGAAACTTCACCATGTGAAAGCTCTCCCACAAGTAGATGAATGAGTATTTGATAAAAATTGGGTATCCGCAATACTTTTACAGATAATTAGCATTTACTCATTTTGAGTAGGTGAATAAATAGCTATGGGTCTGAAACTTCACAGAGTGAAAGCTCTCCCACAAGTAGATGAATGAGTATTTGATAAAAATTGGGTATCCGCAATACTTTTACAGATAATTAGCATTTACTCATTTTGAGGAGGTGAATAAATAGCTATGGGTCTGAAACTTCACAGAGTGAAAGCTCTCCCAAAAGTAGGTGAATGAGTTATTTGAGAAAAATTGGCTATCTGCAATACTTTTAGAGATAATTCACATTTACTCATTTTGAGTAGGTGAATAATTAGCTATGGGTCTGAAACTTCACCAAGTGAAAGCTCTGCCAAAAGTAGGTGAATGAGTTATTTGAGAAAAATTGGCTATCTGCAATACTTTTAGAGATAATTCGCATTTACTCATTTTGAGTAGGTGAGTAATTAGCTATGGGTCTGAAACTTCACCAAGTGAAAGCTCTCCCAAAAGTAGGTGAATGAGTTATTTGAGAAAAATTGGCTATCTGCAATACTTTTAGAGATAATTCGCATTTACTCATTTTGAGTAGACGAGTAATTAGCTATGGGTCTGAAACTTCACCAAGTGAAAGCTCTCCCAAAAGTAGGTGAATGATTAATTTGAGAAAAATTGGCTATCTGCAATACTTTTAGAGATAATTCGCATTTACTCATTTTGAGTAGGTGAGTAATTAGCTATGGGTCTGAAACTTCACGAAGTGAAAGCTCTCCCAAAAGTAGGTGAATGAGTTATTTGAGAAAAATTGGCTATCTGCAATACTTTTACAGATAATTCGCATTTACTCATTTTGAGTAGGTGAGTAATTACCTATGGGTCTGAAACTTCACCAAGTGAAAGCTCTCCCAAAAGTAGGTGAATGAGTTATTTGAGAAAAATTGGCTATCTGCAATACTTTTACAGATAATTCGCATTTACTCATTTTGAGTAGGTGAGTAATTAGCTATGGGTCTGAAACTTCACAGAGTGAAAGCTCTCCCAAAAGTAGGTGAATGAGTTATTTGAGAAAAATTGGCTATCTGCAATACTTTTAGAGATAATTCGCATTTACTCATTTTGAGTAGGTGAGTAATTAGCTATGGGTCTGAAACTTCACCGAGTGAAAGCTCTCCCAAAAGTAGGTGAATGATTAATTTGACAAAAATTGGCTATCTGCAATACTTTATGAGATAATTCGCATTTACTCATTTTGAGTAGGTGAGTAATTAGCTATGGGTCTGAAACTTCACCAAGTGAAAGCTCTCCCAAAAGTAGGTGAATGAGTTATTTGAGAAAAATTGGCTATCTGCAATACTTTTAGAGATAATTCGCATTTACTCATTTTGAGTAGGTGAGTAATTAGCTATGGGTCTGAAACTTCACCAAGTGAAAGCTCTCCCAAAAGTAGGTGAATGAGTTATTTGAGAAAAATTGGCTATCTGCAATACTTTTAGAGATAATTCGCATTTACTCATTTTGAGTAGGTGAGTAATTAGCTATGGGTCTGAAACTTCACCAAGTGAAAGCTCTCCCAAAAGTAGGTGAATGAGTTATTTGAGAAAAATTGGCTATCTGCAATACTTTTAGAGATAATTCGCATTTACTCATTTTGAGTAGGTGAGTAATTAGCTATGGGTCTGAAACTTCACCAAGTGAAAGCTCTCCCAAAAGTAGGTGAATGAGTTATTTGAGAAAAATTGGCTATCTGCAATACTTTTAGAGATAATTCGCATTTACTCATTTTGAGTAGGTGAGTAATTAGCTATGGGTCTGAAACTTCACCATGTGAAAGCTCTCCCACAAGTAGATGAATGAGTTATTTGATAAAAATTGGGTATCCGCAATACTTTTACAGATAATTAGCATTTACTTATTTTGAGTAGGTAAATAATTAGCTATGGGTCTGAAACTTCACCATGTGAAAGCTCTTCCAAAAGTAGGTGAATGAGTTATTTGAGAAAAATTGGCCATCTGCAATACTTTTAGAGGTAATTCGCATTTACTCTTTTTGAGTAGGTGAGCAATTAGCTATGGGTCTGAAACTTCACCAAGTGAAAGCTCTTTGGGATAGCTGCTCTGCAGAGATACCCTGAAGATAAAAAATTTCGTCGAAATCGCTCTATGTAGCACGGTTTTCGAAATATAAGCATTTTTGTGTTTTGCAATTTTTGCGCAAAAATTCGAAAATTCAAAATGGCCGCCATTTTTGGCAAGATAAAATTTTTTTGAAAATTGGCATGGCTACTCTGCAGAGATACCCTGTGGGTCAAAAATTTCGTCGAAATCGCTCTATCTAGCACGGTTTTCGAGATATAAGCATTTTTGTGTTTTACAATTTTGCGAAAAATTTGAAAATTCAAAATGGCCGCCATTTTTGGCAAGACAATTTTTTTTTGAAAATTGGCATGGCTACTCTGCAGAGATACCCTGTGGGTCAAAAATTTCGTCGAAATCGCTCTATCTAGCACGGTTTTCGAGATATAAGCATTTTTGTGTTTTACAATTTTGCGAAAAATTTGAAAATTCAAAATGGCCGCCATTTTTGGCAAGACAATTTTTTTTTGAAAATTGGCATGGCTACTCTGCAGAGATACCCTGCGGGTCAAAAATTCCGTCGAAATCGCTCTATCTAGCAGGGTTTTTGAGATATAAGCATTTTTATGTTTTGCAATTTTTGCGAAAAATTCGAAAATTCAAAATGGCCGCCATTTTTGGCGAGACAAAATTTTTTTGAAAATTGGCATGGCTACTCTGCAGATATACCCTGTGGGTCAAAAATTTCGTCGAAATCGCTCTATCTAGCAGGGTTTTCGAGATATAACCATTTTTATGTTTTGCAATTTTTGCGAAAATTTCGAAAATTCAAAATGGCCGCCATTTTTGGCGAGACAAAAATTTTTTGAAAATTGGGAAAAGTACTCCGCAGAGATATCCTGTGCGTAAAAAATTTTGTCGAAATTGCTCTATCTAGCACGGTTTTTGAGATATAAGCATTTTTGTGTTTTGCAATTTTTGCGAAAATTTTGAAAATTCAAAATGGCCGCCACTTTTGGCGAGACAAAAATTTTTTGAAAATTGGGAAAAGTACTCCGCAGAGATATCCTGTGCGTAAAAAATTTTGTCGAAATTGCTCTATCTAGCACGGTTTTTGAGATATAAGCATTTTTGTGTTTTGCAATTTTTGCGAAAATTTCGAAAATTCAAAATTGCCGCCATTTTGGGCAAGAGAAAAATTTTTTGAAAATTGGGAAAACTACTCCGCAGAGATATCCTGTGCGTAAAAAATTTTGTCGAAATTGCTCTATCTAGCACGGTTTTTGAGATATAAGCATTTTTGTGTTTTGCAATTTTTGCGAAAATTTCGAAAATTCAAAATTGCCGCCATTTTGGGCAAGAGAAAAATTTTTTGAAAATTGGGAAAACTACTCCGCAGAGATACCCTGTGGGTCAAAAATTTCGTCGAAATCGCTCTATCTAGCACGGTTTTCGAGATATAAGCATTTTTGTGTTTTCCTTATTTGGAAAATTCGTAATGATTAATTAATCATTAATTACTCGGCCATTTCTTGACCAATCAATGCCAAAATCTAATGATTTCCAGATTTTAATAGAATGAATGTATTTGCCAAGTTTCAGGTGAATTGATAAAATTCCTTTCAAGTTATCATCCGGACAAGCTTCCCCATCGAAAAAAGACATTTTTGGTCATGTGACCTCACTGATAGGTTGAAATGTCACTGCAGCATATTCAAAAAAATTCCCCAGGGCTACTGCCTAAACCTGCCAAATTTGAAAAGAATCCGCCTAACGGTTACAGAGTTATAAGGAAAACAAAATGCGGAGCCGGCGGAGCCGCAGGAGCCGGCGGAGCCGGAAGCTCTCCCATACACAAACAAGCGTCCCTTGCGGGACGCTTAATTATTTAACACTGACAATGAATGGACAACAATATATACATCTAAATGATCTAACACTCAGCCATTAAAGTTGACAAGTTGTTTTAATCTCTTTAAAACATTTCTGTGTTATTTTACTATATTCAACACTCCTTAACTTCTGTATTTTAAGAATTTTTTATGATTTCATAATCACTAAAAAATTAATAAATTCTCTCAATGACATGTTTTTTTCTAAGGCAGCAGAGTATCCCCAGATTGTAATTTTACCTAAACACATTTTTATTTAATACAAATGCAATAGTGTTGAAAATTCAATGAAAATGGAAATTTTATACTTTCAAGTAATTTATGTACAGTAATGTATATTCAGAATATAATCCAAATCATTCCTCAAATGTTATGAATTCTTCCTTCGGTCAGGCCATACAGAAACATAAAAACTTTCAGAAGATCTGTTCATTAGTTTTGTAGTAATCTCAATCAAACTCAAATCACTGAAACTGAGACTGTCAACAACTTGGGATTTTCTGTATCCAGAGCATTATGTGGATCTTTCGCCAAATTTAATCATTTCTTCTTTAGCTCAGATTTTACCCAGTTAAATAAGTTCATAAAGATCCATTCATTAGTTTGGAGTGATTACAAACACAGACATACAAACAAACAAATGAACACACCAAGAAACAACACTTTCTTGGCAAAGGTAAAAATGTTGGCGAATATTGTCTTTGGCCATATTTTGGAAAAATATGGTAAAATCCTCTGTGAAAAGAAAGACACATAGTACATGAAAAATCATTCATAAGTAGCTAATCTCAACAATACCTCCTGATCTGTTTTAACAGTGAATAGGTTCACAGGTTCAACCCAAAGGAAATCACCTGTAAAAGAGATATAGATCTGGCAGTGTTAGGGTAGCATGTTAAGAGGGTGTGTGTGTGTGTGTGTGACATACTAGTATATTAGTTGGTGTGCTGTTTTTGTTACAGATTGACATAAGATTTCTATCAATGTAATTGAAATTCCAGTCCTGTGTTTTCAGTATGTGTGTGTGTGTGTGTGTACAAGTTAGAACTATGTGTCAGTATGATATACTTAGAGTAAATAAGTTCATAGAAAATATATTCTCAGCTCAAAAAACTCCAGCTGATACCAGCATAAAATGCTTTTTCTTATCTAGGATTTCTAGATAAAGGATGAATTTTAACGGCAAAAAAGCCCTCTTATGACATTTTATGCAAAAGAAAATTCTATTTATAGAAGTTCTACTTAAATGTATATGGAAATACACATTATTTATTTATTGACTTTTTTTCTGTTTAATCAAAATCTGAAATGTTCAGGATCTTTTAGCCTCTCTTTATTTTTATTTACTACAGATTTATATTGCAGATTATTGTAAGGTCTACAAGTTTGCAATACAAACTATAGAAAGGGATAACAGAAAAACTGTTACATAGAAAAGACAGGGGATAAATTCGTCTCAAAGATGTCTTGAGAAGAAATCAACAGTGAATATTAGAAACAGGAGAAAAATGCCAAAAGTTCTGTTCATCAGTGAATTTCATGAAGAATATAGATATTCCAGGGAATAAACCCAATTGACTGGTGTTAATACACTGTAGTCTGTTCTAGTATATGGCATAAAGGATACTAAAAAAAACTGTAAGTACAGTAAACATATGAATTTCGTCATAAATTCTGAAACAGAATTGTGGGTCATTCTTATCAAATGGTACTCTTTTGGTAAAGAATATATTAATGATTTTTTTTTTTTACATTTATGAAAAATATGATATAAACTAAGAAATTGTTGAAATGACTTTTCTACCAGATTCTGGTCAATTTTGCTGGAGATATTCCTTAGTTTCGAAAGATCAATTCCTATGAGAAAACCTTTCCAACATTTGGAAAAAAATATGAAACAAGAAAAGAAATAATAATTTCTTTAATAAGAGATTAGCAATATGTATTTAATGAAGTTACTGCAAACATACTATTATTTTAATAAATATCATTATAAAGTAAAATTTTGGTCCAAGTTAAAGCAATCTGTTTGTAGATACATCCCCAAATATGGTAATTTAATTGGCCAGTTTTTAGTAAGAATATTTCAGTATTAAGATTTTATCCTACACCATATAAGAGAAATTAAATTTAATGTAGAAATAAAGTCCGCGGGTGAGTACTTTATGACCTCTATAACAGGACGGTACTTCTGGCGGATAATGGACGAGCGCACGAGTCCATTATGCCGGAAGTTCTGTCCTTTTATAGAGGTGATAAAGTACGAACCTGAGGACTTTATTTCTATTATAAAGACCGGTGTCTTTTATTAATCCATAAATATTATTGTAAATATGTTGTTAGACACGCCTATTTGTCGCACTATATTTTGTGTGTATCGTTTGGTTCTCTATTATCGGAGATCGTCCATTTATTGCCTCAGATAAATGTACGCAGAAATATGTGCACTGCATTGTTTTGTGTGGTCTGCGCACTTACGGTCTTTATAATTTCTCTTAAAAAGTCTAAACACGAAGAAATGCAGGCAGGTAGTTGCGGGAATGGTGGAAAGAATAGGGTACAAGTTAGTCAAAATTCTGCATTGCAAATTACTTGGAACTGGCAACCAATGACTAACTTTTCCTCTTCAGATTAAATTTACATTTGTCGCACACATGTTCAGATTTGGGCTTTTGTCATACTGGGCTACATGCCTGCACCTTGGAATTCAACTTAACATGGTACAACTGCTATTATTAAATTTGCAAGAACCTGCAGTTTCCCTCACCCCCATAACAAACCATTAAGATGTTAATCAGTTAGTTAATTTTCTTTTCTAATACATTTATTTACAATGTGGGCTTGTATTGATGCATAATGTATTCTCATCAAAGCCATACACCTACAATTCCACAAAGCAAAGGCATATATACAATGTGTGTTGTAGTTGTATCGATTTTCAGTAACCTTTACTCAACTTTATTTTTTAACATTTCAGGGAAAACATTTTGGATCAAAAAGTAACTATCCATCATGGACACTGCTCCCACTTCTAGCATTATCCGGGCATTTTCCTCCGTCACGGATGAGATGCCATGTGCAGAAAAAGGTGGCTACATCACTGGCCTGGCTGTAGACAGAGACCAGAACATACTTGCAGTGGACAATCAGGCTTCCATTGTGAAAGTGTTTGACCATAACGGTGTATTCAAATACGCATTCGGGGACAAAGTTTTGAAAAAACCTTGGGATGTCTTTGTGACCACATCAGGTAAGTAGGTTTTATAGAGCTGAAAGGAGTATTCATGAAAAAACAAAGTAATCAAAGAGTACAAAATTAGGAAAAAGAGCTTCTTGTTTTTGCCCTGGTAGTTTGCGAGTAGCTTTCCATTTAATGCTCCCACATTGTGGAATGAGCTCCCTGAGGGCATCCAAATAGTGGTCCCCCTGTCACAGGCACAAGTTGAGGAAATATCTCCTTACTAAAGCCTTCCCTCCATAGCTCACTTGGTACTTATTACATCTAAGGGCATTCTGTTACCTCGGTGTAGGTTTCATTCCTGAAAGTGGCATGCTCAATGCCTGCCCCAGTATAATTCGGCCTGTTGAACTGGTTAAATTCTGTAACTTTTATCTTGATCTGAACTGGGTGTTAATGTTCTTATTGTTGCGGTTTTTATTGTTAAGAAAATCTGGTAAGCTCTGGTTACTTTCATTATAGGGTAGAGTAACTTCAAACGTATACTCAAAAGGTAAAATTAGTACTTTCTCAAAAGTTTTCTAATCTATGTGGGTTTCAGATAAATTTCATAATTATCAGGATAAGTAACCACTGTATTAGTTTTTGTTCAACATTCTACTTGGCACTGACAGGCAACAATCTTATGGAGGTGTTTTATTGAAGGAATAATTGTAACTGAACATTAACTGGGTGCAAGTCACTGTTACATATATAGCTTGGACTGTACTTGTGATAGGTGAAACAGCACTTTTACTTTTGTTGTAAGGAGATACTGCACCAAATATAAAGAGCATACCATACTAGATACCATACTCTCCTTTGCAATTAGATAATTGTCAGCTTTAATTTTGATCAGGGGCAAATATCTCTATAATGTATCAGACTGAGTCTGTTTACAACATGTACTTATTTTTTAAAAATAACCATACTAAGCACTAATGCTTGCACTGAAAAGAGAAATATTTAATTATCAATGTCCAACAGGTTACTATAAGTCAAAAGAATGTGGTCATCAATCTTATACCACAAAGGCAAGGTACTCTGTATCAAACAATCTTCCCATTTTCCAGGTAAAATTGCAGTCTCAGACCCTGGAGAGGCAGACATCAAAGTATTCTCCAAATCTGGCAAGTACCTGATTCGCTCAGAGAAAGGCCTTCACCTCAACTACCCACATGGCATGGACTACCATCCCTGGACCAAGGAAACAGTCATCGCTGACCGAGGTTTCTCCTGCGTGTATGTGCATGATCCAAAGGGGTGTGTGCAGCAAATGCTCACAGAACAAGAAGATGAGAAGTATTGTCTTGGTTCTCCACACTATGTCTGTTTTGATTACATGGGCAATATCTATGTGACAGACAATGAAGACAACAGCCTGGTGGCTTATGACACTGAAAGGAGGCATCTGTTCACGTATGGCCATCCACGGGCAGATGGGATGTGTGACAATGAACTCAATAACCCTGCGGCTGTTGTTGTTGATAGATTTGGAAATATCTTACTGGCAGACACTGGAAACTGCAGAGTGCATTTACTGGACAGAAATGGGAAGTTTAAAGATTACATACTGACATGGGAAGACGGGATAGGTGAACCTATCGCCATGACATTGACAGATGAAGGTAACCTGATTATATCAGAAGGGAACACTGGTGTCATTAAAATATACTCCTATATGCACCTGCCTTGTGTAATTGATACTAGAGTGAGAACACCTGAAGATGGAGGAGACAACTATGATATCATCAGTATTGAGTCAGGATCCACATTATTGTCAGAATCTGATGAAGAAGATGAAATGGAAGAGCGTCCAGGTCACAAAAAGAGCAGAAGTGTCATGTCAAATAACACAGTTAAAAGAGAGGCATCAAACAAAGAGTTCACTGAACAGCTACTGGCTTTGTCTGCAAGTGACCCAAAACGCACTCAGAACATGCCCAAGCATACCCTTAAAGAAGGGGTGCAGTCCGGAATGTCTCAGTGGAACCACATCAAAAGAGGCAGTGGTACAGACAGAGATAACTTGAACACAGGTAGTCCTGCTATCAAGGGCATACTGAAAAATAGTGGGAAACCAAGGTTTGATTTCTTCACACCTAAGAAAACTGTTGAGAAGATCAGTAAACCTACTTCAGCTAAAAGCAGTCAAAGTAAAATTGGTGTTGACACCCCTGAAGTCAGTGGACCTGACAGAACAGTGCAAAATGATACAACTACTGTGTATTCAAGACGATCTGGCACTCTTCCCAGGTCAGCTAGTAGCCCAAAACTGCAACATTCAGCAGGACTACACACTAGGGAAGGTGCCATGGCAATAAGTAGATATAATGATCATAATTTGACACTACCAAAGGATCGAATTTCATCAGCAGATTCTAGGATGTCACTGGAGAGTTTACAGAATGCAGAGAAACCCATAGTTATCATTGATCAGTTTAAATCAGGAGCTTCAATACCAAAATTGAACCTACTGGGTCAAGGCTCCAAGAAATCACGCAAGATGGCCAATAAATCATCCATTTCACAGTCTATGCAATCACATGAATCATATCAGAATAGTGGCACATTGGAGAAGTTTCCAGATGAAATGTCATCCAAAAAGTCAATGATTTCTATTGACAATTTATCAAGTATTGGGAGGCCAAGAGAGGAGGGGGAGGAGGATATAGTGGATGAAGCAGCATTACAGCATTATACAGCTGATATATTTGATAAGAAAATACAAGGTTATGATGTGCAAGATGACAATATGTAAAACAGTTGTCAATGAATTTTAATAAATGGAATTTTTGTCTGAAAGCAAGTTTTTTTTTGGTTGTCATACAAACAAAAGATTTTTTGAACAAGAATTCAGTGATTTAACACCTAAATATTTTCAACAACAAAACAATATTCAGAGCCACACTTTGGACTTCAGAACAGTACTTCAGACGTTTACATTAGAATTTTGTAAGTAGTTGGCAAAATTTATGATTTTAGATGGTAACTGATGTCTCTCACTTTCCTTTGCCATTTGTAACTAAACTCATCAACCGATGGCATTAATTCACAAAAATACAGTAAGCTGAAGAATGTGGTGAAGTTGAATAACAAAAGGGAAGAAAAAACTTCTAGCTTATCAGGAACTCTGAATAAAGAGAATTTTACTGAACAAAATTCTATTTAACAGGGTTTACACCAAGTGATATTACTGTCAATGGTGATAGTGTGATATTATCCTAAAACGCTAACAATCATGTTTATTGTGGTTTTAGTTTTGCAACTGTGAAATTATTTCTTTCCAAAATATGCAATATTTGAAGCATCACTGTACTCAAAAAGTACCTTTAGTAAAAAGTGAGAAAAATCTAATTGACATCTGTGTATACATTTTGTCAAAAAGTTTTAGATTTCTTCACAAGTAGACTAATGCTTTATTCGTACTAATTTATAATTTCAGTAAAGGTACATTTTTTTGTGGTCATAAATACTTTATGACTCTAAAATAACAATAGTGTTTAACTGTGTCAGTGTTATGATAGTGTGAAAATTTGGTGATATTATCGCAAGTTTCATGTTATGATGATGCCTCTAATTTACATGTTGTATACTTAAACTCATACATAGTCGCCAAGTGGTTATTATGTTTTGTAAATCATCACCACGCACTAACACATTGTATTAAAAGGGAGGGAAAATCCCACTTTAGGCCCTTGAACCAGTCTCTTATTTTTGTAATTCATTACCAAAACATGGACTGGAAAGCTGGTGTATTACAACCTTAATTAATTACCTCATATTTCACATAATAGAATCATATCGACACTTATACTATGGGTCATATATGTGTTAATGCATGGTTTTACATGGATTATGGCTAGTGCTGGGATCAGATACCGATAACAGAATGGTTCTTGTGGCATGAGATGAACTCGATCCAGTTAACTTTTAGTTTTATGGCACATAGGCCTATCTTTAGAGGATTTGAATCCACTTGGTGCTTTATTTGTCTTTAGATAGCAGATATTTACCAGGAAGCTTTTAGGCACAAACATGAGACTTGCGATACTTTGTTACCTTTGAGATATTTTTGAAAATCACAAGAAACAAGGGTTTCTGATAAAGTATGTGCCTGACGGGTAGTTGTTTTTTGTGAAAGCAATTATGTCTAAAATACTGCCAAAATTTAGCTGAAATATCTGCAATACATCGCTCAAAAAGTTAGGGCATGCTTGATGCCCAAATCATCCTAGTACCTGTTATGACTGAATAGAAAAACATGAAAGTTATCAAGCTTATCTTTATACATTGTGCTAGGTCCCTCATTAGTGCACTATGATTCTCTGAGAACATTTCCCTCCAGAAGGAAGCTTACTTCCAGTACAAGTGTAAAATCCAGGCTGTTATAAAATCCAATCATTCATTGTCTCAAGAAAAAACCCAAAGTAAAGATTTGTTAGCAAGTCTTGCTTATCATGAGCATGCTCCCAAGACCTGATTTGTTGTGATAATAATGTTGGAGCCCAACTTAGGAGTCAGCCCATCTTAAGATGGGCTATAGCCCAACTTAGGATCCCATCTTAAGATGGGCTAGAACATATCAGCCCAACTTAAGATAATAAAATTCTAGAAACAATTTTTACTTGCTATAATAAGAAAGGTGCAAATGAAAGGAAATTATATAACATTATTATGAAAAAGATGACATTATCATTGGTCTCCTTGAATGTTCCTTGAACAGAAGGATTTTGCCTATAACTTCTTTTTTTATTTTGAAAAAAAATATGTTAAATTTTATCAAAGCTCAACAGTCTTTAATTAAAATGAATTGTGTTTCCTGAGCCCTGAGAAGCATTACAATATTCCTTTGATGTTGATTTGTTTGTCTATATTGGGATGATTTCTTAATTGGATTTGTAGCTATTGTTTCAACCTTCTTATTGATGTTGATTTGTTTCACTTGGGGTGGGTGAAGTGCACAATAGGAAAATGTCAATCATAAAGTGAAACAAATCATCATCAAAGTAATATCAAAACACAAAGAGGCTTAATCCTATCAAACCTTTATGGGGGACAACCCGTATATGATTTTATGGGTGAGTCATATTATAAAATTTAGCAAAGTTTTATAAACAGCACTTCATTTTTACAACAAAATGCAAATTACCTTTTTAAAATTACACTAATTATTAAAATACCTTAAAAGAATCTTAGAACAATACCTATTTAATCCTGTCAGCTAGTTGCTCAAGCACAAGTGAAACAAATCAAGTTCAGAAGTAATGCTTGGACAAAAGGTAAATGATCTTAACACTAATCCAGTTAACAAGTCACACACATAGTCAAACAAATCAACATAAAAGGAGTCTTGAAACAATAGATAAATCACAATGTAATCCAGTTGCCTAATCACTCCCCAAAAGTAAAACAATTAAGCTCAAAGGAGTGGTTGAACAATAGACATCTTGTCTGCTAATGACCCTCCCACTGTCAAACATATTAACTGACAAATCCTATCAATGCATACTTTAAAATGTCCGCTATATTTGGCGAGACAAAAATATTTTGAAAATTGGCATGGCTACTCTGCAGAGATACCCAGCAGGTTAAAAATTTTGTTGAGTTCGCTCCATCTAGCACGGTTTTCGACATATAAGCATTTTTGTGTTTTGCAAAAACTTTGAAAATTCAAAATGGCCACCATTTTTGGGGAGACAAAAATTTTTGACAAGACCACTGCCGCGGTGTGTATCTCCCACCGAGCATTAAAGGAGAAGAAATAGCTTTTCCGAGATATTCACAACTGTTCATTTTCGTGTGTAAAAGGTCTTCCAAAAGTAGGTGAATGAGTTATTTGAGAAAAATTGGCTATCTGCAATACTATTAAGAGATAATTCACATTTACTCCTTTTGAGTAGGTGAGTACTTACCTACGGGTCTGGAACTTCACCAAGTGAAAGTTCTCCCAAAAGTAGATGAATGAGTTATTTGATAAAAATTGGGTATCCGCAATACTTTTAGAGATAATTCGCATTTACTCATTTTGAGTAGGTGAATAATTAGCTATGGGTCTGAATCTTCACCAAGTGAAAGCTCTCCCACAAGTAGGTGAATGAGTTATTTGAGAAAAATTGGCTATCTGCAATACTTTTAGAGATAATTCGCATTTACTCATTTTGAGTAGGTGAGTAATTAGCTATGGGTCTGAAACTTCACCATGTGAAAGCTCTCCCAAAAGTAGGTGAATGATTTATTTGATAAAAATTGGCTATCCGCAATAGTTTTAGAGATAATTAGCATTTACTCATTTTGAGTAGGTGAATAATTAGCTACGGGTCTGAAACTTCACCGAGTGAAAGCTCTTTGGGATAGCTGCTCTGCAGAGATACCCTGAAGGTCAAAAATTTCGTCGAAATCGCTCTATGTAGCACGGTTTTCGAGATATTAGCATTTTTGTGTTCTGCAATTTTTGCGCAAAAATTCGAAAATTCAAAATGGCCGCCATTTTTGGCAAGACAAAACTTTTTTTGAAAATTGGCATAGCTACTCTGCAGAGATACCCTGTGGGTCAAAAATTTCGTCGAAATTGCTCTATCTAGCACGGTTTTCGAGATATAAGCATTTTTGTGTTTTGCAATTTTGCATTTTTTGCGAGAAAATTTTTTTTTGAAAATTGGCATGGCTACTCTTCAGAGATACCCTGTGGGTCAAAAATTTCGTCGAAATCGCTCTATCTAGCAGGGTTTTCGAGATATAAGCATTTTTATGTTTTGCAATTTTTGCGAAAAATTCGAAAATTCAAAATGGCCGCCATTTTTGGCGAGACAAAAATTTTTTGAAAATTGGGATAACTACTCTGCAGAGATACCCTGCGGGTCAAAAATTTCGTCGCAATCGCTCTATCTAGCACGGTTTTCGAGATATAAGCATTTTTCTGTTTTCCTTATTTGGAAAATTCATAATGATTAATTAATCATTAACTAGAAATAGGACGCCCTGTTGATAGTAGATGCGAATAGAAACAGGATAGCATAGAAGAACACACATTATCATGTGTAATGTCCACCGAATGAACCTTTTGCCAAAATTGTACAGTAGTCTTACAAGACCCTGTTTCATTTGTAAAATATATCAATGATGCTTAAATATTTCTTAGTGTAGATGTAAATTATTTCAGCTTCATGCCTTTTTGCATTGGTTGGGTCGAAAATTTTGACGAAATCACTCTATCTTGCACGGTTAAGGAGATAGAAGCAAATTCCTGTTTTTCTATTTTTGGCAAAAATTTGAAAATTCAAAATGGCCGCCATTTTTGGGAAAAGGAAAATATTTTGAAAATTGGCAAGAGTACATTTCTTAGATACCCTGTGGGTCGAAAATTTCGCCGAAATCGCTCTATCTCGCACGGTTAAGGAGATAGAAGCAATTTTGTGTTTTGCCATTTTTGGCAAAAATTCGAAAAATCAAAATGGCCGCCATTTTTGGGGAGGGGAAAATTTTTTGAAAATTGCAAAGAGTACATTCCTTAGATACCCTGTGGGTCGAAAATTTCGACGAAACCGCTCTATCTCGCACGGTTAAGGAGATAGAAGCAAATTTGTGTTTTGCCATTTTTGGCAAAAATTCGAAAATTCAAAATGGCCGCCATTTTTGGGGAGGGGAAAATTTTTTCAAAATTGCACAGAGTGCATTCCTTTGATACCCTGTGGGTCGAAAATTTCGACGAAATCGCTCTATCTCGCACGGTTAAGGAGATAGAAGCAATTTTGTGTTTTGCCATTTTTGGCAAAAATTCGAAAAATCAAAATGGCCGCCATTTTTGGGGAGGGGAAAATTTTTTGAAAATTGCACAGAGTACATTCCTCAGATACCCTGCGGGTCGAAAATTTCGATGAAATCGCTCTATCTCGCACGGTTAAGGAGATAGAAGCAAATTTGTGTTTTGCCATTTTTGGCAAAAATTCGAAAATTCAAAATGGCGGCCACTTTTGGGGAGGGGAAATTTTTTGGAAATTGCCTAGACTACAATGCTCAGATACCCTGTGGGCGAAAATTTTGACGAAATCGCTCTATCTCGCACGGTTAAGGAGATAGAAGCAAATTTGTGTTTTGGCATTTTTGGCAAAAATTCGAAAATTCAAAATGGCCGCCATTTTTGGGGAGGGGAAAATTTTTTGGAAATTGCCTAGACTGCAATGCTCAGATACCCTGTGGGCGAAAATTTTGACGAAATCGCTCTATCTTGCACGGTTAAGGAGATAGAAGCAAATTTGTGTTTTGCCATTTTTGGCAAAAATTCGAAAATTCAAAATGGCCGCCATTTTTGGGGAGGGGAAATTTTTTTGAAAATTGCAAAGATTACATTCCTTAGATACCCTGGGGGTCGAAAATTTCGACGAAATCGCTCTATCTCGCACGGTTAAGGAGATAGAAGCAAATTTGTGTTTTGCCATTTTTGGCAAAAATTCGAAAATTCAAAATGGTCGCCATTTTTGGGGAGGGGAAAATTTTTTGAAAATTGCAAAGAGTACATTCGTTAGATACCCTGTGGGTCGAAAATTTCGACGAAATCGCTCTATCTCGCACGGTTAAGGAGATAGAAGCAAATTTGAAAATTTTAATTACTTAAATGTAGCTTTTATAAGCTACAAGCTTACCATGTGGGACTGAATGCTTTACTGGTTGCCGCGAGGCACAGACGACCAACGCTCGAGAAAAACAAGCATGCAGTTGGTTCGGCCTCAGAGGTTGTCGTGACGTCATCACTTACTGTGTATCAGCCTCCTTTTCGTTGAGATTAAACCCATGTCCCCTCAGCTGTAATACAGCGGGGAGGTAGGGTGGGACTCTTCTCAGTCCCACATGGTAAGCTTGTAGCTTATAAAAGCTACATTTAAGTAATTAAAATTTTCAATTTTATTGCGCTACAATAGCTTACCATGTGGGACTGAATGCTGAATTCAACCGCCCGGTGGCGGGATTACAGCTGAGACTGGAAGGTCTGAATGTTGTTTTTCTCGAATTGAGAGTAATAAAAAATAGTTCCGAAAAATTTCCAGTCTGAGTCCCATTTACAGAGTCCCAATCCTGAAGGTCGGACTTGTAAAGAGCCAAAAACCTGATGAGAATATACAGTGTTGTACACTGTAGGGTGTTTGGAAGGAGGATTGTGTACCCGGAGTACACAGATAGGAAGAACCCCTAAGGGCTATGACGTCAGAAATGAGGTCAAGGTTCGAGAATTGTTATTGCAACCTTATTTATAAGACAACCTTATGGTCCCAAGAATTTAAAGTTAATGTAAATTTAATATAAGAGACCTTACCTGTAACACCCTGATGAGGTAGCTTATACCTAGACCTGGGGAGACTCCTGAAGGCTTAGCTGTAGCGGACGTGCCCCCCCCCCCCCCTTTTCTTCCCGAAGGAGACATCACTGAGGAGAAGGGTCTAGGACCTGTTGAGCCGCTACTACTGGTCCCAGATACATGTTGTTGTCGTTGTCCGACCAAGTAAGGTCTTTTAGATAAAAATTGGTAAACGTGTTGTGAGCTTTCCAGTGACACGCTTGCATGATCTGGTCCACCGATACCCCACCGTAAAAAGCCTTAGAGGCTGCGAAGGCCCTAATGTCATGCGCTTTAACTTGGACTAAGTCCAAGGCTTGCTGGTCTGCTTGCTTATAACAAAGTAGAATGGTTTGTTTCAACCATGAAGAGAGAGTAGCGGGTCTGATATCTGAGGTATGTCCTTTCTTGAAGGAGATGAAAAGAAGGGACCGGGACCCTCTCAGGTCCTTGGTTCGGTCCAGATAGTACCTCAGAGCCCGTACAGGACACAAGGTCCTGTCTTCTTTGAATTGTCTATCTACAATGGTAGTCAAGGCAGGAATAGTCACCGGAGACACACTTTGAGAACCTTCTCTTGCTAGCTGGTTTTTGGCTATAAAATCTGATGAAGGGAACAAGGCTACCTTTTCCCATTGGCCTAGATTAGATACTTTGTTTGCGACCCAGGCGTGGATTTCACTGCGGCGCTTGCCGGAGGCCAGAGCTAGCAAGAAAGCAGTCTTGAGAGTGAGATGTTTGAGGTCTGTGTCTTTCATAGGCTCAAAGGGCGCTTTTGTGAGCTCATTGAGGACAACAGATAGGTTCCACTGAGGAAGGTTTCTGGAACTCTTGGGGCGATCCCTGTGAAAACTGGAGAGCAACCTGTGAAGGTCCTCATTATGGGCAATATGCTGGGCCGTAGGGCCCAGAGTGTCAACAATAGCTGTCCTGTAACCATCAATGGTAGAGGGGCGCCTGTTTAGGTCTTGGTACAGATACATAAAGAAATCTGAGATTTGCTTCACAGATGGTGAGGAGAAATCCACCGAATTATCTCTGCACCATTTTTCAAATAGGGCCCACTTTGATTTGTAGATGTTCCTTGTTGAAGACCGCTGAGGTGCAGCAATTCTCTCTGCCACTTCCACAGAGAAGCCTTGTTCTTGGAGTTGTCCACTCCTAGAGACCAGGCGTGGAGGTTGAGGTGCTGCGGGGAGCTGTGGAACACGAAGTTGTGGGACTGCTTGAGGAGTGTTGTCGACACCGGGAGTTGCAGAGGGATCTCTGTTGAGAGCTGCACTAGGTCCCAAAACCAGGGCATCCCTGGCCAGCCTGGGGCTATTAGAATGATCAGGCAGGTGCACTGCCTGATTTTTTGGATCACCCTGTGAAGGAGAGCCGTTGGAGGGTAAGCATAAGCAGTGAGACCCGTCCAGTCTATGTTTAGAGCATCTATGTCCCAGGCCTGGGGGTCTGGGATAGGAGACACGTACAGAGGGAGCTTGTGGTTCAGATGAGTGGCAAAAAGGTCCACGTGGGGAGTGAACCACTTTAGGCAGATCTGTTTGAACACCTGTGGATGAAGTGACCATTCGGTCGACTGGACCTGGTTCGACCTGGAAAGTAGGTCGGCCATCACATTCAGGCACCCTGGAATGTGCCTGGCTTTCAAGGTTATGTGATAGTGGTGGCACCAGGTCATGAGTTTCCACAGGAGTGCGCACATCTCCGCCGAGTGTGTTCCCCCTTGTTTGTTTATGTAGGCTACCACAGTTGAGTTGTCCGTGGCAACTAGCACTGTTTGGTCCTGACACTGGTCTTTGAAGTGTCTGAGAGCCAGAGAGACAGCTTTTAATTCTAGGACGTTTATGTGAAGTCCTTTTTCCTGGGGAGACCACAGACCCTTGGTGGAACTTTGATCTAAGTGAGCGCCCCAACCTACGTTTGAGGCGTCGGTAAAGAGTTGGATACTGTGGTCTTTGGGATGAAGGTCTGCGCCTCTCATCACATTTGTAGGATTCTGCCACCAGTCCAGATGAGCAGAAATGACTTCTGTCCAGGGAAGGAGGCTGTCCAGCGACTGAGGAAATTTCCAGTGCTCTTTCAGGTGAAACTGAAACGGTCTCATGTGAAGGCGTCCCTCCGGGACCATCTTCTCCGTTGAGGCTAGCAACCCAATTAGAGACATCAAACATCTTGCAGTCAAAACATGTTTCGACTTGAGTCGTAGGATCAAATCCTGAAGTTTGAGCCATCTCTCTTGAGTGGGTTTTACAAGGGCTGAATCTAGATGGTATTCGTAGCCCACGAACGAGAACACCTGAGTTGGTTTCAGTTCTGATTTCTCTTGGTTTATGATCCATCCCAAGGACTGGGTGAGATCTACCACTGCCCGAGTGTTCACTAATGCTTCCTCCTGGGACTGAGACCTGATCAGCCAGTCGTCCAGGTATTGGTGAAGTCTGAGTCCTCTGCTGAGGGCCATGAGTTTCACTTCTTTTACGATCATGGTGAATACCTGGGGGGCTGTGGCTAGTCCGAATGGGAGCGAGGTGAACTGGAACACCTGTGACCTGTGGCAAAATCTTAGGTACTTCCTTGAGTTTGGATGGATGGGGATGTGGAGGTAAGCGTCCGACAGATCTATTGACGCTACCCATTCCCCTGGAATCAGAGAAGTCCTGATGGACTCTGGCGTTTCCATTTTGAACTTTTCTACGTGTAGAAAAGTGTTGAGCCTGCTTAGGTCTATTACTGGCCTCCACCTTTGGTGAGGCTTGGGTACAAGAAACAGGCGACTGTAAAACCCGAGAGATTTTACATTTTCCACCCTTTCGATAGCGTTCTTTAACAGGAGAGACTGGATGCAATCGGCCAAGGCTTGGTCTTTTTGAGGGGCCTTGTACTCTGACACAATCAGAGGAAATCTTATCAAGTTTGGCCTTGAGAGGAATGGCAGAACATAGCCATTGGTGATGATATTTAACACGTTGGCTGAGCAATTGTTTGCGTGCCAGTCTCTCCTGAAAGAACGGAGGCGACCTCCTACTGGTGGATTGATTGAGGCTTGATAGGAGTCATTCGGAAGAGGGGTTTCCACGCCCTTTTCCTCTGTTGTGGGGTCGAAAACGACCCTTGGAGCCTCTGAAGTTTGGTTTTCCTCTAGAAGAGGGAAACGAATAGTTGCTGCTTTGGGAGGAATTGCCCCCAAAGGGGCGTTTCCTGTAGGAGCCTCTTCTCTTATTGTGGTGGGAACCACGAAAGGGCTTATTTTGGTAGGGTCCGAAACCCTGAGTATCTTTTGAGGTGCCTTTTTTGAGAAGGAAGTCCTCGCCTTCCTTCACTGACTGGGAGTTGAACAGGGAACGAGTCCAGAGAGAGGAATTCCTGAGCTCTTGACGTCTGGTTTCCCCTAATTGTGGCTGCAGATGGGACATTTCGGCTTCGCGTCTAAGCAAGCCGGAAGTTGCCATTGTGTAAAGTTCCCTTTGTAAAATATGGGCAAGGGATTTGCTCAGGCAGGTTATGGCCTTATGTTGAATAGTGAGGGTCTTCTCCCAGAGATCAAAGTAGTCATAGGCCTCATCATAACCACGTTTTACTGCTTTTTCAGGGTCGGCACCTTTCCTGACCTGGGACTTGACCTTCTTGAAGGTTTCTTTCAGTCCATAACGACACCTCCTCATGGTGGAGTTGCAGGAGGAGGATGTCTTGGCAAAAGTGGTCGTGAAATTCAACGTGGTTAAATTGTACCTTGCCTGTTGTTCTAAGTCCTTGAGGACAGAGAGTGGGACCTTGCCTAAAGGGGCCCCCGAAGGTTTAGGAGATATACAGATCTTAGCAAAGTCTGCATTTAATTCTTGGAGTTTCTCCGAAAAACAAGGTTGTCCAACCTTGTACCACTTAGAAGTGGAAGGGGGGGGGCTTTGGGTATTTGCCCTCTGCCAGGTTTGCAGCCATAAGGTCATTGTTGAATTTGTCAAAGGCATCTCTTATACCAGAGTTGAGGGGCAACATACCTGATGGACCCGTAGGTCTCAGCTCTTGGACGGCCACCTCGTCATCGATACCTATGATAGCAGTAGCAGGTCTGGGGACTGAGTCCCTCGGATCAGGTAATTTGAGGATACGTCGAAAAGTATCTACCTCCTCCGCATATTGATTTGGGATGTCAGCCAAAGCCACATCCCTATAGTAGGGCGGATCAAGGTCAATTTGAGGATGTTCCTGATCATCAGAGGCCATTCTCTGGGGCTTGGGAGACCTGTGTCTACGTCTAGGGGACTGATCCTCCCCTGACGATGAGGGCAAATATGTGGACCTTGACTTATGTTTAGACTTGTCAGAGTGCTTTTTAGGTCTAGGATATGAGGGGCGATCATGATCGGAATCAGATCCCGAACCTGAGATTGGAGCATGGCTAACCTTGTGAGAGGACGTCTTGGGACGAACAGACTGTGTATGTTCGGAAGAGCTAGGACGAACGTCCGAACCTTGCTCGGCCTGAAGGCGAGGAGGAAGAGAAGGGCCATATTCAATATCCATGGGTTCTGAAGCACTGACAGAGGTCTGAGGTTTGGTGCGAACAGCCGAAGAGGCGAGCTTATCAGCCAGCCCTTGTTGAGATTTTAGGAAATCGTCACGCATAGATTTAAGGGCATCATAGATGTTGGCTTGAAAAGCACCCAATTTCTGATCAAATTTGTGGTCCAGAGCCTTCTCTACAGAAGAATGGACTTTATGATGTAAGGCTGTACTGGGCGTGGGAGGAACAGTACGCCCTGGTGTAGTAAGAGGCAAAGGATCGAAAGATAAGGGTCTGGGACGTGGAGGTGAAGTAAACAAATGATCGGCCGCAGCCTCAAGCTCGGCTTGCGATCCAGAAAACGATTCAAAAGAATCGCCAAGAACCTCGTCCCGATCTTTGTCCGAAGCCTGTGAAGTGGGATGTTTTTTCTTGTATCGTCTTCTATTAGCAATTTTAGTGGACTGTTCGTCTGTGAAAGACGCACAGATTTGACAAGTACCAGCTTTTGTAACACACAGATCATCGCCCTTCCCTGCATCTCTGCAGGAGGGGCAATAGCCATGACTGTCGAACGGCTGACAGAAATGATTGCATTTGCTGGATCTGGGTTTATCTTTAGAAGACTGGTGGGCGGTGGCCATGTTTTAATGCAATAAAATATGAAATACTCCGAACCGTAGATTCGAGCAGTACTAGTGTAGTGGCGAGCACACAACACGTGAATTAAGAAGACGTTAAAAACTGACAAAATACAGCACCGGAAGTGCTGAAATTTGGGTATAAGATTCTATACTGCTAAATAAGGGAAAAGCCGAATTATGGATGAATGACAAACAATATATCCAGAGATATAATAGAAAACAGCTTTGAAAACTTAGCAGAGCATCCAATATGGCGGCGACCAACGAAAAGGAGGCTGATACACAGTAAGTGATGACGTCACGACAACCTCTGAGGCCGAACCAACTGCATGCTTGTTTTTCTCGAGCGTTGGTCGTCTGTGCCTCGCGGCAACCAGTAAAGCATTCAGTCCCACATGGTAAGCTATTGTAGCGCAATAAAATTGTGTTTTGCCATTTTTGGCAAAAATTCGAAAATTCAAAATGGTGGCCATTTTTGGGGAGGGGAAAATTTTTTGGAAATTGCCTAGACTACAATGCTCAGATACCCTGTGGGCGAAAATTTCGACGAAATCGCTCTATCTCGCACGGTTAAGGAGATAGAAGCAAATTTGTGTTTTGCCATTTTTGGCAAAAATTCGAAAATTCAAAATGGCCGCCATTTTTGGGGAGGGGAAAATTTTTTGAAAATTGCAAAGATTACATTCCTTAGATACCCTGGGGGTCGAAAATTTCGACGAAATCGCTCTATCTCGCACGGTTAAGGAGATAGAAGGAAATTTGTGTTTTGCCATTTTTGGCAAAAATTCGAAAAATCAAAATGGCCACCATTTTTGGGGAGGGGAAAATTTTTTGAAAATTGCACAGAGTACATTCCTCAGATACCCTGCGGGTCGAAAATTTCGATGAAATCGCTCTATCTCGCACGGTTAAGGAGATAGAAGCAAATTTGTGTTTTGCCATTTTTGGCAAAAAGTCGAAAATTCAAAATGGCGGCCACTTTTGGGGAGGGGAAATTTTTTGGAAATTGCCTAGACTACAATGCTCAGATACCCTGTGGGCGAAAATTTTGACGAAATCGCTCTATCTCGCACGGTTAAGGAGATAGAAGCAAATTTGTGTTTTGGCATTTTTGGCAAAAATTCGAAAATTCAAAATGGCCGCCATTTTTGGGGAGGGGAAAATTTTTTGGAAATTGCCTAGACTGCAATGCTCAGATACCCTGTGGGCGAAAATTTTGACGAAATCGCTCTATCTCGCACGGTTAAGGAGATAGAAGCAAATTTGTGTTTTGCCATTTTTGGTAAAAATTCGAAAATTCAAAATGGCCGCCATTTTTGGGGAGGGGAAATTTTTTTGAAAATTGCAAAGATTACATTCCTTAGATACCCTGGGGGTCGAAAATTTCGACGAAATCGCTCTATCTCGCACGGTTAAGGAGATAGAAGCAAATTTGTGTTTTGCCATTTTTGGCAAAAATTCGAAAATTCAAAATGGTCGCCATTTTTGGGGAGGGGAAAATTTTTTGAAAATTGCAAAGAGTACATTCGTTAGATACCCTGTGGGTCGAAAATTTCGACGAAATCGCTCTATCTCGCACGGTTAAGGAGATAGAAGCAAATTTGTGTTTTGCCATTTTTGGCAAAAACTCGAAAATTCAAAATGGCCGCCATTTTTGGGGAGGGGACAATTTTTTGGAAATTGCCTAGACTACAATGCTCAGATACCCTGTGGGCGAAAATTTCGACGAAATCGCTCTATCTCGCACGGTTAAGGAGATAGAAGCAAATTTGTGTTTTGCCATTTTTGGCAAAAATTCGAAAATTCAAAATGGTGGCCATTTTTGGGGAGGGGAAAATTTTTTGGAAATTGCCTAGACTACAATGCTCAGATACCCTGTGGGCGAAAATTTTGACGAAATCGCTCTATCTCGCATGGTTAAGGAGATAGAAGCAAATTTGTGTTTTGCCATTTTTGGCAAAAATTCGAAAATTCAAAATGGCCGCCATTTTTGGGGAGGGGAAAATTTTTTGAAAATTGCAAAGAGTACATTCCTTAGATACCCTGTGGGTCGAAAATTTCAACGAAATCGCTCTATCTCGCACGGTTTAGGAGATATGAGCACATTTGCCTTTTTCAGTATTCAAAATAGCTAATTACTCATTTATTTAATTAATTTCTCACTCATCTATGAAGCAATTCCCCCCAAAAGCAATCCCATACAAGCTATTAACCCAATGAACCTCCATACCAAATTTCAGAAAGCTAGGCTTAATAGCATTCCTTAAAATGTCTGGAAACCAAAGAGCTACTGAAAAGTAGCAAAGTAGCTATTACTCAGTTAGCTATAGAGCTATCATCACCAAAAGCAATCCCATACAAGCTATTAACCCAATAAACCTGCATGCCAAATTTGGTAAAGATAGGATAAGAACTGTTGCCTAAAATGTCTGGAAACCAAGTGGGACGCCGGACGCCGGTCGGCGGAAAAAGCAAAAATAATATGTCCACCCCCCAGTGGGGTGGACATAATTACTCGGCCATTTCTTAACCAATCAATGCCAAAATCTAATGATTTCCAGATTTTAATAGAATGAATGTATTTGCCAAGTTTCAGGTGAATTGATAAAATTCCTTTCAAGTTTTCATCCGGACAAGCTTCCCCATCGAAAAAAAGACATTTTTGGTCATGTGACCTCTCTGATTGGTTGAAATGTCACTGCAGCATATTCAAAAAAATTCCCCAAGGCTACTGCCTAAACCTGCCAAATTTGAAAAGAATCCGCCTAACGGTTACAGAGTTATAAGGAAAACAAAATGCGGAGCCGGCGGAGCCTCAAGGTCTCCCATACACAAACAAGCGTCCCACAAGGGACGCTTAAAAATATAGGTAAAATAGTTAATAATATTTTTTTTCATTTTGAGAATAAGAACTACCTGTGCATATTATAAGTTGGGCTAATATCTGTAAGCAAATATTTAGGAAGGATAAGAAAAAAAGAAACTTTAAATAACAATAGCAATTCACAATCATAGGCTGTTTAATTAAAATTTTAGTACTGAAATAAACTGGTTGATTAAACAGTCCATGAAGTATGACATAATGTTTTGCTAAATTTATCTGTCAATTCATCTTAACATAAGCTATGGACATTCTATCTAAAAGGATAACATTAAATTTTAGATTTAAAAACCTTCTTGAATTTTATTATCCTAAGTTGGGCTAATATGTTATAGCCCATCTTAAGATGGGCTAAGCCCATCTTAAGATAGGCTACCCAACTTAGGATCCTAAGTTGGGCTATAGCCCATCTTAAGATGGGCTGACTCCTACGTTGGGCTCCAACAATAATATTCCACTATTTTACAGTTTTTCGGATGTCTGTACAGGTGAGACATTTCAGTTACTCTGCATGTTTGGCATGTCTTAAAAATGCACCCTTTGTTTGTAAACAAGCCATTTCAGAGCTTCTTGCTTGGTAAAATCAAAAATGGTCAGGCTTGGCATGCAGAAACCCCAGCCCGCAGGTGCAAGCATATAGGCAATAACATTGAGATTTGGGAAAATCTACGGAACAACATCAAATGTGATAACACAGAACTCACGAAATGCAGTCAAATGTAAGAATGTGGTTAAGGGAGAAAACTTACAGATTTTATTTGTATCTGATTTGAGGATTTCTTTTAACGACTGGAAGCCATCTGCCACTTCAGATGGAAGTCTTTTAAGAAGCAACAGTTTCTGTAGCATTGATACCCATACAAAGATGTAACTCTAGTAACATGAGTGTAATTGTAACACTTTTTAAATTAAGAATTTTAAGATCAAAAAGTCTTAAAACTGTTACCATGGCAACTCCCAAAACCTAATCAGATCTAGATCCTATTGACTTACAAATAGCGTGAAAATTTAGCGAAAATGCTTGGATGGGTTTAGGCTCTAGAACACTCACAAAGTTTAAAACCCAAAATTCTAAAAGCTTTGCCATAGCAACAGCAGTTGCCAGATACTCTCCAAAATCTCATCAGCTCTAGATCCTGTATGGCTAAACATATCCTGAAACATGTGAAAATCCATGTATGGGTTTAGGCTGTGGAATACCCACAACCTGTATGCCTGCCCCCGCCCAATAGGGCACAGAGGATGGTTAATAAAAACTTGAACATAAAGTCAATATTTGCCCTTGTTTTATATAAATCATCATAGAATTCTTTTGGCTATAATATTAGGTAACATGAAAAATAGCTAACTTTGTAAAGGTTTTATAAGGGTGGATAAAACACTGTTTACAACCAATCAGCTTTGACATTAAAAAAAACAAAATTCCTGTATCAGTATTGCTAACTGGTTAGTGGTTAAATACCATGCTTCCTTTTATTTATGCCAATTTAGGGGATGTACTGAATTAAGATAAGCACTGGAACTTTTTGGATATTTTTTACTTACCTATTGACTATGTCATAAAAGGCCCAACTCCACGGTTTTGTGCAGAGAGCAGGAGGGATGTGCCCAATGATTTGAACCTAAAACACACAAAATGAAAACCCTGTCATGAAACCAAAGAGATTCATCTGGTGTTCGGACTGGAGATTCATTAGTCAATTAATTCTCAATTTCAAGCATGTAATATTTCTTCTTAACATATGACATACAGTGTTTACTTCCTAAATGCTAATTACTGTGAATATGGTTTAGAATTTATAATACAGATGGTGTTCACTTTGTTGTCAAACCACAGAGAGATTTTGAACAAGTTAGGGTTTAACCTTTTCTACAGAAGGATTTATTAAGCACCAATTTGAAAGTGACATATATCCTCTACACCTTTCGATGGCCAAACTGATTAATCAAGAGACAAAAATGGATCTGCATGCACTCCAGGAATTCAAGGAACTTATTATTATTATTCTAATGATCATCATTTCTAAAGTGTTAATTTTGGAATTGCTCTGTTCATTTAATCCACAGTGGAAAAGGTCATACAAGGGAGAACATCAAACTACTCACTTTGTTTAAAAAACCTTAATTTCAAATACACAGAGTAAATGTTTTGTACTGAATCTAATAAAAATCATTCACATTGAAATTTTTGTGTTTCAAACATCAAATGCCTTAAACACATGGTTGCTTAGGTGAGGCCGACTACAGGTAACAGCTGGGTTCTCCTTACAGCTATTTCACTGTTAGTTTCAATTTTCATTACCTTTTCGCCCTTAGTTTCTGCCTGTTGTAAGACACTGACTAACCAACTCAACTGGCCGGTTGGGTCTGTCATATTGAGAAGCAGCCACCTGTAACAGACAGTACAAAAAAAAATAATTTCTTCCATCTTCCTTGGGTACATTTACACATCTCATGGCAGGAAATCAAGAAGTATAATTGGTTTAACAAATTCCCAGGTCTATCCTACACTTTATAGCATAATATTATATATTTAAAAAAAAAAAAAAACATCATTTTCATTCCGTTATAAATACATTCTGTTTAAAAAAGGTTAAAGTTTATTTTTCAGGGAGCTGCACCAGTCTCTAATGTATTGTTATATAGAAAGCTATTTTTATGCTTATGACACACAAATATGTGGGGCGGTCACTGATGAAGTACTTTAATATTTTTGTGAAATGCAATATAAATAACTATGTAATCATGACTTTGTTGCTTCATTTCTATAGACATTGTCATTTTTTTTTTGTTTAATATATTATGCAGGCTTGAGCTGGCTGTGTTCAGTTGGTACTCGCATTATTGATGTTTCATTTTTGATAGAATTCGTCAGGAATTTTGTCAACTGAAAAACTCTGTGAGATTGTTAATTGTAAAACCCCAATAGAACACACCTTCAGTGGTTGGCTATGTTTGGTTGGTAATGCATTACTGGCATTATTCTTTTAAAACATGTTGTCAGTCATGTCATCATCAAAGTTGTGTAGTGGGGCTGTGTAAATGAATTAATCCATTCCTAATTGAAACAATGGCAATAAAGATCAAAGTTAGGCATTTCTGTGCATGGTATCTTTTATAAAGCATTAGACTTAACTGTTGTCGAGAATATGTAAAATCCTGTATTATCATTCATGCCAGGCCATGCATTATATACATGTATTTGGGAAACAAGTTTTCGGATCGGTTAATCCGGAGATTCGGATGATACAGGGCTGGATAATCAAGGTTCTACTGTACTATTCTAATGAGATCGGAGAGTTTTAACTTACCAGTTCTGTGAATTGGCAAAATTCATGTTGAGGGAAACAATTCTCAATCCTGGCTTGACAAGAGTTGTGTAGAAACCGCCCCTTAAATGAGTTGGAAGTTTTAAATTATTAATAAATAAGTTAATATAAACAAGGAGAGCAACACTGCGAAGAACATGTGAGTTTATAAAAACTATCAGTGTCACACAGATGATGAGATGATAAGATTCTATTCTGTTAGAGTAATCAATTATCAATTTCATTTGGTGATTAATTAAGACATAGAGCTGTAACTCACATGAATTGAAATACCACTGGCTGTTACAAGGCTTGATGTCAATGTAATAGATTTAAGTAAAGCTTTTGAATGAAAAATAAATTTATATGGTTAGAAAACTGAAGTATTTCTATGATGGATCACTTCTCTTGGTCTACTAGTCTCAGTTCTACACAGATTTGGAATTATTATTGTGTACAGTGATCATACAACTTTAGTTTAAACTTCCCCAAAAACGGTTTTAGCTGAATGCCCAATGCTTCGGTCCTTTTATGAAGTTCATAAAGAAATTCAAAACAGTGACACCAATAATGACAGTGATATTTATTCTTCACCAACATTTGAATGAGTACTTTCTGAATGTACTTAAGTACAAGTACATATCCTTTCATTTTATTCATTTCATTTTATTACAGTGTCATGTATAACATACGCATAAATAACAGTATGTACATCATTTTAAAATAAACCAAAAATTAAAAAAGAAAAAAAATTCTATTAAAATCAACAAATGAAAAAGGATAAGCTAGTCTGTTTTATTGGCTTACATATCTCTATTAAATTAAGACAGTATTAAATAGTAAACATGACTACAAGTACTTGTTGTTTTGTACAAAAATACTTTAGTACAATGTGCTTGAGCTCAATCATGGCTGTGATGTATGCACACAATACCAGCCCAAAAAGTCCAATAATTATAGAAACAAGGCCATAAACTGTAACTCACACTGGCTGAAATATATGTAGTGTACAAAGACATCATTTACAACTGCCACACAGCTAGAGTAGACTCACATAGATAAAGGCTGAAAAGTACTGAAAAGAGTGTTCAAAACTCCTGGTGTGTGTGTGGAAGTGCATGGCAGTGTTTAATTTTTAATTGCTTTCCTGAACTACATTCCTGGGTTTGAATCCATGTGGGAAAATTTGACATGGAACTTATTTTGAAAATATTTCACAAAAAAATGTTAAATCGGAAAGTATTACCAGTATTACCATCACTGCTGACAGGGAATCATGAATTTATCAAGAGTTATTTTTTCTAGTGGTAAAAGAGTTTGGCCTCTAATTTTTTCACAGGCTCTGATCTCTGTGGGTTCCAATACTGCAGGCCTGTCTCAATTATATGACCTTGGTTGTTGAAGAGGATGTAATCAGAAGAATTTGATTGGCCTACTTTGATCCCCAAAATAAGATGTTCTGCAAATGTTGCAATCAAATTTATGGGAAGCCAGGTGTAAGTAAAACTAGAAATAGGCCGCCCTGTTGATAGTAGATGCGAATAGAAACAGGATAGCATAGAAGAACACACATTATCATGTGTAATGTCCACCCATGAACCTTTTGCCCAAATTGTACAGTAGTCTTACAAGACCCTGTTTCATTTGTAAAATATATCAATGATGCTTAAATATTTGTTAGTGTAGATGTAAATTATTTCAGCTTCATGCCTTTTTGCATTGGTTGGGTTGAAAATTTTGACGAAATCACTCTATCTTGCACGGTTAAGAAGATAGAAGCAAATTCCTGTTTTTCTATTTTTGGCAAAAATTTGAAAATTCAAAATGGCCGCCATTTTTGGGAAAAGGAAATTTTTTTGAAAATTGCCAAGAGTACATTTCTTAGATACCCTATGGGTCGAAAATTTCAACAAAATAACTCTATTTTGCACGGTTAAGGCCAGTTGGTGTTTTTCCATTTTGGGCAAAAATTCGAAAATTCAAAATGGCTGCCATTTTTGGGGAGGGGAAAATTTTTTGAAAAGTGCAAAGATTACATTCCTTAGATACCCTGTGGGTTGAAAATTTCAACGAAATCGCTCTATCTCGCATGGTTAAGGAGATAGAAGCAAATTTGTGTTTTGCCATTTTTGGCAAAAATTTGAAAATTCAAAATGGCCGCCATTTTAGGGGAGGGAAAATTTTTTTTTAAATTGCCAAGAATACATTCCTCAAATACCTGTGGGTCGAAAATTTTGACGAAATCGCTCTATCTCGCATGGTTAAGGAGATAGAAGCAAATTTGTGTTTTGCCATTTTTGGCAAAAATTCGAAAATTCAAAATGGCCGCCATTTTTGGGGAGGGGAAAATTTTTTGAAAATTGCAAAGATTGCATTCCTTAGATACCCTGTGGGTTGAAAATTTCGACGAAATCGCTCTATCTCGCATGGTTAAGGAGATAGAAGCAAATTTGTGTTCTGCCATTTTTGGCAAAAATTCGAAAATTCAAAATGGCCACCATTTTTGGGGAGGGGAAAATTTTTTGAAAATTGCAAAGATTGCATTGCTTAGATACCCTGTGCGTCGAAAATTTTGCCGAAATCGCTCTATCTCGCACGGTTAAGGAGATAGAAGCAAATTAGTGTTTTGCCATTTTTGGCAAAAATTCGAAAATTCAAAATGGCCGCCATTTTTGGGGAGGGGAAAATTTTTTAAAAATTACCAAGAGTACAATGCTCAGATACCCTGTGGGTCGAAAATTTTGACGAAATCGCTCTATCTCGCACGGTTAAGGAGATAGAAGCAAATTTGTGTTTTGCCATTTTTGGCAAAAATTCGAAAATTCAAAATGGCCGCCATTTTTGGGGAGGGGAAAATTTTTTGAAAATTGCAAAGATTGCATTCGTTAGATACCCTGTGGGTCGAAAATTTCGACGAAATCGCTCTATCTCGCACGGTTAAGGAGATAGAAGCAAATTTGTGTTTTGCCATTTTTGGCAAAAATTCGAAAATTCAAAATGGCCGCCATTTTTGGGGAGGGGAAAATTTTTTGAAAATTGCAAATATTACATTCCTTAGATACCCTGTGGGTCGAAAATTTCGACGAAATCGCTCTATCTGGCACGGTTAAGGAGATAGAAGCAAATTTGTGTTTTGCCATTTTTGGCGAAAATTCAAAATGGCCGCCATTTTTGGGGAGGGGAAAATTTTTTGAAAATTGCAAAGATTGCATTCCTTAGATACCCTGTGGGTCGAAAATTTCGACGAAATCGCTCTATCTCGCACGGTTAAGGAGATAGAAGCAAATTAGTGTTTTGCCATTTTTGGCAAAAATTCGAAAATTCAAAATGGCCGCCATTTTTGGGGAGGGGAAAATTTTTGGAAAATTGCAAATATTACATTCCTTAGATACCCTGTGGGTCGAAAATTTCGACGAAATCGCTCTATCTGGCACGGTTAAGGAGATAGAAGCAAATTTGTGTTTTGCCATTTTTGGCAAAAATTCGAAAATTCAAAATGGCCGCCATTTTTGGGGAGGGGAAAATTTTTGGAAAATTGCAAAGATTGCATTCCTTAGATACCCTGTGGGTCGAAAATTTCGACGAAATCGCTCTATCTCGCACGGTTAAGGAGATAGAAGCAAATTTGTGTTTTGCCATTTTTGGCAAAAATTCGAAAATTCAAAATGGCCGCCATTTTTGGGGAGGGGAAATTTTTTGGAAAATTGCAAAGATTGCATTACTTAGATACCCTGTGGGTCGAAAATTTCGACGAAATCGCTCTATCTCGCACGGTTAAGGAGATAGAAGCAAATTTGTGTTTTGCCATTTTTTGGTAAAAATTCGAAAATTCAAAATGGCCGCCATTTTTGGGGAGGGGAAAATTTTTGGAAAATTGCAAAGATTGCATTCCTTAGATACCCTGTGGGTTGAAAATTTCGACGAAATCGCTCTATCTCGCATGGTTAAGGAGATAGAAGCAAATTTGTGTTCTGCCATTTTTGGCAAAAATTCGAAAATTCAAAATGGCTGCCATTTTTGGGGAGGGGAAAATTTTTTGAAAATTGCAGAGATTGCATTGCTTAGATACCCTGTGCGTCGAAAATTTTGCCGAAATCGCTCTATCTCGCACGGTTAAGGAGATAGAAGCAAATTAGTGTTTTGCCATTTTTGGCAAAAATTCAAAATGGCCGCCATTTTTGGGGAGGGGAAAATTTTTAAAAAATTACCAAGAGTACAATGCTCAGATACCCTGTGGGTCGAAAATTTCGACGAAATCGCTCTATCTCGCACGGTTAAGGAGATAGAAGCAAATTTGTGTTTTGCCATTTTTGGCAAAAATTCGAAAATTCCAAATGGCTGCCATTTTTGGGGAGGGGAAAATTTTTTGAAAATTGCAAATATTACATTCCTTAGATACCCTGTGGGTCGAAAATTTCGACGAAATCGCTCTATCTGGCACGGTTAAGGAGATAGAAGCAAATTAGTGTTTAGCCATTTTTGGCAAAAATTCGAAAATTCAAAATGGCCGCCATTTTTGGGGAGGGGAAAATTTTTGGAAAATTGCAAATATTACATTCCTTAGATACCCTGTGGGTCGAAAATTTCGACGAAATCGCTCTATCTGGCACGGTTAAGGAGATAGAAGCAAATTTGTGTTTTGCCATTTTTGGCAAAAATTCGAAAATTCAAAATGGCCGCCATTTTTGGGGAGGGGAAAATTGAAAATTTTTTGAAAATTGCAAATATTACATTCCTTAGATACCCTGTGGGTCGAAAATTTCGACGAAATCGCTCTATCTGGCACGGTTAAGGAGATAGAAGCAAATTTGTGTTTTGCCATTTTTTGGCAAAAATTCGAAAATTCAAAATGGCCGCCATTTTTGGGGAGGGGAAAATTTTTGGAAAATTGCAAAGATTGCATTCCTTAGATACCCTGGGGGTCGAAAATTTCGACGAAATCGCTCTATCTGGCACGGTTAAGGAGATAGAAGCAAATTTGTGTTTTGCCATTTTTTGGCAAAAATTCGAAAATTCAAAATGGCCGCCATTTTTGGGGAGGGGAAAATTTTTGGAAAATTGCAAAGATTGCATTCCTTAGATACCCTGTGGGTCGAAAATTTCGACGAAATCACTCTATTTCGCACGGTTAAGGAGATAGAAGCAAATTAGTGTTTTGCCATTTTTGGCAAAAATTCAAAAATTCAAAATGGCCGCCATTTTTGGGGAGGGGAAAATTTTTTGAAAATTGCAAATATTACATTCCTTAGATACCCTGTGGGTCGAAAATTTTGACGAAATCGCTCTATCTGGCACGGTTAAGGAGATAGAAGCAAATTTGTGTTTTGCCATTTTTGGCAAAAATTCGAAAATTCAAAATGGCCGCCATTTTTGGGGAGGGGAAAATTTTTTGAAAATTGCAAAGAGTACACTCTTTAGATACCCTGTGGGTCGAAAATTTTGCCGAAATCGCTCTATCTCGCACGGTTAAGGAGATAGAAGCAAATTAGTGTTTTGCCATTTTTGGCAAAAATTCAAAAATTCAAAATGGCCGCCATTTTTGGGGAGGGGAAAATTTTTGGGGAAAATTTTTGGAAAATTGCAAATATTACATTCCTTAGTTACCCTGTGGGTCAAAAATTCTGTCGAAATCGCTCTATCTCTTACGCTTTCTGAGATATTAGCAAATTACTCAAAAGTAGTACTGAAAATACACAATGAAGTACCTAAATGGCTATTACTCATGTACTGACAAAGCTATCAGTCCCAAATGCAATACCAAGCGAGCTATGGACATAACAATCTTGTATTCAAAATTGTAGTAAAATATCTTTAATTATTTTGGCTTAAATGCACGGAAACCAATGGGTACTGAAAATAGCTGTACTTAAGTATTACTCAGTAAGCAAAAGAGGTACAAGAGCCAAAAGCAATCCCAAGCAAGCTACTGACCTAATAAGCCTGCATACCAAATTTGGTGACAATAGCTCTAATACTTTTCCTTTAAATGAGCGGAAACCATGCGTGACGCCGGACATCGGACGCCGGACATCGGACATCGGACAACGGACATCGGACAACGGACATCGGACGGCGAAAAAAGCAAAAATAATATATCCACCCCCCAGGGGGGTGGACATAATTACTATTGAATCACTATCATGTCTGTCACAGTCTGTGTATGGGGTTCAACTCCAATAATCAATACAAATCAGTACAGCTTGTATGTACTTTTTTCACTTTTTTAAGTCTTACAAAATATTTTGTTTCAATAGAACTGGCAAACTTTTATGTAGGGCTTCTAACTTTCCAAGTTTACAAGCCTGACTGCAATTAACTCTTTTGCACAAATTTCGAACACTGACTGAAACAACCAAGGGTAAAATTTGTTTTGGTCAACATGTGGCAACTGCACAGCAATTGGATACATGAATCTTGCACAATGATTTTCACTTGTTTTTGAAAACAGAGGAATGGACAGATCTGGATGCCACAAATACATCATGCCACGTTAATATGCAACTTTGATGGCATGATGAATATGAACTTTTTTATACTTTAGAATCTGCTGGAACAGCAATGAAATGATACAAAAGTACAAATACATTACATATGCTGTCCGATAAAATAAATCCACATCAGTGAAGTTCCTGAAGTCTCAGAGGGAAAGTTGACATGCGTACACACATGTTTACTTGACCGTGACAAAACACTAGCAATTTTACCCCTATTATATAATCAAAAATAGCATCAGCGATGACCATACCCCACAGCCTGGGGAAATAGTTTTCAACACCATGAGATATACAAGTAATGAAACAGTACAAAGATCAGGATACTTTCAGAGCAGTGTCAGTTATATAAAGCTCCAAAAAATGTTTAAGCAGAGAAAATAACATCTACGAGAAAGAAAATGTATATAAAAATAAAGTATTAAAACAAGACATTCCAATAGCAAGATGACAGCATCAATCAGCAAACTAAAATTATGAAGCTGTAAACTTTATTAATTGGAGAATAGCTGTCAATGGAAATAGCAAAATTATGTAAAAGTAGATATAATAATAAGCTGCAGCAATCCATATATCTTTGTTATAAGAGAAACATGTCTCAAATATGGCAGGTGAACACACTTTAGCAGAGCCAAAGCAGTTAAAGGTCACACCATGATGCACCTACACCCCCTAACCAATGTCCCTACCAAGTGTCAACCTTCTACACCTTAAGGAATCAAAGAAATGGCCCGGACAAGATTTTAAAACTCATGGTCACTATGACAAGATTAAAGGTTAAATAATCAAAGTCACATCATGATGTTGCACATCTACAACCCCTAACCAATGTTCCTATCAAGTATTAACTTCTTACACCTTCTATTAACTGAATGCCTCCCTTTTCTGATAGTACAGTACCTTTTGATGGTTGAGAATGTCTCCCTCGGCAACCAGTGTCTCCATGTTGCTATGGCGGTATCATATAGCCAATCAGATCTCTCTGTTAATGGCACCACTTGCCATGGAGGAGGAAAGCTGAAAACAATGCAGTCAAAAACAGTACAACTGCCACAGAGGAATGCTTATAAGCATAATTTCAAGACTGTAGAAAATCCCTATTTAACTAGGATTTCCAGAAAACAGCAAAAAAAAATATAAAAGAATAAAGTAGAGCTGCAAGAACCCAATAATTGTAAAAAAGGTAGTGTTATAAGTTTGTCATAAAATTACAGCTCAGAGTTTGCTTCAAAGTGGTCAATGAGCTTTGAATAAAAATCAAATTTTGAAGTATGTCCCATATCGGAAAAAAGGTAAACGTTAAGCAGGTTCTAAAATATTAAACATGTAGTTATTATCTTGACTGTACAAGATGTTATTATACTTTGCTGTCTTAGCCTCTCTATTGCTAGTTACAAAAGGAGAAATTGAAGAAAAAATCCACAACAATGGCCTATAATCCATCAGACACTACCAAGAGGCAACAACCAACTTTCCCAATTCATGTCAGAGACTGAATTTAAACACACAACCCAACATGTGGAAGTCCTCATTGACAGAGTATCTATACCTGTTAACTGGCACACCTTCATGGTTACCCAGGGAAAAATACACCGGTTTCCCAGGAAAATACTTTAGGAACATATCCGTGAGGTTAACCATCAGTTGAGCTGTGTCCTTCTTGGAAGATTCCCAGACATAGTGAGCCGGGATATCTCCAGTGAATATTATGTAGTCAAACTGAAACAACAAAAGTCCAAATGTCCTAAGGGCACTCAAAAATTTATTGATTTGAAAATTCAATATCTGTATTAGACTTCAATTTTGCTTTCCATATCGATCAAAATTGAAAATATGTTTCCTATGGCCAAATAACAGCCGTGACCCAAAGAAGTTATGGCATACACTTCGTCAAGTCCTCAATAGTGGTCAAGAGAGTACTCTCCCTCCTCATCAGTCTGAGAAATCCTTGGCAAACAAATTTGCTTCCTTCTTTCATAAAAAAATCAAAAGGATTCATGACATGTTCACAGCCTCTTCGGCAACAGTCATATCACCCATGTGTACACCTCCCAACCTACCTTCCTTCAATGAGGTCTCGGAGGACGAGGTACTAAAAATCATCAAAAATTCCCCTACAAAATCATGTCTTTTAGATCCAGTCCCTACTTTTCTTTTGAAAGATTGTGTGGAAATTTTAATCCTGTAAATTACAAAACTTGCCAATCTGTCATTGGCTGAGGGTGTATTTCCTCAAAAATTCAAGAAGGCAGTTGTCACTCCTCTCATTAAGAAAGCATCACTTCCAAATGAGGATTTGCAAAATTATCGACCGGTATCAGGACTATGTTTCATGTCAAAATTGGTGGAGCGTGTAGTTGTTAAACAGCTCATGCAACATATCAATAGTAACAATCTTGATAATCCTAGGCAATCTGCATACAAAAGTGGTCACTCCACAGAAACCGCCCTGCTGCTTATCAAAAATGAGATCCATCTCTCACTATCATGGGGCGAGCCTACTGCATTGGTCTTACTGGATCTGTCAGCTGCGTTCGACACAATTGACCACCCGACTCTTCTTAATTGTCTTAAATCATGGTTTGGTGTGTCTGGCACAGCCTTGAAGTGGTTCACGTCCTATCTCAGCCACCGTTTCCAGGCAATTAAAATTGGGTCAGCCCTCTCTGATTTGCATGAGCTGTTGTTTGGAGTACCACAAGGCTCCGTCCTTGGTCCTCTGCTGTTCTCCTTATACACCACTCCTTTGAGTAAGGTTATTGGAACGCATCCTGACATCAAATACCACTTTTATGCAGACGACACGCAGTTGTTTATTCATATCTCTCACAAAAATGCAGCCCTGGCTTTTAACAAACTGAATTCTTGTCTTCTGGATGTTCAAAAATGGATGTCGTCAAGTATGCTCAAACTTAATCCTGACAAAAGAGTTTATCATCTTTGGATCCCATGCACAACTCAAGAAATTAGATCCCTATCTCCCAGTTAAGATATTTGGTAATTTCATGCATCCTGCAGTTGTTGTTAAGAACCTTGGTGTCTGGTTTGATGCTAATTTTTCCTTTGCTAACCATGTCCGCAATATTTGTAAGACATGCTTCATTCAAATTCGTGATCTCAGGCGGGTTAGAAAGCACTTGACTGATGAGGCTGCTATTTTGGCAGCTAATGCCTTGGTGAGCAGTCGCCTTGATTACTGCAACTCTCTCTTCAGGAGTCTGTCCAGTCTCAATATGCGTAAACTACAGTGTATTCAAAATAAACTTGCCAGGATTGTCACAAACTGTAACAAATACACGCGGGCATCTCCTATTCTCAAACGACTCCATTGGCTCCCAGTTGAATCTTGCTGTATCTTCAAAACTGCCACTCTAGTTTATAAGTTTCTTCACAGTGGCCATCACAGTTACTTTGGTCCTCTTCTGCCCACTCGTTGCGGAAGATATAGTACAAGATACAACCACCCAGATAAAAGGTTCCTGGAGGTTCCTCAATTCTGTCCATCTGTACATAAATCCAAAAATCACTTTGGCCACAGCTTTGCTTTTGATGCCCCCACAGTCTGGAATCATTTGCCTAATGAGGTACGTTCTGCCCCAACTCTCACCTGTTTCAGGAAAAGGTTAAAATCATATCTCTTCCACAAGGCATTCCCACCTTAGCTTACACTCTATCCGGCGTCTCCGTGGTACTGGACTTGGCAACGGCTATGGACAGATGATTTCTTAAACTTGATTTTTGGTGTTGCGCTTTAGAGTCTGCCTAGCAGAGATTAAGCGCTATAAAAGTACAGAATAGAATAGAATAGAAAAATGCATCACTTAACAAGTCTTTTTACTTCAATTACCGGTGTCTTGCATGTAATTTTGTGCAACATAGAAATCAAAAATCATTACAAGAAACTCAAAAATTACTCACCAAACCACCAAATGTCTCCTTCTAAATGGGGTGCAGCCCAATCACAAAAATAGCCAATTTTCAACATTACTAATAAAGTAATCCCTGATCACAAAAACAGTGAATTTTCACTTTTACAAATAAGGTGCACCCCAATCAAGAAACCAACACATTTTTTACTGTTTTAAATGGGAGCACTAAAAATGAAAACAGAGAATTTTCACTTGTATAAATAGGGTACACCTTAATCACAAAAACTGGGAATTTTTACTTGCTATATAGGGTGCACCCCAAACATGAAAAATAGCAATTTTTTATTTCTGGACACAACTGATCACAGACGTTTACTTTTCACATACTTGCTCATTGTTTGCTAGATGTTGGAAGAGATTGTCCAGAGTTCTTCTTGGCAAGTCACAGCTATCATATGACCCCCAGACTGGTGCCCCGCCAGTTTCTGGTACAAAATAAGACATTGTTTTTGTCAAAATTTATTTTACTTTAATTAATGTGCAAAGAAAAGACAGTGATATCATGCTTAACATTACAACTGGAGTATACATATTTTACTTACACCACCCAATATTACAATAAGTACACATAGGTTTCAACAAGCAAATATATATTTTTGAACATGTAAAATGAAATCTAAAATAAAGTAGCATTATATTGTGGCTGTTTATTTAATTTGATAGAACCTTGCTGGCTTCAGTCATATACGTATATCTGCAGTGATTTCAGCCTAGATTTAGCACCCGCCTTAAATTGGTATATGTAAAAAAGCAATGTCTAGCTTTTGAGTCTAACTGGTTATAATAATAGTATAAGAATTCTGCTTTTGTAATTATGCATACTGTATCAAGAAGGGATTTATAAAGCAAAAAAAAATATATATACATATATTATATATATAGTACACAAAATATTGGTGCACTTGGACACAGAATGTATGAACATATAGCCAGTGCTAAGAAAAGTGCGAAAGTAAAGTTAAGTCAAGAAGTTAACAATAGCTGCTTCCCTCAATATTTTAACACGCAAATATAAATTCTCACGAGATTCAGTACTTTATCAGATAGGGAAAAAGATCAAACTACAAAAATTCATTTTTTATTTAAAACCGGCTAATTAATAAAATGCATTTCTTCTAAAATCCTTGAAAGACACTAGTGCAACTTTTGTCGGTTCACCGTCGACTATTAGTTCCGACATGTCAGTTCTAGTATTTCTTGGCGACTTACAGCACTAGTTAGTTATATCGATATTCATAGTACCTATCATGCCAAGAATTATTTATAAATAAGAAAATAAAACAGTAAATAGTGTCTTTTCATCAATTACTATCTTTCTTGAGAGGTTTTTTTCAGACTATACAAGTTTCAAGGCTTTTCTTAAATACACTGTTGGTAGCACAGGTTTTATATACTCACTGACTGTCCCATCCTCCTTCCTACAGCAAATGGGTTCCCCACAATCCACTGAACTGTTCACTAGGTACTGGCTGTCAATGTGGACGTCAGTCAGATGCAGAACCCGCAAAGTTGGAGAACCACGCTAAGAGTTAAATAAAAAAAAAAATCACAAACTTGGGACCCAATTCACCAAAGGTCATGAGTCTCAGCCAAAATTTTTGTATCCCTATACTCATCACTGAGCAAAAAAAGAATGACATTATTTATACTCAATACATAATACACTTTAAAGCAGTAAAATAGATTGGTGCTTGTGTAAGAGGGTTCAATGATGAAATCTTTTCATTCTTTATAGAGACAGTAGTAAACACACACAACTAAACAGGCCATTCCATTATAACAAATTGTTGAGAAACCTCCCTAAAAGACCTTCTCTACCTGGTTCCTATCTGCCCTGGAGCCAAAGTACACAAACTGGAGGACATTTTTGTGACTACAAACCTCTCCAGACATCCTCCTGAACACAAGAGATCATTTCCAAAATATGAGGAATGTGAATCCCGGGTTGATCTATGATGGAAAGGAATGACACTGCAACTGTTTCAGAAATGATCATGTGATGTTTGTGTATGATCCTTTAGCATTTATTCGGGGATCAAAATCTCCAGAAATGACAACACAATTGATAAGTAACACCAATGAATGCCTTACAGTGAAAAAGATTTATAAGAACTGACATAAATTATGCTGGATAAACAAAAATAGTTGGCTGACATGCTGTATTTTTGCAGATTCAGACCATCTTTCAGAAAGATTGAGTCATGGTGAAGCCCCACCTTGTTGAAAAATATAACTTAAACTGCTAGTCATATGACCGTACCAATTAATGCATTGTGCAAGATGTCCTGTCTTTTCTGCCTCCTCTCTTCATGGAGGAAAGAAGGACTTATATTTGTCCACCATTTTGTGGGAGAGCAAACATGCAAGATCATGGTCTAATCTTATGTTGTGTTAAGTCACTTTACCAACACTAGCAACACTAGCTGCCAGATATTGCTGAAAAGCTAATCAGCTCCTATTCATACAGGGGTATGGAATGCAAAAAATCCACAGAAATATAAGTCAAACTAGAGGATCGCTCGCAAAAAAAAAAAGATAATGTTTTTGCATAGCAAAAAGAAAGCGTCCCGAAAAGAATATAAAGGTGAGTGCTAAAGTATTAAGAAAATGCTTCGTTTCTAGCCTTATACTGTTGTGGCAACCAAAGTCAGCGCAGTCTGCTCTATCTAGCACGGTTTTCAAGATATAAGCATTTTTGTGTTTTGCAAAAAATAAAAAAATTAAAAATGTCCGCTATATTTGGCGAGACAAAAATATTTTGAAAATTGGCATGGCTACTCTGCAGAGATACCCAGCAGGTCCAAAATTTTGTTGAGTTCACTCCATATAGCACGGTTTTCCAGATATAAGCATTTTTGTGTTTTGCAAAAACTTTGAAAATTCAAAATGGCCACCATTTTTGGGGAGACAAAAATTTTTGTCAAGACCACTGCCGTGGTGTGTATCTCCCGCCGAGCATTAAAGCAGAAGAAATAGCTTTTCCGAGATATTCACAATTTTTCATTTTCGTGTGTGAAAGGTCTTCCAAAAGTAGGTGAATGAGTTATTTGAGAAAAATTGGCTATCTGCAATACTATTAAGAGATAATTCACATTTACTCATTTTGAGTAGGTGAATAATTATCTATGGGTCTGAAACTTCACCAAGTGAAAGCTCTCCCAAAAGTAGGTGAATGAGTTATTTGAGAAAAATTGGCTATCTGCAATACTTTTAGAGATAATTCGCATTTACTCATTTTGAGTAGGTGAGTAATTAGCTATGGGTCTGAAACTTCACCATGTGAAAGCTCTCCCACAAGTAGATGAATGAGTATTTGATAAAAATTGGGTATCCACAATACTTTTACAGATAATTAGCATTTACTCATTTTGAGTAGGTGAATAAATAGCTATGGGTCTGAAACTTCACAGAGTGAAAGCTCTCCCAAAAGTAGGTGAATGAGTTATTTGAGAAAAATTGGCTATCTGCAATACTTTTAGAGATAATTCACATTTACTCATTTTGAGTAGGTGAATAATTAGCTATGGGTCTGAAACTTCACCAAGTGAAAGCTCTGCCAAAAGTAGGTGAATGAGTTATTTGAGAAAAATTGGCTATCTGCAATACTTTTAGAGATAATTCGCATTTACTCATTTTGAGTAGGTGAGTAATTTGGTTGGTGCTTCATGGTGGAGCCCGCGAAATTGGTTCCCGCGAAAATTTTCTACAGGACTTGGAACCTCTACCACGTTTGGGGGTGTGGTAGAGGTAGAGGTAATTTTAATTGGGGAAGGTGTGGTAGAGGTGGGGGAGAGGTGTGGTAAAGGTGAGATATAGTATATATTTGTTGCCACATCTACCACGTTTTGGGGTGTGGTAGAGGTAGAGGTTCATCCCAGTAAGTTTAATTGGAGAAGGCATAGTACAGGTGGGGGAGAGGTGTGGTAGAGGTCAGATATAGTATATATTTCTTGCAACATCTACCACATGTTGGGGGTGTGGTAGAGGTACAGGTTGATCCCAGTAATTTAAATTGGAGAAGGCATGGTAGAGGTGGGGGAGAGGTGTGGTAGAGGTCAGATGTAGTATATATTTCTTGCAACCTTTACCACATTTTGGGGGTGTGGTAGAGGTCTGCCACCTTAATTTTAGTTGGAGAAGGCGTGGTAGAGGTGGGGGAGAGGTGTGGTAGAGGTCAAATATAGTATATATTTCTTGCAACATCTACACATTTTGGGGGGTGTGGTAGAGGTAAAGGTTGATCCCAGTAATTTTAATTGGAGAAGGCGGGGTAGAGGTGGGGGAGAGGTGTGGTAGAGGTGAGATATAGTATATATTTCTTGCAACATCTACCGCGTTTTGAGGGTGTGGTAGAGGTAGAGGTTCATCCCAGTAATTTTAATTGGAGAAGGCGTGGTAGAGGTGGGTGAGAGGTGTGGTAGAGGTCAGATGTATATATTTCTTGAAATGTCTACCACGTTTTGAGAGTGTGGTAGAGGTAGAGGTTGATCCCAGTAATTTTAATTGGAGAAGGCGTGGTAGAGGTGGGGGAGAGGTGTGGTGCAGGTGAGATATAGTATATATTTCTTGCAACATCTACCACGTTTTGGGGGTGTGGTAGAGGTAGAGGTTGATCCCAGTAATTTTAATTGGAGAAGGCGTGGTAGAGGTGGGTGAGAGGTGTGTTAGAGGTCAGATATAGTATATATTTCTTGCAACATGTACCACGTTTTGGGGGTGTGGTAGAGGTAGAGGTTCATCCCAGTAATTTTAATTGGAGAAGGTGTGGTACAGGCGGGTGAGAGGTGTGTTAGATGTCAGATATAGTATATATTTCTTGCAACATGTACCACGTTTTGGGGGTGTGGTAGAGGTAGAGGTTCATCCCAGTAATTTTAATTGGAGAAGGTGTGGTACAGGCAGGGGAGAGGTGTGGTAGAGGTCAGATATAGTATATATTTCTTGAAATGTTTACCACCTTTTGAGGATGTGGTAGAGGTAGAGGTTCATCCCAGTAATTTTAATTGGAGAAGGCATGGTAGAGGTGGGTGAGAGGTGTGGTAGAGGTCAGATGCAGTATATATTTCTTGAAATGTCTACCACGTTTTGAGGGTGTGGTAGAGGTAGAGGTAGATCCCAGTAATTTTAATTGGAGAAGGCGTGGTAGAGGTGGGGGAGAGGTGTGGTGCAGGTGAGATATAGTATATATTTCTTGCAACATCTACCACGTTTCGGGGGTGTGGTAGAGGTAGAGGTTGATCCCATTAATTTTAATTGGAGAAGGCGTGGTAGAGGTGGGTGAGAGGTGTGTTAGAGATGGGGGAGAGGTGTGGTGCAGGTGAGATATAGTATATATTTCTTGCAACATCTACCACGTTTTGGGGGTGTGGTAGAGGTAGAGGTTGATCCCAGTAATTTTAATTGGAGAAGGCGTGGTAGAGGTGGGTGAGAGGTGTGTTAGAGGTCAGATATAGTATATATTTCTTGCAACATCTACCACATTTTGGGGGTGTGGTAGAGGTTGATTCCAGTAATTTCTAATTGGTAAAGGCGTGATAGAGGTGGGGGAGAGATGTGGTACAGGTGAGATATAGTATATATTTCTTGCAACATCTACCACGTTTTTGGGGTGTGGTAGAGGTAGAGATTCATCCCAGTAATTTTAATTGGAGAAGGCGGGGTAGAGGTGGGGGAGAGGTGTGGTAGAGGTCAGATATAGTATATATTTCTTGCAACATCTACCACGTTTTTGGGGTGTGGTAGAGGTAGAGGTTGATCCCAGTAATTTTAATTGGAGAAGGCGTGTTAGAGGTGGGGGAGAGGTGTGGTAGAGGTGAGATATAGTATATATTTCTTGAAACATCTACCACGTTTTGGGGGTGTGGTAGAGGTACAGGTTGATCCCAGTAATTTTAATTGGAGAAGGCATGGTAGAGGTGGGGGAGAGGTGTGGTAGAGGTCAGATATAGCATATATTTCTTGCAACATATACCACGTTTTGGGGGTGTGGTAGAGGTACAGGTTGATCCCAGTAATTTTAATTGGAGAAGGCGTGGTAGAGGTGGGGGAGAGGTGTGGTAGAGGTCAGATATAGTATATATTTGTTGACACATATACCACGTTTTGGGGGTGTGGTAGAGGTAGAGGTTCATCTCAGTAATTTTAATTGGAGAAGGCATGGTAGAGGTGGGGGAGAGGTGTGGTAGAGGTCAGACGTAGTATATACTTCCTGCAAGATCTACCACGTTTTTGGGGTGTGGTAGAGGTAGAGGTTCAACCCAGTAATTTTAATTGGAGAAGGTGTGGTAGAGGTGGGGGAGAGGTGTGGTAGAGGTCAGATGTAGTAGATATTTCTTGAAACATCTACCACGTTTTGGGGGTGTGGTAGAGGTAGAGGTTGAACCCAGTAATTTTAATTGGATAAGGTGGGGGAGAGGTGTGGTAGAGGTGAGATATAGTACATATTTCTTGCAACCCCTACCATGTTTTGGGGGTGTGGTAGAGGTAGAGGACTGCCCCATTAATTTACGATTAATTTAAGTTGGAGAAGGCATGGTAGAGGTGGGGGAGAGGTGTAATAGAGGTGAGATATAGTATATATTTCTTGCAACCTCTACCACATTTTGGGGGTGTGGTAGAGGTAGAGGTTCATTCCAGTAATTCCAATTGGAGAAGGCGTGGTAGAGGTGGGGGAGAGGTGGGTAGAGATCTTACAAAGATTTGCGTGCAAAGTGAAAGGTATAAGACTTATTTTCAACTGGAGTGTTAAAATTACTTTCTTATCAAATTACTTTCTTTTACTCTGTGTAGCTTTGCTTCATAATAGGACAAGGCACACAGCACTTAACATTATATTTTTGTATCATTATATGTTCATTTTAATAATTTCTGTTTGCCATATGAATGATTTCACACAGCATGTGTGATATTGAGGCCACCTTATATTCTGTACACCATTCCTTGTCCAAAATTCCTTTCACAGTGTGAAACTTTGCCAGATAAGACAATGCAGATAAGAGAGGCCTCCCTTACTGTTATTGAAATGCCCCCTCCCCTCTGTGCCCCTTACTATTGGGAGGGGCTTTGAGGCAATCTTTATATGGCTATCGACAGAAGATCTTGTGTTTGATGTGTTTTCACGAATAATAGCAAAGCAGTTTTGGTGGAAAGATATATGAAAAAGCAGAAAAGATATAAATGGGACACATTGAGAAGATAAATCATTGGGGTAAGAAATATGTTCCTATCTGGTGAATACTCCTCATTTCATATTTCATTAGCATAAAATGAAAGGTGAATTGGACTGACAATACAATGGTTAAAGTAATTGATGATTAGTGACAACATAAAATGTTGTAGTAGTTTGGGGTACTAAAGTCTAGAATATTTTCTCAATTTCACTGACTTTATCTCATGGTTAGGGTACTTGATCATTACTGACAACGTAGCGTACCTTAGGTTCTGAATAATAAAGTGAAAGAAATGAAATATATTTAGTATTAATACAGTGGCACAAAATCATTTCTGTATATTTTCCTTTGAAGTGAGAGGCCAAGCCATTGTTATTGATTTGTATTCACTAGGTTAGTCCCTAGTTGAAGTTATCCCTATTGTTGTCTAATCACCGATAGTCACCACAGCCTTCTGATTGGGATCTTGCTACTAGACCTGCAACTATGTGCAGGGCTTTAAGCGAACTGTGGCTTGTCACCTGGGGCTCTCATTTTATGAACTGTTAGTGTTTCATTTATTTACTTCAAAGAGACTTACAGTAATAGGTCAGACATAGGTTATTCTTCTGTGATAACTGAGTGATAAGTTAATGACATAATCTATGCATTGTCTTTTTTAGGTTGGATTTACATTACATATTGAAACAAGAGTAGAGTGCCCGTGAACGGGCACTGTGTCAGCTGAGTGAGTGTTTTTGATTTGTGAAGGTGATAATGAGAGGAAAGCATAATTATCAGGGAAAGTGCTGTACAGAAGTACAGTAAATGGTAATTGAACAGCATGTTTGAAAGAAATTTCGAAGCTGACAGGACAAAAAAGTTGTGCCCTGCAAATGGTATTATAAAGGAAAGTAACAAGGTAACTGTTTTAGTGTAAAAAGTAGGTTAAAACATATTTAAAGAAATACTGCAAATGCAATATCTTCGTTCAACCTTGAAGAAGGGGTCCAAGGTCAAATCCAACCACACAAAAACATTCCCAGCCCATGAATTCCTATAGTTTGGTTTACCATCCCAAACTTCTAGGACCATAATAAGCGAGTTATAAGCACTTTTAAGTTTGGCTACCCTCGTTTGACCTTGAAGGCAGGGTCCAAGGTCAAATCGGACCACACCAAAAGATTCTCAGCCCATGATTTTCTATAGGTTGGTTTACCACCCCAAACCTCTAGGACCAATAATAAGCGAGTTATAGGCACTTTTAAGTTTCGCTATCCTTGTTTGACCTTGAAGGAGGGGTCCAAAGTTGAATCTGACCACACCAATAGAGTTTCAGCCAATGATTTCCTATAGGTTTGTTTACCATCCCGAACTTCTAGGACCATAATTAGCAAGTTATAAGCACTTTTAAGTTTGGCTATCCTCGTTTGACCTTGAAGGCAAGGTCCAAGGTCAAATCCAACCACACCAAAAAATTCCCAGCCCATGATTTTCTATAGGTTGGTTTTCCATTCCAAACCTCTAGGACCAATAATAAACGAGTTATAAGCACTTTTAAGTTTGGCTTCCCTCGTTTGACCTTGAAGGAGGGGTCCAAGGTCAAATCGAACCACATCAACAGATTCCCAGCCCATAATTCCAAAATGTCTGTTTACCATCCCAAACCGCTAGGATCAATAATGAGCAAGTTATAAACACTTTTATGTTTGGCAATCCTTGTTTGACCTTCAAGGAGGGATCAAAGGTCAAATCTGACCACACCAGAAGATTCCCAGCCCATGACTTCCTACAGGTTGGTTTACCATCCCAAACCTCTAGGACCAATAATAAGGGAGATATAAGCACTTTTCATGACTGACAAAGAAATGCCCTTGGCGGCCATCTTGTTTTTCAAAATGAGGCCAAAAACATTCCCAGTCAAGATTTTATAATGAGGAACATATCCTGGGAATTTAAGATCTCCATCCATAATATCCTTTGCTCTAGAGGGCCAACAAAAGTCCTTGTTTAAAGTCGAATAAACGTCCCTGGCAGCCATCTTGTTTTTCAAAATGAGGCCAAAAATATTCCCAGGCAACATTTTATGGTTATTCATATATTCTGCAAACTTGAGAAGGCTAGCTATAATATTTTTTTTGTTAGAGCGGTAATGGTGAAATCTCTCTACACACTGCAGCTATCCAGTGGATACAACGATTTACTCAACAGTGAGAACCTGAAAGTAGCTATTGCTCAGCTATGCCATGACATACAGGTGTGCAATTTCACTATGTTATAGCTGACCAAAAATTATGTGAATAACATGTTTAAACAAAATACTCTAAATGCAATAGTTTTCAAGTTATAACTAACTTACTCAACAGTGATAACCTCAAAGTAGCTATTACTCCGCTATGCAATGAGCTACATGTCTGAATTTTTACTATGTTATAGCTGACCCAAAAGTAGGTGAACAACATATTTAAGCAAAACACTGTAAATGCAATAGTTTTCAAGTTACAACTGATTTACTCAATAGTGATAATCTGAAAATAGCTATTGCTCAGTTGTGCCATGAGGTACAGGTGTGTAACTTCACTATGTTATAGCTGACCCAAAAGTAGCTGAATAACATATTTACACAAATTTCTGTAAATGCAATAGTTTTCCAATTACAACTGATTTACTCAACAGTGAGAACTTCAAAGTAGCTATTACTCAGCTATCCAATGAGCCACAGGTCTGGAACTTCACTAAGTTATAGCTGACCCCAAAATAGGTGAATAACACATGACACAAAACACTCAAAATGCAATAATTTTCAAGTTATAAGATTTACTCAGCCGTGATAACCTCAAAGTAGCTATTACTCAGCTATGCAATGAGCTACAGGTTTGAAATTTTACTATATTATAGCTGACCCAAAAGTAGGTGAACAACATATTTATACAAAATTCTCCAAATGCAATAGTTTTCAAGTTACCACTGATTTACTCAATAGTGAGAACCTGAAAATAGCTATTGCTCAGCTATGCCATCAGCTATAGGTCTGTAACTTCACTGTGTTATAGCTGACCCAAAAGTAGCTGAATAGCATATTTACACAAATTTCTGTAAATGCAATAGTTTTCCAATTACAACTGATTTACTCAACAGTGACAACTTCAAAGTAGCTATTACTCAGCTATCCAATGAGCCACAGGTCTGGAACTTCACTAAGTTATAGCTGACCCCAAAATAGGTGAATAACACATGAAACAAAATACTCAAAATGCAATAATTTTCAAGTTATAAGTGATTTACTCAACAGTGATAACCTCAAAGTAGCTATTACTCAGCTATGCAATGAGCTACAGGTTTGAAATTTCACTATGTTATAGCTGACCCAAAAGTAGGTGAACAACATATTTATACAAAATTCTCCAAATGCAATAGTTTTCAAGTTACAACTGATTTACTCAGTAGTGAGAACCTGAAAATAGCTATTGTTCAGCTATGGCATGAGCTACAGGTCTATAACTTCACTATGTTATAGCTCATCCAAAAGTAGCTGAATCAATCTGGGGATTTTCATATACAATCGGATCCTGTATTATCTCCCATTGTTCCTTCAGGTCATATTGAATTCTTAATGTCTCCCAAGATAATAAAAAATAATCTGCAATATATTTTAAAATATTACCAGTTATAAAGGAAGACTGATTGAGTTTGTAAAAACATAAAAAATACTATATTAAAGGGCTTATACAAAGGGTGGGGTTTTAATGACCCTGCAATTCTGAGGGTGCGGTTTTCTATGGGTTAGTCAAAAAGGTGGTGTTTTTTATGGTGGCGTTTTTTAGGAGCCCCATATGGACATGTGTAAGTGTTGTAAATTGTACTTTACCATTGGAATTCTCTACAAAATATAACCCAAAATATTCAAATTGGTAAGTTTAGAACAAAACATTTTGCAACAACAAATGTCTTGTGTTCTACCAAGATATATAAACTTCTACCTTGAGGGAATTACTTTTTCACTTTTTCCACATGTCAAGATGTTTTCAATCTCTATGTTACTGCACAATTAGAATTTTAATCCTGTCACATACATATACATGTATATCCAGAAAACATTTATAAGGACTGGCCTACCTGCCACACACTAAACTGGCACAGACAAAACAGAGATAATATCTTATGTAAACAACCACAAAAGATTGACACCAGGAAGGGGGGATCGGTATTGGGAGCAGGTTTGTTATCTGGTCACAGTTTGACATTTCCAGAGCACTTCATTTAAAACAAGTGTTATGAATGTAAGGTTACCTTAACATTGTGTTCCCAAACCATGAAAAATATTGGTACCGTAGCTACTACAGAATTACATATTGCTACTAATGCTCCAGTAGCCTAACCATTGCATAAACTCAGCGCAAGGAAAACCTACTCATAACATAGGTACCCAAAGCTATGCAGTAATGATGAAGTACCATAATCATGACCTAGATTTAGTCAAATTTAAAAAATATTCTAGAGTTTGCTTGCTGAAGTACTACATAATTATATACTTTCACTAATGAAGTATCCTAACCATTGCAGGAAGTGAGTCCAGTTCCAAGGTAATCCTAACGTAACTAACCTAAGCTATGTTGGTAATCATAAAGTACCCTAAGCACGAGATAAAATCAGTAAAAGTGATAAAATACTCTAGAGTTTGGTACCCTGAAATACTACAACATTTTATATTGTCACTAATGATCAAGTACCTTAACCATTGTATAGTCAGTCCAATTTCAAGCTTTCCTTAACCTAAGTTCCCTAAGCTATGTCAGTAATCATAAAATGCCCTAATCACGAGATGAAGTAAGTGAAATTGTAAAAATATTCTACGGTTTGGTACCGTAAATTACTACAGAATTATATATTGCCATTAATAATCAATTACCATAATCATAATACAGTCAGTCCAATTCCGACCTATCCCTAGCCTAGGTACCCTAAGCTATGTCAGTAATCATGAAGTACCCTAAGCATGAGATCAAGACGGTCCAATTTTAAAAGTATTCCACAGTTCGGTACCCTAAGGCAATACAGAATTATAGTGTCACTGATGCTCTAGTACCCTAAGCATTACATAAGGTCAGTCTAATTCAAATGTAGTCATAACCTAGGTACCAGCCTAAGCTATGTCAGTAATCATGAAGTACCCCAAACACGAGATAAAGTCAGTGAAATTGATAAAATATTCTAGAGTTTGGGAACCCTAAACTATTAGAAAATTATATATTGTCACTAATGATCAAGTACCCTAACCATTGGACAGAGTGAATGCAATTCCAAGCTTTCCTTAACCCAAGTACCCTAAACTATGTTAGAAATAACCTAAGTACCCTAAGCTATGTTAGCAATCATGAAGTACCCAAAGAAGGAGATAAAGTCCGTCAAATTGGAAGATATCTTAAAGCAAGATACCCTAAGCTATGTTTGTAATCATGAAGTACCCAAAGCATGACATAAACTTATTGCAATTTAAAAAAATATTCTAGAATTGTGTAACCAAAAGTAAATGAGTTTGTCATTCTTGAATTACTCCATTTGATACCTATAACTTCAGGGGACAAGATAGTCATATAAAAATGTTTACAGGGGGGTTTAACACCAAAGCTGCTGTCCAAGTTAATCCCCTAATACAACCCCCCCCTCTCATTTACTATGGGTGACATAGAGTGGCTCAACCTTTTCTTGACTCCCTTTCCTGAGTTGACTATTGATATAAATCCAATTTGTGTTTACTCCATTGTTAACTAGATTGTGGTGGATCCTGTATTCTGTCGCATTGTTCCTTCAGGTCATATTGAATTCTTAATGTCTCCCAAGATAATAAAATAATCGGAAATATATTTTTAAATATTACCAATTATAAGGGAAGACTGATTGAGTTTGTAAAAACATTAAAAATACTATATTAAAGGGATTATACAAAGGATGGGGTTTTTAATGACCCTGCAATTCTGAGGGTACGGTTTTCTATTGGTTAGTCAAAAAAGGTGGGGTTTTAAATGGTGGCGTTTTTTATGGTGGGGTTTTTAGGAGCCCCATCTGGACATATATAAGTGTTGTAAATTGTACCTTACCATTGGAATTCTCTAAAAAATATAACCCAAAATATTCAAATTGGTAAGTTTAGAACAAAACATTTTGCAGCAACAAATGTCTTGTGTTCTACCAAGATATATCAACTTCTACCTTGACAGAATTACTTTTTCACTTTTTCCACAAGACGTTTTCAATCTCTATGTTACTGCACAATTAGAATTTTAATACTTTCACATACATATACATGTATATCCAGAAAAGAACATTTAAAGGACTGGCCTACCTGTCTGTGGTACCATGAATTACAATCTTATCAGATTTAGATGCCTTAATCTTGCCTAACAATGCACCTATTTAAGATACATGAAAGCTTTTGTTCTTGTACAAGAGGACTTGAAAGGGGGGTTTATTCACATGTTACAGAGGGGCAGTTACAATACACTTTACAAAAACAAGGAGGGGGAAGTAAACATTGTAAATATTGTAATGATTAAAAACATTTTTTTATCTAATTTATATAAGTCTCTCAAATGACATGTCTGGAAATCTAAATTCCTTAGATGAAAAACAAATTAAAAGTGACAATAGTGTTTAAAAATAGAAGGGGGGCTTTGATCATCATGTAATTGTCTGATCATCATGTAATGATTAAAAACATTTTTTGGGGGGGATCTAACTTATAGAAGTCTCTCAAATGACATTTTTGGAAATCTGGCATTCATTAAATGAAAAAAATAAAAGTGTCAATAGTGTTGACAAATATAAGGGGGGGGGGGGGGGGGGGGGGGGGCTTTTGCCCTCCTCCCTCATATTTAAGGGGGGCTTGTGTCCTACCTTTTAAAAAGGGGGGGATTGTGTCGGGGGGGCTTTTGTCTGTTCCCCAACTGCCACACACTAAGCTTACACAGACAAGACAGAGATAATATCTTATGTAAACAACCACAAAAGATTGACTACAGGAAGGGGGGGGGGGGGGGGGGGGGGGGGGGGGGTCATTGGGAGCAGGTATGTTATCTGGTCACAGTTTGACATTTCCAGAGCACTTCAATTGAAACAAGTGTTATGAATGTAAGATTACCCTAACATTGTGTTTCTGTTATAACTATAATGATAAAATAAATTAAAGTACAGAAAAACACCAAATAATATTATGAAGGAAAGAAAACACTGGCTAGTGGATAAGATGTTTCTTGTTAAGTAATATGAATCACCTCTAAAAGTATGTAACTCTCACTTGTCTAATGCTTTAGTTTGTGTGCTAGTTTCCCCTTTGTCAGACCTGTACCACACCTCTCCCACACCCTCTCTAACTCAAATTACTGGGACAGAGCTCTACCTCTCCCACACACCGAAAATGTGGTAGAGCTTGTTAGAAATAATGACAATGTACATACTATATCTGACCTCTACCACACCTCTCCCCCACCTCTACCACGCCTTCTCCACTAAAATTGTTGGGACAAACCTTTACCTCTACCACACCCCCAAAATGTAGTAGAGGTTGCAATAAATATAAACTATACCTGACCTGTACAACAACTCTCCCCCACCTCTACCACACCTTCTCCAAGTGAAAGTAATGGGATACACCTCTACCTCTATCTCACCTCCAAAACGTGGTAGAGGTTGCAAGAAATATAAACCATATCTGACCTCTACCCCACCTCTATCACGCCTTCTCCAACTAAAATTAATGGGATAGACTTCTACCTCTACCACACCCCCAAAACGTGGTAGAGTTTGCAAGAAATATACACTACATTTGACCTCTACCACACCTCTCCCCCATCTCTACCACGCCTTCTCCAATTAAAATTACTGGGATCAACCTCTACCTCTACCACACCCCCAAACCGTGGTACAGGTTGTAAGAAATATACACTATATTTGACCTCTACCACACCTCTACCACGCCTTCTCCAATTAAAATTACTGGGATCAACCTCTACCTCTACCACACCCCCAAACCATGGTACAGGTTGTAAGAAATATACACTGCATTTGACCTCTACCACACCTCTCCCCCACCTCTACCACACCTTCTCCAATTAAAATTACTGGGTTGAACCTCTACCACACCTCAAAAACATGGTAGAGGTTGCAAGAAATATATACTATATTTGACCTCTACCACACCTCTCCCCCACCTCTACCATGCCTTCTCCAACTTAAATTAATGGGATAGACTTCTACCTCTACCGCACCCCCACAACGTGGTACAGGTTGCAAGGAATATACACTACATTTGACCTCTACCACACCTCTCCCCCACCTCTACCATGCCTTCTCCAACTAAAATTAATGGGATAGACTTCTACCTCTACCTCACCCCCAAAACGTGGTAGGGGTTGTAAGGAATATATACTATATCTGACCTCTACCACATCTCTCCCCCACCTCTACCACACCTTCTCCAATTGATATTACTGGGATAGACCTCTACCTCTACCACACTCCCAACACGTGGTACAGGTTGCAAGATATATTGACTATATCTGACCTCTACCACACCTCTACCACGCCTTCTCCAACTAAAATTAATGGGATAGACTTCTACCTCTACCGCACCCCCAAAACGTGGTAGAGGTTGCAAGTAATATACACTACATTTGACCTCTACCACACCTCTCCCCCACCTCTACCATGCCTTCTCCAATTAAAATTACTGAGATAGACCTCTACCACACCCCCAAAACGTGGTAGAGGTTGCAAGAAATATATACTAAAATTAATGGGATAGTCCTCTACCTGTACCACATATTCTATTTATTACCTAGCCCACCCCCCCACCCCTCCCCAAATTTTCGCGGGGTCCAACATGAAGTATCAACCAGTAATTTGCTATGGGTCTGAAACTTCACCAAGTGAAAGCTCTCCCAAAAGTAGGTGAATGAGTTATTTGAGAAAAATTGGCTATCTGCAATACTTTTAGAGATAATTCGCATTTACTCATTTTGAGTAGACGAGTAATTAGCTATGGGTCTGAAACTTCACCAAGTGAAAGCTCTCCCAAAAGTAGGTGAATGATTAATTTGAGAAAAATTGGCTATCTGCAATACTTTTAGAGATAATTCGCATTTACTCATTTTGAGTAGGGCCGGCAAGACTAATCGATTAGCCGTTACCGATGAGAATTTTGTCATTTACCGTTTACAAAGTACCAACAGCAATTATTCGCCTAAAACATCAATTAATAATAAATATACATGCAAAAATGAAAACCAGCAAAATATTTTACTGAAAACAGCCACACAGAGCAAGAAATCTCAATGTTTACTTACCTTACGTGAAACCGGAAATAGACATTTTGATACCGTATTTACTAAAATTGTTGCCAATAAGGTTGTGACGTACTTTTATGTATGTGACGTTTTTTATATGTGACGTTTTGCATGTGACGTTTTCTCCTTATCTGGCGTCTCTTTATCTCTCTCTTACTATATGAGTACATAAGAAATAGTGTTTTTTAATGTTTTTTACTTCTTTTTTCAATCACAACTTGACTGTAAGTAAAAAATGTCTGAAACACAAAGAAAATCCACTTCAGTTGTGTGGAAGTATTTTGAAATCAAAGAAAATGATGGAAAAAAATCTACAGAATGCCAGCTATGTAGAACAGTTCTAGCCTATCATGGTGGGACTTCTGCCATGAGGGCACACTTGCTTCACAAACACCCCTCTTTATCTTTGGTTGGAAGAGGGAATAGTCAACTTGCCTGTGGTCTAAAAGTTTCAACCATGACTCAGCCCACCTTGGCAAATTCATGGGCTGCCAAAGCTGCCAAACCTTTGGCTCAGTCAAAGCAAGAGGAAATAACTCGGAATATAGCTTTGATGTGTGCTGTGGATGTGCGACCAATGAGTATAGTAGATGGGGTAGGGTTTAGACATTTATTGTAGAGCCTAAATCCTGGATATAAAATTCCCTGTAGGAATACGGTCACAAAATATCTTCACAAGCTGTATGATGATGAAAAAGTGAAAGTTGTGAGTGCCATGAAAGATCTTTCGATCAATGTTACTTCAGACATATGGACCAGTGTTTCAAACGATGGATATATATCTTTTACTGGCCATTTATAGACAATAACTGGAACCTATGTGCCAAAACCTTGGCTTCTAGGCATATAGTAGACCGACATACTGGACGAAATATAGCTTCAGCTCTCAACAGAATAGCAGCCGATTTTGAGATTGAGGACATACCTTGTCTCATAACAGACAATGCCTCTAATATGACACTTGCTGCCAAAGAAGCCGGGCTAAAGCACTCGGGCTGTTTTGCCCATACTCTCCAACTATGCATCGAAGATGGTCTGAAGATATCTTCACTGTCAAAAGCTTTGGGAGCGTCACGCAGGCTGGTTGCTCACTTTAATCGCTCTGTTCTCTCAACTCAAGCTCTTCGTCAAAAGCAATGCTCTGATTCTGGTGACTCGAATGCCTTAAAACTGATTCAGGATGTCCAAACCCGTTGGAATTCAAGCTATTTCATGATGGACAGACTCTTGAAGTTAAGAGTACCTGTATATGCCGTGTTATTTGATGATCAGATAACTAACAAGTCTGATAGAGCTTCTCTGGATATCAAGGACTGCCACTGGCAAATCCTTGAAAAAGTTTGCCCTGTTCTTAAGCCCTTTGTTGACGCCACTGAAATCCTGAGCAAAGAGGATCTGCCCACTGGAAGTGCTGTCTACATACTCTTGCATGACCTTATGACTCAGCATTTGGTCAGTACTGAGCTTGATGCAGGGATTGTATCAGATTTGAAGACTAAAATCAAAGAAGGACTCATGAAGCGATTTAACTTGAAAAGTGATGGAACTCCCATGGATTCAGCTCTCAAGTCTCCTCTTTTGGTAGCTATGGCTCTTGATCCTAGGTTTAAACAGCTTAAGATTCTGTCTCCTCCTCAAAGGGATTCCCTTCATCAAACCATTGTGGAAATGTTGGAACAGGGTGCTTCTGGAAGTACGTCGTTGGAACCTGAAAATGTGCCCACCATTAAGCAGGAACCTGATAATGATGAGCCTGTCAGTAAAAAGCCCAAACCTTTTTTCACGTGTCTTACTGGCGACATATGTGACTTAACAGAGTCAAGCACAGCTGAAAAGGAATTAAATGATTTCTGTGTTGAACCTGTGAGAATACCTAACCCACTGGACTGGTGGAAGATGTCAGAAAAGAGGTATCCGGCAGTGGCAAAGTTGGCAAAGGCATACCTTAATATCCCAGGTACATCAGTACCAAGTGAAAGAGTGTTCTCGGTGGCTGGAATGACCTTAACCAAATTAAGATCCAACTTAGATCCTGATACCCTTGATGAAATCATATTCCTTAACAAAAACCTAAAACATGATCTGAAAAATAATGTTTGCCAAAACTTTGAACCTTTGCCAACCTTTTCAATGCCTGACCCGCCTGTTTCTGACACCAGTGCCACAATCCAGCAAGAGAAGGCTACTGTAAAAAAAGAACCTGTTCATGAGTCAAGTACTTCTACTTGGCCTCAGTTGCCTGCATTGCCATCACTGGACTAAATAGTCTTACAAATCAAAACATTGAAAATAACACAAAGTATAGTTCCACAAAGACAATTTTCTTTTTGCTCAATGTTTTTTGCAGTTAGATAAGTTTCACCGAACTTACAAAAAATGACTTACCTTTCTGTTTTATTTTTTGTTCTAGAATAAGTTTGACTGACCTTACAGAAAATTACTTACCTTTCTGTTTGCTCTTTTCTTGTAGAATACTAGAGGTTTCAATAATAAGTTACTGCTATTTTATGTTTAATGCATGATTAATAAAAAATTAGCCACAATTATCCCCAATTGAAAAGTCTTCTGCAACATTCATAACAATGGTCTGACACCCACAGCACAATGTGAGGCTTTTTAGTGTAATACGGTATTTACCGGTGGAGAAAAAAGGTCACTTCCTGTTTTGATGCACTTGACATAAAAACTTTCATAAACACTGTAAATGGTGGATTATACATTCAAAGAGTGTTGTATCACACAAAACATCAGAGGTGAGGGTTTTGCAATAATTTTTGCATAGATTAGCCGAATACGAAGCGACTTTTGGTTCACGATTATTCGACACGTAATTTCAACAATCGTTACGTCCCTAATTTTGAGTAGGTGAGTAATTAGCTATGGGTCTGAAACTTCACCAAGTGAAAGCTCTCCCAAAAGAAGGTGAATGATTAATTTGACAAAAATTGGCTATCTGCAATACTTTTAGAGATAATTCGCATTTACTCATTTTGAGTAGGTGAGTAATTAGCTATGGGTCTGAAACTTCACCAAGTGAAAGCTCTCCCAAAAGTAGGTGAATGAGTTATTTGAGAAAAATTGGCTATCTGCAATACTTTTAGAGATAATTCGCATTTACTCATTTTGAGTAGGTGAGTAATTAGCTATGGGTCTGAAACTTCACCAAGTGAAAGCTCTCCCAAAAGTAGGTGAATGAGTTATTTGAGAAAAATTGGCTATCTGCAATACTTTTAGAGATAATTCGCATTTACTCATTTTGAGTAGGTGAACAATTAGCTATGGGTCTGAAACTTCACCATGTGAAAGCTCTCCCACAAGTAGATGAATGAGTTATTTGATAAAAATTGGGTATCCGCAATACTTTTACAGATAATTAGCATTTACTCATTTTGAGTAGGTAAATAATTAGCTATGGGTCTGAAACTTCACCATGTGAAAGCTCTCCCAAAAGTAGGTGAATGAGTTATTTGAGAAAAATTGGCTATCTGCAATACTTTTAGAGATAATTCGCATTTACTCATTTTGAGTAGGTGAGTAATTGGCTATGGGTCTGAAACTTCACCATGTGAAAGCTCTTCCAAAAGTAGGTGAATGAGTTATTTGAGAAAAATTGGCCATCTGCAATACTTTTAGAGGTAATTCGCATTTACTCTTTTTGAGTAGGTGAGCAATTAGCTATGGGTCTGAAACTTCACCAAGTGAAAGCTCTTTGGGATAGCTGCTCTGCAGAGATACCCTGACGATAAAAAATTTCGTCGAAATCGCTCTATGTAGCACGGTTTTCTAAATATTAGCATTTTTGTGTTTTGCAATTTTTGCGCAAAAATTCGAAAATTCAAAATGGCCGCCATTTTTGGCAAGATAAACTTTTTTTGAAAATTGGCATGGCTACTCTGCAGAGATACCCAGTGGGTCAAAAATTTCGTCGAAATCGCTCTATCTAGCACGGTTTTCGAGATATAAGCATTTTTGTGTTTTGCAATTTTGCGAAAAATTCGAAAATTCAAAATGGCCTCCATTTTTTGTGAGAAATTTTTTGTTTGAAAATTGGCATGGCTACTCTGCAGAGATACCCTGCGGGTCAAAAATTTCGTCGAAATCGCTCTATCTAGCAGGGTTTTTGAGATATAAGCATTTTTATGTTTTGCAATTTTTGCGAAAAATTCGAAAATTCAAAATGGCCGCCATTTTTGGCGAGACAAAAATTTTTTCAAAATTGGGATAACTACTCTGCAGAGATACCCTGCGGGTCAAAAATTTCGTCGAAATCGCTCTATCTAGCACGGTTTTCGAGATATAAGCATTTTTGTGTTTTGCAATTTTTGCGAAAATTTAAAATGGCCGCCATTTTTGGCGAGACAAAATTTTTTGAAAATTGGGAAAAGTACTCCGCAGAGATATCCTGGGGGTCAAAAATTTTGTCGAAATTGCTCTATCTAGCATGGTTTTTGAGATATAAGCATTTTTATGTTTTGCAATTTTTGCGAAAATTTCGAAAATTTAAAATGGCCGCCATTTTGGGCGAGACAAAAATTTTTTGAAAATTGGGAAAAGTACTCCAGAGAGATATCCTGTGGGTCAAAAATTTTGTCGAAATTGCTCTATCTAGCACTGTTTTTGAGATATAAGCATTTTTGTGTTTTGCAATTTTTGCGAAAATTTCGAAAATTCAAAATGGCCGCCATTTTGGGCGAGACAAAAAGTTTTTGAAAATTGGGAAAACTACTCCGCACAGATACCCTGCGGGTCAAAAATTTCGTCGAAATCGCTCTATCTAGCACGGTTTTCGAGATATAAGGATTTTTGTGTTTTCCTTATTTGGAAAATTCGTAATGATTAATTAATCATTAATTACTCGGCCATTTCTTGACCAATCAATGCCAAAATCTAGTGATTTCCAGATTTTAATAGAATGAATGTATTTGCCAAGTTTCAGGTGAATTGATAAAATTCCTTTCAAGTTATCATCCGGACAAGCTTCCCCATCGAAAAAAGACATTTTTGGTCATGTGACCTCTCTGATTGGTTGAAATGTCACTGCAGCATATTCAAAAAAATTCCCCAAGGCTACTGCCTAAACCTGCCAAATTTGAAAAGAATCCGCCTAACGGTTACAGAGTTATAAGGAAAACAAAATGCGGAGCCGGCGGAGCCGGCGGAGCCGGAAGCTCTCCCATACACAAACAAGCGTCCCTTGCGGGACGCTTAATAAACAGAAAAAGTGTTGCCATGGCAACACTTGTTGCCAGGTGTTGCTGAAAAACTAATCAGCTCCAATCTGTGCAGGGGTATGGAAAGCAAAGAACCCATAAAATATTTATAAGTCCAAGAAACAAAAAAAAGTGTTGCCATGGCACCACTTGTTGCCAGTTATTATTAAAAGGCTAATCAGCTCCAATCCATGCAGGGGTCTGGAATGCAAAGAACCCCAAAAACGATATTAAAGCCAAAGAAACATGAAAAAGTGTTGCTACTGCAACACTTGTTGCCAGATATTGTCAAGAAAGCAATCACAAATTCTCATGCCATTAAACCTCCACACCAAATTTAGCGGAGACACGTGAAAAACTGTACCTGTAAATGAGCAGCAATGAAGGGTGATTCAGAGGGAAAGGCAAAATAATATCCATGTCCAGCAGGATGGATATAATAATTAAAAGAATTTGCAACTCACTTCTTTAACTTTCAGGTTTTTATGGTAACATTACAACAAAGATCCTGTTTTGGTCTAGATACATGTACACATTTAATTTAAATGAAAACTCTCATCTATCACTTTAAAATTGCCAAAATATCATAAAAATTTGTCCTAACCTTAAACTGAATGTAAGAGTCAATGCAAATGTTAAGAGTTTAAGGTCATGTTAACCATGTAGACTCTGTTCAAGGTTACTTATATCCAAAATTTAAATGTGCTTAAAAGCTATTGCACATAATTTGAGATATTATCCAAAATTTTAAAAGAAAAGTAATTATAATATTGCCATTACTGAGAGTTAAAGGTCACCTCAATGTAGTCTTAGGGCATTTCTGTAACATCAGTTACATGTACCTGCAAAATATAGATTAAATATGTCATGCCATTTTGGTATACTTTGTGGAATCAAGTTGAGCTCAGTAACATTCCTATACACATGGGAGTTTAAGGTCACCTTAAAATAGGGTACACCTTCAGGACTGGATACATCAACATACCAAATTTAAATTAAATCTGTCGTGCAGATTTGAAATACTCTCCAGAAATTGAAAAATTCAAATTCAATATAGTTGTGTTATCACTAGAAGTTTAAAGGTCACCTTAAAATAGACCACACCTTGAAGACCAGTTACACCCACGTACCAAATTTGATTTGAATCTGTGAAGGCATCTTTAAGCTATTGCCCACAAATCGCAAAGTAAAATTCGTTATAAGTGTTATAAGTGTGAGTTTAAGGTCATCTTATAATAGGGCACATATCGATGATCAGCAACACCCACATGCCAAATTTGAATTTCATCCTACAAGCAATTTTGACATATTTTCCAGAAACAAAGTGTGATGACAATGCTGGTCCTATAGGTGATCCATCATAACTGAGTGACACCAAACCGTTACAACCTTAAACAAGATGCACTCAGAGAGAGCAAAACGCTCGACTCCATGTGACCAGTCTCTCAAGTGACAGAAAGTATTGTAAGGAAGACAATAAAATAAAACCAAACATGTAAATGAATCTTCATACAAATATCAAGTAGAAAGCCAAAGTCATTAAAAATACATTGAAATGGGACCTCTGAAAATTCATGATTTTTTTTATGTATCCAAAAGAAGATCCAGATCCTTTGGCCAGGTCCTATCCACCAATTTTTAATAAAGATCTGTTCATTACTTCTGGAATAATCTAAACACACACAAAAACAAGAGGAGAGTGCCCGTGAACGGGCACTGTGTCAGCTGACTGAGTGTTTTTGATTTGTGAAGGTGATTAGAGGACAGAATAATTATCAGGAAAAGGGCTGTACAGAAATACAGTAAATGGTAACTGAACAGCAAGTTCGAAAGAAATTCCGAAGCTGACAGAAGAAAAGGATAAAAAACTTGTGCCCTTTAAATGGTATTATGAAGGAAAATAACAAGGTAATTGTTTAAGTGTAAAAAATAGGTTAAAACATATTTAAAGAAATACTACAAATGCAATATCCTCGTTCGACCTTGAAGAAGGGGTCCAAGGTCAAATCTAACCACACAAATACATTCCCAGCCCATGACTTCCTATGGTTTAGCATTCCAAACCTCTAGGACCAATTATAAATGAGTTATAAGCACTTTTAAGCTTGGCTGTCCTCATTTGACCTTGAAGGAGGGGTCCAAAGGTCAAATCTGACCATACCAAAAGATTCCGAGCCAATGATTTCCTATGGGATGGTTTACCATCCCAAATCTCTGTCACCAATAATAAGTGAGTTGTAGGCACTTTCAATTTTCACTATCCTCATTTGACCTTGAAGGAGGGTTCCAAGGTCAAATCGGACCATATCAACAGATTCACAGCCCATGATTTCCTGTCTGTTTACCATCCCAAACCTCTGGGACCAATAATAAGCGAGTTATAAGCACTTTTAAGTTTGGCTATCCTTGTTTGACCTTGAAGGAGGGGTCATTGAAGGTCAAATCTGACCACACCAAAAGATTCCCACCCCATGATTTCCTACAGGTTGGTTTATCATCCCAAACCTCTAGGATCAATAATAAGGGAGATATAAGCACTTTTCATGACTGACAAAAACACCTGTGGCGGCCATCTTGTTTCTCAAAATGAGGCCAAAAATATTCCCAGACAACATTTTATGGTTATTAATATATACTGCAAACTTAAGAAAGCTAGCTATAATATTTTTTTTCATCAGAGCAGTAATGGTGAAATCTCTCTGTACACACTGCGGCTATCCAGTGGATACAATGATTTACTCAACAGTGAGAACCTGAAAGTAGCTATTGCTCAGCTATGCCATGACATAGAGGTCTGCAATTTCACTATGTTATAGCTGACCAAAAATTCTGTGAATAACATATTTAACAAATTACTCTAAATGTAATAGTTTTCAAGTTACAACTGATTTACTCAACAGTGAGAACCTCAAAGGAACTATTACTCAGCTATGCAATGAGCTACATGTCTGAAATTTTACTATGTTATAGCTAACCCAAAAGTAGGTGAACAACATATTTAAGCAAACTACTGTAAATGCAATAGTTTTCAAGCTACAACTGATTTACTCAATAGTGAGAACCTGAAAATAGCTATTGCTCCGCTATGCCATGAGCTATAGGTCTGTAATTTCACTATGTTATAGCTGACCCAAAAGTAGGTGAACAATATATTTTAACAAAATACTCCAAATGCAATATTTATCAAGTTATAGCTGATTTACTCAACAGTCAGTACCTGAGAATAGCTATTGCTCAGTTGTGCCATGAGCTATAGGTCTATAATTTCACTATGTTATAGCTGACCCAAAAGTAGCTGAATAACATATTTGCACAAATTTCTGTAAATGCAATAGTTTTCCAATTATAACTGATTTACTCAACAGTGAGAACTTCAAAGTAGCTATTACTCAGCTATGAAATGAGCCACAGGTCTGAAACTTCACTATGTTATAGCTGACCCCAAAATAGGTGAATAACATATTGAAACAAAATACTCTAAATGCAATAGTTTTCAAGTTATAAGTGATTTACTCAACAGTGATAACCTAAAAGTAGCTATTACTCAGCTATGCCATGAGCTACAGGTCTGAAATTTTACTATGTTATAGCTGACCCAAAAGTAGCTGAATAACATATTTATACAAAATTCTCTAAATGCAATAGTTTTTAAGTTACAAGTGATTTTACTCATGATGGAAGTTACTGAAAAGCCCAAAAGTAGCTATTACTCACTTAGCTATTGAGACAGACACCCAACTTACTCACCATATTGTAGCTATGAAAAAAGTAGCTGAATAACATATTTTAACAAAATGCTCTAAATGCAACACTTTTCAAGTTATAAGTGATTTACTCAACAGTGATAACCTAAAAGTAGCTATTACTCAGCTATGCCATGAGCTACAGGTCTGAAATTTTACTATGTTATAGCTGACCCAAAAGTAGCTGAATAACATATTTATACGAAATTCTCTAAATGCAATAGTTTTTAAGTTACAAGTGATTTTACTCATAATGAAAGTTACTGAAAAGCCCAAAAGTAGCTATTACTCAGTTAGCTATTGAGACAGACACCCAACTTACTCACCATATTGTAGCTATGAAAAAAGTAGCTGAATAACATATTTTAACATAATGCTCTAAATGCAACACTTTTCAAGTTATAAGTGATTTACTCAACAGTGATAACCTAAAAGTAGCTATTACTCAGCTATGCCATGAGCTACAGGTCTGAAATTTTACTATGTTATAGCTGACCCAAAAGTAGCTGAATAACATATTTATACGAAATTCTCTAAATGCAATAGTTTTCAAGTTATAAGCGATTTACTCAACAGTGATAACCTAAAAGTAGCTATTACTCAGCTATGCCATGAGCTACAGGTCTGAAATTTCACTATGTTATAGCTGGCCCAAAAGTAGCTGAATAACATATTTATACGAAATTCTCTAAATGCAATAGTTTTCCATTTATAACTGATTTACTCAACAGTGAGAACTTCAAAGTAGCTATTACTTAGCTATGAAATGAGCCACAGGTCTGAAACTTCACTATGTTATAGCTGACCCCAAAATAGGTGAATAACATATGAAACAAAATACTCTAAATGCAATAGTTTTCAAGTTATAAGTGATTTACTCAACAGTGATAACCTAAAAGTAGCTATTACTCAGCTATGCCATGAGCTACAGGTCTGAAATTTTACTATGTTATAGCTGGCCCAAAAGTAGCTGAATAACATATTTATACGAAATTCTCTAAATGCAATAGTTTTTAAGTTACAAGTGATTTTACTCATAATGGAAGTTACTGAAAAGCCCAAAAGTAGCTATTACTCACTTAGCTATTGAGACAGACACCCAACTTACTCACCATATTGTAGCTATGAAAAAAGTAGCTGAACAACATATTTTCACAAAATGCTGTAAATGCAACACTTTTGAAGTTATAAGTGATTTAGTGCATGATTTCATGAATTTTAATGCATTAAAAATTATTAAAAAAATTTATTTAAAAAAAAGTAAGCCAGATCCAGGTCTCATACTCACACAAGAGAATCTACCTCTGGCCTAGTACATATATGCAAGATATGAGAGAAATCCCTGCAATAGTCACTGAGAAAATTGTGATAAAAAGTTGAAATTTTCACACCTTTGGTGGGGGTACCCCCCTTGTAATGTCTCTAGCAAACAGACGAACAGACAGATTTGCATGCCTTGAACAATTTTTCATCCTCGATAGATAAGGTATCTTTTAAAAAAAACAGCATGTCTCTAGGCCTTGTAGTTTTTGAGAAGAAGTTGTTCACGCGGACGCGTACGCGGATGCGTACGCCCACGCCGCAGAGTGATGACATAAAAAAAATCAGACAAAGAGACAAACAATTAGCAAACAAAAAGATAAACTGCAACTGCTGGTGGAGGTAAAAATATTGCTTAAAGATCACTTCTTGGTGAAAATCATGCATGGTAATTTTTTGTCAAGGAATTGAAAGAGAAAAAAACATAAAATAAAAACAGAAATAATAATTAATAAAATGATGAATATACCACCTCCCTCTCTATTATCTTTATGTCAATTTCAAGACATAAAATGAGAAGAAATATTTTTACTTAAAGACAGCAAGTATCACAACCTAGGTTTGTGAGCTCACAATGACAATTGTATTGTGACATCACTGAGTAATGACATCATCAAGAGCAAAGTATTGATTTTTTACATATGGGATGAAGAGAAGCAGTTTCACTGTGTATTCCCAATTAGAAATAAGAAAAACTCTCTCCTGACTTTAATTTTCAAATGAATTACACCAAATTTGGAAGAATCTGTCTGTACCCCATGATATACCTCCCCACCAAATTTGAGATTGATTGATGTTATAGTTTTTGAGTTATAAGGGCACAACGGTGCACAGATAGACAGACAGACAGACAGAAACAAACTGATTACAATAACCCTCTCCTATCGTCGAGCGTTAACAACCTTTTACAACCTTCTAAAATATCAGCAATTTATTGTAACCTCACAAAAGAGATCTTTTTCTTTTTGTCTAAATATATGTATATGATGAATATCGATGAAAAAATCTCAGCACATCAAATATCTTCCAAACACCAAAACAATTGTTGAAATCCTTAAAGTCAATGTTAGTTTAAGGTAAGGAGTTTAACGTAACCTTTTCCTGAAGGTTCTGTTCAAGGTTTGTAACTAAAACATGCATAGAATTGCACAGTATTTGAAATACTGTTCAAAAATTGTCAAACTTAAAGTGAATATAATTCTGTTATTATACTGGGAGCTTAAGGTCACCTTATTGTATGACACTTATCTATGGGCAGTTACATATATATGCAAAATCTGAATGAAATTTCTCAAGTTATTTTCAGTGTACTCTATGGAAAAATCGAAAATGTAAACTCAGCAAATAACTTTTTAATACGTTGGAGTTTAAGGGCACACCTTGAAAACCAGTTACAACCACATGCTAAATTTGAATTGACTCCATCCACCCATTTTTGAGATACTGTCTGGAAACAAAAACCCTTAAACTCAATATAAATATGTTACTACTGGGAGTTTAAGGTCACCTTAAAATAGGGCACACCTTGAGGACCAGTTACATGCACATGCCAAATCTGACTTTAATTCATCACGCCATTTTTGAGAAACTTTCTGGAAAGGAAGTGCGACAACAACACTGACCATGTGTCCTCCAACATAGCTACTAGTGACACAAAAGTAATGCAACCTTAAACTCATAAGTTTATGAAATATCAGGAATTTACTATAATCTTACGAAAGAGACTCTTCTGGTGTAGTCAGATGTACATGATGAATATCAAAGAATAAAGTCTTACTTAGCACATCAAATATCTTTCAAACACCACAAAAGTGTCCCAACCTTACACTCAAAGTTAGTTTGCAGCTGTGAGGGAGTTTAAGGGAACCTTTTCCTGTAGGTTTTCTTCATGGTTTGTTACATCCACAACTTGAAAGATGCTTAGAATTGCACAGTGTTTGAAATACTGTAGAAAAATTGCCAAACTTAAAGTGAATATAATTCTGTTATTACTGGGAGTTTAATACCATCTTACTGTATGGCACTTACCTGAGACCAGTTACATGCAAAATTTGAATGAAATTTCTCAAGTTATTTCCAGAATACTCTATGGAAAAATAATGTAACCTCAACATAACTTTTTAATACACAAGAGTTTAAGGCCACCTTAAAATAGGGCACAACTTGAACACCACTTACAACCACATGCCAAATCTGAATTGAATCTGTCTACCTATTTTTGAGATACTGTCCGGAAATGAAAAACCTTCAACTCAATATAAGTATCTTACTACTGTAAGTTTAAGGACACCTTAAATAAGGCACACCTTGAGAAACAGTTACATCAACATGCCAAATTGGAATTTAATTCATCAAGGCATTTTTGAGATACTGTCTGGAAAGTAAGTGTGAAGACGACATTGACCATGTGTGTCTTCCATCATAGCTGCTAGTGATACAACTAATGCAACCTTAAACTCATAAGTTTATAAAATATCAGCAATTTACTATGACCTTACAAAAGAGACCATTTTGGTGCAGATATATTTACATGATGAATATCAATGTGAAAAGTCCTAATTATCACATAAAATATCTTCCAAACACCAATAATAGTGTCCCACAGATGTCTACATCTGGGGTGATTTCTGATGGCTTGAACCACCTTTTGTAGAAGAGAGAATAAAGAACTTGTAATAATAGAAAGGATGAGTTATTAAAAAATGAAAATACAACAACAGCAAAAATAAGTTACAGAGACCTTTTGGATACTATTTAAAAGTAAAATGATTTGCTTGTAAAGAAAAATAGGCTGTGTTATATATGTGTGTGCTCCACTATTTGTAATGTACCAACTATTACATATTGTACATACAATGTATATATAAGACTTTGTTATGTGAAATCTGGGAGTTTAGAATAAATGCTTGTAGTGTCAAGACCTATCTTGTTGTCTGTTCTTAAATGAATATTAACATTAATTCAGCTCCATAGAAACCCACCAAATAACACATGGTGTCAGAGTGGTAACTTACATATACTTTGGATATTTTGTGTACAACTGGATACAATTTTGACAATGGATAGGCATGTAACAACACCTGTAATGGACTGGGAAGCTAAAAACTTGCCAGAAGTCTGGAAAAAATTCAGGCAACATACAGAGTTAATGTTTTCTGGTCCACTCCGAAGGCTTGGTGAAGAAGCCAAAGTCAGTTTTTTACTGATATGGGTAGGTGAAAAGGGAAGAGACATTCGGAATACTTGGACTTTGTCAGATGAAGAAGGGAAGAGGTTACAAACCTTCTATGACAAATTTGAAGCTTATGTCACCCCAAAAAGTAATGAAGTTTTCGCCCGCTACAAGTTCCAAGCTCGAGTTCAGGCTGAAGGTGAGCCTTTTGAAAACTTTGTCACCGATCTGAAGTTGTTAGTAAAAGACTGTTCATATCCAGAAGATGACAAAATGGTGCGTGATCGTATTGTGTTTGGTGTGCACAACCCAAATATACGTGAAAAACTCATTAATAAAGGAAATGAACTCACCCTGGATAGCGCCATTGAAATGGCCCAAACCTACGAGGTCTGCAAGCAACAACTGAAAACTATGGCCAGTCCACCTGAAGAAGTACATGTAGTTAGGAGGAAAACTTCTTATGGAAAATCCAGCAAAAGTAAGAAAAACCATCAAAACACAAGACCTAAAAAGGAATGCCCCAGGTGTGGTGGTCAACACAGCCCAGGTGGAACCTGTCCTGCGATGGGGAAAGAATGCTATAGATGTGGAAAAGCTAATCACTTTGCCAGCAAATGTAGGTCAAACCCACCAAAAGTTCATGCGGTTAATGAAAGTGCAACTGAAAGTGACACAGACAGCGACCAAGGTGAACACTTCTATATAGGTGAAATAAGTGCCAATTGCAAACAAGATGAAGTATTTGTCCCTGTAAAACTGTCCACTGGATCAAAAGCAAAAGCTGTCAGTTTCAAGCTGGATACGGGAGCACAAGTAAATGTTTTGCCATTGAAGCTTTACAGAAAATTAGGTCTTCCTGCTATACTCTTAAAGCCAACTTCCATCCGCCTGACAAGTTACAGTGGCAACCCGTTGAAAGTAGAAGGAAAGGTCTCTTTGCAAGGCCAGTACAAGGAAACAACAAAGACTCTGGATCTCTATGTTGTTCAGACATCAGCACCACCAGTGCTAGGTCTCAAGGCATGCACAGATATGGGTCTGATAAAAGTCATCCTCTCGGTGGACAAGGACAAGCCAACAAATTTCATGGAAGAATTTAAAGATGTCTTCAGTGGTCTTGGTATGTTTGAAGGAGAATACCATATTCATGTGGACCCAAACTACCAACCAGTTGTTCACCCCCCACGACGAATACCTGTTGCAATAAAGAATAAGGTTAAATTGGAGCTAGACCGTATGGAGAAATTAAATGTGATTGCCAAGGTTACCGAACCGACAGCTTGGGTCAACTCCATGGTTGTGGTCCAGAAAGCTAACTCAGATATTAGAATTTGCCTTGACCCAAAGGACCTAAACCAGGCCATAAGGCGACAACATTACAGAACCCGTACCTTACACGACATCCTGCCAAACCTCAAGGATGCAAAGTATTTTGGTACTTGTGATGCCAGAAGTGGCTATTGGACAATAAAACTTGATGAAGAAAGTGCAAAACTGACAACCTTCAACACAGCCTTTGGCAGGTATAAATTTCTACGCCTCCCATTTGGTTTGATTTCTTCCCAAGATATCTTCCAACAGAAAATTGATCAGGCGTATGAAGGGTTAGAAGGTGTAGAACCAATTGCTGATGATATTCTGATCTGGGGAAATAGCCTTGAGGAGTATGAGGCCAATCAAAGGAAAATGCTGCAGAGATCCAGGGAAAAAGGCATCAAGTTAAACAAGGAAAAGTGCAAATTTGGCTTAACTGAAGTCTCCTTCTTTGGACATGTGCTATCAAAAGATGGCCTGAAGGCTGACAAGAAAAAGGTGGAAGCAATCAAGAATATGCCAAGCCCTACAAACAAAGGTGAACTAGAATCAGTCTTGGGAATGCTCAACTACCTGTCGGCATTTGCCCCTATGCTCTCGGACATGACAGCCCCTTTGAGAGAACTAACAAGGAAGAACACAGTATTCAAATGGGACTGTAACACGGAGTCAATCTTCCAGAAGGTAAAAGATGTGATCACAGCTTCACCAGTACTTGCTTATTTTGACCCAGAAAAAGAGACCCACATTCAAGTGGACGCATCTAAAAATGGATTAGGAGCAACTCTAATGCAAGATGGCAAGCCTGTGGCTTTTGCGTCCAAATCCCTAACTGAGACACAAAAGGCCTATGCACAGATTGAGAAAGAACTGCTTGCAATCCTATTTGGCTGTGAAAAATTTCATGAATACCTCTATGGCAGAAAGGTGATAGTTGAATCAGACCACAAGCCACTAGAAGCCATCACAAAAAAGCCACTTGCTTCAGCTCCCCCTCGATTGCAGCGCATGCTATTACGACTACAAAAGTATGACATTACTGTCATCCACAGGCCAGGAAAAGAAATACCTGTCGCTGATGCTCTGTCACGTAAGCACATGAAAAGCACTGACAACCTAGGGGATGAGGACATTGAAGCGCAGGTCCATGCTGTTGTGCAAAATCTGCCAATCAGTGATAATCGACTTAATGAAGTCAAGTTAGAAACCAAGAAAGACAGACAGCTGCAAGTTTTAGCCAATGTCATAAATACAGGATGGCCAGATCACAAAGCCAACTGTCCTGCAGAAACCCTTGAATATTGGTCAGTGAGGGAAGAATTGTGCATCATTGATGGAATCATATTCAAGGGAGACAGGATACTGATGCCACAAGCCCTGCGAAAAACAATGTTGGATAAACTCCATATTGGTCACAAGGGCATTGAGAAGTGTAAACAGAGAGCCAGGACACTGTTCTATTGGCCCAAACTTAATTCTGACATATATAACATGATCACTAAATGCATCATATGTCAGATCCACAGGAAATCAAACACCAAGGAACCACTAAGACAACATGACATACCTTTAAATCCATGGGCAAAGATTGCAACTGATCTGTTCAGTTGGAATAATGACAACTATTTGGTTATAGTGGATTACTTAAGCAGATTCTTTGAAATGGAAAAACTGGGGTCTATCTCGAGCAAAGCTGTCATAACAAAGATGAAAAGAGTGTTTGCTACGCATGGGATTCCACAGCAAGTTATCTCAGACAACGGAACTCAGTACACTTCACAAGAATTCCAGAGCTTTGCAGAGGACTATGGATTTATCCACACGACAATTAGTGCAAAACATCCTCAGTCAAATGGTCTAGCTGAAAAAACTGTTGGGATAGCTAAGGACCTGTTACAGAAATGTAAAGACAGTTCCCAAGATATAAACTTAGCCCTACTTGAATATCGTAACACACCTGTCGACCAGATAGAGGCACCCAGCGTTCTCCTCATGGGCCGAGAACTACGCTCCATTCTCCCAACACATAGTAATCACCTGAAACCCCGTTATGTGTCTCCACAACACATGAAGACACGACTGAGATTAAAACAGCAAAGGCAAAAGAGGTATTATGACCAAGGCTCTAAACCCCTGCCTAAGCTTGCCGTAGGAGAATACATCATGATGCAACAACCAAACAAACGCTGGAAACAAGCTGTTGTCAAAGCAGTCCACAGTGATCGTTCTTACATTGTCACAACAGAGGACGGGGCAGAATACAGGCGAAATAGAATCCAGTTACAGAAACTGCATCACTAAAAATGTGGAATACAGTTGAAATATAAATCAGTTCACAGAAACCTTATTACAAGAAACTTTCTGGGCAATACTGGAAGTTTTGTGTCTAAGTGGATACTTTGTATATATAATTCAACCTGATTACTAGATCTGTAGCTATTTGTGCATTTATTAAGCTAGGCAAATTACTATCACACCAATAAAAGGGCAGAATAATCCCTTGGGTGATAAAACAGAGAAAGGGCAGTCTACCCTGTTTCTCAGCATTGGAAAATGCATGTTAGTTCCTTGATAAAAAAAGAAATAGGGGAACATTTTAAACATATTAAATAATGCAGTGACACTTGATTTGTACTAACCCACTCTCTTGTAAGATCCACTCTACAATATTTGGTGCACCAGAATTAATACCAGAGAGGAGAAAATTCAAAGGCAAATATATCTTTCACAGGAAATGCTACATCTGTGAAAACAACTTTCCAACAAATGATTATCTCAGTGCATAAATTTAAAGTAATTGTAGAAGCTACTGATGTATTACATTTTATTGTGTACAGTAACAGCATTTCCTATGATGTCAGGAAGCTCTTATATCAAGATAAGAATAACATAATTTATCACTTTAAAGGAACACTACACAGATCTGACAAGCCATTAAATCCAGTCAACCTTTTCTAGCTACCATAACATCTCCAATAGAACCTATATGCTTATATTTTAAAGAATAATCTTGATAGACATTTATAAAGATAATTTTGTATTAATTAATTAAACAATTAAATTTTAATAAAAGAGGGGCATGTTATATATGTGTGTGCTCCACTATTTGTAATGTACCAACTATTACATATTGTACATACAATGTATATATAAGACTTTGTTATGTGAAATCTGGGAGTTTAGAATAAATGCTTGTAGTGTCAAGACCTATCTTGTTGTCTGTTCTTAAATGAATATTAACATTAATTCAGCTCCATAGAAACCCACCAAATAACACAGGCTGTATAAAAATTTGAAAAGTAACAGATCAATGTGGTTATATACATGTGTACAAGGACAAATTTGTTGAAATCTTGACCATATATGGACACTCCTGTCAAGCTTCATGTATTAATTAGATGAAACCAGGTGTTTTTGACCAGGCATAAGTCCAGGTACTGAAATGAACTAAGAACTGTGTGGACAAATATTTGAAAGGATAAAAAGGGTTTTCTAGTTCCCCTAACTAATTATGTCCTACAACGTGTCAACTTCCAAAACAAAAGCTTAATGTTCTGGCATGAACTTATGGGAAATAAAACACAAACACAGAATGGATAAATATTGAATTGCACATTCTACATAGTATATACAACAATCACTGGAAGTACTTTGCAAGACTGTGAAACAGACCTTATAATACATACAGATAGAGCATTGGTTTTGTATTGTTTTGTGGTCATTATTGATGCTGGATTGTCCATATTGTACAGAAATCATCAACTTAGCCATCAAAGATAGCTGGTTTGCAGATTGTCTGTTACATAAATAGAGATGCCTACAGATAGTGGTAAGCATAACATTCGTGGTGTGCACCGAAGCAGTTCTCAGCCAAATGTTTCTAAAGCATTAAAAAGAGATTTTAATCTGGTGTCACCTACATCACCAGAAAACCAAATCACTCTATCTAACTTCCGATCCCTGCTCCAGGAAGCCATTGGTCCAGTGACGGCAGATCTAAACCAAATGAAAGTATCCTTACAGTTCGCCTCCAACAAACTCAATGAAATTAAAGCTCTCTCAAAGAAAGTTGTTTCCTTGGAAAAAGAAAACGTTTTGCTTAAAGAAAACCTGGATAAAGCTGATAAGAGATGTGAAATGTTAGAGGAAAGACTTGTCTCAATGGAAACTTTTTCCAGGTGCAACAACATAAAATTTTTGAACATTAGATATGAGAATAATGAAAACTGTGAGCTACTCATACTAGAAAAATGCAAACAGCATGGCATTCCAGTAGAACTCAAAAGACATTGAGCGAGCTCACAGATTAGGAGACAAAACACAGAAAACCCCACCAATTATAGTAAAATTTCTGAGTTATAGGATAAAGCATAAAGTTCTGCAGACCAAAAGACAGTTTCAACAGCAAGGGATTGTTATAGTAGAGGACTTCCCGAGAGAAGTGGTGCAACACCATAAGATGTTTACACCGATATTGAAAGCAGTGCATAGTTCTCACTCACAACACAAAGCAAAGCTGCAAGTTGACAAGTTGTTATTAGACAGTAAACTCTACAGTGTCAGTGAAATCAACAAGATTCCTGAAGATCTGAGACCAGAAAACTTAACCACAATCACAAATGGAAACATGACAGCCTTTTTCACGAGGCATTCAAAATTGTCCAACCACTTTCCCTGCGAATTTTCGTGTGATGGCAAAACGTTTACTTCAGTTGAACAGTGTTTCATGTACAAGAAAGCGATATTGTTTGATGACTTGCAGAGTGCTTCAACCATAATGAAAAGCAATGACCCTGCGAATATCAAGTTTCTGGGGAAGGTCCCAACCTTAGAATCAAAGTTTGTTTGCACTGCTGTATATTGTAGTGACTTTAAGGTAATGTTTTCCTGAAGCTTCTGTTCAAGGTTTGTTACATCCACAACTGAAACATGCCTAGAATTGCATAATATTTCAAATACTGTTCAAAAATCACCAAACTTAAAGTGAATATAATTCTGTTATTACTAGGAGTTTAAGGTCACCTTATTGTGTGGCATTTACCTATGGTCAGTTATATATACATGCAAAAACTGAATGAAATTTCTGAAGTTATTTTCAGTATACTCCATGGAGAAAGAAAAAAGTAAACTGGACGTAACTTTTTTTATACATGGGAGTTTAAGGTCACCTTAAAGTAGGGTACACCTTCAAAACTAGTTACAACCACATGCCAAATTTGAATTGAATCCATCAAGCCATTTTTGAGATACTGTCCAGAAACAAAAACACTTGAACTCAATATAAGTATCTTACAAGTGGGAGTTTAAGGTCACCACTATACAGCACACCCTCACGAGCAGTTACATCCACACGCCAAATTTGAATTAAATCTGACAAGCCATTTTTGAGACACTGTCCGGAATACAAAGTGTGACAACGACAGACACCGACGCCACAAAATGAGATGACAAAGCAATCCCTATATGCTGCACAGCATAAATGCTGGTGACAATAAAATGGGCTCCTTTTACCTCAGGTAGAGTTGGGGTAATCACAGGAGGTTTTTGTACATCTGGCAGAGCAATAGTCCACATCTTATCAGCATCGTAAGGGTTGCCACAAGATGGCCCATACATCCGACCACACACATCATGTGGCTTAAGTATGACTGAACTGAGAACAGACAGAACCTCTCCCTGTTGAATACATACAGAAACAAGGCTAAGTCAGGAGGATTATTTTACTCTCAATTTACTCTCCATAGAAAAGGTCACTTGAGGGAAAACAAGGTAAGAAACACAATGAAAAGTGTTGGTATCTTGGGAACGGATTGTACAACAAAATTTCAACACAGATAAATACATACTAGAGGCCATGGTGTCAGTATCAATATCATTTTAATTTAATGACAGAAGAATATTCCAAATTTCTTTTTGAATTAGTAGAAATTTAAAGTTACTAGAATTTACCTTTACTTCTAGTCTGCTTCTAATAACAAGAGAAATTGTTTTTGATTAAATACACTTTTTAAATTTCAACTGAAACAAATTTTCAGTGAAAAAGTGGGTAAAATTAAATTGTTTTGAGTTTACTCGAAACTTATATTTTCACCATTAATATTCATTATTTGGACATTTATTCTGATACATTCTGCAATTGTTTTCATTTTGTCTGCTTGTGTCAGATTTATAACCAGTTTGAATATCATCTTTTTCTGTGACATGGTTACAATTTGTCAAATGAAGCATCATACACTGTGAAAGGATCCTATCAACTGATAAACAAAGTCAAATTATAGTTTCATATTTGTCTTAGAGTTTCAATAAGTATCGGTTATATGCCATATGGTATGTCACGACTTTGTAAAGAATAGGGTAATACAGAGCTGGAAATCGAAGACACATAATATGTTGAAGACTAAGTTTGAAAACAATTACCAAAAAGAAAAAAAAACAAGTACCAAAACAGATTCACAGAAATATTGTAACAGTTCATTTTAAGGTAAATGACCCTTTGTTGACTGTCCACAAGAGTAATAAGAATAAAGTAGAAAATATACATCAGTACAAGTAATATTTCCACTTACCCTAAATACACGAACAACTCCATGACACACACGGGAATCTTCTATTTTTAAATTAATGCACTCTTTTCCAACCAATGATGCAATTTCATCCTTGGTCCAGTTGACTTTAGAAATCTCCTGATGAAAAAAAACACCATTCAATACTACCATAAAATACTGATTACTTGGTAGTTGATGAACAACTCACTGTGAGATTTGCCACCCACTGTTTTTCACCCTCCCCTGTTAATATTGTACGCAACACAGAGAGCAATATTGACATAAAGTCTGTGACAGAGAAGAATTTGCTTCTTTTGCCTCCCATAAATTTCCAATTTTTTTAAGAAACCTTATATAATATATTAAATAAATTAAATAAAGCTTCTTTAGTGACAAATTTCAATTTTGTTACTTTGAATAAGTTTTGCATGTTCTACATAGTATTTCCTCATATTTTTAGATTAAATCAAATTTCCAGTTTGGCATGTAAATAATTTGTAAATTTAATTTACAGTGTTTTAACATATACATGTAATTTAATAAAAATAGCATCAGAGATGCCCATACCCCAGACAAGATTTTCCAACTCATGGTCACTACGACTAGGTCAAACGTCATGATGGTGCACACCTACACCCCCAACCAATGTCCCCACCAAGTATCAACTTCCTACACCTTAGAGTTTACGAGATATAGTCTGGACCAGATTTTATAGGTCAAGGTCACTACAGCAAGGTCAAAGGTCAAATCAAGGTCACAGCACGACGTTGTACACCTACACCCCCTAACCAATGTCCCTACCAAGTATCAACTTCCTACACCTTACGGTTTCCAAGATATAGCCCCGACAAGATTTTAATGGTCAAGGTCACTACGGCAAGGTCAAAGGTCACACCATGATATTACACACCTACAACCCCTAAGTAATGTCCCTGTCAAGTATCAACTTCCTACACCTTACGATTGTTGAGATATAGCCCCGGTCAAAATTTTCAAACTCAAGGTCACTGTGTCAAGGTCAAATCAAGGTCAGACCATGACGTTGCACACCTACGCCCCCTAACCTATGTCCCTACCAAGTATGAACTTCCTACACCTTACAGTATCTGAGATACCGCCCAGACAAACTTTTTCCCTCCGCCTGCCTGACCGCCTGCCCATCCAGATACCATGGGTAAAAACAAAGCCATGAGAGTTGACAAAGTACAGTGACTTACTGAGGGAAAAATAACTGTTAAATGACACTTGTTTGAGTCACAGATTGAAAATATGATAAACCACCATACTACCTCCACTTTACTATAAAAGCATTTCTCTATCTGATCAGTTTAGTTGCTGTTGATAAACACTTTACTGCATTTAAACAACTGCCTTAAAATCAATACTTTTCCAGAAATGAGCCCTCAAAAGTGTCATTAGAGCACAACCAGAAATCAACAGCCAATTGTCAATTCCTTATTTTTGTTTTGCATCAATTTTAGCACAATAGCATATATAACCTTTGCCCACAAATAAGGTCAATTTAAATAGAGTCACAATAACAAATTTCAGGTTCAGCTTTTTTTCCAAATGTAAAAATGGGTGATAATCCTGCAAAATGTGCCCAGGACTCAGTAAGTACTGTATAACCAGATCTGAAACTTTAGCACAAGAAAAAAAATGAAAAGTGCTCGATACCTTATTCTAAGAACATGCTGAAATCCCAATAGTTTCTGAGACAGTGATGAAACAACAACTTTGACCCCACTTTGACCTATAAGGGATGGAAAGAGGATGTCGAGGTAAAACTGAATGGCTTTCTAGACATCCTGTAAAAGGTTTCCTATAGCCTATAAAATACATTTTATGGCTCTCAATGCAATAGATAATGATATACCTGGGGATTAAGATGAACTTACACTTTCTGATTGGTCACAAATTGCTCACGTTTGGTACGACTGCTGCTCAAAGTAATCAGGTTGAGATTTTGATGTACGTTATACCACACCCCACTGCAGTAAATAGTTTTTACTGAGGAGCGATATATATGACCTTGACCAAGGTTAAATCTAAACCCATTGAAAAATTTTCCCACATCTAAGGGAATATAAGTGCCAACAAGAGGGTCAGAAATGCCCCAAAAGGTGGGTTGCGCAGGCAGCAATAAGGTTAGTGACTGCTATAATTAAATTTAGAAACAAGGAAAGAAATGTTAGGTCACCCAGTTAAGGTAAATGTGTTCGACGTGCCAAGAAATGTAAAACTTGTAATCTACGTTACATAATTGTATCTATGCTATCAACGGACAAACAAACAGATGGAATTACACCAATTTCAAAAGCAACTTGGCTATGATGGTGATCTATCTTCCTGACAAGTTTGAATTTGATTGGACAAAGCGTTTTCGAGTTAGAGTCCGGAAACGGAAATGTTGACGGACAGACAAACAGACAGAAATACACCAATTTCAAAAGCAACTTAGCTATGATGGTTATCTATCTCCCTGTCTAGTTTAAATTCGATTGGACAAAGTATTTTCTAGTTAAAGTCCAGAAATGGACATGTTGATGGACAGCCAAATGAACAGACAGAATAACACCAATTTCGAAAACAACTTAGCTATGATGGTGATCTATCTCCCTGTCAAGTTTGAATTTGATTGGACAAAGCATTTTCGAATTAGAGTCCGGAAACGGAAATGTTGATGGACAGACAAATTGAAAAAAAAAATGGACAAACGAAAGGATGGAATTACACCAATTTCGAAAGGAACCTAGCTATGATGGTGATCTATCTCCCTGTCAAGTTTGAATTTGATTGAACAAAGCGTTTTCGAGTTAGAGGTCAGAAACGAAAATGTGGACGGACAGACAGACGGACGTCAGACACATCAATCTAACAAAAACTGGTTGAAAGAAGCCACAAATAAGGGAGATGTCGAAGGAATACCATTATGCAGTGTCATGGAAATTCGACCCAAAAACAACTAAGGGTCCACTCAGGAACACTCAATTGCGAAAACTACTACATGTAATTAAAAGAGGTACCTGAATCAGCTTCACCATGACAACACAGATGTCGCATGACCAATTTATGTTAACGTTGTTCAACTTGTCTTTATTTCTGGCGTATGTTTTCACAATAGACTGGGCAAGACTTTGCACATCTATATCATGGATTTGATTATTTGACTGTTTATCTACTTCCTGCCAATAACTGGTTTCTGAAGTAACATTGCTTCTGAAAGATTGTTCCATTTTCAAAACATTTCCCTCTTTATCCTCAGAATAGACCTGACTTGACTTTATGTGTATTGACCCTGAAGGATGGTGGAACCTAAGCAGGTGTGCAGTTGATGTGTTTCCTGAGTCCCATAAAGGTGCTGCCCTCACAACATTTGCAGCAATGAATGCCAGCACAAACACAATAGATGACTTCATCATTCAGTCTGCAATGTTATAATCATAACAGCTGGGTCACAATCTCCAATATTTGATCTTTTCTCTGTAAAGTAAAAATAATCAACAAAAGAAGTGTAAAATGCATGAAATATTGAATGTAACATTATCATTTTATTCAGTGAAATGGATGTCAAGAGTGATAAAAATATGTTGCACATGGGGTAAAATGAAAATCCATTTAAATACATGCTAATCACTTTTAGAATCTTAAAGTAGTAAAAACTATTTGAAATAGTTTCAAAAAGAATTTGCATCTGAAGAAAATAAAAGAGACTATATTTGCATATGAAAAAAATTGAAAAATATTTGCAAAAAAAAAGGCTTGTAACTCAGTAAATATCACTTGTCAATCATATTTATGACCTAATTTATCTGATAACAATGTTGATTTTTGACATTTAGAAATGTGTGGGCAATCCCTCACACATGGTTGTCAAATTTAGAGGACTCCTCAAATCATATGAGAACCTGTCCTATACTTAGTTAATGAAAGGCAAAAAAGAAAGTTTTGTAGCCGATTATTTCTTATTTAGAGAGGGTATGCAAAACAGGAAAAGAAGGAGCTTTTACCATTTATTTCCAAGTCTTAATATTATTTTAAATGACGGCAATAACATTTTCAATCAAATAATGAAAGAACTCCTACAAAAGGATCAATGCATATTTTTTATGCGTTTTTTTAACTGTTAAGTAGTTGCTTATAAAGTTTCAATGTTTTCCAATAACTGGGCTGCAGCCTCAGTTGGAAGGTGAACAGAGTCCTAAAAGGATCTTGGTCTCCTCTTTTAATCAGTTCTGTTTTAAACTTTCTGCCCAGTAGGCAGATATAATCCTTACATTTTGTTTGAGATATTTGGGTACAATTAGTTCTCTTTTTTATTTTTTATTACCTTTATACACACTATGGTCTTTTTTCTGTCTACACTGTTAGGTCATTTCTGAAATTTGATGTCCATTTTAATGTGTTAGTGCAGTGCTTGGCAGTGCATTATTTAAATGATAATTGTGGTTGTGTAAATTCATAATATAAATCAAAATAAATTCACGTTAAAACAGTTAAAACAAGCACAATTATGGTTTTGTTTCCTAGTTAGGACAAGGAGCAGTATAGGTCATATGCATGTTTTTGAGTTTATCAGACGTTTCAATGATGGGATGTATATTGCTAGAAATTGTAGCACATTTTATTTTAAAGCAATTTTAAAATGTAGTACTCAAATGAGGAGTTTGGGAGACAATAGGAATTTTGAAAACATCTATAGATACATCACATTTGAGCAAAAGTAGGGGGTTAAACTGTCTTTCAAAAAATGGTTGAAACATTTCAAAACTTGAATTAAACCTTCTCAATTCCATTTTTCATATATTAATGTTTTCAATTGTCATAACTATAGGCTCATTCTTTGATGACATTTTAATAATATATATTTTGGAATGGATAGTGGTGGTGGATTAAGTCATGCCCATGTACCTATTTGCACCCACCCTCAATTTTTTCAAGATTTATACTTTTTGATTGAAAACATATTTACCATTTCATAGATATTGATGATAGTCATAAAATACACACTAGTAACTTATTGTGTGATTGTCTTTAATTAATTTAAGGGTGGGCATTAATAGGTACACGGGCGTGAATTTGTCAACCACCACTATGCAGTCATATGGAAACAAAGACTTCATGGATTAAAGTTTGCAGTGTTATTTGTTATATTTTTTGCTTGTCATGATATTCATCATCATTGTCTGTTTATGTTTTGTCATGTCAAAAATCCATTATGCTCACCAGTGAATATCGTCACCCAGTCAATTTCATCATCTGTATTTCATGACAATATTAAACATTTTTATGGATAACTATCATCGCTGAATTATAGAGTAATATGAAAAACTGTGGTTACATGTGTTTAAACAAAAAATTGCTGGTCTTTGAGAGTTTAAATGGCAGGTAACAAAATTAACTTGGTATTGTAATTCTCTGGTTTGAGTAGGATCTTCACCTGTCCTTTTCTCAACATCTGTATCCGTGTCCATCATTGGATCTACCTGTAATACCCTAGATAATTTGGTATAAAATAGTGCAATCATCCCTGCCTGTAATAAGGAAGTAAAAAAATGGCTCTTCATTATGGACACAGTTACACTGTGTTATACCAAAATGGACCTGTTTCTAACTGAATGGCCCCTTCCATGAACTATGCCACACTCTGCCCTCTTACTGAACCCTGATAGGCCTCAGAAACAAAGCTATTCATAGGAATTCAGGAGGGTTGGGTCAATTTCTTTTACTTTTGAAGTATTTGATCTTCAACTAAATAGATGTTTTGTGATATACTTCATCGTCAAGCAACATTTCTGATTTTCTGTTCATAAAACAGTGTAAGGACATCACTTGGAAATCCATTTAGCAATGTATAAAATTGCCATAAAAGCTATGTTTTAAAGTGTGATAAGGGATTAAATGGGTGATAAATGTAAGTATTATACATTGTTTAAATAATTGAAAATGTGAATATATCAAAAACACATACACTGTGGGTCATCACTATAACAGTGGAAGGAAAATAGGAATAAAACTTATTGTCGTGAGCCGTGATTCAACACTTTTAGGCGAGTCCCACGAATCAGGGAAGTTTAAAGATCAGTGAAGTGTTTCCATATCCTAAGCGGACTATGAGCGATTCCCCCCCCCCCCCCCTCCCCCCTTTAATGTTGTCAATCAAAGTAAAAAATTCTAATAGGGTCTTTAATGTTTTAATCCCAATCATTAGTTCTTTTAATGCTACGAATCACGTCCATCAAAGAAAATATGAAAGGATCACTAATTTGTTTCAGCTTTCTAACTGTAGAACAATTGGATGGCAATTGGTCTGGTTGTTACTTGTTACTCCAATTGGAGATTGTAAAGATGAGAAAATTTACAGTTTCATGAAATCCAGGGATAGTAACACCGGATATGTGATACAAAAATTTCAAGAGATTCTTTACAGGAGGCTTGTGAAAAAACAAGTAACTTGAGAAAACTGACTGTCTTTTCTACATTGATGATTGATGACACCTTTATTCAAGATTCAGAGAGAAGAGCGTATACAGCTCTGATGCATTTGGGGGGATCCAGCGATGACAGATCAGACACAGCAGACAACCTTGATGCTGATGATGTGGAGCCAGAGAGGACATAGGATACAGCTGACGTGCATTCGGGCTGATCCAGGGATGACCTTGAGGCTCCACCTGAGTCCCACACATTCATCATTGATCCATCAGAGGAGGAACCAGCCATTGACTACAGCTTACCTGTGGATTTTAACTGTGGATGGTTCCTTTGTCCTTTCCTATGAAAGAGTGAGACTGGTACTGAGTGTGGTAAAGTGAAACTCACTGATATTTTTGGGTATACTTACACTGTCAAATCAAAATATGCACATTCAACAGAGTGGCAGTGTACCATCAGAAACAAGAAGGTTAAATACAAGGCCATAGTTAAAAAAATGGTAACACTTTTGCAGAAGGCCCACAGTCACACGACACACCCAACCTCCAGGTGGTGGCATGTCAAAGGCAAAAAGTTGTTCAAAGGTAAAGGAGGTAGCCAAAGGCAATGTTTTCAAATCAGTTGGGCATTGTAGCATTGTCAGAATCTCATCAAGAAATATTATTACAAAAGCAAGTGAACCTTGAATGTGTAGCTAACAGGTACCATCAAAAATTCTGGCCACAGGATCATCTGGATCTCCAGTGTTCTCTGAATTATGACTACAGTCAGGGAGGTTTTTCCTGGAGTGGGCATAAAAGGTTGGACATTCCATTGGGTGAAAACAGTGTGGAAGAAGGTGCAAGAAATAGACTTGGTCAATGGGGACATGCATGATGAAGGTATCCATATCTTTTGAGGAAAATTAATGGCACTGCCATTTCTCACCTGTGAGTTTATTGTAATATCTGTTTTCTTGAACTTGGCCTCAGAGGCCAAAACTTATGATCTCAGATAAATCTGTTAATATAAAAAATAGCTACATGGATTAGAAGCTCGAGTTCAATGCTGCCTGAACGTTCCTGGTCCTGCTTCATGTAGCCACATTTGAGAGGTTGCTCGGAAGATTGAACATACATGAAGAGCAATTTCAGATTCAGCAAGGGAATAGTCAAATCCTGTCGGCAATTACTCAGAAATTCAGTTTCTATGACTTTGAGATATTTCTATGTGTTTCATTTGTTTCTATGCCCATTGATTTTTGTCTGTTCATTATTTTGTCTATTAAAGGTGCTTGTTTCGTAAAATATTCAAATGAATGTGCATGTTCTATCAATAAACTATCCAGACCAAAGTATCCAATAAATCATGGAAACCATCATTACATGGGGGTCACGTTAGCGAATGGGATAGGTATCAGGAAAACTCCCCCCATTTCCAACTCATCCCATATTTTCTGAAGACATCTCACCCCATGTCAAATCTCACCCCATGTGAAATTTAACCGCTTATTGTTTTACATGTTTGGTACTAGTGGTGGTGGACCAATTCATGCCCGGGTACCAATTCACACCCACCCCTAAATTTATCCAAAATAATCACAGTTAAACAATAAACTAGAGGAATGTTTTTGCTAACAAAAGCGAAGCATCCCTGAAAGTTTAAAATGTTTTGTGGTTTTAATTAGTATGCTCTAAAGCTAAGCATGCACAAAGCTGTGCCATATGCTTTCCCAATACCTCTTAATACATTCTGCAGCTATATAAGCAACGATGAAGGAGATATAAGGCAAAAACTCCAAAGCAGCTATTTATGACCCAAGTTTGGCCCATAAGGGAGGGGGGGGGGGTCTGGGGTAAAACTGATCGGCTATTTAGACTCTCCACATATGACTTCCCAATACCTCTTAATACATTCTGAAGGTATAAAAGTAACAATAAAGGAGATATAAGGCAAAACTCCAAAGCAACTATTTTATGACCCCAGTTTGACCCATAAGGGGGGGTCAGGGGATAAAACTGACCGGCTATTTAGATTCTCCACATATGCTATCCCAGTACCTCTTAATACATTCTGAAGCTATAAAAGCAACAATAAAGGAGATATAAGGCAAAAACTCAAAATCAGCTATTTTACCACCCCAGTTTGACCCATAAGGGGGGCCGTGGGGTGAGAATGTCTCGAAAGCATGGGATATCCATAGCGAACATTATTCTACCGTGACATTTAAAACCATAAGCAATTAACAGGGGGATATACTGCTCAGCCAGTGAAGTTTGTCACCCCAGTGAAGTTCGTCACCTGCATTTTATGACAATATTAAAGAGTTTTTACTGTCAAGTTATGGCATATATGTATACCTTGGTGTTAAAAGAAGCTATTCCATTTATTTAAATGTGAATATTGCCTGTCCTTAATCGTTTTTACGGCAGGTGACGAACTTCACTTGGGTGACGAAATTCACTGGCCAACCAGTACTGCTCAGCTACCCAAGTTCGTCGCCTACCCAAGTTCGTCACCTACATTTTTAGACAATATTTTAAATGGAGTGGTTATTTACCCAACGGCTGTGTACGCTAGCTGTGATATTGGTCTAGCGTACCCAACGGCTGTGTATACAAGATTTATATCATCGCTAGCGTACCCAACGGCTATGTACACAAGATCAGTGCTAGTGTACACATATTTTAATCATTTCTTCCTTAAATTAACTTTGTTAAAATGTAACAATAAGCTGAATAAGTCTAATTCAGAGAGTGCTCCTTGGCCCATTTCTGACTACTCAAAAAAATTCCTTAAAAACTAATTACTTCACAATGCCTTGGATACAGACCTGTTGAGTACGCTATGAAGGGTACTGATATCGAGTGCACAACCATTAAGTGTAGTGTTGGTATCAAATAATAATATGTATACCGATATCAAACCATATTTTTGCTTCTGTATCGATCGATATTGAAATATCGGGTCATGGGTGTTTTCCGAGAAAGAGCTTCCAAACCCTTTCACGAGTTTTAGAAGTTTCCCGAAACGTAAACAAATATGGTACTTTTATATTTTATTTACATGGAAAACAGCTTAATTGCATCTATTTAGTAGTATGTTACGATATTGATATTGTACCCTACATTATCGATATCAGTATATTTAGCATGGATCGATAAATATTTCAATATCGATAAACAATACCAGCACTAATTGAGTGCATACTACCTTGGGTAATGAAAAATTGGGCAGGCTGTGAAAAATTTGGAGTTGTTGGGTACACAGCGATATAGATCTTGTGTGCACAACCACTGGGTACACTAGACCAATATCACAACTGCTGGGTACGCTAGCAGTGATATGGATCTTGTGTACACAGCCACTGGGTATGCCAGCAATGATACTGATCTTGGGTGCAAAACCATTGGGAACACAGAGTTTACTGCCTTGGGTACAGGGTAGTTGGGTATGCCAGTACCTTAAACAGCTTTTGGTTACACTAACAAAAGAAAATATCAATGACGTTAATCTAGCGTACATAACCATTGGGAAATTAGAAATTAGTGCTTTAACTGGATGCAGGAGAGTTGCATATGCCATTAGTGTACATACACAGCCATTGGGTATGCTAGCAGTGATATAGATCTTGTGTACATAACCGTTGGGTAGGCTAGACCGATATCACAGTTAGAGTACACAACCGTTGGGTACACTAGCAGTGAAATACATCTTGTGTACACAACAGTTGGGTACACTAACAATGCTATTGATGTAGGGTGCACAACCATTGGGAACAAAGGGTTCACTGCTTTGATTGCAGGATAGTTGGGTATGCCGTTAGTGTACATACACAGCTGTTGGGTATGCTAGCAGTGATATGGGTCTTCCATACACAGTCTTTGGGTAAGCTAGACCCATATCACTGCTAACGTACACAACCGTTGGGTAGGGTAGCAGTGAAATAGATCTTGCATACACAACTGTTGGGTATGCTAAGAAAGCTATTGACCTAGGGTGCACAACCATTGGGAACATAGGGTTCACTGCCTTGAGTGCAGGGTAGTTGGGTATGCCAGTAGTGTATGTATACAGCCATTGGGTAGGCTAGCTGCGATATAAATCTTGCGTACACAACCGTTGGGTATGCTAGACCAATATCACTGCTAGCATTCACAACCGTTGGGTACGCTAGCAGTGAAATAGATCTTACATACACAACCATTGGGTACACTAGACTGAGACTGATATACCTGCTAGCGCACAGAACCGTTGGGAACGCTAGCAGTGTAATACATCTTGCGTACCCAACCATTGGCTACACTAGCAGTGAAACTGATCTAGTGTACACAGCCATTGGGAACATAGGGTTCAGTGCCTTGGGTGCAGGGTAGTTGGGTATGCCAGTAGTGTATATACACAGCTGTTGGGCAAACTAGCACTGATCTCAATCTTGCATACACAGCCATTGGGTACGATAGACCGATATCCCTGTTAGCTTACCCAACCATGGGCTATGCTAGCAGTGAAACTGATCTAGTGTACACAGCCTTTGGGAACATAGGGTTCAATGCCTGGGGTGCAGGGTAGTTGGGTATGCCAGTAGTGTATCTACACAGCCATTGGGCACACTAGCACTGATATAAATCTTGGGTACACAGCCGTTGGGTACGCTAGACTGATATCTCTGTTAGCGTACCCAACCGTTGGGTACGCTAGCAGTGATATAAATCTTGCGTACCCAACCGTTGGGTACGCTAGCAGTCAAATAGATCTTGCGTACACAACCGTTGGGTACGCTAGCAGTGAATCTGATCTAGCGTACACAGCCGTTGGGTAAATATCCTCTACCTTATTTAAACCTATTAGCAATTGGCTTTCTTGGTAGAGTAATACCTCAGCATTATAAGCACTTGTTCTGCTTGTTTCAGTACCAATATTGCTTGTCCTTGTTAGTTTTTAAGGCAGGTGACGAACATGGGTAGGCGACGAACTTGGGTAGCTGAGCAGTAGGGTTCACCAGCGGTTAGATGATCACTTATTTATTCATATATTAAAACAAGTGGGGTGTTGGATCCCTGAGCCGCTGCTATATCTTTTTACTGTTATGGTAGATTGCTGTTCGCTATGTCCCTTTCGCTAACGTACCCCCCCCCCCCCCCCCCCCCCCCCGTACATCCTGAAAAACGGGGGCGAATTATGTTAAGAGGCGAACTGTTTCGAAATCGTCCAGTAGACAATAGAAGGCCCACATTAAAGACAAAGGAGGAAGACTAATGTATCAAACCTTTTAGAAATGACAGTTAATTGCAGTGGTTATTAAATAACCTGACAGGTTTTAATTACACATACGTATGACTCAAACTTTGAGTCAAACTTCCCCGTGGGGTGTTTTTGTTTATTAAGGAAGTAGTGGTACTGGTACGTACTAAATAAAATAATTTGGAAAATACTAGGCCCGAATTTAAATACAGACAAAAATTTTCGTTTTAAGGGTAACCCTTTCTAATTTACTATTTATCTCAGATAAAAGAATTATCATGTGGCTAGCCGACTTCTCATAATAATATTTTAAATGGTAATTTTCCATTTAATTCCTGCATATAATAACTTGGACCTAATAACTTGTTCATTGAGGATGTTGTTTCATTGTATCTGTTCATAATATGGTTACATATTATGATCTTTTGCATTTCCACTTAGATATCCATTATTATATGTCATATGATAGGATATTTCAATTTCAATAATCTGATGAATTCTTGGTAAAAAATTTAAACAAATTAAATATTTGTGAAGTGACATTCTCTGTGTCTAATCATCTTATCCAGTCAAACCTTTTAAATATTATATTAAAAATAGTCATTGCAATAATAAAGAAACTCTCAACTAAAATCAAAATTCTTATTCTGTTACCTGTCTTTCAAAATATACATCTTTTGAATGTAGTTTGAAAAAAAATACAACCAACCTAAATGTGTACAACTTCACCACACTGCTGCCCACAGTATAATTACTTTTCAACTTTGAGCACAAAAGAGTGGACCTAGCTAGACACTTCCTATTGTGCGGTCCAGTCAGTAATTAGTTTTAGTCACAGATCTATGAGTGAGTACAGCTAGAAGTACTGATAAGATAAATATGTGAACCCCATGACACCACAGAGCTATTGTGTTCTCAGAGCAATAAAATGTTGTAATTGAAGAGGGACTATCGCACATAGATTTTATAAATATGTATGTATTCATTTCATACTAATAATTGAAGTAAATATTATTCTAATTCTCTTTTCTAATAGCACTTTTATAGCACCTAATCTCTGTCTAATGACAGATTCAAGGTGCATAACACCAAAAACATTGTTCAATATTCATAAGCCAGAAACATTACAGGGGTCAGCACTGCAGAAGGAGAAAGAGAAGAATGGAAAAATTAGGGTGGATATGCTTTTCTAAAGAGGTAAGACTTCAACCTTGACCTGAAGGAGGCAAGTGAATTTGCAGAGTGGACCACGTCAGGGAGGCCGTTCCAAATCAGAAGTGAGTCATATGCAAAACTGAGGCCAAAATGCTTTTGAGACTTGAAAACTGAAGCAAAGTGAGGGACCTCAAGAAACATGCCATCAGGTTGACTGTGACCATTTGATGTTATATTTAAACCCACGACCAAATAGCCAAGAGACTTGGAGGATAAACAAGGCCAAAAGTGTTTTGGTCCCTACCTCGATCGCAAAGCCATCAGAGACACGAGTAGTGCACTAGAATTTACGAAAGTCTGGGGACACAAAGAAATTCCAACCCAGACACATTCCACAGCTGGTGTAGAACTCAGGCGGTCACCCATCCAAGTACTAACGTAGCCCATTGCTGCTTAACTTTGGTGAGCAGACAAATACTCATCATGCAGCATCACAATTCATGAAAGTCCTGAGACAAAAAAAAAATGATCTGTAGAAGCGGGAGCTCTATTGAGGCCTCATGCTTAAAAAGCAGGTACCCAGATAGCATGCTGACGTTGGGCCAACGTCAGGCCAACGTCGGCACATCCGTCGGCCCGACGATGGCTGCCGACGTTGGCCCAACGGCTTTTTGACCGGCGGCCCGACGTTGGCCCAACGTCAGCAAGCCACCAAAAAAAAATTACTCATTGTATGGCATCGACCAATCAGATTGTCCATTTATAATGAGAATGTTATTTTTATTTCTAAAATTATGAAATAGTTGGTTAAAATTTGTGGGCTCACTGAAATATGATTTTTAGACATACCATAATAAATAATTTTTTACTAAGTTTCACAAAATCCCTTATTATTGCTCGCCACCATCTTGAATTAAAATCCACCGTTGGCCCAATGTCGGCCCAACGTCGGCAAAATGTAGAGATATATAACCAGAGTTGTGGTTGGCAGTCAGCCGTTGGCCCAACGTCGGCCCAACGTCGGCAAAATCTGCCGACCTTGCGACCAACAGCCAACGTCGGTCCGACGGCGGCATGCTATCTGGGTATTGCATGAAATACTTTCCACAAAATACATACAATATCCTCTATTATAAAGACCAGGAGTGCATAGTAAACGAAAATACTTCTGTACACATACAAACAGCGGGCTCATATAGAATAACAAATGCCCACTAAAACTGGAAGTGCTGTTTTGAATTTTTCACTTGTATGTTGTATTTAATTTTGAATTTAATCATTGAATTATTTTGAGTTTAATTATTGTGCTTAAATTTTGAATTTCTTGATTGTATGTATGTAGTTATCTAAATTAAATGGTTAATTTTCCGATCATGCATTCAAAACAAAAATCCAATATGACGGATTCCTTCTTTGTGTCACCTCATTAAAACAAAGGTATAATTCTTTTAACCAGGTAGGCCAGTCTTTATAATAGTAAAAAATACCTCATGCTCGGGCAAAATTCTTTCATGATGCCTGATGGTGCTCGGGCATTATTTAAGGCACACTGAAAATTATTAATTTGTCAAAATGGTACCTAAAACAACAAGTTTCCTAAATGACAAATTTAAATGCCATTTTCTTGTTGAATTACAGTCAAATGTTGATAATTTATAGGTCATATTAATTGAAAACTTATGACAAGAAAATTAGTGCACTTAAAATTAATTTCATAAGAATGTCACCAATAACAGATGCCTAAAATAACAAATTAATTGGACTATCAGGGTTATTTTCTTGTCATAAGTTTGTCAGTTAATTTTTCCTACAAGAAAATGACTAATTTAAATTTGTCAATTAGGAAGTTTGTTGTTTAAGGCATCATTTTGACAAATAAATGACAAATTAATATTTGTCAGAGGTTTTCAGTGCAGGCAGGTCCTCTTTTCTGCCTTTCTCTTTATCCCACTTCACTACACTAGTACTGGCACAGCTGGAAATGGATGGCTGATGTATGTCAGAGTGAATGCTGTTCTCCATGCTGTCTGTGTCTGAAGAGCCTCCGGATAAGTTGTGTGCAGTGCCTGCACTGGCACTGGATCCTCTCTGTGATGACTTGAACCTTGAGGATTTGTTGACCCCCTTCCTTCTTCTGTGTAACTTGAGACACTGAAACTTGTGTTGTATCCAGTGCAGTCTAATGGTCAGCTCCTTCAATAGCATATCCTTTTGGACTAAAACCATGTCTTGCAGGTTTGGACAGAGAGTTTGCATCTCCTGGCAAAGCTTTCCTAGAAGCTGTCCATCCTTGCCTTGTTCTTGAAGAGCTCATTGTCTTACCATACAGTTCTTTGTGGTCCTTCACAAAATCAACTATCGCCTCTTCATCAGGTTCAGCCAGGAAAATCTTTGTCATCTTGCCCTCCTTTCTACATGATAGAGAGGACAAGTGAATTGTTTCCCCTGCAGCCTCCGTCTCCATCTCACTCTCACTTTTTTGGTCTTTTGTCTTGTGCCTCTTTCTCTGTGGCCTATCAGTTTCATCCCGACTACAATGTGGCCTTTTCTCCCTCTATCTCTTCTTCCTCTCCCTCTGTAGCTTCTTGGCTTCCTTCCTCTCCCTCTGCTCTTATTGCACCTTCTCCACCCTCCTCATTTGGATGTCAGCAGCTGTTTCTTCCAACTCAGACTGTGTCTGTCTGTGGGTCTCTATATTCCTGGTTTTCTTTGTCTTCTTTGGAATCATCATAAAACACTTTACAGTATTGCCATGAAGCACCAAGTCTGATCTTAGTTGATTAGGAGAGGTCTTTTTCCTTTCAAGTAAGGTCGGTATTGTTCTACTGCTTGTCATGGAGTGAGGCTGCAATACATCAATAGGCCAGATGAGCAAGAGTTTCCCAACAAGACAGTAACACTATAGGATCTGACTACAAGTGACCAGGATAAGATGTAAAAAGATAAAGACAAGACGGTTTCCTGGTGGGCAGAGTCTTGGCTGGGATGAAGAGTTAGGGTGGATCAGTGAAATATCAATCATGTTTGATATTTAGCTAACTCATCATGTAAACCAGGAAACTCCTAGTTGCCCCACCCTACACTGTAAACAATGCAAATAAACCACAGAGTCCAGAAGGCTTGGATCCCGTCGAACACCCTACTAGATACAAAAGGGCTGTACATTATTAAGGTATGTAAGAACCAATGCCATTTATCTCTTGCTTGTAAACTATTTATTGCCTTTTTCAGTCTCGCTTTAATGAAATAACTCTCAGTGTATTTTAAATAATTTTATTAACTGATGTTTACAAATGTCTATTATCTTAGATACAAAAGGGCTGTACATCATTAAGGTATATAAGAAATAATGCTGTTTATTTATTTATTTTTTGTGAACAAATTTATCAGATTTTTTTCTTTTTCAGCCTCACTGTTGCATCAGTAGAGGGGTCTATGACATCTTTGTCTGTAAAATCTGTGATAGTGCTGGATTTCTTGACAGAGTCATTTTGTACCTAAAAATAGACATGTGAAAATGGATTTACGTAAATTTGACATCTGATTTAGTTTCCAGGAGTATATATATTTTCATTCTTATGTTTTTTGACTAATTTGTATCACAATCATGATCTCAGTGCAAATCTGTATGCATCATTGCCATTCGGAAGGTTTGCCTTCACGATGGTCAAAGTTTTAGATAAAAGAAATATATAGTCTACTGGGCTACTGCTTTGTGGTATAAGCAGTCAGGTGATAATTTATCTTTTTTCATTATTTTAAAAATTACAAAGTCTAAAATAATATATATTCATATTGTATACATTGTTTATATATTTCAAAAGTTTCATTTTGTCATGTTTTAATTGATGACAGCAATGAGAGATCTGATAAGATGTGACTGTAGGCCTATTAAAAGACATAGAATCATCTGATTAATTATATCCTGATTTATGTTGTATACCTCTGTTTATGAAGGGTCATTTTAATTGATATCGGCCAATCAGATTCACAAATATTTAATCATGGAGTATCACCATAGCTGATAGAGATGAAAAATCATAAGCAACCTTTTTAAGAGGTGTATATCTTGGACAATGGTGGTCAATCATTGGATCATTATCCGCTCGATTATAGGCAACAAGGAAAGCCCATCTCCTCATATCACTAGCATTCTTGGCACTACGATGGAGAACATTGCAGTGAAAAAATAAGGCATCACCTGAAATGTTACAGTTACAGAATATTTGAGTTACTGTTTTAGGATTTATTGCACTAAACTACGCCTATATACATTATTAGGACAAACTCATTTAATACACTTTAATAAAACTAATAATGCATCAACCCCCGAGGATCCCAACACAGGAAAACAGCAATATGGGGCAAATTTTTCAATTCTTTTTTTTTCTAATGTGCACATATCTATTTTTCAAAAGCCACAGTAAAATTGGAGCTAACATCATGCAATTTCCAACGAGCTTGGGGAAAAAGTGGTCAAGATATCATATGTAAGGGGAAAGCCCTAAAACAACTGATTGATCTATAGCCAGAGTGAAAATGACAGCACAGATTCTTAGGTGGAAGAATAACAACATGATCATAATTCGTTCCTCCATCACTTTAGGATAAGCCAATGAGAGCCATAAAATTGTTATTTGCAAATGGGCATCTGTTGTAGAAACATCTGGTAACTGTAATGGTCGAAGTTTTAGGCCCTTTTCATGAGCCAGAGAGGATCTTTGTGAGAACACAGGGACAGGAATATCAGATGAAGGTCATCTGATCTCTTACAAACAACCAACTGTTAAAATACTCGATTTTATGAACATAATTCAATTAATCGAATTCACACGTTACATGTTTTGCAGATGACGACTGTTTTATGCGTTGTTTCATATCAGGTTGTTAGTTTGCTTGCCATAATTAATCTAGCTACAGTACAAAATTAATTGAGAGTCATTCTTGGAGGAAAATTAAAGCTGGCTGTTGACATCCCTTTTTAAAAACTAGGGAAATATTGGTGCTCATGATCTTTGAACCCATTTGAACATGGAGGTTAATGAAAACCCAAGTTATCATTTGCCAAATCTCAGGCTTGGAAATGAACTACTGGGTCCTGCTCTTGATGACTTCTCATAAACACACAAAATAAATGCCACTTATCACTGATATTACTTTGGCTAGAATTATTTCAAGGAGTTGAAGTATTATGGAAATGAAGTTAAATATAGTGATTTCTAAGTATCAATAGACACGCAAAATTAACCATAATAAATGCAGTTCATGAGTGATAAATCCCCGTCTGTTCTTTAACTTTTGGAAATTTTTTATGTATTTGAGACTTTGTTTCAACATTTTGTCCCAATACAAAGTTAGTAAAAATTAGTAAAACTACAATTGGTAAAAATGCCACATGCATTAATTTACACAATAAGTACCTGGATTCATTTCTGCATATGAGAAAGGAAATTCTTCTTTTTGTGATATCCAGTCAACCCTCTCTTGATTAGCAACTGCCTGGCCATGAACTAAATCATGCTGAATTCTGCCACACCTGTGACTTCCCAGTAGTAACTAACAGTAGAGGTGGTAGAAATGGTAAATATTTATACCAATTTAAGAAGTGTGCCAGTACGTAGAAGAAATGCAAGTTTTGCAATAGATAGCAGCCCTGAATGCATAGGATTGGAGCTCAACATGGTATCTACTACACCAGGAAGACACCAACATGTTCAATAAAAATACTCAAATAAAACTAACCGAACCCAGTTGTGGCAAGTAACTATTTCTGGCATCTATATGTGCAAACATTTTAGTAATTAGAGTTCAGGGGCCGGTTTCATGAAGCCTCCTTAAGATAAAGGCCACCTTAAATTCTAGGATTTCCTTGATTTTCTCCCTCCTTTAAATATTTTAGTGTCACGATGCCTCCTTCCTTAAAGGAGACCTTGAAAACTCCCTTGAATTTCAAGGAAGCTAAGGACCTACCTTAGATTTAAGGAAGTGTCCTTCAAGGAATGTTTATTAACTTTAATGAACATTTTAAGGTGAATCCACCTCAATATATAGAACTTGAAACATTATTGTCAAACCTACATCCACAAACAATGTTTTGCTGTTTATTTCATATAATTTGGTTGTTTAATTCTTGAAAAATTGATGTTCAAATTTTTGAAGTGAGAAACATGTTCATAGAGTTTCCTTGAACATAAAGGGCCCCTCCCTTACTTTGGGTAAAAAATTGTCATGTGACCTACTGTAGTAATTTGCAAAATATACTCACAACCAATCTACATGTTACAAAATTTATTAAAATATAGTAATATATAGATTTACTGACTTTACTGATCTTTAACAGTGTTGCAATAAGGACAAATCCTCCATAAGGTAATTTAGGTACAAAATAAGTGCACAAGTACACATGTACTTACAGTGAAAGAAAAACATTGGTGTGGTTTTAGGTTTTGCAAACAACTCCGAAAAGAAATAAAAATGCAAATGATGTATCTGAAAATTAAAATGTACCTAATGTACCAAGATTAAAATAGTTAAAATGCTAAAATGCAATTTACTCTCTTAATATTTAAAATAAATTGTGTGAAGGTTATATAAGTAATGGAGGGGAAATTCCAAGCAGTGTGGTTATACAGGGAATCACCCTTCCTTTGTTTTAAGGAAAATCTTTGGTAAGGTGGAATAAAGGAGGCTTTGTGAAACAGGATTTAAGGGAAGCCTTGCCAAAAGTTAGAAATCACCCTTCCTTTACTTTAAGGAAGGAAAAACAAAGGAGGCTTCGTGAAACCGGCCCCTGATGTAGTATTTGCATTGTAAATTTACATTGAGAGCAATATCTCCTTTACTACAGGACTGAAGGTGCTATTTGATCTCTCCCGAATGCACAAGTACAGCCGAAAATGTCTAGTATTAGGCCATCCCCTTACTGAAAAATTGAGTCTTGTGGCGGCCATTTATCAGCACCTATACCTGGGGTTCTTTAGTCTGCCACTAAAACTAAATGACAGAGAACCACCTCTTTCGGTGCAGTTGGCAATTAGCATCAACAACAAAGTCACCCAAGCTACTATGTATCAGACTGTACATCAAATCAAATTCAGGGCCTCTGCATTACTGTCCTAATGAATTCCTAAAGCTTGTTAGCAACTGGATTACAGTGGCAGATAAATGTTGCAGTGCCATAGTGAGTAGAATAGATGACCACCTGTATTCAGATCACAAACAACCATGATTTTATCCAAAAATAAATTAAAGACTAATTATTTTCAGTCTTTTCTTCAAACCACCATAATGCCCCTGTTCCACCAAAGGACTAAGCCCCGATCCTGTCGGCGACCCTTAATCGTGGACAGTCGGTGAAAGAAAAAGTAAAATGGGCGGGAAAACTGAATCGGTATCGAAGTCTGGGATTAAGTACAGATCGGCCTCAGGAAGCCAGAGGAGGCCCCAGGTTGCCCCAGACAGTCCCCGACTGTTCTGGGACTAAGAATCGACTAAGTCGTTTCTCTGGTCGGTTTGAAACATGATCTTGTCGTAGACATACCGACTGGGTCCCAGGACGCCTCAGGCCTCCTGGGACTAAGCCCCGACTAACCCCGATTAAGTCCCGGCTTCCTCAGGCGTTCTGAGGACTCCTCAGTCTTCCCCAGACCAAGATTGCCGATTTTTGTTTTGCAATGGGACTAAGGGTCGCAGGAGGCCTGGGACTAATGCCCTTGTTCCACCAAAGGATTAAGCCCCGATCCTGTCGGCGACCCTTAATCGTGGGTAGTCTTGGAAAAAATGGAAAAAAAATTGACCAATGGGGTGGAAGACAGAATCGGTATGAAGGTCTGGGATTAACTACAGATCAGCCTCAGGACGCCCCAGGAGGCCCCAGACAGTCCCTAACTGGTCTGGGACTAAGAACAGACTAAGCCATTTTTCTGGTCGGTTTGAACCACGATCCTGTCGTAGACAAACTGACTGGGTCCCAGGATGCCTCAGGCCTCCTGGGACTAAGCCCTGACTAACCCAGGATTAAGTCCCGACCCCACAAGGTGTCCTGAGGCGTCCCCAGGCGTCCCCAGACCGAGATAGCCGATTTTTGCTTTGCAATGGGACTAAGGGTCGCAGGAAGCCTGGGACTAAGGTATAGAGGGTCTGGGACTAAGGGTCGGCGACTAAGGGTCGCAGGCGGCCTGGGACAACATAGGACTGTGTAAATTTGGTCTGAGGAGGCCTGAGGAAGCCTGGGACTGGACATTTTGTTTATGGCGGGGAAAAATAATCGGTTGGGGTCGGGAGAAATATCAAACATGTTTGATTTCTCACACGGCCTCAACCGACCACAACCGACCCTTACAGGAAGCCTGGGACTAAGCATATTTTTGAAACCGACCCTCAAAAACCCTTAATCGGGAGCCTTAGTCGTGTGGTGGAACACCCACATAAGGGTCTGGGACTAAGGGTCTCCAGGAGGCCTGGGACAATATAGGACTGTGTTAATTTGGTCTGAGGAGGCCTGAGGAAGCCTGGGACTGGACATTTTGTTTATGGCGGGAAAAAAGAATGTTTACTACAGGACTGAAGACATGTTTGATATTTCTCACGGCCCCAACCGACAACTACCGACCCATACAGAACACCTGGTACTAAGCAAATTTTTGAAACCGACTCCAAAAAACCCTTAATCGGGAGCCATAGTCATGTGGTGGAACACCCACGTAAGTATCTTTCCCCAAGTTTATTATGTTTTTCAGGTGTTCCCCTTTTCCCTGCTACTTTGTAGCTGCGCTAAACAGTCTTAGACAATCAGTGTTTTTAATAAAATATGCTGAAATTAAAAACTGGCAGTCCAAAACTAGGCAGAGATCACAACGCAGTAAGTGCCCAGAAAGGAGGGATGACTATGGTGGTGGGTATGCAAATCTGAACAGGTATGTCTTGAGTTGCCTCCTGAAACTAGATGATGTTTAGATGATGTTCAAAGCTATTTGTAACTATATATACAATATGCAAATCAAATCATAAAACGAACAAATAAATCTGTACAATAGAGCAGAACTCTGTTCAATTTGAATCTGTATAATTATCAGAAAAAAATAGTTCAACCTTGACAAAGTTTCTAGATAACACGATAAAAGCCTTCTGCATTGGCCTGGCATTTATATTTAACTTTTCACTGATCATACTCTAGGAGACTCCATATTTTTTTGTACCTGAAGACATCCATTTTCTTTGGTGCATTTCTCCAATGGTATGAATACAGTAAGAAGGTCAGGCTTTAAGATTCCGTTTTGGTACCAATATCTGCAAAGGAAAATTCATTAAGTTCAACTTATCTCAATCAAATTAGATAGTAAATAGGAACATTTCTGCTGATATATGTTATAAATGTAATTCAAAGGAGTTTCTATATTTCGTACAACATTCGATTGAGTGATTAAGAAAAATGATGATATACAGAGTATACCAGTATAATATTAAAAATAAACTATATAGACTTAAATCGCCATCTGACTCAATAAATGTTGTAAATATAACACCAAACATACTAGGTCAATTTATAGGCCCCCAAAATTTTATAATTAGCTTTTCCTGTGAAATAGACTCTGATATGAACTGTCGCTAAAAATCTGTACAGAGATTAAATGTCATTAAAGTATGCTAATATTACATCAGAATTTGGCAGTGTAAAATATAATACATGTATCTTCTTCGCTGTTAAGTTAGCTGGTCTTCGAGAAAACACTTTTGATTTGTTATGTGGGTGTTCCACCACACGACTAAGGCTCCCGATTAAGGGTTTTTGAGGGTCGGTTTCAAAAATATGCTTAGTCCCAGGCTTCCTGTAAGGGTCGGTTGTGGTCGGTTGAGGCCGTGTGAGAAATCAAACATGTTTGATATTTCTCCCGACCCCAACCGATTATTTTTTCCCGCCATAAACAAAATGTCCAGTCCCAGGCTTCCTCAGGCCTCCTCAGATCAAATTTACACAGTCCTATGTTGTCCCAGGCCGCCTGCGACCCTTAGTCGCCGACCCTTAGTCCCAGACCCTCTATACCTTAGTCCCAGGCTTCCTGCGACCCTTAGTCCCATTGCAAAGCAAAAATCGGCTATCTCGGTCTGGGGACGCCTGGGGACGCCTCAGGACACCTTGTGGGGTCGGGACTTAATCCTGGGTTAGTCGGGGCTTAGTCCCAGGAGGCCTGAGGCGTCCTGGGACCCAGTCGGTTTGTCTACGACAGGATCGTGGTTCAAACCGACCAGAAAAATGGCTTAGTCTGTTCTTAGTCCCAGACCAGTTAGGGACTGTCTGGGGCCTCCTGGGGCGTCCTGAGGCCGATCTGTAGTTAATCCCAGACCTTCATACCGATTCTGTCTTCCACCCCATTGGTCAATTTTTTTCCATTTTTTCCAAGACTACCCACGATTAAGGGTCGCCGACAGGATCGGGGCTTAATCCTTTGGTGGAACAAGGGCATTAGTCTACATCAGCTTTTTCAAAGAACCTGACCTGTGCTTATGTGTGTAGTAATCAGAAGGCATTAAGGATCGAATTCCAGCAGAGGCATAGTAGCTCATTCCATTGATTTACTTGAAGAGGAAAGATAATACTTTAGGAGATGCAATGCTTTCAGGTGTCTTTATCAGCTCTGACTTCCAACAACATTGAAGTCGTCATCACCCACTGTATGATCTACATAAGCCCTTCATTCATTTTACACTCTTTCATAAGGCATTTTGAACTGTTTGAAAACCTTTCCAGCTGCCATTATTTTCAAAGATGTCTTTGTTAATCCTTCTGTCTTTGACCCCTAATACTTAAATTATAAAGCATGTGGTGGACTGGCAGTGACTTTGTATTGAGATTTTGTCGTAGTAATGAGTGGGAGTCTCCTTGAAGATGTACATGGGTGGTGAAGACAGGCCTGTGGCTCCTTACTACAAATGATGAGGGGGGGGGGGGGCTATTGGTAAACTACAGGTTTATGAGCTGAATACTTGTAATGAATCACAAGGACTGTGGACTGGGCCATGCCACTCCACAAATTACAATGGTGAATGGCAAGGTTGCTACCACAAAGTGACGACTACTGGTTCTGCATGAAAAGGCTGTCACAGATATTCACTAAAGAATTAAGATACCAGTTAAGGTGAACTTTCGAGGAGGAAACTGTAAACTACACTTTTCATTACTTCAATTAATATTTTTATTTGAAACTTTACTTTTTGAAAACCACATGCAAAGCTGTTTGGCGGAAGGGTAGTAAATGTGAAGAGAAAGAGGTTGGGCCAGTCAGTAGTAGGAAACGAGTCTCAGAACACTAACAAGATCCAGAGACCGAACAAACCCAGGTGACATAAAAGTCCCAAGTGTCACAGGATACAAAGGAGTATAAGCAACCAGCTAGTGAAAAGATGATAGCAGTGAAAAAGGTTCTGCTGACAGAAGAGCAGGACGATGTCCTGGTGAAGTGGATCAGAGATCAGCCCAGCATTTAAAAAAATAAATCACTAAATTTCCCAGTAATTACCGATGCTTTAAATCTTGGCGATTTTGCTGTTATATGGCGAAGAAGCACCATACAAAAGTAGCTGTTACAACCAAAAATCTAAATCCAAAACAGTGACACATATTCTGATGAAGTGTTATTATTTTTTTCAGTTGCAAGCCTATTCCTCCGAGATAGCGGCTCTCCAGCCAACAGACTCACTGACTGAGGAAGAAGATCTGGGCCCAAGAATAGGAGCCAGAGGAGGTTATGATACCTAGGTCCAGTATCCAGACATTTGGGCCTTCCACAACCAGGAGTGCTACTGACGACAGTAAGCGAGAGTTCTGACACAGCAAGTGGTGTGTCCCAGCACTTTGACGGAGCACCAACCATCCTTGAAGGTCAGATCTGCCATTGAACCTAATGGAGCCACTTGATGAATAGTGTGATGTCAAACATCATTCTGTGATCTAACCTCAGGTTCAATACAAAACCTTTAAAATGATGCAGGCTGGCAATCCAGTGTAACATTCCATAACTGTAGAGGTGGAGTTTGGGTCCTGTGGGATAGCTGTTGCAAGACACCCAAATCTATTGACAGTTATCTCAAAGGGATTTTCCGCACTACCATCCTGGCATGAGTCAGTCAGTAGTTGAATATTTTCTGACCATTTTGCAAACTGTAGCCACGTTCCGAAGACAAAAATAAGAAAGTAAGGCATGTCTGTGTCATCCCCAAGTAGCAGATCATCTTTAAGAAAACCTGGACTCATCCGAAATGGCCATTTTCATGTTACAATCACCAAAGAGCTTTGTATCAGAGCAGGAACCAACGGTGCCAACATATAACAATAGGAACTAGTAGCTGACATTTATCAAGGCAAAGAGAATGATAAGTGGAACTCCTTGTAGTTGCAGTAAAGTGACCCTACATTAATTAACATACACGAACATCCACGAAGGAGTTGGTTTGTTTTTTGTCTGTCTGAAAAATAACTCAAAGAATTATGGATGTAAACAAATTCCATTCTAGTGACTTGAGGATTGGGAAATTTCCTCCCACCGGTCAGGTATCCTCAAATAATCCATGACTTCCTCTGCATACTCTGCCACAATGGCTTCACAGAATTGTCTAATCATTTTGGATATAGTGTTGGGGCTATACAGAAGTCATACATAGAAGGCATACCCAATTTCCACTGTGGGAAGATATCTTAATGTTATGGGAAGTGAGACTCGGCTGTTGATGACATTCCTGTAGAATGTGTTATTTTCCTTGATCTGGGGAGCCTGTCTCAGCAGCATCTCATGCAACATCTCTGGTTCCATCCTGATGAAATTTCAATACCCGGCAATATGTCATTCTGGCGTTTTGCTATCAGCCTGTCACAGTGATCATAGTTTAACCTTCGTGCAAGCCATTAGTTAACCAATAGCCTCTACCACCTCGGCATATTCCTCCTTCTTCTTACAATTTCTCTGGCATCTTCCGAATCTCTGTTGCTGCTCTGCTTGTAGTTCATTATGGTCTCAAACTCTATCTTTGTAGTTGTGTCATGTTGAACGTAATTGAATATGACCCAGAGTGTGAGATAGCAGCACACATATATACATATCCAGATTCAAGACATTGTGTTTTTATGAGCTGCTGAGATTCTTCAGTGCTGTCTTTGGCACATACACAATAGTTGTTGCTCCATCTCGATTGACTGCCAGTGTCTGTGGATTGCCTAGAACAAGGGAGGCTGCTAATAGTGATAAGGCTGTGGCAAATAAACTTACAAGTGCTGTCAATATATATTTGGGCTGAAAAATTATTGATGCCACAATTATTGATGGCATGATGGTCATACTTAACCCGTAATCCTGATGCCATTGGAACTTCCCACCAAATCTAGCTTCTTTCATCATTAGTTTAGTATGATAGTGGTACACTTCTTCCCCTCCCAGTAACTGTAAATAATTACAATAGCAGAAATACTAATACTAAAAATTATGTATATATGTGGAACCAGCATAAGTAGAATTCTGAACTAACCAGTACCTTTGTCAGAAAATGTCGTATTTTACAGGGTAAGCAACAACTTGAACAGAGTCTGCATTACTTTGCTTCTTTTCACAATTAATTACCTCCGCGAGTAGATTATGTTTTTGGGTGTGTTGGCTTAAGATAACGTTATCACTTACAAATATATTACTGTTAAGTAATTCTTGAAATATTAATTGACCTTTGTACATACTTGTTCAGTGGTAGTCACCATCTTCTCACATCAGGATACCATTCCAATGATGTCACTTCCTGGATGTTTCCATAGCAACATGCGGCATCCACTTCCTTCTCCATCGTCTATCTGGTGAAATAGATATCTATATTTTGTTTCTGTCTTCATTTTTAAAAAGATTTTTGTGCAATTTTGGTCTTGCAACGTGCTTAATGTAATTAACTGTCTGATGTGAAGCCAATGATTTTATATATACTCTTTACAGGTGACACTGCTCGAATGTCGGACTTATATTTTGATTCTCCTACATGTGAGATATATTAAGTAAACACCAAGCAGGAATTCAAGGTTTTTTTCTATGATTAATTTGATGTGTACAAGTTTAAACAGATTTTCACCAACTTAACTTGTAAATATTTGATTTTGTAGAAGAATGCGTAATGTAAAACTCTTCAGAGTATGGGAAATACACCAGTCAGGAAATGCCCTTCTATTTCCACAACTTGTGGGACACCCTTCACATAGTTTGTGATTTGTATTACCATATTAGGCTCTTTATCTGCCATGATGCAAATGTGGCACAAAATTTGATTTAGTCTAACTATGAAAGAGTACCACTCAATCCCATTGAGAATGTCACTTACTCGTGTATATTCATATTTCTTACTCTATATCATGGTACACGGGTGACATCAATTTGGGACAGTTTTATTCTGTTTTTACCGTTTTTTGCCACTTTTCAACATAAAAGTACAGTTTCATACTTATTAATAAACAGAACACCACCAATATTTCATTGTGTGGTAATCATTTTGTCTTTTTCTATGTTTGTACAAGCCAAAATTAGACAAAAACTGAATGTTGTACCCAAAACAAAGGGTCATTGATTTGGGACGCTTCTGGGACACCCCCAAATTACAATCCACTGAATTAAGACATGCACTTTCATTGGCCCCAAATTTTTGTAAATAGTAAACAGACATCAGTTACTTAACTTTTGTCATGTGTGAGCCGTAGGAGTTGTATAAAAGCCAGAACAGACATTTATTATAAAACTACTTTATGGGAGACAAGAATTTTGGCCATTATATTATAACAGTATGGTATAGTCAACTAGAGAAGCAACAGCCTTGTTTACAATAACTACAAATTAATTTTATGTGTCCAGATAGAAGATATGATACTAATGTTTTGTGGTCATTAATTTGGACTAACCTCATACTTTGATGATAAGACAAGGACATTTTCCATGTGGTGGATATGGGGAATGTGTATAATTTTCTTTTATATAAAATGTCACATATAAATGCTAAATGTACAGTACCAGTGGGATAAAATCATTGTTTATAAATGAGGTAATACTTCTAAAATTCATTTTTGTGCCGTCAAGTCAAACAAACAGTTTGTTATCCCTAAAGGGAAAAAGTGTCCCAAATTGATGACCTCCCAAATTAATGCCGCCCGTGTACTATTGTTTCCTCGTAGAACACAACAATGTCTTTATCACTGTCAGTGTACCACATCAGCTATGTGATGGTGACTTGTTACTAGGAGATAACTGTTAACATGCAATTCGAATGGTCAAGTTTGATCACATGAACTTAAATTAATGTAGCAGCAGTAAGTTTTTTTAAAATTGGCTTTAATGGGTTATCTATATTGATATCTGTTTTAAATGAACTCATTGGTGCCTTATAACTGATTGAGAATAATTCTAATTCCACTTTTATAGTGCCTAGTCTCTGTCAAAAGACAGACTCAAGGCGCATAACACCAAAAACATTGTTCAATATTCATAAGCCAGAGACAATGCAGGGTCAACACCATGGAGAGAGAAAGAAGAATGGAAAAAATTAGGCTGGATATGCTTTTCCAAAGAGGTAAGACTTCACAGCCTTGACCTGAAGGAGGCAAGTAAATTTGCAGAGGGGACCATGTCAGGGAGGTCGTTCCAAATCATAGGTGCTTCATACGCAAAACTGAGGCCAAAATGCTTTTGTCTTGAGTCTTGAAACTGAAGCAAAGTGGGGGACCTCAAGAAACATGCCATCAGATTGACTTTGACGAGTGTTATATGCACTATGTCTGGGTATCAGAATGGGTTCAATGTATATGGGGTTACCCCTGTGTAGAAACTAATATACAAGCATGGCAGTCTAAAAGATAGAGCAGTACTTAATCGGCAACCTTAGTATTGCTTTTCTGACAGGATTGATGTGTGAATACTTGGTGGTGTCCACAATTCTGTCAAGACTGTTCTGAACACACCGAAGTTTGCACAGATCCAGAGCAGAGAAACCTCTGAACAGAGAGTTACAGTAATCAAGACGTCCCTGACATGAGGAAGACAAGCCTTGCAGACCTTTAATGATATGGCAAGAGAAGGAAATATTGGAATTAAACCAGACACCAAGGTTCCTTACAGTATCTACTTGTGATGTAAAATTAGCAAGTATATTGAATGGGAAGGAGTGATTAAGTTTTTAATGCTGAGCCTTTGAGCCAAACACAATGAATTTATTCTTATCAGGATTAAACTTTAGTCTATTAGTAGACAGCCATCACTTAACATCATCTAGGCAGTGTGACAGCTTATCAAGGGCCAGGCCAACATTGTTATGTGTGAGATGCACATACAGTTGTCTATCATCCGCATAAAAATATAACTAATCCCAGAATGATTCTGTATAACTTTACCCAGAGGAGTAGTAGAGAGTGAAAAAAAAGATTGGTAGCAGGAAAGAACCTTGAGGCACACCATACAATAACTTTTTGGCATCAGATAAAATTGACCCAATCTTAATACATAGAGCACTGTCTATGAGGTCAGACTTGAACCAATCCAGGACTACCCCACTGACACCAAGCCAGGAGCTGAGAGAATCAAGGAGCGTATCATGGTCAATAGTGTCGAACACAGCTGACTGCTCCAAGAGAACAATAGCAGTATACTCGCCTTTAGCAAAAGCCAGACAAATATCATTCTTCATTGAAAGCAATGCAGATTCAGTTGAGTGACCAAGTTTATAGGTGGACTGTCTGACATTGTCAAGTCTGTTTAAGCTGACATGGTCATTCAGTTGAGAAGCAACAACACATTCAACAAGTTTCGATATGAAGCCCAACCCCGAAACAGGCCTGTAGTTTTTTTAATTCATTGGGTGGTAGAGATGACATTTTAATCAATGGGGTTACAATAGCCTTCTTAAACCCACCTGATACAAAACCTTCTGACAATGAGCAGTTAACAAGCTTAGTAATTGAGGGAAATAGAATATCTATACATTCTTTGACAAGAAAAGTAGGCCATGGATCTAACAAAAAAGATTTAGTGGGTGACTTCATAATATAAATGAGTCGCTAGAGGAAAATGAGCTTGTGATTTTAGCTATTCTGTCCCTGAAAAAAGTGGTAAACCGGTCAGCAAGACTTTTCTTAGATTCATGAGAAGGGAGTACTGTTTCTGGACTTGATTGCAGTGCAGAGCTTAAGACCTGACATAGCTTCTTAGAGTCATTAGCATTTTCTCTGACCAGGTTTCTAAAGTAATTAGCCTTATCTTTGTTGACCATTGAATTGTACCGAGCAATCTGTCTACAAAGTCTAGCTTGATTGTAGGCTGATTTATCTTTACGCCAGATTTGTTCCAGTTGGTGTCTGATGGCTTTTGCCAGCTGGTAGGTGTAGCCAACCAGCAGCTTGTTTAGTAAACATATGTAAACAAATTGTGCATGCTTATAAAACAATTTGATCAAGTCATCTAAATATTGTTCACACAGAACATTGACTGATTGCCAGGACATCTGATGAATGAGCAATTTCCCAAATCCTTACGCAAACTGTCCAAGTCAGTTCTATGATACATCCTAAAGGTTACAACATCTGTCTTTTGCGAGGGATGGTTAACTGAATCAAGCTGAGCAAGTACAAGAGCATGATCTGAAATGAATTCAGCAACTCGTACATTGGAAATACCACTGGTATCAGTAGGAGTGAGAACAAGGTCCAGAATGTGACCATGAAGATGGGTAGCCGCGTGGAAAGTTTGTGTAATATTGCATGATTCCAAATTTGAATATATCATTGAATACATCATTGGACAAAATATCTATATGGATTTTAAAATCACCACAAATTAAGAAAGAAGGAGAAACTGAGGATAGGTATTCAAGGAGATTGAGAATTTGGTCCAGGAGAACTGTCAGAGAATGAGCCAGGTGGTCAGTAAACACAAGTTAATACAAGCAGTTGAGCAGATGACCCAATTACAATGCTAATATTTTTAAAGGAGCTGAATGTAGGACTTTCAAGAGATTTAAACTGCATAGTTTGGTTGATGAAAAATCAAACACCGCCACCTCGGCCATGATTACGGGGTTTGTGGCAGAATTTGTAACCATGTGGGTGATGGAATGCAGCAGGCTGTCTCTGTATCTTCCCGGCGGATGTGTGTTTCAGTGACAGCAAGAATGACAACAAAATCATTGATGCACGGTACCTTGTTTCTTACAGATCAACAATTTACTGCTCCGAAAGGTATAGGTCCAGGGTGTAGGCAATGACACTTAGTCACACAAGGGAAGTGATGAGTATTCAGGACATAGCTATGGAGTCTAGAGGGGCGTGGTAATGAAGTGAGACCATGAGCGGACAACTGAATAAAAATTTGGATTCACTGCATCCTGACTTTCTCAAAAACAACAGTAAGAGAATCACCCAGCGGATGGTAAACATTGCACTCTAGTTCCCTAAAACTAAGAATGGGATCGTGAGGAGTAACACCAATATACCTTAATACTAAATTGTTTGATATGTCAAGCAGTCTGTCCAATGTAATTCCATCCCGTGAGTGACTCAAGGGTACCCTACACTCCTCACTAAGCCCCTAGAATCAGAAATTTCCCTAAACTGAATCATAAAAGAGGGTGACCTTAAGCTAAAGGAAGTGCTGGAGTGGCAATAAACTACACAAATAATAATGACATTCAGGAAATATTGACAGCCACAACAGTGAGAAAAAAAACAACAGTGAAATAAAATTGCAATATATCTGGAAATATTGACAGCCACAATAGTGAAAAAAAACAAGAGTGAAAAAAATTACATTATATCTGGGCCAATAATTCCCGCCTAGTATGCGATAATACACATACTATCAATTAATAAGCATGTAAATACAAGCTACAACAGGGATAAAAATGCCAGATTACATACTTCTTAATCGGTGAGATTTATGTTGAAACCAGTGCTTTTTGGTGTGTTTACAAAAAAAGACGACTCCATGGTGCGTACTAAATATACAGCAATAAAACAATAGGAAGCTGGTGGACGCATTAACTGAAAACCTATGTACTCAACTGTGCTCATATGTTTAAAATAATGTTTACTGGATATTACTACTTAATTATACCTCAGGAAAGGTGGTTATGTTTTTGGGTAACTCTTTTGTTAGCTTTGCAAAAGTTTTTTACTCTGTGTGTCAGTTAGTTTGTTTGTTTACAGCATAACTCCAAAAGTACTGCAGGGATGGTAATGAAATTCTTAGAGAGCATCGGAATTGTTACAAGTAAGAACTGATTCAAATTTCGGCAGGAATGAGTCAATATCCTTGATTCTCAAGCAATTTTTCAGCTATGTTACCATAGAAATCAATGAGATTGTTTATTAATGCCCTGCGCAAAAATTTTTCAGTCTGCTCCCTCCGACTGCTTCTTGTAATCTGTTGCTTTGTGAACAGGATTACTCCAAGAACAGATATTTTTTAATTTTGAATATGGGCAATTAAGAGCCTGACTGAATGCAGAAATGATTACATTTTGGGAAATATCATATTTTGGATAAAAAAAAATTCCAAATTTTCAATGGGATTCTGGCTGCCTTGTACAGGAGTGCTGTCTAGGTTAATTTTTGCATTGAATAAACCCCAGGGATGCTTCAGAGAAAAGGACATGAGACCTTGGACGGCAGATATACCAGAAAAGTAATACTTCTAAATTGTTATATATACAGTGTCTCTTACACTGTTGGTATATGCCAGCTGATTTGCTATTGTGTAATATAGCATATAGACCTAATATAGTACATAGGCACATTGGCTGTTAACATACATCACTCTGACAATCAAATCTTGACCGTTAGAGCACTAGGTATCTGCCACTGTGGCCTAGCGGGTAACACATTTGTCTAGGAACTCAGAGGACGTGGGTTCAATCCCAGGTACAGGCAGATACATAGTGGCTCGGATGACCACTTAAAATGGCGGTCCTCTGTCATTGGGTCCTATCCCCAGTGGCAGGTTAAAGAACCTCAAGGACGTTGATAAATGGTCATCCTTGAGCCTCTATCTTCCAGTTAGGGGAATGTCAGGTACTTCTGAGTTGGGGCTGTACCTGTACAGTCAGATTGGTTAAATAGCGCTTTGAGTCCTGTAGTATATGGAGATATTGCGCTGAGTATAAATACATAATAATAATAATAGGTGTAAATGTCTGCTGTAACACTGCATAATAATGACAAATATAGATTAGACATTGAAACATCTCTGGGCACACATCATAGGATCGAAAATAACACAGATAACACTTGGACAGGGAAATTAATATCAAAATGTGTCATACCATGGTACAAACCTCATCTTGGCACAAAGCAGAAGATGAAATATTTAATAACAGTTGTTCTTTGTGCATTTCTAAATACCAGGTTACGGTGGGAAGCAGCAGATTTTTCGCAATATTGTGAAAAAATAACCAGTTGTGACTAATTGCGAAGAAGAAAGTCTCAGCATCGCAACAAGAATTCTCCAGTAGACAGATTTTTTGCAATATTGTAAAAAAATAACCAGTTGTGACTAATTGCGAAGAAGAAAGTCTCAGCAGCGCAACAAGAATTCTCCGGTAGACATTTATGGGTTTTTTTTCAACATCATGTCATATGTCTTTTAATGAGAAAATTAACCGAACTTTTTAAACATGTGAACAGCTATTCCATTTAAGATCATTGTATATTTACCTCCCAAGACTTTTCCAATATTGGGTTTCCCTCAAATGATTTTAAAATCTTGGCCACTTCACCATCGTCAAAGAGACTTCTAGAAATCAAAATCAGTGTTATCAAAATTAACTTCATGTCATTTTAAATGGATTGTTCATTGCTAGTTTTTAAAACGTGAATTTTTGTATGCTCTGGTTATAAAAAAGAGAAAAAAAATTATATTCAACGTATGCTTCATACATTGATTTATTACTGTCACAACTATTTGTATGTGTTTTTATAAACAAATCAAAATTTTCTTTTCAGCGAAACAATATTTGCCTGTATTTGCATGCAGTGTCACCTCTATACAAATTATAGTTGGTTTTACGGGTGGAAGAAAGTGGGGCATACAAGTGAACATTCCATGCTGTAAACCACCAAACACAGTCAAGTAACTGCTAAGATTAGCACTTTAAGTTACAGCCCATTCAATCCCAGAAAGGAATACTAATGGTAACACTCGCCTTCCATAGCTCGTGTCACAGGTTCGACTCCAGGACAACAAAAATGTGAAAAGTTAATGGTTGATGGCTTTCAGTGAAGAATCTTGCTCAACTAGTATAACCTGGTTTCTTCTTCCCCCTCTACTGCCCATCACGGAAAATGTACACTGTGGCAAAAGAGACCTTCAGAAAATGCCTTTGGCGTATCAATACCATATAAGGTAGCTGAAGTGACCAGAGATAAAAGTTACCAGTTTTCCTTGTATTTCCGAGTTTAGGTTCAGTTGGATGACAATATAATTTTTGAGGGAGGATAATATAATTCTTACCCATACTAAGTGCCAGAAACTGGAAGAATTTATATACAGAAATTCCCAAAACCGATTTTTATGTCATAATCACTCCTGCTACCTTTTATGGTATGCAGAAATGCTGTTGAAGATATCCAACTTCCACTGAGTCATCTATCTTCTGTTCTGTGGCAAGTTGAAGCGCCTGCGAAGCTATAACACCAAGCAGCAATGTTGTGTTGGTAAAGTAGATTTATAGTTTGTTCCAATTTTTTTAATTATACCTGAGCGACCACGGTGGTGCATTGGTAACACCCTCACCTCCCACCTCTGAGGTCTGCGGTTCAAACCCCAGAACCTATGTGGGATGTTCTTAGTTAATCCCCTTTAGGCGGCAGCTTACAGTACAGAACCTTGACCAACTGTATGTACTGGTTTCCTCTGCCCATAAAACTACCAATGGTGATATGACCTATACTGTGTTGAAAGTAACCTTTAAGCCAAATAAAGTAACATACTTGACTATAAGTGCTCCATCCTTTTTGAAGGTCTCTTTCATGTCATCTGTGACTCTGAATTCAGTTTCTTTGTATGGAAACTCTGACAAAATAGAAGCACATTTTTATCATTTTTCTGAGTATACATATACCCACTTCAACATAAGTATTGTGCAAAAAGTGCACTGGAAGTTTTGTATCATTACTCTAAATTAAGATATGACCAATCAACAGAGTGCTTTCACAGAACGTGATTTGTATCAGTGAGCCTGATACAGGCTACATTTATCGATTTGCTTGACTTTTATGCCAATATTAGGCGTGTGCCTAACTACCAAGCCAGTTTTTTTTCTGTGTGGCAAGGCAGTCAATAAAAATAATTTTGGAAAGCTGGGGCTGTAATCATGAAAGGTCTTACCTTAGTTTTAGTCTAAAATCTAAGACTTTTGTCATATTTTTGGAAAAAAAAACTTATGTCATTTGTCTCAGTCTTAGAACAATTGACAGAATGCTTTAGTTTTATCTTCCGTCATAACTCTAAGACTGGATGCTGTGGTCTTAAATATTTAAGGCCAGTCTTAAATATGGCCATCATGTCATGTTTTTCCAAAATCAAAACTTCATATGGCTAAAATTAAGTTTAAAATACTTATCACATCTCTGTAAAGTATTTTTCTTTAAGTTTTAAAATCTAAGACTTTTGTCATATTTTTGGAAAAAAAAAACTTATGTCATTTGTCTCAGTCTTAGAACAATTGACAGAATGCTTTAGTTTTATCTTCCGTCATAACTCTAAGACTGGATGCTGTGGTCTTAAATATTTAAGGCCAGTCTTAAATATGGCCATCATGTCATGTTTTTCCAAAATCAAAACTTCATATGGCTAAAATTAAGTTTAAAATACTTATCACATCTCTGTAAAGTATTTTTCTTTAAGTTTTAAAGTGGTTAAGAGGCAAATTGGTTTGGGGGTTTTCAACTGCTAAGTGTATCCCTTTTAAATCCATGTATTAATAGTAAGTGTACAAGCTTTATAGTGTACATCAACACATATTCAGAGAAATACATGTCCTCAAGTTTGCTGTATATAACAAATATTTAACACATATCCACTGAAAAAATATCCGCAATGAACATATTAACTAATGTGCAGAACATATCCAACTGAGAAAGTTTTATATTTTCACTCTAGATAAAAAAAATAGAAAGTCCAGGGATGTATCAGGTCAAAATCCAAATTAGCGGCCACCGGGGAGATATATTATGGTGGGGGATATGCTAGTCTAAACAAATGGTTTTTAGCTGGCTCCGGAAACCTGTTATTGTGTGTTGTGATTGGACAGATTGTGGGGTCTGTTCCATTCAAGGGGGAAGCCATTGCAAAACCTCGCCTACCAATGGCCTTTTAGGAGGAAAGAGATAGCCAATTTTGATGAGTGAGGCTACTGGTTTTGATCAAGGATGATAAGTATGTGGGTTGGGAGAATTTGACGGCCTTGAAAGTAACTAGATTGCATTTAAACAAGATGTGGTATGTAATGGGGAGCCAGTATAATTTTTGAAGAAAGGGAATGACATCACTAGTTCTATCAAGTCTAAAAACAATTCTGCAAAGGGCATTTTGAATCTTTTGAAGTTTAGCCACATTATATTTACTTACGCCATAGAGTAGGGAGTTACAGTAATCAAGCCGACTGCTGATCTTTGAGTTTGCAAGCAAGGCTGCAGTCTCCACACTGAGGAATGTAACTAACATAAAACATATAAATGCTTGAAGATGTTTCAATTTTTCCCCAGAAATATGCTTTGTTTACTGACCTTGACACTGCAAAGCATTGTTACCACATGATATGCTCAGTGCAGTTTTATTTATTAATTTTTATCAAAGAGGCACAAGTGGGGCCAAACCAACATTTCATTTGTGTTAACATTCCCTGGCATAAACCAATCATATTAACTGAAAACAATAAAGGGTAGCATGGAAGTGTTTATGTGTAGTGCATCTATTTTTCTCAATGTTTATGTGTTCTACAAAATATCACATATATCTTTATTTATTTATTTGGGGTTTTACGTCGCTTTTAACACTGTACAGGTCATATCACAATGGGTAGTTGGAGGGCAGAGGAAACCAGTACATACAGTTCATCAGGGTTCTGTACTGTAAACTGCCGACCAATGGCAAGCAACTACCAGCTTTCAAACTTGAGGCCATGCCGGGAACCGAACCCCGAACCCTCATTATTTACATATAAAAGAATTATGACTCTGTAACACAGTTATATAGAGTATATATGGATATTCCTTCAGTGTCTGTGTAAAAAGCTAAATGACATTTAAAATGTAGCCATTGTGGTTACCTTTTTTGAAACTGAAGCAAAATTTGTTACACAAAATTGGGAAACCACATTTCAGTGCTTGTAATAATATCTAGCACTGTGATGTTCTTTCTAGTTTGAAGTGTAAATCTGAAACTAAATTTTTTCTCCAAGAAATCCACTACTTGATTGAAGCAATGTACCAGTGATGAAAGAACATGGATAAATAATTCCTATATATATTTCCCCTGTCAGCAGACAAGATAATTTGTGAGTATAAATTTCAAGTCAAATTAAATTTACCTACTTATGTACGCAGCTGTGTCCAATTCATGTTCATTTATATTGTAATCTTTGCAGTCCCAAAATTTAATGTCTGACAAACTACCAACGACGTATTTACAGTTTTTGAATACAAAATGAAGTCACAAAACATAGGAAACCACTGTTGTTATATGAACAATCAGTCTTAACTTGGTCTTAAGTTTATCACATTTGTCCTAGCCAAGACAAAAATATATGAGTTAAGACTGGATTATACGATAAGAGTAAGATTAAAACATTTCGTGTACAGGGCCTCAGAATTTTTGAAAATCCCCTCCTGGTTGAGGTCTGAGCTCTACAAGTGCTTTCTAGTTTCTACATGAAATTAATAACTGATATTCGACACAACCATTCACCATGCAGCTTACAATGCTCTATTTTTGTATCACTGATCCCTATTGGCTACATTTTGAGTAAATTGTTAACACTACTTTGGTGCCAAATTGAGCCGTGTGCCAATTAACAAAATCAAACAGTTGATGATGGGGTACCTTTTAATGGAACAGGTCTTCTAAAGACTTGATATTCATTTGCACTTAACACAGAAATATTACTTATCTAACTTATATTTAAAGGAAATTGAAGGAATTTACACAAAGCCATATAATGAATTCAAAGTGGTGGTGCCTAGCCAGATTAAAGTCACTGCCACACGCTGGAGTCATAAACCATAGGAAGTCTGAGATCTTCAATCATAGGTTTGTCAGGAAGAGAAGAGTATGGCAAGGGATACACATGGTTGCAAAAAAGGAGTGTAATGATGGAACAGGTCTGATGTATATTCCCGAAGGTCATTCCACAGGGTAAGATCATCACAGGCACAAGTTGTATCATAAAAGACGTTTGACCTGTGAATATCAGACTTGAATATAAGAGCTTGCTTTCACAACATCTGGTGTCGCCATTGCATTTGTAGAAGCTTAAGAAGGGTATTAAGGTTAAGCTTAAAACTCACCAGACTTGCGTATGCGTATGTAACAATGAATAGGACGACCCTGTTAAGGGCCTGCTGTGGCAGTGGACCAACCTTAATTCTGTAGGTCTTATGAACTGGCCTCATTTTCAACCCTTGGACCTAGGCCAATGAGATTAAAGGCTAACCCCACCTTGAATGAAGGGGTCAATTTCAAAACGGCAGCCATACTGCAAATATCTAAAATTAAGAAATTTGAAACTGAATATTGGAAAAGATATTAGTGTTTTAGTGTTTTTAGTGTTTGAATATGCCTGGAAATAATAAGAAGACGCCAATAAGTAATATAAGGAAAAGAGTGATGGCGTCAGCCAGGGCTAGAGTCTCCACAAAAAAGGTAAAAAGAAATATCAATCATAACTCTGACGGATCTTATCTCCAGAAACAGCCACATTAAATTGTAAGTACTGTTACCACTGGCAGTTCTACATCTACTGCAGTTTCATCTAATGAAAATATTGTGGCCTTATTGCAACAGCTTAACGATTCTAACAGAAAGTTAACTGATAGAATAGACAAAATTGAACAGAAAGTTTCCAAAAGTCCAACTATACTACCTCCTTGGTCCCCCCCCCCCCCCCCCCCCCCGTTAAGGTGGCCAAATGAGGGATGTCACGGAATTAATGGTAAGAAAAGACCAGTGTATGATGACCTACAGGTGATTTGCACATTATTGCTTCATCTTAGTGATGTATCAAAGTAAATCAGTGTCACAATTATGAATTGTCAGATACTTCATGTGTCACATATTGATCCTAAAGTAGCGTATGAAAAAACTATTTGAAAGATTCTGTTGTGAAAGAATATTTTAAATTACCATATGTCAGATACATGGAATGTATTATAGATTACCTCATTGCAAACAGAGTGGTGGTAATAATATAGCAGCAAACAAAATAAATGTTAAAACTTGCACTGAAACTAATACCCCAGTAACATCTGTGAACAACAGAGGGTAGTAGGGGGGGGGGGGGTAGTTTAGCCAGTCACACCAGCTTGGGTGTAATAGGGAAGGACAAGTACCTCCCTAATAAATCCTACGGCCATATTACATTGTCTGATGATGATTTTAGTTTTATTGGCATTGACAGGGCTGTTTACGATATTACAGACTCGAACCACTATCTGTACATTGCTGAGACTATTAGACAAACAGGGGTTCCAAATTACAAAGGGGCCAGGATACCTATCATGTCTGGCCTAAACTAGGAGGCCTGGGAATGTCATCTGAGAGATTACCCTGATAAAAGACTTTTACAATACCTCATATTTGGGTTTCCCCTATCAATTCACTCCCCTGATAAGCTTACAACCACAGACATCAAAAATCGCTATATGGCATTGCAATACCGCAAGGAAGTTGTCGATTATTTGCAACAAGAAAAGTCATTTGGGTCATTTTGGGCCCTTTTGACCATCCTCCATCTGAACACATATACTGTTCCCCTTTACTAACCAGGTCCAAATATGGGAATAAGAGAAGGGTCATTTAGAACCTATCCTACCCATATGGTGAGTCAGTGAATGATCAGGTGGACAGGCAACATTTTGACGGGAGTACTTTCATAGTAAAGTTTCCAACTATAGATGACATAGTTGCAGAGGTGAATCGACTGGGCGACGATGTCATTTTGGCTAAGAGTGATGCCTCAAGGGCTTTCAGGAATCTAAGGATGGACCCAACTGATGCTGTCAAGTTTGGCATAAAATGGCAAGGGAAATACTCCCTGGATAGGGCGGTCACATTCGTCTGGGTCCACGGGACGTCAGCATTCCAGATGCTCTCCGATGCCGTCACGCACATCATGGCCAAGCGTCAACATATAATCTTTGCGTACATCAACGACTACATCATTGTCGCCACAAGAAATACAGCAAATTTAGCTTTCCATTACTTGTTGAACTTATTGTTGTAACTGGGACTCCCAATAAATGAAACCAAACTTACTCCTCCTACCAGAGCCCTAACTTGTCTTGGAATTAATGTCGATGTGGATACCAATACACTAAGCATTGATGGTGTAAAACTACAGGATATACACATGACCTGTCAAAATGTGCCAATAAGACCCATACTAGCAAAAAGCATTCACAGTCCCTCATTGGGAAATTAATATATGTACACAAATGTGTAGCCACAGCGAGAGTATTCATTAACAGGATGCTCAATCTCCTTAGGAACAATACCCATTCTTCAAAAATTAAGCTGACACAAGAATTTTTCCAAGCCTTGGCCTGGTGTTTGGCTTTTCTTCCCAAATTTACCGGAATCACATACATTAGGAAAGATCCCATACCATTTGACCACACTCTCCATGTAGATACATCACTTACTGGACTAGGTGGGATCTGGAACAATAGGGTATATGCCACACCTGTCATTCCCCTGATACATTTTCACCTAAAAAATTGTACACCTTGAGATGCTCAACATTTTAGTAACACTCAGGAAATGGCATAATTTTGGGCACATTCGAAGGTACAAATTTTTGTGGTAACTTGGCTGTTGTCCTGATGACTGCATCGAGAAAAACCCTTATTTGGCAGCATGTTTAAGGACTTTGTGGCTCATCACACAAGAGGTCAAGCACATAGAGGGGATTCATAACAACTGGGCCGACTTTCTTTCCAGACTATACAGCAATAACAAAATTGACACTAGGTTGTTATCACACCTTAAAAATAGCTACCAGTACGATAAAGTGAAAGTTACAGATCTAACCCTGGACCTATACATATAATTTCAGGTCCCAGCAAGCAGCTTCATTGCTATCCAGCACCTGGCAGAAGATACAGCATGCCTATAGACCTTCTACCACTTCTACTCACCAGAGGAACTTCAGAACATATCTTGCTTTCCTTACATTCATAGACTTTCCTGTAGTATCACAACCCATTCCATTCTGAGCTTTGTGGAATATCTGCATCAAAATCGTTTATCCCCAAAAGTCATCCAAAATTGTCTGGCTTCTATCAGAAATATGGCTACCACATATGGTACTGAGCATTCAGACCTGGACAATCACAATGTCACCAAATATATTAGGTCAATCTCCATTAATTCCACTTTCAGTCCCACACCCAGGGGCATTTTTGACATACCAACCTTGTACCAGATATCTGACCTCATTCTATGGGTTTATGAGAATGTCAAACATAGCCCCTCATAGTTCAAAACAATTCAGTGTTGACAGTCATTTTTTAAGGCAAGATGTAATTTTCAGACCACCAGGGGCACATTTGGTAGTGAAATGGACTAAATCATTGCAGGATCTCAGGTCCCACAATGTCATTTAACTTCCAGAAATCAGTAACCCACTATTATGTCCAGTAAGAGCACTGAAGAAGTTGCTTGCTTCCAGACCACTACCATCCCACTACCCACTATTTGCAAACAACTTTCCACCATATGCACAAGTGATAGACTCTCACATGAGGGATTCTCTGAAAAGGGTTTTAACCCATAAAAACATACCCACTCAAGGTCCCAGCTTTCATGCATTCAGGAGGTCGGGGGCAACTTTAGCCTTTGACCACAATGTGTCCTTGCAAAATATCATGTCACACAGGTTATGGCGCAGCTCTGCCGTCGTGAAATATTTACAGAATGCATCAGTTGCCCCTTCCATTATACCTCACACCTTTGCTAACGTCATTTCTTCTAGCTTCTGATGGGCTTGGTGTTTTAAAATTGTCCAATATTTACAATTTTAAATGCTCTGAAGTGTTGTACATAATCCTCTTTTACTACCATGTAAATACAAATATCCAAACTGTGTCTTTATTGACTTCATCTATCTTGTAAAACTTCTGGGTTCTAACCTTTGGCAACTGCTTATTTTGTATCAAATACTTATTTTGTATTACCTGACTTAGTTTGTGTCACTTTTTGACTTCTGTATTAGCAACTTATTTTGTAGTAAAATTGCCTTATTTTGTATTACTTGGCCGACTTATTTCGTACCAACAGTTGACTTAATATGTTACAAAATAGTGCACAGAATGTTTATACACCAAGCCATATTCACAACGCAGTGAATGAGACAATCACTTTGTCCACTTGAATCATGATCTAAGTTATCAGTCTCCCTCGTAGGATCACTTGGGTAATGATTTTAGTTACACGAGAGGCCCCAATCGAATAGAAAAGATCACTAAAATCACTTAAATCATTGTGAATCGAATAACCTTTGTGAGTTTAAGTACTGTCATTTTTACATTGAAAGCTTTTCTTGCATATATGCACATGCTTTAGTTACACCTGGCCGAGCTTGATCAGTCACAGATAAAGTGCAATGACACGTGTCATATCAGGTAAAGCGGTTGAAAACAGTGGGATATAAAGGCAATGCTATGATGCCTCCAGTTACAATTTAAATATTAATGGTAGGTTAACTGTCCATTACTGTGAAAATTAAAACAATTAAAAACCCAATATATATAGTAATATATATAGTATATATAGCCCATTTCACGAAATGGACAATTTTACAGATGGGTCACAATACAATTATGTGTAAGAATATTTTCTGAACGGAGTTAAACATAAAGTCAGAAACAGCAAAATTCTCCCATTTCTCCCTCAAATAAGATGCAAAGTAAACTTCCTAACACAGTATAACATACTGTATAACACAGCAAGCGCAACATAATTAAAAGACACTAAAAGTTTGTGGAGGATTTCAATTAGACGCTAAATGCCTACAAATTTGACAACAGTGATATTTAAATTTAAACTTACCAGTTATCCCAGAATGTGTGCCCTTGGACAATGTTTTGTTCATATTTTTATTCATCCACCACAAAAAGAAAGGATTTAAAGATTGTTTTATCAGCAGTGTACACAGCATATATACAAAGAAGTTTGTACATAACATATGCTGTGACAGTATGAAAAAAGTAAGCTAATACTTTGTGATATAATATACCTTGTAATTACAGCATATGTCACATAAGTAAAAAATCATGTTATCTTCTTATCGGAATATAGCCTCATGTCCTCATTACAGGATAACCTTGTTTTGTTATATTGTGTACAGTATATATCCTTTTATCTTTTATCTAAACTTGTCAAAAACGGATCTCGTTCAACAGAAAGTTCATTAAATGGAATAAAAATTTATCATTTGTAAACTTATAAAAATAATACATTTGGGACACCTTGGTCACAGCAATCAATCACAAATTTCAATTGCAAGAATTCTTGGGACAAGAAAGAGGCCAGTACAAAGGAGATATAAAATTAATGAAGACTGTCCACTGTGACCAACATGCCTTGACTTTATTACTGACGGACCAAAAGACTTTGTATTCTTTTCACTCCAGTTTTTGCAAAGAAAAGGCATTGTTTTAAAAAGCAGTATTGTACTGGATTTTTGTAACTTAGTATTTTAACTTTTCAAAAGTTATTTTATTCACCTGAATGAGTTATTACACATATACATTTGCTTCCAAATTCTTTAGTATTTTACATGATACTTTACTCAATCTTGTTTCTTTCATAAATTCTGGAGTTAATATTAACATTTTGAACGTAACATGATTATCCAAATAAATATCAGTTGAGGGAAGACAGATCAACGTAAGCAAATTAACTTCATTCTTATTTTGGAAATTATTAACAGGTAATAAAATTTGTCTTGTTATGTACACATTTGACACTGTTTAAAAATTTTACCAACATATAAGCCCGCTATAGGACATTACTAGTGAAACTGAAAGTTGAATGTACTGAGACCAGCCTTTTGTGCCTTTATGAAATCGGCCCCAGACTTGATGAGTCAGCCACCTGGAGCTAGTCGGTAAACACCCATACTACTTGCAGGCACCTTGGTGCATGCGGGTTCATTCCTGTGGAGGACCTTAAAATTTCATTTCTGTTGTTTAGCATGTAGACCATGCCTTTTGTAAACTGTAATTTCATTGGTTATTTCTAATTCAAGGCTTTCCCTTCACTCTTCCATTTGCATTCATGACTTGGAAGGGGTAGCACCTAGAAAGTTAAATTTTATTTTTTCATTTCCATCTGTTACACATTTTATACATTATTTCATTCAGTTTTAGATTTTAGTCAACTGTGTCACAGTATGGAGAGGAAAAAAATACAATTTTGTGATCTGTCAAGAGTGATGGTGTACAGGCACCTATACAAATGCACTTGTCAGAAGATCACGACTTTCTTACGAACTTGCTGGGTAATTCATCTGCAAATGCTCCGAATCTGGATGGTAGTGCTTTGGTGAATTTGTTGGATAGCATCAATGCGGGTACCCAAACATGCTCGTTTGATAGACTTGCGAGTGAAGGTCCCAGTACTTCTGCTAACAAACAGACGACTTCTGATGCTCAAGCTCTTATTAACCAAACTATTTTGCAGCAATTATCTGCTATTGGAGAAAGATTGAACAAAATTGAGCAGAAATCTGTAAAAAGACATCAGGGCATCATAAATCTAGTAACAAAAGTTCTGGGACAAAAACCACCAACGTCGTCAGACAGCCCGTCAGTACACAGCCAAGTAATCACTCTGGTAGAACGCACACACAAATGTCAGATACACATACAGTACCAAGTATCGCTTCCCTTCCCACGCTTGATCATTTGAAAGCAAATCATAATGTTCAACAGGCGGTAGCAAAGAGATTATCAGAACTCCAGCATTTAAATTCTACAGGTATGTCTCAAAACTTTAGGTCCCAACGGGGTGGGGGTGGGGGGTGTTGAAGTTTTTGTAAAGCAAAAAGTCAGAAGGCCGCATGAGTATGTTCTGGCAGGTAGCAACAAAGAACGTGTCACGTATGACGAGCTTACTATGGGACAGGGGATGGCTGGTTTTTGCAGAGCCATGATTGAGGAAACTGATCAAAATTTTAAAACTGCAATGTTAGACCATTTAATTTCTCTTTTGGATGATTGTACTTACTTTTCCTGGAGCTCTGCAAAGGAGAGATTAAAGATTGACAAAATTGACAGTGTTAGGCATGCACCTACAGAGGCACACCTCCAGTAGTCAGGACACCAGTAAACATGCTTCAAATACTATTATACTACCCGTTCCTTGGTGTGCCAGTACTATAATGCGGGAACTTGCAGTCAACAAAACTTCCATGAAACCAAAGGTGTCACATACTGACATGTGTGTTCCTTTTGCTTTAGCAAAAATGGGAAACATTTTCAACACACTGAAGCTAATTGTCAAAATAAAGCAAAGACAAAAAAACGAGTAAGCTTGGGTGTGGGTGCTCCATCTGCCTGTTTGGTCACTTTTAGGTCTGTTTAATCCACTGTAAAAGTTAATAAATGCATGAAAAATGAACTTTCAGCCAATAAAAACATTGCATTGTCATGGTTCTGTTCTTTCAAAATGTTTAACCACAGTCAGGGTGGTAGGACATACGCCCAAGTTCTCTCAGAAAGTTCAAAACCTCAAATGGCTTTGCCATTGCAATACAACCTGGCTACTAATCGTCGCGATTCGAAAAAATGCAAATGCATGTCGTGCTGCCCCCTCCAAGGTTGGTATGTCAACTTCTGGCAACGTCTTCCCTGGCATCAGAAATTGTAACCAGGATTTTTTAAATAAGGTACCTACCAATTCTTCAAAACATGATAATCTGCTCACACTGCAGAATAGGTTTGAAGTTTTGCAACGGATTGCTGATAATTCTGTACATTGTGACTTAATTGATGCCAGGGAATGCGGGGCTACCATTGCACAAACAAAGCTTGCACATACAAATCAAAAGACTCAGGTTAAAAAATCACCCAAACTGCTTAAAAATCAAGCAAATGACATACAAATTCATGAAGAGGTTGTCACACGTCTCCCCAGCGATTATCAATGTAATAGCCATCCCACTACAGATTCTAATGATCACTCAGGCAGGAATTTAGACAATGAGATAATTGTAGGTAATGTGAAAGTAGAACATCACGCCCCAGATGCTGTAAGCTCTGTACAAACGCAGCCGGCCATTGTAGATGACTGTGTTAAGGAAGAGGTAGTTCCTCTCTATATATGGGCTAATAAACACAATTCTAAAGACTATGTAGCTGAATGGTGATACATTTGGATATATACCCTTGTCTAACTTGAAACTATATCAGGGACCTCAAATAACATGGGGAACAACCCCTTCCATTTTACAAGCACACAAATTAATTAGGAAAATTGGGGTGCCAAATCTTTTAAATTGCAGGACCCCGGTTCAAACCCAACTTTTTTTTTATCCTGATAGGTGGTGACACTACCTTACTGATTACTGGGATCAACAATTACCTGATCTCATCCAATATGGGTTCCCTTTAGATCTGGATAGAAACTTTCCTTTGTCCTCATCAAAAACTAATCATACATCAGCTATAGAGCATGGAACCCATGTTGAGGCATATATTAAAGAGGAACTTGAACATGGAGCCCTTTATGGCCCATTCCAGGACCTGGAATTCCAAATACATGTGTTCCCTCTTAATGACCAGGGAGAAGCAAAACTCTTATAGCCGTCGTACAATAATGGACTTAAGTTGGCCAAAAGGTTTTTCTGTAAATTTGCATTGATCGGGGCAACATAGATCTGCTAGGTTTGCACTACAAACATACGTATCTGGATGGATCTATGCCATTCAGATATCACCTGGGATCCGGAATTTTTGAGAGGTGCAGTGACGCCATTAGATACATCATGAAACAACATGGCTATCCAAATCTCATGAACTATATAGACGATTTAATCTATATTGATTTGCCCTCAAAAATTCACTCAGCTTACAACTGTCTACTATCCCTGTTACACAACCTAGGGTTGCAGGTGAGCAAAACCAAACTCCTCCCTCCTCATACCGAGGTCACTTGTCTTGGTATAGTAGTAAATACTACTAATAAAACAATCTCAATTCCACCAGAGAAATTGCAAGAAATCCATAATACATGCACATAATGGACTTCTAAGGCCACTTGCACTAAAAAGCAAATGGCAATCGTTGCTGGGTTTGTTACTGTACATCACCAAGTGCATAAAACTTGCACGATTTTTTCTTAATAGAATGTTACAGGTTCTTAGGAAGTCTCATGATGCTTCATACATTACATTGTCATCACAATTTCACCTTGACCTCAATGGGTTTAACGTATTTCTTAAACAATACACTGGGGTTACTTTCTTTGACAACAAGCCAATAGATTTTCAAGTTTACCTAGATACCTCACTCTTGGGGTTGGGGGTGTATTTGGCCCTTTAGTCTATGCTCTTCCTCTAGGCACTGAATTTCAACATCTACATATTACACAATTAGAGATGTTAAATGTAGCGGTTGCTCTCAAAGTATGGTCAGTTTTGGTCAGATAAGAAAGTTAAACTTTTTTCTGATAACTTGGCTGTGGTGGAAGTATTGAAGTCTGGGAAGACAAAAAACCCATTTTTGGCAACTTGTGCCAGAAATATTTGGCTCATTACTGCTGTTTTCAACATCGAAATCATAGTTGTCCATGTCCCTGTGCGTAATAATTATATTGTTGATTTGCTATCTAGGTGGGTTGTGATCTCTAACCCCGAGCAAAAGCTGAAACAATATTTGCCCAATTTCTTATGGATTAACACTCACATTGATTTGACTCAGCTCAATCTTTGTATATGACTTCTATTTGCAGATTTGACAGATGTTGCAGCCCAGCTGGCGAGCTTCTGCTTGTGCTAGATTGGCTTCTGCTTTTACACCAGCCACTAGGAGGGCCCATGAGCGGATGTTCAGGATTTTCCTGGCATTCTTGGTGGCAGCTGGGCTGCCTTGCTGTCAGGTAAACTATTCTTGCCTTTTAGCATTTATGGAGTATCTGCACCAGAACCAATTTTCTCCAGCTAACATACAGAATTACATGGCAGGCATCAGGGCCCAATTTATACTTCACAACCTAGATACAACCCCTTTTCAGCATCAACAACTACAATATTTTTATAAATCACTAAAAATCAACAGGCCACTCCAGCCCAGATGGCATACATATATAGATTTGCCATTATTGTCATCTTTAGTTGCACTTACTCGGACTTTTCCAGATCCCTTAGTATATAAATCGTTGCTACTAGTTGCTTATTTCTCCTTCCTTAGGCTGTCCAATCTCTTACCTCAAACAGTTGGCTCCTTTGATCCTACCAGACAGTTGGCTAGACATATTGTTCTCCAACCAAGGAACCACATTGCTGATCAAATGGTCTAAGACCTTGCAGACCAGATCTGACATAAGGACCATCCCTCTCCCATGGTTAAGAGATTCACCACTTTGCCATGTAGCCTCCTTGTGTACACTTTTGCAATGTCAATTAGGCACCAGTAATCACCTGTTTTTAGGATTTCCAGGTCTCATGGTCTTGTCCCATTGACTGACTCAGTTGCTCACAAAAACTCACAAGCGTAACTTCTATATTGCACCTTGTACCTAAATTCACATTCCATGATTTCAGGCGCTCTGGGGCTACCTGGGCTTTTCAACATGGGGTCGCCCTCCAGCAAATTATGCACCATGGCACCTGGAAATCCGATGCTATATGGTCCTACATTCAAAATGTACCTACTGCCTCCTCTTCTGTTTCTTATACTTTTCAACAGCACCTACTTCAATAGTTTGGCTGTTTGGTGGGTTTCTCACATCATATCACCACCTACTCTATGGCTGTCACCTTTTGAATTTGACCTTGCCAGCTCCCATTTTGACCTTGACCTACAAGGTCACATGGCTTAACATCCAGGGTCACTGGTCGGTTATTTCCCCCAATGGATCTAGTAGTATGTATTTGTTATCATTTACTTTTATCTAATTATTGTGACTATTGCTTTAGTGGGTTCTCTTTGGCTTTCCTGAATTTGACCAGGGACCTTGGTTTGTGCGACTGATTAAGGTCATATTTATCATTTATTCTGTACTTTACCACATTTCATGATAAATGGTGTCAGCTCGGGTCATTGTCATGGCCTTGGTCATGTTATTCGTCAAGGTCAGTTTATATGTTCATTTCTTAAAGTATCATAGTAATTTCTTAATAGTTATATGTGTTATGATACTTTTGTATGATCAATTCTAGATGTAAATGTCTATTTTACAATGACTTTTAGTATAATTAAAATTATATTATCCCAATTTCTGGTGTTATTTCGGTATTGTCCCCCAGGGGAATGAAATTATACTTTCTCATAGTTGGGATAGCTGTAGTTTCTGAAACATAAGTTTTGATACTTTCCCCAAGAAATCCTGAAACTAAATTTCAGGAACAAATACATCTGTCAGAGTATTTGAGAAATTAGAGAGAAGAAAACAATTAAAAGAGAGTAAAATAGTGTATGAATGGGATTAATAATTTTTATTATTATACAATACTTCTTAAATGTTTTGTAAAAGTTATATATAATAAACAATATTCACAACGTCGTAATATAATATGTGTAAAATCTGTATGAACTTTAATGTTGTTAATAAGCATTACATAAGATAGCAATTGTGTTGACCCTGGGTCAAGGTAAGAAAGGTCACAGTAAAATGTCACAGTCCACAGCCCAGTGCCAACTTTAGACAAACACGGGCAATGAGAATTAATCAGACCACTAAGAAGGTTAACATCATGGGCCAACAACTTCAAAAAAGCGACCCCAGAGGTGTCAGTGTAAACGGTCAAAGCTAAGGTCATATTCAGAGGCCATAGGGGCCATTTATACTTCTAGGTTGTCAAAGCTTTGACCAGTAAGCAAGACTTGGCTAAAATTAAGTTACAATTAAGTTAAAATACTGAAAGAGAGGCCACCCATTGACCATGTCTACATTGAATTCATGTTGACCCTGCGTGAAGGTCAAAAGGTCCAGGTAATGATCACTTCTATACAGCCCGATGCCCACCTGAGGCAAGCACAGAGAAATAGTTACCCAGATCACTGAGAAGGCTAACTGAATAGGCCACATACCGCCTCAAAAACTGTCTGAGGGTCAATATTCAAGGTCAAGGCCGAGGTTATGTGCTTGAGCAGGCACCAACCTGACCTCAGTTAGTTCATAGGTCATGTTTGAAGGAGACGATAAGGATTGACAAGGAATGCCTGAAAACCAAGTCTGTCACAACCAGATCGACAGGTATGATATAGTGATAGATTCACAGTACAAAGCCCAGGAAAGTTCAAGGTCACAGGTCAAACGATTAATATACGACATGACAATAGTAAAACAACAAAGAGTTAATCATAATAATTAAATCAGAGAAACAGCTATAACGATTCATTCTGAAGTTATCTATGTTAAATTTAACCAGTAATAATGTGTCCTATGAAACTGTCTGAGAAGAATCTGCAAAATATACTGGCCCAAGAAAATTACCAGTAGTGATCTACTTCATAAAAAACAGAAACAACCATCCAGGCAGATATATTTAAAAAAAGATGGAGACGGATTGAGCATATACTGAGAAAAGAGCCAGGAAACATAGCAAAGACAGCATTAAGATGGACACCAGAAGGAAAAAAACGAGGGATGCCTAAAGAGACATATAGACGCAAAATAGAAAAAAAAACTAAAAAGTAAGAGTTGCACATGGAAGGAGGCAGACAAAATTGCTAAGAACTGAGATGAGTGGAAAAGTTTTGTCCTGGCCTTATGTGATTCAAATCACAAAGAAGATAGGTATGAAACTGTAGTGAAACCCAGCTGCCCCTGCAGGTGGACAGTGTGAAGGAGGAGCAAGGCCTATAATCACACCAGTAAAGGGGAAGGTTCACAACCGGGGAAATGACATCCAAAGCAGACAGGTGCCCCTTCAACACATGACACAAATTCGCATGTAGAAAGGCACAAAAGGGCTGTCGAGACCCACAGTATGTCAAACTTAAAGCTCCATCCAGTTCCAAAGCAGCCAATACACATGAAAACTGTGTGAACCGTTAGGTAGACATCAGAAAAACTGTAAAAGGTCAGAAAGTCCATGCATGTAGAGCATAAAAGTTCTACATGTCACAAAACTGATAATGCCACGAGGAGTGACATGCATCCAGAAGGTCAAAACACAAACTGTCAGGTGACATCACAAATAGTTCTTGGCAACAGTACACAAGGTAATATCCAGCATAAGCAGTTCCACAGCACACAGCAGCTGGTGAAGCAGTGACGGCGCACTTCAGCCAACCAAGTGGCACAAATGACACATCCAGCCGCAACCAGCCAACCATGTGGCAAAACATAAGACAACCAAGTGGCATTTTCAGGCAACTAGGTGCCACATAAGCATATTGATAACATCAACCCCAGCAGTCCAGTAAAATGGCCACACTTCAAAAGCAGGAAATAAAACATAAACATAAACCAGCCTGGTAGAATTTCACTTTTGACTGTCAGAATTGGACTTTCTACAATGGCATGTATGTGTTCAATCGGATCAAATGGTCACATCAGTTCATGTTGAGAAGTCATTGTCTCTAAGCAATTCCTGTTATATCATCAACAAACTGAGTACTTTTATTGCACTACAACAGCTTACCATGTGGAACTGAATGCTGATCTCGGATGGCCGCAGGCATCCGGCCAACATCTAAGAAAAATAGACATTTATAGTTGGCCTTAGCCTCAGGTTGTACTCTTGTGGAACTCTTCTCGATTCATCCTTCTTTTCTTGTTTTTTCTTGCAAGGAAAGAAGCTTAATTCTTATACATATACTTGTTGTTGGATAGTGAAACTACATCAGTTTCTTTATTTTATATCATAGAATCATTTTTTGTGTCAATTTACAGAATAGATAAGTATATTTCATGTATTTTACAACTTAAATCCACTTCCGGGTTCACGTTGATGGGGGACAACGACTCGTTTATGTAGTGTATATACAGGATCTATGCCTGTTCAAATCAAAGAAAATAAATATTGTCAGGGTTTACTCCCTATCTGCTACATCATGTGACCATATCACGGGTTAAAATATGAATTAAAGCACAGAAACGAGTCCTTGTTGAAGGAATCTTTGGAAACAACCTCCGTCTTGTCTAGACAAAATAATGCACGCTTCGTGCATGTAGCTTATATACAGGAATGTATGCCTGTTGAAATCAAATCAAATAAACATTTTAAGGGTTTATCCCCGTTCTGCTACAGTATTTGACCATTTTGAGGGTTTAAATATGAAATAAAGCACAAAACTAACTTTGGGAATCCTTGGGGAAACCCCTGTGGTGACATCATCGTCTAGACAGCATGGGCTGAGAGACACGTGTATGTAGTTTTTTACAGGACCTTTAATTGTTAAAATAAAATAAAATAAAAATAGTTTATCCCTTATTTGCTACATTATTGACCATCTTAAGGGTTAAAGTTAAAAAAAAATAAAGCAGTAAAACGAGTCCTTCGTCTAGACAACAGGTGCTTGCAAACCTTAGTTTGGCAATACAGCAAGTGGTCCCCCCTTTTTTCTGTATATTTTATTAAAGATTTAATATATTTTACATGAACATGGAAATATAAATATTTTAAATAAATATTTTACTCATAAGGTATTAGTTAAATAGACGAATATTAATGCACAATATCAAGGCAATTACGTAATGCCTTCGCTCCATAATTTGGCTTCAATTCAACAACAGTATTGATTGTTAAACTTCTTTGCAATAATGGGGAGGTTCCAGTCTTCTGATAGAATAAATCTGCCAGCCAATTCCAAGCGGGGGTGGATCAGATCTCTGCTCAGATCTGAAGCCTTGTCTGAACCACCACTAACCATCCGAACATGGTCGGATGTTCGGATGAGTGTTCGGATCCAAATTCCGAACATGGTCGGATGTTCAGATGATGATTTGGATCCAAATTCCAAACAGTTCGGATGTTCAGATGATTATTTTAGATCAGAATTCCGAACAATCCTAGTTCACACACATACTTGGACATAAGTAAACATAAGTTAAAAAGTTCTCAAAACCCAAAAGTGCTTCTTCTGAACAAGGTACATCTATTCAAACCCAGACCCTGTACTTTATAGGGAAGTAGATTTTTTCTGACTTGGACATTGGAATTTAGGCAGATTTTGAATCTTCCTGACCCCAAGGACAATATGCCTTGGTCCTCCACCACAGTCTGGGCTCTGAATGATGTAGCAGGCCAACAGGAGCCAAGGGCTCTTTAGCTATGCTCCCATCTTGTTTTTTGATAAATTTAAACAGGACATTCAGGCTGCTAATTTACCTGAAAAATAATCTATAACCCCTGGTTCCACCAGGGGGTACAATTGGGACATCCTTGTTTTGAGGACAAATAACAAAATCTGTATCTCCCCTAGTCTCTCTGGGTCCCCTATGGGCTAGGTCCCCTACTGGTAGTCTAAGAGTTTGAGCATTCTCAGGCAAGACGGAATCTCTGTACCCCTTTTTTGGCTGCTCTTACGTATTTTCAACAGCTCAACTCATTTTTCAAGGGTGCCTATAAAATATAAATAAATATAAAAAGCAGCAGCCATAGATGATTATGAGAAGACCTGTGTATCAATATCCGGTATAAGAGGATTCTTATTCAATAGAGTTCAATAGCCTGTAAGCCCACTCTCCAGAGAGACTTATACACTATGGGGAAGTCAGGGGAGATACCAGATCTACAGAACTTAGGAGTTCCCCATTCACAATTAGTTAAGGACAAGAGTTCCTCCTAAAGGCACCCGTAGAAACACTTACCCTAGGTTTATACCCTATGAAATCAGCCCTTTCACGATCCCCACAACCGAGAGACTCCTACAGGAAACACCACTATGGGGGTCAATCCATTTCAAACAGTATTATCGTTTCCCAAGGTAGGGGGAAATCGAGTAGCAGAGGCTCCAGAGGTCATTTTCGACCTCACCAAAGACGACAGGGTTGTGAAAACCCCTCCTCCCAATGACTCCTTAAAAGCCCCCCTTAGTCCACCAGTAGGAGGCCTCCGTTTTTTCAGGATTTGGTCTTACACTTAAAGTCAAACATGTTTTTGACTTCAGGGGGGGTTGCTTTCCTCAACGGAGAAAATGGTTCCGGAGGGACCCCTTCACTTGAGCCCCCTTTTCAGCTTCACCTTAAAGAGCACTGGAGATATCCTTAGTCATTACACAATCTCCTTCCTTGGTCTTTTTCACCTCACCTAGGGTGGTGGCAAGTCCCTCAAACGTGATGAAAGATGCAGACCTTTATCCCAAGACCAAAAGATCCAACTCTTTACAGACGCCGCAGGCCAAGGCTGGGGCTCTCACTTAGAGCAAACCCCTACAGGAGACTGGTCAGACAGGGAAAAAACTATACATAAATATTCTAGAGTTGAAGGTGGTTTCTCTGGTCCTTCAGGTTTCAAGGTCCAGTGTCAAAACCAAACGGACAACTCAACAGTGGTAGCCTACATCAACAAACAAGGAGGAACCCTCTCGGCGGAGATGTGTGCTCTCCTGTGGACGATCATGACCTGTGACATTATTACCAGATAACCTTAAAAACCCAGACACATTCACAGAGTGTCTGAATGTGATGGCCGACCTTCTGTCCCGGTCACATCCAGTTCAATCTATGGAATGGTCACTGCATCTGCAGGTGTTCCATCTGTCACAAGTGGTTCACCCCTCATGTAGCTCTATTTGCCACTCGTCTGATCCAAACTACCACTGTACATGTCTCCAGTCCCAGACCAAAATGCTTGGGACATAGATGCTCTAAACATAAACTGGTCGTGCCTCACAACTTATGCTTACCCTCCAACGGCTCTCCTTCACAGGGTGATCCAAAAGATCAGACAATACAATTCCCTGATCATTGTAATAGCCCCAGGCTGGCCAGGGATGCACTGGTTTTGGGACCTAGTGCAGCTCTCAACAGAGATCCAACTTCAGCTGCCAGTGTCAACTATGTTTTTTCACAGCAATCCACAACATCTCAACCTCCACAACTGGTGTCTAGGAGTGGACAACTCCAAGAACAAGGCTTCTCTGTGGAAGTGGCAGAGAGAATTGCTGCCCCTCAGAGGTCATCAATAAGAACCATCTATAAATCAAAGTGGGCCCTATTTGAAAAATGGTGCAGAGAAAATTCGGTGGATTTCTCCACTCCCTCTGTGAAACAAGTCTCAGACTTTTTCATGTACCTGTACCAAGACCTAAACAGGCGCCCTTCGACCATTGATGGTTATAGGGCTGCTATTGTTGACACCCTGGGCCCAGCTGGGCACCATATCTCCCGAAGCTCAGACCTCAACAGGTTACTGTCCAGTTTTCACAGGGATTGTCTAAAAGTTCCAGGTATCTTCCAAAATGGACCCTCTCTGTTGTACTTAATGAGCTCACCAAAGCACCCTCTGAGCCTATGAAAGACACAGACCTCAAACATCTTACTCTCAAAACTGCTTTCTTGTTAGCTTTGGCCTCCGGCAAGAGCCGCAGCGAAGTTCATGCCTGGGTTGCAAACAAAGTATCTAATCTGGGAAAAGGTTGCCTTGTTCCCTTCTTCTGATTTCATAGCCAAAAACCAACCAGCTAGAGAAGGTTCTCAAAGTGTGTCTCTGGTGACTATTCCTGCTTTGACTACCATTGTTGATAGACATTTCAAAGAAGACAGGACCTTGTGTCCAGTACGGGCCCTGAGGTATTACTTGGATCGAACCAAAGACCTGAGAGGGTCTCGATCCCTTCTTTGCATTTCCTTCAAGAAAGGACACACCTCAGACATCAGACCCGCTACTCTCTATTCTTGGTTAAAACAAACCATCCTACCTTGTTATAAACAAGTAGACCAACAAGCCTTGGACTTGGTCCAAGTTAAAGCGCATGACATTAGGGCCTTTGCGGCCTCTAAGGCCTTTTACGGTGGACCAAATAATGCAAGCCTGTCACTGGAAAGTTCACAACACATTTACAAATTTTTATCTAAAGACCTTACTTGGTCAGACAATGACTACAATATGTATCTGGGACCAGTTGTAGCGGCACAACAAGTCCTAGACCCTTCCCCTCCAGACCAGTTATCTTCGAAAAGAAAGAAGGGGGGGGGGGGGGGGGCATTGCTGCAACCAAGTCTTCAAGAGTCTAATCCCAGGGTCTAGGTATATGTTTACCTCCTAAAGATGTTTGGGTAAGGTCTTTATCCTTATTAATGTGTATTTGTATAATGTTTAAGGATATATTAAGGTTGTCATTTAATCTCATTTTAGGGTGGCTTAGATTTATTAGATTTTCAGGCCTTGGGCTTGTTTTCACCGTGGCTCAGCCCTAGGGGCTTTTTACTTCTCAAAGTGTACATAGGCTGCACTTCTCTCCTCCATTCAAAACATCCTTACAGATTTTTAGCATTGTCATTTATCATTTTTGGGTTTTGGCTTATTACAGACTCAGTCCCCATGACTGGGTTCTGTAATCGTGATTCAAACTGGCATTTTCAAAACATTCATTCTATCTATTAATTCCAATCTAAGAAAAATTAACTACTTCTTCCAGTGTCAGCTGTAATCCATTCACCGGACGGTTGGATTCAGCATTCAGTTCCACAGGGTAAGCTTTTGTAGTACAATAAAATTGAAAATTTTAATTACTTAAATGTAGCTTTTATAAGCTACAAGCTTATCATGTGGAAGTGAAGAGAGTCCCACCCTGCCTCCCCGCTGTATTTTACAGCTGAGGTGTATGGGTCAAAATTGCAACGAGAAAACTAGGACGAATCAGAAGAGTTCCACGAGAGTACAACCTGAGGCTACGGCCAATTATAAATGTCTATTTTTCTCAGACGGTGGCCAGATGCCTGCGGCCATCCAAGATCAGCATTCAGTTCCACATGGTAAGCTTGTAGCTTATAAAAGCTACATTGAAGTAATTAAAATTTTCAAATTAGATGGTTAGCTTTCACCATGGCCTGTCCTAATAACACCTCATAACTGTGGGATGTGATGTCAAAAGTGACCATTGATTTTACCTGTACTCTGTCGTTAACGGAAGACTTGGTCAAAGTCTTTCTATTTGAATTAACAACTCACTCACTGAACTTTGTAACTTACAGGAGTTCATTATGACACAATAATTCCAGAGATTGAAATTGTAATGGGTTTTTGCTGGAGTTAGTCACACAATACCCATATATTATATGCAAAAGACAAAGAGACTTAAAGTCTACACATACTCCAATACCCCAGAAAACTGTGAGGATTTCCTGGATAAATTTTACTGAACATATGTACCAAAATTATGTTGGTTAGAACCAATTGGATTAGCCTCCTGCATGGTGCATTAAATATAATGACACATTTCTGAAAGTATGAATATTTTAGCTACTTAGATTTTTTTAGAATTCTAAAGAAAATTATGACGTGCCGCATACAATAGCTGTGTACCAAAACAGACAGCATTTGTGTATTAGATGTTCACAGGTTTAATGTTTACATAGAAAAATTGTATTAAAATATAAATTGTATTCAAACAAGGAGTTTCAGAAACCTAAAAACATTCTTTTTGTAGCTTTTTCTTATTCTTAGAACTTTTCTTATTCCTATATTAAAGAAAATTCTTGGAATCAGTGTATTCTGAATGTAAATAATTACGATAATTTTAAATATATATTTCATTTGGTTCCTGTCTTATATCACCACATTGTACTTACTACAGATTTGACTTGGCTTATGATATCAAACAAATGATATTTGCAAGAAGATGTAATATAAAAGTTTTGGCATTCCTTTGAAGCAATAGCATTTAAATCTTGTAAATTGGTATGCCGGCAACACAAATTATTTATTTGTCTTTTGTTATTTGAAACGATCATAATATATATAAACGTATTGTACACACAACTGGTTAACTGATCTTCTTTTAAGGATACCGTTTACTTTACTTAAAATCATCTGCTCACGTGGGCCCCCTGCAAAATCAGGGACATATTTTTTAGCTATCCGGATTTCCTGCTAATCCAAACTTATCTCCCAAGGGGTTCATATCAGCGACTGCCCACTGTTGTATATATCATGTATTACTTGGATTGTATCTATTGATGAATGTCTTACTGGCTGTATGACATTTAATCACAGGTCAAAAGTGGAATCCAATCCAACCCATAGCAACGTGTTAGTTGCACTAAAGGTCTGTTCTCATAATGACCTTAACTGTTGAATGGACTAGTATATGTTAAAAAGTTATAAAACATTCAATGCTTTATTGAATATCAATTTTGATATGTTGTCAGGGTTGGGAAAACTCATGACTCGTAATGAAAAAAATAGGCAAAAACTGAATCACATAACCCTAGGCCAAGTAGGAACACTGATAAATATAAAAGTACAATATGTTAGTGTTCACGCCAATGGGTGATAATACATAGTTTTGTGAATAATGCTGCCGGGAGAAAAAATGTGCAAATACTTGTTTCATCCTGTTTTGATAAATTATCCATAATATTTTGTCATTGGAAGTCACATGGTTAGACTTGATAGCAAATCTTATCTTTATGGGTTTTCATACAGTGATTAAGTGCATTTTATGATGTTCCGGATTTTACACTCTCACTAGAAGTCCTTCTATACTTTTTTCATTGAATTTTAATGACTAATGAAGTGTCTTGCACTTGACCCCAAATAACTACCTGGGTTATCAACACTCCTTATCACATGTAATCCATAACAACTGTTTAGGATGAGTAGCATGAAGGTTCTTAAGCTTGGCTCCAAATATGATATACATTACAATATATTTTGCAGAAAAAATAACAAAAGAAAATACTTTGAACTATGCATGTGATTATTGATGATCAATCAAAAAAACAATTCTAGACTCATGTTCCGACTCATCTATGAGGAGAGAGCCATGGGTATACACCCCCACCTTGTGTGAAAACGTCACACAGATTTGATGTATATTTTTGAGTTATGTGGACTAACAGACAGACAGGCAAACGGACACTTGGGGAAGGGTAATATATTATGTTCAGAGATCTGCTGACGGTTAGGTGTGCTGAAATTATTGTATACTATAAATGCATTACATCACTCAGTATACTGGCTTTTAGGATTTAATTTAGCCAATCGATTTGTCAGTTATTCCTATTTTAAATTGGTCACATTAATATTTTGGTCACAATAAGGCATAAATTTTACCAGACAATCAAAACAGATACAGTCATAATGGCTGTTCCATCAATTAAACTTAGGTAGAGATATTTAAGTTATAAAACAAAATATATTTAAAAAATTATTCTCAAAGTATTCATTAATATTGTCTTACCGATGTACTCTAATGTCCCCCAAGGTTCTGTCCTGGGCCCTTTGTTGTTCTCATTGTACACCACCCCTCAGTTTGATTATCAGTAAACATAAAGGAATAAATCAGTTTTATGCAGATGACAGCCAAGGTTGCATGCATTTATCCCAGAAGAATGTATCTGCTGCCTTTGAACAGTTGAACAGGTGCCTAAATGATGTTAAAGAGTGGATGTCAACTAGTAAGCTCAAACTGAATCCTGATAAGACTGAGTTTATCATCTTTGGGTAGAAGAGAAAGAGGGACAAGTGGAAATCATGTTTTTCAATTGATATCTTTGGCAGTCAACTCTGCCCTGTTGACTCAATCAAGAATTTGGGTGTTTGATTTTTCCTTGTCCAAGTATGTTGAGAATGTCTGCAAAAGTTGTTTTGTGAAACCCTGTGATTTCAGACATGTCAGACAGTTTTTTTACTCGTAATGCTTCTGTATTTGTGGCTAATGTTCTTGTTAATAGTCAGTTGGATTACTGCAACTCACTTTTCAAGAGCCTTTGTAAATTCAATCTACATAAATTTCAGTGCACCCAAAAGAGTGCAGTCAGAACTGTATGGGGAGATTAAGCGCTATAAAATTCCAATTGTAATTAGAATTAGAATCAGGAAGTCATTCATGAAATATATGACAAATCAAAACATCCAAAAATCCAATAAAGATTGAAATTTAGTATATATTTGTATGTCAAGTTAATACAATTCAACAGCGTTACTTTATTTACCAATCAATTTGAAAATTGCTTAAAAGATGCCCACGGTCCCTCCAAAACCTAATGTTTTAGAATAGCATATAACAGATATATCATTGTAATATTTATGCCAACAAATAAGGCATGGTCATTGTGAGTCATTGACTTTAAGTTTCTATATTACACATGTACTTTTGTTCGTAAATTCAATCCTGACAACAGGTCATCTTGTCTCCACATGTGTGAAATCCTTATTAATAATTATTATTTCTTGTGATTGATTACTATTTCACTTACACATATAAGCTCGATTTTAATTATCCCTAAACCCATAAAATTGATGATTTTTCACAATCACGGATACCCTTCATTAATGATCCTTTAATATTCTGGATGAATCATCCCTCTGTTGATCCTATCTGCCACAGCTGTCGAATATCTGGTGTGACAAAATTTTCAGGAGGAAACCAGGAGCAAAGATATTCATAAGTCATCCAGGGCTGGTATGCAAGCACTAAAGGAGCTGAAGGGGAGAGGGTCCCCACTTGTTCCTCCCAAATTGTTCCCACAGATGTATGAATATATTCTGAATAACAAGGAATAGTCGCCTAGCTGCCAATCACATAGGTCATGCCATTACACTCCCAAATGTCACTGTTCTAAGCACACAGCAGTCACATAGTACTCCTGTCTCATACTTCTCCAGGGTTGCACTGTATTAATCTCAGTTGTTGGTGGCCTGTGTGTAAAAACCCTGCAATTCTCCTGGGACAGTCATTTTAATGTGTATGACAAAAGCACGAGACTTTTTTTTGCTCCCCCCTGAAGACACTTCAGTCACTTTTTCTTTCCATTTCTTCTTGTTCACACTCAAATTGACTTTGCGAGCTCTCTTTAACAGTCCAGTGAGATTTTCATCATGATTTTTATTCACTTGCTCTTGTGTCTTGCCACATCCACCAGAATGTCATCGGCAATTACTTCTGCATCCTGCAGGCTTTATGTTAAGCCTCTCCTACATCACATCATACGTGTGTAAATGGACACTGAGAAGTGCACTGTTCCCATTCCCCAAGATAAGCTCAAAGAAATCCAAAATCTATGTAAGGTGTGGCATAATAAAGCTTACTGTACTAAGCAAGAACTACAGTCACTCTTGGGCAGTTTACTGTATGTCCCCAAATGTGTTCGGGTGTCTCACACGTTTTTAAACAGAATGCTGGATCTCCTCAGATCTGCAGGCAAACAGAGGACAACAACCCTCACAAACCCATTTGTACAGGACCTAAGGTGGGTTTGGGTGCGATTTTTTCAGAATGAGGTATATGCCATTCCCCTAGACAAAGGGTTTCTGGGTATGGATATCGTACATCTAGAAATGTTAAATATTCTGGGGGCCAACCGAGTTTGAAAAAGCAAATGGGGGGGGGGGGGGGGACGAATATTGATACACTGTGATAACAGTGCAGTAGTCTCTGTCCTCAACACAGGCAAGACCCGAGATCAAGTCCTTGCTGCTCTAGCTAAAAACATAGCAATGGAGGCAGCTGCTGCTGACATCCACTTAAATACCATTCATATACTGGGTAGACATAGTGTCATTGCTGACAGCCTCTCAATATATTATACTAATGACATCTATAAGCATAAGCTCAAAGAACTCCTCCCCCACCCTCACTGGCTAAACATATCCCCACATGCTCTTAACATTAACTGGAATATATAAATTTTTGCAGGTCAGCACCAAAGAATGGCCTCTCTCATGAACAAAGTCAATCACAGACTCCATCAGGCTTTCAGACCTTCTACCTCAGCTGCATATGACAATATGTTAAGAGTTTTTGTTGCTTTCCTTATATTTGCTCAATTTTCATTTCCACACGTCACAACCAATCAGGTCCTAGTATTCATGGAATTTCTGGTATTCAACAATGTTTCCAACCTATTCATAAACAATTATTTGTCAGCCATTAAAGCAAAGTTCATAATCCATGACCTGGACACTGCATGTTTTCACAATCCTAGAATAAAATACTTTGCCAGATCTTTGGCCTTATCTGCCCCTTCCAAAATAACTCTTAAGGCAGTCATTGACATTCCATTGCTTAAACGAATTGTGTCCCGTTGCAATACCATGTACCTGGGTATGATTTATAAAGCTGCTTTTTTGCTTTCATATTTTTCTGCAACTTGCTAGAGAAGATGTCATTTTTGGACCCCCAGGTGCACACATTGTCATAAAGTGGTCAAAAACTCTCCAGCACAAAAATTCAGTTAGAATTCTTAAAATCCCCTCCCTAGGTGACTCCACCTTATGCCCAGTGTCTGCCCTTAGAACACTTCTAGCCATCACACCTTCTGGTGACAATAAACCCCTCTTCCAAGTTAAGTACAAATCACATTGGGTTCCCCTCACTGATTCCCGGTTAAGGAAAACCTTAAGTGTTCTACTTAAAGCTCTGCATATGCACCAATCCAATATCACCTTTCATTCTTTCAGGTGATCAGGTGCCACCTTGGCCTTTAACTCCAGTGTCCCTCTACAGGACATTCAGAGCCATGGCACCTGGTTGTCTGATTGCGTGTGGCGTTACATCACCCAGGACCAGAATGCATCCACCAAGGTTGCCTCCACTTTCAAAAACCTACTAGCTGCATACACTACACCACACTGGGGTTTGGGGCTGCTGGGTCATTATTGCAACCATATACAGGCTGTTCATCATGGGGTTTGAATATTATCCCCCAAACAGTATGTAAAATATCCATTACAGTTAACTTGACCTTGGCACTGACCTCACATCTCTAGTCATTTATTGTACTGCTTTTTAGAAACAGCTAGTAAACCCCTTTTAAATCTGCAGTACCTAGTCAGTCATTCACTAGTCGTAATTTATGGCCACCTTAACATCAAAATAGTAAACTATTGTCATCTTAAACTCATCTGTAAATCTTAAAATATCTTGTTATATCTATATATTAATATGTAAATTTTTCATATTAAGGTGGCCTTATCTCAGTATGTAAATAAATATTAGTGGTGTGTATCTTAGATTAAATAAAATATTTGATCCCATAGTGGTCTGTTAATAATCTGTACATATCTGCATCTTGGGGCACTGACAATGAGACTGTGTCCCATTAAAGAAGTAGCGGTTTTCTACCCAAAGGACTGTCTATGAGAGCCACCCCAGGTATGGTCAGGGTACAGAAGAGATTACCAAGAAGCAGCAGTGGTGCAACTTTGACTTCCTTAATGGGGTGTTCCACTGGGGTCGTCTTGTTGGTAAATATGGATTTTTGAGGGTCGGGAGCAATGTTTAAAGAGTCAGTTTGGTTCAGTTGTAGTTTCCAAGTTAGCCACGTTGGATTAGTAACATAGTCTTTTAATGTGTTTAAATTGGACCAATAGAAAAGCTTATCATTTGCTGCTGACAGTGGGCCACTGATGGACCACCAGTGAACCTTATTGTCGGCTGCCAATGGTGGACCACTGTCTACCAGCTGGTCACTCCAATTGCTAGCCACCAGCTACAGCCAATATCGGACTGCTATGCCGCTGGTAGGCCAGTGGTGGCCCTACAGGGTCTTGCTATCTCTGACGCTTATGCTTATGCAGTCACTGCAATACCAGCCATGTCCTTTCACCTCTGTCACAGCTATGGATTATAGGCTTTGGATTACAAGACTGATGACCCAGAACAAGGCCATGCAGTCAATAAAATTTTAATGATGCATGACTTGCCCACAACAATAGAAGATACCTTTACACCTCATCATTGTCCTCACTTCTCTGGGGTTTGAGGAAAAGTTTGGCGAAAAGCTTCAAGAGATACCCCAAGGAATTTTGTGGTTGCATCCTCCATTTGATGAGGGTAACAACTTTCAGAAATCCCATAGCCCCAGTGCCTCACCATTTAATATTAGTACGCCAGCCACAAGAACATAATTCCCAGATAACACTGCTCATTGACATTTGAATAAACAGCAACGTGAAGAAGAAAATGGAGAAATCTAATTAGTTAAAGAGACCTTGAAAAAAACCAGAAAAAATTAAGAAAAAAAGGAATATAGAACAAAAAATCCAATTAAAAACAAAAAAAAGCATGACTACTGTCAATCCTAAACAATTTACTTACCTCTTCCCACACATCAAGACGGTCAGGACAGATCTTTGATATTCAGGGGACCATAGAAGCCCTGGATGATCCAGGATGGCCGGGAATAAGTCAGTGCATGTCTCGATTCCAGAGCAATACCTGTCCATATGTGAATGAAACATAAGCAGTTTTGAGGGAAGTTGGTATACGTGTAGGTTATACAAAGACCACAAAAATTTGGGATCACAAGTCTTGCCCCTCTCCTGGTGTGTCCCTGAGCATTCACCGAAGTGGAACTGGCCCTTAACAATAGAACATATATCCATTTCACAGTTTTGTTGTGAAGTGTCTTGAGTGTTTTGCTGTGTGAAAACAGGTCTATTGAGTCTCACAGATTTTAACTCTTGGAGCATTAAAATGCATGTCGCTTCGAATATGTCAACTAATAAACACTATTGGGGCATCAAGCTGAAAGTCGGGAAATTTTGCTTTTGTTCGGCCAACATTGGACCACCGGTGGCTATTATTTGCATGGTTGAAGGTTTCTCCCCATTGGGTTAATGTTGGCCCAACAGTGGCTTTCCAACCACCTTTCAGGCTTCATATCCCTAGAATTTGCCACCGGTGGGCAAACAGTGGCATTTTAATCAAGATGACATTGAGCGATAATAGGGGATTTTACATAGTGTATCAACTAATAAAATTTAAGTGAGCCAACAATTTTACCTCAGTAGTTATTTATTTTCGACATAAAAAGAATATTTTCATCAGAGATTCTCATCAGCAAAGTTGTAAATGAATATTATATAATTTTATCAATGTAGTATGTATTATCATCTTAGGACTACTATCCGTTTTTGTCAATGTTTGCCTATGACCATGTGGTATGACTGATTATGACCTTAGTTGTGTGACTGATGAGTGATTCACTCAACTAAGATCTACCCACCACCTGACCATTCTCCTAATACACACCATTGTTACATCACCGCATAATGCAATCTGATTGGCTCATGCTATAGTGGGATTACAACAGAAGTACTGCTACCAATGTTGGCACAATGGACAAAACAACGTTGGTCAAGTGTACATGTGTTCAGCAAAAACGTTTGTATAGAGAATCTTAATAAAATGTTATTTAAACATTACAGTGTGACCTTTTACTTGATGAGCGATAGGGTTTAGATAGCTTTTAAAAACATTTTATAAATGTTTGTACCGTTTTAAAACATTTCTGATGTTTTCTCGGTATTTATTTAGTATTTAAATCACGCCTTGTACCTTATTGGTTATATTGTGATGGATAGTTTTATTCTCAGAGGAAACTAATACATACATTTGGCCAAGGCTCTGTACTCTAAACTGCCTACCAACGGCAAACAATTACCAGCTTTCTCACATGGGGTCAGGTCAGGATTCAAACTCCCAACTCAGAGGTTAGAGGCAAGTGCATCACTGCATCACTATGGCCCCTAGTTTTCTGTGTCATGTGACCTTTTATTTCTAGTCAAAATATTCTATGGTAACATAGGCAGATGACAGTCCACCAGTTGACCTCCAGCAGTGCATTCAGTGGTCCACCAGTGAATACATAAAACATTTAAACAACATCTGCTGACAATGTTTTGTAAATGTTTGTCCTGAAAATGTTTTACAAATGTTAAAACATTTTCAGAGCAAACATATATAAAATAATGTCAACAAAAGTTGTTTATATGTTTTTGGATGATACTGTTTATCAAATATTTCATGATTTCCAGCACAAGCTTCCTTCAGCTATTTTGTAAATGTTTAAAAAATGTTTCCAGTCAAACCTATTTTCTTGAGTTTTTTTTATAAATGTTTAATAATGTTTTGAGCAAAAACATTAGAGTGTAAATGTTAACTTGTGTTTAAAACGTTTTAATTATTTACTGGGAAATCCAAATGTTGAGCTGATTGTTCGCTCTTGTATAAATCAGATTTGAGTGTTGTGCCATATTTGATCCAACTTTTAAACTACCTACTTTGGTAGACCAAAGGTGTAGGCCATAAGTTGATCCAAAAATAAACTCAGTTTCTTAGTAAGTACAAATTTGATCCGAAATCCAATTTTTGGGACAACCTAAACTGATTTTTGGATAGACATCAGCTTCATCCACTTTGTGAATGCAGCCACAGATAAATGTCTCATACTAGAACTATGATGTCACAACTTGAAATATAAATATACTACACAAAATATGGCCATACTCGTCTTTTCTCAAGCATCATTTGGTGTTTTCTGTATCAATCAATTGACAAAGTTGTCTAAAATGGATCCGACTCATCCACACGGCGTGTTTTTACCAAACCAGGCAAAAATGGATGGAGGGAACCACGAAGTCGGGTATTTCCCGCAGTGAATAAAATTCTTAAAATAGACCTATTTCAGCCGATGCATTTATTTTCAGAAAAGCAAGTGTTCCGTATTCTCAGAAAACAAACCACAGGGACACGTGCAGTCATAAAAAGACCCTGACTTTGTACAACTATAAACTTACATTATATACACAAAAATACACACAGTGTATACTTGATACTCCACTTTTGGGTTTGGCTGGTTGTCAAATGTTTCACACACAAGTAGATGCGAGGAAATAGGTCATAAATAAAGTCTAGGTTTCTACTGTATTGTTTCAGGCGGATATAGTACTTTACATAGTTATTTGTTCAGTTTATCACAAGCATATGGATCTTTGTGTATGTATACCATTTCTTCAAGGATTCATTTTCGTCTTTTAATTGCTTGAGCTGTAATTGGGACTTTGGCGTGTATTAATAAATCTACCGTGATACCTTTTGTATAATACTTCACCAGTGCATATAATTTGGCTTGGTTTAATGAATGTAGGAAGTGTTTGTCTAGTAAACAACGCCCTAACTGCTATTACCACACAACATATATTATTATAAAGGCTAACCTTTTCATATTTACATAACAAATGCCTTATTTTTTTCATTTTTTGAAAATCATACTTCTCCCCGCCATAATTTTGCGCAATTTGATCAAGAGTCTTGTTTGCGTCTCAATTATGTGTAATAATGTGTTTTATTGTTTAAATCCACATTGACTTAAGTGCAAACTTTAATAGACTTTAACAACAAAAAATGAAATGAAATAATTCCTAGATTATACCCCGGGGCCAGTTACACTTTCACGGATCCCCCACGGATATAGGCCACGGTTCCATATATGTAAAGTACCAGGATCCCATGCGGATCGTGGGGTATGGGGGTGGGGGTGATGTTGAAAAAGTAGAGAGGTTGCGCACTACGTTTTTCACCTCCGCTAACGTTAAAAATGCATGCGTGACGTCATAAATTATTGTGGGAAACGTCATGTCTAGACAGAACCATGGTAAAAATTAACGTTTTATAGCAAATGAGGCCTGAGTTACGTACATAGTCTCCCTTAACATTTTTAGTGTCGCTATAAATTTTATATTTTGAAAATTGATGAATATATATCTAAATAAATATGTGCACAATAATTTATAATACTCAATGTGACCGTACAATGTAAATTGACTAGTAAACGGATAAATCTTCACAAGGACCCATTTCCTTGAGAAGTCCTTCATTTCCACCATGATAGTTAAGGACAAGCTCATTTGATTATATCTGTTATATAGTGCTGTTTACAGGACATTATTTTTTTCTAACACAATTTTTATTATATAAAATGAAAGAATATGTTTCACCTCTTTTTGGGGACAAAACATAGCTTATTTGCACAATATATAATTGTGTTGACAGGTTTAAAATAGGTTTGGAATACACATCAAACATACATTTAAATATATTTGGCCTAACTCTGTATAAACTCTTCTTTAATGCTGTCATAGTGCGCAATATCAAATATCTCCCATAACATAAACACTAACCTAATTCTCTGCATATTTACGTTACCGTGCAATAAAACGTAGTGCGCAACCTCTCTAGTGAGTGATTTACGGATGAGGCACGGATCTCTCTCCAGATGATAGGGATACCCACAAGGACTTCAGGGATGTCTTCCGTTGCTTGCGGCTGATCTCCGGATACACATCTGTGGCCACCAGCAGTGCAGCAGAAGTACCCCAGGACACACCAGGACAATATAGGGATGCATCAGGACGTCGCAAGGACACCCCGGATGGGTGTACATATCTTGCGGAGATCTCGCAGAGACTCATGGATGGGGTTTACAGATCTTTATTTCTCTCGCGGATGTCAGTGATTAGGGATTTTTATGATAACATTAAGGTGTTCTGGTGGGAGGCAGTGACCACTGTATACCTGGATCCCAATGCCTATAAAAAAGGTAAAGGTAAGGCCACTAGCCAGATAGAATTAAGAAGTCAGAATGGACAGATGTAACAAAGATCTTATGCAAATTTAGCTCTTAATATTACAAATGGAGAGGCAGTTAATCATCATTACAGCTATGATAGACAGGCTGAGAAGGAGATGGGGTCTACGATAAGGACAGCAAAGACAAAGAAGATATTGGGTCAGGCCATGGCTAAGTCAGGCAGAGCATGAGAAAGAGGGTCAGTACACCAGACTGATGCCAAAGCTTGAGTTAGATGACCCTATGGCATACCAAAACTTCATCCAGATGCCACCAGAGCTTTTTCAAGAGCTGAAGCAGAGACTCAGCCCTGAGATCCAGAGGGGGAGGACCTGGATGAGAGACCCCCTGAGTCCAGAACTGAAGTTGGCGGTCACCTTGAGACACTTGGCCAGTGGAGACAGCTACCCAACCCTGCAGTTTTCTTTCAGGGTGGCGAGGTTGACCATAAATAGGTTTGTGCCTGAGGTCTGCGACGCTATCATCAGGGCCTATCGAGATGAGGTGATGACATGCCCCACAAGCCCTGTAGACTGGTTGGAGGTCGAGTATGTTTTCCATTGGAGGTGGAACATCCCACATGCCCTGGGTGCCCTGGATGGAAAGCACATTCCCATCAGATGTCCACAATGGGGTGGCAGCCTCTACCACAACTACAAGGGCTTCCATTCGATTGTACTCCTGGCCTTGGTGGATGGAGATTATAAGTTCCTGTGGGTCGACTTGGGGGCAGCCAAGTCAAGCTATGATGCTCAGATTTTCAAACACTCAGATTTGAGGCACAAAATAGAGGATGGCACCATCGACTTCATTTCAACTCTAGCTTCCCAACTTAGTCTCCTTCCCTCTCGGTTCCACCCACAAACCCGGTACACTGACCTTGAACGCCCCTCGACTCTCCTTATAAGAAATGATTTTTGTTACTAGCGCACTGAGTTCCCCTTAGTGGGGAAGATATTGCGCCTGCAAAGCAGTAGATTAGATTAGATTAGACTTCCCAGAGAGTGAATCCCTTGTTGATGATGGGACAAAGTTGAACTATTTTATCCTCGGGGACGATGCTTTTCCCCTCAAGCTTTGGCTTATGAAGCCCTACTCAGATGTGGTATGGACTTGAACCAGAGGGTGTTTTACCACAGGCTCAGCCGGGGAAGAAGGGTGGTGGAGAATGCCTTCGGGATACTAACATCCAGCTTTCAGATATTCCAGAGGCCGATGAGCCTCCCGTGGTGGCCAGGGTGGTCATGGCCTGTCTAGTACTCCACAACCTTCTGAGGATGCGATACGCCAAAGGTCAACAGGATGACTTTGGGGCAGATGACCAGCCCCCGATAGTGCTGGAGGGCAATGACATTCCACATGAGGGCCAAAAGCCACTGGAGGCAGCCAAGACACAGAGGAATATTCTGAGGGACTATTTCATGACCGATGGGCAGGTCCCTTGGCACACGAACCGAATTTAGACTTTATATAAATAAAATAAAAGATTTGTGAGAATTTAAATACTGTGATACAGTGACTGCCTCAATTAAATACTGCATTGGAACACTAAAAAATGTGCTACCTCAAGGACTATATTATTTTACTGCAGTTTTACATGGACACTTGTTGATAAACTGAAGTATCAATTGTGTATTTTTGTCAAACATTATTGGCCTTTTTGTTATAATGTTATAATGTGTGCATTTTACACTTCTTGCAATAAAATCCTTGATTTTCTTATACTTCTTATTGTGTTTTTAATATTGCCACTGAAAAATTCATATATTTGGTAAATGTTGACATTGTTCAATACCTTAACATACAAACTTTGATCTGCAGTTATTTGAAACTTTACAATGTACCTTCCCCCCACCTGAAAGAAGCAAGTGACAGGGGAAACATATATATTGGTGGGACAATGGAGGGATCATAGGTTAAAGTACCCCTTCACCTCCTGTTTCTTGGTTGTGGGGGGCTATGGGGTCTCTTACTTGAAAGAATTAAGTCTGTTATGTTTTTTTAAATTTTTTTGGGGGGTGTTTATGTTTGTCTCCTCTGACTTCACCCGGAGGCGGTTCTGGCTGAATACAAATTCCATTAACTGTCTTGCTGGATAGTACAATTAGGGTTATATTAATATTCACTTGATCATTGTCTATTGTTATTTGCTTTTTCCATTTTTATAATGTGGTTTTGGTATGTTATGTGGGGAAGTTTTATTTCATTTGTTGGTGGGTTCCTCTAAATTTATATATAGCAACAGCATAGCTCAAATAATTGTTTTGGGAAGATTTGGCGGCCCTTAAAAGAGCCTTTTAATAGTATCAGCTTTTGTTGAGTTATCAGCTGGCTTTGGCTGGCTACTGCTCCCGTGTGGCTGGGTGGTCTATTGGGGTGGTGGATGTTTCGTCAACTGGCTGGAACTGAGACGTGTGCATGGCCCCAAAGCTGGCATCTTGTGATGTGTTCGGTATGTTGTTGAAGTACGCGCTGTCAACTTATGGTGGATTTGGTGGTGGTGAGAAACCGATTCTAGCTGGTGTGATGGTAAGTGGTATTGGGCTGCTCTCCCTCCTAGTGTCTGTGACTGGTGGCAACATGACCCGCAGCTGGGAGGAATTTACGCTGTGTGATGCTTGCTGATGTGCATTTTGTTGGCTGCCTTGTTATGTGTCCTGCTGCTCTGAACCTGGGACAGTTTGTTGTATGGGCTGCTGCTGCTGTATGGGCTGCTGCTGCTGCGGTTGTATGGGCTCCTGCTGCTGTTGTATGGGCTGCTTCTGTGGTTGTATGGGCTGCTGCTGTTGTATGGGCTGCTCTGACAGCATTTACTTAGTAACATATAAGGTCACTAAGTTACAGTCTTGGCTTTAAATTCAAAAGCTGTGAAGAGAGCATCTACAGCAGTGTGGAACAACACAAAAACATGAATATATACTAAGAGTTTGTATGAAAACAATAGTAACATAGTTACATTATAAATTTACCGGTACATGAATGTTTTTTTTTGCTGTTTTAATCAGTTATTTTATATGCCAGTACAACTTATAGTAAAAAAATTTCACTTGATAGAAAATATTATAAAGTGTGAGTACATGTGGTACGGCTGTAAAATATAAATGTATATGCATTCCACTGGTCTCAACAGAACGTTACATCAATTTTGATGGTCCAGACACAGAACATGTATGAGATTTTGGTCTCAGCTAAGATTCCCTTCGTGAATCTCAACTTGAGCAGAATCTCAGCTGAAACAAAAATCTCAGATTTGAGAAAAATCTCAGCTTAGATTTGGCTTGAGACCTTTCATGAATCCGGCCCCAGGGTAACCTAGAGTTTCTCAAGCTCACAGACAGAAACATAGCCTTTCCTCAAGTCATTTTGTCTTAGGTATTATATGAGGACTGAATGACTTTTTTCCCAGAATTTGGTGTTGATAAAAATATTTCATCAGATAGTAGGCTCCCCACTGGTTAGGTGGATTCATAATGATTTTATGTATGTCAAATTTAGTCGAATAAGAAATACAACGACTTGGAGCAAGTCAGAAACATGTCAGTAATGTCATGAGCAAACAGAAACATGTCAGTAATTACAGGAATAAAGCCTTTAAGAAAAATTCCTATAAACATGGGCAGTACCGCCAGTAGTGTTACTACGGTGTTACACCTTTCTGTTCTGTCGTACCATTTTAACTTCTGCTAGGACAACCTTGTCTGGGCAGCACACGTTGAAGAACAAGCCACCCCATATATCCACCCCACTCCATAGTGTGTATTTTAATACAGCTCATGGGAGGATGTAACAGCTATCTCAGAAATTTAAAAAAACAAACCCAGTTATATATCCCTTTCTGAGTTGTATCCTAAATCACAAGGAATGTGTCTTACCCATAAGTGAGGCAGGTCAAACCACAATTGAAGGTTCATGAGCCCGTTTGGTTGTAGCTCATGACCCCCATCATGGAAATATGTGACCTAGGTACAAACTTTTATGGTATAATACATTATATGGTATAACACACTCCCAGAAATGTGCAAGTGTAGCCAATGACCCTTTTTTTAAGCACGAGCCTCGATGGAGATCGTGCTTCTACAGATCTCACTTTTTTGTCTCCGGACTTTCATGAATTGTGGGATGTGTCTGAGTTGGAATTTTCTGTGTCACCAGACTTTCGTAAATTCTAATGAACTACTCGTGTCTCTGATGGCTTTGCACTCCAGCTAGGGGACCAAAACTCCTTTTGACCTTGTTTCATGAAATATGACAGAGCTAAAAAAAATGAAGCTGATTGGACAAAAGGAAAAAGTTAGCTTAATTTTTGGGAGAGCTAATTTGTTCCTTTGTGAATACCTATTAGAGCCAATTTTTAGTTGAACAAATTTTATAAATAGTCAAGCTAAGTTTTCGCTGAGGTTTATCCCCATTGGGAATACGACCCCAGGATTTTGACCAATTAACTTGCACTACACAATCTTCTACCCCATCATTTTAAACGTCTACATAGACTTTCATAAGATTTGTACCCCTAGAGCCTTTTCAAACACGAACAGAAAGATTTACAACAGGCTAAAAGTGATAATTTACCTGAAAAGGATATAAATCAGGCACTTTTATGCATGTTATGTACTTCAGAAAGTTTGTAGTGAGGAGAAATATTCAGACAGTTTAAGACCATAAAGAGTACAAGGAAGGTAGAAAAAAGTCACTTCACATAATATAGCAATGCTACCAGCATCAATATATTATTTCAATAGAGTTTTTCTCTTCACCTCGAAACAAGCCAAGCAAGGTAGAATTTGAAGTGTTTTTCTTTACTTATTCAAGTGTAATCTTCCGAAAACTGACAATTATCGAGTACAAGGAAGTTTAGCTGAGAAGTAGGCGTTTTATTATAAAATTGAAACCATCATTAAAATATTTGTGTTCATCTTGGACAGAAATATGTTTTAAATATATTGAGCCTTTTGCAAGGCAATTTCAGAAGTTGAACCTACTTGGCATTTTGCCAACTCGTTGGTTTTTTCCCCCATTTGGGTGTGTGGTTATATTTGATAAATTATCCATTTGTGCTGAACTTTGTGTTGATATCATTTTATGATTTAGAGACAACAAGATTTATGCACAGGAGAAATTCAAATACAGAGAAGTTTTGCAGACTACTTATTTGGATATTTTTTCGAATTACATATAAATAAACCATATTGGATTGATACTGATTGCTTTTTATCGCTGAGGGTTCCCATGGCTACTTATGGGAGTAAGGTGAGACAATACATTATCTCTTCTGTCTACTAGATGGTTAAGAATATAACACGTTTACAGAGTTTCTCAAAGTGTATTTTGTATGAAACTGCACATCTATGCAATAGCTCAAATCTATAAACGTATCACATATCAACTTTGTGACAGTTAGTTATCTATAAACTTTTAAATATAATATTTATAATATTTTGTATTCACCGTAACTCCACAGAGCTGATCGTTTTGTAGTCTTAAGATCTTTGCTAAAGTGGCGGAGAAATTGTTAAAAATTAACAAGTTAAAATTAAAGTTTTTATATTCACTGGTGTTTTTAACTATGGATACATTTCACAGCTAATTATTTTCAATTCTTTATGGGGGTGTTTACCTGGGGCCGACCCTACAACCGACTCGACAACTAGGGTCGGTTAGAAAAGTCGGGGATCGGCGATTAAAATCCAGTAAAAAGTGTGCTAAAAATAGACGCCTCAAAGACAAGACGTAGTGCATCCTGGATTGTCTGGATCTACCTTCTGACCTGACTTGGAGTCGGTTTGCTTTTCTCAAGGACTAGAAATGCAATGACAAGCCGTAAATTTAATGACTAACAAGCCCTACAGCCAGCACCTTCACCAAAGCCGCAGCCACCACCCAGGAGAAGAAGAAAGCCACCAAACCCCTTGGTAATGCCCTGGATCCTTCAAACAGAAGAAGGAGGATGCTATAAAACCCTCCTGGCTGACTTAATACAAAGTTATATTCCAGATTATCATAATTTGGTCAGGGTGCCACCTGATGCTTTTACACCACCACATCAAGAAGTTATTCACCAATTTTAAGAAGCCCTTGGAAGTAGGATTGAAACTAGCAGAAACACTGGGACACCTGGCAACAGGAGAAATCTACACACATTGGCTGTATCACTAGCTTGTTGGCCGAACCACCATATGTATATTTGTCCCTGTTGTCTGCCGGGCCATCCTTGCTGAATATTTGACATGCCCTCCTGATGCTGAAGACTGGAAAAGTTCAGAACCAGATGGAATGTCCCCCATGCTCTTTGGGCACTACAAGGAAAACATATCGCTATGATACCCAAGAAGTAGCCAAAGAAATCTGGGAGTGAATATTAGAACTACAAGGGCTTCTTTTCCTGGTGCTGCTAGCCCTGGTTGATGCCAAATACAGATTCCTCTGGGTAGATGTTGGGTCAAGTGGATCTTCATTGGATGCACAAATATTTAACCAAAGCAAGGAGTGGAAGAAGATCGAGGGTTGCACTTTTGGGCTGCCACCACCTGAACCCCTGGGGGAGGGAGGGAGGGCCAGATTTGCACTCTTTGTTGCTGGGTGATGACACCTTTGCTTTGATGCCATGGCTCGTGAAACCCAACAGTAGAAGAAAACTCATAAAGGAAGAGGGAATAGCAAACTACAGGATCTCCAGAGGCAGGAGGGAAGAGGAGAATGCGTTCGGAATCCTGGCAAGCAGATTCAGGGTCTGCACAACTTGCTGAGAACACACCAGGGCGGAGCTGACAGGGAACCCACCCACCAGATAACATACGCAGCCCTTCGAAATGAACAGGTGGTGTATGTGCCCGATAACAACTACAACAATCATTTGAGGGAGCCCAAACATCAACAAGACCTACTAAAAGATCACTTTTCATCTTGGTGCATTGGTTGGGCAGGAGGACAAGATCTGGGATGTGCCAAGCAACTACTCTGGGCACAGAAGAAGCTGGCATCTATCAGTCCTTTTCAGGACTACCCAATTATTCTAATAATTTTTATGTAAGCTAGTGATGCACAAATTTCCCAAAAATTGTCCCCCCAAATCTAATACATTTTCAACAAGTTTCTAGCCTTCTTCCAATGAAATCACAAGACCCATAATATTGTTAAATAACTTCAACGGGTTATGTCAAAATGTCCCGCATTAACAGACAAATTTAATAAACCTTCAAAATAAAGAAAAAAAAAATTTCAAATTTTTCTTTCTGCAAATTTGCGTGATATTTCTAAGTTGAAAACTTTCTTAAGTATCAAAATATTTTTAGACTTTAAAAGTTTCTCAAAGGTCAAAAGTCATAAGGTCCAAAGGTCAAAATCATTCCCAAAAATGCCACCGATTTTTAGTCTAAGTGTTTTCAATTTTTTCTCAAATTTCAAGATTCATTTTTTCTTTGTGGCCCCAAATTTTGTTTTAATCATTTAAATTGTTTGAACTTTTTTAACTTAAAATTTTCAGTCACTCGCTCAGTCATTCACTCTTTTTTCTGTTTGATGTGGGGTAGTGTAATGCTTCTTGTTTTGGGATTTTTTTTAAACACGCAGCTTTTAATTGTTTTGGATTTTGATGGTCCTGAGAAGGTCCATTTCTTGGTCTCATTTCAGCCACTCCCTCCTCTATGTGTGACTATGGGTTTCTGCCCTCTTGGCTTCCTCCCTCTCTTCCTCCTGTTGTTTCTCTGCCTCCTCCCTCTCTCTGTGTTCCCTCTCCTTTAACTTGCCATCTGTGTGTTAGCAGCTGTATCTCCCAATGTAAACTCTGTAGGTGTGTCCATGGGGACCTCTATCTTCCTCAAATTCCTTCTTCCCTTTACAGGACCCATCTTATAGATAAAAGCGGTGTTTAAAAAAAAGCCTATCAGGAAGTCATCCAAATGTATCTCAACACTAAATCCTAAGTTACCTTGTCCTGCTGAGATGTTACCAACTCTGCTGCCAAAAACTTCTCATCTCGACAGGAAGTGACCAAGTCAGGTTGGGGATGTTGACAACAGGCCAGTTTACTTCCAAGTACGGTTGGTACTTGACTACGACAGGCCGGCAAGTGCTTCTGGACAGGACTGTAACACTATAGGACAAGACAGAAAGTGACTATGACAAGTCGCAGAGAGACATGACAGGATATTACCAGGTGGGCAGACCCAAGGTCAGGATCAAGAGTCGGGGAGGGGTGGTTAAATATCAAATATGTTTATATTTTGCCAATCCACTTCGACAAGCAGGGAAACTACAACCGATCCTAACTTACTCCGTAAACATTGCTACCAACTCTCGAAAAATCCATAGTTACTGACAAGACGGCCCCATTGGAATCCTCCCGTTAGATATGGACTTACTTTACTCAATATTGAGCCAAATAGTGGATAATGGAAGTAAAATATTCCTCATTAGATATATATCAAAATGGATATCACTCATTAAGATGAGCAGTATAGCATATTATGCTGTATTATACTGTCATCTTCGTTTGTTATATTTTTTGTTGTACCTGAATTTTTCCTAATGTATTCACAGTGGTAATTTTTAATATGTCCCAACAAGTCGCAATGTTGAGGGGCTGTTGATATATGACTCTGACTGTTGAATTGAACGTAAACCTGAACTTTGACATTGTCTGTGACTTGGATATTGATTGTAAACCTTGTCATGTAGATCTATATGGCAGGATGTTTACTTTAGTATCATATTGGACAGATGAGTGAGTGAATACTAGTATCCTTTCAACTCTTCCATTTTGGGCCTTAGTAATAATAAAAATATGCATAATTTAATGATAAGTGCTAATATCCAGGAAGGGAAATTCCACATTCCAACTTCTCATATGTGGAAAAGGAATTCCAGCAGTCCAGTAATGTGGGTGTTCCACCTCACGACTAAGGCTCCCGATTAAGGGTTTTTGGGGGTCGGTTTGAAATATTTGCTTAGTCCCAGACCTTCTGTAAGGGTCGGTTGTGGTCGGTTGGGGCCGTGTGAAAAATCAAACATGTTTGATATTTCACACGACTACAACCGATTCCTATTTCCCGCCGTCAACAAAATGTCCAGTCCCAGGCGTCCTCAGGCCTCCTCAGACCCAAATTTACAGAGTCGGTTGTTGTCCCAGGCGTCCTGCGACCCTTAGTCCCAGACCTCCGTAGCTTAGTCCCAGGCGGCCGGTTCTTAATCCCAGACTCAAATATGATGCGTATGAATTTCATGCGTCTGAAAGTGAGTCGGTTTCATTAGTCCCCGGAAGCCTCAGACCGTCTGCGGTGTCCTGCGACCCAAAAATCAAGGTCTGGGACTAAGAACCGACTAAGGGTAACCGACCCTAACCGATCCAAACCGGCCTCCCCAGGACGCCTGGGACCACGCATTTTCAGTCTGCGGCGGCCTGAGGACGCCCCAGGCGGCCTGGGACTAACAACCGATTAAGAACCGACTGTTTTCCGCGCGTTGGAAATTAAAACGAGGCAATGAGCAGGTCTGGGACTATATAAGCGACCGCGTACACTTTGTCATTGTTACTGACTGTTTGGCTACTGAGAGACGTGTGTCACTGATTTGTAGGGGTTTTCAATTTTTATTTTACATTTTATATACTTGAGCTTAAGGCAAATTTCACAGTTAGGAGACACATTTTACTATTTTTTTATTATTTTGTCGACTGGATCATGAGAAAAGAGAAAGGAGGGAAGAGAGGAAGGAAAAAGATGGATGAGAGGGAGAAGGAAAGTCAAGTAGAGGAGAGGAGTGAAGTTATTACAGAAGAAGGAAGTGAGAGGAGAGAGGAGGAGGAGATTCAGGAAGATCCAGCTATTGGGGAAGCTGTGGCAGAAGAAGAAGAGAGGTGTGAGGAAGATCCGGAGTGCCATTCTTCAGCCAAGAGAGCCAGGGTGTGTGCCACTTTTACAGACAGTGATGAAGTTTTCATTGTAGAATTCGTCAAGCTGCACCCTGAACTGTATGACAAGGAACATTCACGTTTCCACGACAGGAATAGAAGAGAGGCTCTCTGGGCAGAAATATCTGCAGAACTTAAGCTCCAGCCCTTTGATGTGAGAAGGTGGTTTGAGTCCCAGCGAACCCGTTATGGAAAGCTGTCTAAGCTCCAATCTGGCCAAGCCCCGAGGGAGATGACCAAGAGACAGTCCTGGGTCTACCAACAGATGGGTTTTCTTAAAACCCATATCAGAAGAAAGGGGGCCAATAGAAGTTCAGGTTTTGAGGCCAGTCCAAATACCAGCAAGCAGGACGAATCACGTGGGTCAACTACTGACACAGAACACCTCGAGTCCAGTGTCCTGAGGGAGAGGAGTCAGTCCATCATTACATCAACACCCGTTTCAACTACAGACTCCAAGATTCTCGAACACTTTGAGCAGATGAGGACACTTATCTCAGGTTTTCTGCATCAGAAGTCAGACAGGCAGCCCTTCTTTGACTACGTGGCATCAGAGGCCGAAAAGATGACTCAAGAAGAATTTGAAGAATTAAAGGGCAAGATATTCAGAGATATCGAAAATATTAAGAGTAACCGCAGACGTCAGCCATTGCCCAGAAGATCAGCCACTGTTACCACGGAGTCCCAGAGGGTCGGCCTACTGCCAACAACCACTCCACAGGCGTCAAGTTCCACTCAAGCAGCACCTAGCAGCAGTTTTGTGTACTATACACCAAGCCCCATTGGCTTCAGCAACCCTACATCTGTCCTAACTGTACAGGACGAAGGGAGCAGACACAATCTGAGTGGAATCTTAAGCCAGCTACCAGATCTGACATCAACACAGATCGTTGAGCAGCCTCAGCAGCAGCAGCAACAACCGCAGCAGCAGCTCTTTACTATCACCACTTCAGCACCGCCTCAACAGCAGCAGCAGCCTCCTCAGTAGCCATCCAGTCAGGGCGGGTCTTTGACCTGCCAGGCCCTTTTCAGGGCCACCAATTCTTCCAAAAACAATTATTCAGCTACGTGTTCTTCCAATTCCCCTCCCAAAACAAAAAAGTTCAGTACAAATACTTATCACAAGAAAAAAAAAATTAAAGTCCAACACTTACACCACCCCAAACATGAAACAAATAACCCATGGTACTACACATAACCAAAAAGGCCACATAAAAAAAATATTAAAAGTAACTCCCAATATGGCCATTAATCAGCCCATTTTTAGATTAAAATCCATGGGATAGTTTAAAATCTGTAATTGAAAAGTCCAACACTTGCACCTTCCCTAGAGTTAAAAGGCATAATTACATACTTACCAACCCACAAACAGACAAACCCAATACCAAACATAACAAACAACAAATAACAAACCCAGTACCAAACCTAATACCCAACTACCCCAAAAAACCCAACCCCAGTAACCACCAACCAACAAACACCCAAACCCAAAAGTAGATAGAACCCATGCCAACGAACTGACAAACTATTTAGCAAACACAATCCCCCATTATTGAAAGCAAAACTAGTTCCATGGTTATATTTTCCAAATTTTTGTGATTAGAAATGAATATTTAAAATTGAATATTTCCATAAAAAAATTTCTGCTACAAATAAGTTTCCCAGCCATGAAAAAAGAAAAATGTTTAAATTATGATGTGGATTTGAAAATATATAAAATAATTATTCAATTTAGGATATTATGTGTCACTTTGTGTTTCGCTTTTGTTTAACAGTGGGTTTGTCTGTTTGTTGGGTGAGTAAGTTGTGTTTGTCTGTTTGTCTGTCTGAACAAGTTATGTTTGGCATGGGGTTTGTCTGTTTGTCTGTCTGAACAAGTTATGTTTGGCATGGGGTTTGTCTGTTTGTCTGTCTGAACAAGTTATGTTTGGCATGGGGTTTGTCTGTTTGTCCGTCTCAACAAGTTATGTTTGGCATGGGGTTTGTCTGTTTGTCCACATAGCTGATTAATTGTTTTTGGAATATTTGGTAGTCCTGAAAAGGACTGTTATAGTTAGTCCTGAAAAGGACTGTTTACTGCAACAGGACTTATATTCTGCCATCTTGCCAGGCCACTGCTCCCTCATTATTGAAGTAGTCCTTCAGGTAATCCCTCTGTCTTTTGGCCTCTCTAGCAGGGTTTCTGTCTTGGCCACCACCAGCAGCACCACCAATCAATCCACAATCACCAGGCACATCATCATCATCATCATCCCCCCCAGGCTGCTGACCAGCAGGTTGACCTTGATACTGGCTTCTGAGTATATTGTGCAGAACCACACAGGTCATGACCACTTCTCTAACTGTTTCTGGGGGTAGTTCAATGGTGGTCCTCATGACTCTAAATCTTGACACAAGGATGCCAAAAGCGTTCTCCACAACTCTCCTGCCCCTTGATATTCTGTAGTTGGCAATCCTTTCCTCCCTTGTTAACAGCCTTCTGCCATAGGGTTTCATGAGCCAGGTCTTCAGGGCAAAGGCATCATCTGCCAAAATGAAGTAGGGGACATCTCTACCACCCTGTGTTATAGGAGCTGGGTCAGGGAAGCCTATCCTGCCATCTTCAATCCTCCTCTTCAGCTGAGAGGCATTAAATATCTGGGCATCTGAGCAAGACCCTTCTGTACCCACATCCACCCATCTGAATTTGTACTGCCCATCTACCAAGGCCAACATGACAATGGAAAAGAACCCCTTGTAGTTGTGGTAGAGGGCTCCAGAGTTCTTGGGTTTCTTCAGGGCCACATGCTTTCCATCCAGGGCTCCCAGGGCATGTGGAACATTCCACCTGATCCTGAATTCCCTTTCCAGTTCTTTCCACTCATCTGGAGTAGTAGGACATTTGAGGTACTCTCTGGTGAACTCATCCTGGATGGCCCTGCAGACCTCTGGTAGAAACTTGGAAATGGTGGATCTGCCAACCCTGAACTGACAGGATAATGATGTGTATGACTCTCCAGTGGCCAGATATCTGATGGTGAGGGCTAACTTCTCCCCAACACTGATAGGAGCTCTGTAGTTGGTGGCCTGCCTGGCTACACGTGGTTCCAGTCTGGTCTTTATCATTTCAAAGAATTCTGGGGTCATCCTCATGTAGTTGGTGAATCCTGGAATGTCTGTGGCATACAGATCAGCCATAATGTTGTGGTAGGCCCCCCTCTCCTCTCTCTGCAGAAGCCATGGCCTGACCCACATGTTGTGCCTTCTTCTAGGTCTCTGTATGGGTGCTGGTGGTGCTGGTGGTGGTGGTGGTGGTTGCTGTTGCTGTGCTTGACGTAAAAAATGGAAATACATGATTATTTGTAACTGAATAAAAACCAAGAAAGCCCTAAGTTGTTGTTGAATCTGTCTTCCATTAAAAGGTGGCATCCTGGTGTGTTCCTAGAAAAGCAATGATGATTAGATCGCAAATTTTATATATATATACCCAGAAAATCCAGCAACTTTGCAAAACAATAATCGGGGATCGTGGTCTGGGGAGGCCTGAGGAGGCCTGAGGACGCCTGAGGACGCCGGTAGTTAATCGTGTGTTAGTCGGCTCTTAGTCCCAGGAGGCCTGAGGCGTCCTGGGACCCAGTCGGTTTGTGTCCGACAGGATCGTGGTTGAAACCGACCCGAAAACTGGCTTAGTCGGTTCTTAGTCCCAGACCAGTCGGGGACTGTCTGCGGCCGCCTGAGGCGTCCTGAGGTGTCCTGAGGCGTTCTGGGGACGATCTGTTCTTAATCCCAGACTTCAGTACCGACCCAGTATTCCCGCCCATTTTTGTCTTTTTTCAACCGACTGTGCACGATTAAGGGTCGCCGACAGGATCGGGGCTTAATCCTTTGGTGGAACAGGGGCATAATGGGGGCTAGGCATGTCTGAAGAGATATGTTTTAAGAGTTGCACTGAAATCAGATACTGCGATTTAACAATTTAATGAAGTTTATTCCATGCAACGGGTGCTACAAAGGTAAGGTAGTGTCTCCCAATTTTTTTATCTTTTTTTTCAAACATGATTTCTCCTGTTAAGGCTAACAGCGAACATTAGCTTGACAGGAGATTTATTTTGTTGGCTTTGAATATTGCACTAAAATATGTGTTTCCATGGATAGTTATCTATGCTTTCTAAGTATCATGCAACATGGCTAAATCCATCCAACTTGTACATCATGGGACAGACAGAATTTTGAATATGTTGAACTTTTGAATTCTGCAGAGATCCCCTTAATTGTAAGAGGGAATATATGCATTGTGTAAACTGTGACATGACTGGCATGCTTAAAATTACCTTACTGGTGATAATTAGGTATGACAAAATGTTGAATAGGCTGAGGCTGTTGTGTTTTTGTCCTAGATGACACCAATATTCCTGAGCTATTGACTGGAAACTATTACTTTAAATTAATCAATGTAGATTTGTAGCCAATGACAATGAACTCGAACTTTTTCTTGGTTGAGCCTGAGCATATTGCTGTGCTGATCTGTTGTAGGAGTGGGTAGGCATTTTTATTTTGCTGTGACATGACGGTGTTTTTCATTTTACCGTTCAGTTTTTTCAATTTCTATTTTGTGAGGATAATGTGTTGTCTAAGGATGATTATATTTGTAATCGTATTTCTTGGAAAACCCAATTACCAAGAGACGTAGATAATAATATCAGCACAACTGTGAGGATTAGTGTTTTAAAATTTAATTAAAAATTTGTATTGTATTGCTTGTGACTGCTTGGCATACATCTACAAGCAGTTTACATTTTACCTTCTTTCAGATCAATTAAGCCATTCTGCAGAGGTGTGTGATAGGCTTAAGCCATTTCATATAGAATTATAAAATGAAAAACATACCCCCCAAAAAATAAAAAAATAAACAAACATTGGGGATTCAATAAATGGATATTTGCATCATGTTTAAAGCTTTTCTTGGAAAAAATCTCAATATTTACGCCTTGGAGAAAGACTAATAGAAGCCAGTTTTTTTACTAACTTATAATATCTGTTTAGTGGGGAAAATCCGCCTAAATTCAATCATTCATTTCTCACGTGGGCAGCAATCGAAAGTTGACCTGTTTATACTTAATTTATTAAGAATACATGTTGGTATGTAGGAGAAGCGTCTATATTTAAATATAGTATAAATACACACTTGTTTAAAGAACGAGACATGAAGAGCTTTATGCATAAATGCCTATAATGTAGATATACTTACATATGAGCGGGAAGAGCAGACAAAAAACTTTGACTTTGTAAATATATTTATCTTTCATTTCTTTCTTATATAACTTTCATTTTGGTGTAACAGGAAATCTCGTCGCCCAGACACTTGTAATGTTAGAACAGTAGAAGAGTTTTTTTATACAAATGTCAGTTATGGAGATATATGTCAAAACGGTGAGATAGAGTGATTTCAGCAAAATTTTTGGCCCGCATGGTACATGCAGACTCGTCTGCCTCTTTTTGCCCCAAATCGTTTTACCCTCCATCTTGGAGGCCATCTTGAATTTCTGTGTAAAAGACAAAATCACATTTATCTTGGAAAAGACACAAAATCGAGAGATTTCAGTGAAATTTTTTACCCCCAGGCTATTCGCTGAGTTAACTAGCGACTTTTCTCAAAAATTGTTTTCCCCTAAAACGCAAAAATGCATTTATCTCGGAAACAGTGCCAGATAGAGTGATTTCAGCGAAATTTTTGACCCCCAGGGTACCCACAGAGTCTACTGGCAACTTTTCTCAAAAATCGTTTTTGGCAGCCATTTTGAATTTCTGCGTAAAATGCAAAAACACTTATCTCGGAAACAGTGCAAGACGGAGTGATTTGGTCAAATTTTTTTACCCCAGAGCCCATATTCATGAAAGGTCTTAGCCAGGGCTTAGCTTAAAGTTAAGACTTTTGCCTTAGTCTTAACAATGTTCACAAAGAAGTTAAGACCAGTCTTAGGCTTAAATAAGGGCTTAGCTTTAAGACTGGTAGGCAGGGAGCTTAAACAGGTCTTAAATATGGCATATGCATTGACAAATGGCTACTTCAGTTTTACCAATGGCTCTATATTGGTCAAAAATACATACCAAATAGTTTTAAAACTATTTCCTAGGAAAATTTAAATGTAAAATTTATCCCTTTCTGACCGAAATATCAACAGTAAGCGGAAACGTTTTAAAGTTTACATCACTTGCACTCACATATCTATAATTCATTCATCAGATTTGATATACCTCAAGTGAAAAAAATTGTATTGCACACATAAATACTGTCCAATAACAACTTGCTTTCACATCCTTCAAGTAAATTAAATAATATTCTAGTTTGTTATAGGGCATTAATACATTCTCAAGAACTATAACAATTTCACTAATCCACTTTTCCATAATTATTTAGAGTATATCAAAATGAAAAAAGTACTGCTGCAGTCATGTAGTTACAAAAATGTGAAAAAATATAACATATGAAGTATTTGTGCACACTGACCTTGACACCTGAGTACACATGATACATTTGTGTATTGTATGTATTGATTTTCTAAAAAGTGTCTCATGTAAAGTCAAACCAATAGCCAGTTTTACTACTGATTCATTAACCAATCAAGTTTAAAGATAAAAAAATCAATGATTTATATCAGCGTAAACAAAAAAAAAATATTGTAGTGAGCATCATAAGTTGGAATTATAATCAATGCTTAGTATGGATAAATATTGGTAAATGATATAGTAAAAAATTTATTAATTTTGAGTTCAGATATGCACAATTGGCTGCATAAAATTGGGGAACAGTGTTCCAGTGCTTTAATATATTTCAAAACTTTTTTTTCTTCTTAAGTGTACAAAATGAAAAAAAATGACAGTTACAGATGAAGTTTAATATTTAGAAAGAAATATACCAGGTATGTTTTAAAACGGTTATAGTTAATGTAAAATTACTTGTAACATACATGTTATGCCTGATTTGCTTACTTTCTCATTTATACAACATATTGTTCAATACATAATTTATGTGTACAAATAATGTCACATGACAATCAAAAACCACTGTGGTTATATGAAAGTTAAGACTAAGTCCAAAGTTAAGTCTAAGACAAAAGTCTCGGCTAAGTCACCTTTTGTGAATATGGTTTTAAGACAAAACTTGGCTGAGACAAAAGTCTTAACTTTAAGACTGAATTTAAGCCTAAGACCTGGTTAAGTCTAAGACCTTTTGTGAATACAGGCCGCAGGTATCAGCTGGCAGCTGTTCCCAAAAAATCATTTTCCCGCCATTTTTTGCGGCCATCTTGAATTTCTGCGTAAAATCCAAAAATGCATTTATCTTGGAAACGGTGCTAGATGGAGCGATTTTGACAAAATTTTTGACCCCCACAGTATCCACAGAATGATGTGGCAACTTTTCCCCAAAAATTGTTTATGGCCATCTTTAATTTCTGTATAAAATGCAAAAATGCATCTATCTCAGAAATGGTGCGAGATAGAATGTTTTCGACAAAATTTTTGACCCCCTGTGTATGCACAGAGTGATGTGGCTATTTTTCTTAAAAATCGTTTTCCCGCTCTTTTTGGTGACCATCTTGAATTTTTGTGTAAAACACAAAAAATGCATTTATCTTGGAAATGGGGTGTGATGGAGCAATTTTGGTGAAATATTCGTAGAGTCAAATGGCAACTTTTCCCCAAATTCATTTGCCCACCATTTTTTGTGGCCATCTTGAATTTGTGCATAAAACGCAAAAAACGCATTTATCTCGGAAATGGTGCGGTGTAGAGCTATTTTGGTGTCCTGCCATTTTTGGCGGCTGTCTTGAATTTCTGTGTAAAATGCAAAAAAAAAGCATTTTTCTCAGAAATGGTACGAGATAAACCGATTTCGGCAACATTTTTGACCCCCAGGGTATCTGCAGAGTCATCTGCAATCTTCGTAGCTCAAAATCAGTGAGTGATGTAAAGAGGGAATTGCAGTAGTCAAATCTGTTGCACACCAAATCATTTGCCAAAAGGGTTGATATTTTAAGGTCCAGGATGGGACCATTTCCGTAAAGGTCTCACCGCCACCATGCGTAGAGAGATTTTCGGCGTTAACGCTCTCAGGGGAAAACTACACCAGCTAGGTTCACCAAATTTGCAGGATATCTTCATTGGGGGTAAGCTTCTCTGGGACTGAAGTTTGCCTCATTCTGACAAACAAGATGGCCGCCGCGGGCATTTCATTGAAAATTATCTACATTTTTCTACTGGCTGTTTCTCATAGGTAGAAGGTTAGATCTCTTCATAGACGATATGTATAACAGATATACATGTCCTCTACAACCTTGCAGACATTGACCTTGAAGCTCTTAATTCATGGTCATCCATGGAGTGCCAAAGTACCCCACATAGCGGACTTTAAAAGTGCCTATATCTCCCTTATTATTGGTCCTAGAGGTTTGCAATGTGAAATCAACCTATAGGAAATCATGTGCTGAGAATCTTCTGATGTGGTCGGATTTGACCTTGGACCCCTCCTTCAAGGTCAAACGAGGAGAGTCAAACTTAAAAGTGCTTATAACTCGCTTATTATTGGTCCTAGAGGTTTGGGATGGCAAACAACCCATAGGAAATCATGGGCTGGGAATCTTAGGATGTGTTCAGATTTGACCTTGGGCCCCACCTTCAAGGTCAAACGAGGATAACCAAAGTTAAATATGCTTATAATTCGCTTATTATTGGTCCTAGAGGCTTACAATGTGAAATCAACTCATAGGAAATCATGGGCTGGGAATCTTCTGATGTTAGATTTGATCTTTGGCCCTCTCCTTCAAGGTCAAACAATAGTTCACTGGCTTTGGTGAGCTGTCGTTACGGTGGATACAAATTTGCATTGGTTCTCCGATGTGTAGGTCTAGTTTGTTTATGAACATGAAATTTTGAATGTCAATTAGGCAATTCCTAAGTGTTTGTATAGAGTAAGAGAAATTAGCTGGTGAAAGTTTTATGTATAATTGGGTATCATTGGCATAGAAATGGTACTTGATACTGCTACAGTATGTGAGTGAACGATTCAGCTCATTGAGTTTGTGTAGAGGGAAAAAGTATGAGGCCCCCAAAAAGTGTAACCCAAAATAGGAGGTCATCAGGATGGGACGGAGTGCTACCTACCTTGACTGAGTGTGACAGGTATGATTTGAACCAACCAAGTGCTAGTTTGCTGATTCTATAGAATGTGTGTAGCCTGTCAAGGAGAATGCTATGATCTATGGTATAGGATGTAGCAGAGAGATCCAGAAGGATGAGGGCTATGAGAGACTCTTTAGCCATATTGAGGAGATAATTTTGAATATACAGGAGGGCACTGTCAGGGGAATAATGTTTTCTGTATGCTGATTGAAAATCAGGCATAATAATAGCTTCGTCAAGGTGGGTTTGAAGCTAGATGGCTCCTACTCTTTCAAAAATTTTAGAAATGAAATTGAGAGTGGAAACAGGCCTGTAATTATTTAACACTTCTTTGTTTGAGGACGATTTTTTGACTATTGGAGTAACGAGGGTCTGTTTGAAAAACTTAGACACTTGCCTTGTTCAGGTGAGGCATTAACTATTGAAGTGATGGGGGTTATGAGGATGTCCAGATAATGTAGGACAAGAAAAGTGGGCCAAGGATCAGGGGAGTATGATTTACTGGGAGAGTTTATAACGATTTTCGCAACTTGGTCCTCAGTGACAGGGGAGAAAGTAGAAAAGGTAGGGGGAGGAATATCAGGGGAGATGTGCTGGGGAGTGAAGCTTACATTGAAAGTGAGTTTTCTCTATTTTGTCAGTGAAAAACTCAACAAATCTATCAGCCAGAAGCTGAGGGGGGTTGACAGATGGGAGCAACTTGGCAGGTAATCTGTGTAGCATATCTAGAAATTGCTGTAATTTTGTGGGTTTTGATGGTTTTTTTTAATCTTTCTTCTCAGGAAATCTGATTTAGCTCTCATGCAGATTCTGTTGTACTGATGAACCTTCTGCTTTTACTGTGATCTATTGAAGGAAAATTTATACTGTGCCTTGACATGTTTGGTGTGAGATGGGGCATGTTTGTCAATCAGGCTTGACAAGGTTGAGTGATATTGGCTGTAGCATGCATCAGCTTCCTTGTGAGGATTGGTAAGGAATTCTGAAGCAAGAAGGTCTGATTTAATTTTTTCTTTGCCAAGTCTGTGGTGTTTACGAAAAATAACAGTAGCATTAGTTTGGAACCGTGGTGTGTGAGATTTATGGTGAAAGTAATTGAAATGTGGTCAGTAAAGGCATCAGTGGTGTGGACATATGAGATATTATCATTATTGGATTTGGTTAAAACCAGAGCTTTAATGCTTCATTCAGGGAGTGAAAAGTTTTTGAATTTGGTAACGTTGTTTTAAGATGGATATTGAAATCACAGATGATCACCAGGTTATCGGTTGTAAGATGTATATTTTCCATAAGTGACTGAAACTGTTAAAAAAAGTTACAATGCTGTTAGATGGTGATCTTTATACATTTAAAAAGTGAAAAGATTCATTGTCTGAAGATATTTTGATGAGGAGATTTTCAAAGGAGGTGCAGTTACTGGAAGGAATTATGGAGGCATCCAAGTCATTTTTTTTAAAAAAAACCTCTAGGCTTCACCCATAGTAAATTTCACGGGGATGGGGATGCTGATATAGTTTATGACTTGGTGGGGTGATCTTACACAGATGGCACTTGTGGCATCCAGTTTAATCCAAGTCTCAGACATAGTGAATAGATCTATATCATTGTCAGAGATAAATGTTGAAATGGCAGGGTATTTGTTGGATATTGATCTAATGTTTTAAAGACTTAAAAGGGTCTAGATTTGGGCTGATGTCTCCTGCGCACAAGATTAAAATAAAGAGCTGAAAGGGTGGTAATGTTGGCAGAACTGATCTTATTGATCTGATCATAGAGTGTCGGCAGAGATTTGTGGATGGGTTTGAAAGGACAGAAACTCACAACATCAGGGGAGTACATGCTTGAGTTAATGTGGTGCTGATATGCAGCAATGACTGGTTGGATTGCCAGTAAAATTTGAAGAAAAATCATTGTGTAAGTACTTTGGAGGTATCAAAAGTGTAAGATGAGGTGAGTATGGCGGAGATGTGTGGTCAGAGCTATGTGCTGTTAATGTGGTGGTCCCTGATAACGGGGAATGTGAACGATAATTGGGGAAAAAACAAGAAGTTGTACTAATATGGGTCAAAATGATCTGATAATTTTGCAAAAAGGGGAATAGAAAATACAGATTAGGTTTTGTCCTGATTACAGTAATATTAAGGCACCAGTGGAAGCAGTGTATGGAGATTATAATGTCAGTGATTGAGAATTTTGAAAAACCATACTTTCCTCATGGCCACAAGCCACCGGAATGAATGCAAATGTAAAGAAAATGTTTTAAGATTCCTCATTACACGCATAATTTGTTTGTGATTGGTGAAGAGTATTTTCAATTCATATTTTTAAATCTTTAGAAACCCCGCCAGAGTGTTATGTTCATGGATGTGTTTGTTGGTCTGTTTGTATATCTGTTGTGATTACTCCAAAAGAAATGAACAGATCTGTATGAAGTATTTTGTGAATGTAGGGCCTGAGTGAAGGAAAATGGTTCAAATTTTGTGAAAGATCAAGATCAAATTTTGGATGTAAAAACCCCGAATTTTCAATGGTCAAATTTTTAATGTATTTCCATTTCCAATAATTTTGGCTTTCTGGTTAATATTAATCAGAAAGTATTCAGCAGATCTATGTTCATCTATATCTGATTAATTTGACCATAAATTAAAATTTGCATCTCTCTTTGAGATTTTAAAACATTTTTGATTTCTTCCAGAACTCTCAAGGGCTTGGTTTACGCAGAATCCTAATGGAATCCGAGTTAATGAAAAAGCATAAGCATCATCAATTTTCTTACATTTTAGGACAGGTTCGTATGAGACAGAAGCTATGATTTCACATTATCAAGTTTTAAAAATATTACCAAATTGATAATATGCATCCATTTCGTTAATATTGAAATATGCATTAAATTTGAGGAAAAAAATTATTTCAAGCCAAATTATAGGCACTGCATTTACAGACAAAATCAATTTCATCCACGGCTATATTATACACACTGGAGGGAAAAGTGGGGGCAGAATACATGTGCAGGGTGGTGCATGTGAAGCAGGAAACAAATACCGGGGTATGTGTGGACAAGACCATAAGAAAATGTGTGACCAGGTATTATCACCTGTCTACAACACATTTTCATGTTAGTGAATAAAGTGACCAGGACATTCACATGGTGTCATGGTATCAGTGACTGTGCCCCCATATACAAATTATTGGGGCAAAATAACAAATTTCAGTTTCTTAGATCTGCATTGATGGACTCTGATTTGTACACAATTTAACATTTGCTTATATTTTACAAAAGAGAATTTACAAAAGTCTTATCATACAGCGTTTCCAAAGGCAATAAATCTTATTCCCAAATTCTCATGTCACTAATGCATTCTTTACACTGAAATGGGTTTTCCTAGCTACCGTCTGCAATATTTTTATCAACAATAATTAAGACGCATCATGGAAATTCCTCAAATTTTTAAGTTTCATACCACCCAATGAAATCTAAAGTTCCCGTGGTGTTGATAACGTCACAATTCCATGTGAAAATTTTCCAGAGCTTGTCAATTTCCCAGAAAAGAAACTTTCGACCTGGAAGTGGTAAAAAATACCCCAGGAAAACAATTTTGGGAAAGATCAATGTTATTGAGACAAATGATTTGCCCTAATACCTCAGTTACATTTTTGTATTACAGTTTTGTATGGTTTCAACCTTCCACTTTAAACTTTAGAATAGTACCAAGCACTCTTTAGCTGACGGTTTCTTATCTATTGGTTCAGAATTTATATGTATCCTACTGTCTGTAAAATAGCCAAGAAAAATCTTTTGATATAAAGACTGGCACGGCAATGTTTGTGCTGTTAATGAAAGCGGTACCCTACCAATCAATTCTGAATATCTATTCAACCCATACAGCCACGGTGGCAGAGTGGTAACACTCTCGCCTCCCACCTCTGAGGCCGGGGTTCGATCTCCGCACGGGCTCAAGTGGGAAAGATGGTAGTTGCTTGCCGTTGGTCGACAGTTTACAGTACACAACCCTAGTGAACTCTATGTACTGGTTTCCTCTGCCCTTCCAACTACCCGTCGTGATATGACCTGTACAGTGTTGAAAGCGACGTAAAACCCCAAATAAATAAATAAATAAAATCAACCCATACATTGTTGCTGAAAGATTTATAAAACACGTCTTTCTGTGCCTAAGAAAGGCTAAGTCCCATTCTGTTTTCTTTTCTATTTGCACTATACAGTGACCTGTATTATATGTCAGTGTTATACTTGAGTCTTGTTGTTACTAGTCAGTAGTGTCACTCTAGTCAAAACTCTGATGTTTTATTGACATGGAGATAAAATGTTTGCTTAAATGTGTGCAAATAGAAGTGTATTTATTGTCAGGTTTGTTTTATGCCCTTGTCATGCTACATAACAGGAACTGTCATTAGTAACTTTTTGCCAAAAGTTGACAAAAATAAAGAAATTTTTTTTTAAATGATATGGCTTATGCACACACCATTTTTTTCTTTGCCACTTATATCTGAAAGTACGCATTTAAATGACAATCGTTAGAAATGTGTGGGTGTATTCTGTGTGGTAATATAAAAGCTACAGAGATCTGTACCTGGTATGCTTTATTCCATAATCTCACGAGATAGTGAGGTATTGTTTTACACGAATGTGATTGCTCTTAGAAATCATAATGTCTCTGGGTGCAAAGTACACCAACACACTACTTTAACAGTCTATGATGGCTATGTGTAAATATACTTGGACAAATGATATAGTTATATTTTTATATATACTAATAAAGTAGCATTAACTGTCACAATAGAATATAAGTGTTTGTATGTGTTAAAAACACACACACAATTTCTGAAATGTAGTGACAACATAAGAAGCCACTCCACACACGATGGGAGTGCTTGACAATCTAGCATGCTGCATGGGAAAATCAAGTAAATATGCCAAACATAAAAGCAATAGAACAGAATCACAATGCCGAGGTAGTAAGAATAAAAGTACTGAAAAAGAAAGTAAAATTTATTGTCAGGATACTGAAAAAGTAGCCAGTTGTAAACAATCGCAACTCACGGAAAAAAAATCTGAATTTGCTGGATCAGTGCATGATATTGAAGTTTGCTTGGAGGAAAACACAAAGTCACCCACAATTGCTCAAGCAGAAATGAGTGATTTATCTCGAACTTCATCTGGAGCAAGTACAAATGAACGGATGAACAGGAATGTTAACATAGTACGTCCAAGGATATCAACATCCCCAACTGAGCACAGAATCAGCTTACCCGAGGACATTGAACAGCATTACGACCCAGATCAGTACAATCAAATGATGTCCCGAATGCATACGAGTATGAGCCGTGCTTACAATAAGGAAAGCTCTGGATTAGAACAGGAAGATACGAGTCACTTTGCTGCATTCCGACCAACTAGTAGCTCTGGTCAGACAAACATGGGTGTAAGTGTGTGTTGTGGTTATATTCAAATATATTTCGAAAGTATTCATATTCATAAATACTTTAATGAGTACATTTAATATTTTTTAATTTTTTTTCTTAATCACCCTAATGTGACAAGATTCAGATTTAAATATGAAATTTTGCTGCGTTTGTGCCTAGGAGATCTAACCACACACATTTAATAAAAACTGTTGGTCAGTAAATTTTGTATAACTCAATAATGGCATTGTCTTATTTTAGCAAAATAGTTATATTATTGTAACTTCTTGTCTTAGATCTCTGTTATCATAAATGTGTTAGATTGTGTTTTTAAAAGTATGTTAAATCAATTTGATAAATTATTTTATGAGTATTTCTATTGATATTGGTTTTTACAATGTAGGTTCTTATTATTATGAAATTCATGAAATCATAAATGCCCAGCTATCCATCTTAAAATGACAGGTGTGTTTGTCTGTAAAAATAGGGGACAGACTAAGTTGTGTTTTCAATCACACAAAATAATTTTGCAACTTTACATACATAAACAATTGGTGGAACACATTTTTACCCTCTACATAAGGGTACATTAGTTCTTCGCTTACTGTCAACCTGACAGTCTGCCAGTTTTGCAAAAATGACGTGTTAAGTTCGATGACTTTTTTGTTTAACTCAACATGCCCTTTAAACAAATAAGTTGTCTAATCTCTTGCATGAGATTGATTTTGTAAACATGTCCACAAAATTTTGTTCAGATGGAATATACCTCAACAGTCTATAGCCCTTTTGAACTTCTACACGAATAAAGTGATATTTAATATCTATGTGTTTTGTTCTGTGGTGGAACACAGGATTTTTGCTAGTGCTATATATATAGCATATATATCAATATCATTGTTGTCATGCACTGAAATTGATGCATTACCCTTAACAAGGACTACATTGTCTGATCTACTACCATCTGCTAGTTCAATGATGTACTTTGCTGTATCAAGTTTTTCATTGAAACTTGAAAGAAAACTTTCTTTACTGGTAATAATATGTGCAGTTGCACAACAATCAACCAGAATAGAGATACAAATGTCAGTTACAACAGTGTTACAATTTTGTACATAGTCTGCTTTAAACACACAAATGAATGATCATCAGCATCCTCTTCGAAGGTCTTCATGGTGTCACTGCCTGTTTTCTTCTTGTTTTTACGACACTCAACATGTAGTTGTATGTGTTGAGCTACTACAGTTATTACACAACTTACGGTTGCTCTGGTTGCTGTTTTTGCCCCTTGTTGAGGTGACACTTGTAGGACTTGTGATTGAGCTCTCCACAGGTGTAACATGTTATATTTCTTCTTGGGTTGCTTGTTCTTGGCTTGAGTTGGTATCTTTTTCATAAACAATCCTGTGGGGATACCTTTCACTCTCTGCAAACGTTTTCAGTGTTATTTTATATTTAAAAAAATTACTCTTCTTCTTTCTGAGTTCTGAATTGGTTGAAATTTTCTATTTTAGTTAGTTTACTGCATGTTTGGAGGAAATAACCTCGAGTTTCAAAATGTTGCATACAAACAAAATCCTTTCACAGATCTTGGAGGCCCTTTTGCCATCTATGGTGTATGATATTGATGATACATGCTGCAGCCCTCTAGCTATAAATCACCGGACATTGCAAGGAACTGCTAAATTTCACCACTTACATCCAAAATGAAGATTCATACTTCCAACTCTGAGGTTAGATACAAGTATGTAACCAGTTCCCTACTGTGCTATGTCCATTACGCTGGAGCTGGGCCATTGTGGTTTTTATAGTCCTTTCCTATTTTGTTTTTATTTTAGAGCAGAGATTCTGACAGTGGAACGAAGGTGTACTGCTTGATACAAGCATCATGCAGAGGAGACCTGACTACCCTACAGAGGTAAGGAAAATATTTTAGTGTTGTAAATGACACTACCATATATGTAAGTGTTATTGCATACTGGTGTGCAGAAAAATTCCACAACCAGACATCGTTTACCAGTGACTAGTGGGTTTGATAAAATATTCTTTTTTTCAGCAGCAAAGAATTTTGGATTTTGTTCTAACGCTGTTATTTGGAAGTTATGAACCATCAAAAATAACCATTGGTTAAGTGCCTAATTAATTGACAAAAAATCCCATGCTGGTTGAAGCTATTCAGTAAAAATACAGTGTAAAACATGTTGCAGATTATTCCAGGAAGGGACAGACATGGCAGCAGCTGACTATGATGGACGCAGAGCACTGCATCTGTCAGCTGCTGAGGGACATTTTGACTGTGTCAAGTTCCTGCTTGAGAAATGTAATGTTCCACACAGTCCCAGAGATAGGTGAATATTTGTCATAATAATAATTATAACAATTGTAAATAGCATATGGGTGAAAACATCATATAAACGACTGGGTCAATATTCACCATTATTGTATACACCAGAGACATCCAGTGGATACTTTGGTTTAGCGTTCACTATGCCACTGGCGCATGTAGAGAGATTTTCGGCATTGACGCTCTCAGAGGAAAACTACACCAGCTAGGTTCACCAAATTTGCAGGATATGTTCATTGGGAGGTCTGCTTCTCTGGGACTGAAATTAGCCTCATTCTGAAAAATAAGATGGCTGCCGCGGGCATTTCTTTGAAAATTATCTACCTTTTTCTATTGGCTGGTTCTCATAGGTAGAAGGTTGAACCTCTTCATAGGTGATATATATAACAGATATACATGTCCTCTACAACCTTGCAGACATTTAACCTTCAAAAGCTCTTAATTCAAGGTCATTCACGGAGTGCCAAAGTACCCCAGATAGTAAACTTTAAAAGTGCCCATATCTCTTTTATTATTGGTCCTAGAGGTTTGCAATGTGAAACCAACATAGAAGAAATCATTAGCTGGGAATCTTCTGATGTGGTCAGTTGTGACCTTGGGCCCATCCTTCAAGGTCAGACGAGGAGAGTCAATCTTAAAAGTGCTTATAACTCGCTTATTATTGGTCCTAGAGGTTTACAATGTGAAACCAGTGTATAGGAAATCATGGGCTGGGAATCTTCTGATGTGTTCAGATTTGACATTGAGCCCCTCTTCAAGGTTAATTGAGGATAGCAGAACGTAAAAGTGCTTATAACTTGCTTATTATTGGTCCTAGAGGCTTGCAATGTGACACCATCTTATAGAAAATCATGAGTTGGGAATTTTCTGACATGGTCAGATTTGACCTTGAGCCCCTGCTTCAAGGTCAAACGAACACAGCCAAACTTAAAAGTGCTTATAACTTGCTTATTATTGATCCTATAGGTTTACAATGTGAAATCAACTTATAGGAAATCATATGCTGGGAATCTTCCGATGTGGTCAGATTTGACCTTGGGCCCCTCCTTCAAGGTCAAACGAGGATAGCCAAACTTAAAAGTGCTTATAACTCACTTATTATTGGTTCTAGAGGCTTGCAATGTGAAACCAACCTATAGGAAATCATGGGCTGGGAATCTTATGATGTGGTCAGATTTGACCTTGAGCCCCTCCTTCAAGGTCAAATGAGGACAGCCAAAACTTAAAACTGCTTATAACTCGCTTAATATTGATCCTTAATATTGGTATGTTGGTTTGCAGTGAAACCAACATATAGGACATCATGGGCTGGGAATCTTCTGATGTTGTCAGATAGGACCTTTGGCCCCTCCTTTAAGGTCAAACGATGGTTCACTGGCTTTGGTGAGTTGTCTTACCGGTGGATACAAATTTGCATCGGTTCTCCAATGTGTAGGTCTAGTTATTCTTTGAGTACTCTTATTCTCAGAATTTTCTCAGTAAGTAAGAATTTTTCAAAATTGCCAATTAAAGTATTTTAATTAAGCCTGTCAAGTGATCCTTCCTGTCTCTCTTTACTATTATAGAGACAGGAAAAGTTTTTGGGATACTTTGGCAAGACCTTAAAATTCTTAAATTATTTAAAAAATCATCACGTTTTGGAAAAAAAACTGCTTGCACCAGTGCTATAAAATTTATAGGTACTTTCTATACCTAAATCCACATGTTGGAAATGATTTTCTGATCAATGAAACCATGAATGTCAGTATGAGAGGCGTTTAATATTTCCAAATTAATATGGGAACTTTGTCCCTGTCTCAAAAATGGTAAGGATTTCAACATTTTGTTGGAATAAGTAATATTCGGTTACTTTTTGATACTCTTTCACATGCATAATTTTAGTCCTGTATCTGCAACCTTATGGTCACCTTAAAGTCCAGTTTGCTTAGTTTTTCACTTTTTTCAACCAAACTTGGCACATATATTAGGATTTGCCAAAAGAATATTCTGAATTAATCTCTATTATCACTGGAGTTTTGGCCTACTTAAGGAAACAGGATTTGTTATTCTGTATTTTAAATGTAACATCTCACTGATATTGTAGTTGATCAAAGGAAGACCTTTACTAACTTATAATTCAAATATGAATGATGTTATGGTCATCTTAAACTTATAATATAGAATTTTTAACTCTCAGCTCAGTGAATATTTAACGTTTAAAAATAAAACTTGGTGCTCAGTAATAAATTAGATTTTACTAAAAATATCTTAACCATTATCATTGTAAATAGAAACAAGATCTACTAGAAAAACATTATCCTGGAAAATTTTCTCCTTGGAGAAGAAATCTCTGTAAAAATCTTCCTGAATATCCTGCAATTACATAAAACTACATAAAGAAAAAAATCAGCAATATTCAAACTCATAATTTTCTGTCTCCATAAATACAATAGACTTTTCTTGCCCCATAAATACACTTGTTTGTTCCTTCTTAAGATGCACTTACTGAGAATACAAAACATGCAAGATGTATTCTTTCAAGGAGGACTTTCTCCACAAGCATTCTTTCTAGGATGGACATTTTACAGCTGCATTTTTTCTTCTGTGAACCTATAGAATATCTTTAAGGTTGATCAAGGTCTACAGTTTTATAGTTTTTAATAACTAACCCAAATAAATTTTTTTTCTCAGAAAAAGGTTATTCTCTTCAAAAAAGAATTTAAAAATGGCAGTGCTTAGTAATCTTTCTGTACATAAACTAAAAGGTGAAAAGTCCTATGTTATGAAAGAGCATTCAACCTAGAAAAATACCATGGATGATAACAGGAAAAGGATAGTCTCAATCATGGTTAACAAATTTGGCATTTTATCACTTGGTTCTCACCACCGAATCTGGGACATTTGCCCACAGGACCTTAGCCCACACAGACCTATGCCCACAGGACCTTTGCCCACAGGGACCTTTGCCCGCAGCAAATTTTATGGGGTAGGACGTTTGCCCACAATACTAATAAATATTTTGGTGAATGTATAAACTTTGTCTGGTACAAAAATAAGTTATTTTTAGTACAATTATTTCCAAAAACTGCTTTAGAAGTTTTCAGTTTTAAAAGAGACCAAGTATAAAATACACATTACAAAAGGCATCCCTTCAGCCTTTGACGTTTCTTTTGTAACATTTAAACAATGGTTAGATAACTTTTTAAGATATAGAGATTTAAAACAGCAGTAATTGCTTTTCACCAAAAGGTTTCTTTTTTATTATTACAATTAGTATTGCCTTAGATATCTACTCAGGTCACATTGTTGTAAAATAGATCCAACAGTCAAAATATTTCACTAAAGGCTTCCTTTCCAGTTTTAATATTACAATTAGTCCTGCCTTAGATATCTACTGAGGACACATAGTTGAAAAAGAGATCAAACATATAATAGAGTTCAACAAAGCCTTCCATCTTGTCTTAGACGTTTTTTTATTAAAATCAAAGCACCCATTTGAAATTACTCAAGATATATTGCTTTCTTTGTAAAATCATTAATCGCACATTGCCAAAATTTTACTTTTCCCCACATAAGACAGGCCAAACATTAAGAGAAAGAGAATGCTGAAACTCTTCAAAAGATACTGAAACAACTGTGGTTAGACTTGTAAGTTATTGCTTAAAAGTTGCAGATTGTTTTTATATTTAAGGATAAAAAACTGGAACTCTATCTTGATTTAAATCTTGCTTTTTGTCTATTTTATGTAGTACCTACAACTGCCATGTCTCACTTGACATCATTAGAAATTTTTTTGTTTGGTCACATTCAACACATTATATCAGTAGGAATTTAAACTCAGCCTGTGGAATGAAAGGAAGGAAACCAATGCAGAATATTTTAAATATCTTAAACTATCAGTTATATTGCCATTATAGATTGAAAGTCAACCTTTGTGTGTGGCCATTTTTCTGTTTATGTTCACAAGTGAAATGTGCTCTAGTTTTATTATTTTATCAGTGAGTAGTCTCCTTAGTAAAGCATATTTGATTGGTGCAAGTGGCACAGTTGTCAATTTTGGGAATAATCTTATGACTTTAACCCATTGTTTTGGCTGGTCGTGGCTTTGAATCCATCTCATAACAACACATGTGGGAAAAATGATGTCAGTCCTATTTGACTTTAGCAGAAAACAGTGGATGTATAAAGAACATCATTGGTCTGTAAAAGCTTAATAGCCGCTTTCTCTGGTGGACTTTTTTATGACTGGTACTATTTCCACCTCTCTGCAGCTAGGCATCACCAACTTTTAGGGTGGAGGGGGGTATGTGGCCAGGTCACCGTCCTCAGTCACAGAATGATAAGGATATCCAACATGTTTGTTATTTTGACAACTTACCTTACAATTACCCACAAGATCACCTCCAGTGTCCACCACTTGAAAAGTTTGGTTGTCAAGGTGAAAATTGTGGTTATATAGCAATGAGACCTGTCTAGTACCAATTTTTGGTCATTCTGTGGTCTGCAAAGTGGATCTCCAGCATTTTTAAAGATCTTGATGGTACTTTGGGGGAACTGTTGTCATATTGTCTCTAGTGATCTTGATACTGCATTTGTGAATAATAGTCAGTTTCCTTGACGAATAAGTTAGAATGTAGAGATCAACAGAATTTTAATGCTTTCGTTTAATATATCATAAAGGCAAGAATAAAAGAAAGAAATGAGTGTTTTTGGCAATTTCTGTTATTTCAGTTTAAAGCGAGCAGAAGGCAGAAAAATTTAGTCCATTGCCGTGTGTGAACTGTCTCATGAGCCGTATTGCCCGTCGTTTCACCAATACATCCAGTTGTCCCTGGCAATGGATAAAACAACCAGTAGACTTATAAAAAGTCTGATCTGTAGTCTGACTTGTGCATTTCATTTTTCTGCCTAAGCTTAAAATAAAAATCATGGCTGAATTATTTATTTTCTTGGACTGATCCCAAACGGTGGTTGTACAGCTATACATCCATAAGTCTCCTTATAGAATACCCCCATTAGACAAAACTTTGAATCCCAACCAGATCTCAAGTAGTACTAAATATAACTGATACATATTTACTAGGCGTGACATAAAACACCAAGTACAGTTTTAGGATGTAAAATCTGAATATACTTCCAGAACTTGGTGAGTCATCAACACATGTTGAAAATACTAATAGTGTTTCCAAATATAATTATGGCTGTTATATCCTTTTCAAAGGAAAGTTTAGCATCATTTTTGTGCTGAATCAAAACTTGAAAAAATATCTTACATATGCTGTTATGTAAATATATATGGGCCAAGGGTAATACTTATTTCCTGTGTAAAATATTGTATAATGTACCACTGTGTCTAGGGCTCTGTGATCTGCACAAGTGAAATATCATTGCATAACTTAGAGCTAGAACTTTTAACAAGTCCCCAGTGTTTCACTGATTGAAAACAGTTATGGTAAAGTATACAAATGCTATAGGGTAACTGCAGGGTGTTCTATAATCCACTGCTTTTACCACTACATTTTGTAATTCTGTCTCCCTTTGTGTATCCAGTTAAGTCAAATTTTTACTCTTAAAGTATTATTCTATCATGATAGTGTCTGTATAGTATATGTACTGTATCTTTTCCGGATATTTTGTGTCATGCTTGACAGTAACAGCCAATGTGTACTTTTTTGATTCCCACATTGATTTGGATAAATTATACGACAGTACTGTAGCAACACAGGTAATGGAAGTGTAATGTCAAAGGCATCAGACCCAACTTGACCTGATATGTTGTAGGTGGTATCATACGCCACTGGATGAGGCCAAGACTTTCAAACGAGATGCAGTGGTGAAGTATCTGACTGACCTTATTGCCAAGGTAATGAACACATTGCAATGTTTCATTATTCATTAAATATAATTATTTTGTTTTATGTAACAACGATAACTTTCTGTGGCCATTATTATCTCTGGAAATGTTATTTTCCTTTGTCCTGAAAAAGTTAAGAATTGTTTGAATGAAATTTTACATTAATGTATAAATCATAGTTGAGCTGGTTTGTATCGGGGCTGTCGGCGGAATTCTCCTCAAAGGTCATCTGGATCAGGGTAGCAAACCTGGAATTGTGTTTGTGATTTTTGGGTAATATCCAATTACTCAAAAAACATTATTCAGATTATTGGTTAAAAATAATACGTAAGGTGGTGACTATCACTGGGTAAGTCTTCCTTTTTCTTGATACGAATCATGATTAAAATCCAGACTTTTACTTTTAGCATTTCCTGCAGGTGAGAGTCTGTGCAAATTTAGACATGATTTGTTTATATCTTGTTTTGCTAATTAATATTGATCAAGCAAATATACATCAACTACAAAAATATGCAAGTGTGCTCAAGGGCGAGGGGTGTTGTGTGTTCACACACATATGCTATCAATGGAAAACTGCTGTTCCACAGGTGATTAATTTAAGGTCATTTTCACAATTTAGACTATAGTTGAGTTAATATTGACCATTTTCACATGACCTTAGTCTCACATTCTGATTTGTAAACCACTAGATGTTTTGGGCAAAGTAATTTGAGGTAAGCATTTATGGCCACTTTACACCAAACCATTTCATAAGTACTAGCCACTTCACTTTGATTTTTGATTCATATTTGGCTTTTTGTTTTTCCGGAAGAAGCTAATTTTTAAAATGCACAGATCACATAAAACCAATATATTTGTGTCATCATATAATGTTAATTTGAGATGCAGATCTCATGACTTAATCTCATAATACAGATCTGATGATTTTATGAATGGAAAAATTCCCTTCAAACAGTGACTGTGGCATGGATTACAGTTACTCTCTTCACTGATGATTTAGTTTTAGTGTATTTCACCCACAGCGGTTGTTGAAACCAAGGCTTCCTGGACCATTGGTGGTTACACAGTCAGACCTATTTTCATATGTCTTTCAGAAAGTTTTCCCATTGAATAAAGTTGATATTAATATTATACTGAAAATGAAGAAAAGAGTTTTTTAGCTGTAGATATGTAATAATACAGTATGTAAAATCTGTATGGTTAAACATGTATTATTTCTGGATTAAATATCCTACTGCATATTCTTGTTTGTCAAAATTTATAAAAAAAAGTGAGACACTTTTTTATCTGATAACAATCTGGCTACATAAATTATGTAAAACAGGTTTTTGTTCAACAAACAAACAATCAGAAGAAGAGTACTTGTTTATGTTACAGACTGACACATATCATGAGTATGTTTAAAATACACTTAATGCAACTTGTTACATAAAATATGGTGATGATAAAGCCACAATAGTTGTTAATCTATGAACACTGTAAATTAGCTTTTATATGTTGTATGTTTGCTTGTACTTAAGAATGACAACAGTGACATGATACTTATACCAAGACATATTGAAAGTGTCTTCAAGATACTCTTTGTTGTCTCATTAATTAAAAAGATAAGCAGTACTCCATGACATTTTAAAATGACCCCCGGCTTAACAAGACTTAAATGCTAAAACGAAAGTATAAAGAACTATAAACTAACATAGAAGTATCATCCAAAAAAGAGAGATGTGCTCTTACTAATTGATTTTTATACTGTTGCCATTGGAATTAAACTGAACTGCTAAGTCTAATATTTTGTATATCCCATTGAAGATTGTAAACACCACTCTGGGTACCTCACCTAATACAAATATACATATGGACTTCAAAATGTTATGTATCTTTAGGGATAGGACTTGCTTCTAACTCCAGCCTCAGATGAGACAACCCATTTATTTGTTGAAATACAGTTGTAAGAATTAATCAGAATAGTATAAGGCAAAAAAAAACACAGATAAAGTCTGTTTAAGTGACTTGCATATTCTTATCATTATTTTGTGGAAAAACATATAACATGTATAGTTATATTTTGGATGTTAATATGTTTATATCTAGGTTCCATACAGCTGACTTATTGTAAGAGTTAGTTGGTTTATAACTTGCAATGCCATCATGACTAGTACATCCCATTAGAAAACGGTCGGAAAAAACTGGCTAAACACATGATTTTTCTAGAGACATATGATAAGTTGGATAACTGAAAAGATCACCCTCATCCCAACTGACAGACTCATATTTCCAATCTTCTCATGGGATGAAGTTACTCAGCTTAGTTTTTCCTAGAACAGTAAACCAGTAAAGTTTGTAACACAGATGAGTATAAGCATCATGATATAAACAAATTGGTTGTGACTAAACAGGACAAAAAGGTTTACTGTCTTACAAAAGGTTTTTATGCTTAAAATTTGGTGGCAGTGATATGGGTCACTCTCAAAATTTAATAGGATTAAAGTTGGAGTAAGAATCATCCTGTTGTGTTTTTCACAAAGATCCAACCAGTATAATTGCATAACAAAGATACCCCCCTTGAAAACTGATAGGGGTTTGATAGTGAACAGAGCAATTAACACAGATTGTAAAGTTGAAACTCCTGCACTGGATTGTGTATGCCCTGGACACATGAAGCCCGCCTTTATTTAAATCTGGATCCATCCAAGAAATTATTTGTCTCTTTTAGGAAGAAGAAAAGGAAAGAGGGGCTAAAACATATCTTCTTCTCAACAGTGCATGCACAGGGGATGTAAGAACTCTCAAACGGTAGGCTTTAATTATTTGCTACATACATAGAAATTCATTTATACCCCAGTCAGACTACAAACTGAATTACCTGCATTTATCAATGTTTTGTATGACACCTTATTCCTCCATCTACTGCCACAATTCTGTCAGGAGGCTGTGCAGGCTATTGTATTCCTTCATTTTCATGGTCGCACTGACAAAAGTTTTAAACTGTTTTAAATGTCTGTCTACGGTAGATAGTACCAAGTTCTGTAGGTTAACTCCAGGGTGTCATTTCTGTGGCTGTTCCACATGCCTTTCGTTCAAGTTCTGTGTTATTTTGTCTTGTTCTGGGTCTCTAGTAAAGTTAAATGTTTATTGTATCTTTACAATACTTTTGTGCATCTAGGCCTTTATCCTCCCTAATGCATGTTTTCTTTTGAAGCAAAATTGTAGCTAGAAGTTTGTAACTGGGTTTCAAGTATGGCATTCTGCCTCAGATTTTTTTCTGCTATCTATAGCCACAGGAAATACCTTCTCTAAAGTGACTGGGAAATTATGTTTTGTGATGTATATACATTTGTGTCAGGGATATCCTTCATTAAGCATCCCGCAAGGGACGCTTTTTTGTGTATGGGAGAAAATCAGGCTCCCACGGCTCTGCCGGCTGCGTGTTTCGTTTTCCTTATAACTCTGTTACCGTTTGGCGGATTCTTTTCAAATTTGGCAGGTGTATGCAGTAGCCTTAGAGAATTTTTTTAATGTGCTGCAGTGACATTGCGACCAATCAGAGAGGTCACATGACCAAAAATGTCTTTTTTCGATGGGTAAGTTTGTCCGGATGATTACTTGAAAGGGATTTTATCAATTCACCTGAAACTTGGCAAATACATTCATTCTATTAAAATCTGGAAATCATTAGATTTTGGCATTGATTGGTTAAGAAATGGCCCAGTAATTAATGATTAATTAATCATTACAAATTTTCCAAATAAGGAAAACAGGAAAATGCTTACATCTTGAAAACTGTGCGAGTGAGTTCGATGAAATTTTTGACCCAAAGGTTATCTCTGCAGATGAGTCATTCTAATTTTCAAAAAAATTTTATCTCACCAAAAAACGGTGGCCATTTTGAATCTTCAAATTTTTTGGCAAAAATTTCAAAACACAAAAAAATGCTTATATCTCGAAAACCGTGCTAGATAGAGCGATTGCAATGAAATTTTTGACCCGCAGGGTATCTCTGCAGAGTATCCATCCCAATTTTTCAAAAAAATTTGTCTCGCCCAACATGGTGGCCATTTTGAATTTTCGAATTTTTTCACAAAAAATGCAAAACACAAAAATGCTTATATCTCGAAAACCATGCTAGATAGAGCGCTTTCAACAAAATTTTTGATCCACAGGGTATCTCATCACAGTGGCCATCTCAAATTTCAAAAATATTTTGTCTCGCCCAAAATGGCGGCCATTTTGAATTTTTCGCAAAAATTGCAAAACACAAAAATGCTTATATCTCGAAAACCGTGCTAGATAGAGTGATTTCGACGAAATTTTTGGCCCACAGGCTATCTCTGCAGAGTAGCCATCCTAATTCTCAAAAAAGTTTTGTTTCGCCAAAATGGTGGCCATTTTGAATTTTAGAATTATTAGCAAAATATGCAAAACACAAAAATACTTATATCTCGAAAACTGTGCTAGATAGAGCAGACTTTGGTTGCCACAATAGTATAAGGCTAAAAGCGGGGCACTTTCTTAATACTTTATCACTCAACTTTATGTCCTTTTCAGGACGCTTTGTTTTTGCTGTGCAAAAACATTATATTTTTTTTGCAAGCGGTCCTCTAGTTTTAACATGTTTTTGTACAGTGCCTCATTCCTCCACATACTGCCAGTCTTTTGTCAATGGACTTTGCATAATGTGGCATTCAGTACTTTGCTTGGCCATTGATACACAAGTTTTGAACTGCTCAAATTTTCTGTGTGCATTTAGAGGCGGTTTCTCTGGGAGCTTACATTATTTTGGATGCCTTCAAAGTAAGGCCTGTAGTGAAATTTGAAAATAATATTGCCATCATGCAATGAAATTCCACTTCTTTGGTTCTATATCAGTGTCGCCATCTAGCAGGTTTTATATACTATTAAATAAAAAACACTTTCCAAGATATGTGCAGATTCTCTGATAAAGTGTTTCTGTCAAATCTGTTTGATTTTTTCAGTCATGAACCCAGGTATCTATGGCAGCCAGCCAAGATGCTGCTTTGTAATTTACTGTCAGTATTTGAAGCACCTTCCAGTGTTACAAGGCTTGGAAAGGAGGCTGCAAATTAGACATTGGTTTTTTGACAACAGTTTATAGACTTCTTATCACGAAGAAATTCTTTATCAGCCAATGTGTCATTTGCCATTTTCACCCTGATATATTAAATTACATACCTTCACTTTGTCATAAGTGCAGACAGTGTGAATTCTGTTATACTTTGAACTATCAGAAACATCCTGGTAAAATTTAAATTGTATAACTTGGTTTTCTTTTTTGTTGAATTTATCTTTGTTATCATACATGAAGCATTCCTGGGTCCAGTATATAAGCTTTTGATGATTCAACATTGAAATTTAACCCAGGTGCTACACAACAGTGTATAAATGCCCTCAATAATCAAAGGTCGATGTTGAGTACTTACATCCCTATTTACAGCACAGCTAAGTTCATATCGGGACAAGTCATCAGCATGTCCCACATGTAGTCCTGGGCAGGATTCAAACCTGTGACCACAGAGGTTAGAGCCAAATGATAATTCACCAGTTGAATAATATGCCATATGCCGTGAATCTCTTAAACTGTTTCAGGTTCATAATGTAAAAATACAATGTCTCAAGAGAGAATTTTGGTGAAGACTAAGTATATAGTGTACCCATATATGCTATAATAATATCCTGAATTTTTTCCTTCAGGTTACTGATTGTAATAATAATTTATTGAAACTGTACCTGAATCATAAGAATTAATGCCTGGAAATAGCACTGGACTATATTTCAGAGAAAGTAATTCAACAGTATTTTATACATGTATACTAAATACTTCAACTTAGCTTTGCACAAAGTAGGAATAACACATAATTAAAAGTGTTATGTGTATAATTATATAGGTTGTATCTTTATTTTATAGTTTTCACTAGTTCATTTTTTCCATGTTAAAGATATACTTGACACAAATAGCCAAATAACAAGAGAACCTGTCTTAAAATGACACCTAGCTGTATTGAAAGGGGTGTTTATCCCAAATTGTGACGTTGAGTTTTGCACTGAGTGGTGATTGCCACATTTGTCACTCTTGCAGGCTGTACCAGGAAGGTGTTGACATGAAGCTAGCAGACTATGATGGCCGCACCTGCTTACACCTGGCTTCAGCTGAAGGGCATCTGGACTGTGTTCGTTTTCTTCTGGAGCAGTGTGAGGTGCCACATAGTCCAAAAGACAGGTATTAGATTTTCTGGAATATTTGCCGATTTTTAGGCAGATGAGATATAACCAACCCACCTACTGGATTAATGTGTCTGACATCCACCCATCTGTAAGCATTTCTGTCCATCAACATTTTGTTGTCCAGACTCCAACTCCAAGGCACTTCTACAGATCAATTTGAAATTTGACAGGGTTATAGTACACCACCTAAACTAGGTTACCCTTGAAACTGGTGCCATTTTGCAAAACAGCTTGACCGTCATGGCTGCCATCTTGAAATTCTGTTTCTGGACTCTAACTTGAAAATGCTTCTACCTATTGATGTCAGATTCCTTTTAACAAACAAATAATAAATTATAAATTTGTTGGCAGACCCTCTCCCTGATTTAGATTGTGCAACCCACCTTTTTGGGATCTATAACCCCAGTATTCTAATTTTTCAAATGGTTTTGTTAGATTAGTTAATTACAAAATTCCAATGATTTCTGATGAGTCAAATTTAACCCAAGGTCAAAGTTAGGGATTTGCATATGGACTTATCTATGTCTGTTTTTTTTTGTTTTTTTTTGCGGGGGTGGGGGGTGGGGTGGGGGGGTAATGCGACGTGCCATATCGTCCACGGGATGGGCACAGTAAAGATATCCTGGAATTTTATTGCATGTTTCAAATAGTTTGGCTATTTTAGTTGGAGCCAAAGTTTACATGCTTTCTGTTGATTAAAAGGTCAACAGCTGAGGTCAGAAGAATCTCTCACTTAATTCCTCATGTTGCCAACACTGTGTGATACATTTCAGATCAGGTATATTGAGCAAAGGTACATGTCTAACTTTCCGGGAAACTTGTATGAAGCTTTAAAATCTTGTTTTTACTTTGCCCACTCTCTGGTAAAGATTTCATTGAATTACAATGATTCATTTAGTTTATTCGTTTTGCATGTCTTCGAATATTTTCTGATTTCTTTGGTATTCATGGTTGTACACTCCCTGATGAAGATCTGATAATGTATTTAAAGTACATAAAATATTGTATTTTATGGCTCCGTAAATCTTCATACAGTTTGTTAGTTTTGATATTTATTTAAAAGCTTCCACACTTTCTGCTCAAGATTTCATTTGAAAAAATGATTTGAAAAAAATATATTTTTGTACTGCTCACTGTCCTAATTTGACAGACACTTGAAGTTAGTACAAAGATAAAACAATAAACCCAATCTATCAAAATCATGGCCACTAATACAAAACTGATATTGTGAGATGTACATTTAGTAGTATTGTATTAATTTATACAAACAAATTAGGTACGATAACTTTTTAGAAAGCAGTTAACAGGAATAATTTTGTTTTTGACTTGGTTGAAGTTATGTTAGAAGCATTGTATATGAAAAAATTTATGTATAGAATTAGCACTCCAGCTTAGCACATAACCAATCAGGAAACATCTTACAAAATCATAAATTTCTAAAACTGATCCTGATAGGTTAGAATTTAATATTCATAGTTTAGATTGTTTCATGTTAACTGTCCGACAGAGGATGTCTTTCAAAACATATTAGTAACAGCAGTCAGATCACATGTCATTTACGATATTCATTCATCGTACAATGCCAATTCAATTCCAATCAGCTTTGTGAACCAAGTTTTGGCAGATGCCTTTTTTCATGAATTTTGAACCTGAAAAGTTATGTTTTAGATTTCTTTCCAACCCAATTCCTTAACATCGCAAATGTATGTAGAGTATGTCCTATTGGAATCAAGAATGGATTTGAACATAATATATATTTGGATTTAAATCCAGATTCAACCCCCCCCCCCCTTTTTTGTCTTTTGTATATGATCCGAAAACAATGTTGATTGGTTACAAACTAAGTCTGTTGTTTGCCTGCACTGTTGCAGATGGTTCAATACTCCATTGATGGAAGCTCGCAATGCCAAGCATGCAAAGTGCATAGAATTTCTAGAAGACTATGTGCACCAGGCAAGTATTACTCCTGTCATCGAAGTCTGGAGGTTTGTTGTTCTATTACTTGGTTCTAACGCCAGTGTTGGTGGGTTCATTTCCAACCAGTGCTCAAGAACACCTATTTTAACAGGTTAAAACACATGGTAATGTATTTACTATGGGCTTGTTATGGGATAACTTTATCCACTGAAAGGGATAAAAAACACAGATTTTGACCATTTTCCGGCAATCTTACTCTGTCATTGCAATGCAATTGCAATATAAGTGTTTCATGGTGATTTGGTGATATCTAATGATCAATATTCAATGTCAAATTAGAAAAACCTCGAAACTTATGAGTTTGCAAAAGCCCAAATGCCATAACTTTCCCATCAATCCTGTGTTTTCTTTTTGATATGACCTGGCTATGTAATTTGGACTGGCGATCATTCACCTTGCTTACGTCTACCTGCTCGTTTGTGTCTGTCAATTAATAGAAATTAAGTGCTATAAAAGTTCACATTACATTAGATTAGATTGGCAAGAGAAACAATGGGTTACTTTTTGGGGACATGGAGGATGCTGGCTTTGTCTATGGGTGCTATTGTTCTTTTCCAGTATGAAGCCAGGCGGGAAGGGGCCTCTGTTTACTCTATACTCAACAGTGCTTCCAGGGGCGACACCAGAGCCTTAGAAAGGTATATCCTCATGTATTTGTCATTTCATCTATCAAGTAATTGCTTCATTGTAACAAAATGTATATACAACAACAGTGTAACACTAAAACTGACATTGGTAAAAGTGTGACTCTCAGCTTGACTATTAGGCTTTTCCACTTTTACAGCGTGAGTGCTTTATCTCATTATAAACAATACTATACTAACTTCATGTGAAAGTTTCTAGTTGAAATTCATGATTGGTTATGATGGGACATCCAATAAAATCTGTGAAAGGGAAAATACAACATGAACTATTGGGCTTTCGCAGTTCGTGCAGTGGAAATACCCACTTAATATTTTTCAATTAGGTTATATGATTGTATCATATTGACCGAATATCTTAACTAAAAACATTCATATAACACATATGTCCACTGGAGTTGTTTCTAAAAAAAAAATGAAATAATTCCATATCCAGGATATGAACCCAATCGTTTGCAAAATTTAAATGTTTCTTCATTTGGCCAGACCCTACACGCATAAAGAATTTCAGAAAGATCAAATCAATACTTTTGGAATAATGTCAATCAGAAAGAAAACAAAGTCATTGAAAATACATTAAGAATGGGACCTTTGAAATTTCGGGATTTTTTCTGTATCCAGAATATGAACCAAATCTTTTCCAAAATATTATTAGTACTTCCTTTGGTCAGGCCTACCCATATCAAAATTTCCGAAATATCTGTTCATTACTTTTAGAGTTATTGTGAACATAAACAAACAAGTGACAATTGGCATATAGTTGTAATAATGGTGTCATAGTTTTGTTTACTCTCAGTACAGTATCTCTTGAATCTACAACTCAGAAAGTCCAATTTGACCTACCCTGACTTTACATGTATAGTGCAAGTTCTATTGACATTTCCCTAACTGTAAGACAGAGTCTTAGGGATGACCATTTACCAGCATCCACAAGGATCATTAATCTGCAACTGTACATAAGCCCAATGAGAGAAGGCTGCCATTTAAATGGTTATCTGAGACACTAAGTGTCTGACTGTAGCTTGGATTGAATGGAGGTCACCTGTGTCTTGAGATGAGTGTGCTACTCTCTTGGTCACATTCACAGAAAAGACATTCTGCTAACCATGAGAAATCTTTCATTTACAACAAAAAATTCTAGTTCTCATGTATTGAATTTGTGTACATTTAAAAGAGAAATCCTTTTAAATGGTTTTCAAATATACTTAATATTTTCCATAATCCTGACCTTCATGACTGAAAGGATAAGTTTTACGACCAACAAGCTTACATTCAGGACAACACTTTTAGGGTTGTTAGGAAGCACAGTCATGATGGTAGAACCTGTGTATGAGTCCCATTTTCAAACTGGGATATACCATGAGCTTAAAGTCTAAAAGGCCTGTAACCAAAATATGTCCAATCATTCTGCTTCAGACTAGCAAAGGAGGGAGAAGACATGATGGCCACTGATTACGATGGTAGAACTGCACTCCACCTTGCAGCAGCAGAGGGTCATATCGATGTCGTGAGCTTCCTGATGGAGAAATGTAAAGTGGATCACAGTCCAAAAGACAGGTACATTGTTTTCAGTGGTGTGCACTAGATATGGCCAGCAAAATAATAGTGAAATTGGCCATTTGGCAAACTGGCACCCGTAAAAGTGGCCCCCTAGAAAAATTACCAAAGTAAAATCAGCCCTAGGAGAAAAATACCCTGGCCAAATTTACCCCACACAAAATTAATAGTCTTTAAAAGTTTTCTCCTATAGGTGTTATATCAATCTTCATGTTCGATACCTTTGTATGTGTTAAGTAAATATTTGAAATTAGCAAATATGTGTACTTACTGAAATTTTCAATTATAAAAATTTGCAATTTTCTTGAAAAATCCATTGTTTACCAAAGGTTTTCATTTAGTTGTATCTTGTATTTTAATCAAGGGTTAATGTTTTGCCATTTTCTGATAAACTTGTGACTTTGGTGTACATACTGGGTACATGAACAAGGATTACAGTAGGAAACACAAAAACGGCTAGTTAGCCCCTTTAATAGTATCTTTAGTTATTGGTTGTAGTGTGGTTATCTACATTATAGGAACAACATCAAAGGAGGTTTTTATGCAACCCTAATTATATATTTAAATTTTATTAGTGACCTCTAGCAATACAGCAAAACAGTCTCAGTAGTGGACAATAATTACATTTTTAAAGTGCTGTTTGAATATTTAAAAGATTGAATATACTAAATCTAGGTGGCAGCATACGCCATTGGATGAAGCCAAGAATGCAAAGAATGACACCATTGTGAAGTACCTCGTGGGATATATCAGCAACAAGCCAAAGATCATAGCTGACAGCAAGACCAAGTAAAGCTGACTCAGAAGAGATAGTGGGAAGGCACTAGATCAAATTCTGTGACAATATTAAATACTTAACACTTTATGTCATTATTTAAGTGTTAATTCTTTTTTAATAACAGTGGACTTTCATGTATTTCATTTTCAGGACATAACTGTCAATATACAATCAATATTATTGGATTTTTTAAAATCTGATTGATAGTTGAGTGCCTTACTTATAGTAATAGTGAAGTATTAGCTTGACACTGAACATACAATACAATAAAATACTTAATCAGACTGTACTCGTATTGTGCATTATATTTTCAACTAGTTGTGACAGTACCTTTTTCTTGTTTATATCCTCATCAAAGGGGTTACAATCTATATTACCAGGCCTAGGACTGAACCCCTGATAATCTGTACCAAAAGTGCCACATCCTAACCACAAGGCCACACAGTTACGTGTACAGACTATTTCTTTTGTGCAATGATGAGAGTTTTTTCTAAATAATATTATGTCTTCATTGTATGGAAACAAGCCAAGGGTGTGGTATCATGGTGGCCAACACACTGGCCTCCTACCTTTCATGTCACGGTTTTAAATCCTGGCACTGAACTGAAGTGGAAAACAACAAGGCCAACAAGGTCGCACTGTTTTTACTCCAAAAGTTTAACTACTCAGTGATGATACAACTGAAGGGATGTTCAACCCAGATCACTTTTCAATGTACAGTTTTTGCTGTCATAATATAATTATGACTAGCTGTTTGTCCGGCCAGTGTAAGTTTGAAATCGATGGAAGCTTTATCTGTGAATTTATTCTATTGATTTCAAGGAAGAGTGTATATGCCATTTTGTAATATTGCTATAATTCTTCCAATGCATTAGATCTAATTAGTTACTAATTTACCTTATTTAGTTTACATTAACTCCTCAAGATGTTTATCTACTGTGTTAATTCTGTAAAGTTTTGTAAATACAGTGTGTATTGGATATATTCGTACAACTCAATGCTGCAACGTCTATGTATGCGGAACTGCAAATGCTGCAGAAAGCTTTGTTTTGGGATTGTAAATTTAAATATCCTTTTCATTGTTTTGGTTGTAATTCAGTATCACTGTTTATAGTGCTGGCTCAGTGCCACAATGTAAAATTGCACTATATGTGCCATGATGTAAAACTGTGTCTATTAAAGTTTTCGCTGATTCTTTATTAAAATGATGTAGTGTAAGGTATCATTTTGGTACAGCCCTATAATCAGTGTATCTTAGCCAGCCAATGTCAAACAGAAAAACCAGAGATTCATAGCCAATTAGCCAGAGAAATACCCCTTGTATGTCTTTGTTCTATTGATTATGGATCTCTACTTTTACATATTATGCACTTAAGACTCTGTTTTTAAGATAGAGATTTAGCGTAAAAAAGTACAATGAAATTAGAATGTTTCTAATCTAATCTAATCTGCTTTGCAAGCACCAGTTTCTTCCCCACAAAGGGGAACTCAGTGCGTTAATTAACCAAAATCATTATCATAGGGAGAGTCAAGGGGCGTTCAAGGCCAGTAATCCAGGATTGTGGGTGTGGCCAGGAGGGAAAAAAACTAAGATGGGAAACTAGAGCTGAAGGGGTGGGTTTTGAGGTGCTTCCTAAAAGATACAACAGAGGGACTGTTTTGTACATGAAAGGGGAAAGAATTCCAAAGGACTGGGGCATAGTGACTGAAGGAATTAGAAAAGTGTTTGATTGATTTGTGAACTCTACGGTCAAAAGTGGGGGTTTGAAGGAACTTGAGTGTGGGGGTACTTCTTGTATTTCAAGAAGAGGTGTAGGGGTGGATTAATTCTCTTAGGTAAACTGGTTGAGCTTGGTTGAGAATTTTGTATGTAATAAGGCCAATTTTAAATTGTACCCTGTATCTGATTGGTAGCCAATGGAGAATTTAGAGGAATGGGTGACAGCCCTGCAAAGTGAGTTTTGGACTAGCTGCAATCTCCTTAACTCAAAATCAGTGAGTGATAAGAAGAGTGAATTGCAATAATCCAACCTGCTGCTCACCAAAGCATTTGCTGAGAGCACTGATGTATTAAGGTCTAGAAGGGGACAAATTCTGTAGAGGTCTCTTGCATTTACTCTAGTGGACTTTAGGACCTGTGACACATGGTTTAAGAAATTGAAATTGGAGTTGAACACCACTCCGAGGTTCCTGACACTTTGTGCTGGTGAGACCTGATTTCCCAGAATATTTATAGGGAAGTGAGGGAGGAGTGGTATACAATTTTTTGGGGAGCCTAAACAAACTTGGTTTTGTCTGGGTTATGTTTTAATGTATTTGTAAACATGAAATTTTGAATGTCGTTTAGACAGTTATTTAGTTTTTGCATTGAGTGAGATAAATTTGCTGGTGAAAGTGCTATGTATGACTGTGTGTCATCGGCACAAAAGTGGTAGTTGATGCGAATGTGGGAATGAATGATTGAGCTGATTGGGTTAGTGTAGTGAGAGAACAGAATTGATCCAAGGATGGAGCCCTGGGACACTCCATACTGGAGCGCAGCAGGATGCGAGAGTGTACTACCTACCTTGACTGAGTGTGTCCTTCCCGACAGGTACGATTTGAACCAGCCAAGTGCTAGCTCACTGATTCCATAATACACATTGAGTCTGTCCAGGAGAATGGTGTGGTCAATGGTATCGAAAGCGGTGGATAGATCCAGAAGGGTAAGGACAGTGACAGACCCTTTAGCCATATTAAGAAGAATATCATTATGAATAATAAGGAGGGCACTTTCAGTAGAATGGTGTTTTCTATAAGCCGATTGAAAGGCAGTCATACGGCCGGCTTCATCGAGGCGAGTTTGTAACTGGATGGCTACTACCCTTTCAAGTATCTTTGAGATAAAGTTTAAATTAGAGACAGGCCTATAGTTTTTGAAAACTTCTTTGTCTAAGGATGATTTTGTGAAGATAGGGGTAACATGGGCCTGCTTGAAAAAATTTAGACACTTACCTTGCTCAAGAGAAGCATTGATTATTAAAGTGATGGCGGTAATAAGAATATCCAAACAATCCAGAGCAAGGAAAGTGGGCCAGGGGTCTAGGGAACATGATTTATTAGGAGAGTTGGTAATAATTTTAGTAACTTGATCCTCAGTTACAGTAGAAAAAGTGAAGAACATAGGGGGAGGAGAGTCAGGGGTGATATGTTGTGAATTGACAGAAGCAGAGAATGTTGAGTGTATTTTTTCATTTTTTCTGTAAAGAATTCCATAAACCTGTCAGCCAAAAGCTGAGGGGGCTTTATCGATGGGAGGATCTTGGCTGGAAGTCTGTGTAACACATCACCCAGGACACACCATAATTTTTGTGGGTTGTGATTATCCTTAAATTTTGCTTGAAGGAATTGAGATTTGGCTTGCTTGCAGATTCTGTTGTACTGGTGGACTTTCTGCATGTACTGGGATCTATTGAAGGTGGATTTATTTCTTCGCCAAATGCATTCAAACAAACGCTTGATCTCTTTTGCCGCAATTACAGTTTTGTTAACCCATCCTGTGATGTACTTCACCTTGGTGTGTTTGGTGTGTAGTGGAGCATGTTTGTCGATAAGGGTCGACAAGGTGGTGTGATATTGATTGTAGAGAGTATCAGGTTGTTTGGAAGGATTTTTAATCATTTCAGAAGCAAGGAGATCTGCTTTCATTTTCTCTTTGTCAATTTTATGGTATTTACGAAAGGAGACAGTAGCATTATTCTGAGATCTAGGGGTTAAAAAATTTAGAGTGAAACTAACTGAAAAATGGTTGGAAAAAGCATTGGTGATGTGGACATTAGAAATATTATCATTGTTGGATTTGGTTAAAACCTGATTGAGAGTATGTCTGTGAATATGAGTTGGGAAATTAACTTTTGAATTAAGTCAAATGAATCGATCAGTGAGTGAAAGGTTGTTGCTTTTGAACATGTTGTTTCAAGGTGAAGATTGAAGTCGCCGATGATAACCAGATTTTCCGTGGTGTGATGGATATCCTCCAGAAGTAACTGAAACTGTTCAAAAAAGTTTGACTACTAGAGGAAGGTGGTCTGTATACGTTCAGAAAATAAACAGATTCTTTGATCAGGGATATCTTGATGAGGAAATTTTCAAAGGTGGAGCAGGCCTTTGTAGGAACAACGGATACATCCAGTCCATCTTTAATGAAGAACCCCAGTCCTCCACCATGGCGGGCCTCTCGTGGCTGTTGATACAGACTGTAACCTGGTGGGGTGATTTCAGACAAGTTGGTGCTTGTGGTGTCAGGTCAAATCCAGGTCTCGGACATGGCGAAGAGATCAGTGTCATTGTCAGAAATAAATTTTGCAATGGCCGGGTATTTGTTGTTTATTGATCTTATGTTTGCGTAGGTGATATTCAGACACTTGGGTGGTCCTGGGTTTGGGTTGATATCACCAGCAAGGAGCAGTAGGATGAACAGATGGGAAGGTGACAGAGCTGGTGGAATAAATATTGAGGACTTGATGCTAAAATGTAAACAGAAAGTGGTGGTGGGGGGTTTGAAGGGGCAGAAACTGACAACATCAAGACATTGAATACTTGAGTTAATGTGGTGCTGATATACAGCAATGACTGGTTGGATTGCCAGTAAGATATGGAGGAAAATCATTTTTGAGAACTTGGGGGCTTTAAGTTTGAAAACTGAACATAAAATTAGGGGAATTGTGTGGTTAATGGGTATATATTGTAAGAGTGATGGTCCCCGATAATGGGGAATGTGAGCGATAAAAGGGGATCACACGATAAAGTGGGCAGATTTTATGTGTAATTATCTTATAATTTTATCAAAAGGGGTATAATAGATGAAAAAGTTATTTGTGATTGAAAACTAGAAATAAGGCAAACATAGAGGAGTTTAATTGGAGATGTTGCGTTAAATGTGGATAATTTAGAAAAACAGTGATTTAGAAAAGTGGTACTTCCCTAATGGACACACGCCACAAAAAGTTTACTGAGTAATTAAGCAGCAAGCAATTTAAATAACCTCTGTAGTAGTACAATGATTAGAAAACTGGTGACAGTAAATTACTAACTGTGCTCTTTAGAAGGGATTTGAAGCCTGTAATTACCAAAATGATACACAACCAGGTGATGTGATTAAGTTGGAATGTATAGGATATAGCTTGTCATGTCACACCAAGACAATACAAGTTGATGGGAAACAAGCTCGTGTTTCTAGAGATTACTTTTATTTGTTTTTTTTTATCTCCGGACTTTTATGAATTGGGGCGTAGCATGATGAGTTCCTATTTCTTCACTGAAGTTAAGCAGCAATGGGCTGTGTTAGTACTTGAATGGGTGACCATTTCAGTGTACTACTCATGTCTCTGCTGGCTTTATGGCTCCCGCTAGTAGACCTAAAGCTCTTTCAGCCTTGTTTTAATAAATTCTTCAACCTTTATCAGATTGGTACGGTGTCATCAGTATACAGTAAAGACTTCCAGTAAAATAGACGGAACTTCCTCAATTCTGGTATGATTTTGAAAATTTTTTAGTGTTTGGATAATTCTCCAAACTTATAATGGGTTGTTACTGGTTTATGCTGTATCACTTTTGTTGTCTATTGACAAGGTAGTTTACACCAGGTCCAATATCTTCATCATGGCATGTCTTGCTAGTGTGTACAGCTCTTTGCACTCATATGGAAAATAGCACAATACCTCAACTGATGTTTCACTGTGCAAATGATAGAGCTGAAAAAAAGATTCTTTTAAAGCTGCAGAAAGCTTTTCATAAGGGTTAGTAGATATGAATACAGCTGAAATAGTATCTTACTGTCACCTGTAAATATTACGCTGTTGGAATAGTTTTAATAGTTCTTTGTAATGCTTTTAGTTTAAACCCTTTTTTTATAAACTATTTAAAATAGTTCAGAAAACACCCAAATAACTCTCTTTGAGTGAGTGTGTTTATGCAGTCATTAAGGTCCTTCTGTAAGTTTTAACTTTTGACCAGGTTTTTCTTGAAAATAACCAGATTCTTGTTCAGATGAAATAATAATTTTATATGAATTAACGATATTTGTGTCATGTTTTCAAAATTAAATTATTAACAGTGCACTACTAAAATTGATATGCCAAATGGTGTAAAAGTCTAGCATATTTTAATATTGATGGAATTTCGTACCATAACTTGTTTTAAGTCAAAGTACCATCCCTTAAAATATTGAAACTAGGAACACTTAAGTTGTGTGTCAAATCTAATGGTAATCCCCATAGTAAGTGTCTCTTAAAAATATGTAACTTGAATTGTTTGGTGTGTGTAAGCTTGCACAAAGCATGCAATGTGATTATTGGTTAATTGTGGCATTGATTCTTTCATGTTTTTTATTGTTAAAACTGCTTTCAGTTTATGTATCCAAAATGTGTATATGTATTTAAGATTTCATTACTCTTCTTACTTAAAATGTCACATATATTTGTAGTATTTGAGATATAGACCAATAAAGCTTTGGATATCCTGCATATATATGATACAGAAGCAGCACTTTATCATTAGTGAGTTAGAGTCGTAGATTCTCCCTATCTACCCTTGCCCGCAGAAGTGGAGAGGGGGGTTTGTAATCAGAAAATCATCCACTTGTTTGTGTGCATGCAAAAATTTTAATACTATACATCAGATTAAAGTGCATATTTTAATACAAAATGTGGTTTACCATTGTCTCGGTCCTCCATATAGATGGCCTGGATTCCCAGGCTAGGGTTTGCTTTCTGTCAGCCACAGCTTGGTGTAGACTGGATTCCAACCCATTGTACTGCCAGCTACAGCTGCCCCTCACCATGGTAATGCAATAGGTTCAGTGACAATTTTACAAAATTTTAAAAGCTGGCAAAAGGCATATTATCTTAGTAAAAGCTTCTAGCAGCTTTTTAATGGCAAAAGAACAATGGACTTTTCCTATATTTTCCAGATGGTGCACATTAGAAATCTGTAGTATGGGCATTAAGGGATTTGTTGTCTGATCATTATTATCTTCAATCTTTAGGGATATACAAAGATTATCACCTATGCACAGGAGGTATTCATGACTGTTTACTTCTCTATTTGTTAGCAGGATTACACAAATACTACTGGTCGGATCTTCATAAAAGTAAGAAGATGGCTCTTGCTCAAACTTAGATACCATTATTTGTTGAGAGTGATCAAGATCACCACCAGATACGAAAATATCAAACATTCGGATTTTTCCATTCACTTATTATTAAGCTGTTTTGAATAAAAATATACATGCCTTCGCAAATGTATGGACTCTTGAGTGCTCTTGTTTCTGACTGCAGCATGACCTGTAACTTTTGGTATCTTTGGATGTTTAATAATAATTTACTTTGATGATAGGATTAACATTCCAACTCAGTCGAGAAAGATTGATTGGGATATTGTCCTATTGTGGATGGCTTGCTGTTATTCCACCTCTCAGGTCCTGGGGTTGTTTCCTGGCCTGACCTGAAGTTGTTAGTTACGGTTTTCAGGGCAGAATGTGGACCAGCTAGTATGTACTTCTTCCCTCCATCCCTCATCTACATGCCATGATATGCCCTTTACAATGTGTTCCAAACAACATTAACCCGAATTAGTAAATTAATAAATGGAATTTTTTTTGGTTAGATGAAAATGTAAAACATAAAATATATAAATGGTTTGGCCAAATGGACATGTATTTTTGTATTTAAAAATGTTGTACTTGTTGATTTAACACGTGAAAAGTTTATTATCTCCCGCCCGGCTCGCCGGCGGGAGATTATAATTTGCACCATGTGTGTGCGTGCGTGCGTGCGTGCGTGGGTCACGCAGTTTTCTCTGAAACTACTACAGTTACACATTTTGGTAAATTACTTGTCCTAATGAATTTTTACGCTCTTCAAAATGTTTTTGGTTTGGTGAACTTTGGCCTACTTTTGAGTGAGTAATAGCACTTTTACCTAATATAATTATATGGCTTATAACTCTCAAACTATTGCATTTAGAGTATTTTGTTGCAATATGTTGTTCAGCTATTTTATCCACAGCTACAACATGGTCAATAGTTTGGAAGTGTATCTCCATAGCTAAGTGAGTAATAGCTACTTTGTCACTTTTTAATGATAACCATAATGAGTAAATGGCTTATATCTTCAAAAGTATTGCAGCTACATAATTTCTCTCAAATATGTTGTTCATCTACTTTTTTGTGAACTGTAACATATTGAAGTTTCACAACTGTTGCTCAATGCACAAGTGAGTAGTGGCTACTTTATTGCTACTTTTAGTGAAAATGTGAAAAATCACAAATATCTCACAAACCGTAAGAGATAGAGCAATTTCGAGCGAATTTTTGACCCACAGGGTGGTACAACGATGTCCTATGCTAAGGGGATTGCTGAACTTTGGCCTACTTTTGAGTGAGTAATAGCACTTTTACCTTATATAATTATATGGCTTATAACTCTCAAACTATTGCATTTAGAGTATTTTGTTGCAATATGTTGTTCAGCTACTTTCTCCACAGCTACAACATGGTCAGTAGTTTGGAAGTGTATCTCCATAGCTAAGTGAGTAATAGCTACTTTGTCAATTTTAATGACAACCATAATGAGTAAATGGCTTATATCTTCAAAAGTATTGCAGCTACACAATTTCTCTCAAATATGTTGTTCATCTACTTTTTTGTGAACTGTAACATATTGAAGCTTCACAACTGTTGCCCAATGTACAAGTGAGTAATGGCTACTTTATTGCTACTTTTAGTGAAAATGTGAAAAATCACAAATATCTCACAAACCATAAGAGTAAAATGAGTAAATGCTAATTATCTGTAAAAGTATTGCGGATACCCAATTTTTATCAAATAACTCATTGATCTACTTTTGGGAGAGCTTTCACATGGGGAAGTTTCAGACCCGTAGATAATTACTCGCCTACTCAAAATGAGTAAATGCGAATTATCTCTTAAAAGTATTGCGGATAGCCAATTTTTCTCAAATAACTCATTCATCTACTTTTGGAAGAGCTTTCACATGGTGAAGTTTCAGACCCATAGCTAATTACTCACCTACTCAAAATGAGTAAATGCGAATTATCTCTTAAAAGTATTGCAGATAGCCAATTTTTCTCAAATAACTCATTCACCTACTTTTGGAAGAGCTTTCACATGGTGAAGTGTCAGACCCATAGGTAATTACTCACCTACTTAAAATGAGTAAATGCGAATTATCTCTTAAAAGTATTGCGGATAGCCAATTTTTCTCAAATAACTCATTCACCTACTTTTGGGAGAGCTTTTACTTGGTGAAGTTTCAGACCCGTAGGTAATTACTCACCTACTCAAAATGAGTAAATGCGAATTATCCCTTAAAAGTATTGCAGATAGCCAATTTTTCTCAAATAACTCATTCATCTACTTTTGGGAGAGCTTTCACATGGCGAAGTTTCAGACCCGTAGATAATTACCTACTCAAAATGAGTAAATGCAAATTATCTCTTAAAAGTATTGCAGATAGCCAATTTTTCTCAAATAACTCATTCATCTACTTTTGGGAGAGCTTTCACATGGTGAAGTTCCAGACCCGTAGGTAAATACTCACCTACTCAAAATGAGTAAATGCAAATTATCTCTAAAAGTATTGCAGATAGCTAATTTTTCTCAAATAAGTCATTCATCTACTTTTGGGAGAGCTTTCACATGGCGAAGTTTCAGACCCGTAGATAATTACCTACTCAAAATGAGTAAATGCAAATTATCTCTTAAAAGTATTGCAGATAGCCAATTTTTCTCAAATAATTCATTCACCTACTTTTGGAAGAGCTTTCACATGGTGAAGTTTCAGAGCCATAGCTAATTACTCACCTACTCAAAATGAGTAAATGCAAATTATCTCTTAAAAGTACTGCAGATAGCCAATTTTTCTCAAATAACTCATTCATCTACTTTTGGGAGAGCTTTCACTTGGTGAAGTTTCAGGCCCGTAGTTAATTATTCACCTACTCAAAATGAGTAAATGCTAATTATCTCTAAAAGTATTGCGGATAGCCAATTTTTATCAAATAACTCATTCATCTACTTTTGGGAGAGCTTTCACATGGTGAAGTTTCAGACCCGTAGGTAATTACTCACCTACTGAAAATGAGTAAATGCGAATTATCTCTTAAAAGTATTGCACATAGCCAATTTTTCTCAAATAACTCATTCACCTACTTTTGGGAGAGCTTTCACTTGGTGAAGTTTCAGACCCGTAGCTAATTATATATGCTACGTTTAGTGAAAATGTGAAAAATCACAAATATCTCACAAACCATAAGAGATAGAGCAATTTAGAGCGAAGTTTTGAGCCACAGGGTAGTACAACGGTATCCTATGCTGTTGGGTTTGGTGACCTTTGGCCCACTTTTGACTGAGTAATAGCACTTTTACCTAATATAACTATATGGCTTATAACTCTCAAACTATTGCATTTAGAGTATTTTGTTCCGTATGTTGTTCAACTACTTTCTCCACAGCTAGAACATGGTCAGTAGTTTGGAAGTGTATCTCCATAGCTAAGTGAGTAATAGCTACTTTGTCAATTTTTAATGATAACCGTAATGAGTAAATGGCTTATATCTTCAAAAGTATTGTGGCTACACAATTTCTCTCAAATATGTTGTTCATCTACTTTTTTGTGAACTGTAACATGTTTAAGTTTCACAACTGTTGCTCAATGTACAAGTGAGTAATAGCTACTTTATTGCTACTTTTAGTGAAAATGTGAAAAATCACAAATATCTCGCAAATTGTAAGAGATAGAGCAATTTTGAGCGAATTTTTGACCCACGGGGGAGTACAAGAGTATCCTATTGTACTGGGTTTGCCGACCTTTGGCCTACATTTGAGTGAGTAATAGCACTTTACCTAATATAATTATATGGCTTATAACTTCCACACTATTACATTTACAGTATTTTGTTCCAATATGTTGTTCAACTACTTTCTCCACAGCTACAACATGGTCAGTAGTTTGGAAGTGTATCTCCATAGCTAAGTGAGTAATAGCTACTTTGTCAATTTTTAATGATAACCATAATGAGTAAATGCTTATATCTTCAAAAGTATTGCAGCTACACAATTTCTCTCAAATATGTTGTTCATCTACTTTTTTGTGAACTGTAACATATTTAAGTTTCACAACTGTTGCCCAGTGTACAAGTGAGTAATGGGCTACTTTATTGCTACTTTTAGTGAAAATGTGAAAAATCACAAATATCTCGCAAACTGTAAGAGATAGAGCAATTTTCGAGCGAATTTTTGACCCACAGGGCAGTACAAGAGTATCCTATTGTACTGGATTTGGTGACCTTTGGTCTACATTTGAGTGAGTAATAGCACTTTACCTAATATAATTATATGGCTTATAACTTCCAGATTATTACATTTAGAGTATTTTGTTCCAATATGTTGTGCAGCTACTTTCTCCACAGCTACAACATGGTCAGTAGTTTGTAAGTGTATCTCCATAACTAAGTGAGTAAGAGCTACTTTGTCAATTTTGAATGATAACCGTAATGACTAAATGGCTTATATCTTCAAAAGTATTGCAGCTACACAATTTCTCTCAAATATGTTGTTTATCTGTTTTTTACCCGACAGCCCATGGTGTCCGGATGGGCGGGCGGGCGGGCAGGCGGGCGGGCAGGCGGTGGGAAAAAGTTTATCCAGACTGTATCTCACAAACCATAAGGTGTAGGGAGTTGGTACTTGGTAGGGACATTCGTTAGGATGTGTAGGTATCTAACGTCATGGTCTGACCCTGATTTGACCTTTGACCTTGCTGCAGAGACCTTGAGTTTGAAGATCTTGTCCAAGCTATATCTCGGAAACCGTAAGGTGTAGGAAGTTGATACTTGGCAGGAACATTGGTTAGGGGATGTAGGTGTGCAACGTCATGGTCTGACCTTGATTTGACCCTTGACCTGGCCGTAATGACCTTGACCTATAAAATCTTGTCTGGGCTATATCTCGGAAACCGTAAGGTGTAGGAAGTCCATACTCAGAAGAGACATTGGTTAGGGGGTGTAGGTGTGCAACGTCATGGTCTGACCTTGATTTGACCTTTGACCTTGCTGTAGTGACCTTGACCTATAAAATCTTGTCCGGGCTATATCTCGGAAACCGTAAGGTGTAGGAAGTTGATACTTGGTAGGGACATTGGTTAGGGGGTGTAGGTGTGCAACGTCATGGTCTGACCTTCATTTGATCTTTGACCTTGCTGTAACGACCTTGACCTAAAAAATCTTGTCCGGGCTATATCTTGGAAACTGTAAGGTGTAGGAAGTTGATACTTGGTAAGGACATTGGTTAGGGGGTGAAGGTGTGCGACGTCATGGTCTGACCTTGATTTGACCTTGCTGTAGTGACCTCAGCCTATAAAATCTTGTCCGGGCTATATCTCGGAAACTGTAAGGTGTAGGAAGTTGATACTTGCTAGGGACATTGGTTAGGGGGTGTAGGTGTGCGACGTCATGGTTTAACCTTGATTTGACCATTGCCCTTGCTGTAGTGACCTTGACCTATAAAATCATTGTGAATATCTCGGAACAGGTATTTCTTCCCCTTTAATGCTCGGCGGGAGATACACACTGCGGCAGTGGTCTTGTTTTTCCTGCATTTCCAAATTTTAATTAAGAATTTAACAATTCATGATTAAAAGATTTGAAAATACATTTAAAGTTGTTTTTAAAAATTGTCCGTAAAGATTAACAATTAATTAAGAAACAGGGCTTTTTTCTGTGTATGTTTTGAAAATATTTTTGGCTCATATATCCAGTCAAAATATCATATCCTGAACCTTCAACCCTTTTGTACGAAGAGTAAAACCAAATGTCAACATGCGTTGTGTTTGTAGTTACACTATGTCAAGTCATGACAGGCAGTTTATCTGTGGGAGAAAGCTAGTGCAGTGTTGCCGATGAAGATTTTGTGGCAATAAATTGTTACCTGTGGGAATTCAATTTGATAAGTGCAAATATCCATTTACTTGCACCAACAAATGACAATATCTCTAAATATTGATTGTTTTCTAACATATGTCTTTGACCTTTTAATCTCCATACTTTTGTTGCTCTTTGAGAAGCATTTAAACTACAGATATATGGACGACGAAACTTTTAATGGGTGCATATGAAAGGTTAAACATACCCTTAGCTAAACAGAAGAGGTCTAAAATACACAACATGACATACCATATTTCCTCTCATAAATTGTCCAGGTATTTTTTTAAATCCACCCATAAACCTGCCGGTATTCACTAAGACCCTTTAATTGCGGTCTGAGGAAGGTAAAAATCATAAGATCACCTTAAACACTAGTTACTAATCCCTCTTTGTGTAAATAGGTTCAATAAACTCAGATCTCATAGGGTGCCATCAATTTAGTACAGAATGTTATGTCAGTACTATATGTTTTTCTACAGTAATATAAAATGTGATATTTTATGTATAAGGTAAGAGATGTCTTTTTAAAACGCCAATCAGCCAAGATATTAAAGGGTAAAATGCTAGGATTCTACACTAAAGCAAGTTTACTGAGTCTCGAAATGAGGAATTCCTAAAGAATAAAAGATTTTCTTACTTTGTTAGGACTCTTTTAAATATATGGAAAAAATTTAAAGCTTTGCTGTCAAGAGAAGTTTGTTAAATACCAAACAGAGAAAGTAGCAATAAATCAAGAAAATTATAATTTTTGAGATGCCATCTCTCGATGAATACATCCACATAGGAAAATGTAGGAGTGCAGAATAGGTCTAAAATTTGTAATCCATTCCACAAAAAACATCAATATCGGCCACTTCATCAAGACCCCTAAAGTGTTTTCATTTAGGAAGATATTCATAATAACTGAGCATGAATAATGTTTTTATGTATACTGCTTATCAAACATTTCATGTTTCCAGCATAACCAGCACAGAAATATGGAGACATTGTCATGTGCATTACCTTTATGTAACATACTTTATAAAGTATGCTTATTGGCTCTACACTTGTGTTGTCTCAGTAGAAATTATTGGTGATTGAGTATATATATATATGGGCATCAAACCTGATTAAGCTGATTTGTTTTCCTCAAAGCCAATGTGGAGCTATTGGGTTCATAAAAGCACCTACATCTCAGTTTGGACTGATTGTTTAGGCCAACTTTATTTTAAAAAATGGATTATATGCTTACATCATCAGATCTATTACTTTTTGGTAAATCTCATAAAACAAATGTCAACATTATAAGTCCAAGTATTAATGGAGAATCTTGTCCATGAGATTGAGAAACAGTTAACAGACCAACAGGAGAATTAAATAGCACTTTTACACTAACAGTTAATAAATTTGTATTCACAAGACATTATTATATATGAGAATGTAAGTTCCAGCAAGCCATCGTCAGGTACTTGTTGCTACAAACCAGTTCTTACTTTCCTTTAAGATCAACTTTCCCATACAGTAACCACACTGTCAACTTTTCCATACTGTAACCATACTGTCAACATTCCCATACAGTTATCACACTGTCAACTTTTCCATTCTGTAACCATACTGTCCACATTCCCATACAGTAACCACAATGTCAACTTTCCCATACTGTAACCATACTGTCAACATTCCCATACAGTAACCACACTGTCAATTTTCCCATACTGTAACCATACTGTCAACATTCCCATACTGTAACCACACTGTTAACTTTCTAACTATGGCTGCCAACTTGCCAAATTTATGTCTTACCCCTTTTTTATTTTTCGTCTTTTTCATATTTTTTGCATTACAGGTAAAATGAACAAAATATGCTATGTATAACTCACAATAAAACAACATGACTTTTAGAACTTATTTTCACGACGATACCTTCACAAAAAAGGATTACAGGTGCGCTGACAGCTGAAGGAAAGGGCAATTATAAACCGAAAATGTTCTCAAGATCTGTTAGGATTCCAGTAAGCCACAAATGGTTTTCTGATCCAGATGACACTCTGGTGGCTGTAGGAGCAGGAGACTCTGGAACAGTCAACATGACTTCTGTTGAGGTACATGTGGTTGTGGAATGGGTAACAACTGAGAGACAGCAGCGTGAGACACACCCTGGCAACAAACATAGTAGGTGTTGAACTTCTGACACTGGCTGCTCCTGCCTTGGTCTCACCTTGCTCACCTCGTGGTCTCTGGTTCAGTTGTTGAAATTACAAAATAACTACAATAAGTAATGCGGGATGTTCTCAAATATTCTTATTCTTATCAATGTATGTTTTTTTCCCTACTTTTCACTTGCCCTATAACATACATCCAGGGGATCACCAGTTAGATTAGACATCCAAAAGTTTTAACCAGTTAAGTACAGTGTAAATACTCCAGTGCACATGTGTCTGCCTACTGGACGCATGGTACACATGTTTTGATAAGAATCCCAACCTAATGGTGATCCATTGACTCCAGTTTGCTCAGTTGTCCCAGCTCTTGAGTGGTTCTCAATAAAACGTTTCTGTATATTCACTGCATAACCTCACACTAAATAAGATTTATTTATTTAGATTTATTTGTTGTTTTACGTCGCGTTCAACAGCCAGGGTCATATTGCGATGGGTAGTTTACAGGTGGAGGAAACCAGTGCATACTGCACTGTAAACCACCGGGCATCGGCAAGTAACTACCAACTTTCCAACATGAAGTGCCTGGCCTGAGATTCGAACTGGCGGCCTCAGAGGTTGGAGGCGAGAACTATAACCGCTACACCACCGAGCCCCCTCACACCAAATAAGAATGCACAGTTAACTGTTACATAATAAATAATATGTATGTATGCCACTAGGTATATCCCAAATTCTTGGGCTTTGTCCTGCCGAATCTTCTCTAATTTATTGGCCTCATTGTATTCAGAGCAGCCCCTGTTGTACAAAATGGGGTTGTCCCTTATCCAATCTAAGTCCTCCATCTCTCTACTCAGGATGATATCTGCTCTGCTTCCTCTGCCGTCTCCTTCAAAAAGAAATTCAAATAATATTTGTTTGTCAAGGCTCTAGGAAATTCAATCCAACGACTATTTTGATCATTACAACTGACCTATTATCTCATGTTTTGTTTGAAACACAGACTCTTCAGTTTCCCTGTGTCTTCAGAGCTTTGTGCGTTTTCTGCTTTTTCGCCTTTTTAATATTTCCCCCCCATACTAGCAAAACTTTTGACCCTACTATGCAGTGACGTAGAGTTGACCTAATATTTTCACCAGGAACAGTTACTTGCATCCCTGCGTTAGGTCCTTCACATTTGTATCCTGTACAAGCCATTAGAACCATGCTGCTTTTCATCCATGGTTCACCTAATGACCCCCTAGGAGTGGGGCTTTCACCACCCCATCCTTACTGAAAATATCGCTAGGAAGCACCTGAATTAAAGTTTCTGCAATGCTACAGCTGGTGCCTCTTAATATTTCACTTATTCCGGAAATCTGGTACAACCTGGGCTTTTCAGCATGGGGTTCCTTTGCTGGACATAATGATGCATGGTATTTGGACCGCCAACTGCATCTGGCATTATGTATCTGCCCTACCTCATCACATTTCCATTGTTGCTGCAACTTTTAAACAGCACCTACAGTCATATTTAGTTTCATTTGGCAGTTTGGGTTTATTATTTTCAAAATTGTACACATTTTTCCTCACAGCTTATCACAGGAGGGTCAATTTGTTTATATTTGGTTTCTTTGATATCCAAAAAAATCGATTTTAAATGTAAAAATGGAAAATGAATACATTGCTTGGTGTTGATACAATCCTACAATATTTTACCCATGGGCTGTGTATTTGACCTTGGACTTAACCTTTGTTTTTTTTCGGGTCTTTGGTCCCCCTACTAATTTTCAAAATTTCCACTTCTTTCCAGTGGACATCTTGTACACCAGACAATATATTACTACATTATAGTCAACTTATTACAATGTCATAATGCATGTTTTGGATTCTAAAGTTAAATATACATACAAAGGATTTTAGAAATGTTAAATAATGATGATATTAATACATTAATAAAAATATATAAATCGTTTGTTGGTTTCTGTCAGGCTTTCCTCCCCATGAATAATGATTTATAAAAAAGATTCTTAGATGCATCTATGGAAATACCAAAAATACTAAATTCATACCCCAGAGACATAAAGAGAGGGATCAGCACCACAGAGACAATGGGGTGAATTCGATGAACCTAGGGTCGTAGGTTAGAAATAGGCCTAAAATAAATGTGGCAGAGTGTATGTCATTAGTCTATTCCTTCCATCCGTTTAGAGCATCATAGGACAAACTACAGCTAAATAGAGCTTTAGATTTATGTACAGGTGGACGCAAACTGTGGTTTGTCATCAAGAACTTTAGCATCCATCTAAATACATTTTGTAAACACTTTTATTGGGATTTTTAAAAAGCTAAAATGTTTAGGAACTTTTGAACTATTGTAGCTGTTTGAACACTGAACGTTCTTCGACGGGCAACCAATGCAAATTCTTAAGTACAATTGGTTATATGCGAATCTACTTGTGTTGGTGATGATTCTAGTTAGGCTGTTTTGTGCAGTAAAGGGCTTTCTAGCATTAAGACGGGAATGACTCATAGACAAGGAATTACAATAGTCATGTCGACTGCGAAGGTGACCATATATGCAGCCACCACAGTATAAAATCTGGAATACAATTGAATATATAATAATATAAAATTTCAAAACTCAGTCAAAATACTTTGGTTTTATCTGGTACAGTATCTATTTCAACAACAAATAAAATATAAATAAAATTGTTTTAGCATAGTGGTTATCAGGTTTGGTTTCTAATCAGATTGTGACACCTCTGTGTTGGTTTAAAAGCCAGTTCAAAAATGAACCCATCTGTTGAACATAACATAAAACCCTGACCGCGACTTTGGGATAGCTGTTGAAATGAACCTGAGTGATATTTTAAGTATGTACAGTATAATTCACCCAGCAGCACCAACCCTGGATGCTTTGACACAAAGGTCCAAAGATCAATTCATTTGATCCCACGATAGTAAAGGGCACATGCCCCCACTGTGTATGTCACACAGTGACACATAGACAATGTGGCAATTTACTGTGTGGACAATGTGACAATTTAGTGTAACACTTTTCACAGGGGTGACATTTGGAAAGAAATACGAAGGTGACACAAACCAGGTACGGGTTGTCAAATTATTTAAAAACATAAAGTTTTGGGGTTAATAAATATTAGACATGTTTAAGGCTTAAACTGTGTCAATTTGTTTTAAGTCATTACAGTGAAGCATGGTTTATGAACCATGCAGATCCACCAGCTTAAACAATATTGGATCTTTGATTACGCTTTCGTGCCTTATCCCCTATTAGTAAATAGGTTAAGAGCTGTCGATGTATGGTTAGATTATTTCAACGCAGATTAATTCCTTTTTGTGCATTAAATCAGGGAGATTGTGCTTGGCAGGAATGTAGCTTATGCATAATTCAGTACCCCCAGACATATAATTTTGTTAGTAGAATCCTTAATGAGATAGGCAACCACCCCAAACACATTTTGCATAAAAACAACATTTCGAAAAATCAGGGAGGAACACATAAAACATTCTAGCTACTCCCCTGTTTACTAATGATTTCTTTACTGTTATGCAGTATTTCACATATCTCCAGACAAACTTATCTATTTTCAGAATTGCCTCAGATTGAATTTGACCCAACATGGTTGGTGGAACTGTCCATATATTTGCTGTCTTATAGTTTTTGAGTTGTGTCATGAAATAAGAACTTATATGTCAACATGGTGCCACCACAGTGTATCACATCACATCAAACGTGGACAGCACAGAGATAGCAGGTTGTTTTAGTACATGGAAAGTGGAGAAGCCTAACTTAACACTGTGCATTATTTCAGAATTGCGATGTGGCAGTTTGAACAGTTTACAACATTCAGAGCAACATTAACCATGGACCCAAAATGACAGCCTTAAAACACAAGGTGTAACACTGTGGAGCATGTTTGCAAATATGAGTATATGGGGGCTTATCTGAAAGGTTTGAACATGATATGAGCATCTATTAGTCATGCTTAGACCAGATTTGTTCATATAGATATTAATATTCAAGGTTACTAATTCTAATAATAATAGTACTTTTACAGCACTAAATCCTTATCTTAAAAGCAGACTTTAGGTACATGATACAGAAAAGCAGAACTGTATAATCATATAAGCAGAGACATAGCAGGGGTCAGCACCGCTGGGAAAGACCACTAAAAATGAAAAACTAGGGTGGGTTTGCTTTTGTAACTTCCTTCTGAACGAGGAGAGAGAAGTGGCTGAAGGTACATCATTAGGCAGATATTTCCAAATCTTACATACTGACGAGGCAAAGTGTGTGACCTCAAGCACCACACCATTGGCTTTATTTTTATGGGTATTGAACACACTGTGTCTAGATTTGAAAAGGTAAAAATGCTTAGGATAATCACTTTCCAGGAACTGGTACACAAGTGTTAAATGCAGAAGAATATTCAACAGACACCATCTGAGGGCATGAGTGACTATTTACCACACTTCTAAGGCCCCCAAGTCAATTTAGTATTTAGTTACTACTATCCATGACTATTTGGCACAAAATGGTCAGCTATTCTTTACTAAGTATATCAGTGCGGATAGCTGTTGATTGGAATATGCAATAACTCAAACTACAAACATGCATTACTCACCATAACTTATTTACCTTTAAAAACATTTTAAGGGGCAATGATTGCATTACTGCATCAAATTGGCAAACAATCAGTCATTATACATTTTGCAATACTTCATTTTTGTATCAGTGGACCCGACAAACTACAGACTGATTTTGTGGTTTATTTTATTTTATGTTAATTTGAGGTATTATTGGCAAGGTTTTAGTTATGATTAACTGCCATTCAAATATCCACAAAATATAGTAGTTTTCGGATATTTGTACTTTAAAACTGATTTCACAAATACCTACTTCAATATGTCTTTATCCAGTTATCCCTAATTGAACTTACACTTATGCTATTTAAAATCAATTCAACTTTCATTGGTTATACATGTAAGTAAATCAACTTACACCTGTTTCACTTATGTACAATTCAACCTACATTGATTCCAACTCCACATAATTCATTGTACACTGTGTTTCATTTATACTTACTTCAACTTACACTGGTACCTTTCATACTAAATTCAAGTAACTCTAGTTTCATTTATACTAAATTCACCTTACACTAGTTTCATGTGTATCTAATTGGATTTGCAATAGTTTCACTACCTACTTCAACTTACACTGGTTCTATTTATAATTAATTCAACTTACTCAGACTCTTCTAATACAGTTTTCTGCACATAGAGTACCATGTGACCAAAACAGTATACACTGCTTTTCTCAGTCCCCTCAGCCATACGTCAAGATGGGACCTATGCAATATGCTATGTTTCACATGAAGCACAAATCATTGTAAAATTTATGTCATTGTTTAAATGTTGGATAATATATGGTTTATGGAGTGATGTTGTCAATTACAAAAAAATAATGCATGCTGGCTCGGCACTTTTCCAGGGAACTAGAAGAAATATTTTAATGTGATATTTTTAATAACATTTAAATCACCTTTAACCATAATATTAAACCCTACACAAGACTGTCCAAATATTTCCCAGGCCCTTTCAAAACATTTTTTATGAAATGGTCGTTCATCACACCACGCAAGGCATTTGTAAATGGGTCTCATAGATTATAGTAATTATAGTAAAGGCTACAGTGAGTCACCGTTGTTAGTGTGACGTCACAAGATTAAACAAAAAGAAAATACATAAAATGTATCTTCTTGCTTCTACGATTGTAAACGTGTGATTTTTTAATATTCCATTGTTCTCACAAGTTATCAAGAATTTAATTAAATCCACCAACCACCAGTTTCTTGCAAGCATCACATTGAACACACCTCCGCCTTCTGACTATGATTCTGACATTTGTCATATCTGACATGAGTCATTAAAGAGGAGGACTAAGCTTGGTAATTACATGGACTTGTATTTAAATAACACCACATCTTCTTGGTCAATAGATCACTCTTAATCAAGGACCGGTTAAAATCGGAGGATATAAAATAATCTCTCAGCATAATCTGTGTTTTTGTGTGACACTGTAACAGAGTTAAAAAAAGCATGGTGATTCTATGCAGTTTGAACTCTTTGAGATACTTGTATTTGGTGTGTTTAATTTCTCTGGCTACAAGTTTCATGCTAGAAAAAATACTGGTGAGTGCATAGAGTGTCATCAGTATATCGTTGAATTTGAAATGTATTATTATATTTATTTTGTTCTTTGTTATAGTCGATTAAACAAAGACAGGAACTCAAGTTTAGTTATGAAGCAGCCCTTTGATGGGTACATAAGTCACCTTAAGGATAAAAACACGTTGAGGAGTTTACTATTACAAAATAAATAGCTTTCTTTTAAACCACTTATTAGATATATGATGCTACTTATCATCCATCAATAGCATTGTCTAGGTAGAAGTTTTCGTGTGCGGTTTTCTTCTTAAAATTGGGGCTTAACTGATATAAATTATTTGCAAAACCTAAAGGGTTGTTTTTGTACATTCCATTTAAAATTAAGATTGTATTGTATTTTCACATTAAAATTATAATAAGTAATGTGGATAAATGGCCTTAAACCTGTGTATGTTTTATTCTATGAATATTTGTCAAATGTTAAACTACGATTCTCCCATCATATGTAACAGGAAAAAATATATTGTTGAGTGAAGTTATCATCTGTATACAGTTTAATCTAACTATACTTGAAATATTCAATATTCATAGCATAAGTTATTAAACTAGTTTGCATATTTGATTTAAATTTAGATATAGAGTGTTATACTATTAAACATGCTCACCTTTAAAGTAACTCGTATTTACTTATTCATTATAGTGATATTTTATGGCCATCTTATATGCTAACTTTAAGTACAAAATACAGAGATACACCCGGTTGTGTAATACAAACGTCTGCGAGGACATCAAACAGATACAAGTTTAATAGGGAAGTGAGTCACAGGTAGAATATGTAAATATAATAGAACCAAATTCTTATTATATATATTTGTATTGTAATCTCTACTGGCACTTTTATTGTCGATTATCAAAGTCTAGCTTTGTTGTAGTAATAGATCATATCACCCATACCGTGATTTTACATTAGTGGTTGTTTATTGCATTCACTACATTTTTCAATGAATAAAAATATGATGTCTAACTTTAGACAAGTGTTTACTCTTTTGGCTATATAGGACCATTTCAGACGGAGTTTATTGTGTGACTGTAAGTTGTCTTTTCAAAAGAAATTCATATCCTTTACATTTTTTGTGTCTGCGCATTTTTTTATCTATGTAAATCGCCTGCAATGTAGTGTACAATATATGTCATGGTATTTTTAGTCCAGTTAGTCTGCCAATTAGAGAAACATTGGCATTCAGAGGCAGAAAGCTATATGCATAAAAATATACATATCATAAAGGTGATAAGATGATTTTTCTACATTCAAGTCTGTTAGATTGCAGATGAATTTTTTTTCTTGTCCACTGTTCTACTTTAAGAGTTACTAAATAAAATACTTTGGCATATTTTCAACGCAGCATCCCAAATAATGTCACAATCAAAAAGCTTGGTGGTTGATTAGCATGTATATCACATTTAATATATTTCCTTTAATTCTAATGTATATCCCAATATAAGGTGGTAATTCTGTTTATTGTATCATTGTTTCAAGTATTTATTACTGTTTTTTGTACCACCAGGATGTGCCTCAAAGACATAATTCGGATGATCACTCCGATTCAAACAGTCTGGATCCAGAAGACCAGAGAAATCTCTCTGACCCAGGATGGAAGCATCCGAACTGGAGAGGTATGTCAGCTGACCTTTTTCTCTAATTACATGAAAAATACTTAAATTTTTCGTAAAGATATAGTAAACAATAAAAAAAACTCCTCATCAAAACTGCTGATTATTAATATACTTTTGAAACCTGTACATTGTTTTGGCCAGTATCGAATTCAGGGCACCAATTACTTGTATAAATTACATTATCTTCTCTGGAAAATCCTCTAAAAGGTCAGTTAGTTAGGTCTTCTGATGCGAAACATATCTATATGTTGTTTGATTCACAAGGATGACACATAAATTACAGAGTATAAAAATACAGGAAAAATAATAATGAAAGACTTCTGAGACACTCACAATGGTGTTAATTATTGATATGTCTACAGCTAGGAAATATTATAATAATAGCAGCATTAGCTTAACAAAGTCATTGAAATGGAAAATTTGATAAATAATAGCAGATACATTAATGAAAAGTTTACACACACACACACACACAGAATATGCAAGACACACAGTGATATGGTTTGAAAGAGGTACTCCGTGAGTGGCCTAGTGGGTTAGCAGGTTTGGCATCTAATCACAGGCTGTCACCTCTGTGTGGGTTCGACTCCCAGCGATGGAGCTGACGACCCGTCTCACTACGACCCTGGCTGTTGAACATAATTTGAAACCCAAAGTTTGACCTCTTGACATGGATTGAAGGAATATGTTTCTATATATATATGGCAATAGAACTCTGAGAATTTTGACTCTAATATCGTGTGACTGAAAGTTAAAAAAGTGCTCTGCCCAACGATTTTAGATTGGACATAAGGAATCATGTCAAACCCTATCTAGAAAAATTCCACTGGCTTCCTGTTTTATATTGTATCCTTTTCAAATACAACCTCCTCATTTTAAAGCCATAAATTTCTCCCAACCCCACCATTGGTCACCTCTTATCAGGTTTACTAGTCTAAGACATGGAAATATATTATCAGTTTCATTAGTCTGTCCCAGAAAGGTCATAGGCAGGTGTGGTTTTGCCTCCCACTTGGTGTCAGATCACAACAGACCAATTTCTTTAGAAACCAATTTATTTATTTATTTGGGGTTTTACATCGCTTTCAACACCGTACAAGTCATATCACGAAGGGCGATGAATTGACAGAAGTAAAATTATTATTGTATTATAAATTTAGAAAATATGGAGTTCTGTGTAACTGATGCCAACAAGTTTGATTTGAGGTTTTCACAATGACACACAGTGTATTTGATCTCTAACTTCAAAGTGTTAGCAGAGCTGATATATGCTACAATATCACGGAGGTTTAATCTGAATGCACGTGTAAAAGTACTTTGTAAGGCTACTCAGTGTGCATCCTTCCTCAAAGCATCAAATTTTATCAATTGGCAGCCGTTGGGAACAACATTGCATCATTAACATATATTGTGCACCCCTCCCCCCAGAAAAAAGAAATAATAGTAATAAAATGTATCACTTAAAAGTCCTGAAAATAGGAGGAAAATGGTCAATTTACTATATATTAATTTGTACCTTTTAAAATAAATAACATATAATGAGGCATAACAGTCATGCATTTCATGAAAGGAATTCACTCAGGCTCAATATCCATTTATAATGGTCCATAAAAGTAATTTTTATAAATATCTCGGGTGTAAATCACACTATATTATAACAAAACATTCTATGTACGTTACCTTAAACAAAACAAGCACAAATCAAGAGTGCTAAAAATGAAATACAATAAATGTCTTTATGCTAAACTTAAGGTAATTTAAGGATCAACTTTAACCAGCGCCCGAGTTATTGGTCAAGCATTGCCAATTTGAATTTCACGATGCGATACAGCCATTAAATCCTATATTATCTCAAGGAGTCAGGTTCCCTTTTCTCCAATTAACATTTACACTGATAAATGCCAGCGGGTTAAAATGTGAAGTGTTTGACACTGGAAGAAATTGTGTGTGAAATGACCTTTATATCTCTGTTTGTTGATATGAAATTCTACAAATTCTGGTAAACAAGATATAAATACAAAATGTTTGATTACTCAGAATATCAGACATAGCTAAGCTGTGTGGATTTTGTATGATGTTGACAAGACTGTAAAATACAACTCCAGGACAGAAAGGCATTTTCAGTGATTAATCAAATTCGAATTAAATAATCAATACATTTTCCAGAATATATTTCAACATATTTGACATTTCTGATTATACTTGTTTAACATTCTATGAATGAGAAACATAATTTCAAAAGTACATGTAATACACTAATATGAAAAAGTGTAAATGTAGAGTAGACAAAGCAACAGTAATTACAACTTTGTGTATGAAACTGAATTAAACACGTCTGAAAATGTAAATTTAATCTTTATGGCACGCCAAAAAAGTCAAAGTTAGGGTTTTACGCCCTGTTCAATAGCCATAGTCGTATTGGGACATGTCTTTGGCTCTGTCACTTGTTGGAGTTGTACCCACACAGAGGTGATAGTCTGTGATTAGATGCTAAAACTGCTATTTAACTCACTAGGCTACTGAGGACCTCTCTTAATGGCCTGACACTGATTGATCAGATAAAAGACAAACCACTGTAATCTGTTCCACACACACCAAACCAGTGAGCCAGTCAAGGAGAGTGCTATTGCCTATACTATCAAAGGCCAAAATCAATAGGAAATAAATTATTTAACAAGAAAATTAGAGATTATGTTGAGACACTTCGCTAAAATAGAAAAGCTGGAAAGAACTGAAATTGGTGAGCCAGTTGTTGAAGTTGTATTTGGAAAACAATTGTCAATATTACTGATTTTCTCACAGAAATAGTAAATTGGTTAGTAAGCGACTTACCAGTCTAGCTGCTGACGAGGGGTAGTTATATTTGAGACTCTATGAAGAGACCAACAACGAACCTGTCACACCTTCTCTGGATTCTGACAATTGTCTAGTCTTTTGTAGTAATCAACCTTTTTATTTATCATTGAGTTGCAGAGTGCAAGCTTTTGTCATAATCTATATTTGCTTAATTATCCCTTTGCCACAAGTCCACATATTGATGTGTAAGTGGTTTGGGCTTGCAAAACGCCTCTGACATCCACCCAACAGGCTTTGCGTCGAGGTCTTTTGTAGTCATACATGAATGTTTGTCAAACAGGCTGCCAAAATATTTCCTGTATTAGTTAAGCAATGACTTGATGTAACAGGGACAAAAGAAGAAATCATGATGTCCTCAAAGTAGGGTATGTTTGACTCTGGAGTGTATTATTGTATGAATATCAGAAAGGAAAAAAATAAGAGAATGTAGGAAAGATACTGGAAGGTGTTGATTGAATAGATATCACAAAGGAAAAAACAAGAGAGAGTGTAGCAGCAGATAATAATTTCTTTACGAATGGGCGATAATACCAGTTCATTTTTAATCTAAAAGGAAAGATTAAACCGAAAACTTAAAAATCGGGTAGAGTTCCTTGTTAGTTTGCTGATTTAACTTGAAATTCCTTCAACATTGAAACCTGTTATGGTTTTAAAGTGCCCCAATCCTTGAGAATCCCACAGAAGTTTTGGAATTTTCAAAATTTCCACACCTAAAGAACTAACCCTCAGTCACCACCAAACACCATCTAAATCTCTTGTCTGCCCTACCACCATCCATGTGTCTGTGCATGTGAGTCTCTGACCATCCATTTCTGTGACTTTCTGTAGATGTTTTTTCATATGCTAACTGAAGGTAACATAAGGTATGACTCACACGGCTACTGATGTGTAAACTGTTAGTAATAGTAGCATGGGAGTAGTACAAACGTATATCACCAAGTGACAACTTCTAATTAATTTGGCTCCCCTTATATAGACAAATACCTGATACCGAAACAAGAACAAGTCACATCCTGCTATAAATTCAGACATTACTGTTACATGAGGGTTGATATGAGCCCTTATACAGACAAATGCCCGATACCGAAACAAGAACAAGTCACATCCTGCTATAATATGCAGACATTACCGGTACATGAAGGTTGGTACATCAAATCTCATAAGATATGAGCCATCCAGTGAGGAGGTTCTGCTAACAAGTAAAACTTATACCCACCTGTGGTGTGAAAGGGGTATTAGTGCTTTATGTTATCATTTCGCACATTCTGTTCCTGTAACAATGTCAAGATTCCTTGGCACTGGCTATTAATAATATGTATATAATAATGTGTATATAGACTAAATATATTCCTTTTGTACATTATGTTCCTAGAAATCTGCAGATTGCAAGATTCAAAATACATCCTGAGAGAAAGATTCACCATTCCACGGAGCAAGAGCAAGATGCCTATCCCTCCAAAGTGTGGTATACGGGTGAGAACTGGGATCTTATTCACAAAGATGCCCCTTCTATTCTTAGCTTTAAATTACACCTTATTTTTAAGTTGTTTCCCATATTATTCCAATGGTTTTTATCTATATTATAGGGATGTTTTAACTTTTGACAAACTCAGATAGCATATAAAGACTTACAAGACATAAGTGTACACAAATGTTAAGAACTTATATTGAACCTAACATATCGTATACATATGATTAGATTTTGTACAACCGCGAATGAAATAGGCCATAAAAGGCAAAATTGTTTCTGAAAAAAACCAGCTTCCTCACACATCTTGTTACTAATTTAATATTGCAGCAAAATACGTTTGACAACGATTAATGCTACCTTACTTCTTTGATCTTGGGTTCGATTCCATTTGTGACAATACACTGAAACCAAATGTCATGTCCTAATAGTCATAGGATGTTCAAAATGTAAGATAAACCTTGTGAGGAAAAACGACAGCAAATCAAAGTGTTAAAGCAATTCGCCCCTCTTATTTGTTTCTTAATTGCTTAATGGTAGATGCATTTGTACATTTGAGTGGTAATATATAAATATAGCCAAAAAATCAGAAGAACTGGCTTTAATCAAAGATACAGGAAAACACATAGTGGCTGAGATGATCAGTGAAAATGATTGTCATCTGTCACTGGATCCTGTAGCAAATGGCTGGTAAAGAACCTCAGGAGTATCGATAAATGGTCTTTCAGTTAGGGGAGATACTAGAGCTTAAGCTGTACTTGTTGACTTGGTATAGGCCTAATATCATTGCATATAGATATAAATCATTTTCACTACTCCTTTGATATTTCTTTCTGTGATGTAATGGCGTTGTATTTCGTAGGATACAACAGCCACAGTTAACCTTAGATCCATATATCAAGGAAGTGAGAGAATAAACAGAAATGAAAATAGTTTTTCTATTGACAATCGTAACCTTAAGGTAAACAGTTCCTAAATCATTTTGAAACATTTTTTCCTCTTTTCATTAATTACCTTAAGGGTAACAGTTTTTGGTAGTTTTCAAATTTTAGATAATCAAACCAAGTACTGAGTCATACCAAATCGCCCATGATAAATTTTCTACTAAAATAGTAAAAATACATTGAGATTGACAATATTTATATTCAAAACATAACTACCATTTGGGAGTTTTTGCAGAAAGTGTCAAGCAACAAGGTAATATTATAAACATATCATTGAATACGTGTATTTAACATGAAATATTTCTCTTTGAAGTTCATAAGTTCAGCCTTCGCCTTAAACTTGAAGTATTTTTTCCAGAAATATAATAAATTTTTCTTGATAATAAACTTGTTTAAAAAAGAAATTTGACAGAGACACAGCAACATCCGCAGATGTTTCTTGTTCTGTCAACATATCATACAAAAGAGGAATGGCTTATTTAAAAATTTGTGATTATTTTGTGAGACTGTCATGTTAATTCTCTCCTATGCAAAAACTCTTTATTACCCATCAGTTTGAATATATAAAGTGAAAATTAAAATTGTATAAAGACCCTCTTTTCATGGTTACAGGCAATGTACAAGGACCAGGAGGATTATGTTGTGGTTCCAAATGATGGGGTGGCACAGTGGGACAAATTTGAAACACTGGATGAGCTTTATGCTGCCACACACAATGATGCTTTGGCCCTGGCAACCCTTGAGCGACTCAATCCATCTACCATATCCGATCAGTCTACTTCATTCAGGAGAAAGAGAGAAATCAGACCAAGTCCTGACAAAGTGCCCAGAATGAAAAGTATTGCAAAAGATATGGCACGCAGTAAGCTGATGTTTGGCAAAGTAGATGACCTGGTGGGGAGAATATTAAATGGACAAGAGGCTGATGATGTAATACAGGATGATACGCATCCTGAACAGAGATCTTTTGGAATAGAAGATGTTGACTTTGTAGCTGATGACGAAGAGGTTGAGTTTGAAGATTTTGAAACTGATGACTTAGAACAAAGAGAGCAGTTTGATACTCAATCTAATGGTGAAAATGGAGAGGACAGAGATGAAAGAGTGATCGGTGGTGAAGAAACAGATGAACATGAATGGCCATGGTTAGTTGCCATAGGACCTCGAGATTTTGGGCAGATCTGTGGTGGAACATTGATCAGTGACAGATGGGTCCTAACAGCTGCTCATTGTTTCCCCCAAAGGTAGTAATTTCTTGTTTTCACATAATGCAACTGCAGATTCTTTCTTTCTTTTTAATTTAAGTAAGGCCATTTTCTTTCTTTCTTTTTAATTTAAGTAAGGCCATTTTACAGTAATCTTACATATATCGCTCTGACAGTTGATTCATCAGGATCTTGATGAACTCTAGCTGCACTATGAGTTTGTGACTGCTGTATGATAGAATTGTGTATAATATATTAAAGACATTAACATCTCCAACTTTCTCAGAATTCAGAACCACAGCTAGAAATTTCGTCTATTTAAGTTATTCGGTAAAGCTATCTTAAATTGGAGGTAATTGGATCACTATATTCGTTGTTTGAACATTTGTACCCAAAATGGTTTACAGTACAGACACTGCCTTTATTTTATATCTGTCATAGTAATCTCACTTCAAGTAAAACACCAGATCTAACTCTTTTATGGAATTGTCCCCTTGTTATATATTGCAATATCCCCATTTCCATAGAAATAACCAATATGCATTTTAGAACAAATTCAACCATTTTCATCCAGTAATATGCCTTGTCGCACTTTGCCCTTACAATAATAACAATAATAATATACAAACCTTTTAAGGGCTTAAGTGCTGGTATAAAATTTCTCTAATACATTTTAGACTTAACCCATGTGATTATGTGGTACGCCTTGGTGAGCATAATCTTAACACAGATGAGGAGAAACACATTGACATGATACCAAGTCGCATCATAGTACACGAGGACTTCAGTAAGTGGTACAGGTTTTTACAGACAGCATTTGTGTCTAGTTAGCCTGGAACAATCTTTTCCAAGAATTGGAAATTGTGCAGTGTTCTTCCAAAGAATTAAAGCAATGAAGAGGGGACATGAGATATATATATATATATATTTATTTATTTTAATTGAAATAATAGTTAATAGACCAAACAATTAACTGATGTCAGATCCAAGGTCATGAGATATATTCCGACTTCCAGGGTAAAAATAAGAGCAAAACCAAGCATGACAGATAAAAACGAAGCCAAAATGGATTGGGCAGTAAGTAGTCAGTGTATTCGAAGTCCAAAAAACACATTTCAAAAGATTTTTGAAAAGGCGGGAAATTAGAATTTTTGTATTAGTATTTGGTTATTGTATACATAACTGAGTACAGGGTCAATAGATGACACCCATAATGAAGTTTATATGAAAAGTACAATATCAGTCATAGTAACTGAACCGTTGTGGTATATACTGATAATATCAACCTCTCTGGTAAAAAGTTTGAAAAAATTCTTTGAAATAATAACTATTCAAATAAGCTTCTATTGTATTGCTATCTGTGTGTCCAGCCAAGGTATATCATGGCAGCTCTAACTTTCTTCTTGGATCATTTTGTATTGACGCAAACAAGTATGCCATTTTCTGTAATTTATTTTTCAACTTTCCATAGGCTTTTACACTGATGGGGATCCAGCCAATGATATTGCACTTATTCAGCTCTCCAAGCCTGTGAAGCTGTCACAAAGAATCAATGCGGCCTGTCTACCTGACTTGTTTGAATTTCCAAAACCTGGAACAAAGTGCACCCTCGTGGGCTGGGGTTTTCTTGGTAGGTACCATTCTGTGCTAGTTCTTCTTACACGACTTAATTGAGACAGCTTTTTCACACTTGCTACTTTTGAAGGGTGTATCAGCACATCCATCTTTGGAAATTTTTATAACTGTACATTTAATGATGTATGGCAAGTTGGAGATAAAACAAAGAGAAGTAGTTCAAATAAGAGGTGCTAATTAGGGAGTTTTTAAATGAATTTATGTCTACATTACCATATTATGTATTTCTCTGTTACATGGCTTATTATAATGACAGCAAACCTGATTATATAGGCATATGTATATAGAAATATAGATGGATTTTGCAAAAAGGAGCGGGTTTTTCTTTTGGCAAATCCAAACTACGGCAGGAATTCTTACATATCACTGGTATCAGATATTCTACTACACAATGACACAATAATTTCATTGACATGGAATTAATCATGGCTTTTGATATATGCTGCTTTCATATAAAGATTTTATATTGTTATCACCTGCACTTATTTGAAATGTATCTTCTTTGTAATGTAATAATAAATAATTAATAAGTAATAATAAATAAATTTTATAATAATAAAATCATAATGAAATCTCCAAGTAAATCATGTTCCCTTGACCCTTGGCCCACTTTTCTTGTTCTCGATTATTTGGATATTCTCATTACTCCCATTACTTCAATAATTAATGCTTCCCTTGAACAAGGGAAGTGCCCTAATTTCTTCAAGCAGGCCCATGTTACCCCCATCCTCAAAAAATCATCCTTAGACATAGAAATTCTTAAAAACTATAGGCCTTTCTCCAATCTGAACTTCATTTCAAAGATACTTGCAAGGGTAGTGGCAGTCCAGTTACAAACTCACCTTGACGAAGCTGGCCTTATGACTGCCTTTCAATCAGCATATAGAAAACATCATTCAACTGAAAGTGCTCTCCTTAATATCCACAACGACATTCTCCTTAATATGGCCAAAGGGTCTGTCACAGCCCTCACCCTCTTGGATCTCTCAGCCGCATTTGACATCATTGACCACACTATTCTCCTAGACAGACTTAATGTTTACTACGGTATCAGTGAACTAGCACTTGGCTGGTTCAAATCATACCTGTCAGGAAGGACACACTCGGTCAAGGTAGGTAACACACTGTCCCATCCTGCTACGCTCCAGTATGGGGTCCCCCAGGGCTCCGTCCTTGGTCCAATTCTGTTTTCCCTCTATACTAACCCAATTAGTTCAATCATTCACTCTCACAATAGTGTAAACCACCATTTCTACGCCGATGACAATCAGCTATACATAACACTAACACCAACAAACTTCTCTCACTCTATACAAAAACTAAAAAACTGTCTAAGCGGCATTCAAAATTTCATGTCTGCAAACAAATTAAAACTCAATCCTGAGAAAACTGAGTTTATCCTGATAGGCTCCAAAAACAACCGTAAACAACTCCTTCCTCACTTTCCGATCAATATTCTCGGCAATCAGGTCTCACCAGCACAAAGTGTTAGGAACCTCGGAGTGGTGTTCAACTCCAATTTTTCATTCTCAGACCATGTGTCATAGGTCATAAAGTCCACCAGAGTTCATGCGAGAGACCTCTATAGAATCCATCCCCTCTTAGACCTTAACTCATCAGTTTTTCTAGCAAATGCTTTGGTGAGCAGCAGACTGGACTACGGCAATTCCTTATTCTTATCACTTACAGATTTTGAGTTAAGAAGATTGCAGTTAGTCCAAAACTCACTCTGTAGGGTTGTCACCCGGTCCTCCAAATACTGTCACATTACCCCTCAATTAAAAAAACTGCATTGGCTCCCCATCAAATACAGGATACAATTTAAAATTGGTCTCATCACATACAAAACTCTCAACCAGGGTGAACCAGTTTACCTTAGAGAATTAATTCATCCCTACACTTCTTCCAGGAACACAAGGCAAAGTACCCCCAAACTCAAATTCCTTCACACTCCCACTTTCGACCATAAGGTTCATAAATCAGTCAAACATTTCTCCTGCGATATTGCGCTTGCAAAGCAGTAGATTAGATTAGTAATTAAATTACTGTAGCCTTTTTGTGAAATTCTTTGGTGGAGTTCAACCCTCGCTTTTGCCAGATATTATTAATATGCTTAATAAGAATATACTTGCAATGAGGAAATGAAGAGTTTCCAAATCATACAGTGCAAAATATTATTATATTAGTTAATATTTCAATAACATGTGGCTTTTCTTATTAAAATACAGATGAAGGGCATTTGTGTAGAAAAGGCTTTTTAAAGCCTACAATTTTCCTGTCTCAGCACGCTGTATTTATCTGGTTCAAATCCTTTTTCTAAATTTCAAACAGACCCACAGCTGAATCAAGCCCACTGCAGTGTCAGTATAGCAGTGGTTTGCAATATAACTATAAATATAAGAATTCAAATGTGACACTACTTATACCAACTTGTGAAAATTTCCACCATACACACAGAGGCCCTCAGCTTTGACCAGCTGCCCAACAAGCCGCACGGTGTGGAGATAGAGTCCTTCTCCCGGGAAACCTGTAGAGCTGTCTGGGGAGATATCATCACAAAGAGCATGTTCTGTGCTGGAGATTTAAAAGGAGGAAAGGACGCATGCGCAGTGAGTTTGTGTGGCTATCTAGGTTGCATTACTTATCTTTGTACTGGCAAAGTTTGGGAGCACACTTGTGGCGATCACAGTGGCTCTTAAACCTTTGTAAGGTTAAATTTCAAAATTAGCAATGATAAATAATTTATCTTTTGAGTTTGGGGGTAGAGTATGATGGTGTTATAACTAATCCTGCTCAGTATTTTCTATAAAACTGGAGTCAAATGATTTTGTGCACAGAGCAGAGAAGTCTTCTTAGTCTGCTGAATCCAAACAAGAAGTTCAGGGGCTTAGTTTAACAAGTTATAATGCTTGGATCAGGGCTTAAGACTTATTATTTCAGTTGTAATGATGGTATTTTTGGACGTAAGACACATATTTTCACTTGGATCAAGACCTACCTCTTTTCAAGATAATTCCTCACAACAGCTTCCCACATGGTAAATCAGGGAGATCTTACAGAAAGTTGCCAAGTCAAAGCTGTGCAAACATCAATATCGGACTTTCATGTTGTCATGGATTTGAAATCATGTCGATCACTGGGATAGCTGACCACTTGATAGTTATGGTACCAGACCACTCAGGGCCCACAATTTGGAAGTAACATTAAATCTAAATAGGATGTTGGTTTGGATAGCGTTATTTGAAATCAGTTAATTATTTAATGTTAAAGTAATTATTTAATCTTAAATTTGCTTTAGGATTCGAGTTTTTTAAATGAATTAATGAATTGAGCTGAAATATTTTCATCTTGTTTGAATTAAAGTGAAAGAGTGTGTCTCGACAGGCATAAGAGATGTATTTATTCATATTTTGATGATGCTATTTTTGCCTGAATTATTTCTATATAAAATACTATTTTCAGTAACAATGTTTAAATAATTTTTGTTTTGAAATGCTAAGTTGACAGTCAAATTATCTTTTAAGTACTGTATAAATATATTATTGATAAATATATATATTATATTATTGATAAATATGTGTTCAGGTTGACTAAAGCGTACCTCTCGTATCTAACAATCCTCAATAAATAAAGTAAATCAAAGCACAATTTGTGAAAAAAGTCCTACAAGCTACAAATGTTTTCAGGGTGACTCTGGTGGACCTTTGGTGTGCCAGAATTCTATTGGAAAATATGAACTAGTTGGCATTGTGTCTTTTGGGTAAGTTTGTGTTTCTTAATTCAATAATAAAATAAATATATTATATTTTGTGTGCTTTGTTACAATTGATAACATGAATTCTAATCATGTTTCAGTAAATTACTGTAGGTAGTTTCTAAAATACTTTTAAAGATATCAAGGGTATGTTATACACTTTTGAAATCTGAATTGTTATACAAAAATATGAAAAATATTTGTAATAGCTATTGTAAAGAGTGTTTATGTCAATAAGTTGAAAATAAAGCAAGCTATAAAACAATTCACAATCTCAGATAGGTCTGAATTTATGGAATAGATTTCTTACAGATTACAAACAATTGTCTGTAGCTTGCATGAGTTCATTATAAGTCACTGACTCCGAACATTGTGGAATATGATAGGATGCCTAACATTACTTTTATATTTGATATACTTGCCTTCGGCTTGGCTTTTGCCACAAGAGTTGACATAAACCTGTATATCAACGTTACAATATGTAAATATTTCATCTAATAATTAAGTTAAAACTTATATGATGTACGTTGTCTATTTACTAACGCCATCATCCCTACAATATAATATCAGTTGATATAACATAAATCTTTAACTTCTTGATCGGACGGTATGCAGCATTTAGTAGGGATCTCTATTTCATATGGCTACAACCATTTAATTTCTAGTTCTTGAAAACTTTTGCCCCTGGTTTCTTCAGTTTGAAGAAAGGCTTTTTATCTGAGTGTATTCTATCAAAGTGGATATCATCAGTTTTGTGCATCCAGATATTCACGGCTTGCCTGATGGTGCAGGTGGTATTATTGAAGAACCACAATGTACTGCTATTTTCTGAGGCCTGAACTACCCATTATTATACCATCATTTAGAGGTTACATTAAACCCTATGCAAAGAATAAAATCATTGGCTACATGCCCATTTCCCCCTCTCTTCAAAGTAGAAAAGTAGTAGATAACAGATACACAAAATAGATCAAAAATAGATAAAATAAAACATTAGCAACCATGCTTTTAACATTGGCAGTTTTTATGGGCCGTCCTAACATTTCACACACAGGTACAAAATAGTGCAGATATGCAGACTGCTTTGTTTAATTTCAAATGAATTGTTGTATAGTCATGCTATAAATATTACTACAATAAATAAGGGAATACTGCAGTACTCCCACATAATTTTTATATATCCACAAAGAGGCTGTTTGTGTATGTGAATATGGATTAAAACCCAGATTCTGTTGTTGGAGCCTTAGAAAAATACTTCACTCCCAAAACAAATATAAACCAGTACAGGATATGGTAACCACAAACTGCTATTACTTGCATTAACTACATCTAACAGAGGCCTTATTTGGCAAGTTATCACTTGACTTACATCTTTGTGGTTAAAATTGAGGTTTTGTATACTTACTGGTACCTTTTTTGCCGACCATATCTCCAAGCTTACTTTTCGGGTAAAATTTACACATTTCTCTTTTTCTTATTATTCAGTAGTCCAGTTAAAGTAGGCCAAAAGATGGCCTAACATCAATCTATTATGATAAGTATCAGAAACCACTCTAGTTTGAAATCCTAAACTAATTTAATAAGTCTCAGAGACCACTCCAGTACGATGTATTAAAAGTTTACAACATTTCAGTTATTGGAACATGCCAAAATTGATTAAAAAATCAAGATGGTTGCCATAGGAGGTGAAACTTGTAATTTAAGTGAAATTATGTATATTTCAACAATCTTTTAGCTTCAAAATCCGGCTTAAATTAACAAAAAAATTATACTACATTTATATTTTACAAATATGTTAAGAACTTCAATATCTATGATGACTAGCTATCTAAAATGTAAAATGTTTCAATATCTGTGATGACTAGCTATCTAAAATGTAAAATTTTCTGATACAACTTAAAACTTTAATGATTAAATTAGCTGTGTTTCAAATAATTATTTTAGTATTTAACAACCACCATATTTCTATATTTTCTACCAGTTTTTACCCACACTGAATACTTTATCAGAATAACTGTATAAGGACACCAAGTAAACATGACAGGATGATATATGCTAATGGTAACTTTCAAATTTCTTAATTTAAGTACATCTCATAATGTGTCATACATTTATGTCATGTATATTGGACCCAACTGATCTGAGAGGCTACCTAAACAAATGTCACAATTAGCCCAAGTTTAAATACTTTGATGTCATACTGGATGTAATTTATCCCACAGATCTACCCTCCTATACAAACATTTTAACTTGAGTCTGAAGTCTGATCTGCAATCCAAGTAGAAATCATTGCCTGTTTTGTCTTTAAAACTGTAAATGACAGTAGTTTAAGTATAACTATTTCAGTAATATTAAATTAGGCAAATATAATTTAACAGTTGAACCATGTTTTATGTTGAAGCTATATCTATTGATATAAGTACCTATCTTATTACTATGAAACAGATAAAAGACAAACTATCAGAGGTACTACAGCATTTAATAAAATTTCATGATGTTTTGAATAGTAAATGTTTAAAATTAAATGTATGAAATTTATCCAGGGAAAGCCCATCCTGAAACAATATTCATATTGTGAATTTTATAACTTGCATAAAGTTTGTATTTTATTAACTATAATGCAAAATGTTTACTTTGTTTACTCTTTAATCCTAATTCTGTAAAAAATATAAAAGGCCAAATCTGTAAAAAAACATATCAAAGGGCAAATCAAAGTATTACATGAGGTAAATCATACCCTAGTTGCAGGCAGAACCATTGGGCACAGACCACTTAAGGCCATATCAATGTACACCACTGGTGTCAAGGTGGTGGTATGATTAAGATTGCCCCAATGTTTTCCAATAGTTCTGACATTACTGACGTGACGTCAACAGTTTAGGAAAAGTATATCCTGAATAAAGCTTTTCAGAAGAAAATGATTACTATGACAAAACACAAATATAGACCAAGCTTTTAAATCACAATTGCAGGAAACTAGAATAAGTCTAACATAGAATTCCAGTCGTCCCCTATACATCTTTAAAGTCAAAGTTGTGGTTTTACACCCTGCTCAACAGCCAGGGTCATATTGGGACAGGTCCTCAACATTGCTACTTGTGGGACTCGAACCCACAGAGACCCATTCATTTTAAAATAAAATATTCAAAGTGACTTGGCTACCTTTATTGACAGATTTACAACACAGTCCTTGGAAATATACCATCCAAGTCCCTCAAATCTGAGGGAAGGTCTATCTGCTCCCCCTCTGACTGTTTATTTTAACTAGGTAGGGTGCTGATAATAAATTGCCACAAACCACAAATGATTTCACATCTGGGTTTTCTTGTCAAACTGTAATCCAGTATTTCACATAGTACACCACACTAAATAGCCTTTTTTATAAAGTTGTGTACAGGAGTAGTTCATGTACCATTTTACTTGATCTTTCTGCAACCATGCAAGCTTTTTAGTTTGAAGCTTGATTAAACAAAGTCGTATAAAACATTTGGGGCAATTTTTAATTTAAGGAATAGATGAATTTGTGCAGTGGTTAAGGATGTAATATTTTCTTTACAGATTTTTTTTTTTTTTTTTTTTGGGGGGGGGGGGGGGGGGGGGGGGGTCATCCACAGATGATAGGATGCAAATTTGAACTTAAGAAAAAGTGTCTAGCCCGGAAGATTCTCGGGAAGATATTAATTAATGACAATAAAAACTTTTTGTCCTTCAACCAAATTTAATTAGTGCTCATTGGAATGCATTGTGTTATACACAGATAGAGCAATGTTGGTCCATTTCTCACTAGCATCTTGTAATGTAAACAATAGCATTCAGAGAACACAAACCTCTGCCAAGGCATGTAATAATAACTAGAAAATGCATTGATTTGAGGCAGTGTATCCCCTGGTTGACATGGCAAAGTACCATAAAAAGCTTTGTGATCTTGATCAGATCAAAATTTACAGGGATCTAAGTTGGACCTAGACCAATGTTCAATTTTTTTCATGAATATCTAAGCAGCATAATCCAGCTAACACAAACAAAGAAAGAAAAAGACAAAAGACTGATTTACAATTGCAAAGATTGAGTTATCATTTGAAAGATTTACTTGCAATTCTTAATAAGATTGATGTCCAATCCATGCAAATGTGTAAGGCTCAACTTAGAGTGAATATAATTGTAAAAGAACAAATTACGATTGCAAAAGATTGACTTCCGATCAATTTACGATTACAAATTCGTGGAAACAGAAATGTCTGACACATATATGAGCACCCCCCCCTCTACTGTTGCAAAGATTAAACAATGTGCAACTATGATTAAACTGGATCCCTATATATTGGGGTCACGGGCAGGTCAAATTCATTGCAATAATCACAAGCCAATCTGTTAATCCTAAGTCAATCGCATTACAATCCTATTCATTGCAATCCCAATATTTGTATCCACCGGATGCTATACTATGGATTTCGCTTTGTTACGCCGCCGCAGTGTGTAGAGAGATTTCACCGTAAGTTACTGCTCCAATGAAAAAAATATTAAAGCTAGCCTTCTCAAATTTGTTCAATATATTCATAACCATAAAATCTTGCCTGGGAATATTTTTGGCCTCATTTTGAAAAACAAGATGGCCACCATGGGCAATTTCTCGACTTTCAGCAAGGATATTTGGTGGCCCTCAAGAACAAAGGATATCATAGGTAGAGATCTCAAATTCGCAGGGTATGTTCCTCATTACAAAATCTTGACTGGGAATATTTTTGGCCTCATTTTGAAAAACAAGATGGCAGCCACCGGCATTTCTTTGTCAGTCAATTTTTTTCATGAATATCTAAGCAGCATAATCCAGCTAACACAAACAAAGAAAGAAAAAGACAAAAGACTGATTTACAATTGCAAAGATTGAGTTATCATTTGAAAGATTTACTTGCAATTCTTAATAAGATTGATGTCCAATCCATGCAAATGTGTAAGGCTCAACTTAGAGTGAATATAATTGTAAAAGAACAAATTACGATTGCAAAAGATTGACTTCCGATCAATTTACGATTACAAATTCGTGGAAACAGAAATGTCTGACACATATATGAGCACCCCCCCCTCTACTGTTGCAAAGATTAAACAATGTGCAACTATGATTAAACTGGATCCCTATATATTGGGGTCACGGGCAGGTCAAATTCATTGCAATAATCACAAGCCAATCTGTTAATCCTAAGTCAATCGCATTACAATCCTATTCATTGCAATCCCAATATTTGTATCCACCGGATGCTATACTATGGATTTCGCTTTGTTACGCCGCCGCCGCAGTGTGTAGAGAGATTTCACCGTAAGTTACTGCTCCAATGAAAAAAATATTAAAGCTAGCCTTCTCAAATTTGTTCAATATATTCATAACCATAAAATCTTGCCTGGGAATATTTTTGGCCTCATTTTGAAAAACAAGATGGCCACCATGGGCAATTTCTCGACTTTCAGCAAGGATATTTGGTGGCCCTCAAGAACAAAGGATATCATAGGTAGAGATCTCAAATTCGCAGGGTATGTTCCTCATTACAAAATCTTGACTGGGAATATTTTTGGCCTCATTTTGAAAAACAAGATGGCAGCCACCGGCATTTCTTTGTCAGTCATAAAAAGTGCTTATATCTCCCTTATTATTGGTCCTACAGTTTTGGGATGGTAAACCAACCTATAGGAAATCATGGGCTGGGAATCTTTTGATGTGGTCAGATTTGACCTTGGACCCCTCCTTCAAGGTCGAATGAGGATACCCAAACCTAAAAGTGCTTATAACTCGCTTATTATTGGTCGTACAGGTTTGGGATGGTAAACTAACTTATAGGAAATCATGGGCTGGGAATCTTTTGATGTGCTCAGATTTGACCTTTGGCCCCTCCTTCAAGGTCAAACGACAATAGCCAAACTTAAATGTGCTGATAACTAGCATATTATTGGTCCTAGAGGTTTGCAATATGAAACCGACTTATAGGAGGTCATGGGCTGGGAATCTTTTGGTGTGGTTAGATTTGACCTTGGATCCCTCCTTCAAGGTCAAACGAGGATATCCAAACCTACAGTGCTTATAACTTGCTTATTTTTGGTCCTAGAGGTTTGTAAAATGAAACCAACCTATAGGAAATCATTGGCAAGGAATCTTTTGATGTGCTTAGATTTGACAATGGGCCCCTCCTTCAAGATCAAACAAGGAAAGCCAAACTTAAAAGTGCTTATAGCTCACTTATTATTGTTGCTAGAGGTTTCAATGTGAAAACTTAAAGGAAATTATGGACTGGAAATCCTTTGATTTGGTCAGATTTGACCTTGGACCCCTCCTTCAAGGTCGAATGAGGATACCCAAACCTAAAAGTGCTTATAACTCGCTTATTATTGGTCGTACAGGTTTGGGATGGTAAACTAACTTATAGGAAATCATGGGCTGGGAATCTTTTGATGTGCTCAGATTTGACCTTTGGCCCCTCCTTCAAGGTCAAACGACAATAGCCAAACTTAAATGTGCTGATAACTAGCATATTATTGGTCCTAGAGGTTTGCAATATGAAACCGACTTATAGGAGGTCATGGGCTGGGAATCTTTTGGTGTGGTTAGATTTGACCTTGGATCCCTCCTTCAAGGTCAAACGAGGATATCCAAACCTACAGTGCTTATAACTTGCTTATTTTTGGTCCTAGAGGTTTGTAAAATGAAACCAACCTATAGGAAATCATTGGCAAGGAATCTTTTGATGTGCTTAGATTTGACAATGGGCCCCTCCTTCAAGATCAAACAAGGAAAGCCAAACTTAAAAGTGCTTATAGCTCACTTATTATTGTTGCTAGAGGTTTCAATGTGAAAACTTAAAGGAAATTATGGACTGGAAATCCTTTGATTTGGTCAGATTTGACCTTAGGACCCTCCTTCAAGGTCAAACGAGGATAGTCGAACTTAAAAATGCTTATAACTCACTTATTCTTGGTCATAGTGGTTTGCAATGTGAAACCAACATATAGAAAATCATGGGATAGGAATATTTAACCTCGATCTCTTTTATTATTGCTTCTGCGGCGATCAATAACACTGCCGGCTCGCTATAAAGCAAGTGGCATAATTGTAGATACATAAGTAATGTCCTTGAACGAGCTGTGTGTCAGCTATCAGCTGACTTTATGTTTTAATCTTCAGCATGCAAGTGAAAATATTTTAAATGAAATAGTTTTCAAGTTACAAGTCATTTACTCAACAGTGAGAGTCCTAAAGTAGTAATTGCTTAGCTATGCATTACAGGTCTGCAATTTTATGATGTTACAGCTATTCCAAAAGTAGGTGAATAACATATTCTAACAAAATATTTTAAATGTAATAGTTTTTGAGTTACAAATGATTTAGTAACAGTAAGAGACTCAAGGTAGTTATTGCTCAGCTATGCAATGAGCTACAGCTTTGCAATTTTACCATGTTATAGCCGACCCAAAAGTAGGTGACTAACATATTCAAACAAAATACTGTAAATGTAATAGTTTTTAAGTTACAAGTGATTCACTCAACAGTGATAACGTCAAAGTAGCTATTGCTCAGCTATACAATGGGCAACAGGTCTATAATTTTACTATGTTATGGCTGACTCAAAAGTGGGTGAACATCATATTTAAACAAAATACTCTAAATGCAATAGTTTTCAAGTAACGTGTGATTTACTCAATACTGAGAACCTCAAAGTAGCTATTGCACAGCTGTGCAATGAGCTATAGGTCTGCAGTTGTACTATGTTATAGCTGATCCAAAAGAAGGTGAATAACATATTTCAACAAAATGCTACAAATGCAATAGTTTTTAAGTTACAAGTAATTTTACTCATTATGGAAGGTACTGAAAAGTCAGAAAGTAGCTATTACTCACTTAGCTATTGGGATAAACTCCCAAGTTACTCTTAATAAGGTTAGCAACTGCTGTAATTACATTTAGAAATAACAAGGAAAGAAATGTTAGGTCACCCAGTTAAGGTGAATGTGTTAGACATGCTAAGAAATGTAAAACTTGTAATCTAGGTCACATAGTTGTATCTATGCTATAAAAGGACAAACAAAAGGACGGATTTACACCAATTTCGAAAGCAACTTAGCTATGATGGTGATGTATCACCCTGTCAAGTTTGAATTCGATTGGACAAAGCCTTTTTCGAGTTGGAGTCTGGAAACAGAAATGTTGACGAACAAACAAACGAACAGACGGAATTACACAAATTTTGAAAGGAACCTAGCTATGATGGCAATTTATATCCCTGTCAAGTTTAAATTTGATTGGACAAGCCGTTTTCAAGTTAGTCCGGAAACGAAAATATGGATGGACAGATGGATGGACAGACAAATGGACAAAAAACAGACAAGCAAAAGGACGGATTAACACCAATTTTGAAAGGAAGCTAGATATGATGGTGATCTATGTCTCTAGGCCCTGTCAAGTTTGAATTCGATTGGACAAACCGTTTTTGAGTTAGAGTCCGGAAACAAAAATGTGAACGGACAGATGATGGACAGACAAATGGACAAAAACGGACAAACGAACAAACAGAATAATGCCAATTTCGAAAGGAACCTAGCTATGATAGTGATCTATCTCCCTGTCAAGCTTGAATTCGATTGGACAAACTGTTTTCGAGTTAGAGTCCGGAAATGAAAATGTGGACGGACAGATGGAGGGACAGACAAACGGACAAAAAACGGACAAACAAAAGGACGGAATTACACCAATTTCGAAAGGAACCTAGCTATGATGGTGATCTATCTCCCTGTCAAGTTTGAATTCGATTGGTCAAATGTGGACAGACAGACAGACGTCGGACACATCAATCTAATAGGTGGGTTGGTTACATGCAACCCGCCTAAAAATTTATAAAAATAATTAAGAAACATCCAGGCCTGATAATTTAATGGAATCTAAGTTAGACCATGACCCAGCTTTTGGCATTTTAAAGGAAGGTCCAAGTATTAGTACTTGTGTAATCCTGCTGACAAACAAATGGTCATGAAAACAATACCTCCTTGGTGGAGATAATAAATGTGTGTAACAATAAAACTACAAGTTGTTCATCACATAGTGAATGAAAAAGCTAGAAACACTGTACATGCTTGTTTTTGTATACACTTATTCAACAACTAAATGTGGTTTCATAAGTATACTTGCTTTCTCCCAGTACTGGCAACACATTTTGTATGAGAGAGCAGTCATTTACAACCACAAGACACATGCAGATGATGGGCTATTAATTACATGGTCTTCAGATAACATAAATACTTGCAGTGGGGGAGCAGATAAGCTTGAGATGGGATAATTCCTAGGACTGAAAAATACATCTTGGTTACTGACTTATTGTAGTAATAAGTTATGGTAGTTTTCCATGGTACCAGTAAATTTAATCGTAATGACTTCAAGTTGTATGGTGATGCAACTTGGTATCATTTCAATGTACTAAGACACCAGAAAACCGTCACCTTGGTTTCAATAAAGTTAAACAGTGACAGTTTATTTGATATAAGTCAACTGCTATTCAAAATTTTTTTACTGGTATATAAGTGATAAAATTGCATAAAAACCCATGATTTTAGTAGTTTCAGCTAATTAAACTGAACACAGTGAAAGATAATAAAAATTCAGAGATAAGACATTGGTAATTTAAAGTTTTAAACTGATTTAATGCAAAAGTAAAGTACGACAATCACTTACATTCCAAATTATTATCCATCTAATCATTATCTATCTGCTAGCAACAGTTTCAGATGAAAATTTTTAATGATAACTATATCTGATGGCAACTCAAACTTTTCATCAGGAAATAGGATTTGAACTGGGGACTCAGAGGTGGGAGGCATGTGTGGAACCACCATGCAACTGAGGCCATTTGACAATAAACAACATTGTTTTGTAGAATTATTGTAAAGATTTTAGCCCTTTCTTAGTTTTATTTCACTGTTCAGACATTTGTTCAGTGCCATTACGTTATATGGCAGCCATATTGGATTTATGCCTATGAGACCGAATTCCATTAACTAAAATTTTGTAAAAAGTTTTCCCTTGAAAGTGGAACTATTTGGGAGGCAATGGTGGTCAAATTGTTTCTGTTGCAATGTGTTTGGGGTCAAACCCTATATTGACTGGATTACAAGGATACTCAACATAAACCAACCCTTGTGGTAAATATATTTTTAAATTTTATCTTTGAGAAGCCATATGAATAAAATCATCATTAAATGAATTGTTGCTACATTAAAATGCCATCTTTTAGAATAAAATTATATTCACCAGTTGGGCCATTTTGCTATTGTTTTCACCAGGAGGGACATGTGTGGAGAGGCTGGGTTTGGTGGTGTGTACACCTTGGTCTCTCGCTACATTGGTTGGATGGAACGCATGGTGAAACAGATCCGGAAGGAGGATTTGTATGATGCCAGATGGTGGGCAGAGCAGGCTGATGATACAGAAACCAGCAACACTAACAACAACATCCAAAACTCTCTCTTCTCTGATCTATTCACTTCCTGGCCACAGGAATGAGAGAGTAATTATTCACCTGTATTAAATCTAATCCATCCCACATGTAAAACCAAGAAAAATATCAATGGTTTAGTTAATTCTTGAAGACCCTATCCGGAATCTGCCTTTCCATGGATTTTAAACTTATTTAATTCATCCTAGTTCTGAGTAATGAAAAATCCTTTGGTGGGTAGTTTAATGTATCCTAGGTTGTTATCTGAGCATCTAGAACCGGTCAAATTAATGTGTCTCTCTAAGGGCAATAAAGCAGGCATTTTCTCAAGTACTGGAAACCAATTTCTCTTCCTTATGCAAGGAAAAACAAGCATCAAGCAAAATATATACTAGGATGAAGGCATACATTGTTCAAATAGTATCAGGTCTCAAACAAGAATTTTATCAGGCAAACACATTTCTGGAAGCACCAGATTTATAGGAAATCATACACTTTACTGAAGTAAAAAAGAGTCAGGCATCTTACTCGTAATAGATTTTGGAAATGTTTTGACTCAATTTCTTGACCATACATACACAAAATATATTTTTGTTTCGACAATTCACTTATTGTATGGAAAAGATCACCAAATTACAATCACAGGAAAGGGTAGCCAATCAACTTTTTGCCACTTTTAGGGATGTTTTAGGGATACTTGCAGCTACAGTTCTAGCAATTCTAAAAACACGTCATCCTAATATTATTGGTGTTACTTTTGAGCCAATAAAGCATGGGGAGGGGAATACACTTTGCAGATGACACCACTTCTATCTTTCATATAAAAAATGGAATGAAACTTTATTTCTGCAGTTCCCAAGATAATGCAACAGACGCAGGGACATGGGATATATTTTTTTTAAATTTCTTTACTTCTAAAACTACCTGGTGTAGTCAAACACATAAAGTAATTTTAAAATGTTATTTGCTGCATTTTTTTAAAACCCTAGCCATCCAATCCTCCATTGGTGGCATTGTGCATAATGATGACAATGTTATGGCTTGTGACATTTTAAAGGTTAAGGTCACAACAGCAAGGTCAAAGGTCAAATCAAGGTCACACCATGGCATTACACACCTACACACCAAACATCAACTTCATGCACATCACCCTTTCCTAGATATAGATGTCAGTATTTCTTCCTATCTATTCATATTTCCCGATAAACTAGAGTATCTATGGGACATTTTTTTTTGTGATAACTAGCTTATTATTACACGTATCAAACATGAATTACGGTCATTATGACATGGTATTAGTAAGTTTCTTTTATTGATAGACATATACACTAACACAAACGCCAGCCATATACATAATTTACATTTATAAGTTTAATCCATCTTTTAAAGTACTGTATAAAGAATGGCAAAAAATACAATTACTACTCCAAATCAGCACTTGTAATATTGTTCCAATACCAGTTGAAGGTGTTTGCCAACTAACAATAACAAACAGTAGTTCCGACTTGCATTTTATGGTCACTGTAAATTTGATCAAAAACTCTTCCAGTTTCACCGTTACCTTGTTTACATGAACGTTTATGTACAAACAGTCGGACCCAGATAGAGCAAACTTCCAGAATAAACTGTTCTTTGTGTGTCTGATAAACCTCTTTAGATGGGGTCACAGTATTTACAAATGGTATAACATCTGTTTTAGCTTTTATGTGTACATTGTATTAATATTTTAACCAGTAACGTAGATCTAGTATATCACAAGCCAGCAAGTTAAAAAATCTACAATTTTATTATTATAAAACATGCAATTATTGATGTTTTAGATCAATAAACTGCATTTACCAAATAATGTGTGTTTTTATGCGCATCTGCATTATTGTTTGCTTGTCTTGTGTTGTAAACTACTTCTATAAAAACACAACTAACTAGAGAAAAAGGTCTACAGGCCTTTGGACATCCTCCAGAGACACAAAGAAAAGTCAGTTTCTGCTATAGCAGAAAGTGTTCTATATGGGATAAAACATGTCAGAAAAACACAATGGCAACATTTTTTGAGACATTGGCAGTAAGCCTTGTGGTATTTGGCATTGCATGAAGTTGCATTTTACAAAATTGTCACTAGCAGCCATGTTTTAAAGCAATTTTGTCCAAAATCTATAGGCCTCCCCCGAGTAATATTAATAAATGTGTAAAGTTTGAAGACAATCTGTCCAAGCAATCTGGACTTAGGGCACACGCAAGCTTTAAAGATTGGTGGCAGCCATCTAGCAAACAAGATGGGGAATGTAAAAGTTTTTTTTCAGAAATTGTCCCCTTGACCCAAAAATAAACACAGGAAACATGAACTTGATATTTTGCTACAATGATGTGCAATTGAGTTGACGAGTGCTGAGTCAGCAAAATGTCAAAATTTATTACAACAGTCATATCGTTTGTATTATGGCAAAAATGTTCTGTGTGAGACAAAACATGTCAGAAAAAGACGATAGGAACATTTTTGAGACATTTGAATAAAGCCTTGTGGTACTTAACATCGCATCTGTAAAGTAATATCAATGGATGTACAAAGTTTGAAGACAATCAGTTATCTATTCAATATCAAGTAGACAGGGGTGTGGCATAATGGATAACACACTCACACCCCCACATTCTAGGTCCTAATCTGAAATAGAGTCTCTGACCTGACATAGGAAAGATGCAAGTTTCTTGCAATTGCCATTAAAAATGAAGTATAAAATGCTAAATTTCCATTAAGTCATTACTCTGTGAGACAGTGTATGGAACTTGAAGTATAGTAAACATGTTGAAGTGTTTTAAGCCATAAAGTCAGTTATTGTCTGTTTGTTGACTAATTTATTAAAATATCTAGAATTGAGATATAAACTCTAAAATACATGAGAATGCTTGTTTGGGATCAAATTTCATCTGCCAGCTTATTCTGCAGCAACTTTGTTACTGTTTGTGTCTGTTTGTCAGTTTGTTTGTATGAGAGATGGACAATACATAAAGTTTCCAAACAAGTAAAGTGAATGACTGAACACAGCTAAGCCTTAAAACGGAATAGGATAGTTACAGATTTCAAATTAACTGACATTCCGAGGTCACTTACTGAAATAGCTCAATTTTGTGCTAGCTAAAATGTGCACAATAACTGCTTTATGAAAACCTATCCATCTTTTGTGTTAACTACAACTATTCCCTGGCCAGAGTAAATATAAGGTTTTCCTGAAATAAAACCTTTAGTTTATTTCATGATGCTTCAATTTATTGATCTAAAGTAATAGATTTTCGTTATTTCCCATGGCTATGGGATGTCAGTTGTCTAAACACAGGCCCTAATAAACAATCTTTTCCCTTTCACCTTCTTACAGTCACACTCAGCTGCATATGTGAATTGAAATCCCACAGATATGGAAATGGGAAGATTCTTAATGCAAAACCTGTCCACTTCACAAGGCTCTGGTGGTAGCTCCTACAATACATTGAAACATTACATATGATAATTAGGGAATCATGTCACAACCGATGGTAATGTTAAGAAATCTGATATATAGCATTTAACTTATTTGGGTATGTACAACTGCGTCCTATTCCTCAGGGAAGGAATTCCTGATGCAATTATTTCAACACAAACTGTTCACTTAGTGTTGAAGAACATTATTTTAAGTGCAATCATCAAAACTTACTGTTAATCACATGCTTGATAAAGTATCTGATCTATCCTTTCTAAATTAGACAGGAATAAATCAAAAAACAAAAAAAAAACATTACCCATCACAAAGGCATTGACTGTGCACCAGTTCTAATCTTTAATTATAAATATCCCCAAAACTGTACTCTTCTGTTAGTCATATTGCTACTGCTGTTGTAACTGTTTTCTGCCATAATTAATATCATTCGTTAACATGATTCGGAAGCTGATGAAATACAGCAACAGGGTGAATATACTTACTATTCCTCTAATAGCACTAAATGAATTGCTTTCACAGACTTCTAAACCATCTTCTATTCTACAGGTAGTTTCACTTTTTGGGGCCTTTGTTCCATGCTCAAATACACTTGCACATTTCAGTCGAAAACACAGCTTGGTTATTTCGAATTTGGGAAGGGTAGTGTTTCCTGAAATTGCACAAGATATAGAATTTTTTTATCTTTACTGGAGCTATTTGGTTCTCCACAAGTATTTAATTACCACAACAGTATCAATACCAATTGACGTAATATATAGCATTCACTCGGTTAATGTAAACTTAAAAATGATAGCGTTCCAAAAGTGTCATTGTGAGGAAACCTCTCCTTTTAGAATTAGTACATCTCCCTCATCAGTATGTCAACCTAATACTGCTGTAATACCAATTAACCCTGCCATAACATATACACTAAAAGAGTAAACAAGTATTGCTTGATATATATTTAAACTTTGTCATGGTATTGAATAAATAAAATCATTTTGTGTTTCTGGATGGTTTGACATTTATATGTTTTTTTTTCTCCAAGTTTAGCAAAATTGTGTGTCCACAAATTGGCAATGTCGGGGGCTTGTCCCAGTCCGAACTTGATCCTGGTTATTTAAGAAGGTGTAAATCTTTAAAGTTTGACCATTCATTTTCAAGACAGTCATGAATCAGTTTACCCTAGAAACTACTCTATCGCAACACCATTACAACCCGGGGACCATATTCACCAAAAATCTTGGCCAAGTCACATGCTTCAAGTCAACGTTAATGTTTTATGTCCCACCATGGACACCTGTGCAGTCGATGAATATGAGTCTCTGCACATTTCGTGAGAGTACTTAATAGAGAAACTAATGTACACTGTTCCAATCTACGAACATGGTTGCGCGACATAATCTCGAAAATAAAATTGAAAACAAACAAAATCAGTGAACATTGGATAAAACATCAATAATCGGCCCTCGTCCTTTATTTGAGGTTATTTTTGTGATTGAATCACCAAGAAAGTCCCCGCATACATAGTTTATTTCTACATTCAACAGCCAGGGTCATATTGGGACATGTCCTTAGCGTTTTCAACCTGTGGAGTCAAATCCTCTGGTGGTAATATCCTTTAATTAGGTAACAAACTTGCTAACCGCTAGGCCACTGGGGAATTCAATCTTGGGCTTAATAAACACAAATATAGTGAACTTATGGTTCATTCACACTTCTCTGTGCAGTCATAGCAACACATATTTCAATTTTGCTTCATGACTTTGTCTGTGTCGTCATATAAGCGGGCATCGTATATTGGTAATGTGAATTTAAATACGAGCTTCCCATATAATCATTGTTGCCCTTGACCCATCCAGCAGGAACATTTTAGCTTAGTATGTGAGGGCTTATGACAGGTGATTCAAACATATTAACAAAAACATCATGTCTGAAAATGCTGTCCATATTTTGTTAAGTTCTTCCCACCCAAATAAAAATCCCAACTTAGTGACTGTTATGGTTAAAACAAAATGCATTGGGCTTGATGTAAGTTGGCTGGCATAGGCACACATACTACATTCCTATCACTAAGGAACTTTTAATGACATGTTGCAAAGAGCATTTGTATGCAGTGACATATAAAAGAATGTTGAGGTTACCATTTCACATGTAATCTGGTAATATTGAAACATGATAAGACAGCCTATGATAAGATACCAAACCTACTAACCCAATGGACCACCAAGGACCAACCAAGGATATGTTGAACTCTGCTTTTGAACGAGAAATAAAACTCTTTGCTCCAAATCACGGTTTTATGTCTCATATAGCCCATTGTCATTTTGGGACAGGCCCACTGTATTGTCTTACATGAGTCCAATCTACACAGAGGTAACAGGCTGTGATGAGGTGCTGAACTCACTAACCACTAGAATGCCAAATCATCAGCACCTTTACAAAACAATGCCTTAACATTTGATAGATCACATTATATCCCAAAATGAATTGTGCAAGCCATACATGAAATGGTTTAACACATTTGTTATAATTAACATAATGTTGAGAAAAATTTCAAACACATATTCAAAATAATGAAATTAATACTTTATAATAAACATTAAGTACAGAAACTTGGATTGAGTATACACTGATTATAATTAAAATATTGGAATATCCATACAAAACCACAAATATGTCCTCTGTCTTTTAAACTTTTCTCTTTGCAATTTCGGGAAATGTGAGGTTTTGTTATTACCTTGAATGAGAAATGAAACATTCGACTTTTTGTCTCCTGTGAAAGTGTCATCTTTGAATTCCATATCTGAAGAGGTGATATTGAAGTAATCATCATCAAGAGTCACTAGAGTGCCAGATGACCCACACTGTGCAGAGCCTGTAACATAACAATACTCAAGAATTATTCACTTGTTAATTCCATTAACTTCATTGGACCAAATACACCTCTACCCAAATGGTAATTAAGCTGCCAAGAATTGAAAAAGCCAATCAATTCAGATGCCATAAGCAATACCAAGTAAACATTTTGGGTTTTGTAACATTTAGAAAAGTTTAAAAAATGAGAGGTAAGAAAGCCATGTTTTCAAACTGTTTTATGTAAACCGTTTTTTAAACATTTAATCACAAATGTTTAGAAAGACGTTACAAAGGATGTTTCAATAATAATGGGGTCAGAGGTAAAATTCAATATCTTTTTCGGGTTGCTCACTAATGCAAATATTATTTTTATGTCTAAAATTGTAAGATAGTGGCTTAGAAATTGTGCCCATATTCATTTTTTGACACAGTCCTCTAAAAGTCCCTATCTATTTTTGCTTACCGTCATCTTTGGTTGGACCATCTTAAATGTTTCTAATGTTTCCTCGGTATGTGGAATCATGCCCAACTCTATTGTCTAACACTTATAATGTCCTGGATTCCAATCCTGGGTGGAACTGAAGGTCCTCAGAGACCCACTTGGTTATTTGGTTTTGCACATCTAAGCACAGGCTGTCTAATCTCTATGAAATAAATCATAGAACCTTGATAGAAATATTCTCAAAAACTACAGGCCAGTGTCAAACCTTAGTCTTATATCTTATCGAGAAAGTTGTGGCAAAGCAGCTAAAGGAATTTATTTCAGATGAGGGGCTCTTAAATGTCAACCAGTCTGCTTATAAAAATTCCCACTCCACTGAAATTGCATTGTTGAAGATTCAAAACAATATAGCTCTCTCGGTGGAAAGGCAGTGGCCGTAACATTATTAGACCTCTCTGCGGCATTTGATACGATTGATCATTCTCTTTTATATGACTGCTTGCATGACTGTTTTTTTCTAGATGGTACTATTTTGTTGTGGATCAAATCGTACCTTTGAAACCGTAAACAAAAAATTAAAGTAGGTAATAGTTTCTCTGAGGCGGTAATTCTCCCTTTCGGAGTCCTCCAAGGCTCCATACTGGGTCCTCTCCTTTTCACTCTTTACACCAGTCCCCTCAGTCAAGTTATTTCCAAATTCAATGTCACTCATCACCTATATGCTGATGACACCCAGATCTAATTAGCAGTTGACTCCAGGAACTTTAATTCTAGCATGGAAGAGCTGACCGAGTGTCTCAAGTCAGTACAGGAGTGGATGGATGGTGTTAAACTAAAACTAGATAAAAACTTTTAGATGTTGACCCATGTCTGTCCCTGGACTCTCCCTTCTTGGACTTAAGCGCATTAGAGGATTTGTATCAATTTTGTGCTCTATAAATCATATTATTATTATTATTATTATTATGGAGTCACCTTCCACAATGACAAAGCTTAGGACCTGCCCCAATATGACCCTGGCTGTTGAAAGGGACTTAAAATTCCAAGTTTGACTTTATCCTGGCTGTCACTGAAGTACAAAAGTTGGCCCTTCCCTTCTATCGCCTGATACTTTTCAGGAATATGAACTGTTGCTTATCTACTTGTTTCAATGTGACATTGTGTTAATAGTGATGTCAGTCCTAAATGAATCAGCCAGGTAACCATTGCATTCTTTGCAGTATAATGAACAAAATCAGGGTCGGATCCATCTTTAAATAAGGAGGATGTTCTTGTAAGTTATAATCACCAAGAATTAAGAGTTGGCTAAGATTCAAGACATGCTTGAATATTATCATCTAGCTTTGTTTACATAACATTCATTTTAGGATTATTTTCATATAAAATTTTAAGCCTGACTTGACATCTGCCATCGGGACCAATATTTACAGAGTCAGTTAGGATCAGTTGTAGTTTCCCAGCTTGTCGTGGTGGATTGGCAAAATATCAAAGATGTTTGATATTTCACTGACCCATCCCAACTCTGTATCAGGACCTTGACTCTGCCCACCTTGAAACTGTCCTGTCATGGATCTCTACGGCTTGTTGGTCACACTTCCCATCTTGTCCTATACTGTTACTGTCTTGTCTGGAAGAATGTCCTGGCCTGTCGTGGTTAAGTACCTGAACAACACCTTCCTACAGGCTGTGCACACAAACTGACCATACTTGAAAGGAAACCAGCCTGTTGTAAACATTACCAACCTGACTTTGACACTTTCTGTCAAGATGGGAAGAGTTGGTAGCATCTTAGTAGGACAAGCCGGGAACACATCATGATAAGCCTTAAACAGAAACCGACAAGACTGTTACAGCAACAGACGAGCCAGAAACTCTGTAGGACAAGTCGGCCTCATTCTACCCACGGCTTGTCAGTTATAAAATTTATGACTATATCAGGTGAGTCAGTTTGGAAAAATTTAAAGATAGGATTTTATTGTTTACAAATTAACCAGGATTTAGTGTTGAGATACAAGTTGGGTTGACTTGTGATTAGGATTTTTTTTGAAAAGGCACGGAAACAGAGAGGGGAAGCCAGGTGGGAAGAAACTACACACTCAGCAGAGGAGGGAGTGACTGAAAAGCATGCAAGGACAGACAAAAGTGACACAGAAATGGATACAAAGACTGGAGGAGAGGTGGACACATCTCAATCGCACTCAAGACACAAGAAGGGGTACATGACAAAGCATTCTTTGGTTGACCAGCAGGTCATGGACAAGTTTGTACAGATGAAAATCATGCTGTCAGTTTTTCTAGGGCCAAGACAGGAGTCAACAAGAACAGCCTTCTGCAACTGTCTGACATCTGAGTTGGAGGCCTTAGAGGGTAGTGGCTTTCAAACATTCAGAAACGAGGCTGTGAAACTTCTAAGTGGCATGCAGAGCAAGTCAGATGAAAGGACCCGTCAGCCACCAACTTCTGTTGTAGTTGTTGACGACCAACATCCCAGCCCTTCAAAACTACTTATTTTTACACTGATCCAGACGAAGTACTTCATCCTACCGTCAGTTACCTCTGCTACAGGTGAAGAAAGTTAACATATCAGGAGTCTCTAGCTTCTTCGGAAATCTACAGTCAGTGAAGAGCTACCAAAAGATCAACACACTGCAGCCATTTTCACCATCCAAACTGGAACAAGCCACCTCTCCTCCAAACACCACCACACAGTAAGAACATCGGCAGCAACCAGCCCAGCCTAAGCCTCCTCTACAATCAGCCGATGCCAAACAGCAGCAGCAGTAGAACCACTGTACTTTCCTACAATTGGTACTTTTTAGGACCTCCCGAATCTTTCAAAAAACAATTAATAGCTACATGAAGCATTACAACGAGACACACACACACAAAAAAAAACCACTTTGGCTCGAAACACAAAAAATGAGTGAATGAATGAATGAGTGTGTGAGTGAATAAAAATTTGAAGTTAAAAAAAACTTCAAAATTTTTAAACCTGGACTAAAAAGATTTCGAACTTGGAAAAAAGAAATACAATTTTGGATCAAGAACTTAGAAAAAATACTTTGCGTAGGTAGGTAGTCCTGAAAAGGATTGATAGGTGCCAGCTACTTTTGCCCCCAAGGTATTTGGTTGACGCATCTCAGATCCTGTCCTCCTGCCCAGCCAATGCTCCAACGTGACTGAAGTAGTCTTTCAGTAGGTCTCGTTGATGTTGGCCTACTTCAAAGGATCCGTGTAGTTGTCATCTGGTAGATACACCATCTGTTCATTTCATAGGGCCGCTACATCATTTGCTGGGGTTGGTGCCCTCTCTGGCCTGCCCTGGTGTGTCCTCATCATGTTTGGCCAACACCACCCATAAAAAAATAATGTCTCTTACAATCTTTGGACTTTGATCCAAACATACTCACTTATATTCTAAACACATTCTCCACCACCTTCCTGCCTCTGGAGATCCTGTAGTTGGCTATTCCTTCTTCCCTTGTGAATTGTCTTCTTCTATAGGGTTTCACCACCTATGGCATCACTGCAAAAGCATCGTCATCCAGGAAGAAATAGTGCAAATCTGGTCCTCCCTACCCTAGTACTTCGGGTGGCAGAAGCCCCAAGGTGCCATCCTTGATCATCTCCCTCAAATTGTTTCTGTTAAAAATCTGTGCATCCGATAAAGATCCACTTGATCCCTCATCTACCCAGAGGAATCTGTATTCAGGGTTGATAGCAGTACCGGGGAAAAGAAGCTCTTAGAGGTGAAATAGTCACTGCAAGATTTCTTTTGCTTCATCAATCAATCAGTTGTCCATGTGCTTAATCTCCATATCTATGCATTCTAAGCCACAACATCCAATTCATTAGGCATAAATTGTCAAGACATTAGAGATATTACATGTCGCACCCAGGGAGGAAATCCTGTGCTCGGTAGTTAGAAACTAAGGTGGAAATGATATCTGAAATAAGTAGCTTTTTAGTCAACTTTTGAAACATGAGAGACTTGGAGTACAGCGTATATCATGTGGAAGATTGTTCCATAACTCTGGGTCATCATACGAGAAACTGTCGTTGAAGTGGACCTTTGATTTATGGATAGAAGAACAATAATGAGGAACCTGAAGGAACATATTTTTGGATTTGAGCATCTTGTGTTCACAGCAGATTTATACAAGGAGAGCTATGGTGCAAAATACTTAGGCTTCATGGTGATATGCTTCCCGTCTAGAGCCTGGGGGTGGACATTCCATCTGGTTCTGAACGTCTCCTTCACCTTTTTCCAGTCATCAGGGTTTCATCCTGGAATTCATCAAGGATGGCTCAGCAGGCCTGGGGGATGAATTTACATTTGATGGTTCAGCCAATCAGCCAGTGATACTGCAGCGAGGTGTAGGTCTGTCCTGTTGCCAGGTGTCTCAGCATTATTGCTAGTTTCAATCAAACTTCTAAAGGTTTCCTGAAATTGGTAACAGACTTCTTGATGCAGCGGTGAATGAATTCTTCGATGAAGTCAAAAAGGCATTTGGCATCCTGACAAAATTCTTGTACCCTGGAATATCAATGTTAATTAAGTAGACCAGGAGGTTGCTGTAGCAATCCTTTTTCTTGCCTTTGAAGTACACACGGCATGGCCCAGGGGTTTGGTGGCTTTCTTCTTTTCCTGGCGGATGGCTGGGGCTGTGGCTATGGTGGTGGCTGTAGGGCAGCTGCTGGTCTTGGGTTCAGATTTGTCCTTTTCTGTCTTCAAATCATGGTGAAAATCAAAATATTAAACTAAAAAAGTACTCTAAGCTTCTGTAGAAAGTCTTGCTGATGTAAAGGTGGCATCTTTGTAGTTACAAATGATCATTTATGACAGTGAGAGTGGGTTTATACTGCTAATTTTGATTCTGACTCTCGATCCCGACTTCAGGGGCCGGTTTCACAAAGGGTCTTGGACTTAAATGTAAGACTTTGGTCTTAGCTACGTCTGGGAATTAAATGGATTTCACAAATGGTGACTTAACTACGTCCAAGATTATCATATAACCACAGTGGTTTTCTGGGTCATGTGACCTTTTATTTCTATTCAAAATATATATAAATATAATATTGGTGACAAATATCCTTCATTTGACAGATTTTATCAAAAAATAAGTGCTGTTTTGAAATGGAAAACCTTGTTACAACATAAAAACTTCCCAAAAACCACATTAGGGAGGAGGTCTATATATTTATACTTTATTTACAACAATTTCAAATTGTAAAGTGGAGAGAAATTAATGGTGGCCATATTTAAGTCTTTGTTTACAAAAGTTAAACTCACTTCCAGGTAGACTTAACTTTGTGGCCCAAAGCTTAGATTTTGCTGCTTTGTGAAATCTGCTAAGTCTAAGACCATAGGCTTAGCCTGTATTAAAGATAAAAGTCTTAATTTTAAGTCTAAGTCCAGGCTAAGTCCTTTTGTGAAACCGGCCCCAGGAATTTATCAGTCCAGTTTGGGTGGGTTGGTCAACTGCTCCAGTCCTGTCTCTTTGTGACTATGGCTTGTTTGTCATTCCGATTCCAAGTCAGGTCGGGACTGTATCCAGACAAGTCGGGATGTAATTCATCCTCGCTCTAGTGAGGCTTGCACTTCTTGGAATCACTTTTTTCGTTTTTTTTTTGTCTCCAAACTTTCATGAATTGTGGCATAGTAAGACGAGTGTCTGCCTTTTACAAAAGTTAAGCGACCATGGACTACATCAGTACTGGGATGGGTAAATGCTTCAGTGCACCAGTCATGTCTGATAGCTTTGTGGCTCATGCTAATAGACTGAAACCCCTTTCGTCTTTGTTTATATTGATTCAAATTCACCATTACCAAAACTAAAGTATAAAAATTCAAAATTTATCTGTTTGCAAAAGAATGTCCACCTTAGCCTCTCAGCTTGCTAAGTTTTTTTTGTGGCATGACGCAGCTATTTTAATTGACTAACTCTTATAATATATAAAATAGTGTGCTGAACTTTAAATTCTGTCCATTGATGGAGCTTAAGAGCTATACAAGTTTAGATTAGATTAGATTGTGATCATCTTGTCTTTCAATGTTGTTCACAAATGTTTCTATGTTTTTTTACGAAATAATGGACTAAAATGACTAAAATATATTGCAATCGTTGAAGTCTGCATATTTTCAGCCGTAACTCTTCAGAAATAATTGTAAAATATATTTCATTACAAACAAAATTTGAATAAACAGATATCATTTTGATTAAAATCAGAAATAAGTCTAATTACTTACATAATCCAATAAAAGTGAACATCAGATGGAACTCAAGAAAGCCAAGCATCTTTGTGATAGTTACTGCACTAAATAAATAAAGTGGCAGCAACATATGCATGTAGCCAATAATTCAACATACTTTTCCAATAATTGTTCGAGAACTGACCTGCATCTATATCTGTTGTTTCAACAAAAGCTGTTCACAAAGGCTAATTTTTCAAGGTCTTGGTGCTACATATTGCATTTACAATTGTTTTCTTTTTAATGTTGTCAGTTATATCACATATTGTTTTTGTGAAATTGTTTTACATCAACATCCTTAAAGCGACAAAGGCAACATTGTAGTTTTAAGCCACATTCAAAAGCCAAGGTTGTATTGGGACAGGTCTTGAGCATTGCCGAATGGGAGTTGAACCAGTACAGAAGTGACGGACTGTGATTACATGTCAAATCTGCTGACCCACTAGGGCCATGGAACATCTCCTTCCTTAAAGCAAGTAAACTTGCACTTTTAGATGCCAGTAATTTTATGTTAAAGTTATATTTGTGAGCTAGTTTCTTAGATAAGGTATTGCATTTAATTACACTATGGTGATAAATATGACATTTAATAGTGATAATTTTTTTAAAATGTGGCAATGCTTAGGACCTGTCCCAAAATGACCTTGGCGGTTGAACGTGACATAAAATACAAATTTTAAACTTTAATATTGACATAAACAATAAATTAAAAGTTTATTGGGGTATTGTGAGACAAATACAAAGGTTTCAAAAACATTTTTTAAATCAACATTTAATTTGACTCTCCTGTGTATGTAAGCAACCATACAGCAGTTCAACATTTAAATATACAGTTATTTTACATCGATATAAAACACTCTATGGATGTTCCGAAATTCTTTATTGTTATCATTTCATCCATCAATTGAGTACACAGGCATCTATCTTGAATTTCTTCCCGTCTACTTTGTCACAGCGACATGAAGCTGCCAAAGTAAATTGAAAAGCCACTGCTAGTGAAATGGGAAGATCTTCAACACAAAACTTGTTACGTTTACATGGTTTTTCTGGTTGTTCCTACAATATAATCAAGTATTTAAGCCAATTTTAATACGCCAATTGAAAAAGTTAGTTGAAAGAAAGAAACTTAGTTATGTTTTTAGTTGTGCTTAAAAGTTAATAAAATAAATCTACATAAATGTGTGGCATAAAATGTAAATGCTTTACACACTTTAACCAATACTAAATCCAGTGTTAAGTTTTTAATGATTTTATGACTCAGAGAAATATATTATTTTTGATCTCTTGCAGTTACATAAACATAGATAAAATAAGTTTGATTTATTTGTTCAGTTTAGTTTAAGGATGCACATTGTGCTGGGGGGGGGGGGGGGGGGGGGGGGGGAGAAATAATTGATTGGTTCTGTTGGGAGTCGATCCCACAGACTTTAACCAGCAGAGCTAAAGGGAAATCCCCGAAAGCCAAGGTGTTAACAAAACTGTTCTACCTGGGACTATTTACAACAGATTGTGAAAGCACTGCATTTTATAATTAGAATGAATTAACTTACTTAACTTACAATAAGGTTATCCAAAGTATTGCTAATTCAATAGAATATATTGGGCAAACGGGAATTATCACTTGGTATTGAATTCTAACTTTTACTCCCATGCAAAAATTCGAAGTCTGTTTAAACCTCTTCAGTAGAAACTGACCAATATTGAAATTTAATTTGGTGATTTTCTGAAGTTTCTTTTAACTGGGTGAAATTTTCTTCCACCTCAAATTTTCACTTTAACAGTATTGAGTTCATTGCTGAATTATAACTTTCATTATTCTTGTAATTACAAGTACATGATTTAATTGATTGGTACTGAATGTGTAATGTAGCAACAGGTCACAAATCATGTCAAACATACATATTGTACTTCTATAAATACAGGTTGTTTGTAGCGACGTATAGCTAACATCAGTTCTGCAGATTCCACTACCCAAGGAAGCCAAAGAACAAAACAACTTATACTGAGGTGAAAGCCATTGCACAACAAATTGATACGTCCATTAAATATTTGGGGATATGACCAACCGGGGTCATAACTCTCAGTTCTGGCACCAGACCATTATGATGCATTGTGGGTTGTTATGGTCAGTTGCTTTCAGTATAAAAGCCAGCCTTTGTGTGAATTTGGCGGCACACTCGTTTAAATTTCACGGAAGCCACTTGTTTTGAACTGAGCATCATTTATTTGTAACTTTTCTTTCAAGTTTTAGTTACTTTTCTTATATTTTACATGTATTTTAGTTCTTTTATGTTAGTTGCTCAGTTCCTCAAAAGAATGCCTGAAGTGTTTCATTGCTCAAAATGTCAGGAGGAACACAGTCGTCCAGTGGGGAAGAAATGCATGAAGTCAGCAGGTGAGTCCTTTTCTAGTGCCACCCAGATGCCTGCATCCCCCTCCCCCACAAATAAAATTACTGCTTCTGACCAGATTTTGTTAAAATTGCGTCAGATTGGGGAAATAATGAAGCTATGGACAGGAGGGTGTAGCACACTAGAACAGGGCAGCTCACATGTAAGTCTGCTTCCTGCAACTTCCCAGAGTCAGTCTGAGTATGATACACTGTCTCACGGTGTAGATACGGAATTGGCTTCTTCTCAGAGTGTGGTCCCCTCAATGTCGTACTTGAGGAATAACAAATCGGTACAGCATGAGGTTGAGAAGCATTTAACAGAGCTAAGGAATCTTAACGAATCAGCCAACAAAGGTAAGGTCAAATCTCAGAGAGGTGGTCCTGGTGAAATTTTTGTGAAAAAATCAGTTGATTGGCCACAGCATTTTATATTAACAGGCACACACAAAAATCGGCTCAGTTACGATGACTTGACTATTACCCAGTGGGTGTCCGGATTGGTATGGTGCATGCAAGAGGAAAAGTCAGAACATAACAAAGCATGCATGCTTGACCACTTAGGCAATATTATGGAGGATGCCTCTGACTTTTCATGGTATTCGAACAAAGCATGTCATGCTGTGATACTAACTAACATGGAGGCTGAACTTAACTGGGCTGATACTGATAAGATTGACCGTATCCGGCGTGCTCATGCTCAGAGACATACCTCTGGAGCAGAACCTCTGCCTCATACTCTACAGTTAAAAAGAATAAAGCCTCTTATAAAAAAATGGCCTTATTGTCAGGTACGTTCAAGAAGGTACCTGCAAATATCCCACACACCATAAGACAGCTGGGCAATTCTATAGACATGCCTATGAAAACTGTGATAGTACACACACTATAAAGAATTGTAACGAGAAATATGTGACAAAAAACTAAGGGGCCACTGCAGTAATGCAGTGGGTCAAATGGTCGGAAACTTTGTATATAGCAGTAGATATTATCTAATTCAATTTTTTATGAGAGTCAACTACTTGAAACTCAATATGTCAGGAAATAGATGTCAATGTACAAATTCACTAACTCTCATACTCTATTTTCTTATGTGGTAAAACGTGGTATTGTTACCAATAATGAAGCATGTAAAAAGAAGTCTGTCACCAAAAGTACAGTCAAAAAATCTAGTAGCAGAAACTCCCATGGTTATGGTACACACAAAGGTGTGAATGAGTTCAAAAGATGTGTCAACACGCATGATAGTGGAAAATTACGTTGTCATGATTTCAATATTGATCTGAAACATAGGGCAACACATAGTAAAAACATTCAAGGTGTACACAATGTGTTTCATGAGAATAGGTTTGCAGTGTTGACAGATGAAAATGTTCATTCTGATGTTGATAGTGATTGTAACGACAGTATTTTTGTAGAATTGAATGGTGGAAATGTGTGTTCAACTAGTAAGGGTGTGAATGTCAATACTGTGAGTCAGAATGCTCATAAAGGTAAGAATGCCCCTTATTTAGAGATAAGACAGCCTGATCAAAAACCAGTTGTCCATCCATTCAAAAACAAGACAGGGAAAATTACGAATATGACCAAACAAGCGAAAGTTCACGAGTTGCGGTGCCTAGCATTGTAAAGCGTGTCCCAGTCAGGATCCCATAGGCAATACCAGTAATTCTATACTGTGCGACGCTGACAAATATTCGCTTGAAATGAACAGTACTGCTAAAAGTTATCGCATACAGGAGGCTAGAGGGGCCAAAGAAAATAAAAAATAACTGGCACAAAACAAACCATTGTTCGGCTTTATTCCTATTTATGGGTTACAAAGTCAGGTTCATGATGCAAACAGTAATGATGTCTGCACTGATATACTAGAATTACATACAAAATTGCAAAAAGATGGCAGATATAATTACAGAGGGTTGCAAGTACCTATTCATTGGAAACTAAATTTTGAAAAATGGAAAGACTATCTAGGAAATTATTGGGATTAGGAGCTTCCCATGCTCATCAAATATGGCTTCCCTCTGGATTTTGATAGGAAAACTACAATCATTACTGACAAAGTAAATCATAAAAGTACCACAGAATACCCTAGCCATGTTGATGCATACTTGGCAGAAGAAATTGACTATGGGGAGATGGGGGGTCCATATATTGAACCATAGAACATTTACATGTCAGCCTCTTCATGACCCGGCATAAGTCGAGCTCAGACAAATGTCGTGTCATCAAAGACTTGAGTTGGCCCACGGGCTAGTCAGTGAATTCAGGGGCTGACTTAGATAAATACTTGGGCACAGAGTCTGTACTAACTTATCCATCAATAGCTAACATTACCAATCAGGTCTTACAGCTGGGTAGAGGTTGTCAGATCTTCAAAGTGGACATTAGTCGTGCATTTCGCCATGTACCCATTGATCCTGGAGATCTGGATCTGTTGGGCTTCCATTGGGGCCACTATTATATCAATTTTTCTCTGCCGTTTGGCCTAAAACATGTGTCTTTGATTTTTCAGCACTTATCCGATGGAGTTTGCTATATCATGAAACAGGAAGATCACCAGATTTGGAACATATATAGATGATTTTTTGTGTGTGGCTCTTCCATCAAAAATACAACATTCCTATGTTTGGTTGCAAAGTCTCCTTCAGGAACTAGGCCTTACCATTAGCGGGAAAAAGTTGGTACCTCCTAGTACTAAAGTGGTGCGCTTGGGTATCTTCCTTAAAACAGAGGACTGTTCAATCTCCTTACCCCAAGAATAATTAACTGTAATTAAACAATTATGTCTCCAATGGTGCACTAGATCATCCTGTTCAAAGAAAGAATTGCATTCACTTTTAGGTTCTCTGCTGTATGTGGCTAAATGCATCAAATATGCAAGGTGTTTCCCTGTTGCGTGAACATTATTCTAAAAGTAAAACTAAATTGAATCAAGAGTTTCATAAAGACCTTAAGTGGTCCAATACCTTCCTTTCAGTGTACAATGGTGTTTTATTTTTTCATTATCCATACACAAAGGTCGTACATTTATGATGCCTGTACAAAAGGCCTAGGAGCTATCTATGATAGTCAAGTATATGCACTTCAACTGCCTAAAAGTTGGCATCACTGTAACATTGCACAACTTAAAATGATCAACATTTTGGTGGCCCTTAAAGTTTAGCATAATCAGTGGGCAGGCCAAAGAATTGTAATTAATTGTGACAATCAGGCTGTAGTGTCAGTCTTGACTAATGGCAGATCACGTGATGAGGCTTTGGCCGAGTATGCCAGAAATATTTTTATGTGGTTGAGTACATGTAACATAGACATGAAAGTTGTTCACATTGCAGGGAAAAACAACCTCAAATCTATTTTTTGTATACTGTAATTTTTAGAGCTACAGCCTGTTGCAAGACATCTGACCATGCTGGCCACATCCAGACTGTCTGAAGCCTTCTGTGACTCAACGAAGAAGGCCTATTTTGCCTTATTCCGTACATTCCTGGCTTTTGTCGCTTTCATGAGCTGGGAATTAAACCAGTTGAATGTGTTTAGTCTACTCTGCTTTTAAGAGTGTTTACATTTTAATGGTATAAAAGTTTCACAAATGACTAATTATCTGTCAGCCATTAAGTCCACATTCACCATTTATGGTCTTGATGTGTCCTGTTTTGGGGACCAGAGATTAAAACTGTATCAAAGGGCAGTTCAATTACATGCCCCTCTTTCTGTCAAGTTAAATAAAGTCATTGATATAGCCTTATTGAAACAAATAGTCCAGCAATGTGATCTAACTTATATGGATCCAATTTTTAAAGCTGTGTACCTATTCAGTTTCTTTTTGAGGCTATCTAATTTAGTCCCCCACTGTGCTGGTGATTTTTCACCACTCAAGCATTAAGCTAGAGGGGATGTTATATTTAAACTAGTGTTCTCAATATTTCCAGTTATCTGGGACCGGGTGGGTAGTAATTTTAACGGGCGGGTACCCGGGTACTCGTTCCGATGGGCGATAATAGGTATTACAACAAAAATCTCCACATTTAAAGACTTAAAACCCACATAAAGCACGGGATCCAACCATTTGCTTTATTCCTTATCTGTCAAGCTTTTTATTTAACAAATGACAGAATAATCGTATATATTGGGATAATATTGTTTTTTGCTTCACTCGTTGGTGCATTCAAAACACCAGGAGACGGAAGAAATGTTTATATAAAAAGACTTTTGTAAATTCAAAACACGGTTGTTTATGCCATAAAATGGAGTCACATGACCAAAAGGTCAAACATTAAACAAACCTCGAATGTAGTTTCGGAATCGCAACTTTTATTTTTTTCTTAGATCAATAAGTTAATTTTACTGATTAAAAGTTATAAAATACTGTGTGAAAACACTGAAGTTTTATTTATTGAAGTAGGACATGCCACTATATGGACAATATACAGCAATTTATGTTGTCGGAATTAGATAATTGTTTTAACATGCTGACGAATTTCAAAGCATTCCTGCATTTGGCAATGTATAAACAACAAAAATAAAGGATAAATATGACGCTATAAATGGAGCAAAAAGGCGAGAAAACAATATTATTGTACAAATTAACTGAACAGTTTCCTTTTGAAGTGACTTTATGAAGTTGGGACATATCGGGACTCTGTCGGCCAACATGGGCGATATTGGAAGCACTTAAGCTTAGATGAGGGTACTCGGGTATCTGATTTCGGATTCGGGTAGATGTTCAAAGTTCGGGTACCCGGATATCCGGATACCCGTTGAGATCACTAATTTAAACCTGACAAAGTTGTAGTACTAATTAAGTTGTCAAAGACCATGCAAAAGAATAACCAAGTGAAGTTACTCTCCATACCCAGGTTACTGAAGTCACCCATCTGTCCAGTACGTGCACTATCAAATGCTCTTGCATTAACTCCTGAAGGTTTGAATTTGCCTTTATTTCAGGTCAATCAAACACTGATTGGGTACCACGCACTGACACCAAGGTCAGAAGACATTTTTTCCTGATTTTGTCTAAACTCAATTTATCAGGTGCTGGTTTCACCTTCCACACATACAGCTGTTCAGGTGCCACTTTTGCCTTCAACAATAATGTTCACCTGCAGAATATACAAAAACAGGGCACCTGGACGTCGGACTGTGTGTGGAGGTATATTACAGATAGTACTGATGCTGGTGACCAGGTTGCTGAGATGTTTCAGGAGAAGCTGTCTGTTCCCTAGTACTACTCTACCATTGGGGTTTGGCTGGTTTATTGTTTTATTGTAAATTCTAGAAATACCATGTCATCAAAATGTTATACATTATATTAGTTTGAATTCTTACTGGCATAGGGTCACCTTCCTTCAGATACATATACATATTGTCTTCCAATTATACAGGGTTTCACCCACTTTCTTTAAGATGACCTAAAATTTGCCTTTCTTTAAGGTGACCTTATTCCAGTCTTAATTTAACTACAGAACTGTAAATAAAAGTAGTATGCATTATTAGTGAATAAATATCATAACCCGCATTCTTTGTTTGACCTTTGACCCTTAGGGGTCATTTGAGTTGTCCAACTTCTAGGGCTCGAGAAACTGAACACATATTTGTGACATTCTGACCTTAAAGTTCAATATCAATTATAAATATTACAGACATTACATACAAAGGTCATGCTTTGACCTAGCATCTGACCTTCTTTGACCTTTTCACTCTCTCTAGACAGAAGAATAACTTTTAATCCCAAAGAAACAACTTTCAAGGCAGTTCAAGATAGAGTCACATTAGTCTCAAAGAAGAACCAAAAGTACCCCAAGAATAAATTTAAATTAAGAAGAAAGTTAAGAAAAGGCCCAGAAGAGAGAGTGAAAAAATGTAAACAAGATAAATATTTCTAACTAAATTATAGCTCTGTCTCCCTCTTGCAAATCAATGCCTGATGACAAGTAATACGTGTGGATCACTATCTTCAAATATATTTTAAAATAAACATCAGCTTATCATTTCAGCTAATCTCGAGTTAGATTTTTGAATTATTTTACCAGCTGGAATTTCTATATAAAATTGAATTGTTAGTAGTGTATGTGAATTTGCAAAAGAAATGGGCTTTGATCAAATATTTAATTTTGCATCTCCTAAGAAATAGGCTAAAAACGACACTAACAAATTATGGACCAATAAAAATTTACAATAAGTTTTCTTTTATAAGTAACAAAAAATAAAACCTCTACAGAATACACAACCAAAGAGATTAAGCCAGTGTCGCTACATTAGTGACAAAAAGTTTTATATATTGCTGTTAAAAAGATTTTGACTTTTCATTCACAAAGTGCAGCTCAAAATATTTTCCAGAACGAATTTGTTTATCAGACATTAATTCAAAGTAATTGTTCTTTTCAATAATATGGGAACATGAGATAGTTTGCTTCAGTGAGTGAGATCTGCTATACTTTGTATTTTGTATATTATTACCCACTGCAGGCCGTACTTGATCCGTATAGGGGGATATAAGTAGCGGGATATATTTTTTGTATACAAGGGTGCCTCCATACCATGGATAATTAGTGTCGGTAACGTCTGTTTTTCACTAACATTTTGGAAACTATGTAATCTACCAATGCATATTATATATCATTAGAAAAGGTCTTTTACACCGCTTTTGCTTGGTTTTGTTGCATAAAAATCCATGCAGAAATTGCGGGATGGCACCTAGGTGCCAGCAAGATCATTCATTTGGGAGAACCTTATATAAAATTTTTGATTTACACCACCATGCTGTGTGTAAACTCTTTGTTCATTAGTTTAGGGTTTTTCCTGGCCTAGTAAATTGCAACCCTCCATTTGTATTTCACTCATGGAAGGGGCAACATCACAAAAAATTAATTTCTTTTTCTTTGTTTGAACAGCTGGACTTTATTTTATTTTAGTTTGCATTTGTTTTTATATGGGTTTTTAGTACTTACAGCTTTGTATATGGAGAAAAAGAAATATGACAAGTGGCCTGCAAAGAGTGAGATTATTCAGGTACCCATACAGTTGCAGTTATCAAGTGATAATGATTTCATAACGAACTTACTGGGTTCTGATACTTTGGCTATGGCCCAGCAAGAATCGCAAAACTCTTCCTCTTTGACAATGATTTAGATTGTAGTGCTGTTATGAACGGATCCGACAGTGACAATATGAACACATCCGGCCGTTTGTTTACTCAGCTGGAACCAGAAACCTCCAGCAACCCCACCCAAACTCGGGATTCTCATGGCGTACAAGCACTGGTTAATCCGCAAATTTTAGCACAACTCAGTGCCATTACTGATAGATTGACAAAATTAGAAGATACTAAAACAAAGAAAAACTAATGATACATAAAAATAAAGGGTAGGAATGCTGGCGGCAAAGGCAAGGGCATTACAAATAAACACAAAAGTACTGAGCCAAACAATCACTCTTGCAGTGTCAAGAACTTCACACAATACTGGTTTTAGTACTGTTGGGTTACCTATGGTATACCAAAGATGGCGAATGCACAAATTTAACAAGGGGTGGAGGAGAGACTTAGAGAGTTGCACCAACTCCATAAGACAGGTATGCTTGAATGCAAAAACAAATCTGAGAGGGAGGACAAGTAGAAGTGTTTGTAAAGCAAAAAGTAAAATGCCCCCATGAGTATGTTTTGGCCGGAAATCAAAAACAAAGGGGTCCTATGACCAGTTGACCACAGGTCAATGGATGGATGGCTTCTGCAGGTCCATTTGAGATGGAATTTGTCAAACAAATAAGGAGGCTATGTTGGGGTACCTCATTTCATTACTAGATTATTCTAATGACTTTTCATGGTCTGTAGCCAAAGCCAGCCATGCTGTACTCCTGTGCCTCATAGAACAGGGTAAAATACGAAACTATACACATGTTGATAAGATTGATCACATCCGTAGGGCACATGATCAAAGACATGTCAGTCAAACTGCCCAAAATTTCAATAAAAACCAAAATACCAATCGAGACGGGCACAAAATCCATGGTTGCCAATTTTTCAATTTAGGTACTTGTATGCATTCATCAACACATGACACTAAATGGATACTATACAGGCACATTTGTGTTTACTGTCACACCAAAAATGGAAAGACCCTTTCACACATGGAGAGTGAATGCAGAAATTAAAATAAACAGTCAAAAATGACTATCGTGGGCGGAGGTAGGGCCATCCTCAAAAACTTATACTTCTAGATGTATCTGGAATAAAAAATTCTTGAAAAAAGACCTACTTCAAAAAAGTAATGTTACTAAACAACAAGCTTTTGCTTGGTTTAATCATCAGAAAGCATTTGAAACTATTAGGGATGGCCACACTTACGACCAGACAGTAAAAACAACAGTCACACTAGTATTGCACATCAAGACAATCCATTCAAATGTGCTTGCATCGTTACTCCGGGTCGTCATGATGCAAATGCCACTTTCGTTACCTCTTCCAAGGTTTGTATTAAAGTTGATAGCCACAGTACCAGTCCCTGTCATCCAACAATACAGAGGGTAAAAATGGGACCAGACAAAAAAATGTTTACTGACTCTTCCTCTGTTCCATTGTGCAACAGATTTCAAATTTTGGATGAACTTCCACAAACGGAATCTTGTCAACAAGATGATCAGTTAGGGGATGAGGAGGAGAAATGTGGCTTGAAAAATTTGCACAAACCGGCAAGCAAAAAATATAGCACCTAGTAACATAAAAATAATGCACACCAAGCCAGTACTCCAGAATTGAAATCTCATAAAAACATTGTCACAGTCAAACATATGACATATAGAGACAATGTACAAAGTAATAAACTGAATACTTTGGCGGATGCAGAGAAATTGGGTGTTCAAGCTACAGAAGTACTCAAAGTACCTATTCCAAACTTGCTTAAGGAGAACTTACAAACAACCGTGTCAGATACACAGCATATTGAAGCTGTACATTCATCAGATAAGATACAGGCATCGAATAGTGCAGGTTAAGATGGTTTAGTTATGGTTGAAGACAAAGAAAAAAATCCTTCATATGTTTGGAATGATAAGGATAACAGTGATCCTGAAGCTTGCACTATACAAAATGGGGACGCATTTGGCTACATTCCATTAAATAATGTGGAAATATATGATGGCCCAGAATGAGGGAAGTAATTCCAAATATATTGGATGCACATCAGGTAATCCGACATACAGGGGTGCCAAATTTCTTAAATGCTAGAATACCTGTAGCCACACAGTTAAAACCTGAAGTTTAGGCCCGCAATTGGCTGATCTAATATGTTTTGGATTTCCTTTAGATTTTGATAGGACCTCCAAACTACAGTCAACATATCATAACCAAGCATTTATCGCATGTTGATAATTATATCAAAGAAGAGCTTAAATATGGGGCCTTATATGGACCTTTCCAGGATTTGCCTTTCCCTGTGCGTATATCTCGTTTAATGACCAGGGAAAAGCAAGGTTCTGCTAATCAACGTATAATAATGGACCTGAGTTGGCCCAAAGGGGCTGCAGCCAATAATGCTATACATAAACTTTGTTATTTAAATACTTACTTTACATTACAATATCCATCTATAGATCATATTGTTGAGAAAGTCAAGCAGTTGGGTCCAGGTTCCTTATTGTACAAGGTAGACAGAGCTTTTAGACATTTAAGAATTGATCTGTGTGACATAGATCTGTTGGGTTTATATCATAATAGTCTGTCTCTAGACGGATCTTTGCCATTCGGATTTCATCTCGGATCCGGATTTTTTGAGCTCAGATGCCATTAGTTTCACTATGAAACAAAATGGTCATAATGCACTCTTTAACTACATTGATGACCTTATTTATGTTGGTTTACCATAAAAAAGTATGCACTCTTTCAAATTTTATTGTCCTTGCTTGAGAACTTGGGATTAGATATCAGTAAATCTAAGCTGGTAGCCCCGTCTACTGAAATTATATATCTAGGGATTCTAGTGAATACTATGGAAAATACATTATCTATACCCCCAAATAAACTTCAAGAAATTAAAACTATCTGTAATTCCTGGGTTAACAAAAAATTTTGCACCAAAACCCAGTTTCAATCATTATTAGGCTCCTTACTTTACATAACTATAGTCACTGATGCGAGTTAGCGTAGCACAGGGGTTCAGTCCTTGGGGGTAAAAACTCTCATACATGTTAGTGTGAATGCTATTTTAGATGTACTTGGTTGTTGAGCAAATCTGTTGGTGGGGAGTTGTCGTGTCACTTTTATGTGTCAGCCTCATGAATATTCATAAGTTCCTGTTCTGATATTTGGACCTTGTCTGGTATTTGCCTATATAAAGTGGTCAGTGCAAAGGCTCCTATATTCTTCAAGGACGCTGGGCTGGCCATTGGTTGAACTGAGGAAAATTTCTGCATGTAGCCAAGCTGTGATAATTTTTGTCAGTTGGTGGTGTGCACGTATATATTTCCGGATCAACCTCCAGTGCCTTCCTTGTCCACAATGGGACGTAAGATAGCGAAATGTAGTACTGCTAGTGAAGGTGGGGCTGTTGAACAACCAGCTTCAGATATGGATGTTAAATTATTGAATATAGAAGAAAAACTCGATAAGCTGGTGGATGTAGTGGCCAAGATGGGAGATAAGGTTCAAGCTCAAGCCAGTGCTACCCCTCTGTCACCAGTACCAGCAGGGCATAGTTCCCTTCGAGTAGATGAAGAAGGCAACAAGCAGCTCCCAACCTTTGAAGAATTGAATATGATGTCCAGAAACAAACAGAAGTGGCCAAAAGACTTCACCAGTATGCTCACCTGTTGCGAACAGAACAAGGCTTTAAAGGTAAAAGTACTGATGCAATTTTAAAATCTGGTTGTTATAGGGCAGGTATACATAAGGTTCGTCGTACTATCAGCTGGCCTCAAGATTTCTGTACTACTGTTAATGGTCAGCAGCCAACATATGATGATCTATCTGCACTACAATGGATGCAAGGGTTTGTTAATTGTGCGCTAGAAGAAATAACCCAAAAATTAGAACAAACATGTTGTTACATTGTGGTAGTGTCCTTCAGGATGCCATTGAACTGTCACTTCCAACAGCTAAGAGAGCACACGGGGTGCTGCCACAGGAAATTGAGAAAGGGGTTCTAAATTGGGATAAATTGGAAGATATTGAAAGGGTCAGGGGTCGAAATGCTCAGCATATCCTTGCTAGTTCATCAGTGGTTAAAGCAAATGATGTTACAGATAAAGTGTTTATCTGTAAGTTATACAACAAGGGTACATGTAAACATGAGAAGCAAAGCCAACATGTTGAAAAAGGGGTCATTTACCAGCATTACTGTAGCTATTGTTATCTAGCCTCAGGAAAGAAATTTGAACATTCTAAAATGAAATGTCACAGGTTGAGAAATGATAACAAGAATATTTCTGTTAGTCAGCGAGTTTAAGAACTATGGTATTGCTGGTATCGCGCATTCTTACAATTCTGTCTCCTCACTATATTACGTGAAGCAGATTGATAATGGAAGTTATGTATGTGACCTTGCCCCTATACAATGTATGTTTGATTGCTCTGAAGTATTCAGAAAAAATAATTTTCCTGGGGGAAATAAGGGTGTATATGATCCACCCAATAAAAGCTTCCAGAATAGTTATGTTAACGTTAATCATTATAACGACTTGCTACTGGAATTTTCTGCCAGTAATGCAAGATTTTGTCAGAACAAATACAATCACATATTAAATGTCGAGGCTTCAGTTTTTCATATGGTGGCAATGAATTTCAATATGAATATAATGTTTATGCAAAGGTTTTTATTCCTGCTAGTTTAAATCTTTTGTGTAATCAAAAGTACATCAATAATGCTGGGTATTTGATGAGTTGTTCACCCACCCGTAGTTTATCTGAAGAAAAGTCTACCAATACTCTATCGAATATGCAAAGCGTAAGCTTGATTTCTAGTCACGGTACTGTGCATTTGGATGTGGTGTATGATTTAGACGATCTTCACACTAGTTGTAGTAGTGATAAATCTGCTAGTATGTTGAATTCTATTCATGAAAATTTATATCCAATATTCTTTAACAGTAGTAATTCTAGTGACACTTTTAATGGTTTAATTAGTTTTCTTATGTTCAACATACCTCATGGGAGGAATCTGATATTTTTTATTATGCGACAACTCTGTGTCCTACGATTATGATGCTTTCTCTTCATATATTTCTTCTTCCCTGGTGGACAGAGAAGGTTGTTTGCAAGTGAGCTGTTTGCTTGCTCTCAGTAATAATGAGGTTTTCAGTGACATTAGTGGCCATCCCAGTGTCTTGGTTGAAATCCCACAACATGAAGAATGTGTAGTTAAGAATAATTTACTTCAAACTAGTTTTAAAGGGGTGTACGGTTCAAGTTCTTTTATTATTCACCATAAGTTTGCTAGTACCAGCAATATTTTAAGCCCTAATAATCTTGTAGATAGACGTACTACCTTGGGGGATATGATCGAGGGTTGGTCTAAATGCCAGAGTGCTTGTAGCAATAAATATTGCAGACAATTTGGGTTTCTCCCACTTATTCAATATCAATTGTCTTCTTATGATGGTGGTGGCCACCTTCAGACCCCAGATATGGTCAAATGGATAACTAGGGCTCACCAGTCTGTTAAGAAATCTAAGCAGTTTAATTACCAGAGTTCACATATACCAGTTCCTTCTGGTTTGAACATAAATAATTGGCATCGTTATTTAGTTAATTATGACTTGTCTATCCTATGTGAATACCTACAATATGGATTCCCTTTAAATGTAGATTATCATAATTTTCAACCTATAACTAGAGTTACAAATCATGCCTCAGCACTTAGGAACCCAGAAGCTGTAGACAAGTATTTTGCAGACAAGATTTTGTATAAGGCCATTGTGGGTCCATTGACAGAATCTCCCTTTGAAGAAACTCACTATTCTCCCTTACTTACTAGAGCTGTCAATTAACAACTGATGCTGTGACATATCTTATGTGGACGCAACGTCATTGGGTTGCAAATTATTTGGATGATATAATTGGGGTGTCCTCCCCCTCTGAGGCTCAGAATGCATTTTTAACATTGACTAATCTCTTGAAGGCTTTAGGCCTCCTTATTAATTATAAAAAGGTTGAGGAACCTCATTATGAAATCACCTGTCTTGGCATTAATATTAATGCACGTTCTGCAGTATTAACTATTCCTAATAATAAGATACGTAAGATAAAATATATTATTAGCCAGTGGTTGACCAAAGAAACTGCTACAAAGCACCAGCTTCAAAACTTGGTAGGCAATTTATTGCATATTCATCGTTGTGTTAAACCTGCCAGGTTATTTACCAATAGTATATTGCAAACTCTTTGTGAAGCCCCTGTTAAGGGTTCTGTTCGATTATCCGAATCATTTTTTAAAGATATTAATTGGTTTGCCCATTTCTTGGAGGTTTTCAATGGTTCTGTTGAAATCCATTCTATATTCACCCCTACCAGTGAGTTATATGTCGATAGTTGTTTAACTGGTATGGGCGCCTTTGATCAAGGTAAAGTATATGCTATTCCTGTTCATTCATCTCTTTCTTTAAGGTCCATTTTACACCTGGAGGCAGCTAATGTTTTGGTTGCCCTCAGATGTTGGGTTGAAAGTTTACGTAATTCCCACTGCTTGATCTGGTGTGACAACTGGGCAGTGGTCAATGCTTTCACTTCTCATAAAATTAATGACCCTTTCCTTTTAGATTGTGCTAGATCTATGTGGCTGATCTGTGCCATTTATAATATCAATATGAAAATTAAACATATTGCAGGTACCAGTAATCTTTATGCTGACATTTTGTCTAGATGGGACCATTACAAGTATTTGCAGAATGATCATGTCACATTTCTTAATAGTTGTGAATGGTATTTTCCTTCTAGTACATTAATGTTACATGTCCCTGGTATATAGGGGCTGTCCCCCTGACCAGTAGCATCAGTACTGCCTTGCCTTGTATTTGTAGGAACATCCCTGTCCCGTCAACTGTTGTCAGCAGCCACAGAGAGATGGAGATCTGGACTGAAGCCTCGTACGACTCGCGCTTATCGTACCAGTTTCCAACTATTCCTGTCTGTACTAATCTTCCTACATATTGACTGTCCTTGGTCTGAGCCTGCCGTATTATGCTACCTGGAGTTGTTGGTGAAGAAAAGTGTTGGAGCAGCTACATTGCAAAACAATATCTCAGTGTTGGTTCACTATTTTAACATCTATCAGTGGCCTACCAAAGTACTGTATTCTAGAAAATGACATTATTCAAGAAGTCTGTTAAGATTCATTTACCTTGTGCTGTAAGGGTGAAGAATATTATTACTGTTGCATTGCTAAAAAATCTTGTTAAAGTTTCAAATCACCCAGTTTTTCAATTCTGTACGTGAGTTTGATGTCACCAGATACCCTGTTGTAAAAGATTTGGTATGGGCTGTTCCTGAAGTCCATTTTATTATTAAACAGTCCAAAACAATGCAAGCTATGATGGAATTTCTAGTAGCTCAGCTTCCGAGCTTATGTGATTCTATTATTTGCCCAGTTTTAGCTTTGAAAAAGTTAATTAAAAATTGAAATTACAACCTTCTCAGCCCTTGTTTTCATATAAACAAAATGATGAACTGATTTCTCTTACTGCATTCAGAGCTAGGTACTTATTGTCAGAAGCGATCTGTAAGTGTGGATTGTCACCAAAAGACTTTGGGTTTCATGCTCGTAGTGGCGCTTTTCTTGGCGTTTGATCCCACAGTTACTGGAGGTATGAAGCGGTGTGGAAATATTTGACCCGTACCCCCAAGGCAGCTGGGATGGTGGCCTCTACCTTCCAACAGAAAGTTAACCCTACCGATTCTACATCTTTGGCTTGGCACATTTCATTTTCTTCAGTTTTCTTCAATTTTATACATATTTTACATTTTAATTTACGCCAACAGATCATCATCTGATCTTATGTGCATATCAAATGTTAATCCCAACAGAGTTAAAAAGTCCTATAAATAATTTAATTTTTAGTGGATTATCTGTATTAGTGTAAATGTCATTGTAAAATAATTCCTTGACAAGTTTACAGATTAATCTCAAGATTTTAAATACTTTCAAAGGAACTTTGTAAATAGAAACTTTATTCCAAGCTTCGTACTGATAATATGTTTAGGCATTATTGCTTTAGTGCTAAAAAACACTTGGTAACCATGTTATGTTAAACACAGTGTTTGTGTGTTTACTGGTTTAAATGTTACATTACAGAGTTATGGACTTTGGTGTTGAACTCTTAGTTTGGTGTTTTAACATGTTGCTAACAATGGTACTAAAATAATAATAATAAAGCCAATGATGTTGAATTTTTTAGAATTTTTTATAATCTGTGTTTTTCCCCTTTGGACTGAATGCATAAAACCTGCTAGATTTTATCTTAATCGTATGTTGCAAATACTTAGATCACAAGGACATAGTGATAAATTTACTCTGACAAGTTCTTTTTACAAGGACTTAAACTAGTTTAATACTTTCCTCATAAAATACAATGGGGTTACGTATTATGACAACAAAGCTGTCGACCATGCAATACATTTAGATTCCTCTTTACAAGGAATGGGTGGAGTCTTTGGCCACATGGTGTATTCACTCCAACTGTCGAGCAAGTTCCCACATTTACACATTACACAGCTAGAAATGCTTAATGTCATAGTTGCACTTAAAGTATGGGCCAATCAATGGCAAAATTAAATCACAATTCAAATAAATTGTGACAATTTAGCTGTAGTGGAAGTTTTAATGTCAAGCAAGACAGAACATGTATTTTTGGCCACTTGTGTCAGGAATGTCTGGCTTATCACATCCATATTTAACATTCAGCTTCAAGTATCACATATACCTGGTAATTACAACTGTATAGCAGATTTGTTATCTAGGTGGACTATTATTCAGGACCCTGAGAAAAAATTACATATCAGATATCTCTGCACTCGCAGCCCAGCTGGCCACCTCTGCCACAAGAAGAATAGCCATGGCATTCAGACCTGCAACTCATGTATGTTCAGGGACTTTCTACGCTTCTTGGTGGCCGCTGGGCTGTGCCACCTTCAGGTCAGCCATCCTATCTTATTGATATTTATCGAATTTATGGCTCAAAATGGCTTTTTACAGTCCAATATTGACAACCATATGGCTGGTATTAGGTCACAATTTATTGTGTATGGTCTAAATAAAACCCCACTCTAGCATGAACAAATACAGTTGTTTCATAAATCTCTGAAGATTATCAGAGCTTTGCAACCAAGGCAGAACAAGTCCATTACAATTGATATCTTGCAGGATATTGTTCGGGCTACCACATCTTTGGAGTTTCCCATAGTGTTCAAAGCCTTATATTTACTTGCTTTTTATTCATTTCTGCGTATCTCAAAAATACCGCCACATACTGTAACCTCCTTTGACCCCTGTAGACAACTGGCAAGAGGAGATGTAATTTTTTCACAGGTAGGTGCCACTATTGTGGTAAAATGGTCGAAAACATACAAAATAGAAGAGACATTCATACTATTTCCATTCCCTTATTAGGGGATTCCCCCTTGTGCCCTTGCAAAGGTCTGCAGGCACTTCTTGATTCCACATCTGGACACACCAATTCTCCATTGTTCACTATCCCCAGGGCGCATGGTCTGGTACCTCTTACTGATTCAGTGGCTGGGAGACATCTCCATAAGGTTTTGCAAGTTTTGGGTCTGGTCCCACATATCAAATTCCATGATTTTAGACGATCTGGGGCCACCTGGGCTTTCCATCAGGGGGTTCCACTTCATCACACAATGCATCATGGGACTTGGCAATCAGATAGTGTATGGACGACATTGGACATATATACAGTCCACTCCTCAGGCTACTTTTCCTGTTGCTTCTGCCTTCCAACGTGCTTTACTCACTTAGGTTTGGCTGTTTGGTGGACAAGTTATCCAGTAAAACCTTTCTCTCGCATCTTTTACATGCATATTTTCTTCAACTGCTAATTTTTCCCCTATACCTACATACATACACATATAAATGTTAAATTTGCATCTGAATTTCTGACATGTCAAAATATATCATCTGGTCTAATTCAATCTTTGTTATTCGATTTGGTCATGGAGCACTTTGCAAATCCAATTTGTGTACTTGTATGAATTATGGTTAGGTTTACCCTTGGTTCATTGCCGGTTTACATTTGCAATCTAGTATAGCAATTGTTCTTTAAATTGCAAGGATAGGTGCTTCGGCTTATCTAATAGCTTTGTTATATGAGTTGACAATTGCAAATTGCAACTCACCTAACTTTACTGCAGATGCATATTTTAGTATAGGGTAATTATCATTTAGAAATATCATATGTAATTTTGCTAGCCTTGAAGTAAAGTAACAAGTAATTTTTGAACTATGTAATATGATTGAAAGAATCTAGTAGTGAATAAATATGTATATTAATCCCAATTACTTTGTTTTATTGCAAATGGTTGTTCTCCCTGAACCGAGATATTGCAAGCTAAAAGTTTGAAATTTTTATATATTCACTTGTGTCCTTTTTGACAGCCTTTTTCACATTCTCTCTTTAAATACTGATTTATTTAAATCATAAATAATATTAAATGGTAGATAATGACAGTAAACATCCCCCATTAGACACATACAGAAAAAATATAACACTCATGAAGATTAATAGCATCATAAGTACTTTTTCTATGCACTGGTTTAATATTATTATCTTCATTCATGACAAATTTTTATGTACTTGTCATTCGGGAAGTTTTCCTGTTTATAATAAAGTCTCTGCATAGTCCAATTATAAGCCATACAAACTAATGTGTTTTTTAGTTTTGACTTGAAAGTCATATAGTTGCTTTCAAGTTGAACATCTTGTTGTAGATTATTCCGTAGACACAACGTGCATGTTCACCATAATTCTTTGTTCTAGCTTTTAGAACCATTAGAAGAGACTGTTTATTTTTAGCGGCAGTCATATAAGATGGCATTGGAGTATTTGATGTCTACATTTATATACAGGTGTCTTATAGGCACCTCTGTGTGAGTTCCACTCCCATAAGTTGCAATACTAAAGGCATATCCCAATATGACCCTTGGTTATTTTTCTTCACCAAGAAATATCCATATTCCTTCAAATAATCCAGCCACTTTTACATTTTGTCTTAACTGAAGCCAAATTTTTGGTTTTGGTACACACAAAGTATGGAAAGGTGAATTTTCATCAAGCTTCAATCACCTATATTTTATAAGGAAATATTGAATATGGATTTTGGAATTTAGCACTATGATTTAGGATAAAATGTCAGGATTCAGTGTATAGATAAATTATTAGGAAAAAGATGTGAAAATAGCATATTTTGGATGGCTTAAGTACAAAGATTATGTGCACATGGGAGGATTTAATATTGTTTTCAATATGTGGACCAAAGAGGTGTTCCTTTTGAAGCATGTGGCTAATTAATTTTAATCATTGCTTGGATTGACAGACACTGTATTCATGTTTATTGGAAGTCAACACTTGTGACAGACACGGTAAATATTGGAGGACTTTTTTCTTTTGGCTTTCGTTAGTGAACATAATACATAGAATTTTTACAGAGACTAACTTGATTAAACAGAAAATTGCTTTGCATAAACATGCCCAAAGTGCTCTTAGTGACAGTGCTCCTGTTAGCCTCATAGGTTTACAGAAAAAAACAAAGTAACATTGAAGAATTCTTTGTTAAAAATGCATGGGAAAGACAAGGACAAATCAGACATTGTGGAAAAGGGTAGTGTGAAAAATGAGGATACAACATCAACACAAGTAGGTGGTGATATTATGGTAAAAAAATGTTGAAAGACATTAGTCAACTGAAAGGAGATGTAGAAGAAAATAAGATTGATATACTTGAGCTGAAAACATATGTTGAGTGTACACAAGCCAAATTCAGTGAGCTGTAGAGGGATGTGACTGTCACAAAGAAAGATAAATCAGCTACTGAACAGTTTGTGGTAAAAGAAAAAGTTTCTCAAAGCCAGATTAGGTCCTTGGGGCAAAAAGTTTTGGATAAGGAGACATATTCATGAAGAGAAAACCAGGGGGAGAACCTATATGAAACCAGTATGTGTGTTATAGAAGAATGGCTACAAATTCATAATGCAAAACAAAGAATAAAAATCGTCAGAATTCACAGGATTGGAAAACTGTCAAGCCATTCAGAGTCGAATAAAACAAAAAGTAGACCTATTTTGGGTCATTTCCACTACTTTCCCCATGTTCCCATGTTATGGAGATATTCAGAAAGAGAGTAGAGTTAAAGAAGTCTCAAGGAACTGCACTGGAGCATGAGCAAAGAGGACTCAATAGATCCAAACATTCCAGTGTGTACGGGCATCAACCAGGACTTCCCAACTAGTATCAGTAACACACGTAATTAGTTGAAACAAGTGTTGCAAGTTGCCAAGAAGTGTGACAAGGGTGCTTTTCTGAAAGTAGTCCAGTTATCCTTCAAGGGTTCTACATACTCTCTTCAAAAGTGCTACAATGTTCAGGAGTTGGATGTTCATTCCATTGGTACAGTGAAAAGGCCAACTGCAGTGCTTTTGCACAGACGTTTCAGCCCTTTCAGCAACTTCCACCCATGTTCATTCAGCCATAATGGAATACAATACCAGTGTGTTGAGCAATTTTATCAGCATCAAAAGGAAATTCATGCAAACAAAGGGCTTGGAGCTACAAAATTCTGCTTGCTGAAGATCCAGCAGATATGAAGCATATTGGTGACAGTGTAGATAGAAGCAACTGGAGTGACACAACTGCTATAGGAACTATAACGATAGGATCGATATGTAAGTTCCAGCAGCACAAGTTTTTATCCAAACTGTTATCGGATACTCGTGGAAAAGAGTTGATTGAGTGCAACCCTCACAACAGATTTTGGGGCAATGGAGCAACACTTAGAGGTAAAAAGGCTCGCAAGGACAAAGGGTAAAAACCATCTAGGACAGTGCCTAATGAATGTGAAGGAGAAACTTTAAATAAACTTTGTTTCCATATCTTTGCTGTAAGAGTCTGATACTGAAATAGTCTCTAAATGTACATTTAAGAGAATCAATTTTGTTAATTTTTAACACTATATCACTTCAGCAAAAAGTGATTTAATTAAGACTGCCTTATACAACTAGAATGTCTTCAAATTTAATTTGATTTATTAGATGGGTCTTTTTGCTTAGTGGTTGTTTTGTTGATATTACAGGTACAAGTTATGAGGTTTACAGCTTCAGTACTTCACGATACTAGGGAAAACAGGCTAAAGAGACATTAAATGTTGAATATTGGAAAAGAGTCTTTAAATACATATATACTTGAACTTCCATAAATATCAATCATCTGCAAAGTTTGCCTGATTTAGAAGTGATTCAACCCCCAATTCAAACAATTCAACATGATATTTTTCAATAAGAGAGTTGTGTTATGAACTTTCTAAATGAAAATTGAAAATTTTCACTATACCAGTGCCATTGTCTGGGCCTTACCTGGGGTAGCTCAAGATACATCACAATAAATACTAAATAGTAAATATTAAATAAAAACTTTTTTTTAATGAGGGAGACAATTTTCCTTTTTTTTTGTATTCAACTGAAATAAAAAGAGGATGAAGTTGGAAATTTATTAATCCTTGATTTGGAAGTGTATGGTAATACTCTTATCCTTATAGTATTGGATGGACCAAATAAAGACCAACCAAACTTTTATTCAAGTGTCAGAGATACTTTAATTGAAAAGGATAATGATCCTAATATTATTTGTGGGGACTGGAACATGGTTTTTGATTTCAGTATTGACACCCATAATTATCTCTGTGAAAATAACATAAATTCTAGAAAAAAAGGTCAAAGAATTAATGTGTGTTTTAGATTTAGTCGATACTTGGCGGTTCTCAAACCCCAGGACTAAAAATACACTTGGATTAGTGGTACAAAACCAGTTAAAATAGCCAGATTAGATTTTTTCCTTGTTTTCATGGACATCCACGCAAGAACAGGTAAAACATTTATGAGTTTGGTTACACAACTGATCATTCGTTTATTGGTGTTGAATTAATATTGAGGATACTTATAGAGGGAAGGGCTTTTGGATGTTTAACACCTCCTTACAGAAAGACAAAGCATATGTTGACATGGTGAAGGCCGAAAACAAGAAAACTGTTAGTCAATATAGTACAAGTAATAATGATACAGAGCCTGTTATAACAATATCAAATCCGCTACTATTTGAGATGATAAAATTAAACATAAGAGGTGTTACAATTCCATATTGCTCTAAGCTGAAGAAAAAAAAGGAATATTTTTGAACATGAATTAGAACATAAAATAAGGGACTTAGAGGATTCTGTCACAGCAAAATAAAATTTAAAAAGACACTGTATTTGAGATCCAAAAATGCAAAGAAGACTTTATAGAAATTCGACAAATAGCATTGCAAGGGATAATTTTGCATTCAAAAACTAACTTATACGAGCTAAATGAGAAGCCAATTAAATTTTTTTGTAATCTTGAAAAAAAAACTTATGTAAACAAGACTATTTGTAAAGTAAACACTGGTCAAAATACTTTGAACCAAGGTCAATATTAAAAGAACTTAAAAGATTCTATATGAACTTATATAAATCTAGTAGACCAACCACGGCAAATACAGAAAATCAGCTTTTGAATGCAAACATGAAAGCCTTAGATGAAACAGACTAACATATATGTGAAGGTTTAATAACAAAAGTTGAAGTTAAGACAGCTTTGAAGGCTATGGCCAATTGTAAAACCCCTGGGTCTGATGGTTATCCTGCTGAATTTCATAAATTCTTTTGAAATGATATTGGTGAATATCTACTGAAAAGCTTGAAGGAATCTTTTCAAGTGGTGGAACTGTCATAGACACAAAAACAGGGAATCATTACTTTCCTTCCAAAAGGAGATAAACCACGTGAGTTTATAAAAAAATGGTCGCCAATCTCATTAATAAATGTAGACTGTAAACTTTTATCTGGAGTGTTGGCACATAGATTCAAAAGGTACTGTCTAAAATTATAGGAAATGAACAAAAAGGATTTTTAAAACAACGTTATATCGGTAAAAATATAAGAACTGTCTATGATTTGATGGAGCATCTGGAAGCTAAAAATCAAGATGGTATGCTTTGAACAATATCTTTAAATCTTATGGTTTTGGACCACAATTTATTCAATGGTTTAATGTCTTGTACAAAAATGCATGCAGCTGTCTTATTAATAATGGAAATTTTTCCGAGTTCTTCAAACTTGGAAGGTCATGTAGACAGGGAGATCCTGTAAGTCCCTATTTATTTATTTTAGCAATTGAACCTTTAGCATTAGAAATTACAACCAATAAAAATATAAAAGGTATTAAGTGTGATAAAGAAATAATAAGAATTGGGCTGTATGTGGACGACACATTTCTTATAATAGATGGCTCTGAATCATCATTGAGGGAGAGTGTACAGGTGTTGGATGGTTTCCATGCTTGCTCTGGGTGAAAGATCAATTTAGACAAGACCCAGGATATGTGGTTAGGTAAATTAAAATGACAAACATATTAAATCTGTGGTAATTTAAATCTGAACTGCGTTAAGAATTTCAAGCTGTTGGGGGTTAATTTTAGCATGAATCTTGAAGAAATTGTTGAGTCCAATTTTTTAACAAAAATTTTAGACATAGAAAAATTATTCAATTTGTATAAAAGATTTAATTTGTCTATTATTGGTAAAGTTACTGTAATTAAAACACTGTCACTCCCTAAGCTTGTATATCTTTTAACAGTTTTGCCAAATCCAGACCAGAAAACAGAATTGACCAAATGGTTTCAAATTTCTTATGGGTGGTGAGGTAAGAATAGCCAGATCATTCTTGGAAAAAGATATTAGTGAAGGAGGGTTGAAGCACACAAATGTTTCGCTGTTTAATTGTGCATTGAAGCTAACATGGGTTAAGAGACTAATACAAACTAAAGGAGATTGGCAAACAATATTTGGATCAAACCTTATTATATCAACTAAAAATCTTGTTTTGAACTGGACATTGAGTCTTTCAAAAATGACAAAAAAATATTTCGAACAATTTTTGGAAAGATGTTATTGGTGCTTGGATAGATTATATCCCAAGGAAATGGAAAGATTGTTTACAAGTAAGACTAGAAAGAAGCTACATAAAGCAAGATCTTTTAGAAACACTTTTAAAAATGGGTAAAGTCTGTAGAAAATCTTATGCAAATATGTTAAGTAAAAAATGTACGCACAGATCACATGAAATAAAATGGCTTCATGTTCTACAGGATCATGTAACTCAGTTACCATGGCCTAGTTACTACTCAGTAAACTTTCAGTGCACTGTTGACAGCAGAATGAGAGCTTTTTAATTAAAATTCTCTCAAGAATTCTTCCAACCATCAAATATTTAAAAATATGTAATATTACTGATAATGAATCTTGCTATTTTTGGCAGTCAAGTGTTGAACCCATTGAATGCCTTTTTTTACTTTTGTCCTGTTGTCCAGGACTTATGGTCAAAGTTAGCACAGAAAATGACACCACATTTAAATATAACCCCTCAACTTAAACCACACAATGTTCTGTTGGGATGCCCTGACTGTAACAATAAAATGTGTCTAAATCATATATTTAATATTGTGAAACGATATATCTATTCCCCTAAATTTATTGAAAGAGTACTATACATAGAGTACTATACTGTATTGAAAAAGAACTAGTGAAGATGTATGGTAAGAATGAAGGAATGTGCAAAAACAAATGGCAAGCTGTTGAATCTTTGTTAGTTGATTAATTTTAGTTGACTAATTTTAAGTACTTTATTACCCTATGTTTTTTATGGTGCAGCTGTGTTTCCATCAAAAAATCTACAAAAAAGTTTATTCTCTATGCTCTTAAAGTGTTTGTTGTAAAACCAAAATGGCAAATTGAATTATTTTTAATTTATTTGTAGTATTATTAATATTATTTTTAAGTGTATTTTTCCTAAAAAAATTTCTTAAAAGTAAATTGCCATGTCACACACTGTGCTGTGCAAATCATTGTAAGGTGGGTAGTTGGGGGTTGCAACCTCTTTCCTCTGGCTGTCCTACCTGAATATTTTAAAAGGGGGAATAAACTATCAAAAAAACTGGAGCCAAATGACAGAATTACTGATATCTTACATTTAAAACATTGTGACATTGAATGTGTGACAATTTTATGTAACTTGTTTGTAACAAAAGTAAGGGACACCCAAATCACTGGTATTATTTCAAATTGCAAGACATAAACTCAGACTAATTTTCTGGACTGCTGGAGAATGTCTAAGAGTTACAAATCCATTATAGCTAGATTTCCACAAGAAAATGTATCTGTGGTGTTTGGATATATGTGTGTATTTGTCCTCTACTATATTATTCTCCAGGGTATTGTTCAACCACTGTGTGTTCAGTCCTCAGAAAAAACCCTTGGACTGCTTGTTTTATTTGTATTTAATCATGTCCTATTTGGTTACAATCCAATTGTAAATCTGTTTTTGAATTATTATGTACATCTTTTAACTAAGAAAGCTGTTAAATAACTAGAACTACACTAAACATACTTACTATTCCACCAACAGCAGAAAATAGATTGCTTTCACAGACCTGTTCCCCGTCTACAATTTTACAGGTTGTTTCACTTGGTGGGGCCTGAGTACCATATTCAAACTCACTTGCACATTTAACTTGAAAGCACAACTTGTTTATCCTGAATTTTGAAAGGGTAGAATTTCCTGAAAACAAAATATATGGTATAGAGTACTTTCCACATTTAAGCATTAAGCAGGGATTCTTAACAAACCACACTTTTGATTACCACAGTGATATTAATTACAGTAATATTTGTTTATTTGGGGTTTTACGTCGCTTTCAACACTGTACAGGTCATATCACGACGGGTAGTTGGAAGGGCAGAGGAAACCAGTACATATAGTTCGCTAGGGTTCTGTACTGTAAACTGCCGACCAACGGCAAGCAACTACCAGCTTTCCCACTTACGGCCATGACGGGGATCGAACCCCGGCCGCAGAGGTGGGAGGCGAGAGTGTTACCACTCTGCCACCGTGGCCCCCTATTACAGTAATATGTAACATGTGTATCTTAATACGGTGAAAATAATTTGTCTTGGTAAGTGATGAACTATTTCTGTTAATGTTTCATACTTTTTTGAAATTTTGATAGCTAATTTTTAGTTTCAACACAATGTATTATATCTGCATTAGTAATCATGTTTATGGATTTTGTGGAATCCCATGCCTTATTATTACCTTCAATAAGAAATGACCCATTAGAGTTCACAGTTCCTTTGAAAGACTTATTGGTGATAGTCATATCTGACGAGGTAATACTGAAGTAATCATCCTTCTTAAGAGTCACCTTTGTACCAGATGACCCACACTGTGCTGAGCCTGTAAAGTAAAATAATAACCATTTCATTGACTGGATATTTGTTTATCTTTAAAGTCCATTTATATCAGTTTTTACAATATTACTGGTGAATGAAGCCAGTGCTTTTCAACAGCACCAGCAATCATAAAGAATGAATTGCCATTGTTCCTCCATTGTCCACATTAAATAAGACCTATGATACATATTAGTTGGCTATTGTGCTGAATTATGTTCATGTATAAATGTGCCATTTTATTATGTTTCTGTACAAATATACATAAATTGTGCTATGAAATCTAGTTTTGGACCAATATCACACACAAACAAAATTCTATTGTGTTTGGATGAAAACAGCAAAAAAAAAACCAGCTGAAGTCCTATTTTCTAACCAATGTTCTGGGTATAAAGAGTATCTAAAACCTTGTAGCTTCAGACGATGTAGGGTTTTAATTTGGTAAACTTGTTAAGAAGATTTGTGGAGGGTGCTATGCTCAGATATGTGATCTTAGACAAGTCACATGATGCTATAAAAAGTACTCATATATTTTGTGTTGATGTCATAATGTTACAGTGTTATGTTGTTTGAATAACATTGTCATATTTTTAAACTATGTGTCTCTATTTCCAACCTTTATAAAGTAGCAAAAGTGAGCTGATAAAGATCGTCTAAAGCAATTCCAGTCACAGGTAGTTTTTGAGTTGGCGTACCGGAGATGGTCTGTTTCAATCTCACATTAGTTGCAATTTGTTCCATTCCAATATTGTGGAACAAAACTACTCCTGCCTATTACCTTTTTTAAATGGATTGAGGAAACTGATTCTAATTACTAATATGACTTTTATGACACTAAATCTCCAAAAAGAATCTAATGCACAACAACCAAGAAGTAAGTCCAAAATATTAATAGTCCAGAGAAGTTAGTGGGGAGGTCAGGGATTATCAGAAAATATGATGAACCTAGGATGAATGGGCTTTTTTGAAGAGATAAACTTTCAGTTTCTTCCTAATAGCTTGTGAGCATCGTACGCAAAACAAAAGTCAAATTGCTTTGTTGACTTCTGTACAAATATTTATAAACAGTGGCACCACATGAACTTTACACTCCATCTGGCTACTACTTTAATGATAAAAAATTTAGTCTGGGATTCAAGAAACCGATCTGTAGGATGTTATCTACCATTGTAGTTGTTTTGAACACTGACTGTAGTTGAACAGGCAACCAGTGCCAACTCTTAAGTACCAGAGGTTTGTGAGAATATCTGGTTGCATTAGTGACAATTATATCTAAGTTGTTTTGGACACTTTGGAGCTTCCTAACATAAAAACCTGAAAGTCCTGAACACTAAATTACAACAGTCAAGCCGGCTGCTCACAAGAACATTTACAGCTTTCATAGCCACTTCCAGTCTAAGATACTGTCTTAGCCTCCTAAGATCCCTCAATTGAGCAAAAACAGGCGTTACAGAACTCGTGGTTTAAAAAAGAGAAGTCAAAATCACTATATGGATTAAGAAAATTGATTGGCAAGAAGAACTTTTCATGATGTAACTTAAAACCAAAAATGAAATACTTGGTTTTATCAGGATTAAGATTACGATTCAACTTACTTTCCGCTGACATAAGTAACATAATGTAATTTTTATTGTAGGTTCTTGTTACCATGTGCTGAATCCTATCATCTCTGAGATTGGCTAATGAGGCCTGACCTTTGGGTTAGCAAGTAAATTGGTCACTTTAAATTTGGAAGGTGACCTGTGAACATTAAAATTTTTCTCCCACCCCTTGGGTTCCCCTCTTACTTGTCAATATTATGCTGACTGTCAGATTTTTCAGTTACAGATGCTGCCTGGTTATAGGGGGTCTACTGATGTGCTCGCCTGTGCAAGTCTTCCACTGGTGCCTGCCAATTGTCCTCTACCGATCTGGTGGGTTTGAGCCTCCTGATATGTTCCTGCCCAGATGTGGATGGGTTCCTGTCTCAGCTCGCCAGCTTTTCTGGTTGGCTTGTAGATGTCAGATGTTTGCCAGTTGCCTCTTTACCAGCTGTCAGATGTCGTCTTCCAGGTGGCTCTCCAGCTTGTCTAGTTGGTCAGTGCCTGGCTGTTGTTAATGTTGTTGTGTCTTCAACCTGGATGTGCTCACTATTGTCAACTTTAAACTAGATTGTTATGATGGAATTTCAGTGCCTTCATGTTGCATTATGCCTGATAAGCTGTGCTTAATACTTCACTTGGTGCTGTTATGTGCCCCTGAGGTTCTGGTAGCAGGGAACCGGTTGATTATCAGGGGAGTGCCTGCTTGTATATATATTTATTTTTCTATACTAGTACAGGTACAATAGTAAACAATACAAATTGAAGGGTAAAAATAAAAAAAATAAGCAGTAATAATAACAATAACTATACAACTGATTTTTCTTGTTATGAATTCTTTTGTTTGTCCAAGGAAGAAACACAAATACTACATCACTATGATCTATAAGAAAGGGCTTAAATTAATGTTTCTGTTAACATGAACCAGAGTCAAAAGGTTTACTGAAAACTGCCCAATTCTTTCTGAACTCTTCCTCTTTGCCTGTATTGATGCTCAATAAAAGTTGTTCTTGATAACATGCCTTTAATTTCAGAATGAACTCATTAACACTTGGGGTTTTCAATTTCACAGCACATACAAAAATGTAGTATTTTGTTGTCAAAATTATATAGTTGATAGGAAGGGAATGATTGTCGTTTTTTAGATGATCTAGGATGATTTCAAGTAGTGCTTGACTCAAATGCTTATTTATTACCCATCCCAACCAGTTATTCAGATCTGCCCATAGTTGTTTTGCTACTTCACATGTCGTAAATAAATGGGTTATAGTTTCAGTGTCTGTGTTGCATATCTGGCAAGCATTTTCTTTATACCTGCCAATCTGGTATAGCAGTTTATTTGTTCCCAATATCTGATATAATAATTTGTACTGGAACCAAATTAGTTTATTATCCAATATAGTATTAAAACATAAAAAGAATATTCTCTTCCAAGTTACATTGTCTATTGTTATGCTTAGGTCATGATTCCATTGGTATATATAATTGTTATCGCAGTTCCTATTGTTTAAAATATTATATATGTTTTTACAGCCCTTTTTTGCTTTACTAAGAAAGATAAATGATTGGGAATACACAGTCTTTCAAGCCATTTATTATCATGATCCAATTCTCCTAAATTTTTTTAACAGCATCTCTTACTTCAAAATAATCAAGAAAAATTTTTATTTTGAAGTTATACGTGTTTTTAATCTCATGCTTAGATAATACTTTTCCAGTGTTATTGCTAATCGAATCCCCAACTAAGGTAATTCCATTTTTATACCATGTAGAGGAGATAAAGTGTCCTGTGGTGTTATTGGTGGGGTATTGTAGATTAAGTTCAATGTTTCAAAAGCTTCATTCCAAATTTTTTTTTTGCTTTAGATACTAATGTATATACCCCCTGGGGCCCATATTCATTGATTTTGAAATAATGTAGCGCATTGTGTATTTTGAGACAGCACTAGCTCTTTAATCCAAGTGGACTTCATGGCTTTTACAAAAAAATCTAAGTTAATCATCTTAAGTCCTCCTTTTTGATAGCTTTGTGTTAATACATTTTACCCTGTCAGGTTTATCACCCCACAGAAAGGCATAAAATTTACTCTCAAGTTGCTTTATGTATTCCACCCTCCCCCACGGGACAAGCCATTATTATAAGGCTCAATTTTGAGATTGCTAGATTCTTAATAACAGTTATCTTACCAATGGGAGTCAAGCATCTCTTGTTCCACCCAGTCAATAGTTTGTCAATCTTACTTGAATAATTGTGTGATTTTATATTCTTCTGACCCTACTTTCACACCCTTGATGTTGCTATTGTTATGTATTAAAAAAAATAGAATCTGTGCATATATTAAAAACAGGTATGGTGCAATCAGATCTCCGTGTTTACATCCTCTCACGATATTTATGAATTCTGACAGTAAACCTGCTTGGAGTACTGTTGCCTTTATATTACTATTAAAAAGTTTAATCCACTTGATAAAATCTGGACCAAAACCAAGACTGCTGTGTACTTCATATAGGAATTTCCAAGAGATTGAGTCAAAGGCCTTTTCGAAATCTATAAGCATTAATAACCCATCAATGCCCCTTTGTTCTGTGTAATTCATTAAATCATAAATTAGTCGTGTTCCCTCACCTATAAAACATCCCTCGATAAAGCCTGTTTGTGCTTTATCAATTAATTTTGGAAGTAAAGGTTTCAATCTTGCTGCAATACTTGAGGATGCTATTTTGTACAAACACTTGATAGTGATATGGGTATCCTGTTCTTTAAGAAATTGTGTTGTTTGTTACCTTTAGGGAGACAACTAATAATTGTCTTAGACTTAATGGTAGGGTCCCTTTTGAGAAGGAAAAATTGAATGCACTTAAAACAAAATACTTTAGTTTTGCCCAAAACATCTTGTAGAATTGAGCCGGAAAACTGTCAATACCTGGTGTTTTATTGTGCTTCATTCCCTTTAAAGCAGCACCAATTTCTGCAATATTTAATCCGTTGTCCGGAGTTAGTTTATTTTGTTGGCAATTTAAGATATTCCAATCACAGTCCTTTAAATTGTTTCCTTTATTTTCATACAATTGTGCATAGAAAATTCTTATTTGATCTAGTATTTATTTTTGATTTGTAAATACTGTATTATCATTAAGCGTAATCTTGTTAAAGGTTTTTTCAATAAATTTAAATTTTTCTACTTTACAGAATTCTCTTGTTGGTTTTTTATAAAGGGAAAGATTTTGGACTCTTGATCTTATCATTTGACCATGCATTTGCAATTCACGTAAATGTTTGAGTTCTTCTTGCTTCAGTCTTAAAGTTTCTGTATTACAGGTAGATTCAGTTTTTTCTAGTTGTTCTATTTCTACCATTATTACAGGTAGATTGTGACTTCACTGTTCCTTTATTATCTTTATACTTGTAAGTTTTACTCCTTGGAATTGTTTTAACATTACTCCAGGGTCAAAGTTCTTGATTGCTTTAGGTTAACCCACCTTTGACTTTAACTTGTGACCTCTGGGGTACTTGTTTTCATCCACTCACTCGGGTCAATGTTTTGACCTGCTGTTACATGTTATCTTTGAGTATCCACTTGGGTCAATGGGAATTATTATGTTCGATTCTATAATGTCACCTTCTATCAAAGTTATGTATGTTTTAGTATGTCCTCATTTAATATGCTTGCTTTATAATGTCTTTACAATAATTTTAGTAGAAACATTTATTATTGTATAATAAAATATATAATCCAATTGCTTGTTTATTCGGGAGACAGGGACAGAAAAATGATATCAAATGGGAAACCAGCAGAATTTTTTCACAGTAGAGCACACTTCTCCTCTACACTGAACAGAGGTGCTGCAAATTAGTTTCTTGCTAATTGGTTGATATTCTGCAAACTGCAGGTCATTAAGCAACATTATGGACTCTACTTAGCAATTGATATTTCTTCAACGATATAACCAAGATGACAGAGCTTCAAAAACAGTACAAATGACGCGGAGCTTTTTTCACCAAGTCACTAAGGTTGGATCAAAAGTATTGAGTGTTTTACATCCTCCACCAAATGTTGGTAATAGAAATGTAGTGTTCTAAATTAAAAGTAGCAATCACCTTAACAGGACAAACTTTATTTGAAATCTTTTGAAACACAATAAAATATCAATCTAATGTTTCAGAAACAGTTAGAAAAAATTGGAACACACTACATTTATTTATTATTATTTTTGGAGTAATCTTAACCACAAGCACCAAATCATTGAAAATGGGACTTTTGAATGTTTGCTATTTTATTATATCCAGAGTACAGTTCAGATCTTTCCCAAATATAGCCAAAATGAGTAAAAATAAGTAGCCAAAAATGAGGCCTAAAATACACTTAAATTATCACATCAACACAAGCTAACTAATTCCTCTGTCATACCAAGATCTGTATGTGTTCAGGATGACAAGGCATATGGTAAATTTTTCAGAATAGTCTTGCTCCCTTGACTGATTTGCAGGTCGATGACGATCCTTTAATTTTTCCTCGTAATTTTTATACCAAATCATCTTCTGATAATCTTTATAAGGTCAAACCGAGATCAAACAAGACAGTGTACTTATATGTGAACCTGAAGAGAAATTGTGTATTCACCAGGACAAGTATCTCACTGAAACAGACCAAACACAATCCAATGATGATGTTTCAGGTTGTACCAATTCGTTCAACAATTAACAGTGTGTACATATCAGGTTGGGCTCAAACTTTGGAGCTATCTCCCTTGCCTCAACCCAAAGTGTATACTGGTCCAAATACTGATATATCTCCTGTTTCTGCACCATTTATATTGCATAAACTTTTATGAGATTTCTGGCTTTAAAAATTACTTTGGAATGCGGATTCCAGTTCCTACCAACCTCAATATGAATAATTGGAGGCGACTATATGAATGGTTAATTAGTGGACATACTAAAATTTGGATTTCTGCTAGATTTTGTCATATCATCATCTCTTTTATCTACTGAATTTAACCATAAATCTGCAATTGATTATAAAACATGTCAGTCACCATTTACAAGAAGAATTAAACCATGCAGCTATTCTGGAACCTTTTAAACAGAAGCCCATTGACTTACATGTTAGTCCTTTTACAAGCATAAATAAGGCTGACTCTCAATGGCGACTCACTATAGTTGTTCTTAGGTGGTCACCTAATGTCAATTCAGATATATGTGTTGATAGTAAATTTACATTAAATAGTCCTCGAGTTGATGATATTGTTACTAAGGTCCTGCAGTTGGAACCTGGTTCCCTAATTTATATGACTGACATTAGCTGTGCTTTTTGCCAGTCGAAAGTGGCTCCTCAAGATATTGACTTGTTTGGCCTTAAACTGGGTGACTATTACATCAATCAGTTAGTCCCATTTGGATTCAGGGATCTTATTTCTAAAGAAAGGATACTGATAGTATTCAATTTATTACTCCTTTATCAGATTTTTATTCTTTTCAGTTTTTATGTAAACAAGGCCAAAAGGTGTTTGGTCCCCTAGTGCGAGCGCAAAGCCATCAGAGACACGAGTAGTGCACTAGAATTTACAAAAGTCTCATGACACAAAGAAATTCCAACTTAGATACATCCCACAGCTGGTCCAGAACTGACACGGTCACCCATCCAAGTACTAACATAGCCCATTGCCGCTTACCTTCAGTGAGCAGAGAAATAGTCATCACTCTGTCCCACATTTCATGAAAGTACGATGCCAGAAGGACATATGTCTGGGAAAAAGCCAAAAGGACATGTGTCCTTTTAGCTATTGGGGAGCAAGAGAGGCATATGTAGGATGCACAGGTTTTGTTAATTTCATCAAAGTCCGGAGACAAAAGAAAAAGTGATCTGTAGAAGAATTAGCTCTAGCGATGCTCGAGCTTAAAAACTAGTTCCTTCTTACACATCAGTTGTATGTTTAGGCATTCTTATCAACACATAAAGTAGGGCCATGTTCATACCCCTGAAATCCATATCATCTATGTGATGATTGGCATAGTAAACATTTTTTCAAAACGCCAGCTCCAGTCCCTCCTTAGTTTTTTGCTATACATATCTGAATGTGTGAAGCCTGCTAGATCCTTTTTGAATCGCATGCTTCAGCTTTAAAGGGACAATGTGCAGAAAAATATTATCTTCCTTGCTGAGAAATTTTCTTTAAGGATCTAAACTGGTTTTCTATATTTTGGAAACAATTTAATTATGTGGTTTTCCATAATGTGAGACTTGTAAAGGCTGACCTGACTAGTAGGACTTGGTGGAGTTTATGGAAATCAGCTGTGTTTAACTTGATCTGGTATTTTTGGTTCATTGTTCTTTGATTATTGACCTTCATCTGAAATTAAGGTCATCGGAAGGCGAGACCTCCCCATTTCTTTTTAGATTACTGGTTTCACATGTCTGGGGGTCCCAGTAAAGAGCTGGTTTAAAATTAGTGAAATTATTGTCTTGAAATCTTAACTTTGCATTCTGGCTATTTTCAAATCCTCATTGGTTTCGATATCAGTGACCTTCCTTTGAACCTTAGGTCACTTGGTGTTATGGAATATGTATAACATCACCCTGGGTCTAATATATTTAGGTTTATTTGTACAGTTTCATTTATTTTTCAGTATAGATTAACATGGATGATATAAACACATTTATTGATCATGAAGCATTAACCATTGGACGCCCTCGATCAACATCAATATGATTTAATTACGTGATATGTTTTATTTTTGAAATTGTAAGATATATTTAAATGTAATCAATACGTTATCCCTTAGAAAAATAAAAATTATTTTTACTTACACAATCCCATAAAAGTGAATAAGAAAGACCACACACAGTAAAACGACATCTTTGTAACTGTATATCTGCACTGTGTCTGTTTTGTAAGAAGAGCAGTGATTTGTACAATATGCCAAGAATACAGTATGCTCGTCTGGTAAATGTCTTTTTCCACTTACTAGTGTCTGTATTTTTACTTCTTTTTACAGCATATGTTACACGCAGAGATACATTTATTTTTTTTTTGTTATGCATTGTTTGTGTGTCGTAAAAATTGTAAATGACATTAGACAATAGAAAAGTTAAAGGGTAATTATTTCTTTTTGACGCAAGATTGTTTAATTGAACTTACAGAACTGTTTCTTCATGCTGTGATTTTTGAAATACTGAAAATTTAGAATTAAGTTATTTAAATAGTTCTGTTCATATCAGAACAGGCCCATAAAATTAAATGTGTTTTCTTGAGCTGAAGTTTGAATTCCTTTATAAAGAGGTAAAATTATGAAAACAGTTAAAACATGTATTTCAAAATATGCAAAAGTTTAATAGTCTGAAAACTGTTTTCTGTTAAGTGTTTTCTGCAAACTCTAGGCTGCATACCGCAAACCGCAAACTAGTACAAAAATTCATATACATAGTGTGAAATCTCACGGAAAAAAACTATAATATTTGTTCACAATAAGTTAAAGCGGCTGTCCATGATTAGAGATAGTTCTAATGTTAATGAAGTACTGTCTGAAGTGTTGTGATATGATCTGTATTGTTTATAAGGTACTGTTTATAGCTAAGTTTCATTTCAAAGAGCTATTGTAATTCCACCACACTTAATAGTTCGAGAGGCTTGTATCACCAGTTCTAAAAGAATGAGAAAACTGTGTGTATAGCCAAAAAAGCTCAAAACAGAAAACTTCTATGGAGATAAGCTTAACTTTTCCATCTTTCGGGAAAATATATTCCCTTTTTCAGCGTGTTGATAAAAGCCCTTAATCAACGTAAACTGGAAGGTAGTTATAACAATTTTGAAAAGAGGCCCACAGATGCATATGAAAAATTTTAGTCAATGCAAATATATTGGCTCTGATCAAGGAATTAGTCATATTGTATCCCTTCTTATAACAAAGACAGTACACTTTGTAGGTTTTCATTCCAATATAAGGAAAACAAGCTTTCCTTCTTACTATGTTCTGACTGCATATTATAAAAACAAGCTTCTCTAAAGACTTCCCAGGGTCCACATTCACGAAAGATCTTATCTTACTCTTAGTCTTAAATCTAAGACATTTGTCATAACTTTGGACAAAAACTTTTAATAACATTTGTCTTAGTCTTGCAGCAATTCGTAAAGGTTTTAGTCTTATCTTAGACTTATATTTGGTCATAGCTCTTAGACTGGGTGGCAGTTGCCTTAAATATTCAAAACCAGTCCTAAATATGCCAGCCATGTCATATTTTCCTACTTCAGAAATTCAAATATCTTTAATTAGATTCAAACTATTTACCAAATCTCTGTAAAGTATTTTTATGTATTAAAGTGGTTAAGAGGCACTTAACTGCAAAACTTATTCCTTCATGATCCATTTATTATCAGTAAGTCGACAAGTTTTACAGTGCGCATCATATTTACAGAGAAACACTATCATAATTTACAATGTACATAACAAATATTCAATACTTTTCCATTAATAATTAACTGGAACAAATATCTTAGATTTACGACTGGGTTAAGCATAAAATAAGATTAAGAACTTTCATGAATACAGCCCCAGGATTGTAATGACTCATGGGATTATGGCACGACTAGTAATCCACATTTCATAAAATTCATTCTGGATTGTCGTTAGTTTTATACCATTAGTGATCTAATACCTATTGCCTCATTCCTAACTACCTTTTATATAATTTAGGGCACTTTAAAACGGTTGATAAGTAAATAATTAGTCATGGAATTTAAGAAAATTAATTAATTACTTCAAAGACAGTAAGTGGGAAAGAAATTTACAAAACTTATTACACAGAACTCACAGGAAAAACTGGCATGCAGTTCTTATTGTTTATTGTCAAAATAGATTTAATCAATTATCTTGGTTGTCATTTCCCCAAGTTTGACATGGGCAGGTGGTGGTGGCAGTGGTGGGATTCATCACTCTTTGAATTATACCAACTTTAGGGCCCGTACTCACTAACATTCTTATTCTTAGAATAAGAATTTTTCTTAGAATTAGAAAATTTTCTTATCTAAGAATTTTCTTATTCTTAGAACAAAATTGTAGTCACAAAGCAATTCTTACTTAAGAATTATTCTAAGAATAAGAATTTTCTTAGTTAAAAATAGTAAACAGGGTGCATTATAAAACCTGAATCGGAATTGGAATCGGAATTTTTTTCCGGAATAGCACCTCCATGCTGATTGGCTCTTAAAAGTATGGGGGCGGCCTTATGTCCTACACACCTTTGATAAAACCCCTGAGTATAGCAGCCTATTTTCCTAATGTAATTAGGAAATTTAGTGTTTTTCATTATTCCATCTCATTTGTGAATACCAAATATATGTTATAAATTAAAAATTTTTATAATAACCCTTACTTTTAAATGCAGTCACTCCTTTAAAGGTGAAATATTGTAATTATATCCACTGTAATGTATATTGGAATTTTTTCCGGAATAGCACCTCTTACCGTACCTCCATGCTGATTGGCACTTGGAAGTATGGGGGTGGGGTTTAAATCCTTCACACCTTTCATAAACCCTGAGCATAGCAGCCTATTTTAGGGTAATGTTATTAGGAATTTTAGAGTTTAACATTATTCCATCTCATTTGAGAATATCAAATACTAGTATATGTCATAATTGATAAAGTTTTTACAATAATCCCTATTTTCAAATGTAGTGACTCCTTTAAAGGTGAAATATTGTAATGATATCCATGTCTACAGACAAATCACGTTTTTTATGGTCCAAAAGATGGATTCTGTCATTTTATTGTGAATGGTCCATTAAGTAGCACACAATTACCTAAACTTGAGAAGTTTCTTCACATTTTCGTAAAGTAACATGTTTTAATGAATGGAAATGAATGATTGCAGATAGTTAACACATTTTAGAGCACTTTATGGCAATATTTTAGTGTTATAAAAGCTGCATGTGTCATTTTTTAAATTAAACAATCTGTCGGCGAGTTGACTTGTCGGTGACTTGCTGGGCCTTTATTCACGAAAGGTCTTAGCCAGGGCTTAGGCTTAAAGTTGAGACTTTTGTCTCAAGTTTCTGCCCCAAAGACTTTTGACTTAGGCTTAGTGGTATTCACAAAGAATTTAAGACTGGTCTTAGGCTTAGCCAAGGGCTCAACTTTAAGACTGGTTAGTAGTGGGCTTAAATATTTTGTAAAGAGGACTTAAATATGGCTGCCATAAACTTTTCTCCACTTCAAAATTTGAAATGGCTGTAAATAAAGTATAATTATACAGAACATCTCACTAAAGCACTCTTTGGAAGTTTATATCTGGTAACAAGGTTTTCCATTTCAAAACAGTACTTTTCCTTAGATAAAATGCATTAAATGAAGGACATATATCACCAATAGTATAGTTTGAATAGAAAAGAAAGGTCACATGACACAGAAAACATGGACTTAGCTAAGTCACCCTTTGTGAATACAGTTTTAAGACAAATGCGGGTCCACATCTAGGTGTGGACAAGTTCATTCCTTCAAACCCTATCCAAGCATCAGCAAGCACACTTGTCCCAGTTCTTCTTCCCTCTCATTGGTCACACTTGAGTGCTTTACAATCCTTCACTTGCCATTGCCATTCAAACTTCAGCTGGCAGTGGGGTCACCTTGAATTTATTTAGATTTATTTGTTGTTTTACGTCGCGTTCAACAGCCAGGGTCATATTGCGACGGGTAGTTTACAGGTGCAGGAAACCAGTGCATACTGCACTGTAAACCAGCCCGAGATTCGAACCGGCAGCCTCAGAGGTTGGAGGCAAGAACTCTAACCATTACACCACCGAGCCCCCTAGGTCACATTGAAAACAGCAGACATCTTGTCTTCTAGTCAAACTGGACTGTGGTTTTATATTACCATTTTATTCTTTGTTTTTATATGATACTTTTACATATATCTTTTGGTTTTTTATATTGATTTGTGTATTTGATGTACCGTTAACACACATATCTCTTTGCACAAACTTAGATTCTATATGTAATGATGTTCCATTAGCGCACATAGAGTATTTTTCTTTCTATATGTATTGATTTACCGTTAGCCCATATAGGAACTTTGTTTATGTTCAAGGTGGTTATAGTACAGAGTGAGTAGTATGTAGTGGGTTTGCTTGTGGGTGTATTTAGCCAGCTATACTCAGCTTTTATCAGTATGTTGGAGAGCACTTCTTACAACTTGCGTTCTAGCAAAGCAGATCCCATCCAACTTCCCATTCAACTACAGTTGAATAATGATACTGAGTTCCTGTCACATGTGTGCATGAAATCAATGTCAATATATATACATTCAACTGGATGTGTGGTACTAAATGTTGTTGATGTAAACTGTAATCTTGTGGATATGTATTTCTCAGAATATGTTGACATACTGTGTGAAACTTGTCCACTTACTGTTGACACCTGGATCAGAAAGGGATAAGATTTGCAGTTGAGAACCTTCTAACCACTTAAAAACATACAAAAACTACTTTAGAGAGGTGCGTAAGTATTTTAAACTTAATTCTAGCTATTTGAAATTTTGAAGTGGGGAAAATATACATGGCGGCCATATTTAAAACTAGTCAACAAGATAGCATAAATCATTCACTTCAGTTTTTAACTGCAAATGTAAACCTGTTTTAACTGCAAATGTAAAAAAACTCATGATCAGAAAAAAAACAAATACTGAATTTTTCTGGTCATAGAAAAATGTCTATTTGCATGCAATTGATATAAAAACATTAAATATATCACCTTTTTCTTAACTTAAGTAAGGTCTTGATCATTCTTAGATTTGAACATCATTCTTAGAAAAGATTCTAAGAATAAGAAAAAATTCTAAGAATAACAATTTAGTGAATACCAAAAAGAAAAATTCTAAGAAAATTCTTATTCTAAGTATAAGAATGTTAGTGAATACGGGCCCAGATGTCTATAAATCAACAGAGACAACCATGAAACTATAAACTGATCAAGCCAGCCTATCTAGAATGTTTACTTATCTTTACTATTTGCGAACCACCGAACAGCAGAGCATTGAATCTTATCAAAATTAATTAATATTAGGTGTATGCTTGGTTAGTTTTTCTTGAAGATACAACTTTAGTATAAGTATAGTTCATTATTGTTTTAGTTATAAGTGTTGTATTATTGTTGTTCGGGTATGAATTTTGAATCACAGCCTACTTCAGATTTTATTGTAGAGATGTATACTTTAGATAATACTGAAGGAGATTTAAGTGTTAATGTAGGTGCTGCTCAGATTAAATTTTTGCTAAGGTCAGCCATTTTGTCTGTTGCTAAATATTTATGAAATGTTCTCAGACAAGTAGGGGATAGAGACCAGTAATCATAGACCAGAGGGAATGCTAAGAAAAAAATTAAGACTTCACAGAAACTACCTTTCAGAGGTCACTCTCTATAGATGTCTACAAACCAACAGAGACACAAAGCCATCAGAGACATAAGTAGTGGACTAGAATTTACGAAAGTCTCATGACACAAAGAAATTCCAACTTAGATACATCCCACAGCTGGTCCCAAACTGAGACAGTCACCCATCCAAGTACTAACATAGCCCATTGCTGCTTAACTTCAGTAAGCAGAGAAATAGTCATCACTCTGTGCCACAATTCATGAAAGTCCAATTCAAGAAGGACATATGTACGGGAAAAAATCAAAAGGATATGTGTCCTTTTAGCTATTGGAGAGCAAGAGAGACAAATTCAGAAACGATGCAAGAAGGACATATGTATTGGAAAAAGCCAAAAGGATTCAGTATTCAGAATGTTATAACTAACAACTTAAAACATTAGATTTGCTAATGGTAATAGGATTCAGCCACTTGGAGATGTAGAGTAGCCATTCCTCCAAATTGTGAGATATTTCTACTAGCCTACGTTCAGAGTAATGGATGTGCCTATATTACCTAATGATGTGTTAATAGAAGGGAACAAAAAGCGCCTTAAATCAAAAGCTTTACTAATATGAAGAGTTTTGGTAGATCCTGCTTCTCAAGCTATTCCTGTTCATACTCTCAGTCCAGGAGAGCAATAAGTTAAACTTTATAAGGAGACCATTTTTGCATTGGGCATCATATTGAACAGACTGGAGACACAGTCTCTACTAAACCTTGGAAGATACCTCGGTATTACTACGTGAAGCAAGTCCTAACAACATTCTATCATACTAGAACATCTAAAGGAGATGGGGTCCTCCAGTAAAAATCATTTAACTGTTGAAGGTAGAATGGCCCCTTCTCGATTTTAGTGATAGTTTTGCAAAAACAAAAACTGATTTTGGCATACAACCCTATCGGAGAATCAAAGAATGCCATTATAAATCCATTTTCCAGTTTATGTGCCTCTCATATTGTAACAGTTACCAAAAAGGTTTGTTCTATTCACTTTTGTGTGGACAACAGGAGACTGAACAGTATTGTATTAATTCTTATCCATAGCCCCATATTTATAACTGTTGTGATTCTTTTACGAGGACCAAAATGGTTTTCAACTTTGGATTAAGCCTGTGGCCATTGGCAAATGAGAGTTCATCCTGATGAGACAGAAAACACAATCTCCATTTGCCAGAGTGGTCTCTAGCAATTCAATATGTTGCAATTTGGATTGGTCAATGCACTTAGTAGTTGAGAGCACTAGATTTTAGTAGGACTTCAGTTTGACATTTGATTTACCTAGATGGCATCATTGTGAAAAGTAATAATTTCAACAAGCATAGTGCTCATCTCACATCAGTTTTCGAAAAAATCAAACAAGGCAGATTAAAAGTCTTTCCAAAGAAATGTGTCTTATTTCAACAGAAAGTTGAATTTTGGACTCTATCATTTCGGAAGATGGGATCACCACTGAATATGTTTGGTGTTCACTAAGCGTTTGGTGTCTTTCCCTATACAAATTTTTGGTTTGTAATTTACTTCCATGATTTAATGTTAGACAAATCTGAAAGTTTACATGTAATCTTTTGCTCATCGGAGAAAAAATTGCAAAATAGATTCACATTATTACAGATTTTATTTGAGCATGTAAGAACACTTTGGAAAGAAATAATGAATTGAGTAGAATTGTGAGTTAGAACTCGCATCACTGGGACTTGGTCTACAAGTAAATGATAGACATGTGAGTAACTTATATACACTGATCTATTTGAAATGACATCGTTCTGACAGTGTGCAACTTTGGGGTTTTCACATACTGTCCCAACACTTTGTAATTATTTTCATTTCCATTCAATCTAGATAATACATCTGCAACCATATTAGTTTTACCAACTAGACATGTTACAGTTAATTATATATCATATCTTGCTGTAATTAGCCACAAATTCCTGACACATGTAGCCAGATTCATCTATCTAATGTATCTAGTACTGCAGATTTGTACTACAGCCATGTTATCAGTCTTAAGCAAGGCCTTTTTTATTCCTCCACCAACATCCCCACAATTTTAGGGCAACTATGATATTTATCATCTCAAAATGAGTGATATTTAAATCAGCATTACTTTTTACAAACTGTGGCGACCCACTGGTGTAAACATGATCATTCCAAACGCCTCCCACCCCTTGCAAAAGTGCATCTACGGCGAGTGTATGTACAAAGGTTATGTCCCCATGATTGTATGTAGTACTGCCATTGAATACTGGCAATAACTTGATGAACCACAACACATCTCTCCTGATGTCTTCATTCCTGTTTAACTACTTTGGTTCCGTTCGCACTACTCAGAACATTCAACAGTGGCCTATTCCCAATTTACCAAGACAGTGAGAAGATGCAACTAGGGGATTTATTAGTTTATTCTATATTAGTAGTTTCTAAATGATATTTGCACACCGGATTTAAGGCCACCTTATCTTAGATTACACACTACAACAACAAAGGTGACCTTAACATAAAACTGTGAATTACAGCTGTTAAATTAGACATACATGTGTGCATTGTGAAATACAATGCCCACATACACTACTGCTGTGCAAAAATTAATCTTTATCTGCATAACATACACAACAGTGACAGTTACAGTTACTATTACTGCTATTTACATGAGATTACTGATAACAAAATAAATGTAAAATTTAAAGAGTTTTGGATTATTACAGTTCTAAAATAGTTAACTGAATAATTTAATTAGCAATTTAACAATAGCAATTTAGAATCACAAGATGCCCCAAAAGAATACAGTATTTCAGTGAAACTTACACTGAACTGGTTAATTACACCGTTTCTTAACCCACATTACGCAACAAGATATTAAAATAGGGAATTAAAATAGATCTTGACAAGTGATTATCCAATATTACTGTTGACTATATACAATACGTAACAATGTCATCAAACTTCATACAAATATACAATTAGCAAGCTTAATAAAATACATCATAAGTAACATAGGCTCTTTAATGGTTAAAACACACCAAACTGAGATCTAGAAAACAGAATGTAGAGAAAATGCATAAAATAAAGTTGGGGGGGGGGGGGGCAAAGCATCTAGCTCAAAAATTTACACCTTAAGCGATCAAGCAATATGACCCCTTACTCCACTCACAATCAGGTCCTTACTTACTTTGGCTTCACAGCCCAACTTTATACGTCCCGGCATCTGGGTGCCGGGTAGTTCAGCCCTTGGGACCCTGCATTTCGGTTCCTAGAAGATTAGCATGTAACTTGTCCTAGTTTTCTATTGGTCAGTGTTTGGTCACCTTGGGGTTTGACCATTCAATCGGCCATTTCAAATCTAGAGGTGACAGGGGTGACATTGAATTCAACACTGAAGTTTATTTACAGCATATTTTACAAACTTTTACATTGATTTTAGGAGTTTTAGTTTTTTATGTTTATGTTTACCTGACGACATGGCTACTACATCCACTCGTCAGTATAATTTGCGTTCCCAAGGACAAGATATGATACAGTTACCTGTGGAGCTACACTTGGCAGAGGACGCCACTTTCATGAAAGATCTCCTGGCTTCCCAGAGGAACTCACAATCCGGGCAAGTGTCTGATAATGATTCCTCTATTAATGATTCCGACTGTGAAGCTCTGATTGCCAGTTCGGGTGACGAGCACGATTCAAATGTACAAAACCATAGTACTGAAACAGTGTTGAAAAATTCGGATCCGACAAATTCGGATGCACATAGCACATCACAGCAAGCTATCAATATGCAAATTTTAGCTCAATTGCAGTCACTAGGCTCCAGGCTTGAGGCCATGGAGAAGAAATCTTGTAAAAAAAGTACTGACATGTCAAAAATGAAAAACAAAAGTACCAAACCTAAAGCTAAAACTCAGACAGCGGTCGCACCTCCCCCTGTTCACCAACCTAGTATACATAGTAGCTTGATAAATATGAGACAAGATGAGAACTTGCAAGTCCAAGTGGAAAAACGGTTGCAGGAGCTTGCCTCACTGAACAAAGCAGGTACTAAGTTAAAATCTCTAAGGGGGGGGGCCCTGTAGAAGTCTTAGTCCCAAATCGGGTTAAGTGGCCCCATGAATACGTCCTCTCAGGCCACTCTAAGGAAAGAATCTCCTATGACCAACTATCGATTACTCAATGGGTGGCTGGCTTTGGCGGCGTCATGAGAGAGGAACAAAATTCAAATATCAAAGATTCAATGTTAGATTATCTCATTTCACTTTTTGATGATGCAAACGACTTTTCCTGGGATGCGGCTAAGGCCAGCCACGCTGTCCTGTTATGTAGAATGGAACAGGGAGAAATAAAGAGTTATTCTGAAGTCGAAAAAATTGACAGAGTTAGGAGGGCAAATGCACAAAGGCACACCTATCCTACTGCAAACACACAAAATTCAAAAAAATTTTCTCACAAACCTGGTAAATCAATGCCATGCGTGTACTACAACCAAGGCACATGTAACCAATCCAATACACATGAAACCAGAGGGGTAACATATAAACATATCTGTGCTGCATGTTTTACCAATGGTAAGGCCAGACAGTTACAGGCAGAATTGTATGCCAATAAACATAAGGCCTTATATTGGTTCAGGAAATGGACTGCTTTTAAAACCATAGATCCTGATAAAACATATGCTCAGGCACTCAGGACAAACAGTGCCAGAGAAATCTCCACTGTAAATGAGGGTTATAAAAACATGTCTGCTTCCAAAGTCAAGAATCGTGAAGTAAAACTTACTAACAAAGTCATTATTCCTAGTCGCGACAGTGTGAACTCGACATCACACAGTACCAAATACTTGGCCAAGACAACACGAGTATTGCATAACACAAAGAATGTACCCGTCTCTCTACACAATAGATTCCAAGTATTAACGGATCAATCTGATAAAGACAATGCTTCTGTAGAAGACAATACACCTTGTCGTACTTCTGCTACGTGTTCAGTGGACCATTCAACAACTATGGAGGCAGACAAGCGTTCTTTTCAGCACTCACAAGAGTGCAAACATCCCTCTACACTCGGTGTTACACAGCCCTTGTTGGCTGAAGAGGCAAATTTTCTTTTACTGGGCAATAAAAACGGAAATGGGCATTTCGTGGGGAATATTGATCACACCGAGCCCCATTCTGATGACACCGGATGTAAGGCCTCATCAGATTTTGGGAGTCAGATACAATTATCCGACAATGTCTTGTTTCATGAGGCGAACTCTCCTCAACAAAATTACACTTCAGGCAGAACTGAAGTAAATATTGGCACAAAGTCACAGCCCCAGTTGGCTGATCCAAATATCTCTTTCTTGGGCAATAAAAACGGAACTGGGCATTTCGATGGGGTGATTGAAAGTGCCAATATTTTTGCAGAGAACAATTGTGAACAAAATGTTGAGAATTGCAGTGATGACAGTCATATTATGGGCACTGCGTTTCAGCATCAAGTATTAAACGGAAACTATAGCCTCAATACTAATGCTGACATCCAGCCCCCTCAGACTTATCCAAAAAATACAGAATATGGCAATGCTAAACAGCACTGCTTTGGCTTCATACCAAAGAGTCACTTACAAATTTACAATGGCAAGCCAAAATCTTATGATGTTATTCCAGATATTATCCAAGCCCACATCATGGTTAGAAACAGTGGAAGTCCGAACTTCTTAGGTTGTAGGATTCCCGTTAAATCCAACCTCAAATGTGATATCTGGGACTCATATTTGGCTCAATATTGGGACCAGCAACTCCCTGACCTGCTCAGGTATGGCTTCCCTCTAGATTTTGACAGAAATTCTCCATTGATGGCATCAGAACAGAATCATACGTCCACCATACGTCTCGACAATCATGTTACTAAGTATATCAAGGAGGAATTACATCATGAAGCCATACTAGGCCCCTTTCAAAGTAAACCTATAACGTTACATACATCTCCTCTCATGGTCAGAGACAAGCAAGATAGCGATACCAAAAGGACCATTATGGACCTTAGCTGGCCTCTGGGCCTCTCAGTAAATCAAGGTGTAACTAAAGATATCTACTTAGGCACTGAATTTGAACTCAAATACCCTTCTGTCGATCATATAACTGCTACACTTAGAAAATTAGGCCCTGCTGCAATGATTTATAAAATAGACATCAGCAGGGCATTTCGCCAGATTAAAGTCGATCCTGGAGACATTGACCTCCTGGGTTTCAAGTTCAAAGATGAGTATTTCATCGATTTATCGGTCGCTTTCGGTTATCGAAATGGCAGTTTAATATTTCAGAAATGTACAGATGCCATTAGGTTCATCATGTCACAGCATGGCTTCCCTTATCTCCACAACTACATAGATGATCTAATCTATATAGGATTGCCCTCTGAAATATACAAATCTTACTCTTTTCTTCTCGATTTGTTAGCTCAATTGGGCCTTGACATTTCCATGAAGAAACTCGTCCCTCCAACCACTGCGGCCACTTGTCTAGGCATTCATATAGACACAATTGACAGAACTATATCAATTCCTTCTAAAAAATTACAAGAAATTATTACCATATGTAAAAATTGGCAATCTAAGACACACTGCTCTAAAAGGGACTTACAATCACTTCTAGGCAGCTTGCTCTATATAACCAAATGTGTAGCCCCTGCCAGATCTTTCTTAAATAGAATGTTACAATTACTTAGAGACAACGTACATAATTCTAAAATCTTGCTTAATGACCATTTTTTCAAAGATCTTGCATGGTTCAATACCTTCCTTGAAAATTACAATGGAGTCACGTTCTACGATCTCCCAAACTCAAATATAGAAGTACATCTAGATGCTTGCCTCACAGGCTTAGGTGGCCATTTCGGAAATCTCATATATACACTTCCTATACCACTAGGTTTTAAAGATTATGACATTACGCAATTGGAAATGCTCAACATTGTAGTGGCTGCCAAAATATGGGCCTCCCATTGGGCCAACAAGCGGATTCGTATATTCTCTGATAATATGGCCGTTGTACAAGTCCTCACTACTGGTAAAGCAAGAGACCAGGTTCTAGCCACTTGTGCCCGGAATATTTGGCTCATAGCAGCCCTTAATAATATTCAATTTCAATTTTCACATATTCCTGGTAAGAACAATGTCCTAGCCGATCTGTTATCCAGATGGAATTACATTACAAATCCTATGTCCAAATTACAGTCTCTCATAACCAATTATGTGTGGATTCCCACCCACCTTACCCTAACTTGCCTCAGTTACTCTATCTAGCCTTCTGTTTTTCAGATCTACAGGGACCGGCAGCCCAGCTGGCCACCTTGGCTTCCAACCGCTTGCTTCAGGGCTTCAGGCCCGCCACAATCAAGCAGTACCAACGTATGTGGCAGGATTTCATGCTGTTTCAGGTGGCGGCTGGGTTGCCCCCCTGTCAGGTAGATATACATGTTTTACTTTCCTTTATGGAATTTTTGAATCAAAATGGTCACAGCAAGCCCAATATTGCCAATTACATGGCCGCTGTTAGAACACTACATATCATATATGGTCTCCCCACCTTACCGTTTCAAGATCACAGAATCCACCTATATCTAAAAGCTTTGCAAATTAACGCCCCTCTTAAACCTTCTTCCAGACCTTCCATTGATATTTCCACCTTACAAGCCTTGCTAGCCTTTTGTGACACCCGACCACAGCCTCTCACCTTTAAAGCCCTGTATCTTACCTGTTTTTTTCTTTTCTCAGACTATCCAATGTACTCCCACACTCACTATCCACATTTGATGCCACCAGGCACTTAGCCAGGGGGGACTTCCTCACCTCTGGGGGAGGGGTGGTTCTACTCATTAAATGGTCCAAGACCATCCAAGACAGGAAATCAATAACTACCATTCCCCTCCCTCACCTTGGTTCCAGTCCCTTGTGTCCCATTTTGGCCATTACAGCAATGATTCAGGAAATGCCAGCCCACTCCAATGACCCATTATTCATCATTAAAAATCTCCATCGTACACAACCCTTAACTGATTCCCTAGCCCGTAAGCATTTGAAAAACACTTCTCAGTTTCTTCACATTATCCCATCTCTGACATTCCATGCCTTTAGAAGAGCTGGGGCTTCATGGGCTTTCAATCATGGGGTTCCATTAGAGCATATCATGAGACACGGAACCTGGAAGTCTGATGCAATTTGGACTTACCTATCCTCATCCCCTTCTACATCCTCTCCTGTCTCCCTAGCCTTCCAAGCAGCTCTACACTACTGACTCTACTGGGGTTTGGGTGCCTATATCTACTGGTAAATCTAAAATCTCGACTTCAAAATACATTACCTTCCCCCCTTTCATACAAAATTTTGGTAAATCTGGTGTACTTTTATGTATTATTACACTCCTCCACTCATACACCCTCCAATTATTCGTGATCCAACATTGCATAAGCAGACAAGTCAGTACTTCTGGTGTTACTTCTGGGCTTGAACCACCTCCAGGTCTGTGCTTAGGCACTTTTGGGCATAGCCCCTTTTTCACGTCAGTTTGACTTTTAACCCTTGAGCAAGGTCATTGAAATTGCTTGACCTCAGACTCGTCATTCTGACCTCAACCCCTTTTCCTTTGACCCGAGCTGGTTCAACCCCAAACCTTGATAAAAAATGTGCGATGTGGTCAGTTTGTATATAGTCATAGACATGTAATTCTATTAAACAATGTATGTGCTAATAAAAAAGAAAAATTAGAATTTAAAATATAATTTTAAAAACCCAGTAATGTCTTTTACTGTCTCAGGGTCGCTGGGGAGGCTGTACGTCCCGGCATCTGGGTGCCGGGTAGTTCAGCCCTTGGGACCCTGCATTTCGGTTCCTAGAAGATTAGCATGTAACTTGTCCTAGTTTTCTATTGGTCAGTGTTTGGTCACCTTGGGGTTTGACCATTCAATCGGCCATTTCAAATCTAGAGGTGACAGGGGTGACATTGAATTCACCCTCCCTGTATATGCTACCCTCCCTCATGTATTTGTGTATTGTATTAATGTATCCTAACAATGTAGAACATATTACTGCCTGTCATATATTTTCAGATTACCACATTTCTAGTGGTGGATGCATTCTTTTGTGTGACTCATGCAAGTCAAATATGTATACCAAAAGGACACAATATTGTGCTACATAAGCTGTCATCACTTCTCTTCTCTTGGGAGCAATGCTCACTGGCCCCCTGCTAGTGCTTTTGTGTGTACCAAGTATCTACCATAAGCTTTGGATGGATGCATTCTTCTGTGTCGTACCCAGGATCTTCACTAGCTGTCTGCTGGTGCTTTTATGTGTATATCAAGTGGCTACCACAAGTTGTGGATGAATGCATTCTTCTGTGTCGTAGCCCGGATCTTCACTGCTCCTCAGCTTAGCTGCAGAACTGTAATTAACAAAGCTATCATATATGTAATTGCCTCTATGATTCATACTTACATGTTTGTCACCTCATAATTGCATATATACTATATATACAGTTTTGCATGCAGCTTTATACACATATGCGTATATTTTATCATTGCTTTTACTATATCTATTTACATTATATACATGTCTTTATTGAATTGTTGTACCTATACGCTATTGTGATCTTTGAGCTGTATTGTTATTGCATTAGGGGGCCGTAATGCTCGGTCATATAAGGATTCAATAAATTTATTTGAGCTAGACAGATTGCAAAGGCCAACAATTCCCTGACCACAACTCTCGCTGTACTTGACTTTAACACCTGGACCTTTACCTCCAGATAAATCCTGGCTGTAAGATTTCCTTGGTGTTTCTTTATCCATACATCTCGTAACAACCTAAAATCAAAATTTCTAATCCATTTCACACACCAGGCTTACTCTCATGTACCATCATACCCCTCCACTCATGTGGGTCTGGGTGCCTATATCTACTGGTAAATCTAAAATCTCGACTTCAAAATACATTACCTTCCCCCCTTTCATACAAAATTTTGGTAAATCTGGTGTACTTTTATGTATTATGACACTCCTCCACTCATACACCCTCCAATTATTCGTGAGCCAACATTGCATAAGCAGACAAGTCAGTACTTCTGGTGTTACTTCTGGGCTTGAACCACCTCCAGGTCTGTGCTTAGGCACTTTTGGGCATAGCCCCTTTTTCACGTCAGTTTGACCTTTAACCCTTGAGCAAGGTCATTGAAATTGCTTGACCTCAGACTCGTCATTCTGACCTCAACCCCTTTTCCTTTGACCCGAGCTGGTTCAACCCCAAACCTTGATAAAAAATGTGCGATGTGGTCAGTTTGTATATAGTCATAGACATGTAATTCTATTAAACAATGTATGTGCTAATAAAAAAGAAAAATTAGAATTTAAAATATAATTTTAAAAACCCAGTAATGTCTTTTACTGTCTCAGGGTCGCTGGGGAGGCTGTACGTCCCGGCATCTGGGTGCCGGGTAGTTCAGCCCTTGGGACCCTGCATTTCGGTTCCTAGAAGATTAGCATGTAACTTGTCCTAGTTTTCTATTGGTCAGTGTTTGGTCACCTTGGGGTTTGACCATTCAATCGGCCATTTCAAATCTAGAGGTGACAGGGGTGACATTGAATTCACCCTCCCTGTATATGCTACCCTCCCTCATGTATTTGTGTATTGTATTAATGTATCCTAACAATGTAGAACATATTACTGCCTGTCATATATTTTCAGATTACCACATTTCTAGTGGTGGATGCATTCTTTTGTGTGACTCATGCAAGTCAAATATGTATACCAAAAGGACACAATATTGTGCTACATAAGCTGTCATCACTTCTCTTCTCTTGGGAGCAATGCTCACTGGCCCCCTGCTAGTGCTTTTGTGTGTACCAAGTATCTACCATAAGCTTTGGATGGATGCATTCTTCTGTGTCGTACCCAGGATCTTCACTAGCTGTCTGCTGGTGCTTTTATGTGTATATCAAGTGGCTACCACAAGTTGTGGATGAATGCATTCTTCTGTGTCGTAGCCCGGATCTTCACTGCTCCTCAGCTTAGCTGCAGAACTGTAATTAACAAAGCTATCATATATGTAATTGCCTCTATGATTCATACTTACATGTTTGTCACCTCATAATTGCATATATACTATATATACAGTTTTGCATGCAGCTTTATACACATATGCGTATATTTTATCATTGCTTTTACTATATCTATTTACATTATATACATGTCTTTATTGAATTGTTGTACCTATACGCTATTGTGATCTTTGAGCTGTATTGTTATTGCATTAGGGGGCCGTAATGCTCGGTCATATAAGGATTCAATAAATTTATTTGAGCTAGACAGATTGCAAAGGCCAACAATTCCCTGACCACAACTCTCGCTGTACTTGACTTTAACACCTGGACCTTTACCTCCAGATAAATCCTGGCTGTAAGATTTCCTTGGTGTTTCTTTATCCATACATCTCGTAACAACCTAAAATCAAAATTTCTAATCCATTTCACACACCAGGCTTACTCTCATGTACCATCATACCCCTCCACTCATGTGGGTCTGGGTGCCTATATCTACTGGTAAATCTAAAATCTCGACTTCAAAATACATTACCTTCCCCCCTTTCATACAAAATTTTGGTAAATCTGGTGTACTTTTATGTATTATGACACTCCTCCACTCATACACCCTCCAATTATTCGTGAGCCAACATTGCATAAGCAGACAAGTCAGTACTTCTGGTGTTACTTCTGGGCTTGAACCACCTCCAGGTCTGTGCTTAGGCACTTTTGGGCATAGCCCCTTTTTCACGTCAGTTTGACCTTTAACCCTTGAGCAAGGTCATTGAAATTGCTTGACCTCAGACTCGTCATTCTGACCTCAACCCCTTTTCCTTTGACCCGAGCTGGTTCAACCCCAAACCTTGATAAAAAATGTGCGATGTGGTCAGTTTGTATATAGTCATAGACATGTAATTCTATTAAACAATGTATGTGCTAATAAAAAAGAAAAATTAGAATTTAAAATATAATTTTAAAAACCCAGTAATGTCTTTTACTGTCTCAGGGTCGCTGTGTAAAATAACTTTAGAATTTGAAGAGATTATACATTCTGTAATTCATTATTTTATTCATGTAATAGGACAACATATTGTTAATATACTATTAATGTTATTTAAAATCAACTATTCACATACTGCAGTCTAAATGATTATTTATCTACGCTAGGATTTTATGTCGTATTTACATAGTAACAAAATTTTATTAAACTACTGGCAGCATCCCAACTTATCTATTTACCTACGCTTATACTTGCAACACTGTCATGTTTTGTTATTCCGACCAATAAATAACCTTGTTATAATAGGTTATACTGACTTGTACCATTAAATTTTTCATTAAGACTAGTAAATGCCATGTTCACCAAGGAAGCTGACTTTTGTAATTGTCATAGTGACTAACCAAATTACTAATATCTAACCTTCAATCAAAGTTTATATTATGACTATGACATAGTGATAACAGCATTTTAATACAGATTGATGAAGCAATACAAGACTAAACTCAACCACTAGACTCGCCAAAACAATTAAACTAGACATTACTTTATATTTTACACTATTATGTCTCTGTAAATAGGTATTTTACAGAATTATTATGTCACAAGGCAGAAACCCTATACGGTGGACCACTGACGACCCCTTGCAGTGCTGAAGGTAAGTTCACGGCCTTCTGTCTTCATGAGGCCTGAAAGAACGCGAGCAATGAAGGTTGAAGATCCTGAGACTGCAGAAGAATGCTGCTGCCTTGCTTGTTATGTCATGCATCTCATCAATATGATCTTAATTTACACTGGCAAGCACTTGAAGCAAAGCAGTCGAGAGATCCCATAGCCATGACGTTCTGATGAAGTATTGTATTCACTTAATTTTCTGGAACTTCATCTGCATAACTTACAGAACAGTTACAGTTACTATTACTGCTATTTACATGAGATTACTAATAACAAGAAAAATGTAAAATTTAAAGAGTTTTGGATTATTATAGTTCTAAAATAGTTAACTAAATAATTAAATTAGCAATTTAACATATAGAGTAATAAAGACTAGAATCGCAAGATGCCCCAAGTCCCAAGTATATGTAGATCGCCTGGACAGAGTAGTTTGGAAGGTTCTAGCCACTAGGTGAGAAGCATTGTGATCCTGGGTAATATAGGCCCAGACTGCTTCCGATGTCCAGGTGCCATGGCTTTGAATGTGGTTCATTGGAATATTCGAATTAAAGGCCCAAGTGGCACCTGAACGATGGAAGGAGTGGAATGTTATGCTCTTATCTTGCAATTTTAAGACTGTGAGAATCTTCGACAGTTGTTTTCTTAGCCTAGTGTCACTAAGAGGTATCCATTTGCCAAAACATTGAATTTGAAAGAGGAGAAGGTTTTTCCCTTTAGGGGAAGATTTTAATAAGGTCTTCAATGCAGCTACTGGACATAACGGTGATGAACCCAAGGCAGGAATTTTCAACATTTTGATTTTATCAGCAAATTGCAGGGTTTTTGACCATTTAATGATCACATGAGCACCAGGAGGTGCAAAAATAACATCTCCTCTAGCCAGCCAGTTGTCTTAGGGGGTCGGAAGATGAGATGGCATGAGGTACTAAACTAGAAATTCTCAAAAAAGTAAAGAAAGATAACAGGAAAGAGGCCTTGAAAACGTAACCCAAATGTATATAATCACAGTGATGGACTATCTTAGTAAGCATGGGGATATCTATGATTGCTTTTATGTGAGGATTGAGAGGTTTGGTTGTCAACAGAGTTTTGTAAAACATTTTCAACCTGTGGTATTGAAAATATGGTAAATTTGGATTTAATTGCACAGATGTAATTGAGGGTTGATGTTTGAGAAATATTGTTATGTAACAAAAATTCCAGAAATGAAAGGATGACCTGAGTGGATATTTGAGAAATTGCAATGGAGGCAAAAAAACAACAAAATGACAGAAAAACTCAAAACGAACTGTAGCTCTGGCTGCCAACTTCTTGGGGACACCTGTAAATTATATTTGCCAGTTAATGTCAAGTCTGTCTGTTGGGATGTATGTCCATATTGGATTTTGAATAGCTTCATACACAGTTTTCTGACAATTTTGTATTTACAAACCAACGTGATAAGCTATCAGCTATTTGGTTACATTTGCCTTTAATGTGGACTGTTTTCAAACTAAAGTCAAACTGCGGAATTTCCATGAAAATATTCCTTGCAATGGCCGCCAGTATTTGTTCCCTAGTCTTGTCAGTGCTGAGAACGTGTACCACTGCCTGATTATCACAGTGAATGCAAATTCTTTGACTAGACCAAAATTGGCCCCAGGTTCGAATAGTAACCATTATGTTAGGCATTTAAAGATGTACTATAGACATATTTTTTATCCCAGAGGTAGTGAAACAGCATATACTGAGCTGTCCCATCTAGCTCCAAGGCCCTAAAGACAGGCATCTAACTCAACGTTTTGATTAACCGAACTGTGAGAAAAGAATGCAGTTCCATTAAATTTTGGAGTGAAATTTTCAAACCAGTTCAAATCCCGACAGAAATCATCAGTAATATTAATTTTGTTATGCTTACCAGCATTTCTGAGCAGATCCAACATCCTATAAAGAAAAAAGCGAGATGATTTGACACATTTTGTGAAGTATAATAGTTTACCTAATAAGGATTGCAGTTCTTTCTTGGCACAGTATGTTTTGTTTTTCCAGCTTTTACATAAATTTATAATTTCTTTGATTTTTTCACTTGTTATAGAAACTGTAAAATTGTCAGTGTCAATTTCTACACCTAAGTATGATGATTTTGTAAAAGGAGGTACAACCTTTTTGTGGCTTATTTCAAAGCCTAATTCGACCAGCAATTTGTAAAGTGTATTGAAGGATTCTTCAGCTTTACTATTAACAGAATGACCAATTATATCATCAATATAATTGGTCACCTGGAAGCCAAATTTACTTATCATATACCTCACAGTGTCGCTGAGTTTCTGAAAAATTGCTGAGCCAAATTTGAAGCCGAAAGCGAGACAGGAGTCAAAATATATGTCTTCTGAATATAGACCTAACAGGTTATAGTCCTTGGGGTCGATTTTGACACGACGGAAAGCTCTGCTAAGATCTATCTTATATAATAATGACCCTTTGCCATTTTTTTTTTTACTTTTTGTGTTATTGTGTCAATTGTTGGTAAGGTAAGCAGAAAAGGTGTATCTAAGTACATGTAAGCAGGTACTCTAGCATTGACTGAATGTTCAGGTGGATAACTGAGGTGTACAATTACTCTTCTATGGTGAGCTCCTGGTTTGTCAGGTGTTAAAAATGGAGAAAAATGCATATTTTTGAAAGGACATTCTTTGAAAGGACCATATATAGCATTAAATTGTTTTTCTTCTGCAATATATGCTTTTACATCTTCTGAATGAAATGTTGCTGCACTATGATTCAAACGTTCATGTTTTAGAGGGTTATCAGTATTAAAATTAAGTGGAAATCCATATTTGATTAAATAACATAACTGCTGGTCCCAGTACTCTTTGAGATATTTCTGCCAAGCTACACAGCTAAGTTGAGATTCAATGCGAATTTGAGCATCCAAGAAGTTGTGAAGTTTACATGAACTCATGTTCTTATGCAAACGCACGACATCGTTAATACTAGCATTGTCTTTGTCTACCACGGGAAGTGTGAGATCCCCTAACAGAATGAAGCCATATTTATCACTGACTTGCTCGTCCCATTTTTTTAAACGTATTTACATGTTTAACTTCACTAATTTTATATCTATGTTTTGGACAGTTTCAATCAATGTTGCTTCATTTCTATGTTTTCCTCTGGTAACATCTTTACTAAGTTGTTTTTCAGTCGAAGAGCCATAACTGTTACAGTACCTGATATGTTTGTTTTCCTTACATTCGCCAAATGTATTCTTCAGTATTTCCTATGTGTGTTTTGTTGTATGACTCCCTGTGTTTTGACAAAGACTTTGGTCTACATTTTCATCATTACTGTTTTTCAATACATGCGATTGATCAGTTTCAATAGTGTCAATATGCGACAGAACATTGAACCTATTGTTAACAGGTATTGGAATATCGCACACAGAAGTTTGGCTATTGCCATTTACACTTTTAACCTTAATGGTTTAGCTACATGTGAATGTTTTGTCACCCGGGCTGCTTGTTCAACCTTTGATGCAACCTTATTTTGCAATGTGGTTCGAACCCTGCTCTTATCAGAGTAAATAGCTGTACTAGTGACAGCTGCTTTGATAGCATAAGGTAGTTGCTTACACACTGAGTTGGTTATGTTCTTCTTGACTACATTTGTGTATGAAATGCCACAGAATCTTAACCAATCACTTCTCCAATTGTTGCTTTCATTGACAACAGTTAATTTTTTTAACAGTAACAGTAACAATTTAACAGTTAACAGTAACAATTTTTACACTCTCATTATTGCGATTAGATTTCGTTTTTGGACCATTTCTGCAATCTTTAAGAGAATGGGGGAACTTTTTCCCATTATCAAAGCATCTACTACAGACATGTAAATAATAATGACCAATATGTTCATGGTCCGCTTTGTGTGAACAGCTACCCTTCTGAAAGTATCTACAAGGGGTGGGAGATTCTTTACCATTAATCTTTCTGGAGTTTGAACCCGAGGCTACATGCTGGACTTTTTGGGCATGTGCCCGCCTTATCCTATCTATTTTATTGGTTTCTTGCCATGTAACTCTTCCTTCTTCCATCCTGCAGAGCAGGACAGCATGTGCCCCCTTAGCTGTTTTCCACCCAAAATCGTGACTATCGTCCATGATCTCTGCAAGGTAAAAAAGCATACATTGTTTAAAACATTTGGATCTTTCTCATCTCTAATAAATGGAAGCAAAACCAGAAACCAATTGGCTAATAGATAAGTTATCATATGGGACCCTAGATTTTGAATTACCCCCTAATATATAATTTTGTGGCCATGGTATTTCTTTCTTTACAAAAACAGTTTCTGAACCCCCACGTTGAGATCTACACTAGTCTTTTTCAGAAAGCATCTGGAGTTCCTTGATCCTATTGTCAACTTCATCTTAAATACGTCGGGAAGAACGCAGGCTGTTAATAGTGGGAAGAATAAGTTCTTCTTCTTGATCATCAGAAGCTTGCTTGCTTGCTGTGGAGCTGGACGACACTGCTGGTGATCTTTGATCATCCAAAGAATGTACTTTATTCTCCATGGTTGTCATTCTGGCATTTAGACTTTTAAGTTCTTGTAATATTTGTGCATTCACATCCATAGCAGAATCTTGATAATCTTTGCAAACACTGCAGTTCCGATTAATTGGTCTAGGGTGGTGACCCCCACAATTGTTACAATCAAATGTTTTTACCATGATTTTATATTCTACAAATCACTAGATTTTCTCTGAAACAAGTCACTGAAAGAACATAAATACTAATTTGAGGCTTAGAAGAGGCAATCTTATGTTTGTTCACCATTTTTTTTATTTTTTTCCGACCATATAAAGGCTTAAAGTAAGGGAAATAGGTTAGACCGTCCCTTAACACGTGGGAAAAAAGCATGAGGTTGTCTCAAAGACTCAAATCAGTGTGGCTTCCTGGCTTCAGCAGACGTATGAGTCCAAGCTTTCTTATACACTGCAATAGTCCATTTACACAGTACATATATTGTAATAAATGTCAGCACTCTGATAGATAGCCGACTGTAGAAACTAAAACTTAAAAACAAATCTCAGACATAAAAAGTTCTGAGAAATAAAACTTTTTCACAATAAAATGGCGCCCTGCCTTCTTGACTTTTAATTTTAAAGTGACTTATGTAAAAAAAAGGTGGGAAAACAAAATTTACAACTAGGTTAAAGGTAACCAATAAAATAATGCACAAGAAGAACTTTTATAAACGCCACTGAATAAGGTGGCACCCAAGATGTCACCTTTCCATAATCTGTTGACCTACTTGTTAGTACACACTTGTATATAAACATAAGAGCACCTATTAATGATTGCAGTTACCTGATTGTTATTTCATTATTGTTCAGAGTGTGTTCATACTTTCCCAGAATTCCCTTTAGTTTGTTGTGTGAGAAGGACAGAGTGCATTCTTTTGTATCTATGATGATACCCAAACAGTTGTAACGCTTGGTGGGACTCACCAGTTTTGATTGACTAATCGGAAAACCTAGTTCTTGTAGAGTTTTTAATAAATAATGAAAAGCATCATGAGCATGTGATTCTATTTCAATCCCAAGTATATCGTATACGTAATTGTACATGGTGTAATTACATTGGTACATGATATACTGGAAGAAATCACTCAAGTGTGAACATATCATACTTCTGCTTCTGTGTCCGAACAGACAAAATGTGTAATAGTGTGAACCCCACTTGCGTGCTAACAGGTTATAGTCTCGTGGATCAATTCGGAGCTGTTTGAATGTTCACAAAAGATCTATTTTGTAAATTAAGACAGACATTTACTTTTGCACAATAATTTACAGAGGCTTCTGCTGGCCAACTATCAGGTTGTCGCTATCAGGTGTATCCCTGCTCATGAAAGGCGATACATGAGTAGTTTCTCCATAAGGTGGTTCAAAATATGGCCCAAAGATTGTTTTATAACCCTTTTCTGTGTCTAGATATTTTTTGACATGATCCAGATATTGGTTGGCTGAAGAATGACTTCCCTGGGCAGAGACCAGATTTTTATCATTTTCATGTGGGAAATCTAAAGGGAACCCAAATTTTAAAAATTATGGTAGCTGATACTCTTGTGCCATATGCTCTAATAACTGAATATTGATTTTTGAAGTCAGCGGAATTTTGGGGTGCACTGCTATGGGGTCAAACTGTTCATCTGTAAGTATTTTGTTAGGTTTCAGAGAACTAGCTATTTGCAATCTGGAAGGATTGCTGATTGGCACAAACCCCATAGGGGTAGACTGTTGTTTACACATGTTTTCAAATCAATGCATTTATTTTTGATGTTGTTGACTATGACATGTCTAAGACATTTACTGCCTCCCACAACTGCTTGTACAATTGTATCAGTTCTTGTAATATCAATTTTTGTTGGCCTATTACTTTCAGTAATTGCCATAGGTAAACATGCTACTTGGTCATTGACAATACCCTCCAATGGTATTTGCTCATCAACACCTGCTTAGATTTTTTGACTTGTACATTTCTCCATGTTAAGAATGGTGCTGGTACTCCCATGACCACTAATTCTAGTACTTTTACCTCCCTTGTACTTGCTTGATCTAGTTTAGTGTGAGTTCGCCCCTGACATTTCCTCTAAAACTGTAAATACTGAAAACCGGTTGAAACACTGCACAGTGTCCCCAGCACCATTCCCCACCTTCGAATTATTTGATATTTTATTGTCACTGCGTTTCATGAATATTTCATTTTGCCCTGTATCTTTTGTTACACCCAGCTTCTTTGAACTGTTAACTACTATTCTGGAGAACACCATCATAATTTTGCTGGAAGACTAATTCCGAATAGTAGTGTGTTTACCTTCACCCTTGCTTATAGGGACATGCATTGGGCTATTGTGCAGTCAAATTATCAGATAAAATATACTTTACAAAAGTGATGTAAACACATCTCCCAGGGTGGTGTATATTCTATATAGATTCTACATAATTTTACTGTATCAGTGAACTTGGTCAGTTTCCACAAAAGAATATTGGTTTTGAATCGATTTTATCTTTTACAATCACTTTCATTAGGTCATTAACCAAATAGTGAGGGGCCACGGTGGCAGAGTGGTAACACTCTCACCTCCCACCTCTGAGATAGAGGTTCAGTTTCCGGCCCGACCTCAAGTGGGAAAGCTGGTAGTTACTTGCTGTTGGTCAGCAGTTTACAGTACAGAACCTTGACCAACTGTATGTACTGATCTGCCCTCCTAACTACCCGTCTTGATATGATCTGTACAGTGTTGAAAGCGATGTAAAACCCCAAATAAATAAATTAACCAAATAGTGCAACTTAATGCCTAGTGAAAATTACATTACAAACATTATTGCACAATATTGTTTCATGAAAATCCACATCTCTTTTGTATATACTACAATTATTTAAAACCAGCCTACATTTGAGGTTCTGCTTAAATATAAACCTTCAGTTTATGATATGATTCATAAATTTTATTAATGAGAAATAACAGATTGGGGGAATTTTCAATTGCTATGGGAAAGTCGCTTGTCTATACACAGGCCCTGATAGACAGACTTTTCCCCTTTACCTTCTTACAGTCACACTCAGCTGCATAAGTGAATTGAAATCCCACAGATATAGAAATGGGAAGATTCTTAATGCAAAACCTGTCCACTTCACAAGGCTCTGGTGTCAATTCCTAGAATGTATTGAAACATTGTATACTAATGGTTAAGCCTATATGTAGATTTTAACTTATTTTGGTTTGTATAATTTGATTATACACAATAGGGAAAAATCTTTTATGCAATAATGGATTGAGCCAGGTGTGAGTTAAAACAGCTTAGAGCACTTTATATAGAAATTCTTCACTCAGTTTTGCATAACATTATTTAAAGTGCAATGACCACAAGTTACACTATTTCAGTTGACATCAGTGAAAATCACATCTGTAACAAGCTTTTAACTAATCTACCCACTGAAGACAGAAATAGATTACAAATCTTCACTATATGTCAACATACCTCAGTATAAGTAAACAGAAGAATTTTTCACTTGAGAAAAATATTTATAAATAAAATATTTTGGTATTAATTGTTAACTTCACGTTCCCTTGAAACACCCAAAGACTATTTAATCATTCATTTTAAACTAGTATCAAAAATTCTCTCTATGGGTTTATGGGTTTACCAAATTGTTAGAGACAGATGCTATAGAAGTCCTGGAGTTTTCTTCTTTTTTTTTTTTTTAATTTGTGCCATTAAGTTAAGCATTAAGATTCAATCAAGGTACATACCGTTCACTGCTTTACCCATTCGTATACACATAATCACAAAACAGTAAAGCACCCATTTCCGTTTTACTGTTTTACTGTTTTGAAACAGTTAAAGGGTTAGATACCTAATTCTATTTTCTGGCAAGTCAATGAGAAATGTGTAAAGAACCTTTTAACAGTTTATATGCTGTAATAAAGCATCAATGAATATCTAGCCTTTTACTGTTTAATGAAATACCTTTTTACTCTTTTACTATTTTTATTCCATTTTATCTTTTTGGGGGAGGGGACAGGGAGGGCAGCCACGTGCTGGCGAAGTGACACTTGTGCTTTAAAGGCCTATGACGTCACTCCTTGATTCACTCATGTCAGTGATGTCACAACACAGTGGGCTTTATATACTTCATGAAGATTTTGTAACTATGCGGCATCTCAGCAATCTTATGAATTTTCAGTGTAAAATTTTATCTGGACATAACTGATCTAAATTGTTTATTTAAAAAAATACATTATTTAATACAAATGATGGTGGTTCCTCAATTCTAGATAGAATTCTATGATTTGACTGAATGATACAAAGAGAGGTGGGGCTAACAATTCTGATCTTGGGGGTCATGGTCATCAACCAAAGCCTACTTTTTAAAAATGTCTACATTTTCAGAATTTGAATATTGGGTCATTTATGAAGTTTAGTTTCCTTATAGTTCGTAAATTTTAAGCTTAATACTAAATACAATTTCTTAGTACCCACCCATTCCAAACAAGAACTGGAAGGCCATGGTGACACAGGGGTGCTCTCAGATTAGAGTTCGACACTCCTTTTTAACCCTTGAATAGGTAACCTTAAAGTCATTTGTAAGTCATTATTGCTCAAATTTTAAGGAAGCCTTACAGTGTAGAATTTTCAAGGTCAAAACAACACCTATGTATCAAGTATAACTGAAATTGCCCAAGTATTTTTTTTATAATTGGCCCTGTAAGTAGTAACCTTAAAGATGCTATAATAAACATATTGTACGGAGTCTAAGGTGACCATAAAGTGGAAATAGGCTCCATACTTTGTTCCATTCTCACACCAAATATTAATGAAATTTATGAAGCAGGTTTAGAGTATTTTAATTTATTTGGCAATATAAACTCTTTAAACCCATTCACACATTTAAATTTTGTATTGTGATGTCACAATCCAGCCTACTGTGGTTGCCAGGGACATGGCCTTCACTTAATAAGCTGTGGAATTTTTGAAGGCCAAAATATACCATAAACTGTCAAAGGGAAAAAGGGCATTTTCTTTTCTGTTTCAAATCCGGACCCTTATACAGTTTTCCTAATTATAACCAGAATTTATTATTCCATTAAAACACTTTTTAGTTTAGTTGTGTGTAAACTCTGCTTAAATAGTATTTATTAATCTTACATTAATTATAGACTGGCAAACAAAATATTGTTGGTGCCAGTCCCAGGGTTTATGCACATTCATATACATAGAACACACTGAAGTCACTTCTGTTTGATTCCCCTTGAATCGGCAACCTTAAAGTCATTCACAAGTAGCTATTGTTTAGATTTTAAGGCCATCCTAAAGTATACATCTTTCAAAGTCCAAATAGCATTTAAAAACTAATTATAACTAAAATTTATCAAATACATTTGTTTAATTTTAGCCCTGCAAGTGGTAGCCTTAAAGTTGCTATAATAGACTTATTGTCAAAAGTTTAAGGTCTCCATAAAGTTGGAATACTTTCCCTTCTTTGTGTCATCCATGTGCCAAATATTAATGAAACTCATCAAGCAGTGTTGGAATAACCCATCCACATGTGTAAATTTTTGTACTGTGACGTCACAATCCAGCCAAATGTTGTTACCAGGATCATGGCCTTCACTTAATAAGCTTTGGAGGCCAAAATATACCATAAACAGTCAAAGGGAAAAAGGCCTTTTTCTGTTTCAAAGCCTGACCCTTATACAGTTTTTCTAATAATAAAGAGTCAAAAGGAAAAGGGTAAGAATACAGTATTTCAAACCCTTAAAACAGTAAAACAGTAAAAAGGAAGTGGGTGCTTTACCGTTTTCTGTTTCTCTGTTTATAAATGGGTAAAGCAGTGAACGGTATGTACCTTGATTGGGGTTGGGCTTCCAACTCTGATGATTTAGGAGTGTTGGCAATTGGGGGACCTGTTCCTTGGTCTGACTACTCTTTGAGTAGCCAGGGAGGCTAGTAAGTAGACCAATCTGTCTGGTGGGTGTGTTGGCCCTTTCTAAGCATGGCTTACAGAAAACAATGTCACTGCCTACAGTATCTATAAATATTTTTAAACATTTCTCAAAACTGGCAATGGTGAGAGCATCCTTAAACTCAACCACTTCACCTTGGGTTAGGATGATGAGAGGGTCAGTGTTTGTGGTCTTGCCAATCATATGTAGACAGGTGATGTCTATATTCACTTCTCTAATCATCTTGCTGCATCGGAGAGCATTTTCCAACGTCTTAGATTCAAATGTAAGGTTTTCATCATCATCATTTGAATCACTAACAGTGAGGTCCATGTGCACGGTAGTTATATCACTTGATGGTTCATTAGTGTCCAAGCTAATTCTGGATAGGTTGGAATTGGAAGCCATTGGATGGTGTGAAGGGGTAGGTAGGTAGGGCTGTCTGGAGGTAGGTATATTTTCCTGATCACCTTTATCCTGTTCAAAGCATTTTTGGAATGCCTGACAAGGTCCTCTTTCCTCTTATAAATTTTGGTACAGTTTATGCAATTATATGAGATACAAAGGAGTTGGTTGGTTTTATGCCTTTTAAGGCTTGATTGTTTCGTGATTGCTTTTTCACAAATTTCATATACAAATTTGAGTTTTATATCCATTTTTGTATTGTATATGTATATTATATGTACAATTTAATATTTTGTCTTTTAATCAAAACAAATAATGCATAGTAAAAATCATTTTTTGATTAAAATAAATTTACTATGTATCCAGCTTTCTTAAAGTGACAAATATGAACTGATAACCTGGTTTGTGAGGTAATTATGTTTTACGTAAGTGTTATTGTTACGGCATGAATGATTGGACGTCACAAATATCACATAATAGGGAATTCCCTATTTTGGGGAATGCTCTAATGCACTATGTGGGTGGTGCCCTTAGGGTATCTAACTTGCGTGTTAATTGTGTAGGACTATTTACTCTGTTAATCTAGTGAGTGTGTATATAAAAACAACAAGAACAAGGGGTCCCTAGATTGTGAAGAAAGACCAAAATACACAAAACGAAAAACAAGAACAAGGGGTCCCCTTGTTTTATAGCTTGCAAAACTGATCAAATCACTTTTACTAATTGTTCATCAAAATACTTTCATAAAAATTAGTCTGCAAAGTAAGCCAAAGAACTATTTGTTAATATACGCGGTCACAGTTAAACAAAATAATTTTTAATGAGGCCATATCACTTTCATAGTAATTGCTGGTGATGATTCTTAGCAAGCCCATATACTGCATAATTTATAGCCAAATTTGCTAAGAATACAACTTGACGTGTCACAACATCTGCCTAAGGCCTTAATTTGTAATAATGTCTATAGTAGGTAATTTAAGAATGTAGGGCATATCCAGGGCTTGTATTCACAAAGATTCTTATTCTTAGAATTTTTCTTATAAAAGGCGTTTTTCTAAGAAAAATTCTAAGAATTTTCCTATTCACAGAGATACTTATTCTTAGAATCACACAATTTTCCTATTCCAAGATATTCTTAATGTTAGAATCACACAATTTTGGTGTGAATGGTTTTTATTCTTAAAGGGTCTTCTAAAAATAAGAATTCGCTGTTCACAAAACTCTTATTGTTAGAATATTCTAAAAATTTAATTTAAATCTAAGACTTTCACATAGAATGCTTAAAAATGGTTGCTTTGTTGATTATTGTGCAGCAACTGATTGCAAACCGACATCTAAAACAGAGTGTTACATATTAAGTTGTCCATTGTGTGTACTGTGATGAAGTGCCGCCTCTTTATATTATTTTCAAAAATTTCTAATTATCTGTTCACAGATGCCAAGATCTTAGGATTTTTCCTAGGATTACACTTAGCATACGTTTCTTAGAATTATTCTTAGCTAAGAATTGTTTTGTGAATAGGCTTTTATTCTAAAAATAAAAATATTCTCTGCTTAGAATTTTTCTTTTGGGGGCAGTGTCCAGGCATTGCCCAAGTCGGTCATGCTTTAAACCTTAAATATAATTCAGGGTATGGGTACCAGACTAAAATACAATATGTTATAGGGGGTTTTAACTGGGACAACTGAGAGCATTTACAAACTTATTGGCTAGGATTTTAGTTTCCTGGCATTTCCCTCCAAATTGTGGGGACTTCACAGGGGCGGATCCAGCTTTTATGTAAGGTGGGAGTTCACATCGAGTAAGGTGGGGGTTCACATTGAGTAAGGTGGGGGTTCACATCAGACATACTATAACTAAGGGGGTCGGGGGCATCCCCCCAGGAAAAAAATTAATTTTTGGTAAAAATAGAGTGCATTTCCTGTAAATTTAACACCACTGTCAAGAAATAATTTTTTACTTTGGGTTGAACCCCTTTACATTATTTTTCAAGGGGGGGGGGGGGGGGGGGGGGGTTCGAACCCCCTGAACCCCCCGCTGGATCCGCTAGAGCTTCATCATTATTGAACCAGAATCTGAGGAGCTAACAAGGACTTTTTGCTATCAGCAGGACTCTCAGATTCTTGAGTTTAAAATATTTACAAGAACTTTTAGTATTTTATATTTTATTTTATGCTATTTACGTGTATTTTATATAAACATTGACTAGACTTGGAATGATAAGGAATTGATATATGCTGTTTATTTTATGAATCTAGATCTTCTTGTTGCCAGTCATTGCTCTTGTTTGACAACCTCAGGCTTGGTTTCAATTTGCCCGAGGTGAGGGCCAGTGAGGGATGGTCGAAGCTATTATTCTTATTTTTTGGCTAAATACCATTTGGCTGAAGCTTTTAATATAATTTAACCAAGCACTGATACAGTCACACCGGAGTGCTGTGTGGTTTTTTATTATATTTTGCAGTCGGACAGTGACACTGAAAATAAAATATATGATATATAATTGAATAAGGTGGGAAAACAGAAGAAAAATTTGTTGGAAATGTGAACAGAGAACTGAACTGTCAGATAGTCCTGGTATGAGCAGTGGTGGCAATGTGTCGGGGGTGGCTGGGTCTGAAACAGATAAAGGCTTTAACGTTATTCACAGCACCTCTAAGTCACCACACGCCAGTAGCTCTCGAGGAGCTCATGAAGACATTCACCAGCAGATTTTGAAGCAGCTGCAATGGGTCAACCATAGACTGGATGAAGTCAAAGACAAGATGGTCACAGGGCAGAACAAGGACAGTTACAAGCAGCAGGACATCAACAGCAGGTAAAAGTTAAGTAGTTTCTCTTATAGATATAATAAAAGACTTTGTGTTCAATCTGATTCATAAAGCGAATCCTCAGATAATACCCAGTTTAAATTCCATGCGAAAATCTTCAGTCAGTGTCAAATAGACAGTAGAATCAGGGAACTTGGGCAACAGAGTGAAACTGCTGGTACTGTGGGAAACTTAAGTCAAAACATGGGGGGATGTGGATGTTTTGGTAAAAAATAAGGTGGCTTTGCCACATGAAGCAATTTTGGGGGGTATCAACAGATCAAGATTAACTTATGATCAACTGAGTATGTTACAATTGGTGCAGGGGTTCTGTAATAATGTTTTAGATGGGCCAGATCAGTGAATCTTAGAAAAATAATCCAATATATGGGGCAGTTGGTGGAAGATGCCACAGACTTCGCGTGGTAGGGGGCCAAAGCAGCCCATGCAGTTTTGTTGTGCGAATTCGAATGGGGGGGACTCTAAATTGGGAAGACACAGCAAGGATTGATAGAATAAGAAGGATACACACCCAAAGGCATGTAAGCACAAGTAGATCATGGTCCTAAACTGATATATGCTTGCTTTGTCTGTCACATGGCAGAATAATGAATCATGCAGAGAAAGATTGTATTTTCAGTAAAAGAAATAACACAAAAAAACGTGTAATTGACAGTGTAACAAAATATATGCACCTTGATACTCACAAGGTGAAGGTCATATTGGGGCAAGGTCAAACTCGACACAAAAAAGTCATTGTTGTGTGTTTTATAACAGACATCACTCCCCTTCATAGGTGGAAAGTTTAATAATTCGTCCCTTGCATCAGTCAATTAGTGTGTTCAAGGCTAACAGTCAAACCACACAAGCTAGATTCTATGATGATGTGGTAAAAATCGTTCCACTTTGTGATAGGCCTCATAGAAATCGATCAATACACAAACCTTGGGTGGTTTGGGCCAGGAAATCACATAATGAGGCTGATAATTATAAGAAATAGCGTAAGCATAACAAACTGTTGAAGTCACACATTGAGAAGCGACTGGCAAGAAAGGTTTCAATGCAGTAGCAGATAAACATTTGATTTCAGTCGACACAGCACAGAATAAAACAAGTGAAAAATGCAGTTCAATTACAGCAATCTGCATGTAGTGACAGAGGAACAATCATTGCCAGTCGGGTTTGGTAACCAGAATAAAGTGTGTGATGAACTGAAGTCTAATTGGGACAGAGTACAGGGCAGACAAACAATCGACTTCAGGTACACAGATTAGGTACAGAGAATAAAGAGCGTTTCAAAGTGCAGTCCTGTCTGGTACAACAATATGTCCCAGAAGAAAAACTGTTGTTCGATATCTGTTGTTTTGAAGGGGATAAATTTGTCAATTCAATTATTTTTAGTGATTATAGAAAGGTAGACGCCCCTATACGGTGTAAGGCATACAACCAATGGAAAGTTCAGTCGGGGGCCAAATTTGGCTTCATACCTTTGACCCAATATTCCCGGTTAATACAGAAATTTCAAACAAAAAGGTCACTGAAGAAGTCAAAAAATACAATTTACCAAATTATTTTGGGTTCGAATCCCTGCACAATCTTAAATGAACATTGAAGATTGGAAAGCACTTTTAAAGGGATACTGGGACAGGCTATTGCTTGAATGTTTAGAATTTGGTTCCCCCTTGGGCTTCAATAGGTTATGTACTTCATGTAAGTCATGACAAGGAAAATCACAAATCTGCTTTGCAATTCCTTGAGGATGTGACCAGATATATACAAGAAGAACAAAGTGTTGGCACCATGGTTGGCCCTTTGACAACCCTCCGATAGAAAAACTGCATTATTCACCATTTGTGACCAGGAATAAACCAAATTCTGATACCAGAAGAGTTATTTTAGATCTTAGTTGGCCTAGGGATGAATCAGTCAATGCTGACCAGTGTGAATAAGAATGGCTACATGGGGGTAGATTTTAAACTGATGCTCCCCACCATAGATGATTTAACTCAAAAACTTGTCAAAATTGGGAAAGGGGCCCACATTTTTAAGCTAGATGTCAGTAGGACATTTCGTCTCTTAAATGTAGATCCAAGAGATTATGATTTATTGGGCGTCAACTGGGGCGAGACATACATGGACACAAGAATTCTATTTGGGAGTCGACACAGAAGCCAAATCTTTCAGAGAACAAGTAACACAGTGGTTAACATTATGTGTCAACGTGACATAAACGTCATAAATTATATTGATGATTTTTTAAGGTTCGGCATGTCTAGCATGGTGACAAATCATTTGACATATTTATTGATGTCATGATACAATTAGGAATAACAATCAGCCAAAAAAAATTAGTGGAGACAACCATGAAAACAGTGTGTTTAAGCATATTAATTGATACCGTTCAGGTTGCAGTTTCAATACCACCAGACAAATGGGAAGGCCAAAAGGAGTGGAAGGCCAAAAATGTGCACAAAACGACAATTACAGTCACTATTAGGTACATTGTAATATGTTTACAAATGTGTAAAACAGGCTAGGTATTTTTTAATAGAATGCTGGACACATTATGCAATGCTAGCAATCCAACCAGAACTAACCTTACAGCTGACTTTTGGGGCCACGGTGGCAGAGTGGTAACACTCTCGCCTCCCACCTCTGAGGCCGGGGTTCGATCCCCGTGACGGCCTTAAGTGGGAAAGCTGGTAGTTGCTTGCCATTGGTCGGCAGTTTACAGTACACAACCCTAGCGAACTATATGTACTGGTTTCCTCTGCCCTTCCAACTACCCGTCGTGATATGACCTGCACAGTGTTGAAAGCGACGTAAAACCCCAAATAAAATAAATAAATACAGCTGACTTTCAATGTGACCTTGCATGGTTTGAATGGTTCTTGCCACAATATAATGGCATATATATGTATTTGCACAAAGCTCCTAGCTCAGTTCTAGAGCTTGGCACTTGTTTGACGGGGCTAGGAGGTCGTTGAGACAATTTTATCTATCACTTACCCATTATTAGGGGAGTTAGAAGTCTGGATATTGTCCATCTTTAGATGGTTAATATTGTAGCAGCAATGAAACTCTTTTCCACTTATTGGGTCGTCTCTCGTATCTTGATTAAATATGATAATGATGCCTTTGTCAAGATCCTCACAGCTGGTAAGGAGATAGACCCCTTTCTAGAGGCATGTGCTAGAAATATCTGGTATATTGCAGCTTTAGGAGATATGTTCAATATGTTCACATATTGGGAAACAATAACGCAGCAGCTGAACTCTTATCAAGATGGACTGGTCCAGACAGAGATATATCATTGCTCAGCGCTTTAATTAGAAACCATGCATGGTTGCCTGTTACACTGGATATGGTCAACATTGACCACACTTTATAACTCATACTACAGATACTATGCTTTGTATTTGCAGATACTGGAGCTCTCACACAGTATGCCAGAAGGGCGTCTGGATTTAGACCAAGAACTGTTAAATTCTTATTCAGCTTGTTCAGGTCTTTTGTGGCCTTCTGTATATATATTTGCTGAAGTAAATTTGTCAGAATTGTCAGTTTCAATTGTCTTATCATACTTAGAGTTTTTTGTTGAAAATAGAGTGTTGTCTTATATGATCAGTAATCATATATCAGTGATTCGAGCTATGTCAGTGGTTCATATGATTTGCTATATGAGAGCACCCTAAAGTAAAATATTATGTGAAATTAATGAGATTGTCAAGGCCTGTGGCCTTACCCAAGCGGAACATCATTGATGTTCACACTTTGTAGCAGATTGTGGCATCGTGTCATCAATTTCAAATGCAAAAGTCTACATAGCAATATTTCTAACTGCATTTTTCGGCTGTCTAATATAGCTCCACATGCCATCTCTGAATTTGATATTACTAGCCACTTCACTGGGGGGGGGGGGGGGATATATATTTTCAAAACAATGAGGTGCAATTACACTCAAATGGTCCAAAACTATGTAATATAGGGATGAATATAAGTTGGTTTCATGGCCAAAGTTGGGAGCCTCTCCCATATGACCATACAAAGCTTTACAAAATGTCATGAAATTATACAAACCAGGCCACACTGCACCACTATTTCAAATCAAGGCGGAATTAGGCTGGCAAGTGATAACAGATTCTAGAATAAGTCACTCAGGTGCCTCACTGGCTTATCACTTAGATATATAAGTCAAACAGATTAAGGAACATGGCACCTGGGTGTTTGATTGTGTTTGGAGATGCATCCGTCAGAAAGCAACAACTGGTGAGCTGGGGCCGTATTCACGAAAGGTCTTAGCCAAGTCTCAGGCTTAAGATGGCTGCATTTTTGTACAAAAGTTAAGCCTAAGACTTGGTTAAGATATTTCGTGAATACGGCCCCAGGTGTCTTCCAGGTTTAGGCAGCTACTGTCAAGATATAGGTGATGCAACTGCCCCTACTTGGCTTTGAGTTTGAGGCCTTTCAATAATATGCATAGCTTAGCCAAAAAGGTTTATGAAACAAATTTGCAGGAATTGGATCTGGACTTTTTAAGAAATAATTAAATTTTCACCTCTTGTGGGATAGTTACTGACCCCTCTTAGTATCTAGGGTCAGCGTCAAGGGTCACTGACAAATGATTAACCTTCAGTTTAATCTCTAGGTCAAGAGATTGACCTTTGGGTGAGAGGCACAAGGGGATCAAATCTGACCTTAACTCGACCGGTAGGGTCAGAGAGGTGACCTCTCAAGGTCACAATTGCATCCCATATTATCTAGTCAAAGTTTTTTTTTATATTCTGTTCTAATCTAACAATAACATGGTATTTGCATATTAATGATGTATATATGTTTTTATGTTTTATGTAAAGGCCCTGATTTATATCTTTAGCAACTCGAGTATTGACAAACCAGCCTTTAATTGAGCCCAGGATGGCTATTTTTGCTATTTGCTCTTCCAGGTAGGTCTGAATGTCAAGGGGATATTTATCACCTGAGGTATGATTTTTGGGATAGCTTTCTAAGGGATTAAGTCTATCAAAGTCTAATGGAAGCCCATAACGTACCAGTAAAGCCATCTGTTTGTATATGAGTATAAACCCAAACTTGTATTTTGAACGCCCAATACTTGTAAAAAACAGGGCAGGTTTGGAGGGTAGCCTTATATTGTGCAGTTTTGTCTTTGTCACGCATGGAAAATAGATACTTAGTGAAACATGAACTTGTCTGGCTGTGGGCCCTCAGCAGTGTGATCTTGGTCAAATAAGTGAACGTCATTTTGTAAAGGGTCAGAAGTATATGTGTTGTTGTGTACTTACTGATGTGTTCTATCTAGAGTTGACTCTTTGAAATAGGGCGTCAGAACTTGTTACTTTGATTTTGTCCATACCCATACCGTTATGGTATTTTATGACACTTTTCACAGTAGTGAACTTTGATTGGTGTAGATATGACTTGTGTTTGTATCTGAAGCGTCAGATTTTACCAGCCAATGTGTATGGGTTTTTGATTTCACTCATATTCAAGTTGCCATTGTTTAAGAGTTTTACACTGTGCCTAACTTATATTTTGTTATAAATCTTAAAAATGACTCTTTGCTGGGATTGCTTCCTTTTTTTGCACGTGCCCTTCTTATTCTTTGAAATCCTTTCAAAGGCAACAAAGGATCATTTAGATGTTAGAAACAAGAATAAACTTTACACAAAAATACACAAGAATACACAAAAAGCCTAAAACAATGATAAGTAAGTAAAGTAAGTAAGTAAGTAAGTAAGTAAGTAAGTAAGAGACACTTATAAAGCGCCGAAATTGATGTACACATCCTCTAAGGCACTGATGTCCAAAAAGGGATAGTCCAATTCCCAAAAATAGGTCAGTGTCCATATTTGGGTCCGATAGGGGAGATAGGCTATGGTAGAGTATAGGCTAATCTGAAAAGATATGTTTTCAACTGTTTTCTGAATCCAGAAATACTTGCCACGGTTTTAATGGCTTGAGAAAGCTTATTACACTCTGTGGGAGCAGCTACTGTGAAGCTGCACAACCCCGAGCCTTTATTTTATTTAGATGAGGAAATTGATGGGCAATTGCCCTGGGTGAGATCACTCCACCTAATCAGAGAGGACAGATATGGAGATTGGCTAAAATGTATTGCTTTATGAATGAGGAGGTTATATTTGAACAATATATGGTAATGAATGGGGAGCCAGTGTGTTTGTGCAGGAAGGGTGTGACATGGCTAAATTTATTTAGTTTGCACACATTACGACATAAGACATTTTGAACTCTTTGTAGTCTGCCAATATATGCCTTTTTGTGTTATAAAGCAGTGAGTTACAGTAATCCAGGCGACTGCTAACCAAGGCATTTGCCACCTTACAGCTGCTTTATGACTTAAATACCTGCGGACTCTTCATAGTTCCCGGAGATGGTAGTAAGATATGCCATTTAAGGATTGCTTAATGCTTCAGATACATAACCTCCAAGATATTTAGTTCTTCATTCATCAAAATTTAAACTTAAGTTTGGAATAAAGAGTAAACTGATTCAGACTAAATTGATTCAAGGTGTAAGTAATGAGATCGGTTTTGAATTACATATTTACCAAAGAAGAAAATATATGACAAGGAGTGTTGGAATGAAGTTGTGCTTTAAACTTTATGTATGAGATATAACATCTGCTTCCACCAAACTGAATATTCCGAAATACAAGATGTTCAGAGGATATTTGCCTGTCCGTTGACTAACAAAAAGATCCCAAGTCAAATGTGTGCATTATGTCTGATAAGGTAGAGCATGCCACTCCTTTCGCATAAACTATAAAAATTCAAGGACAAGCCCCCCCAAAAAAACTTTAAATAAACCACACCAAATTGTGTACGAATACAAAAATATTAGCCAATCAGATTCTCTGGTCACTGCTGTGAATTGTATCTAGCTGTGTCCTGTGTGTGCCCTGCGCATTCTTTATTTAAGTAAATTAAAATTTGAATAAAACAGTTTAATATTTTGGGTCAGGGGTACACCATAAATGTCACACTTTGCCACAAAAACAAAACAAAAAAAGACAGCAGTGAACAACATTCAACAGTCTTTATTTGTAAACAGATATATACAAGCTGTTTAACATTTAGTAAGCATGCTTTTGCTTCAAACATGTCGGTCTCATTGCGTCCAGCACTTTTTATGACCTTTAACAACAATAGCCACCGATTCAAGGAAAACTTGACAACAGTAAAAGATCATTCCAAACATAAATATAGTAACGTACATTGTCCTGGCTTCATTGTTTTGTTTTGCAAACCTTTTATGACTTAGTTGGAGCGGTAAGCTCCTGCAAATTTAAAGAATATTTATAGCTAAATCAATACTTTTACAATTTCCTGTATTCACTTATTTGTTACTCAGAGAAAAAGCCAGTAACTTCATAATAGAATCATCACTCAGCTCATTATTTAACTTACAACTATCTACAAATTCGACTGTAAGGTTAAAGTTACCGGAAATTATCAGCTGGAAACTCCCCCCAAAATGTCTAAAATACGTAGCTTAGAAATATTTTAAAAACCCTTTAAACCATTATATGTTTAGAAATAATGACACAACCATTTTAATAAATATTTCTCACCTTTACAAATTTGATTTTGAAGAATATATTGGTTAAAAATCTGCAATATGAAATGAGATGAAAAATATTATTAAAACAAAATGTCAAAAACCCGGCCAGATGGAACAAAAACCAAGAATGAACTACATAATAATTTAAGGTATTTATACATTCATTATTTCATTAGAGTGCAATTATGACAGTATGGCACATATTTTAGAATATCCTGAAATATGTATTACCCTTTGATATACATATAGCAATGGTTAGAATCATATACACAACATTAAAAATATTTCTTATTAAAGTTGACTTTAAAATCTCTGTCAAGAAAAAAATGACAAAAACATAAGTCTATCATTTGCGGTTGGCATTTATATAAGCAGATCCCAAGTCTTTTTTAAAGATTAAAACACATCAAAGCACTACTTTGACTATATTAAATTGCTTGTGGCATCACTCCAACTCCCTTAATTGGCATGTGGGTGTGCAAGACTGTTACTGGTGACAACCAAATTAAATATTCTGTCTTCCGATTTTCGCCAATTTGAGGTGCTTGCCAAGTTACAGTGCCAAGCAGTAAATGTTTAATGTGGGTAACTGACAAAGCAGGCCCGTCACAGGCGCTACTCAAAAACAATTGCCCACTGTCATGATATAAACTCAACCCGATCATGAAGTTGAGGTCCATTTCCGAGGTCATAGCAAGGTCAACAAGCAACAAAGATCCCTTCAAGTTACCCATCAAGTCCAACTAAATGACCAAAGAAGCAAACATGCGAGGAATCATAGAAGGGGCCAACGAAGCAGCTTGCAAATAATTCCAGACCAAGCTGAACTGCCACATTCCGTGGGCCATGAAATGTTCCAGTGGAACTTGGTGATTAAATGGTGTGGTTCCTACCGACGAAATGCAAGAAAGGTATGGCCCTGTTTGGATATGCCTAAATTTTCAAGATGATTCTTAAAGCGTCCCTGATGTTAGTGTGTATTATAATGTGGTGAGGCAGTTTAATGTGCAGGAACAACCAGAAAGTGGGTGGTAGAGGCATAGAATGAAGAAGTTTAGAAATTGCACGAACTGGACACAAATTGACGAGTTGTGGGATTTGATTGAACTGTTGATGTCCTGCATGTTTTTGGGCCACTTTAAAATTATGTGTGGCCCAGGAGAAGCAAATATGATGTCCTGGGAAAGGAAATGTCAACCATTATGAAAATGTGTCCTTGAATGAGGGGTTACATTTGACATTCTCAGGAAGGCAACAAAAATGCCATCAAAATATTGCCCTGTACAGAACCGGGTCATCCAGGATATCACAAGCTTTAGAAATCCGTAAGAGGGCAAATCAAAAATACATTTGATGATTGGGGTGAAATGTGAGTTAATGGAGATACTTCTAATAAATGAAGAACCAAATTGGAGGTAGAGGGTGGAGGAATCCAACTCATACCTAACTGCTGCTCTCTTGACAGACGAAACATAATTGAAAATGACTCTAGGAGAGACTGAATTATAGTACAAAAATTGTAGAAATGCCAAAACCGAATGCAGTGTGATTTCAGGGGGAATGTCCATATGCAGGGCAAAAGACATGTAGGTCCTCAAATGAATGTGATGTGCAGCTCCTTTGGAAGGTCTGTATGCCGACCTGGTACAGGTAAGGGCCCTCTGTGTCAGCTGTCTAGTAGGCTGGTGGGCTCCTACAATTACAAGTGCAAATTTAAATTAAAATAATCCACTACCTCCCATTTGTAATTATCTCTTAAATCCGTCAGAATCTCAGGATCAACTGGGAAAGCTAAATAGATTCTAGTTAGCTTAGTTAGCTTAGTTCTGAAAAACTAGATCGCCTTAGAAGAGCACATGCCCAAAAATAGTAACAAATAATGCAGGAAAGTTAAAAAAAACCAAAATGGAGGTCCAAGGGGGTTCTATGCTAATACTTTCAGTCAGATAAATGTAGCCATAGATCTGACCACACCACGAGTGGCCAGCTATACAGACATATCTGTTCACACTGCTACAGTGTAGGTAAAAAAGTTTCTCACCCACTGAAAGATTGTAGGAACAAGCGTCAACACGACACATGTGTGAAATGAATAGAAAAATGAGTGAAATGAATAGAAAATAGAAATGACTACACACGATGCAACAAAAGTCCTAGTCCTAAAGCTGCATCCACAAGCCCCAGGTTCAAGTCCAGAGCTATATACAACTCTAGTATGGGAATTAATGAAAGCACAAATTGGAGACTAGACTTTTACAAATAAAAGAATGTTACTTATGCTCAAGTTCTTAAGTCAGCAATCATAAATAACACTGTAAGCAATGAGCAGGGTAGTAGTCTTACAACAAAGGTTAGGGATTATTCTCCTAACAAAGATGGTAGTGCTTTTACTCATAAAAACATGTACATGAACAAAGTACTCAGATAAAATAATGCTAGGCAAAGATATCAGGTTAATACTGGTGGACACAAGAAATCTCAAGCTAAGGTAAGTCAGCAAAATGCTTACTCAAACTATATAAAGTGTGAGAATAGATTTGTATTATTGCCAGTCGACGCTGTCATTTCTGATATAGTCTCTGCTAAAGATAGCTACTCACTGGTCGTAGGCAAACCTCAAGCTAAAGTTCTTTGCAAAAGAAATCTTGTCAACACCAATGCTAGCAAGAGTCGTAAAGCGTCAAGTTATGATGGTACTGAACAAAGTCAATTAGGTTTGCCCCCAGTAAAAGAACGAGAAGTAGATACTTGCACAAAATATGACTTGCCCCTGAGAATCAAAAGAAAATCAATGACTTATAAGCAAGTTTTAAATACTTGCCCCACTCTTCAGTTATGGGAGGCCCAAAATAAGTATAAGTTTTGTTTTATCCCCTTGGGAGATCAGCTTATGCCAAAACATATTCATCCTGTGGACCTTAATACTGACCCAATAACATTACATAGAATTATTTCTGACTCAGATCAGTATAATTTCTTACAAAGTCAAATCAGCTGATCCCAGCTGAATCCAGACATGTGGGACCACTATTTGCAAGATTATTTGGACAAGCAATTACCTTTACTTATAAGGTTTGGTTTCCCTTTAGATTATATTAGGGAGGGAACCCTAGAAAGTCAAGAAAATAATCATGCATCTGCTATAGAATTCCCAGAGGATATACAGGCCTATTTACAGGAAGAAAAAGATCATGAGGCAATTTTGGGCCCCTTTAAGGAAGTACCCATAAAAGATATTCACATATCTCCCATGATGATTAGGGAAAAGCCTAATGCCCCCACTGTAGGGTCATCATAGATCTCAGCTTCCCTAAGGTCACTTTGTTAATGCTGGCATACCCAAGGATCAGTATCTTGGTACCCATTCATTTTGAAGTTACCTACAGTAGACATAATTACTGACCAAATTAAGGCTCTAGTTAGGGGTTGCAAGCTATATAAAGTTGACATTAGTCAGGTGTTTTGACATGTCTAGTTAAGCCCCAAGGAATATGATCTTTTGGGATTACATCACATGCGTTATTACATAGATACGTGCCTGCTGTTCGGGTATCATAATGGCAGTGAGTTGTTGCAATACTTAAGTGAAGCAGTGTGTCATATTATGCATCAACATCAATATTACATCATAAATTATATTGATGATATCCTTGGAATCGACGTACTGAGAAAATTGATATCTCTTTTGATGCATTGCATCAGTTATTACAAGAACCCCCCACAACATGTCTTAATTGTTTGGGTATTCTAATAAATACTGAAACCTTCACAATGTCAATACCCCCAGTAAGCATCAACTGCAATCCCTATTGGGTAGTCTTTTATGTATTAGCAAATGTGTACGGTCCTCCAGATTTTTCTTAAACAAATTATTAGATGTATGGAGGACAAAAAGCAGGTCCCAGTTACTAGGGAAGCAAAAAAGACATTAATTGGTTTCTTAAATTCATCCCCTTGAATAATGGTGTCACTTTTTTTGTTCAAAAACCTATTGATTTTTTAATACAATTGGATGCCAATCTTCAAGGGATGGGAGCCAGATGGGGTTCAGAAGTATATGCATTAGCCATTCCATTAGGATATCTGGATCTACAAATAGTCCACTAAGAAATGCTCAATATCTTGGCTGCTCCTAGGGTCTGGTAGAGGTCCTTGGCTAATAGAAAAGGAGCCATAGCATGTGATAGCTTAGCTGTGGTTCAGGTCCTCAACTTGGTTAAGACCAGAGACCTAACTCTAGTTACCATAGCCTGCAACATTCAATTTCAAATTGCAACTATGTATATCAATCTCAAGGTCAGTCATATTCAAGGCAAGTCCAAATGCAAATGCAATTTTGTATCAGTTATTGCCTACACATAAGTGGGCTTGTGTCAATGAAAGTCATATAGTGATAGACTGGTCCATATAATTTACATATTTTCTTCCTAGGAATTCAAGCATGGACAAATTGCTATATCTGGGCCTCCAGAAGACCCGCATGGCTTTCAGACCTGACAGACAGAAATTATACTAGTATGTTCAGATTATTCCCAGCTCTCACAATATTTAAGAAACATTTTTAACCTATCTCCCATGATAATTATGAAACATTTTAGCCTATCTCCCATGATAATGCTTGCATACTTTTACAGTTTCTGGAAAACAATAATACCTCAGCCTCTGCTATGGCCAACCACTGTAGAATAGAATAGAATAGAAACATTTATATTGTGCAAGATTGATGTAACATCCTCTAATGCACTTGAGCTCAAAAAAGGAAAGTCCAGGGACGTATCAGGTCGAGATCCAAAATTAGCGCCCACCAGGGAGATGTACTATGGTGGAGGATATGCTAGTGTAAAGAAATAAGTCTTTAGCTGGCTACGGAAACCTGTTATTGTTTGTTGTGATCATACTGATTGTGGGAGTCTGTTCCATTCTGTGGGGGAAGCCATTGCAAAACCCTGCCTCCCAATGGCCTTTTGTGTGAGAGAATGAGGAAAGACAAAGACGATTTCCACACATTAAACAACTGGTTTTGATCAAGGATGATAGGTATATGGGTTGAGAGAATTTGATAGCCTTGAAAATGATTAGATTGTACTTAAACAAGATACGGTATGTGATAGGGAGCCAGTGTAGTTTTTGAAGAAAGGGAGTGACATGGCTAGTTCTATCAAGCCTAAAAACAATTCTACAAATGACATTGTGAATCTTTTGGAGTTGACACTGAGGAATTTACGGATGCATCTTAGGTCCTTAAGGTGGTAGTAACAGGCGCGACACATATTGGTTATGTGGCTGGTAAAGGTGTTTCCGGAGTCAAAAGTAACACCTAAGTTCTTGACTGTATCGGTAGGGGAGATAGAATTTCTAAGAAGTTGAGTCGGGAGTTTATTGATGAGGGACTCTCTGGCTTGTCTATTACCAATGATAATAAATTCAGTTTTCTCGGGGTTGAGTTTAAGTTTTACACCAGCCATCCAGTTTTGGACGCATGTGAGACACTCAGTAAGCTCAGCAAAACTGGAATAAAAGTTCCTGTGTCCCAGTGCTAGATATATTTGGGTGTCATCAGCATATAGATGGTGGGTGACATTGAAATTGGAAATTATATTACTGAGAGGGGTAGTATAGAGGGTAAAAAGGAGGGGGCCCAGGACAGAGCTCTGGGGCACACCATATGAGAGTGAGAAAGCATCTGAAAAACTATTACCTAGTTTAACCTTCTGTTTGCGGTTTGAAAGATAGGATTTGATCCACCTCAACACAGTGCCATCAACCCCAAACCAATCCCTGATGGAATTAAAGAGAATGTCATGGTCGATAGTGTCGAATGCTGCTGAGAGGTCCAGCAATGTGAGTGCAACAGCCTTACCAGAGTCCATCAAAGCAGCAATGTCATTCTGGATTTTCAGGAGTGCTAATTCTGTGGAATGGAGTCTCCTGTAGGCGGATAGGTTGACATTCGAGAGCCCCTCACTATCGATATAATTATTTAACTGTTTAGCCACTACTTTTTCAATTAGTTTGGAAATAAAACTGAGGTTGGATACTGGTCTGTAATTTTTGAGGAGATTTCTGTCTAAATTAGGTTTCTTGAGAAGGGGGTGACATATGCAGTTTTGAAAAAGTTTGGGAAGCTCCCTTCTCTGAGAGAGTAGTTAATAATATTGGTTATTGGAGTGACCAAAATGTCCGCACACTCTTTGACTAGTGCGGTTGGTATTGGGTCCATGTCGCATGAATTAGTGGTGGATGATTTTAGGATTTTGAGGATGTCGCCCTTAGATACAGGCTCAAAAGAGGACAGGGCAGTGCTGTTACCATTCGGTCTTGTGAGGGAAACAGGCACTGATGACTTTAGTGCAACTCTGATTTTCGCAATTTTGTCACTAAAAAATGACCAAAAGTGTTAGCTAAGTCGATAGGACTAATATGATCAGGTAGGATGATAGTTTAGGATTTGTGCAAGATTTTCTTGAAAGTGTTCCACAGAGCCTTGGGGTTCCCATTATTTTCAGCAATAACTGTAGAATAGTGCCTGTGTCTTGACTGTTCCAGTAGGAAATTGAAGCGATTTACAGCAGCTCGATATCTACTCCGGTTAAAAGCCATACTCGCTCACACTTGCGCTTCAGACACTTTGCTGAGAGGATGTCCGAATTCACAAAGCCTTTGTCAGGGTGCGATGGAGCCATTTTCCTCTTGATTGGCGCATGCTTGTCTAGAATGTTGCGCAAGGTGTTGAAATATTGGTGACTGACTGGCTGGCTGTTGTTTGAAGATGCTTGATTAGATCAGAATTCAGGATATCCTCTCTGAAGTCAGTGATGTTTATCTTGTGAATTTTCTGAGTATTAACTTGCCTAAATTTGCAAGGAGCCTTGATAGGTATATTGACCGAGAAAGTGATGGCAAGATGGTCAGACAGCCCAGCTGTAACCATGGCGCAAACTGCCTTTGAGAAGGTGTCTCTCACACATAGGACATCTAATATATGGCCGTGAATGTGCATTGTGGAATCAATAATTTCAATAATTAATAATAATTGTCAGCCATCAAGGCAAAATTGTCATTATCCGGGATTTCTGTCCATATTTTTCAAGATCCAAGAATAAAGTACTTTCAAAAAGCCATGATACTCCATAGACCTTTTTAAAGCTCATCTAAAGAAAATCATAGATATCGATACCTTACAATTACTGGTTTAAACCTGTGATTCCACATACATGGGCAAAGTTTTTACTATATTTTAAGCATTTTTAAGCAATTTATACTATGGCCTTCTTTTCTTTCCTAAGACTATCAAACTTGGTCCCACACAGCTTTCACAATTTTTCTCCCCTATATCATTTGGCAAGATTCGATATTATTTTTGCACAGTCAGGTATGCATGTACTTATCAAATGGTCCAAAACTATGCAGACAAGAAATATTGTAAAATTCTAAAGTTCCCTTTCTTAGGTGTAAATCCCAATTGCCCAGTAACAGCGGTAAAGAACTTGTTGGCCATAACACCTGGATCAAAAAATGATCCACTGTTTCAATATAAGACTATCAAGGTTGGGTCCCTCTTACAGGTACACAGGTAAGGCATCATTTTCACCTTATCTTGAAGAGGCTTAACCTCCATATGTCTAACCTCACCTTCCACATCTTCCCGCATTCATGTGCCACCTACGTCTTTAATTAGAATGTGGATTTACAGCATATTCAAACTCATGGCACCTGGACGTTGGCATGCGTCTGGAGATACATAACGCTTGATCATAATGCTCCTGATCAAATATCCCTTACTTTTTGTATTGTATTGTATTGTATTTATACTCAGCGCAATATCTCCAAATACTACAGGACACAAAGTGCTATTAAACCCATCTGACTGCACAGGTATAGCCCCAACTGACATTCCCCAAGTAACTGACATTCCCCTAACCGGAAGATAGAGGTTCAAGGATGACCATTTATCAATGTCCTTGAGGTTCTTTAGCCTGCCACTGGGGACAGGACCCAATGACAGAGGACTGCCATTTTAAGTAGTCATCCATTTTTAAGAAACAGTTGTACATACCCACTATCTCCTGATTGGGGCTTGGGGACTTTTTGCTTACTTACATGTTTAACTAAAAATACTTTCCTTGTTAATCTCAATTTTAAAATCGAATTGTGTAAATATTTCATTATATAATTACCAACCTTAAAAATCAAACAACTTTTAATCGTCTCATCTAAGGCCACCTTAAATTTGGGCAACCTTTTATGGTGACCTTATGTTCACCTAGTGTGTAACATATTGGTAATCCTTAGGGTGACCTTATGTGCACCCCTTGTGTAAAGTGTAACTGTAAAAGTTGGTATTCTTCAGGGTGACCTTAGGTTCACCAGCTTCTGTAAATTCTAACTTTTAGGTTTGCTCTACTAAAGGTGACCCTTAGTGCAGTATAACAAATAATATTCTACAATTACATGTTTATTGCAATTGTAAATAAATACTAGTATATTAGTGTAAAAATTGTAAATAAAAATTGTTTTATCCCACTCCTGCTTCTCTTTTATATTTGGAACAAGAGGCAATGTAACGATAATCTTCATGCCCTGAATATCAGTACCCAAATCATGTTATATATTTGGTGTTATCACTGAACAAGTGGCCTAAAGAGTATTAGCAACATTAAAAATCAACATGACGTTATACCCAGTGCACAAAGGCTTTTATTACCCAAAGAATCAAAGTTACCCAACCAGTGTGAGCTGTGAAAAATGGGATATCTACCATTTGTGCCATACTACTTTGTGGATTTTCATTGTCAGCAATACCGTTGAACATGAAAATATAATTATTTTTCCAAATCTTCAACAATGTTCACCACACATTAACAGAAATAATGTGGTGATCAAAATCCTTAAGAACTACATCCGGATACATCAACATCAAGAACTACATCAACATATCTACTATTCAACATGCTGTGAAATGAATTAGTAAAGTCATTGTCTGTTTTCATAGAATTTTGAAACTGTTCAATGGGACTGCAACTGCTGGCTCCGTCCATGTGGTAGTTCAAGGCCCTACCCGGTTGAATTGGCATTGGCCTGGGTCCTAGGATTTGACTTAAGAGAATATTTAACCTCAGGATGCGCAACGTGCATTCTTAAATCAACTTGAACAGAAGTGCCTGAATGCCCCATGATAATAATTATGACTGCATAAACCAGCACTAGAAAATTTACACAATACTGTCTTCTGAGATGTATTTTCAACCGCTTGCCCATCTAAAACTGTAATCTGGGAACTATTAATTCTATTCAAAGACCATTGGGTATGGTCTGACCACTGTAACCGACCTTCCTCCACCTGGGTCACAGAAACTCACCTGGCTGCTCTCTCTGCCAACCAGGGAATGGCAACCGAGTCACGCATAGATAAAGTCACCTGATGCAGCATTTCCTTTACCAGAACTGGATCCCAATTTGTGTAATATTATATAACTGACCTGAAACCCACTAGGCCATACTCGTATAGTCATCTGCAGGTTTCTTGACATTGGAATTTGTAATGTAACCCTCATTCGGCCATTTAAATTGAGGATTGACGTTAGTGGTATCAGTCACATTGTAATTATTTGACTTCCTACGTGTATAGTGGCCCTTACTGCTTACCAACTGTGTAACTGCTCTGGATACATCAGCAGATGACCTAATTGCATCCAACGTGGGAGGCGGCCTAGTTGTCTTACTGCTGAGCCCACTGCACAGAGGGTTGATGCAATGTGTCTGTCACCACACTTGCAGGGTTCCCCTGTTGTTTGGCTGGCACACCTTGCTGAGAATGAACGTCTGTCTGCGTGGCATGGACAATCACTCCACCCCTCCTGGCCATCACAGGCGAACTCAGAAGTGTGGAATTGGACGCACCCTCACATTCGATTCTCTCCACCCGTTGCAATAAGTCCCAGTTGGATTGTTCTATTCTGTGGAGCAGTGATAAAACGTCCTGATTAGCCTCCTGTCCAGGATTTCCTGTGGGTACCAAGAAGATGGATCAGATACATCATTGGCTAGACCTTGGGGGTGACAGGTAAGAACCCTTATGTATTACAGTGTCTGTTTGCTTACCAGTTTTTTTATTTAACACTTTTTCCTGTGCTAACAGAACATGCCTTCCCTTTGCTAGTCGACTGATTTGTCTTCTTCCTTCTAGTGACGTCAATATAAAAACACTAAAATTTAAAGTAAATAAATCTCTATGTAAATATTCTGATAACGATATTTGCCCTTTGAATGACAAATCCAATATGGCAAATGAATTGGTAGGTATTATCAACGTGTAGCTAAAGACACCCAGTTAAACGGCTACAGCTTTCTTATTTCTGGCCTGATTATAAATCTGTTTTCATAATTATACATCCAGTTGGAGAGGTCTAGTGTCTGAACCTAACAATATTGGTTTGGTGTACAAAAACCTCGAATTTATTATCAATGATTTACTATAACGATTTATAGTTTGTGATGATGTTATGTTTACACAATTGAGAAATTTTGATCCTTGAAGAATTGTATCCTTAAATTTCATGTTAATTCACAGAAACACTTTTAACAGTTCAGGGTGAAGGAATCATATCTACTCCATTGGAAGTTGCTTGAAACACTGAGGTACATGGTACATTGAACATGTCAATTATAAAGTATAATGATACTATATCTCTATATTTTATTACCCTTCGAGAGAGTGTGAAATATTTGCAATCTTTTAAGTCATGAAATCAGTTATTATTTGGTTATTGATAAATTTATTATAAGTGCAAGAATCAGATGTAAATATTTCATATGTGATCCCTCACAGAAGTTAAAAAGATTGCTTAGAATCCTGTATCAGCTGAAAGATTGTTCTACAGCAACTTGGGCACTGCTTCTGTACCTTTTGTGTAAATTGGCAGATTAGTATTTTACAGTAAAATATGCAAACACACATCTCCCAGAGTTGTAACAGTTTGCCAATATACTGCATCAATGAACATTTTGGGAAATTCTAGTTTTTAAAGAGGTTCACAGGAAACAATATTCATTAATGGTTAAAATCTTTGAAAGAGATATAATCAGATTGCAAATTTGACCTTGTACATAGCTTTCACATTCCAAGGTTGTATACAGAAAGAGCTCACAATTTGCTTCAGGAAAATCCTACCATCTCTGGTATATGAACTCCAACTATTATTTAATAACCAACATAAATTTAAGTTATTTTTTCCACAATAAAAGACTGTTTCATGATGCTTCAATTTATTGATCTCAAATGGTAGATTTTCTTTATCTCCAATGTCTTTGGAATGTCAGTTGTCTATACACACGCCTTGATAAAAAATCTTTTCCCTTTCACCTTCTTACATTCACACCCAGATGCATAAGTGAATTGAAATCCCACTGCCAATGAAATGGGAAGATCCTGAAGGCAAAACCTGTCCAGTTTACAAGGCTCTGGTGGCACACCCTATAATATATGAAACATGGCTTTAATAATGATGTATAATAAGGTATGTATAGGTATTAGTGTAGATATCTCTGAGCATTACAAAATATATGGACACCACAATATTTTAAAGTGTAAAAAAATAATAAAAAATAACAGTATTTCATTTGTCATTAGTGTAACTCATATGGGTGTTTTCAACTAACCTTTCTACGTAAGTTAGGAAAAGTCATTAATTTCTATCAACAGAGGTAAGTGTTTTTCATTCTTGTCTTGGGAAAAATATTTAAATATTTTATTTTGGTATTCAACTTTACCTTTCTCCGGAACACCCTTTGACTGGTAAAACATTCATTTTAAATTAATAGAGTGTGATTAAATCAAGTCGCCATTCAAAACATGGTCACCGCCTTGGGTGGTTAATCAGTGTGACATTTAATTTGTTTGCTTTAAACCTTATAGCCATGGTGTCAATTCAAGCCCATGGTCACATGTGTTTATATATGATTCTCTGTGCTTGAATAACCTTTACAGTGAAAAAGAACTTTGTGCATTCTTGACAACATCATATTTATTCTAAAACACCAATCTCCAATAATCCATTAATATTTTAAGCACAAGCTTTAATGAGGAACGCGCTTCTAGAGATCAATTTTTTGTTTATTTATTTTTTGTCACAAGACTTTCATGTAATTTGCACTTCCAGCAAAGAATCTGCCCTTCTGGTGTGTACTACTGATGTTACATTTAATCCACGAACTTACAAATACTACAAAGGTAACCATTTTCTCCAGATACTCTCTGTAAGCTCTTCAGATTCTTCTGAGACATACATTATAGGAGATCTGGAATTTTACTGAGCAAAATCTTAAACACAGCAGAGTCAGTCCAAAGAAGTATTCATTTTACACAACTTTTACTTCACTGTTAATTTTAATTTGCCCAAAAATTGTACTTTCACTATTGTAGGTGGTGTATGTAGTAATTTGCCTAGATCATCCACATGACTCCAAAGCTGTAATAATCTAGCATCAGCGTGAATTTACTTAATCTTCCAGCAACAGCTTCGATGCATTTCTTTCACAGACCAGTAGGCCATCTCATTATTATTATGGACAGTTTATGACAAAGAACATGTCATCACAATGAAAATACTTACTACTCCACCAACAGCATTAAATTGATTTTGCGAGCAGACCTCTTCCCCATCTACAATTTTACAGATTGTTTCACTTGGTGGGGCTTGAGTACCATGCTGAAATTCACTGGCACATTTCAGTCGAAAACATAACTTGGTTATTCTGAATTTGGGAAGGGCAGAGCTTCCTGAAATTATACCACAGAGGATTTGTCTATCTTTAGGACAGATTTTACACCACAGGTTTTTAATTGTCACAACAATATCAATACCAATCGTGCAATATACAATATTCACCAACTTGGTCAATGTAAATGTTCTAAAAGAAGAAATGTTTATGATATTCTATGATAAACCTTTCCTTTCAGTTACCAATTTATAACTCCCTCTGATCATTATGCCAATATACAACTGCAGTAATCTCAGTGAATCTTATAATAATATCTACAGCATAAGTAGCACACTGGTATAGCTTGAAGTGTGTTTGAGACACCTTCATGGCATTAAATAAATAGTGTTAATGAATGTATCTGGATGTTTAAACTTTATATGTTTGTTTTTATTTATTAGTTTATCAATTTTCAACTGAAATTACACTTTTAGATGGTCATTTACTGGAACTTTATTCGAGATATTATATAAATTGTATTTTCACATGTGTTCCACCTTTTTTATGTCAGGACACATTCCCAGTAGACTGATGGTTAGCAAGTTTTGCATCCAGTCATTGGCAGCCCAATAGTTTCAATGCTGGGGTCTGTTCCAGTGTTACCTTGGCTTTGGTATTAAATGGGTGTAAAACCTTAAACTTTGACATTTTATTTCAGCTGAAGTAGACAGGTAATGAACATGGTTACCCGAGTGAATACTTTTGGTGATATTCTGACACCTCAGGAGCCATTTTCTATTAAAAATATATTATGCAAACTGAAAAGGAAATAGTTTTACTTACTTGTTGTAATTCCCATAAAATGTTGAGAAAATGGTTCATATAGTTATTTGAAATGATGAAATTGGCACTTTATTATCAATGAGTATATACTGACAATAAGTACAAAATTGGAATATAAATGTTATACCACCAATCTGAACTCTGCCTCTTACACTTTTATACTTGTGTGCACCTTGAGGAAACATGAGTTTTGTTATTACCTTGAATGAGAAATGATACATTAGACTTCCTGTTTCCTGTGAAAGTGTCTTCTTTGAATTTCATATCTGAAGAGGTGATATTAAAGTAATCATCATCAAGAGTCACTTGTGTCTGAGATGAGCCACACTGGGCTGAACCTACAACATGATTGTATTTATTCACTTATTAATTTTATTAACTGCTATGGACCACATACACCATTATTCCATTTCTAGTCATGAAGTTTACATTGCATTTAGTAATATGGTGCACAATAAATTAAAGTTAGAAAATATGCAAATATCACTAGCAATTGTCATACTTAGTGTAAATTTACTTTGTATACTCACACATTAGTAATAAATTTTATTTAGTTATTATTTTGTTTCACCACACATAGAAGATTACTGTATTTCTTCATCATAGACAGATGTACCCCCTTCATGGAAAGAAAACTTAGAAAACAACCAATCATATGAAGATACATATATAAAAAATAAAAAAAAACAGAAGGTGCACTACTTTTATCAAAAGCTAAATGGGTTATGGGGGTGTTTCACTGGGGCCAATGTCAGTTGCCAAGGGTGAGTTTTCTTTGCTTGTATAGTCGGCTGGGGTTATTTATGGTTTTCTGGCTTGAGATATTATGATATCTCACCGATCGAACAGGACTATTTATTCTGACCCTGGCTTTGCCTTCCAGAATACCGGCTTGTCCTGTCTCCTGATGTCTTCTTGTGGTCACTTCCAGACCTGTCATATAGTATTACCATCTTTTGGGAAACACTTGTCAGCCCGTTGTATTGAACAAAAACCAGACATGGTGACTTCAAGCATTTGGCCACAGAGTCAGGACAAGCCAGGAAAATGAACAGAAGAACAAGAAATTGACACGGTATTGTACTTGTGTTTTTCTGTCTATTGTTTTTCATTTGTCTAATTTTTGTGTTTTGAAAATTATCATCAGTGTATAACTATCAATTTAAATAAAATTTAAAAAAAACTGTTGTGCAACACAACATATGTCAAAACAAAGCGTCTCTGATAACCTTTGCCCTTTGCTCCATTTTGCCTATTTGGACTCTAAATCTGCTTGCTGAGATGCCAAATGCCTTCTCAACTACCCTCCTGCCTCTGGAGATCCTGTCGTTTGTTATTCTCTCTTCCTAGTGAGTTGTCTTCTACTGTATGGTTTCACTATCCATGGCTTCAAGGCAAAGGCGTCAACACCTAGCAAGAAATAGTACAAAAGAGGTCCTCCTTATCCCTGGGGTTCAGATGGTGGAGGCCCCAATATACCATTCTCTATCTTTTTCTTTAACTTCCAGCAGTTACATATTTGTGCATCTGAACTAGGGAAAAGAAGCCCTTACATTTGTAAAATTCACTCCCAGATTTCTTTTGTTTATTCAAAGCAATATGTTTCCTTTCCGGTACCCCCAAAACATGGGGATATTCCATCTGGTTCTGAATGTTTCCAGTCTTCTAGAGTGATAGAGAAGATGGAATACTCTTCCTGGAATTCAGCACGGATGTTCTTGCAGACAACAGGGATGGATTTACACATGGTGGTTCAGACAACCATTCAGTGATGGTATAATGACTTGCATGTTTCTCCTGTTGCCAGGTGTCTCATCTTTTTGTTGCCACTTTCAAGCCAACGTCCATGGGCTTCCTAAAATTGGTGACTTTCTTCTTGATGGTGTGGTAAATGGGTTCTTCAATGAGGTCAAAAACTGCAGGGGGTATCCTGACAAAAATTTTGATTACCTGGGATATCAACCTGTATTAAGTCTGCCAGGAGGTTGTTATAGCATTCCTTTTTCTTCTCTTTGAAGGATCCATTGCATAGCTCATTGATTTTGTGGCTTCCTTCTTCTCCTGGGTGGTGATGGGCGCTGTGATGAAGGTGCTGGCTGTATGCATGTGTTGGCCGTGGGTTCAGATGTGTCCTTTTTGCCTGTGCATCAGAATGAATATCATGAATATCAAAATATTTAATTTTAGGGTCCTCATCTTCTATAGAAAGCCTCTCTGGCATGTAGCCAGCATCTTTGCAGTGATAAATGATGAATAACTGTAGCAACAAGGGTTTATATAGTATTACCTGGACCCTGACTGGTGATCTTTAATTCATAAATTAATCACTCTGGTTTGGGAGAGTGAGAACACTATTCTAGTCTTGCTTGTCACTATGGCTTGACCAGACACGGTTTGTCGGTTGGACTTCTACAGCTTGTCCTAATACTTTCAGTTCTGATTGTACAGGAGAACATTCCAACCCCAAGTCAGGTCAGGATCTTGACCCAGACAAGCTGGGTTGCACTATGTCCTGTCAGAGAGGTGAAACCATACTTTTCCCACACTTTTTTCTCTATTTTTGTCCCTGATCTATGACTAAGTAAACCAACCCTTGAATCAGAAATGGTCCGGGGGTCGGCTCCAGTGGAACACCCACAAAATATCTTATGAATTTTGAACAAAGAAATTATCAATACCAATATTGAATACCAATTATAAAAATTTTACTAAAACACAGGCTACCTGGGGGCGCCATGTTGGCACAGTGGTAGCACACTCACATCTTACCTTTGAAGTCTGAGGTTTAAACCCTGGACCCTATATTGGAAAGTTGGTAGTTGCTTACTGATGGTCAGCAGTTTGCATTTCAGAACCTTGACCAGTTGCCCATTAAAACCCATCATGATATATCAGAATGAATATCAAATTATTTAATTTTAGGGTCCTCATCTTCTGTAGAAAGCCTCTCTGGCATGTAGTCAGCATCTTTGCAGTGATAAATGATAAATAACTGTAGCAACAATGGTTTATATAGTGTTACCTGGACCCTGACTGGTGATCTTTAATTCATAAATTAATCACTCTGGTTTGGGAGAGTGAGAACACTATTCTAGTCTTGCTTGTCACTATGGCTTGACCAGAGACGGTTTGTCGGTTGTACCTCTACAGCTTGTCCTAATACTTTCAGTTCTGATTGTACAGGAGAACATTCCAACCCCAAGTCAGGTCAGGATCTTGACCCAGACAAGCTGGGTTGCACTATGTCCTGTCAGAGAGGTGAAACCATACTTTTCCCACACTTTTTTCTCTATTTTTGTCCCTGATCTATGAGTAAGTAAACCAACCCTTGAATCAGAAATGGTCCGGGGGTCGGCTCCAGTGGAACACCCACAAAATATCTTATGAATTTTGAACAAAGAAATTATCAATACCAATATTGAATACCAATTATAAAAATTTTACTAAAACACAGGCTACCTGGGGGCGCCATGTTGGCACAGTGGTAGCACACTCACATCTTACCTTTGAAGTCTGAGGTTTAAACCCTGGACCCTATATCGGAAAGTTGGTAGTTGCTTACTGATGGTCAGCAGTTTGCATTTCAGAACCTTGACCAGTTGCCCATTAAAACCCATCATGATATAACCTATATATCGATGAAAGCGAGTTTTAAAATACAAATAAATAGGTAAATAAATAAATAAAGTAATATTAAAATTGTTGAAGCAGATCAAGTTGGTTATATTTGAAATAGGTATATTGGACAAACAATCAGTATTACTAAAGACATAACGTCTTATACTCACCTATAGCATTATTGTGATTTAAAACTGAAATACTAAAAACATTCATGTACATAAACATAGACCAAAGGAAAGGAAGGAAAAGTCAACAACCAACTGAAGCTGACTAGAATGGTCAAAGTTGAGGTTTTATGTCCCATTCAACAGTCAGGGTCATATTGTGACAAGTCCACGGCATTGCCACATGTGGGAGTCAAACCCACACAGGGGTGACTGCCTGTGATTACATGCCAGACTTGCTAATCACAAGGCCACTGAGGACCTGAAGCTGACTAGACTATACTGTACTTATAACTATGCTTAAACCTACCTGATTACAAAAAAGCCTACCTGCTCTTGCCATCTCCTATCTGAAAGTGATTTGGCTATTAATGGAATAATTCTTATTGAATAGGTTTTGGTTCATTTAGCCTTCGATCCTATTAAATGTTGGAGATTAAATGCTATAAAAGTTAGTTTATCTTTGCTAGATTATTCCAATGTTTTCACAAATGCTTGTTTTACCAAATAATAAACTTAAACAATGCTTACAATTATTAAACTCTGCAATGCTTCAGAAAACTCTAGAAATAATCACACAAAATGTTTCATTATCACGAAAAATTATTGTGATTAAAATCAGAAATGCATTTAATAACTTACATACTCCAATAAAAGTAAAAAATAATGGGAATACAAGAAAGCCAAGCATCTTTGTGTGACTCTACACTTAATGAAAACAATAGTAGCAATATTATATTTAGCCAATAATGCACCGCAATTTAAAAATAATTGTTCAAGAAATGATGTACATCTGTATCTGTTTGTTTCAACATATGTTGTTGACCAAGGTTACCTTTTAAATGTTTTTGCGCTAGAAATTGTTTTTTCACTTTTTTTTCTCTTTAATATTGTCAATTATATGATATATTGCTACAATAAAACTTTTTTACATCAATCCCTTAAGGTGAGGGCATTGACTTTGTTTTGACTTTGACTGAACTGGATATTTTAATCAGTTTTCTCAGATATACTGACCAAGTGAAAAACACATATTTAAAAAAAATCCTTTTTCATCACCGAAAGTGCATATTGTTGTAACTCACCAGTCACTGTTTGCAGCATCCCACTTCTCTGGACACTTGGTGGTACACTGATGATACAAACGTCCTTTATAAATGTCTTACTCTTTATATGTTTCCTTTCTACACAATTATCTGTCCATTTAATATTTCTTCGTAACTACATTGTCTTTGTAAAATGGCGGCATTTTAAACTACATCTCTCGATACTTGGTATTGGATCTCTCGTTGTCACGACGACCTTCACCTTTTATACTGCCGTTTGCAAGTGGCTATTCTAACGGCGAGATCGTCTCTGCCCACGATTCACTACACTCTCCTCCGTCAACGAGAAGCTTGGTGTCATGACAAACACATTGACGGCACTTGTCACGCTCATGGCAGTACCTTCACCTCCCGGCCCATCTTCTAAGTCATATTCAGCAAGTGATAAACTGCCTGCTGAATATTTTCCTCCTACAGAATCTGTATTTTTCCGTAGAGCCTTTTCACGTTGAAGGAGCTGAGATCTAAAATCTCCCTGACGGTTTTCCCACGCAAAAAAGCTATCCTACGAGTGACTTCATCGATTCCATAAGGAGTGTTGAACTTCTCGGTTTTAAATGCTGGGAGGAGGGGGTAATTGGGAGAAATCTGACTCCAGGAGAATCTTGGTTGGCTCCAGAGATCGTACCACTTCTTCTAGCTTGGGATGACGCTCACTACTTAGCAACAGTCCAGTGAATCCAAACATGGCTGTTGGGTATTGAGCCAACCAGGCGTCCTTTTCCTTCATTCCCCCGTTGAAGCAATGCACATGAATTCTATAAGAACCACGGTGTTTAGATAATAACTGACTTCCCATGCTGTCCAAGCATAACTCTGTGGCTTTCTTGGAGTCCACACTGTCTCGGCAGTGAATAACCATGACAGTTGACCATAACTCCTTGCTGGCGTAATGTCTCAGCTGCTCTTTGAACACCTTCATTTGCTTGTCCAGATGTACGCTACAACCATCAGTTAGGTCGTAACCCATCTCACCAATTTCCACACACTTTGGTTCCTTCAAAACAACTTCTTTCACCGCTTTCATCTCTTCAGGGGTTACTTTGTGAGCACGCTTTGGATGCACGCTGAAGGTAAAAAACAACCGTCGATCCTTGGACAAATTCCGCTTCACACTCCTTGATGGTACGCCATCAATAAAGTTGGCTATTGCAGCTTCCAATTTCATTGGGGTTTGTGGGATTGGCCCGTTAGCCAGTATCTCCTCTAGATCCTCCATTCTACTTTGCTGCTGCACCCGATCAAGGTGGAAGTGAGAATCCACAAATGGTATCCTCTGTGAATTTCTCACCAAACGCACTAACCTCAATTCCCTTTCCTCTTTGGGATAAGGAATACCAAGTGGTGATGGTTTCATCTTTTTCCCCTTTGCTGGCACTGCTGGACCCGATTGTACAACTGTGGCATAACTCCTGGTGGCAGAAGAGGTTGACTCCTTTGTCTCCACTGGTTTGTTTGTTTCCGTCGCTTCAGACTCCACAGACCTTGCAATTTCTCCTTGCCTTTCATTCCTTTCTGGTGTAACCTCTTCCCGATCTATTTCCATCTCGTCCCCCCTTTCCGGAGATAGACTGTCCACAACTACAAACTCACTACTTTCAACTTCTTTTACCTTCTTCTCCAATGAGACTTTTCCCTGTGGAACCTTCCCTGATGAAGCTTGTCCTAATGATTCAGCGATAACAACAGATAGTGGCCTGAATCTCGGTGCAGACTCCGCTGTGTTCGCTTTGTCCAGATTCTGTTTAACAGACTTCTTGTGGATCTATTTTTCACTTGACTTCTCCTTTGATTTTGCCTGATCTGTCTGGTCACTGGCCAATTCTACTTGAACGTCCGAATTGTCTACGCTGGCTGGTACAATGTCCCTTGTAACACGCACCTTATCTATCTTTACACATTTGACATTGAACTTGCTCTCTCCTATACAATTGATGAGATGAGCCAAGGCTCTCCACTGTACCAGAGAGGCTACAAGATTAGGTGGACTGATTGATGGTGTCCTTGGCAGGTTTTCTGAATACAACCAATGGTGGAACTGGTTCATCATTTCAATATCAGGCTCTATCACCTCATAAGTTTTATCCGTGGTTGGATAGAATTTCAGGCACAACACCTTCTGGAGTAATGCCTTCAAATCCTCACAACCCAGGTGGTGAGCTATTTTGTTCAGCAAGTCTTCTAAGATTCGCATGTGAGAACCCAGGGTTAAATCCCCGGTTTTACTGTAGGCCTCAGTGGGCAGATGTTTACCAATCACATGCTTTTTTATATGCTTGTTCATGGAATCGCAACCAGTCATGAAACACTTCATCTTAGGGGTTACCCTCCTTCGTTTCTTGGATGGCGATCTATAACCCTTTTTGGTAGATTTTGTAACAAGTTCAGCATTTTTCCAAACATGGTTTTCAGCTCCCGCATTTCTGTTTCAACAGATGAGTACTCCTGCTGTGGTTTGGTTGTTGGTGGTCTTGATTTATTCTGAATACTGCGCACCAGAGGTTTTTCCTCCGTAGTAGTATCCAGCTCATCACTGTTGCTGTTACTTGACTTGTCAGCAGTTTGGATGAGATGCACCTTCTTGTTTTGACCTTTCTTGCCCAACACTGCTCTTCTGTACTGTGAAGCTGATTGCACAAACTTGTAGGTTTCCTCCAGGCTTGTCGTCTTTTTGTCACAAATGGCAAGTACAGCTCCTTTCTCACGGCATCCCTTCAGGAAGACCTCAATGAACAGGGTGTTATCTTATTCACTTGGGCTGGAACCTGGATATGCTCTCATGATCATTCCTTGAAGTCAGGCTAAATACTTCTCAAGTGGTTCGTCTTCTCTCTGTTCAATGTTGAGTATGTCCCAATGAATGGCAGATGCAGGTTCAGTTTTGTCAAAAAAACCCTCGAACCTCTTTTTTATTTCCAAGAAATTTATTTCGTTCCGCTCCGGCAAGACGCTGTAATACTCTGCCGCATCTTTCTTCAAACACATGGAGAAGTTGACCAATTTCTCTTGCTCAGACCATCTGCAACGGTCAGCTACGGTCTCAAACTAGGAGATGAATCCTCGCCAGCCTTCACCAGAGAAGGACATCTTTGGAACTTGCATCCTGGAAAATTTTGCAACAGAACGGTTATTCCTGGTATTCGGTCTAAAGCTATTTTCATCATCTGAGTTTGTTGAATTTGATGAATTGCTGTATTTGTAAGACCTATTTCTTCTCCTTCGGGCACTCCTTGATGAATGATTTGCACTCCTCAAGGGCTCCATGGTCTTATTCAGTTCCTCTTTTATCACCTCTCTCATCATGGTGTCAAAGTCACCTTTAACTGGACTGAGTTGGGGCATGACTGATTATGACCAACTGATTGTCGGGGCTGAATTGTATCCCTGTTTTCCTGCTGTGAAGTGTTGCGAAAGGCGGGTTGATGATACAATTCCCGTGACTTTCTGCTGTATGACTGCGGAGGTCTTGACTGTGTCATGGGCTTAGGTTGAGGGTCACAAGGTTGATCTTGTGGCACACCTCTAAGCTGCAACGGCTGTCCATAATGCACAGACTTAGGTGGGAAAGGGGGAGACTGTGGTTTTTGTTCTGCAAACTTGGAAGGGAAAGGGGTAGACTGGGGGTAATGATACTTGGGGAGTATCTGCGAAACAGGGGAATCTAACAGATTTCGATCAGGGTTGTGGGCTGATGCAAGCTCAAATCCAATCCCGTCCACTCTGGTTCATCTACCTCTGACTCAAACGGGTAAGTTACGCCAAACTTCTGCTTGAGTTCAGTTGCACCTTGGTTGATCTTACGTACCACAGCATTTGTCTTTTCATCGAGTTACAACATTCTCACTTTACTTTCCCCCTGATAACTTTTGTATTGCGAAATCAGGTTGCGTTTGTCAATGTCTGTCTGCACTATGTCGGATCGGTACCTTTCTGATTTTGCAAGATATTCACGCTCAAAATTCGATCTATCCTGTTTCATATGCTGTGCTTGTTCATAGGATTCTTCAAGCTGATCCAATGCTGCTTGTTTCCTAGCTTCCTGCTTCATATGATCTGGAAAATGTTCTTGTACAGTACTTGTTATCTTTGGCTTCACAACATGTTTTTCTTTGTCGGATCCACTACTTGACCTTCTTGAGCCTGACGACCTTCGCTCGACCTTCGTTCTCAAGTCACTGACGTCCTTCTTGATGTCATCAAATTCATCAGCCATTTGGTCTATTCGGCTGTGAATACCGGACACATCATCCTTAATGGATTGAATTTCACCAGAAACTTTCCCACTATGTTGTTGGATTTCAGCTTTGACAGAGTCAAATGCCCCGGTCATCGTCTGACAAAACTGCTTCAAGTCAATGGCTTCTGACTTCATCGGGCTTCCAACAGGATCAAACACAAGTTCTCCTTGCTGGACAATCCTCTCTTTGATATGCTTAGGGATGTCCAACATCATGAATACACTTTCACTGATTGACCCAACTGCCTCCCTCATGTCAACGATCAATGCGGCATGCTTTGATCCAAGGTCAACCAGATCCTCCAACTCCTTCTTTGACGCAACATTGACGTTCAATGGTTTGGTAGCCATCTTGAATTTCAACACAAGTTACTTAACTATGGTTTATCAAAGTTAATGTAACAAAAATGTAAAGTTGCAAAATAAAGGTTACTTAACTATGATTTAACAAAGTTAACATAACCAGTCAAAAAGTGCAAAAATTTTGACAATGTTTTTTTTTTCCCAACTTCAGACTAAGAAATCAAATCAGAAAACTTGATACTCTTAGTACCACTTTTATTACAAAAACTGGTCAACCTGTGCAAACCAATACTGCCAAAAATAAATACTTTCCACAAAATAAATATTTATTATATGATTCAAAATTGATTTGATATACTAAAACATGCACTATTTGATTTTGTAAGCAAGTATAATCAACCAATCAATCAATCATCAAATCAATATAATCAATATCCCAAATTAAACGTCCTCAACCCAAACATAAATGAGTCAAACTTGATTTTGTAATTGTAATTTCATTACATAACAGGCAAATCAATTTATGATATTAGTACAATTAATTCTTAAATATCATATACCATGTACATTAAATGAAAACAATATTTTTAAAAGAGTTAATTTATAAATTTGAAAAAATTATAAATTACTGTATTGATATTAAAAGATAATTTACAGATTTTACTGAGTATTACTGTAATTATATTCAAAAAAATTTACTGAATAATAATTTACTGATGGTCAAATTGAAGTAATTTACTGAACGAATACCACTTGTACACAATTTTACCAGAAGATAATTATTTAAAAATTTGTTACTTAAATTAAGATGAAAGTGTAACAATTTAAACTTTAGATATAAATTAAGATTTATGTCACTGCAATAATCAAATTATAATTTTAAAATTATATGACAATTCGAAATTACCGAATGGGAAAAAATTCAATGAATATTGCAAGTAAATTTCCAAATAAACCTAAGTTATGGATTATATATAAACAATTTCAAATAATAAAAAATACTTTAAAATACAGGTTAAATTCTAACCAGATGTTTGATCTACATAAATATCATTACAAGCATCGTTCGGCTGAGTATTCATCAATCAAATTAAGTGAAACTAATCATATGGGACCATGTCAAATAATGGGCTGTAGTGTTTATCCTCTTTTTTGGAAATAGATGACGAAATGTCATGATATGTAGTCGGGTGGCATCCTCCAAATCTGTCAGTTGTTTGGAGACTGCTTCCACAGGGTATTTTCAAAGCTTAATGTTTTTAGCATACCCATCCTTTCATCACCTGTATCTCAATTAATTGAGCCATGTACAATGGTGATTATGATACCAAGGCATTAGTCATTTGGTGTCACCCTATATAGCACAGTATTTATCTTATATGCTCTAAATATAAAGGCTAACACAACATTCCATTAGACAGCGACAGGGACTTATCATTGCCCAAAACTTTCCACCCTTGAAAAAGAATTTTCAAAAACAAGGAATAATATTAGTTTAATAAATGACATTAACCCATAATTCGAACAATTGCATCAAAATTAATCTATTAAATTATATTGTTAACCAGGTTGTTTGTTGTTTTCGTTTACATACATTAATTATACATGCTGATGAATATGTGCAGGAAAAGTTTCTGAAGATTAAGATGTGCAATATGGAGATAAGTTAGTGTTTTAGTAGTAAAACTGATTAGGTTAATATCACAATGTAAACATATAAACAAAACCATTTGATGATGCACTAGAACTTAAGGATGTTTTCAAGAAAGTTTGTGGTGAAGGTGACCCGTCACTGAATATATGGAAAGTGCTTCAGTTTCTGAAATATATAAATAAAAGTGAGAGAATGAGAGAATGTGTGAACTTTGTCAAAAGGATGTATAAGACAAGATACATTTTTTGGTGTGTTTGTCCAGCTTTAGAGCTAATTCGTAATATTTTACCATTCTAAACAAAAATATATCTGAAGTATTAATGGACCAATAATCGAGGGTATTAACTGATGTAAATGTCAATATGATTATTAATTTTATTTTTGATTTGTGGCAAGAAAGAAAAAGTAAATTATATTGTTAATCTTTATGTATTGGATTGCTTTATCATTTATTTTTTCTAGCTCAAAATATGTTTGCTCTGTTTGTTATTTACTATCTGCTTAAAGTGACTTATTTGCCCACATAAGAGCTGGGTATTACTTTTTGTATAATACTTGTCAACATAACACAATATGTCACAATAATAAACTAATGAAATAAGATAAATAATTTATTTCATAACTGTTTGTTTTTCTGAATGTCTACATCTTAATTCATTGTTTGTGTACTGTATGTTATGTCATGAGTTAACGCTTATGCTTGATTGCAGTAATTTCTTATGTAATCAGGGGTGACCATTGTTATCATGATGGACTGTAAACTTGTTTTCTTGGGTCTTCCCTTTAAGTCTATTATGTTGTGTGTAATTGTATCATTATTAAAGAGTCAATGGTAGTATATAATATTAGTAATAAAATAATCTAACTTTATGCTGTGGTTCTTGGGGACTGTTGTATTCTTTGAGGATGTATTCTGTGATCCAAAAACATTTGTTTGGATACAATATTCATGGCATATTCTGTTAAATTATTCTGTATTGCTCATTGATATCATGTTTGTAACATGATTTTGACAGTTTGTACTGCAAATTGTAACAGAGTATTTCTTTGTTTATCTTCAGCTGTACTGCAGATGGGTTACCTCTGTAGTTGTGATATTTTAATGCTATATTAAAAATCGGTACTGCAAGCTTTCAAGCTTTTTAGCGTTGCGCTGTCTCCATAGCAGAGCATAGTGCTGAGGTGGTATGCACCCATGTCTAGCTTGAACCGTAATGCAGTTGTACCAATAGTTCTAGTTTGATCATGATGAAAAAACTGAGAGGATGTGACTTGTTCCAACATAGATACCCTTAAGGTTGTGAGCAGTCCTGATCACTGCCTTGATAGATAAAAAAATCAAAGAACTAGATTTTCCAATTAACTTTTTATTGAGCTGTTTTGCTTTGAGAAAAGAGAGATACAGTTCTGATATAAGCTGTACATGAATTTGCAGAAGTCTGTGCTCTCCGAGTGCTCTTGTTTTTATTGGCATAGACTACAAAAATTGCATACATCTTTTGCACTTTTAGGGCCTACAGGGCAGTTTGTGATCGTTTGGTTGGACGAGTAGTCAGTTGCCAATCACTTCAGCTTTCATCAGATTTACATCTTTAAATATAGTGGATAATTAAAAAGAGTTTAAATAAATGTAAATAATGATTATAAATAGTGATTTTTTTTCGATGGAACCAATTATTGATCTTAGATTTGTATTGTTATTAAAGACTTGGAAAACAGCATGGTAGGAGCAAGGTACTGTTCATCGTGTAAAAGTACACATGAAGGTGTGATGGGTAAGAAATCTACTATTTTCTGTTCAATTCGACGGCATCACAGACACCTCAGACCCCTTCACTATTCATCCAGACCTGCAGAAAAACTCAAGATTAGGCTCAAGCAACAGACAGCTAACTCATGGTTAGAGGCAGCTCACCAACAGCCTCCAGTAACCTCAGTAACCAACCCAGTGTGCAAGACCCCATCTTATCAGAATTTTAAAAAATCACAAAGATTTGGCTATCTACAACAGCAGGCAGCCAAAGACAGGTACGTGTCATCAGGCTTAGTGTCAGAATTTTGGAAACAAGGGGAGGCATTGCAAAGAATGTTAAGTCAAAGTCAAGCCGCTTCAATTGATAAATCAGGAGACCAGAGTCACAGTTCCATTTCGGCCTTTCACATTGTCTCGGCCCTTCTCCACTAGGCAACTGCAGACAAGGACAAAATTAACAGATCTCATACTAATGTCAATAAAAATGTCAACAATTTGAAGTCACATATTGCCACTTCAAACCACACCCAATCTGTAGGATATCCATCTTCAAATGCCACACAAAATTCCACAACACCTGTTAATGTTCACAACCCTGTTGCACAAGTACAGCAGGTTTCACATGTAAGTGCAGTCACTCCAACAACATTAAATGCTCGTACTAACTTGCCTCATTGTATGTATCGTACAGTTCAGGCGTCAAATATCAACAAACAGGTGATGGCTCAACTCAGTCAAGGCATGACCTCCAACCTTATGAGTTGTCTTCAGGGCAGTCATCAAACCATAACAGATGACCACGTCATTCAACCAATGCAGTCACTCAGGAATACTGCTGATACACATCAATGTGTCAACCAGCACTATCAGGAGCTAGAACGTGCTACAACTTTCAATGACACAGGTAACCTAGATTTGTTACTTGACTCTCTTCAAAAGCGTGTTCAGAATCAATCCAAATTCAAAGTAAAATGGCCTCAGGATTTGGCATACATACGGACTGAGAGGCGTCGACCTTCATGTGAATAGCTGACATCTATGCAATGGTTATTAGTGTTTTTAATAATTTTTGAAGAAGAGAATGACCCTGTCAGCAAAGAAACATGATTCAGTATCTAACAGAACTCACACAAGACACGTTCGATTTCTCATGGGAAGCTGCAAAAAGGGCCAATTTTGTATTGTTACACAGGATGGCCGATGGTGTTGTAAATTGATCCAATATCACAGAAGTACACAAGATTAGACAAAAATATGCTCAAACAACCTCTATACAACATATTCAGGAAAACCAAAAGGTTAACAAAACAGTCCCATGTATATGTTATGACCCAAATGTGAAACTGTCCATTTTGTGAAATGGACAAGAAAATTGTCCATTTCATGAAATGGGTAACCCAGCTGTCCATTTCGTGAAATGGACAAAATATTTGAAATGGACAACTAAATGTACGAAATTTTTACTTTCATTCACAGTGAAAAAAACTTGTTGCTTTTTTATTGAAACATTTTATTAGAATACATCAATGGTTGCACTTTAACCTTAAAGTCCACTGTTGATGTACAGGTTATTATAATTCCTTTAACATTTTCTTATAAAATTTAATGTGATCCTACTATGATGAAGCTAAAAGATTAGTTAATTATTTGTTAATATTTGCATTTACATTTATTAAAACTTTAAAAATTTGAGATAGCATCTTGGTGAGACTAAACTGCAACATATATTTTACAAAATTAAGGGCTTTTAATACTAAGCCACATTGGTAGTTTATTTACATTAGTAATTACAAATGTTGATATCATTGTTGTTATTTGCTTGTCCATATTATCATAAGATTTATGACAGGCACTGAATTAACCCTTAGATCTAATCCTCAAGTGTGTGTCTACAATCCTCAGATCTCATTAAAAGAAAGCCTCACCACTAGTAAGTTGGATTTAATTGTAATTAGCTCACTTCTGTTTGTACCTTTGCGATGGAGTGACCCTTTCTAAATTGATAGTTACTTTTAATAATCTTAGATCTAATCTTCAAAGGCTAGGCTACAATTCCTCAGATCTAATCATTAAAGGAAAGCCTTTTAAAGAAGATTAGTGCACAAAAGAGACAAAGCTTTTTTGTATTTCTTTTAAGCAAACGTTAAAAAATAATATACCAGGTACTAATATTCTTTTTAAAAGTGTAAGTATAATTTTAAATAATTATCCCCATTAAAAAGTATACTTTACATAATTGACACTTGTACTTCAAATATATTTCAACTATTTATAACTATTTAACTATTAACTAACTTAATGTAAGGTATATAATATACACATCATTATTATAGGGGAATAAAGTGATCAATTAAACCAAAAGATTGGCCATGAATGAAAGTTAAACTTTCGTACATGACTTTGTCCATTTCATGAAATGGATAGCAAAATATATATGGATTTGTCCATTTCATGAAATGGACAGTGAGGCTGTCCATTTCATGAAATGGATAATTTCCTTGTCCATTTTACGAAATGGATAATTTCACACCTGGGTGGTAGCATATACATTTCAACAAAGGTCAACGTTGCAGGCCAGGGGTCCACCAGTGGAAAAACTTGTTGTTGAGACATATATGTCACTATTGTTTTTCTAACTTTCAAAAAACGAAATCTCATCCCAAAAAGGATTACTGGAAGGCTGCCACAGAACCCCCCCCCCCCCCCCCCCAAAAAAAAAAAAAAAAAAAAAAACTGAGCACAACTGCCAACCTTGCAAAAAGTTGGCAGTCGTTTTCAGTTCTCAGGCAGACTTTGTTCGTCAAGTACAGCAAATCTAAAAGTAAAATAACAGCTCAGGTCTCACAGTTTGGTAAATAGCAAATATAAAGAAAATAGTACTGGTAATATCGTGGACAAGTATGTAAATGTAAAAAGTTTGTAAAATAAACATGTAAATGTAACAGCAAAAAGGAAAAAGTCCAACAACCACGCATGTACAGAGGTAGGTACAGTTAAAATGAGTGTGTTCACTCCAAATGCACAAAAAATCGCTTGTCTAGATATGACAACATAAGAAATTCTCATGGCAACACCCCTTGTCATACATGCATCTTGTGTGATTGGCAGTCATCCCACAGGCATCAAATTACAAAACATGTTTGATCCCTTGCTGTGGCCGGGGCTTGTTGATTTTAAAGTTAATACAGGCACAGTTTCCACTGACACGATCGGTGATATTACAAACAATGTAATGCTTTGCAAATTAACCTAGAAAGCATAAATACTGTAAATCAAGTTGAACTTACGAGTTCAGTCGATTTAGTGAGACAAGTCAAGCAAGGCTAAGGCAACTCATGCATGAGACAGGTAGAAGTTACAAAATAAAAGATCAGTGTCCGGATCTGAAAAAAGTGCATTTAACAACAGCACATAGCTTTGGGATTTCTCCCCATCTCTAACTTGAAGAGACTGAATATAACTGCGTGTACAAAACCAAACTGTATCCCAAAAGCTGAACAGTGTAATCCAATTCAAATTCACGATAAAATCAGAAATACGGGCAAACACAACTTTGAGGGTGCAAAAATCTATCAACTCCCCTTTTTCCTGATATATGGCTTCCCTTTAAACTTCCCTAAGGACAAAGAAAGCCAATTAATGGCCCCCGATAAAAATCATGCCTCTGCTTGAGATGATCTAGATCAAAAAGAAGCCTATCTGTGTACATAGTTCAAGCATTTTGCCATCACAAGCCCTCTCAAAAATCCACTTTATGGAGAATCCGCTCACACCTCTACTTTTATGTCCAGGGAAAAAGTTAACAGTGAAACCAGAAGGATTATCATTGACTTGAGCTGGCATCATAAGGCGTCTATCAATCACTTTATCAAACTACTTTATCAAACAAATATATAGGAACAGCTTACAAATTGCAATATCCCACTATTGATAATATCACTGCCAGTCTCAGGAATCTAGGTTCTGAGGCCAGAATATACAAAATTGACCTTTCTAAGAGCTATCAGACAACTCCCTATTGATCCACATGATTATAGCCTCTTGTGCTTTAAGTGGGAAAACTCTTATTACTCAGATCTGTTTTGGCTCTTTGGCCATAGATCAGAAAGTATGGCGTGTACAAGGTTATCTGATTTCTTCCTCTATATTATGTATCAAAATAACTGTGTCATCTATAATTATGTGGATGATCTTCTTGGAGTGGGAACTGGTGACCATGAGTTTTCATTTCTTACTCAAATTGCTTGAAAAGCTATGTTATTGGGCTCCCTCATGTCCATACACAAATGTGTCAGGCCAACTCGCTATTTTGTTGATAGGCTGCTAGAGGCACTCAGAAGTGAGGACACACAAAAAATTAATAAATATAACAGGTAAAATAAAACAGGATAGCTGAACTCCTATCCAGATGGGAAGGCAGTCAGTATAGTCAAAACAGCTAAGTCAGTTAGTCAGTGACCCAGTATGGTATAGTGTTAACAAGGAACATTTCCATGTGAATACACAGATATAGTATTAATAATTTGCATATAATTCAACTATATGACAGATGGGCAAACCTTGGTGGGAGTCTTGTCATTCAAGGTGAACCGAGGGTTACACCTGGCATACAAACCTAAGACCTAGGAACTCCTATAAAAGTATGTTCCTGCTTTATATGGCCTTCTGTGACTTCATAGCCTCAGATCTCATTCAGCCTTCCCTCTTTGCCATCCTTGCCTTTATTGAATTTCTTTCTTTTAATCACCTAAAATGTTCCTCTATACTCAATTATATCTCTGCCATTAAATCTCAGTTCGCCTGGTTCAACCTTAATTCAGATATCCTCTCTCATCCCAATAGGTAAATTGATGCTCAAAGCTATTGAAGTCTCTATATATTCCATTCCCATTCAAAAATATATCTTTGACATCCCCACCCTTACCAATGTTGTTCTGGCTTGCTCCAATTTTCATTCTTCTTTTCCCTTTAGGGCCCTGCATCTCCTTACCTTTGTTGGCTTCCTACCTATTTCTAATTAAGTCCCCTTCTAGGGCCAATTTCGACATTACAAAACATTTCCACAACTGATGTCATTTTCTAGACTTTCCAATTCCAATTCCAATTCAACTTTTATAGCACTTAATCTCTGCCAGAGTGACAGACTCTAAGGCGCAACATCATAGGTATAGTCACAAAAATCATCGTCCTTATCCATAGCAATGGTCGACATCACGGAGAACGCCATATGAGGTGGAAAATACTAAGGAGGATAAGCTTGGCAGAACAGGTATGCCTTAAGTTTTTTTCTGAAGGAAGCAATGGAAGTGGCAGATCGTACATCATCAGGGAGTCATTCCACATTTTGGGAGCATCATATGCAAAGCTTAAACTAAACTGCTTTGTGGATGTGTAAATAGATGGTTGGTATTGAGGAACATGTAGAATTATACCATCAGATTGACTCAACCGAGTATTATAGGCACATTGTCTAACTTTGAGAAATGGGCTGAAATATTTAGGACAGTTAGTATGTAGGTATTTGTATAGCAACAAGCCAGTTTTGAAGATGCAACGGTGCCTTATGGGTAGCCAATGAAGGGCTTTTCTTAGTGGAGTGGTGTGAGAAAGACATGTGGCTCTACAAACAGTTCAGGCCAGACTGTTTTGAATGCATTGTAGCTTGCGAAGGTTGGCAGGACCCCTAAACAAGGAGTTACAGTAGTCAAGCCTGCTCCCCACAAGTGCGTTTGCAGCCATAAGAACAGCATCACAAGTCAAGTACTGTCGAATTTGTCTAAGATCCCTCATCTGGATGAAACAAAGTTTACATACATTTTTGACATGTTTGGTGAAGGAAAAGTCTGAGTCAAACCATACACCCAAATTCTTCACGGCATCAGGAGGTATTATTGATTCACCCAATGTATTTACTGGAAAGAATGGGTTTAACTTTCTTGTTGAGACTTGGAGCCAAATATAATAAAGTCGGTCTTATCAGCATTCAGCGTTAGTTTATTTGCACACAACCACAGTTTGACATCTTCGAGGCACTTTCCTAGCCGATAGAAGGCAATTTCTGCGTTTTTGTGTGTCAGGTGAATAAACTGATGTTTATAGATTACTTTGCTCAAAGGTGTGGTATACAATGAAAAAAGAATAGGACCAAGAACTGAACCTTGTGGAACTCCAAACTTAAGCTTTCTAGCCTCAGAGAGAACAGAGCCAATCTTGATGCACTGGGTACGATCAGAAAGGTATGACTTGAACCAGTCAAGGCATCTACCCCCGACACCGAACCATTTTCTTAAGCAATCAAGACTTCACATTCCATTGTTTTGGTAAAATGGTCCAAAACTCTTCAATCTGCTTGTGAGGACACATATATCATTATTCCCCACTTTGGCTCTGCTTTGAAAGCCTGGGGTCTTACTTCTCCTCCTGAACCCAGTTCCCCACTGGTCACTTTAACTTTTGGTTCCGTGACTCAACAGCAAGTTAGAATCCATCTAGCCAAAATCTTTACATATTTGAATCTGAAACCCACCATGTTCACATTCCATACATTCCAAAGATCAAGAGCCACTCTCGCCTTCAATTCAAATGTAAATATCATTATTAAAAAAATAAAAGACATGGTACCTGATCAAGCGATGCATTGAATGCTTACATTATCGAGGATCCCCTACACTCTTCAGGTGTTGCTCAAGCCTTTCAACAACTACTTTCTACATAACTACCCTCTTGGTGACTTTCTTCTTATTTTGATTTCAAGTTATTTGTAAAGTATTTTAGTCAAACTAGAGAAAAAAGGTTAACATCTCTTATTTCCTCCATCAACCTTATGAACATTATAGAGTCATTGCTGAAATATTGTTGCTGTAAAATGGTGTAACACTAATCTGTGTTGTATTATATTATGGTGTTAACCTCTGTAAAGCAGGTTCTGTCTCCATCTATTGGTATGAACAGTGACAACTGCCAGATTTGGCAGCTATACAAAGAAACTGTAAATAAGTAGATTTAGTTAGCTCTCTTAAATGTGTGAAACCCAATTATGGGCTCGATTTAACATTTATTTTGTGTGTTCTAGTTCACTAGTCAGTTTAGTCGACATATATTGTGTGTAGTCAAAGTTCTAAATGAATGTTTTAGTCTGCCCAGCAGTGAGGGATTACATTTATTATAACTTTAATATTAACTATGATGTAGTTTTAGTTGACGTAGTAGTAGTGGTGTAACATACTAATGTACTAATGCTATTTTTTTTAAAAAAATTAAAATGTTTTAATTTTTCCGCAGTTGCGGGTTTATTGAACTTCTCCAACTTCTGCATCTGTCACATTATTTTGGACATCCCTTGGACTGATTAAACAGTGGGTAAATTTAGATAAACATGGTGTAATTACTTAGAAAAAACTTTTCACATACATTTAGTCTGTTTGATAAGACAACATAATAGTTTGGTTTCACCATAGCAAATTGACACTTTGTACATGGGACTAGCAATATTTAATATAGAATGTATATTTCAGAAACAGATCATTGTAGAATTTGCAACTCTAACATGGAAACTCTATATCAACCTTTCTAAAGATACTTGTGAACACGTTTCTACAGGCTGCCACCCATTTATAAATCATTTCTTTTGTAAAATCCTAATTGTTAATTTTTCCAATAGTTAAGGACCTTTCACATTACCATAATGTCCTTTGTTTCAAAGAAAAAGGTGCGCATCTTGTATTGTGAATCTCTTGATGTCCATTGTTTTAGTTTATCTGTCTTTGTTTGGAAAAAATGTTGCCTAATTTGGAAACATAAAATTTTGAGAATTACAGAAATATTTGTGGCTAATTAAATTTTTTGCACCAATCGATACTTACCAAGATATTGACGTGCTTTATACTTCCAGCAACACAAGGTTGCATTTATATATGTTTTTTTTTCTTGTAAATTGTATGATACATTACAGCACACATGCTATAAATCTTCCCTTTTAAGGAGTCTGATCTTTGATTTAGATTTTTATTATTTGTTTTTGATATATTTACATATGGACAAATTACGCAATATATTTAACTTTCAGTTATTTCAAAATAGAAAAAGATAATTTTCTTTGTAGTTATTTACGTTGTATGTTGTCCCTTATAATATATTTGTATCTGATGATAAATATGTCAGTAAATATTGGTACAGGTACGAATAACTTCCATTACGGCTATTGGTAGTCAAGTATTGAGGTTATCAATCTATTACAGCATGATAATATTTAGTAGTAGGCTAGTGGAATTGAACCACTTAACATTGGATTCACAGTTACACAGTTACTTAACATCAAATTATACAAACAATTGAAGGTAAACATCATATTTGTAACTTCCAAACACATATCTCTACTTGTCCCCGTATTTGCAAATTTTCAATGAAAAGGAAATATTTTCTGGCCAGAAATATGCCAGTAGATATAAACAATTAATGCTGCCGGAAATTTGGTGTTGACCTATACTAGTTTTGGTAACTGCCTCTATTCTAGCTTTGGGACCCTTTAACAAATCAAAACCCACAAAAACTGTTAATTTAGTAACTTTTATTGTGATCTCTGCTTGGCAGAAAAAGTAATAAGTAATTTACTTAAATATAAGTAATTAAAGTAAAACCTTTAACATTTTACCAGCCCTTACTGTCTACACGGTCTGTGTTATATGCTTGATTAAACATAGTATTGTATACACATCCAAAGTGGGCTTATACAAAGTATGTTAACGTACATATGTAAAAGTATATTAATAGATTATTAATGGTAAAACACAAGAATTCAATCTGGACCCTTTTGTTTGTAGTATCCAGGCACTGCACATGTCAGTCATTATACCCCTCCTTTATATGATCTGTGTAAGGCTGGGTATCAATCTATTCTGGGAATTGTATATGTATATTTCAGGATGCTTACTGTTGATATGGTCATGTTTGTTACATTGACGTTCAGTGGTTCTCTAGAACTGGAGGGAAGTCTGAATTATTATAAGTTTCAGTTTAAATCTTGACGGTGAAGTGCGAACATTGATTTTTTTATCTGAGACTTTTTAACATTTATAATTATATTTTTTGGGACTTTCAAGTTTATGTTTTATACGATATTCTACAAAAAAATTACATATTGGTTTAATACTTTTATAAGGTTCTCGGTAGCCTGGCAGTAGTAAAGGAAGCGCGGGCGGGGAGGGGGGTGTCGGGGGGCATGGCTTCCCTACTTTTTAAAGTCAGGGGGCATGTTATCTTTTTATCTTTTGCTCCCCCCATTTTTCACATTGTAAACCCATGATATTGGATCAATTTTAGAATTTTTTAAAGAAATTCACACTCTATCAGGGTTCAATATATTTGGAGATTAACTATTTTAACCAGGTGAATCAAGCACAACTTAAATTATAATATAACCTTACACATGTAATATTAAGAGACATGTCCATGTAATTCAAAGTACAATTATATACTGAAGTGGTAGCCACTGTATGTTTTAAATATATTGCTAAGTTTAGGAGTGATGTCACAACCTTTGACTGTTGCTAGGGAGTTTGTGATGTCATTGCAGGGTGTAGTAGGTAACTGATGTATAAGATCATGTGGTCTTGTTGAAAGTGTATTAGTGTCCCAAATGCAGTATATATAATGTTTATACAACTCGAGTTTTGACAGAAAGGCTTGCCAGATGGCACCATACTTCAACTACAAGGGGATTTTTGTTTGTAACCTTGTGAGCAGTTCCTTTTGCAAACAGGGATACATTAAATAAAAGTTAATCATAGTATTGTAATTACATTAAAGAGTTTTTTAAGGGATGCTATAGATGGGTGAGGGGATGATCTTTAACCAAACTGAGATGTGCATACCTTGGTTACATGTAATGTCATTTTCTGGGAGATGATTGTAATTGAGCCTTTGATTATTATAATGATGGAAACGAGAATATGATTACGCTCAGTCATGCTGCCAAATCATGACTGCTCAGAACTTTTAAATTTGGCATGTAGGTAGCATAGGTAACATTAAAGGATGTAGGTCATCAGAATAATAATGCATTTATATACAACTTTATTCTTGTTTCTTTCTAAAGCATTGGGGAAAAACCATATTGCTAGTTAGTCAGTTCTACATCCACAGTGCATCTATTTTTAGCAAGGTAGTAATGGTCATCGATTCGGTCTGTTTGGGTATGTTGTGCCTGGCCCGAGTAATTGTTTTCATGGGATGCCAAATCTAGTCATTCTATAGCCCAATTGCATTGGTTGCATTTCATTGCCCAAGCCTCCTAATATGTTTATTAATGTTCAACTTAAATCTCAGGTTGACAAATTATTTTTAAAGCACTTTATTCCAATAAGTATATAGCAAGCTCGTAACTCTAACAAAGGTTAAAGTATAGGGTTTTACTTCCCATTCAACAGCCAGGATCATAAAGGGATAGGCCCTCAGCATTGCCACATGTGGGATTCGAATTCACAACCCCAGAGGTGGCTGCCTATGATTAAATGCTGATTACAACTATAACAAACTTTAATATAGTTTAGGTTTGACTATTGCAGATTAGTGTGGATCCAGAATGGATATGAGTTTAGGAACCCTATGGCCTAATGAAGGTCTTCTTTGAGTGGTTTTCTAGTTTTTGAATACTCCCATCCTATAACTGCTTCCAAAATTTTACTAATTGTAACTTGTAAGTTAAAATATTTGATGATTTAGTGTTTCAAAGTAAAAATTAACCATTGATTTTTTTTTGCATTTTCTGAATGAAATAGTAACTTCTGTTCATGTAAAAGTTTGTTATATTTTCATGGAAGATTCATTTAAGATTAAAGACAAATTCTTCAAATAATTTTGCAATTTACGCCCACTTCATCTTTTGTTCCACAAAAATGATATTAAAAGTTTAAAAGCATATCTTTAGGACTCAAAAATACCCCAAAAAAATACAAAAATATCAATCGACATTCCCTCGACTCCTTGATTTTTTATTTATTTATTTATTTGGGGTTTTACGTCGCTTTCAACACTGTACAGGTCATATCATGACGGGTAGTTGGAAGGACAGAGGAAAGCAGTACATACAGTTCGTTAGGGTTCTGTACTGTAAACTGCCGACCAACGGCAAGCAACTACCAGCTTTCCCACTTGAGGCCGTGCTGGGGATCAAACCCCAGCCTCAGAGGTGGGAGGCGAGAGTGTTACCACTCTGCCACCGTGGCCCCCTCGACTCCTTGAGAATGGTATCACTTCTACCAGTGTAATAAGTTAACACAACCGCTGTGTTTAACTTTGCCCTCCCCACTTTTCATATGCTTTCTATGCTACAGCCTAGTGGTTAGTCTGTTTGGCATATAATCACAGGCAGTCACCTCTCTGTTTGTTCGACACCCAAAGCTGGCAATATCGTGGGGCTGTCCTTATATGGTCCTGGCTGTTGAAAGGGCCCTAAAACACCAACATTGACTTTGTTTTAACATCATATTGTAAACAAGAGAACATCAGTTAAAGTCTAGTGATTTGTGTGTATCTTCAGCCTTCAGCCTTACAGCCTTCATGCTTGATTGACCAGTCTTTTGGCCTGTTTAATAGGGACACAGTAAGCACTATTCCTGTTGTGGGCTTGTGTAAAGAGTTGAGATGCATATTGATTTGATTGATCTACTTGTTAATCAAGCCATTTGAATTTGTCAAATCAGAGCAGTTCCAGCGCAGGTCTTTCTTTGTATCATAGCTTTAAGATGCAGTTGACAATGTCAAACACAAACTGAACAAATGTAGTAAATGCCAAAAACATGTACTTCAGAATTGGAAAGAAATGCAACCTTTCACAATCATTAAGTCTTACTGAAAGTAGTGGCAATAGACATGGATTACCAGTTTTTGAAAATAATGTAAACAAAAAAATATCTGTGGTCAGCTTCACTCTGTGAGCATAATCTAGTGACAGCTCAGACATTAAGTGCATGGCTGAGGCAGTACAGATCAAGATTCTTAGAAAGGTAAAGAAAAAGTGAAAGTCAGTTTTACGTCTCTTTCAACAGCCAGGGTCATATTAGTACCTGTCCTAGCTCCATCTGAAAGCTATATTAGGACCTCTCCTAATATGACCCTGGCTGTTGAATGGGCTGTGAAACGACAGCTTTGAACTGCCAGAGTCATAATGGGACAAACCCTCATTATTGCCACTTGTGGGACTTGAACCCACCGATGTGACAGACTATGATTAGATGTCAAACTAATGGGCCACTGATGACCTCTGGAAAGGTAAAGTGAGCCAAGGAGCGACTGTATTGCCTTCCATCATAAGTTGAGGGGTCATGGTTGCAGAGTGGTAACACTCTCGCCTCTCACCTTTGAGATCTGAGTTCGAATCCCAGCCCAACCTCAAGTAGTATTTGTTTACCGTTGGTCAGTACTTTACAGTACAGAACCTTACCAACTGCATGTACTGGTTTTCTCTTCCCATAAAACTACCTGTCATGATATGCCCAATATAATTTGTTGAAAGCGACGCTAAAATCCAAATAAACAAACAATAAATCCATTGTAAGTTGGCCACCGATGTGGCTGAGATTCACTATTCCAATGATGTGGCGGAGTTTGTACTTGCAAGTCACTACCAATTAGTAAATTAATCTTTTACAAACATAAAAATAATGAATTACTTGGTGGACAGTATGAAATAAGTTCACTCTTAATAATTTTCAATGGGCGAGAATGGAGTTTCTGCATGATAAACAAGGCATAAGTTGGCCACAGCTCATTTGCATACTCTAGACAGACAAATCACTTCAATTTTTTGAGCTACACTGTGTATATGACACAATTGCTGTTTTTTTTCTCTCCAATGTCAATTTAAACTTTACCATTGTGATTAGTCTGTTATTAATATTTCAGAAGCAGAATACTAAATGTTACTGTTTTGGAGGTTTCTCTTGACAGGTATGTAAAAGTGGATAAATAGCCTATCAAATGCCTGAATTATTCTCATTACAATTTATTTGCATATGTTACAAATGTATTCTTCAGGAATATTGGTGTGTTTAACACCACCACAAGTGCAGTGACACCATCCTGATCAAGTGTCACAGGATAGCCAGTGGATAGAATTACTGATGCCTTTGTGTCTGCCTATCTTGATGGGGGTACCACTTTAATGCAAATGTAACAAATGCTTTCCTGTAAAATAACACCATGATGGTTTCGGGAAAAGTTTAGATGAATTTTCTCTTGCAGGAACATTTTAAATTATGAGACAGTAACTTTATTGATGTGGAGTGTAAGGCACTGTTATTATATGTCATTGGAATAACGGGATCAATGTAATACAAATGTGTTTATCCCTTACATCTAAAGCTTCTTTGACTCCCTCCTGGTGTGATTGGCAATCTTCATTAGCTCATCATTCAATAAGTCTGGCTTTCTAGAAAAAGTTATGAAACAAATATTGATACACCACAAGTATTATAGCAACCTTATTTCTAAGTAAGTGTTTTTACAATTTTTATGGGGAAATGTTTAATATATAGGAACTAATTTGTTTATTACGTGTTTTAGGTAATGGTTATAATTGGTAATTTGTCCATATGCTTCATATATCGTATTATCTCCCTAAGGTTTGTAATAATTTACCATTTGTGATTATGTTCAAAAATTTATTTGTTATTGGGTTTTATGATTGGAGGATTGCAAATGTGAAATGTGTTGCCCTTGTTTTGTTGTCAAGACATTCCCAGGGATCTAGAAAGCGACCTGAATGGGTTTTGTTAAACATTTGACTTCATCTACCACGAGAGCAGGTATTATGCCACACAATGGACAAGGAATTTTAGGTTATAATCACCAACCTCATCAGTAGTAGCATCAATGGTAGCATTGTCATCACTAGGAATATGTGTTTTTCATGCTGTGGCTGTAATACCAACAAAACTGGTTGCTGCTGTTGAGGATATTGGCCTAGTAATTAAAATTAGACATTGATTGTTACTGTGGGAAATATAAATTAAAACATCCCACAAATGATACACATGTATAGCCAATAAAATTAGCCAAATTATGTGTAGGTTGTTGCAAATTGTTGGTTAAATATGTTTATTTATAGCACTGCTTTTTGGTCCAAATTTATGTTTTTGAAAATTATATAAAAGTGATGTTCTTTTTTCTTTTTTGAATAAATGTTCAAACACGTTTTACAAACATTAATAAATACAGGTACATTTTGTTTAGCACAAAACACATTACTTTGGTATAACTTTACTTGTATGCACCATCAGCAAGAACATGTTTGAAAAACCCTTGTTACATTGACAATTCAAACTACTGCTCAATATGTATGTTGTAAAGGTGCCAAAGGTTACATAGAATTTAAAACAAGAAATAAAAAGAAAAGGAAAAAAGGAATAGTGCAATAAAAGGAACCAAATAACATAAAGGCTGCATTTAGCTTTACAAGGGAATTTGAGGTTCTCATTCTGAGTGTCTGAAAATTGGATAAACAATGACTATTTTTGTTAAATTTACCTGCTTAAAAGAAGTTTTTTAAAGCAACAGCTTATAATCAGAGATGCTAAATTTGGGGTTTTTTCTTCAGCAGTTGAAAATATAATTTTATCTGTGAGAATGATCTACTGAATGTACACTGAAGTTCATAATGGGAAAAGTCTATGTATTTTGGGTTGACGTTTATATTGATATCTGTATTTTGTTTATCTAGGATTTTATACTATTCCAAAAGTGTTTTTTTCATTTGACATTGAATAAATAGGTGCACTATACTTTTGTTTCATTGTTACAATACACATACACATTGAATTTGTACATAAATATTGTCAGACAGAAACATATTTTGTCTATGGCCTTTCAGTCTTGTTCATTCAACTGAACATTTACGTCTCTTTACCAGCTTTGTTTATAATTTTGTTTGGAAAGTTTGCATTGTTATTCAAAATTTTGTAAAAATCTTGACATCCTTTGTTTGACTGTCCTAGGAAATGTGCATGACTAATAAAATGGCCTAATTAACAGATAGCTATTCAATTTGCATTTATTTCTATATTTGAGTGAATAGATTTCACGATTCTGATTTAATATGCTAGCAGACAAGAGAACCCCTTGTTGGCTGTGGTATAAAAATAGGCATAACAGATATTACTGTGTTGTACCATAGTGTCCCACATTTTCTCTTGTAAAGGCATATCTGCACATGAATAAGGGTCTGTTAATTCACACCAAGCATTCAGAACATATTGAAAAAATCTATTGTTAATCTGGTAGCAACACATGTGAAGACCATTGACTGCCAAGTAAAAATTTTCATGAAGTGCAGTTTCATTAAAAGGTATCAAAGGAATCCAACATGCTTTGATGTTTTTGTAATCTACACAGCCATGTTATCTTAAGAGCCTTAATAAAAAAGTCAAGATTCAACATTTTAAATCCACCCTGTGAAAATTCCCTTCTTAGTTTTGTTGCACAAATCTTATCAGGTCTACCATCCCAAATGAATTTCTACAATGTTGAGTTAAGGTCTTTTACAAAGGCTTTTCTTGGCTCGGGGATGAAAATAAATTTGTGAATAAAAAGTGTCTTTAAGACTGATACTTTTTCAGTTGGTGTTAAATATCACTGTTTCCATCTGGTTAATGTTTTTTTTATTGTTAGGCTGTAGTTTAATTCTATAATTTTTCCAAGTCTACTGAAAACTTTATATCAAGTAAGCTAAATGTGGTTGTAGCAAAATCTACTACTACTTCCAATTGAATCATAGACAAATCGGCCCTTTGCCAAATCGGCCCCTGTCAAATCAGCCCCCAAAATAAAATCACCTGGTCAAATCGGCCCCCTATAAAATAATACATGGTCAAATCGGCCCCCTAGATATAGATAGATAAGTGTACATAAGATTTATGTTATTTTTTTCACAATAACCCCCAGATATTTAAGTTTACCTGTGATTTTTATGCATATCTTCAGTTTACCCTGACCTTCTCATAGATTTGTATTCAAAACCTTCACAGTGGCTGGTATTATTTTTCCCCCCCTCCCCAATATTTATTGTATTATTGTCATTTTTAAAGTTTAAAATATAAAATAATAATAATAGTAATAATAAATATAACTTGTATTGAATTGTGGAGATGTGAATTTTGGTTCCTGATTTATCATGTAATTCAAAGGGATAAATGCCCAGTGTTCTCTTTGATGCCCACAAGGGGGGAGATGATATAATTCTCTGCATGGACATCAATGGGAACAATCAGCCTTTAATGTCTAATACTGTTTGTTTAACATTTAGCTAGTAATCTCTTTATTAAACAAATACCAAAGATCACTAAAGTTATAATCCCATCAACAGAGGCTGTGCAGGCAATGTAATTGCACTTTTAATAATTCTAACATAAACAAGTTTTATTGCACATAGGTTACAAGGGATTGATTGCAATATCCTGACATCTTTTATGTGTTAATTACACTTTGTCAAACAACATATAAGCAATTGTCTCAATTGTCAATAGAGTGATTACGGCATCCAATTATGTTTGATGTGTGTTAATCACACCTAGCCAAAGTTCTCACCATTTTACATAATTACACAGAATTATCTCCCCTTTAGTCAACATTAACATGGACTAGATTTTAATTCAACACCATTTCAATTAGGCAAGTAGTTTCTGTTGTAAAGGACCCCTTGTTTTTTCTGTTTGAAAAATCCCGAAGAAATATCTATATCAACCAGTCGAATGCTCTCTGCAGATCTACAAATAAGTTATAATTACAAAAGTTTTCCACTGGGGGCCGATTTGTCCAGGGCCAAATTTTTATGGAGCCGATTTGTCCAGGACCAACTTTTTTAGGGGGCCGATTTGCCGAGGGCCGATTTGGCAAAGGGCCGATTCGTCCAGCTCCCGTTCCAATTCATCTTTAGAGTATCACTTTTTCCCAGTCCATATTATTTTGGCCTCATCATTGTTTACCTTTAATCCAACCAGAGAACCGCGTATTAGAACAGTGTTAAGTGGTGCCATCTCCTTTACCGTCTAGTATCATAGTGGTGTCATTGGCATACGGAGAAAGCTTAAATTCTTTATTTGCTATTAAAATACCATGTATTGACGTGTTGAATTTGACCCTTAGACATTTGGGCACAGAGGTGGAATAAGTAGAACACCATAGGATCCTCTTGCCTGCATCCTCTTCCGAGATTTTTCTGCATTGTATAACAGATGCTTTGATATTGTTATTAAAGGTTTTGATCCATCTGATCAATTTTGGGCCAAATCCTAAAATATCTATGACTGAATGTAAAACTTACATGAAACCGAATCGAAAGCCTTTTAAAAATTCACCAACATTAACAAACCAGGTATATTTTCTGCTTCTGTGTGTTACATTATGTCATAAATAAGGCTGGTACTGTGACCTATCTATCTACTATAAAGAAAGCATTCATAATTTTATGAAGGTATTTTTCATTCTATTTGCGATGGCTAATGAACCAATCTTACAGACCACTGAGAGTAATTTCTTAAAAATGTCTAGGTTTATTGCCTTTAGGTAAACATATAATTAAACACTGTCTCAAAGACGAGGGCATTTTGCCAGTGTCATAGGCATAGTTTGAAGCACTTAAAATTAAAAAAAGTAATATTTTCCAAAATACTTTTAAAAAATTCCACAGGAAATCAAGCAATGCCAGAACATTTTTCATTGCTTTTAAAGAAATATGAATTTCAACAATGCTTAAGGTGCATTCTAGTTCTAAAGATTCATTTTTTGTCAATCCTTTGACCTTCTTGTCAGGCAATAAGTCATTTAAATCACTTTCAATCAGATTATAACCTTTGCTTTGAAATATATCTTGATAAAATTCTTTTTTGACTTTTTAAGAATTAATTTCTGGTCAGTGATTGTTTTACAATGTGAGTTTACAATGTGAGTCTTTTCACTGTTTTTTCTAGATATCCTGCCTTTTCTAATGAGTAAAAGTATTTGTGAGCTTTGACTCCTTTTATCCAGTCTGCCCTTCATCTTGTATAGTTGCCCTCTAGTACTTTATCTCTTACTGCAGTCTTTTTTAGGCTCAAGTAAGTCTAAAATTTCTGGGAAGGCATTTCTTTCTAGAGTTTGTGTTTCTGAAATAAGTTGTTTTTCATTGCTATTTTGCCTTTTTTATCCTGAGGCTAATTGTATAGTTTCACCACTTAATATGAGGGGTAAAACTTCAAGAAATTGGCTATCATTAATGGTAAGGTGTATGTTCTGGTCTGGTATAGCATCTAGGCTTTCTATATTATAACAGGTACAGAATAATCTTTTCTCGATATCTATTGTGTTATTTATCATATTTAAATATTCCATTTCTTTCAAAAGAGAACAATTGAATTTCCATACTTCCTTCCCTTTGGCTGAATTGCACAAATTTAAATTTAATTCAACAGTCGAGTGATCTGTCCTGTATCAAGGACAAATATTACATGTATTTATAAAGTCTAGCCCTTGATTCGCAGCAAAAAATAATCCAATCAAGCTTGCTGTACTGGATTCTTGCAATGCCATGTGTATCTTTTTGTATTTTTATGGTAGAAATGATGCACATCAACTAGATGGTGACTCTGAATTATTTTTAAAAAGTTTGGCATGCATTTGGATTGTTGATATTTTTATAATTAGATGAATCAAGAGTCAGGCATAAGGCTGAGTTATAATCCCCACATATGATAATGTGGTCCTGCAAATTTGCCTATCATTTCCTGAACTTTATTGAAGAATTCTGGAGTGTCTGTGTTGGGGCATAAATATTGTTAAGTCTTAGAGTCTTGTGCTAAGAGAAAGATCAACACAGATGGGATTACCATCCTCATCTTTAGAAACAGACTCAATTTTGTATTCAAAGATTTTTTAAAAATGAATTGCCACACCCCTTGAATTACTCTTCTTGCCACTTGTGGTGCAGTCTCGATTTTAAACTTTCTTTAATAAGGGTACATCAGTATCTAGCCAATAAGTGTCTTGTAAACAAATTAAACCCAGGCCTAGATGCGATAAGTAGTTAAATACATGACATTGTGTTGCTTTGATGGTGTCCTCGAACCCTGACAGTTTACTGGTGGAATTTGCTGGTGGAATTCTCTGCTGGTGGAATTCTCTGCTGGCAGCACTTGAACACCATTACAAGTAGTTTTAAGAATTAATAATGTGCTAAACTTTTTATGGTTAATGCTCCTTTTGAAGTGAGTGCAGGGAAAGTTACAGGAAATAAACAATGAAGTGCAAAAAATATGCAAAAATAATAAATATAAAGGATAAATTATTACATATGTACATATCAACAAAGCTAAAAATTAGTCTCCTAGGAAATTTATCACACAACATGAAACAAATCATGGTGATTATCAATAAAATATGAGGAAATTGGGAGAGATTTTATACAAATGCATATATATACATTCATCCAATATTTAAGTTTTTTTTTCTTTTTAATGTTTTTAAGTTTTCTATTTTATGAGACATGTTGTCACATTAACATTTTTGCTTAAAAAACATAACCAATATTGTAGGTGTAGACTTCTTTGTTTTGGTGGATGTAGGATGTCAAATTACCTTTGCATTGTATGATCTATTTAAATTACATTTATTTATTGCTTATCTAAAGGAGCAATATTTTAACATATTTTTAGTGTTCTGTCAATGTATACATATTTTTGATTAACATTAACTGCAGTTGCTAAACTTTCAGATAATGTATTATTCTGAATTAATGATCCATTTAAAATTATGTTGAAATTTAGGATAGTTTATGTTACAACTGATATTATGATGTACATGATTTATGTATATGTAAAGTACCCATGTTGCTAAAATTACAACTGCATCAATTACAGAAAAACAGTACAAGTAGATACAATGCAATACTTTGAATTGTTCCAGTTAACATAAACCTTACAACAGTTCATTTGATATTACAATAAAATTAAAATTGTATGAGTAGATACATCATTGACAAAACCCAGACAGTATGAAGAAAAAGAACAAAACATTCTTTTGATGAGGCCTTTGAACTTATTGTGAAATTTGCCTCAGGTTGTAAGCTTGCATACTTTTAATTTCTTTTAAAACAATGAGGATGTTTCTTAATCCACAGAAAAACAGAATAAGTAGATAAATTGAAAAACTTGTTCCAGTTAACAACATAATCTTACATCATTCCATTTAAAGTTACGATAAAATTAGAATGTTTCATAACTTAAAAATTGAAGGGGTAAATCCCTCCCTTTTGGAAAGAATTTTCTATTACACCCTTGGAAGCTCCCTTTGATGCAATGTGCCATGTCTGGGGAATATATTGCTCATTAATTCTTGACCTGGTGTCTACTTTTTCAGCAGTGACGCATAGCTGATTGAACCTTCCCTTGATATGTTCAAAAATTCCAATGTCAAAGGGTTACAAAATATGCATTGTATGAGCCGGAAGTGCTAATACAGTTACCTTCGTTATAATATAATGTCAATTTTTACTTATCATAATTGCTGTTACACAATGCAATGTATTGAGGTGCCTGTGATCACATTAAAGCATATATACAGATATTTATTTTCTCCAAAAGATATGTGAATAAATATAATTATTGTTGGAAATATGTATTTTTGTAGCATACATCTTAGAAAAGCCACATTTAGTTGAAGTGTTAATGAAATGTGAACATGGTGAGTGGCCAAAACATTATAAATTGGTACACTATATATATGTTATTATGAATTTATTATAAGAGTTAACCTAATTCTTTATGGCTATATCAAGTGCCTCTTAAGAAAGATGTGAGTCGTGATTGTCAAGGAGTAACAAAACAGGACGCTGAGACTGACATTTTTTTAAAAAAAATTCTTAAACTACTCTGTCAACAGATGCTTGTCAATATAACCTGTCACAAAAATCATACAATAGTAATTGATTTAAAAGGAACTCAGAATTCACACTTACTCCCATATACCTACAATGACATTTGATTCACACTCTTGAAACTGAAAAAGTGAAATATGGTTCATGCATGGAATAATTATTATCTTTGATGTATGGGCGAGAACATGATATTCAAGCCTTGGAACTTCAGAGTTTAAATTAATTTAATTCAAGCATACACAGTGCTATGTTGAATCACATGTATATGGATGACATGAGTGACAGTTAACAAATGTATGTATTGTATGCTAAACTGAAAATGTTAAGAATATTGCATGGGCTAAAATTATATTTCTATGGAAAAGTACCATCAAATTAATGTGAAACTATTTACAGTCAGCCAGTTGGTTTTAAAACCCACTATTAAGAGAAACACCATGAAGCCAACCTTCAGGAAGATTCTCATTAGTGGCAAGAGAACGCAAAGACTTTTTTCAAATATTACAAAGTTTGGCATAATTTTCCCTGCAGTTAAGACAGCCATCATCACAATGACATGGTCCATACTACATACCTTGAGGGATTAAGATAATCTAATGACACATTTTAAAATAGATAGATAGATAGATAGATAGATAGTTTTTTATTTTACTGACGTTGTGTTATACAATAAAGTAACATCAGACATTAAATACATTTCTTAACACCCAGCCATAAAGGCTTACAAGTCAGTTTAATTCAAAAATCTTTAGTAGAAAGTGCACGTGTGACAGGAAGAATTACGTTACAATTTAAGATTCCAATACACAAAAAAAGAAAATTATTACTTATTTCTCTTCTAATGAATTCTCAGCATTTATAAATTGACAAAGGATTTTATCAACTAACATTAATTAGTTGTATATAATATGGATTTTCTACATTCCCAAATTGACACAAGGAATTTCGCCAAGCGACGAATATGTACACCTTTTAGTTTCATTAGAACCATAAATTTATCAAATACATCTATATTGTTAAACTCAACTGTAACATTATCACAAATATATGAAAAGAACATTTCTCTTTGATTCTGATATCTTGGACACTGAATAACAAAATGAATTTCGTCTTCAATTTCCATTTCATTGCATAAAGTGCAAATTTGTTTTGAAAATTTTTCATTTTTATACCTTCCCTTTTCTATAGCCAATGGTAAAGTACAGGATCGTAACTTTGCCAAGACGGATCTTTGCATTTTGGTAAGGTTTATTTCTAAGTATTCTTCCTTACTGATATGACTTTTATATGATGTATATGTTCGTAATTTAGGTTTAAAAGCCACAGAGTCTTGCCATTCAAAATCTATTAAGGTGTTGAGTTTTTCTTTTGCCAGGTTTATGTCAATTTCAGCACCTGTAAAGATATTTTCAGACATACCAATTTGGTTTAAAACATTTTCCACTTCACCGGACCAGTTTTCATTTTCAAAAACTTTATAGGTTAATCGACTGTGGTCCATGTTAATAAGTCGATTGTAGTATTTGAGAATGTTTTCAAACATTCTTTGCTTAGCGGTTATCCATCCCATATCTCCAGTAAGTGCATGAATTGGAGTTTTAGCATTCACACCCATAAAGTAATGTGCTGCTCTGAGTTGTACTTTTTCTGCAAATGATGATTGTTTGAATCCCCAGATGCCATTACAATAATCTGTTATTGGAGTTATACCTTGGTTAAACAATTTTGTAAAAGTATGATAGCCGATATTTTTGTGTGTTTTGAATTTTGAGATAAGACCTCCAAGTGCCCGACCTCCAGCCTCTGCTAATTCTTGTGCAGAGACTTTAAAGTCCAGGTTTTCATCCAAGGTTACCCCTAAGTATCTATACTTTCCCACTGTTTCAATAGCCATTGGTCCTATTTTAAATGGATAGCTTGTTCTTGCTTTCCTCTTTTTTCTGAAATGAACTACTTGACTTTTTTCATTGTTTATAGTCAAATGCCATTTTTCACACCATTCATTTAGTTTGTTTAGCATAATTTGTAAATTTTCCTCATTTTCGGCTAATATTGCAATATCATCAGCATAGAGCAAAATTGATACCTTCCTGTCCCCCACTGTTATACCTAACCCTAAATTCTGAATTTCGATCGCCAAGTCATTGATGAAAATTGCAAAAGGCGTTGGTGAGAGGTTATCACCTTGACGAACCCCTGCATCTACCTTGAACCAATTTGTGTATAAATTATTTAAACGAATACAGGATACAGTTGATTTATAAAGGGCACGTATGGCCCAATAAATTTTACCTTTGATATTATGAATTAATAATTTATACCATAAGAGATCCCTGTCTACCCAATCAAAAGCCTTCTGCATATCTATAAATGCAACAACTGTACTATTATTTGTATGTAAACGATTTCTAATTATTGATGTTAAGGTAAATATATGGTCCATACAGGATCTTGATTGTCTAAATCCATTTTGTTCTTCACATAGCATATCTACTTGATCACAGTATCTTATTATACGTTTATTTAATAGTTGTGAATATAACTTTCCTACATGGGAAAGTAATGAAACTCCTCTATATGACAATGGAATAAATGGGTCCTTTAAAGAACTCTTAGGAATTGGTGAGATGATGGCTTTAAGCCAGCACTCTGGAACAACACTATTTGAAAAGCATACATTAAATAGTTTCATTAAGGCTACCTTACAGTCTATGCTGTACAGAATATCATTATAAATCTCATCAACTCCACATGCCTTATTTTTTTTAGCCATATTGACAACCGATTCTACCTCATCAAAGGTTATCTCAGTATTTAAGTAATCATTTGTATGTATATCTGTTTCCAAAGTGTATTTGTGGTCAAGCATTTCAGCATATGCAATATTTTCATCATTTTTATTTCCTCTATTATATAACTTTTCAAATTCCTTTTCCCATTTATTTAGTACATAATTGGTATCATTACATTCTTTCCCCTCATCATCATAGACTGTCATTGGGATTTTTGATTTCCGTGGTCCCAGATTTTTTATTGTTTTCCAAAATTCCTTTGGGTTTGATGTATTTATTCTTTCTAACTTTTCAATGAATCAGTTGTCAAATTGGCGCTCATAGTACCTTAATTTCTTATCAAATTGTTTTCTGGATATTAGAAATTGAGCTCTTTTTTCATATTTTGCTTGTCTTGTCCCCACAAAACTTTTAAATTGTCTCTCTTTTTTACACATGATTTTCCATAAATTGGTTAACTCCTGATTCCAGAAGGGTTTATGGCTTTTAAATTTTTTACGTGACACAGTGCTTTGAAATTTATAATTTAGATTTTTATCCATTTCATTTAAGATGCATTTACAAAATTCATGATACACCTGATTCACTTCTTGTTGTGCACCTTGAATATGTTCAAGTTTGTCAACAACTTTTTCAATATTTTCTCTCCAAACGTTGTTTGCCATAAAACAGTCTCGAATCTGGGTAAAATCATATTTTTTTCCTTTTAGTAGATCCTCAGAACTTTTACCAGATATCGACATGGGTTGTCTGTAACCTGTATATATATCAACACACACTGCTGAATGATCTGGTGGTTTACTATTTGAGTTTATAAATGTTTGTAAGTTATATTTACATATGATATCAGTCATTAAAAGTACCTCAAAATTTACACAGTTTTTGAAACAGTCGTGTGGTACCACAATATAGTCAACTACTGCATTTCCTCTATTTGTGGAAGTAAAATTATCTTTATCATCCTTAAAATGACCATTTAGAACACAGCATTGGGTACTCTTTAAAAACTCTAAGAAAATCTCACAGTAGCTATTTTTAGAAACATCTTTGGGCATTCTCTGGGGTATTTTATCAAAATTTATACAGTCAGATCCATTTCCAATTCGTGAATTAAAATCACCACAGATAAATATTGCATTTTCTGTGTTATAACTATACAACTGAGCCATAAGGTGATCAAAGAAATTATCAGGATTTGCCCAAGGAGATCTATCTGGAGGTAAGTAACAAGAGTAAACAACAAAGCTATAATGTGACTCTTTGCATTCAAATTTAAGACCCAATATACCATCAACATTCTTATCTATGATATTAACAGAATATTTTAAGAGTAAGGTATTTTTTACAAGTATCCCAACACCCCCAAATGTAACTGGAGACTTTACATGTTTGCTTTCACGGTTAAAACCAAACCATTTGTACTCACTTACTTCTATGATTGCATTCCTTGATAAATGTGTTTCACAAATACATAAAATATCCCTGTTTAAAGCTTTGATTATTTTTTGTCTTAAAGCACAATTACTACTTGTCCATCCATTCACATTTAAAGTCCCAATGCTAAGTAAGTCCTTCTCTGGCTGGGTGTCCTACTCTGTTGTACCCGGGCTGAAGCATCTCTGTGTGGTGTATGTTGATGCCTCTTCCTGAAAGTCGTCTGACATCATAGAGAGAGGAGTAGGTAATCTTGCTATGTTTGGACTCTGTCCCTGTGCTCCTTGGAGTTCACCATGTAGCCCCCTGTGCAAGGTTTGTGAGTCAGGTTGATCATTCTTGTGTATGATGCGGCCGTTTCCACCAATTCTAAAGTCACTTCCATTGGGTAACTGTCGCAAGAGCTTCTTGAAATTAAATTCAGCTATCCTGTCACTGTGTGGTTTAGATGATCTTAAGTAGACTCGTCTGAATTCTTGATTTTCTGCCAAATTCTTTTTGTTTCTGAGAACAGAAAATAGCAGATGGTTTTGCTGTATGATATTAGACAGTACATTAAAGGACATTATAGACTACATGATTACTAGTAGTAAATGTGAATTAAGAGTTCTGTGCTGTGCTTAACTTTGTACTTTTTAGAAAAGATTGCACTCTACTACAGTTCTCTTTATACATTTGACTCTTACACATATCTCTGGGAATTTTGAACTACAATTTGGGATCAATTGTCCAAACTTAAATGGATATTATTCTTTTTCTGATTATAACCTCCAGTATGAATAAACACATATATAGATGTTATTCATATGTAACTTGGTATGTATTAATTTATTGGGCTTTCAACATAGCTTTCAACATTGACTAGGTACTGTGAGGATGAATTGTAATAGGTTCAGGGAAACTAGTACATACAGCTGCTGAAGGTTCTGGAATGTAAAGTGCTGACCATCAGTAAGCAAATTCCAACTTTCCCTGGGGTTTGAACCACACGTCAGAGGTGGGAGGCGTGTGTGTAACCACTGCCCTACTCTTGTCCCTTATATAAGATTGAAATGCTTATTCAGGGAATATTATGTATACTTGCACTTTCACGTGTTTAGATGGAAGGCAGATTATCTTCTGTTGATATTTACTTTCCAATTTGACACCATACACCTTCTCTCTAGTAGCAACATGACTCGAAACCCCACTTTTGTCACAATTCCAGATTTGATCTGGCTTGTCTGACAAACTGTGTTTTATAAATACTTCCTCTGCAAGTGGGATAGGAATTTCGGGTTAATTTCAAATTTGTAACATACATTTACTAAATATTTTAATGGTAATTTTTATTTATCATTTGAAAAATTCTAAATATTTTTTTCCACATTTAATCTCAATTTTGAAAATTTTATTACTGGGAACTCTTATGTACTTTCTTAATTATATAGATCATGTGTGTGTAAGAGATATGTAATTTGATAAATGACTTTCTATTTCCCTGTGACCACTGATGGAAGTCTTAAGACTGAAGGCAGATGACTTGATTCCCATACCTGTCATGTAAGTTGTACTTACTATATGTAGTACCTAAATGTGCATCTAATTGGAATGTGCCCGTGGGCACGCATTTTATGATTGATTTAAAAAGTCACTTGCAAGGGTGTTTTAGATAAGAAGGCAAATAGGTTGAAATCGCATGTTGCAGTTGTTAGCTCCTGATCATACTGCTTTCATTTTATCACTTACCAGTGTAAACCATTGTTATATGTCCATTATGCAACTTGCCTCTTCATAGTAATATGAAAGAAACATCCTCAGTGCCCATACAGATTATGTAGTTTGGCACATTGTCAAAGACTGTCACCAAAAGTTTGAAGTTTGAATAATTTCATATCAATATCTTAGTTCAGGATTTGATTAGTTTAAATTTTTTACACTTCGGATTTGCTTAATCCTTTTCAAGATGGCAAATCTCTTTGGCCTCAGTGTACACAGTGCCTCAGGAGAATGGGCTATATCATAGCCATAGCTAATTCATGCATTCACAATCACTTCAATGACACCAGTAATTTACTTTCACAGCATTCTTTTTCAATTACACTGTTAAATAATTAATAAATTACTTACCCCAATAAGGCCTCTAACCTCAGATCTTCTGACAATTGGACAATTGTTTGTGTAAACAGCTGAAATTATAAGCAATCATGCATTGGATATTATAATTAACTACTGTAAAATTTGTGTCATTATATAATGTTCATTGTGTGCTGTTAATTTTACCTCGTGAATTTCTGTTGAAAAGATAGATAATTAAAATTTAAGTGCAAAAACACTCATGTGTTATTAGAACAAAAGTGTTATATTGCCCAAAAATATAGAATAATAAAATACAATACCTAATATTTACAACGAAAACAAATATATACACAAATACATTATGATTGGCAAAACGCCAAGCCAACAAATTCATAGAAATTGACTAGAAATATACAGAAAAACATAAAACATAAACATATCTGGTATGCATATAGATTAAAAACAAATGTTAATAAATCAATAAATATAATCTAAACTTAAAACAGAATGATTTAATAAAATATAGATTGGATCACAAAAAATAATAATAATAATTGTGAAGAAAATAAAGGGCAAAAAACTGCAAAACAAATATCACAACAAAAAGATGTACATGACCAGGAAATAGGTGTGTCCTATATGGGCCTCGCTTAATAACTATTTCCTCTCTACAAGATAAACCCGTCCAAACATAAAAAACTCCAACAGTAGGGTTTATTTGGAATAGATTATTATCAAGACACGCATTCCTTTGAATCTGCCACTTTTGTTTAAAAACACAATTTACACTCGCTTTTAAGTCTGTATAGGGGACTTTCAAGTCGAAAACATTAAAATTTAATATCTGTTTGACAAGCTTGTGTGCCTTTTTATTACCCTTTATGCCTATGTGACTTGGAACCTAAGCTATAACAGCTTTCTTATGAAAAGCTAAAACAACTTTCTTATGTACAGCAATCATTAAAAAGTTTTAAAATATCTTGAATAAAAGGATGATCACAGTTGTTGCTATGAAGAGCTTGAGGACTAGATAAGGAGTCAGAAAATATAATAAAACCATCCCCATCACAATTTTAACTATATTAAAAGCCATTTTCAGAGCCTGTAATTCAGCTATGAATATACTAGCATTGCCAGGAAGTCTGACTTGGGCAATGAGGTTATCAAATATAGCAACTGCAGCAACCCTATTTTCTGTATTAGATCCATCAGTATAAATAGCCCTATGGTCAGAATAACAGCTTTTTAACTCAGCAAATAGACTTTGAAACATACAATCATCACCAAGATGTTTCTTTTGGTGGGTGAGATATAAGTCTATGTGAGGCATCTGTATAGTCCAGGGTGGGTCATCTAGCAATGACACAGTCTGAATTAAATCCAGCTGAGGGCAGACAACAGGGAAATCTTCCTTTAAATGATGCCCAGAAGATCTTATTGCAGATTATTTTTTATCATAAATTTGCCCCCTTAAGCCTGCTTTACGTAGTTCTCTAATAACACTATGTTTCCAAACCATATCATAGGCTTTTTCTAAAGAAAAATACAGATACTACATAGTTGCCTTTTAAAAAGGAATTTCTAATAAAAGATCCAAGTCTTATTAATTAGTCTATTGTAGTTCATCCTTTTCTAAAACCACTTTGATATTTTTTTAAAATATTATTTTTCTCAAGGAATCAAACTAATCTAGTATTAATCATTCTTTCCACGGTTTTGAGATATAGGGCAATAATTGGACAGGTTTCTTGAGTCTTTGTCTGGTTTAGGAACAGGTATCACAGTGGCCCCTTTCCAACATTCAGGCATTTCACCTGAAGCCCATATGTAATTAAATATATCAAGTATCACCATAAGTGAATGTCTTAGTAGATGTTTAAGAAGTTGATAATGGATTTCATCTGCACCAGTCGTTGTGTCATGAGACTTTTTCAGAGCATTACATAGTTCTCTAATGGTAAATGGTTCATTGTAGTTTTCTGAGTTGTCAGTGCCAAAATCCAGGTGTTCTTTTTCAGCTTTCACGTGATATTTTTGAAACTTTAAAATTTTGTAATTGTTGCTGCTAGAATTCTTGCTAATTTCTTGGGCCAACCCATTTGCTATGTCCACTCTTTCTGTTAATTTTGTCCCATTATTATTTTTCAGATGGTGTATTGTGGTGTTACTTTGTTTGCCACTTATTTTCCCAATCATTTCTCATACCTTCTTTGCTGGTGTATTTACAATTAGTTTTGATACATATTAATGCCATGATTTCCTTTTACTTTCTTTAATTACTTTACAAGCATTGGCTAGACAGTTTTTATATTCATTTATGTTATCTGATGTAGAATTTGCATGCCATTTATCCATTGCATTTTGGCGGGCTTTAACAGCTTTTTTGCATTCATTGTTGAACCATGGTTTGTAGCTACCTGTGGACTGTCCAGTTGACTTTGGCACACATTTTGTTGCTGTCATTTAATCTATCTAAAATATAGGAAACTTTTCTGTTATATCAGTAAAACTATGCCTATTGCTATCTAAAGAACACTGAAGTTTGAATTTTGGCCAATCGGCCTTTTTAAGATTCCAACGAGGCACATTGTCCTTAGGGATACTCTTAACCATATCGATAAAATAGGAAAATGGTCACAACCACACTAATCTGAATGGATCTGCCATGCAAAATCAAGAAAAACAGATGCAGAACCTAAATACAAATCTAGGTAGCTACAAACCATGGTAGGTAACTTATCATTAAGTAAACAAATATTGGAGGATTCAAGGAACAACCCTATAGATCACTATGTGCATTAAAATCACCAACAAATAAAAAAGGTGCAGGTAATTGGTTGACTATATTTTCAAGATCACTTTGTGTAACATTAAAGTATGGTGGAATATATACATTACATACAGTTATAGTTTTATCTAGAGATACTTTTACAGCAACTGCCTGCAGTTCTGTATCTAACTAAACTACCTCATGAGGTATACATTGCTTAATAAAGATGAAGCAGCCGCCAGAGGGTCTCCCATCTACTTCTGACACACATGTTTTAGAATAATGATCAAATCCTCTAATATTTACATTATCTGTATCTTTAAAATGGGTTTCCTGTAATGCTAAAATGTGGGATATAAAATTGGAAAATAAATTTGTAATTTCTTCAAAGTGCGGCGTAAAGCCAAGGTTCCACTGTAGTATACTTTTATTTTTCTTTGGTTCCATTATTTACACTTTTATTGCCACTCCGCCCTTGTGAATTTGTGATTGGTGATTCTTCGACACTCATTTCACTGTCACTATCACTCAAAGCATCATATTTGTTATATTGTTTAATAGGATCATTAGATCCCTTGTGTTGTTTGGTCAAATATACTTTGCTTTGACTTATTTTCCATTTAATAAGGTCATTATGATACGTGCTTGTCTGACTAGATGAACTTGTTTTAGTCACTTTAGTTGTCTGTTTTTCAACTGCATACTTTTTGGGTTGTTTCAAACCATCTGGCCAAGTCATTTCAGTTTGTGTTTCCACAGAATTAAGTATATTCATTATTTTTTGGCTTCTGTGTATGAAATCGTTCTTTCTGCCTTTATTCTTTGAATTTCCTTTTCTTCTTTCTATTTTGGACATTTCATGCATGGTTTCCTTTGCAATTTACACATTTCGCTTCATTCTTACATTTTTGAGAGTCTGTATGACATACTTGTTTACATTTACTGCAAACTTTATTCTTAAGAATTAAAGTGGATGTTGTTGTAAAAGATACAATAAGGTAATTGCTTCGTGTGTCTGCAATTTACTACCAAGCAGAAGCCTTAGCTCATACACAAATCCAAGAAAAAGGACAAGTCTAAAGAGGTTGAGGGTGCCTTGCTGTGGGTGCCGTCTTAGTACAATAACATCCGTTCCTCCTTAAACTATGACTGAAGAACCACCTTCTGTTCCCTTGCAACTGACTTTAAAGAGACTGGACGATATACAGGGTCAAATCACCTCCCTTCTCAATAGATATTCCTGCTTCACATACATCAGTCAACTCTAAAGAAGGTGAACTTTCAGATAAAGAGAATGAACACACTTTTCCAGACCCAGCTTCGATTAGCTTGAGAAAACGCAACACTTCCCCTTCCCCTTCTGGAGATGTGTATGAGGACCCATCTTACAGGCAAACTCTTGCAACAGTTCATACATTGCTTGGCCTTACAATCCCTGAAAGTTTTCCAAAACAACCTTCACAAATCTTTAGCTCCAAATTGAAGGACAACAAGTGTAAATTCACTCTGCTTCCAATGGCCATGCCACTAGGGGAAAGGGTGTTGGACGGGTGCAACTTCTATGAGAAAAAAGTTGTCTGGCAATCCTCACCATGACCAACCTCATATATTGAAGATGATCCCGCTCGACTACAACAACTATTTATATCACTCTAGACCTCCTATGAAGTTCTACAAGTCTTCTTCGAGTTAGTTCACCTTTTAAGCTCCCAGGTGTCTGGACTCATTCAGGTCATCTTTTCCTGGTTCAATGCCGTCATCTGTGCGCATATCATTCAAACAGCACATTTTGTTACAGACAGTGAATTGGGAGCATATCCAGATGCTTTCCTATGTACAATGTTATTAAGAAAATGACTATAAACCTTGAATCCACGATGCTGGGTATTAGGAATGCTACCAAAGAACAGTCTTTGTTAAAAGAAATGGAGACCATGCTTTTCTGAGGCAATTTGATTGCCAGAACCTGTAATCTTCAAATGGCCAAGTGATACACAGTGTGAAAGAATCTGGTTCTAAATTTGAACGAACTTGATTTCAACAGACTTTGTAGAGTCTAACGATCTGTTTTGCACAGCATCTCTTAATGCAGTTGAGAAGAAGATCCAAAAATCCCTTAAAACGGCAAGAACAGACAGCAAAGGCTCTTTTCATTACAAAAGACATTCAGATGACAGGTCTTCAAACAAGTAACAATATAATTTTTCACATAAGAATTTTCTTAACCAAAGGGAATCTTCATACAAAAAGACACCATCCCACTCTCCCCAGAGTACTTGCACTCTTAGCAGAAACTTAGATCACCATGGAAGCCTTTTGCAGCATTTTTGGCAGGTATAGGAGAGTCTTTATTACCATCCCATGGTTGTGCAAATCTTGAGTTGTGGTTATCAAATAATCCTCCAATCAAATCCTCCCCTGTTTGTGCATCCCATACATTTAAAGCAGTTATGAAAGACATGAAAAACATGGCTACCTAAAAGTTTGCATTTCGCAAATAGGTAAAAGAGTATAATATATACGCTCAAGAATTTCGCAACCAAGGCTTTTACAACAGATTATTTCTTGTACTAAAACCTGGCAAAAATGGCGAAATGTGATAGATCTCAGTGTCCTGAACAGTTACCTGCTGGTTCCAGCTTTCAAAATAGAGACAACAGAGATAATCAGAAATTCTGTTACAACAATCAAATGGCTGGTTTAGATAGACACAAAATACGCTTACTTCCATGTACCGACACACAAAGATTCTCAAAATCTACTATGATTTCATATGGACAGTCAGACCAATCAGTTCAAAGCACTGATATTCGGGTTAGCCATCCCTTCCCTAGAGTTCACACAAGTTGTAAGGAAGGCAAAGCTCATTCTTCAGTGACGTTGAATTCGAGTTCACCAATACTTAGATGACTGGTTGTTAAGAGCAAACACAAAACACCAGTGTCAGCTCCAGACCAGAGAACTTATCAAAACTATTCAACAAATCAGCCTCATGGTAAATTTCGAAAAATCAAAGCTCAAGCCTACACAAAAGATCGACTTTCTGATATTAGGTAAGGTCTTTCAAACCAAAAAGAAACAAAAATTTCTAGAAAAATCTATGCAGGACATCAAAATTTCATAACAAACTATCCCAAGGTTGCTTATGTCCCTGATAGGTGTACTAGCATCTAGACAATACCGGCTTCACATGCACCCCCTTCGATGGTATCTAAAAACAAACTGGCAATAATAAGTGTGAATAATAAATGAAATCAATTGAAAAATAAATACAAGGGACTTAAATTTACAAGCTTGAATATTTTACTGTTTAAAATTTTGACTGGTGAGTTGTGTTAAAAACTGCAGACATATGTAAATGAAACTTGTACCTTATCAAGTGATTAGTTACTTGGCCATTTCAACAATGGTTTTCAGATTCTCACACAATGATTCTGACTTGTACTGAAAGTTGTATTCCTTTTTGTATAATATATCTGCTCTTGACTGGAAAGCTTAGAATAACAACTCACCTGATTGTAATAGCCACAGAAAGTCCCAGCCTGTCCCTAGATGGAAGAGGGGAGAAATTAGTATTACAAAATTAGACCAGCCATCAATTAGACCAGCCATCAGAGAACACAAAATTCCAAATACACAAACATCCTCAACATCACCAAAACTTAATAGAAATACACATCCATGGAATGTCTCAATCAACCACCACTTTTTGCCTTTTGAATGCTCAGTCTGTCAGCAATAAGGTTGAACTGATTAATGATTATTATTAACAAGACATTGATATTTGTGATCCAACAGAAACCTGGCTAACTGAACATGACAATGGTGTATCTTGTACCTTGAAGACTCAAATTCTCTCAAACAATTTTGAACTTAGTTGCTGTTTATTGCCCCACCTCAAGTTGCTTCAAGTGTCTTAAATGTATTTTCAAGATACCTGGATGCAGATGGTCAATTTTCATATGTGGGATTATGAGAACAGCTCCCCTACCCTTTCTAAGGGTCACATGCGGGACTTGGTTCTCACTCAAGATTTGGATAAGGCTATTGAGTGTGTGAGGGCAGGTGTCCAGTTCTCTGACTACATTAGCATGTTATATGACATTGTAAATAGCAATAAACCACCAGCAATCAAAACGGATATCACATATAGCAAACTGAAAAACATAGATATAAGACAATTAAAATTTGATATTTTCTCCCATGATTTGGGTAATTCTAGTGACTACATAGATGTTCTGGTTAAAAAATACAATCAAGGCCTATCTGACATCCTGGACAAAGATGCACCCACTAGTCATCCCACAATTTTAATCAGGCCAAAACTGCCCTGCTTCAATAAATCACTGCAGTTGCAAAGATCAAAATTAAGAAAACTGGAAAAAAGTGGCACAAAACAAGAAACACCAACGGCCATGCTGTTTTCAGATCTAAGCTTCAGATTTTTTCATACCTGTTTGTTATCTCAAAGGCAGAATATCGTCTTTGAATATAAAAATTATCAAAAGAAGCTCTTTGAACTTACAAAGGAATTTTTATGGTAAGTTTCTGAAAGCCCACTGCCACCCTGCAAGTCAGATGCAGATCTTTCTGATGATTTTGACAACTTTTTTTGACCAAAATTAAAGAAATCAGAGCATTTTACTAATTCCGATAGTTATGACAGTAAGCAGGTACCTTTCACTGATCATCAATCATGACAAGCTTCAATAATCCTTCTGAAGATGAAGTCACACAGCTTATTCATAAAGCACCATCAAAATCCAGTGAATTAGACCTACTACTCACACAAATGGTGTAGTGCCAACTGAATTTTTAAAAGGATTTATCTGCAGCCTTTGATACTGTCTACCATACAATACTGTTGGAGAGATTATGTCATATTTTCAGTATATTGGGACAAGGTTTAAAGTGGTTTACTTCCTATTTATCAGACAGATCACCAGCAGTAAGTATCAATGGCGTCAAGTCAGTCAAATTGAATCAGTCAGTCATCTCAAAAATTGCATTGATTGGATTTTCAAAACAAACTCAAGCTGAAGAATTAATACTACTTCAACTGTTTTTCCAGCCCATTCCAGTCAAAATGTGCATCACTTGTACCCTCCACTCGATCTTCCATGGCATATTGCATTCTGTTGTGATCATAAGTTAGCCACCCATCTACCCCTCACATCGTATTACACCAGGTATTAATGTTAACAATTTTAGTACTACAATATTGTTGGGATAAGCGTGAAAGGCAATACTTATCTTGTATATGTAAATATTATAAATGAAAAATGAATGCAGAAGTCCCAAAATATCCTTATATAGCTTATTACAGGTTTGTAAACATGTGTTGAGAGGCCACTTATTTTGCAGATTGTCTTCCAGCAGAAATTTGCCCCCTGTGGGTCCGGGGATGTAGAGTAGGCCCAACGTATCCTCCTGCGTGTCCTAAGAGGAGACTCATTGGAGGCAGCCTGTTTGCCGTGGGTTGCGATCTGTGTCAGTAGAAGAGAGGGTCCTGGCTGTTGAACCAATACTTTGTTGGGGCATTGAGGAGGAAATAAACAGCTTTGGTCTCGATTTCACTTAGTCAAAAGGTTAAGATGGCCTTGTTTAATCAATCGGTTGGTAGTGCCAAGCCCTAGTGCAACACCGTATATAACAAAATGTGTGACGTCCTTAAGATACTTTCTCAACAGAATGCTTCAGCTACTGAGAGATTTAATCATCATTTTGAGAAAATTATACCTACCCCAGCGTTTCAAAAAAGACCTGCATTGGTTTTGAATAATTATTAGGTTGTACAATGGGCTTAAATTTTATCATATTCAACCATATAACTATAGAATTTATTTGGATGCTTACAGGCCTTGCTAGGTGTTTCAATAACTTTGTCTATTCTATTCCTATTCCAAAAGGCTTTATGGCATATAACATTGCACACTTAGAAATGTTCATTGCAGTTGTGGCCCTTAAGGTGTGAGGCCAGTGTTGAGCCAATAGGCAGGTGTTTGAAGATTTTCTGTGATAATAAGGCTGTGGTGGATGTCCTTAGCTTTGGTAGGGCCTAGGGACTCAATACTTGCCACCTGTGCCAGAAATATCTGGTTTCTAACTGTACATTACAATTTATCCCTAGTGACTTGGCAAGAAACGGTCGAGAATATACTGTGGCTGATCTCTTGTCTAGGTTGACTGGTACCCTAGAGAAAAGTGACAGGTTGTAGTCCCTGGTGCATGCTGGGTCAACACTCATATCGATTTAATGTTGTTGAATAATGATTGTAGCACCATATTATGTATTATGTAGATGCTGGGGTCGTGACAGCTTCCTTGGCCACCCAGGCCTTTTACAGACTTTAGGCTGGATTCAGACTTGATGTATTAGCATTCATGGAGTACCTCCTGCAGCATGGTATGTCCACCACTAAGATGACACACCATATTGCTGCCATCAGGACCATGTTAATTATTTATATTTGTAACAATGCTGTCTTCAGGGAACAAAGGATACATTTTTTCATAAAGTCTATGAATAAAAACAGGCGTGTTCAGCCAATATTGCATTTTGTCGATGATAAAGGTCTATTATTTCAAATTATTGATAAATGCCACACTTTACAGTCACCACCTACCTTTATAGCATTATATTCGCTTGCATTCTTTTTATTTTGAGGTTGTCGATTATTCTGCCTCTTTCTAAAAGTACTTTTGATGTACACTTATGTGTAGGGGATGGTATCTTTGCCCCCAAAATGCAGTAGTCATAACTGAGTGATCAAAAGTTGCCACCATTTCTTTGCCATAATTAAGTGCTTCACAATTCTGTCCTATCAAGGCTTTGACGACCATGCTGGCTGTTTCTAGATTTTAGGCTTGGGGTGCGACTTGGGCTTTGAGGCATGAGGCATGGGGTACATCTGCAGGACATCCAGGTACAGGATACAGGTACTTGGTCCTCCAGTGTGGCATGGCGCTACATCCTACTCCCCCCCCCCCCCCCCCCCCCCCCCCCCCTCTGCTGTTTCCTCTGTCTCTGCCTCTTTTGGTGCCCAACTCTCTGCCTGACTAGCTCTACTGGGTGTTTGGGGTCTTTGTTTTCTCTGACCACTCTTTAGAATTGCCTAGCATTGACCTCTGTGACCTTGTTTCTTTATGACCTTGGGAATCTGGGGTGACTAGTTAGGTAACCAGCCTAGTGTTGGCCTTGTTTTTCCCTCAGTAACCTTGACCTGTACCAATTTCACTTGGTTGTGACCATTGATCTCGAGTTTGACCTACAACTGTGGTGTTGTCAGCATGTGACCTTTGACTTGACCTTATGACCTGTGTTTTCATGCCATATAATGTAACCTTTCTAAATACCATTTTATATTTACCTCATAAAACAACATACTATTGTATATATTCAAGTGTATTATGAGATAATTGCATTATCAATAATCTTTTAGTAGTCTCTATAAGTGTTGCATAAAAACATTATATATCCCAAGATTTTATTGTCTTTGCGGTGGGGGCTTGGGGGAAGAGAGAGAAAGAATCACATCTATTCCATTGGAAGTTACTTGAAACCTTGAGGCACATGGTAGATCTACACTGAACAGGGTAAACGTGAATTATAATAACACTATATCTCAGAAAAAGTCAAAAGTTTGCAGTGTTTTAAGCCATGGAATCAGTTTTTACTTAATTATTGATATGCAAGATATAAGATAAAAACATTTCATATGTGATCTCTTATATAAATAAAAAGGGATTGCTTTGAAATCTAGTATCAGCTGATATATTGTTATGCAGCAACTTGATAACTGATTCTGCCTGTTTGTGTATGTTGGCAGATTGTTATTTTGCTGTAAAATATGCACACAAACATCTCGCAGAGTTGTAACAATTTGTCAGTCTACTGTATCCATGATCATTTTGGGAAGAAGAAAAAAATTTTAGTTTTCAACTTTAACAGATTCATGGAAATTAATTTTTTTAATGGTCAAAGTCTTTAAGATAAAAATATTCAGATTGTGAATTTGGCTGTTAATTAGCTTTCACTTTCAAAGGTCATTTACAAAAAGAGCTTACGATTTGCTTCAAGAAAATTCAACCATCCCTGGTATGAGCTACAACTATTATTTAATAAGTAACCTAAATAAAAGTTATTTTTTCCAAAATAAAATGGTCAGTTTGTTTCATGATGCTTCAATTTATTGATCTCAAATAGAATTCTTTCTTGATCTCTGATGTCTTTTGGATGTCATTGTCTATATACACGCTTTGACAAAAAATCTTTTCCCTTTTACCTTCTTACAGTCACAGCCAGATGCATAAGTGAACTGAAATCCCACAACTATTGAAATGGGAAAATCCTTGAGGCAAAACCTGTCCAGCTTACAAGGCTCTGGTGGCAGCCCCTAAAATATATGGAACATTACATTCTTTAATGGTGGAATGGAGTCACAAACAAATAAGAAAATTTATATGTAGGTATGAGTGTAGATATCTTTGGTCATAACAAAATACATGGATACCATATTATTTTAAAGTGCAATAATCAAAAGTCACAGGATTTCATTTGTCATTAGTGTAACTCATATGCTTGTTACAAGCTTTCAACAAACCTTTTGACATAAGTCAGGAATACATCAAAGTTTGTATCAACAGAGTTAAGGTTTTTCCATTTAGGCATAAAAAATAAAATTAATATTTTATCTTCGTCTGCAACACCCCATGATTGGTAAATCATTCATTTTAAATTAATAGAGTGTGATTAAATAAAATTTCCATTCCATACATGAGGGGATTCAGTCTTTGAATGGTTAATCAGTGTGAAATTTAATTTGTTTGCTTTAAAATTGTGTACCTCTAGATATTGTGTGTGGATCTACCAGAGAGTGGATTTACTGCATTTTTTACATTGTCCACATTTTGGAGCAGAGAGCATACTTGTCCAAACTCTCTGAATATCTGTATACAGACATTTTGCATGATTGGACATTGAAAGGATCACAGAATAAGGACATTTTGTGTTATCTAATATTGAACAGACCACAGGATATAAATGATTTTGTTCAAGGACACCGGACAGATCACAGGACAGATTGCTGGATACAGTGGACAAGCTTAACCGTCAATTACAGTGGCCAGATCAAATTGGTTTTATTATTGTATCATTGTATGTACTATTGAGAGCATACCAGTTCACAGTAATCATTATTTTTAATTGTTAAATAAATTTGTTAAGTAAAACTTTTTTTCTTTTCCTGTTGCAACTATTTAAAAGCAACAAGTAATTGCTACTGCACTTGCCACATGACCGTAACAAACTTGATACTGACTTTGAATCAAACAATCTTAATATTTGAAACAAAACTCACTTTTTGTGACTAAATTTATAATCCCTGGTGTATTTGGTGATGTACCACAAGTGACAGTTGTACAAAATCCTGTGAAGATATATCCAAATGTAAGATGCAGCATTATAAAAATTCACTGGTGAACAACAGTATCATGTATGACTAAGGAGATGTATGTAATAATTTGTCTCCGTCATCCACATGGCTCTAAAGCTGTAATAATCCAGTGTCGGTGAATTTACTTACTCTTTCAACAACAGCTTCAAATGCATTTCTTTCACTGACCTCTAGGCTATTTCATCTCTATTGTTATGCACAGCTTATGGCCATGAACATGTAATTATTTAAATTCACAGTGAACATACTTACTATTCCAATAGCAGCAGTAAATTGTTTTTGCGAACAGACCAATAGCCTATCCACAGTTTCACAGATTGTTTCACTTGGTGGGGCCTGAGAACCATGCTCAAACTTACTGGCACATTTCAGTCGAAAACATAACTTGGTTATTCTGAATTTGGGAATAATACAGCATACACCAACTTGGTCAATTTAAACATTAGACGAGAAGAAAATTTCGTGAAATTTATATGATAAACCTTTCCTTCCATTTAATAATTTCTAATTTCCTCTGATCATTATGCCAATATACAACTGCAGTAATCCCAGTGAATCTTCGAATAATATCTACACCATAAGTAGCACATTGGTATAGCTTGAAGTGTGTTTGAGACTACTTCACTGGCATTAAATAAATAGTTTTATTGCATGTTACAGGATGTTTCCACTTTTTATTTATCAGTTTATTAGTTTTCAACTGAAATTAGTCTTTTAGATAGTCATTTACTGGCACTTATTCTAGGTATTACATAAATTGTATTTTCCCTCATATGTTCCGCCTTTTTCATTTCAGTACACATTCCCAGTAGGCTGATGGTTAGCAAGTTTTGCATCCAGTCATTGGCTGCCCAAAAGTGACCTTGGCTTTGGTATTGAACGGAAGTAAATCCTTAAACTTTGATATTTTATTTCAGCTAAAGTAAACAGGTAATGAATATGGTTACCCGAGACAATACTTTATGGTGTTATTCTTAGACCTGGGGAGCCATTTTCCATGAAAATCTCAGCCAAGTCTTAGGGTTAACTTTTCCACATAAATATAGCCTTCACAAAGTTGAAAGTTGGGACAAAACCTTTGATAAATATGGTGTCTGGTACTATGGTATTATTGCGTTAGATAACACATCAGCGTTGAAATGATCAGTATTATACAGTACCAGTTTGAAAACTTATCTTGGGCAAACAAGACTGCCTTAATGATTGACACAGAGTCAATGAGTAACTTAAAATCACTTTTTGAAAATGGAACATTGAAAATATAATAAGTGATGCAACTACAATGTGTGTGGCATAGGTACCAACACTAAATGAGGGACTTAAATATGAGAACAAATTAAATATTGAAAAGTGTTCAGCTTATTGGTTCACTTTAAAATGAATATTGAAGTTCAATTTGGCTTGCCATAGGATTATTATTATGATAATATTTTTAGTCTTTAGTGGTCTAGTTGGCCCTGGTTAGCATTGACTTTATAATGTTGCGTAGGTCACAACTTTTTGTGTGGTCATTTCAGTATGTTTTTTCAGTAAATGAAACATCATATCAGTCTAGTGCATATTAAAGAACGGGCAGTCTCCCTCCCTTCACCCCTCTAGCATGTAGAGTTTCATATGGCTTAATGAGATAACATTTTCAAACTTTTTGAAAAAGAAAATTGAGAAGGCAAATTGCTTTCTGAGATTTGTTGAATAATTATAAACACGTCCTACCCAAACCCAAATCCCACCAAATGTATTTCACTTAAATATGATGTGGACAAAAATGGCAATGAAAAGCACACAAGTCATTCATTTGTAGCTCATGACCCAAGCAGGGGAAAGTGAGACCTAGGTATAAGTTTAGCAATGTGTTATTGGCCAGATGTTTAGTTCACATCTCTGTCAACACTTAATGTCATGTTTGCCACTTGTGCGAGCCCCACCCATGCAGAAGTGACAGTCTGTGATTAAGTGATTGGGTGCCAAAGTTGCTAACAACCAGACCAATATTGTGTTATAGAATTTTATGTAAAAACCACCGTAACCTTTCCAAAGTTATGTGAAAAAGATCAAATTATATCCCAAAATACATCATGCAAACTGAAAATGAAATATTATTCTTAATTGTTGTAATTCACATAAAAATGAGAAAATGGTTTATATAATCATTTTACATGATGAAATTGAAACCTTTTAATTATCAGTGTGTATATAATAGTCATCTTTAAATTTCATATCTGAAGAGGTGATATTGAAGTAATCATCATCAAGAGTCACTTGTGTCTCAGATGAGCCACACTGGGCCGAACCTGCAACATGATTGTGTTCATTCACTTAGTAATTGCATTACCTTTTATGGACCACATACACCATTCTATTTCTAATCATAAAGTATACATTACATTTGATACAATGATGGACAAAAAATAAAGTGAGAAAATATACCAATAGTAGCAGTAATTGTCATACTTGGTGTTAATTTACTCTATATACTGACACATTAGTAATAAATTTTATTAAGTTATTTTTTGTTTCACCACACATAGCAGATTTTTATGTTTAATCATAGATAGATGTACCCCCTTCATAGAAAGACATTACATCGTAAGCCAAATGGGTTATGACTGTATTTCACTGGGGCCGACTTGTCAGTTTTCTTTGCTTGCATAGTCGGCTAGGGTCATTTATGATTTCCTGCCTTGACATGGTATGATATTGCACCAATCAAACATGACTATTAATTCCAACCCTGACTTGGCCCTCCAGAATACTGGTTTGTCCTGTCTCTTGATGTCTTGATGTGGTCACTTCTAGACCTGTCATATAGGATTATCATCTTTTGGGAAACACTTGTCAGATGGTTGTATTGAACAAACACCAGACTTGATGACTTCAAGTTTCAGAGTTGGTTTCATCACAGCAAAGACAAGCAAGGAAAAATAGCAGATCAAAATCTAACAAGAAACTGATACTGCAATTACAGTAACAGACAAGCTGGGAAGTGTATAGGAGAGGTCAGTTTCATCTCACTGACTTACAGCTTCTCGGTTATTCGATCTGCAGCTATACAAAGGAGCCAGGCAGCATGCAGAATGTCTCATTTGGATTTCAGCACCAACAGATGACAACTTGTACTTTGGAAATGAATTAAGGATTTAGTACTCAGATATAATTTTCGCTGGCTAGCAGATAGGCTTTGTTCTTTTCAAAAAACGCTACCTTGATTTCATTTATTATTTATTGTGGTTCATAAAAGTCAAGAAAGAATGTGAAGAAGACAGAGGCCCTTACTAACAAACCTACAGAGTCTGAGTTGTGAGAAACAGCTGCTGAAATCTAAAGGAGAAGAGTGGAGAGGGAACAGTTTATGTGGGAGGAGGCAGTGAAACAACACAGGGAGAAGAGGAAGAGGGGGAAGCCAGGAGGTCAGAGGATATACAAAAGGAGGATATTTCACAGATGGAGGAGATAGTAGTTGAAAAAGACCAAGAACTGAGAGGAGTGAAAGTGAAATGGATACAGAGGGTGAGCCCAGCCTAGCAGCTACTCAGTCCGAAGCCAGGTACAAGAAAGGACATATTTTGAACATTTATTTCACAGACTCGAGCAGGCTATAGCAGACTTTGTCCAGAATCATGACGTGCTTTACAATAAAACCAACGACATATTCAAGGACAAGGCCAGGAATAATTGTCTGTGGAAAAGATTTGCAACCAACTATAACCTCTCAGTGAAAGTGTGAAAGACTTGATTTGAATAACAAAGGACTGCCTGTGTGACAGGAGAAAAACTTATCTCAGGCCTCTCCTGACTTTTTGGCAATACACAGTCATGAGCTGCAACAGGTGGATATGCTTCAACCATTTTCAGCATCAACACACTACCTATTCCCCAACCACCTAGCAGCCAGCCCATCCCGATCAGCAGTCATCAGAGCCCATGAGCAGCAGGAGTAGACTTACTTCAACTATCTCCAAAAGCCTTCTTCAAGCCCACTGCTGTAACATGTCCTTTTCAGCACCACAGCTGATACAAACGTCCTTATCAGGACAACCTGATTCTTCCCAAAACAATAATTCAGCTGAGTGCATTAAAAGAACCCCCAAAATACATTATACAACCCCACACAAAACATGCCAACACGTGAAAAATGAGTGAGTGAGTGAATGAAATTTTTTGGATTTAAACCTTTATGAAAATATTTTGACCTTTGAAAAAACTTGAAAACTTTGAAAAAGATTTAGCCCTTTGAGAAAATTCTCAAATTATAAAAAGACTTTGATCTTTAAGACACTTTGAAAATTTTGAAATTATTTGGATATTTTGATTGTGACCTTTGATTTTAGTTTAATACTTAAGAAATTTTAGTAGTTTCAAATATTTAAAAAATTTTTTTTTTAAATTAAAGTTTGTACATGTTTAACTTTAAACCATTTTGAAAGACAAACAAAATCTGACAATTTAAAACATTTTAAGTATACTCTTGGAATTTTTGAAAAATTTGTTATTAAACATTATTTTGAGACTTGTGATCTGTTGGACAATTTGTGGAACATTGGTGCAACACTAGCTTAAATAAAAGTTCTTTGAAATTTTGCTTAGTCCTGAAAAAGGACTGATAGATGCCAGCGTCTTCTGTCCCAAGGATAGGTCCTGGTCACATTTCACATCATTTCCTCCTGCCCAACAAATGCACCAATGTAGTTGTAGTGATCTTTGAGTAGGTCTTGCTGTAGCCTCTCCTCCCTCAAAGTATTTCTGCAGTTTTCATCAGTATATGTACTACTGGTTCATTTATTATGGTTGCAACTTCATCCTATGAGGTGGGTGCCTTGCTACTTCAATTTGTTGTGTCGTCAGCATGTTGTGCAAGACAACATATGTCAAAACAATAATCTTTTGGCCATTGCTCCATTGTGCCTAGTAGGACTCTGCTTGCTAGAATTCCAAATGCCTTCTCAACTACCCTCCTGCCTCTGGAGATCCTATCGTTTGTTATTCTCTTTTCCTAGTGAGTTGTCTTCTGCTTTAGGGTTTCACTAGCCCTGACTTCAAGAAAAAGGCATCATCACCTAGCAAGAAATAGTGCAAATAGTCCAAATCTTTTTCTTTAACTTGCAGCAGTTAAATATTTGTGCATCTGAAGAAGATCCACTCGACCAAACAACTACTGACAGGAATCTGTATTCCACATCAACCAGGGCTAACAGAACCAGGGAAAAGAAGCCCTCACAGTTGTAAAATTCACTGCCAGATTTCTTTTGCTTCTTCAAGGCAATATATTTTCTATCTAGTGCCCAAAGTGCATGGGGATATTGCATCTGGTTCTTAACTTCTCCTTGATCTATCCCCAGTCTTCTGGATTGATAGGGTAGATGGAATACTCTTCCTGGAATTCAGCATGGATGGTCTTGCAGACAATAGAGACGAATTTACACATGGTGGTTCAGCATGACTTGCATTTTTCGCCTGTTGCCAGGTGTCTCATTGTTACTGCCAGTTTCAAACCAACTTCTAAGGGCTTCCTAAAACTGCTGACTTTCTTCTTGATGATGTGATAAATGAGTTCTTCATTGAGGTTGCAGGGGGTATCCTGACAAAAAATTCTGGTAATCTGGGATATCAGCATGTATTAAATCTGCCAGATGATTGTTATAGCATTCATTTTTCGTCCCTTTGAAGGATCCATTGCATGACCCATTGTTCTGTGACTTATTTCTTCCCCTGGGTGGTAGTGGGGGCTGTGGTGAAGGTGCTGGCTGTATGGCAGGTGTGTCCTTTTTGCCTGTACATCAAAATGAAAATCAAAATATTTAATTTAGGGCCCTAGGCTTCTCTAGAAACTCTTTCTGGCATGTAGCTGGCATCTTTGCAGTGATAAATGATGAATAACAGCAGCAACAAGGGTTTATATAGTGTTACTTGGACCCTGACAGGCGATCTCGACTCCACAAAAATTAATCACTCTGGTTTGGGTGAGTGAGGGACACTGTTCTAGTCTTACTGGTTTGTCACTATGGCTTGACCAGAGATTGCTTGTTGGTTGTACTTGCTTGTCTTAATACCTTCAGAACTGATTCTATAGGAAAACATTCCAACCACAAGTCAGGTCAGGATCTGGACCAAGACAAGCTTGGATGCACTGCATCCTGTCAGAGGGGAAACCGATCAATACTTTCCCGGACACTTTTTCTTGATTCTTGTCCCTGATCCATGACTAAGTTAACCAACCCTTGAATCATGAATTGTTGGGAAGGGTTGGCTCCAGTGGAACAGCCACTTTAAACAAGGAGAAAAATTACACCAAATATCATGTGAATTTAGAACAAAAGAAATTACCAATACCAAGTTTGAATACCAATTATACAAAATTGACTAAAACTCAGGCTAACTGATAGGAGAAAGTAGTGGCGCCACGATGGCACAGTGGTAGCACACTCATCTCCCACCTTTGAAGTCTGCTGTTTAAACCCCATACCCTCTGTTGGAAAGTTGATAAATGGTCACCAGTTTACAGTTCAGAACCATGACCAGCTTCCCACAAAAAAAACATCATGATATGATCTATACAATGTTGAAAGCAACATTAAACCCCAAATAAATAAACAAATGCAGAAAGCAATATTAAAAATTGTTGAAGCAGATCAATTTGTTATATTTATATTGGAAAAACCATAAGTATTACCGTAGAACCTCGATTATCCAGCCTTCTATTGTCCGAATCTTTGGATTAACCGAACCGAAATCGTGTCTCCCTACTGGCAGTCCAAATAATGCATGGTCTAGCGTGAGCAATAATAGAGGATTTTACACAGTCTCGGAAACGATTAATTCTAGTGCTTTATAAAATGTACCATTCATAGAAACGCCTAACTTATTTGATCTTTATCACCATTGTCACAATAGAGGAGGGATTAATTCAATCACTTGACCCTGCTACAAAACTTCTTTGATAATGCGATATTCAATGAAAGCATGTTTGACAATGTGTATAAAAGACTTCAACAATGCATTACCAACCAAACACATGTATCACTGAAGGTGTGTTCACTTGAGGATTTACAATAAATAATCTCCTGGAGTTTTTCAATTGACAAAATGCGGGGTGATGTTAATCTAAAATTAAAACGTCAACAATGCAAGTACCAACGGAACACAGCCAGCTCAAGTCCGCGCAATGTTCTAAATAAAAATTAATGATGTCCATCGATATGGAGCAAATAAATGACAATTAAAGGGTCACTTATATTATATGACACAAATATGTTAAATTATTTTATCAATGACCACCAACGTCTATGTTTATTGCATGAAAACAACATTTGTTCAATTACCGCCCACTCAGTAACCCATAGAAGGTGAATATCAGCTTCCCTCATCTATTTGAACCCCTCGATTATCTGACTGTATTGTATGTCTCCCATGGGGTTTGGATAATCAAGGTTCTACTGTATTAAAGACATAACATCTTATACTCACCTGCAGCATTGTTGTGATTTAAAAATGAATTACTAAAAATAGTTATGTACATAAACATAGACCAAAGGAAAGGAAGGAAGAATCAACAACCAACTCAGTCTGACTAGAATGGTCATAGTTGGGGTTTTCCCAATCAACAGTCAGGTCCATATTGGGACAGGTCAACGGCATTGCCACTTGTGGGAGTCGAACTCACACAGAGGTGACTGCTTGTGATTAGATGCCAAACTTGCTAATCCCTGAGGACCTGAAGCTGACTAGACTATACTGTCCTGATAACTATGCTTAAAACCAACCTGTTTACAAGAAAATCTATCTGCCCTTAGCCATCCCATACCCCAAGTGACCTGGCTATACTAATGAAATAACTCTTTTGGTTCATTTAGCCTTTGATCATACCAAATGTTGGAGATTATGAGCTATAAATGTTAGGTTTTATCAGATAGATTATTTCAATGTGTTCACAAATGCTTGTTTTTACCAAATAATAAACTTAAACTCATGGTTACAATTATTGAAGTCTGCACATCTCCAGAACACTCAAGAAATAATCACACAAAATGTTTTATTATCACGAAAAATGATTGTCATTAAAATCAGAAATTTAATAACTTACATAATCCAATAAAAGTAAACAATAATGGGAATACAAGAAAGTCAAGCATCTTTGTGTGACTCTACACTTAATGCAGCAAAAGACCAGAAGCAATGATATATTTAGCGAATGGTTCACCACAGTTTATAAATACTTGTTCGAGAAATGACTTATATCTGTATTTGTTTCAACATATGTTGTTAACCAAGGTTACCCATTAAAGGTTCTGGTGCTACAAATTGTATTTTCACTTGTTTCTTTTCAATACTGTCAATTATATGATATATTGCTATTATAAAATTCCATCCCTTTAAGATGAGTGCAATGACTTTGTTTAGACCTTTGAACTAGATGTTTTGAACACACATTTAAAAAATTGCTTAACAATTTCTTCGACCTAGTTATTTAGATTTGATAGTGTATTTAATTATTATATGTTGATAAATATGACATTTATTAGTGGCATAGACAACAAATTTCAAATGAATTATTGTGGGTATTGTGAGACAGGCACTAAGACTTTAGGTATAAACAAATGAGAGTATGTTGACATCTGACTGCCTACCGATGTTCACCCAATAAAAGGGAATCCACAGACTTATAACATTTATTGACAATTGACAACACATCAATATTAAAAATATGAAATTACCTTTTTTAAGCCACACAAGGGCAGTAATAATAATAATGACACACAAAAAGGCGAAATATTCCTAGATAAATACCTCAAACAAATATTAAACTTTTCTGGTCCGTTAAAATAAGTAGCAATGAACTAACACTTTTTATCAATAGGAAAAAACATTAAGGGAAAAGAGGAAGGTATATTGGCCTTATAATGAAATAGGAAGAAGTGATAACATGATTATAGCACTGTGATGGACGCTTGAGGGGATAAATGGCAGGCCCAAAGAAACATGTGGAATGGTGACTCATTCCCCAGAGGGAACCAAGAAAAACCCCAAAGGTGGGATAATATATATATTTATTCTACTATAAATTGACTGATATTAATACAATAACATACAAACATATCAACATAAGTTTCAATATTTAGGCATAACATTTATTAATGGCAATATGCATAACTAAGTATACATTTGAATAACATCCAAATATTTAGTTACATATGACTGGATAACTATTTTATCTTTAGTAACCATTTTTCTTGGTTCATAGTAAATTTTTCAGGCACCTTGAAGCACCTGGTACCAGAAGAGGGCACACTTTGTTATGATAACAGTAAATATGCAAAGCTAGAAATTTAGGACCCAGGCGAAGCCAGGTAGAAATTTTGATGTCAAAAGCACAATGAAAGTGAAAGGTCACATGACAAGGTCATGAGTTGATAAAAGGTCAAAGTGTGTCCAACAACTGAATTCAATGAATTTTACTTTGTGAAATTCATAATACACCACAGTGTGATACGTGGCTATATCTATAAGGAATTTATATGGAATTTGAATAAAACTATAAGAAAGGAGAGGAAAAGTGTGGTTAAAATGGAAAGATGGCACCCAAACAGTTAGATGGCATTCTTATGGCAGAAGTGTGTATGAAAAGTTTAAATTTTTAAAAACCAGGTGAAAGTTTTAATGATGAAAGGAAGAAGGTCAGATGCAAGGTTGTAAATTCAAAATGGAAGTTTTAGTTTACAAAGGAATAACAGGGTTTTAAATGAATTTGTAAACAGCCATAGTGTAAGGCAAAAGGGAAAGGAATGTAGGTAAGTTTGTATGCAAGAGTTAATAATAAATGTCAAAATAAGATATAAAAATGTTAAAATGCAGAGCCTGTAGTGCAGTTGTTACACTAAGATTAATGTGATAAGACAAACGGCGCCTCCGGCCACAGCAACCCCCTCCAGGCATGGGGGCTGCTGTGGCGAAGGCAGTACTACAAAGTGGCTGACAATGTAGGTAATGCGGCTACAATCTGAGCCATAAAAAAGTGTGTCCATAAGAGGGCACTGTATGAGCTTAAAAGAAGCATGTTAAAACCCATTGATCATGGAGGGTCATGTAGCAAGTTCAGACGAGCAGACGCGGCCGGCGGGACAGTGTTGGTAGCACAATGCCTCGCAGGTCGCCAATAAAGTTATGTATATTCTGGACGTCAGTAAAAAGATATATTGAAATAAAAGGTCATTTCTAGTCAATTCCTGGACGTAAAAATATTATGAGTTCAAATGTCAGTTATGTTGGTACGACATGCAGTAAGACTACCAGATCTGACCTATTTGGGTGAGAATAATGTGAAAATATTCTTTACAAGGTCGAAGTGATACAGCACTTGTGGTAATAAAACAACATACTGATGTGGCGCTTTATGCGCAACAATGACATAATAACTGATGATCATTATAATATGAATCATTTACATATGATTATTATTAGCAATAAATACATAGTATGTAATTTCTGATGCAATGCATAATAAAATTTACTAAATTTGATTATATAGTACAACTAAAATGGGTAATTTACAACTCATTTAGAAGAGATACACTGAGTTACTGACATAAAAGTAGCAATACGTGGAGCAGGTACATAATGAAGAATAGCATTATTGTGTCCATGGCCAGAAGGTCCTGAAGAAAGGAGGGTAGCCACTGCCCAGGGTATATCACTGTAAAGCAGCACAGGCTACGACTGGAAGCCAGCAACAACCAGAAACTGAAACTATGAAACATATATGAGCACACAGAAGCCATAATTCAATAAGGGAGGGTGGGTTATGGGAAATAAAATAAAATGTTGTCCTGAGGTGTTACCCCTTCCAAGTGTGAGCTGCAAATGGAAGAAGGGTTCAAATTTTCTGTCTAAAGAAGGGCTGAAGAACCAATCAGAGACCAGGTTACATCAGGCATGGTCATGCATACTAAAGCCCACCTTAAGGTTCCCTCAGGAATGAACTACCTTACACCAAGGTGTCATCCCGCACATTCCCCAGAGGGAACCAAGAAAAACCCCAAAGGTGGGATAATATATATATTTATTCTACTATAAATTGACTGATATTAATACAATAACATACAAACATATCAACATACGTTTCAATATTTAGGCATAACATTTATTAATGGCAATATGCATAACTAAGTATACATTTGAATAACATCCAAATATTTAGTTACATATGACTGGATAACTATTTTATCTTTAGTAACCATTTTTCTTGGTTCATAGTAAATTTTTCAGGCACCTTGAAGCACCTGGTACCAGAAGAGGGCACACTTTGTTATGATAACAGTAAATATGCAAAGCTAGAAATTTAGGACCCAGGCGAAGCCAGGTAGAAATTTTGATGTCAAAAGCACAATGAAAGTGAAAGGTCACATGACAAGGTCATGAGTTGATAAAAGGTCAAAGTGTGTCCAACAACTGAATTCAATGAATTTTACTTTGTGAAATTCATAATACACCACAGTGTGATACGTGGCTATATCTATAAGGAATTTATATGGAATTTGAATAAAACTATAAGAAAGGAGAGGAAAAGTGTGGTTAAAATGGAAAGATGGCACCCAAACAGTTAGATGGCATTCTTATGGCAGAAGTGTGTATGAAAAGTTTAAATTTTTAAAAACCAGGTGAAAGTTTTAATGATGAAAGGAAGAAGGTCAGATGCAAGGTTGTAAATTCAAAATGGAAGTTTTAGTTTACAAAGGAATAACAGGGTTTTAAATGAATTTGTAAACAGCCATAGTGTAAGGCAAAAGGGAAAGGAATGTAGGTAAGTTTGTATGCAAGAGTTAATAATAAATGTCAAAATAAGATATAAAAATGTTAAAATGCAGAGCCTGTAGTGCAGTTGTTACACTAAGATTAATGTGATAAGACAAACGGCGCCTCCGGCCACAGCAACCCCCTCCAGGCATGGGGGCTGCTGTGGCGAAGGCAGTACTACAAAGTGGCTGACAATGTAGGTAATGCGGCTACAATCTGAGCCATAAAAAAGTGTGTCCATAAGAGGGCACTGTATGAGCTTAAAAGAAGCATGTTAAAACCCATTGATCATGGAGGGTCATGTAGCAAGTTCAGACGAGCAGACGCGGCCGGCGGGACAGTGTTGGTAGCACAATGCCTCGCAGGTCGCCAATAAAGTTATGTATATTCTGGACGTCAGTAAAAAGATATATTGAAATAAAAGGTCATTTCTAGTCAATTCCTGGACGTAAAAATATTATGAGTTCAAATGTCAGTTATGTTGGTACGACATGCAGTAAGACTACCAGATCTGACCTATTTGGGTGAGAATAATGTGAAAATATTCTTTACAAGGTCGAAGTGATACAGCACTTGTGGTAATAAAACAACATACTGATGTGGCGCTTTATGCGCAACAATGACATAATAACTGATGATCATTATAATATGAATCATTTACATATGATTATTATTAGCAATAAATACATAGTATGTAATTTCTGATGCAATGCATAATAAAATTTACTAAATTTGATTATATAGTACAACTAAAATGGGTAATTTACAACTCATTTAGAAGAGATACACTGAGTTACTGACATAAAAGTAGCAATACGTGGAGCAGGTACATAATGAAGAATAGCATTATTGTGTCCATGGCCAGAAGGTCCTGAAGAAAGGAGGGTAGCCACTGCCCAGGGTATATCACTGTAAAGCAGCACAGGCTACGACTGGAAGCCAGCAACAACCAGAAACTGAAACTATGAAACATATATGAGCACACAGAAGCCATAATTCAATAAGGGAGGGTGGGTTATGGGAAATAAAATAAAATGTTGTCCTGAGGTGTTACCCCTTCCAAGTGTGAGCTGCAAATGGAAGAAGGGTTCAAATTTTCTGTCTAAAGAAGGGCTGAAGAACCAATCAGAGACCAGGTTACATCAGGCATGGTCATGCATACTAAAGCCCACCTTAAGGTTCCCTCAGGAATGAACTACCTTACACCAAGGTGTCATCCCGCACATTCCCCAGAGGGAACCAAGAAAAACCCCAAAGGTGGGATAATATATATATTTATTCTACTATAAATTGACTGATATTAATACAATAACATACAAACATATCAACATACGTTTCAATATTTAGGCATAACATTTATTAATGGCAATATGCATAACTAAGTATACATTTGAATAACATCCAAATATTTAGTTACATATGACTGGATAACTATTTTATCTTTAGTAACCATTTTTCTTGGTTCATAGTAAATTTTTCAGGCACCTTGAAGCACCTGGTACCAGAAGAGGGCACACTTTGTTATGATAACAGTAAATATGCAAAGCTAGAAATTTAGGACCCAGGCGAAGCCAGGTAGAAATTTTGATGTCAAAAGCACAATGAAAGTGAAAGGTCACATGACAAGGTCATGAGTTGATAAAAGGTCAAAGTGTGTCCAACAACTGAATTCAATGAATTTTACTTTGTGAAATTCATAATACACCACAGTGTGATACGTGGCTATATCTATAAGGAATTTATATGGAATTTGAATAAAACTATAAGAAAGGAGAGGAAAAGTGTGGTTAAAATGGAAAGATGGCACCCAAACAGTTAGATGGCATTCTTATGGCAGAAGTGTGTATGAAAAGTTTAAATTTTTAAAAACCAGGTGAAAGTTTTAATGATGAAAGGAAGAAGGTCAGATGCAAGGTTGTAAATTCAAAATGGAAGTTTTAGTTTACAAAGGAATAACAGGGTTTTAAATGAATTTGTAAACAGCCATAGTGTAAGGCAAAAGGGAAAGGAATGTAGGTAAGTTTGTATGCAAGAGTTAATAATAAATGTCAAAATAAGATATAAAAATGTTAAAATGCAGAGCCTGTAGTGCAGTTGTTACACTAAGATTAATGTGATAAGACAAACGGCGCCTCCGGCCACAGCAACCCCCTCCAGGCATGGGGGCTGCTGTGGCGAAGGCAGTACTACAAAGTGGCTGACAATGTAGGTAATGCGGCTACAATCTGAGCCATAAAAAAGTGTGTCCATAAGAGGGCACTGTATGAGCTTAAAAGAAGCATGTTAAAACCCATTGATCATGGAGGGTCATGTAGCAAGTTCAGACGAGCAGACGCGGCCGGCGGGACAGTGTTGGTAGCACAATGCCTCGCAGGTCGCCAATAAAGTTATGTATATTCTGGACGTCAGTAAAAAGATATATTGAAATAAAAGGTCATTTCTAGTCAATTCCTGGACGTAAAAATATTATGAGTTCAAATGTCAGTTATGTTGGTACGACATGCAGTAAGACTACCAGATCTGACCTATTTGGGTGAGAATAATGTGAAAATATTCTTTACAAGGTCGAAGTGATACAGCACTTGTGGTAATAAAACAACATACTGATGTGGCGCTTTATGCGCAACAATGACATAATAACTGATGATCATTATAATATGAATCATTTACATATGATTATTATTAGCAATAAATACATAGTATGTAATTTCTGATGCAATGCATAATAAAATTTACTAAATTTGATTATATAGTACAACTAAAATGGGTAATTTACAACTCATTTAGAAGAGATACACTGAGTTACTGACATAAAAGTAGCAATACGTGGAGCAGGTACATAATGAAGAATAGCATTATTGTGTCCATGGCCAGAAGGTCCTGAAGAAAGGAGGGTAGCCACTGCCCAGGGTATATCACTGTAAAGCAGCACAGGCTACGACTGGAAGCCAGCAACAACCAGAAACTGAAACTATGAAACATATATGAGCACACAGAAGCCATAATTCAATAAGGGAGGGTGGGTTATGGGAAATAAAATAAAATGTTGTCCTGAGGTGTTACCCCTTCCAAGTGTGAGCTGCAAATGGAAGAAGGGTTCAAATTTTCTGTCTAAAGAAGGGCTGAAGAACCAATCAGAGACCAGGTTACATCAGGCATGGTCATGCATACTAAAGCCCACCTTAAGGTTCCCTCAGGAATGAACTACCTTACACCAAGGTGTCATCCCGCACATTCCCCAGAGGGAACCAAGAAAAACCCCAAAGGTGGGATAATATATATATTTATTCTACTATAAATTGACTGATATTAATACAATAACATACAAACATATCAACATACGTTTCAATATTTAGGCATAACATTTATTAATGGCAATATGCATAACTAAGTATACATTTGAATAACATCCAAATATTTAGTTACATATGACTGGATAACTATTTTATCTTTAGTAACCATTTTTCTTGGTTCATAGTAAATTTTTCAGGCACCTTGAAGCACCTGGTACCAGAAGAGGGCACACTTTGTTATGATAACAGTAAATATGCAAAGCTAGAAATTTAGGACCCAGGCGAAGCCAGGTAGAAATTTTGATGTCAAAAGCACAATGAAAGTGAAAGGTCACATGACAAGGTCATGAGTTGATAAAAGGTCAAAGTGTGTCCAACAACTGAATTCAATGAATTTTACTTTGTGAAATTCATAATACACCACAGTGTGATACGTGGCTATATCTATAAGGAATTTATATGGAATTTGAATAAAACTATAAGAAAGGAGAGGAAAAGTGTGGTTAAAATGGAAAGATGGCACCCAAACAGTTAGATGGCATTCTTATGGCAGAAGTGTGTATGAAAAGTTTAAATTTTTAAAAACCAGGTGAAAGTTTTAATGATGAAAGGAAGAAGGTCAGATGCAAGGTTGTAAATTCAAAATGGAAGTTTTAGTTTACAAAGGAATAACAGGGTTTTAAATGAATTTGTAAACAGCCATAGTGTAAGGCAAAAGGGAAAGGAATGTAGGTAAGTTTGTATGCAAGAGTTAATAATAAATGTCAAAATAAGATATAAAAATGTTAAAATGCAGAGCCTGTAGTGCAGTTGTTACACTAAGATTAATGTGATAAGACAAACGGCGCCTCCGGCCACAGCAACCCCCTCCAGGCATGGGGGCTGCTGTGGCGAAGGCAGTACTACAAAGTGGCTGACAATGTAGGTAATGCGGCTACAATCTGAGCCATAAAAAAGTGTGTCCATAAGAGGGCACTGTATGAGCTTAAAAGAAGCATGTTAAAACCCATTGATCATGGAGGGTCATGTAGCAAGTTCAGACGAGCAGACGCGGCCGGCGGGACAGTGTTGGTAGCACAATGCCTCGCAGGTCGCCAATAAAGTTATGTATATTCTGGACGTCAGTAAAAAGATATATTGAAATAAAAGGTCATTTCTAGTCAATTCCTGGACGTAAAAATATTATGAGTTCAAATGTCAGTTATGTTGGTACGACATGCAGTAAGACTACCAGATCTGACCTATTTGGGTGAGAATAATGTGAAAATATTCTTTACAAGGTCGAAGTGATACAGCACTTGTGGTAATAAAACAACATACTGATGTGGCGCTTTATGCGCAACAATGACATAATAACTGATGATCATTATAATATGAATCATTTACATATGATTATTATTAGCAATAAATACATAGTATGTAATTTCTGATGCAATGCATAATAAAATTTACTAAATTTGATTATATAGTACAACTAAAATGGGTAATTTACAACTCATTTAGAAGAGATACACTGAGTTACTGACATAAAAGTAGCAATACGTGGAGCAGGTACATAATGAAGAATAGCATTATTGTGTCCATGGCCAGAAGGTCCTGAAGAAAGGAGGGTAGCCACTGCCCAGGGTATATCACTGTAAAGCAGCACAGGCTACGACTGGAAGCCAGCAACAACCAGAAACTGAAGCTATGAAACATATATGAGCACACAGAAGCCATAATTCAATAAGGGAGGGTGGGTTATGGGAAATAAAATAAAATGTTGTCCTGAGGTGTTACCCCTTCCAAGTGTGAGCTGCAAATGGAAGAAGGGTTCAAATTTTCTGTCTAAAGAAGGGCTGAAGAACCAATCAGAGACCAGGTTACATCAGGCATGGTCATGCATACTAAAGCCCACCTTAAGGTTCCCTCAGGAATGAACTACCTTACACCAAGGTGTCATCCCGCACATTCCCCAGAGGGAACCAAGAAAAACCCCAAAGGTGGGATAATATATATATTTATTCTACTATAAATTGACTGATATTAATACAATAACATACAAACATATCAACATACGTTTCAATATTTAGGCATAACATTTATTAATGGCAATATGCATAACTAAGTATACATTTGAATAACATCCAAATATTTAGTTACATATGACTGGATAACTATTTTATCTTTAGTAACCATTTTTCTTGGTTCATAGTAAATTTTTCAGGCACCTTGAAGCACCTGGTACCAGAAGAGGGCACACTTTGTTATGATAACAGTAAATATGCAAAGCTAGAAATTTAGGACCCAGGCGAAGCCAGGTAGAAATTTTGATGTCAAAAGCACAATGAAAGTGAAAGGTCACATGACAAGGTCATGAGTTGATAAAAGGTCAAAGTGTGTCCAACAACTGAATTCAATGAATTTTACTTTGTGAAATTCATAATACACCACAGTGTGATACGTGGCTATATCTATAAGGAATTTATATGGAATTTGAATAAAACTATAAGAAAGGAGAGGAAAAGTGTGGTTTCTGTGATACTGTATGCAGATGGCGCCGAGCTACAGAATCAGTCAAAGGTACTGAACCATGGGACCTGGAGATGGAAAATAGAGGCTGGTTGGAAGTACCTGGAAGTTGTTCCAGGAGATGTTTTAATGCTGTATAAGGACATAACAATGATTTACCCAGCATAGGGATGGGAACAGTGTGAAAGTCTTGTCTATTTTGAATGGTTTTCGACCATTTAACCAAGATATTAGCCCCGTGGTCAGTGAATATGATGTCACCTCTTGCTAACTGTCTTGATGGATCAAAGGTAACTGTGGAGTGTGGCAAGATATTTGATATACGCAAGAATGTGAAGAAGGCTAATGCATATAATGCAGTAAACTGGATAGGAAATTGCAAAGTTTGTGTAACTAGCAGGATGTTATGAAGCAAGTCAATGGTGATAAGGTTGTGGGTTTTTGGTTGGAGCGGTCTATCTAATTTTAAAGCTTTTGAAAACAGTTGAATCTGTTCATGTCTAAATGGAATTGTAGAAATGTCATATAAAATACATTTTGCTCTGATTCCAGCCATGTAATTTGCAATGTTAGCTGGCTTTAGACCATTTTCAGACAGAAATTGCATAAACATGATTAGAGTCAAGTGGTTTACCTTATGGTGGCAAGTCCCAGTTGCCACCAGGAAGCCAAGGAAGTCAGCAAACATGCGGGTATATGTCCTTTCAGTTGCTGGTCTGAAAGCCATCTGAAGTCTCTGCCTGGCCCTGGTGGCAAGCTGGGAGATGCAAGGTGTTGTGTCTGAAAATAATTAAATGTCATAATTAAGTTTAAGGAAATCTACATGTGTGGGAATCCAAACATAGTTGGGCAATATTTGTTGTAATTTATATGATGGATCAGGGGTAACTGTCCATCTGGAAAGCAAATCAGCAATGTGATTGTATTTTCCAGGAATGTGCCATACTCGAATGGAAATATTAAAAATGGCACATATCAACCATACATTTCTGGCACAAGTAGCGAGAAAAGCATCTTTAGTTTTATTTGAAGTAAGAACTTCAACTACAGCCAAGTTATCACATTTAATATCAATGATTTTATTGGACCATGCACTGGCCCATACTTTCAAAGCAACCACTACATTTAGCATTTCTAACTGAGTTATATGCAGTTGTTTGCAATCAGAAGGAATGGGAAGAGCATAAACCATATTTGCAAAAGTAGCTCCCATACCTGTTAATGAAGCATCTAAGTGCACTGTATAGTCGGATTTTTTGTGATCGAAATACGTGACACCGTTATATTGGTTTAGAAATGTGTTGAACCAAGAAAGGTCCCGAAAAAATTCCGAATTCAAAACGAATTTCTTTGAATCATGATGAGACCTAAGAAGCTGGAGCATACGATTCAAGAAGATGTGCGCCGGTTTGATACACTTACTTATATACAGTAGTGATCCTAATAAGGATTGTAATTGCTGTTTTGTGACCACATTTTTATGGGTCCATGTTTTACAGGTATTTTTAATTTCCTGTAATTTTTCGTCTGGAATAGACAGTGTTTTTTGTATGGTATCTACTTGGATACCTAAACAAGTGACACATGTGGAGGGAGGAACCAACTTTGAATCACTCACCTCTAAACCTAAATCCTGTAACAAGGATAATAGAAATTGGTATGAATCGTGTATTGTAGAAGGTAAGCCAATATATATGAGGTCATCAATATAATTTAAGAGTGCATTATGATTATGCTGTTTCATAATAAACCGGATTGCATCGGAACATCTCTCAAAAAATCCGGATCCGAGTCGAAATCCGAATGGGAGCGATCCATCGAGAAACAGATCCTGATGAAGAATTCCTAGCAGATCTATATCACCCGGATCTATACGTAAATGGTGAAACGCCCTACTGATGTCTACTTTAAACAACAGTGAACCTGGACCTAATGCTTTAACTTTATCTACAATATTGTCGATAGAAGGGTAAGATAATGAGAAATAAGTATTCAAATATCTAAATTTGTGAATAGCATTATTCACAGAGGCCCCTCTGGGCCAGCTAAGGTCCATTATGGTGCGACGTTTGTCCGAATTTTGTTTTGGCCTTGTCATCAAAGGAGATACATGGACTGGAAAAGGTAGATCTTTGAAAGGTCCGTATATAGCTCCGTATTGCAATTCTTCATTGATATATTGTTCAACACAATCTATATGCTGAATGGCTGAAGCATGGTTGTCATAAGTTGGCTGTAATGGCTTACCTCTATCAAAATCTAGAGGGAAGCCATATTTTATTAAATCAGGGAGTTGTCTATCCCAATAGTCTCGTAAATGGAAATACCATTTATCTGGGTTAAGTTGTGTGGCTACTGGTATCCGAGCTTTCAAAAAATTTGGGGCTCCACTGTTGCGTATTATGGTATGTGCTTCTAAAATGTCAGGAACTCTACCCCATGAAATTTTTGGTCCCTTGTAAATAGTGAGATCTTGTAAGGGAATATAACCAAAATCACCCCCATTTTGTGATATACAGGCTGCATGATCCTTACTTAACGAGTTATTTTGCCATACAAATAATGGAATTTTTTCTGGATGAACCAGGGACTGGTCATCTTGTAATCTCTGAACATGCTTGCTGGTTTTATTCAAAAATGTCGAAGTAGATGGCTCAATTTTTGGCATAGGAACCGATTGGTGGAGAGGATTTTGTCGAACTTGTGGAACCTGGGAATTTGGAGGACTTTTTTGTTGCTTATGTAGCAGGGACCTCTTGTTCCCACTGATAGTGTTAGTGGGATGTGCTTGTATTTCAGCGTTATTTGTATCCCTAAAAGGGATTTGTGCATGATTAGTATTTAAAGGAACATTTATGTCCCTACAAGGCTGCACCCCAGTCTCAAACCTCAGTCCCCTTTCAGAACAATCCACTGACGAATCTTGTAAATTAGCCAGAATATCAAACCTATTAGCAAGAAACCCCTTCTGTTGAGCAGAATGACTAGCCCCATTTGAAACCAATTTCCTGGATGGAATAGTTATAAAGGAGGTGCAGCCTCGTGCATTCACACTCACCTTGGAAGGGGTAACAGTTTTTGGTTTGACCTTCTTGTTTTCGTTAGTGACAGTGATGATGTGGGGATCCAAGGTCGGAGGAGACATATTTCGTTTGTGTTTTTCGTTAGTAGTCATCATCTTTGTAACTTGGGCGTAAGTCCTGTGGTCCCTAGTGTTATCAAAAGCTTTTGAAGTGTGAAACCATTTGAAAGCAGTGTGACAATGAGCATTAAATGCAATGGAATTATCATGAACATTATTTCTATTCCAAAAGGTTCTGTCATTATGGTAACACAAGGGGAACTGACGAACGCCCAAGTTTATTCGTTTTTTGTACTAGCATTTTTGAGTTTTGTTTTACATTCTGTTTCAGAATGGGGAAAAGCTTTTCCATTTTTGGTGAAACAGTGGTTGCAAATATGCTGATAAGTGGTTCCTTTGGTCTCGTGAGTGGCTTGGTGGAAACATGTGCCCTGATTAAAAAACTGACAAATCATGGTCCTAGCATTTTTATCACGTCTAGTGAATTTTTTTTCTGGATTTTTTGCAAAATTTTGTACTTGAGGGGCATGTCTTTGTGCATGAGCCCTTGTCACCCTATCTATCAAGTCAATCTGAGTATAATCCTTAATTTCTCCCTGTTCCATGCGACATAGGAGGACTGCATGGCAGGCCTTTGCAGAAGTCCAAGAGAAATCATTAGAATCGTCTAACAAGGAAATAAGATAATCTAACATAGCATCTTTGTTTTGAATACAATTTTCATCTCTCATTGTTCTGCAAAAGCCTGCCATCCACTGACCCATGGTCAATTGGTCATACGAGACCCTTTCTTTTTGAGAACCGGCTAAGACATGTTCATGGGGCCATTTGACTCTATTTTTGACAAAAACATCAATTTGACCGCCTCTCTGAGATTTCAATTTTTGATCAGACATACCTGTTTTGGATAATTGCTGCAATTCTTTTATCCTTTCTTCTACACTACGTTGAATCTCATTATTCGCCCTAATGTATTCCAGCGACGGAATTTGACCAGTATTTGGTTGTGTACAACATTCAGTGTGGGGTACAGAAGTACTTGTTTCCGCCTGAGTACTTTGATGTTTATCAACAGAAGTGCTTTTGTGTTTTTTCTGAGGACGGGTGCCCTTGATTTTTGATTTATCATTAGTTTTCTTTGCAGGTTTCTCTTCTAATTTTTGTAGCCTATCGCTAATGGCAGTTAATTGTGACAGTATTTGATGATTTACCAAAGATTGAGTTTCTTGGAATTGTAAATCATGGGCAACTTTGCTGGGAGCTTCAGCATGTAAACGGTTAAATGAACGCCCACTTGGGCCCACACCATCACTGTCTGATTGAACAACATTATCACAGTCAAGCTCGCTACCTGAAAGTGAGGAATCCGAATCTTGTTGTGACATGTTAGTGGTCTTATGTCCCAACAAGTTCGTCATGAAATCGTTATCATCCGACAAATGTACTTGTAAAGGAATTTGAAGACCATCAGATTTATTAGACCGCAAGTTATACTTTTTCTTCTCCATGTACTAGGGGCTCACAATACTAAAATCAATGTAAAAGAAAAAACTAATAAGAGCCAGGAGTACACAAAGTAGAAAAATATAAAATAAAATAAAATGTTGTCCTGAGGTGTTACCCCTTCCAAGTGTGAGCTGCAAATGGAAGAAGGGTTCAAATTTTCTGTCTAAAGAAGAGCTGAAGAACCAATCAGAGACCAGGTTACATCAGGCATGGTCATGCATACTAAAGCCCACCTTAAGGTTCCCTCTCAGGAATGAACTACCTTACACCAAGGTGTCATCCCGCAGAAAAAAAATAAAGGAAAACATCTTGCAGCAGTAAGAAATAGATTAGTCATAATCTGCAACTGATAAATATGTTATGTAATTTAAGATGCAGGTGAAATCCCTAGCCAGATACTTGATCTACATACATATAATTACAATCCTCGTTCCACTGAGCATTCATCAATCATATTTGGTGAAGTTAATCATGTGGGACCCTGTGAAATGATGGGCTGTAGTGTTTAGTCTCTTTTTGTAGAAGTTGACCCAATGCCATGATGTGGAATGGGGGGGGGCCTCTTCCAAATCTGTCAACTGTTACGGGACTGCTTCCACAGGGTATTTTGAAAGCTTAAAGTTTTTAGCATACTCATCCTTTCATCACATGTACCTCAGTGAGTTGAGCCATGTATAATTGTGATAATGATAAGGTCACCGCAGTATGAGTCATTTGGTGTCACCCTAAAATACATGGAATTTATCTTATATATTCTACATACAAAGGCTAAAGCAACATCCCGTTAGACAACAGGAGTTATATAGGGACAGTGAGTTTTTATTGCCACTTGCTGAAGTCAGACAAAAACAGACATGACTTTTAATGATTGGTTGGCAAGTTTGATAACAAACCGGCCACTGCAAACCTTGTATCAGGAGAGTTTACATCTGTTGGGTTGAAAGGATACATCCCTTTCATTTGAAAAGATTTTTGTGCCAACTGCTTTTGTGGCCCCTTACTCTATGCTGCAGCTAATGGAGAAACGGCTCCTTGTAACGGCACTGCGGGATGATCTTAATCCTGCAGGCTTCTTAATATGGGCAAACTCACCAACATCAAGCGGCTGGAATATTTGTATAGTATATGGTTGGAACGTGAAGATTTCAACCCTTGAAAAGTATTTTCAAGTACAATGAATACTATTATTTTAATAAATCACTATAAACCCATAATTCCAGCAATTGCATCAAAATTCATATTTTAAATTATATTGTTAACCATATTGTTTGTTGTTCTCATTCACTTGCTCTATATTAAGGATAAATGTTGATAAATATGTGCACAAAAATTATGTTTTCATATTAAAAGTGATTAAGTTAATGTCACAATGTAAACATACCAGCAAAACCAATTGATGATGCACCTGAACTTAAGGATGATTTCAAAAAGTTATTGATGAAAGTGGGCTATCACTGAATTCATGGAAATGAAAAATGCTTCAGTTTGTGAAATATATAGATTGAATTATTTTACTTTACTTCAACCATCATACATATGTAATTATCACTCATTTCAATTGTGAAAGGTTGATTATGTTTATATATTCATCCCAATTCTCTTTGTTTTGTCAATGTGTTTCCTGACAATTTTTAATATAACTTCATTTCAAGAAATTGTATGTTTTGGCCCAATTGTAAGGCTCACTGCAAAAGATAAAGACATCCTAGATGATATTACCTTTTTGTTTGTTAATGCCTACCTCATTATCGTTTGCTCTCTTCAGAACCTCATAACTGTATCTACTCTCATGATTATCTAGTGGAAGCGCAACGGATCAAACAGTTACTTGTCCATGTACTTGACACATAGAAAAAACATTTCTTCACCCATCAACTTCATTGGTCATGAAGTAAAAAGCAAAGATAGTAAGCAAGCAAGCCATTTAAAGATTAGGTGCAAAACACTTTGATGTTATACCACACTAACAATCAATATCTACATTAACTAAACAATATATACAACAAATGAACAAAAATACAGAAGAGCCAGATGGCTTTACACAGATTAAAACAAAAAAAAACATTAAATAAGCAATGTTTAAATTGAACCTATACACAAGAAAGGGAATGACTAAATGAAGTACAGTAACATACTAGACCACAAAGTAAATCTGGTAAAATAAATAAAATACATAAAAATAACACAAATATCACCACAAATTTATAGACACCAAGAAAGAACACATAATAAATTAAGATAAATTAGAACAACATACAGAATAAGTTAAGGAGATAAAACTTTTAAATAAACCACATTCCTTTAATTAATTTATCACCTAAAAACAGTTAAAAATTAAAAATTGTCAAATTAGTGTGATTGTAATATTTATTTGTGTGTAACTTAGATTAATGCAGTGAATGACATGAGAATGAATGCTTGTAAACAATGACATAGAATGTACCATGGCATATTTTTATTTTTAAACGGGTAAATATGTATAAAATACATGTGTTCTATATGGGCTCAAGTTATAATTGTTTCCAGCCTAATGCTTGTAAAAAATGAAATAGAATGCACCAGGGTACATTCTTATTTTTCAACTGATAAACATGTATAAAATACATGTGTTCTATATGGGTTCGAGTTATAATTGTTTCCAGTCTATGAGATAACCTGATAAAAAACAAAAATCTCCAAAACAGGGGTTTATTTGAAATAGTTTGATATAAAGTTGGCAAGGAAAATTTTTGTCTTTTCCTGTTGCAACTTGAAAGCAAATGGTAATTGCTACCATGCATGCCTCTGTGGACCATAACACAACCTTTTATGCACATTACATTACAAGGTTTGTTAGATACCAGTTTGTTTGCAGTGTTTAAATAATTACTTAAGAAAACAATCAAATCATTGACCATTCCTTTCTTTGGGTAGAAGCAAGTACAAAACTGGGCTTATTACCTTAAAGTATTAAATTCATAACTGTTTTTGTCTGTCTGTCTGTGTATTTATCTGCTTGTTGGAAGAACTACACGAATACTACCTGTTAGAAAATATGAGATGTGTCTTGTTCCATCATTGATCCCATTAAAGTTAAGAGTGGCCCTGAATACAGTCTTAATACAAAAAATATCAAAAATCTAGATTTTCCCATTTACTCTTTATTGAGCTGTATTTGCTTTGGAAAAGAGAGAAAAGGTTCTGATATAAACTATACATGCTTTGCGGAGGTCTGTGCTCTCTGAATGTTCTTGCTTGTATTGGGCATTCACAATATAAACTGTATACGTTTGATGCAGTTTTACGGGTTACAGGGTGATTTGTGATTGCTTTGGTTGGGCGAGTAGTCAGTTGCTAATCTCTACAGCTTTCATCAGATTTACATTTTGTCTTTCATCATCTCTTAATTTAATGGATCATTAAAATTAAAAATGTACCTACTGAAATAGTTAATATGAATATAAGTGGTGAAACGGCTTCAGTACTGAATGTGGGGCCATGGTGGCAGAGTGGTAACACTCTGGCCTCCCACCTCTGAGGCCGGGGTTCGATCCCCGTGACGGCCTTAAGTGGGAAAGCTGGTAGTTGCTTGCCGTTGGTCGGCAGTTTACAGTACACAACCCTAGCAAACTATATGTACTGGTTTCCTCTTCCCTTCAAACTACCCGTCGTGATATGACCTGTACAGTGTTGAAAGTGACGTAAAACCCAAAATAAACAAAAAAAATCAGTACTGAATGCATTTTGCTGAGGATGACGTCAATGGGAAACAGTAAAAAGCTACCACGATTACAACCAAATGGTAACTATCTATGATGCAAAAAAATAATAGAGAGTTGACACAATAAAAGTATCATCGCTCTTGGTTTGTATTATATTATCACATTTTAGGCTCTCAAATATGACTAGTGAGATCATTTTAAAAGAATACAAATGGTATAATAAGGAAACTAGAGCCTTTGGAGATTTTTTCTTACATAATGCGATTATATCAAAACAGAATGTTTTAATCAAATACAGTCTGTCAAGTGTTAATTTCATGCAATACCATGAAGTGAAAGGTGTAAGATGTTATTCAGTTTGTAAACTAAATAAAAAGCACAATGGATTTCTTTTCTAATCTTGTAAGATTCATTTTGTTCAGTCCATTAGACACTGATCTTAGAAAGTAGAAAGGGCTGTAGAGATATTTATGACATAATGAAGATGTGTACTATACAGTGGGTTAATTTAGATGAAAGTGGAACCAAGTGTTAAAGCTGGATATGGTTGTAATTACTTACAAACAATATTTCATGTACATTTAGTCTGTTTGATAAGTTAACATAATATTTTGGTTGCAACATAAAAATAGACACTTTGTACAAGGAACTAGCAATATTTAATAAAGAATGTATCTTTCAGAAACAAACCATTGTAGAATTGGCAACCTTTTTTAAAGATACCTCTGAACTCGTTTCCACAGGCTGCTGCCCATTTATAAATCATTCTTTGTTTAAAACATGAATTACTTTTTTTCAATAGTTCGTGACCTTTCACTATACAACAATATCCTTTGTTTCAAAGAAAAAGGTATGCATCTTATATTGTCAATCTGTTGGTGTCCATTGTTTTAGTTTCTTTGTCATTGTTTGGCAGAACTGTTGCCTAATTTGGAAACATCTTTTTTTGTAAATTGCCGGAATATTTGCGGCTTATTAAATATTTTGCTCCAGAAGTGACTTGCTGAAATAATGATGTGATGTATGCTTTCAGCAAAACAAAATTGCATTTATATTTGCTTTCTATTTGAAATTTTCAATTGTCTGACATATTACTACACCATACTACACCATGCTATTAATCTTCACTTTTAAAAAGACTGATCTTTGAATTAGATTTTTATCACTTGTTTCAGATATATTTCAGATATATTTACATGTAGCCAGAACATGTAGTTATTTCAAAATAGAAAAAGTTAATTTTCTGGTAGTTATTTACATTATATCTGATTATATATTTGTACCTGATGATCATTATGTCTTGTATAAAATACATGTGTTCTATATGGGTTCGAGTTATAATTGTTTCCAGTCTATGAGATAACCTGATAAAAAACAAAAATCTCCAAAACAGGGGTTTATTTGAAATAGTTTGATATAAAGTTGGCAAGGAAAATTTTTGTCTTTTCCTGTTGCAACTTGAAAGCAAATGGTAATTGCTACCATGCATGCCTCTGTGGACCATAACACAACCTTTTATGCACATTACATTACAAGGTTTGTTAGATACCAGTTTGTTTGCAGTGTTTAAATAATTACTTAAGAAAACAATCAAATCATTGACCATTCCTTTCTTTGGGTAGAAGCAAGTACAAAACTGGGCTTATTACCTTAAAGTATTAAATTCATAACTGTTTTTGTCTGTCTGTCTGTGTATTTATCTGCTTGTTGGAAGAACTACACGAATACTACGTGTTAGAAAATATGAGATGTGTCTTGTTCCATCATTGATCCCATTAAAGTTAAGAGTGGCCCTGAATACAGTCTTAATACAAAAAATATCAAAAATCTAGATTTTCCCATTTACTCTTTATTGAGCTGTATTTGCTTTGGAAAAGAGAGAAAAGGTTCTGATATAAACTATACATGCTTTGCGGAGGTCTGTGCTCTCTGAATGTTCTTGCTTGTATTGGGCATTCACAATATAAACTGTATACGTTTGATGCAGTTTTACGGGTTACAGGGTGATTTGTGATTGCTTTGGTTGGGCGAGTAGTCAGTTGCTAATCTCTACAGCTTTCATCAGATTTACATTTTGTCTTTCATCATCTCTTAATTTAATGGATCATTAAAATTAAAAATGTACCTACTGAAATAGTTAATATGAATATAAGTGGTGAAACGGCTTCAGTACTGAATGTGGGGCCATGGTGGCAGAGTGGTAACACTCTGGCCTCCCACCTCTGAGGCCGGGGTTCGATCCCCGTGACGGCCTTAAGTGGGAAAGCTGGTAGTTGCTTGCCGTTGGTCGGCAGTTTACAGTACACAACCCTAGCAAACTATATGTACTGGTTTCCTCTTCCCTTCAAACTACCCGTCGTGATATGACCTGTACAGTGTTGAAAGTGACGTAAAACCCAAAATAAACAAAAAAAATCAGTACTGAATGCATTTTGCTGAGGATGACGTCAATGGGAAACAGTAAAAAGCTACCACGATTACAACCAAATGGTAACTATCTATGATGCAAAAAAATAATAGAGAGTTGACACAATAAAAGTATCATCGCTCTTGGTTTGTATTATATTATCACATTTTAGGCTCTCAAATATGACTAGTGAGATCATTTTAAAAGAATACAAATGGTATAATAAGGAAACTAGAGCCTTTGGAGATTTTTTCTTACATAATGCGATTATATCAAAACAGAATGTTTTAATCAAATACAGTCTGTCAAGTGTTAATTTCATGCAATACCATGAAGTGAAAGGTGTAAGATGTTATTCAGTTTGTAAACTAAATAAAAAGCACAATGGATTTCTTTTCTAATCTTGTAAGATTCATTTTGTTCAGTCCATTAGACACTGATCTTAGAAAGTAGAAAGGGCTGTAGAGATATTTATGACATAATGAAGATGTGTACTATACAGTGGGTTAATTTAGATGAAAGTGGAACCAAGTGTTAAAGCTGGATATGGTTGTAATTACTTACAAACAATATTTCATGTACATTTAGTCTGTTTGATAAGTTAACATAATATTTTGGTTGCAACATAAAAATAGACACTTTGTACAAGGAACTAGCAATATTTAATAAAGAATGTATCTTTCAGAAACAAACCATTGTAGAATTGGCAACCTTTTTTAAAGATACCTCTGAACTCGTTTCCACAGGCTGCTGCCCATTTATAAATCATTCTTTGTTTAAAACATGAATTACTTTTTTTCAATAGTTCGTGACCTTTCACTATACAACAATATCCTTTGTTTCAAAGAAAAAGGTATGCATCTTATATTGTCAATCTGTTGGTGTCCATTGTTTTAGTTTCTTTGTCATTGTTTGGCAGAACTGTTGCCTAATTTGGAAACATCTTTTTTTGTAAATTGCCGGAATATTTGCGGCTTATTAAATATTTTGCTCCAGAAGTGACTTGCTGAAATAATGATGTGATGTATGCTTTCAGCAAAACAAAATTGCATTTATATTTGCTTTCTATTTGAAATTTTCAATTGTCTGACATATTACTACACCATACTACACCATGCTATTAATCTTCACTTTTAAAAAGACTGATCTTTGAATTAGATTTTTATCACTTGTTTCAGATATATTTCAGATATATTTACATGTAGCCAGAACATGTAGTTATTTCAAAATAGAAAAAGTTAATTTTCTGGTAGTTATTTACATTATATCTGATTATATATTTGTACCTGATGATCATTATGTCTTGTATAAAATACATGTGTTCTATATGGGTTCGAGTTATAATTGTTTCCAGTCTATGAGATAACCTGATAAAAAACAAAAATCTCCAAAACAGGGGTTTATTTGAAATAGTTTGATATAAAGTTGGCAAGGAAAATTTTTGTCTTTTCCTGTTGCAACTTGAAAGCAAATGGTAATTGCTACCATGCATGCCTCTGTGGACCATAACACAACCTTTTATGCACATTACATTACAAGGTTTGTTAGATACCAGTTTGTTTGCAGTGTTTAAATAATTACTTAAGAAAACAATCAAATCATTGACCATTCCTTTCTTTGGGTAGAAGCAAGTACAAAACTGGGCTTATTACCTTAAAGTATTAAATTCATAACTGTTTTTGTCTGTCTGTCTGTGTATTTATCTGCTTGTTGGAAGAACTACACGAATACTACCTGTTAGAAAATATGAGATGTGTCTTGTTCCATCATTGATCCCATTAAAGTTAAGAGTGGCCCTGAATACAGTCTTAATACAAAAAATATCAAAAATCTAGATTTTCCCATTTACTCTTTATTGAGCTGTATTTGCTTTGGAAAAGAGAGAAAAGGTTCTGATATAAACTATACATGCTTTGCGGAGGTCTGTGCTCTCTGAATGTTCTTGCTTGTATTGGGCATTCACAATATAAACTGTATACGTTTGATGCAGTTTTACGGGTTACAGGGTGATTTGTGATTGCTTTGGTTGGGCGAGTAGTCAGTTGCTAATCTCTACAGCTTTCATCAGATTTACATTTTGTCTTTCATCATCTCTTAATTTAATGGATCATTAAAATTAAAAATGTACCTACTGAAATAGTTAATATGAATATAAGTGGTGAAACGGCTTCAGTACTGAATGTGGGGCCATGGTGGCAGAGTGGTAACACTCTGGCCTCCCACCTCTGAGGCCGGGGTTCGATCCCCGTGACGGCCTTAAGTGGGAAAGCTGGTAGTTGCTTGCCGTTGGTCGGCAGTTTACAGTACACAACCCTAGCAAACTATATGTACTGGTTTCCTCTTCCCTTCAAACTACCCGTCGTGATATGACCTGTACAGTGTTGAAAGTGACGTAAAACCCAAAATAAACAAAAAAAATCAGTACTGAATGCATTTTGCTGAGGATGACGTCAATGGGAAACAGTAAAAAGCTACCACGATTACAACCAAATGGTAACTATCTATGATGCAAAAAAATAATAGAGAGTTGACACAATAAAAGTATCATCGCTCTTGGTTTGTATTATATTATCACATTTTAGGCTCTCAAATATGACTAGTGAGATCATTTTAAAAGAATACAAATGGTATAATAAGGAAACTAGAGCCTTTGGAGATTTTTTCTTACATAATGCGATTATATCAAAACAGAATGTTTTAATCAAATACAGTCTGTCAAGTGTTAATTTCATGCAATACCATGAAGTGAAAGGTGTAAGATGTTATTCAGTTTGTAAACTAAATAAAAAGCACAATGGATTTCTTTTCTAATCTTGTAAGATTCATTTTGTTCAGTCCATTAGACACTGATCTTAGAAAGTAGAAAGGGCTGTAGAGATATTTATGACATAATGAAGATGTGTACTATACAGTGGGTTAATTTAGATGAAAGTGGAACCAAGTGTTAAAGCTGGATATGGTTGTAATTACTTACAAACAATATTTCATGTACATTTAGTCTGTTTGATAAGTTAACATAATATTTTGGTTGCAACATAAAAATAGACACTTTGTACAAGGAACTAGCAATATTTAATAAAGAATGTATCTTTCAGAAACAAACCATTGTAGAATTGGCAACCTTTTTTAAAGATACCTCTGAACTCGTTTCCACAGGCTGCTGCCCATTTATAAATCATTCTTTGTTTAAAACATGAATTACTTTTTTTCAATAGTTCGTGACCTTTCACTATACAACAATATCCTTTGTTTCAAAGAAAAAGGTATGCATCTTATATTGTCAATCTGTTGGTGTCCATTGTTTTAGTTTCTTTGTCATTGTTTGGCAGAACTGTTGCCTAATTTGGAAACATCTTTTTTTGTAAATTGCCGGAATATTTGCGGCTTATTAAATATTTTGCTCCAGAAGTGACTTGCTGAAATAATGATGTGATGTATGCTTTCAGCAAAACAAAATTGCATTTATATTTGCTTTATATTTGAAATTTTCAATTGTCTGACATATTACTACACCATACTACACCATGCTATTAATCTTCACTTTTAAAAAGACTGATCTTTGAATTAGATTTTTATCACTTGTTTCAGATATATTTCAGATATATTTACATGTAGCCAGAACATGTAGTTATTTCAAAATAGAAAAAGTTAATTTTCTGGTAGTTATTTACATTATATCTGATTATATATTTGTACCTGATGATCATTATGTCTTGTATAAAATACATGTGTTCTATATGGGTTCGAGTTATAATTGTTTCCAGTCTATGAGATAACCTGATAAAAAACAAAAATCTCCAAAACAGGGGTTTATTTGAAATAGTTTGATATAAAGTTGGCAAGGAAAATTTTTGTCTTTTCCTGTTGCAACTTGAAAGCAAATGGTAATTGCTACCATGCATGCCTCTGTGGACCATAACACAACCTTTTATGCACATTACATTACAAGGTTTGTTAGATACCAGTTTGTTTGCAGTGTTTAAATAATTACTTAAGAAAACAATCAAATCATTGACCATTCCTTTCTTTGGGTAGAAGCAAGTACAAAACTGGGCTTATTACCTTAAAGTATTAAATTCATAACTGTTTTTGTCTGTCTGTCTGTGTATTTATCTGCTTGTTGGAAGAACTACACGAATACTACCTGTTAGAAAATATGAGATGTGTCTTGTTCCATCATTGATCCCATTAAAGTTAAGAGTGGCCCTGAATACAGTCTTAATACAAAAAATATCAAAAATCTAGATTTTCCCATTTACTCTTTATTGAGCTGTATTTGCTTTGGAAAAGAGAGAAAAGGTTCTGATATAAACTATACATGCTTTGCGGAGGTCTGTGCTCTCTGAATGTTCTTGCTTGTATTGGGCATTCACAATATAAACTGTATACGTTTGATGCAGTTTTACGGGTTACAGGGTGATTTGTGATTGCTTTGGTTGGGCGAGTAGTCAGTTGCTAATCTCTACAGCTTTCATCAGATTTACATTTTGTCTTTCATCATCTCTTAATTTAATGGATCATTAAAATTAAAAATGTACCTACTGAAATAGTTAATATGAATATAAGTGGTGAAACGGCTTCAGTACTGAATGTGGGGCCATGGTGGCAGAGTGGTAACACTCTGGCCTCCCACCTCTGAGGCCGGGGTTCGATCCCCGTGACGGCCTTAAGTGGGAAAGCTGGTAGTTGCTTGCCGTTGGTCGGCAGTTTACAGTACACAACCCTAGCAAACTATATGTACTGGTTTCCTCTTCCCTTCAAACTACCCGTCGTGATATGACCTGTACAGTGTTGAAAGTGACGTAAAACCCAAAATAAACAAAAAAAATCAGTACTGAATGCATTTTGCTGAGGATGACGTCAATGGGAAACAGTAAAAAGCTACCACGATTACAACCAAATGGTAACTATCTATGATGCAAAAAAATAATAGAGAGTTGACACAATAAAAGTATCATCGCTCTTGGTTTGTATTATATTATCACATTTTAGGCTCTCAAATATGACTAGTGAGATCATTTTAAAAGAATACAAATGGTATAATAAGGAAACTAGAGCCTTTGGAGATTTTTTCTTACATAATGCGATTATATCAAAACAGAATGTTTTAATCAAATACAGTCTGTCAAGTGTTAATTTCATGCAATACCATGAAGTGAAAGGTGTAAGATGTTATTCAGTTTGTAAACTAAATAAAAAGCACAATGGATTTCTTTTCTAATCTTGTAAGATTCATTTTGTTCAGTCCATTAGACACTGATCTTAGAAAGTAGAAAGGGCTGTAGAGATATTTATGACATAATGAAGATGTGTACTATACAGTGGGTTAATTTAGATGAAAGTGGAACCAAGTGTTAAAGCTGGATATGGTTGTAATTACTTACAAACAATATTTCATGTACATTTAGTCTGTTTGATAAGTTAACATAATATTTTGGTTGCAACATAAAAATAGACACTTTGTACAAGGAACTAGCAATATTTAATAAAGAATGTATCTTTCAGAAACAAACCATTGTAGAATTGGCAACCTTTTTTAAAGATACCTCTGAACTCGTTTCCACAGGCTGCTGCCCATTTATAAATCATTCTTTGTTTAAAACATGAATTACTTTTTTTCAATAGTTCGTGACCTTTCACTATACAACAATATCCTTTGTTTCAAAGAAAAAGGTATGCATCTTATATTGTCAATCTGTTGGTGTCCATTGTTTTAGTTTCTTTGTCATTGTTTGGCAGAACTGTTGCCTAATTTGGAAACATCTTTTTTTGTAAATTGCCGGAATATTTGCGGCTTATTAAATATTTTGCTCCAGAAGTGACTTGCTGAAATAATGATGTGATGTATGCTTTCAGCAAAACAAAATTGCATTTATATTTGCTTTCTATTTGAAATTTTCAATTGTCTGACATATTACTACACCATACTACACCATGCTATTAATCTTCACTTTTAAAAAGACTGATCTTTGAATTAGATTTTTATCACTTGTTTCAGATATATTTCAGATATATTTACATGTAGCCAGAACATGTAGTTATTTCAAAATAGAAAAAGTTAATTTTCTGGTAGTTATTTACATTATATCTGATTATATATTTGTACCTGATGATCATTATGTCTTGTATAAAATACATGTGTTCTATATGGGTTCGAGTTATAATTGTTTCCAGTCTATGAGATAACCTGATAAAAAACAAAAATCTCCAAAACAGGGGTTTATTTGAAATAGTTTGATATAAAGTTGGCAAGGAAAATTTTTGTCTTTTCCTGTTGCAACTTGAAAGCAAATGGTAATTGCTACCATGCATGCCTCTGTGGACCATAACACAACCTTTTATGCACATTACATTACAAGGTTTGTTAGATACCAGTTTGTTTGCAGTGTTTAAATAATTACTTAAGAAAACAATCAAATCATTGACCATTCCTTTCTTTGGGTAGAAGCAAGTACAAAACTGGGCTTATTACCTTAAAGTATTAAATTCATAACTGTTTTTGTCTGTCTGTCTGTGTATTTATCTGCTTGTTGGAAGAACTACACGAATACTACCTGTTAGAAAATATGAGATGTGTCTTGTTCCATCATTGATCCCATTAAAGTTAAGAGTGGCCCTGAATACAGTCTTAATACAAAAAATATCAAAAATCTAGATTTTCCCATTTACTCTTTATTGAGCTGTATTTGCTTTGGAAAAGAGAGAAAAGGTTCTGATATAAACTATACATGCTTTGCGGAGGTCTGTGCTCTCTGAATGTTCTTGCTTGTATTGGGCATTCACAATATAAACTGTATACGTTTGATGCAGTTTTACGGGTTACAGGGTGATTTGTGATTGCTTTGGTTGGGCGAGTAGTCAGTTGCTAATCTCTACAGCTTTCATCAGATTTACATTTTGTCTTTCATCATCTCTTAATTTAATGGATCATTAAAATTAAAAATGTACCTACTGAAATAGTTAATATGAATATAAGTGGTGAAACGGCTTCAGTACTGAATGTGGGGCCATGGTGGCAGAGTGGTAACACTCTGGCCTCCCACCTCTGAGGCCGGGGTTCGATCCCCGTGACGGCCTTAAGTGGGAAAGCTGGTAGTTGCTTGCCGTTGGTCGGCAGTTTACAGTACACAACCCTAGCAAACTATATGTACTGGTTTCCTCTTCCCTTCAAACTACCCGTCGTGATATGACCTGTACAGTGTTGAAAGTGACGTAAAACCCAAAATAAACAAAAAAAATCAGTACTGAATGCATTTTGCTGAGGATGACGTCAATGGGAAACAGTAAAAAGCTACCACGATTACAACCAAATGGTAACTATCTATGATGCAAAAAAATAATAGAGAGTTGACACAATAAAAGTATCATCGCTCTTGGTTTGTATTATATTATCACATTTTAGGCTCTCAAATATGACTAGTGAGATCATTTTAAAAGAATACAAATGGTATAATAAGGAAACTAGAGCCTTTGGAGATTTTTTCTTACATAATGCGATTATATCAAAACAGAATGTTTTAATCAAATACAGTCTGTCAAGTGTTAATTTCATGCAATACCATGAAGTGAAAGGTGTAAGATGTTATTCAGTTTGTAAACTAAATAAAAAGCACAATGGATTTCTTTTCTAATCTTGTAAGATTCATTTTGTTCAGTCCATTAGACACTGATCTTAGAAAGTAGAAAGGGCTGTAGAGATATTTATGACATAATGAAGATGTGTACTATACAGTGGGTTAATTTAGATGAAAGTGGAACCAAGTGTTAAAGCTGGATATGGTTGTAATTACTTACAAACAATATTTCATGTACATTTAGTCTGTTTGATAAGTTAACATAATATTTTGGTTGCAACATAAAAATAGACACTTTGTACAAGGAACTAGCAATATTTAATAAAGAATGTATCTTTCAGAAACAAACCATTGTAGAATTGGCAACCTTTTTTAAAGATACCTCTGAACTCGTTTCCACAGGCTGCTGCCCATTTATAAATCATTCTTTGTTTAAAACATGAATTACTTTTTTTCAATAGTTCGTGACCTTTCACTATACAACAATATCCTTTGTTTCAAAGAAAAAGGTATGCATCTTATATTGTCAATCTGTTGGTGTCCATTGTTTTAGTTTCTTTGTCATTGTTTGGCAGAACTGTTGCCTAATTTGGAAACATCTTTTTTTGTAAATTGCCGGAATATTTGCGGCTTATTAAATATTTTGCTCCAGAAGTGACTTGCTGAAATAATGATGTGATGTATGCTTTCAGCAAAACAAAATTGCATTTATATTTGCTTTCTATTTGAAATTTTCAATTGTCTGACATATTACTACACCATACTACACCATGCTATTAATCTTCACTTTTAAAAAGACTGATCTTTGAATTAGATTTTTATCACTTGTTTCAGATATATTTCAGATATATTTACATGTAGCCAGAACATGTAGTTATTTCAAAATAGAAAAAGTTAATTTTCTGGTAGTTATTTACATTATATCTGATTATATATTTGTACCTGATGATCATTATGTCTTAAAATATTGATACAGGTAAGAAGAACTGTCATTAGAGCTATTGTTAGTCAAGTATTGAGGTTGCTAATCTATTACATCATGATTATATCTAGTAAGAGCCTAGTGAAACTGAACGACTTAACATCAGGTCAGTTTAGCAAAGCTGAATTGTGTATGTTACAACAAAATAACATATCAACATTTGGTAGAAATATATCTCTTAACTTAGTTATTTAACATAAAAGTGCACAAAAAAATTGAAGGTAAACGTCATATTTTTAACTTCCAAAGGCATATCCCAATTATGTCCCATAATTGTAAATGTTCAATGAAATGGTCATATTTGCTGGCTAAGATAAATATGCCAGTAAATATAAGCAATCAATGCACCTGGAAGTATGGTAGTGGTTTACGCTACTTCAGTAACTGCCTCTATTCTAGCTTTGGAACCCTTTCTTTGTCAAATCACAAACCATAAAACTGTTATTTTAGTAAGTTTTATTGTGATCACTGCTTGACAGAAAAGTGTAAGTAAATTAAGTAAAAGCTTTTACACATTACTCGCTATTACTGTCTGTACAATCTGTGTTACATGCTTGATTAAAATATTATATATACTTAACTGAATATCATGGCCACTTGTTTGGTCCAAATTATAAACCAGGTGTTAAGTCCAAGATGGCCTTCACAGATAATACCCTCACAATTAAGCAGTATGTATGTTACCCTAAACTGAATGTGTCATGTGAAAGGGACTAGCACAAGGTATGTTTAAGTTTCTATTTAAAAGTACATTAATAGATTAACACAAGAATAAATATTAGTTTTATCCCATCTGGACCCTTTTGTTTGTAGTGTCCAGGAACTGCACATGTCAGTTATTATACCCCTCATTTATATTGTCTGCACAAGGCTGGGTACCAATCTATCCTTGAAATTGTCTGTATATATTTCAGGATGCTTCCTGTAGATATGGTTATATTTGTCACATTGAATTTCAGTGGTTCCCTAGAACTGCAGGGAAGTCTGAATTATAAGAGAGGTTGCAAACAGTATTTTATAATGCTCACAACTAAAAGCCGCAACATAAATTAATATGAACAAACATTTCCTTGGAGATTTGCGGTTGTGGATTTACAAAAGCAAGGCAAACGTTAGTCATCAGGGGCGGATCCAGCCTTTAAGTATGGTGGGGGTTCACATCAGATTAAGGGAGGAGGGGGGGGGGGGTTGGGGGGATGCCTCCCCGGGAAAAAATTAATTTTTGGTGAAAATATAATGCATTTCCTGTAAATTCAACACCACTCTCAAGAAATAATTTTGTACTTGGGGTTGAACCCCTTAACATGATTTTTTAAGGGGGGGATTCGAACCCCCTGAAACACCATGTTACTTTGATTACTGTAAATTTAACACCACTCTTAATAAATAATTTTGTACTTTGGGTTGAACCCCTTAACATTATTTTTCAAAGGGGGAGGGAGGGATCGACCCCCCCCCCCCCCCCTGAAACACCATGTTATTTTGATTACAAGCTTTGGTATTTGCGAAAATTGAAATACCATGTAGGTTAAAGAAATTGTCCAAGATAAATTCATCAGACTGGAGAAGCCTCTTGCCATGTTTGGTCTGGGAAACATTACACTTCATATTTACATGGTGCTTCTCAAAAGTTTCTGTAAGTTCTTCAATGACAAAATCTTTAAAATAAGATCCACACTGCAGTCATCAACACCATCTTTAGTCACTAGATCCAACCCCACTAAAAATACTCAGTCCTCTTTCACACCTGTGTCCGAGGAAGACCTACTCAAAATTCTAAAGTTCTCACAATCCAAATCTTGTGACCTTGACCCAATTCCGACATCATTGGTCAAGGAGTGTGCTGACATTCTCATCACCCCCATCACTAAAATTGTAAATTATTCAATCAAAGAAGGTAGTTTTTCCAACTGTTTCAAGATGGCATATGTCACACACACACACACACACACCCTTCAAAAGAAGCCGAGGCTTGATAGAAATATCCTCAAAAATTACAGGCCAGTGTCTAACCTCAGTTTTATATCAAAACTTATCGAGAAGGTGGTGGCAGCTAAATGAATTCATTTCACATGAGGGTCTCTTAAATGTCAACCAGTCTGCTTATAAGAATTCCCACTCCACTGAAACCTCATTGTTGAAGATTCAAAACAATATAGCTTTCTCAGTGGACTCAGGAAAGGCAGTGGCCCTAACATTATTAGACCTGTCAGCGGCGTTTGACACTATTGTTCATTCTCTTTTATATGACTGCTTGCATGGCTGGTTTGGTCTAGATGGTACTGTCTTGTTGTGGATCAAATCGTACCTTTTCAAATCGAAAACAAAAAATTAAAATAGGTGATAGTTCCTCTGAGGCGGTAATTCTCCCTTTCGAAGTCCCCCAAGGCTCCTTATTGGGTCCTCTCCTTTTCGCCCTTTACACTAGTCCTCTCAGTCAAGCTATCTCCAAATTCAATGTCTCTCATCACCTATATGCCGATGACACCCAGATCTACTTAGCAGTTGACTCCAGGAACTTTGTTTCTAGCATGAAAGAGCTGACCGAATGTCTCAAGTCAGTACAGGAGTGGATGGATGGTATCAAACTAAAACTAAACCCAGAAAAAACTGAATTTATCATTATAGGTCAAAAAGCCATCAGAGAGTCGCTTGCACCAAATATTTCTGTTCCACTCCTCCAAAACAATGTCTTTCTGTTAGTGGAAGTAAAGAATCTGGGTGTTATTTTTGACTCAGACAACTCCTTTGACAATCATGTTGCCAGGGTTTGCAGAGCATGCAACTAACATCTTCGTGATTTGCGACAAATTCCTTAGTGTTGAAACCGCAATACTTCTGGCAAATGCTATGGTCAGTAGTCATCTGGACTACTGTAACTCTTTACTTTATGGGGTAAGCAAGTCCAACATAGCTAAACTACAGAGAGTCCAGAATGCTCTTTGCCGCATCATCTTTAGACTTGACAAAATGAATCATGTTACACCCTTTTTGAAAACACTCCACTGGCTTCCAATTCAACATCGTATCCTTTTTAAGTATAATCTCCTGGTATTCAAGGCTATCAATCTTTCACAGCCCCCATATCTCTCAGCTTTAATAAGATCGTGCAGTCTCACTCATGGCAACAGGCTATCTGTCTCCTCAACCCGCCCTAAGAAGCACATAGGCAGGCGAGGCTTTGCAGTAGCTGCACCAGCTGAATGGAACAAGCTGCCACAAACTGTCAGATCTGAGCAAACAATAGATAGTTTCAGAAGCCAGATAAAGACTCACTTGTTTAATTTGGCATATCCTCCACCTTAGTTATACCCTGGCGGGCGCTTTTTAGATGTCGACTCATGCCTGTCCCTGGGCTCTCCCTTCTTGGAAAAAACACTGAAATATTGCATGATTTTTAATATACTCTATTGTTGTGCATAGCTATAAATGCATTGGAAAAAAACAATTACAGCATGTTGCACAGTGTGAACTTGTAATGCTTCAAAAAATCTCAATATCACTTGGTGACATAAAATACATACTTACTTCTCCACATACTTACTTCTGGCTTTTTGCAAGCTTACCGACTTATAATTAAAATATTTTATCGTTCCTTCTGTGCACAAAGGTTTCTCTTCACATTTGTGTCACTGTTTCGTAATATACAACCCATGAATAAAGATACACTAATAACATGCCAGTTAATGTTTGATTAAGATTTGATGACAAGTAAGAAAAAATTTTGAAAAAAAATATTTTAGATTAGTTATAAAATTATGGATACAGTGCATCTTTGTTTCATGAAAACTGTTGTAGTTCCATTTCGTAGTGAGTTGACTTACCATTCCAGCAACAGCAAAAAATGCATTCATTTCACAGACCTGTTCACCATCTATTATTTTACAGGTAGTTTCACTTTCTGGGACATGAGTACCATATTCAAACTCTCTGGAACATTTAACTCGAAAACACAACTTGGTTATTCTAAATTTAGGGAGAGCAGAGTTTCCTGAAATGGCACAGTATTAGTAGAGCATTTGGACACAGAGCACTCTTTTACATTGTCACAATGAAATCAATACCAGGGTAGTACACTTTACCACAAAGTCTGGGCAAATGAGTCTTCTTATGCTCCAGTCATACCACATGTGGTACACCTCATAGTTAGATGTTTTACTTTATGGCAGAACCACCTACAAGGACACCTCATACCATCTGAGATTTGGTGTTTCCATCACTTTACTGGTAGTATCAGTTGCAGTTACAGGCATTAGGAAAAATGCTGCTCTTCTTCAACTACCATGTGAGGTTTGTATGTGAAGTTATGACACAGTGGTAAAACTTTCAGTACCTCAACTCACCTTATGTCACTCTATTACAGCGAAACACGACCAAGTCACAACAAGATCAAGGTCAGTTTAAAAAACAAAAAGGGGTGTTAAATACAAAGCTTTAAAGCTTTACAAAGCTGCTGTGTTACCAAAAATGTCAGTTAAGGTTATTAATTGACGCAACATTGACACTGACAAAGCACCTTTCATCTTAAATACCTTTGGCACATAACTTTAAACAAATTTAACAGAGAGATTCAGCTTTGTAAAAGTAAGAGCAACCAAAGCCAGTGATACACAGCAAAGAAATTAAGAAGCACTGAGATGTAATATACAAGCATCATGATGAACCAGGTACTCCAGATACCCAAGGACGGATAAGTGGCAATTAATTATTTGCAAACTCTCAGAACCAATATTTATTTGGGTTTTAATGTTGCTTTCAACACTGTATAGGTATTTTAATGACGGGTAGTTTTATGGGCAGAGGAAGCCAGTAAACACAGTTTCTTAAGGTTCTGTACTGTTAACTTCAGTCAATCGGTGAGCAACTTCCAACTTTCCCATATGGGGTCAGGGGGTTTGTACTGCAGACTTCAGAGTTTGGAGGTGAGTATGTTACCACTGTGGCCCCCTCAGAACCGATAAGCCACTTACGGTTGCAAAGAGAAACACCATTGATGAGGTCACAGTGATGAAATTGACTGATGATTGTGCTGGTCTCCCCAGACAAAAGGCATTTAAAGCAACATTATATATATTTTTCTGCTTAACTTCTCATAAGGTAACATATTTTGATCCCTCCAGGCTTTCTCACAGGAAGGGATGTAAGACAATGTGAAATTACAACTAACATGGTGTAAAACAGAAATATGTCCATGTCATTACCAGGTTTTAAAGAACGTTAAGCGTCTTTATTGCCAGAGTAAGGATGATTCAGTGCTCTATTAAGAATCTTTTCAGTGATGTACATTGGATAGCAAGTGATGTTGGATTCAAGAGTCAGAAAGGTTTCATCACAAGTAAATCAGAAGTTAGGTTTACTATCAACTTTTTATACCTTCCATGCATTCAGACGTGGAGAAAAATAAGGCAAATGTTCAACGTATCAACGACCATAGCACTTGGATGTTAGACTGTGGCTGAGGTTTTTTGGCAGATATCATAATAATGACCTATGTTTGAGTTTGAGATGTTTATTGTTGATGTACTTATTTTATGCTAAATTTTTATGTATAAGTCTTATAAATGTCACAGTGTACATAACCCCTGGGTCACCCCCTTGTTAATTACAGTAAGTAAATTTCATATAAATCTGTTTGCTGTATTGGCCAGATTGAATAATTCACTTTCAAGGGCGGATTTCGAAAAAGGTCTTGGCATGGTCTCAGGCACAAACTTGAGACTTTTGTCTTAAATTATTGGAACATTTTTCTTGAGCCTTTCTTGATCACCCTTTGTAGATTTTACAAAAGGTCTCAGCCTCAGCTTTAGCTCAGCTCAAATGCTGCAGCAAGTGGGTAGTGGGCTTAAGGTTTGTAAACAGAGTCTCAAAGATGGTTGCCATAATTTATTCACGACTTTAAAATTTGAAATGGCTGAAAATAAGGTACAGATATATGAAACAACCTCCTAAAGTAATCTTTGGGTGTTTCTACATGCTTGCAAGGTTTCCCATCGCAAAACAGCGTTTGATCAGAGATAATATATGTCATACAAGGAGCATATATGTCCTTAATAGAATATTTTGACTACAAAAAGCATCACATGACTCAGAAAACCACTGTGGTTATTTGATAAGCTTGGTCTCAGTTGAGACCCCTTCTCAGAAAACCGTTTGAGACAAAGACTTAGCAGAGCCAGTGGTCTCTTTTCTCTCTGTGCTGTGTTAGGACATAGTTTTGCAGTTAAGTATGGTGTTTTGTGTTTTTATATTGTGTGCTTATCTTATGATTGAGCTTAAACTCCTCGATTATGTATTTTCAACCTTCCTAGTCATCCTATGTAACTTTAAACTTGCAAGTAGCTTCCACGAGTAATGATTACTTTGCTTGTTGTAAATAATGATAAACAAGCTTGTAAGATGCAATGTGTGATTGTCTAATCAATTTAATAATATTACATATTGACTGAAGTGACTTTGAAAATGTAACTGAAAGTGTAATAATTAAAGTACATGTAAGTGGTACTTTAGTTAGTATAAGTAAGTAATTCAGTTTGTATTTTATTATAATACTAGTATTGCAACCAATCGCATGTATCAACATTCCTCATGGAGAAATAAAACCCAATACTGAGATTAAAGTTATATTTATATTTTATTCTCTAACATGTAAATTTTTAAGCAGCACATTTTCTAGCACAGATATTTTATTTTTCGTTTGAATTTGTGAATATGTACAAGGAACCAAAGCTACCAGTGACCTTGGTAAAGGTCAATTACGTGTAAAGGTTAAAAGGGCAAGAAGGTCATGAGAATGACGCTGACCTTGAAAACCAATGAGGGTCAAAACACTGGTAGAAAAGAGGGCACTACAAAAAGGTCCCAATAATTTGAGGACATGTAAGCCCTAATGGGTCAAGGTCAAAGGTAGCCAAATGTCAATGTAGCTTCATAAGAACTAGTATGAAATGCAAATAGGAGAAATAGATGAAATTATTAAGCAAAAAGGGGAGTTTAAAAGGAAAATGTAGCACCCAAAACCCAAACTAGAGGAAAAGGTGTTGTCTAAAAGCAGAAGAAACAGGGGAAGCAGCTGTATGAGAAGCTTGGAGGTATGTCCAAACAGCATCTGACTTCCAGGTACCATGGGCTTTTATGTGTTCTAAAGGGACACCATGCTGGAAGGCCCAGGTGCTGGCTGCTCTCCTAAAAGTATGAAATGTTAGGTGAGGATCAAGGTGCAATATTTGCGAAATTTTCTTCAGGTGCTTTCTGGCCAATGATTCTGTGAGTACTACCAGATGTTGTTTGCTGTAAATCCCGAAAAGAGGGGCATTATCAGAACCAGGATAGGTGTGTAGAAGCCTGGTAATGGCAGCAATGGGGCAAAGTGGAGAAGTACCTAATGCAGGAATTGAAATGGTACGGATATCCTTTCTATTTTGAATGGTTTTAGACCATTTAATGATGATGGTGGCACCTATTTGAGAAAATATAATATCACCTCTAGAAATATATATCTTGTGTAATCATAAGTTATAGTGGAATGTGGCAATATGTTGGACATCCTTAAGAAAGAAAAGTATGTGAACAAATATAATGCTTTGTACACAATAGGATGGTCGAGAGCCTCACAAGTCTGTATAATCTGAAGCAACAAGTGAGTATTTAGTACTGGAGACACCTTAGGTGCAAAAGACTTGGTTAATTTCAAGGATTTAATGAACAAAGGAATTATTTCATCCTTGAAAGGAGATGTAGGCAAACCATGAATTACATGTAATGCTCTCAAAGCAGCAATATTGTTGCTAATATTGGATTCTGACAACTGGCAAGTTGCTAAGAATTCTAAGTAAGCTAATAAAATAGGAGTCACCTGATAGGTGAGCAGCCCAGCTGCCACCTGGAAGGCCAGGAAATCCTTCCACATTCTTGTATATTGCCTAAGGGTGGCTGGCCTGAAGCCGGAAGCCAATCTGGCTGCTGCAGAGGTGGCCAGCTGGACTGCTCCAGGTGGAATATCTAAAGTAAAATATAAAGAAAACATGCGGTATAGTATACTGACATCTTTTGACACATATATTGTCATTGAGTAACGTTAAATGTAAATGTGTCGGAATCCAAGAAGCATGAGGACACAATGCATGCAATTTGTCCTTATCATTGGAGTGACCAGTCCATCTGGATAATAAGTCTGCTGTATTTATTTATTTATTTGGGGTTTTACATCGCTTTCAACACTGTACAGGTCATATCACGACGGGTAGTTGGAAGGGCAGAGGAAACCAGTACATATAGTTTGCTAGGGTTCTGTACTGTAAACTGCCGACCAACGGCAAGCAACTACTGGCTTTCCCACTTACGGCCATGACAGGGATCGAACCCCGGCCTCAGAGGTGGGAGGTGAGAGTGATACCACTCTGCCACTGTGGCCCCTGAATAAATAAAATAAGTACATACATGTTTGATGTGACAGATTTGTCACAACTTTAACTTTCTTGAGCTTTATAAACACATCTTAATTGTTTTGTTTTGTATATCAATAACCAGTATCAACCATCCAAACTCTAAAGGTTGAGAAATCCCTAGCAACAAATAAGCTGTTTCAATGCTTTTGCGCAAAGGGCTGTGGTTATACCTTAAATGGCTTTTTGCTATTGTGCCAAACCAATCTATTATATAAATATTAAGTACCACTACTGTAATCCTTCTTATAACAGGGTGAGTATGGAGAATGACTTGGTAAGAGATCACACAGGAGACACCTGTCTAAAGGTGAAACTTGGAGCTTTTCTCAGTGGTGCCACCACAGTTTTTCTAAGGTTTGGTGAGAAAGAAGAGGATAACGGCGCTGTTGTCACACTAACGTCTCCGATCACATTGTCTGATCCAATCCTGATGCCATTTGAAAACAAAATGGACGGCACTACGGTGAGTTAGTTTCACCACTAAATAGGTATGAGGTAAATGGCGACACGTACAGATGCCTACTGCTTTGGCTGCTAAATTGGGACATGCTTCAAATTGGCATAAAACAAGCAAATATGGCTTTACAGGCTATATGTTCACTGGTCATCCGCAAATTATAGGTGACATTTTCATATAAAAATTCGGTTATCGCCAGTTGAGAAAGCAATCTTTCTTTCAAAGTTTAATTAGTGAGTATTTTAGAGATCCTTTTGTGATTGTATAATTTAATCATAATACACCCATATTGAACTGAACAAAAACTAGTGCTCAGTTTTAATCAGGGTGCTGGTATGATAAGTCCTGTCCAAGGGAGCTGGACAATTCGGCCCTTTGCCAAATCGGCCCTCAGCAAATCAGCCCCCTTAAAACTCGGCCCTGGGCAAGTCGGCCTCCATGTTAAAAAAATAAAATATAATGCATTAAGAGTACTTCTGTAACACTTAATCTCTATCATAGGGCAGACTCTAAGACTGCAAGATATTTAGTATGCATAGTACGCATAATAGGTTATCAATGACAAATAATGGCAGACAATTATTGTGATCATGTTATATTTGCTTCATAAGGGTGACAACTTCTAAAGTGAAATTTGCAAAGTGTGATTAACATATATCAAAGGATATATTCTTTACACATTTATTTATGTTTGAATAATCATAAGTGGAATTAGATAATCACTTTGTGTCAAGGGTGAAAACTAACTTGAGTGATATTTAGCAAAAGTACAATTAATATATATCAAAGATATTTTGTCTAAAATGAGTGGGGAAAACTTACAAACCACATGATTTGCCCTGATTGGGAAACAATTCTTAATTCTCTTCCTTAGTCACTTAAATGTGTACATTCCATCAGTATATACATGGGATATAAAGTCAGAACTAGTCTCAGAATGTTTCCAAAATGGTACACAATTCTTTGAACCACACTCTGACTGTATATGTATTGGAATCCAATGTATAAGACTGATGGTACCTCAGGCTAATACAGTGTAATAGGTATAAGTACATTTGATATAACTCTGGCCAAATGTAAACAGGAAACAACTGTATAATCTGTTGCTATTGCATTTGATAGTCAAACATAGTTAGCTGTGTCATTCGGAAATGAAAATTTACAAGTCATGTTTCCAGATATATAATTATTTATCTATTTAGGGTTTTACATCACTTTCAACACTGTACAGGTCATATCACGATGGGTAGTTAGAAGAGGCAACCAGTACATACTGTTGGTCAAGGTTCTGTACTGTAAACTCCTGACCAATGGCAAACCACTACCAGTTTTCCCACTTGAGGTAGGTCCTGGAACCAAACCCCGATCTCAGAGGTGAGAGGCGAGAGTGTTACCACTCTGCCACCGTGGCCCCTCACTAAGTGCTGTAAGAGATGCATCTAGATGGACCTGTATATCACTTTTGTTGTGATGATAATATGTAATGCCATTCAATTGACATAAAAAGTATTGAACCAATTGAGATCTCGGAAGAAAGTTTGTGTTAACAATATCTTCTTTGCATTAGTATTATCCCTGAGCAACTGAAGCATACGATTCAAGAAGAATCTAGAAGATCTGACACATTTAGTTACATATAGTAAGGAGCCAAGCAATGACTGGAGTCTCTCTTGCTACAATATGTTTTGGTAGTCCATTCTATGCATAGTTGCATAATTCTTGAAGTTTGGGCTCTGGTATAGAAATAGTTTTTTCTATTGTATTAACCATAATGCCTAAGCATACCACAGAGGTAGATGGGGGAACTAACTTGTCCTGACTAATGGTCAAACCCAGGTCCTTCAATAGATCCTGTAAAAATTAAAAGAGTGATGTATTTCATGTGGTAAACCTATATATATTAGGTCATCTATATAATTGTAGAAGTGTTTGTAAACTCTGGTATTCATGATATGGCGAATAGCGTCGGAACAGCGCTGAAACAAGACGGATCCGTGCCTGAACCCAAATGGCAGAGATCCATCAATAAAGTAGTTACGGTGTTTCAAACCTAATAAATCAATGTCTCCAGGGTCAATGGTCAGATGTCTATAGGCCCTGCTGATATCTATTTTATATATAAGGGCCTGAGGATCAAGTTGTTTCAAAGCATTTGTAATATTATCTAATGAAGGATAATGTAAAATAAAATAAGTACCTAAGTATTGATCTCGTTGAACCCCATCATTAACAGACATGCCTTTTGGCCAACTAAGGTCCATGATAGTTCTTCTTTTTCCAGAATTTTGTTTGGACCTTGTCATTAAGGGAGATATGTGCAGTGTTATTGGGGGTTCTTGGAATGGGCCATACATAGCATTGAATGCACATTCTTCTGTGATATAATTCTCAATATGGTCCAAGTGTTAAAGCCCTGAAACATGATTTGTATCTGCAGATTGGAGTTCACGGGTCCTATCAAAATCCAAGGGAAATCCATACTGTATTAAGTCTACAAGTTGGTTATCCCCAAAATTTTCAAGGTGAAAATGCCACCTATCAGGCCTGAGCTGGGAAGGAACTGGTATGCGAGCCCCTAAAAAATTTGGGAGACCAGTTTGCTTAATAATCTGATGCATTTGAATAATATCCGGTTTGAAGTCTCAATGCTTATGGTCACCTGTATAAGTTATCAAAGGACTGAGTGGTACAAAACCAAAGGTACTGCCATGTTGCTTAATACAAGCCTGAAAGTCTGCACACCTAAACCTGTTGACCCAAATGTGATCTGGTATATTTTTTCTGTGGTCAAATGTACTATGAAGGTATTCATTTTCTAACTGAGAATCTAATAAAGTACTTTTTGTTATCAGTGTCAGTTAGTTGGTGGATATTCTGTTTATTGTCACAACGAATTGAATATGCAAGACTTTGATTAGACCCCTGATTCAAAAGCCCAGTTTTGTTTTTGTTCCCTTTGAAAGAAATTTTACCTAAGTCATCAGTTTGATCTGTCTTGCCAGTAAACAAAGGCTGACACTGAGATAATTCAACATGCGTATTTGAATCAGAAACAATGGAAACCCTTGTTGTGCTACTAGTAGCACTGACAGTAGCTCTAGTAGGTATGGTACCTTTTACATGCGAATTACTGAGACAGGATGGTGAATCATCATGTTGAGACACAGAATCATCCTCCCAGGGGATCTCCATAAGTGGGGCAAACTTGTTGGAGGTCAAAATACCTTGTTTACTAACAGTATTCATTGAGACCGGACCATTGGCCACACTGCCACAATCAGTCACTGATCTCTTGCTTTGAGATTTGTTTCAGTATTAATATTGAAAAGACCTTGAACATTGTAGATTTGTTTGCGACACTTCTTCAAACCCCTTTCAAACTTAGTAAAAGCTTTAGCCTGAGGATTCAAACCCTTTTTGACCTTATTGTTAAAAATGGGGGGTACCATGCGCTGGTAAGGTTTTTTGTCCAAGGATACTGTATGCTTTGGATGTGAACCCTTAGTCAAAGCCTCGGCATAGCAAAGCTGAGGAACAATGTGTTGAAAGGCTTTAGCGTTCTGAAACCACGAAATAGCTGTACTTTTAGGTACTTTTTGATAGAGGTGTCTATGATTTCCCTGCAAATTTGTATTATAAAAAACTCTAGAAGAAACACAATTCACATGCACTGACTGGGCATGAGTACTAAGGCACATGCCCAAACCTACTCATTTTTTGGATTTTTCTTGAGTTTATTTCTACAATCAATTTCTGGATGTGGGTAAGTTTTACCTTGAGATGCAAAGCAGGCAGCACAGATATGTTTATATAAAGTACCCTTCGTCTTGTGTGATTTTTGTTGAACACAAGAACCTTGATTAAAGTACTGACAAGGCATGGATTTGGTGATTTTGTTAGCATTTTTCCTGGCATTATTGAAAGATTGAGCACTGTACTGACTCTGTGGAGTATGTCTCTGGCTCTGTGGAGTATGGCATTGGCTCTCCTAATACGATCAATTTTGTCAGTTTCTTGATAACTAACAACTTCCCCTTGCTCCATCCTACATAAGAGGACTGCATGACTGGCCTTTGCTGCATCCCAAGAAAAATCATTAGCATCATCTAGGAGAGAAATGAGATAATCAAGCATGAATTTTTGATTTTGAGAATTTTGTTCTTCCTTCATGATTCGGCAAAAGCCAGCCATCCATTGTGTGACTGATAATTGATCATATGACACTCTTTCCTTTTGAGAACCGGATAGTACGTATTCATGGGGCCATTTGATTCTATTTGGAACTATGACTTCCACTGGCCCACCCCCTGAGTGATTTTTGTTTATAGTTACCTGATTTAACAGAATCAGCCAGGTTTTTCAAACTTGAGTCTGTATGTAAATATCTTGCCTAAGTTCTTGTAAATGTGGGATGGTAGTATTCTGAAGCACTGGATTTTGAGAAGCCAATGACTGACCAGTACACAGATTTGAACCCGACTCTTGTACATTTGAATTAGCTGGCATTGCAATTAAATTTTCAACAGAAGTACTCTGTAACATTTGACTAGCAACCGGACCCAACTTTGGCATATTTTGAGGGAATTTTTCATGTGCCTGTGGCAGTGTGACCGAGGTCTTATGTTTTTGCTTTTTGGAAGTACTTTTGATTTTCCCAGTGTCAGTAGTCTTTTTGCTCTGGGTACTCTCGATTTTTGTCAAGCGTTGGCCAATACTCTGTAACTGTGCCAGAATCTGTGCATTTATGGTGTCTTGTGACACGCTAGTACTTTGCTTGTCAGAAAAATTGGAAGCAACATTAGAAACATTTGGATTTTTAGTGTTATTTGTTTCATCATCCGACTGTACAAGATCACTACAATTTAACTCAGAATCTGATGAATCAGAATTGGATACTTGCACTGAATTTTCCTGTTGCTTGACAAGCTGAGCCATAAACTGTGAGTCATCCGACAACTGGAGCTGGACAGGTAGGTAAATCAGATCCGTCTTTGACGAACGCAAGTTGTACTGATTAGGAACTTCTGCCATTCCAGTGAACAGACTAACTACCAGTATAGCAAAGTACAGCAATGTACAGTGTACAGATTCTACATAAACATAAAAAATAAAACCCTAAGACTAAAAATTCAGAATTAAAATTGTTTTTTCAATGTGACCCCTCGTGCTGCCAAAGTCAAAGTGGCAGAGGTTTCAGCCTGCAAATGCAGGGAGGCCACGAGGACCAATCAGAGACCACAGAAGTAGTACACTGAAAAATGCTAAACTTTTGTTTTTAGTCTGGCTCCTAGAGGAATGAACTTCCCTGCACCCGAATGCAGGCACGAATAATTATCTGCTTGTGTATTTCTGTGGAGGAGTTGGTCTTGGTAACTGTTTGTTTTGTGTTCTCATTCGTTCCAAAGGTCAGACATTTTTGCACTGTTTGATATTCACATAAGCATCAGTGAACAGTGAACAAATTATCAAAATTACAACGCAGACTTGTTGATGAGCTGTTATCTTATATTTCGTTTTTTGTTTTAGTTTTTTTTTTTTTTTTGCAAATTGCACAAATTGTTTAACTAAATCAGTTTTCTAAGACTTTCTTTTGTTCTGTATTGTATCTCACAAATTGCAATTGCTTTATCTTACCAATAATACTTTTATGGACAGATTATTTTCATAAGGGGGACTGCTGCCACTTTACCTTCAAAATTGGAGTAATTATTTGCATTACTTGCAATTTTCAGTATTGGTGACAGAACTAGCATGTAACAAATGTTTTCTTTTTTTTGGATAAGGTTGTCAATATGGAATTTCACAGAATGATTGTATCTGGCTATAGAGTGTCCTTCAATTTGTGGATCAAGATGACAATCTGCAACATGATCTACTATGCCTTAATATCTTTAAAAGTTCTGAAATTATTTTAGTCTATTATATCATCTTGATGTTTGTACATAAGCTGTTTAACAAATCAGCTTTTACTTGGTTGCATAATTCATAATTTATTCTAATAACAGCAGTATGAAACCAACTTATCAATCAATCCTGTAAATCCAATAAAACAGTTTAATCAATGGTTAATGCATGAGATCATAATTCGATCAAATTATTTGGATTGAGGGTATATCAGTTCAACATCATTTGCCAGTGATGGTGATGGTTTAAAGGCTCAAGTTATAGAAAGTGCATAAAAAAGCATACACAGTTCAATCTTCTGGGTTTGTTAAAGTTTTACCTGTATTACATTTCAAAATACTATAAAATTAAGGTATGTTGAAATCCATTTTATTATTCCAATTGCCAAAATTTGGGGCTGTATTGTTGAATTTATAACATTATTTTGATGATACCATACATAAATGTTTGTCTCAAGGTATAGCATTTACAATCAAAAAGTGATTTTTTTCATGTAATTTCTTTCATCAACTGCTTGCACAGGCCTTTATCAAGAATTTCTTCCCGCTGACCTTCTTACACTTACAGCCAGCTGCATAAGTGAATTTAAAATCCACAGATAGAGAAACAGGAAGGTCTCTAACACAAAACTTGTAAAATCTGCATGGATCCTCTGGTTCTTCCTGCAATAGAGTTTAAATTTCTCATCATACCTTGATAAAGTTAATGAAATTCCCCATAATTATTTTCATTTGGTAATAGTCAGGTAATCAAAGCCGTCACTTCCAAGTAAACATTAGAAACATTTTAATATGGTTTAAATGTTTACAAAACGTTTTTAAACCTATTTAAATGCTATCTTTAGGTTTTCTAAAGGTTTTCAAGCAAACGTTTATGCTATAATGTTTAAAAAACGTTTTATAAACATTCTGTATGCAAATGTTTTTACTGAAAACGTTTATTAAACGTCTATAAATAATTTTAGAAATGTTTTTTTAAATACTGTACTTATAAAATAGCTAAAGAAATGAAAGTTATGCAAGAAATGTTTTTTCAAACATTCAGCATGAAGTGTTTTATAAACAGTATATATAAAATGTTTAAAAAACATTCTTGATCAAATGTTTTTAAAACATTCTGTTAAAAACGTTTTTAAACCCATATTTTCAGAATGTTTATTAAAACTTTACCTTCAAACATGTCCAAACAAAGATGGCAGTGAGCAATAATAGGGGAGTTTAGAGGACTTTCTCAAAAATTGTCCCACATGCAATCCCTAAAAATAAGAATTGAACGGGGGCACAATTTTTAAGCCACTATCTTACAATTTTAGACATAAATAATATTTTCATTAGTGAGCAACCTTAAAAAGATATTGAATTTGACCTCTGACCCCATTATTATTCAGACATTAATGAGTTCATTTGTAACATTTTCAAACATTTATCATTAAGTGTTTAATAAACAGTATACATAATACATTCTATATTAAATGGTTTTCGTATCCATCATTTAATCTTGGCCAAACATTTCCTATCAAACGTTTACAAAACCCAAAAATGTTTACTGGGTTATTAACATATTGTATACGTGTGGAAAATATGAATTGGCAATGAAGTTAAAGTAGTTTAAACAAGCTTGGAGAGAGAAAATTAATTTCAAGTGAAATTTCAAATTTTTATCAATCTATTCAGCTGAAATTTAATTTTAATTTATTGGCCACTTTATATGTTTGAAAATTAATTGGATCATAATTGTACAGAAAAGTAACTGAGTGGTGCAAACTCTGTGAAACTGGAACACTTACAGATCACCTGAAATATATCTCTCGCATTTCTACAAATCTTAAGAATCTATTTTGCTTACCAAAGGAAATAAACACTAAAAATTCTTAATATACATTGTTGTGCATAGCTTAATGTATTGGAAAACAATTACAACATGTTGCACAGTGTGAACTTGTAATGCTTCAAAAATATCAATGTCACTTGGTGAGTGGAATTCTATAAAATATATGAAAACTCATGAAACACTCAGAATCCACATACTTCTGCATTTTTCCAAGCTTACCGACTTATAATTAAAATATTTTATCGTTCATTCTGTGCACAAAGATATCTCTACAAATTTGTGTCACTGTTTCGTAATATACAACCGAATGAATAAAGATACACTAATAACATGCCAGTTAATATTTGATTAACATTTGATGAAAAGTAAGAGGTTTGAAATTATTTTGAAAAAATATTTTAGGTCAGTTATAAAATTGTGAATACAGTGCATCTTTGTTTCATGAAAACTGTTGTAGTTTGATTTCAGAGTGAATTAACTTACCATTCCAGCAACAGCAAAAAATGCATTCATTTCACAGACCTGTTCACCATCTACTATTTTACAGGTTGTTTCACTTTCTGGGGCATGAGTACCATATTCAAACTCACTGGAACATTTAACTCGAAAACACAACTTGGTTATTCTAAATTTAGGGAGAGCAGAGTTTCCTGAAATGGCACAGTATTAGTAGAGCATTTGGACACTTTGCAGTTACAGGGATTGGGTAAAATGCCCCTGTTCTTCAACTACCATGTGAGGTTTGTATGTGAAGTTATGACACAGTGGCAAAATATTCAATACCTCCACTCACCTTATGTCGCTGTATTACAGCAAAAGACGACCAAGTCACAACCTTGTACACACTGTGGACCACACATTCAGTTACTGCAGCAAGAAATTCATATGCGAATGCTAGCATTCATCTGCACATGCTATGGTTGCAAATTCAGAGGCAGAAATTTTGAAAATTTTAAAACGTTTGTAGAATGCAAAACGTAATGATATTTTTGCCACTACAAACCTCTGACGGTAGTTGAAGGACAGGGGCATTTCACCCAGTGCCTATAACCGCAGGATCTACCACCTGTACCCAGACTTGGTTTTAGTGAAATATTAAGCATTTTGACATTTCTCATTGTCACAAGTATATCAATAACAGTGTAGTACACTCTGTCATAAAGATATAAATGCACAAGTCTTCTTTGTGAAATACTAATTCACTTGATATTTCCTGAGGTTAAAATACTTTTAGATGGCTACAGTTTTACTTTCAACACACTAATTAAAGCTGTACAATAGGTTCCATGATTTGACATGTATTTTTGGATCTTAAGCATTATAATTATGTTTTATGATATTTTAAGTGTTGTTTTCATATGAAACAAAAGAGTCGTCCTGAAAATTTTATCTACATACACTTTATTGTACATTTGTTATCAAATCCTTTGAACAAACCTAGTCACATATAAATCAGGTTGAAAATTACAAATGTAAATATTTAACTTAATAATACATGAGATTTTAACTCCGCATTGCCTGTAAAATGTTGGTTCAGTATACATTGTGTGATGTCATAATTCATGATTTACCTTCAATAAGAAATGACACATTAGTTTTCTTATCCCCTGTGAAAGTCTTATTGACGAATTCCATATCTGAAGAGGTGATATTGAAGTAATCATCATCAAGAGTCACTTTTGTGTCAGATGGCCTACACTGTGCTGAGCCTGTGGAGTAAAACTATAATAACTTTATTATATATAAAAAAATACTTATGGTGTACGTATGTTATGTCACACTTGATAAGGGCTAAGGGGAGGACCATTCCTTTTAGCTTCTCTCCAACCTAGAGACAGTATTCCACACTGCTTCCAGACGGGTCACCACTCACCTTTGACAAATTATTTAACAATTGCCTTTCAATGGACTGGTACCGCCTACCAGAACCTTCACAGACACTTGCCATTTCGTGCTGCACTCTTTCTCATTCGTGAGCTGGGGCTTATTAGCCATGACACAGTTCTTTGCATTTTCACAGGCCGAGAACTTATGTGCACCGGTCATGAACTACTGTATTTATCCCAGTTAAACTTCGTGTGTCAAGGATTGCTGATCCTGACCTATATGATTTAAGTATGTCATAATTAAAAAGTATTGGTATTAATATATATTCAGTTCCACAGATATCCTGATCAGTCAGAAATAAAACTGATGGTCGATAAATGGCAAGTTCACTGCCATTCCGACCTATGTAATTTCAATACAGAGAGATGACTTTGGCCAATCTTAGAATTTTGGTTTCCTGTCATATATAATTGGGGAATGTTTTTCCCTGATTTCAAAAGCAGGCAGAGTAGAGGCCATACTAAGAATCCCAGTTTAGAGTTGACAGCCTATGATTAGATGGCATACTGCTAACCACTAGGCCACCGAGGACCTGACATAGTCCTTAAGATAATTAAGTATCACATTTTTACTCACACAATCCCAAAAAGGTGAATAGCAAAGACACGACAAACCAACTGAACATATTTCTCAAAGTACTTCTTCTCTTTATGATGTTTCAACGAGCAGCAGTGATCTATGCACATTTGAACACCACATTTATTCAGTAAATATCTTTTTCTTTTTGCTAACATTTTACAGGTTTGTTTCAAACGAACATGTGTTTTTTTCAATGTGTGTCATAAATATTGTAAGTGTCAGTGTACAATAGAAAAGTCTGATAATTGATCCTTTTTTCAACAAAGAACAACTTGTTCATTCAGCTTGCACAATCTGCAAGGTTTCATGTAAGAAATTCAGGAAATTAAGGTCAGACATGGCAGATTACTTACAAACAGAGTTTTTATATGGCTCACCAAATCCAATTTTAATAAATTGGTAGATTTCTCAAAAAGCAAAATCAAACTTCTATTAAAAGTAATAAATGAATTCATTCTTTTTATCTACAAGGAGAAAACATTAGTATGCTTGTCCAGTTTTTCTGGGCAGGAATGAATCTCTATCATAATACAACTACTCTTTGAACCTGTCCTGAAGTGAAATAGTTGTTTCAGTTTCCCCAGTGTACAGTTGGTGACTCTCACACACTGAATCGGGGGATATCTAGAGAATCTCTATAAAAACTGTTTTGTACTCTGACTAGTCGGTTGTATAAATGTAATCGGGATCACACTTTAATAGTGTGTAGTATGAAAAGGCAAAATTATCTCAAATAAAAATCCATTGACACTATAAAATTTCAGCAACACACAATAAACTGATATATTAAAAAACCTAAGGTAGATATACTTTAGAGAGAGATAGGATTTCAGCTTTTCCTAAAAGGGGAAAGAGAAGTGAGTAAACAAATATCAGGGAATTCATTGTAAACCCTTGGACCATCATAGGTAAAGTTAAAACAAAACTACTTGGTACAATTATAAAATCTCCCAGCTTCACTCTCCATTTGACTTTTTGTATAATACTCATAATTTTGGTTTTGCTAAAAAGAATTGAAATATCTAGGATTACCCAGTATGAAGAAACTGGTGGACCCATTGTTTTGATTTAATGCTGTTCAACTGGTAAATAGTGCAAGTTCCTAACTCTGGTGTTCTACTAGAGCCGATAAGTCAAGAACCAATGACAAGTCAATAAGTCAATGACCAAAGTTTACAAGTCTGTTACAATCGGTTATAGTTTTCAGGCTTGTTGTGAAGAGCCGATGAAATATCAAAGATGTTTGATATTTCTACCACTGTTACCAACTCTTGCAACAGACCCTAAATATATCCACCTAGAAAGAGGCATGTTGGTTACACTTCCCGCCTTGTCGGATAATATAATGGGCCTATCTGTATCCTGTATGCGGCTTGTCCCAAAAATAACTTGCCAGACTATACATAATAACAAGCCAAATGTACTTAAAAGGAAACAGACTTTGCGGTAAAACAAACCATACTGTTGGTAACTTTACCCGACATGTCTGTAAATGTGCTCAACAAGCCTGTAAGTTTTCCAGGCCAGTTGGGAACCTTTAATGTCTGAGTCCTAGAGTCAGGACAATAAGAGACAATTAAGCCAGCAACATTTTTGCATCTTACGGCTTATCTGTTTCAAAAACTATGGCTATGAAAGGATTAGTTGGCACACACACTTCATTTATTTGGGGTTTGAGTATGACGAGAGAGGAGGTGTGCAGCATTTTACTTTTAGTTAAACTTGTTTTCTGAGATTTCACTTGGTTTTAATTTTTTTAACAAGCTGCGATTATACATATAATTTGACAGTATGCCAAAGGGCAGAAGGAGGAAGATTAAAGTACCTACTGATACTCACAGTGTGAGTTAGGGGATACAGCAGAAGATATTGAGAGGAGAAGAAAAGAGAGGGGGGAGAGAGAAAAGAGGGAGTGACAGGAGCATGAGAAGAGGGAGAGGTTGGAAAGATTTCAGACAGAGAGGACAGAGGAGATGGAAAGAGAGGAGACTGAGGAGGGAAGGACTGAGAAAAGAGCTAGAACAGAAACAGACACTGATGTGAAATCAACTTGATCCAGAAAAAAGAAGAGGCAAATGAAGTCCATTTTACTGAGTAATCCTGACAAAGAGGCCATTGTCAAGTTTGTGAAGCAAAATGCAGAACTGTGTGACAAGACTCAAGCAAAATTCAAAGACAAGCGGAGGAAGGAGGGCGTCTGGGAAAGACCAGCAGTTTCCAGGAATTTATCTGTTAACACTGTTAAGAAATGGTTCGAGACTCAACGTACCAGATATGGTAACCTAACTCATATGAAGTCAGGACAAGCTGCAGTGATGGGCACTGAAAGACAAACCAGGATACACAAGAGTTTCATCCTCTTACAAGGCCATATCAGAAGAAAGGGACTGTCTAAATCTTTCATGTTTAAGCCATTGCTGAGACCATCTAGGGCCACAGAAACTGCTTTAATTCCAGGCACTTCATGACAGAATGAATCTGAAATGGAAATCAACAAGGCATTAGATTTAACTCATCAGCCATCGACCACAAGCCCTTCACACCGACCAGCTGCTGTCACTACCACCATTGCTGAAGATCCAGTTCTAGATCAGTTCAAGCAGATGAGGTCAATGATTTCAAATTTCTTGGGTGCACGACAGGATTCTACTCCAAATCCGTGACAGTCCTTCTGTAACTATCTCTACTCAGAGATTGAGCACCTTGAGGAGCAAGACTTTTTAACATTCAGGAAAGAGACAGTAAAACTTCTTAGTGGAGTACAGTACAAGGCCGAAGAAAGCAAGAGACAGGTCACAACAACTCAACAGGCTCAATTTACTTTCCAAGTTCAAGAACCAACACAGGCCACCACAGGACGTAAATACATCCTCACAATTCCAGATACTTAAGTTTCAACACAAGCTGTTCAGACCAGCCAAGTAGCAGCACCACAACCTCAAACAGTGATTGCGAAACTCCAACCACAGAGGTCACAGCAGTCATCATTCTCATCAGCATCATCATCATCACAGCCAGCATCCTTTCGTGTTGTGGATAACCAGCAGCCTGGCCCTTCCAGACAACCGCCATTTGCATTGAGCCCCACAATGACTTTTAACCCAAAATCGTTCGCCTCCATCGAAGTTGAAGAAAGTCAGCACAACAGCTCTGGATTATCACGTCTTTTTGGGAGTATTCCATGCATACTGCAGTAACAGCAGATTGACACACCACAACCATTTTCACCATCACAACTTCAACCAGGACTGTCACCAGTGCGAACTTCCACTCAGCAAGAACAAACAAGAACTCTCAGCCAGTCCAGCCAACAGAATCAGCCCAAGTCAGCAGATTAGCCTTATCAGGACTTCTCACACCAAAAAGGCCCTTCTCAGCTATGTTGATCTCTCAAACCAAAAAAATACACCATCCCACACTTCACACACCCCCCAAACACATAACAAAAATTGAGTGAATGAGTGAGTGAATGTTTGATACAAATAAAAAAACTCCAACACATAGACCCCCAAAAATTAAAGTTGAATGGATGTATGGATGGACTGACAAACAGACTCATGCACTGACTGGCTGACTAACTTGACCAACATACCGGACATAGTCACTGACAGACTGACTTACAAAGACTAACACACTTACTGAATGACAACTGACGATGACTGACTACTGGAGTGACCAAGACACATAGTGAGTGACAGCATGATTGCTGACTGCTATAGTGACTGACAGAGTCATAAACTAAGGACATACTGTGATAAACACAGTAACAACAGAAATGAGTGATTATTCGAGTCGACATGTGGGTTTCGCCAAGGTCAGCACTGGGGGGTCAGCAGTATGAAAATTTAAAATATCTTAGAAATCACCTAGTGCTGTGTGGTGGCAACCTCTGATTGGTTGACCACTGGTCAATTGAAATAACTGACCATGCCTCTTCCATTTGCATGCTGACTACCCACGAGGAAACACCTGAAAATCAGAACCAGATTTTACACAAAGTTTTTAGGTTTTTTAGTTTTTATTGTTTAGTTATATACTGTTCATGTCCTTTCTTCATATGATATGACTGAGAAGAGGGCTTACAACTTGCGTTCTGGTGGCAGTGAGGCTGTTACAGTACCCATTCAGTTTGAAGTGTCAGATGAGAATTTTGTGTCGAGACTTCTTCAGTGTCAACAGAGTACTTCAGGTGTCAGATTCTGACTCGGGTAGCGAAAATAATAATAGTATGTCAGACGTTGATTCGGATAATGAAAAAACACCAGGTAGCGAAAGTACTGGGGTTGACATACAAGTACCAAGTAGTTCGAATACCTGTCGAGATTCCAATCCTGAAACTGTGTCACAACAGGCGATTAATTTACAAATACTGTCACAGTTAGGGGACATCAGTAAGCGTCTGAATGCTATTGAAAACAAAAACTCTAGGAAAGGTACTGATAATTCGAAAGTTTAAAAAGAAAAGTACAAAGACACCTGTCGGGACTTATACCCCAGTCACACTGCCTCCCACTCAGGTTGCTGCTCAACCTCTTCCAAATTTACAATATCTTAGAAGTGATGCATATATCCAGGCACAAGTCGAGCAGCAACTCAAAAATTTGGTTGAAGAAAGCAAGTCAGGTACAAAAATTAAATCACTCAGGGGTGGGTCAGTTGAAGCGGTCGTTCCCAATAGAATCAAATGGCCACAAGAATATGTCTTGGCGGGTGTAAAGAAGGAACGAGTACAGTATGACCAATTGTCCATACCACAATGGGTGGCTGGCTTTTGCCGAATCACGAGAGAGGAAAGTGATTTTGAAAATAAAAATTCCATGTTAGATTATCTTATAGCTTTGTATGAAGATGTTCAGGATTTTTCATGGGATTCGGCAAGGGCCAGCCATGCCGTTCTCCTGTGCAGAATGGAACAGGGTGAAGTCAAAAATTACACAGAAACAGAAAAAATAGATCGAATTCGGTGTGCGAATGCTCAACGACACCCTGCTCCACCTTCTGCATTGGCAAATGGTAAAAAGCAAACCAAAAGACTAACAAATCCATGCCATGTACTTATTACAACCAGGGCAGTTGTTCTTTTAACAGTTGTTCTTTTCAGCAGAACATGCCGGTTCTGAGGCATGCCCTGAGTGAAAATACTAGGCTTTATTATTCAAAAAATTCGGCTAATGCTAAGTTGGAAAGTAAAGCATCAAAAACCTTGGCCTTGAAATGGTTCCAAGATTGGAAAAAATTTTAAAAAATACAACCGGGTAAAAGCTATGCACAAGCACTTATTGTGGGCAGAGAATCGAACCTACGACCAGTGGATGAAAAAATAAAACAGCATAATGCTGCATCAAAGCAAGTACCAAAAACCGTGAAATTTGCTAGGCATAACAACTATAACAAGTGCACTCAGAGAGAGCAAAACGCTCGACTCAATGTGACCAGTCTCACAAGTGTTATAAAGTATAACACACATCCAGGCTTATTGGTATCCAGAATATTAACTAGATTTTCCTAAAATGTAATCACTCCTTCCCATGGCTAGCCCCTTCCTACTTAAAATTTAACATCAAAATTTATTCATTACTTTTGAAGAAATATCAAGTAGAAAGCTAAAATCATTAAAATACATTGAAATGGGACCTATAAAAATTCATGATTTTTTGTATCCAAAATATGATCCAGGTCTTTCCCAAAAATTAGTAACTTCTTCCTTTGACCAGGTCCTACCCACAAAATTTTTATAAAGATCTGTTCATTAGTTCTGGAGTAATCTGAACACCAAAAACAGACAGACAAATAGACAGAAAAGCACACAAAAACATAAACTCCTGGTAGAGGTAAAAATACTGGTTAAAAGCCACTTCTTGGTGAAAATTACTCAGGGTAAATTTTTTGTGATGGACTGTCAAGAAATTGAAACAAACAAACAAACAAACAAAAAAACAGAAATAAATAAACATGGTGAATACACCACCTCCCTCTCAATTATCTTTATGTCAATTTCAAGACATAAATTTAATGAGAAGAAATATTATTACTTAAAGACAGCAAATATCACAAGCTAGGGTTTGTGACCTCACAATGACAATTGCATTGTGACATCATTAAGTAATGACATCATCAGAAACAAAATATTGATTTTTTACGTATGTGATGAAGAGTAGACATCTCATCTTGGTTAAGTGTTTTTTGGACACCAAAAATTTAAATGTGTTTAATTTTTTCTTTTCTTTCTAGCAAAACCTTTAAGAAATTCTTTAAAAAGCCTAAAAAAAGAAATACTTAAAAAAGAAAAACTGAAAAAAAAATAGTGAATGGTATTGAACCCCAAACATAGGATTACAAGTTCTTCACATTACACTCACAGCTACAGAGGAATTTTTTTTGCACAAAAATTCATGAGGAAGAAATCCTGTCATGATATTGATTTTTCACATGTGTGACCAAGCATAGCAACACACACATACACACATTAATAAAGCATTGGGGGAAGCAAAGCTGATTATGTGTGGATTATTGATTGATTGGAGAAGCAGATTTCACTGTAAAAGCCCAATTAAAAATAAGAAAAAGTCTCTCCTGGCTTTAATTTTCAAACAAATTACACCAAATTTGGAAGAATGCATCTGTACCCCATGAAATACCTGCCCACCAAATTTCAGCTTGATTGGTATTATAGTTTTTGAGTTATAAGGGCGAAACGGTGCACAGACAGGCAGACGGACAGACAGACAGACAGACAGAAACAAACTGATTACAATAACCCTCTCCTATCGTCGAGCGTTAACAAGAATAAGCCTACAGTTTCAAGTCAAGTGCATTTACTCACAAGGTCACAGGGCCGTCGCAGTGTGGCTGGGGGTCCCAGGTCATCAACGACTCTGGTTCAAGTTGAGACAAGGAACAGATTTCAAGTATTTCAAGATACTTTAGATCATGAACCTTGTCAGAATCTAGGGGGTCACAGTCCTCGAGTTACAAGTAAACAAGTTAAGAATCATAACAAAGATAAGGTGGCCTCAATCACAAAAAATGTCAAACAAGACGTGCCAAACCCATACATTACAAATCAATTGCAGCTTAGTTCCTTACAACAAACTCAGAGCATGAAAATTCACAGTCACAATGTTCAAAACCTCCAAAAAGATGATGATGTGGTAGATAGAGATAGTCACATGACAGATTACCACTTGGTTATAAATGGAAACTGTGAACCATATAATAACGCCATTTCACAAACTAGCCCCAAAAATATTAAAAATACTTTTGGGATAGCAACTGAATCAGGAATGTGTCTTGGAAATGAAAAATGCATTGCACAGACTGGTGGGTACTTTGGTTTTGATCCTGAAACGTCTCTTAAGCTCTACCAAGGTTTCCCTGTACATTGGGAAGACATTCCCACTACACTTGAGGCACACAAATTAATTCGAAGTAGTGGTACACACAACTACCTTAAATGCAGAATACCTGTCAATTCGCATCTAAAAATTGATAAATGGGCCTATTATCTCAAGGATTATTGGGATCAGCAAATTGTAGATCTTCTACATTATGGATTCCCTTTGGATTTTTGTAGAAATAGTCCACTCACATCTACTTATGACAATCACACGTCCGCAATCACAGATATTCAACATGTTAGGCAGTATGTGAAGGAAGAGCTTCAGCATGAGGCAATTATTGGTCCTTTTGACACAGTACCTTGTACCTTGCACTTGTCTCCACTAATGACAAGGGCCAAACAGGATTCTGACAAAAAACGTACAATTATGGACTTAAGTTGGCCACCTGGCCAGTCGGTTAATGCTGGTGTCAGTAAAGATATTTATCTTGACACCATTTATTCCTTGCATTACCCTTCCATAGACAATATTACAGAAGAATTGGTCAAATTAGGGCCTGCTGCACAACTTTATAAGGTAGATATTAGCCGTGCCTTCAGGCATCTTAGAGTAGATCCAGCAGATATTGACTTATTAGGTTTTAAAGTTGATGGGCGTCATTTTATTGACGTATCGACACCGTTCGGGTTTCGGCACGGGTCGCTGTATGACGTCACATGGTCATAAGGGTCTATTTAATTATGTTGATGACCTCATATATACTGGCCTTCCCTCTGAAATTCACAATTTGTACCAGTTTCTCTTAAATTTATTGCAACAACTTGGACTGGATATTAGTTTCAATAAACTAGTATCGCCTGCCACGTCCGTTATCTGCCTAGGTATATTAGTAGATTCAGTTAACAGGACTATATCTATACCTGATCAGAAACTACAAGAAATTAAGAATACCTGCCACAAATGGGCTTCTAAAACTTACTGTAGCAAAACTGATTTGCAGTCACTACTTGGACTGCTGTTGTACATAACCAAATGTGTTAAACCTGCTCGATTTTTTTAAAATCAAATGCTACAGTTGCTTCGCGACAACTATGAGGTCAAGAAAATTCTATTAAACAAGGATTTTTTTTCAGATCTTACCTGGTTTAATGTATTCCTCTCACAATACAATGGGGTTACGTACTATCATCATACTCACTGCCATTCACAAATGCATTTAGATGCCTCTCTCACAGGATTAGGTGCTGTTTTCCAAAATATGGTTTACAGTCTTCCCTTGCCTAGAGGTTATATGGACTATAGCATAGTCCATCTTGAAATACTCAACATAGTGGTTGCATGTAAAGTGTGGGCTAGTTATTGGGCTAATAAAAAAATTCACATTTGGTGTGATAATCAGGCAGTGGTTGAGGTTTTAACCACTGGAAAATGTAGAGATAACACTTTCTGCTATTCATAACTTTCAGATAAAAGTCGAACATATAGCTGGTCAAAAGAATGTAACAGCTGATCTTTTGTCCAGATGGACTAACTCGTCCTTAGATAACAATAGATTGAACAATTTGGTTCCGGGATACGTATGGATTCCCACTCATTTAGACCTCACATTGTTAAACTATGAAATATGATTCCCATATGTGTATTTGTTTTTCAGTAGAATTTCCACCTCAGGCAGCCCAGTTGGCCACCTTGGCTTCCAATAGGTTGCTAGATGGCTTTAGGCCTGCGACGAAGCGACAGTATGCCAGGATGTGGCTTGATTTCCAAGCTTTCAGGGTGGCCACTGGGCTGCTCCAACAACAGGTAGATGTTTTCATGCTTTTGTCGTTCATGGAATATCTCTTCCAAAATTCTCAGTCCCATCAAAACATAGCCAACTACATGTTGGCCCTGAGGGCCTATCACATCTTTCATGGCCTGAATACCAGTCCTTTTAAGGACGAACGTTTGGCTATGTACTTAAAATCTCTTAGAATTCAAGCTCCTTTAACTCCTTGTAGGCATTCACTCCTAGATGTGCAACTTCTTGCAACAATCATTCGCACATGTGATTCTTTCAAGTTCCCACTTATATTTAGACCATTATATTTGCTTTGTTTCTTTTCTTTTTTAAGATTATCAAATATCCTTCCACATTTGGTACCAACTTTTGACCACACAAGACAGTTGGCCAGAGCTGATTACATAACCACTACAAATGGAGCCATTCTATTGATAAAATGGTCAAAAACTATTCAGAACAGGAAAGACATAGTTACCATTCCTCTTCCCTTGTTAGGGGATACGCCTCTATACCCCATTGCGGCTCTTGACGGTATGATACGGTTGTATCCGGTGTCTGACAATGATCCCTTATTTGTCATCCCCAGGGCACATACCTTGGTTCCTCTCATGGATTCCGTGGCAAGAAAACATCTTAAAGACATTTCATCTCACTTAGGTCTTCCAAAATCACTTACAATCCACGATTTCTGTCGTGCTGGTGCCTCCTGGGCATTCCAGAATGGTGTGCCCCTGGAACATATTATGAAACACGGCACATGGCGTTCTGATGCCATTTGGGTGTACTTGTCTTCTTCCCCTACCTTGGAATCTCCTGTTTCTAGAGCTTTCAAGGTTGCTTTACATGCCTAGTTTCATACTTGGTGCTTCGGTGTCATCATGCATGGAATAGCATTTTTAATGTAAAAGTTCTGACTTATCACCTTTGACATACATGTTACATGACGTATGACCTTTATTAGTTCTTTCAAGGTCGTACATAGTACTTCTTAACATTCAATTATGTTCAAGTTAATTTGCATATTAGGGTCTACATAACCCTTCACCTTATTGTATCTATTAATTGAATGTTCAGAATTTACATTGTCCACTTATGTGGCCTTTGACCTATGACCTTTAACATTCAAGGGTCATGTATAGTTTTCTTGTGTAAAATTAATACATACATTAACTGTTTCAAAACACACTGAATGAGTGAGATCTGACCACCTTCATATTCTAATAGTTATGGGGGTACTTGTAAGTTTTCATCTTTCTTTTGATCATCACCAGTGACCTTTGGTTCACTGTGACCTTTGACCTGCCTTCTTGAAATCTGGATTGGACATCATACTTATTGGGTAATGTTTTGGACCTTTGACCTTGGCAGGTCAAGTTTCTAATCACAAAAGCATATACTACATAATTAAACTGGTTGTCAGGTCTCGCTCTGTAGGAGGCAATAGTTCTTAAAAATAAAATAAAAATAATTGTAACATATTGTGCCAGAAAAAATGTCAGTAGATGAATATATTTATAAACCCATTCTTGGTGTTTTTCTTTTGACCCCCAGGGTGCTGAATGACTTTTTTCCCAGATGACTGATATTTTATTCAGACTGACTCTGTTCACAGATAATTCCATAAACTTTTGGGTATTTATTTGCAAATAATATATCTTTTTAAAATATCTGGGAACTAAAAGATTTACTTCAGTAGGAAATTTCTTCCAAAATATTTCTGTTTGCATGAAAACGAAAAAGAATACGCAATTATATATTTGACCTTTGACATTGGGGCACTTGGGTTTACTTATTTTATTTTTGTGTTTTTTTATTGGAAATTGGCTGAATATTACTTAAAATTGTGTTTGGATTTTGTTGAAATTGTGTTGGCATTTGGTTGCAAATGGGTTGAAAAGTGGTTTAACATTTTCGCGACACTATCGAAATAAAAGTTCTTGGAATAATTGGGTAGTCCTAAAAAGGACTGATAGATGTCAGCTAATAGTCTTGCCAGTCTTCTTAAATCCTTTCCTCCTGCCCAGCCAATAACCCAAGGTTATTCAAGTAATCTTTCAGTAGGTTTTGTTGTTTTGCCTCCCTCGATGGGTTTCTGTAATTCTCATTGGGTTCATTGGCCCCCTGATCAGCCTGTGGAGGTTGTATGTCGTCTTCTGGGGTGGGTGGCCTGTCTGCTCCACCCTGATGTCTTCTCAGCATATTATGCAATACCACACATGTTAACACAATGTCCCCCATGACATCTGGCCTTTGCTCCATGGTGGTCAGTAGTACCCTGAATCTGCTCACTAATATCCCCAAAGCATTTTCGATCACCTCCTACCCCTGGAAATTCTGTAGTTGGTTATTCTCTCTTCCCTGGTCAGTTGTCTTATGCTGCTGGGCTTGACCATCCAAAGCATGAGGGCAAAGGCATCGTTACCCAACAGGAAGCAGTGTAGATATGGCCCTCCAGGTCCAAATGGTTCTGTTGGTGGAAGCCCCAAGGTGCCATTGTCACTTTTCACCTCAGCTTGCTATGGTTGAATATCTGTGTATCAGATGAAGAACCACATGACCCCACATCCACTCACAGGAATTTGTACTCTGCATTGGCCAGGGCTAGCAGTACCAGAGAGAAGTAACCCTTGTAGTTGTAATATTCACTTCACTGACTTCCTGGGCTTCTTCATAGCAAGGTATTTGCCATCTAATGCACTGACAGCATGTGGGACATTTGATCTGTTTCTGAATTTCTCCTCCACCCTTCTCCAGTATCCATGAGCTGTTGGGCATGTCAAATATTCCTCCTAAAATTCTTCAAGAATAGTTTTGCGTACCTTGAGAACGAATATGCAAATGGTAGTTCTGCCAACACTCCAGTGGTATTGTAATGAAGTGTAGGTTTCTTCTGTGGACAGGTGCCTAAGGGTAACTGCAAGTTTCAATCCAACTTCTAGTGGCTTCCTAAAATTTGTGTGTGACTTCTTGAGGCACTTGTAAATTCTTTCTTCAATGAGGTCAAGAAAGCACATGGCATTCTGATGAAATTCTGGTACCTGGTATGTCAGTTGTTATTAGCACGTCCAACAGTGTTCTGGGGCATCCTCTCTCCTCACTTTGAAGCATCCATAGGTTCTGTGGCTTCCTCCTTCTTCGAAGTGCGGGCTGGAGCTGTGGTTGTGGTGCTGGCTGGGCAGGTGCTGGGTTCGGTTGTCTTCTTTGTCTAGAAATAAGGATAAAAAATAACAAATTTAACTCAAAAAAACTAAAAGGACCCTAAACTTGTCAAAACGTTCTTCTTGTTTATATAGTGTGATATGGATCCTGATTCCGGATCCCGACACCATAAATCAATTAGTCCTTTCTTGGTAGGTTGGGAACATTGTCCTGGCTTGTCTGTATTTATGGCTTGTCTGTTTGCAATCCAGCTTGTGTTAGGGGTTTAGGGCTTGTCCTACCAGTTTCTTGACTGTCCATGCATGAAACGTCCCCAGCCTTGGGGCTTGTACTTGCAGGCACCTTGGTGCATGCGGGTTCATTCCTGTGGGGGACCTTAAAATCGGGGTTCTGAAGCTTAGCATGCAGACCATGCCTTTTGTAAACTGTAATCTCATTGGTTGCTGCCAATTCGAGGCTATAACCTTCCCTTCACTCTTCCATTTGCATTCAAGACTTGGAAGGGGAACATCTAGAAATCAAATTTTATTTTATCAACTCCATCTTGCACACGTTTTACAATTTTATTTTACTTTACATCTTAGTCAGCACTGTCACAGTATGGAGAGGAAAAAATATAATTTGCATTCGGGAAAGAGTGATGGTGTACAAACACTTATTCAACTGCAATTATTGGAAAATAAATTCTTCGGATAGTGATCTGGACTGCAGTGATCTAGTAAACTCGTCGGATAGTGATGATGCGGGTGCTCAACCACGTTCGTTTGACAGACTCATGAGTGAAGGTCCAAGCACTTCTGTTAAATAACCAATGACTTCTGATACCCAAGCCCTTATTAACCAAACCATTTTGCAGCAAATGACTGCCATTGGTGAACAGTTAAATAAAATTGAGCAGAAGTCGATAAAAAGATGTCAGGGCCTCATAAATCCAAAAGCAGAACTGCTGGGAACAAACACACTAAAGTCCTGAAACAACCAGGCAGTACACAGACAAGTAATCACTCTGTAAGAACGCATACACAAGTTGCAAATACAGATACAGTACCCAGTACTGCTTTGTTACCCACACTTGACCATTTGAAAGCAAATGATAGTATTCAGAATGCGGTAGCGGAGAGATTATCAGAATTTCAACACCTAAATTCGACAGGTATGTCCCAGAAATTCAAGTCACAACGAGGGGGTGTTGAGGTCTTTGTAAAACAGAAAGCTAGATAGCCACATGAGTATGTTTTGGTTGGCAGTAATAAAGAACACGTTACATACGACCAGCTTACTATGGACCAGTGGATGGCTGTTTTTTGCAGAGCTATGAGGGAGGGAAATGATCAAAATTCTAGAACTGCAATGTTAGATTAATTTCATTGTTGGACGATTCAAATGATTTTTCCAAGAATTCTGCAAAGGTCAGCCATGCAGTGCTGCTGTGTCGCATGGAACAGGGAGAAATTAGAGATTGACAATAACAACCGTTCCAGTTCCGGTGTGTCAGTACTATAATGCAGGAAGTTGCAGCCAACAAAACTCACATGACACCAAGGGTGTCATGTACCGACACGTGTGTTTTAGCAAAAGTGGGAAGAATTTCCAACATACTGAAGCCAATTGCAGAAATAAAGCAAAGACAAAAAACGAGTAAGCTTGGGTGTAGGTGCTCCATCAGCCTGTAAAAGATCTTAAAGGTACAAATAATGAATTATTGCCCAACAAAAACACTGCACTGTCATGCTTTTGTGTTTTCAGAACTTTTAATCTCAGGCGATGTGATAGAATGTACGCCCAAGTTCTCTCAGAAAATTCAAACCCACAAACTACCTTGCCATTGCAAAACAACCTGAGTACTCACATTGTCGTGATTCGAAAGAATGCAAATGCACGTCCTGTTACCCCTCCATGGTTGGTATGTCAACTCCTAGCAACGTTCTACCTGGCATCTAAGATTGTGAGCACGGTTTCTCACAAAATGCACTTACTAAACCTTCAAAACAGGATACTCTGCCCACATTGCAGAATAGGTTTGAAGTTTTGCAGCATATTCCTGATAATTCTATACATTTTAACCCTCTGCATTGTAACCCTCTTGATGCCAGGGAAACCGGGCCAAGCAATTCACAAAAAAAGGTTATACACACAAATCAAAAGACACAGGTTCGGGAAATACCCAAAATGACCAAAAATCAAATAAATGTCACACAAATCTCTAGAGATGCTGGTAAGGTTGTCCCTTGTGATAGTGAATGTAATGGTCATCTCATTGGTCACTCTCATGCACAGTTAAACAAAAGTTTAGACAATAAGATTGAAGCACATAACATACCATTCGTACACGGCACCTCAGATTCTATAAGCTCTGTACAAATGCAGGCTGCAACTGTAGATGATCATGTCAAAGTAGAGGTAGTTCCACTGTATATATGGGCTAATAAACATGCTTGTAAAGATTATTCAGCTTGCATACAACAAAATTATATCAGGGACCTGAAATTATATGGGAAAGAACCCCTTCCATTTTACAGGCACACAAATTAATTAGGCATAGTGGGGTGCCATATTTGTTAAATTGCAGGATCCCGGTTCAAACCTAGCTTTGTCCTGATAGGTGGAGACACTACCGTACTAATTATTGGGACAAACAGCTACCTGATCTCATACAATATGGGTTTCCTTTAGATTTTGATAGGAAATTTCCTTTGTCTTCATCAAAAAACTAACCATACCTCAGCTGTAGAACATGAAACCCATGTAGATGCGTATATCAAAGAGGAACTTGAACATGGGGCCCTCTATGGTCTATTCCAGGACCTATAATTCCAAATACATGGCATAGTGGGGTGCCATATTTGTTAAATTGCAGGATCCCGGTTCAAACCTAGCTTTGTCCTGATAGGTGGAGACACTACCGTACTAATTATTGGGACAAACAGCTACCTGATCTCATACAATATGGGTTTCCTTTAGATTTTGATAGGAAATTTCCTTTGTCTTCATCAAAAAACTAACCATACCTCAGCTGTAGAACATGAAACCCATGTAGATGCGTATATCAAAGAGGAACTTGAACATGGGGCCCTCTATGGTCTATTCCAGGACCTATAATTCCAAATACATGTGTCCCCTTTAATGACTAGGGAAAAGCAAAACTCTGCTAGCCGTCGTACAATAATGGACCTAAGTTGGCCCAAGGGATTTTCTGTAAATGATGCTATACATAAATGTAAATATTTGGATTCTTATTTTACATTGCAATATCCTTCTATTGATCATATTATTGAGAAAATCATAATAATAGGTCCTTGGGCATTGCTGTACAAGGTGGATATAAGCAGGGCTTTCAGACACATTCACATTGATCCGGGCGACATAGATCTGCTAGGCTTGCACCACAAACATACATATCTGGATGGACCTATGCCATTCAGATATTGTCTCAGATTCGGAATTTTTGAGAGATGTAGCAATGCTATTTGATATATCATGAAACAACATGGTTATACAAATCTCATGAATTGATTTGCCATCAAAAATACACCAGGCTTATCAGTTTCTGTTATCTCTCCTGCAAGATTTAGGGTTGCAGGTAAGTCAAAGCAAACTCATCGCTGCACATACTGAGATGACTTGCCTTGGTATAGTAGTAAATACCATTCACAGAACAATCTCCATTCCACCAAAGAAATTACAAGAAATTCATAATATATGCACACAATGGACTTCTAAGGCCACTTGCACTAAAAAGCAATTGCAATCTTTGCTAGGTTCTGTACTGTACATTACTAAGTGCATTAAACCTGCCAGATTTTTTTTAAACAGAATGTTACAGGTTCTCAGGGAGTCCCTTAATAGCATTACTATTGTTTATAACATCACTGTCAAGAGCAGCAGTACTAGTCACAATTTCACCATTGTTGATCATGTCCTGATTGACTAAAACAGCTTCATTGTCTCCTAGGTCGCTAGTCTGTATTCCTGGTTGTCCTGGGGCAGTGGACGTGCTTCCGTTCTGTTGAGCCATCGGTTAGAAACAGTTTATTTATAAATATTATCCAGTTTCATTGTCTAGCACTTTGGCATCTCACCATGTCCAAATGTTAGTTTTTGGGGGAAGTTTGAGGTGGACTCCAGCAGTGCCTTGGGGCAGCTGTGGATTACCAGATCTCCACCATGTCCACTTCTGTCTGTACTCGCTTGGCAGCAATTATTGAGAGGTCTAGGATCGACAGAGAGACAGAAGCGAAACATTTGATAACTCTTTCACAATTTATTCTAGTTCAATAAACACCCCAATCATGGTTCAACACATTCTCACGAGTGAGAGAGCAACCTAAGCTCTCCCCCTCTGCATACTATTTCATGTTCTTTCACTTGTTATTGTCCTGATCTCCCTCTCTCGGCTCAAGGCTGAAGTTCTTATACTAGTTACTGTACACTAACACATATTCTCTGTCACCGATTACTGGGTTTATTTCTTAGAGGTTTAACTCACAGAAGCAGGGATTGGCTGAGGCTATTATTAGAGGCTGTGTACTATGTGACTATTGATTTCTACTGTTAAGTCCAAAGAGAGTTAATTTACTGAGGCACGTTGCCTGTGTTTTATGGAATTTAAAGATTATTAATAATTAAACAGTTTCATCTAAATTCTTCACCATTACATGCTTCCTATATTAAATTGTCACAACAATTCCACTCTGACCTCAAATGGTTTAACGTATTTCTCAAGAAAAATATAATGGGGTCACTTTCTTTGACAATAAGCCAGTTGATTTTCAAGTGTACCTGGATGCCTCACTGTCGGGACTGGGGGCGTATTTGGCCCATTGGTTTATGTCCTTCCTCTAGGTACTGAATTTTAACATCTACATATTACACCATTAGAAATGTTAAATGTAGTTATTGCTCTTAAAGTCTGGTCCAAACTGTGGGCAGATAAGAACGTAACGATTTTTCTGATAATCCGGCTGTTGTTGAAGTATTGAAATCTGGCAAAACAAAAGATCCATTCTTGGGAACTTGTGCCAGAAATATTTGGCTTATAACTTCCATCTTTAATATAGAAATCATTGTTGCCCATGTCCCTGGAAAAATAATCATATAGCTGATTTGCTATCCAGGTGGGTTATGACCTCTGACCCTGAACAAAAGCTTAGACAATATTTGCCAATTTTATATGGATCAACACACACATTGATTTGACTCAGCTCAATCTTATATATAATGATATATGATTTCTATTTTCAGATTTGCCATGCCTGGCAGCCCAGCTTTCCACCTCAGCTTGTGTTAGACTGGCTTCTGCCTTAAGACCAGCCACTAGAAGGGCCCATGAGCGAATGTTTTCCTAGCATTCTTGGTGGCAGCTGGGCTGCCCACCTGTCAAGTAAATTACTATTGTTTATCAATATTCATGGAGTATTTGCATCAAAATCAATTTTCTCCAGCTAATATACAGAACCACATGGTATTAGGGCTCAATTCATAAATCATTAAAAATCAACAGGCCACTGCAGCCTATACTTACATAGATATTCCACTTTTATCATCCTTGTTTTCATCAACTGAGGTTTTCCCAGATCCACTAGTATATAGATCTCTGCTCCTAGTGGCCTATTTCTCCTTCCTCAGGCTATCAAATCTTTTACCCCATACAATTGGCTCCTTTGATCCTACTAGACAATTAGCCAGAGGGGATATATTGTTCTCCAATGAACAGGCTACCCTGTTGATCAAATGGTCTAAAACCTTGCCAACCAGAAACGATATTAGGACCCTTCCCTTCCATGGTTGAAAAATTCACCACTTTTTCCAGTAACTTCCTTGCATGCACTCTTGCAAATTCAATCAGGATCCAGTAATCAACCAGTTTTTCAGATTTCCAGGTCTCATGGTCTTGTTCCCTTGACCAACTCTGTTGCTCGAAAATACCTCACAAGACTATCCTCCATTTTGGATCTTACACCAAAACTGACATTTCATGATTTTAGGCGGTCTTGGGCCTTTCAACATGGGGTCCCTCTCCAGCAAATTATGTACCATGGCACCTGGAACTCCGATGCTATATGGTCTTACATTCAAAATGTTCCTACTACCTCCTCTTCTGTTTCTCATACCTTCCAACAGCACCTACTTCTCTAGTTTGACTGTTTGGTGGATTTTTGACATCATATTACCACATACTCTATTGGTTTCACCTTTTTAATTTGACCTTTCCAGCTCCCATCTTGACCTTGGCCTACAGGGTCGTATGGCTTAACATCCAGGGTCACTGGTCGGTTATTCCCCTCACCCGCTTAGTATTATGTATCTATATTACTATTGACTTTGATGTAATTATTTTAAATATGAAGTTGGGTGGGGGGGGGGGTCTTTGACTTCAGTCACTTTGAGCAGTGACCTTGGTTTGTGTGACTGATTAAGGTCATATCCATGATCTATTCTATATTCTATCAGATTATCATTATAATGGTGTCAGCTTAGGTCGCTTGAGTGACCTTGGTCCTGTAATTTGTCAAGGTTAGATTTACACATCAACTTGTAAAGTATTATAGTAACCTCTTAGTAATGATCTGTGCTATGATACTTTGTATGATTAATTCTAGATGTAAATGTTTATTTTACAAGAATTTTAGTAGAATTAAAATTATATTTATCCAAATTTTCTAGTATTATTTTCTGTCTTGTCCCCTGGGGGAATGTGTGGATACTGATTACGTCATGTTGGGAAGACTATCGTCTTGTTGGGGAATTTTTAACTGATTGTGGTTTGATGCGCATTTTTTCTACATTTCTATGACTTTCACAACCGACCATAGAGTCGTAGGGTCAGTTGTAGAGTTGACTCCATTGGAAAACTCACATAAATACAAGAATTATGTAAGCTTATCTTATTGAGTTTGGAGACAGTCTTCCTCACTGGCTTCTGCATACGTTGCAACTTGGTTGAAACCAGAGAGACTCCTAAACAAGGAATTACAATAGTCAAGCTGACTGGCTATAAGAGCATTTGAAGCCATAACAGCTGCATCTTGTGTGAGACACCATCTAAGACTCCTGACAGCCCAAAACAATCTTTCAAAACAATCTGAACATGTCTTGAGATGTCCGAGTCCAATTGTAAAGTAGACACAGGGGACAAAGGTTATATATAACTTTTCATTAATTTTCCCCTTGTATATTTAATCAAAAACATATTATCTCTATCTTGTCTAGACAAAGATTCAACTTAACTAAAAACCATTTTACATCTTCCAACCATATACATAATCTATCAAAGGCATAACACCCATTTTAAGGGTGCGACATGTATGAACTTACGTGCCATCAGCCTAAAGAAGATGTAGCATTTTGTGATAACAATAACCCAGAACAATCTTGAGGAGCATCATGAAGTAGCATCAAAAGATCTCAATGTTGATCCAATCTTTATGTGCTAAAAGCAATCACTTAGGTAGGGTTTGAAAACAGTGCTAAAAACGAAACCAGAATAAGTTTGGAGTGGTAAGTTTAAGTGGTGCTCTTTGCGAAAAAAAAATTGTACTTTATGTTATTGATAATAGTGCAGTTTCTATAGAGTGACTGACTTTATGTAGAGATTGATTCTCATTGTCCAGCCCACTTTCACTTATCCTTTGTTAGGGGGACATCCTTAATTTATGGAACAATGATAAGCTTTTAAAATTTGTCTAGGGCATAGCCCTTACCCAAAAAAAAAAACAATTTAACATATTTCTTATCTGTGGAACTTGAAAGTCTGGGTTTGGGTAAATATTATAAATTACTACTTCATTTTAAAATCTTAGGCTCTAGTGTACTAAAATGTAGATAAAATTCTCCAATGTCTTCATTGTTTTGTCATTTTTCATAATCTGACCTGTTAGACTTATGGCCTTTCCTCCGGTAACTGTTGATAATACGGCTGCTGAGGAGCCTACTGTGGCAGTTTCTGGACTATTTTAATTTCAAAAATTGATACTAGGGTCTATCATTAACCTTCCCCTGTTTATCGTCCATGATCACTCAGGGCTTTTCACACGTCATTAGGATGCCTTTTATCCTTCACTCTCTCACATTTGAATGTTGAAGCCAAGGTGAATGCATCAAAAAAGTTTATTCCCACCACCCCTTTTCCTCCTTTAGTACAGAAGCACACCCCTACTCAAGGTATCTCTACTGTTAAGGGAGTAAGTAGGGATCGCTTGGCTCTGACATCTAGTTATTCATACCTGTTTTGATCACACAGATACTTTATCTGAATGACCAGATTATTTTATCATCCTTTGCTTTTGTCTCATCACAGGGAGGTCTCCTTTTGGATTGAAGTAGCACATTGTTATTTCTAAGACTATTTTGTGTTTCTAATGAACTTTTCAGTATATTTCTCTGTTTGAATATCTGATTTTCAAACAATTTCAGCCACACAGCCATAGACATTTTAAGGTACTTATGAATGTTCACGCTGACCTTTATGGTTCATTAGTATATCGTGCTTGTTTATGTATGGGTAAATATTTTAAAATTACTACTGCATTTTAAAATCTGAGGCTCTAGTGTACTAACATGTAAATGAAATTCTCCAATGTCTTCATTGGTATGTCTTTTTTTCATGCTCTGACCTTTTGACCTCTGACTGTCTTATAATCTTTCTTCCAATTCTAATTCCAATTCAACTTTTATAGCGCTTAATCTCTGCCGAAGTGACAGACTCTAAGGCGCAACATCATAAGCATAGTTACAAAAATCATTGTCCTTATCCATAGCTATGGTCGACATCACGGAGAACGCCATATAAGGTGGAAAATACTAAGGAGGATAAGCTTGGCAGAATAGGTATGCCTTAAGTTTTTTTCTGAAGGAAGCAATAGAAGTGGAAGATCGTACATCATCAGGGAGTTCATTCCATATTTTGGGAGCATCATATGCAAAGCTTAGACCAAACTGCTTTGTGGATTTGTAAATAGATGGTTGGTATTGAGGAACATGTAGAATTATACCATCAGATTGACTCAACCGAGTATTATAGGCACATTGTCTAACTTTGAGAAATGGGCTGAAATATTTTGGACAGTTAGTATGTAGGTATTTATATACCAACAAAGCAGTCTTGAAGATGCAACGGTGCCTTATGGGTAGCCAATGAAGGGCTTTTCTTAGTGGAGTGGTGTGAGAAAGACATGTGGTTCTGCAAACAATTCTGGCCAGACTGTTTTGAATGCATTGTAGCTTGCGTAGGTTAGCAACAGATAGACCCCTAAACAAGGAGTTACAGTAGTCAAGCCTACTGCCCACAAGTGCGTTTGCAGCCGTAAGAGCAGCATCTCGAGTCAAGTACTGTCGAATTTGTCTAAGATCCCTCATCTGAATGAAACATAGTTTACATACATTTTTAACATGTTTGGTGAAGGAAAAGTCTGAGTCAAACTAGACACCCAAATTCTTAACGGCATCTGAAGGTATCAGTGATTCACCCAATATATTTACTGGAAAGAATGGGTTTAACTTTTCTTGTGAGACTTGGCGCCAAATATAATTAAGTCGGTCTTATCAGCATTCAGCTTTAGTTTATTTGCACACAGCCATAGTTTGACATCTTCAAGGCACTTTCCTATCCGATCGAAGGCAATTTTTGCATTTTTGCTCAAAGGTGTGGTATACAACGAAAAAAGAAAGTAACTAACTGTAACATATTTTTATTCATGTTTCACCAGAAACGTAGGCCCGGGATCCAACAAATAACATTTCTTTGGCGATTTAATACTAGCTTTCCAAATTTCATTTTCAAACCTTGCACAATTTAATTAAAATTAAGTTGTGCAATAGGAAGAGCAAAGTCAGAAGAGCCTTTATTGGGAAATGTGTCATATATCTAGAATTCTTATCAGAAAAAAAGTCAAAAAGGACTCTGGGAATTTACTGCTGAGAATGTGTGGTAAGTGACATTATTCAGCTTCAATATACGACAAAATGTCCACTCTTTGAGTTATAAATGATACTAAACTTACAACAATAACAAAAGGTAGTGGGTATGTTCAATAGTCCCTTTTCTTATTCATACATTTTACGCAATGCATGAAATTCTTCTCAATAAATACCTACTTTTCAACTTGTAAGACTATTTCACCCTCAAGTCATTAATCCTCGGGTGATTTTATTATATGCCATAATTAAAGGCCCACACATGCCAATGAGACAATGCCATCTGCTAATAAAGTTTGAAATTATGAGATATACAGTTTCTTGCCAGTTTCAGAAAAAGGTTAAAATTGTATCTTTAAAAAGGCAATCCCAACTTAGCATACAATCAATCCGGCATCTCCATGGTACTGGACTTGGCAACCACTGTGGACAGATGATTTTTTGAATTGTATTTTAGTGTTGAGCCTTAGAGTATGCCTTGCAGATATTAAGCGCCATAAAAGCACAAAATAGAATAGAATTCTTTGTTTCTTTACTGTATCTATATGAGCAGATATGAAATAACTTTTTTATATTTTGGAAAATCTAAATTTGGAAATAACCATTTGGATCTTTTCCAGATAAAATTGGTTAACTAACAGTATTCTAAAGTTTGATGATGGATGAATTGTATTGGATTGTTTTTGTGCATACAAATCTTAAACGAGAGATTAGCTTAATTAGAAATTAGATTGATTAGACAAACTTCAGTTTACAACAATATTTAATATGCTCATGTTGCAAAGGTGATTGTCTGCAGGCACTACACTTTACTTTTCAATGCAAGCTTTGGCAGATAGCTTCTTTCCAGTCACCTTCTTGCATGAACATTGTGATGCATATGTAAAAGAGAACGTGACACCAATAGAAATAGGCATATTTTTTGCACAGAATTTAGTCCTTGCACATGGATCTTCTGGAATGGTCTGCAAAATATATGAGAAACCTTTTGTTAATGTTAGGTATATCTAACTATGTTTCTGTAGTAGATATTAATTTACTTTCAATAAATATAACCCACATGAATGTGTACATTATAGAGGGCACCTGTGATTGAATGTATCTGTAGCCATATCAGCAATTGTTACCCTTTCAAAGCTGTTCATTTTTATAATAGTATATTTGTCTAAGTATGTATACTACGCTATGTATACGTTTTGACAATTTTCAGTAAGACAGTGTGGTTTTCAGAGTCACATTTCTAAAGACAAATGCCTCAAACAAATATGTTATAAACATCATTAAAAAGGCCCTTCCGACTGAACTTATGTTCCATTTTGTTGCATTGAAATCCATACAGATAAACCTAAAGCTCAAAGATGAAGTTTTTATAGTCACCCAGTGCAGATTTCTATGCATTCGCAAGTAAGATAAATAATGAAACAATTTACTTTTTCACACAAAGTGATGGAAAACAAATGTAAAATAACAGAAACAATAAAATCTCATCCTACTGATACTCACAAAAGGTATGAGTTCTCCTGTTTGTTTGCTATGGCCCTCCCATTTATAAAATTGTCTACCCATGTACAATGAATAGATACTTTTAAGCATCCCGGTTTAATTTGATTTTAAGTGTACATTTACTTTTTATTTATTTATTTTAGTATATATTTCTGATATGTAATCTTGTTTGGTCAGATTGATTTCATTTGAGACAATTGCTAGGCAAAGCTTTGAAATACTTTTACAGCTTCGAGTGACATTCAATGGATAATTTTATAACTCCTGATATGGGTTGTAAAATGGCTGGAAATTTAAGATTTGCCTAATGACATTACTTTTTTTTAAAATTGTGATTCTTTTTATAATTATCCCTTACCATTTATTTCCTCTAATGCAGATTTGCCATAAATTTTAGATATTTTTCAAACTTTTTTGATGTGTCCATGTTATTGATATTTTAGGAGTGCATATGATGGAATAACTTTTGGGCTTGTGTGCTGATATGGCTAAGTGGCCTATGATTTCGGAATCGCTTGATAAAAATGGATGAGCATTGGTTCACAAAAATAACATTTGCAAAAGATCTCTGTAATATAAACAATACAAACTGGCCAGTTTCTGTGTTAAATATTGCTGAATGCTACAATCAGAGCAGGTCATAGTGAATGGTGATTTCCTGATCATATGCAGTATGATTGCTGTGAGAAAACCCAAAGCTCTTCAATTTGGGAAGTTGAGCAAAAAAACAACAAAGCTCCCTTCTTGCAAACATAAGATGAAGCAATCGATGATTAAATACTGAAATTGGCCATTTTTATGTAAACCCTCTTAAAAATAGGCTGTGCGCTTTGTGCAATACAGGTAACACTGAAGATGGACTTCATTTTATTTGTTATTATGAAATTGATCATGTTGAGCATCAGGCATTCTTACAGAATTGTGAAAAAAAAATCACAATATGGTCACTTCCGGTTTGTGTTACAAAAGTATTGCAGTGTTTATTGAAACTATTTGCAAAAAAAATATTGTTAAGTAAGGAATTCTACTGAAAATCTGTATACTCAAATGACTTAAACTGATATATAAGCCTATAAAAAGGGCTGGGTATAAACTATTGATGTGTATTTCTAATAAAGCTAGCATTGTTTTTGTTGTACATGTCACTATAACTAAATAAATCAAGAAATAAACTGTGTGTCACTCACAGCGGCTCCAGAAGCAAGGAATTTAGATTTTGTGCACACTGTCTCATTATTAAACGTATGACACTCCTCTTCATCTGGAGGAGCGGTGGTCGAGTAACCAGCCTTTTTGGCACACTTGTACTTGAAACACATTTGCAGCATCCTAAATTTAGGATTGGAAGGATCTCCTGAAAATGCAGACAAAATCTACCTTTTCAAGTCAAAATTTCCAAATGAGAGGAGTTATCATTTGTAATGGTATTTTGGCCTGATCTGGATCAAACAGAAATGTGTTTTCCATTATATTTCACAAAATCATGTTCTTGCCACATATTTACACTTTTATACAAAAACTTTGGCAATATATTACGGAGGAGTATGAAATTGATGTTTTACAATTTATTTTTCTTCATTTAGTACAGACAATGTGATTAAATGCATACATTCAAAATAAAAACAAATTCATGAAATGAAATAAAATTCCTCAGTTCATTGCTTTCTATAGGTACAGACAAACTCTATAAAAAATATCTTGACTCATAGGTTGATTTGAACATAAATCAGAAATAGTTTTGAAAATCTTAGTCCAATTTGCCATATTTTGTTAAACTTAGAATTTCTTTATTCTAATATTACATTTTGCAAATACATATTCATCATTGATAGGCTTGAACACTTTTAAATAACAAGGGAGTGAGGTGAAGTTGTCCCTTACTAGATGTAAATTATTACAGTATTCAAAATAATATATACATCAGAAAAGTTGTTCTACCTCAATCAGTTTAATCAAAAACTTAATGGCAACTAATTCATGCAGATCCAATGGCTAGATAATTTTAGAACAATCCTTGTCAGATGAATTGTATTTTATCAGCACCTAGCCTCTTACAGATTATACAAGCCATATCATCATGGAAAGCTGTGGGAGTGAAAGGTGGTATTGGATAATTGCAACCTAAAAGAAGGAGCTTTAAGTTCTTTTTATATTTGCTAAAAGCATTTTAATACAAGCAAACAATGTGTCAGCAGGAGTTGAATTCAAATCCATAGCAAACAGGAGTACAAACTTTGTGACTGATTTTCTAAATTGATATTATTTACTACAAATGTTTGCAATTTCGTTTGAAATGAAAATATACCCCCAAAAGTAAAAGGTTTGATTAATTATACAACCATCATTATACAGTACATTACATATATCTACGCCCTTAGTCACATCATTTAGTAGAATATCAGCTTACCTGAAATGTAAAAAGAAACATTAGACTTTCTTTGCCCTTTGAAAGTGTCACCATCAAACTTAATATCTGAAGAATTGATGATGAAGTAATCATCATCAAGTGTTACTTTTTTCATCCCGGGTCCACATTGTGCTGCACCTGTCAGATAAATCAAAATACACTTATTTAACCACAAGACAGAAGTGGCAGTAAATTGGTTACATAGCAAAGCCACAACTTTTTTGTTACTGTCGTATCTGCGCATGTTTGGTTTTGGCTTAATGATCTGTCTCTTATGGCACTCAGAACAGACTCTTGTATCTGGGTAGTATAGGCTAAGCAACCGCCTGCCCTAAACCACATCCATCACACCCTGCTTCACCCTTCCAGCAAGAATACTTCTGTGACAGTTCATAAAGGGCTCATGGGAGGTATTTTAAACATTTCAAACCTCTCCCAAATATAAACTATTTTCCAAGTTGTGCCATATTGTACGAAAGGCATCCTACCCCAAATGCAAATCCGACTAATATGAAGTATATTGAACCAGAAAGAAAAGTGAATAAACTGGTTCACTTGTATCTCACCTTTATTACAGAATGCTGAACACCCTACTCTAAATAGTATCACAGAGATGTCCCTTTTACTTTTGACATGAACAATTCTACTACAGTTGCGTTAAGTACTCTTAACTACAGTTTATGTCTTTTATTTTGAAAATAAATCAAGTTACATTCTTACATAAACCAAGGCAGGTGACAATAAAGGTCAGTAATATCCGTACAAACATATTTCCTCTTATTCAGTGCTACACCTTCTAAGATAAAAACTCTGGCAACAATTGAAGTAAAACTAAACAAAAAGTACATTAAATGCTAAATGTGCCCTTGTGTTTCTGCAGATGTTACCATTTGCAGCAAATGTACAGATTTTGCTCTGTTCTAAATCAGCCTTTAACATTGTTTGTATTTTTTCGGTAAACTCCACACAAAGCAATAAAAAATTAAGAAATAATATACTTTTCTTGTACACACAATAGACAAAATGTCATAAAATGAAAACTTTTAAAAACAGATGCTTCATTTTTACAATTTTCGCAATCTTCTATTTTTTGGTAACTATTAGACAATATTATACAATGATTTCATTGGCCATATACAGTTATATATTGTCTCAAACAACAGACATCGGGATCTAGTAAATACATGTATTTAATAACCTCTGACAAAGAGGCATGTGTATTTGCTGGTATATATTTGTCTGCTGTCAAAATAACTCCAAAACTGATGGATGGATTTTGATGAAATTTTCAGGCAATGTTGACAGTGTTGCAGATAACAGATGACTACAATTTGATTGTGATTCAAATAACTGCTTTGATCAAGAAATTTTTTCATGGATTTTATTATTGCACTCATAAACCATGATGGAATTGTACATTGGAAGAGGCTGTGCCCCTGTGATCTTTTCTTGTTTATTGATAGTTCTTTTTTTTCAATGTTTCCCGTCAATACTGTCATTATAATTGTTCAGGTCCTAGGTGGCGTACTGGTTGACAAATTTGGCATCTAATCACAGATTGTAGCTTTTGTGTGGGTTCGACCCCCACAAGTAGCAAGGCTGAGGACCTGTCCCAATATGACCCTGGCTGTTTAACGGGACTTAAAACACAAACTTTGACTTTATAATTGTTTAAAGTTGTTCCGGGGCTTGTTTCTTATTCTGTTGTGTTTCATTATTTTTGACAAAGACAATATATACAGTAAAACATTTGATTGAATTGCTTAGAATCTGTAAATGCTGTTTTTTTTTCAATAAATGTATTGCCTTTTCACACAAACATTAATTTATCATTTGCTTTGTTTCTGTATTGTTTGTATGTCCTATAATTTACAATTAACTTTTACACAGCCTTGAAAGTTATTGAATGATAGTTTATAGAAAAACAAAGGCTAGAAACGTCCACAATGCTAATTGGAAATTATTGAGATAAAATAATAAATATTCACAAGTACTCTGGTCACTTAAACTACTGTAACAAAACAATAGTCTTATAAACAGGTAATATTTTCACATAATGGTAATAAGTAATACAAAATACCAAAAGCTGTGCTTGTGGAATACAAATAATGGAAATATTTCAAAACTACTGACTCACATAATGTGCAAACATAAATCATCAACAAGCAAGGCTATAGTGAGATAAACTATGTAAAGAATCTGAACTACATTACAGTATATTGGTAACTTTATTTAAGTCATAAACAAAATGACACAGTATACCGGTGTATGGTAGGGTGTACGTTGATTTCACCACGCTTGATTTTGCCACAGTTTTCCATTGCCAGTTTTTCCTATTTTGCCAAAGAGTGACATTAATCTCACCACACTTTTTGCCACACTCTCTTACTTATGACATTAGTGCAATTGGGATTTTCAACATGAAAAAGCCACACTTCACTTGTTGCTTTTTGCAACAGTTGTTGCCTTTTTGCCACACTTCAATTGTTGCTGTTGTTACTTACGGTCTTTAATAAAATTTTGACTTCATTACAGGTGCTACTTAACATTTCAGAATTGCTGATGAATAGACATAGATTTTTCGGGTCACAAGACTCATTATCTTGTTTTAGAAGTCATCTTATAACTCAAATTGCCAGACATGTTTGTCCCTTTCAATGGTCTCTCCGTGTTTTTGTGCTTCTGTTTATAGACTGTCATAAGTGTTTCACAATTTTTTTACAAGATATATTCTCTGCTAGTAACACCTTATGCCAAAGTTATGTAATCATAATATATAATTGTTGCCAAACTACTAAATGAATATATCCTGACTGGGTACTTTGCCAGAATTTTACCAGTCCACAAACCAATGCTTCAGCTCAACTGATAATGAACAGCATCGTCAGCATCATTAATTATGGCAAAGTGCCTGACCCCATGTTTCTTGACCTGTTATTACTTTTCATAGAATGTCTGTGACAATTCACACATTTTAAAAACTACAGGTAAATCCATTAAAATACCAGGATTGGACATTGAAAATCTCCAATATTCAATGCCCATGCACTACTATTTATCTTATTTTTATTATATGCTTAAGAGCTAGACCTAGATGGTTTTTTAAGAAAATGTTAGATGAAAGGTTTGTCTATCGATATAGGGAACTACTCTTAAACCCTGAGCACCTAAATTGTCTTTTGTGTGTTATGGGTTTTGTCGTCACCTTTTGTGTGCAGTAAGTGCAAAATATTTTTGAAAAATAAGAAATAAAATCAGTCGAGACATAGTCTAGATCTGGGTGCGAATTATCTTTAAGTAAGTAAGTAACCAAGTAAGTAAGTTAGTAAAAGTAAGTAAATAAGGCCAAGCCAAGGATAGACCCCACCTTGAGTGAACAACATAACCCAGATCTACTCACAAATGCTTCCTGTACTCTTGTATCAGTTAAGGAGTGCCATGATGATGTTCATAAGTGGATGTGTTCCAGTAAACTCAAGCTTAGTCCTGATTAAATCACTGATTTAATTAAGACTGAATTCATTCTGTTCCGCTCTCAGACTCAGTGAATGCTTAACAGTTGGTATACTTGGAAACAATATCAGTCCTGCTCTTGTCTTTAGAAACTTGGGTGTACTGTGTGATTCTAAATTTTCCTTCTGTAGTCATGTTTGGTCTGTTTGGAAGTTGTGTTTTATTCACAAGAGAGACCTTAGATAGCTTAGAAAATATCTTTCTCAGAAAACTGCCATCATGACAGCAAATACTTTGGTCAGCGGCAGTCTTGATAATTACTATGCTCTCATTTGAAGTATTTCATGATCAACCCTTCAGAAGTAGCAGTGCAGCAAGAATAGTTTTTGCCAGGGTCGTTTCCAAGACTAGTAAGTTTGTGGATGTGACACCCATCCTGATACATCTACATTGGCTCCCTCTTGAATGAGGCAAAGTATGCCTGACTGATTGTTTCTATTGGTTCCAAATTTTAATCCTTCTAACCACTGATCAAAGAAATACTTATGATGCATCTTGCATATGGAATGACTGGCTGAACAATGTCTTATCGAAGTCCTCTTTGGTAACATTAGGATCAAATTCAAAATGTTGTTTTTAGGGATAGATTGGTACCAAAAATGTGTACATCGGGAGTTTGTCAAAGCAAAAGTGTACTGATTCCAGGACTCCGTGTTTTAGTACACCCCAACCAAACATGGCTGTTTCCTCTTCACGACATTGCAATAAAAGTCCCCATATGCACAAAATAGGAGATAACCGCGTACATTTTCTTCAGATTTCAGGTTTGTTTCCAGTATTTTAAGTTTTCTTTCAATTATATGAGTTGACAAGCGATACTAAGGATATAAAGTGTCATAACCAAAACATGGCAGTTCTGATCAACGTATTAATTTGCAAGTGTATAAAAGTCTGTAAAATGCATGAAAATATGGGATAAAAGCTTGTAATTTCTTCATAATTCGGGTATGTTTCTAATATTTTAATCCTTCTTTCCATTATATGTCCTGACAAGCAAAATGGCGGTTGTAAGATCTCATCACAGTATTTCAGTAAAATGCCCTCGATACCAAGATACCAGGCCTACTGACCCATCCCTAGTTGTTTTATCCATCTTAGTTTTGCCTACTCTAGTGTCTCTGTGTTTGCTGATGTTTTTATGTCTCAGGATGAAATTGGACTCTGGTTGTGATTTATTCACCTTAGGGTCTGCACTCAACAGATATTGGGTAAGACATACAAGAAGACAGACAGACTCAATAAGAATATCTTTGCTACTCTCCGGGTAGGGGAAGGGGGAACAGGCATGGGGCGAGGGTAATAATTATTCATTTATTGGCTGTATTCTAAGACCAATGAACAGTTATTGGATAGATGAACGTTCCAGCTCAATCAAAGATAAACATGGGCGATATGATCAAATAGAATAGCCAAAGATGTCATCCAAGGTGTCAACAAATAGGACTTTTGGAAATTTCACAATCAAAACTTTACTTATGCTATTCTTGCATCATAAAATCTACCTTTTACTGCATCATCTTATATAGTTACAATTCTCAGCAACAATGGCTGTCTAAAAGATTGACAGGAAAAAAATGGAAATGAAAAATCATTATTTTACTTCCATACAACCTATAATATTATAGGCAGTAACTATGTTTTTTCATAAATTTTAAGTCAATTTAGTCAGTTTACCTCTCTTTTACAGTTTGATGAGGAACTGGTGAGTTATTGTTACATGGTGTGATCTGCTTGTTTTTGACTGAAAAAAGGCCCTCAGTGCCCAAGTGGTTAGCAAGTTTGTCATCTAATCACAGGCTATTACCTTTGTCTGGCTTCGACTCCCACAAGTGAAAAAGCTGAGAACCTATGCCAAAATGACACTGGCGTTTGAACAAGACGTAAAAACCCCAACTTTGACTGGGTCAGACAAGCTGTTCTAAAGTTTTGTAAATTATCAATATAAGGGAATTATACTGGGAAAGAATGAACAGGTTAAGTGTTGTTCTGTAAATCAGTAGGGGAGGTGAGTTGTTTTATACTAGAGGGGTTGTGCACTACGTTTCATAAATGCCCCTTGCAAAAATACGCAACATAATTGATCAATACGGGGAGAAAGCCATTGAGGGGGACAGTTTTGTTTGTGAACAGCGTTTGAACTAGGATTTTTACATGCATTTTATTTAAATTAATTGGGAATTATACAACTCAATAAAGATAAATCCACTGGTTTTATTCATCTACAGTACTGAATGAACTGGGTACTGATATATAATACAAACTTTATTGGCCCAACAACCAGTAAACCCACAAGTTAAATAGCTTATAAAACACACATACATAAAACTTTGGAAGATTGTGTTCATTACCTCAAAGAAATTAATGACAGGGGATGAAAAAAGGCTGGTCGTTGTACACTTGGGTTTCTCAAAAACTGACAAAGATGCTAAAAGTAATCTACAGTCTCTCAAGAACTCTGTACTGACATGTATAGCACACTTTATTGCTCCAGTAATTAATAAATCCACAAGGGAAACAGATTACGTGACAAAGCCATTTGCCACGTAAGAAACATAACCTTGTGCAGTTAAAACCTTATGAAATGACATCACATACAGAAATCAATTAGGTGTAACGTAGCGGAAAGTAGATACGGGCATCAAAAACGTTGTTCGCAAACTCTCTACTGTTTCAATCCTTATCACTGAAGGGAGGAGTGAGTTTATTGCAACATGGTCTGTTTGTTGTTTGTTCTACATATAGCTCAAAAACCATACATCAGATCATGATCATTTTAACACAGGATGGTATTTAACTATGCTTAGTCCTCAAAACTAACCTAGATCTACATTGGGACTAGAGAAATGTTTAAGGGATTTCTCACCAATATATTGTTTGACATCCACGGGTTTGTCCTCCCTCTTGTAGTGTCTATTGTTCCTGTAGGGGTTATATTATGTTCTTGGTCAGCATTTACCCTATCAGTATGTTATTGATACACTATGTTCTGATAATCTTTGCTTACCTTGTGGCCACCTTTCTATGGTAAGAATTCTAAAGTTTGTGACAAGGGTTTATTGAGCTAACAAAAAGGGAAAAGCAAATTGGGTAAATAATGTAATAAAGTTTATAAAATCATTAATGTAAGTTTAGCTTGGGAGGCGTTAACATGTTGCATGTTAGACTGTAATAAATGTCTTTATTTCTCAGTTCATTTTCTTTACATTTAATTCCAGGTGCATAAATTCAATTTTGATTGTATGAATTTGAAAGTTTTACCACTTTTATTAAAATACTGTGACTAGAGTTTATAGTATTCTGCCAATAAAATGTGTTAATAATAATCAGTGTTTTTATTTAAATTTACCTCAATACCACTAGGGTGAAGGGCATAGAGCTGGTGCCAAGATTCTTTGATCTGACAGTGAAATTGACAATGTTAATGAAACAAAATTTGCAACACAAAGCTCATGCAGCAGAATACTTTTGGTAAATAGGAATACAAATCATTCTAAGTTTGTTTTCTCAGTTTATTAATTTCCACTTGAAGAGAAAAATATGATATGTATTAATCTTCAGAAAGGATTTGTTTTCTGTACTAAAAAGGTGATTGCCCTCAGTAGAGTAAGGTAAATCCTTGCAGTGTACACAGATTTTATTTTTCAATGCAGCCTTTGATGATGAGATGTTTTCCTTTGACCTTCTTACATTTACAGTCATCTGGAAATGTAAACTGCATATTCACTCCTATAGAGACTGGAATGGACCGACACACATAGTTTCCTATTCACAGGATTTCAGAGGAATTCCCTAGAACAAAACAATACTATTTTGTAGGGCATTTCAGGTTTTTGGCATCTTTTCATCACAGTTGTTAATAATTACTGTTGCACTGATCAAATTATATAATGTTACCATTATGTAATTGCTATTATTATTGGATATTTCACAATAAAATTAATGCAGAGAAATAGAAAATATTGAATTTTTCTTGAATAACTCACACCCAGTTTTTTGCCTCCAAAATAGCACCTGTTTACTACATATGTCACTGAGACATAATGTAATGGGTAAGGATGTAAAATGCTTGTTGATTTTGAATAATAGAAAATGCGGTTCAGTTTAGGGGAAGGCTGAGTAGATCTCTGTCTTATGTGAAAATAAGACCCTAATCTGATGCACAGTTTTTGAGTAATGCACACAGACAAACAAGCAGACAGATGGAAACAAGTATAATACCCTCCAGTCAGACGGTTGAGGGTAAATATGTAAGACATCAGAAGTGAGAGGAAATAGTTGTAAACAGTACTTGATAATGTCAGAAGTGAGTTCTTAAAACTTCAGAACGCCTACAGCCAGGTCAGGATTATATTATACAGTTTTAACCTACAGCTTAAGAGTTGTACAAGTTCATTGTGGCGTGAGGCCGTGGCGGGTATTGCTTTTCAACGATCCGAGAATTTAAACTTACGAATCATGCCTCTTGCTGGTCTGACAAGTTCCTTATTGCTGTTTTTATCTTATACATATCACCCTTACCATTAATCTATTTACAATATTGGTTAAATCTGCTTCATTTCTACACAATTATTGAAATACCCCATTATCGCCCACATTCCCCGTTATCGTGTAGTATTTATTCAACCCTTTGTTGATGTGTTTCACATTCCCCGTTATCACCTGATGTGTCCCAGTGATTACTCTATGGTTTTTCTTGTCCCAGTGTCTATTTTATGGTCTTTAATGGCTTTTATGTTAACTTTATACTTGTACATGGTGTTTCTAACTCTTGCTTTGATTGATTGTAATTCATGGGTCTCTCTGCTTTTATGGTTTGTTAACCCTTAGGCTTTTGTGATCTTTTCCCATTTCTGTTTCTTGTCATAGTTTATTTTTGCACAGTCCTTGTTTCTTTTTTGTTTTTTGTTTTTTTTTTATCCAGTAGGTTCTTGGCTGTAGCTTGATCCAGTGTGGTCTTGGCCATGTTAGTTGTAAAAGCAACTCCATTGATATGTTTCCTGTGTGTTGGTTTCTCCTGGAACTGGCTTAATGCTGACAAGGGTCAGAATTGTGAAAAAGTTGACAGAAGCATTCCATCTATTTTTCGGCTCCCTGTTGTGTTCTGTAAATATTGCTACCTCGGCAACTCAAAACAGGTTCCTCCTCAATTGAAACTAAAAAACCTACTCCTACTCCTCTTGTTGTGTGGCGATATTGCTGTAAACCCTGGCCCAACCAATTTTGGATTCGTCAACTGTAGATCCATTCGCAATAAAGGCCCTCTCCTGCATGATCTTATACAATGCAGTGACTTGGATATCCTGGGCCTGGCTGAGACTCATATCAGACCAACCGACACTGATGGTCTCCTAAACTCCCTCACACCATTAAATTATAACTTAATCCAAAAACCTAGGTGTACTGGATTCTGGCTCTTTCTGGCTTTCTGTCTACAATTGGTTCCAATTTCATCATTTGTGGTGACATAAATATTCATCTGGATGTTGAGTATGATGATAGGTCTAGGTTTAACGACATCCTTCAGTGCTGCAGTTTGAGTCAATGTGTCAGTGGCCCGACTCACATACTGGGTCACACTCTGGACGTTTTGATATCTCCTTGTGACTCTGATTTTGTCCGTAATGTTCATGTTGGTGACTTTATCTCTGACCATTCTGCTATACGATGCCAACTCGACTTTTCCCACCCAACAACCTGCATTGAAAAAATGGTCTCTTAGGTATCATAGAATTGATATTGACCAGTTTTGCAATGACCTGAGTGATATACCATTTGTACTGTCCCCAAGAGGAACTGCGGCAGAACTGTATGACCAGTATTTGGTTGGTGTTACCCAGGTACTTGACAAGCATGCTCCTATCATCTCACGCATGACAAAGCAGCAGTCAGATGAGTGGCTGTCTGATTCATATTGCATGGCTCGCTCTCTAAGGCAGCAATTTGAACGAATGTGGAGGAAACACAAGACACAGTTGAACAGGTCAAGGCTCCGCAAGCAAATTGCCTGGTGCAATCGACTGGCCAATAAAGACAAGGGTTCCTACTATACCAATCTTATAACTGCGAATAGTGATGACCCCAAGAAGCTCTGGCAGTCATTGAGAAAGGTATTGCATCGCACCTGTTCTGCCGGCTCATTCCTCAGAAAAAAGCCTTGCGGACACGTTTGCTTCTTTCTTCACCAATAAAATCAGCAAAATCAGGGACACTTTCCCTACTTCTGGTTCGTTTAATGATGCACCTGAATCGGTGCCCCCTGCTTTCAATACCTTTAAGCGTGTAACTGAAAACGAGGTCAGTAAGTGCATCAAAGAGTCTCCTACTAAATCTTGCCCATTGGACCCCATACCAACATTCTTCCTTAAGGACTGTCTTGATATACTCCTCCCGTCTATTACCAAGTTGGTAAATTACTCTCTCATTGATGGCTCTTTCCCAAGTGCTTTCAAAAGAGCGGTTGTCACCTCCCTCATTAAAAAGGTTTCTCTGCCCAGAAACGACCTCAAGAACTATTGCCTAGTGTCTGGTCTTTGTTTCCTGTCGAAGTTGGTGGAGTGAGTTGTTGCTAAGCAACTTACGTCACACATCAATAATAACAAACTGGACAATCAACATCAGTCAGCTTATAAGCCAGGACACTCCACTGAAACAGCTTTATTGTCAATAAAAATGAGGTCCATCTCTCTCTGGCACGCGGCGAACCTACGGCTCTAGTTCTTCTTAATTTAACAGCCGCGGTTTCACACATAGATCATAATATTCTCCTCGGTTACCTGAAATCCTGATTTGGTCTTGGTGGAACTGTTCTAAAGTGGTTTGCTTCCTACTTGAGTGATCGATGCCAGACCATCAAGATAGGCACCACACTATCTGAATTAAACAAGCTCATCTATGGCATACCCCAAGGTTCTGTTCTGGGTCCATTGCTGTTTTCACTTTATACTACACCACTTAGCAAAATCATCCGCCTTCATCCGCATATTAAATTCCACTTCTATGCGGACAACACAACTATACATCCATCTCTCCCATCATAATGCCTCTGCTGCTTTTGCCAAGCTAAATGCCTGCCTTCATGATGTGCAACGATGGATGTCTCATAGTAAACTGAAGCTCAACCCGGAAAAAACTGAATTTATTGTCTTTGGCTCCTAGGCTCAGCGTCGGAAGATTTCCTCCCATTTTCCTGTTAGTATTCTTGGTAGCCTTCTTCATCCGGTTGACTCAGTCAGAAATCTAGGTGTGTGGTTTGATGCGGAATTCTCCTTCTCTGAACATGTCAAGAGGACTTGCAAAGCGTGCTTTCTTCAGATGCGCGACCTTCGTAGAATAAGACAGTATCTTACTCCAGAAGTGGCAGTCCTTGCTGCAAATGCCTTGGTTAGTAGTCGACTAGACTACTGCAACTCTCTGTTTAGGGGTTTGTCATGTTTCAATCAACACAAATTGCAAAGTATTCAGTATACCCTCACTCGGATTGTTACAAATCATAGAAAGTATACTCATGTTACACCCATTCTGAAGCAACTCCACTGGCTCCCCGTTAAGTATAGATGTATGTTCAAAACTGCAACACTAGTTTATAAATTTTTACATAGTGGTTCTCCTTCCTATTTTCAACCATTCTTGTCACTCAGCAGTTGTTCCTATAGTACTAGGCATAGTCACCCAGATTATCAATACCTTACTGTTCCTCCTTTCCGCTCATCAGTCTTCAAGTCAGTCAAACATTTTGATCACAGCTTTGCCTTTGATGCTCCTAAGATCTGGGATGAACTCCCTCATGATGTGCGCAGTGCAGCATTAGTTGCCTCCTTCAGAAAGAAGATTAAAACATACCTGTTTGCAAAAGCATATCCCCCATAGCCTCTCCTGTCACCCTGTGTCTCCTTGGTATGACCTGGCTATGTCCTCGGATTAATGTCAACCACCTTTTGCTTTATGTTCAGTGGCGCCTTAGAGTCCATCAGTGATGGAGATTAAGCGCTATAAAAGTCCATATTAGATTAGATTAGATTACTGGTGATGTGCACCGGCCTGCTGTAACTTGGCACAATCTTTAACACACACACCTGATTTTATATTTTTAGTGTAATTTAGCAGATTTCTTTGGATTAAAATATATGTAGATACATGCAGGCTTGGCACAATTGGAACATGGAAATGAATGACATGCGTGCAAGTGCAATCCAATTGTTAATAAATATTCTATCCTGTTTGTACCAAGTTACAACACCAAAGAGTATCCATTGTAAATATTTAAATATAGATCTAATTCTTATATAGACAGTTACCCAAAAGGTTAGCAATGCAATAACTTGAATAACTATTTCCAATCGTTTATTCAGTACACAGCATAAATCAGCACAAAAGAGTACAGTGTCTTGAAACTTGAACTACCTGAGACTACTGCTGCAATAAGTTAGCCTTTTTGAGTTGAATACTGATTGGTTTTATATTCGAATTGGGCACTTATGTCATGTTAAAACCACATTACCACCCATCTAAAAACCCAGAAAGTTATTTCTTTGCCTCTTTTGTACATATTTCGCAGTTGTAGATGTACTTTTGATTTAATCTAAACTGAGTTGCACAAAATAATGACAAACACAATGATTATATTCCAGTTTGGCAGAGTTACCAGCAGGACCCTGATCCTTATCCATACAATTAATTTTTTTATTATTTTTTCATGTGTCTGTCAGTTTAAAATCATTGTTTAGGAGCAGTACGTCATAAGCTTTGGTAATGACGGCTAATTACAATTGCTAATAGCTTTTGTATTATAATTTTGGTATTGTGTTTTTTTGTGCCTTGCACAATGAACAAGTAGCAGTAGATAGTACACATTGGATTTATTTTCATTACTTTTGAGCTGTGATGTAAAAGTCAATATTGGGGTTTTATGTCCTGTTCAACATCCAGGGTCATGTTGGGAGATGACACAGAGATGAAAGACTTTGATTGGATGCCAAACCTGCTAACCCGCTGGGCAACCAAGGACCTTTGAGCTGTGATATAATAAACAGTTCTAAAGTGGTCAATGTTTGTACTTAGCTCTACATTAAAATATAGTTTCAAATAAGTGATAAAAGATTGGGGTTAGTATAGTTCATCACTAAACAGTTGTGTTCATGACATTGACACACTTCAAGGTAATCTTACAAAGTCACATGATCATATGATCAACTTTAATATGCAGAGACTATCAGGCCACTAGAATTGGTAAGATAAGTTTATTGTTAATTTTTATTACTTCTTTTTGCATCACTTACTCACATAGAAGTAAGCCAGATAGGTTGATATTGCATGTTACAGTGTTATTGCTATATTTACATTGTTTTGAGTAAAGAACATATAAGAAAAGATATTACAAATACAACATATTGCCTATGAAAATAACTGTATCATTTTGCCCCAGTCACACTACCTGTACTATTTCCAGCTATTATAAATGGCAGGACAGACAGAGGTACAATGCTACTCCTCTTATAAAATCAGGTTACACACCTGTATCTACAGATTTGATACAGAAAGGATTCAGAATTAGGGAGGACAATGTGCAGTGATGACCAGTACCGGACATGGCACTCAGTTCTGGTGCCAGTCTAGAATGTTGCATTGTGGTTCTTCATGGTTCATTGGTTCTTAGTATAAAAGCTAGCCTTTGTTTGAATTTGGCGCCACAATCTTTGGATTTGAATGAACAACACACATTTTTAAACTGAGCTTGATTTTACATTGTTTATATTTGATTTATTCAATTTTAGTTTTATTTTTTTATATTATTGCTCAGTTCTTCAAAATACCTAAAGTGTTTTTCTGTTCAAATTGTTGCAGCATGCCCGACCGGTGGGGAAGAAGTGTCAGCAGATGCCGGGTAAGTCTTTTTCTAGTGATGCAGACGCCCCTGCACCCCCCTCTTCCAGTTCCCTACCCCCTCAGATTCTGACAAGATTCTAATACAGTTACAGCAGTTAGGAGATAAGATGAAACAGATGGACAGGAGAGTGCAGTGGACGGTGTCTTCATAGGCAAGTAGTTTTGCTTTCTCAACTGCTTCGCATTCAAACAATCTAGTAGGTGGTAGCACTATGGAAGATGCTATGGTTGAGAGTGTGGTCCCCTCTATTGACTATCTAAGAACCAATGATATACTTCAAAGTGAGGTTGAGCGGCGATTGGCAGAGCATAGGAATATTAATGAACTGGCTACACGAGGTAGAGTTAAGTCTCAGTGAGGGGGTGCTGGGGACATTTTGGTTAAATGAATAGTGGATTAGCCACAGAATTTTATCTTAACCAGCAGTCAGAAAACCAGGCCCACCTATGATGACTTAAACATTACTTAGTGGGTATCTGGGTTTGTCAGATGCATCCAAGAAGAGAAGTCGGAAGCCAATAGGGCCTGTATGCTTGATTCTTTGGGAAATATCATGGAGGATGCATCTGACTTCTCTTGGGAGTCACCTAAGGCTGCCCATGCAATTCTCTTAACCAATATGGAGGCAGATAGACTAAATTGGTCTGAAACAGATAAGATAGACCGCGTCCGGAGGGTCCATGCCCAGAGACACATATCAGGTCTCAAGAACTCTACCTCACGCTCAGTAGTCAAAAAAGTAAAAAGTACTGGGGCTAGAAATGGTATGATATGTAAATATTTTCAGGAGGGTACTTGTGAATTCACCTCTCATTACAGAACTGCTGGCCAATACTACAGGCATGTCTGTGAGCACTGTGATGGTCATACTAGCAAGACTTTTACTCAGAAAAGTATTTCAAAAAACTAAGTAGCCACTGCAGCAATCGAGTGGCTTGTAGTGGTAGCACTTCTAAAAGATTTACTACAATGATTGTGTATAACTCTAAATTTGTAAATACTACTTTGTTTGATAGCTTGCATATTCAGAAACTTAAGTCTCTATGCAACAATGTCAAGAAGAATGTTTTATTTTCAGATATTGTTAAAAGAAATATTGCACCAAGTTGTAAAAATACTTCTGTGATAGAAACAAGTACTTTATCATGTCTAAACACATGTACTAGTTCGGTTAACAGAGGTAATCAGTTTGTAAATGAATATAAGGGCAGAATTTCACAGCAAGGTGGTAATGAATCGTGTATTAATATTCACGAGAATATTAGTGTCAAATCTGTCGACAATCAAGGTGTGTTTAATGTGGGTGGTCATACTGATACAAACGAAGGAAATAGTATTGCACAGTATCAAAGTGAATATGTACATGTAAACAAGATACACTGGTAGTGGAAGACGACAGTTTTGCATTTGATACAAAATCTTCTGTTGGTAGATTAGAAGGTGTTGATGCTCAGGTTGTTGAAACCCGGGCTGATGTGAAAAGTAAATGTCACAAAAAGGTAAGAAAAACCATGATAAAATCGATGGTGGACTAGTGAAGGACAACGGGAGTCATGACTTGGGTTTGATCCCCATATTTAGCACATTACATTCAGAAACACATGAGACTGATTTGAGTGCAGATTTGAGTGCAGAAAATGAAATTGGCAAAAGAAGCCAAGAACAATAAATATTTTCTGGAGCAGAATGAACAATTTTTCGGCTTTATACCCATTTATGGGCTTCCAAGTCGAGTTTATGACAGTAATAATTGCTCCATATGTATGGACATTTTGCATTTACGCAGGCAGTTGAGCAATGATGGTAGGCGCAATTTTAAAGGTCCCTTCAAAATTGAATGCAGAAGTATGGGCACAGTACTTAGTCAATTATTTGGATTGGCAACTCCCACTTCTCATCAAATACGGATTTCCTTTGGACTTTGACAGGGGATCTACCTTGGTTTGTGAAAATGTGAGTCATAAAAGTGCACTTGAATACCCAGAACATGTCTCAACTTATTTGAAGGAAAAAATTGAAAATAATGCCATATTGGGTCCCTTCACAGAAACACCAATCGACAGTTTGCATACTAGTCCATTTATGACCAGAGACAAGTCGAGTTCGGTTAATAGAAGGGCCATAATTGACCTCAGTTGGCCTATTGGCAATTCAGGTGTATCTGCAATAAGTATTTAGACACTGAATTCATTTTAACTTACCCATCCATCGATAACATAACAGACCAGATACTTAAGTTAGGAAAAAGTTGTGAAATCTTCAAAGTTGATATCAGTAGGGCATTTCGCCATGTCCCTATTGATCCGGGTGACTTAGATGATTGTTCAGTCCCATTTGAATTCAAACACAGATCTTCCATCTTCCAGCGTTTATCCGACTCAGTATGCTTTATTATGGCCCAGTAGGGCCCTAACATCTGGAACTATATTGATGATTTTTTGTGTATCTCTCTGCCCTCCAAAATCAACCATACCTATGTCAGATTACAAGAATAACTGATACAGTCGATTTGACCATATCAATTCCTTCAGAAAAACTAGAAATCATTAAAGCTATGTGTTTATCTTGGTCTGTGAAGATAGCTTTACAAAGAAAGAGTTGCAATCACAAAGTAATATCAAGGTATCACGGGTATGAGGCCTCCACCCAAAGAGGATTAGGCTGTACCTGAAGCCCTGGTGAATATAAATCACACTGGTGTTTGACTAGGTATTGGCGGTCGGTCACCTTTGTCCCCAGTAACTAGAGGCCAACCAATGATTGCTAGGATTCTGGGGTACTTATGGGATCAGTTGTCAATAAAGTCAGTTTGAAATTATAGTTTGAGCAGAATGGACGAATGAAACAATTCTTATAAAACTTATATGTTGGACTGTCTCACCATCTTCATGTTATGCTGTGGCACTGATAAGCACCGGATAGAAAACATCATGCTTGATTTGGCGTCTGGAGCAACTAGGAAGGGTTGTCAAGCCTAATGTCTTGTCTCCTTGCATTTGGTTCTTGAGATCATTCCAATTGTTGTGTTGTCCATTTGGTGAGGTACTGCGGAATCTTGCTTATTTATTTCAGTAACCGTGACTTTTTAAATTTGCAGGATGGCCAAGGGAAAACTGGGCTGAAGGACTCATCATTAACGTCCAAGAAGATGCAGGAAAGGTCAAGACATCACAGTTGGAGTCACATGTCATCAATAGCTAGTACGTCATCAGGCGAGAGTGATGCTGAAACTGAGGAGACATAACAGGACATACAAGCACTCATCTTGACAGAGTTAGTAAAAAACAACAGGCGCCTGTATAATGTGGAGACAAGAGTAGCAGCAAGTTAGACCAAGTCGAAGAAACATTTAGAACATATAAAAGTATAAAAGTAAGAAAGGTCTGATCAGCAGTGAATCTTTTGCAGAAGAAGATAGCCTTCCAGTGGTTGCAGATCTTAGGAGTTCAAAATATTTCCAAAGTTCAGTAGATAGAATGGCCCAGTTCAATGAACCATCTCATGCAAAAATAATGGAAATTCATTAAAATCTAAAAGAGGGGATGGTTGATGCAATCGTTCAAAAAGGGTTGCATGGCCCCATGACTCCATTCTGTGAGGACCAAACAGAAAAAAATTAACTTTTGATTAGTTGTCACTAACCCAATTCCAAGATTTCACCCGTAACATTATAGAAGAAAATTACAATCAAATTCTTAAATCGATGCTCACTTATCTCAGTCACCCCAAGGAGGACGCTACTAATTTGATATGGTCTAATGCCAAGGCGGCTAATGCCATCATCCTGTGTGGAATGGAGCAAGTGGCTCTTCACTGGGGACATAATGACAGGTTTGACAGAATACATAGGTCCTATGCAACAAAGCACTCTAATTCAAATCAGCATTGGGGTAAAATGGGCTATGAACATTATAAGCCATGGTTTTGCATGCAGTTTCAGATGGGTGTCTTCCCATTTCCCAAAGAACACGAAGCTTTTGGTAAAATGCATAGGCACATATGTTCTTACTGTCTTTCAATAGGCAAGGTGTTAAATCTTGCAGCCAAAGATTGCTATGCATTGAATAAAGTTCAGTCAAAAAAAACGGACAGCCAGCTGCTCAGAGTTAAGTGTTAAGCAACATCTGAGTAGCAGTTGTGACAGTGGTTTTACTAATGATACAAATAATTGTATTGATAGTTTCAATGATGTTGAAAGTTGGGGTAAAAAGTAAAAATTGTAAATTGTACAATGTGTAAGGTGTAGTGGGGGTGTACCCAAAGTCTTTTGTAAGAGAATGCCGGACCAGATGCTTCTATAAATCAGATTGTGACAAGGTCAAGGTTAGAGCGCTCTTGCCAAGAAAATATTTTGACAATATTGCCTGGACCGAAGAAATGTATACTAATCAAGTGTGACAACAACATTTTAACAACATGTTAAGGTTCTAAATTCAGGTCGAGCTGTTGACTGTTTCCTTGGCACTTGTGCAGAGAATATTTTTCATGAGACGGCTGTTTCTGACATTGACATTAGATATACTCACTCCTTGTGTAGAGACAATAATGTAGCAAATATGTTAACAAGAGTAAGTTCTGTATTAACTCTGTTGAAAATCCACTGTGGATCCCCCATAATTCCCTCACTTCTGGGGGTTGATGACACAATTTAGCTGATATTGCATTTGCTGTACATTTAGGTGCTGAGAGGCTGCGAGGGCTCTCCATGACCGGCCATCCACTGCTTTAAGCAAGCATACAGACCCAAAACCCAGCATTGGTATACTTTATTTAGGACGTTCATGGCATTCTGTCTTTTCATAAGAATTGATGCGTCTAGTTTGCAAATTTTTCATGTTTTGTGTTTTATGGAGTTGTTCGTTAGACATAACGTTTCTGTGCGTGTGATTACAAACTATTTTGCTGCTATCAGGTCTGTATTCATTATGTACGCCCTGTGTTATGTCCCCCTTTATCAACACAAGATTAAGCTGTTAATTAAAGCTGTTGGAATTAACAAGCCCCTCATGACCATCGACTTCCTTATACATCTTTCTTCTCTGTGTGACCACAGATATATTTGGGGAAGGTGTACAGGGCAGAGTTGCTAGTGGCATCTTTTTTGCTTTTCTTTACTTGTCAAGCGTAGCTCCCCACTCCATAAGCAGATAGCTCAAGACGCTGAACAGCTAAACACATAGCCTTTATGTCCAAAAATGTTAAATTCAGGCTGAAATGGTCCAATACTATGCTGTGTGGGAACAAAGTTCAGGTGTTAACACTACCTGGACTCCCGTCCCTATTATATGTCCATGCAGGGCCATCATGAAAACTCTTGAGTTATATTAGCGATATGGTGTACACTCCCTTTTCAAGTGCAGTCTGCTCTTGGCTGGGTTCCTTTGTCTGATTCTAAAATCAGAAAATGTATATCTAAGTTGAATCTAAAAATGTGAGATGACTCCCACCATTTCACTTTTCACACATTCCGATATTCAGGGGTCATCCTCGTCTACAATGTAAGCAATGTCTAAATTTGTACAATGTGCAGGGTATTAAAGTAGCTCTTATACATCATTTCAAACAATTAGTTTAGGTCATATAGGTTATTAACTTAACTTTGTTTGTCATCAGCTAATATAGTCAAGTGAAAAATAAAGTACTTTGTCGTCAAACCACAGCCCTCTTAAAAACTTGAAAAAAAATTGATTAAAATTTTTAAAAAATGATATTGTGATTTTTATAACCCTGTCAGCCTTGTTGGCATTTGTATATTACTGTATAGATCCCCGATTCTCCTTATCTGTCGACAATGAAATAATAGTCATAAATGAAATAAAAGGCAAATGCAATCATGTGGTCACCCCACCGTGGGAGCCATTTCATATTTTTGGTTAAGACTGGCTGCAGTAGGTGACTCGCCTATATGATTTCAGTATGATGAAATGTAATGGATATATGATATTATGATAGGAGTCATTGCAATTTGGTTAGGCTCAACTGTAGGATTTTTGGATGTCAGTTTAAAAGCCTGCAAGAGTTGGACCAAAGACAGTAATATAGAACCGCAAAGTCTATTCTAACTGAACATGTTTCTAAGATTAATTCTGCACTTTATGAAGTTTCAATGAACAACAGTGATTTGTGCATTTTCCAGAAAAGCAGCACAGTTAATATCTTTTCACTGACCGGTGTCAGTTGTTTTATTTCACGTCAAGTATGCTTTTTCAACATGTGTAATAATTGTAAATGTCATTGCACTAAAGAAAAGTCTGATGATAATTTTCTCTTTCAGAATAACAATAGATTTTAAGTCCCAAACCAACAGTCCGATTCCAACTATACCTTCCCAATGACTATAAACTAAATTAGTCATGTGTGCCTGAAATAAGCAAATGCTTACAAGTTTTACAAAGCTACTAAAGCCTTTACATTACCAAGGCAGGTTTTATTTTTTATGAAAGATAAATCACCAGTATTGGTATTATCATTGTATATTATTGTATTTACACTTGGCACGATATCCCCTTTGCTATAGGACTCTGGGAATTTACTGCTGAGAATGTGTGGTAAGGACACTACTCAGCTTCAATATGCAACAAAATGTCCACTCATTGTGTTATAAATAATACTAAACTTACAACTATAATGAAAGGTAGTGGGTATGTTCAATAGTCCCTTTTCTTATTCATACATTTTATGCAATTCCTGAAATTCTTCTCAATAAATACCTACTTTTCAACTTGTAAGACTATTTCACCCTCAAGTCATTAATCCTTGAGTAATTATATTGTGCTCAGTAATTAAAGGCCCACACAGACCAATGAGACAATGCTATCAGCTGATAAAGTTTGAAATTATAAGATAGCCTTTTTCTTGCCTGTTTCAGAAAAAGTTTAAAATTGTATCTTTAAAAAGGCATTCCCAACTTAGCATACACTCATCCAGCATCTCCATGGTACTAGACTTAGCAACCACTATGGATAGGGTTGCGCCTTAGAGTCTGCCTGCCAGGGATTAAGCGCCATAAAAATACAGAATCCTTTGTATATTTACACTTACTATATGAGCAGATAAGAAATGACATTTTTGTATACTTACCATTTGATTTTTTTTCCATATAAAATTGATTAACTAATTATATACTAAAGTTTGATGATGGATGTATTGCATTGGATAGGTTATGTGCATACAAAAATTAAACAAGAAACATTTAGGTCTTTAACCACAGGGTGTGAGGTCAATTTTTAATCAGATTGATAAATTACGTTAATCCGACAAACTTCAGTGTATATCAATATTTAATATGATCATGTTGCAAGCGTGGTTCTCTGCAGGCACTATGCTTTACTTTTCAATGCAAGCTTTGGCAGAGAGCTTCTTTCCAGTCACCTTCTTGCATGAACATTGTGATGCATATGTAAAAGTGAACTTAACACCAATAGAGATAGGCAGATTCTTTGCACAGAATGTAGTCCTTGCACATGGATCTTCTGGTATGTTCTGCAAAACACGAGAAACCTCTTGTTAATCTTAGGTATATCAAAATATGATTGTTGGATATTAATTTACCTTCAGCAAATATATTGAACCCATACTAGTGTAAACATTACAGAGGGAACCTGTGATTGAATTTATCTGTAGCCATATCAGCAATTATTACCCGTTTAGTGCTGCTCATTTTCATAAGAATATATTTGTTCATTGTAATATATTTTGAAATAATTTATTATCCAAAAGGGGTTTTATTTGACCATAATAGTGGTTAAAAAGGGCAGGAAATTTGTTCATTACCTACTGCCTATTACTGTGGATAAATTTTGATGATTTTTAGCAAGACAGTGTGGTTTTCCTGGTGATATTGCCCAAAAAACAAATGCTGCCAACAGTGATAAACGTAAACATCACTTAAAAGGCACTTTTGACTGAACTTATGTTCTCTTTTGTTGTATTAAAATCCATACAGATAAATCTCAAGTTAAAGATAGAATGTTTTATCGTTGCCCAGTGTAGAATTGCTAGGGACACGTTTCAATGCTGTTTTTTTTCCTAAACAGGTAAGATAAATAATGAATTAATTTGGTTCTAATTCACACAAAGAGGTGAAAAAGAATTGTAAAATAGCAGAAAAAATAACATCGCATCCTACTGATACAAAGACCATGGGTTCTTCTGTTTGTTGGCTATGAATACCCCATCCCTAAGACTGTTTACACATGTACAATGAATAGATGCTTTTAAGGGTCCCTGTGCCCCTTTGATTTTCAGTATTATAACAGCACTATTACTAAGTCTTGTTATTATATATTTGATTTTCCTAAATTTCTGCCCTGTACTGTCAGATTGATTCAATATGAGTCAATTGTTATACTAAGCTTTACAATACTGTTACACCTTCAAGTGACATTCAGTGTACAATTTTATAACTCCTAATATTGGTTGCAGAATGACAGGACAATTGAGATTTACATAATTATATTACTTTTTAAAAAATTGTGATCTTTTACAATTATTCCTTACTGCTTATTTCTTCTGATGAAGAATTGCCATTTACATGTTTTCACACTATTTGATTTGCCCATGTTATTGGAATTTTTAGGAGTGCAAAAGACAGAATCGCTTTTGGTCTTACTTATGTGCTGACAGGGCTAAGTGGCTTATGATTTTGGAATAACTTGATTCAAATGGATAAGTATTGGTTCACAAAAAAGATATTTGCAAGGGATCTGTATGATATAAACAATACTAACTGGTCAGGTTTTGTGTCAAATATTGCTGAATACAGCGCAGTCAGGTCACAGTGAATGGTGATTGGTTGACGATAGTAGAAACCTTAACATTTTATGAAGTTTAATAAATAAAAATTGAAGCTGCAAATATTCTCAAACTGTCATTGTCTAGATACAAAGATCCCTTCTTGCAAAAGTAAGATTAAGCCTTCAAAGATTAAATACTCAAGTTGACCATTTATTATGTAAACTATTTTGAAAATAGGCAACCTTGAACATTCACTTAATTTTATTTGCGATTGTAGCACTTATCATGTTGAGCGTCAGGCATTCTTACAGAATTTTGAAAAAATACAATATGGTCACTTAATTTGTAAAAACAGTCTTGCAGTCTTATTGAAACTATTTGCAGCAAGAGAAAAATATTGTTAGAGTGAAAGTTTGTAGACTAAAATTATTTAAACTGATATATAAGCCTATCAAGAGGTTGGGTATAAACTCTTGATGTGTATTTCAAATGAAGCTAGCAATGTACATGTCACCATAATAAAAACTTAAAGAAATAAAGAAAGAAACTGTGTTTCACTTACACCAGCTCCAGTTGCAAGGAATTTAATTTGTGTGCACAATGTCTCATTAATAGGACACACCTCTTCATCTGGAGGAGCGGTGGTTGTATAACCAGCCGTAGTGGCACATTTGTACTTGAAACACATTTGCAGCATCCTACATTTAGGATTGGAAGGATCTCCTGAAAATACAGCCAACATCTACCTTTTCAAGTCCAAACTTCAAATTCTAATTGGACTTTTATAGCACTTAATCCCCCCAAACAAGAGGACTCTAAGGCGCAACAAAACAAAAAGCAGTCAACAAAATTTCTGTATCCAGGGACATAAGTGGGGTCAAGCACCCCAGAGAACGCCAGGAGAATGATCCAGACTAAGGTGGGTATGATTTGGTGTACATGTAGGTCTTAAGCTGCTTTCTGAAGGAGGCCAGGGAGGGAGAGGCACGAATCTCATCAGGAAGAGCATTCCATACAGTATGAGCATCAAAAGCAAAACTATTACCGAACTGTTTGACAGATTTGTGAACAGAAGGGCAACACTTTGGAATGACAAGGAAATTACCACCACTTTGACTGCACCTGGTACTATAAGAACTGCTGTAGGAGGAAAGATATGGAGCAAAATACCTGGGAAAACCTGTGTGAAGATACTTATAAACAAGTGTGGCTGTCTTGAACACTGTACGCTGTTCAACAGGACCCCAATGCAATTTCTTTAGCACAGGAATTATACTGGTGTATCGACTGGTGTTTGATACAATTCTGGCTGCACTACTTTGGATGCACTGTAATTTGCATAGATTGAACTTGGAGAGGCTCCTGAAAAGTGAGTTGCAGTAATCCAAACGACTACTAACAAGAGCTTTAGCCACAAGCACAGAAACATCATGAGTAAGAAACCGCCTGACATGTCTGAAATCATGGAGTTTAACAAAACAACTTTTGCAGACCTTCTGAACATGCTTGGACAAAGAAAAGTCTGAATCGAACCACACACCCAGATTTTTTACTGAATCAGCAGGGCAGAGTGAATTGCCCAAGATATCAATTGAAAAGCATGCTTTCAACTTGTCCCTCTGTCTTTTTGACACAAAGATGATAAACTCTGTCTTGTCAGGATTCAATTTGAGCTTACTAGTTGATATCCACTCTTTAACATCTTCTAGGCACCTATTTAGCTTTTTAAAGGCAGCAGATGCATTCTTCTGGGATAAATGTATATATAAACTTGGCTATCATCTGCATAAAAATGAATTTTATTCCATTATGTTTACTGATAATCATACTGAGGGGGGTTGGTGTACAATGAGAACAGCAATAGAAGTTTACAAACATCTCACAAAGTAGAACCAATTTTTATTGCCTGATAATGGTCTGTTAGGTAGGATGTGAACCATTTCAGAACAGAGCCACCGATTCCAAATCAATTTCAGAGGCAACTAAGAAGAGTGGAATGATCTATGGTGTCGAAGGCGGCAGACAAGTCGAGCAATTTAAGGCAGTGGTTTCACCTCTTGACAATGATAAGTGAACTTCATTTTTTTATGTAGAGAAGAGATGTCTCAGTTGAATGACCAGCCTTATATGCCGACTGGTACGGGTTGTCTAAGTTATGGACATGAATATGTTCTAACAGCTGCTTAGCAACCACACATTCTACCAGCTTTGATATAAAGCTGAGACTAGATACAGGACGATAATTCTTCAGGTCATTTGAGGGAAGATTTGGCTTTTTAATGTGAGGAGTGACCACAGCAGATTTGAAAGCATCAGGGATGCACCCTTCCATGAATGAGCAGTTAACCAGCTTTGTAAAGGATGGCAGCAGTATATCAATGCATTCCTTGATAAAGAATGTCAGCAAAGTATCCAATAGGCATGATTTTGTTGGTGACGTTTTAATCATTTTATCAATTTAATTAGACACTTGCCTAAAGACAGTAATTTTTGGAGGATCTGAAGGTGGGTGAACATCATATTCAGTGCCAGAGGGAGCGAAATTATCTCTAATTTTCTTAATTTTGTTGGAAAAGAAGGAGGCAAACTGGTCAGCCAATGACTTTTCAGACTCATGGGATGGAAGTGTGGCATCAGAAACCCTATTCTGGGTTTTATGGAGCTCACACCAAAGTTTTCGAGAGTCATGACTGTTGTCTGAAATCAGTTTGCTATAGTAGTCTAACTTGTCCTTGTTTACAAGTGCATTGCACCGAGCAATCTGATGACAAAGCCGACTTCTGTTCAGTGGATTTTTAGCCCTACACCAGCTTCTCTCAAATTGGCACCTAAGGGACTTTGCACGTCGATAATCATCAGACATCCAAGCTGCTGAATCTTTTTTTATCAGTCTAGATATGAGAGGTGCATTCCTATCAAGAACATTGCCCAAATCATGTACATATTGTTTGTAAAGATCAACAACAGCATCAACTGGAGACCTGACAAAGGAAGTATTTTTGAGATCTGAGCGGAAGTCAGACATGTTGATACGGTGGTACCTTCTATATTGAACTATATTTGTAGTGTGAGCCACTTGACAAGGGAAGGCAACTGTACATTTGACTAATGTATGATCAGAAACAAAGTCGCAAATTTTGACATCAGAAATGGTGTCCTAGTCACTGGGGGATAAAATGAGGTCCAATATGTGACCATGCAGATGAGTATGTTTATCGACTACCTGTTTCAGATCACACGAATCCAGAAAGGTTATAAATTTATGACCATCACCAACTGGAACGTCAACATGAATATTGAAGTCGCCACAGATGTAATATAAAGAATTAATAGATGAGAGGTGACCAACAAATGACATGACTTCTTCCAGAAAGTTGCAGGTACATGATCCTGGGGGGCAGTAGATGCAGGCAAGCAACAGTGAATGGCCATGAAGGCCGATTGACACCACCATGTTCTCAAATGACCAATAAAAAGGAGATTCTATTATATGGGGTCTGTAGGAGCATCTGATGAAAAATCCACCACCACCACCAATACCTGAGGGACGAGACTTGTGAGGAAAAACAAAATCAGGAGGAGTTATAGATCGCAAAAAGCTGTCTGAATCAAAGGGACAAATATGTGTTTCCGTGAGACAAAATCATAGAAAATCATTTGAAGTCATTTAAAGCAACCATGTTGGCTAGGAGTGTGAGCCACATGACAAGGGAAGGCAACTGTGCATTTGACTAATGAATGATCAAAAACAAAGTCACAAATTTTGACATCAGCAATGGTGTCCTGGTCACTGGAGGATAAAATGAGGTCCAATATGTGACCATGCAGATGAGTATGTTTATCGACTACCTGTTTCAGATCACACGAATCCAGAAAGGTAATGAATTTATGACCATCACCAACTGGAACGTCAACATGAATATTGAAGTCGCCACAGAGGTACATGATCGGGGGGGGGGGGGGGGGGGGGGGGGGGGGCAGTAGATGCAGGCAAGCAACAGTGAATGGCCATGAAGGCCGATTGACAACACCATGTTCTCAAATGACCAATAAAAAGGAGATTCTATTATATGGGGTCTGTAGGAGCATCTGATGAAAAATCCAACACCACCACCAATACCTGAGGGATGAGGCTTGTGAGGAAAAATAAAATCAGGAGGAGTTATAGATTGTAAAAAGCTGTCTGAATCAAAGGGACAAATATGTGTTTCCGTGAGACAAAATCATTTGAAGTCATTTGAAGCAACCATGTTGGCTAGGAGTGGACCCTTATTCCTTACAGATCTGGCATTCAAAACACCAAGTGTAAGCGGACCAGGGTTGAGGGACACATCTCCTCCCAGTAGCAGCAACAACAAAAGCCCTCTTCTATTAACCATGGTTGAAAATTTTTGGTAGGAACAGGCACCCCACACTACAGCCTCACCTTAAGCTAAGTGACAACACCACCAGACACCAACAATAGAAGACTAGCATAGGCTATATGCTAATTGGAAATAGACTAAAAAGTAAACTTACAAGACACGGACAGATTGTTTATAATACCCAATGGTTGATGTAGGGAAAACATTGATCAAATCACAACGATAATTCCCGGCAAGATGGGCGATAATACCCAAATAACCAACAAGTAGATTTATCAGTGAGATGAGGGGAGATAAAAATTTAAAAACACGATCTAACTACAGATAATACATAAAAAGCAATAATTTAGGTAGAATTCCTGTGTAAAATACTTTATATGTATAAAAAACGGCCTTTGTTGAGATGAAATTTCTAAGAAAAGCATCTCCGTGGTATGTACTAAAACACTTGAGAGAGGTTATTATTTGAAATGGTATTTTGGCCTGATCTCGGTCAAACAGAATTTTTTTTCTTTATGTCCTGTAATCAATTTTCAGCCACATATTCACACTTTTATACAATCATTTGGCAATATGTTACAGAAGAGTACCATATTAATGCTTCAAAAATGATTTTGCTTTATTTAGTACAGACAATGTGATTAAGTGCATACATTGAAAACAAACACAAATTTATGAAATGTAATAAAATTCCTCAGTACAGAAAAACTCTATCAAAAAAATATCTCGTAGGTTGATTTTGTGTGGCCATATGTATATGTGGGCACGTTCTAGAAGCCCATCTGAGATGGGATCACATTGCAGAAACCCTTCCTTGGTTATTACTTACATGTTTGTTCCATCCCAAAAATGTATTTTCAGATGCCTTTATATCTACGTGATCTTCCAAAATTTGAGGTGCATCATGGTGACCTTGAGTTGCTGTGCTGGCCGCTTATATGCATCTCCAGTATTTAACCTTCCTCTTTACCATGGACACAATAACTCCATTTGCTGACGCCATATCAATGTAGTTAAACTACTTAATGGGTCAGTATATAGAAAAATACTAAGTATGTTATGTTACTTTAGTTTTGCAAGTGGTCATAATGTGCTAGCAAAGTAATTTTAATGGGTTTTTAAACATATTTTTTACAAGTTGGTGCACCTCAGGACACCTTGTTCCATAAGTTGTCATTGTTAAATATCAGCCCATAATGCGTGGACTGAACAGGGTGTAGATACTTGAGTGAGTGAATCAGGGTATTCAAAAAAATCATTGTACGTTCTTTGTTTCATCACCATGAACTCGAAACAGCTAAGGTCATTTGGAAATTAGAGGCCCTTATGACAGCAATTTACCGGATGATTTGGAGATCAGTCTTGGAGGGAGATACCATGGACGGAATGTTGGCTACCTTTTTTTATTTCATTGGACTACATGGAGTCACAATTTCAGAAGGAATTAATGAGGAACCTTTCTTCAGTGGATTCCCAGTAGCCCTGTATTGGGCTCTGTTTGCTGGAGTTAATGCAGCCTCAAAATTTCTAACACCAATTCATCGGTTTGTTACCTCTATTTTAATACAATTTGTCAAGTCTTGTACACTCTCTTAGCCAGATCTTCATCTCCCTATTTCAAATCTTGTTCTACTGCTGACTTCACCCTCTCGTGCTTATATACATGGGAGTCACACATATATCTTTCACGATTTTAGTCTCCTTTGTAAATATTAACGATATATATCATTTTCATCTGCAAAGGACACTAGGTGCGCTTGACTGGATACTCTAGTATCGCGGCACTTGTCTCTTTAAACGGGGGACCATCATTTGGTTGCCAACATTGCTTTTCCTCTCGTTGCTTTTCCCAGGCGCTTGACCTTCACCTGCATAGAGGTCTTGAACTAGTTTGACCTTTGACCTTTTTCAACTCTGACTATGTCAATTCCCACTCCAACGTCCTTGTTACCAAACATAATGAGTCAAATTGAAAAAACGGAATATTACCTGAAGTTTGAATCACTTTCAAATACATGGTTTTAACATGGTAAATATTAGCTGAAGTTTGAATCATTTTCAAATAAGCTCTCTAAAATGGTAAACATTAACTGAAGTTTGAATAATTTTTAATTAGATTCATATATGATGGGCATTTAGCTTGAATGGCAAGTTGTTTTAACTGTAATAGTATTTTATATAAACTGTGCTTTAAAGAAGATTTGTTAGAGAAATAAATATTTTAAACCCACTGTTGGGATTCCTGGCCCTGGGGGAATAAAACCTAAATCCGAAATAGTTTGGACAACTTAGTCCAATTGGCAATATTTTGTAAAAAATTGGAACTTTTTTATTCTAATATTCCATTTTCCAAACATATATATGCATGAAATATGCATGAAAATGGTTAAAAAGGGGATGAGGTGAAGTAGCCTGTTGGTAGATTTTAAAATATTCATTTTTTGTAAGAATTATTACAGTGTAAGAATATAGACATCAGAAAAGTTGTTATACCTCAATCAGGTTAATCAGAACCTTAATGGTAAATGATCCATGATGATCCAATAAATAGATAGTTTTAGAACAATTATAATCAGATGAATTTTATTACATCAGCACCTCGCCTCTTACAAATTAAACAAGCCATTCCGTCATGGAAAGCTTTGGGGGTGAAAGGTGGTTTTGAATAACTGCAACCTCAAACAAGGAGCTTTAAGTTTACTTTATATTTGCTAAAAACATTTTAATACGAGCAAACAATATGTTAGTGGGAGTTGAATTCAATCCATAGCACACAGGAGTACAAACTTTGTGACCAATTTGATAAATTAATATTATTTACTAAAAATGTTTGTACTTTCTTTGTGAAAAGAGTGAGATAAGTAAATTACCAACCACACAACCAACTTCATTCATCTTTATGAAAATGTACCATCAAAAGTTATAGGGTTTGATCAATTATACAGTCATACAGCCCTTATTCATAGCATTTTGTAAAATATCAACCTACCTGAAATTTATAATGAAACATTAGACTTCTTTTTGCCTTTAAAAGTGTCACCAACAAACTTAATATCCGAAAAATTGATGGTGAAGTAATCATCCTCAAGTGTTACTTTTTTCATTCCGGGTCCACATTGTGCTGCACCTGTCAGAAAAAAACAAAATACAATGCATACTAATTTTTACCACAAGGTAGAAATGAGAGTGATCCAGCCACACCCTTTTTGTTACTGTCTTATTTGTGTTGCATTTGTTTTGGCTTAATGCACTCTCCCTTATGGCTCTGAGATCAGTCCCTTGTATCTGGGCAATACAGGCTGAACAACCAGCCTCCCTAAACCACATACATCACATCCCCCTTCACGCTTCCACTAAACATACTTCTAAACAGTTCATGAAGGGCTCATGGAAGGTATTTGAAATATTTCAAAGTCATCTCATACTGCACGAAAGGCATCCTACGCAAAGACAAATCCCACTGAAGATGTCAAAATATGAAGTATATTGAGCTAGAAAGAAAAGTAGATGAACTGGTTCACTTGTATACCGCCTCCAGCACAGAAAGCTGTAAATTTAGTACAAATTGCTAAATAGCCTACTTTAAATTGCATCACAGATATGTCCCTTTTACTTTTGACATGACAAATTCTACTACAGCTCTGTTAAGTACAGTTTATGTTGTTTATTTTGAAAATATATCAGGTTATATCTTACATAAGCTGAGGTAGGTTACAACAAAGATTACTAAAATCTGTGCAAACATATTGCCTCTTATTCGGTGCTACGCCTTCTAAGATAAAAAGTCTAGCAAGAATTAAAATAAAACTATACAAAAACTGCATTTAATGCTAAATGTATCCTTGTGTTTCTGCAGATGTTGCCATTTGCAGCAAATTTGCCGATTTTGATTTGTTCTAAATCAACCTTTAACATTGTTTGTATATTTTAAGTAAATTTCACACAAAACGCAAAAGGTAATTTACTTGCAATTGATAATAAACATAATGTCATAAAAATAAAAACTGTAAAACATATACTTTATTTTTGCAATTTTTTATATTTTGGTAGTTATTAGAAAACATTATACAATGATTTCACTTATACGCCACCTGATGAATTCATCGGCCATATACAGTTACATATCGTCTCAAACAACAGACAAGGAGACCTGGTAAGTACATGTATTTAGTTATCTCCGACAAGGGGTGTGCAGAATTAGCGGTATCTGTGTGTTTGCTTGCAAACTAACTAAAACAACGGGTGGCTGGATTTTGATTAAATATTTAGAAGATCTTGACAGTGGTTTAAGAAACAGATGACTGTATTTTAATAGTGATCCAAATCCCCATTTTGATCAAGGAATTTTTTCAATGAATTTGTTATTGCAGTAATAAACAATGGTGGCATTGTACCTTATTCTCTGAGAGCTTTCCTTATTTTTTGATGTTTTTTTTCTCAATGTTTCCCATCAATTGTGTCAATATAAGTATTCAGCTCCTCGGTGGCCTAGTGGTTAGCAAGTTTGGCATCTAATCATAGGCTGTCACCTCTGTGTGGATTTGAGTCCCACAATGCCTATGCTGAGGACCTGCCCCACTAGGACCCTGGCTGTTGAACAACACGTATAACCCCAACTTTGACTTTATAATTGTTTAAAGCTGTTCCTTGTTCTGTTGTGTTTCATTATTTATGACAAAGGCATATATGCAATAAAACAATTTATTGAATTGCTTAGAATCTGTAAATGCTGTTTTTTCAATAAATGTATTGCCTTTTAACGCAAAGATTAATTTATTATTTACTTTGTTTCTGTATTGTTTGTATGTCCTGTAATTTACAATTAACTTTTACGAAAGTTATTGACTGATACTTTATAGAAAAGAAAGGCTAGAAACGTCCACAATGTTAATTGGAAATTGCTGATGAACAGACATAGATTTTCCGGGTCACAAGACTCATTATCTTGTTTTAGAGGTCATCTTATGACTCAAATTTCCAGGATATTTGTGCCTTTCAATGGTCTCTACGTGCTTTTGTTGATAAACTGTCACAAGTGTTTCACAATTTTTTACAAGATACATTCCCTGCTAGTAACACCTTATTCCAAAGTTATGTAATCATAATATATAATTGTTGCCAAACTACTAAATGAATATATCCTGACTGGGTACTTTGCCACAAATTTCCACATACCAATGCTTCAGTTCAACTGATAATCAACAGCATCGTCAGCATCGTTAATTATGGCAAAGTGCCTGACCCCATGTTTCTTGACCTGCCATTGGTTTTCATAGATTGTCTGTGACTATTCACACATTTTAAAAACTACAGGTAAATCCATTAAAATACCAGGATTGGACATTGGAAATCTCCAATAGAAAATGCCCATGCACTACTCTTTATCTTATTTTTATTATATGCTTAAGTGCTAGATCTAGATGCTTTTTTAAGAAAATGTTAGATGGAAGGTTTGTATATCGATACAGGGGACTACGCTTAAACCCTGAGCACCTAAATTGTCTTTTGTGTGTAATGTGTTTTGTCGTCACCTTTTGTGTGCAGTAAGTGCAAAATATTTTTGAAAAATAAGAATAATAAAATAAGAAATAAAATCAGTCGAGACATAGTCTAGATCTGGGTGAGAATTAAATTTAAGTAAGTAAGTAACTAAGTAAGTTAGTAAAAGTAAGTTAGTGAGTGAGTGAGTAGGGCCAAGCCAAGGACAGACCCACCTTGAGTGAACAACATAACCCAGATCTACTCACAAATGCTTCCAGTACTCTTGCATCAGTTAAGGAGTGCCATGATGATGTTCATAAGTGGATGTGTTCCTGTAAACTCAAGCTTAATCCTGATGCCAGGGTTGTTTCCAAGAGTAGTAAGTTTTGTGCATGTGACACCCATCCTGAAATGTCTACATTGGCTCCCTCTCAAATAAGGCCCCATTTTCAAACCAAAATGGTACATTAATGTATATCTAAACTCACACTGGCTGTCCTACATACCTTAGTTTAGGTTTTACTAAATAAAACCTTTTCCTACATATCGGGTAAAGTATGCCTGACAGATTGTTTCTATTGGTTCAAACTTTTAATCCTTTTAACCACTGATCAAAGAAATGCTTATGATGCATCTTGCATATGGAATGACTGTCTGAACAATATCTAAAATTTAATAAGTACAGATACATTTCGTTTAGTACTAAACATGTTTTTTCAGTGTAACTTGATTTATATACCAGCAGCAACAACCTTTTGAAAGAAAACCTTAGGTTCATTAATAAATCAAACTACCGCTGAATATATCTTGATGATGTAAGGTGACAGGTTACATGGAATAGAGAAAATAATATTAATAATAAAATAATAGTAAAAGTAAACAAAAGGTGCAATAAAAGGAACATAATAACATAGGTCACATCTAAATTTTACAAGGGAATTGAGGTTATTATTCTAAATGTCTGAAAAGTTGAACAAACACTGACCACTTTCTGTCAAATTTATCTGCTTGCATATTTAGTATGCTAAGATATTCATGCTCAAGAAATGTTTTTCTGAGAAATGATTTATAATTAGAGATGTTCAAATTGAGGTTTTTTCTTGAACATTTGAAAATATAATATTTACCTGTGAGAAAGATCAAGTTCGTTGTGAATGTACACTGATTTAGGACATAATGGCCAAAGACTATAAATTTTGGACTGATTGATATCTGTACTTTGTTTTATCCAGGATTTTATATTATTCCAAAATTGTTCAGTCTTTTTACAGAGAACAAATAGGTGCACTATACTTTCATTATCATCACTGCAAAAATTACAAATTGAGTTTTCTGACTTTTTAATTTTATATAAATATTGTCGAACTCCTAACAATTTATGTATGATCTTATACCGGAACCAAATTAAATGGTGGTCTGGTAGACATTTAAAACATACTTTGTGTATCTCCTTCCAAGCCTGTTCATCCAACTGAACCTGTAAGTCCCTTTCCCAACTTTGTTTGTAATTTTTGTTTTGAAAGTTTGTACTGTTCAAAATTTAGTAAAAAACTTGGCATCCTTTATTTGACTGTCCTAGCAAATGTGCATGACTATGGTAAAATGGTCTTTTAAGTAGATCACTGTCAAATTTGCAGAAGTGTAGATACTTTTTTAAGCACGTTTGAAGTCTATAGTAGTCTAAAAAGTTGATGCTAACATTGAAACATGTATTTATATATTCACGTGAATAAATTTTACCATTCTGATTTACAATATCTACAGGTGAGAGGACCACTCTGCTGTATAGTTGTGGTATGAAGAGTGGATCATCAGATATTACTGGGTTGTACCATAGTGGCTCACATATTCCCTCACAAAACTTATCTGAACTTGAACAATTGTCTATTAATTCACACCAAGCATTTAGAACATCTTGCCAAAATCTATTGTTAATCTGGTTAGCAATGTGTGAGGACCATTGGCTGCCAAATAAAAATATTTTATCAAGTTCAGTTTTATTGAAAGGTACCAAGCGACTCCAACATGCTTGTTGATGCTTTTATAATCTACGGAACCATGTTATCTTGAGAGCCTTAATAAAATAGTCAAGATTCAGCATTTTTAATCCACCCTGTGAATATTCCTTTGTTATTTGTTTTCTACAAATCTTATCAGGTTTGCCATCCCATATGAATTTATACAGGGTTGAGTTAAGGTCCTTTAAAAAAGTTTTTCTTGGGTTGGGGATGGAGATGAACAGGTGGTTAAATTTGGGAATAATAAGCGTTTTTAAGACTGTTATTTTTCCAATTGGTGTTAAATATCGATGTTTCCATCTGGTTAATATTTTTATTGTTTTTGTGTAGGCTAGATTGTAATTTAATTCTATATTTTTTTCCAAGTCTACTGAAAACTCAATACCAAGTAAGTTAAACTCGGTTGTGCCCCAAGCCAAATCTGCTACTCCTTCTACTTTATCTTTAGAGTATCGCTTTTTCCCAATCCATATTATTTTGGTTTTATTAGTTTTTACTTTTAATCCAGACATAGAACCGTATATCTCAATAGTGTTCAGTGCTGCCAACAGAGAATCTTTTGTACCATCCAGTATGATAGTGGTGTCATCGGCATACTGGGAGAGCTTGAATTCTTGATCTGCTATTGAAATACCATGTATTGACATATTGAATTTAACCATTAGACAGAGTATTTGGGCACAAAGGAGGAACAAGTAGGAAGCCATAGGATCCCCCTGCCTGCAACCTCTTTCGATAGTGAAGAAATCAGACATTATGCCACATTGTAAAACGGATGCTTTGATTTTGGTATTAAAAGTTTTGATCCATCTGATCATGCTTGGTCCAAATCCTAAAAACTCCATGACCGAATATAAGAACCTCCATGAAACCGAATCAAATGCCTTTTGAAAATCAACCAGCATTAACAGACCAGGTATATTTTTTGCTTCTGTGTGTTGCATTATGTCCTATATAAGGCGGGTACTGTCACCTATATATCTACCAGAAAGAAAGCCAGTCTGGCATTTTGATGTAATTTTATCAAGGTGTTTTTTTATTCTATTTGCGATGGCTGATGAACCAATCTTATAGACTACCGAGAGTAATGAGATAGGGCGCCAATTTCTTAAATAGTGTCTACGTTTATTACCTTTAGGTAAACATATTATTAGACACTGTCTCAATGACAATGGCATTTTGCCAGTGTCATAGGCATAGTTCAAAGCTCTTAAAATAAAGAATTTTAGTTTTTTCCAAAAGACCTTGAAAAATTCCACCGGAAATCCGTCAATGCCGGGACATTTTTCGTTTTTCATTGCTTTTAAAGAGATACAAAGTTCCTCAATAGTTAAGGTCCCTTCTAGTTCTAAAGATTCATTTTGTGTTAATGTTGTGACCTTCTTATCAGAGAATAAGTTATTTAAATTGCTTTCAATGAGATTATAATCTTTGCTTTGAAATAAGTCTTGATAAAATTCTTTTATTGTGTTTAGAATTAATTTCTGATCAGTAATGGTTTCACCAGTAGAGTTTATGAGCCTTTTTACTGTTTTTTCTAGATATCCTGCCTTTTCTAGTGAACAAAAATATTTTGCAGGCTTTTCTCCTTCTTTTATTCATTCTGCCCTTGACCTTATATAGTTGCCCTTTAACCTTTTATCTCTTATCTCTTGTAGTAATCTTTTTTTTTCCTCAAGTGATTCTAAAATTTCTGGAGAGGGATTTCTTTTTAAAGTTTGTATTTCTGAAATAAGTTTTATTTCATTATTATTTTGCCTCTTTTTTAATCCCGAGGCATATTTTATAGTTTCACCCCTTAGTTTCAGGAGTAAAACTTCAAGAAATTGGCTATCATTAATAGTTATAGAAGAGAAATAGGTGACTGCTGAGTGCACTACAGCCAGGATAATAGCCATAAAATCTCAAACAAATTGGTTGATGCCAATGGGGGCCAGAGAGTGCAATTTGAATATCCAACACAACTCAATACGTCTTATTATGGAAGTGCTGTCAGATTCAAATTTTGGTGTGCACCACTCTAGCACACTGAACTGCATATGTTTCTGGCTGTGTCCATCACTACTGAAGTGACGTGAGACAGGAGTTGGCTTTTTACCATCCTTAGAGACTGATGATTTATGCTCATACATTCTCGATCTAAATGCTCTGCATGTTTACCCAACATAGTGCTTATTGCATTTAGTGCAGGAAATCAGATATATGATGTTTGATCATTCACAAGTGATGTGTTTTGGTAAGTCTATAGTTTGGTATGACTTTTTAGTGAAGTTACATTTGACTCTGTCTACTTTTTTGATGAGTGGACATAGGGTTTGAGGTGGTAGCCTCTAACCTTGAGCTAACTGCATTGAGGGTATCAAGTGTATCTGCTGAGATCTTGCTGATAGGGATGGGTGTGTCACAGCCACTAGGAGGTTCTGAATAGACATGGACTTTAGACATGGCATCACAGAATTCAGTCTGACTGGCAGTTGTTGAAGGAGCACTCATAGTGAAGAAAATACTAGGAAATCTACTTCCTGCCAATATGTAAGACTGGGGCACAATAAAGTTATAAATGCCTGATATAATTTAGCACATAGGCTGAATTGTATTTCGACTGTTTACTATTATTTTTAGTCTCTTCAGAGGCTATGGTATTACTAGGGCATGGTAGGGTCCCTGAAGTACTTTTTGGGAGCCTGTGCTTAACCCCCGGTTTCAACCTGTTGTGAACAGGTTGAGGAACCGGCTCTCAAATAGAAGAGCCTGTAAAGAGAGGTTATTGGTTATTTTGAACCTGTATATAAGCCCAGATAAAATTAAGACTATTTAAGGTCTTTTATTAGATATTTAAGAGCTATTAAAGTCTACATAAGAATCTGCTTGTATTTTATATAATTTATATTTCATTTGCAAGGTATTATAAATAATATCCTTTACAAATGTGTCCTTTAAAATAGGCCATTTTAGTATTAAATATAAATTATATGGCAGATCCAACTATTAATTATAATATTTGTGGGAATGGTTATAGTAATGTTGCTTATGCTTTTTATGCGTTATAAACTAAGCACATTAAATAAAACATTTCACATTCAGGTCTGTGTATTCTTTTATTCTATTATAATTAACTTGTGTAGTCATCCTTAATTTTGTAAAGGATGAAATTAATTCAAATATATAATTTAATTAAATTTAATATTGAATTATTTTACCGACATTTTATTTATAATGTTCTGAAATAATGGATAAAATTTAGGTGACCTTGGGTCTAGGATGGCCAGAGGAGAGGTATTGACTTATTTGGTGGTGTCTGGGTTTTTGGTAACATTAGTTGAGGTACCTATCGATACTTTTGAGCTTGTAATCTCCTCGTCATCGCTCAAGGCGAGATCCTTCCTCAGAATTGATTCCCAGTCTGTTTCTCCTGTTAAGGCCTAAGTTGTAGCCTCAATGGTATGTTGACTAGTGGACTGCTGCTTATGTGCAGCTTATTAATAGTTAGTTGTATGTTCTGGTCCAGTATAGCATCTAGATTTTCTATGTTATAAACAGGTACAGAATACATCTTTTTCTCAAGGTCTATTATGTTATTTATCATCTTTAAATATTCCATTTCTTTCAATAGGGAACAATTGAATTTCCACACTCCCTTCCCTTTAGTAAAATTGCACAAGTTTATCTTTAATTCGACAATTGAGTGATCTGTCCTGTATCCAGGACGAATATTGCATGTATTTACAAAGTCTAAGAATTGATTTGAAACAATAAAATAATCTAATCGAGCTTCCTGTACTGGATTTTTTCGACGCCATGTGTATCTTTTTGCATTTTCATGATAAAAACGATATGCGTCAACTAGATTATGACTCTGAATTATTTTTAAAAGAGTTTTGTGTGCATTTGGATTGTTGATATTTTTGTAATTGAACGTATCAAGTGTCGGATCTAAGGCTAAGTTATAATCAGCACATATAATGATGTGGTCCTGCAAATTTGCCTCTATCATTTCTTTAACTTTGTTAAAGAATTCTGGAGAGTTTGTGTTAGGGGCATAAATATTGATAAGTCTTAGGCTCATGTCACTAAGAGAAAGGTCAACACATATTAGGTTACCATCCTCATCTTTTGAGACAAACTCAATTTTATGTTCACCCCTTGAGTTGCTCTTCTTGCCATTTATGATGCAGTCTCCATTCCAAACTTTCTTTACGACGGGTACATCAGTATCGAGCCAATGAGTGTCTTGTAATTATACTTGAGTCCACGTTTGATAAGTAGTTAAGTACATCTTGTTGCTTTGATGGTGTCCTCAAACCTTGACAGTTAACCGACAACAATTTTAGGTCATCACCTATTACTTAACTGGTTGGTGGAATTCCCTGTCGGCAGCACTTGAACGACATTATAAGTGATTAATATTGTGTTAAACTTTTTAATGTTTAATGCTCCTTTTGAAGTATGTGCAAGGAAAATAACAGTTAATAAAATAACAATGAAATGGAACATACAATTATATACAAATAACAAAAATATTGGATGAAATGTTATGCATGTACATATAAAAACACCAAAAATTAGTTTCATATGAAATTATCCCACAACATGTAACTAAACGCAATAATTACCAATAATATATAAGGAAGTTGGAGGGGGATTTTGTACCAATACAGATATATACATTCTTTGCATATTTAAGCTTAAGTTTAGTTTCTTTTTAATGTCTCTAAGTTGGATATTTTATGAGACATGTTATGACAACGAAATTTTCTGTAACAAAAATAACCAACATTGTAGGCATAGATTTCTTTGCTTTGGTGGACGGGCGATGTCAAATTACCTTTTCACTGTATGATCTATTACATTTATTTATTGCTTAATTAAACACAATATTTTAACATTTGTAAGCATTCTAACAATGCACAATTCTAAGGTCAGAGGTTTACACTATTTTAAAACAAAAAAAGGCCAACTAATTACTGTTGGTCGAAATTGTGAACGCTGTCTCCTAAAGATGGGAATATATACATATTAGTCTTCTGTTACTGTCTTGTAGCTGTACCCTATTTCTTTCACCTCAGAAGGTCTGATAGATTACAGATTCTATAATTACCAGACATTCCACTTAGAATAGATTTCATTCAATTAATGAGTTTATAAACAAAAGCACTGTGCAGAAGTTGCAAAGTATTTCATCCTATGTTTCCACTGATCAGAAACTTTTAGGTTTTAAAAGATGAGGACCATTTTGAAACATTGTTTTCAAAATAAAACATGTTAAACTTTTTTTTAACATAGATGCTAATGAGATGAGCACATTATTAGATGTATTGTTTAGCTATTGGTTACCAAAACAGTCATGTAGCATCATTGTTTTCAAAATACTCTCACATTGAAACCATGAATGAAGTATCTTTACCAAGGGATCTGAAATTCTGCAGAAATGTACGCTATCTGACATTATTTAAGTACATGATTTGCATACAAAACACATTCGTATACATTTCTTTTAACGATCTATTTGTAAGTTTATCATAGAACAATTACAGATAATGATAGAAATGGATAGAATTCTAATTGATACCCATAGATTTTGATTAAGTTTAATGACTGCAATTGCTGGACTTGCAGACAGTGTATAATTCTGAATCAACAATCCACCTGAAGTTATATTTGAATTTCAAAAGTTTTTTGTTTTTTTTTATAAACCGAGATTTAATTAATTACGGTTATGCTGTATATGGTTTAATGTATATGTAAAGTACATCCATATTACCAAGATCATAACTCCATCACCTACAGAAAAACAGTATAAGTAAGTAAAAATATTGACACACTCTTTACTTTTTAAGGACCAATTTAATGTGAAATGTACAATATTTTTAAGTGTATAGAATCCAAGTTTGTACACAACAGATTTTGATTAAGCTTAACTGCAGATGCTGAACTTACAGACAGTGTATAATTCTGAATCCATAATCCATTTGAAGTTATGTTTGAATTTACAAAAGTTTATTTTATAACTAAGATTAAATACAGTTATACTGTATATGATTTATATATATATGTAAAGTACATCCATATTACCAAGATCATAACTGCATCACTTACAGAAATCTCGTATTAGTAAGTATATTGACACTCTCTTTACTTTTTTAAGAACCTGTTTAGTATGATTAGTACAATATTTTTAAGTGGATAGAATCTAAGTTTGTACAAAACAGATTTTGATTAAGTTTAACTGACAGTTGCTGTACTTTCTGGCAGTATATAATTCTGAATCCACCATCCATTTGAAGTTGTGTTTGAATTGACAAAAGTTTATCTTACAGCTGAGATTAATTATAGTTAAACTCTTAATAGATGCTAATTCTATTATAAACATTATACGTAGTCAACTGAGTAATTCTCCATTTACAATAATGCAACTGAACATGCTTATCTTGCAACAATTTAAAACACTGTAGCATCCATTATATTATAGATTATATATAGGACAATGGGTGTAACTGCCAGGGGTGCAAGATATTGATAAGTTTCATAAAAGCCTTCATTTTATACAGAGAGCTGTTATCTAAATCGTCATGCTACTACTCGCCACAAATATAGGTAAACCAATTAACAATTTTAAGACAAGTACTGGAACATTTTCATAATTCTTAATTCATACCATTTATTCAGTTTTAATAGATAGAACATAAATGACCGCAACCAATATATTCATTCTTATAGAGTGTTCATTTTTTGGAGATAAAAAGTCCATAATGTCAATAATTAGTGTTCTATAGAATGTTCAGTGAATATTACACACCTCTCTTGCAGTATCCTCCACACATTTAAATCTTGCTGGGCCCGTATGCTGTCCGCCATACCATCTTGATACAACAACGAGTTTATTTGTAATGTTTTTCTCCTTGAGGACTTTGAGAATGTTTGTCCCGGCTGACCATTCACCATCATCTTCATAGTGTTCTATGATCCCACTATCGGTAGATATCCGATATGCGTAGATGTTATGCGTTGCTTTTGCCACTCGAGTGTCCATGAACAGGACTCCTAATAGGGTGGTAATGTCCTTCCTTCTAGACACCTCTGTTATATGCCCCTGGAACTTACTCCCCTGTACAACAGTTGGTGGGGTGTTCCTGAATTTATGTTGGAGAGGTCAGGTTCACTGTTTGATGTGTCACAATAAGCTGTGTCTGGTTTTTCTTCTTTTAGTTCAGAACCAATGAGAAGCTTCTCTCCCAACCATTTTGCCTGCACTTTGTTTTGTTTTGCTTCTTGGAAGGCTGGCCACAGTTTCTTTTTGCGTTCTTTGAGTTCAGGAGGTAGTTGATCGCTCACAGAAAATCTCTTTGAACGGTCCAGGTTGTTGATGTATTTGAATATGTTCAATTTGTCTTTGAAAAAAGTAAAACTTGCCACGATTGGTCTCTTCCTGGTTGCACTTTTTTCCCATTCTGTGGGCTCTATCAATTGAGACTGATTGAACTTCATCGTCCGGCATTTTGAGCTCATTTTTGAAGAAATTCCTCAGTAGATGGTCAACATTCTCCCTGTCAGAAATTGCCTCAGGTAGATTGTAGAAAATCAAGCTTTCCTTCATTGATCTTGCCTTCTGTTGGAGATTGTCTTCACTTATTTCTGACACTGCTTTTTCTACCCTGATTAGCCTGCCCTCAAGAAATCTGATTCGTGCCTGTGAAGTTTCTAAACTCGCATTTAAGGTCTGTATTTCTTCGTCTTTCTTACTTAAAAGAGAAGTAAAATTGTCTACTTTGTTGATCAGAGTATTTATAAGTGCCTTCTCTTGTTTTTGATATTGTGTCACTATGTCCTTCATTTCAGTTTTGAAGTTTCCGAACTGTTGACTAAATGCATTGTTCATTGATTCAACAAGTGCGCTAACTGCCATATCAGAACTGACACCTGACATTTTAGCGGTATTCACACTAGTTGCTCTTAATTCAGTATATGTTTTGCTATCGGAAGCACTATCACTATCTGGGATTAGTCCAAGGTTCAACATTGAAATTGGGGGCACTGCTTTACGTTTCTTAGGTGTTCCACAACTTCTGGCCTTTCCAGTGAACATGTTATCCAGAGTTCTTTGCTTGAGATTTTCTTTGTAAACTGGTGTACTAGTCATATGCTTATTAACTGTTTCTGTTGATGATTCAGAGAACATTATTTTGTTTGTGCACTCAGTTGACATTTCATTAAGTTTGTTTTCATCAATACCAGAAAATGAAATTTTATCCCCAGTGAGTGTGTAATAATACTGGTCAAGAAATGATTCTAATTCAAGAAGAGTGCTGTCAAAACTTTTATTTACCCAGTTTTTACTGGGAGAATTTTCACTTGGCATAATTACCATCAGGGCACTGAGGCATGTTCATGTTTTAAGTTCTTTGTTTCTTTTGTCAATATAATTACTCTAACATTGGTCTGGCTGAACTTTCTATATTATGTTCAACATATGTCCTTTTGGGTCTAACTTCACCACAATTTAGTCTCCATAGTTTAGTCTGAACTTTCTATATTGTGTTCAATCAATATGTCCCTTCTAAGTTCTCCACAATTTAGTCAACATTTTGTATTAAACATAAACTTCAAACTATATTATGTATAAAAATACTTTACTAAACAAAGACATATCTACACGTTTATGATCTATGCTCTTTTTGTAATTATGTTTTCCATTTATTTCATTCCATGCTGCATAGTTACATAGTAATTTGTGATATCTTTTCCCTTTATCCAAAAGCTTGTCTTCACTCCATTTCCATGTGTTGAATAATGTGTCTGAACAATATCTTATTGAAGTCCTCTTTGGTAATATTAGAATCAAAATTAAAATGTTGTTTTATCCATCTTAGTTTTGCCTACTCTAGTGTCTCTCTGATTGCTGATGTTTCTATGTCTCAGGATGCATTGGACTCTGGTTGTGATTTGTTCACCTTAGGGTCTGCACTCAACAGATATTGGATAAGACAGACAAGAAGACAGACAGACCCAATAAGAATATATTTTCTACTCTCCGGGCAGGGAAAGCGTGGACAGGGATGGGGTGAGGGTAATAATTATTCATTTATTGGCTGTATTCTAAGACCAATGGATAGTTATTGGATAGACAGACATGCCAGCTAAAGCGAAGATAAGCATGGGCGACATGATCAATAGAATAGCCAAAGATGTCACCCGAGGTGTCAACAAATAGGACTTTTGGAAATTTTACAATCAAAACTTTACTTATGCTATTCTTGCTTCATAAAATTTACCTTTTACTGCATGATCTTGTATAGTTACAATTCTCAGCAACAATGGCTGTCTAAAAGATTGACTGAAAAAAATATGAAATGAAAAATCATTATTTTACTTCCATAAAGCATATAATGTTATAGGCAGTAACCATGTTTTTATGTTTTTTTCATAAATTTTAAGTTAATTAAGTCAGTTTACCTCTCTTTCACACTTTTCTGATGAGGAACTGGTGAGTTATTTGTTACATGGTGTGATCTGCGTGTTTTTGACTAAAAAAGCCCTCAGTTCCCAAGTGGTTAGCAAGTTTGCCATCTAATCACAAGCTATTACCTTTGTCTGGGTTCAACTCCCATAAGGGAAAAAGCTGAGGCCCTGTGCCAAAATGACACTGTCTTTTGAGCAAGATGTAAAACCCATCTTTGACTTGGACAGACAAACTGTTCTAGTTTTGAAAATTATCAATAGGGAATTAGGCTTGAAAAGAATGAACAGGTAAAATCTTGTTCTGTAAATCAGTAGGGGAGGTGAGTTGTTTTGCTCTGTTTCAATCCTCATCACTGAAGGGAGGAGTGAGTTTATTGCAACATCGTCTGTTTGTTGTTTGTTCTACATATAGCTCAAAAACCATACATCAGGTCATGATCATTTTAACACAGGATGGGATTTACCCATGCTTAGTCCTCAGGGTTGACCTAGATCTGCATTGGGACTAGAGAAATGTTTAAGAGATTTCTCACCAGTATATTGTTTTGCATCCCCGGGTTTGTCCTCCCTCTGTTTTTGGTCAGCATTAGTGTATCTGATAATCTTTGCTTACCTTGTGGCCACCTTTCCATGGTAAGAATTCTAAAGTTTGTGACAGGGGTTTATTAAGCCAACAAAAAGGGAAAAGCAAATTGGGTAAATAATGTAATAAAGTCCATGAAATCATTAATGTAAGTTTAGCTCAGGAGGAGTTAACATGTTGCATGTTAGACTATAATAAATGTCTTCATTTCTCAGTTCAATTTCTTAACATTTAATTCCAGGTGCATAAATTCAATATTGATTGTATGAATTTGAAAGTTTTGCCACTTTTATTAAAAAACTGTGACTAGAGTTAATAGTTTTCTGCCAATAAAATGTGTTGATAATAATCAGTGTTTTTATTTAAATTTACCTCAATACCACTAGGGTGAAGAGCATAGAGCTGGTGCCAAGATTCTTTGACCTGACAGTGAAATTGACAGTCTTAATGAAACAAAATTTACAAGAAAAAGCTCATGCAGCAGAATACTTTTGTTAAATAGAAATACAAATCATTCTAAGTTTGTTTTCTCAATTTATTAATTTTCACTTAAAATATATGATATGTATTAATCTTCAGAAAGGATTTGTTTTCTCTACTAGTAAAAATGATTGCCCTCAATAGAGTAAGGTAAATCCTTGCAGTGTACACAGGTTTTATTTTTCAATGCAGCCTTTGATGCCGAGACGCTTTCCTTTGACCTTCTTACATTTACAGTCATCTGGAATTGTAAACTGCACATTCACTCCTATAGAGACTGGAAATGGACCAACGCACATAGTTTCCCATTCACAGGGTTCCAGAGGAATTCCCTAGAACAAAACAATATTACAATTTTGTAGGACATTTCAGGTTTTTAGCATCTTTTCATCATGGTTGTTAATAATTGCTGTTAAACTAATCAAATTATATAATGTTACCATTATGCAATTGCTATTATTATTGGATATTTCCCAATAAAATTAATGCAGAGAAATCGAAAATATTTGAATTTTTTTTTGAATAACTCACACCCAGTGTTTTTGCCATAAAAATAGCACCTCTTTACTATACATGTCACTGAGACATAATATCATGGGTAAGGATGTAAAATGCTTGTTGATTTTGTGTAATAGAAAATGCGGATCAATTTAGAAGGCTGAGTCGAGGGTAGATCTCTGTCTTATGTGAAAATAAGACCCTAATCTGATGCACAGTTTTTGAGTAATGCACACAGACAAACAAACAGACAGATGGAAACAAGTATAATACCCTCCAGTCAGAGGGTTGAGGGTAAATATGAAAGACATCAGAAGTGAGAGGAAATAGTTGTAAAGAGTACTTCATAATGTCACAAGTGAGTTCTTAAAACTTCAGAATGCCTACAGTCAGGTCAGGATTATATTATACGGTTTTAACCTATGTAGCTTAAGAGTTGGGAATGTACTGGTAATGAGCACCGGTCTGATGTAACTTAGCACAACCTTTACACCCAAACCTAATATTATATTTTTAGTGCAATTTAGCAGATTTCTTTGGATTAAAATATATGTAGACACATGCAGGACTGGCACAATTTGAACATGGAAATGAATGAAATGCATACAAGTGCATTTCAATTGTTAATAAATATTCCACCGTGTTTGTACCAAGTTACAACACCACACAATATCCATTGTAAATATTTAAACATATATCTAATTCTTGTATAGACAATTATCCAAAAGGTTAACAATGCAATAACTTTAATAACTATTTCCAATCTTTTATTCAGTACACAGCATGAATCAGCACAAAATAGTAAAGAGTGTCTTGAAACCTGAACCACCTGAGACCATTGCTGCAATAAGTTAGCCTTTTTGAGCTGAGTACTGATTGGTTTTAGTATCAAATTGGGCACTTATGTCATGTTAAAACCACATTACCACCCATCTAAAAACCCAGAATGTTATTTCTTTGCCTTTTTTGCACCTATTTGGCAGTTGTAGATGTACTTTTGATTTAATCTAAATGGCATAATCTTAGGTGCCCCACCTCAAGTGGCTTCCCTGGTCCATTCAGCAAGTCAGAAAACTCACATGGCCTTCAAGACCTGCCACACAGCAAAGTTACAGATGTATGTTCCGCCTTTTTCTAGCCTTTTTGGTATTTATGAACATACAAATGTCGGAAATTTCACCCCTCATTGTCTTATCTTCAATTTTTGGAGTTTTCTGGCTTTTCGGCTTCAGCTATGTCAAATCATTGTCAGCCATTAAAACCACACTAGCATTGTATGGACTGCCTGCACTGCAATTCAGTGATGCACGAATTAAATGCTTTCAGAAAGCCATGGTATTACACAAACCATTTAAAGTGCAGCTTTAAAAAGTAATTGATATACCTACTCTTCAGCTTATAGTCCGGTTATGCGACTCCACCTACATGGGCCAAATTTTTAAAGCAGTTTACACTCTAGCCTTCTTTTCTTTCCTTAGACTTTCTAATCTGGTCCCCCTTTCCCAAAAATTGCATTCATCATTGCACCAACTGGCTAGAGGAGATATCATTTTTGCCCCACCTGGTCTTCACATACTGGTTAAATGGTCGAAAACACTGCAGTCCAGAAATGTGGTAAAAGTCCTGAAAATTCCATCACTGGGTTCAAACCCCATCTGCCCCGTAAAGGCCATAAGAAATCTATTATCCATCACACCTGGCCATAGTAACTCTCCCTTATTTCAATATAAAATGTCCACACAATGGGTGCCACTCACAGATACAAAAATTTGGCGTCACTTCAAGGACATACTTAAGAAGTTAAACCTTCATAACTCCAATATTACCTTTCACACCTTCAGGCGTTCAGGTGCCACTTTTGCCTTTAACTCAAATGTTAACATACAAGAAATTATGAGACATGGCACCTGGACGTCTGATTGTGTCTGGAGATACATCACCCTCGACCACAATGCTTCCCAACAAGTAGCCCTCCAATTTCAGAAATTACTATTGTCACCTACCTCCTAGCTGATGTTTTGGGGTCTGTTTCACATAAATAACCAACTTCAGAGCTATTTTCAACCCTTAATTTAAGTATCTCACTGTTGAAGCTTCCTCATTATACTCAGATTATACTTATATTTTACTGTGGTTAAGATAACCCTAACCCCAAGTGGTTTGAGGCCACCTTACTGTAAATCAAAATTTCAAAAACTTTGTCTTTAGGGTCACCTTAGTCCTGGTCCAGGCCTAAGGCCACCTTCATTTTACCTATTGGCTTCTTTATGGTGGCCTCAATGTGTACAAAACTTAAACATATGAAAACTCATTTGTATTATACTCCCAAGTTACTCTGGTTAATAGATCCTAACAATTGCTTGAGGCCACCTTACTGTAAATTAAATGTCAAATTTCTGGGGTCACCTTAGTCCGGCTCAGGGCTAAGGCCACCCTAACTTGTGTTATCTGGCTAATTTATGGTGGCCTCAATGTGTCAAACTTAAAAACATGAAATGTTATTGTTTATTCTGTAACTGTACATACAACATAGTTTAAATGTTTTAGTGTCAATAAATTTTATTATCCCCATATAGCCTTATTATTACATACTCTCATAATCTGGGGCAATGTAACACAAATCAGAGTAAAATTGGCATATAATATTTAGGTAATCGCCATTGTGTTGAGTTACAGATAGGTAGTAATTAAACTAAATCTCAAAATTAACTCAAGAATCTTGACTGACAAGTATGTATTAATTTCCTTCCTCCCTTCAACTACTGGTCATGATGCAACCTGTATTATGTGTTTTAAAGTCATTTAACCTAAAATTAAATGAATAAATAAATTTTAAATAAATAAAAATGAACTTACTACTGCTGAAACACTAGAGAATATCTTTTCCTGACAGAGTTCGTTACCATCAACAATCACACAGGTTACTTCTTTTGGAGGTTTGATGTTGTTACTGCCTACCTTACTCACACACTTGATGCGAAAACAGAACTTGGTAATCCAGAATTTCGGATGTGTGGCATTTCCTGTGTGTTATAAAGACAACATTATTTTTGCATGTTATTTATCTTTATTTAAAAATGAGAATGAGGTATTTCTTGTGTTTCATAAAAATATTTATTGCTTGTTTTATTTTTCGTGTACTGATTAACTTCTTTTTCCGAAGCCATTGTAATGTGAAGTACTGTATAACCACATGAAAAAGGCATGGACTTGATGCCCTTCCAACTGTTAAATAGTACTTGTATGCTGCATACACTATATCAAAGTTATGTGTATTTTTGTACATAGTTCCTTACTGTGACATTTTATACTTTAAAAATGCACATTTATAAAACCAGTTCCATTATACACCACTACCATGGGAGTCGGAGTTAACGGAGGAACATGCTAAAGAATAGATGAGGCACAAAGTGTAAAATTCACACATTTAACCGACCAGTATAACTAAATGAAAATACTCTATCAACACTCTATATTAGACTGAGAAATATAAGACTGAGCTGTCTAAACTTTGAATTACTTCTTCCACACTTTAGACTCAAAGTTTACAGATGCCACCAAAACCTTTTCAATTCCTTGAGCAGCAGTTGTATATCAAATTTTTGGAACCCATTTCCTTTCCATAAAAGAAACAGCAACTCAGTTATGTCTTAAGAATCTCCTCTTCCACCCCAGCTACCCCTAGAATCTTCCCTGATTACCCTGACTATCCATTTAGCCAAGTCTGTAGTTAATTTAGCACACTGAGCTCTTAGGACAACACATTTTCATCTCTGGTCTTAAAAGTGCAAAATACAAGACCTGAGACGCGAAATCCCACATTGGACTTCTTCTCACCAACAAACTTGGTACCATTGAATTCAATTTTCCCAGAAGTAAGATTGAAGTAATTATCATCCAGTGTGACTCTGGTTCCTGTGGGCCCACATCCAGCAGAACCTGTAATGATACATTAAAACATACTTGTTTGTCTTTTATATTTTATGCAACCATATTGACACAATGAACCATTGCAAATTCACTGCCACATTTTACATGTACTTCATTAAGTATGTATCAGTTCAGCCAATGATCAGTGGTAGGGTTTTTAAGCGAAGCTCTAACAAGGCTGAGGCTTACAAAAATAGCTCTTCTTTCTGATTTTTTTCATTACTAGACTCTCATGAAAAGTGGTGCAGCGTGATGGGTATCTGTCTCATCACCGAAGTGAAGCAACAATGGGCTATGTTAGTACCTGGATGGGTGACCGTCTGAGTTATTGATCAGGTATGGAATGTGATTGACATCCAATTTGTTTTTGTAGACAGACCTTCAACAATTTTAGTGCATTACTCCTGTTACTGATGTTTTTGCATCTCACGCATGTAGACCAAAACATTTAAGGCCTTGTTTGTTCCTGTTTCATTCAACCATTGAAGACATTATCATGGTCATTGGTAGTCATGAACGGATAAAATAATATTTAACTCTAATACGTCACTAACAATTTTAAGCTAAAGCATAGTCTCAAACCAAATTGAATTGGCATGGTTGTAATCAGGAAAACTAAGTTAAATTTTATTAAAACTTATTTATCTCTTGTGTTAATATAGTATTGCATATTGTAAAAATTTCATGAAAAGCTGTTCAGTGCCTTTTGTAACCCTAAAAATAGGAAAATAAAAAGACAAATAAACAGGGAAAGAAATAGAGAGATAGGTGCTGGATAAACATACCATCCCCAGCAAAAAAACATAGTGATCCTACTTACAAAGATTTATGCAGGCACCTGTCATTAATAAAATCACAAAACCAAGCATCTTGCATGTACTCTTTACTCCTGTGAATATTAAAATAATCACTGAAAAAGCAACTACAAATATCTACTATTGAAACACATAGCAGTGTACTGTATGCACATCTGTCCTGACAGTTTTCTTAAGATAGGTAAACACATATATCACTATGTGAGAGTACGACCTTCTATGTTCCTTTTATTTTATTGAAGATATTGTATTTCTGCACCATGTCATCAATCAAAAATTCTTTAAAACAATGGTTAGCAGAAACCAAAACAATAATCTTTTTTCAGAATAACATACAGGGCTTTATTGATACTCTTTTAATATGAATATTTCATTCAAAACGCTAGTAAAACATGATGTTTCTGGCACAATCAAATCAGTGCGCTGCTATAGCAGTTTTGTGGCCTTAAATTGTGTTAGTTATGAAAGAAGTTTAAAGACGTTTATATTGACCTTTGACTAGCCAATCGGATGGAATGGTTAGGCTTCATTGATTATCACCTTGTGAAAGGGTCACTTACAAAATTGGCAGCCGTAATAATCATATGAATTTAAATATTTAAAAGAAATATTTATTTATAGAAATATACTTATTGATTGAAATATTTTGGAGCTGGTCTGATAGATTTTATGAGACTTAAATGAGAAAATTTGCCTGAGTCAAGGAATCATAAACAGTCGCAAGGAGGAAGGTTGCAGCATCGGATAAAGCTCAGACTTCGCCAGAAAAAGAGACCCAAGTGGATCTTTCATACAAGAATCTTCAGATACTGGTAAGCGAAACCTGATGATAAAAATCCAGAAGCATCACCTATGGCATCTACTGATGAAATTCAGGCTACGTTGCATCAACTGTAAGATCCCAACAATGCATTGATTCAGCGTATGAAGCCGGTCAAACATCAGGGCTTGTTTAATTCTACTCCCATTAATCCATAGTGTCAGTTTTGGGGTTTCAATGGCCGATCTAACTGCACCATCACATCTGAGGTGGCCAAATGAAGATCTTTATGGCTCACAGGGTAGGAGCATTGTATTTATTATGACTCAGTAATGCCTCAGTTGATATAACAGATAGTTGAAGAACTTTTATAATATGTCTGATCCTATTTTTAATGAAGCAGGCTCTGCTGCTAGTAATTCACTCAATGACAAATGCCAGGCCATTGCCATGGCCTTTTGCTAGGAATAGGCATCCTGCATGCATGATGTAGAGGAGGGTCACTTGGAATGCGGAATGCCACAAAAATGGGCCCTAAATCAGCTTGACGCAACAGGCTACATCCCAGCTCCCACAGATGAAGAAAATCCCAACAATAGTTACAGCCAAAATACAAGAGGGTCAAAATGGGCAAAACTTACGTTGCTATAACTTTTGTTTCAACCAGGGCAAGAACTTACCCCATCCAGAGACAGAAGACACAGTCGTAAAAAGCAGCAAGGAAAACAGCAACTTTTGAGTGCCAATTAGAACAGTGATGGGCGACATGACAATAGTTTTTTATACAAGAAAGTTTGTGATGGATCCACATTGTGGGGATCCATGTATGAATACTGTCATCTACTCAAACATTTTGTCAGATCAGATTCAAATTTGACCTTCAAGAGGACATGGGCCAAGAAAAGTGACCTATAAGAGAAGAGGCCTTTTCAATGTTTGCTCAGGATATTGATAATTGTATCGAGCCGTCAGGAATATTTATCAATTGAATGATCAGATAATTTTGAAACAATCATGGCTAAAAGCGTATATATCCCAGAGAGGACTTTCACGGAGACCTTTGATGGTTTCTTGTATTCATACCATTATTTAAGGTATTTCCTGCACCAACAAAGCTGACACATCTGTTATAATTATATTGCAAATCTCCAAATTTGATACTAGTTATAATTCATGCAATACCATTAATAATGTAATGCATTATCCAGTAGCGTAGGAAGCATATGTAAAGTGGGGCACCAAAGTTAAAGTCAGCGGTTGTGTTAACTTATTACACCAGTAGAAATTATACTATTCTCAAGGAGTCAAGGGGATGTCGACTGAAAATGTAAATATTTTTGTAATTATTTTTGGTATTTCTGAGTCTTCAAGACATGCTTTCAAATTTCTAGCGTCATTTTTGCAGAACAAAAGATAAAGGGGGCATAAATTGTAAAATAATTTGTAGAATTTGTCTTTAATCTTAAATGAATCTTCAATGAATATACAACAAACTTTTACACTAACAGAAGTTACTGTATCATTGAGAAAATACAAAAAAAATTCAATGGTTAATTTTACTTTAAAACACTAGCGAAATGATCAAATATTCCAACTTGCAAGTTAACATTAGCAAAATTGGGGAAGCAGATATAGGGTGGGGGCATTCAGACACTAGAAAATGACACAAACAAAACCTTCATCAGGCCATAGGGTCCCTAAATGCATATCCATTTTGGATCCACACTAATATACAAATAGTCAAACCTGTATAAAAGTTTGTTATAGTTGTATTGGGCATCTAATCATAGGCAAGCCACCTCTGGGGTTGTGAATTTCGAATCCCACATGTGGCAATGCTGATGGCCTATCTTTGTATGATCCTGGCTGTTGAATGGGATGTAAACCCCATACTTTAACATTTGTTATAGTTATAAACTTACTATATATTTATGAGAATAAAGTGCTTTAAAAATAATTTGTCAATCTGGGTTTTACGTCGAACATTAATAATGTCAATGGCTTATTGAGTTAAAAGATACTAGGAGGCTTGGGCAATGAATGAAATTAATGTGATTGAGCTATAGAATGACTGGATTAGGCATCCCCTGTAAACAACCACCTGGGCCAGGCACAACACACCCAAACTCACTGAATTAATGACCATTACCCATTGCAAAAATAGATGCACTATGGATGTAGAACTGACTAACTAGCAATATGGTTTTTGCTCAAAGCTTAAGAAAGAAACAAGAATAAAGTTGTATATAAATGCATTAATATTGTTATGACCTACATTTTGATCTTTCAATGTTACCTATGCTGCCGGCATGCCAAATTTAAAAGTTCTGAGCAAAAACTTTTCTAAGTTATGGCATGTCGAAAAAAATCTATGTGGCAGCGATGGCAGCATGACTAGGCTTAATCAAATTCTTGTTTCCATCATTAGAATATTTTAAGACTCAATTACAATCATCTCCCAGAAATTGACATTACTTGTAACCAAAGTATGCACACCTCAGTTTGATTATAGATAATCCCCTCACCCATCTATAGCATCCCTTAAAAACTTTTTCATGTAATTACAATACCATGAACAACTTTCATTTAATATATCCCTCTTTGCAAAGATACTGCTCGAAGGATACAAACCAAAAAACACTCTTAGTTAAAGTATCGTGCCGTCTGACAAGCCTTTCTGTCAAAACTCGAGTTGTATAAACATTATATACACTACATTTGGGACATGAACACACTTTCAAGACCACATGCTCTTATGGCTCAGTTACCTACTACACCCTGCAATGACATCACAAACTCCCCGGCAACAGCCAAAGGTTGTGACATTACTCATAAAATTAGCAAAATATTTAAAACATAGAGTATCTACTACATCAGATTCTAATTGTACTTTGAATTACATGAACATGTTTCTTAATATTATATGTGTAAGGTTATATTTTTCATAAATTTAAGTTGTGTTTGATTCATCTGGTTAAAATAGTTTGAATAGTGGTTTTATTAATTATCATATGATTAAGTACTTTATCTTGGTAGTAGTTTAATTTTCTACTAACTTTACTTGATAGACATTCTATAATGGTGACAGTGATGAAAAGCGAGAATATTTGATATTTAAATTTACTAAAACAAATTTGATATCAAGTGTAATGCTGCTTTGTTTGAATCAATCTCACCCACATTCCATGAATCAATAGAGACTTTTGAGCATAATTTTTCTGTACATGTAATAAGAACTGTGTATTTTCGCCCTTGAGCTTGAGCCAGTTATAAGGTATCCAGATGCACTGTAGCCTATTTTTTGTTGCTTGAGTCAAAAACATTGTAGAGCTGTGTCTGTACAGAATACATACAGAAAAGTATATGGAAGACTGTGCTGAAATTATCTAGAGGTAGAAAATGCTTTCAGGCCTGAGACGTGATCCCTGAGTCTTACAGTATTCCAGAAAGTCTTAAACAGCGAGCCTACTGCATTGGTCTTACAGGATCTGTCAGCTGCGTTCGACACAATTGACCACCCGACTCTTCTTAATTGTCTTAAATCATGGTTTGGTGTGTCTGGCACAGCCTTGAAGTGGTTCACGTCCTATCTCAGCCACGTTTCCAGGCAATTAAAATTGGGTCAACCCTCTCTGATTTGCATGAGCTGTTGTTTGGAGTACCACAAGGCTCCGTCCTTGGTCCTCTGCTGTTCTCCTTATACACCACTCCTTTGAGTAAGGTTATTGGAACACATCCTGACATCAAATACCACTTTTATGCAGACGACACGCAGTTGTTTATTCATATCTCTCACAAAAATGCAGCCCTGGCTTTTAACAAACTGAATTCTTGTCTTCTGGATGTTCAAAAATGGATGTCGTCAAGTATGCTCAAACTTAATCCTGACAAAACAGAGTTTATCATCTTTGGATCCTATGCACAACTCAAGAAATTAAATCCCTATCTCCCAGTTAAGATATTTGGTAATTTCATGCATCCTGCAGTTGCTGTTAAGAACCTTGGTGTCTGGTTTGATGCTAATTTTTCCTTTGCTAACCATGTCCGTAATATTTGTAAGACATGCTTCATTCAAATTCGTGATCTCAGGCGGGTTAGAAAGCACTTGACTGATGAGGCTGCTATCCTGGCAGCTAATGCCTTGGTGAGCAGTCGCCTTGATTACTGCAACTCTCTCTTCAGGAGTCTGTCCAGTCTCAATATGCGTAAACTACAGTGTATTCAAAATACACTTGCCATGATTGTCACAAACTGTAACAAATACACGCGGGCATCTCCTATTCTCAAACGACTCCATTGGCTCCCAGTTGAATCTCGCTGTATCTTCAAAACTGCCACTCTAGTTTATAAGTTTCTTCACAGTGGCCATCCCAGTTACTTTGGTCCTCTTCTGCCCACTCGTTGCGGAAGATATAGTACAAGATACAACCATCCAGATAAAAGGTTCCTGGAGGTTCCTCAATTCTGTCCATCTGTACATAAATCCAAAAATCACTTTAGCCACAGCTTTGCTTTTGATGCCCCCACAGTCTGGAATCATTTGCCTAATGAGGAACGTTCTGCCCCAACTCTCACCTGTTTCAGGAAAAGGTTAAAATCATATCTCTTCCACAAGGCATTCCCACCTTAGCTTACACTCTATCCGGTGTCTCCGTGGTACTGGACTTGGCAACGACTATGGACAGATGATTTCTTAAACTTGATTTTTGGTGTTGCGCCTTAGAGTCTGCCTAGCAGAGATTAAGCGCTATAAAAGTACAGAAAGAAAAACGTATATACAAATAGCATACATTATTGTTTGTTTATCATCTGCCCCCACTGGAAGGTAGTTCATGATTTTTGATCAGTGCTGTGATCTCACTACTGTGGTAGCATTTGCATGCTGAGTATAGCTTATGAGATTAGGTTTGTTGGTGTGGTCAAGCAATTAGATTGAGACAGTGTTTTCAATAATCTTGGACAGAAAGGGGAAGTTATGTGCTGGCCTACAATTAATGTAGGAAAGCAGAGCAGAAGCAAAGGCCTACCAATAACATGTTTGGATACCTCAGACCGTTCACACTTCAGACAGTATCTCCTGTGTTTATAGGCTTTTTAACAACTCAGTGTTCCATGAACTGCTTGACTTGTATGCATACAGTTTACTTGCGGTAGCTTTCTCTGCTTTTTTGGACATCTCACAATGTTTGACATATCTTTGATGGTTGAATAATTATTGTGTTCCAGACTTTTAACAATATGACACAGTTTCTGATTTGTTTTACTTTCCTTTTTTACTTATTGGCTGTATTCTTACAACAATGGACAGTTAAGGACTGACCAGTCTTTACAGTTCAAATGGTCATAAACATGAGTGATATGATCAAATAAGACAGCCATAGATGTTATGCAAAAGTGTCAACAAATAGAAGTTTTAAATTTGAGATAATGAAAACTTTGATCTATGCCACTTCTACATCGTCATATCTATCTTTTACTCGATATAGTTCAAAAGGTCAAGTCATATATTTATGACAGAGGCAGAAAAATGGCAAGAAATATTATGAGTCAGCCATGGGCTCATACTTGACACCATCAGTTGAAATGTAATTTAGTCTTTATGGTAACATGTCTCAATAAGCTATAAGTGTCAGAAGGATAGGAAAGAATAAAAAATATAAGAATTTTTTTAATGTAGCATACAATATTTTAGGCATTTGCCATGTTTTAGTGTTTTTACAAAAAAATCTAAACACAATTATATGAGTTTACATCTTATTGATACATATCTGACAATTTTTACCCAAGACATTTGTGCCTCAGTTTAAAGGCGTTTCATTAAGTCGGAAACCATCTCAAGTCACTTGTTACAGTGTGTGATCAGTTTGGTTTTGTCTGGTGTTGGTTTTAGTATTTTGAAAACTATAAGAAAATTATGCTTGCAAAGAGTGATCTGGTTAAACTTTGCAGTTCAAATTAGAAAGGTAGGTGAGTTGGTAATCCCCCTTGAAGGCCGAGTAGGTTTTGTTTTCACCTATGGCATTTGGTTAGAAGGGAGGTCAGGCAAGTGAATAGGAGGTGGGAAAATGTTGTCTGGGCTGTATATCATAAATGGTAAGACATAGGAAACTTAAACTTGGTAGGGACATTTGCTGAATGGGGTAGGTGTGCAATGTCATATTGTGACCTCGATTTGAACTTCGACCTTGTAGTAGTGATCTGACATTTATAATCTTTACTGTGCCATTGGTCAGAAACTTGAGGTGTAGGAAGTTGATACTTGGTAGAGACATTGGATAGTGGTATTGGTATGAAACGTAGTGTTGTGACCTTAATTTGACCTTTGACCTTGCTATATAGAACTGTAAAAGCTTGTCTGGTCTATATTTCGGAAACTGTAAGGTATAGGAAGTTGACACTTGGTTGGGACATTGGCTGGTGGTGTAGGTGTGCATTGCGTTGTTGTGACCTTCATTTGACCTTTAACCTTACAGTAGTGATCTTAACGTGTAAGTTTTGTTTGGGCTATAATTTGAAACCCACAAGGTATATTAAAATAATACTTTATTGGGACACTGGTTAGAGTTGTAGGTAAGCAACATCATGGGTACGACCTTGATTTGAAAAACTTGACAGATAAAACATTTTCAACACCAAGCTCATGCAACAGAAAAGCTTTCATATAGGAATAATATTATTCCTAGTTTTCTACATCTATTTATTCCTAATTGAATAGAAAAAAAATATGATCTGTCATAAACTTTACAAAATACATGTCTGTTTTTTCTATTAGTTTTAGCGTTCACTTCCATTAGAGAAAGGTTAGTCCTTGTAATGTGCACAGGTTTTATTTTTCTATGCAGCCTTTGATGACTAGGCGCTTTCCTTTGACCTTCTTACAATTACACTCAGTCGGAAATGTAAATTGTACATTCACTCCTATAGAGATGGGAACTGCTCCAACACACATAGTTTCCCATTCACAAGGCTCTTCAGGAATTCCCTAGAACAAAACAGTAGTACAACAATTTTTTCAGGATTTTAGCATATTTTCATCCCGGCTGTTAATAATCACTATTATGCTGCTAAAAACATATAATGTTACATTATTGCTATAATTATAAGTTATTTAATACTATAATTAAAACAGAGATAGAGGAGATAACTGAATAATTTCTTGAATAACTGACATCCAGGTTTCTGCTATCAGAAACAGCACATGTTTGCTAAACATATAATTTTTGACAAATCATAGCACTCTAGATGTAAAGGGTAGATGTAAAGCCAAGTCAGGACTACATCATGTTTTAATCTAGAGTTGAAGAATTGTGGTTGTAATGGTAATATCTTACAGCATCTGTTGTTGCTGTCCACCCTAACTTGGCACAACATTGACACGGAAGCCTTTTTTTTGCATAAAGTGTATTTTTTGTGTTTTGGTTTTTTTTTGCTTAAAATATGCATAGACATGTGCATGTGTGGCATAATTTGCATATAGAAATACCTTCATTTTTGCTACCTCATATGGCATTGGTATATTCTTGGAAATGTATGCCTATGTCATTTGATCATCAATGAATATTGCTTCTAGTTTGTACCAAGTTTTAACGCCATGCCATATACATTGTAATTGTTTAAATGTATATGATTTATGATTAAGCCTATTATTGTATTGATAGTAGCGTAATGTTAGCAATATAATAAGCTGAATGCTGTTGCAACCATTAATGTATCAATAACCAATCATGTATCACCTAAACAATAATGTAGCAAAAATTGACCAATAATGCATCATCAACCAATAATGTATCAAAATTAACCATTAATGTATCACTTCTCTAACCAATAACGTAAAAATCGCTTGCTACAATAACATATCAATAAGTAACAAATACCTTTTTTCCACTCTTTATTTAGCACACCTTAAATCAGCACAAACAAAAAGAAGAATTTATTAAAATCTGAACCGAGAAAGTTGATACAACAAGTAAGCCTTTTTGAGCTTGAAGCTGGTATTGTTACATTCAGCATTGATGTCACGTTAAACTATATTATTGCCCATCTAAAAACCTTTCATGTTATTTGTTCAGCTCTGTTTAAGCCATTTGTCAAAAATGCTTGTGTCCATATATATTTTATATAAATACATTTTACATTGCACAGACCAATGACACATACATTGTTTATATTCCAGCTTGGCAGAAGTATAAAAAGGACGTTGATGTTTTATTAATACAATTAATTATTTTCACTTCAAAATGAATCTGTCACCACTGTTTGAGAGTATTATCCTATAAACCTTGGTAGTTAGGGATTATTGTGGCTGCTATGTTTTTGCCTTTATATTTTAATTTTGCAGTTGTGTTCCATGCATTGTATAATACCAAAAGAGCACTATGTATAAAGGTGACTATTGCTGGACTTAACACTATGCTGTTTCTGCATGTTACAGTTTTACTGTTTATTAACATTGTCTTCAGTAAAATAACATATAAGAAAATATATAACATATACCAGATATTGCCTGTAATATCAGTCAGCTTCATTAGTTGCTATTAGTTGGCTTCATTAGTTGCTAATGCTTCATTCACACTACACGCAGTATTTCTGCTGGTTAAAATGACATAAAATAGAGGCAGACTGTTGTGCCTCTTATGAAGCCCAGTTACACCTTTGTGATTGGTATTGAGGAGATACACAAATGGGGACATAAACGGTAATAGTTTGACACATTAAACACTGTAAAGATAATGTAACGTTGCATTAAACATGTAACTTCACTATTAACACTGAAAGAGACAGAATAACACTGGATAAGGAAACTGGAAAGTAACTGGGGGGAAGGACAGAAAAACAGCCACAGGGATGACACCCTGCAGATATCATACAGAATTTGATCCCTGTGTATTGTAGTGGGAAGAGAAATTATTGAATGGTTCTGCTGGATATACAGGTGTTTCACTGGAGCCGACTGGCGGGTAACTATGCATTTTTGGAGAGTCAGGACCAATGTTTGCATGTTCGGTTAGGGTCGGTTGTAGTTTCAAGACCTGCCGAGGAGAGTCAGTGAAATATCATTTGATATTTCTACAACAGTTGCCGACCCTTGTATCCAAACACAATTTCATCAACCTAACAACAGGCCTCTTACAGCCTGTCAGTTTCCAAATCTGTGGGTATGAAAAGGCGAGTCAGTAGACAATCTGCATATATTTGGGCTTTGACTTGTCAAGAGACAACTGGTGTGCTGCTTTTATTTTAAGTTTTTCATTTTTTTTGCAAATTAGCTTACGCCAAGGCTGGACTTTCTGGGAGTGGAATCTGTTTTATGATGTTTCACTTTTATTTTTAAGTTTTGTTTTTTAAAACAAGCTGTACAATTGATTGATTGATCAGCATGCCAAGGGCCAGAAGGAGAAAGATTGAAGTACCAACTGACACTCAACCACAGTTTGAGTTTGGAGATACAGCTGAGGATATAGAGAGAAGGAGGAGGGAGAGAGAGTAGAGGGATGAGAGAAAAAGGAGAGAACAGGTAGAGATGGACAGAGAGAGGATGGGGAGAGGGGGGAGGGAAGAGAGCCAGGAAAGAGGATAGAAGAGAGCGTGAACTGGCACAGATACTGATGTAGAATCAACTCAATCCAGACTAATGAAGGGCCGGATGAAGTCCATTTTCCTGAGTGATTCAGATGAAGAAGCCATCATGGAGTTCATTTAAACAGCACAAGGAACTTTATAACAAGACCAACAACAGTTCAAAGACAAGCAGAAGAAAGAAAGACTTTAGGAGCAGCTGCCAGAAACTTGTTTGTCAAGACTGTGAAGAAGTGGTTTGAGACTAAACGTACCAGATATGCAAGCTCACTCAGACAAAGTCAGGACAAGCAGCTGAGAAGAGCACAGAATGGCAGACCTGGCTGAAGGACAGTTTCAGTTTTCTACGAGGTTACATCAGAAGGGAGTTTCCAAGTCTTCTGCATTCAAGGCACCCCAGAGGCCTTCTGCAGCTGCAGCCTCAGCTTCAGTTCCAGATACATCCAGAATCTGAGCACAGAATCTGAGCTGGAAATCAGCATTGCATCAGATGTTACTCATCAGCCTTTGAGCACCAGTCTGAAGTGAGGACAGCCTCCAGTCATGACTACCATCACTTCTGCAGATCCAGTCTTAGATCAGTTCCAGCAGATTAGGTGGATGATTCCCACATTTCTTGGTGCACATCAGGACTGCACTCCATGTCCATGACAGTCGTTCTGCAACTATCTCCATTCTGAGATTGAACACCTTGAGGAGAGAGACTTTTTGACCTTCAGGAATGAGCTTTTCAGTGAAATACAGTACAAGGCCGAAGAACGCAAGAGACAGGTCACCACAAGTCAAGAGGTTACCACATTTCAACTTCCAGAAGCATCACAGGCCACAGCAGGACATGAATACATACTCACCATACCGGAAACTCAACCAGTCTCCATTCCAGTTGTGCAGCCTACACAGATAGCCACAACACAGCCTGTTACAGTGATTGCCAAAGTACAGCAACCACCAAGGCCTTCATCAGCATCAGCACAGCCAACTTCTTATGTAGTTGTGGATGACCAATGGCCTGGGACTTCCAGACAGATGATTTTCAACCCACCTTCAGTTGCAGCTTCACAACATGAGGAAAGTCAACACAACACTTCAGGATTATCCAGTCTCTTTGAAGCTATTCCCAGTGTGCTACGGTACCAGCAGCTCGACACACCACAGCCATTTTCACCTTCTCAACTTCAACCAACACCATCACCATTGTCATCTTCCACTCAACAAGAACAGTCAAGACCTCCCAGCCAGTCCAGCCAGCAGAATCAGCCCAAATCAACAGATTAGCCCGCACAAGTCACACCAAAACCGGCCCTTCTAAGGGCCTCCCAATCTTCCAAAACCAATTAATAACCTGAATGTCTATGCCCAAATCCAAAAAAGCACACCGTCCAACACTTACACTTCCCAACAGTACAAGGAAAAAAATGTGTGAATGAGTGAATGTTGAACAAATATTATTAAAGTTCCACCGCAAAACAAAAAGAAATAATAAAAAAATGGCAAAAAAGTTAAAAAAATATTTAGAAAGAAAATAAAAAAAAATTGTCCCCTAAGAATCCCAAAGCAAGCCACCCCCACTCCCCAACCCCACAAATAATTATAAAACAAAAGTTTACCCCCCCCCCCCCCAATTAACCAATAACAAAGATCCAGACACCAATCTAAGTCCCTCCCACCCAAAACAAAATTTGAAATGAAACCCAACATCCATACAAGTAAGTTGTGTTTTCAATGTGTGGAGGGACTGACAGACAAACAAATGGCGAGACCTAACAAAACATTCAAAAATATTCTTTTGGAAATCTCATTTTAAATTTATTTTTTCTAGTTTCTGCACAAAATGGATCATTAAAATTGTTTCTGTTTGTGATATTTGGGGGCCAGAATTTATTTTAAAATGTGATCATTTCTATTTTACTATTTTGCATTTTTTTACAATAAACCCAGGTCATTTTGGTGGTGGATGTGAACTTTATAAATTGAGGACCTGGGTTTAAATTTCTATAAGATGATATTTAAATTGGTGAACTGGGCTTGGGAGGGATTTATGATTGTGATACAGAACAATTTTGGTAAAATTGAATTTGCATTAAATGGTTGGAAATTTGGGGGTTTTTGTGCTTTGCTACGTTGCTAAATAAAGTTCTTGGATTATTTGGGTAGTCCTGCAAAGGACTGATAGATGACAGCATGTTCTCCCCCTCAGTCTTCTCCCCTCGGTCTTCTTAAACTCTGTCCTCCTGCCCATCCAGTGCTCCTATGTGATTGAAGTGGTCTTTCAGTAGGTCTCATTGATGTTTGGTCTCCCTCAATGGGTTTCTTAAGCTCTCATGATGTCTCTGTTTCCCCTGGTCCCTCCGTGGTGGTTGTATGTTGTCAGCTGGAGTCGGTGGTCTGTCTGCTCCCCCCTGATGGCTTCTCAGCATGTTATGTAGTACCACACATGTTAACACAATGTCTCTCACAACATTTGGCCTCTGCTCAATGATGGTCAACAGCACCCTGAATCTCTGGACAAGTATACCAAATGAGTTCTCGACCACCCTCTTCCCCCTGGATATCCTGTAGTTGGCTATTCTCTCCTCCCTGGTCAGTTGTCGTCTACTGTAAGGCTTGACCAGCCAAGGCATCAGGGCAAAGGCATAGTCCCCCAGCAGGAAGTAGTGTAGATCTGGTCCCCCAGGTCCAAGTGGTTCAGATGGTGGTAGTCCCAAGGTTCCGTTCTCAATTCTTCTTTTCAGTTTGTTGCGGTTGAAAATCTGAGCATCAGAAGATGACCCACTCGCCCCCACGTTGATCCACAGGAACTTATAATCTGCATCGACTAAAGCCAAAAGTAACAGGGAGAAGTATCCCTTGTAGTTGAAATATTCACTGCCTGACTTTTTGGGCTTCTTTATAGCAATGTGTTTTCCATCTAATGCGCTGACTGCATGGGGGACATTCCATCTGTTTCTAAATCTTTCCTTAATTTTCAGGAATAATTTTGGGGCACACCAGATAGTCTTGTTGAAATTCTTTCAAAATGGCTTTGCAGACTTGGGGACAAATTTGCAGATGATCATTCTGCCAACCCTCCAGTGGTATTGCAGTGAGGTGTAGCTTTCCCCTGTGGATAAGTGTCTCAAAGTAACTGCCAGTTTCAACCCAACTTCCAGTGGCTTCCTGAAGTTGGTAATTGACTTCCTCATGTGGGGGTGATTCTTTCATCAATCAAATAAAAAAATGCTGGTTCCATCCTGGTGAAATTTCTGTAGCCTGGTATGTCAGTGGTATGTCAGTGATTAGCTCGTCCAAGAGTGTTCTGTAGTAACCTCTCTCCTCTCTCTGCAGTATCCAGGGCAGGACCCATGGATTCTGCGGCTTCCTTCTCCTTCTGGGTGGTGGGGGTGATGGTGATGCTGACTGGGCAGGTGCTGGGTTCTGCTGTCTTCTGTGTGTTGAAATAACAACATATAAAAATAAATTCACCTCAATAAAAACAAAAGGACCCTCAAGTGATCTATCAGTTGCTCTTGATGTGTTCCCGTCATCTTTGAAGTGTGAAATGAATGGCACATCACAGGAGAGGGGGATTTATATAGTGTGATAAGGATCCTGATTCTGGATCACGACTATACATACTAACCCATAAAAACAATCAGTCCTGGCTTGTCTGTTTGTCTTTACGGCTTGTCTGTTTGTAATCCGGCTTGTCTGTTAGGGGTTTAGGACTTGTTGTAGTAGTTCTATGACTGGCCGTGCAAAATCGTCCCCGACCCTACATCATTTTCTCATGACTCTAAGACTTTTGCAACCGACCTTAGGGTCGTAGGGTGGGTTACAGGGTCGGCTGCATTGGACCACCCACTTAAACACAGATATAAACACAAGTCTAGACATAAAGGGAATCCCCAGAAGTGTTATTAGGTGTTAACAGAACTGATATATGTGAGGATATTACACTATGGTAAGAGTCAATTTTTAACATTATAAAATTTCTATGTGTGGCCACGGAATGTAAGGAATATAACAGTATGCTGATAGAAATGTGATAGTAGGTGCAGGAATGAGAAGTTATGTAAAATGTCTATTAACATAGCTAATACCGCCTATACTGTGATATTTGTATTACAAACAAGCTTATGTGTAATTGATGACCAAAGTCAAATCTTTGCATACCCCAGCCACTGACATAAACAAGCAGAGTAAAATTGAGACAAAACATATAGATAATAATTACCACTCTGTTGAGTTAAAAATAGGTAGGCATTAAACAAGCAACCTATATTCAGTACAGAATCTTGATCTCTTAATTTCTCCCAACTACTCAACGACTGGTCATGATGCAACCCATATCTCATGCGTGTGAAAGTAACTTTAAGCTGAAACTGAATCTATTAATCAATTGTAGAGGAAAATGAAAATGAACTTACTTCTGATGAAACACTATCAAATGTCTTTCCCTGACATATTTCCTCGCCATCAATAACCTCACAAATCACTTCATTCGGAGGTTTGATGCTGTTACTGCCTACCCTACTCACACACTTTATGCGAAAGCAGAACTTGGTAATCCAGAATTTTGGACGTGTGGCATTTCCTGTGTTTATACAGACAACATATATATTATTGTGTAAGTCCATTTGTTTATATCTTTATTACTACTTTTGCTTCTCAATATTGGAACCAAAATTGAGAATTAGGTGGCATTTCTTAGTTTCCATAAAATATTTGTTGATTAATTTTTTCTTCACTTATTCATTTCTGTGCCCCTGCTATGTGAAAGACTAGAGAATAACAAGAAAAAAACCAAGAACTTGAGAAAATTAATGTTCTTTCAACTATTAATTAGTACTTATTACATGCTGTGTATGATAAATCAAAAGTACTTATAATTTTCTACTGAACTTCTCACTTTGGCACTTTCTCCTGTAATTTGGTTTATTTTGGTCTAACAACTCTTGAAACACATTGTATAGGTTATAACTGCCTGGCATGAGTTAACAGCGACCAACTTTCCTACATTGGGTTGGGTCAGGAGTTCACACCACCAACCTCAGAGGTAGAAGGCGAGTGTGTTACAAACTACAGTCTCCACACTTCCTTCTTTGATAATACACAAGCATATAACCACTTTCATGATAAGCCACTTCCATAAACGTTTCAGTGGACCGAGGATGATGTTATAGAACAGATGGGGAGTGACCATCCACGCAGTACCACATACAAAATTCTAAAACGTGGCCAAGGAGTACACCTGAGTAAAAACAATCCAAGTGTATATACTATCTAGAAATGTTGGACATGGCATTCTAAAATTTAAAATCTTTCATGCCCTCACTTTTGACTGTAAAGTTCACAATTCTCACAAACACTTTTTGCAGTTCTTTCAGCTATTATGCACCAACTTCTAAACACTTTTTCTTTTCAAAAAATAAACATTGATGCATAATTGAGATTAGTGGGTCTTTGTAAGAAATACAAAATAATTTTAACAAAACATTAACATTAGTATAAAATAACAAACCTGCAACATAAAATCCCACATTGGACTTTTTGTCACCTACAAACTTGTTTCCATCAAATTCTATTTTCTCGGAAGTCAGATTGAAGTAGTTATCATCCAGTGTGACTTTGGTTCCTGTAGGCCCACATCCAGCAGAACCTGTGATGGTCAGACTAAAATTATTATTTGGTTGTCTTTTATATTCATACAACCATATGAAAAATTTTGGAACAATTTAAAAATTACTGCATCATTTAATCTTATGTTAATTCTTAAGTCAGAAATCGAAATTATGGTTTTATGTTCTTGTTCCATTCAACTACGGAGGAAGGCAATTTGTTGGCATTTGGTAGTCATGGACAAGTAAAAATTTACTCAACCTTAATACATCAGTAACACTCCAAACCCTAAATGTACTCTCCACGCCACATAAATCTGACATGGCTTTAAACAGAAAAACAGTTTTCAATCAATACCTGTTCAATACTTGTTTGTAATATATCACATATTGTAAAAAAATCATAAAAATCTGTTCTGTACAGGTAATCCTGATAAAAGGACCATCCGAAGAAACAAATAGACAGAGAAACAAATAAACAGACAGGTGCTGGATAAACATACTGCCAGCAGAATGATTAAAAGTGATCGTGCTTACAGAGACTAATACAGGCACAGACCATTGAAAAAGTAACAAAACAAAGCATCTTGCATGTACTCTTCTGTCATGTGAAAATGCAAATGATTGTTGGGAAAAAAACAAATACTAAAAATAACTGCTGATACGAGTTGCAATGCACTGTATGTATATCTGTCCTGTCAATATAGGAACAACCTTCTACGTTCCCTTTGTTTTATTGGAGGTATTGTATTTTTGCACCATATACGCACCATACCATAAATCAAAGATTCTTTGAAAAACAGTTGATAGCAGAAACCAGAAAGTGGTTTCAGAATAACATACACGGGCCCATCACATCCTTTTTAATGAAAATATTACATTCGAAACCTTAGTAAAAATAATTTTCACACATAATACAAAAATAGTTATTCTGTACACCTGAGTGCCCTGTAATTGAAAGTAGGTTTTATATCAGCATGATTTCTGTTCTGTTTTATTATAGGAATATCCAATCAAGGTTTTTATTCTTGAAACAGTGAGAAACCAGCAGATTTTGTAATCATTATATTCTGTTTATTTCTTTGTTTGTATGTTAGCTAGATTATGAAAAAATACTACACAGGTTTACAACAAAATTTTCAGAGTAGGTGGGTTTTGGTTTAACATAGACCAAATTTAGACTTTTAACAGGTTTTTATCATTTCACTTACAAATAGCAGAGGTGTTGGTCTTGGCAAATGTATGCACTGCCTACTTTGAAATTGTTTTGTAACAATTATCAAGGCAGTTTTTGCTTATCCCTTAAGTCGTGGTTCTATATTCAGTGACTTTCAGGACAGAGGCCCTGTCTCTAGAATCGAAAAGAGTCAGGGGAGATAAGTTAATGTTGGTAGGGACTTGGTATGTTGGACAACAATTATACTCCTTGTAGCCATGCCATGGATCCACCAAAGAGAAGAAAAAATATGTTATAACAACCTCCTAGCAGACATAATACACACTGATATCCACGGTTTTTGACCTCATTGGAGAATGCATACATCACCATATCAAAAAGTAAGTCACCAATTATAGGAAGCCCTTAGAAGTTGGATTTAAACTGGCAATAACACATTGACACCTCATTTTTCAACGGTCAAATTTGTTTTTTAATTTTGCAGGTTTCTAAGATTAAAATAAGCTTTTTTGAAGTATCTTAAGTGCACAGTTATTTAACTTATCAATTTCAATCACACACTCACTCATTTTGCTCATTTTGATTCTTGTTTTTTGGGGGTAATGTGTTTGGTGTGGTTTCGTAGTAATGTTTTTTGAGAAGGACCTTGAATTAGCAATGTCCTGAAAAGGACAGTTTACAGCAATGGTCCTGAAAAGGTATGTGCAATAAGTCTACTGCTGCTACTGTTTGACTCTGATGAGTGTTGGGGGGGCTGGGCTGGCTACTGAGGCGGCTCTTGCTGCTCGGTGGTTGGAGGAGAGGCGGCATGTTGATGCGGGTCACTCGGCATAGATGGTTGAGATGTATCCATATGCAGGTAGCTCATGACTGATTGTATATTCCCCAAAAGGCTAGAGAGGCCTGAGATGCTGTGTGAACTTTCTTCTCATGTGACAGAGGCTGCTGATGGTGGATTGAAACTCTTACTAGGGGTAATGGTGAAATGTAGCTGTCTTGTTGTCCTAGGTTGTTGATAGTTGACAATTAAGTATAGAGTCTTCTGCCCTATGAACTGTTCTCTCTACACCACTTGGCTTAGTTGAACTGGTTGTTTGACCTGGCTTACTGACATCCGGTTCTCTGGAATAGTCTAGATGTATTGCCATTATTGGTTGCTGGCTGCTGTTGCTAATTAGTATGTAGCACATCTGTGGAAGTGGCACTGGAGCTCCTAGACAGTGCGGGTTACTGTGACTACCAGCTCCTTTCCTCGGCCTCATTTCAAAAAGACTGAAAGTCTGTTTCCTACAAGTTTACTTCTACAGATGCCATGTAGTTGCAGAAGGCTGTTCTGGTGGTCTCCTGTCTGAGCCATAGGAAAGATGTGGTCATAGTCTTCATCTGGTCAAATTGATCCATGACCTGCTGGTAGACTGATGAAGGCTATGACACTAGACTAGCACTTTCAGTGCTGGCAATGGATGGCTGATGTATTGCATCAGAGCGGATACTGATCTCCATACTCTCTGTGGATCCTCCTTAAATAACTGAGGCTGCACTAGCACTGGCTCCTCTCTGTGGTGACTGAAATCCGGAAGACTTGCTGAGGCCCTTCCTTCTATCATGGCTCTTCAAAAAATTGAACTTATCTTGAATCTCAGTTCTGCCTCCTATGCCAGTTATTTCTTTTGAAGCATGGTCAGACTTGGACTGGGTTAATTTTTCTTAGCGAGTCCTTTGCGACCTTTGGGAAGTCTTGCACACTTTCACTGAGAGCTGCTTGTGAATCTTTTTCACAGATAATTTTTCCTGATCTTGTCCTTCCAGTTCCCATCAAGTTGAAAGAAAGAGGAACATGGGATATAAAATTTTATTCTTTAACTTTGTTATCAGCAATGTACAACATTTCTATTGTGGTTTCACATGTTAAGGGCAGCCAGAATACAGTGGTTGATCTTTTATCTGGGTGGCGATGTTCCAGAGGATTCCACAAAACTACATCAGTTGCTTCAGGATCCTGTGTGGGTGGACACACAAATAGACCTGAACCTCCTTAATCATGATATTTAGCTTGTATTTTTGTAATGTGTAGATCCTGAGACTTCGACAGGTGCTTTGGCTTCCCAGGCATGCCAAATATTGTGGCTTGGTTTTCGTCCTTCTGCACTGGTTTCCTATGAGAGGATGTTCCAGTCGTTCATGTCCTTCCTGGTTCCTGACATCTTTGTGTTGGTGAGATAATACTTTCTCACTAGTCTGCCATAGTTATATTAAAGTGGTCCAAAACCTTGTAGGAAAGAGCAAAGACTTCATCTATTTCCATCGCTGCACATGGCTATTCACATATATGTCCAGTGGCTGCCTTGTCACAAATGTTGTTACAATCTGATCAAAATCCGGATAAAACAAAGGCTGACTTCACTCCTCTCACAGGTTCGGTGGCTAGGAAGCACTTAAAACAGGTCTCTCTCGTTTTGAATACACCTAAGAGGCTTACCTTTCATGATTTCAGGAGGGCTGGGGCCACCTGGGCGTTCAGGAGAGATGTTTCAATTCAGGATACATACCAGGGTACCTGGTCCTCTGTGTCTGGAGGTACATACACCTTCCTCCTTCTGTTTCCTCTAGAGTTTCTTCTACATTTCAGGCACATCTACACATATGATGTTGCTCCTATTTCCAATTGGTGCTTGGGGCTTGCTTCATTTTCCCTGCATTTATATCACAGTAACACCATTTATCCATTACTAATTACATTTATACTGTATTTACAATTGCGTATTGCCTAGGTTTGCACCTCCCTTGACCTTTGACCTCATCCTTATCTGGCCTTTTGTATAAGGCCTTGGGGTTTCCTCCATCTGACTATATGTCGGTACCACCCCTGGGTGGGGGGCTTTATTCGAAGAGGACTGTTGTGCAGGGGTTTCATCTGGGACCTGGGCCTTGTTTTCACCTGGGCATGGCTTTCATTGGACCTTATATTTTAGTTGATTTTACATTGTAATCAGTATGTAAATAAATTTTGGTACAACTTGTATCCACCTTGGTAGACCTTGCTTGACCTTAGATGAGTATTTGTCCTTGTAGTTAGATAGAGGCGGGGTCAATTTGTTTGGATCTGGTTGTTAACTTTATGTGTATTGATCATAATGTCTACATGTATATTTTATGTCATTTTACAAGAACATATAGTAGTCATATATTATTGGGTTAGTGTGTACTCTTCTCCATTGGCCACTGGCTTCCCGCCCTTGGCTTCCAGCCTCCATGCTGTCACGTTGACATTGGACACAGAGCAGAGAGCATCACAAATTTCCCTCCCCCCCCCCCCCCCCTATGTTAGTTTTTAATTCATTGATGTCAGATAGCTTGTCAGTTTTTTTTTCAGTTCCAGATCTTCCTGGTCCAGAGGAGTGCCTGTGTCCTGCCTGCTGGTGGACTCCCTATGCTTGCTGCCAGTTTTGCCAGTAGAGCTACCTGCTGATACACTGTTGTGACAATTATTTCATTTTTTGAAAGAATCTCTGGTCAACTATCAACTAGTATTCCTCAGGAAATTGTTTTCCATATCCTGTACATACCTCCTACTATGCAAAAAGACCCATTTTTATGAACCATGCTCTATCGAGCGGTGAACACAAAAGGTTTGGTAAATTCAAAGTTACATCTGAAGAAACAAGATTCCTGGCCAAAACAATTCATTGACATACATAACACAGCTTTGTTCAAATCATTAATTCCCCAACCCATATCCACGGCCATATCTTTGGATGTTTTGTTCATCAGGGAATCTTTGTTCTGGCAATCAGATCAGAAGTTACAGATGGCCTATCTGATCATTTTGTTATTACTTTTTCTGTCAAAGTACATGCCAAGGGGGCTTGCAATTTTAGATGTGTGAAATTTGTAAAATTCAGAAACATTCATGATTGAAGGCCAGACATTTTACACTCATATGTGACTATATGCCCTCATAATGTAACTAGTCTACTCAGTCATTTCACCACTTTGTGTAACCTCCTTGGTAAACATACCCTAGTGAAGAAGGACATACCAAAGCATCCCCACTCTGGTTTCATGAACACTGACATTTTTTGTGCCAAACATCTCAATGGGAAATATGAGAGTTCAGGACAACATGGTAACTCAGCTAGGGAAGACAACAGATACTGTAATTGTGTTAACCATTACAATTTCTTTCTTGAACAGTCTAAAACCAGTGATTTATCAAGAATTGTAGCTGAAAATAAAGGAGAAACTAAAGCACTGTTGTACAATATCAAAATTATTCTGCACAAGTCCTTGGATGGGTGTCATTTTATGTGATCATAAAAATCTTGTTGACCTGGTAAACATGTTCCAATGTTTTTTCAGTGAGAAAATTTTTAATTCAGGTCTGGCTAACAGTCACCAGACCCAGACCTATTGGAAATACTTGGTCTTCATTCACACCAGTATCTGAGAATGATGTACTATAAATTCTAGTATCCTCCCTAACCAACACATGTAGCATTGATCCTATTTCAACTTTATTGGACAAGGGGTGTGTCGATATACTCAAAATTCCTATTGCTTACGTCACAAATTACTCAATTGAGCAGGTGGTTTACCACTTGTTTTAAAGCTGCATATGTTACTCCCCTTCTCAACAACCATATTTGGACAAATAAGTTCTAAAAATGATAGACATGTGTCCAATCTCTGTTTTATATCAAAATTAATGAGAAAGTTGCGGCTAAACAGTTAAATGATTTATTAGTTAAGAGGGGAACCCAATGTCCATGAATCTGTTTGCAGCAGTTTTCACTTCACATCTGTGGAGTCAGGGGAGGCGGTTGCTCTAACATTGTTACATCTTTTCACAGTTTTTGACAAGATTGATGACTCTACTTACATGAGTGCTTAAAAGATTGGTTTAGTGTTGACGGTACTGTGTTGATGTGGATAAATTCTAACCTTACCAACTAAACAAAAAAATAAACTAGGAGACAGTTTTCCTGTTGCTTTTCATCTCTCTCTTGGTATTCCCCAAGATTTTGTTCCAGGTATCCTCCTTTATACTCTCTACACTAGTCCCCTTAGATTATTTCAAGTTCTAACATCACACACAATCAGTATGACACCCAGATACACTTAGCAACAGACTCTAGGAATTTTGACTCCAGCATTGTGAAGCACATTGGGTATCTATTTTCTGTTCAGGAGTGGATGAATGGTGTCAAATTGACATGTTATCCTGTCAAGATTCCATCCATCGTCATTGGTGATAAACATACCATAGAGTCAATTGTACCAAAATTTCCTGTGTCATTCTTTCAAAGTTCTTCCAAAACTGGCTATCCATTGCACATCATATCCTTTTCAAACAAAAACCTCCTCACTTTTAAAACCATAAATTTCTCACAACCTCCCTGGTTGTCATCTATGATGAAATCTAGTTGTCTGACTCGTGGAAACAGGCTATTAGCTTCTGCACGTCATGCACGAAAAGCCATAGGCAAGTGTGTCTTTGTCATGGCCGCACCAGGGAAATGGAACACCCACTTAATGTCAGATCCCAATGCACCATTTCGATTGTCAGGCAGCCAACTCAAGACTAACCTGTTTAGACTAGCATAGCCACCACTTTAGCCATCATACCTTGGTGGGTGCTTACAGGGTTACGAGTTGTACCCTGTTTTGGACTGTCCTTGATTCCAGTGCATTGTTTCTGTTATTACAACATCTGATGCTTTAACATCTGACACATTGAACTGGACACGTGCAACGTGGTATTAACGGTTCATAAGACTGGTATTACCACACAGCCAAAAGAAATGGGAAAATGGTGTTAATAATAAAACACAATATTGTGTTTGGTAATTGCAATTTATTTTCTTCTAAAGCATGACAGTGGGTACACCAAAACTGTATGTGCCATTCCCAAGTTTACTGACATATAAAGTCAACAATATATTAATACAGAGTATTCCTTGCACTCATTACTGAACCTGTGAACAAGAACATCCATGTACTGATACATCTTTCACAATTCTGGTGGTTTCTGAAGCCATAGCGACACTTGTGTACTGCACTGTAAGCTTCATCTAAAACAAGAGACTGGGATCAATGTTCACTTACAATCATCTTAAAATTACACCAATTTTTAAAATGCTCTTAGGAAACAACAGTTTTCTCAGAAAAATTCTGAGATACATTACAAATACATTATTTTTGAAAATGGGAATTTCTAAATATTTCATTAAGATAATAGTAGAGAATTTCACACAATAGATATGTAGAAAGTAGATAGCATTAACATCTGTTTGTGAAAAGGGAATGGCATTGATACATTTTTCTTTGATTTCAATTTTTCCTTATTTTTGGAAAATGTGTTGAATCCTTCCGTAACCATTGTAACTCATGAAAATTATAAAAATGATATTGAATATGAAGCCAGGTGATAGTTTGGCATGTTTCTGGTTTGGTTCTGATATGACTATTGGAAATAGCCTGGAATCAAAAATCAATAGTTTAATCCATGTTGAATGTCCACCCACAACAGATTGAAAACTTTTTAAATGGTTTAGCACAGTAAAACGTTTTATATAACAAGATGTCATGCATTTGAAAAAAATTTGAAATTCAGATTTTATTTTGATGACAATGTCATATAATTGAAAAAAAACGGGGAAAACAAGGAAATATCAATAAGTTGTTATTGAGATACAGTCAGGTGTAACACAACAAAAACACATGGTGGTCATTTGTTTAAATTTTGTCAATAGTAAATGTTAACAATCACGTCAAAAATTTTGGCCTGGCTGTTGAACAGGATACCCCATATTTCACCTTTGTCCGATGGAATGAATTAAAATACAAGATTAGATTAAACATATATATGAGGGGCCATGGTGGCAGAGTGGTAACACTCTCGCCTCCCACCTCTGAGATCGGGGTTTGGTTCCAGGACCTACCTCAAGTGGGAAAGCTGGTAGTGGTTTGCCATTGGTCAGGAGTTTACAGTACAGAACCTTGACCAACAGTATGTACTGGTTGCCTCTTCTAACTACCCATCGTGATATGACCTGTACAGTGTTGAAAGTGATGTAAAACCCTAAATAGATAAATAATTATATATCTGGAAACATGACTTGTAAATTTTTATTTCCGAATGACACAGCTAACTATGTTTGACTATCAAATGCAATAGCAACAGATTATACAGTTGTTTCCTGTTTACATTTGGCCAGAGTTATATCAAATGTACTTATACCTATTACACTGTATTAGCCTGAGGTACCATCAGTCTTATACATTGGATTCCAATACATATACAGTCAGAGTGTGGTTCAAAGAATTGTGTACCATTTTGGAAACATTCTGAGACTAGTTCTGACTTTATATCCCATGTATATACTGATGGAATGTACACATTTAAGTGACTAAGGAAGAGAATTAAGAATTGTTTCCCAATCAGGGAAAATCATGTGGTTTGTAAGTTTTCCCCACTCATTTTAGACAAAATATCTTTGATATATATTAATTGTACTTTTGCTAAATATCACTCAAGTTAGTTTTCACCCTTGACAGAAAGTGATTATCTAATTCCACTTATGATTATTCAAACATAAATAAATGTGTAAAGAATATATCCTTTGATATATGTTAATCACACTTTGCAAATTTCACTTTAGACGTTGTCACCCTTATGAAGCAAATATAACATGATCACAAGAATTGTCTGCCATTATTTGTCATTGATAACCTATTATGCGTACTATGCATACTAAATATCTTGCAGTCTTAGAGTCTGCCCTATGATAGAGATTAAGTGTTACAGAAGTACTCTTAATGCATTATATTTTATTTTTTTAACATGGAGGCCGACTTGCCCAGGGCCGAGTTTTAAGGGGGCTGATTTGCTGAGGGCCGATTTGGCAAAGGGCCGAATTGTCCAGCTCCCTTGGACAGGACTTATCATACCAGCACCCTGATTAAAACTGAGCACTAGTTTTTGTTCAGTTCAATATGGGTGTATTATGATTAAATTATACAATCACAAAAGGATCTCTAAAATACTCACTAATTAAACTTTGAAAGAAAGATTGCTTTCTCAACTGGCGATAACCGAATTTTTATATGAAAATGTCACCTATAATTTGCAGATGACCAGTGAACATATAGCCTGTAAAGCCATATTTGCTTGTTTTATGCCAATTTGAAGCATGTCCCAATTTAGCAGCCAAAGCAGTAGGCATCTGTACGTGTCGCCATTTACCTCATACCTATTTAGTGGTGAAACTAACTCACCGTAGTGCCGTCCATTTTGTTTTCAAATGGCATCAGGATTGGATCAGACAATGTGATCGGAGACGTTAGTGTGACAACAGCGCCGTTATCCTCTTCTTTCTCACCAAACCTTAGAAAAACTGTGGTGGCACCACTGAGAAAAGCTCCAAGTTTCACCTTTAGACAGGTGTCTCCTGTGTGATCTCTTACCAAGTCATTCTCCATACTCACCCTGTTATAAGAAGGATTACAGTAGTGGTACTTAATATTTATATAATAGATTGGTTTGGCACAATAGCAAAAAGCCATTTAAGGTATAACCACAGCCCTTTGCGCAAAAGCATTGAAACAGCTTATTTGTTGCTAGGGATTTCTCAACCTTTAGAGTTTGGATGGTTGATACTGGTTATTGATATACAAAACAAAACAATTAAGATGTGTTTATAAAGCTCAAGAAAGTTAAAGTTGTGACAAATCTTTATGCCAAACCCTATATAGTTTTTAAAGTACCCCTTTTTTAAGAATCCATAAAAGTAACATCAGTCTTACTTTAATTAACATTAAAAATACAACAGAATGGACTACATCACTTGATACTTTTAGTTTGGCAGCAGTTCTCTTGTTCATTCATCCGAAATGTAAAATCCCCACCCAGCATAGAAATGCAAAGAAAAAGCCTGCAATTTACTAAGAGTTTCTACTGTCTATCAGGGATTTAGCTCTTATTCAAAATAAGTGTAAAAACCCAGAATAATATTTAAGAGTAACATTTTACTGTTAGGATACATTGATAATACAGTTATATTTTTATGTTAAGCAATCAGTTTAGTGGTATATCCCTTTAGGTTCTGTCTCCGGTTATATGTTCTTTTTATGACAAAGGCAATATCTGGACTAACTGTCAATGAGTCCTACAAATAGTACAGGGTTCTGGATTTCAAAAAAAGACCCAATCTCATGGCGGTAAGTAACAAAATACCACATATGTAAACCACTCAAATGCTGAGGCACTGACGGTTTCTTATCAATATAGTGGCTTATGCACTGTAGGATCTTAACCAACTTGTGTACACTGATTTGCTCTATGTAAACTAACCTGTATGTCATGGGTTGTAAATATACTCAGCACAATATCCCCTTTTACTAAAGGACTCAAAGTGCTATACGATCCATTTGGGCTGCACAAGTACAGCCCAAACTCTAATGACTGATATTACCCTCATTGAAAGACAGAGTCTCGAGGATGACCACTTATTAATGTCCCTGAAGTGATTTATCCTGCCACCATGGATAGGAGCACTGTTTAAGGGGTTGTCCTAGGTACAAAAGGGTATTAGTGCCACCAGTGGGCTTGTTTTTGATTGGAAATATCTGTGTTGGCGACTTACAAAATCATAATTTCCCACAAACATAGATGAAAACTTTCCCAAAACAGATGATATTTTAGCCAACACAGATGAAAAATTCGCCAACACAGATGATATTTTAGCCAACACAGATGAAAACTTGGCCAACATATATGAATATATAGCCAACGCAACACTTACAGAGGATAAATTCGCCACCACAGACAAGATTTTAGCCAACACAGATGATACTTTAGCCAATACAGATAAAAATATAGCCAAAACAGATGATATTTTCGCCAACACAGATGAGATTTTCCCCAACTCAGATGATATTTTCACCAACACTTACAGATGAAAAATTCGCCACCACAGACAACACTTTAGCCTACACAGATGATATTTTAGCCAACACAGATGGAAATTTAGCCAACACTGATGATACTTTAGCCAACACAAATGAAAACTGGTTAACTGTATAAAGTAACTTGCACACATTTTCATTAGCGGTGTACATGCACCATGTCTGTCAGGCCTGGAATTCTTTAGTGGGGTAGTGTGAAAGAGGTCTAAGTGGTTTGAATGCCAGGAATTCCCTGAAGAATACCCATTACTAAGGGCTATTTGAGTGCACCCTAGAATGATTGGTTACTGCCTAATGAAGCCGAACATTGAATTATGAGCATTATGAGTACTGAGCATTGAATTAAGAGCATTTTGAATATTGTTTTGCAAGAGGCTGGGGACACTCACAAGCCCAGTTTTTAAGTGTGTTTTATTTTTAATGGTAACTAGAAATATGTTAAGTTGTGTGTATGTTAATTGTAGGGAATCATTATATCTTACATGTATTATATTATCCAACAAAGTAACTGTGTTGTGACGTCATTGGTACATACAGACCATAGGTTCATCGAATTATGAACTGGACCTTAACTTCTGTTATGGTCACCTTAACTTGTAAACATATTTCTTAAACTTCCTAAAAATCTCCTTGGTATGACCTGGCTATGTCACTGGATTAACATTAATTACCTTGTTTTCTGTTCAGTTGTGCCTTAGAGTTTGTCAATTATTGGAGATTAAGCACCATGAAAGTCCACATTAGATTAGATTAGATTGCTAATTGTATTGATCTATCCAAGTACAGACTATGCTATCTACAGTAGACATTCTATTTATAGTACCTTGCAGCATTGGCGAAAATATCATCTGTGTTGGCTATATTTTCATATGCGTTGGCTAAAATATTGTCTGTGGTGGTGTTTTTTATCTACAAGTATTGGTGAAACTATCATCTGTGTTGGTGTTATTTTCATCTGCGGTGGCGAAAATATCATCTGTCTTGGCTATATTTTCATCTGCATTGGCGAAAATATAACATGCGTTGGTGAATATATAATGTGCATTGGCAAAAATATAATGTGCGTTGGTGAAAATATCATCTGTGTTGACTGTATTTTCATCTGTGTTGGTGAAAAATTATGTACATTGTAAGTCGCCAACGCAGATATTTCCAACAAAGCCAACCCCACTGGTGGGGCTAATACTCTTTCGTACCAACGCACTATGGGTCTGCCTCTGTGTGGGATTTACCCCGGGTCCTCTGTGTTTTCCTAGGTAATTGGTGTGTTACCAAGTAAGCCACAGTGATAAACAAGGACCTCAAATTTTAAAAAGAATAGTTACTTAAAGAACATAAGAAATGCCATACTGAAGAGAATTGACAGCTGGAAATAGGTTGCTAGTGTAAGCAGTGATAGACACTTGGTTTTCACAGAAGGATCCATCTCTACTGGATATTCCAGGACAGTCCAATAGCAATGGGCATTCTGTACAGTAAAGTAAAACATGAGACATATGTTACAAGGAGTAGTGAATGTACTGAGACAATATGTGTTCTATACTGTCACAAATTTACACTGGCAATAAGCAAATGACTAAAACATAAAATGCATTATTAGGTCATACATTGATATTACAGATATTACAACATCTGTATGATTTCCAGTTGTATTGTGGAATGTAGTCAAGGGTTAAAGTTGGTGTTTTATACACTTTCAACAAGGTCATATGAGGACATGCCACCAACGAATGCAACATGTTGCCATGAAATGGGTTCAAACTCCCTGCTACAGGGAGATTAAACTTTTTAGCATTTAGTCAATGACGTCTCTGTTTCATTCTGGGGCTCAATGAGCTAAGTTTTCAGGAGTATCTGGATAGCTTCTTGGGTTCTGTCAGTGTTTTATGAATAGTGGTAATATTTTCAAAAATATACATTTTTTTTTTTTGCAAATTATACACTCATACAAGAGAAAACTACACAACAGATCAATATATAGCAATATATAGATTACATTGTTAATTTATTGTTTAGTTCGTACTAGTGTTGATTTTACATGTTTGTCGAATCAGGGAATGGGGTAACAAATCACACAATTTCATGAGGGGGAACAGGACTGTGTATTTTTAACATTAATACTATAACAGGCTTTACACACATTCAGCCTACAACAGTAGGCAGTCCTGATAATAGATGAGGATTGATGAATTATCACCAAAGAATTGGATGGGTGTAAAATTATTTATTTTAACCAGATCAGTTTTCCAGATAGACGATGATTGTACTCTGCTGTCCTTAAGAGCTACACAGGAATGTTGGCTAAAGTCTAGAAGAGTGCGACACAATAGAGTTAGTGTATAACATGCCTAATTTTGATCAGGTTCCTAGCAAAATACTGTTGTCATGACCAGGAGACACAAGGGTGAAAACCAGCTGCTCTGTGGAGGTTTGTACCTTTCTAGTTTTTTTCTGGGAAGTAATTTCTGTAAGTCAGTCTAGACGACATTAAAAAAGTGTAAATTACCAAAACAAACTTCGCTACACAAGTCCTTCACCCGTCTTAAGTTTTTGCTGCACATCGTTCTAATTTTTCTTCGAGAAATCTTTCCAAATTCTTGGCAATTTAGCCTGATGGAAAGGAAACGTCCTTCTATATCTATGCATGGATCAGGAACTGAAATAGAGGAAAAAATAAGTATTCAGTAAGTTATTTGGTTCACTTTTATTAATTAAGTTTATCTGGACCGATGCTGCTTCACTAGGTAATTTGACATCTGAAAGCAAAATTATTATTAACAAACTTTCAAACCACTTAGTTTTGAAATAAATGCAATTCTGAGGGGCATAAATACTTATTTATGTTTCTATATATATAAATTGAATTTACTTCAGTTTTCAGAGACATGCATTGATACAAATGGAAACAAAATTATCATCACATAAAATATTCACATTGGATGCTGTTTTCAAATAACATATTTCATGTCATCTGGTTTAATTTTGAGAAGAATATTTTTTCTCTTTAACTGGGTCAAATGCTTTAAGTTATTCCCCTTTAAAATCTATGCACCGGTTCTATATATAGGATATGAGTTGTTGAATTATTTTCAGTATAGTTGGTTTGGTGGACTGGTTCACAACTACACATACTATTTGTGTTGATATTACAGCACAGTTGCAGCATTGAGTCAATTGTGCTTGTTTTATTGCATATCGGACTGGATAACCTTTTAGTTAGAGCACAAATTACATTAATAAACAATTACAAATAGGCCTTAGTGATAAACAACCAAAGATGAAACCTTTTATGTGGCTTTTAAAGTTTCATAACACAAATCTTACATGAAATTAATACATTAAATAAATACACAACCAGTCAATATGCACCTTACACATATGTCTTGTGTTGATGATTCTTATTGGTTTGCGGGTTTAGTCTAGTGATTCTATATTCACAAAGATTCTTATTCTTAGAATTACTCTTATTCTTAGAATTTTTCTTAGAATTGTCGTTTTTTCTTAGAAAAATTGTAAGAATAAGAATGGGAATATGACCACCTTATGGCCATAACCTTCAGTTCTGGTACCAGTCTAGAATGTTACATTGTGGTATGTAACGGTTCATTGATTTCGACTATAAAAGCCAGCTTTCATTTGAATTTCGTGTCACACTCTTGGGATTCGAACAATACACATCAAAATTTGAACTGAGCATTGTATTTCTATTTTGTTTAATGTATTTTATTCTATTTTATCGTTTTTAGTGTTTTATCATATTTTAAAGTTTGTTCAGTTCTTTACGATGCCTAAAGTGTTTTATTGTTTCAAATGTACTTTTCAGTATCTGCGGCCTGTTGGGAAGAAATGTCAGTACAAGGGTGAGTCCTTGGCCAGTGATGTGGTGGACGCTGCACCCCCCTCTGTGGATCCAGACAGTGTGGCAACAGTTTCTGATAAAATATTGCTTCAGCTGCAGCAGCTTGGTGATGAATGCTTGGTGAAGGATATCAGCAGGCAAGTTCTTCCAATACTTCCAGTCCTTTTTGTTCAAAATTTGGAGAGCCACGGTATTGATACGGAAGATACGGTTGAGAGTGTGGTCCCCTCATTGGGTTATTTCCGAAATAATACTTCAATTCAGGCTGAGGTTAACAAGAGACTGTCACAACTGGCAAAAAATAATGAAACAGCTACTAGAGGTAGAATGAAATCTCAGAGGGGTGGCCCCAGGGAGATTCCGGTTAAGAAGGTTTTGGACTGGCCCCAGAATTTTATATTGACCGGAAGTAGGAAATCCTGACCAACTTATTATGATTTAACAGTAACCCAGTGGGGGTCCAGTTTTGTAAGATGAATACAGGAAGAGAAGTCAGGGGAAACCAGGGCTTCCATGTTGGATTACCTGGGAAATCTTATGGAAGATGCCTCTGACTTCTCTTTGGAATCAGCCAAGGCTTCTCGTGCAGTGGTTCTAACAAATATGGAGGATAATTGATTACAGTTGTCTGATACTGAGAAGCTGGATCGAATCCGTAGAGCTAATTGCGCAAAGGCATATAACCCCAGGCCAGTCCACTGCTTTCAAAAGTTCTATAATTAAGAAGACCAAAAATGAGGTATCAAAAAATGGTGTCATTTGTATTTTTTTCCAGGAAGGTACCTGTAGGTTTGTGTCCCATCATAGAACTGCTGGGCAGTTGTATAGGCATGTGTGTGAGCACTGTGATAGTCCTCACATCAGTCCTACTTGTAGTAAAAAAGTAGCCACTGAAGCAATGCAGTGGCTTCTGATCAGGGTAGTTGTAACAAGACTTTTGCTGCTAGATATTTCTACAATAGTAATTTTGTACATAGTCATTTATTTGATAGTCAATGCATCGGGAAATTGAAATCAATGTGTAGATACGTAAAACCTAATGTGTTATATTTTGATGTACTTGAATATTCTCAACTGTTTCATGTGAAAAAACAAAGTAGTAAAACATTTGCTAAATGTGTCAACAAAATACCAGATCATGACAAATTTGGCAGGGCCAAAAGTGTAGAGCTTTGTAGTAAAAGTGCAAGTCCAGTATGAAACTTGGAATGTCAAAAGAATAATATGTTCCACACATGTGTCGTGATATGAATAATACTGTGAAAAACAAATGAAAACACGATGCTAAGGTTAATCAGTTTGTTGATGTTAATCCTTATGAAACTCTCGTTGATATTGATTTCAATATTGTCAATACTTGGCAACCTGTCAATGTAAACAATGTTGTGTGTGAGTGTGATGGTGAATCATGTCATGAAGCGTCTGTATTTGTGAAAAATGGTAGAAACCTCAATAAAGGTAAGAATAATCAGTTTACTGTCTCAAAAATTGAATATCCTATCAATCGGGAGCCCAAGGGAAGTAACTGTCCTTCAAAAATTCTGGTTTCACACAGTAATGATGTGGAAGTACTTACAGTATGTCAGGTTGCAGATGGTGCTGTCAGAACTTCAATTAGTAGAGCAACAGTAGAAGAGCTAGATGATAGTGACAAATATGAATTTAAAATTCAAAACAAACTTTAAAAATCAAAAATCCAGGTAGCCAAAGGGGCCCCTGAAAATGAATTGTGCATACAACAAAATAGACGACTTATTAGGACTGGCAGTTGCCTCTCAATCAAATATGGTTTTCCTTTAGATTAAAAAGTGAAAAAATTAGCATTAAAGGTGAAAAAATCAATCGTAAGAGTGTTATTGAATATCCTGAGCATTAAAGGTGAAAAAATCAATCATAAGAGTGTTACTGAATATCCTGAGCATTTGACAGCTTATTTACAGGAGGAACTTGATAGCAGGTATATCTTGGGCCCTTTCAGAACCCAACCCATTGACCATTTAAATGTGAGCCCCTTTATGACCCGGGATAAGAGCAGTTCAGTGAACAGACAGCAGATAATTGACCTCGTTGGCCTATTGGACATTCTGTTAACTCTGGAGTGGGAAGTGATTGTTACATGGGTACTGAATTTGTCCTGACTTACCCCTCTATTGATAATATTTCTAGAAATTGGGCAAGCGGTGTGAAATTTTTAAACTAGACATCAGTAGGGCATTATGCCATGTTCTTATTGACCCTGAGGACCTGAATCTGCTGGGTCTATACTGAGAAGACTACTTTCTCGATCAGTTGCTGCCATTCAGGTTAAAACATGGGTCTTTCATTTTTCAGAGACTCTCAGACTCGGTACTCTTCATTATGAAGCAGGAGGGCCATATTGATATTGAACTATATTGATGATTTTTTGTGTGTGTCTCTCCCCTCTAAGATAGTCAGAACATTCATCAGATTGCAGGAATTATTGAACGAACTTGGTCTATCAGTCAGTGTAAAAAAAGGTAGTCCCATCTAGTACAAAGGTTACATGTCTTGGTATCCAGATAGATACTGTAGATCTTTCAGTCTCAATACCTGCTGAAAATTGCAAACAATTAAATGCATGTGTAAAAATTGGGTATAGAAATCCTTTTGTACAAAAAGGGAGTTGCAATCGCTTCTAGGTTCAGTCTTGTATATAGCAAAGTGTATAAAGCATGCTTGGTACTTACTCAACAGGATGCTTACTTTATTCTGAGAGAATGCTCAAGAGAGGTGAATTAGAATTACTGAGGAATTCCAAAGTGACCTGAAGTGGTTCAATAATTTTCTAGCAGTTTACAATGATGTGTCCTTCTTTAACTATGCTCCAAGTAAATCTGTTCATGTAGATGCCTATCCCTGAGGAATGGGGACCATTTTTGACAACCAGGTGTATGCTCTTCCTCTCCCTGGGAGTTGGCAGGATGTTAAAATAGCATATACTGAAATGATTAACATTCTGGTGGCCCCTAAAGTTTGGCATGTCCAGTTGGCTGGCCTTAAAGTCCTAATTTAATGTGACAATCGAGCAGTTGTATCCGTGTTAAATACTGGTAAAATATGTGACAGGGTCATGGCAAAGTATGCAAGAAATGTGTTTCTCTGGCTTAGTGCCTTCAACATATTCGTGATATTCAGGTAGTCCATATCCCAGGGAAGATGAATCCAGTGACTGATTTGCTGTCCAGATGGCATAAAACTGTTAACAATGTTTCTAAATTGCAGGCACTGGTTCACCCTGTGACTTGGATTCGCACTACTGAAGATTTATTGTACTGTAATGAAACTATTTGATTATTGCTGTTAACCAGTGTATTTTGGTGTACTGCCACTAGAACGTCATCTATCACAGCTTGCAACATCCAGGCTCCCCCATGCCTTCTTGGAGTCAACCAAGAAAGCCTATGCATTACTCTTCAGAACCTTGTTGGCATTTGTGGTATTCATGTCTTGGGACATTAATCAGGTGACCACGGCCAATTATCTGTGCTATCAAGACAAAATTTTTAATTTTGGGCCTGGATGTTGCTTGTTTCGAAGATTATGGTTTAAAATATTACCAGAAAGCTGTACAAATGCATTCTCCACTTAATGTTAAATTAAAGAGTATAACATACCTCTTAGTTTGCCTAGTTTTTATTCTTTCTTGGGCTTATCAAGCTTAGTGTGTGATACTGTAGCACAGTTTTCACCACTGAAGTATTTAGCCAGGGATGATGTTATGTTGACACCAGAAAAGATATTTTTGATATTAAAATGGTCAAAAACTATGCAGAATAACAACCAGATTAACCTTATAACAGTGCCTAGAATACCATATTCTACTATCTGCCCTGTAGATGCTGTTAAGAACTTGTTAGATCTTACACTCACGGGTTTGAATCTTCCCCTGTTCCAATTTAAAGTGGCCCAGGATTGCTTTAATTCTAACCAAATTACATCTGGATCAAGCTGATTATACCTTCCACACATTCTGATGTTCAGGTGCCACATTTGCTTTCAATAATGATGTAACTTTGCAAAACATTCAGAAACATGGCACCTGGACCTCGGACGGTGTGTGGAGGTATATTAATGATACTGTAAATGCTGGTGAACAAGTTTCAAATATGTTCAGAAACAAATTGTCTGCTTCCTAACTACCAATACTTTTTGGGGGTTTGGGTGAAAATGTATTCTTTTGTGATTTTTAGGTTGTATACCCTCATGTAGGGCTTGAGTATACTTTAATTCATCACTATATTAGGGTCACCTTTCCATAAGGCACTCTCTTATTATCTTCAAAATTATCACTCTTAGCTAAAACTTAACCTTAACTACCCTCCTTATTGTTTGGATAAGGTAGTCAGAAACTGTGCCTCAGGTAAGGTGACCCTATTTCACTTAAAGAAATTTACTGGTTTTGTAAATACAACTGGTGTAGAAATGTATTATTAATGTATTAATAAAATTTTATAACTGCAATGCTGTGTTGACCTTTCTTGTGTTCTCAAGGTCATATAAGGTCAAGAAATTTAAAATTTCACCTTGCCTACTAAGGTCTTTCAGCTGGGACTCGAAGAACTTTTTTCCTATTCACAAAGATTCTTATTCTTAGAATCACACTTATTCTTAGAATTTTTATAAGAATGGTTTTTATTCTTAGAGTTTTTCTAAGAATAATAATTTGCTATTCACAAAGATTCCTATTCTTAGAATATTCTAAGAATTTGATATAAATCTAAGACTGGCACATGGTTGTTTTTGATGATTATAGTGCAGCAACTGATTGCAAATCAACATCCAGAACAAAGTGTTGAAATGTAGCCTCTTAATATTATTTCAAAAACATTCCGGTCACATATGCCAAAATCTGTGTTCACAAAGATTCTGAGAATTACACTCAGTCTAAGAAAAACTCTAAGAATTACATACATTTACTTTTACTCATATTTTTAGAATTAGCTAAGAATTGTTTTGTGAATATGATTTTATTCTAAGAATAATAAAATTCTTAAAATAGAATTTTTCTTAGACTTAAGTGTAATTCTAAGCAAAATTCTAAGAATCTTTTTGAATACAGACCTTGTTTGGTAAACTCAAAAATTGCACAAAAAACAACAAGAATCAGTACAGTCCCCACGTTTATTGGCACTAGACAATCATAAAAACAGAAGGAATGGTCAAGTATTGTATTACTAAAAATGCACATGTCGACATAATAAATGGGTATCCTAAATATAAAATAGAAAGAAGTAGGACAGGACAAAACTTTCTGTACAAAATGCTTATCCTTAAAGCCAAAAGTTGAGAGGCTACAGATCATTTGATATCTCATTGCTCCGTGCCATGTACTACATAATGTATCTATCAAATTATTGGTAATGCTGTGAATATTCTGGTTTATAGGGGATTTCACTGCCAAACATATTTAACTCACACCAATCTTTCACAGTAGAACTCATGTGAGATAGCATGCTACCCACATAGACTCACTTGTGCATTCTGCTTCATAGCCTTCACGTGTGTTTTTTCAGTGTTCTTTGGAACAGTGGTCTTTGTATGGAAAACCTAAGGATACAGTGACTGTACATTTCTGTTATTTCTTTAGTAGATACAAATATTTATATATATGTGTGTGTACCTGTATAATATATACAAGTAATTAAAGGTTCACTTATATTGAGAATTAGAAAAGCTATACTTTAATATTGAAATATATTTATTGACTTATTGTATTGCACTGAATCCTTTGCATGATGACAGACAATAAATCTGATGATGCTCTCCTTGTTCAAGGAGTAGCTGGGACCTCTCAAGAATCAGCTGGTATGTTAACACAGCTTGAAGGGCACATGATAACTCTGCCTGAGACATTAAAATCACTGGGGCAGCAATGGAATCCCTTGTTAATAGGCAGGGTAAATCCAGGCAGGGTGATGAAGGTCCCCTAGCAAAATGTGCTCATAAAGAGAATGTACATGAGACTAATGCTGATCAGTCAGATGATGATGATTTAATGGACTATATTCAGCCAAAGACGCAAACTGGAGAGGATGTTGAGTCTGATGAAGATTTGGTTCTCTTAAATGGGATTGAGAAGGATCTTGAGAGTGACAAAAGTTGTGGTCCTGAAATAAAAGACAAGCTGGCAAACATCATCAAAACGAGATTCAGCTCAGTTCTCCCACCAGAAAAAAAACAAGGAAACACAGAAGTATGATCGGCCCAATAACTGTACCAAACTTAGTGTACCTGAGTCCAATAAGGTGATCAAGGAAATATTGAAGCCAGGAATAATTGCTAGAGGCAGACAGTTCCAATATACACAACTGGCAATTACTAAAGCTACTTGTACCCTCAGTGTGCTGGCCAATTCATTTCTGGAGCAAAACTCATCATTGGATGTGAAGGATATAGTCACTACACTGACAGATACCATGCCCTTATTGGGATATGCTCATGGCCAACTGTCTAACAGTCATAGAGATGCTATGGTCCCTGCTTTGAAAGGATCTTATGGTGGTCTTTCATCTACAGATGTACCTATCACAAATATGCCGTTTGGAGATGATGTTGTCAAGACCATAGGGGAAGTTAAAAAGGCTAAAAGTGTCCAATATGATGCTAAGATCTACACTTAGCAAAACAACCTCAAAGGCCACAAGGCGCAGCCAATGAAATATCAGCAGTACCATAACAAAGGAAAGCATCAACACCAAAAGAAAGCAAAATCTACTAAAAATAGATGAAGTAGACCTTAAGGTAAGTGTTCACCTATTGCTCAGTTCTTTTGTAAAATAAACTGTACAAAGAAATACTTTAAAGAAGGAACAATTTGAGGCTGGTAAACTTAAAAACTTTGTTCGTGAGTGGGAGAGAATAACTTCAGATCCAATAGTTTTAAGTGCTGTCAGTGATTTCAAGATACCCTTTACTTTTATGCCAATTCAGCATGAACTACCTGTGCCAATTGCCTTCTCTTCAGAAGAACAAAAGCAAATACAGCAGGAAATAGTCAAATGTGGTGTTTTAATTCCTTGTGAACGGGAGTTAAATGAATTTGTATCTAGCATATTTGTGATGCCAAAAAGAATGGTCAATTTAGAATGATTTTAAATTTAAAAGAGCTGAATAAATTGCTGTTGCAATGATGTCAAAAGATTGCTTTATGCCCAGTAATGACTTGGCCGATGCCTATTATTGTGTCTCTGTTCAGGGCAACTATCAGAAATATTTAAAAATTCAGTTTCATTGCACATTTTACAAATACACAGTCTTTTCAAATGGATTGGCCTGCTGCCCACGCATATTTACCAAACTTATTAAACCTGTATATTCTACTCTCAGACAGTGACAACATGAATCTGTGTCTTATATTGATGATGCATATTTAAATGGGCCGTCTTATGAACAGTGTAAGACAAACATAAATAAACACTGTGTGCCTCTTCGAGACCCCGGGATTTATAATACACTCAGAGAAATCAATACTGACTCCTGTTCAGGAAATTTGTTTCTTGGGATTTATTCTCAACTCACAAAATATGACTATTAGTCTCACTCATGATAAAATACTGAATATGAAGAATGTGTGTACAAAACTGATGAAAATAAAGACTCCTACTATCAGATCTGTGTCAGAAGTGATTGGATATTTAGTTAGTTTTCTTCCTGCCATTTGATATGGGATGCTTCATTACAGGAGTTTAGAAATTGACAAAAACAAGGCACTAAAAGCCAGTAAGGGACAGTACAATTCAAACATGGAAATATAATACTAGTGCAGATCTAGAGTGAAGAAACATTAACAAAGATACTGAATGGAAACTTTCTGCCCTTATGTTTAGAACATTATGTAAAAACCTTAATTTTAGTCCAAACATTGATTTATTTGCTTCCAGACTTGATTACCAGCTATAGCTTTTTGTCCCTCACCAAGCAGACCCATAGAGTTATGCTACAGATGCATTCTCCATGATAGACTTTGGCACAGTGGGACTTTTATGCTTTCCCCCTTTTTCTGTTATCCCACTTGTGTTGCATAAAGTAATACCTGATAAGGCTACTAGTGATTTGATTGTTCCTCATCGGCCAACTCAAGTGTGGTATCCTACACAAATTAATGGTACAGCCACCTATTTTACTTTCAAGGAAAAAACCGCTCCTATATCTACCACCGGATCCAAGCTTCACCCATTGCATGCTCATCTATATCTTTGGCATGTGTCATCTCCAGGAAGCAATCAGTCAAACCACACAGGGACTCTCACAGGATGCTCACGACTTAATTGTTAGTTCATGGAGATAGGCCACAATAAAGCAGTACAAAACCCATTTAGAAAAGTGGAATGTATACTGGACAGAGAGGCACATATCCCCATACCTATCATCTCTTATTGATGGCATAAATTTCCTCAGTAATTGTTTTACAAGGGGATATAGTTATAGTGCAGTTAATACTGCATGAAGTGCCCTGTCAGCTACAATTACTCTGCTATCATCTTAAACATTTGGCTCACATCCACTCGTCATAAGATTTATGAAGGGAGTATATAACCAGCATCGTAATCTACCACAATATGTTGCCACCTGGGATGTAAATGTTGTTCTTGCATATTTATCTAATATCTCTATGAAAAACATAAACTTGAAACAACTGGCAATTAAATGTGTTATTACCCTGATTTATTCTTAAGGTCACTTTAAGGTTTCTAAACTACCCACAGAGACCCAGTTTATGGACTTTTTGCCACCTGGTTAAAAAATTAATAACACAAAATTAAATCATCATAGTAATGATATTTTCGTCTCTAGACAGCTAACTCTAAACTTTAACAGCAAAGATTGGGTACGAAATGTCCTAGGGTGGCTATGAAATGTCTGGGTACGAATTGTCCTGGTATGAACTATCCCAGAATGAAATGTCCAGATACGAAATGTCCATACCTAGGTGGACAATACCCCAAAAGACAATACCCCAGAGGACAATTCAATTTTTTTCAGATAATTGTCTCTTAAATCTAGATGAAATCAAAGGGGATTTAATACAAACTTTGATATTCAGTGCTCAGGGATTTTCTAAACTTTCAATCATGTTTTATGACCAAATTTTTATAACAAAGAACAAATATGGTGCTTTCATTTGATATAAATTTTTGTTTACATGATTTTATGTATAATAAATTATAATAAATAATTTAACAAAGTATAAATAAAGATTTCTTTCAACATATTTTATCTTGGGATAATTTCTCTAGAATTACAACTCCAGGATTGTGTTCTACCCATTGCAATTAGCTCCAGGGTTTTGTCCTAATAGCCAGTACTGGCCATGTCTCCTATTTGTATCTGGTACAAAATCATCTGACTTAAAATGTGTTGAGCAAACTTTCTTTTTCATCTGGATTAAAGGACCCCTTCTTATTTCAGCCAGCCAAGTCTGTAAAATGTTAACTTTAGGGGTTTTTTAAATAATGAATGTATGTTCCTATAAACCATGAATAAAATTTAATTTTACCTAATCATTGTTAATACATGAATGAAAATGCATTTATCAGTATCTGGTGTCAAAATAGATTGTTCAGCCTTGAACTTTTATTCTTTTAAAAGGATACCATTTGACAGTAAGAAGCACACCACACAAGCACAGAAACCTCAAGGTACCATAAGTTGTTTAGTAAGGCATCCTTTAACAAAATAAAATGTGTAAAAATGTTTTTTTAGCCTTTGTTTTATACAAAATGCATCACCTTCTTAATTCTGTCATTCCTGGGTAAATCATGCATTGGTATACTTGATGTATATCCAGAATTGATACACTGTGGAATACACTAAAAACACACCAGAGTTGAAAATAAATGTAAACTACTGATCACAGAGCTGTCTGGAGTGCAGCATGTTTACCCACTGACGTCGCTCACTGGCTGTTTTTGTAGGGATGTTGATTTAGTCTCTTGTCCACAAGTGAAATGTGGGAGGACAAAACTCACCTATGCCAAGAGGTGTACTGATGAGGTAAATACCAGTGTCTTTATGAAAACAGCTTGATAATTTGACAAAAATAAATCTACATATTTATATAATTGTTTCTGCACAGTGAAGTGTGAGATTCTGTATTTTATGTGTATTTAGGGTTTATTTTAAAAAGTAAATAATTTTATGTTGAACTAAGATTTCTCCCTTAGCCTACACATGTATATATTTGTATTAATCATTATGACTTCCTGTACACACTGACAGTTAATCTATGTAATTTGTAGACCAGGATTCATCAAAACATGTTATAATTGTTTCTAAAAGCTTATACTGCACTAACTGCAATATTTCACTGTCATTAACAGTCACTAAACTAAAGAACAAGAAAAACAGGAAGTATGTTACTAATACAATAATTTAATCATAACTACAGCTTTCAACCCCCATATGGTACTCTATGACTTCTTATGGTGACCACACAGTTACAAGAAAACAGATGCTTTGATGTTATTGATACAGTTCAGGATATAATATGAGGAAGTCTTTCCTATTAATTATTATTGCTCATACACTAAGTGGGATCCAAAGATGACTGTCACTGTTTCCTGTACTGAACTATATAAGCCTTTACAAAACCTGACATGAGGAGATTGAACTAATAAGTTGCTAAAGACAGGTTGAACTGCTGATATGTGGAATGGTTTTCTGTGTTACATCAGTTCTATGAACCTAACACAGAACAATCAAACTACTTAAAGCAGCAACTTCTATATATGTTAATATTTCAACTACACAAGTGTGACTTCATAATTCAAGAATACAAAGTCAATGGAAGATCTATGATAACAGTGAATTATAGTTTTATTTTTATGTGATTATATTATCTGAATAAAGAACATTATTTACAATTTGGGATTATATTTACACCCCCTGTGATGAGCGGCAGACAACACTCACACCTCCACATAGACTAAAATAGTCACCGCTCATAGTTGGTGAGAGATGCTAAAGAACGATTCTCCTGCATATAATTTACGATCAACCTCTCAGCAGACGGATCCAGACACTTCAGACTCATCAGGAGAACAAGAGTTGGCCAATTTTTCACAGCCTACATTAGCGAACTCCCCAGAGCCAGACTTGGACAATTTTTCACAGTCTACATCTGAGACTCCCCTGAGAGCTTCAACATGGCTTCCAACCTCAACCTTAAAGCATTTAATGGTCTGGAGGACAGTGATCGGTGGTTGAAACGATTTCACCAATACTCTGCTGCACTTGGACTGACAGACGCTCAGAAGAAGGCCATGTTTTGTTTTCACCTGACTGGCAGAGCAGCTGATTGGTAGGACACACACTCACAGGATTGAGAAAATACTTTTCAGCAGCTGGAAGAAGCATTCACTGCCCACTTCAAAAAGAGCGAAACAACTAAGCTACATGACATTGCTTCCATTTGGACAGCCAAACAAGACCCCAGTGAGCCCCTGCCACACTACATCAACAAGCTCATCAAGTTGGCCGCCAACAGTATACCAGACAACCAACTGATTTTTGCTGCCACTCGAGGGATGCTTCCACAATATCGGTCATACATGGTCCAGAAAGAGCCCAAGACCATCCAGGATCTTCTGAAGTTGTCGCGTTCTGCTCAAGATCTACAGCTTGCTGCTCCTACCTCCACAGATTTCACAGATCTGCATGCTAAAGTGGACTACCTATCACAGATGCTAGTAGATACAGCTGTAGTGACCAAACACAACTCTACTTACTCCCCTTCAAAAAAATACACCACAAAGAAAACCAATCAAACTTCGACAGACACACCCATCAAACAACATGGGCCCTGCAATTGCTGTGGTAAGTACAATCACCTTCGTAAAGATTGTAAATTCAGAAATGCAAAATGTTACTTTTGTCAAAAAGCAGGGCATTTACGAAAGGTGTGTAGGGCTGCCAAAGCCAGTAGTAAATAGGAATTTGTGCCTATCCAAGGGCAATGGTCAGTGGGTAGGCATACACATGATGAAAGGTGCATCAGTACTGTTACAAATGATTCATCTCAAATTATTAACATCAACCTACAAGCTCCTTTAAAACAAAACATCCTTACTGTTACTGTCAACAACCATTCATTAAATGCCTTAGCTGACACTGGTGCATCTGTGTGTTGCATTTCACAGAATACTCTTGAAAATGTTCGTAGTGGTTCAAAAGAGGTCCAACTAAAACCTTCAAAAATTAAGGCTATCAAAGGAGTTTGTGGTGAACTGCATAAAGTCTTAGGTGAAATTGAAATGACAATCAGTGTCAGTAAATTGAAATTATCAGGATCCTTCATTGTGTGTGAAAAGTTACACCATGGCCTTATTCTAGGACTTGATTTTCTTGACCAACATAATGCCAAAATTAACTTTGCAACACACACCATATCATTTTTCAACAATGCCTTTGAAACTGCACTCACTACTGGAGAGGAACAAACCAAACAATGTTCACTTGTCAAATCATGTTATGCAGTTGTAGTAAAACCTAGGGGTCATACAACAATTCATGTCTAAGCTGATAGTACAATACAAGGTGATACTGTTCTGATAGAACCAAATCCTGATCTAACTTAGAAATTGGGTATCATAAGTGGAAAAACTGTTTCACATATGTATGGTAAATATGCTCTTGCAGTATTATTCAACCCATTAAACAAACCAGTACACTTAACAAAAGACTGTATTATTGGCATCATTGAAGAGTTACATCCATTATCTAGCCCAATTGCTATTGATTCAAATGTTGAGACTCATTCATCTTCAAACACAGCCACTTGTGCCCCAGTTCAGTCCACAGTCACACATAAAGATTTCATTCAAACTGCAAAGGACTTAGGTTTTGATCTAACTGATTCTGATCTTACTGACAAACAGCGAAACACATTGATGGAATTCTTAGGAAGGCACAGAAACATGTTTGCTACTGACTTGTCTGAATTAGGGTCAACCAATGTTTATCATCACAGAATTGAAACTGGTGATGCTCCCCCAGTCAAGAAACGTTTTTACAGACAATCAATCCAATGCGTCAAGAAATTGAAAAACAAATTGACAATTTGGTCAAACACAAAATACTTGAACCTTCCACTTCAGAGTGGAATAGCCCCATTGTTATGTGCAAGAAAAAAGATGGGACATATAGAATGGCTTGTGATTTTCGTGAGTTGAACAAAGTTAGCCAGCCCTTACACTACCCTTTGCCACGTCCGGATGACATTTTTGACAGCATTGGTCATTCTAAAGCTAAGTATTTCAGCAGCATGGATATGGCTTCAGGTTTTTGGCAGATTCCCCTTGATCTTGAAACTAAACACAAAACTGGCATTATTACCCATCATGGGGTATGGACTTGGAATAAGCTCCCTTTTGGCTTAATGTCTGCACCTACAGCATTTCAAAAAACCATGGCAACTATCTTTCGTGACCTCAATTGGAAACAAGTTTTGATTTATGTGGATGATATTTTGCTGATTAGTGCTTCTTTTGAAGATCATCTGAAACATCTATTTGAGGTATTTCAGTGTTTGAAACAAGCAAATTTGACCCTCAAACCATCCAAGTGTCACTTTGCTCTCAAGGAGATCACATATCTGGGATATGTCATTACGAAAAATGGTATTAAAGCCGATCCCTCAAAAACTGAAGTAATAAAAACTTCCCAATTCCCAAATCACAGAAACAGTTAAGATCTGCCATGGGCTTGTTTAACTTCTATCGCAGATTTGTACAGGGATTCTCTCAAATCGCTGCTCCCCTGAATGCTCTCCTGATAAAAGATGTCAAATTTGAATGGTCCACCAGATGTGACAAAGCCTTTGAACAGTTGAAAAACAACCTTGTTCAAGCACCTCTACTTGCATATCCTGACATGTCACAAAGGTTCCACTTGACTACTGATGCATCTCAAGATGGTCTCGGTTATATCCTAGGTCAAAAACACCCTGATCATGATGAGGTTGTTATAGCTTATGGTGGTAGAGGTTTGCGTACTGCTGAAAGAAACTACAGTATCACTGAACTTGAATGTCTTGCTGTTATTGAAGGCATCAAGGCATATCATCCTTATTTGGCTAACGCTGAATTTGATATCTACACTGACCACAGTGCTCTCAAAGGGCTAAGTCAGGTTAAACACTCCACCAGTAAACTAGTCCGATGGTCCTTGGCACTGCAGAGTTACCAACACAAGATCCACCATAAACCTGGTCGAGTAAATTCTGCAGCAGATGCTTTATCCCGATGCCCCTATCCCCCAAATACTGATACAAAACAAGAACCAGAGGACATTTTGCCTCATACTTCTGTCTTGTCAACTTCTACTGAACAAAAGGAATGGGTTCAAGTAAACCTGGAATATGATGCTCTTCATGAGGTTAGTGTCACAGAAATAGCGCCACCTATTGAGATTTCTAAAAACATTGCCCTACAACAGCACGCTTGCCCAGACCTTCAGCCATACTTAGACTACCTTAACAATGGCATTCTACCACAAAATGATGTCCCTCGTAAATTGACGTTTGAAAAAGATAATTTTGTGCTTCAAGATGAGGTCCTATATCATCTCTACTACCCCAGGGACAAAGGTTCCAAAAGGTCAGAAAGAATGGTGGTTCAACTAGCACTACCCAGTATTCTTATTCCAGAAGCACTACCCAGTACTCTTATTCCAGAAGCACTTCATGACTCACTCTTAGGAGGAGGACATCAGGGATTTGAACGAACCTTGAGTGCCCTCAGATGTAAATACTGGTTTCCAAACAAGTCACAAAAAGTTCTAGAGTATACCACTTCATGTGATACTTGTCAGAGAGTAAAGCAAAACAGTCACAAAAAGGCTCCTCTACACCCTATGCCATTGGTCAAACATTTTGAAAGGGTTCACATGGACATCTTAGGCCCCCTACCACAAGCTGAAGATAAGAGCAAATATATACTTCTCATAGTAGATTCATTTTCCAAATGGCCTGAGGCGTTTCCCCTTAAAGATCAAGAAGCAGTGACCATAGCCAAAACCCTCTACAAAGAAATATTCACCAGATGTGGTGCAATAAAGACACTCATCAGTGATAGAGGTGCCAATTTCATGTCCACTTTGCAGCCTCTTTCAAATTAAGAGACAACACACAAGCTCATTCCATCCCCAAACAAAGAGTGCTTGTGAACGTTGCAACTCTTTCATTGCTCAAAATCTCCGTGCATACATCAATAAATCACAAACTAACTTGCCTGAGTTACTTCCAGGAATTCTAATGGCATTCCGACTCACACCTGCCAAAGGCACCAAATTTGCACCCCACAAACTGTTATTTGGAAGGGACATGAACCTGCCCTTTGATACAACAGTATCCCCTTTCAACAATATGGCAAAAGACCATGCACAATACTTTCAGGAAGTCTTACATCAACTCAAGCTTGCTGAAGAACTAGCAACTACAAACATAAAGGCCAGCAAGGAGGACTATAAAGCCCAATATGACAAACACACTGGAAACCCAACTTTTCAACCAGGTCATTTGGTTCTCCTGCTTAATCAGAAAACAAAACCGGGGTTGTCCCCAAAGCTTACTGACAAATATACAGGTCCTTACTACATCACCCTTATAGGCCCAAATGACACTTACAAACTGAACTTAGTAGAAAATAACAAGCCCATGAAGTCTCTTGTTCATGTTAATCGGTTAAAAAAGTACAACGATCCAAAAGACCGCTTTACTACCTTAACCACAACACCACAACGTATTCAACAACCCTCATCTCAACCTTCACCCACTGAAACAATACAGATTATCACCAAGTAGAAAAGATATTAGCTACAAAGAAGCGTTGTGGTAAGCAGATCTACGAAGTTAAATGGTCAAATCCCCAACTCCCCAGGGAATGGCTACCAGCAGAAGACATTTCTCCACAAGTAATTAGAGAATACCATGTCACAAGAACCATGAAAGGTACGAAACGAAAATGAAAACAAACACATCCATCCACTTAGTATTAATAGTATAGCTGACTTTTTTTTCTGCATTTAAAATCCCCATTTCAAAGAAATACTGGCACAGGTCTCACTTTTGTTTTATATATGGGCTGGTCCCAATGGTAGGTTTAATTGTCACTTGTCCCAGTATATCTGTATTATTATTCTGATGGCCCTGATGACTGCAGCTGATGGGACTTCAGCATAGTTATTCATGTATGACTGAAATCACTGTAACACCAGTCTATAGATAAATTAATTACTGTCTGTATAGATAAACAATTATTAACCTATTTAGTTTCACAATGAATAAACAAACTACACTAATAACACTATCACCTATTACTGACCATTTCTTACTCAATTCAGTACTTTTAATTCAGTGTTTCATCCATTGAAGTTTTTATGCCTCTTACACTTTGCATTTCTTATTTACTTTCTGGGTGGTTGTACTATCTTATAATCATCACAGTGGCATACAGAGGACTGTGAAGTGTTACAGCTACAGAGGTGGACAGACTTTAATTCTTGTACATAGTGACTCATACATTTACGAACTGCCACTTCATTTTTTTTCTTAATGTGTAAGATGTACTTGTTAAAATATTTCTGCATGTTACAAGCTATATTTTAGCTCAAGGGGGTACCTCAATTTATACCACATTGTTTACTACTACTGCTGCTACTACTGTGTTTTTCTTCAATGTGTGCATCTTGGCTGTACAGCATATATTATCAGTCAGGTTGACTACTGCAGTTCTATATAAGTGGTTATAAATCTTACCTATTTTTTTTTCTTTTGTATATATGTAATGTTTGATACCGTTTAGTGTTAAATTTCTAGTTATCCATAAGTGGAGACCACTTCTACTATAGGGGAGGATAATGTGAGATTCTGTATTTTATGTGTATTTAGGGTTTTTTTTAACAAGTAAATAATTTTATGTTGAACTAAGATTTCTCCCTTAGCCTACACATGTACATATTTGTATTAATCATTATGACTTCCTGTACACACTGACAGTTAAACTATGTAATTTGTAGACCAGGATTCATCAAAACATGTTATAATTGTTTCTAAAAGTTTATACTGCACTAACTGCAATATTTCACGGTCATAAACAGTCACTAGACTAAAGAACAAGAAAAACAGGAAGTATGTTACTAATACAATAATTTAATCATAGCTACAGCTTTCAACCCCCATATGGTACTCTATGACTTCTTAGTGGTGACCACACAGTTACAAGAAAGCAGATGCTTTGATGTTATTGATACAGTTCAGGATATAATATGAGGAAGTCTTTCCCATTAATTATTATTGCTCATACACTAAGTGGGATCCAGAGATGACTGTCACTGTTTCCTGTACTGAACTATATAAGCCTTTACAAAACCTGACATGAGGAGATTGAACTAATAAGAACAATCAAACTACTTAAAGCAGCAACTTCTATATATGTTAATATTTCAACTACACAAGTTTGACTTCATAATTCAAGAATACAAAGTCAATGGAAGATCTATGATAACAGTGAATTATAGTTTTATTTTTATGTGATTATATTATCTGAATAAAGAACATTATTTACAATTTGGGATTATGTTTACACCCCCTGTGATGAGCGGCAGACAACACTCACACCCCCACATAGACTAAAATAGTCATCGCTCATAGTTGGTGAGAGATGCTAAAGAACAATTCTCCTGCATATAATTTACGATCAACCTCTCAGCAGACGGATCCAGACACTTCAGACTTATCAGAAGGAGAACAAGAGTTGGACAATTTTTCACAGCCTACATTAGCGAACTCCCCAAAGCCAGACTTGGACAAGTTTTTACAGTCTACATCTGAGACTCCCCTGAGAGCTTCAACATGGTTTCCAACCTCAACCTTAAAGCATTTAATGGTCTGGAGGACAGTGATCGGTGGTTGAAACGATTTCACCAATACTCTGCTGCACTTGGACTGACAGACGCTCAGAAGAAGGCCATGTTTTGTTTTCACCTGACTGGCAGAGCAGCTGATTGGTTGGACACACACTCACAGGACGCAGAAAATACTTTTCAGCAGCTGGAAGAAGCATTCACTGCCCACTTCAAAAAGAGCGAAACAACTAAGCTACATGACATTGCTTCCATTTGGACAGCCAAACAAGACCCCAGTGAGCCCCTGCCACACTACATCAACAAGCTCATCAAGTTGGCCGCCAACAGTATACCAGACAACCAACTGATTTTTGCTGCCACTCGAGGGATGCTTCCACAATATCGGTCATACATGGTCCAGAAAGAGCCCAAGACCATCCAGGATCTTCTGAAGTTGTCGCGTTCTGCTCAAGATCTACAGCTTGCTGCTCCTACCTCCACAGATTTCACAGATCTGCATGCTAAAGTGGACTACCTATCACAGATGCTAGTAGATACAGCTGTAGTGACCAAACACAACTCTACTTACTCCCCTTCAAAAACATACACCACAAAGAAAACCAATCAAACTTCGACGGACACACCCATCAAACAACATGGGCCCTGCAATTGCTGTGGTAAGTACAATCACCTTCGTAAAGATTGTAAATTCAGAAATACAAAATGTTACTTTTGTCAAAAAGCAGGGCATTTACGAAAGGTGTGTAGGGCTGCCAAAGCCAGTAGTAAATTGCCTATCCAAGGGCAATGGTCAGTGGGAAGGCATACACATGATGAAAGGTGCTTCAGTACTGTTACAAATGATTCATCTCAAATTATTAACATCAACCTACAAGCTCCTTTAAAACAAAACATCCTTACTGTTACTGTCAACAACCATTCATTAAATGCCTTAGCTGACACTGGTGCATCTGTGTGTTGCATTTCACAGAATACTCTTGAAAATGTTCGTAGTGGTTCAAAAGAGGTCCAACTAAAACCTTCAAAAATTAAGGCTATCAAAGGAGTTTGTGGTGAACTGCATAAAGTCTTAGGTGAAATTGAAATGACAATCAGTGTCAGTAAATTGAAATTATCAGGATCCTTCATTGTGTGTGAAAAGTTACACCATGGCCTTATTCTAGGACTTGATTTTCTTGACCAACATAATGCCAAAATTAACTTTGCAACACACACCATATCATTTTTCAACAATGCCTTTGAAACTGCACTCACTACTGGAGAGGAACAAACCAAACAATGTTCACTTGTCAAATCATGTTATGCAGTTGTAGTAAAACCTAGGGGTCATACAACAATTCATGTCTAAGCTGATAGTACAATACAAGGTGATACTGTTCTGATAGAACCAAATCCTGATCTAACTTAGAAATTGGGTATCATAAGTGGAAAAACTGTTTCACATATGTATGGTAAATATGCTCTTGCAGTATTATTCAACCCATTAAACAAACCAGTACACTTAACAAAAGACTGTATTATTGGCATCATTGAAGAGTTACATCCATTATCTAGCCCAATTGCTATTGATTCAAATGTTGAGACTCATTCATCTTCAAACACAGCCACTTGTGCCCCAGTTCAGTCCACAGTCACACATAAAGATTACATTCAAACTGCAAAGGACTTAGGTTTTGATCTAACTGATTCTGATCTTACTGACAAACAGCGAAACACATTGATGGAATTCTTAAGAAGGCACAGAAACATGTTTGCTACTGACTTGTCTGAATTAGGGTCAACCAATGTTTATCATCACAGAATTGAAACTGGTGATGCTCCCCCAGTCAAGAAACGTTTTTACAGACAATCAATCCAATGCGTCAAGAAATTGAAAACAAATTGACAATTTGGTCAAACACAAAATACTTGAACCTTCCACTTCAGAGTGGAATAGCCCCATTGTTATGTGCAAGAAAAAAGATGGGACATATAGAATGTCTTGTGATTTTCGTGAGTTGAACAAAGTTAGCCAGCCCTTACACTACCCTTTGCCACGTCCGGATGACATTTTTGACAGCATTGGTCATTCTAAAGCTAAGTATTTCAGCAGCATGGATATGGCTTCAGGTTTTTGGCAGATTCCCCTTGATCCTGAAACTAAACACAAAACTGGCATTATTACCCATCATGGGGTATGGACTTGGAATAAGCTCCCTTTTGGCTTAATGTCTGCACCTACAGCATTTCAAAAAACCATGGCAACTATCTTTCGTGACCTCAATTGGAAACAAGTTTTGATTTATGTGGATGATATTTTGCTGATTAGTGCTTCTTTTGAAGATCATCTGAAACATCTATTTGAGGTATTTCAGCGTTTAAAACAAGCAAATTTGACCCTCAAACCATCCAAGTGTCACTTTGCTCTCAAGGAGATCACATATCTGGGATAGGTCATTACGAAAAATGGTATAAAAGCCGATCCCTCAAAAACTGAAGTAATAAAAACTTCCCAATTCCCAAATCACAGAAACAGTTAAGATCTGCCATGGGCTTGTTTAACTTCTATCGCAGATTTGTACAGGGATTCTCTCAAATCGCTGCTCCCCTGAATGCTCTCCTGATAAAAGATGTCAAATTTGAATGGTCCACCAGATGTGACAAAGCCTTTGAACAGTTGAAAAACAACCTTGTTCAAGCACCTCTACTTGCATATCCTGACATGTCACAAAGGTTCCACTTGACTACTGATGCATCTCAAGATGGTCTCGGTTATATCCTAGGTCAAAAACACCCTGATCATGATGAGGTTGTTATAGCTTATGGTGGTAGAGGTTTGCGTACTGCTGAAAGAAACTACAGTATCACTGAACTTGAATGTCTTGCTGTTATTGAAGGCATCAAGGCATATCATCCTTATTTGGCTAACGCTGAATTTGATATCTACACTGACCACAGTGCTCTCAAAGGGCTAAGTCAGGTTAAACACTCCACCAGTAAACTAGTCCGATGGTCCTTGGCACTGCAGAGTTACCAACACAAGATCCACCATAAACCTGGTCGAGTAAATTCTGCAGCAGATGCTTTATCCCGATGCCCCTATCCCCCAAATACTGATACAAAACAAGAACCAGAGGACATTTCGCCTCATACTTCTGTCTTGTCAACTTCTACTGAACAAAAGGAATGGGTTCAAGTAAACCTGGAATATGATGCTCTTCATGAGGTTAGTGTCACAGAAATAGCGCCACCTATTGAGATTTCTAAAAACATTGTCCTACAACAGCACGCTTGCCCAGACCTTCAGCCATACTTAGACTACCTTAACAATGGCATTCTACCACAAAATGATGTCCCTCGTAAATTGACGTTTGAAAAAGATAATTTTGTGCTTCAAGATGAGGTCCTATATCATCTCTACTACCCCAGGGACAAAGGTTCCAAAAGGTCAGAATGAATGGTGGTTCAACTAGCACTACCCAGTATTCTTATTCCAGAAGCACTACCCAGTACTCTTATTCCAGAAGCACTTCATGACTCACTCTTAGGAGGAGGACATCAGGGATTTGAACGAACCTTGAGTGCCCTCAGATGTAAATACTGGTTTCCAAACATGTCACAAAAAGTTCTAGAGTATACCACTTCATGTGATACTTGTCAGAGAGTAAAGCAAAACAGTCACAAAAAGGCTCCTCTACACCCTATGCCATTGGTCAAACATTTTGAAAGGGCTCACATGGACATCTTAGGCCCCCTACCACAAGCTGAAGATAAGAGCAAATATATACTTCTCATAGTAGATTCATTTTCCAAATGGCCTGAGGCGTTTCCCCTTAAAGATCAAGAAGCAGTGACCATAGCCAAAACCCTCTACAAAGAAATATTCACCAGATGTGGTGCAATAAAGACACTCATCAGTGGTAGAGGTGCCAATTTCATGTCCACTTTGCAGCCTCTTTCAAATTAAGAGACAACACACAAGCTCATTCCATCCCCAAACAAAGAGTGCTTGTGAACGTTGCAACTCTTTCATTGCTCAAAATCTCCGTGCATACATCAATAAATCACAAACCAACTTGCCTGAGTTACTTCCAGGAATTCTAATGGCATTCCGACTCACACCTGCCAAAGGCACCAAATTTGCACCCCACAAACTGTTATTTGGAAGGGACATGAACCTGCCCTTTGATACAACAGTATCCCCTTTCAACAATATGGCAAAAGACCATGCACAATACTTTCAGGAAGTCTTACATCAACTCAAGCTTGCTGAAGAACTAGCAACTACAAACATAAAGGCCAGCAAGGAGGACTATAAAGCCCAATATGACAAACACACTGGAAACCCAATTTTTCAACCAGGTCATTTGGTTCTCCTGCTTAATCAGAAAACAAAACCGGGGTTGTCCCCAAAGCTTACTGACAAATATACAGGTCCTTACTACATCACCCTTATAGGCCCAAATGACACTTACAAACTGAACTTAGTAGAAAATAACAAGCCCATGAAGTCTCTTGTTCATGTTAATCGGTTAAAAAAGTACAACGATCCAAAAGACCGCCTTACTACCTTACCCACAACACCACAACCTATTCAACAACCCTCATCTCAACCTTCACCCACTGAAACAATACAGATTATCACCAAGTAGAAAAGATATTAGCTACAAAGAAGCGTTGTGGTAAGCAGATCTACGAAGTTAAATGGTCAAATCCCCAGCTCCCCAGGGAATGGCTACCAGCAGAAGACATTTCTCCACAAGTAATTAGAGAATACCATGTCACAAGAACCATGAAAGGTACGAAACGAAAATGAAAACAAACACATCCATCCACTTAGTATTAATAGTATAGCTGACATTTTTTTTCTGCATTTAAAATCCCCATTTCAAAGAAATACTGGCACAGGTCTCACTTTTGTTTTATATATGGGCTGGTCCCAATGGTAGGTTTAATTGTCACTTGTCCCAGTATATCTGTAGTATTATTCTGATGGCCCTGATGACTGCAGCTGATGGGACTTCAGCATAGTTATTCATGTACGACTGAAATCACTGTAACACCAGTCTATAGATAAATTAATTACTGTCTGTATAGATAAACAATTATTAACCTATTTAGTTTCACAATGAATAAACAAACTACACTAATAACACTATCACCTATTACTGACCATTTCTTACTCAATTCAGTACTTTTAATTCAGTGTTTCATCCATTGAAGTTTTTATGCCTCTTACACTTTGCATTTCTTATTTACTTTCTGGGTGGTTGTACTATCTTATAATCATCACAGTGGCATACAGAGGACTGTGAAGTGTTACAGCTACAGAGGTGGACAGACTTTAATTCTTGTACATAGTGACTCATACATTTACGAACTGCCACTTCATTTTTTTTCTTAATGTGTAAGATGTACTTGTTAAAATATTTCTGCATGTTACAAGCTATATTTTAGCTCAAGGGGGTACCTCAATTTATACCACATTGTTTACTACTACTGCTGCTACTACTGTGTTTTTCTTCAATGTGTGCATCTTGGCTGTACAGCATATATTATCAGTCAGGTTGACTACTGCAGTTCTATATAAGTGGTTATAAATCTTACCTATTTTTTTTTCTTTTGTATATATGTAATGTTTGATACCGTTTAGTGTTAAATTTCTAGTTATCCATAAGTGGAGACCACTTCTACTATAGGGGAGGATAATGTGAGATTCTGTATTTTATGTGTATTTAGGGTTTATTTTAACAAGTAAATAATTTTATGTTGAACTAAGATTTCTCCCTTAGCCTACACATGTATATATTTGTATTAATCATTATGACTTCCTGTACACACTGACAGTTAATCTATGTAATTTGTAGACCAGGATTCATCAAAACATGTTATAATTGTTTCTAAAAGTTTATACTGCACTAACTGCAATATTTCACTGTCATAAACAGTCACTAGACTAAAGAACAAGAAAAACAGGAAGTATGTTACTAATACAATAATTTAATCATAACTACAGCTTTCAACCCCCATATGGTACTCTATGACTTCTTAGTGGTGACCACACAGTTACAAGAAAGCAGATGCTTTGATGTTATTGATACAGTTCAGGATATAATATGAGGAAGTCTTTCCCATTAATTATTATTGCTCATACACTAAGTGGGATCCAGAGATGACTCACTGTTTCCTGTACTGAACTATATAAGCCTTTACAAAACCTGACATGAGGAGATTGAACTAATAAGTTGCTAAAGACAGGTTGAACTGTTGATATGTGGAATGGTTTTCTGTGTTACATCAGTTCTATGAACCTAACACAGAACAATCAAACTATTTAAAGCAGCAACTTCTATATATGTTAATATTTCAACTACACAAGTTTGACTTCATAATTCAAGAATACAAAGTCAATGGAAGATCTATGATAACAGTGAATTATAGTTTTATTTTTATGTGATTATATTATCTGAATAAAGAACATTATTTACAATTTGGGATTATATTTACACCCCCTGTGAAGAAGCTTTTAGGTTTCAGGTTGTCCTCTTTTTAACTGAGAAAGTCATATTAGGACAGCACTAAAATGGAAGTCAACAGGATTTTCATCTAATGATATCAATATGAAGCGATCATACTGGGCTAGCCAAACTATACCAGGGATTATTCTAGGACAGAATAAATCTGGTCTGTTATACTGGAATCTTCAAAGTAAACAAGCATTGATTTGAACTCACCCATTACCGGAGGAACACCCACACTAGTGCACTCCTTACAGCACTTCTCACGCAAGTTGAACCTATTTCTTGTACACTGGACCAGTTGTCTACGGCGGGACAATGTTTTGAACTCCTTGCAGGTTAACTGAAGCCTCACAACTCTTTTATTGTCATTTGAAGTCTCCCCACTTATCTGGTGCGATGTTAATTATATGTGGAAAAAGGTACATGTGGATATATAACATATGGTATTTATTAATTGATAAGCAAAGTATTTTTACCAATATACCACTATATACAGGCTTGGTAATACATTTATTCTTTATTCCACCGTGCTAATTACTATGAATACCTTTTGCAGATGTTGCATAAAACATGTGCTGATTTTTCATTAATATTTGTAAACTATGTAACTTGTAAATAAATATGTTACATATGTATCATAAGGAACAAATTAAAGTATGTCACCTATAAATAAATATGTTACAGATCTTATAATAAGAAACAATTTTTACAGAGCTTCTACTTGTTTTGTTGAATTGAAATCAATGAAGAAATAACAAATACATCCAAAGTTAGACATTGAAGTATTTATGTTGCCCGGGAAGATTTGTGAATGATACATTCACAACTAATAACTCTCAGAATAACTTCAGCAAAGGTATATCTTGCCTAAATATGGCATTAAATTACTTGTTATACCATGAAAGTATTTCTGTCTTCACATAGGTAGTTATCCTTCAGACTCTGATGTTATTTATTTACCTATTTATTTATTTCCATATTTTATGTCTTAACTCATGAGACCAATCAAAACATTCCATCTAATTTTCCTATTGTATGTTGTATTTAATGAGTAGTTATTCCTTCGGTTGAAAAGTATTTGATTGATAAACCACAGTATTTCTACTTGATAAATGTCGGACATACTCCTTCGTATGTGAGGATTGAGTAAGAGGTGTAGTAAAATTAAACATTTTATAAAAAACAGGTTTGATTTTGTACATAGGAATATCACATAAGACACTTTACAAGAAACCAGCATCTATAAAAGTAACACTCTCCACATAATAATAATTATAATAATAATTACAAATAGTCACAAAAATGCATAAAGTGTAACATGTGATATTTATGGAATTAAAGGTCAAACTTTGGGTTTCCGTAGAATTCTACCATTAAAAAATTTAACCTATTACAGAGGTGGGGTTTAGTGAATTAGACCACTAGACCACTGAAAGCTAACTCTTTATTATAGGAAGATTCTACACTACTCCTTCCCTCTGAGATTGGCACACCCTAAATCGACACAAATATGATCAAATTGCAAACTTTAACCAATCAGGATTTCTGTTGCAAAAGATTTTCTTGATTATCCTTTCAACCATATCACCAAAATCACTTCTGTAGTTCCAATTCATACGCAAAACATTCATCAAATCATCCATAAAACATCTTTGGGTCACTTACAGAAGACACGAAAATCATCAAACACCCAATCAGCAGAAACATCCTGTTTGGTGCAGATATCATGTTTGACTGAAACCTTTTTGTGGACTTACGTTGTTTTTTGTTGTTGTTGTTGTTGTTGAATGTACACATTTGTGTGTGTCTGCAACTAGATTGATCTGGCAATAAGAGAAATCTTGTAAATTTAGATATTGTAACTTAAATCATTTAAAAAACATGCCAGCTAGTTTACCAATTATGTGATGGAAGCTGCAGCTTTCACAATATTATTTATAGCTTCACATTTTTCTGATCATATAATGATATTACATGTTAGAAGTAAAACAACTCTTTATAACACTATCTTAAATTAAAATTTTTTTCACATAAAATTCATTGTCATTACAGCTTAGATTTCTTGATGGCAAAAATCTACACAATTGAACTTGAATTGATAAAAGAATGATTAATTATGATTTCTATCTACACTTACTCAATATGAGGGTTAATGCTGATGGATGTGGTGTCAATACGTGCACACATATGTGAGCAACTGTCACAATCAAAGACAGAAAAATGCATGACCTATTAAAAATGTCAGTTCACAACACACATTTTCTGCCTTGAATAAGATTTATTGCTACATTGATGCTGTTAATGATTTTGACTAATGTTCACATGTATTAATAATATAAACAAATAGCTTGAACGTCTCAAGAATATCAACCCAACTGTGACGGGCGCAGTCATACTTATCTGTTATAACAAACAGATTTCTGTAAATATTTTAGCAAATCTGAAATAAGATTAAGGGTGGCTGAAAAGCCAGGTGAGACGTGCTTTCTTTATTCACTGGCTATGCACTACCAACACATTTAATTTAATACTCAATTTAAGCAAAATGGTGGCCTTATCACAAGTTAACAGTACAACTAAAGGTAAGTTAAAAGGATTAAGATAATTCTCATAGTTCAACTAAAACATACAATTTGATTCGGTTAAAGGTAACATTAACAAACAAGTGAATAGACTAAGCAAATCTTAAGTCTACAAATAAGGTCATCTTAAAAGTAGGTTTAATAGCAGGTTATTATAATGTAAAATACATAGCAAATATATGTTATAACATGGCTGTCGACTTATTTCTGAGAAATCCCCGTGTTATAACTAAGATCCGAGAGTAGTTTTTGAAATGACAGGGGAACCTGAGCTGCAACTAACCATGGGAACCAGGTTCAATTTTCAATACATTTCTAACAGCTCCCACAGGTAAAAGTGGGAAAGACCTAGTGACTATACTATTTTTGTCATTCTGTTTTTATTGCAATGTTTTTTTACCATTTTTACTAGTGGAGGTCAAGAGGGAACAGAAACCAGGGGGTGGTATGGCTAAAATCCAAGCGTTTTATGCAGGGGGTTGAAAACCTCAAGAAACTAAAATAGCCCACAAGATATACATCCTGTGTACTTGGGTAGCAAGTTAACACAATATGCATCAAGAGGGTAGTATCAAAGATCAAAACTGGGGTTTTACGTCCCGTTCAACAGCCAGGGTCATACTGGGACAAGTTCTCGGCATTGCCACTTGTGTGACTTGAACCACACAGATGTGACTGCCTGAGATTAGATGCCAAACTTGCTAACTACTAGGCCACTCAGATGGTGGTATCAATTGCTGCTTTCTGTGAGATTCTGATAGAGGCAAAAGGCAGACGTACATTTAAAAACCTACCTCTCCTTTATTCCAGTCTATTGCAGTCCAACATATCCTATTTTACATCTTGGAAGGCCTTACTGATCTCCACTTTGAGCGACATTTAGCCTTGCCCTAGCTAAAGCCATATAACGACGTGTAGTTTTGTGGGAAGAGGAATTAGCCAATACATACAGTTGGTCAAGGTTCTTTACTGTAAACTGCCGACCATTGATAAGCATTTACCAACTTTCCCACAAAGGGTCCAGGGTTTGAACCACAGATCTCAGAGGTGGGATGCAAGTGTAGTATCACTGTCTCACCATGTAGTGAAGGCACTAGCATATATCCTGCTGGAGGTGGTCTCCAGACAGATATATCATGCCTTTTTGGTTTGACTCTTCTGCTAAGTAATGCATTACATGTCTGAGAGTGGTAATCACAAATCTATGGTTTCTTTGGCCACAATATAGGATTTGCCGAGTTATCACAATACAGCAGGAACCAATATTTTATGAATTGAATCACTTACCAGTCCCCGTCAAATGTCTCTCTCAGGTACGGACATTAAAATCTTTTCTAGGGTGACCTTGGCTTTAACTATTTTATGAGCAGGATGGATGATATGTTGATTGGTTACTAGGTCTAGCTGGCTTAAGAAGGGGCCCAGAGGTATAATACCATATGCACCCTCACTTTGTCTTTATAACTACAAAACTCTATGACTGGAATGTTGTGTGCCATTTTGTTGTTAATTTTTCCCACGTAGTGTCTCATACGGGTGCCAACTCACTCTCCAAAATATGCCGGCCTCATTTTACTGGAGAATGTATGTGTTTCCATCACCACTTGCTATGTGTATTGCCATCGGTACTGGCATGGCAGTCTGGGACTGATATTTCACTCTGCATCATTGAAGGTCTAACACACACCTTGATGACAAGTGACAAGAGAGTCAGTAACTCCCCAAGTAACACACAAGTTCAGTGTTCCAGAATTTCAGAGTGCAGTGTCAATTAGGACCATTAATTTAATATAAAAATTGCATGATTGCTTGCTTGGGGTTTTAAATGCCATTCAACAGCCAAGGTCATATTGGGACAGGTCCTGAGCATTGTCACTTGTGGAATAGATCTGACATAGAAGGCGACAGCTTGTGATTAGATGCCAAACTTGCTAGCCACTAGGCCACTGTTGACCTTAGTTTTTATGTCAGTCTTACGATAACATACCATTTTACTCTGCTGCAGAAGTTGCGAGTTGGCATCTGGGTGCCCCGTGCTGTATGTTTTAGATCAGGTGTTAGCATGTCTGACCATGCTATACAGTGTGCAAATGTTTTCTGATTTGTTCACAGGTTTTTGACCTAACAAAATACTCTTGAATTTGCCATTATACGATTGGCAACAGACAGGTAACATCACTAGAAGATTCCTCCCTGTGACCCACCCAATGTATTATCCCTATAGGTTGTGTATTTGGTATGCTGCCATTTGGACAAAATTCCACCGTCTGAAATTTGACCTTGATCCTTGTATTCCAGACATAGTATTTCCTATGAAACTAGCGTTTCAGGTTATGACTGTCCATTCCCATCACGTCTGGGTCATCTGTGCATGACAATTTCTACTTTAGCTTTGACTTCAACTATTTTACTGGACAACACTGTGCGGTTCTCGCTGGTGTGGCAGCAGATTCCAATCTTTCAGAGAGAGTGACTGGTAGTGATTTGTTATGTGTTTTGGTGCATGTCAAAAAAGATATGGACCAGAAGACAGGGGCTTCAGGCTTCTTGTCTTAAGTTAAAATTGACAGTATTTTGTGCCTTAAATTATTCAGTTATATAACTAGAGCATTTTAACAATCGATATCTGGAATAAGTGTTAACTGGCTAAATACAATTACTTTGCATATCATGGGAAATTGTTCCTTCTATGGTTATCTAAGAACTTTTGTTTTTTCATGCATGTAATTAAATAAGCAACATTTTCAAATATATCGATTGCTTATTTAACATTAATTTATTACAAGGCTGCTGTGCTTGGCCATGATTATTGTATCGGCAGATATACTGACACTATGATGACTTTGAAATGTGTTTGTTTTTTTTATTTCTTCTGTGTTGATTGGTAGCTCAACTTGACCCATAAGATCATCATTTCAAACGACTGGACCTTCTGTTTTTGATTAATTTAACCAATTTTTAATTAGTGGGCTCTCGCCTTGTCCAGAGGTCAAAATGTTAGTTACGGAGCTGGATAAGTCTGGCTTCTAGCCTGGCCATACGTTTTATAACATTTGATCTGGCGAACTATTTTAGTTGATCTTCCATGAGGCTAATTTAAGGTTCACCATGCTTTAATAAGATATATAAGAATTTATCGGGCCTTTAATTTAGATTTCTACTCAGGGTCAGTTGCTGATTGCAATGGGGTTATCTGCAAGATATTTGTTACAGGCTTGGCATAATATAATATATGCAAATAATGTTTTGGAGGCTGTATGTTATTCTTTTGGAGCCATAATCTAACATACTGAAAGATTAAATCATTCTTAAGCTGCCACTTTTAGCGACTTAGTTGAATTAGCTCATTGAATGTTTTATTTGTCCAGCATAGGGCTAGTGACACCTTTTATTTTTATCTGAGCTGTATCTATTGTTTTACAGGGACTATTGCTCCAAGGCTTGTTTTAATTCATTTGGTCAGTTTTACCTCTGTTTGAGTTGCCAACCATTCTTAGAGGTCCTTTAAAGGGGTTACTCATTCCCCTTCCTTGAACTCACAGGTCATATCATCACACCATCACTGAACAAAGTTACAAAACGTCTAATTCTTAAGATCAATGTTTCATTTTCTTGGCCCCTGGTGGCACCTCTTGTGCTCCTTTTGGCAAAAGAGGGCGGGGGAGGGCCTCACTAGTTGCCTAGCCTGGATGGTATTCGGTTAAAAATGTACTTTGATTTTAATTGTTTTATGTGGTTTTATGTGGCTATGTCTATATGTTTGTAAATCCGTGCAGTAATGATGTACATGTATAATGCACTCATGCAAGATACTGTAATCATAATGTGTAAAATTACTAAAAAGAATCATAGAATAAATAATTATAATCCCACTATGTTTTTTTACTTGGAAAGGGGTCCCTTGGGAACGATGCTAATATTTTTTCATCATTATACTTTGTGTACGAAACTGAAAAAAGGTAAATAGGTAAATAAATAAATACTGTTGATGCTAAAATCTTTTTAGATGTAATAGCTGTAATATCTTTTGTCACTTGTATCTCCATAAAGCATGTACATATTCATGTACAACATGTATCTGTAGAATTGATATCAAACACATATGAATACATTGTATGTATACCATGTATTTTTATGAAACATGTCAACACAACATTATAATTTAAAACTGTACATAGCCACTGGGTCATTTTGATCACAAGTTTCATGCCAATTAGGCTTGGCCAAAGTGCTTACGCTCTACCAGCCGAAAAGCATGAAAACCTGATTATCCGAAGAACAGGAAAAACAAGCAAATGTCAGCATCAGTAAACAAAAGGCAATTCTAACACTAGAGGTTGCGCAGTTCCCCTCTGGCAACATGGGAATAGGATTAGTTTTAATTTCTGAGGTGCCAAAATATTTAGAAAAAAGACTACAACCATGTAGGCCGTTGATATTGAGGCCTAAGCTACTATTCATCAAGAATTTTATGATAGGAAGGTTATTAAACCAAAGACCAAAAAGAAAGATATATAACTAGAGGTAGAGAGGGGCTCTCAAAATGAATCTCCAAACTGCATTGGACTTCTGTTCCCCATACCTAATTAAATTATCTGAAGTAACCCCCATACTTGCCTTGCTGAAGGCATGTAGTGAGGATCAAGTTGTAAGTGACTTGGAATAAGCAAAAGTTGCTTTCTGGCAACTGTGTATCTGTCAAAAGTATGAGTCTGCATTATAAATTTGTTGTAACAAGGTTTGATAGCTTGCAAAAGAAAAAGATGACACTCTCCCAACAGGGATTGCCACCATGATACAATCTAATTATAATTACTTTGACTCCTTAACTAAATTGCAGCATGGGTTTCATATGTTTCATCTACACAAGTTCCTTGTGGGTCGCAATGTTGCCACAGTATGTGGCAAAATATTGGAAAGTTAAGACAGAAATGCAAACAGTCGCCCTAAAAACATCAAGCTTCATACAAGCTGATTGTTGGATAACACGTGAGGTGCGATCAGTGTTTCTATATATATATATGGTCACTCTTTGGTCTTTGAAATGGTCTTCAGGAAGGTCATTAATCATATAAGACGTCCTGATAGTAGTCATATACCTAGCCATACTGGATTGGGATAGACCATCCTGAACTAAATATTCCCTAACACACAATGTCAGAAAAATTTCTAGCAGAGAGGAGAGCCAGCCGCCGCCAGAAACGACATAAAACAATTACACATTTGAATGTAACTTGGCAAAAGTATAGCACAAAAGCTGGTGTGGTTTCTAGCATGTTGTTAAACAATCAGGCTGCAAAAGTTGTGAGGTTTTTTTGTCTTTTTTTGTGTGCTTAAACTGTCGTTTTTACTGGATATTGCATATACTAAATGTGTCTTGTCTTCTTAAAACTATTTGTTTGTTTTGAAATTAGAAATGTGGCTTGGTGACAGAGATATCTTGTGTTTAGAGAAATTAATGGCAAGAGTTAAGTTACTGTTACATAGTATTGCATTCATGAATTGATTCATGGATTTCACCCCAGAAATGTGAACACACTTTTATTCTGAGAATTGGCTAGAACCTGTGCAGTTGGATTCTGCATGTCCTAAAACAATCTAGGTTAAATTGCCTACTGCAGGTTTTAAGTTGCTGGTTCGTTGGTTGGCTTGTCATCAGGAAGTTGACAGAGCTTTCTATTGTTGGGCACAATCCCCTTAATGTTGACCAAGTTAAGCAAAAATACAGAAACAGTTTCACCTGGTAGTTGCAATAAGAGTGCACTAATTGTGCGGCCCCTGTCTAATCCCTCTGGATATGTTAAAGTATTCCAGTCGGTGACCATTAGTGTTAATACAACTCTGAATTTCACAATTAAGAGTAGTTATTTTTGAAAAAAAATGTCACCAAATATTTTAAGCAGGTATGTAGAAAGTTCCCGTTTATTTTATCAAAGGCTTTTTTAAAGTCAGCCAGTAATAAAATTCATGTGTTTTAAAATTAACTTTCAGAACTCCAACATATTGGCAATAAGTCCAACATTTTCTCTATTAAATCTCCTTCAGTATATTTGATTTGGTTTGTATTTATAATCTCACACAACGCCAACTTAAGCCTTTAAACACAAGTTTTGCTAGGATGTTCTAGTTAGTATTCCAAAATTGAAATACACCTAGTTGTGAGATTTAGTTAAAAGGTATTTTTAAATGCACCAGGAAAGATCACAGACCTCTTTGGTGCCATTTGACAGTTTTGTAATATTTATATTGTTTATGCCATTGCTGCATTCACTCTAATATTAAATTCTGCTTCAGAACATGCAACAGTTTCTAAACAGTTTCCCATTTAAAATTATTCCAGGGATGACCCCCTCACAAACCACAAATAAACATACACTGTTTAGTCACATTAAACCAAAATTTAGTCAGTGTAAAATTTTATGGTTTCATTATAAACAACAGTAAATAATTAGAATTCTTCTCGATTCTACCATAAAACTGTAGTAATTTATGATTCAATGTATTGTCAGCAATACTTTTAGTAGTTTTAGTACTGATGAAATTTGTGCTGGATAAGGGATTTATTTTTTTTATTTATTCGGGTTTTAACTTCACTTTCAGGTCGTATCACGATGAGTAGTGTTATGGGCAGAGGAAACCAGTACACACAGCTGGTCCACATTTTGTACTGCATACTGCTGGCTATTGGTAACAACTACCAAAAAATTGCCCAGGGTTTGAACCACAGACCTCAGGGGTGGGAGGCGATTGTCTAATCAATGTTTGACTGTGGCCCTTAAGGATTCATTTTTAGGACAATCGCGGCTTTTGTCAGTGTGCATATTTACGGAGCAGTGAAAACTGGATTTATTTTATACAGGCATCTGAGATTCTTTCTCTGCTTATGTGCAGGTAGCTTTGTGTGCCCTTGTGTCTAGTAAATTATATTGTGGGTGAAAAAAGGCAATTTCTTCAGTAAAATATATGGCTGGTTTATCTTACATGTAGATTCTATGATCTGTGTGTTAAGGAATAAATAAAATAAATGGAAACTTGAATCCCACTGAGTTTTATCTGGCCTTGCTATACATGGATTTTAATTGAATTCTTCTTCTCAACCATCAAAAGTTTTTTTCTGATATTTTGAAAAATCAACTAAAATACTCACATAACTACAGGAGAACTACAGTCACAGTGCATGAATTATGTGAAACATGAATATTATTGAACCGGGGAGTCATGTCTTAATTTTACAGTTTAATATTTTGTCAACAATAAACCAAATCTAAATCTTAATTCACTTTTTTGGCAATTTTATTCAATATAACTTAAGTTAATTAACATAATAAGTGCTGAAAGGGTGATCAAACAGTTTCCAACTGATTAACTTCTATGTGTAAAACGCAATGCGGATTTTAATGTTTCATTGAAACTTTGCTGAGTCAGCATTTGTTAAATTTTCAGAGCACATATCAAGGTTGCCTGATGAGTATAGTACAGATGAACTGCTTGCTAAAAGTGTTTTACTGTAAGTCAGTGCATTCTATGCTTGTACATTTTGGTGCCTGAGAAGAACAGTCTCCATCCCGGAACAGAAACAACACATGTGTGGGTACTTGTTTATTTAAAAAATATATATATATCTAACTATTTGTATATACAGTTCGTTGTAGATTACACAGTTAACAGCAATGATTGTATATAATTGTAAATGCAAGTAAATACAGTTAGACATGAAGTTACTGTGCAAGTTAGTTTAGAGTCCATTAGAGTTCATAAGATAGTAAGAGAAACTTGCATAGATCAATTATGTATGATTTACTAAGAAACATAAGAACATAGTATAATACTAAAATATTTGACCTCAGGTCAGATTAGAAGCGGCATGAAAGAAGAGGGGCCCCCACAAGAAGGTGGGCCAGTGACCTGACCCCACTGACCCTGTGCGACCTTCAGCAAGGTCATGGTTTTATGCAAAAGTGGAGGAACTTAAAGCCACAGCAATTTGACCTGGAGGTTAACAATGTGAAAGGTCAAGAGTTTACTTTTCTTGAGCATTGTAATAAACCACCATGTCTCTCGTTCAAAGACTAGATTTAAACTGTTGAGAAAACAAGCTGGCTTGCCATCTCCCCTTGTATGAACCATTATGTAAGAATGTTTACTCGTTACCTGGTAACCAAGTGAAAGGTCAGGGGTCATAACCTCAAAAGAGGAAAGTTCACCTGTGGACATGCATAGACTGGTACCCGACACTGATTTAAAGTAGTACTAACTTTATGCTGCCCCGGGGGAGGACTGACACAGGGGTTGCCTAGACATCCCATCAGACAGTCCCCACCCTGGAACAGAAACAACACATTTGCGGGTACTTGTTTATTTAAAATATATATATATATATATATATATCTAACTATTTGTATATACAGTTTGTTGTAGATTACACCGTTAACAGCAATGATTGTATATAATTGTAAATGCAAGTAAATACAGTTAGACATGAAGTTACTGTACAAGTTAGTTTAGATTCCATTAGAATTCATAAGATAGTAAGAGAAACTTGCACAGATCAATTACGTATGATTTACTAAGAAACATAAGAACATAGTATAATACTAAAATATTTGACCTCAGCTCAGATTAGTAGCGGCATGAAAGAAGAGGGGCCCCCCCACAAGAAGGTGGGCCGGTGACCTGACCCCACTGACCCCGTGCGACCTTCAGCAAGGTCATGGTTTTATACAAAGGTAGAGGAACTTAAAGCCACAGCAATTTGACCTGGAGGTTAACAATGTGAAAGGTCAAGAGTTTACTTTTCTTGAGCATTATAATAAACCGTCAAAGACCGTGTTGAGATGAGTAAAAGGCCAAAGTTAGGTCTTTATGCCCATTCAATTGTCCGAATCGTATTGAGACAGGCCCTTAGTATTTTCTATCTATGGACTATAAATGTCACAAATATATTTAAACAGTGAAGTAAATTCATTTTTCATTTGTGGTGATTTAAATGCCAGAATTGGATAAGAGTCAGATACAGTATCCTTTGATTCAATGAAAAATTGAGTATACCTCTATTCAGGTAAAATTGTTTTAGTGATAACTTCATTGAGTTTCTGAAGGAAGTCAAATGTTGTGTAAGAAATGGTCGTATTACACCTGAATTTGATGGTTTCACGTCTATCTCTAAAGGTAAAGCTGTAGTAGACTATATTGCAATACCACAGGATTGACTTCGATGTGTAAATGATGTGAAGTTAATCTTATATCAGATGTCATAAATGACCATAACCTCATGAAATTTTGGTCAAATACATGTACACAACCTAGTCATTTGGTTGTCAGTTTAAAAATAATATTTCCCCAAAAAATGATTGAAAAAGAAAGTAATGAGTTTATAAATAGGATTCAAAACTTTAATGATAATGTTTACTTACAACCATTAAGATATAAATTCCAACACATACCAGATCCATTTATGAATTACACAGATTGGGAGAGAATTTCAATAGACACTGTTACACAACTTGAAAATATGACAAGCAATCAAGATGATATTGACTCTGATTATGTAAATTTATGTTATGCTTTATGTGCAGAAGCAGATAAATATTTAGATTCTGTGCCTTCCAGTCATAGGAACCATAACCATTTTGGACACCTGGGGCCGGTTTCACGAAGGCTCCCTAAGATAAAGGTCACCTTAAATTCTAGGATTTCCTTGACTTTCTCCCTCCTTTAAAAGATCTCAGTTTCACAAAGCCTCCTTCCTTAAAGGAGTCCTTGAAAACTCCCTTGAATTTCAAGGAAGCTAAGGACCTACCTTAGATTTAAGGAAGTATCCTTCAAGGAATGTTTATTAACTTTCAGAAACATTGTAAAAGCTTTTAATTGCAAATATACTTGCCTATTATCATGGCAGGAGTGATTTTTATGAACAATTTTTTGTGGAGAAGACGTGTTAGAATGGAGAGACGATTAAGGGACAGGCTTAATCCATTGGAGGAGTTCAGTGATGAGAAGTGTTTACACATATTTAAAATTAATACTCACAAATTATCTTGTCTCCTTACAGGCACAAAATATGAATCTATCCATATTCATCACCAAATGCATTTTTTTTCTATCAAATAAAGGTATTTTTAGCAAACATTTAAAATCAGGTACACTTCAAAAGGAAAAGCAAATTACAGTGCTACAATAATATTAAAAGCACTGAAATGTGGTTTCCCAATTTTGTGCAACAAATTTTTCTACAAGAGAAAAAAAATAATAAACATATCCAGTTAAAACTGATGTATCCATATTGGCCATATTAAATTATAATTTGTTATTTACAAAAACATTGTACAAATATCCACATTGTTATTACAACTGTATCACAGAGTCATCATTCTTTTATATAATTATAAACACTGAAAGGCATATGCACATTGTTTTCAGAACTGTTTTCAAAGATATCTATATAATATGCTATTTTGGAAAACATTGAAAATAAATTATGTACTATTAATATCTCCTTTGTGTATATTGCACTATTACATAAACACTGACATGCTGTCCTTCATTGAGTTCGGTTAATATGATTGGTTTATGCCAGGGAATGTAAACACAAGTGAGCTGTTGGTTTCACCCTGCATGTGCCACTTTGACAAAAAAATCAATACACTGCAAATCATGTGATAATAATCTCTAGCTATGTCAAGGTCAGTAAACAAACTTTTCTGGGGGAAAAAAGACATGTTTAAGTAATATTACATATTTTATGTAAGTTATATGACTTATAGCATGGTGCAGTTTAGTAACTTTTATGAAGAATATATTTTTACTCTTTTTGAGTTATAAAAGAATATAAATAGTAGTGGAACCAAATAGATAAAAAACTTTTATAAAGTGACACATAAAACTTTAACAATGGGATATGTGTAAATTATTTAATGTGTTCATTGTGGATATATTTTTTTTCTGTGGATATGTGTTAAATATTTGTTATATACAACAAACTAGTGGACATGTATTTCTCTGAATATGTGTTGATGTACACTGTAAAACTTGTCCACTTACTGTTAATAAATGGACCAGAAAGGGATAAGTTTTGCAGTTTAAAACCTTCAAACCACTTTAAAACATAAAATAAAATGCTTTACAGAGATGTGGTAAGTCTTTTAAACTCAATTTTAGTCGTATGAAGTTTTGAAGTGGGGAAAACATGACATGGCGGCCATATTTAAGACTGGTCCCTTTGATGCAGACACTTTTTCAGCAATCTTTTTTTTTCTGTGGCCAGCAACAAGTAGATCTAACATTACACAGTTGAAATGGCTGTTTCAACCCATTTCCACAATACTTTGTAATATTTACTCCCAGTTCAAAAACAACTATCTCCTTCGCTCCCTCCTTAAGATTCAAGGAAGACCTTTGGTAAGGAGAATTAAAGGAAGCTTTGTGAAACTGAATTTTAAGGTGGCCTTCCCAAAGGAAAAAAACCCACCTTCCTTTACTAAAGGAGGTCCTTTCCAAGGGAGGCTTCGTGAAACCGGCCCCTGAACTTACTAATTTATGGAAAGAAGTCAAAGAATCAGAAAAATTGTTTATGAAATGTAGTACTTCTCACTCGTGAAGAAAAATAAATACTATCAGAGTCTTAAATCATTGAGACAAAAATTTGATAGGAAGTTAAGACAAACAGAACGAGCTTACAATGAAAATATTTATTTCAAACCTTGAAGACTTAACAATTAAAAATCCACGAGAATTGTGGAACAAAATTAAATCTATGGGGCCCAAAAGGCCAAAAAGTGCCATTGTCTGTATATAAAGAAACAAAAATGAAAAAGTGATTTTCAGAGTTTATACACAAAAACAAATTTCAGAACATTATCAAAATGCACAAAGTCAAAGGTTACTAACAGAACATCAAATGTTAAACAATGAGGTCGGGGTTAATGATTACCTTAATGACAAAATTGCAATTAACGAAATAAAAACAGTAAAGGATTAAAAGCCAGAAAAGCTCCTGGTCCTGACAGTATACAGAATGAGTTAATATATTGTGATAAATGTTTGCCAATTTTGAAATCTCTATTTAAGAAATGTTTACTTATGGAAAAATTCCCTTTTTGTGGCTGAAAGCCGCAATAGTTCTGATCCCAAAAAGTTCATCCAAAGTCCCCTATATACCATTAAATTATATAGGTATAAGCCTTATATCATGTATTGGTAAAATTTAATCTGGGGTGCTTAATAATAGAATCAATTCATACACAGATATTATTGGCATAATGGCTGAAGAACCAAATGGGCTCCATAATGGTCAAAGCTGTGAAGACCCTATATTAACATTAAGTACCATAATGAAAACAGGTTAAAGTCCTCAAAATGTACATTTACTTGCCTTATTGACATATACGAAGGTTTTGATTGGGTTGACAGATCTGTTATTATTTTGGCTTATTAGCCACAACATTACTGGTAAAATATTGGGCTTTTAATTCTCTGTATGCGAATACACAGTCTTGCTTACAATTAAGTCAATTTTTTACTGACTGATTTTTAGTTCTCAATAGAGTAAAACAAGGTAATAATCTATCTTTGATCTACATTATTTGCACTAGTGCTGATGATATTGCGACTTTGGCTGAAAATGAGACCATACTTCAAAAACTGTTGGATAAACTGTATGTATGGTGCACTGAATGGAATAACAAGCTAGTTTCTCAGTTGGAAATATGAAATTGATTAGTGCAAGCATATATGTTCATGTAACATTTGATGAGCATCTTTCTTTCAACGAAGCCTGTCAGAAACTTACAGATACAGGGTCAAGGGCTTTGGAAGGAATCAGCGTGAAATTTAAACAATAGAAACATATAGGTTTTACTTGCTTTACCATATTTTTGAAACAGGCGTTAAACCTGTTTGTACTTATGGTTCAGAAATATGGGGCTATGACCATCTTTTGACAATGACCAATGATTGATTGACACAACAAGCATTTCAATCAGATTTACACCACATTACAAACAATAACTGGGGCGTATTCATAAAGAGATCTTAAGTCTGAGACAAAAAAAAATAGTCTGAGCTTTGAGATTTGGTCTCAGCTGAGACTGAGTCTCAACTGTGTATTCACAAAGAGGTTCTCAGCTGAGACCGAGCTGAGACCAGTCCAATGTAAACAAACCATAAACTTGCAAACATAGCCAACATTTTTTTAAAGATCAATAGTTTTTGTGTGTTTTAATTCTTAACAAAAATTATACTGTCTATTAAAATAAAAAATAAATAGAAAAGTGTTTTTTTTATTTTTCATGTCACACGATCTACTTCTTGCTATGCAGTCAGAAAACACTGTTAAAAAGTGTCTCAAGGTACTTTTGAAACCAAAGTTTGGGATATCTATTGTTACAAAAGTTTAGGCCAAGTATTATATGTGTTGTAAATTATTTCTACTTTACATTAAGCCATAAAAAGTAAAAACATGAATTTCAGTTAAGGTGAAACAATGCTTCAGACTTTTACCAAAATATTTGAGACAACTATATACTACGTCTTAAGTTTGAGACCAAATCTGAGACTAAATTTGGTCTCAACTATTTTGTGAATAACTAAATTTGGTGTCAACTATTTTGTGAATAACTAACAAGTTTGAGACCAAACCTTGAGACTTGAGACAAAATTTGGTCTCAGCAAGTTTTATGAATACTGGCTCTGGTGTGGTAATGTAGAAAAAAATTACAAATCTTATTATAGAAGAAAATATTTGAAATTATGAAACAACTATGAAAAGCACTAGAATACATAAATAATGAAGAATGTCAGCAGAAAATACTTGATAAACCAAATTATTATACCTCAAGTGCATATCAGCCAATCAGATTACAGTATTGCGGGCAATATGACGTGATATTGCCCTTTTCGGGTAAAAAATATCATCCAGATTTTCATGGTGAATGTAAACCGTTTCATGGTGAATGTAAACAAGCTACGTAGATGTTCTTTACTGGATACGTCATTGTTACGTCACATACTGACGTTATTCAGTAATTTGAGGACCAAAAGTTGGGGGGGGGTTATTGAATTTCTTCAGTAGTAGAACTGGATAGTGAATGACGTATATGGGTTGGTTTGTGACATTACATTTCATCATATTTAACCAGACTTTTCACAACCACTGTACTCTCTTCTCCTGTATTTTTAAAGAGCCTAATCTCTGCAAAAGCAGACTCATGCACTTTTGTATGCAATTACAAAAGATGAAAAATAAATACTTTCGGTATTTCGGCCCTTGGGGAATATCACTTGCCCTCAGGCTTCATAAATCACGATATTGCCCAGAATGGAGTGTTTTATTCTGTAAGTAAGACAGTATAAACTATTTAAAAGAAATATTGAAACTGAGAAATATCTCATGGCCAAATTAAGTCGATAGAAAAGATCTGTAATTGCTAAGTTAAGAACCAGTATGTTGTCATTTTTCATTGAGCCAGACAGATTTTGAAAAATCCCACTTGAAGATAAACTATGTATTCTGTGTACTAGTAACTTAACAGAAGATGAAAATCATTTTATATATGTATGTATGTATATTCTGTGATGATCATTGACAGAAGCTCTACAGGAAATTAAATATATACACAAATAATTGTCTTGATGAATTGTTTGTAAAACTCATGACTACAAATACGATTTACTGTTTGGCATCTTATATTAGTAATGTATGGTATAAAAGAAAGATATTTGTGTAGAATTTACAATAAATTAACAAAGTTTGTCCCTAAAAGATGTGAAAGAATAAGTAAAATTTTCTACCTGTTGAAAACAGATATGTATTAATTTCCATTTGGTCTCTTATTGTTTTAGAGATATACTGTATGATTCAAATAATTTGTATTTTTGTGTCATTTTTCTCTTACTTTTCATGCCACTTTGTTCGATATATTGTATGATTAAAGTGTCTTATAAACCAAAATGAGGCTGCGCTTGCTTAAAAAGGTATGAAAGTTACTGTTATTGTTAATTTACAAACAGGACATTAAAATAAACGATATTCTGTTGTATTCATGTTCTGAATATTATACCACTGGTGTTGGTTTTGAGGTTTTAAATATTGTAACCATGCTTGCTTTCATGATTGAATTTAAATTCTTAATGCCCAAAGTAATTGTCCCTAGGAGCATGCATTCGGTATGCATTCAAGTTTTTACATCCTATTTAACAGTGAGGGTCATCATGGCAGAAGTGCTCGGCATTGCCACAAAGACATATGGCGACAAGGGGATGATCGGTATATCCCAAGTTTTAAGATTGGTAGCTAACTGCTACAGCTAGTCCCTGAGAGAGTTGTGTTCACTAAATGCCCTGGTTGTATACTCACAATGAGAGTAGTGTATAGCTTGTCCCTGAGAGAGCCATATTCGCCAAATGCTCTGGTTTTATACTAGTAATGAGAGTAGTGTATAGCTTGTCCCTGAGAGAGCCATATTCGCCAAATGCTCTAGTTTTATACTCATAATATGATTAGTGTATAGCTGGTCCCTGAGACAGCTGTGTTCAGCAAGTGCCCTGGTTTTCGATTGATAATGAGAGTAGTTTACATAGTGCATCACCTGCAATGAATGAGCCCAAGCAATGAATGTGATGAAAGATCATAAAATTCAGCTTTTGTACGGTAATTGGAATTGGTTATATACTTGTGCACACTTCCATTATTGGCAAATGATTATGTCTAACGAAACTGATGAAAGTCTTCAAGTCTTTTGACAATGAAAGTCTTGTGGCAATGAGAAAAGCATTTGCACACTTGAGTTCACTGTCCCTTCTCAATAAATTAAGCTCATATGTCTCACAAAACATATGAAATACTCATTTTGTATTGTTACTTATAGTTTATATAGTTGAGTATATTCTCAGTTAATATATTTAACCCACATGTCTGCCAATACTATTACAATGAAAATAGTTTTGGCTATATCCAGATGTCTGAGCTGCAGTCTCCACCCGGGTACCTCATCTCATGTGCCAGGGATGCTCCATCCGGCTCCTCCCCAAAATCGATGAAGAAATTTCTGTTAAGGCTCAAACCTCCTTTCTTGGTGTCTACATCTATTTGAAGCATGAAGCTACCTTCCCTGGAAGTAATGGTAATAATAACAGTAATTTAATAAACAATATAGAAGAGTTTTTAAGGCAAAAGAATCCAGTATAGTAACCACATGTGTTTGCACCTACACACCATAAATCCACATAGCTTGGTAACCAACCATACATCTTTATATTCGTCATCCCCAGTTGCTGTACATCTACATTGTACATAACAATGTACCCATACATCTCCACACTGCATATAACAATGTAACGGTACTTCTTCATATTCTACATAAAGTAACCATAAATCTCAATTTTGCACATACAAATTTAATCATCTCCACATCGCACAATGTACCCATACATCACCACATTGGACATAACAAGGTAACCATACATCTCAGCATTGCACATAGCAAGGTAACCATTCATTTCCATTTTGCACATAGCAAGGTAACCATACATCTCCGCATTGCACATAGCAAGGTAACCATTCATTTCCATTTTGCACATAGCAAGGTAACCATACATCTCAGCATTGCACATAGCAAGGTAACCATTCATTTCCATTTTGCACATAGCAAGGTAACCATACATCTCAGCATTGCACATAGCAAGGTATCCATTCATTTCCATTTTGCACATAGCAAGGTAACCATACATCTCAGCATTGCACATAGCAAGGTAATCATTCATTTCCATTTTGCACATAGCAAGGTAACCATACATCTCAGCATTGCACATAGCAAGGTAACCATACATTTCCATTTTGCACATAGCAAGGTAACCATACATTTCCATTTTGCACATAGCAAGGTAACCATACATCTCCGCATTGTACATAGCAAGGTAACCATTCATTTCCATTTTGCACATAGCAAGGTAACCATACATCTCAGCATTGCACATAGCAAGGTAACCATTCATTTCTATTTTGCACATAGCAAGGTAACCATACATCTCAGCATTGCACATAGCAAGGTAACCATACATTTCCATTTTGCACATAGCAAGGTAACCATACATCTCCGCATTGCACATAGCAAGGTAACCATACATTTCCATTTTGCACATAGCAAGGTAACCATACATCTCAGCATTGCACATAGCAAGGTAACCATACATTTCCATTTTGCACATAGCAAGGTAACCATTCATTTCCATTTTGCACATAGCAAGGTAACCATACATCTCCACATTGCACATAGCAAGGTAACCACACATTTCCATTTTGCACATAGCAAGGTAACCATACATCTCCGCATTGCACATAACAAGGTAACCATACATCTCCACATTCCACATAACAAGGTAACCACATACTAGGGTCTCCACATTGCACACAAGCCAGTAAAATTACTTAATGAAAGCCTTGCACCATATAATATGTTACACCTAAAATGTTCCATATAAAGTACACTGAGAATGCAATATTAACAAAAGTGAATTTAGTTGCATTTGTCTATATTAAATAAAGAATGCAATACACCATAAGTAAACTTGTTTGTATGTGTCTGGATGAATCTTAAACTGGAATATTAACACAAGTAAACTTACTTGCACATGTCTGGATAAAACTGTTTGTCCCATAAACTAAAGAGAGAGGTTGACACATAAAGTCTTTTCCCATCTAAACTTAGCTGAAGCATCTGGGGACCACCTTTCATTTTCTTGTTATTTATTATAAACGGCTCTGGTTGTTCCTGTTGACAAACAGAAAAAAGTTTTTCAATAGCCTTTATATGTGCGTAATAGATGATTCTCAAATGTGATGTTTTTATCTACTTGTTTCACAAAAGAAACTTCGTCCGTGTAATGGAATGTGATTAGCAAATAGTCATGACAGATTGGCTACTGTTTTTGTCCATTTGGATGTGAAAATATTTGCTTGAAGCTATCTTCACCAGTCATAGACCAGCATATATCTGCATGTAAATGTGAAAAAGGTCATTGCTTTGGTAGTTGACTTGAAATGTTACTTCATTACAGCTTAATCTCTATCACAGGTAAACTTTATTGGGGTGAAGGAATGTGTGAAAACTCTGAATCTCGAATATAAAATTTTCATCACATGGACGTAAACAAAAAAACCATAGTTGTGCTTTTCAATGGCCATTACAACCAGTACCGTTAATTCTGAGTCTTTTGTCACTGTGACCTGACCACCTTTACAAATGCTTCCACCGAGCCACACCTGAAATAACAATTACAAGCCAACAATAAGCATCACCTGACCTCCTGTATACTTTTTATCGAAGTAAAAAATGACATAATTGTCTATGTCCCATGGTTATTTTTAATTTCAGTCTATTTCAAACCACTGTGTTATACATATGATGTACACATATAAATAGTTCTGATATGATGCCAACTGATTTACATTATGCCCAAATGATGAAATTACAAAATTGCAACTCCCATTTAAACAATTACATCGTTTTACAATTACATAGGTCTAAATAATGTGGCAGAAGTGCATGCCGATGAAGCCAAAGCATGACGTTAGAATCTTGCATTTGCAGAATTCGGGTATAGTCTGTGAAAAATCCACTGCTGATCCCTCTGTGACATTACTTTATAAATAGAATACTTTGCTTTAATGAGACTCCCAAGCATTTTAGCACCCTTTGCAGGTGTGGAATCAAGATAAACCACAGGTAAGAAACAATTAGAATCTGTACCTGGCCCACAAGTTTTGGGTTCCTAGTGTCTGTGATGTCATACTGTCTGATATCCCCGTGCAGCCAGTTACTGAAGTACAGGAATCTGTCATCCATAGATATAAGAATGTCTGTGATTAGACCTGGAAGGTGTAAACAAATGTTATCAGTCAGATTCTACAGCTCCTTAGCTTTGCGTTGTAGGCATAAATAACAAGATTACAGTACTTTTCGAGCTCTTTGTCACCTGACAGTTCTAAGAATCATATTGAACTGTTAGCTTTGGAAGGATCAGAAAAGATATGCCTAAAATAAGAGGCCTAAAAACGGTTAAATGAGTTCAAAGTTGCTTGTTTTTGTTTGGTGTTACCCACTTGCTTGGAGAGATAAAAAGACAAGAGTTGTTCAACCAGAGAGACGTAAAGAATCATCCATATTTGACTGAACCACCTGGCATTTCCGGTAGCGCCCAGTCTAGAACAGATTTTGAGGGAACATCAATCACCTTCTCTGCATCCCAGAACCCATCCTGGTAAAACAAAAAGTGAGACAAAAACAACAATTAGTAATTACTAACTAAAGAGAATCAAAGTCAGTTGGGGAACTTTTCCAAAAACGTATCACAAATAAAGACAATAATAGAGAGATTGCAAACCTTGTTTCTTTGAAATCGTTTCACAAACATGCAACATGGATGGAAGTTAGTGCTTCACATGCATTTTCTAAGTAAAATCTGTACAGCTGACAGTGTTGACGTTACATGGTTATAAAATGATAAAAAATACGAGCATCACTGACTTGTAACGTTTTGGAAAATAAACAAGATCTTCAACCCGTTGTTCTCTAGTGTTATTTGAGTGCATAGCACAAGTCTTATTGTATCCTTCTTCATCAGTGATTTATTTTTGTGTGTGTCTCCATTTTGCATGAGTAATAAAGAAAATCAGTCAATATTTGAAGAATGAATGAATGAAAAACAGTATCATACAGTGGACATAAAAACTTAAGCTTTAACTTGCAATATCTCTGTCAAATCTAATTAAATTTTTATTCAGGAAAAAAACGAGCAGAAGCTTTGTAAAGTACCTTTTACTGATATATATGATATACTCCAGCTTACATAGTTAATGAAATATTAATGAAAACTAAAAGCCTGTTACTAAGTCTGTATCGCTAATTATCAGCAATAAGTTTTTGCCGGATAATATGAACACAATGTCCGAGTTGGTATATCCCGCTTTTAGGTCAGATTTGGGTCAGGTTGAATACTAATACGTCTGATGCCTCTGATGTTATAATTTAATATGAGTAACTTTGAGATAGTCCAAAAGCACCCTTATATTTTGTCGTGAGGTGTATATAATCTAACATCAAAAGAACTTTAATAATGTTTAATCCCCATCATTGGAATACAAGGAACAACATTCTAAAACATGTTCAATAAGAGTTAGTCCAATAACATATCTTGGTCGTGCCAAGCATGAATACAGCAGTTGGGGTGGCTAAGATGGAGAGGCTTTTGCAAACAGGTAAGTTGAAGCTTGTTCCTGAATGAGGAAATAGAGATGGAACTTTATAAGATCTCAACCCACGACTACCATGGATGACATCTAAATAGTTCAATAACAAACTTTGTGACCAGTCTGCCACTAAAAAAACAAAAATGGAGCAAAGAATGTTGGATAAGGCCAGATCATCAATTTTAAATGAAAGAAAAATACCAACGTTTTTTTTAAAATTTAATTTAACATTTAATTACATGAGTCAAACTCTTTATATCTTATTTTGAGACTTGCTGGTTATTAACATTACTTCTTACATCTTTGCCCATTAACTATTGTGAGAAATATAAGTGACTTTTCAATATAACTGTAATTCCACAAAACTACATCGCCACACCACCGAATCCCAAAGACACACGCACCAAATCAACCAAATGCAATTCAATGATAAGCAGGTACCAGTACTTAAACACGAGAACAATACTCCCAAATCATACAGGTCCTCGAAACCAAAGTGGCTTCAATTTTTGGCATCTTATCACTGAGTTTCAACTCCCACAAAAGGCAATGCTCAGGCACTGTCATAATATAATCCTGGCTGTTAAACACAACGTACATCATAACTTTCACGTTGACCAAATCATGTGTCCATTGTACAAGCAAGATTGCCTAAATGGAGCAGACAGAGGAAATTCAAAGAGAGCTAAGTGGAGATTCAAAGTCAAAGTTGGGTCATAATAAGCTTTTGCCTTAAGCTTTTGCCACTTGTGTGACAGCCAGGTGGTCAGATGCCAGACCTGCTAACCACTAATCCAGTGGGGCTCTGTCATAACAAAACGGAGAAACAATGCACAATGTAAACATTGACTTACAGGTTTCCTGAAGAATCTGAAGATGCAGGAGCCCAGGGCACATCCCACAAATCCCTCAGCAGCATCTGGATCATGCAGGAAGCGTATTTCAAGTGGTATTAGTCCATCTGGGCCCATGTTAATCCTCTGGATAAGTTTTCTTGTCGTCCAGTTCCACACATTTAGGCTGTGTCCATAATGACCTAACAAATGTATCCTCACATACATTAAACTTTATACATAATTAAACTTTATACATAATTTTCTTATTGTGGAAAATGAATAGAGTGTCTACTATCGTTATATTTTTAATTTCCCAAATCTTTTGGTTGTGAACATCCACGCAAAATTCACAAAAGAGGTGATTTGTACAAGAAAGGTCTTGCATGAACTGTAAATATATATTACATAATAAGACAATTGGTAACATGCAACATCTGCAAATTGTTAGTACAATAATACTAGAAACATGTGAACATTTGATAAGCATTTTTGATAGCATGTACATAAACAGGTACTGCTTTAACATCCCACACGCAGGTGTGCCTTGGTAAGAAAGACAGGCAGGTTAAAAATACATCTTCATAAAATGATGCCCAAGCTTCAGCAATCCTCCTTGTAAAATATTCAAGAAAGACATTTGTTTTATTTATTTATACATGAAAGAAAAGGAGATACACCCCTCTCAGAATAATTGTACATCCATTTATTGATGTGACCAGAGCTCTGGTTTTGTGTATAAACCCTCGGAACTGTAACATAATAGTTTGACCATCTTGAGAAAGTGTTGCATCTTGAGAAATTCTTGGCTTTTGGCAGGGATTTTGTGACTTGACACAGTTGCAGAAACTGCAGTTTTTCATACAAAGTGATAAAGTATATATCTTAATGTTTTGAAGTGAAGGCTGCTTCCTTTAGTTGCAATCTTTTTGTAAACATTAACATGTCAAGATCCATCTGGATAATGTCACCACTGCTGCTCATCTGAGAGAAATGTGGAAAGTAAGGCAAACAAGGTAGTCACATGGAATAACATATGCTGTTCTTTCCGACCCCCCCCCCCCCCCCCCCCCCCCCCCCCCCCCCGTCCCCGCAGAAAGGCACTTTTGGTTAAGTTCAGGTTATATAAAAGGCTCTCTTAATGTCATAGCAGTCTATAGGAGTAGGGCCCTATAATGAAAACTGAACCCAAGGGTTTGTGGCAGAAATGGTGTCACTATTCGAAATACTTGATAATTTGTCTGAATTGCCGACAGAAGAAAACAGTAGGATCCAAACCTTACAAACTTATATAAGTTAAAAGTTCAACATATTTTAATTGAGGTTTCTGCAATAGATGCATTCACTTTAGGCTGGAATTATGTTCATTTTTATTTTCAGCTTTCTATTTGTAGTGTATTACAAAAAATCAGTGAAGTGCATGCTACAGAGGTCACTATAGTTCCCTTTCTGAACATCACAAACATTCCTTTCCATACCTTATTTACGATGTTGATATGTTTTCCTGTGTTTATTCATAGAAGACCAGGATTGGGACAGCTCACATTTCAACTACACACCCACTACATAACATTTCCCTGCAAGAGCAACTTAATCTGTAGCCTTGCTAAAGACTCAAGTGTCTTTGTAAATAAGGACAAATATACATAAAATGTTCAGTTTGCATAATGTACTGTTACATATATATGTACTAGGTTTTAAACATATGGCTTAGACATATGTCTGCTGACTTATATCTCCTGAGACGTAAGGGTGCTTTATGAATACCAAATATCTGTGTACAGATGTTTACAAATTTGGAGGCATCAGTAAGGCCACTAAAACTGATTTATTACATATATGAATCACAGCAGTAAGAGTCTTTTTTCTCATCTGCCTGGTAAGTATCACTTTCTTCATACAGTTTTAGTACAAATTTTGCAGCCTTGCAAAGACCCATAGTGGAAACACAATTTCCATGGTTTGCTTTTAATGGTTTAGATTTTGTTACTGTGCTGCTGGCTGTATTGTTTAATAAAGCATGGCATTTTAAATTTACAGCTGCAACCTTTTCAGGTGTTAAAGATACTTCATGACAATGTAACACCAAACAGGAACACTAATTGTATTTGTAATACTTTGAACATACTTGAATTGTATGTACTTTTGATCCTGTCTATTGACTAGTACAACATAATGGGCATGTTTGACTCAAAAGAAGACATAACCAGCCCTGTGGGATCATTGATATAGCTGGTGACAAATGTCTTTAAGTTCTCTGGGTATAGTCTTTTGTTGGTCTCAAGAACATATCATAGGGTAAACTGAATGGTCCGTATTGCAATGATCAATGGCACCAATGTGTAACACACTATTTCAGTGGAAACAGATATAGTAACTGGATTCTTCATCTGTAAAACACTTTTTTTTCTTTTAAATTTACACCTTTGTTTTTAAGAATTTCTGCTTCACATAGGAGGATAGCTAAATAGTTGAATTTTTTTCCAACTATCTTTGCAATTGGCTATTTCCAAATAGAGAACCTGAATGATATGCAATATAAAACATTTAACTGCACATTTTGTGTTATGGTATATGAATCATTCAATTGAAATGTATAACAGACTCAGACTTGGATTTTCTAATGCATCATGGCCTTTTATTTGTTTTCCTGAATGGAATATTACTTGCCCTTGTTGAACAACTGTTCCTTATGTTCTTTGTGGCCAAAGGGTTTTTTTATCATTTGGACAGCAGCCTCTCTGTTAATATCTGCTCGAGGTCACACACCATATTCTATTTCAGGTCATCCCAAATAACTCTCAATTACAGGAATGCTAGGAAACATTTTAAAGTCATCTGTGCATTTGTAGTGATAATAGCTGTAAAAGCTCATTGGCATTAGCCTAATTAAAATTGTTCTTTCTCTAGAAACAGCTTAACCATTAGCAAATCTAATCATTGCATCATAGTACAAGATTACCACTATTCTCAGGCCTGAGACATGCTACCTGTTATGCGATAATTTTGGTTTGCTTTAATGATGTTCAAAAATGGACAGTAAATCTGAATCTAGTTTGGGTTTAACTGTACCCCAATGGCACAAATGGTGCCAAAATTGTCACTTATACCATTTAATGTTCCATCCTCATCATGTTAAAGTCACTACACCAAACCAGCTTTCAGTTATGTTCTGCCAAGCCTTGTCTAAGGTACCAAGGACATCAAATTGTCATTAATTTTATCTAGGTATTGTCACTATCACCACTAGAAGGACCAGAGGTGCACACCTTCAACACTAAATTCTAAGTCAGACTTTGTAGTCAGAATAAAGTAGTGCTTCGGTAAACTGAACAATACTCTGTAAACGTTTTCTGTCCATATGCAATATGGTATCACAAACTTTCTACCTGCATTACACTAAGAATAAACAGAGCAATACTCGGCAAGTTTCATTGTACAAACTATTTAAAATGACAATATAAATGTGATATCTGCAATTCAAGAAGAACAAACAGAGCAGTACTCTCATAACATGTGTCGTACAAAATGTTAAATATCACAATGTAAATGTCACAACTGTATTATAGTTAAAAAGAGTAATAATCTGCATAAGTTTGCTCTACAACCTATTTATACAACAATACAAATGTCGCAATTGCATTACAGCTAAAACAGATCAATACTTTTCAAATGATTGTTGTACACAGTGTAGAGTATGACAATTTAAATGTCACAACCACATTATGGTAAAAGATACTCATGGGTGCATTTCCCTCTCAGCATAACCGCATTACTGTTAAAGATACTCACGAGTGCATTTCCCCCTCGGTTAAAGATACTCATGAGTGCCTTCCCTTTTGGCACAACAGCATTATGGTTAAAGATATTCGCGGGTGCATTACCCCTAGTTACAACTGCATTAAGGTTAAAGGGTGCATACCCCCTCGGCACTAAGCTCTAAGTCAAGTAATTGTGCTATGGAGACAAAGCAATACTATGTAAAAGTTTTCAATATTTTCAATATGGCATTACCAATATCACAACTACAGAGTTAACCAAACTGTAGCAGTTGAAGATTAACAGAGAAATACTCTGTTACAGTTTGCAGTGTACAAACTGTCAAAAATCGTGTTAAAACATGATATCAATGATCAATGCTGAAATTAACAGAATATCCAATGAATATTGTATCCAAACAAAAGTTTTTTGATCACAGAATATATCATCAGAAGGAACACAAATACACACATTCTCGAGAAAAACACATTTGCAATGGGTAACAACAAACCAGAATCCAAATGGGTTATCAACACTCCCTATCTCATGTAATCCATAGTAACTGTTTGGGTTGAGTAGAACAATAAATTTTGACCAAATATTAATGCAATATTAGAAGGCATACTTTGAGATACCGTCTGTGTATTCATTCTCATATTTGTTCACTAACAGCTACTGTAAATCAGAAGCGTTTTTTTTTGTGATATAACTTAAGTATTTGGTTTATGTAAGTTTTCATTTAGTTAAATAAATTATGAAACGACCAATAAGAACGTACTCTGGATTGCATATGATAAGTCATATGACCAATAAAAACATACTCTGGATTGCATATGATAAGTCATATGACCAATAAAAACATACTCTGGATTGCATAGGATAAGTCATACGACCAATAAGAATAATCTCTGAACTGTGTAGGACACAAACTCAGAAAGTGGAACAGGGGTATTAGGCTAATGACATTGTTATGTGCAACTACATTACCTACTGCATAAACAATTTTTTGGACTGCTTTATAAACATACTTGTGATTTATAACTTGACAGGCCTAATAAAAATTTACAGCACTTGATATCGTTTCTTCGCTGACATAAACCTGTTACAAGAATACTGATAACACATACAATCCTTCCTCTGTTTGTGCATGAATTTTCAACCAGTGATTCACCCAGATGTAAATTTAATGGGGTTACGAGCTTGAAAGAGAACTCTTGAATCCAGGGTATTAATACAAAATATGTCAATGCTGACATAGTTTTTGTTTACACATTATATTTGAGGAATGGTCGTTTGGTCCATACATGTAGGTCTGACAAAAAGATGTTTCTTCTGGTTCCACCTAGACTTGATCCAAGCATTCCTGTTTGTATCCATTAGTCACCTGAACTGTCAAATTTTAATTGGAAACTTACAAGAGCTCACTGGCTATTTCTCCAAAAGTCAAACAGTACCCATATATTACGCAAAGACAAAAGGACTTGGTGAAAGTCTAGGTTCCCCCAACCTTTTAGACTACCTCATCAACTACTGGTCACAATATAACCTATACAATGCGTTATTAAAACAAGGCTCTAACTGTAAATTAAAATAATCCACTGCAGTTTAAAGTTTTGTTATATGTATTTTCTATTATAAGAATTTATATGTATTTTTAAGTTTCACCTGAAAAGACTATTTACCTTTATCCACATGTTCTGGATGGAATCCAGTTTTGATGGCCCACCAATCTCCCCACTCTGTGCTTATCATCACATTGTGCCGTGGCTGATACCAGAAGTCATACCCGAAAGGTGCCGGTTCACATGTCTCCCAGTTCCCCTTGAGAGTGAAATCTTTGCCATCAATGAGCATAAATGAACCTGGATCATACAGACATTTTAGTGTCCATCATGAGTCATTGATAACACAATACTGGGACATACAGACTGATAATATATTTTCATTCCCCAGCACCCATTATCGTGAATTATTATCAAAATAAATGTATAAAGAGAAAGAGTGCAGATTTCCCGTAAATATTTGACTAATTATTTAAGCTACAAATATGTTGTATATACATCATGTGAACGCTATTTTCACAGAGCTTATGCTCCTTTTTGTGTCACTTATAATCAATACCGATATTTTTACACTTAAGTTTTTCAATTTCGTTGATGGTAAATAAAAAGGCTGTTTCATCCCTCATCAGACATATATGAAAATATATCACTCATGAAAAGACCAATATAATAATTGTGTTATATACTTGTTTTTTTCTGTCATCTTCATGCATGATGTGCATTTTTTATATTTATCATTCATGACCTTTCCTTGTTACTATTGCAACTCACATCAATAAGCCAAAGTGCTGTGGTAACATGTTAACTGCCCAACTATGTCAGTGCTGGGCACCAGCAAAAGCTGGAGCTAACATACTGGCTTTATCAACCAAATACTGACAAAGTTAAAGTCAGGGTTTAACATACCTTTCGACAGTTCATACCCAGACCACATAGAGTTGGGTTCGGGGCTGCTTTTTTAAATACTTGAAACATCACCTGAGACCTCTCATGAGCTGTGCTACAATATGTACATGGTGGTGGGGTGACATCTGACTAAAGTTGTAATTCATCTCCTACAGCTTTGAAAACATAATGTGCTTATCAGCTATTCATATTTTACCATATACTCCAGCAACATATTGACCTTTGCCATTTTCTTTGGCATCTCCAATGGAGCTGATCATGACATTCCCATCTGCCAGACAGTGTGTGTTATGAGGGGCTGAGATGTTTGCTACCTCTCGCACCAAATCCGGCTCGATAATCTGAAAGTAACTAGGTCTCTTTGATCAAAAATGCATTTGAATAAAGCTACCAATTTAGGTGACATCAACTTACTCTCTCACCAATTAAGAGTAAGTAGTGTTAAAAAACAAATTACTGCAAATAATAGGGCTGATATCAACATGTCAAATCATGTCACATGATGAACAATATAATCTTCGTGCTATGCAATTTTGTGATATTGTCGTCTTCATATGTGATATATTAGTTTTTGTAAATGTCATTCAGGAAGTTTTCCTATTATAATTATGCCAACATTACAACCTATGTGTGTTTTATAGAATTGGATAAACTCAATCACAGATTTTACAAATGACAACATGCATCATGATGGCTGTGTCTTTCTTTTAACTTTTTGTCTAAATAGTTGAAGGAAAACCTTTGTTCGAACTTATCTTGTCACGCTATATGAACCACAAAAATTACAGATCTATTATTTCTACCAAAGTCATGTCTTTGTAAGAGTGTTCTAAAAATTACTGTTTTAGTGAATATAAATCTTGGTAAACAAGGGCAATCAGAGAGTGAATACCTGCACCAAGGCATAACAACTCCAAAAGTGAAATGATCAACAACAAAAGTTCATTAAAAGATTCCTGGGTCCAACTGTGCCATTGCAACATTTCCTGAAAATTTCATCCAAATCATTTTGCATACAAAAATACAAGAAACAGATAAGCAGACAAGCGCACACTGCGTAAACATTAACCCCTTTGTGTGGGTTACTACAAAATTACTCAAATTGCACACGTCTCCACCAAGCATCCTTTTTCCACCCCAACTGTTGTTGTTTTGAATTATAGTATCCAAAAATTTGCTAAGATCTGGATCACACTTCGGCATTTTATAGACACTATGTGTGGGAGTGTCAAGAATTTTTTTGACAAGCCATCTGACGATTAATGATGGATGTATATACATTTTCTACATAAAATGGCCCTCACAGTGAAAAAAGGTCCTTTAAAAAATCGCTGGATCGAGCCTGTGATCTGGATCACCACCAAAATTAAGTCATATATTCCTGGTGCAATTATCAACAGTGATTGAATGTTTCATCAATATCCATCCAAAAAAGTTTTAACTTATTTTGCAGACAGAAACATAAACAACCAACACTGCCACAAATATATCCTCCATGGCAAAGATAATAAGGACCAGAAGATTATACTGTAAGTAAATTAAGAAGTGCCTTGGGCTAGACAAGGACTGAGAGGCCTCAGAGCATTATGCGTGATGGTAGCTCTGGCTTTGCCTACTACGTTTGATCTTGAGGATTTTCAAACTAATAAAGACTGGGGAAAGGGAACTTAATGGAAGACCAATTTTTGTTAACTTTTATGGAACTATATCATCACTTTTGCTTCCTTTGAACTACTTTAACTCACTGTATCTAGTTGATTCAAAATGAATTGTGCATCATTGGAATTGGCTTTTGATTTGCATTTATTGACTTCATTATTTCAAATGATGCATTCCAAGTGATGCACACTCATAGAGGAATCAACAATTTTGGATTGCATTAAAGTAAAACCTTGAAATGTCTGGGTGCCCTAGGATCTACTCCCATGTCAATGATGTAGACTCTGTCTGTCGCAAGTGCTGGCAGGAACAACTTGTCCCGCTTCCTTGAGGAGTCGTTGTAGCAGCTGGAACAGGCATTCCATCCAGAGTGGTGTAACTCATCCCCCACATGCTTCATAGGAAGTCGATGAATGACCTAAATCATTGTACCACAGCGCTAAATAAATCAATATGATTGCCTAAAATCTGATCAGATGATCCTTGATATGTACAAGAAAAACAGGACCATAACAGGTCAGAGGACTGCGTGACTTTAAATGGCCATTCACTGAGACAACGATACACCATTACGAATCCCACTTAAAATATTTCAAATATTACTTTTAGATATATGAAAAGTGTATAAAATGAGAACCATTTTAAAGGTTTTAACTGGTAAAATAATAAAAATCAATAATATGTTGCACACCTCTCGCGTACAATGTTTGCACTTTGACAACAGATAATAGAGTTATGTTTGATCACTGTGTAGTTAGTCGGTATTAATTAAATATTATTTCAGACACCCAGTAAATGCATTTGTAAAAATGTGATCCTTTGGGATGTAGGTAGCTGGTATTAATTACATATTATTTCAGACAATAAACAGAATTTAAGATGTTTAAGAGTATATTAAAATCCATTGGCAGAACTTTCTTTCAGGCAACAAACCTCATATTGTATAGATCTATCATGGGGCACTAAATTCTGACACTACCCTCACAATTAATAATCGGTAAGTGGTAATGTAATTGCAATATAAATATGATTCTTCAGTGACCTTGTAGTAAACCCTTTAATGTTTAATGTGGCTATATCTTATTAAGTTAGTAAATTGCTGTTTTAAATGGAATGGTGTAAACCATCATGTGTACAGAATTTTATCAAAATAAATTAGAATAGCTTTCTAGTAACATTTTAATATGTTCCTTCCTTTTGCTTGCATTGATTATTGTTGTATCCTTAAAACACTGTTTACCAATTTGCCCAACATACATGGTTGATAACCCAACTTTATGCTTTTGCTGTGTCAGAGAGACTGTAATGTTTTACACAGGAATAATCCTGATTCATAAAGATAATTCTCCACTTGCCTATACTTTTATTGGAAGGTAAGACTATGGACAAAAATGACAAGTTGTATGGCTACAACTACATTATTAGGTCAAAATACAAACTGGTCACAGTTGAGTTGGAGAAAGTCACAAATATTTAGCACTTGGCCTAAACCATGCCTTGCTATATGTAGGGGATTTTGGATCCACATCCACAGTGGCCAGGTAATCTGGTTTGTCATGACGCTCAGTGTTCACATGGATGCAGGGCAGGTAGATGATTTCTTCTCTTAGACCATTCTGCATGGCATCCAGTGGGCTTTTATATCCAGGACCATGACAGCAGTTTTCTTTATTTGATTTTGCTTCCAAAACAAAAATATATTGTTGTGTATTGATCATTATATAAAAATATTAAATGCTTATTAGATACAACATATATTAACACAGTAGTAATTTTGTCTCTGAATAATGTTTTCACTGCAGGGAATTGTCATTCCACGTTACAATGTTTTATATGAAAATAAACTAATATGGTTATAAAGTTGTATGCTTACCGGCTTGCTGTTAAGGGGCCAGTTACACTTTCACGGATCCCCACGGATATAGATAAATATGGAAAGTGCCAAGGATCCTGGATTGTAGGGTTTGGGGGGATGTTGAAAAAGTGAGTGATTTACGGATGCGGCACGGATTTCTCTCCGGATGATAGGGATCCCACAAGGACGTCAGGGATGACTTCCGTTGCTTGTGGATGACCTCTGGATACTCCTCCGAGACAACCTGCAGTGTGGCGGAAACACCCCAGGATACACCAGGACAACATAAGGATGCATCAGGACTTTGCCAGGACACCCCAGATGGATATACGAACCTTGCAGAGACTCACGGACGGGGTTTAAGGATCATATTTTTCCCCGCGGATGTCAGCTTGTCAATTACGGAATTTTATTAGCATAACATTGCAGGCGTCTCTATGGGAGGTAGTGACCACTGGATATCTGGATGCCTGGATGCCAATGGCTATAAAAGGTGATGAGGTCCAGCTGACTAGCCAGAAACAATGTAGATGACAAAATGGACAGACACGACAGAAATCTGGCACAACTTCAACTCTTACTGTTAGAAACTGAGAGGCAGTTACTCATCATTTCAGCTATGATAGACCTATTGAGAAGCAGATGGGGTCTGTCAGGCAGTCTGCCAGTTATTAGACAGAGAAGACACAGACGATATAGGTTCAGGCCTTGGCCAACCCAGGCAGAGCTTGAAGAAAAGGGTCAGTACAGCAGACCAATGGCAATGCTCCACTTAGATGACCCTATGGCATATAGAAACTTCATCCAGATGCCGCCTGAGCTCTCTCAAGAGCTGGAGCAGAGAATCACTGCTGAGATCCAGAGGGACAGGACCTTGATGAGAGATCCAGTGAGTCCAGTAGTGAAGTTGGCAGGAACCGTCAGACATCTCGCCACTGGTGACACCTACACCACTTTGCAGTATGCTTTCAGGGTGGCCACCATCAAGAAGTTTGTGCCTGAGGTGTGTGACACTATCACCAGGGCCTATCGAGATCAGGTGGTGCAGTGCCCCACACTCCCAGAGGATTGGTTGCTGGTCAAGTCCTCTTCCGCCAGAAGTGGAACTTTCCACATGCCCTGGGTGCCCTGGATGGAAGGCATATTCCAATCCGATGTCCACAAGTGGGAGCCACTTCCGCAACTGCAAGGGCTTCCACTCCATTGTATTCTTGGCCCTGGTGGATGGAGATTTCAAGTTCCTGTGGGTGGACATGGGGGAAGCCGGGTCAACTTCAGATGCTCAGATTTTCAAGCACACCGATTTGAGGCACAAAATAGAGGACTGCAGCATCGGCTTCCCTGACAGTGAATCTCTTGGGATTGGTGGACCAAAGGTAAACTTTTTCATCCGAGGGGGGTGACGCCTCCCCCCTCAAGCTCTGGCTAATGAGGCCCTACTCCAGCCGCAGTATGGACTTGAAGGAGATGGTTTTCAACTATAGGATCAGGCAGGGAAGAACTGTGGTCGAGAATGCTTTCGGGATGCTGACGTCTCGCTTTAGGATTTTCCAGAGACCACTGCAACAGGAGCCCCGGGTGGTCAACAGGGTTGTCATGGCCTATCTAGTACTGCACAACCTACTGAGGATCAGATACCCCACAGCTGAACAGGGGGGGAGGGCCAGCGTACGGTAGTGCTCGAGGGCAATGACATTCCATATGATGGCAATTGGGGCAGCTGAAAGGTAGAGGGATATTCTCAGGGACTATTTCATGAATGAGGGTTAAAATGTGAAAGATTGTTATACTGGGACTCTCTTAATGTAAATAGAACATTTAAGCACTTTAATAAAGTCAACAGAATTGTTATGCAATGTCAAGAGTGCTACATGGACTGTGAACTTTTGTACACACCTACATGACTGTTATGTCTTCTGCTATTGCTTGTGCATATATTATCATTTTGCTATCATATTATTGCCAATTAAAGGTTTCAATTTATGTGCATTTTTTATTTGAAAATAGTATCAACAATAACTGCATCTATTTGGACCTAATTCACATCTTTTGGTTGAATAATGTAGCATAAGCTTTGGTTTTGAAAGGGTTAAGACCCAATGCTTTCAAAAAATGGACAGGCAAGCAAGAAGGGTCTCGTCCTACAAGGTGGAAATATTTCAGAAAAAGATGATCTACACCACTACACGAGAGGTGCAGTGACGGGTCCACAGTATTGTAGGCATAGGATTTAACAGAATTTGGGCATTCATGGTTTAAATTGGACTACTTTGGCTTTATTAACTTTTTTGTGGGGGGGGGGGGGGGGGGGGGTTCTGAGTAACATAAGTCTACTGGAAAATGTTTGTATTGTTGTGTATTTGTGAGGAGGGACCTGGTTGTAATCTTAATTTGTGAATGGACTACTACTTCTATTTAACTATATTTACTAGTGGTGAACTGTGGGATATTTGTTTTTGTGGGGGTTTTTTGGTGTTGTGTGGTGTAGGGCATTTTTTGGTGAAACAAAAATATAGCTCAAATAATTAGTTTTTGGAAGATATGGCAGCCCTGAGAAGGGCCGATAAAAATTATGAGCTATTGCTGATCTGCTGGCTGGCTGGCTACTGGTCCACTGATGCTCGTTGGTCTGGTGGAGTGGTTGATGTGTCTTCTAATGGCTGGAACTGAGGCGGGTTGATGGTGCCGAAGCTGACATCCTGTGACGTGTTTGGAATGTTGCTGAAGTACTGGCTGTCAACTGAGGCTGGATTTGTTGTTGGTGAGAGGGTGAATCCTGTTGGTGTGCTGGTTAATGGTGGGCTGCTTCGTCTAGTTTCTGGCGTAGTAGCGGGTGGTGACGTAACACGCAGCTGTGATGTTGAAGCTGTGTTCTGTGACGTTTGCTGCTGTGATGGTTGCTGCTGTGAAGGTTGCTGCTGTGACAGTTGCTGCTGTGATGGTTGCTGCTGTGATGTTTGCTGACTGTGTTGCTGTGTGGGCTGCTGCTGCTGATGCTGCTGTCTTGGCTGATGTGTTAGTATTGTCTGCTGTTGCTGCTGCTGCTGTTGCTGTGCTGGCTGCTGTGACTGTATGAAATGCTGTGCTGCTGCATCACCTGCAGGTATTGCTGTGGCTGCAAACTTTGCTGTGGAGTGTGTCCGTGGATCTGCTGCTGAGCGGGTCCATGCGACTGAGTGAATGTCTGTTGATCATGCTGCTGTGTATGCTGTAACTGCTGCTGTGAATGCTGTAGCTGCTGCTGTGAATAATGTGTATGCTGTAGCTGCTGCTGTGAATGCTGTGGGCTGCTGCTGTGACAGCCCTTGTGTTACATGTGTAAAAGTCTGTTGCATCTGCTGATGTTGTGCCTGCATCTGTGTGTGAGACACTGGGTAATGGTGTGACATAGAGACTTGGCTGTAGGTGACGGTCTGTGCCATGCTAGTCCCCATCCTGTGTTGGTACTTTTGCTGCTGCTTGTCCCTATGTTTCAGTCTCATCAAAAAGTTGAATGTCTCTTGTTGAAATTCGTCATATGAGTCACTTGTTAGTTGTACCACCTCCACCTTCAGAAAGTCACAGAAGCCAAGTCTTGGATCATCAGGCTTCTCATCACCAAGCTTTTTTACCACAATGTCTTTTAACTCTGTTATTCCCCTCTGTGATTTGGCAAGAGTTGCTTGAAGGTCAGAATCAGACAAACTTGATGTTACACTGACAGCATGCGATCGGGTAGTAGGCATATGTGTATCCAGGTGCGAGATGTCTGAAGGGTCACAAGTTGACTCTGGACGAGACGTATCCTGGAACAGTTCCGAGTGCACAGTCTCCTGTCTGTATGATGAGCCCGCTGCTGCACTGGCTTGAGAAGCAGACCCCTTGGGAGCCCTGAATTCACTTTGGCTGTAAGATGGCGCACGATGTGGTCCCTGAGGAAGTTAAAATTGTCTCTGGTCCATTTCTGCCAGACTTCATGTGAGTAACTTTCCCGAAGAGTGTGTGCTGGCTCTAAAACCACTTTTGGCAGGCATCTTTATTCAAATTGTTCTCCTCACAAAATTTGTCTCACACAGCCTCCCTCTTGGACCTATCCTTGTAGTCCATCAAACGCTTGTTGTAGAGAATCTCATTGTCACGCAAAAAGTCCACTATCTTCTGTTCCTGCTCAGCGGTGAATAGAACTGGGGGTTTCTTGCTCCTTTTGTCAGCCTTGTACTTGCCTTTGCCCCTGCCACTCTGTGTCCCTGTAGCAGCCTGTGCATCTTGTGTATCCTCATCACTTGTATCCGAATCATGCTGTGTCTCCAGTCCAGTGAGACCCTGCTCTGTATCCGACATCTCCACAGGATCCACCACTCCCACCACCAACTCCTCCACCACAGATGCCTACTGGCTCTGCTGAGTCTCTGGTACACAACTCAATTCATCCACCTCTGGACTCCTGGGGCGGATTTCATGAAAGGTCTCAGACTTAGCCCAGTCTCAGGCTGAGCCACTGGCTCAAATCTGAGCCTTTTGGCTCAGCTAAGTCTTTGTCTCAAATGGTTTTCACAGAAGGAGTCTCAGTTGAGACCAAGCTTATCAAATAGCCACAGTGGTTTTCTGTGTCATGTGACCATTTTTTTGTAGTCAAAATATTCTACTGATGACTATATGTTCCTTGTTTGACACATAATATCTCTCGTCAAATACCATTTTGCAATGGGAAACCTTGTAAACATGTAAAAACACCCAAAGACTACTTCAGGGGGATTGTTTTATATACTTGTACTCTATTTTCAGGCATTTCAAATTTTGAAGTGGAGAAAGAATTATGGCGGCCATATTTGAGCCTTTGTTTACAAAACTTAAGCCCACTTTCTACCAGTCTCAACATTTGAGCCAGTGCAGTGAACATGGCAGGAGAAAGACATGCTTTTTAGTGTGTGAATATTTTATCTTTCTGTGCTGGAACAAAAGTGATAACTGACATGTGAAATATATAAGATGATAGAGTTTGATGTATAGAATCAAATGAATATTTAAATTATGTTGTAAAGAAAGCAAAAATTTGAAAAATTGTACTTTAAAGTTTTGAATTTTATATCAAAGGATGACAGAGGCAATGGATTAAACATGTGGAATCATTGATGCATAACATAAAATTTCCTTTCTGTTAAAGAGTTAATATATAGTGACACAAATCAAGTCCATTATATGGTGAACCAAGACATTACCTGTGGTGGAACACTAGAACAAAGAGATTTATCTTTAACACTGGCCACTAAGCCTGAACTGTTTAATATATTGAAAAAAGGCATGGCCTGTTGCAGAATAGTATTTGTGTGAAGGAATATATTTATTGTATACTGGTCTTTGAACTTGAACTATTTGGTGACATTGGTCAACTCTTCAATTAAAGGAATACTAGAAGTGACAGGCTTTCTTTCACACAGGAGTTCTTTTTATTGTCTTTTGTTAGAATTGGCCATAACACCAAGAAAAGGACTGGAAGGATATCTATATTATATTTGCTTATATGTTTATAAACTCTATATTTTTTATGTTATTTTATGGCAACTAAAAGAAATCGTAGTTCTGGTTCAGAGACTGATAGTGAAATTAAAAGAAGCAAAATTTACAAGTAACACCAGTAAAAGTAAATATGGCGGATTCACAGGAAGACATTGATTTTATTCCACAGGATAGTGACTCTAATAGAGAAAAAGCTATTCAGGCAGTTAAAGATAATGCCCCTCCATGGTTCGGGGCCGTGTTTGACTTTATATTAAAGGACTTGTCTATTATCAGTAGTCATACCAAAGAAGTGGCATCATGTAAAGAAGAATGTAGACAACAAAGACTCAAGATTGAAACATTAAACAAAAGAGTGGCTGACCTGGAAACAAAGAATCAGACTTTAGAAGATCACATATCCAAGTTGGAAGACTATAGCCGAAAGAATAACTTGCTGATTAAGGGAATACCTGAAACAGGACCTAATGAAAAAGTCATGGATATTGTGTTGCATTTTTTCATGGACTCACTGAAAATGCAAAATACTAATGTAAGAATAAGTGCAGTGCATAGGATTGGGAAACCGCCACATCTTAATACAACTTCGCTGAAGAAACTCAGGGACATAATTGTTCGTTTTGAATCCATTTCTGACAGAGACTTAGTCTGGAAGAATAGATTTCAACTAAAGAATTCACCATTGATACTGTGTGAAGATTTTTGTAATGCCACTGAGGAAAAAAAGAAAGCTTTTGAAACCCTTCTTCCAAGCAGCAAGAAGGCATCCTAAGGTTAAAAAGTGCTTCCTCAACAGAGCTTTGTTGATTATCAATGGCACTTCCTACACTGCTGACAAGATGCACTCTCTCCCTTATGGTCTGAAGGGTGTAAACCTCTCTGAGAAATCCTTGAATGATGGTGGAATAGCATTTTATGGTAAAAGTTCTTTCCTCAGTAATTTTCATCCAAGTCCAATCCATGATGGTGGTAACAATTTCCCCACAGTCGAACATCTGTACCAGTACAAGAAGGCAGTATTCTTCCAGGATAATCACACTGCACTGGAAATTCTTCATGCCAAGACTCCCAACAAGGCTAAAGCTCTGAGTTACAGGATTAACGACTTTGTTGCAGAACTGTGGCAACCAATGGCAGTCCAGACATTGTATAAGGCCTGTGCCTTGAAGTTTCAACAAAACCCAGATCTCACAATAAAACTCATAGACACAAAAGGAATGTTAGTTGAGGCCAATCCTAAAGACACACTGTTTTCATGTGGACTTAGACTGCAGGATCAAACCATCAATGAACCATCACTTTGGAAAGGACAAAATGAGCTTGGCAATATTCTTTCCAAGTTAAGACATTCTTTGTAAACATTATCAACATGCATAACAAATCTGATCTAGATTGATTAAATCCTTTTGAATCTAGTGTTGTTTTACAAGTATTAAACTTATTGCATACTTGTATGATTTAAGAGTAGTGAAGCTATTTCATATTTAATTATAATTTACTATCTTGAAACACATGCTATTCTATATTTAGTTAGCTACTGTTTTGAATCTTCTATTAAAAGTCAATAATTTAGTATTGGATTACAAATATTGCAATAAATAGACTATGTGATTAAGTGACTCATGACTTGCTATTTGTTCATTTACCATAAGTCAAGCTGTTGCACATAAATATTTATTTACTATTTTAGCACATATTATAAAACTTGACAATATAGTATTTAGTTATTTACTATTTTGACACATACTATAAAATTTGATAATTTGATAATGATCTAAAAGTAGCTATTTAGTATATTAATTGACTCCTGAAATGGATTTTCTAATTTAAGAATAAATAGTGATTTTGAAATGTGAAATATGAAAATAAGTTGTTAAAAGTAACATATGTGTTGTTAAAAACTACTTTCTTTTCTTTTAAATGTCCTGTGGATAACATGTTGCTTGAAATGAGTTACAGAATGCTATGCTCTCCAATATTGTTTACGCTTTTTTGCCTACATCTTAGGTTTTTTTTTTTTTTTAGTAACAAACATGTTATCTTACTGTCAATATGTTTCTGGTTCTTTTTATCTCCCACAGGGCTTTAGCCCGGGAGGGAGATTTTGAAATGCAATGTGCATGTTTGCTTGTGTGTGTTAGTATGCCACGCAGATTTCTCCAAAACAGCTACAGATACAGACTTTTTGTAAATTAATTGTCCTAATGAATTTTCATGACATTGAATTTTTTTTTTGTGGACAAAGGCCTAAGGATATGTGAGTAATAATAACTTTAGCTACTTTGAGTATAGGACTCATAACTCAAAAGGTATTGCAGTTAGAGTTTTTTTTTTTTCTTGAAATATGTTGTTAAGCTACTTTGTCCTGTAATAGCTATTTTCTCATTTGTAGTTTAATAACAGAAGAAGTAAATGTCAAATAACTTCAAAGTATTAAAGTTAGGGAAATCTTTTCAAATATGTTGTCCATCTACTTTTTGATAAGCTATCACATAGTAAAGTTTCAGACCTGTTGCACATTGGATAGTTGAGTAGTACCTACTTTGAAATTCTGACTATTGAGTAAAGCCATTGTAACTCCAAAACTATTGCAGTTACAGTGTTTTCCTAAAATATGTTGTTCAGCTACTTTGTCTTTAACTATAAAATGACATGTAGTTTGGAGTTCCATAGCATGCTATAAGTGAGTAATAGCTATTTTGTTATTTGTAGCAAAATAATGACAGAGGTAAATGTGAAATATCATCAAAAGTATTAAAGCTAGGGAAATCTTTTCAAATATGTTGTCCATCTGCTTTTTGCTAAGCTACCACATGGTAAAGTTTCATAGTTATCCCACATTGTATAGCTGAGAAATAGCTACTTTGAAACTCTTACGATTGAGTAAAGCCTTTGTAACTCCAAAATTCTTGCAGTCAGAGTATTTTCCTAAAATATGTTGTTCAGCTACTTTGTCTTTAGCTATAAGATGGTATATAGTTTGGTTCTATTGCATGCCTTAAGTGAGTAATAGCTATTTTCTCATTTGTAGCTAAATAACAGAAGAAGTAAATGTAAAATATCTTCAAAAGTATTAAAGCTAAAGAAATCTTTTCAAATATGTTGTCCATCTACTTTTTGCTAAGCTATCACATAGTAAAGTTTCAGACCTGTTTCACCTTAGACAGCTGAGTAATACCTACTTTGAAATTCTGACTATTGAGTAAAGACATTGTAACTCCAAAACTATTGTACTTAGAGTGTTTTCCTAAAATATGCTGTTCAGCCACTTTGTTCTTAACTAACTAGCATGCTATAAGTGAGTAATAGCTATTTTGTTATTTGTAGCAAAATAATGACAGAGGTAAATGTGAAATATCTTAAGAAGTATTAAAGTTAGGCTAATCTTTTCAAATATGTTGTTTATCTAGTTTTTGGAAAGATATCACATGGTAATTTCTTACATAGTGTTTACTGTACAATAAAGCTTTAGCGAATGTTATGTTCTTCAAGGTTCTTTTCCCTTGTATTTTAGTGTTTTAATATCCTTACCTAATCTAATCTAAATCGTTTGATTAAAATCCTTTTGAATTTATTATTGATTTACAAGTGGTAAACCTATTCCATACCTATATGACTTACTATTAGTGAAGCTATTTCATATTTAGTTATTTACTATCTTGAAACATAAGCTATTGCAAATTGAGTTACCGACTTATTTGAAACTTCTCTCAAAAGTCAATAATTTATTATTGACTTACAAGTATTGTAATTGATGGACTATGTGATTAAGTTCATTTACAAGAAGTCAAGCTAATGCATATAAATATTTATTTACTATTTTTGCACAAAATTTAAAAGTTGAGAATATAGTAATGATCTAAAAGTATTTATTTAATATACTGACACCTAAAATGTTATTTTATAATTTAGGTATATATTAGTAAATAGCGAGTTTCAAATGAGAAATAAAAAAATAAGTTGTTAAAACTAACAAACAACTGTGTTGTCTCCTACTCTGTCCTTGTGTTACATTCTCATCTCAATGATAGACCCCTTTGTACCTACAATTTGTGGTAATTTTGCTTTGAAAATGCTAACTTAAACATTTAAATCTTGAAAATACAGTTAAATGAAATTTAATAATTGTAATTCTCCCAGAAAGAAAACTAAATTATGTAAGTTAATGTATTGAAATATGATAAAACATCCTTTTAAACAATCCTCTAGCGATTTAGTGTAATTATGTTTTACATCCAGCCTGATCGGTGTATTCACAGTACTGGGTGTCTTTCTGTTCTATATTACCAATAACCTGTATATAGCTGTATATATCTCTTTGTTCTTTCTTCATGAAGTAATACTTGTATTAATCATTAATGTAAACTGCCTGGAACATAATTATATTATTGTTGGGGAAGCTATTATAAATGACATGGTTATTTTTATTTTTACTGTTGTTAATATACAATTATTTCAAAGTCATACTATGAATCCTTGGTACCTGCATTTCTGAGAGTTTATAATTTTGCAAGTAGTTATATTGTCATCTAATTTTAAATGTTCTACTGTATTTGTCCATCAGCTTGCTATGTGTGAATCCTTTGGGAAAAATCTTTCAATTTTCTTAGAGAATAATGAGTGAACAAGTAAAAATAATATCAGCAAACTGTCAGGGGCTGAGAGATAAATCGAAAAGGGCAGATGTTCTGAATTATGTAAAGAGGCTACGTCCAAATATAATTTGTTTTCAAGACACCCATTTAACCAAAAAGGAGGAAAATGAATTAAGAACACTTTCTAAATGTGAGTGCTTTATATCTGGTGTTAAAACGAATTCAAGAGGGGTTGCCATCTTATTAATGAATAACTTTGAGGACAAGGTTGTTGCCTCAAGTTTAGATAATCAAGGCAACATGATATATGTGGATCTTATGTTAGGATCCATTTCTTTTCGCCTGATTAATATTTATGCCCCAAACACTGATACACCAACCTTTTTTCAAAATGTTAATGTCTTAATTGAAGAAAATACAATGGATCACATTGTACTATGTGGCGATTTTAATTTGGTACTTAATCCAAAAATAGACTGTTCAAACTATGTCGGCATTAATAACCCTAATGCACGCCAGACATTAATTGAAACATTAAATACATATAATTTAAAAGTATTTTAATCCTGATACTAGTAGGTTTACCTGGCATCGTAGAAATCCAATAAAACAAGCATGCCTAGATTACTACATTGTTTCAAATCCTTTTACTGACTTAATAGATAATTGCGATATAATTCCTGGGTACAAGTCTGATCACTCTATATGTACTTTGACTATACGGACTAGTAAATTTATAAGAGGAAGAGGGTTGTGGAAACTTAACTGTGATTTGCTTAGTAATTCTGATTATGTTGATTTAATTAATAAAACAATACAAGAAGTTAAATCTGAATACACTGTTCCTGTTTACAGTGTAGAGTTTATAGATAATCCATCTGATTTAGATAAAGAATTCATTATTGAAGAGGATCTACTTCTAGAAATGATAATGTTTAAAATAAGAGAAAAATCAATTAAGTTTGCATCAAAGTTAAGAAAATCCAAAAATCTGCTAGAAAAAGAACTGATCAAAAAAATACATCTTGCAGAAAGTGTTGAATTAGCTACAAATTCAACAGATCATATTGATACTTTGAAAAATGAATTGACGAAACTAAGGGAAGAAAAGCTCAAAGGCCACATGATACGCTCCCGAGTACATTGGCTACACTTAGGTGAAAAACCATCTCAGTTTTTCTGTGGTCTTGAGAAAAAAAATTTTTGGACAAAACAATTAGAAAAATAACCCTTGAGAATGGGGTAATAGTAACTGATCAAAATCAGATATTGGATAAAGTAAAGGAATTTTATGCCAAATTATTTAAAAATAAAGATTCAGTTCTCTCAGATACTCCATTATCAGAAATTGTTAAAGATCATCAAATAAATAGATTAACTAAAATTCAAGCTCAAAAACTGGAAGGTGAAATAACTTTATCTGAGTTGGCGCAAGCTCTCAAAACTAAAAAATAATAAAACACCAGGAATAGACGGCTTCCCATCAGAGTTTTTTAAAGTATTTTGGTGCAAATTAAAATTTATAATTTTTAGAGCCTTCAACCTGTATTACCAAAAAGGTATTTTATCAGTTACATTGTGCCAATCTATAATCAATTGTATTCCTAAGGGGGATAAGCCAAGACAATTTTTAAAAAATTGGAGACCCATTTCTCTTTTGTGCGTTTTATACAAGTTATTATCTACTGTACTTGCAAATCGACTTAAAGGCGTTTTAGATTCCCTGATATCAAGATCTCAGTGTGGATTCATTCAAGGTAGATACATTGGTGAAGTTACTAGACTTATTTATGACGTCATAAATCATACAGAAAAAAGTGAAATTGAAGGGTTGTTGATGCTGATAGACTTTGAAAAGGCCTTTGATTCTATTTCCTGGAAGTTTCTTTATAATGTACTAGACTATTTAGGGTTTACAGAGGGATATATTAAGTGGATTAAACTATTAAACAAGGGTATACAAGCCTCAGTAGTTCAGGCTGGTTTTAAGTCAGAATTTCTCAACATCGAAAGAGGATGTAAGCAAGGTGATCCTATTGCGGCACATTTATTTTTATTAGGTGCACAAATTATGACATATATGGTTAACCAAAACAACAAAATAAAAGGAATTATAATTGGTAGAGAAATCAAACTCTGTCAGTTTGCTGACGATACTACTCTTATTTTAGATGGTTCTAAAGAGTCCTTAGATTCTGCTTTGAACACAATAGAAATATTTGGGTCAATTTCAGGATTAAAAATGAATACAACGAAAACTAAAGTATGGATAGGTAGGAAAAAGTACTGCAGAGAAAAAATCAATACATCTTTTAATTTGGAGTGGGGGTCAACTACCTTTGATTTACTGGGTATTACATTTTCAGTTAACCTTAATGAATGACATCTATAAACTATAAATTAGCCTTAGAAAAATCCAAGAAGCTCATTAACAATTGGAAGAAAAGAATGTTAAGCCCATCAGGAAAAATTACAGCTATAAAAACATTTATTCTGTCTCAATTTATACATCTTCTTACAATACTTCCATCTCCATCAAGAGATCTCTTAAAAACAATAAATTCAATGTTCTTTGATTTTATTTGGAATAATAAACCTGATAAGATAAAGCGTATGTATATTACACAAGATTATCAGGATGCTGGACTTAAAATGGTTAACTTGGAAAAATTTATTGATTCCCTCAAATTAACATGGGTTGATAGATTATTAAAAAGTCAAAAGGCTGATTACCATACTCTGTTTGAGACAACTATATCACCCATATCAAAGTTTTTTAAACTAGGTTCTGGATGGGCAAAGTTACTAATACAAAAAACCTCAAACATTTTCTGAAAAGAAGTTTTCCTATCATGGGTTAAATTTATGGACATCCAAACTATAAATGAAAATGGAGATATTTTAAGTTCACCTCTGTGGTATAATCCACTAATTTCAGAACATGAAGTTTATTTTCCATCATGGTTTAACAAAGGCGTTGTTACAGTGGGAGATATTGTTGATAACAGAGGGGTTGTTTTAGAGCAAAAGGATATACAGAAAAAGTTTAACTTTTTAAATGTAAACTTTCTTGAATATCATCGTATTAAAACTTTGGTAAATAATTTTGTAAAGAAGTATAAAAAAGAGGACATGTTTACTTATCCCCAACCATGTATTTTAAAAACTTTATCTGATCTTCATTTTAATACAAGTGGGACAAAAGGCATTTATAATAAACTTAACAAAGTCAATACTGAAAAAGATTTTCAAAGAAAATGGCATCAAGATATTGGCATAATTCTTGATACAAATGCCTGGCAACAAAAATTTAGAATCTGTTTCAAAACAATTCATGATCCTTATTACAAGTGGTTCCAATACAGAATTCTCCACAGAATCTTAGGAACTCAAAAATCATTATACAAGATGCAAATATCTGATTCATCAAACTGTCTACTGTGTAAGAATAACCAAGAAGCTATGATCCATCTATTTTTTCAGTGCCCTAAATCAATACATCTTTGGAATCAACTAGAAAATGTGATACAGGAAAAAGCCTCCTTTCATATTAAATTTAATCCTGAGGATGTTTTATTAGGATATTCTTATCGAAATTCAAATTCAGTGGCATTAAACACGTTGATCATGGTTACGAAAAGTTACATATTTTCGAATTCCAGAAAAGGACTAGAACTGAAAATGGAGGATTTACTCATGTTACAAAAGAGGATATATAGTGAGCAGAAATTAGTTGCAAGTCTGAAAATGGAAAATGTTAGATTTGAGAAATGTTGGTACCAAATGCAAAAAATATTTATTTATGATAACAACTGATACTATTCTACTTCTTTGTAACCCCTTCATTTTGTTGTATGTGGTATTATGAATAGAATATTAAATACAGACTGGTGTCAGGTAAATAAGTATGTTGTTATAATTGTAATAAAAAATTGAGATACAGTCACATATTTGTTAAATACCTTATTTTTAAATTTTTATAAGCCCAATTGTAATACTGTGTCATTCCCTGCCAGAGTGTACACAGTAACCTTTGTAATGGCAGTGTGATCTGTATCAAAATAAAATTAAAAAAATTAAAAAAAATCAAAAGACATTTGAGCCAGTGGCTCAGCCAAAGTTGAGACTGAGACCTTTTGTGAAATCCATTAAGGCTGAGCCCATGGGCTCAAGTAAAATATTCCAATAATTTGAGACAAAAGTCTCAAGTTTGAGTCTGAGACCGGGCTAAGACCTTTCGTGAAATCCGCCCCTGGCCCTCATGGACATCCTCTCTCTCCTAACTGCCTCTCCTCTTAGTCCTCTTCTTTGGTGGCATTTTACAAAAGTATTTAATACCAAATTTCCTTTAGTAAAAAAACAAACACCTCAAAATTTCTGACTCACTATATATGCCAACAAAATATATCCTCAAACATTTACAGTAGAGCTGTAAAGTTCCCAAAAATTGGAGTAGGATCACCTCGAACTGCAGAAAGTGCCATCTGAGGAACCCAAGTTTGGTACCCCTTATATAGGCTTTCATCCATAAGAAAGCGTCTTTCCTTAAATTCCCGAGTGGTGTGGGAAACTACAATTACATCCGTAAACCCCATCGTTATTGTCCTTGAGGCATCCTTATCATCTGTAAACCCTATCCCTTTTGTCTGTATACACCTGTGACTATCCATGTATATGCGTAACTAATTACATATCCATGACCTTCTTTACGGACTATCCCTATTGGTCCTTGTGGTTGCGGGAATTTCCGTTAACTTCTGGAGGCGTCCTTACAGCCTCCGAACACGGTCCGAGCCATTATTGGTGCGGATGAGTCAAGGATGTCCCGGATGCCACAAGGGGAACTATGGGTGCTGTAAGGACAGTACGGATTACATACGGATTAGTTGCGTATATTAATTACACCTGGCATCCACAAACCTTTTACGGAAAATTTAAGCAGTTTGATTTTTCCATAAAAGGTTTGCTGACACAAAACCTCTGTGGTGGATGCCACAAGGATATTACAGATGCTACAGACGTGTTCACAGATGAAAAATATGATCCATAAATCACTCACAATTTTCCATATTTGGTAACCTGTCGCGATCCGGCGGTACATCCGGCCATGTGTAACTGGGGTCTTAAAGTAACTTTTGTTTTCCATGTTTATTATTTGAAATAACACAGTTTCATTATTTTTACATATTAGCAGTCCTATTCAGGTTACAGATAATATTAGCTTTTTAGTCTAGTTCGACAAGTTTTGATGCATAAGACTGAACATTTCATGAAATACCCAAACCATTACTGAATAAATTTCCCATTTCAGGAAATGAGTAAGTCTTTTTAAAAAAATGGGGAAAATTGTAACCAATTTCAATATATGCAGTTTCATGGATCGGATTTGCTGATGGCACACTGATATTAAGATACACAGCATTTCTTTGGCTGCCATTTGTACCAAGCATGTAATTGCAATGAAGGTATCGGTCACATGAGACAATACTATTTGGAATCAAATGATCCTGGTTTGTTCCAATAAGCAGAGCCTCTGATTATTATTTTGTTATCATAAATGATTGATTATTCAAGATCAGATAAATAGTTGCTACCTTCTCACACTTTTCTAAAAGGAAAGCCTTGATATTGTCTTGATATTCTCGCTCTTTTTTGAGAAATTAAAATTGGTTGTTGGAATGATCTAGTGCAACAACCTCATGCAATCAAGACAGGCATACATTCTTGAGTATATTTTGGGGTGTAACAAATACGGAAGTTGTAATTTAAAGAATTTATTTACCACAAAAAAAAAGAGAAACAAGAGCACCCGGAGAGTGCAGACCTCTGCCACGGGAGCTCAATTCCTGGACTTTCAAAACCTACCATTAGCACTGATATTGCTTTTTCGCCCTCCATTTCATATTTTTGCTGATAGCGATCCAGATCACTTCCAATTTATATTTGATGAATCCAGACAGTAATCCAGATCACTCCCAAAATCTAATCACTTGTTCATTGTCCCATTTAGGACATATCCTGAACATTTCATCAAAATCCGTCAATAACTTTTTGAGTTATATGTCTTGAAAAATTACATTTCATGGATCCAGAAGATCCAGATGATCCGGATCACTCCCCAAATTGAATCATTTCTTCCTTTTACCTTGTCAGACATATCCTGAAAATTTCATCAAAATTTGTCCATAAGTTTTTGAGTTATCTTGTTCACAAACAAACAAACTCACAAACAAACCCAGGCGAAAACATCACCTCCTTGGCGGAGGTAATAAAGACAAGCCACATGTGCAATCTGTTGACACAAAATTGACACACACAATTAAACTGTCGAAAGCTATGTGACACATACCCCATTAACGTAGCTGTGGTTTATTTCACCTTGGTTTTGGTAATAAAAGAGTTAACTTTTTTCTGACAAGAACTGTCAAAACACATCAAAACTCACTTACATTGTGTGAATATTAGGCAGAGAATATGTAGATTCTATCAGAAGACTACAATACTCACTGACACAATTACTGTTTTACTGGTGTCAGAATTACATCGGAAAAAAGACTCGACACGTGTGAATTCAGCTTTACAGACATTAAATCAGCAACTTATTTACTTTATACATATTGAATTAATGGGGCGCATATTAACAAAACAAGGTTCCACTGAGCAAAAGCTTACAGAAAATGGCTTAGCTTATCTTTGGATAAAATTAGCATTCACAAAATTGAACCGATTTTTGAATTAAGTACAGAATTTTCCACCATATTTGATCTAAAGATTAATTCTTTGAAATCGGTGGATCAAAGTTAATCCAAAACTTGAACTGAAAGAATTAGCTAAATTTTTCTGTGAATACCAACTTTAGTCCCCCCCCCCCTCCGCCTTACACCCTACCTGCTGGTGTTCCACAAACAGCATCTGTTCTTTCACCCATTTTAACTTTATTATTCTGCTTCTTCAGCCAACAGCATCTCAGTGTTTACTGAAAGTAAAAGATAATTCCCTCAAAAATTGTTTCCAGAAACTTACAAGTGACAAAATATAATCTAGTTTGATATTAACAGGCTGAAGAAATTCAGCAAAAACAAAAACAAAAAAAAAACTTGAATGAATGAAGATATCTAGCCTTGAAGTTACGAGAGAATTTTCAAACATTAACAAGCCACAGACAAAGTACAATTCAATTACTTCATACGCAGTACCTGTCAGATACAGTAACGTATGTACAAATCCTCAGCAGTAAATCTCACATATTGTATTAAATTCTATCCCTTTGCTCTATATTTTTCTAGTGTTGTTTTTGTTCATTCTTCGTAGTGCGGGGATAAAAAACACGCCCAGAAAAAAAAACGGTATATTTTAACCACAAACCGTATTTGGCCTATATAGGGGACAGACTTGGACGGGAATCCCACTTGCAGGGGTCAATTTCACAAAAGGACTTAGCCCAGACTTAGGCTTAAATTGAAGACTTTTGTCTGAAAATGAGGCTAAGTCTGTGATCTAAGACTTGGAGGATTTCACAGAGCTGCTAAGTCAAGGCTTTAGCTAAGTCTACCCAAGAGTGGGCTTAACTTTTGTAAACAAAGGCTTAAATATGGCCGCCATATATTTTTCTCACTTCAAAATTTGAAATGCTTGAAAATAAAGAATAAATATATAGAACACCTCCCTAAATTATTTTTTGGACATGTCTGTATGATTATAAGGTTTCCCATTTAAAAATACAGCATTTTTTCAAAGATAAAATGAGCTAAACAAGGGATATATGTTACACTGAAATATTTTGAGTAGAAATAAAGGGTCACATGACCTAGAAAACCACTGTGGTTATATGATAAGCTTGGACTTCGCTAAGTCAGACTTTGTGAAATCCATTTAAGTCCAGGACTTAGCAAAGACAAAAAACTCAGATTTAAGTCCCTGACTTAGCCTAAGTCTGAGACCCTTTGTGAAACCGGCCCCAGGTGTTCAGCACAGGACATGGCCATTTTTAATGAATACTTATTTATTCCTGTGAAGATACTAATCACAGAATTATGGGACAAGGAATAACATACCCTGGGGAAACTAAATAGAGAATCGGTGAAGTTTACAACAGTCTCCTAAAAGTGGCCAATAGCAGAAAATATTGAAATCTTAAGCACCACTCAGTGTGCCAACCAAATTATATATGTCATCAGTGGAACATTTTGACTGGAAAAAAAGGGTTACAATTCATAGAAAACCCCTGTGGTTATTTGAAAAGTTTGTTCTTAGCTGAGACCCCTTCTGTAGAAACCATTTGAGTTAAAACCAAACCAAAAAGCTCAGATTTAAACCCAGTGGCTCCGCCTTAGACTGGGCTAAGTCTGACACATTTTCATTGTGTTGGCCCCAGACACAGTGTTCTAATGCCATATAAACTGACATTGTGATTGTGTTTCTTGCGAGTATCATGATTAAATGTAGACTTTACTCAAAACAGAGTCAAATTTTAATCCATAGATATATATTTGCATATAAACAATTGTTAATGTAAATATGATAAATTCATCATATATAAGAAACTAATTGGTTGTTTTAATACAAAAATTTTGTACAAATATTTGCCGAACTTATTGAACTGTGCAGTTTTAAGGATTTGCTAAGATCTAACACATACATGAAAACACTTAGAGGCACTTCAGAAAGATAATAAATATCCCTGTCACAAGTCATAATTCATGAAACTTGAATTTTAATAAGTTTTATTAGGAAGGACAAGTCAAGGACAAATCTACATAACACTTTAGTGTCAATGTTATAAACAGTGTAGCCTTGCTGAAGGCTCAAGTTTCTTTGCCGTTAGGGAAAGTTTTCAGTTCATATAACAGAGTTTCAGTTTCTATAATTTACTCATACATGTACTGACTTTTAAAGCAGCATACGTCTGATTAGGTTCTATCTCTTAACATGTATGAGTGCTTTATGAGTACCAAATATCTGTGTGCATGTTTGAAAAGATATCATGCAAATTTGAGCCTTAAGCAAGGCTGTAAACAGTGCAGTGACTTGGCAAAAGTTAGCCTTTTACAACTCATTCAATAGTCAGGCTTAAACTTGGGACAGATCCTCTGATATCCACTTGTGTGAATGGAACCGACACAGAGATGACAGTCTGTGAGGAGATGCCAAACCTATTAACAATTAGGATACAGATGACCTGTGCAGTCACCATAGGAAATAAATTAAATAAGAGATAACACAATGGAAGCTAGAAACCTTTAAAAAGGTTGACTCCTTTACTTCTAGGGTAAAACTTACTGATGATATATATATCATTTGTTTGACACATTTTATTCCTGGTAAAACGGTGTTTTGCAATGGAAAACTTTATAACCACATATAATTATACCCAAAGATTACTTGAGTGTGGAATTTTATATATTTGTTCATTAGTTTAATCCATTTTAAATTTGGGAGGGGTGATAGAATTATGGTGGCCTTGTTTGAGCCTTTGTTTGCAAAACTTACGTACACTACCTAGCAGTCTTAGCATTTGAGTCAGTGGTTCAGCCACAGCTGAGATTGAGACCATTGGTTAAATCCATAAAGTCTGAGCCCAGGGGTCAATTTCACAAAAGGACTTAGCCCAGACTTAGACTTAAAGTTATGACTTTTGTCTTAAAATGAGGCTAAGTCTGTGGTCTTAGAGTTGGAGGATTTCACAAAGCTGCTAAGTCTAGGCTTTGGCTAAGTCTACCCAAGAGTGGGCTTAACTCTTGTCAACAGAGACTTAAATATGGCCGCCATATATTTTTCTCACTTCAAAATTTGAAATGTTTGGAAATAAAGAATAAATATATAGAACACCTTTCTAAATTAGTCTTTGGACATATCTATGTGATTACGAGGCTTCCCATTGAAAAACAACATTTTCTTCAAAGATAAAATGAGTTAAACAAAGAATATATGTTACTACTAAAATATTTTGACTAGAAATAAAGGGTCACATGAGACAGAAAACCACTAAACATTCAAATTTGGGCTTGAACATGGACAGTACAATAACATGACTTTGTAAGGCACAGTCCGAGGGCTGTTACTGCTTCATGAAGTGCTAGCAAAAACATAGAATATAGAGATAAAACCACTTTTTTTCAACAAATCCCCACCGGATAGACAGGGACATAAAACTCTAACTTTGACCCTTTAAAAAACCCAAGGTCTTTCAGATGTTTTGTATTGGTACAGAATGACAAGAAGAAAATTTAGCATTTATATTGTATTTATTTATTTATTTGGGGTTTTACGTCGCTTTCAACACTGTACAAATCATATCACGACAGGTAGTTGGAAGGGCAGAGGAAACCAGTACATACAGTTCATTAGGGTTCTGTACTGTAAATTGTACTGTTATCCTCCGTATAAATATGCATATATTACATAAAATGTCTGCTCGTGTCTTTTTTCTAGCACATTATGAGTGCATTCAGGAAACTGTATTACAATATCATACTTTGTATCACGACTGCTGTAGAATTCATCCATTTGAGAGACACAGATAAGATAGCTCAGCTGAAATGATAAGTGTCCACTCTCCTGGGGCCAAATTTCACAAAAGATCTTAGCCTGGCCTCAATGGCTCAAAGTAAAGACTTTTATCTCAAATTTTTGCAGCATTAATTGTCTTCTCAACGTTAGATCTATCAGAAATAAATCGGCTTCCTTTTTGAAGTTCGTCAAAGATAACAATGCTGATCTTATAGCTATCACTGAGACATGGCTTAGGCCAGAGGATACTGAAAGTTTTATCTCTAGTATCACCCCTCCTGGTTATAAGTTCACTCATGTACCTCGAAATATCAAGAAAGGGGGTGGAGTTGGCTTTTTCATCAAGGATGACCTGAGTTATGAGCAAGTATCAAAAAACAATTATCAAGCTTTTGAAAGTATCTCCATTCAGATTAGCTCTGAGGGTGCTAAAGATGTTATATTTCATGTAGTTTATAGACCCCCAAATCTCTCAAAGTCGCAGTTCCTGGACGAATTTGGCATGTTCCTCGAAGGTTCTGCTTTATCAGGCTATGAAAACATTCTCCTTGGTGATCTTAATTTTCATCTGGATAAACATGACACCTGGACACTGAAATTTTATGATATCCTTGAGCAATTCGGTTTTACACAACTTGTCAATGCACCCACACATATTCAGGGTCATATTTTGGATGCTCTATGTGTGAGGGATTCCTTCTCTTGGGCCATTAGTCCCAAAGTTATTGGGGGACTATCAGACCACCAGGCAATCATTTTCAGCCTTATCTTCCCTGTCAGAGAATCCTGTAAGTTTCAACATGTTCCTATCCGTAAAATTCACAAGATAAATATTTCAGATTTTAGAATAGATATCCTGAAATCCGAACTCATTAGATGCCCGTACAAAACTGCCAGTCTTCTCAGCCATCAATACTTTAATACTTTGAGAAGCCTTCTTGACAAGCACGCCCCAATCATGAAGAAAAATATACCGAGACATGCCGAGACTGGTTTCATGAACTGTGACATCCTCAAGGCAAAACGACTCAAGAGGAAATATGAGCGGGCATGGCGTCATGAAAACTCAGCCAGTAATCGTAGCCGCTATTGGGCTGCAATCAACCACTATAATTTCCTGCTTGAGAAGTCCAAATGCAATCATTATTCCAACATTGTGGCTGAAAACCAAGGAAATCCCAAGGCTCTGTGGAACTGTTTCAAAAAGATTTTACACAAGTCCTCTGTTGCTGTTCTACCTGATTACACAAATAAAACCAATCTTGCAAACACTTTCTGTAAGTTCTTCTATGACAAAATCCTCAAAATAAGATCCACACTGCAGTCATCAATACCATCTTTAGTTACCAGACCCAACCCCACTAAAAATACTTTGTCCTCTTTCACACCTGTGTCCGAGGAAGAACTACTCAAAATTCTAAAGTCCTCACCATCCAAATCATGTGACCTTGACCTGATTCCGACATCACTGGTCAAGGAGTGTGCTGATATTCTCATCACCCCCATCACTAAAATTGTAAATTATTCAATCACAGAAGGTAGTTTTCCCAACTGTTTTAAGATGGCATATGTCACCCTCCTTCAAAAGAAGCCGAGCCTTGATAGAAATATCCTTAAAAACTACAGGCTGGTGTCAAACCTCAGCTTTATATCTAAACTTATTGAATGAATTTATTTCGCTCGAGGGGCTCTTAAATGTCAACCAGTCTGCTTATAAGAGTTCCCACTCCACTGAAACCACATTGTTGAAGATTCAAAATGATATAGCTCTCTCAGTGGACTCAGGAAAGGCAGTGGCCCTAACATTATTAGACCTCTCCGCAGCGTTTGATACAATTGATCATTCTCTTTTATATGATTGCTTGCATGACTGGTTTGGTCTACATGGTACTGTTTTGTCATGGATCAAATCATATCTTTCAAACCGTAAACAAAAAATTAAAATAGGTGATAGTTTCTCTGAGGCGGTAATTCTCCCTTCTGGAGTCCCCCAAGGCTCTGTGCTGGGTCCTCTCCTTTTCACCCTCTACACTAGTCCCCTCAGTCAAGTTATTTCAAAATTCAAGGTTACTCATCACCTGTATGCCGATGACACCCAGATCTACCTAGCAGTTGACTCCAGGAATTTTGACTCTAGCATGGAAGAGCTGACCGAGTGTCTCAAGTCTGTACAGGAGTGGATGGACGGTGTCAAACTAAAACTAAACCCAGAAAAAAACGAATTTATCATTATAGGTCAAAAAGCCATCAGAGAGTTGCTTGCACCAAATTTCCCTGTTCCACTCCTCCAAAACAATATCTCTCCGTCGGTGGAAGTAAAAAATCTGGGTGTTATTTTCGACTCAGACAACTCCTTTGACAATCATGTTGCCAAGGTTTGCAGAGCATGTTACTATCATCTTCGTGATTTGCGACGAATTCGCAAATTCCTTGGAGTCGAGACAGCAATACTTCTGGCAAATGCTATGGTCAGTAGTCGTCTAGACTACTGATTTCTTTACTATATGGAGTAAGCAAGTCTAACATAGCCAAACTACAAAGAGTCCAGAATGCTCTTTGCCGCATCATCTTCAGACTTGACAAAATGAGTCATGTTACACTCTTTTTGAAAAAACTCCACTGGCTCCCAATTCAACATCGCATCCTCTTCAAGTATAATCTTTTGGTATTCAAGGCTATTAATCTCTCACAGCCCCTGTATCTCTCAGCTTTAATAAGATCGAGCAGTCTCACTCACGGCAACAGGCTATCTATTTCCTCAACCCGCCCTAAGAAGCACATAGGCAGGCGTGGCTTTGCAGTAGCTGCACCAGCTGAATGGAACAAGCTGCCACAGACTGTCAGATCTCAGCAAACAATAGATGGTTTCAGAAGCCAGCTAAAGACCTACTTATTTAGGCTGGCATACCCACCACCTTAGTTATACCCTGGCAGGCGCTTTTTAGATGTCGGCCCATGCCTGTCCCTGGACTCTCCCTTCTTAGACTCAAGCGCATTAGAGGATTTGTATCAATTTTGCGCTATATAAATCCTACTATTATTATTATTATTCTTTCAGTTGAGCCCCTGGGGCCGATTTCACAAAGGGTCTCAGACTTAGCCTGGACTTAGGCTAAGTCAGCGACTTAAAACTGAGCCTTTTGCCTTTGCTAAGTCCTGGGCTGGTATTCACGAAGGGTCTTAGACTTAGCCAGGTCTTAGGCTTAAATCCAGTCTTAAAGTTAAGACTTTTGTCTAAGGTAAGTTTTGTCTTAAAACTGTATTCACAAAGGGGGACTTAGCTAAGTCCAAGATTATCAAATAACCACAGTGGTTTTGTCTGTCATGTGACATTTCCTTTCTATTCAAACTATATTATTGGTGACATATATCATTTAATGCATTTTATCTAAGGAAAAGTGCTGTTTTGAAATGGAAAACCTTGTTACAACATATAAACTTCCTAAAGACTGCTTTAGTGAGGTGTTCTGTATAATTATACTTTATTTACAGCCATTTCAAATTTTGAAGTGGAGAAAAGTTATGGCGGTCATATTTAAGTCCTCTTTACAAAATTTAAGCCCACTACCAACCAGTCTTAAAGTTGAGCCCTTGGCTAATCCTAAGACCAGTCTTAAATTCTTTGTGAATATCACGACTGCCAGAACGCCAAGCTGTGGTGAGAATGCTTCAATATATTTTAACACCCGTTATCACTTATTCATTCATAACATACTACATATTTAAATAGTGTGTTATAACCCAAGAAAAGATTGATAATTTTAGAATAAATTGTTCAATGCCAGCTTTGGTTTTACTGGGTTGGAGATCCCTAGGGAAGGAAGCTGGCTCTTTGCTTATCTTTTGCTTATCCTTTTGGTGAGTACAGCCCAGCAGCCAGTTTTTTTTTTTGTTTTGTTGTTTTTTGTACTGAGTTAAGGAACAAGAACTTTCCACATTAAAATACTTTGAAATACAAAATATTCAATTTATCTTCAATTAGGGTTTATTATCAAAGCTCAAAGGTTAAAGTTTTGAGCGATACATCAAGTTCAACAACCAGGGATGTATTGAATTGTCACTTGTGGAGGTAAAATTTATACTGGGCCTAATTTCACTAAAGGACTTAAACTAAGTCCCTTTATTGGCTAAGTCAGGGACTTAAATCTAAGACTTTGGTCTTAAATGGATTTCACAAAGGGTGACTTAGCTAAGTCCAGGCTTATCATATAACCACATTGGTTTTCTGTGTCATGTGACCTTTTATTTTTGTTCAAAATATAATATTGGTGATATATATCCTTCATTTAATGCATTTTATCAAAGGATAAGTGCTGTTTTGAAATGGAAAATCTTGTTACCACATATAAACTTCCCGAAGACTACTTTAGTGAGGTGTTCTGTATAATTATACTTTATTTACAGCCCTTTCAAATTTTGAAGTGAAGAAAAGTTTATGGCAGCCATATTTAAGTCCTCTTTACAAAATTTAAGCCCACTACCTACCAGTCTTAAAGTTAAGTCCACTGACTTTGCAATTTCATGGATGTAGCTGCTTTGTGAAATCCACTAAATCTAAGACCACAGACTTAGCATTCTGTTGACAAAATTTTAGACCAAAGTCTCAAATTTAAGTCTAAATCTGGGCTTAAGTCCCTTTGTGAAATCGGCAGCAGAAGTGACAGGGGTGACATCTGACATTTGTTGCCAAAATTGCAAATTACTGGGTGAGGACCTTGTTGAATTACCTAACCCAAAGTGCTGTAATACAAAGATTTACAGTACATGATATGTGGAAATTATGAACTCATATTGTGCATCAAATATTGTTGTACAATTATACAAAAACTAATCATTTCTTGGCATTTAAATTCCATAATTTGTAACTCATAAATATTCCTTTACTGTGGAAGGAATAAAGGTACAAAAGGAGCAAACTGAACTTGTCTGCACTTCCACACGTACCACCTTTTGTAATGATCATTGAAAAGGGAAATTTCATCTAGACTTTGAAAGTGAATAAAATTTCAGACTGAAATTCACTGAAGTAGAGGAGAAAACATTAACGTAAAGTAGATGAAATAAATTAGCTGTAAAATAACGAGTTTGTTCAATAAAAGATTAACATAAAGTAGATGAAGTAAATTAGCTGTAAAAATAACGAGTCTGTTCAATAATTTTTTATCACACAGGACAAAAACTTTAAAATTCACCTGTGGCCAATTTGAGGGATCATTCAAAAAGGACCTGGTGCAGAATACTGGTGAATACAACCTTATATTGACTATATAAACTCATCGAAAATCATGTAATTTGCATATATGTTCCGAATGTAAATACATAATATTGTGCTACTATTTTAGCACTGATGAGGGGTACCAATATTAATCTACAAAATATGGCTAGATGTAATGTTTAAATACAGGCACAATATATTTTGTGGTATTGCAGTATCTAAATGGAAAACAGTACAATAGATATGGCACGTTTTAGAATTGTCTTTGTGAATATCACACTGACGAAGAATTAAAGATTCAATCTAAGGCCATCACATAAGTATACAATTGTTTAATGTTAAAGTAAAACTGCTCTCAGATTTAAAAGGGAAAAATCAGAGTGTCCCTTTTAGGCATAAAAAATCAGCATTTTGATACTTTTGCTGCAAAACGCTATAAATATTTGCTACATTTACCCTAGTTTGGTGCATCTGAATGCACAGAATCTGCAAATATTTACTTTTGTGAAAAGGACACTTCTTTAAAACTGCAAATTTTTGCTTTCTAAAAAGGACGCGTCCTTTTCACAGAAACTGCAAATCTTCACTTTTCTAAAAAGGACGCGTAATTTTCACAGAAACTGCAAATCTTCACTTTTGTAAAAAGGACGCGTCCTTTTCACAGAAACTGCAAATCCTCACTTTTCTGAAAAGGACGCGTCCTTTTCACAGAAACTGCAAATCTTCACTTTTGTTAAAAGGACGCGTCCTTTTCACAGAAACTGCAAATCCTCACTTTTCTGAAAAGGACGCGTCCTTTTCACAGAAACTGCAAATTCTCATTTTTGTAAAAAGGACGCGTCCTTTTCACAGAAACTGCAAATCTTCACTTTGTAAAAAGGACGCGTCCTTTTCACAGAAACTGCAAATCTTCACTTTTCTGAAAAGGACGCGTCCTTTTCACAGAACCTGCAAATCTTTACTTTTCTAAAAAGGACGCGTCCTTTTCACAAAAACTGCAAATCTGCACTGCAAATCTTCACTTTTGTAAAAAGGACGCGTCCTTTTCACAGAAACTGGAAATCCTCACTTTTCTGAAAAGGACGCGTCCTTTTCACAGAAACTGCAAATTCTCATTTTTGTAAAAAGGACGCGTCCTTTTCACAGAAACTGCAAATCTTCACTTTTGTAAAAAGGACGCGTCCTTTTCACAGAAACTGCAAATCTTCACTTTTCTGAAAAGGACGCGTCCTTTTCACAGAACCTGCAAATCTTTACTTTTCTAAAAAGGACGCGTCCTTTTCACAAAAACTGCAAATCTGCACTGCAAATCTTCACTTTTGTAAAAAGGACGCGTCCTTTTCACAGAAACTGGAAATCCTCACTTTTCTGAAAAGGACGCGTCCTTTTCACAGAAACTGCAAATTCTCATTTTTGTAAAAAGGACGCGTCCTTTTCACAGAAACTGCAAATCTTCACTTTTGTAAAAAGGACGCGTCCTTTTCACAGAAACTGCAAATCTTCACTTTTCTGAAAAGGACGCGTCCTTTTCACAGAACCTGAAAATCTTCACTTTTCTAAAAAGGACGCGTCCTTTTCACAAAAACTGCAAATCTGCACTGCAAATCTTCACTTTTGTAAAAAGGACGCGTCCTTTTCACAGAAACTGCAAATTCTCACTTTTCTGAAAAGTATGTGTTCTTTTCACAGAAACTGCAAATCCTCACTTTTCTGAAAAGGATGTGTCCTTTTCACAGAAACTGCAAATCTTCACTTTTCTGAAAAGGACGCGTCCTTTTCACAGAAACTGCAAATCCTCACTTTCCTGAAAAGGACGTGTCCTTTTCACAGAAACTGCAAATCTTCACTTTTCTGAAAAGAAGTGTCCTTTTCACAGAAACTGCAAATCAGGCCGAACGAGGATAGCCAAATTTAACAGTTTTTATCGGTCCCAGAAGATGGCCATATCAAGCCAACTTAAGGTAACAAGGCTACTCCCGCAGTAGTTATCTCACGCCTTAGAATCAGTAGTATATGAGAACTAAGGGAGATATAAACCCTTTCTAGTAAGATGAACCCTATTTGACACTGAGGAAGGGGTCAAAGGTCAAAGTCAGTAATGGGAAAAGATTTCCAGGCCGTGACTTCCTTTTTAGTTGTTTTCACATTCCAAGTCCCTAATAGCAATGATAAGGGAGATACAAGGCCTGTTTGATAGGATAATCCCATTTGACATTAAACATGATTTGGTGGCCATTTTGTTTTCAGAACTATGCCAAAATAACTATCTAGCTAAATTTCCTAGCCATATATCTTTTGCGCAAATTTGATGAATTTATTGCTGCAATATTTCAAGTATTACAGCATGTTAATGATTTTTAAATAATTGGCTATGGCTGCCATTTTGTTTTTCAAAATGAGGCCAAAATTGATCAAAGGCAAAACATTTGCAGACCAGGACTTCCCATCGGCTGTTTTTACATTCTGAAGCCCTAGCACCAATAATAAGGAATATATAAGGACGTTTTAGTATGATGACCCCATTTAACCTTGAAGCAGGGGTCAAAGGTTAAATTCAATGTCTGTGAAAGACTCCCAGGCCTTGAATTCCTATAAATTGTTTTGACATCCCAAACCCCCAGGAGCAATGGTAAGGGAGATATAAGGCATTTTAATAGGATAACCCTATTTGACATTAAACATGTAATATGGTGGCCATTTTGTTTTGCAAACTAGGCCAAAATTATTATCAGAATAGCTTTCCTAGCCATATATTTTTGTGCAAATTTGATGAAGCTAGCTGCAATATTTCAAGATTTAGAGCATCTTTATAATTTTAAAACAATTGCTATGGCGGCCATTTTGTTTTTCAAAATGAGACCAAAATATTTTCATAGCAATAAACATTTACTGCAAATTTGTTGAAGCTATCTTTATAAGTTAATGAGATATTAAGGTTTATGTAAAAATGTGATGGATGGACAGACGGACGGATGGACGCACACACAAACAGAAGGTGTTTTACAATCTCCCAACCACAGAAGTGGTCAGATTTGAACTTCGGCCCCTGCTTCAAGGTCAAATGAGGATAGCCAAGGTTAAAAGTGCTGATAACTTGCTTATAATTGGTCCTACAGGTGTGCAATGTGAGACCAACCTATAAGGGGCCAGCTAACTTCCAAGGATACCCCGTGGATATAGCCCATGGTTCCATATATGGTAACTGACAGGGATGCACAAGGGATGAAGGTGAGTCATGTAAAAGATTTACGGAACTGCCACGGATTTGCTACGGACTGGCACGGAGAGGTTTGCGGATGAAAAGATTGCACAAAAGATTGGTCTTATGATTGTTTTTTAATCCGCAAACCCTTTCTGTGTCAGTCCATAGCAGATCTGGCAATGATTTTATGGATATTTCTTGTCGCGGATGCATCAAGGATGAAAGGGATGCCATTAGGACATCCAGGATGGGTTTACGCATAATAAGGACACTCACCTATGGGCTACAGATGATTACCCATATTATAAACCGCTTATTATTGGTCCTAAAGGTTTGCAATGTGAAACCAAGATATAGGAAATCATGGGCTAGGAATCCTTTGATTTTGTCAGACTTGACATTCGGAACCTCCTTCAAGGTCAAACGAGGATAGCCAAAGTTAAAAGTGCTTATAACTTGCTTAATATTAGTTCTAGAGTTTTGCAATGTTAAACATACTTGTAGGAAATCATGGGCTGGGAATCTTCTGAATGTGGTCAGATTTGACCTTGGGCTCCTCCTCCTAGGTTGAACAAGGATAGCCTAAATTAAAAGCACTTATAATTAAGCATCCTTGAAAAAGGCGCTTATTTGGTTTCGCGTCAGTTTCCTTGTTGCCACCGCTGCATTATGGTCTCACTTGAATATCTGCCCTATTATTGGAAGCTTTCTAATCATATTTGGCAAATTTTTCTACATGCTTAAATTTGACCTTTGATCTTTATCAAGGTCAAATGATCAAAAATAGTTATTTCGGGTACACCCGCCCATCATCGTAGTTCAGGAAAATCTACTGACCACAGAGGCTTGTAACTTAATACACATGTTTATACTACCAAAAACGCGAGTTTATTAGATTTTGAGAGCAATCCGATGAAAATTGACCAGTTTACGAGTGATTTTCTCACAACTACCAATCAGAAAGCTTAAAATTCATATGAGCCCCCCTATTATCTTCTTAAGTATTGCATTTAAAGCCATAAAATTTATTGGGAGGTAGTAGGAAACCATATGTGGAGAGTCTAGAAAGCAAGTTAAATTTCCACCTGACCCCCTGTAGGGGTCAAACTGGGGACATAAAATAGCCAATTTTATCTTTTCCCCTTATATCTCCTTTATTCTTGCTTCTAGAGCTTGAGAATATATTAAGAGGTATTGGGAAACCATATGTAAAGAGTCTAGATAGCCGGTCATATTTACCCCCAGACCCTCCCTTAAGGGTCAAACTGGGGTCATAAAATAGCCGATTTGGTGTTTTTGCCTTATATCTCTTCTATTCTTGCTGTTAGAGTTTTAGAATGTATTAAGAGGTATTGGGAAACGGCATGTGTAGAGTCTAGATAGCTGGTCAGATTTACCCCGACCCCTCCTTATGGATCAAACTGGGGTCATAAAATAGCCGCTTTCGTGTTTTGGCCCTTTTTCTCCTTTATTCTTGCTTTTAGAACTTTACAATGTATTATGAGGTATTGGGAAACCATATGTGAAGAGTCTAGATAGCCAGTCATATTTACCCCCAGACCCTCCCTTATGGGTCAAACTGGGGTCATAAAATAGCCAATTTTGTGTTTTTGCCTTATATCTCCTTTATTCTTGCTGTTAGAGTTTTAGAATTTATTAAGAGGTATTGAGAAACTGTATGTATAGAATGTAGATAGCTGGTCAGATTTACCTGATGACCCCCCCGTTATGGGTCAAACTGGGGTCATAAAATAGCCGATTTTGTGTTTTGGCCTTTTATCTCCTTTATTCTTGCTTTTAGAGCTTTATAATGTATGAAGAGGTATTGGAAAACGGTATGTGTAGAGTCTAGAGAGCCAGTCAGATTTACCCCGACCCCATCTTATGGATCAAACTGGGGTCATAAAATAGCCAATTTTGTGTTTTTGCCTCTTATCTCCTTTATTCTTGCTTTTAGAGCTTTATAATATATAAAGAGGTATTAGGAAACCATATGTGAAGAGTTTAGATAGCCGGTCAGATTTACCCCTGGACCCCCCCTTATGGGTCAAACTGGGGTCATAAAATAGCCGATTTTGTGTTTTTGCCTCTTATCTTCTTTACTCTTGCTTTTAGAGCTTTAGAATGTATTACGAGGTATTGGGAAATCATATGTGAAGAGTCTAGATAGCTCATCAGATTTACCCCCAGACCCCCTTATGGGTCAAACTAGGGGTCATAAAATAGCTGATTTTGTGTTTTTTGCCTTTTATGTCCTTTATTCTTGCGTTTAGAGCTTTAGAATGTACTAAGAGGTATTGGGAAACCATATGTGAAGATTCTAGATAGCTCGTCAGATTTACCCCAAGATCCCTCCTTATGGGTCAAACTGGGGTCATAAAATAGCCGATTTTGTGTTTTTTCCTTTTATATCTATTTATTCTTTTAGAGTTTTAGCATGTATTGAGATGTATTGGGAGTTTTGCAATGTTAAACCTACTTGTAGAAAATCATGGGCTGGGAATCTTCTGATGTGGTCAGATTTGACTTGAGTTCCTCCATCGAGGTCAAATCAGGGTAGCCAAACATAAAGTGCTTACAACATGCTTATTATTGAAAAATGCTGTTTATCTTCAAAATCATGTTGGTTGTCCTTTTCTGGTGGATACATCTTGCATCTGACCACAGATGCGTCCTTGATCTAGTTTACAATTTAACATTCCATATGTTAGAGCTCTACCAACATAGAAAATTCAGAATGATCCCAGTAAACATTTTTAGGTTTTGCAAACGTTTGAAAGGAAATGTTTGACAAAGGTTAAAAAATGATGGGTACGAAAACCATTTGTAATGGAATGTTTTTAAAATGTTTTATGAAAACCGTTTATTAAACGTTTAACAATAAATGTTAGAAAAACGATATAAATGAACATAATAATGTCTGAATAATAATGGAGTCAGAGGTCAAATTCAATATCTTTGTATGGTTGCTCAATATTGAAAATAATATTTTTATGTCTAAAATTGTAAGATAATGGCTTAGAAATTGTGCCCCCATTCAATTCTTACTTTTAGGAATTGCATGTGAGGCAATTTTTGACAAAGTCCTCTAAAATCCCCTATTATTGCTCACCGCCACCTTTGTTTTGACATGTCTGGAGGTGAAGGTTTAAAATTATAGGTTTAAAAAACGTTTTTTATAGAATGTTCTTGAAACATTTGAGAGGCAATGTTTTTTAAACATTTTATGTTTACTGTTTATCAAACATTTCATGATGAATGTTTGAAAACCATTTCCAGCAAACCCTTAATTTCTGCAGCTGTTTTATAAATGTTTTAAAAACATTTCCAGTCAAACCTAGTTTTTTGAGTTATTATATAAATGTTTAATAAACATTTTCAGTAAAAACGTTTTTATAGAGAATGTTTATAAAACATTTTTTAAACATCACAGCAAAAACATTTGCTTAGAAACATTTAGAAAACCAAAGATAGGGTTTACTTAGGTTTTAAAAACGTTTTGTAAACATTTAAACCATTTTAAAACGTTTCTAATGTTTACTGGGATACATTTTATACCTTTAGAATTATCACACCAGATAGACATACACATTTGTAGCATACATCTGGTGGAATGAGTGTGGTTTAGGCACAATTTACATATTTTGTGGGATAGGTGATAATACAAACATGAAGCTACCACAGAGGATTTCTCTAAACTGCATATACAATAACCAGAAAATTGAATGTCTAATTATGATATTCAGAAATAAACTAAAAATAACTAAAATGATTATGCAAGTGATATTTCAGTATAAATATACCAGTCTTTCCACCAGAAAAATAACACAAAACATTATACAGTAAAAAAATATGGTTTGAATATTTTTAACTACATTATCTAAAATTTCAGATAATTCAATTTTTTGTGGGGCTAATTTGTTTCTCCTATTCATAGACACACACACAAAAAATACAGACATGCTTTGAACTGCAATTTGATAACCCAGAAAATACTGGATACTGAAAGAGCTTTACATGAGTGGAAATAAGTCATTAGTACTTGATGTGTGGCCTCTCAAATGTGTGATGAGCTTTAGAGGGCTGTTCCATTATGGCAATTCAATGATACACACACCTCCAGATTGGCAAAAATTAAGTTATTCAAGATCTATAGTGGGGGTTTTGGGAGGAATTTAAAATAGGTAAAGATATGTTTAAAATTTCTTCTTGATAACTTAAAAGTAATGTTGAGATTACCAAACATAGGTTCCCAAAAGTTTATGATAGTTTATGATAGGTTTATTAACATTAAAGATAGATTTAAGATGGAAAAGAGAGGTTGAAGATCATTGTAAGATTGAAAGGGTTGCTTTGTGACTGTTGAGATATTTTAAGATCACTGTTAGGTCAAAAAGGTGAGTTTACAAGTGGAAAGGTAGGTTTAAGATGGGTTTAAGGTGATATAAATCTGATAAGGATCTGTTGCGATAATTTCTGACAGTTTAATATTGTCATACGCTACTCCCGATGGACCTATTAACGCATCCAATCGGGCAGACTTAGGAAGTTCTGTAACTTCCTATATAATGGCTTTATGATGGGTTTAAGATCATTTTGATTGAAAAGCTCTACCTCCTGAACTGAAAATTTAAATTGTTGTAAACCTGTTGTAAAACATTACAGCCAAGGTGGAACAGCCCCATTAAAACTTCACCCATCTAGTTCACCACATGCACACACTACCATACAGTCCTTGGAATTATACCATCCAAGTCCCACAAATCTGAAGGAAGGTCTATTTGCTTCCCCTCTGTGTTTATTTTTACTAGGTAGGGTGCTGATAATGAATTACTGCAGACCACAACAGATTTCACATCTGGGGTTTCTTGTCTAACTGTAATCCAGTATTTCACATAGTACACCACACAAATTAGCCTTTTTATAAAATTGTCACCACACAAATTAGCCTTTTTATAAAATTGCGTAAGAGTATTTCATGTATCATTTTACTTGATTTTTGTGCAACCATGCAAGTTTTTTTAAGCTTTAAAGTAGTACAAATGTTTGGGTTAATTTTTAATTTAAGGAATAGATTAATTGGTGCAATGTTTAAGGATGTAATATTTTCTTTACTTTTTTTTTTTGGATGTATCCATAGATTTTAGTATGGAAATTTAAACTTAAGAAAGTGTACCTGGTCAGGAATATTAATTTATGACTATGAAAACTTTTTGTCCTAAAACCAAATTTCCTTTGTGCTCAGGAATGTATCATGTTATACACAATTATTATTAGACAGGTGTGCAATACTAGCACATTAACAATACTTTGTGTGTACGATAAAATAGTGTAATGTACGCTTCACTGAGTGGCGGGCCATTAATGAGTGCTAAACCATTAACGGCCCACCACAGACATCATCCAGTATTTGTTTACAAATATTCTACTCTCACTTCTAATTTTCAACTTACAATAGCTCCCTTATTTCTGAATGGATTTTGTTGAAAGGCGGGAAAAAGCAGTCTAAACATATCTTTCCAGTGATTATATAGTTATTTCAACTTAAAGTTAAGAGATGAAAACAATGTTAGACAACTGAAATTTGCCACCTCTGAACATTATTTTGAATGAGTGTATTACTAATAAAAGAATAAATAACATTGCACATCATATGAAACTCTGTGGCTGCGAGTGTAAAAGTGCAGTGTTTAGAATCTTGAGGTTGGAGTTCGTATCCTGTTAATGCTATTTTATTTATCTCTTTTCATTCAGGTTTTTTTAGCAACCATTTAGCAGTTTTTTACATAAAAAAGATAAGCTATCTGTTAAAGAGATAAAGCATGATTAAAGTTTTAATTAAACTGTTTTAAGTGTGTTTACAGTTACAAATAAACAATTGAATCCAAACATATGGTTCCCTTTGAGGTACTACAGTTTTGCAAGAAAATGCTAGAAATAATATCACTTATGAGATTTTAGGTGAATAATAATGACAGATGCAGATCTAATAATAATAGTAATAACTTGGGCTGTAATGATTCATGACGTGCCTGTAAAAACCTATAATGCCCTACAAAATCACATTATTGTACTAATATAGCAATGTTGGTCCATTTGTCACTAGTATCTAATAATGTAAATAAGAGCACTCAGAGAACACAAACCTCTGTCAAGGCATGTAATTTCAGCTGACCCCAAAGTAGGTGAATAATATAATTAAACAAAATATATTTGCGGACCGGCCCACCAAACGTCAGAAAAAGACATCCTGTGTTTGAACCGGCCAGGCCGGCCCAGTACTGTGCACTCGCCAGATGGCGTGTGGTACTTCCTTCCTGTCTAGACAGATCCTTGTGTAGAGAAGCCAGGTGCTGATTGCCATCACTGTAATGCCCTCACTCCAGAGCAGTTGGCTCAGTTATCTACACCATCGTACAAGATCAAGAAGGAGAGACGTTAGTTGAAGTCTTCTACTCCAGCTAAGAATCCTCCATCTTCTGATACCACTCTCAGTCCCACCCTTGTGGACCCAGCCCTAGTGTTGGTAGTGGGGGTTGTGGATGGCCAGAACATCTCTAGGTTGCCTGGTTTGAGTGAGCAGCTGCTAGAGAAGAAGGTAAAGAAGGATGACAGGAAGGCTACAAGTTCCAAGTCTGTTAAACCAGAGAAGTCGGTCAAGTATACCTGACCTTCCTCTTCAGACATTACTGACCAGAAGCTGGAAGTGATGGAACAGAAATGGCCGGACTGGTTCAACCGGTTGGAGGCTCTACTACTTGACAAGACATTGGACCATCCTCAGTAGCCGGTCTTCACTGCTGTTAAAGTCACACCAACCCATGCTCCACTGACCAATGTTATCAGCACTGAGCCTTTTCTGAAGCCTTCAGACCAGCCTTCTCACTGACCTTCATCAACTTTACCGGCTACCGAGCCTGCTAGTTCAGCTGCTGCTTCAAAGGCCAGATCAGACATCTCTCAACCCTCTCAGCTACCAGGAACTTCCGGAGTGACCGACCAGTCTACTGTAGAGACACATGTCCAGTGCTTTTGATATCACCAGGAAGGATGATTCCTCTAGCACTTCGGATTCAGATAGTGTAGCTTCTGACTGACCTGCAGTAGATCTATACCCAGAAGAGGGTGAACTGTCTGATGAACCTGACGTTTCTGTCACTGATCCCGACCAATCCCTCTCAGAACAGTCATATAGAGAAACCATGAGAGGGATTCGGTCATGCATGGCTCCAAATCATCAGATGATAACCCCTTTGCTGGGCCTAAACTACAGACACCTGGAAAAGTTTCTGTTTCTCTCCCCACCTACGATTGGTTATGCAACAAGCTGAGCAAACTTAAAATCACCTTAGTGCATGGTTATCCTTCACGTACCACTGAGGCAGGAACTCTCCAAAGGGACCAGTTTGTCCGGACAGCCAAGTCGCAATCGAAGTGGTATAGCCTGCACACAGAAACCAAGAAAGACTTTATTAAATCCTGGAATACCGGATCTTCCCTTCTAAACAGTATCTACTGGAGGATAGCCCGACAGGCCGGCATTACTTCAAATCCGCCTCTGTCCAGACCCATATCTCAAGAGAACCTAAGGAAGTGGGAAAGGTTGGCCAGAGAATCCTCTGTACTATGTAATCAAGCTTCTGGATTCAATCGCTGCCTCTTGAAGGTCCAGCAAAATATGCAAACACAACTCTAGGCTATTCAGACGGAGTCCAAGGGCAAGTCTGCCAACAGAATTTCAACAGCCACTGATGAACTGCAGTACCTCCTAGACTTTAACTCTAGTGTGTGCCACACCATGGCAAAGGCTATGGAACACTGAACCGACTTTGTTTTTGTGAACATGGCTAAAACTACTTTGTTGAGAAGAGACTCCTACCTGTCGTATCTCAAGGCTGGGGTAGAAGCAGATAATTTAAATGCACTTAGAGCAGCCCCTTTGGATCTGGATACACTCTTCCCTGATAAAATTGTCAGGAGGATATAGCAGCCTTTGATAGAAATTGCTCTGGATCAGTTTATAAGAAGGGTAGATACCACCTGTATGAGAGACAGGACAAGAAGTTGGACAGTAAAAAACAAGACCAACCAGCTTGGAAGAACACATCTATTCTCATTGCCAACACCACAGAGGAAAAGGCAAACACCAGTACTCCACCCAAACCAGCCAAGGGCTAGCAGCCATATAAATGACAATAACTGTGTAGCAATGTTACAGGCACGGCTGCTGGCCGGGAGCTCACCACAGACAATAGACAATATTTCACACTTAAATATAAAGCCTCTTGTTGTTTCAAGTGTTCATACTGCGCACGGGCATTCCCACAAGAAAGAAATAAGTCCCGGGGCAGCAGGTTGTCATTACACATATTATACATTAAAGTCAGTGAAAGGTGTTTCTTGTGTCACTCAATTGCCTTCTTAATCTGTAACAAATGTCAAAAATGTTGCCTCAAATCTACCTGTAGGGGCCAGACTTCAAAACTTTTGGCAAACTTGACTGGATCTGGGTGCTGGTCCGAAAATAATTCAAATCCTGAAAGAGGTTACACTCTTCCCTTTCGGATCCGGCCAAATCTCACAAGGTCTCCCACAGTCATAAGCTGCTATGTCAATCCCCACAGGAACAGATACCTGATGGAGGCATTACATCAGCTTATAGACAAAAATACTGTAGAATGAGTGCACAATCAGACCTCCCTAGAGTTTTTCAACCGGCTATTTTTGGTACCCAAACCCAACAACAAGTGGAGACCAATACTAGACCTGAACAATCTGAATCTTTTTCTCAAGGTGGAAAAATTCAAAATGGAGACACCGGAAACCATCAGGACATCCCTCCAGCAAGGGGAGTGGGTCACCTCAATAGACTTCAAGGATGCCTACTTCCATATCCCAATACAGGAACAATCCAGGAAATATCTGAGATTTCATGTCCAGGGCCGGACAAACCAATTCAAAGAACTACCTTTCGGTCTGTCCACAGCACCCTTGGAGTTCACTGTAGTAGTAAAGGAGGTGAAACTGATGGCCATGCACAAGGGTATAAGGATCCACCAGTACCTAGATGACTGGTTGGTGAGGGCCAAATCCCAACAGGTCTGTCTCCAGCATACTCAGGACCTAGTAAAGATGTGCCAAGACCTAGGTTGGCTAGCGAATATAGAAAAGTCAGCTGGAGCCCAAACAAGTCTTCGACTTTAAAGGCTACCAGTTCAACCTCAGGTCCGGTCTGGTCTGACCAACACCGGACTGGTGGCAAAGCCTTCAAGAGAAAATACAACACTGTTATTACTACCAACTTGTCCGGTCCAGCAGTTCATGCCCTTGATAGGTTTGCTAACAGCCACAGAGAAACAAGTTCACCTAGGCCAACTGTATATGAGACCCATCCAGTGACATCTCAAAAACAATTGGAGGGTACCGGAATCACTGGACAAGATGATTCCAATACCCAGGTCACTGCACCCTCACTTACAATGGTGGCTGGAGGAGAGCAATGTGCTCTAGGGTCAACCATTGCATCCCTTAAAACACGCTCTGCAAATTTTCACAGATGTGTCAAAAGAAGGACAGGGCGCTCACTTAAACGAGCGCACTGCAGGGGGTCCAGGTCAGTGCCAGAAAGCAAGCTGCATATAAACTATCTGGAAATAAAAGCAGTTTTTCTAGCCTTAAAAGAGTTCCAAGACCTTTGTGTGGACAAAATTCTAGTGGCCACAGACAATACGACAATAGTGTCTTACATAAACAAAGAAGGAAGCATGAGGTTGGGCCCACTGTGTGCCCTACTGTGGAGAATCTTGACCTGGTGTACCCAGCAACAAGTAACTCTTAAAAGCCTGACACATCCCAGGTTGACTAAATGTGGTAGTAGACAAGCTATCCAGACTGGGTCGGACTATCCAGCCGGAATGGTACCTCCTTCCAGAGGTTTTTCAAACGTTATACAGCAAATGGCACCGGCCTCAGATAGACCTATTTGCCACAAGTTTCAACCACAAGTTACCTCAGTTTGTGTATCCAGTACCGGACCCCCTAGCTGTAGCAGTGGATGCACTCACTCTGCCATAGGAGGATCTGGATGCATAAGCCTTCCCACTGACCGCCATATTGGGCAAAGTGGTGGAGAAGTTACAGGATTCCCCATGCAAGAGAATCATTCTGATTGCTCCGGGTGGCCCAACATGCCTTGGTTTTGAGACTTAGTGACCATGTCCAGTCAGGTCCCTCTCAGTCTGCCCAACCTGCCCAATCTGTTGACACAACCCTTCAATCAGATCCCTCACAGAAATCTGACAAATCTGAATCTCCATGCATGGCTCCTAGAGCCACAACAATCAAGGAGCAGGGTTTCTCTGAGGCAGTGCCAACAAGAATTAAGGCTCCTCAAAGAAGATCAACCAGATCAGTCTATGAGGCAAAATGGACCATTTTTAAAAAAGTGGTGCGTCACTAATCAGGTGGACTTCAGGTCTCCCCTGTAAAGTCAGTTGCTGACTTCCTAATGTACCTCTTTGTGGACAGGAAGTTACAGCCCAGCACCATTGATGGTTACAGGTCTGCCATTGCTGATATGTTCGGAAATGCAACAGTTAATATCAGCTAAGATGATAATCTTATCCATCTCCATTTGAACCTTTTGGGTCGGGCCAAAGTGAGATCCATGCCTGTCAGCATAAGAACATCAGACACCAGTCCGACTGGTCTAAGATGTCCCTGTTCCCATCCCCCAGCTTTCTTTCCAAGAATCAGCTGGCCAAAGAGGGTCCAGAAAGTGTAGCCCCAGTGGTCATACCAGCCCTGGCTCCAACGCTGGATAAATCCCTTAAGTCTGACAGATCCCTTTGTCTAGTCAGGGCCTTGCGCTACTATTTGGACAGGAAGTCAGACCTCAGGCAGAACAAGGAGTTAGTCTCTGTCTCCTTCAAGAAAGGTTTTGACAAGGATATCTCCCCTGCCACTATCACCTCATGGATCAAGCAAACTGTGATCCTGTGTTATGAACTCTCTGATCATCAAGCCCACACCATACATCAGGTTAAAGCCCATGATGTCAGGCCCTTTGCTGCTTCTAAGGCCTTTCAGTCAGGAATCTCCGTAGAACAAATACTGGCAGCCTGCCACTGGAAATCTCATAATACCTTCACACAATTTTATCTGAAGGATGTGGCTTGGGCCGATAAGGAGTTCTAACATATGGGTCCTGTAGTGGCTGCCCAGCAGATCTACCAGTAATCCAGGACCTACAGGAGATTTGTAAATATATAAATAATTGTACATATATTTAAGAACAAAAAACTCGGTTTGGACTGTAATATGTAAATAATTGTACATATATTTAAGAACAAAAAAGTCGGTTTGGACTGTTTAACCGGCCTCTGTTGACTGACTATGGCCTTTAAGGGTTTCCCGACCTCAGGGTCAACCCAGGCTTGGAGAAAGTTTGTTAGTTTTGTCCCTAGTAACTTACCCGCCATCCAAGTGGTAGTTATTCAGTTATGCTATGAGCTACATGTCTGCAATTTGACTACCATAATTATCCGTATAAATGCTTCCTCCCTATTAATTGCCCAACCTCTCAACCTTTGCAAAGTTCATATTTCAGGGACTTCCCTCTCAACAGCCACCAGCCTTGTGATTCCTGGATTCCAAAAAAAGAGATGTTTTAGTACTTCCCCAATCAAATAACGCTTATGAGAAATAAAGAAAATCACAACAAAACATGGCAATTTTGACCAACAATGCATTAAAATCTGTAAAAAATGAGATAAAAGTTTATAATTTCTTTAGATTTAAGGTTAGTTTCTAATGGGCTAAGCTCTCCTGCCATTATACATGCAGGGAAACAAGATGAAGGCTGCAAGTGTCCATTATTGGCCATTGCCACTGGACTTGAGTATTGATTTTTTTTTATCTGTAATAGTAGCCCCCCTTTTAAAAAATGTATACCCCGGGGTGTTTATACGGATAAATAAAGCATGTGATGACAAACTCAAAAAGTGGGTGAACAACATATTTAAACAAAATTCTCTAAACGTAATGTTTTATTGCGCTAATACATCCTATCCAATGGACAGTTGCTAATCTGATCGATGTAGACCGGCACCCCGATATAAGAAAAAACTCATCCTGTGTTCATCCTGACTGGGCCCACTCTACATTCACCAGGTGTCTAGACAGCATAACATATAGCATTTTTTCATTTGGCGCATGCACTGTACAGATGGATTTTTTAAAAAATTTTCAAAATGAAGATTAGTGTCGAATTGCTACTTTATTTGCAGTCTATCTTACAAGTAACTGTTTACAAACACTTATAAACCATTATCACTTCACCTGGGCAGAAATGGGGTCTTTGTGGACATTTAATGGCTGGATTCGATTCCCATGCATACTGTGCCTGTTGTAGACACAAAGGAAAAGGTACTGATCCCTTTCTTAGAATGAAGCCTCTCAGTTTTGCAACTTTGTAACCCAGTAAGAGAAATCATGTTTGGCTACACTTTCTCATCAGAGAAAAAGGAGATACATGATAACAAAGCCATCCAAGAAGAGTCGAGTAGCATTTTTGCTACCCCCAGCTTTAGTTTCAGTGCTCGGGGTAGCAAAAGACAGACAAGATTTGAACTCAGAAGAGGTGAGTAGTACCCCTGGTGCAAAAGCCAAGAAAACACAGATTGCAGAAATGTCGAGTGGCAGAAGTGCGAAAGACAAGAAGAGTGATTCCAAAGACAAGGGAAGGCTGTGAAAAAGTATGTTTCATTGACTTGGGTTCCAAAACCCACAATAGATAGTAAGCTGGAGGCATTGGACCAGAAATGGTCCGAATATTTTAACTGATTGGAGGCAATGCTGTTATCCAAATCGCTCAACCAGCCAAAGCCCGTTTTCTAGCCAGTGGTCATCTCTACAGCGAAGCCTCCATCAGACGGTGCTGTTGACAACACTCAGTTCTTCTTTGAGCCTCAACCGATCGACAATTACTCGCCAGCAACCAACCATTGTTCATCAACAACAGGAACCGACCAACCGACTATTCAATCTTCAGCAGCAGCCTGCTCACCAGGATACACTTGCTGCTTTGCATCAGGCCCCACTGGACTTACCTACACTGTTCCCTGATACTGTTTTGAAGAAGGCTGAGGAAGACATCAGTAAATCTGAGGAAAAGGGTTTGTCACACTCACGCTGGAGGTTCCAGAGTCGGTTTCACCCTTACAAGAGGTCAGATGAACAGATACAGAACAGAAGTCTGCAAACCAGCTTAAAAAACACTGGGACTCTTCAGGAAAAAGAAAGGTGATCATCAGTCCAACAAGTTTTCATCACGTCCGTCCAAAGGTCAGTCATTGTATAAATGACAATTACTGTGTAAGTGCTCCAGTATCAAGATTGTTGACCCAGAGAAAAGAGACTGTAAAGTTAGTAAATTTGTGTCAGCTCCACAGGACCGGACAACCAAAGCAACAGAGAGACTGTAAACTGGTTTGTCAGTAACAAATGTTGTAAACTCAGTTCTGTCCTTATGAAAGACAGAGGGATGCTAAGTTAGGCCATGTTTGGTGTGTGACAATATCTGTAGACACAACACAGCCAGAAGTTTATAGATTGAAATGGGGTGTGATCACCAGTATTATAAAAGGGACACTGGTCAAGACCTTTCATTGTAATAAGATTAAATCCATGTAAGGGTAGGAGGGTGTAGAAATGTACTGTGGGGTATTAGCTTTTTAATTACATTTATGATTATTTTAACTATTTTACTCACTTTCACTCTAGTTAAAGTATTTTGTCAATGTACTGAAAACTGCTGGGAAAATCACCCAAATGTGCAAGGTAAAGAAAATTTCGTTTGCTCAGTATGCAGTAAAAATCGTTCCACACCGCATGTATTTACAAGGGCCTTTAGTCAGACGGTGACCCAGCTTATGACTTTTTAAAGAAAGATCCAAGCAGTAGTATTTATGTAATCCTGACAAACGGTCATGAAAACAATAACTCTTTGGTGGAGATAATAAATGTGTGTACCCATAAAATACAACTCTTTCATTACATTCTGGTTAATGGAAAATACAGAAACAGTATACACATGCTTCTTTTCACAAGAATATATTCAACAAATAAATATGGTTTGGGTTTGATAAGTGTACTTGGTTTCTTCCAGTACTGGCAACATGTTTTAAGTGAGAGAGTAGTCATATACAACCACAAGACACATGCAGATATGATGGGCTATTAATTACATGCTCTTCAGATAACATAAACACTTGCAGTGGGGGAGCAGATAAGCCCTCCCTCAGATTTGATTAGGACTGCATACAAACTCTGATGTTCAAGTCTGGAGATGATTCACTTTACCCTTGGTCCTGTATATATCACAATATTTGTTATGTATGGAGTAATGTTATTATAAGGAACAGTGAATTCTGTCGGAGTGTTATTTAGTGGTAAAAAAGTTTATTTACTAAACTATATGTTTGAGCATCTGAATCAAGATCTATTGAAAATATATGAACCAGATCAATTCACACACAACTGAACAACTGTGTGATGAACCAATATTAATCAGTTAACTAGACTAAGTGTAACTATTAAAGGTTATGAAAAGATACTGACTCATGTTCCCCATGTAATTTATCAATGCCATTTAAAGAATCAAACAGCGTTTAATTAAAATTGTTTTTTTAGCAATAAAACCTATCTAATTTAGTGATTAGAGTATTGAATTATATAGCTTTTTGAAGTCCCAATTAAACTTTAATACAAACTCAAGTCAACATTTAACTGATCTTTGGCCATCACAGTAGTGGATTATTTGTGAGAGTAAATTCACTTATTTTTAATTAATGGAATACAGTCTTGACATAATTTTTTTCTGCCAGTAATTTGAGAGATCCGGCTAAAAGGATTTGTCAAAAGTAGAAAAATTATGTCTAAAGTATAGACAAAATGAATTTATGAATGTGGATCCATCATCTGTACCAGTAGTTCTGCTACCAGATCTAAATTCAACTTAAGTGAAATTAACCTTACAATGTTCTGCAAATATGTTGTTTATATCCATGAATAAAGTTGTAGAAACCACCAGTCCCACCTTCAGTAACCTGTAAAAAAGCATCTGGTGCATGGGTATCAGATAACCCTGTGAAGTTACATGTTTTAAACTGTTAAATAATACTTACACAAGTGTTAAATGCCGACTGATTAAATGCAGTCTAAGATAAATCTGCAAAAGGTTCCTTTAACTGCTTCTCCCACTCCACCTCTCCCAGCATTGCCCTCCCCCCACTGTTTAATATGTTTGCTGATGCTACTGTTACCCAGTGTTGGAATATTCATTAACCACTTGTACATGTTGTATACATTTAGTATGTAACAAAGGAAACTGTCCTTTATTTTTTGTCCTGAAGAGTAGAACATTACTTCCCAATGGTTGAGAATGTTAATACAAAGCAAAACATTTATTGCACAAAATTCCTCATATTACCTGGATGGTACAAAACATATTTTATGATTTTCATTGTATAAAAAGCACTCATAGAGCACAGCCCTCCACCAGGGATTTATTGTTTACTTTGTGTCTGTATTCATTTGCAATTACTGCAAAATTCATTTTATAACATTTTTGTATGGGTAGGGTTCACAAAAGGAAAACAATTGTTAATATTTTAGCAAAGATCAGATCATATTCTGGATAAAAATGTCCTGAGGTTTCATAAATGTATAAGTGGTGGAGGTTGGCACTCTGTGAGTGCTTTTTATGTTAGTTTTATCCTGTGCACTGACATTACATTGATATAAATTCATAAAACATTTTCAAACTACTGTAACCAGATTCATCTGAATAAATTTTTCATCTTTTACTCAAATTGATTCTTTCCCCGCCTCTGGCCGAAGGCTGTGGTTGGTAGATTATAAAACACCTTCCATACATGTGTGCGTCCGTGAGTCTGTCCGTCCGCTTTCATGTTTTGACATAAACCTTAATATCTCATTCATTTATAAAAATATCTTCACCAAATTTGCAGGGAATGTTTACGGCTACAAAATCCTGTCTGTGCCAAATTTTAGCCTCATTTTGAAAAACAAAATTTGAAATTTTAATTACTTAAATGTTGCTGTTATAAGGTACACAAGCTTACCATGTGGAACTGAATGCTATCTCAGGAGGCCAAAGGCATCCGGCCAACGTCCAAGAAAATTAAACTTATCGCATCAGAGAACCGATTCAAATTGCATCCACCAGAAAGAAAACTCACCAAAGCCATTCAACTATTGCTTAACTTTGAAGGACGAGCCCAAGGTGAAATCTGACCACATCAAAAGATCCCTTTTTGTCCTTTCTGTGAAAATAACAAGTCACTTCTCCAAGGTCACTTCTGCCCAAGGTCAAATCCGACCACACTAAAAGATTCCCAGCCCATGATTTCCTATAGATTGGTTTACCATCCCAAACCTCTAGAACCAAAAATAAGTGAGATATAAGCACTTTTAAGTTTGGCTATCCTCACTTAACCTTGAATGAGGTGTCCAACGTCAAATCAGACCACACCAAAGATTCCCAGCCCATAATTTCCTATAGGTTGGTTTACCATCCCAAACCTCTAGCACCAATAATAAGCGAGTTATGAGCACTTTTATTTTGACTATCCTCGATTGACCTTGAAGGAGGTGTCCAAGGTCAAATCTGACCACACCAGAAGATTCCCAGCCAATGATTTCCTATAAGTTGGTTTACCATCTCAAACCTGTATGACCAATAATAAGCGAGTTATAAGCACTTTTAAGTTTAGCTATCCTCGTTTGACCTTGTAGGAGAGGTTCAAGGTCAAATCAGACCACATCAAAAGATTCCCAGCCTATGATTTCCTATAGGTTGGTTTACATCCCAAACCTGTACGACCAATAATAAGCAAGTTATAAGCACATTTAAGTTTGGCTATCCTCGTTTGAGTTTGAAGGAGAGGTCCAAGGTCAAATCAGACTGCACCAAAAGATTCCCAGCCCATGATTTCCTATAGGTTGGTTTTCCATCCCAAAACTCTAGGACCGATAATAAGGGAGATTTAAACACTTTTCATGACTGACAAAGATTCGCCTATGGTTGTCATCTTGTTTTTCAAAATGAGGCCAAAATATTCCCAGTCAAGATTTTGTAATGAGGAACATTCCCTGCGAATTTGAGATTTGCCCCTCTAATACCCTTTGCTATAGAGGGCCACCAAAAGTCCATGCTGAAAGTAAAAAAAAAGCGCCTTGGCCATCTTGTTTTTCAAAATTAGGCCAAAAATATTCCCAGGCAAGATTTCATGGTTATAAATATATTAGTGTTCTCAATAAACCCTTTTTAGTAGGACCGGGTAGGTAGTGATTTCATCGGGCGGGTACCTGGGTACCCGCGCCGATGGGCGATAATAGCTGAAGGTGCAAAAATCTCCATATTTACAGACTTAAAACCTACAGAAATGATGGGATCCAATCATTTGCTTTATTTCTTGTTGGCCACTTAATTTGCATTCAAAACAATATTACATGGAAGAAATGCTAAATAAAAAATACTTCCGTACATTCAAAACACGGTTGTTTATATAAAAATGGAGTCACATGACCTATCATAAAAGCATTACCGCACCTTACATTACTGCTCGAATGTAGTTTCGGAATTGAAACTTTATTTTTATTTCAGGTTTGTAAGTGAATTTTATTGACGTAAAATTAATTACTACTGTGTGAAAATATTGTACCCTTATTTATATAAGGAGTGCACGTCACTATATAGCCAATATACAGCGTTTTATGGACTCGGTAATTAAGTAACTGTGTTAATATACTGACGATTTTCAAAGAGTTTCGGTATTTGACAATATATAAACAACCAAAATAAAAGACAAATAAAATGCTGTAAACCGTGTACAAAGATGAGAAAAAAATATTCTTGTGTATTTTAATTTAACAGTTTCATTTTTAAGTGAATTAATGAAGTCCAGATATGCCTGTACTCGGGTCAGCCAACGTGGGCGATATTAACAGAAATAAAGCTTAGATTCGGGTACTCGGGTATGTGATTTCAGATTTGGGTAAACATTCAGGGTTCGGGTGCCCGGATATCCGGATACCCGTTGAGATCACTAAAATATATCCTGCAAATTTGAGAAGGCTAGCTATGATATAATAACTATAATAACTGGACATAGGGACCTGTCACCTTTGAGTGACTTTACCAGATATGGGGCCATGGTTTAACCACTGGAGCCACACTATCTGGACCCTCCTTAGCCAGCTGATTCTTGGATAGAAAGCTGGGTGGGGGGTACCAGGACACCTTAGACTAGTCTGACTGGTGTCTGACGTTCCTATGTTACCAAGCATGGATCTCCTGCGTTTGCCAGAACCTAAGGCCAGTAAGAAAACGGTCTTGAAGGTCAAGCGTTTTAAGGATTCCTCTTTCAGGGGTTCAAAGGGAGCCTTTGTCAACTATTTTAGCACCAGAGAGAGGTTCCAGGTGGGTATGCCCCTCCTGCCCTTGGGTCTGTCTCTATGGAAGCTATCCAGGAGACGAGTGAGATTCTCATCCTTGTTGACATTAATGGGGACATTGCCCAGTTTGTCAGCAATGGCTGATCTGTAGCCATCAATAGTGCTTGGTTGCAACTTCTTGTCCTGAAACAAGTGCAGGAGGAAGTCAGCAATGGCTTTCAGTGGTGGTGTCCTAAGTCCACCTGATAACTGAGGCACCAGTTTGTAAAAATGGTCCACCTTGCCTCACAGACAGATCTGGTTGATCCTCTTTGAGGAGCCTCAATGTGTGCTGCCACTGCCTCAGAGAAGCCCTGCTCCTTGATTGCTGAGGCTCTAGGAGCCAGGCATGTAGGTTCAGATTTGACAGGTTCCTGTGAGGGATCTGGTTGAATGGCTGAGACACTAGGTTTGGTATGTTGGGCAGACACAGTGGGATCTGACTGGACATTGCCACTAGATTCTAGAATCAGGCCATGTTGGGCCACCCTGGTGCAATCAGGATGATCCCGTTGCATGGGTAGTCATGCAACTTTTCCACCACTTTGCCCAAGATGGCTACTAGGGGAAAGGTATATGGGTCCAGGTCCTCTAAGGAAAGGCTGAGTGCATCCACCACCCATGCCTGGGGGTCTGGGACCGGTGACAGAAACTGTGGCAGTTTGTTGTTCAACCTGGTGGCAAACAGATCCACCTGGGGCTGGTGCCACCGGGAGCATATAGCTTGGAATACTTCTGGATGAAGTGACCACTCTGTTTGAATGGTCTAGCCAAGTCTGGATAGCTTGTCTGCTATCACATTCAGCTGGCCGGTGATGTGAAGTGCCTTGAGGGTCACCTGCTTCCTGGTACACCAGGACAGAATTCTCCACAATAGGGCACAAAGAGAACCCGATTTCATCCCCCTTGCAGCAGAGATTTTGAAACTCTTTTAGAGCTAGAAAAACTGCTTTTAGCTCTAAATGGTTTATGTGCAACTTGCTTTCTGGAAGGGACCAGGTTCCCCATCCAGTGTGCTCTTCTAAGTGAGCGCCCCACCCTTCTTTTGATGTGTCTGTAAATATTTGCAGAGCATATTTTAGAGGGTGCAATAGTTAACCTGGTAGCACATTGCTTTCCTCCAGCCACCACCTTAGGTGGGGGTGGAGTGACCTGGGAACTGGGATCACCTTTGCTAGTGATTCTTTGACCCTCCTGTTTTTTAAGTGCCACTGTATGGACCTCATGTGAAGTCGTCCTAGGTGGACTTGCTTTTCTGCTGCTGTGAGTAGACATATGAGGGACATGAAATGCCCGACTGGAGATACCGGACTGGACATTATTGACTGGATCTTGTCTGTTAAGGCCTGCCAACGCTCTGGTGTGGGTCTGACCTTGCCCTGTTTTAGGTCAAACTGGTAAAGTACAAAGTTGAAAACCTGTTTTAGGACCAGTTCTGACTTTTCCTTGTTCACCAACCAATCTAGTTCCTGACAAAGAACCACCAAGTTCTGTGTATGCTGGAGACAAGTTTCGTGAGATGAGGCTCTCACCAACCAGTCGTCTAGGTACTGGTGGATCCTTATAACCCTCTGCAGTGCTATGAATTTGACCTCTTTGGCCACCACTGTGAACTCCATGGGAGCTGTGGAGAGGGCAAAGGGTAGGGCTTAGAACTGGTAGGACTGACCCTGGAGGTGAAAACGCATGTATTTCCTGGACTGACTGTGAATTGGTATGTGGAAGTAAGCATCTTTGAAATCTATGGATGTGACCCACTCCCCTGCCTGGTAGGACCCACCCTGGAGGTGAAAACACATGTACTTCCTGGACTGACTTTGAATCTGTATGTGGAAGTATGAGTCTTTGAAGTCTATGCAGGTGACCCACTCCCCTACTTGTAGGGAGGTCCGTATTGTCTCTGGGGTCTCCATTTTGAATGACTGTGTTTAGAAATGTATTCAAGTTGCTTAGATCCAGGATAGGTCTCCACCGGTTGTTGGGTTTGGGTACCAAAAATAGCCGGTTGTAAAAGCAAAGGGAATTCTGCAAATTTGTTCACCAGCTGATACAGTGCCTCTAAAAGGTTAGCCTGTTTCGCTGGATTGTGGTAGTTGCTTACTACAGTTGGTGACCTGGTCAAGTTTGGTCTGAACCGGAAGGGGAGGGTGTAGCCCTCTCTCAGTGTGGTGACTACTTTTGGACTCGAACCCACAGCTTCCCACTTCTCCCAACACTTGTGTAACCTTTCCCCTACAGGTAGATCCATGACAAAAGGTGGGGAATTGTGACAAGATTTACAGAACTCAACTGACCTACACAGGAAACCTCTTTCACATATTTTATTTCTGTGTACATTTGACAACAATGGGAATTTACGCCTTTCTTTTGTCGCAACCCGGTGACAATATGAGCATTTGCAACACAAAAGTCTACATTCAAATTTAAAGTCACTTTCTTGTCCCCAGCAAAAACTGGTGGTGGGTTCAATTTTGTCTTGTAACCGTAGACTGGCCGTAACCCGTAGAGCAGCCATAGCCACATTGTATGGCATGTGTGTGTGTGTGTGGTATTTAAGTTCAAAGCAACAGGGGTTGTAAAACTTGGGTGGTATTGTTGTGTCTGCAAGTTGTGGCCAGGCCGTAAATACCATTTGCGGCCTGACTGTCAAATCTGCCTACATAAGGCAGAGCATTCCACTGTAGAGAACAGAGGAGTGTACAATGGGTTTCTGACTTTAGAAGTGAGAACAGAGGAGTGTACAATGGGTTTCTGACTTGAGAAGTTAGAACAGATGGAGTGTACAATGGGTTTCTGACTTGAGAAGTTAGAATAGAGGAGTGTAGAGTGAGTATCTGACTAAAAGAGTGTGAGCAGAGTCTGAGTTGAAATGTGAAATATAATGTTGTGAGAACATCTTGTAAATGTTTGTACGTAAACATGTGTAAAGAAGAATAATGATGGCTGATTTGTGACAGCGATTATTTCCCTTCATCTCATTTATGTTTGGTTGTTTATATATATCCGACTCCGATTTGCGACAGTGATTTTTTCTCTCTGGGACCGAAAAAATTGGATGACAAGTGAATTTAGGTGAATGTTGACAGAATATTGGGAAGGCTGAAACAAAATTTGCTATCATAAATCAGCCGTCGGATGTCGTAAGCCGCATGCATGTGTACATAGACTAATGCGCAAAACAAGAAACTTTTCACTTGAAGAAAAATCCCCAACAATAGATAAGGAATCTTTTAAAATTAACAGCATATCCCTTGGCCTTGTAGTGTCTTAGGAGAAGATGTTCATACAGATGCGGACGCGGACACCACAGAGTAACGACATAATGTCAGCTGACATAAAAAGCACTCACAGCGAAAATGTCAATAAGGTGACATTTCAGAAAATTAAGGACTTTTTGTATCCAGAATATGACTGGGTCTTTCTTGGAACATAAACACTTCTTTCCTTTGATCAAACCCTGCTCACTAAAAATTTATAGAAATATGCTCATTACTTTTGGAGTAATTTCAAATACACAGTGGGTGCCAAGAGATTTTCTGCTCCTCTGCTTTTGTGACATGCTAAATATATGCAACCTGTACAAGTGAATGAATCTTCCAAAACTTTTACTTTTCTGATAAAGTGTGCACACCCATTGGTAACAGTAACCTCAGTAATACATGTGCATGTATATATGTACCCCAGGAACTTGGATAATCAACTTGATAGAAACTACAAGATATAAATTTCAGTCTCTTGACAGTTGTAAAATATACAAAACAGTGGGGGGTAATGCTGGGAGAGGTGAGGTGGGTGGGGGAAGCAGTTAAAGGAACCAGTTGCAGATTTTCCTAAAGCCCATTGTACACTAGCGCGACACAGCGTGGTGCAGTGCGGGTAAATAAAATAGAAATAATGGAAGTCGTTCACTGCTTATACATATGGGCGGCGTGGCAGTTAGCGGTGCGGTGTGGATTTTTCTATTTAGAAAATTTTCTAATTTTTTTCAAAACTGCACGGCTTTTTTTCATTATTTCCCACAAGTTTTCATTGATATTTGGATTCCCCACAGGTTAAAATTGGCAGTCTATCACAGAACTTTATACAAATATATTAATTGGAAAACAAAATGCAAGCACACAGGTTGATTGTGAAGGGATTAACTACTAGGGGAGAGATGACAAAATATGGTGGGTGTCCATATAGACACACAAAAAGGTTTAACTGAATGAGGATTGCAATTACCAGCAATTCTAAAAGGGACACACTGGTCAGGGGTCTTCTTGGTGGAGAGATTAAGTCCTTATAAAAGAGTGATGGATGCTAAGTTGGGCCATGTTAGGTGTGTGACAATATCTGTAGACAAAACAAAGCCAAAAGTTTATAAATTGAAAGGGGGTGTAATCACCAGTATTATAAGGGACACTGGTCAAGGCCTTTCATTACAATAAGATTAAAATGCATGTAAGGGTAAGAGGGTGTGGAAATGTACTGTGGGGTATTGGCTTTTTAATTACATTTATGATTACTTTAACTATTCTATTCACTTTCACTCTAGATGAAATATTTTGTCAATATACTGAAAACTGCTGGGAAAATCGCCCAAATGTGCAAGGTAAAGAAAATTTGTTTGCTCAGTATGCAGTTAAAATCATACCGTGACGTGCCATGCCGCGTATATGTGCAAAGGCCTTTACACTGATTTGTCAAGAGCATTTAATAATTTTATATTTTGTTTTCCTGTTTTGTTTTTATATCTTGTGTATATCTTATATATTTTTCTCTGCTATTATGCAAATGAACCAATTACATGAAACAGTTATTTCTATATCAGTAAATATGTGTACCTATAAAATGGTACATGCTTCTGTTATAAACATATATTCAACAGCTAAATGTGGTTTGACAATAGTACTTGCTTTCTTCCAGTACTGGCAAAATATCTTGTGTGAAAGAGTCAGTTACCACCACAAAACACTGATGCAGATGATGGGTTATTAAATAGATGGTTTTCAGATAATATAAACACTTTCAGTGGGGGAGTAGATAACAGTGGATAAGCCTTCCTGCAGATTTGGGGTGTTGAGATGTATATTTTCTAGGACTGAGTTGAGAGTCTCATGATTAAAGTTGAGTATTTGATTAAACAGTGTATGTGTGCACTTTTGGGTACTTTTTGTTCTTGGTAGTTAAGACACATATCAAGATACTATTGCAGTGGAGTTTTGATGAGTTGATGGTTTTCTTTATTGCATGATATAATTTTCAAGTATTATTGTTTCTTTTTATTGGAACAAAATTGAACAGATAAAATTATAAGTTTAATGTGACTTATCAGAATTACTGTATCCTGTTCCTTTTGAATATATTGTTTTGGAATCAAACAAATTATGAGGTGAGTTTTAATTATTACTTTCTAATATATATGTTTTTTTGTTTTTTTCAAAAACATTTTTGTCCCTTATTTTTGAATACAACAAAACAAATAGTACTGTAAAATCATTTTCACTAGTATATGTGTGTGGACATATTGTACTTATTGCTGATATATTCTTCTAGAAACCATTGCACAAAAAACAAACCGGACAAAAGAAAACGGACCAAATGATACTGAACAAAAGACACCAAAAAGTTGTAAAACAAGGACAACTGTTTTGTTGAAACAATTCTAATATTTTTAAGGTTTTATCATGTCTGACAACATATGCAAGTGTAACATTGAAATATCTATTGCATTATCATATTGGACAATACTAAAGTTTTTATATCTGGATCCAGAATCTTAAAAATGTCAATGTCAATGCAAGGGGCATGGTATGTCAGAGATCTGGCCACCCTATTGTTTTGGCCCTGGAGTCAAAATTATGCTCTGGGGAGTCAAAACATCAAAATTTTGACTATTGATTGTGTTCGAGCTGTATGGCACAGTTTCTTTCAGATTTATTTTATATTTAGTGCATGAATTGGTGGGTATGAGCTAAGTCTCACCACCCTATCTTTTTGGTAGGACTGGGGTCAAAATCAAGTGAGTAATAGCTGTTTTGATCCCAGGAGTCAAAATTATGCTCTGGGGAGTCAAAAACCTTACAATTTTTACTTGTAACTTAAAAACTATTGCATTTAGAGTTTTTGTTTAAATATGTTATTCAACTACTGTTGGGTCAGCTATAACTAAGGCTGCAATGAGTGGTAGCTACTTTGAGGCTCTCACTGATTAGTAAATCAGTTGTAAGTTGAAAACTATTGTGCTTATAACTCTCTTTTTATTAGTCCTAGAGGTTTGAAATGTGCAATACAACCAAAAGGAAACTAGACCTATCGCATCGGAGAACCGATGCAAATTGTATCCACCAGAAAGAAAACTCACCAAAGCCATTCTAACATCACTTAACCTAGAAGGAGAAGCCCAAGGTGAAATCTGACCATATCAAAAGATTCTTAGCCTATGATTTCCTATAGGTAGGTGTAACACTGCAAACCTCTAGGAATACAAACTAGAGATTGCGTCTCGACGCAGTGTATCCCCGGATGGGACATAGTTAAGGCGTGAATATGTCGGTCTTGAGCCTGTTTCCTGGAGCACCAGGTCAGGATTCTCCATAGTACCAGATTACTCCCAAAAGGTAATCACTAGTTGTTTCACTTATATCTGTCTTTAAAAATTACATTTCATGGATCCAAAAGATCCATATAGTGATCCGGATCACTTCCAAAATTCAATCATTTCATCCTTTTACCTTTTCAGACATATTCTGAAAATTTCATCAAAATCTGTCCATATATTTTTGAGTTATCTTGTACACAAACAGATCTGGCAGCCTGGATCCACATGATCCAGACAGTGATCCAAATTACTCCCAAAAACTAATCACTTGTTCTTTGTCCCATTTAAGACATTTCCTGAAAATTTCATAAAACCCACCCATGACTTTTTGAGCTATTTGTCTTTAAAATTATATTTCATGGATCCAGAAGATCCAGATAGTGGTCCAGATCACTCGCAAAATTGAATCATTTCTTCCTTTTACCACTTCTTCCTTTTACCATTTCTAACATATCCTAAAAATATCATCAAAATTCATCCTAAAATTCTGTTGCAGCCTGGATCCAGATGATCCAGATCACTCCAAAAATGTAATCACTTGTTCCTTGTACCATTTAGGTCATTTGATGGAAATGTCATCACAATCTCTCCATAACTTTTTGACGTATCTGTCTTTAAAAATTACATTTCATGGTTCCAGAAGATCAATATAGTGATCTGGATCACTTCCAAAATTCAATCATTTCATCCTTTTACCTTTTCAGACATATCCCGAAAATTTCATCCAAATCCGTCCATAAGTTTTTTAGCTACATTGTACACAAACACATCTGGTAGCCTGGATCCAGATGATCCAGACAGTGATCCAGATCACTCCCAAAATCTAATCACTTGTTCCTGGCACCATTTAGGTCATTTGCTGAAAATGTCATCACAATCCATCCATAACTTTTTGAGGTATCTGTCTTTAAAAATTACATTTTATGGATACAGAAGATCCATATAGTGATCCGGATCACTTCCAAAATTCAATCATTTCATTCTTTTACCTTTTCAGACATATCCTGAAAATTTCTACAAAATCCGTCCATAAGTTTTTGATTTATCTTGTACATAAACACATGTGGCAGCCTGGATCCACATGATCCAGATCACTCCCAAAATGTAATCACTTATTTCTGGTCTCATTTAGGTCATTTCCTGAAAATTTCATCAAAATCCACCCATGACTTTTTGAGCTATTTGTCTTTAAAAATTATATTTCATGGATCCAGAAGATCCAGATAGTGGTCCAGATCACTCGCAAAATTGAACCATTTCTTCCTTTTACCACTTCTTCCTTTTACCATTTCTAACATATCCTAAAAATATCATCAAAATTCATCCTAAAATTCTGTTGCAGCCTGGATCCAGATGATCCAGATCACTCCAAAAATGTAATCACTTGTTCCTTGTACCATTTAGGTCATTTGATGGAAATGTCATCACAATCCCTCCATAACTTTTTGAGGTATCTGTCTTTAAAAATTACATTTCATGGATCCAGAAGATCCATATAGTGATCTGGATCACATCCAAGATTCAGCCATTTCATTATTTTACCATTTCAGACATATCCTGAAAATTTCATCAAAATCCATCCATAAGTTTTTGAGCCACATTGTACACAAATACATCTGGCAGACTGGATCCAGATGATCCAGACAGTGATCGAAATCACTCCCAAAATCTTATCACTTGTTCCTCGCACCATTTAGGCCATTTGCTGAAAATGTCATCACAATCCACCCATAACTTTTTGAGGTATCTGTCTTTAAAAATTACATTTCATGGATCCAGAAGATCAATATAGTGATCTGGATCACTTCCAAAATTCAACCATTTCATCCTTTTACCTTTTCAGACATATCCTGAAAATTTCATCAAAATCCATCCATAACTTTTTGAGCTATACTGTACACAAACACATCTTCCAACCTGGATCCGGATGATCCAGACAGTGATCCAGATCACTCCCAAAATCTAATCACTTGTTCCTCGTCTCATTAAGGACATTTCCTGAAAATTTCATCAAAAGTTTTTGAGTTATCTGTCTTTAAAAATTAAATTTCATGGATCCAGAAGATCCAGACAGTGATCTGGATCACTCCCAAAATTTTGTCATATCTTCCTTTTACCATTTTGGACATATCCTGAAAATTTCATCAAAATCCATTTGTCAGTTTTTGAGTTATCTTGTTCACAAACAAACAAACAAATAGAGGGCCAAAAATGACCCCCGGTCAGGTACTTTGGCGGTCAGTGGATGACCTTAAATGAATATCTGTAACCAGTAAGCCTGCATGCGGGTACTCCATCATGTACTCAACCTCCAAAGCCATTTTCAATAGTTTCCATGCAATGTAGTCAGCATTAAGTGTGAAAATATCTCCAAATATGCCAAAAATGACCCTCGGTCAGGTACTTTGGCGGTCAGTGGATGACCTTAAATGAAGAGCTTCAAGGTCAAATTTCTGCATGCTTACAGAGGACATATATATGTATTATATATACCAGCCATAGGATGATCTGACTTTCTGTATATGAGTTAAGTATGAAAATATCTCCAAAAAGGCCAAAAATGACTCTCGGTCAGGTACTTTGGTGGTCAGTGGATGACCTTCAATGAAGAGCTTCAAGGTCAAATTTCTGCATGCTTACAGAGGACATATATATGTATTATATATACCAGCCATAGGATGATGTGACTTTCTGTATGTGAGAACTGGGCCAAAAAGTGAAAAAATGGCCAAAATCTGACCTTTAATTGGCCACCAGTGACCTTAAGATTGAAGGTCAAGGTCACAAAACAATAGCGTTCGTGGCATTGCCCATATATACCCACATACCAAATCTGAAAGTTCTCGCGTCCAAAAGGAAATCTCTGCGGCGGCGGCGGCGTGACCGTACTGAATCCGGGGATACAATAAGCGAGATATAAACACTGTTTATTTTGGCTATCCTCATTTGACCTTGAAGGAGGGGTCCAAGGTCAAATCTGACCAACCAAAAGATTCCCAGCCCATGATTTCCTATATGTTGGTTTACCATCATAAACCTCTAGGACCAATAATAAGCGAGATTTAAGCACTTTTAAGTTTGGCTATCCTCATTTGACCTTGAAAGAGGGGTCCCAGGTCAAATCCGACCAGACCAAAAGATTCCCAGCCCATGATTTCCTATAGGTTGGTTTACCATCCTAAACCTCTAGGACCAATAATAAGCAAGTCATATGCACTTTTAAGTTTGGCTATGCTTGTTAGACCTTGAAGGAGGGGTCTAAGGTCAAATGCGACCACACCAAACGATTCCCAGCCAATGATATCTTATAGGTTGGTTTACCATCCCAAACCTCTAGGATCAATAATAAGCGAGTTATAAACACTTTTAGGTTTGGCTATCCTCATTTGACCTTGAAGGAGGGGTCCAAGGTCAAATATGACCACACCAAAAGATTCCCAAACCCATGATTTCCTATAGGTTGGTTTACCATCCTAAACCTCTACGACCAATAATATGCGAGTTATAAGCGCTTTTAAGTTTACCTATGCTCGTTTGACCTTGAAGGAGAGGTCCAAGATCAAATCCGACTGCACCAAAAGATTCCCAGTCCATGATTTCCTATAGGTTGGTTTACTATCCTAAACCACTAGGACCAATAATAAGCAAGTTATAAGCACTTTTAAATTTGGCTTTGCTCATTTGACCTTGAAGGAGGTGTCCAAGGTCAAATCCGACCACACCAAAAGATTCCCAAGCACATGATTTCCTATAGGTTGGTTTACGATCCCAGACCTCTAGGACCAATAATAAGCTAATTATAAGCACTTTTAAGTTTGACTATCCTCATTTGACCTTGAAAGAGGGGTCCAAGGTCAAATATAACCACACCAAAAGATTCCCAGCCCATGATTTCCTTTAGGTTGGTTTACCATCCCAAGCCTCTAGGACCAATAATAAGGGAGATATAAGCACTTTTCATAACTGACAAAGAAACGCCCTTGGCGGCCATCTTGTTTTTCAAAATGAGGTCAAAAATATTCCCAGTCAAGAATTTATAATGAGGAACATATCCTGCGAATTTGAGATCTCTACCTATAATACCTTTTGATCTAAAGGGACAAAAAAATCCTTGTTTAAAGTCGAATAAACATCAGTGGCAGCCATCTTGTGAAAGTAGCTATTACTCAGCTATGCCATGAGCTACAGGTCTGAAATTTTACTATAACTGACCCAAATGTAGCTGAATAACATATCTACAAAAAATTCTCTAAATGCAATAGTTTTCAAGTTACAAGTGATTTTACTTATGATGGAAGTTACTAAAAAGTCAAAAAGTAGCTATTACTCACTTAGCTATTGAGATAGACACCCAAGTTACTCACGATGTTGTAGCTATGGAAAAAGTAGCTGAATAACATATTTTAATAAAATGTTTTAAATGCAATACTTTTCAAGTTATAGTTGATTTAGTGCATGATTTCATGAATTTTATTGCATTAAAAATTATTTTAAAAATTAATAAAAAAAAATTAAGACAGATCAAGGTCTAATACTCACACAAGATCCTCTACTAGTGGCCTATTACATATATACAAGATATGAGAAAAATCCCTGCAATAGTGTATGAGATAATTGTGATCAAGTGTTGAAATTTTCACACTTTAGGTGGGGGTACCTCACTTGTAATGGCTCTGGCGAACAGAGGAACAGACAGATCTGCATTAATTGAAATGATTTATCATCCTCAATAGTTAAGGTATCTTTTAAAACAAGAGGGTCACAGATGCCCCAAAAGGTGGGTTGCGCAGGCAGAAATAAGGTTAGCAACTGCTGTAATTACATTTAGAAAAGAAGGAAAGAAATGTTAATTTACCCAGTTATGGTGAATGTGTAAGACGTGCTAAGAAACGTAAAACTTGTAATCTAGGTTACATAATTGTATCTATGCCATGAACGGACAAACAAAAGGACAGAATTACACCAACTTAGCAACTTAGCTATGATGGTGATGCACCTCCCTGTCAAGTTTGAATTCGACTGGCCAATGCATTTTCCAGTTAGAGTCCAGAAACGATAATGTGGACAGACGGATGGACAGAAAAATGGACAAAAAAACAGACAAACGGACAGGAAAACAGACAAACAGACAGATGGAATTACACCACTCTCGAAAGCAACCTAGCTATGATGGTGATCTATATTCCCGTCAAGTATGAATTCGATTGGACAAACTGTTTTCAAGTTGGGAGTCCAAAAAAACGAACAAAAAACGAACAAACAGACAGAAAAACAGACAAACAAACGGACAGAGTTACACCAGTTTCGAAAGGAACCTAGCTATGATGGTGATGTATGTCCCTGTGAAGTTTGAATTTAATTGGACTAACCGTTCTCGAGTTAGAGTCCGGAAACAAAAATGTGGACGGACAGATGGATGGACAGACAAACAGACGAAAAATGGACAAACGAACAGACGGAATTTCACCAATTTCGAAAGGAACCTAGCTATGATGTTGATCTATGTCCTTGTGAAGTTTGAATTTGATTGGAGTAACCATTTTTGATTTAGAGTCCAGAAACGAAAATGTGGACGGACAGATGGATGGACAGAAAAAGGGACCAAAAACGAACGAACGGACAGAAAAACGGACAAATGAACAGACGGAATTTCACCAATTTCGAAAGGAACCTAGCTATGATGGTCAAACCGTTTTTGAGTTAGAGTCCGGAAATGAAAATGTGGACAAACAGCCGGATGGACAGATGGATGGACAGAAAAAGGGACCAACAACGAACAAGCGGACAGAAAAACGGACAAATGAACAGACAGAATTTCACCAATTTCGAAAGGAACCTAGCTATGATGGTGATCTATATCCCTGTGAAGTTTGAATTTGATTGGTCAAACCGTTTTCAAGTTAGAGTCCGGAAACGAAAATGTGGACAAACAGATGGATGGACAGACAAACAGACGAAAAACGGACAAACGAACAGACAGAATTTCACCAATTTCGAAAGGAACTCAGCTATGATGGTGATCTATCTCCCTGTCAAGTTTGAATTCGATTGGTCAAACCGTTTTCGAGTTAGAGTCCGGAAACGAAAATGTGGACAAACAGCCGGATGGACAGATGGATGGACAGAAAAAGGGACCAAAAACGAACAAGCGGACAGAAAAACGGACAAACAGACAAAATTTCACCAATTTCGAAAGGAACCTAGCTATGATGGTGATCTATATCCCTGTGAAGTTTGAATTCGATTGGTCAAACCGTTTTCAAGTTAGAGTCCGGAAACGAAAATGTGGACAAACAGATGGATGGACAGACAAACAGACGAAAAACGGACAAACGAACAGACGGAATTTCACCAATTTCGAAAGGAACCCAGCTATGATGGTTATCTATCTCCCTGTCAAGTTTGAATTCAATTGGTCAAACCGTTTTCGAGTTAGAGTCCGGAAACGAAAATGTGGACAAACAGCCGGATGGACAGACAAACAGACGAAAAACGGACAAACAAACAGACGGAATTTCACCAATATCGAAAAGAACCTAGCTATGATGTTGATCTATGTCCCTGCCAAGTTTGAATTCGATCGGACAAACCGTTTTTGAGTTAGAGTCCGGAAACGAAAAATGTGGACGGACAGACGGACACATCAATCTAATAGGCGGGTTGGTTACACGCAACCCGCCTAAAAACATCATGTCTCTGGGTATTGTAGTTTTGGAGAAGAAGTTTGTCAGTGTACTCGTACACAGACGCGGATGCCGCAGAGTGATGCCATAATGTCAGCTGACTAATAAGATTTGTAGTTTCTGTGAAAAGGACGCGTCCTTTTCAGAAAAGTGAAGATTTGCAGTTTCTGTGAAAAGGACGCGTCCTTTTCAGAAAGTGAGGATTTGCAGTTTCTGTGAAAAGGACGCGTCCTTTTCAGAAAAGTGAGGATTTGCAGTTTCTGTGAAAAGGACGCGTCCTTTTCAGAAAAGTGAAGATTTGCAGTTTCTGTGAAAAGGACGCGTCCCTTTCAGAAAAGTGAAGATTTGCAGTTTCTGTGAAAAGGACGCGTCCCTTTCAGAAAAGTGAAGATTTGCAGGTTCTGTGAAAAGGACGGGTCCTTTTTACAAAAGTGAAGATTTGCAGTTTCTGTGAAAAGGACCCGTCCTTTTTACAAAAGTGAAGATTTGCAGTTTCTGTGAAAAGGACGCGTTCCTTTTCAGAAAAGTGAGGACTTGCAGTTTCTGTGAAAAGGACGCGTCCTTTTTAGAAAAGTGAAGATTTGCAGTTTCTGTGAAAAGGACGCGTCCTTTTCAGAAAAGTGAAGATTTACAGTTTCTGTAAAAAGGACACGCCCTTTTCAGAAAAGTGAGGATTTGCAGTTTGTGTGAAAAGGACGCATCCTTTTTAGAAAAGTGAAGATTTGCAGTTTCTGTGAAAAGGACGCGTCCTTTTCAGAAAAGTGAGGATTTGCAGTTTCTGTGAAAAGGACGCATCCTTTTCAGAAAAGTGAGGATTTGCAGTTTCTGTGAAAAGGACGCGTCCTTTTCAGAAAAGTGAAGATTTACAGTTTCTGTAAAAAGGACACGCCCTTTTCAGAAAAGTGAGGATTTGCAGTTTGTGTGAAAAGGACGCATCCTTTTTAGAAAAGTGAAGATTTGCAGTTTCTGTGAAAAGGACGCGTTCCTTTTCAGAAAAGTGAGGACTTGCAGTTTGTGTGAAAAGGACGCATCCTTTTTAGAAAAGTGAAGATTTGCAGTTTCTGTGAAAAGGACGCGTCCTTTTTAGAAAAGTGAAGATTTGCAGTTTCTGTGAAAAGGACGCGTCCTTTTCAGAAAAGTGAAGATTTACAGTTTCTGTAAAAAGGACACGCCCTTTTCAGAAAAGTGAGGATTTGCAGTTTGTGTGAAAAGGACGCATCCTTTTTAGAAAAGTGAAGATTTGCAGTTTCTGTGAAAAGGACGCGTCCTTTTCAGAAAAGTGAGGATTTGCAGTTTCTGTGAAAAGGACGCGTCCTTTTTACAAAAGTGAAGATTTGCAGTTTCTGTGAAAAGGACGCGTCCTTTTCAGAAAAGTGAAGATTTGCAGTTTCTGTGAAAAGGACGCGTCCTTTTTACAAAAGTGAAGATTTGCAGTTTCTGTGAAAAGGACGCGTCCTTTTTAGAAAAGTGAAGATTTGCAGTTTCTGTGAAAAGGACATGTCCTTTTCAGAAAAGTGAAGATTTGCAGTTTCTGTGAAAAGGACGCGTCCTTTTCAAAAAAGTGAAGATTTGCAGTTTCTGTGAAAAGGACGCGTCCTTTTCAAAAAAGTGAGGATTTGCAGTTTCTGTGAAAAGGACGCGTCCTTTTTACAAAAGTGAAGATTTGCAGTTTCTGTGAAAAGGATGCGTCCTTTTTAGAAAAGTGAAGATTTGCAGTTTCTGTGAAAAGGACGCGTCCTTTTCAAAAAAGTGAAGATTTGCAGTTTCTGTGAAAAGGACGCGTCCTTTTCAAAAAAGTGAGGATTTGCAGTTTCTGTGAAAAGGACGCGTCCTTTTTACAAAAGTGAAGATTTGCAGTTTCTGTGAAAAGGACGCGTCCTTTTCAGAAAAGTGAAGATTTGCAGTTTCTGTGAAAAGGACACGTCCTTTTTAGAAAGCAAAAATTTGCAGTTTTAAAGAAGTGTCCTTTTCACAAAAGTAAATATTTGCAGATTCTGTGCATTCAGATGCACCAAACTAGGGTAAATGTAGCAAATATTTATAGCGTTTTGCAGCAAAAGTATCAAAATGCTGATTTTTTATGCCTAAAAGGGACACTCTGATTTTTCCCTTTTAAATCTGAGAGCAGTTGTAAGTACTTTATGTCCCATTCAAGAGTCAGGAGTATAGTGGGGCAAGCGCATGGCATTGTCACTTCTGAGAGGTCACAACCTCTGCTTTTGATGCCAAACTTGCCAACCAGGTCACTGAGCTGATACAGTCATGCAAATGCACAAATGATACTTTAAACTTATGCAGAGTGTGTACATGCACATTTTGGGTGCAATCACCCCCATCTGTGATTGCATGTCTCTTTGGGTTCGACCGCATGAATGGCCTCGTCCAATCCCCCTCTCCTCCAATCATATTGTCGTTTAGTAAACAAGCCAATCAGATCAAGGCATGATAGTAGTCTCCTCCTTTATAAAACCATCCCGCGTCTTTTCTGATCAGACGGTTTTTGGTTGTTGACCCACCAACAATTTTATCATTGGATCACATAGCCTTGTGGCTGTGGCGTCATGGCTTCAGTTACCACTGGAGGGAATTCAGTTCTAGCTTGTAAGAAATGTGGAGATTCCCACGAAAAACATGTTAACAATAAATACGACAGAGTCAAAAGGAGGAAAAGAGGGATACAAGTTGTGAGAATTAAACTAAAGACACCACCTAATAAGTCTCCTCGGGAACTCTCACAAGGGGACAAAAGTGCTGGATTTAGTTCTCAATACTATATCAACATTCACACATAAGCTTTCTGCCATGAAAGCGCAGATCTCGTGGCTGACCTCTCGTATCTATTCCACACCAGCCACATCATCATCACGCAAGACTAAGACTAAGTGCGTAGACACTTGTTAAACAGGAGATGATCGTTTTTAATTGTTTGAAAATACACAACCTATTGGCCAGATCTGATGAGGCTCCCACGTTTACTCAGACAATAATCCAGTACAAAAGACATTGGAATACCTGTTTGGTACAGTGAACAAGAGTTTACCTCGCCATACATCAGTGATTTCAAAGCTGTCCACCATCTCAACAGTGGCCAGGTATTCTTCTACCAAAGTAGTTAATACAGGGAATTGTTCAGGCCGTGGACAAGTTACCATGAGATTCTAACCTAAATCTACTGTTGCATACTGACCAATATGGCAATGTAGTCAAAGTGTAAGCTGTTGTTGGACAGAACTCGAATCAACAAGAAACTTCCTCTCAGGTGACAAACCCATGTTTTTTCAAGTGCGTCGAGAGCTTAAAAGCAAATCCGTTAATACAAAGACTAGTGGAGGAATGGTCTCTGTATTACAAGCCAGGATGAAATCAGAATTATCACAGGGCAGCAGTTCAAACCCAAAGAAAAGTGGTCGTTACAATATAGTCAACACTCCCTGCACGCCTGTACATTTGAGATGGCCAAACGAATTGTGTCCTGTCAGAGTCCCCAAAAGACGCACTGATTTGACGACTTTTCTCTTGACCAATTTGTGGTGGGGTTCTTAAAATGTTCTAGAGACACAGAATCCTGAAGTTGCACGTTATATGCTCATGTCATTGCTGGAGACAATGAAATGAAGCAAAAATTTGTCTTGGCCAATAGCCTGGAGGACATTTGCAGTACCCATGCACCATATAGAGGATTATAGAGTATTGCTTGGGGGATGCAAGAGTTTTGGCTGAAAACAGACTCACATATTTTCAAACTGCCATTTTAAACGGATCCATCACAATGTCTCCTAAACCCATTCAAGGAAGTTAGATGCCGACTCCAAAACATGTTGTTTACAAATGGTACAATGAGGACACCTGTCCTCATGTACAAGACCACACAGATTCAAGCAGCCCAAAAACCTTCAGGCATGTATGCATATACTGTTTTAAGACGTTGAAACGAAATAACAATCATACAAAATTAGAATGCTTGAACAAGGGGAAAGAGACAGAATAGGAATGTTTTATACGTGCTGCTGATTGCACTCATGACTTTAATTGTAGTTTTGTGAACTAGTGTGTTGGGTTACATTTAAGGGGGTCCTCCTCCATTGCAGGACGTGTTAAATATCATTGTTTACCACTGTTTCTTCTATTTTACATTCTTTTGGCCATTGTGGCAACAAAAGAGATAGGAATGTGTATGACTTTGTTGGTATACCATTAATTAGTTAAACTTAAGTACATCTGTTACACTGTGATGCTCATGATGGATGATGTTCAAGCTTATCTCGAGGCAGCCGACACAATCTTGCATTCAGGTGTCCTAATCACAAAGGGGTCACATTTCTCTATGCTCGTCTTTTGATTTGGACTTCCTGAAAGATAGCATACAGGAATACCATGACAAGACATTGCTAGATTATATCATGTTCGGTTTTCCTTTGGGCTTGGTTTGACAAGAATATTATCAAATCAAAGAGTAGAGATTACCATTCCTGTGCCTTAATTTGGACTCTATTTTACCACAACTTGAGAAACTGGGACAAGATGCCCGCTAATTGAAGGTGGACATATCCCTTGTTTTCTTCATTGTATGTGTGAATCCTGCTGACACAATTCACTTGGGAATTTACTGGAATGGCCAGTATTTTGTTGATAAGAATCTTGCTTTTGGGTCTGTCCTTGGGTCACAACTATATTGATGACTTTTATTCGTGCTACCATAAAGAAGAAGCGAATATGATATGTTGCAAAAAATTTTACAGAGCTTAGGTCTCCTTGTTACTGAGAAAAAGATTGCTAACTATTAGTAACAAGAAGTGGAGGAAATCTCACGGGAATGTGTGGCTATGTCCTTGGGAGACAGATTCACAAAACGTGAACTACAGTCGTTATTGGGGAAGTTACTGTATATTTCTCGGTGTCTGGCTCACATCGGCTTCTTAACTGGATGTTGCAAACTCTCAGGGAAGACAGAAATAATGAGATTCACCCAGACGAAGGTTTCTATCACGATGTGTTATGGTTTCTGAGATTTCTCTAAACTTTCAATGGGGTAGTATCGTTCAGACGGGATCCTGTTCAATATCACATTTACGTGGATGCTACTTTGACAGTTGTTGGAGGTTTGTGGGGGCCATCGTGTATATAAGCAGCACCAATACCAGAAACCCTGCAAGGATATTATTCTATTAGCCACTATGGGATGTGCAATATAATGGTGGCTGTTAAGACTTGGGCCCGAATATGGTGGCATTAATAAGATCAGAGTACGATCAAAATGTCTGTCAAATGAGCAAAATGAGAGACTGGGTTAGTCCATATACCAGAAAACAAATATGAGAAACAGTTTAAAACCTTCTTGGACTTTGATTATGTTTTGGGCTGTGTCTGTTTCATCACACTTCTGTAGTTATGTTGTGTTTAGAGTTTTTAACTACAAGTTAACTCTCATATTGTGCTATTCTGAACTATATGTCCGCATTCAAATACATTTTTGCCAAATACAGATGGCAGAATCAGGTATTAGAAACCCCCACAGTGAGGAGGATGCTTAATATCAAGTTTTCAATACATCAGGTTCCTGCCCCTAAAGCTGTCCTCTCATTGGCACAAATACAAGAGATCTCAAGGTATTGTGAGTTCTTTCTTGATGCTAAGGTTTACCTGACAGCTTTCTTGCTGACGTTTTATACATTTTTGCATATATCGGATATACCCCCCTCCCCTTTTCAAAAGCTTTTGACCCAACTAGGCATTTGTTAAAACAGGATGTGCAATTCTTGCATCCAGGTATCCATCTACATCTTAAATGCACAAAAAATTTTAAAAAAGCACCGGAGAAACAGAACATGGTTAAGTTGCCACACGTAAAAGACCCTTTCATGTGTCCTGTCCATACACTTTCTTCAATTATTCAGGATTCCCCCCTTCTCTCATGTTTCCTTTGTTGTTGCTGCTGAATGATGACCTTTTGACTCTTTTGAGAAAGCGATTGACTTCCATTTTAAACCTCATGCAGCTACCTTTACTAGGTTTGGGTTTCCACATGTTTTGCTATTCTGCAGCGACTAAAAAAGACAATGTATTGGAACAGAGTATTAATAGTTAAACATTTAAGTTAAACATAAACATACCACATGTGGGAGTAGGATATCTTTCAATACTGATTTTCCAGATTTTAGATAAATTCATATAACAAACCAAATCTTTCTGCAAAAACCTGTTTTGCCTTTTTGCTTAAATACTTTTTTGTCAACAGCTAGCTTCATTATTAAGGCATGCAAGAATTTCAAGAAAAATTGTTTCTTAGTTGTGAATATGAAATATTTAGCTGTCAGAATCACATAATTGAGTAAATAGTAATACTTTGGATCGACATTTACTATGCCAAACAGGACATCCAATATTGCGAGATGCAGAGTGACAGGAATGATTGTATACATTTTCCTACTTGTTTCCAGAAGTACCTTGTATTTGTACAGTAATAGAAATGGTTTTCTAAATTGTCTATTTTTTCACAAATATAACATTGTGGGTGAGTCATTTATTTTCCATACAAACAATTTATAAATACAAGCAAATACTCTATGCCAAATCTTATATTGAAGACAAATTAGGTAAGTATCTAAGACTATTTTGGAAGGTAATGTATATATATTTTTCCAATTGATAGTTTCCCAGTATGGCTAATACTCAGTCCATTTATCTTGATCAATTGAATTTAATATGTTGTAGTAATGTAATGCTTGTATACTTGGCAGTTTTTAATTTTACTTATATCTACAAGACATTGCATAGGAATATTTGCACCTTGTGAATTGTAGTTTTTTCTTTTGATTTTGGATACTTTATCCAATATATCTGTAACAGCACTAACAATTTGATTATATTTCATGTCAGATATTTTAGTTTTATATTCTTTTTGCAAACATATTTTTGTCTTAAAAGTTTTCAAGTCTTTAATTAAAATATCTGATACCAAGGAAAATCCAGAAGAACAACAATCTTTATATTCTACCATTATGGGCTTCTTGTCAACCATGATTAAAAGATTATCAAATAACTTCTCCCTTAAGAGATCATGCACCGATGTTATGTTAGGAATAAGAAAGTTAAACCATATAGATAATAAATTATAATAAAATTTTGATTTAATGTGATGCTCTACATTCTCAAAACTTTGTTGTTTAAATATATTTATCTTTTTTATTCCCATTAATTCTTGGCAAGTACTTTCCTTTTTGCAGGGATGCTATTACCAAATCTTTTGAACCACATAATTTTTGCACATAAAACAACATGTGTGACAGGCACCATTTTTAAGCCACCATATTCTGGCCATTGTATTAAAGTATTTTTAGACACAAGTGGTTTTCTATTATTCCAGTAAAAAAGTTTAGGAACAAGTTATCCAGCTCTGATATTAATTTGTCACTAAATGATATGACTGATGCTAATTGCAGAATATGAGGTATAATTAAGGACTTTATAACTGTGATTTTACCTTTTTATGTAAGACATCTGGGCTGCCATAGCTTTAAAATATTTTGGATAATTTTTAGTTTTTCTGTTATGTTTAATGCTCGTGTTTCAGTAGAATTTGTAGCAAACCATATACCTAAAGTCTTGAATGGATTTTAAGTCCAAACTATGCCACTGCTAGTATCTGGATCATTTTGGTATCGTTTTCAATAATGAAAGCCAGTGTCTTATTTTTGTTTAATTGCAATCCTGTGTATCTATAAAATTCTTCAAATATACAAATGACATATTTAACTGAAATAGTGTCTTTTAAAAATAGTGTCTTATTCCTCTCCCAAGTTTGAAGTATGAGGATAAATAACCATTGTTAGTGACACAACTTTCTGTTTGGTTATACAAGATTGAAATCCACCTTTGAAAATTGTTTCCAAAACCATATTTATGTAATAATTTTTAAAAGACTCACTTAATCGTGTCAAATACTTTTTCAAAGTCTGCTAGCAAAATAATACAAGAAACACTTTTACACTTACGGTAGTCAATAACATCAGCTATTAGGTTGACATTTTTTCCACAATACCTGGTTTGCATATAACCTATTTGATCTGGATTTATTATGTCCATTAACCCAGTTTTTAATCTATTACTAAGTACTTTGGCTATTATTTTATAGTCCGTATTCAGTATTGAGAGTGGGCACCAAGATTTCAAATTTTTCAATTCTTTATCCTTTTTTGGGAAAAAGGTTGATTACTCCTTTGCACTGGCTGTTAGAGAGTTCACCCTTGTCAAATGCTTGGATGAAGCTATCATATACATATTCTCCTATTTCATTCAAAAATTTTTATAAAATTCGACAAGTATTCCATCTATACTAGGCAATTTTTTGTTTGCTAAAGCATCAAGTGCTTTGCATACTTCATCAAAGTTGATAGTTTTGTCATAAATTTGTTGGCTTTCTTCAGAAATTTTGGGTATATTTATGTTATTTAGGTATGTATCCAAATAAAACATCTGTGTTAAAGTTAACATTAGATTCAGAGTAAAGCCTTTAGAAATCCTCTGTAACAGAGGATCAAGTTATTACCAATTCTTCTAGTAAATCATGTTCCACTTGACACTTGACCTACTTTCCTTGTTCTGGATTATCTGGATATTCTGATTACCCCCATCACCACAATAATCAATGCTTCTCTTGAGCAAGGTAAGTGTCCAAACTTTTTCAAGCAGGCCCGTGTTACCCCTATCCTCAAAAAACCATCCCTAGACAAAGAAGTTTTTTAAAAAACTACAGGCCTGTCTCAAATTTAAACTATATCTCAAAGATTCTTGAAAGGGTAGTAGCCGTCCAGCTACAAACTCATCTTGATGAAGCCGGTCTTATAACTGCCTTCCAATCGGCTTATAGAAAACACCATGCTACTGAAAGTGCCCTCCTTAATATACAAAACAATATTCTTCTTAACATGGCCAAGGGTTCTGTCACTGCCCTTACCCTTCTGGATCTATCCACCGCTTTCGATACCATTGACCACACCATTCTCCTGGACAGACTCAATGTTTATTATGGACTCAGTGGGCTAGCACTTGGCTGGTTCAAATCATACCTGTCAGGAAGGACACACTCGGTCAAGGTAGGTAGTACTCTCTCGCATCCTGCTGCGCTCCACTATGGAGTACCCCAGGGCTCTGTCCTTGGACCAGTCCTGTTCTCTCTCTACACTAACCCAATCGGCTCAATCATTCATTCCCACAGTTGCATAAACTACCACTTTTACGCCGATGATACCCAGTTATACATAACACTTTCACCAGAAAATTTCTCTCACTCTATCCAAAAACTAAAGAACTGCCTAAACGACATTCAAAATTTTATGTTCGCACCCGTTCCTCTAAATTCTCTCACATTACCCCTCAAATAAAAAAAATCCACTGGCTACCAGTTAGATACAGGGTACAATTTAAAATTGGTCTTAGTACATACAAAATTCTCACCCAGGGTCAACCAGTTTACCTAAGATTAATCCACCCCTACATCTCTTTTAGAAACACAAAGCGAAGTACCCCCAAACTCAAGTTCCTTCAAACCCCCACTTTTGATTATAGAGTTCACAAATCAATCAAACACTTTTCTAATTGCTTCAGTCACTATGCCCCTGCCCTTTGGAACTCTTTCCCTCTCCATGTAAGAAATAGTCCCCCTATTGCATCTTTTAGGAAGCACCTCAAAACTCACCTCTTCAGCTCTAGCTTCCCAACTTAGTCTTACTTCCCTCCCGGTCACACCCACAATCCTGGATTACTGACCTTGAATGCCCCTTGACTTCCATATGATAATGACTTTGTTTAATTAGCACACTGAGTTCCTCATTGTGGGGAAGATATTGTGCTTGCAAAGCAGTAGATTAGATCAGAAATATTCAATCTCATTGGCCTATTCTTAGGCATTCAAATCACGTGAGAGAGGTTCTCGCTTCTCAAATCTCATGGGTGCACAATAGAGACCGATTGCACAAAACAATCTGTTATACCAATACCTTGAAAAATGAGAAAAAATACTGTACTGACATTATACTCTTAAACACAGTATGTGAAGCTAATTGAGAGTATCATCTTTATGTCAAAAATATGTGGTCTGAAACTGCTGGGATTGTCACAAACTGAAAATAATACAGGCACCTCCTATTCTCAAACAACTCCACTGGCTCCCAGTTGAATTTTCAAAAACTGCCACTTTACTTTATAAGTTTCTTCAGTGGTCATAGCGGTTACTTTTGTTCTCTTTTGTCTAGTCATTTTGGAAGTTAAAGCACAACATACAACCATCCAGATTAAAGGTTTTTGGACATCAATCCAAGAAACATTTTGGCCATGGCTTTGCTTTTGATGCTCCCACGGTTGGGAAAGATTTACTTGATGAGATCCATTCTGCCCCAACTCTTGCCTGTTTCAGAAAAAGCAGTGGAATTATAAATTATTTTAAAATCCACTTTATTTAATCAAGGCACATATTAATAGTGCTTCTGCATCTTTTATATCAAGCTAAATTATAGAGACGATGAGGTTAGACATCAAAGGTCACACCCAGGCCACAAGTAAGAGTTAGGTATGTAAAGCATGTTGAAAGGTTTCAGAAGCAAACAAAGAGGCAGGATGAGAATCTGAAAGATAAGTCCACGCAGTATCCGACTTTCAGGTGCCATTTTAATTATTTGTAGTAAAGGGATACCTTTCTGAAAAGAGCAGGAAGCTTTTGCCCAATGCATGAAACGTAAGTAATTTATTAAGGCTTATCTTGGAAGAAGTCAGGTATCAAGAAAAGTGGTTGACTGTCCTTAGCTAGATATGACTGTATCATGTCCTGCAACGCTGCAACTGGACAAAGTAATGAATTACCTTGGAATATTGATTGTAGCTATGCTTTTTCTGTTTTGTAATGTCTTTTACCATTTAATAATCAAAACAGCAATTTGAGGGGAGAAAATAACATCCCGCTAGTCATGTGGCTTGTGGAATGTGGAAGTAAATTGAGAAGTCTTTAAAATGAAAATAAAAAACATGTGAGATACAAAATCCTGTAAATTTTTGTATGCTGAGAAAGGTGACATTGATTGACAATTGCTGTAAGTCAATATCTAATGTCTGTCTAATGACGGGTGCAAAGGGAACTTGCAATATGAGACTTTTCCTGTATGGTGGTATTCTTTTATCAATAAAATATAAGGTTCTAAGTCATAAAGCATATACCAAGCCCTCAATGCTGCTTGATAATTTGCAATTTGAGATGATAAACATCCATTTTTATACACATATTCCATGAAGGCTAGAAGAGTAACAGAGGTTACATGGGGCAGCAGCAGCTCAACTGCCACTAAGAAAGCCTGGAAGTCCTTCCACATCCTCTGGTAGTGTATCAAGGTAGCGGGTCTAAAACCCTGTTGGAGTCTGGAGGAGGTGTTAGTTGATGCCTGGGCTGTGACTCTGGTAGCTGTGAAATATATAATAAAATATGTAAAATGTTAAATCAATGTGGTGAAGAAATCAAGTTCAATAACTTTAGCATATTTTGATTAGTTTGATTCCAGTGAGACAGTAATCTGCTTCTTTTTTCTGTTTGCAATTTGCCAGGAATGTGAGTGACTTTGATGTCAATGTTGTGTAAGGCAGTTAAAAAGCAAAATATTTCAAGCAGATTTAGCCATACTTGCATCTCAAGTCCTACCAGTGGTCAATACTTCTACTACTGCCATGTTGTCACAATAAACATTAACTCGTTTGGACCAGTTTGCACAGATGAAAACCATGCTGTCATATTTTCTCAAGCAAAAACTACCTGGCATCTGGGGTTGAGGCTTTAGAAGAAAAAGACTTTCAAACATTCAGAATCGAGGCTGTAAAACTTTTAAGTGGGACCCATCAGCCCCAGCAATCTACACTTTCTAAGAACTCTAGTGCCACTTCCACATATATGCAACAGACTTTTCAGCAGCCACAGCAAGCAGCAACCGATGCCAGGGTATACGTCTTGCATATTCCCAAGCTCAGATGCCAGCAAGCTAGGCCTAAAAACCAAGTGACATTCATAGGACAACAGTAGCCCAAAGGACAGCAGCCTTTCTACCTCAAAACAGCTACATTTCACCATAAGCAATAACAAGCACTTCAACCCACTGTCAGAGTCAAAGAAAGTGCACGTAGTATCCCACAAATCTCTAGCAGTTTTGAGAATATACAGTCAGTCATGAGGTACCCACAGATGAATATACCTCAACACGAATTGACATGCATCAACATCTCACCTCACCTCCAACCACCACCGCGCAGCAAGATCATCCACAGCAGTCAGCCAAGCCCCAGCCCCCCAAGATTCATTCAAGCCAAAGCTGCAGCAGTAGTACACATACTGCACCTGCCTAGGTCTTTTCGAGGACAACTGATTTTTAGGGCAACTGCTGACCCAAATCTTCCAAAAACAAATACATGAATATATGAGGTCATTATGTACACAAAATATTCAATTGCAAAATGTATATGTACATTTAGAATGTATGGAAGTACCTTTCATAAATATCACTCCCTTGCAGCTATAAATAAGTATTTTATTTACATGTTAGTAGTTACTTTGATAAAATTATATGTCATTATAAAAACCAATAATATAAGACAGCTGTTACATGAGAGCAATATGAGTTACAGGCAACTATTGAATTAAGCATCACCATTAAGACTTCACCTAATGAGGGAAACACTTAATCAACCATAAAATTATTTTAATTCTATGCTGTCCTTGTTGGCAGTTCCGCATTCACACCACAGCTGGAATTCCCTGAACCGCATGAGGAACCAGCTAGAAATACATTACAGAGCTGTCATCCTGGGGCTGGTAAGAATGTGTGAAGAGAGGTGAGCATCAGGGAAGCCTGGGGATCCACTGGAGCTCCAGGCCTGAAGATCTGGGTCAATTTCCGACTGCATAATTGCTTGCACATTACATGCAGACTTTCATTTCATTTGCATATCATATAAAACTCACAACACTTTAAGATTAACACACTTTGCAGACACCTTGGCCACTACACAGCTACTCTGTTGACACTGCTAAAGCAGCTTGGAGGCTGTATGAATGCGACAGAGGTGATTGGTCCTGGTAATTTATCTTTACGAAATCCCAACTTGGTAGTGTGATTGGCCAGCCATCCTCATTTCATTGTATGTGATCTAAAACTATACTAAGAATAAGTAGGTTTAAGGGAGGGGAGTGGGTTTATAAAATATTTACAGTTTCTTAAAATGGCAACTTCCCACACGGAAAGTGAGGAAGGAGGAAAAATTGAAAGCCAGAGCGGGAAAAAACATTACAAAGGGCAAAGGTGAATGCACAGATTAAGGTAACTACAAATAATTCAAGTGCCATTGACTTAGGTAGCACCTGAGATGCAACCTTCCCAATGTTTTACGAAAATCCGATCGAACACAAAACACACACTCAAAAAAACGAGTGACTTGGGAGAAAACTTAGGAAAAGAAATTATAAAATTTTGGATTGAGAACTGGAAAACAGAAGAAAGCTTGCCAAAACAATTGGGCCAAAAATTAAATTTTGGCAAAAAAAGTCTAAAAAGATTATTAAAATCACTTTGACATTTAAGAATCTTTGACATTTTTGGGAATAATTATGACCTTTGGATCCGACCTGTCATTTTTGATAATTAAGAAAAATTTTACCTCAAAAATATCTTGCAAATTTGCCAGAAAAAAAAGAAGATTTTTCTTTGGCAGTTTATAAATTTTAGTTTTTAGATGGGACATTTTTATATAACTTGTGTTGAAGGAATTCAAAAGTATTATGTGACTTGTGATTTTGTTTGTTGGAAATAGTTTTGAAACTTGCTTGAAATGTATTTGAGTGTTTTGGGAAATTTGTTGGGAATTTATGCAACACCAGCTTAAATAAAATTCTTGGAATAATTGGGTAATCCTTGCAAGTACTGATAGATGCTAGCTTCTTCTGTCCCCAGGGTAGATTCTTGTTCCTGTTCTGCTGCAAAACCAATGCACAAAGATGATTGAAGTTTGATTTCCCTCAAAGGATTCCTGCATTTGCCATCGGTCACATTTGGCTCATTTGGAGGGCTGCTATATCATCTGATGCAGTGGGTGTCCTGTCCGTTCCACCCTGGTGTGTCCTCAGCATGTTGTGAAATACCACACATGTCAAAAATAAATCTAACAATCTTGACACTTTGCTCCATTTTGCCCAGAAAGACCCTGAATCTGCTTGCCAGCATTATGCATTCTCTACTACCCTCCTGCCTCTGGGAAATCATTCAGATTGCTATTCTCTCTTCCCGTGTGAGTTGTCTTCTGCTATAAATCTAAAATCTAAATCTACTGCTTTGCAGGCGCAATATCTTCCCCGAAGGGGAACTCAGTGCGCTAACTAATCATATATAATTTCCAAGTCATAGTGGGGGACGTGTCCAGGTCTGTATTCCGATGGTTGTGGGTGTGAACGTGGGGAAGAAATCTAGGTCGGAAAAGCAGATTTGAAAAGGTGGGTTTTGAGGTGCTTCCTGACGGATGTGACAGATGGACTGGTTCTTACATGGACAGGAAGTGAGTTCCAGAAAGCAGGTGCATGATGGCTGAAAGATTTGGTAAGACACTTATGAGACTTATGTATTTTAGAGTCAAAGGAAGGAACTTGAAGGAATTTGTATTTTGGACTGCTACGTCTGGTGTTCCTTGATGAGGTATATGGATGAAGTTTATCCTTGAGGTACACAGGTTGACCATAGTTAAGGACCTTATATGTGATCAACCTATTTTGAAAAGAACCCTGTATTTGACTGGTAGCCAATGTAGTTTTTCCAGATTTGGAGTTGCATGAGTGTACCTCGAGGATCTAGTGACTACTCCACAGAGGGAGTTCTGAACACCCTGCAGCCTCTTGAGCTCAGAAAGAGTAAGTGAGGCAAAGAGGAAATTACAGTAGTCAATTCGGCTACTGATGAGAGCATTTGCAAGGAGTATTGCTGTGTTAAGGTCAAGTAGATGGCGAATCCTATGTAAATCTCTTATATGGAACCGAGTAGACTTAATGACTTGGGAAATGTGATCTGTGAAGGTCAGGTTGGGGTCGAACACCACTCCTAGGTTTTTGACATTTGAGGCAGGTGCCACTTTATTCCCAAGAATATCAGTGGGAAAAAGCGAATGAAGTTGTTTACGACTGTATTTTGAACCAATCAGGATGAATTCTGTTTTGTCTGGGTTTAATTTGAGTTTATTTGCAGCCATGAAATTTTGTATATCATTTAGGCAGTCCGTTAGAGCTGTCATTGACTGACTGAAATTTGATGGTGAAAGAGTAATGTATAACTGAGTGTCGTCTGCATAAAAGTGGTGTTTGATACCCCTATGAGATCGAATAATTGAACTGAGTGGATTTGTGTACATGGAAAAAAGGAGTGGCCCCAGGACCGAGCCTTGAGGGACACCAAAATTCAAATCCATGGGATGTGACAGTACAGAGCCTACCTTGACTGATTGAGTCCTATCCGACAAGTAAGACTCGAACCAACTCAGAGCCAGTCCATTGATGCCATAGCATTCATGTAATCTGTGGAACAGGATCGAGTGGTCAATGGTGTTGAAGGCTGCAGAGAGATCAAGGAGGGTTAGGGCTGTTGTACTAATTTCAGACATATTGAGGAAAAGATCATCCTGTATATTTAGGAGGGCACTTTCCGTAGAATGGAACCTTCTATAGGCAGATTGGAAACCAGTCAAAAGACAGGACTCTTCTAGGTGAGACAGGAGTTGGGACGACACCACTCTCTCTAAGATCTTTGAAACAAAGTTTAAATTAGAGACAGGCCTATAGTTTTTAAGGACTTCTCTATCAAGGGTTGATTTTTTTAGGAGTGGAGTTACATGAGCCTGTTTGAAAAATTTAGGGCAGCTTCCTTCACGGAGTGATGCATTAATTACTGATGTGATAGGGGTGATGAGGATATCTAAAAATTCTATTACAAGAAATGTTGGCCAAGGATCAAGCGAGCAAGATTTGCTAGGGGAGTTTTTAATGATCTTAGCTACCTGATCTTCTGAAACAGAGGAAAAAGCTGAGAAAACAGGAGGTGTGAGATCAGATTCAGTGTATTTAGGAGGATTAGAGTTGGTGAAGGATTGACGAATGTTTGTGATTTTTTCTGTGAAAAATTCAACAAATTTGTCAGCTAAAAATTGAGGAGAATGTACTGAGGGAAGTACGTTTGCAGCAGATCTGTGGAGTACATCGTTTAAAGTTTGCCAAAGTTTCTGAGGATTGTCTTGGTTGTCATGAATTCTGGATTTGAGGAAGTCAGATTTCGCTTTCATGCAGATTTTATTATACATATGAACCTTTTTCATATATTGTGATCTGTTGAAACTGGATTTATTTTTGCGCCAAAGGCGTTCAAAGAGACGTTTTGTTTCTTTTGCCGCAATAACACTGTCATTTACCCACCGAGGGATATATTTGGACCTGACGTGTTTAGTGATGGAAGGAGCATGTTTGTCAATGAGAGTTGTTAGAGTGGAGTGGTACTGTGAGTACAAGGCATCAGAATTATTTTTCGGATCAACAATAAGTTCAGATGAGAGAAGATCCTTTCTCATGGCTTCCATATTGATTTTATGGTATTTTCTGAAAGTGAGGGTGTCTCCAGAGATTCGTCTTTGGGGGGTGATATTGACCTTGAAAGTTATGGAGAAGTGATCGGAGAAGGCCTCGGTGGCATGGACGTGTGAAATGTTGTCGTTTCTAGATTTGATGAGAACTAAGTCAATGGTGTGTCCGAGGATATGGGTAGGAAAATTTACCTTTTGAAGGAGGTCAAAGGACCCTAAAAGAGCACGAAATTTTTTTGAGTCGTTGGAATTTGTGTCCATGTGAATGTTAAAGTCACCGATGATTACCAAATTGTCTGTAGTAGGGTAAATATTTTCGAGAAGTGCATTAAACTGTTCATAGAAGGTTGCAGGGCTGGTTGATGGGGGTTTGTATATATTGAGAAAAAGGCAGGATTCATTTTGTAAGGAGATTTTAATAAGGAGGTTTTCAAAAGAGGAATAAGTATCTGTAGGTATGCGGCTGGTTTGCAGGTCATTTTTCACCAGAAAAGCTGCTCCGCCACCCCGTCGTGACTCCCTTGGTCGGTGAAAAAGGGTATGACCCAGTGGGGAGATATCACTGAGATACGCCTGTGAAGCGTCTGGTCGAATCCAGGTTTCTGACATGGCAAACACATCTGTATTATTGTCCAAGATAAACTTTTGTATGGATGAGAGGGATCTAACATTGGCAAAAGAGAAATTTATGCAATCAGAAGGACCAGGGTTTGGATTAATATCACCAGCTAGTAGTAGAAGTGTAAGGAGGCTGAGAAGTGGAAGTTTCGATGGAATATGGACGTTCTTTTTGAACAAAAAATATGTAGGCAAGAGGCGGTTGGTGTACGCGGAGGTTGAAAGAAACTGACAACTGGGGGACAGACAATCTGAGTACTGCCATAGTGGCGAAAAACAGATATGGCAGGCAAGAAAAACAACAGAAATTGTAAGAATAACATCATATGTGGGAAGGAGTAATTTATAAGTTGTTTTAAATAGGAAGATAGAATGGGGAAGTGTTTAAAGTTTAAAGGAAATGTGTAAGAAGGTAGTATATTATTGGGCCAATAACGGGGAATGCGGGCGAAATTAGGGGATTGTAGTGATATTTAAGTAATATGTCTGGATAGAAAAGATTTGGTTGAAAATTTAAAGTATATGACGAAAAATCAACTATTTTAGGGAATGATAATAGTTTGGAGAGGCAAATTGTTGCATTTATGGTGAGGTTTACAACGAGAAACAGATTAATTTCAAAAACGCTACTTCCCTCGACGGACACACGCCACAAACATGAGGGTTTTACAAGCCATGTATCAAGGAAAAGGTATCATCAATCAATCAGTCAGTTGTCCAAGTGCCTGATCTCCATATCTATGAATTCTACGGCACAACATCCAATTTGTTGCAATCCGGTGTTCAGTAGTTAGAAACTAAGGTGGAAACAATCATCACCCCTCAGGAAATAGGCCAAATCTGGTCCTCCCTCTTCCAGGGGTTAGATGGCGGAAGCTCCAAGGTGCCGTCCTCGATCTTCTTCCTCTTCCTCATCTATCTGATGAAGATCCACTTGACCCAACATATTTCTTTGGCTTCTGCATGGCGATATGTTTCCCATCTAGTGCCCAAGAGTGTGGGAGAGACATTCCATCTTTTTCTGAACTGCTCCTCCACCTTTTTCCAGTCTTCAGGATTGATAGGGCAGCTCAAATATTCTTCAAATGCATCAAGCTTCAAATGCATCAATGATGGCCCGACAGACTTTGAGGATGAATTTACATACGGTTTTTCAGCCAACCAGCCAGTGATACTGGAAGGACATGTGGGTTTCTCCTGTTGCCAGATGTCTCAGCATTATTAAAAGTTTTAATCTTGCTTGTAAGGGCTTTCTAAAACTGGTGACTTCCTTCTTGATGTGGTGGTATATGAATTCCTCAATGAGGTAATAAAAATACAGGTGGCATCCTGACCAAAGGCTGGCAATCTTGGGTATCAGTCTGCATTAATTCGGCCAGGAGGGTTCTATAGCATCCTATTTCTTCTCTTTAAAGTATCGATTGCATACCCAGGTGTTTGGTGGCTCTCCTGGGTGATGGTTGTGGTGAAAGTTCTGGTTGTAAGGCAGGTGTTGTTTCTGGGTTCAGATTCTTCCTTTTCGGTCTGCAAATCATAATGAAAATGAAAATATCAAACCCAATAAAAAATCAAAAGTACCCTAAGCTTCTGCGGAAAGTCTGTCTGATGCGTAACTTGCATCTTTGCAGTGATAAATGATTATTTACAGCAGCCAGAAGGGGTTTATAGTGTTGGTTTGATCTGACTCGCAGAAATTAATCAGTCCAGATGGGTTTGGTGGGGATACTGGTCCAGTCCTGTCGGTTTGTCACTACAGCTAGTCTCAGCCTGATACGGCTTGTCCGTTTTCCATCTAGTCATGGAAAAAAGCATCCTGACCCAAAGTCATGTTCGTTCGAAAGATCCAGACAAACTGGAATGGGCTACATCCTGTCGGGGAGATGAAACTGGCCCAAAAATTGTCCCATACTTTTTTCTGGATTTGGGTCCCCACTCCCAGACTTTTCAAACTAACTCTAGAGTCATAGAGCCGGTTTTAGAGTCGGCTCCAGTGGAACATAAAGCCTGGAACTAATTTTCAATAGTCAGTGAAAAATGCAAGAGTAGTTAATGTTTGTTTTTTTTTTGAAAAAGTCACTTACTCTAGTATAGAGTCAAAATCAAATTATGTCTTGATGTTGCCTCTACCCAGTAAATTCTTTATTAGAAATATTAAAAAAAACTGTGTGACCTACTTTTCAAAGGAAAGACAAAAAAATAATAAACAGAGTGCAATTGTCAAAAACTACATAAATGGTGGACTAAATGTATTATATAAATTGTAACATCATTGAATATCACTTGGATGAGAAAATTAGTTGCAAGACAAAAATAAATGTTCCAAAAATCTTTCATTCCATGTCAAGTGAAAAAGCGGATTACAATCCATATTGGCTAAAAAACTAGGTAATAAAACAGAAATCACATTTTGGAAATGGGCTATCAAGATTTGATTAAAATCAGTGTTGATAGTTACCAAGATCTGTTATCATTATCTGTGTGGTGCAATGAAAATGTGAGTTGCAATAGCAAGTTTAAGTCATGTATATTTATAAAAAGGGTATAATTGGCACAGGGAATGTTTCAGCCAAGAGCATTTTAAGTATGAAGGAACAAGAAGCTTTAGATGGAATTTAAAATGCAAACTTCCGTGATAACTATCAGTTAAACTTCGATGTTATGGCATTTATCAAAAAACATAAAATATGTAATAGCAAAGCTTTAATTGGACCTTTTTAATTTCTTTCATTTAACATCAGTTTTAATGAGTAAAAAGGGTTGCAGACATATCTACAATAAAATTAAACTTTTGAATCAAAACAACTAAACTATTGAATTCAAATATAAGGGTAAATGAAATTCAGAACGAAGTTTACAAATTGAAACAATTACATGGAGGCACATATTTCTACATTCGTTTAAAATTACTTGATGACAATTATCTTGTTTTGGTTCCAGCATAAAGTTTTACAATTTGTCTTCAATACCCATAAACTTAATCCCACACTCTGGTCTTTGTCGGTTGAGTAGTTACGCTCAGAAACATTAATGCACTTGTTTGTTAATTGTAAACATTGTTGTGATTTATAAAACCAGTTAAAACCTGCAATTTTTGTTTACTTATCAAAAATTCTAAGCTATTATTTCAGCTACAAAGAGATATATACAAATATATATAAATATTAATGTGCTTACAGAAGCTGTAAATATTATATACATACAAATAGCATAGGAGATGTCTATACCTCATAGCCTGGGGAAATAGCGTTGGACACCATGGGGTATGGAAAAGATGAAAACCCACAAGATAAGGAGTCTTTTTTTCAGAAAAAAAGCAGTGTAAATTTTGTAAAAGTTATGTAAAAATAACTCTAAAATATAGAATATCTAAGTTAAGATATAATGACAAAACAAGACAGGTCAATAGCAAGACGACAGTATTAATTTGTAAACTAAAGGTTATGAAGCTATAAAATTTATTAATTGTACTATTTATTAATTTATAAATAGCTGTCAATGGAGATTAACACAACTAGGTAAAAGTATATATTATAATCAGTTGCAGTAATCCAATAGCTTTGTTATTGCGGAAATATGTCTCAAATGTGTCAGTAGAAAACATTGCATGTAGCCATGGTTACATGTCACACAAACTTCACTGTTGAGGTAAATCTGAGTTTCTGTTGCAAATTACAAAGCCCAGTTGTGTAGAAATTCTGTTATTGTTATAATGAAGCATGGGGGAATAATTGGATTGTATAATGTTATATATCAATCCATTACAGGAATGTATCCATTGCATCGTAGTAATACTTTAGTACTACATACAATGTAAAATGTTGATAAATAATAGGAATGACACGGGAAAAAGAGTGTAAATGAGTGATAAATTATCCATCAGAAATAACCTTTATTCGGAGACCATGTTGATTTAAATGAAGTTATTATTACAGTGTTAAAATAATGCACTATTTGACTTTCCCCAGAGACACACACAATTTTACTTCTGGAGAGGAGAAAATATGGCACTAATTTAACAGGTTGACTAAAAAAGGATTCAGTAACTGTGAGTCTGTGATAGCCTTAGTTTAAATGCCAGATCACACAAACTTTGATTACCTATCAACAGCTTGCAAACATTGAAAATCAATAGTGTTCCCCTGAGCCCCCCCCCCTCCTCTCACTATTTACACGCAGTGGAATGAGTGGCGCTCATGCTGAGATGTGCATATGCTGAAATACACTCAGAAATTGAAAAAAGTAGGGAGAAAATCATCAATCACCCCTGTGTTTTACATAAGAATGTACATTTCTTTGTTTGTACATGAAATAGAGACATTGTTTACACCAAAGTTACTGAAAGGATATCTATTTTAAATGTCTACAATAACCATACAGACAGAAAGTCAATGAATTTAATTACCCCCACCGTTTCAATTATTGTTTGCAAAAGCGAGTGGCCAGATAGAGTCTAGCTTTTACATTTGCATATACATGTTTGTTTTTGTGTTACTGGATTTAATATAATGGTGGAAATGTACAACAAACTACTGTGAGGGCTTTCCATATGGGTGACATTTATAAGTCCTACTATGACGTGGTGAGGTTATCTCACAACCAAGAAAAGCTGTTCAAAAACAAACACTGCCAATTTGTGTTGTCTTCTGAAACATCCACTCTGCAGAGGTCAAAATCCACAGAAGAAAATCTCCACGATATATTTGTTATCGATACAGCTGCGGCGGTGCCCGACGACTTACTGGAAACAATCCATCAGTGTGCTGGAAAGCAAGGCAGAGGACACAGGGAAAAGGTAAAAGCTGTATTGAAAAAGTTTGGAGGGAAAAGAAGAAGTCAATCATACAGTGAAGGAAGTGTAAGAAAGTCAAGGTCAACCTGTGAGTTGTTTGATCTTACATCAATAGAAGATATGGAAGAAACTACCTTGTCAAGGAACAGTAAGGGGAATGGCCCAGTCCAAAATTTTTCTGATGCTGGTGACGTCACAGAAGGAAGCAAGGCTTCTATAGATGAGAAGATAAAACTTGAAGGGGAAAAGGCAAAGTTTAATGAAGTTCCTTCATCTTGTGACGTCATAGAAGGAAGTGATACATCCATTTATGGTCATCCAGAAGAGAAAGCAAAGAAGGGAAAAGATGGCACGTTTCATGAATCCGTTCAGTCTACTAGTTCTTCAACAGATGAGATCAAAAGCAGTTACAGAGAACCTGACAAAATTATTACTAAAACACGTATCATATCCTGCCAATCAGATGACTCTGGAAGCTTTGAGGAGAGCAAGAAATTTCTATCAGATAGTGATATATCCCATGGCACTGCCAATGCTATGCACCAAGGTCAACGATCTGCCAGTTTGGAAAACATCAGCAAATTGTTGAATGAAGATGTGTCAAATTACAGACTGGCGTGTGCTGATGTAGAAGAACATACAACAGCTACAGAGGTGAGGTTATATTATATACTGTTTTCACAGTGAATAATTTGCATTGGGAGAGAGACTGTAATCTTGTTGGCCAAGACAAATTTTTATATTTATAAAGTTTAAAGGGTAATTGTTGTAACTATTGATTTCTGTTTATAATATTCATCTGCAAAACTCCTGCGAGAGAGCATTTCCTCCTGAGTATTAGCATTTTTTAAAGTCATAACTGCCCTTCAACCAGAGGTTTTTTGTTTTCTTTTTCAGTGCCACAATGTATCTCTTTTTCAGGGTATGAGCTATTTCTCTGTTAAAATGAAGCCAAGTGCCAAGTGTTTTTCTCAGGCTAAAACATATAAAGTGGTTGAAGCGAGTGCAAAGGCCAACAATATTTACCCATAAATTCTGATATCTTGGCTGATGCCTAGTGGTACTAGTTATTAGAGTCTGAACATCCAGAACAGTTCTTTTCTGCTGCATTTCCCTGTCACGAATTGTTCAAAACTTAGCTGTCTAAAGTGTCTAAAGACCGCTGTGACTCTTGAACTCTATAGTTTTTGTGCAGATGCCCTGTGTTCGCGTGTACTCTTTCTGAATTATCAATCAGCTTTTCTAATGTGTAATTTGTGACATTTGTTGCATTTGACAATGTTTCATTTATTTCACTGGTTACTGTGGTGGGTATATTAACTGGTCTATAGGTTTGCTTGGTACAGGTACATGTATCAGCAGAATCACAGAAAAATCAGCCCTTTACGAAACCAGCCCTACCAAATTGGCCCCAAGATAAAATACCCCTAGTCAAATTGGCTCCCAGGAAAAATACCCTAGTCAAATCGGTCACCAGAAAATTATCCCAGGCGAGATAAATCTCTTTATTCTCACCTACTCACTGCTCCCGGAAATTGTGTTACACTTAATATTTAGGTAAAAGACAGATGGGTCCAAAATAACCAAGATTCATCCTTTATACTTCTGGGGCGTTTAGGTAGGACATCAGAATGTCCACGATTAGCCAATATTTTCTTGGCTTGTAGCAATACGGGAACTCCTCCACAGAACTGGAACTGGGGTCTAAGCCAAGTCAGTAATGTTGATAAGTACTTCAGCATGAAGGTATATTAATGAATGTAATCTGTTTGATGCAAGCTGTCACACATATTATAGAGAGATTTTTACAATATTTTAAAATAAAAAAATATACGTACACTCTTTACGGAAATGTATTAAGACGGACCTGATAGTTTAATGTCAGGGATCAAAAGGAATATAAAGAACTCTCTGTTTGTGAGAAACAAGAAATTTTGCATTATAAGATAGAAGTTGCTTTTTGAAAGGTTTAACTTCTCTTATAGCTCATTGTGTAGGTCATATCATGGTGTGCAGTTAAACGGGGTGGCAGATAGTAGAAACATATTTCAAATAGAAATGCAGAACAATCCTTATTACGAGACAAATGGGTAGTTATAACCAAATTCTCTAGAATTTCAGTTGGTTGTATATTAGCAGTCTTGGTACAGTGTTATGTCAGGACATTTGTTTTCTGTTTCAGATTTCTGGTTCTTGCTCTGCATACAGAAGTAAAGATAGTATCATCAGCAAACTGGAGGTAAGTTCATCTAAATCATCATGCCTCATACATTGAAGAGTTGTAGAACCCCTATACAAGCCAATAATATTTCATCCTGTAATTACATGATGCCATATTATCGTCAATTCAAGATACATTTATTTACAGCAGGACATGGTAGTCATGTAATAGCAAGATAACTTATTGTATGAATTAAGTATTTTGCTTGGTTTGGAATAGTCTTCAGTCGGGTATAACACAAATACCAGAATTGTAAAACATAAATTTAATCCATGTAGATTGTGTATAAACAACAAACCCCCTCATTTAATATTTCTCTCTGCCAATAGGATAATCCTTGCGATAATGTGATCCTTGTATTCTGTTTATTAGTAAGATTACAACAAAAACTACCGCACGGATCAAATTTCCAAGGTATGGGGGTCTTGGTCTAACATAGTACTGATTAATTTTTTGGGACCAAAAGTAAACATTTTCAACCAAAGGAGGAATGTGCTGTTTGAATGCACCTGTTCATTCTGTATCACAGACTGTTAGTTACAAAGATAAATATGACATTTCATTCTTGTAATTAGGTATGCCTTACTCCAGAAAAAATTGTAATAGACTAAGTGTTTTCAAGCAACAAAATTAAATCGTTTCTGTCAATATATAAATTGATGATAAAATTTGTAAAAAAATTTAAGGCTTTTTAACAGGCTGAAATTTCTTACCTCCTCACATAACTGGAAGAGCTGAAATTTCTTACATCCATAAATAATGAATAGCTGATTCAAATTTGGGCATGATCAGGTCAATATCCTTGATTCTGGAGCATTTTTACCTCACAGCCCTTAGGGGCTGTTGGGTGGATTGGTTTCAGCCATGGTGTCTGGATGGGCGGGCGGCAGGAAAAAGTTTGTCTGGGCTGTATCTTAGAAACTGTAGTGACCTTGAGTTTGAAAATATTGTCCGGCCTATATCTCGGAAACCATAAGGTGTAGGAAGTTGAAACTTGGTATGGACATTGGTTAGGGAGTGTATGTGTGCAACGTCAGGGTGTGACCTTGATTTGACTTTTGTCCTTGCCGTAGTGACCTTGACCTATAAAATCTTGTCCGGGATATATCTCGGAAACCAAAAGGTGTATGAAGTAGATATGTGGTAGGGACATTGGTTGGTGGGTGTAGGTGTGCAACGTCATGGTGTGACCTTTATTTGACCTTTGACCTTTCTGTAGTGACCTTGACCTATAAAATCTTGTCCGGGCAATGTCTCAGAAACCAAAAGGTGTATGAAGTAGATACTTGGTAGGGACATTGGTTAGGGAGTGTAGGTGTGCAACTTCATGGTGTGACCTTGATTTGACCTGTGACTTTGTCGTAGTGACCTTGACCTATAAAATCTTGTCTGGGCTATATCTTGGAAACTGTAAGGTGTAGGAAGTAGATACTTGGTAGGGACATTGGTTGGGGGTGTAGGTATGAAGCATTATGTTGTGACCTTGATTCGACCTTTGACCTTTTCATAGTGTCCTTGACCTATAAAATCTTATCTGGCCTATATCCCGGAAACTGTAAGGTGTAGGAAGTAGATACTTGGTAGGGGCATTGGTTAGTGGGTGTAGATGTGCAACGTCATGGTGTGACCTTGATTTGACCTTTGACATCGCTATAGTGACCTTGACCTTTAAAATCTTGTCTGGGCTATATCACGGAAACTGTAAGGTGTAGAAAGTTAAGACTTTGTAGGAACATTGGTTGGGAGTTGTAGGTGTGCAATGTCATGATGTGACCTTGATTTGAGTTTTGATCTTACCGTAGAGACCTTGACCTTTAAAATTTTGTCTGGGGCAATAACTCTGAAACCATTAAGTCTGGGAGGCTGATGCTTGGTACAGACATTGCTTACAGGTCGTAGGTGAGACACATCATGCTGCAATCTTGATTTGAGCTTTGACCTTATCATAGTAATCATGAGTTTTATAATCTTGTCTGAGCTATTTCCTGGATTCCACAAGCTGTAGAACGTTGACACTTGATAGGGACATTTAGGTTCTATATCTCATGATATTGAAAACTATTTCCCCAGACTATGGGGTACGGGTATCTCTGATGCTATTTTTTACTGATGTTACTCCAAAACTGCTGCATGAATTGGTATAAGTTTTTAGGTTGATTCAAATTGGGGGATGAGCATGTCAATATCTTTGATCCTGAAGAAATTTTTTCACTGAACATCCACGGTAGCACCCGTAGGTCCTAATGCGAGCATGAGGGAAATCAATTTGATCATACACTTAATACCCTCCACAAAATTTGCAAAGACTGCACTCGGCTGTCTCCTCTGTGTCCTCCTTTTTTTATTTTGTGCAAATAAAAAAAAAGAAAAGTATCATAAACTGTGATTGTATCAGTACAATGTCAACAAATTGATGACTTTACTTTTGATATAATATGGTGCATAGCAAGGTTACTTTTTCTTTTCCCTTGAAGGTTTAGTTACTGTAGCAACAGTTTAGTTGCAACATATTGAGAAAATCAAACAGCAAGGTAATTACCTAGGTGAAGCCTTCTTGAAGTCAATAAAACTTTGTAGCTGTTACTTTTTTTTGCTGTAAATGCCACAAGTACCTACTTACTACCTGTTCAATCAATACACTCTCTTAATTTAGACATGTTATACTGAGAAATGTGTGGGCATTAAGAACTGCTGTTTGAATAAGTGCATTTACAGGTCTGTTGCAAGCCAACATTGTTATGAATCAGATCAGCTTGTTTATTCGTGTGTGTAGTTTTTTCTATAAATATTTTTACAATTAACTGATCACTGATATTATTGCCATTATGGTAAATATTATACTTGAATATTATAACATTTTCTCAGAGACCTGTGTTACATCTACCATACCATCTATCATTATCATCGTCCCACCAAAGGTGGTTTGTTTGTTTCTGCATCCTCTTGCACAACCCAAAGACTGCGCATGTAATTTGGGAAATATTTCCACACTGGTGCTATTTACACTTGGCTCAGCCCCCCGAAAAGATGATCTTATTTGTGTTATTTATTTATTTGGGTTTTAACAGTGCTTCCAACACTGTACAGGTCATATCATGAGGGGTAGTTTTGTGGGCAGAGGAAACCAGTACATACAGTCGGTCAAGGTTCTGTACTGTAAACCATCAGTAAGCAACTACCAACTTTCCCACATCAGGTCCGGGGTTTGAACAGCCGACCTCAGAGGTGGGAGGCGAGTGTGTTACCACTGCCCCACCATGCCTCCCCCTGCAAATATAGCCGGCAACTGCCCTGGCACTCTAGAATTGTTTTGAGATTTTTCACCAAAATAAGGTTCCAGACCCCTGGCAAAGTTTTGTGCTCCCCCAGGCACTCTTTATTTGTATTTTTTCAGAGTATATATTAGAGTTTGGTGTATGTTATAGAGCAAAAACAGAATTTTCATTGCAAAACATAAGTATTATCAGAACCTGTCACTTCAATGATACATTCATAGCTTTCAATGTTAAAAATATGTTCAGTTGTGAATTCTAACATATTGATTTACTGTCTACAAACAAGCATAAAATGACACAGACTAAAGGATCTTCGGCGAAGAAAAATGATCTACCACAACATGATAAGATAAAATCTTCCATACAATGAACAAAATGATAAAAAATGTTAAAAACATCAGACCAGAAATATTAGCTGAAGCTCTATGGTGAATGCTTATGCTACATAGCAATCCACATTGGATTATATCATTTCTAGTAGCCGATCCGTTCCAAACTTTATTGTCAGGTTTAATCAGCCCATGTCACCAGTACTGCAAAGAAGCCTTTAATTTGATTCTTAGTTTTTCAATCACATTCAAGACCAATTTTTGTATTTCTTCAACTGTCGTGAGTTTGCTACCGAACCACCACACAATCAGGTGCATAATCTTCCCTCCATCCAGTTTTGCGAATTTCACGTGCAAGCCTTTCACTCCTGACTACTTGCATCAGTTCTTTTCAGTCAGAATGCCTAAGTGACACCCTCCCCTGTATTTATATGTGTACATATTTAATTTGTGGCTGATGACCTTGTCGTTATGGCTCTGAAAGAGACCTTGTATCTTGGTACCACATGCTGAAAAAATCTTGGATAGGATTTCAGTTTAGCCACAACTTGCTACAGTGCTAGAGCATGTACAATTTGTCCTTGGGATTATCACCCTTATATCCAGCACTAACGAGCAGAATTTACTCAAAATCTGCAATTGGATAGATAACTGGTCCAGGTTGTCACTTTCGATTTCTGGCCACAGAAATGCTTGGACATATGTTTGGTGTATTCTCAACTCTTTGGTTTGAAATCCAGCTGTGGGAACTGCTGAGGGTCATGTTGCAGTATGGAAATGCCAGTTAAAAGGAATATAAAGCACAGGAACATTAAAGCCAGTTTTAAAACTTCTGTTTGCTTTCGGTGATTGATCTGGGTTCAACGTTGCTTTCAGCACATTGTATTGTTAATATTCTGACAGAGAGATGATAGATTGGGGAAAAGAAGTGCATATTAGTCCGGTAAAATACTGCCCTGAAGAAACCATTAGGTTTAAGCAAGCAACTGCCAGCTTTGCCATGTGAGGTAATGGCTGTGTCATCCACCACACCACAGTGTCTCCGTTTTTCAAGTCAGCAGATGTAGTGGCTGATGTTTTGTCTAGGTATTGTAATACCTTTGGTAAATCATTTATTATTATTATTATTACAAACATAAAAACAGATATATATGGACGATATGTGCATGCAATTGTGACCATTACCACTTTTAAAACCTGGGCTTTATTGCAAAAAGCTTATTATGAGGAATTAGAAGGGTTTTCAGTGTTGAACATTGTTACAGAGTATATCACTGACAGATGTTGCTACATTGTTTGCATTGTATGGGGCAATAGAACTCCATTGAAAAACTGTATCAAACACATATGATCATATCAGCTATTCAACATACTCTGAAACATGTGTTAGTTGACAATAAATCCCTATTGCTCAAATTCAATGGACCGTTTTTCCCTTTGAAAAAATAAACAAAATTGATGTGTTGGTCACTTTTATTAAAACATACATGCAGCACTTGGTCCAATAGAATTACTGCAGACATTAGCATTTGACCAAATTACCTGAATCAGCTGAATAAAATATAGAAACACGGGTTATATTGTTAGACTATCATGCTACTACTCGTTTGTATATATAGGTTACTATAATATATTTGATACAAAATATAGACAACAAATTACAAGAAGTAATCATGGATAAGTTGTGCATGTTTCCCTGTTTTACTGGAGAAGACATTGAAAACAAAGGATTGGTGAAGTCACAGCTTGAGAAAAATCTAAGTTACAACAGTATAACGGACAAAGATAAGGATAAAACACTCATTAATCCTCTCACTTTATTTTCCGACTCATATGAGGACGTTAGTAATGTTGTTGACGTGGGTGAGGACGTTGTGAATAAGGTAGGCAGTTTATACATGAAACCCAATGAACAACGGTTCAAATGACCATGTAATTTTTGTGTTTCGAGAAGGATGGTAACAAGAAAAGTGTGGAAAATCTTATCCGTGTATATTGGCTATACTTGTGAATTCACAAGCTTTACAAGCAAAGTTACACTAGCATTTCTATGTTTGGTTATTATAATCCATATCCGTATCTAGATTACTGATCTAGTTATACACTCTATTTCAGGCAGAACTGAGAGAATCCTTCAAGCTCCTGGCAGAGAAGGATGCAGAGGTCAAGGCCATCTGTGCAGACAAAGAAGGGGATGGATGGCAGAAATACGCAGGTTTAAAACAGTCAGATTCTTGTTTTGACCAAGAAATTTTTTATGTCTTAATTTGGCCACAGAAGTGATGTATGTAATTAACAAGAATGTTTAAGTTCATAAAAAAAGTTTACAATTCTAAAGATGATGCGCACACATTCAAAACGTACAGGCGACGGCAGCACAACGGACATCAAACCAGAAAATACCCAACTTTCGTCTGAGGATATAACAATTTTAAAGATGGAAAATACATTGTACGCCATGAAATTCTTTCCATTTACTGTTGCCACTTATCTTATTTCCATACTTATGATTATTTTTAAATTTAATTTTCCAAACATAACACAATGCAAACTTTTTCAAATAAACATTCTTTATCATAAAGCTAAGAATAGGTTAACAGTTTCTGTTATGACATAAACTCAAAGCCAAGTCTTCATAGAATAAAGGTACTTGAAAACGTTTTATTTTCATTCATGGCTTCAGAAAAAGAAGAAGAAAACACCAAGCTGAGAAAAGACATGATAGAGCTGAAGGCTGAGTGTTCCAGATTGCACGCATTGTACCACCAGACTGTGACGTCACTAGAGAAAGCCAAGGCTGACGTCACAACACTGAAGGTGGGATGCAATGAATTTGTTGTCATTTGTCACATATGTTTCATATGCCAAATATAAACTAGACCTATCGCATCGTAGAACCGATGCAAATTGTATCCACCAGAAAAAAAACCTCACCAAAGCCATTCAAACATCGCTTAACCTTGAAGGAGAAGCGCAAGGTGAAATCTGACCATATCAAACGATTCTTAGCCCTTGATTTCCTATAGGTTGCTGTGACACTGCAAACCTCTGGGAACACGAATAAGCGAGATATAAACACTGTTAATTTTGGCTATCCTCATTTGACCTTGAAAGAGAGGCCAAAGGACAAATCTGATCACATCAAAAGATTCCCAGCCCATGATTTCTTATAGGTTGATTTTGACATTGCAAACCTCTAGAACCAATAATAAGCGAGTTATAAGCACTTTTAAGTTTGGATATCCTCATTTGGCCTTGAAGGAGGGGTCCAAGGTCAAATCCGACTACACTAAAAGATTCCCAGCCAATGCATGATTTCCTATAGGTTGGTTTACCATCCCAAACCTCTTGGACCAATAATAAGCGAGTTATAAGCACTTTTAAGTTTGGCTATCATTGTTTGACCTTGAAGGAGGGGTCCAAGGTCAAATCCGACAACAGCAATACATTCCCAGCCCATGATTTCTTACAGGTTGGTTTACCATCCCAAACCTGTAGGACCAATAAGAAGCGAGTTATAAGCTCTTTTAAGTTTGGCTATCCTCGTTTGACCTTGAAGGAGGGGTCCAAGGTCAAATCCGACCACACCAAAAGATTCCCAGCCCATAATTTCCTAAAGGTTGGTTTACCATCCCAAACCTCTAGGACCAATAAGAAGCGAGTTATAACCACTTTTAAGTTTGGCTATCCTTGTTTGACCTCGATGGAGGGGTCCAAGGCCAAATCCGACCACACCAAAAGATTCCCAGGCCATGATTTCCCACAGGTTGTTTTACCATCCTAACCCTCTAGAACCACTAATAAGTGAGTTATAAGCACTTTTAAGTTTGGCTATCCTCATTTGACCTTGAAAGAGAGACCAAAGGACAAATCTGATCACATCAAAAGATTCCCAGCCCATGATTTCTTATAGGTTGATTTTGACATTGCAAACCTCTAGAACCAATAATAAGCGAGTTATAAGCACTTTTAAGTTTGGATATCCTCATTTGGCCTTGAAGGAGGGGTCCAAGGTCAAATCCGACTACACTAAAAGATTCCCAGCCAATGCATGATTTCCTATAGGTTGGTTTACCATCCCAAACCTCTTGGACCAATAATAAGCGAGTTATAAGCACTTTTAAGTTTGGCTATCATTGTTTGACCTTGAAGGAGGGGTCCAAGGTCAAATCCGACAACAGCAATACATTCCCAGCCCATGATTTCTTACAGGTTGGTTTACCATCCCAAACCTGTAGGACCAATAAGAAGCGAGTTATAAGCTCTTTTAAGTTTGGCTATCCTCGTTTGACCTTGAAGGAGGGGTCCAAGGTCAAATCCGACCACACCAAAAGATTCCCAGCCCATAATTTCCTAAAGGTTGGTTTACCATCCCAAACCTCTAGGACCAATAAGAAGCGAGTTATAACCACTTTTAAGTTTGGCTATCCTTGTTTGACCTCGATGGAGGGGTCCAAGGCCAAATCCGACCACACCAAAAGATTCCCAGGCCATGATTTCCCACAGGTTGTTTTACCATCCTAACCCTCTAGAACCACTAATAAGTGAGTTATAAGCACTTTTAAGTTTGGCTATCCTCATTTGACCTTGAAGGAGGGGTCCAAGGTCAAATCTGACCACACCAAAAGATTCCCAGCCCATGATTTTCTAGAGGTTGGTTTACCATCCCAAACCTCGAGGGCCAATAATAAGCGAGTTATAAGCACTTTTAAGTTTGGCTATCCTCATTTGACCTTGAAGGAGGGGTCCAAGGTCAAATCCGACCACACCAAAAGATTCCCAGCCCATGATTTCCTAGAGGTTGGTTTACCATCCCAAACCTCGAGGGCCAATAATAAGCGAGTTATAAGCACTTTTAAGTTTGGCTATCCTCGTTTGACCTTGAAGGAGGGGTCCAAGGTCAAATCTGACCACACTAAAAGATTCCCAGCCCATGATTTCCTAGAGGTTGGTTTAACATCCCAAACCTCTAGGACCAATAATAAGCGAGTTATAAGCACTTGCAAGTTTGGCTATGCTCGTTTGACCTTGAAGGAGGGGTCCAAGGTCAAATCCCACCACACCAAAAGATTCCCAGCCCATGATTTCCTATAGGTTGGTTTACCATCCCAAACCTCTAGGACCAATAATAAGGGAGATATAAGCACTTTTCATGACTGACAAAGAAACGCCTGTGGCGGCCATCTTGTTTTTCAAAATGAGGCCAAAAATATTCCAAGTCAAGATTTCATAATGAGGAAGATATCCTGCGAATTTGAGATCTCTAGCTATAATACCCTGTGCTCTAGAGGGCCAACAATAGTCCTTGTTTAAAGTCGAATAAACGTCCCTAGCAGCCATCTTGTTTTTCAAAATGAGGTCAAAAATACTCCCAGGGAAGATTTTGTGGTTGTGAATATATCTTGCAAATTTGAGAAGGCTAGCTATAATATTTTTTAGTTAGAGCGGTGACGATGAAATCTCTCTACACACTGCGGCAGTGGTAGCGGTGTAACGAAGTCAAATCCATAGTATCCACCAGATGCTATCCGGTGGATACAATGACATAAAGTACATCATAAACGTGAAGCATAAGCTATATAGTTACATATAATATATATTAATTATTATCTTATTTATTCACTTTCTACAATCCCAGAAAGACTTTCTTTAGTGTCTTTGGGTTAAGTGGTCGCTGTACTTCTACATAATTATACTTGTCCCCATGGCATGCTTTAGTGTGCCCAATTTGGGGGGAAAAGGTCGGAGACTGTCGCGTTGTTTGCTTTGGTGTATGACTCGTTTGTTTTTGGATCTGTAAGTAAAGACACGATGGTGTTTTGACTGGTTGAAAGTATCATGGTACAATTCGGAACATTTTCACTGTTTGGGTCTCGTGTCTTGATTTTACACTTTTTCCTTAAACTTCAGGGATTCGTCACTGCAGTGGTGTGAAGGTTGACCTTCATAGAAAACACTCCAAGATGGCAGAACTGTTAAATTAGAAACCTATTTGTCTTAAATTACCCACTGCCTGTTTTATGCACTCATTGAATCATGACACATTTAGTTTAAAATATAGCTTAATTTTTTCGAGTTTAACATTTAATCACTCAGCTACCGACTCTAAGTCTTCAGGTTTTGAATCCAGTTCATGATAACATTGAAGCCAAGTCTTGCTATCACAGCCTTAAAGATATAAACTACATCTAAAGCACTGTTATCTGTATTGGAATGTTCTATTCACTCATTATGTAACAGTTGTATTTGTATTCAAAATGACATTTTATACTCTAAAAATCAGTTGTATTTTTAGGCTGAACTGGAGGAAAGAGAAAAGTACCATGAGCGCACTTACCTTAAAATGTATGAGAAGGGACAGAAAGCAGCACTGATAGAGCGTGAACAACAGGTAATTAGAGAGGACTGGTTTGGGTTAAAGTCAAAATACAAATCTGTCAACTTTTGTTGACAAGCTGGAACATCAATACAAAAAGTTTCTGTCATGGATATTTTCAAATGATTATGGTCTTCTTTCAGAGGAGATTTGTCAAAATTTGTTTTTCTTTCCAGGGAAGAGCTGGGGGTAAATTAAAAAATTGTCATATTTATTACAACAAAGAACCCCATCAATTTTTTGTTTGAAATTCTATTATAAATACTGAAAAAAAACATATCCTGGTCTTGGAAGGCAAGTTTGATACCATTACAGCACACTTTTATATGTGGTAATAAGGAATTATACAACAGGTTTACAATCCAAATTCTACCTTTATGCCACTGATCATGAAAATAAGACAAAAAGTATAACTGACCTGACTAATTGTTGTATTTATACTCATCGCAATATCTCCATGTACTACCGGACTCAAGGTGCTATATGATCAATCCGACTGCACAAGTACAGCCCAAGTTTCAAGTTACCATCATTCCAGTAACTGAGAACAGAGGCTTAAGGATGACAATTTATAAACATCCTTGAGGGTCTTTAACCTGCCACTGGGGGTAGGACCCAGTGACACAGGACTGCCATTTTAAGTGGTCATCTGAGCTACTATCTATCTGCCTGTACCTGGGTTTGAACTCACGTCCTCTGTGTTCCTAGGTGAGTGTGCTACCCACTGGGCCACAGTGCCAGATAAAGTAATGTGCCAAGGGCTCACATCTTCACTTCATGAGCCTGTCCTGTGTGGAATGGCAAGTGCCCAAATATACTACAATTTTTGGCATGAACTGCCTAATGGAGGCCTGCCAAATACATGTGACACAAACCACGACCAGGTTGGTTCAAAACCAGCATCAGGCCAGTGTGAATTACAATTATATTTAAACCAAAATAGTTAAACATAAAAGCATAATATTTTGTGAAAGTCAATTTGGTCTGTTGCCTTTGTATTTTTAGCTGGAAGAACTGGCTTCTCAAAACCCCCAGAGTGTGTCTACGCAGGAACTGTTGGACAAATTGAACCACACTCAGTCAGAACTGGGCCGCTGGCAGACGCTTGCTCGACAAGAATCCTATGAGTCAGCAAACAAACCCAAAACAGAATCCGACGCTGTTCTCCAGTTTATGAAAGACTGCATGTTTCATTATCTGACCGACAAGGAAGATTGTGGACTACATCTGAGGGCCATGGTGCGAATGTTACGGTTCACAGATCAGGAGAAGCGAAAAATGATCCAGATTCGGAGAAAAGTGAAGAAGCAATCAGCAGAGTATTTCAGTGGGGTGCTGCTTAATCCCTAGTTAAATGTAGTCAAGAGTTAGTAGTTATGTAGACAGATAATTATGCATAGACTCTATCATTTCTTTAACGAATTACTTTCAAAAATATCTGGAATTGCTGTTGATCACATTGGGAATGACAGGATAAATAAATTGGGCAATAATTACATTGATGTTTATTTATTGTATGACTGTGTGGAGTACAAAATAAGGGGCAAAAGTGTACGTTTTACATATAATCCCATAATATTCACCTCAAATGAATAGTTTATTTCCAACCTTTACATAGAAATCAGGCGAAATCTGCCTATTTGTATCCTGGCAAAATGTTAAAATGAACACTTATTTAAGCAAACCATAGTGGTGGAAAGAGTACTTGCATACTCAAACTAAAATATTGCTCCTTTACTTATTTGGGTTTTAATGTCACTTTCAACACTATATTGGTGACATCACGACTGGTAGTTTTACAGGCACAGGAAACTAGTACATACAGCTGGTTAAGGTTCTGTACTGTAAATGGCTGAACAATGGTAAGCAACTACCAGCTTTCCCATATGAGATCAGGCCGCTATTCAGAATGCCATCTCAGAGCTGGGAGGCGCCACTGCACCACCATGACCCCCTAAAAACTGTTTTATTGTAACTGACTGGTTAATTTTTAAGAATTACAGATATTTTGAGCATTGAAACTTGTAGTTGTTATCATTTGTAGTTATCAAGGTCTCACAACTCTCATGTAGTTCATATAATTTTATGAAAAACAAGAGGAGAGTGCCCGTGAACGGGCACTGTGTCAGCTGACTGAATGTTTTTGATTTGTGATGGTGATAATGAGAGGAAAGCATAATTATCAGGGAAAGGGCTGTACAGAAATACAGTAAATGGTAACTGAACACATGTTCGAAAAATATTCCGAAGCTGACAGAAGAAAACGACAAAAAAGTTGTGCCCTGCAAATGGTATTATGAAATAAAGTAACAAGGTAATTGTTTAAGGGTAAAAAGTAGGTTAAAAATATTTAAAGAAATACTATAAATGCAATATCCTCGTTCCACCATGAAGAAGGGGTCCAAAGGTCAAATCTGACCATACCAAAAGATTCCCAGCCAAAGAATTTAGGATGGTTTACCATCCCAAACCTCTCGGACCAATAATAAGTGAGTTATAGGCACTTTTTAAGTTTGGCTATCCTTGTTTGACCTTGAAGGAGGGGGTCCAAGGTCAAATCCGACCACACAAAAAAATTCCCAGCCCATGATTTCCTGTAGCTTGTTTACCATCCCAAACTTGTAGGACCAATAATAAGCGAGTTCTAAGCAATTGTAAGTTTGGCTATCCTCAACTGCCCTTGAAGGAGGGGTCCCAGGTCAAATCTGACCACACCAAAAGAATCCCAGCCCATGATTTCCTATATGTTGGTTTACCATCCCAAACCTCCAAGACCAATAATACGCGAGTTATAAGCACTTTAAGTTTGGCTATCTTCGTTTGACCTGGAAGGAGGGGGTCCAAGGTCAAATCCGACCACACAAAAAAATTCCCAGCCCATGATTTCCTGTAGCTTGTTTACCATCCCAAACTTGTAGGACCAATAATAAGCGAGTTCTAAGCAATTGTAAGTTTGGCTATCCTCAACTGCCCTTGAAGGAGGGGTCCCAGGTCAAATCCGACCACACCAAAAGATTCCCAGCCCATGATTTTCTATAGGTTGGTTTTCCATTCGAAACCTCTAGGACCAATAATAAGTGAGTTATAAGCACTTTTAAGTTTGGCTATCCTCATTTGACCTTGAAGGAGGGGTCCAAGGTGAAATCCGACCACACCAAAAAATTCCCAGCTCATGATTTTCTATAGGTTGGTTTTCATTCCAACCTCTGGGACCAATAATAAGAGAGTTATAAGCACTTTTATGTTTGGCTATCCTCATTTGACCTTGAAGGAGGGTTCCAAGGTCAAATCGGACCATATTAACAGATTCCCAGCCCATGATTTCCTACAGGTTGGATACAATGATTTACTCAACAGTGAGAACCTGAAAGAAGCTATTGCTCAGCTATCCCATGACATAGAGGTCTGCAATTTCACTATGTTATAGCTGACCAAAACGTCTGTGAATAACATATTTAACAAAATACTCTAAATGTAATAATTTTCAAGTTACAACTGATTTACTCAAGAGTGAGAACCTCAAAGTAACTATTACTCAGCTATGCAATGAGCTACATGTCTGAATTTTTGCTCTGTTATAGCTGACCTAAAAGTAGCTGAACAACATATTTAAGCAAAATACTGTAAATGCAATAGTTTTCAAGTTACAACTGATTTACTCAATAGTGAGAACCAGAAAATAGCTATTGCTCCGCTATGCCATGAGCTATAGGTCTGTAATTTCACTATGTTATAGCTAACCCAAAAGTAGGTGAACAATATATTTTAACAAATTACTCCAAATGCAATATTTTTCAAGTTATTTCAAGCACTTTTAAGTTTGGCTATCCTCATTTGACCTTGAAGGAGGGGTCTAAGGTGAAATCCGACCACACCAAAAAATTCCCAGCTCATGATTTTCTATAGGTTGGTTTTCATTCCAACCTCTGGGACCAATAATAAGCGAGTTATAAGCACTTTTATTTTTGGCTATCCTCATTTGACCTTGAAGGAGGGTTCCAAGGTCAAATCGGACCATATTAACAGATTCCCAGCCCATGATTTCCTACAGGTTGGATACAATGATTTACTCAACAGTGAGAACCTGAAAGAAGCTATTGCTCAGCTATCCCATGACATAGAGGTCTGCAATTTCACTATGTTATAGCTGACCAAAACGTCTGTGAATAACATATTTAACAAAATACTCTAAATGTAATAATTTTCAAGTTACAACTGATTTACTCAAGAGTGAGAACCTCAAAGTAACTATTACTCAGCTATGCAATGAGCTACATGTCTGAATTTTTGCTCTGTTATAGCTGACCTAAAAGTAGCTGAACAACATATTTAAGCAAAATACTGTAAATGCAATAGTTTTCAAGTTACAACTGATTTACTCAATAGTGAGAACCAGAAAATAGCTATTGCTCCACTATGCCATGAGCTATAGGTCTGTAATTTCACTATGTTATAGCTAACCCAAAAGTAGGTGAACAATATATTTTAACAAAATACTCCAAATGCAATATTTTTCAAGTTATAGCTGATTTACTCAACAGTCAGTGCCTGAGAACAGCTATTGCTCAGTTGTGCCATGAGCTACAGGTCTGTAATTTCACTATGTTATAGCTGACCCAAAAGTAGCTGAATAACATATTTGCACAAATTTCTGTAAAGGCAATAGTTTTCCAATTACAACTGATTTACTCAACAGTGAGAACTTCAAAGTAGCTATTACTCAGCTATGCAATGAGCCACAGGTCTGGAACTTCACTATGTTATTAGCTGACCCCAAAATAGGTGAATAACATATTGAAACAAAATACTCTAAATGCAATAGTTTTCAAGTTATAAGTGATTTACTCAACAGTGATAACCTAAAAATAGCTATTACTCAGCTATGCCATGAGCTACAGGTCTGAAATTTTACTATGTTATAGCTGACCCAAAATAGGTGAATAACATATTGAAACAAAATACTCTAAATGCAATAGTTTCCAAGTTATAAGCGATTTACTCAACAGTGATAACCTAAAAGTAGCTATTACTCAGCTATGCAATGAGTCACGGGTCTGGAACTTCACTATGTTATAGCTGACCCCAAAATAGGTGAATAACATATTGAAACAAAATACTCTAAATGCAATAATTTCCAAGTTATTTGCGATTTACTCAACAGTGATAACCTAAAAGTAGCTATTACTCAGCAATGCCATGAGCTACAGGTCTGAAATTTTACTATGTTATAGCTGACCCAAAAGTAGGTGAACAACATATTTAAGCAAAATACTGTAAATGCAATAGTTTTCAAGTTACAACTGATTTACTCAATAGTGATGACCTAAAAGTAGCTATTACTCAGCTATGCCATGAGCTACAGGTCTGAAATTTTACTATGTTATAGCTGACCCAAAAGTAGGTGAACAACATATTTAAGCAAAATACTGTAAATGCAATAGTTTTCAAATTACAACTGATTTACTCAATAGTGATGACCTAAAAGTAGCTATTACTCAGCTATGCCATGAGCTACAGGTCTGAAATTTTACTATGTTATAGCTGACCCAAAAGTAGGTGAACAACATATTTAAGCAAAATACTGTAAATGCAATAGTTTTCAAGTTACAACTGATTTACTCAATAGTGATGACCTAAAAGTAGCTATTACTCAGCTATGCCATGAGCTACAGGTCTGAAATTTTACTATGTTATAGTTGACCCAAAAGTAGCTGAATAACATATTTATACTAAATTCTCTAAATGCAATAGTTTTCCAATTACAACTGATATACTCAATAGTGAGAACCTCAAAGTAGTTATTACTCAGCTATGCAATGAGCTACAGGTCTGAAATTTCACTATGTTATAGCTGACCCAAAAGTAGGTGAACAACATATTAAAGCAAAATACTGTAAATGCAATAGTTTTCAAGTTACAACTGATTTACTCAATAATGATGACCTAAAAGTAGCTATTACTCAGCTATGCCATGAGCTACAGGTCTGAAATTTTACTATGTTATAGCTGACCCAAAAGTAGGTGAACAACATATTTAAGCAAAATACTGTAAATGCAATAGTTTTCAAGTTACAACTGATTTACTCAATAGTGATGACCTAAAAGTAGCTATTACTCAGCTATGCCATGAGCTACAGGTCTGTAATTTCACTATGTTATAGCTGACCCAAAAGTAGCTGAATAACATATTTATACGAAATTCTCTAAATGCAATAGTTTTCCAATTACAACTGATTTACTCAATAGTGAGAACTTCAAAGTAGCTATTACTCAGCTATGCAATGAGCCACAGATCTGAAACTTCACTATGTTATAGCTGATCCCAAAATAGGTGAATAACATATTGAAACAAAATACTCTAAATGCAATAGTTTCCAAGTTATAAGCGATTTACTCAACAGTGATAACCTAAAAGTAGCTATTACTCAGCTATGCAATGAGTCACGGGTCTGGAACTTCACTATGTTATAGCTGACCCCAAAATAGGTGAATAACATATTGAAACAAAATACTCTAAATGCAATAATTTCCAAGTTATAAGCGATTTACTCAACAGTGATAACCTAAAAGTAGCTATTACTCAGCTATGCCATGAGCTACAGGTCTGAAATTTTACTATGTTATAGCTGACCCAAAAGTAGGTGAACAACATATTTAAGCAAAATACTGTAAATGCAATAGTTTTCAAATTACAACTGATTTACTCAATAGTGATGACCTAAAAGTAGCTATTACTCAGCTATGCCATGAGCTACAGGTCTGAAATTTTACTATGTTATAGCTGACCCAAAAGTAGGTGAACAACATATTTAAGCAAAATACTGTAAATGCAATAGTTTTCAAGTTACAACTGATTTACTCAATAGTGATGACCTAAAAGTAGCTATTACTCAGCTATGCCATGAGCTACAGGTCTGAAATTTTACTATGTTATAGCTGACCCAAAAGTAGGTGAACAACATATTTAAGCAAAATACTGTAAATGCAATAGTTTTCAAATTACAACTGATTTACTCAATAGTGATGACCTAAAAGTAGCTATTACTCAGCTATGCCATGAGCTACAGGTCTGAAATTTTACTATGTTATAGCTGACCCAAAAGTAGGTGAACAACATATTTAAGCAAAATACTGTAAATGCAATAGTTTTTAAGTTACAACTGATTTACTCAATAGTGATGACCTAAAAGTAGCTATTACTCAGCTATGGCAGGAGCTACAGGTCTGAAATTTTACTATGTTATAGTTGACCCAAAAGTAGCTGAATAACATATTTATACTAAATTCTCTAAATGCAATAGTTTTCCAATTACAACTGATTTACTCAACAGTGATAACCTAAAAGTAGCTATTACTCAGCTATGCCATGAGCTACAGGTCTGAAATTTTACTATGTTATAGCTGACCCAAAAGTAGGTGAACAACATATTTAAGCAAAATACTGTAAATGCAATAGTTTTCAAGTTACAACTGATTTACTCAATAGTGATGACCTAAAAGTAGCTATTACTCAGCTATGCTATGAGCTACAGGTCTGAAATTTTACTATGTTATAGCTGACCCAAAAGTAGGTGAATAACATATTTAAGCAAAATACTGTAAATGCAATAGTTTTCAAGTTACAACTGATTTACTCAATAGTGATGACCTAAAAGTAGCTATTACTCAGTTATGCCATGAGCTACAGGTCTGAAATTTTACTATGTTATAGTTGACCCAAAAGTAGCTGAATAACATATTTATACTAAATTCTCTAAATGCAATAATTTTCCAATTACAAATGATTTACTCAATAGTGAGAACCTCAAAGTAGTTATTACTCAGCTATGCAATGAGCTACAGGTCTGAAATTTCACTATGTTATAGCTGACCCAAAAGTAGGTGAACAACATATTAAAGCAAAATACTGTAAATGCAATAGTTTTCAAGTTACAACTGATTTACTCAATAGTGATGACCTAAAAGTAGCTATTACTCAGCTATGCCATGAGCTACAGGTCTGAAATTTTACTATGTTATAGCTGACCTAAAAGTAGGTGAACAACATATTTAAGCAAAATACTGTAAATGCAATAGTTTTCAAGTTACAACTGATTTACTCAATAGTGATGACCTAAAAGTAGCTATTACTCAGCTATGGCATGAGCTACAGGTCTTAAATTTTACTATGTTATAGTTGACCCAAAAGTAGCTGAATAACATATTTATACTAAATTCTCTAAATGCAATAGTTTTCCAATTACAACTGATTTACTCAACAGTGATAACCTAAAAGTAGCTATTACTCAGCTATGCCATGAGCTACAGGTCTGAAATTTTACTATGTTATAGCTGACCCAAAAGTAGGTGAACAACATATTTAAGCAAAATACTGTAAATGCAATAGTTTTCAAGTTACAACTGATTTACTCAATAGTGATGACCTAAAAGTAGCTATTACTCAGCTATGCTATGAGCTACAGGTCTGAAATTTTACTATGTTATAGCTGACCCAAAAGTAGGTGAATAACATATTTAAGCAAAATACTGTAAATGCAATAGTTTTCAAGTTACAACTGATTTACTCAATAGTGATGACCTAAAAGTAGCTATTACTCAGCTATGCCATGAGCTACAGGTCTGAAATTTTACTATGTTATAGTTGACCCAAAAGTAGCTGAATAACATATTTATACTAAATTCTCTAAATGCAATAATTTTCCAATTACAAATGATTTACTCAATAGTGAGAACCTCAAAGTAGTTATTACTCAGCTATGCAATGAGCTACAGGTCTGAAATTTCACTATGTTATAGCTGACCCAAAAGTAGGTGAACAACATATTAAAGCAAAATACTGTAAATGCAATAGTTTTCAAGTTACAACTGATTTACTCAATAGTGATGACCTAAAAGTAGCTATTACTCAGCTATGCCATGAGCTACAGGTCTGAAATTTTACTATGTTATAGCTGACCTAAAAGTAGGTGAACAACATATTTAAGCAAAATACTGTAAATGCAATAGTTTTCAAGTTACAACTGATTTACTCAATAGTGATGACCTAAAAGTAGCTATTACTCAGCTATGCCATGAGCTACAGGTCTGAAATTTTACTATGTTATAGCTGACCCAAAAGTAGCTGAATAACATATTTATACGAAATTCTCTAAATGCAATAGTTTTCCAATTACAAGTGATTTACTCAATAGTGAGAACTTCAAAGTAGCTATTACTCAGCTATGCAATGAGCCACAGATCTGAAACTTCACTATGTTATAGCTGATCCCAAAATAGGTGAATAACATATTGAAACAAAATACTCTAAATGCAATAGTTTCTAAGTTATAAGCAATTTACTCAACAGTGATAACCTAAAAGTAGCTATTACTCAGCTATGCCATGAGCTACAGGTCTGAAATTTTACTATGTTATAGCTGACCTAAAAGTAGGTGAACAACATATTTAAGCAAAATACTGTAAATGCAATAGTTTTCAAGTTACAACTGATTTACTCAACAGTGATGACCTAAAAGTAGCTATTACTCAGCTATGGCATGAGCTACAGGTCTTAAATTTTACTATGTTATAGTTGACCCAAAAGTAGCTGAATAACATATTTATACTAAATTCTCTAAATGCAATAGTTTTCCAATTACAACTGATTTACTCAACAGTGATAACCTAAAAGTAGCTATTACTCAGCTATGCCATGAGCTACAGGTCTGAAATTTTACTATGTTATAGCTGACCCAAAAGTAGGTGAACAACATATTTAAGCAAAATACTGTAAATGCAATAGTTTTCAAGTTACAACTGATTTACTCAATAGTGATGACCTAAAAGTAGCTATTACTCAGCTATGCTATGAGCTACAGGTCTGAAATTTTACTATGTTATAGCTGACCCAAAAGTAGGTGAATAACATATTTAAGCAAAATACTGTAAATGCAATAGTTTTCAAGTTACAACTGATTTACTCAATAGTGATGACCTAAAAGTAGCTATTACTCAGCTATGCCATGAGCTACAGGTCTGAAATTTTACTATGTTATAGTTGACCCAAAAGTAGCTGAATAACATATTTATACTAAATTCTCTAAATGCAATAATTTTCCAATTACAAATGATTTACTCAATAGTGAGAACCTCAAAGTAGTTATTACTCAGCTATGCAATGAGCTACAGGTCTGAAATTTCACTATGTTATAGCTGACCCAAAAGTAGGTGAACAACATATTAAAGCAAAATACTGTAAATGCAATAGTTTTCAAGTTACAACTGATTTACTCAATAGTGATGACCTAAAAGTAGCTATTACTCAGCTATGCCATGAGCTACAGGTCTGAAATTTTACTATGTTATAGCTGACCTAAAAGTAGGTGAACAACATATTTAAGCAAAATACTGTAAATGCAATAGTTTTCAAGTTACAACTGATTTACTCAATAGTGATGACCTAAAAGTAGCTATTACTCAGCTATGCCATGAGCTACAGGTCTGAAATTTTACTATGTTATAGCTGACCCAAAAGTAGCTGAATAACATATTTATACGAAATTCTCTAAATGCAATAGTTTTCCAATTACAAGTGATTTACTCAATAGTGAGAACTTCAAAGTAGCTATTACTCAGCTATGCAATGAGCCACAGATCTGAAACTTCACTATGTTATAGCTGATCCCAAAATAGGTGAATAACATATTGAAACAAAATACTCTAAATGCAATAGTTTCCAAGTTATAAGCAATTTACTCAACAGTGATAACCTAAAAGTAGCTATTACTCAGCTATGCCATGAGCTACAGGTCTGAAATTTTACTATGTTATAGCTGACCCAAAAGTAGCTGAATAACATATTTATACGAAATTCTCTAAATGCAATAGTTTTGAAGTTATAAGCAATTTACTCAACAGTGATAACGTAAAAGCAGCTATTACTCAGCTATGCCATGAGCTACAGGTCTAAAATTTTACTATGTTATAGCTGACCCAAAAGTAGCTGAATAACATATTTATACGAAATTCTCTAAATGCAATAGTTTTTAAGTTACAAGTGATTCTACTCATGATGGAAGTTACTGAAAAGCCCAAAAGTAGCTATTACTCACTTAGCTATTGAGACAGGCACCCAACTTACTCACCATATTGTAGCTATGAAAAAAGTAGCTGAATAGCATATTTTAACAAAATGCTCTAGATGCAACAGTTTTCAAGTTATAAATGATTTTGTGCATGATTTCATGAATGTTAATGCATTAAAAATTATTAAAAAAATTTATTAAAAAAAAAGTAAGAGAGATCCAGGTCTCATACTCACACAAGAGAATCTACCTCTGGCCTAGTACATATATGCAAGATATGAGAGAAATCCCTGCAATAGTCACTGAGAAAATTGTGATAAAAAGTTGAAATTTTCACACTTTTGGTGGGGGTACCCCCCTTGTAATGTCTCTAGCAAACAGACGAACAGACAGATTTGCATGCCTTGAACAATTTTTCATCCTCGATAGATAAGGTATCTTTTAAAAAAAACAGCACGTCTCTAGGCCTTGTAGTTTTGGAGGAGAAGTTGTTCACGCGGACGCGTACGCGTACGCCCACGCCGCAGAGTGACGACATAATGCCAGCTGACTGACAAGTCAGCTGACATAAAAATGTCAGCATAGGACCATAGCCATATTTTTGGAAGTGATTGATACTGCGGTCAACAAATTTTTCCCATCATAATATTTGAAAGGCACAGTTTGGTAAAACAGAACAAAATGGCTATATAGTGTTTCTGTGAAGCTGTAGAGCACTTGCTGGAGAGGGTTAGTGTAAACAACTGGACGATTGCATATGAAATCTTCATTTTGTAACTAGATGACTGTAATTATTCTACATTTTACAAGATGTTTCCCGTATTTCTTGACTTTGACTTTTCTATATATTGTCTTGTATTTTTGACATTTAGCTCAATGAATCCAGTGTTACTGATTAATCCTGATTCTAACATGACACGGCTGTGTCCGCGATTCTGATTGGCTAAGACGCGAAAATTTGCTCTGTAAAACCCCGCATAACTTCATTAGTTCTATTTTATCGCTCACAATGCTGCTCCGCAAAAAGAAAACTTAAAGTAACAGCCTGGATTTTTTTAATTAAGTAAACAAATAATGGTAAATACGATATTCAGAGATTCTTACATTTAAAAATAGAATATACTGATACAAATGTGCTTAAGTTTAAGGACGTTTAACAAAGAAAGGGTTATTTTATTTTGTGGCTCTTCCAATATTTCAACTGCACCATTCGACAAATAATCTTTACAGAATATTCGTATATTTTTGTACAAAATAGCTTCAAAACTAATTTTTATGAGATAATTTTAAAATGTCATGTTAGAATAGAAATAGACAACTCCGAGCTCGGGGTTATAGGCAATTTTACAACGATTAGTGCATTACAATCACTCAGGCTTCGCCTTCGTGATCCTAATATCGCTAACCGTTGTAAAATCGCCTATAACCCCTCGCTCGTCGTTGTCTATTTCTATAGTAACTCTGTTAAGAACAGAACCAACTATATTTACTGTACAATTTCAGTTTTGTTCAAGGATCAAAAATGGGACCTTACATCCTGTTCGACAGCCAGTTACTTTTGTTCAAGGATTACTTTCTGAAACATTTGAATTTGTTTTGATTACAGTGGTCATGATTCCATGAATGAATATTAATCTTTAGTAACTGCAGTAACTGTGATCAAAAGATCTAATCATTGGTTAATTTACTTTAATCCAAGGATTACTTTTTAGAATATCTGACCTTTTCCACAGTGCTCATGACTGTATAACTTTATTGCTTCATCTGTGGTGACTGAGAGGCAAACTAATGTTTTAGTCTAACTAACTAACTTTAGGGCATTCTTGTTATTGTTGTTGTTGTTTACATTGATTATAATTGAGTATATATCATGTAAGATGCAATGCCTTAAAGACATAAAATGCCAAAAAAATTTGTTAATGATTAAACCTTATATGCTTCTCGCAATGAATATACAGAGGCAATTCATTCTACAGCCTTGGCATAACTTACATTGTAATGTAGGACAAAGTCATTCATATCTTAGCTGGTTGAAAACCTTGGTTATGAAAACTGGTCAAGAATTCAAATTGATACAACTGTTCATCCTATAAAACAGCTGAAATTTCCAGGAATAAATCATTTTCATTTAAAAATTATTTGGAATTGAATATTCCTTCAACACAAACTACTGAGCAGTAAAATATCTTACATAATTCATTTTATATATTCAAAGGAATCATGCTTAAACTATAGCAACAGTCATGAGCAGTGGCAAGATGACGATGTGCTTAAACAGGGAATCTTTTGATCATCACTCCATGTTGGTTATTCTTCTATAGAACCATACAATTGAGTGACTTTGTTGCAAAATGTTCCTTCCAAACATTAACTAAATTGTCGACCGCCCAGCCCAAAACAAATGAACCACATCATTTAAGGACTTTGGAAATTTGCAATATCTTGTAAGAAACAAACATGCCACTTTTTGCTTGTAACTACAAATCACTTGAGCAATCAAGACATTTAGATGCCTCGGTTACTACACCCGACCAAAAAATGAGACAAGGTAAATTAGTCACAGTCCATGATTACAAAATTTTAACATCCTAAAAGTACACTCTTTAATAGTCATACTATGGAATTGCAAAGTTCATTCAAAGCAATCTTATTTAAACTTAGAATAAAATCATAAAATAGAACTGACTCATCCATTTTAACAATTAAAAACTTTAGATATACACCATTTTTGGTTACTATCGGGCGAACCATGGATTTTTACAAATTGAACCAGTAAACATTTATGACACTACTGCATACTGCTAGGCTTAGTAATTCAGCACATGTACTAACACAAGTGCTTGAGAAACAGCCTGCTAGGTAACCTTTTAGAGGGCGATAATAATATTTTGAAAAGGGAAATAATACAACTTTTTCATGAACTCTGCACTTAAGAATGGACATACAGAATAGAATTCTTACATTTTGTAACAGCAACCCTTACTGGTTATAGATGGAATTCATTTTTTGCTTTAATAAGGAAAGGAAGTATTATATGTCTTAAGTCTATATATAAAAGACAACAAACCCATACACACAATAAATATTCAAGTAACCAACTTCAATAACTTAAATTTCAATATTAATAAATATTTTCTAAAATTTATCCCCAAAACATGTCCTTTTTACTCTTGGTGACCTTGAAGTGGCTGACAGAGGTCGTCTAGTGTTAAACTTTCTCTTCTGGCCCTTTCTGGAACAATGCACAATGTTTTCTAGGGACATGAGTCCATACTTAGCATACCACTGATCTAGGCTCCTATTACATTGCAGCCATTTCCTGTATAAATCTCTGTATGTTTCATACTTATGATAGTCCACTGGCGAGCTGTCTTTTTGTGGTACTAAACTGTTTGATTCCCAAGACCCAATTCTGGGTACAATATAATGTCCTACCTGAAAATCTAATTCCCAGAAGTTCACAATTTCATCAATGTCACTTGGGGTGAGTCTGGGAAATCGATATCTGTCGGAAATTTGTAGTTTCCCTCTGACACCGAAATCCATGAAACTTTCAGAATAATCTGCTGGGAAACTTACCTTGCATAATTTATTTGAGTTCCTTTTTGAATCAAACCTTGTGCGTAGTTTTGCATCTATTCTCTTGGATTCAATCATTACATCTGCATAGTCTGTACCAAAAAGATAAGACATGTCTTCATCACATGAGGGAACTACCTGCTCAGGTTCACTTTGTTCTTCATCACTTTCACTTTTTACCTCACAATCATCATCATCATCTCTATCAGATTCCACATCACTTGCTTTACCACTGGAAGTCATGTCCTCCTCATTCTCAATCACACTTTGTTCACTTTCACTGCAACCTCTTTCAGTAAAGCTACTAAAACCATAGTCTAAGCGACCATTCCGTGTTTTGCACTTATTCTCGGCATCATCAACATCAGATGCTTCTCTTGTTTCATCATGGTCAGATTCCTCTATGTCTTCCATGTCAGTATCACCAACTGGACCCTGAGCATCCATGTTACTTGTAATTGTTTGATCATTCACACTGATACCACTTTGCCTCATAAATACTCTCGGTTTACATTGTTCAGAGAAATCGCTCTTTCTGCAATCTTCGCAGCTTGTACAGGGTTCATAACTTTCTCCCCAGAACACTGCCATGGTATTTTCTTCACAAGTGCAATGGCTTGGACTTTTGACATGTGTCACAGTGGGGCTGGCATTTTCGTACTGTATACCAGTGGGTGCTGTACTGACAGAGGATGAAGGCTGCGACTGTGGAAACAGATGATAGCTCTCATGACTGTCACCTAGGGGCCGAAACCCAGAGTGTGAAAGCATTCTTAGCATGTTGACACCAACTAAGGTGGCTTCTTTTCTGGTAAATATAGATGAATATACGGGATTACAATTCTTTTTAGAACTTTTCAGGTGGTATGATTTAAATGAATTCAGTACAATTACAAAAATAATCAACTTATATGTACATAAAATATTCCTGTAAATTATTTCAAACTGTTATGAAATAAATTTAAAATTCATTTTAATGTCTTCACTTTATTGTGAGTAAGTAATCAAAACGCACACATATCAAATGTAATGCTCTGGTATTCGATAATCAAATTATTCGATCTTGTCTGTGAGTACAACACAGGATTTTACATCACACAGCAATTTATTTTTGACGGTTTAAACTGTTACGTGTACTTAATTTGGCTACTAATGCACTCTTGACGGATTTCATAATGCAAACTACTGCACTGCCAAGGCATGTGTTCAAATTAACCGTCAGTTAAACGTAAACATTTGGTAGAAAAAAATATTTATTTACAAACCAGCAAAAGTATCCTGGTATATAAATACAAACTGCAACTAGTATTCCTTTAAAACAACGCTGATTTGCCTTTATAGTGAGAACTTGCTTATATAGACAGAAAGTAAACCTCCTGAGTTGGCATTTCGTGTTGCTTGTGCAATATTTTGTTTACAAATAGAAACCCATGTGGATATAATTCCAAATATGGCATATGACGAAATCCTTTCAATAAATCGGATCAGTATATATGCAATCTGAACAGAAACTAGTTTTAGCGACCCCTGGCGAACAAAACCCAATGAAAACTTTCTTAAATTGCCCCCTTGAAAGAGTGCATTATACACATAAAAGCGATGTCTCCGTCTGATTCTGTTTGTCTTTCGTAGGATTTATAACCACACATAGTTTTGGAATTCCCAAGCATACTTACCAATGTGGTTATAAACTTTGCCTGAGGTTCAAGCTGCACAAAATTCTGTGCATTGCGCTCTTATCTGCTGATTTTCCTCAGACTTGCTCCAAGTCTTTGTATTAGTATCATTAACCTGAACAGTAAAATTTGAATTGGAAAATTACAGCATTGCATTATACCACCAGCATTCTGGAGTAAGCAGGATCGTTTTGGCTGTCTGTTTCTCCAAAAGTCATACAGCACCCAAATATTACACTAAAGACAAAAACACTTTGTGAAAGTCTTGATTTTTCTGTACCTCCAGGAATTATTATCACAGATCCCAATCATCACAAACTCATTTTTATTAATTGCGTCATTTGTTTCAAATCTTTTGTCCTTTGTTCCATTCTTCAGGGTTTTCTTTCTCTCACCACTTACAGTAGATTGTGGGTTCGAACCTCAATCCATTCTAAAGTGGGGAATTAGTTGTTCGCTGTGTGCTTGCATGGATGTGAGGGGGTTGATGCCAAACAAGCAAAGAAAAAAAATGTTTACAATTACAGACTTCCCAGATACTTTCAATTGTGATTTTTGGCAATCGTAAATGATCCGAGAGAATATTCAATGAATCTTCGCCGTTTCGAGCTGATCCGATAAAGGTCCCAAATATTAAGTGCCCCAGTATTGGCACATTGCAAATGACTGGGGTTTTTTTCGCCAACGACTGAATTTCTTATGGAAGCCAGGTGTCGTTATCCCCATATAGAAATTTTTAACCCACAAAAAAAAACAAAAAAAAAACACCTTATCTCATTATCTCAGCTAAATATTTTTAACTTTTCAAAAACAAAAATTGGAAGTCGTTTTTAGGTTATAGAAACTTTAGCCCTTCCAAAAAAGTTCCTTGATCGTTATCATGGAATCTATTTTTCTCCTGAAATGTTACTATACTAGGGCTTCTATAATTCTTGAAGTGGTGGAGGACTGTTTCATATTTCTGCAAATCCCCCCCCCCCCCCCCCCCCCCCCCCGGCCACACACACACACACACACACCTGCGACACTTAAATTCTTGGTGACTGGCCACAGAGTCGGGGTGTATAGCCAGTCGCAATTAAAGTGTTCCAATGGAACATGTGTATGAAAGAAGGACAAATTTAAGTGAATGGTAACTTGATATATTGATCGTCACACCGTACATGTTGCTAGTATGCAGACGTATACAAATATATCAAATAGCACCAAGTACTTGGTGCATACAACATGTCAGTGTAAAATACTTCTTCAATACCACGCATAGTCAAGACCGCAAGTCTAGTTACATAACAATCCAGCATATTGAATAACGTAAAGGTAGCTTATATAAACCGTGCAAGTGCAAGGACAGACAACAATACATAACACATACAACCCAGAAGGTAGTGTTTATTAAAATAAGATTTACTGAATATCTTCAGTTGCATATTGCTTACGTGATCCAGATTTAATACAAAATGGAATTTCTGCAATTGTTTATCTTTGTTGGAATTTGTGTGGCCGCAGTAGCAGGTCACATGTGCCTTCTGAGCCCTCCTCAGAGAGGTACAATGATGGGACTCAATAAGCCAGGTATGTTTGATGTTTTCACGTCTTTATTAGCTAATTCATTGTCTATATACCAGCTTTTAAAGGAAGTTATCGTAATTACATTTGAGGTTGTGTGATCATTAGATTTGTTTGTAAGTGAGTAAAATAACGAAAAACTACACAGATTTCCATCTTTTTTTTTCTTTTTTTTTGTTTAACAATCGGAGGGTCTTGATTTGACGTAGAACTAATTTAATATTGGAAAATATTGGAAAAGATATGCAACCAACTCTGGGTCCAGGATTTTTTAAAAGACATTCGTGGTGGTTCCTTGGTGGAGATCTGCACTCTCTGAGTATTCTTGTTAAGGTTGTGATCATGAGTTTAGGGGCCGTATTGTACAAAAAACTTAACACTCCTAACTTTTGTTTCATAAATACAAAGTGCAAGGGAAACTTAAGTGACGAACCTTCCCTTACTTTTATCTAAGGTCACCTTATCTAAGTATTGTTGTAGCATACCGTCCCTGATCTCATGATTTCGCTGTATGTGCTAAAACCAAGCCTTAATTGTTTCTCTCTCAATCAAAGGCAGAAGATTTGTGTGGTGATGTAGCTCAGTCACTCCATTTCCACTGCTGAGGTGATGGCTGTAAATCTTTCAGCCTTGACCTTAATATAAGACTTGATTTAATTTGTTTAGTTTTAACATTGCTCTCAAGACTTGTGTACGTTATATCACGGTGGGTAGTTTAAGGGCAGAAGAAACAATTACATGCTAAATTTGGTCAAGATTCTGCACTACCAAATTTCTGACACTAACACAGGGTCCAAGGTTTAAACAGCAAGCCTTAGGGTTGTGAGGTGAGTATGTTACCCACTACACCACCCAACCCCCCGCCCCCACCTCTCACCCTTGATGTGGGAAGTAAGGTAGCTGTTTTCTGATCCAGAGTTATATAAAACACTGACTCTTGCCCAACTAGTATGTAAACTGTTTCCTTGACCTCTAAGGGGTCGTCAGTAGTTAACGTAGTTGTCATCTTATTACGGGCTGTCAATTCTATGTGGGTTCTTATACTACAAGTGTCTATTCTATTTCTAATAGTATTTTTATAGTGCTTAATCTTCATCTAAAGAGAAACTCTAGGTGCACCAAACAGAAAAAGCAGAATACTGCATGTATAATCAGTTAACCTGAGGCACAGCAAGAGTCAGCGCAATGGAGAGAAACCATGGAAAGCAGAAATTAGGAGATAGGTTTTGAGCTTCTTTTTGAAAGAGTGGATTGAAGTGGCCAAACCTACATCGTCCGGCAAATCATTAAAAATCTTTGGAGCATCATTAGCAAAGCTGAAGGCAGAATGCTTAGAGGACTTATATACTGAAGTGGCAAAGTGTGGGACCTCAAGGAACACGCCGTCATCTTGGCATTTACGTGTGCTACAGACACTTTTTCTGGGTTTAAGAAAAGGTACTTAAAGTCTTGAATATGGAATGGTGCTCAGTAGGCAACCAATGGAGAGTCTTCCTAACAGGAGTGATGTGTGAATACCTAGTGGTGTTGAAGTTGGTCACAATTCTAGCCAGACTATTTTGAACACATTGCACCTTACGAAGATCAAGAGCTGAGAGACTTTTAAACAAGGAATTGCAGTAGTCAAATCGCCCATTAACATGTGACTGGAAAATATCTATGCTGAGGGCCTGTCCCATTATGACCCTGACTGTTGCATAGGACATAAAATACAAACTTTGTCCTTTATCCTCAAACAGGAGAATGTATTGGGGCCATGGTGTCGCACTGGTAACACACTCGCCTCCCAGCTCTGAAGTCGGTGGTTCAAATCTTGTACCTTATGTGAGAAAGTTGATAGATGTTTACCGATGGTCGGTAGTTTACAGTACAGAACCTTGACCAACTGTATGTACTGGTTTTCTCCCTTTACAAAACTACCCATGTGATATGGCCTATACAGTGTTGAAAGCAACAAAAACCTCAAATAAATAAATAGGTAAATAAATAAATAAAAGGAGAATGTGTTGTATAATGTTTTAATTTATATTGACAGTACTGCTAACACTTGAACTCCACAAATCAGGTGCAAGAGAAGATCTCTAGTCTCAGTCGAAACCAGTGAATTTCCAATTTTCAAGTTTGAGAGGTTTTGTCTCAACTGAGTTTTCTTTCAGGCTGTAATGAATTTTACAAACAACAAAAACCTTACCTGACATAAAACAATAGTTGGTTGATTTTTTATATCAACCAAAATCATGCGAGGTTTTCATGTAACCACTGTTATTTTGATTACAGCTGCTCCTGACTGTTATCTGACAAAAGGTCCCTGTGGAGGCAGGCAACCACGATCATTCCCCGTCATGGTTCCGTGAGTTGACAGACTTTTATAATGTTTCCATAATATCCTTTTCACTATTACAAACAAGTTTATAGCCGTAATGGTAAACATGTTGTAATATAACATATTGACATTTGAGTGGTATCTTATTCAGTGACCAGAAAAAGATCAAAAGACTAACTCCGACACCGATTTTTTGGGGGACTTCCTAGGGGGTTTAATATGGTTTATTTAAATAACTTATTAAGCAAGTACTACAGCTAAAATATGTATCATTATAACAGAATGTAAAAAAAATTACAGCAATGTACATGAGGGAGATTTAACAGGGATTCGGGTAGGTATGGATTGGCACGGCAAGATGTTATGAAAAATTGTCTGGCAGCCCACCGGGCTGCCTACAGTTGGCGTTAGGGAGCCCAGTGGCCAAAGGAAGAGCCCGAAATATTTTATGTCGAACTGTTCTCATCAAGGCCTACTGCTGCAAATAAACATGTCATAATAAGTATGTTAACCATCTGAATCACTGTTTTATTGGCAATAAAAATTTGCAATTACACAAACCATTAACTCTAAGCTAAAATTACACCAATGTCATTAAAATTGCTAATTCCAGTTAAACTTGACTAAACATCATAAAATCATGCACAGCACTCTAGGTCCCGTGAAAAAAACTCGAAGGAATCCACGGCTGAAAATAATTATTTTCGAATGAATTCGCAGCTGAAAATAATTATCTTCGAATTAATTCACGGCTGAAAATAAAAAGTGTCATGGCAGATGTAAACAATGATGAAATTAGAACTATTTCAACCATTGTTTTGTAAAATAAAGCTAGAATATATCAAAATATGTACGCATTTATGTATTTTATTTGCTAGTAACCTTTTGGTCAGCCTATCAGTGTACAATGGCAGCCCGGTCGAATTTTCAGGAGACTCGGGCTGCAGGACCACTGGAAGCATCGAGCCCTGATTGGTGGTCCAGGTATCTCAGTGTCATTAGAGCATTTTACTGAAAGACCATGACGAAACTTTACAGCCTCAGTCTTGCTTGTCAACGCATGTAATTGGAGGAAAACTTAAAATAAACCCTCAGTTTTAGGAAACTATAAACTTTTATCCCATATTTTAAGTCACAGCAATTTTAATCAGAGGAGACAGGGCCACAGTGGTGCAGTGGTAACACATTCACCTCCCATTTCTGAGGTCTGTGGTTCAAACCCCAGATCCCATGTGGGAAAGTTGGGAGTTGATTATCTATTGTCGGCACTTTTTGCAGTACAGAACCTTTACCAACTGTGTGTACAGGTTTCCTCTGTCCAAAAAACTACCCAGTGTTGAAAAATGATGTTTAACATATAAGTGTAGCGGAGACTGCCATGTTTTGGTTTTGAGGTTTACTTATTTTCAGTGGCCTGTTTGATATAAGGTGTACTAAAATGCATCTTTTTGGAATCCTGGAAACGGAATGGTTTCCATCGATTGGCTTCCAGTGTACACATTTTATAGCGATTCATTTGATCTGTAGATGAATTTACAAACAGCACATAATATATGTGTTGGTGTGCAGATGCTGAGCCAGCCAGGTAAATGTGACAAGTGAGAGAATTCTATTCTATTCTATTCTGTACTTTTATAGCGCTTAATCTCTGCAAGGCAGACTCTAAGGCGCAACACCAAAAATCAAGTTTAAGAAATCATCTGTCCATAGCCGTTGCCAAGTCCAGTACCACGGAGACGCCGGATAGAGTGTATGCTAAGGAGGGAATGCCTTGTGGAAGAGATATGATTTTAACCTTTTCCTGAAACAGGTGAGAGTTGGGGCAGAACGTACCTCATTAGGCAAATGATTCCAGATTGTGGGGACATCAAAAGCAAAGCTGTGGCCAAAGTGATTTTTGGATTTATGTACAGATGGACAGAATTGAGGAACCTCCAGGAACCTTTTATCTGGATGGTTGTATCTTGTACTATATCTTCCGCAACGAGTGGGCAGAAGAGGACCAAAGTAACTGGGATGACCACTGTGAAGAAACTTATAAACTAGAGTGGCAGTTTTGAAGATACAGCGAGATTCAACTGGGAGCCAATGGAGTCGTTTGAGAATAGGAGATGCCCGCGTGTATTTGTTACAGTTTGTGACAATCCTGGCAAGTGTATTTTGAATACACTGTAGTTTACGCATATTGAGACTGGACAGACTCCTGAAGAGAGAGTTGCAGTAATCAAGGCGACTGCTCACCAAGGCATTAGCTTAGAATGTCATTGTTAATGATGGAGTTACATAGGAACACACATTCACTTCAGTGGTGTATTAAAGTTAGGATAACAAGGTTGTGAATGCATAGTTGCGGCTGCTTTTGAGAGACGAGGGTTGTTTTTCTAGCCATCATTTGGGTGAAATTGCTTTTTCATACAAACTTACGGATACTCCCAGCGTGGATGCTTGTGAAACTCAAATCAAATGTACAAGTAGCTGCCAAAGCGGATTTTCAGTCAATTTTGGAGTTTATTCAGGGTAAACACATTTGTGCTTCCAAACTATCTTAAGATACAATGGAATATATTTTTTCATAATTATAGTTTTCCATGATGTCAACAGAAAGGCTAAGTATGTTAACTTTATGTTTTTGAGAAGAGAATCACATGAATAACTAAGGCCCACGTTTCAGTCACAAGGTACAATTTTTTTCAATGATGTGCTATAAAGAATACAATGCTGCGATAAAAATAACTTATTTTTTTTAGCTATTAAGTACTTTGTACTATTTAACGTATTAAACTAGACCAAGTATTGAGTACAGTTAAAACCATTGCTACAGATCTATGAGAAGTAGAATTACCTTTATAGTAGATGTAAATGGCTAACAACATTAGCCATTTTCTATTAATATGTTGGACCTGTGATCCTAGAGTTAATGGATAAATGGAAGTCTGCAAAAGTCCCCTCACTGTCAAATTATACTGTTTAATATTGCAGGGAGATAATATTGAATATCTCTTTTGTACAAACTGGGTTAGTGAAGAAATGCAATACATAATTACAGAACTAAAGTTTTTGTCTTGGCTTAGGATTTTATGCCCGCACATCTCCAATGTAGCCAGTTTGAAAATCACATGCAAGTCATTGAGACACTGAATGTACTGCAATCGTTGACTTGTTTAGATTTATTAGCATAAGTGACAAAAAGAGTTACAAAATGCACTTTTGAAAATTTTATACTAAAAAAGATTCATTATAGTCTATTTGTGTGATATTCTGTCCATATAAATTATTTTCCCAGGTATTCACAGGTAAACAAGTTCTGTTTGAGACACTAATGTAACAGAAGTTTGTGAATAAGTATAAAAAAAACCCTGAAGAAGTGTTGTTTTTGTGATCAAACTTTTTTTTTCATTGTTGTTTCTTATGTATAGTTCGTCCTATGATATTTTAAATTATGCTCATTAAACTCCAATGAACAACATTCAGCTCTTATAGAATGTACTTTGTCTCCTGTCATCAAGTCAAGTGATGTTTTTACTTTTTTTTTATCTACCTTAATTTTATGGAACATTGAGTGTTTCAAATAATGTATTCTCTGTTTAAGCAGATAAAGTGACTTTTGCATATATATGTACACTATTGGTTTACCATGTGGTTTTAGTGCCCACTTATTATCGTAATAGGGGGCCACGGTGGCAGAGTGGTAACACTCTCGCCTCCCACCTCTGAGGCCGGGGTTCGATCCCCGGCACAGCCTCAAGTGGGAAAGCTGGTAGTTGCTTGCCGTTGGTCGGCAGTTTACAGTACAGAACCCTAATGAACTGTATGTACTGGTTTCCTCTGCCCTTCCAACTACCCATCGTGATATAAACCCCAAATAAATAAATATTATCCTAATATGAACCTGTATTAATCAAAATACACAAGTGTTAGAACGAATTAAATTTGACGCTTCAAAAATATTTAAATAAAATATGCTTTCATATTATGCAACAGATTTCCAACAACAGTTTGGTGTTATTGTTGAATTGACATAAAAATAGATATAAACCTATGGACTTACTATCCTCAGGTGTATATAATCTCATTGAAAAGGCATTTTCTCAGAGCTTCTGCTGGCTTTGTTGCATTAAAATACTTGCAACAACGGTGGAGAAAATCACAAAGATCAAAGAGATTAAACCTTTTATTTTCACTCAGAGCTGGTGTTTTGCATTTTTTAGGTAAACAAGGACTCCTCTGCCAAGGAGGTATTATTTTCGTGACCGATTTTTGTCTGTTTGTTTGTTAACAGAATTAGAGAAATACTATACTGATTTGAACTTGTAATCCATGTATACTAAGGTGATTTTGCTGTTGACACAATATGCAAGCCTATAATAAAGTTGTAAACTCCTATAAAACACAGTCTTTGATGGAATGCTAGCCAATACAAAACAATTTTGAGAATTTTTCATCTTTTATCGGATTAGTTGATATTGTAAGCATACATGATACAACAAATCACAACCATTTTAAAATTAACAGAACTTCCTTATTTTCGGACTGATTGTACACTGGTATGGAGAAGTTTAAAGGGGACTGGCCCATTGTATCAGGTTGTGTTGTATTAGCTTTTCTGCATATGACCCTTTTCCCTGTCCTTTGGAAGTCCTGTTTGACTTCTGAATTATAGTGGTCCTCTGATATTTAGCTTAATAGGATTCAGATGTAGATAGTTCTTTATGATATAGTCACTCTAAGATATGATATGTGTTTAAGTCATTAGATTAGTTTCAGAAATTTACTGAAGTACTGTGTATACATACATGTACTGTAATGGTCACAAAGATATATTCTGAACTTATTTTTAAAGGTAAAATTCATCATATATTTCTTGGTATTTTTACAGAGGTGGACAAAACTTCACGTTCAGTTTTCAGAAGAATCTGGATCACTATAATTCATCCACACCTGTAAGTATTAGCAATTATTTGCTCACTAACGTTTACATATACCCTGACTAGAGTTAAATACTTTGAATACTTCAGAGGCAGGCTAATTTATTCATATATGTATGTATTTTTACCCTTGAAATCAACTGGTTGTTTATATCTTTGAAGATAACTGTAGGATTATTAAGTTATTAATAAAACAATGTAGTGGATAAAACTTGTAATATAATCTTTGTGCAGTGTAAATGTTAACTTTAATCACTGACAAAGATAAAATTTATAAATCTATATGACACAGGTACTTTGCCTGGTGTTTTACTTTGCTCTTCTGTTGACAGAGCATTCAGTCAGTGAGATAGACTAGGATCTTTCTGACAAACTGTAGTCAATGACACCAACCTGACTTGGCAGTTTTCACCTTTCGGTATATTATTTCCATTCATTACAATTCAATTCAAAATGTCACTCCACTAATTATTATTGTTGCAGCTGCTTCATTGTAACAATAGCTATTGTGTTTCTGCAATTTCATTTAAAATATCAGTTCTTATGACTATAATCAATCATTCTCCAATTAATATTGTTTCAGAATGGGCCTCATCATTGAAATGGTGTGCGAAAGCTAATGTCAAATTACCAATATATAGAGATACATGTATATATCATTCTAAAAACTTTCATCTTCACTTTTTCTCAAATAACCCAATTAATAAATAAAAAACCCCATCTACATTGAAATTTCATAACAATTGTCTAATATTGGCAAATTCAACTAAATGTACAGCTGACTCTGTGTCACATAAATTAAGACACACATTGCGCTGATGGACTCATACAACTAAATAATGCAGTGCAAATATCACTGAAATATACTCCTTGATTTATAGTGACATTATTAATTTTGTCAGTTACTTACCATTTCTGTGATTTCATTTCAAGCAAAGAGAGACAGACAGTCACTTATTCTTCAAGGTTGCTAAATATTGTGGCTGAAAATAAAGAGTAAATTCACTATTTATATATTGGCTAAAGTATTTGATGGCAAATGCTCTACAATTTTGCTACTTTATAATTTTCCACCATTTTGTTATTATCTCCCGCTGGACTTTAGCCCAGAAGGGAGATTATAAAATGCATCCTGTGCGTGTGTGCGTGCATGCATGAGTGTGTGCGTTAGTGTGTCAAGCAGATTTCTCTAAAACTGATACAGCTACAGATTTTTTGTAAATTAATTGTCCTAATGAATTTTCATGCCCTTGAAAATTTTTTTGGTTTTGTGGACTTAGGCCTAAAGATAAGTGAGTAATAGCAATTTTAGCTACTTTGAGTAAAGGACGCATAACTCAAAAAGTATTGCAGTTAAAGTTTTTTTTTAATTTAAAAGTTTATATTATTTAGATAGTTTCTCACACAAAACCATGTATTTTCTTCCTCTACTCATAAAAACCATAGAATTGAATTACATTCAAACATACATTGAAGAAAAGCTCAGCTTCACTTCCATCTGCACTTGATCTTTTTGTCTGGAATTTAATAAAAGAGAAAGTTGGCACCCAGAAAATTTTAAAAAACAAAGTTTACATTTTAATACAAAAAACTTGAATCCATTTCCTGATAATACATAAGAAAACCTGATGTTCTGTCTCAACATAACCCTAGCTATTGAAAAGAGCAGAAAATCCAAAGTTTGATGTTACCAGATATCCAGATTTAAAATGAAAAAATAAAAGTTGTGTTGTTTCAACAAAGAGACATAACTAACCTGATATTTATTGTGTTGGCGAATGTTCACTTTCTCATCACTTTTGTGGATTTTGCTTCAAACCACCTCACTGACATATGGATAGCATACCTTAGTTTAACCGTAGCTGTTAAAAAGGAAGAAACCCAGCTTTGACATTTTCAAATAACAGAGATTTGACATTGCTCAGCAAATTGGAGGAAACTAAACCTAAATATGTAAATCCAGTCCATGCTAGTTGTCAGTCATGCCTACTACTATGTGGTTCATGTACAGATATGCATTTTCTTCAATGTCTGCTGGCAATCGGGTAACTAAAGATAAGAATGTGAAATGTGTGAATAATTTGAGAGACCATAAGAGTGATGGGAGGTTATTGTAAGTTATGAGATTCAGTCATCTGACCTATCTTTACACTCCAGTCCAATCAAGTGCTTTGTCAGTTTTTCCACCTAATTTTCAGAAGGATCAGCCTCCCGAGTTATAAATTGGATAAGTTACAATAACTCTTTTAAGTGGAGCCGGAGGACTAGTGTAAAAGCTCTGCAGACTTTTTGCTTTAGGTTTATTTTTGTGAGTCACAAACTTGAGCTACCCTTCTTAGATTTAACACAAAATTCAGCTTAGTTTTGGGCTAAGGTTTTAAGACCTCTTACTGCTGAGATTTACTTCACTTAGAAGAGAACTAATTGTATCCTATTCTACACTGGATTTTTATAGTATTTAATCTTTGTATTCAAGCAGACTCTCAGGTGCAACAACCATAAGCAGTATTCCAAAATCCATAAGCCCATGACCATACCAATGGTTGTTTACTATAGAGATGCTTGCTGAATCAGAACTGTGGTGGAAAAGCCTTGAAAAATAAACATGATTTGAGTGACTTCCTAAAGGAAGTGAAAGAGGAATCAGAACCAACATCACTTAGCAATTCATTCCAGATTGTATGAGCAACAAAAGTATAAAACTAGGACCAAATTGTTTCTTAGATGTGTCCAAGATGGGCTAAACTGATAAACCTCCAGGAACTTTCTGTCCAAGTCTTCCTCATCTTATGCTGTATTTGAAGCTACAGAGGATCAGAAATGGACTGAAGTGGATGTGATAACACTGTTAAGAAACTTGTAGACAAGTGTAGTCATTTAACGTAATAGAAAAAGATGGAAAAGAGCAAAAAAATCAAAACAAAGAATTTGATAGGCATGTTTGTTTTTTTGTTCCATGCAGATATTTTAGCTATGTGGGGTAATTTTCCTATTTTCCAAAGAAGTGACACACCACCCTCATAAACTTAAACTATACACACAAACTGTGATGAACCTCTGTAATTTTACACAAATTACCCTGGCTTTGTTGTTATTTAATTTTTATTTGCTTGTTTATTTAGGGTTATTTCAGTATCTCAGTCACTGATACACCAGAGATGGGTTTCCATGAAATAGCCAGGGTACCAGACCAGGGGGAAGCTTCACTGCATATCTATGTCTCAGAAGTCACCCTGCCCAAAGTGTAAGTCACCACAAATCCACTAATTATTTTTACAAGAATCTTGTCATATACTTTCACAAATGCTTTAGAGTTTCAGAGTGGGATCACTTCATCTGATGGGTCACACATTGAAACTGAAAAAAAAAAATCAAAACCACGGCTTAAAGTATTTCTACAGAAAAAAAGATGTTTTGAATCACATACATTATTAAATAAAATTCACAAAGATTGATGAAACATCTTATAAATCAAATGGGATTCAGTGATTTAGTATAAACAGGATATTAATAAAAAATTCCATTCTTAGACTAGCCGATTGCTTTAAGTTTGACCATCTGTGAGACTGCTCTGTTTGAATGTTTTAGCTTCATTTGTCTTCAATATTGCATGATAGTAAATATTGTGATGTTTACCAAAATATGTGAAATTCAGTACTGAACAAAACCCCTTCTTTTTCCTTGGCTGGTAGAAATTCTGTAATACATGTATTTGTGATTCTTGTGTCTACATTAGATCACCCGAAACCAGGCTGAAAACAGTCTTTTTATTATCTCCCGCCCGGCTTGCTGACGGAAGATTATAACTGGCACCATGTGTGTGCGTGCGTGCGTGTGTACGTGCAGTTAAACATTTTTGGTAAATTACTTGTCCTAATGAATTCTTACGCTCTTCAATATTTTTGGGTTTGGTGAACTTTGGCCTACTTTTGAGTGAGTTATAGCACTTTTACCTAATATAATTATATGGCTTATAACTCTCAAACTATTGCATTTAGAGTATTTTGTTCCAATATGTTGTTCAGCTACTTTCTCCACAGCTACAACATGGTCAGTAGTTTGGAAGTGTATCTCCATAGCTAAGTGAGTAATAGCTACTTTGTCAATTTTTAATGATAACCATAATGAGTAAATGGCTTATATCTTCAAAAGTATTGCAGCTACACAATTTCTCTCAAATATGTTGTTGATCTACTTTTTTGTGAAGTGTAACATATTTAAGTTTCACAACTGTTGCTCAATGTACAAATGAGTAATGGCTATTTTATTGCTACTTTTAGTGAAAATGTGAAAAATCACAAATGTCTCGCAAACCGTAAGAGATAGAGCAATTTCAAGCGAATTTTTGACCTACAGGGTGGTACAACAGTATCTTATGCTAAGGGGAAAAATTTCTATTTTCGCCACTTTTGTTGGCCATCTTGGATTTTAGCAGAAAGTGAAAAAGTGTGAGTATCTGAAAAACCGTAAGAGATAGAGCAATTTCGAGCGAATTTTTGACCCACAGGGTGGTAGAAGAGTATCCTATGGAAAGGGGAAAAATTTCAATTTTCGCCACTTTTGGCAGCCATCTTGGATTTTTGCGGAAAATGAAAAAGTGTGAATATCTCGAAAACCGTAAGAGATAGAGCAATTTCGAGCGAATTTTTGACCCACAGGGTGGTAGCAGAGTATCGTATGCAAAGGGGAAAAGTTTCAATTTTCGCCACTTTTGGCGGCCATCTTGGATTTTTGCGGAAAATGAAAAAGTGTGAATATCTCGAAAATCGTAAGAGATAGAGCAATTTCGAGCGATTTTTTTGGGCCCGCAGGGTAGTACAAGTGTCCTATGGAAAAGGGAAAAATTTTAATTTTCGCCACTTTTGGCGGCCATGTTGGATTTTAGCGAAAAATGAAAAAGTGTTAATATCTCGAAAACCTTAAGAGATAGAGCGATTTCGAGCGAATTTTTGACCCACAGGGTAGTAGAAAAGTGTCCTATCCAAAGGGGAAAAATTTCAATTTTCGCAACTTTTGACGGCCATCTTGGATTTATTCGGAAAATGAAAAAGTGTGAATATCTCAAAAACCGTAAGAGATAGAGCAATTTCGAGCAAATTTTTGACCCACAGGGTAGTACAAGAGTATCCTATGCAAAGGGGAAAAATTTCAATTTTCGCCACTTTTGGCAGCCATCTTGGATTTTAGCGGAAAATGAAAAAGTGTGAATATCTCGAAAACCGTAAGAGATAGAGCGATTTTGAGCGAATTTTTGATCCACAGGGTGGTAGAAGAGTATCCTATGCAAAGGGGAAAAGTTTCAATTTTCGCCACTTTTGGCAGCCATGTTGGATTTTTGTGGAAAATGAAAAAGTGTTAATATCTCGAAAACCGTAAGAGATAGAGCGATTTCGAGCGAATTTTTGACCTGCAAGGTAGTAGAAGTGTCCTATCCAAAGGGGAAAACTTTCAATTTTCGCCACTTTTGACGGCCATCTTGGATTTATTCGGAAAATGAAAAAGTGTGAATATCTCATAAACCATAAGAGATAGAGCAATTTCGAGCAAATTTTTGACCCACAGGGTAGTACAAGAGTATCCTATGCAAAGGGGAAAAATTTCAATTTTCGCCACTTTTGGCGGCTATCTTGGATTTTAGCAGAAAATGATAAAGTGTGAATATCTCGAAAACTGTACGAGATAGAGCGATTTTGAGCAAATTTTTGACCCTCAGGGTAGTACAAGAGTGTCCTATGCAAAGGGGTAAAATTTCAATTTTCGCCACTTTTGGCGGCCATCTTAGATTTTAGCGGAAAATGAAAAAATGTGAATATCTCGAAAACCGTAAGAGACAGAGTGATTTCGCGTGAATTTTTGACCCACAGGGTAGTACAAGAGTGTCCAATGCAAAGGGGAAAAATTTCAAGAGTATCCTATGCAAAGGGTAAAAAATTTCAATTTTCGCCACTTTTGGTGGCCATCTTGGATTTTAGCGGAAAATAAACATTGAAAATATCTTCGAAATGGTAAGAGAGAGAGCGATTTCGAGCGAATTTTTGACCCACAGGGTAGTACAACAGTATTCTGTGCCTAGGGGAAAATTTCTGTTTTCACCACTTTTGGAGGCGATCTTGGAATTTATCAGAAAATGAAAAATTGTGACTATCTCGGAAAAGGTATTTCTTCCCCTGTAATGCTTGGGGGGGATACATACCGCGGCAGTGGTCTTGTTTTGTCTGTTAAAGGGTGTTACCCAGTTTGAAAAATTGTGGCTCAGGTTAACGAAAGATGTGTTCAAAGTAATTATGTCCACCCCACTCCGGCGTCCGGCGTCACACTTGTTTCCAGACATTTTGGGCAACAGTTCTTATCCTATCTTTACCAAATTTGGCATGCAGGTTTATTGGGTTAATAGCTTGTATGGGATTGCTTTTGGTGATGATAGCTCTATAGCTAACTGAGTAATAGGTACTTTGCTACTTTTGAGTATCTCTTTGGTTTCCAGACATTTTAAGGAATGCTATTAAGCCTATCTTTCTGAAATTTGGTATGGAGGTTCATTGGGTTAATAGCTTGTACGGGATTGCTTTTGGTGGGAATTGCTTCATAGATCAGTGAGTAATTAATTAAATAAATGAGTAATTGGCTATTTTGAGTACTGAAAAAGGCAAATGTGCTCATATCTCCTAAACCGTGCAAGATAGAGCGATTTCGTCGAAATTTTCGACCCACAGGGTATCTAAGGAATGTACTCTTTGCAATTTTCAAATAATTTTCCCCTCCCCAAAAATGGCGGCCATTTTGAATTTTCGAATTTTTGCCAAAAATGGCAAATCACAAATTTGCTTCTATCTCCTTAACCGTGTGAGATAGAGCGATTTCGTCGAAATTTTCAAGCCACAGGGTATCTAAGGAATGTACTCTTTGCAATTTTCAAATAATTTTCCCCTCCCCAAAAATGGCGGCCATTTTGAATTTTCGAATTTTTGCCAAAAATGGCAAAACACAAATTTGCTTCTATCTCCTTAACTGTGCGAGATAGAGCGATTTCGTCGAAATTTTCAACCCACAAGGTATCCGAGCAATGTACTCTTGGCAATTTTCAAAAAAATTTTCCCCTCCCCAAAAATGGCGGCCATTTTGAATTTTCGAATTTTTGCCAAAAATGGCAAATCACAAATTTGCTTCTATCTCCTTAACCGTGTGATATAGAGCGATTTCGTCGAAATTTTCGACCCACAGGGTATCCGAGCAATGTACTCTTGGCAATTTCAAAAAATTTTCCTCTCTCCAAAAATGGCGGCCATTTTGAATTTTCGAATTTTTGCCAAAAATGGCAAAACACAAATTTGCTTCTATCTCCTTAACCGTGCGAGATAGAGCGATTTCGTCGAAATTTTCAACCCACAGGGTATGTAAGAAATCTACTCTTAGCAATTTTCAAAAAATTTTCCCCTCCCCAAAAATGGCGTCATTTTGAATTTTCGAATTTTTCCCAAAATGGCAAAACACAAAATTGCTTCTATCTCCTTAACCGTGCGAGATAGAGCGATTTCATCGAAATTTTTGACCCACAGGATATCTAAGAAATGTATTCTTGGCAATTTTCAAAAAATTTTCCCCTCCCCACATATGGCGGCCATTTTGAATTTTCGAATTTTTGCCCAAAATGGAAAAACACAAATTTGCTTCTATCTCCTTAACCGTGCGAGATAGAGCGATTTCGTTGAAATTTTCGACCCACAGGGTATGTAAGAAATCTACTCTTAGCAATTTTCAAAAAATTTTCCCCTCCCCAAAAATGGCGGCCATTTTGAATTTTCGAATTTTTCCCAAAATGGCAAAACACAAAATTGCTTCTATCTCCTTAACCGTGCGAGATAGAGCGATTTCGTCGAAATTTTTGACCCACAGGATATCTAAGAAATGTATTCTTGCAATTTTCAAAAAATTTTCCCCTCCCCACATATGGCGGCCATTTTGAATTTTCGAATTTTTGCCCAAAATGGAAAAACACAAATTTGCTTCTATCTCCTTAACCGTGCGAGATAGTTATTTCGTTGAAATTTTTGACCGATACGGTATTGAAGAAATGTACTCTTGGCAATTTTCAAAAAATTTTCCTCTTCCCAAAAATGGCGGCCATTTTGAATTTTCGAATTTTTGCTAAAAATAGAAAAACAGAAATTTGCTTCTATCTTCTTAACCGTGCAAGATAGAGTGACTTCGTCAAAATTTTCGACCCAACCAATGCAAAAAGGCATGAGGCTGAAATAATTTACATGTACACTAATAAATATTTAAGCATCATTGATATATTTTACAAATGAAACAGGGTCTTGTAAGACTACTGTACAATTTTGGCAAAAGGTTCATGGGGTGGACATTACACATGATAATGTGTGTTCTTCTATGCTATCCTGTTTCTATTCATATGTCGCAGCTACTATCAACAGGGCGTCCTATTTCTAGTTATTCTATACAGCCAGTCTTTGTGGAAAGTAAATGAAGAATATGAGTCAGTCAAATGTTTCTAAGAAATTCTTAAATGTGTTGAACCATTATTCATTATTTCCTAATCAAATCTTTGCTGATATTTAAATTAGAAATAAAATTTAAAATATTAGTCAGGGGCCAGTTTTGTGGAAGGTCCCAGACTTAGCCCAGTCCAAGGCTAAGCCACTGGCTCAGATCTGAGCCTTTTGTCTTAGCTAAGTTTTTACCTGAAATGGTTTACACACAACGGGTCTCAGCTAAGACCAAGATTATCCAAAAAAACACAGTTGTTTTCTGTGTCATTTGACCCTTTATTTCTAACCAAAATATTTTTCCAATGATCTATATCATTGGTTTGATTTTATTTCTAGTAAAATGTTTTCAATGGAATACCTTATAACGATATGAAAATGTACAAAGGCTACTTTGGTGTGAGTTTGATATATTTCTACCTTATTACCATCCATTTTGAAGTAGAGAAAGAATAATGGCGGCTATATTTGAGCCCTTGTTCACAAAACTTAAGCCCACTACCTACCAGTCTCAGCATTTGAACCAGTGGTTCAGCCAAAGATGAGACTGAGACCATTGGTAAAATCCATGTGGTCTGATCCAAGGGGCTCAACTTAAATGTTGCAATAATTGGAAACAAAAAGTCTTAAGTTTGAGCCTGAGACCAGGCTAAGCCCTTTGGTGAAATTGGCCCCTGAACTGTGCTACAAATGATCTCCTAAATGTTGAAATTATTATGTCTTTACTTAGACTGAGGAAGCACCTGTGCAGTAAAAATGAACATGTGAATATGTTTACAATGGAAGATTATCATGTAGTGCTTGATTACTTTTGTATAGTGACCTAGGAATTTCAGTAAACTCTTCCTACTTACATAATAATAAAAAATTTTGTGTATATATGTTGTGGTTTTTTTTACTGTGTGTCTTCTGTGTCAATTGACAAATGGTGTTTCTGCATGTATACAAGAAACAATATAATATACATTGCCATTAGATGGTGTTTGTGTATTTTGTAGATCCAAAGCCTCACTGATGACAGTACAAGCTCGATATGTGACCAACAACTCTGGGATAGAAGACGCTATATTCTACCAATGTAGCAATATCATTGTATACCCAACAAAATAAGAAAAAACAACAACTGTATAAGTGGAACTTTTACATGGCTAAAAATCAACTCTGCCATGGTTTAGTGGTAATCATTTTGGCCAAAAATCACTTAAAGCTGACTCTAATATCTGTGAACATGGGTTCCAAACCAATTCATTGCAATGTATGGCAAAGAGGTTGGTCCTAATGAGCAAATTTAGTTTGCATGTCCAAGTATCCATGCAGAAAAAAATTCCCCTCTGTTTCAATAATAAACATGTACTTTTTGCAGTCCCAGAAGGCTGAAATGATTGCCATGTTTAGTTACTGGGTAGCTGCTTAGATTAACCGTTATAATATGGCAATCATGAGGTGCTAGAAAAGTAAGAACATTCATAGAAATTGCTGAGTAATTTGCAAATAAAAGTCATATTTTATATTTTACGCATAAAGTAGAGGTAAAATGCTTCAATTTGAAATTTATTTGGGTTTTAACTCAAAACTATTGACAGTTCCAATTCCCAACACGTAAAGCACACTTTAATAAAAAACAGTTAACCGGTCCAGCAATTTTGATGTTGGCTAATACGTTTGATAATCTTACATTTTGTTACTACAGTTAATCATTTGAGCCTTAATGGTTTTTTATCTATCCAAGTTTTTTGGAGTATGAAGAAATCAGTGTGGCATCTTGGTTGCCATAGCAAGCCTTATGGAAATGACAACTAAGTTCTTTCATATATTAAACAATATGTTACTTTCTGACTAAATTTGTATTTTGTACACAGAAAAAATGTCCCAGTAAAATTTAGATTTCAAACGTTTTTGATATTGCTTTTCAAAACAATCATTTGATCAATGCTCAGTCATTTGATTGGCATGCCGGACCGACCTTCTTTGTGGATATGCAAAATTTGTCTTTAGAAGAGTCAACATATAAAACCAGATTTGTTCAACAATCAACATGACCCCAGTTGTTAAAAGGGGATGGGAAAACTTTGACCTTTACTATGCAGTGATATTATCAAATTGTTATTGGAAATGGAAGTTAATTGCCAGGGAAATTTAAATCTATTACTATCACTTGAATAAAACAAGCTATTGGAGTGAAAATTTATTATTATTTACATCAAGTTACTGTAGCTAAGTTACTGTATGACATTGGCACTCTGAATTTTGACATAACAATTCAGCTAACAAATTAGAATTTTTATAACAGCGATACTGATTGGGTAGATTTTGATTTTAGTTTTGCATCTGTCTTTCTGCCAATTTGAGACAAATGCCAAATTACAAAACCAAAATAATCAATATAATCACTGTGATTATAAAGAATACACTAGAATTTCTATAAGTATCCGTGACTTGTTAGACTTGCTCCAAGTCTTTGTATTTGTATCCATCAGTAACCAGAACAGTTAGATTTAAATTGGAAACTTACAGGAGTTCATTATACCACAAGCAATCTGGAGTATGGGGGATAGTCTCTGAAAAACTGTCAGGGCTGGTTGTTTCTCCAAAAGTCATACAGTACTCATATATTACACAAAAGACAAAGGACATGGTGAAAGTCTAATGACTTGTATACCTTTCAGTAAAGTTAAGCTTAATTCCAGTGACAGTATTACATGTGTTTGTTGTGATATTGATTGCAGGTTATCCAGTAGCGTGTCGCAGTGATGTGTAATTCTGTTTAGAAATCAATCCACCAGTGATTTAACCATCAATTTGTAATATTTTCTAAACTTTTGATCTAATTTTTCATTCCTTGTGATTTAGGTTTTTACTTTCTGTGACTTGAATGGATATTTCTTATAAGTAGTTTGTTGAATGTTGACAATCGATATTTCTACATACTGTATTATAGTGACAACCCATGTACTTTTGTCAGCCAATGTTACCATATGCACAATGTTTATTATTTCCGCCAAGGAGGTTATGTTTTTGCCTGGGTTTGTTTGTTTGTTTGTGCGTTTGTTTGTGAACAAGATAACTCAAAAACTTATGGACGGATTTTGATGAAATTTTCAGGATATGTCTGAAAACATAAAAGGAAGTAATGATTCAATTTTGGGAGTGATTCAGATCACTATCTGGATCTTCTGGATCCATGAAATGTAATTTTTAAAGACAGATAACTCAAAAAGTTATAGATGGATTTTGTTGAAATTTTCAGGATATGTGCTCCCTTGGCGGAGGTCTGCGCTCACCGAGTGCTCTTGTTGTATATTCATTCAAATAAAAGAACAAAACATGTTTTGTTTTCTTTTTCTCAAAGCTGAGCCATGTATAGACATTTTGCGGCAGTTAACCAGGAAGCTAGGCTATTCCCACATTATACATATGTTTACTTTAATTTTAAAGACAAGAGTCTTCAGGCTCGTACTTATGTCCGTAAAGGACAACACTACTGGTGCAATAATGAACAAGCGCAGCGCGAGTCCATTACACCAGATATACAATGATAGTGCAAATAACATACATACCTGAGGACTTTATTTCTATTATAAATGCCCGTTGCTTTTAGGAAGACATTGCATTGCAATAAAATATTATTTCTTGTGTACCTTTTTGCCACACTATATTTTAGTTGTACATTATTGTCCTAGATATTGCACAGCAAAAAGATGCATGCTGCAGGGTTATTGGGTGTCTGCTCACTTCCGTTTTTAAAATAGAAAATAAAACAGTTACTGCAGCTGTATGTATAAATCCCAGATTATTCCATACTGATAAATTTTACAATATGTAATGGTATGGATTATAAAATGATAATGAAATGGATTATGAAATGTTCAAGTTGAAATGTATTTTGTGGAAACTCAAGTGATCAGTATAATTTTTCCAATTACCCAGTCTTCATGATAACAGGGTACATCTGTTAATTGTACCATCAGAACCAAAGTTAAGATTTGCAAAAACTCAAAACTAAATGTCAGAATCAAACGCAAACAGAAAGCTGTGTAATTTAGTGATTAAACCTTATTTTTGGTGTAAACTCAGACAACATTGAGGGTAGAAGGTTTAAACTCTAAATTGTGGGAAGTATATTTGAGTTTGAGATTTTTTCCAGGCCTGATGTGTACTTATACTAAAAGGAGAATTTATATAATAAGACGGAATCCCTACTCAAAGAAATTAGATTGTTAATATATTATCCTGTAATTTTTTAAAATTATCACAATAAAATGTGCAGTCAATATTCAATACACCCAGTATGTTGGATAAGTAAAAACATGCGTGTGATCTCCAACTTCACTGTATAACTGCTGCTGTTCCATATGTGGGAATTATCATTAGAGCTTTTTAATTAAAAGTCTGGGTGAGTTACAAAATACAGTTTTACTGCATTTTGATTGAAACATAAACTGGTAACACAATGTCGTGTTTACCGTTGGAAGACGGAGAAGATTAATCAGGACACTCCTAAGACATCCTCCTGGTACAGGAATCTACTCCCTTTTTACAGGAAGTTAAGGCATGTCATGAAAGGGGTTTGCAAGATAATGGGATCAAAAACGTATGTGTATTCAGATGAGGTCAAAGTTTGTGATCAGAAGTGATTGGAAGTAATATTCTGTATTTGGATGACATTTTGGTATAATGTTCATCGGTTACAAAGTGATCTTTCAACATTATATTTTCATGGATCAATAAGTAAATGATCCACATTATTTACAATCACTTAACATCACAAATATTTACCCCATCAAAATACACCTAGTGTGATATATCTTAAGTTTAAACTTTCAAAAATATGACCATTCCCTTGTTTATACACGATGTATCTACAAAATACTGGTGTATAGTAACATATGATCACAAATAGTTTCCTGTTATAATTAGGCCAGGTCATTTCCTTTGCATATTGTTAGCGACAATTACCCCATCCGAATAGGCCCAATGAAAAGAGGGACTGTAATAAATAACCAGACTGCACTTGAGAAGTTGGATGGGAAATTGGCTTAAAATGGAATGGAGGCTAACCATGGCTACAATTACACTCCATACCCTCACTACGGAAAAGATGTGTAATGTGACAGATAAGATTATGATCCCAACTGCAAAATTAGGGCAGTCTTGAGGCAAACCTATTGATTTGGACTTGTGTTAAGTTGTCCCAGGTAACTTGTACAGCTTATCAGATTAGATGGCTATATAGCTTCAGAGACACTTTCATCTCATGTGACCTGGATTTTATGAAGTTTGTTTTGTCATGTGATACAAACCCATATCATAACAAGGTGCAAAATGGTAATATTGTAAAACAAACCAATTCTACCTTTCTCTCCTCTTTTGATTGTAATAGTTTATCATCGCTGATCACTACTTGTGTAACTTTTGACCCATTTTAAACTTGTCACCTTTCCTTTAGATTATAAGTATATCAGTTACTGTATAATTTGAAATTTTCACTATGCATTAATTTGATCTATTTTAGCTGATGAGCTTAAATAGTGGAAATTAATTCATAGTGAAATATTAAATCTGTATTAATTCCTGTAGTAGAAATTAGCCATTAGTGAAAATTAATTACAGTGAATTTCTTACAAACCAAGAATTAGTGAAATTTTCTTATGGCTAAAATTTCTACTTATACAGTATTTGTGTATACAAGGGGTGTTATTAAAGTAGGTTATTTTTACACATCTTTGCACTTATAAAATCATCACATATATCTTCTGGATTGTACATGCAAGACATCAATAGAAACTTACAGTTACAATTCTGTCTTTGTAGTTTAATATTTCGTGAGGTTGTACAAAAACAATGATGAAAACTGGAGTGATAATTGTATTACTGGGGCTATGTATTACCATGGCAACAGGTCACCTGTGTCTTCTGAGTCCCCCTCAAAGAGGATCCATGATTGGATTGAACAAAGCAGGTAACATCATCTTTACATTTGAAGAAAAATGTAACTGGTCACCAAATAATTTGTATAAGTATTACAGTATTCCCCTCACATACCCGAGTAAAGGTGGTGTGAAATAAGATTAATAATACTGAGGAGAATAATCACTTCATATAAAACAATAGGCATTTCGTCTTTCTAATCCAAATGACACACCATACATGTACCAAATGCTTTGGGTAGCCACCTGCTGATCTTACTCTCTCTTTATCTGGATACATATTGATCTAAGGGCAAATCGTCCATTTCAAAAGCTAAGGTCGTAACTGGACATAATCTCAGTACAATACAAATGTTATAATGAGCTGGATTCAAAGGTTGGTGGTGTGATAAAATGCCAAACTTGTTCACCAGTCGGTCACTGAGGCTTCCCATAGTTTGCCTGCTGTTTGTTTTGGTCTACCGTTTTTTTCATGCGTAATGAACCATGTTTTTGTAAATATTCATAAAATAAATTTTACTTTGCAATGTAGTAAATGTACTTCTTATGTACAAAATAGTGAACAAATAAGGGATATTTCATTTATCACCATACATCTATTGATTTTTGCTCTAACCGTGAGGACAAGGTATTGTTAACAAAAAAATCATTACTATCCCAAACCGTGTTGTTTATGGCCCATTGCTAAGTTGGGGTTTTACGTCCTGTTCAACAGCCAGGGTCATATTGAGACAGGTCCTCAGCATTGCCACTTGTTGGACTTGAACCCACAAGGGTGAGAGCCTATATGATTAGATGTCACGCTTGCTAACTACTAGGACATCTGTGACCTATTGCAAACCTACATACTACCCTACTATGCTTTACATTTAAAAATGTAACTTTAATATATGTTGGAATAAATATGTTTGAAAAGCAATAAATAAACAATGTATTTAAATTTTCTACAATACATGTATTTAATATATTTATAATACTAAACACAAGATATAGTTTCCAGGGCCTGTATTCACGAAAGGTCTTAGACTTCGCCAGGTCTTAGGCTTAAATCCAGTCTTAAAGCTAAGACTTTTGTCTCAGCTAAGTTTTGTCTTAAAACCATATTCACATAGGGTGACTTAGCTAAGTCCAATATTATCAAATAACCACAGTGGTTTTCTGTGTCATGTGACCTTTCTTTTCTATTCAAACTATACTATTGGTAACATATATTCTTAATTTAATGCATTTTATCTAAGGATAAATGCTGTTTTGAAATGGAAAACCTTGTTACCACATATAAACTTCCCAAAGACTGCTTTAGTGAGGTGTTATGTATAATTGTACTTTATTTACAGCCATTTCAAATTTTGAAGTGGAGAAAAATTTATGGCGACCATATTTAAGTCCTCTTTACAAAATTTAAGCCCACTACTGGTCTTAACTTTTTTGTGAATACCGCTAAGACTAAGACAAAAGTCTTAGCAATTTTTCTGTGAAAGTTAAGACAAAAGTCTCAACATTAAGCCTAAGCCCTGACTAAGACCTTTCGTGAATACGGGATCTGCTCGTGGTTTTATGTGAGGGTTGGTTTCACTGAAAAACATTCCTGTGTTCGGGTGGGTCAGTTTATCAAGCTTACTACACTAGTGATTTTGTTTCAAGATCTGATAAATTCTGTCTGCAGAGTGGTTGTCACTGTATTTAAGAATATGGTAAAACTTTTAGATTTTATGGAAAAGCTCGTCACATTTGAGTTCAAAATAGTGACCTACAACTGCAAACTTTTACAAATATTTTGTTTATGATTAATTTGCACTTCCTCTGACAAGACCGGTTCAACAGTTATGTCTAAGAATGTGTTTACTATTTCAAAGCTTTATAATTTTGACAAATAATTTCTGTATTATTCTCCAAGATGTTGAAACCTGAAATAATGCCAATAAACACCCACGTTTATTGTAGAAATATCAACATATTTTTCTTGACTTCCAGTGTAAAACAAATTTCAAGCTTGAGTTTTATAACCATCTCAACAACAAAGGTCATATCATGCCAGTTCCTCAGTAAATCTCACATGCTGCCATGATTTGGATTCGAACCCACGAGAAGTGCCGCGAGTGATTGAATGTCCAATTTACTGACCACTGGGCCAATAAACACATTTAAATTATAGAAACAAGGGAGTGTGTTGATTGGACAATTGTCACTTTTAAAGTACATATGTACTCCAGGGGCTGCTGACTGTATTTTGCTGACTGGACCATGTGGTGACAGAAAGGCTAGGGCAGCTCCAGTCCTTGTACCGTGAGTAATTCTCAAATATTAGGTTCTGCAGCATGCATTTAAACTTCTGCTAATTCTAGTTGTAATTCTAATCACCTTTCACGGTACTGAAGCTTCGATAACAGGTTTTAAGATTTGATTTTCAAGTACCACCTTGTGGCCAGTTACCGAGAAAATCAAGGCTGCCACAAAATTCATGTTAATTTTTAGCAGGAAAATAAAATCATCGTGACCTTCCATATGGGACTTTGACCAATCATCTGGTCTTGCATTTGTAACTCACGACTTGACGATGCACATTGGTAACTAGAGGCCAAGAAGGGTGTCTGGATGTTTTGGTGAAACAACAGGCCGAGCCATATTTCTCATTGGAAAGTGACTGAACTTTTGTACCTTGTTGAATCATTAGCAGAAACTACAAAAATCCCAGGGACAGCGATTCAATGGGACAGCGGTTCACTGTAATTGCTGATTTTTACATAAAATCTGTAAAATACTAAATATACTACCAATTCTCAGACAATTGCATAACATAAAAGCATAAACACAGCCTAGACTCCAACCGAGTAATCACTCACTTTAGACTAAAATAACTCAGAAATAATTATTTTTTTTTTTACATTGAGGACTGAATACAATAGAATTATGCCACCATTGTCTCAAATTTTGTGTTATTTATTTCATTTGTTGTATTAAATAATATGTATCACTCTGTTTGGTCCAATAAAAAGAAATACTGACTTTTGACCTATTATATTAACAGTAACCTGAAAAGGGCGAATTGCTGGAATTAGGTTATCTTGAAATAGATAGTACAGAGAAAATTCATTTGTACTACCTTATTTTCTTCAGGAAACCAATCTATTTTGCATTCACTTGTTCTAACCTATTAATTTTACATAAAGAAACAGTGGCATCATTTGTTTTTGTTAACATTTAGCAAATCTCCAAGTATTTAGTGCAAATTGCTGCCCACGCCTCTCCCCCGTGTGTGTCATGAGAGCTAAAACGAAGACAATTCACCACAAATAGATGTAATATCCTTCTTACTGGTTGGTGAACCTCCCCATGGACTAAAAGACTAGCATCAAATGGATATAAGACAGTACACATATGAAGACAACAAGACATTTAAGCGTTGCAACCATAATTTTAAAGTGGGACACTTTTAAGGCAATCTAGGGGTTGATGACCGAGTAGCCTAAATATAAACTATGATATCTCTGGGATCCTGTAATCTACTACCCTGCTGTATACCCCCTTCCCTTTCAAAATGGATGGCAGCTGGTCTCAAAGGGGTATTTGTATGACCAGTCAGCAATAAAGCATGCCAATTAAACGCCCTTATTAAAAAGGGTAATTTTCTAATGCTAGTTTTCTATTTATATTTTGTAGACTTGTATTATAGTCAGCACAATGTTTGTTTTACTACAGGACTCAAAGCAATGTCTGACCCATCCTGACTACACAAATACAGCCCAAACTCTACAATGACTGACATTCCCCAAACTAAAGGACAGAGTCTCAGGGATGACCATTTGTCCACATCACTGGGGTTCTTTTGCCTACCACTGAAATAGAGGACTACATTTTAAGTGGTCACCTGAGCCACTATGAATTTGTCTGTATCTGGGATTGAACCCAAGTCCTGTGTGTTGTCAGGCGAGAGTGTGTTCCTGCCACTTGTATTTGTTCCTTCTTTGTTTTTTTTATGTTTACAGGGGTGGAGAAAATTACACACTTAGCTTTCAGAAGAACTTGGACCATTATGACAAATCTATGCCTGTATGTTACACGCATTTCTTTTTAAATGTAGCTTCCTTTTTGCAAATACTATGAAATTACCTTAGTGACTTATATATTTAAATCTGATCACATGACGAGCTTTTTTGTCTTTTCAAGTTATCAAATTTGAATGAATTTCACAATGGTTTTACATTTGTTTTCCAATATTTAGTTTGAATAAGAAGTAAAATAAGCCCATAGTTACCAAAGAATGCAGCAAAACATCTCTGAAACATATGCATAGTATGAACACCAGGGAATATAAAAACTTATTCCAATATTCCAAGGATGTACATATTTGTAGGTTGCTTAGTGACTGGAATATGTGTGAAAAATCGACATAACTTATCCACAGTCACACATTTGTCTATCTGTTTGTTTCTTAACTGTTACGTGTTTCCTGAGCCCTCAATAATGCAGTTGGTAACAAGTACATGTTCACTGGACTCTCATCTCTGTAGTTGTGGGTTCAAGCGTAGCCTATGATACAGTATAACATCTATACAGTATAATATCTAACAGTATAGATGTTATACTGTATCATATTGTTATATTATATTATTTACCGAGTGCCATGACCTTAGTTATTGAAAGGTATAAAAACCCAATGTTGACCTTGAATATCTAGATTTTTTTATAAAACATTTTCATTGAAAATCTATAATGGCAGAGATTTAAAGTAGGGATACTTTCTAGGTATCTTTAGAATTCTTAGAGAAGACTGGAATTTGGAAATTATTTTTCTTTAAAAAAGTGTCCATATTGTATGAGTTTCTCTGAGAAAATGTCTGCTCATAATAGATTTGAGAATTACAGCATTCCAAAAACAATAATATTAATGTATATTAGCCTTGATGTTCATTTAAAACACCCATTTAAAATACAAAAATAGCACAAACCTTGCTATCAATGGTATCTGCAACAAGTGTCTTATTTGAACCAGACGTTCATTTAAAGATGGGCGAGGGTTTTTGTGAAATGGAGAGTCACGTCACAATATGCCACCTACACAGAATACTTGTATGATTTAAACCAGTGTCTTGTACACTGCTGATCAGCTCTTTGCACCACTGCACAAAGGCTGGAACTCTGCAATGTTTACAGGAATGAGCCACAAGAGTTTAATGAATTCAGCAGTAATAAAATCCTTACTGCACATATTTCTCTTGTACAAAGAAACAGCTGTTTCAAGCATACTTTACTGGCTGCACAATAGCTATGTAACTACTGGCTACACAATAGATCTTCGTGATTACACTCATTGAATCGACAATTTACCTTTATGTGTATAGTTGCAAACGATACAGTAACCAACTGAAGCTAATGGCTATCAAATAGTCCATATATCTAATAGAAATAATATGATATGATACATGAGCAGATTACAGATATTTTGGTAACAATATACCTAATGTGTACCTTTACTTGTTCAATACTTACATTTTCCATATTTTACATGCGTTATTGCACATGTATAGTAAAGTCAAAGAATTAGTAAATTTATGGGTATGTATTTTAGGGTTACTTCAGCATTTCAGCGAAAGCCCCACAGGCTTTCGCATACCAGAACTTCAGAGAAGTAGCCAGGGTACCAGACCAGGGAGAACCTTCACTGCACATCTACAGTGTCAATGTTACTGTGCCAAAAGTGTGAGTTTATCCAAACTAAAGTACTAGACTTCAAAGAACAGCATATATATATATATATATATATATATATATATATCGTCGTGGTCCTGGAGTTTTGTAATATAAGAACTTTTACGGAAAATTAAACCAATAAATCTCATATGTGGTAACAGAGTGATACAGAATTGTTTTAGTTTATAATTTCTGGTGACAGTATGGTGAACTGCAAGATAAAGATCACTTTAGAAATAGGCCTGTCAGAGTCATGTTTGTATGCAGCCAAAAAATACATGCCACAGAAATCTATTCAGTTTAAATTCCCTTCAGAAGGATCTAAATGATAAAAAATTCCATTGGAGTTAACCCTGTAATCAAGATTCTGAAATGTTTTTCCTCAGCCTACTGCAGTCATGGCCATGGGGAATATTCCTACCTCAGAGATTTAAAGAACATATGAAGTTTGTATGCACAAAATATCCTCACAAGCAAATAGTTAAGCTGAGAAATATTGGATGACACCGTGCCCAATCTGGGCACTCTATTCTTATTTTAACTAACAATGAAATGGATGTGCTCACCTATAGCCAGAAAATATGCAGCATTACCCAATGTTGGCACTCCAACACTGATTCTACTACGTCTATGTGTCGTTTGCACAGATAAGAATCAATTAATATTGGATAGCATTTGCTCGGATTTTGTGCTGTACAAGTTCTTCAATCCACTAAATTTTCCACAGACCCGTTTCAAAGTCTGGCAGGCTTGAGATGTAAATCAGTCAGGGAGCAAAATATCTCGCCATCAGACCTATTTTTGTAAAAGAATATAAAAACTGTACTTGATTAAAAAATCTCACGAAATGACACAGACTCACTGGCTTACATCTGACATAAAACCACAACCTGGTACCATTCCCTTGATTGATTGCTTTATTTATTTGGGGTTTTACGTCGCTTTCAACACTGTACAGGTCATATCACGACGGGTAGTTGGAAGGGCAGAGGAAGCCAGTACATACAGTTCATTAGGGTTCTGTACTGTAAACCGCCGACCAATAGCAAGCAACTACCAGCTTTCCAACTTGAGGCCATGCCGGGGATCGAACCCCGGCCTCAGAGGTGGGAGGCCAGAGTGCTACCACTCTGCCACCGTGGCCCCTACCATTCCCTTGATAAAACAAATCCACAAAGTCTTTTGATCTACAGGCTCGGGCTGCAAAGCCATCAGTAGGGCACTCCCATCAGAGCTTGGATGCAATCAGAAACACCAGTAGTGCACACTAGAAGAACAAATTCCTCATTGGAAGTAGAAACTTCCAGGGTGGTAACAAAAAAAAACAAAATAAAAGAGCGATCTTTATAGCTTGCGCTTAAAAATGGAGGTTAAACTGCTTTCTCTACTGTATTGTATTTTTAGAACCACCTTGATCAGAGCAACATTACAAGTAAGATACGTGACCAACAACAAGAATGCACCAGCAGTGTTCTACCAATGCAGTGACATTGGTGTCTACCAGGGCCGTTAAAACAAACTACAACTGTATGCAGTCAGCTTTAAAGGATTGTTTGTGTTGTAAAAAACATTTGAAACAGGTTGTGAAATTTGGTACCTTCTTTTACTGGTCAAATATATGAGTTTTACCCAAGTTTGAAAATTAAAGGAAGTAAACTGTTAATGCAGTGTAAAAAAACAATTAGAATCAGTGATACAAAAATAAAGCTTTGCTTACTGTATTTTGATGGGTCATTTGCCAATTTACGGCAATGAATATTTTAGTGCAGAGAAAGGAAGGTTAAATTTTGTGTTCAACTTGTATCCCAATACTAAGCCATATCAAAATAGTTAAGAAGAGAAAATTTAGAAAAGGGCATGATATTTTCAATCCATACAAAAACATTTTTTGACTGAAACTATTCTACATTTGTGGTGTGGTCAAGGCCATGCCACCCAATCCTTTCAAAAGATGGGAAAATTGAGAGTTGTCAATTAAACTTTTATTACAATATGACCAAAGTCTCTTGACTTGCTCCTAACTGCACAACTTAAAGATACAACTCACAACAACAACAACAATTGACTAGCATGTTAATCAAGAGGTATTCATAAGACTTAGCTTCTCACAGAACAAGATCACTCTGAGTTATTTCAACAGAATGATTGAATAAAGAAAAGTCACACAACAAAAATGACAAGTTATATAACCCAAAGACTAGGTACCAATGTAATTGTGACCGAAAAGATTGGAGACAAAGGTTCACTTCCAAAAGGTTTTTAAACGATCTTTTATGAAAACGGGAAAGGTCTTTCAAAAACCGAATTGTAGGGAGTTTTGCATGAGTGAGATGAGGTTACTTTCCCTACCCTAGAGAATAACATGTGTGTTATAAGAGATCATCCAGAAGGATTTTTAACAATCACTCTATTTTAATTGTGTGCAAGAATGCAGTAAGTAATTGAGATTATTTCTTAGATTCCTCTAAGCTTCCTTTATGCTTTAAGCTTCAGATTTACACTTTTAGCTTTATTTATTTATTTTTGGAAGGTAGTTGGCAAAATCTTGATCTGTATACACATGTGTGGGACCTCAAACAACCATTATTCTTCGTCCATCACAATGACGACGTAAAGTTAACTAGAAAATAATCAGAAAAAGACAATACAATTTGCAAGAGCAAATACAACACTGACACATATGTAATGTAATCTACCGCTCTGCTTTGGTTCTTATTTGAAGAAGCAGACAGTTCCAAATGTTGGTGTATAAAGACTGAAATAGTGAAAGGGAAATATAAGTGGGATTTCTGGACTGGAAGGAAACTGTGAAATGCTTGTGGGATTATTGGACTGGAAGGAAACTGTTTGTGAAATGTTTATGGGATTAGTGGACTTGATGGAAACTGTTTGTGAAATGTTTATGGGATTTGTGGACTTGATGGAAACTGTTTGTGAAAGGGTTGTGGGATTTGTGGACTTGATCAAAACTGTTTGTGAAATGCTTGTGGAATTTGTGGACTGGAAGGAAACCATTTGTGAAATGTTCATGGGATTTGTGGACTTGATCGAAACTGTTTGTGAAATGTTATTTGATTTGAGGACTTGATGGAAACTGTTTGTGAAATGTTTATGGGATTTGTGAACTTGATCGAAACTGTTTGTGAAAGGGTTGTGGGATTTGTGGATTGGGAAGAACCTATTTTGGACAAATGTGTCTGGTATTTCTGGATGAGGTGTACGAATAGAGTTTTTCACTGAGGTTTACTGGTTGGCCATGTTTTAGGTTTGTGTATATGATAAGCCTGATTTTGAACTGCGATCATATGTCCAAAATAGCAAGTGAACTCGAATCCACACCAGAGATCTATACAGGATTCACCACCATCTTGACCTAAATACATCAGCTTTATTTTACTAGGTGCCAGAGGACATTTTTTAATGTTGGGTGATGTGAGAATACCTGCAAGATCAATCCACTACTCTGCTAAGTGAATTTTGAACGAAAAAAAAAACTCTGTGTGAGGCAAAGCGGAAGTTACAACAGTCCAAATTGAATGCTTACTAGAGCATATACTGTGAGAGCTGATGTATTGAGGTCAAGATGGTGGTGAATCCTGAACAAATCTCTGATACGGATTCGAGTTCACTTGCTATTTTGGACATATGATCACAGAGAACCATCACCCCAACATTTCTGGTATTGGAGGAGGGTGTCACCTGATTTCCAAGAATATCAGTGGGAAATTTAGACAAATACACTCAGAAAGTTTTTTTATTCTCTGAATATTTTTTAACAAAAAACAGTCCCTGTCTTCTGAGAAAATTATAAGAATATCAGTACACTAAGAATAAGAATTCATTGAAAACAGGGATTCTTAAAACCCATTCCCCCCAAAAAATTAATTATAAAAGTAATCACTCATTTTTTCCAAACAATATCAATCTCCCATACAAATGGTATCTACTTGACCCATATTGGAGAAATTAAAAACACAGATGATGTTGTATACTGTATTTAGACAAGATATACTTATCAAGGTGATAATAGTATATAGCTGAAGTATGTCCCGTGAGGTACTTGTATAAATGCGATTGATATTCAGATAACATGCCTTACACAATGTGATTTTCTTATCTACAATGTTCAAGATTAAACAGAGAAAATTGCAGTAAGTTTCATTGTTTTCCATATACAGTAAGGATAAACAACTTAAGCTATAATATACTGCACAAAATATTTCCCTGTAATTATATATACCTTATGCAGTCACCCGAACTCTTCTGTGACTAGTGAAAAATCAAAACAGAATTAAGCGTTTGTTAACATTCTTTGGAAGACCTGTCAGTGTTGGCCTCAATTTCTATTCTGTTCTCTTCTATTCTGTTCTCATAGCATTAATGTTTGCCCAAGGCAAACTCTAAGGCATAAAACAACTAGGAACCAATTCAATGATCAGTATTTTATAGAGATAGCCAGGTTGATACCTCAACGATAGCCGGTATTTAATGTGCTAAGGTGGTAAAGCCTTTTTGAAGAGATAAGATATTAGCTTTTTTCTGATACAGGCAAGAGTAGGGGCAGTTTGAACATCACCAGATAAATCATTCCAAACTGTGGGAGCATCAAAAGCAAAACTGTGGGTTAAGTGTTTTTATCTATGTACAGATAGGTAGAATTTAGCAATTTCCAAGAACCTTCTATCTGAGAACCAAAATAACCGGGATGGCCACTCTCTGGAAACTTGCAAAGCACACTGGCCATTTTGAAGATGCAACATTATTTAACTGGTAACCAATCGAGCCTTTTGAAAATTGGAGATGCATGTGTGTGTGTATTACAGTTTGTAACAATCATAGCAAATGCATTTTAGATGCACTGCAGTTTGCACATGTTAAAATTTTGTCACCAGGATAGCAGCCTCATGCGTCAGATGCTGCCGTGACCCTCAGACATTTGACCTTTGGAAAAACCTATCATTCATATCTAGCACAATTTCTGTTTTGCCATGAGTATTATCATCAGTATAATCCCTGAGGTATAATCCCAGAATATTGAATATAATCAGTGGCCAGGGGCAATGCCACAAGACGTTAAATCGGGTGATAGGCATGGCCAGAGAGATACATAAGCAGACAGATTGCAAGGGGAATATTTCAAACAGTTCCTTATGTACACAGGAATATTTCCATTCAGACCAGACACGATCCGAATATACATAGTAAATGTGCATACACATTACATAAAAGAGACAAGAAATAAAAAAATAACAAGAAATAAACCCCTAAAAGAATAAACAGAAGTGGGAAAGAGAATAAAAATCCTCCAAACAAATAAAAACATGACTTCTTCATGCACCATAAAAGTAAAAACAAAAGCCCAAATTACCCCATCAGACAATGTACTTATGGCCCTCTGACACATCAGTACATGCAATATGGCCCAATAAAACTAATTGTAAATTTTTATCTACAACATCGTCATAGATGTTAGCAAACCTTTGCCTCAAGTACCGTGCCAACAACCCTTTTCTCAAACCCATTCCAAGCTTTGGGTTTATATATACCTGTACTAGTATGTACATTTTAACATTTGTTGGTCCTTACAGGTATTCCCTCAGACAGACCAAACCTTTCTCAAGGTTCAACCCCACACCTCAATCTATTCTAATCTGATGTAGACTTTCATAGTGCTTAAGCTGCATCAATTGACAGACTCTATGGCGAAACTGAAAAAAGCCCAATGTGAATAATCACAAATCCAATAACATGCTCGGGAGCATCAAAAGTAAACCTATGACCAAAGTGTTTGAGTCACTTGTTGAGAGAGGAGTGAAACGGAGGAATTGTCAGATATTGGCGATCAGGGTGATTATGCTTGGTACTGTAGGGGCAACTATTCAGCACAAGGATGGTCCAAAATAGCTAGGACAATCACTGTGTAAACATGTATACACCAATGTTGCGGTTTTGAACATACAGGCAGCCGGTGTAGTAGCTTATGGGTGGATGTAACATGAGAATACTTTTTTCTTATTTAGAACAATACATGCAACAGTGTTCTGAATACTCTGCAGCTTGTGTTGATTGAAACATGACAAACCTCTAAACAGAAAATTATAATAGGCAAAATGACTACTAACCAAGACATTTGCAGGAAGGACAGTAGTAACATACCATCTAATTCTGTGAAGGTCACGCATCTGGAGGCAGCATGCTTTACAAGTCTTTGCCAATGTCAGCAGGATTGAGAAGATTTCCAAGAATAATGACGAGAAATTGAGAATAGAGTTTCTGGTGTTGAGCCTTGGAACCAAAAATAATAAATTCAGTTTTATCAGGGTTGAGTTTCAATTTACTAAGGGTCATCCATCGTTGTACTTCTTGTAGGTAGGCATTCAGCTTTGAGAGCAGCAGATGCATTCTTGTGAGATAGATAGACATACACTTGGGAATTTTATTAAAGTTTTATGTCTGGATGGAGAATGATGATTTTCCTTTGTATTGGAGTTGTATTGAGTGGAATTAACAATAGACCCATCACAGATACTTGGGAGACTCCTTAGATGGTCTTGCATAGTTCAGATAGCGTAGAACCTTTCGTAATGGCAAACTACTTTAGGACAGTTCCATCAGAACCAAACTGGGTTTTGAGATAGCCAAGGAGAGTATTGCAATCAAAAGTGTCAAAAGCTGCAGACAAGTCAAGCAATTCTAGAGCAGTAGGTTCACCTCATAGCAGAGAGAGTTGGACCTCATTTTTAATAGACAGTAAAGCAGTATCAGTGGAGTGACCGGTTTGTAAGCATACTGATGAGGACAATCTAGTTTTTTACTGTTGATATTGGACATTAACTGCTTAGCCAAAACCTGTAAACAATAGCTAAGCAGCTCAATCAACCTGGAAAGGGAGCAGAGGCTAGTCACTGACAGTAATTCTTAAGTCCATTGCCGGGAAGTGAAGGCCTCTTTATAAGAGGGTGTGGCAACAGCCTTTTTAAAGGCATTGAGACAGTGTTTAAGGAGCAATGTAGTATGGGGCACAACATGCACAATTTGGTAGGGTAGTCATTTATAATTTTGGGGACTTCATCTTTACTTATGGGCTCAAAAGAGTTGAAAGCTGGAGGTTCCAAAGTAGGTTCTTCAGTGGCAGAGTCTGATGTTAAGAATATATCCCGAATGTTTTTTACATAAAAATAAAATAACCTAGTCTGTGAGGCTTTTATCTGAGCTTTGAGCAGACAAAATAAGCTTCCTTAGAGAATTCTACAGCTTCCTGGGGTCACCACTGTTTGCTGGTATGAGATTGATATAGTAGAAACGTATGTGTTTATTGAATATTCAATTGCATCAGGCAATTTGTTTGCAGAGCCTTTATCTGTTCTGCTGCATCTTGTGTTTTCTTCAGACCTGTTCAGATTGTTGCCTTAGAGAATGTCCCATGTGGTATGAATCAGACAACCACTCTGCTGACTGCCTCTTTGCCATGCATAATTGGTACATACTTGTCAAGCACGTGAGCGAAACCGTTTACACACTGATCATATAGTTTTGAGGCAGTTCCACCTGGATACAATACAGATAGGATATTCTTGAGGTCACTGTGGAACTGGTCAGTATTAATCTTGTGATACTGACAATAAGATACATGTCATCCAATGTTGGCTGCTGGGCAGAAGAAATCCAGTTTGTATTTTGAATATGAAATAGCCCACTATATAATTCCATAAAAAATCAGAGTCACAAGGACAAACCAATATGTCATATAGCAATAAAAATTATCTGAAAAGAAGAAAAACTCAAGTTCGACTTCACTTTCAAGGTGATCCATTCAAAATCTGAGGCTTGAACCCTGGTGGATCTTGGTTCAATTTTAATCATTGAAGGGTCCTGCATGAGAATACCTGAGTTATGGCTTTGAACTTCAGGTAAACCTTAATGAGAAATGCTTAGTGTTTAAACCCTGCTCTGCCAGGGAAAGGCAACAGGTCTGAGGTTTTAGGCTTTCAAATTATTTTAAATTAATTATTTCCTAAGAATAACACCAAACTGCTAATAACAAGTATATCTCAAGAGGTGCAGTTTTATGTGTTGCAGTGTGGGTAGGCCATGAGTAATTTTTATATTGGAGGTACTGGAGACATTCTTAATATGTTTTAAAATTCCCAGTGGGACTGTTACATATTCTGGGGTGCTTGTTCTTAGATATCTAAGTCTTTGTGGTGTATGCGGAGGTAAGTCAATTGTCTGGATTTTTTTTCTTCTTTTTCAGTCCTTTTTTTCTGTTTTTTTTCTTTTGGATATTATAAAGTCGTTGGACAGTGTTAGCAAATCTGCTTTTAGTTGTGGATATAGTGGGACAAGTTAATGGGTAGATGGTGATGCTACTTTGTTTCGACTGTAGTAGGCTAGAGCAATTGCCTTACCATACTGAAACTTTGTGGAATGTCTATGTTGATCCTATGGTCACCAAATGTCTTTTTCAAACACCTGAGAAGTGAAGACATTGACAAAGAATTTAAAGCTGCAGGCTGCAGTGAGTGCTACATGAAACTACAATACTGGCCTGGGTTTGGCTGGGTTTGCTGTTTTGCTCTCTTTGGCAAATGTCACACAAGAGGTGGCACAAACATGCTCTGTTACTGTTCATCTGGAGGTTGTGGTATCCTTTTTTATGTGTTGTGTGCATTGGCTGTTGTATTTCAGTCTGCTGCCGTATTGGCTTGTGGACTGGCTGAAAGATTGTCTGCAATGGTTGCTGTACTGACTTCACTGGCCAGTCCCCAATCCCCAAGACAGACAAACACATGCGGGTACCATTTTTATTATATATATATATGAGTAAATACAATACTAATACTAAAACTATTTACAAATCTACTAAAATAATGTATATAAAAGTTCTTGTTGTAAGTATGATGCAATAATAAAAAATTAAATACTGATAAGGCTGCACAAGGGGTTTACTGTGATGAAGCAGCCCATATATAATGAGACTCTACATTGATCTATGATGAGGTTTGACAAGCAAACCCAAACACTGACATTGACCTACTGACCTCTGGGTTGACCTTGAACCCCAGCAGAAGGGGAGACTTAGGATTTTACTGGACAAGGAAGTATTTAATCCAAAAATGGTGCATAGCCAATTTTGACTAAGGTCACGAAGGTCAAACCAAAGTCCCCCTACACTGCTGAGGAGGAAGGAACCCCCAGAGTTTACATTAAAATAACTAATATTTGTAAAGAATTTGTAAATCTTTGTAAAAACTTGGCAAAATGTGACACAATATAACATAAGAATGACCCTCAAACCCAAGGCCAGAGGTAGGATATTTATGCATTTAAGCTAGAAGCAATAGTTGTGGCCAGGGTTTCACCATAGCTGTGATCTGACTGGATATAACGCCAGACACAGTCTGACGACCACGTCCCATGACGTTTGATATCTGGAATTGGAATGTGTGAGTTGTAGGCCAAGGTAGCACCTGACCTGCGAAAGTCATGAAAGGTATGAAAAGCTGAGTTCAAACCCAGAGACTGGTTGATGCTTTTTAAGACTTTACGAACTCTAGAGTCAGTAAGGGTTATATTACCCCTGAGGGATGATACTTGAAAAAGGGAAGAAGAGGAAGACATGGTGTAAGTTTTGAACAATGCCTTTAAGGCATAGTGTGGACAAATGAGCTTGTTTTTAAGCTTAGGAAGGGTTATACACTGGACCTTATCCCTGGTTTGCATGGTCTTGGTCCACTTTAGCAACACCTTGACAATTTTTTTGGTAAAAAATATGTCTTCCCCTGTTAGATGCCTGGACGGATCGAACGCAGCCAAGGAGTGAGGAGCCAGGTTTGATAATCGACAAAACCCAAAGAACCCCACCAAGAAAACAGCCCTATACACTGGGCCTGAGGTAACATCTTCACAAGCCACCAAGATATCTATGAGCCTATCTATTGATATGATATTATGTGACTTTACTGTGAGAGGACGATTGTCCTGAGAGCTTTGAGAAAATATTTCAGCTTTGGATGTTCAAAGACAGTAAATGACAAGTCATGCAGCACAAAATGAGCCTTTATGGCTGAAACATAATTTTTTCAATCATTGATACTGAGCAATCATTGATTACAAGACATTCTAAGAATGACAGAACTACTTTAATATTAACATCTGACAGCACACATCTAGTGTGCACACAAAAGGCTAAAAAGTTCTAAACATGGTTAAATAGGCACCACGAGTTCTTGGACGAAAGGCTTGATGTAATCTGCTGGCAGCCTTTGCAGAGAGTGAAGTCAAAGCCTCAGTATCTACAACACAAAGCGCAGTATCTTTCAGTATCAAATTTTTATATATAGCAGGCCTAGCCTGCAGGCACACAATACAATACATATGGGTACATTAAAACTGAACATAACTAAAATATTACAAATCTGGATCCAATTCCAGCAAATCATGTGACACCTGGAGCCATACTGGGCTTATTACATGCAAATCCAGCAGCTGCCACTGATCCACAGTACCTTGCCATCTGGACAAGGCATCAGCCACTCTGTTGTCGATTCCCCTTATGTGAGTGTATTGCAAGTCTATATCTGACGTTGCGGCGACGTACCACACATTACGCGCGCATGCGCCTAGGTAAGGATCTCTGGCTTTGCCAGATTTCAGCACACTGACGACTGCTGCATTATCACAATGTATCAAAACCTTCTTAGACGCCCAGTGATGCCTGAACGCTCTCACTGCCAGCAAGATGTTTACCATCTCCAAGTGGACTATGTTCCAGTTTCTAAAACCTTTGGTAATAGGGAGATGGTAAATGAAGTTACCAGATCTACCTCCCAAACCTGTGAGGCAGGCGTCAAGCTCAAGAGTGACGTCAATGGGCCTGTGGTCATAAAGTGACACCCCATTATATGCAGGCAAGAACTTTGAGAACCAGCGAAGATCCCTTTTGAAATCAGGGGTGAGCGTCACTTTCTGACGCCCATGTGCAAATCTCAGCAGATCAAGCATTCTATTGAGGAAGACACGTGCAGGCTTGACGCACTTGTGTACGTAAAGCAAGAGACCAAGGATTGACTGGAGTTCACGCTTAGTTGCCACGTTACGCGAGAGCCATTGACGCACTGTGTGTGTGACGTCACGTAATTTTTCAGGTGGTATAGAAATACTGCCATTGACCGTGTCTATGAGGACCCCAAGGCATGTGACTTTTGTTGAGGGAGAAACTAACTTTTTCTGACTAATAGTCAGACCAAGGTCGTTCATGAGGTCAATGAGTGCAAGGTACGACGCATTCGCGACGCTCGGGACGCCCACGCCAACATAATCGTCCATATAGTCAACTATGACATAACCTTTTTGACGCATGGCGAATCTGACGCCGTCGCTTAAACGCTGGAAGATTTGGCTCCCGTGACGCATCCCGAACGGAACGCAAGTGTCCACATAATGGCCACCCCACTCAAGTCCTAACAGGTCATAATCAGCTGGGTCCACCTTGACGTGACGGAATGCACGTGACACGTCAACTTTGTATAACAGGGCCCCCCTACCCAGTTTCTTCAGCTCAGCAGTAATATCATCTACTGTTGGGAAGGTAAGGCAAAAATTGCTGTCAAGATACGTATTTTTGTCAATTCCAGCATTTACAGAGGCCCCAAGGGGCCAGCTCAAGTCGATTATAACTCGACGCCTGTCAGAATTGGGTTTTGCTCGGGTCATGAATGGCGATGAATGACTCATTGTGATGGGAGGGGCATCAAATGGGCCCAAAATGGCACCATATTCGAGTTCTTCTGCTATATAAGTGTCAACGTCAGCAGGGAATTCCAACGCAGATTTATGATTACCCCTGTCACATTTGAGATCACAGTTTCTGTTAAAATCTAGGGGAAAGCCAAATTCCACCAATTGACACAACTGTTTATCCCAATAATCTGTGAGGTTGTCTTTCCAGGCCTGGACATTCAATTGTGATTTCACTGGAATTCTAGCATTCATGTAATTTGGGGCACCACTAGCCTTAACAATGTCATGAATATCCAATGGAGAGGCACCCTCATGTCTGTTAATGTGTAAATTGGGTGGCATTTTTTGCTCATCAATAGGAATGTACCCAAAGTCAAATTGTGATTGCTGACGCCATTTTTTGTAAATCTCAGTATCAATGTCAAGAAGACCTGGGGCTACCCCTTTGTGTGAATTGACATGAATGATTGAACTGGCAAATTTGTCTTCAATGGGATTGTAATTGACATTGTAAATTGGAATTACTTGGGAACTTGTGACACTTGTTGTGTCAGTGTTCACACTGATCGGGTTTTTTGCAATTGTATCAGGTTGTACCTGTGTTTCTGATTTCTGGGATGAGGATATGACCTTAGCTGTTCCTGCTTCACTGGAACGACGCCCAGGATCAGTGGCAACTGCTAGGCACGGATTTTTATCCGGATCCCCCTCACTGGGAGTTTTTGAACATGACACATTTTTTACAGTAACACTACAATCACTACTTTTTGATACATTTTCAAGAACCATTTCTGGAACAGACTTTCGACTGTGCCATACAGTTCTATTTTTCACTTCACCAATACTGTACTTAGTCCTTTTGGACTTTCTAGCTAACAAGACATCTACTTGTCTAGGGACAACCCCAGAATTATACACGAATCTGACCTTGTAAGTCTTACTGTCTTCTGCTATGTGAAGGTTGTCAGCTACCATGCCTTCACATTGAGAAGTATGTGAAGCACTGGCTACACCAGCAATTTGTGACATACCAGCTATATGCTGGCTATGTGAAGCCGTAGAACGGGCTGCATTATCTGTGACCAACTCAGATTTGCACTGCAAACCACCAGAGGCAGTGTGCTTCACAACACCTACCGCCCCTGCCGCCCCCGCACTGGATTCACATGTCAGGTCATGTGAAGCATTAGGCTTCACATTAGTCCTACTGGCAACTCTATCAATGCAGTTCATAGGGTTTGCGATTCCAGTGCTGTGACAGTGTCGCGCTATTGGTGCAGTACTTTTTGTGGACCAGCTGCTCCATCCTAATGATGGGCAGCTGTCTGCTCGTTTTTTAACTGCTGCTGTTTGGTTATACAATTCTTTTCAGAATGGTTTAGTTGCTTCCCTAATGTCAAACAAAAAGCGCATATATGTTTTTGCAACCTTTTTGCAGAACCAGGGTTTTTTGTTATCCTGCCTGCCCCAATTTTGCCTATTTTGCGAGACATGTTTTTGGGCATGAGCCCTGCGTATTCTGTCGATTCTGTCCCCATTCTCCCATTGAACCATACCCCTTTCCATCTCGCCCATTAGCACGGCATGATCCGCCTTCGCCCCCTGCCAGGAAAAATCCGTGGCATCCTCCATCAAATCTGCCATATATGCCACCATCGTGTCTTTCCGCCCCCTATCGGTTTCCTCCAATATATTTCGACAGAAGCCCTGAACCCACTGGGTTAGGGACAACTGATCATATGTCACCCGTTGTCGTGTGACCCCCCCAAAATGGCCTCATGGGGCCAATGTACTTTGTGTTTCACTTGAATGTCAATATTGCCCCCCCTCAAAGATTTAAATTTCTCTTTACCTTGGCCGTGTGAACTCTGGTTTAAATCTCGCAACCTTTTGTCGACTTTTTTCTGCAACAGGTGGGATTTTAACATTTCTAGGGAGGGACAATCACTTTCGTCAGAGGACGAATCAGTTACAACATGTTTTCTTTTGTCTTTTTTACTACATGTAATACTTTCTAGAAAACTGTCACTACTTAACTCAGATGAAGACGATCTGCCAGGTGCAGCATCCATCCGCTGTTCCACATGATCCAGACGTTCCGTGACTTTCTTCAGCTGTTGAAGTATCTGCCTCTGGAGCAGCTGTCCGTCCCCAGAAACTTCCTGTTTGTTCTGAGTAGCAGGCCCCTGTCCTGCAACGGCAGCATCACTTAACAGTTCATTGTCACTTTCCACTGACATCTGCTTCTTCTGTTGCTTGCACTTCTTACCCGTGGGGGGTACATGCCTTGTCTTACATGTCTTACACAGTTGCTTATGATCAGGCATTTTGGTTTTATATTGTTCAAAAGTCACTGTATCTGAGATAGAATATAACAGGCACACAGCCCTAAGATTTGGTATTCACCACGCCAATACCAAGCTTGAAATGACCAATTTCAGAAATCACAAACGGCCTTTTAATGGCACTTAATGCACAAGGAAATATAGGTTAGACCGTCCCTCTCTCTGATGGTCAACAAGCCTGAGGTTGTCGTGAAGACTAGCAAATCTTATGTAATCAGCAAACACATCCAGTCCACAGTGGCTCCAATATCACACAAACCAAAGCGTACTTTGGTAAAAGACTTGTTACATTATAAAAACCGTCCACTATGTACATATGTATAATTTAAAAGCCTAAGATGAAGTAAAAACACATAAAATAATCATTGTAAAAGTCGAGAGAATTTTCCATGTTTCTCTTTTGAAAGTCACATTCAAACTGAATTTGAAGCCAAGAGGAAAACTTGAGGTCACCAAATCCTCCAATGAAATAGACTTGTTTACAGGTTACTAGGCGACTGAGTAAACTTCTAGGAAGCCAGGATGATAGTGATCAGACTGGTACCCAACCCACCAATGAATTGGTCAAGACTTTGTATCAACATGCTGCCTTGGGGGGAGGACTGACCCCCGGGTCGCCCAAACAACCCAAGAGATTTTGAAATGTGGTAGGGATGGCATGAGATGCGACATATAGCTACATGGTGCTAACAATGTAAAAATAATGCAGGAGCAGATGGGGTCAATGCATGTGCTTGCTCTTTCTTCAATCTCCTTACCTGTATTATGTCTCATTTTAAAATTGGTCAAAGCATGGGTTGTCCAGCTTCGTGGTCTCCTCGTACAGTAGTCTCTCCAGTTTCTGCTTGGTTTTCCTGTTGGGCTGAACCTGTTAGCCGCCACTTCTAGCAATGACTCCCAACAGTTATTTTCTAAACTTTCTCAGATCTCTTTCTGACTTTCTTGAGCAATTCAGGCTTGATAGTAAACGCAGTAAACGTGATTAGATGGAGAGGATGTATCTCTGGACAGGCCATTCACTAGTACCATGCCATCTTATGCTGGGCCTAGGTCTGGGTCTTGATCATTACCGTCATAATCCAGTGCTGTGGAAACTGTGCCTGTAGCAGAGATAGAATGACATGGCTAGTGTGGCGCTGAATCGAGCTTTCACTGTGGCATCACAGACCTGAGAATGATTTTTAGAGCATACTGTCTATTTATAGTTGCTTCAGAAATTTATACTTGCGTATGACCCACTTCTGCATCTTAGTCATCTCTTCTCTGCCTTGACCAGACTTGCACAATGGTGACTCCCACAAGATTTCACACGTTCGCCCATGCACATGCCCTGTCCTCTTGGCAGTGTTCTTGCACCTTTTGGTAGAAAAGATCATGGTCCTCATCTTTCAGCCAGTCCACTACTTGCTCCTGTTCATCAGTTAGATTTGTGACCACAGTTTTCTTTGTCTCCTCCACCTCCAAGGTGTCCTCCCAGTTACTAACCTCACTGATATCCTCATGGTCTTGTACCTTTGGGTATGGTCAGGAGCAGTACATGATTTGTTCATGAGTGGTCCAGTGACATAAAGGAGTGCATTCTTTGGCATGGCCTTTGTCTCCGCAAGTTCATAGCAGAGTATGACAATACAGGAGTAATACTTGTCATTCAGGAAGGCCGTACCCTACATGTCCTGGAGTGGTTTTTGGAGGGAACAGTGGTCACTGAACCCCTGTTTTAGCACAAAATGATAAAGAACATTGGTTTTATTGGTGTTTTAACGCCACTTTCAACACTTTACCGGCCACATCAGCATGGACAGTTTTTTTGGACAGAGGAAACCAGTACATACAGTTGGTAAAAGTACTGCACTGTAAAGTGCCAACCATCAGTACGAAACAACCAAGTTTCTCACAAGGAAGATACATTGGTTTTAATGCTAGACTAATTAATGATATTATAGAAAACTGTGAAAAGAAAAACTTGCCAGGCGCTATTGTATGTTTAGATTTTGAAAAAGCTTTTGATTCCTTGGACTGGAAATTTATGATAAAATCTTTAAAAAGATATGGTTTTGGTGATTACTTTACTCGATGGATAAAAATTTTATATACATCACCAACTTACTGCATAAAAAATAATGGATGGATTTCGAAAGAATCCATCATGAATCGAGGCATAAGACAAGGCTGTGCTGTGTCAGCACTTCTTTTCATTTTGGCCGTTGAATTTTTATCTGTGCAAATAAAACAAAATGAAAATGTTAAAGGGATAAGTATTTCTAATGCACAATCAAAACTGTTACAGTATGCGGATGACTCAACACTAACCCTGACAGATAACCAGTCAATATCATATGCACTTCAAGAAATTGAAATTTTTACTGCTGCAACAGGATTACAACTTAATGTGAATAAATCAGAAGGTTTGTGGCTTGGAACTTTAAAACTGAATAAATTAAATTTGAAGGTATATCTTTCAGTGAAGGCCCAATAAAATGTCTAGGTATATATGTTGGAACAAATATTGAAAATTCTTCTAGCTTGAACTGGGATAAAAAGGTAAATGATATAGACATACTCCTTTCAAAATGGTAGAAGCGAAAACTAACTCTAATTGGGAAATCAGTAGTCCTAAAAAGCTTAGTTATGCCAAAACTAGTTTATTACATGACTGTTCTGAATGTACCTAATACTCAAGTCTAAAAAACTTGATAGTATGTTTTTTAACTTCTTATGGGGTAAAACACATAACGTTCCCAAAACCACAGTAATTGGAAATCAATTAAATGGTGGTCTAGAAATTCCAGATATTGAGTCAAAGATCAAGGCTCTAAAAGTATCTTGGATTCCTAAAATCCTAAATAAGGAAAATAAACTATTTGATGTCCTGCAGATGATACTGCGCCCTCTTGGTATTGACATAAATCAGCTGTTAAAAATGAATTTTTGAACCAAAATTGGATTAGACATACTCTCTAGAATACCAAAGTTTTATCAGGATATCTTTATATACTTCAATATGTGCAAAACAATAAAACCAGCAATAAAATTAAACAACATTGAACTGTTCTCACAAATTATATGGGGAAATGAATACTTTAAAATGAATGATCAATATCTGTTCTATAAGAATTGGCTAGAAAGTGGTTTTATATACGTCAAAGACCTTTTTGATAATGAAGGTTCTTGGCTGACAGAGTCTGCTATTCTTTGTAAACTAAAAAATAAAACCAACTGGATTGCTGAATGGACACTGATTACAAAAGTTGTTGGCAAACAAACAAAAAAGTTTGACAGCACAATTTGTCCATATATACAAAATTCTATATTCAAGCAAACTAGATTTTTCGCAAATGATAAGTTCTATGATTACAATATGATCACAGCAAAAGATAGTTACCAAATTTATCAACGCCGCTTTCAACACTTTACCGGCCACCTCAACATGGACAGTTTTTTTGGACAGAGGAAACCAGTACATACAGTTGGTAAAAGTACTGCACTGCAAACTGCCAACCATCAGTACGAAACAACCAAGTTTCTCACATACGGTCTGGGGTTCAAACCTCGGAGATGGAAATGTGTTACAGCTGGCAAAAAAGGACATTGAAATATCCACTATAGCCCCACTGTAGTCCCCATACTTCTTACGGATCAGCCCTGGATGAGACAAGAATACCTATGCTCCTAAACTTCCCCAGCAAATTAACTGTCACACCAAATATTAAGGGTCTTTGCTTGATGGGCCGAGATTTGTTCAGAATTCTCCCCGACCAATATATGGAGGCCTCCAGGATGTCTATAATTACCAATTTTTTTCTTGGTTTGGGACAATCAGGAAGGGGACCGATGTTATTGAAGTAATAGAAAAGTAATAGATTTGCTGAAATTTAAATGTGATAGTAATAGTAATAGATTGAAATTTTGAAAATGTAATAGTAATAGTAATTGATTGCAATTTAATTGCAAAAATCTATTACTTTTTCTATGACTTTCTATTACATTGGCTAACTGTTGTTTTTGTTCAAACTATCTCTATTTATAAACATTTCACTGAAACTGGAATTCTCAGAAAATGTTTTCTACTATTTAATGGAAATTTTTAAAAAAAACATGTTTATAATCTGGATGTGAAAGTTTTTACATACTAAGTATAAGTCTCACTATATTGTTTATTCAATTAAACAACAGTAGATACATCTACTGCTGCATTCTTTTTATGGTTTTGAGTCAGTTTATGCAAAGGCTAATTGCAGTGATTTCTCTACTCAAGAATGTGATACTTTCAATAGGATTGTATGACACCTTGTTAGATATTTAAATTGAAGCATCATTGTTAGACTAATAACAAGACTGGGCTCTCTCCCTGCATGCTTTGATAGGATCATAAAATATATTTATTTTGAAAGCTTTCAAGACAGATATACCTACATTATTTTAAATGTCTAGAATGTAATAAATAGATTTAAAAACTGTCTCTTTAGTGTTATTTCAACAGGGATTGTAATGAAAGTAAATGCTCAAACTGGCAACCAGAATGAAAAATATACTCTTCACAGAGTACTGTGAAAGTCTTTCAAATCTGACAACCCATTTGAAGGAAGTTATATTTTTAAGCCTCATTAACTGACTTTATTTTTAAGGGCTTGTGGTTTCATTGAATGCCTGCGTATAAATTTTGAAATAAAACTGTGAACTATTGTTTCGTTTAATGAATTATGGAGATATCTTGATGGCTTTCTTATAATTTTTGTGTGGTTTTGTAAATCTATATTGACAATGCATTTGACTGCCAGTAATTTAAAAATATTTCAAACTTTATTTTTACTGACTAGCCGATGCAAAGTAATAGAAAGTAATAAAAGTAATAGAAGTAATACATGACAATGTAATAGTATTGGTAATGGATTTGAAAATTTAAAATGCAATAGTAATATAGTATTAGATCACACTGTAATAGTAATAGACAGCACATAATTGGCCATACCCAGGGGACAATACGGGAGCTCATCCTAGAAAATGGACCTGGTGTATAAGTAATATCTTTTTGAACATAAAACATTGTTATTTTAATAACAGTTGTCAAGGACAAGTGCAGTGCTCCTCACCTGTTTCAGCAAAATCAATTCAGCCTACTTGCACAAACTGTGAGAACCAGTATTATATCTGTTGACATGACTAAGTCATTGAAAGGCACTAATGGGAAGCAACAGGAAAGCAATACTGTATACGGTATTTCATGTAACTTCTTTGATTAATGCAAGATTACTTTAAGTTCACTTTATTTGACCTTTAGATTACATTTGAATAACTTTACTGAAAATGTTGCGGCTGCTAGGCCTTAGATATCCATATGGACTTAATATTGACTTTATTAGGTTTACTTCCATAGTTTTAAAACAAAACATCTAATTGGATGAGACTAAAATATGTGTGTAGATTTTCTTATTTCTTCCATGCAGTGTAGTACATAGAAGTTTGATAAAATTTGGAACAAACTTCATCGATGAGAGAAATTGTTTGATGCGATAGCTTCTTTTTCCAAGCTTCTGCAGTCTCAGTTGAATTCCTTCTTTGACTACCACTAGGTTTTTCAAACTTTAAGTCAGGATTATTGGTGTTCTTTTGGAACCATTCCATGACCTCATTTGGAACACTCATTTTTCTATTCAATACAAACTGATATATACTTTCCGCTGTTTTCAGGGGCTTCAGAGCCAAGTCTTCATAATGCAGCTCCATGAAGCTGTTTGGATATATATTTTTCAATTGTCTTAGAAGCAAGAGATCTTTCTCCATTCTTTGACAGAATGCATTCATAATCCTCCGACATGTATGAAATTCTACTGATTTATTTTTTGAACTGTATTGCCCACGAGGATCACGCATCAAGTGGATCACTCTCAGTTGTCTCACATCCACAACATGGTGACTTATGAGTATTTCTATGGATTCCATCGTGGACCGCACGGTTTTTAAAGCCCGCAGTGATTTTCTTCTGCATGTATTTCCCATTTCTCTGATGCATTCACTGTATGAGAAAATACTCTGACACTTCTGGAATGTTTGTCCAGAAAGGCTATTTCTGGAACGGACTTTATCTGTGCTAGCCCTGTGAGACATCTTGTGAAATTTACAGGTCAGAGAATACTCCAAGGCTTTACTGACATTCTTGTCAAATCTTTAATTGTCCAGTGGACGTGGGTGACTCATAATTCTGAAATAAAATTTACATTTACACCGTATAAAGGTATTTACAACGAGACCATACTAATTTTTAAGAAAAATGAAATTTCTTGGGAAAGTGTCATTGCAGCAATGCTATTTCCTCATCATGTAATTAGAGGGATATTTTATCATTAAACATACTCAATTTAACAGTTACGAAAATACGATAGAAAAATTACGATAGACCACAATGTTGTTATGTATTGTGAATAAATACCAGGCATTTCACAAAATTATGGAAATTCATGAATAAGTCGTAAATATTTTTGCTATACAAGGCATTACATGGCTATCAATGATCTAGGGCTGAAGCTTACTAAATATTTTATCTATTATCTATAAGGTTTTTGCCATATGAAAAGTATATATAACATTTACACATGAATGTATGTGGTTCATATTTATATCTTTATAACAATTTACAAATATTAATTTTCCTCATTTGAAAGACAAGTCTTCAAATGTAACTTTTTTCACATTGTATGGCCTAGCGGCTAACACAGTTCCCTGGAACAGGGAAGACGTGAACCCAGGTATAGGCAGATAGGAGCCAAGACAACCACTTAAAATGCTGGTCCCCCATCTTCAGTGCTATCTCCAATGTCAGTAGAGAGCTTACATACATATATATTTTTGCCTGTACGTAACTCTTCCAATTTTTGGCCACCAGACATTGAAAAAAACACTCACTTTTGCCATACTTGTAACAGACTTTGATAAAGTAACTACCTTGAGTAAATAATTAAACCATTAAATATATAGCAACTATTGATTATGTAAATTTAGAAAAAAAATCTTTCCAATCACCGACTATCCATTTTCTGTAAGTTGGCTTTGTAACTTAGTGGTTAATCAACTGAGTTCACGTCTATTGTCTTGGGGTCCATTCCAGATTCTGACATGTGGTATTCCTTTGACATAAGTTTCAATATGGCAAATGCTCTTAATAGCATGTAAAACGATTCATGTTTGATCTTGAAGATGTATAAAATTTGCGAAGCAACAACAGACCGAAGAGTCCATTTTCAAATCATATTTTCACCATATAAATGCATTCTGTAAGTTAAATCTATGTGGTTATTCATTATTTTTAAGTTAATCTTAAATTTTGTTTTAACTACTGCCTCATTGGTTAATAAGACCACTATAAGTAAACATGCCAGACCTACCATTTTAGCCTTGCAAGCAAAACAAAAGCATTTATTGGTAATATTAAATCACTTTACACAAGTGCAACATATATAATAAATGTACTGCCAATCTTACAATCATTGTTAATTTTAGTCTTAGGAAACAAGTGAGTAAGCCAGAATTGCTAGGGTTTATGATAGCTTAGTGAATAGTTCATATCTCACTCGTGTTGGGCATGAAGTGGTTCATAGAAGAAAAATGCATCTTTGTTCTGGTTGAACAACTCAGAGGTGAAAGTTGATCCTGTTCTTGGGTAAGCAAACACTATCACATAGATGGTCCTGTTATCAGTAACTGAATGATCTGGTGAGGCTGGTAAGAGGGCTGGTCTTTGCTTGTCCAGTGTATCATTATTTCTCTGAATATACAAACAGAACTAAAGTCAACATTGAAGAGACTTCACTTAACAACTTGTTAACAAGTTTAAAATTTAAGAAAAAGAGGTTGCTTGACAACTCACAAATTTGGTGTAACGGATTGAACTTTAAAAATCTAAAAACCAAATATCTTAAAGGTTGACAAGGGGATTTAAAGCTACATGGACTACTTGATCAAATGAGGTTGTTGTTTGACCAAACACAAGTCTAATATACACTCGAATGAACTCGTGACAGATATAACATTAACACCGTAGTAGTTTTTTTATATTTTATTTATTTTTGATAAGTACAAAGTGAGATACAGGTGATACAATAAAGACATATTTAGATACATAAAAAAAAAATCTTGTGACCAAAGAACAAGGCATAGTAAAACAACATAGCTTACCAAATCTTGCTTTAAACAGATCACTCTTGTCTTGGTATTCACAAATATATTTTGCATATTCATTCACAATACACTTTGTAGCTTGCCAAATCTCTCTATGTACAAATGACACTTGTTTTGGTTCATATATACATGTTGTTCAATGCAAAGCTTATCCTTGATAACACACAAGAAAGAATATAAAGAAGGTAAACTTGACAATATAATTAACAATAAAGAAAAGTTCACTATCATAATTCAAAAAACCCATTAAAGCTTCCAGCACTGTAAACTTTATCTTGACTGAAAGACAGGAAGCCATCCACATTTCAACCTGTTGCCAAAAGGTGTGGCTATGCTCACAGTAGTAAAAGTAATGCTCAATATTATCAATGTTTTGACACAGGTCGCATTGCGGTGATTCTTTTATATTCCATTTTGCTAAATTATAGTTACAGTTTGTAACTCTATGCAAAATTTTATATTGTAGGGCAACAACAAAAGAATCTTTGACAATTTTTGAGGGTAAAGAGTAAATCTTTTTCCAGTCAACCAAGTCTAAGAAGGGATAATACTCTATCCATTTACATTCACTAGTTGGAACAATTTGTTGAGATTCAATCAAATGGTTATATACTTTTTTAAAATTAATCTTGCCAATGTTTTCAATACATAAGTTTGGAATGTTTAGAAGCAGGTTGACATTTGATCGTTTAGGCAACAAGCTTATCTTAGACTTCATGCAGCTAACTAGCTTGTTGTATCTCAGTAGGTCCAGGGAAACCCCAAATTTGGTTTCAATACTCTGTTTACTCAGGAATGACCCATCTTCATTAACTATGTCCTGAACTTTGTTTACACCAACAACAGCCAAATCGTTGTATTCAGTAGTTATAGCCTTTTTTCCAATAAGTATAAGATCATTATAGAATAGTGGCTCAAGCAAAAATTCTTTAAAGGATTTTGGTTCAATTGTAATGAAATTATACCACGCAGATATGAGGCAACAGTAAAAAGCAGTTTGGGGTTTTGACTTGAAACTTTTGTAGAAGCTCTTTTTGAGCAGCTTTTCTTTGTCGAAATTCGACAGTGATTCCATTAAAACCTTCCTTTTAGCTTTAACAGGATCACAGTATCTTTTAATCCACATAACTTTCACTGCTGTAACAGTATCTAAAACAGATACCATCTTTAAACCCCCTCTTTCTATTGGTTGGAGGAGAGTGCTTTTGGAAACGAGATGTTTTCTATTGCTCCAGATAAAATTGAACAACATTCTATCTAGATCTGCTAAATATTTATCAGACAGAGGCACAACAGAAGCTAATGATAGAATATGTGGGACAACTAGACTTTTCACAATAGTAATTATACCTTTCAAGGTTAGCGAACGTGGTTGCCATGAAAATAAAATATTTTTTATACTATCATGCTTTTCCGTAATATTTAAAGCAATCATTTCATCAGAATTAAGGGAAAACCATGTTCCCAAGGTTTTAAATGGTCTATTTATCCAGCTTATTCCTATTTTTTTGTCTTCATATAGTAATCCGTCATTATATACTATCATAGCTTCTGTCTTATTTTTGTTCAGTTTAAGGCCTGCATATCGATAAAATTCTTCAAATGTCTGTATAGCTGACCTCACTGACCTGTTATCTTTTAAGAATAGCGTCATATCATCCGCTAACTGGCACAGCTTGATGCATGTATTATTTATGGTTATTCCTTTAACAACAGTCAAAGAACGCAATATAGTAGCAATAACCTCTGCTGGCAATAAAAATAATAGGGCACTAATAGGACAACCTTGTCGGATGCCTCTAGAGAGCTTGAAGTATGTAGATTGGTGGCCATTATTTGAGACACAGCTCTCAGTATCGCAGTACAGAATGGATATCCATCGTTGGAAGTTCACACCAAAACCATAATGTTTCAAACAAATATTAAGGAAATTCCAATATATATTTAGTTGTGCTTTCTCAATAGTTTACTTTCGATTTCTGTTTTTTTTCTTCTTTTATGTAACAAATGCTGCTGATGCTCTAAAAGATTTGTGAATCAGAAATACTAATATACACACAGAGGCATCATTAGGTTGTTTTGTTGTTGATTTCATAAAGGGTGACTTAGCTAAGTCCAAGCTTTTAAAATAACCACAGTGTTGTTTTTATTTTGTGTCATATGACCTTTTATATCGTCCAAAATATACTAATTTTGGCATATATCCTTCATTTGACACATTTTGTCTAAGGATAACTGCTGTTTTGAAATATAAGCTTCCCAAAGACTACTTTAGTGAGGTGGCCTGTTTCGTTGTACCTTATTTACAGCCATTTCAAATTTTGAGTTACAGAAGTAAGTCCACTGACTTAGCAATTTCATGGACTTAACTGTTCTGTTGACAAAATGTAAGCCCAAAGTCTTAAACTTAATCTGACCAGAGAAGTGAGTAAGAAGAGAGATGAGTCATTAAAATTGAGTCATTAGATGACTTCCGAAAATAGATTTTGTGCCATGTGACCTAGCTACAGGGGCAACAGAAGGACATTCTCATGTGGTTGAGTTGAAACAGAATACAAATTTCCACTTCTTAGAGAATGTTCCCTGAAGACACCGGGACCAATTTTCTAGATCTTGGCCTGGCTCAGACTTGATCCCGACCTTCATGATTGACACTGAGGTGGTCAGAATGCACACACTGATATAAATAAAATCTTACAAAGGAAAAAAGTTAGAATAAAGCTTCTCCAACATCCCATCGTACGTGTATACACAGGTAAGTGTGCTATGAATATTGTTGAAAAAAAATAGTGTAGGCTGGTAGTGGAGGCTGGTAGTGGAGTAGTAGAGATTTGCACGTGCAAATAAGGTGAGTTGTCTCAACAAGAGTATCCCAACTTGAATAACCAAGAATAGACTGCGACTAGCTACAGGCCACACAGAGGGACTATATACTAGTACATGCACGGTGAGTGTATGAGAGGGCACATGCAAACCATGTGACTTAATGGGGAGAAGCTACAACACTAGCAAGGACGTGCCCAAGCCAGTCAAAAATTTCCCTTGAGACATGCATACATTTGTAACCATACCTGAGCATGCAGAGAATAAAATTTAAGCCTCTCTTAAGTACCTCTTACATCCCATCGTACGTGCACGTACGTCCTGGTTACAGAGAAAAATCGCCCGATTTGCAAGGGACACTTAAGGTACACTTGCGATTTTATAACAAAATATCAAGGTCGCACAGGCCCTGCAATGAAAATTGACATGCACATTTCCTGTGCGTGCACGCAGGATGTCTACAAATGCATCCATGCCTCAAGGGTAACTTAAGAGTGACTTAGGCACGTGCATTCGCCTTGCAAGTGTTGTAGGTTCTCCCCAATTACTTACATTGTTTAGACATACTGTAAGATATACTCACGTGTACCTTGCATGTATATAAACCCACTGTACGACCTGTAGCTAGTCGCAATCTGTTCTTTGATCTTCAAGTTGTGACACTCTTGTTGGGAGAATACACATCGTTTGCAAGTGCAAATCTCTGCTACCCCACTACCAGGTTACGTTCATATTTTTCAACAGTATTTGCAGCACACTTACGTGTCTATAGACGTACGACGGGATGTAAGAGAGGCTTTACATCCCGTCGTATGTGCATGTACGTCGTGGTTACAGAGAAAAATCGGCGGAGTTGCAAAGCACACTTAAGGTTCCCGTGCATTTTTATAACAGAATTTCACGGTCACACAAACCCTGCAATGAAAATTGACATGCACATTTTCTCTGCCTGCACGCAGTATGGCCATAAACGCATCTATTTCTTAATGGTAACTTACTAGAGACTTGCGCACGTGCATTTCCCGTGCAAAGTATTGCAAGATCTCCCCATTCACTTGCAGAGTTTGCACATGCCGTATAATACACTCACATGCACCTTGCATCCATATTAACCCACTGTGGGGCCTGTAGCTAGTCGCAAACAATGTAAATTAATGAGGAGAAGCAAGGACGTGCCCAAGCCTCTCATCTATCTAACTTCGCTGATGGACTCTAAGGCGCAACTGAACATAAAGCAAGGCAGTAAACATTAATCCAAGGACATAGCCAGGTCATACCAAGGAGACACAGGGTGACAGGAGAGGCTATGGGGGATATGCTTTTGCAAACAAGTAAGTTTTAAGCTTCTTTCTGAAGGAGGCAACTGATGTTGCACTGCGCACATCATGAGGGAGTTCATTCCAGATCTTAGCAGCATCAAAGGCAAAGCTGTGATCAAAACGTTTGACTGACTTGAAGACTAATGAGCGGAAAGTAGGAACAGTTAGGTAATGATGATCTGGATGACTACGATAAATTTCCGTTGAGACATGGATTCATTTGTAACCATACTGCAAGCAATCAGAGAATAATTTGCATGCAGATTTTTATCGTGGGGTCTCTGTGACCTCAATATTCTGTTATAAAATCACATGTGTAACATTAGTGTCCCTTGCAAATTAGCCAATTTTTCTGTGTAACCAGGACGTACATGCACGTACGATGGGATGTAAGACAGGCTTTTTATATGCACATCTGCATATCAGCTGGGACAGCTTGTCAGTGTTAAATAGCAGCCCCAAATATAAAAATGCTGAATCCATAGTGTTTGCACAGATGCTCATTGATGTCAGTATGAAACTAACTTCCAAGCAGTGTTGAAAAAACTTACCTTATATGGAAAGGTAAGCATCAAGGCAATACTAATAAATATCAAAAGTATCCCTAGCTTACACACTTCTGTGTTAAGATGCTTTGAGATTATTCTGAGACCCATAGATTCCTTATTTGGTGTGGTGTAAAATGTGGTTACAATCATTTTTAAATGTGCTGCCACTGCATCAACTCTATCTTAAGTTTGAATGTCTAGCTTTGTTAATCAATACGATTGTTTTGAATTGGAATTGAATGCCAATCATCTTGATCAGCTAGCTACACACAATCAGTGTATGCATGCCAGTTTCTACACAGTAACAATTCAATGATTAATTATATCCCATTGAATTTCATCACAGGTCTGAGTGGATATTTTATTAATTTTGCCCATACAATAGCCTTTGAAATACTTTACATTTAAGCATTTAGTTAAAATGGAATTACCTTCGAAACCACTGAGATCCAAAAGCATGTTATGCCCAAGTCCCACATACAAGAATAATATACTAGGACTTAGCCAACGATTAGGAAAGACTAGTCACAAATATCAAGTCTTCGTCACTCGCTAAACTTTTTTTTGTCTCAGATGATGATTATTGTCCAAATGTTATGTTTGGGAGGAAGTTTGAGGTGGACTCCAGCAGTGCCTTGGGGCAGCTGTGGATTACCAGATCTCCACTATGTCCACTTCTGTCTGAACTCACTTGGCAGCAACTATTGAGAGGTCTAGGATCACCACAAAGACAGAAGCGAAACACTCGATAACTCTTTCACAATTTATTCTAGTTCAATAAACACAAGACCCAATCGTGGTTCAACACATTCTCACGCATGAGAGAGCAACCTATTTCATTTAAATTCTTCACCACCCTTAGTGCCTCTTTGACTGTTAGTGGTTGTGCCACATACATGCTACTTATATCTGAGTACTTCATTTGACACAATGGCACTAAACCATGAGAATTTTTAGCAGTGCTTCTACAAATGTCTGGCACAGTGTTTCCACTGTTGTTGATGACATACAAATGCGGTAAAGCAAACAACAATGATGGTCAATGGAGATGAAGAGAAACTGGCCCAGACAGAGGAATTACTGTGTTAAAGCATGGCTTGCTTGAATCATAAATAGATACGTTGTTACAGGTAAAACAGAGATTTTATCGGGATGGATCGAGAGATGTTGCATGAATTACTGACGGGCTCCCCATATCAGGAAAAAGTGACATTCTACAGGAAGGTCATCAACAGAGGAGCCTGACTTGCATTCACATTGATATGTCTATCAACAGGGGAGCCTGATTTAGGACAATCCTGTGAGGACATTGTGGCAAAATATGTAGGGGAAGTCATGAATTGTCTGATGACCCCTGAACAGTGGAAGGAGATTACTGCCCATTTCTTGAGTCTGTGTGGCCACCAAGGGCTTTTGTTCTGATGTACACATCTTTGATGACTGTGACTTGCAAATGGCCATTTTGGAAGGGTTAATATGATTTCCAGAAATCAGCCTCTCTCTACCTGGAGATGACTGAGATAGGCATTACTTTATGATAGGAGATTATGCCTTTGCATTTTAGGAACATGGTGTATGAAGCCCTTCATCTTCTGGGTTTTGCCATTTGACTAAACATTTTCAACTGCAGATTATTCGGTGCCAGCAAGGTGGTCAAAAAGGCCTTTGGTATAATGTCTAATAGTTTTGGTGTCTTTTACCAAATAAACACCAAGACCCTCACCTCTGCAGTTGTGGCTTGTTGCACCTTATGGGAATCAGGTATTCAGGTGTACACCAGAGTTGGCTAGGGTGCAGAAGATGATCAACTGGACAGTAGAGGCAGAGATTGAACCTTAAAGATATAGATGCCATTACAGCCAACAGCCAGGACCAGAAGATTGCCAAGGAGTAGACTGTATTTGAACATTCATACAACTTACCAGTGTAGACAAGGACATGGCAGCAAATATTAAAAACATATAATATTCAGTTGGCTTCTGGTGACTGTGATATGTTCAACCCTATATTCCCCCATGATCTCAATACAGAGGTCAGCACTGGAGAAAAACTGGAGAATGTACGGTGTTAAAGCCACATTAGTATGCATACTTACAGGAGTGGATAGATGGGACTCTGACAAAAAGCTCATCCAGGCAAGATAAACTTCACCATGATCCAGGCATTCCTGTCGATGTATGCCTTAAGCTCTGCATCAGTCAAATGAAGAACAGAAACCCCGACTCATAGATACCTTTAAACGCTATGTCACCCAGAACACATATATAAATGTATGGATGGATGTAGACTAATTATACACGTTGTTATATATTTACACATTTTCAACACCACCAAACAATAAATTTTCAAAGGCAAGGAAAAGATATGTTACCTGTACATTTTAAAGAAAATGATAAAATTGTTCCTTCATTTCAGAATTATAAGTACAATAGCTCGTTACAAAATGCTGAAAATTATAAAATGAATTAGTTTATGAAACTTACAGGGCACACCTATCACAGGTATTTCCTCTCAGAGTGTGGTCTTCTTATTTGGATCATTGTTTGTCTTTTTGCCCTTGTTGTATGTGCTGGTGTTACATTTATGGGTTAAATGCAGGCATGAAATCATAAAATGGCATTAAAGTTTATTGCAAATATTTAACCTCAACAACTACCAATATACAAGCCGGTACCAGCATACACCAATTTACATCGAAAACAATCATTTTAGACAAGAAGACAGGTAAAGTAGAGAATAACTGATAGGCTATCAGCGTCCTTTAGAATACTTGAATCAATTATAGCTTTTATATTCAAGATCAATATAGTCATAAAAGGATTCTCTGAGGAACTAGCACATATACAAGCGGTAAATGGGACGGTAAGATGTTCCACCATGAATGTGATCCAAATCAGGTAGTACAGGTCTACAGGGTGGTGCTCACAATAGTATACAATAAAAGGTAATCTTTAGAAACTAGATTGAGCAACACCTTATAAGAAATGAGATATGAATAAGCTACAGTAGCTAAAGCATAAGCAGTGCTCATAACACTAAGGTAAGTAATTACACCTAAAGAGAAGGACAACAGAAGCATTAACCCAAGGGGTGCTAGTTGTAATATAACTTGGTTCATAAAGTTGTTTATAATATATCATTGATTAATAACTCCATTACAACTTCCAAATTAACTACAGGCCGGTTGTATCAAAGCACAATTAAATATGGACAAGAGTTTATCACATATACATGACTGTATAGACAATTACACAAGTACTGTATCATAATATATAACAAATAAGATTGGCAAAGAAATACTTACATGATACAACATCCCACAGAAATGACCCAAAACACAACTTGTGTCACCCTGAGTACGAACTTTGTGAGACAGAACAACAGACCAAGCCCACCAAAATAAAACAAGCAATATTTCCATATTAGAAACCAATATAAATGACCACTGCTTTTACTGAGCCAAAGCCCCCTGTGACTTTACACACTCTGATACACACAAAACAGAACTCTTGGTTAGCAAAACAATGTGCACAAATCTCTGTGTCACAACTATTTGACACCTATTTAACTGAACCCTTGATTTACAACATAATGCACACAACCATGTTTGGGAAGAGATCAAATTCCTTCATTGATAAAAATACACAATGCACACAAAAACTCTGAAATAAGATAAATAATTACCCAACAGCAGGGCTGATCCGATCCTTGATGCATGTCATCAGGGCATCCTCATGGTTATCCTGTAGCAGGACTTTCTTTGCTGTTTGGTTCTTTATGCTCTCCCCCATATCCTGTGACACTTGGGCCTCTTGTTTCACCTATTTCTTTCTGTCTCTTGGGTCCCCCGGATCCCCGTAGTATTCTTGGTAACTGTTACAAGCGGTGGCTTGACCAGTTAGTGGTGGTAGCTAGCCCATAGCTACCTGGATGAAGGACAGACCACGGGTTGACAGGTTAAGTACTGGGGATGAAGACAATAGTAGCATTGGGTGAGAAAAACTCTTAAAAATCGACAACAAAAGACAAAATTTTCAAATAATTAAAAAAAAATTGCCATAATAGAAAAAAAGGCTGAACACAATGGAGAATAAAGTAGGACCTATGAAGAGTACAGCAGATTATATTATAATTGATGAAGACTTCATAGATGCCAGCATAAATAAAAATCACCAAGGTGGAACCTGGGCATTAATAAGGCAGCTGGACCTAATACAAAGACAATGATAGAGGCAGTTGATTCGGAGTATTAATGAGGAGGCAGTGAAGTTGCATTTAATGGTTAAAATATTGTGAAATATGGCTGTCAAGGTTGTACAGATATGACAGAGTGCTTTTAGATTCTTTTTGAGATTTCAGATTGTCCGTACTTTTAAAAGAGCAAATCTTTAAATGCAAGGGTGTAGATTCATTGAAGGTCTCAACTTGCAGATAAAGCTGAAAAAAAAAGAGTTTTGTCTCAAATCTCGGCTGGTTATTTATGTTTTTATTACTATTTAGTTTTTCAAAACTTCCCCATTTTAACTGTAAAAAAACGTTCTTGTTTTATTATTGCATTTGACCTCAAGTTTTAGTCAAAGCTGTGATAGATTTAGTGTCTACCAATTGAGGAGAAAGTCACAACTCTCAGACACATCTCAGAGCCAGAGGTTTCATATAATACCTTCTGAGAAGCTGATCTTATGTGTCATTGTGCACCAGTATGATTTCCATGTTGGACTTCTTTGTGTGGTTGCAGTAAACTATAATAGCTTTCAGAAATATTGGAACACACAACCCTAAATTTAAAGGTGAAAGGCGAATGTGTTGGCAATAAAAGACAAGAACTGAATTATAAGTTATTTATGTCTCCACTTCACACTCTCAATAGTAAAGTTGACCATACTTTGGACCCTTAAAAGTATAATCCAATATATAACTATAATATATAACTATATAACCTGAATTCAAACATGACACAGTTGTGTATATGATTCTGAGTGGACCAAAAGTCATCGAAAATTCTGCATACACCACATACTCTTCTATCATGTACCAAATGAATTATTTTCTATCGTTCCAGATGCCATAAATTGTCAGAAAGTGTTTTAAAAATAAAGGTATTTATTGTTGATATCATTTTAGAATAGGCATATAGCATTCAAAAGCGTACACTTATGCAGAATTATAGATGGATACAGGCCAAAAATCACTTAAGGCTTCAGCCCCTTACATCAGTCTAAAATTGTGCATAGATGCACGCTTTCTCAGGCAATAGAATAATTGAAATCTTATTCACAGGGAAGATGCACCCGCACCAATATGTACAAATGGCACATGAACTACATGCAGATACTAAAACTGAGTGACACTATTTTGACACATCTCTTTTAAGCCTGATCTTGAGAAGAGGTCACAAGATTGCCTCACATAGTGTAATGAACTAGATTCACACTGCACATTATGAGATGTATTCCTTTGCCAAACATTCTAACCACATCTTCACTGAAACTTTATTTACCTTAATTTTGCTACTTCACTCAGAGTACCAGAAATTACTTTTGATATGGTACAGTTGCTTCAGCATCAGCATAAGATATGTACATTTAATTGGAAAGTGTCAGTCTGGTCGAAAAATATCCTGCTAAAAATAAGTGTCCTTCTGAAGTGTCTTTCTGGAAGTAAAAGGTCCATCAGGATAACTGATCAGCTTTCTCTCTAACTTTGGAATCAGGAAAAAATAGGTTTGAAAATGTTTCCATAATTTTTTCACATGACGTGTAACTATGAGAATATGAGATACACAAATATTCAAAAGTCCCATATTTAGTACTTGGCACAAATCAGTAACGTATATAAAATAAACAGTTCATTTCAATATGAGCTTTCTCAATATGAGACATCCACAAATTGAGAGTTTTCCTCAAATCCCATCCAAGCCCAAGATTTGACAGGTTTTTTTCCAAATCACGACTTGAAAATGTCTGATAAGGCACTAATGTAGTTACAATTGTAGGCTTTCTGATACTTTTTACCTACTGCTCTAGTACATTTACCACTCATTAATGGGACTGTTCCAAAATTGTGATCCGATTGTAAACCACATAATTCAGATTTTCCTTGGATCGGCTGTTTCTTCTGCAATTGAAGGCAATCTTATTGTCGAGAAAGGGTTTGTGAGCACTTTGCAATCCACTTCCCAATCAGATTTTAGGGTTTACAATGTCTATGATAGGTTCACGATTAGCTTTGCAATCAGATCCCAGTCCCAATCCACTGAAAATTGGTTATGATTGACATAGATGCTTGTAATCAATATATGATGGATCCAATCTGGTTTACAACTGCTCCAAACGGGTATGGAAAAGATCAGGTATATGGTTGAAAAGATAAAAAAGACTTTATTCCCGATTTCCTCATAATCCAACCTGGATTCCTATGAATAGGGGCTATTCTACTTTGACCAAGATGGATAGAAAAATAAAGGAGCTTCAAGTCTTCAGGGAAATTTTAGAGTTGATTGACAGGAAAAGGAGGTTCAAAGATTTGCACCATGAAGTGGAAGGAGGGCACTAGAGGTGTGGGTCAGGCAGTGACTCAGGAGATTGGAGGACAGGGGTCAGTACCAGAACCTGATTGTTGAATATTGTCAGGACGATCAACCCAGTTTTAGAAACTTTATACAAATGTGCCCAGTGCTGTTTAGTGAGATTGAGCAATGCTTGACGCCAGACCTGTAGATCTAGAAGATCTAGAGACAGAGAACATGCTTCAGAGAACTTCGCTGACGCCTGAAGTTGGCTATCACACTAAGACATCTGGCCACAGGAAAGTTATGTATCCCTGCACAGCTTAAAGGTGGGGCAGTCAACCATAAACTGCCTCTTCCTTGAAGTCTCTTACGCCATCATCAACTGCTATCAAGACGAGGTGCACGTGGTAAGATTATGTATCAGGGCAAATATCTTGTTTGACAGGTTCTTGAATTTGGAGCGCAGCTACTCACAACAATCAGATCTTTGGTCATTCTGTGTATTGTGGAATATCATGCGGTCAAGTTTATCTTCTAGTGCTGTTGGGGGTGGGACATGGCTGACTACTTTAAGGGTTTTGAGAAGGGGTGGTGGAGATGCCTTTCAATCTTAATTGCTCCTCTGTTGATCTACGTCTCTGTGGTTGTGGGCTGCTTGTACACCTCAGATTGAACAGCATCAGGTGGCCTGGAAACTGTTGAAACCACTCTTGGAGGAAACATTCCTGACAATGTTTGTGTTGAGGAGCCAAAGGTGGTTTTAGCTACTCCTGTCTGTCAGCCAGATGAGCTGCAAGCTTTCCTGACTTTAAGAAAATAAAAATGTAAATAGTCATGTGGCTTTGAAACCAACATTTGCAAGCAGCCATGCCCATGTCATCAAGATCAGATAAGAATCAGGGAAAGTTCACGATAAATTCAAGCCATTTGAAATTGTCAAGAAAGCAGGTGATAGCTACCAGATAGGTTAACAACCCTCCCAAACAACTTGGTCCTGGTTTGGGATGGAAAAGATGAAGTTCCTGTATGAAAATTTGGGGGATAAATAAAGTCAATCAGGGGGACAATTGCAATAATAGAACATCCCTCTGGCACTTTCTTGTTACTTTCAGTCACATCAAAACTACATTAGCAGCATATAAAATGTGATAAAATTATTAGAAATGGTAAAAAATATCATTTTTATATTACAAATATATTGTGTTACCCGTTGGCCTATAAAGTCCACTTGCTCAATAGAAATGTGATCAAACTTAACATTCTTTTGACAACACTGCCCTGTTTGGGTTTGGACTACAACAGTTCTGTTCAGATAAGAATCTGTATCAGCTTCCAGATATTTATTGATGTGTTTCATGTCATGCTAATCAGCATGTTCCTGCAGGGAGGGGTGTCATATCGGTTCCATCAGCTGTAAAAGTGTTAGTCCTGGTTAAGTGCACTTCTACAAATGGACGCCAAGTAATGTGGTGTGCCTTGTCAAGCTTATTAAATGTATTTGTTTGGTCCAACGGTATGAGTACACTGAATGTTACAAAAATGTGTCCCCATATTGTTACATCTGTATTGGGCTGTGGCAGATAAAGCTTGTCTACTGACGACCTATTTGGTTGAAGCAATTTTAAATTTATTTTTAATTTATTTTCTTTGTCTTTACAAACGTGTCCAATTTACCATGTGTTTTGTGGTAAATGTAGCATGTCCTTTTATTTTTAACAATTGCAAAAATTTTTATACTAGACTAAATTTAGGAATGTTTCAAACATTTAAACTTTTACAGGATACTGTTGGGTGTGGATATTTGTTTAACAGTAATCACATGCACACATCTTGGCAGAGTTCCTGTGTGGGAAAATTGTTGTCATTTCCTCCACAGCCTCCATATATAAACATTTCACACTGGGCTGTTTCTGGGTTGTAGAACCACCTCTCATATACACCATCACAGGGTCCCACATCGGGCGGCATCAGACAAATTTCTGGAATTTTTAACAGATTGGACTAAGGCAGTGTTATACTAAGCATATTTCACAAACATAAATCTGACCTATCTAGATAGAACATCTGGATTCATCAATATTATGGAATGGACAATTGCTTTGTTGAATCAAAATGGCTACCAAAATTTATCAGAACCAGGGGCAACTATTTCGATATTAAAATGAATGGAAGTGTTCTATGTGACATGAAATTCTGGGTAATATTATCCTATTTATGTATAAAAGAGGTGGATAAACAATTCAACTAAAGAAATCATCTCTATTACAACACAAATTTATATGTTTAATCACTCAATCGGATATTAAATTCATATTAAATGCCAAACATTTTGCTTTACAATGAGGAAGTATCAGATTACACTTTCTGTGTATTTGGAGGTGTTATGTACAAAAATCTATAAACTTAAATTCATGCCTGCCGATTTATAAAATATCTATTTGACAGTGAAATGTTGAATACACATTTTTGTTTGCGCCAATAAAGCTTGATTTGTATGTATAAATATATTTTTGTTGTTCTACCCCTGAGACCTCCTTTCGAAAGAAGCTAGAATCATATCTATTTGCCAAGGTCTTTCCACCAGTATTTCTGTGACAATGGCCCTTGATTCGTCCATGGACCAAAGACTTTATTAAATCATCTTGGATGTGGTGTTTAGGGTCTGCCCCTATGAAAAGATTAAGCTCTATAAAACTATAAAATAGAATAGATTGAAGCACTTTCTGTGAATATCTTGGGGTATTTTAGCATCACATTTCACACAAAAGTGTCTGATTTGAAAAGTCATTTCATTGATTGATTGAAGCTTGACACAGGGTTATCAATCCGGTGCTCAAATAGTTTTGTGTACTAATTTTGTAGTTACGTGTATCATACTTGAGCTATGTTATATAATTACTCCTGATAATAAAATTATACATACCATTTTGTCCGTGAACAAAATAAAATAAAGAGACACATGTGATCAGAAATACAATTGAAACCATTTTGCTCCGTTCATGAGAATGACATACTAATGTACTTAACAGAAATACTTATCTAAGGCAGGACTGTCTTATCTCCTTGTCTTATCTTATTTCTTTAAAATAATTATTACAGGTGTTTTGGTATTGATATCATATCTCTTAATGAGGGTGGCAAAATTAAAAAAAAAATCTTTTCATGCATTTTGCACTATCAAAATATACATCAATAATTTATATTTCTGAAATTGTGTTTATGAACTCTGGGGAAATACCTGGCAACACCAATTTACACACTTTATAAAAGTCTTCAAAGACAACAAAAATTAAATTAGTGTTTCAAAACCATGCAGGCATTTAATTAAACAGTTCATTGATATGGTATACTTCTGTGCATGAACATGATGAATGTAACCGTTCTATGATAAAAATGTAGTAACCAGAAGAAACTTGTTAACCTGTGAATGATTGATTTAAAAATAGATGCACACATTAGCCCATAAGTTTCCATATTGTGATGTTGTGGGTTTGAATCCTTGACCAGTTTTTGTGGACAATATGCCACTTGCTTAACGATGGCAACTCATTTGATTTGTATTAACTACATTGAGGCATATACGTTTTCTTCAAAAACTAAAACGTTCTATTCTGCATTTGGGTTCCTTCATAAGATAATATATTAAAAATAGAATTTTTACTATTAGAAATTAAAACCTCTATTTAAATAAATAAAACTGAGCAGCTATTTTTTTAAAAGTATGTTTACAATTGATATGTATACAACAGTCATGGCAGAGTCTTCTTCGATATACCAAATAAAGATGGTGTTACTTGTGTTATGTATATATTAATATGTTTAAAACGTTTTAAATGCTGCAAATTTATGAATAATTTTCCAAAAATTATTCAACATTTCATTTTTTAATCTATTCACATGATTTTCTTCTGCAAAACATTTTAATGTGGTATGTGTACAAACAGAACAAAATAAACTGAAACTTAATACCGGCATTTTTATAAGCAGGAAAATCTTTAATTGCTTAATTATATTCATTCGCTTCTGGGATATGGATGTAATTGTATTTATGTTGTAAAATGTTTATTTATTAGTCAATTTTCACAATTCAAATATCATAGGAATCCCTGTAAGAAGAGGAATCCTTGAATAATTTTTCAAATAAATATTGTTGTGGAGAGTAAAAAAATATTCTGATTAAGAAAGGTTTGTCAGATATTTACCCAATAGTATAGAAACATTGGTTCTACAAATAATAATAAAAATACAAGCATTTATATAACACAAAATTGATGAACATCCTCTAATGCACTGGAGTCCAAAAACGGGCAGTCTTTAACCATAACAAAGTGGTGACACAGTAATCACCCGCCAGGGGAGGGTCACTATGGTGGTGGGTTACCTAGTCTAAACAGGTAAGTCTTAAGTTGGCTTCTAAAACTTGAAATGGTCTGTTGTGATCTGACGCTAAATGGGAGACTGTTTACTAGAAATATCAACATTATCTGATCCTGAATTGAAGATTATATTAATTTCAAACCAAAATTGAAAACAAAAGAAAAATAAATTTTTATGTGTTTTTTAAAAGGATGTAAGTGTAAAAGACATGAAATATCTCTTGGATGACTCAACACCTGCTACATGCGTACTCACGAAATTGATCTGAAAAGTTAGATTATTTGCATTATGTATTAATAGACAAAATTGAAGACAGATTTCACTTTCTTACAAGCGTCCAGGTGATATATTTTTGATAAATGCCATAAAAATGCATCTGAAACAATTTTTGGTGGTTCTACATAAAAGTAGAATGTGCATTGACCTACTTCTGCTATCTGTTACTAAGTTGGTAAATGCATCCCTGCACGCTGAGGGTTGTTTACTACATCGGTTCAAAAGGCTTTTTGTAACTCCTCCTATTAAGAAGCCATCTCTTCCAAGTGAGAATCTGTAGAATTATATTACACCTGAGAGTTTTTCTTTGGTTAAAAGTGTCCAATATCTTTTACTATTGGCCACTTTGTGATTTTGACCATACATAGAAGTCTTTTTAGCACATTTCCAAAGAAACCCTTTTACATTTATTTCAACTTAAATGATCATAAAAACCGAAAAAATACACACCAGGAATATAGAAATAAAAAGTAATGATGTTAAACAACATCTGAAAAATTATAAATTAAGGAAGAGGTGTAATTTAAATAGGTGAATAGCCTCGTAAGTGTCCAATATTGGAAAATAGTGTCACATAGTAACTAACTTAGAATTAGGGCATACTGGTGTTACTCCTCACGGTCCTGTTCTTAGTTTAGGGAACTGGAGTGCAATGAGTACCATCCGCTGGTTGTTCCTCTTACTGTTGTTTTGGAGAAAGTCAGTAAGCAGTGATCCTAATGTGTTTATTCCGTTGTCTGCTCATGGTCTTACTTCGTTACCACGCCCCTACAGACTCCACAGCTATGTCCTGAATACACATCTTTTCCCTTGTGTGGCTAAGCGTCATGGCCTTGCGACCTTATTGTTGCTTTGTGGTGACATCTCCCTTAATCCTGGACCAATCTCGTTTGGGGTGGTAAATTGCCGATCTGTAAGAAACAAGGGACCCTGCATCGATGATACTGTAACAGTACATTCTGTCGACATTCTTGCTGTCACTGAAACACATATTCGCCAGGAGGAAACGGACAGCCTTCTACATTCCATCACCCCGACAGGCTTCAAATTCTGCCACAAACCCCGTATTCATGGCCGTGGTGGTGGTGTCGGATTTTTTATCAACAAAGCCATACAGTTTAGATCTGTGGATACACCTACTTTCAGTTCCTTTGAAAATGTTAGCATTGCAATTGGGTCGGCGGCTCAACAGCTTGTGTTGACTTGTGTTTATCGTCCACCTGGCTCATGCTCTGAAAGTTTCCTGGACCAATTTCTCAATCTTTTAGAATATTTATCCTCTGTTTCTCCCTCTTTCCTAATTTGTGGGAATTTCAATATTCATGTGGATACTTCTTCAAATGATAGTATCAAATTCCAGAACTGTTTAGAATCATGCAATATAACACAAAATGTTCAAACGGCTACCCATCTACATGGTCATATCCTAGACCTCACTCCTACTGATGCCACTGTCATCTTTAATGTACGAGTTGCTGAATTTATTTCTGATCATGCTCTTGTCCTTGCTCTGCTTGACTCAGTTAATCCTCCTTCACATAAGGCAAAAGTTGTCACCTTCAGGAGGTATCATAAAATTGACATGGACAGTTTCTGTAAGGATTTGGGAAATAGCGCATTCGTAAAATGCCCTGGTGATACAGTCAGTGGTTTGTGTGAACAATACTTAGATGACTTGAGCAAATTGCTCGACAAGCATGCACCATTGGTTACTCGCACTTTTACTAAGCAAGCTACTGGTTGGCTATCTGATACCTACAGGCTGGCAAAAACCATCAGGCGACAGCTGGAATGAATCTGGCGTAAAGATAAATCTGCCTATAATCGAGCTAGACTTCGAAGACAGATTGGTCGCTGCAATTCACTGGTCAACAAAGATAAGGCAAATTACTTCAGAAACCTGGTCAGAGAAAATACCAATGACTCCAAGAAGCTATGGCAGGTCTTGCGTTCCGCACTGCACTCTAGTCCTGAAGCAGTACTCCCTTCTCATGAATCTAAGACAGGTCTTGCTGACCGGTTTGTCACTTTCTTCAGTGACAAAATAGATAAAATCAGAAACTCATTTTCCTCTAGTGACTCATTCACTCTGCCTCCTCCACCTGATGTACCCAATTTCAGCTGCTTTAAACAAGTTTCTCAAGAGGAAATTAGAAAAATTATCATGAAGTCACCCACCAAATCTTGTTTGTTAGACCCATGGCCTACATTTCTTGTTAAGGAATGTATTGATATTTTACTGCCCTCTATCACCAGGCTTGTTAACTGCTCGCTGTCAGAAGGTGTTGTACCTGATGATTTCAAGAAGGCTATTGTAACCCCATTGATTAAAAAGTCATCACTACCACCCAATGACTTAAAAAACTACAGACCTGTTTCTGGGTTGGGCTTCATATCCAAACTGGTTGAACGTGTCGTTGCTTCTCAGTTGAATGACCATGTTAGTTTGAACGGACTTGAGAATGTCAGGCAATCTGCCTACAAGCTAGGTCACTCAACTGAATCTGCATTGCTTTCAATTAAGAACGATGTTCATTTGGCTTTTGCTAAAGGTGGGGCTACTGCTGTCGTTCTCTTGGATCAATCAGCAGCGTTTGACATTATTGATCATGATATGCTACTTAATTCTCTTAGCTCCTGGTTTGGTGTGAGCGGGGTTGTCCTCGATTGGTTTAAGTCTTATCTCTCAGACCGTGTTCAGTGCATTAAGATTGGGTCAATTTTATCTGATGCCAAAAAGTTATTGTATGGTGTGCCTCAAGGCTCTGTCCTGGGGCCAATCCTTTTTTCACTCTATACTACTCCACTGAGTAAAGTCATACAGAATCATCCTGGTATTAGTTTCCAGTTCTACGCTGATGACACACAATTGTATGTACACCTCACACATAAAAATGTTGCCTCGGCCCTTGATAAGCTGTCACACTGCCTTGAAGACGTAAAGAGATGGCTCTCCACAAATAAGCTCAAGCTAAATCCAGATAAGACCGAATTCATTGTGTTTGGCTCAAAGTCTCAGCGCGAAAAACTTAATCAGTCCTTCCCGGTCAACATACTTGGTAATCTCATATCACCAACAGATGCAGTTAGGAACCTTGGTGTCTGGTTTGATTCTGATTTCTCATTCTCTTGCCATGTTAGGAAGGTCTGCAAGGCTTGTTTTGCTCATGTCCGGGATCTTAAGCGACTCCGAGGACATCTGACACATGAAGCTACTCTTATGGCTGCCAATGCTCTGGTCGGAAGTCGACTAGATTACTGTAACTCTCTGTTCAGAGGTCTCTCAGCTCTAGATCTGCGCAAACTTCAATGTGTTCAGAATAGCCTTGCCAGAATTGTTGCCAACACCACCAAGTGCTCACACATCTCTCCAGTTAGAAAAGCACTACATTGGTTGCCAATTAAGTACCGTTCTATCTTTAAGACTGCCATGCTGGTATATAAGTTCCTACACAGTGGTAACCCCAAATACTTTGAACCCTTCCTCATTCCCAGACATAGTGCATATAACACTCGTCGAAGTCAATCTGATGGCATATTTCTTGAGGTTCCCCACTTTGGTTCAATTTTCAAGTCTCGAAAACATTTTGGACTCAGTTTTGCGTATGACGTAAGTCAAAACAATGTCTTTAGGCATGATGGGCATGATTTACAGCAGTGGCTAAAAAGTTAATTTTACTAGTGTTTCAGGGCATATTAAAGAATGAATTTTATATAAAGTAAAGGATAAATGTGTATAGAATGCAATGATAAATAAAAGAAAAAGTGGTGATATCAAATTAGAGTAGAATAAGAATATGAAATTTGATAGATTAATACTATATTAAACAAGACATAAACAGAAGTGGACCAAAGTTTTAATGTTCTATTAAAAGGGCGATACTAAAAAAGGCATGTTGACCAAAGAAGGTTGTACAAATACTAATAGAAATATAAAATCTTTTGTTGAAGTGTTTCCCTGGCTTGAACATCCACAAAGTGGGGACAAATAGTAGGCTAATTAATGAAATAGTTGACACATTGCTGATGGGGTGGAAAAACTAAAACATATTGGTTGTGTTGTGAAATAGAACTTGTGTTATAAATAGCGAATGGCAAAAGACAAGAACAGTAAAAGCAGAGGGGATATATATTGGATATCAAACACTGGGCCTATGAATTAATGTGTGGTATCTCCCTTTAAAAACAGTCTGTGTACCTAACATTGAAGTGATAACCAGTTTATGGCACACCTTTTGGATACATTTTGATATAAACAAAAAAAAAAAAAAAAGATAATTATCAGGAATTAATATATATTTATATATCTATGACATTCCAAACACCTAATAAAAGACATTGGACAGATATGTTATTTTCACCAGAACAGTGTGGGGACATGCAAAATCCAGACCAAGAAACTATGAAGAATTATTTCAGGGAAATACTTGGTGAAAAGTTTAATCAGCACTTACAACTATTACAAAACACCATAGCAGAATTGCAGAAAGAGGTTATAAACCTGAAAAAAGAACATGCCGGAGAGGTTAAAATTCTTAAAGAAGAAAATGACAGACTGCATAAACATGTTGTAAAACTGGAGGGGTATCAGAGGAGAAATAATATCAGGTTCTTTAATGTGGCTGAAGAGAACAGGGAAGACTTGGATACAAAAATACTTCAAATCTGCAACAAGTACCTCCCATCATCATGCGCATTGAATAGTAGATCTTTTGAACGGATACATAGAATGGGACCTGTCATGGGAGGAAGGAAGAGAACTGTGATAGCAAAATGTCTCCATTATAAAGATAAAGTGAACATTCTGAAGATCAGACAGCAGTTGAAAACAGCAGAAAATATTAGTGGTTCGGATGACTTTTCGCCAGAAGTAGAAAAACAAAGAAATCAGCTGTATCCTATAATGAGAGCCATTAAAGACAACATGCATAGCGAGGATAAAGCTAAGGTGTCACTGAGAGACAATCAGCTCATCCTTAGAGGTAGGGCTTATGGCATCACGGATCTTCACTTACTTCCCAGTGAATTTGATCCGCACAAATTGTTCACACCAACGCGAAACAACATCACAGCTTTCTACACAAGAAACAGCATGCTATCTAATCACTATGCCTGTGAGTTCAAGGTTGATGGACAAAAGTTTTCAAACATGGAGCAATACCTATTCTGTGCTCTTTCTGATCTGTTTGGAGATGCGGAAACGAAGACATTGATAGAGCAGGAGACCAACCCAGTGAAGATCAAGAGCCTAGGAAAGAAAATTAGAAACTTCAATTTGGAGCTATGGAATACCAGGATAAATGGGGTGCTACAGAAAGGATTACTAGAGAAATTCAAGCAGAATCCCTTACTGCTTTCAGAACTCTTGGCCACGGGGGAAAGTGTTATTGTGGAAGCTAATCGGTTCGACTCCAAATACGGCATCGGTCTCTCATTAACAGACACTGATGTATGGAGACCAGAAAAGTGGAGAGGAGACAACAGAATGGGACAAGCACTCATGGATGTGAGAAGCCAATTAAGAATGAAGTAAGATACTTATTTAGATAAACAATATAAAATCATTTAAATGTCTTATTTTCATCAATTTGACTCTAAAATTTGCCTCTATTGAAAACAACTGTTTCAAATCCAATTTTATAATACATGCTTTAACAAGATTCAAGACACTACTAAGTGATATATAGCTTTGAACTGAACATTGTTGATGTAAACACAGTTTTCACATACTACAAAGTATGGAGATACAATTGGGGTTAAATTAAATAAATTTTGCACAGATTATATTGTCTTAGGACAGTTTATATGGTCATAGGTGTTTATTAATATGAACTACTTGTTGAAACTAAAATACGGTTGATTAACAAATTTAATAATTCAAACTTTGATATCCTTAATTTGCTAAGATGACATTTTAATATGTTTAATCACATTTTGGTTTAACTAACAATATTGTTGGTAAAAAATAAAGCTTTTGAAAATTATGGTTGTACAATTGGTTAGAAATCTAAGTTAATGGTTAGTATCCATGGTAGATACTCCAAAGAATTTGAGATTACTTTTCTGAAACAGAGCATCACAAAATTATATTGTTGCGATTTATCAATACTATGAGAAGAACTTTACATCAGTAATTGTCAAATGCTACAGCTAAAAAGGTACAAATTTGGTTTTGACAATGGTATATACTGTTAACTACATGATAGGTAGCTTTAAGCTGAATATTGTTGAATTTCAAATTGCCGAACAGTTTATACTTTTACTATGTGATAGATAGTAGTAGTATAGGAGATACTATGGTCACACAAATAGTCACACAATCTACGTGGTCCCTGTGGGGGTTGTATAGATTTTTGTGACCAGCAGTCACGGCCCATCTGTGTGAGGAGGGGGATATGGGGGAGTTGGGGGGTTGTATAGATTTTTGTGACCAGCAGTCACGGCCCATCTGTGTGAGGAGGGGGATATGGGGTAGTTGGGGGGTTTACTTAATGCAGGGTGTTAATTATCTGTGAAAATATATATTGGGTAGTAAACCGATTTCGCTTTCATAAACCATCGAGATGTCGAAGGAGCAAGATCACGCAGTAGACGGTAGAATCGGAGGCTTTTCATTCGGGACCAGTTCTACAAATGGACCGACTATGTCGAAGGAGCATACCGGCAATGCTAGAATAGGAGGCTTTGCATTGTCAACGAATCAGGACACTGTTGAGAAAGGTGTATTCAAAGGTTTCTCTGTGTTGAAGCATACTAAATATTTGCTTTATTCGTCTAGAATGGCAACCTTTAATACATGGCCAAAAGCCATGCCTATCACTGCCAAAGAATTAGCGCATGCAGGATTTATTTATACTGGCTATGCTGACAAGGTACATTGTCCCTGGTGTAGCATTACTTTGTACTCTTTCGAAACTAGAGACAGCGCTTACGAAGAGCACCTGAAGCACAGTAAAGGATGCCAGTACCTTCTGATGACAGTTCCCGACAAGTTCACCGACATCAACGGATTATGTCCTACAAAGGGACACGGACTATTTTAAAAAATTCTAGAATATAGAAACACATACACGCACATTTTTTCTTCCAACCAATCAAATTGCAGCAATTATGGTCCCACCAAGCGAAGCACCCTGTCTTATAGTCACACCAATCAAATTGCATGAATTATGGTCAAAATGCTGGATTTAACGTCACACCAAGCAGGCATTCGATTATAAAATTGATGAGCATCTCTATAAATATATCGCAACGTAGCATTCGGGCAGCAAACATGGAATTGACAGCAGAAAAGAGCAAGTTCAACGAGACTACTTTCGTGCGTCTCAGCAAAAACAACCGTTACATTTGCTTTTCCAGTAACATCTGGAAGAAGCTTTCAAATCAATTCCATAGCATAACCGAGGCTCTGAAGAATGAACAAAATTTCAAGTTCGAACTTACCAAAGAATCTAACCTGGAGACGCTTCCCTTTTACGGCAAGATGTACGTCTGCTTTAAGAGGAATAATCTGTACATCAATTTGGACGAAATCCAATGGAAAGAGTTTCAAGAGAAAGCCCTCGAGATTTTCTCACCGGCGGATAAAGAAAACATTCCTCCTGAACCTACCTTAACCAAGTACCTTTACAGCGCTGAGCACGGATCTCCTAAATCGTTCTTCTCCAAGACGTCTCTGAAGCAGTACGCCGAACAGGAAGGGTGGCCCTACACTATAACCGAGAAAAAGGCTCCTGCCCCGGACAAACAGAAACTCGTCAGACTCGTTAGAGCCTATATGACCCAAAAGGCAGCGTCGGATCTCGTTAGAGAGCACTGCTATGGTTGTCAATATGACATGCCGGGACAGAGGGACCATAGCTGTTTAGAAGAAGACGCGGAACAAAATTACTTGCATTTGATCTCTTTAAGTAACGTGGCAGAAAACGTCGAGAAAGTTTTCAAGATTTTAGGACTACAAGAAGTCGAATATGCGCCATTGGAGGAAACTACCCTACCAGTGTTAGAGACTATTCCCGAAGACTACAAACTGCTGTTCCGAGAGACCCTATAAACTTTCAATTTCTCTATGTTTTATGTGAAATGTTCAATAAAATATGTGTACTCTGTAAATATTAGTTTTTTTCCAGGGTTTCCTGGTCCCCCCTTCCTCGGAAGGTATTATTTGTTCGCAGACAAGGGTATCGTCTCGGGACCCCAACTGAGACTCATTGTTGCCAGGATTCAATCACTTGACCATCTTTTAGCACTCTCACATTTATTAGGTCGTTACCGAATCTGGCTTGACCGTACTGTAATCCAGCCATCGCACACTCTTTGGCATCCGCATATTTCTTCTTGCTGGGTAATTTTTCCAAGTATTCTATCGTATACGTATACTTTGCGATACTAGGGTGATATCTGACATGCTCCATCTTTTTTTTTTGATTTTGTTTTTTATTTTTTTTTGGTTTTTTTTGTTTTTTTTGTATTTTTTATTTATTTTTTCGTATTTTGTCTGTACTTTTATAACACTTCTAACTCTAGTAAAACAGCATTAACTTTGTTATCCAAATCTTTTTCGGATTTTATTCCAGTCACAATCGTTTTACCGCTTTTATAAACGGTATAATGTATCCCCTCTCTTATAAAGCCCACAGCATGAAAGATTTCGGGTTCATAAGAACCTTGCATCCATTGTACTATTTTGCAATAGTCTACTTTTCCTCGTAAAGTATATACAGCACTCATAGTAAGCGTTTTGATTTTCTTCATCCTTACCGGATATCCCATTCTTTCCACTAACCTGGCGTATCGTCTCATTTGTTCTTTCCCTCCGTGACAAATAATTTTTCCGGTAGAATAAATCATGCAAGTGCATCCGATTTTCCTATGTCTCCACAATAATCTTTCAAACGACAAAGAATGGTACTCGATGTCGATCTTCGTTTCTGCCATATCGCGCAGATTTAATGGACATCCCAAATCGCTGTAAAGCACTCGATGCGTTAACTTGGCCATCTGGACTCGAACTGATCATTAAACCAAACTCTCTTCCGTATATATCTTCAAATGAGCATTCGGTTCGTTTAAGGGTTTTTTGGTATACTGGTATATTATCCGATAACCTCCTACTAAACCCAGAAGCGAAAACGGAATGAATGTTAAAAAGAATGGCCACAAGAAAACTTCGTTACCTTCCGTTATTTCAATCGTAGATAGAGAGTCTCTTGGACAATCGCTATTCACGTAGATATGGCTGCTCCATCCCTCCAGCTCTCTACAACTGGAATACCTATTGCCAATCCAATTTAACATAGCAAGATTAGGCCAGTCATCTAAATCCGGTATTTGGGATAAGCTGCTATTAACAATATCCAGCATATCAATATTCCATATATCCGAACTATTAAATCTCGGAAACTCTTCTATTTCTTTACAGGATATTAAACTCAGAGACTCGTAGCATCGACACACCGCTGGTTCACCACAAGGTTTGCAATAAAACCCGGGTATCCAAAAGAAAATCAAGAAATACTTCGCATACATCCTGAATGACTCATTTTTAGACCTGTTCCTCCCCTTTTATAGACTTCTTTATAGGATATTTCTGGCAGCATCCACTCTTATTTCAGCCGGAAAAGATGCGTACAGCAAGACGGTAGCATTTTCTTCTAAAGCCTTGGCAAATTTTAAATTGATTCTGGTATGCCCGCATTTCTTCTGATTTACCACATCCCCGCCTACTCTTCCCAAAATTCTAAATATGTATATGCAGTAACCGTTGGGATATTCTTTCATTTCTATACACCGACCATATCTAGGTTCCTCGCACATCAGGGTCCAGTAAGCTTCAGCAAAATCTCCATTGGTATAGTTAGGCGTAATAGCTTGAGATGGAACGGACACTCCATCTACCATAACCTCTGCGAAATTTAATTGGTAATTTTTAAAATTAAAGGGATTTTCAGAGTAATTACCATTGAATGCGCTTCCGCTGCACAACACTATTTTTATCTCAGAGGGTATGCTCCCGTGATACACGTCATCGGCAGACCACCCGTAACTTCCCTTTTCTATATTGAAAGCTTTTAAATCGGACTTCCAAAACGGGTACACGGCGCATTGCTTTGGTATTCTTTTTTCATGCGCTACCACCATACCAGGGCTTAGTTTCACCTGACAGACTCTCAAAGAGGCGTATTGTATTTCAACTTTGTAGTCGTCGGTAGTCTCAGCCATGAGTCGAAAAGGATCTTCGTGCTGGTAAAGTTTCATACGAATTCTAATACCATTGATGATAAATTTCTTTTGTTGACAAATATCCATTCTAATAGGGCCTTCTAAAAAGACTGTATTACCTTTACTCGTCCGTTTGTACCTTCGGTCGAACCCGATATTACTGGTCGAGTCGCTATCCATTGCGTCATAAGAGTCTTTATGGAATAGTTCGTTATTTATTATTCCCTTGGTATCTCCGATGTTACTGTTTAAAAGGGCATCTAAATACGCTTTGTAAGGATAATAAGAGCCCACGCTTGCGGTAATCAGCCTCTGGTTTAACTCGATGTCTACTTGTCTGAACAAACTTTGCAATCCAAGGTTTGCTAAACATACTTTGTCCTCTTCGGTCACAGGTTTATCCTCCCCCGTTACGATGCGTAGGCCCACTCTCAATCTACTTCTATTTAAATCGATATATGCGGCAGAATTTCCGGGTATATCGAATTCTAAGGGAGCATTTCTTCCTATCACGCCCTGAGGGGCATAGGAAATCCATTCCGTTTTTTCAATGAAAGAATCCGTATGGGTCTCTTCGAACAAATGCAAATTAGATTCGTACACCTCCATCACGAAAATATATCTTTTCGCACCGTCCTTCGACCTCTTATAGACTTTTTAACCCTCTTGACTGTTGTATTTTTCCTCTTAGGTTTTTTATTTACGCTATTATTACCAGTCTTCTTTTTTTTCTGAGTCGGTTTTCCCGTTCCAGCTTTCTTTTTCTGCGCCTGTTTTCTCGTTCCAGCTTTCTTTTTCTGCGCCTGTTTTCTCGTTCCAGCTTTCTTTTTCTGCGCCGGTTTTCTCATTCCCGTCTTCTTTTTCTGCACCGGTTTTCCCGTTCCTCTCTTCCTTTTGACCAACATTTCAGCCATTTCGGTTTGCTGTTGCACCGGGCTGATTAATTTAAACGGATGGTAACCTTTGGGTATCCACATATTTTTTCCTTAGATACAAGGTACACTCGATATCGCTCAGTTGGTAAGGTTTTAAGTTTTGATTGAGAATACTCAATCTTATACTCCGCACCTCTGATTTATTCGTTTCTACGAAATATGGTAGCGTATATTGAGCCTCTTTCCCGTCCACTCTCCGTAACACAGGGTACTGACTTCCCTTTAAAAAACTCTCTTCGCAAAAGTCCGCTAATACGTAAAAAGTAGATTTCTTTGGGGCCCTTACTTTAATATCCGTCAAGGCTACCTCCCACTTTCCTTGTAAAAGCAAACTTTTTGGCAAATCCACGATAAAATCGTTAGGCCTGTTGAAAGGGTGAACCTCTAAGGAATCCTGCCAGCCTATGTAGAGAAACATCTCTTATAAACTTTTCAAATCTTTATCGGCCACCCAAGAATCAAATTTTTTGGGCCAATGCAACCACCTTACCAAATGTTCTTTGCGACCTTTAGTTTTACGCGTTTTTAGCACTTTGCTAATTTTCCACTTTCTATTTTCGTCGCTTTGCTCCACTTTCTGCAATTCGGCTTCGTAGAAGCTTCCTTTTATATCTTCGTCCAAAAAGTCTTTTAAACGATACACATTGATTCCATCCCTCTTATAACGCGCCCTTATTTTGAATATCTCACCAGTCCATTTGAAATCGTATTCCCTGTCGAAAAGGGTTTTAGTGTGAGTAACTCTTACGTTATCGCCTACTTTAAACTTATAAGGTTTCAGCCGGAAATTTTCGTCCTTTTCAGGCCAATAGGAATACCACCAGACCGATCTTTCGTTACTCCGACCCACCCTCGCAGGGGGCATACCTATGGTTCTATGATAGCTATAGTTATAAGATCGTACAAGCTCTTCTAAATGGTCTATATATTTCTCCTTGTCATAATGAGTGATGTATCTATAAATCATCTTTTTCAGGGTTTTCATTACTCTTTCGGCAAAATTCGCTTTGGTCTCGTTTTGACTGGTATAAAATTCTATTTTTTCATCTTTCAAAAGCCCTTGTACTTGCTTATTAGAAAATTCTTTTCCTTGGTCGAAACGGCACTTTTTAGGTTTGCGCCCCTTTCGAAAAATATCTTCTAAAGCGGCTTTGACCTCTTTACCCGTTTTGTTCTTTAAAGGTCTGACAAAAAGGTATTTTGAGAAGACGTCGATGGCAACTAACAGGAACTTTATTCCGTCATTCTTTTTTGCCAAAGACCCTACATCCATTAAATCTACATCCCATTGACTGTCTATTCCTTCTACCACTACTCTGCTACGTCTTTTTGGTTTACGCGACTGGCGATGTAAACTGTATGAGTCTTTATTTTTTAGCCAAGTTGCCACCTGGTTCTTCGTCACATCGAAATTACCCTCTTCTTTCAAGTAGCGATATAACTTCTGCGGTCCCGCAAAACTAGCCGGATTCCCCGGATCGAAGTAATTCTTCTCCAGAAACTGTTTCCATGGGGTCATCCCTGTTTAACAGCTGTAAACAATGTCGTAATATACCGAACCAAAATCCCTTTCCAGTGGGATCGAACAAGGCAGCTATTACCACCACCAAACACACAGCTATTCGACAGATGTAACCGATCTTCATTTTGGTAAAACTGTTAATCCTTGACCCACTCTTATAACTTTTGCCAAGTACTGCCCGTCTTTTTATCTCGTCTTGGAAATGGGTTTTTTCTACGGGTAACTACGCTTTTAGGAACATTGACCTCGCTTAGTATTTCTAGAAGGTCCCGTAATGGGGAGGGGGAGATTCGCCGTATTCTTGTAGACTATAACGTACTAGGTCTGTAATGTGACTACCCTCCAGGCATTTATCGTTGTAAACCACTTCACCGTTATTTTTCCACTCAATACTACCCTGTATGTAACTGAGTAATGAATCCGCTTTACGCTTTAAAGATTTTGGCATAGCCGATACGATCAATTCTTTCTCAAACCTTTATTTTTATGTTTGTCTAGCCCTTCCTCGTAAGGCACTAACATCATTTTACGTACGCTATTCATAATCTCTTTAATACGGGGGCTGCTACACGTAATACAAGTTTAATAACTTTAGCCTTCCTTTTTATGTCACTTTTGCTACCTTTACGGGCAAACTCCCTCAGAAAATTCTTGTATTTTTTCAAAGCTTTTTTATCTTCTTCCGTAATCGGCAAATTTCCCAATAGTAAGTTAAACACCGTTTCCTTCAGAACTAAAATTTGTCCTTTGTCGGCTATCTTCAAAAACGACGATAGCTGTTTATCAGTCGCCTCCGATAAATAGAGTAACAGACTCTTGCTCTTCGCATCCATGATATGACATCGAACTTTTACTCAGTCCCTTTTATAGTTTATCGGTACGTAGACCAAAGGATCTTCACCCGGAAATATATTGGTTCTCAACCTGTATGCGTCATCGCCATTAGCCGTGGAATCGATCACCAAATATCCGTATTTACGAGAAGTAGCGTCCTCGTACGCCTCCACTAATGCTTTATTATTGCCCGGAAACATTTGTTTTCCTAAAGCGGATATCTGTTGCCCATCCCTTATATTTCTAAACAAAACCGTGTAATGAGTGTTTAAGGCTATAGTTCTCGCGCATTTGCCTTGCCTGAAACAATTGTGACTAACAAAAAACACGCTAAGATTCGAGTGGTGCGCTCCCTGAACGAACAACCTTTCCATATCGGGGTCCTTAACCACGCCTTCTGAGAGGTCGTCCAAAATCACGAGATTATGCATTCCATCCGCAAAATTTTCTATCTCGGCCCCACTCGGTATGCCTTCTAGAAATTCTATACCCTCCACTTCCTTTTTCATGCTGTCGAAAGTATCTTGGTAGATACCGTAACAATACAATATTTTGTTTACCGGTTCCGAAAACATGACATTCTTGTTCCTAAGTAAGCGAAACAACCATGTAGTTTTTCCGCTTTTGGTTGCTCCGGATACGCAGGCTGTGGATGCCGCTTCGAAAGGTAAGGGTACAGCTTCCTTTCCAAAATGATTATTGTGAAACCTCTGAATATGTCTCTTGTAGTTATAGCCTTTAGAAAAGCTTTTATCGCATTCACTACACGTTTTCATGGTGGTCATTTTTAAGAATAAAATGTCTTTTCCTTTTATAAAATCTTAGTTTTTAGGGTAATTAGAATTAGGGTTTAGGGCTTTAGATTTAGGGTTTAAGGGCTTTAGATTTAGGGTTTAAGGGCTTTAGATTTAGGGTTTAAGGGCTTTAGATTTATGGGTTTAAGGGCTTTAGATTTAGGGGTTTAGGTTAAGGTGGCTCCTAAATGACTCCGGATAGCTCCTAAATGGCTCCGGATGGCTCCTAAAAGGCTCCTAAATGACTCCGGATAGTTCCTAATTGGCTCCGGAGGGGATCCGGATAGCTCTTAAATGGCTCCGGATAGCTCCTAATTGGCTCCGGATGGCTCCGGATAGCTCCTAAATGGCTCCGGATAGCTCCTAAATGGCTCCGGAGGGGCTCCTGATAGCTCTTAAAGTGCTCCGACAGGGCTCCGGAAGGGCTCCAGATGGCTCCTAAATGGCTCCGGATAGCTCCTAAATGGCTCCGGAGGGGCTCCGGATAGCTCTTTAATGGCTCCGGATAGCTCCTAAGTGCTCCGGATAGCTCCTAAATGGCTCCGGATGGCTCCTAATTGGCTCCGGATGAGCTCCTAATTGGCTCCGGATAGCTCCTAATTGGCTCCGGATAGTTCCTAAATGGCTCCGGATAGCTCCTAATTGGCTCTGGATAGTTCCTAAATAGCTCCGGATGGCTCCTAAATGGCTCCGGATAGTTCCTAAATGGCTCCGGATGACTCCGGAGGGGCTCCGGATGGCTCCTAAAAGGCTCCGGATAGCTCTTAAATGGCTCCGGATGGCTCCGGATAGCTCCTAAATGGCTCCGGATAGCTCCTAAATGGCTCCGGAGGGGCTCCTGATAGCTCTTAAAGTGCTCCGACAGGGCTCCGGAAGGGCTCCAGATGGCTCCTAAATGGCTCCGGATAGCTCCTAAATGGCTCCGGAGGGGCTCCGGATAGCTCTTTAATGGCTCCGGATAGCTCCTAAGTGCTCCGGATAGCTCCTAAATGGCTCCGGATGGCTCCTAATTGGCTCCGGATGAGCTCCTAATTGGCTCCGGATAGCTCCTAATTGGCTCCGGATAGTTCCTAAATGGCTCCGGATAGCTCCTAATTGGCTCTGGATAGTTCCTAAATAGCTCCGGATGGCTCCTAAATGGCTCCGGATAGTTCCTAAATGGCTCCGGATGACTCCGGAGGGGCTCCGGATGGCTCCTAAAAGGCTCCGGATAGCTCTTAAATGGCTCCGGATAGCTCCTAATTGGCTCCGGGTGGCTCCGGATAGCTCCTAAATGGCTCCGGATAGCTCCTAAATGGCTCCGGAGGGGCTCCGGATAGCTCTTAAAGTGCTCCGACAGGGCTCCGGAAGGGCTCCGGATGGCTCCGGATAGCTCCTAATTGGCTCCGGAGGGGCTCCGGATAGCTCTTAAAGTGCTCCGACAGGGCTCCAGAAGGGCTCCGGATGGCTCCTAATTGGCTCCGGATGAGCTCCTAAATGGCTCCGGATGGCTCCGACATGGCTCCGGAGGGGCTCCGACATGGCTCCGGAGGTGCTCCAAATGGCTCCGGATAGCTCTTTAATGGCTCCGGAGGGGCTCCGGATAGCTCTTTAATGGCTCCGGATAGCTCCTAAGTGCTCCGGATAGCTCCTAAATGGCTCCGGATGGCTCCTAATTGGCTCCGGATGAGCTCCTAAATGGCTCCGGATGGCTCCTAAAAGGCTCCGGATGGCTCCTAAATGGCTCCGGATGGCTCCTAAAAGGCTCCGGATGGCTCCGGATAGCTCCTCGCAAATAAAGTTCGGTTAAGACTAATAAAGACCAAGGCATATCGCAGTTCATTTTATTGATATAAAATCTCAAATTGTATAACAAATCAAATAACAAATCAAATCTCAAATTGTATAACAAATCAAATAGCAAATCAAATCACAAATTAAATAACCAATACCAATTTTTAAAGAATAATGCAATAACGAAAATAATGATGTACAAAAGAAAACATTATGTACAAACAAGTATAAACTTAATAATCTACGTAGCCATAGGGCACGGTGTCCATATTAGCCAAGACCCTCCTTTTGTCGTACACGACGGAATACGACTTCAATTGCCGTCGATTGTACACTTTTTGATTTTTAGGATCCCTGCATATTTGCCGTGAATTTTCCAGCTTCGTCCCCAGCGTGTTGCCGTGAAAATGCCAGAGAAAGACTTCCGAACACATGGTCCTAAAGTTGATCTTCTTGGCATTTTGGTGGTTAAGAGTAAAGCCCTTTACTTTACACTGGGTGTCTCCGTCGTTCAGGAGATAGGCGTAGTTTTTAGGACCAGCCGAGACGAATTCGACGATATGTTTACCGTCCAACTCATCCGTCAGGTCGCCCAAAAAGTCACCCACCGGGGGTTCTTCTTCGCCCTCTTTGACGACGTAGACAACCGAATCAGTGTCGAAGTACAAGACTTTCCTGTCCAACTTTTCGAGCACCTCGTACAGCCTCAGTCTCGCGTGTGCAGTCGTGAAGGCTGCCAGGAAGACGTTGGTCGTCGCATTTTCGCCGAGGTAACCTCTGGCATATCTCCAGTCCACCTGCACCAAGTCTTGGCTAATGATATGCCAGTCCAGGATTTCTTTGTCCGTGCTGCTGAGAATCCTCAGAAATTCTGCTTCTTCTGAGACTATGAGGCTCTGTCTCTGATTTTCTCTTTGGCCAAATTTGCCCCAGAAGCTGTAAGAAAAAAATTATTGTGAGCCATTATTTAAATATATATATATATATATATATATATATATATATATACCTAAGTTACGATCTATTACAACGCATATAAGCATAAGTTAAGCTATATAACATTAGTATATAAATATATTTACCTGTTTAGGCATAATTTGGCAAGGGACCGCAAGCCTGGATTCTTCTTTACTTTTTCTCTCGCCAAAGCGATTCCTTCTCTACGCTCGTAGGACGAGAGGTAGGCATCTTTGTCCTCCTCCGTCTTGCACCATTCCGGCCATCCTGAGGACTCTTGTTTCACCTTGAGAAATGCGTTTACGTACTCTGAAAAGAGCCCTCCTTTACCAGTCCGCGGGTCATACTGGGTACTTTCTGGCCAGTGGTACACCTCGTAGACGCAAACTATTCTGTAGCCCTTATCTATTGCTTTCCGAATTTCCAGAGTGGTCCAGGTCCCCAACAAGACGCGCTGCTCGTCGGAACAGGAACAGCCCTTCTGGTTCTTGTTTTCGGCGCAGGTTCTGCACAGTGGAAACAACAGCTTTCCATGGCACCGAACGGGGAGTACGGGATGGTAGAGATCATTCGGTGGCAGCATCTTTACTTTGGCAATACCGAAGTAGTCCCGGATATCAGCAAATTCTGACGTGATGACGGTCGGATGGCCCACAGGGTATCGGTCGTATTTGTTGACCGTGGGGTATAGAGATGTAAAGTCGACGTACTTTATCTTTTCTCCCTCTTCGGCCTTTCTATACATTTTCACGGCATTGGTTCTACCGCCGAAGAAGGCATCCCTGGGTTCCAGTCTTTCCTCTAGATCCAAGGTCTCCAAGAACGCAACCAACTCCGGATCGTTTTTCAACTGCCGTCTGAATTCGTGATCCCATTTCGTAACGACTTTAATTCCGGCTTCTTCCAGGACCCTCACCTTTTCCATGGTTTGGGCATATCTTTGGGCCATGGATTGTTTGTTATAAGGATCCATGGACTCTCTGTCTTGACAAAGACACCCGTGGTGTACGCAAGAATTGTACTCTAAGCACACGTTTTCACAGGTTACCGGATCGATGTAAAATCCGTCCAACTTGTAGTACCTACCACTAGGGGCAGGAAATTTCACCTCACCCCCGTTCAAGGCGTGCCTGATCTTGACTCCGCGTTTGCGAGACTCCCATTCTAGCCATTGAATCGAGATTTTGCTATATTGGTCGGGTGCCACGTAACCACCGGCTGGAATCATGGCCAGAGGGGAACTCAAGAATTTGGATTCCACGGCTTCTACCGGATTACCTCGCTGAAAAAACTTCTTTCCTTTTTTAATCGCCTCCATCTTTTCTACCGGCTTTCCGTGTCTGATGGCCTCATCTTTGGCTTCTCGGGTAGCTATTTCGTGCTTCTCCGTGAGGAATTTACTTCTGAACACGTTCATGCAGACGGATGCGATTGTAAGGTAAGCCAATGGGTCCACTCCATTTTGAATGGCTCTCTCCACCTCTTGGGATTGGGGATCGGAGTCTCCGGTGATACCGATGAGTAACTCTCGAAATTTCATGCAGGCCTCTCTCAGCAACTGTACGTCATTCCTGCAGTACAAGAGCATCTGCTGCTGGAAATCGAACTCATCCGTCCGCTCGTTGTACCACTGTAGAAAGCTCTCTCGGTCCGAGGAAGACATGGAATCTATGCCGTAGTCTTCCATTGGCGGATAGGGACCCTTGTAATTCCAATGCTGATTGGTATTGAAATAATGAGGGAAATAACCTTTGGCTAGCTCTTTCAGCCCGAACGCCTTCGGGAGAGCAGCCAGTCGCATGGGCAGGAAGTTGGCGGAATCCAAGACCCTGATATCGTAACCTTTTTCCAGGTGCATGAGCATGATCTTGGATCCGTTATAGACCAACTTGGGAACCGATCCGTTTTGGACCAGATATGACAACAAGAAATAATTGTCGTAGCTCTTGCCATTATGAGCTATAGCTGTGAATCGGCTCCTTTCCTTATTGAAAAGCCACTCTCCGAATAGTTTCTGGGTGTCGGGGCCTGAAAAGATTACCTCCCTTTTAGCGCAACCGTCGCAGGGTTCCCCGGAATACTCTCCGGATTTGGCATCCAGGCGGTTGCATAGATGACATCTGGTCCCGCAAGAATGGCACTTTGCATCGAGAGTGCAAGGTTCATCCAGACAGACTCGGCATACGGTCTGCGCTACCACATAGTTGGGCACGTGGACTCCGCTTTCCTGGGTACACTCGAAATCGAAGAATACGTACTTGCACGGTCTGTCCTTCGGATCCCTGATCCTGAGATAGCACAAGTGTTCTCCTACGTAATACTCATCGCAGGATCTGCATTTAAACTCCCAGCATCGGTGATCATTCTTGCTCCTCTTGGCGGTCTGTAAGACGGTCTTACAGGTTTTGCATTTGTAATAGATGTCGCAGGGTGCAGGAATCTCTTTTTTTCGGATGGTTTTACACTTTTTATGGTGGTCGAAGCAGTCCGTAGATCTGCATTCAATGTTACAATCGTCGCAGACGGTAGTTTTACCCCTCGGACACTCGGTCCTTCTACAGGCGCGGCACAATTCCTCGCATACGTGTTTGTCCCTGGAATGGAATCCCTTGAGGCACTTGTGACAAAAGTATCCCCTTGCCAAGAAACCGGGGACTTTGGTGATGGCGTCGAAATGGCCTTCCATTTCATCGTGTTTTGAGTAAAACAAGTACACTCTCTTCTCCCTTCGCGGTCTCTCGTAGTCGGGGTACACGATTCTTTGGTTGACGTGCGCCGCGAACACGTACACGTCGACGTCCAAAGCTTCTTCGAACTTTGAAATGTCGGCCAAACAGCAAGGGCGGTCCGTAGGGACTCCTGCTAATGCGTGGTACTGCAGAGCCTTCTTTTTTTGCTGGCTATTCCTACGGTTTTGGTCCCCTTTTCTCATATTGTTGTACGCCTTTCTGGCTTCTCGCTTTGCCGCATCGGTTTCCGCATTAACCACTTCCCAGTGAAAGAGACACACGGCTATAGCCCTGGCTAAACAAAGATGGTCTCTATTGTTAATGGTAACGATGGATTTTTTTGCTTTACAGTCTTTTTCTACATTGACTAACGGTCGGCCGTGACCACTACCTCTTTCGAATTGAGCGATGCCCAGTTGGATTTGAAATTTGTCAGTCACGAGAATCCCTTCGTTACTGTTCAAGGCAGCCATCACGGCTTCCAGGACAGCTTCTGCCGTCATTTCACTGAGGGGCCTCGGCCTGACGATTATGGGGTCGCTCAGGTTTTCAGCAACGATGTACATACGGGCCACCGCGTCCCCCGGATAGTCTTGGCTTCCCCTACGAATGACTTCTTCGAATATCTCGAGAAGCTCGGTGCCGAGGTCGCGTATCGGTATCCCATTGACTTCCTCCCGGAATCTTATTCGGAAAGTATGCTCCCTCAATACGTTACCTGTAAAAATAGAGAAAAAAATTTAGACTACTGTACGCATAAGGACCCTACATACAAAAAGAAGAATGAAATATTACCCACCTTTGAAACTACGCGAACCTAATGACTCGACTTCGTAGTATTTGGTTTCGGGCGGTGCGACTTCGTACTTCTTTTTAGAAGGACTGTCCTCTGAACCCGAAACCGATCTCTTGTTTGCCCGAGGAGCTGAAAAACATGATTAAAAAAGGTTTATAGAAGCGCTTAGTTCAACACAAAATCAAAGTGTACGTGTAAAAAATTACAAAAATAGGAAGCCGAAAAACTTACAGTTATCGGGATCTAGGAGCAAGGCCTCATCCGTCGCGTCGAATGAATCGTCCCACCATTCAGCGGCTCGAGGGGCATCTGGTGCGGTCACTGGAGAAGACACCTGCCCCGATTCAGCTGCTTCGTGAAAGTCGGCTGCTTCTAAATCATCCTGGAACGAATCGTCCCACCATTCTCGGGGGGCACCTTCTCGATCCGATGTTGAATCTGACTTGGTTCCGGATCGGTCGGCTTCCTTTGGGTCAGCAGTTTCCATTGGCTCGGCCATCCGCATTGCACCGGGAATTCGGTCGGGTTCGGTTGGTTCATCTTGGTCAGCTTTTGCTGGTAGACCCTGGTCAGTCATAGCTGTTTGGTCTTGGTCGGGCTCTGTTTCTTCCTCTTGGTCAGGCTCGTCGAATAAAGACTGGTCCCACCATTCTATACGGCTATCGACTTCTCTGGGCGTTTCGGTGAGGAGGGACTGATCCGTGAAGATGTCGCTGTCCCACCAACTCAGATCGCTTCCCGGTTCGGGCAGGCTATCCGGTAGTGACCAGGATTCGTCTAATAAAAAACAGAAACAGGCATTATAAATTGTCCTTAATAAAACACTTGTCAAAAAATTAGGTACTGAGCAAATAGTAACTTACGATCAGCGCTGCCCGATCTAAGAATGGCCAGTCTGTCCAGGACTATCGGATCTTGGTGAATCTCTAATGCCTCTGCCCATTCTAAAAGCTTCCCAGAATCTTGGAAAGAATCCACTTTTGCTCGAAGAGTCGCCATCTGCAAAATTAAATTACTTTTACAATTTCAAGTAGCATGAAGAGTTATTATAATATATGCCGAATTACTCGCAAACTTTTATGTATAAAGTCTAGAAATTTTAGAAGATAAGAGCTGGCACATTGTAAGTTACATGTAGCACTAATTGGATGGTATAACTTTGCTTGGCAGTTAATCTAGGTCATTTGTGAGATTAGGCTCTATGAATGTAAGATACAATTATTAAATTGTTTTTGCATTAAAATAGGCCCTATGAAGACTAGAAAATAGAATTAAATGTTGTAGCTAAGAGGTTAATTTTCATCAAGGGTTTTAATATTTATTTTTATAAAATATATGGCCAGGAATATCTTTGGAAAGTGCATTTATAAACAAACAACGGTTGTTTTTCATTTTAAAAACAAGTTTAATGTACCACTCTACTATTCTGTAGAAGAAACTAAATGTAAGATAATGGCCAGCAAGTTTGTAAACAAAACGATGGCCGTTTCCATTTTTATTTTAAAAAGAAGTTTTAGGTACCAGTCTACCATTCTGTAGAAGTAAATAATGGCCAAGAAGTTTGTAAACAAAGATATGGAGGTCGTGGCAGCGAGGCGAATCGTCTACTTCGCTTTAAAGAAGTTTTAGTACTAACCCCGTAGTTCGGCAGATTCGGTAGAAGACGAGAAAGCATGTTTGTAAACCAAGATATGGAGGTCGTAGCAGCGGGGCGAATCTTCTGCTTCGCTTTAAAGAAGTTTTAGTACTAACCCCGTAGTTCGGCAGATTCGGTAGAAGACGCGTTTGGAAAGCACGTGTGTAAACAAATATGGAGGTCGTGGCAGCGAGGGAATCGCCTAGTTTGCTTTAAAAAGAAGTTTTAAGTACCAGTCCACGATTCGTAGAAGCAAATAATGGCCAGCGAGTTTGTAAACAAAGCTATGGCCGTTTTCATTTTAAAAACGAATTTTAAGTACCAGTCCACGAATCGGAAGATTCGCAGACGTCTTCCGGTAGAAGATAACGGCTAGCCCATTTTCAACCAAAACAATGGCCGTTTCCCTTTTTATTTACAAAGAAATCGTTTTGCTACAGTAGATTCATTAGTATCAAGTTCTAGTACAAAGTTGCTAGCAATTACAAGTACATAAAATGTTTTCACTGCCTTGAAAACCCCATGTATCACCATATCAGTCCACCATTCTGTAGAAGCAAATAATGGCTTTCTACCAGTAAACACCCACGCCGATGTTAATATTTTGAAGCTAAATTAAGTTGACAGCTTTATATTTCATTCATCTTCTTCCAGATTGTCAAATAATGTACAATACAATTAATAACTGAGATGCATATTGTTATATTTGTTTCAAAGCTTTATATTTTAACATTTTATCTCTATTATTGGCCATTTTACAGCAAACCAGAAATACCAGTGAATGTCCATACGCTTCAAGTATGTTGTTCAGCTACTAAATTGTAATGTTTTGATTTCAAAGCAATTGGTACAGCTACTGACACTCAAAGTTAGATCCTTCACATTTTGTGTGTGTTGTGCTTGTCAGTATATTTATTAATTTTTAAGGAGTAAATTATATTCAGTTACTACCCTATTTTCAGTTATTGCTTAGAATATAAATATACCTGTGTCTTGGGGAAAAGTATGGTTATAAATGTAAATAAAACAAATGCTAATGATTTCAATGGAAATTATGCTTGATGCTTTTATATAATTGAGTTATTAGCAGAGAGCATCGTGGAACAAAATTTTTCTCAAGGTATGTATATTAGTGCATTACAGTTTTAAGACTGAAGTGTGATGGATGTGTACGTTTTGATTTTATTTGACCAAAAATATAAGACTACATTATGAATTTATTTGAGTACATTTTTAAAGTTATTTTTCATTATGCAGCCGTTTAGTGTTTCGGGTACATTATTAGTCTAATTTTTAAAAAAATTATATGCGGGCATTATACTATTGGTAATGCATTAAAGTCTAAATACATCTTACATAAAATATAATGATAAATACCTTGAACGATGTAGAAATAGTTATCCAAAACACTTATTGTATCCTATTACAAAGGTGAAGAGCTTAAATCTGTGTTGAAAAGGTGACAAGAAATTCCGGAATAATATTTTTGAATTGCAAATCCTTGCTTTTTATAGGGACATTTTGGTGGTGGATTAAGGGATTTTAATTCAATCAGTCAAACGGGAATGCTGGAATTATAGTCACACCAATGAAAATGCTGGAATTATAGTCACACCAATGAAAATGCTGGAATTATAGTCACGCCAATCGGATTTCAGGATTTCAACAGTGTAGATATTTTGAAAATTCCAATATTTTTGTTTTGGCAGTAATAAATATTACATTGCTTGAATCAGCAGTATCAGTTATTGGTTTGTCATTAGATTTTATTATTCATATAGCCCACTGTTATGCTAACAGTTAGTGGTTTGTTGGAATATAGTCACACCAATCGGATTTCAGGATTTCATCAGTGCAGATATTTTTAAAAATATCAATGTTTTGTTTTTTGCAGTAATAAATATTACATTGCTTGTATCAGCAATATCAGTTATTGGTTTGTTACTAGATTTAATTATTCATATATTCCCATTATGCTAGCACTTTGTGGTTTGTTATGGGACCTTAATTACTCCCTATATGGCCATATTTGCTTGACCAAATTGGTCAATGAGTCTAGAACCATGAGTGGCCATCTGTCTGAAATTAAGGGAGAGTGGTGGGAGGGGCTAAAATATGGTTTCTTGGAGGGTTATAAATAGTGGTGCAATCATGTATTTGGATTTATTTATACATTTACAAAGATGGATACGCCTACAAGCAGTAAAGCCCCTAAGGGTAAATTGTCCTATGTAGGACAAAAAAATGAGTAAGTATTTCTAAGGAAGTTTTATTATAAAGAAAAAAATAGTATTTGTCAAATATATGTATATATATACATGTATATATATATATATATATATGGATGAACATTGGGCTATTTTCTTTTTTTTCAGAATAGCTCAACTCTTGTTGAAAGCCCTTAGAGGGCTTGACACAAACACTATGAATACGACCAGTGATATTTGGGAGCAAGCGCTCCTAAAAACTTACTGGCTCATGGATGAGCCAGTGAAAAAGGAACTATTTGTAAGTATTTTTTGATTCAGTGTGGTACTTTAGCTTAGGATAAAAATGGGATAATAAGGATCTTACTGTATGAATAATATTTAAAATTTGGGAATATACGGTTTTTATAGCATTGTTTTTTATATTTTCTTTTTGAAATTTTGGAAAGATATGTTTTTTATAACAAGTAATGTTTCTTTTTTTATATTTTCAGCTGGAGGAGAGCGTGTCCTGGGAGGGGGGAGAAGAGCCCATAAATGAGTAAACATTTATGAGGCGGGGTTATGAATTATTTTTTGGTTTCAAAAATTGGGGAAAAAAATTTGGATTCTAAATTATGGAAGCCGTAACAGCTAACCTCCTCGTGGTGGCTTCTGGAAATTTCCACTTTGTGGAAAGCTAATAGCTGTTTTTTTCCCTCCACAAAAGGGTGACCAAATGAGTCATAAAGCCCAAAGTCAAAACCCCTACGTTGTACCATAATACCTTTTGTGACCGAATGAGTCATAAAGCCCATAGTCAAAAAACCCTACGTTGTACAATAATACCTTTTATGACCAAATGAGTCATAAAGCCCACAGTCACAACCCCTACGTTGTACCATATTACCTTTTGTGACCGAATGAGTCATAACCCCAAAGTCAAAACCCCTACGTTGTACCATGTTGCCTTTTGTGACCAAATGAGTCATAAAGCCCAAAGTCTCAAAGCCCAGTCATAGTATCAATGCAGAAGTCTTTCAATTTTTAAGAAATTGTGAGGAAATGAATCCTAACATTAGTGTTGAGATATACTGAATATGTAGCAGAAGATAGACAGCTATATCATATAAACCTTTATTTCAAATTAATGACATATAAACTTACATATAAAATACAATTTATAAAATATATATTGGTTAGTGCTACATTGATATCTATATTAAATAAAACTTTGGTGAGATTAGAAGAAGAAATTATGGTTAAAATGTGTTACTGAGTGTCCCTAATATATAATACAGTACATAGAACTTGTAAAACGATAAAATAACATCTTCAATTTGTATAATGGTAATGGTGCTGTCTCTGAGTTGTCTGTCTGAGGTTATAGACTCTTCTTTCTTGTCTAGGCGGTCCTCTGTCCTGTCCGGCTGGTGGCCTATCTCCTCTAGCTACTGGTCCATCTTGTAGTGCTGGTGGTCTGCCTGGAAGCGGTTGCTCCATCAACTGGCGCCGATAGGTCCTTTCCAATGTCCTCACCATCATCCCTGAAGATAAGTATAGAATATGCGATATATCTTACAATAATAAGATTTTTAGTGTAAAAATTATACCTCTATAATTCAGTGTTATAATACAGTTGTTTCTACATTGTTCCTGGTGTGATATATTATAAAAATGGAATGGATTAATGGAAAAAGTATTACATCAGTTGGTAATATTTCAATTAATTGCTACAAATGGGAGGTGAATTAATGGTGTTTCTTACCTATAGCAAGATTCAAGATGTTCAGTACTTTGTACATAAAGTGGACAGTCTTTGCAATACCCTCTATGGTCCTTATACACATTTGAACACACATGTGAATGAATTGCATGTGATGAATGACATTGCGAATTTCTTGTCGATGGGCCTGTAGAAAGGCTATGAGAAAAATTGGAAGCATGCACCAAGTGTAAAATAAGAATGATGTTTCTTTTTCAATATCTATTGACTGAGTTTCATCGGTTATTAATTTTGATTTCATCAGTGATATCTCTTGTAGATTGGGAAAGACCTTTTGAATTTTGTCCAGTTGAAATGCACTGTCCCTTAAGACCAATTTCTGTATCCCTTTACTTTCATCATTGCTTAGTTTCAGCTGATCAGATGTTTCCAACTGTAGACATGATATCTGGCCTTTTCCACAAACACATTTCTCAGGACACATACAGTATACTGAGATGTAAATACAGAGTGTGATCAAAAATAATTTCCAAAACATAATGATAGCCAATTTAAATCAAATGAATAACCTGAGTGAAATTAGATCTCAATATATAGCAGTATGGGTAGAGTGTAAGACAATGCTGATAATCTGGGGAGACAATGGGGCAATGAGTACAAAAGAATAATGGTAAAGTTAAATATTTGGGGTATAGAATAGGTGTTGCAAGGATCAATTAAAAAGACACATCCATTTCCTTTAGAACATAAGCTTCATTGTTTATTCATCAGGTGTTATGAGGGATGGTTTCTTGAAATGAAGGGATTAGGGGTACATTGGAATATCAGTAAAAATGGGTCTGTTGTGGAAATGGACATGGCTTCTTGACATAGAGGGGCTTATGTTATTATTTGCTATTTCAATTCTGTTTTCTTTTTTAGGCTTTATTAATACCCCTTTCTTATAAAAGAGTGGCTTCTCATTATAGATACCTTCTTCTACTTAAAAAATCTATTTCTTGCCATAATACTATTCATGCATTAAGATATGGCTTCCCAAAACAATGGTATGTGTATGTCTTTGTGTCTATATGTTTCTGTGGGTATATATATACAGTGGAGCTTAATGAGAGTTCACTAGAAATTTGTCAAAATGTTCATCAAAGTATTATCAGTCTTTTGGGTTTTGGTTATTACCAGGGGTTTGATGTGGTGTCATGAAAAATGCATTTGCCAAGAAGAAAATGTAAAACTTTTTTGTAGAGATGTCAATGAAAAGGATTTCTTCAAAAATAGTGGTCTGGCAAGAGAAATAGAGTTGAAGAATAGTTTGGTTGGATTGCAATGGATCACTGAAACTTTTGGCAAATTAGAAAGAGTCAGCTTTGTAGAAAGCAATGTTTTGGATTGTAATAGTTTGTACTTTGTGAGGGTTATTGGAGCTTGTAGTGACAGAAGTAGTAGTAGTGATGTGAATGGTTTAAAATCAAAAGGGGTAACATCGAAAAGTGTACAGAAATGGGTAAAAAAAAGGACTTTTGATATTACAGTGGCTCTGTTGATTATAGGTGGGATAATTTTTAGTGTTGTGAGTATTTTACTAGTTAGACAAAGACTGATTAAAAGATATTTAAGAATTAGGGAAGAAAGGATGGCATATATGATGAGACTAGGGGGATTTGACTTCGATCAAGCTGAGGAGGATAGGGAAAATAGAAAACACACAGAAGAAGCAGAAAGGGTGGAAAACAAAGGTCAGTTGGAGCAATATGCTAGAAAGATCTTTTGGATAATCTTAGGCATATGTAAAGATATGTATTTATTATTCTGCTCTTTGAACAATATAAAATTGAATTGTAAAGTGTTTTTTTTTCATTAGTAATAAATTGGATTAATTTATGGTAATTTAAGCATATAAGTTGGCTTTACATATGTAGTAAATATAGAACATATTATAGCATGTACTTTAGTATATAAATAAGTTTTTAACATCTATGTATTGTTATGGTATTTCAGAGAAAAAGAAGAGAAAAAAATGGCTGAAAAAACCTGACAGATACAATTTCAGAATGACAGCCTGGAGAAAGGAAAGACAACAGCAGAACATTGAAAGTGAGGTGTAAATAGGGGTGTAATTATGACTTGTTTGGGGAATTTGTATATTGTGCTTTATTGATAATTCAGGAATTGGGGTTGACATGGTATTTTATGATGTGTTAATTTAGCTAACAGAATAATGAGTTGGTGTGTGTGTGTGTGTGTGTGTGTGTGTGTGTGTGCTTCAGTATGGACATGCTTTAAGTGGTAGATTGTGTAATATATAACTTTTAAAAGGGAGCTAATGTTGTAGGTAAACCCTCAAAGATTGTAACTATGACCAGGTGTCTTTAATTGGTTTTGTGATGTGGAAAAAAAGATTGACTTTTCACATGTGTGCAGTTTTAATTTTCTTGTTTACTTTGAATTAGTAGATGTTTAAATAAATTCTAGTTACATGTTTTTAAATGTCCTTACAAATTTTATGGGTTTAAATGTCTTAACTATTTTGGATGTTTTAAATGTCCCTTATTTGTTGCTATGAATGTGTAGATGATTAAATAATCCTTGTTGTTTGCATGTTTTGTTACAAATTTGTATGTCCTAAGTGTGTTTCATTTCTTTAGTGTTATCATAGATCTGTATATAGCTGTAAAATGTCCCTTATTTGTTGCTATAAATATGTAGATGCTTAAATATTCCAGTTGTTTACTAGTTTTTTTAAAGGTCCTTGTTTGCTAGTTTTATTTTACCTTTAGCTGTTTGCATGATTTTATTTAATGTAGCTTTAAATGTTGTGTAGTTGTTGGTGATGCTATGAATATTTTATGTACTTCCTTCCAATAAATGTATTCCATTTCAACCTCATTTTCACAGATAATTAACACACCCCTGGCATTAAGTAAACCCCCCAACTCCCCCATATCCCCCTCCTCACACAGATGGGCCGTGACTGCTGGTCACAAAAATCTATACAACCCCCAGGGGGGACCACGTAGATTGTGTGACTATTTGTGTGACCATAGTATCTCCTATACTACTGATAGTAATGTCTACACTCAAGGAAGTTTTCAAATGTTATCTAAGTAAATTTGTCTTAATGGCAATATACATTGGTAAAAAAAGGTCTGCGAAAATTGTGGCTAAAAGTGAATATAAACCAAAATTTATGGCTTGAACTCTTGGAAGATATTTGAAAAAAATAAACATTACTTTTTTCTAAAAATGGTGTGGTACATGCAAGAAAACATTTTTTCAGTTTGAGGTTATGGGTGGAATTTTACATCGATAAATGTCAAAATGTAAAACAGTACTTATTTGATTTTGACAATGGTTGATTCTTGGACAATTTTATTAATATTACTTCCTAGACAAAGGTACAATAATCTGTGAAGGATAGAAAACCTAAATTCATGGTCAAGTGTTCTTACACTCAGTAGGTATGAATTAACAACATTTGATTAGTGAGTAGATAGAGGTGTATTGCTAATTTTGTCGTTTACATTATGTTCATTATCTGTAACAACTGTCATAGAATTGTGAAATATTTATATAATACAAATGTTCCCAGAAAGTGAAAGGGGGACATACCAAAAATTAAGTATGCTATTATCATTTAATTTAACATGAAAAAATTAGGAATGTAAGATGAGTTTTTGAAATATCTAGAAAATTCATGGTGTTATAACATAAAAAATTCCAGAAATGTAGATATATACTTCAAAAATATTTCATACCAATTTTTTAAGATTAACATAAAGCATATATCTAAAAAGAGATTAGTCTATTGCATTCTTGCCGAAATCACTAGTTAATACTTTCATGTCTACTTAGTCAGGTTTGATCTTCATGTGTTTGTGTATGTCGTGTGTATTTATCGTTATAAGTTGTCCTTATATGCATTGTGATGTGCTGTTCTTTGTAAGTGTAAAAGTGTTCACCACATATTTTCTGGAACCGTTTACTCTTCAACCTTTTGTTGAAATGTTCATAATGATAAAATGGGTACTATGAAAGATGTAATAAACATCAACTCTTTCAATTGTAGGGGATTGCGAGATGAAAAAAAGAGAAGAGCAGTTTTTAACTGGCTCTATTCAAAGCATTCAGGCATTGTATTATTGCAAGAAACCCATTCAAAAGAAACAGATGAACAATTGTGGGCATCTGAATGGGGTGGACAAATATTTTTTTCACATGGTACCAACCAAAGTCGGGGGGTTGCTGTCTTATTACCAAAAAATATGAAAGAAAGATGTGTAATTACAGGTATAGAGAGAGATCAAAGTGGTAGGGTGTTAATTATTGATTGCAATATCGAAGATAATCTTTTCACTATATTCAGTGTGTATGCCCCCACAAAAGACCAGTACACCGAGCAACAATGTTTTCTAGAGTATTTAAGAGAATTACTCCAGAAACATGAAGAAAAAAACTTAATCTTGGCTGGGGACTTTAATACATATTTAAATTGTAAGCTAGATAAAAAGGGCGGGAGCATTGAATCTGAAACAAAATTTTCAAAAGGACTAAAATTGCTTTGTGAAGAATATACTTTGATTGATATGTGGAGAGCAAGTAATCCAATAGAACGCAAATATACATGGCGCGACAACACCCAAGCAGGAGTAGTACAAGCAAGGCTGGACTACTTCCTAATTTCTCAACATCTCAATTATCTGATCTCTAATTGCAGTTTCAAACCTGGCTATAAGTCTGACCATAGTCTAATAAGTCTAAGTATAGATCTTCTTGATACTCATAAGAGAGGCAAAAGTTATTGGAAGTTTAACAATAGCTTACTTTATGACAAAACATATGTACAATTAATAAAAGAGGAGCTCAAGATGCTCGCCACAGACAATACAATTAAAGATAAGAGCTCATTTTGGGATTTTGTAAAATGTAAGATACGCTCCTTAACTATATCCTACAGTGTAACATTAGCCAAACGTAAGAGAAAACAGAAAGAAATCTTGTTTAAAAAACTAGAATCTATGGAGAATAACTTGGACTTAAATACTCAGGAATATAACATAGTAAAAAGGGAATGGGAAAATATACAGTTTTTAAAAACTGAGGGATCGATACTAAGATCGAAAGCACAGTGGGTAGAACATGGGGAAAAAAACAATAAGTATTTTTTAAATCTCGAGAAAAAGAACTACAATGTAAAATACATAAAAAAGCTTACTACTGAAAAATCAGTTATAATAACAAAACCAGATGAAATACTTCAAGAAGAGAAAAAGTTTTATGAAGATCTTTATACATCCAAAATTGATCAATGTGATGCTGATGCCAGCAACTCTTTCTTGAAACCTGAAATCATTCCCCAAATTAACGATATAGATAAACAGATATGCGATGCACCATTAAAACTGGAAGAGTTAATGAAGGCTGTAAAAGAACTAAAAAATGATAAAACTCCAGGAAACGATGGGTTAACTTCCAATTTTTATAAATTTTTTTGGTCTGATATAAGACTGTTCCTGTTTGAGAGCTTTAGATATTCTTTTGAAAATGATATATTGTCAAATGATCAACGTAGGGGAATACTAAATTTAATTCCAAAAGCCAACAAGGATCTTAGTCATTTAAAGAATTGGAGACCGGTGACAATTTTAAACACAGCCTACAAAATATTAACTAAAGTTCTTGCAAATAGATTACAACCTTTGCTCGAAAAAATTATTACTTCTGATCAGGTCGGATATATTAAAGGGCGGCAAATCACAGAAAATATTCGAATTATAAGCGATATCATGTCCTATACTGATTTGAAACATATTTCAGGTTTCATTGCTCTCATTGACTTTGAAAAAGCTTTTGATAGTGTGGAATGGCCTTTTTTATTAAAAACCTTGAAAGCTTTTAATTTTGGGAATAATTTTCTTCATTGGATTAAGATTCTTTATACTGATATTCAATCATGTGTGAGCAATAATGGGTATTTCTCAGAGTATTTTCAACTAAGTAGGGGTATACGACAAGGGTGTCCAATATTGGCAATGCTATTTATTTTAGTAGCTGAAGTTATGGCAATTCATATACGAAACAATGATAAAATAAGAGGTATTAAGGAAGGAAAAAGTGTTCATAAGATTTGTCAGCTAGCAGATGATACAACATTATTTTTGCAAGACATTGAATCTCTGGGGGAAACAATATTACAACTAAAAAATTTCCAGGCATGCTCAGGTTTGAAAATAAACCTAGAGAAAACAGAAGTAATACCTATTGGTGTTAGTAAACGAAAAGACATAAACCTCCCAAAAAGCCTAAGCTCAAGTGTAATCAACAAGGGTCCTTTCAAAACTCTAGGCATTTGGTTTTCCCATGACTGTAATGAAATGATCAGATTAAATTACCAATGCAAGATAAATAAAATAAACTCATTAATAAATATTTGGCTATGCAGGAATTTATCTTTGAAAGGGAAAATCCAAATTATAAAATCACTACTTTTACCACAGTTAAATTATGTTTTGTCAAATATATACTGCCCTAGTCAGATTTTGAAAGAAATTGACAAAATATTGATACGGTTCTTATGGAATAACAACCCTCCCAAAGTAAAAAAAAGTACAATTATAGGAAATTATAGTGACGGGGGCCTAAAGATGCCTGATATTTTTACAATAAACACTACAGCCAAAGTAAAATGGATAAAAAGATTGATTGCAAGTTCTACTTTTGCAGGTAATTGGCAAGGTTTATTTCTATATCTCCTCAATATTGACAAGAACCTATTGAAACATAAACTTCCATCAAAAGTAAAGGATAAGGGCTTGACACCATTTTATAAACAGGTATTGGAGTGCTGGGGAGAATTTCATGGAAATGAGCCTGACACAGTAGAAGAAATCTGCAATGAATTTATCTTTAATAATAAATATATATGTTCGAATAAAGAGCCTTTACAAGTAGGACTGTTAAAGATGCCCAATACAAAAATGTTCAAAGACATGAACATTAAAGACATTATAGGGAAAGAAGGTGATATACTTTCATTGGAACATTTTTGTAATAAATACAATATACATATGGACCCCCTAAGTTATAATAGACTAATCTCTTCTATTCCGAAATCTTGGAAGGAAAAAATTAAATTAGAAAAGAATCTTGTAATTACACAAAAAACCATAACGATAAAAGCAAGAGGGAGACTGAAAGATATTTCCAAAGTTAGCAATAAGGCACTATATTGGATAGCATTGGACAAGATATACATGGAACCAACCGCCGTTGACGCATGGATAATCAACTTTCCATTTCTTGCCAATGCTCCTTGGCATATAATTTTCAAAACGACACACCAGAACCTTATCTGCACTCATTCCAGTACAAGATTGTTAATAGAATATTAAATTGTGGCACAAATCTATATAAATGGAAAGTGAAGGACTCTCCAAACTGCTCATATTGTGATGAGATAGACACACTTGAACATCATCTGTTTTATTGTTCTTATACCAGGTATTTTTGGCTCCAAATTTCACATTGGTTAAATGATATATTTGGTCTTCCAGGTGAGGAGCTAACAGTTTGTGAAGTTCTGTTTGGCACTGCTATTGATGAAAAAAACCCAACATCATATATTTTGTGTAAAAACCTTGTAATTCTTTTGGGAAAGTGGTTTATTAATTCACAAAGATCCCTTAATACACCTTTAAATGTACATTTCTTTTTAAATTTTGCTAAAAATAAACTTAATATATATATAAAATTGTATGAAAATGCAGAAATGGATAAAAGAGTTGATGTAAGACTTAAAGATGGCATAAATTTAGTTAGGAGAAACTTGAATGAAGAGTGAGGGGGTACAGAAAATACAATATCAAAAAATAAAGTATTATTGTGAATTTTGAATTGTGTTTTCGAGAAATTGTGAATGCTATGTGTGTTAATTTTGTATTGTACATTCAGTTTTGGTGTATTTGTGTTTTGTCTTCATGTGAAGTGTATTCTTGTGCATTAGGGTAAAAAAGGAAAAAAATGACTGAAATGTGTGACTTAAATAGATGGTTGGATAACAGAATGTCAGATAATGGTTGTTCTATATATTTATGTCTGTAAACCATATTGATTAAGCCTGATGTATACTGTATTTTTTTAAGGATAATAGAAAGCCTGATTAAACATGGCAATAATGTTCAAAATAATATGGTGTGTATAAGACACTCTTAATGAGAGATGTAAAACCTGATGTGTGTATTTAAACTCTGTTATCTTCTAAAAAAAAAAAAAAGTCTCGAAAACATTTTGGACTCAGTTTTGCGTATGACGCACCTATGATTTGGAACGACCTTCCTGATGAGGTCCGCTCTGCAAACTCACTTGCCTCTTTCAGGTCAAAGTTGAAGTCATAAATCTTTGGAAAAGCATACCCACCCTAAATTTCCAATCTCCTTTCTGCTTTCTCCGTGGTGCTGACCCCTGCAATGTCTCTGGTTTTTGAATATTGAACAATGTTTTTGTGTGATGCGCCTTAGAGTCTGTCTTTTGACGGAGATTAAGTGCTATAAAAGTGCTATTAGAATTAGAATTATGCAGTACACAACAAATTTTACTTAACCATATCAATAACTAAATTTTATTTTTGATCACCTGGAAACATCAAATGATGCTAAGTTTATAATTCAGGAATTTCCCAGAAAGCATGATCATATTGGGCCTATGTGAGCTATAGGCGGGCAAATAGCAATATGGGTCCTATAAAGGAATATATGGGCACCATATATAGAAGTCCAATATGCGCCTAAGGGGGGCCCATATTGGTCTCACGTATATAAAAATAAGTAACTCTTCCCTAACTAGTATAACGTTAACATGATAAAAAATAAGTTTATATATTAGATCCATTTAATATCAGATTGATTTTCACCTGGTAAAGGGTGAGAAACAAAAGATTTATTGACATAAATTTTAATATGGGTCCCATAGCGGGCATTTCTGTGTAATTTTCTAGTATAAGGGACCCAAATAGGCCCCATTCGAAAAATACTGAATCCGAAAATAAGAAAGATCCTATTTGGGTGATGTGCATTTCTGTGGGTTGTCAGCTTGGAGATGCAAGCACTTTAAATTGCATGTTTAAATTTTTGTGGATGTAAGGATATACTGGACACAAAAACAAGTTTGGACACAAATGTGAATAATTAAGATAAGGAGTTTTTTATCATGGATAAAGTTTCCTGGAAAAATGTCTCCTTAAATAATACCTTATAAACAAAATAGCTCCTAGAAAGAAAGGCTCCCCAGCAGGCACGCAAATTTGAAATCTGGTTGAATCCAACGTAGAAATCTGGTTGAAATACGTGTAGATTTTGCAAACCGTTTTAGTTCGATCCAACCGGTGAAATCATGTTGAAACAAACGTTGGAATCAAGTTGAATTCAATGGGTGAAACCTGGTTGAAATACATGTAGATTTTGCAACTAGTTTTGGTTGGATCCAACCGGTGAAATCATGTTGAAACCAATATTAAAATCAGGTTGAATTCAATGGGTGAAATCTGGTTGAAATATGTTTAGATTTTGCAAACTGTTTTTGGTTAAATCCAATGTATGAAATAGGCTTGAATTCAATGGGTGAAATCAGGTTGTTTACACTGTCTTATTTATTTGAATCATTGTAGCTTGCAATTGTGTGTCATAATTATAGCTTCTTAATAATATTATACAATAACTATCCATATACATATTTTACAATTTGGATACAATTTCAAAGTAATTGATTTTTTCCAAGATGACACTTTTTCATGAATCATTATATATTCAATATTCTATTTCTGATGACATTGTAATGACACATAATTTTGCATCAGATTTCAAATATAACTGCTCAAGATATGTAAATCCATATGTTCCAACTAAATATCCATTTTTATGTTATTAATAGGACCGGTATTATTCAACGTCTTCAATTGAAATTCCTTTTGTGAAATTTTGAAATAAATTTATACTTTTTTCTTTGTAAAAACAAACAATTATGACATTATCCAATGACTTTCTTTTAAATGTTTTATTAGGTTGGCTATAATTATGCTGTAATTGTAAAGAAGCTATAATCATGTAGCAAAGCCACAATGCTCAGTTCAGATGCTTGTGTCTCATACAACTTTGTCTAACAAACTGAAAAAACACAAGAATAGCCATATTTGTAGAACTCCTCCCATTACTCCCACCTTAATTAGTTGCCAGTTTTGACCACAAAAAACAGGCCTCAAGCAGTAAACACCATGCGTACAATTGCATAAGGGTAAACCCCCACCTCCACCCCCGCTGTGTTATCTAATTACTTTTAGTCACAGGCCTAATGTTTTGTGTAGCAGGAATCCCCATGACCTCACTGCTGTGTGATAAAATGTTATAGCTTCAGTTCTCTGTATAGAGAAGTTTTCAGTGTAAACATGCAAACTGAAAACTAGCTATTTCAACATGGCATCATTTGAGAAACAAATTCAAATTACTAAGTTTTGATGAATAAGTTTTAAGTTATCTTCTTTATTTAAGATAAGTTTAACTTCAAAACTTTTTTTAATTATCAGGAATTGCATTAATCAAAATATAATTAGGGGAGGCCACAGTGGCAGAGTGGTAACACTCTCGCCTCCCACCTCTGAGGCCGGGGTTCGGTTTCCGGCACAGCCTCAAGTGGGAAAGCTAGTAGTTGCTTGCCGTTGGTCGATAGTTTAAAGTACAGAATCCTAACAAACTGTATGTATTGGTTTCCTCTGCCCTTCCAACTACTCGTCGTGATATGACCTGTACAGTATTGAAAGCAACGTAAAACTCCAAATAAATAAATAAATAAAAATGTAATTATAAATTATAAAAATTATATTTGGGTGCATCAGTTTTGTTGTTGCTATAAATTAATAAGGAGAATGCTTTACAAATACCTACAAATTCAAAAACTATTGCAATAATAGTTCTTTCAAAAAGAACTTAATCACTATATCTCCTTCTAGAAAAAGAATTTTCAATCAACGATCACTAGTCATTCATTTCCCAACATTCAACCTGTTTTCTGCTCAATAACATGACTAAGATTTCATGTCAGAAAACCAAACTTTATTTAGTGTTGATTTTTGTATGAAGTATTACTACTTTTTCCAGTCAGAATTCTAGCTTTGAAATAGTGTTGAAATTTTCTCAGTGTCAATTTTTCAACCAAAAATCAAAATGATTTCTGATCAAAATATCATTACTTTTTCATGTCACAAAACTAACTTAGCTTTAGTAGTTGATAATGTGGATTTCAACATCACTTCCTGTTTTCAACTGTAAATCAACGACATTTCAAGGCGTGTGCCTGCTGGGTTCTGCATATTTTACTTTCTGGAAAATGGGTAATAATAGTAGAGTGTGAATAGAGATTTGATTGTGCATTATTTTCAAAGGCTGTATTGAGGTTTATGAAAACTACTTCCAGGTTAAATATTGGACAAAATATAGTGGGCATAGTGTGAAGGAAACTGTTGCCTGTTCACATAGATCCAAACTGTTGCAACAACTCATGTTTGAGCTTCTGGTACATGCAAGCTGAACTATAAATGGAACTTGAATATTGGTAGTGCACATTTAAACAATGAGCCGATCCATATAGCTATTCTTACATTTAACCTAGACACAGGATCATAGGATCAATCAAGGACATTGATCCATTTTACGATATAGTACCTTTGTCAGGCCCATATATGACCCATATACAGAGCCAATACTAGTGTCATCACAAAACCATTTGCAAAAATCATCTGAGTCCCATGTTAAAATTACAAGTTGGGCCCATGTGGGACCCATTTATTTTACAATACAGGCTTGATGTGGGGCCCATATAGGACCCATGTTGAAAAAAAACAACAATATTGGTCCCATCAGAAAACTGTTTACAGAAACTGGCTGGAGCCCATATAAGGAACCCAGAAAGGCCCCATATAAGAACCCATTTGGGACCCATGTTGGTCTCATATGTAGTGTTCACTGTGTTCTTAATTTCATGAGACACATTAAAGACATTACACAAATATAGGATTAATTTCACTATCCTTTCGCCTCGTTTTTTAACAATAAGATGTTCAAAATTTTTACTTAAAATAATTAAAGATATTTGGGGTATTTTGTTCCTGCATATTATGGTGACTTAACTGAGGCCACTTACACATATCGGCCTCAGTTAATTCCGAATTTTAGGAGAAAGTTTTAGACGGTCCCATGAATGTGCAGAATTCGGTAATGTGTAGTGTTTCACTGTCATGGCTGCGCCCACAGTTTGAGTTCCCTCTGATATTTTTCTTTATCAATTTTCATTCAGTGTAATAACATGATAACTATGGCGCTTTTGGAATAAAAAAATTATATAAATATTATGGAAAGTAGTCCATCCAAGTCAAAAGTGAAGTCGAATCAGGCCGAAAGTTTTGACACCATGGAACAGTCAAACTTTTCCTCATCTGTCATAGTTTTGATAGCGAAAATTGTCATAACTGCTTTTGTAAAATTCTGGAGGGCGTGTACAGCCGGGCTCCTTATTCTTATGCTTTCATTTTGGCTCTATGGAAGTTGGATGTGCCTATCCCTTCTTCTGATTGCAGTCTTAGGTAACAGTTTGACAACATGTTGTGGTTACAGGGCGGTCACGTTAGTGAACGGGACATCCATAGCGAACAGCATTCAACCATGACATTTAAAACAATAGACAGCAGGAAGATAGGTTCACCAGTGGTTAAATGATCATTTATTTATTCATATATTAAAACTAGTGGGATGTTGGAATCCAGTACCGCTGCTGTCTATCTTGTTAAATGTTATGGTAGATTGCCGTTTGGATGTCCCATTCACTAACGTGACCCCCCCTGTACATATGCCACAGCTTGGCTTTTATAAGCCTTATTGGAGTTCCATTCGTGGAAAATGTATGTGGATAAACAAATCTACATATATATATATATAGATATAAATCAGGAAGTGATTTAAACGTGATAAAAATGCTAAAATATACATATTTCCTTGCATGACATACATTATGCTTATTTTTTATAAAAACTATATACATATGGATGCACAAAATCTTCATTTTTCAATGCTAAAATATATTTTAAACTATTGTTTTATGTCTTCTAAGATGGCAAAAATAGGGAGTTTTAGAACTACATCATGCTCTTTTTGACTCAATTTTTATTTCTTTAAAAAAATATTTTCAGGAAATTGAAAGGAAATTATTGTAATCTGCGGTGCTGCTTATTTAAATAAAGCTGCATGGTGTTGACAAATAAATTTTTAAAGCCTTGAAATTACTAGAAATTAGATGCTGAAAAACTAGTTTTGCAATGAAATAACATACATAAAAATTCATAATTATTGAAGTAAAAATACGATATTTATGAGAATTTTGTTCATTAGTTTACTTCAGTTTAAGAAAAGTAGTTATGTATATAAAAATATGTATTTTTTTACACCAGAGCAATGTAATGTATTATGAAACCAAAGAAAAATTCTTTTATTTTACTTTTTTTAATTTTCTTTATGTGTGGACATAGAAACAAAAAGTTAGCAGAGGCACTATTAAAATCAAGTGGAATAAACTTCTGAATTATTTATAAACTATTTAAGAATATGAAGTACTTATGAAGCATATCTATATGAAGTGTATACTATCCCTATACTTAATTCAATAGGTGTTTTTTACCATTCTCTATAGACTTCTCAATTATTGATAAATTATTTTTTAGGGTTGTAGTGCTTTCCTCCACAGTCTGAGAAATTATGTAGGGCTTTTCTCCATATTTGCCATAATGGTGTAGGGCTTTTCTCCACGGGCGTCAAAAAGTGTAGGCCTTTTCCCCTGTAGGGCTTTTCTCCATACTCCTTAAAATCCATTTCAATAATATGTGGTAGTTTTTTACCCCACAGCCCTTAATGGCTGTATCTCAGAAACCGTAAGGTGTAGGAAGTTGATACTTGGTAGGGACATTGGTTAGGGGGTGTAGTTGTGCAGCGTCATGGTGTGACCTTGATTTGACCTGTGACCTTGCCGTAGTGACCTTGACCTATAAAATGTTGTCTGGGCTATATCTCAGAAACCGTAAGGAGTAGGAAGTTGATACTTGGTAGGGATATTGATTAGGGGGTGTAGGTGTGCAACGTCATGGTCTGACCTTGATTTGACCTTTAACCTTGCTGTAGTGACCTTGACCTATAAAATATTGTCCGGGCTTTATCTCGGAAACTGTTAGGTGCAGGAAGTTGATATTTGGTAGAGACATTGGCTAGGGGGTGTAGGTGTGCAGCATCATGGTGTGACCTTGATTTGACCTTTGACCTTGCCATAGTGACCTTGACCTATAAAATCGTCAGGGCTGTATCTCGGAAACCGTAAGGTGTAGGAAGTTGATACTTGGTAGGGACATTGGTTATTGGCTATAGGTGTGTATTATCATGGTGTGACCTTAATTAAGCGTCCCGCAAGGGACGCTTGTTTGTGTATGGGAGAGCTTCCGGCTCCGCCGGCTCCTGCGGCTCTGCCGGCTCCGCCGGCTCCGCCGGCTCCGCCGGCTCCGCATTTTGTTTTCCTTATAACTCTGTAACCGTTAGGCGGATTCTTTTCAAATTTGGCAGGTTTAGGCAGTAGCCTTGGGGAATTTTTTTGAATATGCTGCAGTGACATTTCAACCAATCAGAGGTCACATGACCAAAAATGTCTTTTTTCGATGGGGAAGCTTGTCCGGATGATAACTTGAAAGGAATTTTATCACTTCACCTGAAACTTGGCAAATACATTCATTCTATTAAAATCTGGAAATCATTAGATTTTGGCATTGATTGGTCAAGAAATGGCTGAGTAATTAATGATTAATTAATCATTACGAATTTTCCAAATAAGGAAAACACAAAAATGCTTATATCTCGAAAACCGTGCTAGATAGAGCGATTTCGATGAAATTTTTGACCCGCAGGGTATCTCTGCGGAGTAGTTTTCCCAATTTTCAAAAAATTTTTGTCTCGCCCAAAATGGCGGCCATTTTGAATTTTCGAAATTTTCGCAAAAATTGCAAAACACAAAAATGCTTATATCTCGAAAACCATGCTAGATAGAGCGATTTCGACAAAATTTTTCACCCACAGGGTATCTCTGCAGAGTAGTTATCCCAATTTTTAAAAAAATTTTCTCTCGCCAAAAATGGCGGCCATTTTGAATTTTCGAATTTTTCGCAAAAATTGCAAAACATGAAAATGCTTATATCTCAAAAACCCTGCTAGATAGAGCGATTTCGACGAAATTTTTGACCCGCAGGGTATCTGTGCAGAGTAGCCATGCCAATTTTCAAACAAAAAATTTCTCGCAAAAAATGGCGGCCATTTTGAATTTTCGAATTTTTCGCAAAATTGCAAAACACAAAAATGCTTATATCTCGAAAACCGTGCTAGATAGAGCGATTTCGACGAAATTTTTGACCCACTGGGTATCTCTGCAGAGTAGCCATGCCAATTTTCAAAAAAATTTTGTCGTGCCAAAAATGGCGGCCATTTTGAATTTTCGAATTTTTGCGCAAAAATTGCAAAACACAAAAATGCTAATATTTCGAAAACCGTGCTACATAGAGCGATTTCGATGAAATTTTTTATCTTCAGGGTATCTCTGCAGAGCAGCTATCCCAAAGAGCTTTCACTTGGTGAAGTTTCAGACCCATAGCTAATTGCTCACCTACTCAAAAAGAGTAAATGCGAATTACCTCTAAAAGTGTTGCAGATGGCCAATTTTTCTCAAATAACTCATTCACCTACTTTTGGAAGAGCTTTCACATGGTGAAGTTTCAAACCCATAGCCAATTACTCACCTACTCAAAATGAGTAAATGCGAATTATCTCTAAAAGTATTGCAGATAGCCAATTTTTCTCAAATAACTCATTCACCTACTTTTGGGAGAGCTTTCACATGGTGAAGTTTCAGACCCATAGCTAATTATTTACCTACTCAAAATGAGTAAATGCTAATTATCTGTAAAAGTATTGCGGATACCCAATTTTTATCAAATAACTCATTCATCTACTTGTGGGAGAGCTTTCACATGGTGAAGTTTCAGACCCATAGCTAATTACTCACCTACTCAAAATGAGTAAATGCGAATTATCTCTAAAAGTATTACAGATAGCCAATTTTTCTCAAATAACTCATTCACCTACTTTTGGGAGAGCTTTCACTTGGTGAAGTTTCAGACCCATAGCTAATTACTCACCTACTCAAAATGAGTAAATGCGAATTATCTCTAAAAGTATTGCAGATAGCCAATTTTTCTCAAATAACTCATTCACCTACTTTTGGGAGAGCTTTCACTTGGTGAAGTTTCAGACCCATAGCTAATTACTCACCTACTCAAAATGAGTAAATGCGAATTATCTCTAAAAGTATTGCAGATAGCCAATTTTTCTCAAATAACTCATTCACCTACTTTTGGCAGAGCTTTCACTTGGTGAAGTTTCAGACCCATAGCTAATTACTCACCTACTGAAAATGAGTAAATGTGAATTATCTCTAAAAGTATTGCAGATAGCCAATTTTTCTCAAATAACTCATTCACCTACTTTTGGGAGAGCTTTCACTTGGTGAAGTTTCAGACCCATAGCTAATTACTCACCTACTCAAAATGAGTAAATGCGAATTATCTCTAAAAGTATTGCAGATAGCCAATTTTTGTCAAATTAATCATTCACCTACTTTTGGGAGAGCTTTCACTTGGTGAAGTTTCAGACCCATAGCTAATTACTCACCTACTCAAAATGAGTAAATGCGAATTATCTCTAAAAGTATTGCAGATAGCCAATTTTTCTCAAATAACTCATTCACCTACTTTTGGGAGAGCTTTCACTTGGTGAAGTTTCAGACCCATAGCTAATTACTCACCTACTCAAAATGAGTAAATGCGAATTATCTCTAAAAGTATTGCAGATAGCCAATTTTTCTCAAATAACTCATTCACCTACTTTTGGCAGAGCTTTCACTTGGTGAAGTTTCAGACCCATAGCTAATTACTCACCTACTGAAAATGAGTAAATGTGAATTATCTCTAAAAGTATTGCAGATAGCCAATTTTTCTCAAATAACTCATTCACCTACTTTTGGGAGAGCTTTCACTTGGTGAAGTTTCAGACCCATAGCTAATTACTCACCTACTCAAAATGAGTAAATGCGAATTATCTCTAAAAGTATTGCAGATAGCCAGTTTTTCTCAAATTAATCATTCACCTACTTTTGGGAGAGCTTTCACTTGGTGAAGTTTCAGACCCATAGCTAATTACTCACCTACTCAAAATGAGTAAATGCGAATTATCTGTAAAAGTATTGCAGATAGCCAATTTTTCTCAAATAACTCATTCACCTACTTTTGGCAGAGCTTTCACTTGGTGAAGTTTCAGACCCATAGCTAATTACTCACCTACTCAAAATGAGTAAATGCGAATTATCTCTAAAAGTATTGCAGATAGCCAATTTTTGTCAAATTAATCATTCACCTACTTTTGGGAGAGCTTTCACTTGGTGAAGTTTCAGACCCATAGCTAATTACTCACCTACTCAAAATGAGTAAATGCGAATTATCTCTAAAAGTATTGCAGATAGCCAATTTTTCTCAAATAACTCATTCACCTACTTTTGGCAGAGCTTTCACTTGGTGAAGTTTCAGACCCATAGGTAATTACTCGTCTACTCAAAATGAGTAAATGCGAATTATCTCTAAAAGTATTGCAGATAGCCAATTTTTATCAAATAACTCATTCACCTACTTTTGGGAGAGCTTTCACTTGGTGAAGTTTCAGACCCATAGCAAATTACTCACCTACTCAAAATGAGTAAATGCGAATTATCTCTAAAAGTATTGCAGATAGCCAATTTTTCTCAAATAACTCATTCACCTACTTTTGGCAGAGCTTTCACTTGGTGAAGTTTCAGACCCATAGCTAATTATTCACCTACTCAAAATGAGTAAATGTGAATTATCTCTAAAAGTATTGCAGATAACCAATTTTTCTCAAATAACTCATTCACCTACTTTTGGGAGAGCTTTCACTCTGTGAAGTTTCAGACCCATAGCTATTTATTCACCTACTCAAAATGAGTAAATGCTAATTATCTGTAAAAGTATTGCGGATACCCAATTTTTATCAAATACTCATTCATCTACTTGTGGGAGAGCTTTCACATGGTGAAGTTTCAGACCCATAGCTAATTACTCACCTACTCAAAATGAGTAAATGCGCATTATCTCTAAAAGTATTGCAGATAGCCAATTTTTCTCAAATAACTCATTCACCTACTTTTGGGAGAGCTTTCACTTGGTGAAGTTTCAGACCCATAGATAATTATTCACCTACTCAAAATGAGTAAATGTGAATTATCTCTTAATAGTATTGTAGATAGCCAATTTTTCTCAAATAACTCATTCACCTACTTTTGGAAGACCTTTCACACACGAAAATGAAAAATTGTGAATATCTCGGAAAAGCTATTTCTTCTGCTTTAATGCTCGGCGGGAGATACACACCACGGCAGTGGTCTTGACAAAAATTTTTGTCTCGCCACAAGTGGTGGCCATTTTGAATTTTCAAAGTTTTTGCAAAACACAAAAATGCTTATATCTCGAAAACCGTGCTATATGGAGTGAACTCAACAAAATTTTGGACCTGCTGGGTATCTCTGCAGAGTAGCCATGCCAATTTTCAAAATATTTTTGTCTCGCCAAATATAGCGGACATTTTTAATTTTTTTATTTTTTGCAAAACACAAAAATGCTTATATCTTGAAAACCGTGCTAGATAGAGCAGACTGCGCTGACTTTGGTTGCCACAACAGTATAAGGCTAGAAACGAAGCATTTTCTTAATACTTTAGCACTCACCTTTATATCCTTTTCGGGACGCTTTGTTTTTGCTATGCAAAAACATTATCTTTTTTTTTTGCGAGCGATCCTCTAGTTTGACCTTTTACCTTGCCATAGTGACCTTGACCTTTAAAATCTTGTTGCACCTTTGGGTCTGTCTTTTGATGCAGATTAAGCAAAAGTCAGAATTTATTAAGAATTTTACTTTCATAACTTCCCATTGTAAGAGATAGAATTTCATCAAGTGAGCCACAGATTTTACTCCAACACCACACATAAGCATTCATTAAATGTCTTTCCACTTCTGTATGCATGGTAATATTCAAACCATCTAAACCATAATTCGGAAATGCAGATGTATATAAAGAGTGTTGAATTTTAGTTTGCTGATTGATGTTGTCATCTTGTCATTGAATTATCTTGTTTTAATACTTCATCTTTATACGCATTATCTTTCTTTTAAACATTATTTCTCCATTTAAACATTGTTTGGACCTTTATATAACTGACAGTGCTCTGAAAGTATCCTGAAGTTTGTACTGGTACAGTACTTCTATATCTCATGGTGTTGAAAATATTTCCCAAGGCTGTGGGGTACGAGCATCTCTGATGCTATTTTTAATATTTGTTTTTAATATTTTTGAAAGATGAGCACTTGCTGATACCCTTAACAAGTTTAGAGTAAAACCTATTTTTAAAATAATGTTATCATATAAAAGTTGGAAATGTAATATTTATATCATTTTTAAAAGCCAATTATTGTTTCTAATGGTTTTAAATTGAAACATTTTGGTTGTGTATTTGCCACCTTTTTGGTCTAAATTGCCAAGGACCTGGCTATACATTATCAAAGCACAAAAGAATTATGTACCTAGGCTGTCATTGTATCTGAGCTATTCAGAGGTCAATTGTTAAATGGTTTTGACTGGGGACTATCCACCCCCACACTTTCCATGCTATCTCTGGCTTTGAAAGGGACCACTAGAAATAAATGACCTTTTCAGAAGGTGTGGGGGAGGATAGCACCCAGGAAAACCATAACTGTGATACATTGGGTCTTTGTGAATAGAACATAATTTTTTTACATATTATATTTTCTTACATATTATTTGGATTATTTGGCTGATACAATGTAATCTTCAGTGCTATTAATTAAGCATCCCTGAAAAGTGCGCTTATTAGGTGGGTTGCGTGTAACCAACCCGCCTATTAGATTGATGTGTCCGACGTCCGTCTGTCTGTCCGTCCACTTGGGTTTCCGGACTCTAACTCGAAAACGCTTTGTTCAATCGAATTCAAACTGGACAGAGAGATAGATCACCATCATAGCTAGGTTCCTTTCGAAATTGGTGTAATTCCGTCCATTCGTTTGTCCGTCAACATTTCCGTTTCCAGACTCTAACTCCAAAACACTTTGTTCAATTGAATTCAAACTAGACAGGGAGATGGATCACCATCATAGCTAGGCTCCTTTCGAAATTGGTGCAATTCTGTCAGTTTATTTGTCCATTTGTCTATCCGTCAACATTTCCGTTTCCGGACTCTAACTCGAAAACTTAGGTGTACACCATTCTAGCAGGGTGAACTCCATGTGTTTGTGGTTATGTCCGTCACTTTTGAAGTGTCTGGAAACTGGGGTTTCTTGTTCATCCTTTTGGACTGTAGCCTTGTGTTCATACATCCTTTTTCTAAGTGCCCTGCTGGTTTCTCCAACATAGTATTTGTGGCATTTAGAACAGGTGATCAGGTATATGACATTATTAAGTTCACATGTTAAACATCCATGACTTCCAAACGAAGGCGTATTGAGTAGTCATGGAATTTTAGACTGCACTCTCTGGCCCCCATTGGCATTAACCAATTTGTGTGAATTTTCCTAGCTATGATCCTGATTACTAAGCACTCAGTAATCAATCTTTTTGTATTCTTAGTTTTATATGGCTAGGAGTTCATCAGAATTCACAATATGAAAAAACACAACTAGTTAAAAATAGCCCTTATTCATGATTTTTATATTTTCAAAAAAATGAATAAAATTCACGCAAACGACAAATCACGTATTGAGTGATTAAATACAGACTATTGTATGTTAATAAAGCCAAATTAAGCCATTAATTAAAATCAGAGGATGATTAAATCAAATCCAATTAAATGGAAAATTTAAAACTTTTAAAAATAATTTTTTAAATTTTAATGAGTAGGAAAATTTTGGCAATTTTTGGCTCATCGTAAACTAGAATGAATATGACGTAACCACAAAAATTACATCATCGCTCAATGACGAAATAACAGCTCTATGGCATCACAAAGTTTGTCTCTAAGTCACTTGAGTTGATAGTTTCAGAATATATAGTTCACCAAAATAAAAATGGAAAATCCAAGGTTTTTATGTGGTGAATGTGGTGCAGGATACAAATATAAATCCATTTTAAGGCGCCACATCAATGTTATCCACAATAACAGAAAGTTTGTGGACAATGCAAGAAGCAGTACAATAGAAATGCTGATTATATCATCACAAAATATCATCAGCCCCTTATCCTATAACCATCATAGGATAACATTACTACAACACCAATCAAAGTTCAACCAACTTCTAACCCACAAAATTACTCTATTCAAGCCAACACCTCAGTTCTCCAAGGGGAGACTGACCTGGCTAGTATCTTAAAACAGGATTTAGCACTTAGTGATGACGAAGACATCAGCATGCAAATCACTAAAAGAATTTCTATTGGCACAATTACAAACACCACTAAAAACCCAGACGCAACTGTCAGCACAAACACTTCACCCCTTGCCTTATTTGATCTTGGTGAAGGAAGTGCACAACTGGCCACCACTCATGGCACCCCTGACAGCGCAAAGGAACAGTTCAAGATTGCCCCCAAGCCAACCACTCAGATCGGATGCGTCCCACTGATAGACAAGCCCCACTGTGGATAATGACACCTATGAGGCCATTTGCAGCCGCAAGAGGACCAGACCCACCCTGGTTACATCTCCAAAGAAGTTGTATCTCCCACCACTACCACCAAATGGGGCCTGGTCATACTCAACTACCAAGTTTTAAACAGTAGCTAGACTTTGAACTATATAATACCTACCCAACTGTGTAGATTACTATATATCAGTCAGTGTTTATTTTTAATGAAAAAATAACCATAGATATATATATAATACAAAATTTATTATGATAAAATAAATGATAACCAACTAGTTTTATGTGTTTTTATTGATCTATGGCACAAAATAAACTGTCATACATACAATATTATAAGCATTTATAAAAAAATCATACTAAATAAAAAACTGCATCCATATTAGATGGATAACCTTTAAATAAGCTTAAATAAAAGCAAGGTAATGAGCAACATATACTCATCATCAACATGTAATATGTGATACATAGACAGTTATGATACTTAATCTTTTATTAAAACCCAATTTAATTAATAAAAATTAAAATATGGGTTTAAATGGTCCCAATTTTAAGTAAAAACCAGCTGTACCAGCGGTTCCCTTATCTAAATCAGGTGGGTACCGGCTAAAAGCCGGTTTGCACCAGGGGTGCCAAAAAGTACCATAAGGGCCAGGGACCAAGATTTTTTCATAAGCCTCTGATGAGACTGATATAATCCCCATACAGTCGAAATACAATTTGCATACAGTAAATTATATCAGGCATAATAAACACTTATTTATCCCAGTTTGCCAATTAGCAGGAAGTAGATTTTTTTAGTTTTCAGTACTTTTCACTATGAGTGCTCTTTCAACTACTGCTAGTCAAACGGAATTCTGTAATGCCATGTCTCATGTCAACATAGCCTCAGAACCCCCTAGTGGTTATGATACTCCCATCCCAAACAACAGGATATCAGATGAGACATTACAAACCCTCAATGAAGTAAAGGCTAAACTTGGACAACCTTCGTCTAAGAAGGACAACCCCAATAAAAGAAAACGCATAGACACTCCAGACAAAGGAAAATCCTCCAATGAAGAGAAATATGTTGATGCAAGGAACCAATACCCATCCCAGGCAAAACCTATTTATCTCAAACTCAAGGGTTTTACATAGGAAGAAACTATCCCTAGCCGCCTCAATTAAGTGATGGAAGGGAAGCTGAGTAAAAATCAATACCCATCCAGTGTTTATTTTAAGTTCAACATGAAGAACACAAGAAACCCCATTCTGAAGGATGCCTGGTCCAGGACAATCAGGAAATGCAAAACTGATTTCACCATGGCACTGATTGAAGACCTACAGTAGGACCAAAGCAGCAATTGCAAAAGAATTTGTTGAATTGGAAACCCTCCTGAGTCCACAACAGTTTCATGAGATTAAAGACTCTCTCACAAGCAAATTCAAACAAATGGCCCCTGCCTTGATGGAACGCAAACAGAACCAATTCAAAATTCAGAGGGAAACCAAACCTGACTGACGAAGATTCACCCAGGGACCAAGAAACCCAGGCAGAATAGAAAACAGAGAGGTGATCCCAAAATGGATAAACTCATTAACACCCTCAGAACCATTTTTAAGTAAAAAAGTAATCCAACAATTTTATTGATTACACCTCAATAAAAATATTATATTTATTTGTACCTAAATAAATAACTATCTGAGTATTACATTCTAGTTTCTTTGACAAAACTCACCATATCAAACCACCACCCTTAAAACCAGCAAACCACTGGTCCAAACGAACTAGCATACCGCTGATCCAAACCAGCAAACCACTGGTACAACTACAGGTACAACACACTCAGACAAAACCTGCCTAAGGCACTCAGACCCACAGTCAGACCTATCACAACTGTCTCAATAACAAGCAACAATGTCGAGCATTGAGGACAAAGAAATACTTACTACCCTAAAACAGGAGGCAATTACAGCACAACCTGGTATATTACCAAAGAATACCAAGTTTGAAAGTTACATTGGACATACTGTAATTAACATATCTAACACTACATTGGATGAACAGCAAGTTAAAGCGCTAGGAAAGGGCTTAACTTTCTGTCCCACCCCGGGACTACCAGACAAATCCCAAATTTGGCTAGACTTCAAGGAATTCCATAGAAGACCTGAATTAATGGAATTCTTCAGTATGGATAAAGATAACGAAAGCACAACTGAAATCAATCAAAGCATTATTGATTTTATGAATGATAATGCTAAATGAGAATACCTCAAATGACGAAACAGAAGAAGATCTTAACAAGGAATTACAACAAAAATTCCGGACCAAAATCAAACTGGAAGCCAAACCCACCTAATAGAATACTAGATCTGTTCCAAAGAACAGTCAAGCAAGAAATCCTCAAATGTAGGATTAAAAAGAGACACTATAACAACCTAACAAAGGAAGAAAGAGCTGGGTTAAAACAACTGCAAGACAACCCACACATCACTATAAAAAAGCTGATAAAGGTTCTGCTGTAGTAGTAATGAACACCACAGATTACCTCAGAGAAGGATATAGGCAACTATCAGATGAACAATTCTATCAAAAAATACCAAATGACATAACCATTGATATCTCGGATAGAATAGCAAAACATCTTACCACAATGAGGTCACTAAATCTAATAACTGAAAAGAGTTTTAAATACCTTAACATCAAACACCCAAAGGAGGCAAAATTATATCTCTTACCTAAAATTCACAAAAAGAATATCCCAGGTAGGCCAATATGTAGCTCCATTGACCACCCCACTTCCAACATAAGTAAGTTTGTGTATGAACATATCAAAAAATATGTCCCAAAAACTAAGTCTTGTGTCAGGGACACACAGCACTTTATTAGCCGATTAAAGCAATTAGGCCAAATTTCAGAAGGTGCTTTCTTGGTCACACTGGATGTCAGCTCCCCTACACAAACATCCCCAATAGAGAAGGTATCTTGGCAGTAGCAGATCATCTGAGAGCAGACCCTGAAAAACAAAAAAATAGGTCCACATTTACTTGAACTATTAGAATTAGTCCTACACTTTAGCTTCAATGGCAACCACTATCTCCAAGTAGGAGGTACAGCAATGGGCACAGGTGTTGCACCAAATTATGCTAACCTTTTCATGGATCGCTTCGAGACCAAGGCTTTAGAGAATTGGCAAGCAAACCACTGATATGGTTACGGTTCATCGCCGACATCTTCATGATATGGACACATGGGGAAGATAATTTAAAATGAATTTATCATCTACCTCAATGGACTCCATCCAACTATCAAATTCACACATGAAGTCAGTGAAACCAGTATCACCTTTCTGGACACCACTGTAAAGATCAATGAAAACAGGATTTTATACACCACTCTGTATGAAAAACCGACTGATACCCACCTATACCTACACTATACCTCTTCCCACCACGCTACATGCAAAACTAAGGGGCCATATGGGCAGTTCCTAAGATTAAGAAGGATATACACATATGATACTGATTTCTATGAACAATCAGATAAACTAATCACATATTATCTGAAGCGAGGCTACCCAGAAAAGGCTCTTAAAAAACACTTCAAAAGAGCCTCCAAATACACTCGGGGTGAATTACTGGATGTTAAAGAAAAGCACCCAATAACAACACCAGTAATAGTTACTAATAATAATCCACAAAAATTGGAATATTATTTCCAACAGCCCTGATTGTGGACCAATCTTCACCACAAAACCAATTGTAGGGTTTAGAAGACTCCCAAACCTTAGGGACATGCTTACTAGCTCAAACACAGTATATCCACCCCAGGAAACCAAAATCGCACCACAACATGTACCAGTTTGCACCAGACTTGGCAAATGTACATATTGTCCACTGAACATGCACCATTCTAATCTTTGTTTCCCATGTGTTAATGAACACACTTTGTCATTAATGAAAATTATGTTTCAAACATAAATCGGATTAAATCCTATTACTATTTTGCAGTTTCAACTATGAAATCTGATACAAATGAGTATCTAAATAAAAATGATCATATTGCCTTGATATTTAGGCCACCTTGGTCTAAACTTGGTACAAACTCCATATGGCTGATTTTAAAGATACTGAAAAATATTTGCAATATATTGTTTCTTGTTCAAACTTCACAAGATCTTTAAATACATACATAGATAATTTATGATACTTAGGCAAACTGACACATGGGAGGTCAATTCTTTGATCATTTTTCTCAGTCCATGCAAACACTCAATGATTACTCTAGTGACATTCCAAATCTCATGCTGACCAATAAATTCAAATTAAATCCTAATAAAACTGAAGTTATATTGATAGGCTCAAAAACTATTTGTAAACAACTCCTTTTTTCTTTTCCATACAATATTCTTGGAAATCAGGTCTCACCGGGCCAAACATAAGGAACCTTGGTGTGGTGTTTGACTCATATTTATCTCTCTAGGATGATGTGTCTTAAGTCATCGAATCCACCAGAGTCCATACAAGAGACCTTTGCAGAATCCATCAGCTTTTACACCACAGAACTTCAGTCCTCCTGGCAAATGCTCAAATTGGACTACTGGAATTTCTTGTTTGCCTCGCTCACCGACTTTGAGTTCAGAAGATTGTCGCATGTCCAAAACTCACTCTGCATGGTTGTCACTCATACTTCTAAGTTTACCCATAACACCCAACCCCTTCCTCTTCAATTAAGAAAACTTTATTGGCTTCAGGTAAAATACATGGTACAATTTAGAATAGGCCTTATCACATGCTCATAGGCCTTATCATAAAATCTTTAAACACGACCAACAAACATATCTCATCTAGATACACTAGACTTAAGTTCCTTCATACTCCCTCTTTTGACTGTAAAGTTCACAAATCACACAAACACTGTTCTAACTTCTTTTGGAACTCTCTTTGTGTCCACGCAAGAATGGCCTATGACTAACAAAAATATTGTAAGTTTAGTGCAGCGTGCGAAATTCACGGTGGCCCCGGGGCCCCCCCTTTTTAAGTTAAGGCCACCACAACTTGACTTTCATGGGCCCCAATGGGCCACCACATTGACTACAACATGCCTCGTGTGGTAATACAGTCCAGCACAGCTGTCATTTCTTTTGATTGGTTTTCCTTCCCCATGGCTAAGTCCTTAATTATGCATTGTGTTTTGCATATTCCAGATTGAGTTCACCCTTAATTAGCAGTTAAACTCTGACACTGTTTCTCTCACTCTTCCAAGAGTTAGTACACCAAGTGGTTCTCCCCCTCCCCCATTCACTGGGAAGACTGCAGAAAAACGATCAGTGCATATGCTTTATAACCAGCACACTGACAAGTCCCCCCCTCACTCACACAAAACTGCCAGTGGAGTAGTGCATTCAGCCACACATACACACACTTACTGCCTAGCTTGAACATGCTGGGAAAGTGGACTGAATACAGGTATATGTGACTCTTAAACCCCCCCTCCCTTCACACAAGTATAGTTGTTCCACTTATCCACAAGTCAATGTAAAAAAGGCTTGTCTAGCGGCAGACGCTCTGTCTAAATTGTATGAAAAGAAAGGCATTAATCATAAAACTTGCAAAATGTTTTGTGTAAAATTCATTGGGATGATCATGAAAAGACTTTAGTTTCATTTTTAACGCTCGACGATAGGAGAGAGTTATTGTGATCAGTTTGTTTCTGTCTGTCTGTGCACCGTTTTACCCTTAAAACTCAAAAACTGTAACACCAATCAAGCTTAAATTTGGTGGGTAGATATTTCATGGGGTACAGATGGATTCTTCTAAATTTGGTGTAATTTTTTTGAAAATTAAAGCCAGGAGAGAGTTTTTCTTATTTTTAATTGGGCTTTTACAGTGAAATCTGCTTCTCTTCTCACATATGTAAAAATCAATATTTTGCTTTCTGGTGATGTCATTACTTTATGATGTCACAATGCAATTGTTATTGTGAGGTCACAAGCCTAGGGTATGATACTTGTCTTTAAGTAAAAATATTTCTTCCCGTTTTTTGTCTTGAAATTGACATAAAGATAATAAAGAGGGGGTGGTGTATTCATCATTTTTATTAATTATTATTTCTGTTTTTATGTTCTCTTTGTTCTTTCAATTCCTTGACAGGCCATCAAAAAAAAAAAAAAAAAAATTACCATGAATGATTTTTACCAAGAAGTGACTTTTAAGCAATATTTTTTTACCTCACCCAGCAGTTTATGTTCTTGTGTGCTAATTGTCTATTTGTCAGTCTCTCTGTTGTTGTTTTTTGTGTGTGTGTGTGTTTAGATTACTCCAGAACTAATGAACAGATCTTTATTAAAAATTTTTGTGGGTAGGACCTGGCCAAAGGAAGAAGTTACTAAAAAAGAAAAATCTAGATCTTATTTTGGATACAAAATAATCATGAGTTTTCAGAGGTCCCATTTAAATGCATTTTTAATGACTTTAGCTTTCTACTTGATATTTCTTCAAAAATTAATTTACATGTTTGGTTTTATTGTCTTACAATACTTTATATCACTTGAGAGACTGGTCACATGGAGTCGAGCGTTTTGCTCTCTCTGAGTGCATCTTGTATAATTTGTATTCAAGCTTGAAGTTAAATAAAGAAATTTAACATAAATCACTTTTGTATCTTTTTGACTTGTCACTTTTAATAAATTAAAAAGACAATTTGTTAGAAAAAAGTTTTTAAAAAGTTTGGGCCATCAAGTTTTAATAGGGGCCACTGAACTTCAGAACCTAGTGGCCCTATGGGGCCACCACTGCTTTGCAACGAATTTCTCACACTGGTTCAGTGCCCATAATAAGGATGGGGATGCTACTGTTGCTTATGTATGTAAAAGAAACATATGTTATGCTCATCAATTTCCAGTTTTAAGTGGGTTTGTGCCGCTGAAGAATAATCACATCTGTATCCCTACAGTTCCAGTGTAGAATCTTTTGTCATATGGTGGGAAAAAGTACGAGTATTTTATTTTATGTTGCAGGATTCTTATACAATGCTCAGGACATGTTACTCTACCACCCAGAACAGCCTGATAATGCCCGCATATATGTAGAATCTCCAGCTGTGATGGGCTTACCGTTTGAAAATATATTTATCAAAACATCTGATGGAGTGAGTATTCTGGTGAACCAAGTGTGCTATTGTTTCAGTGTTGTAAAATTGTAAAAATTACAGAACAGACGGTCAGCTTTTTTATTACCCCACAGCCATTAAGGGCTGTGTGAGTATTGTTTTCACTCGTGGCGTAAGAAAACCATAAGGTGTAGTAAGTTTACGCTTTCTAGGGACATTAGTTGGGGGGTGCAGATGTACATTGTCATGGTTTGACCTTGATTTGACCTTGTCTTAGTAACCATTGGTTTGTAAATCTTGTCCTGCCTATATCTCAGAAACTGTAAGATGTAGAAAGGTGATATTTTGTAGGGACATTGGTGGAAAGGTGTAGGTATGCAACATCATAATGTGACCTTGATTTGACCTTGGCGTAGTGACCACCGTGTGTATAAAAATCTTGTCCGTCCTATATCTCAACTGTAAGGTATACATGTTGATACTTAGTAGGAACATTGGTTAGGGGTGTAGGTGTGCAATGTCATGGTATTACCTCAGTTTGACCTTTGGCCTTGCTGTAGTGACATTGATCTTAAGAATCTTGTAGTGTCTATATCTCGGAAGTTGATACTGGGTAGGGACATTTGTACAGAGATGTATGTATGCAATGCCATAATGTGACCTTGATTTGACCTTTGACCTTGGCATTTTGTCCGGCCTGTATCTTTGAAACTGTAAGGTGTAGGACCTGGATACTTTGTCGGGACATTGGTTGGGAGTGTAGCTGTGCAATGTCATAGTGTGACCTTGATTAGACCCTCATACTTGCCATAGTGACCTTGACCTGTAAAATTTTGTCAGGGCTATAACTCAAAAACCGTATGGTGTAGGAAGTTGATGCTCGGTGGGGACAGGGGTTGGGGGTGTGGGTGTGGAACATCATGGTATGACAGTGATTTGACCTTGACGTAATGACCTTGAGTTTGAAAATCTTGTCAGGCCTGTATCTCAGAAACCATAAGATGCAGGAAGTTGATACTTGGTTGGGACATTGGTTAGAAGGGTGTGGCTGTGCAACATCATGCTGTGACATTGATGTGATGTTTGACCTTGCTGTAGTGACCTTGACCTTTGACATTTTGTCTGGCCTATATCTCAGAAACTGTAAGGCATAAGGAGTATTTTTAGCATGGGTTATTTGTTGGGGAGTGTAGGTTGCTAAATAATGGTGTGACCATGTTCTGCCTAAGTGTGTTCACCTGCCATTCTTGAGACATATTTCTCTTATCAGATGTTAAATAGACGGATTACAATAACTTATTAGTATATATACTTTTACTCAATTGTGCTATTTCCATTGACAGCTGTATTTTAATTAATAAATCTTACACAGTGATAATTTTTAGTTTATCGGTGAAGCTGTCATCTTGCTATTGAATCGTGTTGTTTTGGTACTTTACATAAATTTCCTTTCTCTAACACATTATTTTCTCTACTTAAATATTATTTGGATATTTATGTAAGTGACAAGTAATTGCAAGGTGTTAAAAATTGTTTCCCTGGGCTGTGGGGTACAGGCATTTCCAATGCTATTTTTTTATTTATTTAAAGGATGAGATAATCCTTTCTAAGTAGAATCAAATATCTATATAGTTATGTAATATATGTCATCAGCAACATGTGGACCAGCACTTCTATTCATTTTTATTGTATCAAATCCATCCAAAAGCAAGATAAAAATCACACAGTAATATTAAATAAAGTTGAGTCTTGCGACTACCTTTTTTATTAAGAACACCAACCATAGTTCAACAACATAAACATTGAAGTTCTGCTCTGCATAGAAATAGATCAAAATGACAAGCAAAAATAAGTGGCTTCTAAAGCAGTTTTATCAGCTCTACACAGTATTTTTAATACACTTTTTAAACTTCTTAAACAGTTATAATATTGTGGCTGTATTATAGCTTTATATCAGTACAAAAACCATGGATATAACCGAGTAATCTTATTTCTGCAGAATTAATTTTTTTTTTTGAAGTCATATAATATTGCTCATCCTAATTGTATATCCACAGCCATCTCCTCAGTTGTGTACTTAATGGGAGAGTCTTTTTGTTTGGGTACTGATTTTGGTTGACCATTTTGCTTATTTTGCACCTTAGAGTCTCCTTGTAAAGGGAGATTAAGTGCTATAAAAGTCCCATTAGAATAAATGGATAGCTGTTATCAGAACTAAAACCCCTGCCTTCATATTGGTGATTTTGTCCATATTTCATTGTTTGTATAATCTCTGGTACTGGTTGCAATCAGTGGTCACCAAACTGGTCACTTGACCCACAACTATCAACAGCAACCCCTAGCAACTGATGCTGATTGATCATTAACAATTAAGTATCAAAACCCACTGTGTGTTACTGGTTTTAACATGCTTTCAAAAAGTTGCAAACCATGCAAACCCGATCTCAAATTGTAACTTGTTAGATTGATATTATTATCTTTAAAGCCTATATTATTATGTCCTTTTGAGGAAGAGGCGGGGGTTCTTTGTGCAAATATGAAAATGTATTGATTGTTTCAGGAAAGAATCAACCTAGTATTTATCAAGCAACCTGCCAATGTAACAAGTGAAGCACCAACTGTGATATTTTTTCATGGTAATGCAGGCAATATTGGCCACAGGTACGTTGTATTGTGAAGGATGTGTGTTAGGCTACATCCAATGATGTTCAAGCAGAAACCTTCAATTAAAATGAAGTACATTTATAATTATCACCTCCATGAGGAGATTATGTTGTTGGGTGCGCCTGTCTGTATATCTGTCTGTAGGTATGCTGTTTGTGTTTACTATAACTCCAAAAGTAATGAACAAATCTTGAAGAATTCTTTCATGTGGGTAGGGCATGACCAAAGGAAGAAGTATTTAAATTTTGGGGAAGTGCCACATCATATTCTGGATACAAAATGCCACTGTGGCCTAGCGGGTAACACACTTGTCTAGGAACTCAGAACTCAGTTCAAACCCAGGTACAGGCACATACATAGTGGCTCGGATGACCACTTAAACTGGCGGTCCTCTGTCATTGGATCCTATCCCCAGTGGCAGGCTAAAGAACCTCAAGGACATTGATAAATAGTCATCCTTGAGCCTCTATCTTCCAGTTAGGGGAATGTCAGTTACTTGTGAGTTGGGGCTGTACCTGTGCAGTCGGATTGGTTAAATAGCGCTTTGAGTCCTGTAGTATATGGAGATATTGCGCTGAGTATAAATACACAATACAAAATACAAAAAAATTACCAAGAATTTTCAAAGGTCCCATCTTCAATGCATTTTCAATGACTTTGGCTTTCTGGTTGACTTTATTCCAAAAGTAATGAGCAGATCTTTATGATTTTTGTATGTGGGTAGGGTCTGGATAAAAGGAAAATGTGATTAAATTTTGGGAAATGTCAGGGTGGAAGTCTGGCTTAGTTTTCTGAGTGCTTTCCAGTTGATATCTTTGGAACTTAAAAATCCTTTTTCACATTTGTTAGAACAATCCCTTTGTAATTTCTCCACAGGCTAAAAAAGTGGTGAGAGATATTACAGATTTATTGAAAAAAACTTCAGGTCAACAGATGCCAAATATCCTGACAAAATAAATAAACTTAGGGGATATCTATTGTTGAATACCAAGTTAGAATTAAAACAAATAACAAGAATGTCTTGTAACATGAAAAGGGTATCTTATCACAGTATCAAACAAGTGCTAAATTCTAAAAGTTGTGGTTCCCATAGATACAAAGATAATGAACCAAGCATCTGTTTAATTTAACTCATGTTTATTAACATAGAAACCGTGGGAGATTCAACAAAAACATGCCATTTACCTGAACAACACAAGTGGTGCTCATTCTCATAATGTGGTGTTTTACAGATTCCTTGCCTGTAGTGTAAATTTTTTTTTCTTTGTTATATACTTTTACTTCATCCTTTTTGTGACTGTGTGGTGACTAAATTATGTTAAATAAATATAGTTAAAAATAAAAATTATAGCATTAACATTCTTGTTATTATTATTCTATAACTCTTTGATTACTAATCACAAATAGGATAGATTTTGGGAGGGGAGAGGGTGCACCTGGGTAAGGGGTGCAATGAGAGGGCATAACCTCATACAAACATGTTGATGCCTGCTGGGTGGAGGGTTGGAAATGCCCAAATATAATATAGTTTTGGCACCTGCGCCTGATGGTGGCATTTGGGCTTATTGGATCCCCCATCCAATGCAAGATGCTGAATTCCATGTTTTTCACAGAATAAATTTTCTGTGTGAAATGCCTAGAGACTGGAGTGGCCTTTTCGGGCTGGAATTTCTGAACACTGCTGTAGTGTTCATACATCCTATTTCTAATAGGTCTTTTGGTTTCTCCAGTGGCGGATCATGGCGGATAGGTTATTTGCACCTCAGGACTAAAGTGGGATGGTTCTTCTGCCTCTGATGAGAAAATTCAAATTATTTTCGAAATATTGCCAACCAACTTGGACAATATAAGGCAGTTAATAGAGGGATTAACAGTCTGTCACTGACACACAAACTCTTCTTATTCTTATAGATTTTGGGAGGGTTCAGAATCTAACCCCACCCTTTATACTAATAGTTGTGGTCTGTTACCTTTATGACACAGACTGATGAATGCATACACACTCTTCACATACTGTGGCTGTAATGTGGTTCTGGTGGAATACAGAGGCTTTGGTAAGAGCTCAGGGCGTCCCAGTGAAGCAGGTGGGTTTTAACCTTTTTATGAGGGATTTTACTTATTAATCCCCATTCCACCAACCTATAACAAGGTGATGAAATGTATTTTTTATTGCGTTAATACATCCTATCCAATGGACAATAGCTTAACCGGTCGGCACAGACCGGCCCGCCAAACGCCAGAAAAAGACGTCCTGTGTTACCACCGGCTGGCCGGTCCGTAGTACTGTGCACTCCCCAGATGGCGCCTCGTACTTCCTTCCTGTCTAGACAACCCGACGTCATAGCATCTTTTTCGTTTGGCGCGTGTACTGTGCAGACGTGTTTTCAACATCTCCAGAGTTTTAAAAGAAAAGTGTGCATTATGGCGGATTTTCGACCTTATTTGGGAATATTTTAGTGTAGAAATGTTATCTTCATATCAAGCACGGATATACCTTAAGAAATCTGCTGGAAACGCTCTCTAGCTGACTCAATTTAGTGTTGATGATAGGGCAGTAATCGACGAGATATATGAAGGCAGCCATTTTTATGTCAGCTGACTTGTCAGTCAGCTGACATTATGTCGTCACTCTGCGGCGTGGGCGTACGCGTCCGCGTGAACAACTTCTTCTCCAAAACTACAAGGCCTAGAGACGTGCTGTTTTTTTTAAAAGATACCTTATCTATCGAGGATGAAAATTTGTTCAAGGCATGCAAATCTGTCTGTTCGTCTGTTTGCTAGAGACATTACAAGGGGGGTACCCCCACCAAAAGTGTGAAAATTTCAACACTTAATCACAATTTTCTCAGTGACTATTGCAGGGATTTCTCTCATATCTTGCATATATGTACTAGGCCAGAGGTAGATTCTCTTGTGTGAGTATGAGACCTGGATCTGTCTTACTTTTTTTTTAATAAATTTTTTTAATAATTTTTAATGCATTAAAATTCATGAAATCATGCACAAAATCATTTATAACTTCAAAAGTGTTGCATTTAGAGCATTTTGTTAAAATATGTTATTCAGCTACTTTTTTCATAGCTACAATATGGTGAGTAAGTTGGGTGCCTGTCTCAATAGCTAAGTGAGTAATAGCTACTTTTGGGCTTTTCAGTAACTTCCATCATGAGTAAAATCACTTGTAACTTAAAAACTATTGCATTTACAGAATTTCGTATAAATATGTTATTCAGCTACTTTTGGGTCAGCTATAACATAGTAAAATTTTAGACCTGTAGCTCATGGCATAGCTGAGTAATAGCTACTTTTAGGTTATCACTGTTGAGTAAATCGCTTATAACTTCAAAACTATTGCATTTAGAGAATTTCGTATAAATATGTTATTCAGCTACTTTTGGGTCAGCTATAACATAGTAAAATTTCAGACCTGTAGCTCATGGCATAGCTGAGTAATAGCTACTTTTAGGTTATGACTGTTGAGTAAATCGCTTATAACTTGGAAACTATTGCATTTACAGTATTTTGTTTCAATATGTTATTCACCTATTTTGGGATCAGCTATAACATAGTGAAGTTTCAGATCTGTGGCTCATTGCATAGCTGAGTAATAGCTACTTTGAAGTTCTCACTATTGAGTAAATCACTTGTAACTTAAAACCTATTGCATTTAGAGAATTTCGTATAAATATGTTATTCAGCTACTTTTCGGCCAGCTATAACATAGTAAAATTTCAGACCTGTAGCTCATGGCATAGCTGAGTAATAGCTACTTTTAGGTCATCACTATTGAGTAAATCAGTTGTAACTTCAAAACTATTGCATTTACAGTATTTTGCTTAAATATGTTGTTCACCTACTTTTGGGTCAGCTATAACATAGTAAAATTTCAGACCTGTAGCTCATTGCATAGCTGAGTAATAACTACTTTGAGGTTCTCACTATTGAGTAAATCAGTTGTAATTGCAAAACTATTGCATTTAGAGAATTTAATCTAAATATGTTATTCAGCTACTTTTGGGTCAGCTATAACATAGTAAAATTTCAGACCTGTAACTCATGGCATAGCTGAGTAACAGCTACTTTTAGGTCATCACTATTGAGTAAATCAGTTGTTACTTGAAAACTATTGCATGTACAGTATTTTGCTTAAATATGTTGTTCACCTACTTTTGGGTCAGCTATAACATAGTAAAATTTCAGACCTGTAGCTCATGGCATAGCTGAGTAATAGCTACTTTGAGGTTATCACTGTTGAGTAAATCGCTTATAACTTGGAAATTATTGCATTTAGAGTATTTTGTTTCAATATGTTATTCACCTATTTTGGGGTCAGCTATAACATAGTGAAGTTCCAGACCTGTGACTCATTGCATAGCTGAGTAATAGCTACTTTGAAGTTCTCAATGTTGAGTAAATCACTTATAATTTGAAAACTATTGCATTTAGAGAATTTAGTATAAATATGTTATTCAGCTACTTTTGTGTCAGCTATAACATAGTAAAATTTCAGACCTGTAGCTCATGGCATAGCTGAGTAATAGCTACTTTGAGGTTATCACTGTTGAGTAAATCACTTATAACTTGGAAACTATTGCATTTAGAGTATTTTGTTGCAATATGTTATTCACCTATTTTGGGGTCAGCTATAACATAGTGAAGTTCCAGACCTGTGGCTCATTGCATAGCTGAGTAATAGCTACTTTGAAGTTCTCACTGTTGAGTAAATCAGTTGTAATTGGAAAACTATTGCCTTTACAGAAATTTGTGCAAATATGTTATTCAGCTACTTTTGGGTCAGCTATAACATAGTGAAATTACAGACCTGTAGGTCATGGCACAACTGAGCAATAGCTATTCTCAGGCACTGACTGTTGAGTAAATCGGCTGTAACTTGAAAAATATTGCATTTGGAGTATTTTGTTAAAATATATTGTTCACCTACTTTTGGGTTAGCTTTTGGGTTAGCTATAATATTACAGACCTATAGCTCATGGCATAGCGGAGCAATAGCTATTTTCAGGTTCTCACTATTGAGTAAATCAGTTGTAACTTGAAAACTATTGCATTTACAGTATTTTGCTTAAATATGTTGTTCACCTACTTTTAGGTCAGCTATAACAGAGCAAAAATTCAGACATGTAGCTCATTGCATAGCTGAGTAATAGTTACTTTGAGGTTCTCACTCTTGAGTAAATCAGTTGTAACTTTAAAACTATTACATTTAGAGTATTTTGTTAAATATGTTATTCACAGACGTTTTGGTCAGCTATAACATAGTGAAATTGCAGACCTCTATGTCATGGCATAGCTGAGCAATAGCTTCTTTCAGGTTCTCACTGTTGAGTAAATCATTGTATCCAACCTGTAGGAAATCATGGGCTGGGAATCTGTTAATATGGTCCGATTTGACCTTGGAACCCTCCTTCAAGGTCAAATGAGGATAGCCAAACATAAAAGTGCTTATAACTCGCTTATTATTGGTCCTAGAGGTTTGGAATGAAAACCAACCTATAGAAAATCATGAGCTGGGAATTTTTTGGTGTGGTCGGATTTCACCTTGGACCCCTCCTTCAAGGTCAAATGAGGATAGCCAAACTTAAAAGTGCTTATAACTCGCTTATTATTGGTGCTAGAGGTTTGGAATGGAAAACCAACCTATAGAAAATCATGGGCTGGGAATCTTTTGGTGTGGTCGGATTTCACCTTAGACCCCTCCTTCCAGGTCAAACGAAGATAGTCAAACTTAAAGTGCTTATAACTCGCGTATTATTGGTCTTGGAGGTTTGGGATGGTAAACCAACATATAGGAAATCATGGGCTGGGATTCTTTTGGTGTGGTCAGATTTGACCTGGGACCCCTCCTTCAAGGTCAATTGAGGATAGCCAAACTTACAATTGCTTATAACTCGCTTATTATTGGTCCTACAGGTTTGGGATGGTAAACAAGCTACAGGAAATCATGGGCTGGGAATTTTTTGTGTGGTCGGATTTGACCTTAGACCCGTCCGTCAAGGTCAAACAAGGATAGACAAACTTAAAAAGTGCCTATGACTCACTTATTATTGGTCCGAGAGGTTTGGGATGGTAAACCATCCTAAATTCTTTGGCTGGGAATCTTTTGGTATGGTCAGATTTGACCTTTGGATCCCTTCTTCATGGTCGAATGAGGATATTGCATTTATAGTATTTCTTTAAATATTTTTAACCTACTTTTTACACTTAAACAATTACCTTGTTACTTTATTTCATAATACCATTTGCAGGGCACAGCTTTTTTGTCCTTTTCTTCTGTCAGCTTCGGAATATCTTTCGAACAACTGTATTTCTGTACAGCCCTTTCCCTGATAATTATGCTTTCCTCTCATTATCACCATCACAAATCAAAAACATTCAGTCAGCTGACACAGTGCCCGTTCACGGGCACTCTCCTCTTGTTTTCTAGTTTCCTCCCATTCAACCATGGTGTTGTTAGGGGCAGATCGACAATATTAAGGAAATAACAGGCTACTTACAGGTATTTTTATCCGTGTCTTTTGTTGAATGTCCCTTCTGTAACTTCCCATTTCAATCACCATAGAAACGTCTTTTCTAGTACTACGAAGAGAAATCACGGACAACTTCAATCTACGTAGTTTTGAACACTGCAAATAGAAGGAATTCCCCAAGAGGTGCATTCTTCAGAGCGCACTGGTACCGACTTCTCTGCTGTAAAGCATCAGTCACACCAGCCTAGCTCGAGTATTTAGTGTTTTTTCATCAGAAGCAAGAGATGAATTCTTCAGATTTCTTCAGAGCGCACTGGTCCAGACATGTTTGCTTTAAAGCATTAGTCGACCGGTAAGCTTATATATATATGTACATCAGCAGCAAGAGATGAATTCTTCAGATTTCTTCAGAGCGCACTGGTCCAGACATCTTTGCTGTAAAGCATTAGTCGACCGGCAAGCTCATGTTCAGCCGACCTCACCTAGTATTTACATAGAAGGAACTTCATCTTTGATCACTCTCAGTCCCTCCCTTGTGGACCCGGCACTTGTGTCGGTAGTAAGGGAGGTGGATGGCCAGGAAACTGGTTTGAGTGTACAGCCGGCTGAGAAGAAGAACCGAGTTCAGACCGGCCAGGAATTTCATCTACAGAGCGCACTGGCCCAGGCTTCTCTGCTTTAAAAGCATCAGCCGACCTGCCAGCTCAAAAGAACGCGACCTCTGACGTCATATCCAGTCAGCCAATCGCGTGTCCTTCCAACTAATCACGAAGCAGGTCACGTGTTTTCACCGAACACAGAGGTCGGAAGAGCGTTCTTTCAGAACTCACGTCTACTGTCATTCCAGTCCCTGCTTTGCAGACCCGGCCTGGTTGTCGGTAGTGGGGTTTTGTGGACTGTAAAGTTGCCGGCAAAACATCACACAAAAGAACGCGAATACTGACGTCATCTCCAGTCAGCCAATCGCGTGTCTTTCCGACCAATCACGAAGCAGGTCACTTGTTTTCACCGACCAGGAAGGTCGGAAGTGCGTTCTTCAGAACTCACGTCTACTGTGATGCCAGTCCCTGCCTTGCAGACCCGACTTCGTTGTCGGTAGTGGGGTTTGTGGATGAGCAGAATACTGCGCATTTGCATGTTTAAGTATCACAAAGAACGCCACAACTGACGAGCTCCAATCAGCCAATGGCGTGTCTTTCCGACCAGCAAGCTGGTCACGTGACACACCGAACACCAAGTGTTTCTAAATATAGCTCACAAGGGCTTTCCCAGCAACTGTCAAATCTACAAATAAGACGTGCGATTTAAGAAATACTTTAATTAATGGAGGAAACCTACAGCAAGCTGAATTCAACACAAAAGATAGTTGTAAAATTGCTTTAGCAATTGGTTACAGAGTGTACCGACCAGTATACCGGCTACACAGCCTTGTACACTTGCTTCAACAACTGGTTACAGAGTGTACCGGCTGGTACTGGCTACACAGCCTTGTACACTCACTTCAAAAACTGTTTACAGAGTGTACCGGCTGGTACTGGCTAGACAGCCTTGTACACTTGCTTCAACAACTGGTTACAGAGTGTACCGGCTGGTACTGGCTACACAGCCTTGTACACTTAGTTCAACGACTGTTTACAGAGTGTACCGACTGGTACTGGGCTACACAGCCTTGTACACTTGCTTCAACAACTGGTTACAAAGTGTACCGGCTGGTACTGGCTACACAGCCTTGTACACTTGCTTCAACCTACTGGTTGCAAAGTCTACTAACAGGGTGCTGGCTACACAGTCCTTACTGTACAGTGCTTCACCCAACTGGTTACATATAGACCAGTAGCTGTCTAAATTCATGGGTGACTCCAGCCTGCCAGTTTTGCCAGTTACAGAGATTTACTGGTTACAGGAAATTACCGGTTACAGAGACCTGGTACCTGACAGCGTTGCCCAAGGTCAGCCCTTTTTTCAAATAACAATTACTGTGTGAATGCTGCACCTTGCAGGCAGCTGGTCTGGGGCAAGAGTGTAAAATGTGAAGAGTTGACCGGACCACAACAAGAACAGAGAGACTGTTAACTTGGATCATTGTCACCAGACCGGACTAGTGTCCAGAGGGACCGGAAATGTTTGTCAGACTTCCAGTTCCAAATGTGGAACACAATCTGTCTGAAGGATCTAGACTAAATCCCTTTCGGGAACCTTGGGGGCTGTACCCAAGACCAACTTGACAAGGTCACCAAAAATCCATCAGCTTATGGACAAGATACAGTCGAGCCAGTTCAAAATCCCTGGGCTTCTTCAGCTGACCTTTCTTGGTTCCAAAACTACACAGCTGTTGAGACCTATTCTAGGTCTGGTTAAACCAAGCCTTTCGGAGACCATCAGGACCTCCCTCCAACAAGGGGAGTGGGTTACCTCAGTAGATTTCAAGGACGCCTACTTCCATATACCTATACAGGAACAATCTAGGAAATACCTGAGATTTCACATCCAAGGTCGGGCATACCAGTTCAGGGCCCTGCCATTGCGGTTTGTCCACAGCACCCTTGGCGTTCACCGTGATCCCAAAGGAGGTGAAACTGATGGCCATACACAAGGTTTTTAAAAATCCTCCAGTACCTAGACAACTGGTTGGTGAGAACCAGATCCTACCAGACTTGTCTCCAACATACACAGGAACTAGTAAATTAAGTGTCAGCAACTGGGTTGACTGATGAACTTAGAGAAATCAGAGCTGGAGCCCAAACAAGACTTCAATTTTGTAGGCTACCAGTTCGACTTCAGGTCTGATCAGTTCCGACCGACTCTGGACCGGTGGCAGAACCTTCAAGAGACTATGTTTAAACTGCTATCCCTACCGGCTTGCCCGGTCCGGGAATTCATGTCCTTGATAGGTTACTAACAGCTACAGAAAAGCAAGTTCATGTAGGCCGACTTCATATGAGACCCATACAGTGGCATCTCAAAAAAAAAAAAAGAAAAAAAAAAAAAACTGGAGGGTACCAGAATCACTAGAAAAGGTGATCCAAGTCCCCAGGTCCCTGCACCCCCATTTACAATGGTGGCTGAAGGAAGACAATGTACTTACAGGCCAACCATTACACCCATTAAAGCATGTTCTGCAAATATTTACAGACGCATCAATAGCAGGGTGGGGCGCTCACTTAAACGAGCACACTGCAGGAGGAACCGGGTCCCTTCCGGGAAGCAAGCTGCACATAACTATCTAGAACTTAAAGCAGTCTTTCTGGCTTTAAAAGAGTTCCAAGACCTTTGCTCAAACAAGATAGTACTTGTAGCAACCGACAACACCACAGTAGTGTCATACATAAACAAGGAAGGAGGCATGAGGTCGGGCCCACTTGTGCCCTACTATGGAGAATCTTGACCTGGGGTACCAGGAAACAAATGACTCTAAGCCTGACACATTCCAGGCTGGCTGAATGTGGTAGCGGACAAGCTATCCAGGCTAGGCCAGACCATCCAAACAGAGTGGTTTCTCCTTCCAGAGGTCTTCCACTCAATCTGCAGCAGGTGGCACCAGCTCAAATAGACTTATTTGCCATGAGGTTCAACAAAAAGTTGCCTCTGTTTGTGTCACTGGTACCGGATCCCCTGACCACAGCAGTAGATACGCTCAGTCGGCCATGGTAGGATCTGGAAGCATACACCTTCCAACCATCAACCATAGTGGGCAAAGTGGTGGAGGAGTTGCAGGACTCCCCATGCAAGAGAATCATTCTGATTGCTCCGGGGTGGCCCAACATGCCTTGGCTTTGGGATCTAGTGGCCATGTCCAGTCAAATCCCACTGAGCCTGCCCAATCGGCCCAACCTGTTGACAGCCATTCAATCAGATCCCTCACAGAAATCTGACAAATCTTAATCTGCATGCAGGGCTCCTAGAGCCTCAGCAATCGAGGAGCAGGGCTTGTCCGAGGCAGTGGCAGCAAGAATTGAGGCTCCTCAAAGGGGATCACTCAGATCAGTCTATGAGGCAAGTTGGCCTTTTTACAAGTGATGTATCACTCCTCAGGTGGACTTCGGGCCCCCCCCCCTGTAAAGTCAGTTGCTGACTTCCTTATGTACCTGTTCCAGGACAGGAAGTTGCAGCCCAGCACCATTGATGGTTACAGGTCAGCCATTACTGATAGACTGGGAAATTCGCCCATCAAGATCAGTAAGGATGAAAATCTCACTCGTCTCCTGGATAGTTTCCACTGAGACAGACCCAAAGGCCGGAAGGGAATCCTCTCCTGGAACCTCTCCATGGTTTTTGCACCAGCTGATAAGGGTCATTTTGAACCAATTAAAGAGGCCTCCTTGAAGCATTTGACCTTCAAGACGGTATTCCTCTTGGCCCTTGGGTTGGGCAAGTGCAGAAGTGAGATTCATGCTTGGCAAACTGATATATTGGACACCAATCCGATTGGTCAAGGTGTCCCTGTATCCATCACCCAGCTTTCTATCCTAGAATCAGCTGGCCATAGAGGGTCCAGACAGTGTGGCCCCTGGGGTTATAACAGCCCTGGCCCCAACTCTGGATAGATCCCTCAAGTTTGACAGGTCCCTCTGTCCGGTCAGAGCATTGTGCTACTATTTGGACAGGACCTCAGACATCAGGCAGAATAAGGAGGTGGGTTTTTGTCCCCTTTCAGAAAGGTTTCAACAAAGACATCTCACCTGCCACTATCTCCTCTTGGATCAAGCAGACTGTGATCCTATGTTATGAGCTCTCTGACCAGGAGGCCCACACTTGACATCAGGTTAAAGGCCATGATGTCAGGGCCTTTGCTGCTTCTAAGGTCTTCCAGTCGGGAGTCTCCTTTGATACAATCTTGTCAGCCTGCCATTGAAGTCACAATACCTTCACACAGCTCTATATGAAGGGCTGGGCTTGGGCTGATTCAGAGCTTTACCAATTGGGCTCGGTAGTGGCTGCTCAGCAGATCCACAGGTGGCCCTTAGATTGAGGAGATTTGTATATGCGCATAACAGTTCTTCATGTACATAAGAATTAAGAGTGGCGTGCTTCCTTCGGGAGGTTTATTGGCATTCTGGGACTGAACTCATCCCTCTCTTCCCCTACCTCAGAGCAGGTCTGCAAAAAGGGGGGGGGGGGGCGACGGCGGTATAGCCCCGGGTAACCGGCTGCTGGCAACCAACCATGGCCTTACAGGGTTTCCTGACCTTAAAGTCAACCCAGGCCTGGACCTATAGGTCTCCTGACGAAGTCAGCCTAGGCCGTAGGTTAAAATTTGCTATTACTTGTGAGTTCACATAAGTCCCTAGTAACTTACCCGCCGACCAAGCGGTAGTTATTCAGCTATTGTCCATTGGATAGGATGTATTAACGCAATAAAATTGCAAATTTAATAAGTAAATTAAATTTTTATAAGTTAATACCCTATCCAATGGACACACAAGACCCTCCCACCGACCCCGCTATCAGCTTACTAGGGGCCTAATAGGTTTAGACAACGAAAAAGATGCTATGACGTCGGGTTGTCTAGACAGGAAGGAAGTACGAGGCGCCATCTGGGGAGTGCACAGTACTACGGACCGGCCAGCCGGTGGTAACACAGGACGTCTTTTTCTGGCGTTTGGCGGGCCGGTCTGCGCCGACCGGTTAAGCTATTGTCCATTGGATAGGGTATTAACTTATAAAAATTTAATTTACTTATTAAATTTGCAAGTTAATACCTCAGTTACAGTTATACTTCTATATTGCTTATTGATGAGGTCTTCACGTGTATGCTTTTGTTGGAGTTTATTTAAAGAGAAAGACCTATCCGTTCTTTTTCCAAAGTGGAAATAAAATATAACAAATGAAAGAAATGAGAACAAGAAGAATTAAACATTATCATTCAAATGTGCAGTATTTGAAAATTATGTCAAATGACATATATGCATGAAATGTAGACATAGGTATACTAATATTAACAGACACAAAACAATCTGACCTTCAAAAAAGGTCAAATGTTCAACTTTTGATGACAGAAAATTTAAAAGAATCAGGATTGGAATATTGAAGAGCCAATTCCTCCATTACACTGCAACACATTTTAAACCAAAATAAAAGCAATTATTTTGCAGTTTTCTGTGACCTAAGTCTTAATTTTCCCTTATATTTGTATTTTTTATTCACAGGTCTTTACCGTGATGCTGAGGCCAGCATTAACTACATCTCCAAGCGTACAGACATTCATCAGGAGAAACTTGTTGTCTTTGGACGCTCACTAGGTGGTGCTGTAGCCCTGCATCTCGCTAGCATCCCCTACTATGCAAACAAAATTTCAAGCGTAATTGTGGAAAACACATTTCTCTCCATCCCAGATATCGGTGGACATATCTTCGACATCCGCCTGCTCCACATGCTACCAGTTTGGTGCTATAAGAACAAGGTCAGTCAGGGTCCAAGAAGGAGTAATAAATGGGATAATGTACAAGTCAAGCAGTTGATATTTTAGTACCTGCATACCAAATAATGATCCAACTTTATTAAGAAACCATGTGAAATCTATCGATGAGGTAGTGTAAAACAATGATAATATTGTTCATTTCCATAAATAATATGGGTGAAAACTGATTTTCTACCAGACTTGTCTACCTAATATCTGTTTTTCTTATCATTATATGTCCCTTGACAAGGGCACTAATTTAAAATTAGTTTTGGGTATGGTTTTTTCGCCTCCATCACATACTGTTCTCTCCTCAATATCTGCTGTAATATTAACAGTATGGAAATGATTTTAAGCATTTTACTTTGAGTGTGGGATAATTTTTTTCACATGCACTTGATCTATGATTTCTTCATGAAGCTCATAACGTCTAAAAAAACTTTTTTTTTTACTTACACTAATCTTGCTTGTGACTGTATTTTTTTCAGAAATTTTATTAGATGGAACTACCAAATTAGGAATTTTTATAAACCACATTAATATTCCGTGCTTAGTGCATTTTCAGAGATCTGTTACAGTTCTCTCTTATCCATTTGTGTACTTGTTTCAGTACTTTTTACCCCACTGCCCTTAAGGGCTGTCAGGGTATTGTTTTCACCCATGGTGTCTGGATGGGCAGGCGGGCGGGCGGCGGGAAGAAGTTTGTCCGGCCTGTATCTCGGAAACCGTAAGGTGTAGGAATTTGATGCTTGATTTGGTAGGGACATTGGTTAGGGAGTGTAGGTGTGCAAAGTCATGGTGTGACCTTGATTTGACCTTACCATAGTGACCTTAAGTTTGAAAATCTTGTCCGGGCTATATCTGAGAAACCGTAAGGTGTAGGAAGTTGATACTTGGTAGGGACATTGGTTAGGGGGTGTAGGTTTGCAACGTCATGGTGTGATCTTGATTTGACCTTTGACCTTGTCATACCGACCTTGACCTATAATGCCTTGTCCAGGCTATATTTCGGAAACCATAAGGTGTAGAAAGTTGATATTTGGTAGGGACATTGGTCGGGGGTTATTGGTGTGCAACATCATAGTGTGACCTAGATTTGAACTATGTATGGGTAATATTCAAAACATTCAAACCATAATTCAACCATAGAAATGAATATCAAAATGGGAGAAGTCTTAAAGCTTCATACTTTCTAGTTTACTGAAATGTCCTGTTTTGATACTTAATCTTTACATGCGGTTTCTTTCTCTTAAATGTTATTTTCTCGACTTAAACATTATTTGGACACTGACACTGCTCTGAAACTATCCCAATCTGTTTACTGTTTCACCACTTCTATATCTCATGGTGTTGAAAACTATTTCCCCAGGCTGTGGGGTACGGGCATCTCTGATGCTATTTTTATGTATTTTGTGTACTTGTTTTAGTACCATTTATGCATTTGGTACACTTGTTTGAAGTTATTTCAGTACTTTCTAGGTATTTTGTGTATGTGCTTCAGTAGTATATATTATGTGTACTTGTTTCAGTACCTAAGTAAGGACAGGGTGCTTGATGTACAGCTCCCAACCCTCTTCCTCTCAGGACTGGCAGATACACTTGTGCCTCCCAGAATGATGCATGTCTTGTACGAGGTAAGGTGAATTACTCGATAGACCAATAAAATTAAACTAAGGCTGTGTCAGGTTAACCAGTTATCTGAATATGGTCTTTCTTTGAGAAACCGAGTGCCAAGTAATGAAGTGGATAAAAATATTAATAAATCATAAAAAAATGCTTGGTAAAACCTTTGTGTTCCTTCAGATTTCTGCTTGATATTAGCTTTTCACATAATATGCCGTTATATGCACACTCAATATTTAACATTAATTTTCATGAAATTTCATTGTTTACATCGGCTTTCATGTGAACTTCACTAGTGACTTCTAGTTTGTTACTACTATATTGTGTTTACCTGAATTCAGATTGGTTCTTTCAGACGAATATACAGTGTCGTTTTCAGCAAAGTCACAGCTTTAATTTAAACCCCTTTAAGTCAAACTCTAACAGAAATCGCCCTTAACTAAAAGGGAACACAGTGCTGATTTAAATTGATTTCCCAAACCACTTGTAGACGCTTTGATTTTTAAAGGAATATAAGCAGAACATTACCAAACCACAAGATTATAAATTAAAATACTTTATCCAAAATTTATGATTGTTTTACCTATTTCCAGTCTATTGCTAAAAGTGTGCAGTCTTTTGTAGCTGTAAAATTTGAAACATTTTAACGCACTTTTCTTGTCCCACTAAATTGTGTATATAATCAAAAACAGTTCTATTTAAAGAATATATAGCTTAATATTTTGCACAAAAACATGCACTAGTCTGATATTAAAACTTTTTAGACCAGAATGTGGAATGGACCAGATTATGGTTCATGAAGGATAATCCATTTTGATGGGTGGACCAAAGTTCATCCAAACATTGAGCTAAAAAATCAGCTCAACTTGCCTGAACTTCACCAACAAAATCCATCATGGATTTTGTGGTGAAGTTCAGGCAAGTAGAGAAAGATGATATTAGTGGTGTTAAGTAGAAGAGAGTGATATTGATTAAAATCTGCATTGACACAAGTGAAAAATAAAAATAGACTCGTACACAAATGTTTGTATGAGGTAAGCTTTTACAGTGTCTTTTTAAGGGAAGATGTAATTTCTACTTTAAATCAGCACTCCCAATTTGGCACTTCATTCATCATCACTTCAGCTACCAGGTATAGCATTGATACATCTCTGGAAATGCATTAATTTGGCCGTGACACCCATCATTGACTTTACTATTAATATATATTCCATTTTGTGCTAAGTTGAGGCATGTACCAAGTTACAGCTTTTTTTTTTTGAGATGACCCCTTATGGTTGAAATGTGTTGATTCTTGAGGGTGGATAAAAATTAAAAATAAACAAACTAGAAAGTATCGCATCAAATATGAAATAAAGTATATAGTTTAACAACATGTGGTGATTCTGTTGGATATAAAAATTCATGTGATATGCTACCAGAAAGGATATTTTAGAGGGAAATAATGACACATGTGCTTGGATACACCAGATGACCTTTTTCAGAAAACACATACCATCATAGAGACACTGCTTGGAACACTGCCTTCAGGTATTTTGTAATTAATAAACAATGGCTACTGAAAAAATTACTCCTGGAACAGATATTAGCAATATACTCCAAAACATAGAAAAAATGTTGAGTGAAAAACTAAACCCTATTACAAGCCGACTAAGTAAAATTGAGGAATCACTGACTGCCCTGCAAAGTGATGTCGGGAAAGTTTCTGTACTAGAAGAAAGTTGCCAGAAACAGGAAAGACAGTACCAAGTGCTAAAACAAGAACTAGCTGTAACAAACAGTGAGAACAGAAGACTTAAGGAGGAGCTTCTGGCCCAAGAGGCCTATTCAAGAAGGAAAAATGTGAGACTATATGGACTACAGTCCCAGAATGAAGAAACTCTGGAAAACACAGTTCTTAAAACATTAAATCAAATCGGGATCAATATTGTATCGCGGGACATTGAGAGGGTACACTATTTAGGCCCAAAGAATAGACAAGAACAGCGAATGGTACTGATGCAACTACACCACTGGAAGGACAAACAGGCCATCATGAAAAAGAAAGAGATGCTACGTGAAATGCACATCTCAATACAAGATGACCGTCCTCGTGAAATCATGGAAAGAAGAAAACTGCTTCTTCCCATCTTTTTTAAAGCCTTGGAACTATATCCTAATTATGTCCACCCCACTGGGGGGTGGACATATTATTTTTGCTTTTTCCGGCGTTCCACTTGGTTTCCAGACATTTTAGGCAACAGTTCTTATCCTATCTTTACCAAATTTGGCATGCAGGTTTATTGGGTTAATAGCTTGTATGGGATTGCTTTTGGTGATGATAGCTCTATAGCTAACTGAGTAATAGCTACTTTGCTACTTTTGAGTAGCTCTTTGGTTTCCAGACATTTTAAGGAATGCTATTAAGCCTAACTTTCTGAAATTTGGTATGGAGGTTCATTGGGTTAATAGCTTGTATGGGATTGCTTTTGGGGGGGAATTGCTTCATAGATGAGTGAGTAATTAATTAAATAAATGAGTAATTAGCTATTTTGAATACTGAAAAAGGCAAATGTGCTCATATCTCCTAAACCGTGCGAGATAGAGCGATTTCGTCGAAATTTTCGACCCACAGGGTATCTAAGGAATGTACTCTTTGCAATTTTCAAAAAATTTTCCCCTCCCCAAAAATGGCGGCCATTTTGAATTTTTGCCAAAAATGGCAAAACACAAATTTGCTTCTATCTCCTTAACCGTGCGAGATAGAGCGATTTCGTCGAAATTTTCGACCCACAGGGTATCTAAGGAATGTACTCTTTGCAATTTTCAGAAAATTTTCCCCTCCCCAAAAATGGCGGCCATTTTGAATTTTCGAATTTTTGCCCAAAATGGCAAAACACAAATTTGCTTCTATCTCCTTAACCGTGCGAGATAGAGCGATTTCGTCGAAATTTTCGACCCACAGGGTATCTGAGGAATGTACTCTTTGCAATTTGAAAAAATTTTCCCCTCCCCAAAAATGGCGGCTATTTTGAATTTTCGAATTTTTGCCAAAAATGGCAAAACACAAAATTGCTTCTATCTCCTTAACCGTGCGAGATAGAGCGATTTCGTCGAAATTTTCGACCCATAGGGTATCTAGCAAATGTACTCTTGTCAATTTTCAAAAAATTTTCCTTTTCCCAAAAATGGCGGCCATTTTGAATTTTCAAATTTTTGCCAAAAATAGAAAAACAGGAATTTGCTTCTATCTTCTTAACCGTGCAAGATAGAGTGATTTCATCGAAATTTTCGACCCAACCAATGCAAAAAGGCATGAAGCTGAAATAATTTACATCTACACTAATAAATATTTAAGCATCATTGATATATTTTACAAATGAAACAGGGTCTTGTAAGACTACTGTACAATTTTGGCAAAAGGTTCATGGGGTGGACATTACACATGATAATGTGTGTTCTTCTATGCTATCCTGTTTCTATTCGCATCTACTATCAACAGGGCGTCCTATTTGTAGTTTCAACCCAAAGTTCCATGGGGACAAGATGAGCATGGGGGGAAAGTTGTACACCAAAGAAAACATTCACACAATCCAGTTCCCAGAATTACAGCCAGAAAGGGTGTTCTCTCCAATCAGGAACGGTATACAGGCCTACTATACCAAGTATTCCCCACTTAGCAACTTTCACCCAGCTAAGTTTGAGACTGAAGGCAAGTCCTTTGCGACAGTGGAACACTATTTTGTATACAAGAAGGCCCTCCATTTCCAAGATTCTGAATCAGCAAGTCTCATTCTTAAGACAAGCGACCCAGAGAAGGTAAAGCAACTGGGGAAAAAATACAAGGATTTCAAAAAGACGAGTGGTACAAAGTGGCAACTGAATACATGTATCAAGCGATGTTCCTGAAATTTTCCCAAAATGAATCATTGAGAGGATTCCTGATATCAACAAGTGGCAACAGGCTTATTGAAGCAAGTGCAGTTGACAAATTCTGGGGCATTGGACAATCATTAAGGAGCAGAGACCTGTTCAATGATACCAAGTGGACTGGAAAAAACCGTGCAGGCACAACACTGGAAAGAGTGAGACAAGCACTGATGTAAAATCTACACTTTTCCTTCCGACTGACTGCTAAAATGAATGTGTGAAAAAAAAAAAGCAAAATACTTTTTAGTAATTAGGGAATACGTTCAATAATTTTATTTGTGTCCCATTTATATTTTATCTTTCTAAAGGGTTATATGATCATCAAGTACTGAAAAAGTGTCATTTATGATATTGGTAAATGGCTCATTACCGGTGTCCCATTTATATTTTATCTTTCTAAAGGGTTATATGACCATCAAGTACTGAAAAAGTGTCATTTATGATATTGGTAAATGGCTCATTACCAGTGGGTACTAAAAATGAAAATGTTGAAAAAATTTTAAAATGAAGCACATTTATATTTTATCTTTCTAAAGGGTTATATGACCATCAAGTACTGAAAAAGTGTCATTTATGATATTGGTAAAAGCCTCATTACCAGTGGGTATTAAAAATGAAAATGTTGGAAAAATTTTAAAATGAAGCACATTCAGTAAAGATCCATATCAAAATATTTGTGACAAATTTAATATATTCAAGGGTGTTACCACAATTACATACAAAAAAGGTGCAAATAGAATGGAAGATAAGCAAAATAAGCAAGTCCCATTCTTCTTTTTTAAAAAAAAAAGGAGAATGTCCCATTTCGAAGACACTTGAAACTTTTGAAATGTCCCCTAAAGTTTGGCAAATTTAGCTTGTGTCACTGTTCCATATGACTAGAGTTTCTTTGACACATTTTATATCTTTAATACAGAACAAGGTGACACCATTTCATTCAGTAACCCAATTCAACCTGTACAAAGCAGGGGTTTGTCTCCAAGAATTGTCCACAGGTATTGATCAAAACAAATAAGAGTCATATACCTTATACATTAGCCTGCAGTCAGACTCTTGTGATCTATTAATTACGTGACATTGCACAAAAATTGTTTCCAAGTTTAGTTGTTGATAAATAGACTTATATTAATTTAAATCCCTATCTTAACGAATCATGATTATTTTTTTGAAAATTTCTCGCTCTGGTTTTCAAATGTGACTCAGGAAAACTGTGCTCACATACCTAAATTTGCAGATTTAGCGTCTTTAAAAAGGTTATTAGACAGGATTTGATTGCCAGTTAAAAGACATATGAAATCAGAAGTAACTGTTATACCCAACAGACACATAGAGTGATTTATTTCATTTTAATAAATTGTAACTATCCTTTGACATAAGTTGTTGTAAACCAATTAATTACTTTTTGATTATCAATAGTCATTAACTTTTGAAAAGTTGTGATAGCCTAGTAATAGATATCCACACTCAACTGGAAACACCTATGTTTATTTTTCTTTGCAAACAGGATAGCTGTTTGAGACATGTAGTTAAGAGTAGTATGGTTTTCTCTTTTAGTTATTTCGTTCAATTATGTTTTCATTAATGCATATTATGTCTTGTACAGAATTAATAATGGAAGTTGAAAGTACCCTATACTTTTACAGAAGCAAAAATGTATCTACTGGTTGCCAACATAATTGCAAACGGGAAATTAAATTAATTAAGGGATTAACTAGGGCTACCAAAGTTACACAAATTTATATGAAAATTCACATATTATGGTTACAGCTGTCAAAAGCAACGACTCTGAGTGAACTAGACTCTCAAACGAACGCAAAATTTGCAAATAGTTTCATTGACTCAAAAACAATTAGATGAGATTAAAGTATTGTCGGCAAACTGCAGGGGAATACGGGACAAGAAAAAGAGATTTGATGTTTTAAATTACCTACAAAATACATCTGCAGATATACTTTGTCTTCAAGATACTCATTTAACTGAATCCGATAAATCTGAAGTGATACCTGTCTGGAATGGCAACTTTACATTGAATGGTGCCAGTAGCAATGCTCGAGGTGTTGCCATATTTTTTAGTAACAAATTTGAATATGAAATCTTGAACCAAGACCAAAATAGTGATGGAAACCTTCTAATAGTTGATCTTCAGATTAGCCAAACTAAGATAAAGGTTATCAATATCTATGGACCTAATACTGACAACCCAGCTTTCTACGCTTCTGTTCTGAATAAAATACAATCTTCAGAACATGATTATATCATATGGTGTGGAGATTTTAACATGACATTAAATCCATGTATGGACAGCTATAACTACAATTCCATTAACAATCCTTGAGCCCGGAACTATGTCAATAACTTAATGTCAGAATGCAACTACATAGATTTATTTAGACATTATAACCCTAATTTGAAACGGTATACATGGCACAAAAAAAATCCATTAAAACAAGCTAGGCTGGATTACATACTTGTATCTTCAAACTTCACAGATCTCACAACCTGTGCCAAGATTAGACCAGGGTACAGAAGTGATCATTCCATAGTAGAATGTAAATTTACCTTTAGCAATTTTGAAAAAGGCAGGGGAACATGGAAACTAAATGTAAGTCTATTAAAAGATAGCAATTATGTGTCTCTAATAAACAAGTGTATTCAAGAAGAGTATCATAAATATGCTCTTCCAGTATATAACCCAGAGTTTTTGCACAAATGTGTAATACAGGACATTGAACTGACCATAGATGCTGACTTGTTCCTAGAGACTCTGTTGCTTAGAATTCGGGGAGAATCAATTAAATATGCATCTCTTAAAAGAAGTACAAATTTGAAACTTGAAGCAGAACTCACTGCCGAAATAGAAAAATTAGAACCGGAAATTTGGAAACAAGCCTGGAAATCTTGGAATTGAAAAAACAAGAACTCACAGAAATAAGAAAAAACAAAATGCAAGGCCATATGATAAGATCTAGGATGCAATGGGTCGCTGAAGGTGAAAGGCCATCAAAATACTTTTGTGCACTAGAAAAAAGTCATTTTCTTGAAAAGACAATTAAATGCCTCTGTAAGGATGATCTGACATATACGCGAGACCAACAGGAAATCCTACATGAAATTAAAAACTTCTATGAAAATCTCTATAAGGCAAAAGAAAACATAGGAATAGGGAACTTGCACGAAATTTTGAGGAAATGTAAAGTTAGGACTTTGGCAAAAGAGCATTCCAGGACCATGGAAGGATATCTTACAATCACCGAATTAGGAAACGCCCTAAAAAATACTAAGAATAATAAAACCCCAGGCCTGGACGGTATACCATTTGAATTTCTTAAAGTTTTTTGGAAAGACATGAAATTTTGTGTCACAAAAACAATTAATTTTAGCTTTGACAAAGGGACACTTCCTCCATCCTTGAGACAGTGTGTTATTACTTGCCTCCCTAAAAAGGGGAAACCACGAGATAGAATCAAGAATTGGCGCCCCTTGTCGATGCTGTCAGTTATATACAAATTGGCCTCTGCTGCAATTGCAAATATAATTAAACCTTACCTTAATGGAATAATAGATACTGCACAGAGCGGTTTTGTCCCTGGTAGATATATCGGGGAATGCACTAGACTTGTATATGACCTAATGAAATTTACTGAAGACAAACATATACCTGGTATGCTAGTCCTTATTGATTTTGAAAAGGCCTTTGATTCTATCTCGTGGTCCTTCATTTATCAATCATTATCTTTCTTAGGCTTTCCAAAAGATATAGTATCATGGGTCAAATTGTTTAACAATAATATCAAGGCCACTGTTACTCAATGTGGAGTATTATCAGACTTCATAGACATAGAACAAGGATGCAGGAAGGGGGATCCCATTGCACCCTATCTTTTTATCATTGAAGCACAAATTTTGACTGTTCTAATAAAAAACAATAACAATATACAAGGTATAAAGATAGAAGATGAGGAAATCAAACTCACTCAGTTTGCCGACGATACTACCCTAATACTAAATGGCAGTTCAGAGTCTTTGCAGGCAGCACTCAACACTCTAGAAATTTTTGGCTCTTATTCAGGATTAAAAGTAAATACCGACAAAACACAAATAGTTTGGATAGGTAAAAAGAAAAATTGCAAAGATAGTATCTTAGTTGGTCATCGTAATTTCTCAACAATCTCTCAATTTAAATTGTTGGGTATCGATTTCTCGGTGGATTTAGACAAATGTGTGAAAACTAATTATGATCGAAAGATAGCTGAAATACAGGAAACAATTAGTAAATGGAACAAAAGGTATCTCACACCCCTGGGGAAAGTAACTGTTATCAAAACATTCCTTTTGGCTAAATGGAACCATTTATTTTTAGCACTACCTAACCCTGGAGATATGTACATCTCTGAAATTAGTAATATTTTCTATAGGTTTATTTGGTCCTCAAAACCTGACAAAATAAGCAGATTCACTCTCAGCTTAGACAAGAAACTGGGAGGACTAAAGATGATAAACTTGAAAAATCATTTAATATCTCTAAAGGTCACATGGGTAAGAAGACTTCTTTTAACAGAAGAAACAACCTTATGGACAAAACTCTTTGTAAAATCTTTCAAAATAGGCTTGGACAGACCAATTTGGGCCTGAATATTATAATGTAATGAAAAAACGCACCAGGAATAAATTTTGGTTGGATGTTTTTGATGCCTGGCAGCATCTCACAAATATAATTAAAATCCAAAATAATACCGATTTACTATCGAGCCCACTCTGGTATAATAAAATCATACCCAGCAAGGACATGTATCTACCAAAATGGTTGGAAAAGGGTATAGTTAGTGTGAGCGATATACTTAAATCAGATGGTTCAGTGATGACATTAGATGAAATCAGATACAAATATAACTTCACCTCAATCAACCCGCTACATTTTCTTAGAGTCCAAAGAAATGTTAAAGACATGATAAAAAAACATAAGTCTCTATCATCTCATAACATAGAGGCCCAGAGACCTTTTGTCCCATTTTATCTCATCCCACTGTGGAAAAACAAAAAGGGTGCCAGTGGGTTTAATGCTATCCTTAGCAAAATTAATGAAAATAAAAATAAGATGAAAACCCACTGGGAAATAGATCTAGAAATAAATATCGATGCAGACACATGGAGACTTATATTCAATATATGTCATAAAACTGTGAATAACAATTATCTGATATGGTTCCAAATGAAGCTACTATATAGAATTTTGAACACAAAGTCTTACCTGTATAAATTAAAAATATCAGATAACGAGCTATGTAATCATTGTAATAGAAAAGAATCAATTCTCCATATGTTTGTAGAATGCAATAGAGTGCAAGATTTTTGGAGGGAAATTGAAAATTTGATACAACAAAAAATAGGATTAATCATTCATTTTTTAAAAATGGAAATTATTTTGGGCTACTTTAATAAGGATAACAACAGAACTCCACTAAACGTAATTATATTGGTAACCAAAAAATATATACTAGATACAAGTCAAAACAAGGGTGTCCTGAATGTACTAATACTTAAATATAGATTGAGTAAAGCTTATGAGGAGGAAAAATATTTTGCAACTCTAACTGGTAAAGAAGGTGACTTCCTTAAAATATGGGAAAAGTGGTACCCTCTGTTGGAAAAGTGAGAATCTTACACTTGGTTAGACCTGTCTATAATTTTCTACTACTAATTGTTCCTTCTAATTTACACTAGGTCTGACAAAAATTGTTAACCCTGTAAAAACATGTTCATGCACAGTTTATACTGTTGACAATGCGAAAAGAGATACCAGTACTTATACTATAAATGTAATTTAGATCAAATCATTTATTGCCTGTTCGAGGCGGCTTTGTATTAAATGATATGTACATTTATAATATGCAGAAATAAAAACTATTAAAACAAAAAAAAAAGTTACAGCTGGAAACAGTAAATATAATTGGAAAACTTCCCGAGTGACATATACCGGAAAAATATATCACAAATGAAGAGGACAATATTATATGAGTGTTAATCTTCATGAGTGATATAGTTTTTTCTGTATATGTCTAATGAGGGATGTTTTACTTTTATTATCCACAATTTTGTACGATTTATGGGTTAAATAACATAAATATTTAATGAGAGAATGTGAACAGGCTGTCAAAAAGCACAGGCAACAGTAAATATAAAAACTTCAATGTTTAGCTTGTAATAGCCGCTTGATTTCTGCATGGATTTTTATGCAATAACATAGAGCAGAAGCGCTGTAAAAATACCTTTCTAATGACATATAATACATATTTGTAGGCAACATAGTTTCCAAGATATAAGTGAAAAAGCAGCAGTTAATGACACTAGTTATCTGTGTTATGGAGGCGCCATTGTATATAAATAAAATATATCCTGCTCTGTATATCCCTCTCTATAGATCAAATACAGCGTGCAGTGGATAATAAATCCTTGGTTTAGGTAACACCAGTTCAGCTGTAATACATGGATAATGGAGATTTGATTTAGATTGCAAGAGCCTAAAGTATTTTACGTGTATTTTTGTATTATACAGCGAAGTGGCAGTAATATGAAGCGCATAGCTCGGTTTGAGGGAGGAACTCACAATGAAACATGGCAGTGTCCAGGGTATTATGATGCCATAAACAGGTTTCTCACTGAAGTAAGTGAATGTTAGAAGTCTAATTATTTCTTTTCACATTATTTGTCATTATTTCTGCTCATTTAATGTAAATATTTTGTGCAACTTGTAACCAAAATTAATGACAAGATACCTTATGTCATTTAGAAGCTGTAGTGTACAAAACATTCTAACATGACGAGCTGCGCAGAAACGAGTTTTCAGTTCTATGTGCACACAATTATCTGGCAACAATCGCACTGCCCTTCCATCCGCCGTCCATATTTTGTGGTTGGGTTTTAGTAGTAATGTTGCTATGTTATTATGTCCACCCCCCTGGGGGGTGGATATATTATTTTTGCTTTTTCCGCCGTCCGATGTCCGATGTCCGGCGTCACGCATGGTTTCCGCTCATTTAAAGGAAAAGTATTAGAGCTATTGTCACCAAATTTGGTATGCAGGCTTATTGGGTCAGTAGCTTGCTTGGGATTGCTTTTGGCTGTTGTACCTCTTTTGCTTACTGAGTAATACTTAAGTACAGCTATTATCAGTACCCATTGGTTTCCGTGCATTTAAGCCAAAATAATTAAAGATATTTTACTACAATTTTGAATACAAGATTGTTATGTCCATAGCTCGCTTGGTATTGCATTTGGGACTGATAGTTTGTCAGTACATGAGTAATAGCCATTTAGGTACTTCATTGTGTATTTTCAGTACTACTTTTGAGTAATTTGCTAATATCTCAGAAACCGTAAGAGATAGAGCGATTTCGACAGAATTTTTGACCCACAGGGTATCTAAGGAATGCAATCTATGCAATTTTCCAAAAATTTTCCCCTCCCCAAAAATGGCGGCCATTTTGAATTTTTGCCAAAAATGGCAAAACACTAATTTGCTTCTATCTCCTTAACCGTGCGAGATAGAGCGATTTCGGCAAAATTTTCGACCCATAGGGTATCTGAGAATTCTACTCTTGCCAATTTTTAAAAAGTTTTCCCCTCCCCAAAAATGGCGGCCATTTTGAATTTTAGAATTTTTGCCCAAAATGGCAAAACACAAATTTCCTTCTATCTCCTTAAGTGTGTGAGATAGAGCGATTTCGTCGAAATTTTCAACCCACAGGGTATCTAAGGAGTGTACTCTTTGCAATTTTAAAAAAATTTTCCCCTCCCCAAAAATGGCGGCCATTTTGAATTTTTGAATTTTTGCCAAAAATGGCAAAACACAAATTTGCTTCTATCTCCTTAACCGTGCGAGATAGAGTGATTTCGTCGAAATTTTCGACCCACAGGGTATCTAAGGAATGCAATCTTTGCAATTTTCCAAAAATTTTCCCCTCCCCAAAAATGGCGGCCATTTTGAATTTTCGAATTTTTGCCAAAAATGGCAAAACACAAATTTGCTTCTATCTCCTTAACCGTGCCAGATAGAGCGATTTCGTCAAAATTTTCGACCCACAGGCTATCTGATCATTGTACTCTTGGTAATTTTTCAAAAAATTTCCCCTCCCCAAAAATGGCGGCCATTTTGAATTTTCGAATTTTTGCCAAAAATGGCAAAACACAAATTTGCTTCTATCTCCTTAACTGTGCGAGATAGAGCGATTTCGTCGAAATTTTCGGCCCACAGGGTATCTAAGGAATGCAATCTTTGCAATTTTCCAAAAATTTTCCCCTCCCCAAAAATGGCGGCCATTTTGAATTTTCGAATTTTTGCCAAAAATGGCAAAACACAAATTTGCTTCTATCTCCTTAACCGTGCGAGATAGAGCGATTTCGTCAAAATTTTCGACCCACAGGCTATCTGATCATTGTACTCTTGGTAATTTTTCAAAAAATTTCCCCTCCCCAAAAATGGCGGCCATTTTGAATTTTCGAATTTTTGCCAAAAATGGCGGCCATTTTGAATTTTCGAATTTTTGCCAAAAATGGCGGCCATTTTGAATTTTCGAATTTTTGCCAAAAATGGCAAAACACTAATTTGCTTCTATCTCCTTAACCGTGCGAGATAGAGCGATTTCGTCGAAATTTTCAACCCACAGGGTATCTAAAGAGTGTACTCTTTGCAATTTTCAAAAAATTTTCCCCTCCCCAAAAATGGCGGCCATTTTGAATTTTAGAATTTTTGCCAAAAATGGCAAAACACAAATTTCCTTCTATCTCCTTAACCGTGCGAGATAGAGCGATTTCGTCGAAATTTTCAACCCACAGGGTATCTAAGGAGTGTACTCTTTGCAATTTTCAAAAAATTTTCCCCTCCCCAAAAATGGCGGCCATTTTGAATTTTCGAATTTTTGCCAGAAATGGCAAAACACAAATTTCCTTCTATCTCCTTAACCGTGCGAGATAGAGCGATTTCGTCAAAATTTTCGACCCACAGGGTATCTGAGCATTGTACTCTTGGTAATTTTTAAAAAATTTTCCCCTCCCCAAAAATGGCGGCCATTTTGAATTTTCGAATTTTTGCCAAAAATGGCAAAACACTAATTTGCTTCTATCTCCTTAACCGTGCGAGATAGAGCGATTTCGTCGAAATTTTCAACCCACAGGGTATCTAAGGAGTGTACTCTTTGCAATTTTCAAAAAATTTTCCCCTCCCCAAAAATGGCGGCCATTTTGAATTTTCGAATTTTTGCCAGAAATGGCAAAACACAAATTTGCTTCTATCTCCTTAACCGTGCGAGATAGAGCAATTTCGTCGAAATTTCGACCCACAGGGTATCTAAGGAATGTAATATTTGCAATTTTCAAAAAATTTTCCCCTCCCCAAAAATGGCGGCCATTTTGAATTTTCGAATTTTTGCCAAAAATGGCAAAACACAAATTTCCTTCTATCTCCTTAACCGTGCGAGATAGAGCGATTTCGTCGAAATTTTCGGCCCACAGGGTATCTAAGGAATGTAATCTTTGCTATTTTCCAAAAATTTTCCCCTCCCCAAAAATGGCGGCCATTTTGAATTTTCGAATTTTTGCCACAAATGGCAAAACACAAATTTGCTTCTATCTCCTTAACCGTGCGAGATAGAGCGATTTCGTCAAAATTTTCGACCCACAGGGTATCTGAGCATTGTACTCTTGGTAATTTTTCAAAAAATTTCCCCTCCCCAAAAATGGCGGCCATTTTGAATTTTCGAATTTTTGCCAAAAATGGCAAAACACAAATTTGCTTCTATCTCCTTAACCGTGCCAGATAGAGCGATTTCGTCGAAATTTTCGACCCACAGGGTATCTCAGGAATGTAATATTTGCAATTTTCAAAAAATTTTCCCCTCCCCAAAAATGGCGGCCATTTTGAATTTTCGAATTTTTGCCAAAAATGGCAAAACACAAATTTCCTTCTATCTCCTTAACCGTGCGAGATAGAGCGATTTCGTCGAAATTTTCGACCCACAGGGTATCTAAGGTATGCAATCTTTGCAATTTTCCAAAAATTTTCCCCTCCCCAAAAATGGTGGCCATTTTGAATTTTAGAATTTTTGCCAAAAATGGCAAAACACAAATTTGCTTCTATCTCCTTAACCGTGCGAGATAGAGCGATTTCGTCAAAATTTTCGACCCACAGGGAATCTGAGCATTGTACTCTTGGTAATTTTTAAAAAATTTTCCCTCCCCAAAAATGGCGGCCATTTTGAATTTTCGAATTTTTGCCAAAAATGGCAAAACACTAATTTGCTTCTATCTCCTTAACCGTGCGAGATAGAGCGATTTCGGCAAAATTTTCAACCCACAGGTTATCTAATTTTTAAAAAATTTTCCCCTCCACAAAAATGGCGGCCATTTTGAATTTTCGAATTTTTGCCAACAATGGCAAAACACAAATTTGCTTCTATCTCCTTAACCATGCGAGATAGAGCGATTTCGTCGAAATTTTTGACCCACAGGGTATCTAAGGAATGTAATCTTTGCAATTTTCAAAAAATTTTCCCCTCCCCAAAAATGGCAGCCATTTTGAATTTTCGAATTTTTGCCCAAAATGGAAAAACACAAACTGGCCTTAACCGTGCAAAATAGAGTTATTTCGTTGAAAATTTCGACCCATAGGGTATCTAAGAAATGTACTCTTTGCAATTTTCAAAAAAATTTCCTTTTCCCAAAAATGGCGGCCATTTTGAATTTTCAAATTTTTGCCAAAAATAGAAAAACAGGAATTTGCTTCTATCTTCTTAACCGTGCAAGATAGAGTGATTTCGTCAAAATTTTCAACCCAACCAATGCCAAAAGGCATGAAGCTGAAATAATTTACATCTACACTAACAAATATTTAAGCATCATTGATATATTTTACAAATGAAACAGGGTCTTGTAAGACTACTGTACAATTTGGGCAAAAGGTTCATGGGTGGACATTACACATGATAATGTGTGTTCTTCTATGCTATCCTGTTTCTATTCGCATCTACTATCAACAGGGCGGCCTATTTCTAGTTTTTATTAATATTTCATTGAATATTAAATATTTATACAATATTAAATATTGCATATTATATTTATATAAAATATTCCTGTATCATAACATTTTAAAATTGCGGTTGTAAGGTACAATGGATGGAAGAGCCGTTTGCTAAGTAAACAAATCTACGTAAAATAATTTATTCCTTGTAAAAATTAAAAAATAAATCAAAAAAGTCTGTTAAATAATGTTAGATGTCATGTTAGAATAGTAATAATCCATTCGTGCTCATGGTTTGTGTTCGGCATTTAACCATGGTACTTCCTTCGGCTTCGTAAAATTATTACCGGAAGTACCATGGTTAAATGCCGAACACAAACCATGATCACTCTTGGATTATTTCTACAGTAAACTGGAAATAATTGTGAAAAATGGATACAACGACAGACCTAAGAATCTGTCACGTGGTTCTCAAAAAACAGGCCTAGTACACAGACAAACCGACTTAAAACTATCAAAAAGTCTACTCTTAAAACTAAACAATGTTACTTTCCAGAAGCAACATCTTGTTGTTATCACATGTAGACATGTCAATACTGCCATTACCTTAGGATCAGTATCAGGTTAATTGCCAACATCTAACTGCATAAAATATGTGATTTTAATAAAACAACACAGATACATTACCTTTTGACTGTAGTTTTTTATGCCATATTTAAATGTTTCCCTGTTTCAAACTTTTCCTATGATTTTTTCTTTCACTCTCCCAAATATATTTCAAAAAAATCTGACTCATTCCCGGCTAGTGGTGTATTTTTATTGGTGACAACAGGAATTTTTAAGCGTCCCGCAAGGGACGCTTGTTTGTGTATGGGAGAGCTTCCGGCTCCGCCGGCTCCTGCGGCTCCACCGGCTCCACCGGCTCTGCATTTTGTTTTCCTTATAACTCTGTAACCGTTAGGCGGATTCTTTTCAAATTTGGCAGGTTTAGGCAGTAGCCTTGGGGAATTTTTTTGAATATGCTGCAGTGACATTTCAACCAATCAGAGAGGTCACATGACCAAAAATGTCTTTTTTCGATGGGGAAGCTTGTCCGGATGATAACTTGAAAGGAATTTTATCAATTCATCTGAAACTTGGCAAATACATTCATTCTATTAAAATCTGGAAATCATTAGATTTTGGCATTGATTGGTCAAGAAATGGCCGAGTAATTAATGATTAATTAATCATTACGAATTTTCCAAATAAGGAAAACACAAAAATGCTTATATCTCGAAAACCGTGCTAGATAGAGCGATTTCGACGAAATTTTTGACCCGCAGGGTATCTCTGCGGAGTAGTTTTCCCAATTTTCAAAAAATTTTTGTCTCGCCCAAAATGGCGGCCATTTTGAATTTTCCGCAAAAATTGCAAAACATAAAAATGCTTATATCTCGAAAACCCTGCTAGATAGAGCGATTTCGACAAAATTTTTGACCCACAGGGTATATCTGCAGAGTAGCCATGCCAATTTTCAAAAAAATTTTGTCTCGCCAAAAATGGCGGCCATTTTGAATTTTCGAATTTTTCGCAAAAATTGCAAAACATAAAAATGCTTATATCTCAAAAACCCTGCTAGATAGAGCGATTTCGACGAAATTTTTGACCCGCAGGGTATCTCTGCAGAGTAGCCATGCCAATTTTCAAACAAAAAATTTCTCGCAAAAAATGGCGGCCATTTTGAATTTTCGAATTTTTCGCAAAATTGCAAAACACAAAAATGCTTATATCTCGAAAACCGTGCTAGATAGAGCGATTTCGACGAAATTTTTGACCCACTGGGTATCTCTGCAGAGTTGCCATGCCAATTTTCAAAAAAATTTTATCTTGCCAAAAATGGCGGCCATTTTGAATTTTCGAATTTTTGCGCAAAAAATAACACAAAAATGCTAATATTTCGAAAACCGTGCTACATAGAGCGATTTCAACGAAATTTTTTATCTTCAGGGTATCTCTGCAGAGCAGCTATCCCAAAGAGCTTTCACTTGGTGAAGTTTCAGACCCATAGCTAATTGCTCACCTACTCAAAAAGAGTAAATGCGAATTACCTCTAAAAGTATTGCAGATGGCCAATTTTTCTCAAATAACTCATTCACCTACTTTTAGAAGAGCTTTCACATGGTGAAGTTTCAGACCCATAGTCAATTACTCACCTACTCAAAATGAGTAAATGCGAATTATCTCTAAAAGTATTGCAGATAGCCAATTTTTCTCAAATAACTCATTCACCTACTTTTGGGAGAGCTTTCACATGGTGAAGTTTCAGACCCATAGCTAATTATTTACCTACTCAAAATGAGTAAATGCTAATTATCTGTAAAAGTATTGCGGATACCCAATTTTTATCAAATAACTCATTCATCTACTTGTGGGAGAGCTTTCACATGGTGAAGTTTCAGACCCATAGCTAATTACTCACCTACTCAAAATGAGTAAATGTGAATTATCTCTAAAAGTATTGCAGATAGTCAATTTTTCTCAAATAACTCATTCACCTACTTTTGGGAGAGCTTTCACTTGGTGAAGTTTTAGACCCATAGCTAATTACTCACCTACTGAAAATGAGTAAATGCGAATTATCTCTAAAAGTATTGCAGATAGCCAGTTTTTCTCAAATTAATCATTCACCTACTTTAGGGAGAGCTTTCACTTGGTGAAGTTTCAGACCCATAGCTAATTACTCACCTACTCAAAATGAGTAAATGCGAATTATCTCTAAAAGTATTGCAGATAGCCAGTTTTTCTCAAATTAATCATTCACCTACTTTTGGGGGAGCTTTCACTTGGTGAAGTTTCAGACCCATAGCTAATTACTCACCTACTCAAAATGAGTAAATGCGAATTATCTGTAAAAGTATTGCAGATAGCCAATTTTTCTCAAATAACTCATTCACCTACTTTTGGGAGAGCTTTCACTTGGTGAAGTTTCAGACCCATAGCTAATTACTCACCTACTCAAAATGAGTGAATGCGAATTATCTCTAAAAGTATTGCAGATAGCCAATTTTTATCAAATTAATCATTCACCTACTTTTGGGAGAGCTTTCACTTAGTGAAGTTTCAGACCCATAGCTAATTACTCGTCTACTCAAAATGAGTAAATGCGAATTATCTCTAAAAGTATTGCAGATAGCCAATTTTTCTCAAATAACTCATTCACCTACTTTTGGGAGAGCTTTCACTTGGTGAAGTTTCAGACCCATAGCAAATTACTCACCTACTCAAAATGAGTAAATGCGAATTATCTCTAAAAGTATTGCAGATAGCCAATTTTTCTCAAATAATTCATTCACCTACTTTTGGCAGAGCTTTCACATGGTGAAGTTTCAGACCCATAGCTAATTATTCACCTACTCAAAATGAGTAAATGTGAATTATCTCTAAAAGTATTGCAGATAGCCAATTTTTCTCAAATAACTCATTCACCTACTTTTGGGAGAGCTTTCACTCTGTGAAGTTTCAGACCCATAGCTATTTATTCACCTACTCAAAATGAGTAAATGCTAATTATCTGTAAAAGTATTGCGGATACCCAATTTTTATCAAATACTCATTCATCTACTTGTGGGAGAGCTTTCACATGGTGAAATTTCAGACCCATAGCTAATTACTCACCTACTCAAAATGAGTAAATGCGAATTATCTCTAAAAGTATTGCAGATAGCCAATTTTTCTCAAATAACTCATTCACCTACTTTTGGGAGAGCTTTCACTTGGTGAAGTTTCAGACCCATAGATAATTATTCACCTACTCAAAATGAGTAGATGTGAATTATCTCTTAATAGTATTGCAGATAGCCAATTTTTCTCAAATAACTCATTCACCTACTTTTGGAAGACCTTTCACACACGAAAATGAAAAATTGTGAATATCTCGGAAAAGCTATTTCTTCTGCTTTAATGCTCAGCGGGAGATACACACCGCGGCAGTGGTCTTGACAAAAATTTTTGTCTCCCCAAAAATGGTGGCCATTTTGAATTTTCAAAGTTTTTGCAAAACACAAAAATGCTTATATCTCGAAAACCGTGCTATATGGAGTGAACTCAACAAAATTTTGGACCTGCTGGGTATCTCTGCAGAGTAGCCATGCCAATTTTCAAAATATTTTTGTCTCGCCAAATATAGCGGACATTTTTAATTTTTTATTTTTTGCAAAACACAAAAATGCTTATATCTTGAAAACCGTGCTAGATAGAGCAGACTGCGCTGACTTTGGTTGCCACAACAGTATAAGGCTAGAAACGAAGCATTTTCTTAATACTTTAGCACTCACCTTTATATCCTTTTCGGGACGCTTTGTTTTTGCTATGCAAAAACATTATCTTTTTTTTTTGCGAGCGATCCTCTAGTTATTTTTGCAATATTTTCAAAGAATGAGATCCTAGGAAACTGGACATATACATGCAAAATTGGTTTTTCCTGTAGGAGTTTTCTTTTTACTCTTCCAGGTCATTTTAAAAGTATGAGATGCTTGGAATGATTTCTGGTACAAACTAATCCCTGTTGCCAGGGAAACCAGGCATTTAAATGCGAGAATATTTTTTCCTGTATTTAGGTGAAGGACTACGAATCTACACCAGGTATTGCCACAGCTGCAGCCTATAGAATGAACATTCCCTTTCACGATGGAGGGGTACCAGTAGAGTCAGAATCCTTACCAACCACCAGCTAGCCTTAATTAGTGACCCTGCCCTAATTTTGCACATGCCCTATATTGGCACAAAATAGATTCGGAATCGAAAAAAACAACCACCAACCAGTAGTCTGAGTGGTTCACTTGTAATTCACAACACACCTTAGTGTGGCACAAAAGTAAGTGTCTGTATCCTGACTTAGTGACTGATTAGTCACTACAGTAACTGTTTGGGGAACAAATCTGCCTTTATTGAAATATAATCAATGAATTATTGATGAAAATTCTGTTCAGTTCCAATGCTTGCACCTCTGGTCTACAAGGATAGGGTTGCTACAGAGCAAAGCAGAGAAATATATAAATTATACAGTTTAGCCCTGTTAAGTTGAGGCAGGGTGTGATTTTTTACTAAAACATCTAAATCTGGGATACCAAAAATGTGTTGTTCCAGCATTCCCCAGCGGCCAACAGGAACTTATGTTTATCAAACAAAACATGGCAGTTCTGACAAAAATCACGTGAAAAACTACACAATACAAGATAAAATTTACATTTTCTTCAGACTTAGGACTTATTTCTGAAATATGTGCCATGTAAGTTGATAGACATATCTTTGCACATCAATATCGGCAACCATGTCTCAAAACAATAAATACCGGTATTGCAAGTATCGATAAACAGTGAACCCTCTAGCATTTAGATCAGCCCTGAAAATAATGTCATTTAACTGGATTCTACTGCATGTGGTAAATACAACTATAAAAGTATCTCTGTTGCAAAAAGATAAAGAAACGTTCTATAATCTGTAACTTTGTGCCAATGTTGGTCCCTATGTGCCAATTTAGGGCAGTCAAGTAATCTTAAGAAATAAAATAGTACTTCTGTTTAAAATGCCTCATAAAGTTTAAAAATATACAATTGATGTTGGGTGGGGGTGAGAGGGGGATTGTGCTTGTGTCAATAGATATTGATTCAATTAGTAACCCATGCTAATTTGCATAAAACAGGTGAAAGTAAAATATTTGTCAACTGGTTCTGAAATATCAAGTAAACAAACACACGATCGTTTCTTGTTATGTCACAGCTGTTTTGTGTTAAAGAAATGTGGTAAAGAGTCCATCAATGCGTTATCATTGCTAATTGGTGTTCTTGTTATTCTGGAAACAAGTCTGTATATTCCTGCACGTTTATTATCTCAGCTGACCAAAGTTTCGGACTTATTTTTATGGTCTTGTTGAAATTGAAATTTTGGTTCAGTACCAATATTAATTTGTGGAAAATCGGACAAGACAAGCATTCAAGTAGTAAGATCGTTTGAGGTTCTAATGCTGCTTTAAAAACATTTTTAGGTCACATTACAATGGTTTAAAGAGATGGAGGAAAGCAAGGCATACTAGTTGGTCAACATTCTGCAGCAAAAATCATCAACCTGCAGCATTATATAATCTAGATATTGCCATCAAATTTCAGACTTTACTTGTGACCCATAGATGAACTCGGTCTGTGGTGGTCTATATTAACATACTGTAATTACTATGTTAAACGCTCTGTAATGATGGCCCCATATACTTTTCATTATAACTCGAGACTTGCCCGTATAGACCAGCTTACCCAGCACCATAGTCATCCTTCCCTGGCCGGCACTTGCTGGGTTACAACTTCATTAGGTTTAGCATTAGAGGATTTTCATCATTTTTGTGCTATACAAATGTTTCTATTATTAGTATTATTACTATTTTGAGTGACCTTAGGGGAGAAATGAAAGCAGATAATACCGATGAAATGTCAATTTAGAGATTGGTAAATTTTAATTTGTCAGTGTATATGTGGCATGACATACAAATGCAGCAAAATCTTAATGAAACATGCATAAATAATTACCACTTGAGGCTTTTCTTTTCTTTGTAGTAGATGTACAGAATTAAGCTTATGCAACAAAATACTGTTCATTTATAAGTTTGTTGGTCATTTTAGTGACCTGTTAAACTTACAGGAAGTAATATATAAACCACATAGAAACAGTTGAAAGCAGTTGTTTAAATTTGGTGTATAAAAGGCCTGAAGTATTTCATTTTAGTTCTTGTTATAAACCTTCTTCATTTTAGAAAAATGTGTCCCCCATGGGTGATTATTACAGAATCTATTTTTTGTAAGAGATTAAAAAATTTATTGGTAGGAAAAATCCAAGGAGCGAAACCATTGCACAATAAGTTAACCATAATCATATTACCGGAAGCAAAGTAAGGTAAATCAAAGATAAGAAAGGACTTGTCATGTGACCTAAACAACTGGTGGGCAAAAACTAAGCGAAGGTTTCACCCAGTTGTTATTTTAGAAATATATGCTAGGTTATCAACAAATGAGTTAACTATAAAATCACAATGAAAATAACGTTTCTGAATAAATTATTGTGCTTGGTTTCATTATATTTAATGGGGTACCCATGCTGGTTATGTTTATACAGGAATTATACCTTATTCAGAGTGTAGCTACTGTTTAAGTGTATAGTATATTAAATCTATTTATCTTTTAGTAATGTAATGTGTTTTACTTGTTTTAAGAGAAGCAATAAATATTTGTTGCCAAGATATTGTTTGATTTTGGTTTAAACCTGTGTACACAGGTCTTGGAGTTTACCTGGTTCACAGTTATATATAATTGCAATTTATGAGAGTTTGCTTTTTATCCCCAGGCAGACGGGAGATTATAAAATACGATTTGCATGTGTATTTTTTTTTTATTTGACCAATTTCTCCAAAACTACATGGTGTATGTCATATATATGTGGGTGTCCTTAAGCCCCGGGAAGAGACCCATGTCACAATAACCTTAAGTCCCAAAGATAATTATATTCTACTGATATTAAGATTATTTCTCTAATAATTCCAAAACTACAAGATAAGTTTCATTTATAGATCACGAATTCAGACCATATGAGTACTTGGCATGAGATAACGACCTAGGTGACCTATTGAATAATCATGTACCTCTTCTCACTTTTACCTTCACCAAGGAGCTCGCAGGATGGCTGCTTGATTCTTATCGGAGAGCAAGTGCACTCAAGCATCAGTACAACCATATTTGGTGCTCAAAAAGACCACTCTGAATTTTGTAAAATTCCCTGTATGACCCAAAAATTGATCCGACTCGATTAATCATCTCTGGACTTTTCCAATTAATCAATTCTGGGTTTCAAGTCCGATTCCCACCACTACGTCACAGGATTTCAGAAAGAGTTCTTCTTTCTCATAAATCTGAGTTATCACTGGCTGATCATTTTGTGTCTTTCTCTGATAATATCTCCGAGATTCGTGAAAAATTCTCAACTGCTGATTCTTCTGAGACTCCTACTCCCCCTGAGGCTCCTTGTTATTCACATTTTAAGCATGTCTCTGAAGAAATACACAAAGATATCCCTAAATCTCCCACAAAATCTTGCATGTTGGATCCCCGGCCCACAGTTCTTGGCGACAGAATGTTTAGACATTCTTCTATCAGTAATAAAATTGGTAAATTGCTCCTTGTCTGAGGGCTTTGTTCTAGATAGTTCAAGAAGGCAGTTGTTCCCCCCCACAAATCAAAAAGACTTCTTTGCCATATGCTGAGATGAAGAATTACCGTCCTGTATCTTGTCTTGAACTTAAGACTGGTTTTAGCAAAAAATTTTGTCTAAAAATTAAGACCTTTTGTGAATCCCAGCCTAAAACAAGCAGATATTCACTTATTACTATTATAATATTTAAGAGTCTACACTGGCTGCCTGTTCAACATCAGCCAGTGTTCAAAACATCTAAAATAGTGGCTATCGTAAATATATTCAGAGCTTGTTTTTGAATGCCAGAATTTTTTTTATCTCCCGCCGGGCTTTAGCCCGGGAGGGAGATTATGAAATGATGTCTGTGTGTGCGTGCGTGCGTGTGTGCGTGCGTGTTAGTTAGTCACGCAGATTTCTCAAAAACTACTACAGCTACAGATTTTTTGTAAGTCAATTGTCCCAATGAATTTTCATGCCCTTGAAAATTTTTTTGGTTTTATTGACGTAGGCCTAAAGTGAGTAATGGCAATCTTAGCTACTTTGAGTAAAGGGCTCATAACTCAAAAACTATTGCAGTAGCAACTTTTTCTTCAAATATGTTGTTCAGCTACTTTGTCCTTAGCTATAAGATGGTACATAGTTTGGGGTCCCATTGCATGCCATAAGTGAGTAATAGCTATTTTCTCATTTGTAGCTAAATAACAGAAGAAGTAAATGTCAAATATCTTCAAAAGTATTGAAGTTAGGGAAATCTTTTCAAATATGTTGTCCATCTTCTTTTTGGTAAGCTATCACATACTAAAGTTTCAGACCTGTTACACCTTGGATAGCTGAGTAATTGCTACTTTGAAATTCTGACTGGTGAGTAAAGCGATTGTAACTCCAAAACTATTGCAGTTAGAGTATTTTCCTAAAATATGTTGTTCAGCTACTTTGTCCTTAGCTATAAGATGGTACATAGTTTGGGGTTCTATTGCATGCCAAGTGAGTAATAGCTATTTTCTCATTTGTAGCTAAATAACAGAAGAAGTAAATGTCAAATATCTTCAAAAGTATTAAAGTTGGGGAAATCTTTTCAAATATGTTGTCCATCTACTTTTTGGTAAGCTATGACATAGTAAAGTTTCAGACGTGTTGCACCTTGGATAGCTGAGTAATAGCTACTTTGAAATTCTGACTGTTGAGTAAAGCCATTGTAACTCCAAAACTATTGCAGTTGGAGTATTTTCCTAAAATATGTTGTTCAGCTACTTTGTCCTTAGCTATAAGATGGTACATAGTTTGGGGTTCTATTGCATGCCAAAATTGAGTAATAGCTATTTTCTCATTTGTAGCTAAATAACAGAAGAAGTAAATGTCAAATATCTTCAAAAGTATTAAAGTTGGGGAAATCTTTTCAAAAATGTTGTCCATCTACTTTTTGGTAAGCTATGACATAGTAAAGTTTCAGACGTGTTGCACCTTGGATAGCCGAGTAATAGCTACTTTGAAATTCTGACTGTTGAGTAAAGCCATTGTAACTCCAAAAGTATTGCAGTTAGAGTGTTTTCCTAAAATATGTTGTTGAGCTACTTTGTTCTTAGCTATAAGATGGTACATAGTTTGGGGTTTTGTTGCATGCCATAAGTGAGTAATAGCTATTTTCTCATTTTTAGCTAAATAACAGAAGAAGTAAATGTCAAATATCTTCAAAAGTATTAAAGTTGGGGAAATCTTTTCAAATATGTTGTCCATCTACTTTTTGGTAAGCTATGACATAGTAAAGTTTCAGACGTGTTGCACCTTGGATAGCTGAGTAATAGCTACTTTGAAATTCTGACTGTTGAGTAAAGCCATTGTAACTCCAAAGCTATTGCAGTTGGAGTATTTTCCTAAAATATGTTGTTCATCTACTTTGTCCTTAGCTAGAAGATGGTACATAGTTTGGGGTTCTATTGCATGCCAAAATTGAGTAATAGCTATTTTCTCATTTGTAGCTAAATAACAGAAGAAGTAAATGTCAAATATCTTCAAAAGTATTAAAGTTGGGGAAATCTTTTCAAAAATGTTGTCCATCTACTTTTTGGTAAGCTATGACATAGTAAAGTTTCAGACGTGTTGCACCTTGGATAGCTGAGTAATAGCTACTTTGAAATTCTGACTGTTGAGTAAAGCCATTGTAACTCCAAAAGTATTGCAGTTAGAGTGTTTTCCTAAAATATGTTGTTCAGCTACTTTGTTCTTAGCTATAAGATGGTACATAATTTGGGGTTCTGTTGCATGCCATAAGTGAGTAATAGCTATTTTCTCATTTGTAGCTAAATAACAGAAGAAGTAAATGTCAAATATCTTCAAAAGTATTAAAGTTAGGGAAATCTTTTCAAATATGTTGTCCATCTACTTTTTGGTAAGCTATGACATAGTAAAGTTTCAGACCTGTTGCACCTTGGATAGCTGAGTAACAGCTACTTTGAAATTCTGACTGCTGAGTAAAACCATTGTAACTCCAAAACTATTGCAGTTGGAGTATTTTCCTAAAATATGTTGTTCAGCTACTTTGTTCTTAGCTATAAGATGGTACATAGTTTGGGGTTCTATTGCTTGCCATAAGTGAGTAATAGCTATTTTGTTATTTGTAGCAAAATCATGACATAAGTAAATGTCAAATATCTTCAAAAGTATTAAAGTTAGGGAATTCTTTTCAAATATGTTATCCATCTACTTTTTCATAAGCTATCACATAGTAAAGTTTCAGATCTGTTGCACATTGGATAGCTGAGTAATAGCTACTTTGAAATTCTACAGTTGAGTAAATCCATTGTAACTGTCAAATATCTTCAAAAGTATTAAAATTAGGGAAATATTTTCAAATATGTTGTTCATCTAGTTTTTGATAACCTAAAGTTTCAGACCTGTTGCACATTGGTTAGCCGAGTAATACCTACTTTGAAATTGTGACTGTAGGGTAAATGCATATAGTTTGGGGTTCTATTGCATGCCATAAGTGAGTAATAGCTATTTTCTTATTTGTGGCAAAATAATGACATAATTTTTCTCAAATAACTGCTTCATCTACTTTTGGGAGAGCTTTCACATGGTGAAGTTTCAGACCCGTAGCTAATTATTCACCTACTCAAAATGAGTAAATGATAATTATCTCTAAAACTATTGCGGATATCCAATTTTTATCAAATAACTCATTCAAGTTTCAGATCTGTTGCACATTGGATAGCTGAGTAATAGCTACTTTGAAATTCTACAGTTGAGTAAATCCATTGTAACTGTCAAATATCTTCAAAAGTATTAAAATTAGGGAAATATTTTCAAATATGTTGTTCATCTAGTTTTTGATAACCTAAAGTTTCAGACCTGTTGCACATTGGTTAGCCGAGTAATACCTACTTTGAAATTGTGACTGTAGGGTAAATGCATATAGTTTGGGGTTCTATTGCATGCCATAAGTGAGTAATAGCTATTTTCTTATTTGTGGCAAAATAATGACATAATTTTTCTCAACTGCTTCATCTACTTTTGGGAGAGCTTTCACATGGTGAAGTTTCAGACCCGTAGCTAATTATTCACCTACTCAAAATGAGTAAATGATAATTATCTCTAAAACTATTGCGGATATCCAATTTTTATCAAATAACTCATTCATCTACTTTTGGGAGAGCTTTCACATGGTGAAGTTCCAGACCCGTAGCTAATTACTCACCTACTCAAAATGAGTAAATGTGAATTATCCCTAAAAGTATTGGGGATATCCAATTTTTCTTAACTAACTCATTCACCTACTTTTGGAAGAGCTTTCACTTGGTGAAGTTTCAGACCCGTAGCTAATTATTCACCTACTCAAAATGAGTAAATGCTAATTATCTCTAAAAGTATTGTGGATATCCAATTTTTATCAAATTACTCGTTCATCTACTTTTGGGAGAGCTTTCAAATGGTGAAGTTCCAGACCCGTAGCTAATTACTCACCTACTCAAAATGAGTAAATGTGAATTATCTGTAAAAGTATTGCAGATATCCAATTTTTTTCAAATAACTCATTCACCTACTTTTGGGAGAGCTTTTACTTGGTGAGGTTTCAGACCCGTAGCTAATTATTCACGTACCCAAAATGAGTAAATGTGAATTATCTCTAAAAGTATTGCAGATATCCAATTTTTATCAAATAACTCATTCACCTACTTTTGGGAGGGCTTTCACACGGTGAAGTTCCAGACCCGTAGCTAATTACTCACCTAATCAAAATGAGTAAATGTGAATTATCTCTAAAAGTATTGCAGATAGCCAATTTTTCTCAAATAACTCATTCACCTACTTTTGGGAGAGCTTTCACTTGGTGAATTTTCAGAGCCGTAGCTAATTATTCACCTACTCAAAATGAGTAAATGCTAATTATCTGTAAAAGTATTGCGGGTGTCCAATTTTTATCAAATTACTCGTTTATCTACTTTTGGGAGAGCTTTCACACGGTGAAGTTCCAGACCCGTAGCTAATTACTCACCTAATCAAAATGAGTAAATGTGAATTATCTGTAAAAGTATTGCAGATAGCCAATTTTTCTCAAATAACTCATTCACCTACTTTTGGGAGAGCTTTTACTTGGTGAGGTTTCAGACCCGTAGCTAATTATTCACCTACTGAAAATGAGTAAATGTGAATTATCTCTAAAAGTATTGCAGATAGCCAATTTTTATCAAATAACTCATTCACCTACTTTTGGGAGAGCTTTCACTTGGTGAATTTTCAGAGCCGTAGCTAATTATTCACCTCCTCAAAATGAGTAAATGCTAATTATCTCTAAAAGTATTGCAGATATCCAATTTTTATCAAATTACTCGTTCATATACTTTTGGGAGAGCTTTCACATGGTGAAGTTCCAGACCCGTAGCTAATTACTCACCTACTCAAAATGAGTAAATCTGAATTATCTGTAAAAGTATTGCAGATATCCAATTTTTCTCAAATAACTCATTCACCTACTTTTGGGAGAGCTTTTACTTGGTGAGGTTTCAGACCCGTAGCTAATTATTCACCTACTCAAAATGAGTAAATGATAATTATCTCAAAGTATTGCGGATATCCATTTTTTATCAAATAACTCATTCATCTACTTTTGGGAGAGCTTTCACTTGGTGAAGTTTCACACCCGTAGTTAATTATTCACCTACTCAAAATGAGTAAATGCGAACTATCTCTACAAGTATTGCAGATAGCCAGTATTTCTGAAATAACTCATTCACATACATTTTGGAGAGCTTTCAATTAGTGAATTTTCAGATCCGTAGCTAATTACTCACCTATTTAAAATGAGTAACTGCCTATTATCACTAAAAGTATTGCGGATAGCCAATATTTCTCAAATAACTCATTCACCTACATTATGGAGAGCTTTCACATGCTAAATTTTTTTCATGAATTTTTTATATAATTTTTAATGCATTAAAATTCATGAAATCATGCAATAAATCAATTATAACTTGAAAAGTATTACATTTAGAGCACCTTGTTAAAATATGTTATCTTTAGTACATCTAATTTATATGGCGGGAGATAAATGCATGCGTCAGAATGCTTGTTATAATACTGGGAGTAGCCAGATGGTGGGTGAAGTTCTTGAGGTGCCATCATTTATTATTATCCATTCATAAGTTAACAAAGCAATTTGGCTCTAGTTTTGCATATGAAGCTCCCAAGGTATGGAATGGGTTGCCAGATGACATCTGCTCTGCCACATCTCTTCTATCTTTTAGAAAGAAACTGAAAGCTGATCTCTTCACAAAAGCCTACCCATCCTAGGTTGATCATATTTTACCACTGCCTTTGTGGTGTGGATCCCCCCCCCCCCTCATGCCTGTGGACGATGAATTTGTTTGGACTTGTTTCTTGGTTGTTGCACTTAAAAGAGACTGTGTTGTGATGGAGATTAAGCGCCATATAAATTGTATTAGAAATAGAATAATAGTAATATTAACATGGCTTTTATAGTGCTTAATCTCCATCAAAAGACAGACTCTAAGGTGCAACAACCGAGTAACAAGACCAAAAAAATCATAGAATTAGAACTGCCATGGCAGTGGTCTTGGTTTTATTACGTTATGAATATTTAGGAAAACCGATAATAATTAACATTAAAGACAAGAACTGAGATTTTATTGATCTATGTATTTAAATAACAAGCTACAATAAAAGAAAATGATTTTATAGCATTTTATAGGAGCACATTTTTTAAATTACTTGTTTATGTGTAATATGTATAACATATCTATATGCAGTGGTCCATACATCGCTCTAAATGGCTCCCACACGAGGTGTGGTAGATACTTAATGTAGAAATATATGATTACAGCTGAAAGCCCACTGGTATGTATAAAAACAACGAACATAAAATGATACATCATCAAACAAGATTATCTTGGTCAGAACAACAATATCATTTATACACAACAACTGATTTGGTAACTAATACTTCTGTGATACAATCCCATATGTTCACAAGTGCTTATTTATTTGTTATATTAAGTTTAATGTACCCCGAGTACAAATGATAAACATATAACTACAGTTAAGTGACACAATACTGATGTAGATACAAATTTTTATAGATAAAATCAAACACATCTTCTATTTCATCCAATGAGAATACTGTTGTACCAGACTCAATAAGCCATTTTAAATCTCAAGTATTAGTCACAGTTCATAATAAATTATTTTTCAGCTTTATATGATGCTGGTATTTTTGTTTACTTTTCGGGGGTTCTGTAATAACTCTTTGCTATTAATATTACATTTATGTATTATGTAACCACTCTGGTCATTGTAGTGGAATTTAGTTAGGATGTCCCAAGTGCTTGCGTGACATAGTTGGCCACTGAGGTAATATATGGCCAGCAGTATGCACTGACGGTGACCCCTAGTGACACATAGAGAGGGTAAAGCACCTTGGACTGGGTGGAGTAGACAGACTGTGTCTGTGTGAGCTTCAAGATAGAGGAAGTCAGTGATCTGGTTTTGTCAGCATTGGGATCATCAGATGGTATTCTATTCTGAATCTGTAAATATAAAAGAAATTGATTAGGGGTGTGAACTGAGGTGAAAAAACTGGTTGGGTGTCCATTTTGTGAAAACAGATCCCAAATTGGGGTACTTGTGTTTTAGTGTAAACCAACTAGAAGTACCAGTGAGCAAATATGGTGGAAAAAGTAAACAAAGCTCTCTAAAAGTAAAAGTGAAACTAACCGTTATATTCAAAACAAATAGTATGTAGACATATTTTGCGGACTATTAGTTTTCAGCCATATTATCTGTGGAAATTTGAAAAAAAAAATTTTTTTGCTGAAAGAAGCACTATTTAGCATCTCAAAAGTGTAACTGGAATGTCACTGAAGAAGCAAAAAATGCAAAGGCGGAATTGCGTATACTTTACAGAGAAGAATTACCATCCAGTCTCTGGCTTGTGTTTTGTATCTAAACTAGTTGAATGAGTTTTTGCCTCTCAGTTGCTTGATCATATAAATTCGAATGAAGTGAACAATTAGATTTAATCTGCCAATAAGGTCACTTAACTGAAACAGTGCAGCTGCTATTAAAAAATGAGATTCCCCTCTCTCTATCAAAAGAGGAGGCTCCTGTAATGGCATTGGTTTATCAGTGAGCTGCATTTAACAACATTGTAACAGTCTAGTGTACACTTTTCAGTTGCTTACAGTCACGATTTGGCATTGTTGGTACCGTACTAAGATGGTTCAAGTCCTACCTCATTGACTATTTCCAATATGTTAAGATTGGTTCTCAACCCTTTCAGAACTCGGGGGACTTTTGTTCAGTGCCCCTCAAGGTTCATTCCTGGGTCCCATATTACTTTCATTGTAGACAACTCCTCTAAGCAAGATCATTGACAGACACCTTTTTATTACGCTACAATAGCTTACCATGTGGGACTTAATGCTGTTCTCGGGTTGCCACACCCGGGGCCAACGTCTTAGAAAAAAAGACAGTTCTTGTTAGCCACCGGATACACTGCTAGTTGTCGTCACGTGATAACCTCTCACCTCTCGCCCTACTTTCTCGTTGGCCACGCGAATTAGCAATGCTTTATTTTACAAGGAATATTATTTCATTTTTACAAGGATATTCTAGTCATTGGATATGGAAACTACACCAGTTTCTTTATTTTATTACATAGAATCATAATTTGATGTCTTTTCATAGTTCAGATCAGTATTTTTAGCATATTTTACAACTGAAGTCCACTTCCGGGTTCACGTTGTAAAGAACAGCGACTCGTTTATGTGGTTTTTAATACAGGATATATATGTATGCCTGTCAGTAAAATAAAATAAAATATTTAACCCCTATCTGCTTCATTATTTGACCATTTTTAGGGTTTAAAAGTGTATAAATGTAACACAAACGAATCCTTGTCGAGTGAAATAATCGAACCCACTTCCATTTTTTTATCGAGACAGCATTTCTTGCAATTTGCACGTCTCGTGTAGGTAGTTTATATACAGGAATATATGCCTGTTGAAATCAAATAAAATAAATTTTGCAAGGGTTTATCCCCGTTCTTCTACTCTATTGGTCCATTTTAAGGGTTAAAATATGATATAAAGCACGATTCTAACTGGGGGAATCCTCGGGGAAACCCCTGTGATGACGTCACGTCTAGACCGCATGTGCTGAGAGACGCGGGTTTTCTTACAGTACGTTTATAAATATAAATAAAATATAAAATTAAATAATATATTTTATCCCTTCTTTCCTGTATTATTGACCATTTATAAGGTTATTACTTAAATAAACAGGAATAGAATTCTTCATTAATCGTCTAGACATTACGTGTCTCTTTAGGCTATAAGGTAACCTTGGTTACCCATTATTTTAATTATATTTTAATTCATCCAGTTTTAAATTATAATTACTTGTTTTTTAGATTCTATGTTATTTAATCAAATTCTGTGTAATTTCTGCTTTCCTTATCTCACAACTAGCCCTACCTGCAGTGAGGCGGGTGGGGCAGGTGACCTTGTGTCACAGTTGATTTACTTACATAAATCTAGTTGTGTAGTTCCTTCAAAGAAGCAAAGGCAAAGCTTACATGGAAGCTTACCTTAAGGAAAGCTTACATAGAAATTATAATATCCAACTTCTTTCTCCAGGGTGGATCAGATCCCTGCTTAAATTCAGATAAGATCTTAGTTCATCCGAGATTTTTAATGCATCCGAGAATCGGATGCAGTATTCTCAACTTCTATTCAACCAAGTATGATTTGATACTCGGTTTTCATTGCATCTCTCGGATCATCTGAAATCTAGTGCTTGGTGGATTGTATGTAGATCTGATCCTCGGATGATCGGATCATCTACTCTGATGTTCGGATGTTGATTCCAGATCAGAACACTAACAATCCTCACACAAAAAAAAAAATAATAATAATAATAATAATAAATAAATAAATAAATAAAACTTGGACTAATAGTTCACCAGCCTGGCAGTAAATATCACCTATTGGAGGCTTGGGTCCAAGTTCAAGTCCAAGTCCTCAAGCCCAAGAGGCCTTCTAAACAAGGTCCTTCATTCAGTCCTGGCTCTGTATTTTAGGGAAGTAGGTTGCCTGACTTCACCCTAACCAATTTTTGAGGACATTGAAACTTGGGCAGTTTTTTGAACCTCCCTGCCCCCAGGGAATTTATGCCTAGATCCTCCACAGTCTGGACTCTGAATGATTTACTAGGCCAACAGGAACTTGGGCCGTTTAATTTCCCTTAAAATGGAACAAGTTTCAAATTTGTATCTCCTTAGGGGCCTCCTTGGATAAGCCCCTCCTCCCCTTCTGGTCATCAAGAGTTGAGCTTCAGGCTGCTCTTCACTAGGTTTTTTCTGAATACAACCTGGTTATATATATATGTTAAGACAGTAGCAAGGCTACTACCAGACAGGTCAAACTCAATTCCATGGTGCATATAAGTAGTCTGAAGGGGTATGGTGAATTCAGGTGAGATACTGGATCTTTAGATCTTAAAGTTCCCCATTCACAACTACTTTAGGAGGGACAGGAGTCCCTCATCAAGGCACCTGTAATAACACTTAGGGTTTAGGCCCTGTTAATCAACCCTTTCCAATTCCCCACATCTAGAGGCTCCTACAGGAACCACCCCAATGGGGGTCATTCCATCCCTAGCAGTATCCATCGTTTTCCCCAGGTAGGGGGAAATCGAGTAGTCGAGGCTCCAAGGTCTTTCGACCCACTCCAGGGGACGAGGGCATAAAAACCCTTCCCCCCCCAATGACTCCTCCAGCCTCACTCAGTCCACCAGTAGGAGTTCCCCTCCGTTCTTTGAGATAAGACTGGCAAACAAATCCTGTCATTCTTTTCAATCCAAGTCCAGTCAGACTCCTGACCCGGTCAGAATACAAGGCCCTTCAAAGACCAAGTCCCGGCCTCTGTATCCAGTCTCTTCTGTCAAAGAACGCAATAGAAAGGGTGGAAAATGGAAAATCTCTTGGGTTTTACAGTCGCCTGTTCCTAGTACCAAGCCTCACCTAAGGTGGAGGCCAGTGATAGACCTAAACAGGCTCAACACTTTTCTACACGTAGAAAAGTTCAAAATGGAAACTCCAGAGTCCATCAGGACCTCCCTGATTCCAGGGGAGTGGGTATCGTCGATAGATCTGTCGGACACTTACCTACACATCCCCATCCATCCAAACTCAAGGAAATACCTAAGGTTTTGCTACAAGTCACAGGTGTTCCAATTCACCTCCCTCCCATTTGGACTGGCCACAGCCCCCCAGGTCGTTACAATGATCGTAAAGGAAGTGAAACTAATGGCCCTCTCAAGAGGACTCAGAATTCACCAATACCTGGACGACTGGCTGATCAGGTCCCAGTCTCAGGAGGAAGCCCAAGTGAACACACAGGCAGTGGTAGACCTAACTCAGTCCTTGGGGTGGATAATAAATCAGGAAAAATCAGAACTGAAACCTACTCAGGTGTTTTTTCGTTCATGGGCTACGAATTCCACCTAGATTCAGCCCTTGTAAAACCCACTCAAGAGAGATGGCTCAAACTTCAGGATTTGATCCTACTACTCAAGTCAAAACGTGTTTTGACTGCAAGATGTTTGATGTCTCTAATTGGGTTGCTAGCCTCAACGGAGAAAATGGTCCCGGAGGGACGCCTTCACATGAGGCCCTTTCAGTTTCATCTCAAGGAGCACTGGAGATATCCTCAGTCGCTGGACAACCTCCTTCCTTGGACAGAAGCCATTGCAGCCCACCTAGATTGGTGGCAAAATCCCTCAAACGTGATGAAAGGTGCAGACCTTCATCCCAAAGACCACAGTATCCAACTCTTTACTGACGCCTCAAACGAAGGTTGGGGCGCTCACTTAGACCAAAATTCCACAAAGGGTCTGTGGTCAGATCGGGAAAAAAGGCTACACATATATGTCCTAGAATTGAAGGCAGTCTCCCTGGCCTTTCGAGACTTCAAGGACCAGTGCCAGAATCAAACAACAAGGAGGAACACACTCAGCAGAGATGTGCGCTCTCCTGTGGAAGATCACGACCTGGGGCCATCACTACCTCATAACATTGAAAGCCAGGCACGTTCTAGGGTGCCTGAATGTGATGGCCGACCTACTGTCCAGGCCCAACCAAGTGCAGTCAACAGAATGGTCTCTGCACCCACAGGTGTTCAAACAGATCTGCCAGAAGTGGTTCACACCTCATGTAGACTTATTTGCCACTCACCTGAACCACAAGCTCCCACTGTACGTGTCTCCTATCCCAGACCCAAGGGCCTGGGACATAGATGCTCTAAACATAAACTGGACCAACCTCACGGCCTATGCGTACCCTCCTACGGCTCCTTCACAAGGTGATCCAAAAGATCAGGCAATGTTATTGCCTGATCATCGTAATAGCCCCAGGCTGGCCAGGGATGCCCTGGTTTTGGGACCTAGTGCAGCTCTCAACAGAGATCCCACTACAACTCCCAGTGTCAACGACCCTACTCAAACAGTCCCACAGGTATGTGTTCCACAACAACCCCCAGCACCTGAACCTCCATGCCTGGTGTCTAGGAGCGGACAACGCCAAGAACAAGGCTTCTCTGTGGAGGTGGCAGAGAGAATTGCTGCCCCTCAGCGGTCTTCAACAAGGACCATCTACTAGTCAAGTGGGCCCTATTTGAAAAATGGTGCAGAGAAAATTCGGTGGATTTCTCCACTCCATCTGTGAAACAAATCTCAGATTTTTTCATGTGCCTGTACCAAGACCTAAACAGGCGCCCCTCGACCATTGATGGTTACAGGACTGCAATCGTTGACACTTTGGGCCCAACGGCCCACCATATTGCACACAATGCAGACCTTCATAGGTTACTCTCCAGTTTTCACAGGGATCGTCCCAAAAGTTCCAGAAATTTACCCAAGTGGAACCTTTCTGTTGTCCTCAACGAGCTCACAAGAGCACCATTTGAGCCCATGAAAGACACAGACCTCAAACATCTTACTCTAAAACTGCTTTCTTGCTAGCTTTGGCCTCCGGCAAGCGCCGCAGCGAAATCCATGCCTGGGTCGCAAACAAGTATCTAATCTAGGCCAATGGGAAAAGGTTGCCTTGTTCCCTTCTTCTGATTTCATAGCCAAAAACCAACTAGCAAGAGAAGGTTCTCAAAGTGTATCTCCGGTGACTATTCCTGCTTTGACTACCATTGTAGATAGACAATTTAAACAAGACAGGACCCTGTGTCCCGTGCGGGCCCTGAGGTTTTATTTGGACCGAACAAAAGACCTGAGGTCTCATTCTCTCCTTTTCATCTCCTTTATGAAAGGACATACCTCAGACATCAGACCCGCTACTCTCTCTTCATGGTTGAAACAAACCATCCTACTTTGTTACAAACAAGCAGATCAACAAGCCTTGGACTTGGTCCAAGTCAAAGCGCATGACATCCGGGCCTTCACGGCCTCTAAGGCCTTTTACGGTGGGGTATCGGTGGACCAAATCATGCAAGCCTGTCACTGGAAAGCTCACAACACATTTACAAATTTTTACCTAAAAGACCTTACTTGGTCGGACACCGACAACAATATGTATCTGGGACCCGTAGTGGCGGCACAAGTCCTAGATCCTTCCCCTCAGACCAGTTGTCCTCGGAAAGAAAAAAAGGGGGGGGGGGCACATCCGCTACAACCAAGTCTTCAGGAGTCTCTCCCAGGATCTAGGTATTCCTTTACCTTCAAGATGTTACGGGTAAGGTCATTTTTGTTTTTTCAGTTATCAAGTAACTTCTATTAAGGACTTATTTAGTTGTCATTAATCTCATATTCAGGTTGTAAAAATTTATGAGATGTCCAACCATGGGTTGGTCAGTCACTAGTGAAGGGCCCTCAGGGACCCTTAGACCTCGAAGTGAGCACTGCTGCACTTCCGTCCTACAATCAAACATCTAGACAGTTTCAGCACTGTCTCTCATTTTATTTAGGTTTTTGGCTCGTTACAGGCCCGGTCTTCGGGATCGGGGCACTGTAAATGGGACTCAGACTGGTATTAACTTAGACAACCCGTACCAGTCGGCATATAAGGCGGGCCATTCAACTGAGACTGCTCTTCTCTACATAAAAAATGAGGTTCACTTATCATTGTCAAGAGGTGAATCCACTGCCTTGGTATTGCTTGACTTGTCTGCTGCCTTCGACACCATTGATCACTCTACTCTTCTGGGTTGCCTCCAAAACTGGTTTGGGGTCAGTGGCTCCGTTCTGAAATGGTTCACATCCTACCTAATGGACCGTTACCAATCAGTAAAAATTGGTTCTACTTTGTCAGATGTTTGTAAACTCCTATTTGGTGTTCCCCAAGGTTCTGTCCTGGGTCCTTTGTTGTTCTCATTGTACACTACCCCCCTCAGTTCCATTATCAGTAAACATAATGGAATAAAGTTTCATTTCTATGCAGATGATAGCCAACTTTATATACATTTATCCCAGAAGAATGCATCTGCTGCCTTTGAAAAGCTAAATAAGTGCCTAAATGATGTTAAAGAGTGGATGACAACTAGTAAGCTCAAACTGAATCCTGATAAGACTGAGTTTATCATCTTTGGTTCGAAGAGACAAAGGGATAAGTTGAAAGCATGTTTTCCAATTGACATCCTGGGCAACTCACTCTGCCCTGCAGATTCAGTAAAAAATCTGGGTGTGTGGCTTGATTCAGATTTCTCTTTGTCCAAGCATGTTCAGAATGTCTGCAAAAGTTGTTTTGTTAAACTCCGTGACTTCAGACATGTCAGGCGGTTTCTTACTCATGATGTTTCTGTGCTTGTAGCCAACGCTCTTGTTAGTAGTCGGTTGGATTACTGCAACTCACTTTTCAGGAGCCTGTCCAAGTTCAATCTACGCAAATTACAGTGCATCCAAAATAGTGCAGCTAGAATTGTATCAAACACCAGTCGATACACCAGCATAACTCCTGTGCTAAAGAAACTGCATTGGCTTCCTGTTGAACAGCGCATTGTGTTCAAGACAGTCACACTTGTTTATAAGTATCTTCACACAGGTTTTCCCAGGTATTTTTCACCACATCTTTCTTCCTACAGCAGTTCTTATAGTACCAGGCGCAGTCAAAGTGGTGGTAATTTCCTAGTTATTCCAAAGTTCTGCCCCTCTGTTCATAAATCTGTCAAACAGTTTGGTAATAGTCTTGCGTTTGATGCTCCTACTGTGTGGAATACTCTCCCTGATGTGATTCGTGCCTCTCCATCCCTGGCCTCCTTCAGAAAACAGCTTAAAACCTACCTGTACACCAAAGCATATCCACCCTAGCCTGAATCATCCTCCTGGCGTTCTCCGTGGTGTTCGACCCCTGTTATGTCCCTGGACACAGAATTTTGTTGACTGCTTTTTGTTTTGTTGCGCCTTAGAGTCCTCTTGTTTGGGGAGATTAAGCGCTATAAAAGTCCAATTAGAATTAGAATTATTTCTGGCACTATTCTATACATATTAATTCAAAATCTTAGAAAAAATGACATATCTTCCAGTCTCAGCTGTAATCCCGCCACCGAGCGGTTGAATTCAGCATTAAGTCCCACATGGTAAGCTATTGTAGTGTAATAAAATTGTAAATTTTAATTACTTAAATGTAGCTTTTATAAGCTACAAGCTTACCATGTGGGACTTAGAAGAGTCCCACCCTGCCTCCCCGCTGTTTACAGCTGAGGGGTAGGTTTTAGAAAAATTTCAACGAGAAAGTAGGGCGAGAGGTCAGAGGTTATCACGTGACGACAACTAGCAGTGTATCCGGTGGCTAACAAGAACTGTCTTTTTTTCTAAGACGTTGGCCCCGGGTGTGGCAACCCGAGAACAGCATTAACTCCCACATGGTAAGCTTGTAGCTTATAAAAGCTACATTTAAGTAATTAAAATTTACAAGTTTATAAAGCTTCACTTTTACATTCAATTTGATGATACTTGGTTCTTTATACACCTTACTCATAAAACTACAACCCAGTCATTTGAAAGACTAAGCAGGTGCTTAGATGATGTATAAAATGGCTATTCCACTTTGAATATACATATCCTGAAAACTTGGTAGAAATCTGTTCAGGGGTTTGGACTCTACATCACCCACACAATTACAGGTCCCCCCCCCCCCCCCCCCAAAAAAAAAAACAAAAAAAAAAACAGAAAAAGTGTAGCAACAGGAAAAGTTGTCAGATGGTGCCCAAAACCTAAGCGCAGCTCCAGTTTCACTAGGGATAAACATATTCCGAAAATTTGGTAAAAATCTATGCAGGGATTTGGACAGTACAGCACCCTCAACCTCTGTGCCTGTCACTGCCCAAATTATGCAGAGGTCAAATATAACTCGGGCCTTTAAGAGTTCAGGTTTTGAAATTGACAAAATGGTGCCAAAATCAAGGTAGTAAAAAATATCTCACAAATATCCCTTCCACAAGCGTATTTTGACAAAATTATTACACTGAACAGCATAATTATGGACATATATTTTTTATTATATGTAGTTTATGTCATGCCATTCATTCTGTATATATACCATTACATATTTTCAAGGTTCTTGAGTACAAATAAATTCACTATTATCAGTGCAAAAAAGGCTGTGAGAGCAACGGAAACCTAGTCTAAGAAAACACCAACTCAGATGAAGTCATACAAAACTCTCTGATCATGATTTCTTGACCTGAACTACTGACTGAGCTCTAATTGAACTCATTAACATAATACATCTATAGTAAGCATATATACCTCTTTAACATAGTATGTGAATATGGCCTTGACTTTCTCTATTTCAGTGGCTTCCATCATCAGCTTCACGGCTTCACCTTTACGGATCTTAACCACACCTTTGAACACTGCTGGGTTGTTATAGCAACGCTCCAACGTGGCGATAGCCATTACCTGCAATTATTGTACAATTAAAGCCCTTAGTCTAACACTGAAAAGGATAAATCACTTTTAATGTTATAATAAAGTACTACGATTAAATTGATAAAAAAACTCCAAGCAGAAGTATTTTATTTTTATTTTAATGTCTTTCAATGTTTTGTCCAATACTGTCAATCCATGGTTTGTCTTAAAATTTGTTTTTGAGATTGTACCAAAAAATCACATTCGGAGAATGAAACAAAAATGTTTCTCTGGAAAGTACTCTCACAATATGCACACAGACACACAGAGCTCGTCATGTTATAATTAGAGGTAAACTATGGACTTTCAGTGACTTGTGCCATAATTTTAGAAAAAGATGTCTAATTCTTCATGCACACAATTATTAATCTTGTGCTCATAACTGTTTTTGTGAAAAAGATATTTTCTAAAAGCAACAATTTCCACATTTTTCTGTAATTCACAAAAAAAAAAAAAAAAAAAAAAAACTAGAGGATCGCTCGCAAAAAAAAAAGATAATGTTTTTGCATAGCAAAAACAAAGCGTCCCGAAAAGGATATAAAGGTGAGTGCTAAAGTATTAAGAAAATGCTTCGTTTCTAGCCTTATACTGTTGTGGCAACCAAAGTCAGCGCAGTCTGCTCTATCTAGCACGGTTTTCAAGATATAAGCATTTTTGTGTTTTGCAAAAAATAAAAAAATTAAAAATGTCCGCTATATTTGGCGAGACAAAAATATTTTGAAAATTGGCATGGCTACTCTGCAGAGATACCCAGCAGGTCCAAAATTTTGTTGAGTTCGCTCCATATAGCACGGTTTTCGAGATATAAGCATTTTTGTGTTTTGCAAAAACTTTGAAAATTCAAAATGGCCACCATTTTTGGGGAGACAAAAATTTTTCTCCCGCTGAGCATTAAAGCAGAAGAAATAGCTTTTCCGAGATATTCACAATTTTTCATTTTCGTGTGTGAAAGCTCTTCCAAAAGTAGGTGAATGAGTTATTTGAGAAAAATTGGCTATCTGCAATACTATTAAGAGATAATTCACATTTACTCATTTTGAGTAGGTGAATAATTATCTATGGGTCTGAAACTTCACCAAGTGAAAGCTCTCCCAAAAGTAGGTGAATGAGTTATTTGAGAAAAATTGGCTATCTGCAATACTTTTAGAGATAATTCGCATTTACTCATTTTGAGTAGGTGAGTAATTAGCTATGGGTCTGAAACTTCACCATGTGAAAGCTCTCCCACAAGTAGATGAATGAGTATTTGATAAAAATTGGGTATCCGCAATACTTTTACAGATAATTAGCATTTAGTCATTTTGAGTAGGTGAATAAATAGCTATGGGTCTGAAACTTCACAGAGTGAAAGCTCTCCCAAAAGTACGTGAATGAGTTATTTGAGAAAAATTGGCTATCTGCAATACTTTTAGAGATAATTCACATTTACTCATTTTGAGTAGGTGAATAATTAGCTATGGGTCTGAAACTTCACCAAGTGAAAGCTCTGCCAAAAGTAGGTGAATGAGTTATTTGAGAAAAATTGGCTATCTGCAATACTTTTAGAGATAATTCGCATTTACTCATTTTGAGTAGGTGAGTAATTAGCTATGGGTCTGAAACTTCACCAAGTGAAAGCTCTCCCAAAAGTACATGAATGAGTTATTTGAGAAAAATTGGCTATCTGCAATACTTTTAGAGATAATTCGCATTTACTCATTTTCAGTAGGTGAGTAATTAGCTATGGGTCTGAAACTTCACCAAGTGAAAGCTGTGCCAAAAGTAGGTGAATGAGTTATTTGAGAAAAATTGGCTATCTGCAATACTTTTAGAGATAATTCGCATTTACTCATTTTGAGTAGGTGAGTAATTAGCTATGGGTCTGAAACTTCACCAAGTGAAAGCTCTCCCAAAAGTAGGTGAATGAGTTATTTGAGAAAAATTGGCTATCTGCAATACTTTTAGAGATAATTCGCATTTACTCATTTTGAGTAGGTGAGTAATTAGCTATGGGTCTCAAACTTCACCAAGTGAAAGCTCTCCCAAAAGTAGGTGAATGATTAATTTGAGAAAAATTGGCTATCTGCAATACTTTTAGAGATAATTCGCATTTACTCATTTTGAGTAGGTGAGTAATTAGCTATGGGTCTGAAACTTCACAGAGTGAAAGCTCTCCCAAAAGTAGGTGAATGAGTTATTTGAGAAAAATTGGCTATCTGCAATACTTTTAGAGATAATTCGCATTTACTCATTTTGAGTAGGTGAGTAATTAGCTATGGGTCTGAAACTTCACCAAGTGAAAGCTCTCCCAAAAGTAGGTGAATGAGTTATTTGAGAGAAATTGGCTATCTGCAATACTTTTACAGATAATTCGCATTTACTCATTTTGAGTGGGTGAGTAATCAGCTATGGGTCTGAAACTTCACCAAGTGAAAGCTCTCCCAAAAGTAGGTGAATGAGTTATTTGAGAAAAATTGGCTATCTGCAATACTTTTAGAGATAATTCACATTTACTCATTTTGAGTAGGTGAGTAATTAGCTATGGGTCTGAAACTTCACCAAGTGAAAGCTCTCCCAAAAGTAGGTGAATGATTAATTTGAGAAAAATTGGCTATCTGCAATACTTTTAGAGATAATTCGCATTTACTCATTTTGAGTAGGTGAGTAATTAGCTATGGGTCTGAAACTTCACAGAGTGAAAGCTCTCCCAAAAGTAGGTGAATGAGTTATTTGAGAAAAATTGGCTATCTGCAATACTTTTAGAGATAATTCGCATTTACTCATTTTGAGTAGGTGAGTAATTAGCTATGGGTCTGAAACTTCACCAAGTGAAAGCTCTCCCAAAAGTAGGTGAATGAGTTATTTGAGAGAAATTGGCTATCTGCAATACTTTTACAGATAATTCGCATTTACTCATTTTGAGTGGGTGAGTAATCAGCTATGGGTCTGAAACTTCACCAAGTGAAAGCTCTCCCAAAAGTAGGTGAATGAGTTATTTGAGAAAAATTGGCTATCTGCAATACTTTTAGAGATAATTCACATTTACTCATTTTCAGTAGGTGAGTAATTAGCTATGGGTCTGAAACTTCACCAAGTGAAAGCTCTGCCAAAAGTAGGTGAATGAGTTATTTGAGAAAAATTGGCTATCTGCAATACCTTTAGAGATAATTCGCATTTACTCATTTTGAGTAGGTGAGTAATTAGCTATGGGTCTGAAACTTCACAGAGTGAAAGCTCTCCCAAAAGTAGGTGAATGAGTTATTTGAGAAAAATTGGCTATCTGCAATACTTTTAGAGATAATTCGCATTTACTCATTTTGAGTAGGTGAGTAATTAGCTATGGGTCTGAAACTTCACCGAGTGAAAGCTCTCCCAAAAGTAGGTGAATGATTAATTTGAGAAAAATTGGCTATCTGCAATACTTTTAGAGATAGTTCGCATTTACTCATTTTGAGTAGGTGAGTAATTAGCTATGGGTCTGAAACTTCACCAAGTGAAAGCTCTCCCAAAAGTAGGTGAATGATTTATTTGAGAAAAATTGGCTATCTGCAATACTTTTAGAGATAATTCGCATTTACTCATTTTGAGTAGGTGAGTAATTAGCTATGGGTCTGAAACTTCACCATGTGAAAGCTCTCCCACAAGTAGATGAATGAGTTATTTGATAAAAATTGGGTATCCGCAATACTTTTACAGATAATTAGCATTTACTCATTTTGAGTAGGTAAATAATTAGCTATGGGTCTGAAACTTCACCATGTGAAAGCTCTCCCAAAAGTAGGTGAATGAGTTATTTGAGAAAAATTGGCTATCTGCAATACTTTTAGAGATAATTTGCATTTACTCATTTTGAGTAGGTGAGTAATTAGCTATGGGTCTGAAACTTCACCATGTGAAAGCTCTCCCAAAAGTACATGAATGAGTTATTTGATAAAAATTGAGTATCCGCAATAGTTTTTGAGATAATTAGCATTTACTCATTTTGAGTAGGTGAGTAATCATCTACGGGTCTGAAACTTCACCATGTGAAAGCTCTCCCAAAAGTACATGAATGAGTTATTTGATAAAAATTGAGTATCCGCAATAGTTTTTGAGATAATTAGCATTTACTCATTTTGAGTAGGTGAGTAATTAGCTACGGGTCTGAAACTTCACCAAGTGAAAGTTCTTCCAAAAGTAGGTGAATGAGTTATTTGATAAAAATTGGCCATCTGCAATACTTTTAGAGGTAATTCGCATTTACGCTTTTTGAGTAGGTGAGCAATTAGCTGTGGGTCTGAAACTTCACCAAGTGAAAGCTCTTTGGGATAGCTGCTCTGCAGAGATACCCTGAAGATAAAAAATTTCGTCGAAATCGCTCTGTGTAGCACGGTTTTCGAAATATTAGCATTTTTGTGTTTTGCAATTTTTGCGCAAAAATTCAAAAATTCAAAATGGCCGCCATTTTTGGCAAGACAAAGTTTTTTTGAAAATTGGCATGGCTACTCTGCAGAGATACCCTGCGGGTCAAAAATTTCGTCGAAATCGCTCTATCTAGCAGGGTTTTCGAGATATAAGCATTTTTATGTTTTGCAATTTTTTGCGAAAAATTCGAAAATTCAAAATGGCCGCCATTTTTGGCGAGACAAAATTTTTTTGAAAATTGGCATGGCTACTCTGCAGATATACCCTGTGGGTCAAAAATTTCGTCGAAATCGCTCTATCTATCACGGTTTTCGAGATATAAGCATTTTTGTGTTTTGCAATTTTTGCGAAAAATTCAAAATGGCCGCCATTTTTGGCGAGACAAAAATTTTTTGAAAATTGGGAAAAGTACTCCATAGAGATATCCTGCGGGTCAAAAATTTTGTCGAAATTGCTCTATCTAGCACGGTTTTTGAGATATAAGCATTTTTGTGTTTTGCAATTTTTGCGAAAATTTCGAAAATTCAAAATGGCCGCCATTTTGGGCGAGACAAAAATTTTTTGAAAATTGGGAAAACTACTCCACAGAGATACCCTGTGGGTCAAAAATTTCGTCGAAATCACTCTATCTAGCACGGTTTTCGAGATATAAGCATTTTTGTGTTTTCCTTATTTGGAAAATTCGTAATGATTAATTAATCATTACTTACTCGGCCATTTCTTGACCACTCAATGCCAAAATCTAATGATTTCCAGATTTTAATAGAATGAATGTATTTGCCAAGTTTCAGGTGAATTGATAAAATTCCTTTCAAGTTATCATCCGGACAAGCTTCCCCATCGAAAAAAGACATTTTTGGTCATGTGACCTCTCTGATTGGTCGAAATGTCACTGCAGCATATTCAAAAAAATTCCCCAAGGCTACTGCCTAAACCTGCCAAATTTGAAAATAATCCGCCTAACGGTTACAGAGTTATAAGGAAAACAAAATGCTCGCTGTAAGCTCTCCCATACACAAACAAGCATCCCTTGCGGGACGCTTAATTCCGACAGAATCATATTGGGACGAACCATCACTTAATGATAATGAGTGTTACTATTTGCAGCGGAATTGGTACACACAAGTACCAACTCAAGTAACCTTGTTCATGGTTGGAACCTGAACTTTGTAAAAGTACAAACATTAGCAGAAAATAGAAAATAGAAATATCTGCTTGAGGCCTGCTTTATACTGGACATAGCAAGGTTCACCTGAACAATTAACCTGATGTAACTTACCTGATACAACAATGTTCACCTGAACAATTACCTGATGTAACTTACCTGACATAACAAGGTTCACCTGAACAATTAACCTGATGTAACTTACCTAACATAGCAAGGTTCACCTGAACAAGTAACCTGATGTAACTTACCTGACATACCAAGGTTCACCTGAACAATTACCTGATGTAACTTACCTGACATAACAAGGTTCACCTGAACAATTAACCTGATGTAACTTACCAGATACAACAATGTTCACCTGAACAATTACCTGATGTAACTTACCTGACATAACAAGGTTCACCTGAACAATTACCCTGATGTAACTTACCTGACATAGCAAGGTTCACCTGAACAAGTAACCTGATGTAACTTACCTGACATACCAAGGTTCACCTGAACAATTACCTGATGTAACTTACCTGACATAACAAGGTTCACCTGAACAATTAACCTGATGTAACTTACCTGATACAACAATGTTCACCTGAACAATTACCTGATGTAACTTACCTGACATAACAAGGTTCACCTGAACAATTACCCTGATGTAACTTACCTGACATAGCAAGGTTCACCTGAACAAGTAACCTGATGTAACTTACCTGACAAAACAAGGTTCACCTGAACAATTAACCTGATGTAACTTACCTGACATTACAAGGTTCACCTGAACAATTAACCTAAGGTAACTTACCTGACATAGCAAGGTTCACCTGAACAAATAACCTGATGTAACTTACCTGACATAACAAGGTTCACCTGAACAATTAACCTGATGTAACTTACCTGACATTACAAGGTTCACCTGAACAATTAACCTGAGGTAACTTACCTGACATAGCAAGGTTCACCTGAACAAGTAACCTGATGTAACTTACCTCACATAACAAGGTATTACCTGAGGTATGGCACAGAAGCTGAAGACACTCTTGTTCTGTAGTCTTGACATGTACTGTACACATTGAGTCACATGACTCAGTGCGTTAGTGACCAGCTCATTTAGACAGAACACTGCTTGCGTGGAGTGGACGGGATTCTTAAATGTCTGCAGACAAGTGCAGTATTTACTCCACACCTAACAAAGGGAAAATTGTTGATTATGTAGAATGATTTGATATTGATTTGGGGTGGACAGTTGAAATGCAGTTGGTCAGAGTTGGACTTTAACATCTGCATGAACAACTACGGTCCTATGAACATCTGCATGAACAACTACGGACAGACTAGTGAGGTGCCACATGTGGCCTTGAGCTGAATTTGAAACCAATGCTGCATTCTTTTGATGTGCTAGTATTTACCACTCATGAGATCATGTCTACCAATGGGAAAAAACGTTCTTTGCTATTCACCACCTGTAAGTTTACAACTGTATGAAAACAAACAGAAAGGAAAAAAGACTAAAATAAAAGCAATCCTTCGCAAAAATTCACTATCCACCATGTAAAATATATATATTCAACTTACAACATGTTTTCTGAGGCTATTTACAAAATCCAAACACTATTTTTCACAATTCTCTTTACCAAAGCACGCATATTGTGCATGTTTGTTGTCATCATAGGTGAAAGTGACATATTGGAAAGCTTTGCTAGGTACTGTACTCAATTTGCAAGAAACACCACCCGTGACAATGTTCTTTCCATATTTACAGATTGTGAACTCATACATACTAGTCATGAATAGTTGAAAGAACACTGTACAAGAGTACAAGGTTTTAGTAATTATTGCATGTACCAATTTTTACTTTAAATGTCTAAAGAGGCCTTTATCCACTTTGTTAATAATATTTTGCATGTTACCTCTTGAGGCCAGAACTCCCTGTCCTCATTGATATCCTCCAGGTAGTCACGGATAATGTTTGTTTTCTGCAGGAACAGTCCCATGCTATTTGACAAGTCGGTCTCAAGGCCGACATCTGGGTCCTCTAATCTGGACACTGAGAAAAGTCTGGACAGACCAATACCCACCAGACCAGCAACGTAGTGACAATACTGGGGAAATAAATGTGGTAAAATAAGAGACTCAGTTTAACTACTTTTAAGCAGAAGTAAACAGAGGAACAAACATAAACATTTTAACAGTATTTGAAATTTGCCAGTGGTAAAATCTCATCATACTTCCTTAACTTTGTTTAAAAAATTCCAAACACAGTTTGTGATTTTTATGAGGCTGCTGATTTTGATTGCTTTGTCTCTACTTTTATCTTGTTTATTATGTTTTTCATATAATATTGCACATAATGTTTTTTTTCCTTTTATGGTCACCTTGGTAACTGCCTCCAAACACGTAAGTTACCTTTACTTACAATACACACCCTTGACACTGAAAAAAAGGTATACTGACTGAATGTTGACAAAACAAGACCATATGGATAGGTTACCAAATACACAAATACAGCGGAAAATCTAGAGTGCAAAAGAAATCTAATTTCATTAGATAAGACCAGAGTTGGGACAAATACAGAGAAGAGGTTGCAAATACAAATACATTTATTTTTACAACAGCAAATACAAATACAAATACAGCTGTGATTTCAAATTGCAAATACAAATACAAATACACACAGGTCAAATACAAATACAAATACACTTGTTGAAAAAGAAGTTTAATTGTCCTTGAGTCCTGGATCCCAGGATGATGTCTCTGCAATAAGAAAATGTATGATCAGAAAATGGCAAATAATGAAAAGTAACATTTAAAACAGGGTTGCTGTTGAAAGCCAGAGGATCCTAAAAATTCCCTCATAAAAGCACCACTATTTAAAACCCCACCATTTTTGGAAAAAAGGGGCCTAGGAAAAAAGGGACCTAGAAAAAAGGGGCCTAAGAAAAAAGGGGCCTAGGAAAAAAGGGGCCTACTGGTTTTTGCAAAATGGAAAAAAGGGGCCTAGTTTTTTTCAGTTGTTTAGTGAATAAGATATTAATTTTTTGACACTGAAAAAGATTTATGACACAAACCAAATATTTATTTCCTTTCATAAAACACAGATACAAGGCATTTACAAGAGTTATACAATGGCACATATGTGGTAAAAACAAAGATACATAGTCTAATAGAACTTTAAGTGAATGTAAAACACCACGATAACAAACTTTTCCCCATTGGACCTTGACTCGTACAAGTACAGGAGTTTTTTCTGCAAATCTTTGGTGGTCTTCCTTGTTCGTTTCTGTGGTGGCTCCCCTCTGCTTTCTTTCTGTATTGCCGTGGAAGACATTGCCTCATCCTCTTTCAAGTGGGAAACGAGCCTCCAGATGGATGGATGACTATGCCCCACAAGTTTGCTGAAGGCATGGTTCCAGCCCTCACAGTGGTTATTGGTTCTGTCACCGCCTGTGAGGGTTGCATCATGGACATTCCATAATGAGGGAGGAAACAAAGGTGGAATTCTTCTGACTCTGACTGTGCACTGGCTGTTCTCCCCTGGTCTTCTGACTGACCTGTAACATCCGGAAACATACGTTGAATCGAAGTAATTCAGAAGAGGAATGACTTCTTCTGGTACATTTTCTTTCAAAAAGGCCATACCATCATCTACGTCACTGACAGGAAGGAAAGCTAGGGCATCTATCATGCCACAGAAGTGTTTCAATTCAGCATCTTCTTTGTAGGCAGCTGAGAGTCCCAATTCCTGGACTTTGCGCCACGTACTCTGTGTCAGATGGTAGAAGCAACCTTTGGTTAGCACATGTGGCCCAAATGTTGACCTCACTGCATTGATTGCTGCTGTCTCAAAGTCCAGGTGAACTATTTCTGGATCCAAGGAGAACCCTAAATCTTCTGCTTTTTGACTTACTGCGCCCAGGAATTCTTCATAGATGTCTTGGCTTTTTCCAGTCAGTAGGGCATACGCACAACTAACTGCAGACTGGCCAAGTTTTGCACGGATGATATACAACTGCTTGAAGAATTTAGGGGCAACATCAAAAGTACCATCCAAGTACCACTCCCTCTGCATAGCCAGGTGGCGGATGCCTTCATTGCTACCAAACACAATGACTCGTTGGCTGGACTGGCTTCCATTGTCATACACCAGGAATGGTTGTCCACCAGATGTTTGGGCCCATTCCTCTTGGATCTGAAGTTCTGACAATGTGGCTGGTTCTTTTGGACGAGTCCCTCTCTGTGTGTTTCTGATGTTCCTCTTGAGACTTTCTGGGTTCCCAAGCTCAGCACGAATGTTTTCTGGTAGATTGGTCAACTGAGTTGCAAGAATCTGGCCAGGTTTTTCCCTTGAAACCTTGGCTTTCTCTTTCATGGCTGCCTTGCCCTTTGCCACTTCAATGGCTTTGACATCAGGCTCATGGGAATGCTGTTTGGTCAAACAAGGGTCTTCTTTCTCCAAGGTGGTGAAAAAGCATGCATTACAGCCATAAGCCTTGGCCTGGGAACACTTCCACCTGATCTTTTTGCCCTGAGCACATTTCTTAGTGTACATAAATCCTTCATAGCAGAGCTTGATGCCTCCTTTATTATTAGTAATAAACTCCATGACTGCATTCAGTAAATACTGACAAATCTGTGTTTACTTCAGCTTTTATAGACACTGATTCTTGAAACATTAAAGAAACTGTACCTACTCAGGAACACAAAACAAAATGCAATTCTAAATACTACTCTGGATTGGATTACTCTGGATTATAATTAAAGGCCCATTGAAGGCCCTCTTCAAAGAGCCCCATTAAAACAATCTAATTACATCTACTCTGGATTGCATTTTGCAATTGAAAAGCCTTTTAAGTATCCCCCATCAAACAACCTTAGCAAATCATCTATATATCTACTAAAGCTCCATATCTTATATGGGTTGCATTTTTCAATTGAAAGCCCTTTTAAGAAGTACCCATCAAACACTCCTATGAGCCTTATATATGTACTGTCTATTGCAATTTAAACTGTTTAAAGTATGCATATTACAGTTTCAAAAATTCAATCTCCTAATACAATGACAAAAACTCTAACTTAAAAAAAACGGAGTGGCTGCTGATCCGTGTTTCGCGGTTCGATAGCTTAATGGTCTATCGGTCTGTGTAGTTTATAAACACAACCACTGTGATAAGTTTGACACACAAGAAGATTTGAAATATTACATGACTGTAAACTCACAACACTGTCACTTTCACTTCAGCTGATAATTGCAATTACCAGCCGGTTAAATCAATGGAAGGGATATTGCACTGAAGATGATGGCATGTCATTTTTAAAAGTGTTAATAATTCCACTCATCAGTCTAAGGAAAAACTTCAGTTGGAAATTTTAAGCCTATCTGAATGTATCTGACTGCCTGCTGTTAAAACCATAAATCTGACAGTCCTTGTGTGATATGTTTATTTTGGAAGTAGATTTATGTGTACTTTGTAGTGTCTGAATGCTAGCAGATAATATAAGTCCCAGTTTCACCTATGCATGTAATGTGAAGTTTATGTTACTTCTGTGTTCATCATCAGAAGGCTTTATAAGTAGCCTTGTCCCAGGTGTTAATATGTATAGTATAGACACAACTGTTTGATTGCATTATAATTATTTTTCATAATGTTCTCATATATTTATGTAGCTTAGCTAGCTATAAGTCTCCCAGACAGGAATGGCCTCTGATACAATTTGCATTATGGCAAAAATAATTCGTGTTTGCATTTTGGTTAAGACAGCCTGAAAGGCAAGGCTAGCCTACAAGTGTTTTTTAAGTAAATATTGTGGTCATATTCCCGGTTGTAAATAAAAGTCAGTTATACTGAGTGCTATTTTTCATAAGATATACAGTGAGTGCTTTTGTGTTTCAGTGTATATCATAAATAAAAAAGTAACAGTTATTGCTGTTTCTATCACTATTTACTTAAAATCACAGATATATTAGCACTATTGAACCGTGAAAACACCTCACGGATCGATAGACTGTTAAGCTGTTGACCCGTGAAACACGGATCCATAGCCACAGCGTAAAAAAAATATATATATATTGGGCCCCTTTTTTCCATTTTGTAAAAAACACTAGGCCCCTTTTTTCTAGGCTCCCATATTTTTAGGCCCCTTTTTTCTAGGCCCCTTTTTTCCCATTAAAAATGCCATCCTATATATAATCCCTTTTATATACTATATATAATGTTTTTAAGAACTCATTCAGTGTTACTTCATAACTGTCAATATTTCAAAATATATTGTGACATTATTTCCATTTTAAGTTTGGGCATTTAGAATTCAATATGACTTTAAGGGACAATTAGAAGCAATAGAGATGCCACTACAATCTTACTTAGAATAGAGTAAACAGAGATTGGATTAAGAATGTGTAGTGCCTTAAAGTTGAAAATTCTCTGGCATGACATGTTTTTGGAGTGGTGTCTTTTCCTTTAGAAAACATTAAACTGTATAATAATGAACCCCAACCCAAACTCAACACTATTGTGTAAATTAATCCCCTAATATGACACCAACAGACAGTGGGGGCAGGGCATGGTTTATTATTATTCTTGTACCCATTTTCTTGACTTGACTATTGATGTAAACAATCCCTCAACCAGCACTGTCATTGTCTTTAAATACAATAGGGCATGCCTTTACTAATTAGGCCCAATGGTTGTGTCACTCATTTATTCAAGTGTGTTTTTATCATAAATGTAAGTCTTTAAATAAAAGAAAATCAGGCTCTAGAATTATTAAAAATGTTCTAAAGTTACTACATTTTCAATATTACCACTATAGAAGTCCCCATTAAATCTGTCCTTATGTATGAAATATCAAATTGTCCCTTTACATGCAAAGAAAGTAAAATACCATCTATGATATAGTTTATTGAACTGATTAAATTCCCTTCAATTTTAATATATCAGATAAGTATAAATTTACCTTCATGTGCACCAAAAGGTTTGAAGTATGTGAAACATACAAGGGCTGACAGATTTTTAAAAATATAACCAGAATCACTAAATAAACCCTTTAGAGAAAAATTAATAGACAATTGTAAACCTGATTTCCTCCAAAAATTAGAAATTGTCCCTAAAGTGCAATAAAAACTCCCAAAATTTATTTATAAATAGAATCCTGTAGCTTCAATTCAGTTTTATTGGAATCCAATTCTATTTTATTGAGACAGAATAAGTACCAACTACCTTTGTCAAATTTAAGGTCTGAAAAAAAGAACATTTTTAGCACTGACCTGTATTTGATCAAATACAACCAAATACAGTGATCAAATACAAATACAAATATGTATATTTTTAAAACCTCAAATACAAATACAGGATTATTGGTGTATTTAAATACAAATACAAATACGTATTTGTTCCCAACCCTGGATAAGACACTGCTGGACTCCAGGACTTCAAATTTCAATGTACCAGTAGAATTCTTCCACTTAACACGGAATACTAATTTCAACAGGAAATTTTGTCTGTGAGCCTCTTATGAACTTATTTTTCACAGCAAAATCTAATGCCCGATCTCATTGCTTTTTTTCAAAAGGAATGTTTTAAGCAGTTTTCTACTTAATGGTGTTAAAGTGTCATTCTATTGTTGTTAATATTTAAAAGTCATACCACTTAACTGATTGCTACTTATTATATATGATTTTAATTAGTGTTACAACCAAAAGTAAATTTGGAAACTGGGTCCTGAAAACAAAAATTTCACAAAACCAGACTAGTTTGAATAAGAACGCCACCTGTGTTAAAATCTTCTATTGGTGTACATGAACCACAACCACATCCAAAATGCGGATCATTTATAATTCAAATTTAAAGTTTTGGATATTCTTTCACTGTATATTGACAAAAAAATTATGCAAGTACACATTATTAAGTAATATTTTATACTTTTGTTGTAAAATATCTGGTTTTAAGGGGACCCAGTTCTTGGCATTTGTAACAGAGTTTTGTTTACACTTATATGAATTAAATTGAAATCAATTATCCTGTTTGCCAACTTTAACACTAGTTTTAATTGTCTCCCAGTCTATTGCTCTTATTTAAAATGAGAGTTTATTCAATTGAGTTCCACTTAGAAGGAGTGGACTGACCCTCATTTCATTCCTGTTATTTACAAGGGAGGTGTAATTTAACAGAGCGTTACTTGTAAGGATCCTTTAGACTCTACCTCATCCCACTGGCGCAGAGATCCTGGGGCTCTGTCGAGATACACAGTCATCCCATCTCCCATCTTCTCACAGACATCGGCTATCACTTCCTGGTAGGCAGGCTGCAATCCCAGATACTCAGCCGATATCTGCAGGTAATCCACAAGTTACTGAATTCGTAACATGTAAACAATGGTCAACTGTATTGGAAATCAGCCAAAAATTCTGACTGGTGACAAACACGCCCTTTATTTTTATTGCGTTAATACATCCTATCCAATGGACAATAGCTTATCCGGTCGGCGCAGACCGGCCCGCCAAACGTCAGAAAAAGACGTCCTGTGTTTCCACTAGCAGGTCGGTCCGTAGCACTTGTGCACTCGCCAGATGGCGTGTCGTACTTCCTTCCTGTCTAGACAGCGTGACGTCATAGCATCTTTTTCGTTTGGCGCGCACTTGTGTGGACGGATTTTTATCTCAGCCAGAATTTTTGTGTTATATAGTGGATTTAAGCAACTTTCTTCATAATTTTGATATTATTTTGTGTAATAAAGTGTGTAGAACAGTATGTCATCCCCGGGTCAAAAGAGGGGCAGTTGTGGACACGCCATGGCCATTTTTGATGGTCACGCTTATTGTGCACGTTGCCGCGAAAAAGGCAAGGGAGAAGAACCATGTATTGCTAACAAGGAAACTTTGGATTGTACCATTTGCAACTCCCTAACCCCAGAACAACGTACTCAGCTTGCTACTCCATCTTACAAGATCAAAAAGGAAAAAAGGGAAGCAAAACGTTTAGACAGTAACCCTTCAGACGAAGTAGCGTTGGTGGATCCTGACACTGTGTCAGTTATTGGGGTTGTTGGAGAGTCTAGCAGTGCACAAACATCATCTGCCCCCCCGGAAAAGAAACCTAAGAAGGATAAAGCCCCTACCAAAGGCAAGAAATCTGTTGAAGTTTCTTCCACTGATTCTAAGATATCTCAGCTGGATGATAAGTGGTTGGAACGCTTTAATAGGCTCGAAGCCCTTCTGCTTTCCAAGTCCCTCCAGCCGGCTTTTTCTTCTGAGGTTCGTGTGACCCCTACACACTCTCCACCCGCAGACATTGCTAAAGATACAGAGCCCTTCTTTCAGCCTACTGCTCAGCTAGGAAATATTCCACATGTTAAGCGCACTGGTCCAGACAATGATGCTGCCTTGCAGCGGTCGACCGGTAAGCTTTCTGTTACCCAGGAGTCTCAGCAACAGGTGTCTTCAGAGCGCACTGGCCCAGACGTACATGCTTCACAGCATCAGTCGGCCGGTAAGCTGAAGCCGGATCTTCACCGGCCAAGGTCATCTTCTTCAAGGCGCACTGGTCCAGACGTTGGTGCTAAACCTCAGTCGACCGGCAAGCCTATATCAGACAGACAATCTTCAGACTCTGATCTTCCTGTCACCGGACAAGCTTCAACCAGCAAAACCCTCACCGACCGACCTCCAACTCTCCGACCTATCACCGACCGACCAGGCTCCTCTGCTATCACTGGTCCGGAATCACCTTTTCTACAAAGTGGTAGGCGCGATAGTTTCTCAAGTGTGGACTCTCAACCGGACACTGAAGGGTCGGATCAGCCTCCAATCACCTTGTTTGTAGACGAAGGGGACCTATCAGATGATCAGGATTTTGTTGAATCGGATCAACCGAATTCGGAAGAGCAAACGTATAGGGAGACCATGAGTGGCATACGCTCCTTCATGGGCTGGTCTCACGTGCCGGACATGGAAAGTTCTAATCCATCGGACGACAATCCATTCGCAGGACCCAAGGTTCCAGTTCCTAACAAGGTGTCTGTACACATGCCTACAGAAGAGTGGCTGTGTAAGAAACTGAATAGACTTAACGTGACATTAGTAGAAGGATACCCCTCCAGAACAGCTGAGGCCGGACATTTAACCATGGACAGTTTCATCAAACCGGCTAGGTCACAAAATAAGTGGTACGGGCTCTACCCCGGACAAGACAAGGATGCGTCTTCAGTGACTAGCTGGCACACGGGCTCAACTAAGCTGAACAGTAGTTTTGGCAGGATTTCAAGGAAGGCGGGTATGACCTCTACCCCTCCAGCATCACGTCGCATTTCACAGGACACGCTCCGGAAGTGGGAGAAGAGCTCCAGAGAAGCTTCTGTAATCTGCAACCAATCCGCGAGTTTCAACCGCTGCCTCTTTAAGGTTCAGCAGGAAATGCAGACACAGTTAAAGATCATCCGGAGTGAGTCCAAAGGAAAAACATCCAAGAAAGTGTCGGAGGCGTCTAATGAGTTACAATTTCTCATGAATTTTAACAACAGTATCACCCAAGCGGCTGCTAAAGCCATGGAACATTTGACAGACTTCGTGTTCGTGACTATGGGAAATGTTACTCTTGCCAGACGTGATTCCTACCTCAGCCATATCAAAAACGGGATAAAATCAGACACTCTTGCTGCTCTTAGGTCAGCTCCACTTCAGCTCGGAACATTGTTCCCGGATGCAGTTATTAAGAGAGCAGAGGAGGAAATCGCCCTTCATGATAGTAAGAACCAGTCTTCTACTGCCTTTGCTAGGGGCAAAAATCGTTTTCACCCCTATGAGCGGGTTGACAAGAAGTTTGAAGGCCGGGCGGAGGTTAAACAGGATAGACCGGCCTGGAAGAACATAGGCCGACGTCAGTTCAGGAGAGGCCGGGGAAAGAGTGTTGGTTTTTCATCCCGACCGGCCAAGGGTCAGCAGTCTTACAAATGACAGTTATTGTGTAGTTCATTTACAGGCGAGGCTGCTGACCCCGTACACCATTCCAGAACAGAACTCAGACTTTTTAAATGTAAACTTGCCTGTTGCCAGTCTTGTCACTTCTGCTCCCGGGCATTCCCAAAAGAAAGAAGTAAGTCCCGGGAGAGCAGATTGTCAATTCAAAAATCAAGAATTAAAATTTGTGAAAGGTGTTTCTTGTGTCACTCCATTGTGTTATGCCCAACCTGTAACATGTGTCCCAAATGTTGTTTCAGATCCTCCTGTAGGGGCAAGACTTCAAAGCTTTTGGAAAACTTGGATGACTCTAGGGGCCGGTCCAAAAATAATACAGATTTTGAAGGAGGGTTATACCCTCCCTTTCAGGACCCGGCCACATCTTACAAGATCCCCAACAGTCATAAGTTGTTATGTCAATCCTCTCAGGAACAGCTACCTGTTAGAGGCATTACATCAGCTTATAGACAAGAATGCGGTGGAATTAGTTCACAATCAAATTTCCCTAGGGTTTTTCAACCGACTTTTTCTGGTTCCCAAACCAAACAACAAATGGAGACCGATCTTAGATCTGAGCAAACTGAATCTTTTCCTAAAAACGGAGAAATTCAAGATGGAAACACCAGAGACCATCAGAACTTCCCTCCAACAAGGAGAGTGGGTAACCTCAGTAGACTTCAAGGATGCCTACTTCCATATTCCAATACAGGAACAGTCCAGGAAATATCTCAGATTTCATGTCCAGGGTCGGACATACCAGTTCAAAGCTCTGCCCTTTGGTCTATCCACAGCCCCTATGGAGTTCACTGTGATAGCAAAGGAGGTAAAACTGATGGCCATTCACAAAGGTATAAGAATCCACCAGTACCTAGACGACTGGTTGGTCAGAGCTACATCCCCTCAAACTTGTATAAAACACACCCAGACCCTGGTCAAAATGTGCCAGGATTTGGGTTGGTTGGTGAACTTGGAAAAGTCAGAACTGGAACCCAAACAAGTCTTCGACTTCGTAGGCTACCGGTTCGACCTCAGGTCCGGTCGGGTCAGACCTACACCGGACCGTTGGGAAAGTCTCCAAGGAAAGATACAAGAGTTGTTAGTACTTCCGACCTGTCCGGTCCGGCAGTTCATGTCCCTGATAGGACTATTGACAGCCACAGAGAAGCAAGTTCACCTCGGTCGGTTACACATGAGACCAATTCAGTGGCACCTCAAAAACAATTGGAGAGTACCGGAATCGTTAGAAAAGTCCATTCCGGTCCCAAGATCACTCCACCCACACTTAAAATGGTGGCTAGAAGAAAGCAATGTTCTACAAGGTCAACCATTACACCCTATAAAACATGCCCTGCAAATCTTTACAGACGCATCAAAAGAAGGGTGGGGCGCTCACTTAAACGAGCTCACTGCAAGAGGGTCTTGGTCGGTGCCCGAGAGCAAATTGCACATAAATTACCTGGAACTCAAAGCAGTTTTTCTAGCCTTAAAAGAGTTCCAAAGCTGCTGTACCGGTCAAATGGTTTTGGTAGCAACGGACAACACTACAGTAGTGGCTTACATAAACAAGGAAGGAGGCATGAGGTCGGGTCCCCTCTGTGCCCTACTCTGGAGAATATTGACTTGGTGCTCCCAAAGACAAGTAACACTGAGGGCCCGGCACATACCCGGCCACCTCAATGTGATAGCCGACAAACTATCCAGGCTAGGACAAACCATACAGACGGAATGGTCCCTCCTTCCCGAGATTTTTCACAAAGTATGCAAGAAGTGGCACCGTCCTCAGATAGACTTGTTTGCCACGAGGTTCAATCACAAACTGCCTCAGTTTGTGTCTCCAGTTCCGGACCCCTTGGCAGTAGCAGTGGATGCACTCACTCTGCCTTGGGAGGATCTGGATGCCTACGCCTTCCCACCGACCGCCATATTGGGCAAAGTGGTGGAGAAACTCTTGAATTCTCCCTGCAAAAGACTCATTCTCATTGCCCCGGGTTGGCCCAACATGCCTTGGTTTTGGGACTTGGTGACCATGTCCAGTCAAGTCCCTCTCAGCCTTCCAAATCAGCCCAACTTGCTGACTCAGCCCTTCAATCAGATCCCTCACAGAAATCTCACCAACCTAAATCTCCATGCATGGCTCCTAGAGCCACAAAGATTAAGGAACAGGGCTTCTCTGAGGCAGTGGCGGCAAGAATTGAGGCTCCTCAAAGGAGATCAACCAGATCAGTCTACGAAGCAAAGTGGACCATTTTTACAAAGTGGTGCAAGACTAATCAGGTGGACTTCAGATCACCACCTGTAAAGTCGATAGCAGACTTCCTCCTATACCTTTTTCAGGACAGGAAGCTACAACCCAGCACCATTGATGGGTACAGATCTGCCATTGCTGATAAACTTGGAAATGCAGTAGTTAATGTCAGCAAGGATGACAATCTCACTCGCCTCTTGGAAAGTTTCCACAGAGATAGACCCAAAGGAAGGAGGGGAATACCCTCATGGAACCTCTCTCTGGTATTGCACCAGCTGATAAAGGCCCCATTTGAGCCTCTTAAGGAAGCAACACTGAAGCATCTAACCTTCAAAACGGTCTTCCTTTTGGCTCTGGGTTCCGGTAAAAGAAGAAGTGAGATCCACGCATGGCAGCATAAGAACATCAGACACCAATCCGATTGGTCTAAGGTGTCTTTGTTTCCATCTCCCAGCTTTCTCTCCAAGAACCAGCTGGCCAAGGAGGGCCCAGGGAGTGTGGCCCCAGTAGTCATCCCAGCCCTGGCCCCTACTGTGGATAGGTCCCTCAAGTCTGATAGATCCCTTTGTCCAATCAGGGCCCTGCGCTACTACCTGGACAGGACTTCAGACCTGAGACAGCACAAAGAGTTAGTCTTTGTCTCTTTTAAGAAAGGTTTTGACAGAGACATCTCACCTGCCACCATCTCCTCATGGGTTAAGCAGACTGTGATCTTATGTTATGAGCTATCTGATCAGCAGTCTCACACCCTACATCAAGTCAAAGCTCATGATGTTAGGGCCTTCGCTGCTTCTAAGGCCTTCCAGTCGGGAGTTTCCCTAGAACAAATTTTGTCGGCATGCCACTGGAAATCACACAATACCTTCACTCAATTCTACTTGAAGGATGTGGCATGGGCTGATTCAGAGCTATATCATTTAGGTCCTGTGGTGGCTGCTCAACAGATCCACCAAGAATCCAGGACCTAGAGGGGATGGAGGAATATGTAAATAGTGTACATACAGTTAAAAAAAAAAAAAAAAAAAATAATAATAATAAGGGAATGTGCTTCCTTCGGGAGGTCTTTACTGCTGTAGGACTGAACTCATCCCTCTCCTCCTCTACCTCAGAGCAGGTCTGTACAAAAGAGGGGGGGGGGAAACAGGGTCGATTCTGACGGTTAAACCCCTAATAGCCGGATGATGATATTCGACCATGGCCTATAAGGTCATTAACTTCAAGTCTGACCAGGCCTGTATTATCCTGAGTATGAGTTCAAATTATTGAGTCCCTAGTAACTTACCCGCCATCCAAGCGGTAGTTATTCAGCTATTGTCCATTGGATAGGATGTATTAACGCAATAAAATTGCAAATTTAATAAGTAAATTAAATTTTTATAAGTTAATACCCTATCCAATGGACACACAAGACCCTCCCACCGACCCCGCTATCAGCTTACTAGGGGTCTAATAGGTTTAGACAACGAAAAAGATGCTATGACGTCACGCTGTCTAGACAGGAAGGAAGTACGACACGCCATCTGGCGAGTGCACAAGTGCTACGGACCGACCTGCTAGTGGAAACACAGGACGTCTTTTTCTGACGTTTGGCGGGCCGGTCTGCGCCGACCGGATAAGCTATTGTCCATTGGATAGGGTATTAACTTATAAAAATTTAATTTACTTATTAAAGTTGCAAGTTTGTGTGACTTTGCGTGAATGCAGAAGATTTTATCAGAAATCTTGGTTCATTCTTTTGGCACAAACACTTTTTCAGCAAAAAGTAACAGATGTAACGGACAATTTAAAATCTAGTACAAAATAAATTTAAAGAAATATGTCACAATATTCTTCACAAAATTAATCTGATCCAGACCATTATCTAATTTTATCTATACTCATTCTACCCAAGTGGTCTCTACTTAATACTTTCACACTGATTTATCTCCTTTGCAGTAGGGGTGTGATGAGCAGAAGTAATTGGATGAAATTTCAACACGACATTAAACCCTCACAAAATCAGGTATGCACCTTGACAGGAAACAACAACCAATATTGTGTCTCCCATAAATGAAAAATATATAAAGACAAAATCCTTGACTCATTTGAATTAGCTAATACCACCATATAAAACACTAAATACTATGTAAAACTGGTGCATTATGTGATTTAATGTAAGTAAGATGTGTTATTAATATTCTAATACAGGAAAATGTCACAACTTAGATGGTAGTTTATACGTCATTAGCACTCAATCTTTAAAATTGGGATTAAAGTTGCATGTAATTTTGCTCATTTATTGAGCATCAATTATTCGGTCGCACCCCTACTTTACAGTTACCATCCTGATACCTATGGAACTGAAATGAAAATGGAAAAGTTCACAACAACTGTTGGCAGACTTCTTTGTGTCTGGTAAAGTTCACAATGACTGTTTAAATACTACTTTGTGACAATGTTGTAAATTGTAAACCGGTTTATCTGGTTACTGGGTGGTTTTGCCATAAACCTGACAAATGGTAACGAACTTTTCAAATCCAGTTTTTGACTTCAGCATTAAATACACATTTTTGTAAACATTCCAGTCACACTGTCAAAAAAATATTATCAAAGGTTCGAAAATGTTATCCATCTGATGAATACTATATAATATTAATCTTCTCAACTTTTATTAGAAAAAATCATAGCACAGATTTACCAAACTTTTGGTCAAGAATCTTCCAGTTAAGGACAACATTTACTGACAGTCTTTTGGGTTGGCAATGCCAACCTTAGGTAAAAAAATTGACATTACGCAACCGTAGTGTAGGTGATAAGGGACTTCTATGTTTACTTTATGAAACATTTTAATGTCCCCATATATTCAGTTAGAAGAGGTTTTGCTTTACCACTGGAAATTCCTCCAATACAATCTTGTCTTTCTCTTGACTCTCTGTGAACCTCCAATCAGGATTCCTCAGATTCTTGTGAAACCCTCTCAACATGGGTATTTTGACTTCACTAGGTATTGACATGTCATCTTCTACTGTATCTAGTGCCCTCAGCACCAGGTAAAACACGCACACAGGGTGTCTGTAAACATGTCAAAAAGCATGGAAAAATCATTTTTATACTGGATGGAAAATAGATTTTACAAATTTAGACACACAAAGAGTAATCGTTCAGGAAACCCCAGAGTTTACTTAACTAGATACCAGTCTAACTGTGCATTTCATGTCTTACCCGTAATGATCTCACTCAATTTACCATAGATTTACCAAACCATGTTGCCAGCAAACATTTCAACATTAAATGACGTTAAATCCAAATCATTTAATTGTTCACTCAATAAATAAACAAATCACTCATCTCACAAGCTTGATTGACACTTAATATATGTTATTAGCATGAATTTTAACTTAATGAGTATGTATTGGCAATAAAGGAATCCGGGACATTTGGCCGGTGGATGTTTGGCCGGTGGACATTTGGCCGGTAGATGTTTGGCTGGTGGACATTTGGCCGGTGACTTTTTTGAGGGGTAGGACAAATGGCCGGTGACTTTTTTATGTGTTATTTCAATACGGTCCTAAATAACTTTTGTGAATGTTGCAAGCAAGGTTTAATATGCTACTTTTACATTGTCTCCAACAAAAAACAACTGTTTTTTTTTCATTTTTACTGACACAAAAACATAATACAGCAATACTTCTTAAACATTATAACATCATCAGTGCATGAGAAGTTATCAAAGGCCTTTTAGTTTCTTATATTTAATCTTGAACAGTTATCAGGGACTAAACATAAAAGCAATCAGCAATTCTAGGTAGGAATCAAAGGCTTTTTAGCTCTTTTATGAACATTCTATTTAATCCTGAGCATCTTATCAAAGGCATTTTAGTTTCTTTTGTGTAACATCATGTTTAATCAAAGTCATCATTTTGATAAGAAAGTGATCATGAAAAAGTTTTTAAAAAAAGTTTATTTTATTTGAAACCATATAAAAATGACATTTTAAACTCCATTTGCAATATGAACACAAGTTTTTGTATTCACTTTAGGCAAATAATAAAACAGCATTACACACATAATAACATAAATAAATAACATATAAAAAAGTCACCAGCCAATTGTCCTACCCCTCAAAAAAGTCACCGGCCAAATGTCCACCGCCAAACGTTCACCAGCCAAATGTCCATGCACCACAATAAAGACATCATTATTTATGCCACACTATATTTAACAGGTTGTGTTTATTGGTTATAGAAGTTACATCTAGTACAGTTTGAAACTGGTCAACTTACAATTTCCAAATTACAGGGCAAAATATGTATGGAGACTTTTATTCCCCAAAGGAAATTCAGATATAAAACACACCCTGAATAGTGACCACTCATTAAGCCTCTCTTACATCTCATCATACGAGGATGTACATCCAGGTTACAGAGAAAAATCGGATGATTTGCAAGGGACACTTAAGCTACACTTGCGATTTTATAACAAAATATCAAGACCCCACAATGAAAATTGGCACGCACGTTTTCTCTGTGTGCATGCAATATGTTCTTTGACATACAAGTAGTGACTCTTGTTAAAAGAATTTACATTGTTTGCAATGCAAATCTCTGCTGCCCCACTACCAGGCCATGCTCATATTTTTCAACAATATTTGCAGCACACTTACATGTGTATATACGTACAATTTGATGTAAGAGCAGCTTAAGTGATGACCAAAGACCACTAAAATCATACACGGGGACACAAAACACTCTGTACAATAGACCACAATGGGGATTATAAAGGCTAACATGGATATTGATAATCAATTAATGGCCATATATGACAAATACCGGCTGGCAAAAACCATCAGGCGACAGCTGGAATGAATCTGGCGTAAAGATAAATCTGCCTACAATCGAGCTAGACTTCGAAGACAGATTGCTCGGTGCAATTCACTGGTCAACAAAGATAAGGCAAATTACTTTCGAAACCTGGTCAGAGATAATGCTAATGACTCCAAGAAGCTATGGCAGGTCTTACGTTCTGCACTACTCCTGAAGCAGTACTCCCTTCTCATGAATCTAGGAAAGGTCTTGCTGACCAGTTTGTCACTTTCTTTAGTGACAAAATAGCTAAAATCAGAAACTCATTTTCCTCTAGTGACTTATTCACTCTGCCTCCTCCACCTGATGTACCTAATTTCAGCTGCTTTAAACAAGTTTCTCAAGAGGAAACAAGCATTCTGACGCATGCATTTATCTCCCGCCATATAAATTAGATGTACTAAAGATAACATATTTTAACAAGGTGCTCTAAATGTAATACTTTTCAAGTTATAATTGATTTAGTGCATGATTTCATAAATTTTAATCCATTAAAAATTATTTTAAAAATTCATTAAAAAAATTTAGCATGTGAAAGCTCTCCAAAATGTAGGGTGAATGACTTATTTGAGAAATATTGGCTATCTGCAATAATTTTAGTGATAATAGGCAGTTACTCATTTTGAGTAGGTGAATAATTAGCTACGGGTCTGAAACTTCACCAAGTGAAAGCTCTTCCAAAAGTAGGTGAATGAGTTATTTGAGAAAAATTGGCTATCTGCAATACTTTTACAGATAATTCACATTTACTCATTTTGATTAGGTGTGTAATTAGCTACGGGTCTGGAACTTCACCATGTGAAAGCTCTCCCAAAAGTAGATGAACGAGTAATTTGATAAAAATTGGATACCCGCAATACTTTTAGAGATAATTAGCATTTACTCATTTTGAGGAGGTGAATAATTAGCTACGGCTCTGAAAATTCACCAAGTGAAAGCTCTCCCAAAAGTAGGTGAATGAGTTATTTGATAAAAATTGGCTATCTGCAATACTTTTAGAGATAATTCACATTTACTCATTTTCAGTAGGTGAGTAATTAGCTACAGGTCTGGAACTTCACCATGTGAAAGCTCTCCCAAAAGTAGATGAATGAGTTATTTGAGAAAAATTGGATATCTGCAATACTTTTACAGATAATTCACATTTACTCATTTTGAGTAGGTGAGTAATTAGTTATGGGTCTGGAACTTCACCATGTGAAAGCTCTCCCAAAAGTAGATGAACGGGTAATTTGATAAAAATTGGATATCCACAATACTTTTAGAGATAATTAGCATTTACTCATTTTGAGTAGGTGAATAATTAGCTACAGGTCTGAAACTTCACCAAGTGAAAGCTCTTCCAAAAGTAGGTGAATGAGCTATTTAAGAAAAATTGGATATCCCCAATACTTTTAGGGATAATTCACATTTACTCATTTTGAGTAGGTGAGTAATTAGCTACGGGTCTGGAACTTCACCATGTGAAAGCTCTCCCAAAAGTAGATGAATGAGTAATTTGATAAAAGTTGGATACCCGCAATACTTTTAGAGATAATTAGCATTTACTCATTTTGAGGAGGTGAATAATTAGCTACGGCTCTGAAAATTCACCAAGTGAAAGCTCTTCCAAAAGTAGGTGAATGAGTTATTTAAGAAAAATTGGATATCCCCAATACTTTTAGGGATAATTCACATTTACTGATTTTGAGTAGGTGAGTAATAAGCTATGGGTCTGGAACTTCACCATGTGAAAGCTCTCCCAAAAGTAGATGAATGAGTTATTTGAGACAAATTGGATATCCTCAATACTTTTAGAGATAATTAGCTTTTACTCATTTTGAGTAGGTGAATAATTAGCTACGGGTCTGAAACTTCACCATGTGAAAGCTCTCCCAAAAGTAGATGAAGCAGTTATTTGAGAAAAATTATGTCATTATTTTGCCACAAATAAGAAAATAGCTATTACTCACTTATGGCATGCAATAGAACCCCAAACTATATGCATTTACCCTGCAGTCACAATTTCAAAGTAGGTATTACTCGGCTATCCAATGTGCAACAGGTCTGAAACTTTACTATGTGATAGGTTATCAAAAACTAGATGAATAACATATTTGAAAATATTTCCCTAACTTAAATACTTTTGAAGATATTTGACATTTACTTCTTCTGTTATTTAGCTACAAATGAGGAAATAGCTATTACTCACTTATGGCAAGCAATAAAACCCCAAACTATGTACCATCTTATAGATAAGGACAAAGTAGCTGACAACATATTTGAAGAAAAAGCTGTAACTGCAATAGTTTCGGAGTTACAATGGATTTACTCAACAGTCACAATTTCAAAGTAGCTATTACTTAGCTATGCAATGTGCAACAGGTCTGAAACTTTACTATGTGATAGCTTACAAAAAAGTAGATGAATGACATATTTGAAAAGAATTCCGTAACTTTAATACTTCTGAAGATATTTGACATTTACTTATGTCATTATTTTGCTACTAATAAGAAAATAGCTATTACTCACTTATGGCATGCAATAGAACCCCAAACTACATGCCAGCTTATAGCTAAGGACAAAGTAGCTGAACAACATATTTTACGAAAATATTGTAACTGCAATATAGTTTTGGAGTTACAATGGATTTACTCAACTGTAGAATTTCAAAGAAGCTATTACTCAGCTATCCAATGTGCAACAGATCCGAAACTTTACTATGTGATAGCTTATGAAAAAGTAGATGGATAACATATTTGAAAAGAATTCCCTAACTTTAATACTTTTGAAGATATTTGACATCTACTTATGTCATGATTTTGCTACAAATAACAAAATAGCTATTACTCACTTATGGCATGCAATAGAACCCCAAACTATGTACCATCTTATAGCTAAGGACAAAGTAGCTGAACAACATATTTTAGGAAAATACTCTAAATGCAATAGTTTTGGAGTTACAATGGCTTTACTCAACAGTCAGAATTTCAAAGTAGCTATAACTCAGCTATCCAAGGTGCAACAGGTCTGAAACTTTACTATGCTATAGCTTACCAAAAAGTAGATGGACAACATATTTGAAAAGATTTCCCTAACTTTAATACTTTTGAAGATATTTAACATTTACTTCTTCTGTTATTTAGCTACAAATGAGGAAATAGCTATTACTCACTTATGGCAAGCAATAGAACCCCAAACTATGTACCATCTTATAGCTAAGAACAAAGTAACTGAACAAGATATTTTAGGTAAACACTCTAACTGCAATACTTTTTTAGTTACAATAGCTTTACTCAACAGTCAGAATTTCAAAGTAGCTATTACTCAGCTATCCAATGTGCAACAGGTCTGAAACTTTACTATGTCATAGCTTACCAAAAAGTAGATGGACAACATATTTGAAAAGATTTCCCTAACTTTAATACTTTTGAAGATATTTGACATTTACTTCTTCTGTTATTTAGCTACAAATGAGAAAATAGCTATTACTCACTTATGGCATGCAATAGAACCCCAAACTATGTACCATCTTATAGCTAAGGACAAAGTAGCTGAACAACATATTTTAGGAAAATACTCTAACTGCAATAGTTTTGGAGTTACAATCGCTTTACTCACCAGTCAGAATTTCAAAGTAGCTATTACTCAGCTATCCAAGGTGCAACAGGTCTGAAACTTTAGTATGTGACAGCTTACCAAAAAGAAGATGGACAACATATTTGAAAAGATTTCCCTAACTTCAATACTTTTGAAGATATTTAACATTTACTTCTTCTGTTATTTAGCTACAAATGAGAAAATAGCTATTACTCACTTATGGCATGCAATGGGACCCCAAACTATGTACCATCTTATAGCTAAGGACAAAGTAGCTGAACAACATATTTGAAGAAAAACTTGTTACTGCAATAGTTTTTGAGTTATGAGCCCTTTACTCAAAGTAGCTAAGATTGCTATTACTCACTTATCTTTAGGCCTAAGTCAATAAAACCAAAAAAAATTTCAAGGGCATGAAAATTCATTGGGACAATTAATTTACAAAAAATCTGTAGCTATAGCAGTTTTGGAGAAATCTGCGTGACTAACTAACGCACACACGCACGCACTCATGCACGCACGCACACACAGACATCATTTCATAATCTCCCTCCCGGGCTAAAGCCCGGCGGGAGATAATTAGAAAAATTATCATGAAGTCACCCACTAAATCTTGTTTGTTAGATCCATGGTCTACATTTCTTGTTAAGGAATGTATAGATATTCTACTGCCCTCTATTACCAGGCTTGTTAACTGCTCATTGTCAGAAGGTGTTGTACCTGATGAGTTAAAGAAGGCTATTGTAACCCCATTGATTAAATAGTCATCACTACCACCCAATGACTTTAAAAACTACAGGCCTGTTTCAGGGTTGGGCTTCATATCCAAACTTATTGAATGTGTTGTTGCTACTCAATTGAACGACCATGTCAGTTTGAACGGACTAGAAATTGTCAGGCAATCTGCCTATAAACTAGGTCACTCAACTGAATCTGTATTGCTTTCAATTAAGAATGATGTTTATCTGGCTTTTGCTAAAGGTGAGGCTACTGCTGTTGTTCTCTTGGATCAATCAGCAGCATTTGATACTATTGATCATGATACGCTGCTTGATTCTCTTAGCTCCTGGTTTGGTGTTGGCGGGGTTGTCCTCCATTGGTTCAAGTCTTATCTCTCAGACCGTGTTCAGTGCATTAAGATTGGATCAATTTATCTGATGCCAAAAAGTTAGTGTGCCTCAAGGCTCTGTCCTGGGGCCAATCCTTTTTTCACTCTACACTACTCCGCTGAGTAAAGTCATACAGAATCATCCTGGTATTAGTTTCCAGTTCTACGCTGATGACACACAATTATATGTGCATCTCACACATAAAAATGTTGCCTCGGCCCTTGATAAGCTGTCACACTGTCTTGAAGACGTTAAGAGATGGCTCTCTACAAATAAGCTCAAGCTAAATCCTGATAAGACCGAATTCATTGTGTTTGGCTCAAAGTCTCAGAATGAAAAACTTAATCACTCATTCCCAGTCAACATACTCGGTAATCTTATATCACCAACAGATGCAGTTAGGAACCTTGGTGTCTGGTTTGATTCAGATTTCTCATTCTCTTGCCATGTTATTAAGGTCTGCAAGGCTTGTTTTGCTCATGTCGGGGATCTTAAGCAACTCCGAGGACATCTAATACATGAAGCTGCTCTTATGGCTGCCAATGCTCTGGTCGGAAGTCATCTTGATTACTGTAACTCTCTGTTCAGAGGTCTCTCAGATCTGGATCTCCGCAAACTTCAATGTGTTCAGAACAGTCTTGCCAGAATCGTTGCTAACACCAGACAGTTTTACATGTGAATAGCTGGGGAGGGAAATGGGTGTATGTAGATCAGTACAGTATGGATGAATGGAAAATTGAACTTAATGAATGGAGAGGGATAATATTGAAAGGAAAGGAATCATAAACAGTTTCATATTGTGGGTTCATATAAAGACCAACACCTACAAAAGACCGTTTTGATTATTTTATCTTGGCGGTCTTTATACACAAGTTTTTGTCACCTTATAACAGGGTTCATCTCCTCTCCCAACTCCACGTGTGTGCCAACTTGGAAAGAAATCTGTGAAAGCATATTCGAGTTATCATGCTCACAAGTCAAAATGTACAGTGGCACGACGGACCTGATTCCACTATATCCCCAAATTTCCTCCACAGATTTAAACACTGGGTTTTCAAAAAAGACATTTGTAGAGCAATACTTTAGTTTTATCTTACATTATAAAATATGGCACAAAAATTTAAGATGTTGTCATCCAATACTTTCCCTTTCATAAAGCTACAATCAAGTTAATTTGGTTTATCCCTAATTAAACATAATTGCCACAAGACAATTCCAAGGGATTGAAATCAAAGAATTATATTTATTTTAAATACCTAAGCTCTTCATCCAGGGATTGGATGACTGCTGCAAAACTTCTACTTGTGACATTCAAAAACTCATAGCATCTTTTCTTTGTTGCTGTATCCGAGTCCTGATAAGGATTAAAAATACAATAACTTCAATACCAAAATGCATAAAAAGAATTACTATACACTGTATACTGAATCAATTTTCAGATTGTGTGCAAACTATTTAATGTGTTTTGACAGAGAAAAGAAGATGTACCACTTTACATTTTGGGAAGTTTACATGCTGGTTGAATGTTAATCATTGTGCAAAAATGAGATTAAGTTTTATCACACTAAAGCAACATAAAATTAAAACATATCACAGACTCACAGTAAATTATACTATATTTATGCCATCTTTGCCTGAGAATGCACAAACCCTCACTACAGGGATTGCCAAAAAAACACAAAAAGAAATCTGGATTCAAGATACAGCGCTGGATCCAGACTATGATCTTTGCTGACCATGTGTACACCAAACCTTATACAAAAATATGACTCAGATTTGATGTATAGTTTTTGAGTTATGTGCACAGGCAGGCAGACAGGAAAACAAAACAAAAAGACCTCATTATAATATCATCACGCATCCCTTCAGTGTATGACCTGCAACTCAAAAATATTACCCACCCATGGCAAAAGTTGCCATCCATATTTCAATGTAAGTTAAGTCAATATTGAGTTTCAAAACTGGCCAAATGATGAGTGTTAAAAAATAAATGGTTTAATGTTATTTTTATAATGTCAACAATGTAAAAATAGCATCAGAGATGACTGTACCCCAGAGCCTGGGGAAATAGTTTACAACACCATGAGATATAGAAGTAGTGAAAAAGTACAAGATCGGGATACTTTCAGAGCAGAGTCAGTTATATAAAGGTCTAAATAATGTTTCAGTGAAGAAAATAATGTAAATAATAACAAGATGCACTCAAAGAGAGCAAAACGCTCGACTCCATGTGACCAGTCTCTCAAGTGACAGAAAGTATTGTACGGAAGACAATAAAATAAAACCAAACATGTAAATTAATCTTCATAGAAATATCAAGTAGAAAGCCAAAGTCATTAAAAATACATTGAAATGGGACCTCTGAAAATTCATGATTTTTTTTTTTTGTATCCAAAAGAAGATCCAGATCCTTCTTTTCGTAAGTTCTTCCTTTGGCCAGGTCCTATCCACCAATTTTTAATAAAGATCTGTTCATTACTTCTGGAATAATCTAAACACACACACAAACAAAATCAGACAAAGAGACAAACAATTAGCAAACAAAAACACAAACTGCAACTGCTGGTGGAGGTAAAAATATTGCTTAAAGATCACTTCTTGGTGAAAATCATGCATGGTAATTTTTTGTCAAGGAATTGAAAGACAAAAAAAAAAACAGAAAATAAAAACACAAATAATAATTAATAAAATGATGAATATACCACCTCCCTCTCTATTATCTTTATGTCAATTTCAAGACATAAAATGAGAAGAAATATTTTAACATAAAGACAGCAAGTATCACAACCTAGGTTTGTGACCTCACAATGACAATTGTGTCGTGACATCACTGAGTAATGACATCATCAAGAGCAAAGTATTGATTTTTTACGTATGGGATGAAGAGAAGCAGTTTCACTGTGTATTCCCAATTAGAAATAAGAAAAACTCTCTCCTGACTTTAATTTTCAAACAAATTACACCAAATTTGGAAGAATCTGTCTGTACCCCATGAAATACCTCCCCACCAAATTTGAGATTGATTGATGTTATAGTTTTTGAGTTATAAGGGCACAACGGTGCACAGACAGACTGACAGACAGACAGACAGAAACAAACTGATTACAATAACCCTCTCCTATCGTCGAGCGTTAATAATAAGAGAAAGAAAATGTATGCAAAGAAAAATAGCACCAGAGATGCCCATACCCCCACAGCCTGGGGAAATTTTTTTCAACACTATGATATATAGAAGTACAAAGAAACATACATAGAAACAGTACAAAGACCGGGGTACTTTCAGTGCAGTGTCACTTATATAAAGGTCCAAATAATGTTTAAATAGAGAACATCTAAGAGAAAGAAAACGTATGTAAAGATAAAGTACTAAAACAAGACAATTCAAGATTTTCAAACTCAAGGTCACTACGGCAAGGTCAAAGGTCAAATCAAGGTCAAACCATGACGTTGCACACCTACATCCCTTAACCATTGTATCAACTTCCTACACCTTAGTGTACGTACACATGTATGCGGCTCACGACAGCCGACACTCGATTTGCGATGGCGATTTTTTCGCTCCTTCTCATTTATATCTGTTTGTATACATGTATCCGACTCCGATTTGTGACATCCGACGCCCGATTTGCGACAGCGATTTTTTCGGTCTGGGAGCAAAAAAATCGGATGACAAGTGAATTTAGATGTATGTTTACAAAATATTGAGAAGGTCAGGAAACAATTTGCCATCATAAATCGGCCATTGGATGTCATAAGCTGCATACATGTGTACATACACTTACGGTTTCCGAGATATAGCCCGGACAAGATTTTAAAGGTCAAGGTCACTTCGGCGAGGTCAAAGGTCAAATCAATGTCACACCATGACGCTGCACACCTACAACCCCAAACAATGGCCCTACCAGGTATTAATTTCCTACAGCACAAAGACCGCTATACTTTCAGTGCAGTGTCAACTATATAAAGGTCCAAATAATGTTTAAATATAGAAAAAATAACATCTAAGAGAAAGAAAATGTATGTAAAGATAAAATACTAAAACAAGACAATTCAAGATTTTCAAACTCAAGGTCACTATGGCAACGTCAAAGGTCAAATCAAGATCACACGATGATGTTGCACACCTACAACCCCTAACCAATGTCCCTACTAAGTATTAACTTCCTACACCTTATAATGTCTGAGATATAGCCCGGACAAGCTTTTAAAGGTCAAGGTCACTACAGCAAGGTCAAATCAATGTCACACCATGACGCTGCACACCTACACCCCCTGACCAATGTCCCTACCAAGTCTTGACTTCCTACACCTTACGATTTCCAAGATATAGCCCGGACAAGATTTTATAGGTCAAGGTCACTATGGCAAGGTCAAATGTCAAATCAAGGTCAGACCATATCAATGCACAGCTACACCCCTAACCAATGTCCCTACCAAGTATCAACTTCCTACACCTTACGGTTTCCAAGATATAGTCCGGACAAGATTGTATAGGTCAAGGTCACTATGGTAAGGTCAAAGGTCAAATCAAGGTCACACCATGACATTGCACACCTACATTCCCTACCCAAGTATCAACTTACTACACCTTACGGTTTCTGAGATATAGCCCGGACAAGATTTTATAGGTCAAGGTCCTCATGATAAGGTCAAATCAAGGTCACACTATGACACTGCACACCTACATCCCCTAACCAATGTCCCTACCAAGTATCAACTTCCTACACCTTACGGTTTCTGAGATATAGCCCGGACAAGATTTTCAAACTGAGGTAACTATGTCAAGGTCAAAGGACAAATCAAGGTCAGGCCATGACGTTGCACACCCACACCTCCTAACCAATGTCCCTACCAAGTATCAACTTACTACGCCTTATGGTTTCTGAGATACAGCCCGGCCCGGCCATCCATCCGGACACCATGGGTGAAAATAATACCCCGACAGCCCTTATGGGCTGTGGGGTAAAAAGTATTAAAACAAGACAATTCAATGGCAAGATGACTGCATTAATCAGTACCCTAAAAATTATGAAGCTTTCAAATTTATTAATTGGAGAATAGCTGTCAATGGAAATAGCATAATTATGTAAAGTACATACAATAGTCAGTTGCAGCAATCCATATATCTTTGTCATAAGAGAAGCATGTCTCAAATATGGCAGGTGAACACGCTTTGGGAGAGCCAAAGTTGAAGGTCACATCATGAGGCACACCTACACCCCTAACCAATTTTTCAACCAAGTATCAACTTCCTACACCTTGCGTTTCCAAGATATAGCCCGGACAAGATTTTATAGGTCAAGGTCACTACGGCAAGGTCAAAAGTCAAAACAAGGTCTCAGCATGACACTGCACACCTACAACCCCAACCAATGTCCCTACTAAGCATCAACTTCCTACACCTTATGGTTTCAGAGATATAGCCCAGACAAGATTTTCAAAATCATGGTCACTACAGCAAGGTCAAAGGTAAAATCAAGGTCACACCATGACGTTGCACACCTACGCCCCATGACCATTGTCCCTACCAAATATCAACTTCCTACACCGTACGGTTTCTGAGATACAGCACAGACAAACTTTTCCCCGCCGCCCACCCACCCATCGGACACCATGGGTGAAAACAATACCCTAACAGCCCTTAAGGTCTGTGGGTAAAAAGCAAAAAAAAATTCATCAATTTCAACAATTAAAACAAAAATATCTAAACACTTCTGTTACATTACAAGACATCTGGACCTATAACACTAGAATAATACAGTTTTTGACAGGGGTTAGGCGTCAATTTCCTACACTGGACGAGGGTAATTAAATATGAATATTACAAATTGGAAAATCCAAACTTTCAAAAAATATTGTACAGGTAATTACTGACCTTGAAAGGCAAGAATGGCAAACAGACATATCACTATGGTTTAATAGTCTGGAAGAATAAATCAGTGAAGTTTTATACAATTTGGGGGAAATTTTTATGTCTAGATACATTGAAAAATATAAGAAAAACATCTTTATGACCCATTTTGACCTTGACAGATAGCTCTGCAGTCATATTTGATGGACATTTTGGAATCCCAGGCCATGGTCTCAATTACCTCCAAATACATTTCCATTGTATAAAACCAAAAAACAAAGGAGCTATTTGATGAAAGAATCAATTTTCACTGAACAATCAATTGGCCCTCAATCAGTCAATTATTGGCTGATTCATTTCAAATTTAGCTAGCACCTAGATTTTGGTGTAAGGAAATCACTAGCCAAAGTTGGTTGATGTATATGTTTTACTTTCTAACAAAATCTCTTTGAAGTAAGTAAAAGAAAAAAAATTTTATTGTGTGACCTTGATAAAGGTCAAATTCATAAAAAATGTCAAAAAAATAAACCCACACTTATGGAAGATAATTGCAAAAAATCATTTGCCAGGCCTTACATTAAGGGAGATATTCCTCTTTTAAAACACTGTGGCGACATAGTACGTCTGCAAACAGGGGGCAGAATCCCCTTTCCAAGGGATGCTCGATTAAAAATTAATGGTTTATGCACAGCTGGTTGGAAAAGTAACACACCTTTAATTTCATGGGCCTAATAATTTTGTTGCCAAAACATTTGTGCTTTATCAAGGCAAGCAATTCATCAGGGCAGGTAAACATCTGCAGGAATCCCATGATGTTGTTGATATCTAGTTTTTGCAAGAAAATACAAAAACAATAGTAAAACATGCTCAGTATACGAAAGCATTATTTTAACCCTAGATGTTTTACACATTATTTGGCAATGGATAGAAGAAGTAGATATATATCTTTTTCATTCGTTTGAACTGTCGAAGTGTCAAAGTACAACTGCTCCAATGAAATTCAAAGTTTATAAAATAGCATCACAGATGCCCGTACCTCACAGCCTAAGGAAACATTTTCAACATCATGAGATACAGAAGCACTGTACCAGTACAAAGTTCAGGATACTTTCAGAGCACTGTCAGTTATATAAAGTTCCAAAACATGTTTAAATGCAGAAAATAATGTTTAAAAGAAAGATAATGCATGTAAAGATGAAGTATTAAAACAAGTCAATTCAATAACAAGATGACAGCATTAATCAGTAAACTAAAATTCAACATTCTTTATCTACATCTGCATGGCCGATTTATGGTTTAGATGTTTTGAATATTTCCATGCATACAGAAGTGGTAATACATTTAATGAACGCTTATGTGTGGTGTTGGAGCAAAATCTGTGGTTCACTTGATGAAATTCTATCTCTTACAATGGGAAGTTACGAAAGTAAAATTCCTAATAAATTCTAATATGAATTAACAGTGCTTAATCTGCATCAAAAGACAGACCCAAAGGTGCAACAAGATTTTAAAGGTCAAGGTCACTACGACAAGGTCAAAGGTCAAATTAAGGTCACACCATGATAATACACACCTATGGCCCCTGATCAATGTCCCTACCAAGTATCAACTTCCTACACCTTACGGTTTCCGAGATATAGCCCGGACAAGATTTTATAGGTCAAGGTCACTACGGCAAGGTCAAAGGTCAAATCAAGGTCAGATCATGATGTTGCACAACTACACCCCCTAACCAATGTCCCTGCCAAATATCAACTTCCTACACCTTACAGTTTCCGAGATATAGCCCGGACAAGATTTTATAGGTCAAGGTCACTACGGCAAGGTCAAAGGTCAAATCAAGGTCACACCATGACGTTGCACACCTACACCCCCTCACCAGTGTCCCTACCACGTATCAACTTCTTACACCTTACGGTTTCTGAGATATAGCCCGGACAAGATTTTATAGGTCAAGGTCACTACGGCAAGGTCAAAGGTCAAATCAAGGTCACACCATGATGCTGCACAACTACATCACCTAACCAATATCCCTACCAAGTATCAACTTCCTACACCTTACAGTTTCTGAGATATTGCCCGGACAAAATTTTATAGGTCAAGGTCACTACGGCAAGGTCAAATTAAGATCACTCCATGATGTTGCACACCTACACCCCTAACCAATATCCCTACCAAGTATCAACTTCCTACACCACTACGGAAAGGTCAAAGGTCAAATCAAGGTCACACCATGACGTTGCACAACTACACCCCCTAACCAATGTCCCTACCAAGTATCAACTTCCTACACCTTACGGTTTCCGAGATATAGCCCGGACAAGATTTTCAAACTCAAGGTCACTACGGCAAGGTCAAAGGTCAAATCAAGGTCAGACCATGACGTTGCACACCTACCCCCCCTAACCAATGTCCCTACCAAGTATCAACTTCCTACACCTTACGGTTTCTGAGATACCGCCCGGACAAACTTTTTCCCGCCGCCCGCCCACCCACCCGCCCATCCGGACACCATGGGTGAAAACAATACCCCGACAGCCCTTAAGGGCTGTGGGGTAAAAAAAACAGCCAATCATTACATAGGAAGTTTAAAACTCAAGACAATGAAAGCAAATATAAACTACTTTATGAAACAAAAACATATCTGTAAGATATAAATTACTGTGCGAATAAACTATCAAGACTTTCTCACTTGTCTCTCCAATACTTATTACATCAAAATTATGAAATACACAACATATATAATGCTTACATTTAAATGCCATTTAATTTTTAACAAATAACATACCTAAAATATTAAATTCCTAGTTCATAGGAATTCTGATTTGAAAAATTGTGAAATAAGTACTCTCTCTCTTCCACAATAATTATATTCTTACCCTCTCCAACCCTCTTCAGTCTTTTATTGGGATTCGACAGATAAATCAAGCTTCTGCAAATTCAATATTTGGTCATTTTGACACGCAATCGTTTCTAAGTCTGCTTCATACAAAATCAAGCTGTTTGAGGTAGTTGGCTTAAAAAGAATTTCACATAAAATACTTGATCTAAAAATATTAACAGCAGCTATCTATTCTTACAAATGAAGTCTTGTTTGTTATACACATAATTTTGTGAGACAAGAAAAGTGCACTAAAATGTTTCAAATGTTATAAAAGACTCTACAGTTCTGGTAACAGACTGGAAATAATTACAAGAATCATATGAAATAGTGTAATGAAACCCCACAGAATTCTGTGACCTCATGTTTTCAATGCATACATGAATATGAATGACACCAATTTTGAATGCGCTGACTTCGAAATGGGCCAAGCTGTTTATAAAACTAGAGGATCGCTCGCAAAAAAAAAAGATAATGTTTTTGCATAGCAAAAACAAAGCGTCCCGAAAAGGATATAAAGGTGAGTGCTAAAGTATTAAGAAAATGCTTCGTTTCTAGCCTTATACTGTTGTGGCAACCAAAGTCAGCGCAGTCTGCTCTATCTAGCACGGTTTTCACGATATAAGCATTTTTGTGTTTTGCAAAAAATAAAAAAATTAAAAATGTCCGCTATATTTGGCGAGACAAAAATATTTTGAAAATTGGCATGGCTACTCTGCAGAGATACCCAGCAGGTACAAAATTTTGTTGAGTTCGCTCCATATAGCACAGTTTTCGAGATATAAGCATTTTTGTGTTTTGCAAAAACTTTGAAAATTCAAAATGGCCACCATTTTTGGGGAGACAAAAATTTTTGTCAAGACCACTGCCGTGGTGTGTATCTCCCGCCGAGCATTAAAGCAGAAGAAATAGCTTTTCCGAGATATTCACAATTTTTCATTTTCGTGTGTGAAAGGTCTTCCAAAAGTAGATGAATGAGTTGTTTGAAAAAAATTGGCTATCTGCAATACTATTAAGAGATAATTCACATTTACTCATTTTGAGTAGGTGAATAATTAGCTATGGGTCTGAAACTTCACAGAGTGAAAGCTCTCTCAAAAGTAGGTGAATGAGTTATTTGAGAAAAATTGGCTATCTGCAATACTTTTAGAGATAATTCACATTTACTCATTTTGAGTAGGTGAATAATTAGCTATGGGTCTGAAACTTCACCAAGTGAAAGCTCTGCCAAAAGTAGGTGAATGAGTTATTTGAGAAAAATTGGCTATCTGCAATACTTTTAGAGATAATTCGCATTTACTCATTTTGAGTAGGTGAGTAATTAGCTATGGGTCTGAAACTTCACCAAGTGAAAGCTCTCCCAAAAGTAGGTGAATGAGTTATTTGAGAAAAATTGGCTATCTGCAATACTTTTAGAGATAATTCGCATTTACTCATTTTGAGTAGACGAGTAATTAGCTATGGGTCTGAAGCTTCACCAAGTGAAAGCTCTCCCAAAAGTAGGTGAATGATTAATTTGAGAAAAATTGGCTATCTGCAATACTTTTAGAGATAATTCGCATTTACTCATTTTGAGTAGGTGAGTAATTAGCTATGGGTCTGAAACTTCACGAAGTGAAAGCTCTCCCAAAAGTAGGTGAATGAGTTATTTGAGAAAAATTGGCTATCTGCAATACTTTTACAGATAATTCGCATTTACTCATTTTGAGTAGGTGAGTAATTAGCTATGGGTCTGAATCTTCACAGAGTGAAAGCTCTCTCAAAAGTAGGTGAATGAGTTATTTGAGAAAAATTGGCTATCTGCAATACTTTTAGAGATAATTCGCATTTACTCATTTTGAGTAGGTGAGTAATTAGCTATGGGTCTGAAACTTCACAGAGTGAAAGCTCTCCCAAAAGTAGGTGAATGAGTTATTTGAGAAAAATTGGCTATCTGCAATACTTTATGAAATAATTCGCATTTACTCATTTTGAGTAGGTGAGTAATTAGCTATGGGTCTGAAACTTCACCAAGTGAAAGCTCTCCCAAAAGTAGGTGAATGAGTTATTTGAGAAAAATTGGCTATCTGCAATACTTTTAGAGATAATTCGCATTTACTCATTTTGAGTAGGTGAGTAATTAGCTATGGGTCTGAAACTTCACAGAGTGAAAGCTCTCCCAAAAGTAGGTGAATGAGTTATTTGAGAAAAATTGGCTATCTGCAATACTTTTAGAGATAATTCGCATTTACTCATTTTGAGTAGGTGAGTAATTAGCTATGGGTCTGAAACTTCACCAAGTGAAAGCTCTCCCAAAAGTAGGTGAATGATTAATTTGACAAAAATTGGCTATCTGCAATACTTTATGAGATAATTCGCATTTACTCATTTTGAGTAGGTGAGTAATTAGCTATGGGTCTGAAACTTCACCAAGTGAAAGCTCTCCCAAAAGTAGGTGAATGAGTTATTTGAGAAAAATTGGCTATCTGCAATACTTTTAGAGATAATTCGCATTTACTCATTTTGAGTAGGTGAGTAATTAGCTATGGGTCTGAAACTTCACCATGTGAAAGCTCTCCCACAAGTAGATGAATGAGTTATTTGATAAAAATTGGGTATCCGCAATACTTTTACAGATAATTAGCATTTACTCATTTTGAGTAGGTAAATAATTAGCTATGGGTCTGAAACTTCACCATGTGAAAGCTCTCCCAAAAGTAGGTGAATGAGTTATTTGAGAAAAATTGGCTATCTGCAATACTTTTAGAAATAATTCGCATTTACTCATTTTGAGTAGGTGAATAATTGGCTATGGGTCTGAAACTTCACCATGTGAAAGCTCTTCCAAAAGTAGGTGAATGAGTTATTTGAGAAAAATTGGCCATCTGCAATACTTTTAGAGGTAATTCGCATTTACTCTTTTTGAGTAGGTGAGCAATTAGCTATGGGTCTGAAACTTCACCAAGTGAAAGCTCTTTGGGATAGCTGCTCTGCAGAAATACCCTGAAGATAAAAAATTTCGCCGAAATCGCTCTATGTAGCACGGTTTTCGAAATATAAGCATTTTTGTGTTTTGCAATTTTTGCGCAAAAATTCGAAAATTCAAAATGACCGCCATTTTTGGCAAGACAAAATTTTTTTGAAAATTGGCATGGCTACTCTGCAGAGATACCCTGTGGGTCAAAAATTTCGTCGAAATCGCTCTATCTAGCAGGGTTTTTGAGATATAAGCATTTTTATGTTTTGCAATTTTTGCGAAAAATTCGAAAATTCAAAATGGCCGCCATTTTTGGCGAGACAAAATTTTTTTGAAAATTGGCATGGCTACTCTGCAGATATACCCTGTGGGTCAAAAATTTCGTTGAAATCGCTCTATCTAGCAGGGTTTTCGAGATATAACCATTTTTATGTTTTGCAATTTTTGCGAAAAATTCGAAAATTCAAAATGGCCGCCATTTTTGGCAAGACAAATTTTTTTTGAAAATTGGCATTGCTACTCTGCAGAGATACCCTGTGGCTCAAAAATTTCGTCGAAATCGCTCTATCTAGCACGGTTTTCGAGATATAAGCATTTTTGTGTTTTGCAATTTTGCGAAAAATTCGAAAATTCAAAATGGCCGCCATTTTTTGCGAGAAATTTTTTGTTTGAAAATTGGCATGGCTACTCTGCAGAGATACCCTGCGGGTCAAAAATTTTGTCGAAATCGCTCTATCTAGCAGGGTTTTTGAGATATAAGCATTTTTATGTTTTGCAATTTTTGCGAAAAATTCGAAAATTCAAAATGGCCGCCATTTTTGGAGAGACAAAATTTTTTTGAAAATTGGCATGGCTACTCTGTAGATATACCCTGTGGGTCAAAAATTTCGTCAAAATCGCTCTATCTAGCAGGGTTTTCGAGATATAACCATTTTTATGTTTTGCAATTTTTGCGAAAAATTCGAAAATTCAAAATGGCCGCCATTTTTGGCGGGAGAAAAATTTTTTCAAAATTGGGATAACTACTCTGCAGAGATACCCTGAGAGTCAAAAATTTCGTCGAAATCGCTCTATCTAGCACGGTTTTCAAGATATAAGCATTTTTGTGTTTTGCAATTTTTGCGAAAATTCAAAATGGCCGCCATTTTTGGCGAGACAAAATTCTTTTGAAAATTGGGAAAAGTACTCCGCAGAGATATCCTGCGGGTCAAAAATTTTGTCGAAATTGCTCTATCTAGCACGGTTTTTGAGATATAAGCATTTTTGTGTTTTGCAATTTTTGCCCACAAAAATTTTTCGAAAATTGGGAAAACTACTCCGCAGAGATACCCTGCGGGTCAAAAATTTTGTCGAAATCGCTCTATCTAGCACGGTTTTCGAGATATAAGCATTTTTGTGTTTTCCTTATTTGGAAAATTCGTAATGATTAATTAATCATTAATTACTCGGCCATTTCTTGACCAATCAATGCCAAAATCTAATGATTTCCAGATTTTAATAGAATGAATGCATTTGCCAAGTTTCAGGTGAATTGATAAAATTCCTTTCAAGTTATCATCCGGACAAGCTTCCCCATCGAAAAAAGACATTTTTGGTCATGTGACCTCTCTGATTGGTTGAAATGTCACTGCAGCATATTCAAAAAAATTCCCCAGGGCTACTGCCTAAACCTGCCAAATTTGAAAAGAATCCGCCTAACGGTTACAGAGTTATAAGGAAAACAAAATGCGGAGCCGGAAGCTCTCCCATACACAAACAAGCGTCCCTTGTGGGACGCTTAATGATATTTTGATCTACATATGTTACATGGCACTGTTATATGATAAAATACAGATCAAACTGGTAGCCATATATTTGTTTATGTGGTGAATAAACATCAGTATATTTAAATCAAGTTATCTTATTGCATTTCTTAACATTTTAAGGAAATGTAGAAAAATAGGGAAAAAAAATTGGACAACTCAATGGCAACCTGTCTAACAATGAGTGCCATTTAACATTAGAGACACAGGTAGTATCTAGAGATTATAGACATGGTAACCTCAGCTCTACTTTATTGTGTGTATACAGCGGTAGCAACACCTCACAAAAAATCTGGAAATTTAGCTTGAAACACAGATACCCCATAATTGTGTGCATCCAAGTACTCCCACGACTATTTTGTCATATTTCCCTCAATATGCAAACGAAGATGAGAAAAACTGAAAAAGTAAATGAAATTTCCCCATTTGCAATGTTTTCTTGAACACAGACCAAGTTTTCTGTCCCAAAATATGCCTTTTTAAAACTGATGGATGGCATTTTGGGTCAGAGTTCCTCGCCACACAAAAACACTTCAATATCTGAAAATTACTGTCACTTTTAAACTTTAAAATATCCATTTAAATGTATTAACAGTATAAAGCATTTAGATGTAGGAACACAATTTTCTGTGTTTGCAGTAATATAGACACTTTTTCTGCACTTCCTGTTTGTATAAACAATGATGAAATTTTGCAAATGAAATAAATTTTGGTAAATATATCCATTAACTATGCAAAAAGTTTATTTCTTTTAATGTGGGGCACATCCTTGATACTCAACATGGTAGCCTAGTACATGTTTAATGTCAGAATGTGTGCCATTTGTTGCCCTTCAGGACGTTATATGTTTTTTGCATACTTATGCCATATCTGTCTCTCATCAATACATCCATCTTTTAAATATTGGCTGAGAGGCAGATTAATTGGTCTATCTTGAACATTAAAGAAAAAAAGGAAAATATACTATCATTGCAAAAGTTCTGTGAAGCAGTTAAGATACCATATTCTCTCTGTCCTTGGATTAATATCAATTGCTGGGAAGTATACCGTGAAAAACTAAATTTAGTAATTTTTCAAGTTTTATTGAACAGAAAAGGATTTTCTGCAAATCTCTAGTTTTATATGAAAAGTCACGGATCTACAAGCAAGTAAAGTAGAGCCGAGACAGTCATGTCTAATTTTATAACTTTTCACTACGAGGGCTTTTCTCGTTCCTGAAGTTTAGAACTATCCAGAGATACGTACACAGGTGGTCACTAAGATAAACGGTCATGGAGATAAACGGTCTTCAGAAATTATCACACCAAAAATGTTTACTGCTCAGCCAGTGGTTGCATGTTTTTAACACAAGTATTGCTGGTTGGTGAATTGCCGGTGACGAAATTCACTGGCTGAGCAGTAAAGGGTTTAATGATATAACTCAAACTGAATGTCAGGATAAGCATTGTTTAAATATATTGTCACTTAGTTTGTGCAATTTTGTTATTTACACCACACAGATGTAACAGTTTGAAGACCGTTTATCTCTATGACCGTTTATCTTTGTGACCACCCATGTACTGTGTCCTGTACTGTACAGTACCGTTAACCACTCCGCAACTCCACAAATGTCAGTTAAATTTTCTGCGCAAATTCACAAAATGATTACCAGATATTGTTTCACTGATTTTATAGAAGTAGCTTTATATATTTGAGCATTTTAAATTCAATTGCTGTGGTGTTTATACTCATGTAATCGGGATACAAATAACATATAAAACTTTGATAAAAACACATGTTTGTAATGGTTCGATGTTTACGAAACATGTTGACATTTGTTACAACGGCGACGATTGGTTTAGAGTGATGGGCCGAAAAATAGGTAACCAATCATATACATAGAAACAACATCGGATTTGGGGATGTTTTATAACAATATATTTTCTGTTCCAAACAGTAACCTTGGCAGCCCCCGAAAACCAGACAGAGGAAATTATATTTGTATGAACCACAGCTATTCAAGAAAAATAGGAAAATTACTGTAATGTTAGTTGTAAATTGTTAAGTCATATCATAGGCTTGTGTAAGCTTAAAAATAAAATAGTAATTTAAGTCGTTTCATTAAGACAGAAATGCATGTATCCAAGTAGGCATAGATCTGTGAAATCACTTTGATTTAATGTTGAAAATCCATCCTTACATTGATATATGCATGTTCTATATTAAAACTAGTTTAGATTTCTGATAAGAAAAAGTAGTTCTATTTCATTCAAGAAATCCTGGTGATATATTTTTCAAAATTGATCCTGACATGTACACATTTTCAACACTAAATTGAATATAGTTTACTGACATGAAAAAGTGGTCATATTTCAGATGAATAAGCAACTCTAAAACCAGCTTTAATTTACGACAGGAAAAGGTGGTGTCTGCAAATCAGAAATTTGGCGATAGAGTGTATATTATATATTATATGGAAGGATTTTCAGCAAGAAATTTAAGTTTGTTTTTTTTTAATATGAAAAAGTAATCAAATTTTAGAACAGAGAACATTTTGAATATGGGAAACATATGAATGGAGTTTGCTGATTATAAGGATGTCAACATTCCCTGAAGAATATCCGTTTAAATGGTGAGCACTTCGAAATCATTTTGTGATATAGCTAGACAATTTTGAATCATCTTTTTGACATTATATTTTTTAATTTGTATATTTTACCTCAAGGAATACTTAATTAATGCTCGCAATAGGAGAGGGCCGGGTAATTGTGATCAGTTTCATTCTGTCTCTCTGTCCTTCTGTTTTTCTGTGAGTACATCTTTTTGCTCTTATAACTCAAAAACTATAAAATCAATTTAGCCCAAATTTGGTGGGCAGATATTTCGTGGGGTACAGATGGTTTAAATTTCGTTTGAGTGAAAATTAAAGTCAGGAGACAATTCTCTTATTTTAAATTGGATATATAGAAATCCGCTTCTCTTTGTCTCACACATCAGAACATTATTGTTTAAATTGCAATTTCACCAGAGATTCTGCATGGATTTTTACACCATAAAGCTAGCAGAAACGTGGTATCAATACCTTTCTAACAAAATGAATAGCATATTTTTAAGTTACATAGTTTCTAAAATATTAACAATAGAAAAAAAACAAATCTGTTGTGATATTGACTTAATATTCAGACTCGAGAAATATCATTCAAAGATCAATGAGAAATAGTTGCCTCTTTAACTGTGTGCGTAGAATGTTAGATTTTTTGATGGCAAGGACCTGGGTTCAAATCCCATATAGACCCTTTTTTTAAACAGAAAAATAAAAAAAATGCATCATCATTGTATTTATTAAAATATTATACAGGGAAATAATCCTCAAGGCACTCATTGATCCCCCATAGGCTCTTTATTTGTGGCTCAACACAGATTTGTGCTGTGTATTGCACAACTTTGTTCTTCCGCCAAAGAACTCCCATCAGGATCTACTAAAATCACTATAGTAATGACCCATGGAATCAACTCTCACAAACCTTACACTAATAATTTTAAAAAGTTGATCCCACTCTTCCTGCCCTACTCACTTCACAGTCCTCCATATAAGCTATTTGTGTGGAGTTCTAATATTTAATATTTGATAGGTGGCTGTACAGCCTCCCTGCCGGTGTGCTGTGCATGCGTGCACAAGTACTCTTCCTCTTTTTGTTGCCTACCTTTAGACATCCCTTTTTTGCTAAGAATAGCGGGGAAGGTAGGATGGGAATCCCCTTGTCCACTAGGTAGGCTATTAATTTCTAAAAATTTAATTTACTATTGAATATCCCATTTTATTGTGTTAATACATTTTACCTGGTGGACAAATGCAGAATAACTAACCATTGGAATCAGGGTAGCTTAAAAAAGGGGATTCCAGAGAATTCTAAACCCTAAAACTGGGTAAACAGGGCAATGGGTACATTGACCGGGCCCTGTCTGACCTCCACCACTCTTTTTGTACCAAATTCGACCTGAGTGTACAGTGAAAAAGGGAGAGATGAGGAAGGAATTCTAGAACTTGATAACGGAATAAGAATGGGTTTTTATATGTACACTATATACGTGTATTTCCACTGATATGGTATTACTTATGGACCTGTTGGGCAGTTACAACAGGTCCCAAATGAAATAACTCTGAGTCTGCCCAAGCCATGTCTTTTAGATAGAACTGTGTAAAGTATTATGGGCTTTTCAGTGGCAAGCTGAGAGGATCTGGTCCAAGGACACCACTCCTTAGAAGGCCTGCAAACGCCCTAACATCATGCGCTCTCACTTGATGCAAATTCTGGGCTTCTTCATCTGAAAGCTGATAGCATAATACGACAGTCTGTTTGATCCAGGAAGAGATAGTGGCAGGGACAATATCCTTATGAAAACTCTTCCTGAAGGATACAAAAAACCAGATCTTTACCCTCGCGCAAATCCTTGGTCCTGTCCAGATAGTAGTGCAAAACTCTCACTGGACATAGTGTTTTGTCTTCCTGGAGAGACTTGTCTAGGGTTGGTGCTAAAGCTGGTATAACAACTGGGGGCACACAGGAAGGACCCTTCCAAGCCAGCTGATTTTTGGACAGGAAAATGGGTGAAGGATAAAGAGAGACCTTACTCCAGTTTTCCTGATGCCTGATGTTCTTGTATAACCAGGCATGGATCTCACTTCGTCCTTTTCCCGGAACCTAAGGCCAACAGAAAGACTGTCTTGAAGGTTAAATGTTTAAGAGAGGCTATCGCATAGGTTCAAAGGGAGCCTTGGTAAGTTTGTGCAGCACCAGTGAGAGGTTTCAAGTGGGCACACCCCACCTGCTCTTAGGCTTATCTCTATGGAAACTGTCTAACAAGTGGGTTAGGTTTTCATCCTTGCTGATATTCAATTTGTCATTGCCTACCATATCAGCAATGGCTGTTCTATAACCCTCAGTAGTACTGGGTTGGAGTTTTCTATCTTGAAAAAGGTGCAACAAAAAATCAGCAATCTGGGTTACAGAGGGCGACCTGAAGTCTACCTCGTTAGACTTGCACCACTTTGACAAAAGTGGCCCACTTTGATTTGTAGACTGCTCTTGTTGATAACCTCTGAGGAGCCTTAATTTTTGCTTGAACCCTTGTGCTTGAATAGATGAGGCTCTAGGAGCCATGCATGTAGGTTCAGATTCTTGAGATCCTGGTGAGGCTGCCCGTTGAACGGTTGTATCACCAGATCTGGCTGTAGAGGTAGAACAAAGGGAATTTGCACTGACAGATTGACTAGGTCCCAGAACCAGGGCATGTTGGGCCAACCCGGTGCAATCAAAATCATTCTGTGACAACCTTGGTCCATTACCTTGGAGACTATCTGGTTGAGTAGTGAGACTGGTGGAAAGGCATAGACATCCAGGTCCTTCCATTGGAGGCTCAAGGCGTCTACTGCCCGGCTTTCTGATCCGGAACAGGTGACACAACACTGGGGAGTTTGTGATTGAACTGGGTTGCAAACAGGTAAAGTTGTGGTCGGGCCCATCTAGAGCACAAGAGGTTGAACACCTGCTGAGACAGGGACCACTCTGTCTGGATTATTTGATTGTGTCTGGACAACTTGTCTGTGATCACATTCAAAAATCTGGAATGTGACTTGCCCTTAGGACTATTTTCCTGGGATGGCACCATGATAGAAGCCTCCAAAGGAGGGCACAAAGTGAGCCTGATTTCATACCTCCCTCCTAGTTGATATAGGACACCACAGTCATGTTGTCCGTTGCTACCAATACAATCTGATCCCGCATGCAAAGAGGCTCGGAAACTCTTGAGGGCCAGGAAAACTGCCTTTAGTTCCAGAAAATTGATATGGAGGCGACTTTCTGTGTCTGACCACATGCTTCTTGCAGTAGAGTCCCCGAAGTGTGTGCCCCTTCGTTTAATGCATCGGTAAACAACTGAAGGGCATGACTTAAGGGATGCAACGGTTGACCGCGTAGCACATTTCTTTCATCCAACCACCAGTCTATGTGTGGGTGAAGAGATGTGGGTAAGGGAATGATTTTTTCCAGAATTTTCGGAACATGCCAGTGTCATTTCAGGTGCCACTGTATGGGTCTCATGTGGCTGTCAACAGCCCTATCAGGGACTTGAATTGCCTGACTGTGCAAATATTCTGAGTCTTGAGATAAAGGAGCTTTTGACTAAGTTTACCCATCTTTCTTGAGTTGGTAACAACCGACCGGTCACAAGGTTGAACCGGTAAGCGACTAAATTGAAGACCTGTTGAGGGGTTAGCTCTGATTTCTTCATGTTCACTACCCAACCTAGTTCGTGACAAAGGGCCAAGAGGATCTGGGTGTGTTGTCAGCATGTTTCCTGGGAAGGGGCTCTGAGTAACCAGTCATCTAGGAATGGATGGATTCTTATACCCCTTGTCTGTGCCATGAGTTTTACTTCCTTGACCACCTTTGTATATACTCCAGTGGGGCTGTGGCCAAACTGAAAGGAAGGGTAGTAAACTGATAAGTCTGCCTGTTTAGACAGAACCTCGTGTACTTGTGAGACCTGTGATGGTTGGGGATGTGAAAATATGCATCGCTGAAATCCAGCAATGTGACCCACTCCTCTTTTTGGAGTGATATTCGGATTGTTTCCAGGGTTTCATCTTAAAAGTACTGGTATGAGGTACCGGTTTAATTGACTTAGATCTAGAATTGGTCTTCATTTGTTGTTTGGTTTTGGGCCTAGAAACAGGCGGTTGTAAAAGGCTAGGGATGACTGGACAACCATGATTTCTACTACCAACTTTTCTTTCAGACTTGTCAATGCCTCATTGAGGAAACAGTTCTTTGTGGGATTCGTGTAATCGCTTTGAATCATAGATGACCTGGTAAGAGGAGGCTTCATTTTGAACGATAGAGTATAGCCCTCCTTTAAAATGGAAACCACCTGAGGATTTGCACCCATCTCTTGCCAAACTTTTTTTTTTTATTAATATTTTTGGTTGCATACATTGAACAGTTACACAGTTGACAACTATAAAATACATTATACAATTTTTAACACAAAAAGGGGCAGTATGAAATCATTACAGAAAAAGTAGATCATTAACGATAACACATACAACTTACATTACTGCAAGATTAATATTTCAAAGTATGATATTTCAAAGTATATAAAAAGCAGTTAAAAAACAAATCTCTGTCATTTTTTTTACATTTGTAAATAAAGTATTTTCCAATTAATATTATATAATTAACAGGAAAATAAAAGTGATTTTCAGTGGTATTTACACCAAGTAGTACTTCTAAAACAGTAAACTTAATTTGTATTTGAAATTTGCTGAACAACCAACTTTCAACTTGATCCCAGAAGTGTTTTACAAAATGACAATAGAAAAAATAATGCTCAAGATTGTCAGTGTCAGAGCATAGACTGCAATCTGGTGAATCTTTGATCTTCCATATATATAATTTATAATTGCAATTGAAAAATCTATGAATTATTTTAAACTGTAAATTTATTAAGTAAGAGTTTGAAACCAATTTAGATAGTACAAGATAAATTTGTTTCCAGTCATTCATTTCTAAGAAAGGGTAGTACTCTACCCATTTATGTTGACTTGTGGGAGTACTATACAATGCTTTCACATAGTGCATATATACCTCTTTATTATTAACTTTACAAAAGTTTGTAAGACATAAATTTGGAATTGAATTATCAACTAGTCTTGTTTTGGGGAGATTTCTAATTTTGGATCGTATGGTACTGCTAAATTTATTGTATTTCATGTCTGGAATTTGCTTTCCAAGTTTTTCCTCTAAGTTTAATTTATCAATCAAAGTCTTATCACTATTTATTATATTTTTAACTTTTAAAATCCCATGATCTTTCCAATCCAAATAATTGGTAGAAATAGCCTTATTGTCTATTGTAATAAGGTCATTGTTATAAAGAGGCTCTTCTAAAAGATTGTCAAAAGTTTTCGGTTCAGCCGTTATAAAATTGTACCAAACAGAAAGTAGATCAGCATAAAAGGTGCTGAAAGGTTTATGTTTAATATTTTTGTAGATTTTCTTTTGATATATCATCTTATTTTCAATATTCATTAAGCATTCAGATAAAACTTTCCACTTTGCTTTAATACTATTACAATACCTTCACATCCCCATGATTTTACAAGAATTATATAAAGCAAATACAGATACCATTTTTAAGCCACCAAGATCAAAAGGCTGAATTATGACTCTTTTTGCAATCTTGTGCTTTTTTTACTCCACAAGAAAGAAAAACACATATCATCTAGCTCATTTAATAGGGCATTGCTAAAAGGTAAAACATAGGCTAGTTGTAGAATTTGAGGTATAATAAGGGATTTTAAAACTATTATTTTTCCTTTAAGTGTCAGGGATCTAGATTGCCAGATATTTAGCATGTCTCTTATTTTATCCATTTTTTCTGAAACATTTAATCTTACCATTTCTCTGCTTTCAAGTGCAAACCAGATACCCAATGTCTTAAAGGGTTTATTGATCCAAGTAATACCTAAATTGTCATCAGAATGTAGAGAACCATCGTCATAAATTATAGTTGCCTCAGTTTTACTCTTGTTAAGTTTTAACCCTGCATAACGGTAGAATTCTTCAAAAATTTGTAGAGCATGACAAACAGAACTATCATTACTTAGGAAAAGTGTCATATCATCAGCCAATTGACATAATTTTATTGAAATGTCATTAACACTAATTCCTTTAATACTATCTGTATTTCTTAAGACTGTAGCAACAACTTCTGCAGCCAACAAAAACAAAAGAGCACTTAAAGGGCATCCCTGTCTAATTCCCCTATACAATCTAAAATATGGTGCTTGATAACCATTGTTGGACACACAACTCTGAATATTACAATACATTACATTTATCCATGTCTGAAAGTTGGGACCAAATCCAAAACGCTTAATACAAGATTTTTAAAAAGTCCAATTTATAGAATCAAAAGCCTTTTCAAAGTCAGCTAATAAAATTATACAAGGCTTTTGGTTAATTTTACAGTATTCAATAATATCTGCTATTAGTCTGGTGTTTTCACCACAAAATCTATTTGCCATATAACCTATCTGATCTGTATTGATTATTTCTGGCAGAATGACTTTCAGCCTAAAATTTTATAATCTGAGTTTAACAGAGAAAGAGGTCGCCAAGATTTAATGTCTGTAAGATCTTTTCCCTTTTTTGGTATCAAACGTATAACACCCTGCCTTTGACTTTCACACAGGAATCCATTTTTGAAAGCTTCTATATAGGACATGTATAGTAGATCACTATATATCTTCAAAGAATATTTTATAAAATTCATTTGGCAGACCATCTGGTCCGGGGGTTTTGTTAATTGCCAATTCTTTTATTGCCTTTTTAACTTCAACTAAAGTAAGTTCACTTTCACAAAGTTTATCAGCAGCAAAAGAGATGTGAGGTAAATCCATGGTTTGTAGGTAGTTGTCAGTACTATCAAACTCATTGTTTTTGTTTGGCTCTGAGTAAAGGTCACAATAAAATTGCTTTTGTGCATCCAGAATATCTTCTTGCTTGCTAATTCTTTTGCCCTTTACAGTTAATGAGTAAATAGATTTTAATTTATTATTTGCTTTTTCTAAGTTAAGGAAATATTTTGCCGGCTTCTCATACTCTTCTGTGAATTTGCATCTAGACCTAACAATTGCTCCTCGGGCTTTTTCTGCATATATGTCTTCAATTTGCTGTTTTATAAGAGATATTTCTTCTAATAGATTCACAGAAGGGGTACAAATGACCAATTCTTCTAGGTGTGCAAGGCGATCTGTTAGCAATTTCAAATCTTTTGTACTTTTTCTTCGTTTACGAATAGCATATGTTATAGATTCAGTTCTAATCTTACATTTTACAAAATCCCAAGTCAAAGACTTATCAGAGAGATTATGGGCTTCACTTTTAGCATTTTGTATTGTTTCTTTTATTAAACTAATATAATCAGGATCAGACAGCATGTTAGTATTAAGCTTCCAAAGACCTTTTCCTCTTTTTGGAGCCTGTTCTAAAATTAAAATCATTTGTAGAAGACTATAATCAGACTTTATACTTGGCAGGATATCAAGAAGTTGTATATTACTTTGTAAATGGCAGGAGACAAGAAAATAGTCCAGTCGTGATTGGGAGTATCCAAAATGTGTCCTTTCTCGCCTTGTGTAACGCAAAATATCTGGATTGCATAGTCGCCAAATGTCAACTAAATGTAAAGATTCTGAAAGTAGGAACATGTATTTGCTGTAAGTTGGGCTTGAGGGACTAAAGTTGTGCCTTATAGTGTCTAAATTTATATTTAGGTCACCACCTATTATTATACTTTGTCCAATATAATTCTCAAGATTAGAATGTATATAGTTGCCAAAGTTATTTTGTTCAAGCTTTTTATCTGCAGTGGGAGCATAAAGATTTACCAAAATATATTTTATATTGCTAATTCTGCAATCTAGTAACAAAAATCTACCCTCTGTACCAATCGTAATAGAGTCTATATTAACATCTAGATTTTTGGAAACTAAGATAGCAACCACCCTACAATTTGATTTGCCATGAGAAAAGAAGATTTCTCCATCCCAATCTTGTTTCCAAATATGTTCTGGATTAGCATTTGAGTGACATTCTTGAAGTAAAAATATGCCCCGCCCTTTTGCTTTTAGCCACAGAAATATTGCTACTCTCTTTGTTCTGTTAGCTAGTCCCCTAGCATTGAAACTGAATATATTTATAGAATCATTCATAGAACTACAATAAACAAAAAATGTACTTCCATCTGTATGTAGTCATTATCTTTAATAACACAATGAAGACAAAGTAAGTATATGTATGGTTCTTTTAAAGTTAACCAACAAATGCTCCATGTAATAACGAAAAATAAAATTAACCTTTTACAAACTTCAGTTGTAAGCTTGGGAAGACTGTATGCAAAAAAAAAACTGAAAAAAACAACATAACATGTATTCACAAAGACAAAAGACAAAAAAACACACAACATATATTCACAAAAACAAAAAAACATTATCACAATTACAGACACAAAAAAAGCACGCTGCACAAAAAGAAGTGTAAGGAGGAAGAGAAAAAAGCACAATATTTTCAGTGGCTACACTGGACCATGTTTATTTAAATTATGGTACCGAAACTTGCCAATAATATATGGAAAAATGAAAAAAAAAACAAAAAAAAACAAGAAAACTTGGTCCTACCTGTTACTGCTATACTAAAAATCATGTCAAAAAAAAAGAGGGTGTGGACTAAAGATATTGTTGTTGACTTAACTTCTAGGTAATTAATAATATAACATTGTACCAAAGCCAGTACGGTTTAAGCTTAAATTTTGACCAAGAGTCAATTTTCACCAGCTTAACTGTCAGTATTATATAAATTACTGTTGTAAATATTAGCTAGTTACTCATTACTATAGGAAGTAATTTAAAGTGGTTTTAAATTATAGATTGTTAAATACTGAATTTTAACATGAAACATAATAACATGTCATGGTGCAGACAAAACGGTGCAGACAAAACGAAACAATAACTGCTGATTTTTGGCATAATTAATATATCATAATACCAGGAGACAATATCAACTGTAATGGAAAAAAATTATGGTTATAAATACAGTCCATTTGGAAGATATTTTCACAAATGGTTTCCTGTTAGATTTTAATTGAGTTTGTGGCGTAAAGATCAAGACATCAAGCAAACATTCTTTACCATAAAGTACTTAAAGAATCGTTATTAATACATTTGAATATTAACATTAAAAAAAAACTAAAAAAAAACAACAGAACATGAATATACAACATTTTAAAAAGAGAGAGAAAAATAAAACTTTTTATTTATAATCATATTATATATCAAGTATCTTATGTAAGTTTTAGTCTGTTAAAGTCTATATTTATGCAGAAGATGATACCAACAATACATAAAACTGCCAATGGTTGACATTGCATAATACCTAATTAAACAGGTATCCAAGATATTTCTATTCATGTTTAATGTTGAATATACCTTGCATATTAAATACAATCAAAATAGAGGTGTCCTGATAATTTTTAATTTAATTTGTGATTTAGAAATCAAGACATCAAACAAAAATTCTTTATATTAAACTACTTAATATTATTACTGATACCCTTGAATATTGGGGTTGAAAATATAGCAACAAAACAGCAATATCCAACATGTTGAAACATATTATAATCAAATATGTTATATAGGGCAGATTATTAAAGTCTGCATTTATACAGAAGTAGATAAAAAGATACAAAAAGGCTGCTAATACTTGATATTGCATCATGAAAGCTAACACAAAAAGACTTTTGTTTGATCAGTAATAACAACCATTGCAAAAAAGAAAAAGTATAGTTACTGTAAAATAATCATCAGTATCCACCATTAATGCGTTAGGTAACACATGTTTTAAGAGGACTGTATTTATTATATTCCTTCAGTAATAAGTATTATCTATCTTCAGTTAATCAGCAATAACCACCATTGCAAAAAACAAAAAGTATAGTTACTGCAAAATAGTCATCAGTATCAACCATCAATGTGTTAGGTAACACATGTTTTAAGAAGACTCTATTTATTATATTTCTTCACTTTAAAATTTATGACTATTTAGAGATACTTAGTTTAATATTTGCTTTTAAATAGTAGAAACACACCTACTGAGGTAAACTGTTAGTTTAATAATATTTATTCTTTAAACAATAAACTTATTTTAAAGTAACTAATATTTCCATATTTATTGAGAAATACTTCTCTGTTTTGGCTATAAGCAGATATACTCATTCACATATTATAACGAGTCACGAACAATCATGAGTGCTTTTCCAAGTCTGTTCTGTCCTGGCCATTCATTCTTGTTGAAGACTCTGGAGTCTTGTAAGCTTAAACCAATTCTATAAACCTTGTCGTTTGGGTTAGCCTCAGTTAGAGTTTTGGTACCTGTGTGATTTCAGAAGCTCGCGAAGGTCCTCATTTTGTCTGAATTTGGCTGTTAATCCTTTTGTCAACACTGTTTCTATGTCACACATCCAGTCCGATCTTTTAAAGTTTTTTATGTTATGTCCATACCGTTTAATTACTTCTGGTTCATCAGTATCCATAATTTTGTCCAATGTTTGAGTGTCTCCAAAAAGCCTTGCCTTCTCTGCCATGATGTATTGCTCCATGCTACTGTACAGAACTCCATTAACCACAAAATTACATTTGAAGTGATTTGAAAATCTGCTATAACTTCTAAAAAAAGCTGTCACATCATTCTCGGTTTTTGTGAACAGTCGATCTAGGCTGACTTCCTCTGGCAATCTATGCAGCTCTTCCATATTGTAATATTCTCCATTTAAAACAAGTTGACCAGTTTTTAATTTAACATCTTTCACTGTATCATTTTCTGCAGATAACTGCAGATGTTTCAGAGCTTTAAAGACAGGACTGAGCTTTCTTTGTTTTTCATCAAGATCCTTTGGAAGATCATCGAAAAGTAAGATATTGTGTTTGTCCTTCAAAGATTTCCTCACTTCAAGGACAGAGAGTTTATCTTTATAGTTTGCAAATCTCAAAACTACTGGTCTGGTATATCCCTTTCTGTATGGCCCAAGGCGATGTACTCTCTAAAGTACGACTGTCAAACTGGTAAGCTCTGGTTAAAAGGCCATTAAACAATGCTAACACCCTCACTTCTAGGATTTCTCCTTGAGTTTCACTGATTTCTACCAATCTAAGATTATTATTCCTTTGGAAGGTTTCTAGCTTGTTGAGTTTATCCTTCAAAACATTATTTTCGGCTTGTAATTGTTTACAACGTTCCTGAAGGCAATCAAACTTTTGGCAATTTTCTTGTTGCCTTTTTTCAAAGATACTTTTCAAAGCTGATATATCCTCTTTCACTGGCAATAGATGTTCTTTAAATTTGTCATCCAACATTGTTGAAAGTAAATCACATAGTGAAGACTTATCCATCACAGCTTGCCCTTCTGGAGAAAACAGCATTTCAGAACAGGGTCTTTTATTCAGTGGTGTACTAGAAGTCATTTTCTTAATAGTGTAAAAGTACCACAAAGTTGTTCTGATCACTATACCCTATCAGGGAACACTTTCTTTCATAATCTAGAAATATTCTTTAAATAATTTTATCAATACTGCACTTACTTTTTTATAGTGTAAAAGCACTACAAGATTGTTTTGACCACTATGCCCTAATTATTATGCCAGTCATGTACTATAAATAGATTGTCAAAATGTTCACTCCACACAGAAAGATATCCAAACAGCCTTTTTGGTGTAAAGTGTCACAACATTTGATTATTGCACACAAGAGTCAGTCTTGTATTGAAGCTTGCATTTTTAAAAGCCTTTCATGGTATGCCTCTTTAGGAAATGTTTAGAAAATGTGCCCTCAAACACTCTGCATATTCATTAATTCTATTCTGTCATGCCCGACTGCACTCAATATTGAACATTGATATCAAATAGCTTAAATTCCTAAAATGTTTTTGTATATCAGCAAGTTATGATCACAAGAATCTCATCTTTGAAATATCCAGCGTATCCACTGATCTTTTATCTTTCACATGTTATAAAATTTATAACTGTAAAACTGTTTGTTGAAGGAGAAAAATATTTTTTTCCAGGAGAAAGAGTTTTCCACACTCACACTTCACACCCACTCTCACATCTTGCCAAACATGCCACAATTCTTGTAATCGGATGCCTACAGAAAGTTTTGTCACAACACTGGGGACATCTGGGACATGGATCTACACAAGAAACATTTCTGACATGCTTTATTCTTTTCAGCAATCGAGCGGGACTTAAACCTTTCTTTTTTGGATGCCCTATGGTATGCACAGAAGGAACAAGACTGGCAACATGACAAAACACATCTTGACACACAGTTTCTACTTGCCTTCAGAGGTCTCTGTGTTTGTGTGTCGATTGAGGTCTTGGTTTGTCCACCTTTACGGGATCTAACAACTGACCTGAATATTTTGTTATCCTTGGATTTATTGTCTTTTGCTTCACTATACTGGAACTTTCCAATTGAATACCGGTTATGATCGGTGAAATGACTTGACTAACTTTACAGTTTTTTGTAACTTCAACTTGTTCTTCTTGACTAACTTTACAGTCTGTTCTAAGTCCAACTGATTTACTTTCTTGACTACTAATGTTGGACTGATCAAATAACTGTCATTTTTTATTTTTGAACCCTCGGGGCCTAGAGAAACAAGGGTTAGTGGCACAACCCCTTCCTCTGCTCCTTCCCCGTCCTCACGGCATTCATAGGGTTGATATCTGTTTTGACCTTGCCAACCAGTGTGCTGCATAACACCCAGTCCGGGTCTTGGAGCAGCACTGGAGGCTTCAAATTTATTTATGTCCTGTTCAGCAACACATATCATATCATCTGGGAACAACATGTATCCAAAGAGAGGTACGTTTCTGAGCTGGTTCCATGTATCTGGCTTGGTACCTGGCTTGACATGCTCTAAGTATTAATATCTTCTAAGAAGGATGAGATTAGATATGTTCACAAAAAGACTATCAGCTAGGTGTTGAAATGAGTTGCCCATGGCAATTGACACATTCTGATGGAAGGCCAAGTAGTCCTTCATATCCTGAACGGCATCTGTGACCACTTTGGGAGCCATTCCCTTGCTGAAACTATACTGAAGAATGGCTAAATTCTGTCCCATACACTCTTGTAACTCATACACAGCTGTTGAATCCAGCTGGCTGGTTAACAATATAACTTCCCTCTTTGGTACTTTTCTCCCATCTCCGGAGATATTCCTGAATAATAGGACGTGACACTGGACTAGTTGGTGGGTAAGCAGCAGCCTTGGTAATGCAAGGATATTGCAAATTCACTTTGGCTTCAGTATTTCGCCAATTAAAAACTAACTTGCCAGGTCTATGGGGAGCATCCGGTGTGATAGTGTGCATCTGATACCATCTGGATTGAGATTTCGGCATCTTGATGAATTGATTCTTTTTAAGGCCACCAGAATCTTGAGATCTGGATGGAGAACCCTCTTCCACTGTTGTATTTAACCTTTCAAGTTTTTGGCATAGCCAGTCATCCTTTTGGCATTGCTACTGAGATACGGGCAGGACGTTTAGGCACCAGAGATTGTTACTCTTGTCCGGCTCACTGAAGTCTGCTTCAAAAACAAGTATGTGGTTCCATCCCATGATTGATCTCACCAACCAGACAGTCTCCTGGTAGTTCATATCCTCTGTAACCTCCTGTTTGTCCCCATTATCAGACTGTTCACCCTCATCTGGTGCAGAATAACTGTACTGTTCACTATCATCCGGCAGATCAACAAAGCCACATGTCGGTGGGTAGGTTTCATGACCCGTGGGTCCATAGGCAGATAAACGGAAAGAGGTATTTGATTGAGGTTGTTGTTTAGCCTGACCGGTAGTTGGCAGAGCCTGAAATATCTGATTGGTGGCAGAAGATGTAGCTTGAGAAAAACCCGGCTGAGGGATCACTAATGTATTTCAGGTACCAGGGAGAAGCTTGAGTGCCGGTAGATGCAGCACGGGTAACAGTACCGGTAGAAGGAGGTCAATCCAAAGCCGGTGAAGAGTTATCAGACTTATCAGAATGTCTCTCAGAATGTTTATCAGAATGCCTATGAGACTTGTCAGATTTGTGTTTGGATTTTGACTTGTGGGACTTTTTCTTTTCATATTTGCTATCAGACCCTTTTTCATCCACCAACTTTGCCGAAAGCCTCACCGGATCAGTGGGTCGGGCAGTGGGATCTATGACGGGTTTGTCAGAAATAATCTGCTGTGAAGATACTGGAGTGAGTGACATTTTGGGATCACTGAAAACGTTTCCTCTTGAGAGCAATGCCTCGAAACGGGCAAATTGTTCAGCCATCTTTTCCGTCATTGCTGAGAATTGATAAGAGGTAACATAGGAAACATCTTGGGTAGAACAAGTGGATATGGCAGGTGTTTGTGCGGAAACCTGCGCAGTGGCTGCAAATCCGGTGCTGTCTGCTCAGAAACCTGCGCAGTGGACTGATCATAATTGTAACTTCCTTAGGGGAGACTAAGAGGCCTTCTTTTCTGTCCTTACATATTCTGTAAGAAGGGGTTGATAATGTCTCCCTTTGAGAATCTGAAATATTGTCACAAATGGAGCAAGGTTTATCTTGCACACGAGGATCATGGCCTAATTTGTTATCCCTACAACAGGCACAACGCTCATACATATGGAATGCTGCCATGATATGCCCACAAGCTCCCCTGTGTTGGCCCTTGCACTCTTCTGGAGATGCCATGCTTATTGAATCAAAATATGCACACACAAAAATTAAGTTCAAAACGACTATCCAATAATATATTATTAAAACTTCTCTGTAAAATTTCTGTGATCTTTTCAAATGTGGCGCCAAACAAAAAGAAGGAGAGTACATGCGTGCGCATGCACAGCACACCAGTAGGGAGGCTGTACAGTCACCTGGTGAATGAATAGGACACTACTTCTCCCAGCCAGAGCCCAGCTCAGGACATTTTTTTCTAATGTTTGGCGTGACCAGCAGGGCACCGGAGAAATGCATTTGTCCACTAGGTAAGATGTATTAATGCAATAAAATATTTACTTGTATAGAAATTTGTATTAAAACTGTATCTATGATTACTTAATGTAGTACCACATACATTATACAATTCTGAAGTAGTTTCACAAATCTTAAAGAATCTTAAAGAAAGAAGCATCTTTTGCAGATTTTTGTAGTTGTGTGGGACTTTTCAAGAAGACCAATCATGTATCAATGTCATCATCTGTTTATAATTAATACTCTGTCATTCCTTGTTGACATTTTTGTCTGGCTTGCTAATTTCTAATTAAGTTACAAATATATGATAAATGATAGTGTTTAAAATGATAAAGTGATAGTGATAAAGTTTTTGAATTTCTTAAGGGAATAAAAAACAAATATCTTGTTCTGAAAGCATTTTATGGTGTTTCCAAAAATACGTAGTGAAACTAAATTAATGTAGACTGACCAAACTGTCCATGATATAACTAGCTTTCTTTTTATCCTATTAAATAATCAGCAAGAGGATAATTTTACCCTTGTGGTGTTACTTATTTAAAAGTATTTATATAAATATGTGGTAAGTTTTGAGGAAGTGAAAATGTTGTGAATATGTTGTTTATGTATAGTACTATCATTCTGAGTGAACTTTAAGATATGACCAAAATTCTGAATATACCCCTTTAATTTCTGTTGCATTTACCTCTGTCAAACCTTGACCGTTTAATGAGAAAATTTTGATTAACGTTTCCGACTTATTGAATAGTTCTGCTTGGCCAGCATTTACTTATAGAGAGAATCCAGAGAGAATCCATTAGTAGTTAATGTTCAGTTAGTTGGAGGTCTTCCCTCAGGCTATATGAGATCTCTTCTGGGATTTATATATGGAGAGAGGGGAAATCTGCTACTGGGAGACACGGGATCGGAATGGAGGGCACCCTAACCACCAAAAGGTTATTTTTGTAAACAGTGTCTCCTATATGGAAAGTTGGAAATCAACAAAGACAATGGAATGGCTCAGTTTCAAATACACTAACCAGAAATATAATCACACAAGTTCTAACCTGAAATCAAATCCTAGCTAATCCCATGAGAAATGTAAATACTTGCTACTTGCTGAATAAATCACATTCACACTAGTTGTAACTTGAATTGTAATCTCCCTGAGAAATGTACACACATAAATGATGGCTTTACATATTTGTCATTAATAAACCCTCACAGCACGGGTTTTAACTTGTAATGTAAACCTCATGAGAAACTCTAAATATGTAATGATATATGAACAATGTAAATGCTAAAATCCAGAGTTATATGTACACATCAAGGACATAGGAGTACATCCAATGGATATTATTTGAGAGGATTATCAAATCTACAATTGCTTTTTGTGCTCTTACAATGGTTCAAGTCATATTTATATTATTAATGGTTCAATAATGGTTCAACGCAATGTATTCACTCTTTGTATTTACACAAATTCTGAGTACCACAAAAACACCTCTAAGGCACACGTTGAACCTCACAACTTTATATAAACACAGTACAAGTCTAGGGAAACTGTATGCGGTGGTCTGACACATCCCACAATGCATATTTAATGTTTAAGTTAATCTGAATGTATATGAACAGAATAAGATTTTATATGCATCTTAAGGAAGTATAAAATATCGCCTCTTATTTCGGAGAAAAAAGCAGGATCAAGTGTCGACGAATCATCAAATCGCAATCTAGGTCAACACGTGACTTTACATCAGGTTTTGGTATATAAACCATTTCGGGAAAAAGAGGGATCAAGTGCTCGCGAATTATCAAATCACAAAGTAGGTCACTCCATAGTACTCGCATATATAAGAAAACTTGAACCAAAAGGGGATCCAAAGCTGACGAATCATCAAATCCTATCAAGCAGTCACGTGATATATACATCCAATGTGGTATATAAGGGACACCATACACGAAGAAATAAGTTCAATCTCGAAATCTAACAAGTCACAACAGATAACACTTAAGGATATAATCCCAGATTAAAATGAGGCTTATACAATTGCTATCGCTGATCAGACAGAAATGCTATGGTTTATACTGTTACTGCTCTGATATAAATAAGTTGGTTCCCCAGAATCGAACTCACAGTCCTGACATATGCTATACTCAGATCATTTCCAGAATTGACATTAACAATTTTGGCAGAGTATATGTATGTGTTATATTTACAGGGTGTTATGCATTGCAATACCCTCTCTCATCAAGTAAGATATTTGGAATTTTCCTGAAGAAGTTATACAAGGATCTAAGGAAGAAGTTAAACTACGAGTAGATATGGCGTATAAATGTTCATATTGTGGATGGGACATGCTGAATAAATCCAACCAAATACACCATGAAGCAATCTGCATACAGTCACACAGAAGGGTGTTGGAGGAATGTAAAATTTGCACTCAAAAATTTAACTCATTACAAGAATTGCAGTTTCACCTTATGAAATGTGGGAAATTCATCTGTTTTCAATGCAATCTACCATTTTTAAATCCAGGAAGTCTGAATGCTCACATTGAAGGAGTTCACAGGAAACAAGATCAATCTGCCATTATTAAGTTATACAAGTGTTCAATATGCAGCCATGTCTGTAAAGACAGATCTGAGTTATATAGTCATAGAATGAATCAGCATGGTGGCAATGACAACGATAATTTAGATGATATACCCCAATATATTTTTGAAGAACAGAATGAAAATATTAGAGAAGTGTACATAACCAATAGAAACCATATACTAGCTGAACACGAGACTGGAGATTTAAGAGAAACATATAATTTTCCAGTTAATAATCTGAACGATGGTTATAGGGAAATCAGAAGACATATTAACCTAATATATGATGATCAGACAACAGTATTTCGAATAAACCTTGGCTTTGGCATGATTTTATTCAATAATCAAACAGGAGAGTATAGGTATTATATTCCTTATTATAATAGTAGGATATTGACCTATCCCTATACAATATCTAACAGAAATAGTATCAGATTATTAATGAACAAAATAACCAGGATTGATATCATAGAACAAGCCAGAGCTATCAGACCTTCAACAGCCTGGACATTAGCATTCATAACCAATATACAGTACAATATATTTCTAACAGATTTCCCTTTAGGTCAAGCCATAGAACTACCCACATATATCAAAAGTAATAAATTTTTAAGAAACTTTATCTATGATAAAAACAGGAAAGAACCATACCAAGATAACCTATGTTTCTTCAGATGTTTAAAGCTCCATCTTAATAACCAGAACAAGAATATTAAAGACTATTTAAAAATATGGTTAAATTTCACTAATTCTCAAAATCCTACCGAGTTTCCAGGTGTACTAATTGAAGATGTTATCAATTTAGAGAAATGTTTTGAAGTTAAGATTATTCTCTATTCCCTGAATGCTAATGGTACAGTCAGTCATATTTACGAGACCATGTCTGATTATCAATCAAAATGTATTTGAATGTATATCAAAACCATTTCAGTTATATTACAAATTTTGATCAATTTGCTAAGAAGTTTCAATGTGATAAATGTGGAAAGATATTTAAAAGATTGTGGAATATGAAAAGACATAACAGTACATGTTATGACAGAACCAAATACATATTTCCAGGAGGATTTTATAAGACTAAATCCACAATATTCGAAAAATTAGAATCCATAGGCATATATGTACCAAATGATCTCAGGTATTATCCCTACTTTTTGGTTTGGGATATGGAGGCTATGCTGAGGAAAACTGTAGATGATAACCAGTCAAATACCCAACAACTACAATGGATATCTAAGCATATTCCTGTAAGTGTAAGCATTGCTTCTAATATACCTCAGCATGAGGATCCAGTGTGCATTGTAGAAGTCTCACCAAACCTCTTGATAGCTAAAATGATGAAAAAATTTCAAGAAATTAGTAAAGTCTGTTATGAGATAATGAAGGAAAGATATGAATTTGTATATCATGAGTTGGAAGTATTGAAGGATCAATATTCTCAAGAATCAGACTCTGAGTCTGAAGAAGCAGACACAAAATTCAAGTCTCATTTTGCTAATGTTATAATCACCATGAATAAAGAATTCGACAAATACATATCTCAGCTTCCAGTAATAGGTTTTAACTCAGGCAAATATGATCTGAATTTAGTCAAAAGACAGATTATGTTATATATCACAGCTCACTATCAAGATAATGAGATATTTACCATCAAGAAAAGTAACTCTTATCTCGCAATCGCAGTTACTGACATGAAATTTTTAGACATTTCAAATTATCTGGCTGCTGGATGCTCATATAGTAAATTTCTGAAAGCATATGGTTGTGAAATACCCAAAGGTATTTTTCCATATGAATGGTTCGATTCTGAGGAGAAATTAAGTCAAAATCACCTACCTGAATCCCAAGAATTCTATTCAAGACTTTCCAATGATAACCCAATTAAGACTGAGTCTGAATACCAGGCTCTGCTCACTATATGGAGAGACGGACACATGGAAACGTTTAAAGACTATCTTATTTATTATAATAACCTTGATACAGCCCCATTCGCCATAGCACTTCAAAATTTCATAGATATATATAAGAATGAGGGTATTGATATTTTTAAGGACTATATAACACTACCAGGTGTTGCCAGACGAATGCTGTACGAATCCTCTAAAAGCAATTTTTCTTTAATTAATCATAACAACAGAGATCTGTATTATATAATTAAAAAAAAACATAATTGGGGGTCCTAGCATTATTTTTAGTAGATATCACGAAAAATCTGTAACAAATATAAGAAATATAGCAGGTAATACCTGTCAAGCTGTAGTTGGTTATGATTGCAATGGACTTTATTCTTTCGCTCTTAAACAAAAAATGCCATCTGGAGTATTTGTTAGGAGATACCATCAGAATAATTTCAAACCAGAAGTATCAGAAAGGTATATAGACTCATATGTATGGTTGGACTATTTGATGAAGAGGGACAAGGTCAAAATACTCCATAAGTTAAATAATCAGAAAGAAATAAGAATTGGTAACTTTCTTGTAGATGGATTTTGTGCTAAAACTAAGACAGTTTATGAATACAATGGATGTTATTATCACTACTGTAGATATAATTGTCACATTATGAAAAAAATAACCTCAAAAAACTGGCTAAAAAAATTAAAGCAGGTACAACAGAAAGATGAAAGAAAAAAACAATTTCTCATATCACAGGGTTATAAATATATAAGCATACAGGAATGTGAATATCTATCTAAAATTAAACCCCTTTGTAGTAAATTTTACCAGAAGTATTTGCCTGTGTACTACAGAAAGAACAAAGGTAGTTTGACCACAAGTAAGATATTGAGAGATGTCGAATCTAACAAATTATTTGGTGCTGTAGAAGTAGATATTGAGGTGAAACAGTCACACCAAGCTCAGTTTAAGGAGTTTCCACCATTTTTTTGTACATGTAATGTTAAGATGGAGGAAATAGGACCACATATGCTACAGTATTGTAGGGACAATGACATTATGTTCGATCATAAAAGACTATTAATTAGTGGGCTTAAAGCGAAAAAAATTTTGTTAGCTACACCACTATTGAGATGGTATCTTGCTAATCACTGTGAGGTCACTAGAATATATCAGATAGTAGAATTCCAACCAACTACTGCCTTCAAGTCCTTCATAGACACAGTAACCATGCATAGAATTCGTGGAGATCAGAACCCTGATATGGCTATCATTGGTGACACTTACAAACTGTTAAGCAACTCGAGCTATGGATCAGTACTGATGGATCGTACCAAGCATAGTAACACAAGGTATATGAACAACAAAATCAAAATATCGAAGGTCATTAATTCACCAACATTTAAAACTCTAGAGAAATTAGAGGACAACCTATTTGAGGTGGAAACATATAAGAATTCTGTAACAATGGACAACCCCATTCAGATTGGTTTCTTTATTCTGCAATATGCCAAATTAAGGATGTTAGAGTTTTATTATGATTGTCTAAGGACCTATCTAACAGACAACAGCTTTGAGATAATAGAAACAGACACAGACAGCATTTACATGGCAATAAACGCCCCTACTATCGATCAGTGTATCAGGGAAGAGTATAAGGAGAGATATAACCTGGAAATATTCGGATCTTGTAGTGATGCTAAATCACCAATATGGTTTCCAAGGAGGTGTTGTCAGCGCCATCTAGCACTAGACGGCCGCCATTTAGGCACATTTAAATTTGAATGGGGTGGGGATAAGATGTTGTTATTATGTTCAAAGTCTTACATAATAGAAGATGCTGATGGTAAACAAAAAATTTCATGTAAAGGAATTTCCAAAAGAAACATATTAGATCCAATGAGGAAATTTGAGGAATGTTTGAGGTCTAAGAAAGTAAATTACTCCACTAATGTAGGATTTAGAGTTAGAGACTCAGATATATTTACATATTCACAGAGTAAAATTGGTTTTAACTATTTCTATTGCAAGAGACAGGTATTAATGGATGGCATTTCAACAGAACCCCTTGAGGTTACACTAACACCTTGGGAGAATGAAGTTTTTTTAGTAGAGAAACCACAAAACCTGATGTCAAACCTTTATATATGTCAGATCCGAATGGATGAGAGAATATTTCACTCATCAGAACAGATGTTTTGCTACCTAATAGCAGCAACCTATGACCAAGACAAGCTGTGTGAGAAAATTATAAAAAATTCTGATCCCCTTGAATTACAATCCCTTATGAATTCCTTCCAAGATTTTAATCCATCTCATGAAGTGATGGAAACTCTGATGAGATTGACTATCTCACTAAAATTGCAACAGGTTATAGAATTTAAAAAAGAACTCTCTAATCATTATGGAAAATATATAGCATATAAACAAGTTAATTTTGGTAAAAGTCAAGAAACCTTCTGGGGTGTTACTGTACCGAGTAAACTAGTGACAGTGTTAGATGTGAAATATATTTCCGGCAACAATTTAATGGGAGTTATACTTAAGGAATGTTTACAGGACTCCATTCCAAGTACCTGATGAAAGTAAAACGAAAGTTATAGACAGTATCATTTATTTCCATATAAATTTACAAGAGATACAAAACAGAGTTCGTTTCACCATGACATATACACATATCTAGAGAGAAAAAGAACTAGTTCATATGAAATCTTTCAACAAAAAAACTACTCACTAATAACTCATTATCTAAAAGACTATCACTGAAATGTCTAAGTATACCATTCAAATTAACCCCTCTACAACTGTAATAACTGTAAAAAAGACAAAATAAACCACAGGTGTAGGTATTGTAAGATTGTAGCCTCCTATTGTTATACATATACATCATATCCTGTGATAGTAACAAATTCTGCACCTCTAGTTTTGGTGGTTTTCCTACTGAATCAAAATATTCAACAATAGGATCACTTGTATAATGTATGACAACCCAATGACTTCCTTTCTGATTAGAAGTGTCCTGATTCACAATGATTATAGACTTACTAGGAAGATTCTCAGGAATCAAATCTATAGGATAAATTCCACGAAACCTCTCTCTTATCCACCTATCCTGTTCCATATAGCTAGTTAATGTCTGTCCATCCATTGAGAGAAAAAATCAAAGAAAGAAAATAAAATCGAGGTCACGTGATCCTAATCAGCTGTTCAACACAAGTGCTTTCCTTTACGTTCGAAATTTAAAGAGTGCTTTCCCAGAAGCTTGGAATTTGGAAAGGGTCTTTCCTTGACGTTCGAAATCCTGCTATATATATATGTACAACCTTCACCAGCCCACACTCTCATCATATTCTATGACACTGCAGTCCCCTCAACTCCACCTCGTTATGACAGGTTCACACTCCTTGTGTGATCAATAGTTATCAATTCAGGAAATTTAGCATAAACCAAGACATTTATAGTTTCTGGCAATGCCTTGGCATACCTTATACTTAACCTCACATGACCACTATTAGATCTAGTCATGATTTTACCCCTAAGGAAACTTTGAATATCGAATAGGTACAAGCAATAACCATTAGGGTATTCACTTAAACCAATAATTATCCCCTTCTTCTTATTCAGATCACTGTCTAGTAAACTGAGGTAGGAAGAGACATAATCATTTTCCTCATAATTAGGTTTATATGGTCTGTTAGGAACAGGTTATCCATCTACAGTGACCTCTAAGTAATTAGCATCCATATGTTTAAAGTTAAAGGGATTCTTACTTAAGTCACCAGAGTAGGCGTTGTTAGATACCATACCTATAATCATTTTACTAGGTACCTTTCCGTGAAATATATTATCTGTCATAAAAGTTAGAGAACCTTGAGCCAGACTGAAACTCTTTATATCACTCCTCCAGAATGGATATAAGGCAGGTGTTAACTTTAAAGATTCATTATGGGCGATTATGAGACTGGGATTTAAATTTACATGACACACTTTCAAAACAGCAGATCTTATCTGCAATTTATAAATTTTAGTTCCATTTCTCATCAATCTGAAATCGTTAGATGCTTGGAACAGCTTGAGGTTTATTGACACACCATTTAAAACTGCTCTGTTTTGTCCTGTGGCAAAGTCTAGGTATAAACTCCCCTCCACTGTAGCTGTACCACCGTCCTTGGTAGGTCTGGCTCTCTCTGCAAATGCTGGGTTATTGCCTAGGTATGTGACCTCTTCAAATCTCTCTGCCTGATCCTTATGAAATAATGCTGCCTCTGCCTGGGATTCTATCATGTCAGAATTAGAGTTTAAAAGTAGATCTATCATAGCCTTATACGGATAATTAACTCCAACATCTGGTGACACTATCTTCTGATTCAGAGATAAGTCAATCTGGCGAAATATTGAGTGTAATGTCAGATTGGCAGGACCCACCTGATCACTGTCTGCAGTAGGTACCCCACCTACTCTGTCATCTACAATAGGTTTGCCGTCTGCATGGGTTATCGCATAAGTAACCTGTAACCTAGTTTTTGCTAAATTAACATAATCTACAGATGTTCCAGGAATGTTAAACTCAATAACCCCACCTCCTGATATTGCTGCAATTGGATTAAACTCTACCCAATACTCCCTCTGGATTGAGTTATCGATAGGAGGTGGCATAAACAGAGACAAAGATGTTTGCACTACATCCATATTGAACTGTAACTTTTCGATGTCCTTCCACTGGTTTTCTTGATCTTTCCCTTTTTATTATTCGTCCTGCTGGTTTTCTTTTTCTGAGCAGATTTCGATTTCTTTTTACCTTTAACAACCGCTTTTTTTTTAGACTGTCTTGACTTTTTCTTTCCACTATTACCTCCCGTCTGATTATATTTCATTTTTTCTACCCTATTTATAGTCTTTTCATTTTTTACCTCACTTTTGGCCTGATCTACAGCAGCCTGAGTTGGATTGACAATTGAAATATCTTTGCTTTGTTCTCTCCCTTTGATGTTACTGTAATTATCACTAAGTACATAGAAATCTTTGTTGTACCCTACCTTTCCCTCACTGCACCTTTTACAAAAGTCTAAATAGGTATCCATTTCTTTAGCCTAGCATGAAGAGTCAACTGTATCTCCTCTGATAAGCTACTGACAGAATTCATCTCATTGTCTCTTATATATACGCGTATGCGAGTTAATGCCTTCTGTTTAATTGGTAGATAATACCTGTTTGTGAATGAATAAGATGTGGAAGAAGCTGAAGGAAAAATTAGACGAATTACTGGTTCAGATGAATTAAGAACATAAGACTGATCACATATGTCACTATAAACATATACAGATTCAGTTAGATTGGTGTTGAGGTTGATATCGCATAAAGCAATTTCCCATAAACCTTTTAGGTTAACTGTTTCGTTTAATTCCACTGTGAAGTCATAAGGTTTATTATCTTTGTGATAAAACAAAGAATCCCTAGAGGATAGGAAGAAATATAGATCTGATTCTGCCATTGACTTACAACAAATACGATACAATTGCTGGTTGAGGTGATGTTTCCTGTGAGAAAACATCAAATTTTAAACTCCTTAGATCAGTCACTCTCTACAAAAGGACACCATGTGACCAGATATAAACCATCTGAAGCGGTTTATATACTCCAATTTCGAACGTCAAGGAAAGACCCTTTCAAAATTCCGAGCTTCTGGGAAAGCACTCAAATTTCGGACGTAAGGGTAAACACACTGCAGTAGATGTAGTCACGTGATTTAATTCTTCAAAACAGCTGATTGACTAGTTGGCATTATATGTCTTTAATTTATTTCCTGTACATCAGACTCTGGAATCCAAGAGTTAAATTTAACAGGCCAACCTTTCCATTTAACTAAAACCTCGGGAATACCATTTCTCTTACGCCTTTTCAATATATCTTCTATTTTATAAACAACATTAGAGTCCATGTATGCCAATTGCAACTCTGGTTCATAAAAGAGAGATTCTATCACCTCATTATTATAGTCTTTGAGTTGATACATAGGTATATCTTGGTTCCTCTTTCTGTCTACCACAGTAAAAATTTCTCCTGACCACTTTTCTGAATACTCTCTATCGAATGTTTTTTAATGAAACTAATTTTTACTTTATCTCCAAGCTTGAATTTGTACAGAGACCGTCTCCTACTTTTAGAGGGTTTACCCTGATCCTTTTTACTTGATGGTTGGTTATCTCTCTTAGAGTTTAGATTTATTTCATATTGATTTTTCCAAACCTGATAGTCATTACCCTCTTTAGCCTGATTGGGTGACATTTTGATAGTCCTATGATAAGACTGATTGTAGCCGAATGTAAGATCTGGCAAAATCTCAATCCATCTAAATGTTTCCTTGCTGGTAAAATATTTATTAATTTTTAATTTAATGGTTTTTATTACTCTCTCTGCATAATTGGCCTTGGTTTCATAGTATGTAAAAATATGATTAATCCTATTATCCCTTAAAAATTTTTTAACCTGATTGTTTTTGTATTCACTACCTTGATCAGTTCTTAGATTCTTTGGTTTATCAGTAGTCTGTTCAAAGAGATCATTCATGATATAAACCATTTCCTTTCCAGTTAGTGTTTTCATTGGCGCTGTGTAGAGGAATCTGGAAAATATATCTATGAAAACTGCAAAATGGCTGTACCCATCATTATGCTCCCTATAACCAGTCATATTGGCAGTGTCACTGTCCCATTGGTAGTTCACTGAAAAGGCTATCACTCGAGGTCTTTGGAATCTTCTTCTGGCAGAACGATGTGATGTGTATGCTTCCTGTCTACTTAACCATATCTTAAGCTTCTTAGGTTTGATGGTTTCTATACCCTCACTTTTTAAATATTTGAGAATTTTTTGAATCCCACCGAATGCAACAGGACTCCTTGGGTTGTAATAGATATCAGTCAGAATCTGCTCTTCTTCATCTGATATTTTTGTTCCAGAACTTGATCCACTCTGGTGTACGTCTAATTCCCTTCCTTGTTCCTCCATATCCGACCTGAATAATGTCTTCAAGATTAGGATCTGGAGTGGTCACTACATCAGATTTCTGGGATGGTATTGTCCTATCACTTGAGTTTATATATTGCTCTGGAAGTCCTGGTGGTGGAGATATCTCTTCTTTCAAGGAATTATGTGGCTTATGCACTGATTTGCTCTCTTGGTCGATCCTATCTTCGTAATTTTGATCTGTGCTACTGTTTTCAGTGCTCCTTTTGACTCCTCCTATGTCCTGAACATCCTTAAATTTATCATATTGTTCTTTAGGTACTAATATAAACTTATTCATTGTAAAATCTCTTGTAGATAAGATTGTAGGAGTATTAATAGATCACTTAATAACTTGTAATGCTTCTTAACAATAGTTGGTCTCTTGTTGGGATGTTGAATGAACTTCCTCAAAATTGGGATATTTTTAATAAATTTTCTTTCAGTTCTTGGATCTAAAGGTAGACGAAAGACATTATAAAAAATCTCTGCCAATGCTTGGAGTTGCCTCCTCGAGGCGTGTATCAGCAAATACCTATTCAAGTTTTTATCCTTCTCCAATATAAGGTTTATGAAGTGACTTGATCTCAGTAAATTTTTTGACATTGTACGTGCATAGAGATTCGATAGTACCCACTCCAGTTAAAGTCCAGCAATAAACAAAAGTGTCTTCAAGTCTCTACTTATATACTGTTGCATATTCATCAGGAAATATATGGGATCTCAACATGTAGGAATTATTGGATTGAGGAGATAAATCTATCAAAATATATGAGTATGGTTGACTAGTTGCATCTGAATAAGCTTGTAAAAGTTTAGTTCCAATACCCAATTGATTTCCTAGAACCTTAATTTGATTTATATCTCTTTGATTTTTGAATAAAATGAAGTAATGAGTGTTTAATGAAATGTCTCTTGAGAATTTTCCTTGATGAAATAAATTCTGTAACACTAGAAATACACTCACATTTCTGTGGTGTGACTCCCTACTAAATAGATTCGCTATAAATCCGTTATTTAAGGCTGAACTTTGCAGATCGTCTATAATAAGCAGATTATGGTTGTCGCTTTCTAGATCCTCCAGAAACTGAGTGTTGGGTATATCCTTGATGTATTCCATATTTAATTCCGGATTTTTTCAAACATCTTCTGCCAGACTCCATAGAAGTAATATATCTTGTTCACTGGTTTGTCAAACATATGTTTCAGGTTATGTAGCATCTTAAATATAAAGGTGGATTTTCCAGACGCTGTAGGTCCTGATATAATTGCTGTACACGGTGTTGTAAATGGCAAGGAGGTCATTGTGATTGCTTGTTTTTTAACTGCCACTCTGTTTTACAAATGGTGTGATTATTACCCACGCTCACTCCAAGAATAACAGATTAACCTCACCATAAACCAGTCTTATTTATAGTCTCTTGTATCAGTATCTGTACCTACAGAATCTCGGTTAGATAAAAAATCTCAGTCATTTGCATTGTTTAGAGTTCTTAACAAACATGGAATTAGCTAGCTCACGTCAATTTTTGCTTATATGCTATTTTTTGAATGCTTTAACTACAGCTGGTTCTACAAGTTGTCACCAAAAAGTATGTAATTGTAGGGAGGATATGATTTTCTGCATTGACGTATCTGTGCCTTCATTCAACTATAGGCCGGTTGTTACCAGACTTTACATGGAAAGGGTGCAGCTACTGGAGCTGGAATCTATAATAAGGGCTCTACCCAACCTTGTATATCTCTCTCTGGTAGATATGCAATACTTCAATTGCGATTGGATGGGAGAAATTCCCTCTAATGTTATAGTAACAACAAATATGTGTCTGGTTAGTACGGGATTACCTCTCACCACCACAGGTATGAATTTTAATGGGTAATAGTTACAATATGGTGATTTGTAGTTGTACAATAGCTTTTGAAAACTTATCTTGCAACAAATTTTTTCTTGTGAAAAAAGGGGATCAAGTGTCGACCAATCATCAAATCTTAAAGTAGGTCGTCACGTGATCTACATCCCTGCTGTAGTATATAAGTCATCTCGGGAAAAAACAGGATCATCTGTTGACCTATCAACAAATAGAATTAGTATGTCACGTGATCTTATTAAAAGGGGTATAAAAGAAAAAAGTTGTACTGTTTGTGGTATTTTCGTTCATAATAAAATATTGTGACATTACTCCTCATTGCTGTAACTGTTACAGTTCAATGAGTAGGTTCACAAGGGTTTATGTCTATCATTTCTTTCTTCCATAGATCAGCAGATAGATTCCGTCCAGTCTTCCAGTTCAAGCCAAATGTCCACTAGGGGTCAATTCAGCACAGGTGGCACTATCAGAGATGAGAGCATTTCATACTCGAGTCTTATCACTAGTCCTCATTCTGATACAAGTGGGTATATAACATTATCCACTGAATCAGTCAAACATGAAGATGGTAGTACCTTTTCTAATTCCCCAACTGGTGAAATTGATGCGGGTTCCTCAAAATCTAGTTTAATCAGCACCAAAATCACCAACCCTATCAACACAGAATCAAATATCCCTGACACTGATCAATCGAACTCCCACATGTATAGCTATTACACGACAGAATCTACTATCAATACTTATATCCCTGAAAATGCCCCCCAATGTCATTGTACCACTCCAAAATATATCATTTTTTTGGCTGCAATACCAGGAACACTGCTCATCAGTTCAGTTATATTGATAGTTATTGTGGCTGTATTCAAGAGGGCACGAATCAGCAGGAGACCTAGTGCAAGGAGACCGTCTAGGAGACCTATTGTAAGAGACCTAGGCAGTCTTCAAATGACCTGTGTAGTGAATGAGAGTAATGTTGAGGGTATCGAAATGCAAGAAAGGTAAGATATGCATCCATTTAAACTTATTCATCACTATGCGATTCTCAATGCTATTCAGAATGAGTTATTTCGAATCCCTACACCGTGTTTCTTAAGATCCATTGTATGTATATTTGTTTGCAAAATTATAGCTACTATATGGTTCCAACGTGTTGCACTGAGCATCGTCACCACGACCAAATAATGGTGGGGTTTGAAAGCAAGATTAGTGAAGAGGAAAGTTTATCAGAATTCAGTTGGGAGTTAGGTAATATTACTTTTTTCTGTAGAAAACACTGCGAATTCAAAGAAATGGATTGTGACGTCACATTACAAATTTTTCCTGCGTCAGAACATATTTATACGTCATGGCATACACGTGGTGGTTCATTAACACTAGTGATTTCCTCGATGGTTGAAGATTTAAGATTGAATTATGGATGGATTGATAATGCTATTGGTTAAATGTTTCTGTTTACTATGTAGTTTGTTGGTATATGTTAGAGGGTATGACATCCAATGTAACTTCAGAAAAAACAGTGAGGTTGGAATAATATCGGGATTTAGTGGTAGTGATGAGTTTAACGACTTCTTAAACAGATGTGGAGATGAGGATATAGAGATTATTCGATATTATGAATGTTATGTAGGCCAATTATCTCTTCCTGTTGAAAAGATAATTAAAAATTATCCATCTGTCAAGATGATAATCTGGGATTGTAATGGATTGTGCAGATACACACATAAGGATTGTAATGAGGATTACTTCCCCATCATACGCGGATGTAGTACGGGTAAGTCACCTTTAGATACAGTAAAATTTACTCTCATTTGATCTTCAGATATCAGTAGTACTGCTGAGCATATTTATGAGGATTTTACAATTGGGGTCCATAATTCAGAGATAATGAAGACGTCTGACAACTCAACCGCTTCCACACCCCAGTATGTATTTTTGTGTATTTATGGTTGTATCTATGTGCAGTTTGTGTTGTGTGTGTGTGTGTGTTTGGTTATGTGATTACAATTGATTGTGCAAATGTGTGTCATTTTATGATAGCTTACATATATTCTTTGTATTTTGTATAAATTTTTTTTTGATTGTAGATCAGAGGTTGTTGTGTCTGGACCCTTGGGAGACTGAAGCAGCTGATTCATCAGTTAGGGATGGAGTTTATGACGACAGTGTGTATATACTGCTATTTTTTCCTGCATTGCTACTTGTTATTTTAACAATGCTGATTATTATGACTTGTATTTATTTCTGAGGATGAGTTTATTGAGGTTATTTCTTCGTTACTGTATGCACATTGAGGATGAATCAGATGGATCCTACATCAGTAGTTCAGTGTCATTATGTTTAGAGAGTAGTGATACATCGCCTTATAGTTCATTATCTGAGGATTCGAAGAGCAGAGATAAATATGTTACTCCAGATTCTGCTGAACAGAGTTCCTGGGATAGTATATTTCATAATGAGGCTGAGCTTATTGCCAGGATAATATCAAATCAGGGGGAGGGGTCAGATTCGGCTTCTTCAGACAGTATATTGTCTTCATCTAGTTCCAGTTACCTCCCACTAATCAAACCCATAGTGGATGAATTCATTCCATTAAGTGTTGAAGAAGACAGTGAATTAGATACAATTGTCACAGACTGCAGTGTAACAGTACCAAAGATAGCATACAGAGATCAGTTCACTCAAACCAGTACATTAGAGTATAGCTCAGAGGATCAACTGAATTGTACTAGATCTGACCAGAACAGCGATTCTAACTCAATCATCCCATTGAGTTATCAGACTAGTCAGTTTGTTGAGGATGAGAACAGCTCTGAGGATCATTTGAATTTGACTAGTTCTGATCAGAACAGTGAACCCAATTCGAGCATCCCATTGAGATGCGCGTCTGACCAGATTGGTGAGGAGGAAAACAGCTCCGAGGATCAGTTGAATTTGAATAGATCTAGTCAGAACACTAGGTGTAGCTCAAATACCCTATTGAGTGATCATAACACATCAGATCAAAACAATGGATCATGTGATAGTATAGTAGACCTTGCCCAAGATACCCATGATGGTACAATGGAAGTTAACCCTGAGCAAAACCTACAATCTGATAGCTCTGCATCATCTGTTTCTAATAATGAACACAGTAACAGACCTTTTTTTAAAACTAGATCAGGAAAGACTTATTACAAAAACATATAAACTTTATAAAGTATTAGTTAAAATTTGTACATTGCGTAAAATATATGTAGTAATATTATATGTATCAATGTGTAATTCAGTGATTAACTCACCATAGAACTTTTTAACAACAACACACCATTTACAGAGTTAAGATTTTATACAGAAGACAATAATTCAGAAAATAGCTTTTTCTGCTTAAAATTCACCATGTTAAGCTAAAGGATATTTAGATAACTTTGAAAATTTAACTATAATTTGTACAGAGTACTTGATATCCTCCCATTTACATTTATACCTCAAGGTATTTAACCTGGAGTAGTCATTGACCTATGTATTACAGATAATACACTGTTCACAACTGTAACATTCAAATGTTTACTTTGATATACATAGAAGTGAACCTATTTTGAGGTTAATGTAATCTATTTATTAACCTCGCCTTATATTACGCTATATGTTGACTTGGGTGAACTGATATTATGCAAAATAGTACTGTAGTGGCAGTATTGTACTACATATATATATATATATTTAAAACGTGATATGTTTGTAACTAAAACTTACCATAACTTTATGTCATTACCTTTATATAACACCTTATATCTGATTATTGGTGTGTATTGGATTTAAATGACAAATTACATCTGAATATTAGTAATAAATCTGTAATTACCAAGGTATATTACATATATATATATCGAATAAACCTGATTGATTGTAACTTTGATTTAAATTAATTTCACATTATTACTTTTCAGTTATAACTTACAGTTCAACTTCAAGAGTTCTATGAATTGAGTTAGTTGAGGGGTTGGGGAACCTCTGTCCAATCGCCTGGGGGAAGTTTAATTGGTCTTAGGAAAATGATTTCTGTTGACTCGTCCTCAATTTCCTCCTCACATATTGGGCAGTGGAGGGGAGAATTCCGTGGTTTGGAGACAGAGTAGGCAGAGCAGATAGTGCAATAAAAATGCCCACATTTTGTGGCAAATGCTTGGGCAAAGCTGATTGGAAGAGTGCAGGTGGTGCAGCTTAGGTTGTTTTTTCTGTCCTCATAGAACTGTGGCCATGTAGGTGCTAGCATCTTCTCACCATCTGAGGGTTTAGTACTCATTAAGAATGAATAGTAAAATGCTTTGATAAAATTTCTTGACGTCAATGCCTCAATCATTGATTGATTGTGGTTGGTGTGGATATAGGTGGATGTGGGGACCCACACAAAGAGTGAGCATTGGTGTAGTCTGGTGGCACTGAAGAAACCTGGTTTTGCGAATAAATGGTCTCTCAACACTGCTCTGCAGAGAGGGCACTTGGGTCTCTGTCTGCCCTCTTCGTTCCAGTTCTTAATCAACTGGCAGGCACATTCAGCGCAGAAATAATGCGCACAAGGGTTGGATAGAATGAGTTGTTCTCTTGCTAGACTGTCTTTACAAATACAACAGACTGCTTTCTCAAATTCCTCCACGAAATATCTGGCGAAGTCTGGATATTTGGTCCTGAAATCACATAAACAGTAGGCAAACTTGTACATATCTTTAGTTATTGATTCTTGGTTAGTGGGTTGGGAGTAAAGACAGTTTGACCAAAAAAACAAAAAAAAAACAAAACAAACTTGGGTGATTGAATGAAAGGTGTTATACGCGTCTTTATACTGAGCGGATCCTTATATACCACAATGCTAAGTCACCACGTGACTCCTTGTTTTGCGATTTGATAATTGGTCGACACTTGATCCCTGTTTTCCCCGAAAAGCCTTATATACCGCATGTGGTTGTTGTGTCACGTGATGACCTAGTTCGTCGATTGATGATAGGTCAACACTTGATCCCTCTTTTTCCCCAAAAGGTTTATATACCAAAATCACTTCTAATGTCACGTGATATGTCGGTTTACAATAAGTTACATACAGTGTTTTACAGTCTTATTTTCGATATCTCACCAAGAGAAAGAAATTTAAGTATCAAAAAAGATTACCTACATGAGTAGATTTCTACTGAATGACGGTTTACAGCCTTATTTTCGATATCCCACCAAGAGAATGAAATTTAAATATCAAACAAATTACTTATATGAGAACATTTCTACTTACATAATGAAGTCTGGTAGTACCTCATTCAACAGCGTTATGCAGTTGAAAGCCTGCTTGAAGTTTTTGACTTCAATTAGCTGAATCAAATGCATAAAAGTTACCATCGAGGATGGTATGTGAAGTGGATAGTAGACATCATATCTGTTGCCCATGAACAGATTCATCTCCATCTGAGCTAATTCCATCCTTATATTACTAAAGGTTGACTTATTCTAAAAACAAAAAAATGCTGTAAAATTCACCAACTACTATTCACTCAAAGTTAATCTTGAGGCGACAGAACACTTGCGACTTGCACTGGTCTCAATCCCAAATTTGATAAGAAATCAATGACATATCATTGAGAAGGTGGGGTTTTTATAGCCCTAAGATTCAAAGCCCCATTCAAAAGATTTGTCTCAACTCGTAAATGTCCAGCACCCTACTTTAGCTACAGATTTATTTACAAGTTCAAACAGGTTGGTTGAAAATCTGTTATTACCCGACTCTATCTATAGATACTAACCTATTGTCCTCTTATGGGTATGTACATAAAAATTAGTTTCTGCCTAGTTTGTTATATTTATACTACAGTAGCATTAACTTGTAAAAGTTGTTAGAGAGGTATATCAAAATCGACCTCTCCCATTGGTGCTTTGGTTGATTCACAACATTCAGCACAAAACACTTTGTTATGACCTGGTTGATCAGATTGCATTAAGCATGGAATGTGTGTAAAAATTTCCATTCTCTCTGAATAGATTTTATTAGAAATTTTAGTAAATTCATCCCATTCCCCACAACTCATTGTTATGCCAGACTTGGTGGGAAAATATTCCCCATTCCCCCCCTTTCTCCACATTCGAATTGCTACAGTTTTGTATGGACTATTGACAGAGAGGTAATACGACCCTCCTATGTGAATTCTAGAGTTCAATCCTTCCTCCCCTTTCAAAATTTTTTCAAGGGTGTGGTTTATAATTTCAACATTGTGAAGAATCATTACGAATCTAGATCTATTAAGTTTTACACCTTCTTGTAACACCACTTTACCATCCCACTCTTTAATTTGGATGTGATCTATTAGATCCCTTTCCCCATAAAAAATTGCATATTTTTTGCCGCCTAAATGATAATTTTTCCTGTAAGGTTTGTTCGCTACAACACTGCATGTAGTAGAGATATCTGTACTGGTTTGGTTGTGTTCCCCTGATGCATCAGAATTCTGTTGTGGCATTAACATGACCTTCTTCACTTTTGCGAATTGTGACTGCTCGTTCTTTCTCTTCTTACTGTTGGAATTTTTCATTGGTGCATTCAATGTAGCCTCTGCCATTAGAACTTCAAACTCTTGTACCTACTAGTTGAGTGTTGTTGTAGATGTCGTAGATTTCCTCGTTGCTTTCCAAAGACTGTGTGCTGTAGGTCGCTCTTCTGTCCAGTACACCAGAAGGTTGGATGATAGATTGTCAAATCTGTGGGGTTTTTATAACACTAGATAAAGGGGGGGGGTCATTGTTCGGAAAGGGGGCATAATCAGCATGATTTTCTTCATTGAAAATTCTGGTTCAAGCTTGTTACAGACTCGAATATCTTTTCTTTTTGATTATTGAAAGTTACTATTGATAGAAATTTCGTGACCAGACAGAATCTCTAGGATTCCTTTCTGTTTAAGCAGATTTCAATCTGAATGCCAGTTTAACTTACAATTAACTCAGACCTTTGGGTTCGAGGTATTACAGTCTGTTTTACAAGGGTTGCTGTTTAGGATATAATTTCTATAGTTTAAGACCTCTTGAACGTGTTGTGATGTGATTTTGCATGCTCTTCCACCAATACAGCATTCATTGCATGCCCACTAATGTATGGTTGTGACATCAAATATTAATATTATTGTTCTGATATGAATTTCTGATACTGCTAGAGGGGTGTGAGTGTGTTGAGACCTATTACTCTGTTTTAACATGTGTCTCATGAGTGCCTGGATTGTAGAATGACTGTTACAGGTGTTTATATTGTACAAAGGCCTATACAAGTCAAGGTCAGAGGAGATAATGGAAAGTTATGTACATTATGTGGGTTAGGATTGTAGTATTGTGCTTATTTTAAGGGTGTGTGGCGTTTATTTTCTCTCATTTGGATATTAAGAAACAATATTTTAACATAAACTACAACTATCTATTTATTAATATCACATTTATTACAAAGATTGCAACATATCATTTTTACACATTAATAGTCTTTAGGGCATCAGCATCTTCAAAAAGTCGCATGAGGTGGAATGTCTTCTGTGTTCCTCGAATGGTATGTCATAGGGTTCCCATTCTATCAGCTTTATTTTACACCACGGGCAGATAACTTTATCCCCTTCTCCTGTGTAGACAAAACCTGCTCTGCATAGTTGATCAGGTCTCACTGGATGTGATTTGGGCCATGTCCTGAATGATTCAAATCTTGTGACATATTTCTTATAAACCAGTGGATCACATTGAAATATATAGTCATTAAAAACAGAATTTTTCAAATGAGTTGGATGATCCATTGTACTGTGACTAAAGGTGTATGTAAGTGGATTTTTAAAGGCATATCTGATTTGCTGATTGTTTGACAATGAAAATCCCCCTGTGTTTGCACTTGATGGTGGTTTTGCAGCTGGTTTCAAAATATCAGGTTCTTTCATTGAGGAATCAGTCGAATCTGACTGTTCAGAATTAAAACCTGGGTTAGAAAACATCCTCCCTTACCAGTTTTCTAAAACTTGTGAGTGGATGTTACAGGTTGGAGACTGGATTTATATAGTATGGATTTCTGTAAGGTTTTTAGCTGATGCAGCATGAAAAAAAAGGAAATTCATCATATTTTGTATATAGTTACATATCAACAGATATGTCAGGTGATGATCTTGTAGCGATTTGATGATTGGTCGACACTTGATCCCTGTTTCGCCGAAATTATCTTATATACCTTTTGAGATACTGAGATTGGGTTGACCTAGTTTCAGATTTGATAATTCGTCGACATTGGATCCCACTTTTGCTCGAAATTGCTTATATACTCCTACGAGGTTGTTTAGTCACGTGATGACCTAATTAGAGATTTGATGATTCGTCGACGTTAGATCCTGTTTTTGCACGACAATTTAATAGTGATGTAAAATATAACCAAAGCTCGCGTTTTAGAGACTTTTACGCTAATTTCGTTGGGTGAGATAAACAGAGTGAGGGTTTGTTATTTTTGGTGGTAGGGTGCTCTAAGGTGAGATATTTGTCTATGTTTTGACAGGCTTTAAAGACTTTCATGACAGGTTCAAGGTTGATTCTATTGTATATTCATTCAGGTTGTTTCTACAATCAACACACTGGTTCAGACAGATTTATGATGAAAGTAAATATCTAGGGTCTTAAGATTAGATACATAAATGAGTTGGGGCTGAATTTGTTTGATTCATTTACATAAGATCCCTTTCATTGGTTCTGATTTGTTAGATATAGCCGAGGTGGTATATTTACATGTGTACTTTTCCATTGCATAGATTAACAGTTCATTGGTAGATTAACAGTTCATATTGGTGCTTCTAAATGTCTTGTGTTTCCAGATGTGGACTGTAAGACTGTGACAAGTTAAAACCCATTTCTTTCTCGAGAGAGTGTTGAAAAAATTATCTCCTTTGCTAATTGTTCACAAATAAATGATATTTAATATATACATATCTTCCATTACAACACCTTTTGGTGGTTAGGGTGCCCTCCATTCCGATCCCGTGTCTCCCAGTAGCAGATTTCCCCTCTCTCCATATATAAATCCCAGAAGAGATCTCATATAGCCCGAGGGAAGACCTCCAACTAACTGAACATTAACTACTTCCATTCATTTATCTTAATCAGATGCAATATCTCCCATATGCATGTTTCTTCCATCTAAGTTCCATATGTCTGCCAATCAGGAGTTGCTAACTTTGCTAAATTCTTTTCACTGTACTTGCCCTTCATATTATTTCTGGGAATGTAACAACTTAAATAACGTAAACAACAAATATGCGCAATATTAACACAACAGCCAAAAAAGTATGCTATAGCATAGCCATATTTCCTTCAATTTGAAGTTTTTAGAAGTGATCTTATGAATTTAAAGCAAAAAATTAATAAACTGAAATAAATAATTAAATAGTTAAAAAATTAAACAGAAAAGATAAGCTGACCACCAATGACATGGCAGAATTTGCAAAATGTTAAGGAGTGGTCTTTTGAATTGTAAGAAAAATAGTAATAACCAAGATGAAAAAAATTGTTCAAAACTAAATAGAAAAGGTGACCAGAAATCAAGTGGCAAAATTTGCAAAGTTGTTAATTTCAATACTTTAGTTTTAATTATACATTATAATTTGTTGTTGCTTTTGAGTACGAGTTTAAGAGTTTACATAAGAAATATTTCATTAATATTAAACAATACAAGTTTGTTTTTTCCCTAAAATTAACACTGATTATTTTAACACTGCTATACTGTCTTTATTGTTTTCCCAGTTTGGTCAGTCTGACTTATAAATACAACCAGACTGACTTTTTTCAAAACTTACAGACCTGTTGGTTTTGAAAACTTGTACGTGCAAATATTCTCAGCAATAGATAATGTAACTCAAATGTTATTTTTAAACTTCCTATTTGTATGGTCCAAGTATTATTATAACATCAGCCAAACTTAACATTACATCCTATTGAAATCTGAACTATGATATTTTCATGTGGATGGACTATTTATAGAATAACTCCTTTGTAATAACATATTAAAATATCGCTACCAGCTGTCAACTAGTTTTGACTTTCAGTTTGTACATTGACGGCAAGTCTTCTGGAATTACAAAAAGTGGCATGGAAATGCTGGCTGTCTTTCCAGCTCTTATAGTCAGTAGCTATTTATTTCACTGGGCACAAGTGTTAAGTAGGAAATGGGGGAGTTGGGTTTGCTCAAGATGTAAAATAAAAGCTCCAGATCAAACACATATTGCAGGAAACTAATGGTGCTACCTTTCCCTCCACACAAACAAAAACCCTGGTGCCTTCTACAAGCGAGAGAGACTTTTGACAAATCATGCAGGCCTTACCCAACTTTGAAGCTACTTGAATGTCAATAGATTGTCATAAATTCTACCAGCCAGAGAGATTGTTTGGATGAAAGATGTCAGAACTAATAATGGCCTTGAAGGCTGGCATAGAAGACAACTTCGCTAGGAGGGACCAGAACAATTCTACGTACTGGTAGACTTGTTGCATAGAAAGGCCACATATGTCTCACTACAAACAAGGCTAGTGAGATGGTGAACTGAAAAGACACCAGACGAAAATATAAACGGAGATTAAGTGCAATCTAAACAAGCTGTTGAACAATATAAACTGGAGAGCCTCTTGGTTTCACAAATGTTGTCAGCCTGTTGCTCACTTAAAACAAAGTTTAAACGTTTGTATATATGTATGTATCTTATGTGTGATTCTTTTCATGTAAGACAAGTCTTAAGTTTAAGATTTTTATCTTAGCTAAAATTTTACCTTTCCTTGGTGATTCATAAAGCATGCTGAATGTGCTTAGGTAAGATTTTTGTATAAGCTTTTTTTCATCCTAACTCATACAATCACAACGACAAATTTTGCACTACATGACAACACTGACATGCTCTCCTTCATTACATTTGGTTAATGTGATTGGCTAATGCCAGGGAATATAAACACAAAATGAGCTGTTGATTTGATCCAACATGTGCCACTTTAGTAAAATCAATTAATGAAAACTGTACTGAGCAAATAATGTCATAACAATGTTTTGTTGTGTCAAAGTCAATAAACTAAGCAATATTTTTGGGAGAAAAAAAAGAAAAAACTTCAAGTATCTACAAACTTGTAAATATGTATTTCTCTTAATATGTGTTGATGTACCCTGTAAAACTTGTTTACTCACTGCTAATAAATGGATCAGAAAGGGGCCAGTTTTGCAGTTAAGAAACCTTCCAACCACTTTAAAACAAAGTGATGGTGCAGTATGTATTTTTAACTTAATTTTAACCATACAAAATTTTGAAGTGGGAAAAAAGACATGTCGGCCATATTTAAGACTTTTTCCATAACTTTAAGACTGTTATTTAGCTATTTAGCAGCCTTAAAGTTATGACAAAAATTTGTCTTAACTTTATGACAAGAATTTCAACATTTACGATTTTTCTCATAGACTTAAGACAAAACTTAGACTTAAGACCTTTCGTAAATTGACTTATTGCTCTACCTCAGGATCCTTTTTCTCACACATCTAGCCAATCATAAATGAAAAATCAGCACCTAACTCATATGCTACTATACCTTCTCACGCCATTTTATAGGGGGCCAGGGTGGCACAGTTCTGAGGTTGGTGGTTCAAACCCTGAAGCCTATGTGGCAAAGATGGTAGTTTCTTAAAACACAATTAAATAAATAACCTCCATGCCATTTTACTTACTGTGGGACTGTGAATTTCGCAGATCAACCCTTGAACAAAATGTATGCAACAAATATCTTGTTATTATTCATTCAAATACAAATCGTCCCAGCAGGCACATGCCTTGAAATGTCACTGATTTAGAGTTGAAAACAGGTCCTGACGTTGAAAGCCACATTATTAACTACTAAAGCTAAGTTAGTTTTATAACATGAAAAAGTAATGCTATTTTGATCAGAAATCATGGTGATTTTTGGTTGAAAAATTGACACTGACACATTTCCAAAACTATTTCAAAGCTGGATTTCTGACTGGAAAAAGTAGTGATACTTAAACAAAATCAACACTAAATCAAGTTACATTTTCTGATATGAAATCTTATTCATGTTATTGAACAGAAAACAGGTTGAATGTTGGGAAATGAATGACTAGTGATCGTTGATTGAAAATTCTTTTTCTAGAGGGAGATATTGTGATTAAGTCCAACTTTTTGAAAGAACCATCATTGCAATAGTTTTTGAAATTGTAGGTATTTTTAAGCAAAGACTAATTTTTAAACTTAAAGATTATAAAGATGATAAAGATTATGTGTGCATGTACTTGTACATTTTTATCTATTCTCCTTATTAATTTATAGCAATAACAAAACTGATGCACCCAATATAATTTTTATAATTTATAATTATATTTTCATTAATGCAATTCCTGATAATTAAAAGAATGTTTTGAAGTCAAACTTATCTTAATCAAAATGATAAATTCAAACTTATTCATCAAAACTTAGTAATTTGAATTTGTTTCTCAAATGCTCCCATGCTCGAATAACCAGTTTTCAGTTTGCAAGTTTGCACTGAAAACTTCTCTATACAGAGAACCTAAGCTATAACATTTTATCACACAGCAGTGAGGTCGTGGGGGTTCCTGGTTTTTCTTATCTGTACCCTGCTACACAGAACATTAGGCCTGTGACTAAAAGTAATTATATAACACAGCAGGGGTGGAGGTGGGGGTTTACCCTTGTTCAATTGCATGCATGGTGTTTACTTCTTTAGTCTGTTTTGTGGTCAGAAATGAGAACTAATTAAGGTGGGTAGTAATGGGTGGAGTTCTACAAATGTGGCTATTTTTGTGGGGTTTTTTTTCAGTTTACATGACAAAGTTGTATGAGACACAAACATCTGAACTGAGCATTGTGGCCTTGCTACATGAATATAGCTTCTTTATAATTACAGTATAATTATAGCCAACTTAATAAAACATTTAAAAGAAATTGATTGGATGAAATACTGAAGATATAAAAAATGTCACAATTGTTTGTTTTTAACAAAGAAGAAAAACATAAATTTATTTTAAAATTTCATGAAGACATTGAATAATACCAGTTCTATTAATAACATAAAAATAGATACCTAGCTAGAAAATATGGATTTACATATCTTGAGAAATTATATTTGAAAGCTGATGCAAAATTATGTGTCATTACAATGTCATCAGAAATGGAGTATTGAAAGTATAATAATTCATGAAAACATATCATCTTGGAAAGAATTAATTACTTTGAAGTTGTATCCAAATTGTAAAATATGTATATGGATAGTTATTGTATAATATTATTAAGGAGCTATAATTATGACGCACAAGCTATATTGATTTAAATAAAGAAGACAGTGTAAACAACCTGATTTCACCCATTGAATTCAACCCTATTCCATACATTGGATTCAACCAAAAACAGTTTGCAAAATCTACACGTATTTCAACTAAATTTCACCCATTCAATTCAACCTGATTTCAACATTAGTTTCAACATGATTTCACCGGTGGGATCCAACTGAAATCTGTTTGCAAAATCTACACATATTTCAACCAGATTTTACCCATTAAATTCAACCTGATATCAACATTGGTGTCAACATGATTTCACCGGTTGGGTCAAACTAAAAACGCTTTGTAAAATCTACATATATTTCAACCAGATTTCTGCGTTGGATTCAACCAGATTTCAAAGTTGCGTGCCTGCTGGGGTATACTTTGTATATAATATAAAAATCGCATATAATATATAATAATATATTAACATCAAGTGAACATAAATGCACTTCTGAAGAAAGGTCGCATGGTCGGCAGATTTTGCCGACGTTGGGCCGACGTTGGCTTGCCAACCAACACTCTGGTTAGATGTCTCTATATTTTGCCAACGTTAGGCCAACGTTGGGCCAACGTTGGCTTGCCAACCAACACTCAGGTTAGATGTCTATATTTTGCCAACGGCGGATTTTTATTCAAGATGGCGGCGAGCAATAATAAGGGATTTGGGGTAACTTAGAAAAAAACATTTATTATGGTATGTCTAAAAATCATATTTCAGTGAGCCCACAAATTTTAACTAACCATTTAACAATTTTACACATAAAAATAATATTCTCATTAAAAATTCACACTACAAAAGTTATCAATGAACATCATCTGATTGGCTGATGCTATACATAGAATATAATTTTCACTGGTGGCTTGCCGACGTTGGGCCAATGTTGGCCCGACGGTCAAAAAGCCGTTGGTCCAACGTCGGCAGCCAACATCGGACCGACGGATGTGCCGACATTGGGCCAACGTCAGTCCGACGGTGGAATGCTATCTGGGACGGCTGTGTCAGCGATTCTGATAGATCGTTCCACAGTGTCAATCAAAATACCGCAAATCGGCAAATATCCTGTTTACTACAATAGCAACAACCAATCATTTCCTTCGATTTTCATCGGCACCATTTTGAATTACAAAAACGTGGCCATTTTTAGGGACATATTTGTAAATATTATTGCTTTCTGATAATGGAACAAAATGAAACCAAAGTGAAATTTGATAAAAAAATTATATCATCAATCTACCTAATTTAAAATGTCTGAAATGCATATAGCTCGAGGTTATAGACGATTTTCCGCCTTCATGATCCTAATATCGCTAATCGTTGTAAAATATAGAAATAGACAACGACGAGCAAGGGCTTATAGGCGATTTTACAACGATTAGCGATATTAGGGTCACGAAGGCGAAGATTCAAAACAGTATTTTTTCGGAAATAGATCTTCTGTTTCCAGAAACAGAAGCTCCCAATCTAATCCAGCCTTAGTATCGCCTATAACCCCTCGCTCGTCGTCTATAACAACACTGATTTACAGTAGTTTATAAAACTCGGAACCGGATTCGGAACCGGATTTTTTCCCAGATCGCACCTCTCATCGCACCTCTTTATCGCACCACTAGACGTCTAGACGAAGATCCAATACTTTAAACGAGTACACAGATTTCCTGACTCACGGCCATAGAACCCAAGTCATTAATATTCATGAGAAGATATGAGGATATACAGTTCTCCTGTAGTTTCTTTGCAATAATTTATAAAAAAATATTTAATATGTATGTCATAATAAATAACATTCACCTAGACCTCTGTAACACCAGTGGTTCTGTAGCACCACAAGTGATCCGGGACTTGGATGAGTGCATAATGACTCTATAAATGACTAGGGTGCTATGACCTTAGAGCTCAACAGTCAATTCATTAAAAGAAAATTAACTCAACTAACAGCTTAACTGTATCTATATAGGTTTACTGTAGTGTAAATATAGAAAGGTAGAACATATTTAATATACATGTAATAATGTATATTCTCAGTTAGTGAGTTCTCAATTTCAAAATATTTGATTTTCGTCTATGCTTCTATTATTTTTATGATGTTGTAATGTTTTGATGTATCGCTATACTATGTTTTGTGTCAATAAAATTGAAAAAAAAGGGGTTTTTTGTTTTTTGGGGGGGGGGGGGGGGGAATGGATGTCATGTTTAAACGCACACACTGGTAAACAAAAAAAAAAGGTTTATAAACAAAGTTATCCATAAAACCATAAAAGATGTAATCCCCAGTTTGTTTGAAGATGAGACCTAACACAAACAAAAGAACCTAATCCCCTTTGATATTGGGGCAGGTATATTACCCTAGCAGAGGCAGATCAAAGATTTCAAACTCATATTTTCACATGAATATTAATGACTTGGGTGCTATGGCCATGAGTTCTGTAGTTTAAAGCATTTGATCTTTGTCGAGCTGACCATTTTATAAAATATTGTTAGGAAACTACAGAGGAGATCTGTGTCCTCGTATCACCTCATGAATATTAATGACTTGGATGCTATGGCCATGAGTTCTGTAGTTTAAAGTATTTTATCTTCGTCGAGACGTCCGTTTCAAAAAATATTGTTAGGAAACTACAGGGGGAATCTGTGTCCTCATATCTTCTCATGAATATTAATGACTTGGGTGCTATGATCATGAGTTCAGTAGTTTAAAGTATTTTATCTTCGTGGAGACATCCATTTTATAAAATATTGCTAGGAAACTACAGGGGAAATCTGTGTCCTCATATCTTCTCATGAATATTAATGACTTGGGTGCTATGGCCGTGAGTTTTGTAGTTTTAAAGTATTGTATCTTCGTGGAGACATCCATTTTATAACATATTGTTAGGAAACTACAGGAGAGATTTGTGTCCTCATATCTGCTCATGAATATTAATGACTTGGGTGCTATGGCCGTTCATCGCACCCCATCGTACCTCGTCGCACCCATCGCACCCCTCCGATAGCACCTCCGGTAGTCCGGGTTTTATAAGGCACGGACGGTCTTAAAGTTTATCATTCTCCCAAAACTTCCAAGAAACAGAAAAATCACGTAAAATCATTACTATTTTTTAAATACAAATATTTATTGGATCCACTTAGATCTAAGTGACTGTCCAGAATTCTAAGAGTTGAACAAAAGCTGGTATGAGACAAAATATTACGAAGTATGTGTTTTATCCTATTATCGCCCACCTCAGGCTGCTCGGCTAGTGGCATTCTACCAGTGAACGCCAACCTGTCAGTGAATGCCCGCCTTATATATCTTTATTAGAAGTCAAGGACAAATGCTTCTATTTGCAAACAAAATGGGCGTTCACTGGTATTTCCGGTTTGCGGTAAAAACGGCCGATAATAGCGATATTGTAAAAATATACTGTACTACTGGTCGGCCAGTGAAGTTCGTCACCCCTGTGAAGTTTGTCACCTGCCGTAAAAATGCTCAAGGACAGGCAATATTCACATTTAAATAAATGGAATAGCTTCTTTCAACGGCAAGGTATACATTAGACCGAGTTTCTGTCCCGTCGCGTATTGCTGTTGATATTTCTGATGGTACGCAATGGCGAGGGACAGAGTTCACATGTACCTGTTTTCTGTGTAAAGTTTGGACGGTACATTTGTACACATATTACCACAAATATAAAGTGTTATTTGGTTTCTTTAAGGTATGTACATGTGCCGTTCACTTATATTTCATGCCAATCAAACTGGCATGTATCTATATTTCAACCAATTTTCAAAATTTAAACAAACCCTCAACATTACATAGTTATCTACAAAAAAATTCCTGGCTTCTAAAAGCAGTTTAATTTAACATATGTATTGGAAACTGGATACAGCTATAATAGACATAACAATAACTTTTTAAAGTGAATGCAGTAATTCCCCACAGTTCAAGATTTACACAGAAATCAGGTACAAGTGAGCTCTGTCCCTCGCCATTGTGTCAATCAGTATATCAATAGCAAGTGGCGACGGGACAGAAGCTCGGTCTAGGTATACATATATGCCGTAACTGGACAGTAAAAACTCTTTTTAATATTGTCATAAAATGCAGGTGATGAACTTCACTGGGGTGACGAACTTCACTGGCTGAGCAGTAACCCTTTAGAAGAATTATTGAGCATACTGCTCAACTACCCAAGTTCATTGCCTAACCAAGCTCGTCACTTCAATTAAAAACAGATAAGGACAAGAAATACTGATAATAGAACGAATACTTATGACAGTTAGACCAAGTTTTCTGCCCAGTAAACATTACAAACGTTTATAAATGTTCATAAACCTAACTATCAGGTTTAGATTTAGGTTTAGATAAGGTTTAAAATGATGGGTCCCTAAACGTTTGCCTATAAACATTTATAAATGTTTAATCATAAACGTTTATTAATGTTTATATATAAACATTTATATATAAATGTTTATACACGTGTTTAAAATCTTGAGAAATATTTCTGTAAGTATATCTTGCTGTATCACTGTTGTTTGAAGCCATCATTGTATTCTAAGTAGAGATATAAAAGTATATAATATAATCAAATTATATACTTCTATATTAGTGCTGTCACTCGCTAGTGCAAATGAACATTGAATATCGCCCACGTTGGCCGACCGAGTATCGATATATGTCGACTTTATAAACTCACCTCAAAACAAAACTATTTAATTAAAATGTAAAATAATATATTGTTTCTCACCCGAATACATCATTTTAGGGTCATATTTGTCCTTTTATTTCGGTTGTTTATGCATTGTCAAACGAAGGAACACTTTAAAAACTGTCAGTATATTAAAATAATTATCTAATTCCGACTTTATAAAGTGCTGCATAATAACATTATAATATCATGTACGCCTAAAATAAATACAACTACAGTGTTTTTAAAGATTATTTGAAAGCTTTACATCAATTAAATTGACTTAATAAGCGTGAAAAAAAAATAAAGATGCAATTCCGAAACTACAATCGAGCAATGGTTTAACTTTCCTGATAGGTCATGTGACTAGATTTGTACGTACTATGTTGTCAAAAGACCGAAAATATACTTTAAAATGCTGAATAACCCTTCACTTTTAAAAGATATTCTATCTTTATTATATAAATATGCTAATATCTTTGCAATCGGATTTGAAAAAACGCATCTGATTATCGCTCATAATAGACCTAGCAAACAATAGTATTGGAAGTAGCGAGTGTCGCGACAGCACTATTCTGTATATCCACTTAGAATGTAATGGTGGCTTCAAACAACAGTGATACAGCAAGATATAGTAACAGAAATATTTCTCCAGTTTCTCTCAAAATGGCTGTGCTGATGTCATCATCCCAACTGAAAGTGAGGTTAAGGTATTTTTAACCCTTTGTAAAGGTTTAAAAACGTTTATAAACCAAACTAATGTTGCTGAAACGTTTATAAACCCTTAATATTGAATAATTGTTAATATTTAGGTTTATATTTGGTTTAAAAAACATTTATAGGTTTACTAAACATTTATAAACGTTTGTAATGTTTACTGGGTGTCCCATAAAGCGAGACAGGACAGATAACTCGGTCTATTATGACACTAAGCCATCATTCTTCAATGAAAGATAATTGTGAAGAGGTTTTAATATTGTCAAAAAATGCAAGTGACGAACTTGGGTAGCTGAGCAGCAATCAAAGCATTAATTGTACTGTATGTTATTTCATAATTAAGCGTCCCTGAAAGGGCGCTTATTTGTTTTCGCCTCAGTTTCCTCGCCGCCGCCGCATTAGGGTCTCCCTTGAATATCTCCCTTATTATTAGAAGGTTTCAAACCATATTTGGCACTTATATACCTTAGGTGTGGGAAAAATATTTTGCATGCTTAAATTTGACCTTTGACCTTTATGAAGGTCACATGATCAAAAACAATTTTTTTAAGTACACCCCCCCCCCCCCCCCCCCCCCCCCCGTCATCACAGTTCAGGAAAAACTACTTGCTACACAGCCTTATAATTTGACACACCTGTTCATACTATCGAAAACGCGAGCTGATTAGATTTTGGGAGCAATCCCTTAAAAAGTGTCTCATTTATGGGTGATTTCCTCACACCTTCCAATCTGAGAGCCTTAAATTTAGGTCAACCCCCCTATTATCTTCTTAAGTATTGCATTTAGAGCCATAAAATGTATTGGGAGGTAATAGGAAACCATATGTGGAGAGTGTAAATAGCCGGTCAGTTTTACCGCACGGCCCCCCCCTTATGGGTCAAACTGGGGTCATAAAATAGCTGATTTTGAGTTTTTGCCTTATATCTCCTTTATTGTTGCTTTTATAGCTTCAGAATGTATTAAGAGGTATTGGGAAAGCATATGTGGAGAGTCTAAATAGCTGGTCAGTTTTACCCCACAGCCCCCCCTTATGGGTCAAACTGGGGTCATAAAATAGCTGATTTTGAGTTTTTGCCTTATATCTCCTTTATTGTTGCTTTTATAGCTTCAGAATGTATTAAGAGGTATTGGGAAAGCATATGTGGAGAGTCTAAATAGCCGGTCAGTTCTACCCCCCAACCCCCCCTTATGGGTCAAACTGGGGTCATAAAATAGCTGATTTTGAGTTTTTGCCTTATATCTCCTTTATTGTTGCTTTTATAGCTTCAGAATGTATTAAGGGGTATTGAGAAAGCATATGTGGAGAGTCTAAATAGCCGGTCAGTTTTACCCCCCGACCCCCCCTTATTGGTCAAACTGGGGTCATAAAATAGCTGATTTTGAGTTTTTGCCTTATATCTTCTTTATTGTTGCTTTTATAGCTTCAGAATGTATTAAGAGGTATTGGGAAAGCATATGTGGAGAGTCTAAATAGCCAGTCAGTTTTACCCCCCCCACCTCCCCCCTTATGGGCCAAACTGGGGTCATAAATAGCTGCTTTGGAGTTTTTGCCTTATATCTCCTTTATTGTTGCTTTTATAGCTTCAGAATGTATTAAGAGGTATTGGGAAAGCATATGTGGAGAGTCTAAATAGCTGGTCAGTTTTACCCCACAGCCCCCCCTTATGGGTCAAACTGGGGTCATAAAATAGCTGATTTTGAGTTTTTGCCTTATATCTCCTTTATTGTTGCTTTTATAGCTTCAGAATGTATTAAGAGGTATTGGGAAAGCATATGTGGAGAGTCTAAATAGCCGGTCAGTTCTACCCCCCAACCCCCCCTTATGGGTCAAACTGGGGTCATAAAATAGCTGATTTTGAGTTTTTGCCTTATATCTCCTTTATTGTTGCTTTTATAGCTTCAGAATGTATTAAGGGGTATTGAGAAAGCATATGTGGAGAGTCTAAATAGCCGGTCAGTTTTACCCCCCGACCCCCCCTTATTGGTCAAACTGGGGTCATAAAATAGCTGATTTTGAGTTTTTGCCTTATATCTTCTTTATTGTTGCTTTTATAGCTTCAGAATGTATTAAGAGGTATTGGGAAAGCATATGTGGAGAGTCTAAATAGCCAGTCAGTTTTACCCCCCAACCTCCCCCCTTATGGGCCAAACTGGGGTCATAAATAGCTGCTTTGGAGTTTTTGCCTTATATCTCCTTTATCGTTGCTTTTGTAGCTTCAGAATGTATTAAGAGGTATTGGGAAAGCATATGTGGAGAGTCTAAATAGCTGGTCAGTTTTACCCCCCGACCCCCCCTTATTGGTCAAACTGGGGTCATAAAATAGCTGAGTTCGAGTTTTTGTCTTATATCTCCTTTAATGTTGCTTTTATAGATTGAGAATGTATTAAGAAGTATTGGGAAAGCATATGTGGAGAGTCTAAGTAGCCGGTCAGTTTTACCACCCGACCCCCCCCCCCCCCCTATGGGTCAAACTGGGATAAAAAATAGCTGTTTTGGAGTTTTTACCTGATATCTCCTTCATTGTTGCTTTTATAGCTTCGGAATGTATTAAGGTATTGGGAAACCATATGTGGACAGTCTAAATAGCCATTTAGTTTTACCTCCTGACCCCCATGTATGGGTCAAACTGGGGTCATGAAATAGCTTTTGCCTTTATTGTTGCTTTTCTGCTTTCACAATGTATTAAAACCTATTGCAAAACCCTGTGGACAATCTAAATAGCAATACATACTTGCACACATGATTATATATGAAGTTATCAATATTTGTTACTGAAATGCTTTGTAGCATTTACACAAAATTTACTAAAGTTACATCCAATGTTGTACATCCAATGTACAACACTTTCTCCAGCTTGTCTATGTCTACAATGCTTGTTTATGTTAATTAAAGAAGACCTTTGTAGGATTTTTCCTGTCATGATATCACTAAGGGGGTTGGTTTATGTAACAGTACGGTACAGCTTTGTGCATTCTTAGCTTTACAGCATGCTTATTAAAACCACAAGGCATTTTAAACTCTCAGGGACGCTTCGCTTTTGTTAGCAAAAGCATTCATCTAGTTTTGTTTGTAAAGAATATATAAGCTAAACCTACATATATAATATAAATTTTAAATATTATCTAAAGCATGGGCATTTGCTGGTAGAAGGCCACTACCCTTGTCACAATAATGATAGACAGTATTCGTGTTATTTGATAATCTTGTTTATAAAGAATATAAGCTAAACCTACATATATAATCAGTGTTTCCTGAGCCTCTTTTTTCTGGAGGTCAATTGACCTCCTCCTTTGAAAACCGGGGGTCAATCAAAATTTTTGAGGGTCAGTTAGGCTTGGCCCTTCTGGTTAAACTGCAGGTTAGAAAAAATAATGGACAAACAATACCTAAAATACCTTACAAAGACAGTGTGCATGTTAGACTTATGAAATGTGAGGTACCATGTACCCATGGGGCATCGAAAATAGGGTACAAGTAATATTCTGTCACATTTTCTTCAATAAACATTGTTTAGATACACCCAGTTACTAAAAAGCAATAAATTAGATTTAAATTTATTTATCACTTTGACAGTAAATTATAGTATGTTGTACATGGTTATACATTCATAAAAATATCTTAAGTACACCTATGTACCAGGGTTGGGGTCAATTACTTTGACCAATTACAATTACTTCTTCAATTACCAGTGGTCAATTACAAATACAATTACAATTACAATAGACTGAGAAAAATCAATTACAACTACTTTCATTCAATTACAACTACAATTACAAGAAGGGAAAGTTTAGTTAAAATTCAATCAATACAAGTGTTGTATATCGGATATGTGTTGTTTGGATTAACATGCGTAACAAAGTATAGCATTTTTATAAAACTTATGAGTTTTATGTGTCTTTCTGATATTCTTTTATTTATATATATAAGTTCTAACAGTGATTGTACCTTATGTTAACTTAGGTTTTATGTTAATTTGTGCTCTCTTGATGACAAAAAAAACAACAACTTTGTATTAAAATATATATATGTATTAATTTAAAATATACTATGTTGTTATTGTTGGAGTCTGTTTAATATGCACAATGTAAATTCATATGCATAATACTTCAGTGGGTTCTGCAATATATAAATATATGCATATTTTACAATCACTTTAAAATGTACAGATAATGTTAACTAGAAATTGGATTTGCATGAGTGTTAAATGATAAACCCATTGTGAGAGTAAAACCCCCATTTAATGTTTCCTGTATTTCTGGTAGATACACTGATCACCACATAACTAGCAAGGGCACAACTTTGCAGTGACACTAATCTCACCACAATGCCTAATGACATAATTGACACTAATCTCCCAACAATGCTCCATGTACAATGGATTATATCTGTATAATGTTCATGAAGATATACCTATACACTAAGTACTCAAAGCAATCCCTCTTGTTTACATTTGTTAATAAGACTTGATGTAAGTGTTAAATATGTGTAATGAGATGGCTTTACATCATAGTTATATAGGTTAAAGGATGATGGAAAAAATACAATTATTTATACTACTGAATACTGACGCTTAAATTCAGAATGCGGAGTAAAATATGCAGTGTAATTGAAATTCAAAATATTCAATTACAATTATAGTGTAAATTTTTCAAATACAATTACAAATACAATTACTCAGTTTTTAAAAAAATCAATTACAACTACAATTACGCAAAAATTGTAATTAATTACTCAATTACTTGTGTAATTGACCCCAACCCTGCTCTGTACTTCAGGGTAAAGAAAACAGTCAAAAAATTTACCTGACTTTTTTTCCTCTTATTTTTGGATGATTTTTAAGAGAGCAAAAATGAACAGAAGCACTACTCAATTTTCAATGATGTATAGTATATGTTGATAGTTTCTAAAAATTATTTTATTTACATTACAAATATGATATCTATACTGTTTGAAAGACAAATTATTGTAGTTTATGTTGCTTTTTATTTGACAAAAATCCATTGAGTGGTTCCAAAGTTACAGTGTTTTTGCTACGGGTAATATTTTCTGAGGAGCTTTCCGGGGTTAAAAATTCAAGAATTTCCTAGATTTAGTAGAATGTATCTCCCACTGTCATCATTCGGAGACTTTGTTTCCAATTGTGTCCTTGCAAAGATCGCCTGTCCTTTCGATATGTAACATTTCGAATAAGGTTTGCTAGGGTACATTGTAACACTGGTCATTTAAGATGGATCTCATCTGCGTAGCTCTCGTCTCACATGAAATTTTAAAATATATAGCTTATCTTCAGTGCTGTTTTATTGCATGTGCATCTATGCTTTCAGTAAAAAAAATCTTGAGTCCTTTGTTATTGAATAACACGAATGCGCATGCGTGACCTTGTAACCTCATGTACTTCTGTGTCAGTCTGACCCCCAGGTATTATGTGCATAAATTGCTTGATTTTGACGTAAATTACTCACAAATGGAAACACTGATAATATAAATTTTAAATATTATCTAAAGCATAGGCGTTTACTGGTGGAAGGCCATGTAACAACTTATTTTGTATCAACGACTTATTTTGTATTACCTGACTTATTTTGTATCAATTTTCGACTTATTTTGTATTACCGACTTATTTTGTAGTAAAATTGCCTTATTTTGTATTACTTGGCCGACTTATTTTGTACCAACAGCTGATTTAATATGTTACAAAACGGTGCACAGAATTTTGGCAAGATTTCAGGGTAATACAAAATAAGTCGATAATATAAAATAAGCTTCTCTATAGACAACTTGTTTTGTATCACTGACTTATTAAGCGTCCCTTGTTTGTGTATGGGAGACCTTCAGGCTCCGCCGGCTCCGCATTTTGTTTTCCTTATAACTCTGTAACCGTTAGGCGGATTCTTTTCAAATTTGGCAGGTTTAGGCAGTAGCCTTGGGGAATTTTTTTGAATATGTGCAGTGACATTTCAACCAATCAGAGAGGTCACATGACCAAAAATGTCTTTTTTCGATGGGGAAGCTTGTCCGGATGATAACTTGAAAGGAATTTTATCAATTCACCTGAAACTTGGCAAATACATTCGTTCTATTAAAATCTGGAAATCATTAGATTTTGGCATTGATTGGTTAAGAAATGACCGAGTAATTAATGATTAATTAATCATTATGAATTTTCCAAATAAGGAAAACACAAAAATGCTTATATCTCGCAAACCGTGCTAGATAGAGCGATTTTGACGAAATTTTTGACCCACAGGGTATCTCTGCAGAGTAGTTATCCCAATTTTCAAAAAATTTTTGTCTCGCCAAAAATGGCGGCCATTTTGAATTTTCGAATTTTTCGCAAAAATTGCAAAACACAAAAATGCTTATATCTCGAAAACCATGCTAGATAGAGCGATTTCGACGAAATTTTTGACCCACAGGGTATCTCTGCAGAGTAGTTATCCCAATTTTCAAAAAATTTTTGTCTCGCCAAAAATGGCGGCCATTTTGAATTTTCGAATTTTTCGCAAAAATTGCCAAACATAAAACTGCTTATATCTCGAAAACCGTACTAGATAGAGCGATTTCGACGAAATTTTTGACCCACAGGGTATCTCTGCAGAGTAGCCATGCCAATTTTCAAAAAAATTTTGTCTCGCCAAAAATGGTGGCCATTTTAAATTTTCGAATTTTTCGCAAAAATTGCAAAACATAAAAATGCTTATATCTTGAAAACCATGCTAGATAGAGCGATTTCAACGAAATTTTTGATCTTCAGGGTATCTCTGCAGAGCAGCTATCCCAAAGAGCTTTCACTCGGTGTAGTTTCAGGCCCGTAGCTAATTATTCACCCACTCAAAATGAGTAAATGCTAATTATATCCCCAGACGAAAGTCGGGGATATATTGGATTCAGGTCCGTCGCGCCGCCGCCGCCGCCGTAGAAATTTCCTTGTGGACGCGATAACTCAAAAACAAATTAATATTTTTTTTTCAAACTTGGTACACATGTTAAGGGTGCCCAAAGGAAGATCCCTATTTTAAGGTGACCTTAAACTCCCAGTAAAAAAGAACTTATGGCCACCTTAAGGTCAGAAATTGGACTTTTGGCCACTTAGAGCCCTGTAGGTCACAAACTATGATGCTCAGCTGGCTGAAATTTTACCTGACAACACATTAATATGTTCTTAGTACATGTGCCGAAAATCACGACTTTAAGTTGAGGAGAAAATTGTCCTTGAGGCCCATAAATACCCCCACTTAGGGATTTTTTGCTATACTTTTCACATATTTTGCCCTATAATTTGGAAGTGGTAATTCTGATGAGTCTCAAACTGTGCTAGGTATAACTTTGATATGTAATCCTTGTCTGTAGAAAATTTTAGGGCTGTAGGTTTACCCAAAGGGGTCGACTTAAGGTCTCAAAAGTGCCCACAGAGACCCAATTTATGCACTTTTTGCCACTTTCAAGCACTGTAGCTTTCAAACTATGTCTCTCATCTAAGTTAAATATCATCTGGGAATATATCTATGTGTTTTCTTATATGTGCCCCAACATTTAGGCCTTTAATGGACAGTTAACCTGTGTATCAGGACCATAAACACCCACCCGAGTGACCCTTATAAGACATTTTTCACATCTTTTTCCCTGTAACTTGGAAATGGTAAGTCTGAGAAGTTTCAAACTGTATTAGATATATATTCTGTGTGTAATCTTAGTATGTAACAGATTTTAAGTCTGAAGCTTTAATTTTGAAGGTCAAATTGAGGTCTCTAAAAGGCTCCCAAAGACCCAATATTTGGACTTTTTGCTACTTTTAAGCCCTGTGACTGTCAAACTATGTGACTGATAGAGCTCAAATCCTATCTGGGAAGATATTAGTATGTTATTTATATATGTGCCAAAAATTAAGGCTTTAAGAAGACATTTAACCTGTGTATGAGGACCATAAATCCCCACCCGAGTGACCATTTTTAGACATTTTTCACATATTTTGCCCTGTAACTTGGAAATGGTAAGTCTAAGAAGTTTCAAACTGTATTAGATGCATATTCTATGTGTAATCTTAGTATGTGACAAATTTTAAGTCTGAAGCTTTAATTTGAAGGCCACATTTAGGTCTCTAGAAGGCCCCATAAAGACCCAGTATTTGGACTTTTTGCCAATTTTAAGGCCTGTGACTGTTAAACTATGTGATTGATGGAGCTGAAATCTCATCTGGGAATACATTATTATGTTCTTTTTACATGTGCCAAAAATCAAGGCTTCAAGTAGACATTTAACCTGTGTATGAGGACCTTAAACACCCACCTGAGTGACCCTTTTAAGACATTTTTCACATATTTTGCTCTGTAACTTGGAAATGGTAAGTCTGAGAAGTTTCAAACTTTATTAGATACATATTCTATGTGTAATCTTAGTATGTAACAAATTTTAAGTCTGAAGCTTTAATTTGAAAGCCACATCGAGATCTCTAAAAGGCCCACAGAGACCCAATATTTGGACTTTTTGCCACCTTTAAGCCCTGTGACTGTTAAACTATGTGATTGATGGAGCTGAAATCCCATCTGGGAATGCATTATTATGTCCTTTTTACATATGGCGAAAATCAAGGTTTTTAGTAGACATTTAACCTGTGTATGAGGGCCATAGACACTCGCCCAAGTGCCTTTTTGGACATTTTTTCCGTATTTTGCCCTGTTATTTGGAAATGCTTAGTGTGACAAGTCTTAAACTGTATTATATATAATTTTTGTTTGTTATGTATGTCCCCCAAAAAGTTTCAGATCTGTAGTTTAATTGCTAAGGTCTCTTTAACAATTGTAAAATGCCCACAGAAACCCAATTTATGGACATTATGCCACTTTAAAGCCCAGTAACTGTCAAACTATGTGGGTTATAGAGCTGAAATCTTTGAATTTTTAAAAGGAAATGCCTGTCTATTTAAATTTTGAATATTAATAATGTTATGGCTATCTTAGTCTTTTAAGAACTTATTTTTGTGTGTTATACCTCTGCTTGCTGAGTTTTTAACTTTTTAAAATGAAACTGGTTAAACGCCGGTTAAACATATTCAAGTAGACAAAATGGACACTTTAAGTGAGCTTTAAGTCCCAATATTAATGAAATTATATCCGTATGTAGTAAAACTAGGGGATTTTTAACCCTCAACTAGCCCAGTTTTATTCAACTTGCCTCAGTTAATTTTGACACAGCTCCTACAGTTATGAACTCATTTCAGTTGATAATCACATACTTAAAATTCTCAATTCTTTTTGTATTTGAGTACCCCTTTTATATAGATTGTTTGTTTACCATTTATGCTGTAGCACTCCATCTCTTTGAGAGAACATGTAAACTGTGTAAAAAAGATGTAGAAGATGAGATACATTTTGTTTGTGTTTGTCCAGCTTTAGAGCTGATTCGTATGAAATATTTCAAAATTTTAAATATAGATAAATCTGAATTATTAATAGATCAATTATCAAGGGTATTAACTCATATGAATGTCAATATGGTTATTAATTTTATTTTTGATTTGTGGCAAGAAAGAAAAAGTAAATTATATTGTTAATTTTTATGTATTGAATTGCTGTCTTTATTTACTGTATCTTACCTCAAAATATGTTTGCTCTGTTTGTTATTAACTCTCTATTTAAAGTGACTTATAAGCCCATATAGGGCTGGGTATTACTTCAATAGTTTTTGTATAATCCTTGTCAACATAATACATGTCACTATAATAAACTAATAAACTAAACTAAGTCCCAACCCACATCCCCCACCCGGATTCCCCCCACCCACCTCTGGGACCTCCAGCTATATTGAGTGACACTAAATAAACAAAGGTATTTAATGATATCAGATGAGAAACAAAGACCTCAATGGGGTTGCAGATCTTGTGTAATAGTGAGAGAGGTGTGGAGAAGGGGAGAGGGGTGGGGGTGGGAGGTGGTGGGCTTCATTACATATAACACAAAGGGGAGTCAGAACTGAGATTGTGTCACATATTTAGGTTGCATATATATGGACCACATATATAGGAATCCGGGAACTTTGCCCTTCAGGTACTTTGCCCTTCAGGTACGTTGCCCTTCGGAACTTTGCCCTTCAGGTACTTTGCCCTTCACTCAATTTGAGGGGTAGGTACTTTGCCCTTCACTAATTAAAAATGCCCTTCACATGAAAAAAAAATTAAATTATAAATATTGTCCATTCATGTGTGTAAACGAGTTGTTTTCAAGCCCCACAAAAAGACTGTTGTCCAAGTTTATCCCCACAATACATTTCTATGGGTGACAGACCTTTTGTTGAATTTACTATTGAGGTGAAAAGGGAAATGGATGGTGAATGAATGAGATACTGTGTTTATTTTGTTGAGGAAGCCAAGTATGTATAATATATAACTGTATAATGCATGTCAAGCCCAACAAAAAGACTGTTGTCCAAGTTAATCCCCACAATACATTTCTATGGGTGACAGACCTTTTGTTGAATTGGCTATTGAGGTGAAAAGGGAAATGGATGGTGAATGAATGAGAGACTGGTAAACCCATAACTGGTTTCTTACTGTTGTGGCAGTTCTATTGTTTCAGTCCATGATCACAGAAGATACTTTATCATATGATTACATAATTGAAGGCTATTATTCTAGACAATCAATAATCCAGTTTTATGTATTATTCAATTCAATAATTTATGTAGTATGCAATTTATCCTAATTAAACTTTGTTAAAATATGAAGGGCCTCTGTATAGTATGCAATTAAGATCTACAATTAATCCCAACAAATGTTCTTAAAAATATGAAGGGCTTGTACATAGTTGTGTCTTATGTAGTATGTAGAATCAGTTTGTTGATCCACAAATTAGATCCATTTAAGCTTAATTACACATATTAAAAATAATAAAAAGCACTTATTGTAAGGGTATGACAACTTTACAAATTAACTTCTGGATTTTATTTCTGGATTTTATGTAGTATGCAAGTAATCCTAATAAAACTTTTTTGAATGTGAAGGGCTTTACATTTCCTGTGGTGATTCATTCCCAGTATAGTACTGTATAGTACTAAAGTGTGCTATTACTCCCAGTAAAGGTTTTTACATGTGAAGGGCATTTTTAATTAGTGAAGGGCAAAGTTCCTACCCCTCATATTTAGTGAAGGGCAAAGTACCTGAAGGGCAAAGTTCCGAAGGGCAACGTACCTGAAGGGCAAAGTACCTGAAGGGCAAAGTTCCGTATAGAGGAAATGAATAACTGAAAACAATTTGCAAATTCTAAAAATAATATAATAAAATAATAATATAAATAATTTTTTTTTAAATAATATTTTATTTGTGAACAAATATAGAAACAGATATGCGCTTTTGGGATTATGAATTTTAGAATGGACATTGAATCATCAATCATTTAAATACTTTGAAGGAAGATTGAAAAGTATGATGAATTGAGTTAAAAATAATATTTTATTTGTCAACAAATATAGAAACAGATATGCTCTTTTGGGATTATTATTTTAGAATGGACATTCAATCATCAATCATTTAAATACTTTGAAAATAGGTTTAGAGTTATCATTGCAGGAAGATTGAAAATATAATTTGAGTTATGTATTCGGCGTCTGGGGATACACCATCTTCCTTGGAAGATATAAACAGAGTAGATTGATGTGCTGAAGTTCATATAATAATGGGTAATTATGTTTTTAAAAATTCCCGATCAAAACCTGTGGCGTGAGTGATGACCTGTCTGGGGATATGTTGGCGCCGAGTTGGCCCAATCTAGTTATCTCTAAAACTATTGCGGATACCCAATTTTTATCAAATAACTCATTCATCTACTTTTGGGAGAGCTTTCACATGGTGAAGTTTCAGACCCGTAGCTAATTACTCACCTACTCAAAATGAGTAAATGCTAATTATCTCTTAAAAGTATTGCAGATAGCCAATTTTTCTCAAATAACTCATTCATCTACTTTTGGAAGAGCTTTCACATTGTGAAGTTTCAGACCCATAGCTAATTGCTCACCTACTCAAAATGAGTAAATGCGAATTACCTCTAAAAGTATTGCACATAGCCAGTTTTTCTCAAATAACTCATTCACCTACTTTTGGGAGAGCTTTCACTTGGTGAAGTTTCAGACCCGTAGCTAATTACTCACCTACTCAAAATGAGTAAATGCTAATTATCTCAAAAACTATTGCGGATACCCAATTTTTATCAAATAACTCATTCACCTACTTTTGGAAGAGCTTTCACATGGTGAAGTTTCAGACCCATAGCTAATTACTCACCTACTCAAAATGAGTAAATGTGAATTATCTCTAAAAGTATTGCGGATAGCCAATTTTTCTCAAATAACTCATTCACCTACTTTTGGGAGAGCTTTCACTCCGTGAAGTTTCAGACCCATAGCTAATTATTCACCTACTCAAAATGAGTAAATGCTAATTATCTGTAAAAGTATTGCGGATACCCAATTTTTATCAAATAACTCATTCATCTACTTGTGGGAGAGCTTTCACTTGGTGAAGTTTCAGACCCATAGCTAATTATTCGCCTACTCAAAATGAGTAAATGTGAATTATCTCTTAATAGTATTGCAGATAGCCAATTTTTCTCAAATAACTCATTCACCTACTTTTGGAAGAGCTTTCACACACGAAAATGAAAAATTGTGAATATCTCGGAAAAGTTATTTCTTCTCCTTTAATGCTCGGCGGGAGATACACACCGCGGCAGTGGTCTTGACAAAAATTTTTGTCTCCCCAAAAATGGTGGCCATTTTGAATTTTCAAAGTTTTTGCAAAACACAAAATACTTATATCTTGAAAACTGTGCTATATGGAGCGAACTCAACAAAATTTTTGACCTGCTGGGTATCTCTGCAGAGTAGCCATGCCAATTTTAGCGGACATTTTGAATTTTTGAATTTTTTGCAAAACACAAATATGCTTATATCTTGAAAACCGTGCTAGATAGAGCAGACTGCGCTGACTTTGGTTGCCACAACAGTATAAGGCTAGAAACAAAGCATTTTCTTAATACTTTAGCACTCACCTTTATATCCTTTTCGGGACGCTTTGTTTTTGCTATGCAAAAACATTATCTTTTTTTTTGCGAGCGATCCTCTAGTTTTGTAGTAATTTCAATTCACCTTTTATAGTGGCTTGTCTCCATCAAAGGATGGACTCAAAGGAATTTAATCCTTACAGTATAGTAATTCTTATTTTCAGCACTTACATTCCACAGAGATATAATTAATTAGACTAGCCAGTAGTATATTGAAAATTATATCTGCATCTGAAATGAACTTAAGTTTGGTGTTATAGGTAAGGGAGCATTGAAAGACTATGAAGTTGAACAATACACCTGTCCCACAGCCAATGTTCATGTGAAGTATCAAACCTTTTAAAGACTATAAAGGTCAGCATTGCTATAACAAGCTCAAAGGTCAACATGTTACACTGCACATTGCTAACCTATACTTCCTAACCAATATCCCTACCAAGTATCAACATGCTACACATTACAGTTTGAAAGATATGGGCCGGATAAGATTTTAAAGATCAAAGTCACTACGGCAAGGCCAAAGGTCAAACCAAGGTCATACTATGATGCTGCACACCTACACCCCTTAACCAATGTCTCTCAATGTCTCTATCAAGGTTCAACATCCTACCCCTTATGGTTTATGAGATACAGCAGAGATGAGTTATTACTGAAGCCAGCCCATCCACTTGGCCGAGAGACCAATACCTGGGTAACAACAATACCTGCACAGCATAAAAGCTACATATGCCCCAAAGACTGTTTTGCAAAATGTCGAATTCTATAGACAACAGGCAAAAGTTAATCACATGTCAGCTCAGCATTATTCAATACAATATAGAGAAGGTGGCACATGTGTTGATTCATTGGTAGCTTTAAGCATTTTTATGTCGTCACTCTGCGGCAAGGGCATACGCGTGAACAACTTCTCCTCCTAAACTACAATACCCAGAGACATGCTGTTTTTTTTAAAAGATAACTATCAAGGATGAAAATTTGTTCAGGCCATGCAGATCTGTTCGTTTGTCTGTTCCCCAGAGTCATTACAAGTCGGGTACCCCCACCCACCCAAAGTGTGAAAATTTCAACCTTTTATCACAATTTTCTCATTCACAATTGCAGGGATTTTTATCTCCCGCCGGCCAGGCGGGAGATTATAAAACGCATTCCGTGCGTGTGTGCGTGTGTTATTGAGTGTGTCACGCTTTTATAAAGGGCTGTACATCACACTGGTTGTTTTTCCTTGGCCTTTTCAATGTTTTTTATGACCTTATTGCTTATGTCCTTTCATTTGATGCTGTTATTTCACACCTAGGACCATAGCTAAGTGAGTAATAGCAATGGTGGCTACTTTGAGTAAAGTGCTCATAACTCCAAAACGACTGCATTTAGAGTGTTTCTGTAAAATATGTTGTTCAGCTACTTTCTCCATGCCTACAAGATGGTACCATTTTTAGGGTTCTATCTTCATAGCTAAGTGAGTAATAGCTATTTTCTGTTATTAACAATGAACAAAATGAGTAAATTGATTTTGTCTTTGTAACTGTTACTTACAATATTGGCCTGAAATATGTTGTTCAACAACTCCTTCATGTACTATATCATGGTGAGGTGTCCAAGGTGTAGCACCATAGCTAACTGAGTAATAGCTATACTAAGTTTAACATTTGACCATTGAGACTTATAACTCAAAAACTATTGAATATAGAGGATTTTTGTCGAATATGTTGTTCACCTATCTTTTGGATATACTGTATTGTGAATTTTCACAGCTGTAACTCCATAGCTAACTGAGTAATAGCTACTTTGATGATAACCATAATGAGTAAATGGCTTATATCTTCAAAAGTATTGCAGCTACACAATTTTGTTCCAATATGTTGTTCAGCTGCTATCTCCACAGCTACAACATGGTCACTAGTTTGGAAGTGTATCTCCATAGCTAAGTGAGTAATAGCTACTTTGTTAATTTTTAATGATAACCATAATGAGTAAATGCCTTATATCTTCAAAAGTATTGCAGCTACACAATTTCTCTCAACTAAGTTGTTCGTCTACTTTTTTGTGAACTGCAACATATTTAAGTTTCACAACTGTTGCTCAATGTACAAGTGAGTAATGGCTACTTTATTGCTACTTTTGGTGAAAATGTGAAAAATGACAAATATCTCGCAAACCGTAATAGCTACTTTGTCAATTTTTAATGATAACCATAATGAGTAAATGCCTTATATCTTCAAAAGTATTGCAGCTACACAATTTCTCTCAAATAAGTTGTTCATCTACTTTTTAAGTCTTTCGTCTACTTTTGGGAGAGCTTTCACATGGTGAAGTTTCAGACCCATAGCTAATTACTCACCTACTGAAAATGAGTAAATGCGAATTATCGCTAAAAGTATTGCAGATAGCCAATTTTTCTCAAATAACTCATTCACCTACTTTTGGGAGAGCTTTCACTTGGTGAAGTTTCAGACCCATAGCTAATTACTCACCTACTCAAAATGAGTAAATGCGAATTATCTCTAAAAGTATTGCAGATAGCCAATTTTTCTCAAATAACTCATTCACCTACTTTTGGGAGAGCTTTCACTTGATGAAGTTTCAGACCCATAGCTAATTACTCACCTACTCAAAATGAGTAAATGCGAATTATCTGTAAAAGTATTGCAGATAGCCAATTTTTCTCAAATAACTCCTTCATCTACTTTTGGGAGAGCTTTCACATGGTGAAGTTTCAGACCCATAGCTAATTACTCGCCTACTGAAAATGAGTAAATGCGAATTATCTCTAAAAGTATTGCAGATAGCCAATTTTTCTCAAATAACTCATTCATCTACTTTTGGGAGAGCTTTCACTTGGTGAAGTTTCAGACCCGTAGATAATTACTCACCTACTCAAAATGAGTAAATGCGAATTATCTCTTAAAAGTATTGTACTTAGCCAATTTTTCTCAAATAACTCATTCACCTACTTTTGGGAGAGCTTTCACATGGTGAAGTTTCAGACCCATAGCTAATTACTCACCTACTGAAAATGAGTAAATGTGAATTATCGCTAAAAGTATTGCAGATAGCCAATTTTTCTCAAATAACTCATTCACCTACTTTTGGAAGAGCTTTCACATGGTGAAGTTTCACACCCATAGCTAATTACTCACCTACTCAAAATGAGTAAATGCGAATTATCTCTAAAAGTATTGCAGATAGCCAATTTTTCTCAAATAACTCATTCACCTACTTTTGGGAGACCTTTCACTTGGTGAAGTTTCACACTCATAGCTAATTACTCACCTACTCAAAATGAGTAAATGCGAATTATCGCTAAAAGTATTGCAGATAGCCAATTTTTCTCAAATAACTCATTCACCTACTTTTGGGAGAGCTTTCACTAGGTGAAGTTTCACACCCATAGCTAATTACTCACCTACTCAAAATGAGTAAATGCGAATTATCTCTGAAAAGTATTGCAGATAGCCAATTTTTTCTCAAATAACTCATTCACCTACTTTTGCAAGGGCCTTCACATAGTGAAGTTTCAGACCCATAGCTAATTACTCGCCTACTGAAAATGAGTATATGCGAATTATCTCTAGAAGTATTGCAGATGGCCAATTTTTCTCAAATAACTCATTCACCTACTTTTGGGAGAGCTTTCACTTGGTGAAGTTTCACACTCATAGCTAATTACTCATCTACTCAAAATGAGTAAATGCGAATTATCGCTAAAAGTATTGCAGATAGCCAATTTTTCTCAAATAACTCATTCACCTACTTTTGGGAGAGCTTTCACTAGGTGAAGTTTCACACCCATAGCTAATTACTCACCTACTCAAAATGAGTAAATGCGAATTATCTCTGAAAAGTATTGCAGATAGCCAATTTTTACTCAAATAACTCATTCACCTACTTTTGCAAGGGCCTTCACATAGTGAAGTTTCACACCCATAGCTAATTACTCGCCTACTGAAAATGAGTATATGCGAATTATCTCTAGAAGTATTGCAGATGGCCAATTTTTCTCAAATAACTCATTCACCTACTTTTGGGAGAGCTTTCACTTGGTGAAGTTTCAGACCCGTAGATAATTACTCACCTACTCAAAATGAGTAAATGCGAATTATCTCTTAAAAGTATTGTACTTAGCCAATTTTTCTCAAATAACTCATTCACCTACTTTTGGGAGAGCTTTCACATGGTGAAGTTTCAGACCCATAGCTAATTACTCACCTACTGAAAATGAGTAAATGTGAATTATCGCTAAAAGTATTGCAGATAGCCAATTTTTCTCAAATAACTCATTCACCTACTTTTGGAAGAGCTTTCACATGGTGAAGTTTCACACCCATAGCTAATTACTCACCTACTCAAAATGAGTAAATGCGAATTATCTCTAAAAGTATTGCAGATAGCCAATTTTTCTCAAATAACTCATTCACCTACTTTTGGGAGACCTTTCACTTGGTGAAGTTTCACACTCATAGCTAATTACTCACCTACTCAAAATGAGTAAATGCGAATTATCGCTAAAAGTATTGCAGATAGCCAATTTTTCTCAAATAACTCATTCACCTACTTTTGGGAGAGCTTTCACTAGGTGAAGTTTCACACCCATAGCTAATTACTCACCTACTCAAAATGAGTAAATGCGAATTATCTCTGAAAAGTATTGCAGATAGCCAATTTTTTCTCAAATAACTCATTCACCTACTTTTGCAAGGGCCTTCACATAGTGAAGTTTCAGACCCATAGCTAATTACTCGCCTAAGACCTTGGCCCCCTTCTTTGAGGTGGAATGAAAATATCCAAACCTTTTTAGTGCATATCTTACATGTACATAACTGCGGAATATGTACATTCAAGCAAAACTATTCAATTTAAAGGAGTTTTGTCAAATATGTTGTTCACCTACTTTGTGATGTAGTGCGGCGGGAGATCATACCACGGCAGTGGTCTTGTTTCTCATATCTTGCATATATGTACTAGGCCACTAGTAGATTACTTTGTGTGAGAATTAGACCTGGATCTGTCTTAATTATCTCGCATTCCGTGCGTGCGTGCATGTGTGTGTCACATTTTTAAAAAGGGCTGTACATAACACTGGTTGTTTCTCCTTGGCCTTTTCAATGTTTTATGACCTTATTGCTTATGTCTTTTCATTTGATGCTGTTTTTTCAGACGTAGGTCCATAGCTAAGTGAGTAATAGCAATGGTGGCTACTTTCAGTAAAGTGCTCATAACTCCAAAACGACTGCATTTAGAGCATTTCTGTAAAATACATTGTTCATTACTTTCTCCATGCCTACAAGATGGTACCATTTTTAGGGGTCTATCTTGATAGCTAAGTGAGTAATAGCTATTTTCTGTTTTTAACAATGACCAAAATGAGTAAGTTGCTTTTATTTTTGTAACTGTTACTTACAATATTGGTCTCGAATATGTTGTTGAACAACTCCTTCATGTACTATATCATGGTGGGGTTTCCAAGGTGTAGCACCATAGCTATCTGAGTAATAGCTACACTAAGTTTAACATTTGACCATTGAGCAAGTCACTTATAACTCAAAAACTATTGAATATACAGGATTTTTGTCAAATATGTTGTTCACCTACTTTTTGATGTACTGCTTCGTGGTGAATTTTCAGAGCTGTAAGTTCATAGCTAACTGAGTAATAGCTACTTTTTCCTTTTACTAGTTTTCCTTTGAGTAAATCAGTTTTAACAGCAAAACTGTTGAATTTAGAGGATTTTTGTCAAATATGTTCTTCGCCTACTTTTTGATGTACTGTGTAATGGCAAATTTTGAGAGCTGTAGGTCCATAGCTAACCGAGTAATAGCTACTTTAATAGTTCTCCATTGAGGAAATCACTTATAACAGCAAAACTGTTGAATTTAAAGGATTTTTCTCAAATATGTTGTTTAGCTACTTTTTTATGTACTGTGTAATGACAAATTTTGAGAGCTGTAAGTCCATAACTTACTGAGTAATAGCTACTTTGATGGTTCTCCATTGAGTAAATCACTTATAACTGCAAAACTATTAAATTTACAGGATTTTTCTCAAATATGTTGTTCACGTACTTTTTAATGTTCTGTGTCACGGCAAAGTTTCAGAGCTGTAGGTCCATAGCTAACTGAGTAATAGCTACTTTCAAAGTTTTCCATTGAGTAAATCATTTATTACAGCAAAACTGTTGAATTTAAAGGATTTTTGTCAAATATGTTGTTCACCTACTTTTTGATGTATTGTGTAATGGCAAATTTTGAGACATGTAGGTCCATAGGTCAGTGATGCTTCTAGAGCGCGGGATACGCGATATCTCACGAGTTTTAGTACTAGCCCGCGAGAATCCTTTAATTTTATCATCATGAAGGCTATATTTGGTCGTTTTTTCAGTGAAAAATGTTATTTCATATGAAAATAAAACGGATACTACAGTTTGAAAGTGGATGATGCAAATGTCAGATACTAACAACAATACTGTTGAACCAATTCATACAGCATGTGTGTTACCTCATATCTTCTCATGAATATTAATGAGTTGGGAGCTATGGCCGTGAGTTCTCAAGTTTAAAGTGTTAGATCTTTGTTGAGGGTTCCATTTTATAAAATATTGCTAGAAAACCCCAATGGAAATCGGAAATCTATGACCTCATATTATCTCATGAATATTAATGACTTGGGTGCTATGGCCATGAGTTTCCCAGTTTAAAGCATTTGGTCTTTCATCGAGGCGCTTCTATTTTAAAAAATATTGCTAGAAAAGTATTGTAGAATATGGCCCCAGGTCTTTAATTTTTTTTTTATCCAAGCACTGATTCAGATAAGTAATAAAAATTATGCAGTGGTTAAATCACAGGACATCCCGATATGTAAATTACTGGCTAAATGTCAGGAAATAATTTCATTGGTTGATTTTTTATCGTTAGTTTTCCAGGAAATCTGTGACCTCACATCTTCTCATGAATATTAATGAGTTGGTGCTACTGCCGTAAGTTCTCGAGTTTAAGATATTTGATCTTCATTGAAGCTTCCATTTAATAAAATATTGTAAGAAAAACCCTAGAAATCCACGACCTCATATCTTCTCATGAATATTAATGAGTTGGTGCTACGGCCGTAAGTTCTGAGTTTAAAGTATTTGATATTTTTTGAGGCTTTCATTTTGTAAAATATTGCTACAATCCTAAAACAAGGCATCCCGTGATATAAAGCACTTTCCTAGATGAAGCACTTCCCGACATATAGCCAAAAGTTACATATCGGGACATCCCGGAACATAACCTTGCCGTAAAAATTAATGTGATCTAAGTTGGATCAGTTTCCATCTTCTATTTTTTTCACAAAGATCCATACAGTAGGATTTGTGTAATCATGCTAACAAAGATAAGGACAGACAAGTGCTTCCGAAATTAATCCCTCTTTGGCGGAGGTACAAGTTCCCATTTTTATTGACCAAGCCCCCACATTTTTCGGACATGGGGGGGAACTGCCCCCACATTTCAAAATTTCTAGAATCAACACTGTAGGTAATAGCTGAGTAATAGCTACTTTGATGGTTCTCCATTGAGTGCAAGTTCCCATTTTTATTGACCAAGCCCCCACATTTTTCGGACATGGGGGGGAACTGCCCCCACATTTCAAAATTTCTAGAATCAACACTGTAGGTAATAGCTGAGTAATAGCTACTTTGATGGTTCTCCATTGAGTGCAAGTTCCCATTTTTATTGACCAAGCCCCCACATTTTTCGGACATGGGGGGGAACTGCCCCCACATTTCAAAATTTCTAGAATCAACACTGTAGGTAATAGCTGAGTAATAGCTACTTTGATGGTTCTCCATTGAGTAAATCATTTATAACTGCAAAACTATTACATTTACAGGATTTTTGATTTTGAGGATGTTGTTCACCTACTTTTTAATGTTCTGTATCGTTGCAAAGTTTCACAGCTGTAAGTCCATAGCTAACTGAGTAATAGCTACTTTGATTGTTTTCCTTTCAGTAAGTCACTTTTAACGGCAAAACTTGAATATCTCGGAAACTGTACGAGATAGAGCGATTTCGAGCAAATTTTGACCTGCAGGGTAGTACAAGAGGGTTCTATGCAAAAGGGAAAAATTTTAATTTTCGCCACTTTTGGCGGTCATCTTGGATTTTTGCGGAAAATGAAAAAATGTGAATATCTCGAAATTCATAAGAGATAGAGCGATTTCGAGTGAATTTTTGACCCACAGGGTAGTACAGGAGTGTCCTATGCAAAAGGGAAAAATTTCAATTTTCGCCACTTTTGGCAGCCATCTTGGATTTTTGCGGAAAATGAAAAATGTGAATATCTCGAAAACCGTAAGAGATAGAGCGATTTCGAGCGAATTTTCGACCCCCAGGGTAGTACATGAGTGTCCTATGCAAAGGGGGAAAATTTCGATTTTCGCCACTTTTGGTGGCCATCTTGGATTTTAGCGGAAAATTAAAAAGTGTGAATATCTCGAAAACCGTATGAGATAGAGTGATTTCGACCGAATTTTTGACCCGCAGTGTAGTCCTATGGAAAATGGAAATATTTTAATTTTCGCCACTTTTGGCGGCCATCTTGGATTTTAGTGGAAAATGAAAAAGTGTGAATATCTCGAAAACCGTAAGAGATAGAGTGATTTCGAGCGAATTTTTGACCCACAGGGTAGTACAAGAGTATCCTATGCCAAGGGGAAAAATTTCAATTTTCGCCACTTTTGGCAGCCATCTTGGATTTTAGCGGAAACTGAAAAAGTGTGAACATCTCGAAAACCGTACGAGATAGAGCGATTTCGAGTTAATTTTTGACCCACAGGGTAGTACAAGAGTATCCTATGCAAAGGGAGAAAATTTCAAGAGTATCTTATGCAAAGGGGAAAAAATTTCAATTTTCGCCACTTTTGGCGGCCATCTTGGATTTTAGCGGAAAATAAACATTGAAAATATCTTCGAAATGGTAAGAGATAGAGCCATTTCGAGTGAATTTTTGACCCACAGGGTAGTACAACTTACAGTATTCTGTGCCTAGGGGAAAAATTTCAGTTTTCACCACTTTTGGCAGCCATCTTGGATTTTAGCGGAAAATGAAAAATTGTGAATATCTCGGAAAAGGTATTTCTTTCCCTGTAATGCTCGGCGGGAGATAATACCCTAATGATAGGGATTTATTTTTATACTGAAATACTCCTACCATTTCCTAAAAGTAGCTATTATGTTGGAGCCATCCAACCCAATGGCCAACGCCAAAAAGTGTTTTTAAGGTTAAATAATAACCTTAATCAGCCAAAGGGCTACATAGTAGTCCGTCCTCCCGCCACTAGGTCACCTGACCACTCTTTGTTTACCATATTTTGTTGGCCATCTTCGTAGTCAAGACGTGTTTTGGAAAGCTCTGATTCTGGACATTTTCTTTACAAAATGTCTTACAATATGGATTCTTATGACATATCGGCAAGAAATAATCTTCATTTGGACACGTTATACAAGTAAATACCTTACAATTCTGTTGATTTTTGGGTATTATGCGATCCATGCACAGTTTGGAGACAGATTTGTTTCATGGTTTTGCTAGGAACTGGACTTCTACAGATACATTGGATGAAGGTTACTCAAGTTCTACAAATATATGCCTACCTTTTGCTGCTACTGTGGAAAAGATGGTTATTTTAGCAAAATCCTTGCATTACACTGCTACAGTGGTGAATGGAGGTAAAAAGTCTTAGACATAGGACAAAAAGTATTTTATATATATTTTATTTATGCATGTGTATTATATGAATCTGTACATATATGAATTTCAATTTACTTATTTTTATAGATTTTTTTACCATTGCAAAACAGTGTTTCTGATTTATATGGTCCTTTAAATTTCAATATAAGTTTTGGGATTAACATTATCACAAGTGGCTTCATTGCTTTTTGTTTTGCCTGATGCATCAAAGCCCAACTATTATGGTGTGAAATCTTTTGAAGTATATTAGATATGGCTTCACAGCATTCTATCCTTTAAAATCAAAGAAAAACTTTGATGAAGTGAAATTGTATGAAGTATATTAGATGGCTTCACAACCTTCCCTCTTTCCAATCAAAGAAATACTATTATGAAGTGAAACCCTTTGAATGATAATACCTGTGGCTTCACTGCCTTTTAATCTTGTATCCTTTGCAATCAAAGAAAGTCTATAATCTATTGTATTATATTAGATTAGCTTCACTGTCTTTGAACTTTCTTTCCTTTTCAATTGAAGAACCGTTATTGTTTTTACAACACAAAAGCAAGGGTGTATGAAAAGATTAATGTAATTAAGCGTCCCGCAAGGGACGCTTGTTTGTGTATGGGAGAGCTTCAGGCTCCGCCGGCTCCGCCGGCTCCGGCGACTCCGCCGGCTCCGCATTTTGTTTTCCTTATAACTCTGTAACCGTTAGGCGGATTCTTTTCAAATTTAAAGAAAAAGATCTACTTCCTGCTTGTGCAAAGACTTGAAGGTTGATAAGCTTTGTTTATCTGCCTGATATAATTTACTCTGGGTAAATTGTATTTCGACTGGTAAAATTATTCTCAGTCTCATCAGAGGCTATGAGATATTCAGGTTCTTGGTCCCTAAGGTACTTTTGGCTTCCACAGGGGGAGCCCCCGGTTCAGAGCCTGGTTCAGGGCCGGTTCAGAGCCGGTTCAGGAGCCTGGTTGCAGGCTCCAGGTTGTGTAGGGAATTCCTGAAGTGTGGAGTGAATGTGTCTCAATTATCATGTGTATTTTGATTATTGATTTTTTCACTCAGATTTAAGTACTATAAAAATACAACTATATTGTCCTCATTTCGTAATTGATGGTGAGTATGGGTATCTCATTACCAGGCTTTTGTTAAGTCTCTATTTATAGGTTCCATCCAAATGAGAGTAGTTGTTAGCTTCATTAAAATTTTATTATTATGCTTCCTTATGTAATTATATTCTTTTGTGAATATAATTCATAATATAAGTCATACAGAGACAAGTTTGTGTCATAGAAATATTTATTTTAATAAGCTTTATTCACCATATTATCTTTATTTTTATAATAGGTAGTTATATTATTTTAATATCTGTTAAAAAATAAAAATAACTTTAATTATTATGTATAATATATTAGTATGTGTATTTATTTTTAATATTAACCAATTTGTGTTTAGTTAATTAGTTATAAATAATATTGGTGTAAAATACTCCAAATATTTAAATATATTTTATACATATGAATATATTTATGTTGTGTTTTTGTACAGTATAATAAAATCAGTATAAAATAATAAATTATGTTATTATTGTTATAAACCTTTTCTGGTTTTGGATAGTATTAATGTGGCGTCTTAAACTTGACTTGTGTTTAAAATCTTGGTTGCACTGACCACATTTATAATTGTTTTTATCCATACTTGTTATTTATGATTTTAACCATCCAAGTACTAAAAATGACTTAGTGACTGATTTTGTGATGTCATTCAATTGTATGACGTTTTTACGCGATGACGTAATTGTTACGATTACGTCACTGCTATAAATCACTTTTTATATAATATTGAAGTGTTATTTTATTTTTAAATAATTTTTATTTTATTTAGAAATAATTTATTATTTTTTATTTTATTTATAGTGATCTATAATATTATATCTCATGCTCTGGAATATATAAACATGCTTATTTTATTTAAAATAATCCTAAATGCGATTATAAATGTCATTTGTGCGATATTTATAAAATGCCTATTAAATAACTCATATTAATAGTGATTATTTTTAAACCTTTTTGGGTTATTTTTAGGTGAATTCTGGTGATCTTCATGGCCATATAAGACAAAGAAGACAGAAGGGTGACTACTGAGTGCATTATAGTCAGGATAGTAACCAAGAAGAATCACACAAATTGGTTTATGCCCATGGGAGCCAGAGAGTGCAGTTTGAATATCCAGGACAACTCAATACGCCTACGCTTGGAAGTATTGGATGCTTCAAACTTTGGTGTACACCACTCTAGCACAGAGTATTGCATGTTTTTGTGATTATGTCCATCACTTGTGAAGTGACGTGAGAAAGGGGTGTCTATTTTATCTGCCTTTTGTACAGAATGTCTGTGTTCATACATTCTTTGTCTAAATGCGCGTGAGGTTTCTCCCACATAATGTTTGTTGCATTTGGAGCAGGTAATCAGGTATATGACATTGGTTATTTCACATGAGAAATGTTTGGGTAAGTTTTGAGGGTTGAATAACTTGTGTGTGAAGTTACATTGTACTGTTCCTTTCTTTTTGATTAAGGGGCAGTATGTGCATTTACCGAGTCTGGTGCATACAGGTAAGTATGGTTTTGTCCTTGATTCAGTAGTGGGGGGGTAAATGAGAGTGGCATTTGTTAATTTATCATATTACAGGTTTGAGTGGCCAATTTGCCAATGCCTTAGTTTCAAATCTGTCCATAAACAGGTTTGCATAGTTTGGTGCTGTTGCTGTGCCCATTGCAGTGCCACCTATTTGGAGATAGTGGTCTCCATTGAAACTAAAGCTCATAGAGTGTTGTGGTACGTCATTTTGATCTCTACTGAAGAATTCCATCAGTTCTAATCTTCTGTGGAATTCTTTAGAGCCTAACCATATCTGAGATTTGTCAGGTAGGCCAGGTGTTGGACAGAAGGTAAGTCCCTTCTCTAGGGCGGTTATTTGGTCCTTGTCCAAGGTGACATTAGATATATTTATTACTGTATGTCCAATATAACTTTCAAACTTGGTATTCTTAGGTAAGATACCAGGTTGTGCGGTTTTGGCCTCAGATCTGAGGGTGTCTAAAAAGTATGGTTCCTCAATGCTAGACATGTTTGGAATGAACCTTATTTTGAATTACGGGTGGGTTGGCCTTAAGGTAAGTTTTGTTATAGTTGGGGGAGCCTGGTGGGTTCCAGGTTATCTGAACCAGGATGTTTGGTGGTACCTGGTTGTATTTTTTACGGTTCATTGAAACATGCAGAGAAAAAATGGGTGTATTTATTGAATAAACCACGTATAGGTATCTAGTTTTTTATGTAGGATATATATACATAAATAAAACATTGATTTTAATAGTCCATATTTGGTTTGGGGAATGAACTCTCTTTCGTTTTGGAGGTTTATTCCTACTGGACATGGGTTGCTCAAGTTGTTCTTTAACAGCATTGAGGGTTTTCAATGTCTCTTCAGATATCCTGGTGTCTGGCATAGGTGTATCATAACCACTTGCAGGTTCTGAGGTCATTCTGACATTAGACATGGCATTACAGAATTCAGTCTGGCTAGCAGTTGTTGAAGGAGCACTCATAGCATAAACCAATTTGTGTGATTCTTCTTGGTTATTATCCTGACTATAATGCACTCAGTAGTCACCCTTCTTTCTTCTTTGTCTTATATGGCCATGAAGATCACCAGAATTCACCTAAAAATAACCCAAAAAGGTTTAAAAATAATCACTATTAATATGAGTTATTTAATAGGCATTTTATAAATATCGCACAAATGACATTTATAATCGCATTTAGGATTATTTTAAATAAAATAAGCATGTTTATATATTCCAGAGCATGAGATATAATATTATAGATCACTATAAATAAAATAAAAAATAATAAATTATTTCTAAATAAAATAAAAATTATTTAAAAATAAAATAACACTTCAATATTATATAAAAAGTGATTTATAGCAGTGACGTAATCGTAACAATTACGTCATCGCGTAAAAACGTCATACAATTGAATGACATCACAAAATCAGTCACTAAGTCATTTTTAGTACTTGGATGGTTAAAATCATAAATAACAAGTATGGATAAAAACAATTATAAATGTGGTCAGTGCAACCAAGATTTTAAACGCAAGTCAAGTTTAAGACGCCACATTAATACTATCCAAAACCAGAAAAGGTTTATAACAATAATAACATAATTTATTATTTTATACTGATTTTATTATACTGTACAAAAACACAACATAAATATATTCATATGTATAAAATATATTTAAATATTTGGAGTATTTTACACCAATATTATTTATAACTAATTAACTAAACACAAATTGGTTAATATTAAAAATAAATACACATACTAATATATTATACATAATAATTAAAGTTATTTTTATTTTTTAACAGATATTAAAATAATATAACTACCTATTATAAAAATAAAGATAATATGGTGAATAAAGCTTATTAAAATAAATATTTCTATGACACAAACTTGTCTCTGTATGACTTATATTATGAATTATATTCACAAAAGAATATAATTACATAAGGAAGCATAATAATAAAATTTTAATGAAGCTAACAACTACTCTCATTTGGATGGAACCTATAAATAGAGACTTAACAAAAGCCTGGTAATGAGATACCCATACTCACCATCAATTACGAAATGAGGACAATATAGTTGTATTTTTATAGTACTTAAATCTGAGTGAAAAAATATAGTTGTATTTTTATAGTACTTAAATCTGAGTGAAAAAATCAATAATCAAAATACACATGATAATTGAGACACATTCACTCCACACTTCAGGAATTCCCTACACAACCTGGAGCCTGCAACCAGGCTCCTGAACCGGCTCTGAACCGGCCCTGAACCAGGCTCTGAACCGGGGGCTCCCCCTGTGGAAGCCAAAAGTACCTTAGGGACCAAGAACCTGAATATCTCATAGCCTCTGATGAGACTGAGAATAATTTTACCAGTCGAAATACAATTTACCCAGAGTAAATTATATCAGGCAGATAAACAAAGCTTATCAACCTTCAAGTCTTTGCACAAGCAGGAAGTAGATCTTTTTCTTTAGTTTTTACTATGAGTGCTCCTTCAACAACTGCTAGCCAGACTGAATTCTGTAATGCCATGTCTAATGTCAGAATGACCTCAGAACCTGCAAGTGGTTATGATACACCTATGCCAGACACCAGGATATCTGAAGAGACATTGAAAACCCTCAATGCTGTTAAAGAACAACTTGAGCAACCCATGTCCAGTAGGAATAAACCTCCAAAACGAAAGAGAGTTCATTCCCCAAACCAAATATGGACTATTAAAATCAATGTTTTATTTATGTATATATATCCTACATAAAAAACTAGATACCTATACGTGGTTTATTCAATAAATACACCCATTTTTTCTCTGCATGTTTCAATGAACCGTAAAAAATACAACCAGGTACCACCAAACATCCTGGTTCAGATAACCTGGAACCCACCAGGCTCCCCCAACTATAACAAAACTTACCTTAAGGCCAACCCACCCGTAATTCAAAATAAGGTTCATTCCAAACATGTCTAGCATTGAGGAACCATACTTTTTAGACACCCTCAGATCTGAGGCCAAAACCGCACAACCTGGTATCTTACCTAAGAATACCAAGTTTGAAAGTTATATTGGACATACAGTAATAAATATATCTAATGTCACCTTGGACAAGGACCAAATAACCGCCCTAGAGAAGGGACTTACCTTCTGTCCAACACCTGGCCTACCTGACAAATCTCAGATATGGTTAGGCTCTAAAGAATTCCACAGAAGATTAGAACTGATGGAATTCTTCAGTAGAGATCAAAATGACGTACCACAACACTCTATGAGCTTTAGTTTCAATGGAGACCACTATCTCCAAATAGGTGGCACTGCAATGGGCACAGCAACAGCACCAAACTATGCAAACCTGTTTATGGACAGATTTGAAACTAAGGCATTGGCAAATTGGCCACTCAAACCTGTAATATGATAAATTAACAAATGCCACTCTCATTTACCCCCCCACTACTGAATCAAGGACAAAACCATACTTACCTGTATGCACCAGACTCGGTAAATGCACATACTGCCCCTTAATCAAAAAGAAAGGAACAGTACAATGTAACTTCACACACAAGTTATTCAACCCTCAAAACTTACCCAAACATTTCTCATGTGAAATAACCAATGTCATATACCTGATTACCTGCTCCAAATGCAACAAACATTATGTGGGAGAAACCTCACGCGCATTTAGACAAAGAATGTATGAACACAGACATTCTGTACAAAAGGCAGATAAAATAGACACCCCTTTCTCACGTCACTTCACAAGTGATGGACATAATCACAAAAACATGCAATACTCTGTGCTAGAGTGGTGTACACCAAAGTTTGAAGCATCCAATACTTCCAAGCGTAGGCGTATTGAGTTGTCCTGGATATTCAAACTGCACTCTCTGGCTCCCATGGGCATAAACCAATTTGTGTGATTCTTCTTGGTTACTATCCTGACTATAATGCACTCAGTAGTCACCCTTCTGTCTTCTTTGTCTTATATGGCCATGAAGATCACCAGAATTCACCTAAAAATAACCCAAAAAGGTTTAAAAATAATCACTATTAATATGAGTTATTTAATAGGCATTTTATAAATATCGCACAAATGACATTTATAATCGCATTTAGGATTATTTTAAATAAAATAAGCATGTTTATATATTCCAGAGCATGAGATATAATATTATAGATCACTATAAATAAAATAAAAAATAATAAATTATTTCTAAATAAAATAAAAATTATTTAAAAATAAAATAACACTTCAATATTATATAAAAAGTGATTTATAGCAGTGACGTAATCGTAACAATTACGTCATCGCGTAAAAACGTCATACAATTGAATGACATCACAAAATCAGTCACTAAGTCATTTTTAGTACTTGGATGGTTAAAATCATAAATAACAAGTATGGATAAAAACAATTATAAATGTGGTCAGTGCAACCAAGATTTTAAACGCAAGTCAAGTTTAAGACGCCACATTAATACTATCCAAAACCAGAAAAGGTTTATAACAATAATAACATAATTTATTATTTTATACTGATTTTATTATACTGTACAAAAACACAACATAAATATATTCATATGTATAAAATATATTTAAATATTTGGAGTATTTTACACCAATATTATTTATAACTAATTAACTAAACACAAATTGGTTAATATTAAAAATAAATACACATACTAATATATTATACATAATAATTAAAGTTATTTTTATTTTTTAACAGATATTAAAATAATATAACTACCTATTATAAAAATAAAGATAATATGGTGAATAAAGCTTATTAAAATAAATATTTCTATGACACAAACTTGTCTCTGTATGACTTATATTATGAATTATATTCACAAAAGAATATAATTACATAAGGAAGCATAATAATAAAATTTTAATGAAGCTAACAACTACTCTCATTTGGATGGAACCTATAAATAGAGACTTAACAAAAGCCTGGTAATGAGATACCCATACTCACCATCAATTACGAAATGAGGACAATATAGTTGTATTTTTATAGTACTTAAATCTGAGTGAAAAAATATAGTTGTATTTTTATAGTACTTAAATCTGAGTGAAAAAATCAATAATCAAAATACACATGATAATTGAGACACATTCACTCCACACTTCAGGAATTCCCTACACAACCTGGAGCCTGCAACCAGGCTCCTGAACCGGCTCTGAACCGGCCCTGAACCAGGCTCTGAACCGGGGGCTCCCCCTGTGGAAGCCAAAAGTACCTTAGGGACCAAGAACCTGAATATCTCATAGCCTCTGATGAGACTGAGAATAATTTTACCAGTCGAAATACAATTTACCCAGAGTAAATTATATCAGGCAGATAAACAAAGCTTATCAACCTTCAAGTCTTTGCACAAGCAGGAAGTAGATCTTTTTCTTTAGTTTTTACTATGAGTGCTCCTTCAACAACTGCTAGCCAGACTGAATTCTGTAATGCCATGTCTAATGTCAGAATGACCTCAGAACCTGCAAGTGGTTATGATACACCTATGCCAGACACCAGGATATCTGAAGAGACATTGAAAACCCTCAATGCTGTTAAAGAACAACTTGAGCAACCCATGTCCAGTAGGAATAAACCTCCAAAACGAAAGAGAGTTCATTCCCCAAACCAAATATGGACTATTAAAATCAATGTTTTATTTATGTATATATATCCTACATAAAAAACTAGATACCTATATGTGGTTTATTCAATAAATACACCCATTTTTTCTCTGCATGTTTCAATGAACCGTAAAAAATACAACCAGGTACCACCAAACATCCTGGTTCAGATAACCTGGAACCCACCAGGCTCCCCCAACTATAACAAAACTTACCTTAAGGCCAACCCACCCGTAATTCAAAATAAGGTTCATTCCAAACATGTCTAGCATTGAGGAACCATACTTTTTAGACACCCTCAGATCTGAGGCCAAAACCGCACAACCTGGTATCTTACCTAAGAATACCAAGTTTGAAAGTTATATTGGACATACAGTAATAAATATATCTAATGTCACCTTGGACAAGGACCAAATAACCGCCCTAGAGAAGGGACTTACCTTCTGTCCAACACCTGGCCTACCTGACAAATCTCAGATATGGTTAGGCTCTAAAGAATTCCACAGAAGATTAGAACTGATGGAATTCTTCAGTAGAGATCAAAATGACGTACCACAACACTCTATGAGCTTTAGTTTCAATGGAGACCACTATCTCCAAATAGGTGGCACTGCAATGGGCACAGCAACAGCACCAAACTATGCAAACCTGTTTATGGACAGATTTGAAACTAAGGCATTGGCAAATTGGCCACTCAAACCTGTAATATGATAAATTAACAAATGCCACTCTCATTTACCCCCCCACTACTGAATCAAGGACAAAACCATACTTACCTGTATGCACTAGACTCGGTAAATGCACATACTGCCCCTTAATCAAAAAGAAAGGAACAGTACAATGTAACTTCACACACAAGTTATTCAACCCTCAAAACTTACCCAAACATTTCTCATGTGAAATAACCAATGTCATATACCTGATTACCTGCTCCAAATGCAACAAACATTATGTGGGAGAAACCTCACGCGCATTTAGACAAAGAATGTATGAACACAGACATTCTGTACAAAAGGCAGATAAAATAGACACCCCTTTCTCACGTCACTTCACAAGTGATGGACATAATCACAAAAACATGCAATACTCTGTGCTAGAGTGGTGTACACCAAAGTTTGAAGCATCCAATACTTCCAAGCGTAGGCGTATTGAGTTGTCCTGGATATTCAAACTGCACTCTCTGGCTCCCATGGGCATAAACCAATTTGTGTGATTCTTCTTGGTTATTATCCTGACTATAATGCACTCAGTAGTCACCCTTCTTTCTTCTTTTCAAATTTGGCAGGTTTAGGCAGTAGCCTTGGGGAATTTTTTTGAATATGCTGCAGTGACATTTCAACCAATCAGAGAGGTCACATGACCAAAAATGTCTTTTTTCGATGGGGAAGCTTGTCCGGATGATAACTTGAAAGGAATTTTATCAATTCACCTGAAACTTGGCAAATACATTCATTCTATTAAAATCTGGAAATCATTAGATTTTGGCATTGATTGGTCAAGAAATGGCCGAGTAATTAATGATTAATTAATCATTACGAATTTTCCAAATAAGGAAAACACAAAAATGCTTATATCTCGAAAACCGTACTAGATAGAGCGATTTCGACGAAATTTTTGACCCGCAGGGTATCTCTGCGGAGTAGTTTTCCCAATTTTCAAAAAAATTTTCTCTCGTCCAAAATGGCGGCCATTTTGAATTTTCGAAATTTTCGCAAAAATTGCAAAACACAAAAATGCTTATATCTCAAAAACCGTGCTAGATAGAGCAATTTCGACAAAATTTTTGACCCACAGGGTATCTCTGCGGAGTACTTTTCCCAATTTTCAAAAAAATTTTGTCTCGCCAAAAATGGCGGTCATTTTGAATTTTCGAAATTTTCGTAAAAATTGCAAAACACAAAAATGCTTATATCTCGAAAACCGTGCTAGATAGAGCGATTTCGACGAAATTTTTGACCCACAGGGTATCTCTGCGGAGTAGTTTTCCCAATTTTCAAAAAAATTTTGTCTCGTCCAAAATGGCGGCCATTTTGAATTTTCGAAATTTTCGCAAAAATTGCAAAACACAAAAATGCTTATATCTCAAAAACTGTGCTAGATAGAGCAATTTCGACAAAATTTTTGACCCACAGGGTATCTCTGTGGAGTACTTTTCCCAATTTTCAAAAAAATTTTATCTCGCCAAAAATGGCGGCCATTTTGAATTTTCGAAATTTTCGTAAAAATTGCAAAACACAAAAATGCTTATATCTCGAAAACCGTGCTAGATAGAGCGATTTCGGCGAAATTTTTGATCCACAGGGTATCTCTGCAGAGTAGTTATCCCAATTTTGAAAAAAATTTTGTCTCGCCAAAAATGGCGGCCATTTTGAATTTTCGAATTTTTCGCAAAAATTGCAAAACATAAAAATGCTTATATCTCGAAAACCCTGCAAGATAGAGCGATTTCGACGAAATTTTTGATCCACAGGGTATATCTGCAGAGTAGCCATGCCAATTTTCAAACAAAAAATTTCTCGCAAAAAATGGCGGCCATTTTGAATTTTCGAATTTTTCGCAAAATTGCAAAACACAAAAATGCTTATATCTCGAAAACCGTGCTAGATAGAGTGATTTCGACGAAATTTTTGACCCATAGGGTATCTCTGCAGAGTAGCCATGCCAATTTTCAAAAAAATTTTATCTTGCCAAAAATGGCGGCCATTTTACTCACCTACTCAAAATGAGTAAATGCGAATTATCTCTTAAAAGTATTGCAGATAGCCAATTTTTCTCAAATAACTCATTCACCTACTTTTGGAAGAGCTTTCACATGGTGAAGTTTCACACCCATAGCTAATTACTCACCTACTCAAAATGAGTAAATGCGAATTATCTCTAAAAGTATTGCAGATAGCCAATTTTTCTCAAATAACTCATTCACCTACTTTTGGGAGAGCTTTCACTTGGTGAAGTTCCAGACCCATAGCTAATTATTTACCTACTCAAAATGAGTAAATGCTAATTATCTGTAAAAGTATTGCGGATACCCAATTTTTATCAAATAACTCATTCATCTACTTGTGGGAGAGCTTTCACATGGTGAAGTTTCAGACCCATAGCTAATTACTCACCTACTCAAAATGAGTAAATGCGAATTATCTCTAAAAGTATTGCAGATAGCCAATTTTTCTCAAATAAATCATTCACCTACTTTTGGGAGAGCTTTCACTTGGTGAAGTTTCAGACCCATAGCTAATTACTCACCTACTCAAAATGAGTAAATGCGAATTATCTCTAAAAGTATTGCAGATAGCCAATTTTTGTCAAATTAATCATTGGCCTACTTTTGGGAGAGCTTTCACTTGGTGAAGTTTCAGACCCATAGCTAATTACTCACCTACTCAAAATGAGTAAATGCGAATTATCTCTAAAAGTATTGCAGATAGCCAATTTTTCTCAAATAACTCATTCACCTACTTTTGGGAGAGCTTTCACTTGGTGAAGTTCCAGACCCATAGCTAATTATTTACCTACTCAAAATGAGTAAATGCTAATTATCTGTAAAAGTATTGCGGATACCCAATTTTTATCAAATAACTCATTCATCTACTTGTGGGAGAGCTTTCACATGGTGAAGTTTCAGACCCATAGCTAATTACTCACCTACTCAAAATGAGTAAATGCGAATTATCTCTAAAAGTATTGCAGATAGCCAATTTTTCTCAAATAAATCATTCACCTACTTTTGGGAGAGCTTTCACTTGGTGAAGTTTCAGACCCATAGCTAATTACTCACCTACTCAAAATGAGTAAATGCGAATTATCTCTAAAAGTATTGCAGATAGCCAATTTTTGTCAAATTAATCATTGGCCTACTTTTGGGAGAGCTTTCACTTGGTGAAGTTTCAGACCCATAGCTAATTACTCACCTACTCAAAATGAGTAAATGCGAATTATCTCTAAAAGTATTGCAGATAGCCAATTTTTCTCAAATAACTCATTCACCTACTTTTGGGAGAGCTTTCACTCTGTGAAGTTTCAGACCCATAGCTAATTATTCACCTACTCAAAATGAGTAAATGCGAATTATCTCTAAAAGTATTGCAGATAGCCAATTTTTCTCAAATAACTCATTCACCTACTTTTGGAAGAGCTTTCACATGGTGAAGTTTCAGACCCATAGCTAATTACTCACCTACTCAAAATGAGTAAATGCGAATTATCTCTAAAAGTATTGCAGATAGCCAATTTTTCTCAAATAACTCATTCACCTACTTTTGGGAGAGCTTTCACATGGTGAAGTTCCAGACCCATAGCTAATTATTTACCTACTCAAAATGAGTAAATGCTATTTATCTGTAAAAGTTTTGCGGATACCCAATTTTTATCAAATAACTCATTCATCTACTTTTGGGAGAGCTTTCACATGGTGAAGTTCCAGACCCATAGCTAATTATTTACCTACTCAAAATGAGTAAATGCTAATTATCTGTAAAAGTATTGCGGATACCCAATTTTTATCAAATAACTCATTCATCTACTTGTGGGAGAGCTTTCACATGGTGAAGTTTCAGACCCATAGCTAATTACTCACCTACTCAAAATGAGTAAATGCGAATTATCTCTAAAAGTATTGCAGATAGCCAATTTTTGTCAAATTAATCATTGGCCTACTTTTGGGAGAGCTTTCACTTGGTGAAGTTTCAGACCCATAGCTAATTACTCACCTACTCAAAATGAGTAAATGCGAATTATCTCTAAAAGTATTGCAGATAGCCAATTTTTCTCAAATAACTCATTCACCTACTTTTGGGAGAGCTTTCACTTGGTGAAGTTTCAGACCCATAGCTAATTACTCACCTACTCAAAATGAGTAAATGCGAATTATCTCTAAAAGTATTGCAGATAGCCAATTTTTCTCAAATAACTCATTCACCTACTTTTGGAAGAGCTTTCACATGGTGAAGTTTCAGACCCATAGCTAATTACTCACCTACTCAAAATGAGTAAATGCGAATTATCTCTAAAAGTATTGCAGATAGCCAATTTTTCTCAAATAACTCATTCACCTACTTTTGGGAGAGCTTTCACATGGTGAAGTTCCAGACCCATAGCTAATTATTTACCTACTCAAAATGAGTAAATGCTAATTATCTGTAAAAGTATTGCTGATACCCAATTTTTATCAAATAACTCATTCATCTACTTGTGGGAGAGCTTTCACATGGTGAAGTTTCAGACCCATAGCTAATTACTCACCTACTCAAAATGAGTAAATGCGAATTATCTCTAAAAGTATTGCAGATAGCCAATTTTTCTCAAATAAATCATTCACCTACTTTTGGGAGAGCTTTCACTTGGTGAAGTTTCAGACCCATAGCTAATTACTCACCTACTCAAAATGAGTAAATGCGAATTATCTCTAAAAGTATTGCAGCTAGCCAATTTTTCTCAAATAACTCATTCACCTACTTTTGGGAGAGCTTTCACTTGGTGAAGTTTCAGACCCATAGCTAATTACTCACCTACTCAAAATGAGTAAATGCGAATTATCTCTAAAAGTATTGCAGATAGCCAATTTTTGTCAAATTAATCATTGGCCTACTTTTGGGAGAGCTTTCACTTGGTGAAGTTTCAGACCCATAGCTAATTACTCACCTACTCAAAATGAGTAAATGCGAATTATCTCTAAAAGTATTGCAGATAGCCAATTTTTCTCAAATAACTCATTCACCTACTTTTGGGAGAGCTTTCACTCTGTGAAGTTTCAGACCCATAGCTAATTACTCACCTACTCAAAATGAGTAAATGCGAATTATCTCTAAAAGTATTGCAGATAGCCAATTTTTCTCAAATAACTCATTCACCTACTTTTGGAAGAGCTTTCATATGGTGAAGTTTCAGACCCATAGCTAATTACTCACCTACTGAAAATGAGTAAATGCGAATTATCTCTAAAAGTATTGCAGATAGCCAATTTTTCTCAAATAACTCATTCACCTACTTTTGGGATAGCTCTCACTTGGTGAAGTTTCAGACCCATAGCTAATTACTCACCTACTCAAAATGAGTAAATGCGAATTATCTCTAAAAGTATTGCAGATAGCCAATTTTTCTCAAATAACTCATTCACCTACTTTTGGGAGAGCTTTCACTGTGTGAAGTTTCAGACCCATAGCTAATTACTCACCTACTCAAAATGAGTAAATGCGAATTATCTTTAAAAGTATTGCAGATAGCCAATTTTTCTCAAATTAATCATTCATCTACTTTTGGGAGAGCTTTCACTTGGTGAAGTTTCAGACCCATAGCTAATTACTCACCTACTCAAAATGAGTAAATGCGAATTATCTCTAAAAGTATTGCAGATAGCCAATTTTTCTCAAATAACTCATTCACCTACTTTTGGGAGAGCTTTCACTTGGTGAAGTTTCAGACCCATAGCTAATTACTCACCTACTCAAAATGAGTAAATGCGAATTATCTCTAAAAGTATTGCAGATAGCCAATTTTTCTCAAATAACTCATTCACCTACTTTTGGCAGAGCTTTCACTTGGTGAAGTTTCAGACCCATAGCTAATTATTCACCTACTCAAAATGAGTAAATGTGAATTATCTCTAAAAGTATTGCAGATAGCCAATTTTTCTCAAATAATTCATTCACCTACTTTTGGGAGAGCTTTCACTCTGTGAAGTTTCAGACCCATAGCTATTTATTCACCTACTCAAAATGAGTAAATGCTAATTATCTGTAAAAGTATTGCGGATACCCAATTTTTATCAAATACTCATTTATCTACTTGTGGGAGAGCTTTCACATGGTGAAGTTTCAGACCCATAGCTAATTACTCACCTACTCAAAATGAGTAAATGCGAATTATCTCTAAAAGTATTGCAGATAGCCAATTTTTCTCAAATAACTCATTCACCTACTTTTGGGAGAGCTTTCACTTGGTGAAGTTTCAGACCCATAGATAATTATTCACCTACTCAAAATGAGTAAATGTGAATTATCTCTTAATAGTATTGCAGATAGCCAATTTTTCTCAAATAACTCATTCACCTACTTTTGGAAGAGCTTTCACACACGAAAATGAAAAATTGTGAATATCTCGGAAAAGCTATTTCTTCTGCTTTAATGCTCGGCGGGAGATACACACCGCGGCAGTGTTCTTGACAAAAATTTTTGTCTCCCCAAAAATGGTGGCCATTTTGAATTTTCAAAGTTTTTGCAAAACACAAAAATGCTTATATCTCGAAAACTGTGCTATATGGAGCGAACTCAACAAAATTTTGGACCTGCTGGGTATCTCTGTAGAGTAGCCATGCCAATTTTCAAAATATTTTTGTCTCGCCAAATATAGCGGACATTTTTAATTTTTTTATATTTTGCAAAACACAAAAATGCTTATATCTTGAAAACCGTGCTAGATAGAGCAGACTGCGCTGACTTTGGTTGCCACAACAGTATAAGGCTAGAAACGAAGCATTTTCTTAATACTTTAGCACTCACCTTTATAGCCTTTTCGGGACGCTTTGTTTTTGCTATGCAAAAACAGTATCTTTTTTTTTGCGAGCGATCCTCTAGTTGTAATTAATTCCATCTTTGATATGGGAACACTTGACAATGCAATTAGGATAAAAACTACAAAACACATTATTAAGTGTTCCTTTTCAAGTGTACTCTGGTAGGTTTAAGTAACAAATGATCATAATAAAGATTTCAAAAGCCTAAGCATAGACTAATGGTATGAAGCTGCTCAGGGGGGATTAAGTTGTTAAAATACAAAAAGGTGTCAGCAACAAATATACAAATAACAAATACTTCTTTGTGCTGTAAATGTGGAGTGACATACATATGTTTTATACAACAATAAATGTAAATTAAAAAAAAAACTTTTTGTCCGGATATGCAATACTTTTTGTCCTACTCATTTTAAGGTCGATATTTTTTGTCCAGATACTTTTTGTCCTACAATCACTTTTTTCATGGCCATAACATGGTCAATAACTTGGAGGTGTATCGCCATAGGTAAGTCAGTAATAACTATTTTCAGCTTTTTAGCACTTACTTAATGAGTGGGTGGCTCATATCTTTAAAATTCTTGCAGCTTCGGAATTTCTTTCGAACATGCTGTTCAATTACCATTTACTGTACTTCTGTACAGCACTTTCCCTGATAATTATGCTTTCCTCTCATCACCTTCACAACTCAAAAACACTCAGTCAGCTGACACAGTGCCCATTCACAGGCTGCTAACTCTACTCTTGTTTATGTATCAGAAAGAACACAAGAATGACTGTGTATCATTTTAATAACCAAAATCTTTGCAATACTAAAATTTCGGGGATAAATACAATTTTTCCAATTCATATCTGCTAATTACCATTGTAAGAAGTCCTCGTTCTACAAAATTATCATGAAAATTACATGAAAAGGATGAAAAAATAATGTCAAGTTTGGTACATTTATCATCATTCCAAAAGATTGCTGTCTTTTTTAACATATTGCACCTATTGTAGTTTTTGAGATGTCCAAGGATCTTAAATTTGCAACAGGAATGGCTACACATCCAAGGAAAATTGCATGGTCTTTCATGGAATGGCTAATAAGAGGCAATTATTTGAAAATTATAACAATTTGGATGTATTTTCTAACTTATGATCTATGTTTTAGTGTAATCTATGCCAAAGTGTTAATATAACATTGAAATAATGAATGAACAAAGAGTTCCACAGTTTTAAAAACAAAATTCCTTACACAGTTTGGAGTTTTATAACCTGATAATACAAAATAAGTCAGTGATACAAAATAAGTTATCTATAGTGCAGCTTATTTTGTATTATCGACTTATTTTGTATCAATGTCAGTGCTTAAAATAAGAATTACTATCAGGTGAATGGTAAATGGACTACAAGATTGAATACAGTAAGGTTTAAATTCCTTTGAGTCCATCCTTTGATGGAGACAAGCCACTATAAAAGGTGAATTGAAATTACTACAAAATAAGTCAGTGATACAAAACAAGTTGTCTATAGAGCAGCTTATTTTGTATTATCGACTTATTTTGTATCCTCCCATTGATAAAGCCCCCTCAGCTTTTGGCGAACAGGTTTGTGGAGTTCTTTACAGAAAAAATAGAAAAAATACGCTCAACATTCTCTGCTTCTGTCAATTTGCAACACATCACCCCTGACTCTCCTCCCCCTATGTTCTCCACTTTTTCGACTGTAACAGAGGATCAAGTTACTAATTTTATTACCAATTCTCCTAGTAAATCATGTTGCCTAGACCCTTGCCTACTTTCCTTGTTCTGGATTATCTGGATATTCTCATTACCCCCATCACCTCAATAATCAATGCTTCTCTTGAGCAAGGTAAGTGTCCAAACTTTTTCAAGCAGGCCCATGTTACCCCTATCCTCAAAAAATCATCCTTATACAAAGAAGCTTTTAAAAACTACAGGCCTGTCTCAAATTTAAACTTTATCTCAAAGATACTTGAAAGGGTAGTTGCCGTCCAGCTACAAACTCATCTTGATGAAGCCGGTGTTATGATTGCCTTCCAATCGGCTTACAGAAAAAACCACTCTACTGAAAGCACCCTCCTTAATATTCAAAACGATGTTCTTCTTAACATGGCCAAAGGGTCTGTCACAGCCCTTACCCTTCTGGATCTATCCGCCGCTTTCGATACCATTGACCACACCATTCTCCTGGACAGACTCAATGTACATTATGGAATCAGTGCGCTAGCACTTGGCTGGTTCAAATCATACCTGTCGGGAAGGACACACTTGGTCAAGATGGGTAGTACACTCTCGCATCCCGCTGCGCTCCAGTTTGGAGTACCCCAGGGCTCTGTCCTTGGACCAATTCTGTTCTCTCTCTATACTAACCCAATCGGCTATATACAACACTTTCACCAGAAAATATCTCTCACTCCATGAAAAAACTAAAGAACTAAACGACATGCCTAAACGACATTCAAAATTTCATGTTTACAAATAAATTAAAAGTTAACCCAGATAAAACAGAGTTCATTCTCATAGCCTCCTCCCTGACTTCCCTATCAATATTCTGGGAAATCAGGTCTCGCCAGCACAAAGTGTCAGGAACCTCGGAGTGGTGTTCGACTCTACTTTCAATTTCTCAAACCATGTGTCACAGATCATTAAGTCCACTAGAGTACATGCGAGAGACCTCTACAGATGTCATCCCCTTCTAGACCTGAATACATGAGTGCTGTTAGCGAATGCTTTGGTGAACAGCAGGTTGGACTACTGTAATTCACTCTTCTTATCTCTCACTGATTTTGAGTTAAGGAGATTGCAGCTAGTCCAAAACTCACTCTGCAGGGTTGTCACCCGTTCCTCTAAATCCTCTGACATTACCCCTCAACTAAAAAAACTCCATTGGCTACCAGTCAAATACAGGGTACAATTTAAAATTGGTCTTATTACATATAAAATTCTCAACCAGGGTCAACCAGTTTACCTAAGAGAATTAATCCACCCCTACACCTCTTCCAGAAATACAAGGCGAAGTACGCCCAAACTCAAGTCCCTTCAAACCCCCACTTTTGATCGCAGAGTTCACAAATCAATTAAACACTTTTCTAATTCCTTCAGTCACTATGCCCCTGCCCTTTGGAACTCTTTCCCTTTCCATGTAAGAAATAGTCCCTCTGTTGCATCTTTTAGGAAGCATCTCAAAACTCACCTCTTCAGCTCTAGCTTCCCAACTTAGTTTTTCTTCCCTTCCGGTCACACCCAGAATCCTGGTGTACCGACCTTGAACGCCCCTCGACTCCCCTATGATCATGATTTTGTTTAAGTAGCGCACTGAGTTCCCCTTTGTGGGGAAGATATTGCGCTTGCAAAGCAGTAGATTAGATTTAGATTAGATTAGATTTGTATCACCCTGAAGTCTTGTCAACATTCTGCGCACCATTTTGTAACATATTAAGTCATCTTTTGGTTCGAAATAAGTTGGCCAAGTAAAACAAAATAAGGCAATTTTACTACAAAATTAGTCGGTAATACGAAATAAGTCAAAAATTGATACGAAATAAGTCAGGTAATACAAAATAAGTCATTTATACAAAATAAGTTGTTACAGGCCACTACCCTTGTCACTATAATGATAGACATTATTCATGTTAGACAGTGACAAAAAAAGGTAGCTAAACCGATTTTATATGATACATATACATTGATACACATAAATCAGGGTTCACTTGTTACATTTCTTAATAATTTAAGAAAATTATGTAAAAGCGGCCAATATAATGACAGCCTGTCTAACATTAAACCTGTCTAACATTAGTGACACAGGTGTACTGCATTGCTACCAATTATCGCAGGTCAAAATTCAAACAGATATAACTTGACCAGAAGTAGCATCCCGAGAATAGCAAATAAGGTAAAACTGATTCCAAAGTGAATAGAACAAAATCCACAACAAGAAGCTTTCCAGATATGTAGCCATTATTGAAATATGGATGTTTTACAAGTTGGTGGTGATAATGGCAATAATTGTTGGCAGGATAGTAGTGCTGCTTTTACCCCACAGCCATTAAGGGCTGTCAGGGTATTCTTTTCAACCATGGTGTCGAGATGGGCATTTGTGCTGGTGGCTGTTTCTCTGATAACAAAGATATATGGATTGCTGCAACTTTTTTTTACTCCTATTAATAAATTTTACAGCTTCATAATTTTTAGTTTACTGATTAATGCTGTCATCTTGCTGTTGAATGGTCTTGTTTTAATACTTTACATACATTTTCTGTCTCTTAGACATTATTTTCTATACTTGAACATTATTTGGACCTTTATAGAACTGACACTGCTCGAAAAGTACCCTGATCTTTGTACTGTTTCAGTACTTCTATATCTCATAGCGTTGAAAACTATTTCCCCACGGGCATCTTTTATGCTATTTTTTTCGGAGGGGGGGGAATGTTAGCCCTGGCCTCAGGTTACCTCAGTAGAATTTCCATTATATTATATAATCACTAACTTCCGTGAATTAATTTGCATTCTCCCAAGTTATCCTTTATTTTCATTCAAATGCTTATTATGTTTTGTACCTTTTTTGTCTGTCCACAATTTTACACTAAAATTACTCATAAATTGGTTGAATAACAATGGTTGTAATGTATAGTTGACATAGCAGCATATTAGCCAGCTATTGTACTGTTTTATTCTGCATTTAATACGACTTTAATTTCATGATAATGCACTACACAGTTTGTTGACAGTGTCCCTTAAATAAAAATTCTGACTGTGTGTCTTGATATTGCAGAGGAACATGGGTAATATTCTGGGAGCACAGCAACAACCCAATATTCCATTTGTACCAAATATACCTGTGAGAGCTGACAATCAAAATGACATAAACCGTCCTCATAGCATTCAGATGCGGGATATGTTTGTCAACTTTGGTGTGCCGTTGTTTTATATTACAGCTTTTGGTGAGTAGTCCTGCAAAGCAAATTGACTGGAACTTTGATTGGTTTTGCATCATGTTTTTAAGGTGAAATTATTTATCATTACAGATATTCATTAAAAATTTTTCATATAAAGTTATGTTTACTTTGCCAAATACTTTGGTGGATAACATTTCTGATATGGCGCTGTGAGCATATATGAACTAATACCTGATTTTCTCTCTCAACCAATGAAAAACTGAATGATGGGAACTATATATATTTCTATATTCTTTAACAAGTCATGCCCTAAACCCTCAAGTCTTTTCAAGTTTAATGCACAAATGAAAATTTTCTCATTATTTGTTATACATGATAGTAACATTGATTAATTGCACCAGACAATGAACCTGGCTTGCATTATGGTCTTCCAACCAAGTATGGTTTGTGGAAGTAGCTTTTAAAGTATGCTTTGTGTCTGAAGTAACCCTTATTTGTGCTTATATTCATATGAAAAGAAGGATTTATTACCATTGTATCTTTATTAAAAAGTGCAGAAATGTGTACACATGTACTGTATTAAAAAAGGTACATCCTCTGCATAATCATGTGGATTTATGATTTTTAATGGAGTCCTTTGATCAGTAACTAGGTGGTGAAGCTCCTTTTACCGATGAAAAACCTTGACTAAAGGGGTGAAGTCTTGTTAAACATGAGACAGAACAGTGTTGTAACTTATTAGGTGTGATCATATCACAACAGATATTAAATTACCAGCAAGCATGGTCAAAACAACTCTCACCTATTTTGTATATCATCTGTGCAGTGAGTTAAAGTCAAGCTAAAATATGAAAAAAAAAATTATTCATGATTTAAAATTTTACCCTTTTCTTGGTCTTGAGTCGTATATATTGACTATGAAATGAAATTTTGTGTTTTTGACTTTTTGTGTTGTTTGGTGTGAGTCATTTTGGTCATGGTATGCACATTGTGACATCATTATCACATCACTGAACTGTCAACTACATAGTGTTGTTTTCTGTAATTGTGAAAACGACTCAGTTTTACTAGTTTGTTTAAAATGCTTTCAGCAATTCGGGAGTACAGATTAGCCAGACACAAAGAGATCATTCAGGAACAGACATCTGAAATTGCAGACCTAACCCATCAGTTAACAGTTGTCAAAGACAGAATTCAGGTACATTGATAGGTCCAAGCGAAATGTTCCAATAATGCCTTTAAAGCCTTAAATATAGGTATCATGATTGCATCAAAATTTCAAAACTATAAGGATAAAGCAAATCTGTTTTACATGTCAGCTGACATGTTGTCAGACTTGTGACACTGATGTCTGTATTAGTGTCATTGACTCTTCTGTAACCACAAAAACATTTCTGTAATCTTGTTCTTAAGAAATTGCATTGGCTGCCTGTTGAACATCGCTCAGTGTTTAAAACAGCCACACTTGTTTACAAGTTTCTTGACCCTGGACACTGAAATTGGTTGACCCTTTTGGTTGCTGTTGCACTTTAGAGTCCCAGTAATAAAGGGGAGATTAAAGGCCCTATGAGAATTAGAGATCTTCATGGTTTTATTTGAGAGCTTATTCATCTGGCTCTAGAAAATGTTGATAGCATCTGGATCTTTATGGCAATTTCCTCCCTTCATTGGTGATTCATTTTCTGAAATTATTTGTGTAAATAGAACCCTGGTGGTATGTGATCCTGTGTAATTAACTGCTCTGGTTGTATCTTTATTATTATTTAATAATTTTTTATGAAAATGAAGTTAAGTACATTTTACTAAAAATGTCAGCCTACTTAGTGCTGTTGTTGCCCTACTATTGAACAGATTTGTCTGGTTTCTTACTATTGCATGACAGTACTTACAACACTGGATCTGTATTGATTTGTTTTAATATTTTTAAAATTAATTTGAAAAAAATTGTCTTCCTATTTTTGTATCCACCAAATGGATCTGAAGGATACAATGGATTATGCTTTGTTGTGCTTCAACAGTGTGAAGAGATTTTCTCATTACTACTTTTGTGCAAAAAGTTGTACACCTTGGCTCATAGAATTTACGGGATATGTATAGTGATTATATAGGTATCATAGAATGACACTGCTTGGAAACTGCAAGTACAGTGTTTGTGGTGAGTTTATTGGTTAATCGGTAAATAACTGATCTCTTGAAACAGTTAGCTTGCTACAAAGTTAGATGGACCATTTCACCCAGTTTTTAACCTCAGCCCAGAAAGCTTGAGTCATCCCCTGTGCAGCGGCAGCAGACATAAAGCGTGTCCGTATTCCACATCCTAAACCCATGGATAGATTTTCACCAAATTAGGTTTTGGGCAGTATCTAGCAACAGCTATTGCTTTTAAGATTTTTGGGTCTTAAACTTTGTGGGTGTTCCAAAGCCTGAACAAATGCAAGGACTTGTACCAAATTTTCAGGATATGTTAACCCCAACAGCATCTAGATCTGATTAGGTTTTGTGGAGTTAACGGTCAACAGCTGTAGCTGTGTAACACTTACAATATTTTTGGGTCCTAATTTGTGAGTGTTACACAGCCTTAATGCATGGATTTTTACCAATTTTCGGGGGGGGGGGGGGGGGGGGATCTAGAGGTGATTAGGTTTCAGGGAGTATCTGGCAATGCTTGTTGCCATGGCAATGTTTTTTATGACATTTCGGTATTTAAAAAAGGGGCCCTGTTAAACTTGTGTTACCAGAGTTGAGTTTTATATGTGTATCAATGCAAGAGAAATCATCAGTTCATAATAGACTTCCATCTAAAGTGACAGATTTCATCCTTTCATTAAAATGAAATCCTCACGTCATGAACGAATAAAATCAGTAGTTGTCTCCGCTTCTTAAACTACATAGAAGTTCTTACATGTGGCAGCATCTCATGGGTTCTGTATATTTCTCACATTTAAAGTTATTCCGTAGACGTTCCCAATCTAGATGTTGTTGCCCATTTAGCTGTACCAGCAAGCTGGGGTTCTTACCTGCCGAGGCTGGATATTTTTGTATATTGAAGAGCTCATGACTGTATTCTGTAATGAGTACTCCCATAATCTTTACAATTGTAATCTTTCTATGTGTTCTAGGAATTACAAAAACATCAAGAGACCAGATATTTATTGGCTTCTCTAGAATCTGTAGAGGAAGAGGAAGATGTAAAATACAAGGAAAAACTGGAACACTTGAAATATTATGAAGACGGACTAGAAACTATCCTTGACATTCGTTGCAGTATGTTTAAACCTAGGGATCAAAGGCAGGTCATTGAGGATGACCTAATTAACAGGCTCGCAGATAATAATATAGGTCACGTGGTGAAGTACACTCAACTTAGGGATATCTATACACACGATTACAAGTTCTGTGGAAGCAATAGGAAGGAGAACGGTAAACTGAGGCAGTTGTATGTACAGCAGTGGAGGCATCAACTGGCAATGGAGAAACATGACAATATAATGAAAAGAATGAAAGATAATTGTGTGTCAAGTGAAGAAGATAGGTGAAATGGATGGTTTGATTTATCAAATGTCAGGCAAAATTAACTTTGCTGTAGTCGTTTGCTAAAAGGAAAAATGGTATTCTGGTGCTTTGAAATGAATGAAATCCCTGACTAGTTTCATTGCCACTAGTATTAGTGACAGAAAAGGTATGTGTGTACTGGAGCAATTTGAAAAAAAAAATGAAACAGCACCATGAGTTATTTTGAAGTATGTAAATGCGATTTTTACACCAAATACTGTGAACTAATCGTGTGGGATATTTAATGAAATCAATTCCTATAACAGTAATTACTCTTTGAAGGGTAAAGCATTAGTGAAAGAATGTTAGCATACAAAAATCACTACTTTGTCCTAAACCGACTTGCTTCAAGTATCTATGTCTCTATGTTTTGGAGGTTCTTAAAGGGTACTTAATGTCAGATAAACACTGCTAAATATTTGTCAACATCAGACAGTCGGAGGGAATGAACATGTGTAACCTGTATGAGAGACCACATCACCATAAACACCAACCCCTTGTATGGGATTGCTTTTGGTGATGATAGCTCTATAGCTAACTGAGTAATAGCTACTTTGCTACTTTTGAGTATCTCTTTGGTTTCCAGACATTTAAGGAATGCTATTAAGCCTAGCTTTCTGAAATTTGGTATGGAGGTTCTTTGGGTTAATAGGTTGTATGGGATTGCTTTTGGGCGGAATTGCTTCATAGATGAGTGAGTAATTAATTAAATAAATGAGTAATTGGCTATTTTGAATACTGAAAAAGGCAAATGTGCTCATATCTCCTAAACCATGCGAGATAGAGCGATTTCGTCGAAATTTTCGACCCACAGGGTATCTAAGGAATGTACTCTTTGCAATTTTCCAAAAAATTTCCCCTCCCCAAAAAATGGCTGCTTCTATCTCCTTAACCGTGCAAGATAGAGCGATTTCATCGAAATTTTCGACCCACAGGGTATCTAAGAAATGTAATCTTTACAATTTTCAAAAAATTTTCCTCTCCCCAAAAATGGCGGCCATTTTGAATTTTCGAATTTTTGCCAAAAATGGCAAAACACAAATTTGCTTCTATCTCCTTAACCGTGCGAGATAGAGCGATTTCGTCGAAATTTTCAACCCACAGGGTATCTAAGGAATGTACTCTTTGCAATTTTCAAAATATTTTCCCCTCCCCAAAAATGGCGGCCATTTTGAATTTTCGAATTTTGGCCAAAAATGGCAAAACACAAATTTGCTTCTATCTCCTTAACCGTGCGAGATAGAGCGATTTCGTCGAAATTTTCAACCCACAGGGTATCTAAGGAATGTACTCTTTGCAATTTTCAAAATATTTTCCCCTCCCCAAAAATGGCGGCCATTTTGAATTTTCGAATTTTGGCCAAAAATGGCAAAACACAAATTTGCTTCTATCTCCTTAACCGTGCGAGATAGAGTGATTTCGTAGAAATTTTCGACCCGCAGGGTATCTAAGGAATGTACTCTGCAATTTTCAAAAAATTTTCCCCTTCTCAAAATTGGCGGCCATTTTGAATTTTCAAATTTTTGCCAAAAATGGCAAAACACAAAATTGCTATCTATCTCCTTAACTGTGCGAGATAGAGCGATTTTGTCAAAATTTTCGACCCACAGGGTATTTGAGCATTGTACTCTTGGCAAGTTTTAATAAATTTTCCCCTCCGCAAAATTGGCGGCCATTTTGAATTTTCGAATTTTTGCCAAAAATGGCAAAACACAAATTTGCTTCTATCTCCTTAACCGTGTGACACAGAGCGATTTCGTCGAAATTTTCGACCCACAGGGTATCTGAGCAATGTACTCTTGGCAATTTCAAAAAAATTTCCCCTCCTCAAAAATGGCGGCCATTTTAAATTTTCGAATTTTTGCCAAAAATGGCAAAACACAAAATTGCTGCTATCTCCTTAACCGTGCAAGATAGAGCGATTTCGTCGAAATTTTCGACCCAAAGGTTATCTCAAAAATGCACTCTTGCCAATTTTCAAAAAAATTTCCCCTCCCCAAAAGTGGCGACCATTTTGAATTTTCGAATTTTTGCCAAAAATGACAAAACACGAATTTGCTTCTATCTCCTTAACCGTGCGAGATAGAGGGATTTCGTCGAAATTTTCGACCCACAGGGTATCTAAGAAATGTACTCTTTGCAATTTTCAAAAATTTTCCCCTCCCCACATATGGCGGCCATTTTGAATTTTCGAATTTTTGCCCAAAATGGAAAAACACAAATTGGCCTTAACCGTGCAAGATAGAGTGATTTCGTCAAAATTTTCGACCCAACCAATGCAAAAAGGCATGAAGCTGAAATAATTTACATGTACACTAATAAATATTTAAGCATCATTGATATATTTTACAAATGAAACAGGGTCTTGTAACACTACTGTACAATTTTGCCAAAAGGTTCATGGGGTGGACATTACACATGATAATGTGTGTTCTTCTATGCTATCCTCTTTCTATTCATATGTCGCAGCGACTATCAACAGGGCGTCCTATTTCTAGTTTAGATTATGACATGAAGGAAAGCCACTGGTTATACTGGCTGGTCAAGATTCTTCACTGAAAACCATTGGACAGGGGAGAAGAAATTCCTATAGTTGTCAGGACTTGAAATTGCATGTTTAAATTATTTTTTCCTAATGACTGGTGACGAGAATGACAGGGCATTGTCATAATTTAAGTGCATTGGTAAAATATTAAATGCGTAATGTATGTTGCATATTCATGTATATGCAAAGACTGCTGATGTTGATTGAAAAAAAATAAATTCCTTTCAGGATTTATACAAGTTAAATACGATATAAAATGTACACTGAATCTGTGATATGTTAGATTGTGTGTTAATGTACATGTATTTGTTGTAATAGCTGAATTATATAATAGAACCTTTATACTAAATGTGCCTCTTCTATTTTTCAAACTTTATCAAAACACTAAAATGTCTTGTCTTCATGTGATTTTGGTTGATTGAGGTTATGTTGTATTATCTTGGTTATCATCCAGTGAAAAAGACTTTCCATATGTGTAATTAGTAAGGCTGAAACGATTAGCAAAATTTGATAGCCGGGGTAGTTGTTTGCATTAACCATCGACTAACCGATGAACTGTTTCCGAGGTTTAGCATGTTTGAGAAATGTCATATGTCCCAGTTTGACACATAGGTAGAGGGAGGGTAAATCTGATCTGCTTTCTAGCCTCCCTGTGTATGGTTCCCTGTTATCTCCCGATACATTCAAAAATTCTAAAATCATTAATAAAGGAAATAAAAGCCAAAAAACACTAATGTGCGATTTTATGACCCCAGTTTAACCCATAAGGAGTGGCCAGTGGGTAAATCAGAGAGGATTTTTAGACTCTGCTGCTTATGGTTTCCAATTACCTCCCAATACATGTTAAGGCTCTGAAATGCAATTGACAAGGAAAAAATAGTGGGGTTCTGATAAATTTAAGCTTTCTGATTACTACCTGGTGTAAAATGCTTTTAAATCACTCAATTAACTCGTACAATAGCTTACATATGGAACTGAATGCTATCACGCATGGCCACAGCATCATGGCCAACATCCAAGAAAAATAGACGTATAATACTGGCCCGATGCCTTATTGCTGAGGAGAGGTGACCTTGACAGTGATGTGTATATATCCTTGTTCGCCACGATCTGTACAGACACTTTCTATTGCAAGGAAAGATTAATTGTTTTATATAAACTTGTCGTTGGTTACTGAAACTTCATCAGTTTATTTTTTATCATAGAATCTTAATTTTGTGACAGTTCACAGAACAGATAAGCATATTTAATATATTTTACAACTTAAATCCACTTCCGGGTTCACGTTGTGAAGAAAAGAGTGGACGATCACGACTCATGTATGTAACTTACATAGTGGATCTATGCCTGTCAAAATCAAATCAAATATTTTAAGGGTTTATCCCCTATCTGCTACATTATTTGACCATTTTAAGGGTTAAAATATGAAATAAAGCAAAAACACCGAGTCCAGTTAAGGGAATCCTCAGGAAACCCCTTCAGTGACGTCATCGTCTTGACAGCAAGTGCTGGGAGAACTTGGCGTAATATAAAATTTGTCCCTTTTTGTGCATTTTATAAAAGATTAAACATATTTTTTGATAATTCACATGAAAATGTAGAATATTTTACGTACAAGGTCTTTGTAAAACAAACTTTAATCCACACTTTCAAGGCAGTTGGCAAAGGTGCCTTCTCATTTTCAAAACATTTTGCCTTGTCGCCCAAGTATTGGTTCATAGCAAATAATTTCTGCAGTAGTGCATAGTTTTCAACCCCTTCCCAACTCAGTGGTGGATCAGATCACGGAGTCAGATCCTAAACCTGGAAAAGGTGGATCATATCTCCTGTTCGGATCAGAAGCCTGGTCCAAACCAACAACCTGACTTGCAAAAATATCCGAACACTAAATACCTGAACAGTGAACACCCGAACACTATTCAGACCATGTTCAGATCCAAACTACAGATAATATCAAAACACTGTTCAGATTGGATTTGGATCCGAACTCCGAACAGTTGGAGTCTTTTTCTGCTGCAAAACCGAACAACACTCGGAGATTAAAAAAAAAATTGGGGCTCCATGTGCAGGTCAATAGTCTTCTAAGCCCAAAGGGGCTTTTTTCTACACAAGGCAAACAAAATCAGACCAAGACCCTGTTCTTTATTGGGAAGTAGATATGTCTGACTTGCCCTCTTAATTTTCCATGAACATTGAAAATTTTAGGCAGTTTTTAATTCTCCCTGACCCCAGGGATAGTATACCTAGGTCCTCTTCCACAGTCTGGGCTCTGAATGCTGTAGCAGACAAATAGGAGCTTAAGCCAAGTTGCCCTTCCGTTATGCTCCCATTCAATCTTTAAAAGATGTTTTTGTAAATTTGAACAGGACTTCCAGGCTGTTAATTTGCCCGAGGGTAAATATATAAAACCTCCTGTTTCCTCTTCTAAGTGGTACAGATTGGAACTGCTTTGTTTTGAGGACAAATTATAAGAATTGAACACAGATTTTTCACATAATCTGTATCTCTCCTAAACCCTCTGGGGCCCCTATGGGCAAGGTCCCCCTACCGGTGGTCAAAGAGTTTGAGCATCATGCAAAATCTCTGTACTCGTAATTTTTCTGCTGCATTTTCCCGGTTGCATCTGAGTGCAACCTGACCATTGAAATGTCAGGACAGTATCAAAGCTACTGTCAAAAGGATAAAGTCAGATATTGAAGAGTGCCAGTCCTGAAAAAACAGTCAGAAATGGTTATGCAAAGACCTGTGACTATCTAGATATCCTGAATAAGGGGATTCTTATTTAACAGAGAACCTTAATCTGTCAAAGTAAGGCATTAGCCCTCCTGCTTCAGAGGGAGTTATACACCATGGGTAATTCACCCCTTATCAATGATTCCAGTCATCGGGAACTTAGTAGCTCCCCTTTTTGGCCCACTCCTTTGTTCCAGTCTCAATTTGTCACAGACGGAGAAGAGTTCCTCCTTGAAAAAGGCACCCCTAAAACACTTAGGTTCTGCCATTCATCACAATACCAAAATTATCCAGAGTTCCCCTGATTCACTCAGGATACAAGGCCCATCAAAAAATCTAGCTCTGGCCTCTTGTATCCAATCTCTTCTGACAAAGAACACTATAGAAAGGGTGGATAACGCCAAATCTCTCGGTTTTACAGTCGCTTTTTTCTAAACCACCAAAGGTGGAGGCCTGTGATAGACTTAAGCAGGCTCAACGCCTTCCTATTAGTAGAAGTGTTCGAAATGGGAACACCAGAGCCCATCAGGGCCTCTCTGATTCCAGGTGAATGGGTGTCGTCGATAGACCTGTCAGACACCTATCTTCACATCCCTATCCACCAAAACTCAAGGAAATACATCTGGTTTTTCCATGATTCTCAGATGTTCCAGTTCACCTCCCTCCATTTCGGCTAAGCCATGGCCCCACAAGTCTTTACAATGATTGTAAAGGAAGTGAAGCTGATGATCCTCAAAAGGGGAGTCAGACTTTACCAATACCTGGACGCCTGGCTTATCTGGCACCAATTCAAGGAGGAGGCACAAGTGAAGACACAGACCGTGGTAGACCTGACACAGTCCTTAGGGTGAATAAGGCTATGAATGCCACCTAGATTCAGCCCTTGTAAAAGCCACTCGAGAGAGATGGCTCAAACTTCGGGATTTGATTCTATGCTTAACATCAAAACATGTTTTGACTGCACGATGTTTGATCTCTTTAATTGGTTGCTCGTCTCAACGGAGAAAATGGTCCAGGAGGGACTCCTTCAAATGACGCCCTTTCAGTTTCATCTCGAACACTGGAGATATCCTCGTCCATTGGACAGCCTCCTTCCTTGGTCAGAGACCATTTCTGCTCACCTAGTGTGGTTACAGCACCCCGTTAACTTGATGAAGGGCGCATACCTTCACCCCAAAGACCACAGTATCCAAATGAACATAAATGTTCTAGAGCTGAAGGCGGTATTTCCTGAAAAGCTTCAAGAACCAGTGTCAAACCCAACAGTGTTGGTTGCTATGGACAACTCAACAGTAGTATCCTCCATAGACAAACAGGGAGGAACCCATTCAGCGGAGATTTGTGCTCTCCCGTGGAAAATCATGAATTGGTGTCATCCTTACCAGATAACTCTAAGAGCCAGCCACACTCCAGCCTGCCTGAATGTGGCCGACCTGCTGTCCAGGTCGAAAAAAGCCCAGTCAACAGAACGGTCACTGCATCTACAGGTGTCCAAACAGATCTGTCAAAAAATGGATCACTCCTCATGTAGATCTATTTGCCATTCGTTTGAATCACAAAGTTCCATTGTGTGTATCTCGTCGGGTCTCACTGCTTATGCTTACCCTCCCACAGCTCTCCTTCAGAGGGTGATCCAAAAAAATCAGGAAATACAACTGTCTCATCATTGAGATAGCTCCAGGCTGCCCAGGGATGCCCTAGTTTTGGGACCTAGTGCAGCTCACAACACAGATGCCACTCCAGTTACCAGTGTCAACAACACTTCTCAAACAGTCCCACAACCAAGTGTTTCACAAAAATCCACAACATCTCAACCTCCAAGCCTGGTGTCTAGGAATGGACAGCTCCAAGAACAAGGCTTCTCTGTGGAAGTGGCAGAGAATTGCTGCCCGTCAAAGGTCATCAACAAGGACCATCTACAAGTCAAAGTGGGCCATATTTGAAAAATGGTGCAGAGAAAGTTCAGTGGATTTTTCCAATCCCTATGTGAACCAAGTCTCAGACTATTTCATGTACCTGTTCCAAGATGTAAACAGGCGCCCGTCGACCATTGATAGTCACAGGACGGACATTGTTGACACCTTGGGCCCAGCAGGGTTCCATATTTCTCTAAGCTCCGACCTTAACAGGTTACTTTCTAACTTTCACAGGGATTGTCCCAAAAGTTCCAGGAATCTCCCAAAGTGGAACTCTGTTGTATTGAAGGAGCTCACAATAACACCCTTTGAGCCTATGAAAGACACAGACCTCAAAAATCTTACTCTCAAAGCCGCTTTCTTGCTAGCTTTGGGCTCTGGCAAGCACCGCAGCGAAAGTCACGCCTGGGTTGCAAGCAAAGTATCTAATTTAGGCCAACGGAAAAAGGTACCTTTGTTCCCCTTGTCAGATTTCATAGCCAAAAACCAACTAGCAAGACAAGTTTCTCTCAATGTGTCTCCGGTGACTATCCTGCTTTGACTACCATTGTGTACAGACAATTGAAAGAAGACAGAACCCTGTGTCCGGTACGGGCCCTGAGGTATTATTTTCGTCGAATCAAAGACCTGACAGGTCTTTTATTTCCTTCAAGAAGGGACATACATCAGACCCGCTACTCTCTCTTCTTGGTTAAAAAAACTATCCTACTTTGTTACAAACAAGCAGATCAACATTCCTTGGACTTGGACTGATATCGTCTTCAGTGATCTTCACCTAGTCTGCTTTTCATATAGCTTTGTCATAATCCATTAGTATATTGTTGTGAAACGTAAACATGTACGTTGAATGTATACATTCAATGGGTTAAACTATTGAATGTGTACATTCAATGGGCAAATCATTGAATGTGTACATTCAATGGCTGAGCTGTGGAATGTGTACATTCAATGGCTAAAATTACTGAATGTGCACATTCAATGGATCAAGGCATGGAATCTATAAATAATTGTATCCACCGGAAGCATCCTGTGGATACTTTGGTTTAGCGTTTGCCACGCCACCACCACCGTTGCTGCGCGTAGAGAGATTTTAGATGTTAACGCTCTAAGAGGAAAACTACACCAACTAGGGTCAGCAAATTTGCAGGATATCTTCATGGGGGGTAAGCTTCTCTGGGACTGAAATTAGCCTCATTCTGAAAAAACAAGATGCAGGCATTCTTTGAAAATTATCTACATTTTTCTACTGGCTGTTTCTCATAGGTAGAAGGTTGAATCTCTTCATAGATGATATCATGACAGATATATATGTCCTCTACAACCTTGCACACATTTGACCTTGAAACTCTTAATTCAAGGTCATCCACGGAGTGCCGAAGTAACCCACATAGAGGACTATGAAAAGGCCTATATCTCCCTTATTATTGGTCCTAGATGTTTGCAATGTGCAACCAACCTATTGGAAATCATGTGCTGCATATCTTCTGATGTGGCCAGATTTGACCTTGAACCCCTCCTTCAAGGTGAAACGAGGATAGCCAAACTTAAAAGTGCTTATAACTCGCTTATTATTGGTCGTAAAGGTTTGGGATGGTAAACCAACGCATAGGAAATCATGGGCTGGGAATCTTCTGGTGTGGTCGGATTTGACCTTGGGCCCCTCCTTCAAAGTCAAACAAGAATAGCGAAACTTAAAAGTGCTTATAGCTTGCTTATTATTGGTCCTAGAAGTTTGGGATTGGAAACCAACCTATAGGAAATCATGGGCTGGGAATCTTATGGTGTGGTCAGATTTGATCTTGGGCCCCTGCTTCAAGGTCGAACAAGGATAGTCAAACTTAAAATGCTTACAACTCGCTTATTATTGGTCCTAGAGGTTTGGGATGGTAAACCAACCTATAGGAAATCATGAACTGGGAATCTTCTGATGTGCTCGGATTTCACCTTGGGCCCCTGCTTCAAGGTCGAACAAGGATAGCCAAACTTAAAAGTGCTTATAACTCACTTATTATTGGTCCTAGAGGTTTGGGATTGTAAACCAACCTATAGGAAATCATGGACTAGGAATCCTGTGGTGTGGTCGGATATGACCTTGGGCCCCTCCTTCAAGATCAAACAAGGATAGTCAAACTTAAAAGTGTTTATAACTCACTTATTATTGGTCCTAGAGGTTTGGGATGGTAAACCAACCTGTAGGAAATCATGGGCCAGGAATCTTCTGGTGTGGTCAGATTTGACCTTGGGCCCCTCCTTCAATGTCAAACGAGGATAGCCGAAGTTAAAAGCGCTTATAATTCGCTTATTATTGGTCCTAGAAGTTTGGGATGGTAAACTAACCTATAGGAAATCATGAGGTTTGAAATGTGAAACCAACTCATAGGAAATTATGGGCTGGGAATCTTTTAATGTGGTCAGCAGATTTGACCTTGGACCCCTCCTTCAACATCAAACGAGGATGGCCAAACCTAAAAGTGCTTATAACTCACTTATTATTGATCCTAGAGGTTTGCAATGTGAAACCAACTCATAGGAAAGCATGGGCTGGGAATCTTCTGATGTTGTTTGATTTGACCTTTGGCCCTTCCTTCAAGGTCAAACTATGGTTCATTGGCTTTGGTCAGGTGTCTTTCCAGTGGATACAAATTTGCATCAGTTCTCTGATGCGTAGGTCTAGTTTTACATGAAATGCTGATACAAATTGCAAAGACTAAATTAGTAACCTATATTGGATATTTTCTAGCACAACAATAAGCAACTGAATTAACTGGAATAAAGATGGTACATTTCACGAATTGGCAATAAAGAAGGCTCCATCTGCAACAGTAAAATTAATAATAAACATATATGTTATGATATAAACTTTATAAATATATTTCATCACATTATCTTCTTTAATATCTTTAATATTTTTTTATCTTTAATTGTATTTTGTAAAAAAAATCACTTATTATTACACAATAAGCTTTTGTGGCATCATTGTAGTATTGCATAGAACATTTGCTAATTTCTGTACATCAATCCTTTCTTATCAAAGGATTTCTTATCAAATGATTAAAACATTTTGCCTCTCTATCAAAGAATGAAAGAGAAACAGTTGAAGCCTGAGTAATAATTTTTTGGTCTTTAAGTGTATGAGTCTAAAATGTGACCCCAATTAATTTATCTATTTATGTGTATAATTTGGGGATTTAATTATACTTAGCTTCACAATAGCACCCCTGAGGTTCATTGGGACAATATACCGATAATTATAAAAAATATTAAAATTAACAGGTTTTTTTTCAAAAAACAACAATCAGTGTTTGTTATAAGACATAACTGTGTGACTGCCTAGAGATAATAAACTTATTGCATAACTTTATTTTTAAGTTGATATCAACAGATTTGATATTAAGAAAATGATAAAAATAGGTAAAAATAGGGTCGTAGGGTCGGGAACATTTATTGCACTACGACAAGCCCCACCAATGTCAGACCATATCAGACAAGCCATAGCAGGTCCTGACAAGCCGTACTGACAAACACACAGGATTGGAGAAATAGACAGCATCACTCCGACCAGATGTGCAGTCGGTATTGCAAGTACAGTTTTTGATGATTTTTTGGGAAAAAAGAGGATCAAGTGTCGACCAATAAACATTTCTTAAACTAGATCACTAGTAAATATTTGGATCCCATCACGTGACCAAAATTGTTATTTTAAGTATAGTTTCCACGTTTTTGCTTTAATATTATATAAGAAATAAATGAATGTATGTCTGCTTCAGATTATAAACGAAAAAGACACTTAAAATATGAAACTTTAATTGAAAATGTTATGTCCTGTTTAAACAAGCAGAGGAAGGTGTGACAATATTTCATGTGACAATGAAAACCTTCTGCTTGTTGCTGCCTTTAATTTTTTTTTTTTCATTTCTCTAAATTATACATACATTTGTATTGTACAGAGGTGAGTACACATTATATAATATACATTTATGCAAGGAAGATAAGAAAAACACATTACCAAATCACAATAAGTTCATATCAATAGAAAAAAAAACTAGCATATTAGTAACTGATAACAAAGATCGATTTTACAAAATATTTAATCTAAATTCTAGTCTGCTAAAAAAAAAATACAAAAAGGCTTGGAATTCTTATTTCACAAAACTCTCATATTTGTATTTTTTTTAAATTCCTGAAAACAGATCTTTTCATAGTGTACACTTTTTCTTGAAATCACTTTCATTATTTATTTTTGATAACAATTCTTGCTCTATGAATTTTTCTTTCACAGTTACCTGGCCTTGGTACACATTTAAATCCTTACCTTTCATAGCACATTTAAAAATATAGTATCTAACAATCATCAAAATAAAGTTCAATGGGCAAGAGTTTGTATCAGCTTCAGTGTAACCTAAAACTTGTCAAAATTAGATTCACTTTTATTTTGGATCTTATCCATGCTTTTACATTGTACCATAAGTCACATACTTTTTCACATTCTGAAAATAAATGTACCAAAGTTTCAGCCTGTTCACATGTTCGGCATAGGTCAGTATTTGTAACTTTAATTTTTTTCAAAAAGTGATTGATACCTAGTATTCTCTGAATAATTCTATATTGAAACCATATGTAAGTGTTATCTTTTATGGTATTAAAGCATGCATTGTACACATGCTGCCAATTTTTACTACATTCCCTGACCAAAGCATTGAAAAACATATGTGGGATAATATATATATTTTATTTAAAACTAATATATCTTTTGTAACACATGGTAATATATGTGAACACATTATGTAACAGGGATTACAATTTTTAGGAGTGCAACAAAGTACCCATATGACAGAACTAGCTTACCAGTTTTGAATTTTGAGGACCAATATAATTGGTCCTGGGATATATAAGGTCCAAAACAGGAAAAAGGGGGTAAGCTGGTTAATCGAATTTAATGTGAATGAATTTTAAAGACGAATGGGGGGTCAAGACCCAAGGTCAAAAACATGACTGTAAGTGTTTAGATGCTTTACTGCATAATTTAAGGTGAAAGCCAAGGTCACAAGAAGTACATATATATGGTTAGAGAATTTAGTGGAAGAATTTAACAAGGGTAAGGAAAGAAAGAGCACCAGGTTTTATAAAGATGAAAGTGGGGTCAAAAACCAAGGTAAGGAAGATAAACGTGACTGTAAATGGTGAGATGCTTTACTGCATAATGCAAGATGAAGCCAAGGTCACGAGAGGTACATAGAATGGTTGAAGAATTTTAGAAAATTTGACAAGGTTAGGGAAAGAAAACGCTTTACTGGAGAGTTTAAAGTGAAAGCCAAGGTCAAGATTGAAGTATGTATATGGGTCTAATTTTAGAATTAATGACGACAAGGACCAATGTGTTGAAGAATGATAAGTTATAAGTTCTTATTAGGGCATGACTATTTGGTCATGATAGGTAAAGGTCCGGTGAAGATAGTTAAAATGAGATTAAAATACATATACAAAAACCATGCTAGAAGCATGTGAGGTTAAAATAATTTAAAAATGAGGTCAGAGGTCATGCATTTGGAGAATACAGGCCCAAGGCCATTGAGGAAACACAAATAAAACAAATATAACATATGCATACTCTGGTTGCTTCCAAGGACTTATTGCCAGCAACCTATCTAGCTATAAAATGAATTCATTATATGACTGAGCAATACAGCCTCCTTAATTTTTTTCAAAAAATAAGAGAAACCCCTACCAAGGCTACTTTGACACGACAACAGCCCACAGTCTGGTCATAATAATATGTAACTGTACTGATTTAAAACAATGATATATATATATATATGATCATCAACAGAACTGGATAACGTCCTTTAGCAAAGCTAATCACAGCACAGGGCCAGTGACCGAACAGCAAGGGAGTACTCCACCACTGACAGAGCTCAGTATAGCCACTCTGATAATGAAGATAAGAGGTGATTACATGGTGTAGATTTAAGGCAATAGCAAACTCCCACAGATATCAGTGGACACTTCATATGGTAAGCACAGCAGGACGTAAGCGATAAATAACAGCCATCAAACATAACAGCAGCAAGTTATCAATCAGCATATATATATAAAGCAATGATGGCCATAATGACATCCCATACATTGAGCATCATAATACGAGGCAGTCTGAAACTAGAAATATGCATTAGACAACAAATCCATAATATGCAAAGCATGAAATTGTTATGCAGTTATGATCTCTCAGGGAGGGAGGGAGGGAGGGTGCAATTTTGATGCTCCCCCTCTGGCCACCACATTTGAAATAGACGAGGTACTGGTCAGTTTCAGTGGTCAAGCCACTGGAACCAATGAGAGAACAGGTAACATATGAAAACATTTGATAGAATACAGATTTAAGGTATGTAGCAAATGTCCAGGAATGAGCCCGGTTGCACCCAAATGCAACCACACACATTCCCTGACCAAAGCATTGAAAAACATATGTGGGATAATATATATATTTTATTTAAAACTAATATATCTTTTGTAACACATGGTAATATATGTGAACACATTATGTAACAGGGATTACAATTTTAGGAGTGCAACAGAGTACCCATATGACAGAACTAGCTTACCAGTTTTGAATTTTGAGGACCAATATAATTGGTCCTGGGATATATAAGGTCCAAAACAGGAAAAAGGGGGTAAGCTGGTTAATCGAATTTAATGTGAATAAATTTTAAAGACGAATGTGGGGTCAAGACCCAAGGTCAAAAACATGACTGTAAGTGTTTAGATGCTTTACTGCATAATTTAAGGTGAAAGCCAAGGTCACAAGAAGTACATATATATAGTTAGAGAATTTAGTGGAAGAATTTAACAAGGGTAAGGAAAGAAAGAGCACCAAACTGCCAAACTAGGGTTGTAGGTGGTGTTGAAAAGACCTAGAAACTGGGGAAGAGGCAGTGGGAACTGATTTGATATACCTCCATACAGCCTGGGAAGACCAGGTACCATGTTGCATTATATTTTCAATGGAGACTCCATGGTTGAAAGCCCAAGTAGTACCACCCTTCCTGAACATATGAAAAGTGAGAGTTGGTGTTATTTGCAATAGTAAAGACAATTTTTTCAAATGTTTTCGAGCTTTTGAATCAGTCAAAGGAATGAGTATGGAATCTCCAGGGATTTGGAACATTGGAGCATTATCATGACCAAGATATAATGCTAGCATTTTTTGTACAGCCTGCACGGGAGTTCTGCAATAATGGAACAACAGTAGTTTTAATTTCTTGTCTATTCGTGATGGTTTTCGACCATTTAATAAGTATGGTGGCTGAGGTTTGAGAGAAGAATATATCGCCTCTGCATAAATGTCTGGATACATCAAAAGTTTTAATAGAATGAGGCAACAGATTAGATAAACGAAGGAAGGAAAAAAATGAAATTGTATATAAAGCTTTGAAAAGTATTTGGTTTTGAAAATGGTTGCAAGCAGATATAATTCTAGCAAGTAAATATTCATCTACTATTTGTGGGATATGTGGTTGAAAGGCGCCTGTTAATTTTCAATGATTTAAGATATAATTGGATCCGATTATCCGAAAAGACAGTGTGATCCAAATGATAAATAATAAACATGGCTTTGATTCCTGCTAGATAATTTGCAATATTGCTTGGAGAAAAATTGTTCAGATACAAAAATTCCATGAAAGCTAGTACCTGAAGGTTTGATACTTCAGAAAGGCAGAGCCCAGCCACCACCAGGAATGCTATGAAGTCTGAAAACATACGGGTATATGCCGTGTAGGTTGCTGGTCTAAAGGCTGCATGTAGCCTCGCACATGCACTGGTGGACAGCTGGGATGCCATAGAGGAATGATCTGAAAATAAATACTAAATTTTTGTATTAAACAACATTAAATCTATATGTGCAGGAATCCAATAATGTATTGGAAGTAAGTCATTCAATTTTGCCTGGTTATTGGGTGTTTTATACCATCTTGACAACAGGTCAGCAATGGTGTTTTCTTGACCAATAATATGTGATACTATCAGTCGAATGTTATATAGAGCTGACAACAGCCAAATATTTCTGGCACATGCTGCCAAAATTTGATCTCTGGTTTTACCTGTCCTTATTACCTCAACAACTGGGAGGTTATCACAGAATATTTGGACACATTGGTTGGACCAAGATGTACCCCAGATTTTTAATGCGACCATAATGTTAATCATTTCTAGATGGTTGATATTATAACCTTTGTATCCGCCTGGGATTTGGATTGTGTATACCATGCTATCATAACAACCACCCAAACCTGTGAGACATGCATCCAAGTGTATGGCATGTTGAATATTTGGTTGATAATAAAATGTTACTCCATTATATGATTTTAAAAAGACATTAAACTAATTCAAGTCACCATGGAAGTCTTTATTTAAGGTGATGACATGACGGTTATGGTTGTTTCTTAATAATTGTAACATTCTGTTTAAAAAATAGCGAGCTGGACGAATGCATTTGGTTATGTACAGCAGAGAGCCAAGTAATGATTGGAGTTGGTTTATGGTACAGGATTTTTTGTTGGACCATGTTGTACACATTTGCACGATTTCTTGTAATTTTTCAGGGGGTATGGCTATGGTTTGATTTTTACTGTCAATTAATATGCCTAGGCATATGACAGACGTGGAGGGTTGTACTAATTTGTCTATACTGATATCTAGGCCTAAATCTGTTAATAGCTGTAACAAGAAGGCGAAAGAATCGTGTATTTTTGAGGGCAATCCAGTATAGATTAAATCATCTATGTAATTCCATAGACCTGGGAAACCATGTTCTTTCATGATATATCTAATTGCATCAGAACATCTTTGGAAGAAAATTGACCCATGCCTGAATCCAAATGGGAGACTTGCGTCAATATATGTGTCATAATGAGATAAACCTAAGAGATCTATGTCCCTAGGGTCAATCCTAAGATGCCTGAAGGCCCTGCTTATGTCTATCTTGTACATCATGGCTCCAGGGCCTAAGTTTCTGAGGGCTGTTGTGATATTGTCAACAGATGGGTAATAAAGTTTGAAATAAGTGTCTAAGTATATATTCTTTTTGACTCCCGCATTAACTGAGGCCTCCTGAGGCCAAGATCGATCCATAATTGTTCTACGTTTGCTGGAATTTTGCTTGGTTCTTGTCATAAGTGGAGAAAAATGTACTTTAAAAGGCAATTTTTGAAAAGGACCTAATATTGCCTGATATTGTAGTTCTTCTTGAATATATTTGTCTACCTGATCTGGATATTGGACAGCTGATGAATGATTTTCATAAGTAGAAATAAGGGGAGAAGATCTATCAAAATCTAAGGGAAATTAGATCAACAATCTGTCTATCCCAATAGTTAGTGAGATATTTTTGTCAAACTTGTGGTTTAAGATGAGTTTGTACTGGTATCCTGCATTTCATGAAATTCGGAAGTCTTGATTCGGTAATAATTTTATGTGCTTTCAGCATATCAGGAATTGTTTGCCAATGAATTGGTGGGCCATGATATTCCTGAAGTGGAGTTATTGGTATAAAGCCAAAATGGGTATCCATTTGTGCAGTACATTGTAGATAATGTGAACATCGATATCTATTATCCCAGATAAGTTGTGGAATTCTGTTATCAATGTGTATATCTTCCAAAATGGAAGTGTTATCTTCAGGACTATCATGGTGAGTATGTTCAGCAGTATGTATGTTCTGTGTTGTTATATCAGTTGTATCATGACAACAAGAAGAAACTGCTGTACCTTTGGCATCATATAAATGACTGTGATCCCGAGATTGATTTTTGACCTTGTGATAAGTTGGGTTTTGTGTTTTGAAGGTCAATTTTTTCAACTTGTGATGTGGGTTTGAACCCGCCAGATCTGGTTGTTGTAATTGTTGATAAGCAAAAGTAGCGCTGATATCATTATCAGAAAGATTTTGCAAAGGTGCAAATTTGTTTTTGGTCAATATAATTGACTGGGTACTTTGGACAAGATTTTTTGGAATATTATCTACACTGGTACAACCTCTTTGTGAGTTAGAGGGTTTGTGTGGATATACTTTTGACCTTTGACCTTGACAGTATGTGGTTTCCTGATTTGTGGAAGTAGTGCTGTCGAAAACAATTGTTCGTGAGTGGTTGGGAATAGTCATTTGGTTATTTTGCCCAAAGGTTTTTGAAACTAAATTTTGTGCAACCACTTGAGCATAAGATCTACCATTACATTTATTGTTAAATGAATTGGCAGTACGAAGCCATTGTTTCCAGACATGTGGTTTTGTCGAGAAATTGTCAGAATTTTTTACAGACGACCAAAAATCCCTACATTTCTGAAGGGTATGGTTTTGGCCAGTAACCATACCCCTAGTTATTCGTTTTTTGATGCATGATTTTTGTTCCTGCATTCACTTTCAGGATGTGCAAAGGTTTTTCCAGATGTGGCAAAACATGATGAACAGACATGTTTGTATGACACGCCCTTAGTATCATGTGTTTTCTGATGTGTACAAGAGTTTTGGTCGTAATACAAACATGGCATAGATTTTGTAATTTTTGTGAAGGATTTTTTGTCATTTTGAACATTTTTGAAAATTGCAGGTTGAACGTGCTTCTGTGCATTGGCTCTTCTGATTCTATCAATTTTGTCAATTTGACTATAGTCTTGAATTTCCCCTTGTTCCATCCTGCACAGAAGCACAGCATGACTGGCTTTTGCTGCACCTCAGGAGAAATCTGTTGCATCATCCATCAAAGAAACTAAATAATCTAACATGTGTTCTCGAATTTTTGAATTTTTTTCCTCCTGCATGGTGCGGCAAAAGCCAGAAACCCACTGAACAACAGTGAGTTGATCGTAAGTAACTCTTTCCTTTGTGGAGCCGGATAAAACATATTCATGTGGCCAGCGTACCCTATTTTTTACAAAAACATTTGGACCTCCTCTCTGAGATTTAACTTTATGATCCATACCTGAAACTTGTTGTTGTGCAAGTGTTGCGAGACATTGTTGCACTTGTTGTTGAATTTGAATATCTTGCCTAAGGGACGCCAGATTTGGGATTGACTGGTCCATTAGATTCATGTTTTTTGCCACATCACTAGCACTGGATAGCAAGGGGGTATGCTCTTTGGAATTTGAAGTTTGTTTGGTTTTTGTCTTATTTTTAATCTTTTTCGGATCCGAAGATTTTTTCACCGGTTTTTGTTTTAATTTGTCCAACCTACGACCAATGGTTTGTAACTGATCCAGTATTTGTTGGTTAATCATTAACTGTGGACTGAAATCAGCACTGCTTGTCGAAGCCTGCATATGATTTCCAACTTCATCAGTTTTGATTGAATCTTTGCCGGATGATTTTGATTTACCTTCATCATTGGACAAATTCAGCAATCCGGAACCATCTAAATCACTCTGGGAGTCGTTTGAATCACTAACAGAATCTGAATGTGAATCATTGTTTTGATTTAAAACTGTCGACATGAAGTCAGTATTTGCAAGTTGAAGTTGCACTGGTACTGATACTGTGTTATGGTTGGCCGAACGGAGGTTATATTGCCTGTTCTCCATTAGTTATAAACGCTGACCATATAAGTATAAAATACTAAAATACTAAAAACGGTGGACAGGTAAACATAAAATATAACATAAAAGAAAAACACAACCACGTGCTATGAATGTAGTGCTGTTGTTGCTGTGCAATTTTGATGCTCCCCCTCTGGCCACCAGATTTGAAATGGACGAGGTACTGGTCAGTTTCAGTGGTCAAGCCACTGGAACCAATGAGAGAACAGGTAACATATGAAAACATTTGATAGAATACAGATTTAAGGTATGTAGCAAATGTCCAGGAATGAGCTCGGTTGCACCCAAATGCAACCACACATATTGTTCTGTTCCAAATTCTGAGTTCCATTTAATTTCATTGCCAAGTTGATCTGCTTCATAATCAGACATTGCTTCATATATATCCATTTTGTTTTTCATGGAGTTCATAATTATTTTTAAATGGGAAAGTACATATGGTTTCATACAAGCAAAGTTATTCCTCTTTTTGTGTTTTTCAATGAAGCCTTTTACCAACCTTTTTACACTGTAATAATGCAAAATATTTATATTTATCTTGTACCTTTCTGTTAAAGTGTCATGGGACAGTATGTTACCTCGATTATCTATGATATCACTTATGATATTAATACCTTTTCTTGAGCAGTTTAAGTGGAAAGTGTATCTGGCACTTAATTGTTTGTTAAACCAGAGACTACTGTTACAAATGTCTTCATTTGATTTGATTTTTTGTTTTGCACATAGCTCTGACCAATATTTAAAATCATCATTCCAAAATGGATTTAGAACTTGTTGAAAATTTAACAACCAATGTCCACCATAGATATTTATATTGTCTAGTTTCTGTATTTCACTAATCAGCAGATCACTCCAAGTGTGTCCAGTTTGGAAGATAATATATTTAATCCACTTAAGTTTCATAGACTTTTCAAAGTTAAATATATTTATCATTTTTAGACCACCTTTGTTAAAGTTCATGTATAATGTATTCCTACTCACTTTATCAGGTTTTCCGTTCCACATATAATTGTAAAACATTTTGTTAATTTCATTTAGAATGTAATTTGGTGTTGGTATTGATGAAAACAGATGGATAAATTTTGACAAAATTAATGTTTTTAAAACAGTTATTTTACCAATGGGTGATAATATTCTGTATTTCCAAGAGTTTAACTCGGCTTTTGCTTTAAGTAAAATTTTTCAAAATTTATCTTTGAAATATTATTTAGGTCTGTCGAGAAAATAATCCCCAAAAGTGTGAATTCATTTTCTCCCCAAAGCATTTCAGCATTAACATCTACTCTGGATTTTGAGTTTATTTTGCTTCCAATCCATATAAGTTTGTTTTATCTTTATTCACTTCAAGACCTGATATACTACCAAATATCTCTAAAGTATTTAAAGTGGCCTGCAAGGACTTTTGACTTCCATCAAGAATAACGGTGGTGTCATCTGCAAATTGTGTTAGCTTAATTTGTTTTTTGCCGACTGTAATTCCTTTGATATCTGTATTTTGATCTATCATTAGAGTAAGTATTTCTGCAACCAAAATAAATAGATACAGTGAAATCGGATCTCCTTGTTGTCAGCCTCTTTCTATGTTAATTGGTTCTGACAAAAAACACACTGAGTAACATATGCACTAATGTCACTATTGAAAAGTTTAATCCAGTTCATAAAATTCTTGTCAAATCCAAAGGTTTTTAAAACCTCATAAAGAAAATCCCAGGACACTGAGTCAAACGCTTTTTAAAAGTCAATCAGCATTAATAGCCAGGTATTTTTTTATTTTCTGCATAGCTCATAACATGACATACCAATCTTGTGCTTTCTTCAATGCGCCACCCCTTTATAAATCCTGATTGACTTTTAGAGATAATGTACTCAAGGTGTGGTTTCAGTCTGTTTGCTATTACAGCAGAAGCCAGTTTATATATTGAGCATAGAAGAGATATTGGCCGCCAGTTTTGAATAAGTTTTCTATCTTTACTTCCCTTAGGTAAACATGTTATCACTGATACCATCAATTCCGGGTGTTTTGTTATTTTTAGTATTTTTAAGGGCAGTGCTTAACTCACTGATATTAATTTCCCCACCAATATCTGTACAGCAAATTTTCGTGACTTGCAAGGCTATTTGTGGAGATATAAGCACTTGCTTATTTTTGTCTTTTTTTAAACAGGTCACTATAGAATTGTCTTAATTCTTCCAATATTACCCTTTGATTCATCAACAGTTTACCATCAGTTTTTTTCATCTGGATTTTTTCATTGTTTTTTTTAACATAATTTTTTTTCCAAATTACAAAAATACGATGTTGGTTTTTCCCCTTCATCAAGCCATTGCTAACGTGTTCTGGTGATGAATCCTTTAACCTTTTGCTTACGAATATTTTCCAACTCTTCTTGTTTGTCTGCCAACAATGTCATATTAGATTGTGAGACTGAAGAATTTTCAAGTGTTTTAATATCTTCTAATAACCTCTTTTCTTTAAGGTAAGTTTGCTTTTTTATTTGTAGCAAATTTAATTGTTTCACCCCCAATTCGTAGAAAAAGAACCTCAAGAAATTGGTCACTATCAATTGACATTTTAATATTGTCATTAGCTTTTAAGAAGTCAAGGTCATATACAGGTAAAGCATACTTTATGTTTTCTTCCTGTATTAAATTGTTAACTAATACAAGATAATTCTTGTTCTTCAGCAAACTATTGTTAAATTTCTACAATCCTTTACCTTGTTTAAATGTATTTATACTTATTTGTAGCTCAAGTAATCAAGTCTTGCTTGTTTAATTGGGTTCTTTTTCCTCCATGTGTATCGTTTTTGATTCGGATACAAGTATCTATAAACATCAAATAAGTCTAATTCAGAAATAAGATCAACAACTTTTTGTCTGGACCGTGGATTGTTTATGTTTGTATAGTAATAGCAGTCCTTCAATGGGTCTAGCACTAAATTTAAATCTCCACATATTAGGACATAATCTGTATTAATTTGTTCTGCTAAATCTCTAATCGTACCAAAGAAAGCAGGGTTGTCTTGATTTGGTGCATAGATTGTAATTAAGTTTATTTTAATGCCACTTACAGTTATTATCAGTTGCAACCAATTTCCATTATCATCTTTATTTATATCATGAACAGTATATTCAAAATTGTTGTTAAATAAGATAGCTACTCCTCGGGAATTATTTCTGAAACCATGTAGGTAGCAATCCGGCCAAATTTGTTTTACGGAATTTATTTCTCTTTCAGTTAGATGTGTATCTTGCAGGCACACTATAGATGCCCCAGTTTCTTTCATATAGGATAAGACATCAATGCGCTTTTTGAAAGTACGTAAACCTTGACAATTTGCAGATAACACCACAATGTTATTTGTAGATGGAACCATTTTTAATAATATGACAGGCCTTGCAGTTATGTAGCATTTTACAATTTATTCCGTCAATTAAACACAGTTTCTTAGCTCTCATAAGGGTACCAGATTTTTCTCTATATGTATGATAAACAGAAATATAATATAAAACTTGCACATATAATCTGTTTTCCTTCTGTACAATTTCTAATATTTGACTGTTGTCTTTTTCCAGGTTTATATACAAATGTAAATTGACAAACAAGGTATAGTTATATACAAAATACAAAATGTACATAATATTACTCTGATATTTGAGCATCAGTTGTGAATTTAAAGAAACTCAGAACATGGTGTTACCACTAACATGAGTTTTATGTTGGATTTTAAATTATAGAAGAGTACAATAGTCAATCTATAATGTTAATTTTTTAAAATGTGCAAACAAGACATTGTTCTTTTCCCAATTCTTACTGTTACATTACATTGTTTTATTTGATTTAAATTGTTAATCTTGCTTCATGAAGTATACTTACTCTAATACCAAAAAGTTGATTCTATCAAAACTTATTGGATATCTCAATTTTAATTTACAATAATTTACTCTTTTGTGACTTCCCACTATAACAATATTTGTCACCAATCTAAGGTACTGGCATACATATTCAGGCTAAAAATGCAGACGCCAGTTAAATAATCTTGACAGTTTATATTCTTACAAAATTAGTTTATTAATTTTCCATTCATGTCAAATATTTCCTGATAGACATACCATAACAATAGCAAGTCGTCAAAAGTGGTGTTTTAACTATTCAATCAGATAAGCTAGCAACAAGCAAAAGTACTTGTTTAAAGACCAGACCAAAAAAAACCCCCAAGAAATGGCATTTTTCTCAACAATAGCAATCCGTCAAAAGTGGTGTTTTAACTCTTTAACCAGATAAGTTAGCAACCAGCAAAAGTACTCGTTTAAAGACCAAAAAAAAAATTTGGCATTTTCCTCACAAGGAGATATTTAGTTTTGAATTTAGTATTAACAACAACAACAGATAGCTATTTCTAGTACTTTCAATTCTTATAAAAATGAAAAAAAGACATAATAAAATAAATAAATAAACTCTAGTAGTGCCCGAGATAGTATTTTATGCAAGAAATGACTCAATTAAAAAATTACACAAACATAGACATTTTCAAGTTTTTTAATTAACAAGTTTAACTATTTTCTGTTTAATTTTAAGAAAAAAGGAAGTAATTAAGAGCTTAAAATAGAATAAAATAGTTTGCTCTTGTTAAATCCTCATATTTTATAATACTAGATACCAAAACATAGAAACAACACATGTTAAAGAATAATATCCAGACTTTTAACACTAACACTAAGGCACTAGAGAAAAGACATTTACTATATAGATAGTTCCATAGAATTTTACATGAAACAGATGTTATTTTTATAGTACAATTTAATATATTTGTCCCCATCAGTTCACATAATTTTTTCATTTTTTACCAGCATAAACTTATCACAGTCTTGAGATAAACTTCAACTGTTTTGAAGTGTCAAAACCATCTTCTTATAAGGCACTTATAAACATCTTATATCTTTAAAGTTTTACAAAGTACAATATAGAATTCCTTACAAAGAAAGAAAGAAAAAACTTTATGTCTTTTGAAGTGTTTTAATTGCCTTCTCACTCAAAGTTTAATGTTGCGTCCATCAAAAAAAACAACACAAAAGATCAGAGATGCCCCAAAAGGCGGGTTGCACAGGCAGCAACAAGGTTAGCGACTGCTGTAATTAAATTTAGAAACAAGGAAAGAAATGTTAGGTCACCCTGATACTAATTAATAGTGATAGTAATAGTGGTGGTAGTGGTCATGTACATACCAATATATGTTCATAATTCTCAGTACAGATGGAATTTCACCATTTTCAAAAGCAATTTAGCTATGATGGTGGTCTATCTCCCTATGAAGTTTGAATTCGATTAGACAAAGCATTTTTCAGTTAGAGTCCGGAAACCAAAATGTTGACCCACAGACAAACGGACAAAAAAAAACCAGACAAACAAAAGGACGGAATTACACCAATTTCAAAAGCAACTTGGCTATGGTGGTGATCTATTTCCCAGTCAAGTCTGAATTCTATTGGACAAATGTTTTTGAGTTAGAGTCCGGAAAGGGAAATGTTGACCCACAGACAGACAAAAAAAAGACAAACGAACAGACAGAATTACACCCCTTTCAAAAGCAACTTAGCGATGATGGTGGTCTATCTCCCTGTCTAGTTTGAATTCAATTGAGTTAGAGTCCGGAATGTTAGAGACAAACAGACAAAAAATAGACAAACGAACAAACAGAATTTCACCAATTTCTAAAGCAACTTAGCTATGATGGCGATCTATCTATCTGTTAAGTGTTAATTCGATTGGACAAAGCGTTTTTGAGTTAGAGCCCGGGAACGGAAATGGTGACGGACACAGGGATAAAAAATGGACAAACCAACGGATGGAATTACACCAACTTCAAAAGCAACTTAGCTATGATGGTGCTCTATCTCCCTGTCAGGTTTGAATTTGATTGGACAAAGTGTTTTCAAGTTAGAGTCAAAATATATTACTAAGAAAGAAAATAAATTATTTGAAGTGTTTAAGCCATTGTTTTACTCAAATGAAATATTCCAGTATGTAACAAGTTTTTTACGAGCTATTTTAATTGTCAAAATACAAAACAAAATGTATATACAAGTCACATATACTATTAATTAGAATTTGAAACAGTTCATTTAGACAGGGCATCTAGTGCTGTTGCTCTGATAATTTCAAATTGCTTTTTCCCCAAGTTTGGTCCATTATGACACCTGGACACTGACAGGAATATGTTGGTAAGATTTCTCTCCTGATAATGGTTTTTAGAACGTCACTTGCTCCAGTCTCTCCATCATCACTCTGGTGATTGAATAGGCGTAGCTGATGTGGTGGGCCTTGGCCACATCAGGATTCTGCAGTAGCACGGCCAGAGAAGCGTTTGCTTCAGCAATAGTCTTCACTTTGTGCGCATGCCCTTGAAAGTAACTTAGTGAGTGTTCATAGGTCTTGGTATTAGTCAGATCATCATATTTAAAAGTTGCTGATTCCTGATCCTTAGCCATCTGAAGTGTATTCGTTTCAAAGCTATATGGGATTAGTTTGTTGTTCACAAACAGTTTATCCCTTGTTAATCTGACCCTTTTATTGTTGTCATGCTTATACTGATCTATCAGGTGTTTGAAGTGATTTAATTGTACTTCTCTCCTTTCCCGCATCTCAGGTGGTGGCTGCTCACTTATGGAGATATCCATACCCTTTAAGTTCTTCACATACCTGAACACAAGTTTCTTCCCACATCGTAATACTAATTGTACTACAATGGGCCTTTTTTGGTTGCTGCCCTTTATACTAATTTTGAGCTTCTAGGAAAGACCCTATTCTCGTGAAGGCAATAAACTTCTGGTCATATGATGGGATCCAAATATTTACTGGTGACCTACTTTTAGATTTGTTGATTGGTCGACACTTGATCCTCTTTTTTTCCCCAAAAATTGCTTATGGGTTTTTACAGCGAGAAGAAACATCTTGTGATTGGATCCAAATAGTTTGTTAGCTTTAAAAAAATTGCTCTGGTGAAATATGCCGAGAATTTGTTTATTATGTGACAAAATAAACTCCTTTTTAGGTTTCTCAATTACTTAAAGCATACATGTGGACCTTCACTATCTGTTAACTTCAAAATTATGATCACTTGCATTGTTTCTTTGTCAGTCCTGACATAATTTTTTTATCATATTTTTACCTCACATCATGCTGGAAATGGACTGCAAATGAGCAGTACTTAAGTTACAAAAGACAGGCCGTCTTCATGTTACAACAGGCCTGCAAGTGATAACGACAAGCCTGGAAGGGTTACAGACAAGCATTGAAGTCATAGGACAAGACTTGGAGTGACTAGGGCAAGCCGGTTACCAGGGGGCAGAGCCTAGGTCGGAACAAGAGTCAGGGACGGTCGGGGAAATATCAAACATGTTTGAAATTCTACCGACTCTCCCCGACAGGCCAGGAACTTATAACCAACCCTAACCGACCATGTTAACATTGGTCCCGACCCTCCAAAAATGCTTAGTTACCGACTGGTTGGCTCCAGTGAAACACCGGCATAAGGTTTTTAAACAATAAGACTAAGTAGGAAACTATCACAAACTTTTGGGAAGCTACCAGAAGACCTTTTGAAGCCTTTGCAGGGTCAACAGGAAAGCTATCCAGAAAATATTGGGAACTTATCTTGAACTACACCAATGGATCATGAATGTTTTTATCTTTTTCAATCAGGAGAAGGGTTTACAATAGGACCACATTAATGGAACAACCCCATGACAAATGCACTAGACAGCTGATTATATATACTTTATAAACAATGTGACTTCATTTCAGAAGTATTTGCTTTTGTGTTTGTTGGATAAATCGCACCTTTTATGTGATCAGTTCAAATGTCAAGTGAGAAAGTTGCCTGTGGTTTTGCTGTGCACAGTAGTGTACAGTGCAATTGCTTGGCTTTGTAATTTGGCACAGGCTTCAAATTGACACTAAAATTATGTAAACCATGCGAGGATCTCTAGTCTACCGTGATGGGCAATATAAATAAAAATATGTAATACGAGTGTTGATTGGTCACATGCAAACTTAGGGCATAAAATTCAAACAGAAGTTGTTTTCTAACCCTTTTAAAACACACTAAAAATGTTAATTGGTTATTTTGTGAAAACTATATCTATAAGGTATTTTAAAGTCCACAGTGCATGAAAAAAAAGTTTCTTTAAAAATTTGTAAGTGTGTGCCAGAGAGTAAGACAATCCCAGTAAAGAAAACCAGACATCAATCAGAGCATCCCCCAATGAGATACAGCCTCTCAAAGTGGCATATAAAATAACATCCCTGAAAACATGTGTGGAGTTGTTGTGATGACACAAAAGGTACACAGCAGTAAATCTGCCATGGTTTTTGTTGTAAATGTATTGGGAAGAAATGGATGTAACTGACTTTGTAGCTGATTTAATTGCATTTGGAAGTGACTTTTTTTTTTTTGAAGTTTAACTTTAACTGAACAAGGATAATCTTGTTTGAAAAGTTTTTATAATTTATATGATAATTAGCATTTATTCTTCAATATGAAAACTCTCAATCAGACTCCCATCTAAAACTGTCATTGATAGAGTGTGAGGATTCTGTACAGATAACATTTTAAATATTAACCATAAGTAATGTAATTGTAAGAGCTGCTTGGGTTACAGTCATACATTTATTAACGTGTACCAGTCTTTGTTAATAAAGTGTTATTTTTTTTTTCTTTTGGCTTGGGTTGTAAAACGTTCAATGAAATTTTTGAGTATAATCTTTAACTTGGTTATTTCTTGCATACAATTCGACCAAAGTACATTAAAATGTTGTATAATCAACAAAGTACTGGTACACTACTCTTCTCTATGACAAACAAGAATTTCATCAAAATTCATTCTTTCCTGTTGGAATAAAATTATGGAATACATTAGATGATTCTTTTAAACGCGTAACTACATTATCTAGTACAGGTGATAGACATTGGAACTTGATACACTCAAAAATGGGAATAATCTGTAGTCCTCTTAAAGAACATCTTGCACATAATTTACATGTTATAGAAAATTCAACTTGTGACTGTGGCTTTTCAGTAGAAAACAATTTTTATTTTCTTTTAGAATACAGACTACATACTCAAAATAGGCAGTCAATGTTTATGAGTTGTTCCGACAATAACCACTGATTTTCATTTAATGGAGATTATAACTTGACTTTTGATCAAAAAAGGGTAGTTTTTGAAGCAGTACAAGAATTTTTTAAGGAATCAGGGTGGTTTTCATGGTTTTATATTAGTCACATGTCCACAACTTCATCATCATTATCATCTATTCATATGCTTTTGTAAATAGTTTGTCCTGTGAGAAGGTTTTGTTGATTTTGCCTAATTGCTTCAATAAAATACTTTCAGGTGCAAAGTTACATGAAAATTGCAATCTGACCCCTACACAGCTATTAAAAGTAGATATCATGAAAGACACACTGTTGTCAATAAAACGTCAGAATGTGGTTCAGATCTCCAGTGTATTAAACTCTACATCCTGAACCAGAGTGCTTAAACATTTGGTCATTTCAGCCTGCTTACTTTTAATATTGGCAGCAGTGTAGCCCAATATAAAATAGCCTAATACACTGAGTCTTTTACAGTGTGTTTTGAGGCTGGTTTTACAAATTGCACTAGCAGATCCAGGAGGGTTCAGGGGGTTCGAACCCTCCTCCTTGAAAAATAATGTATATGGGTTCAGCCCAAAGTACAAAATTATTTCTTGAGAGTGGTGTTAAATTTACAGGAAATGCACTATATTTTTACCAAAAATTAATTTTTTTCCCGGGTGGGGGGGGGGCAAGCCCTCTGACCCCCTTAGTTATGGTGTGTCTGATGTGAACCCCCACCTTACTTAAAGGCTGGATCCGCCCCTGAATTGTCACTGTCAGTTCTTAATGGTCAACTAGAACTAGTAATGAATATTGATTTGTTCATAATAACTAATACATTGTAACTATTGAACTTTGGGGCTAACTCTTTCTGTTCTGATAATAAGGAGTTTGGATAATCAAGGGTGCCTTAAAATTTTATCACATTTTGAGAAAATGTGGACAAGAACTGGGTGAAAGACTTGCTTATTAGTTTATTTAAAAACTGACACACTATCAGAAGCTGCATTGTTACACTAAAAGCTGCACACTTGTTCACTATTTTGAACACAAGTTACAGTCAAATTGTAGTGTTAATTATTTTTAAAAAGAGCATTATTTGTGTGTGACCACACAATATTCCAAGTTCATTTGATAGAAGAATCTTTGCACTAAGTGTAGGAAAAAAAATTTTTTTTGACTGAAGCTGAACCTTTCCAAGCCAGTTTATAAAACACTAATTTCACTTCATTTTACACTATTTTGTATTGGACACACAGAAATCAGAGTGGGAAATCTCCTTGTGTGACGTGGCACAGTTTCAGAGAGGGATCTGTTTTGTTTTTCCAACTGTCAGATTTAACTGGCTTTTAATGTGCTTTCTAGTGGGAGTTTGAAGATGGGACTTGGCAGGTGTGTTGTTACACACATAATCTGTACAATATTGCAAAAAAAAAATTTCATGCACTGTGGTCTTTAAGTTAATACAGTTTTGTCAAAATAAATTCACTTTCTTCACAGAACTTCCTTATTTCTCGACTGATACTGAAAATTTTTACTGTTGTCTTCGTATCTGAATGCATCGAATTGGTTTGGTGTATGTGACCTTTAGAAAAGACCTTTGAAAAAAATATAAACCTTTGTAAATAATAAAATTGGAAATTGAAAAGTTATACTGATACAGCTGTGGAAATGTAGTATAGGCACGAAATTAATCTCAGTGTGGCGTGCACCATCTACTTCCCTTTTTAAATAAATAAATTTTACTTTGAAATATATTTCAACATGAACATATCTTAACATACGGAAGCCTATAAGGGTCATATGAGTGACATAAAAATAATTTCACAAGTCATAATTACGAGATACACTATCTTGTAATTACGACTTACTATATTGTAATTACAAGATATGCTATCTAGTAATTACAAGTTATTTCTTGTAATAACAAGATGTGTTACAAGATTACAATATGCATCTTGTAAATTACAAGAAACTACATCTTGTAATTACAAGATATGACATCTTGTAATTACAAGAAACCACATATTTTAATTATAAGATAGCACTTCTTGTAATTACAAGAAACCACATCTTTTAATTATAAGATAGCACTTCTTGTAATTACAAGATACCTGCATACATATATACAGAGAAAAGAAACAAAGTTTCAGTGTGTTTTAACTGTATTTTTATAACAGATAAGTCTGAAAATAATGCAATAGCCTTGAGAATGTCTTTTATATTTTTCTAGATAAAATAGGTGCTTGAAGAGATAATATAAACAAATTGTGTTGTGGCATTTTGTGTCTTGAATCCAATTTATTTGTTGTATTTCATCAGTGTGAAATGCACAAATAGTCTTTGGGGAACCTTGCATATAATGCTTTATTAAAAATTATGTACAAGTTTACAGGGAATTGGAAGCACGTTTGACAAATAACACACATATATAGTACATTTATATTATGGACCAACTTTAATTATAAGATAAATGTGCATGGATTTTCCCCTGTTTTTTATTAAAACTCATCTTATCACAAGATAATAAGTGAAAAAAATATTGAAGAAATATAAATGACACTGAGCCTTCTGCAAGGATGCATGTGCAACTACTGTAAAACTATTTTAAGACTTTCCTACCACCAAACCCATAAATATATGTCTGGTGTTGCTAGCTGGATCTTGGAAATTGTGCAGGATAATAGCCTTTTATAAACTAAATATCACAAAAACTTAAGTCTAATCTTGAGACAGTATTATATCTATCCAGATAAAAATTCTTTAAAGAGGCCCTGTCAACAAAATGTCTTAACTATACTATTATGTTTTTCCATGTACACACATTTTTTATTTTCTTTTTATATGAAGCTTATTCGTTGTGTTACAAACTAGCATTATGCAACAGTAAACAATAAAAGTAATCTTGAGAAAACCTTTTATATTTTTAGGTTGACATTATGTTTAACAAGTAGGAAACAAGTTCAAATAAATAACATATTCTATGTGTATATTCAGAACCAAATTTGAGATAAATTTGAATAGTTTTTTTCACATTTACAAATCTTGTCTAGCAGAAGGTCAATTTATAATAAATGCTGACTAAATATATAAAAAAACACGTACAGAGCTATACACAAGGTTATTAAAAATATATATATGATGCACATGCTGCAAATTGTAACTAGATCCATTGCAAGTTTTTCTCCACAGGAAACCTATAAATCTGTGAATGTAGGTACATGGCGTAAATCATACGATATCTTGTAATTACAAGATGTGATTTCTTGTAATTACGAGGTGCATATCTTGTAATTACAATATGTGTTTGTTGTAATTATGAGATATGTATCTTGTAATTACGAGATATGTATCTTGTAATTACACAATTACACAATTATTGCTAGCTGGATCTTGGAAATTGTGCAGGATAATAGCCTTTTATAAACTAAATATCACAAAAACTTAAGTCTAATCTTGAGACAGTATTATATTTATCCAGATAAAAATTCTTTAAAGAGGCCCTGTCAACAAAATGTCTTAACTATACTATTATGTTTTTCCATGTACACACATTTTTTATTTTCTTTTTATATGAAGCTTATTCGTTGTGTTACAAACTAGCATTATGCAACAGTAAACAATAAAAGTAATCTTGAGAAAACCTTTTATATTTTTAGGTTGACATTATGTTTAACAAGTAGGAAACAAGTTCAAATAAATAACATATTCTATGTGTATATTCAGAACCAAATTTGAGATAAATTTGAATAGTTTTTTTCACATTTACAAATCTTGTCTAGCAGAAGGTCAATTTATAATAAATGCTGACTAAATATATAAAAAAACACGTACAGAGCTATACACAAGGTTATTAAAAATATATATATGATGCACATGCTGCAAATTGTAACTAGATCCATTGCAAGTTTTTCTCCACAGGAAACCTATAAATCTGTGAATGTAGGTACATGGCGTAAATTATACGATATCTTGTAATTACAAGATGTGATTTCTTGTAATTACGAGGTGCATATCTTGTAATTACAAGATGTGTTTGTTGTAATTATGAGATATGTATCTTGTAATTACGAGATATGTATCTTGTAATTACACCGGGCATCGGCAAGTAACTACCAACTTTCCAACATGAAGCACCCGGTCCGAGATTCGAACCGGCGGCATCAGAGGTTGGAGGCGAGAACTCTAACCGCTAAACCACCGAGCCCCCCTCCTGGCTTGCTGTGATGAAACCCATTCTGTGGCCAAAAATTTGGAGACTTCCCGTCTTGACATGAAGCAACCATGTCTGTTCTTGGTTGATTACAACTGACCAGTTTCCTTCCAAACACAGTCATGGAGTGAGGCTTGTCATGGAGTGAGGCCTGGGGAGTAATTTAATACGACAGACTGGCAAGTGATTCCTGACAAGATGGCAACACTATAGGACAGCTCTGGAAGTGAATACGACAGGACATAGAGAGACAAGAGTAGATAGTTTCCAGGTGGGCAGAGCCATGGTTGGGATCAAGAGCCGGTTAGGGGCGGTGAAATATCAAACATGTATTTTGCTAACCCAGGTCCAACCGGGAAACAGACCTGGCCCTAATCGACTCTGTAAACACAGTGTCCCTACAGCTACAGAGTTGTATGACACAATGTATAACACCACAGATGGGATTAATATTTTTATTATTATTATTATTATTATACAACTATTTTTATGTACAATACTAAAAGGCATCTATATTTAAGGTCACCTTAAAACTTTTCGAAGAAGCTGACTTTAAGGCCACCTCAAATTACTTCAAGGTTATCAATTTAAGGTTACTTTATATTACAACTTTACTGACCATTCATAGTCCATGATAAGATAAGGTTATGGTGGCCTTAAGGAAAGAATAAAGCTAAACTTACTTTGAGCCAATGTAAGGTGACCTTAGTATATTACATCATAAAACTAATAAAAAATAGCATATTTGAGGTAGATGCCAACCTCCACCAATGCCCAACTAGGGAGTAGTAAAGCTAGGGACGATGAATCAAATTTATGAAGGACTGGGCTACCTGTTGTGAAGCATTATGGTCCTGGACAATGTACCTCCACACACAGTCAGACGTCCAGGTGCCATGACTCTGGATGTTTTGTATGGAAACATTTGAATTAAAGGCCAGTGTAGCACCTGAACGCCTGAAGGTGTGGAGAGACATGCCTGAGTGTTGGAGACCTACTCGAGTAAGTATTTGTGAAAAATTTCGCCTGACTTTAGTGTCAGTAGGCGGGACCCATTGAGCAGCTTCATTCTTTATCTGAAACAAAGGGTCATTTTTCATCCCTGGTGTGATCAATAATAAATTTTTTATGGCCTGGACAGGACACAGGGGTGAGGATCCCAGGGACGGAATTTTTAATATTCTGATTGTATCTCTGGTCTGAATAGTCTTACTCCACTTGATTAACAAGTGAATTCCTGGAGGAGCAAAAAACACATCGCCTCTTGACATTTGTTCGATTGGTGAAAAAGCTTTGATTGAATGGGGTACTAAATTAGAAATACGTAAAAATGAAAAGAACGCAGTGAGATATACAGCTTTAAAAATCTGCCCCATCCACATTGTGTCACAAATACTGGTGATTGAAGTTAACAAGGGGATGTCAATAATCTTTTTAACGACTGGTGCAAATGTTTTATGGAGGGACAATGATCTCTGGAAATAGGTAATTCTAGGGTCTTGAAAGGAATATAAAGGAAGGCCATACAGGGCCAGATTGGCCTTAATTGCAGACAAATAGTTGGCAATAGCTGAATGAGAGAGGTTATTTTCCACTAAAAATTCTAGAAAAGACATGGCAATGAGGGGGGTGAGATTCTGAACTTGAACTCCAATAAAACAACAGTAAGCTATGAACAATCGAAATTTCCTGGTGTATGAAGCCTGAGTGGCTGGTCTGAAGGCCTGGTGTGTTCTTTCTGCTGCTTTCGAAGCCAAACGGTGAGCTGTATTTGGTATACCTGTATTATATAGACCAATTGACTTTAAGAAATTCCTCATTCACCTGTAACCATAGTGGATCTTTTATAAATGGATACAATTTTTTAGCTGGATTTTCGGTAATGAACCATCTAGATAACAGGTCGGCTACTTTATTGTCCGAGCCTAATATGTGTATTACTTGTAATTCAATGTCATGGATGGCAAGTAGCATTGATATGTTCCTGGCCATGGCCCCTAGTGTCAAATCCTGAGTTTTGCCTAAATTTAGTACTGACACCACCACCTGATTATCACATTTTAGGAGAATTTTGGTGGCAGTCCATTGATGACTCCATACTCTTAATGCCACTAGAATGTTTAACATTTCTAAGTGTACAATATTGTAATTTTCGAAATTTTTGGGAATTCTTATACTGTAAACTTGATTCTGGTAAATTGCCCCCAGACCTTCTAAACAAGCATCTAACTCAATAACTTTTCTGATTGGAGTGTGATTAAAGAAGGCTGTCCCATTGAAATATGGCAAAAATTTTAAAAACCAGTTCAAATCTCTATGAAAATTGACATCTAATAAAATATCATCTCTGCCAAAGTGTGATCTTAAGGTATCTAGCATGCGGTTTAAGAAAATACGAGAACTGCGAACACACTTGGATATATACAGCAAGGAGCCCAACAATGACTGGAGCTACTTCTTACTACATTTTTGTCGACCCACCCATTGAGTACACATCTGATAGATATTCTCCAGTTTTTCTTGGGGTACAGCCACCGTAAAATTTTTGGTGTCCACCTCGACCCCTAAACATGTAGCTTTTGTACACGGTCGAACTAATTTTTTAACACTGATGTCAAGTCCCAATTTTTGAAGTAGGTTCAGTAAGGTGTGGTAAGATGGGTCTGCAGTTGAAATAGTGCCAAATCCGATGACATCATCAATATAATTGATGACGTCATAACCCATATTACTTATAATGAAGCGGATAGCATCGCTGAGTCTCTGGAAAATTCCGGATCCGTTTCTGTATCTGAAAGGCAGACAAGTGTCCAGATAGTAGTTTTTGTACTTTAAACCTAACAGGAAATAATCTCTAGGGTCGATTTTTATGTGGCGAAATGCCCTACTTATGTCTACCTTATATATAAGTGAGCCTTTTCCCAATTGTTTGATCTTGTTAGTTATATGATCGATGTAAGGAAGGGTTAAGATAAAATCAGTGCCTAAGTAAAAATCTTTACTTATATTGGTGTTTACAGCCCCACCCTGGGGGAAACTCAGGTCCATTATTACCCTTCTATAGGCCCCACCCGGTTTTTCCCTTGTCATAAATGGTGAAACATGAAATTCTTGGAAGGGGGATCTGAGAAAGGTCCGACTATCGCTCCAAATCCGATTTCCTCTTGTATATATGCCTCTACATCTTCTGGAAACATTGTAGCTGATTTATGATTTTTTGTATTTTTTCCCAATTTTGAAGTTCTATTGAAATCTAATGGAAACCCGTATCTGATGAGATGACACAACTGAGAGTCCCAATAACCTTGCAAACACTGTTCCCAGACATCCGGATTAAGTTGAGACTTAACCTGAATTTGAGTGGTCATGAAATTAAACGAGTCCGAATTCTTAGTAATATCATAAAGTTTAATCGGATCCGAATTTAAAACACGTTTGAAATTATTCTGAGGTAGAATAAGGGGGCCTAAAGGTATAAACCCGAATCTTTGATGATTTTGATCTGACAATTTCTGATATGTCGGATCCAAGGATGCCACTTGTAGCTTGGCCTTGTTTTTGTTCTTAACTGTCAATGCCAATTCATACTTATCCTCGGGCGGATAATTTTTGGGGCACATTTGTCCATGTTTTTGGTCTGCCACTTGAAGCATTTTTGTTGAGTTATGTGACAATGGGTGACCATTATAATGTTCGTGGCTTGATTGTTTATGGTGTGGGTTGACCTGTGTGCACCTAGTACCAGTATTCAACAATCGTGTGTTTCCACGCCTTTGTTCTACGCTATTTGACACATTTTTGACAGAAGGACTAGTATTCTGACTTTCAGTCAAGTTTGAAGATTCAAACTCGGAACTCTTGTTTTGTTTGTGTAATTCCTTAAGGATAACATTGCTGTTATTGCTTTCAGTCTGACAATTAGTGTTATTTTCATCAAGCACACTTAAAGATTCAAACCTATTTGTCACAGGGATACAGAAATGTGCATTAGAACTTTTAACACCACTGCCTGGATCTTTGCTGACTGAGTATGATCTCTGGGTCTTGTCCTTACCAGTAACTGGAGTATTCTTCCTCAGAAAGGTGGGTTTTGTACTTTTTGTACTTCTACACTGAGCAATTACTGAGAATTTTTGTACTTGCTTGACATGAGTGTGGTTTTTATCCGACCTAGAGAAAGGATTTGAACTCACGACCTCTGCATATGTTTTACCTACAAACTTTGACCAATCTGCTCTCCAGTTACTGCTACATCCATTATGTACATTAGTATTACATATCAATCTAGTATTAGTATATGATACATGAGTGTTTTGAGCGTTATTTACATTAAGTCCCTTCTGCACTGCTTTACAGCAGTGCCTTACTCGTTTTTTGTAACCCTGGAGGATGCCCGACAATCTTTTACCATATGCCTATGTTCTTTGCCCATGGCATAGCAAGCAGAGCAGATATGCTTATAGAATACCCCCCCAGTTTCATGGTCTTTTTGATGATGGCAAAGCCCCCTCTGATAAAATCGGCAAGCTGTGGCTTTTGGTTCAGATCTATTTTGTTTTGTCCCTACCCCCCCCCCCCCCAGAATTTTGACCTACCCCCTTTGAGCGTGTGCTCTCCTTATTTTATCTAATTTGTGTGTTTCATGCCACTCTACCTTGCCTTCCTCCATCCTGCACAACAACACAGCATGAGAGGCTTTAGCTGACTGCCAGCTAAAGTCGTTGGCATCCTCCATAATTTCACTCAAATACTCTAACATAGCATTTTTTACATCTAAATTTTTCTCTTCCCTAGCAATAGTAGCAAGACTCGACACCCACTGGCACCAGTTTAATGCATCATAGGATATACGACTTTTATTATTTCCACCAAGACAAAGTTCTGAGGCCATGGGACTTGCCTCTTCACCCATACAGTTTCATTCCCCCCCTCTGGGATTTTGACTTGCCTGCTTCATTGAGATCCACTAACTGCCTAATCCTCTGGTCCACCTCTGCTTGAATACTCTGGCTTCCTTGCAGGGCCGCCACTGTGGGAACCACCATCTGATCAAGCTGTCCGGGACTGCTGGCTGTCTCTGATGGCTGCTGTGTGGGCTTGGAAACTTCTGGGGCTTCCTTGCTGGCCATCCTCTCTTCCATGGCTGACATACGCCCGCCCAAGCTCTTTAATTCTGCCAAGATCTGGATATTCAATGCACCAGCCTCTTCTGAATTAACAGGTGAGTCATCAGAAACATATACAGAATCATCACTTTTTGCTGGAAATGGGCATTTGCTATTTATTGGATGCTTATGGACGTCGCCACAGTTCTTGCATAAAAATTCCTTCACAGGTGCCATATTATAAGTCACAGTTCACATTTTAAAATTTCAGGCACTTTATTCCCAGATAGCAAGGAAAGCTGCTGGTTTTTTAACTGTTATATATAGTCAGAGTTACTGAAATTAATACAAATAATAGCACCCCGTGCTTTTAATAATGCGACTCTGACAAGTAGATGAGTTATAAAGCATTTGATAGAAATAAGTAACATTTTAATAATGATTCATGTAAAATTAATTGTAAATTGAAATTAAAATACTAAAGAACTAAAATACACATAAACAAGATGACAAAATAAAAATGAAGTTTAACTCATCCCTTTGTCGTGGCTCCAGTATCCCGGAGCAAGATTCGCATTATAAAAAGCAACTAATCCTCCTGGATTCTGTGCTACAACTCCACGTCAGGTAGTGAACTTTGAACTAAACATGCCAGTACTATTCAACACTGGAGGGTGAAAAAACTTAAAAGTTCTAAAAGTAAAAATTTTTCAGTAAAATGGCGTCTTGCCCCTTTGACTTCCTAATGTTGAATGAAGGTTTTTGTGATAATTGGCGCCAGAATCAATAATCAATACCCCCCTACCCTATCGACAGGTATTGGTTAACAAGAACAATCTTTCTTGGGGGTGCACTGAATAAGGTGGGGCCTATCGCTCCACTCCCCAATGCAGCCAACACTCCCAAAAAACCTTAGCAACCGACAAGACAGCTCAAGTGTAAAACCCCCATAAATGTAGGAGAGACTGTGACACCAGTAGTATATATAAACCTTACTCCTGCCCTCAGGTAACTTTAACCCCATTAAGTAACTTTGACCCCCACCACAAACTGAGGGCAGGAGTAAGGTTTACATCACCCAACTTTTAACCAAAGTTTTGTGTTTATTAGACAGTAAAAAAATGTTTTTAGTATATATATATATATTTGCCATTTCATGTATTTTCCTAGTTGAACTTTGAATCACCTGTTTATCATATGAACTGTTAAACATCACCAAACTTTTAACCAAACTTATACCAAACCAGGTAACTTGGTACATCAGACTGTGAGGTTGAATATGTCCTTGAATTAAACAGTAAAAAAAGTTTTGAGAGTTCTTAGTATTGAACTACGGCACCACAGACATTTCTTTAGTTGCTCTGCACACCTCTCACAACACAGCAGATGTCGACGAGGTAGAAGAACCATTGTAATATCACCATCCATACAAATCTTACAAGTTGGTGCTGCATCTAATTATCTGTTCTCCTGAATAACTTCGCTTGAGTTTCAAATATTGTATCCAATAAATCCACGGCTTTAATAATATTACCGTTCAACTTACCCGACCCATTTCTTATTAACTTATCAGAAAAACCTAACTGACTTACAATTTTCTCTGCAATTTTGTGTACCCAACACTTTTGTCATATTAGTGTAATCCTGATTTAAAATTTCGATGGCCCTCACTTTAGCAAATTTACAAAATGGAAAATGTTTAAGATGTTCTTTCGAAGGAATATCTCCTGTAACCCAATTATACATAATTCCACCACAGAAGGCACATTTCACTCTGTCTCCTGGTCTGTAATAGAATAACCCTGCTCTAACTAAATCAACTGGTGACACAATTTCATCCTTCGGCCATTTATCCAAGAAGGTAGCCAAACGAATACCTTCTGATGTATACTGATCATCTAAAGCTTTTACCATTTTAATGATTAAAGTCATCACAAAATCCCTGTCACACAGGGAAATTATAACTGTTTCATCATTTACACCCCGCAAGAAGCTAGCAAAAATGAAGACCCACCTGCTACATATAACTTGTCTAAATTTTTTTTGTCATTTCATGTATATTCCTGGTTAAAAATCTTGAGCCTGCTTAGTTTAAAATATTTCATTGTTTACTCTTGGAAGGGTATTGTTTTAGTTTATAGCTGTATACATAATATGTATGCACAACAAAATTATATTTTCATCAACAAAAGTTGACTGCTGGGGAGAAAGAAGGTTTTGGTATAAAAATGGTTAAAAAGGTTTTGTTATAAAAAAGGTTAAAAAAAGGTTCTCACCATTTTTGGGGGCTTTAAGGTTTTTTCTTGAAAAAATGAGAAAAAAGGTTCTTAGTAAAAAGAGGCCCTTTAAAAGGTTTTCTCTGGTATGCCAGATCAAGTCATAAAATCCTTAAGTTTAAGATCCATAAGTGGAAGGTATGTGGTTAACTCAAAAATCTTGTACAGGTTGAATGTGTACAATGTATTAACTTTAACTCTAGCAGACCATATATGTGTTTACTGTTCATACCCAGGCAGCATTATTAAACCATGAAAATGTTCTTAATGTTGCATTTCCCTCATGCACAGTTACTGGCTGACTCAAAAATCCAGTACAGGTTGAATGTGTACAAAGTAATAATGATTAACTCTGTAACATGCAATATATGTGTGTGTACTCTACATATCCGGCAAGTATTATTAAACCATAAAATAGGCAGATGATCTTGGGGCATAATCTAAACCCTGATCATGGTTCTGTTATGCTCTTTTAGGGTTTAACTATCTTGTACTGTCCAGCATTGGTGAATTTTCCATGCCAAATCATTTTATAATTAACTGAATATTTTTCATAACAAAAAGCAAATAAATATCTTACCTTTTTTTTAAAAATACCCTTTTCCCAGAAGTTATAATACTTAAGAAGGCACCCACTTTTTTATTTATCACACAGTGGTATATTGCAGAAGTTACCTCTCACAATTCGAAGCTGCAACATCATCATCCTTTACTATTTCATTGAACAATGTGTCTTTAATGGTTTTTGTTCATAGTCATTTGAACCTGAGCATTTAATCTGGAAAGTTATACAAGGTAAAAATTTCCACATAGGTGTGTCCCATTGACCATTAGTTGTTTTATGTAGAACAGGTTTAACTTAATAACTATAGACAGATTTATTTCAGTAGCTTTATTATTGTAACAAATTTTGCAACCTCTCTGTACTAAACTTTGTACATATAATATCTGAAATAGAAAAACAACATTTTCAAAGTATTATATTACTTCTAATAATCAACAAGTTCCTTCTTATTTAAAACACCTGGGCACCTTTAGTGAGAAAGGTGGTAGTTGCTTACTGATGGTCTACAGCTTACAGTACAAAAAAGGGTGTACTAATAATGTCACATAGCGATATTGTACACACAGGTGACTGTACACATGTAGATCTACATGTACAGATGTAGATCTTTTTTGGGGTGCATATTGTTTTTTAATGTGACTGTAAAGTTCAATAACTGGTGTTATATTTTTCTCTGGCAATCAACAAACACCTGAAGTCATATACAGCTTGTAAGATATGAAACAGCATCAACTATTTGCTTAAAGGTTATGATCCAGAAGATCCAGATAGTGATCCGGATCACTCTCAAAATGGAATAATTTCTTCCTTCTACCACTTCTTCATTTTACCATTTCTAACATATCTTAAAAATATCATCGAAATCCATCCTAAATTTATCTGGCAGCCTGGATCCAGGTGATCCAGACAGTAATCAAGATCACACCCAAAAATCTAACCACTTGTTCCTTGTCCCATTTAGGACATTTTCCAAGATATTTCATCAAAATCCATCCATAACTTTTTGAGTTATCTGTCTTTAAAAAATTACATTTCATGGATACAGAAGATCCAGATAGTTATCTGGATCACTTCGAAAATTTAATCATTTCTTCCTTTTACCTTTTCAAGAAACATCCTGAAAAATATCATGAAAATCCGTCTTTAAGTTTTTGAGTTATCTTGTTTCACAAACGCACAAATAAACAAACCCACATAAAAACATAACCTCGTTGGTAGAAGTATTTATTTGCTTAAAGGTTAGCATTAGTAACATACTTGTCTACCATTTCTGACATCAGACGGGTTCAAACCCTGGACCTTATGTGGGAAAGTTAGTACTTGCTTCCCTGTTAGAGATCTTTTTGGTGTGCATATTGTGCTTAATGTGAATGTAAAGTTCAAAAACTGGTGTTATGTTTTTACTCTGGAAATCAACAAACAACTGAAGTCATGTACAGCTTGTAAGATATGAAACGGCATCAACTATTTGCTTAAAGGGTATAATCCAGAAGATCCAGATACTGATCCGGATCACTCTGAAAATGGAATCATTTTTTCCTTTTACCACTTCTTCCTTTTACCATTTCTAACATATCCTAAAATATCATCAAGATCCATACTAAAACAGTTCCCAAGAAGTAAAGAGGCAACATGGGATATATAACATTTATGTTTCTAATTTTCTACCCAATTTTTTATCAGGCACAATATAACATTTAAAATACATTCAAAACAATTGAAATTTAAGTTATGTATTTGTCCCTGACTGGCCAAATAAGCCTGCCTTGCAAGTGACCTAAGTAAAGGGAACTTGAACCGTAGTGAACTCCAAGGTCATGCAGCTGACCTTCAAATATGGAAGGTTAAAACCCAACATGACGAACGGTGAAAGAAAAGCAAGCAGGCTGGGCAGCAAATATGAAATTATCTGTCTAAAGTCCATGGGTTTCTATTAAATTCTGCCCAACCCGCCGGCCAGTCCAGCAACAATGAGGTCATGAAGACAGGTCCTGGAGCAATGACCTCCAAGGTCAAATCCGAGGTCAAGGTCAAACTGACAAACGAAGCAAGGCAAGGTAAAATGGCCAGAAATGCTAGTCAGTGTGTTTCCAGCTGATAACCCATGAAAGAGGGTAAAGTTAAAAAGTTAAAGTATTAGCATTTGCATCTGTATCATAGTAAAGGTACTGTGAATTCACAGTGTACAGGGTGAAAATAAGAAGCACCCAAACCCAAGTAGGACCTAGGTACGTAGAGCACGTTGAAAAGCAAGGGCTACAGGGGAAGTAGTGGTGACAGCAGAGGAAAGGTAGGTCCAAACAGCATCAGATTTCCAGGTACCATGCTTCATTATGTGCTCAAGAGGTACGCCCTGGGAAAAAGCCCGAGCAGCCCCACCCCTACGGAAATCATGGAATGTGAGTACTTTACTCAAGGAAAGTGCCTTGGAAATGTCCTTCAGATGTTTGCGAGCTACAGAGTCAGTCAATGGAACTAATCCTTTATTTCTGGGAATTAGAAAGACTGGAGAGTTATCAGTTCCTTTGAACGTTGCAAACATGGTTCTAAGCGCCATAATGGGGCACAGGTTCGAGCCTGCCAAATCTGGCAGTGAAACAGTGGTAAAATCCTTTCTGTTCTGCACTGTTTTGGACCATTTTATCACTAAAACTGCCCCAGAGTCCCCCAAAATTACGTCACCACGAGCCAGCTGTCTGGTATGGTCGAATGAGGCCACTGAATGTGGAAGAACATTAGATAACCTAAGAAATGAAAAGAAAACCACCAGGTACAAAGGCTTGAAGATCACTGGAAACTGCATGCTGTCGCATTGGTGGATAATACGTTGTAATAAAGTGACATCTAGATGGGCAGAAATTGAAGGATTAAAAGGGGCTTGCAGCCTAGTTGCTTTGACAAATAGGGCCAATCTTTCATCTCTAAAGGCACTGGTATCAAGGCCGTGCAAGATATGTAAAGCCCTAATGGCTGTTAAATGGTTTTGTAAGTGAGAAGAAGAAATTCCATCATGATGTAAAAATTCTAGAAAGGCCAACAACAAATGAATATTCACCTGATAGGGAAACAGCCCAGCTGCCACCTGGAAAGCTATAAAGTCTGACCACATCCTACGATACTGCCTCAATGTGGCAGGACGGAACCCTGACATGAGCTTATCAACAGCAGACATGGCCAGCTGGGCTGCATTACCCATGGAATCTACAACAGAAAATTATATGGTATAGTTTAGCAATGTTAAATCTAAATGCGTTGGAATCCAACTGTAATCAGGCAGTATATGAGCGAGCTGAGTACAGTTATCAGCAGTAAATTGCCACCTGGAAAGGAGATCTGCCAAAACATTGCTCTGGCCTGGAATATGTACAACTACTATCTGTATATGGAAAATTGCACAAATAAGCCAAATATTCCTGGCAATCAGAGCCAGAGTAGGGTCCCTAGCCCTGCCAGAGTTCAAAACCTCTACTACTGCCATGTTATCGCAATGGATACGTACTCGTCTATTTGCCCAATGAGTAGCCCATATTTTCAGTGCTACTATTATGTTTAGTATCTCTAAATGAGCAATGTTATAGTGGAGATAGCCTTTGGGGATGGGTAGAGCATATACCATGTTACCATGAGCGCCCCCAAAACCAGTAAGACAGGCATCCAGGTGTACTTCTGAATGGCAATAAGATTGGTCATAATAAGTGACACCATTATAATGAGGAAGGAAGGAATTGAACCAAGCTAAGTCATGTTTAAAGTCAGCAGTGATTAATATCTTCCTTGCATTTACGTTATCTCTCAATAATTGCAGCATTCTGTTCAGAAAGAATCTGGAATGTTTTACACATCTAGAAACATAAAGGAGAGACCCCAAGAGGGATTGAAGGTCCCTTTTGCTACAATAAGTCTTGGAACCCCAGTCTGCACATAGCTGAGCAATTTCAGCCAATTTTTCGCTTGGAATGGAGATGGTTTTTTGCACCGAATCTACCAGTATACCTAAGCAAGTAACTGAAGTGGCAGGTGGAACCAATTTTTTGGGATTGATGTCTAATCCTAGCTCCCCCAACAATTTCTTCAAAAATATGAACGATTCGTTGATTTTGGAAGGAAATCCAGTATATATTAGATCGTCTATATAATTGTACAATAATGGGAAGCCATGCTGGGCCATAATGTAACGAATGGCATCTGTACATCTCTGAAAAATTTGCGAACCATGTCGAAATCCAAAAGCTACCGATCTATCAAGAAAATACTGATCTTGGAACTTTATACCTAGTAGATCTATGTCCCCAGGATCAATTTTTATTTGTCTAAAGGCTCTGCTGATGTCAATTTTGTAGATTTGTGCTGAAGGCCCCAAATTTCGCAATGAATTCGTTATAGAATCAACAGAGGGATAATTCAAGTCATAAGGGGTACCCAAGTATGTATCTTTAGCCACTCCATTGTTAACAGATGCTCCTTTTGGCCAGCTTAAGTCCATAATGGTTCTTTTGCTGGTAGAATTTTGTTTGTCTCTAACTAACAACGGAGATACATGCATATCTATAGGTTTTGTGTCAAAAGGGCCAAAAATGGCTTCGTATTGCCTCTCTTCTTCTAAAAATTTACCAATGTCCTGCATATTTTCGATAGCAGAAGTATGATTTTCTTCAGTAGAGTGTAACTGACAACTTCTATCAAAATCTAGAGGAAAACCAAACTCAAACAAATCACATAATTGCTGGTCCCAGTAATTTTTGAGGTAGCCTCTCCAGGCTTTGATGTTAAGTCCAGATTGGACAGGTATATGACAATGTAGGAAGTTTGGGAGATTGCTATCTTTTATTAACTTATGAGCCTGCAATACGTCGGGTATCTGATCCCATTGAACTGACTGGCCTTGATAAATTTTTAAAGCAGATTTGGGGAAGAAACCAAATTGTTTGGTGTTTTTCTGAGAATTAATCAGATGTAACATATGGTCATATGGTGCATCATACTCGGCATTAAAAACACACTCCTCACTGGAGTTGAAATATTGAGGTTCTGAGTTTCTGTTTTGCAAATGTGGTCTAATAGACGGGTGCATACTGAGACAATCTTTGGGTGTACTTTGACAAAGGTCAAAATTGGGGTTTTACGTCCCGTTCAACAGCCAGGGGTGTACTTTGATTGACAGTTGCGACCTTAAGGTCAACTATGTTGTTGCATGAATTATTTGATTCCCCATCAAAAATCCAATTTTTGTTTTTTTTCCCACCAAATGGTTTTTGACCTGCTTAGCCAATGTTGGCTGGTTACTGCAACATGACATGTTTTCCATACTGTCTTTTGTATCTGTATCTACCACACATAGATCATCAGCAACTAGCTGCTGTAGTACATGGAACCTGTTGTTTAACAATATTTCCGGCTTTTGAGCAACCACCTCGGTCACACTGCCACTACCCCAAGGCTGTGGAAAATTTTTTGCCACAATGTGATTTTGTTTTTTATATATAGACTTACTAGAGGGCTGTGACTGAGCTTTGCTGGACAACTTAACATATGGAACTTTGTGGATCTTAGCTACTGTATGAGCACTGCTGTAACCTTGGTTGTTGCCTGCTATACCTAGCTTTATGTTATTAGTAGCCCCAAGATTCCTCTCAACCCTCGGGTAGGAAGGCACATTGCCATCTACATTGGAAAGTAATGCTTGAGCATAAGACTTATTAGGTTTAACTGTATCAAAGGCACTAGCTTGTTGAAACCAACGTATTGCTTGATGTTTAGATACAAATGATTCTGACTTGGCAGAATGCAACTGTGTGCTGAAATAAGTTTTAGTAGGAAACAATTGGGTGGGAGCAGGTTCGAACCCACCCTGGCTTACTCGTTTTTTGTCATTTTCTTTGTCTTACTCCTACAATTTTGTTCCGAATGGGGGTATGTTTTGCCAAACTGTTGAAAACAATGGGCACAGATGTGTCTGTAAGTGACACCTTTTGTGTCATGTGATTTTTAGTGGATACATGTCCCCTGATTGTAATATGAGCAAGTGAGTACCTTATTTTTGGTTTTCTTTTGAAAATTTGACACTTCTTCAGAAGTGTTAGCTACATGTCGTTGAGCATTGGCTCGCCTTATCCTGTCCAACTTCTCAGTTTCAGTATAATTTTTTACTTCCCCTTGCTCTATTCTACAAAGCAGGACAGCATGGCTGGCCCTTGCCGCATCCCAAGAGAAGTCATTGGCATCCTCCATAAGAGCTATTAGATAATCAAGCATGTGCTCCTTCACTTGAGGATCTTGCTCTTCTCTTAGGATCCGGCAGAAACCAGCCACCCATTGGACTACCGACAATTGATCATATTGGATTCGTTCTTTTTTGAAACCAGAAAGTACAAATTCTTGTGGCCACTTGACCCGATTCGAAACCAAGACCTCCACAGGTCCCCCTCTAAGGGATTTTAACTTTGTACCTGCAGTAGTATTTTGAGCTAAATCTCTCAATCTCTGGTCCACTTGGCTTTGAATGAATGCATCTTGTCTAATGGACTGTAAACTTGGCATGCCGGAGGTAGGGCACTGATTCTGTGGCAGTGTGACCGGGGTAACTCGAGTGCTGGCTTTACTTTTGGAAACTCCCTTGATTTTTTTCGGATCCGAATGTTTTTTGACTTTCTTACTCTCAAGTACACTGATAGATGAAAGCTGTGCTAAAATTTGAACGTTTATTGCCTGTTGAGTGGCAGCATCCGACAAAGTATTCCCAGCAAGCGAAGTACTTGGTGTACTGGAAGTACTTTGTTTACTTTCTGTGCCGGTGGTATGTTCCGTGTCAGAATTTTCAATAACCGCACTACAGTCTAATTCAGAGTCTGCCGAATCATCAGAATCTGAATTATGGCGACTTTGTGAAATTTGTGTCAAAAATTCCGGATCAGACCTATGAATCTGTACTGGGAGTTGTACAGTACTAGTACCAGAACGCAAGTTATAATGCCGGTTGTCAGCCTCTGCCATTGTATACAACACAATATAAAATAAAATGGTAAAATATAAAAACACTCAGTATAAAACCACTTAGACGTAAAATAATCTGCAGTTGCACTTGAAGTTGAAATTTCGTAAAAATATTTTTCTTGCTGTGTGCCCATGTGGCTCCAACTTCAAAATGGAAGAATGACAGGGGTTTACAGATGAGGACCAAAGGCTGTCCAATCAGAAGCAGCCACATAGTATTAATACAAAGTAAGATAAATTAAAGTAGTGACCAAACAACATGATTTAAAGTAGTAACCAACTTCTTCAGAACTGACCTTGCCCACACCCTCATGTGGTCCCGAATAGCCAGATCACACCCCCAACATCTAACCACTTGTTCCTTGTCCCATTTAATACATTTTCCGAAAAGTTTCATGAAAATCCATCCATAACTTATCTGTCTATTGTATGAAACAGCATCAACTATTTGCTTAAAGGAGGGACCATGGTGGTGCAATGGTAACACACCTCCCCATCTCTGTGGTCAAAATCATATCTTTTGTAAAATCCTTTATCCCTACTGCACACATGTACAAGTTTTACATTTATTTTTAAAGGTTAAAGTAATCTATATTGCATTATTTACACCAATTTAAAATTTAAGCTCATTTTCAAATATGGCGACTGTTTTATCCTGTATAAAAATCCCACACAAATCATTTTTAGATTGCTTATAACCCAATAATATTGTATAAAGTTGATCAATTTTATGTGTGTATATTTATTACAGTTTTTCTTCTTTTTGTCTGTTGATTCTGCCTTATGTGAAATACAAAAGTACATTAACCAAAAGAGTCTTTTTAACTTTGTAAAAGCAAATCATATACACTAAAAACACTGTTCTATATTAACTTACATTACTCAACTTCTATAATTGTGCACTAATTTGTAATATGCACCTTTTAAAAGTTATGAAGACTTCATACATTTTAATGATACATTATACAGCATGCGATGCATTTTGACTAAAGATAAATACATTTTGCTCTATCAAAATTTGTTACCTGACTCTTGTATATGTACTAATAAACATCTAGAATATGGCTACTTTTATTGTCACACAGTGATAATCTGCAGAAGCTACTGTGTACATAACTGATGTAGATCTTTTAGGTGTATATTGTTTTTGTGAATGTCAAATTCTATAATTGGTGTCATGATAACATCTTACAATCGACAACAATTTTTTTAATTTCATCAAAATCCATCCATAACTTTTTGAGTTATCTGTCTTTTAAAAATTACATTTCATGTATCCAGAAGATCCAGACAGTGATCCGGATCACTCCCAAAATTTAATCATTTCATTCTTTTACCTTTTCATATCTTGTTTCACAAACACACAAACAAACAAATGCACAAACAAACACACAAACCCACACAAAAACATAACCTCCTTGGCAGAAGTAAGTATTTGCTTAAAGGTTAGCATTAGTAACACACTTGCCTCCCATCTCTGACATCAGGCGGGTTCAAACCCTGGACCTTATGTGGGAAAGTTAGTAGTTGTTTACCTTTTAGAATATGGCTACTTGTTTATGTCACACAGTGATATTGCACACAGAGGTTACTGTACATATAACTGATGTAGACCCTTTTTAGGGTGCATATTGTTTTTGTGAGAATGTAAGGTTCAATAATTTGTCTTAGGATTTTCTATTGCAATCAACAACAATTTTCTGTAGTCAAGTGCAACTTGTAAGATATGAAACAGTATCAAATATTTACTTAAAAGTTAGCATTGGTAACACACTTGCCTCTCACCTCTGATGTCAGGGGTTCAAACCCTGGACCTTATGTGGGAAAGTTAGTAGTTGCTTACTGATGGTCTGCAGTTTACAGTACAAAACAGTGTGTACTAATAAACCTTTTAGAATATGGCAACTTGTTAATGTCACACAGTGATATTGTACACAGAAGTTACTGTACACATAACTGATGTAGATTTTTGGGGGGGAGCATATTGTTTTTGATGTGAATGTAAAGTTCAATAACTGGTGTTATGTTTCTCTCTTGCAATCAACAACAAACAACTGAAGTCATGTACAGCTTGTAAGATATGAAACAGCATCAACTATTTGCTTAAAGGTTAAAGGAGGGACCAAGGTGGTGCAACAGTAACACACTCATCTCCCCATCTCCGAGGTCAAAATTATATCTTTGTAAAATTCTTTATCCCTACTGCACACAAGTTTTACATTTATTTTTAAAGGTTAAAGTAATCTATATTGTATTATTCACACCAATTTAAAATTTAAGCTCATTTTAAATGTGGGGACTGTTTTACCCTGTATAAAAATCCCACACAAATCATTTTTAGATTGCTTATAGCCCAATAATATTGTATAAAGTTAATCAATGTTATGTGTGTATATTTATTGTAGTTTTTCTTCTTTTGCCTGCTGATTCTGGCTTGTGTAAAATACAAAAGTACATTAACCGAAAGATTCTTTTTAACTTTGTAAAAGCAAATCAAAAACACTAAAACACTGTCCTATTTTTACTTACATTACTCAACCTCTTTAATTGTGCATTAATGTGTGGTATGCACCTTTTAAAAGTAATGAGGACTTCATACACACAGTGATGTAATGATACATTATACAGTATTGACAACCTTTGCTTAGAGTTAGGGAGCATTTATCTATAATCATGCGATGCATTTTGACTAAAGGTAAATACATTTTGCTCTATCAAAATTTGTTACCTGACCCTTGTAACTTATAAACATTTAGAATATGGCTACTTTTATTGTTACACAGTGATAATCTGCAGAAGTTACTGTGTACATAACTGATGTAGATCTTTTAGGTGTATATTGTTTTTGTGAATGTCAAATTCAATAATTAGTGTTATGATAAAATATTACAATCAACAACAATTTTCTAAAGTCATGTGCAACCTGTAAGATATGAAACACTATCAACTATTTACTTAAAGGTTAAAGGTGGTAACACACTTACCTCACACCTCTGAGGACATGGGTTTAAATCCTGGACCTTTTGTGAGAAAGTTGATAGTTGCTTACTGATGGTCTACACTTTGCAGTACAGAACCCTATATTAATAAATCTTTAGAATATGGCTACTTTTAAATGTCACACAGAGATATTATGCAGGCAAAATATTGCAATCAAAACCAATTTTCTGAAGCAATGTGCAACTATATAAAAACACCAAAAATATTGCAATCAACAAGAATTTTCGGAAGACATGTACTGTAAGATATGCAACCTGTAAGATATGAAACACCATCAACTGTTTACTTAAAGGTTAAAGGTGGTAACCCACTTACCTCCCACCTACCCCTAAGGTTAGAGGTTCCAACCCCAGACCTTAGGTGGGAAAGTTGATAGTAGCTTACTGATGCATCACAGATCCACAATGTACTAATACACCTTCAGTGTCAACTATTTGCCTAAAGCTTATACCAGTGGTAACATACTCACCTTCTACCTCTGAGGTCATGGGTTCAAACCCATATGTGGAAAAGGTAGCAGAATTTTACTGATGATCTGAAGTTCACATTACAGAACCATAATTTACTAATGAACCTTCAGAATATGCCTACTTTTAATGTCACACAATGATATTCTGCAGATGTTCCTATGCACATGGCTAATGTAGATCCTTTTGGTGTAAATTGTTTTTGGTAAAAAATGTCAAATTTAATAACTGGTGTTGTGATAAAATATTGGCTTAATGATAGTCTTCTGTTTACAGTAAACAACCTTGCCCACCTGTAAGTCCAGGTTTCTTTTAACTACAAAACTACCCATGAAAAGGTGTCAAGTGTATTATGACAGTAAACTTTTCATTGTATTTCAGTTTTAGCAAACTGATATTAGCATCATTATTTTTTACAATTACTATTTTTTTTACCTCTGTGGTCACATGCACTAGGTAGAGATATTACTCAATGTTAACAATTTACTAAAAGGTTAAAATAAATCTTTTCAGAACATTTTTACAGATAATGCTATGAAACTGTTGTTTTCTTTGTTTATGATGACAGTAAACTTTAAATGATCTTAATATTTCATAGCTTTGCAATGTGATACATTAATTAACTGTCTAACATTTCAGAACCTTTTGGAAGTTTTTGTAGTAGTGTTAACATCTTCTATTGATGCTGTGTTATAAAAAAGCTGTCAATTTTATGGAAACCATGTAGATAAATTCTAAGGAGTGTCAATAGGAAATTGAATTTTTTTTTTGGCTTTCCCTTTTGTGAAATGTAGTTTACAGGTTTTGTCTATCTAACAGCTTTCTTGCTATTTTAAGCTGACAGTAAGTAAAAGACGTTTTTATTATCTTTAAATTTAAAAAAAATCTGACAGTCATTTTTCCATAACACAACTTGATTATCTTCAATTTGCACTAATTGTGTTAAAACAACATTGAAATACAACACACAGTACTTTTGTAAAATGGCTACATATTTTGTGAAGCATCTCATTTCACAATATTGATTGCTCCAAAATGAAAAAAACTGCAGTGTTAAGTTCAATCATGGAACTTGGCTTTGCTTTAATTGATTTCTTTGTGAGATTTATTATGTCTGTGCTGTGATTTATTGTAACTGAACAAATTGCTATACGGTGTCCCATGGAATAGATTTCTCTGTAAAACACTATGTGTTTTTACTTTTAATGATTTTTGTTTGAAATTAGAATGATTTTTGTTTCAAATTAGAAATAATATACACATGTATACATTTGTAAGACATTAGAATATTGGTGGAAAAGCCATCAAAAAGGTTAAATAATATATATTTGCAAGGCATTTAAATGTCTACAAACATGTATACTTGCAACACTGGAGATGAAACTCGCACATTTGTTATGATATATATTGAGCATGTGTACTCAAGATTCACGAACTCAACTCGGCTTTTTCCATTTTGTTTGCAAAATATATATTTTATTTGTTTCCACACTGGCATTGTGTAATAGTAGATGGATATATGTAACATATCTGCAAGGTATTTGAACTCGGAACAATCATGTCAAAAAGCCAGCAATAAAATTTATATATTTGCAAGGTATTTGGACTGATGTCTATAACTGTGTGTACTATTTGGAGAGGAAACTCGCCCATTTGTGGTGACATAATTGGAGCATGTGCACTTGAGTTCCACGAACTTGCCCCGGCTTTTTCCATATTGTTTACAAAATATATATTTTATTTGTTTCGACACTGGCATCGTGTACTAGTAGATGGATATATATGTAACATATTTGCAAGGGATTTGAATCCTGCACAATCCTGTCAAAAAGCCACCAATAAAATATATATATTTGCAAGGCATTTAGAATGTCATCGACAAGCATGTGTACTAGCTGGAGAGGAAACTCGCTTGTTGGTTGTGATATATATTGGAGCATGCGTACTCGAGATCCACGAACTTGCCTCGGCCTCTTCTGTTTTGTTTTACAAAAATATATATTTTATTTACTTTGGTAGTACTGATAACCTGGCATTGTGTAGAAGATGTATGTAACATATGTATTTGCAAGGGATTTGAACTCTTTTTTGAATTCAATCTTGTCGAAAAGCCAGCAAGATGTTAAATAATGTGTACTAGCAATACTGGAGGAAATTCACTTATTTTGAATAATGTTTAGATTAATTGGCTAGTTGTGACAACATGTGTTTTACAGAGTTATTTGCTTCAATTACCATAGTGGGAACATTAAATAAAATATATATTTGCAAAGACGCTCAAGAGTATTTAACTTTCTTTTGGGTGATTAAACACAACATATGCATTCAAATAAATAAAAATCTGAAACTGAAGTGACATTTGGAGTAGTTCTATTGAAAACTTTTAGGATTCAACATGAAACAACAGCAGTCAAACGAATCAATAACAATGCAGCCTGAAATTGAAGTGGTGACATTTGAAAGCAGTTCTGTTGAAAAAGAAATCAATGTGAAATGCATAAATGTATTGGCATTTGAGGTGGTTCTATTTGAATAAGAGAAAGATCAATTTTTCCATTGAAGCTTTTTCTCCAAGTTAGAAAGTTGTATGTGGCGCTTGGTAATTTCTACAAGTAAGCACAGTCATATGTGCAGTCAAAGTCTTTTGGAACATACTGGACAAAGCTATGGAATATGTATATATTATCACTTAACTGGCAAGTGGTTACTTTATATATAACATTGTATGATATTCTTATTTGTTGTAAAATACATTAATATGATTTTCTTTGTTCTGTGTGTTAGTCTTAAATATTTGTATGCTAGTTGAAAACAAGGTATAATTGCATCCCATTTTAACAGGTATATATTTACACTTTACACCCAAAATTGATGAAAAAAGGCATCCAAATGATTATTCCTTGAAATAGTTTGATTTTGTACATTACATGTAACTTTGTTTTGCTGCTTCACACACAGTTACATAGACACAAAAAACAGGCACAGACAGAACCTATACACATATACAAACAAGCACATACACAGTATGCGTACACAGACATATGTATGCACATCAGTGACAGATACATAGGGTGAGATTGGACCATATGTTGACACAAATATATTTATAAAAACATATAGTTAGATTAAAATACAGACATACAAAGACAGAGACAAATGGTCACAAACACACAGAAGCATAAAGACATAGACATAGATGACATAGTCACTCAGACACGGCATTATGAAAGACACTAATGTGAATGTTTTCTTGCTTTTATGTAGAGGGAAGAATTTAGTGGCCTTATTAAGTTTGTTTTGAGACCTATAGGTGGGTGTCCTAATATGACTAAGTCTTTTGAACCAGATGTCAAAACAACAACTTTTGATTTATGTAGACAAAAGCCAGTTATCATGATGTTTGTGTGTGTATTGTACATATTCAGAAAGTGTGTAAAATATTCATTGAGTTTTACATATAACCTTTGGTCATAAAATTGATGAATTAGTGAATTAACTGTATCCTGTATAATTTTTGTATTTCACACAGGTACAAACACCAAACATATAAATAGCAAAAAATACATTCAATTGACCATCAAGATTGATTGTAAAGTTATCCTGTATAAAATGAATGTTGTACAAGGTGAAGTCAGAATGTGGTGGGTATGCCATGCCTAAGGTAAGTGTAATTGTTGTGTAGCTTTCCACACATGCAAAAAAGATACACACAGAAACATACAGTCTGATACAAAAAGTAGACACTGACAGGACTTATACACATTAGACTCACACATACAAACAATACACATACACAGACATATGTATGCACATCAGTGACAGATACCTAGACTGAGAGTGGACCATATGTTGTCACAAATATAAAATATAGAAGCATATGGTTAGATTGAAACACAGACATCACAGACATGCCAAGACAGACAAATAAGTCAAAACACAGAGAAGCATATGCATACACACATAGACATAGATGACACAGTCACTCAGACACGTCATTATGAAAGACATTAATGTGAATGTTTTCTTGTTCTTATGTAGATGGAGGACTTCAGTGGCCTTAGCATGTTTGTTTTGAGGTCTGCAAGAGGATCGGTCCTAATATGACTAAGGCTGTTGAACCAGATGTAAAAAACAGCTTTTGATTTATGTAGACAAAAGCCAGTTATCACTGATGTTTGTGTGTGTATTGTACATATCAGAAAGTGTGTAAAATATTCATTGAGTTTTACATATAACCTTTGGTAATAAAATTGATGAATTAGTGAATTAACTGTATCCTGTATAATTTTAGTTTTTCATACAGGTACAAACACCAAACATATAAATAGCAAAAAACACATTCAATTGACCATCAAGATTGATTGTAAAGTTATCCTGTATAAAATGAATGCTGTACAAGGTGAAGTCAGAATGTGGTGGGTATGTCATGCCTAAGGTAAGTGTAATTGTTGTGTAGCTTTCCACACATGCAAAAAAGATACATACAAAACATACAGTGTGATACAAAAAGCAGACGCTGACACAGATATGACAAGTACAAACACACACATACAAGGAGCTACATACACACATACACACTCGACTACAAATGTCATTATGAAAGACACTAATGTGAATATTTTATTGTTTTTATGCAGACAGAGGTCCTCATTGGCTTATCAAGTTTGGCATCTAACCACAGTTTGTCACCTATATGTATGTTTGAGGCCTTGATGGGGACCCGTCCTGATATAATCAAGGCTGTTGACTCAGATGTAAAACAACTTTGATTTGTGCAGAAAAAGCCAGTTATCACTGATTGTGTGTATTGTAAATATTCAAAGTGTGGAACTTTTCTGCGGGTTTACAGATGATAATGTGCTTTATGTTTGTTTCATATCTGAACAGTTATATATGCCTTTAGTTTGTTTCAGATGTTTAATGCTGTGCAGTAATTTTCGGAGTGGACAAAACTGGTGACCTTGATTGACAAATTGATGGAATATTAAAGACAAATAAGGAAAACGAAGAAACATTATTTGAAATTTCTGTGAACAATTAAGACTGTACTTTTCTGTCATATTTCATATGTATAATGTTTCAGCTGGTGACCATGATATCTTTCTTAAAGGTATGACAGGTAGGTGCAGGAAAAGTAATACATACAGTTGGTCAAGGTAAACCACTGACAAATAGCAAGGTGAGGTTATTATATGTCATCAGTATTGAATTTGCTTTAATTGAGATTCAATGGCTTGGACTCAATTGAGTATCAACATTATTACCCATCCAACCATGCATGCAACAACTAAGTGGGATAGGACAAAAAAGGTTTGATACCCTACAAACCATTTTATTATGCTCAATTTTTCATCAAATTAACAATACAAATTAGTTTATTTATTTATTCATTTGGGGTTTACGTCACTTTCAACACTGTACAGGTCAAATCACGATGGGTAGTTGGAAGGGCAGAGGAAAGCAGTACATAGAGTTCGTCAGGGTTCTGTACTGTAAACTACCAACCAACGGCAAGCAACTACTAGCTTTCCCACTTGAGACCATGCCGGCAACCGAACCCTGGCCTCAGAGGTGGGAGGCGAGAGTGTTACCACTCTGCCACCGTGGCCCCAATACAAATTAGATATTACAAGCAAATTATAATGAAGATATTGCTGTAGACATTGACTATACCTTCATTGTCATAGTTTTTTTTAATTAACACCATAAATGTCAACTGAGTATTTGCATGTGTAATAATAAACAGTTTGTACTTTGAATTATATATATATGTATATTTACAAAGTATGATTATGATAATTTCAGACAAAATGAATATACTTTCATTATCATACCGAGTATGTTTGAATTACCATTCATTGATTACAATACAGATTTACATATAAATTGTAACATGTACTATATTATAACTACAGTTTTGTATATCATACACAGTGAACATGGCTGTATAATCTTACACAGTATGCATGAGCTACTACCATCATATGATTGACTACTTGTTAAAAATTTAACATTATTATAAAGCACATTCATCCTTGACACACAGACATATTATTGTCAAATAACATTGTCTTTATACCCAATTCTGCATCAATTTTATCTGTACAGAACTTCATCCTCATTAATGTTAAATGATTTGTCAACATTGTTACTTCCATTTTGTTCCACAAAATGTGAATAATACTCGTACTTCTTTCGGAGAAAATGCAGGTAGTCTCATAACTCTAACATGGTGCTTTCTTTTCCATTCAATATCCAATCCAAAGACCTTTCAACATCCATGACTACATACAACAACTTCTGGCAACCTAGCTCACAGTCTTTGTTAAAGGTTTTGCCTAATTTTTTCATGTACTTGATCTGTAAGATAATCATGTTAAAAGTCTGTCAGGTACCCTCTTTCATACTGTGCGTTAATCAAAATAATTGTGCTGTACAGGTTTCTCTCAGATATGAGGTAATCCATGTTGTTGTTGTTTAGTTTTTTCTGAATACAACTTTTCTAAGATATTTAAGAAGTAGTGTTGACAAACTACAGCATTTTTCATAGGGTCACTGTAATATTCCTTTAATGGATTATGTCCTAAATACTTTTCCAATTTCAAAATTCAAATTTTTCTACAGGTTCTTCTATGAAATCTATATTTTATTGTTAAAGCTTTCTCTTAATAACAAATAGATAACTTTTTCCAGCATCCATGATTCCATCATTCCAACATCACTATTATATAACATCTGACTCAATATCGTTGCTTTCGGGTGTAATATTGTAAGCCGATCGTCATGTCGTTGAGTGTCTCAAAATTTTTTTCTGTTTCTTTCCCTCATATTTCATTACAATGTTTAATACTGAAGGTAAAATGTTCATTTTTTTAAACTCATTATAGTTAAGTGATACATTTTTTCTTTAAAACTCATCAGAAAAATGACAGTACAATTTCCATGTCTTACGAGCATTTATTTTGAAAGCTTTTGTTTTGAATCCCATCTGGCTATTCGATAATCTCCATAGGCTAAAGAATTTATACGGACACCTTTTATATTTTTTTTTATCATGCACTGAGAGCTATTTTGTTTGTATCCATGGTGTCGAGTTTGTGTTTGAAACTACGTATTGCAGAAAAGTGAACAGTCTTCAGTTGATTTTTTCTCAAAGTATGCAGGCAGTCTGCATGTACCAGTTCATTAGCAGCTGCTTTTGGTACTTCTTTGGCTCTATGGATGGTGTCACCGGAATATAATATGGAATGTTGTTTTGATTTTAAACCCACAAACTCTTGTTAGTTCTTTTGCCCCATATTCCATTTAAAAAAACTTTTTCTTTGTATCTTTAGTGTGGTGCAATAGATGTGTAGTTGGAAAATTGAAAAAATCAAAGTATTTAGAGTTAGCTTTGTATATATCATTTGGTGTAGGAGCTGATTCATCCTTTGCAACAATTTTTAACAAGAAAGAATCTGTGTCATTGTATAGCGGATGTACTGTATAACATGTACCAAAACTTTTGGAAGAAATAGATACAGAAGTTGATACATAACTTTTTTTGCTAATTCTAAAACTGAGAATCCTATAAAAATTGGCTTGTCAAATTTGACTACATGATTTTTTAGTTCCACTGCTGCAATTTTAGGGTCTAGTAACTCCACCCTTCAAAACATAGGTTTGTTTGAAAATTTTAGTAGTCACTAATCTGACTTTTCTTCTTTTGAACATATTTTATATGGCTTTTCCATAAATAGCAGTTGTTGCTCTCAAATTCTGAGTTGGCCGTCTTTCTTCTTTCAATATTGAACTCAATAAATGACCTTATGAATGCTCTCTGTTCAAAACCTGAGAAATTTTTGTCACTTTGAGTCTGAGCACTAAGTACAGTTTAAGTAGTTTAAAATGTATTACATAGTTTTTCTAGGGTTTGAACTAGTTTTTCTACATTGTTGAACAAATTTTTCATATCACTCGATTTTTAGATACTTTGGTTGTAAGGACTGAGTTCATCATATTTTTGTTTCTTTCATATCAGTGCCAGTGGAAAATCAGAATATTTGACATGTAGATTAACCGGGTAAACCAGATCAACTTCTAAAATGTACCCTAGGTCAGAATTTGTTGGTATTTTTTCTACTTCAAAGTTTGAAACCTTGTTGCTTTCCAGCCACTTAAACTAACCAACCGGTAATGTTTTGACAAACAGTAGGCATATTATGAATTACATTCAAACATGAAGGTAGCTTAATGGTTCTGCTTCATTGTAGTCGGCTAATGTTGGATAGTTTGCTTTTGCATATCTTGTGTCCGGACCACCCTTATTACTTTCTGTATGAATTCATACTGCTCAAGATAGGTGATCAGTTCACACTTTACTTTAGTTTGAAGCAGCATTGCATCGAATGAAAAGCTTAGTAGGCTCATGTATTTTGCAACGTCTAACCCATACAGTTTATGGTTTATAGCTCTGAAATTTTCAAAAACATCTACCAGTAATGTCACATCTAGTTTCAAGTAGGCTTCTAAGTATTTCCTAGATTTGAACATTTTAAAACCGTAAACATTGACTGTGCATGCTGGTACTGTTAGGGGTGATGGTCTTCTTTGTAAGAGAGCTGAAAAGTTGTCTAATTCTAGTAATTTGCATTCTTTCAAAACTTTGATCCCCCGTTAGATACCTGTAGGGGAAGAAATCTTTCTTTAACAATTTTTAAAAAGTTGATTCTTTTGGATATAATTGTCTTGAACAATTTGTCCTTATTTTCTTCTCCACCTCTCAAGATGTCTGCTAAGTTTGATAAACTGTTTGGTAAATGAACAAAACTATCGACAAATTGAAAGTTTTGAAATGAAATACATGCAAATGTCTCACTTGTTCTGGCAATAATTTTTCATTGGTTCTCATCACCTTGACACAATTCTCTTATCAACAGTTTGAAGTCATACTTGAAGCCATTATGGAGAAATACGGGAATTTTTGGTCCATTGGAAATTAGTTACACCTATTACAAGCTAGACCATGTGCATTCCGAAAAGGGTGTTCTTCTGTCACCTCTGGACTTTGCAAGTGATTGTGATCTCTACATTTTTTGTCACCGTTAAAAGGTGAATCACATATATAACAATGGGTAGCCTTTTTCAACATTCGTCAAGTTTCTGCAGTGTTAGTCATACGGTGTCTGCATTTGTTCAAAATAACATTAACATGAGTACATTTCCTATCACTGGGATACAGTTTAAAAGAGGACAAGTCCTGTGAGCATATTGTTAACCAAGACGTGTGTCACAGAGAATAATCCCTTAAATTGAAACTTTTTTCTTTACCACATGAGTAGGGTAGACAATAATGCTGTAGATGTATAGGCTGAAAGTAAGCAAACTAATGTAAGGCACCACACCGCTTTTGTATGCCCTTGGGTATTGGTTTTGTTTTCCTACGTTTGCAGAGTGTACCTTCTCAAAAAATGCTAAAATATTTGCACTCGATAGTCTTGATCAATGATACCAGCTAACACATAGAGTCCACATAGGTTAACACTGCTCTTTTTTGCTATTTGTGGGTACAAATGAATCTGGTAATCCTAATAGCACACCTGTAGGCAGCTTTCTTATTTCATTAGGTAATAGTTCAAAGCATTCAATACGAAATAACTCATGGAGGCGATTAATACAAGTTTTGTTGTCTATCACACAACAATTTAACCTTAACTTCCCCATGTCACATCTAAAAATAGTTAAACTCTTTTGTCCATAAACTTTACCTTTCACACACTTTTTATGTGTCATTTAGCTATAATGTTCACATAAAAAACACTTTTTAACCTCAAGTTGGTGATAAATATGTGTTGCTGCTTCCCATTTAATAAACCAGAAAGTTAATTCATCATAACGGTAATCCTGACAAAACTTTTGCAGTTGATGTGGCAATAAAGCTTAGTTCATTGTATTAAACTACCAGCACACAATTTTTACAAACTACACAGGTTAAATTCGAAATAATATTTATACAGAGAGGTAGTGATATCCCGGTGTTATTGTTATTCCCAGTTGTACAGATAACCCATGTTTCACAAACACATCTAAATTTCTCCATTTTAGTATGCAGTTTCTACAAAGACAAAGTTCTCCATCAAATAGGAAAGTTATGTCTTTCCCACTGTCCATTATTGCTGTTTCTTACAAGTATTTCTTTTACTGGGAACAGAGTTTAAGGCTTTTTATAAACCAATGACCCCCAAATGTTTACTCAGAAATCTTGGAATGGCAATTTCTAGATAATTCGAAGAAACTTTTCCAAACACATGTTTGTCATTAAACTGTTCCCATAGCCACTTGGGGAGTAATCTAACAGTTAGGTTGAACTGATAATTTTTTGAAAAACAAAGATCTTTTAATATTACCAGTTGTTCATTTTCATCAAGTTCATGTCTGATAATATCTGCAAATAGATCTTGCATAATTTCTGTATCAAGAAACAATACATACAGAGACAAGTGATACCACATATACATGTGGTGCTAACTACAATCACACCTGCCTTTGTTATACCTTACTGACATCATCTTTGCTACACATTGTCTGTTGTATAACACAAACGCTATTTTGTATTATTATAAATTTTGCAGTTGTCAGATTTTTTATGGCCTGTCCCCCCTGAAAATAAACAACAATGCACCAGGCATTTTACATCACAAGATATTTCTTCAGCTTTCAAATCTTGTGGTAAAAATGAATTTATGTAAGATATCGTTTTCTTCATAGTTTGGTTAAGTTTTTCCACATTATTGGTTAGGTTGCTCAAATTTTCTTTAGCAATGCGATGGTAATATTGTAAATCATTTTGCTCTGTAAACTGTTTTTTGGTTGAGATGGTTTTGCATATTAATCACAAACAGGTTTCTGTTTTTAGATTCTATCATTTTTAATGGTAGCTTTCTTTTATTTACTGCTAAATATCTCAAATTTCAATAAGATCTGATTTATTTTCATAAAGTTATTGAAATAATACTACAACTCTCTGTTTAATGTATCCACCACAAAAAACTTTAAAACAGCAATTGCACCTCAGTAGATTACTCCCCTTTGCAGCACAGTAAAGTGTGAGGGTTTAATAGCCATCACACGGTCTTTATATAAGATCTGAGAAAAGATGACTTTGCAAAAAAATCTGCAGGAAATTTGGAATGTGACAACAGATGTGGGGATAATTAAAACGTTCTAGAACACAGAGTTCACAAAAAGTGCAAAAAAATCTTTAGTAGAGAAAAAAAAACTGGCATGTATTGAGGAATGACATATTGTTTGTAGAACTTTCTAGAATAACATTAATGTCAAAACACCCTATGAAGCAATTAATGTTTAGTGAGAAACCTCACAGAAATTTCACACAGATGTAATAAATCATTAATTATAAAGTTCATTGCAAGAAATTTGCAGTGGGATGACAGATGAAGATATATTAAGAAAAGTTTCTAGAACACAAGTCCACAAAGGTTACATGTCAAAAACACCCAGTATTCTGTGAAATGTTCAGTGGGACGCCTCATGACCATTTGCAATAAATCATTAATTGTAAACCATTTCAAGCAATTTGCAATGCAACAACAGATGTAGACATATCAAGAAGTTTCTAGAACACAAGTCCGCAAAGTTTACATCATCAAAAAAATTTAATATACTAGCAAAAGAAATCAATCAAGTCAAAACGCCCGAGTGTTTCTACACACAGAACAATGTTCAATGGGAGAATCCATAGTAGTTTGCATGCAATAAATCATGAATACACTATCAAATCACTAAAAACACACCAGACACTGTTCTATAGAGAGAAAACAAATATGCTTAGTTTTGAAATAAGGGGCAGTCTATATATTGTAGTAATGAATTATGGATTCTAGAATACAAGTTCATAGTTGTTTTGAAAAATGTTGAAATAAAATGACCTGCACCTGATGTTCTGCACAGAGAAGCAAGTAATGTTCAGTGGGACAAACATCAAGAAAATTGATCAATTTAACATAAAATAAGGATCATTAACAAATGACTACAACTTTCTAGAATATCTGAACATATCATCTCTAAGTAGTAACTAACTAGCACTGACAAATCAATTAAAACCAAACCTGTATTTGTAAAAAAAATTAAATAGCAGACATGGTATTGGTGTCTTCAAATAGAGACAGTCAATATCATGAAATGAGTCTTTTCTAGAATATTCTCAAAACCATTTATTACAAATTCTAAATATTGATGTAATAAATCTCTAATGCGATTCATCAAAATTGAAACCTTGTTTGTGAAAATTTACATTGTGGCAGATAGTACTGAGAGGAATTTTTTTCTGTGTTGTAGAACTCTCTAGAACACAAGTCTAAAGAAGTAATGAGATCAGTAAAATAAACTGACGTAAATGCAATAAATTTTACATGAAGAAAAAAAAACTTGCAATGACTCCACAGATGAGAAAAATTAGAACTTCTGTGTAGAACTTTCTGGAACGATAGTTCATAAAAGTTAAAACACTGATAAAAACTGTCTCAATCTTTTTTCACAATAAATTGCATAGAGAAACATAAAACAATATTATGTTTGCATTTCTGTAGAATGTTCAGTGGGTCAACATACACACAGAACTTTCCAGAACACAAGCACAGAGAGGTTATTAATTTTGTTGTAATAATGACAACACTAAAATAAATCTTTCTATCATCATTGTTAAAATTGTTTTACAGAAAAAAACAAATAACGTTTAGAGGGACACACCTGTGTGGATTTCAATAAATATCTAAAGAGAAGGAATTGAGGGCTTATTGTTCTGTAGGGTGCCAAAGGATGGTGATAGTGCTGCAGGTTTGAATTATGAGGAATGTTTTGTGGGAAGGATACAATTAACATTTCTTGTTGTATGTTTTAGTGAAAAAGCAACTTTGCATTTCTGAAAAAGCAAAATTCAAGAGAATGTTACATTGAGAAGAGAAATCCTGTCACTTATGTGGAATGTTGTGTTTGTGAGAAAATTATTTTAAATAACAGGATATTAGTACTATTGAAATGAAAAATTCAAAAGAAAAGATTATAACAGTTTGGCAGTCACTTGGAATGAGGTTTGTGTTACAATTTTCTTTTACAATATTAATAAGATTGTAAGACATACAAAATTCTTGTTGATTGCAATATTTTGGTGTTTTTATATCTTACAGGTTGCACATTACTTCAGAAAATTGGGTTTGATTGCAATATTTTGCCTGCATAATAGCACTGTATGAATGAGAAAAACATAACACCAGTTGTTGAACTTTACATTCACATCAAAAATAACATGCACTAAAAAAGATCTAGTAAGCAACTACTAACTTTCCCACATAAGGTCCGGGCTTTGAACCCCTGACATCAGAGGTGAGAGGCAAGTTGGTTACCAATACTAACTTTTAAGGAAATATTTGATACTGTTTCATATCTTACAAGTTGCACATGATTAAAATTGATATTGATTACAGTAGTAAATCCTAAGACCACTTATTGAACTTTACATGCTCACAAAAAACAATATGCACCCCAAAAAGATCTACATCAGTTATATGTACAATATCACTGCGTTTTTATAACACAGCATCAATAGCACTTTCTAAAATACTACAAAAACTTCTGAAAGGTGAACCAGTCAATAATGTATCAGATTGCTAAAACTGAAACATAAAGAGCATTTAAAGTTTACTGTCATCATAAACTAAAGAAAACAGCAGTTTCATACCATTATCTGTAAAAATGTTCTGAAAAGATTTATTTTAACCTTTTAGTAATTTGTTAACATTGAGTAATATCTCTACCTGGTGCATGTGACCACACAAGTAAAAAAATTAGTGATTTTAATATTTTGTTTCCAAAAAATAATGATGCTAATTTCAGTTGGTTAAAACTGAAATACAATGAAAAGTTTACTGTTGACTTGACACCTTTTCATGGGTAGTTTTGTGGGTGAAAACAACCTGGACACACAGTTGGGCAAGGCTGTCTACTGTAAACAGCAGACTATCATTAAGCCAAATTTTATCACAACACTGGTTATTAAATTTGACATTTTTCACAAAAAACAACTTACACCAACAGGATCTACATTAGCCATGTGCATAAGAACATCTCACAGTAGTTTTTAATACCTCATTTTAACACTTTTAGTTCATGTGGGGGTTTGCTGAAGAAGCAGTTGCTCTGCATGAACTTGTGTGGGATAAACAATCCACAGTGTTTATCACACACAAAGAACTGTGTGCTGTTTCTCGTGAGAGGAGTGTGTAAAATAATAAGTTAACATTTTTAAATTTGAATTTAAAAATATATAAAATCTATATATTTTTATGAAAATTATATGTATGTAAAGCTTGTCTTTTCTTCTATCTAATGGTATAATTTCAACAATAAAACTTTTTTAGAAGCAAGTACAGTTATCAACATTCCATTCCTTGATGCTGTTTCTTTGTTTTCTTATTTTTTTCAGTTTTGGAGTGTTAGACACCATTTTCATGGAATGGTGTACAAATGGTGTGATTTTATATGGCCTTATAATTGGTACCTTTATATTCCACAGATAATAAGCTTTAAATAGATATGACTCATTTCCTAATACTCTTTTGTTTTGTTGCACAAAATACAGTTTCAAAACAGTGTACTTTGACTCTCGATAGGAGTTTTTTACACAAATCTGTGTAGTTTCATTGTTAGTTGTGACAATCAAAATATTATTTAGTTTGGACCACTGTATAATAATACATCTAAAAACAATGTATTCATTAGAATGTCAAAACAGTTGTTTAAGTAACATGTGTAGAATTATAGAATATGTGGATAAAGGGCTCAAACATTTGGCGAAATAAGAAAAAACATTTCCCAGTTATGTGTAAAAACAATCAGGATGAAATTTACATCTTTTATGGAATTGATTTTGCAAGGGAAAATAAAAATTTGTTCCCAAAGAAAATGTGCTCAAAGTGTTGCATTACGATGAAACATGCAAAAGTGAAATCTGAAAGCCCAAAAATGGATACATCTGTTTTTAAAGGTAAAAAGGAAATGGCAGACAAAGTCACAAAAATATTCCAACCTCATAAAAGAATTGGCTGTAAGGTCTGTCAAATTTATAATGAACAGAAAAAGCCTGGAAGAAAAACAGCTACAAAGACAGGCTGTCCCTGTCAAAAACAATAAAATTTTATATTGAAAATAATAGAAAGAAACAAAGATAACTTTGACAAACTACTTAAAATGAAAGTGATATAAAAGTTTTGACAATATGTCCCATTTCGATAGTTTTTTATGTACATTTATAAGTTTTAATATTTTTAAAGATTTCTTTTTTTCTGTTCTATTATGTTGAAATAAAATGATTATTAATAAAAAGATATAAATGCTTAAAGTTTTGAATGCATAGGATTAAATTTTAAAAGATTGTACAATGTAGTTGTGCCTTGAGCATGTGTCAGTATGCACATAAATGTTGAAAAGTACGAAAATATCCAGAATTCACTTGGAAAAAGTTGACACTAAACCAAAGAGTATCTACACAAGATTTATACTGTTGGAAAGCCCAGAATCTGCAGATTTTCATGATATAAAAATTATAATGATAAAAAATCACAAGCATTTTAAAATACTTAGAAAACTTTGAAAGGTTTTACAAAATATCAGTACATTTTCTGAGTTTGTTTATTCTAATGGAACCATTGGAATGTATGAAAAAAGAAACAATTTTAAAGTACATAACAAAACAAAAATTATACCATCAAAAGCATGAGATATTGTTCTTTTAATACATGTTATTTGTTTTGCAATTTATTAATCTTAAGAATTTTTAATTTAAGATTTAAAAAAAGAAGACTAAATTTTACTGCACTCTTCTCCTGCATAAAATACACACATGAATTTCCTGCAGTAAACACAACTGAAGCTGTGCAGGACTGACAGCTATTTATAGAACACTGGTTTTTTTAACAAACTAAAGAGTCTGAGTGAAAACTACCGTGATCTGCAAAATATCATTGTGTGCCATTAAAAGTACCTGTATTCTGAAGGTTCATTAGTAAATTATGGTTCTATAATGTGAACTACAGATCATCAGTAAAATCCTGCTACCTTTCCCACATATGGATTTGAACCCATGACCTCAGAGGTAGAAGGTGCATGTGTTGCCAATTATCAGTAAGGTACTACCAATCTTTTTTCACCTAAGGTCTGGGGGTTTGAACCTCTGACCTCAGAGGTGGGAGGTAAGTGTGTTACCACCTTTAATCTTTAAGTAAATAGTTGATGGTGTTTCATGTCTTAAAGGTTGCACATTTCTTCCGAAAATTCTTGTTGATTGCAATATTTTGGTGTTTTATATCTTGCAGGTTGCACATTGCTTCAGAAAATTGGTTTTGATTGTAATATTTTGGCTGCATAATATCACACTGTGACATTAAAAAAAAGCCATATTCTAAAGATTTATTAATATAGGGTTCTGTACTGTAAAGTGTAGACCAGCAGTAAACAACTACCAACTTTCTCACATAAGGTCCGGGATTTGAACCCTTGTCCTCAGAGGTGGAAGGTAAGTGTGTTACCACCTATAACCTTTAAGTAAATAGTTGATGGTGTTTCATATCTTGCAGGTTGCACATGACTTAAGAAAATTGTTGTCGATTGTAAGATCTTATCATGACACCAATTATAGAATTTGACATTCACAAAAACAATATACACCTAAAAGATCTACATCAGTTATGTACACAGTAGCTTCTGCAGATTATCACTGTGTGACAATAAAAGTAGCCATATTCTAAATGTTTATTAGTACATATACAAGAGTCAGGTAACAAATTTTGATAGAGCAAAATGTATTTATCTTTAGTCAAAATGCATCGCATGCTGTATAATGTATCGTTAAAATGTATGAAGTCTTCATTACTTTTAAAAGGTGCATATTACAAATTAGTGCACAATTATAGAAGTTGAGTAATGTAAGTTAAAATAGAACAGTGTTTTTAGTGTATATGATTTGCTTTTACAAAGTTAAAAAGACTCTTTTGGTTAATGTACTTTTGTATTTCACATAAGGCAGAATCGGCAGACAAAAAGAAGAAAAACTATAATAAATATACACACATAAAATTGATCAACTTTATACAATATTATTGGGTTATAAGCAATCTAAAAATGATTTGTGTGGGATTTTTATACAGGATAAAACAGTCGCCATATTTGAAAATGAGCTTAAATTTTAAATTGGTGTAAATAATGCAATATAGATTACTTTAACCTTTAAAAATAAATGTAAAACTTGTACATGTGTGCAGTAGGGATAAAGGATTTTACAAAAGATATGATTTTGACCTCAGAGATGGGGAGGTGTGTTACCATTGCACCACCATGGTCCCTCCTTTAACCTTTAAGCAAATAGTTGATGCTGTTTCATACAATAGACAGATAAGTTATGGATGGATTTTCATGAAATTTTTCGGAAAATGTATTAAATGGGACAAGGAACAAGTGGTTAGATGTTGGGAGTGTGATCTGGCTATTTTAGTATGGATCTTGATGATATTTTAGGATATGTTAGAAATGGTAAAAGGAAGAAGTGGTAAAAGGAAAAATGATTCCATTTTCAGAGTGATCCGGATCAGTATCTGGATCTTCTGGATTATACCCTTTAAGCAAATAGTTGATGCTGTTTCATATCTTACAAGCTGTACATGACTTCAGTTGTTTGTTGGTTTCCAGAGTAAAAGCATAACACCAGTTTTTGAACTTTACATTCACATTAAGCACAATATGCACACCAAAAAGATCTACATCAGTTATGTGTACAGTAACCTCTGTGTACAATATCACCGTGTGACATTAACAAGTAACCGTATTCTTAAAGGTTTATTACCACACAGTTTTTTGTACTGTAAACTGCAAACCATCAGTAAGCAACTACTAACTTTCCCTCATGAGATCCAGGGTTTGAACCCCTGACATCAGAGGTGAGTGGCAAGTATGTTACCAATGCTAACTTTTATTAAGGAAATATTTGATACTGTTTCATATCTTACAAGTTTCACATGACTAAAGAAGATGTAGATTGCAATAGAAAATCCTAAGACCAATTATTGAACTTTACGTTCTCACAAAAACAATATGCAACCCCCCAAAAGATCTACATCAGTTATATGTACAATATCACTGCGTGACATATTCTAACAGGGAAGCAAGTACTAACTTTCCCACATAAGGTCCAGGGTTTGAACCCGTCTGATGTCAGAAATGGTAGACAAGTATGTTACTAATGCTAACCTTTAAGCAAATAAATACCTCTACCAACGAGGTTATGTTTTTATGTGGGTTTGTTTATTTGTGCGTTTGTGAAACAAGATAACTCAAAAACTTACAGACGGATTTTCATGATATTTTTCAGGATGTTTCTTAAAAAGGTAAAAGGAAGAAATGATTAAATTTTCAAAGTGATCCAGATAACTATCTGGATCTTCTGGATCCATGAAATGTAATTTTTTAAAGACAGATAACTCAAAAAGTTATGGATGGATTTTGATGAAATATTTTGGAAAATGTCCTAAATGGGACAAGGAACAAGTGGTTAGATTTTTGGGTGTGATCTTGATTACTGTCTGGATCACCTGGATCCAGGCTGCCAGATAATTTTAGGATGGATTTCGATGATATTTTTAAGATATGTTAGAAATGGTAAAATGAAGAAGTGGTAGAAGGAAGAAATTATTCCATTTTGAGAGTGATCCGGATCACCATCTGGATCTTCTGGATCATAACCTTTAAGCAAATAGTTGATGCTGTTTCATATCTTACAAGCTGTATATGACTTCAGGTGTTTGTTGATTGCCAGAGAAAAATATAACCCCGGTTATTGAACTTTACAGTCACATTAAAAAACAATATGCACCCCAAAAAAGATCTACATCTGTACATGTAGATCTACATGTGTACAGTCACCTGTGTGTACAATATCGCTATGTGACATTAACAAATAGCCGCATTGTAAAAGATTTATTAGTACACCCTTTTTTTGTACTGTAAGCTGTAGACCATCAGTAAGCAACTACCACCTTTCTCACAAAGGTGCCCAGGTGTTTTAAATAAGAAGGAACTTGTTGATTATTAGAAGTAATATAATACTTTGAAAATGTTGTTTTTCTATTTCAGATATTATATGTACAAAGTTTAGTACAGAGAGGTTGCAAAATTTGTTACAATAATAAAGCTACTGCAATAAATCTGTCTATAGTTATTAAGTTAAACCTGTTCTACATAAAACAACTAATGGTCAATGGGACACACCTATGTGGAAATTTTTACCTTGTATAACTTTCCAGATTAAATGCTCAGGTTCAAATAACTATGAACAAAAACCATTAAAGACACATTGTTCAATGAAATACTAAAGGATGATGATGTTGCAGCTTCGAATTGTGAGAGGTAACTTCTGCAATATACCACTGTGTGATAAATAAAAAAGTGGGTGCCTTCTTAAGTATTATAACTTCTGGGAAAAGGGTATTTTTTAAAAAAAGGTAAGATATTTATTTGCTTTTTGTTATGTTTTTAAAAGAAAATTATTCAGTTAATTATAAAATGATTTGACATGGAAAATTCACCAATGCTGGACAGTACAAGATAATTAAACCCTAAAAGATCTGCCCATTTTATGGTTTAATAATACTTGCCGGATATGTAGAGTACACACACATATATTGCACGTTACAGAGTTAATCATTATTACTTTGTACACATTCAACCTGTACTGGATTTTTGAGTCAGCCAGTAACTGTGCATGAGGGAAATGCAACATTAAGAAAATTTTCATGGTTTAATAATGCTGCCTGGGTATGAACAGTAAACACATATATGGTCTGCTAGAGTTAAAGTTAATACATTGTACACATTCAACCTGTATAAGATTTTTGAGTTAACCACATACCTTCCACTTATGGATCTTAAACTTAAGGATTTTATGACTTGATCTGGCATACCAGAGAAAACCTTTTAAAGGGCCTCTTTTTACTAAGAACCTTTTTTCTCATTTTTTCAAGAAAAAACCTTAAAGCCCCAAAAAATGGTGAGAACCTTTTTTAACCTTTTTTATAACAAAACCTTTTTAACCATTTTTATACCAAAACCTTCTTTCTCCCCAGCAGTCAACTTTTGTTGATGAAAATATAATTTTGTTGTGCATACATATTATGTATACAGCTATAAACTAAAACAATACCCTTCCAAGAGTAAACAATGAAATATTTTAAACTAAGCAGGCTCAAGATTTTTAACCAGGAATATACATGAAATGACAAAAAAAATTTAGACAAGTTATATGTAGCAGGTGGGTCTTCATTTTTGCTAGCTTCTTGCGGGGTGTAAATGATGAAACAGTTATAATTTCCCTGTGTGACAGGGATTTTGTGATGACTTTAATCATTAAAATGGTAAAAGCTTTAGATGATCAGTATACATCAGAAGGTATTCGTTTGGCTACCTTCTTGGATAAATGGCCGAAGGATGAAATTGTGTCACCAGTTGATTTAGTTAGAGCAGGGTTATTCTATTACAGACCAGGAGACAGAGTGAAATGTGCCTTCTGTGGTGGAATTATGTATAATTGGGTTACAGGAGATATTCCTTCGAAAGAACATCTTAAACATTTTCCATTTTGTAAATTTGCTAAAGTGAGGGCCATCGAAATTTTAAATCAGGATTACACTAATATGACAAAAGTGTTGGGTACACAAAATTGCAGAGAAAATTGTAAGTCAGTTAGGTTTTTCTGATAAGTTAATAAGAAATGGGTCGGGTAAGTTGAACGGCAATATTATTAAAGCCGTGGATTTATTGGATACAATATTTGAAACTCAAGCGAAGTTATTCAGGAGAACAGATAATTAGATGCAGCACCAACTTGTAAGATTTGTATGGATGGTGATATTACAATGGTTCTTCTACCTCGTCGACATCTGCTGTGTTGTGAGAGGTGTGCAGAGCAACTAAAGAAATGTCTGTGGTGCCGTAGTTCAATACTAAGAACTCTCAAAACTTTTTTTACTGTTTAATTCAAGGACATATTCAACCTCACAGTATGATGTACCAAGTTACCTGGTTTTGGTATAAGTTTTGTTAAATGTTTGGTGATGTTTAACAGTTCATATGATAAACAGGTGATTCAAAGTTCAACTAGGAAAATACATGAAATGGCAAATATATATATATACTAAAAACATTTTTTTACTGTAATAAACACAAAACTTTGGTTAAAAGTTGGGTGATGTAAACCTTACTCCTGCCCTCAGTTCGTGGTGGGGGTCAAAGTTACTTAATGGGGTTAAAGTTACCTGAGGGCAGGAGTAAGGTTTATATATACTACTGACACCCCATTTTTTTACTTGTCTTTTGGTTTGTGTACATATTTAACGAAAAACTGGCTGTTACAGGGCATATTCCCCTCTTTAATAATAACTGACATAATTTTTTGTAATAAACTTGATCAAGTGAGGCTCAAGATAGAGCTGTGTTATTTTTAATGGGTCCTGCCCAGCTGGAATTCCACACTGTTGTCCACTTAATATAATATTAAATCATTAAAGTAGCACAAAGCCTGTCTGTTTACTAAGTCTCATAATACGGTTTATAATATCCAGAAACATTGTAAAAATTCAGACACTTTCTATCTATTAACTTTATGACCTGTTCAGGCAATTCTTGATGCCAAGCACTTGCTGTTGCACTTGAGTTTCTTCTCTCTGTTCCAAAGAATCTCTCCTCTGTTAAGTTCACACTCCCAGTACTCTCCCTCAGCCATTGTGTCACTTCTCTGGGTGCAGGAGAATTCTGAATAAATGTGTATATCTCATTAACCAGTTCATGTGGTCTTTGAGCAAGATCCTCATAGCGTATCTCCAGAAAGCTTTGTGGGTGCATTTTACGCAATGCCCTTTGAATTTGAAGATCTTTTTCCTGTCGAAGGCAGATTTTCTGAAGGCGTAGTATGTTAATTTTAGTTTTTGGAGGGATATGATGGGTATACACAGAATTGACCTGTCCTCTTGGATCCCGGATCAAATGAATGAGCCTGAAGTTCCTGACATTTAGTGTTCCCCGATTTAGCAAGTCTTGGACAGATTCCATGGTGGATCTGACAGTCTTAAAAGCTCGCAGAGGTTTGCTCATACACAGTCTCTTCAAACTGGTGACGCAATGTGTTAAGGTAGAAGAATCGTTCAAACACTTGGAATAGGACAGATATGACTGGCTGTGTCTTTGAAGAACAGGATCCAACATTAGTTGATCAGAGGTTTTGTTTAGGTTGCAAGTGAGAATATTCTCCCAAGTGTGACTAACCATTTGGTCGAAATGGCCATTGTCTAGCGGGCGTGGATGGTGGAGTACCCTGATAAAAGGTAAACAAATACCTATTTACATTGATTTTAAACATATAGAAATTCAAATGTTAATAATATTGCAATATTCTTTAATAAGAAGTACATGGGGTTTGTCAGGGTATCTTAAGAGGGAATATTCTTCACTTACTACTTTAGTGAAGAGATCAAATTCTTTATAGTATGTTTCAAACTTGAAAATCTTTTTGGCTGGTGTTTAGAAAAACTGTATATGTATATGTTGTATTGAATGTAGATAACTGTTGAATGTATAGATTCAATGGCCCAAGTGTTGAATGTATACATTCAATGGCCTAGGTGTTGAATGTACACATTCAACAGCAAATAGCCATTGAATGTGTACATTCCACAGTTTGGCTGTGGAATGTGTACATTCAACAGTTATGATCATTGAATGTGTATAAGTTCTTTAAATATTATGATTTTTATAAGTAGTCCCTAAACAGTTTAATATTTATGTAAAACTTATTTAGTTTAATATTTATATTGTATAAATTAATGATGCAATGCTAATACTATTATAAAACCTATTTAATTTAATATTATATTGTATGAATTAATGATGCATTTTTACTAATATAAAAGTTAAATGTAGATATGAGTTTATTAGTATAGTGTATTATAGCCTTAAATATTTTTTCAATATTTATAAAACATGGCTTAATTATTGTTTAACTATTTTGTAAAGGATAAAAAAAAACAAGAAATATTAATCTATTTTCCAATTATATAATCACAATGAACCCCAATGCTCTTGTGTTTCTTGGTGTGGTAAGACTAATTGCAATTGCACCTCTGTGATCCTCTTTCATGGATTAACTGTAAACAATCACACACAAATTTGGAGAGCATTAAAGAGGTACTCAGGTGACAACTTTTTCTGTAATCAGTGATCAAAAGATTACTCAGGCTTGAACTGTCTTGTTCTTTGCTTTGATTATCACAGCAATTGTTTTAATGTGTGTAGATTAGGGGGTAAATCGTTTGGCTTTGTGGGTATCGATATTGAATGTAAAAATATTTCAATATCGGGCGATATCGGGGGGTTCATATTGTCTACCAAATAGTCCGAATTCGGGAAACTGAAAACGTTTTATTTTAGTGTTTCCCGAACCGCTAACAGGAAGCGAAATGAATCAAAACAATGCAGTTTTCATCAAAAACGCATTGAAAACTTCAAAAATGTGAGATAAAAGTGTACAATGTCTTCAGATTTTTGCTTTACTTCGAGTATTAACAGTGTAAGTTTACAGTTTTACTTAAAATGGCGATATTGAAATACATGTTTAGATCTCGATATCGGGAGTCCAGTTCCAAAACAATAAATATCGGCAATATCGATAAACAATTTACCCACTAGTGTAGATTAAAGGGAACTCTTTATGTTTCTAAAGTCTTTAATCCTACAAGATTGTTCTTCTTTGAGCCCCTGCTAACACTTCAATAGAAGACTTTTTCTTTTGATCATCCCTACAACTACTATAAATAGTGATTTGATTTTAGAAAATACTCAGTGTATGTTAAAGTGTACATAAGTCTTCATACTTCCAATCAACTTATCAACTATAAATTATTTCCACATTCCATGCCCTGAGCCATTGAATGTACACATTCAACAGTTTCACCCATTGAATCTATACATTCCACAGCTGAGCCATTGAATGTATACATTCAACAGTTTGCCCATTGAATCTATACATTCAACGGTTTGACCCGTTGAATGTATACATTCAACAGTTATCTACATTCAATACAATACATTCAACAGTTATCTACATTCAATACAACATATATATAGATATATAGATGTCTATAGAAATTGTATATCAAGAGCTAGTGAAAACCTATGTTGCTTTTATTGATCAAATGGTTGGCAAGTCTGGCATGAAATCATTAATCCTAGGTTCACATCTCAACTGGACCAGATGGATTCAAACCAGAACCTCGAGCTCTGAGATAAGTATGTCACCACTACAACACTTTGTATCTAAAGAAAGCTGGAGAATAGTGGAAGTTTTTAATGGGTTAGTTTAATTTACAACCGGAACAAGAAAAAGCTTCTTTTACCACTTTCATTGAAGCATGTATAAAAACTAAAAATGAAATACATGTATATGAACCAAATGTTTTTCAGAACATAAAACTAAAATAATCGCAGTAATTTGGTTAACTTATTTAAAGATGCTCTTTGCATTTAAGTCACAACACAAATGAGAGAGCAGGTTTGAATGTTACAAGCATTAATTCAACTAAGTTGTATTTTATGGGTTTAAAAGTGGGAAACATGCAGATTTTCAATGTGATATCTTAATTTCTATTCTAAAATAAAACTTACTTGTGGATATCATGTAGAGGTTCATACACATAGAAGGCCTGTGGGTTCCTATTGAAGATTTCTCCTGCAAACGATGAGCCAGTTCTTGGGTAACCAAACAAAACCACAAATATAGGATTCTCAGCAACAGTCAGCTTGGGCTTCATACTTCTTGAAGATTGATATTGTTTCATCTCTGTTTCCTTTTCATAGTGAAGCTGGAATTGTACAATAGTTACCTTATTGGTATTTGATTTTAACAGTGTGTTTATATTGCTGGGTTTAAAGCCCCATAGTCGAGAGGACAGCGAGCATTCAAAATCATTCATTCCTTTGTCGAATAAGATGCTGAAGTAAGCATCCTGGCATACTCATGTACTTAGCATGTGCCACTTAATAATTATGAAAGCGGCCTGGCTGCTGTGAATATAACGGTTAACAGTGGATTTCAAAATTTAATAAGATCTTCATTCACCAACGAAAACTTTTCCCCATAAGGCTTTTAATACATTGAACATGTTCTGTCATAACAAGCATTTGTAAGGATGAAGGGAAGCAGTATACAGCAGATGGTCAGACTTTTACCCTGTACTGAGCACTACAAGTTTTATCTTGTTTCATCTTTGTTTGCCTTTCACAACAAGCAATAACTATTGTTTAAGTGAGAAGTCAAAGGGAAAAAAGTGACCGAGAATCACTCTTTCATATGGGATTTTATAAAAACTAACATGACCCTAACACATAGATCTACATGACAAGTGTCACATAATTAAAGAACATATCATAATATATATCCTGCTGTGAATATAAGGGTTTAATAAAGGATACAGGATACATGGATATATTACCGTCACACTGATGAAATGTGATACCCCGGCAGCCAGTTTTTATTGTTTTAGCCAAAAGTGAAATGAAATACATTTTTATTCCGAAACAAAAGCTTTCCACTTCAGTCTGTTTATGTGGTTGGGCTTAGGGCTTTTGTTACATTGCATTACCGATACAGAGCCTGTTGGGAAAGTGGAAGTGGCAATCTGTTGCACAGAACTGCAACAGGTTACTACTATCTAGCAATTTCTATGTTTGAAGGTAGCTTTCAAAAGTTCTCATGGTACCCATTGGATCTCATTGCTATTTAAGAGGCTTTGTAAGACTACCACCACCCAGGACTACTGCTAGGTGACATTAAATGTCAGATGACAGATACAGTTTCCTGTTCTGCCTCTTGTTCCTGAGGCCCTGGACAACTTGGCAAATGAGACTGTGTTCAACGTTCTTCTTTGCCCCATTACCTGTAGAGCTGCCACCAATGGGCCCAGGTACATATTGTTCTCACTGACCATGTCTAGTCTTTCAGGGAAACATTTGTGAACGTGTTGTGCACCTTCCAGTGACATACTTGCATTATATAATGTCAGTGTCAATGTTTTTTCTATGCCAGAGTGCCTTTCATTAACCTTACTCATAGCAGTGTTGTATGGAGAGAATAGCAGGGCCCCAAGGCCTGAGCCTTGTATTGCACTACACACGAGCTCACGCAATTTCAGAGAGGGTTAGTCCAATTTTAGTTGTATGGACTTCAAATAAATTAAGATAATAGGTGAACCACTTCAAGGCTGAGTATATAAATGACTGCACACTTTCCACTTTTTACCATTTTAAGAATGTTGGTGTGATGGCAGCTTCATTCAAATGCATTATCTCAGACATATCAGGAAGTATGTCGCATGAAGCTGCAATACTTGCTCTTTATGCTCTTGCGGGCAGTCACTACTGTAATTCTCTATATTAAGACATCTTCCCAAACCAATTTAAAAAAAACTACAGTGTGTATCTGAAGTGGCCTGGCAAGAACCTTCTTCAAGAATTTTCTAGAATAACGCCAGTTCTTAAAGATGTATGCTGCTTGCCTGGTGATCTACTCTACATTTTCAAACCTCCATAACACTGGTTTTCTAACTTCTACCTTACTCAAGCATAGTGTATCTACAGCACCAAGTGAAGCAAACTGATCATTCAGATAGTACCTGAATGTTCCTGAGGATATTTGGACTCTGTCATCTTTCAGGTACAAATTTAAGACATACTTCTGCAGTAGAGCCTACCCTCCATATAACTTTTTGATTTTGATTTTATGGCTCTAGCGCCTTAGAGTCTGTTAGATGATGAAGATTAAGAGCTATAATACTCATTACATGGCATAACAGAGCCCTCTTTTGGATGCAAAGTGGTGTATCCAAAAGGCCAAGATACTCCTTAATTTCCTGCAGGTTTTATTCAAAAAGGGGGATTCAATGTTCTGTACCACTCTCCTGTTGCTGTGGGTGTTTTCATGAAAAAATATTCCTGAGGCAAATTTGAGGCTTTAAAGTCTGCTTCCAATTTGTCGAATGTGTTTAAAAGTGTAGGTTTGGTAGGAAGTTAGAAGGGCCCCTGGGTTGTATATTCTAATATAGAGTGATGCACAGGTGTTTTTCTCGGGATCTGTTGTCCCTGCTCAGGGTAGGAGTATTTTGGGGCATTTTGAGTGACTTAGACTCCAATGAATTGTGTTACATCTGACATTTGCCCCAGGGGAAAGATCTGTGTTTTTCCACATTGGAAGATGAACTACCGCGAGTAGCCTGAGGCTCTAATGTTTCAAAGAATGAGGAGATTTCTCAGAGTATTTGCTTCCGAGAAGTAAAGCAGGAGCTGCTGCGTGTTTATTGGCATCCATCAGTGATTCAAAGTTGTTTCTCCATGCGACCTTGTTGGGGAGCCAGGACATTACTAGTGTCTGCTCGACAACTATCAGTTGTGGCAGTGTTTGATCAGTGCATTGATCTTGAAACGGGGAGGCATTTGGGTTGTCTCTAGGTGGCCACGAGATTGTAGCAGTTGGGTTTGGTGGATAGAAACCCGGCTTTGGAGAGGTAACTGGACGCAGCACACGTTAAATGCAGTTATGTTAGGGTATGTCACCCCCAACTGTTTGCTACTGGGATAACCCAAGGCTACATTCTGTGTGGCTGTTGGACCTGCAAGCAGATACTTCTGAAACCTCAAGGTATTGATGTGACCCACTGAACTCCTCCTCCAGGGGATCACCAAGTGGTTCGTTTTCTGTATCCTGTGTAGAGGACTTGGGTGTTTTTATCGTGTGCCAGTTCCTGCAAATTTTATCTCTCTGATCTTTGGTGAATGCCTAACAAGGCCAGTAAAGCCAGACTTACGAACACAAGGTTCATCACCCTTGCACACTTTCACTGTAGGAGGTGTAGTATCTATGGTCGTGTCAAGTCACACATAAATGGTTACCTTTATCAGCCCGTTTTGCCCTCGTTGTGACATATTGTTATCACCACAAAATAAACTCCCTCTGCATGATTTCTACACGACTTAAGACATATTTCCTTGTAAAACACAAAACTTTGATTAAAAAATGAAAACACACTTCTATCCAGTATGGGGGCCCAACGAAAAATAGGCATACCAACAAACTACCTCTGTCACCTGACCTCTAATACTACTCAACGATAATCCGAGGTGGCTGATAGTAATATATTTCTTTTGAAAATATAAAAAAATGTCCACACTATTGGCACGTGTATCTTGGAATAAAATAATTATTTTGCTTAAATGAATGATACACATGTTAAAGCCTATCATTAACTTAATACCTATATTGTATCTGTAAATTTTAGAGAAACCCAAAATTAACATACTAGCATAAAACTTAGTAATGATAACATAAATCCGATGGATATTATAGTTGTCTTCTTTTTCTTTATTAGTTCCATATTTTGCATGAACACATATCATAATTATATACTCCATTTAAAATACTACATTTAAATCGATGAACTTCATAGCCATATTGCTGATAACAGTTCCAATTCCAATATCAGGCACAATAGGTTTTGTACCGATCAATTTTCAATGAAAAAGCCCCTTTTTGTTAGCCATCTCTCTATTGTGTGCCACGCAGAGAGAACAAACCATTATTCCACCTGTTCCACTGCTATAGTCGAGTTTAATTGCCGATCCCTTCATTTTTGCAATCCCATACATAACCTTATAGGTCATGCAATTTATCTTGTCACTTGTCGCATTGTAAACTCGTGGAGATCAGACACTCGTCCAAAGTCCTCAGTGGCCTTGTGGGTAATTGGCAGATTTTGGAAGGTGTCTTATAGGCGTCCATAAGATTGGTCAGAGCTAATTGTAATGAGTCATGTTTACAAATAGTGGGGGCCCAAAGCGGCACAGTGGTAACACACTTGATTCCCAACTCTGATCCTGGCCCGACATAATGTGGGAAAGCTGGTAGTTGCTTGCCGTTGGTCGGCAGTTTACAGTACAGAACCTTGACCAAACTGTATGTACTGGTTTCCTCTGTCCTTCCAGGAGCAGGTTGTAAAACAAATCTCTTCTGTTGTCCAACTTAATTTTTGTATTTGGACAAATGATGTAGTTTATCAGATTTCTATCCCTTTTTGTGGTATTTTCTCCAAACCTAATGAGTTTCACACGAAAGTTGTAAGGAATGTTTTAAAATGAAGACCGCAACAGTTTGAATCTGAAGGGGCCATTTAAACAATGATTAGTGGTACAAGTCACTTGTAGCATCATAAACTCTCATGAATATGCTTACAGTGATCAAAGACATTATCCTCGATTGGCATCTGTGCAGTAAAAAGTTTATCTAAATCGACGACTGTGTTGACAATGTCCAGTAACATCCACCCTACAATTGTGCTATATTCAATGCAGATACACCTTATGCCACGAATCGAGTCATCAACATTGGGCAAAATTATTTTGGTGTATAAGTCTGTGCCGTAATCTCTTCTTTTACTGCATATTTCCTCTTCTATCGTAAAATTAAAATGTTTGCATCCCAAGATTTAGACTTGCTCACAAGTCTGTTACTTTGGGTTTTTTCCGAGGCAATAAATGAGTGCATTTTTATAACAGTCTGGATTTTACAATTTACTTCTAGAGGGGAATGCTCTCAGAGAACCATAGTGCACTAAGGAAGGACCTTGCACAAGGTCTACCCAAGACTCGTTCCCTTTTATTTATTTCCTTTGTCATCACACATTTTTATCTGTCTTTCCATGCATACCAGACGTTCACCAAGTCATTTTGTCTTTGTGTAATATACGAGTACTTCATTTTTCCAGAGACTCCCCATCTAACTACAGAATAGTTGTGGTATAATGAACTCCTGTAAGTTTCCAATTTAAATTTAACTGTCAGATTACTAATTTTTATTTATTTATTTATTTGGGGTTTTACGTCACTTTCAAGACTCTACAGGTCACATCACGACTGGTAGTTTTGTGGGAAGAGGAAACCAGTACATACAGTCGGTCAAGGTTCTGTACTATCGACTGCCGATCACTGGTAAGCAACTACCAACTTTCCCACATATGGTCCGGGTTTGAACCACCCACCTCACAAGTGGGAGGCGAGTGTGTTACCACTGCACCACCGAGACGCCAATTACAGTAACTGATGGATAAAAATACAAAGACTTGGAACAAGTCTATGTGCATACAACCAAATCAGTAAAAATTGGTAATAATTTCTTACATCCCACTTTAACATATTATCACCACTGGTATGCTTTATGATGAAGCTGGAGGCTGATGAAGAGTGACAAAATTATCATTTCTTTGTCAGATAGTGATATATTTGCACATTACTCATATCAGGGTGTAAATTTCCTCACTCCAACTTAATGTCAGCCTACTTTTGCTTTTGCTTTCATGACAGACATTAAAGAAAATCTACATGAAGCACTTACTGCTTGGCGCCGTGTCTTGGTACAGACCTCAACATGGCACAAACTGGAAAGCAAATATAATTATCGTATCCCAGACGAAAGTCGGGGTTACTTAGGATTCAGTACAGTCATGCCGCCGCTGCAGAGATTTCCTTTCGGACGCGATAACTTAAAAAATATTTAAGTTAGACCTTTCAAATTTGGTATGTGGGTATATATGGGCAATGCCATAAACGCTATTGTTTTGTGACCTTGACCTCCTATTTCAAGGTCACTGGTGGCCTCTTAAAGGTCAGATTTTGGCCATTTTTTCACATTTTGGCCCAGCTCTCATATACAGAAAGTTAGATCATCCTATGGCTGGTATATAAAATACATATATATATGTCCTCTGCAAGCATGCCGAAATTTGACCTTGAAGCTCTTCATTGAAGGTCATCCACAGATCGCCAAGGTACCTCACCAAGGCCATTTTTTGCAGATATTTTCACACTTAATGCTGACTATGTTGCATGGAAACTATTGAAAACGGCTTCGGAGGTTGAGTAGATGATGGAGGTCCAGCATCTAGGCTTACCGGTTACAGGGGATTGTTGGTTACAGATAAAATCTACTGATTCCACAGTTATGGACAGGAAGAAGGCAGTTGTTTCATATAAGCTTAAACCTGCTGAGACATAGTCTAATTTGTCCAGTTCTGCCAGCTCCTATGAGTTTTCGCAGAACTGTGGAGCCACCAGGAACCAGTTACAGAGGGTTGCAGGAACCGGTTACAGAGGATTTCACCTATAGCCAGTTAGGCCCTGGTACTGGGCAGGTCCACAGGACTGGCTAACAGACCAGCAAAAGCCTTTTAAGGGTCCAAGTGGCTGTCTTAGACCCACCAGTTACTGATCAAGAAATTGGTTTCAGAGAAATTCTTATACCAGTCATTGCTCTTGATGAGATGACTTGTCTCAACCTACCACACCAGTCAGCCAGCCTACTGTCAGGACCTCCTAGCTGGTCAAAAGTGTTAGACCAACCAGTTACTGCCCCAGCAAATTGGTTACAGAAAAATTATTACAACAGTCATTGGTTTCAGTGAGATGACTGTCTCAACCTACCAGACCAGTCAGCCAGCCTACTGTTAGGACCTCCTAGCTGGTCGAAAGTGACTATAGATAAGACCTTCTCAACAAGATTAATCTAACTACCTGTCAGCCTTATCTTATCAGACCCCACACCACCCAGTTACTGGTCCTCAGGTGAGATGCCAAACTCAACTGGACTGGTCAGCCTATTGCCAGCAACAAGTCTGCTGTATCAGTTACTGTGGAGGTTCAAGTTTTTCTTATGGGTTCGAGTGACATACAGTGATCCACCCTCCTACACTGGCCACCCAGCTTGCCTTTTACCCAGCCTGTGACCAGTGTCAGCTGACATCAGGGGCCTGAGTCTGCAAACTCAGCCTTCCCCTCAAGAATACAAGCATTCTGAGACATGCATTTATCTCCCGCCATATAAACTAGATGTACTAAAGATAGTGAAATATAAATTTTCTTGTGAGATGGAGGCACATGTAGAAGTGACAACAAGTTTAATGTTTGATTGCAATACTTTTAAAGACAAAAGGCATTTACTCATTTTAGTAGCTATTACTCTGCCATCCAAAGAGCTACAGTTCTGCAACTTTATTATGCAGTAGATCAACCCAAAGTAGGTGAGGGACATATTGTGGTGACCACAGTCGTTTAATCAATCAATCAATCAATCAATCAGTTGTCCACGTGCTTAATCTCCGTATCAACGGATTCTAAGGCACACCATCCAATTCATAAGGCATAAGTCTTAATGAACTGCCATGACAGCGAGAGATCGCGAATCCACGTTTTCTTTATTTTATATATTATTCGTCTGGCATTTGCTTCAAATGCTTTAATATTTAAAGTATTTTGTCCTTATATTCTACAATAAGGTTGTTACAAAACAAATCCGCCATATTGTCTTCTTAATTTCTGGCATTTCATCTCGAAGTGATCCACCATTACTGTGACGTCATCACTTTGTGTGTGTACACCGACCGGAGTTAAATATATGTAGGAAGCGATTCGGAAGCGGGTTCGGGAAGTTTCGTAAGCCGAGTGATGCATTGTGGGATATATTTTATGCGGTGAGCGTTCCGAATCTGCACCGAATTCTCTCTATATAAGGGACGGAAATTGAATCGTTCTACAGTGCACTTGAGCCGCTCTAACGGAAAGGTACACTCATTGGTTATGGCTTTTACTGATACTTATTCGATTTTATTTGGTTTTATTTATTTATTTTCGGATCCAGTTGCATTAAAACATTGCTTTTGTCTTATTACAAGTTTGTAGAAGCTCTCAATAAATTTGGTTTTGTAATTTATTAATAATCTGTCATTTTGACAGATGGGGGTGTTTCCCTCCCATTTGTTTGTAAACAAATGCTCATGTTTTTGACAGCTGTTACAACTGATAGTGAATATAAACTTGTAATGGGATTATTTCAAGCTGTGGTCTTATAACTATATGGGTGTAAATATTATTTTAACTGTGGTTTATTTATTTTATTTCATGCTTCTGATATTTTCATTTTGACTGATAACTGCAGTATTTTTGTGATAATTAGGATGCATTTTTGATTGAATATTGCAGTATTATTATAATTTTGACTGATTCATTGACTGCAGTATTATTGCTTTTATTATTCATTGACTGTAGTAGTATTTTATTCTTATTTCTTAAGTCTTGTGTAGCCGTTCATTTGCTGCAGTAACTTGTTCGTCATGTTGTTCTGATATTTTACTGCATTGTTATCACATTTCTGTTACAGAGTATATACAAATACATGTTTATTTAAAATAAATACACATTTAAGATTATATTATTACTTGTTCTTTCCAATTTTTTAACTTACAAATATCATTGGCTGAGTTTATTGGCACAGGCGTCAATAATAACAACTTGGTTGGTGATCTTGCCAATCCGAATCTGATATCTGGCGACCTGCCAACTTGAACACAACGCGAACTAACTACTTTTGAACTGAAATTTAGTTATCTGGCTCAGGGTCGTTACAGAATTTTTTGTGCCGTGACCAGGATAGGCATTTTTAGAAATTTTGCTGAACAAGTAATAATCTGATGTTTTTATGTATGTCTGTGAATTACTGTTAACATATGGCAACAACACAGTGGTGTACTGCCTTGATGATCAACAGTGATTGAATGTTTGTATATTTACTGTGACACATTTACACTTTGGTGATCAAGTGACTGCAGTGAATAGTGTGCATGTGTTTTCACATCATTGTTAACATGGGTATTAACACTTTCGGTGATTTTATTTTACCTGGTGATATAAAACAATGATGTTATGAATGTGTATGAATGAGTGACACAATACAAAACTTTGCACAACAAACTAAACTGTATGTTATTAGGTGAATGTATTACTGTTAACACGTGATATTCAAATAGCCAAAAAGGGTTTTATTACCTGAGGTGAATATCAGGGTGATATGAAACAGTAATTGTATGAATGGCTGCTGTTAACACGAGTATTTAACTTATGCAAGGTTGACACTTGGTGGTATAAAACAGTAGTTGATTGTGGAACACACACTCACACACACGCATACAACTGAAACTACTCACATATTTGCACAAAAGTGACAACACAAAAGTTATTTCTAAATAACTGAGGTGAACACTTGTGTGAATCTGGCGTCGTAATATTTCGTTGGTCATCTTCGAAATTGAGCTGGTCATTTGAATATAGTTTGAACTATTTTTGTTGCTTGAGGTAGTTTTAGGATGACAAGTAGGAAATCCAAAAGTTGGATCCAGGTCATGTCTGACTGGATGCCAAAGTGGCCAAAGAGAAAAACTGTTAACCAATTGACTGTATCTGGTCTTGATGATGAAGTACAGTTCAGTAAAGTTCCCGATAGATATGCCAAAGGTGGTTTGAATAAATCAGCACCAGCTGTACTTAGTGAGCATCCGAAAGGTTATCCTGGAAGTAATATGGCTGAGAAGTTTACATTGGGTAAAAGGAATGAGTCTGATGATGAGTATTATGATACTTCTGATGAATTTAGTCCTGTTATCATACCCAAACACTCCACTCCTTACCAAGGTAACAAGGATAGGAAAATTATTACCAATGGGGTTGGCCACATTGATAGAAGGTTGAGGCCAGAGGCTAAAGAATGGGTTCCTGATAGACCTAGAGTTGCTAAAAAGGCAAAATCGGGTGGTACTGCTGAAACCAAATTTGACAGGGTTGAGTTGGGTGCACCGTCTAATTATGGGAATGATTATTACCAAATGTCCAGGGGTAATGATTATCTTCCTGAGAGGGTTGGCTATAGGAATAAGATGACTGAGAGACCAAACCGGAGAAAACAGTGTGATCCTGATAAGTTTGATGGGGAGAAAATCGATTGGACTGATTACCTGAAACATTTTGAAACCGTTTCTGACTGGAATAACTGGAGTTATAGAGAAAAAGGGATGCAGTTAGCTATGAGTTTGAGAGGTCAGGCTCAGAGGGTGCTGGGTGATCTATCTTTCTATGGAGCTGTTGAGGATTTTGACTCTCTCGTTAAAGAATTAACAAGAAGATTTAGTCCAGTAGAAAGGGAGACTAGCTATAGATTAGAGTTCCGTAACCGTGTCCGTCAATCACAGGAGTCAGTGATGCAGTTTGGTTATGCTCTTAGGCGTTTAGCTAGTAAGGCGTTTCCCGGTATACCTAATGATTGTCAGGAGCAATGGGTTTTGGATCAGTTTGTGATCGGGTTGAACAATCATGAGCTTAAGAAAGATGTTCAGTTTGGGCATCCAAAGAACTTGAATGAAGCTATTGCTTTGGCTCTGGAGTATGAAAGTTTTGAAAGTGGGGATAGTAAGTATAGGTCAAAACCAGGGAAATGTCATACTGTGGGAGTTGCTGATGATCAAGGGAAGGCTGACAACCAAGTATTGAGAGATATTTGTTCGATGGTGCGAAATAGCACAAAAGAACTACAATCGATCAAGAAAGTGGTGCAAAAGCCTCCTGTTGATTTGGGTAAAGGTCAAGGTCAAAGGACAGGGAGGTCAAATCAGAAAACTAGTGACAAACCAAACTTGAGTAATGTCCAGTGTTTCAAGTGTAAGGAGTATGGCCATTATCAGAAATATTGTCCACTAGGAAAGTCAGGTCCAGGTTCTTCTAAAATAGGGGAATCAAAAACAAAGTTAAACTAGAATTGGCTGGGGATGGGGCCAAATTCTCAGCTAGTCAGCATATAAGGCCAAGTGAGGGTGTTGTCGAATTGATAAGTTCTTCTTGTTGGCATATTCATGGTGAGGTTGAGGGAATTGATACTGAGTTTCTAGTGGATACAGGTTCTACTTATACTATTCTTGATATAGGCTTCTGTAAGGACATGGAGTCACAGAATAGTAAACCACTTGAGGAAGTAAACTTGAGTTTAAGAAGTGCCAGTGGTAACTTGCTTAAGGTTTACGGACAAACTGTGGTAAACATAACCATGGGAAATAGGTCATTTGAAACTTTGGTGAAAGTTGTTGACCTAGGGGATAGAACTACAATTCTTGGTCTTGATTTTATGACAACATACAACTGTATTTTGAACATGGGGCAGGGCTTCATGAAAATAGAAGGTCATAAAGTAAGGCTAGAACAGAAAAATGGTGCCAAATGAACCTATATTAAGGTGGCTAAAGAATTCTGTGTACCACCAAATCATGAGATGATTGTGCAAGGAACTTTTGACCAAGGTTATTGGAATACTGTGAGATTGGATTTGTGGAACCAATTGAATCTGTGACTACACGGACTGGTCTGTTAATCGCAAAGGGTGTTGTCAACACTCGGGTGTCCAACATTCCAGTTAGGGTGGCTAATTTCACAGATGATCAGTTATTTATGAACAAAGGGTCGAAACTCGCACTTTTACAACCTGTGACCTCACTTAAGAAGTTTAAAACTGATAATCTTCAGAGTGGTGTTTTGGCAAAGTTTGACTTGGATGATTTTGAAAACAAGGGTGAACTGCCTGAACATTTGAAACCTTTGATTGAATCAGTCTCTGAAAAACTAAAGGAAAGTGAAGTCTTGAGATTTGAGAGGTTGCTTCATGAATATCAGGATATTTTTGTGGGTCCTGATGGCAAACTTGGACTAACAAATTTGACTGAACACAGCATTGACACAGGAAATCATTTACCTATAAAGCAAAGATCTAGGAGGTTGCCTATTGCACAAAGGGAAGCCGTTGAAAAAGAGCTCAATAAGTTAGAAAAACAAGGATTGATTGAACCAAGTGATAGTCCGTGGGCTGCACCTTTGGTGATTGTTACCAAGAAAGATGGTAGTCTGAGAGTCTGCACAGATTTTAGGGCTATTAATAACATTTCTAGAAAATCAGCTGTAGTTTTACCTAACACTAACGATTGTCTTGCTTCTTTAGATGGGGCCAAGTACTTTTGTACCATGGATTTGGCTAGTGGTTACTATCAAATACCAATGAAAAAGGAAGATAAGTGTAAAACTTGATTGAGAAAGTTATGAGAGGTCTACAGTGGGAAACATGTGTTCTTTATCTTGACGATGTGATCTGTTTTGGCAGTGATTTCTCAAAAACATACCAAAACTTACAAGAAATCTTTGGCAGATTTCGACAGGCCAATCTTAAGTTGAAGGTTTCCAAGTGTAAATTCTTTCAAGAATCAGTGGAGTTTCTAGGGCATGTAGTTTCTGAGGAAGGTATAAGTTGTGATCCTAAAAAACTTGAGGCAGTTACAGAGTGGCCAGTGCCTACATGTGTCAAGGAAGTGCCTTCATTTTTAGGTTTCGCAAGTTATTACAGGTCATTTGTCTTAGGATTTTCTCACATTGCCGCTCCTCTGCACGAGTTAACTAAGAAAGGTGTGAAATTTCAGTGGAATAGTCAATGCCAAGATGCTTTTGATAAGCTTAAGGAAAGGTTAGTGTCAAGTCCAGTGTTGGCATACCCAAAGAATGACTTAACATATATTCTTGACACTGATGCAAGTCTTTTTGGGGTTGGTGCAGTTTTAAGTCAGGTGGATGAAGCAGGTACCGAGCATGTTATTGCTTATGGAAGTAAAACATTGAGTAAAACACAAAGAAACTATTGTACTACAATGAGGGAATTGTTAGCAGCTGTAGTTTTTATGAGACAGTTTCACCATTATCTTTGGGGTAGACATTTTGTCTTGAGAACTGATCATGCATCGCTTAGGTGGTTAGTGAACTTTAAGGAACCTGAGGACATGTTGGCTAGGTGGCTTTCAGTTCTTAGTACATATGATTATGAGGTTCAGCACAGAAAAGGGACATTACACAGTAATGCCGATGGCTTGTCTAGGATGCCTCCTAGAAAGTGTAAACGTGAAGACTGTGAAGAATGTGCTCTGAAGGTGTCTGAATGTGTTTGTGTGGTTACACGTAGTCAGGTTAAGGGAAACCAGGAAACCCAAGGGGATAGGACCCTTGTTAGCACTAATGAGTTTAGTGGGGATTCCAGCATGGTGACTGGGATTGGGTTGGGTGGCTCCTTAGACTCCGGGGTAATGCATAATGATTCTACTCAAAATAAGGCAGGCTGTAGTTCCCAATCTGCAAATGGTGTTCACTGTAAGAGTTCAACTTCAAAGAATACGGATTTCCTTAGGAGTAATTGGACTGATAGATGGTCACTTGATGAGTTGAGGCAATTACAACACCAAGATGATGATATCAGTAAGCTTCTAAAACTGAAATCTGAGGGAAGTGAGAAACCACTTAAGGCTGAAATGAGTGCCTGTAGTAGTCAATATAAGATACTTTGTGTTCAATGGTCAGCATTAGAAGTCCATGATGGAATTCTGTATAGGAAATGGGTTCCAGAAAGCTCTAAAGAGGTTCCAGTTTTACAATACTTGAGTAATGTCCAGTGTTTCAAGTGTAAGGAGTATGGCCATTATCAGAAATATTGTCCACTAGGAAAGTCAGGTCCAGGTTCTTCTAAAATAGGGGAATCAAAAACAAAGTTAAACTAGAATTGGCTGGGGATGGGGCCAAATTCTCAGCTAGTCAGCATATAAGGCCAAGTGAGGGTGTTGTCGAATTGATAAGTTCTTCTTGTTGGCATATTCATGGTGAGGTTGAGGGAATTGATACTGAGTTTCTAGTGGATACAGGTTCTACTTATACTATTCTTGATATAGGCTTCTGTAAGGACATGGAGTCACAGAATAGTAAACCACTTGAGGAAGTAAACTTGAGTTTAAGAAGTGCCAGTGGTAACTTGCTTAAGGTTTACGGACAAACTGTGGTAAACATAACCATGGGAAATAGGTCATTTGAAACTTTGGTGAAAGTTGTTGACCTAGGGGATAGAACTACAATTCTTGGTCTTGATTTTATGACAACATACAACTGTATTTTGAACATGGGGCAGGGCTTCATGAAAATAGAAGGTCATAAAGTAAGGCTAGAACAGAAAAATGGTGCCAAATGAACCTATATTAAGGTGGCTAAAGAATTCTGTGTACCACCAAATCATGAGATGATTGTGCAAGGAACTTTTGACCAAGGTTATTGGAATACTGTGAGATTGGATTTGTGGAACCAATTGAATCTGTGACTACACGGACTGGTCTGTTAATCGCAAAGGGTGTTGTCAACACTCGGGTGTCCAACATTCCAGTTAGGGTGGCTAATTTCACAGATGATCAGTTATTTATGAACAAAGGGTCGAAACTCGCACTTTTACAACCTGTGACCTCACTTAAGAAGTTTAAAACTGATAATCTTCAGAGTGGTGTTTTGGCAAAGTTTGACTTGGATGATTTTGAAAACAAGGGTGAACTGCCTGAACATTTGAAACCTTTGATTGAATCAGTCTCTGAAAAACTAAAGGAAAGTGAAGTCTTGAGATTTGAGAGGTTGCTTCATGAATATCAGGATATTTTTGTGGGTCCTGATGGCAAACTTGGACTAACAAATTTGACTGAACACAGCATTGACACAGGAAATCATTTACCTATAAAGCAAAGATCTAGGAGGTTGCCTATTGCACAAAGGGAAGCCGTTGAAAAAGAGCTCAATAAGTTAGAAAAACAAGGATTGATTGAACCAAGTGATAGTCCGTGGGCTGCACCTTTGGTGATTGTTACCAAGAAAGATGGTAGTCTGAGAGTCTGCACAGATTTTAGGGCTATTAATAACATTTCTAGAAAATCAGCTGTAGTTTTACCTAACACTAACGATTGTCTTGCTTCTTTAGATGGGGCCAAGTACTTTTGTACCATGGATTTGGCTAGTGGTTACTATCAAATACCAATGAAAAAGGAAGATAAGTGTAAAACTTGATTGAGAAAGTTATGAGAGGTCTACAGTGGGAAACATGTGTTCTTTATCTTGACGATGTGATCTGTTTTGGCAGTGATTTCTCAAAAACATACCAAAACTTACAAGAAATCTTTGGCAGATTTCGACAGGCCAATCTTAAGTTGAAGGTTTCCAAGTGTAAATTCTTTCAAGAATCAGTGGAGTTTCTAGGGCATGTAGTTTCTGAGGAAGGTATAAGTTGTGATCCTAAAAAACTTGAGGCAGTTACAGAGTGGCCAGTGCCTACATGTGTCAAGGAAGTGCCTTCATTTTTAGGTTTCGCAAGTTATTACAGGTCATTTGTCTTAGGATTTTCTCACATTGCCGCTCCTCTGCACGAGTTAACTAAGAAAGGTGTGAAATTTCAGTGGAATAGTCAATGCCAAGATGCTTTTGATAAGCTTAAGGAAAGGTTAGTGTCAAGTCCAGTGTTGGCATACCCAAAGAATGACTTAACATATATTCTTGACACTGATGCAAGTCTTTTTGGGGTTGGTGCAGTTTTAAGTCAGGTGGATGAAGCAGGTACCGAGCATGTTATTGCTTATGGAAGTAAAACATTGAGTAAAACACAAAGAAACTATTGTACTACAATGAGGGAATTGTTAGCAGCTGTAGTTTTTATGAGACAGTTTCACCATTATCTTTGGGGTAGACATTTTGTCTTGAGAACTGATCATGCATCGCTTAGGTGGTTAGTGAACTTTAAGGAACCTGAGGACATGTTGGCTAGGTGGCTTTCAGTTCTTAGTACATATGATTATGAGGTTCAGCACAGAAAAGGGACATTACACAGTAATGCCGATGGCTTGTCTAGGATGCCTCCTAGAAAGTGTAAACGTGAAGACTGTGAAGAATGTGCTCTGAAGGTGTCTGAATGTGTTTGTGTGGTTACACGTAGTCAGGTTAAGGGAAACCAGGAAACCCAAGGGGATAGGACCCTTGTTAGCACTAATGAGTTTAGTGGGGATTCCAGCATGGTGACTGGGATTGGGTTGGGTGGCTCCTTAGACTCCGGGGTAATGCATAATGATTCTACTCAAAATAAGGCAGGCTGTAGTTCCCAATCTGCAAATGGTGTTCACTGTAAGAGTTCAACTTCAAAGAATACGGATTTCCTTAGGAGTAATTGGACTGATAGATGGTCACTTGATGAGTTGAGGCAATTACAACACCAAGATGATGATATCAGTAAGCTTCTAAAACTGAAATCTGAGGGAAGTGAGAAACCACTTAAGGCTGAAATGAGTGCCTGTAGTAGTCAATATAAGATACTTTGTGTTCAATGGTCAGCATTAGAAGTCCATGATGGAATTCTGTATAGGAAATGGGTTCCAGAAAGCTCTAAAGAGGTTCCAGTTTTACAATACATAGTACCTGAAAGCTTAAGGAGGCAGATGTTTGAGCTCTTGCATAGTAGTAGAACTAGTGGTCATTTTGGGTTGCGTAGAACTTTGGGTAGTATCCGTAGAAGGTTCTATTGGCCAGGTTACAAACGGGATATAGCTCAATGGTGTCAAACTTGTAAGGTCTGTGAAAGTTACCAGCCAGGTCATAATCCTAGGAGGGCTGCTCTTAAGCAACAGTTGGTGGGTGCTCCTCTTGAGAGAATTGCTTGTGATATAGTAGGTCCTATAGCAACTAGTAGGAATGGGAATAACTATATTCTTGTAGTGGCAGACTATTTTACCAAGTTTGTTGAAGCTTATCCACTGATAGATCAGACAGCACAGACTGTTGCAGATACACTAGTAACACAATGGGTGTGTAGGTATGGTTTGCCCTTAGTTATTCACACAGATCAAGGTCGAAACTATGAGTCGATACTTTTCAAGGAAATGTGTAGATTATTAGACATAGAGAAGACTAGAACTTCTAGGTATAGACCACAATCAGATGGGCTAGTAGAAAGGATGAACAGAACTTTGAGACAAATGTTGAGAGCTGTAGTTAGTGATTTTGGAAGTGATTGGGATGATCATTTACCATACATACTTTTGGCTTATAGATCTACTGTACATGAGAGTGTTAACTTCACACCAAATTTCTTGATGTTTGGTAGGGAAGTAAGGTTACCTGTTGATATCATGTATGGGGATAGGCAGTCTAGTATTGGGACTCCTACATGTTCCATTGAATATGTGGAATGGGTGCGTAACACTATGCAAAATGCTTATAGGATGGTTAGAGAAAACTTACAGAAGAGTGCTGTTAGACAAAAACGGGGATATGACCTAAATACTCAGACACGAAGCTTCAAGCGTGGTGATTGGGTATGGGTGTTTTATCCGTCGGATGATAAAGACAAATTTGGTCGTGGGTGGAAGGGACCTTATTTGGTTATTTCTAGGTTGGGGGATGTTAATTATCAGATCCAAAAAGAAGAAACTACTCAGCCTATTACTGTCCACATAGACCATATCAAGACCTATACACACAGTGATACACCAGCTAGTTGGTTATCGCAAGGTGACTATCGGGACAAGTCCGTACAAGTAGGCATAGGGTTGGCATAAGTGATTAGATGGTAAAAACAATACATTTGTTTTTTTATCATTTTATTGCAGAGAAAAATGTCTGTAGACGAATTCGTTTTTGATTTGGGAGAGTTTGAGGAGGAGACAGTGGAAGAACAGGCTAGTGAAGATAGAGTAAGATCAGGATGGAGGAGAGAAAAGGGAAGGTATATTTGTCTGGTGCCGAACTGTAGAGAGCGGAAGTTAGATTTCGCCCAGAAGTTTGCCTTGGTCCGACACTGGGAGGAGATCCATGTCAGTACCATTGAACTGTTCAAGTGTACCATCCAAACGTCGTGCCAAAGTTTCAAGAGGGCCTATGATCTGGAAAGGCACTACAGACGCAAGCATGATCTGAATCCCCTTCAGGCAAAAGAGTTATCTAAAGGTGAAAATCTCAAAAGGAAGGTGGTCAACAACAGGAATTATATTGCACCAGGTGCACTAGTGGGGCCTTAGGAGAAATCGGGGACAGGTCTTGGGAAGCCTTGTACGGAGACCAGACCTTGTCCAACCGAGATGGAGGTAGCCCCAGCTGCAGTAAAGGTGGAAATTGAGAATATGCCAGATCCGGAAGTAGATATGATACTTCCAGCAGTACCGAAACCGGATGTTAAGAGGGTCTCTGGGGCAAGCTTATCACTGGAGGAACTTGAGAGAAAGAACAAATTAATCCGAGATATTTGGACAGCAAGAGCGAATTAGAGAGTGGACAAAGAGAGAGAAGGAGGCAAAGGATGAGCTAAAGAGACTGGAGATTAAAGAACAGAGACTCAGAGAGAAGGCATTACAAGAGGAGTTGCGAGGAGAATGGTCAGAGAGGAGAAAGATGGAAGTGAAGATGAGGAAGTTAAAGGGACAGGTGGACAAAAGGAAGAGTGCGTTTGACGATATAGATGTTTTTAAATATGAAGAGTGTGAGGGTGAGGGATTTCATTTAGAGGAATAAATTTTGGGAATTGTTATTCAAAATTGGGAAATTATGTGTATTTTACACTAATTTGGCAATATCTTTTGAATTGGTTTCAATTTTCATTTTTAGTGAATTTCATTCAACTTATACATTGGTTATTTCATATTACATTTTAGTGTAATATGAGCTTCATATTTAATAGGTAGCGAATTTGGATGTGCCATGGTGTTTTAACTGTATTCTATGATTTATTTTGTTGTTGTTTTGAACATTGAATGTGTATATGCTCTATATTGGACATTCTACATTGAAATGCAGTTTTATTGGACATTTTGTAATGGAATGCATTATATAGTGGACATTTTACATTTTTAATTTCATTGATATCCACTTTGTTGTAGTTTTACCAGTATTAGTATTTTAGGTACTGGACGTAACTTGTAGTTGCTGTGTAAGTAACTTGATATGTAATTTTACTTCTACTTGTAGTTGCTGTGTAAGTAACTTGATATGTAATTTTACTTCTACTTGTAGTTGCTGTGTAAGTAACTTGATATGTAATTTTACTTCTACTTGTAGTTGCTGTGTAAGTAACTTGATGTGTAGTTTTACTGTGATTGCATTTACTGAAGTGAGTAATGTGATATAATGTAGTTCACAGGTGAATTTTATCTTTTGTTGAGGTTGCTGGAGTCAGTGACTGGATTGAATATTCATTTTAATTGTAGTACCTTCTTTGTATTGTGGTATTGGATGGTCACCATAGTATAACTTAAGTAGATGTTATGAGGACATAACATATTGTAAGAAGGGGGGGGGAGTGTGGGGACCACGGTCATTTAATGAACTGCCATGACAGCGAGAGATCGCGAATCCATGTTTTCTTTTATATATTATTTGTCTGGCATTTGCTTCAAATGCTTTAATATTTAAAGTATTTTGTCCTTATATTCTACAATAAGGTTGTTAGAAGACAAATCCGCCATATTGTCTTCTTAATTTCTGGCATTTCATCTCGAAGCAATCCGCCATTGCTGTGACGTCATCACTTCGTGTGTGTACACCGACCGGAGTTAAATATATGTAGGAAGTGATTCGGAAGCAGGTTCGGGAAGTTTCGTAAGCCGAGTGATGCATTGTGGGATATATTTTATGCGGTGAGCGTTCCGAATCTGCACCGAATTCACTCTATATAAGGGACAGAAATTGAATCGTTCTACAGTGCACTTGAGCCGCTCTAACGGAAAGGTACACTCATTGGTTCTGGCTTTTACTGATACTTATTCGATTTTATTTGGTTTTATTTATTTATTTTCGCATCCGGTTGCATTAAAACATTTGTCTTATTACAAGTTTGTAGAAGCTCTCAATAAATTTGGTTTTGTAATTTATTAATAATCGGTCATTTTGAACGATGGGGGTGTTTCCCTCCCATTTGTTTGTAAACAAATGCTCATATTTTTGACAGCTGTTACAACTGATAGTGAATATAAACTTGTAATGGGATTATTTCAAGCTGTGGTCTTATAACTATACGGGTGTAAATATTATTTTAACTGTGGTTTATTTATTTTATTTCATGCTTCTGATATTTTCATTTTGACTGATAACTGCAGTATTTTTGTGATAATTAGGATGCATTTTTGATTGAATATTGCAGTATTATTATAATTTTGACTGATTCATTGACTGCAGTATTATTGCTTTTATTATTCATTGACTGTAGTAGTATTTTATTCTTATTTCTTAAGTCTTGTGTAGCCGTTCATTTGCTGCAGTAACTTGTTCGTCATGTTGTTCTGATATTTTACTGCATTGTTATCACATTTCTGTTACACAGTATATACAAATACATGTTTATTTAAAATAAATACACATTTAAGATTATATTATTACTTGTTCTTTCCAATTTTTTAACTTACAAATATCATTGGCTGAGTTTATTGGCACAGGCGTCAATAATAACAACTTGGTTGGTGATCTTGCCAATCCGAATCTGATATCTGGCGACCTGCCAACTTGAACACAACGCGAACTAACTACTTTTGAACTAAAATTTAGTTATCTGGCTCAGGGTCGTTACAATATTTAGAAGAAATTGCCTCTCTGTAACACTTTTAGAGATAATAGACATTTACTCATTTTAGTTACACTTAGCTATTGACCTAGATCTGCAAAAGCAACAAAAATATAAATGAAACAGGAAAGTAAGCTTATCAAAAACTAGATGAATAACAAATGAAAAGATTTGCCTAATTTTAATACTTGTGAAGGTATTTGACATTTGCTCCCATCATAATTTTGCTACACATAAGAAAATAGCTATTGCTCACTTATGACGGTACTCAACAGTCAGAAATTCAAAGTAGCTATTACTCAGCTATCCAATGTGCAACAGATCTGAAACTTTACTATGTGATAGCTTATCAAAAACTGGATGAATAACATATTTGAAAATATTTCCCTAACTTGAATACTTTTGAAGATATTTGAAATTTACTTATGTTCTTATTTTGCTACAAATAAAGAATAGCTATTACTTACTTATGGCATGCAATAGAACCCCAAACTATATGCCATCTTATAGTTAAGGAAAAAGTATCTAAACAACATATTTTAGGAAAATACTCTAACTGTAATAGTTTTGGAGTTACAATGGATTCACTCAACTGTAGAATTTCAAAGTAGGTATTACTCAGCTATGCAATGTGCTACAGACCTGAAACTTTACTATCAAAAAGTAGATGAATAACATATTTGAACAGATTTCCCTAATTTTAATACTTTTGAAGATATTTGACATTTACTTATTTACCTACTCATTAATTTGCTACAAATAAGAAAGTAGCTATTACTCACTTATGGCATGCAATGGGACCCCAAACTATGTATCATCTTATAGCTAAGAACAACATATTTTAAGAAAAAGCTGTAACTGCAATAGTTTTTGAGTTATGAGCCTTTTACTCCAAGTAGCTAAGATTGCAATAAATAACTCATTTATCTTTAAAACCAAAAAAAATTTCAAGGACATGAAAATTCATTGGGACAATTAATTTACCCAAAATCTGTAGCTGTAGTACTTTTGGAGAAATCTACAAGACTAACTAATGCGCGCACGCACGCACACACAGGCATCATTTCATAATCTCCCTTCCAGGCTAAAGCCCGGCTGGAGATAATCACCCATTTGCCGGTTTTCACAACTCAAGCAATGGTAAATTTATCTGTTAATCAGACCAGGGGTCACATTTCTATTAAATGGCTATTAGTGTTTTCAACAGTGGGGTGGTGTGGAAATTACCCAAAGTTGCAGATCCCTTGTGGATGGTTTCTTACTGTGTGGATCAGTGAACCTGTCACCAGTGTTGACACTGTTTTTTTGGCCCCAACCTGTCTAGTCAAACTTCGGCCGCCGAATGGGCCAGTCTCAAGTTTATAAGAATCTCCCAGGCTATACAAACAACTAAAGGTTAAATTCCATTTTACTGTTTGCGAAATTCTATTTACCCTTAATTGGGGACCCTCTGCTAGAAGTCTTGAACTATGTCATTATCTTGGCAAAAAAATTCATAAATAATAAGAGAAACCAAAACAAAGAACTTATATTCATTGAATTTACGTATATGTTAAAAGAAAATTTTAAAATCTTGCACAGAATTGAGAAAAATAATGAAAAATTAAATTTTTATGAGCTTATGAATAACAATCCTTCCTAAAAATATTTGATGGTTTACTCAGGGCTGGCACACAACTACTGAATTGTTGTCTGATATGAATGGTATGATTTTTTCCCCACCACTTTGTGTATGTCTAATGTGATGTGTATGTCTAGTATTGTATTTGTATATACAATTGTATTGTACCTGTGGGTTGTGTACTGTACATGTTTTCTTGTTACAATAAAATAATTTTTAAAAAAAAGAATATCCCAGGAAGGCTATATCCTCCCCTTCCGGAAACAACCAGTTTGACCACATTGCCAGGCAGGAAAAGTGGATCAGTACCCTGAATAATTCAGATGGAATATCGGGAACCACATTAACCTCGCTTCAGCCAGAGGAGTTGATAACCTCAAAGGTGTCTACTCCCTCACCCCATTCACCCAACAAGGAAGTACCAGTTTTCTCATCCAGGCCCTTCCCTGCCAATTCAATCACTCATGTTTGGTCTGTTTTCAAAGTACACAGGGGTTGTTCTATTAGGGGTGGCAAAGGAGGTCTAACTATGGCATTACTAAGTACCACAATCGACCAGCACGACTGGCCGGTCAATGCCAGTGCCCACCAAACCGGTCTCCAACATACACAATCTCTAGTAGCTCTGTGTCAGGAGTAAGTTTTAATGGTTAACATGAAAAATTAGAACTGGACCGCTAGCAAGTGTTTGACCTGGTAGATTATCAGTTCAGTTTGAAGAGGGTAACATCAGATCTGCCCTAGTGTGTTAGCAGACCTTGAATGCAAATCCAGAAACTTCTCTCTGGACCTACAGGCCCTGTCCGGCAGCTGATGCTCCTGCAGGGTTACTGACACCCATAAAGAAGCAAGTCCACCTAAGTCACCTCCACATGAGGCCGTTACAGTGGCAATTAAAGAACAGCTGAAGGGTACCACACTCACTAGAAAAAGTGATCCCAGTTCACTCCACCCCATCTAAAATGGTGGTTGTAAGATCACAATGTGCTTCAAGGATAATCATTACACCTACTTAAATATGCTCTGCAAATCCTTACAGATGCAGTAAGAAGGGAGAGTGCTCACTTAGGGGAACGCTGCAAGGGGAACCTGGTCCCTTTCAGAAGCAAGTTACACATGAAGTATCTGGAACCAAGGCGGTCTTTTGGCCCTAAAAGAGTTCCAACACCTCTGCTTGAACCTTATTGCTACCATAGCTACAGACAACACAATGGTGGTTGCCTATGTAAGGAGGCAGGGGGAGTAAGTAAAGCCCTCTTTGTGCCCTACTATGGACAATCGTGACCTGATGCTCCAGGAAACAGGCTCGAGCCCGACACATTCACGCTTTAACCATGTCCCATCTAGGGATACACTGCGTCAAGACACAATCTCTAGTTAATACTTGATCATTGTTGCAAAAACAGAAATCATTTCCAGATCTTCTTCGATTTTCTTGCCAAAATTGTACAATGATTTTACTCTAAAATGACTCTAAAAGTTTTAATTTGTTTTTGTTTCGTAAAAAACCTTGATACCTTTCGCCTGTATCATTTATTTTTTTATCCAAGAAATCCATTTTAGTGCACTTAAAACGATCAAAAATAATGTTCTTGTGTCCATATTGTGCAAAGTTACGGCAGAGAGCAGTAAAGTAACGAATGCAGGAGTGGCAAAAAACACTGTGTTACTTGACAAATGTTATATTGACACTAGAAGGTTTTACATCTCTTTGTTAGCTAAGATTCTGTAGATTTTTTGCCATAAGCTACATTTAAACAGGCAGCAAAAGAAGTGAGGTTCAGGTGACCACTTACCAAAATTGATGACCACCAGGCTACAACTGCCAATAGAATCAATGATAATAAAGTAGCATGCATGGACTAGGTAACACAAAGCCAACAAGACTACTGCCGCGGTGTGTATCTCCCGCCGAGCATTAAATAGCCCAGACAAGATTTTATAAGTCAAGGTCACTACGGCCAGGTCAAGGGTCAAATCAAGGTCACACCATGACGATGCACACCTACATCCCCTAACCAATGTTCCTACCAAGTATCAACTTCTTACAACTTACGGTTTCCGAGATATAGCTTAGACAGGGTCTTCAAACTCAAGGTCACAGTGGCAAAGTCAAAGGTAAAATCAGGGTCAGACCATGACGTTGTACACCTACACATCCTAACGAATGTCCCTACCAAGTACCAACTCCCTACACCTTACGGTTTGTGAGATACAGTCTGGACAAACTTTTTCCCGCTGCCTGACCGCCCGCCCGCCCATCCGGACACCATGAACAACATGGGTCAAAAATTCGGTCAAAATTACTCCATCTCTTAGAGTTTGCGAGATATTTGTGATTTTTCACATTTTCACTAAAAGTAGCAATAAAGTAGCCATTACTCACTTGTACACAGGGCAACAGTTGTGAAACTTAAATATGTTACAGTTCACAAAAAAGTAGATGAACAACATATTTGAGAGAAATTGTGTAGCTGCAATACTTTTGAAGATATAAGCCATTTACTCATTACGGTTATCATTAAAAATTGACAAAGTAGCTATTACTCGCTATGGAGATACACTTTCAAACTACTGACCATGTTGTAGCTGTGGAGAAAGTAGTTGAACAACATATTGCAACAAAATACTCTAAATGCAATAGTTTGAGAGTTATAAGCCATATAATTATATTAGGTAAAAGTGCTATTACTCAGTCAAAAGTAGGCCAAAGCTCAACAAACCCAACAGCATAGGATACTGTTGTACTACCCAGTGGCTCAAAAATTCGCTCTAAATTGCTCTATCTCTTATGGTTTCTGAGATATTTGTGATTTTTCACATTTTCACTAAACGTAGCATATATAATTAGCTACGGATCTGAAACTTCACCATGTGAAAGCTCTCCCAAAAGTAGGTGAATGAATTATTTAAGAAAAATTGGCTATCTGCAATACTTTTAGAGATAATTCGCATTTACTCATTTTGAGTAGGTGAGTAATTAGCTATGGGTCTGAAACTTCACCAAGTGAAAGCTCTCCCAAAAGTAGGTGAATGAGTTATTTGAGAAAAATTGGCTATCTGCAATACTTTTAGAGATAATTCGCATTTACTCATTTTGAGTAGGTGAGTAATTAGCTATGGGTCTGAAACTTCACCAAGTGAAAGCTCTCCCAAAAGTAGGTGAATGATTAATTTGACAAAAATTGGCTATCTGCAATACTTTATGAGATAATTCGCATTTACTCATTTTGAGTAGGTGAGTAATTAGCTATGGGTCTGAAACTTCACCAAGTGAAAGCTCTCCCAAAAGTAGGTGAATGAGTTATTTGAGAAAAATTGGCTATCTGCAATACTTTTAGAGATAATTCGCATTTACTCATTTTGAGTAGGTGAGTAATTAGCTATGGGTCTGAAACTTCACGAAGTGAAAAGCTCTCCCAAAAGTAGGTGAATGACTTATTTGAGAAAAATTGGCTATCTGCAATACTTTTAGAGATAATTCGCATTTACTCATTTTGAGTAGGTGAGTAATTAGCTATGGGTCTGAAACTTCACCAAGTGAAAGCTCTCCCAAAAGTAGGTGAATGAGTTATTTGAGAAAAATTGGCTATCTGCAATACTTTTAGAGATAATTCGCATTTACTCATTTTGAGTAGGTGAGTAATTAGCTATGGGTCTGAAACTTCACCAAGTGAAAGCTCTCCCAAAAGTAGGTGAATGAGTTATTTGACAAAAATTGGCTATCTGCAATACTTTATGAGATAATTCGCATTTACTCATTTTGAGTAGGTGAGTAATTAGCTATGGGTCTGAAACTTCACCAAGTGAAAGCTCTCCCAAAAGTAGGTGAATGAGTTATTTGAGAAAAATTGGCTATCTGCAATACTTTTAGAGATAATTCGCATTTACTCATTTTGAGTAGGTGAGTAATTAGCTATGGGTCTGAAACTTCACCAAGTGAAAGCTCTCCCAAAAGTAGGTGAATGAGTTATTTGAGAAAAAATTGGCAATCTGCAATACTTTTAGAGAAAATTCACATTTACTCATTTTGAGTAGGTGAGTAATTAGCTATGGGTCTGAAACTTCACCAAGTGAAAGCTCTCCCAAAAGTAGGTGAATGATTAATTTGACAAAAATTGGCTATCTGCAATACTTTATGAGATAATTCGCATTTACTCATTTTGAGTAGGTGAGTAATTAGCTATGGGTCTGAAACTTCACCAAGTGAAAGCTCTCCCAAAAGTAGGTGAATGAGTTATTTGAGAAAAATTGGCTATCTGCAATACTTTTAGAGATAATTCGCATTTACTCATTTTGAGTAGGTGAGTTATTAGCTATGGGTCTGAAACTTCACCAAGTGAAAGCTCTCCCAAAAGTAGGTGAAGGAGTTATTTGAAAAAACATTGGCTATCTGCAATACTTTTAGAGAAAATTCGCATATACTCATTTTGAGTAGACGAGTAATTAGGTATGGGTCTGAAACTTCACCAAGTGAAAGCTCTCCCAAAAGTAGGTGAATGATTAATTTGACAAAAATTGGCTATCTGCAATACTTTTAGAGATAATTCGCATTTACTCATTTTGAGTAGGTGAGTAATTAGCTATGGGTCTGAAACTTCACGAAGTGAAAAGCTCTCCCAAAAGTAGGTGAATGAGTTATTTGAGAAAAATTGGCTATCTGCAATACTTTTACAGATAATTCGCATTTACTCATTTTGAGTAGGTGAGTAATTAGCTATGGGTCTGAAATTTCACAGAGTGAAAGCTCTCCCAAAAGTAGGTGAATGAGTTATTTGAGAAAAATTGGCTATTTGCAATACTTTTAGAGATAATTCGCATTTACTCATTTTGAGTAGGTGAGTAATTAGCTATGGGTCTGAAACTTCACCAAGTGAAAGCTCTCCCAAAAGTAGGTGAATGATTAATTTGACAAAAATTGGCTATCTGCAATACTTTTAGAGATAATTCGCATTTACTCATTTTGAGTAGGTGAGTAATTAGCTATGGGTCTGAAACTTCACCAAGTGAAAGCTCTCCCAAAAGTAGGTGAATGAGTTATTTGAGAAAAATTGGCTATCTGCAATACTTTTACAGATAATTCGCATTTACTCATTTTGAGTAGACGAGTAATTAGCTATGGGTCTGAAACTTCACCAAGTGAAAGCTCTCCCAAAAGTAGGTGAATGATTAATTTGACAAAAATTGGCTATCTGCAATACTTTTAGAGATAATTCGCATTTACTCATTTTGAGTAGGTGAGTAATTAGCTATGGGTCTGAAACTTCACGAAGTCAAAGCTCTCCCAAAAGTAGGTGAATGAGTTATTTGAGAAAAATTGGCTATCTGCAATACTTTCACAGATAATTCGCATTTACTCATTTTGAGTAGGTGAGTAATTAGCTATGGGTCTGAAACTTCACCAAGTGAAAGCTCTCCCAAAAGTAGGTGAATGATTAATTTGACAAAAATTGGCTATCTGCAATACTTTATGAGATAATTCGCATTTACTCATTTTGAGTAGGTGAGTAATTAGCTATGGGTCTGAAACTTCACCAAGTGAAAGCTCTCCCAAAAGTAGGTGAATGAGTTATTTGAGAAAAATTGGCTATCTGCAATACTTTTAGAGATAATTCGCATTTACTCATTTTGAGTAGGTGAGTAATTAGCTATGGGTCTGAAACTTCACCAAGTGAAAGCTCTCCCAAAAGTAGGTGAATGAGTTATTTGAGAAAAATTGGCTATCTGCAATACTTTTAGAGATAATTCGCATTTACTCATTTTGAGTAGGTGAGTAATTAGCTATGGGTCTGAAACTTCACCAAGTGAAAGCTCTCCCAAAAGTAGGTGAATGAGTTATTTGAGAAAAATTGGCTATCCGCAATACTTTTAGAGAAAGTTGGGGTTTTACGTCCCGTTCAACAGCCAGGGTCATATTGGGACAGGTCCTCAGAATTGCCACTTGTGGGACTCGAACCCACAGAGGTGACAGCCTATGATTAGATGCCAAACTTGCTAACCACTAGGCCACTGAGGACCTCTACTTTTAGAGAAAATTCGCATTTACTCATTTTGAGTAGGTGAGTAATTAGCTATGGGTCTGAAACTTCACCAAATGAAAGCTCTCCCAAAAGTAGGTGAATGATTAATTTGACAAAAATTGGCTATCTGCAATACTTTATGAGATAATTCGCATTTACTCATTTTGAGTAGGTGAGTAATTAGCTATGGGTCTGAAACTTCACCAAGTGAAAGCTCTCCCAAAAGTAGGTGAATGAGTTATTTGAGAAAAATTGGCTATCTGCAATACTTTTAGAGATAATTCGCATTTACTCATTTTGAGTAGGTGAGTAATTAGCTATGGGTCTGAAACTTCACCAAGTGAAAGCTCTCCCAAAAGTAGGTGAATCAGTTATTTAAGAAAAATTGGCTATCTGCAATACTTTTAGAGATAATTCGCATTTACTCATTTTGAGTAGGTGAGTAATTAGCTATGGGTCTGAAACTTCACCAAGTGAAAGGTCTCCCAAAAGTAGGTGAATGATTAATTTGACAAAAATTGGCTATCTGCAATACTTTCACAGATAATTCGCATTTACTCATTTTGAGTAGGTGAGTAATTAGCTATGGGTCTGAAACTTCACCAAGTGAAAGCTCTCCCAAAAGTAGGTGAATGAGTTATTTGAGAAAAATTGGCTATCTGCAATACTTTTAGAGATAATTCGCATTTACTCATTTTGAGTAGACGACTAATTAGCTATGGGTCTGAAACTTCACCAAGTGAAAGCTCTCCCAAAAGTAGGTGAATGATTAATTTGACAAAAATTGGCTATCTGCAATACTTTCACAGATAATTCGCATTTACTCATTTTGAGTAGGTGAGTAATTAGCTATGGGTCTGAAACTTCACGAAGTGAAAAGCTCTCCCAAAAGTAGGTGAATGAGTTATTTGAGAAAAATTGGCTATCTGCAATACTTTTAGAGATAATTCGCATTTACTCATTTTGAGTAGGTGAGTAATTAGCTATGGGTCTGAAACTTCACCAAGTGAAAGCTCTCCCAAAAGTAGGTGAATGATTAATTTGACAAAAATTGGCTATCTGCAATACTTTATGAGATAATTCGCATTTACTCATTTTGAGTAGGTGAGTAATTAGCTATGGGTCTGAAACTTCACCAAGTGAAAGCTCTCCCAAAAGTAGGTGAATGAGTTATTTCAGAAAAATTGGCTATCTGCAATACTTTTAGAGATAATTCGCATTTACTCATTTTGAGTAGGTGAGTAATTAGCTATGGGTCTGAAACTTCACCAAGTGAAAGCTCTCCCAAAAGTAGGTGAATGAGTTATTTGAGAAAAATTGGCTATCTGCAATACTTTTAGAGATAATTCGCATTTACTCATTTTGAGTAGGTGAGTAATTAGCTATGGGTCTGAAACTTCACCAAGTGAAAGCTCTCCCAAAAGTAGGTGAATGATTAATTTGACAAAAATTGGCTATCTGCAATACTTTATGAGATAATTCGCATTTACTCATTTTGAGTAGGTGAGTAATTAGCTATGGGTCTGAAACTTCACCAAGTGAAAGCTCTCCCAAAAGTAGGTGAATGAGTTATTTCAGAAAAATTGGCTATCTGCAATACTTTTAGAGATAATTCGCATTTACTCATTTTGAGTAGGTGAGTAATTAGCTATGGGTCTGAAACTTCACCAAGTGAAAGCTCTCCCAAAAGTAGGTGAATCAGTTATTTAAGAAAAATTGGCTATCTGCAATACTTTTAGAGATAATTCGCATTTACTCATTTTGAGTAGGTGAGTAATTAGCTATGGGTCTGAAACTTCACCAAGTGAAAGCTCTCCCAAAAGTAGGTGAATGAGTTATTTGAGAAAAATTGGCTATCTGCAATACTTTTAGAGATAATTCGCATTTACTCATTTTGAGTAGGTGAGTAATTAGCTATGGGTCTGAAACTTCACCAAGTGAAAGCTCTCCCAAAAGTAGGTGAATGATTAATTTGACAAAAATTGGCTATCTGCAATACTTTATGAGATAATTCGCATTTACTCATTTTGAGTAGGTGAGTAATTAGCTATGGGTCTGAAACTTCACCAAGTGAAAGCTCTCCCAAAAGTAGGTGAATGAGTTATTTGAGAAAAATTGGCTATCTGCAATACTTTTAGAGATAATTCGCATTTACTCATTTTGAGTAGGTGAGTAATTAGCTATGGGTCTGAAACTTCACCAAGTGAAAGCTCTCCCAAAAGTAGGTGAATGAGTTATTTGAGAAAAATTGGCTATCTGCAATACTTTTAGAGATAATTCGCATTTACTCATTTTGAGTAGGTGAGTAATTAGCTATGGGTCTGAAACTTCACCAAGTGAAAGCTCTCCCAAAAGTAGGTGAATCAGTTATTTAAGAAAAATTGGCTATCTGCAATACTTTTAGAGATAATTCGCATTTACTCATTTTGAGTAGCTGAGTAATTAGCTATGGGTCTGAAACTTCACCAAGTGAAAGCTCTCCCAAAAGTAGGTGAATGAGTTATTTGAGAAAAATTGGCTATCTGCAATACTTTTAGAGAAAGTTGGGGTTTTACGTCCCGTTCAACAGCCAGGGTCATATTGGGACAGGTCCTCAGAATTGCCACTTGTGGGACTCGAACCCACAGAGGTGACAGCCTATGATTAGATGCCAAACTTGCTAACCACTAGGCCACTGAGGACCTCTACTTTTAGAGAAAATTCGCATTTACTCATTTTGAGTAGGTGAGTAATTAGCTATGGGTCTGAAACTTCACCAAGTGAAAGCTCTCCCAAAAGTAGGTGAATGAGTTATTTGAGAAAAATTGGCTATCTGCAATACTTTTAGAGATAATTCGCATTTACTCATTTTGAGTAGGTGAGTAATTAGCTATGGGTCTGAAACTTCACCAAGTGAAAGGTCTCCCAAAAGTAGGTGAATGATTAATTTGACAAAAATTGGCTATCTGCAATACTTTCACAGATAATTCGCATTTACTCATTTTGAGTAGGTGAGTAATTAGCTATGGGTCTGAAACTTCACCAAGTGAAAGCTCTCCCAAAAGTAGGTGAATGAGTTATTTGAGAAAAATTGGCTATCTGCAATACTTTTAGAGATAATTCGCATTTACTCATTTTGAGTAGACGAGTAATTAGCTATGGGTCTGAAACTTCACCAAGTGAAAGCTCTCCCAAAAGTAGGTGAATGATTAATTTGACAAAAATTGGCTATCTGCAATACTTTTAGAGATAATTCGCATTTACTCATTTTGAGTAGGTGAGTAATTAGCTATGGGTCTGAAACTTCACGAAGTGAAAAGCTCTCCCAAAAGTAGGTGAATGAGTTATTTGAGAAAAATTGGCTATCTGCAATACTTTTACAGATAATTCGCATTTACTCATTTTGAGTAGGTGAGTAATTAGCTATGGGTCTGAAATTTGACAGAGTGAAAGCTCTCCCAAAAGTAGGTGAATGAGTTATTTGAGAAAAATTGGCTATCTGCAATACTTTTAGAGATAATTCGCATTTACTCATTTTGAGTAGGTGAGTAATTAGCTATGGGTCTGAAACTTCACCAAGTGAAAGCTCTCCCAAAAGTAGGTGAATGATTAATTTGACAAAAATTGGCTATCTGCAATACTTTTAGAGATAATTCGCATTTACTCATTTTGAGTAGGTGAGTAATTAGCTATGGGTCTGAAACTTCACCAAGTGAAAGCTCTCCCAAAAGTAGGTGAAGGAGTTATTTGAGAAAAATTGGCTATCTGCAATACTTTTAGAGATAATTCGCATTTACTCATTTTGAGTAGACGAGTAATTAGCTATGGGTCTGAAACTTCACCAAGTGAAAGCTCTCCCAAAAGTAGGTGAATGATTAATTTGACAAAAATTGGCTATCTGCAATACTTTTAGAGATAATTCGCATTTACTCATTTTGAGTAGGTGAGTAATTAGCTATGGGTCTGAAACTTCACGAAGTCAAAGCTCTCCCAAAAGTAGGTGAATGAGTTATTTGAGAAAAATTGGCTATCTGCAATACTTTCACAGATAATTTGCATTTACTCATTTTGAGTAGGTGAGTAATTAGCTATGGGTCTGAAACTTCACAGAGTGAAAGCTCTCCCAAAAGTAGGTGAATGAGTTATTTGAGAAAAATTGGCTATCTGCAATACTTTTAGAGATAATTCGCATTTACTCATTTTGAGTAGGTGAGTAATTAGCTATGGGTCTGAAACTTCACCAAGTGAAAGCTCTCCCAAAAGTAGGTGAATGATTAATTTGACAAAAATTGGCTATCTGCAATACTTTATGAGATAATTCGCATTTACTCATTTTGAGTAGGTGAGTAATTAGCTATGGGTCTGAAACTTCACCAAGTGAAAGCTCTCCCAAAAGTAGGTGAATGAGTTATTTGAGAAAAATTGGCTATCTGCAATACTTTTAGAGATAATTCGCATTTACTCATTTTGAGTTGGTGAGTAATTAGCTATGGGTCTGAAACTTCACGAAGTGAAAGCTCTCCCACAAGTAGATGAATGAGTTATTTGATAAAAATTGGGTATCCGCAATACTTTTACAGATAATTAGCATTTACTCATTTTGAGTAGGTAAATAATTAGCTATGGGTCTGAAACTTCACCATGTGAAAGCTCTCCCAAAAGTAGGTGAATGAGTTATTTGAGAAAAATTGGCTATCTGCAATACTTTTAGAAATAATTCGCATTTACTCATTTTGAGTAGGTGAATAATTGGCTATGGGTCTGAAACTTCACCATGTGAAGGCTCTTCCAAAAGTAGGTGAATGAGTTATTTGAGAAAAATTGGCCATCTGCAATACTTTTAGAGGTAATTCGCATTTACTCTTTTTGAGTAGGTGAGCAATTAGCTATGGGTCTGAAACTTCACCAAGTGAAAGCTCTTTGGGATAGCTGCTCTGCAGAGATACCCTGAAGATAAAAAATTTCGTGGAAATCGCTCTATGTAGCATGGTTTTCGAAATATAAGCATTTTTGTGTTTTGCAATTTTTGCGAAAAATTCGAAAATTCAAAATGGCCGCCATTTTTGGCGAGACAAAAATTTTTTTCAAAATTGGGATAAGTACTCTGCAGAGATACCCTGAGGGTCAAAAATTTCGTCGAAATCGCTCTATCTAGCACGGTTTTCGAGATATAAGCATTTTTGTGTTTTGCAATTTTTGCGAAAATTTCGAAAATTCAAAATGGCCCCCATTTTTGGCGAGAAAAATTTTTTTTGAAAATTGGGAAAAGTACTCCGCAGAGATATCCTGCGGGTCAAAAATTTTGTCGAAATTGCTCTATCTAGCACGGTTTTTGAGATATAAGCATTTTTGTGTTTTGCAATTTTTGCGAAAATTTCGAAAATTCAAAATGGCCGCCATTTTGGGCGAGACAAAAATTTTTTGAAAATTGGGAAAACTACTCTGCAGGGATACCCTGTGGGTCAAAAATTTCGTCGAAATCGCTCTATCTAGCACGGTTTTCGAGATATAAGCATTTTTGTGTTTTCCTTATTTGGAAAATTCGTAATGATTAATTAATCATTAATTACTCGGCCATTTCTTGACCAATCAATGCCAAAATCTAATGATTTCCAGATTTTAATAGAATGAATGTATTTGCCACGTTTCAGGTGAATTGATAAAATTCCTTTCAAGTTATCATCCGGACAAGCTTCCCCATCGAAAAAAGACATTTTTGGTCATGTGACCTCTCTGATTGGTTGAAATGTCACTGCAGCATATTCAAAAAAATTCTCCAGGGCTACTGCCTAAACCTGCCAAATTTGAAAAGAATCTGCCTAACGGTTACAGAGTTATAAGGAAAACAAAATGCGGAGCCGGCGGAGCCGGAAGCTCTCCCATACACAAACAAGCGTCCCTTGCGGGACGCTTAATAATAAGTGAGTTATAAGCACTTTTAGCTTTGGCTGTCCTCGTTTGACCTTGAAGGGAGGGTCCAAGGTCAAATCTGACCACATCAGAAGATTTGCAGCACATGATTAACGCTCGATGATAGGAGAGGGTTATTGTGATCAGTTTGTTTCTGTCTGTCTGTCTGTGCACCGTTTTGTCCTTATAACTCAAAAACTATAACATCAATCGAGCTCAAATTTGGTGGGCAGGTATTTCATGGGGTACAGACGGATTCTTCCAAATTTGGTGTAATTTGTTTGAAAGTTAAAGTCAGGAGACAGGTTTTTAAATTTTTAATTGGGCATATACAGTGAAACCTGCTTGTCTTCAAAAATCAATATCATGACAGGATTTCTTCCTCATGAATTTGTGTCCAATCAGATTTTTTCTGTGGCTGTGAGTGTAATGTGTAGAACTTGTAATCTCATGGTTGGGGTTGAACACCAGTCAGTTCTTTTTTTTTTTTTTTTATTTCTGTTTTTAGGCTTTTTTTTAGCAATTTCAAAAAATTAAAACACAGCATTTAAAATTTTGCTGTTCAAAAAAACTTTAACAAAGATGAGGTGTCCAACTAGACAGATAATGATTTTCAATTTGGCATATACAGATAAATCTGATTTTCTTTATCACATAAGTAAAAAATCAATATTTCGCTGTCTGATGATGTCATGACTTAATGATGTCACAATGCAATTGTCATTGTGTGAGGTCACAAACCCTAGCTTGTGATACTTGCTGTCTTTAAGTAATAGTATTTCTTTTCATTAAATTTATATCTTGAAATTGACATAAAGATAATAAAGAGGGAGTTGGTGTATTTGTCATGTTTATTTATTTTTATTTTCTTTTTTGTTTCAATTTCTTGACAGTCCATCACAAAAAATTTACCCCAAGTGATTTTCACCAAGAATAAGTGGCTTTTAACCAATATTTTTACCTATACCAGGAGTTTATGTTTTTGTGCGCTTTTTTGTCTATTTGTCAGTCTATTTTTGGTGTTTAGATTACTTCAGAACTAATGAACAGATCTTTATAAAAAATTTTGTGGGTAGGACCTGGTCAAAGGAAGAAGTTACTAATTTTGGGGAAAGACCTGGATCATATTTTGGATACAAAAAATCATAAATTTTCATAGGTCCCATTTCAATGTATTTTAATGATTTTAGCTTTCTACTTGATATTTCTTCAAAAGTAATGAATAAATTTTGATGTTAAATTTTAAGTAGGAAGGGGCTAGCCATGGGAAGGAGTGATTACATTTTAGGAAAGATCCAGTTAATATTCTGGATACCAATAAACCTCCAAAATTTCTGGAAATGCCACCATGGTGGATGTGTGTCATACTTTATGACACTTGTGAGACTGGTCACATCGAGTCAAGCATTTTGCTCTCTCTGAGTGCATCTTGTTTCCTATAGGCTGGTTTTCCATCCCAAACCTCTAGGACCAATAATAAGGGAGATATAGGCACCTTTAAAGTCCGCTATGTGGGTTACTTCAGCACTCTGTGCATTACCTTGAATTAAGAGCTTCAAGGTCCAATGTCTACAAGGTTGTAGAGGACATATGTATCTGTCATACATAGCACCTATGAAGAGATTCAACCTTCTACCTATGAGAAACAGCCAGGGGAAAAATTTCAAAGAAATGCCCGCGGCGGCCATCTTGTTTTTCAGAAAGAGGCTGATTTCAGTCCCAGAGAAGCTTACCCCCCAATGAAGATATCCTGTAAAATTTGGTGAACCTAGCTGGTGTAATTTTCCTGTGAGAGCGTTAACGCCGAAAATCCCTCTATGGCCTCCAGTGATTACAAATATTGCCAGCATTGATAAACCATTTACCAACTAGTTTGCAGCCAGATCTTGTTGCCAAAACTCTCACCACAAGTGTCCCTCATTATCCATAATGTCCTCATACACAATATTTCACACACTGAAGTCCAGTACACTGAGAATTTTGAACACAAAGTACTGAAGGAAAGTAAATTGACCATAAAAGGGTATGAATTGCTAGCCAACAGATAGGATCTGGAAGGGGATAAATATCCAATTCATTTGCAATGATGAAAGTATAATAAATAAATCACAACACTGTTAACACATTATAACAACATAGTACTAATCAGATAAATAGAGTTATAAAAAGATACAAAATCTCACCTTAAATCAAATAACATGAAAAAAGTACAACACATATTGTTTAGCTCCATACATATTATATAAAAGACGCATACACCATCCCATTATCAATAGTTCCTTATGTACTTCATTTACATGTATTACAATATATTAAAGATTGTCAGTCATATGAAATAACTGGTAATCCATTTTGTCACTTGAGGTACACAGACCATGCAAAACTTTAATTTTCTATTTTTTTTTAATTTGTGTAACATAAATTATTTTGAAATCACTTTAAGTTTTTTGAAGCATTGGCATAAATCTTTAATATATCAAACTAGAGGATCGCTTGCAAAATAAAGTGTCCTGAAAAGGAGAAATAATGGCAGCTTAATCATGTAGGAAAGTTCTGCTTATAGCTCAACAAAGCCAGAATATAGGAAAAATGGGCAGGGTAGTTATCTTGGATACAGTGTGTTTCAAAACTTTTGATGAAATTGTTCTATCTTGCATGGTTAAGGAGACAATTAAGGTGTTTTGCGCTTTTTGTTACAAATTTGAAAATTGACAATGACCCCCATTTTTGGGAAGGGTAATTTTTTTTCAAAATTGGTTAGAGCAGTTTGCTTACATACCCAAAGAAATTGCTCTATCTTGCACAGTTATCAAACATTTTTGTGTTTTGCATTTTTGGCAAGTGAGATATTCGTTGAAACTTGGAAGGGCTAGTCTTCACAGATATCTTGTGGGTCAAAAATTTTGCCGAAATCTCGCAGTTTTCGAGATACAAGCATTTTTGTGAAAAATTCAAAATGGCCGCCATTTTTGGCGGGACAAAAATTTTTTGAAAACTGGGTCACCTACTTTAAGTTAGCAGAGTTACCCTGTGGTTCAAAATATTTCGTCAAAATTGCTCTATCTGGCATGGTTGTCGAGATACAAGCATTTTTGTGTTTTGTACTTTTGAAAAAAAATTGGAAAATTCAAAATGGCCGCCATTTTTGGCACATGAAATATTTGTTGAAACTTGGAAAGGCTAGCCGTCATAGATATCCTGTGGGTCAAATATTTTGCCGAAATCGCTCTATCTCGCATGGTTTTCGAAATACAAGCATTTTTGTGTTTTGTATCTTTGAAAAAAAATCGATAGTTGAAAATGGGCACCATTTTTGGCGAATGAAATATTTGTTGAAACTTGGAAAGGCTAGTCTTCACAGATACCCTGTGGGTCAAAAATTTGCCCAAATCCCACTAGTAAATTTTTATCTTATGAAGAAAATGGTTTCAAAAAGTACTCATGTATCACTTTATCACTTAGTATTGTTCTATATGTGTACCTTATGAGCATAAATTTCCAATTTTGTGTTTTGCATTTTTTGCCAAAAATTCAAAAACTGAATATGACCCCCATTTTTGGGGGAGGAGAAAATTTTTTGAAAATTGGAGAGAGTAGTTAGTTTAGATACCCTCTGAATCAAAACTTTCGACGAAATCGCTCTATCTCACACGGTTAAGGAGATACAGGCAGTTTTGTGTTTTACTCGTTAAGAAAACTGTTAATGCTTTATTAATCATCAATAACTCAATCATTTCTTAACCTATAAATTTCAGGTGGATAGATAAAATGCTTCGTAAGTTATCATCCGGACAAGGACGCCCTTTCAAAAAACACTTTTTTGGTCACGTGACCTCTCTGATTGGTGAAAATGTCATCACAGCATATTCAGAAAAATTTCCCAGGGCTACTGCATACACCTGCCAAACATGAAAAGAATCAGCCTTATAACTGTGAAGCTATTGCGAAAAGAAAACGCGGATCCAGCGGAGTCGCTTCTCCCATATACAAACAGGCATCCCTTGCGGGACGCTTAATTAGACCTTACTAAGGTCAGCTGTACACTGAAGGTTTTTACAAGCTTACTAAATGTTTAGTGGACTTCTATCTTTACTTCAGTGTAACAGACAGAAGGGACTAAAGTAGAATACTAGTATTCTGAAGGCTACTTGGTTGATATTAGATCTTTGTGCAGCTGACTCATGTTTTAAATGTGCTGATACACTGATATCTTCTTGAAAATGTAGCTGATTTTAGTCATTTTTGTCTCCTAATGTCACACACACTACAGCTCCTCCCTAGCCTTCCTGTTCCCCATCCACCACTGGTCCAATGCATCCACATTCTGCCAGTCTACCAACATCCACCAGTCCTCCAGATGTCTGGCGCGCCTGTACTGATGCTTCAGGTAGTAAGCATGTTCCCACAGGTCAAGGACAAGGATGGGGAAATCCCCAGTGGAGATGGGGGAATCCTGGTTACTGCTGGTCACAATGGCTAGACCGCCATCTGGTCTTCTGATCAGCCACACATAACCTGCACATAAACCATTATATGTAATAAAGTATAGTCTGTACAAGTGGAATCAATGGAAGTCAGAATTTATAAAGTAGTGGTTTGATTTACTGTGGTTTAGAGTTTAGACCCAATAAAAATATGAGGATGTGGAGTTCTACCATAGCTACTCCTTCAGGCTAATGTCACTGGCTAATGTCACGGCATTACACCAATTTCGAAAGGAACCCAGCTATGATGATGATCTATCTCCCTGTCAAGTTTGAATTTGATTGGACAAAGTGTTTTCGAGTTAGAGTGTGGAAACGAAAATGTTGACGGACAGACAAACAGACAAAAAACGGACAAACGAACAGACGGCATTACACAACTTTTGAAAGGAACCTAGCTATGATGGTGATCTATCTCCCTGTCAAGTTAGAAGTATTATTTTATTTATATTTTTAGGCGGTGTGTGTGTAACCAACCCGCCTATTAGATTGATGTGTCCGACATCCGTCTGTCTGTCCGTCCACATTTTCGTTTCCAGACTCTAATTCAAAAACGCTTTTTCCAATCGACAAAGCGTTTTCGAGTTAGAGTCCTGAAATAGGCGGGTTGGTTACACACACCCCTCCTAAAAATATAAATAAAATAATATTATGTCCAAATATTGCCATTAGTTGTGTTTAGTACCATTCTATTGCAAGGAAATATATTTTGATTCTGGTTAAGTTGTGTAGACATATGTACAATTCATGGAACAGCCATATAAGTAAGGTAAATAAAAAACTAGACATTGCATCTTGATGCAGTGTGTCCCCGGATGGGACATGGTTGAAGCGTGAATGTGTCGGGCTTGAGCCTTTTTCCTGGAGCACCAGGTCAGGATTCTCCGTAGTAGGGCACAAAGAGGGCCCGACTTACTCCCCCCCCTCCTTAAATAGGCAACCACCATGGTGTTGTCCATAGCTATGGTAGGATTAAGGTTCAAGCAGAATTCATGGAACTCCTTTAGGACCGCCTTGGTTCCAGACACTTTATGTGTAACTTGCTTCTGGAAGGGACCAGGTTCCCCTTGCAGTGTGTTCACCTAAGTGAGCACTCTCCCTTCTTGATGCATCTGTAAGGATTTGCAGAGCATATTTAAGTACGTGTAATGGTAGACCTTGAAGCACATTGTGATCCTACAACCACCATTTTAGATCGGGTGCAGTAAACTGGGATCACCTTTTCTAGTGAGTCTGGTACCCTTCAGCTGTTCTTCAAGTACCACTGTATCTGCCTCATGTTGAGGCGACCTACGTGGACTTGGTTCTGTATGGGTGTCAGTAACCCACACAACCCCACTGTGGAAAACACTAATAGCCATTTATGAGAACTGTGACCCCTGGTCTGATTAACAGATAAATTTACCATTGCTTGAGTTGTGAAAACCGGCAAATGGGTTATAATCTTTAGGGGAAGGCTGAGTTTGGAAACTCAGGACCCTGGTGTCAGCTGACACTGCTCACAGGCTGGGTAAAAGGCAAGCTGGGTGGCCAGTCTAGGAGGGTGGATCACTGTATCTCACTGGAACCCATAAGAAAAACTTGATGAACCACCACAGTAACTGATACAGCAGACTTCTTGCTGGCAGTAGGCTGACCAGTGCAGTTGAGTTCGGCATCTCACCGGGACCAGTAACTTGTTGGTATGGGGTCTGATAAGATAAGGCTGACAGGTAGGTGGACAAATCTTGTTGGGAAAATCTTCTTATCTATAGTCACTTTCGACCAGCTAGGAGGTCCTGACAGTAGGCTGGCTGACTGGTCTGGTAGGTTGAGACAGTCATGTCACCGAGACCAATTACTAGTATAATAATTTCTCTGTAACCAATTTCCTTGGGCAGTAACTGGTTGGTCTGAGACAGCCACTTGGTCCCTTAAAAGGCTACTGCTGGTCTGTTAGCCAGCCCTGTGGACCTCCCCAATACCAGGGCCTAACTGGCTATAGGTGAAGCAATGCTCTGTAACCAGTTCCTGTTGGCTTCACAGTTCTGCGAAAGCTCATAGGAGCTGGCAGAACTGAGTGAATTAGACTACATTTCAGCAGGGGTAAGCTTATATGAAACAACTGTCTTCTTCCTGTCCATAACTGTGGAATCAGCAAATTTTCTCCATAACCATCAATCCTCTGTAACCAGTAAGTCTGGATACTGGTACTCCATCATGTACTCAACCTCCAAAGCCATTTTCAATAGTTTGCATGCAATATAGTTAGCAATAAGTGTGAAAATATCTCTATAAAGGCCAAAAATGGCCTAAGTCAGGTACTTTGGATGACCTGTGGATGACCTTCAATGAAGAGCTTCAAGGTCAAATTTCTGCATGCTTACAGAGGACATATATATGTATTATATATACCAGCCATATGATGATCTAACTTTCTGCATATGAGAACTAGATCAAAATGTGAAAAAATGGCCAAAATCTGACCTTTAAGAGGCAACCAGTGACCTTGAAATTGAAGGCCAAGGTCACAAAACAATAGTGTTTGTGGCATTGCCCACATATACCCACATACCAAACTTGAAAGGTCTAACTAAAATATTTTTTAAGTTATCGCGTCCGAAAGGAAATCTCTGCGGCGGCAGCGTGACTGTACTGAATCCTAAGTATCCCCAACTTTCGTCCGGGGATACAATAACCATTGCTCATTGATTTATGCTTTTATTGTTAGATTAATTGCAAAAATGCTAGTTTGTAACAAGATTAGTATATCACTATGTATTTCTTAAAATCTCGGAGTTTTAATTGCGGATAACAATGTGATCTCTAAATATCCCTCATCGAGTTATGACTCGAGTTATGGTCAACTTGTTACAGCCCTACCTATTATTTACATCACTTAGAACCATATATAGTTATGTTGGGGTTGAAACCAGTACATACTAGTTGGTCAACATTCTGCACTGGCATCAGGCAGTGGGAAGCAACCACCAACTTTCACATTTCTGGTTGGGCTGGGAAGGTAGATAAATTAAATATGAAACTAGCTTTGACATCTAATCTAATCTAATGTGGACATTTATAGCACTTAATCTCCATCAAGTAACAGATTCTAAGGCGCAACTAAACAAAAACAATGTTAATAATCATAAGTCCAATAACATAGTCAGGTCATACCAAAGAAGACACAAGGGGTAACATGAAGACAGGCTTTTGCAAACAGGTCAGTTTTGAGCTTTTTTTTGTAGGAGGCAATCAATGCTTCAAATAGTACATTAATTTTTATGAAGATCATTCCAAATATTGGGAGCAACAAAAGCAAAACTATGGCCAAAGTTTTTGACATCCCACATACACAGAACAAGTCTGTCAAGTACAGAAGGTAAGTTTCTCTAAAACTGTGAGAGTTTAATTTGGGAAAAGTGGAAATTACATGCCATTTGTATTTTTTTTAGATGACAGATGTTTGTATAATAAAGATTCTGTTGTACTATACATCAAAATATTTCTGCTGATTTTGTACAACTCAGTACACAAATATTGCTTATTTATTACCAACAGCTTGTAATTTTCTATATTTTGGTACTCATTACTGTCAAAGTGATAGCGATCTTTTTAGAGATACTGCAAGCATTAACATCTTATAAGAAACTTCATCAGGCACTCACTCAATACTCATCCACAGTTTAAAGGTGTATATTCAGATATTTTACTGAAATGTCACAGTTTACTCAGAATGTTGGTACTATGCCTAAAACAACACATTCACATTATTTTTACTTCCCGCAAGACTTACCATGTGTTCAAACAAAGACTTTTAACAAAATAAGACCACACAAGTATTTGTTTTTATTGTTCAACTATCCTAGTATCACATAACATTTGCAACCTCCTACTTTGACAAAAAACATAAGAAAATCACCAAGAAAGGTGATTACATACAAAGCTTGTCAATAAACTACACCTGTCAATCAAAATGAAGTAATTACTTCTTGTGTGTTGTTTTGACACAAAATAGACAACACCATAAAGGCCATCCACATTTTTTGGCCCAAAGTTTGAGAAGAATTGAAACAAAACATATATATTTTTTATATTTTTATACGATGTTTTTCTGAAACTGTTTACTTATGTGGGCATTGCGTACAGTTGTCTATACAGGGAAAGTAAAATCACAGCACTTTCAAAATGTGAATATACACCTTTAATGCTGTTGTATGGAATCACAAAAGACCAGAAAATACAACCACTTAACTAGGAGTTAAAAATAACAGGATAAATTTTAATGGAAACTGTCTTCACACAACCTGACGTCTACATCTACTTAAACTGACTTTTTTCCACTGAAAAAAGTTCCACCAAAAAGGTTTCTAATATATTAACAAGCAATGGATGATCATAAAACATCTGAGAAAATTATCCTTAAAAACAATGTCCTGTCATTACAGATACTAAGGATAATTTAATACTACTGTATTTATCCATATAAATGCCAGTGGCATTATGCCACCTCCCTATTATCCCCCCCCCCCCCCCCCCTTCCTCTCTACCTTTGCAAAGGTCATATTTCAGGTTTTATATCAATCTCAACAGCCAGCACCCTTACAATTCCGGGGTTCTGAAAAAAGATGCCATTTAGTACTTTTAGTATCAAATTACTACTAATAGAAAACAAAGAAATCGAAGAAAAAACATAGCAGATTTGATCACAGACAACTTAAAATGTTAAAATCTACAATATAGGAGATAACAGATTTAAGGTTTGTTTCTAACATTTAAAGTCCTCCTACAATTACTATTATTATTATTATGTATTTATACTCAGCACAATATCTCCACATACTACAGGACTCAAAGCGCTATTTAACCAATTACATGTGCTGGCAGTGCTGGCAGTCAGATTTAAGGTTTGTTTCTAATATTTAAAGTCCTCCTACAATTACATGTGCTCTCAGTCACGTAGAAGGCTGTAAACTGCCATGAACGCCCACTGCCATTGGACTTGAGAGTTGTTTTTTGTGCCTGTAATAGTCACTTATGAATTTAGACTAATACATACGTTAAATATTACCTGATCCAAATAAGGTAAGTGCTTTCCCATTAAAGGCATCTTTAAATGCATCGTAACTGCTGAAGTATTGATTGATTTCTTTCATCAGTTTTTCACTGGGTTTTCGTTCCACATTTTCCGGATTAGGTGACATCACAGCCCAATACAAGCAGTGATTCACATATCTAAAATATGAAAATAAAACTGCCCATATGTTAACCACCTTGATAATGCATAATATCAGAGTAACAATGACTCAGTCTGAGTCAATCACACAAAATATAACTAGAAAAATGTTTTTGCTGACAAAAACGAAGCGGCCCTGATGAAAAAGTGCGAAGTAAGCCGTAAAAGATGTCAAGATATGCATCACAAGGAACAGAAAATGTAAAAATTATTGCATTGTGTATGTTACCATATTTAACAAATGAAAGAACGACCACAGCTTGGCAGAAGACAAATTGTAGGTGTGAAATTTACTTCTCAAAAGAATGTATGTCCGATGCGCGGAAAAAATGCCTCCTGGAAAAAATGCCTCCTAGAAAATATGCCTCCTAGGAAATATACCTCCTAGAATGAATGCCTCCTGACTATTTTGTGACCAGGAAAAATACCTCCTAAGAAAAAAAAGTTCTTTCAAGTATTATAACACTACAGGTTCACATTACAACTTCAGAGGCATCTTCATTTTTTCCACTTGAGTCTTATAGTCGCCAATGCCTGTCAAAAATTCACAGTCTTTTACCCATTTTGCTTAGCTGTACAAAGGTATGTAAGTTTCTCTTGTAAGGTTTTGCTGGTGCTTCTCACTCTTTTGGCTGGCTGCTCATCCCTGGTTTCCATTATGACAGGTGTCGTGTTTTTTCTTGTAATTACATTTCTGCCCCTCCTAGTGCATCTAACTGCGATCAACTCCTTACAGAGGGGATAACCTATGTTGTAATTTGATTAGAATGCATATTGTAAGCCATAAAGGCCACAACTATTTCATCAAGAAACCTCACAGCCATAAATCCTGCTTTTAAACTGGTCCAGAGTACAGCTGAAGGGATACCCTTTCAAGAAGATATTTGTAATTTGTACTTCATGATATTGTACGTTCTGGTTTTGACTGTACATATCAGAAATTAACATGTTTTTGATATTATATGTTATAGGTTTCATATGTAACATGTTTACAAGTTGAAATAACTATTTTTTCTCAGGAGGCATTTTTTCCTAGTCACAAAATATCCAGGAGGCATTCTTTCTAGGAGGCATTCTTTCCAGGAGGCATTTTTTTCTGTGAGGCATTTTGTCCAGGAGGCATTTTTTTTCCGGATTCTGTATGTCCTACATTCTTTGGTAATGTTCTCGGAGAAGAGGTCTCAAGTGAAAGGGTACACTGACCACAGACATTTCTGTTCAAAATGTCATTAGTATCAGACTTAAGTATAAAACATTAATTGAATGCAGTGGACTAAGATGCTTAAGAACTATTGTTTAAAATTACTGATTGTGCTTCAACTAAAAACTTAACAAAACCACTAATAAAATCCAGTGAACCAAAGTGCGTTAGGCTTTTTGTTCAAAAGTTACTGATTTTGCTTCAGTGTTATTGCTTACAAGAAAAATCAAGTTACAAACAAGACAAGCTATAGCGCTAGAAAAATGTTACTGGATTTATTGGGAAAGAAAAGTATGAGTTTATATACTGCAATATTTATGAATGATTTAGCAATTGAAATTAAAAATCTAGGCTTAGGAATAATAGTAGGAGATCATGATCCATTCCACACTTCAACAATGCACAAAATTAAGACCAAACAAGTTACTGGACTTGTTGTAGCTGGGGAAAAAGTAGCCTAATAACATATTTTAACAAAATGCTGTGAACGCAATACTTTTCAAGTTATAAGTGATTTAGTGCATCACTTCAGGAATTTGATTGCATTAAAGTTTCAAAAATTCATTTCCCACTTGAGCTAAAATTAATTAAATGTAGAAGTCTAAGTGAAATGGAAGAAGTAAAAGAAAACAATATACATTCGAAAGAATAGCATAAATGTTCCACTTTTTTTTTGTTCCACTTTTGCTTCACACACACACATATATATATCTCTATCTATCATCTCCCTCCATCAACCTCCCCCCCACTTCCCCCACTGAGGCCATTCTTTTTTCCACTTGCTTTTTATGTGCACTAAAGGGGAGTTGGGGGGGTTCTTTCTGCATAGAAAGACTTTCCATAAATGCGCCTTTTGATAGATATCACACAAAAGCAAATACAGAATTGGGGAGGAAGAAGAAAAGGACAAGTCATTCATTTCCACTCAGCTGGAGATACATAAAATGCTGTACAAGAAAAACTGTTTATGAGAAAGTGTTTTTTTTTCAAGCATCTTATATTGTGAAAGAAGTCAGGTGTATACATTTGACAAATTTATATACCGTAAATGACCTATTTAGCGCACCCGCCCTTGTAACCGCACCCCATTGCTTTTCAAGGCAATATACTTGACAACTTCTACAGTACTGTGTGGAAAATTACAGTACTAGAGTACAGTAGATCGCGAGAGTGCACACTCGTGGTTGGTTACAAAACGTTTCTAATGATAGACTATTCAGCTTAAATCTTACCTTTCTTAATTTTCCTTAATATCCACATATTTTTTACATATTGTACCTATTTTTACTTAATAAATTGACATTTTTGTCACGACTTTTGAGTTTGTTTTCATCTACCGCCATATTTACAGGAAGTGGGTATTTCTAAATGTCGAAACACCGTTTTTCTACCAGATTGACCGAAACTTCATCCCGGAAAGTGTGTCATGGTGGGTGCGCTAAAAGGGACATTTTTTCACAACAAATATTGAATAAAAATAGACTTTGCTTAGCGCACTGTGCGCTAAATAGGTCATTTACAGTAGTCTATGTGAACAAGTAGCTAGATCATCAACTCCTTCTACAAAACAAAAGTTGAATCAATTGAAGCTTTTTTTCCAAAAAGGAAAAGTTATATCCCCACAATTCCAAAAGAATGGAATCAGAAGAATGTGGTTTTTTAATCTGCCTAAAATTGGGAATTTATATTATGTGAACGAATGTAGGACAAAAAGAAACCAGACAAAAAGAAACCGGACAGAAAGAACCAGATAAAAAGAAGCCGGACAAAAAGTTTTACTACTAGGACAAAAAGTTTCACTATAAAATTAACTTTAAATTTCAATTAAATTTTCAAGAAATGCTAATTACTTTAAGGCTCCTATAAACACCTTGTGTCAAACTTGCATAATAGCAGTTATTCTTGTAAAGAAAAGACTTCTCTATTTGCTGTCTCTTAGTAAAACATAAAGTGAAAAAGGGATGTGTGCCAATCAATAGCTTCTTCTGTTTGTCAATTAATAATCTTTATTTATTGTTAAATGAGCATTTTGTGTAACTATATTTACCAATAGACCCCCTCACCCTGTATTCTTTGGACAAAAAGGGATAAAGGGAAAGCCACTTCCAATCACACATGTCAATTGCTATTATTGATAACTGGCATCCAATTCATACAATCTCAATTCATGTAAGCAGCCTTTATTCTATTCACATTAATCCACTGATTGATTGATTACAGTAAATGTCTTACATTGCATTATTTTAATCATCCTATGATGTTTTATGTACCTGAGTTGAGTTGTGACTTTAATCTTCCTTTGAAGTAGGTTTACTGAGTAGAAATGAAAGGAATAGCTAATTCTAATTCTAATTCTAATAGCACTTTTATAGCGCTTAATCTCTGTCAAAAGACAGACTCTAAGGCGCATCACACAAAAACATTGTTCAATATTCAAAAACCAGAGACATTGCAGGGGTCAGCACCGCGGAGAAAGCAGAAAGGAGATTGGAAATTTAGGGTGGGTATGCTTTTCCAAAGAGGTATGACTTCAACTTTGACCTGAAAGAGGCAAGTGAGTTTGCAGAGCGGACCTCATCAGGAAGGTCATTCCAAATCATAGGTGCGTCATACGCAAAACTGAGTCCAAAATGTTTTCGAGACTTGAAAATTGAACCAAAGTGGGGAACCTCAAGAAATATGCCATCAGATTGACTTCGACGAGTGTTATATGCACTATGTCTGGGAATGAGGAAGGGTTCAAAGTATTTGGGGTTACCACTGTGTAGGAACTTATATACCAACATGGCAGTCTTAAAGATAGAACGGTACTTAATTGGCAACCAATGTAGTGCTTTTCTAACTGGAGTGATGTGTGAGTACTTGGTGGTGTTGGCAACAATTCTGGCCAGGCTATTTTGAACACATTGAAGTTTGCGCAGATCTAGAGCTGAGAGACCTCTGAACAGAGAGTTACAGTAATCTAGTCGACTTCCGACCAGAGCATTGGCAGCCATAAGAGTAGCTTCATGTGTCAGATGTCCTCGGAGTCGCTTAAGATCCCGGACATGAGCAAAACAAGCCTTGCAGACCTTCCTAACATGGCAAGAGAATGAGAAATCAGAATCAAACCAGACACCAAGGTTCCTAACTGCATCTGTTGGTGATATGAGATTACCAAGTATGTTGACCGGGAAGGACTGATTAAGTTTTTCGCGCTGAGACTTTGAGCCAAACACAATGAATTCGGTCTTATCTGGATTTAGCTTGAGCTTATTTGTAGAGAGCCATCTCTTTACGTCTTCAAGGCAGTGTGACAGCTTATCAAGGGCCGAGGCAACATTTTTATGTGTGAGGTGTACATACAATTGTGTGTCATCAGCGTAGAACTGGAAACTAATACCAGGATGATTCTGTATGACTTTACTCAGTGGAGTAGTATAGAGTGAAAAAAGGATTGGCCCCAGGACAGAGCCTTGAGGCACACCATACAATAACTTTTTGGCATCAGATAAAATTGACCCAATCTTAATGCACTGAACACGGTCTGAGAGATAAGACTTAAACCAATCGAGGACAACCCCGCTCACACCAAACCAGGAGCTAAGAGAATTAAGTAGCGTATCATGATCAATAGTATCAAACGCTGCTGATTGATCCAAGAGAACGACAGCAGTAGCCTCACCTTTAGCAAAAGCCAAATGAACATCATTCTTAATTGAAAGCAATGCAGATTCAGTTGAGTGACCTAGTTTGTAGGCAGATTGCCTGACATTCTCCAGTCCGTTCAAACTAACATGGTCATTCAACTGAGAAGCAACAACACGTTCAACCAGTTTGGATATGAAGCCCAACCCAGAAACAGGTCTGTAGTTTTTTAAGTCATTGGGTGGTAGTGATGACTTTTTAATCAATGGGGTTACAATAGCCTTCTTGAATTCATCAGGTACAACACCTTCTGACAACGAGCAGTTAACAAGCCTGGTGATAGAGGGCAGTAAAATATCAATACATTCCTTAACAAGAAATGTAGGCCATGGGTCTAACAAACAAGATTTAGTGGGTGACTTCATGATAATTTTTCTAATTTCCTCTTGAGAAACTTGTTTAAAGCAGCTGAAATTGGGTACATCAGGTGGAGGAGGCAGAGTGAATGAGTCACTAGAGGAAAATGAGTTTCTGATTTTATCTATTTTGCAACTGAAGAAAGTGACAAACCGGTCAGCAAGACCTTTCTTAGATTCATGAGAAGGGAGTACTGCTTCAGGACTAGAGTGCAGTGCGGAACGCAAGACCTGCCATAGCTTCTTGGAGTCATTGGTATTTTCTTTGACCAGGTTTCTGAAGTAATTTGCCTTATCTTTGTTGACCAGTGAATTGCAGCGACCAATCTGTCTTCGAAGTCTAGCTCGATTATAGGCAGATTTATCTTTACGCCAGATTCGTTCCAGCTGTCGCCTGATGGTTTTTGCCAGCCTGTAGGTGTCAGATAGCCAACCAGTAGCTTGCTTAGTAAAAGTGCGAGTAACCAATGGTGCATGCTTGTTGAGCAATTTGCTCAAATCATCTAAGTATTGTTCACACAAACCACTGACTGTATCACCAGGGCATTTTACGAATGCGCTATTTCCCAAATCCTTACGGAAACTGTCCATGTCAATTTTATGATACCTCCTGAAAGTGACAACTTTTGCCTTATGTGAAGGAGGATTAACTGAGTCAAGCTGAGCAAGGACAAGAGCATGATCAGAAATAAATTCAGCAACTCGTACATTAGAGATGACACTGGCATCAGTAGGAGTAAGAACAAGGTCTAGGATATGACCATGTAGATGGGTAGCCGTTTGAACATTTTGTGTTATATTGCATGATTCTAAACAGTTCTGGAATTTGATACTATCATTTGAAGAAGTATCCACATGAATATTGAAATCCCCACAAATTAGGAAAGAGGGAGAAACAGAGGATAAATATTCTAAAAGATTGAGAAATTGGTCCAGGAAACTTTCAGAGCATGAGCCAGGTGGACGATAAACACAAGTCAACACAAGCTGTTGAGCCGCCGACCCAATTGCAATGCTAACATTTTCAAAGGAACTGAAAGTAGGTGTGTCCACAGATCTAAACTGTATAGCTTTGTTGATAAAAAATCCGACACCACCACCACGGCCATGAATACGGGGTTTGTGGCAGAATTTGAAGCCTGTCGGGGTGATGGAATGTAGAAGGCTGTCCGTTTCCTCCTGGTGAATATGTGTTTCAGTGACAGCAAGAATGTCGACAGAATGTACTGTTACAGTATCATCGATGCAGGGTCCCTTGTTTCTTACAGATCGGCAATTTACCACCCCAAACGAGATTGGTCCAGGATTAAGGGCGATGTCACCACAAAGCAACAATAAGGTCGCAAGGCCATGACGCTTAGCCACACAAGGGAAAAGATGTGTATTCAGGACATAGCTGTGGAGTCTGTAGGGGCGTGGTAATGACGTAAGACCATGAGCAGACAACGGAATAAACACATTAGGATCACTGCTTACTGACTTTCTCCAAAACAACAGTAAGAGGAACAACCAGCGGATGGTACTCATTGCACTCCAGTTCCCTAAACTAAGAACAGGACCGTGAGGAGTAACACCAGTATGCCCTAATTCTAACTAGACAAAAGTTTTTGTACACAGAAACAAAGCGTCCCTACAGCTTTTAAGTTTTATAAGAAATGCTAAAGGACCAATGTGAATAGGTAAATGTTATTGGTGAAGAGAAATTCTCCTGAAAGGAGCATGTTAGGGTCACAAGAGTGATCTTAAAACGAAAAAAGCAATCAGTGCCTGTGAACAGGTTCTGTATCAACTGACTGTGTCTTTTAAGCTGCAAAGTAGAAGAAGCATGTTTAGGTTTGGCTATGCTCGTTTGACCTTGAATGAGAGGCCCAAGATCAAATCCGTCCACACCAGAAGATTCCCAGCACATGATTTCCTACATGTTGGTTTCACATCCCAAACCTCTAGGACTAATAATAATTGAGTTATTGAACTTTTAAGTTTGGCTATGCTCGTTTGACCTTGAAGGAGAGGTCCAAGGTCAAATCGGACAACACCAAAAGATTCCCAGCCCATGATTTCCTATATGTTTGTATACCATCCAAAACCTCTAGGACCAATAATAAGCGAGTTATAAGCACTTTTCAGTTTGGCTATGCTCATTTGACCTTGAATGAGAGGCCCAAGGTCAAATGCGACCACACCAGAAGATTCCCAGCATATGATTCCCTATATGTTGGTATACCATCCCAATCCTCTAGGACAAATAATAAGCGAGTTATAAGCACTTTTAAGTTTGGTTATCCTCGTTTGACCTTGAAGAAGAGGCCCAAGGTCAAATCCGACCACACCAAAAGATTCCCAGCCCATGATTTCCTATATGTTGGTATACCATCACAAACCTCTAGAACCAATAATAAGCGACTTATAAGCACTTTTAAGTTTGGCTATACTCGTTTGACCTTGAAGGAGGGGCCCAAGGTCAAATCCGACCACATCAGAAGATTCCCAGCACATGATTTACTGTATGTTGGTATACCATCCCAAACCTCTAGGACCAATAATAAGTGAGTTATAAGCACTTTTAAGTTTGGCTATGCTCGTTTCACCTTGAAGAAGAGGCCCAAGGTCAAATCCGACCACACCAAAAGATTCCCAGCCCATGACTTCCTATATGTTGGTATACCATCCCAAAGCTCTAGGACCAATAATGAGCAAGTTATAAGCACTTTTAAGTTTGGCTATGCTCATTTGACCTTGAAAGAGAGGCCCAAGGTCAAATCCGACCACACCAAAAGATTCCCAGCCCATGGTTTGCTATATGTTGGTATACCATCCCAAACCTCTAGGACCAATAATAAGCGAGTTATAAGCACTTTAAACTTTGCCTATCCTCGTTTGACCTTGAAGGAGGGGCCCAAGGTCAAATGCGACCACACCAGAAGATTCCCAGCCCTTGATTTCCTACATGTTGGTATACCATCCCAAACCTCTAGGACCAATAATAAGCGAGTTATAAACACTTTTAAGTTTGGCTATGCTTGTTTGACCTTGAAGAAGAGGCCCAAGGTCAAATCTGACCACACCAAAAGATTCCTAGCCCATGATTTCCTATAGGTTGGTTTACCATGCCAAACCTCTAGGACCAATAATAAGCGAGTTATAAGCACTTTTATGTTTCGTTATGCTCATTTGACCTTGAAGGAGGGGCCCAAGGTCAAATCCGACCACACCAGAAGATTCCCAGCCCATGATTTCCTACATGTTGGTATACCATCCCAAACCTCTAGGACCAATAATAAGCGAGTTATAAGCACTTTTAAAGGTCATAGGAAGTATTTTCAAATCATTCATTAGTGATTACATATACATATGTAAGTTCAATTTCTGTGAAAAAAAGATGCGTCTGGACAAGGTTACATGGTATATTCAATCACTTTCTGGCTGTTTTTTCAAGATTTTTACAACTGTCGCCATTATTTTTCACTCGACAACTCCCGTAGAAAATACTAGCCTTGACGTCACAGGTTCATGACAATGTAAACAAACTATTATTTCCGTAAGCCTTTTAATACATACATGTATATTTAAAAGATTGCATAATGTGTTTTTATGAAGTTTATTTGTTTATAAGACATCAGTCTGCCACAGTAAATTTTTGAAATAGCCTTCAGAACATCTTTTATTTTTGTTCTCAAATAAAAAATATTTAGAGAGGTATTAAGCAAGTTGCATAAAAATCACCAAACAATGCAGTCAACCAGGTTCAACTCTGAGATGAATTTTGATAGTTATTTTTTTCAATTTTGAAAACACTATTGCCAGGAGATGAAATAAATACAACATAAATGTCTTTAGAACTGGGCCTCAAGCAAGGATAAATCATATATGTTCTCCAAATTAGTTTCCCATCAAAACTGTAAACAATACTGCTTTCATAGTATACATAATGCCTCTAGCCATCTAGTGTTGATTACAGTTCCCCTAAACACATATCCTTTTTTTTGGTCTCAACAAAGGCTTAAATTGAGAATAAAATGTCACCAACTAATTTCCAAAACTTTAAATTATCCAAACTTAAGGCCAAGAAATACTGAACTAATATCTTAAGGAAAACTCATATACTGAATTATTTCATAAACTGATAATGTAAAAGTTAGAACTTCAAACATGATTCTTTCAGAATAAATTCAATAAATTTGACTACAACAGCATGCTTTTATAAATTATTGATGCAAATGAAAACAAATTGTGTATTTTGATTTCACTTTACATCATGCCTTTTCTTGATAGAAATGCCGGTGATTAAAGGCAAAAAAACAGTATCCAGTAAGTTCAAATGACCACTTTTGAATTTATCAAGAGATTCTTAGTTTTGTGTAAATTTATCTAACTTGAAAGGCTACTTTCTCATCACAGTTTAAAAACCTGGAAAAAAATGATGGAAGGAGGCAAAATCTCATACATATGTTTACGCTTTCTGCATTCCAAGACAAGCCTACTTACAGTATATCTGTGTTTGTTAGAACTGTCAGTGATTAAAAGTTAGGTAAAACTTGAGAAAAAAACAGCATCTAGAAAAAATAGAGGCTAGTCAGCTTTTTTGGCAAAGGAAAATGTTATCTTCCTTCAGTTTGGAAATATATACACTATATCTCCAACTACACGGAACTTCATTATGAACCTGTGACGTCATCAATCATCTACTACGAGAAAAACAATATGTCCACTTTTTACTCCATGTTCGGTTCTCGCCTCCAACCTCTGTGGCCGCCGGTTCGAATCTCGGGCCGGGCGCTTCATGTTGGAAAGTTGGTAGTTACTTGCCGATGCCCGGTGGTTTACAGTGCACTATGCACTGGTTTATTCCACCTGTAAACTACCCGTCGCAATATGGCCCTGGCTGTTGAACGCGACGTAAAGCAACAAATAAATAAATTTACTCCACGTTCGTGATATTTATTTTTATAATGCTATTTATGGCTCTTGTACCATATATTTCTTAAAATAAACCACATTTTCATTCTTATAGGTTGTTTGTCTACTGAATGAAGTTAACTTCATAATTTTTGTGAAAAATGTTTCCTATGACCTTTAAGTTTGGCTATGCTCGTTTGACCTTAAACGAGAGGCCCAAGGTCAAATACGACCACACCAGAATATTCCCAGCCCATGATTTCCTATATGCTGGTATACCATCACAAACCTGTAGGACCAATAATAAGCGAATTATAACCACTTTTAAGCTTGGCTATGCTCATTTCACCTTCAATGAGAGGCCCAAGGTCAAATGCGACCACACCAGAAGGTTCCCAGCCCATGATTTTGTATATGCTGGTATACCATCCCAAACCTCTAGGACCAATAATAAGCGAGTTCTAATCACTTTTAAGTGTGGCTATGCTCGTTTGACCTTGAACGTGGGGCCCAAGCTCAAATCCGACCACACCAGAAGGTTTCCAGCCAATGATTTCCTACATGTTGGTTTACCATCCCAAAGCTCTAGGACCAATAATAAGTGAGTTATGAGCACTTTTATGTTTGGCTATCCTCATTTGACCTTGAAGGAGAGGCCCAAGCTCAAATCTGACCACACCAAAAGATTCCCAGCCCATGGTTTCCTACATATTGGTATACCATCCCAAACCTCTAGGACCAATAATAAGCGAGTTATAAGCACTTTAAACTTTGCCTATCCACGGTTGACCTTGAAGGAGGGGCCCAAGGTCAAATCTGACCACACCAGAAGATTCCCTGCACATGATTTCCTATATGTTGGTCTACCATCCCAAAGCTCTACGACCAATAATAAGCGAGTTATAAGCACTTTTAAGTTTGGCTATCATTGTTTGACCTTGATGGATGGGTCCAAGGTCAAATCCGACCACACCAAAAGATTCCCAGCCCATAATTTCCTAGAAGTTGGTTTACCATCCCAAACCTCAGGACTAATAATAAGCGACTTATAAGTACTTTCCAGTTTGGCTATCCCCGTTTGACCTTGAAGGAGACGTCCAAGGTCAAATCTGACCACACCAAAAGATTCCCAGCCCATGGTTTCCTATATGTTGGTATACCATCCCAAACCTCTAGGACCAATAATTAGCGAGTTATAAGCACTTTAAACTTTGCCTATCCTTGCTTGACCTTGAACGAGGGGCCCAAGGTCAAATCTGACCACACCAGAAGATTCCCAGCACATGATTTCCTATATGTTGGTATACCATCCCAAACCTCTACGACCAATAATAAGCGAGTTCAAGGCTTAATCTTAGCAAAATTTTTATGAACTTATAATCAATCACCCGTCAATCGGTCAATTATGGCCCGACTGATCCCAATATCGACTGGCGCCTAGATTCTTCCCTCAGGAATGTGCATACCAAATTTGGTTGACCCACACGCAGTACTTTCTGAGGAAATCTAGTGAAAAGGAAGTAAATTTTTTTTGGAATTTTTGATAATGTGACCTTGATAAAGGTCAAAGGTCAAATTTATGCCTGTCAAAAAATTTCCCCACGCCTATAGAAGAACATTGCCACATATCATTTGGATAGGCCTAATAACAAGGGAGATATTCAAGGGAGACGATAATGCGGCGGCGGCAGCGGCTGACTGAAAACCGGGGGTGAAACCAATAAGCGTCCCCTTTTCAAGGGACGCTTAATTAGTTAGTTACTATGTGACACAGTCTGTCCACTCTAAATTCCGTCCCGTGGGCGACTCACGGGCACCCTACACTCCTCACTGAGCCTCTAGAATAAACAATTTCCCTAAAGTGAATCGAAGAGGGGATGGCCTTAAGCTTAAGGAAAGTATTGGAGTGACTAACAAAATAGTCAATTGTATTCAGTAGATATTTCACAACAGTGAAAAAACAACAATTGGAATGACCAGAAACTGGAGAATGACTATGATATTCAGGTGATATTGACAGCCACTACAGTGAAAAACAACAATGGACTAAAATATCAGTAAAATAGGAATAACTCACAATAAATCTGGGCCGATAATTCCCGCTAAATGGGCGATAATACCCGTACTATCAATAAACATGCAAATACAAGCTACAGCATTGGTAATAGGAACACAGATTACACATATTGTGGATATTATTTAGTTTCCTTGCAATATATATTAAAAGCTTCTTATATTCGCCTAGATTTATGTACCAAACAGGGTTTCTTTTGTTATTTACAAAAAAAGACGTCTCCGCGGTGCGCACTAAATACTACTCAGGACAATTTAAGTTGTATATAAAAGGCTTAAATTTTCTTCCCGATACCACTGACATCTTACCATTTAAACTATGGAGATAATAAAAAGCAATAAAGGTGGTTTGAAGATATGCATGGATGGATACATGTACACAAAGCTTTCTGTGAAGTCTTACATTTTCTGGAAGTGTTCACAAAAGGTTGCTTTATCATGTAAAGCAGTTCTCAGAACAGGTCTTGATGTAAGTTTTCTATTTTGATATAAATTGATTGATAATGATAATCCACTGCTCATCAGAGAATACAGCCATAAAAAAGAAATATCTTTGTTCTAGGTTCAGAGACTAAAGTCATACATAAACAATAAGATTATTTTTTGATGACCTTTTTTAAACTATACTGTAGCTTACTTTTTTTGCATTTTCTATTTTCAGAATAACAATCCAGAACTTGTCAAAGAACACAGCCATGAAAGCAGTTCAACAACAGTTGAGGTGGCTAAGTTAAAGGCTAGCTTGAAAGAGAAAGGTACTTCATCCAGAGACAGACCAGCCCAGATCTTAGCAACCAAGCTGTCTGCAGTCAATGATGAAGTCCGAGCTGAATGTGGTAGAGTGGAAAGCATAAAGAGGTCCATTCGCAGATGTCAGAGGGGTACACTACCCAAGGAACCCATGACCATCACAGAGTTCAAACTGGAAGATGAGTGGACCAAGACAGCAGGATCCCAAAGATTCCATAAGACTCATTAAAGTGTGACATGTTTCAACTGCGTGTTTACAGACTTGCTTAAGTAATTGCCAAATGGAGCTTTGTACTATTTCTGTGCTAATTTGTGTGCTATTCTTGTGAATATTCATGTTTAAATGTTGTATATTGTTTTTATGCTGTTAAAAGAAACTTTGTTAAAATAAAAACTTTTTGTCCTACTAGTAAAACTTTTTGTCCGGTTTCTTTTTATCTGGTTTCTTTTTGTCCAGTTTCTTTTTGTCCGGTTTCTTTTTGTTCGTCTTTCTATGTGAACACTGATCAGTTGCAATATGTTAACTAGACCTAGCGCATCGGAGAACCGATGCAAATTGTATCCACCATAAAGACAATGCACCAAAACCTCTAGGACCAATAAAAAGCGAGTTATAAGCACTTTTAAGTTTGGCTGTCCTCATTTGACCTTGAACAAGGGGCCCAAGGTCAAATCCGACCACACCAGAAGATTCCCAGCCCATGATTTCCTATAGGTTGGTTTACCATCCCAATCCTCTAGGAACAATAATAAGCGAGTTATAAGCACTTTTAAGTTTGGCTGTCCTCATTTGACCTTGAAGGAGGGACCCAAGGTCAAATCCGACCACACCAGAAGATTCCCAGCCCATGATTTTCTATATGTTGGTTTACCATCCCAAACCTCTAGGACCAATAATAAGCGAGTTATAAGCACTTTTACCTTTGGCTATCCTCATTTGACCTTGAAGGAGGGGCCCAAGGTCAAATCCGACCACACCAGAAGATTCCCAGCCCATGATTTTCTATATGCTGGTTTACCATCCCAAACCTCTAGGACCAATAATAAGCGAGTTATAAGCACTTTTAAGTTTGGCTGTCCTCGTTTGACCTTGAATGAGGGGCCCAAGGTCAAATCCGACCACACCAGAAGATTCCCAGCCCATGATTTTCTATATGCTGGTTTACCATCCCAAACCTCTAGGACCAATAATAAGCGAGTTATAAGCACTTTTAAGTTTGGCTGTCCTCGTTTGACCTTGAATGAGGGGCCCAAGGTCAAATCCGACCACACCAGAAGATTCCCAGCCCATAATTTTCTATATGTTGGGTTACCATCCCAAACCTCTAGGACCAATAATAAGCGAGTTATAGGCACTTTACCTTTGGCTATCCTAGTTTTACCTTGAAGGAGGGGCCCAAGGTCAAATCCGACCACACCAGAAGATTCCCAGCCCATGATTTTCTATATGCTGGTTTACCATCCCAAACCTCTAGGACCAATAATAAGCGAGTTATAAGCACTTTTAAGTTTGGCTGTCCTCATTTAACCTTTAAGGAGGGGCCCAAGGTCAAATCCAACCACGCCAGAAGATTCCCAGCCCATGATTTTCTATATGTTGGTTTACCATCCCAAACCTCTAGGACCAATAATAAGCGAGTTATAAGCACTTTTACCTTTGGCTATCCTCATTTGACCTCGAAGGAGGAGCCCAAGGTCAAATCCGACCACACCAGAAGATTCCCAGCCCATGATTTTCTATATGCTGGTTTACCATCCCAAACCTCTAGGACCAATAATAAGCGAGTTATAAGCACTTTTAAGTTTGGCTGTCCTCATTTGACCTTGAATGAGGGGCCCAAGGTCAAATCCGACCACACCAGAAGATTCCCAGCCCATGATTTTCTATATGCTGGTTTACCATCCCAAACCTCTAGGACCAATAATAAGCGAGTTATAGGCACTTTTACCTTTGGCTATCTTCGTTTGACCTTGAAGGAGGGGCCCAAGGTCAAATCCGAGCACACCAGAAGATTCCCAGCCCATGATATTCTATATGCTGGTTTACCATCCCAAACCTCTAGGACCAATAATAAATGAGTTATAAGCACTTTTAAGTTTGGCTGTCCTCGTTTAACCTTGAAGGAGGGGCCCAAGGTCAAATCTGACCACACCAGAAGATTCCCAGCCCATGATTTTCTATATGCTGGTTTACCATCCCAAACCTCTAGGACCAATAATAAGCGAGTTATAAGCACTTTTAAGTTTGGCTGTCCTCATTTAACCTTTAAGGAGGGGCCCAAGGTCAAATCCAACCACGCCAGAAGATTCCCAGCCCATGATTTTCTATATGTTGGTTTACCATCCCAAACCTCTAGGACCAATAATAAGCGAGTTATAAGCACTTTTACCTTTGGCTATCCTCATTTGACCTCGAAGGAGGAGCCCAAGGTCAAATCCGACCACACCAGAAGATTCCCAGCCCATGATTTTCTATATGCTGGTTTACCATCCCAAACCTCTAGGACCAATAATAAGCGAGTTATAAGCACTTTTAAGTTTGGCTGTCCTCGTTTGACCTTGAATGAGGGGCCCAAGGTCAAATCCGACCACACCAGAAGATTCCCAGCCCATGATTTTCTATATGCTGGTTTACCATCCCAAACCTCTAGGACCAATAATAAGCGAGTTATAGGCACTTTTACCTTTGGCTATCTTCGTTTGACCTTGAAGGAGGGGCCCAAGGTCAAATCCGACCACACCAGAAGATTCCCAGCCCATGATATTCTATATGCTGGTTTACCATCCCAAACCTCTAGGACCAATAATAAACTAGATTGGGCCAACTCGGCGCCAACATATCCCCAGACAGGTCATCACTCACGCCACAGGTTTTGATCGGGAATTTTTAAAAACATAATTACCCATTATTATATGAACTTCAGCACATCAATCTACTCTGTTTATATCTTCCAAGGAAGATGGTGTATCCCCAGACGCCGAATACATAACTCAAATTATATTTTCAATCTTCCTGCAATGATAACTCTATACCTATTTTCAAAGTATTTAAATGATTGATGATTGAATGTCCATTCTAAAATAATAATCCCAAAAGAGCATATCTGTTTCTATATTTGTTGACAAATAAAATATTATTTTTAACGCTGTGGCTATGGATCCGTGTGTCACGGTTCAATAGCTTACCAGTCTATCGATCAGTGTAGTGTTTTCACGGTTGAATAGTGCTAATATATCCGTGATTTTGAGTAAATAGTGACAGAAACAGCAATAACTGTAACTATTTTAATTGATGATATACACTGAAACACAAAAGCACTCCCTGTATATCTTACGAAAAATAGCACTCTGTACAACTGACTTTTATTTACAACCGGGGAATATGACCACAATATTTACTTTAAAAACACATGTAGGCTAGCCCTGCCTTCTAGGCTGTCTAAACCAGAATGCAAACACGAAATTTTGCCATAATGTAAATTGTATCAGAGGCCTTTCCTGTCTGGGAGACTCATCAGCTAGCTAAGCTACATAAATATATGAGAACATTATGAAAAATAATTATAATGCAATTAACCAGTTGTGTCTATACTATACATTAACACCTGGGACAAGGCTGGGACACAGAAGTAACATATACTTCACATTACATGCATAGGTGAAACTGGGACTTATATTATCTGCCAACTTTCAGACACTACAAAGTACACATAAGTCTACTTTCAAAATAAACGTGAACACAAGGACTGACAGATTTATGGTTTTTAACAGCAGGCAGTCAGATACATTCAGATAGGCTTAAAATTTCCAACTGAAGTTTTTCCTTAGACTGATGAGTGGAATTATTAACACTTTTAAAAATGACATGCCATCATCTTCAGTGCAATATCCCTTCCATTGATTTAACCGGCTGGTAATTGCAATTATCAGCTGAAGTGAAAGTGACAGTGTTGTGAGTTTACAGTCATGTAATATTTCAAATCTTCTTGTGTGTCAAACTTATCACAGTGGTTGTGTTTAGCATTTTCCTGCCTTTATTTCTCATAATTCACGGAACTGTAAGTGTTTATAAACTACACGGACCAACAGACCATTAAACTATTGAACCGCGAAACACGGATCAGCAGCCACTCCGTATTTTTAACTCAACTCATCATACTTTTCAATCTTCCTTCAAAGTATTTAAATGATTGATGATTCAATGTCCATTCTAAAATTCATAATCCCAAAAGCGCATATCTGTTTCTATATTTGTTCACAAATAAAATATTATTTAAAAAAAAATTATTTATATTATTATTTTATTATATTATTTTTAGAATTTGCAAATTGTTTTCAGTTATTCATTTCCTCTATACCTATATATGTGGTCCATATATATGCAACCTAAATATGTGACACAATCTCTGTTCTGACTCCCCTTTGTGTTATATGTAATGAAGGCCACCACCTCCCACCCCCACCCCTCTCCCCTTCTCCACACCTCTCTCACTATTACACAAGATCTGCAACCCCATTGAGGTCTTTGTTTCTCATCTGATATCATTAAATACCTTTGTTTATTTAGTGTCACTCAATATAGCTGGAGGTCCCAGAGGTGGGTGGGGGGAATCCGGGTGGGGGATGTGGGTTGGGACTTAGTTTAGTTTATTAGTTTATTATAGTGACATGTATTATGTTGACAAGGATTATACAAAAACTATTGAAGTAATACCCAGCCCTATATGGGCTTATAAGTCACTTTAAATAGAGAGTTAATAACAAACAGAGCAAACATATTTTGAGGTAAGATACAGTAAATAAAGACAGCAATTCAATACATAAAAATTACCAATATAATTTACTTTTTCTTTCTTGCCACAAATCAAAAATAAAATTAATAACCATATTGACATTCATATGAGTTAATACCCTTGATAATTGATCTATTAATAATTCAGATTTATCTATATTTAAAATTTTGAAATATTTCATACGAATCAGCTCTAAAGCTGGACAAACACAAACAAAATGTATCTCATCTTCTACATCTTTTTTACACAGTTTACATGTTCTCTCAAAGAGATGGAGTGCTACAGCATAAATGGTAAACAAACAATCTATATAAAAGGGGTACTCAAATACAAAAAGAATTGAGAATTTTAAGTATGTGATTATCAACTGAAATGAGTTCATAACTGTAGGAGCTGTGTCAAAATTAACTGAGGCAAGTTGAATAAAACTGGGCTAGTTGAGGGTTAAAAATCCCCTAGTTTTACTACATACGGATATAATTTCATTAATATTGGGACTTAAAGCTCACTTAAAGTGTCCATTTTGTCTACTTGAATATGTTTAACCGGCGTTTAACCAGTTTCATTTTAAAAAGTTAAAAACTCAGCAAGCAGAGGTATAACACACAAAAATAAGTTCTTAAAAGACTAAGATAGCCATAACATTATTAATATTCAAAATTTAAATAGACAGGCATTTCCTTTTAAAAATTCAAAGATTTCAGCTCTATAACCCACATAGTTTGACAGTTACTGGGCTTTAAAGTGGCATAATGTCCATACATTGGGTTTCTGTGGGCATTTTACAATTGTTAAAGAGACCTTAGCAATTAAACTACAGATCTGAAACTTTTTGGGGGACATACATAACAAACAAAAATTTATATATAATACAGTTTAAGACTTGTCACACTAAGCATTTCCAAATAACAGGGCAAAATACGGAAAAAATGTCCAAAAAGGCACTTGGGCGAGTGTCTATGGCCCTCATACACAGGTTAAATGTCTACTAAAAACCTTGATTTTCGCCATATGTAAAAAGGACATAATAATGCATTCCCAGATGGGATTTCAGCTCCATCAATCACATAGTTTAACAGTCACAGGGCTTAAAGGTGGCAAAAAGTCCAAATATTGGGTCTCTGTGGGCCTTTTAGAGATCTCGATGTGGCTTTCAAATTAAAGCTTCAGACTTAAAATTTGTTACATACTAAGATTACACATAGAATATGTATCTAATAAAGTTTGAAACTTCTCAGACTTACCATTTCCAAGTTACAGAGCAAAATATGTGAAAAATGTCTTAAAAGGGTCACTCAGGTGGGTGTTCAAGGTCCTCATACACAGGTTAAATGTCTACTTGAAGCCTTGATTTTTGGCACATGTAAAAAGAACATAATAATGTATTCCCAGATGAGATTTCAGCTCTATCAGTCACATAGTTTAACAGTCACAGGCCTTAAAATTGGCAAAAAGTCCAAATACTGGGTCTTTATGGGGCCTTCTAGAGACCTAAATGTGGCCTTCAAATTAAAGCTGCAGACTTAAAATTTGTCACATACTAAGATTACACATAGAATATGCATCTAATACAGTTTGAAACTTCTTAGACTTACCATTTCCAAGTTACAGGGAAAAATATGTGAAAAATGTCTAAAAATGGTCACTCGGGTGGGGATTTATGGTCCTCATACACAGGTTAAATGTCTTCTTAAAGCCTTAATTTTTGGCACATATATAAATAACATACTAATATCTTCCCAGATAGGATTTGAGCTCTATCAGTCACATAGTTTGACAGTCACAGGGCTTAAAAGTAGCAAAAAGTCCAAATATTGGGTCTTTGGGAGCCTTTTAGAGACCTCAATTTGACCTTCAAAATTAAAGCTTTAGACTTAAAATCTGTTACATACTAAGATTACACACAGAATATATATCTAATACAGTTTGAAACTTCTCAGACTTACCATTTCCAAGTTACAGGGAAAAAGATGTGAAAAATGTCTTATAAGGGTCACTCGGGTGGGTGTTTATGGTCCTGATACACAGGTTAACTGTCTATTAAAGGCCTAAATGTTGGGGCACATATAAGAAAACACATAGATATATTCCCAGATGATATTTAACTTAGATGAGAGACATAGTTTGAAAGCTACAGTGCTTAAAATTGGCAAAAAGTGCATAAATTGGGTCTCTGTGGGCACTTTTGAGACCTTAAGTCGACCCCTTTGGGTAAACCTACAGCCCTAAAATTTTCTACAGACAAGGATTACATATGAAAGTTATACCTAGCACAGTTTGAGACTCATCAGAATTACCACTTCCAAATTATAGGGCAAAATATGTGAAAAGTATAGCAAAAAATCCCTAAGTGGGGGTATTTATGGGCCTCAAAGACAATTTTCTCCTCAACTTAAAGTCGTGATTTTCGGCACATGTACTAAGAACATATTAATGTGTTGTCAGGTAAAATTTTAGCCAGCTGAGCATCATAGTTTGTGACCTACAGGGCTCTAAGTGGCCAAAAGTCCAATTTCTGACCTTAAGGTGGCCATAAGTTCTTTTTTACTGGGAGTTTAAGGTCACCTTAAAATAGGGATCTTCCTTTGGGCACCCTTAACATGTGTACCAAGTTTGAAAAAAAAAAATTAATTTGTTTTTGAGTTATCGCGTCCACAAGGAAATTTCTACGGCGGCGGCGGCGGCAGCGGCGGCGGCGGCGGCGGCGGCGGCGCGACGGACCTGAATCCAATATATCCCCGACTTTCGTCTGGGGATATAATGAGTTATAAGCACTTTTAAGTTTGGCTGTCCTCGTTTAACCTTGAAGGAGGGGCCCAAGGTCAAATCTGACCACACCAGAAGATTCCCAGCCCATGATTTTCTATCTGTTGGTTTACCATCCCAAACCTCTAGGACCAATAATAAGCGAGTTATAAGCACTTTTACCTTTGCCTATCCTCATTTGACCTCGAAGGAGGAGCCCAAGGTCAAATCCGACCACACCAGAAGATTCCCAGCCCATGATTTTCTATATGCTGGTTTACCATCCCAAACCTCTAGGACCAATAATAAGCGAGTTATAGGCACTTTTAAGTTTGGCTGTCCTCATTTAACCTTGAAGGAGGGGCCCAAGGTCAAATCCGACCATGCCAGAAGATTCCCAGCCCATGATTTTCTATATGCTGGTTTACCATCCCAAACCTCTAGGACCAATAATAAGCGAGTTATAGGCACTTTTAAGTTTGGCTGTCCTCATTTAACCTTGAAGGAGGGGCCCAAGGTCAAATCCGACCACGCCAGAAGATTCCCAGCCCATGATTTTCTATATGTTGGTTTACCATCCCAAACCTCTAGGACCAATAATAAGCGAGTTATAAGCACTTTTACCTTTGGCTATCCTCATTTGACCTCGAAGGAGGAGCCCAAGGTCAAATCCGACCACACCAGAAGATTCCCAGCCCATGATTTTCTATATGCTGGTTTACCATCCCAAACCTCTAGGACCAATAATAAGCAAGTTATAAGCACTTTTAAGTTTGGCTGTCCTCGTTTGACCTTAAATGAGGGGCCCAAGGTCAAATCCGACCACACCAGAAGATTCCCAGCCCATGATTTTCTATATGCTGGTTTACCATCCCAAACCTCTAGGACCAATAATAAGCGAGTTATAAGCACTTTTAAGTTTGGCTGTCCTCATTTAACCTTTAAGGAGGGGCCCAAGGTCAAATCCAACCACGCCAGAAGATTCCCAACCCATGATTTTCTATATGTTGGTTTACCATCCCAAACCTCTAGGACCAATAATAAGCGAGTTATAAGCACTTTTACCTTTGGCTATCCTCATTTGACCTCGAAGGAGGAGCCCAAGGTCAAATCCGACCACACCAGAAGATTCCCAGCCCATGATTTTCTATATGCTGGTTTACCATCCCAAACCTCTAGGACCAATAATAAGCGAGTTATAAGCACTTTTAAGTTTGGCTGTCCTCATTTGACCTTGAATGAGGGGCCCAAGGTCAAATCCGACCACACCAGAAGATTCCCAGCCCATGATTTTCTATATGCTGGTTTACCATCCCAAACCTCTAGGACCAATAATAAGCGAGTTATAGGCACTTTTACCTTTGGCTATCTTCGTTTGACCTTGAAGGAGGGGCCCAAGGTCAAATCCGAGCACACCAGAAGATTCCCAGCCCATGATATTCTATATGCTGGTTTACCATCCCAAACCTCTAGGACCAATAATAAATGAGTTATAAGCACTTTTAAGTTTGGCTGTCCTCGTTTAACCTTGAAGGAGGGGCCCAAGGTCAAATCTGACCACACCAGAAGATTCCCAGCCCATGATTTTCTATATGCTGGTTTACCATCCCAAACCTCTAGGACCAATAATAAGCGAGTTATAAGCACTTTTAAGTTTGGCTGTCCTCATTTAACCTTTAAGGAGGGGCCCAAGGTCAAATCCAACCACGCCAGAAGATTCCCAGCCCATGATTTTCTATATGTTGGTTTACCATCCCAAACCTCTAGGACCAATAATAAGCGAGTTATAAGCACTTTTACCTTTGGCTATCCTCATTTGACCTCGAAGGAGGAGCCCAAGGTCAAATCCGACCACACCAGAAGATTCCCAGCCCATGATTTTCTATATGCTGGTTTACCATCCCAAACCTCTAGGACCAATAATAAGCGAGTTATAAGCACTTTTAAGTTTGGCTGTCCTCGTTTGACCTTGAATGAGGGGCCCAAGGTCAAATCCGACCACACCAGAAGATTCCCAGCCCATGATTTTCTATATGCTGGTTTACCATCCCAAACCTCTAGGACCAATAATAAGCGAGTTATAGGCACTTTTACCTTTGGCTATCTTCGTTTGACCTTGAAGGAGGGGCCCAAGGTCAAATCCGACCACACCAGAAGATTCCCAGCCCATGATATTCTATATGCTGGTTTACCATCCCAAACCTCTAGGACCAATAATAAATGAGTTATAAGCACTTTTAAGTTTGGCTGTCCTCGTTTAACCTTGAAGGAGGGGCCCAAGGTCAAATCTGACCACACCAGGAGATTCCCAGCCCATGATTTTCTATCTGTTGGTTTACCATCCCAAACCTCTAGGACCAATAATAAGCGAGTTATAAGCACTTTTACCTTTGCCTATCCTCATTTGACCTCGAAGGAGGAGCCCAAGGTCAAATCCGACCACACCAGAAGATTCCCAGCCCATGATTTTCTATATGCTGGTTTACCATCCCAAACCTCTAGGACCAATAATAAGCGAGTTATAGGCACTTTTAAGTTTGGCTGTCCTCATTTAACCTTGAAGGAGGGGCCCAAGGTCAAATCCGACCACGCCAGAAGATTCCCAGCCCATGATTTTCTATATGCTGGTTTACCATCCCAAACCTCTAGGACCAATAATAAGCGAGTTATAGGCACTTTTAAGTTTGGCTGTCCTCATTTAACCTTGAAGGAGGGGCCCAAGGTCAAATCCGACCACGCCAGAAGATTCCCAGCCCATGATTTTCTATATGTTGGTTTACCATCCCAAACCTCTAGGACCAATAATAAGCGAGTTATAAGCACTTTTACCTTTGGCTATCCTCATTTGACCTCGAAGGAGGAGCCCAAGGTCAAATCCGACCACACCAGAAGATTCCCAGCCCATGATTTTCTATATGCTGGTTTACCATCCCAAACCTCTAGGACCAATAATAAGCAAGTTATAAGCACTTTTAAGTTTGGCTGTCCTCGTTTGACCTTGAATGAGGGGCCCAAGGTCAAATCCGACCACACCAGAAGATTCCCAGCCCATGATTTTCTATATGCTGGTTTACCATCCCAAACCTCTAGGACCAATAATAAGCGAGTTATAGGCACTTTTACCTTTGGCTATCTTCGTTTGACCTTGAAGGAGGGGCCCAAGGTCAAATCCGACCACACCAGAAGATTCCCAGCCCATGATTTTCTATATGCTGGTTTACCATCCCAAACCTCTAGGACCAATAATAAGCGAGTTATAAGCACTTTTAAGTTTGACTGTCCTCGTTTAACCTTGAAGGAGGGGCCCAAGGTCAAATCTGACCACACCAGAAGATTCCCAGCCCATGATATTCTATATGTTGGTTTACCATCCCAAACCTCTAGGACCAATAATAAGCGAGTTATAAGCACTTTTACCTTTGGCTATCCTCATTTGACCTCGAAGGAGGAGCCCAAGGTCAAATCCGACCACACCAGAAGATTCCCAGCCCATGATTTTCTATATGCTGGTTTACCATCCCAAACCTCTAGGACGGATAATAAGTGAGTTATAAGCACTTTTAAGTTTGGCTGTCCTCATTTGACCTTGAAGGAGGGGCCCAAGGTCAAATCTGACCACACCAGAAGATCCCCAGCCCATGATTTTCTATATGCTGGTTTACCATCCCAAACCTCTAGGACCAATAATAAGCAAGTTATAAGCACTTTTAACTTTGGCTGTCCTCATTAGACCTTGAAGGAGAGGCCCAAGATCAAATCTGACCACACCAGAAGATTCCCAGCCCATGATTTCCTATATGTTGGTTTACCATCCCAAACCTCTAGGATCGATAATAAGCGAGTTATAAGCACTTTTAAGTTTGGCTATCCTCGTTTGACCTTGAAGGAGGGGTCCAAGGTCAAATCTGACCACATCAGAAGATTCGCAGCACATGATTTCCTATAGGTTGGCTTCACATTGCAAACCTCTAGGACCAATAATAAGGGAGATATAGGCACTTTTAAAGTCCGCTATGTGGGTTACTTCGGCACTCCGTGGATGACCTTGAATTAGGAGCTTCAAGGTCAAATGTATGCAAGGTTGTAGAGGACATGTATATGTGTCATACATATCACTATGAAGAGATTCAACCTTCTACCTATGAGGAACAGCCAGTAGAAAAATGTAGATTATTTTCAAAGAAATGCCCGTGGCGGCCATCTTGTTTTTCAGAATGAGGCTATTTTCTTTCCCAGAGAAGCTTACCCCCCAATGAAGATATCCTGCAAATTTGGTGAACCTAGCTGCTGTTGTTTTCCTCTTAGAGCGTTAACGCCGAAAATCTCTCTACGCGCGGCGGCGGCGTAGCGAACGCTAAACCAAAGTATCCACCGGATGCTTCCGGTGGATACAATAACCACATCAGTGCATCATAAATAGCTCATTTTTTTCTTTGAAGATGTCATAACTTCATAAACACTAAGAGATTAGGTTTGCCAGACAGCATAAATATTTTTAAGTATACATATGCCAGGTGTGGTTTTAAAAAGTGTTAAAATAAATGAGGAGAGAGCAAGATATATATATTTATCATGTTAAGATGGCCAAAGCCTCTTAAGTACAGGAATTTTAAGTGAAATGTTATACAAAATCTTACTTTAGTATAATCAATGTCAAGTTAAACTGATGTTACTGAACAGTAAATCAGTTAGGGGCTGAAAATCCTCATTTTCATGTCAAGATGGCCATGACTGTACTTGTATTGGAACTCCAAGGTAGAAAGAAAATAAGAATGTCCCTAATGTCATCATTAAAAGTGTACAAAATTTAACTGAGCTCTGCTGAACAATACGATAGCTGGAGATTAAAAACTCCATAATTTCACTGCAAGGTGACCATAACTTCATCCATATTGCGACTTTAAGGTGACCATAAAATGAGAATGTCCCTTTTGTCATCCTTTATAAGTGTACAAAGTTTAGCTGAGGTCAGTTGAACAATAAGATAGCTGGAGGCCGAAAACTTCCTTTTTTCACTGAAAAGTGACCATAACTTCATTCATATTGGGACTTTAAGGTGACCATAAAAGCAGAATGTCCTTTCTCCCAACCTTTATAAATGTCGCAAGTTTTATTTGAAAAATGTACACATTAACTAAGCTTAGGGCTGAAAAACTCTACATTTTAAGTTTAAGATGGCCCTAACATTATTAATATATGAATCATAAGGTAGTAAGAGTGTTCTTTTGATGTACCTCAATATCATAGCCCTAATAATATTAACAGTTTAAGGTCACCATAAAGTCAGGATAATCCTTCGGTGAATCTTAATATATATACCAAGTTTGGTTGAAAAGTGTGGAAAACTAAGTGAACTGGAGGGTTAAAACCCACGTTTTGGTCATTAAGGTGACCTTAAGTTTGCAGATACAGACCTAAAACTTCAGCATGTGAAAGATTATCAAAAAGTAGCTGAATAAGTTATTCCAACAAAATGCCGAAATTCTAACCGTTTTTGAGATTCAGACCAAGTACCCATTTTTAAAAAATTTACAAAAATAAAACGCCTCCCATTCAGGTATCTATGGTGTGATTGATGAGAAAATCCTTTCCGACCTTGGAAATTTGGTCTAGAATGTACCAGATAAATTTTATAGCACAGGTGTGTGTGTTGTTTTCCGAAACACGATGACGGGGTGTTCTGGAGTTATGCTTAAGGTTACCTTAAGTAAAGCTTAAGGTCTGCGCAAAGTATCCCAAAAATTTTTCCCGCCCCTATAGTTTTAAAAAAAGATAAGAAGGAAAGAAAAATTTGAAAGGCTAAGAAGTTATTCAAGGGAGACCATAATCCGGTGGCGGCGGCGGCGATGATCAGTCGAACTTCGGTGAAAACAAATAAGCGTCCCTGACGGGCCGCTTAATTACATGTGAAGCTTAAGTATTGTGAATCGGCAATCATATAAAGTAGTGATAGTGTTTCACAAAGCTAAATATGTAAACATAATCATAAGTTATTTGAATACTAGACGAAAAGAAGTGTACCAAGGTAAATATCCAATATCTTAAAATAATGTGAAGCCCTGATAATCCTTCAATTATACATGTGCATAAATCTACTCCTTTGAACTTTTATTGATCTATATAAATAAGCTTATACCACTTCCCACTTGGTATTGGTGATGGGTAAAGTGATCTATCATATACTTTCAGTGCCAACCTTCATGAAAGGACACCTAATGGATAAGTCACATGAGAAAAGCTGGCTTTCAGTATGAAGCAGTATTTAAAAGTTATGCTCATAATTATGTGTAGATACTTTACCCTCCAGCATTGTTCTTTATGGCTGTGCTGAACTTGTCTGGAACCTTGTCCAAGTGTCTAAGAACCCTGACTGGAGATTCTGTAGCCATGGAGTTCTCTGGTTCCTGAACAAATATACAACTGATGACTTCAATGACTTCATTAAAACAGGATTTCGAAGTTTGTTTATAAGATAAAAGATACTGTCACTCCGGTTGAAAGACAAAAACTTGCACATAAGTTTTAAAAAAGCAAAGGAAATATATAATATCTTAATTAACTTATTTATTTTGAATTTGATATATGACATAATAAATAGTGTCTTTTGAACAAATAAATAGCAATCAGCACCCATGAATGTGTCAGGTGACTGTGTGTTTTGAGTTTTAGAGTAGAAGTGAAAGAAAAACACTGTAAATGCAATAGTTTTTGTGTTACAACTAATTTACTCAACATTGAGAATCTCAAAGCAACTTTTGCTCAGATATGGAATGAGCTACAGGTCTGCAATTTTACTATGTTATAGCTGACCTAAGGTAGGTGAATTAGAAATTTAAAAAAAAATTCTCTAAGAGAAATAGTTTTTAAGTTACACCTGATTTACCAATGAACTACAGGTCTACAATTTCACTATGTTGTACCTGACGCATAAGTAGGTGAATAATTATATTTAAACAAAACTCTCTAAATGCAATAGTTTCTGAGTTACAACTGATTTACTCAACAGTGAGAACCTCAAAGTAGCTTTTGCTCAGCTATGCAATGAGCTACAGGTTTGCAATTTCACTATGTTATAGCTGATCCAAAAGTACGTGAATAACATATTAAAAGAAAATATTCTAAATGCAATAGTTTTCATGTTAAATAATAACTGATGTACTCAACAGTAATAACCTCAAAGTAGCTATTACTCAACTATGCAATGTGTAACAGGTCTGCAATTTTACTATGTTATAGCTGGCCCAAAAGTAGGTGAATAATAACATATTTAAAGAAAATACTCTAAATACAATAGTGTTTAAGTTCTAACTGATTTACTCAATAATTATAAAATCAAAATAGCTATTACTCAGATATGCAACTAGACCTACACATCGCAGAACCGATGCAAATTTGTATCCACCGAAAAGACAACTCACCAAAGCCAGTGAACCATCGTTTGACCTTGAAGGAGGGGCCCAAGGTCAAATCTGAAAACATCAGAAGATTCCCAGCCCATGACCTGCTATACGTTGGTTTCATATTGCAAACCTCTAGGACCAATAATTAGCAAGTTATCAGCACTTTTAAGTTTGGCTATTGTTGTTTGACCTTGAAGGAGGGGCCCAAGGTCAAATCTGACCACATCAAAACATTCCTAGCCCATGATTTTCTATAGGTTGGTTTCACATTACAAACCTCTAGGACCAATAATAAGTGAGCTATAAGCACTTCAAAGTTTGCGCATCCTCATTTGACCTTGAAGGAGGGGCCCAAGGTCAAATCTGAGCACATCAAAAGATTCCTAGCCCATGATTTCCTATAGGTTGGTTTACCATCCCAAACCTGTACGACCAGTAATAAGCGAGGTATAAGCACTTTTAAGTTTAGCTATCCTCTTTTGACCTTGAAGGAGGGGCCCAAGGTCGAATCTAACCACACCAGAAGATTCCCAGCCCATGATTTCCCAGAAGTTGGTTTACCATCCCAAACCTGTATGACCAATAATAAGTGAGTTATAAGTACTTTTAAGTTTGGCTATCCTCATTTGACCTTGAAGGAGAGGTCCAAGGTCAAATCAGACCATATCAAAAGATTCCCAGCCCATGATTTCCTATAGGTTGGTTTACCATCCCAAACCTGTACGACCAATAATAAGCAAGTTATAAGCACTTTTAAGTTTGGCTATTCTCATTTGACCTTAAGGAGGGGTCCAAGGTCAAATATGACCACACCAAAAGATTCCCAGCCCATGATTTCCTATAGGTTGGTATACCATGCCAAACCTCTAGGACCAATAATAATCAAGTTATAAACACTTTTAAGTTTGGCTATCCTTGTTTGACCTTGACGGAGAGGTCCAAGGTCAAATCAGACCACATCAAAAGATTCCCAGCCCATGATTTCCTATAGATTGGTTTACCATCCCAAACCTGTAAGACCAATAATAAGCAAGTTATAAGCACTTTTAAGTTTGGCTATCCTCATTTGACCTTGAAGGAGGGGTGCAAGGTCAAATCTGACCACACCAAAGGATTCCCAGCCCATGTTTTCTTATAGGTTGGTTTACCATCACAAACCTCTAGGACCAAATAATAAGGGAGTTATAAGCACTTTTAAGTTGGGCTATCCTCGTTTTACCTTGAAGGAGGGGTCCAAGGTCAAATCTGACCAAACCAAAAGATTCCCAGCCCATGATTTCCTATAGGTTGGTTTACCACCACAAACCTCTAGGACCAATATTAAGCGAGTTATAAGCACTTTTAAGTATGGCTATCCTCGTTTGACCTTGAAGGAGGGTAACAAGGTCAAATCTGACCACACCAGAAGATTCCCAGCCCATGATTTCCTATAAGTTGGTTTACCATCCCAAACCTGTACGACCAAGAATAAGCGAGTTATAAGCACTTTTAAGTTTGGCTATCCTCGTTTAACCTTGAAGGAGGGGTCCAAGGTCAAATTTGACCACACCAAAGGATTCCCAGCCCATGATTTCCTATAGGTTGGTTTACCATCCCAAACCTTTAGGACCAATAATAATCAAGTTATAAGCACTTTTAAGTTTGGCTATCCTCGTTTGACCTTGAAGGAGGGTAACAAGGTCAAATCTGACCACACCAGTAGATTCCCAGCCTATGATTTCCTATAAGTTGGTTTACCATCGCAAACCTGTACGACCAATAATAAGCGAGGTATAAGCACTTTTAAGTTTGGCTATCATTGTTTGACCTTGATGGATGGGTCCAAGGTCAAATCCGACCACACCAAAAGATTCCCAGCCCATAATTTCCTAGAAGTTGGTTTACCATCCCAAACCTCAGGACTAATAATAAGCGACTTATAAGTACTTTCAAGTTTGGCTATCCTCGTCTGACCTTGAAGGAGAGGTCCAAGGTCAAATCTGACCAGACCAAAAGATTCCCAGCCCATGATTTCCTATAGGTTGGTTTACCATCCCAAAAATCTAGGACCAATAATAAGGGAGATATAAGCACTTTTTATGACTGACAAAGAAACGCCCATGGCGGCCATCTACTTTTTCAAAATGAGGCCAAAAATATTCCCAGTCAAGATTTTGTAATGAGGAACATACCCTGCGAATTTGAGATATCTAGCTATAATACCCTTTGCTCTAGAGGGCAACCAAAAGTCCTTACTGAAAGTCGAAAAACACCCGTGGCGGCCATCTTGTTTTTCAAAATGAGGCCAAAAATATTTCCAGGCAAGATTTTATGGTTATGAATATATCCTGAATTTGAGAAGGCTAGCTATAATCTTTTTTTTGTCAGAGCGATAATGGTGAAATCTCTCTACAATTTCACTATGTTATACCTGACCCATAAGTAGGTGAATAATTATATTTAAACAAAACTCTCTAAATGCGATAGGTTTTGAGTTACAACTGATTTACTCAACAGTGAGAACCTCAAAGTAGCTACAGGTCTGCAATTTTACTATGTTATAGCTGGCCCAAAAGTAGGTGAATAATAATACATTTAAAGAACATGTTCTAAATACAATAGTGTTCAAGTTCTAACTGATTTACTCAATAGTGTTAACCTCAAAATAGCTATTACTCTGATATGTAATGAGATACAGGTCTGCAATTTTACTATGTTATAGCTGGCCCAAGAGTAGCTGAATAACATACAGTATTTACACAAAATTCTCTAAATGCAATAGTTTTCAAGTTACAAATGATTTTACTAATTATGAACGTTATTGAAAAGTCAAAAAGTAGCTATTATTCACTTAGCTATTGGGATGGACTCCCATGTTACTCACCATGTTGTAGCTATAGAAAAAGTAGCTGAATAACATATTTTAACAAAATGCTCTAAATGCAATACTTTTCAAGTTATAAGTAATTTAGTGCATGATTTCAGGACTGACAAGTCAGCTGACATAAAACCCACGGGAAAAATGAAAATATATCAATTACACACAACTAGAAACTGATATGACTTATATGATATAATTTTCCTTTTCTGTACACAATACATTGTTTATATAATCACTTTTCACAGTCATTAATATCACACATATAAAGCAAGTTATAATATTTTTTCAGAACAAAATTTAATTCACAATTGACATTTCAAAAAAAACATCAATGAGACTATTGCACATATGTACCTATCGCTTAATGTTATAAAACAGACAAAACAAATTATTCAATGTTAAGAAGACATTCTTATTCACAGAAATCTGTAATTCTGACTTTCTTTGATTCACTATTGACACCAAGGGTCTATAGCACATAATCCAGTTGTCATTGACATTATTACCAATATTTGTAACAATTTGTGTGGGGTTCTGCTGTTCATGCAACAAATTTATATAAATACTATTCAATATTTATTGAAGAAAATCTGAAAATCAATTATCACAAGCTGAAGTCCATTCAGCTTTAAAAACAACGATTGACTTGATATCAGAAATGTGTTTCACACTCTAGACGCTAACAGTGCCTTATAATCTTTGACAATAAACCCATATGGTCATTTTTATGGAGTATAGGGCATAAGCTTGTGATCTTTGCAAGGTGAATGTAAGCCTAATATTCCACCCCACCCTTTGATCCCCCTGCCTCTGCCCTCCATTCTATTAAGTATGTTAGTTTAAGTATTGACTTAATAAGATTAAATAAAATTACAACTTAAAGTAGGACTAACATTCAGGAAATATATCTTATACAGGAAAGAGATTTCATAGATTAATTTCATTAAATAATTGAAATCAACATATTCAAATTCAATTAATATTTTAAGTAATAAAATAAAAAAGCAAAATGGTTACTTAAGAGTTTTAAGCTTAAATCAATTTAAACTTACGTATCTCAATCAGTAAGTTTCAGAATGAACAAATTAGCTAATTGGCTTGAATGGAAAGCTTAAATCAAATTAAACTTACTTATCTCAATCAGTAAGTTTAAGAATGAACAAATTAGCTAATTAACTGAGGATAAAAAGCTGAAAGGTATAACAGCCATTGCAAACATTCATGCAGAATTATAGTCCGATTGTCAGTTTAGAACCACGAAGCCTGAGTGGTTCTAAATTGTCAATCAGACTATGATTGTGCATATTGTCCAACCAGTGGTGATTATTACTATTAAATGACACTTTTATATGGACAACAATTCTAACTCTAATTCTAATTGATCTTTTATAGCACTTCATAAAAACCAAAACCAACCAACCAAAACAGTCAACCAATTTCAGTATCCAGGGACAGAAAAAAGGCCAAGCACCACAGAGAACGCCAGGAGGCGAGTAGGACTAATGCCTTGGTGTACAGGTAGGTTTTGAGCTGTTTTCTGAAATAGGCTACGGAGGGGGACGCACGAATCCCATCAGGAAGAGCATTCCAGACAGTGGGGGCATCAATAGCAAAACTATAACCAACCTGCTTGACCGATTTAAGGATAGAGGGTTGAAACTTTGGAACGACAAGGAAATTACCACCACTCTGACTGCGCCTGGCTCTGTAAGAACTACTGTAGGAAGAGATATAAAGAGCAAATACAAAAGCCAGTGTGAAGAAACTTGCAAACAAGGGTGGCTGTTTTAAAGACTGAGCCAATACAATTTCTTAAGCACAAGAGTTATACTAGTGTATCTACTGGTATTGGATACGATTATAGCTGCACTATTTTGGATGCACTATAATTTACAAAGATTGAACTCAGACTCCTGAAAAATGAGTTACAGTAATCCAACCGACCACTAACAACAGCATTAGCCACAAGTACAGAAGCATCACGAATAAGAAAAAGCCTGACATGTCTGAAGTCACGGAGTTGTTCAAAACAACTTTTGCATACATTCTGTATATATTTAGACAAGGAAAAATCATAATCGAACCACACTCCCAAATTCTTCATTGACTCAGCAGGGTGGAGAGGACTACCCAAGATGGTAGTTGGGAAATATGTTTTCAACTTATCCCTCTGTCTTATTGAACCAAATACAATAAACTCAGTCCTATCTGCATTCAGTTTGAGTTTACTAGTTGACGTCCAGTCTTTTACAACATCTAGGCACATGTTCAACTGTTAAAAGGCAGCAGATGAATTCTTCTGTGATAGATTGACATAAACGTGGGTGTCATCTGTATTAAAATAAAACTTTATTCCTTTATGTTTACCAATAACCAAACTGAGGGGAGTAGTGAATCCTGAAAACAATAAATGACCCAAGAAAGAACCTTGGGGCACATCAAATAGGAGTTTACAAAGGTCAGAGAGAATAGAACCAATTTTTATTGACTGATAGTGCTCAGATAGGTAGGAAGTGAACCATTTCAGAACAGAACCCCCAACTCCAAACCAAGTCTGAAGACAACTAAGAAGAGTGGTATGATCAATGGTGTCAAATGCTGCCGAGAGGACAAGCAATATAAGGGCCGTAGGTTTGCCTCTTGACAAGGATGGGTAAACTTCATTTTTTATGGAGAGAAGAGGTGTCTCAGTTGAGTGACCTGTTCTGTTTATAGACTGATACGGATTGTTTAAGTTATGGACATGTTCAACCAATTTTGATATGAAACTTATAATGGCCAGATGGTGTACGGAACTTTGCCCTTCAGGAACCTTGCCCTTCAGGAACCATGCCCTTCGGAACCTTGCCCTTCAGGAACTATGCCCTTCACTAAAATTGAGGGGTAGGAACTTTGCCCTTCACATGAAAAAAATTATCAATCACATTGGAAATCGATCACATTTCAAAAAGTTTTATTGATATTAAAATACTACATATAATCAATACTACTATAGAATGAAAAAATAGCATCAGAGATGCCCGTACCCCACAGCCTAGGGAAATATTTTCAACACCATGAGATACAGAAGTACTGTATCAGTATAAACTTTAGGATACTTTCAGAGCACTGTCAGTTATATAAAGGTCCAAATAATGTTTAAAAGAAAGATCATGCATATAAAGATGAAGTATTAAAACACGATAATTCAATAACAAGATGACAGCATTAATCAGCAAACTAAAATTCAACCCTCTTTATCTACATCTGCATGGCCAAATTATGGTTTAGATGGTTTGAATATTACCATGCATATAGAAGTGGTAATACATTTAATGAATGCTTATGTGTGGTGTTGGAGCAAAATCTGTGGCTCACTTGATGAAATTCTATCTCTTACAATGGGAAGTTATGAAAGTAAAATTCTTAATAAATTCTAATATGACTTTAACAGTGCTTAATCTGCATCAAAAGAGAGACCCAAAGGTGCAACAAGATTTTATAGGTCAAGGTCACTAGGACAAGGTCAAAGGTCAAATTAAGGTGACACCATGATAATACACACCTACAGCCCCTAACCAATGTCCCTACCAAGTATCAACTTCCTCAACCCTACGGTTTCCAAGATATAGCCCGGACAAGATTTTATAGGTCAAGGTCACTACGCCAAGGTCAAAGGTCAAATCAAGGTCAGACCATGACGTTGCACAACTATATCTCCTAACCAATGTCCCTACCAAGTATCAACTTCCTACACCTTACGGTTTCCGAGATATAGCCCAGACAAGATTTTAAAACTCAAGGTCACTATGGCAAGGTCAAAGGTCAAATCCTGGTCAGACCATGACGTTGGACACCTACACACCCTAACCAATGTCCCTACCAAGTACCAACTTCCTACACCTTACGGTTTCCGAGATATAGCCCGGACAACATTTTATAAGTCAAGGTCACTATGGCAAGGTCAAAGGTCAAATCAAGGTCAGACCATGACATTGCACACCTACACCCCCTAACCAATATCCCTACCAAGTATCAACTTCCTACACCTTACGGTTTCTGAGATATAGCCCGGACAACATTTTATAGGTCAAGGCCACTACGGCACGGTCAAAGGTCAAATCAAGGTCAGACCATGATACTGCACACCTACACCCCCTAACCAATATCCCTACCAAGTATTAACTTCCTACACCTTACGGTTTCTGAGATATAGCCTGGACAAGATTTTATAGGTCAAGGTCACTACGGCAAGGTCAAAGGTCAAATCAAGGTCACACCATGACTAGTGCTTCCGCGAGCCGTCGATTTGCCGACTCGAGTTTCATACAACGACGTCGAGTCAACTCGAGTCCGACTCGAGTCAATAAAGATAGTTTAAAATGCCAAACACTGAACTTACACACACTGGTATGTTTCCTTTCATTATAAAATACTATTTTCCAACAAAACTTGTCTTATTTACCTGCAAATGATGATCAAGGATGCCGCCATGTTGAAAAATGAAACAGACGTTTTGATTGGTTGTTTTCTCAGGTAGGCAGACAGGTACCATAATGCATATAATTTTAGTCCAGCTAAATCCAAAACTCATACAGGACACGGGGTAGAGTAGTTTTTGTGCACAGCCATGTTTCCAAAGTTTGAACACTTTTATTAATTACTTCAGAAGATATATTCAACATCTTAACTGTAAACAACAACTTGAACTGTCTTATATCTTGTAAAACAGATGTCCTTATTTAATAACAGTGTATCTTTTGAACACATGGTCCAAGTTCATTGAATCCATTAGTCTCTTAAGAAAATGAGGAATTGTAATCCAACTTTCATAGTGCTTAATCTCTATAGTGCTTAATCTCTAGAAACTACTAAAATTATTATCCATTGATATATTCAATTACTGGTTTAATTGTTCAGAAGTTATGCAGTAACATAACACTTGAGAAAGAAAGGCAAGAGAAACTGTCATCCTTCAGTGACCATTTACATCAAATTACATATAATGTGATTCAGCAGTTAAAAAGTTTACCAGTTTTTATGAAGAAAGAGCAGTCTGTCAACATTTTCAGGCTTAAGGCAACACCTTTTCTTGTTTATCAAATTTCCAGCTGATGAAAATAACCGTTCACTTGGCACTGATGTTGCTGGACAACATAAATATTTTCGAGCAAGTGAGGATAACCTTGGATAAGTTGACAACCTTTGTTTCCACCAATCAAGAGAATCAAATTTTTCTGGAAGGAGAGACCCATTTGCATCAGCTGGAATTTCAATATCTTCTGATATATATCTGTCTACCTCCTTGGTTATCAACTCATCCTTTGATTTTGGCCCTTCTACCTTTGTAATGAATAGGTCACTGAAGAAAGACACTTTCTTTTGACACTTTTGATTCAGGTCAGATTCAGTTTTGATTCTTTTCAGGTCAGGTTCAGGCTCTTGTACAGGTAAGTTTGGGCTGGTTTGTAGATCCATTGAGGGTAGTGATGGGACTGGTGGCTCATCTGGCTCTTTCTTAACAGTGGGGACACCTTCGTTTTCAGAGAGAATTTGCTTTACCTTGGCAATAGTGACCTGTCTTAGTTCTTCATTCATAAAAGCCAGATTTTTGAATCTGGGATCAAGAAAGGCAGAAACAGCAAAGAAGGTCTGGAGCTCATCATCAGAAAAACGGCCATCAAAATCCTTCAACATTATTTCCTTCATCTTTTTGACAGATGAAGATCCAGAATCACTGCATAGAACATTCCTAAGCAATGTTATTACAGGCAATATAAGAGACACTGTTGGGTTTTTCTCTTTACTCAGTAGCTCTGTGGCATCTTTGAATGGTTGTAGAATTATAGCTACCTCCTCAAGGATGAGAGCCTGGTCAGAATCTAAGAACAGACCCCTACTGTTCTTTGTTACCGATGGATCCAGGAGTGCTGCTTGTATAGCTGGTTCTTGCTCTTTATAGCGCTTTATCATATCAAGGGTACTGTTCCATCTGGTTTCTACATCAAGTATAGGACTGTGTCTAGGTAATCCTAATGCCTCCTGCTTTTTATTGAAGACTGATCGAGCCAGTGGGCTCTTCCTGAAGAACTTCACTCCAGCTCTAACTTTTGCCAAAGCACCTGACACTTCTGTTAGGTTTTTTTTGTCTAGGCAAGATTTGGCTACTAGGTTAATGCAGTGACCTAGGCAGGGCAAATGTTGTTCTAAAATGCTTTCTTGCTTCAAAAATTTAGCACTGAGAACCATATTTGAAGCATTGTCAGTGCTAAGAAAAATACCATTTGGAATGTTCCATTCCCTCACCACATCTTTCAGATTGCCAGCAATGTTTTCACCTGTGTGAGACTCTGCAATCTCTCTGGTCACCAGTACATGAGAAGCCATGTTCCAGTCATCTATGTAGTGTGCTGTGACTGTCAAATATGACTGACATACAGCTGACGTCCAGAAGTCACATGTCAAAGCCACCTTGACTTGTCTACAAAGAATATCCTTCAGAGATTTTGAGGCGATGTCATATATCTTCGCAAGTTTGTTCCCGAAATATGTATGCCCTGGCATATCATACTTAGGATCCAGACCATTAACCAGGTTTCTGAAGTGCTTGGAATCCACAGTTGAGACTGGCTTTAAATCTTTCACAATATACTTAAGCACCAGTTCATCCAAGTGCTTAGCCTTTGCAGAAGTCTGGCTGTAGGAAGACGTTTTTTGTAAACTTTCCACTAAAGTAGGCTGATTTAGCAATGAATCTGACCTACTCCTTCGGCCAATGTTAACCTCCTTATGTTGTGAGTTGAGGTGATTTATAAGTGAGGTAGTGCTGCTTTGAGTTTTATACTCTGCCCTACAAATCCTACATATAGTTTTATCAGTTTGTAAGTCACCATCTTTCTTTCTAAATCCAAAGTATTTCCATACCTCACTTTTGCCTTTAGGATTAGGAAAGAGTTCCTGATCACCAGTACTGTCCATATTTCCAAAAAATGGAATTAACAGATAACTAAAACAATTTATAACTCCTTGGTATAACCTACACAAAGCGCAAAAAATTTCAAATCCAAAAATCAATACTGTAAGTAGGGGGCTATAATGTGACGTATTACGGTACTATGACGTCACATTTTGTATGGAGAGAAACCATTGGCCTAGACTCGTAAGTGATAAACTTGAAGGAAAAGCTTTTGTAAACAAGTCAAAGTGTGCTTTTATTTCGTTTTAATGCACAGGTAAGTGGTTAATTTATATTTTGTTTGGATAGATGCTTCAAATGAACTCGAGTTGACAATAAAAGGGACTCGCATTCACGAGTTGACCAAAAACGTTATGAAACTCGAGTTGACGAGTCACGGCGAGAGCACTAACCATGACGTTGCACACCTACACCCCCTAACCAATGTCCCTACCAAATATCAACTTCCTATACGTTACAGTTTCCGAGATATAGCCCGGACAAGAATTTATAGGTCAAGGTCACTACGGCAAGGTCAAAGGTCAAATCAAGGTCAGACCATGACATTGCACAACTACACCCCCTAACCAATGTCCCTACCAAGTATCAACTGCCTACACCTTACGGTTTCCGAGATATAGCCTGGACAAGATTTTATAGGTCAAGGTCACTACGGCAAGGTCAAAGGTCAAATCAAGGTCAGACCATGATGTTGCACAACTACACCCCCTAACCAATGTCCCTACCAAGTATCAACTTCCTACACCTTACGGTTTCCGAGATACAGCCCGGACAAGATTTTCAAACTCAAGGTCACTATGGCAAGGTCAAAGGTCAAATCAAGGTCAGACCATGACGTTGCACAACTACACCCCCTAACCAATGTCCCTACCAAGTATCAACTTCCTACACCTTACGGTTTCTGAGATACAGCCCGGACATGATTTTCAAACTCAAGGTCACTACGGCAAGGTCAAAGGTCAAATCAAGGTCAGACCATGACGTTGCACAACTACACCCCCTAACCAATGTCCCTACCAAGTATCAACTTCCTACACCTTACGGTTTCCGAGATACAGCCCGGACAAGATTTTCAAACTCAAGGTCACTACGGCAAGGTCAAAGGTCAAATCAAGGTCAGACCATGACGTTGCACACCTACACCCCCTAACCAATGTCCCTACCAAGTATCAACTTCCTACACCTTACGGTTTCTGAGATACAGCCCGGACAAACTATTTCCCGCCGCCCGCCCACCCGCCCGCCCGGACGCCCACCCGCCCGCCCGCCCATCCGGACACCATGGGTGAAAACAATACCCTGACAGCCCTTAAGGGCTGTGGGGTAAAAACTGGTTTAAACAACACAAAAAGTACTGAATAGCTAGCTTAAGATTTCATGAACTTGTATAGGGACTGAATGCTATCATGATTACTCTATTGGCCTTTGATATACTTTGATGATCCTGAGTACCTACTCAGTTAGCCAGAATTACCTACTCACTATTATTCCTCAGCTTTTCATTATATGCATGCATTCCTTTAATCAGCTATTAACTGTATTAAATGAAAAAGGGGCTTTCTAATGCAATTCCTGAATAACTACTTAGTTGGTCAGAATTACCTAATTTCTTTATTTACATGTATTCCTTTGATCACTTATTAACTACAGTAATGAAAGAAGAAGGGGTTTTTATGCAATTGCAATTTAAACTATCTGTGCAATCAGAATTCTACAATTTTGTGACACAATTGCCTATCAAAGAAAATTGTTTCCTTAATTTGCATTATAAGATTAAACTGAACAATAACTGAATATGGCTTCTTATAAATTCCTTGTAAACTTCAAAGTGCTAGTGATGAATCAATGAATATGGCTTCGTACTTCATCTGGTACATTAAAGAAATACTAAAATAAACAAAGTTGGGGCCAGTCTTTTGATTTCTTTCCTGAGCAGTTTTCAAAGAAACTGATAATTTATAAAAAATATTGTGGACTTTTATTTTTTAAATTTTTCTAATTAAGATTTTTTTTTTCTAATTAAGATTTTTTTCCATGTGAAGGGCAAAGTTCCTACCCTTCAATTTTAGTGAAGGGCATAGTTCCTGAAGGGCAAGGTTCTGAAAGGCATGGTTCCTGAAGGGCAAAGTTCCTGAAGGGCAAAGTTCAGGGATTCTGGCCAGATACAGGACAACAGTTCTTCAAATCATCCACTGGAAGAGTAGCCTTCTGGGACATAACTCTCAATGAGCGAGCAGTTGACCAGCTTTGTAATTGATGGTAGTAGTAGTTCAATTGGGTGTACTATTATTTAATCCAAAGATTCTTTGGCCTTGCCCAATCAGATTCACTGACACAGCTATGCTGTATAAGAATCAATTAAGAGAAATCATTAACTAAACCATATTGTGAAATATTATGTGTGAGGAATGAATGTTTTATCTGTAGGGATGATAGCTTTTTATAAACAATAAAAGATGTCCAGCATACAAACTGTGTCTTTGCTGTACAACAAATCAACCGGAATCACCCACTGCCTTACCCACAAGATCTGTTGATAAGGATTGTCCACAAATAAACCTCCTACAGAGCTACACCAATCCAATATTCAAGAGACCACCCAAAATATCTTGAAATTTTCAAACACCCAAAAGACTTAACTGAAGAGACACTTGACACATCCCAACCAAAGCACCATGGGTGTTGGATCTGGATGGATATACAATGATTCAACTGATCAGAATATTTTTCCAAACTAACTCATACACAGATCTAAAATTGATTATTTTGACAAAGAATCTGTCAAAAGACCTCATTTTTTAAATTTTTTAATTAATATGTCTTTTGAATGTGACTCAAGTGGAACTTTTCAAATCAAACAACATATCCGGATCCACAGCAACTTCTTGTTTCTATGACAGTTCTTTGTTCATTAATGTGCAGCAGACACTGGTCTGAATAGACTGTGGCTTCCTCCACCATTCCATTAATTGGTATAATCATGGTGGCCTTTTTATCTTCAATAACAGGCAGTCATCAATTTGGATCCCTACAATTTTACCACCCAGTCTGTGTAGGTTTTGAAGAAGCTCAGTAGAACAGACCTCCTCCGTAATAATAACAAACTTGAAAGTGTTGCTGGATACTCTCTGCAGAAATGTCCAGTTTCTCTGCATCCTTGCTTTGGATGTCCTCACTGGACATGTAGAAAAAGTACACACTTCTACAACTCGAACCTGCTCTTGGAAGCAGTCCCACACTTCAGACTTCTGGTAATGCAAGCATATCCATCGCTCTGCTGTTTCCTGTCTACAAGGTCTTATTCTAGTGAAGAATTTCCTGTCTAGTCTGTACTAGGTTTCTTGTCTTTTGGCTCTTTTTTCTAACAAAAAATCCCTTGCCCATCTAGTAGATTAGAAAATCTATCTTGTTGCCTAGGGAGATAACATTTTTCACATTATCTTGGAACAAATGCATTATTACAGTTTATTTCACCTTCACAGTTTTAAATGAATTATCCCTCTTTCCTGAAAACAAGCACCATTTATAGGCAAACCCAGCAGCCACTTCTTGAAATAACAGTTATTGCTATAGGATAAGACTTAGTAGAGGAGACTGGGTATATAGAATAGGAACGGAAGAATGACAGCTATGCACAAAGAGGGGGCAGAATTAGTAGATGTGCTAGCTGTACAAGTTGAGTAGCAGCAAGACAGTGTGAGCCATTGTCATGCAAGCATAATCAACAGGGATTCTTTGACAACAGGGATTATATTCTAAGGATTACGGCACCATGAGATGAGCTTACAGAGACAACTGGAAAAAGATACTTGGTAAAACAAAAAATAAGTGTTTTACAGCAATAAGTGTCAAAATGGTAAAAAGCAGAAAAGATAAAGGCTTGTAAAATACATTATTAGTAGTAATACATATAGAATATAGTACTATTGTGTATATTTTCATCACAAAATCAATATCGTGTTCAACTAAAAGTGAATACAAGAATAATATGCATTTACAATAATATGCATTTATATATTCCATTTTTAACATGTAACCCATTTCAATACTGAAACAAAAAGACAATAATATTCACTAGTGCTGGGACGATGTTTGCAAACTTCGGTATTATTGCTCGCTGGCTCACTGCCGGTCAATGACCGGTAAAATTTAAGTACAACCGATGTTTGCTAAATTAATTTCTTTGTAGTCTTTTGGTCACACTAAAACACCAACCGTATTAACATTTTTTAAAATCTGAAATATTCATCAGTTTAAATGACAAAACTAGCCGTGAATGCAATAAATAGAATGTAAATAGAAACACTTTGGGGTTTTCCCACAGTTGTCAAGGTAATCATAAAATTAGCCAATCACAAGTGGAGATACATCAAGCATGGTCTGTTAGTGAGGGAGACGTCTGTGAATGGCTTTTAGATTATATTTTGGTTATATTTGTGGTCATTTGTGTGCATTTTACTTGTTATTATTTAATATTTGATTTTTCTGTCTGGTTTACAATTTCAACTCCATGATCAGAAATGTTCGAAGTTTGCTCACAAATTTCCGATACGAACATCGACAGGTAAAGTCATGGCGATCTCCCAGCACTAATATTCACTCAAGCAAACCAGATCTATCCACCCACCATGTCACTTGAGACAGTATATTGTGAAAGGCAATCAAACAATATATTTCACTATTTGATAAAAGATAAGTATGTTGATGTTCAGTGGGAGGCGCCCCAGTTACCCCTGGGATTTCAAGTAATAAGACTGAAGGAAGAAGCATAAGACAATAATATTGTATCAGATATTTAATATATATGTCATGGTAGAAAGTCCAATTTGGTAGAATTTCAAATTCTGCCGGTAGAAGGTCCAATTGGAGTTTCTACCAGTAGAAAGTCTAAGTGGAGTTTCTACCAACATAAACTTGGTAGAAAGTCCAATTGGAGTTTCTACTGGTAGAAAGTCCAATCAAGGAGATTTGGGTATTGCCCTGGGTCCGAAATCTAATAAACTTGGTAGACAGTCAAACTGCTCAAAATCTGGATGAAGAGATAGTACTGCAAGCTTTACATGCTGGGACCAACAACTGGGCAGTTGTGACAAAAAAAATGCTTCTGCAGAAGCATAGGTCTTAATAGGTCAACTAAATGCCACATAGAAAGTGACTGCTGTCAAAATTTAATTGGCTAAAACTGTACTTCCCTTGAAAAATGGTAATGGAATTTGATGATGATTGTAAAATTCTTAAAATAGACTGAAAATTTCAGTTTCTGTCATGTCTATATCAAAACTGTGTTACAGTAAAATATTTTCTTTAATATGCGTTTTCTTCATTTATGAAAGTGGCACCTTGCTTAGATGACAGATTTATATGAATAGAAGACCCACTGTTTGTGTTTTAGTTGGACTTTCTTTCAAGCTTATATGGAGTTTAAACAAAGATTACATTCTGGTACAAAGAGCAATACCTAAATCTCTGAGATTAAAATATTAAATAAGTTTATTACATTTCGGACTCCCGAGCAATACCCAAATCTCCTAGATTGGACTTTCTACCAAGTTTATATTGGTAGAAATTCCAATTGGACTTTCTACTAGAATTTGAAATTTACCAGACTGGACTTTCTACCATGACATATATATACAAAGCCTTTATAAGGGTGAGGAGAAACTGAATACCAGTAGTGCTTGAAGTTCATGAGCTGTCTTTTGGGTCAAGGCTCTCTCAAAGTCTTTCAAGAAATACAGAAAAGCATTATCTTGAACATGAAAGCCTTTTCAAGGTACAAAATGTCAAAAATTCACAAAGAAATAGTGAACCTAATTTGACAAGGATTTTTTCTTTACACATTACACAATATGAAGTTCTTCATGTTTCAGGTAATACAAGAAATTCCACTTCATGGCCCCAGTTTTACCTTGTAGGGAGACAAATTTGATGGGCATTTTGGGATTCCAGGCTATGGTTTACTATTACCTCCCAATACATTCTAAACATCTAAATCCAAAAATAAGACATATTTCACATTTTACAAATGTCTTCTGCCTATATACAGCATACTAAAGACACCTGATTTTGGCTGAATTTAAGGTAGTCACTTACCTTAACATAGAGATGTAAATTTTGAAGCTATAAACCCAATTTTCATGCTTCATTAACATACTGAACCTGTGTAAGGTCCTTACTGAGACTACAGATATACACATATGTGCCCAAAAGGGTCAATTTTGAATAGTATGTATTTTTACTGACAATAATCAATCAACCCTTAATCAGTCAATTATGGCGCAACTGATCTGAAATTGAACTGGTGCTTAGATTTTGATGTGTTTGTTTATTTTTTTTGTTTATTTGGGGTTTTACGTCGCTTTCAACACTGTAAGGTCATATCACGACGGGTAGTTGGAAGGGCAGAGGAAACCAGTACATAGAGTTCGCCAGGGTTCTGTACTGTAAACTGCCGACCAACGGCAAGCAACGACCAGCTTTCCCACATAGGGCCTTGACGGGGATCGAACCCCGGCCTCAGAGGTGGGAGGCGAGAATGTTACCACCCTGCCACCGTGGCCCCTAGATTTTGATCTGAGACAAACACTTGTTGTCATTTTTCAGAAAATCTGGTAAAAAAGAAAAAAAATATTTTTGATCATGTTGTCATGATCCCATGAACCACATTATTATCTGATGGACCATATACATGACCTTATTATGGACAAACAACAATTTACCCTTTAATATTTTAATAGCAGAATGTTAAACATATATACATATATTTGCAAATGTTTTACCTTATTGTTGCAGCTTAAATTGTCCTTAGTGCATTATATACTTTGATTGTTCTACATGTGCATGTGTTGTCTGGAAGTTGCCATGTTGGTATGAGAAACTCAAAATGTCTGTGTTTTCTGGGGGGTGGGGGGGTTAATTGGTGTCAGATATTTGAGGCAAGTTTTGACCAATAAGGGGGGAATTTATCATGCAGGCATTTAAAGGTCAAGGCTTTGACCCAGCTTTTTGGTATAAAAGGCCATGCAGACAGACATTCTGCCTGGTTTGACAGCACTCCCAAGGAGTTAACTAGTGACTAATCACTGAGGCAACTGCATTATAGAATGGCTTCAAGATACCTGCCCAGAAGCAACTGAGATCCTTTTACCTTTATTTTCTGAAATTAAAGATGAGGGTTAGTGTTTGTTAAACCAGCCCAAAGTTCATTGGGTTTGTAAATTTGTAGATATTCTGGTGTGGGAAATGTTAGAATAAAGTAGTTTTGGGCATTTTGATACAAATTTAATATTGCTTCAACTTCACACCAGTTCAAGTAAAGGAAAATGGTAAAGGATTTGTAATGTAAATGTTAAATCTTTTCCAGTATTTATTTTGCTAAACTAAATAAATGTTTTCCCTGTTTAACAAGATCTTTATTTCCAACTGAACCCTTTGGCACGATACAGGATTGGTGGCAGCGGTTACTTGGGAATAAGTTAGTTCATAGCTAAATAGGGAAATATTATAAGAGTAGGATGAAAATATTTTGTTCCAATGGAACAAAATTTAAATGATGGTCAGGATTCTATTTACGATCCTGCAGAGGACTGGTTAGTACAGGATGAAGTATCAGAATCAGCATCACACAGATTAGTGAGTCATGAAGTTCAAACTGAGTCTGTTAGACCAAAATCTATTAAAAAGTTGCAATTTAGTGAATCTCAATACTAGCCAACATGTAGAGGTCAAGAAACCTGCATCAAGAAGCCACTGGCAAGGGAGGAGTACCAGAATTGCAAAGGGAATATAGGTCCTACTGGGGTAGTCCAGGTGATTTACAATCACAAAATGGGATTTACTATAAACCAGGATCTGACTATTCTATGGGTTACAGAGCTCCAATGGGTATGTTTGAGCCAGTAAATATCAATGCTGAATCTCAATCACCATATAGTAGAGGTTATGACTCAAAGCTGATTTTCTAAATGTAGACCAGAATTTAAGGTTTCCACCTAGAGTAAATAATCCCTTAGATTATAATGTTTTGAACCACACGGGTAGGCATTTTCCATCAGTTAAGGCTAAACCACATCCATCCTATGATGGAAAAAGTAGTTTTAGAGATTTTTTGATTTAATTTGAAATGATAGGTGAATATAACCAATGGAGTTGGAATGTAATGGCCTCACAGTTAGCTATGTGTCTTAAAGATCAAACTATAGCTATATTAGCTGATTTATCACCCTGTATTTAGCTGTATTTCAAAGCCAGCCTAAGACAATGCAAGATGCCTTAAAAACAGCTATTGAAAATGAGGCTTTTCATAGAAGTAGGGATAGGAGATTACCATTAAGGTCTCTCAAAGAAACAAAGTGTGCAAATGACACTGAAAATGTTACTGTGCAAGAATTACAAGTAAGAATTGCCAAACCTGAAGAAGAGTTAAAGTTAGCTAAGTTGTCTCACGTTGAAAATGCAAAACAGGGTGACAGTTTCAGTAGTAAATCAAGTCAGAAGTCAAAGCATAAAGTTGTTTGTTACCAGTGTGTTAAACCAGGGCATGTGGTGAAGGATTGTAGAAATAATATGACAAGAAAAAGAAGGAGGAAAGGGACTCTTTTGACAAGCAACAGCTGAAGTAGAGGATCATACTCCAGCAATAGGCAATTGGGGACACAAGATTTTATCATGTAATGAGGGGTTATACTTGCCATGTTCCATAGGTAACATTAAATTGAATTGTTTAGTTGACACAGGGGCCAATATGAGCATTATTCATCCAAGGAAGTATAATGCTATTTCAAGGGTCCAAAGGCCTGATTTGGAAGTCATAAACAATAATATTAATGCTGTTGATGGGGGTAAGATTAAACCAATGGGTCAGGTAACTTTGCCACTTGAGATACCTGGTGTAGGAATTTTACATCAAAAATTGTCAGTGGCTGAAACAAGTGAACCATTAGTTTTAGGATATGATTTCTTCCAAAAACATCAGTGTATAATTGATTTAATCAATAATACTATTGAGATTAGCAGTAAAACTGTCCCTTGTTGTCTAGAGAGCAAACTAACATCTTTGTTCCGTATAATGTTGAGTGAAAATATCACTATACCATCCAATAGTGACATGATAGTACCTGCATATTTACAATATTCAAGTGATGAGTAATACCTTCAGAAATGATGATAGAAAGTTGCCCAAAGGTAATAGAAAAGAAAGGAGTGTTTGTGGCAAGATCATTGGTGAACCTTGATTCACACAAAATTCTTGTCAGGGTTTTGAATCATTCAGATGGGCCAAAGAGGTTATACAGGGAAATGATATTAGGTCTGGGTAGTCAGTTCAAAAAGACAGAGGTGGTCAGTATTAAAGCACGAAGTGTTGGGACTAATATCACAAATGAGGGGTTATTGCCTGACCATGTACAAACATTATGGAATGAATGCAAATTTGATCTCAGCTTAACTGAGCAAATGCAGGTTAAAAACTTGTTGATTGAATATTCTGATGTTTTTGCAAAAAGTCAAAGGCAGACTTGGGGAAAACTTCTTTGTTCCAGCATAGAATCAACACAGGAATTGCTCCACCAATGCCTAGAAGGACACCCATTTCAAAACGTCAGGTTGAACGGGAAGAAATTGCAAAAATGCTGGAATATGATATAATTACACCATCAAATAGTCCATGCTCATCACCCATAGTGTTGGTGACTAAAAAGGATGAATCCTGTAGATTTTGTATTGATTATCGTAAGTTAAAAGACGTCGCCATAAAAGATTCCTATAGCCTTCCAAACCCAAATGATTGGTCTTCAATCATTAAATGGGTCAAAATGGTTTAGTACTTCAGATCTAGCAAGTGGTTACTGGCAGATGGAAATGCACCCAGAAGACAAATCAAAGACTGCTTTCACCACCCAAAGTGGTTTATATGAATTTAATGTAATGCCTTTTGGATTAACAAACACGCCAAGTTCATTTGAAAGATTAATGGAAAAAGTTCTATCTGACTTGCAATATGACATCTGCCTGTTATACCTTGATGACATTATTGTTAAAAGTGACACATTTGAAAAACAAATTTTACATTTGAAACAAGTTTTTGGGAGATTGATACAAGCAAATTTGAAATTGTCTCCAAAGAAATGCATTCTGTTCAAACACAAAGTAGCTTTCTTGGGGCATATTGTCTCGAGTGAAGAGATTTCAACAAATCCTGAAAACATTGAGGCAGTAAAAACATGCCCTGTTCCTAAAAATGTTAAGCAAGTTAGGAGTTTCTTGGGACTATGTTCCTATTACAAAAAGTTCATTAGAAATTTCTCAACCATAGCTAAACCCTTAACCAGACTGACAGAAAGACACGTCAAAATTTTCTTGGACAAGTGAGTGTAATGATGCTTTCACTGAGCTTAAGTTATGCCCTTGTGTCTGCACCAATTTTGACTTACCCTGATATAGAACAAGACTTCATTTTAGACACAGATGCTAGTGGTGTGGGTATAGGAGCTATCTTGTCTCAGAAGCAAAATGGTCAAGACAAGGTCATCACTTATTTTAGTAAGGCCTTGTCCAAATCAGAGAGGAATTACTGTGTCACAAGGTGAGAACTTCTGGCTATTGTTGAAGCTATAAACCATTTTCACACTTATCTGTATGGGCTAAAATTTACCATCAGAACTGATCATGGTTCATTGAGGTGGTTACTGAACTTCAAAAATCTAGAGGGCCAGTTATGTTGTTGGGCTGAGTTATTGGCAACTTACAATTATACCATTGAACATTGTGCTGGTAAATTACATGGTAATGCAGATGCATTATCAAGACAAACATGTCAGGTTTGCAAGTATTGTGATAGGATTGGAAGTAGGGAGGGAGCTTATTTGGCCAAGACAGATTAATGTAACTGCATATCTTTAAGTCAAGAACAAAGTACAGATCAAAATTTGGATCTCGCAGGTGCTGGGAGTGTTCTGAATTGTGCAGCTTCCCGAGTAATGAAGCATGGCAATCAAGGAATAGGCAGTATTTCTGATAGATCAAATACAGATGTTGATATTTTGGTAGGAAATGATAGCAGTTCCAATGAACTGGGTGAAGGTTGGCTCAAGTCAATATCTTCAAATGATTTTTTGAAGGCATTATCCCAGGATGAGGATTTGAAGAAGATTGTTGAATGGAAAAAATCAAGGAAGTAGGCCTCCATGGCAAGACATTGCCAAGTATTCTACTACTTTAAAGGGTTATTGGGCACAATGGGATACGTTAGAACTCAGAGATAACTTTCTGTATAGAAGGTGGGTTGATTCGAGAATGAAGGAATCATTATGACAATTAGTGATTCCCTCTCCAATGAGAGAGGAATTGTTTTGCCAAATTCATAGCCAGAAATGGTCTGGACATTTTGGTATTAGGAGAACCATAGGTAGGATGAGAAGAGGATATTGGGTTGGATGTAAGTCTGATATCACTGATTGGTGTCAGAACTGTCCACAGTGCCAAAAATGTAAGTCGCCCAACAAGAAGGCTCAACACCCTATGAGGCAGTATTTAGTTGGAGCTACAATGGAATGTGTAGCTGTTGATATTTTAGGTCCACTGCCTGAGAGTAATTTGGGAAATAAGTATATTTGTAATGTCAGTGATTATTTTACAAAATGGATAGAAGCCTTCCCTGAATGCCGAATCAAGAGGCTGAAACCATAGCCACGGAACTGGTTGACAAATTTTTCAGTAGATTTGGGATACCATTATCCATTCATTCAGATCAAGGGGCCCAATTTGAGTCCATGTTGTTTCAGCAGCTTTGTGAATTATTGAACAATGATAAGACAAGAACCACACCATATCGTCCACACAGTGATGGATTAGTAGAACGATTTAATCGCACACTTGAGGACATGTTGAGTAAATTTGTAGCATCAGATCAAAGGAATTGGGATTCTAACCTTCCCGTTCTTATACTTGCATACAGATCCTCAATTCATGAATCAACTGGTCAAAGTCCCTATCTTATGATGTTTGGTCGTGAAACAACATTATCAGTAGATTACTAGATTTACTTTTAGGGCCAAGTGATATACAGAGAGGGAAAAAGATTACTTATGTTTCTTATATACACAGTTTGAGGAAGAACCTGGCCAAGATTCATGAGTTAGCTAGAGAAAAACTGCTTGAGGCTAGTGACCATCAGAAACGTCAATATGATATTAGGTCAAATACCAATAGCTATAGGCAGGGTGATAAAGTTTTTGTCTTTTATCCTTCAAAAAGGAAAGGCATAAGTCCTAAATTATAATGTTGATGGTCAGGTCCAATTGAAGCGGTTAAAAAGTTGTCTGATCTGTTGTATAGGGTAAAGTTCACAAATAAGGTTAAGGTCAAACAGACTTAAACCTTGTTATGGAAATGCACAAGTTCTGTAACAACCAGAACAGGCAGAAATGTAAAGCTTCCAAAGAAGTATTCTGATTTCCACATCAATTAGTGAGGGTTGGGTTTTTCTTTTCTTGTGTTTCAGAGAGAGGTTTTGCTGTAGATATTGCTCTTACACCTCAACATCTAAAGTTGCTTTAGATAGATATGAGGATGAACTACATGACAGATGGCAAGATGTGGCTTAGGTTGTAGCTTTATTTTTCCTTTGAGGAGGAAGTGCCTTCTGAGAGATCATCATAAGAGATGTCATAAAGGGTTGCCTCATCGAGAACCAATCTTAGACAGAACTCTTTTTGATGGCAAATCTGATACCACCAACCCTCCTATGAGGGAGGAGAGGTCACATTCCCCTTCCACCAACCCTCCTATGAGGGAGGAGAGGTCACGTTCCCCTCTGAGAGAAATGGCCAGTTACGAGAATCAGAATAGTCCTCCTAAGACTCCAGGCCATTCCTTTTCTGAGGAGGAGATGTTGATTGATTTACATGATCCATTGGGTTTGGAAAACCTGGAGTCCCCTCCTAAGAATCTGTTGGGTTTTGAAAACCCAGAGTCACCTCCTACGGAGGATACTGTTTCTGTGACACCACCTAGGATTGTCACTGAGGTTGATGCCGGGTCCACAACTATGGATAGAGGGACATCTCCGATTACCTAGGTTCCTTCATCACTGACTCAACCATCACTAGAGTGGAAGTTGATTCCTTTGGATCTACCAGAACCATCAAAGACCAGTGTATAAAGATTTTTTGCCAAAACCAGATAAATATTCAAGATACTTGTTATCAGCTGATTCAAGATTTGAAAGTGTGATGTAAATATTGTATCATTAAATACTGATATTATTGTTGTGTGTTTTTATTTTGTGTGTGTCACATATTTCAGGTTCGAGATCAAACTCCTTTTTGACAGGAAGGAGTTTTATGTCACAATCCGTAATGTAATGTAAATGTTAAATCCTTTCCAGTATTTATTTTGCTAAACTAAATAATTTTTTTCCCTGTTTAACAAGATCTTTATTTACAACTGAACCCTTTGGCACGTTACAATGTCACCTAGCTTGATAAAGGTCAAAAGTCAAATTCAAACCTGTTAAAAATTTTCCCCATGTCTAGACGGCAATTGCCAAAAGTCATTTGGTAGGCTTTATATTAGGGAGAAAGTCAACTTAAAAATACTGTGGCTGTCTGAAAACGGGGGCAAAATAAATTAATAAGCTTAATTAATGAATTAAGAGGCTAGCTTACTGTACAATAACGTAATTGTTACATTAAGGTAAACAGAAAACTTATTCATAGATACCTCAGATCGCCAAGTGGCAAGTGCAGCATTCATTTTCTTCCTGTACGCTTCGTGGTGGCCTTGATGGTGATTTTCAACGGTAGCTCTGTCAATGTATGGCTCAAGCATATCATCCGAAAATCCTAATTTAGGCAGAGAATATTGTTCTAACCTCTGATTCAGTTGTGAATATGGAGTTTTATCGTCACATAGTGCCACTCCCAATATGGTGACAATACAGCAAAAATATGGAAAATTCATTTTATTTGCGAGTACCCACTGACGTGTTAAAAGTGAGCGATAATGTGGTATTGTAGATTCAAGCAGGATCTCACTAAACGACATAAAAATAGGACATGAAGGTTCGTATTTCACAACCGTAATCCGTCGAATCTAGATTCCTCAGATCAACAGATTCGCTTGTGTTGTGACTTGAATCTGAATCTGGATTATGAATCCGTTGATCTACCTTTCGAGGTAGATCAACGGATTCAGATTCATTGGATTACCCAAAATTCTTTGTAAAATAATGGTGGCAACATGTGGCTGGAAATTTTAATGTTTGGGAAATTTTTATTATACTGTGAAAAGATAATATTATATTACTGCATATTAATTTATATTAATATATGATATTTATGTTGGTTTATGTTATGTTTTCATTTTGGATTCAGATCTGCAGAAAATTGTATTTCGATCACAAATCTAGCTAATCCAAAGAATCCAAATCTGAATCTAGATCCGACGGATTACGGTTGTAAAATACGCCTAATGAGTAGAAATATTTTGTTTACTAAGTCCTTTGATTTTACAGTTGAAAGCTTTTGAAAAGTAGTTTTACCTATCGATGTTATTTTACAAGTTGCAGTAAAACAAACTTTTCATGTCTGAAAATTTAGATCTAATTTTAAAAATATATGCATCAACATCAGGATTGATTGTAAATATGATTCTAAAAAGTCTGTGCCTGTTGGGATGCCATCTGAATATTGAAACAAATCACTTCCAACTACTGTTGATCACTTAAATCGCTCCATCACACAAAAACATTTGAAAGAGATGTAAAAATCATAAATTTAACCCTTAACCCATCGTCATCAGTCTAAAAGAAACTTATAAAGAATATTCACCCAAGATAAATTAGCCACCACGATAAATTAACCACAACCATTTAAAAACAATTACAAATAACTTTAAAAAGATGTATGCCCACATGGTGATAGCCTATTTCCACGAGTCACTCTACTGTACTTCATTACAGATGGCCAATAAGGAGGTTGAGAAAAACTAATGTCCTCCCAATAGCTGTTATAGTTGCTTATCTCTTCTTTACTGATTTGATAGTAGCTATTTTTAAAGAGGGGCAAAGTTGGGAAAGTGAATAGTCACTCCTTGTTAAATAGATACAGTGCACAGAATTGCCACATAGTTTTCATTAGCCTTTAAGTAGCACATGTATCATACATTAACACTACAAATTTAGCTCCCCTTGAGTATCTTTACTTACAATAATTTCCTTTAAACTGTTACACTTATATTTGAACATTTGTATTTATGCAGGTGTTATTTACTTTGACTGTGGCTGAAGCAAAAGATTTTTGTATAATCAGCATCTGTGCTGGGGAAAACATTAATCCTCTGGTGTCTGCGTCATCGCCACACTTTATTTCCAGACAGTACCACAACAACATTATTTTGTTTCAGACAGTAAAATGGTTTTCAAATCAAATTTGTCATGTGGATGTAACCTTTGCACTCCCATGGATAAAAGACTTCCATTGAGTTAAAGTCATTCTCGGGGCCACAGTGGCAGAGTGGTAGCACTCTTGCCTCCCACCTCTGAGGCTGGGGTTCGCTTCCCGGCATGGCCTCAAGTGGGAAAGCTGGTAGTTGCTTTCCGTTGGTCGGCAATTATAGTACAGAACCTTGACCAACTGTATGTACTGGTTTCCTCTGTCCTTCCAACTACCCTTCGTGATATGACCTGTACAGTGTTGAAAGCGACGTAAAATCCCAAATAAACAGATAAATAAAGCCATTCTCTGTTTCCACAGAGTATACAAAAAAATGTCTGCACAGATTGCATTATAATTTATTTTGCACAAATATATAAATGGCCTTAGATAAATGCTATACATTAAGATGACCGTAAACCCCCAGTAATAACAAAATTATTGTCACTTTAAGCATCAAAATGTTTGGATAATATCTCAATGACTGTGCATTTGATTCTTAGCATATTTAAGTTGTGGATGTAATAAATCTCAATCACATAGTACCTGTACATGGTTAACTTAAAGAATTGTATTGCATTTGAGTTTTTCTATGTTTCTTCACAGTATAAGAAAACAGCTAAGGTTTTCAGTGGCCTAGTGGGTTAGCAGGCTAGGCATCTAATCACTGGCTCTCACTTCTGTGTGGGTTCAACTCTCACAAGTAACAAAGCTGAGGAGCTGTCCCAGTGTGACGATAGTGATTGTAGGGGACATAAAACGCTAATTTTGAGCTTTGAACCAAAAATGGCTAACATATTTGGCGAAAATTCGGCATGTACATATGTAACTGACATTGGAGAAGTTACCAACATTACCGTAACCTTAAATTCCCAGTAATAATAAAATTATATTTACTATAAGTATGTAATTTTTAGACAATATCTTAAATTATGTGCATTATGTCCTAAGCATCTTTAAGATCTGGATATAACTAAACTTGAACAGTCCCCATCATGGTAAGATGTCCTTTAACTCTTCATAGTTAAAAACTTACATTGATTTTTAAGGTAAGGACAAATTTTTATGATGTTTAGTTGATGTTTTAAGTGATAATTGAGAGTTTTAATTTAAATTAAATATGTTCACTTGTGTATACCTAAAGATTCTTCTTGTAATGCTACCATAAGGTCATGATAGAGAAACTTCCGAGGTTTAGGTTATGATATTTTTACCCACAGACTTTAAAGGCTGTGCTGGTATTGCTTCAACCCATGGCATATGACTGGATAGGCAGTTGGGTGAGGGGAAAGAATCTTGCCTGGGCTGCAGGGGCAAGAAGTTGAAACTCAGTGGGGACATAGGTTGGAGATGTTGATATGCAACATCATGGTGTACATTTAGTTATACCATTGACCTTGCATAGTGATCTTGAGCTGGAACATTTTTTCTGGAACATGTCTCTCAACTGTAATGTGTAGGAATTTAATACTTTGTAGGAACATTGATTCAGGGATGTATGTATACAACCTCTTGGTATGACCTTGATTTGACCTTTCTTGATACACCTTTGATATTGCCATAGCAACTTTGATCTTTAAGGTCTTTTCTTGGCTATATCTCAGATACCCCTGAGGTGTAATAAGTTGATATTTTGTAGGGTCATTGGTTGGGGATGTAGGTGTGACCTTTGACCTTGCAGTAGTAACCTTGACCTTTATAATCTTGCCCTGTTGTATATTACAGACTGTAAGCTTTGGGATAGTGGCACTTGGTAGGGACATTGTCAGGGGATTTTATGTGTGCAACATCATGATGTGACCTTGATTTGTGCAATGCTGTGCCATATTGGCCTTGATCTTTAAAGCTTATCCAGGCTATATCTCAGAAATTGTAAGCATGTTGATACTTGATGGGGACGTTGGTTGGGATTTGTAGGTGTGCAACCTCATAGTGTAACCTTGACTTGACCTTTCCATAGTGACCTTTCCATATCTTCAAAATTTCTCAGAAGCCATAAAGTGTAGAAGTTCATACATGGTAAGAACAATGGTTTGAGATGCAAGTGTTATATGTAGTGGTGTGACCTTGATCTTGGTCTGTAATGTCCTTGGTCTTTGTAATATTGTTCGGGCTATATCTCAAACTCTGAGGTGCAGAAAGGTGATACTTGGTAGGGTCATTGGTTGCAGGTATAGGTGTGCAATCTCATTGGTGTGACCTTAGTTTGACCTTTGACCTTACCATAGTGACCTTGACCTATAAAATCCTCTCCCGACTACATCTTAGAAACCGTAAGGTATAGGAAGTTGATACTTGGCTGGAGAGTGTAAGTAATCAATGACATGGTATGACCTTGGTGTGACCTTTGACCTTGGCTCTGTCAGAATGTTTTCTACTACCATATTTCGAGACATGTTTCTTGAGACATATGTCACTTATGAAGATACATGTACTGCCACAACCGATTATTATTAGAACTTTTACCTAATAGTGCAATCTCAATTGACAGCTATAATTAAGACATTAAGAATTTTGTACAGATTGATAACTTTTAGTTCACTAAATAATGCCGCCATCTTGTCCTTAAATCATATTGTTTTAATACTTTGTATTTACATACATTTTTCTCTTAAGCATTTTTTCTCCTGCACCTTTATATACCGTACACTCAGAAAATCTGCTAATCTTTGTAATATTTTACCTCTTATATATGTATATCTCTTGGTGTCAAAACAGTATTTCTCCAGACTATGGGGTATGGGCTTCTCTGATGCTATTTTTACTCATACTATCCAGTCTGCTGCTTATTATTTTGACTTTTTCTCTTCATCACCCTGTTGTCGCTTATTTACAGGAACAGCATTTTACAAATCTCAGCTATAATATGGTTCATAGCTTATTAAGTTTATAGTTTGTCTGTGATTGCTTTTGGGCAATATCTGGGAATAACTGTTGCTATGACATTTTTTTGTGCTGTTTATTGGACTTGTTAGTTTTATCTTCACTTGTAATTTTGTGGATTGTTCACATTCAAAACTCGTGCACAGACTTTAACTAAAATTTTCAGCACATGTTTGTTACAAGAGGAACTGGAAGACTAGCGATTACATTTTTGGCAACATTTGGTAATGATAGGTGACATGGTGGGTGACATGGAGACTCTTTTTCAGCTTTTTTACATGTAATTTTGTGGGTGTTCCACATTCCAGACCATTGCATAGATATTAACAAAATTGTCAGAATATTTATCATCTGTGGCATGCTGCGCAATACATTTGCATTCCAGGCATTTCATGTAATTCCTGGTTTTAAGCTCCAGGCATTTCGTGAAATGCTTAAATCAGATGTTCCAATTATTTTTAGTTTTTCTCCTTTTACTACAGGTGTTTAAGTGGCCTGTATTGGAAGTGGGGTGAGCATATCAGAGGGTGTGTTATTTATTATAGGTAGCTCTTCTTCTATAGTAAATAGTTGCTCTAATGCATTTTCAAAGATGTTCTGTCTCAAGATGTTCAATTTTCTCCTGTGGTAGATTTATTTTTATTAAACTAACCTTGACTTCACATCTGAAAGTAGCAGCGAAGGGTTAATTAGACCTAGAATCCAGGACAAAATGCCTTTGGGCAAAATGCCAAGATTCCGAATAAATCCTTGAGTAAAGCCCCTTGGGCTTTGGAATATTTTCTTTCATATATGAAAAATCACTTTTCTCATATTTGGGTGTCCTAGGGTCAAACCCACCCAAAACATGATTTTTTAGAAAATGGCCGATATCGTGAAATGGAGAGAGAAAGGACTTTGAGTGATTTTTAGTCACTATGGCTCTGCCAGGTCAACAGTGAGTAAAATGTGAGAACATCAACTTTTTTCCAATTGGGGTGTCCTTGGGTCACATGACCCAAAATTCTAATTAATTAATTCAGATATCTCCAAAACTTAAAGCCATGAAAACTCCCCCATTTACTATAGAGATTGTATCATATTCTTTGCATTTTACTGTTTGGAAAAATGACTGGAGATTTCATCAGACTGATTTTTAATGATAATAGTCAGAACCATCTAAAAACATGCTATACTACCTATCCTAACTGGAATTCCTTTAATAATAAACAACATCAATAATCCTATTTCTTTTTCTTATAATGAGAGTATTAAATTAAAGTGTCGTATTAAGTGTAACTAACAAGATATTTAAAGATTTTTAGTCATCATCAATAAAACCAAATAAACTCCAAAGGTTTTTCCAAATGAGACAGGACTGATTTTGTGAAGGTCCATAAATATGAAAAGCTTTAAAGCTACCCTTACCTGGTAATAGGGCATCCTGTTTCTAGTTCAGATCAACGCTCGAATGGTTTGTCTGAATCAAGGAATTATCAAAACACCTACTTTAATTAAAGAAATGATCCTGAATTTTCTATAATTTTCTATATTAAGTCAGAGCAAAACTTAAAATTTTTGGAATATTTATATGAAATATTTCTATGGCACCCAAGATAAGTTCATCCAACAATTATGATCTAAACAGTTTGTGCTCATTTCTCTAAAATACCTGGATAACCACTGAAAAAACTATCCATGACAAAGAATATCATATTTCACAATTTGCATAAAATACATCAGGCAAGTTGTGTAATAAATATAGTCAAATTTTTAGGTATTTCATGAAATGCCTGGAAATTTTAGGCATTTCGTGAAATCAGGGATTTCGCAAAATACCCGATTACACAGTTTGCCTGTTAATATATAAAACATTTTACTGCCAAGTGCTCACATCTGATAACAAGCAATCAGTGCCCGTGAATGGGCTCTGTGTCAGCTGACTGTGTGTTTTGGCTTACAGAGTAGAAGTGAAAGAAGAAAAAGGCACAAAAGTTGTGCCTAGCAGATGTATTCAGAAGTAAATTACCAAGTTAACTGTTAAGGAGTAAAATGTAGGTGGAAACATTTTTAAACAAAATATTGTAAATGCAGCAGTGTTCGAGTTACAACTGATTTACTAAGCAGTTAGAATATCAAAGTAGCTTTTGCTCAGCTATGCAATGAGTTAAAGGGCTACAATTTTACTAAGGTATAGCTGACCCAAAATTAGGTGAATAACACATTAAAAAAATACTGTAAAGGCAATATCTATTAAGTTACAACTTATTTACTCAACAGTGAGAACCTGAAAGTAGCTATTGCTCAGCTATGCAATGAGCTACAGGTCTGCAATTTCACTATGTTACAGCTGACAGAAAAGTAGGGGAATAACATATTTAAAGAAAATACTGAAAATGCAACAGTTTTCAAGTTATAACTGATTTACTCAACAGTGAGAACCTAAAAATAGCTATTGCTCAACTATGCCATAAGCTACAGGTCTGCAATTTCACTATATTATAGCTGATTCAAAAGTACATGAATAATATATTTAAACAAAATTCTCTAAATGCAACAGTTATTAAGTTACTAGCAATTTACTCCACAGTGATAACCTCAAAGTAGCTATTTCTCAGCTATGTGATGAGCTACAGGTCTGCAATTTTACTATGTTATAGCTGACCCAAAAGTAGCTGAATAACATATTTATACAAACTTCTCTATATGCAATAGTTTTCAAGTTACCAGTGATTTTACTCATTATGGAAGGTACTGAAAAGTCAGAAAGTAGCTATTACTCACTTTGCTATTGGGATAGACATCCAAGTTACTCACCATGTTGTAACTATGGAAAAAGTAGCTGAATAACATATTTAAACAAAATGCCCTAAATGCAATACTTTTCAAGTTATAAGTGATTTAGTGCATGATTTCATGAATTTTAGTGCATTAAAAATTATTTTAAAAATCCATAAAAAATAATGAAGAAAGATCCAGACCTGATAGTCACACAAGAGAATCTACTAGTGGCCTAGTACATATTTGCAAGATAAGAAAAAAAATCCCTGCAACAGTGAATGAGAAAATTGTGATAAAGTGTTGAAATTTCCATACTTTGGGTAAGGGTACCTCACTTGGCTCTGGAGAACAGACGAACAAACAGATCTGCATGCGTTGAACAATTTATCATCCTTGATAGTTAAGGTATCTATAAAAAACAGTATGTCTCTGGGTCTTGTAGTTTTGGAGGAATACTTGTTCACACGGACGGCTCAGAGTGGTGCCACAATGTCAGCTGACTGACAAGTCAAGTGAGACTGACGAGTCAAGTGAGAGTTACTACCTGCCAAGTTCCGCCCCTGAATAATCTGGTGACAGAGAGACGCGCATACAGGATTCACGTAGACTCAGAAAACACATGGACTTGGAAGAGTTTGCTCTGGAAACTGCAGAGAAAATTGAGAGAATGTGAGAAGGCAATGAGTCAACAAGAGACATGAGAACCACATCTCACGTCACAGAACTGTTGGTACAGCCTGATGCGTCATCCTTTAATGATAAAACTGGAGAGATGGACGGTATAGCTTGCCATAAGCAGATGTCCATGAGAGGACAAGAGACGGATGGTTCACTAGTAGCAATGACACCTGACTCTGCTTTGCTGTGAGGAGATCAAGTGTGAGAACTGGAGACAAAAGACTTTCACCTTCATCAGTGTCTTCAGAGAAAAGGGCATCTCAAGTGCTGTCTGCGAGAGGAGTGTTGGAGGGTAGTGATAGTGTCCAGTAAATCTGTTGCCAAGAAATCTGAAGGCCTGACCACACCTAGTGGAGTCATGTCACTGCAGTCCACAGAGACAGTGGAAACAGTGACAGGCAAAAGTCAGACAACGAGCAGCAATCTGAAAGAGAAGTTATTGGTAGGAACCATTCAGGAAGTTATTACACACACTGTTCCTGCCAGTGACTCTCTGCTCACTTCAGTGTCAGAACAAACTCGAGTTTTAGAGCATACTGAAAACCCCACTGCAAGGCTTTTCAGAAGTAGAAATAGAATGTCTTCTATGGGTGAAAGGTATATTTCATCTACAGATTCCTCGGGTAGATGTGGACTGACGAGCATTATGTCTCACAATGAAATCGTACATGACGATGTAAACACAGAGAAGTTTGAAGAGACTGGATAGAGGGTATGAAGGAACAGCACAACAAGGAGGAGGAAGACCAAGAGAATGAGGGAGACACTGATGATGAACAGATGCAAGAGGACAATGATAGTGATAACAACTAGAATGTGAGTTCAGATGACGATCAAGACAAGGAAAACCTGCCAGTGCCAGAAGATCTGGACCACTTCCAGTTAAACATTGAAAAAACACAAGAAGCTGTGACCAGTGCTGGGGTACAGAAGCCGTTGATGACAGGGACACAGGCATCTGGTGAAAGAACAGCAGGGACCAGCAACACACAGCCACAACCTACAGTCAAAAGAAGGTCCAACAGGTCCAACCAGAGGGCGTGAGGTCCTTACTTGCCCTGATCACTGACCAAGGGGATTTTCAGTCATTTCTCACAGTTCAAATTCTCCAAGGATGTTCTCAATGAAGTGGAACTCGTTGCCGAGACTTTCTGGAAGAAAACTGTGGATGACTTGTCTCATTATGCTCAGCATGCAAACAGAGCCACACTACAACATAGTGACATAGAGCTGTTCATGAAAAGGCAAGGCTTTGTGACAGAGAAGCAATTGTTACACACGTTAGTGAGGCGATGGCTTCCATTGGAGTATCACTCACAACTCATCCCTGTGACATCCTCTAAAAACACTGTGTATCCAAGAGACAATGTCAAAGCCATCAAAACTACAGTGTAACTGTTGAAATGTTGAACACATGTCTGTAGTAGTATTGTATAATGTTTGTTGTATGTAGTGTGTATAAATGTCAATAAATATTATGTATATTTAGCAAAAAAAAGGTCAGCTGACATAAAAACTTGCAAATTTAATAAGTAAATTAAATTTTTATAAGTTAATACCCTATCCAATGGACAACTGCTGTACCAGTTGGCGCGACCGGTCCCGCCAAACGTCAGAAAAAGACGTCCTGTATATAATACCGGCAGGACCGGCCAGGAGAGTGCATTCGCCAGGTGGCGCATCGTACTTCCTCTTCCTGTCTAGACATCGTGACGTCATAGCATCTTTTTCGTGTCTAGTCCTAGTAAGACCCCTAGTAAGCTGATAGCGGGGCCGGTTGGGTGGGCCTTGCCTGTCCATTGGATAGGGTATTAACTTATAAAATTTAATTTACTTATTAAATTTGCAATTTTATTGCGTTAATACATCCTATCCAATGGACAATTGCTGAATAACTACCGCTTGGTAGGCGGGTAAGCAGCTAGGGACTTAAGTGAACTCATAACAAAACAAAATTGTACAGGCCCATTTGACCTAGGGTCAGGGAACCCTGAGAGAGTCAAGGTCGGCTACCAACTCACCGGTTAACCGGGAGTCTACCGACGTTGCCCCCCCCTTTTCTTTCCTTCCCAGGGTTGGTCTGAGAAGGGAAAGATAGAGAGAGAGGGGCTGAGTTCAGTCCCAGAAGAAATAAACTTCCCAAAGGAAGCAAGTCACAGTTTTTTTTTTTGTTTTTTTTTTAATAAAAAATATGTACATTTCAACCTATTTACACTATGTACATATCTGGCATATTTACAATATGTACATATTTACACATATATACAACATCTCCTCACTTCTGGGCCTGGTGGTTCACCTGTTGGGCAGCCACTACAGGTCCCAGGTGGAAAAGCTCTGAGTCAGCCCAGGCAACATCCTTCAAATAAAACTGAGTGAAGGTGTTGTGGGATTTCCAGTGGCAGGCTGACAATATCTGCTCTAAGGAGATCCCTGATTGGAAGGCCTTAGAGGCAGCAAAGGCCCTAACATCATGGGCTTTAACCTGATGCAAGGTGAGGGCCTCCTGGTCAGAGAGCTCATAGCACAGAATCACAGTCTGTTTGATCCATGAGGAGATGGTGGCAGGTGAGATGTCTTTGTCAAAACCTTTCTTGAAGGAGACAAAAACCAACTCCTTATTCTGCCTAAGGCCTGAAGTCCTGTCCAAGTAGTAGCGTAGGGCTCTAACTGGACATAGGGACCTATCACCCTTGAGTGACTTATCCAGATGGTGCCAGGGCTGGAATGACCACTGGAGCCACACTGTCTGGACCCTCTTTGGCCAGCTGATTCTTGGATAGGAAGCTGGGTGAGGGGTATAAGGACACCTTAGACCAGTCTGATTGGTGTCTGATGTTCTTATGTAACCAAGCATGGATCTCACTCCTGCGTTTACCAGAACCTAAGGCCAGCAAGAAAACAGTCTTGAAGGTCAGATGTTTCAAGGAGGCCTCTTTAAGGGGTTCAAAGGGAGCCTTTATGAGCTGGTGAAGCACCAGGGAAAGGTTCCAGGAGGGGATGCCCCTCCTGCCCTTGGGTCTGTCTCTATGGAAACTGTCCAGGAGACGAGTGAGATTTTCATCCTTGCTGACATTAATGGTGGAATTGCCCAGTTTGTCAGCAATGGCTGATCTGTAGCCATCAATAGTGCCTGGTTGCAACTTCTTGTCCTGAAACAAGTACAGGAGGAAGTCAGCAATGGCTTTCAGAGGTGGTGCCCTGAAGTCCACCTGATTACTGAGGCACCACTTTGTAAAAATGGTCCACTTTGCCTCATAGACAGATCTGGTTGATCCTCTTTGAGGAGCCTCAATTCGTGCTGCTACTGCCTCAGAGGAGCCCTGCTCCTTGATTGCTGAGGCTCTAGGAGCCAGGCATGTAGGTTCAGATTTGACAGGGTCCTGTGAAGGACCTGGTTGAATGGCTGAGATACTAAGTTTGGTATGTTGGGCAGGCACAGTGGGATTTGACTGGACATTGCCACTAGATCCCAGAACCAGGGCATGTTGGGCCACCCTGGGGCAATCAGAATTATTCTGTTGCAAGGGTAGTCCTGTAACTTCTCCACCACTTTGCCCAAGATGGCTGTTGGTGGAAAGGCATATGGGTCCAGGGCCTCCCAGGAGAGGCTGAGTGCATCCACTGCCCAAGCCTGGGGGTCTGGCACCGGTGACACAAACTGTGGCAGTTTGTTGTTGAACCTGGTGGCAAACAGGTCCACTTGTGGCTGGTGCCACCTTGAGCATACAGCTTGGAACACTTCTGGATGAAGTGACCACTCTGTTTGAATGGTCTGGCCAAGTCTGGATAGCTTGTCTGCTATCACGTTCAGCCGTCCGGGGATGTGACGTGCCCTGAGGGTTATCTGCTGTCTGGTACACCAGGTCAGGATTCTCCACAGTAGGGCACACAGTGATCCCGACTTCATCCCCCCCTCTTTGTTGATATAGGCAACCACTGTTGTGTTGTCTGTAGCTATCAGTACTGTCTTGTTGTAACAGAGGGTTCGAAACTCTTTTAGAGCTAGAAACACTGCTTTTAGCTCTAAGTGGTTTATGTGCAGCTTGCTCTCTGGAAGGGACCAAGTTCCCCTTGCAGTGTGCTCGTCTAAGTGAGCACCCCACCCTTCTTTTGATGCGTCTGTAAAAATTTGCAGAGCATGTTTTAGAGGGTGTAATGGTTGACCTAGTAGCACATTGCTTTCCTCCAGCCACCACCTTAGATGGGGGTGGAGGGACTTGGGGACCGGGATCACCTTTTCCAGTGATTCTGGGACCCTCCAGTTGTTTTTCAAATGCCACTGTATGGGTCTCATGTGTAGTCGCCCTAAGTGGACTTGCTTTTCTGTTGCCGTGAGTAGACCTATGAGGGACATGAATTGCCGGACCGGGCAAAGCGGATCCGACAGTATTGATCTGATCTTGTCTGTCAAGGTCTGCCAACGTTCTTCTGTTGGTCTGACCTTGCCCTCTTTCAGGTCGAACTGGTAACCTACGAAGTTGAAGACCTGTTTGGGGACCAGTTCTGACTTTTCCTTGTTCACCAGCCACCCTAGTTCCTGACAAAGTGTGACCAGGGTTTGAGTATGCTGGAGACAAGTGTCGTGGGTAGAGGCTCTCACCAGCCAGTCGTCTAGGTACTGGTGGGTCATTATACTCTTCTGAAGTGCCATGAGTTTGACCTCTTTGGCCACCACTGTGAACTCCATGGGAGCTGTGGATAGACCAAAGGGTAGGGCTTTGAACTGGTAGGACCGACCCTGGAGATGAAAACGCATGTACTTCCTGGACTGACTGTGAATTGGTATGTGGAAGTATGCGTCTTTGAAATCTATGGATGTGACCACTCCCCTGCCTTTAGAGAGGTTCTTATTGTCTCTGGGGTCTCCATCCTGGAACGACTCTGTGTTTAAAAAGGTGTTCAAGGTGCTCAGGTCCAGGACCGGTCTCCACCGTTGTTGGGTTTGGGTACCAAAAATAGCCGGTTGTAAAAACCCAGTGAGCTTTGATTTTCTACCGGTTCGACTGCATTTTTGTTTATCAGCTGATACAGTGCCTCCACAAGGAAGGACTGTTTGGTTGGATTGTGGTAGTTGCTTATTACAGTTGGTGACCTTGTCAAGTAGGGTCTGAACCGGAACGGGAGAGTATAACCCTCCCTCAGTGTGGTGACTACTTTTGGACTTGAACCCAAGGCTTCCCATTTCTCCCAACACTGGTTTAACCTCGCCCCTACAGGAGGATCTATAACAGCATGTTGGGCATTGGTGACAAGATTCACAGAACACAAGTGACCTACACAAGAAACATCTTTCACATATTTTATTTCTGTGTACATTTGACATGCATTGGGATTTAAGCCTTTCCTTTGTGGCAACCCGGTGACAATATGAGCATTTGCAGCACAAGAGTTTACAGTCAAATTTAAAGTCACTTTGCTGTTCCCGGCTACCACTGGTGCTGGGTCCAAGTCTGCCTGACCGGTAACACATACAGACCGGTCACATAATTCACACAGTAATTGTCATTTATGCGACTTGGACCCTTTAGCCGGTTTCCGGGAGAAAGTGGAGGCTTTACCATGACTTCTCCTCGCTTGCTGCTTGTCTTTAATCTGTTTCCAAGCAGGGATGTTCTTCTTGTCGTGATGGCGAGTAGACTTGTCACTTGCAGGGTAAGGGTGGAAGCGATTCTGATGTCGGTGCGAAGTACCAGACGAACGCCTCTCCTCGCTCTTACTGATTTCTTCTTCAGCCTTGGAAATCAGCTGATCCGGGAACAGTGCGTTGAGATGTACTGGAGACGTTCTTAAGGCGTTTACAGTATCTTGTTTCACCCCAGCGTGTAGGTAGTCCAAATAACTATCTCTGCGAGCCAGAGTGAAGTTAGCCATGTTAATAAAAACGCCCTCAGATAAATCCTGCATGGTTCTGGCCATTGCCTGTGAGATTGACCGGTTGAAAGTGGTCAAGTATTCAAGTTCATTAACAGCTTGTTTCATCTTCTCTGATGACTTGCCCTTGCTGTCCAGACGTAGGGTTTTAAGCTGAGTGGCCATAGAGTCTTGAACCCTAGTCAAACACCTTGATAAACCAGCAGCCTGGTTGCACATTATTGTCTGTTCCCTTGCTGCTCTCTCCCAACGCCTGAGTAGCTCTTGACTGAAGGCCCGGGAGGGTGGGGCAGTAGGTAAGTTTCTTCATGCCACCCTGCTGAAGGCATGGTGGAGTTTGGCAGGGTCCGGTGATCAGGTGCGTACTGTTGCACTCTCACTGTCCTTCTCAGCATGCATCCCGTACCATCTGGAAGATCTGGGAGTTTTAATGAACTGATCTCTGAGGAGGCCGGTGTTGTCTGTGTTTCTAGTTGAGTAGCCCTCTGTGAGTGTGAGGTTAAGACTGGACATCTTCCTACACAACCAGTCGTCCACAGGGAGTTTCACAGAGACTTTACCGGTTGGTTTGACATGTGCACCGGCAAAGGGGTTGTCATCTGCAGTAGAGGACACAGTTTCAAACTCGGGAACCTTGTGCCAGTTCATGGAGTTTCTCACACCCCTCATAGTCTCCCTGTAGTTGGCCTCCTCAGTAGGTTCACTGTCAGGGTAATCTCTGGAGACATCTCTGTCTGCTGACCGGTCCCGGTGGATCTCATCATCCAGGGAACCGGTAACACTGAGCTGGTCAGCTTCACTATCAGAAGCTGCACTCACATCTCCCTCACCGGTTGGCTGAACTTCAGGGAATGAACCGGGGGCCTGAACAGGCTGGGTTGCTATCCCTGCACCGGGAGCCCCAAGGGGCTGGGTGGCAGTCTGCATCTCCTCTACAGCCTCACCGGTGGCCTGATCAAGGCAGGGACCGGACTTCTCTACAGCCAGACTGCTGGTGGTGGCACCAGGGTCAAAAAATGGCTTCTGGCTGGTAGTCACATCTGAAGCTGGCTTCACAACCGGTTCAACCGGTACTGTGAAGGTCTTGGCCAATAGCATCGCTTGAAGTCGGGAGAATCTCTCTGCCCACTTGTCATCAAGTTGCTTTAAATCTTCAGCTGATGGTCTACTGCTGGAAGATTTCTTCTTATTTGCAGAAGGCTTGGGAGATTCACTACGCTTCGTCTTCTTAGCAATAGTAGGGGTAGATTGTACAGCCTTGACCTTTTCCACTTTACCCAGTACACCAACGTGTGTAGGGTCCACAAGAGTGGGGGTGGAGGAGGACGCAGTCGCCTTCTTATCTTTTCTGTCTCTATAAGTAGGGGTAGACAATTGAAGGATCTGCTCAGGGGTAAACCCTCTACAGATATTACATTCTTTCTTCTGGACGCAGGGGTCGTCGCCTAGCCCTTTGTCCCTACAACGTGCACACTTGGAGTGGGAGTCGAACCCAGCCATAGCGTGTCCGCAGGAACCTCTTCTCTGTCCTGGAGATGACATAGTTGTAGATAATACTTCTAAACTTCTTTAAAGATGAATTAAAACAGTTGCGTTCGGTGTAGAACAAAAAATTCGATTGTCGAGAAAACACGTCTTCACTCTCCACGCGCCAAACAAAAAAGATGCTATGACGTCACGATGTCTAGACAGGAAGAGGAAGTACGATGCGCCGCCTGGCGAATGCACTCTCCTGGCCAGTCCTGCCGGTATTATATACAGGACGTCTTTTTCTGACATTTGGCGGGACCGGTCACGCCGACCAGTAAAGCAATTGTCCATTGGATAGGATGTATTAACGCAATAAAATTGGTAATTGAAAACTTTATATAATTATGCAGATCTGTTTATCTGCCCATTTGCCTATGTCAAAAAGTATACAGTAGATATGGGTCACAATTTAGTACCACATGACCATCACATAAAAATTAACGCTAGGTATACTTTCTAGGCCTGGATGTGGTTTCAGCTTGTATTTACTGAAGAATTGCACAATGGAGCTTTGAGTTAAAGTTGAAGTTTTTCATCCCTTTACCAAACATCTGAACTAAAACTGAATTTAAACCCAGAACTTTTGGCAAAAATTCAAAATGGCCGCCATTTTTGGGAAGCGGAAACTTTTTTTGAAAATTACCAAGCGTACATTGCTTAGATAATCTGTGGGTCGAAAATTTCGACGAAATCGCTCTATCTCGCACGGTTAAGGAGATAAGCAAATTTGTGTTTTTCCATTTTTGGCAAAAATTCGAAAATTCAAAATGGCCGCCATATGTGGGAAGAGGAAAATTTTCTGAAAATTGCCAAGAGTACACTGCTCAGATACCCTGTGAGTCGAAAATTTCGATGAAATCGCTCTATCTGGCACGGTTAAGGAGATAGAAGCAAATTTGTGTTTTGCCATTTCAGGCAAAAATTCGAAAATTCAAAATGGCTGCCATTTTGGGGAAGAGGAAAATTTTTTGAAAATTGCCAATAGAACATTTCTTAGATCCCCTGTGGATCGAAAATTTCGACGAAATCGCTCTATCTCGTACGGTTAAGGAGACTGAAGCAAATTTGTGTTTTTCCATTTTTGGCAAAAATTCGAAAATTCAAAATGGCTGCCATATGTGAGAAGAGGAAAAAATTTTTTTAATTGCCAAGGGTACACTGCTCGGATACCCTGTGGGTTGAAAATTTCGACGAAATCGCTGTATCTCGCACGGTTAAGGAGATAGAAGCAAATTTGTGTTTTGCCATTTTTGGCAAAAATTCGAAAATTCAAAATGGCCGCCATTTTTGGGAGGGGAAAAGTTTTTGAAAATTGCCAAGAGTACATTGCTCAGATACCCTGTGGGTCGAAAATTTCGACGAAATCACTCTATCTGGCACGGTTAAGGAGATAGAAGCAAATTTGTGTTTTTCCATTTTTGGCAAAGTAGCCAAGTAGCTATTACTCAGTCAGTTATATAGCTATTATCACTAAAAGCAATCCCAAGCAAGCTATCGACCTAACTATTGCTCCTACCAAATTTGGTAAAGATATGTCCAATATTTTTCCTTAAAATGCCCGGAAACAAAAGAAGTACACAAAAGTAGCTAAGTTGCTATTACTCAGTTAGCTATAAGAGTTATCTTCACCAAAAGCAATCCCATGCAAGCTATTAACCCATTTAACACCCATACCAAATTTGGTAAAGATAGGATAAATACTTTCCCTTCAAATGAGCGGAAACCAAGCGTCCGGACGGCAGAAAAAGCAAAAATAATATGTCCACCGCCCAGTGGGGTGGACATAATTAACATGATCTGGTATGTAAAGTGAAACTTTTAATCACCAAATTTTTACTGCATGTAAATCTCCATAAAACTTTAAATTTTGATGAATGTATATGTGTGCTTGTTTAATGGGAACATTTTGCCCATGAAAATTAAAATTAAAACAAGATATATATTGATGTCTTTATTTCCAAATAATAATGGAAAAATAGCATCAGAGATGCCCGTACCCCACAGCCTAGGGAAATATTTTTAACACCATGAGATATAGAAGTACTGTATCAGTACAAAGTTCAGGATACTTTCAGAGCACTGTCAGTTACATAAAGGTCCAAACAATGTTTAAATAGAGAAAATACCATCTAAGAGAAAGATAATGCATGTACTTTATCTACATCTGGCATGGCCGAATTATGGTTTAAATGTTTTGAATATTACCATGCATACAGAAGTGGCAAGACATTCAATGAATGCTTATGTGTGGTGTTGGAGCAGAATTTGTGGCTCAATTGATGAAATACCATCTGTTACTATGGGAAGTTGTAAAAGTAAAATTCTTAATGAATTCTAATATGATTTTAACAGTGCTTAATTTGCATCAAAAGACAGACCCAAAGGTGCAACAAGATTTTAAAGGTCAAGGTCACTACGACAAGGTCAAAGGTCAAATCAAGGTCACACCATGACGTTGCACACCTACACCCCCTACCCAATGTCCCTAGTAAGTATCAACTTCCTACACCTCACGGTTTCCGAGATACAGCCCGGACAAGATTTTATAGGTCAATGTCACTATGGCAAGGTCAAAGGTCAAATCCTGGTCAGACCATGACGTTGCACACCTACACCTCCTAACCATTGTCCCTACAAAGTATCAACTTCCTACACCTTACGGTTTCCGAGATATAGCCCGGACAAGATTTTATAGGTCAAGGTCACTATGGCAAGGTCAAAGGTCAAATCAAGGTCACACCATGACGTTGCACACCTACACCCCCTAACCAATGTCCCTACCAAGTATCAACTTCCTACACCTTACGGTTTATGAGATATAGCCCGGACAAGATTTTATAGGTCAAGGTCACTACGGCAAGGTCAAAGGTCAAATCAAGGTCATACCATGACGCTGCACACCTACACCCCCTAACCAATGTCCCTACCAAGTATCAACTTCCTACACCTTACGGTTTCCGAGATATAGCCCGGACAAGATTTTGACATTCAAGGTCACTACAGCAAGGTCAAATCAAGGTCAGACCATGACGTTGCACACCTACACATCCTAACCAATGTTCCTACCAAGTATCAACTTCCTACACCTTACGGTTTCCGAGATATAGCTCGGACAAGATTTTATAGGTCAAGGTCACTACAGCAAGGTCAAATCAAGGTCAGATCATGACGTTGCACACCTACACATCCTAACCAATGTCCCTACCAAGTATCAACTTCCTACACCTTACGGTTTCTGAGATATAGCCCGGACAAACTTTTCCCCGCCGCCCGCCCGCCCATCCGGACACCATGGGTGAAAACAATACCCCGACAGCCCTTAAGGGCTGTGGGGTAAAAACTGAATATAAAAAATAAAAACAAAGAAGAGTACAACCAAAAAAGCATTTGCCATTGTGTGACTAAACAGAGATTTATCTTTATCTAACTACATACTGGAAAAATATATAAATGTATGACATTGATCTTGAAAAAAAACAAAGATTAGTCAATTAATTTCATAATGCCAGACTTTTTTGCATGTTTTCCATATGAATAAGCCACATTCTTTACACTGAAATATAAAAAACAATGGAAAATAGTTAAACCAGGGTATTTCACTGTGATGTAATTGCAAGATATTCGAGTTAAGAAGTTTAAGATTTCTCCAGCAGTATACAATGGGGGATTTAAGGTACAAACCAACCAAATCTGTTTTCACTAACAACAATACTGATGCCATACACTGTATGATTCAGAACCCATAACTAACTTATCTCCTATTACTCTACAGGTACACTAGGTTTACAATAATAGTTTACAATAAGGTGTTTGTGACTAATTTGACTTTCATTTAGAATAGCAGAGTGTACTATGAAAGGGACAACGACAAAGCAGACATTGACAGTAACATATACTACACTAATAACATAGTATTTATGAAATAAGAAAAATAAAACAAAGGAAATTATAATATAACAATCTGGAGAAAACATGTGCAACAAGATACCTAAACAATCATAATATTTTGAAAGCAACTTTTGAATTTCAAAATTATAACTACTTCACTTAATATATTTCAATGAAACATATAACAGTGGGACACAGGAATCCAAAATAAAATCTTTTGTTTACATTAAACCATGGAAACAATCCAGGATAATTTATTCAAATTTTCTACAAAGAAAAAATATGACATACAAATGACAATCAATTACACAATATCTTACAAAACTCTCAGTACAGATTTATGAGCCTGCTTTTTGCAAGAGCTATGTATGTATAACCACTAAATTACCTAAAGAAAACAATATATTTTTGCAAATTCTTAACAATGTGTCATTAGACTTATCTATATGGTAATATTAAATGCAGTTGGCACATGGGATCAAAGATCTTTTTGATCACAAATATTAAAGTTTCGCTCTCACATACAGTCAACTCTGTGTAACAAATAAATGAATTTTTTGTAGTTTTACATAGAGTGTTAACCACTCAGGTATGAATGGACCCAGCATGTGGTCCAAACATCAGAAAATACTGTTTTATGTAATATGTAGGTATAACTGGAAGCCCAAACTAGAACTTTATCTCATGAACATGGGAAGTTCAAATTAGTAATTACATAAGTTTATCATCATACATCTGAGTTGGATGACCTTTTCAAAAAAGCTGACATTATCATTTGTCATATTCAAGGGATTATAATGGATATGCTGACAAAAGTCCTGTTCAACCAATGTCCCTGCCAAATATCAACTTCCTACACATTACAGTTTCCGATATATAGCCCAGACAAGATTTTATAGGTCAAGGTCACTACAGCAAGGTCAAAGGTCAAATCAAGGTCAGACCATGACGTTGCACACCTAGAACCCCTAACCAATGTCCCTACCAAGTATCAACTTCCTACACCTTATTGTTTCCGAGATATAACCCGGACAAGATTTTCAAACTCAAGGTCACTACGGCAAGGTCAAATCAAGGTCAGACCATGACGTTGGACATCTACACATACTAACCAATGTTCCTACCAAGTATCAACTTCCTACACCTTACGGTTTCTGAGATACAGCCCGGACAAACTTTTTCCCGCCGCCCGCCCACCCGCCTGCCCATCCGGACACCATGGGTGAAAACAATACCCCGACAGCCCTTAAGGGCTGTGGGGTAAAAAGCTGACATTATCATTTGTCATATTCAAGGGATTATAATGGATATGCTGACAAAAGTCCTGTACAATGTTTGTACAGGCTTGCCAAAAATTGCACAATTAAAGATCAAGGAAAATTGTCTCACTTATAAAAAGGACTCACAAAATGCATAAGCAAAAGTTGACCAGAAATGAGATAACACAACTGATTAAACAATTTAGCTGATTCTGAATGGATTTTGAGGTGTTTTTTTTTTGTTTTATTTTGAAACGGCATGAAGATCAGGAGACTTTCAGAATAGACAGTGCAAGTTATGGAAAGATGCAGGAGAAAATAATATGTTAAAGACATAGAGTATGTAAAGTCAAAGTATCAAACAAAACAATTTGATAGCAAGATGACAACATTAACTGGTACAATACAAAGTATGAAGCTGTAAAATTTGTTTTCAAATGAAACAGTACATTTAGGTAAAAGTAGCTAGACCTACGCATCGAACTGATGCAAATTTGTATCCACCGGAAAGACAACTCACCAAAGCCAGTGAACCATCGTTTGACCTTGAAGGAGGGGCCAAAGGTCAAATCTGACCACATCAAGAAATTCCAAGCCCATCATTTCCTATAAGTTGGTTTCACATTGCAAACCTCTAGGATTAATAATAAGCAAGCTGTAAGCACTTTTAAGTTTGGCTGTCCTCATTTGACCTTGAAGGAAGGGACCACTGTCAAATGTGACCACATCAAAAGATTCCCAACCCATGATTTCCTATAAGTTTGTTTCACATTGCAATTCTCTAGGACCGATAATAAGCAAGTTATAAGCACTTTTAAGTTTTGCTGTCCTCATTTGACCTTGAAGGAGGGGTCCAAGATCAAATGTGACCACATCAAACCATTTCCAGCCCATGATTTCCTTGAATTTGGTTTCACATTGCAAACCTCTAGGACCAATAATCAGCGAGTTATAAGCACTTTTAAGTTTGGCTGTCCTCATTTGACCTTGAAGGGCAGGCCCAAGGTCAAATCTGACCACATCATCAAATTCCCAGCCCATGATTTCCTATTACTTGGTTTCACACTGCAAGCCGCTAGGACCAATAATAAAGAAAGTTATCAGCACTTTTAAAGTACCATGTATGCTCCAACTGAGTCAGTCATTAAGAACTTTTCTCCAAGAAATTCACCAGACATCCATAGTCAGTTATTTTAGTTATACTTTAGTGCAGTTCTCAGTGGATTTTAAGATTTAGTGAATTATTTATTCTTAATTTTTTTCAGAGATATTGTTTTGTCACACATTCAGTCAAGGTCATGCAAACCATTCATATTCGCAGAAGGTACCATAATTTATTTCTAGTTTTGCTATATGACAGCTCAGATAGTAATTCTCATATAAACAGGTTTGCCTCGGTGCAAAAATTCACCTTGCTATAGTTAATGCAATGTTTTTTCATTACAACCATCAAGGTATATTCATTCGTTCTACAGATAAAAATAAATCCTACTGTCACTTTGTTGTTAATTAATTAATTAAAGAATCTCATTTTGAGTGTTTTCCCAAAACCTTTGGTGTTTCACTAGGAAGTCTGGTCCAATTTGTCCCACTGTCATCTACTAACATGTTCCTGGAAATACACATACTTCACAAATAAACAACACGTTCTTACAGACACAAAAATATATTCCCAGAAATAAATGAACATATTCCAATAATACAAAAACATATTACTGCACACTCCTGAAAATACAAATAATATACATGTATACATGCAAATACACAAACATATTCTAGGAAGTCTGGTCCAATTTGTCCCACTGTCATCTACTAACATGTTCCTGGAAATACACATACTTCACAAATAAACAACACGTTCTTACAGACACAAAAATATATTCCCAGAAATAAACGAATATATTCCAATAATACAAAAACATATTACTGCACACTCCTGAAAATACAAATAATATACATGTATACATGCAAATACACAAACATATTCCCGTAAATACACAAGATACACAAAAACTTTTTTTGAATAAAAATGAAATCTGTGAAGTTAAACATCCTGCTGACATATTCATTTGTTAAAATTAACAAAAAAACCACACTTATCACACCATTCCAGCAATTTAAGACATCTCGGGGCAATCAAGTTTAACCTTCAGTCACTACCTTACAGAACAAAAAGTTTGTGAGTGAGATGGTTATCTGTTGACAAATGATACCAATTACAATTGTTTACAATGAAAAACTGTGTGCCCATGGTAAAGGTTTTAATTGATGAAACAACTTCCACTTTTGTCAAAGTAGTGGACAGTTAAAAGAATCCATGACAGACTTTAGGGGTTTAATTGAGTAGCAACACCACTTCTGATAAACTGACATCGAAAAATAAACCTGGAATATTGATTATTATATGCACGTGAAGAAGTAGTTCCTTCCCCCATCCATGACCCACATAAATTCAGATTAAGAAAAATCCATATATTTGACTTACTTTGCATATTGTTGCCCGAGTATAGTTACAGTCTCAGAGTCTCCCTCTGCTCTGTAATCTTCTGGCCTGGTGTAATATAATAATATTTATTACACTATTAACAATACACTATTTACAAATGGCATTCATCCTGTAGTTTATAAAAATTATGCATTACAGCCACTGTGATAAGTTAAAGTCTCTATAATTAAGTTTTCTTTGGGACTTTAACATAATCATTAATGCCCCTTTCACACTACAGGTGATCGTGCCGCGGTTAGAAGTTTTTCTCAGTGGCGAAACCGCTCCCAAAGTCACCCCATTTCGTCTGAGTTGTTCACACTACAGGCGGACGGTCACTGGACACAGTTTTTTAACCATCAATAACAGATGAATGACAGTACTACAGACGTTGGTCACCATGAAGCAACCTCAACTCGCCTTCGGTAGCTGTTGGATGAAACAACCAATACTTTGACTTGCCATATGTTGCATGTTACACCAAAAGACGACTGAATCACAACCTTATGTACACTGTGGACCACGCCTTCAGTCACCATGGTCAGAAATTCATCTGCGCATGCCCATAGTACCGAAATCAGAGGTGGAAATTTAAACAGTCTAAAACTTTTGTAGGACTCGCAAGATAATGAATGGTTCTGACTCGCAAGGTCGGACCTCAGACGGTGATCCAAGGACAGGGACATTTCCCCAAACGCAGGTTACTGCGGGTGATAACGCCTGTAATGTGAAAAGGGGTATTAATAAGACCTCTCACAGGTCCTAAGAGCACTCCCATCAGCTGTTTTTTCAGCTTAATCATTGAATATTTAAACAAAAGGGTCAAAGATGCCCCAAAAGGCGGGTTGCGCAGGCAGTAATAAGGTTAGCGACTGCTGTAATTACATTTAGAAACTAGAGATTGCGTCTCGACGCAGTGTATCCCCGGACGGGACATAGTTAAGGCGTGAATATGTCGGTCTTGAGCCTGTTTCCTGGAGCACCGGGTCAGGATTCTCCATAGTACCAGATTACTCCCAAAAGCTAATCACTAGTTCTTTCACTTATATCTGTCTTTAAAAATTACATTTCATGGATCCAGAAGATCCAAATAGTGATCCGAATCACTTCCAAAATTCAATCATTTCATCCTTTTACCTTTTCAGACATATTCTAAAAATTTCATCAAAATCCGTCCATAAGTTTTTTAGTTATCTTGTACACAAACACATCTGGCAGCCTGGATCCACATGATCCAGACAGTGATCCAGATTACTTCCAAAAACTAAACACTTGTTCTTTGTCCCATTTAAGACATTTCCTGAAAATTTCATCAAAATCCACCCATGACTTTTTGAGCTATTTGTTTTTAAAATTATATTTCATGGATCCAGAAGATCCAGATAGTGGTCCAGATCACTCGCAAAATTGAATCATTTCTTCCTTTTACCACTTCTTCCTTTTACCATTTCTAACATATCCTAAAAATATCATCAAAATTCATCCTAAAATTCTGTTGCAGCCTGGATCCAGATGATCCAGATCACTCCAAAAATGTAATCACTTGTTCCTTGTACCATTTAGGTCATTTGTTGAAAATGTCATCACAATCCATCCATAACTTTTTGAGGTATCTGTCTTTAAAAATTACATTTCATGGATCCAGAAGATCCATATAGTGATCCGTATCACTTCCAAAATTCAGCCATTTCATCCTTTTACCTTTTCAGACATATCCTGAAAATTTCATCAAAATCCGTCCATAAGTTTTTCAGCTACATTGTACACAAACACATCTGGCAGCCTGGATCCAGATGATCCAGACAGTGATCCAGATCACTCCAAAAATGTAATCACTTGTTCCTTGTACCATTTAGGTCATTTGCTGAAAATGTCATCACAATCCATCCATAACTTTTTGAGGTATCTGTCTTTAAAAATTACATTTCATGGATGCAGAAGATCCATATAGTGATCCGGATCACTTCCAAAATTCAATCATTTCATCCTTTTACCTTTTCAGACATATCCTGAAAATTTCATCAAAATCCGTCCTTAAGTTTTTGATTTATCTTGTACTTGTTGTAACACATCTGGCAGCCTGGATCCAGATGATCCAGATCACTCCCAAATCTAATCACTTGTTCCTTGTCCCAGTTAGGACATTTCCTGAAAATTTCATCAAAATCCACCCATGACTTTTTGAGCTATTTGTCTTTAAAAATTATATTTCATGATCCAGAAGATCCAGATAGTGGTCCAGATCACTCGCAAAATTGAACCATTTCTTCCTTTTACCACTTATTCCTTTTACCATTTGTAACATATCCTAAAAATATCATCAAAATTCATCCTAAAATTATGTTGCAGCCTGGATCCAGATGATCCAGACAGTGATCCAGATCACTCCAAAAATGTAATCACTTGTTCCTTGTACCATTTAGGTCATTTGCTGAAAATGTCATCACAATCCATCCATAACTTTTTGAGGTATCTGTCTTTAAACATTACATTTCATGGATCCAGAAGATCCATATAGTGATCCGGATCACTTCCAAAATTCAATCATTTCATCCTTTTACCTTTTCAGACATATCCTGAAAATTTCATCAAAATCCATCCATAAGTTTTTCAGCTATATTGTACACAAACACATCTGGCAGCCTGGATCCGGATGATCCAGACAGTGATCCAGATCACTCCCAAAATCTAATCACTTGTTCCTCGTCCCATTAAGGACATTTCCTGAAAATTTCATCAAAATGCACCCACAAGTTTTTGAGTTATCTGCCTTTAAAAATTAAATTTCATGGATCCAGAAGATCCAGACAGTGATCCGGATCACTCCCAAAATTTAATCATATCTTCCTTTTACCATTTTGGACATATCCTGAAAATTTTATCAAAATCCATATGTCAGTTTTTGAGTTATCTTGTTCACAAACAAACAAACAGAGGGCCAAAAATGACCCTCGGTCAGGTACTTTGGCGGTCAGTGGATGACCTTAAATGAAGATCTATAACCGGTAAGCCTGGATGCTGGTACTCCATCATGTACTCAACCTCCAAAGCCATTTTCAATAGTTTCCATGCAATGTAGTCAGCATTAAGTGTGAAAATATCTCCAAATTTGCCAAAAATGACCCTTGGTCAGGTACTTTGGCGGTCAGTGGATGACCTTAAATGAAGATCTGTAACCAGTAAGCCTGGATGGTAGAAGTCCATCATGTACTCAACCCCCAAAGCCATTTTCAATAGTTTCCATGCAATATAGTCAGCATTAAGTGTGAAAATATCTCCAAAAAGGCCAAAAATGACCCTCGGTCAGGTACTTTGGCGGTCAGTGGATGACCTTCAATGAAGAGCTTCAAGGTCAAATTTCTGCATGCTTACAGAGGACATATATATGTATTATATATACCAGCCATAGGATGATCTGACTTTCTGTATAGGAGAACTGGGCCAAAAAGTGAAAAAATGGCCAAAATCTGAACTTTAAGAGGCCACCAGTGACCTTGAGATTGAAGGTCAAGGTCACAAAACAATAGCTTTTGTGGCATTGCCCATATATACCCATATACCAAATTTGAAAGTTCTAACTAAAATATTTTTTAAGTTATCGCGTCCAAAAGGAAATCTCTGCGGCGGCGGCGTGACTGTACTGAATGCTAAGTATCCCCGACTTTCGTCCGGGGATACAACAAGGAAAGAAGTGTTAGGTCACCCAGTTAAGGTGAATGTGTTAGACGTGCTAAGAAATGTAAAACTTGTAATCTAGGTTACATAATTGTATCTATGCTATAAACGGACAAACAAAAGGACGGAATTACACCAATTTCAAAAGCAACTTAGCTATGATATTGATGTATCTCCCTGTCAAGTTTGAATTCGATTGGATAAACCGTTTTCGAGTTAGAGTCCAGAAATGGAAATGTTGACGGACAAACGAACGGATGAGAATTACACCAGTTTCCACAGGAACCTAGCTATGATGGTGATCTATCTCCCTGTCAAGTTTGAATTTGATTGGACAAAGCATTTTCAAGTTAGAGTCCGGAAACAGAAATGTTGACGGACAGACAAATGGACAAAAAACAGACAAATGAACACACGAAATTACACCAATTTCGAAAGGAACATAGATGTGTTGGTGATCTATCTCCTTGTCAAGTTTGAATTCGATTGGACAAACCATTTTCGAGTTAGAGTCCGGAAATGGAAATTTTGACGGACAAACAGACAAACGAACGAACGGAATTACATCAATTTCGAAAGGAACCTAGCTGTAATGGCGATCTATCTCTCTGTCAAGTTTGAATTCGATTGGACAAACCGTTTTCGAGTTAGAGATTCCGGAAACGGAAATTTTGACAGACAAACCGACAAAAAACGCACAAACGAACATACGGAATTACACCAATTTCGACAGGAACCTAGATGTGATGGTGATCTATCTCCTTGTCCAGTTTGAATTTGATTGCACAAACCGTTTTCGAGTTAGAGTCCGGAAACAGAAATTTTCACGGAAAATCAATACAGTGAACATTGGTCTCCAATCTTCTCACAACTTCTGGCACTACTTAAGAAAGTCCAGAGATACAGTAGTCACTGCAATGGCTGGTTTCTCTAATACTGAGGCAGTTAACATTACAATTTATTTGTGATAGTTTGCATTCTTAGGCACGGCTTGCTAATTAATGTGATACAAGACACACTTGAACTGATTTTAGGCCAAAGTCTCCATCATTATGCTTTTGAAGCAGACTTTATTTAACATTAATACATCACAAATTACTATCAATTTCAACAGTATAAAAGTTTATAAACAGGGCTCGTCCGGGATTTGAACCCGGGACCTCTCGCACCCAAAGCGAGAATCATACCCCTAGACCAACGAGCCAATATATGTGACAACATGAAAACAAAATAGTGAATACTTTTTCTCCAAAAACATGGACCCATTATTGAGGTAGTATCTGTCAAAATGATGACTTGAATCAATTGTTACAGGATAGCAATTATAATTTATTTTAACATATCAAGCAAAACACACCTGATGAACTGAAGTAACAGGATATAAGATATACAATTACACAACCATAAAAATCTGCAAACATTATGTGAAATTTTTCACCTTTGTTAGAGATGTCGAAATTCAATACAAAAAAGGTCAATATTTTGTATTGCACAACTGTCAGTAATGATTGATTGATGTTAAAGTCAGTTTACTACTTTACAGTTGTAAATATCAATATCCATATTCCAAGGATAAGTAAAAACAAACAAAGCAACCACAAGGGGCTTGTTGGTCTAGTGGTATGATTTTCGCTTAGGGTGCGAGAGGTCCCGGGTTCAATTCCCGGACAAGCCCTAAACCTTTTTGGTTTCTGCAGCTGTTTTATTAATGTGTAATTGTGTTAAAGAGATTTACATTATAATATGTAAATTTAACTAAATCGCACAAGAAATTTGGTAAGCAAAAACAACATTTTTACCAGAGGGTCAAAGATGCCCCAAAAGGCAGGTTGCGCGGGCAGCAATAAGGTTAGTGACTGCTGTAATTAAATTTAGAAATAAGGAAAGAAATATTAGGTCACCTAGTTAAGGTAAATGTGTCAGACATGCTAAGAAACGTAAAACTTGTATTCTAGGTTACATAATTGTATCTATGCTATAAACGGACAAACGAACGGACGGAAACAGAAATGTTGACGGACAGATAAATGGATAAAAAACAGACAAACGAACAGACAGAATTACACCAATTTCGAGAGGAACCTAGCTATCATGGTGATCTATCTCCAAGTCAAGATCGAATTCGATTGGACAAACTATTTTCGAGTTAGAATCCAGAAACGGAAATTTTGACGGACAGACAAACGGACAGAAAACAGACAACAAAAAAAAAACAGATAAAATTACACCTATTTCGAAAGTAACCTAGCTGTGACGGTGATCTATCTCCCTGTCAAGTTTGAATTCGATTAGACAAACCGTTTTCGAGTTAGAGTCCAGAAATGGAAATGTGGACGGACAGACGTCGGACACATCATTTTAATAGGCGGGCTGGTTACACGTAACCCAACTAAAAAAAAAACAAAACAAATTTATGGACAAACACAATTTAATAAATTAAATATATTTCAGTCTAATGCTACATCACATGACTTCATTTGGAAGCACAGGAAGTCTTTCTAATAACAGGCCCAGGTGAATAAACTGAAATTTATGTTATATTTGTCCACAAAGGATTCTCATTTATTTATTTGGGGTTTTACGTCGCTTTCAACACTGTACAGGTCATATCACGACGGGTAGTTGGAAGGGGAGAGGAAACCAGTACATACAGTTCTGTACTGTAAACTGCTGACCAACGGCAAGCAACTACCAGCTTTCCCACTTGAGGGCGTGCTGGGGATCGAACCCTGGCCTCAGAGGTGGGAGGCGAGAGTGTTACCACTATGCCACCGTGGCCCCACAAAGGATACTCAGTGTTGATGATAAAGTTCTATTATTTCAATTATATCCCACAAAAAATAAAAAATCAATACAGTGAACATTAGTCTCCAATCTGCTGGCACTACTTAAGAAACTCCAGAGATATAGTAGTCACTGCAATAGCTGGTTTCTCTAATACTGAGGCAGTTAACATTACAATTTATTTGTGATAGTTTGCATTCTTAGGCACGGCTTGCTAATTAATGTGATACATGACACACCTGAACTGATTTTAGACCAAAGTCTCCATCATTATGCTTTTGAAGCAGACTTTATTTAACATTAATACATCACAAATTACCTTCAATTTCAACAGTGTAAAAGTTTATAAATAGGGCTCGTCCGGGATTTGAACCCAGGACCTCTCGCACCCAAAGCAAGAATCCCGGGTTCAATTCCCAGACAAGCCCTAAACCTTTTTGGTTTCTGCAGCTGTTTTATTAATGTGTAATAGTGTTAAAGAGATTTACAATAGCAAAACTTCCCGAATGACACATACAGAAAAAATATATCACGAATGAAGATAACAATATTATACGAGTGCGCAGCACGAGTATTATATTGTTAATCTTCATGAGTGATATATTTTTTCCGTATGTGTCTGATGAGGGATGTTTTACTTTTATTATCCAGCATTTTGTGCGATTTATGGGTCAAATAATATGAATATTTGATGAGAAAACGTTTAAAAACCCACTGTCAAAAAGCATGAGCAACTGAATACAAAACTTCAATCTTTACCTTGCAATATCTCAGTCATTTCTGCATGGATATTTATGCAACATACATGAACAGAAGCGCTGGAATAACACCTTTCTAATGATATATTATACATATTTTTAAGTTACATACTTTCCGAGATATTGTTGAAAAAACAAGTTATCCACACTCCATATCCATAGTACCGGGGCGCCGGTGTATACAAAAAAAATACATCCCGGTCTGTATTTCCCCGTATTTAGGGCAAATACGTTGCGTGGTGGATAATAAATTATAATATGTAAATTTAACTAAATCGCACAAGAAATTTGGTAAGCAAAAACAACATTTTTACCAGAGGGTCAAAGATGCCCCAAAAGGCAGGTTGCGCGGGCAGCAATAAGGTTAGTGACTGCTGTAATTAAATTTAGAAATAAGGAAAGAAATATTAGGTCACCTAGTTAAGGTAAATGTGTCAGACGTGCTAAGAAACGTAAAACTTGTATTCTAGGTTACATAATTTTATCTATGCTATAAACGGACAAACGAACGGACGGAAACAGAAATGTTGACGGACAGACAAATGGACAAAAAACAGACAAACAAACACACAGAATTACACCAATTTCGAGAGGAACCTAGCTATCATGGTGATCTATCTCCAAGTCAAGATCGAATTCGATTGGACAAACCATTTTCGAGTTAGAATCCAGAAACGGAAATTTTGACGGACAGACAAACGGACAGAAAACAGACAAAAAAAAAAACAGATAAAACTAGAGGATGTGTGAAAGGTCTTCCAAAAGTAGGTGAATGAGTTATTTGAGAAATATTGGCTATCTGCAATACTATTAAGAGATAATTCACATTTACTCATTTTGAGTAGGTGAATAATTATCTATGGGTCTGAAACTTCACCAAGTGAAAGCTCTCCCAAAAGTAGGTGAATGAGTTATTTGAGAAAAATTGGCTATCTGCAATACTTTTAGAGATAATTCGCATTTACTCATTTTGAGTAGGTGAGTAATTAGCTATGGGTCTGAAACTTCACCATGTGAAAGCTCTCCCACAAGTAGATGAATGAGTATTTGATAAAAATTGGGTATCCGCAATACTTTTACAGATAATTAGCATTTACTCATTTTGAGTAGGTGAGTAAATAGCTATGGGTCTGAAACTTAACAGAGTGAAAGCTCTCCCAAAAGTAGGTGAATGAGTTATTTGAGAAAAATTGGCTATCTGCAATACTTTTAGAGATAATTCACATTTACTCATTTTGAGTAGGTAAATAATTAGCTATGGGTCTGAAACTTCACCAAGTGAAAGCTCTGCCAAAAGTAGGTGAATGAGTTATTTGAGAAAAATTGGCTATCTGCAATACTTTTAGAGATAATTCGCATTTACTCATTTTGAGGTGAGTGATTAGCTATGGGTCTGAAACTTCACCAAGTGAAAGCTCTCCCAAAAGTAGGTGAATGAGTTATTTGAGAAAAATTGGCTATCTGCAATACTTTTAGAGATAATTCGCATTTACTCATTTTGAGTAGACGAGTAATTAGCTATGGGTCTGAAACTTCACCATGTGAAAGCTCTCCCAAAAGTAGGTGAACGAGTTATTTGAGAAAAATTGGCTATCTGCAATACTTTTAGAGATAATTCACATTTACTCATTTTGAGTAGGTGAGTAATTGGCTATGGGTCTGAAACTTCACCATGTGAAAGCTCTTCCGAAAGTAGGTAAATGAGTTATTTGAGAAAAATTGGCCATCTGCAATACTTTTAGAGGTAATTCGCATTTACTCTTTTTGAGTAGGTGAGCAATTAGCTATAGGTCTGAAACTTCACCAAGTGAAAGCTCTTTGGGATAGCTGCTCTGCAGAGATACCCTGAAGATAAAAAATTTCGTCGAAATCGCTCTATGTAGCACGGTTTTCGAAATATTAGCATTTTTGTGTTTTGCAATTTTTGTGCAAAAATTCGAAAATTCAAAATGGCTGCCATTTTTTGTGAGAAATTTTTTGTTTGAAAATTGGCATGGCTACTCTGCAGAGATACCCTGCGGGTCAAAAATTTCGTCGAAATCGCTCTATCTAGCAGGGTTTTTGAGATATAAGCATTTTTATGTTTGCAATTTTTGCGAAAAATTCGAAAATTCAAAATGGCCGCCATTTTTGGCGAGACAAAATTTTTTTGAAAATTGGCATGGCTACTCTGCAGAGATACCCTGTGGGTCAAAAATTTCGTCGAAATCGCTCTATCTAGCAGGGTTTTTGAGATATAAGCATTTTTATGTTTGCAATTTTTGCGAAAAATTCGAAAATTCAAAATGGCCGCCATTTTTGGCGAGACAAAATTTTTTTGAAAATTGGCATGCCTACTCTGCAGATATACCCTGTGGGTCAAAAATTTCGTCGAAATCGCTCTATCTAGCAGGGTTTTCGAGATATAAGCATTTTTATATTTTGGAAGTTTTGCGAAAAATTCGAAAATTCAAAATGGCCGCCATTTTTGGCGAGATAAATTTTTTTTCAAAATTGGGATAACTACTCTGCAGAGATACCCTGCGGGTCAAAAATTTCGTCGAAATCGCTCTATCTAGCACGGTTTTCGAGATATAAGCATTTTTGTGTTTTGCAATTTTTGCGAAAATTTCGAAAATTCAAAATGGCCGCCATTTTTGGCGACAAAAATTTTTTTGAAAATTGGGAAAAGTACTCCGCAGAGATATCCTGCAGGTAAAAAATTTTGTCGAAATTGCTCTATCTAGCACGGTTTTTGAGATATAAGCATTTTTGTGTTTTGCAATTTTTGCGAAAATTTCGAAAATTCAAAATGGCCGCCATTTTGGGTGAGACAAAATTTTTTTGAAAATTGGGAAAACTACTCTGCAGAGGTACCCTGTGGCTCAAAAATTTCGTCGAAATCGCTCTATCTAGCACGGTTTTCGAGATATAAGCATTTTTGTGTTTTCCTTATTTGGAAAATTCGTAATGATTAATTAATCATTAATTACTCGGCCATTTCTTGATCAATCAATGCCAAAATCTAATGATTTCCAGATTTTAATAGAATGAATGTATTTGCCAAGTTTCAGGTGAATTGATAAAATTCCTTTCAAGTTATCATCCGGACAAGCTTCCCCATCGAAAAAAGACATTTTTGGTCATGTGACCTCTCTGATTGGTTGAAATGTCACTGCAGCATATTCAAAAAAATTCCCCAGGGCTACTGCCTAAACCTGCCAAATTTGAAAAGAATCCGCCTAACGGTTACAGAGTTATAAGGAAAACAAAATGCGGAGCCGGCGGAGCCTGAAGCTCTCCCATACACAAACAAGCGTCCCTTGCGGGACGCTTAATTACAACAATTTCGAAAGTAACCTAGCTGTGACGGTGATCTATCTCCCTGTCAAGTTTGAATTCAATTGGACAAACCGTTTTCGAGTTAGAGTCCGGAAACGGAAATTTTGACGGACAGACAACGAACGGACGAAATTACACCTATTTCGAAAGGAACTTAGCTGTGATGGTGATCTATCTCCCTGTCAAGTTTGAATTCGATTAGACAAACCGTTTTCGAGTTAGAGTCCGGAAACAAAAATGTTGACAGACAAACGGACAAAATACGGATAAATGAACAGATGAAATTACACCAATTTCGAAAGAACCTAGCTATGAAGATGATCTATCTCCCTGTCAAGCTTGAATCTGATTGCACAAATCGTTTTTGAGTTTAAGTGTCCGGAAACAAAAATGGTGACAGACAGACGTCGGACACATCAATGTAATAAGTGGTTTGGTGACACGCAACCCGCCTAAAAATCCAAAATACCTCACATTATGGAATCATGTTTCAAATATCTTATAGTCTTACAGAACTTCTGCGCCTTAATCATGTTAACATAATTACTCAGCAGTACTACTGCATTCTCCTTACCGATTATTTGACTGGAATTTCCATGGTTATCAAACCCATATTCTGCTTAATAGCTCTATGAATATTCAACATCATAATAAATGTAATTTAATTTGCAACTTATTAAAATCTCATAACAGTGCCAACCCAACTTGAACAAATGTACTTTGAAAAACTGGAAATTAACAATGGGGAAAAACACTTGGTTACTACAAATCAGAATGTACTGGCCCTAAAGTATATTATATCTTTCAGTTAACCAAGATGAATACTAATATTTATTGATGTTCATGTACAGAAACTGATATAAATGATTGTATAAATTTTCTCAAACAGGAAGTTTTAACAGTCCTTTCGGAACAAAACATTTTGTCATAAACATTCCCTGCAAATTTGGTTAAGATATCTTTATCAATGAATGAAGTATAAAAGTTTGTGTAAAATGTGATGAACAGACGCATGCACGTATGGCCATGCCTTCAGCCACTGGCGGGAGATCAAAAAAAGGGTACAACTAAGAACAAAAATATAGGGCTCGTCCGGGATTTGAACCCGGGACCTCTCGCACCCAACGAGCCAATATATCTGAATGAATCAAATATTCAGTAAAACATTGAAAATAACAATAAATATAAAATATTGACTGAAATACAGAAGAAATGTAGAAACTGTGCTTCCTGTGCAGAGTGTGAAGTTCCATCTGCATAATTTTCTTGCGTACAGTAGACCCTTTATTTTCTGACCTATTATCTGAATATTCAGTTTTATGAACTCATTTCCACTCTCTGTAAATTTGTATTTTATTTCCCTTTTATTATAGATAAATGTACCTCTACTTGGGAAAACTTTTCACTTTTTTTGCCCCTCTCCAAATGGGGGTTAGATTTTTTTGGCTTGCCCAAAATACTTTTTATTAGTTCTGCAAATAGGTACTCGAGCCTCGATAGACAAGTTGATCTTTGTTTCTGGCTTGATACATTTTGTGTTTTGGTAGTATCCAAAAGGTTTAATAATTGGGATTCATGTTTGGTTGGACATGTTCGACACAACATGCATAGGATAAAAGAAAAACCTGGCACACAAGGTCCATTTATGGAACAATAACAACAATTAAGACCATGAAATTCACTACACGTTGATACAACTGCAAGAAACAGTGTGAATGGGGCTTACAAAGAAGCAGCTTTTGACAATAAACGACTACCTTCATAAGTAGCCTAAAATATATGGAATTTCCAGAAATCCATCAGTGTTAAAAATTGAACATATAAAATATAATTCCAAGTCACAGCCACTCAAAGTCTAGAAATGGACTTACTTTAGATGTAAGGGGGAAGACTCAGTGGTGTGTTGGGAAACACCCTCATCTCCCACCAGCAGTTCAGTGGCTCAAACCCTGGGAAAGGACCCTATGATGGTAAGTTGGTTGTAGTTTACTGATGCCTTTCAGCTCACAGTACAGAACCTTTACCAACTAGTATGTACGTTTCCCCCTGGACTTCAACTCAAACATTATATCATCTATACAATGTGCCAAAAGCAAGGTCAAACCCAAATAAATCGAACAAAATTCATTGTAAGAAAATTGGCATGTTATTTTTTTTTTGTAAAAAAAATATACATGGTTTTTAAGAACCTACCTAAAGTTCAAAACTATAATAGGTCGATAATTTTTCACTGCATATTCTTGAGCAAGTGATATGCATGGCTTTCCTCCATCCATTCTAATTTGTGTCATGATTAATCAAGCAATCAATCAAATCCATCACTGCTATCCCTGTAAATCTCAGATATATGATGTACATCTGTAACTATCTTCTTGTTTAGAGTTCAATGCAATTGATTTTTTTGAAGAAGATCTATTCATCACAATTTTTTAATCAATTTTAAATCAATGATATTTTTTCTGTTTAAATGCAAAGAAACTACTTGAGTTAATCGAAAGGGCTCGTTGGTCTAGTGGTATGATTTTCGCTTAGGGTGCGAGAGGTCCCGGGTTCAATTCCCGGACGAGCCCTAAATTTTTGCTTTATTATATACATGAAGCAGTAGTAATAGAACCCTTTATAATACAAGTAAAAAGATCTGGAAGCCCATTAAAGAATAAACTAATTAAACGTTAATAATTGCATCAGAGATACTGATACCCAAAGCCTGCAGAAATAGCGTTGGACACCAGGAGATATGGAATAGATGAAAAAGTACAGAGAAGTACGATTTTAAAGCAGACAGTGTTAGTTATGTAAAGGTGCATAAAAATGACACTGAAGAAACAGAAAATATGTGTAAAACATAAAATCAGACAATTTTACTGTAAGACAACAGCATTAACTAGTTAACTAAGACTTATGAAGCTGTAAAACTTATTAATTGATCAGTATATTAATTGAAGCATTACTGTCAATGGAGATAGACCAATTAGGTAAAAGTAGGAAATAATCGATCATAGCAATCTATATAGCCTTGTGACTGGAAAAATATAATCTCAAATATGGCAGTAGGAAACATTTTGGAACTGGCAAGGTCAAAGGTCACACAAAGTTCACACTATGATGTTGCAGACCTACACCCTCAAACCAATATTTTTACCCAATAACAATTTCCTACGCTGTATTGTTTCCAAGATATAGCCTGCACATGCAAGATTTTAAAGGTCAAAGTGACTGCAGCAAAATCAATGGTTTAATCAAGGTCACACAATGACCTTAGAGTATCCGGTAACAGCTGTTGCCATGGCTACGCTTTTAGGATTTTTGGGTCTAATATTTTCCCAAATATCAATGTTGTACATTTAGCTGTACTTGTGGGCTGGGGTTCCTGCCTGGCAAGGCTGGCTACTTTTCATAAATGTGGCAAGATGTGTCTAAATCAAACTGAAGTATCTTGTTTGCCATCTTTTACACCAATATATGGACACAAACACTGCATGTCAATGATAACAATGTACTTACCCGATTATGCTGGGGTCATACTTGTAGGACTGTCCAAACACAAACACCTTGGGGTCCCTGGAGACCTCTGCATCCCAGTTCTCAGTGTGTGGTATGTTCTGCTGGTAGTTTGTATATGCAGGTACATCTGTATAGCCTTTGTATTGAGAGTTGTCACAGTGTGCTAGAAATAGAACAATAAAACTTTCTACATGACACATAGGAGAATTACAAGTCATAAAAGAAGATGGCAATATTGTAGGGTGAGTGTAGCATAAAACCTACCTGTATACCAAAGCATACCCACCTTAGCCTGGATCATCCCCTGGTGTTCTCCGTGGTGCTTGACCCTTCTTCTGTCTCCGGATACTGAAATTTGGTTGACTGCTATTTTTCGTTTTGTTGCGCCTTAAGAGTCCTTTCGTATGGGGAGATTAAGCACTATAAAAGTCCAATTAGAATTAGATTTGAGTATTACCAGTATATTATTAATCTTCATGAGTGATATACTTTTGCACATATATATTTTATGAGAGACATTTTTCTTTTTTCTCACCAATTTTTGAATGATTAAGAAGTAAAAGAAGTTCACATTTAATGATTAAATCTTAAAAAGGCTTCTATATATACGGGCATCGGTACCAGTGAATATAAAAACTTTACGTTTTAACTTGCTATTTATCTGCCATTTCTCCATGGATTTAAATGCAATAAAAATAGTCAGCCTCGGCAGGCAAGATCCCTAGCCTGCAGGTACAACCAAATGGGCAACATATCTGAGATCTGGGAAAATCTAAGGAACAACTTCAGTTGTAGGATGTATACACAACCCACGAGATGTTGTCAGATGTAAGAACTTTCATGTAGTTGAAGAAGGGGCCAAAGGTACATATTTTATTCATTCATGATGTGACCAATATACAAGATATATACAACTGTTTCAGTCTGATGACTCCACTTGTCCTTGAAGCAGGGGTCAAAGGTTAAATTTGACACTTGCAAAATATTCAATAAGCTCTTTTTATATTTTGAAGCCCTGGGACCAATTATAAGGGAAATATATAAGGGATTTTTTTTTAGTGTGATGATCCTACTTGACCTTGAAGTAGGGTCAAAAGGTGAAATTCGCCACTTGCACAACATTCACAAGCCACAATTTCCTATAAGTGTTTTCATATTTGGAAGCCCTAGAAGCAATAATGGGGCTATTCCATTTCTGTGATATATTGTAAACCTTGCTCCCAATTGCAAAATTTTTTGAATCAGACACTGAATCTTCTTCATCTTTTTTTTCATTGTAAACCTGAATCAGGACTGTTGGGAAGAATGTAAAATAATTAGGTAGGAATCCACAAGATTTCCGATAATTTCAAACAGTTTGAATTCTCGTAAACTATTCCCAATTCATATCTGATCTTACTCTCGTTTTACCTGTTGTGAACCTATCATATACTTCTTAAGTCAACTTTTTGGCTACAAAGCCATCTTTTTATTGCAAACCTATCGGGAGCCTTGGAATCATATAGGAATCATAAACCTTTTATCTCTGTCGGCGACATTTAAAAATATTTGAATCTGGCCAATAGGATTCCTCCCCATTCACCATAAAAGTGTATGATGTCAAAAGTTTCCATACCGCTTAGTGGTCCTATGATTCGACGGAAAATCGATTCGACGTCTATTTAAAAGTTTCGATGTAGAAAATCAATTCTCAGTTTAAGAATCAATTGTGAATCGAAAATAAGATTTATAAATATAAATAAATTTATATATGTATAAAATAAGATTTATAAATATAAATAAATTTATATATGTATTTAGAAGATCTTTTAATACAATAAACTAAGTTCAACCTAAATTAAATTTAACTTTCACTGCTTCACACACAACATGCATACTCCATATAAATGGGGAATAAGGACCTTGGCCATAAATCAAGTGGAGAGAGATCACACTACTGTAATACTTCAGCAGTCTGCCATGAATATTTTTGACAAATTTTGTTGAATAAGAAAGTTGAAATGTTTACTACATTGTCATACTTAGAATTGTACAGTATCTAAGAAATTATAATTATATGAAATGAATAGATCATGAAAATCTGCTTAAAAAAAGGAAATTCATGGAGTATATTTTCAGGTTAAAAGAAATTTTATAGAATAATAGACAAATGCTTTACAGTAACATAAACACACAAAAAGAGTGCAGGGATATCTCACTTCATTGAAGTTGATGAGAGATACTTTTAGTTTGAAGTAAAATGAAGAAAGAAAGAAGATCTGGGCTGGTATTCACAAAGGGTCTTAGACTTAGCCAGATCTTAGGCTTAAATCCAGTCTTAAAGTTAACTTTAAGACTTTTGTCTTAATTAAGTTTTGTCTTAAAACCGTATTCACAAAGGGTGACTTAGCTAAGTCCAAGATTATCAAATAACCACAGTGGTTTTCTTTGTCATGTGACCTTTCTTTTGTATTCAAACTATACTATTGGAGACATATATCCTTCATTTAATGCATTTTATCTAAGGAAAAGAGATGTTTTGAAATGGAAAACCTTGTTACCACATATAAACTTCCTACAGACTGCTTTAGTGAGGTGTTCTGTATATTATACTTTATTATACAATTTACACTTATACTTTATTTACAGCCATTTCAAATTTTGAAGTGGAGAAAAGTTTATGGTGGCCATATTTAAGTCCTCTTCACAAAATTTAAGCCCGCTACCAACCAGTCTTAAAGTTGAGCCCTTGTCTAAGCCTAAGACTGGACTTAAATACTTTGTGAATACCACTAAGCCTAAGACAAAAGTCTCAACTTTAAGCCTAAGCCCTGGTTAAGACTTTTCGTGAATACGGGGGGGGGGGGGGGGGGGGGGGGGGGGGGGGGGGGGGGGGGGGGGGTGGAAGTTACATTCAAAAACTGCAAATGATTTTAGGTGATGAAAAGGGGAGGATGAAAATAAATAAATATTGATGATACACATACTTGTCGACTCTTTTAACCTACTGATTTACTAACATACCCCCTTCCCTACCACAAGCTGTAACTAAATAGCCTGGATTTTTTCACAACTGACCTATCAGAAGTCTACTTTGTTATTATTTTTGGTAAAAAAAGAATATTCTGTCCTTCTTACAAAGCAAGCAGAAAAACGATTATAATCGATAATTGATCGCCTAGAATTACCAATTAATCGATTCTGATTTTTTAGACCAATTCCTAACACTAATACCGATAGGGTTTACGATCGAGATAGGATTTACAATGGCTTCCCAATTGGAATGGGATTAAAAACTTTAACATGACATCAAAGGTATGCAATTCCCTATATAAACCGTGCAATTCTGGCCTCAGCATTCATTTCACAGTTAGCAATCGAGGACAGTACAGACACTTGTGTGATCAAATTGGACATATTTTCATTGGACTTAATACTCTGCAATAGTTTGGATATCACTTCTATCAATTTTTTTTATTTTTTTTTTATAGGGTCCTAAAAGTAATTTAAAAATGTCCCCAAAGAAGATGCAAAAGAGAATACCTGCTTCAACAGACAGACAGACAAGGTCAAGAAAGCAGAGAGTCAGAGACTCAGGAGCCTACTGGGGGTGAGGCTACACAGGAGGGTACACAAGAGACTGCTATGAAAACTACACAGGAGGCTAAAGAGGAGGCTACACAGGTGGGCAAGAGGATGATTGCTGTGTTTAAAGAAGAGGCTACACATGAGGGCAAGAGGACGACTGCCGTGTTCAAAGAAGAATACAAAATGAAGCTCATTGAATTTCTTAGAGATAATGAACTGCTGTATAGCTAGAGACTCATGTACTATTAAGATCCAAATAAGAGAGAGGCCCTATATGAGATTAATTCTGATGAGAATAAGATGGACAAAGCTGCCTGCAGGAGATGGTTTTAGAGCCAAAGGTCAATCTACAGCAAGATCACACATTTGAAATCTAGTCAGGACACACCTCAACTCACTGAACAGGCACAGGTGGCTCATCAAATCTTTGGCTTCTTCAATACCCACACTTTGTGCCATCAAAGAGTGCCTTCAAGACAGTCCACAAAGGTACAGTTTCCAAGGTACCTGATGCTGGTCCATCAGAGGTGCCAGAGCATCCCTCAGTCACACAGTCTGGTTCAATGGAATCAATTTCAGTTGGTAGTACAATGTGAATCAATGGAGGAATCACTACGACTGTCGGGAATCTCCCCAACCCCTTCCGAAAACCTACCAAGCAGCCAAACATGTGAACCCCCACCATGAACAAGTCTAAACACCAGATGGAGGTCCAGGAAAATAGAAAGAAATCTGAAGCACCTGAAGACAAGCTAGAACAAGCATGATGTACCAAAGTCCTAGAATGACCCCACAGCTACGTATTGTCAGTAACTGCGTTCAGAAGTGTAGGAAACCTCAAAACGCAAGGAGAGGCTACAACAAGAACAACAAAGATTATTCGTCCAAGCCATCTGCACCACATTTAGGCACACTGCCATTTTCACACAGCCAATACCTACGCAGCAGCATGGACTAGAGCACATATTTCAGCCCCAGCCAGTGCAACAGGTACATCACAAACAGCAGCTGATTTTTGAATTTTTTATTTATACTCGGTGCAATATCTCCATATATTACAGGACTCAAAGCGCTATTTAACCAATCAACTGCACAGGTACAGCCCCAACTCACAAGTAGCTGACATTCCCCTAACTGGAAGATAGAGGCTCAAGGATGACCATTTATCAACGTCCTTGAGGTTCTTTAGCCTGCCACTGGGGATAGGACCCAATGACAAGAGGACCGCCATTTTAAGTGGTCATCCGAGCCACTATGTATCTGCCTGTACCTGGGTTTGAACCCACGTCCTTCCTAGACAAGTGTGTTACCCGCTAGGCCACAGTAGCAGATGTAAACATGTCATCACCGATAATGAAGAACTCCACTAATGGCCCATTGTTCACAAGTGATTGTGCCGAAGGGAAGCCAGTGGTGTTACATTCCATTTTTTGCCCTAGATCACAATACAGGAAAATATGGCTGTCAAAACTGGATCTAGCGGTGGCAATGTCAAACCAGATACACTAGCAGGTTAAGGGAGTGGAACCCATTGTAGTTGAAGCACTTGTCTGGAACATCTGATGGGAATGTGTTTACTGTCTCTGGAACTAAGAGCACGGGATACATTCCCTGAATCCCTACTGTATCTCCTTCCAGTCCTCGGGCAGGTAGGACAAGCAACAACCTCATTACGGAAGTATCTGATTATGGCATCGCACAGGAGATGGTTAATGGCTGACCTCCCCACCCTGATGATCAATTGCAGGGATAGTGGATACACAGCTCTCTTCTGTTACCAGATATCTCAACGTAATGGCTAACTTCAGGCCTGGACTGAGTAGTTTTCTGAGAAAGGTCTGCCTCTTGAGGTCTGGTATTCATTGGTGTGCAATTTCAGTGAAGCTGTCAGGGAGACATTTGTTGAAGTTGACATGCCTAGTGACCCCTTTAAATAGGAATCCAGGTTGGATATGAAAAATTTCGGAAAGCACCAGGGGGCATCAGCAATATGTCACTAAGCAATGTTTTTACTCTTTTGCATTGTTTACTCAATCTGTTTCATCATATACCCCATCAGGACTATCGTAAACTCGATCAGGCCCGTCATATACTAATCGTAGAGATAGTGTAGGGATTGAAATGCAATTTGAATAACGATATCAAACTCTATTTTGGCTTTGCATATCGATTGATATTGAAATATTATTTCACGCCGTAAAATCTGTTATGCTGCACCTACTCATTCTTCAGTTATCAAAAATTGTTTTGCTAAAATATAAAATATACAAAACTGACCATGAATTTAATACAAGCTGCCTATAAAAGCAACTAAATTTCATAAAAAATCTCACAAGAAGTCTGTTAATGCATAAATATTGAAGATCAAACTACAGGAAACTTAAAATTACAAAACTATTTTGAAAATTCTTCCTGGTGGGTGCTGGAAACGATATTGAAATTCCCACTTTTAGTATCGATATTCAAATTCAGAAAGACATATCGATCAATCTTGAAATATCGATATATGATCCCATCACTATGTAGAGATCATATAGCTATTGTATACTTTTTTCTTGCAGATCAGGATCTTATCGCAAACCTTATCAGGGAGCAATTGTACTGATCATTAATCCTGAAATTAGATCAGCAAGTGGATCGCAAACCCATCACAAACCTTTCAGGCTACCACCCGTTGAAATGGATCAGCCCTATAATAAGGGAGATATAAGAGATTTTTTATGACCATGAACAAGACCAAAAACCATATACATTTTGTACAAATCTGATGAACATGCAATATTTAAAGTTTTAGAACATCTTCTTGATTTTCAAACAAGGGGCTATGGTGGCCACTTTTTAAAAAAAATGTAAAACATAACAAGGCATTTCATAATCTCCCAACCCCGCCTTTGGCCAATGGGAGATAAAAAAGCAACTGTAGTAGCATCAGTTTAGCAATGAACCCTTTTTAATTGTCAAGTTTAAGACTGAAAAGTATTTAAATACATAATTAATACAGCAGCAATTCTATGGATAATATTGTGCTCAGCTTGCCCCAAAGGTAGATTGGTGGGGATGGCTTTATTGTTGCTGCACCAGTGACATGAAACAGCTTGGCACAAAATGTCTTTCAAAAGCCATCTTAACACTTACTTATTTGGACTGGCATACCTCCTCTCCCCTATACCCTCATTCCCAGTACCACTGTGGTTTGACTGCCAACAAATGCAAGAATTCAAGACTATTAACTAATGGAGAGTGTTTATTGCTATTACTGTTAAACTCATTAGTCATCAGTCATTTCACTATGACACTCTGATACAGTACTTTGACACAAACACTGAGATTTGTTACAATTTCGTGTGTCTGGATTTGACTGTCCACTATTCTATAATGCCCCAGCATACCTTTTCCAGCTGCTTCCTGTTCGATCCTGTGTTTGTCGCAACACGTGGAAACATGGTATTGGAGCTCAGCCTTTGGTATTTCATGGAGAGCATTGAAGGGGCAAGCCACCAGGTTGGAGTTGGGGAAATTCTAAATTAAAGAATTAAATTGAACACCATTTTAGTAAAAGTCTATCCAGCACAATCCCATTTTAATTACAAATAAAGCTGAACCCTGTCCAGTCCAACTGAATCAGCCAATAAAATACTACTAAAAACAGGATTTCATCAAAAAACACCATTAACTGTAATGAAAAGGAATAATATGCTACTAAACATTAATTTTAACTCCTTCACCACCAATAGAGCAATATTCAACTAAAGGAAATTTCAGGGGAGAAGAGTTTGAGGATGTAACTAATTGCTCAAGAACACACATACATAATATTCTTAAAAAAATAGCATCAGAGATGCCCGTACCCCACAGCCTAGGGAAAAATTTTTTAACATCATGAGATATAGAAGTACTGTATCAGTACAAAGTTCAGGATACTTTCAGAGCACTATCAGTTATATAAAGGTTCAAACAATGTTTAAATAGTGAAAATAATGTCTAAGAGAAAGCTAATGCATGTAAAGATGAAGTATTAAAACAAGACAATTCAATAACAAGATGACAGCATTAATCAGTAAACTAAACATTACGACACTTTTTATCTACATCTAGCATGGCCGAATTATGGTTTACATGTTTTGAATATTACCATGCATACAGAAGTGGTAATACATTCAATGAATGCTTATGTGTGGTGTTGGAGCAAAATCTGTGGCTCACTTGATGAAATTCCATATGTTACAATGGGAAGTTGTAAAAGTAAAATTCTAAATGAATTCTAATATGACTTTAACAGTGCTTAATCTGCATCAAAAGACAGATCCAAACGTGCAACAAGATTTTTTAGGTCAAGGTCACTGTGACAAGGTCAAATCAAGGTCACAGCATGATGTTACACACCTACACCCTCTAACCAATGTCCCTACCAAGTATCAACTTCCTACACCTTACGGTTTCTGAGATATAGCCCGGACAAGATTTTATAGGTCAAGGTCACTATGGCAAGGTCAAAGGTCAAATCAAGGTCAGACCATGACGTTGCACATCTACACCCTCTAACCAATGTCCCTACCATGTATCAACTTCCTACACTTTACAGTTTCCGAGACATAGCCCGGACAAGATTTTATAGGTCAAGGTCACTACAACAAGGTCAAATCAACATCAGACCATGACGTTGCACACCTACACCCCCTAACCAATGTCCCTACCAACTATCAACTTCCTACACCTCACGGTTTTCGAGATATAGCCCGGACAAGATTTTCAAACTCAAGGTCACTACAGCAAGGTCCAATCAAGGTCAGACCATGACGTTGCACACCTACTAGTGCTGTGAATATCAGGTTCGATGTTTGGTATCTGTATAAGCTAGCGAACTTCGGTCTAGTTTCAAAACCAGTTAAAACGCAGAAATCTCACATAAAATCTTGTCACTTTATTGAAAATATAGCAAAAATATAAAATCCATATATTTTAAAAATAAATTCCGCCATATTTTCAACAAAAGAAACAAGTTTTATAGATGGGTGAAAATAGGATCCGTTGGGATGTGGTGTGATATTGGGGATTTCTAAACGTTTTGCAAAGTCCGAATTTCAGACGTTTTGAACCAAACTCCGAAATCAGGGCAGTAAACAAGCAAACTATCAAACTTCTTCAAACGTCGTTGCAGCACTAACACCTACACATCCTTACCAATGTCCCTACCAAGTATCAACTTCCTACACCTTACGGTTTCTGAGATACAGCCTGGATACACTTTTTCCTGCCGCCCGACCGCCCGCCCACCCATCCGGACACCATGGGTGAAAACAATACACCCTTAATATTGTGGGGTAAAACCGCATTCCCCAGTACAGTTTTAATCACAAAGTCTGAAGGAAAGTATTGTAATCTTACCAGCGTGACGACAGCTAGTCAATAGACAAGTTGGTTGTTATATAAGTTCAAGGAAACTCTTTTTAGCCAAATTCTACGAAAGTGTATTACTGGATTGAATCATGAGATGGTCCTTTCCCATTGATACTGTCAGAATAACGACAGGTAAACAAGATACAAGGAAAGTATGTCACCATTAAAGAGGTTTGTTATTGGAACACTGGAAATTTTGATTTAGCATTTATTTTAGCTACTTAGTCTGGGGGAAAAAGCATTCAGATACAGAAGAGTTGAAAAAGTATACAGGTCAGGAGACTTCCAGAATAGACAGTGTAAGTTATGTAAATATGCAGGAGAAACTAACATGCGAGAGGGTATACATGTATGTAAAAACAAAGTATCAAAACAAGGTAATTAAACGCAAGATAACAGCATTAAAATAAAAGTAATGAAGCTGTGAAATTTCTTAATTGAAGTATAGCTTTCAAAGAAGATAGTACAATTAGGTTTTGACAGAAACATGTCTCAAATATGGCAGCAGAAAATGTTTTCGCAAAGACAAACTCTTACATCATGGTCACCCTACAAAGTATCAACTTTCTACACCTTATGATTTCTAAAATATAGCTCAGACAAGATTTTAAAGGTGAAGGTCACTACAGCAAGGTCAAAGGTTAAATCAAGGTCATAAGACATTACACACCTACACCCCAAAACCAATGTCCAATTGTCCATACCAAGTAACAACTTTTTACACCTAGGTTTATGAGATATAGCCCATACAAGATTTTTGAAGGTCAAAGGTTAAATCAAGGTCACATCATGACTAATGTTGGCATCAAATGAAAATTTATATATCGATATCAAACCACATTTTTAGCATTTTTACCTTCAGTTTCAATCGATATTGAAATATCGGGGCATGAGATACTTTCCTGGGAGAGACCTTCAAAACTCTTTTGCGAGGTTAAGTTAAGTGTCCCGAAACATGAACAAAAAATATGGCAGTTCCGTTTTTTGTGGTTAGTAACAGTTATCGAAAATGATATAAAAATCAATATAATTTTCAAATTTTCTACTTTATCTTAATGGAAGACAGCAGAGATGCATCTATTTAGTACTATGTTCCGATATTGATATTGTACCCTGCATTATTGATATCGGCACATTTAGCATGAATTGATAAATATTTCGATATCGATAAACAATACCAGCACCAACCTTGACGATGCACACATACACTGCCCAGCCAATGTCCCTATCATGTATCAACATCGTACAACTTATATTTCCAAGATAGAGCCCGGACAAGATTTTCAAACTCAAGGTCAGCCAATTTCCCTAGCAAATCTCAAGTTGGCACCTTGCAGCTTCTGAGATACAGTTCAGTAATGGGTAAATCATGTTTCTTTGTGGGTATCAATATTGAATATGAAAACATTTCAATATCGGTCGATACTGGAGGGGGGGGGGGGGCGCTTAGAATCTGTAATAGTCAAAATCCAGGATAATGAAAAAGTTTTTCTTGTACCATATCCCCAACCGTTAACAGGAAGCAAACTCAAAACAGGACAGTTTTCATGAAAAATGCATTGCAAACATGTCCAATTTCTTCAACTTTAGGCTTTATTTCACACATTTGAAGTGTAAATTTACAGTTTTACTTAAAATTGCGATACTGACATTGTTTTTAAGACATCGATATCAGCAACCCAGTCCCAAAACAATAAATATGGTCAATATCAATAAACAATGTATCCACTACAGCCTAGACAAAATTTTATTTACAGTCTCACACTTAAGTTGTCACCAACTGTAAATACTTGTAATGCAATATGGCACATGGCTGAGGATTAGAAAATGCATCATGCTAAAATGAATACAAGTTTGCCAAATCTGGTTTTATTTTGGGTTTCATCCATGTTATTTATGAAAATAAGCGTTTATCTTACTAATTTTATGGTTACCAGGTTCGCTACCTTGCACTCAGTTTTTCAACAGATACAGATTGTGGTGGATAATAAGTAGTCATGTTTATATGTGACCTGATAACTCATGTATTTGGACACACCTTCGAGAAGTTAAAGGGGGTTAAACCACAAAAACAATGAAAAACACAAGGCTTTCACAAAAGATATTTATACAAAATAAAAGTAAAATACTTACCTTTCTGCACAGCATCAGATGGTATGGCATTCTCTTCAGTCTCACCATGTGGGTGTTGTCATAGGGACACTGGAACAAAACTTCACCATCCACCTCAGACATCCTGCCAGGAAAATAGAGGTAAATACAACTTACAATATTGTTAACATTCAAAGGAAGAATTTTATAATTGCCATTTGATTTCCACAACTTTGTTGCAGGAAGTTTTTGTAATAGCAATAATTTAAAAGTGAAAATTCCTGAAAATAACAGCTTCAAAATGCATTTTATACGATTGTCCATTTATAACTGTTACAGGCATGTCTGCAGGGTTCCTACAGACTTTTGATAACTGAATTGAAGGTCTTTTCAAGGATTTTCAAGGTCAACAACAATTCTCAAGGATATATTTTAAGACACAGCCTCCTTTACCTCCCTTTCTAGCCGTCCATTCCTCCAACAAACTTCTTTATTGTCACACGATTTTAACATAAAACTAGATGATGCAGATGCAGAAGTTGGGCAATAAGAAATTCAAAGACTTTTCAAGGATTTCATTCAATTTTGGCCAAATTCAAGAACTTTCAAGACCTTGAAAAAGAAGCAATTTTTTTCAAGGATTTTCAAGGATGTGGGAACCCTGGTCTGACTTGGTATCAATAAATCAGCGTCAGAGTGCATAATTATACTCGCAAACACAATGTCCAGTGTACAACATGTTGAATAAGCAGATCAAGATCCATGTTTCATAATGTTATTATTCTCAGAACAAGAGTTTTCTTAGAACGTAAAGTGTTTTTGCAATATATTTTTTACACAAAATCTTCATGCTGATCAAAACCTGCTTTCTACACAGCTGCTGCATCCAATTTTCTCATTGATAATGTTACTTTCTAACTATTTTTCTAAAGTCTAACTATTACCATAAATTAAGAAAAAAAAAATTTTTTTGTTAGAAATTTTTCTTATTCTAAAAAAAAATATTTTTTTTTTGTCTTGGAAAATTCTTATAAGAATTTTACTGAATATGGGCCACTAATACTGCAAGAGATGTATCAGTGTATTTGGATCACTGCATCATATTTCAAATTAATGACTTTAGATATACCACTGTATAAAACACAGGAAGTCAAAGAAGCCTTATTTGCCAGTCTGCTAAATGTGGTTACCTCAGCTCCAAACTTGGGTGACAGAGCGCCACACTACCCCCCAATTCATCCATATTATGCCTAGACTTTCTTCACTTCCTATTGTCTAAGGTATTATATGACTAAAGGACTTTTCTACCAGAATATGGGGCTGACAAATTGCGAATTTAATAAGTAAATTAAATTTTTATAAGTTAATACCCTATCCAATGGACAATTGCTAATCCGGTCAGCGCAGACCGGCCCGCCAAATGCCAGAAAAAGATGTCCTGTGTTTCCACCGGCTGGCCGGTCCCAGTACTGTGCATTCGCCAGGTGGCGCATGGTATTTACTTCCTGTCTAGACAACATGACGTCATAGCATCTTTTTCGTTGTCTAAACCGATTAGACCCCTAGTAAGCTGATAGCGGGGTCGGTGGGAGGGTCTTGTGTGTCCATTGGATAGGGTATTAACTTATAAAAATTTAATTTACTTATTAAATTTGTAATTTTATTGCGTTAATACATCCTATCCAATGGACAATTGCTGAATAACTACCGCTTGGTCGGCGGGTAAGTTACCAGGGACTCATGTGAACTCACGAGTAATAGCAAATTTTAACCTACGGTCTGGGCTGACTTCGTCAGGAGACCCAGGCCGGGGTTGACTTTAAGGTCAGGAAACCCTGTAAGGCCATGCTCGGTTGCCAGCAGCCGGTTATCCGGGGATATACCGCCATCGCCCCCCCCCCCTTTTGCAGACCTGCTCAGAGGTAGGGGAAGAGAGGGATGAGTTCAGTCCCAGAATGCAAATAAACCTCCCAAAGGAGCACCCCACACTTAATTCTTATGTACATGAAGAACTGTTTATACATTATACAAATCTCCTCAATCTAAGGGCCACTTGTGGATCTGCTGAGCAGCCACTACCGGGCCCAATTGGTAAAGCTCTGAATCAGCCCAAGCCCCGCCCTTCATATAGAACTGAGTGAAGGTATTGTGACTTCAGTGGCAGGCTGACAAGATTGGATCGAAGAAGACTCCCGACTGGAAGACCTTAGACGCAGCACAGGCCCTTACATCATGGGCTTTAACCTGATGTAAAGTGTGGGCCTCCTGGTCAGAGAGCTCATAACATAGTGTTACGGTCACGGGCAAGCGCGGTAGCAATTACCGGTTGTCTTTAAGTTGTAACAGAAAAAGCAAAAAGTTAAACTTAACAAATTTATTTAATAGTCAACAATAATGATTACAGTCAACTGGTATGCTCTTAACCAAACACACAAATACGACAATAAGATCTAGCTGACCTGACCACTGAGATTAAGAGTTAAGTTTATCCGCCGTATCCAGCAATCTGTTTCGTAATCCGTCCTGTGGTATATTCTATGGTCTGTCCAATGTCCTGTGGTCCGTCCTGTGATCTGTCCAATGTTCACTCACACACGGATATCTATATCCTGTGACCTGTCTCACACTCAACAACACAAAAGGTTCTTGTCCTGCTATCCTTTATATATCCAGTCACACAGAATGTCCGTCTGGAGATATTTAGAGAGTTAACACAACTGTACTGTCTGCTCCAAGATGTGGACAATGTCCAAAATGCAGTAAATTCACTCTCTGTTATATGAATGTACAATATCCAAAATATCCAAAGTACAATAAATCTGTCCAGATGATGTATCCAGTTCACTCCAGTAAAAGTTCACAGTAATATAAGCATATATTATATTCCAAAACACAATAGCTCTCCTTATAGCCAGCGAATACAAAGTTCACTTGTGGTCAGATGTACATTCCTTATATACATTCATAGATTGCTCTGGAACTGTACAGAACCAACTCAGAAAAGCTTGAGCCATCTAGGCCAAAGGAGGAAGTTCTAGAAACTACTGGCAATTGGGTTTCCCCAAATCTATCATAACCACTGAGGGGGGGATTTCCCCCAGTCTGTGAACAGATCAATAAACACTAAAACACAAAAGTCAATAACTCCCTTACTTTAAATGTCAACACACAAAAAGAACCAACAACACAATTATCTTTTATGACAATGTATAAACATAAAGCTTAAATTAAACAATGCACTAATATAGTGCTTAATATATGTAATATACAATGTACTAATATAGTGTCCAATATATGTAACACCTCCCCCCTTAAAGAAAAATTTTGGAAGCCAAGGAGTTACAAAATTTTACAAGAGATTTTTACCAGGTATATATACACAGGTAATAACTTTTTACAAAACATATTTATCTAAATACAAAAGTAAAATTAGTACCATGTATAACCTTTATAAACTTACTAATTACAGGTATATAAATTACAATTTAAATACAGCTTCTGGACAGGGCGTCCGCACAGATATTATCCTTTCCTTTAACATGTTCTATTTGAAGATTGTGTTCTTGCAACATTAAACTCCAGTTCAATAATCTTCTATTTTTGTTTTTCATTTTGTGCAAGAAGACTAGTGGATTGTGATCTGTGTATACAATGGTGGGTTTTGATGATGAAGATATGTATATGTCAAAATGCTGGATGGCCAAAATGAGTGCTAAGCATTCTTTTTCTATTGTAGAGTAGTTCTTTTGATGAACATTAAATTTTTTTTGAAAAATAGCAGATGGGATGTTCAATATCTTCATTATCACATTGCAGTAAAACTGCACCTGCACCCACATCACTGGCGTCTACAGCCAGCTGGAAAGGTTTACTGAAGTCCGGAGCAGTTAGTACGGGCTCTAAACAGAGAAGGTTCTTTACTTTGTCAAATGATTTTTGACAAGTCTCTGACCAGTGATATTTTACATTCTTTTTCAGTAGTTCAGTCAGTGGAGCAGTGACCTCTGAAAAGTTTTTGCAAAATTTTCTATAATATCCCGCCATTCGAAGGAACCTCATTAAGCTTTTCTTATTTTCAGGAATGGGGTAGTCAATGATGCTTTTGACTTTGGCTTTGATTGGTGTCACAACTCCATGACCTACTACATGCCCTAAGTACACAACCTTTGCTTTTACAAAGTCACTCTTTGACAAATTTACAGTGAGGTTTGCCTCTTTGAGCCGAAACAAGACTTGTTCAAGCCTTTTTAAATGTTCTTCCCAAGTATCACTAAAGATGACAATATCATCCACATACACTTCAACACCTTCTAAGTCTTTTAAACATATATTCATTAGTCTTTGAAATGTGGCCTGGGAGTTCTTCATGCCAAATGGCATTACCTTGTACTGATATAGACCATCAGGGGTCACGAAGGCTGATATTTCTTTGGCCCGCTCAGTAAGAGGTACACACCAATATCCTTTCAGTAAATCACACTTTGTGATGTATTTGGCATTGCCAATCCGATCAATACAGTCTTCCATCCTTGGGATAGGGAAGGAATCCGTTTTACTCAAAACATTGACTTTTCTGTAGTCAGTGCAATATCTGATTGAACCATCTGGTTTCGGGACCAAAACACAAGGAGATGCCCAACTACTTTGACTTGGTTCAATTATATCTTTTTCTAGCATGTATTGCACTTCCTGCCTTAATTTTTCGAGTTTCATAGGATTTACCCGATACGGATGCTGTTTGATCGGACGGGCATCGCCGACATCGACATCATGCATGAGTATATTTGTCCTATTAGGGGCATTTGGGAACACTGACTTATACTTTAAGAGCAATTCAATAAGTGGAACCCTCTTATCTGGTGGTACATGACTCAGTTTGGTTTCCAAATCATCAAGGATCTCAGAATTACTCAACCTAATTTTACATTCAACATCAAGATCAGGAGTGTCGTCCCATTTTTCATGCTCCTGATTACTGTTACTTTCTATATTACAGTCAGTAACCATAACAGGTTTTTTCACACCCCTTTCAAAGTATGGTTTTACCATATTTACATGACATAGTTGGGTTGACTTTCTTCTGTCCGGGGTTTCAATGATATAGTCCAGGTCACCTACTCTCTTTAACACTTTGTATGGCCCGTGATATCTGGCCTGTAACGTATTTCCCTGGACAGGTAGTAACACTAAAACCTTGTCACCTGGTTTGAAAATACGGTTTTGTGACTTCCTATCATAAAGCATCTTCATTTTTGACTGAGCAGTTTTCAAGTTTTGTTGCGCCAGCTCACAAGCCTTCTTCAACTTATCTCTGAACTTCGAGACATAGTCTAACAGATTTAGGCTCTCGGTGTTCTCAGATAACCAATTTTCCTTCAACAGCTTGAGAGGACCACGGACTGAATGGCCAAAGACCAACTCAAAGGGACTAAAGCCTAAAGACTCTTGAACAGATTCTCTAACTGCAAACAATAATAAGCTGATGCCTTCATCCCAGTCTTTTTCACTGTCTAAACAATATGTCCTAATCATATTCTTCAAAGTGGAATGGAACCTTTCAAGTGCACCTTGGGATTCTGGGTGATAAGCACTAGATTTGATCTGTTTGGCACCTAACTGAAATACAACCTGTTGAAATAGTCCTGACATAAAATTGGACCCTTGATCTGACTGGATCTCTTTTGGTAAGCCAACTAGAGTAAAGAAATTAACCAGAGCTTTTGAGATTTTGGGAGCTGTTATGTTGGTCAATGGTATGGCTTCGGGAAATCTGGTTGAAGCGCACATGATGGTCAAAAGATATTGATTTCTGGATTTAGTTTTTGGTAAGGGACCTACACAGTCAATTATCACTTTGCTAAATGGTTCCTCAAATGCTGGAATGGGTTTGAGAGGAGCTACAGGAATTTTTTGGTTTGGCTTTCCTACCATTTGACAAATGTGACAAGTCTTGCAAAATTCTGCCACACAGTGCCGAATTTGAGGCCAATAGAAATGTTTGGTTATCTTGTTGTAAGTTTTGTTGATGCCTAAATGGCCACCCATTGGAGATTCATGAGCCACTTTTAATACCTCACTTTGGTACACTTTTGGCACAACAATCTGGTGTACTACTGACCATTCTTCAGATGCAGGGACATTTGGTGGCCTCCACTTTCGCATAAGCACACCATTTCTGACATAATAGCCTACAGGGACCTTATCTAGCTCTACTGGTGGCAAGACCAACTTGAATAAAGGAGCTAATTCAGGATCATCTTCCTGCTCTGAAATCAATTTTGATTTTGAAAGTGATACATCTTGACAGTCAATTGAGTCTTGTTTTTCAGAATCTATCCTAGCCTTGGGATTAGTATCACTAGTATTCTGCACACCATGGTCATAGTTGTTTAAGAATGTATCTGACAAATCAACTAAGACATCTGTAGATTGTTTACAATCTTTTGGTTCTTCTTGGGCCTTTTTGGCCATAGCTCGAGTCACAGCACAGGAGGGAAAAATACCAGGAATAACCTCTTCTAATTTCTCAGTGCTAACCAAAGTGATCGGCTTAGAAGTAACCTTAGGATCAGCAACTACCTTTCCACCTGCAAGATCATTTCCCAACAACAAAGATACCCCTTTAATGGGTAAAGTGGGCCTGGTACCCACAACAACAGAACCAGTAACTAAGTCTGATACTAACTTGACCTTATGCAAGGGAACGTTCACACAGCCTCCTTCAATACCTTGAGCAATGACACTCTCACCAGTAGATGTGCTTATACTCAATGGCAATACACCTTCTAAAAGTAAGGACTGAGTAGCTCCAGTGTCTCTTAATATCTTAATGGGGACCTGACTGGAACTACTTTCCAAGGATACAAAACCCTCAGACACAAAAGGTTTGAACTCTTCCCTAATAATCTCAGACTTGTCTAAACCAATACTAGACTCTGCTCTATTGGGATTTGAACGCCAGTTAGACTTGCTAGACACAAAGGCGTTGGGCGTTGCCTCCTTTTCTCTTCTCTTCTTTAAGAGCCAACAGTCAGACATAACATGCCCAGGTTTCTTACAATAGTGGCAAACAGGAGCAAAGGATCTGGGCTTCCTATCCTTACTCATAGTCTGATTTGAAGTTTGACCCTTATCTGAACTCTTTTCTGGAGCTACATTTTCAGATTTCTTTCCTATTTCTGGATACGACTTTTTAGCAGGACCAAAGGACTTATTCTTGTTGAAAGTGGACTTGTGAGTTAGCGCATAATCATCAGCATAAGCTGCTGCTTTTGCCAAATTTTCAACTTTCTGTTCATCTAGATAGGTTTTAATGTCATCACGAACACACCTTTTGAACTCTTCAATCAAAATAACTTGCCTAAGTTTCTCAAAGTCTGTACCTACTTCCCTAGAATAACACCATCTGTCAAAGTACACTTCTTTCTCATGGGCAAATTCAACATGAGTTTGACTTTCTTGTTTACGATAATTTCTGAATTTTTGACGATATGCTTCTGGTACCAACTCATATGCTTTTAAAATAGCATTTTTGACAGAGTTATAGTCCACACATTCAGAAATTGGCAAAGCCGTGTATGCCTCCTGGGCCTTTCCCCTCAAAACACTTTGCAGCAATAAAGGCCACTGGTCTATAGGCCATTTCAAATTTTGAGCTACTCTTTCAAAGTGTTGAAAGTACTTATCGACCTCCGACTCATTAAAAGGTGGTACCAGTCGCACATTTTTACCCAAATCAAATTTGGTAGCAATGGACTCTTCATGGGCAATTCTACGGGCATTGAGTTCTAAAGCTCTCATTTCTCTTTCATGTTTAAGCTCAAGTTCTTTTTCATATTTTTGAGCTTCAAGCTCTTCTTTTCGAGCCTCAAATTCTCTGAGTTTTAGCTCTCTCTCAATTTCTAATCGCCTGATCTCGTATTGCCCAGAAGGTTCCATTGGTAGAGGCTTATATACTTCTAAACAACTATCAGGTAAAACATCTTCATCAACTAACTGCTCAACAATAAGCCTTTTAAGTTCATGTTTACGTGTTGACCTTTTCACCTCTAACTGTAACTCTTGTGCTATCTGCATTAACATATCCTTTTTAAAAGTTTCTAGAACTTCTATAGATGGTGACTGTACAACTCTTTAGCACTAGCCATTTTGAGCACTGTTGACTGTAACCAATTACTAAATCAAATGGATTTTCAAAATGTTAATTGAACGGTTGATCAAATGGTTGTAATCAAATGGTTGGATCCCGGACGAGCCCCCAATTTTCCTGTTACGGTCACGGGCAAGCGCGGTAGCAATTACCGGTTGTCTTTAAGTTGTAACAGAAAAAGCAAAAAGTTAAACTTAACAAATTTATTTAATAGTCAACAATAATGATTACAGTCAACTGGTATGCTCTTAACCAAACACACAAATACAACAATAAGATCTAGCTGACCTGACCACTGAGATTAAGAGTTAAGTTTATCCGCCGTATCCAGCAATCTGTTTCGTAATCCGTCCTGTGGTATATTCTATGGTCTGTCCAATGTCCTGTGGTCCGTCCTGTGATCTGTCCAATGTTCACTCACACACGGATATCTATATCCTGTGACCTGTCTCACACTCAACAACACAAAAGGTTCTTGTCCTGCTATCCTTTATATATCCAGTCACACAGAATGTCCGTCTGGAGATATTTAGAGAGTTAACACAACTGTACTGTCTGCTCCAAGATGTGGACAATGTCCAAAATGCAGTAAATTCACTCTCTGTTATATGAATGTACAATATCCAAAATATCCAAAGTACAATAAATCTGTCCAGATGATGTATCCAGTTCACTCCAGTAAAAGTTCACAGTAATATAAGCATATATTATATTCCAAAACACAATAGCTCTCCTTATAGCCAGCGAATACAAAGTTCACTTGTGGTCAGATGTACATTCCTTATATACATTCATAGATTGCTCTGGAACTGTACAGAACCAACTCAGAAAAGCTTGAGCCATCTAGGCCAAAGGAGGAAGTTCTAGAAACTACTGGCAATTGGGTTTCCCCAAATCTATCATAACCACTGAGGGGGGGATTTCCCCCAGTCTGTGAACAGATCAATAAACACTAAAACACAAAAGTCAATAACTCCCTTACTTTAAATGTCAACACACAAAAAGAACCAACAACACAATTATCTTTTATGACAATGTATAAACATAAAGCTTAAATTAAACAATGCACTAATATAGTGCTTAATATATGTAATATACAATGTACTAATATAGTGTCCAATATATGTAACAATAGGATCACAGTCTGCTTGATCCAAGAGGAGATAGTGGCAGGTGAGATGTCTTTGTCGAAAGGTTTCTTAAAGGAGACAAAAACCACCTTATTCTGCCTGAGGTCCTGTCCAAATAGTAGCGCAATGCTCTGACTGGACAGAGGGACCTGTCAGACTTGAGGGATCTATCCAGAGTTGGGGGCAAGGGCTGTTATAACCCCTGGGGCCACACTGTCTGGACCCTCTTTGGCCACCTCATTCTTGGAGAGAAAGCTGGGTGATGGGTACAGGGACACCTTTGACCAGTCGGACTGGTGTCTAATATTTCTGTTTTGCCAAGCATGTATCTCACTTCTACGCTTGCCCGACCCCTGGGCCAAGAGGAAACCTGTCATGAAGGTCAAATGCTTCAAGGCGGCCTCTGTAATTGGTTCAAAATGAGCCTTATCAGCTGGTGCAAAAACCAGGGAGAGGTTCCAGGAGGGGATTCCCTTCTGGTCTTTGGGTCTGTTTCAGTAGAAACTATCCAGGAGACGAGTGAGATTTTCATCTTTACTGATATTGATGGGTGAATCTCCCAGTCTATCAGCAATGGCTGACCTGTAACCATCAATGGTGCTGGGCTGCAACTTCCTGTCCTGAAACAGGTACATAAGGAAGTTAGCAAATGACTTTACAGGGGGTGCCCCGAAGTCAACCTGATGAATGATACATCACTTTGTAAAAAATGGCCCACTTGCCTAATAGACTGATCTGATTGATACCCTTTGAGGAGCCTCAATTCTTGCTGCCACTGCCTCAGCCATGCCCTGCTCCTCGATTGCTGAGGCTCTAGGAGCCCTGCATGGAGATTAAGATTTGTCAGATTTCTGTGAGGGATATGATTGAATGGCTGTCAACAGGGTAGGCAGATTGGGCAGGCTTAGTGGGATTTGGGTGGACATGGCCACTAGACCCCAAAACAAAGGCATGGGGAGTCTTGCAACTTCTCCACCACTTTGCCCAATATGGCTGATAGTGGGAAGGTGTATGCTTTCAGATCCTACCATGGCCGACTGAGCGTATCCACTGCTGTGGCCAGGGGATCCGGTACTGGTGACACAAACAGAGGCAACTTGATGTTGAACCTCATGGCAAATAATTCTATTTTGGGCTGGTGCCACCTGTTGCATATTGAGTGGAAGACCTCTGGAAGGAGAGACCACTATGTTTGGATGGTCTGGCCTAGCCTGGATAGCTTGACTGTTACCACGTTCAGCCGGCCTGGAATGTGTCGGGCTTTAGGGTCACTTGTTTCCTGGTACACCAGGTCAAGGTTCTCCATAGTAGGGCACAAAGTGGGCCCGACCTCATGCCTCCTTCCTTGTTTATGTATGACACTACTGTGGTGTTGTCGCTTGCTACAAGTACTATCTTGTTTGAGCAAAGGTCTTGGAACTCTCTTAAAGCCAGAAAGACTGCTTTAAGTTCTAGATAGTTAATATGCAGCTTGCTTCCTGGATGGGACCAGGTTCCTCTTGCAGTGTGCTCGTCTAAGTGAGCGCCCCACCCTTCTATTGATGCGTCTGTAAATATTTGCAGAGCATGTTTTATTGGGTGTAATGGTTGGCCTGTAAGTACATTGTCTTCCTTCAGCCACCATTGTAAATGGGGGTGCAGGGACCTGGGGAGTGGGATCACCTTTTCTAGTGATTCTGGTACCCTCCAGTTGTTTTTGTGATGCCACTGAATGAGTCTCATATGAAGTCGGCCTAGATGAACTTGCTTTTCTGTAGCTGTTAGTAAACCTATCAATGAAGTGCATGAATTCCCGGACCGGGCAAGCCGGTACGGATAGCAGTTTCAGCATTTTCTCTTGAAGGTTCTGCCACCGGTCCAGAGTCAGCCGGACCCGATCAGACCCGAGGTAGAACTGGTACCATACAAAATCGAAGTCTTGTTTGGGCTCCAGCTCTGATTTCTCTAAGTTCACCAGCCAATCCAGTAGCGGACACAATATTTACTAGTTCCTGTGTATGTAGGAGACAAGCCTGGTGGGATCTGGCTCTCACCAACCAGTCGTCTAGGTACTGGTGGATTCCTAAATCCTTGTGTATGGCCATCAGTTTCACCTTCTTTGGTATCATGGTGAACTCCAAGGGTGCTGTGGACAAACCGAATGGCAGGGCCTTGAACTGGTATGCCCGACCTTGGATGTGAAATCTCAGGCATTTCCTGGAATGTTCTTGTATAGGTATATGGAGGTAGGTATCCTTGAAATCTATTGAGGTAACCCACTCCCTTTATTTGAGGGAGGTCCTGATGGTCTCCTAAAGGTTTGGTTTGGAACCAAAAAGGGAGAGTATAGCCCTCCTTCAACATTTGTACTACCTAGGGTCCAGCCCCCAAGGCTTCCTAAGTTCCCAAAACGGATTTAGTCTGGACCCTACAGGCAGACTGTGTGCCACATTTGGGACATTTGGTAGTCTGACAAACATTTTCTGTCCCTCTGGACATTGGTCTGGCCTGGTGACAATGAAACCAGTTAACAGTCCTTCTGTTATTGCTGTGGTCCAGTCCGGTGGGACTGACACAACTCTTCACATTTTACAGACTCTTGGTCCCGGGCCAGCCGCCTTGAAGGTGGAGCATGTACACATTGTCATTTGCATGATGGCTGACCCCTGAACGGACATGATAAAGGCTTGTTTGAGTGTGGACCACCTTTTCTCTTGCTGTTCAAAAAACCCCATTTGTTTTCTCAGTAACCAGTAATTTTTGGCCACAGTAGATCCCTGTAGCCTGCGATACTCTGTAACCAGTAAAACTGGTAGGTTAGGCTGACCAATGAATTTAGTTACTGGTCTACTAACTAGGTGATCCCCAGGAGGGACTGCTGGTCGGTTCCGGTCCTCTGTAACCAGTATCAAAAAGTGGCAAGACAGTAATTGCACATGATAGGTCGGTAGTCTCTGTAACCAGCTGGTGTGAAGTAAACTGCTCAGTGAAAACTGTATAGCCGGTAACCGGTCGGTGAACTCTGAAACCGGTTGAAGCAGTTTCTGTGTAGGAAAACTTCCTGTCAGGGACTACACATTATTAGGCCTGTCATCAGTCGTAGGCCGGTGAATAGACTGCTGATGAAGAGTGGCCAGCTGGTAGAAAACCCTGTGGGTTGGTTGATTCTTGGTGCTGGTTGGTAAAAGGTAGTAAGGCTCTGTAACCGGCTAATGTGAAGCAAACTTTAACGTGCAGGCTGGTCGGTAGACTCTGTAACCGAGTTATAGATGTTTGCTGTCTACCTGCCCCAGAATCAACACAGAGTTGAATGGACTGGGTCAGATGACTCTGTAACCAGTTGGGGGGGGGGGGGGGGTTCAGGCAAGCTATACAAAGACTGTGTACCCGGTACAAAGTGTGTACACTCTGTAACCAGTTGTTGAAGCAACTGTACAAGGCTGTGTAGCTGGTACTCGGTCGGTACACTCTGTAACCAGTAGCTGAAACAAGTTTACAACTATCTTTTGTGTTGAATTCAGCTTACTGCGCGTTTCCTCCATTAATTAAATATTTCTTCTAAACGCACGTTTTATTTGTCGATTTGACAGCCCCTGTGAGCTATTTTTAGAAGCAATTGTTGTTCGGCGTGTCACGTGACCAGCTCGGAAGGACACGCGATTGGCTGATTGGAGATGACGTCAGTGGTCACGTTCTTTGTGATAATCAACAGGCAACTTAACAGTATTTTGACCGTCCACATAAATCCCACTACCGACAACATACTTGGTTGTGTAGTCGGCTGGAGCTGGCTGGTAGACTGATGCTTTACAGCAGAGAAGTCGGTACCAGTGCACTCTGAAGAAGGAAAAAAACTCGTCGGTCTGTAATTCTATTACGCTAGCCCACAAACCCCACTACTGACAACAAGGCCGGGTCTGCAAGGCAGGGATTGGAATCACAGTAGACGTGAGTTCTGAAGAACGCACTTCCGACCTTCCTGGTCGGTGAATCACGTAATCAGCTTCGTGACTTGGTCAGTGAACCACGTGACCAGCTTCATGGAGATGACGTCAGGGGTCGTGTTCTTTTGAGCTGGCCAGTCGGCTGATGCTTTAAAAGCAGAGAAGCCTGGAGTGGTGCGCTCTGAAGCAATCTGAAGAATGCATCCCCTGCTTCTGATGAAAAAACACTAAATACTCGAGCTAGGCTGGTGTGACTGATGCTTTACAGCAGAGAAGTCGGTACCAGTGCGCTCTCAAGAATTCATCTCATGTTTCTGATGAAAAAACACTAAATACTCGAGCTGGCTGGTGTGACTTATGCCTTACAGCAGAGAAGTCGGTACCAGTGCGCTTTGAAGAATGCACCTCTTCTAAGGGAATTCCTTTTTTACAGTGTTCAAAACTACGTAGATTGAAGTTGTCCGTGATACTATTTGTAGCACCAGAAAAGACGTTTCTATGGTGATTGAAAAAGGAAAGGTCACCGAAGGTACATTCAAACAAAAGACATGGATAACAATACCTGTAAGTAGTATATCTATTATTTCATTAATATTGTCGATCTCCGCCTAACAACACAATAGTTGAATGGGAGGAAACTAGCAAAATGGCAGCCTTCATATATCTCGTCGTTTACTGCCCTATCATCAACACTAAATTGAGTCAGCTAGGGAGCGTTTCCAGCAGATTTCTTAATGTATATCTGTGCTTGATATGTAGGAAACACTTCTACAACAAATCAGTTGCAAATAAGGTTGAAAATCCGTCATAATGCACATTTTTCCTTAAAATTCTAAAGATTGTTGAAAACACGTCTGCACAGTACACGCGCCAAACGAAAAAGATGCTATGATGTCATGTTGTCTAGATAGGAAGTAAATACCATGCACCACCTGGCGAATGCACAGTACTGGGACCATCCAGCCGGTGGAAACACAGGACATCTTTTTCTGGCGTTTGGCGGGCCGGTCTGCGCCGACCGGATTAGCAATTGTCCATTGGATAGGTTGTATTAACGCAATAAAAATTGTATTTCAGCAGACAGAAGGTTTTTCACTCAGTAGGTCCATTCATAATGATTCATGTATGTCAGATTTGGTGTAATAAGAAATACAAAGACTTGGAACAAGTCTACATTATGCCCATTGCATGAAATGGGCAATTTCATGAAATAGACACGTGAACTGCCCATGTAGAAAAGAACAAATGTGAACTAACATGGACTTTTCATGTAAGCAAGCAGTCATTTTGTCCATGTCAAGGTATATGTGTAGTGTATTGCAACTGACCATTATGCCCTCTGCAAACGGTGGTTGCTAGGGTGCAATTGCAATTGGGTTTCTTTGGCTACAAAGGTTTAGCTGGTTGTTTGATCACACTTGGGATTTCTTGCTGTAAACCCTTTACAAGAGTTCGACACAACATAATCACAGCCATCACCTCTGGCAAATAGGTCACTTGAGTATTCAAGACGGGTAAAGAACTAGTCACAGTCAAAAACTCTGTGACAATATGGATACGTAACAAGACAATGTATAATAATAACTTATAAATCAGAATTAATGAAGAAACTGTTTAATATTGTTTCAAACAACATATATGTGCTTTAATGTCTGAATTTAATAAAGAATATATTTTTATTTGAATATACTTTGAAAGTTAATACTGGATAAATTACCTATCTCATGAAATGAGCAAGTCAGTTGCCTATTTCATGAATTGGGCGTAACATGTACACCACATATTCCCAACAATGATTGCTTGCATTACCAACATGCAAATATACTCGAGTCAAAATAAATGCCTTTCCAAATTTAAATGTTTGCTATTTCTGATTGAAAAATGAAAATGTCCAGTTATTGTGAAAGCTGTGTGAAATAATTTTTATTGTAATATATAATATATATATATCATATTATCTTTGTCTGGTGGATTTGTACCAATTCTTTTATAATTTATTTAATCTGTTGTTTAAGTAGCATGATGCAACAGTTTAATTACCCAAATGTAGAACAGAGGCAACCATATCCACTTGTGTGTCATTTAGATGCCAGTCTGCCAGAACAATGCTTTTGTTTTACAGGGGCCGTATTCACAAAAGACATTAATGAACGATCAGTGAAAAATTAGGTTAAGTATATAGCCTTTCTCATTAAATTTAAGCTAATTTTTGCTCATCTTTCACTAATACAACCTCGCATTACAAACTGAACAGAATTCCATAGTAATCTAAACATCATTCTTTTACTGTTGCATGGAAAAATGTGACTGTATATGAAGCTGTGTTTACTGGGCTAATTAACCTGCCATCAAAATAAGGCTGCTTGAAACGGTTTCTTTTTTAATTAATTTCAGTTGTTTAAATTTGTTATATAGGAGCACATCATGATTAAAAATTCCAATGCAACATGTGAAGTACTCACTATGCTCTCATATAGTCAGTTTCAAAGAATTTTTTATAATATGCAATAGATCTATCTTGTATGAAAAACTATTATGTATGACAGAATACTCCTATAAATAAATGAAAGTTCATCATTAAGGAAACTTAGTAGAAGGAGACCAGTAAACTCCATCTTCCAAAGCATACTGATTTTCTTCATTTGCTTCAGACATGTGGACATTATGACTACCATCTGGTTGGCCATTTTGAACACATTTCTGCATGCTCTTATGAACACTGTTAAAAAATCAAGACGTAGAAGTACTGAAAAAAACTAATAGGTGCATTTTTGTAAAAGACTTCTCAAAAGTCTCACTTTTGGAAAAACTGTAACTGGTTAAACAATAATGTGCTTAAACAATAATGTCCACTAAACAGCCATGCAGGGTCATATTGGAACAAACCCTTAGGATATGTCCCTTGTGGGAGTTGAACCCAAACAAAGGCAAAAGTCTGTTAACAGAGGTAAGCCATGCTTACTGAGTAGATGACAAACTTGCAAACCATGAGCCCTCATGAAAAGGCTTCTATACAAAAACCTGGACATGTTTGCAAAGTTACTGTAATGACCAAAGTTTGGTTTTACACCTTTTCCAACAATAAAGCTCACATCAGGACAAGCCTTCAGTACACCCAACGTTGTCTTAATCTGCATTCCAACCACAACCACAGATAGTAACTGAGTGAGCAAACTACACTATAGTACCAGTACAGTAGTACAGTATAGTGCAAAGGCAAATATGTCACTACTTATTTATGATGTACTTAAAATAAAAACGGGACTTGCAAGGGTATATTCCATTTATTTAGACGGGATTGTTTGTCAAGATTATTTATCACCTGTTTCAGACCTTTTACTTTTCAAAATAATGTTGTCAACAAAAAAACATGTGATCGCGCGATAATACCAAATTTCAGTGGGTTCATACTCAAAAACAAAATTCAGATCAGCCGACGTATTTTATTTATAGAAGCACACTGATGACGTCCAGGGTTGGTATTCATAAAAGGGATATGATTCGTGAAAGATAAGCAAAAAGTGAGCTAAGGATCAAACATAAAACTGTATGCTAAAGCTTAGTTTTTGTAGATTTTTTGGTGAATATCAGCCCTGGTTTTACCTGCATTCATATCTCTAACATGCAACCCTCTCTGTATGGACATCAGGTGTCTGTTGAAGCAGAATGGTGTTGGAACATAACTTTCTTCACAGGCAGCATGTTAAACTGAAAAAAAAAACTGCACTAGGAGTTTGATCAGAAAGTTACAATTTTCTGCGCCATACATCGAGTTTCAGGAAGAGTTAGATGAGGACAGTGACGTGGGGGATGACGCTGTGATTCCTACAACCAAGTTCTTGAAGAGCTCAAAACATATACAAAATGCAGTGGATCACAGACTCCAAGAGTTATCCCGCATTAATGATCAAGGTATGTACAAGTCTCAGCGTGGTGGTAAGGATCAAATTATGGTCAAAAACCAGGGGTCGTATTCACAAAAGGTCTTAGCCAAGTCTTAGGCTTAGCTTTTGTATAAAAATATAGCCAAGTTAAGCCTTAGACTTGGCTAAGACCTTTTGTGAATACGGCCCCTGGTCCCTTGGCCACAAAATCATGTATTAGCTGGCATCTCCCAAGAATAGGGTAACCTATGATAGTCTTTCCACTTTTCAGTGGATGTCAGGATTCTGTTCCATAATTAGAGAGGAATCTGGTGTAAAAGTTAAAAATGCCATGCTTGATTGTGTAACAGACTTAATGGAGGATGCCCAGGACTTTGGCTGGCCTTCTGCCAAAGGTGCTCATGCCCTGATTTTATGTTGTATGGGAGAAGGTAAGGTCAACTGGTTAATGTCTGAGAAGTTAGATAGATTAAGAAGAGCTCATGCTCAAAAAATTGTGACCAATCTTTCAACCTCACACCCTGCACGTGGTAAGATGGACACTGAAGTTATGATTTGCAAATATTTTCAAACTGGAAAATTCACTCAAAAAGGTGACCACACAACTAGTGGCCAGCTGTATACCCATATTTGTGCTCATTGTGTCACCTTAGGTAAACACTTTCCTCATGCACTTAAGGATTGTAGTAATAAGAAGGAAAATCAGTCAAACAACGAGTAGGGCACTGCAGTTTTGCAATGCCTGAAAGTAGACTTCAGTCTCAATATAAGAATGGTCATGTTGGTAGTTCCTTCAAAAACACATGTGCAGGTCATACTTTCAGGTCAAGAATTGTGCATAACTCTAACTTACCACATGTTGTAAGTTCTAACTGGAGACTTGATTATTACAAGTTTAAGAAACTATCATGTGCAGATGTATTGAAACTTGCTATCAAGAATGACAGGGTTAATAGTAGTACACAGTGCACTTCTCTGCAAAATACTAGTTTTAATCCAGTTATCAAACGAAATGTTCAGAAGGTTTGTACAAAGGCATTACCTTTACGTACCAATTCCCCTGTTATCAAATCAAAGGGTTATCAAACGGTAAGTGATGGAAACATGGGCATACAAACTAAAAATAGATTTCAAATCTTGCAAGGCGTTGACAATGTTGTTCAACCGTCACATACCATCAACACTGTCCCTGTTTCCACTGGTCATGATATGTCCTCTCTTAAGGATGCCAGTTCCAACTATCGTACTTGCACAAATAAAGTTACAACCAAAGCGTCAAAGAATGACGCCATTTCTAATAGTCAGGCTTCCCTCTCGAATAATTGTCCCTCAGTAGAGGAAACCATCAAGTATGATCTACCAGTCCGAATCAGAGACAAGACAGCCAGTTACAAGCAGTTAATTCCAAACTGCCCTACCCTTAAGCTGTGGGATTCTCAAAATAAGTTTAAGTTTGGCTTTATACCACTAGGTGATCTTGCCTTGCCCTCGTATGTAGAACCTACATCTTCTATGGAGGAACTTATTGCTCTTCATGCAGTTATAACATCCTCTAGAGATTATAATTTTATGAATAAGCAGATTAACATCCCATCCCAACTAAATCCAGAGGTTTGGGATCACCAATTGAGAGATTACTGGGATAAGCAACTCCCTTTACTTATAAAGGTTTGGCTTCCCCCTAGACTATGATAGAAAAGGTATTTTGGTAAGCCATCATGATAATCACTCCTCAGCCAAATTATATCCAAAGGACACACAAGCTTATCTGGAGGAAGAGATAACACACAATGCTGTTTTAGGCCCTTTTGATGAACCTCCAATAAGAAATTTACATATCTCTCCAATAATAACCAGAGAAAAGCCAAATTTAGCTCATCGTAGGGTCATCATTGGCCTTAGTTTTCCTCATAGTACTTCAGTCAATTCGGGTATAACCAAAGATAAGTACCTAGGTACCCCTTTTGTCTTGAAACTCCCTACACTGAAAACCTCTGACAAATATTAATTAGTCATTTATTTGTCCAATTAGTTTGTCATTTTAAGCATCTGTTATTGGTGACCTTCTTATGAAATTAATTTTAAGTGCACTAATTTTCTTGTCACAAGCTTTCAAGTAATATGACCTATAATTTATCAACATTTGACTATCATTCAACAAGAAAATGGCATTTAAATTTGCCATATAGGAAACTTGTTGTTTTAGGCACCATTTTGACAAATTAATAATTTTCAGTGTACAATTGACACAGTCACTGACCAAATTAAAGCCTTAGGTAAGAGGTGTATGATCTATAAGGTCGACATCAGCCATACCTTCAGCCACATCAAACTTGACCCTATGGATTAGAACCTTTTAGGGTTGCGTCACAACCGTCATTATATTGACACCTGTTCGAGTACAGAAATGGCAGTGCCAATTTTCAGCTCATAAGCGACATCATTTTGACATCATAAATTATATAGATGACATCCTTGGAATTGACGTTCCCAGCAAAATTGAAGCATCATTTGATGCCCTGCGTCAACTCTTACACTCTCTTGGTTTTGAAATCTCTCTTAAAAAGTTAGAGAAGCCTTCCACAAGACTTAACTGACTTGGCATATTAGTGGACACTGAAGCAAATCTTGGCTGTATGTGACGCATGGCGTCAGAAAACACATTGTACAAAACGTGAACTCCAATCTCTCCTTGGAAGCTTATTAGTAAATGTGTTTGTATGTCTAGGTTCTTCCTCAATAGACTCCTTGATGTTTTGCGTTCCATGGAAGATAGGCGTCAAGTAGAGCTTACAAATGACTTTATGGGACATCAACTGGTTTCTCCAGTTTCTGGCCAAGTTCAATGGTGTTATTTTTTTTATCAAAGACCAATAAATATTGGAATTGAGTTAGATGCCAGTCTGCAGGGTTTTGGGGCTAGATGGGGTTCTCAGATATATGCCCTACTATTCCCTTGGGGTACATGAACTTTCAGATAGTACACCTTGAGATGCTGATCATTTTGGCAGCTCTCAGAGTCTGGCAAACCCAATGGTCCAATATGAAGGTAGAGATAGGCTGCGATAATCTGGCGGTAGGGCAAGTACTCACATCAGGCAAGACCAGGGATCTAACATTAGCTGCCATTACCAGAAATATTCAATTTCAAGCAGCATTAATGAATATTTCATTAAAATTCACCCATATTCCAGGCAAAATTAACGTTTTCGCTGATCTGCTGTCTAGATGGCAGAGTACTCCACGTGCTCAACAAACACTTGCCCAACTATTTCCCCATCATATTTGGGTCCCAATAACTAGAGATCACCTTTACATAGATTGGGCTATATGATCATACGTTTTGTATGTATTCCTAACCCTTCATCCATCCATGTCATCCCTATTACAACCAGGCCTCCAGAAGACATGCATGGCATGTAAGCTGTCTTCTCTCACAATAATTGCTTATCTCCAGTTCTTAGATTCTAATCACATTTCTCCCAAAGCAAAAATGTCAATTTTTGGTCTTCCTACTTCCTGCTTTCAAGACCAGAGAATCACTTATTTTCAAAAATCAGTCACACTACATAGGCCGTTCAAGGCCTCATTAAAGAAGCTCATAGACATTGATACTTTGCACCTCATAGTTAGAGCCTGTGATTTCACCTACATGGGTCAAATTTTTTAAAGCTATCTATACACTAGCCTTCTCATTTCTAAGGCTTTCAAATTTAGTTCCCCATACCAGAAGTACTTTCTCCCCCTCCTACCAGTTAGCCAGAGGAGATATCATTTTTGCACCCTCAGGCCTTCTCCTATTAATAAAATGGTCTAAAACTATTCAGGCTAGAAATGCAGTTAAGATCTTAAAAATTCCTGCTTTAGGTACAAATCCTATTTGCCCAGTCAATGCTATCAAAAACATGTTGCCCCTAACCCCAGAGGCTAGTAATTCCCCCTTGTTCCAATATAAGTCAAATTCCCCTTACAGACAGCCAGGTGAGGCATCATTTTGCTATGATTCTTAAAAAGCTTAATTTACAAGATTCTAACATTACTTTTCATGCCTTCCTATGTTCAGGTGCCACCTATGTCTTCAATTCTAATGTTGAGTTGCAGAACATCCAGAGTCACCTGGAAATACATCACCACTGACCATGACGCCACAGATCAAGTGACCCTTACCTTTCAACGCCAACTTCATCTTCCTTCTACCTCCTAGTTGGGGTTTGGGGATCTTTCTTCTTAAATAGTTTTAGTACATTTTTAACATTTTCATTTAGTATGGTAATAATCTCCTTACATTTATATGTTAATTACATAGGTTCAGATACATTCTGATCATCTATTTTCATCAAGTTAAGGCCACCTTAAACCTGTTTAAATCTAGTGTGTGTTGGTTGCTTTACTAAGTATAGTCTTGACTTTCCTTTCTGCAGTCTCATGTCATGTCCGTAGTAATTTGTAATTGGGTTTAGCCAGACATGTAATCCTAAAGTATTTGTTATAATGATGAAAAATAATAAAAGAGAGTGTTATATATTGGTTATAATGGTGTGGCAAGGCTTTATTTGCATTGCTCGGATATGTAATGTTAACTGTAACTGAAGTTAATTACTTATAATATTTTAGGGTGCAGCCTTTGAATGTCTAGGAATAATGTTTTGTAATTTTATAATGTATGTGTACTGGCTTAGGTGAAATGTTTGGTATATGCAGTTAACTTGTTTGTGTGTTTACATTTGGCTGTTACTTAAGTTCTTTTTTCTTAACTACTATGAGTGTGTATATTAACAAAATTTTATGTTATAAAATGACTATGCACAGAGTATTGGGGTCAATTGTTTGTTTATATCAACAGTAGACCATATGTAAACCCAGATAGCAAGGCGCTAGTGGGCCACCGTTGGCTATGGGTGGCAAAATATAGCTTGTGGGCCACCACTGAGCCACTGGTGGCCCACTGACTGCATTTTTTTCAAAATTTTAAAGCATTGTAAACAACTTCAAAAGCAACCTCAAATACTGTTTTCTGACATATTATTTAACAATATTCAATGTTAAAAACACATTATTTCAAAATATAAATACATTGCGTGGCCCACTGTTGGCCCACTAACTACCAGAGTCAGTGGCTGTAGCTCAGGGACCAGCCTACACCCACTGGTGTAAAATCCTGGGAAAAATGAGATTAAATGTGTGTTTTCTTTCACTTAACATAAGTTAATGTAATTTTTTAACAAACTTATTCTGTATTCCTTCATTTTGCTCAGTCAATCTTTTCTCCACTTTATTACTTTACATATTACTTGCTTATATATTTGCCACAGGTGGTCCATCAATGGTCCACCCACTACATAAGTAGTACATGACCCATGATGGGCAGACAGTGGGCCACTGGTGGCACATATATATATATATTTAGTGAAGGTTAAAGATATTTTCATTTTTTCCTTTTGATATAAATTTGTTTTTTGATGAAACCTAAAACTATCGCAGAATTTGTTTTTGTCTGACACATGCAACTATCATCTGTAAGAGCTATACTTAGTTGGTGGACCAATGGTGGTCCTCTGGTGGCTACACCTCAAGCTCTGCTGAACGGCATTTGTTTTGACAGATCTTGAAGAGATCTTGTTTCAAGTGAATTACTTTCCAAAAGTAGCTGTTCTGAATTTTATTACATAAAAAAATTGTAAGATTTGCCACTGGTGGTCCATCAGTGGTCCACCTTCTGCCTGCATGGTACACATACTGTTGGCCCACCGGTGGCCCACAGACGGCAAAGTAATTGGATACTTTATGTATGTGTGTATATCACCGAGACACCAATATTTTTAAATAACAGATGTCACATCTCTGCCTTAATATATATTTCTTTTCTTCCCATTCTTGGGCCACAAATTTCTTCCAAGATTTACCACTGGCAGCCCACCAACTATATCAGTGGTATATAAGCTATGATCGATGGGCCACTGATGGGAATTTTCTAATTTCCACCCGGATTTTAGATTTAATCAATAAAATCATCTGATAATTACACAGAAAAGTTAACAGAAGTGAAAGTTTCCCCTGTAAACAAACCATAAAACATGTACAGGAGAAAAATATGATATTAAATCAAAACCCTATTAATTGGGGTTGAGGTGTAGCCACCACTGGACGACCCTTGGTCCACTAGCTGCAATATGTATGTGTCCGATAAAATATAAAGTTTCTTAAGTTGAAAGGAATAATTACCCATGAAATATATTCCAATCAGTGGCCGAATTACCCATGCCAACGCTGGCCCAATGAAGGCTTGCCAACCAAAATTCAGGCTGCCAAGGTTGGGCCAACGGTGGGCCAATGGTGGCTTTTTATTCAAGATGGCGGCGAGCAATAATAGGGGATATTGAGACACTTAGTAAAAAATTATTTATTATGGTATGTCTAAAAATTATATTTCAGTGGGCCCACAATTTTTAACTAAATATTTAACAATTTTAGACATAAAAATAACATTCTCATTAGAAATTCACAGTAAGAAAAGTTGTTTCTGAACATTATAATTTTATAATTTGACTATGGAACATATCATCCTAAGATACTGTTCCACCATTGTTTATGTTTGGTCATGTGACTTATCAGGGATTCCCTTAACTAAAATCCACCCACAATCTGTCAATTATTTGCTTTCTGTTAAACAATGGTCACATAACTTCATGCTGCAATCTGATTGGCTGATGCTATATTATAGTGGTAGTAAAATTTTACCAGTGGCTTGCCAATGTCAGACCGACACATCCACCGGACAAAAAGCCAGTGGGCCACTGATGGGCCACTAGTAAACCTTATTGTTGGCTGCCAACAGTGGACCACTGTCTATCAGCTGGTCATGCCACCAGAGAACCACCACTGATGGCACTCAACAGTGGGCCACTGATGGGCCACCAGTAAACCTTATTGTTGGCTGCCAACAGTGGGCCACTGTCTATCAGCTGGTCACGCCACCAGAGAACCACCATTGATGGCACCCAACAGTGGGCCACTGGTGGACCACCAGTCAACCTTGTCGGCTACTAAAGGTGGGCCACTGGTGGACCAATAGAAATAGTCTTAGTGTAATCCGAAGTTATCTTAATGTACTTTCATGTTCAATCATGGACTGTTAACTATAACTTAATTACTGTGATACACTTATTTATATGACATTAACAAATGTACAGCTCCCATGTAATGATTGGGTACAATTGACGAGGGTAACTTGTACCTGTATGTTAACAAAAGTGCGTGTTGTTCTTTGTTAGACATGATTTATCAAATGTAAAATAATGCATAATGCACTCTTGTGCGTTTTTATATGGCACAAATCTCTACATAACATTTTATACTGGAGGTAAAAGATTGATAGTGTCTTAGAAATCATGCATTTCATCTTGGTTGTTTGAAAGTTATTGTAACAAATGCATATTTACTTACGTTTTATAATTTTAGTGAAACTTGTTGTTACAATGTTATATTAAAGTGTGTTAAATTGTCTATAATGCACTTTTTTGTGGTTTTGTAGTACCAGGACAATGTCCTTAGATAACATCTCATGAAGATTGATGATAGGTTTTTACTGGCTTAACTATTTACTAGTAACCTTATGCATCGCATTAGTGCTATATGCTTTAGTAAATTATGATGTAACAAGTGTTGCTTACACACTTGTACTTAATTATTAACTTTTATCCCCAATGGACTGACCAGTGGTCTTTGTGTGGGGATCTTTCTTCTTAAATATTTTTAGTAAATTTTGAACATTTTCATTTAGTATGGTAATAACCTCCTTACATTTACATACTAATTACATGGGTTCAGATACATTCTGAACATCTATTTTCCTCAAGTTAAGGCCACCTTAAGCCTGAATCCATACTTAACTTAAAACTAACTTATTTTATTTTACGGTTTAATTTTTCTGGTCACCTTGGTGACCTTCAGTTTCTTATTTACCACATTCTTACACTTCACTTTAAGGTGGCCTTACCTTCTCAAAAATAATTATCACTAGTCATTAATTGTTTACAATTGTACATAAATCTAGATGTTTGTATATAAATAAAATATATGTTATCCCAATCTGGGAATTTTCATTGCAATTCCTTCTATAATCCTTCACAACTGAGTCAATGTACCTTTAATGTCTAAGAAAGTTTGAATTTACTTTCTTAGAACCAGAAGTCTCTGAACAGCAGTGCTTGCATTGAGCTTTAAATTTACCATCAGTTTCTGCTGGCAAGTGAAAATGATCTTTGCTTTGTCTTAACATTTGCTATTTCAAAAGACTGGCAAGTGATACTTAACATTACTCTAATTACATTAATTATCTCCCGCTTGCAGCCGTGGTCAGGAGATTATAAAACGCCTTCCGTCTGTGCATCTGTCCGTCCGTCCATTCATCACGTTTTTCATAAACCTTAATATCTCATTCATTTATAAAAAATATCTTCACCATAGATAATTGTTAGAAAATCATAAAGGTGCTGTAAATCTTGAAATATTCCAGCTGGCTTCGCCAAATTTGAACAAAAGCTATGTGGCTAGAAAAAGCTAGCCTGATAGTAATTTTGGCCTAGTTAAAAAAACAAAATGGCCGCCATGTCACATGTTTAATGTCATTTAGGGTTATCCTATTAAAAAGGCCTTGTATCTCCCCTAATATTGCTCCTAGAGGTTCGGAATGTGAAAACACCTTGTAGGAAGTCATGGCCTGGGAATCTTTGGCCTGTTGAATTTCACCTTTGACCCCTGCTTCAAGGTTAAATGGGGTCATCACACTAAAATGTCCTTATTTCTCCCTTATTATTGGTGCTATGGCTTCAGAATATAAAGACAGACCATCAAAAGTCCTGGGCTTCAAATGTTTTGCCTAAGAAAAATTTTGGCCTCCATAGCCAATTATTTAAAAATCATTAAGATGCTTTAAAACTTGAAATATTGCAGCTAGGTTCATCAAATTTGTGCAAAAGATATATGGCTAGGAAAGTTAGCCTGATAGTAATTAAGCGTCCCGTGAGGGATGCTTGTTTGCACATGGGAGAAGCGACTCCGCCGGATCCGCTGGATCGCATTTTCTTTTTGCAATAGCTTCGCAGCCATAAGGTAGATTCTCTTCATATTTGGCAGGTGTATGCAGTAGCAATGGGAAAAATTTCTGAATATGGTGTCATGACATTTCAAATAATCAGAGAAGTCACATGACCAAAAACATGTTTTTCAAAAGGGTGTGCTTGTCCGTATGATAACTTAAAAAGCATTTCAGCTATTCACATGAAAGTTGGCAAGTAGGTTCGTTATATAGATGTCTGGAAATTGTTAACTTTTGGAAGTGATCCAATACAAAATGGCCGACTTATTATCGATTAACTAAACATCACGATTTTTCCTAACGCTGAAAACACAAAAAAGCATTTATCTCGGAAACGGAGTGAGATAGAGGAATTTCGACAAAATTTTTAATTCACAGGGAATTTTCAGAGTCTACTGGCGATTTTTCGCAAAATCGGTTTCTCGCCACTTTTGGCAGCCATCTTAAATTTCTGTGTTAAACGCAAAAACATGTTTATCTCAGAAACAGAGCAAGATAGAGTGATTTTGACGAAATTTTTGATCCGCAGGGTTATATGCAGAGTCTACTGGCGACTTTTCTCAAAAATCATTCTCCACCACTTTTGGCGGCCATTTTGAATGTCTGCGTAAAATGCAAAAACATGGTTATCTTGGAAACGGAGTGAGATAGAGTGATTTCGACAAAATTTTTTACCCACAGGGTTATATGCAGAGTCTACTGGCATTATTTCGTAAAAAAATGTTTTCCCGCCACCTTTGGCGGCTATCTTGAAGTTCTGTCTGAAACACAAAGATGCATTTATGTCAGAAATGGAGCGAGATAGAGCGATTTCAACAAACTTTTTGACCCGCAAGGTATCTGCAGAGTCTACTGACGGCTTTTTGCAAAAATCGCTTTCAGGCCACTTTTGGCGGCCATTTTGAATTTCTGCGTAAAACGTCAAAAAAAAATTAATAATAATAATTTGAAATTTTAAAAATTTCTTATATGTTAAATGAGAATTTTAAATATATATCGATACAATGCTTTTAGTTTCAAACAAAATATATAACTCAAGTGTCTACCTAAAAATGTCTACTTAATGTTTTACCCGATTAAAATCATCATTAGTAGACTGTCTCCTTAAGTGGTGTAAAAACAGCCACATTAAGTAGACACTTTAATGTGTCGAAATATGAAGTGGAAATCAGATAAAATGATCCAAAAATACTTACCATTGTATTTATTCTAAATCCATGGTTGTATGTATAAAAATACATGACATTCTATATGTAGTTTTAGCTTTATTTTTGTCACAAATTCAATGCAACACAAGTGACAATTATTAAGTTTGGTTCAACACAACTTAAGCTTACTTTGAAAACAGCCATCTCATACTCAAGTGAAAAGTTATGATTTCTACATAAATATTACAGTTGAAAATAGAAATCATTTTGGTCTTTTGAAAAAAAGAATTGATATATTTTGTTTTCAGACTTATATAGATGTATCTATACTTCCAAAAATTGGTTTAATTTGGATATTTTTAGGATTCTTGCAACAGTTGTCTCTTTTTAGCTAGATGATCAAGTGAATAATAAATTTTCATGAAAGTTACTACTTGCTAACTATTATGCCAAATATTTATGTTTATAATGCATGTATGGTGTACACAAAATGTCCTCTTAAGTTGAGTGCATCCATCCTAAGATGTACACTAAATGTCCATTTAAGTTGGGTTTTTACATCCTAAAAAATATACAAGATGTCCACTTAAGATGGCATTTTACCTCCAAAGTTATACACTTAAGGTCCACTTAAGTTGGGTTTTTACCTCCTAAGATATATATATTAAATGTCCACTTAAGTTGGGTTTTTACATCCTAAAATATATACAAGATGTCCACTTAAGTTAGGGTTTTACCTACAAAGATATATACTAAATGTCCACTTAAGTTGGGTTTTTACATCATGTTTTCATGGAATTTGTCCCCAAATATCTTACTTTTAAGATATCTTAAGCAAAGGTTCCAGTTAAATTATCTATGGCCAAGCAATCTACACATAATATTGAAGAATTTGGTGGTTGTTGGTGTTCACTATTTTACTTTTAAGATATCTTATGTTAGGTTTCCATGTTAACTAGTGTATTGCTCTAGCTTATATGGCTCTGGCAAAAAGTCACTAGTTTACTCTACAGAATCTCAAAATTGCTCTAGCTAGCTCCGTTTCTTTCATTTCTCTGCAGATACCCCGTGGGTCAAAAATTTCATCAAAATTGCTCTAGCTCTCTCTCCGTTTCTGAGATAAATGAATTTTTGCATTATACGTCAAAAGTGTCCGGAAAACGAATTCGGTGAAAACTCGCCAGGAGAGTGCATACACCTTGTGGTTCAAAAATTTCATCGAAATCATGCTCTCTCTTGCTCCATTTCCAAGATAAATGCATTTTTTCATTTTATACAGAAATTCAAGATGGCCACCAAAAGTGGCGGGAAAATGATTTTTGAGCAAGGTCGCCAGTAAAGTCTGCATATACCCAGGGCTCAAAAATATCTTTGAAATCGCTCTAGCTCACTCCAGATGGCCGCCAAAAGTGGCGGGAATACAATTTTTGCAAAAAGTCCCCAATAGACGCTGCAGATACCTTGTGGGTCAAAATCGCTTTACCTTGCTGTTTTCCGAGATCAATGTGTATTTGCATTTTACACGGAAATTGTCGTGCCAAAAGTGGTGGGCAAACAATTTTGTCAAAATTTTCGTTGAAATTACTCTAGCTCGCTACGTTTCTGAGATAAATGCACTTTTGTGTTTTACGCAGACATTCAAGATGGCCTGCCAAAAGTGGCCGGAAAACAATTTTGGCGAAAAGTCACTAGTAGACTCTGGAGATTCCCTGTGCATCAAAAAATTATCTCTGTTTCTGAGATAAGCACATTTTTGCGTTTTATGCAGAAATTCAAGATGGCCGCCAAAAGTGACGGGAAAACAAAATTTGAGAAAGATAGCCAGTAGAGTCTGCAGATACAATGTGGGTCAAAACTTTTTTTTAAAATTGATCTAGCTCGATGCAGTTCCAAGAAAAACACATTTTTGCATTTTTTGCAGAAATTCAAGATGGTCACCAAAAGTAGGGCAAAACAATTTTGGCAAAAACTCGCCAGTAGTCTCTGTAGTCTCTGTGGTTCAAATTTTGCTAAAGGTCGCCAGTAGAGTCTACATCCCAGATAGCATTCCGCCGTCGGACCGACGTTGGCCCAACGTCAGCACATCCGTCGGTCCGACGTTGGCTGCCGACGTTGGGCCAACGGCTTTTTGACCGTCGGGCCAACGTTGGCCCAACGTCGGCAAGCCAACGGTAAAAATATTTTTATATGTATAGCATCAGCCAATCAGATATGTTCACAAACAACTTTTTTAGTGCGAATTTATAATGAAAATAATATTTTTATGTCTAAAATTATTAAATGGTTGCTTAAAATTTTTGGGCTCACTGAAATATGATTTTTAGACATACCATAATAAATAATTTTTTTCTAAGTTTCCCCAAATCCCCTATTATTGCTCGCCGCCATCTTGAACAAAACTCCGCCGTTGGCCCAACGTCGGCCCAACGTCGGCAAAATATTGAGAAATCTTACTCGAGTAGTGGTTGGCAAGCCTACGTCGGCCCAACGTCGGCCCAACGTCGGCAAAATCTGCCGACCTTGCGACCAACAGCCAACGTCGGTCCGACGGCGGAATGCTATCTGGGATATACCCTGAGGGTGAAAAATTTCATTTAAATCCCTCTAGCTTGCTCTATTTCCGAGATAAACATGTTTTGCATTTTATGCAGAAATTCAAGATGGCCACCAAAAGTGGTGGGAAAACAATTTTATTGAAAACTCGCCAGTAGACTCTGCAGATACCCTTGGAGACAAAAGTTTCACCAAAATCACTGTAGCTCTCTCCTTTTCTGAGATAAACACATTTTTGCATATTAGGGAGAAATTCAAGATGGTCACCAAAAGTAGCAGGAAAATGATTTGGGCAAAAACCTGCCAGTAGACTCTACATATCCAGGGGCTCAAGAATTTTGTCGAAATTGATCTAGCTTGCTCCGTTTTTGAGATAAATGCATTTTTGTGTTTTGTGCAGATATTCAAGATGGCCGCCAAAAGTGGCGGGAATAAATTTTTGCAAAAATTCTCCCATAGGCCGTGCAGATACCCTGTGTGTCAAAAATTCTTCCAAATTGCTCTATCTTGATCTGTTTCAAAGATAAACACGTTTTTTTTTCATTTTATGCAGAAATTCAAGATGGTCAGCAAAAGTGGCGGGAAAATAATTTTAGAGAAAACTCGCCAGTAATCTCTGCAGATACCCTGCGGGTCAAAAATTTTGCAGAAAGGTCGCCAATAGAGTCTTCATATACTGTGTGGGTCAAAAATTTCATCAAAATTACTCCAGCTCTGTCTGTTTCTGAGATAAATGCATTTTTTCATTTTACCCAGAAATTAAGGTTGGCTGCCAAAAGTTGTGGGCAAACGATTTTGTCGAAAACTCGCCTGTAGACTCTGCATATATTACTCAGAAATTCAACATGGCTGCCAAAAGTGGCGGGAAAATGCTTGGTCAAAAAGTCGCCAGTAGACTCTGCATTTACCCTGTGGGTCAAATAATTTGTCAAAATCGCTCTCTCTTGCTCCATTTCCCAGATAAATGAATTTTTGCAGAAATGCAGAAATTCCTGATTGCCCCCAAAAGTAGCAGGAAAGCAATATTTGGCGAAAAGTCACTAGCAGACTCTGGAGATACCCTGTGGGTCAATAAATTTCATCGAAATCGCTCTATCTCGCTCTGTTTCAGAGATAAACATGTTTTTTTGTTTTTAAAACAGAAATTCAAGATGGCCTGCAAAAGTAGCAGGAAAACCAAATTTGAGAAAGGTCGCCAGTAGAGTCTTCATAACCATGTGGTTAAAAAATTTCATCAAAATCGCTCTAGCTCACTCCATTTCCGAGATAAACACATTTTTGGATTTTACACAGACATTCAAGATTGCCGACAAAAGTGGCAGGAAATAATTTTCAGGAAAACTTAAAAGTAGACTTTGCATATACTCTACAGGTCAAAAGTTTCATTGAAATTGCTCTAGCTAACTTTGTTTAAGAGATAAAAGCATTTTTGTGTTTTCAGTGTTAAGAAAAATCGTGCCCTTTAGGAAATGGTTAATAAGTTGGCCATTCTGTATTGGATCACTTCCAAAACTTAGTGATTTCTAGACATCTATATTACGAACCTACTTGCCATATTTTATGTGAATAGGTAAAGTGCTAAATTTGAAGGGAATCCGCTCAGTGTTTACAGAGATATAATCAATACAAAATGAGGGAGCTGGCAGAGCCAGAGGACCCACTCCTTTGCAGGACGCTTAATTATCTAAAGAGGAACAATGTAAATATAAGAATGCATAATTTTGATGGCTTTTTAAATAAATTGTGTCAGATATAAAGCTTTTTGCAGTTCTTTTAACGTAACTTGGCATTTCCCAGTGTTTTCAAATGGTGATTTTTCTGTGGAATTTGCCCCTTAATATCTTACTTTCTCAGTATCCTATACAAGGTTTCCAGTTAAGTTATCTATAGACAAATATTCAACACATAATTATGAACAATATGGTCATTCTATCTCACTACACACACAGCAACTCCAGAATTACCTGAGATAAGGAATGCTTATCACTCAATCTTGGTTTTCTTGTTGCTCAGTGTAGACATGTTTTTATCTTTGTGTGGTTTTATAGAATGTGGAATTTGTGGATTGCATGTGGGATACAAATTAACTGACATAGCTTTAAAAGGTTTATTAATTTGTACTTATGTGATATCTTTAGATCCTTGTTGCATTTGAGCTTTCTACAGAATTTGGAATTTAGTATAAACTGTCCATAGTGATTCCTAAACGGGATGTGACACTCAGTTTGTCAATACCAATACATCCCAAGACACTCAGTTTGTCAATATGGATGGTATCTCCAGGAAGAACACTCAGTTTGTTCAATCCGAGATGCAAAAAGTTCAACAGAATATATCTGCAATACTTTCTGTGTGCACCAAATGCATGAGGCTTGGTCCAGCCTCAACTAGGCTTCCAACTCTGATTCACCACCAGAAGACTCCTAGGTCTCATGGCCGGCATGGCTGACATTGCACATCTCTTCAGTAATTAAAATTAATCTGAGGATAAGGATGTTAACTGGAACCTATTAGATGACACTGAATTCTGTAGGATTATGATGAAAAAGGGGCATTTATGAAGCTTGTTGATAAGGTCAATAACCATTTCATAAGGAATTTAGGTTCCCATAAAATAACGATTGCCTAAATAATTGACACATTTTAGTGGTGGGATGAAGAAATATGGTAAAAGTTAGACAAATAACATCAGCAAGCTGGCATACGTATGGCAGGTATCCAACGTCCCAGTCCTTTTGGCGCCACAGCTCTGGTTCAAATATTGGAATCCCTATTACCTGGTAGGATATCATCCACATCGATATATGTACAAAGTTTAGTCACCACAGGGTGTGACTCTTGAAATGCTGAAATATGGCAATCAAGAATTATCCCAAAACAGGGGAGAGGCCATGCATCCAGCCCTCAAAAGGGCCTGTGCGGAACGGGTGTCACCTACGTTTTGTGCCACTAAAATCAAACAATTTGGGGACAATCTTCTAGATAATGAGGGATATAAAACAAGATACATCCCCAAGTAAAGAGGAAAATGCACACCAGAATTCAATAAAGTATGTATGAATCCTGCATTGTTGCACGCAAAAAGAAATACCTTTCATCATACTTTGCCAGATCACATTGAACAATTTATGAAAGGGATATTGGCTTACAGGAATTTTAAATTCTTCAAACCTTGTCTAATTAAACACCATTTCTACCAATGAGCACAATTGACACCTATTTCTAACATATTAACAATAATGGATATAAGCTACAGTTTGAAAAAGTCAGACGCTCACTCCTCACAGGATTATAGTATTCAGTAAAGATAATTTTTACAATTATGTAAAATAAAATTGACAAATTTATCTAAAAAGGAAGTGGTAAAGACATATACCAGGAAATGAGGAGATTATATATCCAATGTTTTTATCAGGCCAAGAGGAATAACATTTTTAGAATGATCATAGTAATTATAATTATTATAATAATCACTACAATTGCCATGATAATGCCTAACTGCTTTATGGCATCAATTGGTTTAAAGTTTAAAAGATGCTTAATATCCAGTGTGATTCCATGAACAGGACAAAAATTATCTTAAATTTCAGTGGAATAAGTACATACAAGCTTTACAAATGGACTATCTCTGTCCAGGAAGGTTTACTAAATTGCTTAAACCAGTGTACTTTATATTGAGGCAGAAAGGTCATGAACTTATTGGATATACAGCTGACCAGTTCACACAGGGAGATAAAATAGACTCTTGTTTTTCAGTGGGGAAGCCTGCAATCAATTACCTAGGTCACTACAATTTGTGATCCACAGTCAAAAAAAATCTGTTTTTGCTCCCACACAAACACTGAACTTCTTGGGATTTATAGTGGACTCTGCCACTATCACTGTTTCTTTGACAGAGGTCAAAAAGATAAAAATCAAGGAAAACTGTTGCTTGTTTAGAGAAAATAAACAGCCCACTGTTAGAGAATTTGCTAATGTCATATGTCTAACAGTTTTAGTTTCCCTGCTGTACAATTTGGCCCCCTTTACTATAAACATCTACAGCATGATAAATCTGAGGTAGTAAAACAAAAGAGGGGCAGCTTTGATGAGTGCATGAGACTGTCAAGTAATGCACTACAGGAGCTGAAATTGTGGGAACAAAACATGCCACTCAATAAACTTAACTACCAAACACAGCCAGGCATTACAAAATATTTCATAAAATGTCCATGTCACATTTATGGTGGATAATATCTTACCTGTCCGCCAAACGCCCTGGCAAGTTAAATACTACAGCACATGCAGTTGAACCTTCACATTTGTTCAATTTTAGTGTAATAGTAAAAACCCTCCAAACGTTTAGCCTGAATAAGGCTACTGATGTCATTGTACTGGGCATCACAACTTTATTTCCCAAACTTTTGCTTTGGTTAATTGCTAATTTTGTTTTAAATCAGAGGTGCAACCACCTTCTTCACCTTACAACAAATGTACATTTACTGCGCTTGCTAAAAGAAACTGAACCTCCAAACGTTTAGCCTGAATAAGGCTACTGATGTCATTGTACTGGGCATCACAACTTTATTTCCCAAACTTTTGCTTTGGTTAATTGCTAATTTTGTTTTAAATCAGAGGTGCAACCACCTTCTTCACCTTACAACAAATGTACATTTACTGCGCTTGCTAAAAGAAACTGAACCTTCTGGGGTGTGTAATATTGGAAGATCACTCAAAGCAGAAAATTTATCAAGAAAGGCTCAGGACACCATCTTGCAGTCATGGCGACACAGTATTTCAATCACTTTAAAAGGGTTCAACTATTGAGCTGAATGGAACAAAAATCACAATTGACTTGCCCATCTTTAGCTGTTTGTGTGTGGATTACCTAACCTATGTGTTGAGGTATAGTTTCATCAATACAGCAAAATCTCAAAATGGTATCATGGCTTTGACAGGAGGTTTTAACCCGAGACTGCCTCTGTTAACTAAGTTTTGGATCGTCTTTGAACAATTATAATTAATAACTTTACAGTTTTTTTTTAAAAAAAACACCTTAGCTGGTAAAGCTTGTGCTTTTGCTTCTTCATTTTCCTGTGCACAGTAAACAGTGATATTGACAATAAACATTTGTATGACACAAGATGTCAATAAAATGGCTAAGCCTGGTAGACATAAATCATGTGTGCAATTCAACTACTATGATAAAGTAAACTTGTGTGGTGTGTAATGTCAAAAATATTTAGAATTAACCAGTGAGTTGAAAGGTTTATGGAACAACTGTTCCTTCAACAAACCTCAGAAGCTTGTCAGTGTGCGCATCTTAGCTCACCCTGAGTAGATAGGCAAGTTCAACACTACAGGAAAGTGACATTGATGGCACAATTTCTTGACACATAGTACAAGATTAACAAGTTCATCCAAAAAAGGGTATGCAATGGGAATTCACATTGCCCAATCCTTGTTAGCAGCATCCTGGTCTTAAAGAACATTTTCACCCTTTTATCAAAAACCGAACAATTGAAAACAAACTATTTGCAGAATGTTCAGAATAAATATGTTATCTTAAATACATTCTTGCATCTTCACACTTCGCAATGGCTTATATTTCTCAAGCCAACTTTCAAATCTCAGGTAATTCTGGAGTTGCTGTGTGTGTAGTGAGATAGAATCTAAAATTAAACGAACTTACCTGTAAGTGAAGTTTGATTGTGATTCTGTTGAATCACACACAGCAACGAAGGAATTACTTGCCCACCACCATTTACCACATCCGTATCCCACCCATATTGCTTGACTACTTGGCTTTCAAAATATATCTCTAAATACTGAGTGATAAGCATTCCTTATCTCAAGTAATTCCTTCGTTGCTGTGTGTGATTCGACAGAATCACAATCAAACTCCACTTACAGGTAAGTTCGTTTAATTTTAGATTATTTTCTTAAAGACAAACAAATGTTAAGCATTTTACATGGATTTTAACAAAGCATTTGATTTCTAAGTGTTACTTAATTGGGCGATTTTTTCTATGAATGTTGATGTTCAATATTTTACTTTTAAGATATCTTATGTTAGGTTTCCAGATTTATTATCTATAAACGAGCATTTTACACATAATAATGAACAATTTGGTAGTTGTCTAATTAAGATCAAGCAAATGTTAAGCATTTCTCAGAGATTTTAAGGAGGGCCTGAAGGTCAAATCTGAACACACCAGAGGATTCCCAGCCAATAATTTCCTATAAATTGGTTTTACATTGCAAACCTCTAGGACCAATTACAAGCGAGATATAAGCACTTTTAAGTTTGGCAGTCCTCTCCGGTGGATACAATTAACCTGGAAACCTAACATAAGATATTTTAAAAGTAAGATATTGAACATACCATCCACGGAAAAAATCGCCCCATTTGAAAACACTGTGAAATCAAATGCTTTGTTAAAATCCCTGTAAAATGCTTAATTTTTGCTTTATTTTATGGAACAACCACCAAATTGTTCATGATTGTGTGTAGAATGCCAGTCTATAATAATTTAACTGTAAACATCTTAAAACATACCCTGAAAGTAAGATATTGCGGGGCAAATTCCACAGAAAAAAATCCAGTTTAGTTTTCTGCAGACAAGCAGTCTGTATGTAGCATCTATGAGAGAGTATTAGTGCTACCAGTGGGGTTGTCTATGTTGAAAATATCGGTGTTAGTGACTTACAATTTACATAATTTAGACAAAAATATAGCCAACACAGATGATATTTTTGCCAATACTGATGATATTTTCGCCAACACAGATAAAACTTCACCAACACATATGAATATATAACCAAGACAGATGATATTTTTACCAATACTTACAGATGAAAACTTTGCCAACACAGACAAGATTTTAGCCAACACAGATGATAAATAAGCCAACACAGATGAAAATATAGCCACCACACATGGTATTATTGCCAACACAGACAAAAATGTAGCCAATACAGGTGAGATTTTCACCAACACAGATGGTATTTTCACCAACACAGATGTTTTTTTCGCCAACACAGATGAAAATATAGCCAGACATTTCCACCATCAACACCACAGACAATATTTTTGCCAACACAGAAAAAAATGTAGCCAAAATTTTGTTGAAATCGCTCTATCTCACTCTGTTTCAGAAAAAAGTGGGTTTTTGTGTTTAACGCAGAAATTGAAGATGGCTGCCAAAGTGGCGGGAAAACAAATTTTGTGAAAAATCACCAGTGGACTGTGCAGATACCCTGTGGGACAGAAATGTCTCATTCCGTTTCGGAGATAAACACATTTTTTGGCGTTTAACAGAGAAATTCAAGATGGCTGCCAAAAGTGGTGGGAAAACAATTTTTGCAAAAAGTCACAAGTAGACTCTGCAGACACCCTGTGGGTCAAAAAAATTGTTGAAATCGCTCTATCTCATTCCGTTTCCAAGATAAATGTGTTATTGCATTAAACGCAGAAATTCAAGATGGCCGCAAAAATGGCGGAAAAACTATTTTTGAGAAAAGTTACCAGTAAATTATGGACATACCGTGTGGGTCAAAATTTTGCCGAAATTGCTCTATCTCACTCCGTTTCTAAGATAAATGCGTTTTTTGCATTTTCAGTATCAAGAAAAATAGTGACATTTAGTAAATCATTAGTAAGTCGGCCATTTTGTATCACTTGCAAAAGTTAATGATTTCCCGACATGTATATAACAAACCTACTTTCAAAATTTTACGTGAACAGTTGAAGCGCTTTTTAAGCTATCATCCGAAAAAGCACACCCTTTTGAAAAACTTGTTTTTGGTCATGTGACTTCTCTTATTAGTTGAAATGTCATGATATCATATTCAGAAATTTTTCCCAGGGTTACTGCATACACCTGCCAAATATGAAGAGAATCCGCCTTATGGCTGCGAAGCTATTGCAAAAAGAAAATGCTGTTCCAGCAGATCCGGCGGAGTCGCTTCTAACATATACAAACAAGCGACCCTTGTGGGACGCTTAATTGTTCACCATTTGACAGACATTTTAAAATAGCCTTTGTTTTCCCAGTATTTTTTATTAAATTGGGGATATTTTCCTTGGGTATTGCTGCTTACTATCTCAAATATTTAAGATATAGTCTGTGCAAACTTCCCAGTCTTATCATCTACTTATGATCTTTCTGTAAGTCATAATGGGCAATGTGCTGTTTATCTCATAAAAAACTGCATTTTTGAGCATTCCAAAGGCATTTTAAACCAGACTTTGATTTTCTAGTATTATTTACTCATGAAGTGTTGCTGCTCAATTTCTTTATGTTCAGATATCTTATGTTTTTCAGTCTAATTTTCCCATTGGGTCGTTTTTAAATCACGGAATTTCTGTTGAGCGATACGAAAAACTGCCTGAAAATAGCCTAAAAATTGTTTAAAATTGCCTAAATATTGCCTAAGTTACTTTTAATGGTAGTTTTCCAGTGGTAAATTGCAACCTTTGTGAATTTTAATAAGAATACCACCAAATTGTTCATTATTATATGTAGAATTCCCGTATACGTAGCTATTTATAGTGGAAATACAGTAGTATTGGGATAGAAAAGCTATGTCAACAAGATTGCAAAATACTTAATATTTCGCAGATTTTAATAAGAATACCACCAAATTGTTCATTATTATGTGTACAGTACTGGAAATCAAAAGCTTTGCTGAATAGACTGTGAAATACTTCATACATCATGGATTTTAATAAGATATTGTAACATATTGAGAAACAACACCCACTGAAAAAATCATCCAGTTAAGATATACTGGAGAATCAAAGGCTTTGTTAAAATGCTTGTAAAATACTATTTGTCTGATTTTAATAAGACAACCAGCAAATTGTTTTAGGATGAGGACAATACTTGTCAGTTGAAAAATAAACTGATAACATTATTCAAGATGTCCTGTAGGTAAGATATTGAACCCTGACATCCACTGAAAAAATCACTCAATTAAGAAACACTAAGAAATCAAAGCCTTTGTTGAAATCCTTGTAAAATTCTTAATAATTACTTGATTTATATGAAACAACTATCCAATTGTTCATTATTATGAGTACAATACTCGTTATTTGATAAATAAAGTAATAACTCAGTATAAGATGTCTTAAAGGTAAGATATTGAACACCAACATCCACAGAAAAAAAATGCGTATTTAAGTGACACTGGAAAATCAAAGGCTTTGTTAAAATCCGTGTTAAATGCTTAATATTTGTGCGGTTTTAATAAAACGGCCACTAAATTGTCCATTATTATGTGTAGAATACTTGTGTATACATAATTAAACTGGAAACATAACGTAAGATATCTTAAAAGTAAGAGATCGAGGGACTACATCTATGTAAAAAAATCGTCTAATTAAGTAACACTTGGAAATCAAGGGCTTTGTTATAATCCCTGTAAAATGCTTAATATTTGCTTGATTTTAATAAAACGACCACCACATTGTCCATTATTATGTGTAGCATACTCATGTATAGATAATTAAACTGGAAACATAGCATAACATATCTTAAAAGTAAGATATCAAGAGACTAAATCTATGCAAAAAATCGCTCAATTAAGTAACACTGGGAAATCAAGGGGTTTGTTAAAATCCCTGTAAAATGCTTAATATTTTCTTGATTTTAATACAACAACCACCAAATTATTCATTATTATGTGTAGAATACTCGTGTATAGATAATTAGACTAGAACCATAACATAAGATATCTTAAAAGTAAGATATCAAGGGACTACACCTATGTAAAAAATTGCCCAATTAAGTAACACTGGGAAATCAAGGGCTTTGTTAAAATCCCTGTAAAATGCTTAATATTTGCTTGATTTTAATAAAACAACCACCAAATTGTCCATTATTAAGTGTAGAATACTCGTTTATGGATAATGGAACTGGAAACCTAACATTAGATATCTTAAAAGTAAGATATTAAAAACCAACATTCATGGAAAAAATCTCCCAATTGACTAACACTTGGAAATCAACTAAATGACTAACAAACACCCAACAGAATGTACACTAGCCTTCTTCATGGCTATTTTTTTATGATATTGTATTAGACAAGACAAAGTTTTAATTGTCAATATCTGACATCGATAACTTTAATAATTATGTCTCAATATAATTTCACGTAACTTAACAATATTTTAGATGGGAAATCATTTTACATAATTTTAATTGAATTCACTATTATACAATTTATTTCTCCTAAGCCTTGTGCAAGTCTAATTACCCCACTCCTGGCACATGCGATAAACAAACAACCTTCAGATTTCCACAATGAGAACACAGTTATGCTTGTTTAACACATGCTGTGTTGTAATTAGTTCTTATCTCTAACACTGAGTTCCCTGTATGCATTCTGCATATCTAAATGTAGCTCCTCTGTTTTATATAGCTGTTGGAGCCCAACTTAGGAGTCAGCCCATCTTAAGATGGGCTATAGCCCAACTTAGGATCCTAAGTTGGGTAGCCTATCTTAAGATGGGCGTAACTATAACATATTAGCCCAACTTAGGATAATAAAATACAAGAAGGTTTTTAAATCTAAAATTTAATATTATCCTTTTAGATAGAATGTCCATAGCTTATTTTAAGATGAATTGACAGATATATATAGTCTGAATTCATTTGTCATTCCAAGGCAGTTAATATGTTAGCTGACAAGATTTCTATTGTTCAACCACTCCTTTGAGCTTAATTGTTTTACTTCTGGGGAGTGATTAGGCAACTGGATTACATTGTGATTTATCTATTGTTTCAAGATTCTTTTTATGTTGATTTGTTTGACTATGTGTGTGAACTGTTAACTGGATTAGTGTTAAGATTTACCTTTTGTCCCAGCATTACTTTTGAACTTGATTTGTTTCACTTGTGCTTGAGTGACTAGCTGACAGGATTAAATAGGTATTGTTCGAAGATTCTTTAAGGTATTTTTACATGTTTCAGGAAAACAATTAACATAATCATAATTGTTAAAAGCAAAGCTAGGTTCTTAAGTAGACAATTACTGCTGTTTAACCGAATACATAAGATTAACTTGTTTGATTACATTACATTTTAGTAATAATTAGTGTAATTTTAAAAATGTAATTTGCATTTTTTTGGTGAAAATAAAGTGCTGTTTATAAAACTTTGCTAAATTTTATACTATGACTCACCCATAAAATCACATATGGGTTGTCCCCCATAAAGGTTTGATAGGATTAAGCCTCTTTGTGTTTTGATATTACTTTTATGATGATTTGTTTCACTTTATGATTGAGGTTTTCCTATTGTGCTATTCAATAGAATGTTGAAACAATAGCCACAAATCCAATAAAGAAATCATCCCAATATAGACAAACAAATCAACATCAAAGGAATATTGTAATGCTTCTCAGGGCTCAGGAAACACAATTCATTTTAGTTTCTGTAATTAAAGACTGTTGAGCTTTGATAAAATTTAACATATTTTTTTTTCAAAATAAAAAAAGAATGTATAGGCAAAAGTCCTGTTCAAGGAACATTCAAGGAGACCAATGATAATGTCATCTTTTTCATAATAATGTTTTATAATTTCCTTTCATTTGCACATGCAAAAAACATTTCTTAGTATAGCAAGAGTAAAAATTGTTTCTGGAATTTTATTATCTTAAGTTGGGCTGATATGTTCTAGCCCATCTTAAGATGGGCTAGCCCATCTTAAGATAGGCTACCCAACTTAGGATCCTAAGTTGGGCTATAGCCCATCTTAAGATGGGCTGACTCCTAAGTTGGGCTCCAACATAGCTATTCCATATATTTACTGAAACTTGGTTTGAATAAAACTGTAAAGATAAAAACTGGGTTTTCTGCCTAAAGTTACAGTCAATTTTAAATCATTGATAAAATGCTTATCAATTGATCAATAATTAGGCAATGCTAATAATATAAATGTCAAATTGCTCAGTATTATGTGTACAGTATTTGCCTGTAGATAATTAAACTGAAACATTAACATATATAATATGTAATTTTAATAACACAACCACCAAATTGTCCATTATTATGTGTAGAATTTTTGTCTATAGATAATTAAACTGGTAACCAGACATAAAAGTAAGAAATTTAGGTACTAAATTCATGGAAAAAATCGCCCTATTGAAAATAACTAGTAAATAACAATCCCTGTTTAAAATATTGTTAAATTCTTGATATTTGAGAGATTTTTAATGACATCACCACCAAACTGTTCATTATAATGCAGAGAATACTCATTTATTCATTAACAGATAATTAAACTAGTAACCTAACATAAGCTATCTTAAAAGTAAGACATTGAAGAATTAAATCTACAGAAAAAAATCGCCCCATTGGAAAACACTGGGAAACCCAAGGTTATGTTATAAGCCCTGTAAAAACCTTAATATTTAATAGATTTTATTGAAACAGATACCATATCATTCATTATTATGTGTACAATGTTCATCTATAGATAATTCATCTGGAAACCTAACATAAAATATGTTAAAAGTAAGATATTGAACACCAACATCCACTGAAAAAATCACCCCATTGGAAAATTCTGGGAAATAAAAGGCTTTGTTAAAATCCCTGTAAATGCTTAATATTTGCTTTCTTTTAATGAGAGAGCCACCAAATTGTTTATTATTATGTGTACAATGTTCGTTTATAGATAATTTATCTGGAAAAACTAACATAAGCTATCTTAAAAGTAAGATATTGAACACCAGCATCCACTGAAAAAATTGTTTGATAGAGTTACACCGAAGAATCAAAGGCTTGTAAAAATCCCTGTAAAATGCTTAATATTTGCTTTCTTTTAATGAGAGAGCCACCAAATTGTTTATTATTATGTGTACAATGTTCGTTTATAGATAATTTATCTGGAAAAACTAACATAAGCTATCTTAAAAGTAAGATATTGAACACCAACATCCACTGAAAAAATTGTTTGATAGAGTTACACCGAAGAATCAAAGGCTTGTAAAAATCCCTGTAAAATGCTTAATATTTGCTTGATTTTAATAAAAGATTCATCATTATGTGTACAACTTTCAATTGTAAAAATAAACCATTTTAACAAGCACTACATCAGTTGTTCGTCTATAGATAATTTATTTGGAAACCTAACATAAAATATGTTAAATGTAAGATATTAAACACCAACATCCATGGAAAATATCGTCCCACTGGAAAATCCAGGGAAATAAGCCACCACATTGTTCATTATTTTGTGTAGAATGCCCGTCTATAGATAATTTAACTGGAAACTTTGTATAAGATACATTGAAAGTAAAATATTGAGGAGCAAATTCCTTGGAAAAATCCAGTTTTGTTTGCTACAGACAAGCATTCTGTATGTAACATCAAACAAATTGGTGTTTGTCTTGCTAAAATTTGTAATTTTTGAGCATTTGATAGGAATTTTGAAATAGCCTTCGATTTCTCAATGAAGTAATATTTATAGAGTCCAGGAAGGGACAGAGAACTATTCTGTTATTATTTTTTATCTTGTTACCACAAGCTAGCAATTTGTTAGCACAAGATACTAGGTCATTCCCACAACTTAGTAAATTGTAGTAATGAGGTACTAAGTTGTGGTTATAAGATACTAAGTCATGGGAATAAGATACTTACTTGTGGGAACAAAATACTAAGTGGTTACAACAACACAGTAAATCTTTGTGTTTTCATTCATAACCACCCCATGCTCACTCATTGCAACCACTTCTTAAGTCATTCTCACTACTTATTAACTCATTCCCACCACTTACTAAGTCATTCCCACCACTTAGTAACTCGTTCCCAGCACTTACTAAGTCATTCCCACCACTTATCAAATTATTCCCAGCACTTCTTAAGTCATTCCCACCACTTGGTTAATCATTCCCACGACTTGCTAAGTCGTGCCCATCACTTAGTAACTCGTTCCCACCACTTGGTTACTCCTTCTCACCACTTGCTAAGTCATCCCCACCACTTGCTAAGTCAAATATGACCACATCAGAAGAATCCCAGAACATGATTTCTTATAGGTTGGCTTCAAATCCATAACCCATAGGACCAATAATAAGTGAGTTATAAGCACTTTTAAGTATGGCTACTTTTGTTTGACCCTCAAGAAGGGGCCCAAGGTCACCAAGATACTAAGTGTTTACCACAAGAGAGTAAATCATTGTGTTTTCAGTCATACCCATAATTTAGTAACTCGTTCCCACCACTTATTAACTTGTCCCCACCACTTACTAAATTGTTCACCACTTATTAACTCATTCTCACCACTTGCTAAGTCGTTCCCAACACTTAACTAGACCTACGCATCGGAGAACCAATGCAAATTTGCATCCACCGAAAAGACAACTCATTAAAGCCAGTGAACCATTGATTGACCTTGTAGGAGGGGCCCAAGGTCAAATCTGAAAACAACAGAAGATTCCCAGCCCATGACCTTCTATAAGTTGGTTTCATATTGCAAACCTCTAGGATAAATAATAAGCCAGTTATTAGCACTTTTAAGTTTGACTATTGTCGTTGGACCTTGAAGGAGGGGCCCAAGGTCAAATCCGACCACACCAGACGATTCCCAGCCCATGATTTCCTATAGGTTGGTTTACCATCCTAAACCTCTAGGACCAATAATAAGCGAGTTATAAGCACTTTTAACTTTGGCTATCCTCGTTTGACCTTGAAGGAGGGGTCCAAGGTCAAATCCGACCACACCAAAAGATTCCCAGCCCATGATTTCCTATATCTTGGTTTACCATCCCAAACCTCTAGGACCAATAATAAGCAAGTCATAAGCACTTTTAAGTTTGGCTATCCTCGTTTGACCTCAAAGGAGGGGCCCAAGGTCAAATCTGACAAAATCAGAAGATTCACAGCACATGGTTTCCTATAGGTTGGTTTTACATTGCAAACCTCTAGGACCAATAATAAGGGAGATATAGGCACTTTTAAAGTCCGCTATGTGGGTTACTTTGGCACTCCGTGGATGACCTTGAATTAAGATCTTCAAGGTCAAATGTGTGCAAGGTTGTAGAGGACATATATATCTGTTATACATATCACCTATGAAGAGATTCAACCTTCTACCTAGTTAAAAAGTTCTTACCATTCTTACCTTCTTATGCTGTTCCCTCAAGGTAAGTTAGGTATTATATACAAAGAAATTGCCTGTACATTGTGCGGAGCCCAGGAAGGGACATAGAACTGTTTTCCTATCATTTTTTATCTTGTTCTGTGTTAGTGAGTCATTGCCATAAGATACTAAGTCATTCCCACAAGTTAAAAATTGTTTCCACAAGACAGTAAGTCATTCCCACAAGTTAGCAAGTCGTTCCCACAAGATAGCAAGTCATTCCCACAAGTTAGCAAGTTTTTCCAACAAGATAGCAAATTGTTCCTACAAGTTAGTAAGTTGTTGCCACAAGATAGCAAGTCATACCCACAAGTTAGCAAGTTTCTCCCATAATATACGAAGTCATTCCCACAAGTTAGCAAGCTGCTCCCACAAGATAGCAAGTCGTTCCCACAAGCTTGCAAGTCATTCCCACAAATTAGCAAGTCATTCCCACAAGTTAGCAAGTCATTCCCACAAGATAGCAGGTTGTCCCCACAAGTTAGAAAGTCATTCCCGTGAGATAGCAAACCAGTTTCACAAGACAGAAAGTCGTTCCTACAAGATAGCAAGTTGTTCCCAGAAGTTAGCAAGTCATTCCCATGAGATAGCAAGTTGTTCCCACAAGTTCACAAGTCGTTCCCACAAGATAGCAAGTCATTCCCAGAAGTTATCAAGTCGTTCCCACAAGATATCAATTCATTCCAACAAGTTAGCAAGTCATTCCCACAAGATAGCAAGTCATTCCCACGAGATAGCAAGTTGTTCCCCCAAGTTCACAAGTCGTTCCCACTGCATAGCAGGTCATTCCCATCAGCTAGCGAGTCATTCCCACAAGATAGCTATTCATTCCCACATGTTAGCAAATTGTTCCCAAAGTTAGCAAGTCATTCCCACATGATAGAAAGTCGTTACCACAAGATACTAAGATACGTTTTTTATCAGGCGTTTTATTTAGTAACAATCTTAAATGAATTTATATATAATTAACTAGTTTCAGTAATAATTGAAAAAAAGCATCAGAGATGCCCGTACCCCACAGCCTGGGGAAATATTTTTCAACACCATGAGATATAGAAGTAGTGTAACAATACAAAGTTCAAGATACTTTCAGAGCAGTGTCAGTTATATTGAGGTCCAAATGCTTAAGTAGAGAAAATAATATCCAAGATGAAGTATGAAAAAACAACAAATCAATAATAAAATGACAGCATTTATCAGTAAACCAAAAATGGTCGAATTATGGTTTGGATGTTTTGAATATTACCCATGCATACAGAATTGGCAATACATTCAATGAATGCTTATGTGTGGTATTGGGGCAAAGCCTCTGGCTCACTTGATGAAATTCAAGGTTACTTCAGCAAGGTCAAAGGTCAAATCAAGGTCACACTATGACGTTGCACACCTATGCCCCCTAACCAATGTCCGTACCAAGTATCAACTTCCTACACCTTACGGTTTCCAAGATATAGCCCGGACAAGATTTTCAAACTCAAGGTCATTACGGCAAGGTCAAAGGTCAAATCAAGGTCAGACCATGACGTTGCACACCTACACCTCCCAACCAATGTCTCTACCAAGTATCAACTTCCTACACCTTACGCATTCTGAGATACAGCCCGGACAAACATCCAGACACTTTTGGTGAAAACAATACCCCGACAGCCCTTAAGGGCTGTGGGGTAATAATACTGCGAAGCCCTTATGTATAATAAATATTTTAACCTCTGTTTGCATATTATTGGTCCCTGGGAATAAGTAAGTGGTGGAAATGATTTATTAAGTGGTTGGAACAAGATAATAAGTGGTGGGAATGAGATAGTGAGTGGCGGGAACAAGTTAGTAAGTGGTCGGAACAAGTTAGTAAGTGGTGCGAACGACTTAATAAGTTGTGGAAACAACTTAATAAGTGGTGGGAACGAATAAGCTAGTGGTGGGAATGACTTAATAAGTTGTAGGAACAAGTTAGCAAGTGGTGGGAACGAGATAGTAAGTGGTGGGAACGAGATAGCAGTGGTGGGAAAGAGATAGTTAGTAGTGGGAACAAGTTAGTTAGTGGTGGGAATGACTTAATAAGTTGTGAGAATGAGCTAGTAAGTGTTGGGAATGAGGTAGTAAGTGGTAGGACGGACCTAATAAGTGGTGGGAACGAGTTAGTAAGTGGCGGGAATGAGTTAGTAAGTACTGGGAATGACTTAATAAGGGGTGGGTACGAATGAAAACAAGGATTTACTATCTTGTGGCAACCACCTAGTATCTTGTTACCACAAGTTAGTATCTCATTCGTACAACTTAGCATTAGAATCAATTAGTTATTAAGTGGTGGGAACAAGATAATAAGTGGTGGGAGCGAGATAGTAAGTGGTGGGAACAAGTTAGTAAGTGGTGGGAATGACTTAATAAGTGGTGGGGTTTACGTCGCTTTCAACACTGTACAGGTTATATCACAACAGGTAATTGGAAGGGCAGAGGAAACCAGTACATACAGTGGGTCAAGGTTCTGTACTGTAAACAGCCAACCAACGGTAAGCAACTACCAAGTTAGTAACTACAAGTTAGTAAGTGGTGCGAACGACTTAATAAGGTGTGGAAACAACTTAATAAGTGGTGGGAACAAGTTAGCAAGTGGTGGGAACGAATAAGTAAGTGGTGGGAATGACTTAATAAGTGGTAGAAACAAGTTAGCAAGTGGTGGGAACGAGATAGTAAGTGGTGGGAACGAGATAGCAGTGGTGGGAAAGAGATAGTTAGTAGTGGGAACAAGTTAGTTAGTGGTGGGAATGACTTAATAAGTTGTGAGAATGAGCTAGTAAGTGTTGGGAATGAGGTAGTAAGTGGTAGGATGGACCTAATAAGTGGTGGGAACGAGTTAGTAAGTGGTGGGAATGAGTTAGTAAGTAGTGGGAATGACTTAATAAGGGGTGGGTACGAATGAAAACAAGGATTTACTATCTTGTGGCAACCACCTAGTATCTTGTTACCACAAGTTAGTATCTCATTCGTACAACTTAGCATTAGAATCAGTTATTAAGTGGTGGGAACAAGATAATAAGTGGTGGGAGCGAGATAGTAAGTGGTGGGAACAAGTTAGTAAGTGGTGGGAATGACTTAATAAGTGGTGGGGTTTACGTCGCTTTCAACACTGTACAGGTTATATCACAACAGGTAATTGGAAGGGCAGAGGAAACCAGTACATACAGTGGGTCAAGGTTCTGTACTGTAAACGGCCAACCAACGGTAAGCAACTACCAGCTTTCCCACTTGAGGGCAGGCCGGGAACCAAACCCCCAGTCTCAGAGGTGGGAGGCAAGAGTGTTACCACTTTGCCACCATGGCCAATAATAAGTGGCGGGAACCAGTTGGTAAGTGGTGCGAACAAGATAGTATGTGGTGGGAATGACTTTATAAGTGTTGTGAATGAGTTAGTAAGTGGTTTGAATGACCTTATTCGTGGTGGGAACGAGTTAGAAAGTGGTGGGAATGAGTTAGTAAGTGGTGGGAATGATTTAATAAGGGCTGGGTATGAATGAAAACAAGGATTTACTATCTTGTGATAACCACTTGTTATCTTGTTTCCACTAGTCAGTATCTCATTACCACAATTTAGTTTCTGATTACCACAACTGTTAAAGGTGTAGGAATGACTTAGTATCGTGTATTAATGGCTTGCTAACTTATGGGAATGACTTAGTATCTTGTGGTAACAACTTATTAACTTGTGGTAACAGGATAAAAAACATAATGAGACAGTTTTAGGTCCCTTCTTGGGCTCCGTAACATTGGCATCAAAGCTTGACTTAGTAACTCGTGGGAATGACTTGCTATCTTGTGAAACATCTTAGTATCTTGTGCTAATGACTTGCTAATTTGTGAGAATGACTTAGTATCTTGTGGTAATGACTTACTAACTTGTGGGAATGATTTAGTATATTGTGGTAATGACTTGCTATCTTGTGGGAATGACTTATTATTTAGTAGGAATGAGTTACTATCTTGTGCTAATGAGATAAAATAATGATAGAAAACTATGGAGCCCAGGAAGGGACATAGAACTGTTTTCCTATGATTTTTAATCTCGTTACCATGAGATAGCAAGTCAGTCCCAAAAGATAAGTTGTTCCTACAAGATAATAAGTCATTCCCACAAGATAGAAAGTTGTTCCCACAAGATAGTAATTCGTTCCTACAAGAAAGAAAGTCATTCCTACAAGATAGTAAGTTCTTACCAATAATTAGCAAGTTGTTACCACAAGATAATATTTCATTCCCATGAGATAGCAAGTCAATACCACAAGATACTAAGTCATTATCAAAAGTTACTAAGTCATGCTTTAACACCAATGTACCAGCAATTTCTTTGTATGTCATACCATACTTATCTTGTGGGAACAACATAATATCTTGTGGTAGCAGCTTAACAGGTGGAATGACTTAACTATTAAGGGGTGGGAATGAGTTAGTAAATGGTGGGAATGAGTTAGTAAGTGGTGGGAATGAGTTAACAAGCAGTGGGGAAGACTTATTAAGTGGTGGGGAAGACTTATTAAGTGGTGGGAATTACTTAGTAAGTAGTGGGAACGACTTAGTAAGTGGTGGGAACAACTTTGTAAATGGTGAGAACAAGTTAGTAAGAGATAGGAATGACCTAGTACATAGTGGGAATTACTTTGTAAATGTTGGGAACGAGTTAGTAAGTGGTGGAAGCAGCTTAGTTAGTGGTGGGAATGACTTAGTAAGTGGTGGGAATGAGCGAGTAATTTGTGGGAATGAGTTAGTAATTGGTGGGAATAAGTTAGTAAGGGATGAATATGACTGAAAACCCGAGGATTTACTCTCTTGTGGTAACCACTAAGTATCTTGCACCCGTTAATCCAGAGACTGTAAACCATTGTTTACTGCTATGATACTTCCTATACTTGCTTGTCATGGGACCATCTGTCGGTCTTTAAGCATTTGTATGTGACCTTCACTTGGCCTTCACATCTTGGGTGTATACTCCAGTAAGGCTCTCAGTCTTAGCCACACTATCCAAGTATTTGTTGTGAGTTCTGGTAAGTATTTCCACTGTTCTTTGGTGAAGTGTTTATTATCAAAGTGTGGACTCTAGTGTTGAGTACAAAATGGTGAAGTGAAATATTGTTTGAAATGGCTAGCTGTTTGCTTGTACAGAATGTTTGTAAAATAGTATACACTATTACTTTTTCCCTTAAAATAATGATTTATGGTATGACCTGTACCTGGTGTTAAGTTGAAGTTATATAAATAATGTATAACATTCACTGTTCTTATTAAAATCTGTGGTACCTGCTAAATGTAAAGTTTAAAGAAAGTAATGCATCCTTTTCAATGTACAATGGAACTATTTCATTTATTGAAATTTAGTTTATAAACTGTGTGAATGTGAATTCAATCTCTCTGGGCCATATTCACAAAAGGGATTAGTGCAAGATGAGCACAAAATTAGCTTAAGTATATAGCTTTTCAGATTATAGCTTATACCTTAAGCTAATTGTTGCCCCTCATCTTTCACTAATCCTTTTTTTCAATACGGACCCCAATGTGTTACATTTTATAATGTTCATCAAAACAGATGGCCATAATTATACAAAAAATTTGCTCTTTTAAAGCTACATTATTACTGAAATATACCTAATTATAAACTATTTGTGTTTAAAGACAGAGTTTTATAAGTGTATTTGGTCAATGTAACTTTCTCTTTAATATATATAATATTTACTAACTTCTCACCTTTATTTTTATAGATCAAGATATCAAACACTCATATGCTGAGTGTGTTATTTGTAATTAAAAAGATTGCTCCAACAACCAATGTTATTTCCTTGGAAATAATCAAAATTTTATTATTAATCTGCTATTGGAAGTACTGCAGAAATAAAAAGCATCCTGCAGTTGTATTTACTACTGTAAAATATAGACAATTAATGATGCTGCCTCACAGGTATTTCTAATGCACTTTTAGAGCCAGTTAAACCTTTATGATCAGTATTTTTACAGGTTAAGACTATTTCACATTCACATATTATCATAAGGATTATAATCTAACATCAATATAAGCAATTTTAAACTCTGTCAATTTTCACATTACAACCGAAATGGAGCCATAACATGTAAATTAAATATCCATAATTATTTACGGTGTATATTTTATCCATAATTATTATGTGAGATACTCCATTAGCAAAATTTAGTGCCAATATATTTCTTTTATCTATTTAAATACATATGTCAAACCAGTGGCTGCTGGGTCTAATATAAAATATCAATGGCTAAATTGCTTGGTTTTTATTGTTGCTACAAATGTTGTGGGATAAATAAAGTTAAGCAAAGGTGACATTTAATTAATCGGAAATTAATGTGATATTATAAAAATGAACCAACTATGTAATTCTACTTAGAGATGTGAAAATCCTTAATGCTTTGGTAAGAATGATTATACTGAGTTGATATGTTTAAATTGGCTACAGGATTAGGCACATTTTTAGTTCACTGACACCTTATTAACGATATAGAAGAAAGCTCCAAGTCATAGCTAACTTTACTGATCTAGGTTGTGGCAACAATTATTTCTTTCATAATTTGTAAATGTGAACCCTTCATTTGATGTGAAACTTTCAGTTTACTGTCCTGCTTTTTCAATTATCTCAATCCCTTATAAATGCTTGTTACGCTTTTCAATCCATGATAGCTCTAAGCATTGAACACTATGTACTGATAGTCAGAAAAAAATAACTTCACGTATTGAGTATTGATATAATGTACAATAACATAAAAAGTTTAAACCAAAAAATATTTATTTTATTCATATATTGTTTAAAGTAATACATGCTTTGATAAATTTTGAAAAGTTTTAAAATAAATCATATACTCTTTTTTCACCAGATGTAATTTTCGAAGTTACAAGGTTGTATTTAAACAAGAATCTTTTACAAGTCTTGTTATCCTCATCTTCCATAATGATCTTTGTTACAAGGATGCATCCTTCCATATTGGCTTTTTGCTTACTGTTAGATATTCTTTGCATGATCTACTGAACTTCTTGATCTTGCAAACTTTGTAGCCTTTTGGACATTTTTTACTTTGGTAGCATTGTGCCTGGTCATAGCCTTTATATTCTGGTCCACACTCTGAAAAATATATTGCAATTAAGTTTTCTTGGAAAAAGTATCATGTGTAGATATTTCTGTGCTGTATCCACAAAGAATCTTTGTTTATTACCAGGATTCTCCCCAAAAAAGAATTTTTTTTACACTTTGTTTTTGCATTTCGGTAAAGCCAGTTTACATAGATTTGTCATTGCTTAAAAACATGTACAGTAAAAATTTTTAAAATAACAGCTGATAAACTCTGTAGAGTTGTCAGTGTAAAACAATAAACAACTATACTTCAAAAAGGATATTTCTTACCACGGTTTCTGGTTAATACCCTTCAAACATATTCACAGTCTTAAGCATTTTGAAATAATTTTCCTTTATAAAAGAATTATTAAATTATAGAAAAATATTATTCTTTTATTTTTAATGATTATTCTTAATTATATTGACTTATTCCCATTTTAGCATTTAGTTATACTTATTTAATTCTTATTACATAAGCATTTGCTGTTCATACATTTTAGTGTATTCACTTATCGCCACATTTAAAATAATAATAAATCTTTCAAATATGGGTCTTTTGGAATGTTCAAGCCAAAAAATTCAGATCAGAGGCAGGTTTCATGAAGAATCATTTGGAAAGGACCTCCTTTAGTAAAGGAAGGTCGCTTATTTTTCCTTTGGGAAGGCCACCTTTATATTCAGTTTCATAAATCCTCCTTTAACTCTCCTTAATAAAGGTTTTCCTTGACACTCCTTGACAAGGAGGGAGAAAATGTTTTTTAAAGTTACTAAATATTCCCCAAAGGACACTTCCTTCAGTTTAAGGTAGGTCCTAAACTTCCTTGAAATTTAAGGGAGTTTTAAGGTGTCATTTAAGGGAGGAGGCTTTGTGAAACTGAGATTTATAAAGGAAAGAGAGACTCAAGGAACTCCTTGAATTTAAGGAGACCTTTATATTATAAGGAGGCTTCATGAAACCAGCCTCTGACCTTTAGTCAATCTAATACGTTGTCTTGAGATGACTTCAAACCCACAGCCTCAGATTTTAAAGTAATATTATTAATTTATTTATTTATTTGGGGTTTACGTCACTTTCAACACTATACAGGTCATATCACGACAGGTAGTTGTAAGAGCAGAGGAAACCAGTACATACAGTTGATCAAGGTTCTGTACTGTAAACTGCCGACCAATGGCAAGCACTTACCATTATTCCCACTTGAGGTAGGGGCGGGAACCGAACCTCGACCTCAGAGGTGGGAGGCGAGAGTGTTACCACTCTGCCACCATGGCCCCTAAGTAATATTATTAAAAACTTGCAAATCTTAACAGTCACTTCAAAAGATGAGTAAAACAATCCTTGTGAGCTTAGACCTCACTAATTGTTATTTGATCTTTGTTGTTTGAAGATTTTTGTATTCCATCACCTGTACTAATAGTTTTAAAGTCTCAAAAAAGTTTAAAGAGTCAAAAGAAAACTCAGCAATAAGTGAGTTATAGTAAGATCTGAACTAACTGGGGATGAAACTGGGACCTTGAATGCCATAGTTACTCTAATGGGGAATAGAATATATCTTGATCATATTTTCACTTCTCTGGATGTGAATTTTCTTATGAATTTTTTTGATAAATGCCAGGTTAATCAAGTGCAAAATGGTTAAGTCATTTAATATTTTTGGGACAACTTAAATTGTGTGATGAATGATTGTAACTTACTGCCAATATATTGTTCAGGCATTGGTCTACTTTGTCCTCCACTCTGGTCAGGACCTATAATTTACCAAAAATAGCAATTTACACAAATTGAAAGTGAAAATTTAGCATCAAATTTCAAGACTGTAATTTGAGAATTGCAAAAGAGCTAGATATTATAACTGTGTAAATCTGTGCAAAAGATAACTACATGCATATGTTATGAAAGTAAAACTGTAGTCAGTCACATTTGTTTGTAAGTTCTACAGCACAAAATGTAGTCAAAAGTTTTCGGGACAAATTGTTTGAGTGGTAATTTAAAAAGAAGAGAAAAAATTAAACTTGTGACAATTCAAACAAAGAGCAGTCTTATGGATGCTAATGATATGGCAATGTTGTGATCTTGCAATTTTATCCCAACATAGAGCATCTGCATATTTGCATTAATCTGACACAGTATGTAAAAATAAGATACCCAAAATATTGAAATTTTTAAACAAAAATTTGAAGTAATTCTTGAAGTTTACTTTCAGCGTTTGTAATATTATTGTTTTAAATTATACATCCCACAATAGACTTGTCCCATGTTGTTTCTATACTTTTATTTGCTCTATTGAAACATGGCTTTCATTCTTGTAATACACAAAGCCTTTTCAACCATTTTTTGTATTAATTTGACGTTTTTAAAATGTATATTAAATTTAATTCATTATCAATTGAAAAAGAAAAGTAGTTTTACGTTACAATATGCATCCACCACTAAATTCGATATGGTTTTAGTAACACATTCTGCTATTTCATTTCACACATTTAAAAATTATCATGACCTTTATAAAGCACTATAATAAAGATTTTCAAGGTCAAAGAATTTTTCCAAATAAATTATGCAGACTGAAAATTAAGAACTTTTTGTACTGATAAAATGTTTTTTTGAAAATTTTGATTACATCTGCTTTGGAAATTATATTGAAATTGACATTCTTAATAAAGATATTGAAACCATTGTCAATAGATATCAAAATTGAAATACATGACACCAACACCAGTTCTTACTTGAACTAACTTCAGTCATAATCAACATCAGCATCATTGCCACCAGTGCAAATTGACTTGAAATCATGTTTTTGGCTGAAATCAAATAACATGTCAATCAATCATACATTGTGATCACATGTATGACATACAAATTTAACCACTTTAGATTATGAAATTAATTAGATTTAAATATCAGATTGAAAGTTTCCAGGTAGAAAAACCTCTGACAAAACATGTGAAAAAGTAACCTTCCATTGTAATAGAAAGATGTGTCAAAACCATTCTTAAAACATCAATGATAGTGTCAATAACAGAGCAAAAAGGTAAATATTGATTGATTAAAAGAAGTGAAGAGGGAGGAAAATAGAAAGGAATCTAAGAATTGATAAAAAGCTTAACTAGATATAAGAACTTTTTTCAAAGTTTGAATTTGAATAAACTGATGGCAATTATTATCTTGCAAAATTTTGGTCCATTTCAAGAGGACATAAGCCACACAATATCATGTTTAAAGTAATGATGGGGTCAAAGATTTATCCAGGGTTAATGGGGAAAGTTGAATTAATATACATGAACAATATACAGGAAACCCACCCATGTCCACATGTGTAGAGAGCCTATGACAGAGGTCAGCTGCTTCGGTCAAAGATGTCAAGTAATCCTTAACGACTAAGGGAGAGACAGTGTTATATTTATTTATTTGTTTATTCAGGTTTTAATGTTGCTTTCAACACTGTTTCAGTCATATCACAGCAGGTACTTTTACAGGCAGAGTAATCCAGTACATACAGTTGGCCAGGGATCTTTCTGTACTGTAAACTGCCAACAAACAACAAGTAACTTCCAGCTTTCCCACTTTAGATCTGGTCAGGATTGAAACTCTGATCTCAGAGGTGGGAGGTTAGTGTGTTACAATTGCACGACCGTGACCCGAGAGATGGTGTTAGAATACCAAAAGTTCCAGAAAAAACAATGTACAGATGGTTAAGGAGGAACGTACATGACGGTAATAACACAAAAAAGTTTCATTAGGTGTTTAATGAGCAAATATAGAGGACAGCCTATTAACCATTTTAATCCTGTGTAATACAGCACTAACAAAAGTAGAAGATGGTGGGTTCAATTCTAAAATTGTACTTGTAAAACAATACAAAAGCAATACATCCCTGACAAAAAGCCAACAAGTTATCTTTGTCTTGCCTGTCTGAACCTGGACCAAACTAAATGACAGATTGATGTTAATTTATTTTTTGGGGGTTTTACATCCGTTTCAACACTGTACAGGTCATATAACGATAAATAAGTTCTGCACTGTAAACTGCTGCCCAACAGCAAGCAACTACCAGCTTTCCCACTTGAGGTTGGGCCGGGAACCGAACCCCGACCTCAGAGGTGGGAGGCGAGAGTGTTACCAATCTGAACCATTACCCCTGATTGGTGTTAAAATTTCGAAGGTCAGTGACAATATTAAGCATTTAGAAGTGTTCAATAAAAGATGTGGATCTCTGAATTTCATGTATAGGAGTTGAAAATGAGCTTTACAGATTTGGAACATTTACCTTGCTTTACCACACTCATTGACTTTGAAAAGCTATTTCATAGTATTGAATAGTCATTCCTTTTTAAAACACTACAATCTTGTAAATTTGTATCAGCAAAACTAAAATACTGTAAAATACATGAAATAGATTAATTTTGGATTCATACTGAATTTCTAAGAATGTATTCACAGTATACACATTTGTTGCATTTATTCAATCTAGTGAGTTACATTAGTAAAAAAGGTTAATTGTCAGGTTAGTAAGAGTTGTGTTTTTCTTGGCTAACATATGAACAAAACTGTGAATACACTTTATAATTTCTTGATTAGATAGGTTTAATTTTACAACAAGTTGGCAAATTGAAACTGGAAAAAAATTTCTTTTGAACAATGTACAATAAATTCAAAATTTAAGACTAAAATATTGCTAAATTAGTAACATTCGAGAAGAAATTGAAATTTCTCTTTGTTGTGAAAGATTGCAAACTATTTGGATTCGAATTAGTAACGAAGTAGTAGTAACTTTAAATTAAAAATATATATATTTTGGAGTACTCAATACATAACTCTTCACAAAAATTCAAATCCACAAACAAAAGTTCTAAGATGTAAACATACATGTGAAGATAAAGAAAGACCTTTTGTTTTAGTTACTCTTTTACTCTTAGCAAAATACTTTCAAAAATAGTGTATGAAAAATAAACAGGTGTTGCTGTTTTAAACAATAAACAATGTTCAACAGGAAACCAATGCATTTTTTTAAGAACAGGAGTTATACTAATGTTTCTATTGGTGTTTGATACAATTGTAGCTGCAACATTTTGAATACATTGTAATTTATGTAGAACTTGAAGAGACATCTCTGTTGAATATAGACAATCAAATACAGTAGACTCTGTTTTATCTGAACTGGGAGACATCATTAAAGTTTGGATAATCAGGTTCAGATAGCCGAGAGTAAGACTATGGATTAGCAGTAATGCCAGTAAATAATAGAGTGCTTTTTCAATACTGTTTCTATCTACATAAATTGAAATAAAAGATGCAAGTACTTATTCTGCTTGTATAAATAATCTATAATATTGGGTAATAAAAAGACAGAATGACGAAACAAATGTGTTTTTAGTCACTAACTACAATGAACTTGAAAAACGTGAAACTACAATGAAGTAGCCTGATAATATTGTAAATTAGTAGTCATAACTGTATTTCAAAAGTATATGATCTTTCTCATCAGAGGCTGGAGTGTTTGTACTTTTTCTGAAGTACCTTTGGGTTGCACAGGTGCCAAGCATTTGGGTAAACTTTTGTCGGTGTGTAAGTACAGAAAATGGTCAGTTAGATACTGGGGCTCAAAAGATGTTTTTGTGTTAATGGGAGATATTCCATGTGTGATTCGTATGGCATTAAAACCCATTGCCTCTTAATGACTTAGGCAGGTAAGGTATCAATGGAATATTTGTTCACTACTGCTTAATATTTAAGGTTAACATGATTTATAATGCCTAAATTTGATGTGGGTTGTCTTAGTGGAATTACATAAAATGAGTGTTACATAATTATTACAATGAGTGTGGTCTCAGAAATTGCTGGTGACAGCACCTTGCTTAGTTCAGTTTCAAACTTGACAGCCATAATGGCCAGATGGAAACCAAAGGAGCTGACACTCTATTCCCCAAAGAGAGAATATTAGAAGAGACTGAACCTCTTAGCTGCAGCTAGTGCAAAGATAGCCCTGTAACCAACAAATGAGCAAAGACCCAAGAATAGTCCCAGGGCAGACACAGGTTTGGAAGCTACTACCAGTATGGTCCCAGAAAGGAAAGACCATCCACCTGAGTCCAAATCACTTTATCTGAGACCCCAAAAATCGACACTGAAAGAAAATACCTATAGCAAGTCAAATCAGAAAATAACTCAGAATTGCTGAAGAAATGTAACCATCAAGTGTAGAATTTAACTTTAATATTAAGAGTGAAAGAGTGAAAAGGTGCAAGCAGGATGGACACACTATTCACAAGTATAAACAGAAGCTCAAAAAATTCTTCTGGATGACCTGTTTAACTAATATTTGCAGGTCGCGAAAATGCACATTGATAGTGATTTCCAACAGCTGCAAGGCCAAACTGAAGGAGATCAAAGAGTCTCTAACAACTAGATGCTCTAGATTGGTCCCTAACTACACTGACAAAGTCCACAAGCCAAAAGAAGAAAGATGGTCACCAAACAAGGAAAGAGTAAGAACTAAGTTGAACTACAAAAGTTTATGTTTCAGTTTATGTAAAAGTACACAACCAGATGCATTTATAACACCTAGATCAACTATTATTTTACATATGTTGTTCTGTATTCTTTATAGAGTGCCCTATGCAAGGTGTAGCTAAACATAAATAAAAGTACCTTAACCTCTAAACATTTTGTTATCACTATCTTTTGTACAATGGCTAATCTCAAAGAGCAACTAAAGCTAGCTGCATTGAATGTTCCACCAGACATTCTACCAAAGAGCAGCACATTTGAAAGTTATATTGGCCACAATGTCATTGATTTATCAAATGCTCAAATAACGGAACACCAAGTCAGCACACTGGAAAAAGAAATCATATTGTCCCACTCCAATGCCACCTGATAAATCTAGAATATTGGAAGACTTCTGCAAGTTACATCAACTCCTTAAACTCATGCAATTATTCTGCTCAAATGACAATACACCTGATCTCCATATTTCACAAAGCATAAAAACTTCATGAGTGAGAATGCAGGCGACACACCCAATGTTAAGGATGAGGATGTGGACCAGTATAGCCAAACATATAAAGAAAAAATCAACTTGAAACCCTAACCCACCCAATAAGACTTTGGACAGCTTTAAGAAAGTTCTTAAAATAGACTTACTACACATTAGAGTGCATCACAAAAAAATCAAACCTCAGCAAAGAACAATGGTTAGGACTAGTGAACTCAAAAGAACCCTGAAATTACAAAAGGCTGACAAGGGTTCTGCAATTAGAAGTCATGCAAAAAACTGAATACTTATGTGAAGGGTATAGACAACTACGTGACAAACATTTCTACACCAAACTCAAAGAAGAACCCACAGTATTAATTTCAGGCAACATATGCCAGGTGATCACTGAAGTGAGTAATCTAAAGCTGATTCCAGAAAAAACTTTGATTTCTTGAATGTGAAAAATCCAAAAGCAGGAAGGTTTTATCTTTTACCAAAAATTTATAAAAAACTGTAGCAACGGATCTATCTGCAATTTCATTCAACACCCCATGTGTTACATCAGCAAATTTGTTGACTCTCACATCAAAGATTAGGTTCCTAAAACTAAATACCAAACACTTTATCAGAAAACTTTAAGTTTGGGACACGTCCATGAGGGTGCACTGTTAAGCCTTTTTCTTGACCCCTACATTAGACGTGTCTTCACTCTACATCAGTATGCCTAATCATGAGGGCTTATTGGCTGCAGCTGCACACCTTAGAAGAGATAGGACAAAGGACCTAATTACACCTTATATCCTACAATTGCTGAAACTAGTACTACAAGGTATGATCTGTACATTTAATAATGGCCAATATCCCAAAATAGGAGGTGCTGCCATGGGGACATCAGTGGTCCCAGATTATGCCAATTTGTTTATGGTTTGAAACAAATGCACTGTCCAATTGGGATAAGAAACCAATATTATGGCATAGATTCATTGACAATATTTTCATTTTTGAACCCATGGGGAGTAGAATTACATAGATTCTTCAATGACTTAAACAGATTTTAAGAAAAAAAAATTCAGCCATGAATTTAGTCATAAAAGTGTCAATATTCTTGACACCACAGTCAAAGTTTATCAGAATAAATTACTCTACACTGTATGAGAAAAGTACCTCCACTACACCTCAGCACACCATAAACCATCCCATACCAAAGGCCCATATGGACAGTTTCTAAAAATCAGAAGGAACTAGGAGGTACCTAAACTCATACCTAGTGTGTGCACACTACTACGGAAATGCACATGTCCCTTGATCCATAAAATCGGCATAGTTAAATGTATTATTTCCCATAAAATCATTCCACTCACTAAATTGCCCAAATTCATCACATGTGAATTAAGTGGCATTAAAATCAATGTGATTTCAAATTATTATGACTTAAACAATTGTATCAAATTATGTGAAGGCAAAGTTATCCCAGTAAAATCTCTGACACAAAGAATTATAAATGCGGAATTAGTAAACAGAATTAAATTAATTAAATTGCATGACAAAGCAAAAAATCTGTTACACTAATAAATATAGCTTACAAGAATGTGATTGGTCAAAAATTTATACACTTCCCTTTACTGTTGGCACAGAGAATATTGTTAAGGAATTACAGTATAAAATAATTCATCAGTACATTGCAACAGGAAAACTATTGTTTAGAATGAATAAGTCTACCTCAAGAATGTGTAATTTTTGTAACCAGGAAGTTTAGGATATTAAACATTTATTATGGAATTGTGTTATTGTTAAAAATATTTGGTTTAAATTTATTGATGCTTATAATGAGGCACATTCATTGAAGATAGTACTAACTGAATTTGATATAATTCTTGGTTATGGACATAAAAATGAAAATTTTTTAAGTTATGGAAGATATTCGAACTGTTTAATATTATATATATATATATATATATATATATAACACTTCTCTTAAAAACAAGTATTTATTGACTGGTTTTGATATTTGCATATCAGTATTTACGAAGACCAATAGAATCGTTTTAGTTAGTGTGGACAATCTTCCATAGAAGTGTCAGTGCACACCACCTCTATTATCGCCCAAAACCACACATTTGCTTCTAAATATTATTGTCTTCCCAAAATATTTTAAAGTTTAATTGGAAATATTTGATGTTATAAGTCCAATAATATATGGTAAAAATATTTTGAATGCATACATGCACCCTTTTGGTTATTGAGCACTGGTACTTACTAGTTCACCTCCCAGAAAAATGCGGTTAAAAATGCAAAGAACTGTTTCATGGGAGTTGAATACTGCCTCACAAAGCATAAATGAATGCAGCATTAATAGGTGAAGGCCATCGTAGGTGATACCAGTCCCTTTATTGTTAAAGGTTGACTGGTTCCCCGTCTACCCTTCTGTTTTTGTCATGTTTCTGTTAGAAAATGCACATGGAGGTATTTTAGCCTTTCTGAACATTGTGTTTTCCAATGTCATTGTTATATTGATACTCCCCAAGAGGGCTGGATAATGGAGGTTCTACTGCAATTACTAATACAAAAGACAGAAACAAAACCTGAAATAAAACATACACTCCCAATGTTGAAAAATGTGAAATAAAATAAGCACACTGAATATTCATATTAGGTAATCTGAGATGCACAATTTTAAATTGCAATTTTGTAAAAAAAAAAACATGATAAGGCTACTTTGAAGTGTTGGGGGATTTAACCTTGCTATTCAAGACCTTTTAGTATGTAGGGGGTGGTTGTTCTTATTTAAAATTTATTTAAAATTTCTGACAAAGCCACTCTAATGAAACATTTGAACGCTATACAATTCTTTCCATAATAATGCTTGAAAACAAATTAATGCACAGATAAAAGCTATAGCACACACACATAAACTTTCTTAAACCAAGCTTTATTCATGCAATATCAGTTTAATTGAGCTGAATGGTCAACTATTACATTTTGTTCATATGTAGTTCATATGAATGCTAAATCGCTATAACCAGACAAACACTGATATGCATCAAATGTACTGGAAATAGGTTTAAATACAAATCTTCCAAACCTAGGTTTAGTCCTTAGCTTTTAATGTCTCCCAAACGGAAACAACCAGTTCAACATGTAACCATCTCTGTCCATTTTACATTCATTGACCAAAGTTGTTATTCTATTGCGATATTGTTGATGTGGTAGTATATGAAATGGCGGAGCCTTAAGTGGGGTGTAAACACTAGTTTTCTGCCACTGATCTGGTGTTCTCACTTTCCAAAAATATATGTTTATCCCATGTATTCTATCATCAGAGTCCTGTTTCCAGCAGAGATGTCTGTGTGTCCTGTCAGATATTTTATTGTGTAATACCAATATAATATCAACTTGCCACAATGTCTGCAAGTGAGAATGACTTGCAGTGGTTCCAGATTCTCAAGTTAAGTCCCAGTTGTATATCTCTTAAATCGAGATCTTAGACCTATCATGGAAGGAAACAAAGATTATCTAGAGGAAAACCGCATTGAAGATTAAGGTCAAGCACTCAAAAAACCAGTAATTGTACACATCATCCAGAGTGTTTGAAGGTGTAATTGGTACTAAATGTTCTGAAACTATGCTGACCACAGTCGTCACATATTTACTAAGGCAACTCTGCGTCCTCTGTGGTATATGACCCAGCTTGATATTGGACTCACGATCACTAAATTTGATATATGATCAGTTGCACCTTAGTCTCTGTCTTTTGATGGAGATTTGGCACTATAAAAGTCTACATTAGATTAGATTTGGATTAGAAGAAATATCAAAATGTAAAAGTGAACACTGGCGGCAAAAATAATTCCTATTGTAGACCATAGCTTATAAAACTGAGCCTCTAAAAGCATCTATGCATGTTAGGCTAAGATTTAAATCTGAGGCTGTGTAGACTATTATACATCATGACATATAAAACTGAGCCTTTAAAAGCCTTTATGCACATAAGACTAAGCCTTAAATCTGAAGCTCTATAGCCTATATATTATACATCACGACATATAAAACTGAGCCTTTCAGGATTGAAAGTAAGTCCCAGTGCCACTCAGTCCCACTTGACTGACTTCAGACTTTCTGAAGGAAAGAAATTTCTAAAAAAAATTACAGTCTCCTAGAGAGTGCTTCTTGTGTTGCTCTGAAGCATTGTCAAACACTTTCTACTTGCCTTAGTTCTAAATTATACCATTTACAGTGTAATCCACCCCCTTCACCTGTGCAATTAAATCTCGACGCAACCAGGGTCTGTGCTCTCATTTGATGTGTCTTTGGCCAATTATGAAAGCTTCTCAATCTTGTTTCGTACCAGGCCTAATCATAGTCTGATTTCCGCTGACCCTACTCTGCAATAATAGGGTCAGGTATCGCCCACCATCTTGGGTACAACGCTTCCGTAGTTAAAGTACTGTCCATCTTCTATTATCACCCAAAATATGTATTTGCTTCTAAAGATTATTGTCATTTCAAAATATTTTTAAGTTTAATTCACAATATTTGATGTTATAATTTCAATAATAAATGTTTAAAATGTTTTAAATACATACAAAAACCTTATAAGTAATTAAAATAATGATCGAGATTTCCCGATACATGATAGCTAGCAATGATGTATTCAAGGCCATCGTGGCCGATACCAGTCCCTTTATTGTTAAAGGCATAGAAATCGATGGTTAAAGGTGGCTGGTTCCCGTCTAGCCTAATCATGACGATTATAGACGAATCCCTTGACTTGTGGTTTAGAGGAGCCACAAAAACTGAGATGCAACCCACCAAGTGTTTTCTGATCAATACTTTGCTGCTGCCTGGATAATATCTTCCTGACAAGCATCCATTGTAATGTTTATTGGGCACAATGAAGACCGTAAATGAGACCTTCACATGGGAAAGCTGTTTTTAATAAAAGCTCCTCACTTGTACTTGTGATGAGTGTAATCAACAAAATCCATACTGACAAAAGAGTCAAGCTCCCATTCGTTTTTATTTGCTGATGAAGCAATTTTTGGCAAGAGTTTTTGTTTTTGCAGCAGTGTTTCGGAGGGAGTTTGCAAACTAAACAAGCTCTTGTACCAGACCATGGAAAGACCTTGCTTGCCCACCTGCCTGCCCTTGACTTGATTAAATATCTCATTTTACAACATAAATTGAGTATACAGTAGTTTTCCCAAAATAACAACAATCCAATCCAGGAGACAATGCAATGGCCTTTCTCGATAATGGCCTATCATTGACATGATTAAACATTTCATGGGAGACAATGCAATGACCTTATTTGGCCACCTGCCCCCACTTGTCCTATTTAAAACCTCTAATTATAACAAAGAAATTTTCGTATTCATCTTTCAGTCTAAGTAAGTGAATTTAAAGGAAAGAGTAAAAGCACTCATTTTATATATCTTATATTTCGATGAACATAATTCTTACACTATCCATCTGTTATTCTATCTTCATTAACCGCCATCCACCCACCTCCATCCCTTACATCCACTACCTCTTTATGCCTTTATGCTTACTCATATCTTTTCTTGCATACCATTAATTATGGATTTGTTATTTTCCATGTTTGGTAGTCTGAACAGTGTGTCTGCAATTATTATTTCCAAACCTGCGTGATAGCTGATCTAGAAATCATAACCTTGGATTCACATCAGCATTCTGTCGATCTGTCTGGTGCATTTAGAATATGCTTGAGGCATATTGATATAAGTGGATTGCTCAGTCACGCACTTTTTTCCACATAATAATGTTTGAAAGACTATTGGGAGTACTTCTTTGTTGTGTTTCTGTCAGTGCCTTTGAAGCAGACGCTACAGGTTTCCTTTCTTGAACAATTGCTGATCCTAGACCTTTCATGTAGAAGCATCCACATCAAGGGTTGTAGATTTTGCTTTGTCGAGGTAGTGTAGGACTGATTTGTCAGATATTTCATGCTTTAGTGCTTCATAAGCCTGCTCATGTATTTCTTCCCAGCACCAAAGTGAGTCCTGTTTTAGGAGGTTACGCAGTATACTAGTTTTGGCTGAGTAATTTAGGATGAACTGTGATAGATATATTATCATTCCAGGAATTTTCTCAGTTCTTCCTTGATTAATGGGAACTGCATGTTTCCAATTTCATGGACTTTCTTCAGGTCAGTTTTAATTCCTTCTTTTGTGTAGACATTGCTAAAGAATTAGATTTCATTTTGTTTTGTGATGTTAAAAACAAGTCCTTCTCCTTTTCTCATCTCATGAGCCTTATCAAGTTTTAATCATGCTCATTTTCAGTTGCACCTGCCACACAGACATCATCCGAAATTCCTGGAACACCATACTCTCTCCATACTATCAAGTTCTTGTTTAATTTTGTCTTTCAACTGTATGGAATATTTCCTGGGACCTGAGGTGTATGAAGTTGCATCATCTTTAACTGAGTCTGGTTTCTCCTGGAAAGTTCCCAATTCTGTCAAAGCAAAAAAGAAATCTATTTTGTAAGTCTTCAATACTGTGTATTGCAGTTGTTGCTTCATGGGTGACAGGGTGGACAGTGATGAGGTTTAATCTCTCACAAATTTGTAGTCCTTCTACAGGTGGTACTTGATCTGGGGACATTGATCACCAGGAATTTTGTTTTGTGACAGCGGTGATGGTGTAGGTCAATGAATATGGATCCTATGTATTTGATGGTTTCACCATTGTATGCTGTGAGCTTTACCTTCTCATATATTAATTTTCACTTGATTTTACAATCATTCTGATATATATACTGTATTGTTCGCATGGGAATGGTATTGGCATCAGCTGTTGTGTCCATTTTCAGATGTATATGGACAATCACTATGTTTCTTTCCTTGGTGGGACTATATTCAGCCAGGTATGAGGCATCTTTCCTTGACTCTTTTAGCATGTTGATGCTGTGTGCAGTTATGGAGTCCTATAAGGTTTCATAATCGCATGTGTCAACTTGGGTTTTGTTATGTCTTTTGTTGGGTATTAGTGTGTGGTTATCTGATGCATTGGCAGCTTTTTGATATTCCCGTTTTTGCATTCTTTTTGTGCTTCAGCAAACTGATTGCTAGTGTCCTCTTTTTCGACAATTTTTTGCATATGAAGTTGTATGCAAGGTGTTCCTTTTTATTGTGTCTTGTCCCACAATGTCCCAAAAATATGTTTATTTACCTGGCTGTCTTTTAATGGTATTTATATTCATCTTCACTAGGCCTTTAGCTTAGGTAGTAAGGTGTTGAAGCTATACATTGCCTTTGGCGAGTACTTCATACTTCCTGCCATTTTCCAACAGCTGTTTCATTGTAAAGCCTTTTGATTGTGTGAAAAAGTCTTTCCTCAGTTCTTCAAAAGGAATACTTGCTATAACTAATTCAATGATTCTTTCACACAATTCATCTTCTGTGAGGTCACATTTTCAGCATGTCTCCTTGTTCTAGGCAGGGAACCAGTCAACCTTTAACAATAAAGGGACTAGTATCACCTACGATGGCCTTCAGCTATTAATGCTGCATTCATTTATGCTTCGTGAGGCAGTATTCAACTCCCATGAAACAGTTCTTTGCATTTTTAACCGCATTTTTCTGGGATGTGAACTAGTAAGTACCAGTGCTCAATAGCCAAAAGAATGTATCGCTAATATCCGTCATGTGTCAGGAAATCTCGATTGTTACTTTAATTATTTATATGCATTTTGTATGCATTCAAAATATTTTTACCATATATTATTGGACTTATAACATCAAATATTGCCAATCAAACTTTAAAATATTTTGGGAAGACAATAATCTTTGAAAGCACATATGTGGGTTTGGGCGATAATAGAGGATCAACAACACTTAAACTGATGCACATTTTTTGTTTATCACAAATTATTATGTCATATTATTACACAGTAAAAGGGGGATATTGCATCAAAATGTGCACCAAATGTGTTGACTAGAAATATTTTTACTTAATTTCTTCTTGGTCATTGCTAGGTGTAACCATGGAAGCCTGGTACCCAAAATGGTGGGTGATACTTGACTCTTTATATTGTGGGCCTTTTTGCCGAGTCAGTTATTTCAAAGTATAAATTTATCTTGTATAGGTGGAAGTTTTTGGTAATGTCACCTCACCAGTTCATGCACGGGATATGGGAAACCATTGTGGACTTATGGTGCTTCAGGAAGTGGCAGGTATAAAGCTTGTGTGTTGGGGGTACTGGGTCATGTGGTGGGTGATAATAGAATTACCTGGCTTCTGAAGATTATGAAGGTATCTGTAGGTCTCCCTGTGACTCTATTCTACTTGTAGAACAGTAGTAGCGCTGCTACTACTATATATCATAAATAAAGCAAGATGGAAGCACTGGAGATAGTCTAATTCATTAGTAATTTTACTGACATTCTTTGTTTAGAGATACATCATTGACAGAGCACCAAAGATGGCCGCTAACTCGAATTTTGTTGGTGTATATTATAAGACAGTGGTAAAAACAGTGCAGTTTATTTGACACAACATATTCATTTGTATGTTAAGAAGTTATGTTGAGGCTACTTCTCTCAGATGTTTAATGTCAGACATATTAGAAGTTACCTCACAAGTGAAGCTGCAAAACTAGACTCTAACACTCGTGTGGACAGCCACCTTGACTACTGTAACTCACTGCATGCTCAGAAGGCTGTCGAAATCCAATGTCAAGAAACTATACACGGCTGTTTATAAACGGTGATACTGCATGTGCACTTTAGTTCACCCCTCTCCCTATCCAGAGACTTGGATTGACGGGAAAATGTTCATTAGTTTAAGCACTCACTGCATGTCTGTATGCATGAGTTTTCTTGTTATAAGATATGCCTTAAATTTCTCAAAATATTTAATAGTTTTTTGCATTGTTCCAAATTAGCTAGTAAAATGATAGTCTAAAACATCTCTCCTTACTCTATATAATGATGATAAAAATTCATACATTAATTAAAGATTTCAACGTATTCTTCTATTTAAAGTTTTTGAATGGTTGGTGTTTGAAAAACCTAGTTTTTTCATTTGAGCCTTTGTCACATAGAAAGGGTAACTTTTTGTGGATTTTGTTGAATAAGAAAGCACATACTGTGCAAAAAAAGGAATGTTGCTCCTAGATTTTCCTTCAAATTGCTATAGTAATGATACTAAGTATTTTGAGAATAAAACTGAAACCTTATCATACATATATAACAGTTATGGCAAAATAAAAGACACTTTGAAAAGTGAACATGTCATTGAAACTTATTGTAGTGACAAATGTCTTGGATATTTGTAAACCAGGAGCCTCAAATAAAAGGATGAGGAAATCTGATATTTTATCAGACAAATTCTGTTTGATGTATCCAAGCCAACTTAATAACAAATTTTAACTGATAATAAGATTAAAAAAACTTTGAAAATGAGTAAAGCAATAAAAGTTTTACTGTATTAAACTGATTTTTCCATTTACAGAAAGAAGTCGATTAAGTTTGTAAATAAAGACTTCCCCTGCAATCTGTGATTTATTTAAGCACAATATAGCATATAATTTAAATTTTAAGAGGCTAAAAATTTGAAATGTGTTCCTGTCATACTATGCAGGGTTTTCTACATATCTATATATGTAAATATATTTCAATTTTGTATCAGAAAATGTCAAACTTTTGAGCTACATTTCACATTTTTCCCAATTCCTTCGAAATAATATATAATTCATGTCAGCAGGCTTATTCCTATACTTTGATTGATATACTTTTAATTGCATTAAAAATTAACAAACTGTTTCAATTTTGGATTATTTGATAGACTAAAAACCAAATTTTGATTTTCTTTGTGTGCCAAAAGCCAAATTAGAGGAATGGAATTTAGTGTTTTAAACGTACTTATTGGAGGCCGATCCATTAATTTTTAAATTGTCAGGTGGAGAGACAAATGATTGTTGGTTGTATTAAAATTCTACATCTTCTGGGTGTTCTTTTATTTTACAACATAAACAACAAAAATATAATTAACACAATTCTCACAACATGCTGGAGGTACTTGTTTAAGAATACTCTTTTAATAGCCTTTTTACACAAGCCGGTCCCTTTTGTATCTATACTACATGGTATTTTTTCTTTTGCATCTCCTTCTTCTGCTTCAACTGTTACCTGCACTTACTTCTTATGACTACTAACTGAATTTTTAATGCATGTGCTGCTTCTTTTATAATGAGCATTGGAAGGCCAAGGATGACTCAGTCACTACAACCTCTGGAATGTGAGAGGAAGTTGTGTTCACATGACCTAGGGTCTAGACAAATTTAGAGATTTTACCTGTGCTTCCCTATACTTGATTTCTTAAAAAAATTGTAATGTGACTCAAGTTCTATGGAACCTGTTTCCTGTGAACCATGGTCTGCATTGTGTTAAAATAAACACTTCATATTTTAATGATCATGTAACTTCACTGGAATGCTGTATTAAAAGTCACATTGAAAACTTGAGGTATGTTTGAAAGACAGCAATGCACAAAAATCCCACAAAAATAACATACACTGAACAGAATATGGAGACTTGTATATTACCACAATTGTTCTTACATATAAAAACACAAACAGATATTTATCTGTTTTTTGTGCTGTTCATCTTGATTTATATAATTCACATATGTTCTTTTGAGCCTTTTTTAAATATCAACATAACTGAAACAATTTGATTAATAGTACAATTAACAATAATTTCATAATTTAATTAATTAAGCTCTTTCCCTCCATAATATTATGAAACAAAGCATAGATTATGCTTTAAAAAGGTAGCATTTTACTGCAAGTAAACTTTTGAAATGACACTGAATATTATGTAAAAGTTAACAATGACATTTTCATCACATAAAACCTGTGTGTATTCTCAGTCTGCATGCATTGTAATGAGTAAGGTGAGATAAGGGAAATGAGCTCTCCATCAAGTTAATGGACGTAGAAAGAAAGTAACTTAAGATCCTGCTTGAAACACCTGTGTATAATATATTATTTGAAACTTGTTTCAACTGGTATTTTAGGTGTAACTCTCATTTATAACTTGTTCTAGTCTCAATGCATTACCAACAAGCCCTCCTAGCAAAATCAGGTTGAATCCAACGTAGAAATCTGGTTGAAATTTGTGTAGATTTTGCAAACTGTTTTTGGTTGGATCCAATTGGTGAAATCATGTTGAAACCAATTTTTGAAATCTGGTTGTGTTTGTGTGTTTGAAATCTGGTTGAAATACATGTAGATTTTGCAAACAGGTTTTGGTTGGATCCAATGTGTAAAATAGGGTGAAGTTCAATGGGTAAATCAGGTTATTTACATTGTCTTCTTTATTTGAATTATTGTAGCTTGTGTCATAATTATAGCTTCTTAATAATATTATACAATAACTATCCATATACATATTTTGCAATTTGGATACAACTTTAAAGTAATTAATTCTTTCCAAGATGACATGTTTTCATGAATCATTGTATATTCAATATTCTATTTCTGATGACATTATCATGACACATAATTTTGCATCAGCTTTCAAATATAATTGCTCAAGATATGTAAATCATGCATATTTTCCAACTAGATATCAACGACATTTCATGGCGTGTGCCTGCTGGGCTAGTTCAGACATCAAAAGTATAATATAATATATTATAATCGGTATATTCAAATTTACTGGAAAATATGAAAATAATTATGTGAAATAATATGAAAATCAATAACATATCAGTTACAAGTAACTAATAAAAATACATAATAAAAATGCATAAAATTATGAAAATATTTTTAGTTTATATATTTCGATGCCACCTGTAATGTTGTGATTTACATGTACTCATATATTGCATTGCAATAGTTTGGTATACAAAATGTTTTCATTTAAGATTCATTCATCTGAATATGTCTAAAATGTATCATCTACGAACTTCAAAATGAGGCTTATAAATATGTAATGTAGAGTTTGGTATAAAGAATACACTACACAAGAATAAAAGGTCAGAGTCCTGGGCCCGTATTCAGGAAAAGTCTTAGCCAGGGCTTAGGCTTAAAGTTGAGACTTTTGTCTCAAGTTTCTGCCCAAAACCTGCGAAGACTTTTGTCTTAGGCTTAGTGGTATTCACAAAGAATTTAAGACTGGTCTTAGGCTTAGTCAAAGGCTCAACTTTAAGATTGGTTAGTAGTGGGCTTAAATTTTGTAAAGAGGACTTAAATATGGCCGCCATAAACTTTTCTCCACTTTAAAATTTGAAATGGCTGTAAATAAAGTATAATTATACAGAACATCCCACTAAAGCAGTCTTTGGAAGTTTATATGTGGTAACAAGGTTTTCCATTTCAAAACAGCACTTTTCCTTAGATAAAATGCATTAAATGAAGGATATGTGTCACCAATAGTATAGTCACATGACACAGAAAACCACTGTGGTTATTTGATAATCTTGGACTTGGCTAAGTCACCCTTTGTGAATACGCTTTTAAGACAAAACTTAGCTGAGACAAAAGTCTTAACTTTAAGACTGGATTTAAGCCTAAGACCTGGCTAAGTCTAAGACCTTTTGTGAATACAGGCCCTGTATGACAACACAAACAATAACACAAACATTATACCACCCAAGAATATTGTCCCCACCCCCTCCCCCGTTTTTAAATGTCGGGGTTAATATCTTTTCCGACGTGAATGTGCACCTAGCCAGTAAATAGTGGTCAAAGTTTGTCTTTTTTCGGCAGGTACTGTAGTGCAAATGACATTGTCATAACTTACGATTTCATGGCTATGATACATCATACATATTTTTGTTGTTTAAGCCACGCCGTATAGTTGTAACCTTCTTATAAATATCAAATATTAGTGGAGGGATAGCGTGGACAGGTGTCTTGCTTCCCGCCATAGCTTGGCAAATTGGACACAAAAACCTTATTTTTTATTGTTTTAAGTGGCTTCATGTATTTCGTTTCATTAAAATATGCATTGATACAAGCGCAAGTTATGAATGTATTTTACTGACATAAAATCAGAACAATACAATAAACCTTTTAGAATCGTTTTAGTGGGCGATAATATAATTTCTGGTACTGGTCAGCTAGTGAAGATTGTCACAAACTAGCAAAAAAGGCCTAGTGGTGGTGGACCAATTCACGCCCGGGTACCAATTCACGCCCACCCCTTAATTTATGCAAAGCAATCACAGTTAAACAATAAATCACAAATGTATATGATCAATTTGATGATTATCTATGATGTGGTAAACACCATGTCTATGAAAAACTATAAATATTCAAGAAAATTGAGGGTGGGTGTGAATTGGTACCCGGGCGTGAATTGGTCCACCACCACTACAGGCCTTGGGATATCTTCCAGAAACACACAGAAAATCAATTTTTATTATTACATCATAGTTTTTTACCCCACAGCCCTTAAGGGCTGTCGGGGTATTGTTTTCACCCATGGTGTCCGGATGGGCAGGCGGGCGGCGGGAAATAGTTTGGTATAGGAAGTTCATACTTGGCAGGGACGTTGGTTGGGGGGTGTAGGTGTGCAACGTCATGGTCTGACCTTGATTTGACCTTGCCGTAGTGACCTTGAGTTTGAAAATCTTGTCCGGGCTATATCTCGGCAACCATAAGGTGTAGGAAGTTGATACTTGGCAGGGACATTAGTTAGGGGTTGTAGGTGTGCAACGTCATGATCTGACCTTCATTTGACCTTGCCGTAGTTACCTTGACCTATAAAATCTTGTCCGGGCTATATCTCAGCAACTGTAAGGTGTATGAAGTTGATACTTGGTAGGGACATTGGTTAGGGGGTGTAGGTGTGCAACGTCAGAGTTTGACCTTGGTTTGACCTTTGCTGTAGTGACCTTGACCTATAAAATCTTGTCTGGGCTATATTTCGGAAACTGTAAGTGTAGGAAGCTGATACTTGGTGAGGACATTGGTTGGGGGTAGTAGGTGTGCAACATCATGGTGTCACCCTGTTTTGACCTTTGACCTTGCCGTAGTGAACTTGACCTATAAAACCTGGTCCGGGCTATATCTTGGAAACCGTAAGGTGTAGGAAGTTGATACTTGGTAGGGCCATTGGTTAGGGGGTGTAGGTGTGCTACATCATAGTGCGACCTTGATCTGACCTTTGACCTTGCTGTAGTGACCTTGACCTATAAAATCTTGTCCAGGCTATATCTCAGAGACTAAGGTGTAGGAAGTTTAGGCTGCTTTCAACAGATGCCTTTACAAGGTGCAGGATAGTATTAAGGCTGTGATAGGTTACCCGGTTACCCGAAAACGGTCCGAATTTCTTGTGAAACCGGTTACAAACTGACGAAGCGGTTAACCGAAAAAATATTAAATATACCATTAATCAATGAAATACTTGGCTAAACCTTAGTATTCTGTCAGATTTCTTTAATTGCTGTTAGTTTTTCACGTAATTTTCCTTATTTATACAGATATTTAACATTATTTTTCGTAACGTTTTGTTTACATCATCCGCCATGTTTGCTTCTCTGCTACTTCCACTGGGTGACAACTAAAAGACGGTTACCCGAATTTGTATCGGTTCTTGCGAGACGAATACCCGGTGTCGTTTTTCTAACGAAGTCACAGCCTTAGATAGTATGCAGTCCCACTTGAAGATCATGAAGTCAGAACTAAGTAAAAGAAAGTCTTCAGGAAAGGTCTCACATTCTGCTGATGAACTGCAGTTCCTATTGAATTATAACTCAAGTATCAAGCAGTCAATGGCCAAGACCCTTGAACATTTAACTGACTTTGTGTTTGTTACGGTTGCTAACACCACATTGGCAAGACGGGACTCATACCTTTCTCATCTCAAGATGGGTATAAAACCTGACACCCTAGCTGCCCTGCGTACGGGCCCTCTCCACATCCTGACGTTGTTTCCAGATGCCGCCCTGAAACAGGCAGAGCAGGATATCGCCAACTTTGCGAGTACGGGTCAGGTCCAGTCAGGGAAGAAAGGTCGCTTCCACCCATAGGAACGCCATGACAAGCGTACAGACTACAGGAAAGCCGACCGACCTGCCTGGAAGAACATTGGAAACAGGTCTCAGAATAAGAAGGGTTAAGGCAAAGCCTCTTACTACTCCTCGCGACCAGCCAAGGGCCAGCGGTCCTATAAATGACAATTACTTTGTAAACAGTTTACAGGACGGACTGCTGGCCGGGAGCAAGACTCTAACACAAGGAAAGACAATAAATGTTGTAAATTGTCATGTTGTAACAGATGTACCTTCTGCGCCCGGGCACTCCCAAAAGAGAGAGTTAAGTCCCGGGACAGCAGATTGTCAATTGAACAGAAATCACAAATTAAAATATGTGAAAGTTGTTTCTTGTGTCGCTCAATTGTCTTGTGTCTAACCTGTAAACAGTGCCCCAAATGTTGTACAAAAACTGCCTGTAGGGGCCAGACTTCAAAACCTTTGGCAAACTTGGCTGGATCTGGGTGCCGGTCCGAAAGTAATTCAAGCGTTGAGAGAAGGCTACTCTCTCCCCTTTCGGACCCGGCCAAAACTAACAAGATACCCCACGGTCGTAAGCTGTTACGTACATCCCCACAGGAACAGCTACCTGTTGGAGGCATTACGTCAGCTGATAGACAAAAATGCAGTGGAACTGGTACAAAATCAAACTTCTCGAGGCTTTTTCAACCGACTGTTTTTGGTGGAGACCCATTCTAGATCTGAGCAAGTTAAAGCCCTTTCTCAAGGTGGAGAAATTCAAAATGGAAACACCGGAAGCCATCAGAACCTCCCTTCAGCAAGGGGAATGGGTCACGTCCATAGACTTCAAGGACGCCTACTTCCATATTCCCATACAGGCACAGTCCAGGAAGTATCTCAGATTTCATGTCCAAGGCCAGACATATTAATTCAAGGCTCTCCCCTTTGGCCTATCCACAGCACCCATGGAATTTACTGTGGTAGCGAAAGAAGTGAAGCTGATGGCCATACACAAGGGTATAAGGATCCACCAGTACCTAGACGACTGGTTGGTCATAGCCAGGTCCCACCAAGTTTGTCTCCGGCATACCCAAACGCTGGTGAAAATGTGCCAAGACCTTGGTTGGCTAGTGAATTTGGAAAAATTAGAACTGGAGCCAAAACAGGTTTTCAACTTTGTCAGTTACCAGTTCGATCTCAGGTCCGGTCGGGTCCGACCCACACCGGACCATTGGCAAAGCCTACAGGAAAAGTTACAGTCACTGCTTGTACTACCGGCCTGTCCGGTCCGGCAGTTTATGTCCCAGATAGGATTGCTAACGGCCACAGAGAAACAAGTTCACCTTGGTCGGTTACATATGAGGCCCATCCAGTGGCACCTCAAAAAACAATTGGCGAGTTCCGGAATCACTGGAAAAGGTCATTCCTTTACCCAGGACCCTGCACCCTCATCTACAATGGCGGTTAGACGAAAGCAATGTGCTCCAAGGTCAACCATTACCAAGAAAACATGCTCTGCAGATCTTTACAGATGCATCAAAATAAGGGTGGGGCGCTCACTTAAACAAGCACACTGCAAGAGGGTCCTGGTCCAGAAAGCAAGCTGCATATAAACTATCTAGAACTAAAAGCAGTTCTCTTAGGGTTGAAGGATTTCCGGGATCTCTGCTCACACAAGATAGTACTGGTAGCAACCGACAACACTACAGTAGTGTCGTACATAAACAAGGAAGGAGGCATGAGGTCGGGCCCACTTTGTGCCCTACTGTGGAGAATCTTGACCTGGTATACCAGACATCAAGTGACCCTCAAAGCCCGACATATTCCAAGCCGGCTAAATGTGGTCGCAGACAAGCTATCCAGGCTAGGCCAAGTAATTCAGACCGAATGGTCCCTCCTTCCAGAGGTTTTTCAAACTGTGTGCAACAGGTGGCACCGGCCTCAAATAGATCTATTCGCCACGAGGTTCAACAACAAGTTGCCTCAGTTTGTGTCCCTAGTACCCGATTCCCTGGCCACTGCAGTTGATGCACTCAGTCTGCCATGGGAGGATCTGGATGCATATGCCTTCCCACCAGTAGCCCTATTGGGAAAAGTAGTGGAGAAGTTACAGAATTCCCCATTCAACAGAATAATTCTAATTGCCCCGGGGTGGCCAAACATGCCTTGGTCCTGGGACTGGTTGCCATGTCCAGCCAGATCCCATTGAGTCTACCCAATCTGCCGAATCTGCTGACACAGCCCTTCAATCAGATCCCTCACAGAAATTTGACAAACCTAAATCTCCATGCATGGCTCCTAGAGCCTCGGCAATCAAGGAGCAGGGTTTCTCTGAGGCAGTGGCAACAAGAATTGAGGCTCCTCAGAGGGGATCAACCAGATCAGTCTATGAGGCAAAATGGACCATTTTTACAAAGTGGTGCATCTCTAATAAGGTGGACTTCAGGGCACCGCCTATAAAGTCAGTGGCTGATTTCCTTATGTACCTTTTTCAGGACAGGAATTTACAGCCCAGTACCATCGATGGTTACAGGTCAGCCATTGCTGATAAACTGGGAAACTCAACCATAAATATTAGCAAGGATGAAAATCTCACACGTCTCTTGAATAGCTTCCACAGAGACAGACCCAAAGATAGGAGGGGAATCCCCTCCTGGAACTTATCCCTGGTCTTATACCAGCTGACAAAAGCTCCTTTTGAACCAATCAAAGAGGCTTCCTTGAAGCATTTGACCTTCAAGACAGTTTTCCTCTTAGCCTTGGGCTCAGGCAAACGTAGAAGTGAGATTCATGCTTGGCAGAATAAAAATATCAGACACCAATCTGATTGGTCAAAGGTGTCACTGTACCCATCACCCAGCTTTCTGTCTAAGAACCAGCTAGCCAAAGAGGGTGTGGCCGTCCAGACAGTGTGGCCCCGGTGATTATCCCTGCACTGGCCCCAACTCTGGATAGATCCCTCAAGTCTGACAGGTCCCTCTGTTCAATCAGAGCTTTACGCTACCATTTAGACAGGACCTCAGACATCAGACAAAATGAAGAGTTAGTCTTTGTTTCCTTCAAGAAAGGTTTCGACAAGGACATCTCGCCTGCCACTATCTTCTCGTGGATCAAACAGACTGTGATCCTATGTTATGAGCTCTCTGACCAAGAGGCCCACACCTTACATCAGGTTAAAGCCCATGATGTTAGGGCCTTCGTCGCTTCTGAGGCCTTCCAGTCGGGAGTCTGGATTTTGTCAGCCTGCCACTGGAAATCGCACAATACCTTCACAGTTCACACAATTTTATCTGAAGGATGTTGCCTGGGCTGACTCAGAGCTCTACCACCTGGACCCAGTAGTGGCTGCTCAGCAGATCCACCAACAGCCCAAGAGTTAGAGGAGATCTGTACATGTAAATAGCTGTACATTGGTATATATTGTATATATATATTTAAGAAGCATCAAAAAAACAAAACAAAAAAACTCTGATGTGCTTCCTTCGGGAGGTTTATTTCTATGGGACTGAACTCATCCCTCTTTTCCCCTACCTCAGAGCAGGTCTGTAAAAAATGGGGGCGGGGTATGTCGGTTGGGACCGGTTAACCGGTTTCTGGTAGCCGACTATAGCCTCAAGGGTTGCCTGACTTCACGTTCGACCCAGGCTTGGAAGAAATAGTTGTTAGTTCCTTTTTTCTGAGTTCATTCAACTCCCCAGTAACTTACCCACCGACCAAGCAGTAGTTATTCAGCAATTGTCCATTGGATAGGATGTATTAACACAATAAAATTGCAAATTTAATAGGTAAGTTAAATTTTTATAAGTTAATAAAACTTAATACCCTATCCAATGGACACACAAGACCCTCCCACCGACCCCGCTATCAGCTTACTAGGGACCCAATAAGTTTAGACAACGGAAAAAGATGCTATGACGTCATGCTGTCTAGACAGGAAGGAAGTACGATGCGCCACCTGGCGAGTGCACAATGGGACCGGCCAGCCAGTGAGGGCATTATGCACTCTTTAAGGACGGCTTTTTCTGTCGTTTGGCGGGCCGGTCTGCGCCGACCGGATTAGAAATTGTCCATTGCATAGGGTATTAACTTATAAAAATTTAATTTACCTATTAAATTTGCAATTTTATATACCAGTGTTTGGTATCTATAGAATTGTGAGACTTTATTTAAGAAATAATGAAATATTTGTAGCACATTACATCAGTAATATTTATTAAAATTGGGATTAAGTCTTTGAGAACTGTGCATATTCATCAAGGCCTTTGAACTAAGTTAAAAGAAAAATTAACTTCTTTGATGGATAACATCAATCATACATGAAGACTTAGATTTTGGGGAGGGGGCATACCACTCCTGTCATCACTGGGGCTAATTGAAATCTAGTAAGTTGTTAGATCTCCTGAAGAGCCAAGTAAATGCAATTAGTTTAAAATAGCATTTTGTTGAAAGGGGATGCAAAAATATTATTAGAATGCCAAGTATTGTCTATTATGTTGGTAAATGGTAACTATTTGTAAATAACTTAGGCTAAATTATATATATTCAGCCACTCTGTTTTTATGGACAAGTTTCTATGATTAAAAGGGTGCTACAAAAGTTGTCATGATGAACCCATACCTGTGGCTAAACTACAGGGGAGATCTGTGTCCTCGTATATGTGCCGATGTAGAGGTGCAATCGGGAAAAAAATCCGGTTCCGGCTTTTATAATTTACCTCAGAAAACAATCTCTTTCAGAACGGTTAATGGAAACGGTTTGCAAATTATTTGCTTTAAAACCCCTTATAGACAAAAACATAGTTCGCTTTGATGTAAGGTGCAGTAAAATCCCAATTTTTTGTTATGTGAAATAATATATGAATTTTGAAAGCAAAATGAGATATGGTCAAATTGTCATTCACGAAGCTTATTAACTTCTGTGAAATATGCAAATTTTATCCTCTAAAGTATTTTGTAAAAGACAAAGTTTTTAACATTATTTAAAAAACAAAGTGGTTACAGATCCGATAACGGAACTGTAAACAAGGGGTTAGAAGTCCGAGTGCAATAATTAAATTGAAATAGACATAAGATGTTGGTGTAACTCAGAACCAAATTCAAAACTTGATTTTTTATCCAATAATATTTTATAAATACAACACAATCCTCGGACTTCCAAACTAGTACCAACTCATTAATTTTCATGAAGATAAAGGAGTATTTTAGAATGAACTTGCAAGCACAGCACCCAACTTATTGATATCATGAGGATATATGGTGTCACAGATTTCCCTGGGGTTTTCCCACACGATTTTATAAGTAAAACAGGTGCTTGCATCTCGGACTTGCAAGTAGAGTACCCAACACATTAATATTCATGAAGATATATGAGGTCACGGATTTCCCTGAGGTTTTCTAACAATATTTAAAAAGAATGGCTGCTTGCAGATCAAATACTATACAAATTCGCAAATGATATTTTATAAATAGAGTAGATTCTCAAGATTGCAACCTTTTTAAAGCTAGATAAAGGAGTATTTTTACTCTTGATATACCCATTAAAAATCTGACCACAGATTCGTAACAAAAACGTTAGAGTTCCGATGTCAGAACTGTAAGCATGTCATTTAATCTATTTTCACAGACGCATGCTTTAATTCAACAGCAAATATAAGTTAAGTCACAAAATATTTTATACAGTATGTATATGGATTATGGACATGATGGTTCTGAAATTAGGAGAATTATCACCTGTCCCTGTCGGTTCCGAAGACACTCTTTTTTTTTTTTTTTTAATATGGCAAAAAATGTTCTGTATGGGATAAATCATGTCGAAAAAAAAACAATGGGAACATTATATGAGACATTAGAAGCAAGTTTTGTGGTACTTAGTATCGCATCAGTAAAGTTGCATTTTACAAAATTGCCTCTGGCGGCCATGTTTTTTTAATCATTTTTGTCCTAAATCAGTAGGGTTCGCTAAAGTATCAAAGACTGTATAAAGATTGAAGACAATTGGTTAAAGCAGTCTGGAATTAGAGCACACACATGCTTTAAAAATGGGTGGCGACCATCTTGGAAACTTTTTTTCCAAAATTTTCCCCTTGATCCTGAAAGAAACACAGAAAACCTGAAAATGATATCTTGAACCATTTTGCTGTAATGAGGAAAAAGTGGAACGTGCAAGAAAAAGAAAAGAAAACTGGAAAAAAAAATTCTGACGAAAACTAAGTACATAATAAAATAGTTATTGTTAAAATATTGAGCGTACTATAAATGAACTCAATTTTATATAGTTAATTTCAAAGAAATTTTTTTTCACTTTAGTTTGTACCAAAAAGAAGGCTCTGGAGATATTAAGACAGCACTATGTAGGAAAGGGTAAAGCCAGAATTATTTTATTGTATACAGAACTGACATCCCTTTCATTTCAACCACCAGAAAAAGTAACTGATTACAAAATTCGTGCAGAGAAAGCAGGTACTGCATTGTGCAATGCTGGTGAAGATATAAGTGACAGTTTACTTATTGCCATGGTACTCGAAGGGCTTCCAGATAATTTCAAGCCATTCATCGTTGTAGTTATTCAGAAAGAAAAAGAACAAACATTCACAGAATTTAAGTCAGCCTTGAGAAGTTCTGAAGGAACTGAACGCGTAAAAATGTATAATGATGACTCAGTATTGCAAGCCTCCAATGCAAACAACAATAACACTGGAAAGAAAATTATCCAATATCAAGGACAGAAAAGTGTGCAGTGCTATAAATGTAATAAGTTTGGACATTTTGTGAGGAACTGTCAAACCCGGAAATTGTGGTGCACATTTTGCAAGAAGGATAATCATAATGACCACACATGTCGTAGCAAAAACAAAAATGGAAGGGACAGTACTATTGTCGTTGACACAGCTGAACCTACTGAGGAACATTCATTTGCGTTCGTGATTGAAGACCAAGACCAGGATATATCCAGCATAAAGCATGACAAAATCCTTGTAGATTGTGGGGCAACATCTCACATTATCACAGATATAAGTCGAAGTTCGTACATTTGATGAATCTTCCAACCAAGAAACACTACATTGAACTAGCTGACAGTACTAGATCAAACAATATCGCTCTAGGTAGAGGAAATGCAAGTATGTTGATAAAAGATACCACAGGAAATCTAGTAAGATTCACAATGATTGAACGCTTTGCATGTTCCATCCTTTCCCCAAGGTATTTTCTCAGTACAAGCAGCAACAACCCAAGGAGCAAGTATCAGCTTCCAACCTGGAAAAAGTAGGCTAATTAATCACAGTGGTACAGAATTCAACATAGAAAAAGAAGGCCGATTGTACTACCTGCACTTGTTCTATGACAACAATGACTCTATCAAATATGCCTGTGACTTACACTCATGGCATAAGATACTAGGACATTGTAATTACAAAGATATACTGAAGTTGGAAAGTGTTGTAGAAGGTATGAAAGTGAATGGTGATAAAACAATTCCTGAGGATTGCCGGACTTGTTTACAGGGCAAAATGGTCGAAAACAAGAGCACCAAGCAACGTAGTAGAGCAGATTACTACAATTGGTTCACTCAGATTTGGCCGGACCTATTGAATCACCTTCAAAAGTGGGTTTTGAATACTCTATCACATTCACAGATGATTATTCAGGTGTCATTTTTGTGTGCTTCCTCTGCAACAAAACTGATGTCACAGCAACTGAAAAATTCCTTTGTGATTGTTCACCGATAGAAAAAGTGACTGCCCCATACTCGCCACACCAAAATAGAGTTGCTGAAAGGCAATGGAGGACCCTGTTTGAGATGAGAAGATACATCTTGCTTCAAGCTAAGCTACCAAAAATGTTTTGGCCATATGCAGTCATGGCTGCTGCACATATCAGAAACAGATGTTTCAACCAGAGGTTGTCAAAAGCTCCATATGAGGCTGTCACTGGAAGAAAACCAAACATATCAAATATGAGGGAATTTGGTGCTGAATGCTATGTTTACTCAGTTGAGAAAAAGAAGCTGGATGCCAGAAGTACAAAAGGAACATTCGTTGGGTATGACAAATCCAGTCCAGCCTACTTAGTATATTATCCTGAAACTGGAAAGGTGATGAAACATAGAGTTGTAAAATTTGTGAGGGACAATGGTGACTACACCAATCAGGAAGCCAGACATGGGTTAATATTAGATGACAACAACGATGATGATGGTGCGCAAAACCCACAAAATACAGAAGAAATAGAACTGAAACCAAATAGTATGTAGCCAAAGTACCCTCAGCGAGAGAGAGAGAAAGCCTCCACAGTATGTTAGTGATTACACAAATCACATACTAGGCATTGAAGACAATGACCAAATACTGTACAATGTAGATTACTGTTACAAATTAGCAGTCTTCCCTCAAACTTACACTGAAGCGATGAAGTCACCTGAACATCTGCAATGGAAACTGGCAATACAGGAGGAGATGGATTCTCTTAAAGAAACCGATACTTATGAACTTCCAGAGGGCAGAAAATCAGTAGGGGGAAAATGGGTTTACACAGTCATGGGTATTCCTGGTGAAGATATGTACAAAGCTCGTTATGTGGCTAAGGGATACAGCCAAGTGAAAGACATTGATTATAAAGAAACTTTTGCCCCCACAGCAAGTTTTGCATCTGTTAGAATGCTTGTGCAGCTTGCTGCTCAAAATGACAATCAGCTGCACCATATGGATGTAGAAACAGCATATTTTTACATGCAGAAATTGATTGTGATCGGGGAGAAATTGGAATGACATTCTTCACAATTACTTGGTCGAGAATGGTTTCACACAAAATTCAGTAGACCATTGCATATACATCAACCGCAGCACTGATCAGAAATACAAGATGATTCTTTTGTGGGTAGATGATATCATCATTACAGCTAGTGACAAAAGGGGCATAGACAAGGTGAAGAATATGCTGAATGTGAAATTCAGAATGAAAGATTTAGGGAAGTTGTCACATTTCCTAGATATTGCTTTTGAACAAGGTCAAGGGTCTGTCAAGATGAACCAAAAGGACTACATGATGAAAATGCTGCAAAGATTTAACATGGACGATTGTAAACCAAGAACAACCCCAAGTAAGCAAAAGGTCGAGGTCCATTCCTGTGAATTTCATGATGCAAGAGAGTACCGAATGGCTGTTGGAAGCTTGATATATGCCATGTCATGTACCAGACTAGATATTTGTTGAATTGTAACAAAACTCTCACAGCATCCTTCGAAACCACAAAAAGAGCATTGGATTACTGTCAAACATGCATTCAGATATATGAAAGGAACCATTGATTACAGTCTCTGTTACAAGAAAAGTGAAAATTTAGAATTGATGGGTTACTGTGATGCTGATTGGGGTTCATGACAGAAGACCGACGCAGCACAAGGGTTATTGTTTCACGTTAACAAAGATAGGGCCACTCATCTCATGGAAGTCTAGAAAACAGCCCACTGTCGCACTATCAATGTGTGAGGCCGAATATATGGCTCTTGCTAGTACGATACAAGAAGGACTGTACTTGACACAATTACTGAGGGATATGGGTCATGATGAATCAAAACCTTTACAGGGTTTGAAGATAACCAAAGCACAATTGCCCTTGCCAGAGACCCAGTTAATCCACAAAGGGCCAAGCACATTGACATTAAATACCATTTTATTCGTACTGAAATTATGCTAGAGAAAGTGATTGTAAAGTACTATCAAGAGCTATACAACTGACTTGTAAAAGTGAAGCTTTTTAGAAACACAAAAACTGAGTGGTACAAGTTAGTTTTTTTAAACTTTTATTAGTTTCGAGGCTGTACAAGTAAGTTTTTAACCTATCCCTCTACAGGTTTTTCCTTGATTTTGGATTGCAGAAATATATTCATTTAAAGAATTTCTGTTCAAAAGAATATAGTTTTTAGAATGGTCACTGTTGCCCCCAGGCTGGATAGCTTCCAGAAAAGTTGACTTCAATCTCTATGTTGCTTCAATGAAATGACTAAAGTTCAACAAGATTATACGGTGTTTTTTTTGTTTTTTTTTCTTGATTGCTTTTGTTGAATCGGAAAGACTAAAGAAACCCTCTTTTGATAAACATATTTTAAACAGTGTGGATTTATACAGGTTGCACTTGAACGATTTAAGAATGATTTCGATTTAAGAAACCCTTTGTTGGTAAAGATGGGTTAAATAGCTAGGGTCAAATTATAACATGATTGTAATTAACTGACAAAAGGGTCTTCTAGAGGTATCAAAACTGTTTATAATCATTATCAACCCTGGCTGCCTGTAACGGTTGATATAATTGGAATTGCCTTACAATACGGACTTTTTTAGCCTGCCAGACTTTCTATATTCAGTAACAATCAAAGCTGTAAGAAGACTTTCAATAACAGTAATTCACATGTGGCTTCCTTTGGCTTGGGGTCCTACCCATTCATCCTTAAATGACATTTAACCTTTTTATGTCAGCTGACTTGTCAGTCAGCTGACATTATGTCATCACTCTGCGGCGTGGGCGTACGCGTCCGCGTCAGTGTGAACAACTTCTTCTCCAAAACTACAAGGCCTAGAGACATGCTGTTTTTTTTATGTCAGCTGACATTATGTCATCACTCTGCGGCGTGGGCGTACGCGTACGCGTGAACAACTTCTTCTCCAAAACTACAAGGCCTAGAGACATGCTGTTTTTTTAAAAGATACCTTATCTATCGAGGATGAAAAATTGTTCAAGGCATGCAAATCTGTCTGTTTGTCTGTTTGCTAGAGACATTACAAGGGGGGTACCCCCACCAAAAGTGTGAAAATTTCAACTTTTTATCACAATTTTCTCAGTGACTATTGCAGGGATTTCTCTCATATCTTGCATATATGTACTAGGCCAGAGGTAGATTCTCTTGTGTGAGTATGAGACCTGGATCTGTCTTACTTTTTTTTAATAAATTTTTTTAATAATTTTTAATGCATTAAAATTCATGAAATCATGCACTAAATCACTTATAACTTCAAAAGTGTTGCATTTACAGCATTTTGTGAAAATATGTTGTTCAGCTACTTTTTTCATAGCTACAATATGGTGAGTAAGTTGGGTGTCTGTCTCAATAGCTAAGTGAGTAATAGCTACTTTTGGGCTTTTCAGTAACTTCCATTATGAGTAAAATCACTTGTAACTTAAAAACTATTGCATTTAGAGAATTTCGTATAAATATGTTATTCAGCTACTTTTGGGCCAGCTATAACATAGTGAAATTTCAGACCTGTAGCTCATGGCATAGCTGAGTAATAGCTACTTTTAGGTTATCACTGTTGAGTAAATCGCTTATAACTTGAAAACTATTGCATTTAGAGCATTTTGTTAAAATATGTTATTCAGCTACTTTTTTCATAGCTACAATATGGTGAGTAAGTTGGGTGTCTGTCTCAATAGCTAAGTGAGTAATAGCTACTTTTGGGCTTTTCAGTAACTTCCATCATGAGTAAAATCTCTTGTAACTTAAAAACTATTGCATTTAGAGAATTTCGTATAAATATGTTATTCAGCTACTTTTGGGCCAGCTATAACATAGTAAAATTTCAGACCTGTAGCTCATGGCATAGCTGAGTAATAGCTACTTTTAGGTTATCACTGTTGAGTAAATCACTTATAACTTGAAAACTATTGCATTTAGAGTATTTTGTTTCAATATGTTATTCACCTATTTTGGGGTCAGCTATAACATAGTGAAGTTTCAGACTTGTGGCTCATTTCATAGCTGAGTAATAGCTACTTTGAAGTTCTCACTGTTGAGTAAATCAGTTATAATTGGAAAACTATTGCATTTACAGAAATTTGTGCAAATATGTTATTCAGCTACTTTTGGGTCAGCTATAACATAGTGAAATTATAGACCTATAGCTCATGGCACAACTGAGCAATAGCTATTCTCAGGTGCTGACTGTTGAGTAAATCAGCTATAACTTGAAAAATATTGTATTTGGAGTATTTTGTTAAAATATATTGTTCACCTACTTTTGGGTCAGCTATAACATAGTGAAATTACAGACCTATAGCTCATGGCATGATGGAGCAATAGCTATTTTCAGGTTCTCACTATTGAGTAAATCAGTTGTAGCTTGAAAACTATTGCATTTACAGTAGTTTGCTTAAATATGTTGTTCACCTACTTTTGGGTTAGCTATAACATAGTAAAATTTCAGACATGTAGCTCATTGCATAGCTGAGTAATAGTTCCTTTGAGGTTCTCACTGTTGAGTAAATCAGTTGTAACTTGAAAACTATTACATTTAGAGTAATTTGTTAAATATGTTATTCACAGAATTTTTGGTCAGCTATAACATAGTGAAATTGCAGACCTCTATGTCATGGCATAGCTGAGCAATAGCTACTTTCAGGTTCTCACTGTTGAGTAAATCATTGTATCCACTGGATAGCCGCAGTGTGTAGAGAGAGATTTCACCATTACTGCTCTGATGAAAAAAAATATTACAGCTAGCTTTCTTAAGTTTGCAGTATATATTAATAACCATAAAATGTTGCCTGGGAATATTTTTGGCCTCATTTTGAGAAACAAGATGGCCGCCACAGGTGTTTTTGTCAGTCATGAAAAGTGCTTATATCTCCCTTATTATTGATCCTAGAGGTTTGGGATGATAAACCAACCTGTAGGAAATCATGGGGTGGGAATCTTTTGGTGTGGTCAGATTTGACCTTCAATGACCCCTCCTTCAAGGTCAAACAAGGATAGCCAAACTTAAAAGTGCTTATAACTCGCTTATTATTGGTCCCAGAGGTTTGGGATGGTAAAAAGACAGGAAATCATGGGCTGTGAATCTGTTGATATGGTCCGATTTGACCTTGGAACCCTCCTTCAAGGTCAAATGAGGATAGCGAAAATTGAAAGTGCCTACAACTCGCTTATTATTGGTGACAGAGATTTGGGATGGTAAACCATCCCATAGGAAATCATTGGCTCGGAATCTTTTGGTATGGTCAGATTTGACCTTTGGACCCCTCCTTCAAGGTCAAATGAGGACAGCCAAGCTTAAAAGTGCTTATAACTCATTTATAATTGGTCCTAGAGGTTTGGAATGGTAAACCATAGGAAATCATGGGCTGGGAATGTATTTGTGTGGTTAGATTTGACCTTGGACCCCTTCTTCAAGGTCGAACGAGGATATTGCATTTGTAGTATTTCTTTAAATATGTTTTAACCTATTTTTTACACTTAAACAATTACCTTGTTATTTTCCTTCATAATACCATTTACAGGGCACAACTTTTTTATCCTTTTCTTCTGTCAGCTTCGGAATTTCTTTCGAACTTGCTGTTCAGTTACCATTTACTGTATTTCTGTACAGCCCTTTTCCTGATAATTATTCTGTCCTCTAATCACCTTCACAAATCAAAAACACTCAGTCAACGGGCACTCTCTTGTTCTTAATGACGAAAATGAAAAATCTTTAATATCTCAGAAATGGTGAAAGATAGAGTGATTTCAACGAACTTTTTGACCTGTAGGGTATGCTCAGCCATTTGCCAAGTTTTGCCAAAAATAATATTCCTGCCATTTTTGGGAGCCATCTTCAGTTTTTACGCAAACCATCAAAATGCATTTATCTTGGAAATGGTGCAAGATAGAGCGATTTCAACGAAATTTTTTACCTCCAGTGTATCAGTTGAATCATATGGAATTTTTTCCAATAATGGTTTTCCTGCCATTTTGGTGGCCATCTTGAATTTCTGCGTAAAATGTTATTTACGCATTTATCTCAGAAACTGTGGGAGATAGAGCGATTTCAACTAAATTTTTGACTCCCAGAGTGTACACAGTCATTTTCCAATTTTTCTCAAAAATCGTTTTCCCGCCACTTTTGGTGGCCATCTTAAATTTCTGGGCAAAACCCAAAAAAGCATTTATTATTATATTATTATTATTATAATCTGGCAATGGGTTGGTCAGTGTATTTGTTGATTTTATTTAACATTTGGCAGAATCTGAATCTCCAAATTTTTAAATACAAAGTGACTAGTTGGAATAAATATTTAAACAAATCTCATTTAGGTTATTTCTTTTATGTTTTCTGCTTTCTTTTAGTGCTTGCAGCCAAACAATGGGTTTCTGTAAGGCTTTGTTGTTAGTGAGTGTTGTGGCAACAGTCCTCTGTGCTGTTGGGATTCACTGGTACATGAACCAGGAACACATAATGCCAGACATCAGCAAGGAAGAGTACTGGGGTCCTGCTTCACAGTAAGATACAGAGGTTTTGATTTAAAATATATATCTTAAATATTTAGTGACTTTCAAACGGCTATGATTAGAGTTTAACAATATCAAATAGTAGTTACATATTTACTCAAAACATGTAAATATATGATAATTAAGGTGAAACCATACCAGAAAAAAAAAGTAGGGATATATCATAAGACAGAATCGTAATACTTTTATCAGTTATACTCAAGATAATGTGACAGGCAAGTCAATAGATTTTGTTGATGTTTGTAATGTTGATTAAATGTTGACTTTGTACTTAATATATTACCTGTAAAAATCAGATTAAAAGTTGCAGTGTTCTTAACTTGGCTACTTAGTCAAATCGTTCACATTAAATGCTCAGAAGTTTTTACCCCGCAGCCCTTAAGGGCTGTCGGGTATTGTTTTCACCCATGGTGTCCGAATGGGCGGGCAGGTGGCGGGAAGAAGTTCGTTCAGCCTGTATCTCGGAAACCGTAGGTGTACAAAGTTGATGCTTGGTAGGGACATTGGTTAGGGGGTGTAGGTGTGCAACGTCTTGGTGTGACCTTGATTTGACCTGTGACCTTGCCGTAGTGACCTTGAGTTTGAAAATCTTGTCCGGGCTATATCTCAGAAACCGTAAGATGTAGGAAGTTGATACTTGGAAGGGACATTGGTTAGGGGGTGGTGGTATGCAACGTCATGGTATGACCTTGATTTAACCTTTGACCTTTCAGTAGTAACCTTGACCTATAAAATCTTGTCCGGGCTATATCTCAGAAACCATAAGGTGTAGTAAGTTGATATTTGGTAGGGACATTGGTTAGGTGGTGTAGGTGTGCAACGTCATGGTGTGACCTTGATTTCACTTTTGACCTTGCCATAGTGACCTTGACCTATAAAATCATGTCCGGGCTATAGCTCGGAAACCGTAAGGTGTAGGAAGTTGATACTTGGTAGGGACATTCAGTGTTTGCGAAGTACCTCTAAAATATGGAGTCCAACGGACTACATGACCTCCAAAAAATGGAGTCCCAATCATTTTTTTCTGAGTCCAGTGTTTGTATTAGGGTTATGAAATGTTGGGTATCTTGTACCTTATGGCACATCAAAAATGGGGTACCATTTTGTGAAAATGGGGTGCAAATAATATTTTTTCTCCCTTATTTCTGAATATATTTAAAAATATAGAAGCACTGTTTAATTTCCTTTCTACTGATAAACAATATGTATCTGTCGATAAATCAATTTTAAAAATATTTTAAAAAGCTGAACTCCAGTCAACAAACTTCATTTTAGTGCAATTTGAGTGAAATTTTTTGTATGATTATTTTATTTAAGCTACAGATATGGTGTTTATACTGTTTGAAAGTAAAATATTTATAGCTTCTGTTGCTTTTTGTATGATAAAAATTCATTGGGTAGTTCCAGAGATACAGTTCTTTTGTTACATTCCCTGTTGAATATTTGTTACACCTTTTATTTTCCGAGGGACTTTCCGGGGTTAAATATCAAGAGTTTCCGAGATTTAGTATAGTTCGTCTCCCATGAAAGTTCACCGTCCTGGCTTGTTGTTAACGCTCGACGATAGGAGAGGGTTATTGTAATCAGTTTATTTCTGTCTGTCTGTCTGTCAGTCTGTCTTGTGCACCGTTGTGCCCTTATAACTCAAAAACTATAACATCAATCAATCTCAAATTTGGTGGGGAGGTATTTCATGGGGTACAGACAGATTCTTCCAAATTTGCTGTAATTTGTTTGAAAATTAAAGTCAGGAGAGAGTTTTTCTTATTTCTAATTGGGAATACAGAGTGAAACTGCTTCTCTTCATCCCATACGTAAAAAATCAATACTTTGCTCTTGATGATGTCATTACTCAGTGATGTCACAATACAATTGTCATTGTGAGGTCACAAACCTAGGTTGTGATACTTGCTGTCTTTAAGTAAAAATATTTCTTTTCATTTTATGTCTTGAAATTGACATAAAGATAATAGAGAGGGAGGTGGTAATTTCATCATTTTATTAATTATTATGTCCACCCCACTGGGGGTGGACATATTATTTTTGCTGCGTCCGGCGTCCCACTTGGTTTCCAGACATTTTAGGCAACAGTTCTTATCCTATCTTTACCAAATTTGGCATGCAGGTTTATTGGGTTAATAGCTTGTATGGGATTGCTTTTGGTGATGATAGCTCTATAGCTAACTGAGTAATAGCTACTTTGGTACTTTTGAGTAGCTCTTTGGTTTCCAGACATTTTAAGGAATGCTATTAAGCCTAGCTTTCTGAAATTTGGTATGGAGGTTCATTGGGTTAATAGCTTGTATGGGATTGCTTTTGGGGGTAATTGCTTCATAGATGAGTGAGTAATTAATTAAATAAATGAGTAATTAGCTATTTTGAATACTGAAAAAGGCAAATGTGCTCATATCTCCTAAACCGTGTGAGATAGAGCGATTTCGTCGAAATTTTCGACCCACAGGGTATCTAAGGAATGTACTCTTTGCAATTTTCAAAAAATTTTCCCCTCCCCAAAAATGGCGGCCATTTTGAATTTTCGAATTTTTGCCAAAAATGGCAAAACACAAATTTGCTTCTATCTCCTTAACCGTGCGAGATAGAGCGATTTCGTGGAAATTTTCAACCCACAGGGTATCTAAGGAATGTACTCTTTGCAATTTTCAAAAAATTTTCCCCTCCCCAAAAATGGCGGCCATTTTGATTTTTCGAATTTTTGCCAAAAATGGCAAAACACAAATTTGCTTCTATCTCCTTAACCGTGCAAGATAGAGCGATTTCGTCAAAATTTTCGACCCACAGGGTATCTAAGGAATGTAATCTTTGCAATTTTCAAAAAAATTTCTCCTCCCCAAAAATGGCGGCCATTTTGAATTTTCGAATTTTTGCCAAAAATGCCAAAACACAAATTTGCTTCTATCTCCTTAACCATGCGAGATAGAGCTATTTCGTCGAAATTTTAGACCCACAGGGTAACTGAGCATTGTATTCTTGGCAATTTTCAAAAAATTTTCCCCTCCCCAAAAATGGCGGCCATTTTGAATTTTCGAATTTTTGCCCAAAATGGCAAAACGCAAATTTGCTTCTATCTCCTTAACCGTGCGAGATAGAGCGATTTCGTCGAAATTTTCGATCCACAGGGTATCTAAGGAATGTAATCTTTGCAATTTTCAAACAATTTTCCCCTCCCCCAAAATGGCGGCCATTTTGAATTTTCGAATTTTTGCCAAAAATGGCAAAACACAAATTTGCTTCTATCTCCTTAACTGTGCGAGATAGAGCGATTTCGTCGAAATTTTCGACCCACAGGGTATCTAAGGAATGTACTCTGCAATTTTCAAAAAATTTTCCCCTCCTCAAAAATGGCGGCCATTTGGAATTTTCGAATTTTTGCCAAAAATAGAAAAACAGGAATTTGCTTCTATCTTCTTAACCGTGCAAGATAGAGTGATTTCGTCAAAATTTTCGATCCAACCAATGTAAAAAGGCATGAAGCTGAAATAATTTACATCTACACTAATAAATATTTAAGCATTATTGATATATTTTACAAATGAAACAGGGTCTTGTAAGACTCCTGTACAATTTTGGCAAAAGGTTCATGGGGTGGACATTACACATGATAATGTGTGTTCTTCTATGCTATCCTGTTTCTATTCGCGTCTACTATCAACAGGGCATCCTATTTCTAGTTATTTCTGTTTTTATTTTCTGGTTTTTTTTCTTTCAATTCCTTGACAAAAAATTACCATGCATGATTTTCACCAAGAAGTGATCTTTAAGCAATATTTTTACCTCCACCAGCAGTTGCAGTTTATGTTTTTGTTTGCTAATTGTTTGTCTCTTTGTCTGATTTTTTTTTGTGTGTTTTGTTTAGATTATTCCAGAAGTAATGAACAGATCTTTATTAAAAATTGGTGGATAGGACCTGGCCAAAGGAAGAACTTACTAAAAGAAGGATCTGGATCTTCTTTTGGATACAAAAAAAAATCATGAATTTTCAGAGGTCCCATTTCAATGTATTTTTAATGACTTTGGCTTTCTACTTGATATTTCTATGAAGATTAATTTACATGTTTGGTTTTATTTTATTGTCTTCCTTACAGTACTTCCTGTCACTTGAGAGACTGGTCACATAGAGTCGAGCGTTTTGCTCTCTCTGAGTGCATCTTGTTTCAATTGTTTCCGTGCAGAGATCAGGCTTTCTTTCGATATATAACGTTTTGAGTAGATTTGCTAGTGTACGACACCAGCACTGACTGGCTGTTTTGGAAGAATGTTGTCATGCTTAACAATGGTGGATGTAAACAACTTGCCAGGAAATCGCTCGAAACCATTTAATTTCAAAATATAAAGCTTATTTTCAGTGTTATATATATTGCATGCATATCTATGCTTCCTGCCAACTGAAATTCGCTTCTAAAGTAGAACTATTTTCTTCATAAAAATCACGTCCCGATGGACGCATTGACAACCAAAATTCGTGTCCAAATCTTAAATACAGCGTGTTTAACATACTCGGACAGCCTAATCGCAAACCCTGGACATTAGTTAGGGGGTGTAGGTGGTCATGGTGTGACCTTAATTTGACCTCTGACCTTGCTGTAGTGACCTTAACCTATAAAAACTTGTCCAGGCTGTATCTTGGAATCCGTACGTTGTAGGAAATTGGTACTTTGTAGGCATATTGGTTAGGGATCGTAGGTGTGCAACGTCATGACGTGACCTTGATTTAACCTTAGACCTTGCCGTAGTGACCTTGACCTATAACATCTTATCTGGGCTATATCTCGGCAACCATAAGGTGTAAGAAGTTGATACTTGGTAGGGACATTGGTTAGGGGGTATAGGTGTGCAACTTCATGGTGTGACCTTGATATGACCTTAGACCTTGCTGTAGTGACTTTGACCTATAAAATCTTGTCCGGGGTATATCTTGGAAACTGTAAGGTGTAGGAAGTTGATACTGGGTAGGGACATTGGCCAGGTTGTGTAGATGTAAAACGTCATGGTGAGACCTTGATTTGACCTTTGACCTTGCTGTAGTGACCTTGCCCTTTCATGCCGTGTCTGGGCTATATTTCGGAAACCATAATGTGTAGGAAGTTGATATTTGGTAGGGACATTTGTCGGTTGTTATATGTGTGTAACGTCATGGTGTGACCTGGATTTGACCTTTGATCTTGTATATCTGATGCTATTTTATCTCTCTACGGGGATATCTGATACTATTTTATCTCTCTCATATCTCTCTTATATCTTTTTACTTGAATCTTGGTTATTGCACCTTTGGGTATCTTTTGATGTAGATTAAGCACTGTTAAATTCATATTAGAATTCATTAGCCGTTTTACTTTTGCAACTTCCCATTGTAACAGATGGTATTGCATCAAGTGAGCCACAGGTTTTGCCCCAACTCCACATAAAAGCATGTATTGCCACATCTATATGTATAGGTAATATTCAAAACATTCAAACCATAATTCGACCATACAAATGAATATCAAGTGGGAGAAGTCTTAAGGTTCATAATTTTTAGTTTACTGAATTGTCCTGTTTTAATACTTAATCTTTACATGCAGTTTCTTTCTTTTAGATGTTATTTTCTCTACTTAAACATTATTTGGACACTGACAGTGCTCTTAAAGTATCCCAATCTGTGTACTGTTTCACTACTTCTATATCTCATGGTGTTGAAAACTATTTCCCCAGGCTGTGGGGTACGGACATCTCTGTTGGGGGCACGGCCAAGTAAGGGGCCTGCCCTGGCAGTTTGTTAGAGGTACCTTAATTATTTAGGCAGATTTGCAGTGGTCACACTTGACTTACGACCTCTAGCTAACCAATCACAGACCTGGTCATGGACCACTGCCCCCCCTTCAAATGTTAGGTCACTTTGATTTTGGGCGCCATTGGATTCAGACAAGAAAAATATTTTCTGGCATATGTAACATAAGTGATTTTATGAAGTGTAATAGATTTTAACATTGATAGTGATTAACCGTCAACATGCCAAGTGCCAAGAAACCACCAGCTGTTAAGAGAAAGAAGGTTACAGCATCTGCAAGGGCTCGAACCTCTCCTAGAAATTCGAGGAAGGCCAAGACAGTAGACTTGGAAGGATCATATCTGCAACCGCTTGCAAACGTGAGTACACAGCCGTCAACATCACGAATGCCTGGCCCTTCCTCGAATGCGTCAACAAACGACGCTATATTTGACATGCTCCAGAAATTGCATGAATCCAATAAGACACTGGCCCAACGCCTTGAAAGGGTGGAGCAGAGGTCATTTACATCAACCCCAGTTAACCAGAGGTCCAATTCTCACGAACTGACGGTAGAACAACAGTTATCTCCCAGGCGAGCAAACCATGTCGGCAGCCAGGCTACTCAGGCCCCGTCTTTTCTGGCAAGCGTAGATGCTCAGGGGTTACAGCACCAGCAAACTGACTCGGCACCCGTCAGTCGCATTCGTTTTGCGCACTCACAGAATGAGAGGCGAGATGCTGTCCTACCAACGGTTGACACATTGCGTCGGATCCCGAGTGTGGCTGACGCAGTGAACGACGTGCTCGCCTCTTATGAGTCACAAGCCAGATTGGACTCATTCCAAGGTAAGAACATTAAAAGATCTGGTAGATATAACTCTGTGGAAACCATTAACACCCCACCACACCTTAGATGGCCAAATGAAGGGTACAATGGCAACTCGGGTAAGAAACGCATGTTGTATGATGAACTGACCATGGCACAGTGGGTGACAGGACAGCTCACTAACGTATATCACATCTCAGATCCAAATCTGGCCAAACAAGCATTGTTGCAAGTTATCCAGTCGATGAAGGACGCCACCTCCCTGCCATGGGGGGCTGTCAGAAGTGCCTGGGCCTCGTCCATGCACAGTGTCGAGGAGGGCCACTTGGGGTGGGGCGATACCACTCAGTGGGCCATTAACAGGCTCAGTTCATCCCAAATCGCGATGGCCAGTTCCCAAGCATCTCAACCACAGCAATCGATGAGGGTATGTAAATACTTCAATGACGGTAAATGCACACATGAGAGCCACCATGGGCAATATCTACACTTTTGTGGCTTCTGCCACAGGCAAGGGAAGTCAGCAGGCCACCCAGAGGTGAGATGTAACACTAAAACCAAGGGATCCAACAGACAAAATAGTAACAACAACAATTAGGGATTTGGTCGACCACTGCATGACAAGGGCCAACCAGAGGATGGGGGCAGTACAGGAGTGTATTCCCCAGTACTTAACATTAACAGTTCTGATAACTTTGAGGCTATGGACGAGTACCATCCTAAATTTCAAAATTATTCACTGTGTGTAAATAAAAGTGACACAAAACTACAGGTTGAGAGTGATAAGTGTTTAAATGTCGAACATTCTGTGAATGGTAATGGGGAAACGTGTCTTAAGGCTAACTCCAGTCATGATTCATTATGTAATTGGAGTGAACCCATGAACAAGTGGTTTTGCAAGGTTGACTTTATGAACTGGCAATATAATGACATAATGAACAATCTTGTTGTCACGTTGGTGTTTATTCATGGGGTTAATAAAGGTAATACGGGGGATTTTTATTTTATGTACCATAATATGATTGATTATAGTGTGTGCTTCTGTAACTGATGTTATTTTATGGATGTCTACATTTTAAAAATGGTCACATGCTATTGAAACTGTTTTGCTATTTGAAGGGGGTTCCCTTCAAAACAGCATGAGGAGTTTTTCTATATATATCTTGGTGATTCTCCTTTGGCTTTAGAATATGAATTTACTCCACATTGTAACATATAATGAATGACCAAAACATAATTTCACAGAATCTCTCCAAAATATTATAAAAATGATTATTACTATGATAAATTCTATAACCTAAAGTCAAATAAGGTGATTTCTGCTGGTGATCTTCAAATACAGTGGACAATTTCACATTTATCTTTCTACTTGTTGAAAAAGGGAATATATTTTATTTTACATAGTGATCAGTTTTATCAAAAAAAAGAGGTCTTTAATTATAGTTGGTGAATGCAGTGAAATAGATTTTAGGTTGGACGAATGTGGCAATATAGGTTCATCAATAGTTAATATAGGTTCATTAACTATTAATGAACCTATATTGCCACATTCTCCCAACCTAAAATCTATTTCAGTTAATTTAACTAAAAGATTGTATTTTATGAATATAGAAAGAAATCTAAAGAGGATACATCTGTGAGGCCATTTACCATCAATGTGCCTGAAGACGTATTGAAAGATCTGCAATATAGACTGAAGAATACAATCTACCAGACAGATTTGGAGGATGGGAGTTTTGATTACGGTTTCCAGGTAACAGTAATCAATCACACTGATTAGATATGTGGATTTAGTGGTATATAGACTTAAATGCCATTTCAGTGTCCATATCAAACTGTAATTTGCAATTAGATTAATAATCTTTTTATTTGAGAAGGGTGACCAGTCATGCAGGTAAACAATTACTTAATCTCCTTAGTAGTAAATTTGAGATTACATACTGGTGCTGGGATAGTTGGCAATTTTCGCAGATTGAGGATCATATGTTAGAAACGAGGTGAACTCCAGTTGGACTCGAATAAATGTACAAAATTAAACATGAAATAAGAAAAATCCAAATATTATCACTAGTTGTGTTTAGTACCTTTTTATTGCAAGAAAATACGTATTTTTTGCCGGTTAAGTTGTACAGGTATGTATATGTGCACTTCATGGAACAGCCACACAGATAAGGTTATAAAAAGAAGACCATTAATTATTGAGTTTTAAGTTTCAATGGTTAGATCAGTTCCAAGAGTGTCCGTTGAGACAAGGTAAGTATATCAGTATTTACTTTGTGAAAACTGAAGTTTATATTGCGTAATTAAATGTGATCTCCAAATATCGCCCACCAAATTATGACTCGAGTTGCGGTCAACAAGTCCCAGCACTATTACATACCATTTCAGTTTCGATGAATAATCAACCATGAAAGTTGGAGACCAGTAGCAACACTAATAGGACGTTAATACTTGGCAGAGACATTAGTTGGGGTGGAGGTATTCAGCATCATTTTGTGACCTTGGTTAGACCTTGATATAATCACCCTGACCTTAAAAATCTTGTCCAAGCAATATTTTGGAAACTATTTTTGGGGGGAGTGTAGGTGTGCAATGTCATTACCTTGGTTTGACTTTCACCTTTGAAATCTTGACATATTTGTCATTATTTCCAGAACCTCCATTGTGCCAACCTTATCCAACCTTATATTGTTCCATTATTCAAATTTTATGAACTGATTTCCACTTCGCAAAATTTTTATTAGTTTTTCACTAAATTCCCTTTTCTATGTTCTGAAGATTCTGTTATCACTGACTCCAGTCTGGCTTTCCCGCCATGGTTGCATAGTAAAAGCTGCAGTGTGTGTGATAAGAGTGTTTTCTTGTATTTTTAGGTGTCATACATGAAGAAGGTTGTTAACTATTGGCAGAAGGATTTTGATTGGAGGAAACAGGAAAGACTGTTGAACAAATTTGACCATTTTAAGACCAGGATAGAAGGCTTGGATGTTCATTTCATTCACGCTAAGCCGAAAAAGCCAAAAGGTAATATCTGCCAGTTCTACACTCATGAGTTTGTCTCTTGACGTCCCCAATTATTCAGTCCCGAGCATATGATCATATTGCTTGAACAACTTACACTTATGAAGGTCAGTAAGGTAATCATGGCAATAGTCTGAGAATATTCAACCTGTTAAAACCTTTGTGTACCAAACACTTAAACCCATCTTTCAGTTGTTACTATGCAGCTATGATTAATCTTTTTTTATTTGCTACAGCTAAGTTTTATGTTGTTAAAACTTTTTTGCTGCTACAAGTAATTTTGTCCACTCTTCTGTGATAATGGAGCCAAGCAGTCTTATCCCATGAGATTATTAGTCAATTCAATCCCCTAAATACTGCACGAGAGTTGTAAGGGCTTATTGTTAGTGTATGAAGTTTACGAGAAAACTTTCCAGGTTCAACAGACCTGCAAGGTCTGTAGCAAAAGTTTGTGGTTCATATTTCAAAATAGGTTAAGTTGATGTTGACTGAGTGGCAGGTTCTAATGAATAAGCAGTTTTATGTTATTTTCTATAATGGCAAGAAAGCAAAAATTGTAAAAAATCTCATCAATTTCAGCGATTAAAAAAATATGAAGAATTTTCTTAAATTTTTAGACCTGTAACTCTAGTCAGAATAGTTACTGGTCTTGTATAAAGCTTATTCTTATGACTTCATGAGTCATAGCACTCAGTCTATTGTAAAGTCCACTCTTTTGGTTTTTATATAAAAATAGCTGTCTTGTCAGTTGGACCAGAGGGGTTTTAACAGCCAAAGTATGTGAGAATTTAGACCGTAGTTCTCAGCCCATGACATTCCACAGACACTTCTATATCATGTTAGTACAAGAATTTTCCATCCTTTGACAAGTACATGTATGGTAGGGGGTTAATCATTTGACTCTGTGGATGTTGATATTGAACGTAAAAATATTTCACTATCCTGCAATATCGGGGGGTTGACATTGTCTACTAAATAGTATGAATTCTGGAAACCGAAAATGTTTTATTTTAGTATATCCCAAACCACTAACAGGAAGTGAAATTTATCAAACCAAAACATTGCAGTTTTCATAAAAAACACATTGAAAAATTAACAAATGTGATATAGAAGTGTAAAATTTCTTTAGATTTTGGCTTTATTTAAAATATATGCAAGGTAAGTTTATAGTTTTACTTAAATGGCGATATTGAAATACGTGTTTAGATCTCGATATCTGGAGCCCAGTACCAAAGCAATCAATATCGGCAATATCGATAAACAATTTACCCACTAATATATATTGTTTTTTTTTTCACAGTGAAGTATGACCTATTTACATTAATTTCACATTTCTTGTGTTTTCTATGTAGGTCAAGTCTTTCCAATCCTAGTAGTCCATGGCTGGCCAGGTTCTGTGTGGGAGTTCTACAAGATGATTCCTTTGTTGGCTGATCACCCTGGAGATATAGCTTTTGAAGTTGTGTGTCCGTCCATCCCTGGCTATGGGTATTCTGATACTCCAAAAAGGATGGGTGAGGTGTTAGTTAAAAATGTTAGATGTAATATATATTGGCCTATTTAAAAGTGTTGAAATGTAATTTCAGTGTTAATATTAAACTCTCATCTTGCTTTACATGTTAATCATTGTTGAAATATAGTTTGCCAGTAAAATTCATGGCATAAAATTTATAATCTAACATCTAGTAATCCCTCAGTTACCAAGAAATTGTATTTATAAAGATGATTGTAAATTTAATACATAATGGGCTGTAAAAGTAAGTAAATCTCATAATTTATGCAAGGACAACATATTAATGTATGAATACTGATGAGGAAATGACAATGTAATTAGCTGCAATGATATTTAATGCTTAATGATGCCATGCAGTTCACAGTGCAGAATCTTGACCAACTATTATGGTTTCCTCTGCCATTAAAACTACCCTTTTCAAAAATTTGGTTAATTTTCCCATGTCTTGCATTATAACTGTGTTTCAAATCTTATACTTGAATGAAGCATTGACCTTGTTTCCTGTTTATGCATTTTTAGCAATTTTGTAAGTAACCATAGTAGGCAACTTTTACATGCGCCATAATCAAGTAATTAACTCAGTCATAAAATGAGTACAAATCAGCGAGGATTTGAATCACATTTACCGGCTCGCTTGCAGTCTAAGATTGTACTGTGATGAATTGCATATTTCTTACTTTATCAGTGTATAGCTTTGTGTTTGAACATACAAGGACATAATAATCTCCCGCCGGCCCGCCAGGCGGGAGATTATAAAACGCATTCCGTGCGTGCGTGCGTGTGTTCGTGTGTTATGGAGTTTTATAAAGTATAAAGGGCTGTACATCACACTGGTTGTTTCTCCTTGGCCTTTTCAATGTTTTTTATGACCTTATTGCTTATGTCCTTTCATTTGATGCTGTTATTTCAGACCTAGGACCATAGCTAAGTGAGTAATAGCAATGGTGGCTACTTTGAGTAAAGTGCTCATAACTCCAAAACGACTGCATTTAGAGTGTTTCTGTAAAATACGTTCTTCAGCTACTTTCTCCATGCCTACAAGATGGTACCATTTTTAGGGGTCTATCTTGATAGCTAAGTGAGTAATAGCTATTTTCTGTTATTAACAATGAGCAAAATGAGTAAGTTGATTTTGTCTTTGTAACTGTTACTTACAATATTGGCCTGAAATATGTTGTTGAACAACTCCTTCATGTACTATATCATGGTGAGGTTTCCAAGGTGTAGCACCATAGCTAGCTGAGTAATAGCTACACTAAGTTTAACATTTGACCATTGAGCAAGTCACTTATAACTCAAAAAACTATTGAATATAGAGGATTTTTGTCGAATATGTTGTTCATCTACCTTTTGGATATACTGTATTGTGAATTTTCACAGCTGTAACTCCATATTTAATGTATGTTTGGAACAGGTTTTGATGCAGGAGATGCTGCTCGGATCTTTCGTAAGCTGATGGAGAGGCTAGGCTACAAGCAGTTTTTTGTACAGGGAGGGGACTTTGGATCTGTCATTGTACACATCATGACCCTGGCTTTTCCTGAGTAAGATTCACTGGTTTGTTAATATATTAATTTTCTTGTATTCGAAATTGATACTTGGAGTCAAACTCTGTTCGCTAGAAATCCGTGTGAAGTCAAACATGTCGCAAGGTTTACCGTCGGCCAGTTTGCTTAAATTTAGCATTAGATTTAATCAAATTAGCTCAGAAACCAATTATTAGACTGTTCAATGCATTAATTGATGTTGGCATCACCTTTGATGCATTGAGTGTAACCACATGGAATCACTCCAAGTTAAACCCCTATTTTTGTCAAACTAGAAACATACATACAAACGCTTCGGTCATCTTGTCCTCATATTTTATTTTAAAATATTGCCAGGAAATCCCACAGAATTCTGTGACCTCAAGTTTTCTCACTTGCATATTTTAACAATGATATTCTTCATGGAAGATTTTATTATTTTGTTGGTTGATACTATACATATGTTAATTATGCTTATGTAATGACTTTTGTGATTTTTAGTGGCTTGATCTGCTTCCCAAAAATATACATCAGTTAAAAACTTTTCTTCACACTTGTAGCCAGATCATTGTTCACCAAAACAGCATGTTTTAAAGTTACAGCACTCAGATGGCCTATTTAATAAAATTCTGTATCAAATCAAAGAAAAAACATTCCTTCAGAAATCACAAATTTGATGAGATGAGTCCATGATACAGGAACCAATTTTAAGATTTTAGCACAAGCTAAATTTTGCTTGTGCTAATTATTTACAAAAGCAATTTCTCAGAACAACAAGCAAAAAAATGTGGCGGAGGTGTGGAGATCTAGACCTTTAATATGTCTTAAATGGTGCCACATATTACTTTTGAAATTGAGTGCATTGAATTGAAATAATTAATGAAAAAGTTTTACTTGTGACAAAAGTTTTCCAAAGTAAATTCTAGAAATGACAAGCCCATAATTTCTTGCTTCTGGCAAATTTTGGACCCTGGTAATGCAGAGTTTACTTCATTGGCCATCCAGCATTTGTTTGTACTTTGTAGCCAGATACTCGGCCATCACAACAACATGATCCAGATGTCACTGATGCTTAATCCAGCCAAACTTGTACTTGGTGCCTTCTTCCCCTCCCTGGTACTGGAGCCCAATGAGACCACCACACTCTACCCGTTCTCCAAAATATTCATGATTGTACTGAAAGAATCTGGATACCATTTCATGCAGGCAACTAGACCGGATACACTGAGTGAGTCTTGTGCTGGCATTCACAAAAATTCTTTATCTTTAATACAATCCCTATTATTTAAGGTTTACACCTTATATTTCAGTTTTAAGCTAAAGCATGACTTTGAGTTTAACTTATACTTGAGTTGGTTGTTGCAGGGCAAAATTAGAGTTTCAAAGTAATCTACATGTAATAACTTGTACAAAAACTTAAGTTTCAAATTAATTTGTCTAAGAATCCAACTATTGTTATTATTTGTGTAATACGTAATGTAGTTATTGGCAAAGAGAAAAAAGACTCCAACTGAAAATATGTGATTTTAGGCATTTAAACAACTAACAAAATATTTAATTTATTTTTGCAATGTCTGACATAGGATTGAAATAAGTGTTAATTAAGAGTTCCTTGAAAAGGAGACACTTATTGGTTTTACCCCTTGTTTTCAGACCGCCAGCGCTGCTACTGGCATTGCTGCAGCATTTTCTAACTTGAATATCTCTGTCAATGTAAGGCCTATTAAAATGGTTTTTGGCAGTTGTAATCTATAGGTGTGGGGAAATTTTTTCACAGGTATGAATTTGACCTTTGACCTTTATAAGGGTCACAAGATAACAATGTACTTTCTTTTCACTATATTTTCTCAGAAACTAGTATATAGGGATCCACAAAATTTGGAAAGCACTGTCCTTACATCAAAATCTAGGTGTCAGTTGAATTTCAGATCAATCGGGCCATAATTGACCCCCCCCCCCCCACCAAGTCAAAGTCAAACTGGGGTCATAAAGTCTTGAATGTTGGACTGTATTTTCAAAAATATTGCAAGAAATCCTGTAAATGTTGGACTCTATCTTCAAAAATATTGCCTGAAATCCTGTAAAACTATAAAATAAATAATGTTTATGACTATTCAAACCTAGTGATATGACTTTTGTACTTGAATAGGTTGTTGCTTTCTAAGACAAAATTTGAGTTTTAGACTAAATGCATCAAGTAAAAACTGAAATCTTAGTGTTTTCTTTAAGTTAAAGTTCACGAAAGACTTGATTTAATTTGACAGATACAAAAGGTCATTTGTTTGTATATGGGAGAAGCGACTCCGCCGGATCCGTATTTTCTTTTCGCAATAGCTTCGCAGCCATAAGGCGGATTCTTTTCATATTTGGCAGGTGTATGCAGTAGCCCTGGGAAAGTTTTCTGAATATGCTGCGATGACATTTTCACCAATCAGAGTGGTCACATGACCAGAAATGCGTTTTATGAAGGGCGTCCTTGTCCGGATGATAACTTACGAAGCATTTTATCTGTCCACCTGAAATTCAGTAAATACCTTCCAGATATAAAGATCTGGGCGACATTCAATTTTGGCAGGGATAGGTTAAGAAATAACTGAGTTATTGATGATTAATTAATTTTTGACCCACAGGATAGGTTAAGAAATGACTTGAGTTATTGATGATTAATTAATTTTGGCCCACAGTGTATCTGTGAAGACTAACCTTTCCAAGTTTCAACAAATATTTCACTCCCCAAAAATAGCGACCATTTTGAATTTTCAATTTTTTTTCAAAAATGCAAAACAAAAAAAGGCTTGTATCTCGAAAGCCGTGCTAGATAGAGCAATTTCGACAAAATTTTTTACCCACAGTGTACCTCTGCTGAGTAGCTGACACATTTTCCCAAAAATTTTTGTCCCACCAAAAATGGCGGCCATTTTGTATATTCGAATTTTTCGCAAAATTTGCAAAACACAAAAATGCTTGTATCTCGAAAACCGTGAAAGATAGAGCGATTTCGGCAAAATTTTTGACCCACATGATATCTGTGAAGACTAGTCTTTCCAAGTTTCAGCATATATTTCACTCGCCAAAAATGGCGGCCATTTTGAATTTTCAAATTTTTTTACATGATTAAGCTACCATTATTTCTCCGTTTCGGGACGCTTTGTGTTTGCCACACTTTGTTTTGCAAGCGATCCTCTAGTTGTCTTTGTTTTCATGTCTCTTTTAAGTGTAAGTGTGACACAAAGGCGAACATTTTTATTCCAGAACCAAAAAAATGACAAGTAAAATTCAAGTACAACTGATACTTTCTAAACTCATTTGTTCGTAGTATTTTGTTGCAATATAATGTTGATTATAATAGTATTTTGTAAAATTTTGAGCATTCACTATTTAAAATTGAAAATCTACCCGTAATAGCAAAAATATAAAGTAAACCAAAAACACTTTGGGACTTTCCCTCTGTTATCAGGGTTATCATAGAATAAGACAATCTCAAGTGAGGATTGGTAAAATATTGTAGAGATTGAGGGAGATGTTTGTGAAAAGCTTTTAAGTTATATTTTGGTTATATTTATGGTAATTTCTTTCTGTTTTCCTTGTTTTAATTTTGATTTTATGTTCATCTGGTTTACACTTTTGACTCTGATCGGCAATGATCAATGTTTGTTTATATTTTTCCCATTATGAACATCGATAGGTAACTTCATAGCAATCTCCCTGCACTATACTCCACCTCTACAACCACCTGTCATATTAAACTTACGTGTCACAGAAGACTCAGTATAACTAGAACCACCAAAGTCCACAGGATTTGTTCCTAGTAAAGGAACTTGTGGCTAACTTCCACTGTTACAACATTTTCCAGTGAATTATGTCCACCCCACTGGGGGATGGACATATTATTTTTGCTTTGTCCGGCGTCCCACTTGGTTTCCAGACATTTTAGGCAACAGTTCGTATCCTATCTTTACCAAATTTGGCATACAGGTTTATTGGGTTAATAGCTTGTATGGGATTGCTTTTGGTGATAATAGCTCTATAGCTAACTGAGTAATAGCTACTTTGCTACTTTTGAGTATCTCTTTGGTTTCCAGACATTTTAAGGAATGCTATTAAGCCTAGCTTTCTGAAATTTGGTATGGAGGTTCATTGGGTTAATAGGTTGTATGGGATCGCTTTTGGGGGAATTGCTTCATAGATGAGTGAGTAATTAATTAAATAAATGAGTAATTGGCTATTTTGAATACTGAAAAAGGCAAATGTGCTCATATCTCCTAAACCGTGCGAGATAGAGCGATTTCATCGAAATTTTCAACCCACAGGGTATCTAAGGAATGTACTCTTTGCAATTTTCAAAAAATTTTCCCCTCCCCAAAAATGGCGGCCATTTTGAATTTTCGAAATTTTGCCAAAAATGGCAAAACACAAATTTGCTTCTATCTCCTTAACCGTGCGAGATAGAGCGATTTCGTCGAAATTTTCGACCCACAGGATATCAAAGGAATGTAATCTTTGCAATTTTCAAAAAAATTTTCCCCTCCCCACATATGGCAGCCATTTTGAATTTTTGAATTTTGGCCCAAAATGGAAAAACACAAATTAGCCTTAACCGTGCAAAACAGAGTTATTTCGTTGAAATTTTCGACCTATACGGTATCTAAGAAATGTACTCTTGGCAATTTTCAAAAAAATTTCCTCTTCCCAAAAATGGCGGCCATTTTGAATTTTCGAATTTTTTCCAAAAATAGAAAAACAAAAATTTGCTTCTATCTTCTTAACCGTGCAAGATAGAGTGACTTTGTCAAAATTTTCGACCCAACCAATGCAAAAAGGCATGAAGCTGAAATAATTTACATGTACACTAATAAATATTTAAGCATCATTGATATATTTTACAAATGAAACAGGGTCTTGTAAGACTACTGTACAATTTTGGCAAAAGGTTCATGGGGTGGACATTACACATGATAATGTGTGTTCTTCTATGCTATCCTCTTTCTATTCATATGTCGCAGCTACTATCAACAGGGCGTCCTATTTCTAGTTTCATTTACACTGATTCCAGTGATGCAGGTTCTACTGAAATAAACACAAATAAATAAAATGTATTCATTGTTTTAAAGGTATGGGTCTCACTGATTCCCCTGTCGGTTTAGCCTCTTATGTCTTGGAAAAATTCTGCCAACCTTGGATTAAAGTCAGGTATGTATGAACAATAATTACTTATTTCATTACAAGCATTAGTTTCAACAATTTTTCTGTCATGTGTCATATTATTCAACAATTCAGAACTTACAGGCATGGTGGTGGGAAACACACCCACCTCTCACCTGCCTGGACCTGGGTTTGATTCTTTGCCGAACTGGTAGTAGGCAATATGGTAATTGCTGACTGCTGCCCAATGGTTTTAAGTATAGAATCTTGACCAATAACTATATATTACTTTCCTCCATGGCCTCCACTACTTTGTGATATAACCAATACAGTGCATTAAAAGTGATATCAAACCCTAATCAACCAATCTAAAAGTCACTGCTTCCACTAAGTTGCCTGTTGGATGTTCAATACTCCTTAACGGTACATATGACTCGACGGCATTCCTCTGGTTTATAAGCATATTTATTGTTCACTGTTTTGTTGCCTTAGACTTTGTTATTATGAACAATAAGTAATGCTATTTGATTCATAATAGAAACCTTCAGGTACTTCTTCCATCTTATCAGAATTTTAGTGTTAAGTACCACTAAACGAAGTCACCAAAATGAATCTTGTGTTCAGAGAACTAGGTATTTAGTTCAAAGATTCAGGAGGTCAAACCAGACAATTATACTTAGGATGACTTATCCAGAGGCAGAGAATGTATTTTGTATCTGTTATATCATGATTTCAAGATCTTTTTAATGATATCAGACTATCGTAGTTGATGAAAATGTCACAGGATAATTATTGTGTACACTATACCCAGTATTGTGTTTACAGAGATGAAGCGGAAATGACATGTGACCTCACTGATTTCTTTACATTGGATGAGGTTTTGACAAACGTGATGATCTATTGGACAAATAGAAACTTTGTCTCATCAGCACGTTTCTACAAAGAGCTGTACAGGAGTGATGCTCTACAGTTTTCAGGGTAGGCTGATAACTAGTGTATCTGATATGAACACCAGTACTTGCACTTAAATATGTTTACATTGAATTTGATGATATATTTGATTTATAGTCGTCCCCTGCGACGTCCGCGCAGCGGCAGCAGGCATAAAGCTTGTGGGTGTTCCACTGCCTTAAACCCCTGCACAGATTTTCACCAAATTTTCAGGGGATGTTTACCCCAAGAGGATCTAGAGCAGATTAGGTTTTTGGGGGTATCGGGTAACAACTGTCACCATGAAAACACTTTTAAGATTTTCGGGTCATAAAGTTTGTGGTTGTTCCACAGCCTAAACCCCTGCACGGACTTTCACCAAATTTTGTGGATATGTTTACCCCAAGAAAATCTACGGCTGATTAGGTTTGGGGGGGTATCTGGGTACCACTGTTGCCATGGCAACCTTAAGACTTTCGAGTCTTAAAGTTTGTGGGTATTCCACAGCCTAAACCCCTGCATAGATTTTCACTAAATTTTCAGGATATGTTTACCCCAAGAGGATCTACAGCTGATTAGGTTTTGGGGCAACACTTTTAAAAAGGATAGGAAAGCTTGCCTGAGAGTAATTGTGTCCTTGTTTTGGAAACAAAATGGCCGCCATATCAAATTTTTATTGCCAAATAGGAGGGTCATCGTATCAAAAAGGCCTTATATCTCCCTTATAATTGTTTCTAGGGCATCAAAATATGAAAACTGCTTGTAAGAAATCATGGCCTTTGAATCTTTTGTAGAACATCTTGTGGGTTCTGTATACTTATTATAACAGAAGTTGTTCCTAAGATTTTCCCAAATCTCAATGTTGTTGGCCATTTAGCTGTACCTGCGGGTTAGGGTTCTTGCCTGCCGAGGCTGGCTATTTTTTTCCTATATTTCTATACCTCATTTATATTGTTAATTGATAAAATGTTACCTTATGTTAAAAATGCTCATTGTTGCCAAATTTGAATGGGAACCAGTCTAGATCAGAAACTTGTTAAAAAAGATTTTCATAATCTGGTTTCATTAGTTCATTTGTTACTCATTCTTTTCCAAATGTAGTAAACAACAGAAAACATTTGGTTGTATAATCTGTGAATGTCTGGTTTAATGTCTGATGCATTGTGTGAAAACTGTCTAATGTATGCTCAATAAACTCTGACAGACTGATATAAGTCAGCAAATTTACAAAATACTTCTGGTCGGACCGGTTCTGAAAATAAGAACCGGATTCTGGGGCTGTGTAATTGAACGAAATCCAGGATTTTGAATGCTGCACTGATATGGAAATTACCATCTGTGTACATGAGCCATAATATGGAAATTACCATCTGTGTACATGAGCCATAACATGAACTGGAAATATGTATTCACGAGATATTTTAAAGACCAAAAACGTCATTTGTAATGGATATAAAGTGAAAAATGAAAGATATTTCCTCAAATTTATATGGTCTTTATTGTTTTGATAAAATACTAACCAGTAGAAAGTCTAATATAATGATGTCTTCAATAACCGGTACTTAAAAATTCTTTGCCAATTTTGTCAGTTCTACCTAAACGAAACAAATGCCAGTTTACCGTTCACACCACTACAAAATATAGATCTAGATCCTTTAGTTAGTGTTGTTAACGGTTTACCGGTATGCGGAATGTTTTGGTAGAAAAAACGAAATCCGCAAAGAATATTTGGGAACCGGTTTTTGAAGACGTTATTATTTTAGGCTTTCTAATGGCTGATACTTCATTAAAACGACAAAAAATATACATATTTTGTAAAATATTGAGGAAAAATCATTTTTACATACATAAAAACATCTCGCGAAAGCCACTTCCATTTACAAGTTATCGCTCATGTATGCCCGTGAATAATATTTTCAGTGCACAGAACAAGCATACGAAATACCGGATTTTGTTTCTGTAAACGATGCCACCACTACTTTTAGTGTGTATGGTATGACAAATATTGTCAATGTACATTGTAACATCCTATAATTGTAACAACCCAAATGACTTAGTGCTGCTAGTTAAACCATATTGGTTCATTAAAGGTGTGAAAAAGCTCTAGTATGTATTTTTGTTCTTATATGTAAGAAAAATGTCACAATGATGCAGAGTTACATGCTCAAAGTGCGCCAAGTATTTAAATTGTTTATTTTTTTCCTCTAACATTTATGCTCATGTTACATAATTCACTACAATTTCATTCAAGCCCTTTGATAAAAGTGTGTGTGATCCAACATTACTCAAATCGTCATTGTTTCAGAATCCCATCTGATGTTCCCACCGGTCTGGCTCAGTTTCCTAATGAAGCCATCAATGTACCAAAGTAAGTGAAAATTTTGTCATTTTAACAGTTTTATTGGGGGAGGAATCCCATATTAATAATATGTAGGGGCCTGTGACTATACATATTTGGTATATAGAAAACATGTGTTGATATTCCAATATTGAATGATGTTATTGCCTGAATTTCAATACTGACGCTTGATTTTAATATTTTTCCAAAACTGGGCATAATTTTCAAAGAGTGTTATACTTTCTCAGTGCTATATATTTGTATCCCCGACGCGAAGCGGGGATACTATGGATTCATCATCGTCGTCGTCTGCGCCCTCGTCCGCGTCCGCAGAGATTTCTTGTTAGCGACCTACAGTCCACATTTCTTTCCGGATTTCTTTCATATTTGGCAGGTGGCTTGATATGGTAGAGGACTCGCCACCCTATCTTTTTGGTAGGCTTTATGTCTAAATTAGGAATATTGCTTGTTAGCGACCTACAGTCCACATTTCTTTCCAGATTTCTTTCATATTTGGCAGGTGGCTTGGTATGCTAGAGGACTCGCCACCCTATCTTTTTGGTAGGCTTTATGTCTAAATTAGGCCTCTGGTAGACAAAAATGTCTAAAATGCATTAAAATTCATGAAATCATGCACTAAATCACTTGTAACTTGAAAAGTGTTGCATTTAGAGCATTTTGTTAAAATATGTTATTGAGATACTTTTTTCATAGCTACAACATGGTGAGTAACTTGGGTGTCTGTCTCAATAGCTAAGTGAGTAATAGCTACTTTTGGGCTTTTCAGTAACTTCCATCGTGAGTAAAATCACTTGTAACTTGAAAACTATTGCATTTAGAGTATTTTGTTTCCAATATGTTATTCAGCTATTTTTGGGTCAGCTATAACATAGTAAAATTTCAGACCTGTAGCTCATGGCATAGCTGAGTAATGGCTACTTTTAGGTTATCACTGTTGAGTAAATTGCTTATAACTTCAAAAGTATTACATTTAGAGTATTTTGTTTCATATGTTATTCACCTATTTCGGAGTCAGCTATAACATAGTGAAGTTCCAGACCTGTGGCTCATTGCATAGCTGAGTAATAGCTACTTTGAAGTTCACACTGTTGAGTAAATCAGTTGTAATTGGAAAACTATTGCATTTACAGAAATTTGCGTAAATATGTTATTCAGCTATTTTTGGGTCAGCTATAACATAGTAAAATTTCAGACCTGTAGCTCATGGCATAGCTGAGTAATAGCTACTTTTAGGTTATCACTGTTGAGTAAATTGCTTATAACTTCAAAAGTATTACATTTAGAGTATTTTGTTTCATATGTTATTCACCTATTTCGGAGTCAGCTATAACATAGTGAAGTTCCAGACCTGTGGCTCATTGCATAGCTGAGTAATAGCTACTTTGAAGTTCACACTGTTGAGTAAATCAGTTGTAATTGGAAAACTATTGCATTTACAGAAATTTGTGTAAATATGTTATTCAGCTACTTTTGGGTCAGCTATAACATAGTAAAATTTCAGACCTGTAGCTCATGGCATAGCTGAGTAATAGCTACTTTTAGGTTATCACTGTTGAGTAAATTGCTTATAACTTCAAAAGTATTACATTTAGAGTATTTTGTTTCAATATGTTATTCACCTATTTCGGAGTCAGCTATAACATAGTGAAGTTCCAGACCTGTGGCTCATTGCATAGCTGAGTAATAGCTACTTTGAAGTTCACACTGTTGAGTAAATCAGTTGTAATTGGAAAACTATTGCATTTACAGAAATGTGTGTAAATATGTTATTCAGCTACTTTTGGGTCAGCTATAACATAGTGAAATTACAGACCTGTAGCTCATGGCACAACTGAGCAATAGCTATTTTCAGGTACTGACTGTTGAGTAAATGACTTGTAACTTGAAAAATATTGCATTTGGAGTATTTTGTTAAAATATGTTGTTCACCTACTTTTGGGTCAGCTATAACGTCGTGAAATTACAGACTTATAGCTCATGGCATAGCGGAGCAATAGCTATTTTCAGGTTCTCACTATTGAGTAAATCAGTTGTAACTTGAAAACTATTGCATTTACAGTATTTTGCTTAAATATGTTGTTCACCTAATTTTGGGTCAGCTATAACATAGAAAAAATTCAGACATGTAGCTCATTGCATAGCTGAGTAATAGCTACTTTGAGGTTATCACTGTTGAGTAAATCAGTTATAACGTGAAAACTATTACATTTACAGTATTTTGTTTAAATATGTTATTCACATAATTTTTGGTCAGCTATAACAGAGTGAAATTGCAGACCTCTATGTCATGGCATAGCTTACCAATATCTACTTTCAGGTTCTCACTGTTGAGTAAATCATTGTATCCACTGGATAGCCGCAGTGTGTAGAGAGATTTCACCATTACCGCTCTAACGAAAAAAATATTATAGCTAGCCTTCTCAAGTTTGCAAGGTATATTAGAGGGTGCACCACAGTATTCTATTGGTAGGCTTTATGTCTAAATTAGGCCTGTGGCTAAATTACTTGCCTACTAAAAATGAGTAATTCTGCATTTTCTCTAAAAGTATTGCAGATAGCAAATTTTTCTTAAATAACTCATTCACCTACTTTTGGGAGAGCTTTCACATGCTGAAGTTCCAGACCTGTAGGTAATTACTCACCTACTCAAAATTAGTAAATGTGAATTATCTCTAAAAGTATTGCAGATAGCCAATTTTTCTCAAATAACTCATTCACCTACTTTTGGGAGAGCTTTCACTTGGTGAAGTTTCAGACCCGTAGGTAATTACTCACCTACTGAAAATGAGTAAATGCAAATTATCTCTAAAAGTATTCCAGATAGCCAATTTTTGTCAAATAACTTCTTCACCTACTTTTGGGAGACCTTTCACTTGGTGAAGTTTCAGACCTGTAGCTAATTATTCACCTACTCAAAATGAGTAAATGCTAATTATCTCTAAAAGTATTGCAGATATCCAATTTTTATCAAATAACTCATTCATCTACTTTTGGGAGAGCTTTCACATGGTGAAGTTTCAGACCCATAGCTAATTATTCACCTACTCAAAATGAGTAAATGCAAATTATCTCTTAAAGTATTCCAGATAGCCAATTTTTGTCAAATAACTCCTTCACCTACTTTGGGGAGACCTTTCACTTGGTGAAGTTTCAGACCTGTAGCTAATTATTCACCTACTCAAAATGAGTAAATGCGAATTATCTCTAAAAGTATTGCGGATAGCCAATTTTTTCTCAAATAACTCATTCACCTACTTTTGGGAGAGCTTTCACTTGGTGAAGTTTCAGACCCGTAGGTAATTACTCACCTACTGAAAATGAGTAAATGCAAATTATCTCTAAAAGTATTCCAGATAGCCAATTTTTGTCAAATAACTCTTTCACCTACTTTTGGGAGACCTTTCACTTGGTGAAGTTTCAGACCTGTAGCTAATTATTCACCTACTCAAAATGAGTAAATACTAATTATCTCTAAAAGTATTGCAGATATCCAATTTTTATCAAATAACTCATTCATCTACTTTTGGGACAGCTTTCACACGGTGAAGTTCCAGACCCGTAGGTAATTACTCACCTACTGAAAATGAGTAAATTCGAATTATCTCTAAAAGTATTGTAGGTAGCCAATTTTTCTCAAATCATTCGCCTACTTTTGAGAGAGCTTTCACTTGGTGAAGTTTCAGACCCGTAGCTAATTATTCACCTACTCAAAATGAGTAAATGCGAATTATCTCTAGAAGTATTGCAGATAGCCAGTATTTCTCAAATAACTCATTAATATAAAAACAACTTATAGGAAGTCATGGGCTGCAAATCTTTTCATGTGGTCAGATTTGACCTTGGGCCCCTCCTGCTTATTATTGGTCCTAGAGGTTTGCAATGTGAAAACGACTTATAGGAAATCATGGGCTGCGAATCTTTTGATCAGGTCAGACTTCACCTTGGGCCCCTGCTACAGGGTCAAATAAGGGTAACCAAACTTAAAAGTGCTTTCAGCTTGCTTATTAACGAAAAATGCTGTTTATCTTCTAAACTATGTTAGTTGGCCTTTGTCGGTGGATACATCCAGCATCTGGCCACAGATGCGTCCTTAGTCTAGTTTAATTATAAATCTGGGTACAGAAACATTATAGATCAACAAAAACATTAAAAGGATCCATGTTTTTTGCTGTTGACTTTAGAGAGTTGAAGATTCCTGTAATGGCAAATATGTGTGCTGCAAAAGCTACAAGTTCCTGCATATGTTTCCCATTTGCATTTTCTGTTTCAGATACAAGTACTGTGTAACAAATGGCATGAAATAGTTTATTAATGGTGCAGAAAATCAACTCGCATGTAAAATCTTTATGCATTATATAATACTTCAGTCAGTGATGGCTCAAATTTTTTTACCTTTAAATGTAAATTTTAACTCTAAAAATAGAAGCTGGACTTATACATATTCTGTGAATATCTAGAATACCATTTTCACATGCTGTACTTGTAGCTTCAAGTTCTAAAAGGCGACGAAATGGGAAAGGGTACATCCATATGATTTACCGTATATGTTGTACTTTGTACTTGTATCCTAAATTCTGAATTATGTAGGGCCCTAATACTATTATACAACAAACTTTGAATTTGTTGCTGCTTAAAGTAAAAATCCACTCATAAGAGTCCCACATAAAGGTATACTGCTAGGGTGATTCTACCGCCCAGCTTTTTTGCAAGGGCAATATGGAGCAGTATTTGCTGTAAGTTAACTAGAACTTGCCGAGTTCCCCTAAAACCTGGATGACTATTTTGAGATATTGAGTACATACTTATAAATGTGCGTAATTGTTAAAATGTTATTTATATTCACAAATAATATGGTGGAAAACATTGATGTCCAGTCAACTTTGTCCACCAAACTTTCATTTTTACCCCACAGCCCTTAAGGGAAAAAGTTTGTCCGGGCTGTATCTCAGAAACCGTAGCCGTGTAGACAGTTGATGCTTGGTAGGGACATTGGTTAGGGGCTGTAGGTGTGCAACGTCATGGTCTGACCTTGATCTGACCTTTGACTTTGCCGTAGTACCCTTGTGTTGAAAATCTTGTCCGGGCTATATCTCAGCAACCGTAAGGTGTAGGAAGTTGATATGTGGTAGGGACACTAGATAGAGGTTGTAGGTGTGCAACATCATGGTGTGACCTTGATTTGACCTTTGACCTAGCGGTAGTGACCTTGACCTATAAATTCTTGTCCAGGCTATATCTTGGCAATCGTAAGGTGTAGGAAGTTGATACTCTGTAGGGACACTGGTTAGGGGCAATACGTGTGCAACATCATGGTTTGACCTTGATTTGACCTTACCTTAGTGACCTTGACCTATAAAATCTTGTCCGGGCTATATCTCTGCAACTTTAAGGTGTAGGAAATTGATACTCGGTAGGGACATTGGTTAGGGGCAGTAGGTGTGCAACGTTATGGTGTGACCTTGATTTGACCTTGCCGTAGTGACCTTGACTTATAAAATGTTGTCCGGGCTATTTTTCTCGAAAACTGTAAGGTGTAAGATGTTGATACTTGGTAGGGACATTGGTTAGGGGATGTAGGTGTGCAGTATTATGGTGTGACCTTGATTTGACCTTTGACCTTGCCGTAGTGACCTTGACCTATAAAATCTTAGGCTATATCTCTGAAAGCGTAAGGTGTAGGAAGTTGATACTTGGTAGGGACATTGGTTGGGAGGTATAGGTGTACAACGTCATTATGTGACCTTGATTTAACCTTTGACCTTGCCATAATGACCTTGACCTATAAAATCTTGTTTGGGCTATAGCTCAGAAACAGTAAGGTGTATGAAGTTGATACTTGGTAGGCACATTGGTTAGGGGGTGTAGGTGTGCAATGTCATGGTGTGACCTTGATTTGACCTTTGACCTTGCTGTAGTGATCTTGACCTATAAAAGCTTGTCCGGGCTATATCTCAGAAACTGTAACGTGTAGGAAGTTGATACTTGGTAGGGACATTGGTTAGGGGGTGTAGGTGTGCAACATCATGGTGTGACCTTGATTTGACATTTGACCTTGCCGTAGTGACCTTGACCTTTAAAATTTTGTCCAGGCAATATCTCTGAAACTGTAAAGTGTAGGAAGTTGATAGTTGGTAGGGACATTGCTTAGGGGTTGTAGGTGTGCATCATATTTTTTAGTTTACTGATTAATGCTGTCATCTTGCTATTGAATTTTCTTGTTTTAGTACTTTATCTTTACATACATTTTGTTTCTCGTAGATGTTATTTTGTCTACTTAAACATCATTTTGACCTTAATATAACTGACACTGCTCTAAAAGTATCCCGATCTATGTACTGCTTCACTGCTTCTATATCTCATGGTGTTGAAAACTATTTCCCCAGGCTGTGGGGTACGGGCATCTCTGATGCTATTTGTATCCACCGGAAGCATCCGGTGGATACTTTGGTTTAGCGTCCGTTACGCCGCCGCCGCCGCGCGTAGAGAGATTTTCGGTGTTAACGCTCTAAGAGGAAAACAACGGCAGCTAGGTTCACCAAATTTGCAGGATATCTTCATTGGGGGTAAGCTTCTCTGGGAAGGAAAATAGCCTCATTCTGAAAAACAAGATGGCCGCCACGGGCATTTCTTTGAAAATAATCTACATTTTTCTACTGGCTGTTCCTCATAGGTAGAAGGTTGAATCTCTTCATAGGTGATATGTATGACACATATACATGTCCTCTACAACCTTGCACACATTTGACCTTGAAGCTCCTAATTCAAGGTCATCCACAGAGTAACCCACATAGCGGACTTTAAAAGTGCCTATATCTCCCTTATTATTGGTCCTAGAGGTTTGCAATGTGAAGCCAACCTATAGGAAATCATGTGCTGCGAATCTTCTGATGTGGTCATATTTGACCTTGGACCCCTCCTTCAAGGTCAAACGAGGATAGCAGAACTTAAAAGTGCTTATAACTCGCTTATTATCGATCCTAGAGGTTTGGGATGGTAAACCAACATATAGGAAATCATGGGCTGGGAATCTTCTGGCATGGTTGGATTTGACCTTGGGCCCCCTCCTTCAAGGTCAAACGAGGACAGCCAAACTTAAAAGGGCTTATAACTCGCTTATTATTGATCCTAGAGGTTTGGAATGGTAAACCAACATATAGGAAATCATTGGCTGGGAATGTTCTGGTGTGGTCGGATTTGACAGTGGGCCCGTCCTTCAAGGTCAAACGAGTATAGCCAAAGGTAAAAGTGCCTATAACTCTCTTATTATTGGTCCTAGAGGTTTGGGATGGTAAACCAACATATAGAAAATCATGGGCTGGGAATCTTCTGGTGAGGTCGGATTTGACCTTGGGCCCCTCATTCAAGGTCAACGAGGACAGCCAAACTTAAAAGTGCTTATAACTCGCTTATTATTGGTCCCAGAGGTTTGGGATGGTAAACCAGCATATAGGAAATCATGGGCTGGGAATCTTCTGGCGTGGTCGGATTTGACCTTGGGCCACTCCTTCAAGGTCAAACGAGGATAGCCAAAGGTTAAAGTGCCTATAACTCACTTATTATTGGTCCTAGAGGTTTGGGATGGTAAACCAACCTATAGGAAATCATGGGCTGGGATTCTTCTGGTGTGGTCGGATTTGACCTTGGGCCCCTCATTCAAGGTCCAACGAGGACAACCAAACTTAAAAGTGCTTATAACTCGCTTATTATTGATCCTAGTGGTTTGGGATGGTAAACCAACGTATAGGAAATCATGGGCGGGGAATCTTCTGTCATGGTCGGATTTGACCTTGGGCCCCTCCTTCAAGGTCAAGTGTGAGGACAGCCAAACTAAAAAGTGCTTATAACTCGCTTATTATTGGTCCTCGATGTTTGTGATAGTAAACCAACATATAGGAAATCATGTTCTGGGAATCTTCTGGTGTGGTCGGATTTGACCTTGGGCCCCCCCTTGAAGGTCAAATGAGGACAGCCAAACTTAAAAGTGCGTATAACTCGCTTATTATTGGTCCTAGAGGTTTTGGTGCATTGTCTTTACGGTGGATACAATTTGCATCGGTTCTCCGATGCGCTAGGTCTAGTTTTCCACTTAGCTTTCCTTATTTTGACAGATGATTGACATTTTATTAGTCGAATCTTTGATTCGAGTTATGTACTGAGTTGCGGCCACGATTTTAAATTGGCCGTTTAAACCCTTAAATATCAAATTCTGAATAATATTTGTTCACATATCGGTACATTAAGGTATATATTATACGCTCTGCCATTTTGAAGATTTTTAATGCTTTTATTCAGTTATATTTTATGAAGTAAAAAGCATGTCTGGCACTACGTCTGGCTTTCTATAAGGTCCCGTATGTCCTAGAAACTATTGTGTTACCCATTGTCATGGCCTACTCGAACGAGCCTTTTTTAACCGTTTCGTCTGCTGGTGAAGCCCCAATTAATTTATTTGTCTGCTGGTGTATCACACACTCACTGTTGCGTAAAATTGTTGTCTGCGCATCTACCCATTTGTCAAACAAATAAACCGCAAAGAAATTAATGAATGAAGTGACGTCACGGTAGTACTATACATTTTTCGTTTAGCCAATCAAAATCGAGGACACCTCTGGCAGAGACAATGAAAATATTCAAACTCCGTAGTTCTACATTCAACCACTCGAAGGCGCTTTTGCATGTCCTAGAAGTTATCACGTCATTTCGACGAAATTCTTCAGCAGTAAAATACAGCATAATCTGTGGTTCCCTATTTTCGCTCATTGTGGAGAAGGATAATATTGTAGAAACAACACACGAATATTTTATTTAAATATTGCAATTTGCTTCTGTAAAATATCCATATACAGTACTATATATCCAAAAAATTGAAATACGTCTTCTCATTTTAAAATCAACTTCCAAACTGCAAGTCCGTGAACAGGAAATATGCTGGTAGTTTTCGTCTTAAACCAGCCTTGTAAAATATTGTTACGACACCCCCACAAAGAACTGCCGTGACTGCGCATATTTGCTCATTAATATTAATGAGGCAAGTCCGCGAACAGGAAATATGCTGGTAGTTTTCATCTTAAACCAGCCTTGTAGAATATTGTCACGAAACCCCACAAAGAACTGCCGTGATTGCGCATATTTGCTCATTAATATTAATGAGGCAAGTCCGTGCTGGTGGTTTTCATCTTAAACCAGCCTTGTAAAACTGCGCATCTACAGACCCTTTAAACCTTTCACATCACGTCACTACAAATACCCATCTCACGACACAAATCTGAAAACTTCCCTGATAGCGGTTTCCAAATGCGGGCGATAATACAGAGTTTACAGATTTTAACACCCAGTGCTGTCCTAAGATTCGACTTTGTGGTTGGGTGAAGGCCAACCACTTTACTCTTGTTTTTGATAATTTTATTGACATATTTGCCGCCATGTTTTTCTTTTACTAATACTTCCACTTAGTCACAACTCAAATGCGGGTAACAAGATTTGGGATGGGTTTCATATATTTGAATTCCTGGCCTCAAGATTTTAAGCCCATTTCTCATCTAAGTGTAACACTTCCATACATTTCATGTTCCAGGTCATTTGCTTCTGCACTGTTCACCAACGTCGTGCAGTTTACGCAAATGCCTGCGGGTGGACATTTTGCAGCGCTGGAGAAACCTGACTTACTGGCTGATGATGTCATCAGTTTTGTCAGGAAAACGGTCAATATGAAGAACAAGAAAAACAAGTAATGAAGATGACTTAGACAAGTCCTTTGATTGCGTTCAACATTTGATTCTGTTAATCAGTTGCTTGGCTCAAATGCTTATCTTATTTTTTTGTTAAAATGTAGTCTCATATACAGTTTCAATCTTTCTCCATTGAACCCAGTACAAATAGATAAGTAATGTATGTTGTTGCGACCAACTAGTATGAGTACTTTTATTTTGTTGCTATTAAGAGTGGTTAAAAAGTTTTATTCAAATGTTCTTTTCTTTTCACTATATTGTTGTTAAGAAAGGTGAATATTAAAGAAGTGTTAGTGAAAGGATATCTTGTCTTTTTATTTTTCTTCAAAATATTCCTGCTTTATTGTCTGATTGAAGAAAATCAACTAACACAAATGACTTCCAGACACACTCTTGTTTCATTCAAATATCATGTTGTTAAGGTTTAAATCAAATGTTTTGTTCAAATGTTGGTACTGCTATATATATATATTTTTTTGGTTAAAATATGATCTCACATGTACATTCCATGTCTTTACCATTGAAACCATCTATATTTATAAACACAAATTTTTGTCAATCTTTCTGAAACACCAAGTCAACTAAATGTGAGCCCTCTGCAGAAGCTACTTTAAATGTTGCATAGAGTGAGGAATAAAACTTGTCTCCCCTCAACAGTATTTTACATGTATTTAACATTTAAATTTGAACCAAACTGTACTCAGACCTTCAGTTAATTTTTAACTGAGAAAGCAGGGGTTTTGAACAAATAATTTTAGAATAAAAACTGAAATTTAAGAGTTCTATATACATATAAGTTTCACTTATTCTTGTATATATAAAAATCTACTGTATTGTTTAAGCTTTTAAAACTGACTGACGATGTTGAACATTATAAAGTAGGGCATTCCTTTATATTTTGCTTCATAGTTTCACAAGATGTCAAGGAATCGGAAATATATTTCCACTAAACCAGAAATTACAGATAGCATGATAGATTTCTATGGAGATTGACATTGTTATTCTAAGAATTATTCTTATTTTAAGAATTTTTTAAGAAGAGGATATTTTTTTAATTCTTTGTAAGTTTTAGACTTGTTAATGTACTAGTGACAATTGGATGCAATACCTACTGTGATGTATGGAGAAAGTATTGATTGCTTTTGCTGGATTTCGATCCCACAGCCTTTGGCTTACACACAGAAATAAACACAAGTCTAGCTCTTTAACCAGCTGAGCTAAAGGGGAATCCCCGGAAGCCCAGGTATTAATAGAACTGATATATGTGAGGATATTACAGTATGAATATAGCAGATAGTATAGCATTTTAGTTGTTTTTCAACATGATGGTATTATTTGTAAAAAATATATATATATGGCAAATACTTTTTTATGGAAATTTTAAACAATTATTTTTTCTAAGAGTTTTTTCTTATGCCTATTTTCTGAGAATGTATGTAAATATGTGCCAAGATTTTTCTACCTAAAAGTAAGGATGGTTCGATAGCATATCTTTCATTTTGGTATCCTGCTAATGCAAAACCATTCTGAATCCAGAACTCCCAGAAATTGAGACTCAAAAAAAAAAAAAAAAAAAAAAACTTCTGTTCCTAAAAATCATTACAAAGGTCGTAAAATAATAAAAAAAAATTATTGGATAAGTTTTAGAACTTTCTCAGATTTAGAGTTTGTTTCATATATATTAAGTTCCCTCACAATTATATGGGCTGACCATGCCGGCTGTAAAGTGACATGACATGGTATTATGCTGAAACCCTCTCGTTACCGGGATAATGGATACACTGATCTAACCCTACCTAAACAGGAATCTCACTGATGAAGATTATACATAGTGTGTCCCAGGTGTTTATTGTAGTGAAATAGTAATAAATTAGTTGTATAGAATTAGTGAAAAGTGAAAGAGTAATGTATAAGAAGTATAGAATTAGAAGAGTTCTCGAGTATCAGATGATTTCTTTATATTTACATAGAATAGAATAGAATCAGTTATATAGAGCAAAATTGATGCAACATCCTGTAATGCGCTTAAGGCAAAAAGGGAAATTCGAGGGACATGCCGGGTCAAAATCCTGATTTAGCGCCGCAAGGTACATGTAAAATAGTAACACAAAAAATTTTTTCTCGATCTAAAGAAAAAAATTTGAATTGTTATCAACTTTATAATGAAGAAGTGGGGTATTCATGGAAGGCTGTGTATTATTTTGGAAGTAAAATGCAATGTTTTGATTTACGGGTCATTGTTGACATTTTACAGTTTTAATAAATTTGATCAGGTACTTGGCAACTGCTTGTGCCACTTGGGGACCTATAATAGACCATATTTCATTTGGGTGATAATTAAGAGATTTAGCAGGTCTGATAAGCATTGCAATGATGGATGTTTAGATATGATAGAAATCAAATTTTGATGAGTTTGTATGAATGTATATTTACTATATACACAAATCTTCAATATTGTTTTTAGGGATGGGTCGGTATGAAAAATATGTACATCCGGAGGTCGCCAATACAAAACCGTGCTGATTCCAAGACTCCGCATTTTAGTACATCCCAAACAAACATGGAAGTTTCCTCTTCACGACATGGCAATAAAAGTGCCCAAATGCACAAAATATGAGATAAAAGCTTGTAATTTCTTTATATTTCTACTTTGTTCCCAATATTTAAAGTTTTCCTTCAATTATATGAGCTGACAAGTGAGATTGCGGTTATAAGTTGTTGTAACCAAAACATGGCAGTTCTGCTCAATGTTTCGCAATAAAAGTCTGCAAATGGACAAAAATATGGGGATAAAAGCTTATAGGTTCTTCAGATTTTGGGTATGTTTCTAATATTTTAACTCTCTTTTCCATTTTATGTGCTGACAAGCGAAGTGGCGGTTGTAAAATCTCATCACGGTATTTTAGTAAAATGCTCTTGATACAGAGATACTGGGCCTGCCGATCCATCCCTAAATGTTTTATATGTCAGTTAATGATAACTTTGAGTTGTATATTTTGTTACATTTTAAGCTTGTTTTGATGGGTTTACATTGCTTTTCTGATGCAAAGATTTATGTTAATGACATGCTTATATATGATCAAGAAATCAAATTGTTTTGATTTACATTGCATTTAATTTTATATTTCTAGTGAAAATATAATTTAGTCAATTTGCTGAAAGAGCTATTTCAATGTCATTTAAAATTGTTGCCTTTTTTTGCAAATTCCTGATCTAAATGATCGCAGTGTGACGTGTGACAAATATTAAGTATTTTGTATGAGTACATTGTGATCTGTGTGCATTTAATTAGCCATCAAATATTTCAGCTGTGTACTTTATTTTTGATAATAAAAAATAAATGACATCTGTTGTGAAGTTTCCTTTCTTGTTAATGCCTATTATTTTTTTAGAGTCTCTTTTGAATTTAAATACAATTGAAATTGGGAATATTGTTGAACAGTGGTTTTGAATCATTTAGTTAAATTTAGAATTTTATCCTAAAGTGCTTCTCATTTTTACATATATTAATGTGTTTATTTGAATGAATAAAATAATCTAAAATAGTGACAGGTTTTTCATTCACAGGTAATGTACATGTATAATATATTTTACATGTAAAACTACCATGTTTAAAGATTTATTTCCTTACTAGTATTCATGCAAAAGTTCATGGAATCAAAGAATTTTTGAAAGTGTATTAAAGTTATGAGTCTCCTGAAATTTCTTTTTTCACAATATGTCAAACTATCAACCGTTGTTCAAAGGTTTTCACCAACAAAGCAGACTTTTACATATCCAACATATCAGGGCTAATAATTTTTTACAGCACAAAGTGGAATCTTATAGTTAAGACCTTGATAAGAATTTTGTGATGCTTCTTCAGTAGAGTAAGTGGATGACAAATTTTTATTCCACACAGATCTGTGTTTAGAGCTTAGCTGTCAAAATCTGCACTTTAACTTAAAAACATTACATAGGGTTTCATTAAACTTTGGAGCCTCCACACTGTTACTAGCAAGCTCATCGTTTTAATATAAGCTCAGCACATACATTATTTTCAGCTGTGATATAACCAAATAACATCATAAGGTACTTAAAATCTAGATATTATGATTGTAACTTCAAAATTATTATGTCATGGATATATAGAATCTTTCATAGTTTTGACAGATATTGTATCCAATGAGTAAATAGAGTGACTTTAAACTTTGACTAAATGGGTAAACTGACAAAACACCGGAGGACAAAACCCTGGAAAAATGTGACCACTAGGACACAACCCTGGAGTTAATTTTCAGGGGAGGAGGACATAACCCCAGAGTTGGAAATCCAGAGAAATTATCATGTGATAAAGCACAAAAGAAATATAGAAATGAATTCAATCTTTTTCACACTTGAAATCTATTTGGGCAAAATGTGTTCAGGTTAAAGATTAAAAAAGCCTGATGTAATTGAGAAGTCACAATTACTACTCTGGCTATTTAAGTCTGTTCAAGCAGTTGGCTTTTAACTTTAGATGAAAAGAAAAAGGGTAGTTACAGAACATGCATTTTTACAGTATATTTATATGCAAATTGGTTACTTTGGTAAACAAAAAAGAAAAAAGTTAATAAAGTTAATAACTTTATAATTATTAGGGGTGCGACAGGGTGCCCGGTTACCTGAAAACAGTTTGAATTGTATGAGAAACCAAGTACAAAGTGACGAAGCGGGTAACTGAAATAATATTAAATATAGCGTAAATCAATGAAATACTTGGATAAACCTTAGTATTCTCACTATTCTGTCAGATTTCTTTAACTGATATTAGTTTTTCACATAATTTTCCTAATTTATACAGATATTGAACATTATTTTTCGTAACATTTTGTTTACATCATCCACCATGTTTACTTTTCAGCTACTTCCACTGGGTGACAACTAAAACACGGTTACCCGAATTCAGATCGTTTTTTTCGAGGCAAATACCCAGTGTCGTTTTTCTGACCGAGTCACAGCCATAATATTAATTATATACATGCGTTATAGAAAGAAAACTGAATTGTAGCAATTGAAATCCACTTTCACTGATAACAAAAGGATAGGGGAGGGCTGCAACTCTTGTTTTGAAGATAAGAGCAATTGGAAGCCACATCACATCACCCCACTTGCAAGTCTTTTTTGAAGATGATAGGAATTGGAAGCCACATCATTATTGCATTTATCATTATTGCATTTCAATTCCCCATCTTGGGATTTTCAATGGGTTTGCAAATATTGGTGGACTTTCACTCTGGGGATTGAAATATATTCATAGTAAAATGGTTAACCTAGTGACTACCAACATGTGTATGACTGTCCTGTAAAAACAACTCTACAAATATACACACATGTATATCAATTTTAAATAACATGGCAATTTAAAAGAGCCTGGGATTTTGTCCACCCCCTGAAAATTAATTCCCGGGTTTTGTCCAAGTAGCAATTTTATTCTGGGTTTTTTTCCTCCAGTGTTTTGTCCTCCGTGGTTTTGTCTGCCATTCGACAAAATGTGCCAAATCTTGTTGAAATCTGTATATATATTTTGTCATAATGTTTGAAAACATCTTTCCCACTTGTTTATTCTCTAGTCAGCAATGAATGAACATTTTGTGGTCATCATTACTTCATGACACTAAAATGACTGTTATGGATTCAGGTCTTTTGTAATTTTAATTGTTGCAGACTTCAAATGAATTTTAACTTTTTGCTTAGTTTAGGGGAGGCCTTATTGATTTTCTGTCTCAAGTTTTCACGTCTTACACCAGCAGGGAGCTATTTTTATTGTGTAAAATAGCCTTACCTTATCCTCACAAGTGCTTGTTTGGTTTTGTGGAGCAAACCACATCGACCGACAAGAATTTTTTAAGGAAATATTCATGTCACGAGAGGTGACCCCTTGTCTGCGCATGTCCGCGCTTGCGCAGTAGTCGTTGTCGACAGACGAATGTCGAGAGTTCTTCATTATATTTTTGGTCGATATGGGAGCAACACGTATTTTTTCTTATTATCGTCCATTCACAAATAAAAATCTATGAAGTTTTAAAGCGTGCAAGCGTGCACCTACCTGTAGTTATCCATTATTGGACTGGTACTACCACTAATTCTGCTTCCCTTGTCCTGAAAAGGGTCAGAATGAGAAGTTTATAGTCTTCAGTGGAAGAGGGTGATAGATTTGTTTCCGGCTGTGTTCATCTTTTATTCGATTGGAACTACTTCCTTGTCGAGGAAAGGGATGCAGAGAAGAGCTGCCGTAAAGTTTTCAGTGGAAAACTGCTTTAAAAGGGTCAGAATAAGATGTGCAAGAAGATTTTGCTGTAAAGGTTTCAGTGGAAAACTGTTTTATTGTCCCTTCTTTGATGGCACAGCATGAGTATTAGCTTGTGCTGGAAAACAAAGAAGAAAGAATGCACTTGTCTTGGCAATGGAGGTCGTAGATTCTTTACTGTGGGTGGAGCGCCACTCTGGTACAGTAACAGGTCTCCCTCCAAAAGAACGACTACAGAAGCGTATCCACTTATCCTTGCAGTTATTATTTTGCTTCCCAGCAGGTTCAGTGAACTTCCTGTTTCTCAGACATGAAAATAGGGACAGATTACCTTCCTTTGCTGTAGATTTAGATGAAGATCCAACAGACATCTTTGGGGCAGTATGTGCACTGCTTGTCTTTTCAGCCCTGTTCAAGAATTGCAATAACTATCTTCTAGATAATAAAACCTTCCTATGGCCATGTCTCCAATGGAAGGAATACTGTGACTTTTGAGTTAATTCTTCTGCAAACTCAACAAAGATCAAACTGGCTGGATGAGATATGGTGTTGAAGTCCTCGCTTGCAACCTTTACGAGTGTGTTTTGCACAGTATATACAGGACAGGGGCTATGTCCAGTAATTATTTGTCCTGTTACCCTCTGATATGTAGAAGGAAAACATTGAGACCCAGGACGAACAGTAATTTTACAGTTCTTCATATAATCACTCTTCCTAGAATACCAGGGGAGGTGGATACAGAAGAACGTGGCTATATATACATGCAATTCACCATGGAGGCTCTTCTTGCAGTGTTACTAACAGTGATGGGATATTTTCATTGCCATCCCAGAGTTATGCGAATCTTGAGTTGGAGTTGTTGAATTACTCCCCAATCGAATTCGCCAATGCCTGTACTACCCACAATGCAAAGCGATGATGTCAGACAGGAAAACATGGCTACAGTACTAAATATACCGCTTAAATGCTTCAAAAGAAAGCGATTTATCCACTACAGGTTTCTATGGCAGTTTATTTCTTGTATAGAAACTCGGCTAATGACGACCTCTGATAGATCTCAGTGTCCTGAATTGATTTCTAACTACGACTTCAACTATGTCAAACAAATACCTACTTGTCGCATCATTATATCCCCAGACGAAAGTCGGGGATATATTGGATTCAGGTCCGTCGCGCCGCCGCCGCCGCCGTAGAAATTTCCTTGTGGACGCGATAACTCAAAAACAAATTAATATTTTTTTTTCAAACTTGGTACACATGTTAAGGGTGCCCAAAGGAAGATCCCTATTTTAAGGTGACCTTAAACTCCCAGTAAAAAAGAACTTATGGCCACCTTAAGGTCAGAAATTGCACTTTTGGCCACTTAGAGCCCTGTAGGTCACAAACTATGATGCTCAGCTGGCTGAAATTTTACCTGACAACACATTAATATGTTCTTAGTACATGTGCCGAAAATCATGACTTTAAGTTGAGGAGAAAATTGTGTTTGAGGCCTATAAATACCCCCACTTAGGGATTTTTTGCTATACTTTACACATATTTTGCCCTATAATTTGGAAGTGATAATTCTGATGAGTCTCAAACTGCGCTAGGTATAACTTTGATATGTAATCCTTGTCTGTAGAAAATTTTAGGGCTGTAGGTTTACCCAAAGGGGTCGACTTAAGGTCTCAAAAGTGCCCACAGAGACCCAATTTATGCACTTTTTGCCACTTTCAAGCACTGTAGCTTTCAAACTATGTCTCTCATCTAAGTTAAATATCATCTGGGAATATATCTATGTGTTTTCTTATATGTGCCCCAACATTTAGGCCTTTAATAGACAGTTAACCTGTGTATCAGGACCATAAACACCCACCCGAGTGACCCTTATAAGACATTTTTCACATCTTTTTCCCTGTAACTTGGAAATGGTAAGTCTGAGAAGTTTCAAACTGTATTAGATATATATTCTGTGTGTAATCTTAGTATGTAACAGATTTTAAGTCTGAAGCTTTAATTTTGAAGGTCAAATTGAGGTCTCTAAAAGGCTCCCAAAGACCCAATATTTGGACTTTTTGCTACTTTTAAGCCCTGTGACTGTCAAACTATGTGACTGATAGAGCTCAAATCCTATCTGAGAAGATATTAGTATGTTATTTTTATATGTGCCAAAAATTAAGGCTTTAAGAAGACATTTAACCTGTGTATGAGGACCATAAATCCCCACCCGAGTGACCATTTTTAGACATTTTTCACATATTTTTCCCTGTAACTTGGAAATGGTAAGTCTAAGAAGTTTCAAACTGTATTAGATGCATATTCTATGTGTAATCTTAGTATGTGACAAATTTTAAGTCTGAAGCTTTAATTTGAAGGCCACATTTAGGTCTCTAGAAGGCCCCATAAAGACCCAGTATTTGGACTTTTTGCCAATTTTAAGGCCTGTGACTGTTAAACTATGTGACTGATAGAGCTGAAATCTCATCTGGGAATACATTATTATGTTCTTTTTACATGTGCCAAAAATCAAGGCTTCAAGTAGACATTTAACCTGTGTATGAGGACCTTTAACACCCACCTGAGTGACCCTTTTAAGACATTTTTCACATATTTTGCTCTGTAACTTGGAAATGGTAAGTCTGAGAAGTTTCAAACTTTATTAGATACATATTCTATGTGTAATCTTAGTATGTAACAAATTTTAAGTCTGAAGCTTTAATTTGAAAGCCACATCGAGATCTCTAAAAGGCCCACAATGACCCAATATTTGGACTTTTTACCACCTTTAAGCCCTGTAACTGTTAAACTATGTGATTGATGGAGCTGAAATCCCATCTGGGAATGCATTATTATGTCCTTTTTACATGTGCCGAAAATCAAGGTTTTTAGTAGACATTTAACCTGTGTATGAGGGCCATAGACACTCGCCCAAGTGCCTTTTTTGACATTTTTTCCGTATTTTGCCCTGTTATTTGGAAATGCTTAGTGTGACAAGTCTTAAACTGTATTATATATGATTTTTGTTTGTTATGTATGTCCCCCCAAAAAGTTTCAGATCTGTAGTTTAATTGCTAAGGTCTCTTTAACAATTGTAAAATGCTCACAGAAACCCAATTTATGGATATTATGCCACTTTAAAGCCCAGTAACTGTCAAACTATGTGGGTTATAGAGCTGAAATCTTTGAATTTTTAAAAGGAAATGCCTGTCTATTTAAATTTTGAATATTAATAATGTTATGGCTATCTTAGTCTTTTAAGAACTTATTTTTGTGTGTTATACCTCTGCTTGCTGAGTTTTTCACTGTTTAAAATGAAACTGGTGAAACATATTGAAGTAGACAAAATGGACACTTTAAGTGAGCTTTAAGTCCCAATATTAATGAAATTATATCCTTATGTAGTAAAACTAGGGGATTTTTAACCCTCAACTAGCCCAGTTTTATTCAACTTGCCTCAGTTAATTTTGGCACAGCTCCTACAGTTATGAACTCATTTCAGTTGATAATCACATACTTAAAATTCTCAATTCTTTTTGTATTTGAGTACCCCTTTTATATAGATTGTTTGTTTACCATTTATGCTCAACCCACATCCCCCCACCCGGATTCCCCCCACCCACCTCTGGGACCTCCAGCTATATTGAGTGACACTAAATAAACAAAGGTATTTAATGATATCAGATGAGAAACAAAGAACTCAATGGGGTTGCAGATCTTGTGTAATAGTGAGAGAGGTGTGGAGAAGGGGTGGGGGTGGGAGGTGGTGGGCTTCATTACATATAACACAAAGGGGAGTCAGAACTGAGATTGTGTCACATATTTAGGTTGCATATATATGGACCACATATATAGGTATAGAGGAAATGAATAACTGAAAACAATTTGCAAATTCTAAAAATAATATAATAAAATAATAATATAAATAATTTTTTTTTAAATAATATTTTATTTGTGAACAAATATAGAAACAGATATGCGCTTTTGGGATTATGAATTTTAGAATGGACATTGAATCATCAATCATTTAAATACTTTGAAGGAAGATTGAAAAATATGATGAGTTGAGTTAAAAATAATATTTTATTTGTCAACAAATATAGAAACAGATATGCTCTTTTGGGATTATTATTTTAGAATGGACATTCAATCATCAATCATTTAAATACTTTGAAAATAGGTTTAGAGTTATCATTGCAGGAAGATTGAAAATATAATTTGAGTTATGTATTCGGCGTCTGGGGATACACCATCTTCCTTGGGGAGATATAAACAGAGCAGATTGATGTGCTGAAGTTCATATAATAATGGGTAATTATGTTTTAAAAAATTCCCGATCAAAACCTGTGGCGTGAGTGATGACCTGTCTGGGGATATGTTGGCGCCGAGTTGGCCCAATCTAGTTTAAACTGGAGACAGCAGAAATTATTAGAAATTCAGTTACAAAGATGCGTTCTTCTATGTACCGACTCACCAAGATTTTCACCATCTACTTCAGTTTAATGTACACGGTCAAACCTATCAGTTCAAAGCACTGAAGTTCGGATTAGCGACCGCCTCTCTTGTATTCACATCAGTAGTAAAAGAGGTAAAACTCATTCTTCAGTCTCGCAGAATATGAGTTCACCAATACCTGGACCACTGTTGTTAAGTGTACATAAAAGACACCAGTTTTTGCTTCAAACCAAGAATTCATCTAAATTCTTCAACATCTCAGCTTCGTGATTATTTTCTGATAAAAATCCAAGCTCGAGTCCACACAAGGATCGATTTCCTAGGTTACCACTGCATATTGGTACAAGGAAATGTCTTTCTAACACAAATAAAGTTTAAAAACTTGAGAAATCTTTTCAGGAAATGGAGATCTCATCACAAATGACCCCAAGGTTGCTTATATCCCAGGTAGGGGTACGAGCATCTTTGGAAAAGACTATACCAATGGGTCACTTAAGTATGTGTGCCTTTCAGCCGTATCTACAACAAACTGGCAATATCTCCAGTCACTACTTGTGGGAATTCCTGGTTCAAATCCTGAAAAAGCATATTCAGTGGTGAAAATGCCAAAAAATGGGAAATAGGATGCCTTTTCTATACACGGGGGCACAATTCCCTTATTTTCGTAGATGCATTAAACCAGGGTTGATGATCCCATCTAAAAGCATCACAGTCAGTGGCTTTTGGACAGTTAAAATGTATATATTACATTTCAATGTCATACAACTGAAGGCAGTGTGTTCAGCCCTTAAGAGCCTTCAAGAGAAATTCTACACAAAAGAATTCTGATAGCATCAGACAACACCACTGTGTTCGGTTATCTGAACAAAGAAAAGGGGGGGCACATGTACCTCCTACTTTGGCGCATCTTGGCCTACTGCAGTCCTTGAAATATAATCAAAAGAGACAGACATATTCTTGGTTGCTTAAATGCCATGGCCAACATCATCTCCAGAAGGGATAAAGGTTTGGTGCATCCTGGCCTACTGCAATCCTTGAAATATACTCATAAGAGATAGACATTTTGTGGGTTGCTTGAATGTCATAGTCAATAACCTCTACAGAAGGGACAGAGTAATCCGTACAGAATGGTTCTTACTTCCTTTCTGGTTCAAGACAATGTGCAAGTTTGGTACAAATCAACAATAGGTTTTTTAATGCAGGTATGCTGCATCTTGGCCTACTGCAATCCTCGAGATAGTCTTATATGAACCAGAGATATTCAGGGTTGTCTAAATGTCATGACAGTCAGCCTCTCCAGAAAGGACAAAATGATACAGACAGGGTGGTCTCTTCATCTTAAAATGTTCCATTTGAATTGCATAGTTTGGCAAATACCAATGGTAGAGATGTTTGCCACCAATATAAATCACAAACTTCCATTCTATGTTGCCAGTCCTGGATGCAAATGCTCTGAACATAGATGCATTAAACATCTTGTTGGAGGTTCTGGACTGCTAGGCCTTTTGTCCTGTACCACTCATTCAAAAAAGTCATTGAACAAGTGAACACCAGGTGCAAAATGATTGTAGTGGCCCCTTGGTGGCCCATGATGCATTGGTTTTGGGATCTGGTGAATCAATCAACCAAACCTCCATTACAGCTACTTCACTGGTCTCAGAAACAGCCATTCAGTCAGAAATACTGTCAGAATCTGTTGCATTGGCACCTTCATGCTTGGCACCTTAACACCACTCAGAATCTCTTATATCATTCTCTGAGCAAAGGGTAGAGAGATTTAGGGCATCTCAAGGACCTTCATCTTGGAAATGTATGAGTCATGATGCTTTGGGCCATTTTGAGCTCTGGTACCAACAGAATAAGGTGGCGATCTCATAGCCTACTGTCTCAAATATACCAGATTTTTTTATCCATTTACTTGCAAAAATCTGAAACCTGTCACTATTGCTGGCTTTGCACTAGCCCTAGCTGATCATTTATATTTTTGGTGCAGGAGTTGAGCAAAAGCCTGGATCTTTATAGGCTTATTGCAAGTATTTATAGAGAGAAGCCCACTGCTAACAGAGGTGTAGCATCAAGGGATTTGCCTTTGCTTCTGTTAGTTTTCACAAAAGGCTCCTTATTAACCTTTAAAGGAGGTCAGTCTAAAAAGTTTGACTTGCAAGACTGTTGCAATGGCATTGGCATCTGGCAAAAACAAGGTAAAGTGTATTCTGGGACTTTGGCTCCTTCAGACACAAGCCTCATAGGAAGAAGGTTACAGTTTTTCCTTCCTACCTACCTTTTCAGCAAGGTCCTATTAGCCTCAATTGATCTAGATTGGCTCCAGTGGTCACTTCTGCTCTAGATCATTCCTGAACTCAAATTTCCTGGACACATGATTTGTTGTCCTCTTACAGCACTTACATCCTTCTTGGACAGGACTACTGCTTGGGGGAAAGGGAAAGTCTCCTTCTCCTGCCTTTTAGCAAGAATCAGTTGGCTTCTGATGGCCCAGATGGCTCAAACCAGTTGTCATTCCAGCTCACAAACCTTTCTTGAGCTGACGTTGGACTGAAGTTGTGACACTCTGCCTTCCTACAGTACTTAGTTACTATCGAGACAGTACAAGTACTTCAAGGAGGGGAAGAATCTCTTGCTCATATCTTTTAAGGAAGGCTTGATGGAGATATCTTGAGTTCTGCTACCTCTTCCTGGATCAATCTGGCTGCATGATTAGATTGCCAGTCCTTTAATTCTGATTCTCAGAATCTATACATTGAGGCACATATTAGATCCGTGGCTGCCTCTTTAGTTTTCAAGAGTGGGATCTTACCTGAGCAGATATCAAACTCTTGTTATTTGAAGACCCACAATTCTTCACTACATTCTACTCGAAGATGTAGCTTGGCAATCCCATGACCAGTCCATGAACAAATTGGGTCTTGTGGATTCACCTCAGCATGTAGTCAATTTTTGTGTATTTATACATGTTATTCATATGACTCGCATATTTATGTTCTCTCCATTTATACAAGTGTTGTGTCACTGACATGTGTCTTTCTTAACTTACATATGGCCCCATATCTGCAGTTTATGCAGTTCAGTTTGCCTGCTTGGAGATATTCTCATTATGTCCACCCCACTGCGGGGTGGACATATTATTTTTGCTTTTTCCGCCGTCCGGTGTCCCACTTGGTTTCCAGACATTTTAGGCAACAGTTCTTATCCTATCTTTACCAAATTTGGCATGCAGGTTTATTGGGTTAATAGCTTGTATGGGATTGCTTTTGGTGATGATAGCTCTATAGCTAACTGAGTAATAGCTACTTTGCTACTTTTGAGTAGCTCTTTGGTTTCCAGACATTTTAAGGAATGCTATTAAGCCTAGCTTTCTGAAATTTGGTATGGAGGTTCATTGGGTTAATAGCTTGTATGGGATTGCTTTTGGGGGTAATTGCTTCATAGATGAGTGAGTAATTAATTAAATAAATGAGTAATTGGCTATTTTGTATACTGAAAAAGGCAAATGTGCTCATATTTCCTAAACCGTGCGAGATAGAGCGATTTCGTCGAAATTTTCGACCCACAGGCTATCTAAGGAATGTAATCTTTACAATTTTCAAAAAATTTTCCCCTCCCCAAAAATGGCGGCCATTTCGAATTTTTGCCAAAAATGGCAAAACACAAATTTGCTTCTATCTCCTAAACCGTGCGAGATAGAGCGATTTCGAATTTTCGACCCATAGGGTATCTAAGGAATGTACTCTTTGCAATTTTCAAAAAATTTTCCCCTCCCCAAAAATGGCGGCCATTTTGAATTTTCGAATTTTTGCCAAAAATGGCAAAACACAAATTTGCTTCTATCTCCTTAACCGTGCGAAATAGAGCGATTTCGTCGAAATTTTCGACCCACAGGGTATCTAAGGAATGTAATCTTTACAATTTTCAAAAAATTTTCCCCTCCCCAAATATGGCGGCCATTTTGAATTTTTGCCAAATATGGCAAAACACAAATTTCCTTCTATCTCCTTAACCGTGCGAGATAGAGCGATTTCATCAAAATTTTCGACCCACAGGGTATCTGAGCATTGTACTCTTGCCAATTTTTAAAAAAATTTTCCCCTCCCCAAAAATGGCGGCCATTTTGAATTTCCGAATTTTTGCCAAAAATGGCAAAACACGAATTTGCTTCTATCTCCACAACCATGCGAGATAGAGCAATTTCGTCGAAATTTTCAACCCACAGGGTATCTAAGAAATGTACTGTGCAATTTTCAAAATATTTTCCCCTCCCCAAAAATAGCGGCCATTTTGAATTTTCGAATTTTTGCCAAAAATGGCAAAACACAAATTTGCTTCTATCTCCTTAACCGTGCGAGATAGAGCGATTTCGTCGAAATTTTCGACCCACAGGGTATCTAAGGAATGTAATCTTTACAATTTTCAAAAAATTTTCCCCTCCCCAAAATTGGCGGCCATTTTGAATTTTCGAATTTTTGCCAAAAATGGCAAAACACGAATTTGCTTCTATCTCCTTAACCGTGCGAGATAGAGCGATTTCGTCGAAATTTTCGACCCACAGGGTATCTAAGGAGTGTAATCTTTACAGTTTTTAAAAAATTTTCCCCTCCCCAAAAATGGCGGCCATTTTGAATTTTTGCCAAAAATGGCAAAACACGAATTTGCTTCTATCTCCTTAACCGTGCGAGATAGAGCGATTTCGGCAAAATTTTCGACCCACAGGGTATCTAAGGAATGTACTCTTTGCAATTTTCAAAAAATTTTCCCCTCCCCAAAAATGGCGGCCATTTTGAATTTTCGACTTTTTGCCAAAAATGGCAAAACACAAATTTGCTTCTATATCCTTAACCGTGCGAGATAAAGCGATTTCGTCGAAATTTTCGACCCACAGGGTATCTAAGGAATGTAATCTTTACAATTTTTAAAAAATTTTCCCCTCCCCAAAAATGGCGGTCATTTTGAATTTTTGCCAAAAATGGCAAAACACGAATTTGCTTCTATCTCCTTAACCGTGCGAGATAGAGCGATTTCGTCAAAATTTTCAACCCACCGGGTATCTAAGGAATGTACTCTTTGCAATTTTCAAAAAATTTTCCCCTCCCCAAAAATGGCGGCCATTTTGATTTTTCGAATTTTTGCCCAAAATGGCAAAACACAAAATTGCTTCTATCTCCTTAACTGTGCGAGATAAAGCGATTTCGTTGAAATTTTCGACCCATGGGGTATCTAAGAAATGTACTCTGCAATTTTCAAAAAATTTTCCCCTCCCCGCATATGGCGCCCATTTCGAATTTTTGCCCAAAATGGAAAAACACAAATTTGCCTTAACCGTGCAAAATAGAGTTATTTCATTGAAATTTTCAACCCATAGGGTATCTAAGAAATGTACTCTTGGCAATTTTCAAAAAAATTTCCTTTTCCCAAAAATGGCGGCCATTTTGAATTTTCAAATTTTTGCCAAAAATAGAAAAACAGGAATTTGCTTCTATCTTCTTAACCGTGCAAGATAGAGTGATTTCGTCAAAATTTTCGACCCAACCAATGCAAAAAGGCATGAAGCTGAAATAATTTACATCTACACTAACAAATATTTAAGCATCATTGATATATTTTACAAATGAAACAGGGTCTTGTAAGACTACTGTACAATTTGGGCAAAAGGTTCATGGGTGGACATTACACATGATAATGTGTGTTCTTCTATGCTATCCTGTTTCTATTCGCACCTACTATCAACAGGGCGTCCTATTTCTAGTTGTCAGATGATGACATCTTGTTTGGGGAGTCATGCAGACATCTCCGGCCTATACCGGATGATGGTTAATACTGCTATATGATTTGTTGTAAAATTGTCTACAACAGCAACAGCAGCAACAATGACGTCCACATCATGGATTTGTTGTTGAGGTTAGCAAATTACTTATCTGTGATGAAGAAGTAATATATCACCTAAGATGTGGTGTATGGAAGCTTATCTTATCCTCTTATCAAGTGCTTTATTGGGTGACCCCTTGTCTGACAATCATCTAACAGTGTGGCCAAAACAAATACCCTCCACCTGTTATGGTTGTATTCAAGCACTTGTGAGGATAAGGTAAGGCTATTTTACGCAATAAAATGTAACAAATTTTATTGTAATTTAACTTTTTACAAGTTAAATACTTACCTTATCCTCACAAGGATAAACCCTCCCTAACTCCCCACATAATTTGTTTTCTGGGGACCAAAAATACAATGAAGAACTCTCAACATTCGTCTGTCGACAACGACTACTGCTCAAGCGCGGACATGCGCAGACAAGGGGTCACCTCTCGTGACAAGAATATTTCCTTAAAAAATTCTTGTCAGTCGATGTGTTTTGCTCCACAAAACCAAACAAGCACTTGTGAGGATAAGGTAAGTATTTAACTTGTAAAAAGTTAAATTACAATAAAATTTGTTACAGTTGTTATTTCAGTTATGATTAAGCTTAAATTTTGGATTTTATTTCGTTAATACATCCTATCCAATGGACAATTGCTTTACCAGTCGGCGCAGTACGAATTTAAAGCTTATTTTCATCTGAAAAGATATATATTGTGTTACTTACATATCATGGCCTCTCCAGGACTTAAACAAGGCAATATTCAGCATTTTATGGCAAGTTTTGAAGAATTTCTGTGTACTTGTCGAGACGAAGTCATGGGTGAGAGGTTGTGTGTGGTCGCTGCAGCATTCCTTCTTCTGATCAGAAGTGTTTGTTTACCACAATTCACCTTCCATTTAATTCTACATTGTCGAGTAACACTGCGTGTATGTTGACGAGAAGAAATTAGAAGGGAAGAAGAATGCATCATCTGACGTCATCACTTCCAGCTTATGCTTGTCACGTGACATGGACCTGGTCACCTGATACACATTCAACAATGGAGGAATCGTGTTTTCAACAGAAGTTTTATCATCAGAAGACGACCATTTATTATTCAGCACCCACTTGTAACTGGCAAGAAGAAATCCAGCAACTCGTCTGTTGGCCTGAAGAATTTGATGACAAGTGGTCACAGAAATCTGCGATTTTTTTTAAGTGCCGGTCATGTGACTTCACACATCTCAACACAACTACCGGCAAGCAGATCCCCAAGCGTGACTGGTTCAGCTGACAAGACGTGATGAGTTTTACTAGTACCAGTTCTGTTCAGACTACCGGTGGGGACCCCTAGTGATGAGTTTTGCCAGTACCAGTCTGTTCAGACTACCGGTGGGGTCCCCTGCTAGCTAGCAGGAATTGATGGCTGTTTTACCAGTTCTGTTCAGACTACCGGTGGGTGCTGTTCCTGTGGTCCTGTGAAGAAACCCCCTTCAGTGGTTACCAGTGATCAGCCCTTTTTGATCCCGGAACCTCCACCAGTTGCCTGTCCTCTGGTGTGACTGTTGGGGTACTGATTGCAGTCTTGTTCAGACCACCGGTGAGGCTGCTCAGAGGGTTCACCTACCAAAAGTTGCTATGACCACTGAGACCCTTATCTCTCCAGTGCAGATTTTTGGACCGGTACTAGTCCTGTTCAGGCTACCGGTAGGGTTTCTAGCCAGCCAGTGATGAGGGACACTGGCACCAGTTCTGCTCAGACTGCCAGTTGTGGTCACACAGAGATCCAGCAAGGGCTACCTGTTAAACAGGATTACCGGTTACAGAGAGTTGCTGGTGACACACAGCAGGGCTACCGGTTACAGAGAATTACCTGTTACAGAGAAACCTTCTATTCCCACCATTACTGGCAAGAAGGCAGCTACAGTGAACAAGCCCAGTGAGGACAGCAGGTCTACTGGTTCCAGAGTGTTGCCGGTTCCGGAATATTGCCTGCTAAGAGTAATCTGCTGTCCCCATCCTTACTGGCAAGAAACCAGCTTCGAATCCAGTGCTGACAACAGGTTCACCAGTTACAGAGAATTGATGGTGACAAGTTAGTTGGACAGGAAGTTTCTTCAGAAAAATTCCTTCAACCAACCAGTTACAGAGCCTACCAACTGGGTGCCGGCTTACACAACCTTCAGTGACAGTTGCTTCACAAGAACTAGAGATACTTGTGAAGTAACCAGGCACAAACCTGTGCTGCCCCAATTCTTGGGTCACAGAGCCTTCTATCAGAAAACTTTGGTTACAGAGAGACACCAGCCTACCAGTTTGACCGGTTACAGAGATTGTTGGTTGCAGAGAAAAGCTGCTGAACCACCACTGTGGACAGGAAGAAGGCAGCTTCATATGAGCCCCTCCCTGCTAAGAAGTAGTTCAGTTCGCCCACTCCTGCCAACTCCAGTGAGTTTATGCAGAACTGTGGAGCCACCAGGAACCAGTTACAGAGCATTGCTTCACGTATAACCGTTTAGGGCCTGGTACTGGGCAGGTCTCCAGGACTGACTAACAGACCAGCAGAAGTTTTTAAGGGTCCAAGTAGCTGTTTAGGCCAATCAATGGCTGCCTAAGGAAACTGGTTAAAGAGGAATTGGACCACTCACTGGTCCCGGTGAAATGTCTGTCCCGGTGAAATGTCTGTCAATCGACTGGATCAGTCAGCCAGCCTACCTTTTCAGGACCTAGCTGGTCAGACAGTGTCTATAGATAAGAGGAAGACTGTCAAGCAAGACTTGTCCAACAACTACCAGTCAACCTACCCTTATCAGACCTCACACCTATTAGACTGGCCATCCAGTTTGCCCTTTTACCCAGCCTGTGACCAGTGTCAGCTGTCACAAGGGGGCCTGAGTTTGCAAGCTCATTTTTCCCCTCGAGATAATAACCCATTTTGCCAGTTTTCTAAAACTCAAGCAATGGGAAAAATATCTGTGAATCAGACCAGGGGTCACCACCGTTATAAATGGCTATGTGGATCAGTGAGGTCTAGCCTTTCACCAGTGTTGACACTGTTTTTTTTTTTTGGCTAAATCTGCCTGCTCAAAACTTGGGCCATCCTAGGGGCTAGCCCAAGTTAATAAGAAATCTTCCAGGAAGGCTACACCCTCACCTTCTGTAAATGACTGGCTTGAACAGATCTCCAGGCAGGAGAAGTGGCCCAGTACCGTGATTAATTCAGATTGGGAAACATTGAGAACCTTATAAACCTCTCTTCAGAAATGGATAACTTCAAGGTTCCCTACTCCCTCACCCCTTTCCGCCAACAAGGAAGTACCGGAGTTTTTCATGTGCGGGGTCTTCCCCACCAGTTCAATCACACCCCTTTGGTCTGTTCACAGTACAATGGGAGTCTTCTCTCGGTTGTGGCGACGGAGGTCAAACTATGGCATTACAAGTACCACAATCCACCAGTATGACTGGTTGGTCAAGCCAGTTCCCTCCAAGCCTGTCTCCAGCATACACAGTCTCTAGGAGCTCAGTGTCAGGAGTAAGTTTGAATGGTAAACATGAAAAATTAGAACTGGACCTCGAGCAAGTCTTCGACTTAGTAGGTTTCACGTTAGCTTGGAAGAGCGTAAGGTCAGACCCACCCTAGAGTGTTCGTATACCTTGAATGCTTATCAAGAAACTTCTCCCCAGACCTACATGCCCGGTCTGGCAGCTGATGCCCCTGATAGGGTTACTGACAGCTATAGAGAAGCAAGTGCACCTAGTTCACCTCCACATGAGGCCGATAAATGGCACTAGAAGAACAGCTGGAGGGTACCAGAATCACTAGAAAAGCTGACCCCAGTTCCCTCCACCCCCATCTTAAATGGTTGGTGCAGGAAGACAATGTGCTTCAGGGTCAACCATTACACCCACTAAATATGCTCTTCAATCCTTACAGATGCATCAAGAAGGGTGGGGGTCTCACTTAGGAGAACACACTGCAAGGGGAACCTGGCCCCTTTCCAGAAGCAAGTTACACATTAAACTAGCTGGAACTAAGGCGATCATTTGGCCCTTAAAGAATTCCAAGACCTCTGGTTGAACAATATTGCTGTCATAACTGGTTGCCTGTATTAAGAAAGAGGGGGGATGAAGTCGGGCCCTCTTTGCAATATTGCTGTCATAACTACAACAACACAACAGTGATTGCCTGTATTAAGAAAGAGGGGGGATGAAGTCGGGCCCTCTTTGCGCCCCACTATGGAGAATCCTGACCTGGTATTCCAGGAAACAGGTGACTCTAGCCCGACACATTCCAGGCAGCTGAATGTCATAGCAGACAAGCTATCCAGTCTCGCGCAACCACACAGAGCATAGACTGGTCCCTCCTGTCATAGTTTTTTCCAAACATTATGCTTCTGGTGGCACCAGCCCTAAGTGGGCCTGTTTTTGCCACCTGGTTCAACAACAAACTGTCTCAACTTGTATCACAGGGGCCAGACCCCCCAATATGGACAATGATACCATCAGTCTGCCATGGGAGGATCTGGACCCATATGCCTTCCCACTGGTAGCCATCTTGGGCAAGTGGTGGAGAAGTTGCAGTACTACGGTCACTACTACCCATGCAGGGGAATCCTGATTGCTCCAAAGTGGCCCAACATGCCTGGTTCTGGGATCTCTTGATTATGTCAAGTCAGATTCCTTGGTACCTGTCCAGCCTGCTCTCTCAACCATTCAATCATACTCCTCACAGGAATCTGTCAAATTAGATCTGCATACATGGGTCCTAGAGCCTCAGCAATCAAGGAGCAGGGCTTCTCTGAGGCAGTGGCAGCAGGAATTGAGGCTCCTCAAATAGGATCAACCAGATCAGTCATTGCTGACAACTGGGTAATTCATCAATTAATTTCAGCATGAGAATCTTGCTCGCCTCTGGGACAGTTTACAGAGACAGACCTAAGGGTCAGAGGGGCATCCCCTCCTGGGACCTCCCACTGGTGTTGCACCAATTGGCAAGGCTCCATTGGAACCCATTAAAGAGGCCTCTTTGAAGCATTGACCTTCAAGACTGTTTTCCTCTTGACCCTGGGTTCTGGCAAACACAGGAGTGAGATCCATGTTTGGCAAAACCAAAACATCAGACGCCAGTCAGACTGGTCAAAGGTGTCTTTGTACCCAGCACCCAGCCTTTTTTCCAAGAAACAGTTGGCCAAGGAGAGTCTGGATAGTGTGGACCCCAGTGGTTATGCCAACCCTGGCCCCAACTCTGGATAAGTCCCTCAAGTCTGATAGGTCCTGTGTTTATTCAGAGTACTGTGCCTCTTATTGGGACAGGATCTCAAATAGAACAATGAATTAGTCTGTCTCCCTTTAGAAAGGTTTTGACAAGACGTCTCACCTGCCACTATCTCCTCAGGGATCAAGCAACTGTTATCCTATGTTATGAGCTCTCTGGTCAGGAGGCCCTCGCCCTACATCAGGTTAAAGCCCATGATGTCAGGGTCCCTTCTGCTTCTAAGGCATTCCAGTTGGGAGTTTCCTTAGAACTATTTTTCAGCTGGCCACTGGAAGTAACATAACACCTTCACCCAGTTCTATTTGAAGGATGTGGCTTGGGTTGGTTCAGAGCCCCTTCAATTTGGCCCAAACTAACTACATGACTTCCTTCGGGAGGTTATCGCCTTCTGGGACTGAACTCATCCCTCTCTTCCCCTACCTCAGAGCAGGTCTGTTAAAAAGGTGGGGGGGGGGGGGCAACGTCAGTATATGCCCCGGCAACCGAGCACTGGTATCCGACCATAGGCCTACAGGTTTCCAAAATAAAGCTTACTAGGGGTCTAATAGGTTTAGACAACGAAAAAGATGCTGACGTCATGTTGTCTAGACAGGAAGTAAATACCATGTGCCACCTGGCGTATGCACAGTACTGGGACCGGCCAGCCGGTGGAAACACAGGACGTCTTTTTCTGGTGTTTGGCGGGCCGGTCTGCGCCGACCGGATTAGCAATTGTCCATTGGATAGGGTATTAACTTATGGACAGGCAAGGCCCTCCCAACCGACCCCACTACCAGCTTACTAGTGGTCTAAATCTGTTTAGACAATGAAAAAGATGAACTGACGTCACTCTGTCTAGACAGGAAGCAAGTATGATACGCCACCTAGCGAATGCACACTACTGACCGGTCCTGCCAGTATTATATACAGGACGTCTTTTTCTGGTGTTTGGCGGGACCGGTCATGCCGACTGGTAAAGCAATTGTCATTTGGATAGGGTATTAACTTATAAAAATTTAATTTACTTATTAAATTTGCAATTCAGTATTGAAACCCAGGAAACTGTATTGATTGGGATTGAAAAATTGATATATGGTTCTTCTCATAATATTGTAATATTTCTAATTCTTAATTACAAGTTTAATGAGAGTTCAGCTTTAATTTCATAATAGCATAGGGAGTTCGATGAAATAAAAGATTATGCCTGAAATTTACTGGTTATAGAGATGTATTGTTTGTCCTTCATGGTTTAGCCAAAAGTTTAAAGATAAATGGCTTTTGTTAGAAATCTTTGAAGTCCATAAACTAAAAACTCAACAAAAAGATGTGGGAGATTAAAAGAGAATTTTCAAAAGACTTCAGCCTTGGAGGATTAGGTAACAATGCATGAAGGATGGCAGGCCAATGGTCATAAACTAGAAGTGACAATAAAGCATTTTGTATCCCATTAGATTAAGTAAGAATTGCTGCCATAGTTTGACCTTCAACGATTAGGTCATAATGTATGCAGAATGACAAGCTAATGTCCCTCTTTATGGACAAGCTAATGTCCATAAAGATGGTTATTTTTAGAAATCTTCTATTCAGTTCACTCTAGAAATCAACTCCTTTAGTGGCTGCTATAAAATTGTTGGCATTATACAAAAGAATATGACCTCAATAATTTTTTTTATATGCAGTATATTATCGAATTGTTAAAAACACCTCTTCCCCCATCCTGGGTTTAAATTTACCTCCCAAGGTTTTTAAAGTTGCCAGTCTTTCAACTATGCAGGTGTTCATCATTTCATTCTAAAATATAACATCTACAGCTTCAGTGCTGAATACAAGAGTCTAGTAAATGTAAACTACAGTAAAATTAATGATGTATATACATATTTATTTATTTATTATAGTGACATGCACCTAAAATATGCCCAGCCCATATGGTCTTATAAGTCACTTTTAGTACAATGATATAGTTACACATGTGGTTGTTTTTCCAATACAAAAATAATATAATTACACATAGTCTTTAAATATGTACATGTTTATAAACATTTAATACTGTTATAACAATGAAGTTTTAAACACGGAATCTCTGAATAAGAAAAGACCAAACTGATATTATATATAAGAATAACACTTTTTTGTTGTAATATCTAATAACTTATATAACCATATTATTACACTAAACTGCAATGTAAAATTTGATATTGCTATATATTGTATATTTTCTGTCAAAATTTGTGTGAAAAAAAACTGCAGATGTTGCGCAGAATACTGATTTCTATCTTCTAAGGTCATAGGTTCAAGTCCAGGCTCAATCCACAATGGAAATTTGGTTGTTGCCTGCTGGTGCTTGAAGATGATGCTGTGACATGATGTCACAAGATACTGGACATGGCGTTAGAAAGCCAAATTAATCAAAAGCAGTCAACACATATCACACTGAAATGCTGGACTCACCCAAAGTTCATGTAAACAATACTAAACATATTATTATATTGAGTTAATACATCCTATCCATTGGACAATTGCTTTAACGGTCGGCACGACTGGTCCTGCCAGACGTAAGAAAAAAACGTTCTGTGTAACTACCGGTAGGACCGGTCACGGAGTGTGCATTTGCTAGGTGGCGCATCATACTTCCTGTCTAGACATCGTGATGTCATATCTTTTTCGTTTGGCGCATGGAGTGTGCAGACCTGTTTTTTCTACAGAGAGATGTTTTTGAAGTTTTACTACGTACTTTACCATTTTATGACCTTTTAATTATTTTTAAGTAATTCAACTAGAATACTGATCATTATGTCTTCACCTGGACAGAAGAGAGGCAGTTGGGGGCACGTTATGGCTCTTTATGACAGCCACAAGAAATGCACACGATGCAGAGACAAGGGGGTGGGTGACGACCCATGTGTTAAGAAGATGGATTGTGATATTTGCAAAGCTTTTACGTCTACGCAAATTAAACAACTCTCCACCCCTACCTACCAGTCCAGGAAAGAACGTGAGCAGAAGAGGACTACTGCTTGTTCCCATGCTAGTGTTATCCCCACTCTCGTGGACCTATCAGAGGTCACTCTTTTGGGAAGGGTACACAAGGAATCTGCTGCTACTGAATCTCCTGCTCGCAAGAAGAAGAAGAGAGCTGACAAATCTAAGACTAGCAGAAGAAAGAAATCCAGCAAGTCAAGGTCTGATGATATTAAAGAACTGGACGACAAGTGGGCAGAATGTTTTGCCAGATTAGAGGCTGTGCTGGTTTCCAAGATGTTTGCTGTCCCTGTAGAACCTGTGAAGAAACCCTCCTCAGTGGTTACCAGTGATCAGCCCTTTTTTGATCCTGGAACCACCGCTAGTGGCTTGTCCTCTAGTGTGACTGTGGAGGGTACTGGTTCCTGTCTTGTTCAGACCACCGGTAAAGCTGCTGTTGTGAGGGAAGTTTCCAACAAGAGTGCTACCCGCCCTGTTGAGGGTCCAGGTACTGGAGTTGTGATCCAGCAGAATACCACCCAGTCTGTTGAGGCTCCTGGAGCAGGGATGGCCACCCAGCCTGTTGAGGCTCCGGGTGCAGGTCCTGATGTTCTGCTAACCGGTACCAGTGATGCTGCCCTACAGTCTGATAATAATGGAGATCTACACAGTGAACCAGGTTCACCTGTTGATGACAACTTCCGGTACGGCTCCCCATACAAAGATCTCACCAGGGATGAGGCAGCTGATCAGGAACTCTCAGAGGAATCTTGTTACAGAGAGACAATCAGAGGTCATTTATGGACTGGCATCAGATTCTTAAATTCGATAGTGTTTCCTCCACAACCCTTTTGCCAGTTCCCGAGTCCTGCCAACCGGGAAGGTCTCTGTCAAGTTGCCGGTAGATGACTGGTTGTATAGAAAGATGGGGAAGTTAAACCTCACCATTGCTAAAGGCTACCCTTCCAGAAACACTGAAACTGCTGGACTCCTCAGGGACCAGTTTGTCAAGCCACCCAGGTCGTCTAGACGGTACAACATGCATGCTGACAAGAATGACTTTGTGTACATGGTCTCCGGAACCGGCAAAGCTGAATAGTGCATTCAGCAGGGTGGCCAGATGTAGTTTACCTACTGCCCCACCCTCCTGGGCCCTTAGCCAGGACATTTTGAGACGCTAGGAGAGAGCAGCCAGAGAACAGACTGTCATCTTTCAATCAGGCTGCCGGGTTGTCAAGGTGTCTGACTAGAGTGCAGGAAGTGATGTCTACTCAACTTAAGAACCTGCATATGGAAAAGGGAAAAGGCAAGTTGTCTGAAAGAACGCAACAAGCTATAGACGAACTGGAGTATTTGGTTATATTTAACCGTTCGGTCTCCCAAGTCATGGCCAGGACAATGCAGGATTTGTCTGAGGGCGTTTTTCATCAGCATGGCGAACTTTATCCTTGCGTGTAGAGACAGCTACTTTGAATATTTACATGCTGTTGTAAAACAGGACACGCTCACTGCACTGCATACTGCTTCCATCCATTTGCAGTCACTTTTCCCGGACCAGCTTCTCACCAAAGCTGAAGAGGAAGTGTCTAGAAGTGAAGAGAAGTGTTCCTCCAGCCAGTCATACTGGGAACCTAGTCATTTTCACCCATATGCTTCCAATGACAAGTCCTGTGAATGTCAGCAGGGAAAGAAAGGTCGTGGCAAGCCTTCCACTTTCTCACAGAAACCAGCCAAGGGTTCAAAGCAATGTAAGTGACAATTACTGTGTGAAGTGTGTTACCGGACTGAAGCTTTGAACCCTTCAACAGTGATGGCCAAAAGCAGAGACTTGACCAGCAAGAGCGAGACTGTAAATTTTACTTGTAAATTCTTGTGTTGCAAATATTCATTCTGTTACTGGGTTGCCACAAAAGAAAGGCATAATTCCCAATTAATGTCACAATTACACAGAAATAAAATATGTGAAAGATGTTTCCTGTGTAGGTTACTTGAGCTCTGTAAATCTTGTCACAAATGTCCCAACTGTTGCCATAGATCTACCTGTTGGGGCCAGACTGGAACAATTTTGGGAAAAATGGGAAGCCCTTAAGGCGAGTCCCAAGGTACTAAGTACTAGTAACAGCACTCAGAGAGGGCTACACCCTCCCCTTCCGGTTCAGACCCAACTTAACCAGATCACCAACTGTCATAAGCAGTTATACCAACCCTCACAAAAATCTCCACCTTTTGGAGGCCTTGTATCAGCTGGTGAACAAAAATGCAGTAGAACCGGTGCAAAATCAAAACTCCCTGGGGTTTTACAACCAGCTATTTTTGGTACCCAAACCAAACAACCGGTGGAGACCCATCTTGGACCTGAGCACCTTGAACACCTTCCTAAACATAGTCGTTCAAAATGGAGACACCAGAGACATGAAGTACCTCCTTACAGGCAGGGGAATGGGTCACCTCTATAGATTTCAAGGACGCATACTTCCACATACCGATTCACAGTCAGTCCAAGACGTACATGTGTTTTTACATCCAGGGTCTGTCCTACCAGTTCAAATCACTACCCTTTGGCCAGTCCACAGCACCCATGGCGTTCACAGTGGTGGCCGAAGAAGTCAAACTGATGGCTTTACAGAGGGGTATAAAAATCCACCAGTACCTAGATGACTGATGGGTGAGAGCCACATCCTACCAAACTGGCAGGTGAACAAGGAGGAGTCAGAACTGGATCCAAAACAGGTTTTCAACTTTTAGGTTACCAGTTCGATCTCAGAGAGGGAAAGGTCAGACCCACACCATTGGTCTACTCGCAGCAACAGAAAAACAAGTCCACCTAGGGCGACTCCACATGAGACCCATACAGTGGCACTTGAAAAACAACTGGAGGGTCCCAGAATCACTGGAAAAGGTGATACCAGTTCCCAGGTCGCTCCGTCTTCACTTAAAATGGTGGCTGGAAGAAAGCAAGTGCTACCAGGTCAGCCATTACACCCACTAAAATATACTCTGCAGATCTTTACAGAGGCATCAAAAGAAGGGTGAGGCACTCACTTAAATGAGCTTACTGCCAGGGGAACCTGGTCCCTTTCCAGAAAGCAAGTTGCACATAATACAACTATTAATACACATAATACTGACTGTGAACTAAAGGCGGTCTTTCTGGCCTTAAAAGAGTTCAAAGACCTTTCTTCGAACAACATAGTTCTGGTGGCCACAGACAATACAACAGTGGTTGCCTATATCAACAAAGAAGGAGGGTTGAAGTCGGGCCCTTTGTGTGCCCTACTGTGGAGAATCCTGACCTGGTGCACCAGGAGACAGGTAACTCTCAAAGCTCAACACATCCCTGGCCGGCTGAACGTGATAGCAGACAAGCTATCCAGACTAGGCCAAACCATTCAAACGGAATGGTCCCTTCACCCAGACGTGTTCCAAGCTATATGCTCCCGGTGGCACGAGCCCCAAGTGGACTTGTTTGCCACCAGGTTCAGCAACAAACTGCCACAGTTTGTGTCAACGGTTCCAGACCCCCAGGCTTGGGCAGTGGATGCACTCACTCTGTCCTGGGAAGATCTGGATAGATATGCCTTCCCACCAGCAGCCATCTTGGGCAAAGTGGTGGAGAAGTTGCAGGACTACCCACGCAACAGAATCATACTGATTGCACCGGGGTGGCCCAACATGCCCTGGTTCTGGGATCTAGTGGCCCTGTCCAGTCAGATTCAACTGTGTTTGCCCAGTCTGCCTAATCTGGTGACTCAGCCATTCAACGAGACCCTGCACAGGAACCTGTCAAAGCTGAACCTACATGTCTGGCTCCTTGAGCCACAGCAATCAAGGAGCAGGGTTTCTCTGAGGCAGTGGCAGCACGAATTGAGGCTCCTTAAAGAGGATCAACTAGATCCATCTATGAGGCGAAGTTGTATCATTTTTACAAAGTGGAGCCTCAGTAATCAGGTGGACTTCAGGGCACCATCTCTGAAAGACATAACTCTCTTGTACTTGTTTCAGGACAGAAGGTTGCAACCAGGTACCATTGATGGGTACAGATCAGCCATCGCTGACAAGTTGGGCAATTTCCCCATTAATGTCAGCAAAGATGAGAATCTCACCTCTCTCCTGGATAGTTTCCATAGAGACAGACCCAAGGGCAGGAGGGGCATCCCCACCTGGACCCCTTTCCCTGGTTCTTCACCAGCTGACCGAGGCTTCCTTTGAACCCCTGAAAGATGCTTCACTAAAACACTTGACCTTCAAGACTGTTTTCCTCGGGTTCTGGTAAACACAGGAATGAGATCCATTCTTGGTTACACCAGTCAGACACCAGTCAGACTGGTCTAAGGTGTCTTTGTACCTAGCTTTTTATCCAGGAACCAGCTGGCTAAGGAGGGACCAGATAGTGTGGCCCCGGTGGTTAAACCAGCCCTGGCCCCCACTCTGGATAAGTCACTTAAAGGTGAGAAGTCCCTATGTCCAGTCAGATCCCTGCATTATTACTTGGACAGGACCTCAGATCTTAGGCATTACAAGGGTTTGGTCTTTGTCTCCTTCAAAAAAGGTTTTGACAAGGACTTCTCACCTGCCACTGTCTCCTCCTGGATCAAGCAGATTGTTCCTGTGCTATGAGCTCTCTGATTAGGAGGCCCTCACTTTACATGAGGTTAAAGCCCATGATGTCATGGCCTTTGCTGCTTCTAAGGCTTTTCAGTCAGGGGTCTTCTTAGAGCAGATTTTGTCAGCCTGGCACTGGAAATCACATAACACCTTCACACAGTTCTAGTTGAAGGATGTGGCTTGGATTGACTCTGAGCTCTTCCATTTGGACCAGTAGTGGCTGCCCAACAAGTGCACTACCAATCCCAAAATTGAGGAGATATATAAATATGTAAATATGTACATATTGTAGATACCTTGTATATAATATATAAATAAATAAAAAATAAAAAAAAAAGACTGTGACTTGCTTCCTTTGGGAAGTTTATTTCTTATGGGACTGAACTCAGCCCTCCTTCCCCTTATCAGCGCAGGTCTGGGGAAAAAACGGGCGGGGGTTGGGGGTTGGGGGCAATGTTGGTGTGCTTCCTGGTAACCGGTAACCGACCTCGACCTTATAGGGTTCCCTGACCCTAGGTCAAACTGGGCCTTCTCATTTTGTTTATTAGTTCACTTGATTCCCTAGTAGCTTACCCACCTTCCAAGTGATAGTTATTCAGCAATTGTCCTTTGGATAGGATGTATTAACGCAATAAAATTGCAAATCTAATAAGTAAATTAAATTTAAAACCCTATCCAATAGACAGGCAAGGCCCACCCATCCAGCCCCGCTATCAGCTTACTAGGGGTCTTAATAGGACTAGACAACAAAAAAGATGATATGACACGATGTCTAGACAGGAAGGAAGTACAATGCGCCACCTAGCGAATGCACACAGCTGTTGAATGGAATTCCATTTTAAGTGGAAACAGTGTATGAAATTTACTGGAAAACTTTCCAGGCTCACTGGACCTGTTACTCAGAAATGTTACAGGTGTGTAGCAAAACTTGTTAGCCTGTATTTCAATGTAGGTAAAATCAATACTGAGTTTCAATATTCAGTTATTAAGTTATTAACCAAGTGGCAAGTAATAATGAATGGGTTGTTTAATATTATTTTCTATAATGACTATTATGTATAAAGTAAATATCTCATCAGTTGTGGTGATTAAAAACATAATTATGTAAACAGTTTTCTCAAGTCACTGGGCAATAGTTAGAGGGCTAAGGTGTTAATTTTGTACATTGAGTGGAAATGTGAAGGCATTTATCTTGTTAATTTATAGTATTTTACTAGTCCTTGGAGGTACAAATTTCTTTTTAAAAATTAAATTGTTAAAGATTATTGAAAAATTGAAATATAATATTCCATTATTATTTTTTTTTTAATTTCTATTTTCTTCACCCTTTATGATCACCATTTATTTTTAGTTACAAACTCCAAACCCCTTCTAAGGTTATACTTTAAATACAACTCGAGTGAGATGTTTAGTGATTGATTTACAATTTAATCAACCGCTCATTTTATTGAAAATTTTTTATTGTTGTCTCATAAAGCCTGCAGCTGGAAAGTGATTTTATTTCTTTCATATTTTTATGAAAAGCAGTATAACTTTGGATAGTCTCAAGTCACATCTAACATCACTGAAGTATGGCACTTGACAGATGGTTGGATTTTATAAAGATATCCTGAGTTGAAACTGAAAAATAAAGTTTCATTGTGACTTTTTATTGGTTAAGTCAAGTTAACCTCTGCTTTAAAATAAAGTGCATAAAGCCTGAACAAGTCAAGTCATTTGACACCAACAGAAAGAATGTTTTAAACTCGGGTTGTTGACAAATTACTGATCTTATTGGCAGTTTGATGCACATTCAACTGATATGTTGAAGCATTTACAATTGGAGTAAAAGTTTCCACTTCAATGTTAAATTGACCATAATAAATGAATGCAACGAGTCAACTCACACAATTGAAGATTGCTGAAGCATAGTATTCACCATTTGTTCAATTGAATAACAATAACAAGTAGTACCGTAAATTGTTTAAAGATTGCCCAGGTTTAAATTCACACCTGGGGCCAGATTTGTGATATATAAGTTTCAAATGTTAAATACCCTATTATCATCAAAATAATCTTTCTTTTTTTTTCAAATTTTATAACTCAAGATTGCCACAGTATTTTGATCCTTACCTTACTCCTTGGGATATTTCCAACTTATGTTTTCCTTGGTCCTTTGTTTTTTTTTATACCAACACTTGTCCGATGGCTAAATGAGAACACATTTTGTTTCTATGCTTTTGAATATGCCAGTACACAGATTAAGTACTACAAAAGTATGATTAGATTAGGCACAAGATTTTAATGAGATTTACAAAGTAAAAATTTTCAAATATACTCAGCTGAGAGTTTAATACCTGTCCATCAAAACCTTGTGAGGTTTTCATATAACAAGCATTTTGACAAGGGGAAAAGCTTAGTATGTCACCCTGTTGCCAATTTTACATTTCTTAAAATCTCATTCTGGAAGCTTTAAGGGTTATAGCCCCTTATCAAGAGTTCTGTTTGAAAAGAACAGGAAACATATTGCACAAAGAGTCATAAATTGCATTCATTGTGTTTTAATTTGCAGTTTATGTTTATAACGGTTTATGTCAGAGGACGTGGGTTCAATCCCAGGTACAGGCAGATACATAGTGGCTCGGATGACCACTTAAAATGGCGGTCCTCTGTCATTGGGTCCTTTCCCCAGTGGCAGGTTAAAGAACCTCAAGGACGTTGATAAATGGTCATCCTTGAGCCTCTATCTTCCAGTGAGGGGAATGTCAGTTACTTGTCAGTTGGGGCTGTACCTGTACAGTCGGATCGGTTAAATAGCGCTTTGAGTCCTGTAGTATATGGAGATATTGCGCTGAGTATAAATACATAATAATAATAATAATAAATAATGTCCATTGGCAAAAATGAAACGCTGGAGTATAAGCCTTAGATGCACATTACATTTATGTGTACAAAAACGTCCTGGATCTCTTTTAAATTATGTATTAAGTTAAGTATGTTCGGCAAATGCCGCAACATTTAAATTATTCAATTGTTGAATTTCACAATACACGAAGACAGACTTGGAGAGTTTTGATTGATTTATTTGCATTATTGTCCTTATCTGCCTTCTCCAGGGTTTCAGGCTACATCTGGCAATAATATTTTAACTCGGAAGAAGAATTGCAACTGAATTATATTCAACCAAAATCATGCAACAACTGTTGTTATGGCAACATGTTTTTGTAACTTTATCCAGGTTTAACCAAAAGACTTCTGGAAGTCTTGACATGCCACCTTGATGCTTTTCTGTTTTTAACCCCAGCCCATAAAGCTGGGGTTACAGTCATCCCCTACATCGTCTGGGCGGCATCTGCGGCGGGCATAAAGCTTGTGGGTGTTCCATAGCCTAAACCATACCACTGTAAATTTTCAGGATATGTTTACCCCATGAAGATCTAGAGCTAATCGGTTTTGGGGGGTATCCGGTAACAACTGTTGCCATGGCAACACTTTGAAGATTTTTAAGACTTAAAGTTTGTGGGTGTTTCACAGACTAAACCCATCCATGGATTTTCACCAAATTTTCAGGGTATGTTTACCTCAACCTGATCTAGAGCTGATTCGGTTTTGGGGGGTATCCAGTAACAACTGTTGGCATGGCAATACTTTTAATATTTTGGGTCTTGAAGTTTGTGGGTGTTCCACAGCCTAAACCCCTGCATGGATTTTCAATAAAATTTCAGGATATGTTTACCCTAAGAAAATCTACAGCTATTTAGGTTTTGGGGGGTATCCAGTGGCAACTGTTGCCATGGCAATACTTTTAAAATTTTGGGGTCTTAAAGTTTGTCATAAAATCTTTAATGTTTTCTGTAACCTAAAATATTGCAGCTTGCTTCATCAGATTTGCACAAAATGCAAATGAATAGGAAAGCTTGCCTTAGAGTAATTGTTGTGTCCTTGTGTTGGAAACAAAATGGCCGCCGTATCATATCTTTAATGGCAAACAGGAGGGTCATCATATCAAAAAGGCCTTATATCTCCCTTATAATTGTTTCAAAATATGGCTTCAAAATATGAAAACTATTTGTAAGAAATCATGGCCTGTGAATCTTTAGTAGAACATTTTGTGGGTCCTCTATACTTCTTACAACAGAAGTTGTTCCTAAGATTTTCCCAAATCTCAATGTTGTTGGCCATTTAGCTGTACCTGCGGGCTGGGGTTCTTTCCTGCCGAGGCTGGCTATTTTTAAACTGTGAACTTAGATTCCTGCCTACTAAAGCTGGCTATTTTTTCATTTGAATTAAATATCATATTTAAACCAATGGTTAAAGGATAAACAGGTTATTCAAAATCACTCATTCCTTTGTCATATATTATGTTAAACTAAACATTGTAACGTAGGTATGACAAGTGCCACATAGTAAACAAGATGCACTCAGAGAGAGCAAAACGCTCGACTCTTAGTGACCAGTCTCTCAAGTGATATAAAGTATTGTACGGAAGACAATAAAATAAAACCAAACATGTAAATTAATCTTCATAGAAATATCAAGTAGAAAGTTAAAGTCATTAAAAATACGTTGAAATGGGACCTCTGAAAAATCATGATTTTTTTGTATCCAAAATAAGATTCAGATCTTTCTTTTAGTAACTTCTTCCTTCAGTCAGGTCCTACCCACAAATTTTTAAATAAAGATCTGTTCATTAGTTCTAGAGTAATGTAAACACACACACACACACAAAAAAAACAAAAAACAAAGAGACAATTAAACAATTAGCACACAAAAATATAAACTGCTGGTGGAGGTAAAAATATTGCTTAAAGATCACTTCTTGGTGAAAATCACGCATGGTAATTTTTTGTGATGGACTGTCAAGGTATTGAAAGAAAAAAGAGAAAATAAAACAGAAATAATAATTAATAAAAATAATGAATATATCACCTCCCTCTTTATTTTTTTTTTTATTTTATTTTCTTTTCTTTTGGTAATACAGTGGAATGTAACACATTAAAAGAAATACAATCTTTTTTCATAACACAAAACTACATTTGCAACAATTATTTTTGAACATAGCTTGCTCTGTGTAAAAGAACACCACATAGAGGTTTGATAATAAAAGGATGTTATCTCGAGACTTACGAGATGCGTATTTATATTTACATATGTCTAAGTGCATCAAATAAAAAAGCAAATTTTTCCTCGAATACATGTAATTTATAACGTTTGAGGTAAACATTTTTGTCTAAGCTCAGTTTCCATTTCAGAGTGTACTTATACTCATTAAACAATAGATTACTACCATTCCTCTTGCATTTGGAAATGAAATATTTACCAATTAGTATAACATAATTGATAAGATAAAAATGCTTTGGGGTGTAGTTAATGAGACCCAGAAGTATATCTAGAACAGCAAAGTTGACAGATGTATTGAATAATGTACTCAGCCAATCAGATATTTGGATCCAGAAAGTATTCACTTCTTTACAGTAATAAAAGTAATGTTCCAGATTATCTATTTGGCCACATAAGATACAGTCAGGAGTTGGTTTTATGCCCCATTTATGGAGGTTGAGATTACATGTAAATACTCTGTGCATAATCTTATATTGTAGAATTATTAAATAACTGTCCAACAAAACTTTGTAAGGCAGTTGATAGATATTTTTCCAATCGATACCCTCCAGAAATGGATAGAATTCTATCCACTTATCTTGACTATTGGAATTTGATGCAAGAGATCTGTTGAGATAAGCATTTACCTCTGCACTTTTAACTTTGCTGATATCTACCAAACATTTTTCAAGAATCTTTTTATTTTGTGGGTAATCTATTCGTATTTTTGGCAATTTGCTTATTTTAGAGAGCAAACAGCTTGTAATTTGGTTATATTTCATGTCATCCACGGTTATACCATATTCATTTTCTAATATTGCTTTACTTTTAACTTTACTTGTATCTTTATCAAACATATCACCAACAAGGATGATCCCAGCATTTCTCCAGTCTCTATATTGAATATTTATAGGTCTGTTATCTATTAAAATGTTTGGGTTTCCATACAACTCTTCATCGCAAATTCTTTAATGTTTCGAATATTTGTTGTGAGAAATCTGAACCATGTTTTCAACATACCTTGGTAAAATGGAGTTTTAATATTACTTTTTATTGCAGCATACATCTGCTTTTTAAAAATATTCTTTATGTCTAGTCCCATCAAATTTTTAGCTAGTATTTTCCATGCGGCATCGATGTTGTTACTTAATCTTTTAATCCACATTATCTTGGATGTGTCAAGTTATTTTTAGCTGTAACCATTTTTATGCCGCCAAATTCTATTGGCTGAATTAGAATGTTCTTAGAGATTAGATGTTTTCTGTCACTCCAAATAAAGTTAGTGAACATTCTGTCCAAATTAATCAGGAATTTTTCACTAAGAGATATTGCTGAAGATAACTGCAAGAGATGTGGAATTGCTAGTGATTTGATAATAACAATTTTACCCCGAAGTGTCAGTGATCTGGCATGCCAGACCTTTAAAATTGTTTCAATAATATTGAGTTTTTCGTTGCAGTTAAGCCTAATCATTTCTTCTGGATCAGTAGAAAACCAACTACCTAAAGTTTTAAATGGTCCCTTTGACCAACGAATACCACTACTTTTTTCTTCAACTATTGATTTGTCATTGTATATCATATATACCTCAGTTTTATTTTTATTTAACTTTAGTCCAGCGTAGCGATAAAATTCTTCAAAGATATGTACACTTGCTATTACAGCTTGTGTACTTCCCAAAAACAAAGTCATGTCATCAGCAAGCTGGCACAGTTTGATATGGTGATGGTCTACACTTATTCCACGGACTTCTGGTGCTACCCGCAGCATAATTGCCACAATTTCAACAACTAACAAAAACAGTAATGCACTTATGGGGCATCCTTGTCGAATACCTTTAAATAATTTAAAGAATGGGGTTATATGTCCATTATTTGTTACACAGCTTTCAGCATTTTTATACAAAATTGTGACCCAGTCTCTAAAGTTTGGACCAAAACCATTACATTTCAAGACAGATTTTAAGAATTTCCATTTTACAGTATCAAAAGCCTTTTCAAAGTCTGCTAGGAGTATAACACTGGGAATTTTATGATATTTGCAGTAATCTATTATATCAGAGATTAATCTTATGTTTTCCCCACAGAATCTACCTTCCATGTATCCCACTTGATCAGGATTTATAATCTCTCTTAACGCAATTTTTAATCTTTTGCTCAGCACCTTTGCTATAATTTTATAGTCAGTATTCAAAATTGTGAGAGGTCTCCAGGATTTTAGGTCTGTGAGGTCCTTGTCCTTTTTTGGTATTAGATGAATTACACCTTGCTTTTGACTGGAACTAAGTTCACCGCGAAGGAAAGAGTTCTGAAAACTTTGATGCAAGCGTATACCTATTTCTGGCCAAAAGGTTTTATAAAACTCGCACGGAATACCATCAGATCCAGGAGTTTTATTGTTGGCTAGGCTTCTGACTGCTTCAGTTATCTCATCAATGGTTATGGCTTTGTCACATTCTGCTTTAGCATTATCTGATATTTGGGGAATTTTTATTTTATTTAGATAATTTTGTAAGTCTGAATCCTCTAACTCATTTGAAGAATATAATCTTGAAAAGTGGTTATATTGGATTTTTATAATTTCTGCAGATTTTGTTATTTTCTGTCCACCTCCCTCTTTATTATGTTTATGTCAATTTCAAGCCATAAAATGAGAAGAAATATTTTTACTTAAAGTCAGCAAGTATCACAAGCTAGGTTTGTGACCTCACAATGACAGTTGCATTGTGACATCACTGAGTGATGACATCATCAGAAAGTAAAATATTGATTTTTGACGTATGTGATGAAGAGAAGCAGTTTCACTGTGAATTCCCTATTAAAAATAAGAAAAACTCTCTCCTGGCTTTAATTTTCAAGCAAATTACACCAAATTTGGCAGAATCTGTCTGTGCCCCATGAAATACCTTCCCACCAAATTTGAGATTGATTGATGTTGTAGTTTTTGAGTTATAAGGGAAAAACGGAGCACAGACAGGGAAGCAGATTTCACTGTAAAAGCCCAATTACAGATAAGAAAAACTCTCTCCTGGCTTTAATTTTCACACAAATTACACCAAATTTTCAAGAATCCGTCTGTACCCCATGAAATATCTGCCCACCAAATTTGAGCTAGATTGGGGTTATAGTTTTTGAGTTATAAGGGCGAAACGGTGCACAGACAGACAGACGGACAGACAGAAACAAACTGATCACAATAACCCTCTCCTATCGTCGAGCGTTAACAAAGACATATCAGAACAATGATACTCCTGTAAAATGTACACGGGTGGTCACTGAAATAAACGGTCATAGAGATAAACGGTCTTCAGAAATTCTCACATAAAACGGTTAAACTACAATGAAAGACAAACCAAATGTCATGGAAAGCATCTATTTTGTTATTTAGTTTGTGCGATTTTGCTATTTACACTATTTAAATTTGAAACTTTGAAGACCGTTTATCTCTGTGACCGTTTATCTTAATGACCACCCATGTAAGATTTTATACAGAATTTCCCTGCCATCCCGATAATCTGCATACCTTACAAGCCCAATTGGATTTAAGCACTGGCACAAAAACTTTTCAACAGATAGGCCCTACTACACTTTGTGTAGGTAAGAAATTAGAATGGTGAATGCAGAAAACATTACTGTTGAAGATTCTCCACTGTATAAATCACTGGGTATTGACAATCAGCTGCCATTACTATCGACAACTACTATTACTTTTTAACGTATGGTCATCAGTGATAGGATCCAAGTGACTGTGACCACAATTATTCATCTTTTTACTGGCATTTATCAAAAAAAATAAATGAATAAAAACTTTAGCAAAATAATATCTAAGTGACTTGAAAGTATCTTCTATTATATAATTTACCTTGTCACAAAATTCTCTGGGACAAAGCATGTATATATTATATATCAACTTACTGTAAAGTCCCCTTAATCACCCCATTTCATGGCTACCCAATTGACACTGCACTTCAATGCATATTATGCACCATTTAAAGTTTGAAACCCAAATTGCAGATTATAGTTTAGGCAGATGAAATGGTCACCTTGTGGGGGCTGACACATCAATGTTAATGTGCAGACAAGTGTTTTGTAAGGAGAAGGACAGATTTGTTAGCCAACATAACACATAACAGAGCATGTTAATTCTTCACTGAGGTCATATAGAGTAAGAAATCTAAAATTCGCCAGGAATCTAAAATTCACCACCTCTAAAACCTCAGTTAATTTTATGAAGAAAATGATGTATTGTCTAAAAATTGGTATTTTTCAGTTCAAAAAGCCTTAATTTACTATACATTCAACAAATCTCACCATAATTCATTTATTTTATTAGTATTTTCACATGTGGGAATTTCAGATATGTGGCGAATTTTAGATTTCTTACTCTATACATACTGTGGAAAAGATTATTACAATTATATCATTGTGTTGAATTAGCCACTATTTATTTACAAGGGAATTTAAAATCTCGGGTCTATCATTACTGTGTGATAAAATGGGCAAAAAAGTAAGAAATTAGTAGCAGAAAATACGTAGGTTAGCAAGTTTCTTCTTTACTGGGCCCTCACACTGTGTCAATTATTGTTGCATTTATTTGTTTGTGTTCAAGTAGCTGAAATTTCTTTCAGTCCACATGTGCAAGGAAAGTAATCAGAAACATGAGTAGTGTACTACAGTACAATTCATGAAAGTCCCAACATGCACAAAAAAAAGTGAAAAAAATGATCTCTTGAAAGCACAAGCCTCATTGAGAGCTGATACTTAAAAAGTATATATCGAAATCTGACATTAAACTGAATTGAAATTTTAAAATCTCAAAAGTGTGATAAACTAGTCTAGCAACTAAGAATTATTAATGTAAGGGAATAAAAGGGTTTTGTTATATTCTTTTCAGAGCTCATATATTACCCTTTGAACATGATTATTGCAATTTTGCTATTGTCTTTAATTTATTGACCATTTTAAATGTTCAGATGCATACAGTAAATTACTTAAATATTAATTTTAGCAAAGTACATGTGAATGTGAGCTCTCAATATCTAATACATAAAAAAATGTGTAACATTATGTGTTTTTGAGATAATTTCCTAATGTGCATGAAAAATCATTGGAGAACATGTGATTGCCAAAATAAGTTACCTTTACAAAAAGATCACCAGTGGTATGTTTGTATCATTGATCAAAAATCCAAAGAGCAATTTTATTATTGTTTTCAGCCTTTAATGAGGAGTCTATATGTCAAAGTAAGGTATAAGTGTCCCAGCAACAGAAAATGTTGTATGTTTGAAGGTGTAAGTGGAAGTTAGAAATAATGCCCCTTTCACATTACAGGCGGTATGTCCCATAGTTAGAAGTTTTACTTGGCGACGAAACTGCCTTCCAGGTGGCCCCATTTCGTTTTCAGTTGTTCACACTACAGGCGGTGTAATTTGCAGTTATGCGCATTCGGCAAAATGCCCCAATCCTTCAACTACTGTTCCAGATTCGTGTGGGACCTTGTGTCACAGTGGTGAAACATCCAATACCTTACATTATTGGCACATTTACCACTGTTATCTGTATGGACCCCATGGGAACACAGAAAAAGACTTCCCCTCACAGTCAACAGATGAGCTGCATATCAGGGTGGGTTGTAATCAAAAGACTGCTGCTTGTAGATTACAATCCAAGTCAGTAGAACAAATTCAATTGCCAATTTGATAAAAATACTAAAAGTTTGGTAATCTGTTTCAAAACTTGGAAATTTCTCTGCAACATGAAATTTGCATTGAAAAAACATTTAGAAATAAAAGAAATAATGCATTGCTTTTATACCCCAATTACATTCCGCTACTCACCTTATTATTCCTCCACTCGCTGTTAGTGATGGGAATTGCCTCCAAGTTGCATGGTCGATTAATCGTCCATTTTTCTGAGTGATGATCGAGCCACAACTGATTCCACTGTTGGTTGTATCATGAAACACATTCCAGGATGAAGAGTATGTCGATGTGGTAGGAATAACTGTGTTCCGACATTTAGAATCTACCAAAAACGCTCACTTCCTGTAAATATAGCGGCAGATATAAACAAACCCAAAATTCGTGACAAATCTGTCAATTTATTAAGGAAACTGCCTAAAATAATTATAAAAAGCGTGGATATATAGATACATAAAGAAAAGTAACTAAATATTATAAAATTTTCAGTGATAATGATGAATCGATGGGCACTACTTCTGGATCGATCATCACTACTACAGTGAATTTCGACCAACCATTCGAAGTCTGTAGACAATCGTTCTACCTCCACTCGCTGTATTACACTGAAGCATGATCGAGTCACAACCTTATGTACACTGTGGACCACACCTTTTGTTACTGTAGTAAGAAATTCATATCCACGAAATCGTCTCCGCATGCCCACGGTGCCTAATTCAGAGGTGGAAATTTTAAACATTTTAAAATTTCCGTAGGATGCGCAAGGTAATGTACAGTTCACCGCTGACTCGCAAGTTTGCAAACAGACGTAAGGCGGTGATCCAAGGACAGGGATGTGTCACCAAACACGGGCCACCACGGGTGATACCGGCTGCAGTGTGAAAACGGTATAACTGGAAACAAGCTCTGTGGATATTGAAAATTATATAGATTTCTTGGTATGTAGAGTAAGAAATCTAAAATTCGCCACATATCTGAAATTCGCCACATGTGAAAATACTAATAAAATAAATGAATTGTGGTGAGATTTGTTGAATGTATAGTAAATTAAGGCTTTTTGAACTGAAAAATACCAATTGTGAGACAAAAACATAATTTCTTCATAAAATTAACTAAGGTTTTAGAGGTGGCGAATTTTAGATTCCTGGCGAATTTTAGATTTCTTACTCTAGTAGAAGTAAGCCATGTGTAAAATCAGATCTTCCTATGGATATTAGAGGTTCAATAAAAGAGAAAAATACAAAATCCAGTTTTTATTGTAGAAGTTAGCAATAGCTCTTCACAAAAGGTCTTAAGTATAAGATTTGTCTTAAGTCTAAGATAAAAGTCTTAAATGTTAAAAATTTTGTCATAAAGTTAAGACAAAATATATGCTTGGAAAAAATGGGATTCATAAAAGGTCTAAGACAAAATTTTGTCTTAAGTTTTGTCTTAACTTTAAGACCACTGCAGGTCAGACTTAAGTAATTTTTGATATATTCCATTGCATATATTTACATTTTAAACTTTGTTATGCTAGCAAAAAATATATTCCGGGGATCTATACTTCCTATAAAAGTAATTTCTGTGAATTGTAATAGAAATTTACAACATTCAATCACGTACACATTTCCACAATTTAATCCTTGCGGTAAAAATATTGTCATAAATATGGCTAACTCACAATAAAACACAAAGATGACTATTTTTACATAATTTTACAAAAAAAAAGTAACATCTGTTTTATAATTTTGAAGAGCATGTTTGGTGTCTTAATCGATGAAAAATATTTTTGTTTTGCTAATTTTTTTTAAGCTGGATACAAAATAGTTAAGACTTTTTGCATAAATTTTGTCTCAGGCAAGATTGTGCTGAGCACTTTTTGTGAATCCCAACTTAAGATAAAATCTCAGCTAAGACAAAAGTCTTAAACTTAAGACTGGTCTTATATTTTGTCTAAGATTTAAGACCTTTTGTGAATCCCGGCCCAGGAACCAAATCCTGTGTATAACAGAGGTTCATATTATACACTTTCACTATCTACTACATATGGTGGCAGCTTGGCATAACTGGAACCAAATCCAATCAAATCCTATGAATATTGAAGGTTCCAATCATGCAGAGTCAACTGTAAAGAAATTTGCAGAACAAATGAAAGGTCAGTTTATCAAAAGTTAAAATCAGTTTAAAGTCACCAAATAGTCCACAAGTATGCAACCAACATAAGGTGGCAATGTTAAAAACAGTTTACTGCATGGACTGTTATCAACCTTAGTCTTATAATTGTCCATAAAGTTGCAACCAAGATTAATAAAATCTTAATGGCGAATACCATACAAGGAAATGGGGTTGATTTTTTTAAAAGGCAATTAAAAAGCCTCCGTGGTCAAGTAATTAGCAAGTCGGGTATTTAATCCCATGACCTCCACTTCTATGGCCATAAAAATATTGTTTAGTATAATTTTAGCTAGATAAAACTTTCACTGATCCTCCATTTTTAAGAAATTCACTAGAATTAATTCTCATTAATGGCTAGATTCTTTTTGAGAAATTAGTATAGATTTAAAATTTCACTAGAAATTAATTTTGACTATCCAATTGCTAAAATTAACGAGTAGTGGAAATTTCAACTTGTACAGTAATTGGGCTGACCAAGGGACTGTTTGCAAATGAAAGCAGCTATTGAATGGGATAGAAAACCCATATTTGGACTTTAAAGGCAGTAAAAGTTGGTTGATGTGTTTACCTTTTGTTTTTTTTTATTCATTGTGTACACTTATTTTAATTGTAAAATAAAGGTATAAATCTGCACAAAAGTGACATAAAATAACCAGAACTATGCACTTTAAGGCTTAAAATGTCTTTCTATATTTTGGAAGAGTACAATTATCATACAAACATTTCCTCAAGTAACTAGTATTTTCCCCATTTACAAACACATCCACTCCTGTTCAGAAAATCTCACTATTCTATTTGTAACACTGGGCTTTCCCCGTCTCTTTCATACAAACCTCAAGTTGGGTTTTCACAATGCGTATATGTTTTTACATCCCACTTTATAACTGGGGGTCATATTTGAACTGGGCCTGTATTCACAAAGATTCTTATTCTTAGAATATTCTAAGAATTGATTTAAATTTAAGACTGGCACATAGCATGCTTAACTTAAGAAAAATAGTTGTTTTGGTGATTATAGTGCACCAACTGATTGCCAATTGACATCCAGAACAGAGTGTTACATATTAAGTTGTCTATTATGTGTACTGTAATGAAATGCAGCTTCTTTAGATTATTTCAAAATTTCTAACTTTCTATTCACTTATGCCAAGATCTGTATTCTTAGAGTTTTGCTTAGAATTATACTTAGTCTAAGAAAAATTCTAAGAATTGCATACATTTCCTTTTACTTCTATTCTTAGAACTATTCTTAGCTAAGAGTTGATTTGTGCATAGGATTTTATTCTAAGAATAAGAAAATTCTTAGCATAGAATTTTTCTGAGACTTAAGTGTAATTCTAAGAAAAATTCTAAGAATCTTTGTGAATACATAGCCTGGCCATCAGTATTTCCTGTATGGAATTCCCCAGTTACACTACAGGTAGTATTCTCTAATTTTATTATTTTTAACGCACAGCCATCAACGGCTGTGCTGGCATTGGTTTCACCAATGGTGTCCGGATGGGTGAGCGATTTTTATCTTCCAGTTTGTGTAATGTTGGGTTTGTACAATAATACAGCTGCAATAAACAGTAAATTTTGTTTTGCAGAGGTAGAATTTTTAATGAGAAGAAAATTTCACTAATTTTGAGATTCTTAAGAACCTGAGACTGAATAAATTTTCACTAATGGCCAGTTTCTACTGAAGGAATTGAAACAGATTTAAAATTTCACCAGGAATTAGTTTTCACTTTTTAAATTTAGTGAATAGCTAAATTAATGCTAAGTGAAAATTTCTACTTGTGCTCAAAACATTTGTAAATAACAGTTACATGACTTGTACAGTTATCATAGAAAATCCAGAGTTGTATGTCATCTTGTAAAGAAACGTCATTCAGAGTTTTGATTGACCTGAATTAATGTGACTGTTTGAATTCACATTTATACCATTGCTATTATTATTAGATAATTTATAAAAGCTTTGCAAATAGGTTGGCTTTTCTAGTTTTGTGAAATACAGTTTGGTTGACATTTTAAGTCAATTTTATAATGAAATTATATATAATGATTAAAACTGGTGTATTTTTTTATCCTGAGGGCAAAAATATTATAATTTTGGTTTAAAGCTAATTTGTACTTTTCCAAGTGGTAGCATTTATTCTATTATAGGTAGAAATTCACTGCAATTTTAAAGTTTCAGGTATTGTTGTAATCTAGTCTTCTTCAAGGCTGAAAAAATCCTCTATTTATTCAACATCTTTGTACACAAAACTTGTGTTTAAATGTTGTCACAAATGTTCTTGGATAATGATTTAAAGTTGATTCCAGCAAAGTTATCATATTATTAATATTAACTAGTCTTTGAAGTTTAAGTTGTGTATCAATATCAAACTCTTTTGTGCTTATTAAGCAATAGTGAAATATAATTTCACATCACAAAATACATTATTTGATAGCCAGTAGTTCCTTCATTTATGAAAAATAATTAAAATACAAAAGATATTGAAAGATATTAAATTAAACTACTGTGCAGATAATCAAATAACATGCAAGATTTCAGAATAAATGTACCAATATATGAATACTGGTGATCAAAATATAAAGTAGTAAGTTATGAAAGGACAATACTTGGAAATTAATGCACAATGAGGCATTGAAAAAAATATTGAATAATTTAGTACTTTTGGTATTGATATTAAAATCGAGAAAGCTGTGGTATATCTGTGTATTGAAATATTAATATATGATCTCTTCCCAAGTCTCAGCATCAGGAAATGCTGTATTTATGTTGGTACAACTTAATACCTAGGTCACAGTGACGTTTCCATGCTGGCTCACATGCTACACCAGAACATGTTCATCTTCCTTCGGTTATGGTTCCACCACATTTAATCTGCTTTGTATTTTGGTAGCACGCATTTAGTGGGATTTTGATCTGGATGCCTTATATGTGATTTATATATATTATTTTCCATTCAGGATTACTTTTTAAGTTTTTGAAAAAAACCTCCAACAACCTCTCATGGACTGCATTAGAATATGTACACTGAAGGGGAGAAGGGGTGGGATGGATATATGGGATACTTTGTTCTTCATCCACCGCAAGCCGTATGGGAACCTTTTAAGGGGAAGTTATCTGGACTATGGAGCGTGATATATTTATTGTATACACTGGTGCCTTTGTATGATGGATTATTAGCAACGTCAAGTGCCGTTTTTTCATCAATATCTCAAAAACCGTGTAACATACAAATATGTATTATATGTCATAAGAAAGGTCTTTTTACAATGGTTTTGGTCATTTTTGTTGCATAAAAATCCATGCAAAAATGGCTGAGAAATCGCAGGTTAAACATTGTGGTTTTATATTTACTGATGCCCCTGCCTTTTTCACATGTAAGGCATAAATCATACAAAATGGTGGATAATAAAAGTAAAACATCCCTCATTCGACATATACAAAAACAAATATATCACTCATGTAGATTAACAATATAATACTCATACTCCACACTCTGTATTTGTCTTTTGGGAAGATTTAATAATTTATACAAAAACAACTGTAAGGAAAGGTGTAACTAAGCTTAAGGATGTGTTAAGCAAGGCCTGACAGGGGCCTGCGAATTCAGTTGGGAGGTACCTTATTCCATCCTTTAACTTATTCCCCTCTCTATTATGGCAACCCCTGTTTACTAGCAACGCCCAATCAGAATACCCCTTACATATCACTAGCTATAATTGAATTGGCTTCCCTCATTCTTATTCCAGTATTTGAACAAGCAACAAGTATTTCTTTTAATGTAAACAACTTAGGGTTTTTAGTTTTTTTTCGAAAATTTCACAACTGATCCACTGTGTCAAACGTGATGCCTGCATCAAAGAAAACGCCTGCTGAAGGCAGAAAGAAAGTTACTGCCTCGGCTAGGGCACGGATTTCAACAAGAAGAGTGAGGAAACAGGCTAACACAGACTTAAACGGATCATACTTGCAATCGGATCCGACGCCAACAGATGCTGTAAGTACAGTTCACCAGATTACCCACCAGCGAAAGCCAAGCTCCCTATCTGACTCATCAGACATTATCATATCTATGCTCAACAAAATATCTGAATCTAACCAAGCACTCTCTCAAAGGGTGGAAGCGATAGAGAGGGGGCAGCGTGGTCATGAGGGCAGTAGCAGTACGCTTTCTTCACCCCAGAATCGTCACGTACCGCGCAGTACTGAAGCCACATCGGCCCTTCACACGTTACATGCTGGCTTGCAGGAAAATCAGCATCTCGCGAGCGACCCCATCCAGGCATATGGTGAGCAGGTTCAATCCACGGCTACCAGGGGAGGAGACCCTCAGCAGGATAGGGTGGGGTTCGGCCATAGATACATGGGAGGAGATCCGACTACTGCAATCCCTACTCTCCAGTCGGATGGCGTCATACCGAAGCTGGACACTATTAGACGTATGCCCACTATTTCTGAATCAGTGTCACAACTCCTGGGATCGTATGAGGAACAAGCTAGGAATGCTATCCAAGGTAGGCATACACGAAAATCAGGGCGTTATAACTCTGTTGACTTTGTCCAAACACCTCATGAAGTTCGTTGGCCCAATGAGGGCTACCACCCCCCTGCTGGGCGGAAAAGGGTGGTGTACGATGAGCTAACCATGCCACAATGGGTAGTGGGCCAACTGTCAAACATTTTTCACATGAAAGATCAGGTCACAGCAAGGCATGCCCTCCTCCAGGTCATCCTTGCTATGAAGGATGCTACCTCGTTGCCATGGACCGCTGTTAGAAGTGCCTGGGCCACTTCTATGCATGACCTGGAGGAGGGCAACCTGAGGTGGCAGGATGCAACTCAGTGGTCCCTGAACAGAATTAGCGCCTCACAAATCTCAATGGCAGCCTCACAATCCACTACTGCAACACAGCCCAGAAAAATTTGCAAATATTACAATGAGGGGTCGTGCTCTCATGAGGCAAGCCACGGTACGTACAAACACATCTGCTCATACTGTGACAAGCAAGGAAGGACAGCTGGCCATCCAGAACAGAAATGCTTTACTAAAATCAAACAAAAAGACAAAATTCCAAGCTAGGGACGACCTAGACCACTGGGTTCACTGCCAACCGATCTGGACAGCCGCACGAAACCTATGGACATAGGGGGGAGGGTAAAGACTGTAAATAAAACTGTGTGTAACCATAGTAATGTTAAACAACGTTGTTGCATTTGCACAAAGTACTTGACTGTGTTGAACAATGATCAGGGTGATGGGAACTTTAACAGTGTTGATAATCAGTCTAATAATTTGGTCAAAAATATTCATGGCAATGTATGTATTTCATGTCTTGCAAATTGTTATAACCCAAGTCAGGGTAACCAGTATATTGGTTATTTTTGAAAATAAGCCTATGTTTCAGCCAGTACAGGCTCTTCAGTCATGGGAAATCATAAATGATAGTACATATTCTATTAATTTGGAAACCCATGTCAACTCTCCTTGTCAACATGCCTCGCGAGTCGAGCAAGTGGAACCCCACCATCACTGCAGTAATAATACCAATACAAACGTCAACCCTCTCCACTCAAGTGGCACACATTGGTGTACTGTGAATTTTATGAATACATACTATCACAACACGGGTACTAATACCCTTACTCACATAGTGTTTATTTCCAACGGAAACAACATCCACACTTTTTTCAACTGGAATGTAAATCTGGCAAATTATACAGTGACCATAACTGAATGCAGTGATGTTGGGGTAGGTTATTTGTATCATACAATCTCATTTGCAATGTTTATTACATTTTATGAATATCAAAACAGTGATTTGGATCCCAAATCATGCTATAGAGACTATGAGAAAGACATTCTCAGTAGAAAGTTAGGATTCAAATCCTATACTGAGTATATGCAAGATAAAATTGATATGATTATACAGCAACAAGAACCCACTTCATCAACTGCTGATGATGGGCTTTATACTGTTAGGGATGTCGTGGGTCCATGCGTCGACTCTCGTCCGTTCGTCATTCCTAGGCATCTCAGTGAACTTTCTGACGCCATCATTTCTGATTTTAATGACACACAAAAAACTAAAGGTTTCTTGGCCAAAACGTCTACAGACTTTCAATTTTGTGGTCCAGACAGGGAACCCAAAGCTACATATACACTTGAGGACTACATATGCATGGCCAAGGCCATTAGAAGTACTAGACTTCCAAACTATAAGTTTGCAAGATTTCCTGTACCCTCGAGTCTGAATCTCGACGCATGGCGTCATCACCTGAAAGACTACCATGACCAGAGATTATTGCAATACCTCACATATGGTTTTCCCTTATCTATCAACAACCCCTCAAATCTCCACAATACGGATGTCAAAAACCACCATTCAGCAATGCAATTTCCTGCTGCCATACAACAATATTTGACCAAAGAAGTGCAACTGGGAGCCATGCTGGGCCCCTTCCCACTTATAGATTATGACGATTTCCATTGTTCCCCACTCCTCACAAGGCCTAAGGATGGCAATAAAAGGCGTGTTATTCTTGATCTTTCATACCCCAGGGGGGCGTCAGTGAACGACGCCGTCACCAGGGACAGATTTGATGACCTGGAATTCACTCTCACATTTCCCACCATAGACAACATTGTTGACCAGATCAAAGCCACCCAAGGTCGGGTTCTCCTTGCAAAAATTGACGTAGCCAGGGCGTTCAGAAATCTTCGCGTCGACCCGGCTGACGCCTTCAAGTTTGGCCTAAAATGGGGGGGGGGGCTATTATCTGGACGTAGCGGCCGCGTTCGGCTGGACCCATGGGAGCTCGACCTTCCAGATGACGTCAGACTCAATTGTACATATCATGGGCAAGGACAACTGCAAGATTTTTGCTTACATTGACGACTATATCATTGTCGCCAAAGAAGATGACGCATGGCGTCATTTTAACAAACTCTCTGCCCTTCTCACTGAATTAGGCCTTCCCATGAATGAGAACAAGCGATCTCCTCCTACTAGAGTCCTTACCTGCTTGGGAATCACCATTGACCTAGATAAAAATTCTCTGAGCATTGAAGCCAGTAAGCTCCAGGAAATCTACCATGAATGTTGTCAGGTCATGACCAAGAATTCACTAACCAGACGCCAATTTCAATCCCTTCTAGGAAAATTGGTGTACCTTCACAAGTGCATCAAACCTGCTCGCATATTCATAAATAGAATACTCTCCCTATTCAGAAACAATCCTTATGCTAGAAAAATTAAACTAACAGAGGAATTTTTTCTGGATATTCAGTGGTTCATCAGGTTCCTTCCTCACTTTGCTGGCTCCACCAAAATATTTAAATCAGAGCTGAAGCACATGCAATCCCTTTACATAGATGCTTGCCTTACAGGAGTGGGGGGAACTTGGGCCAACAGGGTCTATGCAGCCCCTGTCCCAACCTTTGTTAACACTGACCTTCATATAACACACCTTGAAATGCTCAATATCTTAGTAGCACTTAGGCTTTGGGCACGTCATTGGGCACAGTCCACAGTCAGGTTTCATTGCGACAACATGGCAGTAGTCCAAGTGGTCAACTCAGGCAAGACTAGGGATGCATTTCTCCATGCATGTACTAGAAATATATGGTTCATTACAGCGGCCTATGACATTGACCTACAAATCCAACACATTCAAGGTCACAAGAACATCATAGCTGATGCATTATCAAGAATACATTCACCTAAGGGCATATCACAAGAAATGCTTCATATCCTCAACTCTGACTTTGTGTGGGATAATGTCCCTATACATTACTTTAACCTGGACCTTCAAATATAATTTCAGGTTCGCTTCCGGATCCCCAGGGCCTTTTTACATCTGCCTGGAATAGAGTCGCCTCAGCATACAGACCAGCTACCATCCAAGCCCACAAGACTCATTTCAAGACTTTCTTATCAATTATTATGTTCTACAACCTTCCGATTGAAATTTCGGCTTATAACCTCCTCATCTTCATGGAAGTTCTTGCTACCAATGGATTATCCCCTAAGGTCATTAAAAATTATTTCTCATCCATTTGTTCTATGGCTCCATTTTTCAATTTTGACACTGGGGCTCTAGCTCACCCAGCGGTTCACAGATATATTAGGAGCCTCTCCATTACCTCACCATTTAGACCCACGCCTAGGGGCATATTCTGCATAAGAACAATGTATGATATTTCAAGGGCATGTGACTTCCTGTCTGACCCTCCTCTATTCCGAGCAATTTTTCTGGTAGCTTTCTATGCTTTTTTCAGGCTCTCCAATATAGCTCCTCACTCAGCCAGACAGTTTTCCAAGGATAAACACTTCCTAAGACAAGATTTGATTTTTGCCCCTCCTGGGGCCCACCTTCTGGTCAAGTGGACCAAGACCCTCCAAGATGGTAATACTAGTCACATGATTCAAATTCCTCAAATTGAGAATTTCTTCCTATGTCCAATCGGAGCATTGAGAACTCTCCTCCAATCTAGGCCTCTCCCTCCTTCTGCTCCTTTGTTTGCTTGCAAAGCTCCCCCACACGTACAAATCATTGATACTCATGTGAGGGATTCCCTCAGACAAGTCCTTTCCATTCTCAATATCTCTCCAATTGGTCATGGGTTCCATACTTTCAGGCGTTCTGGGGCCACATTTGCATTTGACAACAATATCCCTCTTCAGAACATCATGGCCCATGGGCTGTGGCGTAGTTCAGCTGTATGGACTTACCTCCAGAACGCCTCTCAAGCTGCCTCCATTATTCCCTCCACTTTTGCCTCTCTCATCCCCTCCTCCTTTTAGTTTGGCTTGGTGGTTTTAAAAATTTTCATGTTTTACATAAAAATATTTTAAATCCCTTGTATATTGTACATATATTGCTACTAACGTGTAAATAAAATCCCAAACAAGTCCTGTCACTTCTTCACCTTACATTGACCTTTCCTTTGACCTATCACCTTACTTAACCTTTCTTGCCTCCAACTGTGTTAAGCAAGGCCTGACAGGGGCCTGCGAATTCAGTTGGGAGGTACCTTATTCCATCCTTTAACTTATTCCCCTCTCTATTATGGCAACCCCTGTTTACTAGCAACGCCCAATCAGAATACCCCTTACATATCACTAGCTATAATTGAATTGGCTTCCCTCATTCTTATTCCAGTATTTGAACAAGCAACAAGTATTTCTCCCACCTCCCTTATCCCTAGTACATCTTAAGATATTCCCACATGCCTGAGTAAATAAGGTCGTAGTAACCTCTAGCCCACAGGGCAGTACATGAACCAGGGGTTTTAATCCCTGGATAACAGGCTGGACCAGGCTGACCCTGGCTCCCCCTATCTACTTAGACAGACCGATTTTGACAATCACGCTCTAAACTTGATCCACTTAGAGTTCTGATACGGATCCTGTGATTCTGATGGTCCCTTAGATTGGTAACCTAAGGTTTTCCTGGATGTAATCCAGTCTCACAGCACCCTCTTTGGCCCTGACCCCTTGTGCTAATCCCGGCACAAGGGAGGTCTCCTGCTGGATTGATGTAGGCCTCTGAGTAAATTGGGATAGGCTGGGCCAGGCCGACCCTGGTTCCCCCTTCTGATTTGACCCTTTCGCACCAACTTGACACTTTCGCACCAACTTGACCTTTTCACATCAATTTGACCCTTTCGCACCAACATGACCTATTTCGTGTTGTGAAACAAGATAAGTTTCACTTGCATACATTATGTATACTAGCTTGTTATCATGTTCGTACTATCATTTGTGTTTACTGTATACCTCTTTATTGGGGATGTTTATATCCCCTGTTTTAGTTATATGGTGGTTTTAAAAATTTTCATGTTTTACATAAAAATATTTTAAATCCCTTGTATATTGTACATATATTGCTACTAACGTGTAAATAAAATCCCAAACAAGTCCTGTCACTTCTTCACCTTACATTGACCTTTCCTTTGACCTATCACCTTACTTAACCTTTCTTGCCTCCAACTGTTTCCTGCACTCAAGTGAAATAGGATGGAAACATAAACGTCAGATTGGTTTAAAACCTATTATATAGGGGTTTTCACATTTCTCTGGAAATGAAACTAGGATGGAAACATAAATATGCATGATGTTGAATTCTTATCTTTCCTGTTACGGTGACTAAATTATTAAAAAAGACATAATAAAATATATGTATAGTCTGTATGACCTCCACTAGGAGGTTATGTTTTTGGATGTGTTCATTTGTCTATTTGTCTGTAATCACAATCACGTCAAAAGTAAATGAAAGGATCTTTCTAAACTCTTTTTTGGGGGCATAGGGCCTTACCAAAGAAAAGAAAAAAATGAATGATTAAATTTTAGGAAAGACCTGGATCATATTCTGCACACAAACAAAATCTCCAATTTTCAAACTTTAAGGTACAAAGACTTTGACTTTCTGGGTAACATAACTCCAAAAGTAATGAAGTGAGCTTCATAAATTTTTTGGTATGAGTAATATAATTAACTGACCATAGGAAGAAGTGGTCACATTTTGGGAAAGATCTAAATCATATGGAGGATGCTAAAAAAGTCAAAATTTTCTGAAACACCCCTCCCCCACATCTTGTAGAGGTCTGAGCTTAAAGAGTGCTTTCTTGTTACAGTAAGAATCTTATTATATCAAATGACCTTCCAGTAAATCTAATAATCATAATAGATTTATAGCTCTTAATCTCTGCTAAGTCTGAATTGAAGCAGGAATTTGTTCAGGGTATCAAAGACATGCGGGCACTCGCACAAAAGACAGCGGTATAATCAGTGGGATTTTTAGTGCAATACAATGCATTAATTTTGACTTTATTACAGAGGGTATTTCACAAAATTGGAATTATTGTTTCTTATATGAAACTGGATCGCATTTAGATAGTCCCTCACAGATTGTGTGTGTTGATTGCTTCCATTACAATTACTTATTATTAGTGCTGTGACGATGTTTTAATAATTTTGATAGTTCGCTCGCTTACTGCCCCGATTTTGGAGTTCGGTTTAAACGTCTGAAATTCGGACTTTGCAAAACGTTTAGAAATCCCCAACATCACACCACATCCTAACGGATCCTATTTTCGCCCATCTATAAAACTTGTTTCTTTTGTTGAAATTATGGTGGACTTTATTTTAAAAATATATGGATTTTATATTTTTGCTATATTTTCAATAAGGTCACAAGATTTTATGTGAGATTTCTGTGTTTTAGCTGGTTTTGAAAACGTTGATTCGAAGATCGAACCAGACCGAAGTTCGCTAGCTTGTACAGATACCAAACATCGAACCCAATATTCGAAGCGATTTCACAGCACTACTTATTATATATAAAGTCATAGCTTATGTCATGTGTGTACAATAAATTACAAAATATAAAGTATCATAGGACATCCTGACAGTCCATTGATTTGTGTATTTGTTACAATTTTTGTTTGTGTTCCAGGTGAAATAAGTTTAGTTGCTATTATATGTCTATAAATTTTCCTCATCTTCAAAAAGGAAATATTTTAGGCTGATATTAAATTATTTCAGTGTACAGTAGATCATGGAAAAATAAATGGAAACACAAGTTTCTGTTTCTCTCAGTGTGTGAAACAGCCTTTAGCCACAACTGGATATTGTGGACAACCTGTGGATATTGATACTTCCAGTCAAGCAAAGTCTAGTGTATATTTGAATAAGACTTTAACAGTCAGTAGAAAGGCTAATATTATGACTTTTTACCCAGAGGTTATTTTAAGTGCAATATTTTAAGTCAATATTCCCAAGTTGCTATTATTATGCCATTAAACCACAGATATGTCATTACAGAACAATGAAATTATTAGGTCGAAAACTTTAACAATACGTCAAAGAACATGGGACAACTTTGTGACATAATTTAACCGGTGTTTTTCCATGTAGCAGATCACTGATGGCTGATTGCTGACACTTAGTCTTTTGTCCTGAGATTCCTGTTTCAACAAATCAGATCTTAAAGAATCATGTTGTAGATTAATATTGTGAAAGATTTAAAATTTTTTGTGATATAATTAATTTAAAATATATTTATTTTGAAAATCATAACTTTATCGTTTCAAAACTGATATTGATGATTCGTTAAATTATATTTTCAGGAAGAAAAGATTAATATTTTTATAACAAGTAATGTAAATATACCTTTGGTGTAAGTAATCTGAAAATCGTTATTGGGGATGCCCTTTAAAGTAAAGCAAAATCATTCAAATTTGGGTCATGTTTTTACTTTAAGGAGAAATGACAGGCCTAATAGAGTCACAAAAAATCATAAATAGAAATAGAATTTCACACAAGTTAATGCAATAGAATGGGGTTCCTCACTGGTGAAAGTCACATACTGTGATACAGTTTACATTTCTTACTCTATTTGTCAAAATATACATATGTTATAATAAATGGTTTATCCAATATTTATGTGGCCCTATCTGCTAGTTGATGTCTGTCACTGATGTCTGTCAAGCTTTCACAATATTAATGGAATCTAGCATTGACATTGACAGTCAGTGGTTTGCAGCAAATGAGACTAGGTATTAGGAAACACAGTCAGAAATCAGACTAAAAGGGGTAGATTCAGTGTTCACAAGTTGATGGTGTGGAAACACCTGCTTAAGTTAAGACGACTTACATTCATAGTTGAAAAGTTTTGTACAATTTTAAGTATACAGGGTAAGTGCACACGTAAAATGATATTACAAAGCAATTAAAATTCATGGATCCCTCCTTCCCTCTCCCCAGCTGTGGTTGAAGACCTTGGGCTATATTCACAATAATTATTTTTCTATTCTGCAGAATTGTTCTTTATGTTAACAATTTTTTTTAGTGTGGGATTGTTCAGGTTTGTAAGTTTATAAAGAGTTATTCAAAGCTTGAAACTGGTTTAAATATTAAGGAACCATTGTCTCTTTATGTTGGTGTGGATAGTGGTATTTTTAAATAATAATAACAGCTTACACAAATTATGAATTGCCTTTCCGAGATATTTAAGTACAAACCTTTAAAATAAAGTAAGTTGTTCAGTGATAAAGGATCATTAAAATTAATTCATTAAAATTAACGAAAAAAATCCTCACTAATACGGACCCAGTTCAAGTCTTTGCTCACTCACTGTCTAATACTTTTCAGTTAAACTTTTTAATAAAATTGTAGGTACAGTCTTAAACCTGCTTTATGCCAAATCAAGGTATCAGTCATTATATATTAATGTTCACACTCGAAAACATTCTGTTACAACAAATTTCAAAGGTTTATTGAATTCACAGAAATTACATTCAAACTGGGAGTACCAATGCATGCCAAATCTCCATGTTGATTGCTAGCTTATCAGATGAACTGATTGATTTGGCTTTAACATTATTCCTAATCCATGAAATATGCCAGAATTTTACTTTTTTTGTGTGCAAAAGTCAACTGAAATGGGCATTTTATTGCACTACAATAGCTTACCATGTGGGACTGAATGCTGTTCTCGGGTGGCCGCAAGGCATGGCCAACGTCTAAGAAAAATAGATATTTATAGTTGGCGGTAGCCTCAAGTTGTCGTCACATGATAACCTTTGACCTCTCGTCCTACTTTCTCGTTGGCTGTATGGATATGTAGCATGTATTATTTACACAGATATTTTCATCTATTTCTCAGCAAATACGTATTGTTGGATGTTAATTTTTGGTCATTTCATTTATTATATTTCATAGATTATTCTGTAGAATTTTTGTTTTGACAGGATAAGTATTTTCCTCATTTTTAACGTGTTTTGAGTTTTCCTCGGTTCAGGTTTTTTGCATCTATGTCTTTTATTGCGTTTAAAATGTCAACAACTCTTCTCAAACAGTCCCACAATTATGTGTTCCACAGTAATCCACAGCATCTCAACCTCCACGCCCGGTGTCTAGGAGTGGACAGCTCCAAGAAGAAGGCTTCTCTGTGGAGGTGGCAGAGAGAATTGCTGCCCCTCAGAGATCATCAACAAGGACCATCTACAAGTCAAAGTGGGCCTTATTTGAGAAATGGTGCGGAGAAAATTCGGTGGATTTCTCCATTCCATCTGTGAAACATATCTCAGATTTTTTCATGTACCTGTACCAAGATCTAAATAGGCGCTCCTCGACCATTGATGGTTACAGGACGGCCATTGTTGACACTTCGGGTCCAGCGGGCCACCATATTGCACAAAGTTCAGACCTTCATAGGTTACTCTCCAGTTTTCACAGGGATCGTCCAAAAAGTTCCAGGAATCTTCCAAAATGGACCCTTTCTGTTGTTCTCAATGAGCTCACAAAAGCACCCTTTGAGCCCATGAAAGACACAGACCTCAAACATCTTACTCTCAAAACTGCTTTCTTGCTAGCTTTGGCCTCCGGCAAGCGCCGCAGCGAAATTCATGCCTGGGTTGCAAACAAAGTATCTAATCTAGGCCTATGTTTCAGGTTGCCTTGTTCCCTTCTTCTGACTTCATAGCCAAAAACCAGCTAGCAAGAGAAGGTTCTCAAAGTGTGTCTCCGGTGACTATTCCTGCTTTGACTACCATTGTAGATAGACAATTCAAAGAAGACAGGACCCTGTGTCCGGTGTGGGCCCTGAGGTACTATTTGGATCAAACCAAAGACCTGAGAGGGTCTCGATCCCTCCTTTTCATCTCCTTCAAGAAAGGACATACCTCAGACATCAGACCCGCTACTCTCTCTTCTTGGTTGAAACAAACCATTCTACTTTGTTATAAACAAGCAGACCAACAAGCCTTGGACTTGATCCAAGTTAAAGCACATGACATTTGGGCCTTTGTGTCCTCTAAGGCCTTTTACGGTGGGGTATCGGTAGACCAAATCATGCAAGCTTGTCACTGGAAGGCTCACAACACATTTACAAATTTTTACCTAAAAGACCTTACTTGGTCAGACAACGACAACAATATGTATCTGGGACCACTGGTGGCAGTACAAGTCCTAGATTCTTCCCCTCATACCAGGTATCCTCGGAAAGAAAAGAGGGGGGGGGGGGCACATCCGCTACAACCAAGTCTTCAGGAGTCTAATCCCAGGATCTAGGTATAGGTTTACCTCTCAAGATGTTACGGGTAAGGTCATTTTTTAATTTTGTTATCAAGTATATATGTATTAAGGACTTAAGTTGTCATTAATCTCATATTCGGTGGCAAAAATTTATGAGAATTCCATCCATTGGCTCGTTTTTCAATCGTGATAGGCCCTAAGGGCTCTTACACCTCTAAGTGAGCACGGCTGCACTTCTCTCCTATTATCAAAACATCTCGACAGTTTTTAGCACTGTCATTCATTCTGTTCAGGTTTTTGGCTCTTTACAGGCCCGGTCTTCGGGATTGGGGCACTGTAAACGGGACTCAGACTGGTATTTCTAACATTCATTCTAATCTATTACTTCAAAATCTAAGAAAAATTGACATATCTTCCAGTCTCAGCTGTAATCCTGCCACCGGGCGGTTGGGTTCAGCATTCAGTCCCACATGGTAAGCTATTGTAGTGCAATAAAATTGGAAATTTTGATTACTTAAATGTAGCTTTTATAAGCTACAAGCTTACCATATGGGACTAAGAAGAGTCCCACCCTGCCTCCCCACTGTATTACAGCTGAGGGGTAAGGTTTAAAAATTTCAACGAGAAAGTAGGTCGAGAGGTCAAAGGTTATCATGTGACGACAACTTGAGGCTATGGCCAACTATAAATGTCTATTTTTCTTAGACGTTGGCCATGCCTTGCGGCCATCCGAGAACAGCATTCAGTCCCACATGATAAGCTTGTAGTTTACCCATTCTATGAAATAGGCAATATTATGGATGAAAGTTGTATTATCATGAAAATAGCAATTGTTTTTGCTCCTTTCAGGCACCTGACCTCCACACTTTGTGAAATGGACAATTTATTCAATAATGACTTGTCCATTTCATGAAATGGGCAGTATCTTGATTGTACATAACATATACATATAAGATCAGCCTCCACAATCTGACAAAATAGAACCATAGGCCTGACAGTGCCCAAAAATAATTAAATTAGCCTCAATTGTTTGGAAAAAAAAGACCATAATAAAATATTCATAGTAGCCAAAGCATTCTGAGAAATGACTGGATAAAGTGAGATATGATTATAAAAGTGTATTTGTACATGTAATACCAAGAATGCAGTATGAAAAGTAAAGGTTAATGAGAGCTACATATACTCCATGCCTTATGTTTGTGGCTATTCTGTGGTTAGTATAAACCTTTTCATCCCTTTCTAAATAAAAGATTTAATTATTTACACAAACAGGTCCTCCTATGTATCTTTGTGAAAATGGAGCCTTTTTGTGCCATATGTTATTATTATAACATGAAGCATCTACTTAGGTTTCTCTCTGTATAAACATAACTATTCTATCATTTGTTTAGAAATATAACAACTCTGTGTACACAAACATAAAGTAATAGGTTTAAGATTTTCTGCACTTTAATGTTAACCATTTTTTCTGTTGAAATTTAAAAATAAAAATTCCCAATAAAATATTTTGTATTTTAATTTTAAATGTGAAAACATGTTCACACAAAAGAATGATAAAGCTGACATAATAAAATTCTGAAATAGTAAGTAAAACTTAAATCTTATATCGGGCAGTTTCAACAATATATTTGCATTGTCAGATTGATGTGTGTTGCATTCAACAGTTTTTATGGGGAGACATATTTGTGGTGGATGCATTGAAGTCTCCTGTTACATCTTGTCAGTCCCTGACACTATTATACCCCATTCACACTACAGGTGGAATACCCCGAGGATGTAGGCATTAGGCTAGATGCCCCTGTCCTTCAACTACTGACTGAAGTCTGTATACAAACTTGTGATACCGTGGCAAACCATCCAATTGCTCGAGTGTCCTATGGAAATTTTAAAATGTTTAAAATTTCCGACTCTGAATTTGGAACCATGAGCATGCGCAGATGAATTTTTCATACGGTAACTAATGGTGAGGTCCATGGTTTACATTAGGTTGTGACTCGGTGGTGTTTTGGTGTAACATGTTAGTACGATGGCAACATAAGGTCAGTGGTGGAAATGGAGGTTGTCTCTCGGTGATACACATTTGTACTGCTCTAGTTCTACTGCCATCCTACTTTTATTTAAGGTTACACACCGTGTCCAATCAGTGGCTTTGCGTGTCATACCTTATGAATACACCAAAACTGGGAAGATATGAGGCGTCCTGGGAGGGGGTTCCACCATCGAGTAAAACTTCTAACTGCGAGGTATACCACCTGTAGTGTGAATGGGACTTTATAGGTTAAACATGTTACTGGTCTTCCCTTTATTGTATCATGCATGTACCAGATTAACCTTTTGCCTACTTACAAAAAGTGAGTCAAGTTCACTAATATCTAGCATGTCAAAGTCTGGTTAAATAATAGGTATTGTACATTTTTGATCAGTCAGTTATAGCCATCACTTTATTCGAAAACAAATGTAGTTTATAATTTTGAACAATAGTTCATTGGCCAGGGCACATATTCAATAGCATTCTGATCATTAGATTTTATTGCGTTAATACATCCTATCCAATGGACAATTGCTTTACTGGGCGGCGCGGCCGGTCCCGCCAAACGCCAGAAAAGACGTCCTGTATATACTACTAGCAGGACTGGTCATGGAGTGTGCATTTGCTAGGTGGCACATCATACTTCCTTCCTGTCTAGACATTGTGACGTCGTGGCATCTTTTTCGTTTGGCGCATGGAGTGTGCAGACGTGTCTTCTACAAAGAGACATTTTTGAAGTTTTACAACGAACTTTACCATTTTATAAACTTTTAAGTATAACAACTTAATTCTGCTACTTTACTGATCATCATGCCTTCTCCTGGACAAAAGAGAGGAACTTGTGGGTACGTTATGGCTGTGTTTGACAATTACAAAAATGTGCACGTTGTAGAGAAAAGGGAGTGGGTGATGATCCATGTGTTCAGAAGCTGGACAGTCAGATCTGCCAAGCTTTTATGCCTGCGCAAATGAAACAGCTATCCAACCCTACCTACCAGTCCAGGAAATAACCCGAGTTGACGAAGTCGGCTACAGATTCCCCTGCTAGTGCTACCCCCACTCTCGTGGACCCATCAGAGGTAACTCTTTTGGGACGGGTACACAAGGAATCTGCTTCTGAGTCTATGCCTGCTAGCAAGAAGAAGAAGACTGATCACTCTCCCAAGGCTAGCAGTAAGAAGAAATCCAGCAGCAAACCCAGGTGTGATGAAATCAAGGACCTAGATGTGAAGTGGACTGAACGATTTGCCAGATTAGAGCCTATGCTGGTGTCCAAGACGTTTGCTGTGCCTGTAGAACCTGTGAAGAGACCCCCTTCTCAATCAGTGGTTACCAGCGATCAGCCCTTTTTTGATCCTGGAACCTTCACCACTGGCTTGTCCTCTGGTGTGACTGTTGGGGGTACCAGTTCCAGTCTTGTTCAGACCACAGGTGAGGCTGCTGTTGTGAGTGAGGCTGCCAGCAAAAGTGCTACCCACCCTGTTGAGGATCCTGGTACTGATGTGAGCCAGCAGAATGCCACCCAGCCTGTTGAGGCTCCCGGTGCACGGATGGCCACCCAGCCTGTTGAGGCTCCCGGTGCGGGTCCTGAGGTTCTGCCCTCCGGTACCGGTACTGCTGCCTTGCAGTCTGATAGAGAGGAAAATCTGCAGAGTGAGCCTGGTTCCCCTGTAGATGACAACTTCCGGTATGGCTCCCCAGACAGAGATCTCACCAGGGATGAGGCATCTGATCAGGAACTCTGAGGAGACTAGTTCCAGAGAGACCATCAGAGGCATGAGGTTGTTTATGGGATGGCATCAGATTCCTGAATTCGACAGTGTGTCTTCTGCAGACGACAACCCCTTTGCCAGTTCCTGAGTCCAGCCAACCGGGAAGGTCTCTGTTAAGTTACCTGTAGACGACTGGCTGTGTAGAGAGATGGAGAAGTTAAACATGACTGTTGCTGAAGGCTACCCTTCTAGGAACACAGAAACTGCTGGACCTCTCAGGGACCAGTTTGTCAGGCCACCAAGGTCGTCTAGATGGTACGACATGCATACTGACAAGATAGAAACTGGCGAAACTGAATAGTGCGTTTAGTAGGGTGGCCAGACCTAGTTTACCTGCTGCTCCACTTTCCCGGGCCCTTAGCCAGGACATTTGAGACGTTCGGAGAGAGCAGCCAGAGAACAGTTGGTTATATGTAACCAGGCTGCCGGGTTATCAAGGTGTTTGACTAGAGTGCAGGACACGATGTCTACACAACCCAAGAACTTACACTCAGATAAAGGCAAGGGATAGTCCTCAGAAAGAATGCAGCAAGCTGTGGATGAACTGGAGTATTTGGTGACTTTCAACCAGTCAATCTCCCAAGCCATGGCAAGGACAATGCAGGACTTGTCTGAGGGTGTTTTTATCAGCATGGCAAATTTCACCCTTGCGTGTAGAGACAGTTGCTTGGAGTATTTACACGCTGGTGTAAAACAGGACACACTCACTGCACTGCGTACTGCTCCTGTTCATTTGCAGTCACTTTTCCTGGACCAGCTTCTCATTAAGGCTGAAGAGGAAGTGGCCAGAAATGAAGAGAGGTGTTCATCTAACCAGTCACACAGGAAACCCGGTCCTTTCTATCCTTATGCTTCCAATGACAAGTCTTCTCGTCAACCGGATCGGAAGTCGTCTATCCCAGCTTGGAAGCAAATACGCAAACGCCAGCAGGGAAAGAAAGGTCGTGGCAAGCCTACCTCTTTCTCACAGAAACCGGCCAAGGGTTCTAAACCTCGTAAATGGCAATTGCTGTGTAAAGTGTGTTACCGGACTGAAGGACTGTGTGTGCCTGGTCAGAAAGGTTTGAACCCTTCACTAGTGACAGCCAAGGACAGAGACTTGACCAACAAGAGCGAGACTGTAAATTTACTTGTAAACGCTTGTGTTGCAAATGCTCATTCTGTTTTTGGGTTGCCACAACAGAAAGACGTAAATCCCAATTATTGTCACAATTACACAGAAATGAAATATGTGAAAGATGTTTCTTGTGTAGGTCACTTGAGCTCAGTAAATCTTGTAACAAATGTCCCAACTGCTGCCATAGATCTACCTGTAGGGGCAAGGCTACACCAGTTTTGGGGAAAATGGGAAACCCTGGGGGTGAGTCCAAAGGTAGTAATGGCACTCAGAGAGGGCTACACCCTTCCCTTCCAGTTCAGACCCAACCTAACCAGATCACCAACTGTCGTAAGCAGCTATACCAACACTCACAAAAATCTCAACCTTTTGGAGGCCCTATATCAGCTGGTGAACAAAAATGCAGTAGAACCGGTAGAAAATCAAAACTCTCTGGGGTTTTACAACCGTTTTTTTTTGGTACCCAAACCCAACAACCGGTGGAGACCTATCTTGGACCTGAGCACCTTGAACAGCTTCCTAAACACAGAGTCGTTCAAAATGGAGATACCAGAGACAATAAGGACCTCCCTACAGGCAGGGGAGTGGGTAACCTCCTTAGATTTCAAGGACGCATACTTCCACATTTCAATATTTCAATACTTCTCACATATGAGTTCACAGTCAGTCCAGGAAGTACATGCGTTTTCACGTCCATGGTAGCTCTTACCAATTCAAAGCACTACACTTTGGTCTGTCCACAGCACCCATGGAGTTCACAGTGGTGGCCAAAGAGGTCAAACTGATGGCTTTACAAAGGGGTATAAGAATCCACCAGTACTTAGACAACTGGTTGGTGAGAGTAACATCCCACCAAATTTGTCTCCAGCATACACAAACCTTGGTAGCTCTTTGTCGAGAACTAGGCTGGCTGGTGAACAAGGAAAAGTCAGACAGTCAATACTGTCCGGTCCGGTGTGCCTGTCCGGCAGTTCATGTCCGTGATAGGTCTACTCACAGCAACAGTCCACCTACCACCAGTCCTAGTCCACCTAGGGCGACTACATATGAGGCCCATACAGTGGCACTTGAAAAACAACTGGAGGGTCCCAGAATCACTAGAAAAGGTGATACCAGTTCTCAGGTCGCTCCACCCTCACTTAAAATGGTGACTGGAGGAAAGCAATGTTCTACCAGGTCAACCATTACACCCTCTAAAGCATGCTCTGCAGATCTTTACAGATGCGTCAAATGAAGGGTGGGGCGCTCACTTAAACGAACTTACTGCAAGGGAAACCTGGCCCCTTCCAGAAAGCAAGTTGCACATAAACCACTTGGAACTAAAGGCGGTCTTCCTGGCCTTAAAAGAGTTCAAATACCTTGTTTCGCACAACATAGTTCTGGTGGCCACAGACAACACAACAGTGGTTGCCTATATAAACAAAAAGGGTGGGATGAAGTCGGGCCCTCTGTGTGCCCTTCTGTGGAGAATCCTGACCTGATGCACCAGGAGACAGGTAACTCTCAAAGCTCGACACATCCCTGGCCGGCTGAACGTGATAGCAGACAAGCTATCCAGACTAGGCCAGACCCTTCAAACGGAATGGTCCCTTCACCCAGAGGTGTTCCAAGCTATATGCTCCCGGTGGCACCAGCCCCAAGTGGACTTGTTTGCCACCAGGTTCAACAATAAACTACCAGTTTGTCTCACCGGTTCTAGACCCCAAGGCATGGGCAGTGGATGCACTCAGTCTGTCCTGGGAAGACATGGACCCATATGCCTTCCCACCAGCAGCCATCTTGGGCAAAGTGGTGGAGAAGTTACAGGACTACCCATGCAACAGAATAATACTGATTGCACCGGGGTGGCCCAATATGCCCTGGTTCTGGGATCTAGTGGCCATGACCAGTCAGATCCCATTGTGTCAGCCCACTCTGCCCAATCTGGTGACTCAGCCATTCAACCAAACCCTGCACAGGAACCTGTCAAACCTGAACCTACATGCCTGGCTCCTAGAACCACAGCAATCAAGGGCTTCTCTGAGGCAGTGGCAGCACGAATTGAGGCTCCTCAAAGAGGATCAACCAGATCCGTCTATGAGGCAAAGTGGACCATTTTTACAAAGTGGTGCCTCAGTAATCGGGTGGATTTCAGGGCACCACCTGTGAAAGCCATAGCTGACTTCCTCCTGCACTTGTTTCAGGATAGGATGTTGCAGCCAGGCACCACTGATGGCTACAGATCAGCCATTGCTGACAAGTTGGGCAACTCCCCCATTAATGTCAGCAAAGATGAACACCTCACTCATCTCATGGATAGCTTCCATAGCGACAGACCTAAGGGCAGGAAGGGCATGCCCTCCTGGAACCTCAATCTGACTGGTCTAAGGTGTCTTTGTACCCCTCACCCGGGCTTTCTATCCAAGAACCGGCTGGCTAAGGAGGGACCAGGTAGTGTGGTCCTGGTGGTTATACCAGCCCTGGCCCCAACTCTGGATAAGTCACTTACAGGTGACAGGTCCCTATGTCCAGTCTGAGCCCTGCATTATTACTTGGACAGGACCTCAGATCTTAGGCAGTCTTTGTCTCCTTCAAGAAAGGTTTTGACAAGGACATCTCACCTGCCACTGTCTCCTCATGGATCAAGCAGACTGTGATCCTATGCTATGAGCTCTCTGACCAGGAGGCCCTCACCTTGCAGTCAGGGGTCTCCTTAGAGCAGACTGGAAGTCACATAACACTGTTATAGTGTGGTAAATGTCCATCAACAGGAAAATGTAAACATATGAAATTTGTTATGTCATATTTTATAAATTACTCTTTTTGGCAAAAATCAGGCAACTCAACTGCCTCATTAGTGTAATAGCCCCAGGCTGGCCAGGGATGCCCTGGTTTCGGGACCTAGTGCAGCTCTCAGCAGAGATTCCACTTCAACTACCAGTGTCAAGAACTCTTCTCAAATAGTTCCACAACTATGTGTTTCACAGCAATCTACAACATCTCAACCTCCACTTGTTGTCTAGGAGTGGACAGCTCCAAGAACAAGGCTTCCCTGTGGAGGTGGCAGGAGAAATGCCACCCCTCAAAGGTCATCCAAATGACCATCTACAATTGAAGTGGGCCCTATTTGAGAAAGGGTGCAGAGAAAATTCAGTGGATTTCTCCACTCCCTCTATAAAGCAAGTCTCAGACTTCATGTACTCGTACCAAGACCTAAACATGCGCCCTTCGACCATTGATGGTTATAGGACGGCCATTGTTGACACCTTGGGCCCAGTGGGGCTCAATATTTTCCAAGCTCAGACCTTAACAGGTTACTCTCCAGTTTTCACAGGGATCGTCCCAAAAGTTCCAGGAATCTTCCAAAATGGAACCTTTCTGTTGTGCTTAATGAGCTCACAAAAGAACTCTTTGAGCCTATGAAAGACACAGACCTCAAACATCTTTCTCTCAAAACTGCTTTCTTGTTAGCTTTGGCCTCCGGCAAGCACCACAGCGAAATTCATGCCTGGGTTGCAAACAAAGTATCTAATTTAAGCCAATGAGAAAAGGTTGCATTGTTCCCCTCTTCTCACTGTATAGCCAAAAACCAACTAGCAAGATAAGGTTCTCAAGTGTGTCTCAAGTGACTGTCCCTGCTTTGACTACCATCGTGGATAGACAATTCAGACAGGACAGGACCCTGTGTCCAGTACGGGCCCTGCGGTATTACCTGGATCGAACCAAGGACCTAAGGGGTTCTCAATCAATACTTTTTATTTCCTTCAAAGGTCATACCTCAAGACATCAGACCTGCTACTCTCTCTTTTGATTAAAACAACTAATTTGTTACATACAAGCAGACCAACAGTCCTTGGACTTGGTCCAAGTTAAAGCTCATGAAATCAGGGCCTTCACGGCCTCTAAGGCCTTTTATGGTGGGGTTTCGGTGGACCAAATCATGCAAGCTTGTCACTGGAAAGCTCACAATACATTTACCTTAAAGACCTTACTTCGTCAGATTATGACAACAATATGTATCTGGGTCCACTTGTAGCGGCACAAGTCCTAGACCCTTCCCCTCAGACTAGTCTCAGATGTAACTCCTCCACCTAGCGGTTGGATTCAGCATTCTGTTCCACATGGTAAGCTATTGTAGCGCAATAAAATTGAAAATTTTAATTACTTAAATGTAGCCTTTATAAGCTACAAGCTTACCATGTAGAACTGAGGATAGTCCCACCCTGCCTCCCCGCTGTGTTGCAGCTGAGGGGGTATGGCTAATTTCAACTCGAAAAGATGGGAGCATGCGGTATTTCACTACGGGGTTCACCTATAGTACTAAGGCATCGAGCCATCATTATTTCGTCCAATTATTTGGACATTGGCCAATTGCCTGTAGCCATCCGAGATCAGCATTCAGTTCCACATGGTAAGCTTGTAGCTTATAAAAGCTACATTTACGTAATTAAAATTTTCAATTTAATAGCAAGGGGACATAAATTAGTTGTAAAATTTATCAATTGATCTATCTACACCCCCAACCTATGTCCCCACCAAATATAAACTTCCTATACCCCATGGGTTTTAAACATACAGCATGGACAAGATTATTTTGTGCTGAAAACCTGCCCTCTACCTCAGCTAGACGCCATAGGTGAAACAATATCAGACACAGCCTTTAAAGGTGGTGGGGTAAAAATTACTAATGCGAGAGTCCTGGGTACAAACAACAAATGACTTACTGTGGACTTTTCTCAATTCAGAGTTGGACAGATAGCCATCTCCATTGAGATCTATCTTCTTGAAAGCTTACATTAGTTCATCTTCCAAAGTGGCGGGCTCTTTGGCACAGATGTTACAAAAATCATTGAAGGTCAAATCTGCGGAGATAACAAGAGAGTGACTTGATTTACATAATTAAAAGACTGATTTATATGCTGAAAAATATTTCCAACCTTTATTGTTGGTCAGACATGATTCTTCACAAACTATAAAGGAAAATAATTAAGAAAAGGTAGTCTAAATGCAGTAATATATATATATTTTTTGTCATTGAATAGATGAATTATTCCACACCTTTTATCAGCCCTGGGGTGAGTACAATAATTACTTAATTACTCATTTTCAAGTACTTGTACTTGACACCTGAAATTAAAAGTACCTGTACTTAGTTAAAATATTTAAGTACTTTTCAATTACTTTCAAGTACATTCAAAGTACATTTTGTAGTTTCATCATTAAGTGATTTATAAGGTAATGATGTATAAAATGTTTAACTGTTTTTTTTTTCAGCGGAGTGCAGACAGATTAAAGTTTGTGTTGTTTTGTCTGAGAACAAAGAGCTGTTCAGTTAGCCAGAGCTTATGTTTTGTTTAATTATAAAGAAGCTACATTTAATCAGCCCTTTTTCATATTTCAAACAAAAGACCCACTCATTCAGAATATAGCTGTGCTTCATTCACATCGTCAGCATTTAATTTATCCTTTTTCACTTTTACACAAAAGATCCACTCAATCACAGCATAGCCTTACTTTTATCATAAATTAAAATAAAGGATAGCATTAAAAGTACCCTTATTTATCTTCACACAACAGACCCACTAAGCCTGAGTGTTGTAGTTAATCCCTTTAACTTAAGACCTCTGTTGAGTTAAATCCCTCTTTAAGATAAATAAGTATCAGGTCATCAGTGTGATTTTCTGTATAAAATTTACTCTCAGAATGTTGTCTGGATGCAGTTGTACTTTCTACCCACCAGTCAAGTCAGTGAACAGATATTACCCTCACAAAGCAAGTCAGGCTTCCTATTGCACACGTTTTGAAATTAAATGTTAAAACAACAGCAAATGATTGAGAAGCAAATTCATTACTCAATTCCTTATTGTTCAGTGATAAAAAACTTGTGAAGTATCACACAAGAATGAGGGGAAAGGACTATACTGATAGGCCTGTCTTATTACTCTAATTTTCACAAGGGAAGCATCTAATTTCTTGTGGCTACAATATAAAATTGTTGAAGTGAACAACAAAGTTACAGTTAAATTGTCAGTAAACCTACATGATCAACATATCAAGGAACAAAATAAAAAGTTACAAAATATATTCATATGATAATTAAGACAATGCTGACGCTGAATAATTAAGCGTCCCTGAAAGGGCGCTTATTTGTTTTCGCCTCAGTTTCCTCGCCACCACCGCCGCTGCATTATGGTCTCCCTTGAATATCTCCCTTATTATTAGAACGTTTCAAACCATATTTGGCAGTTATATACCTTAGGCGTGGGAAAATTTTTCTGCATGCTTAAATTTGACCTTTGACCTTTATGAAGGTCACATGATCAAAAACAATTTTTTTGAAGTACACCCCCCGTCATCGCAGTTCAGGAAAAACTACTTGCTACACAGCCTTATAATTTGACACACCTACTATCGAAATACTATTGAAAACGCGAGCTGATTAGATTTTGGGAGCAATCCCTTGAAAAATGTCTCATTTATGAGTGATTTTCTGACACCTTCCAATCTGAAAGCCTTAAATTTAGGTCAACCCCTCTATTATCTTCTTAAGTATTGCATTTAAAGCCATAAAATGTACTGGGAGGTAATAGGAAACCATATGTGGAGAGTCTAAATAGCCGGTCAGTTTTACCCCACAGCCCCCCCCCCCTATGGGTCAAACTGGGGTCATAAAATAGCTGATTTTGAGTTTTTGCCTTATATCTCCTTTATTGTTGCTTTATACCTTCAGAATGTATTAAGAGGTATTGGGAAAGCATATGTGGAGAGTCTAAATAGCCGGTCAGTTTTACCCCCCGACCCCCCCTTATGGGCCAAACTGGGGTCATAAATAGCTGCTTTGGAGTTTTTGCCTTATATCTCCTTTATTGTTGCTTTTATAGCTTCAGAATGTATTAAGAGGTATTAGGAAAGCATATGTGGAGAATCTAAATAGCCAGTCAGTTTTATCCCTCGACCCCCCCTTATGGGTCAAACTGGGGTCATAAAATAGTTGCTTTGGAGTTTTGCCTTATATCTCCTTTATTGTTGCTTTTATACCTTCAGACTGTATTAAGAGGTATTGGGAAAGCATATGTGGAGAGTCTAAATAGCCGGTCAGTTTTACCCCCCGACCCCCCCTTATGGGCCAAACTGGGGTCATAAATAGCTGCTTTGGAGTTTTTGCCTTATATCTCCTTTATTGTTGCTTTTATAGCTTCAGAATGTATTAAGAGGTATTGGGAAAGCATACGGCGCAGCTTTGTGCATTCTTAGCTTTACAGCATGCTTATTAAAACCACAAAGCATTTTAAAGTTTCAGGGATGCTTCGCTTTTGTTAGCAAAAGCATTCCTCTAGTTTATCTACAATTTTCTACCTTTTCCCTTCCAGTATTTCTGAAATGTTCTCTTTGATGGGTTTCTTCCTGCTTGCTGCAACACAGTGTAATAACAGGACAATTAAGTAACTTATGTGTTGTATCTCAATTTTATTATTACTGTGTCCATCATTATTATACAATATACTTTATAATTCTAAAAATCATGTGTAATTAACTAAATTAATGCAGAAATAAGTTTAGGGTGTTGTGAGTGTTAACCTTATAGCCAGCGAATACTAAGTTCACTTGTGGTCAGATGTACAGTCCTTATATATACTTACAGATATTCTAGAATCTTATAGAACATCACAACTGTCACCAGAGGCAGCGAGGAAGTTCTAGAACCTACAGGTAGCTTATAGGGTTTCCCCAAATCTATTAATAGCTTCACTGGGGTTAGCCTAGAGGGATTGCCCCTAGTCTATAAATAGATCAATAAACATCAGTACCACACAACACAAAAATCAATAACTCCCTCATTTTAAATGTTAATACATACATCACATGTAAAGCCCAGACCAAACAATGCACAGACACAGTGCCTATATATGTAACAAATGTCACGACAAGTAATGTGGTGACATGAACTGTACTGGCTGCAATAAACCCATGTACCCTCTCTGCCATTTTGACACCATAACTGAGCCAAATATTGAGATGTAATGCTGCAATCTGGGCACTACCTTAGCAGAGTGACACTTATAATAAACCCATATACCCTGTCTGCCATTTTGACACCATAACTAAGCCAAATATTTAGATTCAATGCTACAATTTGGGCAGGACATTAGGTGGTTGACACTTATGAATATGAAATAGCTTTGAGACTTACATCTAGGTGGGATATTCATGTCACATCCTTTGGTGACCTAAAATAGACTGTTCTAGCCCCAATAAACCTAAAAATCAGTGTGCCAGTAAGAAGAATTTATAAGAAGTATTTATAATGTTACAATCCTCTAGGGCGCTGATGTCTAAATGGGGGTATTTCAGTTCCAGAAAGAGGTCAGTATCCATGTTAGCGTGCAATATGGGAGATAGGCTATGCTGGAGGATAGGCTAATCTGAATAGACACGTCTTCAACCGTTTTCTAAATCCAGAGATACTTTCCATGGCTTTAATGGCTTGAGGGAGCTTATGTTCCATTCTATGGGAGCAGCTACTGTGAACTACGTAGTACTACAACAAACTTATGCCCACAACAGTCTCTTGTTCAGTCTTTATTTTCCCCTTCCTTTGCTTTCTGTGTAATGCAACAATATCAGTATTTTTATTTGTCTTAGGCGTTTTTACTTCTTCTTGGATCTATCAGGACCCTTGAGTCTCTGGGATGATAGTAGGGAGAATCTTTAGCTCCTACACTAGTGTTTTCTAATGAGTAGTTTCCTCCTTCCCCATGGCTTTCTTCCTGGTGGGTACAACTGGTGTACAACTCAACTGTAAGCTCAATCGGGCAATAAAAAGCTCACACTTGGTCATAAGGAAAAATCAACTTATCTATACTCCAGCTCATAAACTATCTTGTGTACAATACAACTTATCTGTTGTGTGACATATCTCTCCTCTTCAAGTAGTCACGACTGAGTAGCCCCAGAGAAAATCAACAGGCACGCTTGTTAACTTGTTTTTGCAAATACCATTTTCAAATACTTGTAACAGTAAAAATTAGTTCTGAATTTGCTCATTTCTACATGACCCAAAAAAGAAGTCCCAACACAATTATTATTATTATTAGTGCCAATTTCCTTTTGTGTGGATCTTTCAATAAAGAACATTTCTCTTGACAATAAGAAAATGACAAACTTGATTGGATACAGAACTTATTATTGGGTTAAAGTTGATGAGTTAGATATCTACACACACACACACACACACCCCAAAAAAAGGAAAAAGAAAAAAAAAGCATAATATTTTATGTCAATAAATTAAAATCTAAATTACAGTTGTATATTTTATCTAATATGTGCCATATATAATTTAAACTTTCAGTAGTTCTTTTCGGTTAAATATCCTAGTGCACAGAAAAAGTAAATTCATGCATTCACCATCAACCTTCATGTGAGATTATTGCATATTTCAAGATACTGATACCATAAACAATACATTCTTTTCTGACAAAATCCAAGTAACTAATGCAGTTACAGCCACATAGACATCGTCACAAATTCTTGTTTTTGACATTGATTAAGTCAAGTGTGAGAATCTAATTAAGCGTTACATTGGATAGATGGATTAGTGTTATTGGCTGCACAAGCAGGTGGGATTGGAGGTAACAGCTGGAAATCTGAGCTGTAATTAGGGATATCTGCAATTTATCCACTTTTTAGTTTTTGCAATCTACATGGCACTTGAATCAAATGAAAACCCCCACATACATATGCCTGTATGACAGTTTGAATGTCGTGGATAACATATTCTCTCAAAGAAAAAAATATCAGAAGTGATTTGAATACTTTGAATCATGTGTAATTATTGATATCTGTTATTCTTTGCAATCTGTTGAGATCATGTCAGTCTTTTGTCACAGTGCTCAATTTTGATTTAATCTTATAACTATTGATCTCAAGTATTTTTACGGCAATGGATCAGACCTACTACTTCAAAACAAGGAATTCTATAAATAACTATGGATAAGCCTCAGCAGAACTTCAGTACACACTGATTAGGACTTTCATCTTGGATGCCTTCTAACATCTGGATCCATCACATTCTCTGAAATGCTACACAGATGCGGTGATAATTAACTCTGGCTACTCACCCATGTCCACTACCAACTCATGTTTGACTCTGATTTTCATTATGTTTATGTATATTATTTATGTTGACCTTATCTAATAGTCTAACTTATTTCATGGTTTATTTCTCGCTGATTTTGACAAGTGACATAAACTAACCTTACATTTACCTTGTGATTTTGACTTCTTTTATAAATACAGATTTTGAATGTTATAGACAATCTTTCCAAACAACTTATCACCTTAAAATCTTCTGTTTGAGCTCACCCTAACTTACCTTTAACTTGCCTGAACTCTGCCACCACCCAAACTATAGAAATATGGCTAGCTACTGCCATTTGGAAGGAGAAGGTATTTAGAAGCAGAGGAGTAAACATCGATCCTCTGGATAAGAAGTATTCTAGATACAGATCAGAGCACACCTTCTCACACAAAATAGTACAATAAACATGTAATTTGTTAAAATGCACTTTTCTTCAATATATGTCATCTTCCCCCCCGGTGACATAAATGGTGGAGATGCGGGACTCAACAAGTAAAAAAAAAAAAAAATGGATATTAAGCATTAATGGATAAATGACTTCACCTACAAATAATTATCAAAATTTAAGATCACGGACAGATTATCATGTACAGCAAAACAAGAACAACCAACCAGAACAAGAACATCCAATTGCTGCACTGAATATTCCACACAAAATTTTTGATGGGACCTGTGCCAACCCCAATCTGTGGCTACAGAATTTTGAAGCACTTTGTACTCATAAAAAAGTTGAGGATGATGCCAGAGCCACTTTGCTGTCATTGTATGTTGATGGCAAGGCCCAAGCATGGTTCTATGCCCTTCCACAGGCCACAAGGACATCCTATGCTGCTTTGAAGACAGCATTCCTGCAGCGTTGGGACACATCCACCACACAGAAGTGGCAGTTATTGGACAAGTATCTGTCCTCAAAACAGAATCCAGAAGAAACTGTGCTGGACTTTGTGGACCGTGTAAGCCAACTGTCCACAGTTTTGGAGAAACAGGATGCAGCAGACATCATTCTTCGAGGCCTTCAACCCCATATAAGGCACCATGTCCTACAACAAGGCTCAACCAGCCTAGAAGATGTCACTTCAGAAGCAGTCAAGGCAGAAGCCATGGGAATGGCTGAATCATCAACCCAGTTTTCCTCGCTACAGAGCCAGCTGACAGACATTCAGCAGAAGTTACATCAAGTCATGGCAGTCAGTACAAAATCACACCAGCAGCCATCAAACAAGCAAGGCTTCCAAAGATGGAAATCACAGCAGCACAGGCAAAAGTCATCTCAACCAGCCTCCAGGACCTTTGAACAGTGTCAAAGTTGTGGTGAGTACTCACACTTGTGTAGAAATTGTAAGCACAGGCAGGCAATTTGTCACAATTGTAAAATTCCTGGTCATTTGGCCAAAGTCTGTAGAAAAGTCAGGGTTAGGCAAACTTCCAACAGTCAATTCTAGCAATCAAAAAGGAGTACCACACATGTAAAGAATGTACCTATTGTTCCGTCAGTCAAAAGTTTTCATGAAAAAAATGTTGTAGAGTTGAAAGATCTGAATACAGTGAAGGTTGTAGTTAACAATGTGAATGTAGAAGCTTTGTTAGACAGTGGCGCATCAATTTCATGTCTCTCTCAAAAGTTTTACCACTCTTGTCCAATGAGAAATAATTCAAAACTCAATCCCTCTAGTGTGTCATCAATACAGGGTGTTTCAGGACAACTTTTGCAAGTAATGGGTCAAGTTACCATTCCAGTAGTTGCCAACAGATTGAAGCTATTTCATACCTTTCAAGTTATCAAAGATTTACCAAAGTCTGTTATTCTAGGGGTAGATTTCTTATCAGAGCACAAAGCTTCAATTAATTGGGCAAATAACACACTTGAGATACAACATGGGATTACAGAAATACCATTGCTGAAACCATATAATAAATCCCACTTGGCCACTACACTTCACACAGTATCAATACCACCAAACAGTGAAGTTATCCTCCCTGTAAAAGTGAGAAAAGTCTCCCAAGCTGGACAAACTTTACTTTTTGAACCAATTTCTACTCTGCCAACAAAATACAATGTGCTTGGAGCCAAATCAATTGCCCAAGTCCATCACTCCAAATCTATGTTTAGGGTTTTTAATTTCACCAATTCAACTGTTCATTTGCCAGCAAACACACCAGTAGCCTTAGGTGAGCAATCAATTGAAACTATTTATGAGGACACAGACTGTCATGAAAATGTCTATACAGTAACAGGATTCAGATAAATACATAGAACAAGCAAGAAAGTTGGGTTTTGATTTGCAAGAGTCTGACTTGACAGATTCTCAGAAAAAACAGCTGCTAATATTGTTGGGACAGAACACTGATGTTTTTGCCACCAATCCCACTGAATTAGGTACTTATGAAGACTATGAACATTACATTGACACAGGTACTGCACAACCAATCAGACAAAAGTACTACAGAACATCTCCTAAAATCAGACAAGAAATTAACAAACAGATCACTGAATTCCAACAAAATGGTGTACTTGAACAAGCTGATGATAATGCATGGCTATCACCAGTGGTTTTAGTCAGGAAAAAAGATAACACCTATCGCTTTGCTTGTGATTTTCGTGCACTCAATCGTGTGACCACACCAATGAAATTCCCCCAGACACAGTTTCAGTCAGTTGTAGATGAAATGGGACATGCAAAAGCTAACATTTTCTCTGTCTTAGATTGTTTTTCTGGCTTTCACCAGCTCAAACTACATCCTGAATCAAAACACAAAACTGGGATTATTACAGAGTCAGGGTGTTGGCAATTTAGAAAACTCCCATTTGGACTTATGAACAGTCCTTCAGCCTTCAATTTGGTCATGAGCAAAGTCTTATCAGGCTTATTATTCAAATTTGCGTTGGCATATGTCGATGATATTTTATGCTACTCCTCTAATCATTACCAATATCACCAAACACTCACACATCACTCTTATTAGAAAGACTCTCTCCATTGGCTGCCTATACAACTTTTTCTCTGTATTTGAGATTGTCCTTACTGGTCAAGCCGATGGTGCGGTGTTTGATGTCTCACACTTTGTCTCATCAGTATATGAGTCAACTAAGCACTCTGCCCTCAGCTTTACATATGATGTTCTGAAGATTTGGGATGATCTCCTGATGATATTTGTTCAGCCACTTCTCTCCCCTAGTTCAGAAAGAAGTTTGAAACCTATCTCTTTCAAATCATAGTTTCTTGGTTCCTTTTTTTTATTTCCAGCCTTTATCTATGCCACTGACCCCTCCTATGTCTGGAGCGGATTTCATGAAAGGTCTCAGACTTAGCCCAGTCTCAGGCTGAGCCACTGGCTCAAATCTGAGCCTTTTGGCTCAGCTAAGTCTTTGTCTCAAATGGTTTTCACAGAAGGGGTCTCAGTTGAGACGAAGCTTATCAAATAACCACAGTGGTTTTCTGTGTCATGTGACCATTTTTTGTAGTCAAAATATTCTGCTGATGACATATATGTTCCTTGTTTGACACATAATATCTCTGGTCAAATACCATTTTGCAATGGGAAACCTTGTAAACATGTAAAAACACCCAAAGACTACATCAGGGTGTTGTTTTATATATTTGTACCCTATTTTCAGCCATTTCAAATTTTGAAGTGAAGAAAGAATTATGGCGGCCATATTTGAGCCTTTGTTTACAAAACTTAAGCCCACTTTCTATCAGTCTCAACATTTGAGCCAGTGGCTCAGCCAAAGCTGAGACTGAGACCTTTTGTGAAATCCACTAGTAAAATATTCCAATAATTTGAGACAAAAGTCTCAAGTTTGAGTCTGAGACCGGGCTAAGACCTTTCGTGAAATCCGCCCCAGGTTATATGATTATGCATCTCTGCTTTTCTGTGTTATGTTGAGGTTCTCAGTGGCCTAGTGATTAGCAAGTTTGGCATCTTATCACAGACTGTCACCTCTGTGTGGGTTCGACTCCCACAAGTAGCAATGCTGTGGACCTGTCCCAATATGACCCTGGCTGTTGAACGGGACGTAAAAGTACAACTTTGAAACATTTTCTGTATTATGCACCTGGAGTCTGTCTGACAGATAGAGATTAAGCGCTACAGAAGTACTATTAAAAAACTTAGAACAGTAGCACACGTATAATACTGATACAAGCAGAGCATGCTTGAACATCCTATCTAGTATATAAATACCATTGCTGTTGTTGAAGCACTGATTAAGTCTACATATTAATGGTAATGACATTGAGCAAGCAACCCAATAATTACAGACTAGTCTGACAAACTACGTCAGAATAGGTGGAACATATTTCATCATTTTGGCTGAGTTTCAAAGATATTATTTCAACAACAATTCTCTGAAAATACTGAGTAAAATATAATTTTCATTATAATAGTAATTGATATGCTGTTGTTCAAAACATGGAAAGAATGGCCAATCTATGGTGATGAGCCTGGATATTGGATCCCTATGAAGCAATCTGAGGTTTCATTAGTTACGATACAGGGTGCCATAATAAGCTGTAATTAATCCAAATTACCTTTTTTAAATGATGGGATCATTCAGGACTTGTGGAGGTTATACAAAAGGCTGCCATATAAAAGGCAAATTCTGGGTCAGGGACAGAACAGATTGGATTGCAAAGACCAGCGGATGAGCATGTAAAAAACCTGACAGCTTTCAGTAAAACAAGAATCAGCACCGATAAAGGTAACCTAGCAAAACATTTAATTATTAAGTTTCTATTACGTATTACGTGTAGGGTTAAGTTCTCAATGAAAGGACATATGCGAATTATTTTTAATGCAAATAGTATGATGATTTATCACGGTCGGTATTTAAAATAGTGAATGGTGTTTTTTTTTAAATGTATTTTTCTGGTAAATTGAAAGAAACATACTGTGTTGTGTAGATAGTTGTTTTGCAATCCTGTCAGTTGCACTGGTTATATAGAAAGTGTTGTAAAGTATCAACATTTTTATATATAAATCGGGATGTAATATTGCCCTGTCTAAGGAGTGTAAAAGAGTTTGCGAAATTATAATATTTCACCAAACAGCATTTCTTGTGTGTGACAAAATACTGACAATACAAGTAACAAACTTAAATATATTAGGACAGAACATTTTATTGTTTAATACAAAACTTAAGTACTTGATTACGTTTCCTCTAAGGCCAGAACAAATTGTTTCATTGCTCTCTCTATCAATGATGGTGGTCATTCTTTTCGCAGGAAGTGAGACAGAGCAAGATGGCTAAGTTGTCAGACTTTTTGAAAGAAAAGCTTCTCAGAATGTTTACAACTTTCTTTGGTAGGTGTGATAAATTATATCATAACTTTATATAACTTTTCTGAGAAAACTGGAAAGTTTAGTAAATTAAAAATGATAAATGGATAGCATTGCAATTCGGGTAATTTCATTGGAGTAAACTAACTAAAGAATAAGGTACTTAATGAGTGTGAGATTTCTCTAAAATATTACTGTATCATGTATATTCTTTTTATGGATGGTTAATTAAACCACCTGCTGTGGATATGTAGGGCTGGTTTGGCTTAATGGTGCAACACAAGTGGTGTCGGTGTCGAGTCCCTTCCCACCTTATAAGTTGTGAATTTGAGTCTTTGGCTTGACCTTAGGTGGCAATACATGTTTTTATGGCTGATTGGGTATGTGTTTACAGCGCAGTACCTTGTCCAACTGCATTCACTTATTTCTCTTGAGTATTTTTTGTTGAAAAGGGCACATTGCATGAATAACTATGTCATAATAAATTATTCAGACACAATTTCCCAATTTACAACTTTAATAGCAGTTTATGCTAACTTTGTCAGAGTTAATGCATCGTCTTACACATTTTCAGAAAGTGAATAGATTACAATAGAATGAAGATGTGATTACATTAAAAACTCAGAAAATATAACAAATAAACACTTATACATTGGTGATTTTGTTGAAGTATTATTCAAAATGGTTATTTACTTTTTTTGTTTGTAAATTAAGGCGCAGCTTTTTCAAGTAAAATATTCATTGATACAAACTTAAGTTATAAGTAAACACATTCTCTCAAAGAGAATAGCCAACTAGCTTTTTAAATGGGTGTTTAAAGGACAAAAATGCAATCTATTTCTGATGTTGGCACCAAACTAGTGCACAACCAATGAGTATAAGGCTGACGATGGTTGAATTTTGTATTAGTGATTCTGAGATCTGTAAATGTAAGCATTGGTAAAATAGAAAACTATCTAAACACTTACAGTGACAATACAACGACACATTTACTGGTTTATTCAGGGAGTAAATAGAAGCATTCTTTGATTAGTCATTACACTGTCAGAAGTTATTGCACTGTTGTTAGAGATTCTCTCCGGATTATAAATGTTAATTGAAATCTCAATTATTGTAAAATTTAGATAAATTAATCATCACCTGACTGTACAACACTTCAATAACTTTGTTTTATACAATAATGATAACTTTAGTTAATTTGTTGTACAGAAATAAAGGTTTAAATAACTAATACTTAACGAAAGGGTCTGAGTTATCTGTAAATTTGAGAGGTTTTTAATATAACCAACAGTAAACTAAGTAAGGTTTTGATTTACACAAGGGTTTGCTAACTTATAGTTTACTCACTGAGCTAACAAATTAGTTGGAAGAATGAAGGTTTTGATTTACATACCCTTGATTGGCTAGGGTTTTAATTTGGACTTTATGTTACATCTGTGCCGATATATATACAAAACATGTACCAAATTGCCAATGAATGTATATTAATAAATTCACAAATACCACGTTTGATTTTGAAGATCTAAATGATGATGGGGTGATTGAGTGGAAAGATTTTCAGCTTTGTACTGAGGTAAGACTTTATCCTAATTTAAAATGAATGTTTTATGAAAGTAAACAGATACATGTGGTGCTACTAATAAGGCCAGTAATCAACAGTGTAAATGCTATGAGTATAGAACATGAAGTCTGTGTCCATTTCAATGTTTACTGAATGTAATTTTTGGCCAATGTGGAATTATGTTCTTGCTTTGCCTAAACATAATTGTGGCGGGAATGTCTATTATATATGCTAAGTCTTTATTAATAGTTTTTCAAACTAATGCTATATGGCTTTAGATTGATTGTATTGTATTGTGTATTTATACTCAGCGCAATATATCCATATACTACAGGACTCAAAGCGCTATTTAACCAATCTGACTGCACAGGTACAGCCCCAACTCACAAGAACTGACATTCCCCTAACTGGAAGATAGAGGCTCAAGGATGACCATTTATCAACATCCTTGAGGTTCTTTAGCCTGCCACTGGGGATAGGACCCAATGACAGAGGACCGCCATTTTAAGTGGTCATCCGAGCCACTATGTATCTGCCTGTACCTGGGTTTGAACCCACATCCTCTGAGTTCCTAGACAAGTGTGTTACCCGCTAGGCCACAGTTACACTGCTCTGTTTAAAATTTGAATTATCATAGATGCTATATTTGTCATACAAATCTCTGAGTTATATGGTTGTATATTCAAGTCTTTTTAACCCAGAACCAGAGATAACATCTACTTTAAACAAAGTTCCTCCACATATACTAAATGTCAGTGTTTAAACTCAAGTTCAGTGTTCCCTGGTTCTGGCAAAAGTGACTTTGTGGATGAACTCCTGAGAGAATTGTTTGGTACACATGATGTAGTTGATTTAAACTTCTTAAACTTTCATTTAGTTTGTCTCCTGTAATTTCTCAACACTTAAAAAAAACTTGGCAGAATACAATATCTCATCTTAAAACATCAAGTATTCCATTAAAATACAATGTAAGAATTTTTATTGATTTTCACAATGGAAAGTAAGAAAAAATCTTTAGTGAACGTTCATTGTTACAAGACATTTTCCCTTTTTAATAACAATTAAAATATCTGTGAGTCCTTTCACAGCGTATCCGATCTCTGCACTGTTGGGATATTGATGGAGAGGAACATACACAGGCTAAAGCCACAATGATGAACATCTGGAATGGACTGCGAAAATTTGCAGATGAGAATTTGGTAAGATTACAGCTGTTTCAGGGTCAGAAATGACTGAAACGTTTTTGTTGTTTTTTTCATGAGTGTTTGTTGCATTTATTTTCTTCATTGTATTTATTTTGATATTTGATTCCCATATTTCTTATATTATTAAATCTGTGAGACAGTTCAGTGCAGATAGTTTTAAATATAGAGCTTGTTATAAACTTTAACAGTGGTGCTGTAACCGTTTTTCTTCAGCCCAAAATTGACAAAAATTGACATGTAAGTCACTACGCTCAGACTTTAATAATGATTAATCTCTGTAGTAGCAGAGTCCCAGGCACAAAAATAAATCAGTCTATCTAATGGATGATGAAAGTCTGTGTTGAACATTTAGGATTTAGCCTTTTGATTGAAACAGATCAGAGATGCAATACAGTAAAGAGGTTATGAAGAGGTTTATTCATTTGTCACTTCTCATTTAGATTTACATTGCAATATGTTTCTGAGTGGAGATCTAATGTAACCATACTCTTGTCCTTTACCAGGACAATAAAATCAGTGAACAGGAGTGGTGTAACATGTGGGGAGGCAGCACTAAAAGTCTGCGTCATGGGGAGATGGCTGACTGGCATAAGGATTACATGGACTTCATGTTCGCTGTGAATGATGTCAACCGTAAGTATAACTCTACACAAAGCAAACTAGTGCTCATAGTGTTTTCATGAATTTATAATATTTATAGATGCCCGCCTGGACCGTGGAACACAGACAAAACACCATCATGTGTTATACGTAATTCTGTATACTGTACTAATTAGGGCTGTGAACGAGAACTCGAGCCTTGATAGACGCGTCGATCTTCGCTAGTACTTGAGTCCATTTTATATCCTCGGTTACTCACGAGGTATTGTATTATCGCCCAACACTTGTGTAACGCTTAACGCTTGTGTAAAATATGCCACATTTCAGCATTTCCGTCACATAATATCAATTAAAGTTGTTATTTTTGCTTGAAAACGTATAATTTACTCCATATTCTATAATATCTGGTCAAATAGAAGGCGTTTTTCTTCAAAAGTTTTGTTTCCGGAACCGACTATCTGTTTACAGAAGACTTCTAATGGTAGATACTAAATCTCGCGGTTACTCGAATTCGGGCCGGTTTTGAGAGGGCGAGTACTCGATGCCGTTTTTCAGCACCCGTCCTAGCCCTAGTACTAATCATGATATTTGTGATAAACATTGCTTTGTTTCTATTTTAATCAGGCAATGGTGTGATTGATAAAGAGGAGTACACCGATATGCTGATGTGCTATGGACTATCTAAAGAAAACTGTCACAAGGCATTTGACATTATATCCAAGGTGAGACAGTGAAGCCTTAAAACCAAGGATTTAACTAGAACTTGGCCTTTATTCTCTGACATACTTATTTTGATAATACTCTTATTCTAATAGACTTGTTCCATATCTGTGATTGAACCATAAATGTAGCTCCCAATTAAAAATTTAAAAACCACTCATGATCCATGGGTGGAGTTTATGACATGGTTCCAATAGCTTTCCGATTGATGTTGCCATTGCGCTCAAAAGCTGCCGATTTGTTTCTGAAAACATTTGCTATTTTTTCCCTGATCAGAGGCAGATACAGGATTTCCCTAAAGGATGGGTGTGTATTGTCGCGGGTATGGATATTTCATACTTGGACATTTTTTAGCAGGACATATCACACGGTGCATGGACAAAATGTCAGGGGACAAAACACTAGTCAAAATTGCAATTCTGGACAAAATGCTGGCCATTTTATGGGACAGGGAGGGCAAAATGCCAATCTTATCAAAAACTTTATATATGATACAGTGTATGGAAGAATGCCCATCAGGTACTATGCCCATATCAAAACAATGCCCATCAGGAACTTTGCCCATCAGTAAATTTTCAGGGGTGGAAGTTTGCCCATCAATTTCATCAATCATTTTTTATTGTTTACTAATTTTAAAGTGAAACTAATGGTTTCTATACAGGTTTTATTCACACTGATAAAAATATACATCAAGATGACACATCAAGGTATTAGCACTGAAATGATAGATACATATAACATCAGTGTTTCCAACTGATTGCAAGAATTCTTCCAAGTTGTCTTAACCCCATTTTGAGAGTCTGTACACAAACGCTTCAACCTCTTTTTATATTAATCAAAAACAAACTGTGTGTGAACTATATCAATTATAAATAACCCCATATTCTTTGATGTAGTCCCTTCTGCATGTATTTATAAAGTGCAACTAGGGAATCTTGTTATTAACGTTGTAAATTCTATGGTCCTGAGTACATTTCTGAGGCGAAACTGTGTGTGAACTTTATCTGTTATAAGTCATCCTAAGTTCTTTGATGTAGCCCCTTTTGATTAAATTTAAGCATGTATTTATAAAGTGCAATTGGGAATCTAAGCTGTTAATATAATCCTTTTATTGAAGGGAGAATTTATGAATGAAATGAAGATGTTGATAATGCATCCAAGGCCACCTAGTAGGCATTCTTTACCTTAAAAATTAGTAAACCTTTAAATAGGTGAATTTGAAGTAAGAACAAAATGATAGGTACAAAAAATTGATGGGCAAAATTCCACCCCTGAAAATGCGCAGATGGGCAAAGTTCCTGATGGGCATTGCTTTGATGGGCTTAGTTCCTGATGGGCATTGTTCCTGATAGGCATTCTTCATGGATTCGTATATATGATACTGATGGTCAAGTAAACTGAAAAAGCCTCTAGCAGAAAAAGACCTGTAAAAACCTGCAGTAGAAAATACCTCAGTATAAAAGCCCTCTAACTAAATGGTACATAACACATTTACACAAACCCTGCCAAGTAGTGTACACCATGTAACAAAGGTTTGGGTATTTTCTACTGGGATTTTTTGTTCATACACTAGACAGTTTTCTACTGTGACTTTTTCTACGTTTTTTTTTTATTGGGGCTATTTGTACACTCAATTGTCAGACACATACAGCAGTTTACTGACATGAATAAAAACACATGAAACCTAAAATAAACTTCAAAGGAGCTTCCCATAATAAACAATGGTATAACTGTAAAAAAATTGGAGGGAAACATACTTAAATCTAAATTTGTATGCCACAATTTTTCTTGAATAAAAACACATAAAACCTAAAATAAACTTAAAAGTGGCTTCCCAAATTAAACAGTGGTATAACTGTAAAAAAATTGGAGGGAAACACACTTGAATCTAAATTTAGTGACTAGATATATCACAAGATTTGTTTTAAACATTACTTGTACTTGAAATGCAAATCATATATGCAAGACTAAAGTCAAATCATAACTGCAACAAGTTAAATCACTGAGTTAAAAACACATTTTATTGCGTTAATACATCCTATCCAAGTGACAATAGCTTATCCGGTCGGCGCGGACCGGCCCGCCAAACGTCAGAAAAAGACGTCCTGTGTCTCCACCGGCCAGGCCGGCCCAGTACTGTGCACTCGCCAGATGGCGTGTCGTACTTCCTTCCTGTCTAGACAGCGTGACGTCATAGCATCTTTTTCGTTTGGCGCATGTACATGGTGCACGGATTTTCTCAGCGAATTGTATTTTCAAGTTTTGTATCTGACCTCTTATAATTTTCATTTCTTTATTTGATCATTGGATTCTAGAAGACTTATAGCTCATTATGTCTTCTCCTAGTCAACGTAGGGGTGGTTGTGGCCACATGATGGCGGGGTTTGACCCCCACGCAGTTTGTGCACGCTGTCGTGATAAAAAGAAAGGGACGGGTCCTTGTGTAGAGAAGGAAGGGGCAAATTGTTGTCACTGTAATGCTCTCACCCCTGAACAGTTGTCCCAGCTATCAACGCCATCGTATAAACTAAAAAAGGAGAAGCGGGATATGAAGTCTTCAACTCCATCCAAGAATCCTGTTACTGATGACACTCTCAGTCCCACCCTTGTAGACCCGTCTTTGGTGACGGTAATGGGGGTCGTGGATTGTCAGAGCCCAGCCGGGCCTTCTGATTTGAGTGATAAGCCGGTCGAGAAGAGAAAGAAAGAAGAGAAGAAGAAGGACAAGAAAGCCACTACCTCCAAAAAGCCGGACAAGTCGGTCAAGTCATCTCACCGACCTCCTGCTGAATCCACCGACCAGAAACTTGAACTTATGGGGCAAAAGTGGTCGGATCGGTTCAACCGCTTGGAGGCATTGTTGTTGGCCAAAACATTAGACCAGGAACCGACATTTAGTACTGTCAAGGTCACTCCAACTCATGCTCCACCAGCCAACGCTATCAGCTCTCAGCCTTTCCTGAAGCCTTCTTCATCTTCCCAACCTTCAGACCGACCAGCTACCTCGGTGCCACCGGCTACCGACCATGTGGATGTCACCACAGCTTCTAAGGCCGGTTCTGATTCTTCTCAACCCTCTCACCGACCGGAAACCTCAGGGATTTCTAGCCAGCCTGCTAAGAGGTCCTTTTCCACTGCCTTTGATTTATCCAGAAGGGAAAGCTCGTCCAGTGACTCAGACTCAGAAAGTGTTACTTCGGATAGACCTCCAGTTGATCTGTACCCGGAAGAGGGTGAATTATCTGACAACCATGAAGTTTCTCTCACCGACCCCGACCAATCCCTCTCTGAAGAACAGTCTTACAGAGAAACTATGAGGGGGATTCGGTCTTACATGGGGTGGACTCATGTTCCGGACCTTGATTCCGGCACCAAGACGTCAGATGACAACCCTTTTGCCGGACCCAAACTTCAACATCCTGGCAAGGTATCCGTCAACCTCCCCACGGACGAGTGGCTCTGCAACAAACTTTCTAAATTGAACATTACTCTTGTACAGGGCTACCCTTCACGTACCACTGAGGCAGGAACTCTTCAGCGGGACCAGTTTGTCCGTCCGGCCAAATCCCAGAGTAAGTGGTAAGGTGTGCACTCTGAAACCAAGGACTCTGGCTCCACACCAAAATCTTGGAATACTTCCTCTTCCCGCATTAACAGCACCTATCTTAGGATTGCGCGTCAAGCTGGCATAGCTTCAAATCCACCACTTTCCAGACCTATTTCCCAGGAAAATTTAAGAAAGTGGGAGAGATTAGCCCGGGAATCATCCATAATATGCAACCAAGCTGCTGGTTTCAACCGCTGTGTACTCAAAGTCCAGCAGAACATGCAAGCTCAGCTCCGTACCATCCGGACTGAATCCAAGGGCAAAGCAGCAAGCAAGGTGTCGGCTGCCACAGACGAACTCCAATTTCTGTTAGACTTTAACTCCAGTGTTTGTCAAGCCATGGCCAAGGCTATGGAACACCTAACGGATTTTGTGTTTGTGAATATGGCCAACACCACTCTTTTAAGACGTGACTCCTATTTGTCCTATCTCAAGGCTGGAGTGAAGGCGGACACATTAAATGCTTTAAGGGCAGCCCCATTGGAGTTAGATACATTGTTCCCGGACTCAGTTATCAAGCAAGCAGAGGAGGATATTGCCAATTTTGACAGAAATCGCTCTGGGTCGGTGTACAAGAAGGGCAGATATCACCCCTATGAACGTCAAGATAGGAAGTCTGACCCTAAGAAACAGGACCGACCGGCATGGAAAAACGTATCCTCTCACAGCCAGTACAGACGCGGGAAAGGAAAACATCAGTATTCCTCACGACCAGCCAAGGGCCAGCAGCCATATAAATGACAATTACTGTGTAACAAGTTTAAGGGCACGACTGCTGGCCGGGAGCACTCCCAAAGAGACATTGACTGTTGAAAACAAATGTAAATTTAAATGTTGTCAACCATGTTCATTCTGCAACCGGGCATCCACAAAGGAAAGGAATAAGTCCTGGCTTGTAAATTTAAAAGGTTGTACATTAAAACATGTCAAAGGTGCTTCTTCTGTCATTCAATTGCCTTGTGTCCAATCTGTGACAAATGTCCCTCTTGTTGTAAAAAATCTGCCTGTAGGGGCCAGACTTCAAAACTTTTGGCAAACTTGGCTGAAAAGAGGTGCCGGACCGAAAATAGTTCAAATCTTGAGAGAGGGCTACACCCTCCCCTTTTGGATCCGTCCAAACCTCACAAGGTCTCCCACTGTCATAAGCCGTTATGTCAATCTCCACAGGAACAGCTACCTGTTGGAGACATTACATCAGCTTATGGACAAAAATGCAATAGAGCTGGTCCACAATCAAACATCTCTAGGGTTTTTCAACCGACTTTTTCTGGTACCCAAACCCAACAACAAGTGGAGGCCTATACTAGACCTAAGCAAACTAAATCTTTTCCTCAAGGTGGAGAAGTTCAAAATGGAGACACCGGAAACCATCAGGACATCCCTCCAGCAAGGGGAGTGGGTAACCTCAGTAGACTTCAAGGCTGCCTACTTCCATATACCAATACAGGAACAATCCAGGAAATATCTCAGATTTCATGTCCAGGGTCGGACCTACCAGTTCAAAGCACTGCCTTTTGGTCTGTCCACAGCGCCCATGGAGTTCACTGTCTTGGCAAAGGAGGTGAAACTGATGGCCATACACAAGGGTATAAGAATCCACCAGTACCTAGACGACTGGTTGGTCAGAGCCAGATCCCACCAAACCTGTCTCCACCACACCCAGATCCTGGTCAAGATGTGCCAGGATCTAGGCTGGCTGGTGAATCTAGAAAAATCAGAACTGGAGCCCCAACAAGTGTTCAACTTCGTAGGCTACCAGTTCGACCTCAGGTCCGGCCGGGTCAGACCGACACCGGACCGGTGGCAAAGCCTTCAAGGAAAAATTCAGACACTGCTCTTGCTACCGGCCTGTCCGGTCCGGCAGTTCATGTCCTTGATAGGTCTATTAACAGCCACAGAGAAACAAGTTCACCTAGGCCGGTTACACATGAGGCCCATACAGTGGCATCTCAAAAACAATTGGAGGGTACCGGAATCCCTGGAAAAGATTATCCCTCTACCCAGATCCCTGCACCCACACTTACAGTGGTGGCTGAACGAAAGCAACGTGCTTCAAGGTCAACCATTACACCCTATAAAGCATGCTCTGCAAATTTTTATAGACGCATCAAAAGAAGGGTGGGGCGCTCATTTAAACGAGTTCACTGCAAGGGGGTCCTGGTCAGTGCCGGAAAGCAAGCTGCACATAAATTATCTGGAACTAAAAGCAGTCCTCTTGGCTTTAAAAGAGTTCCAAAACCTATGCACAAACAAAATTGTCCTAGTGGCCACAGACAATACTACAGTAGTGGCCTATATAAACAAGGAAGGGGGAATGAAGTCGGGTCCGCTGTGTGCTCTACTGTGGAGAATCTTCACCTGATGTTCCCAGCGACAAGTGACCCTAAAAGCCCGACATATCCCTGGCCGACTAAATGTGATAGCAGACAAACTATCCAGGCTAAATCAGACCATCCAAACAGAATGGTCCCTCCTTCCGGACATTTTTCAGGACTTGTGCAGAAAATGGCACCGGCCTCAGATAGACCTATTTGCCACGAGGTTCAACAACAAGTTACCTCTGTTTGTGTCTCCAGTGCCGGACACTCTGGCAGTAGCAGTGGACGCACTCACCCTGCCGTGGGAGGATCTGGATGCATACGCCTTCCCACCGACCGCCATATTGGGCAAAGTGGTGGAGAAGTTACAAGACTCCCCATGCAAGAGACTCATTCTGATTGTTCCGGGATGGCCCAACATGCCTTGGTTTTGGGACTTAGTGACCATGTCCAGTCAGGTCCCTCTCAGCCTGCCCAACCAGCCCAACCTGCTGACACAGCCCTTCAATCAGATCCCTCACAGAAATCTGACAAACCTAAATCTCCATGCCTGGCTCCTAGAGCCACAACAATCAAAGAACAGGGCTTCTCTGAGGCAGTGGCAGCAAGAATTGAGGCTCCTCAAAGAAGATCTACCAGATCAGTCTATGAGGCAAAGTGGGCCATTTTTACAAAGTGGTGCGTCACTAATCAGGTGGACTTAGGTCACCTCCTGTAAAGTCGGTGGCTGACTTCCTAATGTACCTCTTTGAGGACAAGAAGTTACAGCCCAGCACCATTGATGGATACAGGTCTGCCATTGCTGATAAACTAGGTAATACAGCAGTCAATATCAGCAAAGATGATAATCTCACTCGTCTCTTGGAAAGTTTCCACAGAGATAGACCCAAAGGGCGGAGGGGAATACCCTCCTGGAACCTTTCCCTGGTGCTACACCAGCTGACAAGGGCTCCTTTCGAACCTCTCAGGGAGGCATCTCTGAAGCATCTGACCTTCAAAACTGTTTTCCTGTTGGCCCTGGGGTCGGGTAAAAGAAGGAGTGAGATCCATGCATGGCAGCAAAAAAACATCAGACACCAATCCGATTGGTCTAAGGTGTCCCTGTTTCCATCTCCCAGCTTTCTTTCCAAGAATCAGCTTGCCAAAGAGGGTCCAGAGAGTGTAGCCCCAGTGGTCATACCAGCCCTGGCTCCTACTCTAGATAAATCCCTCAAGTCTGACAGATCCCTGTGCCCAGTCAGAGCTTTGCACTACTATTTGGACAGGACTTCAGACCTCAGGCAGCACAAGGAGTTAGTCTTTGTCTCCTTCAAGAAAGGTTTCGACAAAGACATCTCCCCTGCCACTATCTCCTCATGGATCAAGCAGACTGTGATGCTATGCTATGAGCTCTCTGATCATCAGGCCCACACCCTACATCAAGTTAAAGCTCATGATGTCAGGGCCTTTGCGGCTTCTAAGGCCTTCCAGTCTGGAGTCTCCTTAGAGCAGATCTTAGCAGCCTGCCACTGGAAATCTCATAATACCTTCACCCAATTCTACCTGAAGGATGTGGCTTGGGCTGACTCAGAGCTCTACCATCTTGGACCGGTTGTGGCTGCTCAGCAGATCCACCAACAGACTGGTACCTAGAGGAGATCTGTACATATGTAAATACCTGTACATATTTGTATATATATTGCACATATAGTTAAGAAGCAACAACAAAAAAAAAAAAAAAAAAATCTCACGTACTTCCTCCGGGAGGCTTAATTTTATGGGACTGAACTCATCCCTCTCTTCCCCTACCTCAGAGCAGGTCTGTAAAAAAAAGGGGGGGGGGGCAAGGTCGACTCTGACGGTTCCATTCCGGATAACCGGATGATGATATTCGACCATAGCCTTAAGGGTTTGGACTTCAAGGTCTACCCAGGCTTTAAAAAGGAATTGTCATTATTCTAACATGAGTTCAAGTTTTTAGTCCCTAGTAACTTACCCGCCTACCAAGCGGTAGTTATTCAGCTATTGTCCATTGGATAGGATGTATTAACGCAATAAAATTGCAAATTTAATAAGTAAATTAAATTTTTATAAGTTAATACCCTATCCAATGGACACACAAGACCCTCCCACCGACCCCGCTATCAGCTTACTAGGGGTCTAATAGGTTTAGACAACGAAAAAGATGCTATGACGTCACGCTGTCTAGACAGGAAGGAAGTACGACACGCCATCTTGCGAGTGCACAGTACTGGGCCGGCCTGGCCGGTGGAGACACAGGACGTCTTTTTCTGACGTTTGGCGGGCCGGTCCGCGCCGACCGGATAAGCTATTGTCCATTGGATAGGGTATTAACTTATAAAAATTTAATTTACTTATTAAATTTGCAATTTACTAAAACAAAATTCCTGTAACAGATTTAGTCAAAATACAAATAAGTCACAAATCACAAAGTATCATCACAAACAGTGAAACACTAACCTGTCAGTATCCAACACACTAACCCAACATTCCAAATCCACACAATCACTGCAACATTCCTAGTCCAAAACTAAAACACATCTTCACCCCTCCATGATATGAAAGCTTATGACTTAAATTTGATTAAACATTTTCGGAATTTAATTTATCATAGCTACTGTAGTAAATTAGAACTGAAATACAGAAGTGCAGTAATAAATTATTAACTGGGGTGAGTGATTCCAGTTTTGTAAATTGTATATCTCATGTTTAAACATACAGTGGACCAGGTAAACAAAAAAGGTTTATAAACAAAGTCATCCAAAAAAGATGTAATCCTCAGTTTGTTTGAGGATGAGACCTTAGTACACACACAAAAGAGCCTAATCCCCTTTGACAGTGACACAGGTATAATGACTGTCACTTTAAACAGGTATATTACCCTAGTAAAGACAGATCTGGGGTGGGTGGGGGGATTGGAGGGGGTGTGGACAGGGACAAAAAGCCCCATAACTAAAGTTTCAATTGAAACTCTAAAAGCGGGGGACGTGCTGCCTCCACGCCCCCCTAGATCTGCCACTGCCAATTGGTTCCAGAAAACATTCGTGATTTCTCCCGAATGGGTAACAAACCTTACAAAGCACTATGCAATCACTGGCATCAACTTAAGGTCCAAAAGATTGCTGTTAAGATAGGTTTAACATAGGGTTTTTATTGATTCCGGAACACGTTCAGCAACAGTTTACAAGAGTTTCAATTGGTTTGAAATAATCAAAGACACAATTCACTCCTGTATGTTCCAAATGCTTCTCGATCCAAAACTGCTCATATATCATTAGAAGGACACTGTCGGTACATACAGGGTACAGACAAAAAGTAACTGGACAAAAAGTATTGGTCAAAAAATGACTAGGACAAAAAGTAACTGGACAAAAAGTACTGCACACTAGGACAAAAAGTATTTTATGTTTTTATTTGAAACGAATTGAAAACTATGTTAGTACTAACATTAAAAATACATTTTACATTAACATTTATAACTTTTTACACATCTATCAGCTATCCAACTTAACACAGTCTTACAGTATGCCCTGCACCCTTGAATAAATCTTCCATACTTTTTCCACCATTTTGCATGGTGGCTCACAGGTACAATGTCACTCTTTCTTGGAGACCCTTTCTTGTCTTTTTTTTCACACTTTTTCTTGGTGGTTGTCCATGTAATTCTTGGATAAGATGTATCATCATAAGTGATTCATCTTCCTTGATGTGCAATAGCAGTATTTCTAGTGCAGTAACTATTAAGATATATAAAAATTCTTTAAGATGAGTTTTGGTTGGTTACAAACTTGCATTAAGTCCAGTCTTGAGTGTTGACTTGCACATATGAGCTGCCTTCTGAGCACATTTTCATAGGATGAAAGAAGATTTAATGTGATGCTTGGTGTACATGTATCCATCTAAGCACAGCTTCCATCCTCCTTTGGTACTTTTAATGATCATGAGAGAATTACAATTAACTGTTACATTTCATGTTTTACCTGTAAGCATAATTTCATTTAGCAATTACTAGAATACCTTTTAAAGATGGCCTTAATTACTACAACACAAGTGATCATCACTTGATTTTATGCTTTCGAATTTGTGATCACCATATCATCTGGTGATCACAAGATGTTCATTTGCTCACTATATGATGTAGTGAGCACCAGAACTATCTGGTAATCGCCAAATCTTTATCTGTAGTAATCACTACATTATTCCGGGCTGTATTCTACAACAATACTTAGACCATTTCTAACTTAGATTTTAAGTATTTGTTAGATTTCAAGTAAGAAATTTTGAAACTGAACATTTTATTGCGTTAATACATCCTATCCAATGGACAATTGCTAATCCGGTCGGCGCAGACCGGCCCACCAAACGCCAGAAAAGGACTGAACTCATCCCTCTCTTCCCTTACCTCATAGAAGGTCTGCTAAAAAGGGGGGGGGGGGGGGGGGCTACGTCAGTATAGCCCCGGGTAACCAACTGCTGGCAACCGACCATGGCATTACAGGGTTTCCTGACCTTAAGGTCAACCCAGGCCTGGGCCTATAGGTCTCCTGACAAAGTCAGCCTAGACCGTAGGTTAAAATTTGCTATCATTTGTGAGTTCACATAAGTCCCTAGTAACTTACCTGCCGACCAAGCGGTAGTTATTCAGCAATTGTCCATTGGATAGGATGTATTAACGCAATAAAATTGCAAATTTAATAAGTAAATTAAATTTTTATAAGTCAATACCCTATCCAATGGACACACAAGACCCTCCCACCGACCCCGCTATCAGCTTACTAGGGGTCTAATAGGTTTAGACAACAAAAAAGATGCTATGAAATCACTCTGTCTAAACAGGAAGGAAGTACAATGTGCCACCTGGTGAGTGCACAGTACTGGGACCGGCCGGCCGGTGGAGACACAGGACGTCTTTTTCTGGAGTTTGGCAGGCCAGTCTGCACTGACCGGATTAGCAATTGTCCATTGGATAGGGTACTAACTTATAAAAATTTAATTTACTTATTAAATTTGCAATTAATTACTTTTGTTTCGTGAATATATAAAGTTCAAGAAAAACTTAAGTGTGGTCACCTTATCTAAGTATTGTTGTAGAATATGGTCCCTCATGATTACAAGAAAAATTAGGATTATAAGTGGGGATCACCATCTCATAAAATAAGTCATGTTCATGAGATTTCCTAATGATCATCACATTATAAGCAGTGCTCACAAGATCTTTTAGTGATCATGACTTGATACATGTTCAAATAAAAATCACAGTTTCCTCACAAGGGCTTTATTCCTGATCTGTGAAGTCATAAGGCACATACCCTTACAGTCAGTGTTCATTCTAGAGTTGGAGCTACTTGAGTCAAATGACTCCTTTCCTAAATTTTGGTGAGACATTTACTAAATTCGATGAGTCAAATGACCAAAATTAACCTTACAGTTGAGCAAATTGACTTAAATAGGAGAAAAAAAGTACTATTAGTCTATCTTCAAACTGAATTTGCAATACTAAATCAAATTCAACTCTACTCACTGTGAAAAAAAAAAACTGTATTTCAATTCAAGACATATTTTTAGTCAGCATGATGTACAAGATTTCCTATGATGTACATGATTTGCAATAATTAAAGTATTTTTTACTGATTTTTTTTTTCATTTTTTTTTGTTTCAATAAATATGGTCCAACCCTGTACTATCTAAAACTAGAAAAAAAATTAACTCACCTTGACATAGGTTCACTCAGGGAGTTGTTTTTATTTCATACAAAAAAACTCCGGACATTTATTTATGTAAATGGATATAAATTTGTCACTTTTTGAAAAAAAACAAAAACAACTGGTTTTAAAGCAATATAACATACCATATAAAGTTTAAGTTAAATTATTATTTAACTTTTTTCAGTCGAAAAGTTGTTATTATTTTTTAAAAGTTTGTCCCACAGTGGTTTAAAATGTTTGTTGTTGCTTGTTAACAACTGTCTTTGAAGTCACTTGTAAGAGTGCATTATGCAAAACTATACTTTAAAAAGTGAAAATATTAAAAACTGGATAATAAAATCTTGTTGTGCAATAGATATTTATTTCTATATATATTTAACAAAACTATGAAAAAAAGTGGAAATTTACAGCCACTGGTGAGTTTACATCACTTACTATAAACGTGTTTTCTATTGATAAATACTGAATTTTTGTTAAACGAAGTATGATTGGACAGTGCCGTTTCCGCTCGACCAATCAAATTAAGGCATGTAGAAGCAAGGAAACATGGAGGAATTGGGTTAAAAAGACAATATATGTGTCCTTTTCTTTGATTTTGAAACAAAATTCGTCTAACTTTCCCAATATTTACAGTGAAAACGCGGGCGATAATGCAAGATATATGCGTCACCGCGACTCGGGACCATAACGTGTACGCGTCTTTTCGCCCCAGTATAGCGACAAAAGACGCGGAAACGCGTAGTAAAATGAACACTGCAGTGTGTATATTTTGGATTTTGTTTTTCTTATCATTACAGAATGAATCTGTGAAGGTGGACAAGAAGTATTTCCAAACTCTATGGATGGAATACTTTAGTTCTGAGGATCCTAAAGATCCAGGGAATCATATCTTTGGATTAGTGAAGCAGGAACAATTGATAAATGAAAACTAATGACAAAAACACTTTTATTAGACTTGATTGGATGTGTTAATTACAATCTCTTTCATAAACTGTTCAAATATCAATACACTTTGAATGCTATTACCAGTCTGCAAATATAATAATCAATGTTTATAATACAAGGGTTTGCTGTAAATTGCCGTTTGAAAAAGTTAGGCTCACTTCTTGCTACTCGGTGAACATGAAAAGATATTTAGATATAAGTTAATTAATGGGTTCAATTAACTAATATGCAAAATATATCTTTCACCTGTGTTCTGTTAAAGATGCAATAAAGTGATCTGTTTTATTATTATTTTTATTTCAAACAATAAGTCATATATTTCACAATGCTCAAAACCATGCACCACTTTTATAAGTTATGTATATTGTGTGACTCACATGAAACTGTAGATAATATAAAGGTCAAGTTGAGGTTTAACGGTATGTCCAGTTCAACAGTCAGAGTCATATGTTGGGACGGACCCTCGCCACTTGCCACTTGTGGAAGGCAGACACACACGAAGGGGACGGCCTGTTTATGATGGGTTCCTTCCAGGCATCCATGTTGGAAGCTTTTCAGTCGCTCCGAAAGGAGTTGACTGCTAAAAAGCAAACAGAGGGGGACGGCCTGTTTATGATGGGTTCCTTCCAGGCATCCATGTTGGAAGCTTTTCAGTCACTCCGAGAGGAGTTGACTGCTAAAAAGCAAACAGAGGTGGATCAGACCTCGGTTTTTGCTTCCAAACCTGGTACATCTTCCCATACTGCTGTTAATCTGGACCTACCCCCTCCGAGACATAGAACTACTATTCAAACCGAGGATATGGATGTGGACTACGGTTCAGCACTTCCTCCACGTCTCGGACCTGACCCTCATGATACATCAGATCAGAACGTTGCTACATCTGAGTTTCCTTCCAAGAAGGTCTCGGATAAACCCAAAAAGCATTGCCACTCTCGCAGTAGGCATGAAATTGAATCCAGGTCTGCCTTGGATCAATCTAATGAGGAATCCGATGAACCTCGGATCCCATCTACTAAACCTAAAAAGCACTCTGATAAGAGTAAACACAAATCAAGGTCAGATATGTGTCATCTTCCTCAGAGGAAGATCAGTCCTCTGTAGCCAGACACAGGTCTTCTAAGCCCTCAGGGGCTGTTTCTGATTAAGACCTCCCTCACATGACCTAGACCCCCCTTATTATAGGGAAGTAGCTCTGTCTGACATTCCCTGACAGTACGCTGAAGAGCTCGCCACTTTTAGGCGCATTCTTTCCCTCCCTGACCCCAGGGAGACTATGCCTATGGTCCTCAACTTCAGTCATGGGTCTGGATGATGAGAAAGGCCGTCAAGAACTCAGACCTAGAGGTCCTTCCTCTATACTTAGCTCAGTTATCAAGGACGCCTCCTCCATCCACTTCTAAGTGGTACAGGGTGGGACAGCCCTGTTATCAGGACAAATATCAGGAGTTACTCCTAAACCCTCTGGGGCCCCTATGGGCAAGGTCCCCCCTACCAATTCTTAAAGAATTGGAGCATCAGGCTAGGCAAAATATCTCAACCCTCAATTTCACTGCGGCCTTTGCTAAAACTTTATCTTCTTGCAATGCTTCCCTAGAGTAGTGTCAACATAGCATTAAGTCAACTGTCAAGAAGATTAAGACACAGATTCAGAAAGGTGCCAATCCTGATAAGCAGCAAAGCGTGGATATGAGGAAGTCTGTGAGTACACAGATTTTTGGAATAAGACAGTTCTTATTCAACACAGGGCCCTTACATGCCTCAGTAAATCCCTAGCCCATATACTCCAGAGGGAACTATATTCTATAGGTAACACCCGCTTGCTTAGGCGTGAAACCGAAATGACCCTCTTACAACCACAATTGGGGGAAACGAGACGCCAAGAACTCAGGAACTCGTCCTTTTGGGACCCCTCCTTGTTCGAGTCTCAACTTATGAAGGAAGGTGAAGACTTCCTCCTCAAAAAAGGCACCTCTAAAGACTCAGGGTTTCGCACCTTATCAAAATAAGCCCTTTCGTGGTCCCCACAACAAGAGAAGAGGCTGCTACAGGAAACGCCCCTATGGGGGCAACTCCTCACAAAGCAGTAACCAATCGTTTTCCGCAGGAAGGGGGAAACTGAACTTCAGAGGCTCCAGGGGTCGTTTTTGACCCCATCATAGGGGGCGGGGGCATGGAAACCCCTCTCCCCAATGACTCCTTAAAAGCCTCCCTCAGTCCACCAGTAGGAGGTCGCCTCTGTTCTTTCAGAAGAGACTGGCAAACAAACAAATGTTCTTCAAACATGTTAAACATTATCACCAATAGCTATGTACTGCCATTCCTTTCAAACCCAAATTTGGTCAGATTCCCTCTAATCCTGTCAGAGTACAAGGCCTGTCAAAAAGACCAAGCCCCGGCCACTTGTATCCAGTCTCTTCTGTCAAAGAACGCAATCGAAAGGGTGGAAAATGTAAAATCTCTCGGGTTTTACAGTTGCCTGTTCCTAGTACCCAAGCCTCACCAAAGGTGGAGGCCAGTCATAGACCTAAGCAGGCTCAACACTTTTCTACATGTAGAAAAGTTCAAAATGGAAACTCCAGAGCCCATCAGGACCTCCCTGATTCCAGGGGAATGGGTATTGTTGATAGATCTGTCGGACGCTTACCTGCACATCCCCATCCATCCAAACTCAAGGAAAGGTTTTGCTACAAGGAAAGGTTTTGCTACCAGTCACAGGTGTTCCAGTTCACCTCCCTCCCATTCGGACTAGCCACAGCCCCCCAGGTCTTTACAATGATTGTAAAGGAAGTGAAACTAATGGCCCTCTCCAGAGGACTCAGACTTCACCAATACCTGGACGACTGGCTGATCAGGTCCCAGTCTCAGGAGGAAGCCCAAGTAAACACTCAGGCGGTGGTAGACCTAACCCAGTCCTTGGGTTGGATAATAAATCAGGAAAAATCAGAACGGAAACCTACTCAGGTGTTTTCGTTCGTGGGCTACGAATACCATCTAGATTCAACCCTTGTAAAACCCACTCAAGAGAGATGGCTCAAACTTCAGGATTTGATCCCAAGACTCAAGTCAAAACATGTTTTGACTGCAAGATGTTTGATGTCGCTAACTGGGTTGCTTGCCTCAACGGAGAAAATGGTCCCGGAGGGATGCCTTCACATGAGACCCTTTCAGTTTCATCTCAAGGAGCACTGGAGATATCCTCCGTCGCTGGACAGCCTCCTTCCTTGGACAGAAGCCATTGCAGCCCACCTAGACTGGTGGCAAAATCCCTCAAACATGATGAAAGGTGCAGACCTTCATCCCAAAGACCACAGTATCCAACTCTTTACAGACGCCTCAAACGAAGGTTGGGGCGCCCACTTAGATCAAAATTCTACAAAGGGTCTGTGGTCAGATCGGGAAAAAAGGCTACATATAAACCTCCTAGAATTGAAGGCGGTCTCACTGGCCCTTCGAAACTTCAAGGACCAGTGCCAGAACCAAACAGTGCTAGTTGCAACGGACAACTCAACAGTGGTAGCCTACATCAACAAACAAGGAGGAACTCACTCAGCAGAGATGTGTGCTCTCCTGTGGAAGATTATGACCTGGTGCCATCACTATCACAACATTGAAAGCCAGACACATTCCAGGGTGCCTGAATGTGATGGCCGTCCTTCTATCCCGGTTAAACCAAGTGCAGTCAACAGAATGGTCACTACATCCGCAGGTATTCAAACAGATCTGCCAAATGTGGTTCACACCTCATGTAGACTTATTTGCCACTCATCTGAACCACAAACTTCCACTGTACGTATCTCCTGTCCCAGACCCAAAGGCTTTGGACATAGATGCCCTGAACATAAACTTGACGAGTCTCACTGCCTATGCTTACCCTCCTATGGCTCTCCTTTACAAGGTGATCCAAAAGATCAAGCAATCCCATTGCCTGATCATCGTAATAGCGCCAGGCTGGCCAGGGATGCCCTGGTTTTGGGACCTAGTGCCACTCTCAACAGAGATCCCACTACAACTTCCAGTGTCAACGACCCTACTCAAACAGTCCCACAAGTATGTGTTCCACAACAACCCCCAACAGCTGAACCTCCACGCCTGGTGTCTAGGAGCGGACAACTCCAAGGACAAGGCTTCGCTGTGGAGGTGGCAGAGAGAATTGCTGCTCCTCAGCGGTCATCAACAAAGACCATCTACAAGTCAAAGTGGGCCCTATTTGAAAAATGGTGCAGAGAAAATTCGGTGGACTTCTCCACTCCATCTGTGAAACAAATTTCAGATTTTTTCATGTACCTGTACCAAGACCTAAACAGGCGCCCCTCGATCATTGATGGTTACAGGACTGCAATCGTTGACACTTTGGGCCCAACGGCCCACCATATTGCACACAATGCAGACCTTCATAGGTTACTCTCCAGTTTCCACAGGGATCGTCCAAAAAGTTCCAGAAATCTTCCAAAGTGGAACCTTTCTATTGTTCTCAATGAGCTCACAAAAGCACCCTTTGGGTCTATGAAAGACACAGACCTCAAACATCATACCCTCAAAACTGCTTTCTTGCTAGCTTTGGCCTCCGGCAAACGCCGCAGCGAAATCCATGCCTGGGTCGCAAACAAAGTATCTAATCTAGGCCAATGGGAAAAGGTCACCTTGTTCCCTTCTTCTGATTTCATAGCCAAAAACCAACTAGCAAGAGAAGGTTCTCAAAGTGTGTCTCTCGTGACTATTCCTGCTTTGACTACCATTGTAGATAGACAATTCAAAGAAGACAGGACCCTGTGTCCGGTGCGGGCCCTGAGGTACTATTTGGATCAAACCAAAGACCTGAGAGGGTCTCGATCCCTCCTTTTCATCTCCTTCAAGAAAGGACATACCTCAGACATCAGACCCGCTACTCTCTCTTCCTGGTTGAAACAAACCATCCTACTTTGTATCTCAGAAACCGTAAGGTGTAGGAAGTTGATACTTGGTAGGGACATTGGTTAGGGGGTGTAGGTGTGCAACTTCATGGTCTGACCTTGATTTGACCTTTCTGTAGTGACCTCGACCTATAAAATCTTTTCCGGGCTATATCTGGGAAACCGTAAGGTGTAGGAAGTTGATACTTGGTAGGGACATTGGTTAGGGGCTGTAGGTGTGCAACGTCATGGTCTGACCTTGATTTGACCTTACTGTAGTGACCTTAACCTATAAAATCTTGTCTGGGCTATATCTCGGAAACTGTAAGGTGTAGGAAGTTGATACTTGGTAGGGACATTGGTTAGGGGGTGTAGGTGTGCAACGTCATGGTCTGACCTTGATTTGACCTTTCTGTAGTGACCTCAACCTATAAAATCTTGTCCGGGATATATCTGGGAAACCGTAAGGTGTAGGAATTTGATACTTGGTAGGGGCATTGGTTAGGGGCTGTAGGTGTGCAACGTCATGGTCTGACCTTGATTTGACCTTACTGTAGTGACCTTAACCTATAAAATCTTGTTTGGGCTATATCTCAGAAACCGTAAGGTGTAGGAAGTTGATACTTGGTAGGGATATTGGTTAGTGGGTGTAGGTGTGCAGCGTCATGGTCTGACCAGGATTTGACCTTGCCATAGTCACCTTGACCTATAAAATCTTGTCCAGGCTATATCTCGGAAACCGTGAGATGAAGGAAGTTGATGCTTACTAGGGACATTGGCTAGGGGGTGTAGGTGTGCAACGTCATGGTGTGACCTTGATTTGACCTTTGACCTTGCCGTAGTGACCTTGACCTATAAAATCTTGTCCGGGCTGTATCTCGGAAACCGTAAGGTATAGGACGTTGATACTTGGTAGGGACATTGGTTAGGGGTTGTAGGTGTGCAGCAGCATGGTGTGACCTTGATTTGACCTTTCACCTTGTCGTAGTGACCTTGATCTTTAAAATCTGGTTGCACCTTTGGGTCTGTCATTTGATGCAGATCAAGCACTATTAAAGTCATATTAGAATTCATTAAGAATTTTATTTTTACAACTTCCCATTGTAACAGATGGAATTTCATCAAGTGAGCCACAGATTTTGCTCCCAACACCACACATAAGCATTCATTGAATGTATTACCACTTTTGTATGCATGGTAATATTGAAAACATCTAAACCACAATTCGGCCATGCCAGATATAGATACAGAGTACATGCATTATCTTTCTTTTAGACATTATTTTCTCTATTTAAACATTGTTTGAACCTTTATATAACTGACAGTGCTCTGAAAGTATCCTGAACTTTTTACTGATATAGTACTTCTATATCTCATGGTGTTAAAAATATTTCCCTAGGCTGTGGGGTATGGGCATCTCTGATGCTATTTATACGTATTGTTGGATGTAATTACTTGGCTCTTTTGCTTAATTAATGTTTTAGATTATTCTGTGAAAGTTCCGTTTTGACAGGATAGGTATTTACTATTTTGCATTTTATGAGTTTTCTCGGTTCAGGCTTGCTTGTACGCATACATTTTGTTGTATAAAAATGTCTTCCAATACCCAAAGAACAAGCAAAGATAAACCTAGATCTGTGAAGTGCCGGCATTTCTATCTACCCTTTGATAGCCATAACTATTGCCCTTCCTGTAGAGAAGCAAATAAAGGTGGTGATCCCTGTGTCACTCTCGAATCTCCATGTGAGATCTGTGCTAGCTTCTCGGATAAACAAATGACAAAAATTAAAAACAGGAAACGTTATGTAAGGAAACAGAAAGCTGACACTTCTAGAGACAATGAGCTTGACTTGCTGGGTGATGAGGGTGACCTTGAGGGTGCTGCTCAATAATTATTTGCATCCCCACCATATCCTCAATCCCTGCGTTTTGAGTCACTGTCACTTCAAACTCCAGCAAAAACTGTCCCACCAACCCCAGGTACAGCTTTACAGCAGAAAATTGAGTCCAAACTTGAAAAATCCCTGGGTTCTCACCTTAACATCCAATTACAACAGCAAATGGGTGTATTCCAGGCTTCTATGCTCGAGGCAATGAAGTCCCTCCGAGACGAATTTCAGTCTCTCAAAAAGACATCTAAAGGGGAGGTGGATCAGACCTCCTCTTCTGCCTCTAAGCCTGGTACTAGTAAACAGCCCGAGAACCTGGACCCAACCCCTCCGAGAACACAATCTTCCTCTCAGGTGGATGAGGCTTTGGATGTGGACTTATATGGTCTACCCCTTCTTCCTCATCTCGGAGACGAACAATCTATTCAGGATCGTGATCTGAGACACCATTTCTGAGGTCAATAATCCATGCATGAATCTGACCCGAGACATGTCTCAGATGAACATTCAGGTCAGTCAGAGGAACCCTCTCGAGTAGTCTCGGCTAGACCCAAAAGAAAACATGCAGATAAAGAAAAAACAAGGTTAGGTCCAGATACCCATCTAAGTCCTTGTCTTCAGAAGAAGATCAGTCCACTGTTCCTACATAGGTCTTCCAAGCCCACTAGGGTCCCTTCTGATCAAGACCAACCTCAACACGACCCAGATCCTCTTTTCTATAGGGAAGTAGCCATGGCTGACTTACCCTCACAATATGCTGAGGAAGTGGAAACCTTTAGGCGTATTCTGAATCTCCCTAACCCCAGGGAAACTATGGCCAGGTCTTCCACCTTAAAGTTTGTTCTGGGTCTGGACAACCAAAAAGGCCAAGAGGCCCTTCTGCTATGCTCCCACTTAGTTCTTTCATCTCACAAGGATGCTTTTGATAAGTTTGAACATGATTTTTTTGCCTCTGACTTACTGGAGGGTAAATATATTAAACCCCCTCCCTCAACTGCAAAGTGGTACAAGGTGGGACAGCCTTGCTATGAAGACAAAATCCAGGAGTTGAATACAGACCTTTCAAAGATCTGTATCTCTCCTAAACCCTCTGCAGCCCCTATTTGCAAGTTTCCCCTTCTAGATCTTAAGGAGCTGGAACATCAAGCTAGGCAGAACCTCTCCACTATTAACTTCATGGCTGCTTGTGCCAAGACTTAATCTTTCTGTAATTCCACTTTAGAGAAGTGTCAACACTGTCTGAAGTCTTCATTCAAGAAAGTTAAATCTCAGATTCAAAAAGGTGCCAATCCTGAAAAAGCAGCCAGGCGTGGTTCCAAAGAGGCCTGTGAATATTTGGAATAAGATTATTCTTATCCAACAAAGAGCTCTTACCTTACCTGCAAATTCCTGGCCCATATCTTCCACCAGAGGGAACTTTACACCATGGGTAACACTGGCCTGCTAAGGCGTGAGGCCGAGATGACCCTACTTCAACCACAACTAGGGGATACAAGATGCCAAGAGCTCAGGAATTCGCCTTTTTGGCCTTCCTCGCTGTTCAACTCTCAGCAAAGGAGGGTGAAGACTTCCTCCTCAAAAAGGCAACTCTAAAGATGCTCAGGGACACTATCAAAACAAGCCCTTTCATGGTGCCCACAATAAGAAAAGAGGCTCCTACAGGAAACGCACCGATGGGGGCAACTCCTCTCAAAGCAGTAACCAATCGTTTTCCTCAGGTAGAGGGAAACCGAATTTTAGAGGCTCCAGGGGAAATTTTTGACCCCACCCCAGGGGACAAGGGCATGGAAACGCCCCCCATTGACTCCTCAAAAGCCTCCCTCAGTCCACCAGACTTTCAGAAGAGACTGGAAAATAAACAAATGTTAAGACATCATATTAAACATTATCACCAATGACTATGTTCTGCCATTCATCTCAAAACCAAGATTGGTCAGGGCTCCCCCGATTCGATCAGGTTACAAGGCCCTTCAAAAAGAACAAGCTCTGTCCTCTTGTACCCAGTCTGTTCTGTCAAAGAACGCAATAGAAAGGGTGGAAAATGTAAAATCTCTCGGGTTTTACAGTCACCTATTGCTAGTCCCCAAGCCTCACCAAAGGTGGAAGCCAGTGATAGACCTAAGCAGGCTCAACACCTTCCTACTTGTAGAAATGGAAACTCCAGAGTCCATCAGGGCCTCTCTGATTCCAGGGGAATGGGTGTCGTCGATAGGCCTATCAGACGCCTACCTTCACGTCCCCATCCACCCTAACTCAAGGAAGTACCTAAGGTTTTGCCACAGGTTGCAGGTGTTTCAGTTCACCTCCCCCCTTTTGGACTAGCCACAGCCCCTCAGGTCTTTACAACAATTGTAAAGGAAGCAAAGCTGATGACCCTCTCAAGGGGAATCAGACTTTATCAATACCTGGACGACTGGTTGATCAGGGCCCAGTCTCAGGAAGAAGCCCAAGCAAACATTCAGACAGTGGTAGACCTGACTCAGTCCTTAGGGTGGATAATAAATCAGGAGAAATCCAAACTAAAACCTGCTCTAGTGTTTTCGTTCTTGGGCTACGAGTACCACCCTAAGATTCAGCCCTTGTAAAACCCACTCAAGCGAGATGGCTCAAACTTCAGGATTTGATCTTATGTCTCAAGTCAAAGCATGTTTTGACTGCAAGATTTTTGATGTCGCTAATTGGGTTGCTTGCCTCAATGGAGAAAATTGTCGGGAGGGATGCCTTCACATGAGGCCCTTTCAGAGCACTGGAGATATCTTCAGTCACTGGACAGCCTCCTTCTTTTGACAGAAACCATTTCAGCACACCTAGACTGGTGGCAAAATCCCACAAACATGATGAAAGGTGCAGACCTTCATCCGAAGGACCACAGTATCCAACTCTTTACAGACACCCCAAACGAAGGATGGGGCGCTCATTTAGAGCAAACCTCTACAAAGGGTCTGTGGTCAGACAGGGAAAAAAGGCTACACATAAATGTTCTAGAGCTGAAAGCGGTTTTTCTGGCCCTTCAAAGGTTCAAGGACCAGTGTCAAAACCAAACATTGCTTGTTGCTACAGACAACTCCACAGTAGTAGCCTACATAATAAACAAGGAGGAACTCACTCGGCGGAGATGTGTGCTCTCCTGTTGAATATCATGACCTGGTGCCATCATTTCAAAATAACCTTAAAAGCCAGACACATTACATGGTGTCTGAATGTGATGGCCAACCTACTGTCCAGGTTGAACCAAGTGCAGTCAACAGAATGGTCACTGCATGCAAACAGATCTGTCACAAGTGCTTCACCCCTCATGTAGATCTACACTCATCTGAACCACAAAGTTCCACTGTCTCTCCAGTCCCAGACCCAAATGCTTGGGACATAGATGCTCTAAACATAAACTGGTCAAGTCTCACAGCTTATGCTTACCCTCCAACGGCTCTCCTTCACAGGGTGATCCAAAAGATCAGACGATGCAATAGCCTGATCATTGTAATACCCCAGGCTGGCCAGGGATGCCCTGGTTTTGGGACCTAGTGCAGCTCTCAACAGAAATCACACTTCAGCTACCAGTGTTAACAACTTTTCTCAAACAGTCCCACAACTATGTGTTTCACAGCAATCCACAACATCTCAACCTCCATGCCTGGTGTCTAGGAGTGGACAGCTCCAAGAACAAGGCTTCTGTGTGGAGGTGGCAGAGAGATTTGCTGCCCCTCAGATGTCATCAATAGGAACCATCTATAAATCAAAGTGGGCCCTATTTGAAAAATGGCGCAGAGAAAATTCGGTGGATTTCTCCACTCCCTCTGTGAAACAAGTCTCAGACTTTTTCAGGTACCTGTACCAAGACCTAAACAGGCGCCCTTCTACCATTAATGGTTATAGGACTGCTATTGTTGACACTCTGGGCCCAGCTGGGCACCATAGTCCAGACCTTAACAGGTTACTCTCCAGTTAGAACAGGGATCGTCCCAAAAGTTCCAGGAATCTTTCTGTTGTACTTAATGAGCTCACCAAAGCGCCCTTTGAGCCTTTGAAAGACAAAGACCTCAAACAAAATATCTAATCTAGGCCAATAGGAAAAGGTTGCCTTGTTCCCTCCTTCTGATTTCATAGCCAAAAACCAACTAGCAAGAGAAGGTTCTCAAAGTGTGTCTCCGGTGACTATTCCTGCTTTGACTACCATTATAGATAGACAATTCAAAGAAGACAGGACCTTGTGTCCGGTACGGGCCTTGAGGTACTATTTGGATCAAACCAAAGACCTAAGAGGGTCTCGATCCCTTCTTTTTTATCTTCTTCAAGAAAGGACATTCCTCAGACATCAGACCTGCTACTCTCTCATCTTGGCTTAAACAAACTATCCTACTTTGTTACAAACAAGCAGACCAACAAGCCTTGGACTAGGTCCAAGTTAAAGCGCCATGAATCCTGGACCGGTTATGCTTGGCTGAGTAAATGCGAGGTCAATCCGGAATAAGGACCCTCTCCTCTTTCATACAAAAGCATCTCAAGCCTTTGATTTCCTCTGTCTCACAGAATCACAAATTCGTACCACTGATTCGGATTATAGTTCCCCAAATTATAGTTCCTTTGAAAATATTGTCATATCAATTTCAGTTTCGTGCTGAACTTTGCTCACAGCTTCTATCTATTGTCCTCCTGGGCCGTGTTTTTCCATTTTTTTAGATGAATTTATGTCGTTTGACTGTTTTCTATCTTCCGTTGATTGCAATTACTTCATCTGCGGTGATTTCAATATACACATTGATTTACCTTGTACTGATAGTTACAAATTGGAATCCCTTTTAGAATCATGTAATCTAACACAGTCAGTTAACAATACCACTCACTTGCACGGTCATATCCTTCATCTCATTCTTTCCCCCAGTGATCAAGATATGTGTGTACATGTTGACATCTGTGAATTCATATCTGATCATGCAGTCATTAAATGTGCTATTGACTTTCCTTCCTCTCTTGCTAACTGCCAAACGAGAATTTCCTATAGGAGGTACCATCGTATAAATATGTCCGACTTTCGGTCTGACCTTAAAGATATGCCGTTTGTGAAATGTCCAGCAAATTCTGTCTCACAGCTTTATCATCATGACGTACATGACTTGAGTCATATCTTTAACAGGCATGCTCCTCTTGTGTCCAGTTTGAAGACTAAACAGCGTGCTGACTGGCTGTCAGAGAGCTATCGCCTTGAAAAGTCACTCAGACGTCAATTTGAACATGTTTGGCGAAAAGATAGAAGTTGTCACAGGAGTCGTCTTCGGCATCAAATCGCCTGGTGTAATCATCTTGCCAACAGGCACAAGACTGTCTATTACAGGAAACTTATCTCCGACAACAGCCATGATTCTAAGAAACTATGGCGGGAGTTACACAAAGTCCTACATAGATCACATGGCACTACTTTGCCGACTTGTGAATCCTCAAAGACATTAGCTGATCATTTTGCTTCATTTTTCTCAAACAAACATCATAAAAATTCGTGAGAGTTTTTCCTCATCTGAGTCCTGTAACATGGTACATCCCCCCCTTTGACCCTCCTAAATTAACAGTCTTTACTCAAGTCACTCAAGATGAAATCGGTAAAATAATCAGCAAATCACCCACCAAATCATGCCTGTTGGACCCATTGTCCACATTCCTTATTAAGGAATGTCTTGACATCCTTCTACCATCTATAACCAAATTGGTTAATTGCTCGCTCCGGGAGGGACTGGTTCAAGATGGGTTTAAAAAAGCTGTAGTCACTCCACTTATAAAGAAGGCCTCTCTTCCTGTTGAGGATTTGAAAAACTACCGCATAGTATCTGGACTTAGCTTCATTTCTAAACTGGTGGAATGTGTAGTTGCTAAACAGCTGGTTGATCATATTCATCAACAAAATTGGCTTGGATAACTCATACCAGTCAGTGTATAAGTCGGGTCACTCAACGGAGACAGCTCTGCTTTCCATCAAAAATGATATTCATTTGTCACTATTTTGGGGTGAAGCTACTGACTTGGTACTTCTCGGCCGCCTTTGATACTATTGATCATTCCACTCTCCTTAGCTGTCTTCTGGATTGGTTCGGTGTTGGTGGTTCCGCTCTCAAATGGTTCTCTTCTTATTTGGCAGAATGGTTTCAGTCTGTTAAGATTGGTTCTACTTTGTCTGATTTACAAAAACTGTTGTTCGGTGTGCCTCAGGGTTCTGTTCTGGGTCCTCTTTTATTCTCTCTGTACACATCTCCCCTTAGTACACTGATTGGTAAACACAAGGGAGTAAACTTTCATTTCTATGCCGACGATTCACAACTTTATGTCCATCTGTCACACATGAATACCTCAGCTGCTTTTGATAAGTTAAACAGATGCCTTCAAGATGTTAAGGAATGGATGTCGGCTAGCAAACTTAAACTTAATCCTGATAAAACTGAGTTCTTACTTTTTGGCTCCAAGAAACAGAGAGAAATGTATGTTTCCCAATCGACATCTTGGGCAACCCCCTTCACCCCACCGAGTCAGTCAAGAACCTGGGTGTGTGGTTTGACTCTGATTTTTCTTTCTCTAAACACATCCAGAATGTTTGTAAAAGCTGTTATATTCAACTGAGGGATTTTAGAAATATTAGGCAGTTCTTGACTCAGGATGCAGCTGTGTCTGTTGCCAATGCTTTTGTTAGTAGTTGGTTGGACTACTGTAACTCACTTTTCAGGAGTCTCTCCAAATTCAATCTTTATAGATTACATTCTATCCAAAATAGTGCAGCTAGAATTGTTACAAATTCGAGTAAATATATTCGGATAACTCCGGTACTGAGGAAACTCCATTGGCTTTCTGTTCAGTTTTGCTCAGAGTTCAAACTGGCTACCCTGGTGTACAAGTTTATTCATACTGGTTTCCCTAAATATTTTGCTCCATATCTATCCATATACCGCACTATTTACAATACTAGACGTAGTCAGAGTGTTGCCAATTTTCTTAATGTACCAAAATTTCAACCTACAATTCACAAGTCCACAAAGCAGTTTGGCTTCAGTTTTGCCTTTGATGCTCACACTGTTTGGAACTCACTTCCTGAAGACATTCGTGCATCCCCCACTATTGCCTCTTTTAGAAAGAAGCTTAAAACCTATCTCTACGCAAAGGCATATCCTCCTTAGCTCATTTTCTCTTATGGTTTCTCCGTGGTACTGACCTATTTCTGTCCCTGGACTTTGAATTTGCATATTGCTATTGTCTTGTTGCGCCTTAGAGTCCATTACTCAGTGGAGATTAAGTGCTACAAAAGTCAAATTAGAATTGTAAAATTGGAGACGTGTAGCTCATGGCATAGCTATGTAATAGCTATTTCATTGCGTTAATACATCTTACCTACCAGACGATAGCTATAGCCCGGCGCCAGCCGGTCCCGCCAAACGAAAGAAAAAGACGTCCCGGGTTTCACCCCCGGCAGGACCGGCACACTACAATCCACTCGCCAGGTGGCCTAGTTCCTGCCTCACTCGCCAGAGGGACGTGACGTCATAGCATCTTTTTCGTTTGGCGCGATATTTAAAGTTGTGGATTTTTATCTGTGAACCTTTTGGTTTTATATTTGTGTTATATCTGTTTAATTTGTGTCGGAATAGTTGCCATTAGTTGACTTTTCTATCATGGCATCTCCAGGACAGAAAAAGGGTGCGTGTGGCCATATTATGGCTTCATTTGACAAACATAGTAGGTGTGCGCGTTGTCGCGAGAAAGGACATGGTGATGACCCTTGTGTTCAGAATCTGCAGTGTGACTTTTGCAGTGTCCTTACCCCGGAGCAAGTGCTCAAGTTAAGTACTCCTACCTATAAACTCAGAAAGGAAAAGGCTAAAGCAAAGGAGGTATTAGTCGACCCCTCTTCTGTGGTAGTTCTTGATACCCAGCCAGAACAAGAACCTGATGTTTCTGTTGCTTCTGCTCCGGATTTGTCCCTTCCTGTGCCTCAGTTTAGGAAAGAACTTCAAGAACTGGACGAAAAGTGGGCCACTCGTATGGCCAGGCTTGAGGCACTTATTACTGTAGGACATCGCCCTTCACCTTCTGTGCAACAAAATCCTTCATTTTCTCCGGTCAAAGTACCGGTCTCTCATGCTGCTCCAGCAGGTGCTCTTTCCCAGACACCCTTTTTTGTCACTACTTCTGCTTCTTCCGGCCCAGCCGGCCCGGCTGTTGGCCCGGATGCGGCTAAAGATCAGGATTTTTCCTTTGCTGACAGACAATCTCCACTTCAAAACCTCTACCTGGAAGCAGAACCTATGTTTAAACACCCTGCTCCGGTGGCTACTGTTTCGTCAGCTGCTATGTCTGCTTCCTCTCAATCTTCATTTCAACAACCTTCTTCCGGCCCCGGGCCGGTCACCTTCCGCGATGTCAATCCTCAGGAAACATTTGAAGAGGGTGAGTTATCTGACGCAGAGGAATCCCCAGACGTAGAAACCTCAGACCCGGACCGGGTCCTCAGTGAAGATCAAAACTACCGCGAGACTGTGAGAGGTGTCCGCGCGTTCATGGGATGGACACACATTCCTGACCTGGAGTTTTCTCCGCAATCCCGCACTGATAATCCTTGGGCAGGTCACCGTTCTCAGCCTGTGGGTAAGATTTCTGTGGATCTTCCACCGGAAGATTGGTTGTGCCGAAAACTAGAAACTCTAAACCTTGTACTGATAGAAGGATATCCTTCAAAATCTAGTGATCCAGGTGGCCTTCATGTGGACCAGTTCCTCAGACCCCCAAAATCCCAGAACAGATGGTATGGGATACACCCGGCGGAGCCTACAGATCCATCTAGACCGGGTAAATCGGTGAATTCTTGGCCAAATGATGCGGCAAAGCTCAACAGTTCATTCCCCAGGATTTCAACCATATCTTCTACTTCTCCTCAGCCTCCTTCCCGCCCACTATCACAAGACACTATGCGTAAGTGGGAGAAAGCAGCAAAAGAGTCTTCATATATTTGCAACCAGTCCGCGGGGTTTAATCGCTGTATCACCAAAATACAGGATGCCTTCCAAGAACAATTGCATATTTTACAAAGTGAACTTAAGAAAGGCAAGTCTTCTGTCAAATCTCAAGGTGCATTGGATGAACTTTTATACTTATAATCCTCATTTAACCAGAATGTCAGTTTCGCCATGGGTAAATCCTTACAACATTTGGCAGACTTTACATTTGTGCAGATGGCGAATTTGACCCTACTCCGTAGGGACTCATATTTGGAAGCTGTGAAACCGGGGATTAAACCAGATACCTTCAATTCCTTGAGAAATTGTCCCCTGAATGGATATGGATTATTTCCAGACGCTGCTATTAGAAAGGCTGAGGATGAAATAAACCAATTAGAAGCTTCCCGACGTACTTCCCAGCCCGGCCCGGGCCGCGGGGGGTTCGCCGGTAGAGGCAGAAAGCAGAGATACCAACCCTACAGTACTGGTTGGAAACCTCAAGACACTGCTAAATCAACTTCTCAGGCCGGAAAGGAACTACCAGCTTGGAAAGCGTTTGGTTCCCGCAATAGAGGCCGGGGCAGAGGCCGGGGTGGTCAACCCGGACGTGGTACCAAGATGGCTCATGAGAAGACACAGTATAAATGACAATTACTGCAAGTCAAGTCCGGTGCCGGTGGCCCGGCCAGTCAGTTCTGTACAAAGTGTCATAACAAGAAACTCTTTTGTATCTGTTCCAACAAATGTTTCTTATCATGTTGTATGTCGTGTACCTACTGTAACAAGGTGGCAGTCGCAAAAGAAAGACGTAAGACCAAAATTAAAGATCAAAAGTCAAATAAAGTGTGTGAAAAGTGCTTCTTTTGTCGGTCACTTTGTTTCTGCTCCAAATGTTCCAAATGTCCCCAATGTTGCAAGTGTCCAACCAGTGGGGGGACGTCTTCAGAGTTTTTGGGAAATATGGGCTCACAAGGGTGCAAACCCAAAAGTAGTGTCCATATTAAAAGAGGGTTATGTTCTTCCCTTCAAAGTAAGACCTCCCTTAGTAAGGGATCCCCTGATAGTAAGTGGCTATGCAAACCCCATCAGAGACTCCCACTTGCAAGCAGCTGTACAAGCTCTGATCGAGAAAAAGGCAGTAGAGAGGGTCAGGGTTCAAACCTCACTAGCCTTTTTCAACAGACTGTTCATTGTCCCAAAGCCGAACCACAAGTGGCGGCCAATCTTGGATCTCAGTACCCTAAATCAGTTTTTATGCGTAAAAACATTCAAAATGGAGACTCCAGAGACAATCCGGACCTCTCTACAACAAGAGGAGTGGGTGACATCGCTAGACTTCAGCGACGCCTACTTCCACATCCCAATTCACTACACATCCCGAAAATTCCTCAGGTTCCACTTTCAGAACCAGTCGTACCAGTTTCGGGCACTTCCCTTTGGCCTGTCAACAGCTCCCATGGAGTTCACTGGTGTGGTCAAAGAGGTCAAGTTAATGGCTCAGTCACAGGGTATAAGAATCCACCAGTACCTAGACGACTGGTTGATTCGAGCCCCTACCAAAGAATCTTGCCACCAGGGAACCCAATCCCTCCTAGCCCTCTGCCAGGAGTTGGGCTGGATGGTAAACATGCAAAAATCAGAACTGGAACCCCAACAAGTCTTCGACTTCGTAGGCTACCAGTACGACCTACTCAACGGAGTAGTCAGACCTACTCAAAATCGTTGGGAAACCCTTCAACAGAAAATAACAGTGCTTTTACAGAACAGATCTTGCCCAGTGAGAACTTTCATGTCTCTTATAGGTCTTCTCACTGCGACAGAAAAACAGGTGACCCTAGGCAGACTGCACATGAGACCTATTCAGTGGCACCTCAAGAAACACTGGAGAGTCCCAGAATCTCTGGAAAAGGACATCCCAATTCCGAGGTCTCTCCATCAGTACCTGCAGTGGTGGACCCAAGAGGAAAATGTCCTAAAGGGTCAGCCCTTACACCCCCTGCGACACGCAGTTCAAATCTTTACAGACGCCTCAAAAGAAGGCTGGGGTGCTCACTTAGGCGACTTCACAGCAAGCGGTACTTGGTCAGTGCCCGAAAGCAAGTTGCACATAAACTTCTTAGAACTAAAAGCCGTGTTGTTAGCACTAAAAAGATTCCAACATTTAGTGCAAGGAAAGGTCGTCCTGATTGCCACAGACAACACCACGGTTGTGGCATACATCAACAAGGAAGGAGGTATGAGGTCAGGCTCACTCTGTGCCCTTCTTTGGCGGCTCCTTTGTTGGTGCAGCCTCAATCAAATAGTACTGAAGGCCAGACACATTCCAGGCCGTCTGAATGTAATTGCAGACAAATTGTCTCGCCAAAGGCAGGTCATTCAGACGGAGTGGTCCCTCCATCAAGAGACCTTCGACCTCCTTTGTCAAACCTGGCATTATCCCCGAGTGGACATGTTTGCAACAAGGTACAACTGCAAGCTAGTTCAATTTGTGTCCCCAATTCCAGACCCAAAGGCCTGGTCAGTGGATGCTCTGACATTATCCTGGGAGGACCTGGACATGTACCTCTTCCCCCCAGTGTCTCTGATGGGGAAGGTGGTCAGCAAGCTGTCAGATCACTGGTATCGCAGAGCAATCCTGATTGCCCCGGGATGGCCCAACATGCCTTGGTTTTGGGACCTAGTGGAACTATCTGCGAGGGTTCCTCTTTGTCTTCCACACCACCCAGATCTAGTGACCCAACCTTTCAACAAGGCACGTCACAGGGATCTGACAAACCTAAATCTCCATGCCTGGCTCCTAGAGCCCAGACAATCAAGGAGCAGGGGTTCTCTAGCCCAGTGGCGTCAAGAATTGAGGCGCCTCAAAGACGTTCAACCAGAACAGTCTACGAAGCGAAGTGGGCCGTTTTTGTCAGATGGTGTGAAACAAGTCAGGTGGACTTCAGGAACCCATCTATAAAACAAATAGCAGATTTCCTCCTGCACCTTTTCCAGGAGAAGAATCTCCAGCCCAGCACTATTGATGGTTACAGGTCAGCCATTGCAGACAAACTGGGAAATACCTCGGTTAATGTCGGCAAGGATGAAAACTTGACTAGACTGTTAGACAGTTTTCACAGAGATAGGCCCAAAGGGCGCCGGGGGGTTCCTGCTTGGAACCTCTCCCTGGTTTTACACCAGCTTACAAAAGCGCCTTTTGAACCACTCAGAAAGGCTTCTCTGAAGCACCTTACTTTCAAAACTGTTTTTCTCCTAGCCCTGGCTTCAGGAAAACGCAGGAGTGAGATTCACGCTTGGTTAAACAAAAATATCAGACACCAAGCTGACTGGTCCAAAGTTTCCCTCTACCCTTCACCAAGCTTCTTGGCGAAAAATCACTTGGCAAAAGAGGGACCAGAGTGCGTGGCCCCTGTGGTCATTCCAGCCTTAGCCCCCACTCTGGATAAGTCTTTAAAGGAAGACAGATCCCTTTGCCCCGTTCGGGCTCTTCGCTACTACCTGGACAAAACGCAGGACCTAAGAACGGGAAAGGAGTTAGTTTTTGTTTCATTCAAACAAGGGTTTAACAAGGACATCTCTCCTGCCACTATCTCGTCCTGGATCAAACAAACAGTAGTGTTGTGTTATGATCTCTCTGACCAAGATTCCTTGACCTTACATCAGGTTAAGGCCCATGATGTTAGGGCCTTTGCGGCCTCCAAAGCCTTTCAAGGTGGCATATCTCTGGACCAGATTCTAGCAGCATGCCACTGGAAGTCCCACAACACCTTTACACAGTTTTACCTTAAGGATGTTGCCTGGGCAGATAAGGAGCTTTTTCACTTGGGTCCTGTGGTGGCTGCCCAGCAAATCCACCACTAGTCCCCTAAGCTTCTTTGTATATAATTATATATAGTGTACATACTAGTTAGTTTTAGGTGTAGGCTCACTTTTAGCCTAGGCCTTGGCTTCTCAAAGTCTTTTAGTTCAGAGTAATCCTCTGGGTATAGGATTTTCCCTCTCTTCCAGGTTAACCGTGGGAATCATTGACTTGAACTCTTACTCTCTTCCTCCCCTCAGAGCAGTCAAAAAGGGGGGGGGGGGGGGGGGCGGGGGCAGGTGGGTCTAGTTACCCTTGAGACTAACATGTCTCCGCAAAGGACTAGAACCTCACACCTAGGTATAATATAAGAGTTTCTCCAATCCTCAGAAGGCTGCCCTCCTTCCACTGGGTAGTTATTCTAGCTATCGTCTGGTAGGTAAGATGTATTAACGCAATGAAATTGCAAATTTTAATTAGTAAATTAAATTTTTATTAGTTAATACCTTACCTACCAGACGGGAAATTCCCACCCGGCCTTCCCCGCTTCCAGCCTTCATCATTCAATCTTAGGGACGAAAAAGATGCTATGACGTCACGTCCCTCTGGCGAGTGAGGCAGGAACTAGGCCACCTGGCGAGTGGATTGTAGTGTGCCGGTCCTGCCGGGGGTGAAACCCGGGACGTCTTTTTCTTTCGTTTGGCGGGACCGGCTGGCGCCGGGCTATAGCTATCGTCTGGTAGGTAAGGTATTAACTAATAAAAATTTAATTTACTAATTAAAATTTGCAATTCTCAGGTTCTCACTGTTGGGTAAATCAGTTGTAACTTGAAAACTATTGCATTTAAAGTATTTTCTATAAATATGTTGTTCATCTAATTTGGGGTCAGCTATAACATAGTTAAGTTGCAGACCTGTAGCTCATTGCATAGCCGAGCAATAGCTACTTTGAGGTTTTCTCTGGTGAGTAAATCAGTTTTAACTTGAAAACCATTGTATTCAGAGAATTTTGTTTAAATGTCTTATGCATCTACTTTTGAATTAGCTATAAGATTGTAAAATTGCAGAAGAGTAGCACATGGCATAGGTATGTAATAGTTATTTTCAGGTTCTCACTGTTGAGTAATTCAGATGTAACTGGGAAACTATTGCATTTTAAGTATTTTGTTTAAATATGTTGTTCACATACTTGTGGGTCAGCTATAACAGTGAAATTGTAGACCTGCAGCTCATGGCATAGCTGAGTAGTAGCTAGTTTTAGATTTTCACTGTTCAGTTAATCGGTTGTAACTTGAAAACTATGCATTTACAGTATTTTGTTTAAATAAGTTGTTAACATACTTTTGGGTCAGTAATAAAATAGTAAAATTGCGGACCTGTAGATCCTTGCATAGCTGAGTAATAGCCGTTGAGTAAATCAGTTGTAACTTGAAAACTATTTCATGTACAGCATTTCTTTAAATATGTTATTTACCTACTTTTACTTGAGTAATAGCTGTTGAGTAAATCGTTGTAACTTGAAATGTACAGCATTTCTTTAAATATGTTATTTACCTACCTTTGCTTAAGCTATACCATATTAAAATTGCAGTCCTTTAACTAATTGCATAGCTGAGCAAAAGCTACTTTGACATTCTCACTGCTGAGTAAAGCAGTTGTAACTCAAAAACTTTTGCATTTGCAGTATTTTCCTTAAATATGCTCTTAACTTACTTTTTACGCCTAAACAGTTACCTTGTTACTTTCCTTCTGAATATCATTTGCATGGCACAACTTTGTGTCCTTTTCTTCTGTCACTTCTACTCTGAAACTCAAAACACACAGCTGACACAGAGCCTGTTTACGGGCACTGATTGTTTGTAAATAAAATGTTTCCATTTTAAATGACAGTAAAGAACAACAAGAATGATGGTTCCCTGAACTTCACAGTAGACCACAGTAATGAGGAGGATCTGCCTACCTTTCACTATGATGGGGACCAATGTGACAGCTACAACTGCTGTCAGCCACTGGCCAGCACAGTGTCCTGGGTTAGTTGATTGCATAAATTAAATTATTTATTTATTTATTTGGGGTTTACGTCGCTTTCAACACTGTACAGGTTATATCACGACGGGTAGTTGGAAGGGCAAAGGAAACCAGTACATACAGTTCATCAGGGTCCTGTACTTTAAACTGCCGGCCAACGGCAAGCAACTACCAGCTTTCCCACTTGAGGCCATGCCAGGAACCGAACCCCGGCCTCAGAGGTGGGAGGTGAGAGTGATACCACTCTGCCACTGTGGCCCCTGAATAAATAAAATAAGTACATACACGTTTGATGTGACAGTTAAAATTGTCAGCCTGTAGCCAGTGCAGTGGTCATGGGTAAGCTAATAAAACTAATTCAGAGTTTAGTTATTCAGAATTGTATTTACCTTTCTTTTCTGCATTTATGGATATTTTATGTGACAGCTACAACTGCTGTCAGCCCATAGATGTGACAATTTCCTGGGTTGTTTAATGGAATAAATTCACAAAACACACACTCACAAAGTTGGAGAATTCTTCACAATAAAAATGATTTCTTATTGACGTGTATTATTGTCGGTGCAAAGGGACAAAGCTGTCATATCAATTTCAAATCTACTATCTTATTGTATCATGCTGTCCCTGTTAAAACCACACTTACACTCTTACTTTTTACCAGTGAGGTACACAGTTATACTCTTATTTTAATATATCTCTACCTGTTCCATGGGAAGTCAATTAAGTTTGATCTAATATCACCTGACTTCCACTACATATATTGTCTGTACTACAGTACAAATAGATTCTATTCTATAGGACATAAAAATAGCATTCACCATGATTCTAAATCTGTTGAATAACTAGATATTTCAGTCACCGAACCATAGACACTGACAATCTGCTTTATCTTAAATAGGACTGGCACCAAACACATACTATCTGTTTTCAGTGGCTTCTTCATCTGTTACTTTATTGTCAAGAAGTTACAATTATTGCAATCACATTTAATCCCAATTATCACCCATTTGAAACCACTTTAGTTACAGCTTCAGATATAAAATACTGAGTTACCGGTTACCGGATAGGCAGCCACAGCTTTGAATTTTATGTAGGTTAAAATCTGCTAGTTTAGAGATGAAACAGAATGAAGTTGTTAATGAAGTTGTTGTTATAGCAGGTAATTAGATTATATACATGTTTCACTGGGAGTTTAATTACATATCAATTACTTTGTCATACCAGCTTTAAAATTCTCTGATGTATTACAGAATGATATGAACTGAAGCATGCTTGACTCAGTGTATAAAGTAACAATTCACAGACTTCTCCACACTTAGCAGACTTAATAGCAATCATAATCATGTCTTCTCACTCCACAACAAAGAGACTAAATAAACAAACATGAATCATCAAACAAACAAGGCAGGAATTGACATGCCTCACCGCAATACTAATAATACATTGAAGTAAAGACTATAAATTTAGCTAGATTATACAAATTTCCCTACACAAAAAGCCTTTCCTTATTTTACTTTTAATGAAGACATTTTTTGTGAAAATTGTATAGTTTATGACACTTGTAGATTATTTTTCTTATCTGTTGTATAATGTCTGTGAATTTGGCTGATTATTGTTACCAAGGTTAAGGACATTGTCCACAGTGGAGAATTTGACAGGCTGTAGTGAATTTTACAATCATTTTGGTGTCACACATAATGACATCTGACACATTCCAATGCACAGCGGAAGTGTCTTAGATCTTTGTATTAATGCTGATCTGGTTAATTAAGACAAGATTTGAGCTCACTTGTATTACATTTGTTGTTATTTTTGGGGAATTAATTGAGAGCTGATCTCACTCCTACATTTCTTTACTAATATTTCAAGTCATTATATGCTCTTTGTGTATGAGTTTATATGCATCTGAAGAATTTGCACAATTTCATCGTGTTCTCAAGATGATGTGTAATTTTACCATTTTTGCTTTTGGCAAAACTGTCCTTGTACAGTTCTGTTACCAGTAATTTTCTGAAAATTACCATGTATTCGGACATATAGTTCCCATGAAAATTTTCAGTAATTTGTGTGATATGTATTTTTCATACAAATATGCAGTGTCTTCTAGTTTCTTATAACAACACTAAGTTTATTTATATTGCTCTGTCTTTACTTATATCTGTCAGGATATCTAACCTTCATCCATATTTTTCTGCTGCTTCACTTGGTAGAGTAAGAAATCTAAAATTCGCCAGGAATCTAAAATTCGCCACCTCTAAAACCTTAGTTAATTTTATGAAGAAAATGCTGTTTTTGTCTAAAATTTGGCATTTTTCAGTTCAAAAAGCCTTAATTTACTATACGTTCAACAAATCTCACCACAATTCATATATTTTATTAGTATTTTCACATGTGGCGAATTTCAGATATGTGGCGAATTTTAGATTTCTTACTCTACATGTCTCAAATTTGCACAGATAGGATGCAAACAGAAACTTCAGTCTATAACAAATCAGCAGCACCAATACAATAGTTAAGCAGTGTAAGCTGTACACTGATTAGTTGTGTACTAATTTATTGATTTTTATCTAGATGTTATACCAGTATTCACTTAAAGTCTCAATTGCCAATCTTGCCAAAACTGAGCCAACTTTTGTTTCATGTTAAGCTGAAAGCTCAGTCTTCCTCAGATTGAGAAGTCCCAAAAGAAATCTCAGCTGAAGCAAGATGCTCAGAAACTAGAGATTTTACTTGTCAGTCAATAATATAGGGTGAGATTTTCATTTAAAAAAATGGTGAAGAAATACAAAGTTAACTAGTTAACTAGAAGGCACTCAGAGAGCACAGACCTCCACCAGGGGGCATTTTTTATTTTTATTTTTTTATTTTTTTTTTTTTTTTTGGGGGGGGGGGGATATGTTTGAGGATCTTTCCCAAAATATTATCATTGTTTCATTTTGTCAGGCCCTACTCGCACAAAAATTACATTTTAAACATTTGTTCTTTATTTTTTGGAGCAATGTCAGCCAGATAGCAAAAGTCACTGAAAATACATTCAAAATGAAATCTTTAAAAATCAGCAATTGTTTCTCTGCAGAATATAATTGGTGTGTTATTTTATGTTTAGAAATTTGTATTAGTGATGCTAAAATTATGTCTAATATTTCTGGGTGTTTAACTACCCATTTGATGGTATGTTTTATTGATTTAAATGGGTCTGTGATAAAATGTCAATAAATTTAGGCATGCTCTTTTGATTGATCTGAAACTAAATGGTTTAGTTAAATGCATACTTTTCAAATTATGCACTCAGCTGTATTAACAAATAACAGTGAAAACTTGATTTCATAGTCTATTAGGCTGTTAAAGAAAAAAATAATCATGGAATTTAAATCAGCTACTTGTAACAATTGCTACGAGGAATGCGAGGGAGAACTCAATTTGTGTTTCTGGCTTTAAAAAAAATGGTTAAAATCTACTTTTCCGGAGCTAAATGTGTGCACTTTAGAGAATGCTAAAAAGATCATTTAAGAGTACAAAGCTAATAAAAGAATACACTACACCATGTTTAATTTTACTATTTTTGTATGATATTTACCGGAAGATAGTGAAAATAACTGAATCCAGTTCTGACAGACTTCATATGACGATGACCAGTTTTTTGTGTTTCATTGCTGAAATGACTACACATTAAAAAATACATATAAAGGTTAAAGAGTATTTAAGTAAATGTAATTGACACCTCCATATTGTTGAAATGCTTTAGAATTTTTTGTAATTTTTCATAATCCTACAATTTCTTTGGTAATTTTTCTTTCAATGCAAGTATTTATGTTTAATAGACTGTCTATTAGCCAAATATCTTTTTTCCAAACAAGTGATTTTATAGTCCACCGCGCACCGTATTTGACCCGTATACAGAGTGGAATATATTTTTTTTGTTTTTCACTAATATCTCTGAAACTATGTAACTTACAAAATTTAATATGTATTAGATATCATTAGAAAGAGCTTTTTAGAAAGGGCAGAAATGGCTGAGAAATCTCAAGTTAAAGATTAAGGTTTTTATATTCATGCCCATGTATATATAACAGTCGTTTTCACATTCTATCTAGAAATATGAATTTAGTTCAGTTATAAATCATACAAAAAAATGGTGATAAAAGAATTCTAATAGTACTTTTATAGCGCTTAATCTCTATCTAATGATAGACTCTAAGACGCAGAAAGCCAAAATCAGAGATCGTAATCGTTAAATCAGGGACATTGCAGGGGTCGACACCACGGAGAGACAAAATGAAAAACTAGGGGTGATCTAGGGTGGGTAAGCTTTTTCAAAGAGGTAAGTTTTCAACTTTTTTCTGAATGAGGAGAGAGATTTAGCTGAGCGTACATCATCAGGAAGATCATTCCAAATTCTTGGGGCATCGTATGCAAAGCTAAGGCCAAAATGCTTTTTAGACTTATATATTGAAGCACAATGTGGGACCTCAAGCAGCACACCATCAGATTGACTTCTGCGTGTTCTATACACACTATAGTGTGTGATAAAAGAATGGTGGATAATAAAAGTAAAACATCCCTCATTGGACATATACACAAAAAATATATCACTCATGAAGATGAACGATGTAATACTTGTGCCACGCACTCGTATAATATTGTTCTCTTCATTTGTGATATTTTTTTTCTATATATGTCATTCGGGAAGTTTTTGTATTGTATTTTGCATACTTATACTCTTCCAAATGTATCATTTTTACCCCACAGCCCTTAAGGAAAAAGTATGTCTGGGCTGTATCTCAGAAACCGTAAAGTGTAGGAAGTTGATACGTGATAGGGACATTGGTTTGTAGTTGTAGGTGGGCAACATCATGGTGTGACCTTGATTTGACCTTTGACCCTGCTGTGGTGACCTTAACCTATAAAATTTTGTCAGTGCTATTTCTCGGAAACTGAAAGGTGTAGGAAGTTGATACTTGGTAGGGACATTGGCTAGGGGGTGTAGGTGTGCAACGTCATGACCTTACCGTAGTGACCTTGATCTATAAAATCTTATCCAGGCTATATCTTAGAAACTGTAAGGTATAGGCCATTGTTACGTGGTAGGGACATTGGTTGGGTGTTGTAGGTATGCAATGTCATGGTATGACCTTGATTTGAGGTTTGACCTTGGTATAGCGACCTTGACCTATAATGTCTTGTCCGGGCTATATCTCGGAAACTGCAAGGTGTAGGAAGTTCATATTTCTTACGGACATTGGTTTGGAGTTGTCGGTGTTGAACGTCATGGTGTGACCTTGATTTGACCTTTGGTTTTGCCGTAGTGACCTTGAACTTTAAAATTTTGTCTGGGCAATATCTCTGAAACCGTAAAGTGTAGGAAATTGATAGTAGGGACATTGATTAGGGGTTGTAGGTGTGCAACATTATGGTGTGATCTTGATGTGAACTTGACCTTTTAATAGTGACCATGAATTTTAAAAACTTCTCCGGGCTATTTCTTGGATTCTGTAAGGTGTAGACGGTTGATATTTGGTAGAGGAATGTTGGTTAGGGCGTGTATGTGTGCATCATGGTGTGACCTTTAACTTTGGCTCTGCCAATGTGTGTTCACCTGCCATATTTGAGACATGTTTCTCTTACAACAAAGATATATGGATTGCTTCAACTTGTTATTATATGTACTCTTACATAATTATGTTATTTTCATTGACAGCTATACTCCAATTAATAAATTTTACAGCTTCATAATTTTAGTTTACTGATTAATGCTGTCATCTTGTTGTTGAATCGTCTTTTTTATTGCGTTAATACATCCTATCCAATGGACAATATGCTAAACCGGTCGGCGCAGACCGGCCCGCCAAACGTCAGAAAAAGACGTCCTGTGTTTCCACCGGCTGGCCGGTCCGTAGTACTGTGCACTCCCCAGATGGCGCCTCGTACTTCCTTCCTGTCTAGACGACCTGACGTCATAGCAACTTTTTCGTTTGGCGCGTGTACTGTGCAAACGTGTTTTCAATAATCTCCAGATATTTTAAAGAAAAATGTGCATTATGACGGATTTTTAACCTTATATGTGGGATTTTCTGTGTAGAAGTGTTATCTTCTGATCAAGCACGGATATACCTTTAGAAATCTGCTGGAAACGCTCCCTAGTTGACTCAATTTAGTGTTGATGATAGGGCAGTAATCGACGAGAAATATGAAGGCAGCCATTTTGCTAGTTTCCTCCCATTCAACCATTGTGTTGTTAGGGGCAGATCGTCATTATTGAAGAATTATGGATATTTCCTTACAGGTATTTTTTATCTGTGTCTTTTGTTTGAATGTGCCGTCTATAACCTTCCAGCTACAGTCACCATAGAAATGTCTTTTCTAGTACCAAGAATCACGGAAACCTCAATCTACGTAGTTTTGAGCACTGTAAATAGAAGGGAATCCCCATGAAGGTGCATTACGAGTATTAGTGTTTTTTCATCAGAAGCATAAGATGAATTCTTCAGATTTCTTCAGAGCTACATAGAAGGAACTTAATTCACTCTCAGTCCCACCCTTGTGGACCCCGCACTTGTGTCGGTAGTAAGGGCAGTGGATGGCCAGGAAACTGGTTTGAGTGTACAGCCGGCTGAGAAGAAGAATCGACTTCAGACCAGCCAGGACTTCATCTACAGAGCACACTGGTCCAGGCTTCTCTGCTTTTAAAGCATCAGCCGACCTGCCAGCACAAAGAACGCGACCTCTGACGTCATATCCAGTCAGCCAATCGTGTGTCCTTCCGACCAATCACAAAGCTGGTCACGTGTTTTCACCGACCAGGAAGGTCGGAAGTGCGTTCTTCAGAACTCACGTCTACTGTGATTCCAGTCCCTGCTTTGCAGACCCGGCCTTGTTGTCGGTAGTGGGGTTTTGTGGACTGTAAAGTTGCCTGTAAAGCATCACACAAAGAACATGAATCATGACGTCATCTCCAGTTAGCCAATCGCGTGTCCTTCTGACCAAATCACGAAGCTGGTCACGTGATGTACCGACTAGGTCACGAAGTTTATCACGTGATCCACCGAACAAAAAGGTCGGAAGTGCATTCTTTGCACTCACGTCTACTGTAACTCCAGTTTTTAGTTCCTGAAATTCGCCTCCAGCGCACTGGTACAGACTTCTCTGCTACAAGCATCAGTCGACCAGTCAGCTCACGTTTACTGTGATACAAAGCAAGAACGCGTCCAGTGAGGGCTTTTCCCCGAAGTTGGTCACGTGATTCACCAACCAGGTCATAAAGCTGATCGTCATCTCCAATCAGCCAATCACGTTGTCCCTCCGACCAGCAAACTGGTCATGTGACATACCGACCCACAATTGTTTCTAAATATAGATCATAAGGGCTTTCCCAGCAACTGTCAAATCTACAAATAAGACGTGTGTTCAAAAGAAATACTTTATTAATGGCAGAAACCTACAGCCAGCTGATTTCAACACAAGATAGTTGTAAGTACATATACTTCAACAACTGGTTACAGAATGTACTGACCGACTGCCGGCTAAACAGCCTTGTACAGTTACTTCAACAACTAGTTACAGTGCACCGACCGGCTACACAGCCTTATACAGCAGCTTTAACAACTGGTTACAGTGCACCGGCAGGGTACCGGCTACACAGCCCTGTACACTTGCTTCCACAACTGGTTTCAGAGTGTACTGACAGGTACCGACTACACAGCCCTGTACACTTGCTTCAATAACTGGTTACAGAGTGTACCGGCTGGTACTGGCTACACAATCTTGTACACTTGCTTCAACTACTGGTTACAGAGTGTACCGGCTGGTACTGGCTACACAGCCTTGTACACTTGCTTCAACCTACCGGGCTACAAGTCTACAAACAGGGTGCTGGCTACACAGTCCTTACTGTAAAAGGCTTCACCCCACCTGGTTACACAAAAAAAAAAAAAAAAAAAAAGCTGGCTAAATATAGACCAGTAGCTGTCTAAATTCATTGGTGACCCCAGCCTGCCAGTTTTTTGTGCCAGTTACAGAGACTTAACTGTTTACAGTGAATTACCGGTTATGGAGTCTTGGTACCGGACAGAATTGCCTTGGTAGATTTGGTCACAGAAAATTCTTAATGCTGCACCTTGCAGGATGCTGGCCTGGGGCAAGAGTCTTTTAAATGTGAAAAGTTGTGTCAGCCCCACCGGACCGGACCACAGCAAGAACAGAGAGACTGTTTTCTCAGATCATTGTCACCCGACCGGACCAGTGTCCGGAGGCCGGAGGGACAGAAATGTCCCGAATGTGGCACACATCTGCCTGTAGGGTCCAGACTAACCCCGTTTCGGGACTTAGGAAGCCTTGGGGGGCTGGACCCTAGGTAGTACAAATGTTGAAGGAGGGCTACACTCTCCCTTTCCAGACAAGACCAAGCTTGACAAGGTCACCCAAATTATCAAATGCTATGCACATTTTCACAGGAACCTACATTGGTTAGAAGCATTACATCAGCTTATGGACAAGGAATGGTGCAGTCGAGCCAGTTCAAAATCTCTGGGCTTCTTCAACCTTGCTTGGTTCCAAAACCACACAACCATTGGGGACCTATTCTAGGTCTGAGCAAACCAAACCTTTCGGAGACCATCAGGACCACCCTCCAACAATGGGAGTGGGTTACCTTAATAGATTTTAAGAACGCCTACTTCCATATACCTATACAGGAACAGTCCAGAACATATCAAATGTCATGTCCAGGGTCGGACATCCACCCATGGAGCTCACTGTAGTAGCAAAGGAGTTGAAACTGATAGCCATAAACAAGGGTATAATAATCCACCAGTACTTAGACGACTGGTTGGTGAAAGCCACATCCCACCGGGGTTGTCTCCGGCATACACTAGATCTAGTGAAAATATGCCAAGTTTAGGTTACCAGTTCAACCTCATGGTCGGTCGGGTCCGACCAATACCAGACCAGTGGCAGAACCTTCAGGACAAATACTAGAAATACGGTCACTACCGGTTTGTCCGGTCTAGCAGTTCATGTCTGATAGGTTTACTAACAGCCACAGGAAAGCAATTTCACCTAGGCCGACTTCATAAGAGACCCATACCGTGGCATCTCAAAAACAACTGGAGGGTACCAGAGTCACTAGAAAAGGTGATTCCAATACCAAGGTGTTGCACCCACATTCACAAAGGTGGTTGCAAGAGGACAGACAATGTCCTTACAGGCCAACCATTACACCCAAATAGAACATGATCTGCAAATTTTACAGATTCATCAAAAGTAGGGTGGGGTGCTCACTTAAATGAACACACTGCAGGAGGCACCTAGTCCCTCCTGGAAAGCAAGTTGCATATCAATTACCTAGAACTCAAGGCAGTCTTTCTAGCCTTACAAGAGTTCCAAGACCTCTATATGCACAAGATAGTACTTGTAGAGACAGACAACACCACAGTGGTGTCATACATAAACAGGGAAGGAGGCATGAGGTTGGGCCGACTTTGCGCTTTGCTATGGAGAATCTTGACCTGGTGCGCCAGAAATCAAGTAACTCTAAAAGCCCGACACAGGCTGGCTGAGTGTGGTCGCAGACAAGCTATCCAGGCTAGACCAGACCACCCAAACAGAGTGGTCTCTCCTTCAGGAGGTCTTCCAAGCAATATGCAACAGGTGGCACCGGCCTCAACTAGACCTATTTGCCACGAGGTTCAGCAACAAGTTGCCCTTGTTTGTGTCACCGGTACCAGATCCCCTGGTTACAGCAGTGAATGCGCTCAGTTTGCCATGGTAGGATCAGAAAGCATACACCTTCCCACTGTCAGTCATATTGGGCAAGCGGTGATGTTGCAGGAGTCCCCATACAAGAGAATCATTCTGATTGCTCCGGGGTGGCCCATCATGCCTTGGTTTTGGGATCCAGTGGCCATGTCTGAGCCTGCCCAATCTGCCCAACCTGTTGACACAACCATTCAATCAGATCCCTCACAGAAATCTGACAAATCTTAATCTCGATGCTCGGCTCCTGGAGCCTCAGCATTCGAGGAGTAGGGCTTCGCTGAGGCGGTGGCAGCAAGAATTGAGGCTCCTCAAAAGGGATCAACCAGATCAGTCTATGAGGCAAAGTGGACCATTGTTACAAGTGGTGCGTCACTAATCGGGTGGACCTCAGGGTACCCCTGTAAAGTCAGTTGCTGACTTCCTTATGTACCTTATAAGGACAGGAAGATACAGCCCAGCACCATTGATGGTTACAGTTCAGCCATTGCTGATAAACTGGGAAATTCACCCTTCAACTTCAGCAAGGACAAAAAATCTCGCTCGTCTCCTGGATAGTTTCCACAGAGACAGACCCAAAGGCAGGAGGGGCATACCCTCCTGGAACCTCTCACTGGTTTTGCACCAACTGAATAAGGCTCCGTTTGAACCAATCAAGGAGGCCCCCTTGAAGCATTTGACCTTCAAGACGGTATTCTTCTTGGCCCTTGGGTCGAGCAAACGCAGAATTGAGATTCATACTTGGCAAAACAAAAATATTAGACACCATTCCATGGATCCAATTGGTCAACGGTGTCCCTGTATCCATTACCCAGCTTTCTATCCAAGATTAAGCTGGTCAGGAGGGTCCAGACAGTGTGGCCCCAGTGGTTATAACAACCCTGGCCCCCGTCTCTGGATAGATCCCTCAAGTCTGACTGGTCCCCTTTTTTCCGGTTAGAGCATTGCGCTACTATTTGGACAGGACCTCAGACCTCAAGTAGAATAAGGAGGTGGTTGTTTTGTCTCCTTTAAAAGGTTCCAACAAGACATCTGCCTCTATCTCCTCTTAGATCAAGCAGACTGTGATCCTATGTTATGAGCTCTCTGACCAGGAGGCACACTCTTTACATCAGGTTAAAACCCATGATGTCAGGGCCTTTGCTGCTCCTAAGGTCTTCCAATCGGGAGTCTCCTTAGATCCAATCTTGTCAGCCTGCCACTGAAGTCACATTATACCCTCACACAGTTCTATCTGAAGGGTGTGGCTTGGGCTGACTCAGAGCTTTACCAGTTGGGCTTGGTAGTGGCTGCTCAGCAGATCCACAGGTGGCCCTTAGATTGAGGAGATTTGTATGTATGTACATAGTGTAAATATTTTCTACGTGTACATAGTAAAAATGTGATGTGCTTCCTGTGGGAGGTTTATTGACATTCTGGGACTGAACTCATCCCTCTCTTCCCCCTACCTCAGAGCAGGTCTGTTAAAAGGGGGGGGGGGCGACGTCGGTATAGCCCCGGGTAACCGGCTGTTGGCAACCGACCAAGGCCTTATAGGGTTTCCTGACCTTAAGGTCAATCCAGGCCTGGGCCTATAGGTCTCCTGACGAAGTCAGCCTAGACCGTAGGTTAAAATTTATTATCATTTGTGAGTTCACATAAGTCCCTAGTAACTTACCCGCTGACCAAGCGGTAGTTATTCAGCATATTGTCCATTGGATAGGATGTATTAACGCAATAAAATTGCAAATTTAATAAGTAAATTAAATTTTTATAAGTTAATACCCTATCCAATGGACACACAAGACCCTCCCACCGACCCCACTATCAGCTTACTAGGGGTCTAAGAGGTTTAGACAACGAAAAAGATGCTATGACGTCAGGTTGTCTAGACAGGAAGGAAGTACAAGGCGCCATCTGGGGAGTGCACAGTACTACGGACCGGCCACTACGTCTTTTTCTGACGTTTGGCGGGCCGGTCTGCGCCGACCGGTTTAGCATATTGTCCATTGGATAGGGTATTAACTTATAAAAATTTAATTTACTTATTAAATTCGCAAGTTGTAGTACTTTATCTTTACCTACATTTTCTTTCTCTTAGATTTTATTTTCTCTGCTTAAACATTATTTGGACCTTTATATAACTGACATTGCTCTGAAAGTATCCCGATCTTTGTACTGTTTTTTTTGTTGATCTTTGTGCTACTTCTATATCTCATGGCATTGATAACTATTTCCCCAGGCTGTGGGGCATGGGCATTTCTGAAGCTATTTTCTACTATTTTATTACCTCTTCTAATCATAAACCCTATTTTTATATACTGCAACAAATACCACTCTATCAGCATGCTTGGGTAACAATTAGTGTTAATTTTAAGGGGTCACCTTTATTTTTTACCCCTCAAACTCAAAGAAAAGGTGTATATCAGGGCTCATAAATTACCAACAACAAAGATACCCTCCTGGACCCACAAACCATCCTGAGCCAAACCTGTCAGACCTGTTCCTCATCTCCATATATCAACCCACATAGGGCAGACCAAGGGACAGTCAGCAAAAACTTGTACTTCCTATTTAAGTTCCTAATGCGGTCCAATGATACAAAATACCTTTATGATATAAGGGTAATATTTAGCTAAAGGCACAATACAAACCTAAAACCAGCCCCCTTCTCATCTTGGTGGTAGTTAAAGGCGGCGATTTGCGGTAGAATTGCCACGGTTTTTCTTCTAAAATTGGGTAAAAAATGTAGTAGACGATGGTGTTTCTGTTTTGATGACGCCTATTGCCTTGTAAAGCCGAGCATAACCGCTTCCAATCCCCTTCAGTAGAGTCATTCATTTCCAGTAGGTCCGTGTCAAGGTCTGCTGTTTCCCTGTGAAACTGCAGACTCAACCTTGTGTTTCCTTCTTTGTGTATGCTAAATGTTTTCAAGGTGGAAAAGACGACCTTGATCTCGGAAAACATACAACAAAGGTCGGCTTTACCTCAGTGTGAGGCGGTCAGAAGCGATTTTCAATAACTAGACGGAAGTTTTTAAAATAACTAGGGGTTACAAAATTTCCATGGCAAGGACAAAGGCAGGGAAGGTAACTAAAGGTAGAAGGCGGAAGTATAAGATTTAAAGAAGATGTTAGGAAGGTTGCAGACGGCTTTATAACCGTCATTTGCCGCTTATTGAAAACGTGTATATGAGAAGGGGGCATAAAAGAGTCAAAGGACTTTTCCTCAAGACTCATGACCCTCATATAGTCCACACCAATCAAAATCAAATTTTATTCTAGTCTTAAATTGGACTCAATCAGAACAGATATCTATTATTGATTTGAAGTAAGGGCAAAAAATAAATACACTTTGTTATTGGACAAACTCATGTATCCCCTTCCTACTAAGGATAGAATTTTAAACCTCCATTTGATATGGAAAGATCTCCAGGCATGTTTCTGATGAGCTTCTCTGGTAAAACTGTGCAATCACAACACTAAATAATCATCACCAGTGTAATAAACAGTGGCAAAAAACCACTGTAAGTACACCGCCACTGCAACTGTGATGTCATAAACCTTTATGACATCACAAGACAGTGTCATCAGTCAACCTAGCAATGACTCCTTAACCTATATAAAATTTTATTTTACTTATCATGCGGTTCCATTACCTAGGCTACCTGGAGTGATGACAAAGTTTAAGTGATTTGAAAGACAGTTACACATGTATCAGAACATGCAGAATTCCTGGGCAACTTTAGCCCCGTTTCACATATAAATATTTCTACATAAGATATTCCAGAAAACAGTGTAATTTTGACTGAAAAAGATCCACTCTGAACCTTCTATTACTGCATAAAAGGAAATTCTGTATGAAAGAATTGGGCAAGAGACTAATGTTACAAGGAAGTGTAATTTTCATGAATATTTTATAAGTTAGTTTACTTCAATTTGGCAAATGATATTCAAAAAGGAAGCATTAATAGAAAATCGGTTATTTTTCAGTTTTTTTTTTCTAAAAAGTTTATCTTTGCAGGAATTGTAATTTGTTTTATTTCCTCTTATTTTGCCCAGATGTTTGGTACTTCTTGCTACTCCTAGAGTATTGTTATTTTCTTGTTATTTGTCATCTATTATTTTACTGTAATTGAAAATCTAATCAAACTTTTATAGTGCTTGATCTCTGTACTCACAGATTGTAAGGAAAGAAACAGTATCCAAATTCATAAAGATATTGCAGAGTGGAATTGGTGTGACCCAAACAAGGATAAAAGATGCTATGACATCAAGTTGTCTAGACAGGAAGGGAGTACGAGGCACCATCTGGGGAGTGCACAGTACTGGGACCGGCCGGCCATTATTTTATATACAGGACATCTTTTTCTGGCGTTTGGCGGGCTGGACTGCGCTAACTGGATTAGCAATTGTCCATTGGATAGGGTATTAGCTTATAAAAATTTAATTTACTTATTCAATTTGCAATATTCTGTCTGTTCCAAAATCCAGCACTCAAACCAATACATGACACATACTGTCATAAAAGATAGTATGATCATAGGTGCTTTGAGTTTGTAAACCCAGTGATCTTTAAACCCCAGTCTATATACATTGGGGTTATAAACTCCACCCTTGTCATAAAGGACGAGACAGGGAGCATTAAGTTTGTGGTCTGCAAACCAAACCAACATATAAATAAGCACTGAATGTATAGGATAGGTTTATCCCCAGAATAACTGGGCTAATTGAGTTTTTGGCAGAGATCTGGCAACATGTTAACATTGTCTGTGTCCTACAGGCAATCGGCTGCACATATTTTACTAAGTTTTCAGAATATATTCCAAATGTTTAATTGTTAATGATCAAATTATACCTATGGGCTGAGGTTCCCACTTGCTGATGCCTTGTTTTTTTAAGAATTACTAACAAGAATTACAGATCAAAAGACAATAAAAAATTATACCAATACATTTTGAAGGAAAATAAATATAAGCTTGGGAATACCTCATTAGTATATTTTTATATGTCAAGGACATCACCTTTCTCTGTTCAATAATGAGAGCTGATTTTGGATGGATTTATATATAATAAACTTCTAAAAGTATACACTTTAAAGGACATGTTTAAAAAACTATTTTGAAATCTTATACATGACTACATATAGCAATCCTAAATACATACAAGGAAGAATGACATGATCATACAATTTCCTCATAAATACCCTTTTTAATGGGTCTATTTCAGGTACATGTTCTCGTTTTTGAACAGGAGATTGAGATACATCAGAAATTATAAAATGTGACTGCATATATTTTGTATTCAGTAACAGTAGTTCATGCTTTGCCATTTAGTATAACCTCCATCTTTTATATTAAACCTGACTGTTGATTGTGCATTCCAAGCATGAAAGTCATGGAAAAATGTAATTTCTGTTAGCTTTTTGCAGTTGATTTTATCTTCCTGTTACAAACCCCGACTTTAGAGCCTTATTATGCCCTCTTTAACCATGACTCACTTAACATGTAATACATCATGTAATACATTAATGAGAAAATCATTATTTCACATGGATCCGAGACCCAATCATTTACCTGGTTACCGGCCGGTTGCCATAATAAATCTTAGGCTTTTGAAAAATCTATCTGCCACAGCACTAAAAAGGCTTTTGTCAATAAAAAGCAAATGCATGGTTGAATGAATAATGAATCTGTGATGCTGTATGATTGATTTTTTAGCACAAAATGCAATAAAATGCACATGCAGAACCATTCATACACACATACATTCAGCATAATATTTCACCATATGGCTAATTAATAATAACTTTTTACACAGATATAGAACATGCTTTTATAAGTAAATTATTCTTTGCTATTTATAGACACATATATAGACCCTAACATCTGACCGTATATTCTTTAATATTTAGTTCAACCATCTGGCTGAATAAATAGCTGTTGTTACACAAAGAAAAATACTCAAGTAACAGCTTTAATCCAAATCAACTTGAATCAATACAATCCTTGGATTTTAACTTTCAGCAAATTTCAGTGACAGGTTGAGGCATTATTAATTCCATAGCACACTTAACACCTGTTTCCCTTTGAATTATCCAAATAGTCCACTGTATGAAGTCCTTTCCTCTCACTGAACACAACAGTTAAGCTGGAGCTTTCCATTACATGTTAATTACAGCTGGACCATGTAGAATATCAAGGGGTTAAAATTACTTTTCTTCTTAACCAGGATTTCTAGGTAGAGTAAGAAATCTAAAATTCGCCAGGAATCTAAAATTCGCCACCTCTAAAACCTTAGTTAATTTTATGAAGAAAAGGATGTTTTTGTCCAAAAATTGGTATTTTTCAGTTCAAAAAGCCGTAATTTACTATACAGTCAACAAATCTCACCACAATTAATTTATTTTATTAGTATTTTCACATGTGGCGAATTTCAGATACGTGGCGAATTTTAGATTTTTTACTCTATCAATTTTTAATGGTCACAAGGATGTAGAAGAATGACACTTCTTTACTACAAATGTACACGTGGGTGTCCAAATGTTTATACAGATAATTGCTTAATACCTAGTTTATACCTCTCTGTGGTGGAGGCATGAGCTACAACAAAATACTACAGGCTTGTGTTTGGTTAAAATTCAGTCCATTTTGTATTTTGGTAGGGTACTTTCATTGGGATTAATATTTTTCGAACATATTTTGTGTGTGGAAACCCTCTTAGAAAACGTGTAAGAAACCTCACACAAGCCTTCACAAAATGTACACTCCGGAAGGCTGAAGTGGGAAGGGGGCGGGGGGTAATGGAATTTGGGTGTCTTATTCTTCAATGTGTCCTACCCAAAGACAAGGGTCTGTTTAGGGAGCCATTAAGGATGAGGTCCTCAAGTGAAAAGCAAATACTTATCGATATGACTGAAACACCCCATTCAGACTACCAGTGGTATCCCCCACGGCAGTTGCCATTTGGTAAAACATCCATTTTGTTCAGCTACCATCCAAGGTTTGTATGCCACCTTATGACACAGTGGTGAAATGTCAGTTATCTTGCGGGTCCTACGGAAGTATAAAAATGTTTAAAATTTCTGCCTCTGCATTTGGTACCGTGGGCATACACAGATGAATGTGAGCATTCACAGCTGAATTTTTGGCTACAGTAACTGAAGGTGTAGTCCACGGTATATATAAGGGTTGTGACTTGGGCACCTTTCGATTTCCAAGCTTATTTACACAGTAGTTTTTTTGTTTTTTTCTGTCTTGTCTGGACTGCATCTTACACAGAAGATAGTTGAGGATAGTTAGTCTCCAGATGAACATCTCAGGAATTATAGTATATCTTTTAGCACTCTAACCAAGCCCCACACACCCTACCCAACCGTCAAGTGTCAAATTATTTGTGTGAGGACACATCCTCTCAACCTACCTATAAGCCCTGGTGTATTCATATTCTTCCTATTTTCTCTGATTCATTCAGTAACTTCCATGAAAGTTTGAGAAAGAAGAAACATCTAATTTATAGCTTGTAGAGTACATTAATATTAAATGGTTTCAATTTATAAAGTAGTAAAAAAGCAGAAAACAACCTTGAATGGCCTGTGATTGTGTGAATAGAACTAAGTTATGATATATTGAGTTTCTGACATTATTAGTAGTTACTTTTTTAATACCATAAAGTGTCAACTTATCTTCTTGAGAGAAATAAACAGCTGGCTGATAGACATGTTGCAAATTAATATGTGCAGAGATATGTGACAAATTAATATGTGCAGAGAAACTTTCAAATTAACACACAAATCATAACTATTAATTTAAAGAAACATTTCTTCCAGATTTTAAGTGAGTGTAAATTGGATTACTTGGTTTCTGTGAACATTTTGTTGTAAGTTAATAGAATTTTTAGCAGTTTTGGCTTAACTGAAACACAAAATCCCATATTTTAGCTTGCTGTATGCAAATCACAGTGGGTTAAATGTCTTTTGAGTTATATCTTAATTGATAGGTCTGTAATTATAAGCGTAAGAAAACCAGCTAAGTTAAACTAAGCCCATAGAGGACTTTTTGGCCAAAAATGTCAGGAAACTTATAAAAGTGCAAAGTTGGGGTTTTAGTCATCTCATTCAATTGCCGGGGTCATATTGGGACACGGTCCTCCGTATCTGTCTCTTGTGGGAGTAAGTAAACCCACACAGAGGTGACAGCCTGTGATTAAGAAGACCCATCAATGGTCTGTTCTTTTGAGTGTGATCCTTAATGGTTAAGGTGTGAATTTATTATATAATTATATAATTCATATTTGTGCTAACTTAAAAGGCATGCACCAAATTATCAAGCAAATTAACATTTGATATTCTTTTTTTTTTGAAAATATTTTCAATGAATAAGATGTATTTCATTGTTATACATTATCCATACAGAACAATCATTATCTGTTCATACTCAGTAAATAAGATTGCGTTCAGATAATGGAATGTTTTGTCAAAGGGCAGGGAGACTTTGTTAAAACACAGATGTGAGGAAGAGTGGAAATGAGATAAAAAAAGTCAGGTATTGGGGTAATGCATAATAAAAGTTCCATTGTATATTGAACAGAATTATGAGCTTTATCACTGTTTCTTTTTTATTTCAGGCAACATACATGGAAATTCTTAATGTCTGATGCATGTCATAATCATCTGTCAAAAAGTAACTTATTATTATAGAGAAATATATTTAATGCTTAATTGATATACCTCCTAAAAAGCAAAGGTTGTCTAAATCCTTTTATTAGAGAGACCAAAAATGTATAAAATTAAAGACAAAATTGACAAGAATCAATCATTTTACCACACTTACACAAACAAATGCATGCATAGACAGGGGATATTGACACAACTACACATGTACCCATTCCTGCAAACATGCACACACACACATACACTGAGCCTTGCATTCAGGAATCTACTTCATTCTTTATCTCTAATCCATTTAAAGCATGCAGACTCCAGTCCATGTTTGAGGTATTTTTAAGGAATCTCCTTACAATCTCAGGACACAAATGGATTAGATATTGAGTTAAACAGACATGGATTAACCAAGCCTGCACTTGAAAAAGTCGGACCATTGATAGCAGGAATGATTAATTCTCACAGATGACAAAAAAAGCAACCAAACTCTATTATATTTCCATCAAAAGCCATTTGGATTATTAAAAGAAATATGTTTATATTGACAGAAAAAAGACACAGTAATCTGTTAAACTGCATATTAGCTTATTAGAAAGGGAAAAAATGAGAAAGTGGGTAGTTATAGGAGTGGATAGTGTTCTTAAAGATCATTGTGTCTGTGTCTTGTTCAGTGTGTGTTTGTATGATTTTGTGTGGTTGTATATACTAGAATATATTCTATATTATATACACTTTGTCATTGACAAACTTTTTTTATACAAACAGAAAAAGTTAAAAGGAATGCTTTTAAAGGAGGTTGTTTTATTTATAAATACAAGATCTGGTGTATAAAAGGGATATTAAATACACATGATTGTACTAATGGATAAAATATATTTGTTGTGTTAAGGTTACCTTAAACCCGATGACTTAATGACTTTAAAAAGTGACTGAATAACATCAAAAATACTACCTATCAATTCCATAGGGCAGACAGAAGTAGATTGCTTCAGTTAAGCAAAGAAAGTAAATATTCATTAAATTAAAATATTATGAGATTTTTCAGTCAGAGTTTTCAAAAGATTACAAATGAACAACTGAATAATTAACTAATATTCTCTTGTATATTTAACTGTATACATTGTCAAAAGCTTCATTTAACATACAAGCTTGTGGGATTGTATCATGATGTAATTTCAGGAAGTAACTTTAAGTGCACTCTTTACTCAAGCATTATAGGTGAATGACATGTTGATTATGTCATTATAATACTAGTATATCAACAATAGTCACTCCCACGAAAAAACCAACATCGCCTTTTGATTAAACTTGTGGATTAAGCGTCGATGACTCTCTCAGTGTTTTATGATAACTTAAGTATGCAGAAATAACACGTGTGTACATATTGTTACTAGAGATACTAATAAAATCCCTACAAGACTGGATCTCAAAGACTAGGAGATAACAAAGAAATGAGATAAAACCAGGCGCTTAAGAAAATATACACAGTTTGAAAATATCCATTCAGTTGCTACAGGTATTTCTGGAAGAACTGGATATTGACTTTCAATAGAATGTCAAAATTGATAGTTTATTTCAAGGAAAAATTATAGACACAATTAAATATAACTAATTAAAATTATATCTAAATCCAGGAAAAAGGAAACTGTCTTTTAAATTGGAAAATTGGAAAGAAGAGAAAAGTTACGAAGGATCAAATTTAGAACATTTGTAATCAGTTACTGAAATTGGATAAACCAACTTAAGTCACATCTGAGACGAGTGTGTTTAAAACTTGGATAGAAACACCTGCACCAAAAAAGTAATTTGTGACATTAAAACATGACAGGATATAAACTTCCATTTGTGTTTATGATATTCTGGTGTGCAGTTATTAGGGTGAGTTACTACAGATTTAAATAGTTTAATTTGTTCGTATATTTCTGCAGGAGTCATCAATGATAGATGGTTATTACCACAGTGTAAACACATGCTCCATTAATTTATATTCATAAAACAACATAGTTTTGCATTTCACAAGCAATTCATATCTCTTTGCACTTCTGTTCATTAATGAGGTTAATAAGTTAACTCTACTTGTGTTATGGGGTATACAAAATTGACTTTAAATTGTATTTTTTAAAACACCAACTAGACATCTTAGGCCTATAAATATACGCAAGTACAAGATCTCTGGAATATCCCTGTTTTCACAGAAGGATTGAATTCTAATATTTGCTTTGTATCTGAGGTTTTGTTAAATTGAGTTTCGCAAAAAGAAACCTTTGGTGAAACAGAAAAAATGGTCAGCTGTGGTTTTACCTGTAAATCAAAATTGTCCAAGAAATCTTTAAGATCACTCTTCTAATAGGCTTATATATAGCCAAAAAAACCATAGTCAAAACACAGGTTTGACCTTCAGTGAATGTTTAGTGAGAAAAAACAATTGAGATCTCAAAAATCTTACATAAAAGAAAAAAAAACCTGCGATTTGTGATTGAAGACTTTTGTAAACCCAGCCCCTGTTATCAAAGCCAGACACAGAACACAATGATGGGAATTTTAGCACAACACAATTAAACTCATTTAAGTAGTTCCGTAGATAGAAAAGTATATTTTGGTCTTTGAACTTTAGAATGGATATCTAAATGAATCAAATCAATTAATGCTCAGCACTTGCTTAATCTTGTAAGAAATTCGAAGAGAATGTATCAAACTTGAATATACTGAACTGTTAATCAATATTTTTCAATATATTCCAAATAATACATTATATATTATCTTTTGGTGCTGCGGTCATGCTTTTTCACCTTAGCTGAAGAGGATCTGTTTGCAAAACAGCATGAAAAGTTATAGATGGATTTTCATAAAATTTTCAGGGAATCCAATAGATGATTTAATTTTTGTGCTGATCTGAATGACTCTCTGGATCCAGGAAAGTTTGTAAGGATCATTTAGCATTGGGAGATAGGACCATTCTCAATATATGTGTATATTATCTGCAGAATAATATACACTTAAAACCTACCTGTACACCAAGGCATACCCACCTTAGTCTCAATCATCCCCTGGCATTCTCTGTAGTGCTTGGCCTCCTTTCTGTCTCTGGATACTCAAATTGGTTGACTGTTTTTGTTCTGCTGCACCTTAGAGTCCTCTTTGTAAAGGGGAGATTAAGTGCTACAAAATTCCAATTACAATAAACCATCAGATTATCTGGCAAAAAGATACGGGGCACTCTCATAAAACTGTGTATAATATGCCTTAAATTAAAATGTGATGTTAATCCTAGGAACATTCTAGACACTATTAGTGGGTTAGTAATGCACTCATATAGGACATGTGTACATGTATTGCAAAATTACTAGTGTGTGATGTCATATATGTATATAATATCCATGGTATATCTCAATCTATTGGTATAACAATTTAAGTATATTTACTATAACATTGAGTGTATTAACACAGTTTACTCAAATATCATGTACTTTGTGCTATGTGTAGTATTTTATTTTTATTTTTTTTTTTGGCACTGAAGCCCTTTTAAAAACAGGTGGTAAATGTATCTACAACTGTGTTTTAATGACTTTTAAATGAGTCAGACAAGGGATAACTAGTAGATACTTGGACTCTTGAACTAATGAAAGGCCAAAGCCACCAAGCCAAGGTGAAAATATTGTAAAACAAGGTTGAATTTTCTTTCGGTGTACATTTCGGTGAGCTGCAAAATAATCACAATCACAAGTAGTGCACTGGTCTGAGAGTAGTGTAGAATTCATGAAAGTCCAGAGACAGAAACAAGAACAACACAAAAAAGTGGCCTGTAGACACAAATCATTTCAATTCTAATCTTGATATTTTCAAAATGCCAATGTCAAATGGAAAAGATAATCTTTTTCTGGATTCTGGACTCAGAAATCCATTACTTTATAATTGCCCTAATTTCAACTGTCTGCAGAGTGTATAACTTTAGAATTATTTCACCCTGGAGAAAGAGATGTAAAATTTAGGACAAATGACACTTCCCTTATCAATTTACTTTCAATTGCATCTTTGTTGCATTTCTCATTTTTATAGCAATCACAGGTCAGTTATCATATCCTTGATGACAGGCGGGGTTATGTTGGTTTTGAGCTTGTCACACCCCTAGGTTTTCGGTCAGACATGATAACTCAAAAGTATTCAACTCAGAGCTAAAACTTTGGTATTAGGAAAATCTAAATTTCTTAGTGACCTTTTGTTGCAAGGTCAATAGCTATACTATGTCTAAAAGTATTTTAATATGTTGCTGGATAGGCTTTTGGGATCAGAAATGTTTGCTAGGAGATCATAAAATGATCTCCTTTTGCATTTTCAACTTAAATTTGCAAGTTGCTTGGAGATACTATCATTTCATACAACTAAATTTTGGATTTTTCACGAACTAGAGTTCACTGATATTTGTACACAGAGTGGTAATGATTTTATTCCAGGTTAAGACAGCATCTATTGGGCACTCTGCTGATCACAGGCAGGAGGATTGGACACAGTGCCATGGTATCTACTGCGAGACCAGGGGTCAAATCCAACACGGACTCAGCCCTCAGGTAAGTGATAAACTTGTTCATAAATAATCGAAACATTTATATAGCATAAAATTGATAAAGATCCGCTAATGCACTGGAATCGAAAAGGGACTGTCGTAATGAGACAGAGGTCATAACCCAGTAAGTACCTACCAGGGAGGGATATCTATGTGGTATGTATGCCAATCTGAACAGATATGTATGGTTGATGATTACATGCATGGGTAAGTTATCTAGTAACTTAGTATAGGTAAGGGGCCATGGTGGCGCAGTGGTAACACACTCACCTCCCACCCCTGAGGTTAACGGTAACACCGGAGCTTATGTGATGGGAAAGTTGGTAGTTGCTTACCGATGATCAGTAGTTTACAGAACTTTCACCAACTGAATGTACTGGTTTCCTCTGCCCACAAAACTACCCATTGTGATATTGTAACCACTTCTTAATTTACACCTACTCTTATCTGGATTTGGCTGGCTACTCATACCTTTAGGGTCAAGGTTATGCTTTGTCTTGAGATATGAGCATGTGCAAAGCACACAGGCAGTAGCTGACTAGTTCTTTGTCTAGCTACTTAATAAAGTCTATTAATTGTACAGAAAGATAGCTTTATACATTGACTTCTTATAACACCTATTCTCATTCAGATTATCAATTTTGGCTAGCCCTCTATGTAATTAGTGTTTCCTTATGTCACAAGTTCTACTCAGTTGATTTTAGATATATTTATTCCACTTTCTCTTACAAAGTTTAATACACCAAACATATTGCTAGGAAAGCCCACTTACCCATTGTGTTAATGGAACTTACCTATTTCCCAGAATTCCTAGTAGCTAGCTCAAGGCAGGTTTGGAAGGATTGGGCACAGTTTTTAGGTTGAGAGTGAAGCAAGATCATTGTACCAGAATAACCAGAGTTTTTATGTTTAGGCCTTTAAAATTAATAAACATCTTTTGGAACTTTATGTGTTTTAATATGCTGATTTAATAATAATATGCTTGTGTCACCCAACACAACGGTGACAATATGATCGTACAGCTTTGAAAACGACGTAAAACCCCAAATAAATTAATAAATCTAGCTGGGGTAACCATGTTTTGTTCATTATTTTCTTTGTTGGAAGCCTCAGTGACTGGTATTTTAGCAAGCTGAGCATATTTAATCACTTGACTTTCACCTCTGTGGTCCTGGGTTTGAATTCAGCTCGTGACAACACATGACATTCACTTAAAAGGCTTGTCCTGATATAACCCAGCCTGTTGAAAGGTGTGTGAAAGTCTTTAATTAATTAATTTCTTGAAATACCTCGGGGAAAAAAATTACATTACATCAAAAATACATCATTTTGAAATATCTGTTCCACACTGTTTAATATTTAACAATAACTTTACCAATCTGCTTCTGTGGTGATTATTTCTGTATGAGGAAATGTTCAACAACATGCTGTTTCCTTTGTTTCCTTCCTTTAATCTTTAAAATTTTTACATCACGCATATTACTTTTTTGTTTGTATTGTGATGGGTAGTTGGAAGGGCAGAGGAAGCCAGTACATACAGTTGGTCAAGGTTTTGTACTGTAAACTGTCGAGAAACGGCAATCAACTACCAACTTTCCCACACAAGTTCAGACCGGGATTTGAACTCTGATCTCAGAAGTTGAAGACGAGTGTTTTACCACGGCACCACTGTGGCCCCGAAAGCCCTAATTTAATCTTTGTCCAGAGCTGCTTTGTAAATCCAATTACAACTCTCTTTACAGGATGAGTCCACCACTGCTGGTGTCACATCAGACAATGGAGGATTGGAGGAGTTCATTCTGTACTCTGAAAGACAGCTAAACCTTCTGCGTGAATGGGAAGAGAACGAACAGGCAGACAAACTTGATGACAGACACGTTAGGAAAAAGCGCAAGCTGGACTCAGCTAACCTTGTAGAATTGTGGGAATTACCCATTCCATACAAGTTCAGTGGCCATCATAGTAAGTAATCTGTGTCATATGGTTACATGCTGGCATACTCCCTTAAAGACATTTTCTGTCAGCATTCCATTGCAAAGTGTTTTTGTGTCAGTGTCAAGTCTGTCAGCTAGCTGTCAACATTTACATATCATTATTCTACTGTCTTTCAGCACTGTGTAAGTAAAACTTATGGTATATTGGAAATTGATGATGTAAATGGACTGGATGAGGACATTATGGACGATAAGACCATCTAAATGTGAGGTGAGTTTTAGGTACTACATGTATCTGTAACCTCATCCAACCTGAGATTATCTTTACTGCAGTTAATATAAACACTGCTTCATTACTGGAAATTAGGAACCTTGGTGTCTGGTTTGATGCTAATTTCTCTAATTTTATGCAGTTAAATATTGCTTTATTAGTGGCGATTAGTGACCTTGGTCTCTGGTTTGATGCTTATTTCTCTTTTGCTGATCATATGTCCGCAATAACAGTAAGACTTGCTTCATTCAAATACATGATCTAAGGCAGGTAAGACAGTATCTGACAGATGAGGTGGATCCAGGAGAAACGCCCTCACTTGAAAAGGTCTGTGTAGAAAAGCCCTCAGGAGAAAACCCCTCAAATTTCTTCGGTGGAGAAAACCCCTCAGCCAGTTTTGCAACCTGTCGAGAAAAGCCCTCACCCTTTTTGGGGGGATGTGGAGAAAAGCCCTCAATTTTCTAAAAAGCCCTCAATTTCCTAAAATAGTATATATTAAAATTATATAAATGTATTCAATTTTCTAAAAAGCCTTCAATTTCCTCCCAAAGTATGTAAGATATATAAATGTATTAAATTATGTTAATGTAAATGTATTACATTATTTGTATGTAAATATAATTAAGCATGTAATACAGTAATATACTAAATCAGTGATCAAAGTCATTAGGTTAAGTTATTGAAACACTTTACATGTATGGCCAAAAATTCTTAATTGCAATCAATTAGCCCACATTATTATAAATAGAGGACAATGAATTCTGTCAGTCATTAGTATATTACACATGTAATATACAAAAATGGAAATAGTAAAGAATAATAAAGAAGAGGTTAAGATTTGTTATTTGGGATACATGTACACTAGAAAAGCTACAAGAAAAAGTAAAATTCTGTGGGAATAAAGGCTTAATCAGTGGGAATAAAGGCTTAATCCTGTTATAGTATAATATGAAAGGGAATTGTGATATGGCTTCCTAAAGGCAATTATAACAAGTGAATTAGTTCATAGAGAGAAAAAAATTAATTGGAATTAGGTGGCTTTTAAAGTCAAAGTAAAATGTTTTCTAAGTAACTATATAAATAGTAAATTGTGATCTAGTTTAGTTGAATTTGGTGGCTTCTTTAAATATTACATAAAATCATGGGTGGCCTATTAAAGTCAAAAGTAAAATAGCTTCACAGTTGTCCAGAAATAATAAAATTTTCTCTTTATTTTTTTCTGCTATTTTGGCAGCCAATGCCTTGGTGAGTAGTCGCCTTGATTACTGCAACTCTCTCTTTAGGAATCTGTCCAGTTGCAACATGCACAAACTGCAGTGTATTCAAAACACACTTGCTAGGATTAGTGCTCCCCTGGCAACTCACCAACTCAAGTTTCATATCGTTTTTAGTCAACTTGTGAAAGTGAGTTTGTCTTATTGCAAACTTGAGTTCCTTTAAAATACAAAATGTACTGCGAAAAAATATAAATTTACCACTTGCCAGGGTACGAAGATGCAATAATAGCAAAATTCGACTTGTCTACTTAATATTTTCCTTCAGGTTTACCTATTACGACTCAAAGCCAATGCTTTCTGTACATACACCGTACCTGGTGAAACAACCAATTCCAACATCCGTTTTATTTCTTAACATGGCGGTGATGTTGATCCTTATTTTGCAGGTAAAATATGACAAATTTTGTGTTGGAAAATGGTTAAAAATCGATTGTATTATGAAAGGTAGCATATTATTGCGTATATATTTAAGGTTTGGGCTTTTTAAAATATTGTTATTAACTCGAGTTTGATTCGTTGGTGACACATGAAACTCGAGTTGGTTCTGAGACAGCTCACGGGAGCACTAGCTAGGATTATTACAGACTTTGATCAGATTGTCATTTTTAATGAGTACAGCCGTTTCTTAAGAATTAATTGAATTTAATTTGCTGCATTGATGTTATATCAGAATTCGATGATTGGTATTTGATTGATTGATTTTTTTCATGTACAAGTTTACATTAACCCCTGTTTGGACTATCTGCTTATCTGATAATTTTAAATCAGTAATAATTTATCATAAATAATCATGAGCCTCAATTAATTTAATATAAATGTCATTGATAAAAATTGATGAAAAAATTAGTTTGGTTCCAAATGTCAAAAGTTTACACAAACCCAAAGTGTCTGAAAACACCAAACACCTTTTCATATCAATGTTGTATGTTGAGAATAGGTATTGAAGGGTACACCAGATGTTTTTTTGAGTGATTCCTTCCCTAGTCACATCCATTATTTTAAGTAAATATCATCTCCCAACAGGGCTTAATACTATTAAATTTATAATTATTTTGAAATCCTAATTACATAAAAAGTATTTGTTTTTTTTTACTTTAAGTCCAATTTACCAGAGATCAACTTTATATTTTGAAAAGTTAAGATATTATATTTTTACATTGTCAGACTCATGTTTTAAAGGACTATTCTTGTTTTCAGCTGACTATGAGCGCAGTGAGATTGAGCGAGCCATGAGACACTGGAGTGAGCACACTTGTGTGAGGTTTGAGGAGATACCCCAACATCAGAGTTACAGTGAGAACCACCTATTATTTACTGGAGAGTCTGCTGGGTGAGGATGTCCTTTAACAAGACGAAGAATTAACCTAAAAAAAATTAATCAATAAAATATGGAGTGATAAGTCATGCAATCTAATCACATGAGATTTGGATAGAGCTTAATCTCTGTAGTAAAAGAAAATGAGGGGAATATGGTAAAATAGATTGCTCCAAAGTCTTGTAGATTTTACTGTGCATGGTATCTCAACTATAGCAATACTACTCCAGCAAAGAGGTTAATGTGGACACTTAAAACAGTGTAATATAATAGGAAAACTTCCCGAATGACATATAAAGAAAAAATATATCACAAATGAAAATAACAATATGACACGATTGTGCAGCACCAATCATATATTGTTATTTTTCATGAGTGATATATTTTTTCTGTATGTGTCCAATGAGTGATGTTTTACTTTTAGTATCCACCATTTGTTTTATGGCTTAAATAAATCCATATTTAAAATAATAATGTGAAACAGGCTTTCATATACACAGCGGTCCCAGTGAATATAAAACATCAATCTTTAACTTACGATTACACATTTGTTGGTTAATATCTGGTTTCTGAGATATTAAATAAAAAACAGAAGTTATTGACACTTATTATCCATGGTACGGAGGTGTCGTTGTATATAAAATATATCTGCCACTGTGGCCTAGCGGGTAACACACTTGTCTAGGAACTCAGAGGACGTGGGTTCAATCCCAGGTACAGGCAGATACATAGTGGCTCGGATGACCACTTAAAATGGCAGTCCTCTGTCATTGGGTCCTATCCCCAGTGGCAGGTTAAAGAACCTCAAGGACGTTGATAAATGGTCATCCTTGAGCCTCTATCTTCCAGTGAGGGGAATGTCAGTTACTTGTAAGTTGGGGCTGTACCTGTACAGTCGGATTGGTTAAATAGCACTTTGAGTCCTGTAGTATATGGAGATATTGCGCTGAGTATAAATACATAATAATAATAGTGAGTTTCAGCCAATCAGATTGCAGTATTTGCGGGCAATATGATGTGATATTGCCTGTTTGGGGTTAAAAAATATCACCTTGATGCCCGTTTCATTGTGAATGTAAACAAAGTGGATGTTATTTACATCTGAAAACGTCATCATGACGTCACATAATGACGTGGCTATGTACAGAGTCATTTAGATAACGGATATTGATTTTTCGTCAGTCTTTGTCTTCAATGTTGTGAAATAAATCAATGGAATTTGTGACGTCACATTTGATGTATTTGGAGAGACCTTTGCAAAAAACATTTTTATATATCAAGAAAAGTGCACTAAAATGTTTCAAATATTACAGATAAAAAGAATGTACACTTTTTAATAGACCGGAAATACATATAACAATCATACAATTACTGCTAAATGGGAAACATTAAACTTAATACTTTTGTGTGTTGAATTGGTTTGTGACCTCACATTTCATTTAATGAGGGGGACTTTCAAAAAAACAGAAAAACATAAATACTTTTGGTATAATAAACAGAATAAAATACTTCTTTCTGGGCAATATTGTGATTTATGAAGCCCGAGGGCAAGTGATATTGCCCGAGGGCCGATAGGGCTTTTATTCTGTAAATATATCCTGCTCCGTATATCCCCGCATACAGATCAGATACAGCTTGCGGTGGATAATAAATAAAACTTTCACTGTGATATGTGAAGTATAAGCTTAACTACCTTTGATGTTTATTTTAGAGAAAACTTCATGTAGAATTTAATTTGTAAAATAAATTTAGTGTCAATGAATATCAATGTAACCCTGTGAAAAGTTAACCTTGGGAAAATGGGTGATATATAAAATAGATGAAAACTTCATACAAATAACAGCAAAGAAAAGATTAAATATTCACAAATCCTCTCACATACTGTCATACAGACATGCACACACACCCCTAATGTGCCCACAGACATTCCTGTCAAAATAAGCCTCGTCTTGTATAATGTACCTGGGCATTTGTTTGTAGAACGCAAGGCAAACATCTGTGATTTGTCATAGACAAAAGATGAAGTTTATACAGGAAACAAAACTGAGGGTGATTGGAATATAAACTCAAGTTATTTGGATAGATACTGTAAATATTAGCAGGACTAACAGCGGGAGAAACTTGAATATTGAGATAATAGGGTATTGTAATAATTGTTTTAAAGGGAAGAAAGTTTACAAGGTTGATAATAAACTTAAATGCCAGATTAAGAAAGACACATAACTTATCTGACTCCATATTCTTCTGTCCAGCAAATCTGGGACCTTTCCAAAGTAACTGAAAACAAACCAAATTTCAACCATTTCTGGTTTATTTTATCCAAGTACCGTATATTAACACATATTTTTTGTAAGAATTATTATTGTAAATAGGGATATAAATTATTTTGTTTTGCTTTTCTTTAAAAATTTGACCTACTTCGAAGTAGGTCACTTTTGACGCGTTACCGGACAGAAGAATCAGGAACTAATAATATTCTGGTTATATTTACAGTAAAAATAATATAATAAAGAAAATTTCTATTTGTCTAACCAAATTTTGATCACAGATTAAGCAAAATCTTTCAGCTAATGGTTTCCTGAAATAATGTCCAGTTTCTATCTGTAGGGGCAATATGCCCATCCTTAACCGGGCTAGTAAAGAACTTTGTGATCTTGTTATGTTGCAGGTTACATAGTACTGAGTGCAGTCGGACCATCATGTCAAAGTTATAGACCATATGCTGTCATACATTGAACCCAGATTCCGTGGTAAACCATGGACACTTGGAGTTGTAGTCCATTGTTAACCATATTAGACAAATTTGATTGTACAGAGTCGGTGATCAACTTGGATATAGTCCATGATCTGGCAATGAAAATCCATCAGTTCTATGCTTTTTTATGATCTTTTCCTTCATTATAAATCCTGTCATTTTCCGTCAAATTTAATTGTCACATTTGCCAGTAGCAGATAAATAAATATTTTGGTCTGTCAGCGGCTGAATCTGAGTCAGTTTGTAAGCTCTGTTTTTCATGTTTCTGTAGATGCTTCACTTATGTTGGTAAGACTGGAGCCATTCCACAGAAGATCAACCTCACGCCCGCATGCTTTGACCAGGTAAAAATGAAAGATTGTGTGAACGATTTTACTGAGGAAACCTTATTTTTCAGATCACTAATGGCCAATGCCATTCCCAGTTTCAATAATTGACGTAAAACATAGATATATATGCATATTTCGTGATTTATAAGGCTTGAAAAAGACATAAATAAGGATGAAACATACATATACATTATTATGTGCATATAAATAAAATATCTGTGTTCATTCCAGATTGGTGATCTAGTCACAAAACTTGCTACCTTGGAATAGCAAATGAATTTCACTCTTGACCAGTCTTTTAAAAGAATATACTTGTTCATTCAAATTTGGTGTTCTAGCCCAGAAAGTTGTTGCTTCATAATAACAGAAGAGTTTCCCTTTTGACCACTCTTTGTAAAAGAATATTCCTGTTTGTTCCAGATTGGTGTTTTAGGCCAAGAAATTGCCTTTGAAATATTGAACAGCAGATAAAATTTCCTTCCAACCAGTCTTTTTTAAAGAATATTCTTGTTTTAGTTTGGAGTCCTGGTCCATGAGATTGGTCACGTTCTGGGTCTCTGGCATGAACAGCAAAGGTGGGATCGTGACGAGTTCATTTCTGTCAATTACAATAACCTAGGACCGTATTCCATGCAGTTCAGGAAACTCTCCACTGAAAACCTGGATGTGGGTTATGACATGGGATCAGTCATGCACTATGCTCCTTATGTAAGTGGCTTTTTAATAAATATCTACCAAGACCTTCTCACTATTAAGGTAATAATATCAACATATATTCATTGGGGATAATCCAAGTATTCAGGAAATCAGTCAGCTGGCATTACAAAAAATACTAAGTTGATACTTTAGATCATCACTTATGGGTCAAGTTCTTTACATTGTTTATCATGCAGGAAAAAATAAGCTTTATTATAGTGGTAAATACTAAGTTTACCTGTGTGAGCTCTTACTTCTTGATGCTTGTAAGACTCCATCTTTGTTCTCAATGGAGTTGTAGAACTGTGAACTGGGGTCTTTTTCCTTTTTTAAAAATACTTAGGCAAACAATCAGACTTCAAAGGTGAAAGTTAAAAAAGTTATAAGAAGTAGAAATCTTCTAAATGCAATCAACACTTGATGTGGCTTTTCCTATAGCATCAGGGCTGTTTTGTGATTTACCTCTAGACAATAAACTAGGATCTCAAGTGTGTAAGGGAAAGCATCAAAGGACAGATGATAGTATATGCATAATTGTAATCAACACATGCTTTCCATTAATAAAATCCTTGTATAGTCTTAAATTCAGATGTGGTTTTATTACCAGAAAACAATTAATTTTATTTATCCCTTTGCTTCGGAATAAATAAATTTTATAGAATTGTTGACAAAAAACATTATTATAAATTATAAGGTTACCAACCCCAACAGAAAGGTCAGATGTAGGCTTCAGGCTGGCTAGTGTGACTCAAACTTTTAAAATAGGAAAAAGATATGCATTTAAAAAATTGTCGTAATTGTCAACAAAATTGTAAAAATATACAGATCCACAGGCTGCTTTCTCATTAAAAAAGTATAATTTACAGTGAATTTGTTATTCATGAAAGTCTGATATAGTGATTTTATAAATTTTAAAGTATAAATTCATTAAAATACATTTCTCAACTAATAAATATGGAGTATGTACAAGTTGCAACTTGTACAGGTCCAAAATTTGTACAAGTTGCCACTTGTGCAAGTCAACCCATACAAGTTGCAACTTGTACAAAATCTCAACTTGTACATAACATATTTATGATTTTTGACAGGCAAGGTACAGCAAAACTTGTAAACTCTTCTCTTTTCAGGATGGTACTAAGAATGGTTACAAGGTGATCAACAGTGTGAACCCCCTCTATCAGCCTAACATGGGTCAGAGAACAGGACTTTCATTCAATGATGCCAAAATCATCAACTTTGCATATTGTCCAGGTAAGACAAAAATATCAGCACAGTTTAAGAGTAGAGAACTGCTATTATCCTACCGCATATAGTGTCAAAACAGCCCTTCTTTTTCATATTTATTCGAAACTACTGTGTTACACTAAAATGGATCTTCCATATTATAAACACTATGTTGTCTGAACAAAATCAGACTCTCCAAGCATATTTGAATAAAAGAGGTTTATCTGTACCTAGAAAGTGATTGAGGAAAAAAATTATCAACTGTTTTGAACTTAAATTAAGTACAGAATATGTTATTCCTCTCTTGTTAAATATTACATCAGTTTCCTATTCTGTTTTTAATGAAGATAAAGAAATTCCAGTGACTTTTTGTCTTAAAAAAACTCAGTAAATATGACAAAGAAATGATAACAGCTGGAAGTGTCATAATAGTAAAGTGTTTGAATTACCCTTTCTCTCTGACCTCTGTGTTTCTGTGTCAGGTTGGCAGGACTCAGGCTTACATGCTGACAGTTTTTGTACAGTGTTCAAGAGTGGAAAGGTTCTACCCTTTCCAGAATTTGGTTTATAACTTACAAATATAAGGACACAGATTCTTCAATATTCTGCTGTCAAATTCTGAGACATCTTCCAGAATGAAAACTGAATTTTTGGCATTTTGTATTCTCCACCTAATGCTCCAATGAGTTGGATTTCATGCAACTCAATTTTACAAGCTACAAATATCGATTTTGCCTTTAATTCAGTGTCAACAATTCACTTCTTACATCTTTGGCATGTCGGTTTCTTTTATAGGCAGCCGCTATTCCTTTCACAGCCTTTATATAATATTTTATGTGGTGTCATCTTCATTATAATAATCTTGGATTTTATGATAATCTTCTGTTATTGCCCTACTCAAGTCTATTTGTTGCAAATATTTCTCACTTGGACATTGATGCTTACAAATAAAAGCTCATTTTGACAAGTCATCATAAACCACTAAAATACAAACAAATCGTTGAATATTTTAAATACCTTTCTACACCACCAGATGTCTGCAGTGCAGCACTTCCCCGAGCATGTGAGAAGGGAGGTTACCAGGACCCTAACGATTGTACAAAGTGCAAATGTTCTCCAGGTTATGGAGGCGTTTACTGCGATGAGTTACAGTCTTCAAATGGTTAGTAGTCCACCTACTTATCAGGCACGGCTTATTTGTGGCACTATTTTAAGATTGTTTTTCTTTTCAATTGGTGCCCACGCCTTTAAAAAAATAATTCATTAAATATCTTTGTATTTATTTTTTTCTATTAAGTGTTTGACATCATGCCTACTACCTAGTGGTGTGAATGGTAAACCAGTATACCGCATTTCGTTTCGTTTAGTTAGAAGTGACGAAATCTGCAAAGAATATTTTAGTACCGGTTATTGAAAACATCATTATATTAGGCTTACTATAGGAATAAAAGACATATTCGAGTGCTTTATGATGGTTTTAAACTATCGAGCGGCTGCATTAAAGCCACGAAGCCCGAAGGGCTGAGTGCTTTAATACAGCAGATCGATAGTTTAAAACCATCATAAAGCACGAGAATTTGTCTTTTATTCCTATTCTAAAATGGTTACACTAATATTTTGGTCAAAATAAGCAGTAAATTGTACGCAAAATTCAAAACAAATCCATCGCCATGTTGGCTGTTCCATCAATGCAACATACATAGTGATATCTAGGGTTAAAAAAAGTAAGTATTTTTGTTACTCTATTTTCATAGAATTTGTTATGAAATATTGAGAGATTGTCACTGTAGATGCTTTCAATTTTTGTAAGCTTTAAAATGATATGCTATTTATTAAAATCAAGCAAGAAATAACAATTTTATGAATATTTTAACCTCTTATTTTACCGCGAGTCGTTTGTTTACATTTGTACGCAGAATTTTGATGTACGTAGAATTCAATAGCGTTGCTTTATTTACCGTTCTATATTCGCGATTTATGAATTGCGCAAAAGACGTGTCCAAGGTCACTGCGCAGCCTACCATTTTAGAATACTGGTTAATATTTCGTGAAAACAATAAAGAACATATATATTTGAGAAAATACATGTAACTTGCATTTTCGCTTTATATTCATGGTAAATGAAGTTTACAAACTTCAAAATATCTCGCGAATCCATATTTCCTATTGAGAATGTAGCTCATACACGCTTGTGTAAAACTTTTAATCAAATCTCTGTAAACTTTCGAAATCCCGGATTTTGTTTCGGTTTCAAAGCCCCGAAAACCGGTTTTTATTTTCAGAACCGGTCCGACCACTACTAGTATCTTATTGGTTATATTTTTGGTGGGTAGTTGGAAGGGCAGAGGAAACCAGTACATACCGACCAAAGGTAAGCAACTGCCAGATTTCCCACATGAGGTCAGGCTGGGATACGAACTCTGATTTCAGAGGTGGGAGGCAAGTGTGTTACCACTGCACCACTGTGGCCCCTAAAATATCTTTATAATATTTCTTGGTAAATGTTCAAGATAACAGACAATGGATGTATTTGGATGTGCTGATTTGACGATCACTTAGATTACTTACAAGTGATCCTACAATGTTTTAGGATCACTTGGTATACTGGTTGTCATAAAACCGAAAGGCCATCTGGATACAAAAGATCGCTTAACTCACTCAATCTAAATAGCCCTAAATTAACACGTAGCTAGCATGTTCATTGATTATTTTATATCTTAGTTTTATAAATTTCAAGGAGCAAAGCAACACATATGTGAGTGAAAACTAAATAAAAGGCTTTTTTTTGTAGGAAAGAGAATTGATAATTATCATTAGTTAATTTTAATATTGGAGCTCTGTTTATAAATTAATGAATTGTAGCATGTCTGTTCAAATTTTTCTTTTTCAGCTAACTGCGGAGGAGAGATCTCACTCAATACTACAGGATTTCACTACATCAGTTCACCAAACTACCCCAATGGCTACACAAGCTTCACCAGCTGTAACTGGAAGATTAAGGTAATTAAAAGTGAAAGTGACACTGAAAAATATTCCAGTACTCTGGTGTGTATCAGTAAAAGCAAATGTTTGTGTTTGGGCTTTTTTATTGATCTGTGTACATACAACAAGTGTAACTTGAATGTAGGTTTAAGTAGAACCTATTTGGACATCCCTCATGTCAGCAAATGCAGTATTTTTATAGCTAGAAGTAAAAATTGGCCATATTACTAGAACTAAAGTTTATGAATGCTGAAAATTCTAATTGTACAGAGTCTGTTTTACACAGTGGAATTCAGCCATATATCTAGAACTAAATGACATGGATATTGGAGGGCCTAGTTATAATGCACCTGAATTTTGTCACTTATTTACAAAACCTCAGCCAAAACTTACCTGAGACCCCTAAAAAGAAATAGATTTTCCTTACCAATCAAAAACATGCAACATTTTTCCATAGTGGCACATTGGTAACAAACTCACCTCCCACCTCTGAGGTCTGCAGTTCAAACCCTGGATCCTATGTAGGAAAGTTGGTAGTTGCTTTTCGATGGTCGGCAGTTTATACTACAGAACCTTGACCAACTGTATGTACTGGTTTCCTCTGGCCATAAAACTACCCATCATGATATGATCTATACAGTGTTGTAAGTGATGTTAAACCCAATTAAATAAATAAATTCCGTTTTTGATTGTAGGCTCCAGTGAACCACCTGGTGAAACTCAAGTTTAATGGAGATTTCAAAGTGTTCAGTCAGAGCCAGAAGCAGTGTTTTCACTGGGTGGAAGTGAAGTACAAAGGATTGCTGGACAGCCAGGGGCCCCGGTAAGCAAATGTTTAATCATGTGTTATAATATTTTATTAATTGTTTAGTGAGGAGCACATTGGCATTGAGTGGGTAATTCACTTGACTAGAAACCCACAGGTCGTCGGTTTTAAAAATACTTGACCTGAAGTGATAAAGTTGATATTTGTAAGCATGGTCAGTAGGTTGGTAGTCCTGGGGCCGGTTTCATGAACAGACTTAAGCCTTGAGTCAGACTCAAAAGTTGAGACTTTGTCTCAAATTTTGGAAATATTTTGCTGAGTCTGTGAACTCAGACTCAATGCATTTCACAAACAAGCTCAACTTGAGACCTGGCTGAGTCACAGGCTCAAATTTAAGCCCATGAAGGAGGTGTCTCAAATTTGAGTCCAAGCTTTGATGCCAAAAAACACATACATAAAGCGATACAATTTGTTCCAAAATGAAATTTATAAATCTTGAAATCTTCTATTTTCATTTTATTTTGTAATTACAGCCTCATATTCAATATTTACTAATAACAAAAGTCAATAGAATTGACATGCTTTATAGGCTATTATCAAGTGACAGACCTCAAGGGTGGACTCAAAGCCAGACTCAACCTCAGTTGAGTCTCAATCTTATGGATCACTTAGAATAATATATTATCACATAATTTCTTTGTATTATGAGTATTAAAGATATTTAAATGATAATAATCATGAAATATAACTTTTTAAACTAAAAATAAGCCCACTAAATAGATGAAATGAGATTAAAAAGTTGAGACCATAACTTGAGACTGGTGTCAGCTGATCCACCCTTTGTGAAATCCATTTGAGCCAAAAACTCAGCCGAGACAAAAGTCTCAGATTTGAGACCCTGACTCAGCCGTGAGTCTGGCTCAGTTTGAGACTTTTCATGAAACCGGCCCCTGGTGTCTTGGTATCGAGAGCATTTTCCTGTCATACTGTGACGAGATTTTACAACTGCCATCTCACTTGTCAACCACAAATAATAGTTGAGGAAAAACTTCATATAGTTGACACAAACCTTAAATCTGAAGAAATTATAAGCTTTTATTCCATACTTTTGTGCATTTGCCGACAGATGTAACGATTTTGTTGAGCAGAACTGCCATGATTTGGTAAATAAATGGCGACACTTTATAACCTAAAACACGTATAATGGAAAGAAAATTTAAAATTTATTGAAAACAAACCATAAATCGGAAGAAATTACACACTTTTATCCCATAGTTTTGTTCATTTGGGTCTTTTATTGCAATTTTATTGGGAGGAAATGTCCATGTTTTGTATTCTCAAGTCTCACCTCCCATCAGTGGCCTATTTGATTGGGGATATACTAAATCTCGGAATCATAATGGTTTTACATTGGCTGCCTTGCAATACACAGATTTTGATACTGACCCGATTCCCTACATACATGTGATGCTTTATTACCGTGTTTTTCTGTTGTAGATTCTGTGGCAACTTTCGACCGTACTACACACTGGTCAGTGATCACGAGGAAATTCTAGTCATATTCAGAAGTGACTTTATTGTCACGGACACCAGCGCCTGTAAAGGATTTCAACTCAAGGTAGAGTCCGAATTACAACAGAATGTTTATTGCCTGAATTTCTTGTATTCAAATATTCAAGTGTATCAATCCCAGTTCCTTTCCCTGTCAATCCAAGTTATTTCACCCTTCTTTTGTATGAACCATCAGTTATCTGAACAGATTTTATCCTTTTACTGAAGGTACACAATGTAATATGACCTGCTCAATGTGTTTAAAGCAATAGTGATACTGTGATTGATGAATTACATCCCCCCACCAAAAAAAAATATATATAATGAGTATGCAAATTTTATTTTATACTTGTGAAAAGTGAATGTTTGCTGCAAATTCTTAAGTTAATATCATGTGTGATGATACTGGTTTGCAATTTGATTTGATTAATATGGGAAAAGGTGCTAGTACATGCTTACGTGCATGCCTTATGATTTACAATTAAATCATTAAATGCAGAATGTTGACCAACTACTATGCACTGGTTTCCTCCATCCTTGCTGAAAGGACGCATGCTGATATAACCTGCACATACAGTGACTTGAAATCAACATTTACCCAAACTAAATGTGATAAATTATTGATTGTGTCAGCTTAATTAAGGCAGAATTGACTGTATATAATTCAAGCATTGTATTGTGAGACTTATGGGCATAGCAGCTTACTTTGACAATAAGTTACTCCATTGTCCCTCCGCTCTCATGATCATATAGGTTCCAGTCCAAATAAGAATAATATCTGGATGCAATGAAAGCTTGTTCTGATATATATACTTAGCGGTGATAGGGTTGTAAATTGACAACCTTGACTTTTAACCAATGATTCTGTTTTACTTCTATATTCTCTCCAGATGTGGGCAGTTCCCAACCCAAATGCTGTTATAGAATCAAGTACTGTCAAATTGAGTACTCAAAGTACTTCAGTTTGGAGTACTCCATCAACTACTGAAACTATAACTACAGCAACAACAACCACAACAGTATTAACTCAGAGTACTGGTACTCTATCAACAGTACCCAGTACCAAGCCGAGTATTACAAGTAGTACCACAAGTGTTCCTGCAACAGAGTCTACACATTCCACAGAAACAGGTGTGTACTAGAAGGCCATTAACAATACTATTATAATTTGTTGTTCCTATTTTGTTTGATTTAGATGTTAATTATTGATAAATTTAACTCAAATCAACTGTTCCAAAAGTTGCATTAAATACAACAAACCATCCATGTATAAACCAAAATTCTGTCCAAATATTTTATTCCACAAACATGTATAATCTCTCCTAACTCGATCAGGTTCTATACTGTGCTCTGCTTTTATATCCGACACCAGTCCTCAGTCTACTACACACATATGATTAAAAAGCTAGAAAGCACTCATAGAGTGCAGACCTCTACCATGCAGGGTTAAACACTTCTTCCTTTGTTCAAGGGCTACCCACATAAAAAACTTCAGAAAGATCTCTTCATATTTACTGTTGGAATTATCAAGAACACAAACAAACAGATAAGCAAACACACTCAAACACATAACTTCCCGCTGGACTGGTAATATAACCAAATACTGGGGTATATTTGTTATCCTAGCTAGTCATATATATATTATTAATATTCTATTGCCTATCAACTATAAATCTCATTGGTTTAATATTGATTTGAATCAATAATCTAGTGCATTAATTTGTGACTTTGCAAAGACTTATTACTACTATTATCATGTGATTGTATTTTTATTGTTTCAGTTTCACCTAACTGTGTTAAAGTTGACTTATCCTTCCTGTTGGATTCATCTGGAAGTGTTGGCTCTCACAACTGGATAAAATCCAAAGATTTTGTAGTTGACATTATCCAACGGCTGACTATCTCTGCCGGCTGTTCCAGGGTGGCTGTTTTATCATTTGGTAATTTTGCCTATAAATACACCTCGCTGTCAGATTATACAGAGGGCAAAAGTGCCATCATAAAGACTGTACAAGCCATGACATTCAAGGATGAATGGACTAACACTGCAGATGCCCTGAGGACTATAGTTGAAGAGGTCTATGTGGACACAAATGGTGACAGGGAGGATGTAAAGGACGTGAGTGTGTTGTTAACAGATGGAGAGGGAAATGTGAAGCCAAAGACCACAATACCAAATGCAGAGGTAAGGGGATGACAGGACTACTGGTTAGAGGTGGCCACTGGTAAAACTCCCTAAAACAAATAACTATTAAGTGATAGAATGGTTTGTGTGAAAAATTCAAAAACGGATAATAAAAAATGGCCTGAAATCGTTGTAAAATGTTAAAATTTTATAAAAAATATAAAACTTTAATACAACATTGGAATATGGGCCATAGAAAGTGATCATAATCAAAAATTTGTTTTAAAAATAGCATATTTGATCATCACTTCCCATTATACAATTTGAAGGTCAAAGAATGACATTTTCCATACATGGCAAATTTCTCATGTTGATGTTATGGAAGGTTTCATTCGATAGCTCTGAAAAGTGTTTTTGGCCTCCAGATTTGTCTTTGTGTTTCCTATAGTGTCAATAAGCTGCAATATAAGGGATGTTTGCATCAATTTTTCTCCACATAAATTTTTGAAATCAAATTAAATATTTATAGAAACCTTAAGTGGCTTGGTGATTGTGTCAAATATTGCAAATTACCATCTGTGTGGGTTTGAATAAAGAAATATTGTGACATACTCAAACTTTAGAACTGTTACGTTAGATGCTTTCAGAAATGGGTCCAAAAAATATTTTAATTCTCACGTTTAGAACTAGAGCTTCTGCAATGTATATTCCTCTCATTATCTGGTAGTTGCAACTTTGTAAATTTTTCTTATCTCAATTTATTGTTTTTCTCTTCAACAGTAATTAATAGAATTTACACTTCATGTTGCGACTTATTGTAAACTTTATTTCTCAAATGTTGTACTGTTACAGAATGCCAGAGACAAAGGTGTCACCATACTAGGTATTGGTGTCGGGTCAAAGGTCAATAAGCCTGAACTGAATGCTATTGCCAATAACACTGATCATGTGATGTTTGTGAATACATTCAGCGATCTGTTGACTGATGCATTTATGAGTCACATCATTCAAAGTATCACAGGTATGTACTGAGCCAAGTAAATCACTCATTACCAGGGGACTTGTTCAAAAGATATTTTAAAGAATTAATCGTTTTGTGGTGAATAATATTTAATCCGGTATTCTTCCATTTTGTAAGTTCTTTAGTATTTAAAAGCTTAAAAATTAATGTAGAAAAGGTATCTGTTCTTTCTTTACATTTGGTGCAGACACTTGTCTTTTGGAAATAATAATGACTATTAATTTTGTAACTTGACTTTACTGGCTTGTCAAAACTGGGAACGATTCTTTGAAATAAAGAGAAAAAAAAATCAATTAAAAGTACTAGGGCAATAGACTGAAAGTTTTGTATTTTATGGCAGTGTGGATTAATTAATTCTAATTTAACTTTTATAGCGCTTAATCTCCACTGAGTAGTGGACTCTAAGGCGCAATAAGACAATAGCAATATGCAAATTCAAAGTCCAGAAACAGGTCAGCACCATGGAGAAGCCATAAGAGAAAATGAGCTAAGGAGGATATGCCTTTGCGTAGAGATAGGTTTTGAGCTTCTTTCTAAAAGAGACAATAGTGGGTGATGCACGAATGTCTTCAGGAAGTGAATTCCAAACATTTAACATGAAAGGGGAGCAGGGGAAATTTTACTTGCATTAGGTCTATAAGGATAGATAAGGAGCACCAAAGTTGTCATAGATTTAGACTGAGGATTCATTTGGAGTACAAAATTAAGAAGAGAGTATCTTTTGTTGTCATCATTTTTGTAAATATTTCCATCAACTCCAATCACTGTGTCATTTTGTACAAGGTTTAGTTGAAAATCATGCAATTTCTATCAATTTTTTTTTCATGATAAAAGTGAACTCCATAAATAGGAGGGGAAATAATACTCATTCGTACCCTATTTGTAACCATAAATTTCAGACATATCGCCCTTGGTTCAAATGTATACCTGCTCATGAGAAATACAGAGAATTTAATTTTCTGTTTTTATTTGTAGAGGCTTAGTGAGTCACATTGTGATGAAAGAGAAAAGTCCATTTAGAGTAGGGCTGTGAACGGTTACCTGTGCCTCAATAGACTAGTCGGTCATTGCTGTGACTCAAGTCCATTTTAACTACTCAAATACTCACAGCATATTCTATTATCACCCGCAAAGTGAAATGTTTGTGTAAAATATGCTACATTTTTCCATTTTCGCCACATAATATCAATTCAAATTGTAGTTTTGGCTTAAAAACATATAATTTACTCCATATTCTATAATACCTGTTTAATAGATGACGTTTTTCTTCAAAAGTTTCGCTGCCATTTGTTTGCAGAAGACTTCAAATGCATTATGTTCCCTACACCTCCCCAGTGACATCGTGCAATTTTGATTTTCTTTGTTCCGACTCTACTAATCTTTAAATATTATTATTTACCTTTCATCCTTTTTAGCTATAGCAGTGCCATCATCAGCTACAGATGTACCGTTGTCTTCATCAACTTCTGCAACATCGTCAACTACCTCTACCACAGAAACTACCACAAAACCATCAACTGTCTCAGAATCAACAACAAAATCATCAACTATCACAGAATCAAATCCTAAATCAACAACTACAACAGAATCAACAGCATCCACTGCCACTGAATCATCAACTACAACTGAAGCAACTACTGAAACATCAACTACCACTAAATCATCAACTACCACAGAATCAACCACTAAATCATCAACTACAACAGAATCAACTACAGAATCATCAACCTCCACATCTTCTATAGCATCTACCACAAGTCAAGCCCATCAGACCTCTTCTACCACAAGTACTGATAATCAGCCCACACCACATGACAGTACAGCCAGTGATTTTGAATGCTCCTTTGAGGTATTGCCCAGTGGTCAGTCACCCAGTATGTGTGGTATTACACAGAGCCAGGATGACCAATTTGACTGGACATTGCAGTCAGAATCCACACCCTCTGAACCCACGGGTCCACAGGCAGCATTTGATGGCAACTGGTATGTGTTCATTGAGGCCAGCACACCCAGACAGGCAGGGGACACAGCAGTGTAAGTAGATTGAAGTGTGAAGATTTCATGACCTTTTATTCACTGTGTTCACCATGATCTGACTGAATCAAATTTATAGACTTTTCATTTACATTTATCTTCTATTACAAACTAGTGCATATCCAATTGCTTGATGAATTTTGACCAGTCCTGTGATTATAGTTCTGTTCCTTCTAATGTGCTAATTCAGAGAATCAAGGAATCAGTCTAAAATTATCATTAGAGCAGATTAACTGCCATAGGTTAATTGTCATAAAGATGTCACAGATACCAGTCATTGTATTGTACATTTATTCTCTGTTCAGTATGTCCTATACTACAGGACTCAAAGTGCTAATTGACCCATCGCAACTGCATAAGTACAGCCCAAGCACTTTAGTATCTTACATTCTCCTCAAACCGAAAGACAGAGTCTCGGAGATAAACATTTACCACAGTGTCTCTGGGATTCTTAAACCCTCTACTGGGAATAGGAAAATTGAGACAGGACATTCGTTTTAAGTGGCCTTCCAAGCCACTATGTATCTGCCCTTACCTAGGGTTGAACCCATATCCTCTGTGTTCCTATTCCACTGTATTTTCCACTTGGCCACACTGGCAGTGACATAATGAATACTGACAAAGTTATCAGCTTCATACAGTTATGTCATACATTTATTGTATGCACTGTGTTATTCATACAAAATTGTTGTGAGACTTTTTACAATGATAGATTATGTTTATTTACTGTTCCATTTTGTTGGATGTTCCACAGTATTTATTATATCAAGTAAAAGATGTATAAAGGATTTTGGAACATTTCAAAATAATTTTTTTTTTTTTTTTTTTTTGAGGGGGGGGGGGGGGGGGGGTGTCAGCTTTTAGAGCTCTTTTGAATAGTTTCAGTATAAACGCAGACTATGGTGTAAATTCTTTAATTTTATATATTCTGTTTTTATCTTTCACAGGTTAGAGTTACCAGCTGTGACCACATCAAGACTTTATTGTATTACTTTCAATTACCACATGTTTGGTTTCCATATCAACACCCTCAATGTCTACATAGCAACCACTGACAAGTCTTCCCGGACAAAGATCTGGTCACTATTCGGAGAACAAGGCGATCACTGGTTTGAAGCAGAAGTAACCACAAACATGAATACAGGACAAAAGGTAAGGTTGAAGTGTGTGACACGTTATTGCAGAATTTATTTATTGATTTATTTGGGGTTTTACGTCGCTTTCAACACTATACAGGTCATATCACAACAGGTAGTTTTGTGGGCAGACAAAACCAGTACATACAGTTGGTCAAGCTTCTGTACTGTAAACTGCCGACCATTAGTAAGCATCTACTAATTTTCCCACATAAGGTCTGGGGTGTGAACTGCCATCCCCACAGGTGAGCGGCGAGTGAGTTGCCACTGCACCACCGTGGCCCCTCCTGATTGCAGAAATAAAATGAGAGGGATTGTACCTATTTGTTAAATTAAGGACAGCCTTACAGTGAAATGTTGGACAAGAACAGGTAGACCAAAAAAATATGCCAAAAGGCCATCTTTTATTTGCCATCTAAGTATAAGCATGCAGACTTTGGTTTTTATTATAGAGACCAGTAAAAGCAGATTTTAATGACAGATATTTCACAATTTTCTTGGAACCATAATGATTTCATCCTTATTACTTGCCTTGAACTATCTTTGTACTTATTGTTTGCACTGCAATGTTTTATTGACAATGAAAAGATTTTATCCAGAAAAGGGGGTGATGGGAATATGGCTGACTTTCACCAGTCATCTTTTCAAACCTTGCCTTCAGACCACTAGAACTATCTCTTCTAGTAGATGCTATTTTTGGCATGTAACTCCTTGCTACTTTTAATTTCAGTTTTGCAAGATTATCCTTTTTTTCAAGAAATTAGCACCTTAAAGTATTTTCACCTCAATTTGGCATGGTCTAAATTTTTCAGCCACAAGGCACAATTTGACAAAGGATTAATATTTTTTTTGCATTTTGCAGTTGCCTTTCTGGTGGAAAAGACTGCTGACTGCTTTCACACAACTTCAGCAGTAGTTTCTTTTGAACTGAAAACATTATACTACCTTTCAGACTCACCCTCCAGGTTTTTGTGTGCAGAAGTGTCTGGTTCATAGTGGACATGGTTTTGGAGTGTGACCTTGTTGTAACTGCACAATCAGAGGATATGTACATCCATTTGAAACAATCAAAATCATTTCTGTCAAATCAAATCAAGCATCATCTACAAGCTCCATCTGTATTATGTGTATAATACAGTAGAACCTCTAATATCCGATCCTGTATTATTCAAGTTCTTCAATGTACTTCATTTTCCTCTATTACATTCAATTCCCATTAAAGTTGAACTAAATATCAGTGAAGTTACTTCATATGGCTATTTCTTCATTCAAATACCACTAAGATTCTGTCAAACTAGTATGATGTTTTTGTTGCTCTTGTTTCAGATCCAGTTTGAAGGTATCCGTGGTGATGAATATTCAGGAGATATTGCACTTGACAATATCCATCTCAAAAGCTGCTAACTCATTGTTAATATTGAGAGTACGTCTTCCAACTGCACTTGGAATTTCTTACATTCACCGCAACATTTGAAATGAACCATTGAGGACGACGTGGTAACTGCCACTTGTAAATCTGCTGAATATGCTTTGGCTTCACGCAAACTCTGGTGTGCTGGTAACAGTTCTCATTTCCCAGCTCTGAGGTTGCCTGTTTGAATCTCATCCCCAAATGTTAACAGGATATACTGGGGTTAGCATGAGATGGCTTCCTGCTGCTTGATGTTAATGCAGATTTCACATTTTTTTAAGTCTCATCTAGAATATGATATGTGATAAAGGAACTTAATATTTGCAATCAGTATCATAGGTCTGCATTTATCATATCATAGTTGTATCTTTAGATGATATTTATGTAATTATTTTTGGAAGTATCTGTGATATGTAAATACAACAAGTTATTTGTTTCCAGTAAGAAAACACTTGTTTGAATAGGAAATAAAAATGTAATGTATGGATGTAGGAAATGGTTTAATTGACCTGGTAAACTTTTAAATTTTTTTTAAAAATGTTCTTATAATTGCAAGGAAATCCTCAGTAATTTTGTCTATGTTTTGTTGTTTTATAATCAACACCATTCACCATAGTTTTAAAAAGATATTAGTCATTTGTTTTCATATACCACAGTAATTTATTAAATGCTAGAATTTAAACATGTTGTTTTACCAGTGAAATAGATCAACCAAATTGTGTAAAAGTTGCATCATTATATTGTGCTCTTTTTATACAAAAAATTATTAAACATTGCATAAAAGTTGAGTGTTGTCAGGTAACTTATTTTTAGTGAAAGTGTATGTTATTTTAAGTAAATTATGCATATTTATGAAGTCACTTATAGTATTAATAATTGTCTATTATTCTACGTATCATTTTTTTTCAGTATTCAAAGCCGAAGACCAAGAGACTTAGTGTTTATCTGTGTTAATCTGTAATTTATCCACTGTTGTATATTGTATATATTAGTAGGGATGGGATAGACTTGCTACAAGTCTAAATGTGTTTCAGAGTATCTAGAAGAGCAAATAATGACTATATACTATAAACATAACATTTTCTCATGTCACTCCAACCTTAAAGTCTCTCCACTGGGTTCCCTGTTAAAACAACAAATCATTTTCAAAACCCTGGTACTCATATATATTAAGTACCTTACCACTGGCAAGCCAAAATACTTTGCCCCGTATTTGTCTTTATATACATCTGCTGTTAAAACAAGACGTAGTGATCCAGAAAAGATGTTTCTCAAAGTCCCTTTTAGAGTTCTTCAGTTCATAAATCTAAAAGTTCATTTCAACAAGTGCTTCTCATATGATGCTCCAAAACTCTGGAATGATTTACCACTGGAAATTCGAAGTGCTCCTTCACTATCCTGTTTCAAAAGGCGACATAAAACTTATCTGTTTCAGAAGTCTTTCCATCCCTAGGTTTTCTTACTACCGAATACCGATGATCCCCTGGTGATGACCTCATTATGTTTTACAACTTCTGATTGATGCATTACGATTTGGATGGAATCCACGAGTTCGGAGATTAAGCACCTGGATACCTGATAACTGAACATGAAGTTGAAAATGTTAATCCAAATCGCAAGAAAAACTTAAAATATGCAAAAGAGTAGGAGGAAAGATGAAAATGTTTTCAGATTTATTTTCTCATTATATTTCAGGTACTGACGATTGTTTTGTTTTAGTAATGCCGTCTAGATACCATGTTACCAACTCTACCATCTCATCCCTGCACACAATGGTATTTAGTTAAACCCTAAGACATTCTATTGAGTCGCACAACAAAAAATGCTAAACTAAGTTAAATCCAGGTACAGAAAATTTCATAGAACCCATTACTTCTAATTAATAGGGAATTCTGCTTGACAACTTTTGATTTAAATTGTCAAAGTTGGGGTTTTATATCCTGTTTAACAGCCAGGGTCAGATTGGGACAGGTTCTCAGCTTTGTCACTTGTGGTAGTCTAACCAACACACAACCAGTGACTGCCGGTGACTAGATGCCTGCTTACCCACTGGACCACTGAGGACCTCGGAAAATATTCCAAAACATGTTTGTAGGGTTACTCAATTGAACCAATACTATTATCTGGAACAACTTCTATATCAAAATTGTTAACTTTATGAGGCTTTTACTTGCTAACCTTCCGAAACATTGGCTTGACTATTATGTATACATTTGTAAAGCAATAGAACTAGATTAGATTTCTATTTAATTGGTGCTGCCCTTTAAATGTCTTATTTTTCTTGTGCCTCCCCTTTCCAAAGTTCTGAGTTTCTGGCCTGAAGTTTAGAAGTTGCTAGTCGATTACCACTGCCTGATGGTTTTCAGTGCAGAAATTTGACAAACTACTAGTATGCACTGCTATCCTCCATCCCTATCGCTGTATAACCTACATTCTAACATGACGAGGTGCTCAGAAACGAGTTTTAGTTCTATGCACACACTGCCCTTCCATCCTGCATACATATTTTGTCGTTGGGTTTTAGTAGTAATGTTGCTATGTTATTTTTATTTATATTTTATTGAATAGTAAAAATTCATTGAATATTATACATTATAGTTCTATTAAATATTTCTGTATCATAAAATTTTTAATCTGTGGCTGTAAGGTACAATGGATGGAACAGCCGGTTGCTAAGGTCACCACAATGTAAACAAACCTACATGAAACAATTTATTTTTTGTAAAAATTAAAAATTTTTTTTAAAAACTCTCTTAAATAAGCTTAGCTGTCATGTTAGAATAGAAATAATCCACTCATGATGATGCTTTTACACGGCATTTAACCATGTCACTTCTGGATAATTTTATTCAGCCTTTGGCTTCGTAAAATTATTACCGGAAGTGCCATGGTTAAATGCCGTGTAAAACCATCATCACTCATGGATTATTTCTACTCTTGTCTATATGTTGAAAGTGACAATAACAATCGCATTTCTTCTTTTATCGCTCGTCAAAGTAGTTCCACTCAGCTAGTAAATTTCTTTTGCAAATTTTGTCACTAGTCTTACATTTTAACAAGCTTTTATTAAGAAACTATAGATTACAGTGGCTTTGGTTTAAGTTGTCAAGTGTCAGTCATTTACTTGTACTTATAGCAACTTCTAGTTATAGCAACTTTGAGAGAATATTATACTGAAATGCTGAGGATACTATGCAGTTTATTTCACTCTCTTGCAATAAATTGCCAAGAATTAACACGTGTATGATCACTCTGCATGGCAATCTACTTGTTTGATATACATATTTTAATACCAAAACAGTGAGGAATCAGGTATAGAGTATCACAATGGTGCTATTTTGTCGCATCTTTCAAAGATTTTGACACTTCTGTACACACAAGAATTATAGCTTCTACTTATACCTTCTTTCCATTGAAAAGTAACTTTATGCACAAAGGTTATAGTTATGGCAACTTTCAGTATGTTGAACTTCTAGTTATCCATGCAGTTTGCACTGATAATTGTTGGGACTTACAAACTACTTCTACTTAATATGACAATATTCTTTCTATGGCAGTTCTACTTATTCCAAATCTACTGTACTTGTGAGAGTATTCAATCCATTTGTTTACGTACAAATATTGTCGCTATTTGAGATTTTAAGGTAACTTGGCAAACTTCTCCTACTGCACTCTGCCCATCATCTGTTACCATTGGGAAAACTCTGGAATTATTGATTTGGAATAACTTTGCTGATATGAAGCAACCAGTTTCAGGTGGACAACTCTATCAGTTAACCTTTTTACAGAAAAAAACTATAACAGTGTATAGGATTTACTACTGCTGGGACGATGTTTGCAAACTTTCTTTTTTTTGGTATAATCGCTCGCCGATCAATGAACGATAAAATTAAAGTGCAACTGATATTTGGAATTTACATTTGCTGGATACATATAGCATGGTCTGTCAGTGAGGGAGATATTTGTGAATATAGCTTTTAGGTTATATTTTGGTTATATTTTTGTGTATTTTGTTTTTTTATAAATTAATGGTTGATTTTTGTGTCTGGTTTACACTTTCGACTCAATGTTCGGAAATGTTCAAAGCTTGTTTACAAATTTTCAATACAAACTTAGACAGGTAAAATCATGGCGATCTCCCAGCACTAGGATTTACTGATACTTCTTACACTTTTACCCAAGTACCTTGATGCCTGTTAAGTCAGATCTCGAGGAACCAGAAAAATCTTCTACTTGTACAAAAAATCCACATACTGAGGTCAATTTTAAATGAAAAAAAAATTGCCTTAGGACATACTTTATTTTTATTTTTTTAGAAATAAACCATGTAAGCACCTACGCAGCCTTTGTCCTTTATTTGAGACTATTTTTGTGACTGAATCACTGATAAAGTCAAAAACCAAAGTAGCTATTATAAAATGTTCATCATTGTGTTTTCTTCAATGTTTTCTGTTGAGTGTTTGTTTTAAAATTTATTTTCAAGATTATTCGCAGAATCACATTTGTAGAATGTAACAGCAGACATTAGCCACTCTGTAATGTGGAAAATACAGACTCATTTTGATTGACTGTGCAACTGAACTGCTTAAAAAGGACACAAACATCCACTCATAAAGTTTCCTCTGTATGTCAAAAGCTAGAATAAAATCAGACTGATTCTCACTCAGTCTTTGCCAACTTAAAATCTACAACTCGTGCCTCTCTTACATCCTATCATACATGCATGTACATCCTGGTTACAGCGAAAAATGGGCTAATTTGCAAGGGGCACTAAAGCTAAATGTGCGATTTTATAACAGAATGTCAAGGTCACAGAGACCCCGCAATGAAAATTGGCATGCAAATTATTTTCTGCATGCCCACAGTATTACTACAGATGCATACATGTCTCGAGGGTGATTTACGAAAGACTTGGACATGTGCGTTTTCCATGCTAGTATTATTGGTGCTCCACATTCACAGGGTTTGCGCATGTCATATTATAGGAATAAAAGACATATTCGAGTGCTTTATGATGGTTTTAAACTATCGAGCGGCTGAATATTAAAGCCACGAAGCCCGAAGGGCTGAGTGCTTTAATACAGCCGATCGATAGTTTAAAACTATCATAAAGCACGAGAATTTGTCTTTTATTCCTATTCTAAAATGGTTATATTAATAATTTGGTCAAAATAAGTGGTAAATCTTCGCAAAAATCAAAACAAATCCAACGCCATGTTGGCTGTTCCATCAATACCACATACATAGTGATAGCTGTTGTAAAAATAAAGGATATTTGTTACTCTATTTTCACATAATTTGTCATGAAATATATGCGAGATTGTCACTGTAGATGGTTTCAATTTGTTGTAAGCTTTGAAACGATTTGCTATTTATTAAAATCAAGGAAAAAATAACAATTTTATAAATATTTTTACCGCGAGTCATTTGTTGACATTTGTACGCGAAGGGACGATGTAACAGATTTCAACAGCGTGCTTTATTTACCGTTCTATATTCGCGGTTCAAGCATTGCGCAAAAGACGTGTCCAAGGTCACTGCGCAGCGTACCATTTTAGAATATACACTCAAGTTTACTTTGCAAAATGTACATAAACCCACTACAGCCTGTGGCTAGTCACAGTCTGTTCTTGGATATTCATGTAGACTGACACTCTTGTTTGGAGAATCCAGCTTCTTTGCACATGCAAATCTGTACTACTCTACTGCCAGACTACACTTACATTATTCAACAATATTTGTAGCACACGTGTGTACACATGTGCAATAGGATGTAAGAGAGGCTTTATTTGACAGACATGCACATGACCAGACAGAGGGATGCACGCACACCCAAAACAGGCAAACAGACTGACACTTTGATGTTGCATACCTACAACTCCCAACAAATGTCCTTACCAACAATAAACTCCCCACACCTTACATTATTACTTTACTAGGGCAGATTGAACTGTATTTTAACACACACAAGTACTTGTGGAACTCCGAGTGATCCAACATAGTTGAACAAGGACTTTGTTTTCAGATGTTAAAGGATCATTTCTGTTTAGCTTCTTGTTTGATTTTTAATCTTATATGTTATACAAAATCAGTCTGTTTATACATATTGTTAATAAAACTGGTTTATAAAATGTCAATGTCAAGTTCAAATGTGTTTCTAAGAAATTATAAATAATTATCTTCCCAAGAAATTGTAAATATTAATCATTTTTTATATTTTTGTAAGTTATTTAGATCTGGGCCCAAATTCACAAAGTTACTAACTCCTAGAATACAAATTTTCTTAGAAAAAATTCCCAGAATAAGAAATATTTGTAAGAATTAGATTTTTTCAACATGTCTATAAAAAGTGTATATGCCATGTTTTGTTTCTGCAAATAATAGCTTCACATTGATCAACAAGAAAATACTGATACTATCTGTCTCCCATACAGCTATTACATCTTAAAAATTCCAATGAATTGATTAATTTTTGTTCTTAGAAATATTTCTTATTCTAAGAATTTTTCTTGGAAAACAGTTAACTAGAAGAATGTCAGTGCATATGGGCCCTGGTGAGTATCTATATTTTTACTGAATTTACTGAGTTTTAAGTTTTTGGAAGTCCATATTTTGTAATAAACTTATTGATTTTCCATTAGTTTTCTTCAATATGTTTTGATTTATTTAAATTTTCTAATAGAAACAGGTTTTCACTTTAAAACACACATATTACCCTTTTGGTTTGATGCTATTTTATCCACTTCACTCCCTCACAATTAAAGTTTTGATCACACAGTCAATCGAGGATTTAAACCAATGAGAAGCAGTGAGATGGCTGGTGAATTTATTAGTATTTTATGTCACACCTAGTACTTTATCCGTTATAGTGTGACAGGTAGTTGGAAGGGCAGGTGCAACCAGTACATACACTTGGTCAAGGTTCTGTACTGTAAACTGCCAACCAGCTGCAAGCAACTGCAAGCTTTCCCACATGAGGTCAGGCTGGGATTCAAACTCTGAGGTGGGAGGCGAGTGTGTGCCATGTGGCCCTGAGAGATGGCTGGTGAAAGTTATGGGAATGAACCCAGGCCCCAGGGGTAAAAGATCAAACCTGGTGTGTTAGCTTAATAATATGAAGACAATGAAATAAGAGTTTGGGAATTTTATTTACATGTTAGGTAAAACCTTGTAAAAGAGAAATAAAGTATTTAAAAGTTTTATGTATAAAACATGAAATATTTAAAACCACCATATATACCACAAAATACATAATATTGCACCAAAACATTGAACACTTGAATAATTGCTGACTGATAACATTTAACACTTCAATAATCAGTGACTGATGCTTTGACAAGGGAGGGTGTTCTATTTAGTGATTATACCCCAAAGAGGTCACATTAAGGTAAAAGGTCGGGCAGAAAAGACTGCACTGGCTTTATCCATAAGCATTGATGCCCTACTGAAACAACAGTCAAAGTAACAGGGTCGGGGAGTAGGGTCAGCCTGAACTGAACTGCTTAACGCAAAATAATTTAAGAGCCATGTCTATCCTTAACGGAGACCTCACACCCCCGAGGTGGGTCAGAACTGGAGGGGTCAAGTTCAAAGTGTCACCTTCATACAACCTAAGTAAGTGGAAAACCACATCTATTCATATTTGTGGAGACCTCTCTGAAGAAGGGGTCAGTTCTAAAGGGGTCAAGAAGTCATGTGTCAAGTCGAGAGGGGGAGCCAGGTCTACTTAGAGCCCTAGACCATCTAACCCAATAAACTAAGAGCCGGATCAATCCTAAATGAAGAACTCCATTTCAGGAGGTCAGTTCAAAGGAGTCTTTCACTGGGTTACTTAAATAAATCAAATAGAAATGTAAAGATAAGTGTTAATAGAATCAGAATTATTCTATATATGCATATATTAAAGCTAAAAGTAATGAATCTGTGACTACCCTCCTGGGTCTACATCAACTATACCTCCCACACTGGGAACTCAGAACACCATGTCATTGAATGGTTTGAACATATTTGTCATTTATTTTGTTAATTAAAATTAATCATATATTTTTTTAATAATTTTTTTTTCAAAATTATCTTGCCAGAAGAACAATATTTCACAACTCAGAATAACTTGACCATGCCACTGCCTTGTTGATTAAGTAAATAAATTTTTGGTAACACTTTACATTGAAAAACTCACCGAAGAAAATACCTTAACATGAGTACATTTTGCACACAATTATAATTAAATAATACATTCCAAGTACTGTTATAACAATGCTTGCATGTTTTAAAACTAAAGTTTACATGGATTTCATGTTCACAGAAGAAAAATTAACTAGAAAAATGTTTTTTGCCAACAAAAACAAAGCGTCCCAAAAGGTTAGATGCAATATAGTATAAAGTAAAAAAATAGCATCAGAGATGCCCGTACCCCACAGCCTGGGAAGATAGTTTTCAACACCATGAGATATAGAAGTAGTGAAACAGTACACAGATTGGGATACTTTCATGTCAGTGTCCAAATAATGTTTAAGTAGAGAAAATAACATCTAAGAAAAAGAAATTGCATGTAAAGAATAAGTATTAAAACAAGACAATTCAGCCTGGACTAAAAATTATGAAGCTTTAAGACTTCTCCCATTTTGATTTTCATTTGTATGGTCGAATTATGGTTTGGATGTTTTGAATGTGGAATTGGGGCAAAACTTGTGGCTCACTTGATGCAATACCATCGGTTACAATGGGAAGTTGCAAAAGTAAAACAGTTAATGACTTCTAATATGACTTTAACAGTGCTTAATCTACACCAAAAGACACCCAAAAGTGCAACAACCAAGATTCAAGTAAAAAGATATAAGAGAGATAAAAGAGAGATAAACAGTATCGGATTTCTTCGTAGAGATATAAAATAGCATCAGATATGCAAGATCAAAGATCAAATCCAGGTCACACCATGACGTTGCACACATATAACCCTTGACCAATATCCCTACCAAGTATCAACTTCCTACACCTTACGGTTTCCGACATATAGCCCGGACAAGATTTTATAGGTCAAGGTCACTATGGCAAGGTCAAATCAAGGTCACACCATGACGTTGCACACCTACACCCCCTAACCAATGTCCCTACTAAGTAGCAACTTCCTACACCTTACAGTATCCGAGATATAGCCTGGACAAGATTTTATAGGTCAAGGTCACTACGGCAAGGTCAAAGGTCAAATCAAGGTCAGACCATGACATTGCACACCTACACCCCCTAACCAATATCCCTACCAAGTATCAACTTCCTACACCTTACGGTTTCCGAGATATAGCCCGGACAAAATTTTATAGGTCAGGGTCAATACGGCAAGGACAAAGGTCAAATCAAGGTCAAGCCATGACGTTGCACACCTACACCCCCTAACCAATGTCCCTACCAAGTATCAACTTCCTACACCTTACAGTATCCTAGATATAGCCCGGACAAGATTTTATACTTCAAGGTCACTACGGCAAGGTCAAAGGTCAAATCAAGGTCACACCATGACGTTGCACACCTACACCCCCTAACCAATATCCCTACCAAGTATCAACTTCCTACACCTTACGGTTTCGAGATATAGCCCGGACAAGATTTTATAGGTCAAGGTCACTACGGCAAGGTCAAAGGTCAAATCAAGGTCAGACCATGACATTGCACACCTACACCTCCTAACCAATGTCCCTACCAAGTATCAACTTCCTACACCTTGCGGTTTCTGAGATACAGCCCAGACAAACTTTTTCCCTCCACCCGCCCGCCCATCCGGAGCACCATGGGTGAAAACAATACCCCGACAGCCCTTAAGGGCTGTGGGGTAAAAAGGTTTTTGAAAAAGAAAAACATGCAGCGCTGAGAGAGGAAGTGACAGTTAAGCAGACAATGTGGAGGTTTGTGCATTAACATGAAAGAAAAATATAAGCAATATCTTGTTTTCTATGGTCATAAATTGCGAAAAGTTAATATAGTAAATGCTATAGTTTGTAAGAAGAGTAGTTTTAAAGGAGATATAAGGCAAAAACACGAAATCTGCTCTTTTATGGCCCCAGTTTGACCCACAAGAGGGGGTCAGGGGGAAATGTGACTGGCTATCTAGACTCTCTTTATTTGAAATCCATTCTAAAGCTGTGAAAGCTATTTTATGACCCCAGTTTGACCAATAAAGGGGGGTCAGGGGGTAAATCTGACAAGCTATCTACACCCTTCACATAAGGTTCCCAATACCTCTTAATACATTACAAAGCTCTAAAAGCAAAAATAATGGAGATATAAGGCAAAAACACAAAATCGGCTATTTTATGGCCCCAGTTTGACCCATAAGGAGAGGTCAGGGGATAAATCTGACCAGCTATCTAGACTCTTCACATAAGGTTTCCCAATACCACTTAATACAGTCTAAAGCTCTAAAAGCAAGAATAAAGGAGATATAAGGCAAAAACATAAAATCAGCTATTTCATGACCTCAGTTTGATCCATAAGGGGGGTCAGAGGGTAAATCTGACCGGCTATCTAGATTCTTCACATATGGTTTCCCAATATCACTTAATACATTATAAAGCTCTAAAAGCAAGAATAAAGAAGATATAAGCAAAAACACAAAATCGGCTATTTTGTGACGCCAGTTTGACCCATAAGAGGAGGTGAGGGGGTAAATCTGACCGGCTATCTAGACTCTTCTGATATGGTTTCCCAATACCTCTTAATACATTCTAAAGCTCTAAAAGCAAGAATAAAGGAGATATAAGGCCAAAACACAAAATCAGCTATTTCATGACCCCAGGTTGACCCATAGGGGGGGGGGGGGGGGGTCAGGGATAAATCTGACAGGCTATCTATACTCTTCACATATGGTTTCCCAATACCACTAAATACATTCTAAAGCTCTAAAAGCAAAAATAAAGGAGATATATATAAGGCAAAAACAGAACATCGGCTATTTTATGACCCCGGTTTGACCCATAAGGGAGTAAATCTGACCGGCTATCTAGACTCTTCACATATGGTTTCCCAATACCTCTTAATACATTCTACAGCTCTAAAACTAATAATAAAGGAGATATAAGGCAATATGCCAAAATCGGCTATTTTATGACCCCAGTTTGACCCCTACACAGGGGTCGGGGGGAAATTTGACTTGCTTTGTAGAGTCTTCACATATGGTTTCCTACTATCTCCCAATACATTTTATGGCTCTAAATGCAATACTTAAGAAAATAATAGGGGGGTTCACATGAATTTTAAGCTTTCTGGTTGGTACCTGTGAGAAAATCGCTCATAAATCAGTCAATTTTCATTAGATTGCTCCCAAAATCTAATCAGCTTGCGTTTTTGATAGAATGAACATGTGTGTAAAATTACAGGCCTCTGCAGTCAGTAGATTTTGCTGAGCAGCGATGACCTTGATCATGTGACCTTGATAAAGGTCAAAGGTCAAATTTAAGCATGTGAAACAATTTTCCCATGCCTAAGGTATATAACTGCCAAATATGGTTAAAAAGCTTCCAATAATAAGGGAGATATTCAAGGGAGATCATAATGCAGCGGCTGCGAGGAAACTGATGCGAAAACAAATTAGTGCCCTTTTCAGGGATGCTTAATTAATTAACACTGATCCCATGTACATTTCAAGTGTAATATTGTCCTTTAATACATAAAGAAATATACCCAGATTCTGAATCTACCTGAACTTACAAAGAAATCTCACATGAGGTAGATAAGATCTTATATCTAATAACCTGCACAAAATAAAAAATAGCATCAGAGATTCCCATAACCCACAGCATGGAAAAATAGTTTTCAACACCATGAGAGAAGTAGTGGAACAGTACAAAGATTGGTATACTTTCAGAGCAGTGTCAGTAATATTAATGTCCAAATAATGTTTATTTAGAGAAAATAACATGTATGTATAGATAAAGTATTAAAACAAGATAATTTGATACCAAGGTGACCGCATTAATCAGTAAACTAACACTTATGAAGCTGTAACATTTATTTACTGGAGAATAGCTGTCAATGAAACTAGCACAATTAAGTAAAGTATAATAATACAATAAGCAGTTGCAGTAATCCATAGATCTTTGCAATAAGAGAAACATTTCTCAAATAAAGCAGGTGAACACACTTTGGCAGAGCCAATATTAAAGGTCACACCATGATGCACACCTACACCCTCTAACCAATGTCCCTACCAAGTGTCCACCTTCTACACCTCATGGAATCCAAGAAATAACCCAGACAAGATTTTAAAACTCATGGTCAAAACGACAAGGTCAAATCAAGATCACACCATGATGTTGCACACCTACAACCCCTAAGCAATGTCCCTACCTAGTATCAACTTCCTACAATTTACAGTTTCAGAGATATTGCCTAAAAATACTTTAAAGTACAAGGTTACTATGGAAAGATCAAAGGTCAAATCAAGGTCACACCATAACGTTGCTCATCTACAACCCCCGATCAATGTCCCTACGAAGTATCCACTTCCTACATGTCACAGTATCCAAGATATAACCCAGACAAGATATTATAGGTCAAGGTCACTACAGCAAGGTCAAAGGTCAAACAATGACATTGCCCTCCTACAAATCCCAAGCAATGTCCCTACTAAGTATCAACTTTTTAAACCTTACAGCTTCTGAGATACAGCATTAATAAGATTTTATAGGTCAAGGTCACTACAGCAAGGTCAAATCAAGATCATACCATGATGTTGCACACCTACAACTCCCAACCAATGTCCCAACCAAGTTTGAACTTCATAGACCCACCGGTTTCTGAGATACAGCCTGGACAAGGTTTTAAAACTCAAGGTCACCATGTCAAGGTAGGTGAAAACAATACCCCGACAGCCCTAAAGGTCTGTGGGGTGCAAATGCTTCATGTTGTGTCATGTATTTACTAGCAATGAGTATTATTGCAAAAGTCAACAGATAATAATATAAGAACAAGCAACCAGTGTCTTTGAATGGACTCTGTGTCAGCTGACGCTGTGTTTTGAGCTTCAGAGTAGAAGTGAAAGAAGAAAAGGGACACAAAATTTGTAAAAATGCAATAGTTTTCAGGTTACAACTGATTTACTCAACAGTGAGAATCTCAAAGTAGCTATTGCTCAGCTGTGCAATGAGTTAAGGGCTACAATTTTACTATGATATAGCTAATCCAAAAGTAGGTGAATGACATATTTAAAGACTGAAAAATACTGTAAATGCAATAGTTATTAAGTTTCAACTGATTAACTCAACAGTGAGAACCTAAGTGTAGCTATTGTTCTGCTACTCAAAGAGCTACAGCTCTGCAATTTTACTGTTATAGCTGACTGAAAAGTAGGTGAATAACATATTTAAAGAAAATACTCTTAATATAATAGTTTTGAAGTTACCACTGATTTATTCAACAGTGAGAACCTTGAGAACAGTGAGTAGCTATTGCTCCACTTTGCAATGAACTATATGTGTGAAATTTTACTATGTTATAGCTCACCCATAAGTAGGTGAACAACATATTTAAACTAGACTTATGCATCGGAGAACTGATGCAAATTTGTATCCACCGGAAAGACAACTCATCAAAGCCAGTGAACCATCATTTGACCTTGAAGGAGGGGCCAAATGTCAAATCTGACAATATGAGAAGATTCCTAGCCCATGATATCCTACAAGTTGGAATCACATTACAAATCTCTAGGATCAATAATAAGCGAGTTATAAGCACTTTTAAGTTTGGCTGTCCTCGTGTCACCTTGAAGGAGAGGCTCAAGGTCAAATCTGATCACATCAGAAGATTCCCAGCCCATGATTTCCTATAAGTTGGTTTCACATTGCAAGCCTCTAAGACCAACAATAAGTGAGTTATAACTTATAAGCACTTTTTGCCATCCTAATTTGACCTTGACGAAGGGCCCAAGGTCAAATCTGAACACATCAGAAGATTCCCAGTCCATGATTTCCTATAAGTTGGTTTCATATTGCAAACCTCTGGGACAAATAAGATGGAAGATATAAGCACTTTTGAGTATGGCTATCCTCGTTTGACCTTGAAGGAGGGGTCAAATCTGACCACATCAAAAGATTCCCAGGTGAAGATTTCCTATAAGTTGGTTTCACATTGCAAACCTCTGGGACCAATAATAAGCGAGTTATAAGGACTTTTAAGTTTGGCTATCCTCGTTTGACCTTGAAGGAGGGGCCCAAAATCAAATCTGACCGCATCAAGAGATTCCCAGCCCATGATTCCTATAGGTTGGTTTCACATTGCAAACATCTAGGACCAATAAGAAGCAAGTTATGAGCACTTTTAAGCTTGGCTATCCTCGTTTGACCTTGAAGGAAGGGTCCAAGGTCAAATTTGACCACTTCAAACGATTCCCAGCCTATGATTTCCTGTAAGTTGGTTTCACATTGTAAACCTCTAGGACCAATAATAAGTGAGTTATGAGCACTTTTAAATTTGGCTATCCATGTTTGACCTTGAAAGAGAGGCCCAAGGTCAAATCTAACCATGTCAGACAATTACCAGCCATGCTTTCCTACAGGTTGGCTTCATATACCAAACTTCTAGGACCAATAATATAGGAGATATAGGAACTTTTAAAATCCGCTACATGGGACACTTTGACACTCTGTCGATGACCTTGAATGAAAAACTTCAAGGTCAAATGTCTGCTTGTTTGTAGAGGACATATATGTCTGTTACACATATCACCTATGAAGAGATTCAACCTTCTAGTTACAAGAACCAGCCAGCAGAAAAAGGTAGATAATTTTCAAAGAAATGCCCATGGCGGCCACTTGTTTTTAAGAATGACACTAATTTAAGTCCCAGTGAAGTTTACCTCCCAGTCAAGATATCCTGCAAATTTGGTGAAGCTAGCTTGTCTGGTTTTTCACTGAGAATGTTAACATAAAAAATCTCTCTACACGCGGCAGTGGAATAGCGAACACTAAACCATAGTTTCCACCAGATGGATACAAATATGAACAATGTAACTATATATTTTGTACAAATATCTAACTCATTTGTACAAATACGTGAAGCTTATAATGTTGAACACAGTTGTGTGTAAATAAAATAGTTTACACAGATTTGTGTCTGAAGAATATGAGTAGAAAGAGGAACAAAACAGCACTGAGTGTACACAGAGAACCAGAGAGATAAAACAGCAGGTCATACGAATGAGTGTAGTCCTTGATCACACCTGTAATACAAAAAGATACATATAACAGGTGTAGTCCTTGATCACACCTGTAATACAAAAAGATACATATAACAGGTGTAGTCCTTGATCACACCTGTAATACAAAAAGATACATATAACAGGTGTGGTCCTTGATCGCACCTGTAATACAAAAAGATACATATAACAGGTGTAGTCAATGATCACATCTGCAATACAAAGATACATATAACAGGTGTAGTCCTTGATCACACCTGCAATACAAAGATACATATAACAGGTGTAGTCAATGATCACATCTGCAATACAAAGATACATATAACAGGTGTAGTCAATGATCACATCTGCAATACAAAGATACATACAACAGGTGTAGTCCTTGATCACACCTGCAATACAAAGATACATATAACAGATGTAGTCAATGTTCACATCTGCAATACAAAGATACATATAACAGGTGTAGTCAATGATCACACCTGCAATACAAAGATACATATTACAGTTATAGTCCTGGGTCACAACTGGAATACAAAGAATCATATGACAAGTATAATTCTTTGTCACACCTGAAATATTGCCACAAACCTAAACCACATAAACCACAATAGAACCAAAAAGTTTTACCTTTCTCTATCTTAGAGCTTCATAAAGATATCTTGCATCAAGGTGACGATAAAATTTTCATATCATTAAACACAACCTCATACATGGTTATATTTGTAAGTAAAGCATCACATTAAACACTTAGTACAAGTCACAGACAAATAATTCTCCACGGAAAAACTGCATGATGTCAAGCTATGCCCTAATATGGTTAGAGTATACAATCACTTATTCAGAATATGTTGAAAGAAACTGGTTAAGATCAGTCAGATTATCATGCGAATTACCTAACCTCCCTGATCATTATTTGTAACATTAACCTGATTTATGCTATGGAACTGCCAGAAGACACTATAGGCCTTCAAATTAATGTTTGATTGAACAGATTAAACTGGTATAATAGAGTTTAAGATTCCCACTACAGAAAGTATATGTACTGCAAAACCCACACGTACAAGTATATCTTTTATGATTGCATTTTGTCTTAAAGATACAAGTACTATGTGACAAATGGAAAAAATAGCATCAGAGACGCCTGTACCCCACAGCCTGGGAAGTTTTCAACACCATGGGATATAGAAGTAGTGAAACAGTACACAGATTGGGATACTTTCAGAGCAGTGTCAGTGTCCAAATAATGATTAAGTAGAGAAAATAACATCTAAGAGAAAGAAATTGCATGTGAAGATTAAGTATTAAAACAGGACAATTCAGTAAACTAAAAATTATGAAGCTTTAAGACTTCTCCCATTTTGATTTTCATTTGTATGGTCAAATTATCGTTTGGATGTTTTGAATATTACCCATACATACCCATACATGCTTTTATGTGGAATTGGGGCAAAACCTGTGGCTCACTTGATGCAATACCATCTGTTACAATGGGAAGTTGCAAAAGTAAAACAGTTATTGACTTCTAATATGACTTTAACAGTGCTTAATCTACACCAAAAGACACCCAAAGGTGCAACAACCAAGATTCAAGTAAAATCTTATCTGGGCTATATCTGGGAAACCGTAAGGTGTAGGAAGTTGATACTTGGTGAGGACATTGGTTAGGGGGTGTAGAAACTTTTTCCCACCGCCCGCCCGCCCATCCGGACACCATGGGTGAAAACATTACCCGACAGCCCTTAGGGGCTGTGGGGTAAAAAACTAGAGGATCGCTTGCAAAACAAAGCGATTGTTTTTGCATGGCAAAAACAAAGCGTCCCAACAAGGAGAAATAATGGCAGCTTAATCGGGAAAGAAAGTTCTGCTTATAGCTCAACAAAGCCAGAATATAGTGGTTCTTGGGCAGGGTAGTTATCTTGGATACAGTGTGTTTCAAAAGTTTTGATGAAATTGCTATATCTTACACGGTTAAGGAGATAGAGGCAATTTGGTGTTTTGCACTTTTTATCACAAAATTTGAAAATTGACAATGACCCCCATTTTTGGGAAATTTTTTGAAAATTGAGTAGAGTATTTTGCTTACATACCCAAATAAATGGCCGCCATTTTTGGTGAGTGAAATATTCGTTGAAACTTGGAAAGACTAGTCTTCACAGATACCATGTGGGTCAAAATCTTTGCCGAATTCCCTCTATCTGGCACGGTTTTAGAGATACAAGAATTTTGTGTTTTGCAATTTTTGTGAAAAATTCAAAATGGCTGCCATTTTTGGTAGGACAAAAATTTTTTGAAAATTGGGTTAACTACTCAGAAGAGTTACCTTACGTCTCAAAAATTTTGTCAAAATTGCTCTATCTAGCACAGTTTTCGAGATACAAGCATTTTTGTGTTTTGCAATCTTTGCCGAAAATTTGAAAATTCAAAATGGCCACCATTTTTGGAAAGTGAAATATTTGTTGAAACTTGGAAAGGCTAGTCTTCACAGATACCCTGTGGGTCAAAAATTTTGCCAAAATTCCACTAGTAAATTTTTATTTTATGAAGAAAATGGTTTCAAAAGTACTCTTATATCAGTATTGTTCTATATGTGTACCTTATGAGCCTATATTTCCAACTCTGTGTTTTGCATTTTTTGTCAAAAATTCAAAAACTGAATATGACTCCCATTGTTGGGGAGGAGAAAAGTTTGGAAAATTGGAGAGGTTAGTTTGCTTAGATACCCTTTGGGTAAAAAATTTTGACGAAATCACTCTATCTCACACGGTTAAGGAGATACAAGCAGTTCTGTGTTTTACTCGTTAAGAAAATTGTTAATGCTTAATTAATCATCAATAACTCAATAATTTCTTAACCTATCCCTGCCAAAATTTAATGTGACCCAGATCTTTATATGAGGAAGGTATTCGCTAAACTTCAGGTGGATAGATAAAATGCTTCGTAAGTTATCATCCGGACAAGGACACCCTTCCAAAAAAAACGCATTTTTGGTCATGTGACTGGTGAAAATGTCATCGCAGCATATTTAGAAAAATTTCCAAGGGCTACTGTATACACCTGCCAAATATGAAAAGAATCCGCCTTATGGCTGCAAAGCTATTGCGAAAAGAAAATGCAGATCCGGTGGATCCGACGGAGTCGCTTCTCTTATATACAAACAAGCATCCCTCGAAGGACACTTAAATAGTATTAATGATACAGAAACACAGTAAACACATATATAAACAAGATGCACTCAGAGAGAGCAAAACGCTCGACTCTTAGTGACCAGTCTCTCAAGTGATATAAAGTATTGTACGGAAGACAATAAAATAAAACCAAACATGTAAATTAATCTTCATATAAATATCAAGTAGAAAGCTAAAGTCATTAAAAATACATTGAAATGGGACCTCTGAAAAATCATGATTTTTTGTATCCAAAATAAGATTCAGATCTTTCTTTTAGTAACTTCTTCCTTCAGTCAGGTCCTACCCACAAAATTTTAAATAAAGATCTGTTCATTAGTTCTAGAGTAAACACACACTCACAAAAAAAAAAAAAAGCAAAGAGACAAACAATTAGCACACAAAAATATAAACTGCTGGTGGAGGTAAAAATATTGCTTAAAGATCACTTCTTGGTGAAAATCACGCATGGTAATTTTTTGTGATAGACTGTCAAGGTATTGAAAAAAAAAGAGAAAATAAAACAGAAATAATAATTAATAAAAATAATGAATATATCACCTCCCTCTTTATTATGTTTATGTCAATTTCAAGCCATAAAATGAGAAGAAATATTTTTACTTAAAGTCAGCAAGTATCACAAGCTAGGTTTGTGACCTCACAATGACAGTTGCATTGTGACATCACTGAGTGATGACATCATCAGAAAGTAAAATATTGATTTTTAACGTATGTGATGAAGAGAAGCAGTTTCACTGTGAATTCCCTATTAAAAATAAGAAAAACTCTCTCCTGGCTTTAATTTTCAAGCAAATTACACCAAATTTGGCAGAATCTGTCTGTGCCCCATGAAATACCTTCCCACCAAATTTGAGACTGATTGATGTTGTAGTTTTTGAGTTATAAGGGAAAAAACGGTGCACAGACAGGGAAGCAGATTTCACTGTAAAAGCCCAATTACAAATAAGAAAAACTCTCTCCTGGCTTTAATTTTCACACAAATTACACCAAATTTTCAAGAATCCGTCTGTACCCCATGAAATATCTGCCCACCAAATTTGAGCTTGATTGGTGTTATAGTTTTTGAGTTATAAGGGCGAAACGGTGCACAGACAGACAGACAGACAGACAGACGGACAGACAGAAACAAACTGATCACAATAACCCTCTCCTATCGTCGAGCGTTAAAATATATTTGTGATTTATAACATTTCAATCAATAATTGCTTGATATTATTTCCTTTAAATCTTTTAACTCTTGACAATAAAAGCTTGACATACACTTTTTCTGTTGAAATCTATAATGGCCTTTTAATGCTCTGTATCTGTAGTTTGAAGTTCTAAAATTTAATGTTACAGGAAAGATGATGCCATCTACTTTATTGCCACACACGCTTATAACATGTATTTGTATGTTAAATTCCTTATTTTCTTGCACATGGCATTACTTTTGAACATGTTATGAGTAAGGTCCTCTGTCCATTACATAATTACATTACCTCCCATTGCTCTTCCAGTAGCATGACCAACAGCATTCAGGGCGATCACCACTCCAAATACCAGAGGTGTGCGCTCAGCACCAGCCAAATCTGATGTAATTGTCACACGCTGTGCAAAAACCACCCCAGTGCAGCCACCCAGCATCACCATGACAGCAATAAACACGGCATGGCTCATACACAGAGGATAAAGTACAGTGAGGATTGATCCGGTCAAGGCTAAGCTAACATATAAATGGATCCGCCATGGTCTGACCAGTCCACAATCCATGAGAAAGCCATAGCAGATCCTGTGCAGAGAGTCGGATATCCCAGCCCAGGAGAGCAGAAGCTTAGCATCTAATGATGGGAGTCCCTGGTCTATTGACAGTGCTGGGACAAAGGAATAAATGCAGCTGTCTAAAATAGTATAAGTGAGCATGAGTAACAACATACCAGCTACTGGCGGAACATCCCGGATAAGATTCATGTAAGGGGTTACTTTGGACAGACAAGTTTTGGTTTCACTATCTTCGAGGATTGTTTTATTGTTGCTGCTTTCATCAGTATTATGATTTTTAAAATCAATGGACCTAATATTGTCACTGGTGGATTGGATTTTATCCAGTAAAAGAGTTTCGACACACTTACTTTTGTCTGCATTTTCTGCATTTTTATTGCCTTGTTCATTCAACTTAGTTTCTGTTTCCTTTTCTACTAGATCCTGTAATTTAGTTTCACTTTTAGGACATCCTACATTCACTTCTATAATTTCACATTTGCTACCTTTTACATCAGACCCATGTTCTGCTGCATCTTTGGTATCAGGTTTAAACTGAATACGTTCAACATTACTTTCAGTTTCATTTTCTATGAAATTATCCAGATTAGTTCCAGTTTCTATTAGATCATCCAGATCAGTTCCAGTTTCATGATGCCCAACAAATGTAGATTTACTTTCACTTTTTTCTGGAAGCCACACTCTATCAACATCTTGACTCCCCTGTTTATGTAGCAGTGGTATATTTCCTAGATCACTATGACTGGCTTCTGATGTATGTGACTTATCACCTGTGTAGCTTTTTGCAATCATATCCTCTCCATATTTTGTTTCTTCATCAGTAAAATTTTCAGCCGGGGACACTAATATCACCATTTCCTGATGGTTCTGAAACTTGTACTCAATTGGCCTGAGTAACATGGACATCACTATTCCTTGTAAACATACTCCACTAAGCAGCATCATGCAACCCTGGTAACAAATACACATGCAATATAATGCTACAATCCCACGTAACAGATTTGTTGTTAACAACCTGTAACCAATGACTTATGATATCTGTACCCATGGATGTACACACTAACACAGTTCAATAATATAGGTATGAGTAATAGAACATACTTTGTCTAATTAAAAGCACCACAAGCAATACATTTTTTAGTACATTTTAAAACTTTACATTTCTGGCATCGCTATTTATATTTCAACCAGTAAATTTTCATATTTTTAAATGTAAAATACATTTTTATGAAGAAAAATGTATATACCTACCATAGAAAAACGCTTGGGTTAAGCTTGGCTTGGCGTCCGGTGACGCCACGTACACCGTACAAAGAATTTAAACTATAAGGGGAGACCCTCTTTAAACCTATGTACTTGCTACCCTTTGACCCCTGGTGACCTAATTCACTCTGCCATGTGCAGTAATAAAGAAATAGTTCATTCTTTTTGTGAATAAACATAAATGCTGGAAAAAGGTATTTTAAAAGCGGGGCAGGCGGGAGGGTGATTTGCTGTTTTCATATGGTAAGTATATGCCGTACATTTTTCTTCATAAAAATGTATTTTACATTGAAAAATATGAAATTTTATTTCATAAAAATGTAATATACCCTACCATATGAAAGCACTTGGGTTGAATGCCCACATGGAAAAATGGTGGGAAAAAGACAGACTGAGGAAACCACCCTAAGGTTAAATTGCATAAAGAGGACACTTCCTGGAGCAATTGAACCCAAAACCCCTGTGCTGAAGAAATAACTCTACTGAGTTAAATGAGTAGAATTAACCACTGCAAGAACTTCAGCACTGCTGTCTACACCCTATTAGGTCAGCTCAAAGGAGAGGGCATACATATGCCACTGTGCTCAGAATAGAAACATGCTAAGAGGCACTAAAAAGCACGGTTCTGAAGATGGAGATGAAGAACAGATTCCCTAAAAGGGAAATGCCACCCCCCTTTTTCTGCGACTAAAAAGCCTCAGAATGACTTAAATTGAGGAATTTAAGTAGAAAAGAGAGAGAATTGGCTGAGTGGAAGCAAAAGTCCACTACACTTAAGAAATTATAAAGATTCTAAAGTACAACATCTCTAAAGGAAAATAACTGAAGAACAAGAATTCCGAGAGGAATCTATCATGATGTGAAGAAGTGGAAAACCACCTGAAAGACCAGAATGAAGCCTGGGCAAAAACATGATGGGCCTTCACATGTGGAACAGAGTTAGAGGGAATACAGGATAAAATGTTATCCAAAAAGATATTGTCTGAGCAGCAATATCAGAAGGACTTCAGAAGAAAGACCAAGAAGAAATCCTCCTAAGAAAGTCAGAAAAAAATAGATAGATAGTATCTTAGGAATCTGACAATAAGGAAGGAGAACTAGAAATATGACGCCCTGTTGATAGTAGATGCGAATAGAAACAGGATAGCATAGAAGAACACACATTATCATGTGTAATGTCCACCCCATGAACCTTGCCCAAATTGTACAGTAGTCTTACAAGACCCTGTTTCATTTGTAAAATATATCAACGATGCTTAAATATTTATTAGTGTAGATGCAAATGATTTCAGCTTCATGCCTTTTTGCATTGGTTGGGTTGAAAATTTTGACGAAATCACTCTATCTTGCACGGTTAAGAAGATAGAAGCAAATTCCTGTTTTTCTATTTTTGGCAAAAATTTGAAAATTCAAAATGGCCGCCATTTTTGGGAAAAGGAAATTTTTTTGAAAATTGCCAAGAGTACATTTCTTAGATACTCTACGGGTCAAAAATTTCAACGAAATAACTCTATTTTGCACAATTAAGGCCAGTTTGTGTTTTTCCATTTTGGGCAAAAATTTGAAAATTCAAAATGGCCGCCATATGTGGGGAGGGGAAAATTTTTTGAAAATTGCAAAGATTACATTCCTTAGACACCCTGTGGATCAAAAATTTCGACGAAATCGCTCTATCTCGCATGGTTAAGGAGATAGAAGCAAATTTGTGTTTTGCCATTGTTGGCAAAAATTCGAAAATTCAAAATGGCCGCCATTTTTGGGGAGGGGAAAATTTTTTGAAAATTGCAATGATTACATTCCTTAGATACCCTGTGGGTTGAAAATTTCGACGAAATCGCTCTATCTTGCACGGTTAAGGAGATAGAAGTAAATTTGTGTTTTGCCATTTTTGGCAAAAATTTGAAAATTCAAAATGGCCGCTATTTTAGGGGAGGGGAAATTTTTTTTAAAATTGCCAAGAATACAATGCTCAAATACCTGTGGGTAGAAAATTTTGACGAAATCGTTCTATCTCGCATGGTTAAGGAGATAGAAGGAAATTAGTGTTTTGCCATTTTTGGCAAAAATTTGAAAATTTAAAATGGCCGCCATTTTTGGGGAGGGGAAAATTTTTTGAAAATTGTAAAGATTACATTCCTTAGATACTCTGTGGGTCGAAAATATTGACGAAATCGCTCTATCTCGCACGGTTAAGGAGATAGAAGCAAATTTGTGTTTTGCCATTTTTGGGGAGGGGAAAATTTTTGGAAAATTGCAAAGTTTACATTCCTTAGATACCCTGTGGGTCGAAAATTTCGATGAAATCGCTCTATCTCGCACGGTTAAGGAGATAGAAGGAAATTTGTGTTTTGCCATTTTTGGCAAAAATTCTAAAATTCAAAATGGCCGCCATTTTTGGGGAGGGGAAAATTTTTTGAAAATTGCAAAGAGTACACTCCTTAGATACCCTGTGGGTTGAAAATTTCGACGAAATCGCTCTATCTCACACAGTTAAGGAGATAGAAGCAAATTTGTGTTTTGCCATTTTTGGCAAAAATTCGAAAATTCAAAATGGCCGCCATTTTTGGGGAGGGGAAAATTTTTGGAAAATTGCAAAGATTGCATTCCTTAGATACCCTGTGGGTCGAAAATTTCGATGAAATCGCTCTATCTCGCACGGTTAAGGAGATAGAAGGAAATTTGTGTTTTGCCATTTTTGGCAAAAATTCTAAAATTCAAAATGGCCGCCATTTTTGGGGAGGGGAAAATTTTTTGAAAATTGCAAAGAGTACACTCCTTAGATACCCTGTGGGTTGAAAATTTCAACGAAATCGCTCTATCTCACACAGTTAAGGAGATAGAAGGAAATTTGTGTTTTGCCATTTTTGGCAAAAATTCTAAAATTCAAAATGGCCGCCATTTTTGGGGAGGGGAAAACTTTTCAAAAATTGGCAAGAGTAGAATTCTCAGATACCCTGCGGGTCGAAAATTTTGCCGAAATCACTCTATCTCGCACGGTTAAGGAAATAGAAGCAAATTAGTGTTTTGCCATTTTTGGCAAAAATTCGAAAATTCAAAATGGCCGCCATTTTTGGGGAGGGGAAAATTTTTGGAAAATTGCATAGATTGCACTCCTTAGATACCCTGTGGGTCAAAAATTCTGTCGAAATCGCTCTATCTCTTACGGTTTCTGAGACATTAGCAAATTACTCAAAAGTAGTACTGAAAATACACAATGAAGTACCTAAATGGCTATTACTCATGTACTGACAAAGCTATCAGTCCCAAATGCAATACCAAGCGAGCTATGGACATAACAATCTTGTATTCAAAATTGTAGTAAAATATCTTTAATTATTTTGGCTTAAATGCACGGAAACCAATGGGTACTGAAACTAGAGATTGCGTCTCGACGCAGTGTATCCCCGGACGGGACATAGTTAAGGCGTGAATGTGTCGGGCTTGAGCCTGTTTCCTGGAGCACCAGGTCAGGATTCTCCATAGTACCAGATTACTTCCAAAAGCTAATCACTAGTTGTTTCACTTATATCTGTCTTTAAAAATTACATTTCATGGATCCAGAAGATCCATATAGTGATCCGGATCGCTTCCAAAACTCAATCATTTCATCCTTTTACCTTTTCAGACATATTCTAAAAATTTCATCGAAATCCATCCATAAGTTTTTGAGTTATCTTGTACACAGACACATCTGGCAGCCTGGATCCACATGATCCAGACAGTGATCCAGATTACTCCCAAAATCTAATCACTTGTTCTTTGTCCCATTTAAGACATTTCCTGAAAATTTCATAAAAATCCATTCATGACTTTCTGAGCTATTTGTCTTTAAAAATTACATTCACAGATCCAGAAGATCCAGATAGTGGTCCAGATCACTCGCAAAATTGAACCATTTCTTCCTTTTACCACTTCTTCCTTTTACCATTTGTAACATATCCTGAAAATAGTAAAATCCATTCCAAGATTATGTGCAAGCCTGGATCCAGATGATCCAGATCACTCCAAAAATGTAATCACTTGTTCCTTGTACCATTTAGGCCATTTGCTGAAACAATCCATCCATAACTTTTTGAGGTATCTGTCTTAAAAAATTACATTTCATGGATCCAGAAAATCCATATAGTGATCCGGATCACTTCCAAAATTCAATCATTTCATCCTTTTACCACTTCTTCCTTTTACTATTTGTAACATAGCCTAAAAATATCATCAAAATTCATCGTAAAATCATGTTGCAGGCTCGATCCAGATGATCCAGACGGTGATCCAGATCATTCCAAAAGTTTAATCACTTGTTCCTTGTACCATTTAGGTCATTTGCTGAAAATGTCATCACAATCCATCTATAACTTTTTGAGGTATATCTTATTACATTTCACGGATCCAGAAGATCCATACAGTGATCCGGATCACTTCCAAAATTCAGTTATTTCATCCTTTTACCTTTTCAGACATATCCTGAAAATTTCATCAAAATCCGTCCATAAGTTTTTTTGCTACAATGTACACAAACACATCTGGCAACCTGGATCCAGATGATCCAGACAGTGATCCAGATCACTCCCCAAATCTAATCACTTGTTCCTCGCACCATTTAGGTCATTTGCTGAAAATGTCATCACAATCCATCCATAACTTTTTGAGGAATCTGTCTTATTACATTTCATGGATCCAGAAGATCCATATAGTGATCCGGATCACTTCCAAAATTCAGCCATTTCATCCTTTTACCTTTTCAGACATATCCTGAAAATTTCATCAAAAATCCGTCCATAAGTTTTTTAGCTACAATGTACACAAACACATCTGCAACCTGGATCCAGATGATCCAGACAGTGATCCAGATCACTCCCCAAATCTAATCACTTGTTCCTCGCACCATTTAGGCCATTTGCTGAAAATGTCATCACAATCCATCCATAACTTTTTGAGGTATCTGTCTTTAAAAATTACATTTCATGGATCCAGAAGATCCATATAGTGATCCGGATCACTTCTAAAATTCAACCATTTCATCTTTTTACCTTTTCAGACATATCCTGAAAATTTCATCAAAATCCGTTCATAAGTTTTTGAGCTATATTGTACACAAACACATCTGGCAGTCTGGATCCAGATGATCCAGACAGTGATCCGGATCACTCCCAAAATCTAATCACTTGTTCCTCGTCCCAATAAGGACATCTCCTGAAAATTTCATCAAAATGCACCCATAACTTTTTGAGCTATCTGTGTTTAAAAATTAAATTTCATGGATCCAGAAGATCCAGACAGTGATCCGGATCACTCCCAAAATTTAATCACATCTTCCTTTTACCAATTTGGACATATCCTGAAAATTTTATCAAAATCCGTCTGTCAGTTTTTGAGTTATCTTGTTTACAAACAAACAAACAAATAGAGGGCCCAAAATGACCCTCGGTCAGGTACTTTGGCGGTCAGTGGATGACCTTTAACGAAGATCTGTAACCGGTCAGCCTGGATGCAGGTACTCCGTCATGTACTCAACCTCAAAAGCCATTTTCAATAGTTTCCACGCAATGTAGTCAGCATTAAGTGTGAAAATATCTCCAAATATGCCAAAAATGACCCTTGGTCAGGTACTTTGGCGGTCAGTGGATGACCTTAAACGAAGATCTGTAACCAGTAAACCTGGATGGCAGAAGTCCATCATGTACTCAACCTCCAAAGCCATTTTCAATAGTTTCCATGCAATATAGTCAGCGTTAAGTGTGAAAATATCTCCAAAAAGGCCAAAAATGCACCTCGGTCAAGTACTTTGGCGGTCAGTGGATGACCTTCAATGAAGAGCTTCAAGGTCAAATTTCTGCATGCTTATAGAGGACATATATATGTATTATATATACCAGCCATAGGATGATCTAACTTTCTGTCTTGGAGAACTGGGCCAAAATGTGCAAAAATGGCCAAAATCTGACCTTTTAGTGGCCACCAGTGACCTTGAGATTGAAGGTCAAGGTCACAAAACAATAGCGTTCGTGGCATTGCCCATATATACCCACATACCAAATTTGAAAGTTCTAACTAAAATATTTTTTACGGAAACCATGCGTGAAGCCGGACATCGGACGCCGGACATCGGACAACGGACATCGGACGGCGGAAAAAGCAAAAATAATATATCCACCCCCCAGGGGGGTGGACATAATTCCTCTAAGTCATCCTGACCAAGACAAAAGTCAAAGCAGGAAGAGCCTTCTGAAGGTAGCTGGCTTAAGCCAGGGAAGTAAGATCTGACTTAAGGATGACTTAGGCCATCCCTAGAGAGTGAGAAGAGACCTTTAAATAAAGGAATCAAAATTACTCCTTCTCCTTCCCAAAGTAAGAGAGTAAGAAAGACTGTCTTATATGTGAAAGACTTGGCTCAGCAAGTGAAAAGGGTTCAAGAGGAGCCTTGGTAAGAGCCTGCAGAACCAAGGTGTAAGTAAGTACCAAGGAGGTAGGTGACAACTACCCTTATTCTGGTCTTAAAGAAGCTCTAAATGAGACTTCTAAGCTCCTTATTAGAACCCAACTCCAAGTTGTACATGGAGGGAGCTAACTTGTATCCCTACTGTCTGAAAAATAGTTCCTTAAAAGGAACAATCAGCAATGAATGGGACAGTTGAAGCATGGCAGAGTGGCCATGTTTCTCACAAGTCTTTGAAGCAGTTTCACCTTGCTTCATAGACAGAAATGGAGGGTTAAATATCCTCCAAGACCCCTCCTCTGAAGATTCTTCTGTAGGGAGACTTCAGCCATAATGCATGAAGAAAGGAACTCCATAAAAATTAACAAACCTCTAGATGAGGTAATAGAAGAACAAGAGGAAGAGCCACTGGCTTTCTTAAAGGAGATATTGAGGCCAAACATTGGCAATTGCCAAGGAAGGCTACAAAAGGCATGGTACAGCTCTGGAAGTTGATTAACTTCCTGGCCATAATGGTCAGAGAGCTAAAGGAGGAAAGGGGTAAACATGTACTCCGGACCAAAAAACTCCAGGGCATTTGTTGCCAGAGCCTAAGGATCTAGCACAGGAGGCACATGCAAGAGCAGCTTGTGATTGAATCAAATGACAAAGAGATCTAAATCAGATGTGGAGTCTAAGACAGCCATCTGAAGATCCAAATATTGAGAGACCACTCTATATGAAGGATCTGAAAAGACCTCAAGAGATGGTATGCCAAAGAATCCTGCCCCTGGAACATGAGGAGGAAGAACAGACTTGTTCAAAACGGGTGCCAAAATAGTGACACATGTCCCAAGAGTGAGCCAATTGGAAGTCACATGTGCAATGAGATGCCCAAACTCAAAGCTAACTTTCTTACTTCCTTGACTAAGGAAGTAAATCCTGAAAGGCTAGGGGCTAGACCCAAAGGCATATTGCCACAAAGAGGTACACCCTGGCCAAAAGCAAAACTCTGAGCAAGAGTGAGCCAAAGGTAAGAAAGGAGGCATATTGAGGAAGAGAAATGGTCCACTGGCCAATTAGAAGGGAAAAAATGATCAACTGAAAAGTGTCATCCTGATAGTTTGGAAAACCAGGAAAAGATCTAAATCCAGGAAAAGATCTAAATCTAATGCTGATTTCCAGTCTTCTATCTCTTTGTCAAGGAAAAAAGGGCCTGAGAAAATCTGGTAAAAGGGAGCCAAGGCACTTAAACTCCTACTCCTACGAACAGCAAGTGTGGGGCTGAATGGCAAAGAACAGCATACTTCTGAGGAGAAGCAAAAAAGCTGAAGAAGATGAAATCAGGTATTAAGTGGAATCTGAGAGACCACTGGAAGGTGAAAACCAAGTTCCAGATTTCTGGAAAAAGAAAGGCTGACACCTAAACATTTCAAATGAAATGGAAGAAATCTGAATTGACATCCCACTGGCAAGTGGAGGGATCTGGAAGTAAGAGCGAAAGTTTGAATAAAACAAAACACTCTTATCTCCTGAAGGACACCATAATAGAGGCTGAGCCTCTGCCTGTGGAAGGCATTCCACCATCAGAATGTTGGAACCTGGAAAGGAACCACATCCTTTAAGCACTATGTTAGACAGAAGACTCCCTAGTTGGGAGGAGAAAGGCCTTTATTGGTCTGCCTCAAGAGGCTAAAGCAGAAAGCTTAAAAGAGTCACCTTTAGTAAGGGCAACATGAAAAGCTTCTACTTGTACTGTTCTATGTGCGAAAAAGTAGTCTCTCAAGAGAGACACCACAAGAAACAGTGTAAGACCAAAAGGGCCCAATTTACCCTACAAAGTGACTAGGCACAAGTGAGGTAAATGGATAAAGAAATCTCTCCAAACAAAGTGCAAAGAACTGATGGCTGGAAAAGGCCATAGATCAACCAGCTAAAATGGAGCTGGAAGATCCATTGAAAAGATGTCCAAAGCATGGTGGATGAAAAAGACCACTAAGAACTACTGTCTGGTCAATCAACTTGACTAAGTGATCAACAAAACAGGACTCAAGGAAAAAATCCCAGAGTACTAAGGACCCGAAGGTCCATCTCAGATCTCTCCTAATAGCAGAGGACCTCTGCCTAGGGAAGAGAAGGTCTTAAGAACCCCACCAGGCTAGATCCCAAGTCCGGAAACCTGAGCAAGTCAACCCAAACACCCCTTGAAGAGGGTTTTTACCTGGCAAAACTAAGTTTAGAAGGTAAATTTGGGTAATTACCCAACCTATAAAACTTAGAATGAGAAGACCCAAAATGAATCTGTGACAGAAAGAAAGAATCTGGCCTCAAAAAAGAACTTCTAAGCCTGGGAATAGTGGTTGAATTAGAGAAAAACTAGAAATAGGACGCCCTGTTGATAGTAGCTGCGACATATGAATAGAAACAGGATAGCATAGAAGAACACACATTATCATGTGCTATGTCCACCCCATGAACCTTTTGCCAAAATTGTACAGTAGTCTTACAAGACCCTGTTTCATTTGTGAAATATATCAATGATGTTTAAATATTTATTAGTGTACATGTAAATTATTTCAGCTTCATGCCTTTTTGCATTGGTTGGGTCGAAAATTTTGACGAAATCACTCTATCTTGCACGGTTAAGAAGATAGAAGCAAATTTGTGGTTTGCCATTTTTGGCAAAAATTTGAAAATTCTAAATGGCCGCCATTTTTGGGAAGAGGAAAATTTTTTGAAAATTGCAGAGTACATTCCTTAGATACCCTGTGGGTCAAAAATTTTGACGAAACCGCTATATCACGCACGGTTAAGGAGATAGAAGCAAATTTGTGTTTTGCCATTTTTGACAAAAATTCGAAAATTCAAAATGGCCGCCATTTTTGGGGAGGGAAATTTTTTTTTGAAAATTGCAAAGATTACATTCCTTAGATACCCTGTGGGTCAAAAATTTCAACGAAATCGCTCTATCTCGCACAGTTAAGGAGATAGAAGCAACTTTGTGTTTTGCCATTTTTGGCCAAAAATTCGAAAATTCTAAATGGCCGCCATTTTTGGGGAGGGGAAATTTTTTAAAAATTGCCAAGAGTCCAATGCCCAGATACCCTGTGGGTCGAAAATTTTGACGAATTCGCTCTATCTCGCACGGTTAAGGAGATAGAAACAAATTTGTGTTTTGCCATATTTGGCAAAACTTTAAAAATACAAAATGGCCGCCATTTTTGAGAAGTGGAAATTTTTTTGAAAATTGCAAAGAGTACATTCCTTAGATACCCTGTGGATCGAAAATTTCGACGAAATCGCTCTATCTCGCACGGTTTAGGAGATATGAGCACATTTGCCTTTTTCAGTATTCAAAATAGCCAATTACTCATTTATTTAATTAATTACTCACTCATCTATGAAGCAATTACCCCCAAAAGCAATCCCATACAAGCTATTGACCCAATGAACTTCCATACCAAATTTCAGAAAGCTAGGCTTAATAGCATTCCTTAAAATGTCTGGAAACCATAGAGATACTTAAAAGTAGCAAAGTAGCTATTACTCAGTCAGCTATAGAGCTATCATCACCAAAAGCAATTCCACACAAGCTATTAACCCAATAAACCTGCATGCCAAATTTGGTAAAGATAGGATAAGTGATAACTGTTGCCTAAAATGTCTGGAAACCAAGTGGGACGCCGGACGGTGGAAAAAGCAAAAATACCAGTTTGGTGGACATAATAAATCTAACATGTGTAAAAGACTTTGTGACTATAGACCCAGGTGTTTAACTTCACTTTGAAGTCAATTTATCGTAGGTTCAAAATAACAGACATTCAAGTGTATATAATAATCACATTCTTCACAAAAAAAATTGCCAGAAGACCATTTTGAAAATAATACAGTCTGGGACAAATACTTCAGAAAACTACGGGATCTCACCTGAAATCCATATTTCTCCATGAAGAAGTTCATCAACGGGAGGAAGATAAACATGGCTACCCCAACACCCGACGTACTAATGCTTGTGGCCATGGACTTTTTCTTGTGGAAATACTTATCCAGTATTAACAGACCAGCCACAGCAATCATCGAGTTACCCACACCTAGGGTGGTGAAATATAAGTCAACATACAACATTTGGAGATAAAGCAGTGACATATTTTCATTTTAAGTAGCTGACTAATGCAAATTTGTTGCAAATCCAGGATGCCGTAAAAGTAGTGTTCTAATATGGTTCTAAACAAACTGTCTCAGTAACAGGAAGTCTGTCAATGAAAATAAATCAAGCATTCTGATGCATGCATTTATCTCCTGCCTATAAATTAGATGTACTAAAGATAGTGGAATATAGATTTTCTTGTGAGATGGAGGCACATGTAGAAGTGACAACAAGCAATAGGCACTTTAATGTTTGATTGCAATACTTTTAAAGACAAAAGGCATTTACTCATTTTAGTAGCTATTACTCTGCCATCCAAAGAGCTACAGTTCTGCAATTTTATTACGTAGTAGATCAACCCAAAGTAGGTGAAGGACATATTTAGAAGAAATTGCGTATCTGTAACACTTTTAGAGATATAAGACATTTACTCATTTTAGTGGCTATTACTCTGCCATCCAAAGAGCTACAGTTCTGCAACTTTATTATGTAGTAGATCAACCCAAAGTAGCTGAAGGACATATTTAGAAGAAATTGCCTATCTGTAACACTTGTAGATATAAAAGACATTTACTCATTTTAGTGGCTATTACTCTGCCATCCAAAGAGCCACAGTTCTGCAACTTCACTATGTGGTAGATCGCCTAAAAGTAGATGAAGGACTTGATTATGTCCAATAATTTTAAAGATAAAAGACATTTACTCATTTTAGTACCTGTTACTCAGCTATGCAAAGAGCTACAGTGGTGCAACTTCACTATGTGGTAGATCACCCAATAGTAGGTGAACAACTTATTTAAAAGAAATTGATTATCTGCCATACTTTTAGAGATAAAAGACATTTACTCATTTTAGCAGGTATACGACTCAGCTATGCAAAGAGCTATAGATGTGCAACTTCACTACGTGGCAGATCACCCAAAAGGTGAATCAGTTATTCAGAAGAATTTGCCTTTTCATAACACTTTTAGAGATAAAAGACATTTAATCATTTTAGTAGCTGTTACTCTGCCATCCAAAGAACTACAGTTCTGCAACTTCACTATGTGGTAGATCACCCAAAAGTAGGTCAATGACTTATTTAGAAGAAATTGTGTGTATACAATACTTTTACAGATAAAAGACATTTACTCATTTTAGTAGCTATCACTGAGCTATGCAAAGAGCTATAGATCTGAAACTTCACTGTGTGGTAGATCAGCCAAAAGTAGGTGAGTGACTTGTTTAGAAGAAATTGCCTATCTGTAATACTTTTAGAGATAAAAAGACATTTGGTCATTTTAGTAGCTATTACTGAGTTATCCAAAGAGCTACAGTTCTGCAACTTTACTATGTGATAGACCATGCAAAAGTAGGTGAATGACTTATTTAGAAGAAATTGCCTATCTGTAATACTTTTAGAGATAAAAGACATTTACTCATTTAGTAGCTATGAGTGTGCTATGCAAAAAGCTATAGATCTGCAAATTTCACTATGTGGTAGATCAGGTAAAAGTGAATAACTTATTTAAAAGAAATTGCCTACCTGTAATACTTTTACAGATAAAAGACATTTGCTCATTTTAGTAGCTATTACTCAGCTAGCCGAAGAGTTACAGTTCTGCAACTTCACTATGTGGCAGATCACCCAAAAGTAGGTGAATGACTTATTTAGAAGAAATTGCGTGTATGCAATACTTTTACAGATAAAAGGCATTTACTCATTTTAGTAGCTATGACTGAGCTATGCAAAGAGCTACAGATCTCAAACTTCACTATCTGGTAGATCAGCCAAAAGTAGGTGAATGACTTGTTTAGAAGAAATTACCTATCTGCAATACTTTTAGAGATAAAAGACATTTACTAATTTTAGTAGCTATGAGTGTGCTATACAAAAAGCTATAGATCTACAACTTCACTATGTGGTAGATCAGGTGAAAGTAGGTGAATGACTTATTTAGAAGAAATTGCCTACCTGTAATACTTTTACAGATAAAAGGCATTTACTCATTTTAGTAGCTATGACTGAGCTATGCAAAGAGCTACAGATCTGGAACTTCACTATGTGGTAGATCAGCTAAAAGTAGGTGAATGACTTATTTAGAAGAAATTGCCTACCTGTAATACTTTTAGAGATAAAAGACATTTACTCATTTTAGTAGCTATGACTGAGCTATGCAAAGAGCTAATTATCTGAAACTTCACTATGTGGTAGATCAGCCAAAAGTAGGTGAATGACTTATTTACAAGAAATTGCCTATCTGTAATACATTTAGAGAGAAAAAATATTTGCTCATTTTAGTAGCTATTACTCAGCTATCCAAAGAGCTACAGTTCTGCAACTTCACTATGTGGTAGATCACCCAAAAGTAGGTAAATGACTTATTTAGAAGAAATGGCCTATCTGTAATACTTTTAAAGATAAAGGGTATTGACTCATTTTAGTAGCTATTACTCGGTTATGCAAAGAGCTACAGTTCTGTAACTTCACTATGTGGTAGATCACCCAAAAGTAGGTAAATGACTTATTTAAAAGAAATTGCGTGTATGCAATTCTTTTACAGATGAAAGGCATTTACTCATTTTAGTAGCTATGACTGAGCTATGCAAAGAGCTACAGATCTGAAACTTCACTATGTGGTAGATCATGTAAAAGTAGGTGAATGACTTATTTAAAAGAAATTGTGTGTATGCAATACTTTTACAGATAAAAGACATTTACTCATTTTAGTAGCTATGACTGAGCTATGCAAAGAGCTATAGATCTGAAACTTCACTGTGTGGTAGATCAGCCAAAAGTAGGTGAATGACTTATTTAGAAGAAATTGCCTACCTGTAATACTTTTACAGATAAAAGACATTTGCTCATTTTAGTAGCTATTACTCAGCTATCCGAAGAGCTACAGTTCTGCAACTTCACTATGTGGTAGATCACCCAAAAGTAGGTCAATGACTTATTTAGAAGAAATTGTGTGTATGTAATATTTTTATAGATAAAAGGCATTTAATTGCCTATCTGGAATACTTTTAGAGATAAAAGACATTTACTCATTTTAGCAAGTATATGACTCAGCTATGCAAAGAGCTATAGATGTGCAACTTCACTATGTGGTAGATCACCCAAAGGTGAATCAGTTATTCAGAAGAATTTGCGTATATTCAATACCTTTACAGATACAAGACATTTACTCATTTTAGTAGCTAAATCTATAGTTTTTAGTTTCTGCAACTTTATTATGCAGTAGATTAACCCAAAGTAGGTGAAGGACATATTTAGAAGAAATTGCCTATCTGTAACACTTTTAGAGATAAAAGACATTTACTCATTTTATTGGCTATTACTCTGCCATCCAAGGAGCTACAGTTCTGCAACTTCACTATGTGGTAGATCACCCAAAAGTAGGTGAAGGACTTATTTAGAAGAAATTGCCTATCTGTAATACTTTTAGAGATAAAAGACATTTACTCATTTCAGCAGCTATGAGTGTGCTGTGCAAAAAGCTATAGATCTGCAACCTCACTATGTGGTAGATCAGGTAAACGTAGGTGAATGACTTATTTAGAAGAAATTGCCTACCTATAATACTTGTAGAGATAAAACACATTTGCTCATTTTAGTAGCTATTACTCCGCTATCCAAAGAGCTACAGTTCTGCAACTTCACTATGTGATAGATCACCCAAAAGTAGGTGAATGATTTATTTAGAAGAAATTGCCTACCTGTAATACTTTTACAGATAAAAGGCATTTACTCATTTTAGTAGATATGACTGAGCTATGCAAAGAGCTATAGATCTGAAACTTCACTATGTGGTAGATCAGCCTAAAGTAGGTGAATGACTTATTTAGAAGAAATTGCCTATCTGTAATATTTTAAAGATAAAGGGTATTGACTCATTTTAGTAGCTATTACTCGGTTATGCAAAGAGCTACAGTTGTGCAACTTCATTATGTGGTAGATCACCCAAAAGTAGGTGAATGACTTATTTAGAAGAAATTGCGTGTATGCAATACTTTTACAGATAAAAGACCCAAAAGTAGATGAATGACTTATTTAGAAGAAATTGCCTACCTGTAATACTTCTAGAGACAAAAGACATTTGCTCATTTTAGTAGTTATTACTCAGCTATCCAAAGAGCTACAGTCCTGCAACTTCACTATGTGGTAAATCATGCAAAAAGTAGGTGAATGACTTATTTAGAAGAAATTGCCTACCTGTAATACTTTCAGAGATAAAAGACATTTACTCATTTTAGTAGCTATGTGTGTGCTATGCAAAGAGCTATAGATCTGGAACTTCACTACGTGGTAGATCAGGTAAAAGTAGGTGAATGACTTATTTAGAAGAAATTGCCTACCTGTAATAGTTTTAAAGATAAAAGACATTTTCTCATTTTAGTAGCCATTACTGAGCTATCCAAAGAGCCACAGTTACCACAAAAGAGCCACAGTTACCACAAACCACAAATGATTTCACATCTGGGGTTTCTTGTCTAACTGTAATCCAGTATTTTAAATAGTACACCACACAAATTGTAAAAATTTTATTGTAATTTAACTTTTTGTAAGTTAAATACTTACCTTATCCTCACTAGTGCTTACGTGTTGGCCGGAGCAAACAAGTACGACCAAACGAGAATATTTTTAAAATAAATATTCTTGTCAGTACCAGTATGTATACGCATGACCGCGCATGCGCGTGCACTGGAAGAACCCCGTTAAGCCTCACTTTAATTTTGGGAGCCAATATAATATATTGTAAACCCAAAAATCTTGAAAATGTGGGGTTGGTAGGGCAGAAATCCGAATCTAGTGAGGATAAGGTAAGTATTTAACTTACAAAAAGTTAAATTACAATAAAAGTTTTACATTTTATTGCGTAAAATACCCTTACCTTATCCTCACTAGTGCTTGATTACAACCATACTGGTGGTGGGATTTTTAATATTTTTGCCACCAAAAGCAGGTATAACCAAATGAAAAGACAAAGTACACATCTCAAGAAAACTTGAGAGTACCAGACTATATTATGCAGTAAAAGCAACTTAACAAAATAACATTTAGTAGTTATATATGTAAGCACTACCTGGCAACCTTCCCAAAGGTGCCTTGGCCCTGCATGCGTCTTTTAGTTCCAATGTACTAATTTCAAACACACCTGTGGTGATAAGTACAAGAGTATGCTAAGCATACTTAGCAAAATAACAAAATGACCTATGTAGTTATATTCAGTTATTAAGTAAACTGGAACTGTTCAGAATAGGCATTGAAAAATTCCACACCTTTGGAATTTTATAACACTAAATACCAATGTGTTCACCAACCATTGAAAGGGGCATTGGTAAATAACAGGAAACTGCGCTCCTCTATATGGAGAAGACCTCATTCCTTGGGTCTTTCCACCAGATCAGATGCTTTCCCAAGATCTCTGAATGAAACGAATGTCCCATGATTGGGGTATTTCCAATGGGTCTGTCTTCAATTACCACTAAAATGTGTCATCTGGCCATTGGAATTGTATATATATACATATAATTACTGTAATGTATAATACAATACACAAACTATGAAGGAACCACATGTCTATACTGTAGTTCCAAAGAAAAGACTGATCTTCATTTGACTTCCAAGTCATAAGTTAAAGTATAAAACTGTGTAATGTGAATCCAGCCATATAAGGAGCATTTGAACCTTGACCCTAGGAACATTCTAAATTCCAAGGTCAGATACTTGATCAGATAGCAGAACTGTCTGCCTTTGACATGGTAACTCCTTGTTTACCTCCTGAAAAGCCATCATGAATGATGAATAGCACATATTCCCCTAAGATTTGCAATATGCCAAATTATAAACTTAGAGCTATAAGGGGCAAAGGGTCCTATCTTCAGTGAAAGCAGGCCCATCTGAGGCTATCTGTTCCCTGCCAGGAGTACTGATGAAGGAGAAATTGTGACTCCTTCCAGCTCTGTGTTTCAATAATTTGAAAGTCCAACAACATCACCTCTCTATCTAACAGAGACCCAGATCATGAGAAACTGATTTGACTGTCAGAATGTTCAAATTCTGATTCAGACTGTATAAACAGACTTTGTCAAGACTAAAATAATCAAGAGAAGGCCAAAGAATGTAAAAGGTATAGCACCATCCTTCATTAGTCTATCCTAAGAAAACCCACTATCAATCCATTTAGATCATAACTATGAATGATTTCAAAATTAACTCAAATGAAACCAATCAATCAGTCTATTGAGTTCAAAACTATAAAGGATTTCAACAGTGAACCCAACTGAAAAACCATGAATCAGTCTATTGAGTCCATACCTATGAAATATTTCAATAGTGAACCCAAAGAAAAACCCATTTATCAGTCTATTGAGTTCATAACTATGAATGATTTCAATAGTGAACCCAAATGGTTTGCAATAGCATCCCTGTATCCTGCAAGTGTGGTAGAAACCAGATTCTACTGGTGAATCAATGGTTCCAAACATGCCATTGAAAAGAGAGAAGGCTATTGGAAGTCCAACTGAATCTCCTTCCATCAGATTCAAAAGAACTACCTTGCTTTGTTTTTGTTTGTTTGTTTGGGGAATAAGTCCACCAGATCCCAGACCAACACATCCCTGGTCACCCTGGGATTCCTGCTATTATGTAATAAGTATAATTCTCATTTTTGTACCATTTTGAAATGAGAAATACTTAACCGTAGGCATAACCAAACAGTGCCTCGAATAAGATACTCAATACCTCCACTGCCATTGTATTGCATCACATTAGGGAAACAGACTGGTGAAATGAACACAGATAGCTTGTTCTTCATCTTTGTTACAAAGCTATGTAACATAACAGTGTGCCAGATATGGTAAACCATATCTGGCACACTTACAAAGGACCATTAGATGTCAGACACATATCTAATGAAAGGGAAAGATAAACAACACCGTGCTATGCCGTTATCTGAAGTAAAACCATCTTGTTTTGAAGGTGGATTTGAAAACCCTTAACATCAGAAATGCAGCCCTCAGTATCCTCTGACAGCCCTGGTTTCTGTGGCTGACCATATGACAGCAAACGGGTCTCCCAAATGTGTTTTTTGACCCGCTATAGTTCCAAGTTCTGTAAACTATGAACCTGTCTGAAAGTGAAGAGATTGTGAATATTTCAATGGAATTTCCAGGCAACATTTATGTGAAGAATGTCCATTGGAACTGAATGTTCTAAGTTATAGATTCCTATAAATGACATGAGAATTATGGGAATGGCTAATACACTTGTATGTACACCATCCATAAGCTGCTCAAATAACCCACTTTCCTTCTATGAGGCCACTTCACCCTTGCCATGGATGAATTAGTAAGTGCTGTGTTGGGATGAGTTCTGACATCAAGCTTATCCCCCAATGTACAATGTATCCCTAAACTTCTCAAATACCAGACTTCTTTCTACATGGACACTTCACCCTTGCCAGAGTTGATTTTGTCACCAAAAACTGGAAGTGTTTTATTGGGATGAATTCTAACTCCATAAGCTTATCACCCACTGTAGTTCTGTACACAGGCCACTAATTGCTTCGATTTCTACAAGGAAATATGTGATGTTGGTGACAGCATATAACCAGTACTCAATACTGATGAATGTGGTGCTACACGGCCAAATTCGAATGGATCCGTTGTTGTACCGAAGTGTGGGCTGTGAACTGAAAAGAATAATGACCTATGACAGGGTGCATTCTTTCACCAGTAAACAAACAATGAAGCATAACACTTAGATGTACCTGGGATTGAGGAAGAACGCGACTACCTATCCACCTTCACAAATGGAGTACCGATTACCTTGGAGTTTGCATCCTCAGAGCCGTGTGATGCCTGATACATACACTAGCCTCACAGGTCACCAATATACTGTAAAACTGTAGGTTTGCACGCATTTTACTGAGATTACTGAACATATAGAAGCATTTAATGCACACTTCATCCATTTAATTGTTCTTTCCTGTCAGAATATATAACCGCTATAAATTGTGGGAATTCTCGACCATTCGATAAGGCAGTTTCATTGTTAAGTGAATTGCAGAACTTCATAATGTGGCCAACTTCGAGATGACATTCGTTTTTAAATTAGATGTTGCAGTAAAACAACCTCCATCCATCATTTCTTTATCTGATGGATTGTGATGCGTTCCCTTAATTCCTGTCTGTCTTACCAGCAAATAACTTGTAACATATTAGTGTATATGTGGTACTAAACAGGTTCATGCAGCAAATCCTTGCCATTGATACTTCTTCTTAAATTTCTAAAACTTCCCAATAACTGAGAAGAAAGAAATTAGGTCTGAATGTAGGCGAGCAGTAAATCAACATCTTATTGAAGAGTTGGTCCACTGGAACCAAATAAAACATTGCAGTATTTCTGTGTATGTGAAAACTGTTGGTGTGTTCTTTAATGAGAAATCCCAATAGACCTTGCATAAGGTAGAAAAGTGAAGAACGTAAACCTTTCCCATATCCAAATGCATGGATGAGAAGGTATAACTTAGGTAGTTCTTCTTGATCTCAAGCAGTTTCTGTCTAATTTACCTCCGCAAAGATAGAGTTGTTGCTTGTTTTCTGTTCAAGTCGTCACCAGGAAGCTCTCTCAGCCATGGATAACTTGTCTGAAGTGTGAGAGGACTAAAAATGCTAGTTTTGTAGTGACAATCTAGTTCCTAGCTAACAGAAAACCTTCATTAACAGCATGATCGTCTTCTCCAGTTGTTGTAAATAGTGACCAATGAAATTTAATTTGCTTCCATTATGATCAGTTTGAAGGAAATGTCTCTTGACCAAGTGGATTCTCTGCCAAGTTACTCTACCAGAGGAAGCCCTGCCATTTGCTTCCAGCTGAACTTCCTGTAAGTTGTAGTTGTGAAATCATCTGATGAGAAGAACCTTCATTCCTGAACCCTTCTTCTGATACAAGGTTGCCTCTGCCATATTTACCTCACTAGAGAAGACAGAGGAATTAGTCTTTTGCGAGATGAAGATCCTATTCTGGCTAGGGGCGTCACGACTAACCGAATAATCGACAACGGTTAGAATAGTGCCATTTGCCGGTTCATATTTTAAAGTCGGAATAATCGCTCAATGTAGTGTAAAAGATGACAGAAGGTCTGAATCTATGAAATATGTCCATATTGTCACATAAAATAAGCTGAAATCCAAAAAAGCCACGTTTTCTGCATTGTTTATGCATTTACGTAAAACCGGAAGTACCATTACATCTTATATCGCTCACTTCCTGTCTGAAATAAACGAAGTAGAAGTCGCAGGAAAACAGCAAATTTATTCATTTTTACAGGTTATATGCATAGATTTTCATTTTATTTCACATATTTATCATTTCCAGTGCTTTTTACAATATGAAACTTAAGATGTTTGGATGTTATTTCAATTCGACGGTTATTCGGTGTCGACACGAATAGTACTTACCGATTATTCGACGTGAAATATTTGGAGTCGTGACGTCCCTAATTCTGGCCCCTCTTCTGCCTCAAGGAAGAGATCCGTGGTAGTACTCTGAAGAGGAAGATCTTGTAAAATTGCAGTGTCTGTTACCGGGGTTGCCTCTGCCATATTTACCTCACTAGAGGAGGCAGAGGTACTGAGATGAAGATCGTATTCTGGTTACTCCACTGGAGATCTGTGAAGAGGTATATCTTGAAGAATTGCAGTTTCTGTCGTCTTTCTTCTGTATTAAAACAATGAAGCAGAAGAGTTAAAATGATGTTCTTCTGTTCATTAATTAGGCAGTTGATGGACCCTGCATAGCTTCTAGAAGTGCTAGTATAAGCTGGAGAGGGTCAGAAGATGAATTCTTTCTCAATGTCGAGGAAAATCTTCTTTTAAAATGGCTAACAGAACCCTACCACTAACTACGTAAAAAGGTCTGTAAAAGCTGTAGATTCACTGAAAATGCAGACTTCCTGATGACGATGGCTGACAAATAACAAAAGAAAAGAAATAAAACCTTCCAATTCTAATGAAAGCGTGAATTCTTTTCAAAACATCTCCTTTCTTGCCAGCCATGTTGAAACTCTTCGCAAATGAAGATTGTGTCAAACGATGTTTACCCCCTTACGACCAAAATAAAAGTGAGGCTTAACGGGGTTCTTCCAGTGCACGCGCATGCGCGGTCATGCATATACATACTGGTACCGACAAGAATATTTATTTTAAAAATATTCTCGTTTGGTCGTACTTGTTTGCTCCCGCCAACACGAAAGCACTAGTGAGGATAAGGTAAGGTTATTTTATGCAATAAAATAGCCTTTTTATAAAGTTGTATACAGGGGTATTTCATGTATCATTTTATTTTGATTTTTGTGCAACCATGCAAGTTTTTTGAAGCTTGATTAAACAAAGCACATGTAGTACAACTGTTTGGGTCAATTTTTAATTTAAGGAATAGATTAATTGGTGCAGTGTTTAAGGATGTAATATTTTCTTTATTGATTTGGTTTTTGGATATATCCATAGATCTTCGTATGCAAATTTGAACTTAATAAACCTAGTCAGGAAGATTAATTTATGACTATGAAAACTTTTTGTCCTACAACTGAATTACTTTGTGCTCATAGGAATGTATCACATTATACACAGATATAGCTATGTTGGTCCATCTGTCACAAGAATCTAGTAATGTAAATAAAAGCACTCAGAGAACACAAACATCTGCCAAGGCATGTAATATCAGCTGACCCAAGAGTATGTGAATAATATATTTAAACAAAATATTTTAAATGCAATAGTTTTCAAGTTACAAGTCATTTAGTACATTCACTCAACAGTGAGAACCTGATAGTAGCTAATGCTCAACTATGCAATGCACTACAGCTTCAATTTTACTCTGTTACGGCTAACCCAAAAGTAGGTGAATAACATATTTAAACAAAATACTTTAAATGTAAAAGTTTTCAAGTTACAAGTGATTTACTCAACAGTGAGAGACTCCCAGTAGACATTGCCCAGCTATGCGATAAGCTACAGGTATGCAATTTTACTATATTATAGCTGACCCAAAAGTTGATGAATAATCTATTAAAACAAAATACTCTAAATTCAATGGTTTTTAAGTTACTAGTGATTTACTCAACAGTGAGAAACTCAGAGTAGCCATTGCAGTGAGCTACATGTCTGCAATTTGACTATATTATAGCTGACTCAAAAGTGGGTGAACAACATATTTAAACAAAATTCTCTAAATGTAATTTTTATTGCGTTAATACATCCTATCCAAAGGACAATTGCTAATCTGATCGGTGGAGAACAGCCAGTCAAATGAAAGAAAAATTCATCTTGTGTTTCCACCAGCTGGCCAGGCCCACTGTGCATTCGTCAGGTGGCGCATTGTACTTCCTTCCTGTCTAGACAGCATGACATCATAGCATCTTTTTCGTTTGTCGCATGCAATGTGCAGACGGAAGTTTTTAAAGTGAAGATTAGTGTCGTATTGCTACTTTATTTGCAGCCTATCTTAAAACTAACTGTTTACAAACACTTATAGGCCATTATGGCTTCACCTGGGCATAAATGGGGTCTTTGTGGACATTTAATGGTAGGGTTCGATTCCCACGTGTAATGTGCCCATTGCAGAGACAAAGGAAAAGGCACTGACCCCTGTGTTAAGAATCAAGTCTGTCAGTTTTGCAATGTTCTAACCCAGGAACAGAAATCACATTTGGCTACACCTTCTTACCAAAAAGAAAAAGGAGAAACGTGATAACAAAACCATACAAGAAAAGTCGAGTAGCATCCTTGTGGATCCAGCTTTTGTTTCAGTGCTGGGGGTAGTGAAAGATAGACAAGATTTGAACTCAAAAGAGGCGAGTAGTACCCCTGGTGTGAAAGCCAAGAAGACACAGAGTTCAGAAGAGTCGAGTAGCAGTAATGCGAAAGACAAGAAGACTTATTCCAAAGACAAGGGCAAGGCTGTGAAAAAGCATGTTTCACCGGCTAGGGTTGCAAAACCCTCAACAGACAGTAAGCTGGATGAATTGGACCAGATATGGTTCAAACGTTTTACCAGATTGGAGGCAATGCTGTTATCTAAATCTTTCAACCAGCCAGGGCCGGTTTTCCAGCCAGTGGTTGTCTCTCCAGCAAAGCCTCCATCAGACAGTACTGTTGACAACACTCAGCAGTTCTTTGAGTCTCAACCGACTGACCGACTGACCACTACTCACCAGCAAACTGACCACTGTTCATCAACAACAGAAACCTACTAAACCAACAATCAGCAGCCTACTCACCAGCCTTAGTCTGATAACCAGCCTAGTACTACCATCACTCACCAGCAACTGACCAACCCACCAGCCACTCTTCATCAGCAGCCTGCTCACTGGCCTAAGATTGATAACCGGCTTAGTGCTACCGACCCATCATATACCGACCAGGTCACTAAGCTTGCACCCAGCACTGCATCTTTGGAGGCCCAGCAAACACCAGAGACTGATATGAATACTAGTTCTGAGTCTGACTCAGAGCCTGTAGTGCATGAGCTCCCTACTAGCCAGGCAGAGGAAGGCAATTGTCAGATCTGGCTAGTACGATATCTCTGTAATCGACACCGACCAGGCCTCCACTGAGGAGCAAAACTACAGAGAAACCATGCGTGGTGTATGTTCATACATGGGATGGACACATATACCGGACATTGACTCAACTGCGTCCAGTGCTGAGGATAAACCCTTTGCTGCACCCAAACAACACTAGTGGGTTGATCTTCCTACAGATGACTGGCTTTGCAGGAAAACAGACGGTTTGAACCTGACACTTATCCAAGGATACTCATCCAAAAGTTTAGAAACAGCTGGTCTACAGAGGGACCAGTTTATCACGCCAAGTAAATCTCATGCAAAGTGGTACGGGCTCCATCCTAACCAGGACAGGTTGGCCGAATCTGTTTCATTCTGGCATTGTGACTCAAGTTAAAGAGTGCATATAGTCAGATAACAAGATCATCCGGACTCACCACACCAGCACCGAATTCACATCGCTTATCACAGGACACTCTCAGACGATGGGAGATGGCTGCAACGGAGTCCACTTACGTCTGTAACCAGGCAGCCGGACTCAGTAGGTGCCTCAGCAAAGTTCAACAGCGAATACAGTGACAGTAGAAACTGCTAGTCTGAACAGGCCAAAGAAAAGTCAAGGTATAAGGATCCACCAGTACCTAGACGACTAGTTTGTCCGGGCCAGATCCCACCAAACATGTCTCCAGCATACTCAAACTCTATTAGCTCTTTGTCAGGACCTAGATTGGCTAGTCAACATGGAGAAATAATAACTAGATCCCAAACAGTCGGTTACCAGTTCGACCTGAAAGAGGGCAAGGAAGACCCACCCTAGACTGGTGGCAAACCCCCACAGCCAAGATACAAGAGTTACAGACCGGACCGACCTGTCCAGTCTGGCAACTGATGTCCCCCATAGGACTGTTAACAGCCACTGAAAAACAGGTCCACCTAAGTCAACTCCATATGAGGCCCATACAGTTGCACCTGAAAAACAACTGGAGTCATTAGAAAAGGTGATACCCGTTCCAAGGTTGCTCCACCTTCACCTGAAATGATGGCTGGAGGAAAGCAATGTGGTTTAAGGTCAACCATTACACCAACTAAAACATACAGATCTTGCATACAGAACACTGCAGATCTTTACAGATGCATTAAAGAAGGGTGGGGTGCTCACTTAAGCGAACACACTGCAAGAGGAACCTTGTCCCTTCCAGAAAGTAAACTGCATATAAACTAGAAATAGGACGCCCTGTTGATAGTAGCTGAGACACATGAATAGAAACAGGATAGCATAGAAGAACACACATTATCATGTGTAATGTCCACCCCATGAACCTTTTGCCAAAATTGTACAGTAGTCTTACACGACCCTGTTTCATTTGTGAAATATATCAATGATGGTTAAATATTTATTAGTGTACATGTAAATTATTTCAGCTTCATGCCTTTTTGCATTGGTTGGGTCGAAAATTTTGACGAAATCACTCTATCTTGCACGGTTAAGAAGATAGAAGCAAATTTCTGTTTTTCTAATTTTTTGCAAAAATTTGAAAATTCAAAATGGCTGCCATTTTTGGGAAGAGGAAAATTTTTTTGAAAATTGCCAAGAGTACATTTCTTAGATACCCTGTGGGTCGAAATTTTCACCGAAATAACTCTATTTTGCACAGTTAAGGCAAATTTGTGTTTTTCCATTTTGGGCCAAAATTCGAAAATTCAAAATGGCTGCCATATGTGGGGAGGGGAAGAGTACATTTCTTAGATACCCTGTGGGTCGAAAATTTCGACGAAATCTCGCACGGTAAAGGAGATAAAAGCAAATTTGTGTTTTGCCATTCAAAATGGCCGCCATTTTTGGGGAGGTGAAAATTTTATAAAAATTGCCAACAGTACAATGCTCAGATACCCTGTGGGTCGAACCGACGAAATCGCTCTATCTCGCACAGTTAAGGAGATAGAAGCAACTTTGTGTTTTGCCATTTTTGGCAAAAATTCGAAAATTCAAAATGGCCGCCATTTTGGGGAGGGAAAATTTTTTGAAAATTGCAAAGAGTACATTCCTCAGATACCCTGTGGGTTGAAAATTTCGACGAAATCGCTCTATCTTGCATGGTTAAAGAGATAGAAGCAAATATTCAAAATGGCCGCCATTTTTGGGGAGGGGAAAATTTTTTGAAGACTGCAAAGATTACATTCCTTAGATACCCTGTGGGTGAAAATTTTGACGAAATCGCTCTATCTCGCACGGTTAAGGAGATAGAAGCAAATTTGTGTTTTGCCATTTTTGGCAAAAATTCGAAAATTCAAAATGGCCACCATTTTTGGGGAGGGGAAAATTTTTTGAAAATTGCAAAGAGTACATTCCTTAGATACCCTGTGGGTCGAAAATTGCTCTATCTCGCACGGTTTAGGAGATATGAGCACATTTGCCTTTTTCAGTATTCAAAATAGTCAATTACTCATTTATTTAATTAATTACTCACTCATCTATGAAGCAATTACCCCCAAAAGCAATCCCATACAAGCTATTAACCCAATGAACCTCCATACCAAATTTCAGAAAGATAGGCTTAACAGCATTCCTTAAAATGTCTGGAAACCAAAGAAATACTCAAAAGTAGCTATTACTCAGTTAGCTATAGAGCTATCATCACCAAAAGCAATCCCATACAAGCTATTAACCCAATAAACCTGCATGCCAAATTTGGTAAAGATAGGATAAGAACTGTTGCCTAAAATGTCTGGAAACCAAGTGGGACGGCGGAGGGTGGAAAAAGCACAAATAATATGTCCACCCCCCAGTGGGTGGACATAATTACCTGAAACTAAAGGCGGTCTTTTTGGCCCTAAAAGAGTTCCAAGACCTCTGGAAGAACAACATAGTTTGTATAGCCACAGACAACACCACAGTGGTTGCTTACATAAACAAAGAAGGGGGAATGAAATAGGGCCCTCTGTGTGAGCTTCTATGGAGAATCCTAACCTGGTGTACCAGGAAACAGGTTACTCTAAAAGCCCGACACATTCCAGGCTGGCTGATTGTGGTAGCAGACAAGCTATCCAGGCTAGGCCACACCATTCAAACAGAATGGTCTCTCCTGGCAGAGGTTTTCCAAGTAATATGCTCCCGGTGGCACAAGTCCCAAGAGGACCTATTTCCCACCAGGTTTGCAACAGGTGGCACCAGCCTCAGATAGGCCTTTTTGCAACAAGGTTCAACAACAAACTGGCTCAGTTTGTGTCACCAGTACCAGACCCCCTGGCTTGGGTTCTCAATGCACTCAGTCTGCCATGGGAGGACCTGGATCTATATTCCTTCCCACAGGTAGCCATCTTGGGCAAAGTAGTGGAGAAGCTGCAGGACTACCCATGCAGGAGAACCATTCTGATTGCTCCAGGGTGGCCCAACATGCCCTGGGATCTAGGGACTATGTCAGGTCAAATCCCATTGTGTCTACCCAACCTGCCCAACATGCTCACCCAACCATTCAACCAGACTCCACTCAGGAATCTGTCAAACCTAAATCTACATGCTTGGCTCCTTGAACTTCAGCAATTAAGGAGCAGGGCTTCTCTGAGGCAGTGGCAGCATGAATTGAGGCTATTCAGAGAGGATCAACAAGATCAGTCTATGAGGCAAAGTGGACCATTTTTATAAAGTGATGCCTCAGTAATCCGGTGGACTTCAGTGCACCCCCTGTGAAATCAAAAACTGACTTCCATTTGTACCTATTCCAGGACAGGAAGTTTCAGCCACATACAATTGATGGGTACAGGTCAGCCATTGCTGACAAATTCGTCCAGAAGTGTTGCAACAGCAGACAAAGGCTCCATTTGAACCGATTAAAGAGGCCTCTTTGAAGCATTTGACCTTCAAGACTGTTTCCTCTTGGCCCTGGGGTCGGGCAAACACAGGAGTGAGGTCCATGGTTGGAAAAACAAGAAAATCAGACACCAGTCAGACTGGTCAAAGGTGTCTTTGTACATAGCTCCCAGCTTTCTTTGCAAGAACCAGCTGGCTAAGGAGGGTCCAGAGAGTGTGGCCCCAGTGGTTATACCAGCCCTGGCCCCAACTCGGTCCAGTAAGAGCATTACCCTACTATTTGGACAGGACGCAGAACAAGGAGTTGGCCTTTGTCTCCTTTAAGAAAGGCTTTGACAAGGACATCTCACCTGCCACTGTCTCCTCATGTACCAAACAGACTGTGATCCTATGTTATGAGCTCTCTGACCAGGAGGCCCTCACCTTACATCAGGTTAAAGCACTTGATGTAAGGGCCTTTGCTGTTACTAAGGCCTTCCAGTCGGGAGTTTCCTTAGAGCAAATCTTATCAGCCTACCACTGAAAGTCACATAACACCTTCACATAGTTTTGTTTTAAGGATGTGGCTTGGGCTGATTGAGAGCTTTTTTACTTGGGCCCAGTAGTGGCTCCTCAGCAGATACACAATAGTCCTTATATTGAGAAGATTTGTATATATGTACAGTGTAAATAGTTCATGAAACTTACAAAAAAAATTCAAAAAAAATTTTTTGACGTGCTTCCTTCGGGAGGTTTATTTGCCTTCTGGGACTGAACTCATCCCTCTCTTCCCCTACTTCAGAGCAGGTCTGTGAAAAAGGGGGGGGGGCAATGTTTCCTTACTCTAAGTCAACATAGACCGGAGGAAATTTTGTTATCATTTATGAGTTCACTTAAGTCTCCAGTAACTTACCCACCTGCCAAGCGGTAGTTATTCAGCAATTGTCCATTGGATAGGATGTATTAACGCAATAAAATTGCAAATTTAATAAGTAAAGTAATTTTTTATAAGTTAATACCCTATCCAATGGACGGGCAAGGCCCTCCCAACCAGCCCCGTTATCAGCTTACTAGGGATCTTAATAGGTTTAAACAATGAAAAAGATGCTATGACATCACGCTGTCTAGATAGGACGGAAGTATAAATCTTATCAATTATCAATTGGATAGGGTATTAACTTATAAAAAAATTTAATTTACTTATTAAATTTTCAAGTTTCTAAGTTACAACTGATTTACTCAACAATTTTTAAGTTACAACTGATTTACTTAACTGTGATAACCTGAAAGTAGCTATTGCGCAGCTATGCGATGATCTACAGGTCTTCAATTTCACTATGTTATAGCTAATGGAAAACTAGGTGAAAACATACTAAAAGAAAATACTGTAAATGCAATGGTTTTCAAGTTAAAAGTCATTTACTCAACAGTGAAAACCTGAAAGTAGCTATTGCTCAGCTAAGCAATGAGCTACAGGTCTGCAAATGTTTTATGTTATAGCTGATCCAAATTAAAATGAATAGCATATTTCAACAAAATACTCGAAATGCAATAGTTTTCAATTTACAAGTAATTTGACTCACTGTGGAAGGTAATGAAAAGTCAGAAAGTAGCTATTAGGAAAAAGAAGGTGAACAACATATTTTAACAAAATGCTCTAAGTGCAATACTTTTCAAGTTATAAGTGATTTACTTCATGAATTCATAAATTTTTGAATGCATTAAAAATTATTGTAAAAATTTACAAAAAAAGTAATTAAACAAGATCCAGGACTGATACTCACAAAAGGGAATCTACTTGTGCCCTAGTACATATATCTAAGATGAGGGAGAAATCCCTTCAATGGTCAATGAGAAAATTGTGATAAAGTGTTGAAAGTTTTACACTTTGGGTGGGGGTACCTCTTATCTAGCGGCTCTGGAGAACAGGCGAACAGACAGATCTGAAGAATTTATCATCCTTGATAGATGTGGTGTCTTTTAAAAGTAACATGTCTCTGGATTATTAATATTTTGCATCCAAACAGTGATCCAGATCAGTCGAAATTTAATGTGATCTAAGTCAGACCATGACCCAGCTTATAAGAAAGACCCAAGCAGTAGTATTTGTGTAATCCTGCTGACAAACAAATGGTGATGAAAACAATACCTCCTTGGTGGAGATAATAAATGTGTGTACCAATAAAAAATAAGTCTTTCATTACATTCTAGTGAATGAAAAAGACAGACACAGTATACATGCTTCTTTTTAAAAGCATATATTCAACAACTAAATGTGGTTTGGGTTTAATAAGTATACTTGCTTTCTTCCAGTACTGGCAACACATTTTAAATGAGAGAGTAGTCATTTACAACCACAAGACACATGCAGATGATGGGCTATTAATAACATGGTCTTCAGATAACATAAACACTTACAGTGGGGGAGAAGATAAGCCCTCCATCAGATTTGAGGGGTTGGGATGGTATAATTCCTAGGACTGTGTAATACTTTTAGATATAAAAGACATTTACTCATTTTAGTAGCTATTACTCAGCTATCCAAAGAGCTACAGTTCTGAAACTTCACTATGTGGTAGATCAGACAAAAGTAGGTGAATGACTTATTTAGAGGAAATTGCCTATCTGTAATACTTTTAGAGATAAAAGACATTTACTCACTTTAGTAGCTATTACTCAGCTATCTACTCACTTAGCTATTGATCTAGATCTGCAAGAGCAACAAAAATAGAAAGGACACGGGAAAGTAAGCTTATCAAAAACTAGATAAATAACAAATGAAAAGATTTGCCTAACTTTAATACTTGTGAAGGAATTTTGACATTTATTTCCATCATAATTTTGCTACAAATAAAAAAAGAGCTATTGCTCACTTATGACATACAATGGAACCCCAAACGATATGCGATGTTATAGTTAAGCAAAAAGTAGCCGAACAAATTATTATAGGAAAATACTGTAACTGCAGTAGTTTTTGAGTTAAAATGGATTTACTCAACAGTCGCAATTTCAAAGTAGCTATTACTCAGCTATGCAACGTGCAACAGATCTGAAACTTTATTATGTGATAGCTTACCAAAAACTAGACGAATAACATATTGAAAAGATTTCCCAACTTTAATACTTTTGAAGATATTCGACATTTACTTATGTCATTATTTTGCTACAAATAAGAAAATAGCTATTACTCACTTATGGCATGCAATCGGACCCCAAACTATGTACCATCTTATAGCTAAGGACCAAGTAGCTGAACAACATATTTGAAGAAAAACCTGTAAGTGCAACAGTTTTTGAGCTATGAGTCCTTTACTCAAAGTAGATAAGATTGCTATTACTCACTTATCTTCAGGCCTAAGTTCATAAAACCAAAAAAAAATTCAAGGGTGTGAAAATTCATTGGGACAATTAATTTACAAAAAATCTGTAGCTGTAGTAGTTTTTGAGAAATCTGCGTGACACACTAACGCACGGACACACAGGCATCATGTCATAATCTCCCTCCCGGGCTAAAGCTCTGCGGGAGATAATAATCTCATCTAAGTCATCAAAAAACTGCATACATGCAGTACATTTGACAAAACGTAAGAGTTTATTCACATTTTACGTCTGCTTTTTTGTAAAATTTTTAAAATAATGAACATCTAGAACTATAATTCATAGTCCAGTCACCGTGATGAGTGAGTTACCCACACCTAAAGATATTTGTAAAAGCATGACCACTGAAGTGTCAGTTATCCAGCATCAAGTATGCCTCACATTCCTAGTTTACAGATATACCCACATACCAAACAAGATTGCAGTTATTTTTTGAATGTTAGCCACTAACCTTAAAGTTGTTATATTTGGGACTTTAATCCATGAGGTAGTGTCAAAGTAATAGTGCAAATGAGAAAATGAGACAAACTCATGCATGCATGTATAGGCTGCATTTCATAATCTCCCTCCCTCCTTCGGTGAGTGATAATAAGCCAATAGTAGTGGGTATGTTGTTTACCACTATCAGTAAGATTTATTTTAAGACTACTCATTAATATTTATGAGATCATGGAATTCTGTGGGGGATCTCCTAACAATATTTTAACCAAAAGGCTGTATGCATCCTTCACTATGCATGTTTAGTTAATGGAACAGCCAACATGGCATTGGATTTGTTTTGATTTTTGTGTAAGATTTACCCCTGAACAAAATATCAATGTAACCATTTTAGAATAGGAATAAAAGTCAAATTCTCATGCTTTATGATGGTTTTAAATGATCGGGCCTTCAGGCTTCATGGTTTTAATATTCAGCCAATCGATAGTTAAAAAAAATCATAAAGCACTCGAATATGTCTTTTATTCCTATAATATATCTATCCGACATTGGTAAATTATTTCCATATAAACCCAATAGTAGGTCAAATGTCATCACTTTATATCCATTATAAACTAAGTGTTTGATTATTTTAGTGGTATTTTCATATTTTATCACATATAGATTTCCTGACCTTAACCCCACAGTGCTTCCAGTTGGCGTATACTAGAATACGAATATCTTGATTTGGGTAATTTTTTAGAATACCCAACTGGTTTGAAATGCTGTTAAAGGCTCATCCCCAAATTTGGATATGTTTAGTTACATTGCCTATGGGCATTTCAGAGTGTTGGACTGGTATTACCGTACACTGCAGCCCTTTTAAAGAGAAAAATAGCATCAGAAATGCCCATACCCCACAGCCTGGGGAAATACTTTTCAACACCATGAGATACAGAAGTAGTGAAACAGTACAATGATCTGGATACTTTCAGAGCAGTGTCAGTTATATGAAGCTGCAAATATTGTTTAAGTTTATTAACTGGAAAATAGATGTTAATGGAAATAGCACAATTATATAAAAGTACATAATAATTAATCAGTTGCAGCAATCCATATATCTTTGTCATAAGAGAAATATGTCTCAAATAATGGCAGGTGAACACACTTTGGCAGAGCCAAAGCTAAAGGTCACACCATGATGAACACCTACACCCCTAACCAAGGTCCTTACCAAATGTCAACCTTCTCCACCTTACAAAATTAAAGAGCCCGGACAAGATTTTAAAACTGATTGTCAGTACAACAAGGTCAAAGGTCCAATCAAGATCACACCATCATGTTGGACACCTATAACCCTCAACCAATGTCCCTACCAAGTATCAACATGCTACACCTTATGATTTCAAAGATATAGCCCAGACAAGATTTTATAAGTCAGGGTCACTACGGCAAGGTCAAAGGTCAAATCAAGGTCACACCATGACTTTGTATACCTACAATTCTCAACAAATGTCCTCACTTAGTATTAACTTCCTAAACCTTACAGTCTCTGAGATATAGCCTGGACAAGATTTTATAGGTCAAGGTCACTACAGCAAGGTCAAATCAAGGTCACACGTTGACATTGCACCCCTACAACCTACAACCAATGTCCCTACCAATTATCAACTTCCTACACCTTACGATTTCCAAGATATAGCCCAGACAAGATTTTATAGGTCAAGGTTACTATGGCAAGGTCAAAGGTTAAATAAACGTCACACCATGATTGCAGACCTACACCCCCTAACCAATGTCCCTACCAAATATCAACTTCCTACACCTTACGGTTTCCGAGATATAGCCCAGACAAGATTTTATAGATCAAGGTCACTATGGCAAGGTCAAAGGTCAAATCAAAGTTATACCATGACGTTGCACACCTAGAATCCCTATCTAATGTCCCTACCAAGTATCAACTTCTTACACCTTACGGCTGCCGAGATATAGCCCAGACAAGATTTTCAAACTCAAGGTCACTGCAGCAAGATCAAAGGCCAAATCAAGGTCATACTATGACGTTGCACACCTACACCCACTAACCAATGTCCCTACCAAGTATTAACTTCCTACACCTTACGGTTTCTGAGATACAGCCCGGACAAACTTTTTCCGCCCGCCCGCCCGAAGGCCCAACCGCCCACCCAGACACCATGGGTGAAAACAATACCCCCACAGCCCTTAAAAATGAAACAGAACTGCTGTTATTTTCTAATATAGCACTCAAAAGAAAGAAATACTTCAAATGAAAGGCAAGTTATACCTTCATTTCAGGTAAGAACAGCATGTTATGATACATTTTATATAATTATGTCATGGCTTCACACCCAGTTATCAGTTGCCAAGCAATTCGTATCAGAAATCCTCATCAGCAATAACCAAGGATTTTACATAATCACAGTCCTTTGTTATTTACTACTTTATTTACACAATATGTTTTTTCAAATAACAACTTTTGTTCTTAAATATTTTCAATATTGTGTTTATGTCAATGAATGGACTATATATTGTGAACTGTCATAGATAGTGTCCATTTTGTTACAATAAAAAAAGTTCCCGAATGACATATACAGAACAAGGCCACTGCCGCAGCGGTTATGGGGCTGTTCCACTGGAGGCCGACCCTATGACTCTGTATATATATAAGGTCGGCTGCAAAAGTTGGGGGGTGCGGGAACAAAAATCCACCAAAAAAGGTGTGAAATTTTTGGGTCAGCTTCAACTCCCCGACAGGATGTGATACATACAGGCTTGTCTGGATCTAGAGGCCGACCTGCCATGGGGTCGGGATGTTTTGTACAGACTGGTTTGGAAACTACCAGGACAAGCCCTAAAGCCCTAACAGACAAGCCGTAGCAGGTCCCGACAAGCTGTACAGATAAACAGAGAGGCCTGAAGAAACATACAGAACCCCACGACCACACTTGCAGTCGTATTGCTATTACAGTTTTTGATGAATTTCTGGGAAAAAAAGAGGTTCAAGGGTCGACCAATAAACAATTCTTGAACTAGGTCAAGGCTGAATATTTGGATCCCATCACATGACCAAAATGTCCATATTTATTTTTTTTTTTTGTTATTTTAATTATAGTTTTCACGTTTTTTGATATTATATGAGAAATAAATCAATATATTTCTGTTTCAGATTATGAACAAAAAAGCCACTTTAAAATATGAAATTTTCATTGAAAATATTATATCCTGTGCAAAACAGAGAGAGATGTGCTTCTTACAATATCTCATGTGACAATGAAAACCCTCTTGCTTGTTGCTGCTTTTTATACTCCTATTTCGAGCTTCTGGGAAGGACCCCTTGAAAATTCTGTCCTGATGAGCAATTTTCCTACACATTTATACCAAATAATTTCGAGCCTCTGAGAAAGCACATTTTTCTGGACGTGAAGGTAAACACCCTGTAGTTCTGGTCACTTGAAGTGTTTCACTTGCAGTGTTTCTTTGTCATTCTGGACATAAATTTTGATAATATATCATGCTGGAAATGGACTGCAAATGAGCAGTACTTTAAATTACAAAAGACAAGCCGGCTTCATATAGGACAGGCCTGCAAGTGATAAGGACAAGCCTGGAAGGGTTACAGACAAGCCTGGAAGTGTAACCGACAGGCCCTTAAGTTAACCGACAGGCCTGTTGCTGGGTGGATGAATTTAGGGTCTGTTACAAGGGTCGGCAATGGTCGTAGAAATATGAAACATGTTATAAACCTTGTAAACATTGGTTCCGACTCTCCAAAAATACCTAGTTACCGACCGGTCGGCTCCAGTGCCTTAGAATCAGTAATAATGGAGAACTAAAGGAGATATAAGGCCTTTGTAGTAAGATAACCCCACTTGACATTAAAGAAGCGGTCAAAGGTAAAAGTCAGCAATTGGAAAAGAGTCTCAGGACATGACTTCCTTTAAGGTGTTTTCACATTTTGAACCCCTGGTAGCAATGATAAGGGAGATATAAGGCCTTTTTAATAGAATAATCCCATTTAACATTAAACATGTGATATGACAGCCATTTTGTTTTCGAAACTAGGCCAAATTACTATCAGGCTAACTTTCCTAGCCATATATCTTTTGTGCAAATTTGATGAACCTAGCTGCAATATTTCAAGTTTTAGAGCATCTTAATGATTTTGAAATAATTGGCTATGGCGGCCATTTTTTTGAAGCCAAAATTTTGCACAGACAGGTTTTTATAGCCATAAACATTCCCTGCAAATTTGGTGAAGATATTTTTATAATGAATGAGACATTAAGGTTTATGTAAAAACATGATGAACGGATGCACAGACGCATGGAAGGACACACGCACGGACGGAAGGATTTTATAATCTCCCGACTGCGGCCGAAGAATGAAGATAACAATTTTATAAGAGTGTACAGCATGAGTATTATATATATATATATAGTTAATCTTTATGAATATAGGCTACATTACCAACACACAGTCCAAAGCCAATGTATACAAAAACTAAGTTTGGAGCAAATCCTGTGATCATATAACCCACAGCCAATAGTACACTGCCCAGCATGGTAACCATGCGATGCTCCAACCGTGTACACAACACAGACGATACTGGACCTGTGGAGAGAAACATCATCATTTGAGGACGTGCCTTCCAGCAAAAACAGAGGTGGGTATCTGCAATGCAATAATCCCAACTACATCTGCTTACCTATGTTCACCTCTCCATGTCAGTGTCTGTGTCCAATGCTATCTATACCCATGATACCCTAGATATTTTGGTATAAAACAGTGTATTGTATTGTATATCTATTCTCACTGCAAAATTTCTATTGTACCACAGGACTCAAAGTGCTGTTAAGAGTATTGACCCAACCTGGCTGCACAATTAGTACATTCCAAGCTCTCTAGTGACTGATATTCCCTTAACTGAAAGACAGCGGCTCAGGGTTGACCATTTACCAAATGTCCCTGGGTTTCTTTAGCCTGCCACTGGGGGCAGAACCCAATGACAAGAGGACTGCCATTTAAAAGTGGTTATTCAAGCCACTTTAGATCTGCCTGTAACTGGCTTTGAACCCAAAACCTCTGTGTTCCTAGGCAACTGCATTATCCAATAGGTCACAGTGGCATATAGTTATCCATGTAATTGATGAGGAAGGATCAATATCGATTTTTATCACTGACAGTTTAGTACACTCTTTTAAACTAAAATATCCAGGGTACCATGGGTACCCACAGTATCAGAAAAATAAATATGCCAGGTGAAGGTCTCAGTTAAAGCATATATGGTGACCAATGTACATAAATATTCATCAAAAATAATATGGCAGTTTATCTTTGAAACATAAGTAAAACTATATCGTGAAAGGTACTCAATTACACAATCAATTGATGTATTTCATTACCTGATAACACAAAAGACATCAATGAGTATGTTTATGTTGTGGACTGTTTTCTCTATGAACAATTTGTCCACTGTAAAAATGTACATTATAATTAAACTAATCTACATATCAAGTTAAAAAGAAAAAGAATGAATTTCTTGATATTATGAAGATTACATAAACCTGCTAATTGCTATATAATTTGTGATGTAAAACTAGTGAAAGCTGTTCAGGGAGGCTGAAAAAAATATATTTCTTTTTTTTTTTACTTGCTAAATGAGAATGCAGCATTGTCTGTTTGCAATATTTAGGATAACTGAAATTTTTTAACTAGAGTAAAGTGGCAGCCAGGCACTCTGTCAGGTAGACTAAGGACTCTAAAATTTGCCACCTCTAAAAACCGTAGTTAATTCTATGAAGAAAATGATGTTTTGTCTTAAACTTGATATTTTTCGGTTTAAAAAGCCTTAATTTACTATACATTCAACAAATATCACCTCAATTCATTTAACTTATTAGTATTTCCAGATGTGGCGAATTTCAGATATGTGGCGAATTTTAGATTCCTTACTCCATCATTTGTAGGAAATAAGTGCAGCCTTTTCAGGTTGTAACGATAGAACTTAAAAATACAGTCAAATAAAAACTACAGAAAATAAGGGGATTTTATAATTCCCAGTAACAAATTCTACATTTTGTAAAGTAATTCTACCAGTAAGTCCATAGATAAGGAGGTTCACTGCACCGACCCAGGCCGCCACAGTGGCTGATGTCTGATATCTCTCCAACAACAGCAGATACAGAATGCCAAATGATCTCACAACCATCCCAAATATACTCTGTAAAATAGATAGCAAAACAACAAAGTAAGACATTGAATAACAAACAATTACACACCCATCCAAAACACACTATATTAAATGGCAAAACAACAAAGTAAGACATTGAATACAAAATGATCACACAACCATCCAAAATACACACTGTAAGATAAACAGTATTACAACAAAAACACAGATAATACTAAACAGTCAGATTCTAAATCCTTTTTTTCGGCTTTATCTAAACTTTGTAATAATCTGCCAACTGACATGAAACAAAACAAGTGTCACTGAATATCTCCGATAGGTTTTGGCACTTTATAGACCTTGTTTAATAATAATAATAATAATTATAAATATTTTATTTATTTTAAAATAAAATAATACATGTATGAGTCTACACATAAGTGATAATACAATAAGGACATATTTAATCTGTTAACCAAGAACTTTAAAAGTAGTCAACTAGATAACTAAATTACGGTTTTATTTTATAATACTATGTAAATAAGATATTTAATTTTAATTATATCTACTGACAATATAACTTATATATATATAATTTTACTTCTATTTGGGAGGAAATAACAGAAGCCTAGGCTTTTCGAGGCTATTCCCTACTTCCGGATAACAACTAATCTTAACAATATTTTACCCTACCTTCTTTACCATGTTCATGTATTGTAAACAACCACATAAACATACAAAATATACACTGTAAAATAAATATTATGCTAAAGCAAAAGCAACAACTATCCCAAGTATACACTAGATAATAAACAGTATCACACAATAATTTGCTTATGTTGTTGGTACAGGAATATAGCATGAAAAAAACATTTAAACGCAGAATTTTAGACTGGTTGGCATGGTCAAAGCACGAGTGCTATATTCCTATTCTAACATGACTGTTTAAAATAAAATTTTTAAAAAAATTTAAGATAAAATTTTCTGTTTTTTTTTTAAATGCATATAAGGGAAGCTGATGGAACAGCCATAACGTTGACGCAGAATTTTAGACAGTTTAGAAATTGCTCTCAGCCAATCAAAATGACGGACACATCCGTGTCATGTTAGAATTTAGTTTATATTTAATAGAAAAGTGCTTTATTTTCATTTTTAACATACACTGCAAAAACAACAAACACACACACTGTTAAGGCCCAAACGCCCCTATGACAACAACCCAACATGACACAATCCAATGATAAAACTGTTATTATGCACATACAATCAGTGGGCTTATATATATAGAATACCAAATGTCCACTGAAAACTGGAGGTGCTGTTTCAAATTTCTCCCAATCTCAATCTCCATAGCTTCTCCCAAGTGATATTTGTTTAACACTGTCAGGTCTTTACAGTAATAAATGTCTCATGCTCGGGCATTTGTTACACTATTTATGCCCAGTAAAAATTCTTTCATAATGCTCTGAAGGCACTTGGGACATAATTTGAATTTTTGCCGGGCATAAATAGTGCAACAAATGCCCTCACACTCAGTATTTATTCCTACATGAGATAACTTGGTTATACACACCAAAAATGATACAATATAAGGGTATACAAAATGTGAAATTAACTTATTTCTGGTCTAATTTTGAGAATTGTTTGACCATTTTGGTCAGTGTAATGAAGGACTTGTATCTAAGTGCATGTATCTAAGTGCAAGTACTTGTATGTACTGCACCAGTTTTTGTGCTTTTAATATTAATAGCATGTAAAATACCAGAAAAATAACACAGAACTTGAATGCTAAACAGTTAACCCCTGTCAGTGGAAAGCTTTTCACAGTATATTAGAATCTTTATTATCTGAATTTTCAATTATCCAACCTCCAACCCACTCTCCCAACTCTACTTAGACTTATTTTAGGCTTTCTATTACCTTTCTATAATCTGATCTAATTGTTACTCCTCCAAAAGGGTTGGATAATAGAGCTTCTACTGCACAAGTAAGCAGAACTAGTCCTGGGAATACATTTGTCACTGAATTTCAGTTATCTGGCAATACTGCATGAAGTAGAAACATTTTCAGGATCCTGGAGAGTTCTCTTTTTGTAACAATAGTGTACAACTGTCAGTCACACAGTGTCTGAAGCTTTCCAATAAAACGATAGAAAGAAAGAAAAGGTAGTTTTATAAATAGAAACTAAATGACACAACTAACAATATCTACTACACAAAAAATGACAAAAAGTGTAGATGACTGCCTGAAACATTTACTCTTCACCTGAATGACCAGTTGAAAATCAAACCTTTATCATTTTCAAAACAAGAGTACTCGCATACCTCTGCAAAAGCACATAATAATAAGTAAATGTGAAAATCCAGATTATGTTGTTTTTTTGTGTATCCAGAGGTTGATCCATAATAGATTTATTTAGATTAGATTTATTTGTTGTTTTACGTCGCCTTCAACAGCCAGGGTCATATTGCGACGGGTAGTTTACAGGTGGAGGAAACCAGTGCATACTGCACTGTAAACCACCGGGGATCGGCAAGTAAGTAACTTTCCAACATGAAGCGCCCGGCCCGAGATTCAAACCGGCGGCCTCAGAGGTTGGAGGTGAGAACTCTAACCGCTACACCACCGAGCCCCCTCAGAGGTTGATCCAGATCACTCACAAAATTTACTGAGATCTAAGTTGGACCAAGACCCATCTTGTGATGTTTTGAGGAAGATCCAATCGGTAGTATTAGTGCAATCCTGGTAACAAACAGTCATGAAAATAATGCATTCCACCAGTTAGACTGTGACAATTTATGGTCAAACTGGTGTTTCGTGAAAAACCTAAAGATGTAGTAGCTATGTCCTTTGTATGTCACAAATAGGTTAAAAATTAGGGATGTGGAATGTGAAAAAGAAAATACACTGAGAATATCTCATATCTTACTTGTAAAATGAATACTGCCCCGATACATACATAGCCCCACCCTCCATCAGGTGCAACTCTCAGGCTCTTCTTGTCCTCTGTCATTGTAGGTTGTGCTGAAGAAATATTCAAACAGTAGATCTATTGAAGGACAGAGCCTGCGGATGAATATCTTTCTACACCCCGGGGTTCTTTAGCTTATCAGTGACTTTACATGGACAAGATATCAAAACAGAAAATTTTGTACTAATTTTAAGCCATCTCTAAATTTTAAACAAGGCCATCAAGCAATTTTAAGTAAACAATAGTTGGTATGCAACAGATGATGAAAATGTACAGATGATCATAATATAAAACAATTGTAAAATGCAACAATATTTTGAAAATACTGTTTCATGAAGCATTAAAGTAAATTTTAAAACCAACACCTTTTTTATTGACTGGCGTAACAGCCGTACACAGTGCAGTCATTTTATTACATATAATTTTGCATTACTTTCAGAAAAATCGGTAAGTAGTACAAAAACGTAAATCTGCCTCTTCAATCAAATTTTTATTTTGTACTTTGCAGAATCTCTTTCCCAATAGCAAAGATAGCATCTGTTAATTTCAATGACCAAAAGTAAAGTTTCAAGTCATAATTGAGCAATTAAAGAGTGCTGTGTCATAGTTATATTGGCCTTTATCAATAACACAGTGATATAATACCTGTTTTAAATTCTGCATAGTAATTCATGTGAAATATTATAGAAGGTAGTGGCAGTAAAATGTATGCAGCAAACTGTGGATTGCTTTCATCTCCTAATCAAGAAATCCTGTCATGGCTTTTATACATGCCTTGTAACATGCAATAACTTTATAATTAAATATCTCACTGACCGTTTTCTTTTCTATGCAAGTCTTTACATGAAAAGGTACATGGGTTTTGTGTATAAGTTTTCATAAATAAAATACCTCATACTTACCTTAACTACTAATTGAGTTACTACACAGCTGTGTCACTATGTATTACTACAAGTATTATTGCATTTCAGTTTATCTTCTACTTCTGATATAGGCAATGTTTCCCATTTTGCTAGACGTGCTTGCTGTTATTTGGTATCTTCAAATGAAATTGTTTTTTTCACACACATATATAATTATATGTATACTTATTTGCTGTCCATTGATATAAATGGTATAGTACTTTATTAATTTATTACACATTTAAATCTGATGTAACATATTTGAACTTCACGTCTATCTATTTATATAGAAATGATGAAAGATTAGACAGAATAGTAAGCTAACTCAATCAGTTGCAAGTATATTCATATTGAAATACGTGGCTGATGCTGTTACCACACATGCCACAAAAACCACTCAGGTACTACTCAAAAAACTACAGTAGCCTTCGAATGCTTGGTATAATCAATGCCTGTTTTTAATGTTAAATTACAGCACAATGCCAGTTGCTAATTTAATTCAATAAGAAATAGGGTTTTCCATTGTTGGTGAAACTGAATTCAAGAATATATTGAGCACAGCTAGTATGGGCATGAATTGGCCCTGAACTATATATACACCACTAGAATTCTACCAGTGTGCATATATCACACTTTAACTGACATGTATCCAAGTAAAACAAAGAAGACACGTACACAGAAAGGGATCTTTTAAAAATTAATTTAAAATAATTTGAACTAATAAAATATTATACTGATTTCAAAATTGCACTCATACAATAACTAGCACTACCCTACCTGCATATGGTCTGTTTACAAAATTACAGAACATATGATGAATTAAATTTAAGGTTGCTGAGACGAAGCACATTGAACTGAGGTAAATTTTAGAAGAAAAAAAAAACTGAAAAAATAGTCAATATCTGTAAAATCTGTGCTATAAATATACCCAGCAGGCACGCGACTTTGAAATCTGGTTGATTCCAACGGTGAAATCTGGTTGAAATACGTGAAGATTTTGCAAACCGTTTTTAGTTGGATCCAACCGGTGAAATCATGTTGAAACCAACTGTTGAAATCTGGTTGAATTCAATGGGTGAAATCTGGTTGAAATACGTGTAGATTTTGCAAACCGTTTTTGGTTGGATCCAACCGGTGAAATCAGGTTGAATTCAATCGGTGAAATCAGGTTGAATTCAGTGGGTGAAATCTGGTTGAAATACATGTAGATTTTGCAAACCGTTTTTGGTTGGATCCAACCGGTGAAATCAGGTTGAATTCAATGGGTGAAATCAGGTTGAATTCAATGGGAGAAATTTGGTTGAAATATGTGTAGATTTTGCAAACTGTTTTTGGTTGAATCCAATGTATGAAATAGGGTTGAATTCAATTGGTGAAATCAGGTTGTTTACACTGTCTTCTTTAGTTGCACATTGTAGCTTGTGTGTCATAATTATAGCTTCTTAATAACATTATATAATGACTATCCATATGCATATTTTACAATTTGGATATAACTTCAAAGTAATTAATTCTTTCCAAGATCACATGTTTTCATGAATCATTGTATATTCAATATTCTATTTCTGATAACGTTGTAACAACACATAATTTTTAATCAGCTTTCAAATATGCTCAAGATATGTAAATCCATATTTTCCAACTAGATATCCATTTTTATGTTATTAATAGGATCGGTATTATTCATTGCCTTCAATTGTAATTCTTTTTGTGAAATTTTAAAATATTTTTTTTTCTTTGTAAATAACAAACAATTGTGACATTATTTATATCTTCAGTATTTTATCCAATCAGTTTCTTTTAAATGTTTTATTAAGTTGGCTATAATTATATTGTAATTATAAAGAAGCTATAATCATGTAGCAAAGCCACAATGCTCAGTTCAGATGCTTGTGTCTCATACAACTTTGTCATATAAACTGAAAAAAAAACACAAGAAAAGCCACATTTGAAGAACTCCACCCATTATTCCCCAACTTAATTAGTTTTCAGTGCTGACCACAAAAAAAAAAACAGACTTAAAGAAGTAAACACCATGTGTGCAACTGAGCAAGGGTAAACCCCCACCTCCACCCCTGCTTTGTTATCTAATTACTTTAGTCACAGGTCCAATGTCCTGTGTAGCAGGGTACAGATAAGAAAAACCAGGAACCCCCCAACCTCACTGTTGTGTGATAAAATGTTATAGCTTAGGTTCTCTGTGTAGGGAAGTTTTCTGTGTAAACTTGTAAACTGAAAACTATGTGCTTTATGTATGGGAGAATTTGAGAAACAAATTCTAATTACTAACTTTTGATGAATAAGTTTGAATTCATCTTTTTTATTTAAGATAAGTTTGACTTCAAAACGTTTTTTTTTAATTATCGGGAATTGCATTTATCAAAATATAATTATAAATTATAAAAATTATATTTGGATGCATCAGTTAATTAATAAGGAGAATGGAGAAAAAATGTACAAGTACATGCACACATAAACTCTGTCATCTTTATAATCTTTAAAAATTAATCTTTGCTTTACAAATACTGTATCTACAAATTCAAAAACAATTGCAATAATAGTTCTTTCAAAAAGTTAGACTTAATCACTAAATTACCCTCTAGAAAAAGAATTTTCAATCAACGATTACCAGTCATTCATTTCCCAACATTCAACCTGTTTTCTGTTCAATAACATGACTAAGATTTCATGTTGAAAAACCTAACTTGATTTAGTGGTGATTTTTTTACGAAGTACCACTACTTTTTCCAGTCAGAAATCTAGCTTTGAAATAGTGTTGAAATTGAGTCAGTGTCAGTTTTTCAACCAAAAATCACCATGATTTCTGGTCAAAATATCACTACTTTTTCATGTCAGAAAACTAACTTAGATTTAGTAGTTGGTAATGTTCATTTCAACGTCAGGACCTGTTTTCAACTCTAAATCAACGACATTTCAAGGCGTGTGCCTGCTGGGTATGCAATATAAAAATACTTGTTAAATTGAATTTATTATTTAATTAATTGTCACTACCAAAAAGCCAACTTCCTGCACATTAATATATGTAATTAGCACCTGGCATTTCAAAATTGGCATTTGCATAGTTTGGCGGCATTTTTAACTCCATAACAAGGTCAGAAATAAAATTGATAAAAGTTCGCATAAAATGTGAAATTCTTGCTAGTGCTAGAGTTGATGTAAATAGTCTATTTTTTTTTTCTTTCTTATACATGTATTGTACTTGGAGGGGTTGTGCTGCAAAGGGAGTGAGTTTGTAATCAACGCTCAATTGCCTACAGTACGAACAGTGTACTGCAGTACGTATACAGTAGTGCTACGGTACGTACACGGGTGGCGCCCACCTTTCCTACTGTATCTTTTTTATATTTTAAGTGTTATGCAACAACATTTGCTGTATAATGCATCACATTACACAGCAGAATTATTTACATGCAATCAAATTACCGTATTTTGAAATTGCTCAAAAGCTTTTCAAAATGGAGCATTTTAATATTGTTGTGTACTAAGCAGCTAACTGTTGACTGCTGTTAACTCCGCCAATATAAGGAAATACAAAGGGTTTCCCCAATTATTTGGCTCACTCTGGCGAATGAAACAGGAACTAAGTACGGTGTTATGTATGTGTGCATTGTGCACTTAAAGCCCATAGTATTTTCAGACAGCAAAAACCATAATTTTGAAAAAAAAATCATTAATTATTGTCTGACATTAGGATTCTTTGAGTGCATGACCACTAAAAATATCTAAGTCCTAAATATCCTGTGGGATCCTGCATTTAAATTTTAGTAATAATAGAATACATGTATGCAATAGATACAAATCTACTTGTGACAGGGAATGTGGGAATTATCTTAAGAAATAAACAAGATCACTCAGAGAGTGCAGACCTCCGTCAAGAAACATATAGTAATAAGTAAATATGAAAATCCGGATTCTTTTTTGTATCCAGACGGTGATCCAGATCAGTCTCAAAATTTAATGGGGTCTGAGCTGGACCAAGACCCATTTTTTATTTTTATTTATTTATTTATTTTTTTTTGTTTTGTTTTCGTGAAGTTCCAACCAGTGGTAATTGAAAAATCCTGCAAACAAAGAAAAACGGACAAACAGTCATGAAAATAATACACTTACTTTCTGGAGGTAATAAGGTTTTGATAATCCGTTATGGAGCACAGATAAATGTGAAGATCGTCTTTATAAGTTCAACTTTTAAAGAGCCTGTCGCACCCTCAACACAACTTAACACAACCAGTTGAAAAACCACATAAACAGAGCACCTACATACAACATTTTGAAAACTGCCATGTTATAAGGGATATATTTCACTTTTTATGCAGCTCCCTCCCCACAGCTTTCAAACATAAACAGCCATGTTAGCAGAATGCTGTGACGTATGAGAATGGATTGCTTTCTCATGGCCACTGTATATCCTAGTAATATTGCACTATAAACTGTACAGTAAAATTTTTGTCTGGTGCTCACAAATTGTTTTAATTTACATAAAAAGTTATTCTTGAGTAAATGGCCAATAATTTCTCAAAGATAGTATTTCTGACACCTTTTATAAATTGGAAACCCATCTAGCTACAGGAAAAAATACAAATACAAGTACACAATAAAAGTTTTGTTTATAGTTTGTGTTTCTTGAAAAAATAGTGACAATGGACATGAAATATTCCAGGAGTAACTTGATATTAATTTATTAAATTCAATACTTACATTAAAGTATGTATATGACTTTTCATTTGATATTCCACTCAAATATAGTCAATAATAACATGTTTCAATATTTGATTATGTTTATGTTTTGTAAACAATTTTTATTAAATGCTGTAATTACAAGAATATCAACTTCTATAAGTTTTATCATGCACACATTTGTATATCACATGAAAATGTCATGACTGAACTTCAATTCTTGTGGCTGACAGAAGTTCCAATCCTTGTATTGCAGTGGTTTAGACAGAATTCATAATTCTGTTCATAAAACTTAAACTAATAGTATTCAAAAAAATTTTATTCACATGCATTATGAATAAGATTCATTCAGAATTTAAATTATGACAGAATAATCCTCACCAAAATCAAATTGGAGGTCCAGATTTTAGTTTACTTAAAGAATTATAATTATCCCATCTTTTTTGTTCATCTAATACTACTTTTCTTTTTGTCAAGTCAACTATGGTAGTTCAGCTAAAACATATCTAGCCATGGTTTGAATTTTGATGTCAGAAATTCTCATGTTTCTGGTATAATATACACAAGTTTTATGAGCAAATAGAGTTTTTAAAACTTTACATGAAAAACCAGCAAAACCAAGCTTTGAAGTGATGTTTCATAAAAAACTAAGAGATACGTAAATTGCAAGGATTATTTATAAGACTTTATTTTGTTTGTTTATTTTGTTTGTTTTTTTTCACTATAAATAGAAATGGTGCCATCTAAATAATTATTATTATGCTAAACATTAAGGAAAGAAATTATACTGAGTAAAACAATGCAATTTTAAAAACTGTCATATACAAACCCAGGTTTCAAATCATTACCCCTTATGACTTTGTATATGGATAAAATCAAAATAATCTTAACTTTGAAATGAATTTATATTACATTCAGTATTTTGTAATCTAAATTTTATTGACATAAGAACCATTGATATTATTTATATTCATATCTTCATTTTCAGTAATACTGTCATCATCAGAGAGATATTAAGGGTTCAGATTTACAAAAGCACAATGCCTCCTTTATAATTACTACTGTTATCATCACTAAAATTTGATTTATTTTCACTAGTACCAACTTCTGAATCTGTGCATGATTAATGTATACAATTTTCAATGCCAGGAGACATAATTCGATTTTAAACATCAGGAAATAAGTACAAGACAAGAATACTGTAGTCTTTATAGTGTGTTTTTGTGCAAGTGGAAATTTCTGCAATTGTGTGACGTAGTACACACAAGCTTTGGACTGCTGGCCTTGAGTGATTTTCTTCCAAGAGGGAGGGATATTTGAGTGATAAAAGTTAAAATAGTGGCGTAAACATTGGTGTGGTGCAACTGGGAGAAGTGTAAATGTCTTTGTGTGGTTATGTACTTTATATACAACTAAAAAAGTGGTATTTTAAATTTGGTGCTACAGGGCTCTTTAACTAAATCTGTGATACATAGTTTATGTAGAAAAGCACAATTTTATAAATTCACTTTTATGTCGTTACTTCACATGCATTCACGTCAGAATATTATGTTAGGCTAGTTGGTAAGTCTTATGAGCTAAAAATTTGGTATGACTGAGAGGTTTTTTGTGGTTGGTTCAGATGTTAGGATAATCTGTTGGCTGATCTCTCTGTGGGGTGATACTCTCTTGGGTGTGAAGTTAAAACAACTCAAGTTGGTGCAAGCACAAGGACATGCAAATGCAGGTGAAAGAATTTCATCTTTTTCAGGAGTTACTCTTCCTTAACCATCTACCATTACAACATGCTGATCCAATTGCTGAACCTTATTGACAGTCCCAGTTTTGTCCTACTTGAATGAGGGCCAACCTAATTGTGAATGCTTACAAAGTTATCCACTTTGGGGAGTTTCAGGTATTTTCTGACCAACGTTTAGCTGCACACATGCAATGGTTCCTCACTGCCTCTTCTCTGGCATTTTTCTGAAGTTTCTCATTGGATCTCACTAGGTGGCTTGTATTTATGTGGAAAGATTATGAAAAAGTTGCAAAATGGTCTGCAAAAGGCACAAGCTGCAGAGGACAGTTGATCCCAGTCTGGTATATTGTGATGCTGAAAGACAGCACGTTTGAATTTATCTGTGTTGAGATCACCTTTAACTTGCCCACTGTGATCATGGAACAGTTGTTTGACAGTCTTACACCAATTTCAGTCCTGCAGTTGATGTGAGGAAAGGCCACACATGAGAGTCTAAAGATATACACCCCAATCTTTGAGGAACTGATGAATTATAGTAGAGGTGAATTCTGGCCCACCATAAGAGGAGGGCTGATCTAGTATACTGAAGGTTGTGTCTTAGGCAGACTATAGGTTTGCTGTAGCTCCAGCTACAGATCATTCAACTATGGTCCAGTAGGACTAATCATCCAAGTTACTGGTTTATTGCATCCACCGGAGGCATCTGGTGGATACTTTGGTTTAGCGTTCGCTACGCATTTCTTTGAAAATAATATACATTTTTCTACTGACTGTTTCTCATAGGTAGAAGGTTCAATCTGTTCATAGGTGATATGTATAACAGATATACATGTCCTCTACAACCTTGCACACATTTGACCTTGAAGCTCTTAATTCAAGGTCTTCTACGGAGTGCCAGGGGCCACGGTGGCAGAGTGGTAACACTCTCGCCTCCCACCTCTGAGGCCGGGGTTCGATCCCTATCAAGGCCTTATGTGGGAAAGCTGGTAGTTGCTTGCCGTTGGTCGGCAGTTTACAGTACAGAACCCTAGCGAACTCTATGTACTGGTTTCCTCTGCCCTTCCAACTACCCGTCGTGATATGACCTGTACAGTGTTGAAAGCGATGTAAAACCCCAAATAAATAAATAAATCTACGGAGTGCCGAAGTAATCCACATAGCGGACTTTAAAAGTGCCTATATCTCCCTTAATTTTGGTCCTAGAGGTTTGCAATGTCAAACGAACCTATAGGAAATCATGTGCTGCGAATCTTCTGATGTTGTCAGATTTGACCTTGGACCCCTCCTTCAAGGTCAAATGAGGATAGTCAAAGTTAAAAGTGCTTATAACTTGCTTATTATTGGTCCTAGAGGTTTGGGATGGTAAACCAACATATAGGAAATCATTGGCTGGGAATCTTCTGATGTTGTCAGATTTGACCTTGGACCCCTCCTTCAAGGTCAAATGAGGATAGTCAAAGGTAAAAGTGCTTATAACTTGCTTATTATTGGTCCTAGAGGTTTGGGATGGTAAACCAACATATAGGAAATCATTGGCTGGGAATCTTCTGGTGTCGTCAGATTTGACCTTGGACCCCTCCTTCAAGGTCAAACGAGGATAGCCCAACTTAAAACTGCCTATAGCTTGCTTATTATTGGTCGTAGAGGTTGAGGATGGTAAACCAACCTGTAGGAAATCATGGGTTGGGATTTTTTGGTGTGGTCAGATTTGACCTTGGACCCCTCCTTCAAGGTCAAACGAGGATAGCCAAAGTTAAAAGTGCTTATAACTTGTTTAGTATTGGTCCTAGAGGTTTGGGATGGTAAACCAACATATAGGAAATCATGGGCTGGGAATCTTTTGGTGTGGTTAGATTTGTCCTTGGGCCCCTCCTTCAAGGTCAAACGAGGATAGCCAAAGTCGAAAGTGCTTATAACTCACTTATTATTGGTCCTAGAGGTTTGGGATGGTAAGCCAACCTATAGGAAATCATGAGCTGGGAATCTTTTGGTGTGGTTGGATTTGACCATGGGCCCCTCCTTCAAGGTGAATTGAGGATTGCCAAACTTAAAAGTGCTTATAACTCGCTTATTATGATCCTAGAGGTTTACAATATGAAACCAACTCATACAAAATCTTGGGCTAAGAATCTTCTGATATTAGATTTGACCTTTGGCCCCTCCTTCAAGGTCAAATGATGGTTCACTGGCTTTGGTGAGTTGTCTTTCTGGAGGATACAAATTTGCATCGGTTCTCTGATGCGTAGGTCTAGTTTATTGTGAAACATGTCTGAACAGACACACTGAAATGAATAATCTGGGGGTGTGGGGTGTGTAGTTGAGCCATTTAGATTCGACAGTGTTAGTCAATTGTAATGGCTACACTGAAAGCAATGTACAGTAATGACTGGTGTTATGCCAAGCCAGAATACACAGGATCTGGGTCTTGTGGTCTTGGAGGTGATGCCTTGGTGAGAAATATGCAAGATAACAAGAACTTCAGTGGTATCTATGCACAAGATTGTTGTAAATGATTGTACTTTCGACTGAATCATGAAACCAATAATATTAACTTAATGTTTTAGGTACTCATATCTGGAATCAGGAAGGCCATAACCTTTTCTGACAACTACCATCATGTCTTGTATAGCGTTTTCATTTCAGAGATAATTAGAAAGGGATTTCATTGACACAAAATGTTCATTCTAACTGAATAAACTAAAGCATAATCTGTAATATATGACTGTAATTGCTTCAGGGTTATTCTTGAAACTTTCAAACATTTTACAGGTATTTAAAATAACCTTGTTTTCAAATGCACTGCACTACTGGAGCAGATCTGAGAGTGAAGAAATAACAAATATCTGGTATCTGTGTTTTAGTTTTGAGACCAATAGTGCATTAAATCATGGGAAACATGCAAGGAGTAAAAATAAGGATCAGTATAATCAGGGATTAAGTTGTACAGTTTTATAACTGTGAAATAAAATGACATTCTTTAACATGGCAAATTTATTTGAAATTACATTTTAAATAGAAACATATTATTTTTATGTATATTATATGCAACTAAAAACTAATATCCCATTGTACAAATGCACTCTGCTGAAAATTAACATCTGTTTTGCAGCTAAGTTGAAAAACACTCCATGATTTTAACAAAATTAAGCAGGTCGATTCTCAGTTTACAAAAATCCTTACAGTCCATACCATATTTATCATACAGCAGAACCTCTGTTATCCAACCTTCTGTTGTCCAAATATTTCATTTTGTAAACTTTTTTTTTTCTACAAACCTAATGTGAGAAAAAAAACTTTTCTCCAGTCAGTTTATATAGTACAATTTTATTTTACTTATTTACTGGGTACTGGGGTGAAAGTGAAAATTTACCATGATTTGAAAAAAAAAGTGTTTAATTAACAGATCAAAGGTCAACGTGGAAATTAGCAGAGGGGCATTTATTACAGTATTTACAGTAGCTTATTATCAGTGATCATCTTCAGGGTGTATCTCCTCATGTATAGTCTCCATGGTTCCACCATTAACAACTTCCACTTCCTGTTTTGGTACTTCAGCACTTTGTGTTCCTTCATCCTCTGCAGCTTCTTCTGTCTCTTCATTATCCTGTGTTGTCTGTTCAGCTGTGTCAGTGTGGTCATATAACTCTTCCTCATCTACTTCTTTAATGGGAGAAGGAATTTTAATATCATTCTGACTTTCAGTCCCAGAGCTGATTTCTTCAGGTTCAATAGATTTGACAGGAATTAGGTATTCCATTGGAGAAGTTATTTTTTCACTGTCCATCACCCCAATGTGACCCTGTAATAACATGTAAGAATATATTTTTAAAATACATAACTACATTTCTATAAGATGTAGAATAATCTTATTAACACTGAAAATGGAAAATTTCTTTAGCTTGGCATTAGTTGTTTTGATTATAAAAATCATCAAGAAGTCATCAAATTTTAAACAGTTTCTTTTAATTTATATTACAAATCCGGAACAAGATTTCCTCAAAAATATTATTAACTGTTTTTAAATTCTGGGTATTTTTAAAAAAAAATTAAAACTTAGCTTCACCAAAATGATTTAAACTGTATGATTCATTTATAGTGTCAGAAGATATTATTAATATATTTTTAAACTTAGTTTATAACCTCCATTAATGGAATTTGAAAACCAACGACTGTTTTGAAAATTAAAAGCCCCTACAGCCCTAATTTTGTATTTACAGAAGAAGTTACATAGCATTTCTGTTAGAGTTCTAAAAGTCCTCAGGAATTTAAATGTCTTTAAACTAAAAAAGGTTTCTTCATTTCAATATTTTTTCAGAAACTGGTTGGTTTAAGAAACTTCAATTGAGAAAAATGCTAAGATTACGAATCTTAGTGAATATACACAGTTACCATCTTTGTAAGGTTGGTTGTGACCACTAACGCCTGAGATAACTGAATGGATGGAAAACAAGTAAAAAACACAAAATAAGCAGTGATGCACAAAGAAATATGAAGAAAATATTCTATTTGGAAGCAGGGCCTATTGACTTCTAACCCATTAAGGCGAAGACAACTGTGACTACATTAGTGTCTGAAGTGCATATAATTGAACTGCAATGCCTCACACGAAATCTGAGAACTGACCATTTTACTGAGGTCGGTTGTGGTCACCCCTAATGCCTGTGACAGCTGAGTGGGTGGAAACAAGTGTTGCAGGCCACGGTTCATGTAACTCACAAAGTCCTCACAGAAAATCTTACACAGCAGACCAAACCGCTCACGCTCAGTGTCATTGAATGTGGTGTCCTCAGCCCTGCGATAAGAGAAATACAAGTAAAGTGAGGTAGTCTCAATCAATCCCCTGTGGTTATGTAAAAATGTACTATTTCACTGTGATAAAACTGAAACTAATTCATACTGGCTGCAAAAATTAATCAAATGTATATCCTGAACAAGGCAAGTTGTCAAGGTTGTTAACTCATTGTATTTATGTCTTTAAACTGAGAGGGGAGAGTTCTTTTCCTGTCTAATTTTAATATTTCAGAAGATATTCAGCTGCAGATGGCAATTGAATAAATGAGACAATCTCTGACATATTTCGCATGTGAAATTGATATTTTTGCCATCTTTGTTCATTCTGTAGCTTCTTATGAGTTTTATAAAACACAGGTTTATTTTGGAAATACAGGTTTTTATCAGAATAGTGAGACATTACACTACATTTATTTATAAAACGTGTCACATAAACTTACCTATGGTAAGCTCTTATCACTTGTCCTGACTTTTCTAGGGAACCTTGGACAAGATTTGCCACATCGCATGCCAGTGAAAGTGGTGCACATAGTCGCAGGTCATTGAATGCCGTGAGAATAGCATTACAGTAAGCAGCCAGGGGGTGGAACTCTAATAGAGATATAGGTGGCTGAAGGTTACTGGATCCCTGAAAGTACATTAAACAACATTATAAAGACCGGAAGTGCGCAGACCACACAAAACAATGCAGTGCGCATATTTTTGCGTACATTTATCTGAGGCAATAAATGGACGATCGCCAATAATAGAGAACCAAACGATACACACAAAATATAGTGTGACAAATAGGTGTGTATAACAACATATTTACAACAATATTTATGGATTAATAAAAGAAACCAGTCTTTATGATAGAAATAAAGTCCTCAGGTTCGTACTTTATGACCTCTATAAAAGGACAGAACTTCCGGCATAATGGACTCGCGCTCTGTGCTCGTCATACAATTTTAGAATACTTTTGTGTCATGTAGCAGTTATCTACTTATAAACTGCTATAAAATGTATGGAATTATTTTCTTTTCTCTATAATCTGTGTTTATATCATTATATGTGAGAAATTAATGAATAACTTGCTGTACTAAACTTAAGCTTAGACTTGTGCTAAACTTTCTTCAAGTCTTTTTATCTTAGGTATTATCTTATCTAATCTACTACTTTGCAGGCGCAATATCTTCTCCACAAAGGCAAACTCAGTGCGCTAACTTAACAAAATCTTTATCATAATGAGAGTTGAGGGTCGTTCAAGGTCAGTAATACGGAGTTGTGGGTGTGACCAAGAGGGAAGGAACTAAGTTGGGAAACTGAAATTAAAGAGGTGAGTTTTGAGGTGTTTCCTGAAAGATGCGACAGAGAGGCTATTTCTTATATGGAAGGGGAAAGAGTTCCAAAGACCTGGGGCATAGTGACTGAAAGAATTGGAAAAAAGTTTGACTGATTTATGAACCTTACGGTCGAAAGTGGGGGTGTGAAGAAACTTGAGTTTATGGGTACTTCGCCTTGTAATCCTAGAAGAGGTGTAGGGATGAATTAATTCTCTTAGGTAAACAGGTTGACCCTGGTTGAGAATTTTGTATGTAATGAGACCTATTTTGAATTGTATCCTATATTTGACAGGGAGCCAGTGGAGTTTTTTTAGTTGTGGGGTAATGTGAGAGTATTTGGAGGAATGGGTGACAACCCTACAGAATGAGTTTTGGACTAACTGCAATCTTCTTAACTCAGAATCTGTGAGTGATAAGAATAGAGAATTGCAGTAGTCCAATCTGCTGCTCCCCAAAGCATTTGCTAAAAGAACTGATGTATTAAGGTCTAGAAGAGGGCGAATTCTATAGAGGTCTCTCGCATGAACTCTGGTGGGCTTTATGACCTGTGACACATGGTCTGAGAATAAGAAATTGGAGTCAAACACCACTCCGAGGTTCCTAACACTTTGTGCTGGTAAGACCTGATTACCGAGAATATTGATCGGAAAGTGAGGAAGGAGTTGTTTACGGTTATTTTTAGAGCCTATCAGAATAAACTCAGTTTTCTCAGGATTGCGTTTTAATTTGTTTGCAAACATGAAATTTTGAATGTCGTTTAGGCAGTTTTTTAGTTTTTGTATAAAACAAGAGAAATTTGTTGGTGAAAGTGTTATGTATAACTGAGTGTCGTCGGCATAGAAATGGTGGTTAATACTACTGTGAGAGTGAATGATTGAGCTGATTGGGTTAGTGTAGAGGGAAAAAAGAATTGGACCAAGGACGGAGCCCTGGGGGATCCCATACTGGAGCGCAGCAGGATGAGACAGTGTGTTACCTACCTTGACCGAGTGTGTCCCTCCTGGCAGGTATGATTTGAACCAGCCAAGTGCTAGTTCACTGATACCATAGTAAACATTAAGTCTGTCCAGGAGAATGGTGTGGTCAATGGTATCGAATGCGGCAGATAGATCCAAAAGGGTAAGGGCTGTAACTGACCCTTTGGCCATATTGAGGAGAATGTCGTTGCGAATGTTAAGGAGAGCACTTACGGTTGAATTTTGTTTTCTATACGCCGATTGGAAGGCACTCATAAGGCCTGCTTCATCAAGGTGAGTTTGTAGCTGGACTGCTACTACCCTTTCAAGTATCTTTGAAATGAAGTTCAGATTGGAGACAGACCTATAGTTTTTGAACATTTCTTTATATAAGGATAATTTTTTTTTGAGGATGGGTGTAACATGGGCCTGCTTGTAGAAATTAGGACACTTCCCTTGTTCAAGGGAAGCATTAATTATTGAAGTGATCGGGGTGATGAGAATATCCAGATACTCAAGAACAAGAAAAGTGGGCCAAGGGTCAAGTGAACAAGATTTATTTGGAGATTTCATAATAATTTTAGTAACTTGATCCTTGGTTACAGTAGTGAAAGTGGAAAGCACTGGGAGAGGAGAGTTTGGGGAGATGTGTTGTGGCTTCAAGGAAGTAGGAAAAGTTGAGCGTATTTTTTTCAATTTTTTTCTGTGAAGAACTCCACAAATCAGTCAGCCAAGAGCCGAGGGGGATTTATCGAAGGTAGCATCTTGGCTGGCAGTCTGTGTAACACATCGCCAAGGACTCGCCATAATTTTTGGGGGTCATGGTGGTTATCCCGGATTTTTGCTTTAAGAAATTCGGATTTTGCCTGCATGCAGATTCTGTTGTATTGGTGGACTTTCTGCATGTATTGGGATCTATTGAAGTGAGATTTATTTCTGCGCCAAATCCTTTCGAACAAAAGATTGAAGTTTCGACTAGAATTTATTGCTGACAAGTTTGTATTTTCAAAAAGCAGGTTATCCCACTCATCTAGTGGATTCATAATGACTTCATGTATGTTTGATTTGATGGAATAAGAAATACCAACACTTGAGGTAAATCTAGACTTACACAAAACTAAAGTGCAAAGTTCACATACTGAGACAAACCTTTGGCCATATTTCACACAAATGCAGAATATGTTACACTGATACAACAACTTCCATAATATGATGATGCATTAGTGCTGGTATTGTTTATCGATATTGAAATATTTATCGATTCACTCTATATTTGCCGATATCAATAATGTAGAGTATAATATCAATATCGAAACATACCACTTAACAGGTACAAATATCATGTTTTTCATTCAAATAAAGGACAATATTTGAAGAATATATTGGTTATCCTACTATTTTGTCATATTTCACTTACCGCTAAACCGGAAATGCCATATTTGTTTACGTTTCGGGAAATACTAAACCTCGCAAAAGAGTTTGGAAGGTCTCTCCCAAGAAAGCATCTAATACCCCGATATTTCAATATCGATCGATACGCAAGGCAAAAATATGGTGTGATATCGATGTGCATATTATCATTCGATACCAGCACTATGATGCATTATCACTTCAGAGATTTAATATGCCCATGGATTATATGAACTAATAAAGGAATAAAATTAGTTTACGTAAACAAACCTGTGATGCTAGAGAGTATGCACTACTGGGAAGAGCACTTGGGTTGCCTAGCAATGTGAATGATTGCATCGCTTCATCGAATCTGGAAAGCACAATGTACTTTTTTCAAATAGATAATTGCATGAATTTTCATAAAATGTTAAATAAAATTTCTGTGTAATGTTATGTTGGTAGTTAAGAAATAATGAAACTGGAATCCTACTTTTCAAAGAAGTTTCTAATGTGAAACTACTCTGATAGTGACTAGAATAAACTTGTTTTCACAATAAACCACTTTGTGTTAACCTTTTAACAATCCACAGAATGAATGAAGAGAAGAAATATATTATACAGCATTAACATCATATACAAATCACTGACTTTGAAACCACGAATACCTTATACGCAGTAACGCTTGGACGATGTTTCTGGAATTTCCATAAATTGCTCATTGACTACCCCAAATACAAAGTTTTGTACAAATGCCTCAAATTTGGACTCCGCAAAACATTTAGAAATCACCACACATCACATACCATATTTACCCCATCAATAAAATTTGGTTTTTATTTGAGAATATGGTCCCAAAATAGTTATGATTTTATGTTTTACCACATTTTCAATAAAGTGATAAGATTTTAAGGTAGATTTCTCTACTACTTATACCTTTTTGAAAAAGGTGGTTTGATCACCAAACCAGATGGATGCGAGAAGGCTTTATAATAATCTTTTTTGATTTTGCCTAATTGCATTAATAAAATATTGTTTATGAAAACCAGATGGATGTTTGCTAGCTTGTAGAAACATCAAACCCCAAATTTTAATAATCGAAATGATTGAACTTTTGTATTTTGTAAAAGCTGATGTGTTTTCATAAAAAAAACTTTAGGTTATTAACAAGAATTGTTAACTGAACTATATTTCTACATTTCTGTCTAATTTTAATTGGACCTTTATAGCACTTAATTTTCCCTATACAGGGTGACTGACTGTAAGGCACATCATTACCAAAAGAAAAAAAACTCTCAAAGGACTTAAGTTTGCTCTTACTTGAAATTTTCTCAAACAGCCACACTCATAAAAGGTCTTATATCTTGAGCTTAGTTCAGTTTTAAATCCAAAATTTTGGTCTGAGATAACATTTATCATTGGTAATTCACAAAGTTGGTTTAAGCTAGGACAAAGTTATAATGATAAGACTAAGTTCAGACCAATTTTTCAAACAACCACAGTCGTTTCCCACGTTGTGTGCCTCTATCTGTACACTTTGTGCAGCAACACAGTCAATAGAGTAAGAAATCTAAAATTCGCCAGGAATCTAAAATTCGCCACCCCTAAAACCTTAGTTAATTTTATGAAGAAAATTATGTTTTGTCTTAAAATTGGTATTTTTCAGTTCAAAAAGTCTTAATTTACCATACATTTAACAAATTTCACCTCAATTAATTAATTTTATTAGTATTTCAACATGTGGTGAATTTCAGATATGTGGCGAATTTTAGATTTCGTACTCTATACTGTTGGTGGAATTGTCAGTTGCCATCATTGTTATCTGATACATGTATCAAAGAGGAATACGATTGCAGTGTGAAGATCTTCTAACTACCATAAATGACCTATTTAGCACACAGTGCGCTAAGGAAAGACTATTTTTATTCAATATTTGGTGGTAAAAAGATCCCTTTTTAGTGCACCCATCATGAAACACTTTCCGGGATCAAGTATAGGTCAATCTGGTAAGAATAACGGTGTTCTGACATTTAGAATCTACTAAAAATACGCACTTCCTGTAAATATGGCGGTAGATAGGTCATTTACGGTATTTAAAAACACGACAAAAACTTCTTTAAAGAGGTGTGACAAGTATTTTTAACTTAATTTTGCCATCTAAAAAGTGATACTGGGAAAACGTATATGGTGGCCATATTTAAGACGTGTCTCAAATAAAAGACAATGTCGAAGCTTTCTAAGAACTATGGTCAAAGATAAGACTAAAATAAGCTAAAGATATTATGTAGATGGGACTAAAACAAATGTCATAACCGATTCCTATCCAAAGCTATGACCAAAGTGCAAGAGTTAAGACAAAGAGCAGGATATAAGACTTCAGAGAATACATCCCTCAAGTCTTACTGAAAGTAGTTTGTCCCTGTACACAGTACCTGTGATCTGCCATCTCCAGTGCTTGCCTGAAGTCTTTCAGTGCTGCCCTCTGGAATATCGGAGCTAGCAAACCACGGAAATCTGCCCCTACACGACTAAAGGACAGGCCAAAGTACATACACTGTCCTAGCAAAGAGTCCAGCCGACCTCCAACTCCCTTCTGAAGGTCACTCTCTAACACAGAGAGGAACTGAGACACCTTGGAAAGAGAGGCCACAAGTGACAAGATAGAGAACATTTACTATATTATTGTTGCTGAAAATAAATATCATTTTAACAGGACCATAAAACATACAAAATCCTGTATATTTCAGTTATTTTTCATCTTTATGTTATAGGAATAAAAGACATATTCGAGTGCTTTATGATGGTTTTAAACTATCAATCGGAGCCCGAAGGGTTGAGTGCTTTAATACAGCAGATCGATAGTTTAAAACCATCATAAAGCACGAGAATTTGTCTTTTATTCCTATTCTAAAATGGTTACACTAATATTTTGGTCAAAATAAGTAGTAAATCTTACGCAAAATTCAAAACAAATCCAGCGCCATGTTGACTGTTCCATTCACTAAACATGCATAGTGATGGATGTGCAAACAACCTTTTGGTTAAAATATTGTTAGGAAATCCCCCACCGTGATCTCATAAATATTAATGAATAGTTGATCCTTAAATAAAATATTGACAAAAATCCCCACTGAATTATGTGATTTTATATTTTCTGCATATAATTTACATTTTATTTGACCGCGAGTTGTTTGTTTACATTTGTACGCCAAAGGACGATGCATGCAGAATTCAACAGCGTTGTTTTATTTACCGTTCTATATTCGCGATTCCAGCATTGCGCAAAAGACGTGTCCACGTTCACTGCGCAGCCTACCATTTTAGAATAATTTTTAAAACACAGATTTCTTGGTGTTTTTTTTTGTGAAGACAGGAAAATAAAAGATACTTTCTTTATCAGCTGACCCAATGAAACTAGAATTTAAACGTGTTAGGATTTGTGTGCCCTTCAGATTCAATGTTTTTAAACAAACTTTTACATGTTAAGAATTTTAAAAGCAGGAGCTTCTTCAATTCAGAATCCATGAGAAGCTGCATATTCACTAACACTCTGTCTCTTACATTAATGTGTGTTCTTGAAACATTCAAAACTCAAAACTACCATTTTCTAAGAACAATTTGTGAAAACTTAGTATGCAATTATTTTTTAAGAGATGGCAGTACCTTCTGTACCACCCATCCATGGAATAAGGCACTCTCATTAGGGCTGTCCTCTTTACCAGTGGACAGGATTGGGTCCTCATCAGAAAATATGGCCCTGTACTGTGTGATGATATCAAACAGGTGCACACGACTAGCTTCTATTGTCTTGGTGATGTGGTAGTATGCTGCGTTAAAAAAGAATGGATTTGAGTATAAAAACCAGAAGCCAAAAGTGAGATGTAGGTTTCAGGTGGGCCAGTGTGACCCATACTTTTAAAATAAGATAAAAATATGTATTAAAACAAAATTATGAAAATATACAGATCAACAGGTTGCCTTCTCATTAAAAAAGAGTAATTTACAGTGAATATGTTACTCATGAAGATTGGATATCTTGATTCTATGAATTTTTAAGTATAAATTCATTAAAATACATTGCTCAACTTATAAATGTGGAGCTTATGCAAGTTGCAACTTGTACAGGTCCAAAATTTGTACATGTTGCAACTTGTACAAGTCAACTCATACAAGTTGCAACTTGTACAAGCTGTTTGTACAAGTTGTAACTTGTACAGATTTCTTGTACAAGTTGCAACTTGTACAAAATCTCAACTTGTACATAACATATATACACCCATGTGTTCAATGTCTCACATCATATTCGTCCCATTCTTTTCACTCACCTTAAACCAACTGTAGTGACTACGAAAACTGTTCTGAATTAGAAATCACAGGTAAGGATGGAATAAAATATTGATAATTTAATTTCTATCATCCTAGATTCCTGTTTTTCAACATCAATACTAAAATTGTAAGTTGTAAGTTTCACTATCATTTTTTACAAGAGTTGCTAAAGAACTAATGAACACAAGTATTGAAACCGGTTGGTCATTAAAACAAGCTAAAACCACTTTTTACTGATCAAAAAAAGGAAATATGAGCATTTTGTCCTATTTGAATTAAGGTTTGTTGTTCTAATATACCTCAAATAATTTTTATAAACCCATTTGGCAATATTAACGAAAAATCAAGTAAATAGGCATTCTGGTTGCTGGAGACATTAGACAACTACAGAAAAGATATTTTGAGAAAAGTAAAATCAGGAAATTTTAACTTTTCACACTATTGTAACTTTTTATAATTACATTATTCATGTCTTTGCTGTTAGTTTTTAATTCTATACAACTTGACTTCTGTAAAAATTGAAAAATAACTCTATAGTTACCATCATCTGTTGGAATGCCATCAAGTATACTCTGGAACCAGGCATCACGAGCCTGAAACAAACCGCACTTTGTGAAAAGAGGTTAGAAATGTTGCAAAATGTCAGTGTGAAAGCAGTTTATACACACAGATGTAATAACAGGGAGGACATTTACTCAGATGTAATTCATTCAGGTTATTTAATGCACCCCAAACAATGACAGGGTGCTCACCCAACCACACCTGCCAAAAAACTTTTTGCAAAACGTCCACGGAATTCTACTAATTCCCTGGCAAACATATTTGCTGATTTTTGGTAAATAACTCTAAAGTTGTGTGAACTATAAGAAAGGTGTCTGTACACTGACTCCTCTTATTTTGTTGCATAAAAATCCATGCTGAAATGGTAGAGTAATATAAAGTTAAAAATAAAAATTTTTATATTCACTGGTGCCAAATACTATGGAATCCGATACGTTTCATCGATCATGTTTCATAAACAAGTTCATTCTTAGGTAATATGGACTTATATTACTTATACTTATGAGGGATAATAAATATAATGTAACCCTTGTCAAGCATATTTTTTTTCAATTTTAAACACAATCCTTATCAACATGTCCTAAAGACTGAACTTAAAAACACATTTTTCTTTACTCATGGTAATAGTCAGCCTTGCCATTTACATTTTGCGCAAATCTGACACAGATGGTTGCAATATTTTAAATTTTAGAACATATCAATGATTTTCAAACAATCGCCTATGGTGGTCACAAAATTTTTACAGACATGTTTTCACAGCCATAAACATTTTCTGCAAATTTGGTGAAGATATCTTCATAACTGAATGAGATATAAAGGTTGATGTAAAAATGTGACAAATGCACACATGCACGCACACACACAAGCACACACAGAAGGGATTTCATCATCTCCAAACCCCGGCATTGGCCGGCGAGAGACAAAAAATGCAACTGTAATAACATCGGCTTAATAGTGCCCCTTTAAGACCGAAGTTTAAGACCGAAAAGTACTTAAAGCATTGCCATGGCAACAAGTGCTGCCAGATACCCTCCAAAACTTACTCATCTCTAGAACCTCTTTTAGTTAACATATCCTGAAAATTTGGTGAAAATCCATGCATGGGAACACCCACAAACTTTGCAAAAAAACTTAAGTGTTGCCATGGCAACAGTTGTTAACGGATACCCCCAAAACCTAATCAGCTGTAGATCCTCTTGCGGTAAACATATCCTGAAAGTTTGGTGAAAATCCATGCATGTGTTTAGGCTGTGGAACACCCACAATCTTTGAGGCCCAAAAATCTTAAGTGTTGCCACGGCAACAGTTGTCACTGGATAGCCCAAAAAACCTAACCAGCTCTAGGTCCTTTTGGGGTTAACAAACCCTGAAAATTTGGTGAAAATATGTGCATGGATTTAGGCTGTGGAACACCAACAAGCTTTATGTCCACCACCCGGATGGCGCAGGGGATGACTATAATCCCAGCCTTTGTGGCTGGGGTTAATAAAAATATAAGTCACACAGGTAATTTTTCTACTGCACAGGAAATAGTTTAGAGCACCTTACAGAATCACAATTAAAGCTTGGCATCACTGTGTCAATGATTCTAAGTTTGGAGAATAAAAAAATAATGAATTCTTATTATGAATGGGAGGGAGCCATCCATACTGTAACAACAGTAATGTAAAAATATTAGTGGACCCCAGTTAATAGTTTTTACCTGTAAGAATTTGATCCTGAGTTCAGCTTCTGAGAAGACATCCATGCGTCGCAGGTAGCCGATGACCTTGAGACAGGCAGGCAGTTGAACACTTGTCCTCAGTTGTTGTATGAGCTGGTTCAGCATCAGCTGACTGCAGCTCTTCACTTCTGTTACAATACTCTGGAAACAGATATCCAAAACTAATCACAAAAAAACAAACAAACCAGCAGATAACAAATATGAACTCCAAAAGATGCAACTCCTCATTTTTGGTACAATACTATAGAAACTAGAAATAGGACGCATCTGTGGCCAGATGCTGGATGTATCCACCGACAAAGGCCAACTAACATAGTTTAGAAGATAAAAAGCATTTTTCGTTAATAAGCAAGGTGAAAGCACTTTTAAGTTTGGCTACCCTTATTTGACCCTGTAGCAGGGGCCCAAGGTGAAGTCTGACCACATCAAAAGATTCGCAGTCCATGATTTCGTATAAGTCGTTTTCACATTGCAAACCTCTAGGACCAATAATAAGCAGGAGGGGCCCAAGGTGAAATCTGACCACATGAAAAGATTTGCAGCCCATGACTTCCTCTAAGTTGTTTTCATAATAATGAGTTATTTGTGAAATACTGGCTATCTGCAATACTTGTAGAGATAATTCGCATTTACTCATTTTGAGTAGGTGAATAATTAGCTACGGGTCTGAAACTTCACCAAGTGAAAGCTCTCTCAAAAGTAGGCAAATGAGTTATTTGAGAAAAATTGGCTATCTACAATACTTTTAGAGATAATTCGAATTTACTCATTTTCAGTAGGCGAGTAATTACCTACGGGTCTGGAACTTCACCATGTGAAAGCTCTCCCAAAAGTAGATGAATGAGTTATTTGATAAAAAATTGGATATCTGCAATACTTTTATAGATAATTAGCATTTACTCATTTTGGGTAGGTGAATAATTAGCTACAGGTCTGAAACTTCACCAAGTGAAAGGTCTCCCAAAAGTAGGTGAAGGAGTTATTTGACAAAAATTGGCTATCTGGAATACTTTTAGAGATAATTTGCATTAACTCATTTTCAGTAGGTGAGTAATTACCTACGGGTCTGAAACTTCACCAAGTGAAAGCTCTCCCAAAAGTAGGTGAAGGAGTTATTTGACAAAAATTGGCTATCTGCAATACTTTTAGAGATAATTTGCATTTACTCATTTTGAGTAGGTGAGTAATTACCTACAGGTCTGAAACTTCACCAAGTGAAAGCTCTCCCAAAAGTAGGTGAAGGAGTTATTTGACAAAAATTGGCTATCTGCAATACTTTTAGAGATAATTTGCATTTACTCATTTTGAGTAGGTGAGTAATTACCTACAGGTCTGAAACTTCACCAAGTGAAAGCTCTCCCAAAAGTAGGTGAAGGAGTTATTTGACAAAAATTGGCTATCTGCAATACTTTTAGAGATAATTTGCATTTACTCATTTTGAGTAGGTGAGTAATTACCTACGGGTGTGAAACTTCACCAAGTGAAAGCTCTCCCAAAAGTAGGTGAAGGAGTTATTTGACAAAAATTGGCTATCTGCAATACTTTTAGAGATAATTCGCATTTACTCATTTTGAGTAGGTGAGTAATTACCTACAGGTCTGGAACTTCAGCATGTGAAAGCTCTCCCAAAAGTAGGTGAATGAGTTATTTAAGAAAAATTTGCTATCTGCAATACTTTTAGACAAAATGCAGAATTACTCATTTTTAGTAGGTAAGTAATTTAGCCACAGGCCTAATTTAGATATAAAGCCTACCAATAGAGTACTGTGGTGCACCCTGTAATATACTTTGCAAACTCGAGAAGGCTAGCTATAATATTTTTTTTTGTTAGAGCGGTAATGGTGAAATCTCTCTACACACTACGGCTATCCAGTGGATACAATGATTTACTCAACAGTGAGAACCTGAAAGTAGATATTGGTAAGCTATGCCATGACATAGAGGTCTGCAATTTCACTCTGTTATAGCTGACCAAAAATTATGTGAATAACATATTTAAACAAAATACTGTAAATGTAATAGTTTTCACGTTATAACTGATTTACTCAACAGTGATAACGTCAAAGTAGCTATTACTCAGCTATGCAATGAGCTACATGTCTGAATTTTTTCTATGTTATAGCTGACCCAAAATTAGGTGAACAACATATTTAAGCAAAATACTGTAAATGCAATAGTTTTCAAGTTACAAGTGATTTACTCAATAGTGACAACCTGAAAATAGCTATTGCTCAGCTATGCCATGAGCTATAAGTCTGTAATTTCACGACGTTATAGCTGACCCAAAAGTAGGCGAACAACATATTTTAACAAAATACTCCAAATGCACTATTTTTCAAGTTACAAGTCATTTACTCAACAGTCAGTACCTGAAAATAGCTATTGCTCAGTTGTGCCATGAGCTACAGGTCTGTAATTTCACTATGTTATAGCTGACCCAAAAGTAGCTGAATAACATATTTACACAAATTTCTGTAAATGCAATACTTTTCCAATTACAACTGATTTACTCAACAGTGTGAACTTCAAAGTAGCTATTACTCAGCTATGCAATGAGCCACAGGTCTGGAACTTCACTATGTTATAGCTGACTCCGAAATAGGTGAATAACATATTGAAACAAAATACTCTAAATGTAATACTTTTGAAGTTATAAGTAATTTACTCAACAGTGATAACCTAAAAGTAGCTATTACTCAGCTATGCTATGAGCTACAGGTCTGAAATTTTACTATGTTATAGCTGACATAAAAGTAGCTGAATAACATATTTATACAAAATTCTGTAAATGCAATAGTTTTCAAGTTACAATTGATTTTACTCATGATGGAAGTTACTGAAAAGCCCAAAAGTAGCTATTACTCACTTAGCTATTGAGACAGACACCCAAGTTACTCACCATGTTGTAGCTATGAAAAAAGTATCTGAATAACATATTTTAACAAAATGCTCTAAATGCAACACTTTTTAAGTTATAAGTGATTTAGTGCATGATTTCATGACTTTTAATGCATTTTAGACATTTTTGTCTACCACAGGCCTAATTTAGACATAAAGCCTACCAAAAAGATAGGGTGGCGAGTCCTCTAGCATACCAAGCCACCTGCCAAATATGAAAGAAATCTGGAAAGAAATGTGGACTGTAGGTCGCTAACAAGCAATATTCCACATTTTAGACATTTTTGTCTACCACAGGCCTAATTTAGACATAAAGCCTACCAAAAAGATAGGGTGGCGAGTCCTCTACCATATCAAGTCACCTGCCAAATATGAAAGAAATCCGGAAAGAAATGTGGACTGTAGGTCGCTAACAAGAAATCTCTGCGGACGCGGACGCGGACGAGGGCGCGGACGCGGACGACGACGATGATGAATCCATAGTATCCCCGCTTCGCGTCGGGGATACAATTAAACAAAAATACAAAAATACAAAAACGGATAATCGGTGGTAAATATGATCCCTAAAGATGTAACTTTTCACTTCTCTCAATAAACTCTGATGACCAGAAAAGTAACACACTAAAACGAGGCAATCTAAACTTATTTGTGTACCTCAGATCACAACTCCACAAAGGGTGAATGTAATTTGATCAATGCAAGCAGTTTCACTCACCATTATGATAGGTATGGATGAATGTTTTTTCTCCAGTCGTTTCACATGAGTGGCTAGTTCTAAAGCTTCCTCATAGTATCCATTCCTCACACATGTGTCCATCAACTGCGGCATTTCAAGGATCTCCAGTAACTGTGTGTGCCGTTGTAATGTCTGACTGTTCAGCCTCCGACTGTAAAAAGGACGCATTTATCATTTTTGGATTTCTGATCACACAGACAGGCTAAATTGCAGATCCAGGAGTAATACTGTAGGTCTTTGACAGGTGGGCCTTTGCAAAGGTGGAACAACTAGTGTTCATGATTATCTTTCAAGTATAGAGTAAGAAAGCTAAAATTCACCACCTCTAAAACCATAGTAAACTTTATGAAGAAAATGATATTTTGTCTTAAAATTGGCAGTTTTCAGTTCCAAAAGCCTAGATTTACTATACATTTACTATAACAAATTTCACCTGATTTCATTTATTTTATTAGTATTCCAACATTTGGCAAATTTCAGATATGTGGAGAATTTTGGATTTCTTACTCTACATGGTAAATTTCTGTAGTTACTTTATTTTATCACATGGCACTGTGAATGACAAAAGTAATCATTATATCTTGCATACAGGGGTATTAATGCTAAGTATTCACAATGTAAATCTAGGGCCCAATGATATTAAAGCTATGTTTATTCTATAGTAAATGTTTTTACAGTACATGATAGAAAACTACCTAGAACTAAAGTTTGTACCTGGAGTTGATGTCCTGGGCTTCCTTCAGGAATTTTTGGCAAGTCACAGAAAGATCCGGAAGTTTCTCCAGTATGGCTGACACATGGTGTTCCACAATCTCAAACTAAACCAAAGAGGCGTGGTGGTTTAAAGTATACATAGAACATTAGTGAATGGCTGCATCACAGAAATAATGATTTGTATGAAGCTAATACAATTAATCATAATAGTTACAATAAATAGTATATATTTGACAGGGTTGCAATTAAAGCTTTCAAGTACTTTTTGTGCTTCATCATCTTCATGTTTTATATATTACGATGTAAATACAATTGTTTTTACTGGAAGTGATTTATTTTAAAAATTTCATATGACAGAGACACAGTAATATGACCTTTATACATGGACTTTAGATACCCTGTGTACACATGTACAGTAAATAATAATATTTATAATTATAAACTAAAATACAGTTATTATTATTTATTCCGGCTGTAAATAATACATGTGTGTCATGGTAGAAACTCCAATCTGGTAGAAGTAGAAATTCTACCAGTAGAAACTCCAATTAGACTTTCTACCAGTGGAAACTCCTATTGGACTTTCTAATCTAATCTAATCTAATGTGGACTTTTATAGTGCTTAATCTCCATCTTAATCTGATGGACTCTAAGGCGCATCTAAACATAAGCAAGGCAGTTAGAGCAGGTTAAGGCAATTTCTACCAGTAGAATTTCAAATTCTACCAGATTGGAGTTTCTACCATGACATATATATGTAATGATCTTCACACATACATCCTGGAAGATGTTTCTGGAGCACTCTGCGGTCTCTATAAAGGTCTTGTAGTTGTGGAATGCAAGATCTTGTGTCTGTTCTAGCACCTGACTGCGCTCTTCTGACAACCTCTCTGGCTCACGACCTACAAAGGTAAAACTTCATATACACATCATAGTTGTTATTTTACCACAGGAACTTGGCTTGAGTGTCACTGTAGTCTGCATAAAAACTAAAACTTTGTTTTGGTCATATAACCTTGACAATGATCAAAGGTTAAATGTCACCATGCAGTAAGCTTTCCCATGCCTTTCCCAAGCTTTCATTTTGATGAAATAACTATAATAACAGATATACTGAAGGAAGATCTGGTGGTGAAAATACTTGACCAAAAGACAATAAGGGCCTTTTCATGAACAATTAATCATAAAAAAGTGTCAAGTACTCGTTAATTAGTGCATATATAAGTCTGAAACCTAGGTATAACAATGAAAATAAAAATTTAAAGCAGCTGACCAACTTATTCCAAGAAAATGATTTCCTAATAGGTTCTATTAGGGCGCAGAGTTGGGGGCAGAGGGATAAATCTCAACAACCTTTTAAACTCTGCATATGGTTTTTTATTACCAGCCAATGCATTCCAAAAGCTCATCCATTGCTGAATGGCCCTCAGTGTTGAAACAGGACACAATACTATTACCAGTAATACTCGTGCTACACACTCTTATAATATTGTTATCTCCATTCATGATATATTTTTTCTGTATACATGCATGTCATTCGGGAAGTTTTCCTATTGTATGTGGGTAGTGTACATGTAAAAACTAGAAATAGGACGCCCTGTTGATAGTAGATGCGAATAGAAACAGGATAGCATAGAAGAACACACATTATCATGTGTAATGTCCACCCCATGAACCTTTTGCCAAAATTGTACAGTAGTCTTACAAGACCCTGTTTCATTTGTAAAATATATCAATGATGCTTAAATATTTATTAGTGTAGATGTAAATTATTTCAGCTTCATTCCTTTTTGCATTGGTTGGGTCGAAAATTTTGACGAAATCACTATCTTGCACGGTTAAGAAGATAGAAGCAAATTCCTGTTTTTCTATTTTTGGCAAAAATTCGAAAAATCAAAATGGCCGCCATTTTTGGGGAGGGGAAAATTTTTTGAAAATTGCAGAGAGTACATTCCTTAGATACCCTGTGGGTTGAAAATTTCGACGAAATCGCTCTATCTCGCACGGTTAAGGAGATAGAAGCAAATTTGTGTTTTGCCATTTTTGGCAAAAATTCGAAAATTCAAAATGGCCGCCATTTTGGGGAGGGGAAAATTTTTTGAAAATTGCAAAGATTACATTCCTTAGATACCCTGTGGGTCGAAAATTTCGACGAAATCGCTCTATCTCGCACGGTTAAGGAGATAGAAGCAAATTTGTGTTTTGCCATTTTTGGCAAAAATTCGAAAATTCAAAATGGCCGCCATTTTTGGGGAGGGGAAAATTTTTTGAAAATTGCCAAGAATACAATGCTCAGATACCCTGTGGGTCGAAAATTTCGACGAAATCGCTCTATCTCGCACGGTTAAGGAGATAGAAGCAAAGTTGTGTTTTGCCATTTTTGGCAAAAATTCAAAAATTCAAAATGGCCGCCATTTTTGGGGAGGGGAAATTTTTTTGAAAATTGCAAAGATTACATTCCTTAGATACCCTGTGGGTTGAAAATTTCGACGAAATCGCTCTATCTCGCACAGTTAAGGAGATGGAAGCAAAATTGTGTTTTGCCATTTTTGGCAAAAATTCGAAAATTCAAAATGGCCGCCATTTTTGGGGAGGGGAAATTTTTTTGAAAATTGCAAAGATTACATTCCTTAGATACCCTGTGGGTCGAAAATTTCGACAAAATCGCTCTATCTCGCACGGTTAAGGAGATGGAAGCAAATTTGTGTTTTGCCATTTTTGGCAAAAATTCAAAAATTCAAAATGGCCGCCATTTTTGGGGAGGGGAAAATTTTTTGAAAATTGCCAAGAATACAATGGTCAGATACCCTGTGGGTCGAAAATTTCGACGAAATCGCTCTATCTCGCACGGTTAAGGAGATAGAAGCAAATTTGTGTTTTGCCATTTTTGGCAAAAATTCGAAAATTCAAAATGGCCGCCATTTTTGGGGAGGGGAAAATTTTTTTGAAAATTACAAAGAGTAGAAGAGTAGTTCCTTAGATACCCTGTGGGTCGAAAATTTCGACGAAATCGCTCTATCTCGCACGGTTTAGAAGATATGAGCACATTTGCCTTTTTCAGTATTCAAAATAGCTAATTACTCATTTATTTAATTAATTACTCAATCATCTATGAAGCAATTCCCCCCAAAAGCAATCCCATACAAGCTATTAACCCAATGAACCTCCATACCAAATTTCAGAAAGCTAGGCTTAATAGCATTCCTTAAAATGTCTGGAAACCAAAGAGCTACTCAAAAGTACCAAAGTAGCTATTACTCAGTTAGCTACAGAGCTATCATCACCAAAAGCAATCCCATACAAGCTATCAACCCAATAAACCTGCATGCCAAATTTGGTAAAGATAGGATAAGAACTGTTGCCTAAAATGTCTGGAAACCAAGTGGGACGCCGGACGGCAGAAAAAGCAAAACTAATATGTCCACCCCCCAGTGGGGTGGACATAATGAGCTGCCCGTTCAAGAGATGCTTCCCCAAACTCACCCATCCAGTCTGTACAGCTGAGATTAGTATGTGACTGCTCATGGCAGACTTTTTAAACATTTAAGAAAATGCTCCACATGCTGAAAACATTTGAAATATTTCAAACTAAATTTTCCCAACCATATTTGGTTAATGTTCATTCATCAGATTATTTTGACTGATTATGGGGAAAAAAGATTATAAATAGTCTCACTTCACCTTAGTTAAATCACAATATAATAGCACCTTACTTAAATCACAATATAAAAGGATCACTAAGATATATTTATATCATTAAACAGAAAATTTTAGCTTGCTTTTTCATCATATTTTCCTTTTGGTTAAGTTTAGTGAGAACACCGACATGTCCCCTGCTTAGAAAGTAGAAAAAAAAATAATAAAGCAGGAAATCAAACGTAAGTCATAACTCTTTGCGTTCATTAAACCCACACATGACCACTAGCACTATAACAAGCAATGTTTATGGAAACTTTCTGGCTTTATGGTTAATAAATCTGACATTTAATCACTCCACTTTGTTCATATTTCTGTCTTCTTGGGTTCAAAATAAGTCAATGGCAACTTGTGTGATATCCTCTACTGATATGATCTTAGCTGCTGAAGTTGTATTAAACCTCAACCTTTAACTTCAATCAAAGCATTTATATTTAATATGTGAAGCATTTAAAAATTAACCAGATCAGTGATTTGATGTGCATCAGACCCTTGATGTTTATTAGACAAGCTAACAATAAAAGAACAATATAAAAAGTGCCATACTCAGCTTATCCACTCCATAGGAGCTCAGCTCAGCCAGATACTGTGCAAAATCAGGATTACTTTTCCATGTATCTGTAAAGGAAGGAAAAATAATCTCTCTTCACAAATAAAAGTAAAATTACAGTAACGTGTCTGAATATTATTGATATATAAGAAAACATTTTTCTTCTTACAAAATATAGGGGTACTGATTAACAATTTGGTTGAACTTGCTGAATAATGTATTCCAATAAAGCACTGAAATCCTGACAATTTCTCAGATACTGAACAAGTACCCATTTATTTTCAAATTTGTAAAAATCAATTGCTAGCTATTCTGGTATATTGTTGTATCGCTAGTCATTTTGTAATATCAATCTCAAAAGTCATTCCCACCTGGGCATTTAACTTTGAGGATTCGGATTTGAAAGGATTTTAAATCCTTTTGCAAAACTAGGGTGAAGTGGCTGGCTTTCTGCCAACCACAGAGTCGAATCTTAGGACAGCAGTGGGTGTTGAAATCTGTAAACTTGGTATTATCGCCCCCATTTGCAAACCGCTTCCAAAGAAGTTGTTTTTAGATTTGTGTAGCGAGATGGCTATTTGCAGTGACGTGATGTGAAAGGTTTACAAATATAAAGGGTCTGTAGGTACGCAGTTTTACAAGGCTGGTTTAAGATGAAATACACCAGCATATTTCCTGTCCACGAACTTGCCTCATTAATATTAATGAGCAAATATGCGCAGTCATGGCAGTTCCTGTCCACGGACTTGCCTCATTAATATTAATGAGCAAATATGCGCAGTCATGGCAGTTCTTTGAGGGGGTTTCCCGACAATATTTTACAAGGCTGGTTTAAGATGAAAACTACCAGCATATTTCCTGTGAATGGACTCGCCTCATTAATATTAATGCTGCCTTATAAAACTCGGAGCTCCGGAGGTGCCGTTGGAGGGGTGTGGTAAATATATTTGTACAATAAAGTATTGCTGGATTAGATCTATCTATATATTTGCAAAATATTGTTAGAAACCCCATCGTAGCCTCACGTTTTCATCACTCTGTGGGTGTACAACTACCAGCATTTGATATTTTATTTGTTTTAAATATTGCGAGAAGACAGAGTGAGGTGTGGTGACAGTAAAATATTGCTGGATTATATATATTTGTAAAATATTGTTAGAAACACCATTGTAACCTCACGTTTTCATCACTCTGTGGGTGTACAACTACCAGCATTTGATATTTTATTTGTTTTATATATTGCGAGAAGACAAGAGTGAGGTGCGGCGACAGTAAAATATTGCTGGATATATATTTGTAAAAAGTTGTTAGAAACCCCATCGTAGCCTCACGTTTTCATCACTCTGTGGGTGTACAACTACCAGCATTTGATATTTTATTTGTTTTAAATATTGCGAGAAGACAGAGTGAGGTGCGGTGACAGTAAAATATTGCTGGATTATATATTTGTAAAATGTTGTTAGAAACCCCATCGTGATAACTTCTAGGACATACAAAAGCGCCTTCTAGTGGTTGAATGTAGAACTACAGAGTTTGAATATTTTCACTGTCTCTGCCAGAGGTGTTCTCGATTCTGATTGGCTGAATGACAAATGTGTAGTACTACCGTGACGTCACTTCATTCATTAATTTCTTTGCGGTTTATTTGTTTGACAAATAAGTAATAGGCTGTAGATGCGCAGACAACAATTTTACAGTAACTGCGTGATAAACCCAGCAGACAAATAGATTAATTGGGGATTCACGTCTACAAACCAGCAGACGAAACCGAGTAGACCATCAAAATAGCAAAAACAATAGTTTCTAGGACATACGGGTTCTTAGAGAAAGCCAGACGAAGTGCTAGACAAGCTTTTTACTTTGTAAAATATAACTGAATAAAAGCATTAAAAATCTTCAAAATGGCAGAGTGTATAATATACACCTTAATGTACAGATATGTGAACAAATATTATTCAGAATTTGATATTTAAGGGCTTAAACGGCCAATTTAAAATCGTGGCCGCAACTCAGTACATAACTCGAATCAAAGATTCGACTAAAAAGGATTTGGGGTTTGGAATTGATTTAAATCCTTTTGTTTTTGAGCAAAATCCTTCTGCTTTTTAAAATCCTTTAAATTTTAATAGTGTTATATGTTTCCATTTTTAATATGTAATGTATTGATCTTTCTTTGCCCTTATCTTTGTTTTTTTTTCATTAAATGTGTTCAATTCTAGTAATCTTGTGCAGGGTGTCAGTATCCAAACAAAATACAATTGTTACTTTAAATGTAATGTTTTTCTAAATGATTTTAATTCCTTTTTCAAAAAGGATTTGAATTTAAATCCTTTGAAAAAGAAAGGATTTGGATCTGGATTTAAAAAATTTCAAAGGATTTGGATTTAAATCCTTTTTCAACCCTGGTGTCAGCTGACTGTATTTTGTGTTTCAGGGAAGCAGTGAAAGAAAAAAAGGAAACAAAATATATGCCCTACAAATGGTATTCAGAAGTAATAATTTAGGTGGAAAACACATTTAAACAAAATACTGTAAATGCAATAGTTTTTGATTTACAGCTGATTTACTCAACAGTGAGAATCTCAAAGTAGCTTTTGCTCAGGCATATAAACATGACCATTTCCACGCATGTGCGACTGCATAACGGGTCTGTGAGACTGCAGTATACTGTATGGCACCATATTATAACAAAAACCTCAACTTTGCAGAAAACAAAAGTTATAATATTTATTAATATTAATACGTAGAAGGACGTTTTAGATTCGTGGCAAGAAGTGTCAGAATCATGCTGAATTATGTGTCTCAATGATATCATATTTAGCCCATTGTGGTTCAATAAAAGCTTAAGTGAGTATGACATCTTTGAGTCTGAATGGTATGAACATGGTATCAAGTATATAGGTGACCTTCTAAGTGAAACAGGTAACATTTTATCTCGGGAAGAGCTACAAAGAATGTATAATCTTAGAAATATAAATATTTTAGACTATTATAGAATTAAGCTCCTTGTTAGGTCATTCATGAATAAATATGCACAAGTAACTAATGAAAACTGTGCGAGAGTAGTTGGACCCTTTATCCCATTCCACATAAAAATTTTATTTAAAAGTCAAAAAGGTGCAGGAGACATATACAAGATGTTAAATAATTCTTCATATGAACCCAAAATGAAAAACAAATGGAACCATGAACTAAATATAGAAATTGATGAAAGAACATGGCAAAAAATATTCAAAATTTGCTTTAGATTTAGCTGTGATGCCTCATTTACATGGCTACAGTACAGAATTTTATATAGGATAATAGGTGTTAGAAAATATTTAAGTGTTATATGCAAAGATAACTCAGATATTTGTAGATTATGTACAACTGAACAAGAGTCTATAGAACATTTATTTTTCCACTGTAGCCAGACAAACCAGTTATGGTGTTCAATCACGAATTGGATCAAGCTGAAAATGGGTACAACACATGTTTTTAATATAAGGGAAGTCCTTTTTGGATATATGTACAGCGATAGTTATTATGAGCCAATGAATTTACTCATTCTGTCAGCCAAAAATTACATATTTCACTGTGCACTCAATTACAGAAAGTTAAATTTTTATGCATTTCAAAAATTGTTCAAGGACAAATACCTGGAACAGTTGACTCTTTCAAAATTGAAGGCTACAGAACAAATTTTTACTAAAAAATGGAAGTTGTGTAAATCACTTTTTCAAGATATAGAATTGCTTTAAAAAATTTGATAACAAATTAACGGAGAAAAGTCTTGTTGTCACAATATAAATGGTTACTTCTGTCACAGTAAATAATTATTATATTATTATTGTCAATATCTACCATAATTGTCAACCCAAAAGGAGAAAAAAAAAAATTAATATTATATCCTATTACCCATTAAAAACTAGAGGAATGCTTTTGCTAACAAAAAAGTTTAAAATGCTTTGTGGTTTTAGTAAGCATGCTGTAAAGCTAAGAATGCACAAAGCTGCACCGTATGCTTTCCCAATACCTCTTAATACATTCTGAAGCTATAAAAGCAAAGATAAAGGAGATATAAGGCAAAATCTCCAAAGCAGCTATTTATAACCCCAGTTTGGCCCATAAGGGGGGTCGGGGGGTAAAACTGACCGGCTATTTAGACTCTCCACATATGCTTTCCCAATACCTCTTAATACATTCTGAAGGTATAAAAGCAACAATAAAGGAGATATAAGGCAAAACTCCAAAGCAACTATTTTATGACCCCAGTTTGACCCATAAGGGGGGGTCGGGGGATAAAACTGGCTGGCTATTTAGATTCTCCACATATGCTTTCCTAATACCTCTTAATACATTCTGAAGCTATAAAAGCAACGATAAAGGAGATATAAGGCAAAAACTCCAAAGCAGCTATTTATGACCCCAGTTTGGCCCATAACGGGGGGTCGGGGGGTAAAACTGACCGGCTATTTAGACTCTCCACATATGCTTTCCCAATACCTCTTAATACATTCTGAAGCTATAAAAGCAACAATAAACGAGATATAAGGCAAAAACTCAAAATCAGCTATTTTATGACCCCAGTTTGGGGTAAAACTGGGGTAAAACTGACCGGCTATTTAGACTCTCCACATATGGTTTCCTATTACCTCCCAGTACATTTTATTGCTCTAAATGCAATACTTAAGAAGATAATTCGGGGTTTGACCTAAATTTAAGGCTTTCAGATTGGAAGGTGTCAGAAAATCACTCATAAATGAGACATTTTTTAAGGGATTGCTCCCAAAATCTAATCAGCTCGCGTTTTCGATAGTATGAACAGGTGTGTAAAATTATAAGGCTGTGTAGCAAGTAGTTTTTCTTGAACTGTGATGACGGGGGGGGGGGGGGGGGGGGTTGATTGTTTTTGATCATGTGACCTTCATCCTTCATAAAGGTCAAAGGTCAAATTTAAGCATGCAGAAAAATTTTCCCACGCCTAAGGTAGAAACTGCCAAATATGGTTTGAAACCTTCTAATAATAAGGGAGATATTCAAGGGAGACCATAATGCGGCGGCGGCGAGGAAACTGAGGCGAAAACAAATAAGCGCCCTTTCAGGGACGCTTAATTATTCTAAAAGGTTTACTGTACTGACTTTATGTTACTGCTCAGCTACCCAAATTCATTGCCTACCCATATTTGTCACCTGCCTTAAAACTGCTAAGTACATGCAATATTTACACTGAAATAAATGAAACAGTAACTAATAGTTAGAATGACATACAGCTCTACAATGAAAGATAATTGTGAATAGGTTTGAATATTGTTCAATATGACAGTGATGAAGTTGGGTAGGTGACGAACTTCAGTAGCTGAGCAGTAGTAAAATATATTATCAAAGTGGCACATGTAGGGTCAAACTAATAGCTCACTTGTGTTTACATTCCCTGTCATAAACAAATCACACTAACCAAACTCAATGAAGGACAACATGTCAGTGTTTATGTGTAAAGTAAAATATACATTGAAGATATCAAAGGTATGTGAAGTAGTTTTCAAGACAATATGGATTTTTTCCAAATGTTTATGTGTTCTTCAAATTATTTATTATATTATATTAATTTCAAAATAATTGTGAAAACAATGTGCATATGCCTTTCCGTTTTAATGTTTATACATAAAGAATTATGGTCCTATACAGTTGTAAAAACATAGTGGATATTTGTTCAATATTTTTGTAAACAGCATTTAATAACATTTAATGTCTGTCACATAGTTCTCACAAGAATCTGCTTCATGAGTTTCGGCCAATTAGATTCACTGACACAGAAGTTTGTTGATGTGGTTAAATGACTTGTGATGAAAAAATCTTAGACAAAAGTCTTACCTGAAGGAGGGGTCCAAGGTCAAATCTGACCACACCAAAAGATTCCCAGCCCATGATTTCCTATGGGTTGGTTTCACACTGCAAACCTCTAGGACCAATAATAAGCAAGTCAAGAGCACTTTTAAGTTTGGGTGTCCATGTTTGACCTTGAATGAGGTGTCCAAGGTCAAATCTGACCACATCAAAAGATTCCCAGAACATGATTTCCTATAGGTTGGCTTCACATACCAAGCCTCTATGACCAATAATAACGGAGATATAAGCACTTTTCATGAAACGCGGCTATCTTGTTTTTGAAAATGAGGCCAAAAATATTCCCAGTCAAGATTTTGTAATGAGGAACATATCCTGTGAATCTGAGATCTCTAGCTATAATACCCTGTGCTCTAGAGGGCCAACAGACGTCCTTGCTGAAAGTAAAAAAATGCCCGTGGCGGCCATCTTGTTTTTCAAATGAGGAAGAATTGAGAAGATGCCCCACACCACTACATGACAGGTGGAGTGAGGGGTCCACAGCATTGTGGGCACAGGTTCCAACAAAATTTGAGGTTTGAGTGTTTTATCTGGACTATTTTTTCATCAACACTCAGGCTGAGTGGGTCTTTTGTGTGAAAATGAATAAGGGTAGTTATATGACAAAAGCAAAGCTATGCTGTGACTTTTGTGTAAAAGTGAAAAAGGATAGATTAAATGCGGCACCTTTATGATTAAAACACAGCTATATTCTGAATGAGTGGGTATTTTGTTTAAAATGTAAAAAGGTGTTGATTAAATGCAGCCTTGTTATAATTAAAGAAAACCAAAGTTCTGGCTAACTAAACAGCCCTTTGTACTTTGACAAAACAACACAAACTATAATCTATCTACACTCTGCTGAAAGAAACAGTAAAAATTTACACCTAATAAGTCACTTAATTAAATTTATAAAACTACAAAATCAATGTACTTGGAATGTACTTGAAAGTAATTGAAAAGTACTTGGATATTTTAGCCAAGTACAAGTACTTTAAATTTTCAGCTGTCAAGTACAAGTACAAGTACTTGAAAAAGAGTAATTAAGTACAAGTACCAAGTACAAGTACTTGTACTCGCCCCAGGCCTGACTGCTGCTGTGGCAGTCCTTGCGGTATGTGTGTAAATGTCTGTTGTATCTGCTGATGTGGGGGCTGTAGGGTAATGGTGTGACGTCGAGGCCTGGCTGTAGGTGACGGTCAGGGCCATGCTCGTGCTGATTCTGTGTTGGTACCTTTTCTGCTGCTTGTCCCTTCGTTTAAGTCTCATCAATAAGTTGCATGTCTCTTGTTGAAATTCGTCATATGAGTCACTTGTTAGTTGTACCACCTCCACCTTTAGAAAGTCACAGAAGCCCAATCTTGGATTATCAGGCTTGCCATCACTGAACTTTTTAACCACAATGTCTTTTAACTCTGTTATCCCCCTCTGAGATTTCGCAAGAGCTGATTGGAGGTCGGAATCTGCTAAGCTTGACGTCACACTGACAGCATGTGATCTAGTAGTAGGCGTATGTGTATCCAGGTGCGAGATGTCTGATGGGTTACAAGTGGACTCTGGATGAGAAATATCCTGGAATGGTTTCATGTGCACAGTCTCCTGTCTGGATGATGAGCCCGCTGCTGCACTGGCTTGAGAAGCAGACCCCCTGGGAACCCTGAATTCACCTTTTGCTGTAAGACGACGGATGATGTGGTCCCCTGAGGAAGTCGAAATTGTCTCTGGTCTATTTCTGCCTCTCTGTCAGCTGTGGTTCCCCCTGGCCCAACTTCATCTGAGTAACCTTTCTGAAGAGTGTCCACTGGCTCTGGAACCACCTTTGGCAGGCATCTTTATCCAAATTGTTCTCCTTACAATACTTATCCCACACAGTCTCCCTCTTGGACCTATCCTTGTAGTCAATTAAACTCTTGTTGTAGAAAATTTCATTGTCACGCAAAAAGTCCACTAACTTTTGCTCCTCCTCAGCACTGAAGAGAACAGCAGGTTTCTTGCTCCTTTTGTCAGCCTTGCCCTTCTGTGTCCCCAGCAGCCTGTGTATCCTGTGTATCCTCATCACTTGAATCTAAATCCTGCTATGTCTCCAGGCTCCAGCCCAATGTCACGTTGTTCTGTGTCCGACATCTCCAGAGGATCCTCCACTCCCACCACCAACTCCTCCACCTCAGCTGCCTTCTGGCTCTGCTGAGTCTCTGGTACACAACTTAACTCATCCACCTCTGGACTCCTGACCAGGGTGGACATCCTCTCTGCCTCATGACTGCCTCTTCTCTCGGACCTCTTCTTTGGTGGCATTTTACACAAATATTCACCAAATTTCCTATTTTAAAAAAAAAAAAAAAACACCTCAAAAATTTTGACTAAATATGCCAGCAAAATATATCCTCAAACATATACAGTATATTCTGTAAAGTTCCAAAAATGCATGTATCCTCATCAAGATGCCAAAATTGTATGAGCAAAAGCCAAGCCAAGTGCCCTTTATATAGGCTTTCTTTCATGAGAAAGCAGCGTTCAGTAACTTCCCGAGTGTCGTGGGAAACTACAAATCTATCTGTAAACCCCGTCCTTATTGTCCTTGAGGTGTCCTTATCATCCGTAAACCCCGTCCCTATTGTCCGCGGACAGGTCCTTAAACATCCGTGCATATCCGCAGACTAATAACACATCTGTAACCTTCTTCCAGGACAATCCTTATTGGTCCATGTGGTTTCCGGTATTGTCCATTAACATCCATTGGCATCCTCGCAGCCTCCGGGATATCCGTAGAAACTTTCTGAGCCTTTATTGGCGCGGATGAGTCAAGGATGTTGCGGATACCAGAAGGACATCCCCGATTGCTTTAATGACGCTAGGGATGAGTTACGGATATCAATTACAGATAAGATTCGCAAACCATTTACAGAAAAATCAAGCAATACAGCAAATGAATGCTACCGTACTGTAGAATTTTTTCTTGAGTGTGATGATTTACTATACTCCAGCCACCTCAAAAGAGGAAAGTCTTAAATTTAATGACTGGTCTTACTGGAATATGAACGTTTTACTTTCTGGTGGCGATAATTGGTACCCGGCGATAATTGGTAGCAAGGCAGTAGACGCCCGCCTGCCTACCAGTGAACATTAACCCACAATATCGCCCACAGACTTTGGTACAATTTATGCTTAGAAGGAGAATAACTCATAAATTCAGATACAGGCAAAGAAACTTTAATACGTGCATAGAATATAAAATACTGTCACCTGGAAAGCAGTCCTTAAATATTGAGGATAATACTCCTTCATCATCCACGTCAATTGTTGACATCTTTTTATGAGTCGAGTACGAAACTATCTATATTTTAAACGTAATCTAAGGTGGAACAAAGTTTTGTGAATGGATTTCATTCAACAAACTCCCATAAAGAATACAGTACCCAGTGATGGTGTTCAAGACTTTTGCCAGGCTGTTGTTATATAGAGACATCACATATATATATACATGTGCTCTTGTGCAATTCAGTGTAATCTGTCAACAGACAACTTCTCCTGAAACAATGGAATCTTGTTCAACTTTTTCACCTTGTAAAATTCATTATTAATCTGCAAAATAATAAGTAAACTTATTTTGAAGTACAACATACAATATACGAAACTATCTCTAAAATTTTCTTTTAATTGAGATTTTTAAAATGCAGTAAATGGGCTCTGAAGTTATATTATAAGTAAATCACTTTCATAAACAACCAAATTAGAACATCCGGCAAATATATTAGGGTGATATAAGTATGAAATTTGTCTTGTTGCACAATTTTGGGAGATTAGTGTGAATGATACAGTATTGTTCAAGATCTTGTTTTCTTGATTTTCCTAATTTTTGTTTAAATCCTTGCTTGGAATTCACAAAAGAACCTCATTTAGATTACAGGGCTCTTTTGATTGAAGTCTTAGCGGCGCTCATACACGCAATCAATGCATAAACTCACAAAGAATTATCGTTAAAACAATCAACTAAAGTTAATACATCTATACATTGCAGGAATTAAAACTTTAGCCAATACAAAAAATTGCACAAACCTACAATTGTGCCATATTTAAATGCTTTACTTCTTTCTTAAGGCTCAGAGTTATAGATACATATTTGGTACTTCACAGAACAATGATGCTGAAGATGGTTAAGAAACAGTAAAGAATACATTTATAAATGACTATTATGTCCAATCTGTCAATGTACCAACTAAGGTGTCACCTATTTAGCATGATTTAGCATGTTTAAAACTGACAAGGGACCAATATTAGAAAAATTTAGTTGTATCATGAGCTAAAACAAGTCTGTAGCAAACCATCAGGATAAAGTAGTAACCTTCCATCAATATCACAAAATTAATGTTTATAGACTTAAGGAAGATCTAGCAACCTCTGCATTTGTCGCTTATCCATCAGATAACATTGACACACTCTATAAACAATATGTATCTAGTCTGTCTGATCACTTATAGATATTCATGCTCCCATGAAAACTAGGCCCTTCACCAAACCTGCACCTGGCTGGATAACAAATGAGTTCAGAACTGCAAAGTGTTTGCGAAGGCAATAAGAATGAACTTGGAGGAAGGACAAATCCCTAGGAAACTGGACCGTGCCAGGCTTAATTGTATGGGAAATAAATAGATGTAACCATCTACAGCTGAACAAGTATAAGGGACATTACTATCAGGAGTTAGTCAAAGAGAATATTGGGGGTGGCAACAAGTTGTGGCAAGTATTGAGCAAGGTCTTGGACAGGTCCCAGGTCTCTACTCTTCCGTCCTGTACTGATGAAAAATCACTGGCTAATCATGTATGGTACATTTTTAAGCACGAGCCTTGAAAGAGCTTGCACTTCTACAGATCACTATTTTTTTTGTCTCTGGGCTTTTATCAGTTGTGGCACAGCATGATGAATATTTGTCTGCTCACTGAAGTTAAGCAATAATGGGCTGCGTTAGTACTTGCATGGATGACCGTCTGAGTTCTGCACCAGCTGTGGGATGTGTCCCCAGACTTTCGTAAATTCTAGTGCACTACTCGTGTCTCTGATGGCTTTGCTCTCATGCTAGGGGACCAAAACACCCTTTGGCCTTGTTTATAGACAAAATTAACAAAATCAAAACACTTTCAGAAATTGCACATCAAAGTGTGTCCCATTAGAAAAGAAACCACCCTCTTTCAGTTCTTGTCAGTTGGTCTCTAAAAGTGAAGATCGTTAAGGAATCCCCAGCAAAAAAAACAAGCTCTTTAGACCCTTGGCACACATTCCTGCATGGTTAAAAGATGTATAGATATTCTCCTCCCATCATTAACTAAACTAAATAAGAAGATATCTCTGTCCAAGGAGGACCTCAAGAACTATCAGCTGGTTTTTGGGCTAAGTTTCCTGTCAAAGTTGGTGGAGTTTATAGTTGCTGCTCAAATAAGGTCTCACATTGACTCAAATATTCTAGGAGACACATTCCAATCAGCCTATAAAGCTTGACACTCAACAGACACTACCCCGTTGTGTATTCAGAATGAGATACACTTGTCATTGTCCAAGGTCCTCCTTGACCTGTCGGTGGCCTTCAACAACATCGACCATGCACACTTCTCAGCTGCCCGTCGACAAAGTTTGGCTTTACTGGTACAGTCCTTAGGTGGTTTACAACATATCTCCTGGATCATTTTCAATCAGTCAAAATTGGCTCAGTGAGCTCTGAATGTTTCAACTTGATTTTGGGGTACCTCAGGGCTCTGTTCTTGGTCCCTTGTTGCTCTCCCTATATACACCTTCCCCCTTAGTAAGGTAATTACAAAATATTTGGATATCAAATACCATTTTTATTTTTTTTTTTTGCAGATGATTCCCAGTTGTTCATCCATCTATCACCTGGAAATTGTGCAAAATTACTTCATCAGCTCAAGGCCTGTTTGAATGACATCTATACCTGGATGTTTGAAAATAAGCTTAAATTAAACCCCCCCCCCAAAAAAAAAACAGAATTTACAGTCTTTGGTTCTATATATATGGATAAGTATAAATGGCTCAAAGATTCCTTCCCTGTGAACCTTTTAGAAAACTGCCTCTCTCCAATGGATGTTTGACTCTACATTTAGTTCCACTAATCATGCAAATTCTGTCATTAAATCCTATTTTGCTAACCTTTGAGATTTGCATCATATTCGATGCATTCTCTAATATGACATCTCAGTCATGGTAGCAAATGCATTTGTCAGTAGTCGTTTGGATTATTGCAATTCTTTGGATTATTGATATTCGAACTGCTTCTACACTATCATGTTTCAGGGGGGCCATGGTGGCAGAATGGTAATACTCTCGCCTCCCACCTCTGAGGCCGGGGTTCGGTTCCCGGCACAGCCTCAAGTGCAAAAGCTGGTAGTTGCTTGCCGTTGGTAGGCAGTTTACAGTACAGAACCCTGACAAACTGTATGTACTGGTTTCCTCTGCCCTTCCAACTATCCATCGTGATATGACCTGTACAGTGTTGAAAGTGACGTAAAATCCCAAATAAATAAAAAATAAATAACTATCATGTTTCAAAAGGCAACTTAAAACTTATCTGTTTGAGAAGTCTTTTCCTCCCTAGGTTTTCTTACTATACTAAACACTGATAGTCCCCTGGTGACGACCTTATTATATCTTACGAATTATAATTTATGCACTACAATTTAGATGATGTGCCTAAGAATCAGCAAGATGGGAGATTAAGCACTTGTATACCTGATACCTGATCATAGAAAAAGTATAGCTGCAAATTTGGTGAAAAGCTAAAAGATGAGATGTGCAGTTAGTTGAGAGTGTAAATTGAAGTGATTACAATGTACCCAATATCACCACATACATTAGCTTTATGTGTTTGAGAATGAGATAGCCAGTGGACATCTTATAGTCTTGCACAAGCACTGAAAACCAAAAGTTGGTAGATGGTACTAAGATACGTTAGTTAAGGCAAATTTTAACTAACACCTTAGTTGTTAAAACTAAGAAACCTGTTTGGTCAAGCTAAGTTTGAGTTTGAGCATGCTCCATGCATTGTTTACATTTGGATTTTGGCGCAATTGTTTGAACAAAGGGGAAGTTATTTTCCTTATATATGACAATATTAGCGTTTATGTTGCATCCCAACTTATGAGTCAACCCATCTTAAGATGGGCTATAGCCCAACTTAGGATCCTAAGTTGGGTAGCCTATCTTAAGATGGGCTAGAACATATCAGCCCAACTTTAGATAATAAAATTCAAGAATGATGCCTTTGATGTCTGTGTCTATGTCTTTCACTGGAATGATTTCTTAATTGGATTTGTGCCTATTGTTTCAACATTCTATTGATGTTGATTTGTTTCAATTGGGGTGGGTGAAGTACACAATAGGAATACCCCAAATCATAAAGTGAAACAAATCAACATCAAAGTAATCTCCAAATATAATGAGGCTCAATTCTATCAAACTTATGAGGGGGGAAAGCCAAATATAGTGGGTGATTTTATGGGTGAGCCTGATTGTATATTTTAAGTTTAAAGAAGAATTATAAAATTACTTTTTTATATTATTAGACAGTATTTAAACAGGATTTATAAAGCACTTTATCTTTGGAGTGCAGTACCACTAATTAATTTAAAATTGCAATTAAATTCAAACAAGTTAATTTGATGAATTTAGTGAAACACACTGATGCATAAAATTGATAAAAATTGATAAAGTATAAACATTGCATATAAAATGGTGTTCTCTGTTACCTTATATAGCTAAATGTCCATTTAAGAACTTAACATTAAACATTTGAAAATTCTGATTAAATTAATCAGTTTGTCTTCAGTCTTTCAACTATGTCTAATTAATCCTGTTAGCTAGTCATTCAACCAGAGGTGAAAGAAATCAAGTTCAAAAGAGTGCTAGAACAAAAGGTAAATCTAAGACTAATCCAGTTATTAAGTCACACACATAATCAAACAAATCAACTTAAAAGAAATATTGAAACAATAGATATATCACAATCTAGTCCAGTTGACTAATCACTTCTCACAAGTGAAACAAATCAAGTTGAAAGCAGTGGTTGAACCTGTTACCAAATCTTCAGATTAGATAAGCACAACAAATGTTTAATAATATTTCACATACATATACTGTATAATTGAAATATAAGTATTTAAATAAACTAGCACGGTTATATTCAATTTCATGATTAAAACCATCAATGGAGTGTGACATAAATTAATATTAAACTAGCTGGTTATTATTGAATTTTAGCTTTAAAATCATTCCTGAGTTACACTGAAAACCTCAGACAAATATTAATTTGTTATTTATTTGTCAAAATAGTGCCTAAAACAACAAACTTTCTAATTGACAAATTTAAACTTGTCATTTTCTTGTTGGACAAATTAACTGACAAACTTATGACAAGAAACTAGCCCTGATAGTCCAATTAATTTGTAAGTTTAAGTCATCTGTTATTGGTGATATTCTTATGAAATTAATTTATTTTAAGTGCATTAATTTTCTTGTCATAAGCTTTCAATTAATATGACCTATAAGTTATCAACATTTGACTATCATTCAACAAGAAAATGGCATTTGAATTTGTCATTTAGGAAACTTCTTGTTTTAAGCACCATTTTGACAAATTAATAATTTTCAGTGTACTTATCCTAAGTTGGGCTGATATGTTCTAGTCCAAGATAGGCTACCCAACTTAGGATCCTAAGTTGGGCTATAGCCCATCTTAAGATGGGCTGACTCTTAAGTTGGGCTCCAACATCTACATTTGTTAAAATGATTCAAATTTATCAATACAACATGTATAGATTAAAATGATCTTCAATGCAATCAATTTTCACGTTAAATTAGTTATGTAGAGAGGTTTGTAAATTTGAGGTGGATAGAATCTTCTATTATCAACCGCTAAAATAAATGCTGCTAAATATTTACTTTATTTGATGTATTTTATGGGAAATCCCACAGTAACATTAATCCTTTATATGTTATTATTGTTTTGCTTTCTTTTGAAGTGTTTTAACAATACAAAACTAAGTATAAAAATAATTTTTATTTTGTTTTACTAATTGTATTTGTTAGAACTAATACATTAGTTTGGTTATCCAGTCTGATTTGTAGGAGCTATAGACTTTGAGTTGGTTACCCAAACTAACATACATTTGTTAGAATTAATTGTCCCAACTATGCAATGTTGGTTAATTTTTACAATATTTTATTTTCACAAATTTTATTTTTTTAGCTTTATGTAATAGTTTGGAGACCAGTCAATTAATAAATCTACTAAATTTGAATATTACATATCTCAGGTGAAGTTCTGTGTGCACTCAAATAGTAAAATTATTTTATTTATATTTATGTAGCCTCCTTTATTTAAAGCAATGAGATGGATACCAGAACAAGAAGTACCAAATGCAAAAACAAGAAATTAGAGTTCAACATTGTCATACAATTGTAGCCAATTGATTGAGAATGATGAAGAAGCCATGAGGAAAAGTCAACTTTTTCGGTCAAAGACAGCAAGTTTAAAGTATTATTTAGTATTGATTTGCAATATTAATATGAAATTTTAATTTTATCTTCCATGTTTATTGAGGCATTTATATGTATTGCAAACTCAAGTGACAGCTGAACTATTTCTCAATATTTGTTTATATAAAAATATGTTAATTGTAATAGAATTATAGAAAAGTATTATATTTCAAAAATTTTGGTGCAATAAAAAATGTAAAAGATAGTAGCAAAATGTTAAATTTTGTTTAATGTTTTACAGCATTTATTTTTTGGTACATTCAAAACTAAGTTTAAAAGTACTGGTGTTTCAGTTTTTCATTCACTTGATAAATTCTGCAGTTTCTATAGATAAATTATTAACCCTTTTCAACCCTTTTTGTGTATCTTAATTTGTATACCCATTGTATACCCATATTTCATGTAGCAATAGAATTGGGGATGTACTAAAGCATACATTTTTCAAAACCAGAACAGTATCACAGTGGCGGTACACTGAAAAGAACAATTTGCTACTGTCAACCCCTTAATGGCAATACCCTGTCAGCTGTTTTTGAGTGTATTAGTCATTGAATTCTAATTCTAATTCTAATAGCACTTTTATAGCGCTTAATCTCCGTCAAAAGATAGACTCTAAGGCGCATCACACAAAAACATTGTTCAATATTCAAAAACCAGAGACATTGCAGGGGTCAGCACCGCGGAGAAAGGAGAAAGGAGATTGGAAATTTAGGGTGGGTATGCTTTTCCAAAGAGGTATGACTTCAACTTTGACCTGAAAGAGGCAAGTGAGTTTGCAGAGCGGACCTCATCAGGAAGGTCATTCCAAATCATAGGTGCGTCATACGCAAAACTGAGTCCAAAATGTTTTCGAGACTTGAAAATTGAACCAAAGTGGGGAACCTCAAGAAATATGCCATCAGATTGACTTCGACGAGTGTTATATGCACTATGTCTGGGAATGAGGAAGGGTTCAAAGTATTTGGGGTTACCACTGTGTAGGAACTTATATACCAACATGGCAGTCTTAAAGATAGAATGGTACTTAATTGGCAACCAATGTAGTGCTTTTCTAACTGGAGTGATGTGTGAGTACTTGGTGGTGTTGGCAACAATTCTGGCCAGGCTATTCTGAACACATTGAAGTTTGCGCAGATCTAGAGCTGAGAGACCTCTGAACAGAGAGTTACAGTAATCTAGTCGACTTCCGACCAGAGCATTGGCAGCCATAAGAGTAGCTTCATGTGTCAGATGTCCTCGGAGTCGCTTAAGATCCCGGACATGAGCAAAACAAGCCTTGCAGACCTTCCTAACATGGCAAGAGAATGAGAAATCAGAATCAAACCAGACACCAAGTTCCTAACTGCATCTGTTGGTGATATGAGATTACCAAGTATGTTGACCGGGAAGGACTGATTAAGTTTTTCGCGCTGAGACTTTGAGCCAAACACAATGAATTCGGTCTTATCTGGATTTAGCTTGAGCTTATTTGTAGAGAGCCATCTCTTTACGTCTTCAAGGCAGTGTGACAGCTTATCAAGGGCCGAGGCAACATTTTTATGTGTGAGGTGTACATACAATTGTGTGTCATCAGCGTAGAACTGGAAACTAATACCAGGATGATTCTGTATGACTTTACTCAGTGGAGTAGTATAGAGTGAAAAAAGGATTGGCCCCAGGACAGAGCCTTGAGGCACACCATACAATAACTTTTTGGCATCAGATAAAATTGACCCAATCTTAATGCACTGAACACGGTCTGAGAGATAAGACTTAAACCAATCGAGGACAACCCCGCTCACACCAAACCAGGAGCTAAGAGAATTAAGTAGCGTATCATGATCAATAGTATCAAACGCTGCTGATTGATCCAAGAGAACGACAGCAGTAGCCTCACCTTTAGCAAAAGCCAAATGAACATCATTCTTAATTGAAAGCAATGCAGATTCAGTTGAGTGACCTAGTTTGTAGGCAGATTGCCTGACATTCTCCAGTCCGTTCAAACTAACATGGTCATTCAACTGAGAAGCAGCAACACGTTCAACCAGTTTGGATATGAAGCCCAACCCAGAAACAGGTCTGTAGTTTTTTAAGTCATTGGGTGGTAGTGATGACTTTTTAATCAATGGGGTTACAATAGCCTTCTTGAATTCATCAGGTACAACACCTTCTGACAACGAGCAGTTAACAAGCCTGATGATAGAGGGCAGTAAAATATCAATACATACCTTAACAAGAAATGTAGGCCATGGGTCTAACAAACAAGATTTAGTGGGTGACTGCATGATAATTTTTCTAATTTCCTCTTGAGAAACTTGTTTAAAGCAGCTGAAATTGGGTACATCAGGTGGAGGAGGCAGAGTGAATGAGTCACTAGAGGAAAATGAGTTTCTGATTTTATCTATTTTGTCACTGAAGAAAGTGACAAACCGGTCAGCAAGACCTTTCTTAGATTCATGAGAAGGGAGTACTGCTTCAGGACTAGAGTGCAGTGCGGAACGCAAGACCTGCCATAGCTTCTTGGAGTCATTGGTATTTTCTTTGACCAGGTTTCTGAAGTAATTTGCCTTATCTTTGTTGACCAGTGAATTGCAGCGACCAATCTGTCTTCGAAGTCTAGCTCGATTATAGGCAGATTTATCTTTACGCCAGATTCGTTCCAGCTGTCGCCTGATGGTTTTTGCCAGCCTGTAGATGTCAGATAGCCAACCAGTAGCTTGCTTAGTAAAAGTGCGAGTAACCAATGGTGCATGCTTGTTGAGCAATTTGCTCAAATTATCTAAGTATTGTTCACACAAACCACTGACTGTATCACCAGGGCATTTTACGAATGCGCTATTTCCCAAATCCTTACGGAAACTGTCCATGTCAATTTTATGATACCTCCTGAAAGTGACAACTTTTGCCTTATGTGAAGGAGGATTAACTGAGTCAAGCTGAGCAAGGACAAGAGCATGATCAGAAATAAATTCAGCAACTCGTACATTAGAGATGACACTAGCATCAGTAGGAGTAAGAACAAGGTCTAGGATATGACCATGTAGATGGGTAGCTGTTTGAACATTTTGTGTTATATTGCATGATTCTAAACAGTTCTGGAATTTGATACTATCATTTGAAGAAGTATCCACATGAATATTGAAATCCCCACAAATTAGGAAAGAGGGAGAAACAGAGGATAAATATTCTAAAAGATTGAGAAATTGGTCCAGGAAACTTTCAGAGCATGAGCCAGGTGGACGATAAACACAAGTCAACACAAGCTGTTGAGCCGCCGACCCAATTGCAATGCTAACATTTTCAAAGGAACTGAAAGTAGGTGTGTCCACAGATCTAAACTGTATAGCTTTGTTGATAAAAAATCCGACACCACCACCACGGCCATGAATACGGGGTTTGTGGCAGAATTTGAAGCCTGTCGGGGTGATGGAATGTAGAAGGCTGTCCGTTTCCTCCTGGCGAATATGTGTTTCAGTGACAGCAAGAATGTCGACAGAATGTACTGTTACAGTATCATCGATGCAGGGTCCCTTGTTTCTTACAGATCGGCAATTTACCACCCCAAACGAGATTGGTCCTGGATTAAGGGAGATGTCACCACAAAGCAACAATAAGGTCGCAAGGCCATGACGCTTAGCCACACAAGGGAAAAGATGTGTATTCAGGACATAGCTGTGGAGTCTGTAGGGGCGTGGTAATGAAGTAAGACCATGAGCAGACAACGGAATAAACACATTAGGATCACTGCTTACTGACTTTCTCCAAAACAACAGTAAGAGGAACAACCAGCGGATGGTACTCATTGCACTCCAGTTCCCTAAACTAAGAACAGGACCGTGAGGAGTAACACCAGTATGCCCTAATTCTAAGTTAGTTACTATGTGACACAGTCTGTCCACTCTAAATTCCGTCCCGTGGGCGACTCACGGGCACCCTACACTCCTCACTGAGCCTCTAGAATAAACAATTTCCCTAAAGTGAATCGAAGAGGGGATGGCCTTAAGCTTAAGGAAAGTATTGGAGTGACTAACAAAATAGTCAGTTGTATTCAGTAGATATTTCACAACAGTGAAAAAACAACAATTGGAATGACCAGAAACTGGAGAATGACTATGATATTCAGGTGATATTGACAGCCACTACAGTGAAAAACAACAATGGACTAAAATATCAGTAAAATAGGAATAACTCACAATAAATCTGGACCGATAATTCCCGCTAAATGGGCGATAATACCCGTACTATCAATAAACATGCATGAATATTTCATGACTAAACCTAATGTCACATTAAAACTGGTTACACACATTAACTGGTTTTTAATGTGTCATAATGTTAACATAACTAATGGTGAACTTCTTTATCTCACTTACAAACACCATGTTTTTGTTTTATAGCCTGGAAACATTGTTGAAGACATACCAGTGATCACAATCCAATAATTATGATTCTGCAACATGGCAAGAAAGAATAGATAGCAGATTTGGAATTAGACATTCATTTGTACAACTCATTGGACCTGGCTACCGGGATGAACAAAGATTAGATATAGTAGTTGAAGCAGGTTGACTTAAACTTACTTTAGCCTGTTATAATATCAACATAACATCTTCACTCTGCGGTGTGGAATAAATGTCAAATATACAGTACAACTTGCTTTCAATGTAAAAGCTATTTTGGTGACACTTTTTATTATGTGAGATTTAATGGATTTCTAAAGTGACTTTATTTTGGCTACATTTATGACAAAGTTCATCTGAAATTGAATGAGATACAAGGCCTGCTTTTATACAACATGCTGAGACAAAATTTTGTCTTAAGTTCTGGTCTCATGAAAGAGACAATTTTTTATTTCAAACTACTTAGTTATTCACAAAATAAGTTAGACAAAATCTCAACTTTAGATTTATACTTTGTTGTCTCATATCATTGTTAATATTTCAGTAAAAGTGTCAAGTGTTATTTCATCTTATATATAACTAACATCCATATTTTACTTGCTCAGAGTTTGTCTGTGAACTTTTAAATATTAAAATGTGGTAGTAATGTAATTTATTTTCTGTATGGATGCATAAAATTTTTTGTCAGTGTACCTCAAATGTTAATATGAAAGTATGTTGATTTATGTAGTTTAAACCTCTTGTGTCTAACATAGAAAGACCCAAATATCCTGCTTAAGAAGAAAAAATCCAAGCAACGGGATAAATTTCAGTTAAAAAGGCTATGAGATGACCTAAAGTTATTTGTAATCAAATGGGCTTTTAGTAAGCTATGTTGGTTGCTCAGTTGTGTAGAGTGCAATACACTAGACATCAACCTCTGATGTTGGCAGTTTGAACCCTGGACCCAACCTGATGTGGGAAAGTTGCTTACAAATGGCCACAGTTTACACTGCTGAATCTTGGCCAAACAGTATTTTTATGTATATTATTTTTGTTTCTGATGAAATATATTTCAATAAAGCATTTTGAGAGTATGATTGACTTGTTTATTGTCATGTAAAGCATTATTTTGAAAAGGATGGGGTAATAACTTTATTTGACCATGCAACCAGATCAGTAATACTTAATCAATTTGATTAATAAAAGTAACTAACTGATCTAGGTTGACAAACCCACTTATAGCTCTTACCGATGAAATCAGTTAAGGTATGCAACTTATATTGGCCTGTTTAACAGATGAAAGTAACCACACTAACTAACCAGCTTTGTTCAAGTAACTAACTCATATGTCTGAATAAACTAAGTTATCTGGTAGTACAAACCAGTCACTTTAGTTGGAGTAACCAGTATGCTTTGTTTGAGGAACCCACTTAGTTTGTTCAATCTAACCAACTTTCTTTTGTTTTACCAACCAACATACTTGGTTGATTTAACTAACTTGGTTGGTTAAATTAGACATCGTATGGATCAACCAACTTTTCTTTGTTAGACCAACTAACTTTTGTTTTCAGTGAGACATTTCATTCATTATCTTTCTGTGCATTTCTTTAGTACCGTTAGGCTACACACAATTAGTTTCAGTTTGTACAGGCTATGCTCATGTATGCCAGATGTAAGGATTATGTCTCTTTGTCAAATATCTCAAATGTAGAGATGCTACTGGTTTTTACTTAGTTGAAATTAGGATATAAATATATGAACAGTCAGATTATTGCCTTGAATAGAAAAGATTATTCATACAAGTAGTCGAGCTTTTTAAGCGTGAGCCTCGAAAGATCTCGCGCTTCTACAGATCACTTTTTTTTTGTCTCTGGAATTTGATGATGAAATTTACCTCTGTATTCTGAATTTACGTCTCTTGCCCTCCAATAGCTACAAGGACACATGTCCTTTTCGTTTTTGCCCATACATATGTCCTTTTGTCTCCACATTTTGAGGGCTTTGACAACACTGCAAGAGCTAAAAGGACACATGTTCTTTCAGCTTTTGCCCATACATATGTCCTTTTGTCTCCGGACTTTGATGACATTTACAACGCCTGTGCATTCTGAATTTACCTCTCTTGCTCTCCAATAGGTAAAGCGAGGTCCTCAGTGGCCTAGTGGTTAGCAAGTTTGGCATCTAATCATAGGCTTTCACCTCTGTGGGTTCGAGTCCCACAAGTGGCAATTCTGAGGACCTGTCCCAATATGACCCTGGCTGTTGAACGGGACGTAAAACCCCAACTTTGACCTTTTGTCCAATAGGTAAAAGGACACATGTCCATTTGCATTTTTCCCATACATATGTCCTTCTTGCATGCCACCAAAAAATACTATGGGGATCTATACTTCCTATAAAATTAATTTATGTGGATTGTAATAGAAATTTACATTGTTCAATTTCTTATAAATTTCCACATTTTACCTCCTTGTAGTAAAAACGTGGTCATAAAAATGGCTGACTCTCAATAAAACACAAAGATTACTATTTTTACATTATTTTACCAAAAAAGTAACAAATCTGTTTTATAATTTTGAAAGGCATGTTTGGTATATCGCTTGGTGAAAAATTTGTTAATTTTGATACAAAAGAGTCTTTTTGCATAACTTTTGTCTCAGCTAAGATTTTGCTAAACACTTGTGTGAATCCCAACTTAAGATAAAATCTCAGCTAAGATAAAAGTCTTAAACTTAATACTGGCCTTAGCTAAAATTTTGTCTAAGATTTAAGACCTTTTGTGAATCCCGGTGTAGCGCCAGATAATGTATCCCCCACAAAGTGTGTGGGGATACAAAATATGGCAAGGGGGGCTGCCACATAGTGTATGGGGATACAGAATATGGCAAGGAGGCTGCCACATTTTGCATCCCCTGCCATAATCTGTATCCCCTTTGCCATATTTTGTACCCCCAGTTATATATGAGCTAATCATTAAAATTTCCCTCTATGCATTATGGTTAAGCATTGGATAGCCCAATGTTTGTAATTATAAATACATTTTTAGTTTTCAAAACCTTTTAAAGACAAAAAGTTGTGAATAGTTAAAATTCTCTACCTGTTGAAAACAGATATGTATATGTTTCCATTTGGCCCCTTATTGTTTTAAAAACATGTAATATGATGCAAATAATTTGTATGTTTTTGTATTTTATTTTAATTTCAAAATCACTTTGTTCGAAATAGTGTATGACTAAATTGTTTTATGAGCCCAAACCAGGTTGACTTTTTAAAAAAAGTGTGAAATTTACTGTTATCGTTAATTACAAACACAACACTAAAATAAACACTATTCTATTTTACTAAAATAGTACCTTGGAATATTATTACAGGTATTTAATGTGAACTGTCCAACTGTAACTCTTTATGTTTGGTTATAATTAATCCAATTTGGTCACAACTCACCCAAAAGTGAAACAAAGGAAGAACCTTGGTCTTATCCTGCAATTAACTATTTACCTGAAGACAAAGAAATCAAGCACTGTGTTGTTGATTGGACCTATGAATTTACCACTTGTCTTTTAGTCAATAACATTGACCTACATGTGCATTGGGGGATTGATTGATGTCTTTTATGTTGATTTGTTCACTGTCTTTTTATGTAAGCCTTACTGGTAGTACTAGTAGCAAATAAACATGAAAAGAATGGCTTCCTATTAACATGGCCTATGATGATGACCAAGAATCTTTTGGTGGTTTTTCATAATGTAAAGGAATTTTGTTTCACTATCTGATATTTCAAAATCTGACCATTTTGCACTATATTGAGCAAAATATTTTTTTCTTATTATGTCAAATTTACTGCATATACACATGAAATGAAATTCAGATTCAATTAATTTTGAATTACATAAAGTGCATAATCTATTTTCCAATGGGGTTTTACTGTAACGACCTGTTTCTATGGCCAGAGGGAGTGTACCACTTCTAATTTTGGCAACAAGAGATCTTTTATGTTTAGTTAGATATAAATATTCCTCTAGATCTAGGTGCTCCTTAAATCTTTGATATTCATGCAGCTTTGGCTTCTTAGGTACCTTTGTTTCCCAATCCTCTTGCATTATCTTTAATAGTAGTTTATTACAGATAGATAGATCTACATTTTTCTTTTCATTGAAATGAGATAATAGATTTAATGACATAAAAATTTGTTTAATATTAAATACCCATGTGTATTTTTTCAGGTCATCAATTTCATAATTAAAAATCTGTTTACATATGAAACTATTATCTAATTTACATAGTCTATTCCAATATCTTAGCATTGCTAGTCTAAATATATATTCTGGAGAGAGCCAGCCAGAATCACCTTCTAAAAATAGGTTTGCTGTAAATTTATTAACACCCATAAAGTACCTCAAAGCCTGGTTATATATTATTTTGTGCAGGACCTCCTCTGTTACAACCCCAGATACCTGCTGCATAGCTAAAAACTGAAATTTAACTGAAACTTATACATTTACTAAGTTTGATATTACTCTTAAACACAAGCATAGCCATTCTATGTTAAATGTGTAATTTAATTCCACATAGTTTGTAAAATAGGATCCTAAGTTGGGCTGGTGACAATCTTAAGATTGGTGAGATCTCAAGTTTGGCTCCAATGACTATATATCTTCATAAATCTGCCTTACTTCCAACCCTATCACTCTTAAGTGAATTAAATCAAAAGTTGGTCAGAAAGGGACAACTGACTTATTTGACTGAGACCAATCATCCCAAACAATGGTAACTTAATCCTCTCCAGCTGGTTTACTATTTATACCCCCCCCCTCCCCACCAGCACCACCACCCATTACACCTCCTAACTGAGGGGATACAGAATATGACTGGGATACAAAATGTGGCTGCCATATTTTGTATCTCCTTAATCCCCTATTGTTGGGATACAAAATATGGCAGTCACATTCTGTATCCCCTAAAAGATCAAAGGGGGGATACAGAATATGGCAGGCATACAGAATATGGCGTTACACCGGCCCTGCTCACTGAAGTTAAACGGCAATGGGCTATGTTAGTACTTGGATGAGTGACCGTCCTCAGTTCGGAACCAGCTGTGGAATGTATCTAAGTTTGAATTTCTTTGTGTCATGAGACTTTTGTAAACTCTACTGCACTACTCGTGTCTCTGATTGCTTTGCACTCGTGCTAGGGGACCAAAACACCTTTTGGCCTTGTTAGCTTATAAAATGCCAATTGTTGGACGAATTTAATTTAAAGCAATATTACAAGATTCAAGCTGTAAAGCTTACAAGGCTCAACTTCAGTACTTCACTTAATTTCTTGCTCATTGTTTTCAATATGTTAATAATTATTTGCTTAAAGTATATAACCTAGATGTGCTATGAAAGTGTTATGATATTAAACGTTTGAATACCAAATCAGGTATATTTACATGACTGTAGTATAGTTCTTTCACAAATTGATTATTGTCTGTTATTTAGTTTAAGATAGCATTTGAATTACTGTCACATGACCTTTAGTCTCAAGTTATGCTGAATGACTTATAATTATGTTTAAGCCAAATTAATTAATGTATTTCAGTTTTTAGAGATAAAATTATATGTGTATGATGTTGTGAGGCAATTGAAGTTTCAATATAAGAAAACAGTTAAGTAATATTATCTGAAAGTCTATTGTTAATTTATTGTGGTATTTCAGCTCATATTAAAGTGTTTAAATAGCTTTTCTCAATCTGTAGTTCTGCCTGTGTATTGTCTTGTTTAGGTTAGTATTTGTTTGATGTATTACAGGTCTACCTGGTCCTTCTGATCAATCTGATTATATAATCTGATTGTTAGGAAACTAGTGTAATAAACAACTACGCTTCTATAATCTTCATTTTAATCCACGGCCAACCAGTCATACCCAACAGTCACTCACATAATACAACATGTTAGTAGTATATTGGATGCTTTTTGCGACATTGAGGAGGAGGAGGAGGAGTTTAAGTTTAGCCTTAAATTTAGGGTTTTTGACTTTTTGGTAAGTTTAGACTTAAATTTAGGGTTTTTGACTTTTTGGTGAACTAGAGGTTTAAAGGAGATATATTTGAAGGGAGACTTTTAACATTGAGTGACTTTACGAGTTTAAGGTTTGTGGTGATTGATTAAAAAACAGCAACCTTTGGTAGCTTAAAGACTTTGGAGACTTTAAACAAAAAAAAGCCAAAGAAATTCTACAGGTCTTTTCAGATTTTAACTGATTTATATGAAAAAAAAAATAATAAGAATAAGAATAAAGAAGATATTCTTTAAAAAGACAAAAGAAAATAATGCAATGCTACTGCTGGTCATAATAATCTTCAGTCCTTCAAAAGATCAGAGGCATATCCATACTTCAAGTGTGGACTCATAAGGTTCATTTGAATAAAGCACTACACATGAAAGGCACACCGACACCAGCTAGTCTGAGCATGCATAAATCAGTGAAATTATATAGTGAAACTTTAGCTCTTGTGACATTATGTATTTATTGACAACTGCTTAAAACATGAAAGTGACAATTTTAATAAAGCACTTCAAAACAGTAAAATTTTGCATTATTATCTATTTGTAGTCTAGTACTTAAAACATGAAAGGCACTGCAAGTGTGGACACATAAGACTAACTCATGTTAGCTAATCTCAAAAATAATAAAGCCGTGAAGTGCAGTACTTGTGACAATATGTATTTCTGATCAAGTGTTTAAAAACTGAAAGGCACATCGACTCTTCAAGTGGGGACATGTGGTTATGTTAATATAGCACTCCACATTTTGCTTAAGAAGCTTAATCATTTATGCAGAACCTGAATATAAAGAGTTAAGTGTTTAGAAAATGAAAGGCACAGCACGCTTCAAGTGTGGAGACACAAGTGATATGATAATAAAACACTCCACGGCACTCTAGAATTTGCTTATGAGACTTAATCGTCTATGCTAGCACCATTCAAAAGCTCTATTGACTCTCATGGGTAAATGTAAACATTCTGAGGACACACCCTTGATTTGGAGGAAAATAAAGTAGACTGAGGACAATTCTTGAACATTTGTTAAAAACAAAAAAAAAAAAAAGATATCTGTTATGGCATTAAAATATCTGACATTTTTTCATGAAGAAATGTGAAATACTCAATAATGAAACCATTCATTTTTAAAGTTTCAAAACTTTCTTTTGCTTTTTTTTCAGTACATTTTTCTCTACAAGAGAATTTGAAAGTGCTTCATTTTATTTATGACTGGAAGCAGAGAGTGGTATTTATATATCAGCTTAACAAGTGGATGGGGTTATTTAAACGGGAACCTCCAAGCTCTTAGCAAAAGAAGGGGTAAGTATAACAAGAGCCCCACTTTCAACATGTAGAGCACATGTACTTCAATTTAGAAGAGAATCTTATAGGTTGAAAACATAAGATTTTGAACACTTGTACAGGTTATAATGTACACAAAATTGATATATTATCCCCTAAAACTGACCAATAATCTGATCAGCTTGATGACTTTTACTCAAACTTTTAGTTATAGCCCAGAAAAACCCCACTTATTGGTTGAATATTCCACACATTCTTTACCAACTACTTAAGCTACACTGACCAGTGGAAATTCTAGCAAACTATATTTTACAAATTGAACAATAGAATGAAACAACCAATGAACTGACCAGACACCGAATGAATGATAGTTGAAGGCACTCTATAAAAGCTCATACAAGTTCATGTAATCTCATTCACATTTTTCAAGTTCTGTGTAAAAAACTGGAATAAATTTATCATTGCTCACAAAAAAAAAAGTTTTAAGTGCTGCGGATAAATTGGAATAAATTCAAGAAAGTGAGTACAATCTCTCTGTCTTTTTTAAAAATAACAGCAATGAAATCACTAAAAGAACTTTGTGTAGAGCACTATGTTAAAAACATAGACACAATAAATAATGGTTGGCTTAGGAAATACAACAGCTACAATGAACTCATACGTGTCTGGTACGATGCACTCAAGTAAGTAGAATACTGTATCATGATTAAGATAAAGATATATACATAGAATTTTATGTTCAAAGACAAGAAATATCAATGTAACTATGTAATGATTAGTCTACTAAAACAAGCAAAGTGAAATTTTTTTTTTTCTAGGGATATTCATATCTAGTAATATATACACATAAATCAAATTCAAAACAACTAATATCATTTTTACTGTACTTTTGCAGAGCTAAGAAAATGTCTACAACTAGCAATACAACAACAACAACAGCCGCATGTACATACCGGTTCATAAACCGTCCATGCAGCAAAAGGTAAGACTATTTCTCATACACTATAAGAATTTAAAGACTTATTGAAATTGTAATATATAACCCATTAAACTAGATCTAAAAAGCATAAACCTGTTACATTTTAATAATACCTCTTAATATGTAAACACATCTTCTGACTGTATGTCTCAACAGTAGTGTATACTTGTGAATTTATGGAAATTAACATATGCCTTTTTGTCATTAACCAAAGACAATATTGTTCCTTCTGTTCTTAGGTTTACAGTCCCAATGGAAAGTATATGTCTATTCGTTACATACAGCTTCTTGGCATTAACCAACAGTCACTTTTCAGTAATTGTCTTTTCCACACTGACTTCTTTCAGAGAGGTAGTAATCTTGAAATACAGAATAATAATAATATGTAGCTTAGTATGAAAATTTCTTTTTTTTTTCAGGGGCTGAGTAATCTCCAGATGCAGAAAACAAAAATTACCTCTTATCTGTATGAGCATTTGTGCATTTATTTAACCAACTATCAACTTTCTTGTGTTTACAGAACAGACACTAGGGACAGGTCTCCCTTGAGACAGGGTGAAAGCAACCCGATGACACTGGGTAGTGTGACCCTGCAAGGAGAAGATGGGGCATTGGTGTTGAGGCAAGCAGGCAGAATGCTCCGTCTACAGAAGGAGCAACTCACTAAGATTCTGGCTGAGGATGCAGAAGTCTACGTTAATGCCGAGATGGCGGACGAAGACAAAGTGGTTGACTACCAACTGGAACTGCCGCGGAACTTTCTTTTAACTATTTCGGACATGAGCCAGGTGTTGACCCTGCGCAGGTTCATAGTGAACCAGCTGGGGGAAAAGCTAACTGTGCAAAAGAAGATAATTGCTGTTGGACTGAAAGACGTTCCTGCTATGTTGAAATTTATTGCAAAAATTATGAATTAAAATTTTTTTTGACTCTATATGTGTTTTTATACATATAATAATAATAATTATTATTATTATTATTATTTTCAAAATAGCGAATTAGCTTACCTATAGTTCTACATCCTCGTAAGTGACATTCTCCACAAAGATAGGTGAACGTACCCTCCTCCTCTGTCTCTTCTTGAGAAATTTCAGGAGACAGAAAATACAACATCCAGCACTCAGGAAGACAAAACCTGCCCCAAGACATCCTGCCATGATCTTGTGCCAATCTATTTTGAAAAAAAAAAAAATTGGAATTTGTCTTGTAAACTGTTTACTTTTAAGCACTCAATCTCTGTAAACTTAATCTATTCTAATTGAATTTTTATAGGCCTTAATCTCTACTAATTTGCTGAAGTCTAAGGCACAACAACTATACAAAATCAGACAAGCAATTTCAACATTGAATTTTTAACATTGATCCAAACTAACATTATTTGCTTTGAAGGTTTTAAACTATTTCAGCACTCTTACTTTAAAAGAGAAACTATATTGAAACTATAAATGAATGTATTTACCAACTTTTAAACAACCAAACTATAATTACCATGCTTTTCTACTGAAGCCTGGTTCACATCTTTGCTTTCAGTGGAATTACTTGACCAGACACTAGATTGGGTTCTTGTGTATAGCTTATCAATAATTGAAAGGGTGGAGGAAGGGAGGGTTGTTGAGCGGATCAGTGCTGAATGAGATGGCTTTGCGGAACTGGTTGTGGGTGCTGTAGAATGCTTTTGGGTGCTGGTCAATACTTTCTCAGAATGGGTGGAGGAAAAGGGTGTTACACTATTGCTCAATGACTTATCAACTTGGGTGGAGGAGGGAAGACTTGAAATGTGGGTCAAACTTACATTTGGGACCAAAAAAGTGACAGTGGGATTTAACCTGGTCATAGCTTTTGGTGTGTAACTAGGAGCAATACTGGAAGATCTACTCTTCTCAATATCTGTAAAATGCATGTCACCAAAATATTGAAAATGTAAGAAACTAAATTTTATCATTACTGCTTGTCTAAGAATTAAAGGCAAACAAAAACCTTTTGCAAGTATTACATGTCAAACTTGTAAGCACTGAATATCTTTCACTGTTACTGCATACTACTGACAACAAAACTTTTTCATGAAACTAATATTCTGTATTGAATATAAATAACAAAAAAAACAACAAAAAACATAAATACCTGGACAACTGGGTGCTATCACACTCAATGACCTGGGCAATGTAGCCTTTTGCAACAGGGTACAATTAATTGAAACTTCAAATAATGATAACTTTTGCAAATTTGGAAACTGAGCTATGAAGCTGATATTCTTTATATCCGAGTAAGAAATATATATTGTGTGCACTTGTTCTGGAGCTGGTGCCATTAACTTTGGTTGGTCAAATATATATTCACACCAAATAGCTGTATTTTGGCAAGTGCATTTGTCAATGCAGTCATTTTCAAATGCCTGAACAGCCCCTATCACCACAATTAAAAATTGAAGAAACATCATCTTTCCCCCTTAACTCAAATTTGTTTTAAACTCTGACACTACAGATATTGACAGAAAAGTTTTTGCAAGACATATAAATTCTAGACAGAATATGAGGGCTGAATCTTGTGGAAACAAGTACTGGCTTTTTATTGCAACTCTAAAGCCAAACCCATTCTCTAATTTCTGTTTAGTCTTTGGAGAAATGGGATCATAAACTTGCAATAGAAGGTGGATCATGCAAGGTTAATAGTGGCAACTTTTCCATACATATGCTCAAAGCAGATCAAATGGGAAATGCACACTAAATTATAGTAACAGATAACCATTATGCCACACACACACACACACACACACACAGACATACCCCAACACATAGACACACACACACACACACACACACACCACACACACACACACACAGAGGAAGATGTTATCTTGTAACCTATCCAGATCTTGTACTAATGGGACCAATTTTATTTCACACCAATATCTGCAGAGTTTAATGCTATAATACAGCATTATGACTGAATATCCAATAATTGTAAATGCGATGGCTATCCAATTATCTTTTTTTACGCTGTTCAATGCTGCGATCATTGATTTGATGACTTTGGTATCCTCACTGTCGGTAGGTAGAAAATCCACTGGTTTGAATCCTCCTGACGTATCCGGTTGAACTGGAAATAGAACAAAAAAAAAAAATGCATTATAATAAAATTAACTTTTTTAACAAACCGTCAATTACATGAAGTATTTATCTTTAAGCTTGATATAATTGATAGCGCCAATGCAACTTAACTTGCAAAAAGTGATATACTCTATTATAATCTTCATTATAATCTTATAGAAGCATATTTCATTATATCTATGAAACTATAGTGGAAAATTTTCAAAAAGAAACCATGACATGAAGAAGCAACATTATTACATTTATATCAACTACCTTTTTCCTGGCTTTTGTCATCTTCTTCAGACTTGCTATCACATCCTCCCACAAATTGCACGTTGGTATTTGCAGGGCAATTCAATGCTACTGACTCCACCAATTCAATGCGGCCCACATTGGGATAATGCCTAATCACACTGCTGATGTCAATAACACTGTGGTGAAATGTGACTCTGGTTATCATCTGGCTCTGATGCAGAGCATCCATTTTTAACAAATTATAACAGTCCATGCTTCTTAACCTGCAGTCACAACCAGTTGGACATGCTGAAAATCTGCTAATGATAACACACAAACACATTAATTTGAACAACAACAACAACATTTTGCAAACTTTCCTTCATCCACAGTTGAAAATATAAACGAGATGATATTTGTCACAAATATTCAAAACACTCGAAACGGAAAAGATTGCTAGGTGCTCGAACTCTCGATTGTTTTGATTTTTACACTGCTCTGTACAAGTGAGGATTTTCTTTGTAAAATATTTATTTTATAAAATATCATATAAGCTTGCAAATAGATCTTTATATGGTAGATATATAGACGTAGAAGACAACCGCTACCTTACTCGCTCCATTATTCGACAAATAAACGCAGTTTCAACCATTTTCTTGTAGGAACTATCTCTTTATAATATTCATACGCTGGCTGTGACAAGGCATTGTTTTGCAATATTCTTGCGCTGACAGTGACGGTGAGGCGAGTTCGATTGGGGAGATTTCTTTGTAAAGTATTTTATAAAATGTCGTATAAGCTTGCAAATAGATCTTTATATGGTAGATATATAGACGTAGAAGACAACCGCTACCTTAGTCGCTCCATTATTCGACGAATAAACGCAGTTTCAACCATTTTCTTGTAGGAACTATCTTTCCAAATATCCATGCGCTGGCTGTGACAAGGCAGTGAGTGACGGTGAGGCGAGTTCGATTGGGGAGATTTCTTTGTAAAGTATTTTATAAAATGTCGTATAAGCTTGCAAATAGATCTTTATATGGTAGATATATAGACGTAGAAGACAACCGCTACCTTACTCGCTCCATTATTCGACGAATAAACGCAGTTTCAACCATTTTCTTGTAGGAACTATCTCTTTATAATATTCATACGCTGGCTGTGACAAGGCATTGTTTTGCAATATTCCTGCGCTGACAGTGACGGTGAGGCGAGTTCGATTGGGTAGATTTCTTTGTAAAGTATTTTATAAAATGTCGTATAAGCTTGCAAATAGATCTTTATATGGTAGATATATAGACGTAGAAGACAACCGCTACCTTAGTCGCTCCATTATTCGACGAATAAACGCAGTTTCAACCATTTTCTTGTAGGAACTATCTTTCCAAATATCCATGCGCTGGCTGTGACAAGGCAGTGAGTGACGGTGAGGCGAGTTCGATTGGGGAGATTTCTTTGTAAAGTATTTTATAAAATGTCGTATAAGCTTGCAAATAGATCTTTATATGGTAGATATATAGACGTAGAAGACAAAGGCTACCTTACTCGCTCCATTATTCGACGAATAAACGCAGTTTTCATCCATTTCTTTGTAGGAACTATCTTTCCAAATATTCATGCGCTGGCTGTGACAAGGCAGTGAGTGACGGTGAGGCGAGTTCGATTGGGGAGATTTCTTTGTAAAGTATTTTATAAAATGTCGTATAAGCTTGCAAATAGATCTTTATATGGTAGATATATAGACGTAGAAGACAAAGGCTACCTTACTCGCTCCATTATTCGACACTTTTCAAGCATTTCTTTGTAGGAACTATCTTTCCAAATATTCATGCGCTGGCTGTGACAAGGCAGTGAGTGACGGTGAGGCGAGTTCGATTGGAGAGATTTCTTTGTAAAGTATTTTATAAAATGTCGTATAAGCTTGCAAATAGATCTTTATATGGTAGATATATAGACGTAGAAGACAAAGGCTACCTTACTCGCTCCATTATTCGACGAATAAACGCAGTTTTCATCCATTTCTTTGTAGGAACTATCTTTCCAAATATTCATGCGCTGGCTGTGACAAGGCAGTGAGTGACGGTGAGGCGAGTTCGATTGGAGAGATTTCTTTGTAAAGTATTTTATAAAATGTCGTATAAGCTTGCAAATAGATCTTTATATGGTAGATATATAGACGTAGAAGACAAAGGCTACCTTACTCGCTCCATTATTCGACGAATAAACGCAGTTTTCATCCATTTCTTTGATTTGTACTTATTTGTACTAATTTGTACTTTTTTTTTTTCAGCTAGAGCAAGCATATACTTATGAAAACCTAGAGGAATATGCTGCAAATGCCACCAAGGTATGTCTACACTGTATTGTTTGTTGTTGTTGATATTCACATAAAACACGACAGAAATGCTCCATATCTTATTATTTGTTGGTTGGTTTGTTTGTTTGTTTAGCACACCATTTTCTGACTTTTAAAACAAATACTACTATATTACAGGGAGACTCATTCGAGTGCGGGCAGTGTCAGGCGGTTTTCAAGCGCAGGGACAATCTGAAAAGACACATGAAACACTGCAGACAGAAAGAACCCCAATGGCAATGCATCGGGTGTGCTGCCACCTTCAAGAGGAGAGACAATTTGAAAAGACACCAGAAACAGTGTCAAAATTCCAGGGTCAAATTTACTTGTTCCAATTGTTCCAACTCCTTTGATAGAGAGGACAATTTGAAGAGACACAAAAAGAAGTGCAGTGACTTGTACACTTGCGAGTTTTGTGACAAACACTTCAAAATAAAAGCAACATTAACACACCACCAGAAAATGTGTGCAAAAGTGCAACATCTTTCTCCAAAGTTGTTTAGATGTAGTAATTGTAGGGAAACATTCCCAAATAGGCGTGACCTCTACCACCATCGAGTAACCCAACACGGTGGTGCAGAAGTCAACGCCTTACAGCAAGAGGTAGAATTGGTAAATCCTCCTTGGCTGAATAAACAAGGAGAAGTTATCGATGAGAGTTTGCAAAGGGTCTACGATAACAATCGACTCCATATTTTAGCTCCACACACAGAGGGGGAAGGAGTGAGAAATTATAATTTTCCAACAGACGATTTGAGAGGGGGTGTAGATGAAATTATGAACAGGGTAGAGAACATTTATCAAACTGAAAACAATAGTTTTAAATTGAATCTAAATTTAGGTTTCATTATGAGAAACAGGGAAACTGGAGAATACCGTTACTTCATACCCTACGCAAACTCTTACCTCTTGCACAGTCCGCAGACCATTACCGATCGTGCTAGCTTGAGGAGACTCCGACGAAAGTTGGAAGACCTCAACCCGGTAGAGTACATCATGACTCACAGACCAGACAGTAGGTGGGAGCCAGTGTTTATAACAAATTTAAAATTAGATATATTTTCCATGGACTACCCGCTCGGTAAAGGCGTCGATTTGCCAAAGCACGTCACTGAGTGCAAAAGCTTGTTCACATTACTGAAGCATCAAGACAAGAAGCCTCACAACGATAATTTGTGCTTCTTCAGGTGTTTGGCATGGGAGCAGTTGAAGAGCTACAGCGGTCTGGACATCCTGACGCATCAAAAATACAGGGATTGGTTGGAGTACAAGGGTCTAGAAACCCCGCGTAAATTTCCAGGATTGCAATTAGATGATTTTCCAGAGCTGGAGAATTGTTTTCAGACCAACCTGAATGTTTTCCAACTCTTGGAAAATCGGGCCGTGACCGTGCACTACAAAAGCATGTCATATTTTGATCAAACGGTCTATCTCGACATGCAAGATGGACACTTGTCCTACATAAAAAATTTCGACAGCTACGCGAAACGGTACCAATGCCCGACTTGTAGCAGAATGTTTAAAAGATTCCCCGTTTTAAAAAAGCATTTACGACATTGCTCGAAATTGACCAAGTTGAAATTTCCAGGGGGCTTTTACCAAGCCAAACAAACAGTTTTTGATGAGTTAGAAAAATTTGGTATTTTTGTAGCAGGGGAAGATCGCTTTTTCCCATATTTTATCACATACGATTTTGAATCCATTTTGCAGAGGCAATAGAATCGGGGCACAAACAAACTTCGCTGGGACGAAAAACATATTCCCATTTCTGTAGGCGTTGGTTCCAACGTCCCGGGTCATGAGAAAGGCGTCTGCTTTGTAAATGCTGATCTCGATGAATTGCTCGATGAAATGCTAACTGAGATGCACAAGATCGCCAAAAAGGTAAAACATATCCAGAAAATTAAATTCGAGCACGTTATTGATCGGCTCATAGGACTTAGGGATCAGTACAAAGACCGGGAGCACTCAGCTGAGGTCGATCCGTCAAGGGCTGCGTCAGAAGTAGAAGAGGTCAATGATTTTGAACCACCCTCCAAGAAATTTAAAAAAAGAATTGGTGTTGAAAACACGTTTCGTGGGATGTTGCAAAGACTGGAAGAGACTGGTCAAATGAGAGCACAGTACCACGATTTTACTTCCGATGATAGTGATGAGTCCAATTGCGAGCAGGAGGAGGAGGAGGGAGACCTATGTACTAATGAACGGGGATCATTAAGGAATGAAGGTAGAAACCAAAAGTGTCGAAAAACAATGTACAAGAAATTGGACACTTTACTAGGGCGTTTCAAAAGCTACTGCCGTTGTGTGCCGGTGCTGGGTTTCAATTCTGCCAAATATGATTTAAATCTAGTCAAATCAAAATTGTGCTCTCACTTGGACTTAACAAGACCAGAATGCTTCACCGTCAAAAAAAGCAATGCCTACGTAACAATTTCCACGCCGAGCTTGAAATTTTTGGACATCAGTCACTATATCGCTCCCGGGTATTCTTATGCCCAGTTTTTGAAAAGCTACAAAGCAAGCGAAGAGAAGGGTTTCTTTTGTTACCAATACCTCTCGGATCCGACGGTATTGGAGGAAACCAGACTACCTCCGTATGAGGCATTTTACAGTTCGCTGAAGCGCATCAATGTCTTGGAGGAAGAAATATCGAGATGGCAGAAAATACACTCGATTTCTCTCAGCACTCAAGATAGTGAGTACCACCGCTACACGGGTAGCTACAAAAGCAAGTATGTTTCTGCATACTCAGATGTCCCGGTAAGCATATGCAGCTATTGCGAAAAAGCAAAGTGCATTTGCGAGGGTAAACCAAAGTCCGGTTGGCGGAATTATCTTGATCTAAAGAAGCTCTGGGCAAAGCAGAATATGACTACGCTGAAAGATTTTCTAATCTACTACAACCTAAAGGACATTGACCCCTTTACGGAAGCCGTGAAGAATTTACAAAAATTCTACAGGAAAAACAGGGTAGATCTGTTTAAAGACACCATCTCGGTACCGGGTGCAGCCAGGCAGATGCTGTTCAATACAGACAAAGCAAAGTTTGCTTTATTTAACAGCCAAAATGAGGATTTATTCCGAAAAATCAAACAAAATATATGTGGCGGTCCGTCCATCGTTTTCACAAGGCACATGCGGGAGGGTCAAACTCTGAAAAATGGCGATCAAGTATGTCAAAAAATATTTGGTTTTGACGCCAACGCTCTTTACCCGTATTGTTTAAGGCAGGAAATGCCTTGTGGCACTTTTGTCAGAAGGAAAAAAGACAAGAATTTCAAACCCGAAATCCAGGACAAATATCTGGATATGTTTGTGTGGATGGACCAGGTTTCTGAAGTCCTAAATATTAAAATTGCCCACAAAATGAACTCGGGCAAAGAACATTACGTGATGGGATACTACGTGGATGGTATTCACGAGAATCACATCTATTCCTATCACGGGTGTTATCACCACGGCTGTCGTTCCTGCACAGAAAAAGTAAAGGAGAAAAAGTCTGCTCAGTTTCTGAGACAGCAAAAGACAAAGTATGACAGAACTGTCTCCAGGAGAGAATACCTTGAAAAACTCGGGTATGTCGTGCACGAAATATGGGAGTGTCAATTCAATGCAGTGTTCAGACCTTACACCCAAAGCATCCGTGACAATTACATGCCTCCTTATTACAGAGTACACAAATGGGGTTTGAAGATGGACACTCTACTCAAGGCCATTCAGTCCGGAGAACTTTTCGGCATGGCAGAGGTCGACATCCGGGTACCCAATAAGTGGACTGGTGCCTTTCAACCCGACCTGCCTCCGCATCAATATTACAGTGAATTCTCTCCCATATTTTGCACAACACACATACCCGAGGAAGTGATCGGAGAGCGCATGAAAGAGCATTGTCGGGAGCAGGGATTTAAAATCGGTAAGCGCCGATTGTTGGTCGGGGGTATGAAAGCAGAAAGGATCATGCTCTCCACTCCACTTTTATGCTGGTATTTACAGCACGGATTGGAAGTCACGGATTTGCACGAAGTCATCGAATTTTCACCGATCCGTTGCTTTTCAGGATTTGTGGAGAAATGTATATCCGCACGTCGTGAAGCAGATCTACACTCCGACCTTTCACTGCAAGGGGACACGTACAAGACCCTGATTAACTCGGCGTATGGTTCGACTTTGCTCGACAAGGAGAAGTTTTGCAACACGTCCTACCTTAAAGGACACTCCTCTTTCAAACTGGCAGTGAATAACCCCGGTTTTAGAAAAGCTACACATCTCGTGAACGAAATGTACGAGGTTGAAAGCGCCAAAAATTCGATCACTATGGACATTCCGATCCAAATTGGCTTTTTCATTTTGAATTATGCCAAGCTTCGAATGCTTCAATTCTACTATGACTGCTTGTGCAAGTACATAGATAGAAGCAAATTCAAATGCATTCAAATGGATACGGACAGTCTGTACTTTGGTCTGGCTGCCAAAAACCTGAGCGAAGCTGTGACGGATAATTTAAGGGGTGAATTCATTGAAAAGCTGGAGGGTAGGTGCGGGTGTATACACAAAGCCGATGCCGAGACCTTCTTTCCCCGCACTTGTTGTCGTGCGGACATCTTGTTTGATAAAAGGGGAGAAGGCCTATTCAAAGAAGAGATGACCGGCAGTGAAATGGTGGCCTTGTGCTCAAAAACCTACGTCATAGAGCGAGATGGTCAATGCAAGCTCTCATGCAAAGGTATAAACAAAAAAAGTGTTAAGTCCCCGATGAAAATAATGAAGAATGTGCTGGCCACGGAGAAAGCAGAATGCGGAGTCAACCAAGGTTTCCGAGCTCGGGAAAACACCATTTACACTTACACCCAGCAAAGGGTGGGGTTCAATTACTTTTACATTAAAAGAAAGATCCTAGAGGACGGTATCCATAGCTGTCCTCTAGACATGGTGCTTAACCCTTGGCCTCGCTTCCATCGGCACGTCTTTGCACGAAACCGGGAAAATCCATTATGCATTTCGTATCCTTTTGAGCTCGAAATCGATCAGCTAAAGTTCTTATCTGGTGAGCATTATATGTTGTTCGCTGCAACTTTGCATCATTCGGGTATGGAAAAAGCCATGGAAATCCAAAAAGTCAAAGAAATTTCTAAAAGCGTTATGGACGACCCCGATCAAGCTTTCTGGTATGTGAAGGTTCCCGATGTGCTCGAACGGGTGTTGGCACAGAAGTATAGGGTGTGCCAAAGCTTTCGTGAAGCATTGAATGCACTAGGGCCCACGGAAATTATCTACGCCCACAAAGACAAATTATTAGCTTGTGGTATGGAGTATTCCATAGCCGTATTAACGGAAAGCAATCGCTTCCCAGGATGTAATATGCTAGGGGAAAGCTTGTCTTCCCTCAAAAAGCAAAAGGAGACTTAGTTTGTTTCAGTATCCTTTACTTTATTCGTGTGTGTTTGTGTGCAGCAGAAAGAGTCGTATTTCTAGTTTATACATTTATTCTATATATATATATATATATGCACATGGTTATTTGAATTGTACATAATATGAAATATTTTTTTGGTATTTACATTTGTACATTGTATATACATTTATTGTATTATTATTCTGCAAATATTAAAGTTATTATTATTATTCCTAAAATCGTCTATTTACTCGTGTACTGATAAAAGTGAAACACCAGTTGGTCATTGTAATACAAGTTCTGCTTATCAAACATATTCAAAATAGTTCCCATGCTACGACCTCTAGCTTTGAAATAGCAGTAAAATAAACAGTAATGTCCACACAAATTCGACAGGTAATTCTGACACCTCTGAGTGTTAAACATATATCCTCTACTCTGCAGAGTCAAATAGTTTTTGAAATCTGTGTCCGGTTCTTTCCCCAGTGGATCAAAGTATTCCCCGAGCTCGCCCTCTCCGCTGAGAAAAACTACTATCCAGTGACTTCCACTTTTCTCGCTGGTGTCCTGGTTGACGATGAACAGGCTCGGTCGTACAGGTCTCATAGGCACTAAGTCTTTTGGCAGCACCCCTCCGTAGTACTGGGAAATCTCGGGATCCTGTTGCATGTAGGTTTCCAGCTCATGTGTATCCATGGTCTATTACTCTAAGATGACGTTTCTGGTTTTGTCTATCTTGATCAGACTCGGAAAGGAAGAATACAGAATCAGCATCAAATTAGGTGTTGGTGAGGCAAAGTTCATTACCAATTTGGTGTATCCCGCTCTCTTCTTACCTAATATATCCCCCTTGACCTCACCTTGAATGTCGAAACAAAAGAGTGAATAGCCATTGGCGTATTCTTCTCGAGAAATCCAATTGCCTCCGTCGTGGTGTGGATAATTGTTGAAAAATATTGACAGGAATGAACTAGTGTAGTCTCCCGTCTCAAAATTGGGCTTGAGTGGTTGACCGGGGACGCTTTGACCGTCGACAGAGAGTTCTATCCAGTTGACATTGCTGTGGACGAAATTAAAAGGATTTAAACTGTAATCTCCAGAAAATGCTTGCGTCTTCACCATGGCTAGGACTAGCTTACTCGGCACCTCTCCGTGAAATATGTCATCACTGGTCACAGTCGAGACGCCCGAAGGAATAGAAATGGTCTTGAAATTTGATTTCCAATAGGGATACAGAGCCGGTGAGAGGTTGAGAGCCTCATTCTGAGCGACAATTACTGCATCGCTGACTTTGACGTGACAAACTTTCAGAACAGCCGAAGTGATGGACACTTTGTAGTGTTCAGAGTCTCCCGTCATCAAGGCAAATTTGTTACTGCTAGGGTGAAACTTCAAGACGATTTTCACGCCATTTAGAATCAACCTATCCTGTTGAAAGAGATCTGTATGAATTGGGCCTTCCAGAGTAACTTCGTTTCCGTTCGCCGTATAGGACGTTCTTACAGCCAAACCGCTGTTGTTTCCCGGTGGCACGGCATCCATGACCCCTGTATCTTTGTAGTAGAGCTCACTCTGTAATAGTCCTTCCTTCACATCGAATCCATATTTGAGCAGTACATCTATTATAGCTTTGTAGGGATAGCATATGTTGATCTCGGAGCTGACCAATTTTTCCTGCATTTGTACATCCACTTGTCTGAATATCGAGGATAAGCTGAGATTCACCAAACCCACTTGGTCTTCGGCTATAATGGGAGTGCCTTGGTTATCCACAATTCGCAGCTTTACTTTAAGCCTACAGCGCTGCAGATCCACGTATTCTGAGCTTGTTCCGGGTATCCGAAATTCTATTACTGATCCATCCGATATAGTGGAGGTAGGAAGAAATTCGATGTACTGTACTTCATCTACACTAGATTCTACATAAGGCTTTTGAAAGAGAGCCAACTTAGAAGTATAGGTTTCCTCGCCTTCCATAGCGCCGATTTATTTCTTCTTCTTCTTTTGACTTTTCAAATTTTTCTTCTTCTTCTTCTTCTTCTTCTCACTTTTCGATTTACTGTTTGTAGACTTTTTGCCTTTCTTGCTTTTGCTATTCTTAGCAGGAGCCTTCTTTTTCTTGTTGGTCTTCTTCTTCTTCTTCTTCTGTCCAGATCCAGTCTGAGGACTAGCTCTTATCCGCTTCGGTTTATATTGCACTGATTCTGTCAGTTTTCGTTTCATGTCCGCCTTGGCTCGTTGAACGTCCGCTTGTGTCGGTGTTACTAATTGGATGTCACCCATGCCGGTCTGCGGTTGGATTTTGTAAAACCTCTTCCTATTGGGTATCAGTCCTCGAGTCATATCCATGAAATGCTTTACCCAAGCATTACTCATGATGCCTTGTTCTGTTTGGATTTTTGACGTAAACCCAGTGTGCAAGTCAAATCTAAATCGTATTCTGAAGGCACTCTTCCAGTGACCAGGTCTCTTATACAGATTCTCGCATGACTGATGCGATTTCTATTGATTTTTATGTAATAAGGATGGAGGAATGTATTCGTCGATTGAAAGACGCACCTCAGAAGCGATGCTGTGCCATTGTTGAAGTAGCTTTGCTCAACGATATTGCAGTACACCACCAATTCTCTATCCACCCTGGGAATGCAGTTGATGTCCAAAAGTGCACATTCCCAGTCTCCCTCTAATATCAATTCACGGGGTAAGTCCACGGTAAAATCGTACCATTTGTTGTTGGGATAGTCCCTCAAAGAATCTTTGGAAGACAGAAAAAGGTATTTCATTTTGAGAAATCTTTGAGCTGATCTTCATCTATCCAACTGTCAAATTTGGACGGCCAGCCTACCCAGTGCACTAGTAGTTGCGTTTTACCGTTCCTCTTTCGCTTGCGCAAGATCTCGTCTACATCGTAGTGTGTACCTACGTCGACCAGAACCTTCTGCAGTTCCTCGTTAGAAAACTGATCTATTATAGGATCATTGTCAAAGTCCTTCACCACATATTTTGGAATTCCTTGATTAAGCGACCTCGTCGTGATCCTAAATAGCTCATCCGTCCATTTCTGATCTGTTTCCTTGTCAAAAGTCCCCGGCAATTTGGAAAGTCTTACAACGTCGCCGACTTGGAACTTATAAACTGGTTTTCGCCGTCTCATCTTTTTCAGTGAGGTTGCTTTTTCTCGCTTTCTCCCGGGTTTTAGGGTTTCGTACTGAGTTTTCCAAAGCACGGGATCTTTGGTGACTAGAGCCTCTTTGGGAGACATTTTGATCGTTCGGTGATAGGTATTATTGTAGCTGTTTGTGACGTCTGCTAGGGCATCTATCCACCTACGAGTTTTGTTGTAAGTCATGTATCTCCCTAATTTTGTCTTGATGGTTCTGATAACTCTTTCGGCATAATTAGCCTTAGAATGATCCGATGTGGTGATATGTTTGACTCCTCGATCTTTCATGTATTTAGTCGCTTTGTCAGCGTACTCTTTCCCTCTGTCTGACCTCAACAAAGTAGGCTTATTGCTTTCGAATACCTTTTTCATCGCGTCGGCCATTTCTCGAGATGTTAGGCTTTTCAGGGGTACTGTGTACAGGTAATGCGATAATATGTCTATAAAGACCGCAATGTATTTGTAACCGTCATTTGAGGAGGCATACTTCTCATAATTAGCCGTGTCAGAATCTAGCATGTACTGCTTGCTGGGTGCGATTACTTTTGCTCTCTTGAATTTCCTCACCACTTTTCTGTACAAAGAATAAGTGCTCTGTTTACTCAACCATTTCTTAATGTCAGACCTAGAAATGGCGTAACCTTGATCTTTAACATAATGGTACAATTTATCTGCTCCTCCGAAGGAAGTTGGCTTGCTCGGGTCTAAATAGATTTCTCTCAAATAATCCTCTTTCTCTCGGGTTAACATTACTTTTTTTTTTTTTATTTTTTCAAAAGGATTGATAGGCTTTCCACTTTTGTCTCCAAGAATCACTTTTCCTCTCTCTGCGTCTCTTTGCTTTTCCGCTAGCTCCCTCTCCGGTTTGTAGTGTAATTTCTGGTTCACCCGGAGGTGGCGGGGTCGAGTTTATTTCCACTTCTCGGGAAGTTGATGGTTTTTCTTCTTTTTCCTCCTCTGCTACTTGCTCTACTCGTTTTTCTTGGGGTTTCGTACTAGTTTCTTGTTCAACAGAGTGGTTTTCTAGTGACTCGGGTTGCTGCACTGAGCTCTCTTTAGCTTCTCTGACCAAAAACTGCTCGTATCTTTCGTGAGGTATCAACACTAGTTTTTTCATTTTATTAGGGTTAAAAGTACGTGTTTGAAATGAGAAAGGGTTTTTAAGACTTGTTGCTTATGCTTAGATATTAGCTTTGTTTTTCTCCGTAAACTAACCCTTTTGTTCAACAGTTTCCTGAAAGTCGATCTTCTTTTGCGAACAATATCTTTGTCGGCCTTTTTAGAAGCTAGGTTTGCGATATTGTAGAAGATTTCTACCAAGGCTTGGGTTTGATGATTACTAATAGTGTTTAACAAAGCTTTGGCTTGTTTCGGTTCACCGTTTAGTAACAAAGTCACAAAATCTCTGTTCTTTGCTAATATCCTAGACATGTTTGCCCGAGCGAGACATCCTTGTTAATGAAGGCTACATTTTCTTTAAAGCTACTGATATACTATCACTGGAGCCTCGTTTGGAAATACATTCGTCCTCAATCTATAGCTTTCTTCCCCCTTAGGAGACAAATCCACTACAAGATACCCAAAAGGTTTGCTTGTGGCATCTTTGTAAGCCTCCTGGAGGGTCTTACCCATGCCTAGTTGGCGACCTAGCAAAGCCACCTGCTGGGTGTTTCTAGGATTTCTCATCAAGACCGTATAAGCTGTGTTCAGATTCAGCGTCCTGGCACACTTGCCTTGGTAGTATAAATTTTGATTCAAATAGATCACGCTGAGGTTATTGTGATGACTCAGCTGGGTAAAAAGCCTTTCGGCCTCTTTGCTATTGGACACCTCGTGCTGTAAGTCGTCCAGGCAAATTATGTGGTGGTGACCATCAAAAATCTCTTTTATCTTATCGGGCTGAGGCATACCCTGTACAAATTCTATGTCAAGATTTTTCTCCATATCGTCAAATAGTTTAGTCCATATGGAATAGCAATATATTATTTTCTTGGGTGGTTCTTCGAACATGGTTTCCTTAGATTTCAAGAGGTTATATAACCAGGTAGTTTTCCCACTGCCGGTCATTCCCGACACAATCCAAGTACAGGGAGATTGAAATTTAACCAAAGCCATGTCTGTCCTCGTTGGTGACCAGAAAGTAAATAGATAGATTGTCGCTTTACCAATAGTATATGTACAAGTTAAAGATAGAGAGATGGGGGGGGGGGGTGTAAATGCTTTCCTTAAAGGGTAAAATACACTAAATAATAAAAACAATAAAAAAGACTGAAACATACAGATATTTTTAATGAGACATATATTATGTTTATTATTATACAAGGTGTACATAAAATATATTTATACACACTTACCCGCTGTTTATGCGAGCCAATTAAATGAATAAAACACACACGCACACAATCAATAAATCCAAAGTTATTAAAAGTCTCGCAAATCTTCAAGAGTCAAATGTTCCCTTTTAAAACAGTTGTGAGCGCACTTCGTCCAAGGCCTTCTTTTTGCCATTGTAGAATTTCTGCTTTCTTTGGGGAGTCTCAGTCACACCGGATGGACAGCACACAGGACAGGCAAAGTAATCCTCTTGATTGGCATGGAAATCGCCACATTGGTTCACTCTCTTTGGTGTAGCAAAATCCTTTTCAATCAGCGTAAATGTCCCGAGCAGAACAAACCACTGAGCTCTCTTCAAAGAAATTCCCTCTTTGGTGGCGATGTTGCGATTTTCTTCAATTTCTTCAAACTGACGAATCTGTACGCATCTGTAAGGCGAGTTCACATAAGCGTGAATGTTTTTGCCCAAGTCGACGTTACAATGAACATCATCGGCCTTTGTACACACCTTCAACAAGGCCTGGGAGAGATCATCAGCGTGTCGTTTCAAAAGCTGGTACATCTCCGAGGATAAACAAATCTCTCCATCTTTGTGGATGAATATCAAAGCCAGTTCCTCTCCAAATGATTTCACTTCCAACATTTTACCATCTTCACCATCGATTTGGTATTCCATTTTTACTGTAAGTATTTCGAAGGAAAGTATATCTTTAGAAAGTTACAATCTCCTTTACAGTGTTTCTTGTGCTGTTCTAATGCACTGTCAAAGACCTCCCACTGGTGTAGGGTGAGCTCGCAGCAAAAGCACCTAACTTTATCTGAAAAGCCTGTGTAGTAAAAGCCAGCACCTGCCAGTGATTCAGGTCTCATTGGATGACCTTTAGGCCAATAAGCAAAACTTTCCAATCTCTTGTCATACCACATGTACTGTAGAGAAGACCCGCCTCCAAAGCTGAAACCAGCATGTTTTCTGCCAAAAAGTGATTGGCCATTCTCAGGAGTACCCACACTATCCTCAAGTAGGGTAGGTTTCCAAACATTGTTTGAAAAATTCTTGCTGTCAGCGGTTAGTGAAAAGCCTCCGGTAGTCATGTTGCTTTATCAAACTTGAGATGACAAATAAAGAAACAATGCTAGCGTCAGCATTTTTAAAATTCGACTCCGCCCAGTTCTGCCTAGACTTGTTTTGAAAGTAAACTATTGTTCTACTTACCTTGCTTTGGTTTACTTAGTCCGTTATGTGACCACTTGATTCAAAAGCAATTTGAAGTGCTTTGTTAACATTCACCATCTGTGCTCAGACTCGTTGGTGTCGGTGTGCCTTTCATGTGTAGTGCTTTATTCAAATGACCCTTATGTGACCACTTCATTCAAATAAGTGATTTGAAGTGCTTTGTCAAGATTGACCATCTGTGCTCAGACTAGCTGGTGTCGGTGTGCCTTTCATGTGTAGTGCTTTATTCAAATGAACCTTATGAGTCCACACTTGAAGTATGGATATGCCTCTGATCTTTTGAAGGACTGAAGATTATTATGACCAGCAGTAGCATTGCATTATTTTCTTTTGTCTTTTTAAAGAATATCTTCTTTATTCTTATTCTTATTATTTTTTTTTTTCATATAAATCAGTTAAAATCTGAAAAGACCTGTAGAATTTCTTTGGCTTTTTTTTGTTTAAAGTCTCCAAAGTCTTTAAGCTACCAAAGGTTGCTGTTTTTTAATCAATCACCACAAACCTTAAACTCGTAAAGTCACTCAATGTTAAAAGTCTCCCTTCAAATATATCTCCTTTAAACCTCTAGTTCACCAAAAAGTCAAAAACCCTAAATTTAAGTCTAAACTTACCAAAAAGTCAAAAACCCTAAATTTAAGGCTAAACTTAAACTCCTCCTCCTCCTCCTCAATGTCGCAAAAAGCATCCAATATACTACTCATGTTACATTCAAATGCAAGACTTTAGGGCTGAGAGCCAAGTGGTGCAAATAATTTTCATTAATATCTAATAAACAAAGATCTAAGCAGTTAAAACTGAGAAACTGCATAAGAATGCTGTCAAAGCTAGAAGTTTTCTTGGGGTAAAATTGTTAGGCTAAAATTCATCCCAAATCTTTACAGAGTTACTAACACTTTTGAATGGGTATCAAAATAGTTAAGGGAAAAAGGAGTATTGTATACATAAAACTGCATGAAAGAAGATTTTAGAAACCAGATCAAGCATCTAACAAATACCATACATTGGCATATTTTGACAGGAATATAAGAATAAACGATACAGACCAGACGTTGTTAGTATAGGGGTTGGAGAGAGTTTTCATTCCTTAAAGAGAATACAGGAAAAGTGTAATAAATGCTGTGACAAATCAATTGGAGATATGCTTTGGAAATTGATATATTATTGATATATGTGTTATGTACTAGTTGAGATTTTGTACAAGTTGCAACTTGTACAAAACACCTGTACAAGTTGCAACTCATACAAGATTGGCTGTACAAGTTGTAACTTGTACAAAATTTCACCATCAAATAAACGCAACTTGTACAATACTGCTGTACAAGTTGGATTTAAAAAAGAAATTGGCTAAATTTACAATTTCATCGAAAATACATCTTATCTTATGAAAATAAATGTTCAAATTAATGTTAGAGTATCATATATATAATTTCTCCATAAAAAATAACCCTGAATTCACAGAAACACCTTGAAAATTTTTACCAGTAACACTTCAAATACAAAAAAAGTTATTAATATATTAACATATCAAGTATGTAATTTATCACTTGTAATGTAAATGATCATTTATCACTAAAGTTTTGTTACAGTGTTAATCATGCCGACAAAAAATAAAGCTTTTGTGCTTTTTACTAAATTTAGCATACATATGAGATGTGGCTTATTGGCGCTTGTTAGACTTTCTTTGTACCCATCCAACTTATACTATGGACTGGAGTCTTGTAAAAAAAGAGAAAAGTTTTAATAATAACAGTCAGACTTCAAAGAAGAAAGTTTACAAGTAATAAGTAAGAGTAGAAATCCACTAAATGCAATCAACTATCTTGAAGTGGCTTCTTGCAGCATCATGGATATTTGGTGATTTACCTCTAGGCAACGAATTAGGATAATTAGCAAGTAAAGGAAACTTCAAAGGACAGATGACAGTATGCATAATTGTAATTGACACATGCCTTTCATTAATAAAATCCTAACCAGTGACATTTGTTACAAAAGATATATGTCTTTTATTAATAAAATCCTGGCTGATCACATGAGTAGCATAGTCTTAAAATTTACATGTGGTTTTGTCATCATAAAAGCATTTATTTACCCCTTTGCCGCAGAATAAATAAATTTGTGATAATTCTTGCCAGAAAACATTACTAGAAACTATAAGGTTACCAACAACACAAAATTCTGAAGTCAGATACAGGTTTCAGTTAGGCCAGTATATTTATTAAGATTAAGACTGCAGTGAATTTGCAACAAAATTAATTAAACATACAGGTCAATAGTTTAGTCTCTCATCTAAGTAGTATAAATATGTTTATTTTATGAACCTTTAAGTATTAATTTATTAAAATATATTGCTCAACTGATAAAATATAGAGCTTGTACAAATTGCAACTTGTACAGGTACAAAATCTGTACATGTTGCAACTTATACACGTCAACCTATCAACTTTTAAAAACAGCTTGTACAAGTTGCAACTTGTACAAGAAATCTGTACAAGTTGCAACTAGTACAAAATCTGAACTTGTACATGACATATATATTGCTCTGATTTTTCCCCCGGAAAAGGTAACAGAGCTGAGTTATCATGGACCTTTCCACGGTGTCAATCAAAATACCGCAAATCGGCAAATATCCTGTTTACTACAATAGCAACAACCAATCATTTCCTCCGGTTTTCATCAGCGCCATTTTGAATTACAAAAACGTGGCCATTTTTAGGGACATATTTGTAAATATTATTGCTTTCTGATAATGGAATAAAATCAAACCAAAGTATAATTTGATAAAAAAATTATATCATCAATCCTACCTACTTTAAAATGTCTGAAATGTATATATATGTCCCCAAGCTGCCATTGTTTACATTTTACTGCAATGCACGAGGATTTGTTTTGATCATTAAATTGTTTATTTATTTATTTTATAATTTTTGTCACAATAAAGCAAATATACTTTATTATATAATTTCTTATTCTATGGCCCATCCAATCATTTATAATACATCTTATTTCTTGTATATCTTAAAATACTCAATGTTTACGTTTAATTTCCCGCCATTTTCGCCATTTGTTTGTCAGACAAGGCCTGACATGGAGACAACTAAAATAGCGTAAACCAGGAAGTGGGCGTGGCCTATGGAACGGTCCATTATTCGACTGCTTATTTATCTTTTCATCTTTTTCTTGGTACCCAAAATATTGTTCTTTTTCGAGTAATCACCAGGTATTGGATACCACATAACCGTGGGAATTTTGCAGAAAACTTACACATTTTCCTGAATTATTATAGATGTCTTATGGTAATTTAGAGTTATAAAAGCAAGTAAAAACCAACAAATAGTAAGTTTTTCATGGTTTATTTTTTTAAAATGATACACGATATAAAACTATTCACGTAACCGCAGTTTTATGATGGACGAGAATACAATATGGTCGACGATCTACAGTAGTTTTCGTGCTGGCAGTACTGTGTATCATGCATAGGATTTAACAGAATGTCAGAAACACTACTGTATCCAAATATCTTTCCAGTAGGATGCCGTAGAACTCTAACCACGGTAACTCGCTACAGTACTGTATCTAGTGGTGGTTAGACCGAGTTTTCTGTCCCAAAATATGCCTTTTTAAAACTGATGGATGGCATTTTGGGACAGAGTTCCTCGCCACACAAAAAAACTTCAGATATTTCCCAATATCTGAAAATTACTGTCACTTTAAACTTTAAAATATCCACTTAAATGTATTAACAGTATAAAGCATTTAGATACAGAAACACAATTTTCTGTGTTTGCAGTAATATACCAGGTAGACACTTTTTCCGCACTTCCTGTTTGTATAAATAACAATGAAATTTTGCAAGTGAAATAAATTTTGGTACTGCTACCCTGCATAAGTTGGCCGCGGCTCATCTACAGGCTCCAGAAAGACAAATAGGTTATTGTACACCAATAAAAACTGTTACATATAATAAGTTTAACAATAATGCATGGTTTCAGAGTGTAGTAGACACTCATGTTAAAGCCCTGTGAAGGTGTGGTGAGGGCGGCCAACTTATGCAGGGAAGCAGTAAATATATCCATTAACTATTCAAAAAGTTTATTTCTTTTAATGCGGGGCACATCCTTGATACTCAAGGTGGTAGCCTAGTACATGTTTAATGTCAGGATGTGTGCCATTTGTTGCCCTTTAGGACGTTTATATTTTTTGCATACTTATGCCATCTGCCTCTCATCAATACATCCATCTTTTAAATATTGGCTGAGAGACAGAACATTGAAGCTAAAATATACATTTATACAATTTTAAGGTAATGCCCCTTTTTACACTACAGGTGGTACATCCCGCAGTTTGAAGTTTTTCTCGGTGGCAGAACCACCCCCAGGTTGCCTTATTTCGTCCTAGTTGTTCACACTACAGGCGGACAGCCACTGATTGGACACAGATTTTAAACCGTCAATAACAGCAGGATGACAGTACTATGAACATTGATCACCGAGAAGCAACCTCCATTAACCTCAACTCACCTTTGGTTTCCATCAGACGAACGCTTGGTGAAATGACCAATACCTTAACTCACCTTACGTTGTCGTATTAGACCAAAAGACAACAGAATCACAAGATTATGTACATCATGGACTACAACTTCGATTATCGTAGTAAGAAATTCATATGCTAGCGGTCGGACCGGTTCTGAAAATAAAAACTGGTTTCTGGGCTTTGAAACTGAACGACTGATATGGTGAAAAATTTTACGTGAGCGTACATGAGCTTTATTCTCAAGAGAAATATGTATTCGTGAGATATTTTAAGGTTTATAAACTTCATTTACCATGAATATAAAGTAAAATGTAAGATTTATCCTTAAATTTATATGTTCTTTATTGTTTTGATTTGGGCTGCGAATGAGTACTCGAGCCTCGGTGTATGAGGCGGTCTCGGCTTGTACTCGAGTCCATTTTAAAAACTCGGTTACTCGCGAGGTATTGTATTATCGCCCACGTAATCAAACACTTGTGTAAAATATGTAACATTTCAGCATTTCCGTCACATTATGTCAATTAAAGTTGTTATTTTCGCTTGAAGACATACAATTTACTCCATAATCTATAATATCTGATTAAATAGGAGACGTTTTTCTTCAAAAGTTTCGTTTCCGGAACCGACTATTTGTTTACAGAAGACTTCTACTGGTGGGAACTAAATCCCGCGGTTACTCGAATTCGGGCCGGTTGTCAGAGGGAGAGTACTCGATGCCGTTTTTTTGTACCCGTCACAGCCCTAGTTTTGATGAAGTATTAACCTGTAGAAAGCCTAATATAATGACGTTTTCAGTAATCAGTACTTAAATATTCTCTGTGGATTTCGTCATTTCTACCGAAACGAAATGTGGTATGTCGGTTTACCGTTCACATGACTATCATACGTGCATGTGCACAAACATCTGTGCATGCTCACGGTACTGAAATCAGAGGCAGAAATTTGAAACTTTTCAGAACTTGCATAGGACGTGCAAGGTAATGGGTGGTTTCGCCGCTGACTCGCAAGATTGCAAATGGTCGTCAGACGGTGATCCAAGGACAAGGAGTTTTCACCAAACATTGGTTACCGTGAGTGATACTGCCTGTAGTGTGAATGTCGTATAAAGTATTGCAGGTTGTGTTAATTGTATCCCCGGACGAAAGGATTCAGTACGGTGACGCCGCCGCCGCAGAGAGATTTCCTTTCGGACGTGATAACTTAAAAAATATTTTAGTTAGACGTTTCAAATTTGGTATGTGGGTATATATGGGCAATGCCACGAACGCTATTGTTTTGTGACCTTTACCTTCAATTTCAAGGTCACTGGTGGCCTCTTAAAGGTCAGATTTTGGCCATTTTTATGGCATCACTCTGCGGCGTGTACGTACGCGTGAGCGACTTCTCCTCCAAAACTACAAGGTCCAGAGACATGCTGTTTGTTTTAAAAAATGTTTAAGGCATGCAGATCTGTTTGTTAGTCTGTTTGCTAGAGTCATTATAAAGTGAGGTACCCCCCACCCTAAGTATGAAAATTTTAACACTTTATCACAATTTTCTCAGTGACTATTGCAGGGATTTCTCTAATATCTTACACATATGTACTAGGTCACAAGTAGATTCCCTTGTGTGAGTGTCAGACCTGGATCTTTCTTAATTATTTTTTTATGAATTTTTAAAATAATTTTTAATGCATTAAAATTAATGAAATCATGCACTAAATCAATTATAACTTGAAAAGTATTGCATTTAGAGCATTTTGTTCACGTATGTTATTCAGCTACTGTTTCCATAGCTACAACATGGTGAGTAACTTGGATGTCTATTTCAATAGCTAAGTGAGTAATAGCTACTTTTGGGCTTTTCAGTAACTTCCATCATGAGTAAAATCACTTGTAACTTGAAAACTATTGCATTTAGAGAATTTTGTGTAAATATGTTATTCAGCTACTTTTGGGTCAGCTATAACATAGTAAAATTTCAGACCTGTAGCTCATGGCATAGCAGAGTAATATCTACTTTTAGGTTATCACTGTTGAGAAAATCACTTCTAACTTGAAAACTATTGCATTTAGAGTATTTAGTTTCAATATGTTATTCACCTATTTTGGGGTGAGCTATAACATAGTAAAATTCCAGACCTGTGGCTCATTGCATAGCTGAGTAATAGCTACTTTGAGGTTCTTACTCAACACTTAATCATGTATAACTTGAAAAGTATTGCATTTAGAGCAATTTGTGTAAATATGTTATTCAGCTACTTTTGGGTCAGCTATAACATAGTAAAATTTCAGACCTGTAGCTCATGGCATAGCTGAGTAATAGCTACTTTTAGGGTATCACTGTTGAGTAAGTCACTTCTAACTTGAAAACTATTGCATTTACAGTATTTAGTTTCAATATGTTATTGACCTATTTTGGGGTGAGCTATAACATAGTAAAATTCCAGACCTGTGGCTCATTGCATGGCTGAGTTATAGCTACTTTGAGGGTCTTTCTCAACACTAAATCATTTATAACTTGAAAAGTATTGCATTTAGAGCATTTTGTTAAAGTATGTTATTCAGCTACTTTTTCCATAGCTACAACATGGTGAGTAACTTGGGTGTCTCTCTCAATATCTAAGTGAGTAATAGCTACTTTCGGACTTTTCAGTAACTTCCATCATGAGTAAAATCACTTGTAACTTGAAAAGTATTGCATTTAGAGAATTTTGTGTAACTATGTTATTCAGCTACTTTTGGGTCGGCTATAACATAGTAAAATTTCAGACCTGTAGCTCATGGCATAGCTGAGTAATAGCAACTTTTAGGTTATCACTGTTGAGAAAATCACTTATAACTTGAAAACTATTGCATTTAGATTATTTAGTTTCAGTATGTTATTCACCTATTTTGGGGTGAGCTAAAACATAGTAAAATTAAAACTATTGCATTTGCAATATTTTATTTATATATGTTTTTAACTTACTTTTTACACCTTAACAGTTACCTTCTTACTTTCCTTCTGAACACCATTTCCAGGACACAACTTTTGTGTCCTTTTCTTCTGTCACTTCTAAACACGCAGTCAGCTGACACAGAGCCCGTTCACAGGCACTGATTGCTTGTTTCACATTTTGGCCCAGTTCACATATACAGAAAGCTAGATCATCCTATGGCTGGTATATATAATCCATATATATGTCCTCTGTAAGCATGCAGAAGTTTGACCTTTAAGCCCTTCATTAAAAGTCATCCACATACCACCAAAGTATCTCACCGAGGCCATTTTTGGCCTTTTTAGAGATATTTTCACACTTAATGCTGACTATATTGCATGGAAACTATTGAAAATGGCTTTGGAGGTTGAGCACATGATGGAGTACCAGCATACAGTTTGTTGACCGTGGCTATTGTTTTCAAGGTCAACTTAGGCCTTCTAAAATGACTCAAAATGGTAACTTTTACTGCATATATATGCCTATATAAGACTGTGAGGCCATATACCTCCTTTATTATTGGCTGTATAACTTAATGGCTCATGTTGATTATCTCTAGATTATGTATGACATAGGTCCATAGCTAAGTGAGTAATAGCACTGGTAGCTACTTTGAGTAAAGTGGTTATAACTAAAAAAAGACTGCATTTACAACATTTTGGTAAAATATGTTGTTCAGCTACTTTCTCCATGCCTACAAGGTGGTAACTTTTTCAGAGGTCTGTCTCAATAGCTACTTGAGTAATACCTATATTCAGTTTTTAACCTTCCCCTATTCACACCCTTCACTTCCCCTTCCTCAGCCACCCATTTTTGTACCCAGTACACATTATGGTCAAACTTTTTAGCTGTATACAGTGGTATGCACCCTGCCAATAACTTTCTCTAGTTGTATCCAATGGATAGCATCCGGTGGATACTATGGATTTCACTTCGTTATGCCACTGCCGCAGTGTGTACAGAGATTTCACCGTTACTGCTCTAATGAAAAAATATTATAGCTAGCCTTCTCAGATTTGCAGGATATATTCATAACCATAAAATCTTGCCTGGGAATATTTTTGGCCTCATTTTGAAAAACAAGATGGTCGCCACGGGTGTTTTTTCGACTTTCAGAAAGGACTTCTGCTGGCCCTCTAGAGCAAAGAGTATTATAGGTAGAGATCTCATATTTGCAGGATGTGTTCCTCATTACAAATCTTGAATATTTTTGGCCTTATTTTTAAAAACAAGATGGCCGCCACGGGCATTTCTTTGTCAGTCATGAAAAGTGCTTATATCTCCCTTATTATTGGTCCTAGAGGCTTGGTATGTGAAGCCAACCTATAAGAAATCATGGGCTGGGAATCTTTTGATGTAGTCAGATTTGACCTTGGACCCCTCCTTCTAGTTCAAACGAGGACACCCAAACTTAAAAGTGCATATAACTTGCTTATTATTGGTCCTAGAGGCTTGCAATGCAAAGCAAACTTACAGGAAATCATGGGCTGGGAATGTTTTGGTGTGGTCAGATTTGATCTTGGGCCCATCCTTCAAGGTCAAACGAGGATAGCCAAACTAAAAAGTGCTTATAACTTGCATATTATTTTTTGTAGCGGTTTGGGAGGGAAAACCAACCGACAGTAAATCATGGGCTTTGAATCTTCTAGTATGGTCAGATTTGACCTTGGGCCCCTCCTTTAAGGTCAAACGAGGATAGTCAAACCTAAAAGTGCCTATAACTCGCTTATTATTGATCCTAGAGGTTTGCAATGTGAAACCAACTTTTAGGAAATCATGGGCTGGGAATCTTTTGATGTGGTCAAATTTGACCTTGGGCCCCTCCTTCAAGGTCAAACGAGAACACCCAAACTTAAAAGTGGATATAACTTGCTTATTATTGGTCCTAGAGGTTTGCAGTGTGAAACCAACCTCTAGGAAATCATGGGCTGGGAATCTTTTGATATGGTCAGATTTGATCTTGGGTGCCTCCTTCAAGGTCAAACGAGGATAGCAAAGCTTAAAAGTGCTTATAACTTGCTTATTCTTGGTCCTAGAGGTTTGGAATGTGAAGCCAACTTATAGGAAGTTGGATTTTTCCCACCCAACAACCTGCATTGAAAAAATGGTCTCTTATCGTAGGTATCATAGAATTGATATCGATGAGTTCCGCAATGACCTTAGAAATATACCATTTGTACTGTCCCCTGGAGGAACTGCGGCAGAACTGTATGATCAGTATATGGTTGGTGTTACCCAGGTACTTGACAAGCATGCTCCTATCATCTCATGCATGACAAAACGGCAGTCCGATGAGTGGCTGTCGGATTCATATCGCACCGCTCGCTCTCTAAGGCGGCAATTTGAACGAAACAGTTGAATAGGTCAAGGCTCCACCAGCAAATTGCCTGGTGCAATCGACTGGCCAATAAAGACGAGGGTTCCTACTATACCAATCTTATAACTGCGAATAGTGATGACCCCAAGAAGCTCTGGCAGTTATTGAGGAAGCTATTGCATCGCACCTCTGAAACTGTTCTGCCGGCTCATTCCTCTGAAAAAAGCCTTGTGGATACGCTTGCTTCTTTCTTCAATAAAATAAGCAAAATCAGGGACAAGTTTCCTACTTCTGGTTCATTCAATGATGCACCTGATTCGGTGCCCCCAGCTTTCAATACCTTTAAGCCTGTAACTGAAGGCGAGGTCAGTAAGTGCATCAATGAGTCTCCTACTAAATCATGCCCATTGAACCCCATACCAACATTCCTCAAGGATTGTCTTGATATACTCCTTCCGTCTATTACCAAGTTGGTAAATTACTTTCTCATTGATGGCTCTTTCCCAAGTGTTTTCAAAAGAGCGGTTGTCACCCCTCCTCATTAAAATGGCTTCTCTCCCCAGAAACGACCCTAAGAATTATCGCCCAGTGTCTGGTCTTTGTTTCCTGTCAAAGTTGGTGGAGCGAGTTGTTGGATAATCCACATCAGTCAGCTTATAAGCCAGGACACTCCACTGAAACAGCTTTATTGTCAATAAAAAATAGGTCCATCTCTCTCTAGCACGCGGTGAACCTACGGCTCTAGTTCTTCTTGATTTATCAGCCGCGTTTGACACCATAGATCATAATATTCTCCTCGGTTACCTCAAATCCTGTTTTGGTGCAACTGTTCTAAAGTGGTTTGCTTCCTACTTGAGTGATCGATGCCAGACCATCAAGATAGGCTCTACACTATCTGAATTAAGCAAGCTCATCTATGGCGTTCCCCAAGGTTCTGTTCTGGGTCCATTGCTGTTTTCACTTTATACTGCACCACTTAGCAAAATCCATCTCTCCCATAAGAATGCCTCTGCTGCTCTTGCCAAGCTAAATGCCTGCCTTCATGATGTGCAACGAGGGATGTCTCTTAGTAAACTGAAGCTCAACCCAGAAAAAAACTGAATTTATTGTCTTTGGCTCTAAGGCTCAGCGTCAGAAGATTTCCTCCCATTTTCCTGTTAGTATTCTTGGTAGCCTTCTTCATCCGGTTGATTCGGTCAGAAATCTAGGAGTGTGGTTTGATGCAGAATTTTCCTTCTCTGAACATGTCAAGATGACTTGCAAAGCGTGCTTTCTTCAGATGCGCGACCTTCGTAGAATAAGACAGTATTTTACTCCAGAAGTGGCAGTCCTTGCTGCAAATGTCTTGGTTAGTAGTCATCTAGACTACTGCAACTCTCTCTTGTCATCTTTCAATCAGCACAAATTGCAAAGTATTCAGAATACCCTTGCTCGTATTGTTACAAATCATAGAAAGTATGCTCATGTTACACCCATTCTGAAGCACCTCCACTGGCTGCCCGTTAAGTATAGATGTATGTTCAAAACTGCAACATTAGTTTATAAATTTTTACATAGTGGTTCTCCTTCCTATTTTCAACCATTCTTGTCACTCAGCAGCTGTTCCTATAGTAACAGGCATAGTCACCGAGATCATCAATACCTTACTGTTCTCCTTTCCGCTCATCAGTCTTTAAGTCAGTCAAACATTTTGATCACAGCTTTGCCTTTGATGCTCCTAAGATCTGGAATGAACTCCCTCATGATGTGTGCAGTGCAGCATCAGTTTCCTCCTTCAGAAAGAAGCTTAAAACTTAGCTGTTTGCAAAAGCATATCCCCCATAGCCTCTCCTGTCACCCTGTGTCTCCTTGTATCACCTGGCTATGTCCTCGGATTAATGTTAACTGCTTTGCTTTATCTTCAGTTGCGCCTTAGAGTCCATCAGTGATGGAGATTAAACGCTATAAAAGTCCACATTAGATTAGATAGATTAGATTAGGAAATCATGGGCTAGGAATCTTTTGATGTGGTCAGATTTGACTTTTTGGCCCCCGCTTCAAGGTCAACGAGGATAGCCAAACTTAAAAGTGCTTATAACTCACTTATGATTGGTCCTAAAGGTTTGCAATGTGAAACCAACCTGCAGGAAATCATGGGCTAGGAATCTTTTGATGTGGTCAGATTTGACCTTGGGCCTCTCCTTCATGATCAAATAAGGATAGCCAAAATTGAAAGTGCTTATTCTTGTTCCTAGAGGTTTGCAATGTCACACCAACCTATATAAAATCATGGGCTAAGAATCTTTTGATGTGGTCAAATTTCACCTTGGGCCCAGCTGCTTCACCTTCAAGGTTAAGCGATGGTTGATTGGCTTTGTTGAGTTTTCTTTCTGGTGGATACAATTTGCATCGGTTCTCTGATGCGCTAGGTCCAGTTTTTCTTAACTTCACAGTGATCTGTAATCTTCCCCCAAATTACTGAAAACATGAAAACATAATACTCTGTATGTCACGCTTCAACCATGTCCCGTCCGGGGATACACTGCGTCGAGACACAATATCTGGTTATCATGTGTGAAAGTTTGGTTGTATATTGGCCAAGATATTCAAGAAATAGTATGCACAGCATAGTACAGAAAATGGTAAAAAATATGAAAAATAGGAAATCATGTGCTGCGAATCTTCTGATGTGGTTAGATTTGAATTTGGACCCCCCCTTCAAGGTAAAACAAGAGTAGCCGAACTTAAAAGTGCTTATAACTCACTTATTATTGGTCCTGGAGGTTTGGGATGGTAAAACAACCTACAGGAAGTCATGGGCTGGGAATCTTCTGGTGTGGTCGGATTTGACCTTGGGCCCCTCCTTCAAGGTCAAACGAGGATAGCCAAACTTAAAAGTGCTTATAACTCTCTTATTATTGGTCCAAGAGGTTTGGGATGGTAAACCAACCTATATGAAATCATGGGCTGGGAATCTTCTGATGGGGTCAAATTTGACCTTGAGCCCCTTCTTCAAGGTCAAAGAAGGACAGCCAAACTTAAAAGGGTTTATAACTTGTTTATTATTGATCCTAGAGGTTTGCAATGTGAAACCAACTTGCAGGATATTGTGGGCTGGGAATCTTCTGATGTCAGATTTGACCTTTGGCCCCTCCTTCAAAGTCAAACGATGGTTCACTGGCTTTGGTGAGTTGTCTTTCCGGTGGATACAGATTTGCATCGGTTCTCCGATGCGTAGGTCTAGTTTTTTTTGCACATGGTAACACGGTTCTATTTATTTGAGGCATATATGTTATAATATAGCCATTATACAGCACTTTATAAATAAATATTTCAATATACTGACGATTTTCAAAGTGTTCCTGCGTTTGACAATGCATAAACAACCAAAATAAAAAGACAAATATGACTCTAAAATGGTGTATTCAGGTGAGAAAACAATATGACTACATTTTAATTGAATAATTTCATTTTGAGGTGAGTTTATGAAGTCGACATATGTCGGTACTCAGTCGGCAAACGTTGGCGATATTCGATGTTAATTTGCAGTGGCGAGTGACAGCACGACTAAATACCATTTACAGCTCACAACTTTTGTGTCCTTTAAGACTTCCACTTAAAATCTGAAGCACACCCATCAGTCAAGGCCAATTCGATGGCAAATGCTATCTGGGACAAAGTGTTGTTGATGTAATACCGGTATACTGCATTTTGTTTCACTCAGGACTAAAATTAGTGACAACCGTGATCAAGTAATGAGAACTGATATCTATAAATCTATCCTTTTTACCCCACAGCCCTTAAGGGCTGTCAGGGTTTTGTTTTCGCCCATGGTGTCTGGATGGGCGGCCGGGCGGCCGGAAAAAGTTTGTCCGGGCTGTATCTCAGAAACCATAAGTTGTAGGAAGTTGATACTTGGTAGGGACATTGGTTAGGGGGTGTAGGTGTGCAACGTCATGGTGTGACCTTGATTTGACCTTTGACCTTGCCGTAGTGACCTTGAGTTTGAAAATCTTGTCCGGGCGATTTCTCGGAAACCGTAAGGTGTAGGAAGTTAATACTTGATAGGGACATTGGCTAGGGTGTGTAGATGTAAAACGTCATGGTGTTACCTTGATTTGACCTTGCCGTAGTGACCTTGACCTATAATGCCTTGTCTGGGCTATATTTCGGAAACCATAAGGTGTTGGGAGTTGATATTTGGTAGGGACATTGGTCGGGGGTTATATGTGTGCAACATCATTGTGTGACCTGGATTTGACCTTTGATCCTGCATATCTCATGCTATTTTATCTCTCTACAGGGATATCTAATACTATTTATCTCTCTTATATCTCTTATATCTTTTACTTGAATCTTGGTTGTTGCACCTTTGGGTGTCTTTTGATGTAGATTAAGCACTGTTAAAGTCATAGTAGAATTCATAACTTTTTTACTTTTACAACTACAGTGAGCCACAGGTTTTGCCCGAACTCCACACAAAAGCATGTGTTGCCACATCTGTATGTATGGGTAATATTCAAAATTTGCAAACCATAATTCGACCATACAAATGAATATCAAAATTGGAGAAGTCTTAAAGCTTCATAATTTTTAGTTAACTGAATTGCCCTGTTTTAATACTTAATCTTTACATGCAGTTTCTTTCTCTTAGATGTTATTTTCTCTACCTAAACATTATTTGGACACTGACACTGCTCTGAAAGTATCCCAATCTGTGTACTGTTTCACTACTCCTATATCTCATGGCGTTGAAAACTATTTCCCCAGGCTGTGGGGTACGGACATCTGTGATGCTATTTTTTAAACTCTAAAACAGTTTTAAACAGCTGTCCCGAATTGCTTTCCATCATGTCTCAAAGGTGTCTTACCCAAATGGGAATCCTACTGTATTGTGCCAAAGACCTACCAAGAAACAATACAGACTGTACTACAATGATCCGCAATCAAAAATACACAAGCTCATTTGTTGAAGGTCCATGGAATGATGTGACCTAGGCATTAATACCCCTTTCACACTACAGGCGATATAACCTGCGGTAAAGTATAGGCATCAGACAAAAAGGCATGGTCCTTCAACTACATTTTGACATCATAATGCAAACTTATGATACAGTGGCCCGCCTTCCCATTCCTTGATTGATCTATGGAAATTAAAAATTTTTTAAATTTCTGCCTCTGGATTTCTCACCGTGACATTTTTTAACTATGGTAACTGAAGGTTGTGACTAGGGCTGCAAGCGAGCCCGAAAATGTGCCTTGATTCCTCGTTTTAGAAGAATCGACTCAGACTCGGTTAATCGCTTGATTATAATAAAATGCCATCTTATAAAACGTTGTTACACAAAGAATTAAAGTTTGCAAATACTTAAATATAAACTACTGAAACGGAAATGCCTTATATTAGTAAAATATATAAGTATATTCATATATTTAAAGAAAAATAGAATTTTGTAGTAGATTTTACGTCTATGTTTAGTTGTTTTCGAAGACCCGGCTCAGTTTTCTTGCCTCGAGTATTTAACTGAATAGTTTCGTTTCCGAGTAACCGAAGAATCGTTGCAGCCCTAGTTGTGACTCAGTCGTGTTTCAGTAGCACATGTCTGCCCAACGGTTACCGAAGTTGAGTTGAGGTTAATGGAGGTGGCCTGTCGTTGACCATCATTTGTACTGTCCTACTGTTGGCCATGTCTTGTGATACCTAATGATACCTAATGTACAACAAATCTCAAAAGATATGAGGCATCCTGGTAGGCGGTTCAGCAGCCGAGTAAAACTTCTATCCACAGGGTATGCCGCCTGTCCTGTGAATGGGGCATTGCCGCATTAGCAATACTCAAGTACTCTTTAACAGCCCCCATGAATCTTCAGAAAGGCTGTTGGACCCTATGTAATCTTTCTTCAAACAGGAAATTGCTTTTTAGTCAAATAAATGTTACCTGGATAAAGTCTCCTATCCCTGTTAATAATTTGGTATTTAAGTCAAATATTGAATTGTCCAGTGGCCCAAGTAGCCTAGTAGAGATTTTAAAATGGAACAAAATTGAACACTTGGTGCAAAATATCTTCATTTAACCACACTAACTGAATATTATGTAACCTAGCACTGGTGGGTGCCAAATGTTGTTTAACTGGTTAGCTGGTTTACACATGTCTCCAAGTGTGGGACATTGGTTAGAATTCTTAATATTTGAAGAGAAAAGCTAACAAGGTTACAATTCAAAGTATTTTATTTACATATTATGTTTAAAATATAAAATATGATGTTTATTTGCCAATTAAGCAACAATTTGCATGCGTTGTCAGTGTGATTGTCTACATTTTTAGCAATTCAAGATCCCTCATATTCTCTGTAATGTGTACATCTGTGATGTATGTACAAACAACATTTTCAGTATTTCTTGTCTGTCCAGAAACACTATATATTGGAAACAGTTTACCAGTCAGTCATTAGCCAATGCAAGCAACTACCCAGCAGCCGGGTTATGCTTACACTTTCAGCCTTACCATCCATGCTCAGAAATAATGCATTGGCCATAATTCAGAAGCATACTATACATTGTGATGAAAACTTCAGTGAATGTATTCAGTGTGTATACAATTTTAGCTTTGATGAACCTTAGCAGTGTGTTTAGATGTTAAATTGTATTTTTCTTCACTAGTCAGGTTAATATATTTGTCAGTGCCATTGTTAACTATACTATAGTCAGTATATTGTGAATTTTCACAGTCATGCACAGCATCCAATAGTATGGATGATTTAGGTGTAGGTCGTGGACCTATTTCCTCTTCGAGAAAGAGTACAATTGTTATTATCAAGTCACAGCAAAAACTAATGACTGCACAGTAAAATGCTCCATGGTAATCTGTTTCTGCTTCATCGTCATGTAGAAATATGAACTGTTCAAAGTATGCCACAAACACGTAAAGGGACACAAACTTCTGGAGCGCTGAAAATAGATTGAATTATATAAAATGTCGATTAAAATATAATGTAGATGATAACTGTAAATCAGGAAGAAACCTTGGAAGGACAGTGTTGACAAGATTTGCAAATAAAAAAGCTATTATCTGTTTCATATGATGTGTAATGTTACTTATCATATTCAAGTTGAAACTTAAGGATTGAACATTTAGTGAGTTCATTTAAACTGTGTACTGCGATTGTGTTATGGAGTTGAGAAAAAGTAGTATACAATTATGATTTTCAAAATCTAGAAAGGTAGACAAAGACATTTTCTTAAAAAAATGATGAGTAACCGAAAGCCTGAGTGTTTAAATTGCCCACTTTACTTTAATGTTTAGAAAACTGCTGATATTAAAATTTTCTTTCCTTAATTTTTCCATAGACATGTAAATTTCCACCCTGCATTATTTCGACAATGGCAGATTTATTACCGGAACCCAATACAGAGGGAGTTCTTGTTCAAATAAGAAGATGGTGTTTTAATCTAAGTCATTTGCAAACAAGTAAAACTGGTACCTGGCTGGGACAAAGAAATACTGTTACTTAAATAAGAATTCCAGATGCAACGATACATTTCTTTGGCCATTTTATCTATTGTTTTACTAATAGAATTTTCTTTTCTTATATTTTCCCATAGACATCCACTTTTCCACCCTGCATTGTTGTTTTACTATTGGAATAAAATGTCTGCTGTTTTTACCAGCGATGGCTCCTACACACTCCATGCACATGTACATGTTGGGTCCCATGCGGATCTCTCTAGAGATGTTCATATTGTGTGTGAGTCCAGCAAGAACAATCAGAGACATGGCCACTCCAATCACAAAGTTATACTGCATCAGCACAAACCATGCTGAAATGTTGATGAAATGAACATACTCTCAACACAGTGGCTTTGCACTCAGTAACTGATTTACTGTCCAGCAATTTATATTCTAAAGCTGTGATCAGTAGCACCATGTTATAAAATTAGTGTGTAATATTACTTGAAGTGTCAGTTACACAAAAGAATCCATGAAAACTGATTGTGAATAAGACCAAAACCAGTAAAAGATATATAAGTATAAACAAATTGATATTGTTACAGAGATGCTTTTAAAGTTTTACTTAATTACCCCTCAAGGATCACAACGAGTAGTGGTTAAACTGGTCAAATTCGGTCAAATATAACTGCAGGTAGTTTCTAAGCTGGTTGCATACAATAATAGAGAGTTTATGACCAGCATTTCTTTGAAATTGTAGCACAAAAACACAACATAATTAAAAAAAAATTAAATAAATTAAAACAAAACTTAGCAATGTGTAGACAATACTGGACATAGCAAACAACAGGTACAGGTTTCCAAAACATTGTTTGCATTTTACAACCTCTCTATTACATATATTGATCTTAATACCCCAGTTCCCCCTGCAAGGCTTGAAAAGCAGAGGAAATTTATCAGCTAACAGGTGAAAACTGAAAAGTGTCCCAAGATTTCATCATATCCTATTAATTTCACACACACACACACCCCCCCCCCCCAAAAAAAAAAAAAAAAAAAAAAAAAAAGTCATAGAGGATGTCATATCTTTTTCTTCATACAAGGATATTCTTTAGTACACTGAAACTCACCTGGAATGTCATGCCCTGGCCTGATGTTGTCATGAATTAGTTCGCAATGTGAGTGTTCGTAATTGCAGTAATGCCAAAGGCCAAATGTGGCGTAGAAATTGGGCTCCATGAAAATATAGGCCCAGTGAGGCACAGAGGCTCCTATAGTAAAAACAGTATAAGAAAACAACCAATATGGTTTTCAGTTAAATTGAAGTTGTCTGCGGAACAGTTTGATGGAACTTTTGAAATTGTCCATGGTGGCACCTATCCACCCTTCACTGGGAAGACTGGAAAAGTTGGGGATGGGCGATAATTTATTGCGTGGTTATATACATTTTTGGAATATGGTTAAAATTATGCACTTTCCCTTACATAAAGGGATGAATCTTAAGTAAATTATGCATGTAAACAATCTGGACTCTGCCTTTTGTTGGAAAGAGTAGGCGTTTACGCATATTTCACATGTTTTTGGGGATGGGCAATAATGCGAACATGGGCGCTTCCGCTGACAATTTTGGTATACGAGATAATGTGATAGCACAGTATTAGATACATATTACAGAAGTTAGCAAAGACATGAAGTGTGTTGAAACTTTGACTGATAAACAGATTTGCACTGGTTTAAACTTTAAAGTAAGTGTTTTTGGAGTTCTGAAAAATATGTTGGATTAATAAGTACATCATAAATTGCCAGTTTCATCTAAAACTACATGTATTTTTAAAATTATTGAAAATGATTTTTAATAGGCCCACATTTTTAATTCTTGACTGTTGCTCAATATTTTCAAAGCCAAAAAAGTAAAGATGCCTTAAGTGAGTTCAGATATAAAAGTAAAAAAAAACTATATACTGGAATCTTATAAGTGAATATATATTGCAGGAATTTAAGTAGGTCTTCAATATTGATATCCAAGTCCAAATTGGCTATATATATTATATATCAATCCATATTGAAATATTATTTCACATAAAATGCATCATGTTGCATTACTATACAGAAAGTGCTAAAAATTACTCGCAACTTTTTGACCACCCCAAATCAGGCTTGCATAACATGCGTACTGATAATGTAAGTATAAATTGGTCATTCTTCTGTCCGGTAATGCGTCAAAAGTGACCTACTTTGAAGTAGGTCAAATTTTTAAAGAAATACAAAACAAAATAATTTATTTCCCTATTTACAATAATAATTCTTACAAAAAATATGTGTTAATAACTTAATATACGGTACTTGCATAAATTAATTTTCGTAATTTCCTAGTTTGTCTGTAGCAGAAATGGTTGAAATTTGGTTTGTTTTCAGTTACTTTGGAAAGGTCCCGGATTTGCCGGACAGAAGAATAAGTTGCAACAGTATTTTAAAAATACTATTTTATTACGCTACAATAGCTTACCATGTGGGACTTAATGCTGTTCTCGGGTTGCCACACCCGGGGCCAACGTCTTAGAAAAAAAGACAGTTCTTGTTAGCCACCGGATACACTGCTAGTTGTCGTCACGTGATAACCTCTGACCTCTCGCCCTACTTTCTCGTTGGCCACGCGAATTAGCAATGCTTTATTTTACAAGGAATATTATTTCATTTTTACAAGGATATACTTGTCGTTGGATCTGGAAACTACATCAGTTTCTTTATTTACACAGAATCACAATTCGATGTCTTTTCATAGTTCAGATAAGTATCTTTACTATATTTTACAACTGAAGTCCACTTCCGGGTTCACGTTGTAAAGCAATAGCGACTCGTTTATGTGGTTTCTAATACAGGATATATATATATGCCTGTCAGTAGAATAAAATAAAATACAATATTTAACCCCTATCTGCTTCATTATTTGACCATTTTTAGGGTTTAAAAGGGTATAAATGTAACACAAACGAGTCCTTGTCGAGTGAAATAATCGAAACCACTTCCGTTTTTTTTATCGAGACAGCATTTCTTGCAATTTGCACGTCTCGCGTAGGTAGTTTATATACAGGAATATATGCCTGTTGAAATCAAATAAAATAAATTTTGCAAGGGTTTATCCCCGTTCTTCTCCTCTATTGGTCCATTTTAAGGGTTAAAATATGATATAAAGCACGATTCTAACTGGGGGAATCCTCGGGGAAACCCCTGTGATGACGTCATGTCTAGACCGCATGTGCTGAGAGACGCGGGTTTCTTACAGTACGTTTATAAATATAAATAAAATAAAATTAAATTATATATTTTATCCCTTCGTTCCTGTATTATTGACCATTTATAAGGTTAATACTTAAATAAACAGGAATAGAATTCTTCATTAATCGTCTAGACATTACGTGTCTCTTTAGACTATAAGGTAACCTTGGTTACCCATTATTTTAATTATATCCCCAGACGAAAGTCGGGGATATATTGGATTCAGGTCCGTCGCGCCGCCGCCGCCGCCGCCGCCGCCGCCGCCGCCGCCGTAGAAATTTCCTTGTGGACACGATAACTCAAAAACAAATTAATATTTTTTTTTCAAACTTGGTACACATGTTAAGGGTGCCCAAAGGAAGATCCCTATTTTAAGGTGACCTTAAACTCTCAGTAAAAAAGAACTTATGGCCACCTTAAGGTCAGAAATTGCACTTTTGGCCACTTAGAGCCCTGTAGGTCACAAACTATGATGCTCAGCTGGCTGAAATTTTACCTGACAACACATTAATATGTTCTTAGTACATGTGCCGAAAATCATGACTTTAAGTTGAGGAGAAAATTGTGTTTGAGGCCCATAAATACCCCCACTTAGGGATTTTTTGCTATACTTTACACATATTTTGCCCTATAATTTGGAAGTGATAATTCTGATGAGTCTCAAACTGCGCTAGGTATAACTTTGATATGTAATCCTTGTCTGTAGAAAATTTTAGGGCTGTAGGTTTACCCAAAGGGGTCGACTTAAGGTCTCAAAAGTGCCCACAGAGACCCAATTTATGCACTTTTTGCCACTTTCAAGCACTGTAGCTTTCAAACTATGTCTCTCATCTAAGTTAAATATCATCTGGGAATATATCTATGTGTTTTCTTATATGTGCCCCAACATTTAGGCCTTTAATAGACAGTTAACCTGTGTATCAGGACCATAAACACCCACCCGAGTGACCCTTATAAGACATTTTTCACATCTTTTTCCCTGTAACTTGGAAATGGTAAGTCTGAGAAGTTTCAAACTGTATTAGATATATATTCTGTGTGTAATCTTAGTATGTAACAGATTTTAAGTCTGAAGCTTTAATTTTGAAGGTCAAATTGAGGTCTCTAAAAGGCTCCCAAAGACCCAATATTTGGACTTTTTGCTACTTTTAAGCCCTGTGACTGTCAAACTATGTGACTGATAGAGCTCAAATCCTATCTGAGAAGATATTAGTATGTTATTTTTATATGTGCCAAAAATTAAGGCTTTAAGAAGACATTTAACCTGTGTATGAGGACCATAAATCCCCACCCGAGTGACCATTTTTAGACATTTTTCACATATTTTTCCCTGTAACTTGGAAATGGTAAGTCTAAGAAGTTTCAAACTGTATTAGATGCATATTCTATGTGTAATCTTAGTATGTGACAAATTTTAAGTCTGAAGCTTTAATTTGAAGGCCACATTTAGGTCTCTAGAAGGCCCCATAAAGACCCAGTATTTGGACTTTTTGCCAATTTTAAGGCCTGTGACTGTTAAACTATGTGACTGATAGAGCTGAAATCTCATCTGGGAATACATTATTATGTTTTTTTTACATGTGCCAAAAATCAAGGCTTCAAGTAGACATTTAACCTGTGTATGAGGACCTTAAACACCCACCTGAGTGACCCTTTTAAGACATTTTTCACACATTTTGCTCTGTAACTTGGAAATGGTAAGTCTGAGAAGTTTCAAACTTTATTAGATACATATTCTATGTGTAATCTTAGTATGTAACAAATTTTAAGTCTGAAGCTTTAATTTGAAAGCCACATCGAGATCTCTAAAAGGCCCACAATGACCCAATATTTGGACTTTTTACCACCTTTAAGCCCTGTAACTGTTAAACTATGTGATTGATGGAGCTGAAATCCCATCTGGGAATGCATTATTATGTCCTTTTTACATATGCCGAAAATCAAGGTTTTCAGTAGACATTTAACCTGTGTATGAGGGCCATAGACACTCGCCCAAGTGCCTTTTTTGACATTTTTTCCGTATTTTGCCCTGTTATTTGGAAATGCTTAGTGTGACAAGTCTTAAACTGTATTATATATAATTTTTGTTTGTTATGTATGTCCCCCAAAAAGTTTCAGATCTGTAGTTTAATTGCTAAGGTCTCTTTAACAATTGTAAAATGCCCACAGAAACCCAATTTATGGATATTATGCCACTTTAAAGCCCAGTAACTGTCAAACTATGTGGGTTATAGAGCTGAAATCTTTGAATTTTTAAAAGGAAATGCCTGTCTATTTAAATTTTGAATATTAATAATGTTATGGCTATCTTAGTCTTTTAAGAACTTATTTTTGTGTGTTATACCTCTGCTTGCTGAGTTTTTCACTTTTTAAAATGAAACTGGTTAAACATATTCAAGTAGACAAAATGGACACTTTAAGTGAGCTTTAAGTCCCAATATTAATGAAATTATATCCTTATGTAGTAAAACTAGGGGATTTTTAACCCTCAACTAGCCCAGTTTTATTCAACTTGCCTCAGTTAATTTTGGCACAGCTCCTACAGTTATGAACTCATTTCAGTTGATAATCACATACTTAAAATTCTCAATTCTTTTTGTATTTGAGTACCCCTTTTATATAGATTGTTTGTTTACCATTTATGCTCAACCCACATCCCCCACCCGGATTCCCCCCACCCACCTCTGGGACCTCCAGCTATATTGAGTGACACTAAATAAACAAAGGTATTTAGTGATATCAGATGAGAAACAAAGAACTCAATGGGGTTGCAGATCTTGTGTAATAGTGAGAGAGGTGTGGAGAAGGGGAGAGGGGTGGGGGTGGGAGGTGGTGGGCTTCATTACATATAACACAAAGGGGAGTCAGAACTGAGATTGTGTCACATATTTAGGTTGCATATATATGGACCACATATATAGGTATAGAGGAAATGAATAACTGAAAACAATTTGCAAATTCTAAAAATAATATAATAAAATAATAATATAAATAATTTTTTTTTAAATAATATTTTATTTCTGAACAAATATAGAAACAGATATGCGCTTTTGGGATTATGAATTTTAGAATGGACATTGAATCATCAATCATTTAAATACTTTGAAGGAAGATTGAAAAATATGATGAGTTGAGTTGAAAATAATATTTTATTTGTCAACAAATATAGAAACAGATATGCTCTTTTGGGATTATTATTTTAGAATGGACATTCAATCATCAATCATTTAAATACTTTGAAAATAGGTTTAGAGTTATCATTGCAGGAAGATTGAAAATATAATTTGAGGTATGTATTCGGCGTCTGGGGATACACCATCTTCCTTGGGGAGATATAAACAGAGTAGATTGATGTGCTGAAGTTCATATAATAATGGGTAATTATGTTTTAAAAAATTCCCGATCAAAACCTGTGGCGTGAGTGATGACCTGTCTGGGGATATGTTGGCGCCGAGTTGGCCCAATCTAGTTATATTTAATTCATCCAGTTTTAAATTATAATTACTTGTTTTTTAGATTCTATGTTATTTAATAAAATTCTGTGTAATTTCTGCTTTCCTTATCTCACAACTAACCCTACCTGCAGTGAGGTGGGTGGGGCAGGTGACCTTGTGTCACAGTAGATTTACTTATGTAAATCTAGTTGTGTAGTTCCTTCAAAGAAGGAAAGACAAAGCTTACATGGAAGCTTACCTTAAGGAAAGCTTACATAGAAATTATAATATCCAACTTCTTTCTCCAGGGTGGATCACATCCCTGCTTAAATTCAGATAAGATCTTAGTTCATCCGAGATTTTTAATGCATCCGATTCTCGGATGCACTATTCCAACTTCTATTCACCCAAGTATGATTTGATACTCGGATTTTCATTGCATCTAGACCCGATGCTCAAATATCAGATCCGAGGTTCGGATGTCTGCTTGTCCATCCTATGCTCGGATGATCGGATGTCACACTAAGTTCCAATGCTCGGATGATCTAATCGAAAATCCGATGCTCGGATGATTGTATCTAGATCTAATCCTCGGATGATCAGATCTTAAATCTGATGTTCGGATGATGGTTCCAGATCAGAACTCTGAACAATCCTAACACACACTTGGACTAATAGTTCACCAGCCTGGCAGTAAATATCACCTATTGGAGGCTTGGGTCCAAGTTCAAGCCCAAGTCCTCAAGCCCAAGAGGCCTTCTAAACAAGGTCCTTCATTCAGTCCTGGCTCTGTATTTTAGGGAAGTAGGTTGCCTGACTTCACCCTAAACAATTTTTGAGGACATTGAAACTTAGGCAGTTTTTTTAACCTCCCTGCCCCCAGGGAATTTATGCCTAGATCCTCCACAGTCTCCACATGCCTAGATCCTCCACTCTGAATGATTTACTAGGCCAACAGGAACTTGGGCCGTTTAATTTCCCTTAAAATGGAACAAGTTTTCAAATTTGTATCTCCTTAGGGGCCTCCTTGGATAAGCCCCTCCTCCCTTTCTGGTCAGTAAGAGTTGAGCTTCAGGCTGCTCTTCACTAGGTTTTTTTTCTGAATACAACCTGGTTATATATATATATGTTAAGACAGTAGCAAGGCTACTACCAGACAGGTCAAACTCAATTCCATGGTGCATATAAGTAGTCAGAAGGGGTATGGTGAATTCAGGTGAGATACTGGATCTTTAGATCTTAAAGTTCCCCATTCACAACTACTTTAGGAGGGACAGGAGTCCCTCATCAAGGCACCAGTAATAACACTTAGGGTTTAGGCCCTATTAATCAACCCTTTCCAATTCCCCACATCTAGAGACTCCTACAGGAACCACCCCAATGGGGGCCATTCCATCCCTAGCAGTATCCATCGTTTTCCCCAGGTAGAGGGAAATCGAGTAGCCGAGGCTCCAAGGTCTTTTGACCCACTCTAAGGGACGAGGGCATAAAAACCCTTCTCCCCAATGACTCCTCCAGCCTCACTCAGTCCACCAGTAGGAGTTCTCCTCCGTTCTTTCAGATAAGACTGGCAAACAAATCCTGTCATTCTTTTCAATCCAAGTCCAGTCAGACTCCTGACCCGGTCAGAATACAAGGCCCTTCAAAGACCAAGTCTGGCCTCTGTATCCAGTCTCTTCTGTCAAAGAACGCAATAGAAAGGGTGGAAAATGTAAAATCTCTCGGGTTTTACAGTCGCCTGTTCCTAGTACCAAGCCTCACCTAAGGTGGAGGCCAGTCATAGACCTAAACAGGCTCAACACTTTTCTACACGTAGAAAAGTTCAAAATGGAAACTCCAGAGTCCATCAGGACCTCCCTGATTCCAGGGGAGTGGGTATCGTCGATAGATCTGTCGGACTCTTTATTTATTACAGTAACCTACACATCCCCATCCATCCAAACTCAAGGAAATACCTTAGGTTTTGCTACAAGTCACAGGTGTTCCAATTCACCTCCCTCCCATTCGGACTAGCCACAGCCCCCCAGGTCTTTACAATGATCGTAAAGGAAGTGAAACTAATGGCCCTCTCAAGAGGACTCAGAATTCACCAATACCTGGACGACTGGCTGATCAGGTCCCAGTCTCAGGAGGAAGCCCAAGTGAACACACAGGCAGTGGTAGACCTAACTCAGTCCTTGGGGTGGATAATAAATCAGGAAAAATCAGAAGTGAAACCTACTCAGGTGTTTTTCGTTCATGGGCTACGAATACCACCTAGATTCAGCCCTTGTAAAACCCACTCAAGAGAGATGGCTCAAACTTCAGGATTTGATCCTACTACTCAAGTCAAAACGTGTTTTGACTGCAAGATGTTTGATGTCTCTAATTGGGTTGCTAGCCTCAACGGAGAAAATGGTCCCGGAGGGATGCCTTCACAGGAGGCCCTTTCAGTTTCATCTCAAGGAGCACTGGAGATATCCTCAGTCGCTGGACAACCTCCTTCCTTGGACAGAAGCCATTGCAGCCCACCTAGATTGGTGGCAAAATCCCTCAAACGTGATGAAAGGTGCAGACCTTCATCCCAAACACCACAGTATCCAACTCTTTACCGACGCCTCACACGAAGGTTGGGGCGCTCACTTAGACCAAAAATTCCACAAAGGGTCTGTGGTCAGATCGGGAAAAAAGGCTACACATATATGTCCTAGAATTGAAGGCGGTCTCCCTGGCCCTTCGAGACTTCAAGGACCAGTGCCAGAATCAAACAGTGTTAGTTGCGATTGACAACTCAACAGTGGTAGCCTACATCAACAACAAGGAGGAACACACTCAGCAGAGATGTGCGCTCTCCTGTGGAAGATCACGACCTGGGGCCATCACTACCTCATAACATTGAAAGCCAGGCACGTTCTAGGGTGCCTGAATATGATGGCCGACCTACTGTCCAGGTCCAACCAAGTGCAGTCAACAGAATGGCCTCTTCACCCACAGGTGTTCAAACAGATCTGCCAGAAGTGGTTCACACCTCATGTAGACTTATTTGCCACTCACCTGAACCACAAGCTCCCACTGTACGTGTCTCCTATCCCAGACCCAAGGGCCTGGGACATAGATGCTCTAAACATAAACTGGACCAACCTCACGGCCTTTGCATACCTCCTACGGCTCCTTCACAAGGTGATCCAAAAGATCAGGCAATGCTATTGCCTGATCATCGTAATAGCCCCAGGCTCACCAGGGATGCCCTGGTTTTGGGACCTAGTGCAGCTCTCAACAGAGATCCCACTACAACTCCCAGTGTCAACAACCCTACTCAAACAGTCCCACAGGTATGTGTTCCACAACAACCCCCAGCACCTGAACCTCCACGCCTGGTGTCTAGGAGCGGACAACTCCAAGAACAAGGCTTCTCTGGAGGTGGCAGAGAGAATTGCTGCCCCTCAGCAGTCTTCAACAAGGACCATCTACAAGTCAAAGTGGGCCCTATTTGAAAAATGGTGCAGAGAAAATTCGGTGGATTTCTCCACTCCATCTGTGAAACAAATCTCAGATTTTTTCATGTACCTGTACCAAGACCTAAACAGGCGCCCCTCGACCTTTGATGGTTACAGGACTGCAATCGTTGACACTTTGGGCCCAACGACCCAACATGTTGCACACAATACAGACCTTCATAGGTTACTCTCCAGTTTTCACAGGGATCGTCCGAAAAGTTCCAGAAATTTACCCAAGTGGAACCTTTCTGTTGTCCTCAACGAGCTCACAAAAGCACCATTTGAGCCCATGAAAGACACAGACCTCAAACATCTTACTCTAAAACTGCTTTCTTGCTAGCTTTGGCCTCCGGCAAGCGCCGCAGCGAAATCCATGCCTGGGTCGCAAACAAGTATCTAATCTAGGCCAATGGGAAAAGGTTGCCTTGTTCCCTTCTTCTGATTTCATAGCCAAAAACCAACTAGCAAGAGAAGGTTCTCAAAGTGTATCTCCGGTGACTATTCCTGCTTTGACTACCATTGTAGATAGACAATTTAAAGAAGACAGGACCCTGTGTCCCGTGCGGGCCCTGAGGTTTTATTTGGACCGAACAAAAGACCTGAGAGGGTCTCGTTCTCTCCTTTTCATCTCCTTTAAGAAAGGACATACCTCAGACATCAGACCCGCTACTCTCTCTTCATGGTTGAAACAAACCATCCTACTTTGTTACAAACAAGCAGATCAACAAGCCTTGGACTTGGTCCAAGTCAAAGCGCATGACATCCGGGCCTTCGCGGCCTCTAAGGCCTTTTACGGTGGGGTATCGGTGGACCAAATCATGCAAGCCTGTCACTGGAAAGCTCACAACACATTTACAAATTTTTACCTAAAAGACCTTACTTGGTCGGACACCGACAACAATATGTATCTGGGACCCGTAGTGGCGGCACAACAAGTCCTAGATCCTTCCCCTCAGACCAGTTGTCCTCGGAAAGAAAATAAGGGGGGGGGGGGGGGGGGGGCACATCCGCTACAACCAAGTCTTCAGGAGTCTCTCCCAGGATCTAGGTATTCCTTTACCTTCAAGATGTTACGGGTAAGGTCATTTTTGTTTTTCAGTAACTGTTATCAAGTAACTTCTATTAAGGACTTATTTAGTTGTCATTAATCTCATATTCAGGTTGTAAAAATTTATGAGATGTCCAACCATGGGTTGGTCAGTCACTAGTGAAGGGCCCTCAGGGACCCTTAGACCTCGAAGTGAGCACTGCTGCACTTCCGTCCTACAATCAAACATCTAGACAGTTTCAGCACTGTCTCTCATTTTATTTAGGTTTTTGGCTCGTTACAGGCCCGGTCTTCGGGATTGGGGCACTGTAAATGGGACTCAGACTGGTATTTCTGGCACTATTCTATACATATTAATTCAAAATCTTAGAAAAAATGACATATCTTCCAGTCTCAGCTGTAATCCCGCTACCGGGCGGTTGAATTCAGCATTAAGTCCCACATGGTAAGCTATTGTAGCGTAATAAAATTGTAAATTTTAATTACTTAAATAAGCTTACTATGTGGGACTTAGAAGAGTCCCACCCTGCCTCCCCGCTGTTTACAGCTGAGGGGTAGGTTTTAGAAAATTTCAACGAGAAAGTAGGGCGAGAGGTTATCACGTGACGACAACTAGCAGTGTATCCGGTGGCTAACAAGAACTGTCTTTTTTTCTAAGATGTTGGCCCCGGGTGTGGCAACCCGAGAACAGCATTAAGTCCCACATGGTAAGCTTGTAGCTTATAAAAGCTACATTTAAGTAATTAAAATTTACAATTTTGTGGGTTATTGGTAATGTTATTGAAATCATCATTTTCATGATCTTACTGTAGGCAAACATTTTCATGATCTTACTGTACTTACCTACTAGTCCACAGAGCATTCCCACTGCAGCCAATCTGACAAGTATAGGCAGGTCATTAAGGCCGAAAGCTGCACACTTGGGGATGGCAACAAGTCTTCTTCTCTTGGGGAAAACTCCATATGTGGCTCTGTAATACTTCTGGTAACTCTTGATGGATTCATATGGGGTATAGTTTTTGTCAGTCTTGATGTGATGGCGTACATTTTCTTTGTTTGATTCCATTTCTGAACTGAAAAATCATAATAAATGTTGACTGGATTTGGCTTGAAATGAAATGTAATTTCAAGGATAAAGGATATCTAAAGCTAATTTGTTAGTCCTTTTCCCCCTAAAAACTGCCTAGATCCTACATTAAAACATACAGACTTGAAATGGCTATGGTCCTTTTCCTATTTCAGTATTATTATTTTCCTGTTTTGAAATTGTAATAGGCTTCATCTCTAATTAATTGCAGTCATAGCACAGTTTCAGAATGTCAACATATTTTGCTTCAGTATGATTATAAGATTTTATATAAAATTACATGTGAAATCACACACGAAGGCCAAAAATTGACAATAAATAAAATGAAATCTACTTACTCAAGCACGATGTTATTTTCTAGCATATCCAAAATGTATTGTACTTAATAATGAATAATGGTTGATACTAATTTATGGTGCATGTTTACAATACGCCACAGCTGGATTAGTGTAGATACTACATTCAGCAACAGCAATGAGCAGCCGTGTTTTATTGTATTGATTTACTTGCTGTTCCCAGTCTGTGACCATATTTGGATGATATTTCAGTTGCCATCAGTGTAAATTGTATTGATTTTTGTGGGGTGGAACATATGGGGTCCTGGCTATGCCAATAACAGTCGTATTTCTGGGAGTTAGTCTTCCTAGAATCCTTTTCAAAGTTTTTCAAGTGACCTGTGTTTTATAAAAGTGAAGGATTTTTTCACAGTATTTTTACTTCATTTTGAATTCCACCAACATTTAATTTTAGTGAAAAAGGCCCTTCTGAGGACCATGAAGCTGATTCTAAAATTCCATAAATGGAAAAGTGTTCCTCATAAAATGAATTTCCAGTAAATATTTTAAAATTAGATTCCACAGTTATAGTGACACCTGTTTGCATGTGTAGTGTGTCACAAACATGTAATGATGTCATTATAAACTTCAGAATTAAAAACATTTAATGCATTGGGAATTTACAGATTCTCAGATTTTTGTTTTTGAAATTTTATTGTTCTCCTAGTTTAAGAATATGATAAGCATGTTTTCTTTGATTTTCTTTTACAAAAGTAATATTGAAATGCAAATCAGGATTCGATCTCTAGTTCATGGCATTAATCCTTAATGATTTGTCAAAGGTCAACTTGCTCTAAGGCTAGGAAAACTTTTGTTTGAATTCAACACAAATTTTAAAGTGTAAACTGTTAACCTGCCAGTTTTTCACTTTCCTGAAAACACAAATTTCCCAAGTCTTTAAATCCTTGCATGATTTTGTTGTATCCACAGATTTAGAAATGTGGTGAAATGTAATATTTTTGCTTGTATTTCGAATTAAATATGTTATAATTCTTAAAGTATTTGTAATCAAGAGTATTTGATACTGAAAAAGCATTGTCAACTGTCAGATAACTGAATATACATATTTCAACAGACTGCAAATTTTTGTGTCACATCAGTTTGTACAAACAAACATACTGCTGACTTTTTCCTTTTTACTCAGTGCCTTATGTAATTCTCAATATATTTTAAAATATCTTCAGTACTTGACCTGTTGAAGAAATTGGACAAAATGCAATGGCTGACCTTGATGTGAAACTCTGATTGACATAAGCAGAGTACAAACCAATGACAGACTCGGGCCCATGAATAGAGTAAGAAATCTAAAACTTGCCAGGAATCTAAAATTCGCCACCTCTAAAACCTTAGTTAATGTTATGAAGAAAAGGATGTTTTGTCTGAAAATTGGCATTTTTCAGTTCAAAAAGCCTTAACTTACTGTATATTCAACAAATCTCACCTCAATTCATTTATTTTATTAGACTAAGTATTTCCACATGTGGCAAATTTCAGACATGTGGTGAATTTTAGATTTCTTACTCTAATGTTTCAGATTTAACAACAGTTATATGCTGCTTGGTGTTTTTATGGTAACTTTAAACCTCTATATTTCTAGAAAACCAGTCAGTCACAGTCAGGACCATGGATCCCGAAGAGTTGATTCCGTGTCCTTTTGACAATACCCACATGATCAGATACAAAAGGTTTCCATACCACATTAAAGAGTGTAAAAAGGTAGGTATGATATGATCAGAACAATTTCACTGATTTGATAATCTTCTTAAGATACTGATTTTCCAATAAGGGATAGGCCAATAGTCAAAATCATGTCAACCCCAAAAACAGCATCTACCAGGGGAGAGATGGTGTTGAGTAGTAGGGGCGGTACGACTAGTAGTGCTGGTATTGTTTATCGATAATGAAATATTTATCAATTCTTGCTAAATATGCCGATATCAATGATGCAGGGTAAAATATTGATATCGGAACATAGTAATTAACAGATGCATCTCTGCTGTCTTCGATTAATATAAAGTACAAAATTTGAAATTTAAGTTGATTTTCATATAATTTTTGGTAACTTTTACTCACTGCAAAAATGAAACTGCCATATTTGTTTACCTTTCAGGACACTATTAAACCTCGCAAAAGAGTTTGGAAGGTCTCCCCAGGAAAGCTTCTCATGTCCTGATATTTCAATATCGATCGATACGGAAGGTAAAAATATGGTTTCATATCGATATACATATTTTAGCGTCCCGATGCTTGTTTGGATATGGGAGAAAATCAGGCTCCGCCGGCTCCGTGTTTTGTTTTCCTTATAACTCTGTGACCATTGGGCGGATTCTTTTCAAATTTGGCAGGTGTATGCAGTAGCCTTGGGGAATTTTTAGGCGGGTTGCGTGTAACCAACCCGCCTATTAGATTGATGTGTCCGTCTGTCCGTCCACATTTTTCGTTTCCGGACTCTAACTCAAAAACGGTTTGTCCGATCGAATTCAAACTTGACAGGGACATAGATCAACATCATAGCTAGGTTCCTTTCGATATTGGTGAAATTCCGTCTGTTCGTTTGTCCGTTTTTCGTCCGTTTGTCTGTCCATCCGTCTGTTTGTCCACATTTTTGTTTCCGGACTCTAACTCCAAAACGGTTTGACCAATCGAATATCAAACTTGACAGGGAGATAGATCACCATCATAGCTAGGTTCCTTTCGAAATTGGTGAAATTCCGTCTGTTTGTTTGTCCGTTTTTCGTCCATTTGTCTGTCTATCCATCTGTTTCTTCACATTTTGGTTTCTGGACGCTAACTCGAAAACAGTTTGACCAATCGAATTCAAACTTGACAGGGAGATAGATCACCATCATAGCTAGGTTCCTTTCGAAATTGGTGAAATTCAGTCCGTTTGTTTGTCTGTTTCTTGTCCGTTTGTCTGTCCATCAGTCTGTTTATCCACATTTTCGTTTCCGGACGCTAACTCGAAAATGGTTTGTCCAATTGAATTCATACTTGACAGGGACATAGATCACCATCATAGCTAGGTTCCTTTCGAATTTGGTGGAACTCCGTCTGTTCGTTTGTCCGTTTTTCTGTCCGTTCGTTTTTGCTCCGTTTTTCTGTCCATCCATCTGTCCGTCCACATTTTTTTTCCGGACTCTAACTCGAAAACGGTTAGTCCAATCAAATTCAAACTTCACAGGGACATACATCACCATCGTAGCTAGGTTCCTGTCGAAATTGGTGAAATTCCGTTCGTTCGTTTGTCCATTTTTGTCCGTTTGTCTGTCCATCCATCTGTTTGTCCACATTTTCGTTTCTGGACTCCAACTCGAAAACACTTTGTCCAATCGAATTCATACTTGACAGGGATACAGATCACCATCATAGCTAGGTTCCTTGCGAAATTGGTGTAATTCCGTCTGTTTGTTTGTCCATTTTTCTATCCATCCATCTGTCTGTCCACATTTTTGTTTCTGGACTCTAACTCGAAAACGCTTTGTCCAGTCGAATTCAAACTTGACAGGGAGATGCATCACCATCATAGCTAAGTTGCTAAGTTGGTGTAATTCCGCCCTTTCATTTGTCCGTTTATAGCATAGATACAATTATGTAACCTAGATTACAAGTTTTACGTTTCTTAGCACGTCTTACACATTCACCTTAACTGGGTAACCTAACATTTCTTTCCTTCTTTTCTAAATGTAATTACAGCAGTTGCTAATCTTATTTCTGCCTGCGCAACCCGCCTTTTGGGGCATCTGTGACCCTCTTGTTTTGAATATGCTGCAGTGACATTTCGACCAATCAGAGAGGTCGCATGACCAAAAATGTCTTTTTTCGATGGGTAAGCTTGTCTGGATGATAAATTGAAAGGGATTTTATCAATTCCCCTGAAACTTGGCAAATACATTCATTCTATTAAAATCTGGAAATCATTAGATTTTGGCATTGATTGGTTACGAAGTGGCCGAGTAATAAATGATTAATTAATCATTACGAATTTTCCAAATAAGGAAAACACAAAAATGCTTATATCTCGAAAACCGTGCTAGATAGAGCGATTTCGACGAAATTTTTGACCCACAGGGTATCTCTGCAGAGTAGTCATCCCAATTTTCAAAAAAATTTTGCCTCGCCCAAAATGGTGGCCATTTTGAATTTTTCGCAAAAATTGCAAAACACAAAAATGCTTAAATCTCGAAAACCGTGCTAGATAGAGCGATTTCGACAAAATGATTGACCCACGGGGTCGAATTTTTCACAAAAATGCTCATATCTCAAAAACCGTGCTAGATAGATCGATTTCGACGATATTTTTAACCCACAGGGTATCTCTGCAGAGTAGCCATCCCAATTATCAAAAAAATTTTGTCTCGCCAAAAATGGCGGCCATTTTGAATTTTCAAAATTTTCACAAAAATGCTTATATCTCGAAAATTGCGCTAGATAGAGTAATTTCGACGAAAATTTTGAGCCGCAGGGTTTCTCTGCAGAGTAGCAATTCCAATTAAAAAAAAATGGCGGCCATTTTGAATTTTCGAATTTTTTGCAAAATTGCAAAACACAGAAATGCTTAGATCTCGCAAAACTGTGCTAGATAGAGTAATTTCAACAAAGTTTTGACCCACAGGGTATCTCTGCAGCATAGCCATCTCAATTTTCAAAATATTTTTGTCTCGCCCAAAATGGCGGCCATTTTGAATTTTCTAATTTTTTGCAAAAAATGCAAAACACAAAAATGCTTATGTCTCGAAAACCGTGCTAGATAGAGCAGACTACGCTGACTGGTTGCCACAACAGTATAAGGCTAGAAGCAGAGCATTTTCTTAATACTTTAGCACTCACCGTTATATCCTTTTCAGGATGCTTTGTTTTTGCTGTGCAAAAATATTCTTTTTTTTGCAAGCGATCCTCTAGTTTTATTTGATACCAACACTAATGACTAGCCGACTAATCGACAACGGTTGGAATAGTGTTATTAACCGTATTAAGTAGGAATAATCGCTCAATGTAGTAAAAGATGGCAAAAGGTCTGAATCCATCAAATATATCCATATTGTCACATAAAATATGTTAAAATCCAACATCAGCCACGTTTTCTGTATTTATGCAGTCACGTGAAACCTGAAGCATCATATACCTCTTTTCTCACCTACTTCCTGTCTGAAATAAACAAAGAAGAAGTCACAGGAAAACAGCAAATTTATTAAAGTTTACCGATTCTATTCATATATTTTCATTTTATTTCACATATTTATCATTTTTATTGCCTTTTATAACATGAAACTTAAGATTTGTGGTAGTTTTATAAATCCATCGGTTATTCGGTGGTCACACAAATAGTACTTGGCGATTAGCCGACATGAAATATTCGTAGTCGTGACGTCCCTAGTGAGTAGTAGGGATGGGTGGTGGGGCCCCGTGTCTCGGTATCGAGAGCATGTTAATGAAAGACCGTAATGAAATTTTACATCTGCCACTTCGCTTGTCAACACATATAATGGAAGAAAGAGCTAAAATATTAGAAGCATAACCAAAATCTGAAGAAATTATAAGCTTTTATTCCGTATTTTTGTGCATTTACAGACTTCAATAGCAATTACACTGGGCAGAGCTGCTATGCTAGTTTTATCACAAGAATGGAACTTTGGGGTTTCCATACATGTGTTCCTATGTTCACCAACACTGGTTTAACTTCAGCATGACTCCATGTAATTATTCAGTTTTGTGTAAATATTTCTCTTAAACTTTGTTTTCAGAATTATCCAAACCACAACCTGGAGCAGTGTCCTTTTAATGCCCGTCACTGGGTGCCTAAGCCTGAGTTACGACACCACATCTCTATCTGCACAGACAAGAGAACCATCGAGTATGAACTGGAATATCGTAAGCTACCTTATTCATTTGATCAAATTTAAATTGAAAAAAAAGATAAACTAATCAGAAAAATTAAATAGGCACATTTCATATGTATTAAAGTGAAAAAAAATCTTAACTTCTGAATGCCCTATGTTCAATGGGTGCAGTATTGCCCCGCAGAGCACTTACTTAATTCACTTGAGATTGGGGGATTTAGGACTTGTATAATTTGGCCACAAATTCAGCCTGTGATGAGAAGAAGCATTGATTTGTTTGACACAATTTGTTCTTTTTATATGCTGATACACAAACTTTGTGCAAAGTGCTGATAAATCATAAGTAAAAAAATCTGTGTCGCCCATTAATGTATTAAATGAAGATCATTTTTGTAAATCAGTAACCTTGCATGTTTAAGTGATGAAGAAACAAATGTACATTTGACTGTAGAAATAAAGTCCGAGGGTGAGTACTTTATGACCTCTATAAAAGGACGGTACTTCCGGTGGATAATGGACGAATATTGATTACAAAACTAAAACAACCTTTTTAAAAATTTCATTGCTGAAGAAGAAATAATTGTATGTCTTTGTCTTCTAAGATGCTACAATAAAAAAACAAATGTTATGATTTGGTTATTTGACATTGTATATTTTTGTTTTTTCCCAGAAAATAGTGGACGTAAAGGAGAGTTTTATGGAGGAAATGTGTCTGTTCCACCGTACACCACAGAGTATGCTGTAGATACCACAGAAAACTGGGATGATGGTACGTCTGTATATCTTTATTTTAGGTACTGGTGTTAAGAAGTACTCAAATACAGTTAAAGACTACTGGATTTTTTTAAGTACTTGACGAACAAGAAAGGTACTCTTTCAAAGCTCCTTTGTGTACATACACTTATCCTCAATGAAGATGGGGTTTATCAATACAGAGGACTCTCGTTTATATGAACCCCGTGAGAGACAGTGCTCATGTTCAAATAATTGGGAGGTTCAGGTGGCTGAGAGAGTACATAACAAAATATAAACAAAAATGTAAAGATAACTTTGTAGATTTCTTGAACCACCTGAACCCAAAACACAGACAACAAAATCACAATTCACTATGCATTACATATATCTGATATGGGGGATAGCTAGAAAAGATCATTTAAGCCTGGGTTTTGGATGATCGAGGTTTGGTAGTGATATGCACTGGTACAAAAGCACGCCAAACATTATTTAAGCCCTTCAGATGGCAGTTACTTCACTAAAACAATAAAAAATCGTATAAATTTGAAGAAATATGTCATATTTTTACTTTATATTCCTTAAAATGAAGTTAATTAACTTTAGAGTATCTCATGAAGACATTTTACCCTTTGAATTATATCTCATGTATGATAACAGTCAATGGGAAAGCTGGTAGTTGCTTGCCGTTGGTCGGCAGTTTACAATACAGAACCCTGACGAACTGTATGTACTGGTTTCCTCTGCCCTTCCAACTACCTGTCGTGATATGACCTGTACAGTGTTGAAAGCGACGTAAACCCCAAATAGATAAAGATAACAGTCAAGGTTCAACACGTCATTGACAAGTATATAAAATATCGGATTTTATTGCGTTAATACATCCTATCCAATGGACAATAGCTTATCCGGTCGGCGCAGACCGGCCCGCCAAACGTCAGAAAAAGACGTCCTGTGTCTCCACCGGCTAGGCCGGCCCAGTTCTGTGCACTCGCCAGATGGCGTGTCGTACTTCCTTCCTGTCTAGACAGCGTGACGTCATAGCATCTTTTTCGTTTGGCGCATGTTCAAGTGTACACGAATATTTTTTCTGAGCTTAATTTCAGTTTTTTTGCCAGATTAGTTGCTAAAGTGTTGTGAAATTTTATCTACGGATTCTTCACACCTTATAGACCTTCATGTCTTCTCCAAGTCAACGTAGGGGGGGTTGTGGCCACATGATGGCTGGCTTTGACTTGCACAGTTTTTGTGCACGCTGTCGCGACAAGAAGAAGGGTAAGGACCCCTGTGTGGAGAACCCTAATGGTGAATGTCAGCTTTGTAAAACCCTTACTCCAGAGCAAGCTTCCCAGTTAGCAACCCCTTCATATAAACTTAAAAAGGAGAAGCGGGATAAGGCGGAATCTACACCATCTAAGAAAGATTCATCTTCTTCAGCGTCAGTCACTCTCAGTCCCACCCTTGTGGACCCGGCACGAGTGTCGGTAATAAGGGCAGTGGATGGCCAGGACACTGGTTTGAGTGCACAACCAGCAGAGAAAAAGAAAAGGGTAGAGGAAAAGAAGAAGTCGGTTAAACCCAAGCCTTCTACCCAGTCTTCTGATCTACCGGCCACATCTTCAGACCGACCTGCTGTAGGTGCTATCACCGACCCACCGGCCTCTTCTAAGAAAGCTGACCGACCTTCAACCTCTGATAAACCTTCCAGTGCCTTCCAGCCGACCAGAAAGGACACTAGTGATTCAGAGTCGGACAGTGAACAATCTGACCAGCCTCCCCTGGACATTTTTGTAGAGGAGGGCGAGTTATCAGAGGATCCGGATGCCGGTAACGACCCCGAACAAACATTGTCAGAAGAGCAGTCATACCGTGAGACAATGAGGGGCATCAGAAGCTACATGGGATGGACCCACATCCCTGATATGGAATCTGCTGCCGGCTCTTCAGATGATAACCCCTTTGCCGGGCCTAAGATGCAAACCCAGGGCAAGGTTTCAGTTCAACTTCCAACAGATGAGTGGCTTTGCCGAAAAATCTCTAAACTGAACCTGACTCTTACAGATGGTTACCCATCCCGTGGGGCAGAAGCCGGTGGTTTGCACAGGGATCAGTTCCTTAAACCCCCAAGATCTCAGGCCAAGTGGTATGGGGCCCACCAGCAAACTAAGAGTACTGATGATACGGTGTCATCCTGGAGCTCAGATGCAGCTAAAGTAAACAGTGGCTACCTGAGGATAGCAAGACAGGCCGGAATCGCCACCAGCCCTCCCCAATCGCGGCCAATCTCTCAAGACTCCTTGAGGAAGTGGGAGAAAAGTGCACGGGAGTCGTCTGTTATCTGCAATCAGGCTGCAGGTTTCAACCGCTGTTTAGTTAAAGTGCAGCAGGACATACAGTCTCAGTTAAAGACAATTAGATCAGAACAGAAAGGGAAGTCAGCTTCCAAGGTGACAGAAGCCACAGAGGAAATGCAGTTCCTTCTGGACTTTAATGCTAGTATCTGCCAGGCCATGGCCAAGTCCATGGAACATTTAACAGACTTTGTTTTTGTGACCATGGCCAACACCACCTTACTCAGGAGAGATTCGTACCTAGCGTACTTGAAGGCTGGAATTAAAGCGGATACTATGGCAGCTCTTAGAACAGCACCTCTCCACCTCTCCACCCTATTTCCGGATAGTGTACTAAAACAAGCCGAGGAGGACATTAGTGCTTCTGAAAAGGGTCGGTCTGTCTCAACATATAAGAAAAATCGCTTCCACCCTTATGAAAGGCCGGAAACTAAACCAGACAACAGACAGCCGGATAGGCCGGCTTGGAAGAACCTCTCACGTGGCCATAACAAGAGAAATAAAGGCAAGCGGCAGTACTCATCGCGTCCTGCCAAGGGTCAACAGCCTTATAAATGACAATTACTGTGTAAATCTGTTACCGGACAGGCTGTTGACCCGGACAAGTGCACTACCCAGAAAGACAATAAACTGTTTAAGTTTAAATGTAAAGCATCTTGCTGTAAACCATGTTCATTCTGCGCCCGGGCACTCCCAAAAGAGAGAGCTAAGTCCCGGGTCAGCAGGTTGTCATCAGTCAAAAAGCAAATTAAAATATGTCAAAGGTGCTTCTTCTGTCATTCAATTCTCTTGTGTTCAACCTGTAACAAATGCCATGAATGTTGTCTCAAATCTGCCTGTAGGGGCCCGACTTCAAAACTTTTGGCTAACTTGGTTGGAGAGGGGTGCCGGACCGAAAATAATTCAAATCCTGAGAGAGGGCTACACCCTCCCCTTTCGGATCCGGCCAAACCTCACAAGGTCCCCCACTGTCATAAGCCGTTATGTCAATCCCCACAGGAACAGCTACCTGTTGGAGGCATTACATCAGCTTATGGACAAAAATGCAATAGAGCTAGTCCAAAATCAAACATCTTTAGGGTTTTTCAACCGACTTTTTCTGGTACCCAAACCCAACAACAAGTGGAGACCCATACTAGACCTAAGCAAACTAAATCCCTTCCTCAAGGTGGAAAAGTTCAAAATGGAGACACCGGAAACCATCAGGACATCCCTCCAACAAGGGGAGTGGGTAACCTCAGTAGACTTCAAGGATGCCTACTTCCATATACCAATACAGGAACAGTCCAGGAAATATCTCAGATTTCATGTCCAGGGTCGGACTTACCAGTTCAAGGCACTGCCCTTTGGTCTGTCCACAGCACCCATGGAGTTCACTGTATTGGCAAAGGAGGTGAAACTGATGGCCACACACAAGGGTATAAGGATCCACCAGTACCTAGACGACTGGTTGGTCAGAGCCGGAACCCACCAAGTCTGTCTCCAGCATACCCGGATCCTGGTCAAGATGTGCCAGGATCTAGGCTGGCTAGTAAATTTAGAAAAATCGGAACTGGAGCCCCAACAGGTATTCAACTTTGTCGGCTACCAGTTCGACCTCAGGTCCGGCCGGGTCAGACCGACACCGGACCGGTGGCAGAGCCTTCAAGGGAAAATACAAACACTACTTTCACTACCGGCCTGTCCAGTCCGGCAGTTCATGTCCTTGATAGGTCTGTTAACGGCCACAGAGAAACAAGTTCACCTAGGCCGTTTACACATGAGACCCATACAGTGGCATCTCAAAAACAATTGGAGAGTACCGGAATCCCTGGAAAAAGTTATTCCTTTACCCAGATCCCTGCACCCACATTTACAGTGGTGGCTAGACGAAAGCAATGTGCTTCAAGGTCAGCCATTACACCCCATACAGCATGCTCTGCAAATTTTTACAGACGCATCAAAAGAAGGGTGGGGCGCTCATTTAAACGAGTTCACTGCAAGAGGGTCCTGGTCAGTGCCGGAAAGCAAGCTGCACATAAATTATCTGGAACTAAAAGCAGTATTCTTAGCCCTAAAAGAGTTCCAAAACCTTTGCACAAACCAGATTGTCCTAGTGGCCACAGACAATACTACAGTAGTGGCCTACATAAACAAAGAAGGGGGAATGAAGTCGGGCCCACTGTGTGCCCTACTATGGAGGATCTTGACCTGGTGTTCCCAGCGACAAGTGACCCTAAAGGCCCGACATATCCCTGGCCGTTTAAATGTGATAGCAGACAAGCTATCCCGGCTAAATCAGACCATCCAAACAGAATGGTCCCTCCTTCCGGACATCTTTCGGGAATTGTGCAGAAAATGGCACCGGCCACAGATAGACCTATTTGCCACAAGGTTCAACAACAAACTACCTCGATTCGTGTCTCCAGTGCCGGACACTCTGGCAGTAGCAGTGGACGCACTCACCCTACCTTGGGAGGATCTGGATGCATACGCTTTTCCACCGACCGCCATATTGGGCAAAGTGGTGGAGAAGTTGCAGGACTCCCCTTGCAAGAGACTCATTCTGATTGCTCCGGGGTGGCCCAACATGCCTTGGTTTTGGGACCTGGTGACCATGTCCAGTCGGGTCCCTCTCAGCCTGCCCGACCAACCCAACTTGCTGACACAGCCCTTCAGTCAGATCCCTCACAGAAATCTGACAAATCTAAATCTCCATGCCTGGCTCCTAGAGCCACAAAGATCAAAGAACAGGGCTTCTCTGAGGCAGTGGCAGCAAGAATTGAGGCTCCTCAAAGAAGATCTACCAGATCAGTCTATGAGGCAAAGTGGGCCATTTTTACAAAGTGGTGCCTCACTAATCAGGTGGACTTCAGAGCACCACCTGTAAAGTCGGTGGCTGACTTCCTCATGTACCTCTTTGAGGACAAGAAGTTACAACCAAGCACCATTGATGGATACAGGTCTGCCATTGCTGACAAATTAGGTAATACAGCAATTAATATCAGTAAAGATGATAATCTCACTCGTCTCTTGGAAAGCTTCCACAGAGACAGGCCCAAAGGGCGCAGGGGGATTCCCTCTTGGAACCTTTCCCTGGTACTACACCAGCTAACAAAGGCTCCCTTCGAACCTCTTCGGGAAGCATCTCTGAAGCATCTGACCTTCAAAACTGTCTTCCTGTTGGCCCTGGGCTCAGGTAAAAGAAGGAGTGAGATCCATGCCTGGCAGCACCAAAACATCAGACACCAATCCGATTGGTCTAAGGTGTCCCTTTTCCCATCTCCCAGCTTTCTATCCAAGAATCAGCTGGCCAAAGAGGGTCCACAGAGTGTAGCCCCAGTGGTCATACCAGCCCTGGCTCCTACCCTGGATAAATCCCTCAAGTCTGACAGATCCCTGTGTCCAGTCAGAGCTTTGCGCTACTACCTGGATAGGACTTCAGACCTCAGACAACACCAGCAGTTAGTCTTTGTCTCCTTCAAGAAGGGTTTCGACAAGGACATCTCACCTGCCACTATCTCCTCATGGATCAAACAAACGGTGATCCTATGCTATGAGCTCTCTGATCATCAGGCCCACACCCTACATCAGGTTAAAGCCCATGATGTCAGGGCCTTTGCTGCTTCTAAGGCCTTCCAGTCGGGGGTCTCCTTAGAGCAGATCTTAGCAGCCTGCCATTGGAAATCTCATAATACCTTCACCCAATTCTATCTGAAGGATGTGGCTTGGGCTGACTCAGAGCTCTACCATCTTGGACCGGTTGTGGCTGCTCAGCAGATCCACCAGCAGGCCGGTACCTAGAGTAGATTTGTACCTATGTAAATATTTGTACATATTTGTATATATATTGCACAGATAGTTAAGGAGCAAAACAAAAAAAAAAAAAAAAATCTCACGTACTTTCTCCGGGAGACTTAATTTTATGGGACTGAACTCATCCCTCTCTTCCCCTACCTCAGAGCAGGTCTGTTAAAAAGGGGGGGGGGGGGGGGGGGGGGGGGGGGCAAGGTCGATTCTGACGGTTCCCTTCCGGATAACCGGATGATGATATTCGACCATAGCCTTAAAGGGGTTTTTGACTTAAAGGTCTACCCAGGCTTTAGGAAGAAATGGTCATTATTCTAACCAGAGTTCAAGTTTTAGTCCCTAGTAGCTTACCCGCCTACCAAGCGGTAGTTATTCAGCTATTGTCCATTGGATAGGATGTATTAACGCAATAAAATTGCAAATTTAATAAGTAAATTAAATTTTTATAAGTTAATACCCTATCCAATGGACACACAAGACCCTCCCACCGACCCCGCTATCAGCTTACTAGGGGTCTAATAGGTTTAGACAACGAAAAAGATGCTATGACGTCACGCTGTCTAGACAGGAAGGAAGTACGACACGCCATCTGGCGAGTGCACAGAACTGGGCCGGCCTAGCCGGTGGAGACACAGGACGTCTTTTTCTGACGTTTGGCGGGCCGGTCTGCGCCGACCGGATAAGCTATTGTCCATTGGATAGGGTATTAACTTATAAAAATTTAATTTACTTATTAAATTTGCAATTTTGTTTGGTTTGAAAGGAAGCCGATTTTGATTTTTGAAAATGGTCTGATCATTAAGTTCAGTCTTTGTTTCCTTTTGTTTGAGCTTGACCTTTAAAATCTTCTCTGGGCTATATCTCAGAAACTGTAAGGTTTTAGAAGTTGATGCTTGGTGGGGACATTTGAGTAGGATGGGGGATGCAGCTGTTCAGCATCATGGTGTGACCTTGATTTGACCTTTGACCTTATGTGATGCTGTGTCATGTACTCTAATGTGAAAGGTTTTTACCCCACAGCCCTTAAAGGTATTGTTTTCACCCGTGGTGTCCGGATGGACGGGCAGGCGGTCGGGCGGGCAGGTGGCGGGGAAAAGTTTGTCTGGCCTGTTTCTCAGAAACCGTAAGGTGTAGGAAGTTGATACTTGGTAGGGTCATTGGTTCAGGGGGTGTAGGTGTGCAACGTCATGGTGTGACCTTGATTTGACCTTTGTACCTTGCCGTAGTGACCTTGAGTTTGAAAAACTTGTCCGGGCCATATCTCAGAAACTGTAAGGTGTAGGAAGTTGATACTTGGTAGGGACATTAGATAGGGGGTGTAGGTGTGCAACGTCATGCTGTGACCTTGATTTGACCTTTGACTTTGCCATAGTGACCTTGACCTATGAAATCTTGTCTGGGCTATATCTTGGGAACCGTAAGGTGTAGGAAGTTGATATTTGGTAGGGACATTGGTTAGGGGGTGTAGGTGTGCAACGTCGTGGTTTGACCTTGATTTGACCTTTGACCTTGTCATAGTGACCTTGAACTTAAAAATCTTGTCCGGGCTATACCTCGGAAACCGTAAGGTGTAGGAAGTTGATACTTGGTAGGGATATTGGTTAGGGGTGGTAGGTGTGCAACGTCATAGCGTGACCTTGATTTGACCTTTGACCTTGCCGTAGTGACCTTGACCTATAATACCTTGTCCGGGCTATATTTCGGAAATCATAAGGTGTAGGAAGTTGATACAGTAGAATCTCAATTATCCTGCCCTCTATAATCTGAATCTCTGGATTAACCGGACCTACTGGGAGTACATATACGTAATGAACGGTGTAGTGTGAGCGATATAACATGATTTTACACATTCTCGGAAACCATTAATTCTAGTGCTTTATAAAATATACCATCCACTGAAAACGCTTAATTTCTTTGATCTTTATCACATTGGATCAATAGGCGAGGGATTAATTCATTTACATGACCCCTCTACACAACTTCTTTGATAAAGCGCCGATCACTGGTTGTGTGTTCGATTGCGTTTTGTAATTTATAATCTCCCGGAGGAGGTCCATTCACAGACTGACGCGTATTAAAAGGAAAACGTCAACAATGCATTACCCACCGAACATACATCCACCGAAGATGTGTTCGATTAGGCTTTTGCAATAAATAATATCTAGGAGTTTTTCAATTGAAAAAAATGCATTGCGACATTCATCTGTAAATCAAACGTCAATGCATGTACAAAACGAACACACCCACCTCAAGTCCACGTAATACTTTAAATGAAAATGCATGATAATATCCATAAATACAGAGCAATAAGTCAAAATTAGAGGGTCAGATATATTATACAAGACAATTTTATTAAACTACTTCATCAATGACAATCCTCGTCTGTTTTAAGTACATAAAAACGATTTTTCTTCAATTATCACCCACTTGGTAACCCATAGACGGTGAATTTCGGTTTCCTTCATCTATCAGAACCCCTCAATTATCCGACCCTGTTGTATGTCTCCCACTAGGTTCGGATAATTAAGGTTCTACTGTATATGGTAGGGACATTGGTCGGCGGTTATTGGTGTGCAACGTCATGTATGACCTGGATTTTACCTTTGATCTTGCATATCTGATGCTATTTTATATCTCTACAGGGATTTGTGATACTATTTTATCTCTCTTATCTCTCTCGTATCTTTCTACTTGAATCTTGGTAGTTGCACCTTTGGGTATCTTTTGATGTAGATTAAGCACTGTTAAAGTCATATTAGAATTCATTAAGGGTTTTGCTTTTGCAACTTCCCATATTGTAACAGATGGTATTGTATCAAGTGAGTCACAGGTTTTGCCCCAACTCCACATATAAGTATGTATTGACACTTCTGTATGTATGGGAAATATTCAAAGCTTTCAAACCATAATTTGACCAAATATAATTGTGACAGCTATTCTCCAGTTAAGAAATTTTACAGGTTCATAACTTTTAGTTACTGAATTGTCTTGTTTTAATACTTAATCTGTACATGTAGTGCTCTGAAAGTATCCCAAACTGTGTACTGTTTCACTATGTCTGTATCTCATGGTGTTGAAAAATATTTCCCAGGCTGTGGGATACGGGCATCTATGATGCTACTTTTGATTTTTCTTTTATTTGTGTTCAGTGTTATAGGTTATCTCAAGTGGTGAATTTTACATTTCTTGATGTTTGTGATTTGTTATTAATTTTCGTATCAATAATGGTATATTTTGTAGATTTAGACCACCCAACTTTTATACTTGGTAAAACATCTGCACCTCATCTGAAGACAATCAACAACAACAACAATAACATCACAGTTGAAGTGGAGACAGTGTATGTACCCAGCGCCAAAACAGCACAGACTGCGGCACTGTCGTCACGGCGACAAGAGCCAGCAATAGAGGCGGATGTCAGGATGCCCAAAAATGTCCCTCAGGTAAATGTAGTGTGATGTCAAGTGTAGTACTTTGAAAATGCAGGCTAACTGTTCTCACAGAACTGTATCTTTGTAGAATTAAAACTTTATATATCCTGTAACTTAAGAATAATGTTTATATATATATATATATATATATATATATATATATATTTTTTTTAATCTCAGATATAAAGAAGATTTTTACATTTGACATTATTGCCATTATCTGTGAAGACTAGCCTTTCCAAGTTTCAATGAATATTTCATTCGCCAAAAATGGCGACCCTTTTGAATGTGCGAATTTTTTTTCAAAAATGCAAAACACAAAAGTGCTTGTATCTCGAAAACCGTGCTAGATAGAGTGATTTCGACAAAATTTTTGATCCACAGGGTAAATTTCCAGAGTAGCTGACCCAATTTTCAAAAAAATTTTGTCCCACTAAAAATGGCAGGCAATTTGAATTTTCCATTTTTTTGCAAAAATCGCAAAACACAAAAATGCTTGTATCTGGAAAACTGTGCGAGATAGAATGATTTCGGCAAAATTTTTTACCCATATCGTATCTGTGAAGACTAGCCTTTCCAAGCTTCAACGAATATCTCACTCGCCAAAAATGGCAGCCATTTTGAATTTTCGAAATTTCTTCAAAAATTGCAAAACACAAAAATGCTTGATAACCGTGCAAGATGGAGCAATTTCTTTGTGTATGTAGCAAACTACTCTACCCAATTTTCCAAAAAAATTTACCCTTCCCAAAAATGGGGGTCATTGTCAATTTCCAAATGTGTGACAAAAAGTGCAAAACACCGTAATTGTCTCCTTAACCGTGGTAGAGATAAAGTGCAATTTCATAAAAATTTTGGAAACACACTGTATCCAAGATAACTACCCTGCCCAAGAACCACTTTTCCTGAATTCGGCTTTGTTGAGCTATAAGCAGAACTTTCTTACATGATTAAGCTGCCATTATTTCTCCAGTGTTTTGAAAGTGTTGGTAAATGGAAAATAAATCAAATCCATCCATCAAAGAAAACTGTTTCCCCATCTTCAATGCAGTGTACCTCAAAACATAGTGTATATACCTCTGGCAAAAACACCAGTGTTGCTCATAAATGTGGTGATAAAAAAATCTTTTTAAAAATTCCAGGATCCAAATAACACCAAAATCTAATCATCTAATCTTTGTGCCATTGTTGACATTTCCTGAAAATTTCATCAAAGCCTGTGTACAAGTTTTTGACTTATTTTGCAAAAAACACACAGAGGAACACACACGGCACCAATAACATAACCTCCTTGATGTTAGTAACAAGTTTTGACCTGACCCATATTATGTGAAGCCAAATGTGGCTGGTTTTTACTTTGCCGGTACGAGATTCGGGCGATAATATAATTCTGTTTTTTAGCAATTCTATCCTTTTATTTTTATTGAAAAACACAGGAATACTATTTGTGGTGGTGGTGGTGGTGGTGGGGGGGGGGGGGGGGGGGGGGGGGGATGCTTGTCCCCATTTATTACTCTGTTAATTTAATTTCACATTTTCATGACAATTTCCTGCAATTATCAAATATGATTGATCCCATACCGGTTAAGTTAAATTCCCCTCCAACCACCCCCCCCCCCCAAATAAATCCGATTCAACTGTCCCAGTTTAACCTTTGTGAAGAATTGTGTTGTGTTTTGCAGGTTTTACAGTCCCAGCAGAAACACATAGAGTCTGTTCAAGCCTCCCAGCCTCTGGGAAGAGGTCAGTGTGTGTTTGCTAATTGATCTCTAAAATTAAGTACTTTGTACACGTTACAGGCAGATTGTCTCATCAGGCATTTCAGAAAATATAGTACTAAATTAAATTATGTGTCATTAGTTAGACCCGGTGTCTTGGTATTGGGAGCATATTACTGAAATACTGTTACAATTGCCACTTAGAAGTCAAGAAAGAAGAAATTGCACACTGGTATCCCATATTTCTGTAAGTTTGCAGTCTTTTACAGTAATTTTGTTCAGTAGAACTGCCATATTCTTGTAATTTAGTAATTTTGATGAGCATATTTTATCTTCATAAGTGTTATTTCCTGTTAGTGGGCTTATTTGATTGGAAGTTTTCACAAAGGAAGTGACATATTACGTTTTAGAAATATGAATTTTATCACATGGTTTACTTATTTAGTTTGGCTGTATTTTCAGGTTATGGCCGGGGCTATGCAGTTCCCAGCACCCAGTCCTCGGTTCAGCCAGTCAGGGGAAGAGGTCGCGGACTCATGATAATACAGGCAAATCAACCAGGTAAGCTAGTCTCCAACAGGAACATCTTCAGCAAGAGCACTCAGAGAGCGCAGACCTCCGCCAAGGGAGCACATATCCTGAAAATTTCATCAAAATCCGTCCATAACTTTTCGAGGTATCTGTCTTTAAAAAGTACATTTCATGGATCCAGAAGATCCAGATAGTGATCCGGATCACTCCCAGAATTGAATCATTTCTTCCTTTTACCTTTTCAGTCATATCCTGAAAATTTCATCAAAATCCGTCCATAAGTTTTTGAGTTATCTTGTTCACAAAAAAACTCACAAACCCACTAACAAACCCAGGCGAAAACATAACCTCTTTGGCGGAGGTAATAAATATGTTATAAAGTATCACATGTACTTTAGAAAATTCATTTGGTTTGCAAGAAATTTGTAAATGTGTTGTTAACATTTTGATGGAGTTTTGGTACAAATCAAATTAGTTTAAATTTTCAAAAACTTGTTGTTGGTTTTCAAAACCAGCCTGTATCCTGTGACAAGAAAAAGTTTCTTAAAATGCCTCCGAAAGTAAATGTGAAACATATGGCTTGATTAAGTTGACAAATCAATTTAATAGTTTTGGTGAAACCAGTTTTAACCAAAGTTGTGTTTTATTAATTGTGAAATTTGAGAAGGTTGTTGGTACTCATGACAAAACCAACCAAAAACCAGATTAATCAGTTTCCTCTTTACAACCTTAAATGTTAGTAAAACTGACATTCTGTGTAAAATTCTGTGTATACCATGGTTTTGGAGGGGGGTATTCATATTCTAACATGAAAAGTGTCATTTATTATTTACATTTTTTTTTGACAAGAATGGATTATTGTCGAGACAGCACTAATAAACAATAATAGGAAGCTGAAGGGTTATACTGTATTTTTCTTTTGAGGCATTTCATTGTTTAGCCAATCAAATTCTCGGACACATCAGTGTCATGTTAGAATAGAATATTGTCATGGTTAACAACGTAAGAAAAAAATAAAACAAAAACTGAACTTTTGCTAGTAATTCCTGTCGACAGGTGCAGCTCAGTTCCGGTCAGTGAGTGATGTGGTCAGGTCTTCATCTCCTAGTGACCGCTCACATCTCACCAATTCCAGATCTAGTCCAGACCCTAATACTCAGGTCAACAGTCAACAACAACAAGTAAGTAAACCTGTCAGGTAATTAATGTCCACGTAGAGACGCCTTGGTTTTCTAGTGATTTGTCACATTTCACAGATGATTATTTTACTCTCACTTCAGTGGTCTTGTGTTCAAGCTCCGTGCTTGACAATGTGTTAAAAATATTAATGGTCTGGTGCAATAAGAACCTTGCTGATGTACTGCTGTTTAATATGACTGCAAGGAAAATTGACAAAATACAAAATAGTGGGGGTAGATGTTAATTTTATACACTGGTCACAAAATACTGTCATTTGCCTTATGGTATGGTATAAATATCATATTTGCAGCAATAAAATAACCACATTACAGTTTTTAACCATTTTTTTTTCTTCAGGTCAGTTCAGACAGTCCTTATTCTAGTGGTTCAGAGTCTCCCTCACCAATGAACAGGTAATGTCACTATTTCTTCTTTGCCGTCTATTGATGTGGAATGTGTTGTTTGTATGAAAGAATTTCCTTTCAAATAAAACAGGAGTTTGATATAAGTAAAATTTCCAGTATCTACGTAGGGTGCACAGTGGGTAGTTGGTAACGTACTCACCTCCAACCTCTAAGTACGCGGGTTCACATCCTGGATCCAACATGGAGTCACAAAGTTGGAAGATACTGGCCGCTGTCTGGATTTTAATACAGATTCTTGACCAATAATTATTCACCATTCCCTCAACTACCTGTTGTGAGATGACCTTGTAGAGTGTGTAAAAAATTAATACTAAACACAATCAGTCGAGTGTCTTGTAGTTCCGCAGACTTTCTACTGTTAATGCAGAATTTTCTCAAGCGGGTGCCAACAGTCTACTTCCACTTGCACTAGTTTTTCACAGTGAAATTCTGCTTAACTCAGCTGTGTCTTGCATGGTTCAAGTTGTGAGTTCAAAGCTTTGCCCTAAGCTTTAATCTGAAAGGAAGCAGGTGCTTCCCAATGGTTGAGTCTGAATCTTGATCAACTAGTCTGGTGTACACTGCTTTCTGGTACTGCTGACATTACTAATTGTGATAGGACTTTTACATTGTGTCAAAAATGAGGTAAAACTCCAAAAATAATGAAATTCTTAGTTCACCTCTGTTTTTGGTTTTAAGTCCAGGTTTCGTGAGATACACTGAAGATTTTTCTGATACAACCTTAGCTGTTTAAAGGGACAGAAAACCCACTTAAGCTGCTTCACAAAATAAATTGTTTTTCTGTAACCATTGTATAAACCACAGAATTTGGTTATAGTTATGGCTAACATGTCTTGGTTTCCAAAAACTAGTTCACTGATTTCAAATGAGTGCGATGGATAAATATATTTTGGTTTTCATAAATTATATTGGAGTCTGATTTGTAGCATTTTATTTGGCCAATTGTGTTTGATGAAAGATTGTCTGGTATGACCTGTAACTTTCCTCTCTTTAGACTCCCACCAACAAGTCGTGGTCTTGGTTCTCAATCCCGTGGTGTGAATGCTCCAGTCAGCTGGATGGGTAGAGGTCGAGTCATTCCAAGGTCATCTGAGACGCCGAGCCCTCCTCCCACTCATTCTTTACTCGCTGGTCAGCAGGTATCCATAGGTAGGGGACTGACCACAGTGGCCAGCCAGAAACTATCCACCGTGGGCGTTGGGAGGGGCTGCAGACCTGTCACAGGTGAGTTGGGGATGTTGTCACATGACTTCAAAAAATTTTGTGTGTGAGAGGGGTGGGGGGTAAATGCCAAGAAAGTTGTCCCTTAACAAGTCTATTTTCAGGGTGGACATTACTTGTTAGACCAGTGTAGTGTGAAGTGAGACCTGATATCATGTGACTTCATGTCAGGTGACCTAGCATCAGGTGCTTTGTCTTATGTAATCCGTTATCATGCGACTTTGTGGTAGTAGTTTGCATGTAGTGTGTATTGGATATTGTGGTATAATATTAGCCAATTGGTCAACTGTGGCAATTATTCATGTATTGTCCAGCTTTAAAGATTGGTATTTAGCTTTTCAATTGATGTACAAGAAGATTGTAGCAGCCAGTATAGATTCAAGTGACTTGTAAATATCCATTCGTCTTCAAATTTCCAAATCCTGTATTTTTTTCATCTCAAACTATACAATATAATCATTTGAGTCTTGAAATTATTTCTGCAAATATAGTCTGAGCTCAGCTTAACTGTCAAAAAACCCGCATTATGGGTAATACTGTTTGATTGGCTAAAAATACCATTCACATTTGGTGGCTATTGTGTTTTCTTTTGTGATGCATATAATTTTTGCTTTCTGGAAAAATGTGGCTGTGATTATTGTAGAGTTATAAAATTCTGATCACCTCCTCTTAGTCATTTTTTTGCATATTGCTATGGTGAATGTCACTTCCTTTCTTGTATTTTTGAAATACCTTTTTATTGTGTTTAATACATCCTATCCAATGGACAATTGCTTTATAATTATGTTTTTATAATTTGAATCATTTAAATTTATTTTTACACAGTCAACTAATGGATTTGTTTTCCATACGTTTGCCACCACATTTACAGCATTTGGATATTTATGAGTTGAATAAGTAAGTGTATCCACCGTTTTGGATTTGAAACCAACATAAAGGGGACCATGGTGGCAGAGTGGTAACACTCTCACCTCCCACCTCTGAGGCCGGGGTTCGGATCCCGGTACAGCCTCAAGTGGGAAAGCTGGTAGTTGCTTGCCGTTGGTCAGCAGTTTACAGTACAGAACCTTGACCAACTGTATGTACTGGTTTCTTATGCCCTTCCAACTAACCGTCGTGATATGACCTGTACAGTGTTGAAAGCGACGTAAAACCCCAAATAAATAAATAAAAGAAACCAACATAAGGAAATTAGTGGCAGACTCTGCGGTCAAGTGAGGGTAGCTAATGAGTATTCAATTTTAAAAGTGCTCATAAATCAATTATTATTGGTCCCAGAGGTTTCACATTTGAAACTGACCTATAGGAAATCATTTGGTGGGGGTATTTTGTGTCTTAAATTTGACTTTTCCGCCAAGTTCTAACTAGGGTAGCCAGTCTTTATAATTCACTTATTATTGGTACTAATAGTGTGAAACTAAGCTTAGACTATAAGAAATCATGGCTAGAATTCTTTTGATATAGTCAGAATTGAATTTGGGCACTAATGCTGGGACAAGTTGACTGAAACTTGAGTTGTAACTCGATGGGAGATAATTAGGGGTAACATCGATCTGCGAGTTTTTGAAAACGTCAATATTTTCACCATCTAAGGCTGACACTTCACCAGCACAACAGATATATCCGAAATTTTCAAAAATATACTGCATTTTTACTTTATTCTGGCTTAAATCAATGAAGATTTAACTTAAATTATTTCCCGAAAGCCATTTCCAGGTTAAGGTTTTGGCTAATGTATGGTTATGTAAAATATTTTCCATTAATCAAACAAAATACTTTATCCCAAAAATTACTCGAGTTTAACTCGAGTTCAACTCGCTTCTAACAGGTGATGCTTGATCTGCCATTTTAGCTGGCGATCCCACCACTATTGGGCACCTCCTCAAATGGCACACCAAGGAAGCCAAACTTGGAAGAGCTTATAACTTGCTTATTACCTGTGCTAGAGCTTTGGAGACTTACTTATTATTGTACATATATGGGGTGTTAGGTAAAACACTTGCTAACTAAGGTGCTTTGTCTTTTCATTGGATACAAATAATAAATATTATGTATCAATTCTCACTTTTGGTTCAGTCAGTGGTTGTCATAACAACAAATTAATCCATCCAGAAAAGCGTATGTTATTCAAAACACTACTTTCTGGTATGACCTTCATGTGACCTTCACCTGACTGGTTCTTGATAGTAGAGATTGGTACTCTAATTTCACATGACCTTGACATGACCCCATTAAATGCTAATTGCAGACAAGCATGTACCAGTTCCCGGTATCTGACCTTGAGACTCTCAATGACCTTTACATGATCTCTCCATGACCCCTTCCTGCATGTTGTAATGTTGTAGATGTGACTACACCGGTTGCGGGTATCAGACCTCTGGACTCTGAAGGCTCCAACTCTCCCTACTCTATGAGTGACAGCGACCAGTTTGAGGTTGGTGGCTTGCATCATGTAGGGCAGTAAAATGTATTGGTTTGCTACCAGTTCATGTTGAGTGCTTAGACTAAAACAGACCAGAGTGTCTGTCATGTAGTTGTGAGAAAATCAATTCATCTTACGGCCAATTTCCTTGCAATTATTAAATTAAATATTAAAAGATGGAAACCTACATACCTCAAACATGTAATTTGAAAACTTTTCTTTAACTATACCCTCCCCATTATTGTAATTTACCTGTGTGAACACGCCTCATTTTCACCCAATTTTATGAATACTCCTGGTATTTAATAATCAATTTTGCAATACAAATATACTTAGGCTGGCTGTAAACTGGTCCCTAACTGTAACATGAATAGTTGTTTAAGAGCTGTAGTAATGGATTATTCTTAAATGTCGTACTATGTGTGGAAATGGAGTAGCTATTTTGTATCCTTTGTATTTTATGTTGTATTTGACTTATGTTGAATTTTTATTTTGGTGAATGAACATTATTTGTAATTTTGTTTCCATGGTTTGTGCTCGCCTCTCTCACATGTAACGGGTTACCATGACACAGCAGTGCCTGTGAATCTGGTTGGTTTAAAACTATGGTCTATATTGTCACAAACTTTGGCTGTTCAATGATATGCCCTCTGCTGAATGAACAGAATCGGGATATTCTGTAAAAACATATGATCTACTAGTGTCTTGATTGAATTGTTATTTCAACGTTAGTATCAAACTCTTATTTGGCTTTACATATCGAACAACAGTGAAATATTGTTTCACCCTGTAAAATGCATTGTCATGTTGCTAGTGATTCCTCAGTATCCAAAAACTGTAAAAAAAAACATATAAGACTGACCATTAATTTAACACAAGCTGGCTATAAGGGCAATTAAATATCATGAAAAATGTCAAAGTAAATCTTCTGATGTTTGAATATTGATAATGTAAGAGCAACACTATTATAAATATCTTCGTTAGCAGGTGCTGGAAGTAATATTGAAATTAACACTTTTACTATTGATATTTAGTGTCAGAAAGGTATATTGATCAACATTAAAATATCAATATATGATCCCTTCACTGTGATCAACCCAAATGTGGACCATAAATTAGAGGCTTACATGACTCAATAAAGGTCAAAGTTGGGGTTTTACTTCCTGTTCAACTGCCAAGGTCATATTGGGACAGGTCCTCAGCATTTGCCACTGTGGGAGTTGAACCCACAAATAGGTGACAGCTGATGATTAGATGCCAAACTTCACTTGCCAACCACTAGGCCACTGAGTACATCCTTAATTAACTAGTGACAGAGGATAGTTGATATTTTCTGAACCCCAGTGTTTTCAATACAGTATTTCCTCCATGCCCTCAGCTATTCCCCCTCAACATATAATAAATAACAGTAGAACCTCAATTATCCCAATTTTCAATTATTCAATCTCAAACTTACTCTCCCAACTCCATTTAAGCCAGTTATTTTAGCCTTCGTATTATCTGACCTTTCTATTATCAAACCCAAGAGGGTCGGATAATAGAGGTTGTACTGTATATGATGTATTAAAGGCAAAGTTTAAACCTGAAACAAAGGCTAGGATGACAAGAAAACCTCCTGCTTGAGTGCTTGTCCACCATCACTCTAGTCTTTAACCAGTACCCTAGGTAGCCTGGAATGGGTAAAAGTTTTCATGAGTTTCTTGTAAAAGTTGTAGAAGATAACTCATTTTGATCAAATTTGTGAAAAGATTTTCAAAATTGCTTATATTAGGAACAGAGGATTACAACCCAGATCAAATAGGCCATTCACAGGAAGTGAAACTCAGTAAACCAAAAAAATGCAGTGTCTTCAAGTGAATTGCATGTGTTGACCATTGAGATGCCAGTTGTAAAATTTAGTCATGGCATTTGAGTAAAATGCTCTCGATACCGACCAACCGGAAGTCAAGACCAAATCCAGGAAATTATCAAGTTTCTTGAAAAACAAAGTGAATCCAGGTATCAATAGAATATTTTTTCTGGTATATTTATATAGATTTATATTCATATTTGTATAGACATTTAGTTTATAGCAGAGAGATTAATAGTTGTAAGTCATAAATTATGTCATTTCTCCTGATAACAAATGTCAAATGTGTTTACACTTTTCAGAGTGATGTGGAAAAGGACAGACAGAAACATGAAAGAAAACTGCGGAAAAAACTGAAGCAGGTGGGCTAGGGTTGCAAAAGGAAAGCAGTGCTGCCAATTATTTTGGTAGAAAGAAGGAAAACTGTGATTAATATTTAAGAATTGATTATTAAAATTGCTATATTTAACATAATACCTTACATTTTGACTTCATATGAGGTTAAAACATGGTATGAGAAATAGGGCCGGGACGGGTACAAAAAAACGGCACTGAATACTCACCCTCTGACAACCGGCCCATATTCTATTTAACCAAATATTATAGAATAAGTAGTAAATTATACTTTTTCAAGCGAAAACAACAACTTTAATCAATGTTATGTAACGGAAATGCTGAAATGCAGCATATTTTACACCAAATTTTCATTATGTGGGCGATAATACAATGCCTCGCGAGTAACCGAGTACTTAAAATGGACTCGAGTAGTAGCCAAGATCGACTCATCTATCGAGGCTCGAGTAACCGTTTGCAGCCCTAATGATAAACTTTAAATTGTCCTTTGGTGCCGTATCATGGCACAAAATGAAAGATAGAACATTTTATAACAGTTGTGCTTTATCCCCACAATGATGCATTTCTGCATACCGTATTTGGTAGATAAAATGACAATGCACATAAATTCATTGATTTCAGGAATTTCCATGTATAAATTGTGCCAAGTTGGGGAACTGATTTCTAGTAGAGGTTATATTATCACCCTTAAAAATGATTCTAAAAGGTTTATTACTTTGATTTTATGTTAGTAAATAAATACTTTTGTAGCTTGCACTTGTGTCAATGCATAATTCGATTAAAACAAGGCTGAAAGGGGTTTTAGTCTAATAGTGCAAGCCACAAAGCCATCAGAAACACAAGTAGTGCACTGAGGCGGTCACCCATACAAGTACTAATATAGCCCATTGCTGCCTAACTTCAGTGATAAGACAGGTACTCATCATGCTACACCACGATTCATGAAAGTCCGGAGACAAAAAAAAAAAGAAAGAAAAGGTGATCCCTAGAAGCGAGAGCCTCGCTAGAGCTCACAGTAATAAAAAAGAAATCCTCGAACTTACTCTTAAGCAAAAATAAGGTTTTTGTGTTTAAGTTGTGCCATGTTAGGGTGTGGAGCAGTAATACAGCAGTTTGTAATCTCAGATAGTTGCTCAAGTGACATCGTTCTGGCTCCAGTTTTGGAAAATGGTCCTACCACTAATCACCTGTTATCCAAATACATTGCTAGAATGGGATGTTGTCTGAAAATGGAAGTTGTAGTCTAAAATGAGTGACATATAGCAAATTTAGGAGAGAATATGTGTTCATGGAACCAACTGAAGGTTGGCTTTTACCAAGTTTTTTTTTCCTCAGATAAAGAAACCAACTGGCAACCAAAAATATCTTTTTTATTTGCCCAGTTCCAAATTTTCCCTTTTTATAGTGAAATACCGTTTCCATTTCCTACCAGTCACTTTTTGTTGAAGCCATAGTTCAAGTTCCGGGGCAATTTTACTTTACCGGTACGGGATATGCCATATTTGATAATTGTAGGAAATTGTCAGGGAAATATGACATTAAATTAACAGAGTTATAAATGGGGGCAAGCCCCCAACCCCCTTAAATAGTATTCCTGTGTATTACAATTGAAAAAAAAGGATGAAACGGTTAAAAACGGTTAATTATATTATCGCCCAAATCTCGTATCGGTAAAGTAAAAACTAGCACAAGTTCCATCCCTACTTTTGTTATTGTGGTGGATGGCTCAATGAATAGCTATTGTCAGGAAATAGAAAAAAAAATATTTCTAATAAAAATTTGAATTACTGTTAAATTTTTCAAATTGATGTACTATTTTCAGATTGAAAAACTGGAGTTGAAACATTCTCAGGGACATGTTCTGTTACAGGAGGAGAAAAACAAACTATCACAGAAAGCTGAAATCACGCGGGAACTGCAGGAATTATCGACCAGTTAGTGACACTTGTAAAACAATTTCAAGCAATAAATGTGATTTTAGTGCTACCAATCATGTGCAGTGGCTAAGCTGATGAAGTGAGATTTGTGTACACTTGATATTTAGGGTTTTGACTCAGGACCAAAATATGTAACAGGTTTTACATACTTCAGCAACTTTCTCAAATCTAGATAGCTATGTTGCCAAGAGACTCAAATATGATAGTTGATGTAAGAAACTTTATCAAAAATAAAATGCCAGGTATCTATAAAATATAAGCAAAATTATACAAAAAAGACAAACATAAGGTAGATACATTAGACTGATAATTAGGTTACACCCATGTTATTTATGGAAAAATATACAATACATGTATTTTGATAGCATTATGAGAATCCAGTTCACTTGTTTTTGGCCGGTGTGTTAACATACACACCCTGGTTTCAATTGTACTGAGCTTCCAGTCATGCCCCTAATTAGGAGTGCAACATGTGGTTTTATGTTAAAGTCGGAGCTTCTACTGACAAGAAGGCGTTAATACTCATCACTATACAAATGAGGAGTAGTCTCTGTATGACTAGATCCTGTGGTATTCACAAAATTTGGTTTCGGGCTATACCTGATTTTCACTTACGCCTACCAAGATGCAGCCTGTTTCTAACATTGGGATTTTACAACTGGTTCAGTGTGTAAATAGATTCCACTGTCACTGGTTTTACTTATGCAGAGGGTACTGTTACTGTGTCATTTTACTGAGCTTCAAGTGGAGCCATATCGCTGTAGAATTCCCTACAAGTGGATGATAATACATGGTCAAGAGAGAGCCATTAAAATATGAATAATCATAGCTATATACAGAAACATATGCTAGAGAAGTTTTAATCATATTTTTTCAACAGAATTGTAAATATTAAAATTACTATTTTTACGTGAAAATGATTTGAACAAAGAAATGCAAAAAGTAAAATGGAACATGGTTCTGTAGTTACTGTTTTGTAAAATATCCACACAGAGTGCTGTACACAAAGTGCTAATTATAAAGGAATTTTAATGAATTATTGTTAAGCCATGACACTTGCATTTACAACAACATTTTAATACAGAAAATAATATTCCACATTGTTTCAAAAAGAGTAAAACCAGTTTAGACAAAACACAATTGCATTTATACAAGTGGGTTCTAATTCAGTGTTATGTTTTAAATAAAATTTATTGGGTGTGGTAACTTGTTTCTTTAATGTCGTGTTATGAGTGACAAAGTGTAGGATGTAATCACTTGATTTCCACCAGTTATGGGTTCATGTGTTGAAATCCAGCTCATAATTACGTGTGGGTCTCGCCCATGACATCACATCAGCCGTTGGAAAAGATGCAAAAGAACAGTTTGGGTTTATTTTAACAGACAGGCAGATCTGACAGGGTTTTATTGCGTCAGGGTTGATCAATCTTTGACTTTTGAATTCATAGTGCATCATGTTTCTTTCTTCGCTCACAAAAGGCAAGAGGAATATTACTGTTTTACAGAGAAGCTCATTCAGTTTTTTTTGTTGCATATTTGGAGAGGATTTTATGAATGTATAAATTGATATTTTGAAATTAAATTGTTAAAGTATTAACTATTTACGGTAGTATCTATTTTGTATATTATTCAACAACAGCAGTATTTTTCTTATGAAATTACAGTTAGACTGTAGTTGTAGTCCTTTGATGTAGGTTTTATTTTCAGCAAATTCATTTCAACATACCATATTTTTCTGAAAAAAAATAATGAATGAAAAATGCAATTAAGTTGTGATGTGGAATAAATGTTTTTAAGTGGGCAGTTATTTGAACCTGGCTGACATATGATGTTTGAAAGTTTATCATGAAGGAAAACAGATCAATACATTACGAGTGTGTGATATTATTTTACTTTTGTTACCCACCATTTGAAAAGAAAGTCAACATAATAAACAATACTGACACACTGAAAAATTAATTTTAGTATTGTTAAATAATGGTTTTTGGCTTAGTCCTGTTGAGTACACACTGTGAATGGCTTTGGAGGATATTAATTGTTGGAAATTTGTATTTGTACAAGTCAGTTCTTAGGATTAGTGATTGTTGTTACAAGGAAACAAGTTTTCTTTTCTCCAAGTTTCAAAATGATTTCACTTGTAAAATGTCGGAGATACAAAGACCGTGATCTTGTAAAGTACCATCTCTTTGTTCAGTGTTCATATAATAGAGAGGTTTATACATTAGTATAAGTGAGGTTCTGATATACCTTTTACTAGTGTGAAAACTCTCCAATAATAAGAAATAAATACAACAACCACCACAGTGTGTGAGATTTACCAGTGGGCAAACTCCTTTCTATTTCCTTGACTTTTGAAAAATTATTCAAATATTTGTGATATGTGTGACAATCTTAAAACACTGATCTCTCCAGAAGTATAAGAGGCAGAAATTTTGATTAATGTACTTTTTGAGGGTGTCCCTAGTGGCAACTGGAACACACTGTATCAGATTTGCTGTGGTTTGTTCTCAGTGATGCATACTCATTGGTAAATGCTAAATGTGCTGTAAACCAGCGAGTTCCATGTAAAATGAAAATTTGGCCCATTAATTTTGTCGATAACCTTATTTTTTTCCCCATTATCTGTAAAGATGATCTTAATGAATCTTAGTATGGATTACTAAAAATGATTAGTAGAGTCAGTGATTTAATTTATGAAAAATAAATGTTACCCGTGTTTCCTCTATACACATTCTCTGTAGCCCTCAAGTTTTATTATTGTTTAGCGAGTATGTCATTTTGTCAGGTTTTATTGTGATTTTAATTTTTCTGTTACTGTGTATGATGATATTATGGTTTCTTTTTTCTGTTTCATGTGTGTAAACTAATCTAGAATCACAGTTATATAGTTAAGTTTGCTTGTGTAAATAAGTTGTTAAAATTAATGATAATCATTCAAGACGGAGATGAAATGTTGTGTATAAGCCCAAGTACAGTATTGATCATGCTTGTTCTCAGAATAACTCTTAAATCTAAGAATTTTATAATTTATGGGAATTCTAAAGATAATGATGACAAGTTTGATAGTAAAGCAAGGTGCATTAGTATTTTTGTGTTTGATGAGCGTGAAGTGTGAAAAAATTGCAGTGAAATTACGTCCTAATACATTTTTTTGTCTTCTATAAATTCTTCTTTGAAAATGCCTCTTTTCAAAGACATTTTTTGGAGTAAAAGTCAATTCTGAGAATAAAAAACTACTGGGGATTACAGGTCCAGATGTTACAGTATTTCCTTGACATCCTGCTTTTAATGTAAGATTGACAATTTTAAAAACACAAGAATGCTGAAGTGAGTTTCATTTGATTGTGTTATACTGGCTCACCAAAATGTTTCCAATAAACCAAATATGTAATAAAAATATTTTTATACTTAAATTTGTTTCAGTTGTGTTCTGCCTTCGTTTTAACTCAATTGTTTTACTATTAATGATTTGAATAATTTATTTTGTGCAAAGTTGATGTAAATATTCACTAAACCTTGGCTTGTTTTAAGGAAGATTGTCCAAGAGCAAAGAAGTCCACAAGAATAACATTGACAGTTTGTCGACATATATTTTTCGTAATTAAAGGGTGGACTGTTAATAATTGGCTACTAAATGTGTCTGGTAGGTACCTTGGATTGTTTCACTGCCGCCCCATCTGTGTATAGAGATTTTCTTGTAACTGGTATCTCTGAGAAAGCTTTTGTACCTAGACTGCTAAGGGATTTATTTTAGGTTATAAAAGTTTTTCTGGCAATTTTTCTGGAGTTTAAGGTATTTGATCTTCATTGAAGCTTCCATTTAATAAAATATTGTAAGAAAAACCCTAGAAATCCACGACCTCATATCTTCTCATGAATATCAATGAGTTGGTGCTACGGCCGTAAGTTCTGAGTTTAAAGTATTTGATATTTTTTGAGGCTTTCATTTTGTAAAATATTGCTACAATCCTAAAACAAGGCATTCCGTGATATAAAGCACTTCCCTAGATGAAGCACTTCCCGACATATAGCCAAAAGTTACATATCGGGACATCCCGGGACATAACCTTGCCGTAAAAATTAATGTGATCTAAGTTGGATCAGTTTCCATCTTCTATTTTTTTTCACAAAGATCCATACAGTAGCATTTGTGTAATCCTGCTAACAAAGATACGGACAGACAAGTGCTTCCGAAATTAATCCCTCTTTGGTGGAGGTACAAGTTCCCATTTTTATTGACCAAGCCCCCAAATTTTTCGGACATGGGGGGGGGGGGGGGGGGGGGGGGGGGAACTGCCCCCACTTTTCAAAATTTCTAGAATCAACACTGTCTTCATTCATGAATATTCCATGTAGCCAATTTTGGTCAAATTTGGAGTGCCTGTTGCTGGCTTATTATTTGTCCTCTAGTTTTGGGGTATAAAACCTATAGGAAATCATGAGCTGGGAATATTTTAGGTTATATTTAACCTTTGGCCAATCATTTATGGTAAAATAAGGGTGGCAAATATTGAAAAGTGTCTATAACTCATCCCAACATTTGTGTGTAGTGAAAATGAAAAAAGTCAGATTTGGCCTTGGGTCGATTTTTGCATCAAGGTAAGAAAATAGCATCAGGGATGCCCGTACCCCACAGCCTAGGGAAATATTTTTAACACCATGAGATATAGAAGTACTGTATCAGTACAAAGTTCAGGATACTTTCAGAGCACTGTCAGTTATATAAAATCCAAACAATGTTTAAATAGAGAAATAATGTCTAACAGAAAGATAATGCATGTAAAGATGAAGTATTAAAACAAGTCAATTCAATAACAAGATGACAGCATTAATCAGAAAACTAAACATTACAACACTCTTTATCTACATCTGGCATGGCCGAATTATGATTTGGATGTTTTGAATATTACCATGCATACAGAAGTGGTAATACATTCAATGAATGCTTATGTGTGGTGTTGGAGCAAAATCTGTGGCTGACTTGATGAAATTCCATCTGTTACAATGGGAAGTTGCAGAAGTAAAATTCTTAATGAATTGTAATATGACTTTAACAGTGCTTAATCTGCATCAAAAGACAGACCCAAAGGTGCAACAAGATTTTAAAGGTCAAGGTCACTACGGCAAGGTCAAAGGTCAAATCAAGGTCACGCCATGATGCTGCACACCTACAACCCCTAACCAATGTTCCTACCAGGCATCAACTTCGTACACCTTACGGTTTCCGAGATATAGCCCGGACAAGATTTTATAGGTCAAGGTCACTACGACAAAGTCAAAGGTCAAATCAAGGTCAGACCATGACATTGCACACCTACACCCCCTAACCAATGTCCCAAGTAAGTATCAACTTCCTACACCTCCCGGTTTCTGAGATATAGCCCGGACAAGATTTTATAGGTCAAGGTGACTACAGCAAGGTCAAAGGTCAAATCAAGGTCAGACCATGACGTTGCACACCTACACATCCTAACCAATATCCCTACCAAGTATCAACTTCCTACACCTTACGATTTCCGAGATACAGCCCGGACAAACTTTTTCCCGCTACCCACCCACCCACCCGCCTGCCTATCCGGACACCATGGGTTATCTTTACATATGTGATGTAAAGGAAGGATATTTTGATGTATTCCAATAACAACTTGGATTGCTTATCTGACAAAAGTTAAGCAAGGTTTGCCAAACTTATATTTCCCTTATTGTTAATCCTAGATGTTTCGGATGTAAAACCCATTTCTCTCTTTTGGCAGTAATGCTTCAGCGTAAATTCCCTAGAGTGAATCAGAGGCTACTGCTTTGATGTTTACTTGCTGGGGTGTTTTGTCTTTGAAATAAATTCATCAGTTTTGTGATGCATGAGGTATTTTTCCAACTTGTGTGCACAATAACTCAAAAACGCTTTCAGTCGAGGATTTCAGTCAAACTTGGCACACACATGCATTTGGGTCAGGAGAGGAACCTTATTTTAAGGTTACCTTAAACTCCCAATAATAAAGAACTTATGGCCACCTTAAGGTAAAAAATTGGGGAATTTAATAAGTAAATTAAATTTTATTGCACTACAATAGCTTACCATGTGGGACTGAATGCTGATCTCCGATGGCTGCAAGGCATCAGGCCAACGTCAAAGAAAAATAGACATTTATAGTTGGCCGTAGCCTCAAGTTGTCCTCTTGTGGTACACTGTGAGATCTCATCCTAGGTTCTCGTTGGCCACGTGATTTGTAACGTCTGTCATTGACACAGATATTTTCATCTATTTCTCAGCACATACATATTGTTGGATGTTAATTTTTGGTCATTTCATTTATTATATATCATAGATTATTCTGTAAAATTTCCATTTGACTGGATAAGTATATTTTATTATTTTTGCGTGTTTTGAGTTTTCCTCGGTTCAGGCTTTTACCTACGTCTTTTTATTGCGTTTCATAATGTCTACCCACCAAATGAATAAAGACAAGCCGAGATCTAGCAAGTGTAGACACTTTTGCTTCCCATTTGACACACATAATTACTGCCCTACCTGTAGGGAATCTGGCAAGGGTGATTACCCCTGTGTCACTTTTGAAAATCCATGTGAAATATGCACTTCTTTTACAGAAGAACAACTGTTGAAAATTTCACAAAGAAAACGCTATATTAAGAAGCAAAAGAAGGCCACTGCCAGTTCAAAAGACGATGAACTAGATCTTCTAGGGGATGACGTGGATTCATTTACTGGTTCCCAGGCAGACCTTGAGAGTGCTGCTGATAACTTATTTACCTCATCCCCGCATCCACAGCCCCTACCCTTCAGTTCATTGTCTCTCAAGACACCAGCCAAAACTGTCCCACCCACCCCAGGTACTGCCTTACAGCAGAAAATAGAATCAAATTTAGAGAAATCCCTGGGTAACACACTTAACATCCATTTACAACAGCAAATGGGTTCGTTCCCGGCATCTATGTCAGAAGCCTTCCAGTCTCTCCGAGATGAATTAACAACTAAAAAACAGGCAGAGGTAGATCAGACCTCGGCCTCAGCTTCTAAGCCTGGACCCTCAACTAGTGCTGTTAACCTGGACCTACCCCCTCCGAGACCTAGAACTACCTCACATGCCGAGGAAATGGATGTGAACTATGGTCCAACACTTCCTCCACGTCTCAGATCTGATCTTCATAATGCATCGGTCAGAATTCTAATGCATCCGAGGAGCCTTCTAAGAAGATCTCGGATACACCTAATAAACACTCTCACGGTAGGCATGAGGTTGAACCGAGGTCTGCCTCGGATCAATTCTATGATGAATCCGATGAACCTCGGATTTCATCTGCTCAACCCAAAACACATGCTGATAAGAGTAGACATAAGGTCAGGTCCAGATACGTGTCATCTTCCTCAGAGGAGGATCAGTCCTCTGCAACCAGACACAGGTCTTCAAAGCCCTCTGGGGCTCAGCCTTCTGGGGCCCTCTCTGACCAAGATCAACCTCAACATGATCCAGACCCCCCTTATTATAGGGAAGTAGCTCTGACGTTCCCTCCCAATATGCTGAAGAGGTGGACACTTTTAGGCGCATTCTTTCCCTCCCTGACCCCAGGGAATCCATGCCTAGGTCCTCAACTTCAGTTATGGGTCTGGATGATGAAAAAGGCCGTCAAGAGCTCAGGCCTAGAGGTCCTTCCTCCATGCTACCTCTCAGCTCAGTTATCAAAGATGCTTTTGATAAGTTCAAACATGATTTCCAGGCTGCTAATTAAGAGTCCCTGAAAGGGCGCTTATTTGTTTTCGCCTCAGTTTCCTCGCTGCCGCCGCATTATGGTCTCCCTTGAATATCTCAGTATTATGGTCTCCCTTATTATTAGAAGGTTTCTGCATGCTTAAATTTGACCTTTGACCTTTATGAAGGTCACATGATCAAAAACAATTTTTCTGCATGCTTAAATTTGACTTTTGACCTTTATGAATGTCACATGATCAAAAACAATTTTTTTGAAGTACACCCCCCCCCCCCCCCCCCCCCCCCCCCCCCGTCATCGCAGTTCAGGAAAAACTACTTGCTACACTGCCTTATAATTTGACACACCTGTTCATACTATCGAAAACGCAAGCTGATTAGATTTTGGGAGCAATCCCTTGAAAAATGTCTCATTTATGAGTGATTTTCTGACACCTTCCAATCTGAAAGCCATAAATTTAGGTCAACCCCCCTATTATCTTCTAAAGTATTGCATTTAGAGCCATAAAATGTACTGGGAGGTAATAGGAAACCATATGTGGAGAGTCTAAATAGCCGGTCAGTTTTACCCCATGGCCCCCCCTTATGGGTCAAACTGGGGTCATAAAATAGCTGATTTTGAGTTTTTGCCTTATATCTCCTTTATCGTTGCTTTTATAGCTTCAGAATGTATTAAGAGGTATTGGGAAAGCATATGTGGAGAATCTAAATAGCCAGTCAGTTTTATCCCCCGACCCCCCCCTTATGGGCCAAACTGGGGTCATAAAATAGTTGCTTTGGAGTTTTGCCTTATATCTCCTTTATTGTTGCTTTTATACCTTCAGAATGTATTAAGAGGTATTGGGAAAGCATATGTGGAGAATCTAAATAGCCAGTCAGTTTTATGCCCCGACCCCCCCTTATGGGTCAAACTGGGGTCATAAAATAGTTGCTTTGGAGTTTTGCCTTATATTTCCTTTATTGTTGCTTTTATACCTTCAGAATGTATTAAGAGGTATTGGGAAAGCATATGTGGCGAGTCTAAATAGCTGGTCAGTTTTACCCCCCGACCCCCCTTATGGACCAAACTGGGGTCATCAATAGCGGCTTTGGAGTTTTTGCCTTATATCTCCTTTATCGTTGCTTTTATAGCTTCAGAATGTATTAAGAGGTATTGGGAAAGCATACGGCGCAGCTTTGTGCATTCTTAGCTTTACATCATGCTTATTAAAACCACAAAGCATTTTAAACTTTCAGGGATGCTTCGCTTTTGTTAGCAAAAGCATTCCTCTAGTTTACCTGAAGGTAAATACATCAAACCTCCTCCTTCCACTGCAAAGTGGTATAAGGTGGGACAGCCCTGTTATGAGGAGAATATACAAGAGTTGAACACATATTTTGCCAAAGTCTGTATTACTCCTAAACCCCCTGGGGCCCCTATGGGCAAGGTTCCCCTACCAATTCTTAAGGAATTGGAACACCAAGCTAGGCAAAACATCTCCACACTCAATTTTACTGCTGCCTTTGCCAAGACTTCTTTTTCCTGCAATGCCACTCTTGAGAAGTGCCAACATAGCCTGAAGTCTACCTTTAAGAGGGTTAAGTCTCAGATCCAAAAAGGTGCCAATCCTGAGAAAGCAGCAAAACGTGGATATGAGCAAGCCTGTGAGTACTTAGATTTATGGAATAAGACTGTTCTTATTCAGCACAGTGCTCTCACATGCCTCAGCAAATCCTTAGCCGATATACCCCAGAGGGAACTATGTACTATGGGTAACACCGGCTTTCTAAGGCCCAAACCGAAATGACCCTTTTGCAACCACATTTAGGGGAAACGAGACGCCAAGAACTCAGGAACTCGCCGACCTGTAGCTCATTGCATGGCAGAGCAAAAGCTACTTTGAGATTCTCATTGTTGAGTAAATCAGTTATTGCTTGAAAACTATTGCATTTCGAGTATTTTCTTTAAATATGTGATTCAACTACTTGTGGGTCAGCTATAACATAGCAAAATTGCAGACCTGTTAGCTACTTTGAGGTTATCCCTGTTGAGTAAAGTGTTTGTAACTCAAAAACTATTGCACTTTAAATAAGTCATTCATGTCTTTTTGAACGAGCTATTACATAGTAAAATTTCAGACCTGTAGCTCATGACATAGCTGAGCAATAGCTACTCTCTGGTTCTCACTGTTGAGTAAATCAGTTGTAGCTTAAAATCTATTACATTTACAGTATTTTCTGTAAAAAGGTTAATGACCTACTTTTCTGCCAGCTATAACATCGTGAGATTGCAGACCTGTAACTCATTGCATAGATGAGCTATAGCTACTTTTTATAGCTGTTAAGTGAATCAGGCATAACTTGAAAACTATTGCATTTAAGAGTATTTCATTTAAACATGTTATTCACCTGCTTTTTGGTCAGCTATAACATAGTAAAATTGCAGACATGTAGCTCATTGCATAGCTGAGCAATAGCTACTTTAAGGTTTTGACAGTTGAGTAAATTAGTTGTATCGTGAAAACTATTGCATTTGGAAAACTTTGTTTGAATCTGTTTTTCATCTACTTTTGAATCAGCTATAATATAGTAAAATTGCAGACGTGTAGCTCGTAGCATAGCTGAGCAATAGCTATTTTCAAATTCTCACTGTTGAATAAATCAGTTGTAACCCGAATACTATTGCATTTACATTATTTTGTTTAAATATGTTTTCCACCTACATTTTACTCAAACATGGTACTTTACTTTGGAGTGCCATTTGCAGGGTACAGTTTTTGTGTCCTTTTTTTCCTTCACTTGTACTCTAAAACTCAAGACACACAGTCAGCTGACACAGAGCCCGTTCACGGGCACTGATTGCTTGTTTTTTTTTTTAAAGTATATACAGGGTATAACATATATACAAGGAATACTCTCTGATCTGTTGGGCTGCCACTACTGGACCCAAATGGAATAACTCAGAGTCTGCCCAAGCCACATCTTTCAGATAAAATTGGGTGAAAGTGTTGTGGGACTTCCAATGACAGGCTGATAGAATCTGATCTAACGGCACACCTCCTTGAAAGGCTTTGGAAGCCATAAAGTCGCGGACATCATGTGCCCGAACTTGGTGCAAGGTTTGGGCCTGTTCATCTGATAGTTGATAGCATAGGACAATTGTCTGCTTGATCCACGAGACAGTAGCAGGGACAATGTCCTTATGGAAGCTCTTCCTGAAGGAGACAAAAATCAACCCCTTGCCGGCCCGGAGTTCCTTTAAGTTAGTTATGTACAAATAATAGCGCAAAGCTCTCACCAGACAGAGTGTCCTATCTTCCTTCAGTGACTTGTCCAGGGTAGGAGCAAGAGTTGGAATGATCACTGGAGCTACACAATTTGGCCCCTCCTTCGCTAGATGGTTCTTTGAAATGAAACCAGGGGAAGGATACAAAGACACATTTGACCAATCCTCTTGATGTCTAATGTTCCTGTGGACCCCATAATGAATCTCGCTTCGTCTCTTACCAGAGCCCAGTGCTAAGAGGAAGACTGTCTTAAAGGTAAGGGAAGCTTAAGCGAAGCTTTTCGAAGTGGTTCAAAGGGGGGCTTGGTAAGCTGATGTAAAACCAAGGAGAGGTTCCAGGCAGGAACACCTCTTCTTCTTTTGGTTTATCCCTATAAAAACTATCCAACAACCTGGTCAAGTTCTCATCCTTGCTGATATTGATCTTGTCATTGCCCATCTTGTCTGCTATAGCAGTTCTATAGCCATCAATAGTGCTAGGCTGAAGGAGCTTCTCCTGAAACAAGTAGAGAAGGAAATCTGCAATCTGTTTTATAGAGGGAGACCTGAAGTCCATCTTATTTTTTTCACACCATCTGACAAAAACGGTCCACTTTGATTTATAGACAGCTCTGGTTGAGCATCTTTGAGGAGCCTCAATTCTTGTTGCCACTTTGTCAGAGAATCCTGCTTGTTGAATGACTGTGGCTCTAGGAGCCACATACATGTAGATTTAGGTTGTGGAGATCCCTGGGTGGACACTGATTGAATGGTTGAGTTAACAAATTGTCCTCCTTTGGAAGGGTGAGGAGAATTTGAACTGACATGCTGACCAGATCCCAAAACCATGGCATGTTGGGCCATCCTGGTGCAATCAAGATCATTCAGCGACATCTTTGGTCCAACAGCTTGGTGACCACTTGTCCCAGAAGTGCAATCAGAGGAAAAGCATAAATGTCAAGATCCTCCCATTGAAGACTCAAGGCATCTACTTTCCAAGCCAAACGGTCTGGAACCGGTGACACAAACCTGGGAAGTTTGTGATTGAATCTGGTTGCGAATAAGTCCACTTCTGGTGTGTGCCACCTCCGGCAGAGTAGGTCGAAAACCTCCTGTAGGAGAGACCACTCTGTTTGAATCACCTGTTTGTGTCTGGACAGTTTGTCGGCAATGACTTTTAGGTGACCCGGAATGTGTCTGACCCTCAACACTATTTATTTTTGGTTGCACCATGACAGGAGTCTCCAAAGGAGGGCACAAAGAGAACCTGATTTCATACCTCCCTCCTTGTTGATGTAGGAAACCACTGTTGTGTTGTCCATACAAACCAGGATGATCTAACCCCGACACAAAGCCTCGAACTGTTTTAGGGCCAACAAAACTGCTTTGAGCTCTAGAAGGTTTATATGCAAAGCGCCTTCTGGCTTGGACCAAAGACCTTTGTAAACAGCTGGAAGGCGTGACGTAAGGGGTGAAGTGGTTGACCTTTCAGAACATTGTTTGGATCTAACCACCAACGCAGATGAACATGGAGAGAATTGGGTAGTGGAATGATCCTTTCCAGGACTTCTGGTACATGCCCATGTTTCTTTAAATGAAATTGAATAGGTCTTATATGAAGTCATCCTGACACCACCTGTTTTTCTGTGGCTGTTAGAAGCCCTATTACAGACATGAACTGTCTGACTGAGCAGGTCCCTTCTCTCAAGTGAGATAGAGCTATCCACCTCTTCTGAGTGGGTTTGATCAGACCTTGAGAGAGGTTGAAGCGGTAGCTGACGAAATTGAAAACCTGCTGGGGGGCCAGTTCTGATTTTGAAAGACTGACCACCCAGCCCAGTTTGCGATAGAGGTCTAACAGGGTCTGGGTATGTCGTCAGCACATTTCCTGGCAGGGGGCTCTGAGCAACCAGTCGTCTAGGTATTGGTGGATTCGAATACCCCGTGCCATCAGTTTGACTTCCTTGACCACCTTTGTGAACTCCAACCGACCCGTTGACAGGCCAAAAGGAAGAGCAGTGAACTGAAAGGTTTGACTGTTGAGATGGAATCTTAAGTACTTCCGCGACCTTTGACTTATCGGAATATGATAGTAAGCATCGCTGAAATCCAGCGAGGTGACCCACTCCCCCAGTTGAAGGGAGAGTCTGATGGTCTCTGGAGTTTCCATCTTGAAGGGGGATGGTGCTAGGTATAAGTTCAGTTGACTGAGATCCAGAATGGGCCTCCACTTGTTGGGTTTTGGCACCAGAAACAACCGGTTGTAGAAGGCCAGAGATGATGGGACTATTACCTTTTCTAACGCCTGTTTTTGTATCAGTGCCTGACAGGACTCTTTTAGGTGTTTGCTTTTGACTGGATTTGCATATCCACTGACTATCAAGGGCGACCTTGCTAGCGGGGGTCTTACTTTGAAGGGTAGTAAGTACCCTTCCTTTAGTATGGATACTACCCTTGGATTTGAACCCAGGGAGATCAAGACCTGCCAAAACTTTTGCAGACGGCATCCCACAGGTGGATCTTTGACAACATGAGTGACATTTTTGACATTTGGGGCACAAAGACAGTGACTTGTGACAGCAAGCATCTTTGACACACTTTATTTCTGTTTGAACCAGACTGGAGCTTATGTCTTTCTTTTGCGACTGCCCGATTACATAAGCAGCAAGAAAAACAACATTTAGGTTTACAGTCTGATCTATGTGACTTGACTCTTGACCCTCTAAAAAATTCGGCACAGGAGGATCTATTTCCCAATAATTGTCATTTATACTGTTGGGAGCTGGGTGTCTTTGAGAAATAAGCTGAGTTTCCACCTCCATGCCCGCGACTGCGTCCTCTACCCTTGTGTGAAAATTGTCTCTCGAGTTTGTGAAGATTGAAAAGAGTAACTAGCTTGCCTGCTATCCTTCTTATCATAAGGCTTGTAACGATAGTGCTGTTGTTTTTTGCCAGAGTGCTGGAATGTGCCCGGACCGGGACCTTGAGCACTTGGCACATTCTCATGCTTTAATACGTCCTGCTCCGCAATAGCTAGGATATCACCAGGGAATAAGGCAGAGCTGAATAACGGTGCATTTCTCAGCTTATTCCAGGTATCAGCTTTCAACCCGGGCTTCACAAATTCCAAGTACGAATCCCACCTAAGGAGAATGAAGTTTGCAAGTTGGACAAATAGACTATCAGCTAAGTGCTGCAAAGCAGTACCCGACTGGGGGTAAGATGAAACCTTGGCCACTCTTGAAAACTGGGGGTTAAGATTAGCTTCAGAATCCGACCAGCTGAAGATGGTTTTACCGGGTCACACATCTGTATCCTGTCTTAGCCGGTATTGCCTATACCACTTTGCCCGACTCTTTGGGGTACGTACAAATTGGTCCACTTTGAGTCCCGCGGATTCCTGTGAGCGTGAAGGGTATCCTTCAGCCACCCTGGTGTTAAGCTTTTCCATTTTGTGGCAGAGCCAATCATCCGCAGGGAGCTCTACTGATACATTGTCCGTTTTGTGTGGATGTTTGCCTTTCCAGGGATTGTCTGATGTATCTACGTCTCCCACTGAACATTTAAAGTCTGGGATATGTGACCAGCCTAAGAAGGCCCTGACTGCTCTAACCGTAATTCATCTCTTTGTTTTGCTCTTGGGTCTCAGAGTCAGAAATCTCTCTGTCCTCAGAGTCTTTGTCAGACCGACCGGTGAGAGTCAACATCAGAGAAATCTTGAGCCATTGGGAGATATCCTGACCGGTACCGGTAACACCGGAAGAACCAGTTGGCTGAAGGTTAGAAGTTGATGTCTTAGTTGAGGTTGTAGTAGAGCTCTGATCAAGAGACATAGAACTCCCGGACCGGGCATGTCCACCTTGGTAGGCTTAAGAGGTGCTGCAATGTTCAAAGAACCGGTCTGAGGCTTTTCCGGTACCGGTATTTCAGCAGTGATAGTAGCAGAAGGCACAGTCTTAGCTTTCTTGCCTTTTGATTTAAAGGAACCTTTATTCTTCTACTCCTTTGGTTTGTCAGCTTGTATATTCTCATATAGACCCGGAGACCTCACCGGACCGGTGGCTCTAGGGTCAGACGGATTGAAGAATGGCTGTTCAGAGACAGGGGCAGTAATGGTAGACACCGGCACTTTAGGCGTGGAAAAAATACTAGTACATGTCAACAGAGCCTCAAATCTGGCAAACTTTTCCTCCAATTGATTTCTCAGTAAATCAAAATCTTGCTTTGACACAAATTCATCCACAGAGTGATGGGAAACTGCAAATACCTCTTGTTGACCGGAACCGGTCAAAGAATGAGCTGGTACATCTTCCTCCAGTTCAACAGTGTCCTGATCCATGACACCCACAACTGTAACCTTGGAAGGGGAGACAAGCAAGCCAGATTTTTTGTCTTTATGAATCTGGTAAAGGATACCTCTCTGTTTGTCATCAGCTGATCACAAATACCACACATCTTGTCTTCCACACAGGGGTCTTAGCCTAGCTATTTATCCCTGCACATGCACATTTTTCATGCTGCTTGAAGCCAGCCATTATGTGTCCATAATTTCCTCGCCTTTGGCCCGGTGATGCCATGATACTTAAACTTATGTAATACCCACAAATAAACACAAATAAGGCACTATAACACTGAAATATCCGAAAAGTTTCTCCAGTTTATAAAAGTGAAGCTAACTCTTTAACGCCAAAGAAAAAGAGGAAGTACGCATGCGCACACATGTGCAGTAGGAAGGCTGGGTGCTGAGAGGACACCTGGCAAATGGATACGACGCTACCGCTCCTGGTCAGAGCCCAGCTCAGGATGTTTTTTTTCTAACGTTTGGCGGGACTGGATGCGCGTCGGACTAATGCAGTTGTCCACTAGGTAAGATATATTAACACAATGAAATTGCCTTTTTGGCCCATAATGCCCGGCGCCCTCTAGGTCACAGACTATGTGGCTAATCTAGCTCAAATTTTACCTGGGAACACATTACTATTTTCTCCTAACATACACCAAAAATCAAGACTTTATCTTAAGGTTAAACTTGTTTTTGAGGCCTATAAAGACCATACTTGGACAATTTTTTTTCGACATTTTTCCCATATTTTCCCCTATAACTCAAAAGTGGTAGGTCTGACAAGTCTGTAACTGTAGTAGATATAACTTCTACATGTACTCTAAGTCTATGAAAAATTTTAAGTCTGTAGCTTTAATTTTAAGGTCACCTTAAAGTTTCTAAATTGCCCACAGAGACCTAGTTTGGTTCCCGACCACTACTCTGCAATGTAGGGTCAGGTATCTCCCACCATCTTGTGTTGTAGGCTTCCGTAGTTACACCTAGCAATGATCAAGAAGAAATCCCCCTTTTACTGTGTAATGATATGACATAATAATTTCATGACATTTGTGATAAACAAAAAATGTGCATCAGTTTAAGTGTTGTCGATCCTCTATTATCACCCAAAACCACGTATTTGTTTCTAAAGATTATTGTCTTCCCAAAATATTTTAAAGTTTAATTGGCATTATTTGATGTTATAAGTCCAATAATATATGGTAAAAATATTTTGAATGCATACAAAATGTATATAAATAATTAGAATAACCATAGAGATTTCCTGATACATGACGGATATTAGCGATGCATTCTTTTGGCTATTCAGCACTGGTACTTACTAGTTCACATCCCGGAAAATGCGGTTAAGAATGAAAAGAACTGTTTCACGGGGAAAATAGCACCATCTCACGACGTGAAAAAGAATGCAGCATTAATAAGAGAAGGTCATCATGGGCGATACCAGTCCCTTTATTGTTAAAGGTTGGCTGGTTCCCCGTCAAACAGAGACCCAATTTATTGACTTTTTGCCACTTTGAAGGTCTATAGCTGTCAAACGTGCCTGATACAACTGAAATCTCATCTGGGAATATGTTTTGTTTACATGTGAGAAAAATCAAGGCTTTAAATAGACGTTTAACCTGTGTATGTGTTGGTCAAACATGGTGGGTGTCTGAACGGTCAGTGGCGTTTGAAAAAAATTTTCTTGTTCTTGTAACCTCCTGTAGTGGCCTTGGCCTTCCAACAACTACTCCAACCCTAGTCTACCTGGGCTTTGGGGTATTCTTTCTAATGTTAGTACTTCATCTCATCTCTGACCTACAAGTAGTAAATTTTTCTCAGTTTAAACTTTAAGATAATCTTAAATTAAATCCTACTATAACTGTCACTGTTATACCACTGGTGGTCTCTTGTTAATTACTGTTTATCTTATTCATAAACTTTGTTCAGGCCACCTTAACTCAAGTTCAGTTTGTTAGATCTCATCTTAAGTTATGCCTTAACCACTAAATTATTAATACCAGTAATAGTTTCTTTCACTCTAGTTTCAGGATCGCTAAAATCCATTATATTAGGGTCACCTTAAGTGAACCCTAACTTTTCAGCTTAATTAGACAATGTTTTTCAGATCAAGTTCACCTTAACTCCCTAAATTTTCATCTGAAAAACTTGTAAACTTCATTTTAAGTCATATTATAGCATACCCATAATTTCAATTTTTAAACTTTTTCAAGTTATTTCACCTTAAGTGACATGTGATTTAGTAATGTTTAGGGCACGTTTTTCACGTGCCGTTTAAAGGTAAATGTTTTTCATGTAAATAAGGTCACCCTAAAGTGACTGTAGTGTTAACCTTTATTGTTGTGCTATATTGGCCACACTAGGTGGCAGTGTGAAGTTATTGTCTGATTATGTATAAAGAGTAGTATAAATAACATCTAATAAAAAATTATAAACCCCATTAGGTTGTGTTAATGTAACTAGGCCACTGAGGACCACAAACACCCACCCGAGTGACTCTTTTACGACATTTTTAACATATTTGATCCCATAACCTGGAAATGGTAAGTCTGACAAGTCTCTAACTGTAGCAGACATAATTTCTACATGAAATCTTTGTCTTTCAAAAACTTTTAAGTCTGTAAATTTAATTTTAAGGTCACCTTAAGGTCTCTTCAATGCCCACAAACCCCCAATTTATTGACTTTTTACCACTTTTAAGCCCTATAACTGTCATAATATGCGCCTGATACAGCTGAAATTTTGTCTGGGAATATATTAATATGTTCTTTTTTCATGTGCCAAAACGAAGTCTTTAAGTAGACATTTGACATGTATGTGAGACCCATGAATTTTTTTAAAAAAAAATTGATCTCCCACAGATGAAAAAAAAAATGCTTTGACAAAAAAAAAAGAAAAATAGTTAAAAATTGTGAATCACACAAAATGGGTGCTGCAAAAAATACCCAGTGAATACTTGTGGTGTGAGAGATGGCCTGTCTGGGGATATGTTGGCGTCGAGTCTGCCCAATCTAGTTTGAACCTATATTATTGGCAATTTACTATAAAAAGAAGTGTCCTCTCAAAATTTCTTAGATTCTTGTAGAGATTAAGCACAATAAAACTTGCATAAGATTACATTGGAGTTCAGAGTCCAAAAAGCTATTTTAGTGTGAAAAAAAGTATGTAGAATATTGATTATATTAATCTCTAAAATAACATTCGAAACAATACAGATGCACTTGACTGAATATCTTATAACATGTGAATAATTCAACAAAGGTACATAAAGTATTTTTTATTTGTTTTCAATGAGGCATGAAAAAGTATTATCAATGATGAAGCTATTTTCTCTTTTTCCTGAACATTTCACAGACAGTTAACATGATATATGAGAAACAGGTTCCCACAGTACAATATTCAAGAACAATTTAGACACAAAGTCTCTACACTTTCTTACATCTACAAGATCTGTGAGTATTATGTAAACTTAAATAAACAATCACATTTTTTATTTGTTTTCAATGAGGCATGAAAAAGTATTATCAATGATGAAGCTATTTTCTCTTTTTCCTGAACATTTCACAGACAGTTAACATGATATATGAGAAACAGGTTCCCACAGTACAATATTCAAGAACAATTTAGACACAAAGTCTCTACACTTTCTTACATCTACAAGATCTGTGAATATTATGTAAACTTAAATATACACTCTGTCATAAGAAGAATCAGTTAAGTCAAAGACAAAACCATTGAACAGCTGTTATTTTTTTTCATTGTAAATTTATAACTGCAAAAGGTCAAATTTGGGGATGTATGTCCCATTCACCAGCCAGGACCATACTGGAACAGGTCCTCAAGCTTTGTTACTTGTGGGAGTCGAACTGGCACAGAGGTGACCATCTGTGATTAGATGCCAAATCTACTAGGCCACTGGGGACCATTTATAATTGCAAAGTACAAAATAATTTTGTCAGTGAATTTTTCAGAATAAGACTTTGACTGTTATAGCAACATCTTTTTTTTTTTTTTTTGCTAAATAAATCTGAAAATAAGCAGCATTATTTGCTGTTATAAAAAAAATCTGGTAATTTTATTTGCAGAAAAAGTATTTGTGAGATTATCATTATCTAAACATGACAGAGTATAAATGTGTGCATAAAGGACAGCAATCACTACCTGTAAACACAGCAGGCATTATCACTACTGTTGGAGGTAAGTAACTACCGTATTTTTCCAAAATATGGCCCGGCGTTAATTATTTTCAAATGGCATCAGACCAGGCGTTAAATTGAACCAGGCATTCTTTTGAAATACAAAAACAGTGTTATAAATTGTAAACAGTGTCCTTGGTACCAGGCGTTAATTTGAACCAGGCGTTTATTTGAACCTGGGCGTTATTTTGAAAATATACGGTAAACATTTTTCACAGAAAAAACATTCCCCATAAGTACTATGTTTGACACAGTGCAATGGATGGTGAAGGATAAATAGCCTAGATGTCTTTAAGGTCAACATTTCCCAGCTGAATATAAACATTTGAACTGTAAAATGGCATATCACAGTGGATTGCTTGAAAGTATTCTACCGCTATACATGACCAATGCATTTTTACTTTTGTCTATTATCTACAACATGTGGGTGAGAACACCAGAAATATGAAGATCAATTTCTTTTACTCACAGGTGCTCTTTCATTTATAATAAGTACAAATTATTTTGGTTAGGATATAAGACTTCACAAAAAGCAGTACAGGCCATGGAGAATTACTGTATATGTAAGGTATATTTGCCACCCACAACAGCTTCACATGAATGTCTTCCAAAAATATCTCTAGACTCTGGGATGCAATAAACTTTAAAAGTTAAAAAAAATTTTTCTGAGGAAATGCATTTAAGCAGCAGTGGATGAAGTGGAAGTCCAAGTCAAAAAACAGATGGAAAATAGATCTGCTTTATGGCTAGTTCTAGTTATACCAAGTTTGTGAGAAAAATGAAGCTGTGATTTACTCTGATTTCTAGTATTTAATCCTCGATAAACATTTCATTTGGGCAATCTATGTGTTTGGTGTAAAGGCGTAAGAAAATGATGCAGATCACCTATAAACAATAAGGGGTCCTAATAAAATAATATATCCTTCTTGAACCAGAATCCGGTCCATTCCACTTTCCGATCTAAACGGTTTTAAAGTCAGACGTATGCATGTTTTTGTGCAAAAATATCAAAACAAACCGTATATTCTTATAATAGAAGTGTTGTTTGTTATACAAACGATATTTTGTAACAAGAAAAATGCACTAAAATGTTTCAGAAGTGACGGCTAAATGATATTGTCCAATTTTGTAATAGACTGGAAATAGGTACAACAATCATACTGGTTACTATTGTGAGACCTCTACTTAACCTTTGACACTTCAGCATACACAAAACTCTTTGTTCCAACTGCACCCTATTTTTTTTATTGAAAAGTGACTTTTGATGCTACAACTGAGGTTCTACTTGTGCATACCATTCTGTAACATATTTTTTTACTAGAACTTTTTGAGACCTGACAATTCTATGCAAAAATTCAATACAAAATTTGATTTACAGCAGTTCTACTTAAATCTACTGCAGAACAGACTGAACTATACTGAAAAAAATCTTAACTTTTTTCAAATAAACACCAAAATAAATTCACATTCTCAACAATACTTCCTTATAAGAATAAGAGTGGATCATTCTGTGCAATCTTTATACAGCAAATTTCTACAACAGGTTTTTGATTCAATGTGAGACTTGAGTGAACATACAAATTCTTTTAAAGCAGTACACATTATTTTTTAGCACATTAATCACTGAATGGACACTGTCTAGACCCATATTCACAAACAACCTGTTCTTTGAATAAGAATTTTCTTAAAACATGTTTCTACAAATAATACCTTCATGTACGATCAATAAAGACAATACTGACTGTAACCTTTTTTGCTAGAGTTGTTGCATCCAATTTGTCATTGTAACATTTGGAAGTCTTGAAATTCCCATGAAGTTAAAAATTCTTATGCTTAGAAAGTTTTCTCATTCTAAAAATTTTTATTTGGACAGTCTAAGATTAAGAATAATTGTAAGAATAACAAGGTTAGTGAAATATGCGCTATTGCTGGTCTGTTTGAAACTAATGAATGTTCAGGTCAGAGTAACACAGTGATGATCTCTTCAAATGATTTAATCTCTCCATGTAAGCCCGAGAGTCAAAGTGATAAAGCTGTAAATATCGGTCAGCTCCTCTATCTGGAAAAAAGTGAAAAGTGAATTAGTCCAGGATGCATTAAAGAGTAAAGTTGATAGGTCAAAGGGTATTTGAAATCATTCCTCTGTGAGTGTGACAGATCAGACTGAATGGACCAGGAACCAGCTTCTTCTGATGATTTTTTAAATGACGTTCCAACTAGGGCTGTAATCATTAGTGATTGCTGTAGATCGAGGATTGCCTATTAGATGTGAGTTGAACTCGAGTTGAACTCAAGTAAATGGCATAAATATAAATAAAATAACAATGTCCAAATATTGTCATTAAGGGATCCGCCATTACGTAATTGTGTTTAGTACCATTTTATTGCAAGAAAATATATTTTGTTGTCAATTAAATTTGTACAGATATGTATGAGCACTTTATGGAACAGCCACGTAAATAAGGGAAATAAAAATAGCATCAGAGATGCCCGTACCCCACAGCCTAGGGAAATATTTTCAACACCATGAGATACAGAAGTACTGTATCAGTATGAACTTTAGGATACTTTCAGAGCACTGTCAGTTATATAAAGGTCCAAATAATGTTTAAAAGAAAGATCATGCATATAAAGATGAAGTATTAAAACAAGATAATTCAATAACAAGATGACAGCATTAATCAGCAAACTAAAATTCAACCCTCTTTATCTACATCTGCATGGCCAAATTATGGTTTAGATGGTTTGAATATTACCATGCATATAGACGTGGTAATACATTTAATGAATGCTTATGTGTGGTGTTGGAGCAAAATCTGTGGCTCACTTGATGAAATTCTATCTCTTACAATGGGAAGTTATGAAAGTAAAATTCTTAATAAATTCTAATATGACTTTAACAGTGCTTAATCTGCATCAAAAGAGAGACCCAAAGGTGCAACAAGATTTTATAGGTCAAGGTCACTAGGACAAGGTCAAAGGTCAAATTAAGGTGACACCATGATAATACACACCTACAGCCCCTAACCAATGTCCCTACCAAGTATCAACTTCCTCAACCGAACGGTTTCCAAGATATAGCCCAGACAAGATTTTATAGGTCAAGGTCACTACGCCAAGGTCAAAGGTCAAATCAAGGTCAGACCATGACGTTGCACAACTATATCCCCTAACCAATGTCCCTACCAAGTATCAACTTCCTACACCTTACGGTTTCCGAGATATAGCCCAGACAAGATTTTTAAACTCAAGGTCACTATGGCAAGGTCAAAGGTTAAATCCTGGTCAGACCATGACGTTGCACACCTACACACCCTAACCAATATCCCTACCAAGTACCAACTTCCTACACCTTACGGTTTCCGAGATATAGCCCGGACAACATTTTATAGGTCAAGGTCACTATGGCAAGGTCAAAGGTCAAATCAAGGTCAGACCATGACATTGCACACCTACACCCCCTAACCAATATCCCTACCAAGTATCAACTTCCTACACCTTACGGTTTCTGAGATATAGCCCGGACAAGATTTTATAGGTCAAGGCCACTACGGCAAGGTCAAAGGTCAAATCAAGGTCAGACCATGATACTGCACACCCACACCTTCTAGCAAATGTCCCTACCAAATATCAACTTCCTACACCTTACGGTTTCCGAGATATAGCCCGAACAAGATTTTATAGGTCAAGGCCACTATGGCAAGGTCAAAGGTCAAATCAAGGTCAGACCATGACGTTGCACACCTACACCCCCTAACCAATATCCCTACCAAGTATTAACTTCCTACACCTTACGGTTTCTGAGATATAGCCTGGACAAGATTTTATAGGTCAAGGTCACTACGGCAAGGTCAAAGGTCAAATCAAGGTCAGACCATGGCGTTGCACAACTACACCCCCTAACCAATGTCCCTACCATGTATCAACTTCCTACACCTTACGGTTTCCGAGATACAGCCCGGACAAGATTTTCAAACTCAAGGTCACTACGGCAAGGTCAAAGGTCAAATCAAGGTCAGACCATGACGTTGCACACCTACACCCCTAACCAATGTCCCTACCAAGTATCAACTTCCTACACCTTACGGTTTCTGAGATACAGCCCGGACAAACTATTTCCCGTCGCCCGCCCGGACGCCCGCCCGGACGCCCGCCCGCCCATCCGGACACCATGGGTGAAAACAATACCCCGACAGCCCTTAAGGGCTGTGGGGTAAAAAACCGACCATTGCTCATTGATTTTTAGGTCTTTATGGTTAAATAAATTGCAAAAGTGCTAGTTTGTAACAAGATTAGTATATTATTATTAATTTCTTAAAAACTCAAGTTTAAATTGCGTAAACCGATGTTATCTCCAAATATCGCCCATCGAGTTACGACTCGAGTTTCGGTCAACTCGTTACAGCACTAGTTCCAAGCAGTAGTATTTGCTTAACACTGTTAAACAATCAACACAGAAATACTAACACTTGTGTCATGCTTTTGTAGGAGCATATGATTTTTGCTACAGTAATTTAATTTCTGGGCAGCTATAACACTATGTTTACCAAAAACAACATCTCTGGCTCAAAACTACATATCTTCGGGATAGCTATTGTAATGTCTAATTTCTTATAATAATCTTTTGAATTCTAAAATTCTCACGAATTACTTTGACATTTTTTTTTTCAATTCTAATATTAGTGCCTTATAGGCTATGTACTGTGTTGAATCAACTCACCACTTTGGATGTGGGTTTCCCACCTCCATGTCCCGCCTTTGTGTCCACTCGAATCAGCAGGGGATTAGTCTGTAAATGCAATAACAGGTCGATTCTTTTTTCACAAATGCTAAAGATAGTGACAGGTGTGAACCCAAAATCAAGGAGACATTTTAATGTCTTAAGAAGATACAAAAGGTTGTTCACATACGTTGCCCAAAGCATATCAGCTCATGTTAATGTCAGGATGAACATTGCCTTCAAATTGGAAGTGTTATAAATGGTTATATAAGACTACTAGCATAAGAATAATCTTTTTGTAATTCTTTTATACATTATATATTATGCTAACTACTGATTTAAGTATCTTGTAGTTGACGGGTATTGGAGCTACTGCAGCTTTACAAATTAGAAAACATTCACTTCCTAAGTCGATTATAAAATGTAAAACCATAAAAATACTAAAAACACATATCCATTGCATGATTGTTATTTCTTCACACTCTATAAGTAAAAAGCCAGTTGACAATTTGGCAAATACACTCCACACAGTTGTTCAGATGCTTCCAACTTGCTTATGACCTTTTCCTTCAAGTTGAACTTTGTTACATAATTTGAATGAACTATTCTTACCTGTAATTTGTACCTGCATTTGCAGTTTTTTATTTGCTCTTCTTTGACACACATTTGTAGACACTCCAGAATGACACCTATGTACTTACTTCTGTTCTTTAAATCATTGAATTTAGGTTTTGTTTCTCATCAGCTCCACCTGATATTTCCACCACCACACATACCTGTTATTTACACCTGTATTTACCAGATGTTTGTAGAAACCTGTTCAGTCAACTGTTTGTCACCAGCCAAGTTTTCCTTCTGTAGTTTTTCTACATATTTCATTTATTGAAGGATACTATTCTGTTTGTATGTGAAGGGTACTCGTATATGTTTACTTGCCTGGTAGCTGCACCTTGGGCCGATTTCACAAAGGGACTTGAGTCCAGATTTAGACTTAAATTTTAGATTTTGGTCTTAAATTTTGTCAGCAGAATGTTAAGTCTGTGGTCTTAGACTTAGCGGATTTCACAAAGCAGCTAAGTCCACGAAATTGCAAAATCAGTGGACTTAACTTTAAGTCTGGGAGGTAGTGGGCTTAAATTTTGTAAAGAGGACTTAACTATGGCTGCCATAAACTTTTCTCCACTTCAAAATTTGAAATGGCTGTAAATAAACTTAATAAAGTATAATTATACAGAACACCTTACTGAAGTAGTCTTTCGGAAGTTTGTATGATGTAACAAGGTTTTCTATTTCAAAACAGCACTTATCTTTATATAAAATGCATCAAATGAAGGATATAAAAGGTCATATGACAAAGAAAACCACTGTGGTTATTGGATAAGCTTGGACTTAGTTAAGTCACCCTTCTGTGAAATCCATTTAAGTCCCAGACCTACCTAAGACCAAAATCTTAGATTTAAGTCCCTGACTTAACCAAGTCTAAGTCCCTTTGTGAAATCAGCCCCTGGTATTAAGCCATTCCTTTGATTAACCTGTTTATCAATGGCCCCACCTTTCCCTTGTAATTCTGCTATATACTTGAGCAAGTACAGTGTACTCATCTATATGTAGCTGTATTATGTACTTATTATTTACCTATTTCCTGGACTCTCCTGTTTCTCACTTTACCCTGTAACTCTACTGTATACTTTAGTGAGTGAAGTGTACCTGTGTATATATACCTGTATTATGTACCTAATATTCACCTGTTTTTGGGACCCACCTGTTTGTCACTGGTCCCAGCTTTCCCCTGTAACTCTGCTATATACTTGAGTGAGTGAAGTGGTACCACCCGGTCATCATGGTCAGCAGTCAGCAATAGTGTGGATGGGTACTGACAGGGGGCAGCAGGATGCACATTGTGAAGAGGTGAGTACCTGCAGTATTTATGTACACATGTTCCAGGGATAGCTTCTGAGGATCTCAAAACTGTACATGGAATGATTTCTTACAGTGTTGATATTTTGTAAAATTTAATATCAAACTAAAATTTGGTCTTTGTATATTGGTCAGCACATTTAGGGAAGGTAGATGGCAGTACTGGAGAATATACGAGCACTTAAATATGATTGAAATCATCTATATAAACACAGGGGATATAACTTTAACATGTGTTGGAGTTACAGGTTACAACAGGTGATAATGCATGTGTTTAACTAAGTGCCAAATAAGATTACCAGTGTAGTTTGGATTTATATTTCCTGATATTATATTAATAACAAACCATGACACTGATGCATAAAATCTTTAGAAACTGTACAGTTATAAACTGTCTGTAGTTAGTATTGTCAATGAAATGGGTGTTAAAAGCTGAAGAGAAATTCAAATGAAAACTAACAGCCATATACATTTGGTGTTGGTATATTTCAATGTCAAATATCAAACATCATATTTACCTTCATGTCGAACAATATTGCAATATGGTTTGTCATCATAAAATGCTTCACTTTCCACCATTCCTTAAATTACCAATGTATTACACCATGTAACAAATAAAAAACTTTTGAAATTTCTCAACACAACTGGACTATTTTCGAGTATCGTGATATATTGTCATGTCGTTAGTTAAAATAAACAAAGCAGCCAGATTTTACCACACACACAGGAAGCAGCCAATTAAATTCAAATCAGTTACATCCTTACTTTATGATCCAGTCATATTCATCCTTTTTATCAGCACAGCCAAAGTCTGACGTCCATGCATGACCAATGGTGAACTTGTGGAACCGAAGCATGTCCATCACTCTGAAACAGTAAAACAATAATACAGGACATAAACAATAACACAGCAAATCACTCAGGCTTATCAAACTTCTTTTCCTCTGCAAAATATCTTTTCAACATTTTTTAAGTGTGAGCTCTAGCGAGAGAGCACTTTTTTCTATTCTTTCTTTTTGTGTCAAAAGACTTTCATGGAACTTGCACTTTCAGCAAGGAATCTGCCCTTGCACTGTGCACTACTTATGTTTCTGAATGCTTTCAAACTCTGATATCAGTGCCCTATCAATGGCTCTGCAGCCTTCAGCTGTAGACCAAAAGACTTTTGGGCTTTATAGTTTTTTGTCACCAGACTTTCTTGAGAATTGGCATAATGTGGCGAGTACCCCTCTCTTCATTGAAGTTAAGCAGCAATGGGCTACATTTGTAATTGGATGGGTGACCATCTGGGAGCACTACACGTATGTCTGATGGCTTTGTAGCTTGCACATGTTGTCCAAAACACTTTCTGGGCTTGTTTAAAATTCATTTGAAAATAAATTTTTCCATATTATGCTATATTTCCTACTCTTCCTGACCAATATTGTGGCATTGCAGAGCAATACTTTTTTTTTCTTAACAATAACATGTGTTTTAATATTCATTTGTACATTATCTGAACCACATCTTTTTCATTATTATTGCACACTTTAATATTTTTTTTAATGGCCACTTATTATGTCAGCTGACATTTTAGTTTGTGGTACTTAGGTAGCCCTAGAAACTGCTGCTAAATAATTCAACAATAAAGAGCAAGAATAATCTTGTTTGAAATTTTAAAGTGATTTTACTGGTTTCTTGGCTCCTTGGAATAAACTACACTATATTACATACACAAGTTCATGAATTGGGCTGATGTACTCCTTGTCATAGTTCCATCGTCCTTTTTAACTAAGTGCTTATAATTATCAGCCTGTATCAGCATATAGATGTACTTCCACTGGTGGGTACATTGTTTATTGATATTGGGAATATTTATTGTTTTGGGACAGCATTTGTCGATATCGACGTGCAAAGACATATTATATCAATATGGCTATTTTAATAATAACTATAAAGTTTCACTGTATACTTGTATCTCATATTTTTGTTGTTTTTTATTGCGTTTTTGATCAGAATTGCCATATTTTGTTTTGTTAAACCTCACTTCTGGTTGGTGGTTACGGTGTGCTAGAACTTGCCATCCCGATATAAAAAACGAAATTGAAATATTTTACATTAAATATTGATGTCCACAAAGCCACAATGTCTACCCAATAACTTACATGAAACACCTACAACCCTTTTTTTTTGTGTGTGTGTGTGTCAATGCAAATTTTTGCAGTATATCAATTGAAATGAAGAGGAACCACCATGGGTACCTTTTGATAAGGGAAAACTTGAGTTTAAGCTACCTCAGATATTGTTAACCTGAGGTTTAATGTTCAACGAAAAGAAATTATTGTGATATGTGAGTTATTATTATTAACTTACCTTTACTGATCACTTTTTATTAATTCTTTTGTTAATGTAGCAGTCTGAACTCCCCCAAGTGGGGAATATATTGCATTTGCAAAGCAGGAGAATAGATTAGATAAAAGTTTATTGGCAGAATTATTTTGATTTTTTTTACAGTCCAGCCTTATGAAAGGTATTACAAGCTCTACATGCTTACTTACCCAACCTGTGCTATTGCACATCCATACAGGTCTGGTCTCTGGTTGATACAAGCTCCAACCAACAGACCTCCATTACTGCCACCCTGAATGGTGATCCTGAAAACATTGTCAGTTAATAAAACATAGAACTTAGACTACTAACTTAGACTACTAACTAGTGGACATGATCAGGATAATTGCACTTAGATGTGGCCTACTGACAGACAAGACACTGATGAATGCACTTACATGTGGCCTACTGACAAACAAGACACTGGTGAATGCACTTACATGTGGCCTACCATCTGACTGACACGACACTGATCATGTATACACTAAGACGTGGCCTACCGACAGACACAACACTCATGAATGCACTTACAAGTGGCCTACTGACAGATATGACACTGATGAATGCACTTAGATGTGGCCTACCATCTGACTGACACGACACTGATCATGTATACACTAAGACGTGGCCTACCGACAGACACAACACTCATGAATGCACTTACAAGTGGCCTACTGACAGATATGACACTGATGAATGCACTTAGATGTGGCCTGCTATCTGACAGACAGGACATTGATGAATACACTTAGATGTGGCCTGCCATTTGACAGACATGATGAAGGCGCTATGGACTGCTATTAAAAAGATTGGTGATTTTGGTGATTATGGGATCTGGTCAATCTTATTGATATGTCCTTTATTTCCTCTTCCGTTATGCAATGTTTGATTAACAAGAAAGTAAGTGATTCAAAAGACATCATTACAATAACGCAGTTGAATAAATGATGAATTACCTTAATAACTAGTGAAATATTCAGAGAAAATAGCATCAGAGATGCCCGTACCCCACAGCCTAGGTAAATATTTTCAACACCATGAGATACAGAAGCACTGTATCAGTACAAAGTGCAGGATACTTTCAGAGCACTGTCAGTTATATAAAGTTCCAAAAAATGTTTAAATGCAGAAAATAATGTTTAAAAGAAAGATAATGCATGTAAAGATGAAGTATTAAAACAAGTCAATTCAATAACAAGATGACAGCATTAATCAGTAAACTAAAATTCAACATTCTTTATCTACATCTGCATGGCCGAATTATGGTTTAGATGTTTTGAATATTAGCATGCATACAGAAGTGGAAATACATTTAATGAACACTTATGTGGCTCACTTGATGAAATTCTATCTCTTACAATGGGAAGTTATGAAAGTAAAATTCTTAATAAATTCTAATATGAATTAACAGTGCTTAATCTGCTTCAAAAGACCCAAAGGTGCAACAAGATTTTAAAGGTCAAGGTCACTACGACAAGGTCAAAGGTCAAATTAAGGTCACACCATGATGTTGCACACCTACACCCCCTAACCAATGTCCCTACCAAGTATCAACTTCCTACACCTTACGGTTTCTGAGATATAGCCCGGACAAGATTTTCAAACTCAAGGTCACTACGGCAAGGTCAAAGGTCAAATCAAGGTCAGACCATGATGTTGCACAACCACACCCCCTAACCAATGTCCCTACCAAATATCAACTTCCTACACCTTACAGTTTCTGAGATATAGCCCGGACAAGATTTTATAGGTCAAGGTCACTACGGAAAGGTCAAAGGTCAAATCAAGGTCACACCATGACGTTGCACAACTACACCCCCTAACCAATGTCCCAACCAAGTATCAACTTCCTACACCTTATGGTTTCCGTGATATAGCCCGGACAAGATTTTCAAACTCAAGGTCACTACGGCAAGGTCAAATCAAGGTCAGACCATGACGTTGCACACCTACACCCCCTAACCAATGTCCCTACCAAGTATCAACTTCCTACACCTTACGGTTTCTGAGATACAGCCCGGACAAACTTTTTCCAGCCGCCCGCCCACCCGCCCGCCCGACAGAACGTCCGCCCGCCCGCTCATCCGGACACCATGGGTGAAAACAATATATTGCCATATTGTTTTGAATGAATGATCGCTCTCGTAAAAGCAGACGATGTTACTACCAACATACAATCGAGCAATTCGAAACAGCACTTCCGTTTGTCAGCGGGCGGTTATCGCATGTTTTACTCCCAGCTGATTCTATGCGCACAGACGGGTTTTCGTTGACTTGCGCACTTCCGGTCTTTATAATGGACGATAATCGAGGATTAATGATTATCCGCGATACATCTCATAAACATATTCAACCATTAACTTTAGCTTATTTTCGAAGGGATTTAATATGGTGATGACCCTTTCCACTTCCTACAGGAAGTGAAAAACGTAAGTTTTGTTAACTTTTTATTGCTTCAAATATCCACCATTTTAACAACTGACAGCACAAATGAAACATAAAATTTATTTCATTTCAGTATTAGTTGTCAATGCACATTATTTAAAGAGCAAATTTAGGTTTAATTTATGAAACGATGACACCGCGATATCGCTCACTGTTTTGTTCACGGTATCGAGACCTCATATACCCAGACAATGACACCACTAATTGATTCTTTCATTATCTGACAGCAATCTCACTCTCCCAAAGTGGCCAGACAACAGAGTTTTTGCTCTAAATAGGTTTTTTTAAAATAAATCAAAAGAATTTCATACTTCCTTCCAAGCACATTAGTTGTTTGATCAATATGATGGTGTACAACGTGAAAAGAATACAACTGACTTGTTACAAGTTGTGTACTTGGCATCTATGAGATACTGAGCTGCATACTGGAAGTCATCAAACACATTCTGTTTATTGGCCAACATCCCTCCTTTATGCCAGTTTTCTCCATACTCCCTGGAAAAAAGACACAAACTTATTTCAACCAAGCTTAGTCAAATCCAAAACTGGATAGTTAAAACTTGTATAATGTAGCATTTCTGCAGCCATAATTAACACAAGGTGGTGAAACCTGACCCTTAATGGACCAAAACCTGCTGGTTTACTGTGTCATAGAAAGTTAAGTGGTTTTTTTCAAAGATTGTAATAGCTTTTAAAACCTCTTAATCAAGGACATCTACAGCCTTTCGGGACAGATATTTATGTACACTATTTCGATGGAAAAGTGTGATCAGGATTTGAAAAAGTTGGCAATGTAACAACTGATAATAAGACGAATAAAAATTTTGGTTGGAAAAACATCCACAAAGTCATAGTTTTTTCACGTCTTAGTTTTTTTTTTTCAAATTCAATGATCAATTTACACTGATGGTTAGTATCTGGAAATTAATAGAGATTTAAAATGTCAATTGTCAAATTTGGCGCAAAATGAAGTTTTCTGTATTTACATCATAAAAGTTCTATTGTTGTGACATTTATAAGGTTTGATAATTTATATAACATTAAAACTGCTTTGAAATTTATTCCCGTAACGAAAATATGCAAAGAACTTTCTAATATTGATGACACCTAATATAATTTATACAGCTTACCCCCCTCCTCTCAGGTTTGGTACGGCCAATATTCCTCCTAAATGTCTCATGAATACACACCGACTGACACTGAAGACAGGGGTGATAGAAATATTGAAACCCCCATAACCATACAGAAGTACAGGATGGCTGCCATCCAACTCCATGCCCTGAAAACAATACCAAAAACTAGACCTCTCGCATCGGAGAACCAATGCAAATTGTATCCACCAGAAGAAAACTCACCAAAGCCATTCTAACATCGCTTAACCTTGAAGGAGAAGCCCAAGGTGAAATCTGACCATATCAAAAGATTCTTAGCCCATGATTTCCTACAGGTTGGTGTGACACTGCAAACCTCTAGGAATACGAATAAGCAAGATATAAACACTAATTTTGGCAATCCTCATTTGACCTTGAAAGAGGGGCCAAAGGTCAAATCCGATCACACCAAAAGATTCCCAGCCCATGATTTCCTAGATTTTGGTTTACCATCCCAAACCTCTATGACCAATAATAAGCGAGTTATAAACACTTTTAAGTTGGGCTATCCTCATTTGACCTTGAAGGAGGGGTCCAAGGTCAAATCCGACCGCAGCAATAGATTCCCAGCCCATGATTTCCTATAGTTTGATTTACCATCCCAAACCTCTAGGACCGATAATAATCGAGTTATAAGTACTTTTAAGTTTGGCTATGCTCGTTTCACCTTGAAGGAGGGGTACTAGGTCAAATCCGACCACACCAAAAGATTCCCAGCCCATGATTTTCTGTAGGTTGGTTTACCATCCTAAACCTCTAGGACCAATAATAAGCGCGCTATAAGCACATTTAAGTTTGGCTGTGCTCGTTTGACCTTGGAGGAGGGGTCCAAGGTCAAATCCAACCACACCAAAAGACTCCCAGCCCATGATTTCCTATAGGTTGGTTTACCATCTCAAACCTCTAGGACCGATAATAAGTGAGTTATAAGCACTTTTAAGTTTGGCTATCCCCGTTTGACCTTGAAGGAGGGGTCCAAGGTCAAATCCGACCACACCAAAAGATTCCCGGCCCATGATTTCCTATAGGTTGGTTTACCATCCCAAACCTCTAGGACCAATAATAAGCGAGTTATAAACACTTTTAAGTTTGGCTATCCTCATTTGACCTTGAAGGAGGGGTCCAAGGTCAAATCCGACCGCAGCAATAGATTCCCAGCCCATGATTTCCTATAGTTTGGTTTACCATCCCAAACCTCTAGGACCAATAATAAGCGAGTTATAAGCACTTTTAAGTTTGGCTATCCTCATTTGACCTTGAAGGAGGGGTCCAAGGTCAAATCCGACCGCAGCAATAGATTCCCAGCCCATGATTTCCTATAGTTTGGTTTACCATCCCAAACCTCTAGGACCGATAATAATCGAGTTATAAGCACTTTTAAGTTTGGCTATGCTCGTTTCACCTTGAAGGAGGGGTCCAAGGTCAAATCCAACCACACCAAAAGACTCCCAGCCCATGATTTCCTACAGGTTGGTTTACCATCTCAAACCTCTAGGACTGATAATAAGCGAGTTATAAGCACTTTTAAGTTTGGCTATCCCCGTTTGACCTTGAAGGAGGGGTCCAAGGTCAAATCCGACCACACCAAAAGATTCCCGGCCCATGATTTCCTATAGGTTGGTTTACCATCCCAAACCTCTAGGACCAATAATAAGCGAGTTATAAGTACTTTTAAGTTTGGCTATACTGGTTTGACCTTGAAGGAGGGGTCCAAGGTCAAATCCGACCACACCAAAAGATTCCCAGCCCATGATTTCCTATAGGTTGGTTTAACATCCTAAACCTCTAGGACCAATAACAAGCGAGTTATAAGTACTTTTAAGTTTGGCTATGCTCGTTTGACCTTGAAGGAGGGGTCCAAGGTCAAATCCGACCACACCAAAAGATTCCCGGCCCATGATTTCCTATAGGTTGGTTTACCATCCCAAACCTCTAGGACCAATAATAAGCGAGTTATAAGCACTTTTAAGTTTGGCTATCCTCGTTTGACCTTGGAGGAGGGGTCCAAGGTCAAATCCGACCACACCAAATTATTCCCAGCCCATGATTTCCTATAGGTTGGTTTACCATCCCAAACATCTAGGACCAATAATTAGGGAGATATAAGCACTTTTCATGACTGCAAAGAAACGCCTGTGGCGGCCATCTTGTTTTTCAAAATGAGGCCAAAAATATCCCCAGTCAAGATTTTATAATGAGGAACATATCCTGCGAATTTGAGATCTCTACCTATAATACCCTTTGCTCTAGAGGGCCACCAAAAGTCCTTGTTTAAAGTCGAAAAACGCCCGTGGCGGCCATCTTGCTTTTCAAAATGAGGCCAAAAATATTCCCAGGCAAGATTTTATGGCTATGAATATATCCTGCAAATTTGAGAAGGCTAGCTATAATATTTTTTTCGTTAGAGCGGTAACGGTGAAATCTCTCTACACACTGCCGGAGACAAAAAAAAAGTGATCTCTAGAAGCACGAGCTCTATCGAGGCTCGCGCTTAAAAAAACTGGGTTGGTTTGAGTTAATAAATGCCATGACATAAGTTATCAAAATGCGCTCTTTTTAACAAAATGGTTAATATCTTCATAGAATATAACAAAAAGCTGTGAAAATTTTTTGGCGGTTGAATATTTTGGTAAGCTTATGTTAAAATGGTAAATATGTTAGGAAACCTTTCATGGTTAAGTTCAAATAGAATGTAGCCAGATCAGTATCTGTCGGTAGGTAAATAGGTTTTCAGTTTACCATCCTATATACTTAAGTTTTCTTTTAGCACAGAATATATCTTAGGAATAAGCTCTAGGAAGGAGAAGAACTCCCAAAAAATGAGACATATATTTCTGGGCCTGTAAAGAGGATCCATTAAATGAACAGTGTAATGAATGATTCACACGACAAAATTAAGAAAAAAATACTCATTTTGTTGTTGATATCATAATTTATACAAATATTCTAATAAAACTGACCAAAAATTAATCATTTTCTGTACCCCATAAACGTAACTAATGTAGCTTCTGGCTATTTTTATGCAAAATATAGAGTGATGGAACAAGTACTAAATTTTACAACTATATCTAGCACTGTATATATCTAAGATCATGGCACAGATCTGCAGAAGCTAATTAAATGGCTAAAGGATTAAAAATAGCATCAGAGATGCCCGTACCCCACAGCCTGGGGAAATAGTTTTCAACACCATGAGATATAGAAGTAGTGAAACAGTACAAAGATCGGGATACTTTCAGAGCAGTGTCAGTTATATTAAGGTCTAAATGATGTTTAAGTAGAGAAAATAACATCTAAGAGAAACAAAATGTATGCAAAGATAAAGTATTAAAACAAGACAATTCAATAGCAAGACAGCATTAATCAGTAAACTAAAAACTATGATGCATACCTACAACCCCTAAGCAATGTCCCTACTATGTATCAACTTCCTACACTTTACAGTTTCAGAGATATTGCCCGGACAAAATTTTAAAGGTTAAGGTCATTATGGCAAGGTCAAATGTCAAATCAAGGTCACACCATGACATTACACCTACAACCCCCAACCAATGTCCCTACTATGTATCAACTTCCTACACCTTATGCCGCCCGCCCACCCACCCATCCGGACACCATGGGTGAAAACAATATGCCAACAGCCCTTAAGGGCTATGGGGTAAAAATGGAAAAACAAAATAGAAAGGTTGCAAGCAATGTTTTTAAAGCTCATATCTGTTTTCTGCTATATTACATGTCAGTTAATTTTGTGTCTATTGTCATTTCATAAAGTCAAAACTGTCAGTCGTTATGTATATATATATATTTTTATGAACTGGATACTGACCTCAGCATGAGGAGTATAAACACAAATTCTAGATGTTCCTACTACAATGTCTCTAATATATACGCGAGTGGGTAAACACTACCTTTCTGTGTACTATGAACATTGGGATCTTAGTTCCATCCTTACTCGGGTAGAAAACCTGCTCAGTCACAAACTGATCTGTGTCAAAATTCTTCACTTCGATGGATCGGAAAAGCTGAAAAAAATAATGGGAAAAGATTTTTGTTCTGGAACAAACCCTAGCAATACTCGGGTAATAACTAGTATTTTGAAAGATAAACTTGGTTCAAACTTGTACTCTTCATAGGCATTACTGCGGAAGCAATGAGTGGATAGACATGAATTTTTTTATGAGGGTAAGGTCTGATTGAGAGAAGGAGTGACTACATTTTCCTATTCTGGATAAAAATTCTGAATTTTCAGAACTGACACATCCCTTCTCCACTCAGCAGAAGTCTGCACTCTATGAGTGCTTTTAATTATCACTAGAATCTAATTACATCTAATCACATGACCTGTTTGTGGTTCATAGTTTAAATCTGTAATCATCTTCAATGGTCATACGAGAGACCCTCAGTGGCCTAGTGGTTAGCAAGTTTGGCATCTAATCATAGGCTGCCACCTCTGTGTGGGTTCGACTCCCACAAGTGGCAATGCTGTGGACCTGTCCCAATATGACCCTGGCTGTTGAACGGGATGTAAAAACCCCAACTTGGAACTTTGATCAATGGTCACATGACCTATCTGTGATTCCAGATTTTTATGATGGTAACTGATCATATTACCCACCTGTGGCTCCAGCTTTTCACCTGTTAGGTCACACCTGTAGATCCGCCCTGGAGTGAGGAATGACATAAACTGGTAAAAGATCTGAAACATCAACATGCAGAACCATGTTTGAATTTAATCAAATGAATCTCAGCATTCCACGTTAACATTCTATCATATGGTACAAAATTGAGATATATTTTGTGGTGCAGATTTAATGAGACAAAAACTGTTATTGCCTATGAGTTTTAAATGATAACTTAAATGGTCATATATATAGGTCAAAAGAATTAAATTGGGGCCAAAGTTAAAACCATTGGATTATATAGGCAATATACATAATAACTAATGCCTTGAAATTAATAGAGACACAGATCCACTAATAAAACATTTGTACTGGAACATTCTTTTACAATATAAATCGTCAGAGTTTATTTAATTTTCATGTAAAAGTTACACGATATTACTTAATAGATACATGAGATAAAACTGTACGATTTTTATGTTATATGAATATTTTAAACTAAGATTAAGTTTGTGGTGACAAACATTACCTCACTGTCCTTTTTTTTGCCTGAGTAGCCCACCACACTGCCGATGTCCAGGGGGAAGGTGGTCACTCGCTGTCCTGTACCCAGATCATGCAGATGTAGGACACTCTGGTACACACAGACAAAAACAAAAGCTCAACAAGCAATCAGCACACAATCTACCTCATTCACAACTTGAATGCCTAAATTTAGTGTTTCTTATACATGAGTGATGTCTGTCTCCCTAATCTTTACTTTCATTGTGGTATCCAAACTTAAATATTCCGAAAAGTAACCTTTTCATCCCTTTTTCACCTCACTGTCATACAGTAATACCTTTCTCTCCAAATTCATTGGTTTCTGTTCATAGTGTTGCAGATTGACCCCATTTTTTCAGACTGATTAATGGCTTAGTCCAAGTACCAGTGATCAAGCCAGACTTGACCGTTAAACGTTACTTTTACACTTGGTTAGTTGTTACACTATAAAACACTTCATGAGGGCAGAGTCAGGTATACATCAGTCTGGAAGGAATTTAAATTTCAAAAATGTTTTAAAACATTACAAAAATGTAAAAGAAAAACATGAAGTGATATTTTGCTTATTATACGAAATTATGGTTTCCGTAAAGCAATTGCTTACAAAACAATGTCAAAGACAGACTAATGTTACACTCGCTAGAATTAACAGTTAACTATACTTCATTCTACCACCAGTGAATAAAATTAACGCCTACACCCTTGTGTAAGACTGGTAACTGTTCTCACAGACCTGTATCTTTCTACAGTTACACATCTAGATGTCTTCAAGCTTAAGAAAACTCTTCATATATTTTTTTTAATTGCCAAAATGGACAAGATTTTTACTTTTTCATTCTTGCCAGTAAACCATTTATTCTTTAGCACCTACGTCTTGTTCAATTTTGAAGGGCAATATTGATCTAACCTACACTGAAATATGGGATGGTTACTTCTGTAACAGACATGTAAGATTTTTCAGTTGCAGGTCAGATAGAACTGAAAAGTTTTCTGTTACACTTTGTATACTGTCCACAACTAGTTTATCAGAAAAGTGAGAGGGGAGTGTTAACGAGTAATAGAGTACTGACCTTGACATCGTGAAGATAGCAGAGTACCAGCTTGTCTTTGTGTACACAAGCTGCCCAGTCCAACACATCCTTGGAGTCTTCTGCCACTAAATCTCGCCAGTTTTCCTATAAATTACAGAACATACAGTGTATAGGTGTGAACATACAAAAATAGAGTGACACAGGGAAGGGTCGGTAGCATAAATTTTATTTTGGCATTGAACCAATGTTAAACTGTTCTGATTACGGGATATGAAAAAAAGTGTTCTGCTCTATGAAATGGAAAATTTAATAAGTAAATTAAATTTTTATAAGTTAATACATCTTACCTAGTGGACAGATGCATTTGTCCGGCGCCTTGCCGGTCACGCCAAACGTTAGAAAAAAACGTCCTGAGCTGGGCTCTGGCCGGGACCGGTAGCGTCCTGTTCACTCGCCAGGTGGCTGTATAGTCTCCCTGCCGGTGTACTGCGCACGCGCAGCGCATGCGCTCTTCCTCTTTTTGTTGCCTACCGTTGCCTAGGGCTAAAAATAGCGGGGAAGGTAGGGAGGGACTCCCCCTGTCCACTAGGTAAGGTATTAACTTATAAAAATTTAATTTACTTATTAAATTTTCCATTTTATTGCGTTAATACATCTTACCTAGTGGACAGATGCAGAATAACTACCCAGTGGAAGGAGGGTAGCCAAGAGGGGAATTCCTCAGAACTCCAAACTATGTATAAGAAGGTGGATCCGGAATGATTAGAAACCAGATACCTCGGATCACACCTACTGCCCCCCCCTTTTCTTTTCTCAAAAATCCAGTACTGGCTCGCTAGGAGCACAACAGGACTGAGGAGGGTAAAAGTTCTGACTAACGAGGAAGAACAGGACCTATAAGACTATCTCATCAAGCCCTTAGCCCCACTTTGGATCGCGGCAGACTAAGGACCCAGGATAGTGGAAGAAAGTTTTTTTTTTTTTTTTTTATATAATACACAGTATATACATATGTACAAGCCCGAGAATAAAGGAGCTATTGTGTATCCTGAATCTGTTGGGCTGCAACCACCGGGCCCAAATGATACAACTCAGAATACGCCCAGGCCAAGTCTTTCAGGTAAAACTGGGTAAATGTATTATGAGCCTTCCAGTGACAAGCGGAAAGGATCTGATCTAGAGAAATTCCTCCCTGAAAAGCCCTAGAGGCTGCGAAAGCACGGACATCGTGGGCTCTGACTTGATGTAAATCCTGAGCTTTCTGGTCGGAAAGTTGATAACACAACAGTACCGTCTGTTTAACCCAGGAGGAAATGGTGGCAGGGACAATGTCCTTCTGAAAACCTGTCTTGAAAGACACAAAGACCAGTTCCTTTCCCTGACGGGAATCCTTGGTCCGGTCCAGGTAGTAACGTAAAGCCCGTACTGGGCACAGAGACCTGTCCCCAGACAAGGACTTATCCAACGTTGGAGCTAGAGCTGGGATGACTACTGGAGCCACTGAAGCTGGTCCATCCCGAGCCAGCTGGTTCTTGGAGAGGAAACTGGGAGATGGATACAAGGAAACTTTACTCCAGTCCTCTTGGTGCCTGATATTCTTAGCTAACCAGGTATGGATTTCGCTTCTTCTTTTGCCTGACCCCAGGGCCAAAAGGAAAACCGTCTTAAAGGTCAGATGCTTCAGCGAAGCCTTCCGTAGAGGCTCGAAGGGAGCCTTGGTAAGCTGATGGAGCACTAGCGAAAGGTTCCAGGAAGGGACCCCTCTTCGACCTTTCGGTTTGTCCCTATGAAAACTGTCTAACAGGCGGGTAAGATTTTCATCTGAGCTTATATTGAGTTTGTCATTACCCACCATATCTGCGATGGCTGTCCTATAACCATCAATGGTGCTGGGTTGCAGATTCCTCTCCTTGAAGAGGTAAAGGAGAAAATCCGCAATATGATTCACAGAGGGTGACCTGAAGTCCACCTTGTTCGATTTACACCACTTGACAAATATGGTCCACTTTGACTTGTACACGGCTCTGGTTGACCCCCTCTGAGGAGCCTCAATTCGTGCTGCCACCTCTTCAGAGAAGCCGTGTTTCCTGATGGTAGAGCTTCTAGGAGCCAAGCATGAAGATTGAGATTCGGAAGGTTCCGGTGAACTAGCCCGTTGAAAGGCTGAGTCACTAGGTCCCTTGTTAGAGGAAGGGTGAAGGGGATCTGAACGGATAGGTCCACCAGGTCCCAAAACCAAGGCATGTTTGGCCAACCTGGGGCAATCAGAATCATCCTGTGACAACCCTGATCCCTTATCTTCGAAACTACCTGAGGGAGCAGGGAGACTGGAGGGAATGCATAAGCGTTCAGATGCTCCCAGGACAAGCTCAGGGCATCTACTGCCCAGGCTGCCTGATCCGGGACCGGTGACACAAACCGGGGCAGTTTGTGATTGAACCTGGTCGCAAACAAGTCCACTAGCGGTGGGGGCCACCTGGAACACAACTGACTGAAAACCTGAGGGGAGAGAGACCATTCGGTCTGAATCACTTGATTGTGCTGAGAAAGCTTGTCGGCTATCACATTTAAGCGACCCGGAATGTGCCTTGCCCTTAGCGTTATGCCCCTGTGATGGCACCAGGACAGGAGTCTCCAAAGGAGGGCACAGAGAGAGCCTGACCTCATACCCCCCCTGTTTGTTTATGTAAGAGACCACTGTGGTATTGTCTGTTGCCACAAGAACAATCTGATCCTTGCACAGATGCTCTAACTGTCGTAAGGCCAGAAGGACTGCTTTCATCTTGAGAAAATTTATATGAAGGTGACCTTCGAGAGGGGACCAAACGCCTCTTGCAGTGAAGTCTCCTAAGTGTGCGCCCCAACCTTCGTTTGAGGCGTCTGTAAATAGTTGAACGGCGTGCTGAGGATGGAGTGACTGAGGGACCGGAATAACTTTCTCTAGGACTTCCGGGACATGCCAGTGTTTCTTCAGATGCCACTGAATGGGCCTCATATGAAGGCGACCTGCAAACACTTGTTTCTCGGTGGCCGTCAGGAGGCCTATCAAGGACATGAATTGTCGAACCGTACACTGGTGATGGTCTTTCATGAACCTCAATTTCCCCTGAAGGGTTTCCCACCGGTCCTGAGTGGGTAGAACCCGGCCGGTGATCAGGTCGAACCGGTAACCTACAAAATTGTAGACCTGTTTGGGAACTAACTCTGATTTGGTCATATTTACTACCCAACCTAACTGCCGACATAGGGCCAAGAGGGTCTGGGTATGTTGTAGGCAGATTTCCGGGGAAGGGGCTCTCAGTAACCAGTCGTCTAGGTACTGGTGGATCCTGATACCCCTCGCTTGAGCCATGAGTTTCACTTCTTTGACCACCTTGGTAAACTCCAGGGGAGCTGTGGCCAGTCCGAATGGCAGGGCTGTGAACTGGAAAGTTTGCTGAAACAGGAAGAACCTGAGATACTTTCTTGATCTTGGGGCTATGGGGATGTGGAAGTAAGCGTCGCTGAAGTCCAGCGAAGTGACCCACTCCCCCGTCTTCAAGGATAAGCGGATTGTTTCCGGAGTTTCCATCACTGGGACACTGGGAACAACAGGGGCAAAAACACAAGGATCTACACAAAATACACTTTTGACAGACTTTATTTTGTTCAGACAATTGCCGGGGCTTACTCCTTTCTTTTGCGAATGCCCGTGTGAAAGAACAGAACGAACAGGACTGACAACAGGACAATACACAGCCAGACGATTCTTGGTCTGGAACAATGGAACACTGTTTACTGTCTGAAAATTGTCTAAGCTTAGATTTGCAGACACACTTTTGTCCTGACACTGAGGGTCCAACTGAATCTGATGTACTAATTTGACTGTTGGACCACCTAGATAATTGTCATTTATATGGCTTAAAGGACTGCCCTTTAGAAAAATGGGGGTTAGAACCCCTACCACGTCCCCTTCCTCTGAAACGATTTCGGCCAAACTGTCTCCATGGCTGACTTTGCTGTTGAGAGGATTGGTCAGTGGAAGATGTTTGTTTCCTATCCTTACGGTCGTAAGGCTTATATCTTTGCGTACCCTTCCAACTTGCGTGCTGAGTAGCACCCGGTCTGGGCCTCTGAGCAACGCTACTAGCTTCAAACTTTTGGATATCCTGCTCTGCAGACATGATGGCTGCATCAGGGAAGAGACCGTAGCCAAACAAGGGAGCGTTTCGCAGCAAATTCATGGTATCCTGTTTAACGCCCTGCTTCACAAAATCAAGATACGAGTCTCTCCTTAACAGAACTAGATTGGCCATATTCACAAACAAACTGTCCGCCAAATGCTGAAGAGACGTGCCCATGGCCACCGACACTTTTTGATGAAAGGCCATGAGGTCACGCAGGTCATTCAAAGCATTGGCCACGTCCTTCGAACACTTTCCTTTGCCAAGATGAGAGGACAACAGAGTAATATTCTGTGACATCTTCTCCTGAAGTTCGGTGGAACAGCGACTGAAGCCTGCCGCATGATTGATGATATAACTGTCTTCACGTGCGGCACGCTCCCACCTGCGCAGGGATTCTTGGGCAATAGGCCTGGAGGGAGGGCCTGTGGACGGGTAAGCAGAGGCACGAGTAATCCTTGGGAAATGGGAATTAACCTTGGCCTTAGTGTTTCTCCAGTTGAAAACAGAACGACCAGGACGATGTGGCCCGTCAGATTTAATCAGGTGCATCTTGTACCATTTCTCCTGTGACTTAGGTACCTTGATGAACTGGTCACGTCTCAAACCTGCGGAATCTTGTGAGCGAGAGGGGTAACCCTCTGCGACAGTGAGATTTAACCTTTCCAACTTCTGGCACAACCAGTCGTCAGGGGGCATGGCTACTGAGATGCGTGTGGGCTTTCTTGGGTTCTTCCCTTTCCAAGGGTTATTTGACTTGTCCGGTTCTGAAAAGTCTGTTTCAAAGGCCGGAATGTGGTGCCAACCCATAAACGCTCTCACAGAACGTACCGTCTCCCTGTAAGACATATCTTCAGTCTGTTCCGGTGGATCTGCAACATCAGAAAAATGACCGTCCTCAGAACCGGAACCGGAAGCAGACCGGTCCAAATCATCGTCAGATACTTGTTCATACTGTTCATGAGGAAATGCACAGGCACCGGCACCGGCACCGGTAAAATCAAGACTGGTATCCTGTTCCGGTGGAGCCATTGGAGTGGAAGATGCAGACTGGAAAAGAGAACCGGAAGACTTTTTCAAATCCTGACTCTGGCTAGACCTGTCCCCTTTAGGAACAACTGACTGATGAGCAGACTCCGGACCGGAGCTGGCACCAGGCAAAGGGGAAGAAGAAGGAGCTTTAGTTTTAGACCTTGACACCGGTGAGGGGGACCGGTCACGTCTTTTCTCCGGTTTGGAAACATCCTTGCTGCTCTTAGATTTAGATGAAGATTTGGAGTCACTTTTATCAGAATGTTTGTCTTTTCTGGATTTGTGAGATTTCTTCTTATCTTTGGCATCTACCGGGGTAGCAGCAAGTGGAGCCTCAACAGCTACCGGTACCTTCACCGGACCGGTGGGACGGGTAGCTGGAGCTAAGAAAGGGTTATCAGAAATGAGATTCTGAGTGTCGACCGGCTTGACTGAAGATACAGGAGTGGAAAACACGTTACCTCTAGAAAGAAGTGCCTCCATCCTAGCAAATTGCTCTGACCATTTATCTGCAATGGCTGTTAACTGGTCTGAGGTAACAAAATTAGCCGTCTGTTAAGATGAAGAAGGTGGAGTAGAAGGGGGGTTAGCAGAAGACTGAGCCTGTTGGCCAGAAGGAGATTGAAAAGTTGGTTCACTATCCATACTTTCAACCGGCTGTAAAACAGTAACTTCCTTCGGGGAAACTAACAATCCTGCTTTCTTGTCTCTTCTAATTTTATAAATTGGAGTGGACAACATTTCCTTCTGAGCCAGAGTAAAGCCATCACAAATCTTACACGGCTTGTCCTTCACACAATTGTCTTCCCCTATAAGCTTTTCGCGGCACCGCGCACATTTGTCATGTAAGTCGAAAAGAGCCATAACATGGCCACAGGAACCCCTTCTTTGTCCCTTCTTATCGCCCGGAGATGCCATGACACTTCTTACACACAACTAACACAAATATTTTAAACAAAGAGCTTGAGAAGAAGTATATAAATTAATTTTTAAAAGTTTCTCTTAAATCCCAAGCATTCTTCACGCGCCAAACAAAAAGAGGAAGAGCGCATGCGCTGCGCAGTACACCGGCAGGGAGACTATACAGCCACCTGGCGAGTGAACAGGACGCTACCGGTCCCGGCCAGAGCCCAGCTCAGGACGTTTTTTCCTAACGTTTGGCGTGACCGGCAAGGCGCCGGACAAATGCATCTGTCCACTAGGTAAGATGTATTAACGCAATAAAATCTACAATTAAATAGGTCCACTAACAGGAAAAGTATTTCATGAAAATCAAACATGGCAGTGCTGCTCAAAGAAACTGCTATGGAAGTCTTAAATAAAAAAATATATATACAAGATAAAAGTTTATAATTTCTTCAGATTTAGAGCTTCTATATAATATTTTAAGTTTTCCCGCAATTATATAAGCTGACAATCAAGATGCCGACTGTAAAGCGTTAACATTTTGTCAGCAAACAATACAAAGTAATACAACCCCAGTCTGTTATGACTAAAAGTGGTGACTGTCCTTGATATAGGAAATGTAGTCACTTGCATGTCTATTATAGTAAAGTGGATGCACGTGGATTTGAGGTAGTTTGACTGATAAAGCCTAAAGGTCAAATTACTGAACTCTACCTGTTTGTAGTCTGCAAAATCAATGTTAATGAGCTTGTAGTGAGGAGAGTTGAGATTTGTCTTGAATGTGAACAAAGTGCCCTCATTTGTAATGTATTCATACTCGGCGTCAAAGTTATCCACCACCTTCTGAACGGGAAGGATGCCTGAAATAACACATTAAAACTACATAAAAACCCACAGAAGTAATTCTAATTCTAAATTGACTTTTATAGCGCTTAATCTCCACTGAGTAGTGGACTCTAAGACTCAACAAGACAATAGCAATTTGCAAATTTTAATTAGTAAATTAAATTTTTATTAGTTAATACCTTACCTACCAGACGATAGCTATATGCCGGCGCCAGCCGGTCCCGCCAAACGAAAGAAAAAGACGTCCTGGGTTTCACCCCCGGCAGGACCGGTACACTACACTCCACTCGCCAGGTGGCCTAGTTCCTGCCTCACTCGCCAGAGGGACGTGACGTCATAGCATCTTTTTCGTCCCTAAGGTTGAATCGTAAGGCTGAAAGCGGGGAAGGCTGGGTGGGAATTTCCCGTCTGGTAGGTAAGGTATTAACTAATAAAAATTTAATTTACTAATTAAAATTTGCAATTTCATTGCGTTAATACATCTTACCTACCAGACGATAGCTAGAATAACTACCCAGTGGAAGGAGGGCAGCCTTCTGAGGATTGGAGAGAACTCTTATATTATACCTAGGTGTGAGGTTCTAGTCCTTTGAGGAGACATGTTAGTCTCAAGGGTAACTAGACCCACCTGCCCCCCCCCCCCCCCCCTTTTGACTGCTCTGAGGGGAGGAAGAGAGTAAGAGTTCAAGTCAATGATTCCCACGGTTAACCCGGAAGAGTAGGGAAAGTCCTATACCCAGAGGATTACTCTGAAGTAAAAGACTTTGAGAAGCCAAGACCTAGGCTAAAGTGAGCCTACACCTAAAACTAACTAGTATGTAAACTATATATAATTATATACAAAGAAGCTTAGGGGACTAGTGGTGGATCTGCTGGGCAGCCACCACAGGACCCAAGTGAAAAAGCTCCTTATCTGCCCAGGCAACATCCTTAAGGTAAAACTGTGTAAAGGTGTTGTGGGACTTCCAGTGGCATGCTGCTAGAATCTGGTCCAGAGATATGCCACCTTGAAAGGCTTTGGAAGCCGCAAAGGCCCTAACATCATGGGCCTTAACCTGATGTAAGGTCAAGGAATCTTGGTCAGAGAGATCATAACACAACACTACTGTTTGTTTGATCCAGGAGGAGATAGTGGCAGGAGAGATGTCCTTGTTAAAACCTTGTTTGAATGAAACAAAAACTAACTCCTTTCCCGTTCTTAGGTCCTGCGTTTTGTCCAGGTAGTAGCGAAGAGCCCGAACGGGGCAAAGGGATCTGTCTTCCTTTAAAGACTTATCCAGAGTGGGGGCTAAGGCCGGGATGACCACAGGGGCCACGCACTCTGGTCCCTCTTTTGCCAAGTGATTTTTCGCCAAGAAGCTTGGAGAAGGGTAGAGGGAAACTTTGGACCAATCAGCTTGGTGTCTGATATTTTTGTTTAACCAAGCGTGAATCTCACTCCTGCGTTTTCCTGAAGCCAGGGCTAGGAGAAAAACAGTTTTGAAAGTAAGGTGCTTCAGAGAAGCCTTTCTGAGTGGTTCAAAAGGCGCTTTTGTAAGCTGGTGTAAAACCAGGGAGAGGTTCCAAGCAGGAACCCCCCGGCGCCCTTTGGGTCTATCTCTGTGAAAACTGTCTAGCAGTCTAGTCAAATTGTCATCCTTGCCGACATTAACCGAGGTATTTCCCAGTTTGTCTGCAATGGCTGACCTGTAACCATCAATAGTGCTGGGCTGGAGATTCTTCTCCTGGAAAAGATGCAGGAGGAAATCTGCTATTTGTTTTATAGATGGGTTCCTGAAGTCCACCTGACTTGTTTCGCACCATCTAACAAAAAGGGCCCACTTCGCTTCGTAGACTGCTCTGGTTGAACGTCTTTGAGGCGCCTCAATTCTTGACGCCACTGGGCTAGAGAACCCTTGCTCCCTGATTGTCTGGGCTCTAGGAGCCAGGCATGGAGATTTAGGCTTGCCAGATCCCTGTGACGTGCCTTGTTGAAAGGTTGGGTCACTAGATCTGGATGGTGTGGAAGACAAAGAGGAACCATCGCCGACAGCTCCACTAGGTCCCAAAACCAAGGCATGTTGGGCCATCCCGGAGCAATCAGGATTGCTCTGTGATACCAGTGATCTGACAGCTTGCTGACCACCTTCCCCATCAGAGATACTGGAGGGAAAAGGTACATGTCCAGGCCTTCCCAGGACATTGTCAGAGCGTCCACTGACCAGGCCTTTGGGTCTGGAATTGGGGACACAAATTGGACTAGCTTGCAGTTGTACCTTGTTGCAAACATGTCCACTTGGGGATAATGCCAAGTTCGACAAAGGATGTCGAAGATCTCCTGATGGAGGGACCACTCTGTCTGAATGACCTGTCCCTGGCGAGACAACTTGTCTGCGATTACATTCAGACAGCCCGGAATGTGTCTGGCCTTCAGTACTATTTGCCTGAGATTGCACCAACATAGGAGCCGCCAAAGAAGGGCACAGAGTGAACCTGACCTCATACCTCCCTCCTTGTTGATGTATGCCACAACTGTAGTGTTGTCTGTGGCAATCAGGACGACCTTTCCTTGCACTAATTGTTGGAATCTTTTTAGTGCTAACAACACGGCTTTTAGTTCTAAGAAGTTTATGTGCAACTTGCTTTCGGGCACTGACCAAGTACCGCTTGCTGTGAAGTCGCCTAAGTGAGCACCCCAGCCTTCTTTTGAGGCGTCTGTAAAGATTTGCACTGCGTGTCGCAGGGGGTGTAAGGGTTGACCCTTTAGGACATTTTTCTCCTGGGTCCACCACTGCAGGTGCTGATGGAGAGACCTCGGGATTGGGATCTCTTTTTCCAGAGATTCCGGGACTCTCCAGTGTTTATTGAGGTGCCACTGAATAGGTCTCATGTGCAGTCTGCCTAGGGGCACCTGTTTCTCTGTCGCAGTGAGTAGACCTATAAGAGACATGAAGGTTCTCACTCGGCAAGATCTGTTCTGTAATAGCACTGTTACTTTTTGTTGAAGGGCTTCCCAACGGTTTTGAGTAGGTTTGACCAATCCGTTGAGTAGGTCGTACTGGTATCCTACAAAATCGAAGACTTGTTGGGGTTCCAGTTCTGATTTTTGCATGTTTACCATCCAGCCCAACTCCTGGCAAAGGGCTAGGAGGGACTGGGTTCCTTGGTGGCAAGAATCTTCGGTAGGGGCTCGAATCAACCAGTCGTCTAGGTACTGGTGGATTCTTATACCCTGTGACTGAGCCATTAACTTGACCTCTTTGACCACAGCAGTGAACTCCATGGGAGCTGTTGACAGGCCAAAGGGAAGAGCCCGAAACTGGTACGACTGGTTCTGGAAGTGGAACCTGAGGAATTTTCGGGATGTGAAGTGAATTGGAATGTGGAAGTAGGCGTCGCTGAAGTCTATCGATGACACCCACTCCCCTTGTTGTAGAGAGGTCCGGATTGTCTCTGGAGTCTCCATTTTGAATGTTTTTACGCATAAAAACTGATTTAGTACTGAGATCCAAGATTGGCCGCCACTTTTGGTTCGGCTTTGGGACAATGAACAATCTGTTGAAAAAGGCTAGTGAGGTTCGAACCCTGACCCTCTCTACTGCCTTTTTCTTGATCAGAGCTTGTACAGCTTCTTGTAAGTGGGAGTCTCTGGTGGGGTTTGCATAGCCGCTTACTATCAGGGGTTCCCTTATTAAGGGAGGTCTGACTTTGAAGGGAAGCACATAGCCCTCTTTCAATATGGATACTACTTTTGGGTTTGCACCCTTGAGAGCCCATATTTTCCAAAAATTTTGTAGGCGTCCCCCCACTGATTGAACATTTGCAACACTGAGGACATTTGACACACTTGGGGCAAAGACACAGTGATTTACAAAAGAAGCATTTTTTACATACTTTATTGTATTTTGTGAGTTTAAGATTGGACTTATGCCTTTCTTTTGTGGCTGCCTGATGTTTTTTACAGAAAGTACATGATGAGCAACATTGTGACAATTTACAGAGTCTTTCACAAGCACAGGAAGATCTGTCTTTGTTACATTTACAACACCAAACTCCGGACAGGATGTTACTTCCGGAGAAACTTTGCAGTGATTGTCATTTATACGCCTTAGCTTCCCTGGCAGGGCGCGAACCGCGACCGGGTTGACCTCCCCTGCCTCTGCCACGGGCTCTCCCGCGATTGCCAAAGGCCTTCCATGCAGGCATCTCTTTTCCGGGAGCCCCTGAGTTTCCGGAATCTTCCTGTTTCCATGTTGAATATGGCTGGTAGCGGTGTTGTTTCTTTTGAGTACCGGCGAACCCACCACGGCCCGGACCGGGCTGGTTGGTACGCTTGTGTGACTCAAATGCTGCTATTTCATCTTCCGCCCTCCGGATAATGTCGTCCGGAAACAAAGCCTTGGTTTGTAGAGGACAATTTCTGAGTGCGGAAAAGGTATCTGGCTTGACGCCAGCTTTCAGGTGTTCAAGATAAGAATCCCTCCTGACCAGAGTTAAATTAGCCATTTGTATAAAAGTAAAATCGGAGAGGTGTTGGAGGGATTTGCTGACTGCGAAACTCACATTTTGATTGAATGCAGACAGGAAATGTAACTCATCAAGTGCACCCTGAGCTTTCGCGGAAGATTTTCCTTTTCCCAACTCTGCCTGAAGAATTTGTAATTGTTCTTGTACAGAATCTTGTATTTTTGTAATGCACCTATTGAAACCAGCTGACTGGTTACAAACATAACTGGTCTCTTTTGCTGCTTTTTCCCATTTCCGGAGCGTATCCTGAGCAATAGGGCGGGAAGTGGGTTGAGATGAAGCAAGAGAAGGTTTACCAATTCGGGCAAAGGCACTGTTCAATTTTGCGGCGTCATTGGGCCAAGTTGTTACATATTTGCCCGGCCTAGTGATGTCTTTATTTTCAGCGGGATGGATCCCGTACCACCTTGCCTGAGACTTGGGAGGGCGGAGATACTGATCAACATGAAGTCCACCCGGCTCCGCAGACTTGGAAGGGTACCCTTCTATGAGGACGAGGTTTAGATTTTCAAGTTTTTTACAAAGCCAGTCCTCTGGTGGTAAGTCAATAGAAACCTTGCCTACAGGTTGTGCCCGGTGGCCAATCCAGGGATTGTCTGACCTGGAACTTGGTGTATATTCGAGATCGGGGATATGTGACCAGCCCATGAATGCACGTACTCCCCTAACAGTTTCTCTGTAGTTTTGTTCTTCGCTCAATGTTTTATCCAAGTCCGGAGATTCTTGATCAGGTTGGTCAGTGACGTCTTCTTGGTCAGATACCTCACCTTCCTCAAAGTGTTCCGGAGCTGACCTGAACAAGTTGGATTGCGGGGGAGGTTGAGGAAAAGCAGAGGCCACCGGGCCGGAAGAGCTCTGTTGAGAGAATACCGGTTCCGGGTCCTGTTCAGTATAAAGGCCTTCTAGAGGAGACGTCATAGCTATTGAGCTGGTAGTTACCGTGGCACTAGGTTTAATCCTATCCGGGCCAGAAGCCGGACCGGCTTGGCCGGAAGGGACAGATGATAAGAGAAAAGGTGCCTGAGAGAGAGCTCCAGCGGGAGCTTGATGTGATACCGGTGCTTTGACTGGTGAGAATGAAGGTTGAGGTGAAGGACGCTGCCCCAGTGTAATGAGTGCTTCCAGACGGGCCATACGTACTGACCATTTTTCATCCAACTCTTTCAACTCTTGGCGGAAAATAGGTCGAGGTAAAGAGAGATCTTGCTCAGCAACATGGGGTGGAGAAGTTGAAGCAACTTCCTGAGATTCCACCTGCGACACTATAGTTACGGTGGACGGATCCACAAGAGCTTCTTTGCTTTTAGATTTCTCCTTCCGCAGCTTGTACGTAGGGGTTGAAAGTTGGAGCAATTGCTCAGGGGTTAAATTGTCACACAATTCACACCGCAACTTTAAAACGCACGGGTCTTGGCCCAAACCTTTGTCTCTGCATCTGGCACAGCGAGAATGAGGGTCAAAATTAGCCATGATGTGCCCGCAGGCTCCTTTTCTTTGTCCTGGAGATGCCATGGTAGTTTATCCAACTAACTGACAAATCGTAGCACTTAACACAATATACAACTTAAGAAATCCTCAAAATAAAAACAGTTTCCAAAATTCAAACTTTGAAGATCGCGCCAAACGAAAAAGATGCTATGACGTCACGTCCCTCTGGCGAGTGAGGCAGGAACTAGGCCACCTGGCGAGTGGAGTGTAGTGTACCGGTCCTGCCGGGGGTGAAACCCAGGACGTCTTTTTCTTTCGTTTGGCGGGACCGGCTGGCGCCGGCATATAGCTATCGTCTGGTAGGTAAGATGTATTAACGCAATGAAAATGCAAATTCAAAGCCCAGGGTCAAAAACAGGTCGGCACCACAGATAAGCCATAAGAGAAAATGAGCTAAGGAGGATATGCCTTTGCATAGAGATAGGTTTTGAGCTTCTTTCTAAACGAGGCAATAGTGGGTGATGCACGGATGTCTTCAGGAAGTGAATTCCAAACAGTGGGAGCATCAAAGGCAAAACTGAAGCCACACTGCTTTGTGGACTTGTGAATTGTAAAAAACAGAAATTTAAAACAGATTGTGTTAATAGTAACAGGAATGTTCACTAATAGCTGTTAGTGTGAATTTGCCTTATACTGTTCAGATTTTATAGATCCAACTGTATTTCGAAATCAAGCATGTGATTTCTCATCAGAGGCTAGAGACATAGGGGCAACCTATCCCCCTGAAGTACTTTTTCAGAGGTGCAATTGCACCGGTAAATTGCACCGGTGCATTGCACCTTTTTTGCACTTTTTGGTAAAGTGTGCAAAAAAGTGATTGTTTGTAAGTATTTTTCATTATTTATCGATTTCTGGTCAATAAACTGGGGATAATTTCCTATATGTGATTCATATAACATTCAGACCCATTGCCTCCTAATGACTTAGGACGGTTAGGTATCATAGGAAATTGTGTTCACTTCGGGTTGCTTAAGAGATGTGTCAACTATGCTTGTGTCCCAAATTTGGAAGTGTGTGACCATAGTGTTACTTACACTCTTAACTGGTCTAAAGTTGGGTGTTGACTATTAATAGTATAACTTGATAATTGCCAGTATATATTTTGGATTATATTTTATACTCTACCAAGTGCCCAAATTGTGTAGGGGATTTGGTCAATTATCAGGTGTCTATTTATAGATTTATTTATACGAATAGTCAAATCTCATGAAATATAAACTAATTATTTATTGTTTATATTGGACATTATTTCATGAATATTTGACACTTTTTAGAACAAGCATTCTGATGCATGCATTTATCTCCCGCCGTATAAATTAGATGTCCTAAAGATAGTGGAATATAAATTTTCCTGCGAGATGGAGGCACATGTAGAAGTGACAAGTTTAATGTTTGATTGCAATACTTTTAAAGACAAAAGGCATTTACTCATTTTAGTAGCTATTACTTTGCCATCCAAAGAGCTACAGTTCTGCCACTTCATTATGCAGATCAACTCAAAGTAGGGAAGCACGTCTTTAGAAGAAATAGCCTATCTGTACTACTTTTAGAGCTACAAGACATTTACTTATTTTAGTGGCTATTACTCTGCCATCTAAAGAGCTACAGTTCTGCAACTTCACTATGTGGTAGATCACCCAAAAGTAGGTGAATGACTTATTTAGAAGAAATTGCCCACCTGTAATACTTTTAGAGACTAGACCAAGGATGCATCTGTGGCCAGATGCAAAATGTATCCACCGGCAAAGGCAAAAGTAGCTATTACTCAGCTATGGCACGAGCTAGAGGTCTGAAATTTTAGTATGTTATAGCTGACCCAAAAGTAGGTGAATAACATATTTGCACAAAATTCTCTAAATGCAATAGTTTTCAAGTTACAAGTGATTTTACTCATGATGGAAGTTAGTGAAAAGCCCAAAAGTAGCTATTACTCACTTAGCTATTCAGATAGACACCCAAGTTACTCACCATGTTGTTGCTATGGAAAAAGTAGGTGAATGACATATTTTAACAAAATGCTCTAAATGTAATACTTTTCAAGTTATAAATGATTTAGTGTTGAGTAAGAACTTCAAAGTAGCTATTACTCCGCTATGCAATGAGCCACAGGTCTGGAATTTTACTATGTTATAGCTGCCTCAAAATAGGTGAATAACATACTGAAACTAAATAATGTAAATGCAAAAGTTTTCAAGTTATAAGTGATTTACCCAACAGTGATAACCTAAAAGTAGTTATTATTCAGCTATGCCATGAGCTACAGGTCTGAAATTTTACTATGTTATAGCTGACCCAAAAGTAGCTGCATAACATATTTGCACAAAGTGCTCTAAATGCAGTACTTATCAAGTTATAATTGATTTAGTGCATGATTTAATTAATTTTAATGTATTAAAATTTATTTTAAAAATTCATAAAAAAACTTAAGCATGTGAAACTTCTCCAAAATGTAGGTGAATGAGTTATTTGAGAAATACTGGCTATCTGCAATACTTTTAGTGATTTGAAAAATTTTGTTGTAATTTTAATTTTTATTAGATAAATACTTACCATTTCCTGACCATTGCTATATGTTGGTGCCATCCAACTCACTGGCCAACGTTGAGAAACGTTTTAAGATACCTTAAGAGGCCAGTGAGTGAGTGTGAACTAGCATGTCCCCCTAGTGGTCATGTGACCACGCTAGTAAACAACCTTCATTATTTTTGTTGCAGAAAATACTCCCCTAGTACTGAATCTGCGGGGAGGTAGGGGGGGACTATCCTGGTCAGGAAATGGTAAGTATTTATCTAATAAAAATTAAAATTACAACAAAATTTTTCAATTTTATTGCGAAAAATACACTTACCATTTCCTGACCATTGCTGAATGCAGCCTTCATGGAAGGAGGGCAGTACTAGAATTTAAAGACCCAGTACACCACTCTGCACAGCTATCATACACAGCACAAACCTATAGGCATTCAGATCCAAACTCACCTCCCAGATGAGGCAGTGGAACTGTTGAGCACAACAAAACAACACAGCCTTGTTGTTGTTGCTGTTGTAGGAAGGAAGTAATCATTACAGAGACTCACTACCTAGCCTACAACTAAAACAATATGAGAAGTCTACATTGAAATTTACATGCATACAACAACATATAAACTTCCAACAGTCACCACATACCATACAGATCCCCTAAATCATAGTATGTAGTTGAAGTTCTCACAAACTGACAGTTATTGCCACAGTTGAATGCTGTATCTAGACAAACATCCAACACCCACACAGGTGACACAAATATTGGAAGTGTCATCAGCATATTGTGTTATTCCAAGCCTGAATGAAGTCAACAATTCTGCCTAATATAAAGACAGATAGTATGACAGACATACAGATCCAAGTGCATACTAAAGTATCAACATAGGTATCACACATATACTTATAAGATAACAAAACTGTAGGACACCATATCAAAGTCTGACCACAGGCAAACCAAGCAGGTGAGACTGAAAATTGGTGAAAAAGTTATGGTTTCCAGTAACAGGCATCTGAAAATTCATATACAGAAACCCTATACTAAAACCTAAAGATTCTTGCTTTGACTCGCTGCTGTTGAGTCAGAATTTGACTTCTCCTCAGTCAAAAAGCTAGTCTGCCTACAGCAAGATAAGATAGTTGACCTGAAAATATCTGCTGTAAAGCCTTCCTAACTAGGCACAGACAAGACACAAAATTCCTCATTGAATCCTTTGTCCCAAGTAAAAGTATTTCAAAACCTCACAAGACAAAGAGATCTATCTTGAGTAAAACTGCTGTCCCAGTGATTGAGAGCTGGCATATCGACCGGCTTAACTGAAGTAGGCCCATCCGAAGCCAACTGATTCTTGGGTAATAAATGGCCAGAGCCATTTGTGAGCAATACTCCTTTTAAGTAAGGGAAGACAATGCTAACAAAAATTACCCTTCCTCCTTTGCCTGATGCCAAAGTCAAAAGAAAAATCATTGTGAAAGTTAATAACCTCCAAGAAATCTTCCTCAAAAAGCTCAAAAGGCTGTCTGGTGAGACCAAACAAAACCAGAGACAAACGGTAAAGAAGGCTTAACCTACTGGGCACTGAATGTAAAGTAAAGCAATCTACAATTGTTATTCTGTAACCAGCAATAGTAAATAGCTTTAGATTCTTTTCCTTAAAGAAATAGTTAAGGAAATTTGCTACCTGTAGAAAAGAATTATCTGAGATGTTTACCACAAAGAAGCCTCAGATGGAGGTTTGTGGATAGATCTACCAGGCCCCACAACCAAGAACATCCACCATGACCATCATGATTCAATCATGATGAATCTGCACCTGAAGGTGGTCATCTTCTAACTCACCTGAAGAATCCTTGGCTATCCTGGTGCAATCATGATGATTCTGCACCTGTAGGTGATCATCTTGAGTCACCTGAGGAATGAGAGCCACTGGAACAAACACAAAGCTGTCCAGATCCTCCCAAGAAATGTGTAATGCATCTGTTCCCCAAGCCCCACAGTCTAAGGCAAGGAAACACATACACTGGAAGCTTAAGATTCAGATTGTTGGATACTAATGGCATAATGATTGAACTCACCTACAAGGGAAGCCTTAAAAGGAACCTTTGTGGAACAGATCCACCAGATCCCAAAAATAAGACATCCCTAGCCACTCTGATGCAATCAAGATGATTCTGCACCAAAATCTTGAAGTAGCACCTCTTAATATCTACAAAAAGAATTTCTTGCCTTTCCTGAGATCTTTTGTCTTATCAAGATAACCTCTCAAGGCTCTCACTGGACAAAGAAACCTATCTTGCACCAAAGCATGATCTAAAGAAGGTTCCAAAGCAGGAATGACTACAGGTTGAAAAACCAAAGGAGCCTTAGAAGCCAAATGATTCACCTGCATCACCTGAAGAATCAAACTGTCCAGTCCATCCCAAGAAAAGTTGAAAAAGACAAGCTTGTGGTTCAAACTAGTTGCAAAACAAATCCATCATTGGTGATTGTAATCAACGACAGATTTGATTGAACACCTGAATCAGAATAGAAGATTCAAAAGTCATCCAAAACACATTTAATTTGAATCATCTTGACTCTCATGAACAAAGAATTTGTTAGAACATTTGTATACCCTGGGAAGTGATATGCCTGAATCTGAACCCATGGCATTCGTCCAAGGAATGATTCTTCAGATAAGGAAACACATTCCTGAAAGTGGGTACCTCCCTACCTGTTCAGATAGGAAACCACTGAAGAACTGTCTGTGGAAATCAACAGATTCAGAATCTGAATCAGACTTCCAAATGATTCTAAAGGTAGTAGCCCTGTTAATGTGGAGTCTTGACCCCTCATGATACAACAGACCACTGGCTGTTTGATGCCATAATTGTGCATCCCAACCCTTAAAGAAAGCATCAGACTAATAACAGAAGGAGATTGTGCTCCTTCTGATGAAGAAATGGGAGCTCCTGCAAATTTGAAAAGTCGTTCCACCACTGAAGATGATCCCTGAGAACCTGAGAACAGAAAAACTGGTACATTATCTGTGTATTATGTGTGGTATCTGTGGTACATTAGCAGATAGCCCTGGGGTTATCTGATCAACAAATGACCCAATGGCACTGTTTTGTCCTATGAAGTCATACCGCCACCAAAGAAATGGCTTCCTTAGAAACTATTAGCTGGAGAAAATGCTTTGCTATAAGTAAAGATGTACCCTAAGGTGGAATCTGTAATCCAAACTAAAAATCCTGGTGCTTTAGACAAGATGTTTTTTTTTTTTTTTTTTTTCAATGTATGTAAGTTGGTGACAACCAATGCCTTCTACTGCAGCCATCAGGTTCACTATCCGTTGCTACAATAGTAAAGTCGAAAATAAACCATTTCCAAGAGCAAGGCAATGAAATGGTCTATATACTGGTAAAGCATGATGCATTCTTATAGATGCCACAGTCTCACCATAGACCAACATAGCAAATAGGCAGTGACCCGGTGTGAATTGTCATCTACACAGAAGTGAAGATAAAAATTCGTGTGAATCCGGCTATGGAAGAATGCAACTGTAAGGAAACGAGTTAACACACCCATTCACCTACAAGTAACAACTCGCGAAAAACCCAACAATGTGAAATTAAGGTACATGTAAAGGCTTATTTACCTCAACTATTAGTGGTAGCCATCTCTTCCCAGCTTATCACAACCGATCAACTGTAAAATTGCAGCGATATCACCATCTCACTGGTGTTATCGCCCTTTTGTCGATCATTTCATAAACAGCTTTCATCAAAATTGTCTCTCGCATTTTTTTTTTTTCTAACTTCAAACCCATGTCCACAACTGCTTTATGCATATGGATAAGAAGTACTTCCTGGTACTGTCGCTTCCTTGAAAAACATGATGAAAAATAGTTCTGCTACTATCTGAACAAGTAAGGAGTTGTATATCTGTGAAAACTGGACATACATTCCTCCTAAAATATTACTCCATTAAAACATTATTAACTAATATTACTTCTAATTCCTCTATGTCTACCTGAGGAACAGAGTAAATGGAAGAATTATCATAAAAGGGACAAAAATATGTGTTATAGGGCCTTTTATGGCGTTTCCAGTAATATGTCGGAGTTGCTCCTTTCTAACCATAAGAATCCCAATACACATGAGATTACAAAATGAAGTTTTTCGGTGCATCACCACCAAGAAAACCTCATTAACGGTGAAAAACTCCTTATCCCACTAAAAATATTTTAAGAGATAAGTTAGAGCAAAGAGAGACCTGTAACCCTCCTGAAGAGCAACAAATTGAAGAACTGGGCAAGCACCTCCCAATAAAAATATCCAGGAACTTTGAGGACTGTAATTGTAGATACTCTGGTCACAGACCAAGATATTACTGATACTCTATGATATGCAGTAATCCTTAGATCCTTAAAGAAGTCTTGGCAGAGGTCCTGCCAGACAACTTCCAAAAATTCTTCACCAAGATTTGACATGTTCTCTAGCTGCTGCAGAAACCCAGAGAACCTGTACTGCTGAATAATAAATTGACAATGGGTACTAGATTATATGTACCGGTGCCAGTTCCCAGCAGAAAAACCGGTAAAAATCCACAGAAAGAAAAAACCAATTGGTGAGATGAATCACAACTCCGGTCATCGTCAACCCGATACCAGACATTTGAGGAGGTGTGGAAACTCGATTGTCTTCGGATGACGTCATGCAGGTATTTCCCTCCGTGAAAAGTTCCGACTGAACTTCATCGGATAAGTTTATCGCAGTGACAGTTCAGACGTCTACTCGAAACTTCTCCACGAAGATGCATCCTATGGTGAAAAAAGATGTCTGCCTCCATGGGAATTCCTTCTTGTCGTCCTATTCGACTGAGATGAATGTACTGAAAAATTGCTTCCAAACGCCTAACTACTAGAAACCTGATGTATGATCAGGTTTAATAACAGTCGAATTATTTCTGTTTTTCATGGCGACTTCCTTGGTTGCCTAGCAACCTGTAAACTGTCCCTGCCGAAGCTAGTAAGACTGCCGACAGTTTCAGTGTTTACAGAAACAGTTGTAACTCTTCAATCTAGTGAAAAATTACATAAAAATAACAAAAACTTGTCCCATTTTAATGCAACACAAGGCTCTTTGAAAAATAAATTGCATTCTGAATTATTGAAAAAGTCTTCATCCAACAACGAAACATCAATGCCGCCATCCACAAATCTAGTGGTCCTCAATCCGCTATAAAAAGGCCACAAAAGCAATTTTTCCTCTGTCCTTTTTTAATTTTGTCCTGAGAAGACATTGTCAACACAGATGTCTTATCACAGAACTCAAAAACCCACAAAAAGTCCAAAAAACTTAACAAAAAAATCGCTTGAAAATAAACACATCCACACTCTAGGATGGCCAACAAAAATAATGAAGGTTGTTTACTAGCGTGGTCACATGACCACTAGGGGGACATGCTAGTTCACACTCACTCACTGGCCTCTTAAGGTATCTTAAAACGTTTCTCAACGTTGGCCAGTGAGTTGGATGGCACCAACATATAGCAATGGTCAGGAAATGGTAAGTGTATTTTTCGCAATAAAAAATAGGCATTTACTTATTTTGAGTAGGTGAGTAATTAGCTACAGGTCTGAAACTTCACCAAGTGAAAGCTGTCCCAAAAGTAGGTGAATGACTTATTTGAGAAAAATTGGCTATCTGCAATACTTTTAGAGATAATTAGCATTTACTCATTTTGAGTAGGTGAGTAATTACCTACGGGTCTGGAACTTCACCATGTGAAGGCTATCCGCAATACTTCTAGGGATAATTAGCATTTACTCATTTTGAGTAGGTGAATAATTAGCTACGGGTCTGAAACTTCACCAAGTGATGGCTCTCCCAATAGTAGATGAATGAGTTATTTGAGAAAAATTGGCTATCTGCAATACTTTTAGAGATAATTAGCATTTACTCATTTTGATCGGGTGAGTAATTAGCTATGGGGCTGAAACTTCACCATGTGAAAGCTCTCCCAAAAGTAGGTGAATGAGTTATTTGAGAAAAATTGGCTATCTGCAATACTTTTAGAGATAATTAGCATTTACTCATTTTGAGCAGGTGAGTAATTAGGTATGGGTCTGAAACTTCACCAAGTGAAAGCTCTCCTAAAAGTAGGTGAATGAGTTATTTGACAAAAAATGGCTATCTGCAATCCTTTTAGAGATAATTAGCATTTACTCATTTTGAGTAGGTGAGTAATTAGCTACAGGTCTGAAACTTCACCAAGTGAAAGCTCTCCCAAAAGTAGGTGAATGAGTTATATGAGAAAAATTGGCTATCCGCAATACTTTTAGAGATAATTAGCATTTACTCATTTTGAGTAGGTGAACAATTAGCTACGGGTCTGAAACTTCACCAAGTGAAAGCTCTCCCAATAGTAGGTGAATGAGTTATTTGAGAGAAATTGGCTATCTGCAATACTTTTAGAGATAATTAGCATTTACTCATTTTGAGTAGGTGAGTAATTAGCTATGGGTCTGAAATTTCACCACGTGAAAGCTCTCCCAAAAGTAGGTGAATGAGTTATCTGAGAAAATTGGCTATCTGCAATACTTTTAGAGATAATTCGTATTTACTCATTTTGAGTAGGTGAGTAATTAGCTACGGATCTGAAACTTGACCATGTGAAAGCTCTTCCAAAAGTACCTGAAGGAGTTATTTGAGAAAAATTGGCTACCTGCAATACTTTTAGAGATAATTAGCATTTACTCATTTTCAGCAGGTGAATAATTAGCTACGGGTCTGAAACTTCACGAAGTGAAAGCTCTTTCAAAAGTAGGTGAATGAGTTATTTGAGAAAAATTGACTATCTGCAATACTTTTAGAGATAATTAGCATTTACTCATTTTTGAGTAGGTGAATAATTAGCTACAGGTCTGAAACTTCACCAAGTGAAAGCTCTCTCAAAAGTAGGTGAATGAGTTACTTGAGAAAAATTGGCTATCTGCAATACTTTTAGAGATGATTCGCATTTACTCATTTTGAGCAGGTGAGTAATTAGCTACGGGTCTGAAACTTCACCAAGTGAAAGCTCTTCCAAAAGTAGGTGAATGAGTTATTTGAGAAAAATTGGCTATCTGCAATACTTTTACAGATAATTTGCATTTACTCATTTTGAGTAGGTGAATAATTAGCTACAGGTCTGAAACTTCACCAAGTGAAAGCTCTTCCAAAAGTAGGTGAATGAGTTATTTGATAAAAATTGGCTATCTGCAATACTTTTAGAGATAATTTGCATTTACTCATTTTGAGTAGGTGAGTAATTAGCTACGGGTCTGAAACTTGACCAAGTGAAAGCTCTCCCAAAAGTAGGTGAATGAGTTATTTGAGAAAAATTGGCTATCTGCAATACTTTTAGAGATAATTCGCATTTACTCATTTTGAGTAGGTGAGTAATTAGCTACGGGTCTGAAACTTGACCAAGTGAAAGCTCTCCCAAAAGTAGGTGAATGAGTTATTTGAGAAAAATTGGCTATCTGCAATACTTTTAGAGATAATTAGCATTTACTCATTTTGAGTAATTAGCTACGGGTCTGAAACTTGACCATGTGAAAGCTCTTCCAAAAGTAGGTGAATGAGTTGAGAAAAATTGGCTATCTGCAATACTTTTAGAGATAATTCGCATTTACTCATTTTGAGTAGGTGAGTAATTAGCTAAGGGTCTGAAACTTCACCAAGTGAAAGCTCTCAATTAGCTACAAATGAGAAAATAGCTATTACTCACTTATGGCATGCAATAGAACCCCAAACTATGTACCATCTTATAGCTAAGGACAAAGTAGCCGAACAACATATTTTAGGCAAACACTCTAACTGCAATAGTTTTGGAGTTACAATGGCTTTACTCAACAGTCAGAATTTCAAAGTAGCTATTACTCAGCTATCAAAGATTCAACAGGTCTGAAACTTTACTATGTGATAGCTTACCAAAAAGTAGATGGACAACATATTTGAAAAGATTTCCCTAACTTTAATACTTTTAAAGATATTTGACATTTACTTCTTTTGTTATTTAGCTACAAATGAGAAAATAGCTATTACTCACTTATGGCACGCAATAGAACCCCAAACTATGTACCATCTTATAGCTAAGGACAAAGTAGCTGAACAACATATTTTAGGAAAACACTCTAACTGCAATAGTTTTGGAGATACAATGGCTTTACTCAACAGTCGGAATTTGACAGTAGCTATGACTCAGCTATCAAAGGTTCAACAGGTCTGAAACTTTACTATGTAATAGCTTACCAAAAAGTAGATGGACAACATATTTGAAAAGATTTCCCTAACTTTAATACTTTTGAAGATATTTGACATTTACTTCTTTTGTTATTTAGCTACAAATGAGAAAATAGCTATTACTCACTTATGGCATGCAATAGAACCCCAAACTATGTACCATCTTATAGCTAAGGACAAAGTAGCTGAACAACATATTTTAGGAAAACACTCTAACTGCAATAGTTTTGGAGTTACAATGGCTTTACTCAACTGTCGGAATTTGAAAGTAGCTATTACTCAGCTATCAAAGGTTCAACAGGTCTGAAACTTTACTATGTGATAGCTTACCAAAAAGTAGATGGACAACATATTTGAAAAGATTTCACTAACTTTAATACTTTTGAAGATATTTGACATTTACTTCTTTTGTTATTTAGCTACAAATGAGAAAATAGCTATTACTCACTTATGGCATGCAATATAACCCCAAACTATGTACCATCTTATAGCTAAGGACAAAGTAGCTGAACAACATATTTTAGGAAAACACTGTAACTGCAATAGTTTTGGAGATACAATGGCTTTACTCAACAGTCGGAATTTGAAAGTAGCTATTACTCAGCTATCCATGGTGCAACAGGTCTGAAACTTAACTATGTGATAGCTTACCCAAAAGTAGATGAATAACATATTTGAAAAGATTTCTGTAACTGTAATACTTTTAAAGATATTTGGCATTTACTTCTTTTGTTATTTAGCTACAAATGAGAAAATAGCTATTACTCACTTATGGCATGCAATAGAACCCCAAACTATGTATCATCTTATAGCTAAGGACAAAGTAGCTGAACAACATATTTTAGGAAAACACTCTAACTGCAATAGTTTTGGAGATACAATGGCTTTACTCAACAGTCGGAATTTGAAAGTAGCTATTACTCAGCTATCCACGGTGCAACAGGTCTGAAACTTTATTATGTAATAGCTTACCCAAAAGTAGATGAATAACATATTTGAAAAGATTTCTGTAACTGTAATACTTTTGAAGATACTTGGCATTTACTTCTTTTGTTATTTAGCTACAAATGAGAAAATAGCTATTACTCACTTATGGCATGCAATAGAACCCCAAACTATGTACCATCTTATAGCTAAGGACAAAGTAGCTGAACAACATATTTTAGGAAAACACTCTAACTGCAATAGTTTTGGAGTTACAATGGCTTTACTCAACAGTCAGAATTTCAAAGTAGCTATTACTCAGCTATCCAAGGTGCAACAGGTCTGAAACTTTACTATGTGATAGCTTACCAAAAAGTAGATGAACAACATATTTGAAAAGATTTCTGTAACTCTAATACTTTTGAAGATATTTGACATTTACTCCTTTTGTTATTTAGCTACAAATGAGAAAATAGCTATTACTCACTTATGGCATGCAATGGGACCCCAAACTATGTACCATCTTATAGCTAAGGACAAAGTAGCTGAACAACATATTTGAAGAAAAAGTTGTAACTGCAATAGTTTTTGAGTTATAAGCCCTTTACTCCAAGTAGCTAAGATAGCTATTACTCCGTTATCTTTAGGCCTAAGTCCATAAAACCAAAAAATTTTTCGAGGGCGTGAAAATTCATTGGGACAATTAATTTACAAAAAATCTGTAGCTGTAGTAGTTTTGGAGGAATCTGCGTGACTAACTAACGCACGCACACACGCACGCACGCACACACAGGCATCATTTCATAATCTCCCTCCCGGGCTAAAGCCCGGCGGGAGATAATAAAGTTTTGTTATAGGGTAAAGCACTTTTAAAATATATTTGTTGCTTTATAATTCATTAAAACACACATATGCTTTTTGTATTGGTTTTAATGATTATTGTCATAGAGTTTTATTCGATTAATTTATCATACTCATATGATTTACGAATATTTATGTACATAGATATATATTTATTTTTTACAAATATGTGAAGATACATAGTCTATTTAATTCGGTTTATTTGTTTTTTTGTACAAATAAATGTTTTCCATATGTGTAAATATATAATAGCTAATAAACATATTAAATAAAAATAAACTGATTTATTATTTTTATCGAGAAAATGACTTTTATAGTGTCTTTTTCACTGTTTGGGTGTGCTTGGGTTCCCTGGGAGTCTAAGTTTGGCTTTCCTCCATTCAGGCACAACTAAACTGGGTCTAGTTGGTATTCTCTGGCACATTGGGAACTCATCCTGGCTCTGGCTATCAGTGGGCTTGGTCTGCACACTTCTGCTGGCGCTTGGCTGTATCTTTAATAGGCCAACTTGAGTTGATGGCTCTGGTGGCGTAGATAGGTTTGGTCTGGACATTAGGATTTGTGAGTTCAGAGTGTCTACAAACACTTGAATGTTGTTGGTGAATGTAGCTATAGTGAGGCCATCTCTAAATTGTGTAATCTCATCAGGGGTAAGTATGATAAGTGGCTCTGTCTGGGTGCTCTTATCTTCACTTTGAACTCTACTTTGTTCAGTATTAACTTCAATGCTTCTTGTTTGATTGCAAAATAGCTGTTTTTCTATGTGATTAGCCATGATTGATTCTGAAATACTAGTTTCAGAATCGCTGCTCAAAGCTAAATCTCTTGTCAAGTCAATGGTCCCATTATCCTTGGAAGTGCTGGGTTTCTGAATCCTGTCCATGGACTTTTCATCTGAATTATTCAGAGCTTTAGTGAGACATTCTTTCCCATGTTTTAATAAGTCCTCATGCCTTCTGTAGGTTTTGGGGCATGTCAGGCACTTAAAGCTGGGTTTAAAATGCACATTCTGTTTATGCCTTTTGAGTGAGCCATTTCTAGTGAATGCTTTATTACAAAAGGCACAAATATAATTAGCTTTTTCCATGTTATTGTAATATTAAATTACTATATTACAAATATAAAATAAATATTCCAAAGTGTTATAAATCAATTTCTGTAACCAGCCTCTTTGAAATGGCTAATAGTGAACTTTGGAAACTCAGTTTGTGACGTAATTATCATAGTTACGAATGGTGTCGTAATTTTGGATAGTGCGTCATACTGTCTATTGTTCATATAAAACGGGAATTCCTCAACATTTAAGGAATTCCCATTTTATAAGGGAAATAGTGGTATCAGGGGTTGTGCTCATAGATACCTTAATATACACCTTGGTTATTTAATATTGGCACATATTAGAATATATAAGATACGAAGTATGTCCTGAGTGTGAGGGACACGGAAATGTACCAATAATTAAATAAATTGGTTAATGCCAATAGGGTGGATTGCCCCAATATTCCTCATCCACCATTTCTCTCTCATCTTTCTGTGATTGGAATCTGGTTTATGGTATTTAAGGGAACACCACTCAAGCACTGAGAATTGCATGTCTTTGACTGAATGTCCCTTCTCTGTAAAATGTTTAGAGACAGGGGTGATTCTGTTCTCCCTGGGTTGGCTCACTGAAAGTCTATGTTCATACATTCGTTTCGGTGGATGTGGAATATTGGGGCAATCCACCCTATTGGCATTAACCAATTTATTTAATTATTGGTACATTTCCGTGTCCCTCACACTCAGGACATACTTCGTATCTTATATATGACTTGTGAATTGTAGGTTGAAATTTTGGTACATTGAGGAAATTGGCAACACTCTGACTGTGTCTAGTATTGTAAGTAGTGCGGTATGTGGATAGATGTGGAGCGAAATATTTAGGGAATCCAGTATGAATAAACTTGTACACCAGGGTAGCCAGTTTGAACTCTGAGCGAAACTGAATAGGGAGCCAATGGAGTTTCCTGAGTACCGGAGTTATCCGAGTGTATTTACACGAATTTGTGACAATTCTAGCAGCACTATTTTGGATAGACTGTAATCTATGAAGATTGACTTTAGAGAGACTCCTGAAAAGTGAGTTACCATAGTCCAACCGACTACTAACAAAAGCACTGGCAACTGACACAGCTGCATCCTGAGTCAAGAACTGCCTAATATTTCTAACATCCCTCAGTTGACTAAAGCAGCCTTTACAAACATTCTGGACATGTTTAGAGAAGGAAAAATCAGAGTTGAACCACACACCCAGGTTCCTCACAGACTCGGTGGGGTGAAGGGGATTGCCCAGGATATCAATTGGGAAACATGTATTTAACCTTTCTCTCTCTTTCTTGGAGCCAAAAAGTATGAACTCAGTTTTATCAGGATTGAGTTGAAGTTTGCTAGCCGACATCCATTCTTTGACATCTTGAAGGCATCTATTCAACTTATCAAAGGCAGCTGAGGCATTCCTGTGTGAGAAATGGACATAAAGTTGTGTGTTGTCGGCATAAAAATGGAAGTTTACACCTTTGTGTTTACCAATCAGAGTAATAAGGGGAGATGTGTACAGAGAAACTAGCAGATGACCCAAAACAGAACCCTGAGGTACGCCGAACAGCAGTTTTTGTAAATTAGACAAAGTAGAACCAATCTTTACAGATAGCGTTCAGTCAAATAAGAAGAGAACCATTTGAGAGCTGAGCCACCAACACCGAACCAATCCAGAAGACAGCTGAGGAGAGTGGAATGATCAATCATATCGAAGGCAGCCGAGAGATCCAGAAGTACCAAGGCAGTAGCTTCACCCCGAGATAGTGACAAATGAATATCATTTTTGATGGAAAGTAGAGCCGACAGAAGTAAAAAAAAACATCCAAAAAAGACATCTGAGATGTGTGTACCCCACAGGAAATAGTTAAAGCAATCTACATATCTTTATCATAAGAATTATGGCAGGTGAACACATTTTGGCAGAGCCAAGGTTAAAGGTCACAATGTGACTTAGCATACATATACTCCCTAACCAATGAACAACCCAAGAATCAATTCCCTACACATTGCAGTTTCTGAAATATGGCCAAAACAAGATTTTAAAGTCAAAGTCATCGCAGTAAGGTCAAAAGTCAAATCAAGGTTACACCATGACATTACCCACCTACACACCTCAATCAATGTTCCAACAAAGTATTAACTTCCTACACCTTACAGTTTCCAAGATACAGCCTGGACAAGATTTTACAGGTCAAAGTCACTACTGTAAAGTAAAAAAATGTTCACACTATCAGACTGCACACCTACACCCTCCCACAAATGTCCCTACCAAGCATCAACTTCCTACTCATGGTTTCTGAGATATAGTCCAGTCAAGATTTTAATGGTCAAGGTCACTACGGCAAGGTCAAAACAAGGTCATACCATAACGTTGCATGCCCTAACAAATGTTCCTAAAAAGTATCAACTTGCTACACCTTACAGTTTATGAGATATAGCAAGAAAAAGAAAGGGCAAACTCAAGGTGACTACAGCAGGTCAAACATCGAATCAAGATCACACCATGACATTGCACACCTACACCAGCCAGCCAGCCAATGTTCCTACCAAGTACCAACTTCCTACACCTTATGGTTTCTGGAATACAGCTCGGACAAACTTTTACCTGCCACCCACCAGCCCAGTTTTCAAACATAACACACAAAATTAACTCATTGAGTACACAGAAATTAATGCATCAAACTGTAAAGTTTTCATGAATAAATGAAATTACAAAGTTCTCATAAAAAATGCATTAAACTACAAAGATCAGAAATAATATATTAAAATACAAAGAACTCAGACATAACTCAAGTACTCAAGAGACAATATAATCAGACATATCAATAGAGTGAATATCAGCATTATGTTAGGTAATATTTAGATGCATGTTTACGGTGTAGAAATGTCCAATTTTTTTTAATAATTAAGTAAGAGTAACTTCACTAACTTGGACTAAATGAGAACCTGCCAGATGCAAATAAGAATTGATACACTGTCCATTTAGGCTTTTGAAAATGACTGTCACATCTACTTACCTTCAATGCCATTGGGTAGAGCTGTGAGGTCACAGAAGTAGAGTCTGTTGACTGGATCACAGCCTTCTCTGATACTGTACACCAAGTAGCGGCCACAGTCACTCACCTCAACACCACTGTTAATAGAAGAACAGGGTATTTCTATACATTAGTTTATTGTATTTTATTTGTACTCAGTACAATACGTCCTTTGAATATTGCGATCCCAGGCAAGTTGGGATATAACCACATGTGGCGGAAACTCAATACTTCTGACTGAGATGACATTCCAACTTGTTCTCATGTCCAAATTTATATGCAACTAATCAATGTATAGGTGAGAAATTACATCTGTTGTATCAAGCGTCATGCCTCTAGAAATCTGAGATAATAAAATACATACTTCATAAAGAATCATCAAGTATCTCTATGGTGGAAATTATTGACTTTCTTTCTAGTGGTTTTCATGACAATGTTTCAATGCACTCACGCTATCCTCTTTCAGTTCTTGAACTACTTTTATCTAAAATTGATCCCTAGTGGTTACCACCTTCAAATGAAATAACAAAATGTCAAATGTAAAGAAAACTAGACCAAGGACGCCAGATGCAAGATGTATCCACCGGAAAAGTACAGCATGGTTTGGAAGATAAACAGCATTTTTCAATAATAAGTGAGTTATAAGCACTTTTAGGTTTGGCTACCCTCGTTTGACCTTGAAGCAGGAACCCAAGGTCAAATCTGAACACATCAGAAGATTCGCAGCCCATGATTTATAAGTTGGTTTCACATCCCAAACCTCTAAAACCAATAATAAGCGAGTTATAAGCACTTTTCACGACTGAAAAGAAACGCCCGAGGTGGCGATCTTGTTTTTCAAAATGAGGCCGAAAATATTCACAATAAGATTTTGTAATGATGAACATATCCTGCGAATTTGAGATTGCTACCTACAATACCTCTTTGCTATGGCCAACAAAACTCCTTGCTGAAAGTGGAAAAACGCCCGTGGCAACCATCTTGTTTTTCAAAATGAGGCCAAAAATATTCCCAGGCAAGATTTTATGGTTATGAATATATCCTGCAAATTTGAGAAGTCTACCTATATCACCCTGCCCTCTAAAGGGGTAACGAGAAAATCTCTACACACTGTGGTGGCGGCGTACTCATGCGTAATCCATAGTATCCACCAGATGGTATCCCATGGATACAATTAATATGTGTTAGCCATAGTTATGATGGACAGTTTAAATTTACTCACGCCATCCACTTTGGATATTCAGGCCATTCACCACACAGTATGTCCTCGCTCTGTTTGGTGCCAACCCGGTGGTAGAAAAGCTTCTGGTTCAAGTTACTGGTGGTCTCAGTACCATCAGACTTCCCCTCTTGTAGTGGATAGGACTTTTTAAGAAACATTATCACAAATTTTATGAAAAAGGAAATACTGAATAGATTCCATGACACTGTATAAGACATGTTTGGATGGTTAGTCGAGAAGGTAGAGGAAGAAAGTGCATTCTGGTTGGTCAAGATTCAATGACTACTCTTTAATGGGTATGACTAAGAACAAAAATGATGTCATAAATTTATGTAAGATATCAACTTGCTACAAAAGGAACTGGATGTGGAAATCACTGTTTTATTTCATGACTTAAAAATACCCTAATTTTAACTGCTATCTATAATTTTTTCATAAACTTGCTCAAATAAATTTTGTTATTTCATTATTTTAAGACTTAGAAAATCTCATTGATTAAACATAATAAATTTTAAAAAGAGAACAAAAAACATAGTGTTCCTTGAAATGTCAAAAAGGTTATATATTTACGAAAGGTAAAATTTGCCCCAGTATGTGCAATTTGGTAGTGAGAAAACCATTTATATTTACTTGTTTACTTGATTTGCTGGAAAACTCTCACATATTTGGATTATTGTAATAATAATAGGCCTCTGAACTCACTTAAAGGGGAAAGTTTTTGACCCGGGACGAAAATCTCCTCAAATTACAAAGATCATACATTTGAAGTCTTCATATACAAATATCAACAAACACCACAGCTTACTGGGATATAACCTATCACCTTTGACAGCCCTGATAAACTCTTCCTTCTAGACTAAAAGGGCATATGTTCTCAAGGAATTTTGTTACCTGATGCAGTTTTTTTTACTGATTTAAAGTACACAAACTTTATTTAAATTTTCAACAGCAGATTCCCACACAAGTCCTTCTGTACACGGCAGTTGTTAATTATCTGAGATAGATGTACATTACAATGCACTTGCCATGGAACATTAGTTTGTTTATTTTAGCATCACAATTGACTGAGGAATGAAGGTTCTTAAATGCTCTTTGACCCCTCGACTTTGGGCTTTAATACAAAATGAAAACAAATTTTGTTTTTTTTTTGTCTCACTTTTGAAGGTAGGCAACCAGTAATGAGTTTCTATAAAATGAGGAAAATGAATAAAAACTCACATTGTAGAAGATACCCTTGTGATCGTGTGTCCAGTCCATACTGGAGAACTTCACCCTGTCCAAAACATCATCCAAGTCTTGCTTGTTCTCACAGTTCTTGAACTAAAACAGATGAATTAGCACAATGTCAGCGGACATTACATGTACATACATCATTAGGAATGACTAGCTGTCAAGTAAAATGCAGCAATAACAAAGGAGGCATATTCAGAGCACTTCCAGTGTTTTGGTGATCAGCCCAAAATATACCTCAGTCCTCAGAACTGTATCAGTGTGAATTAACATGAGTACAAGGGGCCACGGTGGCAGAGTGGTAACACACTCACCTCCCACCTCTGAGATCGGGGTTCGGTTCCTGGCCCGACCTCAAGTGGGAAAGCTGGTAGTTGCTTGCCGTTGGTCGGCAGTTTACAGTACAGAACCTTGACCAACTGTATGTACTGGTTTCCTCTGCCCTCCCTACTACCCATCGTGATATGACCTGTACAGTGTTGAAAGCCACGTAAAACCCCAAATAAATAAATCAACAGAGTACAAGAGGCAAATTTCTGAGTTCTTGTCCTTTAAAACTTCTAGAATATATAAAATGAATTGGCTTCCAGTGTAAGCAATGGACATTTTATATTTGCTTCCTAAAAGAAAACAAGGAGTAAATGATACTCGGAAGCCTTAATCACCATCTCTGATTACAACCTGTCTAAAACATCATCCACTTCCTACTTAACCTCTCAGTTCTTGAACTAACACAGATTGGTATACTTTAGCCATGAATGAGCACTATGTCAGCTCACAACATGTGTAAGCACATCACCAAGAATAGTCACTGTTCTGCAAAGCATAAACTAAAGAAAGCATGCATACTTAGATAATATTATACTGTTTAATTTTTCATCCAAGTCTTGCCAGCTCTTGAACTAAAACAGACTTATAACCATCAATGAGCAATATATGCACTAAAAATACAAGTATTCATCATTACGAATGTCCGGCTATTTAGTAAAGCATAAAATAAACACAGACAGCTTGTAAGGTGAATTTCAACTTGTCCAAAACATCTTGTCCAAAACTTGTTCTCTTCAACTAATATGGATAAAGTAGTTAAACCATTTTGTGTCTTATAACAAAAGGGCTGGAATGTTTCCAGTCAACTATAATTCCAAATGAATGTTGATACAGAATTTACATATGCCACCAAAGTGACATGAAAACCCTTAAGTCCAAAAGCAAGAAGGATGTCAACAAAAAACAACATCGTCCAGGTGTGGGACACTTATGGTGGTTTGAAGGCAGGTCTACAAAGAAGAGTCTTCAGTTTATTTCTAAAAGAAGCCATAGTTGTTTATAACTTAACTACGAGTTATAATATATATCATACATGTCAAATGATATAGAAACGGCAAAACATTGGCAACTAACATATCTATGGGTACAGGTATTAGAAACAGACAATATATTGCTAAGTTTGCTAGAATTCAAATTTAAATACATTTTTACTATGACTGTATATTACAGAAATATAACCACTTTTTATTTAAGCTATCATATGATCGAAATTAAATATTGACTGATATACTCTACTTAAATTTTGATACTGGCACTGAATGGTATACACTCTACACTGCTCTTGAATGTCAATATTGGTGCTGAATGTGTCAATTTCAATTATCAGAACAAGCAACAAATTGAAAATATTCTTTATCATATTTTATAAAATTAGTTGTGATACAACATTTTTCTACCTTGATAGTGATCCAATCAGAGCCTTTACTACTCAGTCCATATGCAAACATCTGTCCATTCTCTGAGAACGAGTAGCCACTGATAGCCACAGTGCCATCTTCACTGAGTTTGTTTGGATTTAGAAACTCTTCAGGCTCCGAATCAAGGGAGCTCTGAACATACATTACGCTGGGAAAAGACAAGGGAAAACAGTCCAAAGTTATTTGGTATCACGATTCTCGTCATTACTCGGGGTACAAGTCCTCCAAATTTATTGCTGCACTCTCACCTCTGTAGTCATAGCAACATGCAGGACATACTCAGTACCTGTTCTGATACAATACTGGCTGCTAAATGGACTTTTGGATTTCAAATATGCAAACCATTCAACTGATGAGGTTTCACTGATCTGATCTATTAGAGCAAATTACAGGGCGGCAAGGAAATACTTAGCAATATATGAAACTGGCACATAATAATCTGCATCAAAAAGCAGCCAAACAAGTTATCTAATACCTAGGTCAGATGCTTCTGTACTGGGGTCACAACTCTACGCCGAATGGGTTCATGTACCAGGGTTTGGGCCAGAGTAGATTGTACTCACTTACTACAGTACATTTTTTCTTCCACTGCCAATGCAGTCATACTTGTTCTCATAAACAAATGACTTGTACTCAAATATAGTCAAAAACTCATAAGTACATTCTCAATATGACTACCTTTTCTTAAAATATTCTCTTTGATCAAGGACAGGTGTAGGGGAGAAGGGGGTGGGGTGGTTGAGGTGGAAAGCAGTATCTGCTGTCAAGGGTAAAGCAAATATGTGCAGATATGACCAAAATTCTCTTTTAGATAATAACAAAATACTAATGAAAGTAGTATTAACTAACCTTAATGTCACTATTATTAATTTACTGTTGGGAGATCAAGTTACCATAAGGTTGGTGTCCCTCAAGGATCTATACACATCTACATGTCAAGAAAGAATGAATTTATGTTAAACTTCTACTAGACTCACCCCTCAGGAGATTAACCATGCGCACAGGTAACATTCTGATAATATAAAGAGACCTAAAGCTTCTGGAACGTTTGTGAATTTGCATTTGACCTGGAGAAGAGCTGCAGATAGGCTGAATTTAAGGAGACTCAGTGTGAAATGTTCTGGTATCAATGGTCCCAATGCAATTGAGAAAGCCCTTGTTTATTAATCTGGTGACATGCATGTCAGAATTTTTAGTATTATTTTTTTATACAATTTTATACATTTTCAACTATTTTCAAAGCATCACTGTCAAGTATGTTGTAATTGGATAAGAACATTTTCTTTGTCCCGTTTATGCCTCAACATACAAATTAACACAGTTTTAAATTTTCTTTTAATTTCTGCATAAATATATGAAAGAATCTTTACTGGACCAAGTCACAGGAAAGCAAGTATCATAAACAATGTTGTATCCAACTACTTCAAATCACAAAATAACATGATCTGTTCACTTCCTGTTTGTGCCAAATACTGATCTGGGCCAGAGTAATGTTAATACAGTAATATCTTGAAGTTAGCTCTAATTTTTGAAGTCCCGTGTTCTGTTAGGAGATACACTGAATCAAGCTATCTATGCAATATTTTATTTACTTCATGTTCGATCATGCCATGTTAATTAATGTGAAATAAACAAAACAAAATAAATAAAGTAGAACAGAAATAGAATAGAACTAGAAATCGGCCGCCCTGTTGATAGTAGATGCGAATAGAAACAGGATAGCATAGAAGAACACACATTATCATGTGTAATGTCCACCCATGAACCTTTTGCCCAAATTGTACAGTAGTCTTACAAGACCCTGTTTCATTTGTAAAATATATCAATGATGCTTAAATATTTGTTAGTGTAGATGTAAATTATTTCAGCTTCATGCCTTTTTGCATTGGTTGGGTTGAAAATTTTGACGAAATCACTCTATCTGGCATGGTTAAGAAGATAGAAGCAAATTCCTGTTTTTCTATTTTTGGCAAAAATTTGAAAATTCAAAATGGCCGCCATTTTTGGGAAAAGGAAATTTTTTTGAAAATTGCCAAGAGTACATTTTCTAGATACCCTATGGGTCGAAAATTTCAACGAAATAACTCTATTTGGCACGGTTAAGGCCAGTTTGTGTTTTTCCATTTTGGGCAAAAATTCGAAAATTCAAAATGGCTGCCATTTTTGGGGAGGGGAAAATTTTTTGAAAATTGCAAAGATTACATTCCTTAGATACCCCGTGGGTTGAAAATTTCGACGAAATCGCTCTATCTCGCATGGTTAAGGAGATAGAAGCAAATTTGTGTTTTGCCATTTTTGACAAAAATTTGAAAATTCAAAATGGCCGCCATTTTAGGGGACGGGAAATTTTTTTTTAAATTGCCAAGAATACAATGCTGAAATACCTGTGGGTCGAAAATTTTGACGAAATCGCTCTATCTCGCACGGTTAAGGAGATAGAAGCAAATTTGTGTTTTGCCATTTTTGGCAAAAATTCGAAAATTCAAAATGGCCGCCATTTTTGGGGAGGGGAAAATTTTTTGGAAAATTGCAAAGATTGCATTCCTTAGATACCCTGTGGGTCGAAAATTTCGACGAAATCGCTCTATCTCGCACGGTTAAGGAGATAGAAGCAAATTTGTGTTTTGCCATTTTTGGGAAAAATTCGAAAATTCAAAATGGCCGCCATTTTTGGGGAGGGGAAAATTTTTGGAAAATTGCAAAGATTGCATTCCTTAGATACCCTGTGGGTCGAAAATTTCGACGAAATCACTCTATCTCGCACGGTTAAGGAGATAGAAGCAAATTAGTGTTTTGCCATTTTTGGCAAAAATTCGAAAATTCAAAATGGCCGCCATTTTTGGGGAGGGGAAAATTTTTTAAAAATTACCAAGAGTACAATGCTCAGATACCCTGTGGGTCGAAAATTTTGACGAAATCACTCTATCTGGCACGGTTAAGGAGATAGAAGGAAATTTGTGTTTTGCCATTTTTGGCAAAAATTCGAAAATTCAAAATGGCCGCCATTTTGGGAGAGGGGAAAATTTTTGGAAAATTGCAAAGATTGCATTCCTTAGATACCCTGTGGGTCGAAAATTTCGACGAAATCGCTCTATCTCGCACGGTTAAGGAGATAGAAGGAAATTTGTGTTTTGCCATTTTTGGCAAAAATTCGAAAATTCAAAATGGCCGCCATTTTTGGGGAGGGGAAAATTTTTGGAAAATTGCAAAGATTACATTCCTTAGATACCCTGTGGGTCGAAAATTTCGACGAAATCGCTCTATCTCGCACGGTTAAGGAGATAGAAGCAAATTAGTGTTTTGCCATTTTTGGCAAAAATTCGAAAATTCAAAATGGCCGCCATTTTTGGGGAGGGGAAAATTTTTGGAAAAATTACCAAGAGCACAATGCTCAGATACCCTGTGGGTCGAAAATTTTGACGAAATCGCTCTATCTGGCACGGTTAAGGAGATAGAAGCAAATTGGTGTTTTGCCATTTTTGGCAAAAATTCGAAAATTCAAAATGGCCGCCATTTTTGGGGAGGGGAAAATTTTTTGAAAATTGCAAAGATTGCATTCCTTAGATACCCTGTGGGTCGAAAATTTCGACGAAATCGCTCTATCTCGCACGGTTAAGGAGATAGAAGCAAATTAGTGTTTTGCCATTTTTGGCAAAAATTCGAAAATTCAAAATGGCCGCCATTTTTGGGGAGGGGAAAATTTTTTAAAAATTACCAAGAGTACAATGCTCAGATACCCAGTGGGTCGAAAATTTTGACGAAATCGCTCTATCTGGCACGGTTAAGGAGATAGAAGCAAATTGGTGTTTTGCCATTTTTGGCAAAAATTCGAAAATTCAAAATGGCCGCCATTTTTGGGGAGGGGAAAATTTTTTGAAAATTGCAAAGATTGCATTCCTTAGATACCCTGTGGGTCAAAAATTTCGACGAAATCGCTCTATCTCGCACGGTTAAGGAGATAGAAGCAAATTTGTGTTTTGCCATTTTTGGCAAAAATTCGAAAATTCAAAATGGCCGCCATTTTTGGGGAGGGGAAAATTTTTTGAAAATTGCAAATATTACATTCCTTAGATACCCTGTGGGTCGAAAATTTCGACGAAATCGCTCTATCTCGCACGGTTAATGAGATAGAAGCAAATTAGTGTTTTGCCATTTTTGGCAAAAATTCGAAAATTCAAAATGGCCGCCATTTTTGGGGAGGGGAAAATTTTGTTAAAATTACCAAGAGCACAATGCTCAGATACCCTGTGGGTCGAAAATTTTGACGAAATCGCTCTATCTGGCACGGTTATGGAGATAGAAGCAAATTTGCAAATTTTAATTAGTAAATTAAATTTTTATTAGTTAATACCTTACCTACCAGACGATAGCTATAGCCCGGCGCCAGCCGGTCCCGCCAAACGAAAGAAAAGACGTCCTGGGTTTCACCCCCGGCAGGACCGGTACACTACACTCCACTCGCCAGGTGGCCTAGTTCCTGCTTCACTCGCCAGAGGGACGTGACGTCATAGCATCTTTTTCGTCCCTAAGGTTGAATTGTAAGGCTGAAAGCGGGGAAGGCTGGGTGGGAATTTCCCGTCTGGTAGGTAAGGTATTAACTAATAAAAATTTAATTTACTAATTAAAATTTGCAATTTCATTGCGTTAATACATCTTACCTACCAGACGATAGCTAGAATAACTACCCAGTGGAAGGAGGGCAGCCTTCTGAGGATTAGAGAGAGAACTCTTATATTGTGCTTAGGTGCGAGGTTCTAGCCCCTTTTGCGGAGACCTGTTAGTCTCGAGGGTAACTAGACCCACCTGCTCCCCCCCCCCCCCCCCCCTTTTGACTGCTCTGAGGGGAGGAAGAGAGTAAGAGTTCAAGGCAAAGAAATTCCACGGTTAACCTGGAAGAGTGGGGAAAGTCCTATACCCAGAGGATTATTCTGAAGTAAACGACTTTGAGGAGCCAAGGTCAAGGCTAAAGGTGAGCCTATACCTAAAACTAACTAGTATGTACACTATATAAAATTATATACAAAGAAGCTTAGGGGACTAGTGGTGGATCTGCTGGGCAGCCACCACAGGACCCAAGTGAAAAAGCTCCCTATCTGCCCAGGCAACATCCTTAAGGTAAAACTGTGTAAAGGTGTTGTGGGACTTCCAGTGGCATGCTGCTAGAATCTGGTCCAGAGATATGCCACCTTGAAAGGCTTTGGAGGCCGCAAAGGCCCTAACATCATGGGCCTTAACCTGATGTAAGGTCAAGGAATCTTGGTCAGAGAGATCATAACACAACACTACTGTTTGTTTGATCCAGGATGAGATAGTGGCAGGAGAGATGTCCTTGTTAAAACCTTGTTTGAATGAAACAAAAACTAACTCCTTTCCCGTTCTTAGGTCCTGCGTTTTGTCCAGGTAGTAGCGAAGAGCCCGAACGGGGCAAAGGGATCTGTCTTCCTTTAAAGACTTATCCAGAGTGGGGGCTAAGGCCGGGATGACCACAGGGGCCACGCACTCTGGTCCCTCTTTTGCCAAGTGATTTTTCGCCAAGAAGCTTGGTGAAGGGTAGAGGGAAACTTTGGACCAATCAGCTTGGTGTCTGATATTTTTGTTTAACCAAGCATGAATCTCACTCCTGCGTTTTCCCGAAGCCAGGGCTAGGAGAAAAACAGTTTTGAAAGTAAGGTGCTTCAGAGAAGCCTTTCTGAGTGGTTCAAAAGGCGCTTTTGTAAGCTGGTGTAAAACCAGGGAGAGGTTCCAAGCAGGAACCCCCCGGCGCCCTTTGGGTCTATCTCTGTGAAAACTGTCTAACAGTCTAGTCAAATTGTCATCCTTGCCAACATTAACCGAGGCATTTCCCAGTTTGTCTGAAATGGCTGACCTGTAACCATCGATAGTGCTGGGCTGGAGATTCTTCTCCTGGAAAAGATGCAGGAGGAAATCTGCTATTTGTTTTATAGATGGGTTCCTGAAGTCCACCTGACTTGTTTCGCACCATCTAACAAAAAGGGCCCACTTTGCCTCGTAGACTGCTCTGGTTGAACGTCTTTGAGGCGCCTCAATTCTTGCCGCCACTGGGCTAGAAAACCCTTGCTCCTTGATGGTCTGGGCTCTAGGAGCCAGGCATGGAGGTTTAAGCTTGTCAGATCCCTGTGACGTGCCTTGTTGAAAGGTTGGGTCACTAGATCTGGATGGTGTGGAAGACAAAGAGGAACCATGGCCGACAGCTCCACTAGGTCCCAAAACCAAGGCATGTTTGGCCATCCCGGAGCAATCAGGATTGCTCTGTGATACCAATGGTCTGACAGCTTGCTGACCACCTTCCCCATCAGAGACACTGGGGGAAAGAGGTACATGTCCAGGTTTTCCCAGGACAGCGTCAGAGCGTCCACTGACCAGGCCTTCGGGTCTGGAATTGGGGACACAAACCGGACTAGTTTGCAGTTGTACCTTGTTGCAAACATGTCCACTTGGGGATAATGCCAAGTTCGGCAAAGGGTGTCGAAGATCTCCTGATGGAGGGACCACTCTGTCTGAATGACCTGTCCCTGGCGAGACAACTTGTCTGCAATTACATTCAGACGGCCCGGAATATGTCTGGCCTTCAGTACTGTTTGTCTGAGATTGCACCAACATAGGAGCCGCCAAAGAAGGGCACACAGTGAACCTGACCTCATACCTCCCTCCTTGTTGATGTATGCCACAACTGTGGTGTTGTCTGTGGCAATCAGGACGACCTTTCCTTGCACTAAGTGTTGGAATCTTTTTAGTGCTAACAACACGGCCTTTAGCTCTAAGAAGTTTATGTGTAATTTGCTTTCGGGTACTGACCAAGTCCCGCTTGCTGTGAAGTCGCCTAAGTGAGCACCCCAGCCTTCTTTTGAGGCGTCTGTAAAGATTTGTATTGCGTGTTGTAGGGGGTGTAAGGGTTGACCCTTTAGGACCTTTGACTCCTGGGTCCACCACTGCAGGTGCTGATGGAGAGACCTCGGAATTGGGATCTCTTTTTCCAGAGATTCCGGGACTCTCCAGTGCTTCTTGAGGTGCCACTGAATAGGTCTCATGTGCAGTCTGCCTAGGGTCACCTGTTTTTCTGTCGCAGTGAGAAGGCCTATAAGAGACATGAAAGTTCTCACTTGGCAAGATCTCCTCTGCAATAGCCCTGTTATTTTTTGTTGAAGGGCTTCCCAACGGTTTTGAGTCGGTCTGACCAGTCCGTTGAGCAGGTCGTACTGGTAGCCTACAAAGTCGAAGACTTGTTGGGGTTCCAGTTCTGATTTTTGCATGTTTACCATCCAGCCCAACTCCTGGCAAAGGGCTAGGAGGGACTGGGTTCCCTGGTGGCAAGATTCTTTGGTAGGGGCTCGAATCAACCAGTCGTCTAGGTACTGGTGGATTCTTATACCCCGTGACTGAGCCATTAACTTGACCTCTTTGACCACAGCAGTGAACTCCATGGGAGCTGTTGAGAGGCCAAAGGGAAGAGCCCGAAACTGGTACGACTGGTTCTGGAAGTGGAACCTGAGGAATTTTCGGGATGTGAAGTGGATTGGAATGTGGAAGTAGGCGTCGCTGAAATCTATTGATGACACCCACTCGCCTTGTTGTAGAGAGGTCCGGATTGTCTCTGGAGTCTCCATTTTGAATGTTTTTACGCATAAAAACTGATTTAGAGTACTGAGATCCAAGATTGGCCGCCACTTTTGGTTCGGCTTTGGGACAATGAACAATCTGTTGAAAAAGGCTAGTGAGGTTCGAACCCTGACCCTCTCTACTGCCTTTTTCTTGATCAGAGCTTGCACTGCTTCTTGTAAGTGGGAGTCTCTGGTGGGGTTTGCATAGCCGCTTACTATCAGGGGTTCCCTTATTAAGGGAGGTCTGACCTTGAAGGGAAGCACATAGCCCTTTTTCAAAATGGATACTACCTTCGGGTTTGCACCCTTGAGAGCCCATATTTTCCAAAAATTTTGTAGGCGTCCCCCTACTGATTGGACATTTGCAACACTGAGGACATTTGACACACTTGGGGCAAAGACACAGTGATTTACAAAAGAAGCACTTTTCACATACTTTATTGTATTTTGTGAGTTTAAGATTGGACTTATGCCTTTCTTTTGTGGCTGCCTGATGTTTTTTACAGAAAGTACATGATGAACAACATTGTGACAATTTACAGAGTCTTTCACAAGAACAGGAAGACTTGTCTTTGTTACATTTACAACACCAAACTCCGGACAGGATGTTACTTCCGGAGGAACTTTGCAGTGATTGTCATTTATACGCCTTAGCATCTCTGGCAGGGCGCGAACCGCGACCGGGTTGACCACCCCTGCCTCTGCCACGGGCTCTCCCGCGATTGCCAAATGTTTTCCATGCAGGCATCTCTTTGCCGGGAGCCCCGGAGTTTCCAGAATCGTCCTGTTTCCATGTTGAATATGGCTGGTAACGGTGTTGCTTTTTCTGAGTGCCGGCGAACCCACCACGGCCCGGACCGGGCTGGTTGGTACGCTTATGTGACTCAAATGCTGCTATTTCATCTTCCGCCCTCCGGATAATGTCGTCCGGAAACAAAGCCCTGGTTTGCAGGGGACAGTTCCTGAGAGAGGAAAAGGTATCTGGCTTGACGCCAGCTTTTAGGTGCTCAAGATAAGAATCCCTCCTGACCAGAGTTAAATTAGCCATTTGTATAAAAGTGAAATCTGAGAGGTGTTGGAGGGATTTGCCAACCGCAAAACTCACATTTTGGTTGAATGCAGACAGGAAATGTAATTCATCAAGTGCACCTTGAGCTTTTGTGGAAGATTTTCCTTTTCCCAACTCTGTCTGAAGAATTTGTAACTGTTCTTGAAACGAGTCCTGTATCTTGGTGATGCACCTATTGAAACCAGCGGACTGGTTACAAATATAACTGGTCTCTTTTGCTGCTTTCTCCCACTTCCGGAGCGTATCCTGAGCAATAGGGCGGGAGGCGGGTTGGGATGAAGCAAGAGCAGGTTTACCAATTCGGGCAAAGGAACTGTTCAACTTCGCCGCGTCATTGGGCCAAGTAGTAACATATTTTCCCGGCCTAGTGATGTCTTTGTTTTCAGCGGGATGAATACCGTACCACCTTGCCTGAGATTTGGGGGGGCGGAGATACTGATCAACATGAAGTCCACCCGGTTCCGTAGACTTGGACGGGTAACCTTCTATGAGGACGAGATTTAAATTTTCAAGCTTCTTACAAAGCCAGTCCTCTGGTGGTAAGTCGATAGAGACCTTGCCTACAGGTTGTGCCCGGTGGCCAATCCAGGGATTGTCTGACTTGGAACTTGGAGTATACTCAAGATCTGGGATATGCGACCAGCCCATGAAAGCACGTACTCCCCTAACAGTCTCTCTGTAATTTTGATCTTCGCTCAATGTCTTATCCAAATCTGGAGATTCTTGATCAGGATGGTCAGTGACGTCTTCTTGGTCAGATACCTCACCTTCTTCAAAGTGCTCCGGAGCTGACTTGAACAAGCTGGATTGCGGAGGAGGTTGAGGCAAAGCAGAGGCCACCGGGCCGGAAGAACTCTGTTGAGAGAATACCGGTTCCGGGTCCTGTTCAGAGTAAAGGCCTTCTAGAGGAGACGTCCTAGATATTGAGCTGGTAGTGACAGTGGCACTAGGTTTTATCCTATCCGGGCCAAAAGCCGGGGCGGCTTGGCCGGAAGGGACAGATGATAAGAGAAAAGGTGCCTGAGAAAGAGCTCCCGCGGGAGCTTGGTGCGGTACCGGTGCCTTGACCGGTGAGAAGGAAGGTTGAGGTGAAGGACGCTGCCCCAAAGTAATGAGTGCTTCCAGACGGGCCATACGTACTGACCACTTTTCGTCCAAGTCTTTTAACTCTTGGCGGAACATAGGTGGAGGTAAAGAGAGATCTTGTTCAGCAACATGGGGTGGAGAAGTTGAAGCAACTTCCTGAGCTTCCACCTGAGACACGATAGTGACAGTGGACGGATCCACAAGGGCTTCTTTGGATTTAGATTTCTCCTTCCGCAGTTTGTACGTAGGGGTTGAAAGCTGGAGCAATTGTTCAGGGGTTAAAGTGTCACAAAACTCACACTGCAACTTTAAAACACACGGGTCTTGGCCCAACCCTTTATCCCTGCATCTGGCACAACGAGAATGAGGGTCAAAATTAGCCATGATATGCCCGCAGGCTCCTTTCCTTTGTCCTGGAGATGCCATGGTAGTTTATCCAACTAACTGACAAATCGTAACACAAAACACACTGTATAAATTAAGAACTACTCAAAATAAAAAGAGTTTCCAAAAATTCAAACTTTGAATATCGCGCCAAACGAAAAAAGATGCTATGACGTCACGTCCCTCTGGCGAGTGAAGCAGGAACTAGGCCACCTGGCGAGTGGAGTGTAGTGTACCGGTCCTGCCGGGGGTGAAACCCAGGACGTCTTTTCTTTCGTTTGGCGGGACCGGCTGGCGTCGGGCTATAGCTATCGTCTGGTAGGTAAGATGTATTAACGCAATGAAATTGTGTTTTGCCATTTTTGGCAAAAATTCGAAAATTCAAAATGGCCGCCATTTTTGGGGAGGGGAAAATTTTGTTAAAATTACCAAGAGCACAATGCTCAGATACCCTGTGGGTCGAAAATTTTGACGAAATCGCTCTATCTGGCACGGTTAAGGAGATAGAAGCAAATTTGTGTTTTGCCATTTTTGGCAAAAATTCGAAAATTCAAAATGGCCGCCATTTTTGGGGAGGGGAAAATTTTTTGAAAATTGCAAAGATTGCATTCCTTAGATACCCTGTGGGTCGAAAATTTCGACGAAATCACTCTATCTCGCACGGTTAAGGAGATAGAAGCAAATTAGTGTTTTGCCATTTTTGGCAAAAATTCGAAAATTCAAAATGGCCGCCATTTTTGGGGAGGGGAAAATTTTTTAAAAATTACCAAGAGTACAATGCTCAGATACCCTGTGGGTCGAAAATTTTGACGAAATCACTCTATCTGGCACGGTTAAGGAGATAGAAGGAAATTTGTGTTTTGCCATTTTTGGCAAAAATTCGAAAATTCAAAATGGCCGCCATTTTGGGGGAGGGGAAAATTTTTGGAAAATTGCAAAGATTGCATTCCTTAGATACCCTGTGGGTCGAAAATTTCGACGAAATCGCTCTATCTCGCACGGTTAAGGAGATAGAAGGAAATTTGTGTTTTGCCATTTTTGGCAAAAATTCGAAAATTCAAAATGGCCGCCATTTTTGGGGAGGGGAAAATTTTTGGAAAATTGCAAAGATTACATTCCTTAGATACCCTGTGGGTCGAAAATTTCGACGAAATCGCTCTATCTCGCACGGTTAAGGAGATAGAAGCAAATTAGTGTTTTGCCATTTTTGGCAAAAATTCGAAAATTCAAAATGGCCGCCATTTTTGGGGAGGGGAAAATTTTTGGAAAAATTACCAAGAGCACAATGCTCAGATACCCTGTGGGTCGAAAATTTTGACGAAATCGCTCTATCTGGCACGGTTAAGGAGATAGAAGCAAATTGGTGTTTTGCCATTTTTGGCAAAAATTCGAAAATTCAAAATGGCCGCCATTTTTGGGGAGGGGAAAATTTTTTGAAAATTGCAAAGATTGCATTCCTTAGATACCCTGTGGGTCGAAAATTTCGACGAAATCGCTCTATCTCGCACGGTTAAGGAGATAGAAGCAAATTTGTGTTTTGCCATTTTTGGCAAAAATTCGAAAATTCAAAATGGCCGCCATTTTTGGGGAGGGGAAAATTTTTGGAAAATTGCAAAGATTACATTCCTTAGATACCCTGTGGGTCGAAAATTTCGACGAAATCGCTCTATCTCGCACGGTTAAGGAGATAGAAGCAAATTAGTGTTTTGCCATTTTTGGCAAAAATTCGAAAATTCAAAATGGCCGCCATTTTTGGGGAGGGGAAAATTTTTGGAAAAATTACCAAGAGCACAATGCTCAGATACCCTGTGGGTCGAAAATTTTGACGAAATCGCTCTATCTGGCACGGTTAAGGAGATAGAAGCAAATTGGTGTTTTGCCATTTTTGGCAAAAATTCGAAAATTCAAAATGGCCGCCATTTTTGGGGAGGGGAAAATTTTTTGAAAATTGCAAAGATTGCATTCCTTAGATACCCTGTGGGTCGAAAATTTCGACGAAATCGCTCTATCTCGCACGGTTAAGGAGATAGAAGCAAATTTGTGTTTTGCCATTTTTGGCGAAAATTCAAAATGGCCGCCATTTTTGGGGAGGGGAAAATTTTTGGAAAATTGCAAAGATTGCATTCCTTAGATACCCTGTGGGTCGAAAATTTCGACGAAATCACTCTATCTCGCATGGTTAAGGAGATAGAAGCAAATTAGTGTTTTGCCATTTTTGGCAAAAATTCGAAAATTCAAAATGGCCGCCATTTTTGGGGAGGGGAAAATTTTTGGAAAATTGTAGATTGCATTCCTTAAATACCCTGTGGGTCGAAAATTTCGACGAAATCGCTCTATCTCACACGGTTAAGGAGATAGAAGCAAATTTGTGTTTTGCCATTTTTGGCAAAAATTCGAAAATTCAAAATGGCCGCCATTTTTGGGGAGGGGAAAATTTTTTGAAAATTGCAAATATTACATTCCTTAGATACCCTGTGGGTCGAAAATTTCGACGAAATCGCTCTATCTCTTACGGTTTCTGAGATATTAGCAAATTACTCAAAAGTAGTACTGAAAATACACAATGAAGTACCTAAATGGCTATTACTCATGTACTGACAAAGCTATCAGTCCCAAATGCAATACCAAGCGAGCTATGGACATAACAATCTTGTATTCAAAATTGTAGTAAAATATCTTTAATTATTTTGGCTTAAATGCACGGAAACCAATGGGTACTGAAAATAGCTGTACTTAAGTATTACTCAGTAAGCAAAAGAGGTACAACAGCCAAAAGCAATCCCAAGCAAGCTACTGACCCAATAAGCCTGCATACCAAATTTGGTGACAATAGCTCTAATACTTTTCCTTTAAATGAGCGGAAACCATGCGTGACGCCGGACATCGGACGCCGGACGCCGGACATCGGACGGCGAAAAAAGCAAAAATAATATATCCACCCCCCAGGGGGGTGGACATAATAATTTATATGTCACAAAATTGATGTGCACATACCGTAAGTCCACAAAGGGAGAGTGCTAAACCAAATAGATGTCACACAACAGAAATCAAATCCCACAATGCAATTATCTGGTTACTATCTATTTGTCCTGAAAGATGTGTGCTAAATTAAGGCAATCTCTTACCTCTGATTCTGTAGGCCAGTGTTGTGGAAGTAGTAATAGCGATCTCCTCTCTTCATAGGACAGCTGTACTTAGGGTAATCCCACATCTCTGTGATACTACAACCACAAACGTCAAAGCTGGAGTTTTATTATCACTTTCTGACAAGTTTTAGCAAAATATATTACTCATTCTATTTGCATGTTTGTAAGTTAGTTTGTTTGTAAGTTTGTTTGTTTACATCATAACTCCAAAAATACTGCACGTATGGTTATAAAAGTTTTAGGAAGCTTTGGAACTGCTACAAGGAAGAACTGGTTCAAATTTGGGCATGATCGGGTCAATATCCTTGATTCTGAAGCAGCATAGGTAATATACTTTGTAAAAAGCCTGCACTCGGCTCACCCCCAAATGCTTTTGTTTGTAAGTTTGTTTGTTTACAGCATAAACTGTAATGCACATAAATAATGCACAGATGGTTATGAAATTTTTAAGAAGCATCAAACCTGTTACAAGGAAGATCTGATTCAAGTTTGGGCATGATTGGGTCAATATGTTGGATTCTTGAGCAATTTTTAGACGGGTTGCATGTAACCAACCCTCCTATTGGATGGATGTGTCCGACGTACGTCTGTCCGTCAACATTATCGTTTCTGGACGCTAACTTGAAAACGCTTTGACCAATCAAATTGAAACTTGACAGGGAGATAGATCACCATCAAAGCTAAGTGGCTTTCGAAATTGGTGTAATTCCGTCTGTTTGTTTGTCTGTTTTTTGTCCGTTGGTCTGTCTGTCAACATTTCCGTTTCCAGACTCTAACTTGAAAACGCTTTATCCACTCGAATTCAACCTTGACAGGGAGATAGATCAACATCGTAGTTAAGTTGCTTTTGAAATTGTTTATCTGTCTGTCAATATTTCCTTTTCTGGACTCTAAACTCAAAAACACTTTGTCCAATCGACTTCAAACTTGACAGGGAGATAGATCACCATCATAGCTAAGTTGCTTTCGAAATTTGTGTAATTCAGTTTGTTTATTTGTCTGTGTTTTGTCCGTTTGTGGGTGAACATTTTGGTTTCCGGACTCTAACTCGAAAACGCTTACAAACAGAAACCTTATAACTAGATCGCCTGTGGGTATTGCAATTTCTTGTCAAAATAAATGGTAAATTAATGGTCTTCACTTACTTAGTTTCAGTCCTATATCGAGTACAGTATAGATGGAATAATGTAACCTAGATCACAAGTTTTATATTTCTTAGCATGTCAAACACATTTACCTTAACAGGGTAACCTAACATTTCTTTCCTTGTTTCTAAATTTAATTACAGCAGTCGCTAACCTTATTGCTGCCTGTGCAGCCTGCCTTTTGGGGCATCTCTGACCCTCTTGTTTTGTTATGTTACCATAGACATTAAAGAGATCATTTATTTCATGTCCTGTAACCAGATCAGTGGTTCCCAAACAGGATGAGTAATATATTTTGCAAAAAATTGGGAAAATATACGTTCAGCTCTCTTGTTTCCTTTTCAAAATATGAGGTCATATCAGGAGAGGCCTCACTAAATCCCACATGCAGTCATGATTTGAAGTTTTGAATCCAAGACAACAAAAGTGGGAAAGGTAATAACATGCCAAATTTGTTTAACAAGTGATGCTACAAACATGAAATGTATTTATCATTGATCATGGATGTCAAGGCCCACTAACAAGAGGCCTTCAAAGTGTAATATTAACCTTTCCAGGGGCCGATTTCACTAAAGGACTTAAACTAAGTCCCTTTATTGGCTAAGTCAGGGACTTAAATCTAAGACTTTGGTCTTAGCTCCAAAAATGGATTTCACAAAGGTGACTTAGCTAAGTCCAAGCTTATCAAATAACCACAGTGGTTTTCTGTGTCATGTGACCTTTTGTATCTATTCAAAATATAATAGTGGTGCCATATATCCTTCATTTGATGTATTTTATCAAAGGATAAGTGGTGTTCTGAAATGGAAAACCTTGTTGCCACATATAAACTTCCAAAAGACCACTTTAGTGAGGTGTTCTGTGTAATTATACTTTATTTACAGCCATTTCAAATTTTGAAGTGAAGAAAAGTTTATGGCGGCCATATTTAAGTCCTCTTTACAAAATTTAAGCCCACTACTACTCAGACTTAAATCTAAGTCCACTGACTTAGCAAATCCATGGACTTAGCCCCTTTGTGAAATCCACTAAGTCTAAGCCCAAAGTCTTAAACTTAAGCCCAAAACCAGGCTTAAGTCCATTCGTGAAATCGGCCCCAGAAGTCTGGGATTGGCCAGTTTTAGGGAAAGGATTGAATTACAATATCAACATGAAACTCTAATTTAACTTGTATGGATCAATACTGTAATGGTGTTTCACACAACCATAAATTAGCATATAGTAACTATTAATCTATGACCTGCAGAAAGTTCCAGAAATTACTGAAATATTAACGTAAATTTTGGACAAGATTATAAATCTCATAAAATATCTTGCATTTGATGTTTTCTAATTGTCAACAGTCTATATTTGCTTTTAATATAGAAGATTTCTCAGTCCTATGAGGTGAATATAATTATTGGGATGGAATATTTATAGAAGATCAACCATTATTAAATTAAAATTACAATCATCAAAAACATCAAGATAACTATATTTTGAATAAAACAGGTATTTTGTTTAAACATGTGGACAGAATTTGGACAGAGTTCTGCTTCATTTTTATTAGCAATTTATACTTTAGTCTAAAAATTAAAAGTGGGGAACATTGAAAACCAAGATTTTTTTTATGAATAGAAAACTTCCCTTCATAGATGCAAATCTCATGGTAGAGCAATAAATTATTTACAATGCAATAGTAAGGAAAGAATTTGTTATCTCATCTCAGCAATTTTGCAAAAATGTCCTTAAAAAAATAGACCTCAACCGAATCATTATTTGTACATTATTTTTCAAACTATGGCACATTTAATGGCTTTCTTACTGGAGTGATAGTAAAGGGTTTTTATCGTAAAGAAAATTTCTACTCCTTTCAGCCTCATGAAAGAATAAGCCACATTCACGGAAATGACGCAAAGCATAAAATAAGTTTCACAGAAATAATGAATCTGATAATAATTTCCAGTAATTCAGAAAAACAGACAGGAATGTTTTCCTCATTTATAAATTTCACATTTTTACGTCAATCTAACTCAGTATGCTGCTGTGTCTTCTTGGAAATGCACAAAAGCAAGTATTATGATTAAACTTGATATGATTCTATCACAAATTAAAGGTAGCAGTATAAGCAGGAAAACCTTTCTGTTATTGTACAAAATCTCTATGAAACTATAACTATTCCTTTGTTTAAAAGAGAAACAATTATTCTACAGAAACTGCAGGGCCCGTATTCACGAAAGGTCTTAGCCAGGGCTTAGGCTTAAAGTTGAAACTTTTGTCTCAAGTTTCTGCCTTAAAACTGCTAAGACTTTTGTCTTAGGCTTAGTGGTATTCACAAAGAATTTAAGACTGGTCTTAGGCTTAGCCAAGGGCTCAACTTTAAGACTGCTTGGTAGTGGGCTTAAATTTTGTAAAGAGGACTTAAATATGGTCGCCATAAACTTTTCTCCATTTCAAAATTTGAAATGACTATAAATAAAGTATATTTATACAGAACACCTCACTAGTGGTGGAACGATTGTCTACAGACATCGAATGGTTGGTCGAAATTCACTGTAGTAGCGATGATCGATCCGGAAGAAGTGTACATCGATTCATCATTCTTCTTGAAGATTTCATAATATATAGTGATGTTTCTACACATCCACGCTTTATTTACAAATATTTTAGGCTTTTTTCTCAATAATTTAACAGATTTGTCACGAAGTTTTTGTTTGTTTATATCTGCCGCCATATTTACCGGAAGTGAGTGTTTTCGGTAGATTCTAAACGTCGAAACAACGTTATTCCTACCGCATCGACATATACTTCATCCCGGAATGTGTTTCCTGCTATAGCCTACATTGGTTCGATTATGGCTCGATCATCGCTCAGAAAAATGGACGATTAATCGACCATGCAATTTGGAGGCGATTCCCATCACTACACCTCACTAAAGCAGTCTTTGGGAAGTTTATATGTGGTAACAAGGTTTTCCATTTCAAAACAGCACTTTTCTTTAGATAAAATGCATTAAATGAAGGATATATGTCACCAATAGTATAGTTTGAATAGAAAAGAAAGGTCACATGACACAGAAAACCACTGTGGTTATTTGATAATCTTGGACTTAGCTAAGTCACCCTTTATGTATACGGATTTAAGATAAAACTTAGCTGAGACAAAAGTCTCAACTTTAAGACCACATTTAAGCCTAAGACCTGGCTAAGTCTAAGACCTTTTGTGAATACGGGCCCCGGTCTCTTTTCGAGAAATATTATAAAGTGAATAAACCCCATTTTTACACCAGACAGATGCAAAATATTTAACTTAGATTACAGGTGTGTTATTTATTAAGGAATATGAGCTATAAAAAAGGCAAGCATATTGATGAATTCAATAAGTGGTTGTCAAATATTCAATTTATACTACTTGTTGGGAAAGAATCATATGTCAAAACAGATTGATATGGCTTTCAGAATTTCAATATTTAGACAGTCATTTTCAAAAACTTGAGATTTAGTGATTTACTTCATTAATTTTCAGAAATGTATAAAATTCACAAGAATAACTAGACCTAGCATATCGGAGAAGCGATGTAAATTTGTATCCATTGGAAAGTCACCTCATCAAAGCCAGAGAACCATTGTTTGATCTTGAAGGACAAGGTTAAATCTGACCGCATCAGAAGATTCTCAACCCATGAGGTTGGTTTCACATGCTAAACCTCTAGGACCAATAATAAGTGAGATATAGGTTCTGGTTTTAAATCTGCTACATAGGGTACTTTGGCATTCCTTGGATGACCTTGAGGAGCTTCAAGGTCAAATGTCTGCAATGTTGTAGAGGACATGTATATCTATTATACATAAAGAGATTCAACATTCTACTTAAACCAGCCTGCAGAAAAAGGTAGATAATTTCCAAAGAAATGCCCGTGGTTGCCATCTTGTTTTTCAGAAGGAGGCTAATTTCAGTCTCAGAGAAGCTTACCTCTCAATGAAGATATCCTGCACATTTTATGAAGCTAACTGGTGTAGTTTTCCACTGAGAGCATTAACATCACAAATATCTTTACGTTTGGCGATGGCGTAGCAAACGCCAAACCAAAGTATCCACTGGATGCAATAAAAGTTAATTATTATGGCAGGTGAACACACTGGCATGCTTACACCCCCTAATCAATGTCCCTACCAAGTATCAACTTCCTACACCTTAAGTATTGTTTCTGACATATACCCCGGGCAAGAATTTAAAGGTCAAGGTTACTACAGCAAGGACAAAAGTGAAATCAAATGTCATACCATAACGTTGCACAAATGCATACCCATAACCAATGTCCCTACCAAGTATCAAATTCCTACACCAAATGGTTTCTAAGATATCGGCTGGACAAGATTTTAAATCAAGGTTACTACAACAAGGTAAAAGGTCAAATTAAGGTCATACCATCATATAGGACACCCACATCTCCTAACCAATGTCCCTATGAAGTAACAACTTCCTACAACTTATGGTTTCTGAGTTACAGTGCAGACAAGATTTTAAAGGTCAAGGTCACTAGAGCAAGGTCAAATCAAATGTCACGCCACGACGTTGCACACCTACACCCACCAACCAATGTCCCTACTAAGTTTCAACTTCCTTCACCTTATGATTTCTGAGGTACAAACTTTTTTCCTGCTACCGCCCCTCCTGCCCATCCAGACGCTATGGGTGAACACAAAACACATGCAGCCCTTAAAGGCTGTGGGGTAGAAAACTTTGTTCACAACCTCTCTATAGAGCACATCACTTACGTGCTGTTCAGCTTTGACCTGATTTCACATTTCTCCAAGAATGGGACGGTTACTGCATTCTGTTCATCCACAAACTTCTTGGTCTCCTCCGCGTCAGGATCTTCCATCCATCGGTAAGGGTCGTTGACCTAGAACAAGTTACCAGAATTCTACTCATGTTGTGTTTATTGTAACTGAAAAAAATCAGTCTCAAACTTAATGTGATCTAAGTTGGACCAAGACCTTTCTTCCATTTCCTTTTTTTTCATTACGTTCAAACCAGTAGTATCTGAGTAATCCAGTAAATGGAAAAATCTGAAATTTGTTTGTATTCACACAGTGATCCACTTCATTCACAAAATTTAATGCGATCTAATTTGGACCAAGACCCAACTTCTGATTTTGTTTTTCATGAAGTTCCAACCAGTAGTATTTGAATAATCCTGCTAAAAACACAAATAGTCATGAAAATAGTACCTTCTTGGTGGAGGCAATCACTGATACATAATTCATTGTCATCTGTCATTCTTTGTCTCCAAACAAAAGGAAAATAGAGTCACCCTGTTTCAAAACATATGCAATCCTCTATACTGGAATCAGCTCACTGGCATGGAGTCTAAAGCAGGGTCAGCAGGTTTTTGACAGACATCGGTGACATCAAAAACATAATTTGATGTCCAAATGTCAAACACGTCATTAGTGATGATGTGAAAACAACAAATGAATATTGTCACCAACAGGATAAAACTTTCTCCTCAGAATAAGTTAATATAATCAAATATCATTCTCAGTTTTTAATGTACATTTCCAAATAATGAAAACAATGTCATTCAATGTTAGTGTTAATGTAAACATAGCATCTTAATAACTTCAGACACATCTCATTTGACAAAAAATGAAACATGGCAATCTACATCAAGACTATAGATCCACTAATTTTAAATACTAGTAAAAATTTATTTGTTGGCTACTTATATGAAATACACTTCATATAATATAATTTGAAAACAATGTTGGATGCACAACAATTTATCATTAACTAGACCTAGCGCATCGGAGAACCGATGCAAATTGTATCCACCGTAAAGACAATGCACCAAAACCAAAGAGTCATAAGCACTTTTAAGTTTGGCTGTCAAAGGAGGGGCCCAAGGTCAAATCCGACCACACCAGAAGATTCCCAGAACATGATTTCCTATGTTGGTTTACTATCCCAAACATCTAGGACCAATAATAAGCGAGTTATAAGCACTTTTTAGTTTGGCTGTCCTCACACTTGACCTTGAAGGAGGGGCCCAAGGTCAAATCCGACCATGACAGAAGATTCCCCGCCCATGATTTCCTGTATGTTGGTTTACCATCCCAAACCACTAGGATCAATAATAAGCGAGTTATAAGCACTTTTAAGTTTGGCTGTCCTCATTTGACCTTGAAGTAGGGGCCCAAGGTCAAATCCGACCACACCAGAAGATTCCCAGCCCATGATTTTCTATATGCTGGTTTACCATCCCAAACCTCTAGGACCAATAATAAGCAAGTTATAAGCACTTTTAAGTTTGGCTGTCCTCATTTGACCTTGAAGGAGGGGCCCAAGGTCAAATCCGACCACGCCAGAAGATTCCCAGCCCATGATTTCCTATAGGTTGGTTTACCATCCCAAACCTCTAGGACCAATAATAAGCGAGTTATAGGCACTTTTACCTTTGGCTATCCTCGTTTGACCTTGAAGGAGGGGCCCAAGGTCAAATCCGACCACACCAGAAGATTCTTGGCCCATGATTTCCTATATGCTGGTTTACCATCCCAAACCTCTAGGACCAACAATAAGCGAGTTATAAGCACTTTTAAGTTTGGCTGTCCTTGTTTGACCTTGAAGGAGGGGCCCAAGGTCAAATCCGACCACGCCAGAAGATTCCCAGCCCATGATTTCCTATAGGTTGGTTTACCATCCCAAACCTCTAGGACCAATAATAAGCGAGTTATAGGCACTTTTACCTTTGGCTATCCTCGTTTGACCTTGAAGGAGGGCCCAAGGTCAAATCCGACCACACCAGAAGATTCCCAGCCCATGATTTCCTATATGCTGGTTTACCATCCCAAACCTCTAGCACCAATAATAAGCGAGTTATAAGCACTTTTAAGTTTGGCTATCCTCATTTGACCTTGAAAGAGGGGCCCAAGGTCAAATCCGACCTCACCAGAAGATTCCCAGCCCATGATTTCCTATATGTTGGTTTACCATCCCAAACCTCTAGGACCAACAATAAGAGAGTTATAGGCACTTTTACCTTGGCTATCTTCGTTTGACCTTGAAGGAGGGGCCCAAGGTCAATCCGACCACACCACAAGATTCCCAGCCCATGATTTCCTATATGCTGGTTTACCATCCCAAACCTCTAGGACCAACAATAAGCGAGTTATAAGCACTTTTAAGTTTGGCTGTCCTTGTTTGACCTTGAAGGAGGGGCCCAAGGTCAAATCTGACCACGCCAGAAGATTCCCAGCCCATGATTTCCTATATGTTGGTTTACCAACCCAAACCTCTAGGATCGATAATAAGCGAGTTATAAGCACTTTTAAGTTCTGCTATCCTCGTTTGACCTTGAAGGAGGGGTCCAAGGTCAAATCTGACCACATCAGAAGATTTGCAGCACATGATTTCCTATAGGTTGGCTTCACATTGCAAACCTCTAGGACCAATAATAAAGGAGATATAGGCACTTTTAAAGTCCGCTATGTGGGTTACTTCGGCACTCTGTGGATGACCTTGAATTAGGAGCTTCAAGATCAAATGTGTGCAAGGTTGTAGAGGACATGTATATGTGTCATACATATCACCTATGAAGAGATTCAACCTTCTACCTATGAGGAACAGCCAGTACAAAAATGTAGATTATTTTCAAAGAAATGCCCGTGGCGGCCATCTTGTTTTTCAGAATGAGGCTATTTTCCTTCCCAGAGAAGCTTACCCCCCAATGAAGATATCCTGCAAATTTGGTGAACCTAGCTGCTGTTGTTTTCCTCTTAGAGCGTTAACGCCGAAAATCTCTCTACGCGCGGCGGCGGCGTAGCGGACGCTAAACCAAACCAGATACAATAAAATATTATCTATCTTTGACATTATATCAAAGATGTAGGAGGGAAAACTAAAAATAAATATTCTAATCTAATTTGCAGCAATTGATATACAACAACCTGCACAAAGATTGTATTTTGTAATGATTATCACTTTTTTCTTTACAGACAAGCTTTACATGAACATATATTTTCAGTGCTTTGTAAACTATTGTAAGTGTAAGTGGCCACTAGAAATAGGACGCCCTGTTGATAGTAGCTGCAACATATAAAAGAGACTGCACAGCATAGAAGAAGACACATTATCATGTGTAATGTCCAACCCATTATTGTTTTACAACAATTGTACAGTAGTCTTTAAAGACTCCGTTTTGCTTGTAAAATATATCACGGCTGATTGGATAATTAGTACATGTAAATTATTTCTGCTTCATGACTTTTTGCACTGATTCATATTTACTCAAAATCAATCACAGCTTTTGAGATAACCAACATTTTCAACTTCCGGCAAAATTCAAAATGGCTGACAAAATTTGAAAAATGAAAAGTTTTTCAGAGGCACTATACCTTAGTTGTCTATTCCCCAAAGGGTCCAAAATTTGCAGGAAATCGCTCTATCTCTGACAGTTTTCGAGATAGATGACATTTTCGATTTCCACCAAAATTCAAGATGGTGTCCAAAATTGGGGAAATTCAACTTTTTTCAGAGGCACTATATCTAAGGTCTCTAATATCCACAGGGTCCAAAATTTGCTCAATATCACTCTATCACTGATGGTTCTCAAGATAGATGACCTTTTCAATTTCCGTCAAAATTCAAGATGGCAACCGAAATTCGGGAAATTTAACATTTTTCAGAGGCACTATATCTTAAGTCTCTAGTACCCAAAGGGTGCAAAATTTGCTTGAAATCACTCTATCAATCATGGTTCACAAGAGAGATGACATTTTCGATTTCTGTCAAAACTCAAGATGGTGACTGAAATTCAACATTTATCAGAGGCACTAAATCTTAAGTCTCTAGTACACAAAGGGTCCAATATTTGCTCTACCTCTGATGGTTTTCGAGATGGGCATTTTCAATTTCTGCAAAAATTTAAGATTGCAGCCAAAATTCGGCAAATTCAAAATTTTTCAGAGGCACTATATCTAAGGTCTCTAGTACCCAAAGGGTCCAAAATTTACTCGAAATCGCCCTGACTCTGATGATTTTCGAGATAGACGGCATTTATGATTTCCGCCAAAATTCAAGATGGCAGCCGAAATTCGGGAAATTCAACATTTTTCAGAGGCACTATATCTAAAGTCTCTAGTACCCAAAGGGTCCTAGAACAGTTTCTATAACAGTTTCTGTGATATTTGTGAATTACTCATGTTGATAGCTAATTTAACTAAAAATAATTTCAAATCACATACCCAGAGTGATAGATTTGTACAACAATAAACACATCGTAGCTTGGGGAAAGTAGCTGTACTGAGTCTGTGTTTTTTAATTTATAATAATCTGAAAAATGATCAGATATTTACTCAAAATAGCTAATTAGTTAATATTAATAATATACCCATGGAGCTATAACACCCCAAAGCAATACCAAACAAACTATGGACCCTATAAATCATCCATACCAGATTTGGTTCAAAAATCACCTGCACTTTTCTTTTAAGTGAGCAGAAAACTAAGTGTTACTGAAAATAGCTAATTATGTAGCTGAGTGGATATTACTCATTTAGCTAAAGAACTACGAATCCCAAAAGCAAAACCAAGCAAGCTATTAATCCAACAAACTTACATAGAAAATTTTATTCAAATATCTAGGTTTCTTTACATTTTAAAGCATGGAAACCAAATTGCCACTCAAAATAGCCAATTCACCATTACTAAGTTACTATAGCTATGATAACCAATAACAATACCAAGCAAGCTATTACCCAAATTACCCTGCAAAGCATATTTAGTAAAGATAGCTAAAATACTTATCCTTACAATGAGTTGAAACAAAGTGTGATGAAATAGTGATAACACATTTATTTTATATATTTATAGGGTCTCATGTGGCACAGTTGGTAGGATGTTGGACTCATAATCCAAGGGTTAGACCCTAGTTACACATGACCGGATGTACCGCTGGATTGCAGCAGGTTACCGAATATGGAAAATTGTGAGTGATTTACGGATCATATTTTTCATCAGTGAACATGTCCGTACTGTCCATAATATCCTTGTGGCATCCTCCATGGATGTGATGTGTCTGTGGGGACACCACAGAAAAATTAAACTACTTGAATTTTCCGTAAAAGGTTTGCGGATGCCAGGTGTAATTAATATCCACAACTGATAGGTATAAAATCTCTATGGATATTCCCGGAGGGTGTTCGGAAGCTGTAAGGATGCCACTGGAAGTTAACAGACATTGCCGGCAAACACATGGACCAATAGGGATGGTCCGTGAAGAAGGTCACGGATATGTAATTAGTCTGCGGATATGCACAGATATCTACGGATCTATTCATGGACAATAGGGATGGGGTTTACGGACGAAAAGGATGCCTCAAGGACAATAAGGACGGGGTTTACAGATAGAAATGTAGTTTCCCATGACACTCGGGAACTTACGGAAAAAAGCTTTCTCATGCACGAAAACCTATATAAGGGGCACTTGGCTTGGCTTTTGCTAATATACACTTTCTGCAATTCGATGTGCATACATCAATTTTTGGAAGCTTACAGCTTACACTGTATATGTTTGAGGATATATTTTGTTGGCATACAGATTTACTCAAAATTTTAGAGGTTTTGCTTTTTTTTTAAATAGGAAATTTTGTGAATACTTGTGTAAAATGCCACCAAAGAAAAGGTCCAAGAGGAGAGGCAGTCAGGAGACAGAGAGGATGTCCACCAGGGCCAGGAGTCCAGAGGTGGATGAATTGTGTACCAGAGATTCAGCAGGCGGCTGAGGTGGAGGAGTTGGTGGTGGGAGTGGAGGATCCTCTGGAGATGTCGGATACAAAACAGGGAGACATTGGGCTAGAGACACAGCAAGAATCAGATACAAGTGATGAGGATATACAGGATACACAAGCTGCTGCAGCTACTACACAGAAGGGCAAGGGCACAGGCAAGGGCAAGACTGACAAAAGGAGCAAGAAACCCCCAGTTCTCTTCAGTGCTGATCAGGAACAGAAGTTAGTGGACTTTCTGCGTGACAATGAAATTCTCTACAACAAGCGTTTAATGGACTACAAGGATAGGTCCAAGAACCACAGCCCTCATATGGAATGTCATTGCCCTTGAGCACTACCGTATGCTGGCCCTCCCCCCCCAGCTTCCTGTGGAGCTGTGGGGTATCTTATCCTCAGTAGGTTGTGTAGTACTAGGCAGGCCAGGCCAACCCTGTTGACCACGGGGGGCTCCTGCTGCAGCGGGCTCTGGAAAATCCTAATGCGAGACATCAGGATCCCAAAGGCATTCCCTACCACAGTTCTTCCATGCCTGATCCGATCTCCTTCAAGTCCATAGTGTGGCTGGAGTAGGGCCTCATTGGCCAGAGCATGAGGGGGAAGGCGTTGTCTCCGAGAAGGAAAAAGTTCACCTTTGGTCCACCAATCCCCAGAGATTCACTGTCAGGGAAGCCAATGCTGCCGTCCTCTATTTTGTGCCTCAAATCAGTGTGCTTGAAAATCTGAGCATCTGAAGTTGACCCGGCTGCTCCCATGTCCACCCACAGGCACTTGGAATCTCCATCCACCAGGGCCAACAGTACAATAGAGTGGAAGCCCTTACTGTTGCGGAAGAGGCTGCGTTCCCCTTGTGGACATCTGATTGGAATATGCCTTCCATCCAGGGCACTCAGGGCATGTGGCAAGTTCCACCTCCGGTGGAAGACGGACTCGACCAGCAACCAATCCTCTGGGAGTGTGGGGCACCGCATCACCTGATCTCGATAGGCCCTGGTGATAGCGGCACAGACCTCAGGCACAAACTTCTCGATAGTCGGTCTGGCCACCATGAAAGCATACTGCAGGGTGGTGTAACTGTCACCAGTGGCGAGATGTCTGAGGGTTACTGCCAACTTCACTCTTGGACTCACGATATCTCTCATCAAGGTCCTGTCCTCTCTTCTTCAAGCTCTGTCTGGGTTGGCCAAGGCCTGAACCTATATCTTCTGTGTCTTCTCTGTCTAATAACTGGTTGACCACCTGGCAGACCCCATCTGCTTATCAACCGGTCTATCATAGCTGAAACGATGAGTAACTGCCTCTCCATTTCTAACAGTAAGAGTTGAAGTTGTGCAAGATTTCAGTCGTGTCTGTCCATATTGCCATCTACATTGTATCTGGCTAGTGAGCTGGACTGAACCCCCTTTTATAGCCATTGGCATCCAGATACCCAGTGGTCAACACCTCCCATGGAGACAGGTGTAATGTTATATTAATAAAATATCCTTATCGATAAGCTGACATCCGCGAGAGAAATAAAGATCCATAAACCCCATCCGTGAGTGTCCGCAAGGTCCATAAACCCATCCGGGGTGTCCTTGAGATGTCCTGATGCATCCCTATGTTGTCCTGGCGTGTCCTGGGGTCTTTTCGCCGTACTGCGGATGGTCACGGAGGAGTATCAGTAGGTCTTCCGCAAGCAACGCAATGAATCTGTAACGTCCTTGTGGCATCCCTATTTTCCAGTGAGTTATCCGTGATGCGTCTGTAAATCACTCACTTTTCTAACATCCCCCCTTTCCCAACCCCCAATCCGCAACAGATCGTTGGCAGTTTCTATATATGGAACCTTGGCCTATGTCCGTGGGGGGTCCGTGAAAGTATAACTGGCCCATAATTAGGGTTCGATCCCCACTGATGCCAAATGTTTCATGTGGGATAACATCCTTGGGCAAGATGTCAACCTGGACTGTGCCTCTCTCCACCCAGGGGAAAATATGGGTACCCAGCTATAAGGGATACTGGCTTCTGCGCCTTGCATGGCAGCAATAGCTAGCTATCTTTGCTGGGGTAATACTGTGTAAAGCGCTCTGAGCTAATAATAGAAAAAGCCCTATATAAGAGCCCAGTATTATTATTATATTAATTCTTAATTAGCTATTATAGCCTAATAATAGCATAGTTATGGAGCTATAGCACCCCAAAGCATGACCAAGCAGGCAATGGACCCTATAACCCTTCATACCAAATTTTGATACGATATCTAATGCACTTTTCCTTTAGGTAAGCAGAAAACTAATTGTAACTGAAAATAGCTAATTAAGTAGCTATGTGGCTAACACTCAGCTATAGAGCTATGACTCCCAAAAGCAATACCAAGCAGCTATTGACCCAATAATCCTGAATAGGAAATTTGATAAAGATGGCAAAAATACTTTTCCTTAAAATGAACGAAACACAGTGTGATAAAAAAGTGAGAGATTAAATAAAAACAGCTATTTAGCTATGGAGCATAGCTATGGAGTTATAACACCCCAAAGCTATACCAAGGATGCTATGAACCCTATAATCTTCCATACCAAGTTTGGCTAAGATATCTCCTTCAATTAAACAGAAAACTAAATAGTACTCAAAAGAGCTAATTAAGTAGCTAAATGACTCTTACTCACTTAGCTAAAAAAGAACATGACTCCCACAAGCAATACCAAGCCAACTATTAACCCAATAATCTTCCCTACCTAATTTTGTTCAAATATCTTGATTTCTTTTGCTTTAAATGCACTGATACAAAATTGCTGGTCAAAATAGCTAACTAACTATTGCTCAGCTAGCTATAAAGCTATAATAACCATAAGCAATACCAAGCAAGCTATTGACCCAATAATCCTGTAGTGCAATTTTGGTAAAGATAGCTAAAATACTTTTCTTTAAAATGAGCAGAAATTAAGTGTGACACCAAAATGCTCAATATTTACCCAAAATAGCAAATTAGCTATTAATAACATAGCTGTTGAGCTATGACACCCACCAAAGCTATAATAAACAAAAAATGGACCCTGTAATCCTCCCTACCAAATTTGGTTAAGATATCTCCTGTGCTTTTCATTTAAGTGAGCAGAAAACTATAGTGTATTACTCCAAATCCATAATTAAGTAGCTACTTCTCACTTACCTAAACAGCTATGACTGTAAAAAACATAACCAAGCAAGCTATGAACCCAAAAATCTTCCATACCAAATTAGGTTTGAATATCTTGATTCCTTTTTCTTTAAATGCACAGAAATCAAAGAGCTGCTCAAAATAGCTAATTAGCTATTACTCATTAGCTTTACAGCTATAATAACCAGAAGCAATACCAGGCAAGCTACTGGCCCCAAAATCCTGCATACCAAATTTGGTAAAGATAGCTCAAATGCTTTTCCTTACAGGTGTATATTCATATTTTAAAAGTGCTCTAATTTCACTTCCCCCACATTGACAACTGTATACAATACCCACATAAGTAAACAGTTTGGGAAAAATAGAATTTAAAAACATAAAAAACAGATGTTTTGTTTCAATTCTTCTCAAAATTCGGGCCAAAAAATGTAGATGGCATTCACGGTGTTGTCTGTATTGTGTCAAAACAACACACAAGAAGAAATTACTTTATTTTGATTGACAGGTGTAATACATTAACATGCTTTGTATGTCATTAGCCTTTTTGGGCAAGTTTTTATGTACTGTGTAAAAGTGGGAGGTCATTAAAGTCATGTGGTTCAAGGATAGTTGAACAACAAAAACAAATACATGTGTTGTCTTTATTTAAACATAATTATGTAAGTCTTGGAGAAGTAAAAATATTGTGCTTATGTTGTTTATTCATAGTACCATCATTCTGAATGAACTGCCACATTTGACCAAAAATTCTGAATATACACCTTTAAAATGAGCAGAAACAAAGTGTGACAGAAGAAGCACTGTAAAAAGACCCTTATAATGATATACAATTCTTATTTGTAGGTTACATAGTTTCAAAGATATTAGTGAAAACCGGAACTTGTTGACACTAATTATCCATGGTACAGAGGTGCTGTTGTATACAAAAAATATATGCCACTCTGACTCTGTGTATTCCCTTATATGGATCAAATACGACTTGCGGTGGATAATAAAATTCCTTTTTTGTATCTATTTTTGACTTGCTATTACAATGGCAACTTGAGTTACAAACACCCTGGCAAATAAGTGATCCAGTTTGAACAACATTTAAGTTTTATTAATGTATTATTTATTATAAATTCTGTTATAAATTTCTGATTATGAATGAGTAGCAGAAAGAAATATTTGGTTTTTAAACCAGCCAAGTTAACCAGTTCTGAAATAGATGCATAATATTTGAACATTCATCAAATATCACAAGCAAATATGGGAATAGTGATTCTGCTATTCATTTTCAATATTGAAAATATGGTAATGCAATTTTCAATGTAACTGGAATCTAGGGAAAAGTAACATATTATACTCTGAAACAGCAGGTGTTAAATAACTCTACATGGATGAGAAGTAGATGGGCTGTAAATTTGATGCCTCACAACTGTGCTTTTACAGAAGATCATATTATTTACATTAGAAATTTATTACTTCCGGTTTAATGCATCATGATTCATGTGATCATAAAACCTATTTTTACTACTGTATCATTATTATATGAACAGAAGAGCTGTTGTGAAGCTTTCCGCTTATTTGTAATTGAACATGCTCCTAAGGGCACATTGCCTGCAATCAGACTGTATTGATTCAAATGAGTTAATGTTCTATCAATTCATCCAGTTATTGTTTAAGTGTGCCTTAACCCTTTCGCTACCATATATGACGACTAGCAGTCGAAATCAATGTGTATTACAAGGTACCATGTCTGTCGACCAAGGGTCGACGGAAATAATATTGATTTCTTCTTTTCCTTAAGTATACTGCTATACGTTTTCTTTGGTGTATCAGTATTAAAACGATTGTTTAAGTATTTTATATGAAAGTTATGCTATATTTTAAATAATTTTACCATTTTCACCTATTTTAACTTGTTTCTGTAGATATTGCCGTCTTTATCGCATATAGCTGCATAGTGTTTACTCGTGGTTATATTTATTTGGGGAATTCCCTGGAGTTTCTTCATTCGACATTTCATCAATTCCTAATGAAATATGCCGAAAAATACTGCAAATGAAGTGTATAAGGTAGTGAGTTAATAATTTACTTTATAGGCATTTCTGACGTCATATGGCTACAGTCCAGCAGAATAATGTTCCTTCAGTAGCGAAAGGGTTAATACAAAGATAAAATATAACACAACAAAATTAACAAGCAGTACCTAAAATATGTTTCAAAACATACCACAACTTTAAAAAGGTAAAACATAAAAAGAGGTTCTTTGAACTTTATAGTTTAACTCAGCTCCTCCAACTTGGACAAGACAACTGGTTTCACATGAATCCTAAAACTGATATATTTCTTAACAAATAAAATAAGCAAATCTATATCAGGCATGATGGAAGTTTCAGTAAGGCCATTAATACAATCTGTTTTACATATTTACATACAAATATTCTCCGTTGGTATCTCATACTTGATCAAGAGTTTATTTTATTTGCAGTCATAAGATATGCTTGTAAAACATGAATAGAGGATCCTCTGGGCACTATGTGAACAAATATTTCCAGGAGTCAGTTACAAATGTGCCAAAAATGAGACTTTGGGGGAGAAGATGACCGTAAAAATTAAAAGTACACACATATTTGTTTTTGTAGAAAATGGTTCTTAATTTACTGAAAGTCAATTTTGAGATTTTTATTTATCTTGGGAATTCAGAAGTCTGCATTAAACCAGGGTTTAAATTTTCATTTAAATAAATACTAAAACTGCAGCGACTCAATTAATTTATTTGTGGTACATTTAATTGACAATCAAGATCTTCATATCCATACATAACTAATAAATATTAATGAGCAGTTATATTATCATAATTTATTCACACAGCCTGTACACTTGCTTGGCAATCTAGTACTTTTTTTACAGACTTTGAGTTCAACTCATGAATATGAATGAGCCAGCTTATAGATATGGTAAAAATACACTGGTAATGTCAAATTCTATATTTTCTTGCACAACCACAACTAAAAGGCTACAGTTTTAAGATTATATTGTGATATCATGTTTTGCTGGGCCTAGAATCCCCATATTTTGAACAGAGAATAAGTGAAGAAGTAATGGCATGATCTTTGAAGACAGTATTTTGTATCCTTACGAGTCGATATTTTCATGGACATAACTGACAACCACCAAAAATATTTCCTTAATAAAATAAATTATTCAAATCCTATATGCCATTAACAGATTTACTTATTCAATACTTATTTTGTAACATTGAATTGAATCACAAATATAAGAATAGAACACTAAATAAATTAGACTTATTCATTATTTTACACAGAAAGCATGTACATGGGAACTCTGTCCCTCATTGCGTACTGTCAGTACATCAATAGTATGTAGAGAGAGGACAGAAACTGGGTCTATTCATGTCCATATACTTATTGGCCCCCACTCTCAATTTTCTTTAAGATTTATTCTTTTTTAAGAAAGCATGTTTACAACTTCATAGATAATATTATACAAGCAATCAGTGCCCATGAACGGGCTCTGTGTCAGCTGTCTGTGTGTTTAGAGTTTTGGAGTAGAAGTGAATAAAGAAAAGGACACAAAAGTGAAAAATAGCAGAGATGCCCGTACCCCACAGCCTGGGGAAATAGTTTTCAACACCATGAGATATAGAAGTAGTAAAACAGTACAAAGATCGGGATACCTTCAGAGCAGTGTCAGTTATATTAAGGTCTAAATGATGTTTAAGTAGAGAAAATAACATCTAAGAGAAACAAAATTTATGCAAAGATAAAGTATTAAAACAAGACAATTCAATAGCAAGATGACAGCATTAATCAGTAAACTAAAAACTATGATGCACACCTACAACCCCCAACCAATGTCCCAAGTATCAACTTCCTACACCTTACGCTTTCAGAAATATAGCCCGGACAAGATTTTATAGGTCACTATGGCAAGGTCAAAGGTCAAATCAGGGTCACATCATGACGTTACACACCTACACCCCCTAACCAATGTCCCTACCAAGTATCAACTTCATACACCTTTCGGTTTCCGAGATATAGCCCTGACAAGATTTTCAAACTCAAGGTCACTGCAGCAAGGTCAAAGGAAGGTCACACCATGATGATGCACACCTACACCCCCTAACCAATGTCCCTACTAAGTATCAACTTCCTACACCTTACAGTTTCTGAGATACAGGCTGGATAAACTTTTCCCGCCGCCCACCCGCCCATCCGGACACCATGGGTGAAAACAATACCCTGACAGCCCTTAAGGGCTGTGGGGTAAAAACATATTTAAAGAAAATACCGTAAATGCAATAGATTTCAAGTTACAACTAATTTCCTCAACAGTAAGAATCTTAAAGTACTTTTGCTCAGCTATGCAATGAGCTACAGGTCCGCGATTTTACTATGTTATAGCTGACCCAAAAGAAGGTGAATAACTTATTTAAAGAAAATTCTCTAAATACAATGATTTCAAGTTACAATTGATTTACTCAACAGTGAAAACCTGAAAGTAGCTACTGCTAAGCTATACAATGAGCTACAGGTTTGCAATTTCACTATGTTATAGGTGACACATAAGTAGGTGAATAACATATTTAAACAAACTTCTCTAAATGCTATTAGTTTTCAAGTTACAACTCATTTGCTAAACAGTTAGAACCTGAAAGTAGCTATTGCTCAACTATGTCATGAGCTACAGGTCTACAATTTCACTATGATATAGCTGACCCATACGTAGGTGAATAACATATTTAAACAATATTCTGTAAATGCAATAGTTTTCAAGTTACAACTGATTTACTCAACAGTAAGAACCTGAAAGTAGCTATTGCTCAACTGTGCCATGAGCTACAGACTTACAATGTTACTATGTTATAGCTGACCCATAAGTAGGTGAATAACATATTTAAACAAAATTCTTTAAATGCAATAGTTTTCAAGTTACAACCGATTTACTCAACAGTGAGAACCTGGAAGTAGCTATTGCTCAGTTATGCGATGAGCTATAGGACTACAATTTTACTATGTTATAGATGATTCAAAAGTACATAAACAACATATGTAAACAAAATTCTCTAAATGCAACAGTTTTCAAGATACAACTGATTTACGCAATAGTAAAAACCTCAAATTAGCTTTTGCTCAGCTATGCAATGAGCTACAGGTCAGCAACTTTACTATGTTATAGCTGATTAAAAAGTAGGTGAATAACATATGTAAACAAAATACTCTAAATGCAATAGTTTTCAAGTTACAACTGATTTACTCAACAGCAATACTCTGAAAGTAGCTATAGCTGAGTTATGCAATGAGCTATAGGTCTGCAATTTTACTATGTTATAGCTGATCCAAAACTAGGTGAACAACATATTTAAACAAAATACTCTAAATGCAATAGTTACAACTGTTACAACTGATTTACTCAATAGTGAGAACCTGAAAACAGCTAATGCTCAGTTATTCCATGAGTTACATGTCTGCATATTTACTATGTTATAGCTGATTCAAAAGTACACAAATAACATTATTTAAACAAAATTCTCTAAATGCAACAGTTTTCAAGTAACAACTCATTTACTCAACAGTGAGAACCTCAAAGTAGTTATTGTTCAGTTATGTAATGAGCTACAGGTCTGTAATTTTTCTGTTATAGCTGACTAAAAATTAGAAGAATAACATATTTAAACAAAATACTCTAAATGTAATAGTTTTCAAGTTACAACTTATTTACTCAACAGCTATATTCTGAAAGTAGCTATTGCTTAGCTCTGCAATGAGCTACAGGTCTGCAAGTTCACTAGGTTATAGATGCCTGAAAAGTAGGTGAATAACATATTCAAACAAATACTGTAAATGCAATAGTTTTAAGTTACAACTGTTTTACTCAATAGTGAAAACCTGAAAATAGATATTGCTCAGCTATGCCATGAGCTACAGGTCTGCAATTTTACTATGTTATAGCTGACTAAAAATTGCTGAATAACATACAAATTTCTGTAAATACAAAAGTTTCCAAGTAATAACTAATTTATTCAACAGTGATAACCTAAAAATAGCTATTGCCCAGCTATGATATAAGCTACAGGTCTGCGAATTTACTATGTTATAGCTGATCCAAAAGTTGCTGAATAATATATTTATACAAACTTCTGTAACTGCAATAGTTTTCAGGTTATAACTAATTTACTCCACAGTGATAACCTCAAAATAGCTATTGCTCAACTATGATATAAGCTACAAGTCTGCAAATTTACAATGTTATAGCTGATCCAAAAATAGGTGAATAACATATTTAAAGAAGATACTCTAAATGTAATAGTTTCCAAGTTCTAACTGATTTACTCAACAGTTGTACTATCAAAGTAGCTATTACTCAGCTATGCAATAAGCTACAGGTCTGAAATTTTACTATGTTATAGCTGACCCAAAAGTAGCTCAATAACATATTTATAAGAAATTTTCTAAATGCAATAGTTTTCAAGTTACAAGTGATTTTACTCATTAAGGAAGTTACTGGAAAGTCAAAAAGTAGCTATTACTCACTTAGCTATTGGGATAGACTCCCAAATTACTTACCATGTTATAGCTACGGAAAAAGTAGCTGAATAACATATTTTAACAAAATGCTCTAAATGCAATACTTTTCAAATTATAATTGATTTAGTGCATGATTTCAGGAATGTTAATGTATTAAAAATTATTTTTAAAAATTCATAAAAAAATCAAGAAAGATCCAGGCCTGATACTCACACAAGGGAATCTACTGGGGGCCTAGTGCATATGTGCAAGATATGAGAGAAATCCCTGAAATAGTCAATGAGAAAGTTGTGATAAAGTGTTGAAATTTTCACATTTAGGGTGGGGGTACCTCCCTTGTAATGACCCTAGCAAACAGACGAACAAACAGATCTGCATGCCTTGAACAATTTTCATCCTCGATAGATAAGGTATCTTTTAAAAAAAACAGCATGTCTCTGGGCCTTGTAGTTTTGGAGGAGAAGTCGTTCACATGGACGCGTATGTACACGCCGCAGAGTGACGACATAAAAATAAACTTTTAATATAATTTATTGTTTAACTGTAACTGCCTTTATTAATTTAGGGGTTGGGCGTAAATCAGTCCAAGACCACTTACAAACTTGCCGATTCAAAATCTAAAAGTAATATTTTATATCCTTACAGAAATGCAATTTAGTATTCCGTTACTCCGGATCTTGTTGTGTTTTGTTACCGGATCCCTGACAAAAGTCACTAGTGCCTTTCTACCAGTAAACGTCCACCTTATATATCTTTGTTAGAGTTCAAGAACAAATGCTTCCATATGTTTACAAAATGGGTGTTCACTGATATTTCTGTTAAAACGGCCGATAATAGAAACAATTTATTAAAATATAAAATCAAAGTAGACACGGTTACCAACTTACCGTGGCTCTAAAATACACTATTTCTCTGCATAGAATTTTATTATTATGGACATTCACAGAATAGATCACAGCCTGGAAAATCTTTATAGTTTGGGACAGAAACAAATTTTCATATTTTTAAATGTAAAGTACATTTTTATGAAGAAAAATGTATATACGTACCATACGAAAACAGCAAAACACCTCCCGCCAGCCCCACCAAACCACCCAAGGAAATGGTAAATCAAATGGAGGAATGGTGAATAAACAGCTAAGAAGTATTTACTGAGCACCAATAATGTGTAAATTTATAAGGTAGCAAAAATGGCTGTTTGCTGTTTGACTGCTACAAAAAGAATAGATCTATTTCTGTATATCTGTACATGGTACAGTGAATCAGGTTACCAGGGGTCAAACTGTAACCAGTACATAGCTTTAATTAGGGTCTCCCTTTACGTTTTAAATTCTATGTGTGGTGCATGTAGTGGTCACCAAATGCCTAGCTATCCTTAACCCAATTGTTTTTATTATAGCAGGGTATGTTACATTTTTTATAAAATAAAAATCTATTTTAATTCATAAGTTGAAGTTTAAGAAACGTATTTTATAAGTTAAATTTGGATGGAAGATCTGATTGTGAAGCAAGATACACTCTCCACATAGCACGAATCAATAGACTGTATTTTTAATACACTACTTGCAGTTATTCTTTTTAAGGATTAAACATAGTGTCAGATGAAGGATGGCCTCTTTTTTAAAATCTAAAAGTGGGCATCAGTCATCAGGGAAGTCATACACTTGATTATATAAAGGAACAGGTTCTTGCCTATTATATTGCTTGGCATTATTCTACAGAGAGATTCACATTCCTTTTTGTGACTAGACCCTTTCTCATTCAAGGATTGAACCTTGCTTGAATGTAGTTTCAGATTTGCAACTTTTTTTTTCAGGTTGGTAAGTCAATTTATTTGATGCTAAGCTATCAAATACTGTGCGAAAATACTGTACTTTTATTTATTTAAGGTGTACATGTCACTATATGACCAATATACGGCATTTTATGTTGTCGGAATTAGATAACTGTTTTGATATACTGACAATTTTCAAAGGGTTCCTGCACTTGACAATGCATGAACAACCAAAATATAAAAATAATGCTATCAATGGTGTATAAAGGTGAGAAAACAATATTGTTGTACACTTTAATTGAAAAGTTTCATTTTGAGGCGAATTTATGATGATATGTCGGTACTCAGTCGGCCAATGTGTGCAACACTGACAACAGTAATGTTTAGATGGGGGATACTCAGGTATGTGATTTCAGATTTGGGTAGATATTCAACGATTGGGTACCGGATATTCAGATTCTTTATTAGATCACTAATAAAAATTTAATTACTCCTAATTTTTTCTATTTTACTGTGTTGATATATCTTACCCAACAAACTGTTGCCAGAATAACCAATGAGAAGATAGTGAGAAGCTTACTGGATGAACAAGATAAAACTCCAGGGAGGATTTAGTCAGAAACAGCCACCCTTGTTCAAGTTCCTTGGTCCAACCAGTCGACCGTTTACCGGACCGGGTACCCCCCAATCTTTTCTCCCCTAGAATGAGAATGGGGACAAAGAGTTCAGTCCCTGGGGATTCCCAGAGGAAGATCAGGGAAGCACAAACAGAACTTTCACTCTCAGACTAGCAAGGTGGAGAGGTTCTGTTGCATTATCTAAGGTCTGGAGAAGGAACTGTGGTCTGCAAAGACACCTCCTTGAATATTTGACTCAAATACAATGGGATGTAGTAAAATCAAGGGAGTCAGCAGTCAATCATAAATTTGCTGAGCTGCCATTATGGGACCTAGGTAAAGTTCAGAATCAGGCAATCAGCCCAGGCAACATCCTTTAATTGTGTCATGGGATTTCCAATGACAAGCCAAGATGGATTTGGTTTAAAGAGACTCGTCCTTGAAAGGCTAAAATTAGAGGCAGCAAGAGCCCTAACACCATGGGCTTTGATTTGGTCAACTTTAAGTGCTTCCTAATCTGAAAGCTTGTAACACAGGAGCACCATCTGTTTGATCCAAGAAGAAATTGTAGAGGGTGAGATGTCCCTGCCAAAATTCTTCTTGAAAGTGACAAAAATCAGAGAGGAACCTGTGTGAAGGATAGAAGCAAACTTGTGACCAGTCCTCCCGATGGTAAATGTTCTGGCAACTTCCAGGTCATTAGGGCAGGGTCAGTAGCAGATTTTCCATTTCTGTACCCTGTCAGTGTGAAACTGTACTAATTTCGGGATAGTGGAAAAAATTTGCGTTCTGGTGTATGCTCAATCAAATAGGCCCATTAAAGGAAGTAAAATTTGTGAAAACTAATCATTGGAGTATTTCTGAAATAAGTCACTAATAAAGTGCTAAAATATACAAAAACAAGACCACTGCCGCGGTATGTATCTCCCGCCGAGTACCGCAGGGGAAGAAATACTACATTGAAATTTTTCCCCTTTGCATAGGACACTGTTGTACCATCCTGCAGGTCGAAAATTCGCTTGAAATCGCTCTATCTGTTACGCTTTTCGAGATATTGACACTTTTCCATTTTCAGCAAAAATCCAAGATGGCCGCCGAAAGTTGCGAAAAATGAAATTTTTCCCCTTTGGACAGGACACTCTTGTATCACCCTGCGGGTCAAAAATTCGCTCGAAATCGCTCGATCTCTTACGGTTTTCGAGATATTGACACTTTTTCATTTTCCGCAAAAATCTAAGATGGCCGCCAAAAGTGGCGAAAATTGAAATTTTCCCCCTTTGGACAGGAGACTGTTGTACCACCCTGCAGGTCAAAAATTTGCTCGAAATCGCTCTATCTCTTACGGTTTTCGAGATATTGACACTTTTCTATTTTCCGCAAAAATCCAAAATGGCCGCCAAAAGTGGTGAAAATCGATATTTTTCCCCTTTGCACAGGACACTCTTGTGCTACCCTTCTGGTCAAAAATTCGCTTGAAATCGCTCTATCTCTTACGGTTTTAGAGATATTCACACTTTTCCATTTTCCGCAAAAATCCAAGATGGCTGCCAAAAGTGGTGAAAATTGAAATTTTACCCCTTTGCACAGGACATTCTTGTACTACCTTGCAGGTCAAAAATTCGCTCGAAATCGCTCTATCTCTTATGGTTTTCAAGATATTCACACTTTTTCATTTTTTTCCGCTAAAATCCAAGATGGCCGCCAAAAGTGGCGAAAATTGAAATCTTTCCCCTTTGCATAGGACACTTTTGTACTACCCTGAAGGTCTAAATGCAATAGTTTTCAAGTTACAAGTGATTTCACTCATGATGGAAGTTAGTGAAAAATCCAAAAGTAGCTATTACTCACTTATCTATTGAGATAGACACACAAGTTACTCACCATGTTGTTGCTGTGGGAAAAAGTAGGTGAATAACATATTTTAACAAAATGCTCTAAATACAATACTTTTCAAGTTATAATCGATTTAGTGCATGATTTCATTAATTTTAATGCATTAAAAATTATTTTAATAATTCATAAAAAAACTTTAGCATGTGAAATATCTCCAAAATGTAGGTGAATGAGTTATTTGAGAAATACTGGCTATCTGCAATACTTTTAGTGATAATAGGCAATTACTCATTTTCAGTAGGTGAGTAATTAGATATGGATCTGAAAATTCACTAATTGAAAGTTCTCCCAAAATATAGGTGAAGTGAGTTATTTGAAAAATACTGGCTATCTGCAATACTTTTAGAGATAATTCGCATTTACTCATTTTGAGTAGGTGAGTAATTACCTACAGGTTTGGAACTTCACCATGTGAAAGCTCTTCCAAAAGTAGATGAATGAGTTATTTGATAAAAATTGGGTACACACAATACTTTTAGAGATAATTAGCATTTACTCATTTTGAGTAGGTGAGTAATTACCTACGGGTCTGAAACTTCACCATGTGAAAGCTCTTTCAAAAGTAGATGAATGAGTTATTTGAGAAAAATTGGCTATCTCCTATACTTTTAGAGATAATTCGCATTTACTCATTTTGAGTAGGTGAGAAATTAGCTATGGGTCTGAAACTTCACCATGTGAAAGCTCTTCCAAAAGTAGATGAATGAGTTATTTGAGAAAAAATTGGCTATCTGCAATACTTTTAGAGATAATTTGCATTTACTCATTTTCAGTAGGTGAGTAATTAGCTACGGGCGTGAAACTTCACCAAGTGAAAGCTCTCCCAAAAGTAGATGAATGACTTATTTGAGAAAAATTGGGTATCTGCAATTCTTTTAGAGATAATTCGCATTTACTCATTTTCAGTAGGTGAGTAATTACCTACGGGTCTGAAACTTCACCAAGTGAAAGCTCTCCCAAAAGTAGATGAATGAGTTATTTGAGAAAAATTGGCTATCTGCAATACTTTTAGAGATAATTCGCATTTACTCATTTTGAGTAGGTGAGTAATTAGCTACGGGTCTGAAACTTCACCAAGTGAAAGCTCTCCCAAAAGTAGGTGAATGAGTTATTTGAGAAAAATTGGCTATCTGCAATACTTTTAGAGAGAATTCGCATTTACTCATTTTGAGTAGGTGAGTAATTAGCTATGGGTCTGAAACTTCACCAAGTGAAAGCTCTTCCAAAAGTAGATGAATGAGTTATTTGAGAAAAATTGGCTATCTGCAATACCTTTAGAGATAATTCGCATTTACTCATTTTGAGTAGGCGAGTAATTAGCTATGGGTCTGAAACTTCACCATGTGAAAGCTCTTCCAAAAGTAGATGAATGAGTTATTTGAGAAAAATTGGCTATCTGCAATAATTTTAGAGATATTTAGCATTTACTCATTTTGAGTAGGTGAGTAATTAGCTATGGGTCTGAAACTTCACCATGTGAAAGCTCTTCCAAAAGTAGATGAATGAGTTATTTGAGAAAAATTGGCTATCTGCAATACTTTTAGAGATAATTAGCATTTACTCATTTTGAGTAGGTGAGTAATTAGCTACGGGTCTGAAACTTCACCGAGTGAAAGCTCTCCCAAAAGTAGGTGAATGAGTTATTTGAGAAAAATTGGCTATCTGCAATACTTTTAGAGAGAATTCGCATTTACTCATTTTGAGTAGGCGAGTAATTAGCTATGGGTCTGAAACTTCACCATGTGAAAGCTCTTCCAAAAGTAACTGAATGAGTTATTTGAGAAAAATTGGCTATCTGCAATACTTTTAGAGATAATTAGCATTTACTCATTTTGAGTAGGTGAGTAATTAGCTACGGGTCTGAAACTTCACCAAGTGAAAGCTCTCCCAAAAGTAGATGAATGAGTTATTTGAGAAAAATTGGCTATCTGCAATACTTTTAGAGAGAATTCGCATTTACTCATTTTGAGTAGGTGAGTAATTAGCTATGGGTCTGAAACTTCACCATGTGAAAGCTCTTCCAAAAGTAGATGAATGAGTTATTTGAGAAAAATTGGCTATCTGCAATACTTTTAGAGATAATTAGCATTTACTCATTTTGAGTAGGTGAGTAATTAGCTACGGGTCTGAAACTTCACCAAGTGAAAACTGTCCCAAAAGTAGGTGAATGAGTTATTTGAGAAAAATTGGCTATCTGCAATACTCTTACAGATAATTCGCAGTTACTCATTTTGAGTAGGTGAGTTATTACCTATGGGTCTGAAACTTTGCCATGTGAAAGCTCTTCCAAAAGTAGATGAATGAGTTATTTGAGAAAAATTGGCTATCTGCAATACTTTTAGAGAGAATTCGCATTTACTCATTTTGAGTAGGCGAGTAAGTAGCTACGGGTCTGAAACTTCACAATGTGAAAGCTCTTCCAAAAGTAGATGAATGAGTTACTTGAGAAAAATTGGCTATCTGCAATACTTTTAGAGATAATTAGTATTTACTCATTTTGAGCGGGTGAGAAATTAGCTACAGGTCTGAAACTTCACCAAGTGAAAGCTCTCCCAAAAGTAGATGAATGAGTTATTTGAGAAAAATTGGCTATCTCCTATACTTTTAGAGATAATTCGCATTTACTCATTTTGAGTAGGTGAGAAATTAGCTATGGGTCTGAAATTTCACCATGTGAAAGCTCTTCCAAAAGTAGATGAATGAGTTATTTGAGAAAAATTGGCTATCTGCAATACTTTTAGAGATAATTTGCATTTACTCATTTTGAGTAGGTGAGTAATTAGCTACGGGCGTGAAACTTCACCAAGTGAAAGCTCTCCCAAAAGTAGATGAATGAGTTATTTGAGAAAAATTGGGTATCTGCAATTCTTTTAGAGATAATTCGCATTTACTCATTTTGAGTAGGCGAGTAATTACCTACGGGTCTGAAACTTCACCAAGTGAAAGCTCTCCCAAAAGTAGGTGAATGAGTTATTTGAGAAAAATTGGCTATCTGCAATACTTTTAGAGAGAATTCGCATTTACTCATTTTGAGTAGGTGAGTAATTAGCTATGGGTCTGAAACTTCACCAAGTGAAAGCTCTTCCAAAAGTAGATGAATGAGTTATTTGAGAAAAATTGGCTATCTGCAATACCTTTAGAGATAATTCGCATTTACTCATTTTGAGTAGGCGAGTAATTAGCTATGGGTCTGAAACTTCACCATGTGAAAGCTCTTCCAAAAGTAACTGAATGAGTTATTTGAGAAAAATTGGCTATCTGCAATACTTTTAGAGATATTTAGCATTTACTCATTTTGAGTAGGTGAGTAATTAGCTATGGGTCTGAAACTTCACCATGTGAAAGCTCTTCCAAAAGTAGATGAATGAGTTATTTGAGAAAAATTGGCTATCTGCAATACTTTTAGAGATAATTAGCATTTACTCATTTTGAGTAGGTGAGTAATTAGCTACGGGTCTGAAACTTCACCGAGTGAAAGCTCTCCCAAAAGTAGGTGAATGAGTTATTTGAGAAAAATTGGCTATCTGCAATACTTTTAGAGAGAATTCGCATTTACTCATTTTGAGTAGGTGAGTAATTAGCTATGGGTCTGAAACTTCACCATGTGAAAGCTCTTCCAAAAGTAGATGAATGAGTTATTTGAGAAAAATTGGCTATCTGCAATACTTTTAGAGATAATTAGCATTTACTCATTTTGAGTAGGCGAGTAATTAGCTATGGGTCTGAAACTTCACCATGTGAAAGCTCTTCCAAAAGTAAATGAATGAGTTATTTGAGAAAAATTGGCTATCTGCAATACTTTTCGAGATATTTAGCATCTACTCATTTTGAGTAGGTGAGAAATTAGCTATGGGTCTGAAACTTCACCAAGTGAAAGCTCTCGCAAAAGTAGGTGAATGAGTTATTTGAGAAAAATTGGCTATCTTCTATACTTTTAGAGATAATTCGCATTTACTCATTTTGAGTAGGTGAGAAATTAGCTAGGGGTCTGAAACCTCACTAAGTGAAAGCTCTTCCAAAAGTATATGAATGAGTTATTTGAGAAAAATTGGCTATCTGCAATACTTTTAGACATAATTAGCATTTACTCATTTTGAGTAGGTGAGTAACTAGCTACGCGTCTGAAACTTAACCAAGTGAAAGCTCTCCCAAAAGTAGGTGAATGAGTTATTTGAGAAAAATTGGCTACCTGCAATACTTTTAGAGATAATTCGCATTTACTCATTTTGAGGAGGTGAGTAAGTAGGCCAAAGTTCACCAAACCATTTTCCCCTTAGCATAAGATACTCTAGTACTACCCTGTGGTTCAAAAATTTGCTCGAAATTTCTCTATCTCTTACAGTTTGAGAGATATTTCTGATTTTTCACATTTTCACTAAAAGTAGCAATAAAGTAGCCATTACTCACTTGTACATTGAGCAACAGTTGTGAAACTTAAATATGTTACAGTTCACAAAAAAGTACATGAACAACATATTTGAGAGAAATTGTGTAGCTGCAATACTTTTGAAGACATAAGCCATTTACTCATTATGGTTATCATTAAAAATTGAAAAAGTAGCTATTACTCACTTAGCTATGGAGATACACTTCCAAATTACTGACCATGTTGTAGCTGTGGAGAAAGTAGCTGAACATAATATTGGAACAAAATTGTGCAGCTGCAATACTTTTGAAGATATAAGCCATTTACTTATTGACAGTTAAAAGTCATATGATTATATTAGGTAAAAGCGCTATTACTCACTCAAAAGTAGGCCAAAGTTCACCAAACCTTTCCCCCCCTTAGCAATAGGATACTCTAGTACTACCCTGTGGGTCAAAAATTTGCTCGAAATTGCTCTATATCTTACGGTTTGAGAGATATTTCCGATTTTTCACATTTTCACTAAAAGTAGCAATAAAGTAGCCATTACTCACTTGTACATTGAGCAACAGTTGTGAAACTTAAATATGTTACAGTTCACAAAAAAGTACATGAACAACATATTTGAGAGAAATTGTGTAGCTGCAATACTTTTGAAGATATAAGGCATTTGCTCATTATGGTTATCATTAAAAATTGAAAAAGTAGCTATTACTCACTTAGCTATGGAGATACACTTCCAAATTACTGACCATGTTGTAGCTGTGGAGAAAGTAGCTGAACAACATATTGGAACAAAATTGTGTAGCTGCAATACTTTTGAAGATATAAGCCATTTACTCATTATGGTTATCATTAAAAATTGAAAAAGTAGCTATTACTCACTTAGCTATGGAGATACACTTCCAAATTACTGACCATGTTGTAGCTGTGGAGAAAGTAGCTGAACATCATATTGGAACAAAATTGTGTAGCTGCAATACTTTTGAAGATATAAGCCATTTACTCATTGACAGTTATAAGTCATATAATTATATTAGGTAAAAGCGCTATTACTCACTCAAAAGTAGGCCAAAGTTCACCAAACTTTTTCCCCCTTAGCAATAGGATACTCTAGTACTACCCTGTGGGTCAAAAATTTGCTCGAAATTGCTCTATATCTTACAGTTTGAGAGATATTTCTGATTTTTCACATTTTCAGTAAAAGTAGCAATAAAGTAGCCATTACTCACTTGTACATTGAGCAACAGTTGTGAAACTTAAATATGTTACAGTTCACAAAAAAGTACATGAACAACATATTTGAGAGAAATTGTGTAGCTGCAATACTTTTGAAGATATAAGCAATTTACTCATTATGGTTATCATTAAAAATTGAAAAAGTAGCTATTACTCACTTAGCTATAGAGATACACTTCCAAACCACTGGCCATGTTGTAGCAGTGGAGAAAGTAGGTGAACAACATATTGGAACAAAATTGTGTAGCTGCAACACTTTTGAAGATATAAGCCATTTACTCATTATGGTTATCATTAAAAACTGAAAAAGTAGCTATTACTCACTTAGCTACGGAGATACACTTCCAAACTACTGACCATGTTGTAGCAGAGGAGAAAGTAGCCGAACAACATATTGGAACAAAATTGTGTAGGTGCAATACTTTTGAAGATATAAGCCATTTACTCATTATGGTTATCATTAAAAATTGAAAAAGTAGCTATTACTCACTTAGCTATGGAGATACACTTGCAAACTACTGACCATGTTGTAGCTGTGGAGAAAGTAGCTGAACAACATATTGGAACAAAATTGTGTAGCTGCAATACTTATGAAGATATAAGCCATTTACTCATTATGGTTATAATTAAAAATTGACAAAGTAGCTATTACTCACTTAGCTATGGAGATACACTTCCAAACTACTGACCATGTTGTAGCTGTGGAGAAAGTAGCTGAACAACATATTAGAACAAAATACTGTAAATGCAATAGTTTCAGAGTTATAAGCCATATAATTATATTAGCTAAAATAGCTATTACTCACTCAAAAGTAGGCCAAAGTTCACCAAACCCCAAAAATATTGAAGAGCAAAAAAATTCATTAGGACTTGTGATTTACCAAAAATGTGTAACTGTAGTAGTTTCAGAGAAAACTGCGTGACACACGCACGCACGCACGCACGCACCCACGCACGCACGCACGTACACACGCACATGGTGCAAATTATAATCTCCCTCCGGCAAGCCGGGCGGGAGATAATATGAGATAAAAGTTTATAATTTCTTCAGAATTGAGGTATGTTTCTAATATTCTACGATTTCTCACAATATTATGTATTGACATTCGAAACCAGTAAAATGTTGTCATAGTATTCAAGTTAATTGGTCCCAATAAACCAGTTTTACCAACCCTGCCCTCTGTTCATCCAGGCATGGATTCCACTTCTATATTTTCTTGATGCCAAGGCTAGCAGGAAGACCGCCATGCCCGTCATGAAAGTTAGATGTTTCAAGGAAGCCTTTCTGAGCGGTTTGAATGGGGATAGAGGAATAGGCCTCATATGGTTACACCTCATTATGTGTTTCGTGGTAGAATTCCGGATTTATGTGCATATCACACCCACTACAAATTGCTACCACAAATCGCACCCATTTATCAGACTTGGGGTCAAATACTTTCAAAAGTATTTAAATGCAAATACTTTTCAAATTTTCAAATGCAAATACTTTTATTCTCTTCAAATATCAATGCAAATACTTTCAAATACTTTAAGTTTTATATTTGAGCATACATTAATATATTAAATGTGGAAAGTATAACGCACATTAAGTGGAGATTAAAGATTGTAAAAGACACCAAATAAATTTTAAATGTCCTCTGGAAACAAGATTATAGACATTTGCTTTAAAATAAAGTGTCACTTGATAAAAACAAATACTGAAGCAAAAACGTACCAGTATATACATACATAATTTACTTAATACAATGGGAATGAGTTAGAACAAGTAAGTAGTAAGTACAGTAGGTATCATATATGAAATATATCTGTAGAAAAAAATTATTAATTTACAATGTTCAAAAAGGTTATATTTTATAATTATTTCTTGAACTTCTAAGATATTTAATTTCTAACTAAGTAACTTCTTTCTGAAAGACTGAACCTTTATGTTCCAGTAACATTTATTAGAAATGCTTAACATTTTAATCTTTAAGTGAGGGGATTAGTAGTTGCTTTTGTTGTGCCACTGAGTTCACCTTAAACAAAACACTGTACTTTTCTTTTTGATCAGAGACATTCATAACAGAAAAGTTTTGTCTAACGCTAGGCTTAATCTTTTCTGATATCTTGAATCTTCCAATAATCTTTTATTGAGTGTTTGCTTCATGTTTACGTACTTCTACACAAATCCACAAAAATGCGACTGCCACTTGTAAGCTGCTATTATATAAGCATGGCAATGGGTTATTTTTGGACATGTTAATGTTAATTCCAATGTCACTTTAAGAGATCAATCAGTCTTTGACATAATGTTTCCTTATCAGCTGAATATCTTCAAAGAGACATATTTACAATATTTTGAACTTATTACTTTTATAAAACTACTCTTAAAAAATCTAAATTAAATTGGGCTCACCAATGCATAACATTAATACTCAAAGTGTATTGTATTATCTATCACCCGCGAAGCGAAACATTTGCATAAAATATGCCACAGTTTTTGCATTTTCGCCACATACCGGTAATATCAATTAAAGTTGTGGTTTTGGCTTAAAAAAACTGTATTATTTACTCCATATTCTATAATACCTGGTTAAATCGAAGACGTTTTTCTGCACAAGTTTCGCTATCATTTGTTTACAGAAGACGACTAATGGTAGATACTAAATCTTGCGATTACTCGAATTCGGATCGGTTATCAAAGTGTGGGCACTAGGGCTGTTTTATAGCACCCATCCCAGCCCTATTATAAAAGGTCATATTTTACAAATGGGTGCGATTTGCAGGTGCAAGTTAGCGCTAGCAATTTGAAGTGGGTGTGATTCCGAATTCCAAGTAATTTGGTCTCACTTCTGCATGCGCTGACACACTCGCCATGCAAAGCCAAACTCACTTAAACCTTATAGTTTCTCCATTCAAAGTGTTCCAGTCTAATTATGAAATCTTTACACCTAAGAGCTGACTGCTACAAATCTTTTTGGTGTAGCAGGTCCTGCGGGCCTGCAGCAATGTTCAACGAATTACCTACACTAGTGAGGAAGCCTATTAGGGACATGAACTGCCTCACTGTACAGGTTAGTTGAGCCAGCAGAGTGTTTATCTTGGTATTCTGAGCTTACCATCTTTCTGGGGTTAATCTAATCAAGCCTTTCTCTATGCTGTACTGGTAGCCTATGAAATGAAGACCTGTTGAAGGTCTAGTTCTGATTTTTGTAGGTTTACAACCCAGCCTAGTTCCTGACAAAGGACAAGGAGGGTCTGGGAGTCTTGGCTCCGATAGTCCAGGTACTGATGAATCTGAATATGACAAGCTTGAGTCATGAGTTTGACCTCATCTACCACTAACAGTAAACTCCAAGGGAGCTGTTGATAGGCCAAAGGGAAGGGCTGTAAACTGGAAGGTCTGATTCTGACAGTGAATCTGAGGACTAATTCACCCGGTAAGGTTGAAAACGTCCATTGTTATACTCACCCCTGCCAACAACTCAAACCGAATTTAGGGGGATGGGCATCTGTGTCTGACTTGGCATTGTGCTCTTCAGCCTTTGTGATGACTGAATCGGAGAACAAGGCTGAGTGGTAAAGAGGGCTGTGCCTCAGGGAGGACTTAGTGTCTGACTTGCCTCCCAGCTTGAGGTACTTCAGATAAGCAACCTGGGCAGGAGTGTCATATTGGCAGCCTGTATAAAAAGTGTCTAACATGTGCTGCCTGGATTTACCTAACACAAAGTTGACATTTTGTTAGAAGGCAGTTTGGCTTTTCTGTCCCCATGGGAAGAATTTCTTTTACCCAATTCACCTAACAAAAGCCTTGAGTTGTTTTGGACTTCATCCAGGATTTTGTTCACACATCTGTTAAAGACGGCAGTCTTCATGTTACATAAGATACATTGATGCAATTAAAATTCTATTGTGCGGAATTTTAAGTTGTTTGACAAAATTATAAACATCAAAGCATCATTTTATCTTTTTACAAGTAACAAGAGCACTCGGAGAGCGCAGACCTCCGCCAAGGGATCTCAATTCCTGGACTATCATCAAAATCCACCCTAAAATTATCTGCCTATAACTTCCTTTAAAAAAAGCCTGGATCCAGATCACTCCAAAAATCTAATCACTTGTTCCTTGTCCCATTTAGAACATTTCCTGGAGATTTCATCAAAATCCATCCCTAACTTTTTGAGTTATTTGTCTTTGAAAATTACATTTCATGGATCCAGAAGATCCAGATCACTATCAAAATTTAATGATTTCTTCCTTTTACCTTTTCAGATGTATCCTGAAAATTTCATCAAAATCCGTCCATAAGTTTTTGAGTTATCTTGTTCACAAACGCATCTGGGAGCCTGGATCCAGATCACTCCCAAAATGTAACCACTTGTTCCTTGTCCCATTTAGGACATTTCCTGAAAATTTCATGAATATCCATCCATAACTTGTTGAGTTATCATCTGTATTTAAAAATGACATGTCATGGAACTAGAAGATCCAGATAGTGATCCGGATCACTCCCAAAATTTAAACATTTCTTCCTTTTACCTTTTCAGACATATCCTGAAAATTTCATCAAAATCTGTCCATAAGTTTTTGAGTTACCTTGTCCACAAATGCACAAACGAACAAACCCAAGCAAAAACATAACCTCCTTGGCGGAGGTAAAAATAGATGACCTAATATCGAAAAAAAAAAATAGTGTAGTGAGCCATGACTGACACTAATTGAAACACATTTAATCTTACATAAGGAAAGTATGTTCAGTGAACGTGACATCCCAGAAATAGGCCATGTTTGTCAGTTGTGTATTTGAAGTCAAGCTGACAAGAACTGTTGATAGTAGATGTGGTTACCTCGGCTCTACTTTACTTGCGTGTAGAAGTAGAGCTGAGGTAACCACGTCTATGTTGATGGTTATTTGAAGGAACTATAGTATTTTGTTCCTGTGAAGGACATTTGAAGTTCAGACCAAATTTACAATAGCAATACTTGAATTTATAAGACCCTTGAATCATGGATACTTCACTATTAATAATCGAAGTGACTGTGTATCAGGTCCCTGACACATAAGTAAATCACTATGCATCGGGTCCTCCATATTTTACATTGACTTGTGCAACTCATTTACATTCATATTGTAGCGTGCCAGGGGCCAAGGCCAAGATTATACAAGAAAAACCAGTGAGGTATTCATAAATGTGATTCTTTATTCACAAATAATCCAACAAATTTATGTGTGCATAAATAAAAGTATATTTATTTCTAAAGCCCGAAAAATACCTATTCTGCCCAGATACAGTCAAGAAAATTTTACCAAGACTTAACCTCTAAACGTAACCTCTAACCAGCAGTAGCTGGGGTTGACCTGGGGCAAGTGCTTTCTCTTTATCATAAATTAAATCGTACCCATTATTTGAAAGTGGCACCTAGTTATTAAATCAAATTCATATTCCAATACTAAATTACACTTTTCCCAACTAAACGTCATAAATATTCATGCGTGCACAGAATTAGAAAATATGAGGTCATTGAGTTGTAGCTGGTTTCCAAATAATATCCTATTAGTAGTCATATGCTGCTCTGAAATCACACAATAACAATGTTCATCTTTTGTGATAAATGGGAATAAACATCTGACCTCACTTTAAATATTTCTGGAGCCTGACACATGGAGAAAATTTTATATGTCTGGGACCTGACTCATAAGCTCTCCCATTAATAATAGTGCAGATCAATTGATAATTTGGTCATAGAATAATGTGTAATTAACATAAAACTGTTAATACAACTGATTTTGAAAATATTAATCACAACATGGCCATTTACTGGTAGAATGCCACTACTACCTGCCAAGCAATTATGGCCATCCCACATGTTTTCTAAGTTTATTTCTAAATTTAATGCTCTGAAGCTTCATTTCCTAGTGGTAGTGGACCAGTTCTCGCATGTACCTATTCACGCCCACTCCAAAATTACTCCAAAACAATCACAGTTACGCAATAAATTAGCAATGTATAGACCTTATGCATACAAGCCCATTTGTAAACAAAACAAACCACACACTTGCTGGGATTTGTTATGGTAGTATTCATACACAGCTCACACAAGCCAAGTGTGAGCATCACAAGCAAAGCTCTGTCTGTCTATTTGTCCATTTCTTTACTTATTATCTCTGTCTGTTTTAATTATTATCTCTGTCTGTTTTAATTAAGTACATCACACCAGCATCCCTTGCTTACATAATCACCCCAGAGTATCCACAGGTAATTAAAATCTCAGTTTTGTACAGCGTTACTATTCTACTATATGTATATTCTGTATTGTCAGGTGTTGTTACATTTCAGTGTTTCTCAACATTTATTACGTCAACAGTTTACTAGCTCTTAGTGTGTTGATTTTACTTATGTATTATCAGTAATTTAAGTTTCTGTGTATAAATCTTGAAAATGGAATTTGTGCTTTGAAAATGTAAGGAAATATATTCCAAAGCTTCTACCATGTTTAGGGGAATATATTTATGATAATTTGGAAAGACATAAAGCTATGTTATATTGTTAAAATCCTTGTCACCAGAGAAAATTAAAGAATTTATTGAGGATATATCTGTAGCAGCATGACATGTTTGCAAAATAACTCAAAACAATTATGCAAGCACATGGATATATTCTGTTGGAAAAAAACACATTTTGAAAAAAAAAATGTTGACAATGGCACAGATGATTCAATTTTGAGGGTGATTCCGATCATGAATTTAAGGATTTTGTCATTACATTCATAATCAATATTAGAGGTGCTGGGCCTTGGCAGATAGTCTTCAAGTGCTATTGTTCCATATAAAATTAATGAGTCCATATTAGTACAAAACTTGCCCATCTTTGTGGACACAACTAAAATTCTGTAAGTAATTTTTTAAAATCCTGGACTGTTTACACTTGGTGATATGGATGATTACAAAAGTTTAGGAGCTCACACTAGGAGCCTGACAGATAAAAATGGAAATGGCCAGTGTAAAACTTAGAAGGTAACAAGACCTTTCCATCATTGTGACATTTCACTAAGTGGTAATCAGAATTGTTGCATCTTTAAATTTATCAGATGAAAATAAGGGGAAAGAATTTTATTGATTAGATAAATTTAAAAGTAGCTACAATAATATATATCAATTATTCTCCAATTATATTAGGCATTAATTTCCATATTTAAGGGACTGATGTGGTGGACATGAGCCCTTCAAGAATATAAGTGGTTTTGAATGAACTTTGCTTCGAGGCTGGAAATGTACAATAAACATGTTCATTATTTATGGTAAAGGTACAATATAACACTATATTTGACACTAATTAAAAAAATAATGTATAGACATAGCCATGAATCTATCTGTAAAATTATTTATTTATTTAATTGAGTTTTATTGTCTTTTACAATACAGTGTAGGTCATATCTTGATTGGTAGTTCTATGGGCAGAAGAAACCAGTTTATACAATTGGTCAAGATTCTGTACTGTAAACTGCCGACCATCAGTAAGCAACTACAAACTTTGCCACATAGGGTCTGGGGTTTGAACTGCAGACCTCATAGGTGGGAGACGAGTGTGTTACCACAGCACCACTGCAGCCCCTTAAATATATCTGTAGACAATACATTTGAATTTTAAGAAAACACGATTTTAGCCCTTTTAAGTTCAAAGTTGATTATTGATAATATTTCATTTTGATTGATAAAACAATCCATCAAATTTGCAGTAAAAATAGTTCAAAGTTTGATGTACATTAGGTTTTGATGTAGCAAAAAAATAAGAAAACAAGATTTTGTGACAGAAGCAGCTTTATCTTTGTGCTAACATGGAAAAGTCAATTATGATTTTTGTCCTGGTCTTATATCCAGTGTCCTATACAAGACACTTATGTAATATATTAATTTATCACAAAAGAGAATACAAAGAATTAGCTACTCAAGATCTCATTACTGAACCCGTGCTTTTGTACCAACTATTAAGTAAACATGCATATTGTTTCTTGTCAAACCATTTGATGTTGAACATTCCACACAAGATAAACATTAAATTTTAGACAGTAAATAAAGTTTTCAAAGATAAGTTAAATAATCAACACTTTACTGCAATTAGAAAACTTTCTTAATTCAACTGGGGTTAGATACTTCAATTGCAAGGTGTATTAACATTTTTACTATGAACATTTATTGCAATTGGAATGTGTGATCACTTTTGTTCTAAAATATAAAAAGATGTAAGCTTTGACATAATTTGACAATTTGCAAAAAAATAGAATAAAATAAGTTCTCATTTATTTTGCACTTGTCATTATAAAAGATTAAAGATAGTTTTGATATTTCCCTAATTCTTTTCAAAAAGTGTTTCTTTTACACCTAGTGTATGCAACAACTGTTGTCAAAGTATGTTGTTTGCCATGTATGTTTTAAGATTTATCTAAGTATAGTTTTTAAAAAATATTAACAATATAATACAGCTTAAAATGTTTTGTAAATTAACAGTAGTAATACCTTGCACCACACAGACTGAACAGAATTCTCATCACACACAAATACAAGGTACTACCACAGCACTTGCAGTGAGGTGTGTTTACAATAACATTGAGTGTTTACACTCTGTTATATAGGGGAATGCATAAGGTCTATATGCCCATTTTGATAATTATCTATGTTGTAGTCAATATCTTTTCTATAAAAAATAATAAATCTTTAAGAAAATTGAGGGTGGGCATGAATAGGTACACAGGCGTGAATTGTAGGGATGGGTCGGTATCAAAAATGTGTACATCGGGAGGTCGCCAATGCAAAACCGTACCGATTCCGGAACTCCACGTTTTAGTACACCCCAATCAAACATGGATATTTCCTCTTAACGACATCGCAATTAAAGTCCCCAAATGGACAAAATATGAGAGAAACCTGTATAATTTCTTCAGATTTCTTGTTTGTTCCCAATATTTTAAGTCTTTCTTTCATTTTATGTGTTGTCAAGCGAGATTTAGGTTATAAATTGTCGTAACCAAAACATGGCAGTTCTGCTCAACGTGTCGCTATAAAAGTCTGCAAATGAACGAAAATATGGGGATAAAAGGTTAAAATTTCTTCAGATTTTTGGTATGTTTCTAATATTTTAACTATTCCTTCCATTATATATGTTGGCAAGCGAAGTGGCGGTTGTAAAATCTCATCACGGTATTTCAGTAAAATGCTCTCGATACCGAGATACCGGACCTACCGACCCATCCCTAGTGAATTGGTCCACCACCACTAATCAAATTTTATTTCAGGAGTGGCATTCTACCAGTGAACGCCCACCTTATATATCTTTGCTAGAGGTCAAGGACAAATGCTTCTATTTGCAAACAACCTGGGCGTTTCACTGGTACTTCCGGTTTTCCGTAAAAACGGCCGATAATAGAGATATATTGTCAAAATACAACAGTTTCAAAGAAATATTGAACAACATAAACAAATCATTAATTGTAGTGGTGGTGGACCAATTCACGCCCGGGTACCAATTCACGCCCACCCTCAATTTTCTTGAAGATTTATTATTTTTCATTGAGAAGATGTTTACCACATCATAGATAATCATCTAATGGATCATTTACATTTGTAATCTATTGTTTAACTGTGATTGTTTTGGATAAATTTAGGGGTGGGCGTGAATTGGTACCCGGGCGTGAATTGGTCCACCACCACTACTGCATGTCATTTCATGATTTTGTTTGAGAAGAATATAACCTAAATAAACCAATATATTGTAAATATTAAATACAGAGTGTCTTCGGAACCGACAATGACGGGTCACAATTCTTTTAATTTCAGAACCGTCACGTTCATATTAATATTATAACTATTTGATGTGTGACTGTTGAATTAAAGCATGCTGTCGATGAAAATAGATACATAAAAACCAGGAAACCAGTCTACTTTTCATCTGCAAACGTGATTAATTTCATTAACCAATGAAATAATTTGTTACTGAAACCTCACTTGAGACCAAGTATAACAAAGTTTGTATATTTTTCTACAAAATAAAAACTAAAGATATTCTAAAATGTCATGTTAGAATAGAAATTTTGCGGTTCCGATTTTGTTATGAAAACATTTATAAAACCGTTTATAAAATATATCAAGGGTAAAGACATTTTTCTTTAAAATGGGTCTTAAAGCAAATAATTGGCGAGCCATATCCATTGGCGGTTCTGAAAGGGATTGTTTTCCGATCCGTCAGTGACTGTTCTGAAGCCACAGCGTATTAAATATTATCGAAAAGACAGACGTTCACTAGTAGAAAGCCACTAGTCGTCTAAATTGATCTACCACTGTAAAACATTAACTATATTTCGAAATTTAAAATATTGGTGTTAGAAAAATTGGGTTGTCAATATTTTTTTGTTATGACCATAATTGGTTGGCAAGCAGTACTCGCCCACTGAACTCTGTCAAGAGTGAGCGATATTAGATACTTATTAAAATATACCTTTTGTCCATGATAATCATCCACGACAGTCTCATCTCGTCTTGGATTAGGATACGTAAACGACATACTGAGTACTAAATTAATCTCTATGCACTCCAAACAAATGTAATGATGCCACAAGTGTACTGTACAGTAGCCGGTTTCCCTTTCCTGCTTGTTGAACTATGGCAAAAGGTGTGTTAACGTTTGTTTTTATGCGTTGGTTGTCTCTAAAATACGGCGATTGTAACGAAAGCTAATTTACCACCCACCCACCCCCAAAATAAAATAAATAATTAAAAAGTGTGATTCTATAAGCAATGAATATGTAGAAATATTTGATATTTTGTCTTTTTGGCAACTTACATTGCCTTGAAGATGAAAATGGGTTTCAGTTCTGGTAAATTAAAATAATTACCACTACACAGGTTAAAATGAAAGGGTTTGATTCAAGAATTGCAACAACTTTTCTTTGAAATTTCCCAAAATGCTAAATATCTAGTTTTTGCACTTTTACACAATCTAAACAATGATAACAAAAAAAATTTATGATTTCAGTTTACTTACAAAATAACTTGTGGGACACCAAAAATGTCCCTAACCTCAAATACATTTCTTGGTGTTTGAGGAGAAGAAATATGATGGGAAACATAAGCAACTGGTTATTTGATTTACCTAGTACTTGGAATAAGCTTTGTAGATGACCACAGAAGTGAGATACATTTATTCATACAGTGATTTGTTTTACAGTACATAAAGAATCTTTGTCACTCAGAAAAATCTTCCTGTGTTATGAATGCTATCTTCTCTACAACCCATTGTATACATTAAAGAATGCTTTTGGAGATTTATGAAAGAACAAAACCCGCTGCCCATTCAGTGGGGTTTAACTGTGTGCTACTTTTGTTTGATCCTGAACAAGAACTCATTAATTTATATAATGATGTCTGGTTTGTCAGGTTCCAGAGGATATTTGAAGGAAATAATGTGTCAAGAACACACTTCATAAAGAAATTATAACTCTTCTTGACATCACAGAATGGAGATGGTCAGTCTTTTCCATTAGTCTCAGTAGATTTTCTTTATTGGAATAATATCAGTGTCAATTTATGACTTTTAAAATTAAAAACATTCATAAGATTTTGCTTTGGATTGCTAAAGGATAATTCATCCAACGTTAAATGTAAGATAAATTATTTAAAATATGTATTAATACAGTGTCATCTATGCATATTATTAAAGTAAGTCTGTCAAATTTCCAAATATTATATGGGCTAGAAAGTCTGGAAGGAAAAGTTTTATTATGTAAATCATATTTCACTCCATACTTGAAATAGCCATGCTGATAGCTCAAGTGTTTTGTCACTGGAAAATTTTAGTGATTGTAGTAAGAATGCTTCTTGCATGCACTTCAATTTACATCAAGGAATTACAGTATTTCCTATATTTATTCCTATATTTCCTATTTAATTTGTATAGCTTATATCACAATGACAATAGTTTTCTCTGCCTATGTGAGTTTACATGTAATGCTTTACAGCTTTACATGGCTGGCAGATATAAGTTATTTTATGTTGTAAAATTGGACCTTGTCCGTGACCTTAAAAAATTTACATTCATCTCATCCACTTATTATTGTATTGCTACCATTACGGCTATAAAATCTTAAATTTTTTAAGATAACCTTACTGGGCCCAAAAATGTAGTATTTTGTTACTTGTCACTTAACTGATGCTAACTTATATAGCTGTCTCTTATTTAGTACAGTTGTATCCTTGAGAAGTTATGCAATAACTGCAACCTTGATTAAGGTCAATGTTGTGGCCTTCCCATTTAAATGCAAAACAAGGTTAACACAAACTGTCAAGGATTGATCCTTGGACCTTTCAAATGTTTTGACCTCCATACAAGGACAGACAATGCTGTATCCTTGTATGCTTACCTTTAGAAGTTTTGTAACCTTAAGAATTATTGTAAAAGTCACTGGTAAAATATACTTTTTATCTGAGGAAAGCTTTAGTAAAATTATATTTCATCATTGGATCAACTCACATTACTAAAATGTAAGGATTACTCGAACTACTTGTTAGTATTTTGGTTTATGTTTGGTTGGACATAAGTGTTAAAATACTTGTATTTAAATTAGATTATGCTACTGATGTGTGAATCAATTTTATACAAATAAAATGATAGAAAGTTACATGCTTCTTTTGACTGGAATACATCTGGTCCTTAACTATTGAGATTTCCGATCCTGGAGTAATTAGTCTTATTTGGGTTCAGAAAGGAGAGAAAATTTGACCCTAATACTACACATAGTATTTACTATACAACAGTTATTTTGTGACTTGACACAAGTTTTTCAGGATGCATGTCATTGTGAAAAAAACTACAGTAAGACATCTGAGATAACTTTATTTCACATGTATATTTCAATATTTCCAATAGTTTGTAAAAATAATTTACAGATATGCCATATTAGTATTTTGTGTTAAATATGTCAGTACACAAGAAACCTACTGAATAAATTGTTTTTAAACTTTCTAGGATAAAGTTATCTTGATCAATTCTGACTTCTTTCATTTACCAATTCACAGTGTGTTATGGCCGATGGATGTATTCAACTGACTTATTCTAACTACTGACTGCATCTATTTCTATATTTCAGAACATATCAATCAAGCTCAATATGTCTCTGCTGTTCATCTTCTCATGCACAAGGGTCAACAGGAGGTCCACTGATTGGTTGATTAGGAATACCAGGTCCTCCCATATGTCTGCAGTCTACATCAACACCAGGAGAGAAACACAGTGGGTTTATGCCTACAATGCGTCACATTTTTTTGATAAAATTGAGTGCCACAGTGTATAGTTGATAAATAAAGTTATCTGTATACTTAAGGTTAATTCTATAGCTTGATTCATTCTGACACCCATGCTGTGGTCCAAAATATCTTGTGGAATTACCAATATTGATGAATAAAATGTAGGAGCTGTTACGTTAGATTAAAAATTAATACTGCAAATAATATCTACAATGGATTGTTAATTGTATAGCACCGACTATTATATTTATTGTAAAGGTAAATGTGCTTATTTTAGGAATAGCTTTGTTTTGCAACAAAATAAGCAAAAATGACTAAATGAATTCTAACTGATACTAAAGTGGTAATAAACACACAAGTACTGACCATAATCATTTTCTAATTGCTGACAAAACTGATTATATTTCTCTGTTCTTTTACAAATGAATTCCATTAGAGTGTCTTCCCACCAGTTAAGGAATTCCTGACTATCTGCTCTAACCTGAAACATAGTCCAACAACAACATATGAATATATAGCAACTGTAACTTAAAGGTCACCCAACAAAGGATGGCTATGGTAAATGTATAACATGAAAACATCACATATGTAAGCATAAATATACATCAAACAATATACCTCAAAAACCAGTAATGCGAAAGTAATGCAGTAAAATCAAATATACAAAAAAGGGTGGACGTGAAAACTAATAATGTGAAAATATAACACATTTAAACCCTAATTTACACCAAACAAAGGATGAATATGGTAAACTCAAATTGTGAAAATATCACAAATTCAAACTTAGTATACATACAGCAAAGGAAGGATGTGGTGAACTTATAATGTAAATATATCACGAATGGGAACTTTAGTATACATCCAATCAAGGATGTGGTTGACTTATAAGACAAAACTTATCACAAATAGTAAATGTTAACTGAAACTGGGGTTTAGTTAAATGTGTATGATCCATGTATTTTGCATAAACCAATGGGTATAGACGTATAAGGGGAATATGAACATTATTAAATTACTCACCATCATGTTAAGTCCTATGTTAACATCCTGACATGGTACAGGTGCCAGAACCTCTACTTCACTTCCCCGAAATAGCAGCCTTGGAATAACTATTCCAACATCAGCCTACAAGTGTTATATTGCTATTTTAATACCTGCTGTTACGATTTTTCTACTAAAATAAGGACATCTATAAGACAAGATATCAGACTGCGTAATTGTAGACTCAGAAAGCACCTTTGAAAAGACATTTATTTACTGTTGGAAATTGATCCACACATTGATGTTATAGTTTTCTGACATGAAAAAGTAGGTATATTTTAGATTAGAAATCCTGGCGATTTAGTGTTGGAAGTTGGTACTGGAAATGGGTGATTTTGGTTGGATCCAACCAGTGAAATCATGTTGAAACCAACATTGAAATCAGGTTGAAATCAATGTGTGAAATCTGGTTGAAATACATGTAGATTTTGAAAACTGTTTTTGGTTGGATCCAATGTATGCAATAGGGTTGAATTCAATGGGTGAAATCAGGATGTTTCCACTGTCTTCTTTATTTGAATCATTGTAGCTTAGTGTCATAATTATAGCTTCTTAATATTATTATACAATAACTATCCATACATATTTTACAATTTGGATACAAATTCAAAGTAATTAATTCTTTCCAAGATGACATGTTTTCATGAATCATTATATATTCAATATTCTATTTCTGATGACATTGTAATAACACATAATTTTGCATCAGCTTTCAAATTCATATTTTCCAACTAGATATCCATTTTTTGTTATTAATAGGACCGATATTATTCAACGTCTTCAATTGAAATTCTTTTGACAAATTTTAAAATAAATTTATATTTTTTCTTTGTAAAAAACAAACAATTGTGACATTATGTGACATTATTTATATCTTCAGTATTTTATCAGATCAGTTACTTTTAAATATTTTATTAAGTTGGCAAAAATAAAACTGTAATTATAAAGAAGCTATAATCATGTAACAAAGTCACAATGCTCAGTTCAGATGCTTGTGTCTCATACAACTTTGTCATATAAACTGAAAAAAAAACAAGAATATCCACATTTGTAGAACTCCACCCGTTACTCCCCACCTTAATTAGTTGTCAGTTCTGACCACAAAAAATGACCTAAAAAAGACCATGCATGCAATTGAGCAAGGGTAAACCTCCACCTCTACCCTTGCTGTGTTATCTAATTACTTTTAGTCACAGGCCTAATGTTCTGTGTAGCAGGGTACAGATAAGAAAAACCAGGAACCCCCTTGACCTCACTGCTGTGTGATAAAATGTTATAGCATAGGTTCTCAGCGTAAACTTGCAAACTGAAAACTAGTTATTTGAGCATGGGAGCATTTGAGAAACAAATTCAAATTAATAAGTTTTGACGAATAAGTTTGAATTTATCTTTTTTATTTAAGATAGGTTTGACTTCAAAACATTTTTTTTAAATTATCAGGAATTGCATTAATCAAAATATAGTTGTAAATTATAAAAATTATATTTTGGTGCATCAGCTTTGTTGTTGCTATAAATTAATAAGGAGAATGGATAAAAATGGACACAAGTAAATGCACACATGATCTTTATCATCTTTACAATCTTAAGTTTAAAAATTAGTCTTTGCTTTACAAATACCTACAAATTCAAAAACTATTGCAATAATAGTCCTTTCACAAAGTTAGACTTAATCACTATATCTCCCTCTAAAAAGGAATTTTCAATCAACGATCACTAGTCATTTATTTCCCAACATTCAACCAGTTTTCTGTTCAATAACATAACTAAGATTCCATGTCCGAAAACTTTTTAATTTATTTTTCATTCTCCATTTTGATATAATAATTTCAATATACACCAAAGTGAAGGTGTCTCTTTAGTTCTACCATGTATTAACTTACTTCATAATTCAATTTATTTTAGTAAAACATAAAGATATAAACTACAATGCTACATTTTTTGTCTTTTTCAAATTTATACATCATTAAATAGTGGCTTTAATTTTAACAGTGTTAAATTTTCATAGAAAGTACTTTTAAATTTTTTTTGAAAAACATAAATATTTATCTTGTTATAATTAACGGCACATTGAAAAAAATATTTTTTTGTACACATAACCAGCAAATTAATTAGGTCATAGTTGACCTCTTTTTGTAAATACCCAAAAATTATGTCTTGTATCTTTAAATTAATTAAAACACCTATTTTCATCTTTAACCAGGTAGAAATTGAATCCCATAGTTGTTTTGAATGGTTACAATGAAAGAATAAATGAACAATAGTTTCTTCATCATGTGTACACAGTCTACAAACACTAGAATCATCTTTGCCTATTGTTGTTAAATATTTTCTAACTCCAATTGTTCTATACAAAAGTCTATATTGAAACCATGTGAGTGAGGCGTCACTAGAGAATCTAAAACAGACTCTGAAAAATTTTCTATTTCTTCATTCATTTCTTGGCACCATTTTACCTTCATTTTTGGTTGAACTGAAGACTTATTCATTACTTTATAAATGTCAGTAACACCTTTTTGACTTTTGAAGAAAGTTTTCAAATGTGTTGGTAAGAAAGATCCCATTTCTCTGTAATGGTTTAAATTTGGTTTAAGTTTGTCCAAGAATGCTTTAGTGAGTAATTTATTTATATAGTATTCTAGAACATTAACATGCGGAAGGTTATACAATTTTTTCAATTCCATCATTGAATGAAAAGTTCCGTTTTCATTGAATAAGTCTGTTACAAATGTTATACCTTTCTGATGCCATACTGGATAGAATAAAGGGTTCTGACTAATTTTTTATTATACCACAAAGGGCTATGTAAGTTATCCTGGCCACTTTCTATTGGACAATCTTGTGATATATATTGCACAGAATTTAACACATCTTTCCAAAAAGTGTTTTCAGTGTTAAGTTTTTCACACCATGCTGGCCCATAGTTAAATAATTTACTTGAAAGATTTAATTGATGGTCAACCAGATATGCCCATGGTGCATCTGAATCTCTTATTAGATGTCTAATCCAGGTTAATTTCAGTGATTTTATAAATTTTTCAAGGTCCAGCATTTTAAGTCTTCCGTCCAAATAGTCCTTACAAATCTGTTGTCTATTTACCTTGTCTGGTTTATCATCCCAAATAAATTTGTACATAATATCCGAAATAGATTTTAACATTGTTAGTGAAGGATTTGGCAGTGTAATAAAAAGGTGATTAAATTTAGAGATTATAAAAGTTTTAACAACTGTCACTTTGCCAAAGGGTGTCAAGTGACATTTTTTCCAATTGTTTAGTATTAACTTTGACTGTGCAATTGCATTCAAGTAATTTGTTTGCACCAGTTTATCAAGATCTACATTGAACTCTAATCCTAATAAATTAAACTCTGTGGTGCCCCACTCAAGTGTTGTGTTTACTTTTAATTTATCTCTACTAAATCTTTTCCTTCCAATCCAGATCACCTTTTTTTTCATGGTATTCATCTTTAGTCCAGACATGGAGCCAAATATCTCCAGCATGTTCAAAGCTGCATACAAGGATTCTCTGGAACCATCCATTAGTAATGTGGTGTCATCAGTAAACTGTGTGAGCCTGCACTCAGAGTTTTCTATTTTTATACCCTTTATATTTTGATTATTGTGGATTAATACTGACATTATTTGACCAGCCAGAATGAATAGAAATGGAGAATAAGGATCTCCTTGGCAAAAGCCCCCTTGATATTGAAGAATTTTGACAAAATTCCACACTGTATAACAGAAGCCTGAATATTAGTGTTGCTTGATCCATTTTATGAAATTATGTCCAAATCCCAAAAATTCTAGTACATTGTAAAGAAACTTCCACGAGATAGAGTCAAATGCTTTCTCAAAATCAATAAGCATTAGAAGACCTTCTTTCTGAGTTTTTTCAGTATAATACATAATGTCATAGACCAGACATGTAGAATGACCAATGTATCTAACTGTAATAAATCCAGTTTGACTTTTATCAATTAGAAAATCTAAAATGGTTTTTAACCTGTTCGCTATGGATGCTGAGGCCATTTTGTATATTACTGAAAGCAACAAAATTGGCCGCCAATTTTTTAGGACTGTGTGATCTTTATTTTCTTTTGATATTATGCATTGTCTCAATGTAAGAGGTAGTTCATTGTTGTCATAACTTGAATTTATAGCTCTTTGAATTATAAATTTTAATTTTGACCAAAAAACTTTAAAAAATTCTGCAGGAAAACCATCAATACCAGGTGTTTTTCCACTTTTCATATTTTTCAATGCTTGTCCCAATTCATACACTGATAGTTTACCTTCCAAAAGTTTTGATTGTATGTCTGTTAGCTTATTAACGCTCGGCAATAGGAGAGAGTTAGTGTAATCAGTTTGTGTCTGTCTGTCTGTGCACCGTTTTGCCCTCATAACTCAAAAACTATAACATCAATCAATCTCAAAATTTGATGTGCAGGTGTTTCATGGGGTACAGACAAATTCTTCCAAATTTGGTGTAATTTGTTTAAAAATTAAAGTCAGAAGAGAATTTTTCTTATTTTTAATTGGGAATTCTAATTCTAATTGGACTTTTATAGCGCTTAATCTCCCTAATAGGAAGGGGACTCTAGGGCGCAACAAAACAAAACTGTCAACCAATCTCAATGTCCAGGGACAGAAAAAAGTTCAGCACCACAGAGAACATCAGGGTGAATGAAACTAAGGAGGGTATGCCTTGGTGTAAAGGTGGGTTTTGAGCCGTTTTCTGAAGGAGGCAAGAGAGGGGGACGCACGAATCTCCTCAGGAAGAGTATTCCAAACAGTCGGAGCATCGAAGGCAAAACGATGACCGAACTGTTTGACAGATTTATAGACTGAGGGTTGAAACTTGGGAATGACAAGGAAATTACCACCACTCTGACTGTGCCTGGTACTGTAGGAGCTGCTGTAGGAAGAGATGTATGGAGCAGAATACTTGGGGAAACCAGTGTGGAGAAACTTATAGACAAGGGTAGCAGTTTTAAAGACTGAGCGATGTTCAACAGGAAGAACATCGCTCAGTCTTTCAACTGCTTTTGGTCAAAATTAAAATTTATAATTGAATACACAGTGATACTGCTTCCCTTCATCACATACGTAAAAATCAATATTTTGCTTTCTGATGATGTCATTACTGAGTGATGTCACAATGCAATTGTCAGTGTGAGGTCACAAACCTAGCTTGTGATACTTGGTGTCTTTAAGTAAAAATATTTCTTCTCATTTCTTGAAATTGTGGGAGATGATATATTCATCATTTTTATTAATTATTATTTCTGTTTTTATTTTCTTTTTCTTTCAATTCCTTGACAGTCCATCACAAAAAATTACCATGCAGGATTTTGACCAAGTGACCCTTAAGCAATATTTTTACCTCCACCAGCAGTTTATGTTTTTGTGTGCTAATTTGTCTATTTGTCTGTTTTTTTTGTTTTTTTGTGTGTTTAGATTATTCCAGAACTAATGCTTTATTAAAAATTTGTGAGTAGGACCTGACCAAAGGAAGAACTTACTAAAAGAAAGATCTGGATCTTATTTTGGATAAAAAAAAATCATGAATTTTCAGAGGTCCCATTTCAATGTATTTTTAATGACTTTGGCTTTCTACTTGATATTTCTATGAAGATTAATTTACATGTTTGGTTTTATTTTATTGTCTTCCTTACAATACTTTATATCACTTGAGAGACTGGTCACATGGAGTCGAGTGTTTTACTCTCTCTGAGTGCATCTTGTTAATATTATAATTAGCTAAGTATTCTTCTAAGTTCACATTTTGGAGATCACAATCTCATGAGTCAAACAAGGATTCATAAAAAAGCTTAATTTCATTTAATATAAGGCTTTGATCTGTTAATATTGAACCATTTTCCTTTTTTATTGATTTTACTGTTTTTTCAGTAAAATGTTTATTTTCTAATGAGCAAAAAAGTTTACTAGGTTTCTCACCATGTTGTAGTCATAGTAATCGCGATCTTACAATATGACCTTTCATTTTCATCTCCCTTAATTGTTCCAATTCATCTTTTTTGTCCTGCAATAAATTTATCATGGCAAAAATGTTCCTATTTCATTAGTTTTTCTTATCATTCTGAGTTCTTTTTAAATTGGATGCAAATTTAATGGTTATTGTGAATAGGGATAGTGGAGACTAGAAACAATAAATTGTACAGCTTGAGATGTCAATTCACAATTTTTTTTTCTATTTTTGGGTTCCCCAATAAGTAGTAAGGGGTTATCTCAATGTTCCAGTGCAAATTGCAATGCAGCATAAATGTCAGAAAACTTAACTTGATTTAGTGTTGATTTTTTATGAATATCACTACTTTTTCCAGTCAGAAATTCAGCTTTGAAATAGTGTTGAAATTGTGTCAGTGTCAATTTTTCAACCAAAAGTCACCATGATTTCTGGTCAAAATATCACTACTTTTTTATGTCAAAAAACTGACTTAGCTTTAGTAGTTGATAATGCAGATTTCAACGCCAGGACCTGTTTTCAACTCTAAATCAACGACATTTCAAGGCATGTGCCTGCTGGGAAGTATGTAATGGATACATGCATATTTATAAAATCTATATGGCCCAATCATTGTCATGTACAAGACAAGTGTATTTGAAAATAACAAGGCCGAAATTGTTTTGATCTACAAGAGCAAGCTGCAAAGCAATCAGAAACACAAGTAGTGCGCTAAAGTATGCTAAAGTGGTGCACAATTCATGTCCTGAGACAACAAGCAAACATAAAGGTGATCTCTTGAAGTACAAGGCTTTGAGAAAGCTCACCTAGCAGGCATGCAACTTTGAAATCAAGTCGAATCCAACAGTGAAATCTGGTTGAAATACATGTAGATTTTTAAACTGTTTTTGGTTGGAACTAACAGATGAAATAATGTTGAAATCAACAGGTAAAATAAGGTTGAAACCAATGGGTGAAATATGGTTGAAATACGTGTATTTTTTCCAAACCAATTTTAGCTGGATCCTATGGTTAAAATCATGTTGAAATGAACGGGTAAAATCAAGTTGATTTATTTATTTATTTTATTTGGGGTTTTACGTTGCTTTCAACACTGTACAGGTCATATCACGACGGGTAGTTGGAAGGGCAGAGGAAACCAGTACATATAGTTCGCTAGGGTTCTGTACTGTAAACTGCTGACCAACGGCAAGCAACTACCAGCTTTCCCACTTACGGCCATGACAGGGATCGAACCCCGGCCGCAGAGGTGGGAGGCGAGAGTGTTACCACTCTGCCACCGTGGCCCCCTAAAATCAAGTTGAATACAAGGATTAAATCTAGTTGAAATATATGTAAATTTTGCAAACTGTTTTTAGTTGCATCCAACGAGTGAAGTCATGTTGAAATCAATGGGTGAAATCTGGCTAAAATACATGTAGATTTTGCAAACCATTTTTAGTTAGATTCAACCAGTGAAATCAGGTTAACCTTTTCAACCTATGTTATTCCAACACAGATTTATTTTTTATGGAATCAAGGCATTTATATTTTTATTTCTCATTTAGTAGCTCAAACTATTGGTTCTCATATGGTTAGCTGAATTCTCATAATAATAATAGTATCACATCATAATATCAGTTCATAATATTGCTTGAGCATGCAATCCAACTTGATCACTCAGTATAATCTTTTGTATTTTCTCACATAGACATCCATTATTTTATCTTCATTTTATGGGATAATACAGTTTTTATAAGCTGATGAATTCTTTGTAAAATATTTACTCAAATTAAATATTTGTGAAGTGACATTCTCTGTCTATTTTATCCAGTTAAACTTGTTAAATATAGATACTGCAATTATCTAGTCTAATCTAATTTAATCGAATCAGTAATCCAGAATTAGAAAGAAACTCTCAGGTAAAATCACAATGCGCTTTTGCTGTCTCTCCAAATATTCATCTTTTGAATGTAATTTGAAAAAAACACAACCAAGCTAAATGTGTATACTTCACATTACTGCTCAGCCCAAACTATGCTATTGAGACAGAGTAAACACTTCCTATTGTGTGGTTCTGTTAGTAATTAGAGTAGTATATACCGAGTGTATATCGAGTCGAGTTTCCCATCAATCATGTCACTTTTTGACAGCTGTGCAGCTGCCTGGGGCAGATGGTAGATGGATGGCTAGGTAGGGGAGGGTCGATACTAGCTCTATACAGGTTATTGGGCTCTATACAGGTTCTTGAGACTGGCTCAATGGGGGACTTTTGTTTTACTTTGATAGTTAAAAGTTATTACTCAGATGAATCATCACACAGCTGTGCTTTTTAATGGGCAAGCTCTTTGTCTGATTTTTTATGGGGTTAGCACAGCTGTGTTTAATGGGGCTTTGTCTGCTAGCTCCAAGCTTTGTTTTAATGGGGCTTTGTCTGCTAGATCTCGTGGCATTGTCAAATCAGCTGTGTTTAAATGGGGGTTATGTCTGCTTAATGGCAGTGTGTGCTTTTTAATGGGCAAGCTCTTTGTCTGATTTTAATGGGGGGATAGCACAGCTGTGTTTAATGGGGCTTTGTCTGCTAGCCCCAGCTTTGTTTTAATGGGGGCTTTGTCTGCTAGATCTCGTGGCAGGGTTAGAACTGTTTTAATGGAACCTTTATCTGCTACAAATGTTTAATGGGGCTTTGTCTGCTAGCCAAATTTTTAATGGGGCTTTGTCTGCTGGCCATGCTTTGTTTAATGGCTAGCACAGCTGTGTTTAATGGGGCTTTGTCTGCTAGCCAATCTTTGTAAATGGGGCTTTGTCTGCTACCCATACTAGTTCACAGCTGTGGTTTTGTTAATGGAACTTTAATGGGGCTTTGTCTGCTGGCCATGCTTTGTTGTTTAATGGCTAGCACAGCTGTTTTTAATGGGGCTTTGTCTGCTAGGTCAAGCTTTGTTTTAATAGGGATTTGCTAGCCAAATTTTTTAATGGGGCTTTATCTTCTAGCCTACTGCATGATATTACTACTGAAAACTGAATCATCTAATAGCCCTTTTTTCTGCTGATGGGGGCTTTGTCTGCTACCCATACTAGTTCACAGCTGTGGTTTTTTTAATGGAACTTTAATTGGGCTTTGTCTGCTGGCCATGCTTTGTTGTTTAATGTCTAGCACAGCTGTTTTTAATGGGGCTTTGTCTGCTAGGCCAAGCTTTGCTAGCCAAATTTTTTAATGGGGCTTTATCTTCTAGCCTACTGCATCATATTACTACTGAAAACTGCTCTCCCAACCATCATGCTAAACACAGCTAGCCACATTGGAGGTCTATTGAAAATCTCCATTCCCAATTAAAATTAACGTGAAATTTCGAACCCCAGGGTAAGCACTCGAACGCAATTCCTCATATACATTCTCAGTATCACTTGTTTAGTGATATGGCTTTATGAAAACAAAACAATTGCTCTCTATCGTATCTCTCACTTATTATACTGAATCTTTAATGTTATGGCTATTAGGGTTAGGGCTTTGGGTTTAGAGATGAAAAATCTTAATTGAACAAACTCCTAGATAAAATAAATCTCATTTGCATGCAAATCCTAATTTTCTTTACATCACAAAGACCATTAAATCAGATAATGCACTAGATAAAAAAATTTAATATCAAATCTGAATCTACTCTCCTTTGTTACTTTATTTCCTTTGTATGGTTTCCAGCCAATCTGTTACCCTCTCACCTGTTCCCTTTTATATTTCCCACATCTGCATCTTTGACAGAAGGCCCATTGTTCTATTATTAAAAATGTGTCACTTATTTTTATCATAATTTTTACATAAATATTATAACCCTCACAAAGACCTCCCCAACCCCCCTCAAACCCACCCTTTCGTATTTCTCACCTCTATCTCATTATGTGACTGTCATTAGGAGCTCATACGTTAACTGACAAATACCTGTCTAGCACAAAGACTGCCTTAACTTTATTTTCCTATATTTAAACTTTCTCCTTTCACTCACATCTGTCTAATAACTCTTGTTTCATGTAACACGGGCTATTTATACTGGTAATGAAATGCTGAGCTTGCTTTTGTTTATAAATTTTTTTCTCTGACATAAGGATCCTGACACTCTTTTCAACACATTTACTAAAAATGCTGATAAGACTAAATCTTTTCTATAGTAATTATAAACTCCCCAGTCGCTATATAAACCCCTGGGAAATCTGTTTTTGTGAAATATTAAATGCTTATCACTCTTGCGAAATTCTGCAAAAATTATATTGATATAAAAAAGAATTGTTAGAAATGTCTCAATCAAGATTAACTCTTAGGGATCTATTTCTACAGGTGGGAGATATGAACCTTCAGCACCCAGATTATTTTTTAGAGATGGCACTCAATACCTTTCATATTAAAAATTGTACATGCCTAGGGGTGTCATTGTTTTATGTCTCATGCTTCATCTGGCATTATCCATCCTATACTCACAGGATTCTTCTTACAGCCTTTAGAGCCTACAAGAAGAAACTTATTAAATCCTATTTAGGATGGAGAAAGAGGATGAAATATATTCGACTCAGGCTCAGCAAATGCGAAGAATTATGCTTAATAGAATGGTTTCAGGTCAGAGAATGCGTAGACAGGTTATGAGACAGATGGGAATGGAAATCAATGATTCAGACTCTGAAGACGAAGGCATTCACTCTGTCTAGAACTCATTAATCATCTGAAATCTTCAACAAAATCAATAATAATTGCAAGACACTCCCCTATATAAACTGGAAAATCTTCAACATATTGTAATATCTCCTTATTTTTCATATCTGAATACCCTGTACCATGGAGTGTAGATGTTATTTATGTGGTTCTAACCTTCTGAATCAGAAAAATCTACTTCATCACCAGAAGTATTGTCACCAAGTAACAGATAAGATACAAGAGAAATGCAGGATATGTGATCGACAATTCCATGATAACCAGGCCTTGTGTTTACATCTTCAAAAATGTGGAAAATATATCTGTAGGAGCTGTGATCTTCCATTTCTTACATCAGAGGCCCTCAACTTTCATGTGGAGACATTTCATAAGAAATCTACAGCTGCTAAATCTTACAGATGTGGCATTTGTAAATGCAATTTTGAGGGTAGGAGGGCCCTGTACACGCATAGAATGAGACAACATGGAGGCAACAATGATGACCCTGTCCTACCAGCCTTTATTGTAGATAATGATGACGAAAATTTACGTGAGATTTACGTTACAAACATAGATCACATACAGGCTAACCATCAAGAGACTGAACTAAAGAATATCTACAATTTTCCAACCAATAATCTGCATGGGGGTTACAGGGAGATTCGATCCCAGGTGAGGGAAATCTATCAGAACCTACACAATGCCTTCAGGATTAATCTCGCCTTTGGAACCATTTTATTTAACAATGAAACAAGGGAATACAGATATTTTGTTCCACATTACAACAGTAAGATTCTTCAATATCCTTTTCGAATTTCGAATATGAATAGTATTTGTTTTTTGATGAATAAGTTAGCTGGAATCGATATAATTACACAAGCAAGATCAGATAGACCCTCTACTGCCTGGAGCCTCGCCTTCATAACTAATGTGCAGTATGTAGTTTTTAAAACAGAGTTTCCATTGGGAAATGCTGAAGACCTGCCAGATTACATCAAACAGAATAGGAATCTGAAGACAATGTATATAGACAAATGGACGGGCAAACCATATACAGACAATTTATGTTTCTTCAGATGTCTTCGACAACATTTTAATGGTAACAAAGATTTCCTCGAATATTTTCGTGTATGGATGAATTTTAAAAAATCAGAAAAATTAGGAACTTCTACTGGACAATTTACTGGTGTGACTATGGATGAGATGATGGATCTAGAAAGATGTTTTAATGTAAAAATTTTGATATATTCTCTGTCACCAGATGGAGTTGTCTGTAATCTGTATAAATCTGTAAATAATTATGATAGTAAGATGTATCTTAATGTACATGAAAACCACCTTAGTTATATTGTAGATATAAATAAATTCGCCAAAAAATTTCAATGTGAGAAGTGTCTTAAGTTGTTCACAAGAGAGTGGAACATGCAAAGACACTACAAAGTATGCTATGATAGAACTATCTACCATTTTCCAGGTGGCTTCCATAAGTCACCCTTAACCATATTCGAAAAACTCGAATCTCTAGGAATACATACCTCTGAGCAATCTAGATATTATAAACTCTTTGCAGTGTGGGATATGGAGGCGATGCTTCAAAAAACAAACCACAGCACCACGAGTAAATTGAACTGGATATCCAAACATGTTCCCATTAGTGTGAGTGTAGCTTCTAACATAACCAATTTTGAATCAGCGAGGTGTTTTATCAATCCGGATCCGACAATTTTGATTCAAAATATGATGGAATATCTCAGACTGATTAGTATAGCCGCTCGTAAACAAATCTCCTGCAAATATTTTCATGTTTTATATGAACTGGATGAGCTCATTCAGAAATATAAAGAGGATGGGGAGCAGGCGGATTCGGATTTCGAATCAGAGGACTGGGAAGAGGAACTCGAGTCGGACGAATCTGATTCAGAATCCAATATTGTCTTTACTCCAAGTAAAAAGATTCTGTCACATTTCATATCCAATATTCAACAAGTTAAGAAAGAGTTTCTTACTTACATTACCCAACTACCTGTTATTGGATTTAATTCAGGTAGATACGATCTGAATTTAATTAAGACTGATATTCTCAAGTATATAAGTTTAAATTACACAGAAAATGAAATCTTCACCATCAAAAAAGAAAACAGCTATCTCACCATAGGTACTCCACATATGAAATTTTTAGATATTTCTAATTATTTAGCAGCTGGATGTTCCTATGAGAAGTTTCTTAAAGCCTATGGTTGTGACATTCCAAAAGGTGTTTTTCCTTATGAATGGTTTGATTCTCTTGAAAAATTAGACTGCACCTGCTTACCGGAAATGAAAGATTTCTATTCTAAAATGAGGATGTCTAACCCATTAGAATCTGAGTCTGAGTATGAAGAGCTTAGAAATCTTTGGAATAAGAATGGTATGAGGACTTTTAGGGATTATTTAATACATTACAATAATCTAGATACTGGACCCTTCTGTGAAGCCCTCACTACTTTTATAGATCTTTATGTATCGGAAGGGATAGATATTTTTAAAGATTACATCACCTTGCCTGGTGTAGCCAGAAAAATGATCTATACCTCCTCAGAGAGTAATTTTGCACTCTTCAATTCAGATAACGCAGACCTATACTATACATTTAAACAAAATATTGTGGGAGGTCCTAGCATAATTTTTAGCAGATATCAAGAAAAAGGGGTAACAAAAATTAAAAATGTAGAAAATAACTTATGTGAGAGCGTGGTGGGTTATGACTGTAATGGCCTCTATTCCTATGCTATCAAGCAGCTAATGCCAAGCGGTGTGTATGTAAGAAGATTCCCTGAAAACCATTTTAGACCAGAGGTTAGCGAAAGGTACATAGATTCATACGTTTGGTTAGATTATCTCAGCTGTAAAGAGGGAATAAAAATTCGACATAAATTAAATAATCAAAAAGAGGTGAGAATAGGGAACTTTAGGGTAGATGGTTTTTGTTATCAAAATAAAACAGTTTATGAATTTAATGGATGTTATTACCATGGTTGTAAATTTAACTGCTTTATAGTTAAAAATTTAAAAAACAAAACCTGGTCAGAAAGACTGAAAAAAGTGCAACAGAGGGATAAAGCTAGAATGAACTACATAATTTCACAGGGTTATAAATTTGTGGCTATTCAGCAATGTCAATTTATCTCCAAAATAAAACCCAAATGCCTCCGATTTTATGAACATTACCTCCCTTCTTACTACAGGAAAAATAAGGGGGATTTAACACACTCAAAGATCTTAACAGATGTTAAAAATGGAAGATTGTTTGGTGCATTAGAGGTAGATATCCAGGTGGAGGAGGGGCATGAAGATTTCTTTCAAGAATATCCCCCCTTTTTTGCTACTTGTGAGGTACCAATGGAGGTAATAGGTTCACATATGCTCTCCTATTGTAACGCCAATGACATTCAATTTAAAAGTAAAAGACTTCTGATTAGTGGGCTTAAGGCTCGCAAAATTTTACTTGCCACCCCCCTTTTGCAGTGGTATCTGAAAAATAAATGTCAAGTCTCAAAAATCTATCAGATAATCGAATTTCAACCCAAACCCTCATTCACTTCATTCATAGATAAGGTGACCCATCACAGGATTCAGGGAGAATTAGAGGCAGATAAAGCAATTATAGGGGACACCTTCAAATTGATAAGTAATTCCAGTTATGGTTCCTTTCTCATGAATAAAACTAAACATTCTAATGTGAGATATCTAGTGGATAAGAATAAAGTCCGAAAAATAATAAACTCTTGCATTTTTAAAGATATGCAGGATATTAATGGAGTTTTTGAGGTAGAGACCTATAAGTCTAGAATTGTGATGGATAACCCTATACAAATTGGTTTTTTTATTTTACAATATGCGAAGTTAAGAATGTTGGAATTTTATTATGACTGCTTACTGAAATACCTTAGACCTCAGTCATTTGAATTAACGGAAACTGACACCGATAGTCTGTATATGGCTATAAATCAATCTGATCTAGATCTTTGTGTTAGGGGAAGATACCGACAGAAATATCATAAGGAAATTTTTGGGTCCTGTTCTGATGAGTTGAATGCACTCTGGTTTCCAAGACGCTGCTGCTCCCACCATATCACTATAGATAAGAAAATCCCAGGGATTTTTAAGAAAGAATTCTCTGGATTTCGAATGTTATCACTCTGTTCAAAATCCTATATCATAGAGGATCAGGATGGTAAACAGAAAATATCTTCTAAAGGTATTTCTAAAAAAAATTTAACTGATGCTATGGCTAAATTTACTCACACTCTAAGCACTGGAGAGACAAGTTTCTCCACCAATTTAGGATTTAGAATGAGGGATGCTAATATGTTTACCTATTCACAAACTAAAATAGGATTCAATTATTTTTATTGTAAGAGAGAGGTGCAAGATGATGGGATCACAACCAGACCTTTAAATATAACCCTCTCACCATGGGAAAGAGAATCCCTGGTTGTATCAGAGGTACAGGATCCCCTATCTAATCTGTACTATTCTCAGATGAGAGTAGACGCCTTATCTTATCATTCAATTGAACAAATGTTTTATCACCTTTTAGCCAAACATTACAAAAATATTACACTTTGTCATAAGATTTTGCTGGAAACAGATCCCCTTAATGTATACAATCATCTTGACAAAACATTTATCTCAAAAAGTAGAAATGAAGAAATTAAGAAGGATATTATGCACCTATGTGTCTCTGAAAAATTTAGGCAGTGTCAAAATTTTCGAGATCGACTAGTATCTGTTAATGATAAGGCTATTTATTATAAGCAGCCTAATTATAGTAGAGAGGATGAGGCCTATTGGGGTGTCAGTAACCCCACTAAACTTATTTCTGTGCTTCCCCCTAATTCTCTAGCCGGAAATAACATCATGGGTGAGCTAATTATGGATTGCTGTCGAAAATTTTCTACTGAAATCTCCATTCCCAATTAAAATTAACAGGAAATTTTGAACCAGAAGGTAAGCACCCCAACGCATTGCCTCTGAATTCCTGTCACTTTTTGCTGCGACAGTACAGACTGAGGAACTCTGTTGAAAATCTCCATTCCCAATTAAAAATAACAGGAAATTTCGAACCCGAAGGTAAGCACCCGAACGCATTTGCTCTGAATACTTGTCAGCGTTTTATGATAGTACTGACTGAGGAACTCTGTTGAGCAGGACACAGATGATTCAAGTATGCAATTGTTTTTTTTTGAAGAAATAACAGAGAAAATATATTTTAATGTAATACCATTTATTTCTTATACTGAATCGTCACTTTACAAAGTTATTATTAAAAAATCTAATGATCATCTCCTCGTTACTTTTTAGGTTTACTGAAAAATCTGATAAAATACTTTGCATGGTTCTTCCTCTGCTACTGTGATAGCTATAATACAAACAAAATAATCCACATGTATCTGTCTGATAATTTTGCACTCTCTTATTATTGTATTTGTATGATAATGCATTACTGAATAAATTATTAACTATGTCTCTCTTTGGTTGTTTTCCTGCTGAATCGAATTGTTCCACAACCTCATTATTCACCCGATGCAATACCACCCAATGGCTCCCCTTGTCAGTGGAGTAATCCAGATTAACAATAACTAGGGAGGGAATGGGTAGTTTTTTAGGGATAAGGTCTAGGGAATATACGCCATAGAATTGTTCTCGAATTTTTTCATCCAACCTCATATACTTTGCAATTTCGTAGCTATCCATCACCCAACATTTACCATTCTAGCTTGATCTATCTTTAATATTTCAGGGAATTTTGCGTAGACAATAATATTTATAGTTTCTGGAAGGGCAGTCCCAAATCTTAGACTTAATCTCACATGTCCACTTCCGGAATTTGTCATCACCTGACCAGATAGGAAACTCTGTATGTCGAATTGGTACAATGCATATCCCTTGGGATAATCTGAAAGTTGAATAATCAAACCATTTTTCCGATCAGAATCGTTTGGTACCAGACTTAGATAAGAGGCTACATAATCTTTTTCATTGAAATTGGGTTTAAAGGGTCTATTTGGTACAGGCTGTCCATCCACACTCAATTCCATATAATTGAGATCCATATTTTGAAAGTTAAACGGATTTTTAGTGTAATCTCCAGAATAGGCAGCATTTGAAACTAAGCCAACCACAATCTTGCTGGGAACTTTACCATGGAAGATATTATCAGTCATAAATGTGTGAGATCCTTTAGCAATACTGAAGCTTTTAATATCACTTCTCCAGAAGGGATAGAGTGCAGGACTTGTTTTCAAAGCCTCATTATGAGCGACTAACATATCTGGATTCAAAGAGATATAACAAACTTTTAAAATAGCCTCTGTGATTTTTAACCTCAACTTTTCTTTCCCATCTCTCATTAATCTGAACTCATTGAAGGATTGAAAAAACTTCAAGGTAACCGCCACCCCATTTATTATAGCCCTGGGTTGATCTATTCCAAAGTCTGTATAAAGTAAACCCTCCACACTAGCCGTTCCTCCACTTCTAGTTGGTCTGCCTCTCTCTGTAAAGCCTGGATTACCCCCTGTGTAGGTGATAGCCTCCATGGCTCCTGGTTGATCTTTATGAAACAATGCTGCCTCACCCTCTGATTGAACCATGTTGTTGTTGGTTGATAGAAGAAAATCAATCATTGCCTTATACGGATAATTAGCACCCAAATCTGAGGATACTACTTTTTGATTTAATGCAATATCAACCTGTCTAAAAATTGAATGGAGGGTCAAGTTTATAGGCGCCACCTGGTGACTAGGGGTTGGAGGTTGACCAGCTGATGGTGGCTTATTATGAATAGGAACCCCCTTCTCATCTGTAATGATGTATTTTACATGTAACCTGGTTTTAGCTAAATTGATATAATCTACTGAGGTCCCTGGGATATTAAATTCTATTACACTGCTATCTGTGATAGCGGCAATTGGATTGAACTCCACCCAATATTCTTTCTGAATCGTCTTATCTATGGGTGGCGGCTGGAAGATGGTTAAAGGTGTTTGAATTATATCCATAATGAGTGAGAATTGAATTTTTTCTTGTTACTCTTTACTTTCACCCCCTTCTGGACAGATGATGATGATCTCCTAGTGCTGCTACCTTTCCTAGTTTTATTTTTATTCTTGGAAGAAATTTTTCTTAAGGATTTCTTTGTAATCTTACTCTTTCTAGTCTTCCCACCAGTTTGACCTTTGTGGGTTCCAACCATGCTATTTATACCCTTTTTCAATTTTATCTCACTCTTGGCCTGCTCCACTGCTGCCTCTGTAGGTGTAACTAATGTAACCTCCACCGGTTTGTCATTAACCCTATCTGTTTCTGAATTTTTAGGATTTAATTCATAAAAATTTGGGTTATATGCGACTCTTCCCTCAATACATTTCTTGCAAAAGTTTAAATATTTATCCATTTTCTTTTTTAAGGTGTAATGTGAGCTGTATCTCCCCCTTTAATGCTAGAGCATTGTTAAAGGAGCTATCTTTTATATAGATTTTGATTCGACCTAAATTCGACTGCCTCACCCCCAAATAAAACCTGTCTGGAAATAATTGGCTTCTTTTATTGTTTGGCATTAACATTCTTAAAATTGGTTCTAAGGAATCTCTAACAAAACTATAATCACAGATATCTGAAAAAACCATGAGGGTCTCTGATATTTTTTCATTTAAAAAAATATCGCAGAGCGCCACTTTCCAATTTCCCCTCAATTCCACTCTCTCAGGAAGTTCCACAGTGAAGTTATAACCCTTGTTACCAGGATGAAACCTTAAGGAATCCTTCGAACTTAAGAAAATGTAAAAGTCTCCCTCTGTCATTCTCCCTCTTTTTCATTCAATTATGAAAGCTTTAACACAAACACAGGGCAGCATTGGCTATTTATAGTTCTTCCATAGCTGTCTCTGGTATCCAGGAATTAAATTTGCTTGGCCATCCTTTCCATTTTACCAGCATCTCTGATATCCCCTTTCTTTTCCTTTTTTTAAGAATTTTTTCTATTTTGTAGACCATATTTTCATCCAAAAATGCTAGTTGTAATTCAGGCTCATAAAAATATGATGTTATGACCTCATTTTGATAATCTTTTAGTTGATACATTGGGATATCTTGGTTTAGTTTTCTATCAATGATTGTAAAAATCTCACCAGACCATTTTTCAGCATATTCTCGATCGAAACTGTTCTTTAGATAACTTATTTTAACCCTATCACCAACCTTATACTTAAATTTCACCCTTTTAGGGTTAGGTCTGGTCTTCTTCATGCTTTTGTCTTTCTTAATACCCTTAGTTTTGAGGCCGTATTGATAAGACCATATATCATACTGGTTTGAACTCTGAGCCTTTGTGGGGGTCATCTTAATAGATCTATGGCTGGCATTGTTGTAACTAGCCGTAAAGTTTTGTAAATTATCTACCCATCTGAAGGATTCTCTAGCTGTTAAATATTTGAATATCTTGAGTTTAATTGTTTTTATTACTCCCTCTGCGTAATTAGCTTTAGTTTCATAATAAGTAAATATCTGATCCACCTTTGAGATTCTCAAAAATTTGGTCACCTCTGAATTTTTATATTCACTACCTTGATCACTTCTTATTTTCTGTGGTTTCACCCCTGATTCCTCAAAAATATTAGACATGACTTGCTTCATTTCCTTTCCTGTGAGAGTATACAATGGTCTGGTATAGAGATAACGAGTAAATATATCGATAAAAACCACAAAATAGCCATAATTATCATTCGATTTTCTGTATTTCACCATATTAGCAGTATCTGTATCCCATTGATAATTTTTGGAGAAGGAAAGGACCTTGGGTCTCTTGAAATGTCTCCTGACAGGATGATGTGAAGTATAGGCCTCCTGTTTAGCTAGCCACTGTTTAATAGTTCTCCTTGAAATCTTGTATTGACCATTTTTTTTCAAAAATTGGTACAATTTTTCAAACCCACTGAAGGAGGCGGGACTACTGGGGTTATAATATGCCTCTTTAAGCACTATCTCCAAATCAGGAGAGATTTTTATTCCAGAATTTAATCCATGCTGGTTTGCGCTCTCTGATAGACTCCCTGTCTCCTCCCCTCTGTTTTGTAGTCGATCCTCCTTGCTGTTTAACCCTTCCTCCATTGGAATTATTTGGGGTTTTTTGACCGCCAGTCATTCGCTTATCTACACTACTCTCAGGCAATCCTGGTGGGGGTGACATATATAGGCTCTCATTGCTTCCAGTCTCAGCCTTGGACGATGTTACAGCATTATTCAATTGCTCAGATTCCTCATCAGCTGTATTGCTTTTATACGGGCCTTGTTTTTCAATTTCGAGATATTTTTTAAATTTCAAAAATTGTTCATGAGGTACCATTACAAATTTATTCATTGTAAAATTTGGTTGATATATTTCCTTATGCTATATAATAATTCTGAAAAAATTGTGTGATGTTTCTTCAGTAATTGAAGCCGCCCTCTAACCCTTCTTAGAAATCGCTTAATCAACCCAGAATATTTTTCAAATTTTGCCTTGATCTTTTTGCTGAGTGGCAGACGAAAAATATTGAAGAAAATCTCTGCAATGGCTTTTATTTGTGACTGATTAGCCTCTGAAAAGATATACTTGTTTAAATTTTTATTGTTATCCAATATAACCTTTAGAAAATGCTTTGCTCTAAGGAGATTAGAAGACATACTGATCAGTAGTCTTTAATCTAGCAAGTATTTATAGCTATTTATATACGGTTAGGTACTCATCAGGAAAAATATGGGTACGTAACCAGGAGGTCTTATCTCTGGTAGGAGATAGATCTATCAGCAAGTAACTGAAAGATTCTGCAGTGGCGTCGTCATAGGCCAGACAGACCTTATCACACATTCCTAACTGATTTCCTAAGATTTTTATTTGATTGATATCCCTAGGATTTTTAAATAAAATAAAATAATGTGTATTCAGGGTAATGTCTCTACTATATTTTCCCGAATGGTAGAGATTTTGTAAAATCAAAAAGACGCTCAGATTTCTGTGATGTGATTCTCTACTAAATAGATTGGTAATAGAGGGGCTATTCACTGCTGTCATCTGTAAATCATCAATAATAATCAGATTATGCTTAGAGTCGGCAATTTGCTTTATTCGAGCCTCATCTGGAACTCCTTGAATAAATTCTAAATTTTCAATTATTTTGTTGTCAAAGGATTTCTGCCATACCCCATAAAAGTAGTACACCTTCTCCACAGGAACCTCAAACATAGCATTTAAATTCTCCAATAACTTAAAGACAAAGTTTGTCTTTCCAGAGCCTGTAGGACCTGCAATCATTGCAGTAGTGGGTGAAAAAAATCTGAACATTGTTATCTCTATCTTATCACGTGAGTCACATAGTAAACAATCAGAAAGCTGGTTAGTCTCCTCTCTATTTATATTATTTTCACTTGCCAAGATTACAATCGCCTGCTTGCCAGTTACCTCAATACCTGCCAGATATCCTAGACAAAAGATTTTGTTTTGTATTATTTTCAGGTATTGTTGTGGCATAGAGTACATACAAATCAGAAAATGCAGGCTCAAATATTTATACTCTTAGGCTTTTTACCCGGATTAATATATTCTAAAGCTTGTTTCCAGAGAATGTGTAACTGTGAGAATGATATGGCTGTTTGTATAGATGTTGTATGGGTGGAATTTACCTATAATCCAAAAATCCGTATTTTATATCTGAAACAGTTGGAATATCTAGATATCCATCTAGTCTTGAAAAATTTTCCCTCTTTAGAATATTGGGTAATGATGGATATGATGTACTTCAACTGCAGTTGGATTAAAGAAATTCCATTGCAAATTAAAGTATCCACTAATATGTGCACAGACAAGGTCCAGAAAGGTGAGTTTATTAACCTATGCAGATAAAAATGTAATCTAATAGTCAGAGAAAAAATGCCTTTGGGGTGCTTAGACTCGGGTTCGAAATTTCCTGCTATTTTTTAATAGGGAATGGAGATTTTTAACAGATTTCCTCAGTCTGTACATTCACAGCTTACTGTCATCGCCTCCAAAGAAGCACAGAGGATAGCAATGCCTCATTAATATGTTTATGAGGTGCTTACCTATGGGTTCGAAATTTCCTGTTAATTTTAATTGGGAATGGAGATTTTCAACAGAGTTCCTCACTCTGCACCTTCACAGCCTACTGTCATTGCGTCCACAGAGGCATACAAAGCATTACCTCATTAATATATCTATCTGATCTACCTTCGGTTTAGAAATTTCATGTTAATTTTAATTGTGGATGTAGATTTTCAACAGACCTCTACAGCAATTTTTTCCCTTTTTTTATTAGCTACAACAGAGAGTGAGATATGGGAGGATACCCAGTCCTTATTGTCATCAACAGGTCTCTGGGATTCAACTACCTCTGCCCAGTATTCGTCAAATAATTCTGATCATAATATGAGCAAAAATAGAGATTACAGTAGCACTCATATCCAAAGGTACTACTGGATATTAATCTCGATCAGTACCGCATGCATTATGGTTGTATTACTATTTGCATGGATTTTGGGAAGAAAATTATTATGCTGTAAGCTTCAAAGAAATTCGGGAAATGAGACAAATGCTGTCAAAATGGAGGATGTGAGACATACTGCTGATGAGGAGACTGAGACCAATCCAGAAAGGTAGGAAATTTGTTATGAAATTGTGAAATTATTATTTTATACGAATGAAACAGGGATTGTGACGTCACATTGCATGAACATATAATTTGTGACGTATTTTTTAGCTAATGACAACCTATGACGTTTCTCAAACCTTGTTTACATGTCTATTTTCTTCATCATGGCTTATTTAGTAGAGATTTTATTTATTGTATCTTTATATCTGTCAAGTATGGATTGCTATCATGTTGAATGTAACTTTTATAAGGATACGTCGCATTTACATATTGTGGGATTGAGATCATTTGAAGACTTTAAAAATTACGGGATCAAATGTGGTGATTACGACGTCGTTACTCTAGTATACGAAGACTGTTATCTGGGACAAATCACACTTCCTCTTAGGAATATTATCCTAAGTTACCCAAATTTGAGGACTCTGTATTGGCGGTGTAAAGGATATTGTGTACATCAAGATACCAGAATCACTGTAGTCGGATGCAGTTTGGGTAAGAGCTAGGAATCATATACTCTATTGTATTAAGGATCTATGTGATCCTAAGATTTCATAAAGTCTAAAATATTTATGCATTGCTGCATACTGACTTATCAGATTTCACCTACATTTTTCATATAAAAATATTTGTCGGATGTCATGATAACCACACTCTGTTGAAAATCTCCATTCCCAATTAAAATTAACGGGAAATTTCGAACCCCAGAGTAAGCACACGAACGCAATCTGTCGCCTCATATAGCTTTAGTTAGCGGTTTATGCATTACAGCATATCCACTTAACAGATTTCACCTTACAGTTTTATACATAAAAATATTTGTATGTAAATCACACAATTTACAGATTTTTATATTTCTTTTATTTTTTATGTTTAAACCACAGAGAGGAGTCAGACAAATGCAACCGGAGGAGATCTGAGGTGAATGACCAGGATGATTATGACAATGATTGTGAGCATCATGATGATGAGAATTATGATGATGAGCAGGATAACGACCAGAATGACCTATATGCCCTTCTGGTTATACCATTTTTTGGAATTATTGGTGGAATTATGGTGTATGTTATTCGACGTTTTAAGGATAGACTGCTAATTATAATTCTGGATACAATTTTTAATTGCACTGGGGGTAGAGAAAGAGTTGAAACTAGCACATCAGAGACTGATAGCACGAGTGCTGATACGACTTATGTGAAAGAAAGGTTACAAGTTCCACAGGTTACATCAGAGACTTCCAGTTCCATTTTCCCCCTCAGCTCATTCTCTGCCGACACCTGGGACGACAGGATTGTGACAGACGCTAAAAAAATTTTTGATCACTGGATGGAGGAGAGGAAAAATGTAACCGAGGTGTCTACACAGGTCAGTGATTCAGACATTGAGATGCAGATAGAAATGAAGGATATATCAATAATGAGGTCTAGTGATGAGGTACATAGATCTGACCATGAAGTGGAAACAGCAAAGACCAGCTTCATACAGACTAGGTCTGGTCGTACATACCAAAAAAATTTTGTATAAAAAAAGAATGGAGAAAAAACTTTTAGACTTACATTTATAGATTGAGACCTCATGGACCTTAGTTTCAGTTATTTTGTAATTTTCAATTTTTTTTTTTTTTTTTTTTTTTTCCCAAGTAATTATTGGAATTATGATCATATGACAGAGTTGTTGGTTACTAATTTAGAATATTACTGTCGTCCATAATATGTTGTAATTGTGTTTCCATGAATGTTTGTTGACATTTCTTATCAGAGAATTTTTTTGGAAGAATATTATATATTTAATTCCTTTTAATTGTACTAATTATCATCCTTTGATTATTATTATGTCTCTCTGATATATACATTATGTAATTTTCTTGTGAGAATAGTTCATAAAGAATAATATATGTGATAATTTTCCATCTTTTATTGTCAAATAACCATATAACCCTTTCAAACAATATATACATAAGAATTTCAATAAAAAATCCTATACAGGTATCATGGCGTAGAGCATATTAATGATATCTTTAACAGAGGATTCTACATAGAATGACTTTAAAAAAATAAAAAAAATTCAGTGTCACACAATGAAAAGTAATAATTCAGTCACATTGAATGGAATTGAAGGTGTAACAGAAAATTTTTTTTTTTAAATCTTTTGAGAAAAATAGACTGGTCATACATCCAATTTATTATGTTAACATTTACACAAACCAGAGCAGACTTCTCCATTGCAATGACTGGTGTCGCTGATTGATTGCAAAGAAAAAGCTAAATAAATACCAGTACTTTGTAAATGGAGACATATGATGAGCTCATATTGTCGAAATTCTTTTGCAATGGTTTATTTTATTAAAATAAAAATAGGTTAAGACACCTCCTTTAACAAGATAAATTATAACCTAGCAGGCTGAACAATTCTTTTGAGAGATGACTGTACAGAGCGTTCTTCTGATTACACAGAAGATCTCATACAGAATAAAAACCATAAATCAGCTTGATTGTACAGTCACCACACAAAAGGCGTGTCATGTACACTTGTTTAAATATTGACTTAAGGATGCATATAAATTATGAGGAAGTGCTACCTTAGCCAAAAAAGCATCTGAAACCTTCATGTATTCAGCTATTATAATAAAATCATTTCTTAACAAGATCATTGTTTTTTTAGTAGATTAAAGACATATGACAAAATAATATAAATTACTAAGGATCTACAGGAATAATCATATACTAAGTGAAAAATATTTACATTAGCTTCCAAATATTAAATGATTTAAAAAAACTTCAGATTATTCAAACTCTTGCAAACTATAATTACAGAGATTTTTTTTTGACATTTACCTTTTTTCAAAGTTTTTTATTCCCTCTATTACACATTCAGCTGGTTTTATAAAACTTCTATAAGATTGTCTAAGTGATATCTCAGTCCCTCCATCATTTTGATATATGCCGAGCTCCTTGTCTTATTAATTATCCCAATGGTTTCATGCTGTTGATGATGACAGTTGCTCAGATTTATTCTGGGTATCCTTCTGTTATTGATGACATCTGGCTTGATTGGCTCTGTGCAGAATGTAACCTAGTCAATTTTTAGGGATATGACAGGAGAAAAAGGATGAAGACTGAGGAGGCACCCCATTCATTCAGACCAAATTTAGAAATAAAAAATTATTTTTAACAAAAAATTTTGAGATTGTAGACCACTAGGTGTTTGTAGGACGCAACATGCTGCAACCACTAGGGTCAACATGCCATTGGGTGTTACACTCTAAACACCTACTCGGATGATGTGCTAAATTACCGGATATTAGTGCTGAGCATGTTGTACAATAAAAGTGATAACAAGAGCTCATAAAAGCCCTTGTTAATGGTAGGTCTATTTTACAGCAGGCGCATGTTAAGTTGTTGGCTCGTTGCTGGTAATATGTAGCCCACTGAGGAGCTATCATAGTTTCCACATCTTCTGGGCTTTTGCCTAGAAAAAAGGCGCACCCAAAGGCCATCTCGAGGTCTCTATTAGTTAGAGCCTCGATCAGCAATTGGTCATAACTGGTATTCATGTACATGGAAGTGGGGACCCATGTAAATAGTGAGGTAGTGCTCATTTTTGAACTGCGGATTGAGTAGGCCTTTGTGAATTTGTGTTCTAAAAGTATGGTCCTACATATGGGACACCTCAGTTCAGACTCAGCCCCATCCTGCCACATCCTTGATAACTGACAAGAACACTCCACACAGAGCAAGTGTCCACATGGGTTGGTCAGTATGATGTCTGCCTGATCTAAGGCGTCTTTACAGATAGCACATTCAGCTTTTTCTAGGAATTGGCTCACAAATTGAACAAAATCTGGATATTTCCGGCTGAAAAATATAAAAATTAGAAAAATTTTAGTTATTTGACTAAATAGCAGAGATTAGTCAATACAAAATTGGGTTGAGAAAAGGAAATTGTGTTCCTGTGCATACCTGGGAGTTCAAATCTCACGTTATTGCTTATTGTGATTGGAGATTATCAACAGTCCTCACCTAGGGAAATGCCTCCGATTGTTTGTTAGAATACTGCAGTATTGCAGAGCTATGATTCTCTGTTGAAAATCTCCATTCCCAATTAGAATTAACAGGAAATTTCGAACCCAAAGGTAAGCACCCTGACATACATATTAATGAGCTTAAGTCTTCTCAACCTCTCTGGATGTTGTGAGCAAGTATACTCAAGTATGAGGAATACTGTTGAAAATCTCCATTCCCAATTAAAATTAACGGGAAATTTCGAACCCGAAGGTAAGCAGCTTGACATACATATTAATGAGCTTATGCCTTCTCAATCTCTGTGGATGCTGTGAGAGCAAGTATATCAGAGGAATACTGTTGAAAATCTCCATTCTCAATTAAAATTAACATTGACAATTTGCATATTGAGGGTAGAGAAACCCTTTTCGTATATTATCTCTCACTGAGAAATTACACATGTTTTACCCAAAAAGCTTCATTAAGATAAAAAATAAAAATTAATTGAGATAGTTTAGCGAATAAGGAAATACATCAAATTTAGGAGATTTATCTAACTAGACCCTAAATTTCACCCACTTGGTTTTTTATTAGAGCTGTCATGAGAGAAGATAATTTATTGACATTTATTAACATTTCATTAAAATTCTTACTTGAATGAATGGTGTTACACTCAGGAGGGGGTCTATACAAAGCTAGTTCTACAATAGCCTCACAGCTCCACCTCGTTACATTGGAATAAGTCCTCTCTAAAATTTTATGTAAAAAATTAAAATAAATAAATATTTGGTACTTACACAATAAAGGCCGGTAGAATGTCGTTGAGCAGGATGTAACAAACCATCGCCTGCTGGTAGTGTCCATTGTCAATCAGCATCAGTAGTTCACAAATGGTTATCATATTGGAAATCAGATGATTGGGTCGAAAGAGATCAATTCTTCTGCCAATTTGTACAAAGTTATCCATTTTGAGATTAATTGAACAGCCTATTTTGATTCAGTAAAATTCTGGGGCCCAGAATGGGTTTGATGCGGGGTTTTATAGTGAAATTTTGGTTTGAAAGCTGTTGCCATTATCTGATAATTAAAAATAAAAAAGTGATTTAATGTCAATTTGTCCCTGAATAATTAAAGGGGTATTTCCACGTCTACCTCCCCTTTGGCTGATTCATCTAAATGCGAACATTCCTCACATGTCAATTTTGCATGGTTAGGTTGATCAGGTTGAATTAAACATGGAACATATGTATATATTTCCATACGTTCGCTATACATCTGGTTACATACTTTCAAAAATTCTTCCCATTCTTTGGGTTTGCAGGATAGCCCTTCAGTGGTGGGAAACAAGTCTCCCTTGGCATTGGTCTTCCATTTCCTGATACCTACAGATTTATAGGGACTATTACAGGCTACATAGTAGGAGCCACCTATATGTACTTTCTTCTCTATTCCTTTGTCTCCTTTAAGAATAGCCTGCAGTGCATGGTTAATTAGTTCAGAAAAATGAACTAATACAACCAATTTCGAGATATTGATCTTGATCCCTGGGTTGGTGACATTCTGACCATCCCATTCCTTTAAATGAATAGTCTGCACTTGACCAGTTTCACCATGAAACACCACATACTTCTTGGAGCCTAGATGAAAGGTTCTTCTATAGGTGACAGATAGAGATGCCTCTGAATAGTTCATTGCGGACATCGCCCCATGGCTTTGAGGTTCTATAAGATGATCTTTCTTCTTATTTTTAATCTGTAGAGATAGATCTTTCTTATTCTTCTTCAGAGCAGGTTTCCCTAAAACTTGAGCCTCTGCCATATTCAGTGAATGATTTCGTCCTATTTTTTAATTCCTAGATTACAGCTTCAGATGATGTGTAAGGGTTAGAGCGAGAGGGTGGCTTTTTATAGACTTTGAGGTGAGGGGGAGAATATATCAAGATTCAGCATATAGAATCACTTACTCAGCAAAAGCTTTGTGTAGGAAAAATTACTTACTCAGCAAAGGTTTTGTGTGAGGAGACTTAAAACAGACTAGTATAACTGATCATTAAAGGGAACACAGAAACTACAATAGTAATTAAAAACAGATTTTATTGATAATTAAATGCAGATAAAACAGACAAGTTTATTACTTAATAATTGTAAAGTTAAAGTGACAAAAAGGTTAGTATATCAGACAGACATCTGCCCGTCCTTTACATCTGTGTCTAACTAGAATTTATAAATAAGTTTTCATCTACTTGGATTTTAGAACATAATGAAGATTTATCATTGGTAGAGTACTGTTCTAAAGTCACAGGTGTCTTCCATCTGTCTTAGGTAGAGTATTTTTGTAAAATTCACAGCTGACTGTCTTCCATCTGTCTTAGGTAGAGTATTCTTCTAAAATTCACAGGTGTCTTTCTTCCATCTGTGTAAGGTAGCATCTCGTAACTATTCAATTCATTCAATAATTTTAATGTCTCTTTATCTTCAGGAGGTAGGAGAGAAAAAACTATTTTTGGGCATTATCATTTTCACAAATTCACAGGTGGGTGCATGCCTCTTATGTTCGTCCATTGGTACATCATATGTCTCCCATTCAATAAGAGATATTTTACACCAGGGGCAGGTAACCTTGTCCCCCTCCCCTGTATAGAGGAAACCAGCACGAGTTAGGGCATCTGGGCGAATGGGGTGAGACTTCGGCCATGTTCTAAATGTAGCATATCTCTCATCATATCCAGAATAATCAGGAACCTTAAATATCCATCTTCCCACATAGGGTGTGGGTTTATGACATAAATGTAACCCAGCAGAGTTACCACAGGGTGGTTGAATTCTTGGATTGGAGTTATATCTAGCTGAAGAATTCAATGAAAAGCCTCCAACCGAGGCTGCAGATTGAGTAGAGGCAGACTGTAGATAAGATGACCTAGCATCAGTCTGGTCTTCCACTGGTTTACTTGCTGGATGAACTATCTCACTATCCCTATCAGTTATGTTGGATGCAGTATTAGAAAACATGTTGCTAGAAGATGCTGTTAGCTTGATAGTTGGAAAACCAATTAAGTTTATAAGTTGAATTTTTGCGTTTATATAGACTGTTAAAATTCTAGTATTCAGCAGTTTTCCAAAGAAAAAGACAGGATTCACTGATTATTAGTTAACCCCAAAGCCCTAACCCTAATCAAAAGTGTATATGAAAGTATGAGATTAAACTGCGACTGTATATGAGGCGAGATATTGCGTTCGTGTGCTTACTCTGAGGTTCGAAATTTCCCGTTAATTTTAATTGGGAATGGGATTTTCAACAGAGCTCTAATGTAACTAGCATACATTGTGTGATAAATCAAATATAGCTTCGATAATTCATTTTTTCACAAGTGATATTGTTCCATACAAAACCCCCATTAAATGGTTAGCAGACAGAGCCCCATTACAAGAGTTCTAGCAGAAAAAGACCCATTAAACAACACAGCTGTGCGATGATTCAGTTTTCAGTAGAAATATGATGCAGTAGGCTAGAAGACAAAGCCCCATTAAAAAATGGGTAGCAGACAAAGCCCCATTAACCATTTGCAGCAGACAAAGGTCTCATTAAAACAGTTCAACAGTTCTAGCCCATTAAAACAAGTCCCATTAGGCAGACAAAGCCCCCCCATTAAAACAGGCTTGGGCTAGCAGACAAAGCCCCCATCAGCAGAAAAAAGGGCTATTAGATGATTCAGTTTTCAGTAGTAATATCATGCAGTAGGCTAGAAGATAAAGCCCCATTAAAAAATTTGGCTAGCAAATCCCTATTAAAACAAAGCTTGACCTAGCAGACAAAGCCCCATTAAAAACAGCTGTGCTAGCCATTAAACAACAAAGCATGGCCAGCAGACAAAGCCCCATTAAAGTTCCATTAACAAAACCACAGCTGTGAACTAGTATGGGTAGCAGACAAAGCCCCATTTACAAAGATTGGCTAGCAGACAAAGCCCCATTAAACACAGCTGTGCTAGCCATTAAACAAAGCATGGCCAGCAGACAAAGCCCCATTAAAAATTTGGCTAGCAGACAAAGCCCCATTAAACATTTGTAGCAGATAAAGGTTCCATTAAAACAGTTCTAACCCTGCCACGAGATCTAGCAGACAAAGCCCCCATTAAAACAAAGCTGGGGCTAGCAGACAAAGCCCCATTAAACACAGCTGTGCTATCCCCCCATTAAAATCAGACAAAGAGCTTGCCCATTAAAAAGCACACACTGCCATTAAGCAGACATAACCCCCATTTAAACACAGCTGATTTGACAATGCCACGAGATCTAGCAGACAAAGCCCCATTAAAACAAAGCTTGGAGCTAGCAGACAAAGCCCCATTAAACACAGCTGTGCTAACCCCATAAAAAATCAGACAAAGAGCTTGCCCATTAAAAAGCACAGCTGTGTGATGATTCATCTGAGTAATAGCTATAAACTATCAAAGTAAAACAAAAGTCCCCCATTGAGTCAGTCTCAAGAACCTGTATAGAGCCCAATAACCTGTATAGAGCTAGTATCGACCCTCCCCTACCTAGCCATCCATCTACCATCTGCCCCAGGCAGCTGCACAGCTGTCAAAAAGTGACATGATTGATGGGAAACTCGACTCGATATACACTCGGTATATACTACTAATTAGTTTTAGTCATACAACTGGGAATAAGTATAGCAAGGAGTACTGATAAGATAAATATGTGAATCCCATGACACCACTGAGCTATGGTGTTGTCAGTGATAAAATGTTATAACGGAAGAGCTTAGGTTCATGCTGCTTTTGACAAGTGATTTTCATATTCTAATCTAAATATATTTGTCTTGCTCACAGGAATGGTTGTGGTACATATATTTTATAAATATGTATTCATTACATACTAATTGTTTTTTGATCATTCAATTTGTTACTTTTTAATGTAGATAAATAAAAATAATATAAATACTATATATTAGGAAGGACAGTTTTCACAAGGATAGTTTTTAGTATAGAATTATAATTTAAAACTGATATCTTGTTCAATTGTTATCCTTTGAGACTGCTATTAAACCAAAAATATATATAAGAAAGTTTACGATAATTTCATACTGAAACATGTTGTAGATATAGAGCAATTAACTTACTTATAAAAAGTTTTCCTTGAGTAAAATGCACAAATTTAAAAAAGAACAATGTAAGAAGTATGGAGGGTTAATAAAAAATTTCTCGCTTTATTAAGTGGTTTTTTTTAATAGCCCACCACTTTAAGGGAAAGTACACAATTAATATATTCATGTTATACATTTTCTCACATTCAATATGTTTTTGTTCAAAAATGTGACCACATTTTTCTGTCAGAGATAAACTTGGATTTACTGTTGAAAAAGGGTACATCCATATAGGATCAATTTTCAACCTTACATCATCAAGATTTCTAGTCTGATACATAACTTCTGTTTAATGTTGGAAATCTAAAAAAAACAAAAATCTAACAAGACAAGTGTGATTATTCTTTTGAAATATGAGTTGAAATGTGTCAGGATCAATTTTCAGCACTAAGTTCAGCACAGTTAATCATATTGTTTGGGTTATGTTGATAATTACAAGGCTCAAAAGATCATGTGAATTATATAAATCAAGATGCTCAGCAAAAAGGAGTTAAATATCAGTATGTGTTTAAATGTAAGAACTAGTGTTGTAGCGTACAAGTCTGCATGTGTGTGACAAAAGTATCTCAAGTTTTCATGGTGAGTTTTAGTACAGCATTCCATTGAAGTGACATGATCATTAAAATAGAAATTTAAAACAGATTGTGTTAATAGTAACAGGAATGTTCACTAATAGCTGTTAGTGTGAATTTGCCTTATACTGTTCAGATTTTATAGATCCAACTGTATTTCGAAATCAAACATGTGATTTCTCATCAGAGGCTAGAGACATAGGGGCAACCTATCCCCTGAAGTACTTTTTCAGAGGTGCAATTGCACCGGTAAATTGCACCGGTGCATTGCACCTTTTTTGCATTTTTTGGTAAAGTGTGTAAAAAAGTAATTGTTTGTAAGTATTTTTCATTATTTATCGATTTCTGGTCAATAAACTGGGGATAATTTCCTATATGTGATTCATATAACATTCAGACCCATTGCCTCCTAATGACTTAGGACGGTTAGGTATCATAGGAAATTGTGTTCACTTCTGGTTGCTTAAGAGATGTGTCAACTGTGCTTGTGTCCCAAATTTGAAGTGTGTGACCATAGTGTTACTTACACTCTTAACTGGTCTAAAGTTGGGTGTTGACTATTAATAGTATAACTTGATAGTTGCCAGTATATATTTTGAATATTATTTTATACTATACCAAGTGCCCAAGTTGTGTAGGGGATTTGGTCAATTATCAGGTGTCTATTTAGAGATTTATTTATACGGATAGTCAAATCTCATGAAATATAAACTAATTATTTATTGTTTATGTTGGACATTATTTCATGAGTATTCGACACTTTTTGGGATAAAGTTTTGTTATAGGGTAAAGCACTTTTAAAATATATTTGTTGCTTTATAATTCATTAAAACACACATATGATTTTGTATTGGTTTTAATGATTATTGTCATAGAGTTTTATTTGATTAATTTAACATACTCATATGATTTACGAATACTTATGTACATGGATATATATTTATTTTTTACAAATTCATGTGTGAAGATACATAGTTTATTTAATTCTGTTTATTTGTTTTTTTGTACAAATAAATGTTTTCCATATGTATAAATATATAATAGCTAATAAACATATCAAATGAAAATAAACTGATTTATTATTTTTATCGAGAAATTGACTTTTATAGTGTCTTTTTCACTGTTTGGATGTGCTTGGGTTCCATGGGAGTCTAAGTTTGGCTTTCCTCCATTCAGGCACAACTAAACTGGGTCTAGTTGGTATTCTCTGGCACATTGGGAACTCATCCTGGCTCTGACTATCAGTGGGCTTGGTCTGCACACTTCTGCTGGTGCTTGGCTGTATCTTTAATAGGCCAACTTGAGTTGATGGCTCTGGTGGCGTAGATAGGTTAGGTCTGGACATTAGGATTTGTGAGTTCAGTGTGTCTACAAACACTTGAATGTTGTTGGTGAATGTAGCTATAGTGAGGCCATCTCTAAATTGTGTGATCTCATCTGGGGTAAGTATGATAAGTGGCTCTGTCTGGGTGCTCTTATCTTCACTTTGAACTGTACTTTGTTCAGTATTAACTTCAATGCTTCTTGTTTGATTGCAAAATAGCTGTTTTTCTATGTGATTAGCCATGATTGATTCTGAAATACTAGTTTCAGAATCGCTGCTCAAAGCTAAATATTTTGTCAAGTCAATGGTCCCATTATCCTTGGAAGTGCTGGGTTTCTGAATCCTGTCCATGGACTTTTCATCTGAATTATTCAGAGCTTTAGTCAGGCATTCTTTCCCATGTTTTAGTAAGTCCTCATGCCTTCTGTAAGTTTTGGGGCATGTCAGGCACTTGAAGCTGGGTTTAAAATGCACATTCTGTTTATGCCTTTTGAGTGAGCCATTTCTAGTAAATGCTTTATTACAAAAGGCACAAATATAATTAGCTTTTTCCATGTTATTGTAATATTAAATTACTATATTACAAATGCAAAATAAATATTCCAAAGTGTTATAAATCAATGTCTGTAACCAGCCTCTTTGAAATGGCTAATAGTGAACTTTGGAAACTCAGTTTGTGACGTAATTATCATAGTTACGGATGGTGTTGTAACTTTGGATAGTGCGTCATACTGTCTATTGTTCATACAAAACGGGAATTCCTCAACATTTAAGGAATTCCCATTTTATAAGGAAAATAGTGGTATCAGGGGTTGTGCTCATAGATACCTTAATATACACCTTGGTTATTTAATATTGGCACATATTAGAATATATAAGATACGAAGCATGTCCTGAGTGTGAGGGACACGGAAATGTACCAATAATTAAATAAATTGGTTAATGCCAATAGGGTGGATTGCCCCAATATTCCACATCCACCATTTCTCTCTCATCTTTCTGTGATTGGAATCTGGTTTGTGGTATTTAAGGGAACACCACTCAAGCACTGAGAATTGCATGTCTTTTACTGAATGCCCCTTCTCTGTAAAATGTTTAGAGACAGGGGTGATTCTGTTCTCCCTGGGTTGGCTCACTGAAAGTCTATGTTCATACATTCGTTTCCTAAATGGGCGACTGGTTTCACCCACATAATACTTATTGCACTTTTTGCAAGTAATAAGGTATATGATGTCACTTAATTCACAAGTGGTGAATTTTGGGATTTTAGTGATTGGTGTTATTTTGTTGGTAATTTTGCATTTGACTGTATTGATTTTGTGAATCAATGGGCAGTAAGTGCACTTACCCAATCTGGTACATATACTAGGAGTAAGTTTGGCTCGTGCCTTTGGCTGAGGGGGGTAGGAGATAGATGCCTTTGTGAGTATCTCTCTAAGGTTAGGTAGTTTTCTAAACCCTACTATGGGTGTAGATGGGAATGTGTAGGCACAGTCGTTACTGTGTTCAATTATATTCCAGTTTTTACCAATAAACTTTTTGATATCTGGGTTGCTGGGGTTATAAGTGGTTATCATTACAGGTGTGTCTGTAATGTTTTTAGTTTTGACTGTCAATAGTTCATCTTGAGTGAACTTGGCTGCCCTGAGCATGTGTTTTTTCAGGGTTTTTAAGGGATACCCTCTGTTTTGGTAATATTCCATTAATTTGAGTCCATGATGTATGAAATCGTTATTTTTAGTGCAGATTCTTCTGATTCTCAAGAATTGTCCATAGGGTCCTTTGGTGTGGCATGGTTTGTGATGGGCGGAGTTGTAGTGAAGATACAGGTGTGTATCAGTGGGTTTCTAAACATTTTACAGAGAAGGGGCATTCAGTAAAAGACATGCAATTCTCAGTGCTTGAGTGGTGTTCCCTTAAATACCACAAACCAGATTCCAATCACAGAAAGATGAGAGAGAAATGGTGGATGAGGAATATTGGGGCAATCCACCCTATTGGCATTAACCAATTTATTTAATTATTGGTACATTTCCGTGTCCCTCACACTCAGGACATGCTTTGTATCTTATATATTCTAATATGTGCCAATATTAAATAACGCAGGTGTATATTAAGGTATCTATGAGCACAACCCCTGATACCACTATTTTCCTTATAAAATGGGAATTCCTTAAATGTTGAGGAATTCCCGTTTTGTATGAACAATAGACAGTATGACGCACTATCCAAAGTTACGACACCATCCGTAACTATGATAATTACGTCACAAACTGAGTTTCCAAAGTTCACTATTAGCCATTTCAAAGAGGCTGGTTACAGACATTGATTTATAACACTTTGGAATATTTATTTTGCATTTGTAATATAGTAATTTAATATTACAATAACATGGAAAAAGCTAATTATATTTGTGCCTTTTGTAATAAAGCATTTACTAGAAATGGCTCACTCAAAAGGCATAAACAGAATGTGCATTTTAAACCCAGCTTCAAGTGCCTGACATGCCCCAAAACTTACAGAAGGCATGAGGACTTACTAAAACATGGGAAAGAATGCCTGACTAAAGCTCTGAATAATTCAGATGAAAAGTCCATGGACAGGATTCAGAAACCCAGCACTTCCAAGGATAATGGGACCATTGACTTGACAAAAGATTTAGCTTTGAGCAGCGATTCTGAAACTAGTATTTCAGAATCAATCATGGCTAATCACATAGAAAAACAGCTATTTTGCAATCAAACAAGAAGCATTGAAGTTAATACTGAACAAAGTAGAGTTCAAAGTGAAGATAAGAGCACCCAGACAGAGCCACTTATCATACTTACCCCTGATGAGATCACACAATTTAGAGATGGCCTCACTATAGCTACATTCACCAACAACATTCAAGTGTTTGTAGACACACTGAACTCACAAATCCTAATGTCCAGACCTAACCTATCTACGCCACCAGAGCCATCAACTCAAGTTGGCCTATTAAAGATACAGCCAAGCACCAGCAGAAGTGTGCAGACCAAGCCCACTGATAGTCAGAGCCAGGATGAGTTCCCAATGTGCCAGAGAATACCAACTAGACCCAGTTTAGTTGTGCCTGAATGGAGGAAAGCCAAACTTAGACTCCCAGGGAACCCAAGCACATCCAAACAGTGAAAAAGACACTATAAAAGTCAATTTCTCGATAAAATAATAAATCAGTTTATTTTCATTTGATATGTTTATTAGCTATTATATATTTATACATATGGAAAACATTTATTTGTGCAAAAAACAAATAAACAGAATTAAATAAACTATGTATCTTCACACATGAATTTGTAAAAAATAAATATATATCCATGTACATAAATATTCGTAAATCATATGAGTATGTTAAATTAATCAAATAAAACTCTATGACAATAATCATTAAAACCAATACAAAATCATATGTGTGTTTTAATGAATTATAAAGCAACAAATATATTTTAAAAGTGCTTTACCCTATAACAAAACTTTATCCCAAAAAGTGTCGAATACTCATGAAATAATGTCCAACATAAACAATAAATAATTAGTTTATATTTCATGAGATTTGACTATCCGTATAAATAAATCTCCAAATAGACACCTGATAATTGACCAAATCCCCTACACAACTTGGGCACTTGGTAGAGTATAAAATAATATTCAAAATATATACTGGCAACTATCAAGTTATACTATTAATAGTCAACACCCAACTTTAGACCAGTTAAGAGTGTAAGTAACACTATGGTCACACACTTCAAATTTGGGACACAAGCACAGTTGACACATCTCTTAAGCAACCAGAAGTGAACACAATTTCCTATGATACCTAACCGTCCTAAGTCATTAGGAGGCAATGGGTCTGAATGTTATATGAATCACATATAGGAAATTATCCCCAGTTTATTGACCAGAAATCGATAAATAATGAAAAATACTTACAAACAATTACTTTTTTACACACTTTACCAAAAAGTGCAAAAAAGGTGCAATTTACCGGTGCAATTGCACCTCTGAAAAAGTACTTCAGGGGATAGGTTGCCCCTATGTCTCTAGCCTCTGATGAGAAATCACATGTTTGATTTCGAAATACAGTTGGATCTATAAAATCTGAACAGTATAAGGCAAATTCACACTAACAGCTATTAGTGAACATTCCTGTTACTATTAACACAATCTGTTTTAAATTTCTGTTTTTCACAATGAGTGTTGCCTCAAAAAGTGTTAGTAACAGCACCTTGGTAAGTGCAGTCTTCAGACTTGGTATTGATCACAACCATAAGGAGAGCACGAGATCAGACACTCCACTCCCTCAGGATAACATCTCAGATGAAACTATTAACCTCCTCATAGCAGCCAGCAGCAAGCTTTCGAAGGAGGCACCTAAGGAGCAAAGACCCAAAAGCAACAAAAGAGCTAGAAGGGATAGAAGCCCAGAGCAAGGCACCAGCGGGGCACCAGAAAGGTCAGACTACCCCCCTGAGTCTAAACCAATCTACTTGAGACTCAAAACAAGCTACAGGAAGAAGATAGCTATTGCCAGCCAAATTACCAAAATGCACTCAGAGATGCTGAAGAAGATATACCCACCATCAGTGGAGTTCAAATTCAACATCAACAAAACAAGAAGTGACAAGGTGCAGGTAGCTTGGTCAACAATTATTGAGGAATGTAAGCAGAAACTCACCAAAACTTTGTTGGATGACCTGTTCACCAAATACACTCAGGTCAAGCAATCAATAGAAAGCGATTTCCAGCAACTCCATGAAATACTCAGCATCAGCCAACTTCAAGAGATCAAAGATTCTCTCAACAGCAGATGCTCCAAGTTAGCACCCACTTACACAGCCAAAGCCAAACGACAGTTTGATAAGCCTAGTGGACCCAGAGGGCAACCAAAAAGAAGGAAGGTTACCCCCAGATCAACTAAGGGAGGCAAGCAGGATGATATGCAGAAGTTTATGTTCCAACTTAAGAAACTTCTCAAGTAATTCCTTCAGAAGGCAACTACTAACTCCGCACCCTTAGATAAGGCATAATGAACACTTTTATTATCCAACACACTATAATTTATTTATAACACATAGTTGTATAAACACAACCTCACACCTGACACCATTTAATGCACAGGTGAAATTGCACCTCCAATAAAGTACTTCAGAGATAAAAAATATGTTTTTTACTCACTACCAGAGTTTGACAAAAATGGAATTTACCAAAGAAGAAATCGAACTCTCTGCTATAAATGCTGCACCAGGCATTTTACCAAAGGACACTAAGTTTGAAAGTTATATAGGCCATAATGTCATTAACTTATCAAATGTTCAATTATCGACTTACCAACTTAGTGCACTGGAGAAAGGACTCACATTTTGCCCTTCACCAAGTGCACCAAATAAATCACAAATATGGGAGGACTTTAAGGAATTACACCGAAGATTGGAACTCATGCAGTTCTTCTGTCCCAAAGATAAAAATCATGAACTCAATATCTCAAAAAGTATTATTGACTTCATGAATGAAAATGCTGAAACAGACTCCACATCCCAAACTGATGAACCAGATGAGTTCCAATATGAACACATCCATCAAAAATTTAGGAACAAATCTAAGTGGAAACCCAACCCACCCAACAAAACACTTGACAGCTTCAAGAAAGCTTTCAAAATGGACCTACTACGGGACAAAACTCCTGTACATCACCAACCCAACTTCACAAAAGAAGAATGGGCAGGACTCAGGGAATTACAACAAAACCCACATATAGTAATTAAAAAGGCAGACAAAGGTTCCGCAATAGTAATCATGCAGACCACAGATTACTTAAAGGAAGGGTACAGACAGTTGAGTGACACCAACTTCTACACTAAACTAGAAGAAGACCCCACTCAATCCATCTCAGAAACAATATGTAAGGTCCTAATAGATATGAAAAATCTAAAGCTTATCACAGAAAAAACATTAGATTACCTCAATATCAAAGAGCCGAAAGCTGGAAGGTTCTACCTCTTACCAAAAATTCACAAAAAACAGGTACCAGGTAGACCCATATGCAGCTCAATTGGTCACCCAACTTGCAACATCAGCAAATTTGTGGATGCCCATATCAAGGACTATGTACCCAAAACAAAGTCATATGTAAGAGACACCCAGCACTTCATAAGTAGGCTGAAAGCATTGGGCAAAATCCCCGAGGGAGCCATACTAGTCACACTAGACGTCTCTTCGCTATACACCAACATACCCAATCATGAAGGGTTACTGGCAGTAGCAGCTCACCTCAGACAAGATAGGACCAAGGACCCAATCACCCCTTACTTCCTACAACTACTTAAGTTAGTGCTACACAGTATGAACTTCACATTCAATGACCAACATTACCTCCAAATAGGAGGCACTGCCATGGGAACCGCACTAGCACCCAACTATGCAAACCTATTCATGGATAGGTTTGAAACAAAGGCCTTAGAAAATTGGGATAAAAAACCATCAATATGGCTGAGATTCATAGATGATATATTCATGATATGGACACATGGTGAAGAAGAGTTACAGAAATTCTTCAAATACCTAAATAGTATCCATGAAAAGATAAAGTTCACTCATGAAAACAGTCAAGAACACATTAATTTCTTAGACACTACTGTTAAGGTGGATATAGACAGGAGCCTATACACTACACTGTATGAGAAACCCACTGATACACACCTGTATCTTCACTACAACTCAGCCCATCACAAACCATGCCACACCAAAGGACCCTATGGACAATTCTTGAGAATCAGAAGAATCTGCACTAAAATAACGATTTCATACATCATGGACTCAAATTAATGGAATATTACCAAAACAGAGGGTATCCCTTAAAAACCCTGAAAAAACACATGCTCAGGGCAGCCAAGTTCACTCAAGATGAACTATTGACAGTCAAAACTAAAAACATTACAGACACACCTGTAATGATAACCACTTATAACCCCAGCAACCCAGATATCAAAAAGTTTATTGGTAAAAACTGGAATATAATTGAACACAGTAACGACTGTGCCTACACATTCCCATCTACACCCATAGTAGGGTTTAGAAAACTACCTAACCTTAGAGAGATACTCACAAAGGCATCTATCTCCTACCCCCCTCAGCCAAAGGCACGAGCCAAACTTACTCCTAGTATATGTACCAGATTGGGTAAGTGCACTTACTGCCCATTGATTCACAAAATCAATACAGTCAAATGCAAAATTACCAACAAAATAACACCAATCACTAAAATCCCAAAATTCACCACTTGTGAATTAAGTGACATCATATACCTTATTACTTGCAAAAAGTGCAATAAGTATTATGTGGGTGAAACCAGTCGCCCATTTAGGAAACGAATGTATGAACATAGACATTCAGTGAGCCAACCCAGGGAGAACAGAATCACCCCTGTCTCTAAAAATTTTACAGAGAAGGGGCATTCAGTAAAAGACATGCAATTCTCAGTGCTTGAGTGGTGTTCCCTTAAATACCACAAACCAGATTCCAATCACAGAAAGATGAGAGAGAAATGGTGGATGTGGAATATTGGGGCAATCCACCCTATTGGCATTAACCAATTTATTTAATTATTGGTACATTTCCGTGTTCCTCACACTCAGGGCATGCTTCGTATCTTATATGATCATTAAAATATGTAGTGTTTATTCTAATACAATGCAGACCATGGTTCACAGGAAACCGGTTTCATACAACTAGGTCACATGACACAGCTTATTAGGAAATGAAGTAGGAAAGCACAAGTAAATTCTCTAAATTTGTCCAGGGCATAGGTCATGTCACCACTTCCTCTCACATTCCAGAGGTGGTAATGACTGTGAGTCATCTTTGCCATTCCAATCCTTAATATAAAATTAGCAGCACATGCAGTCAAAATTCAGTAAGAATAAGAAGGTGTAGTAACAACTAGAAGAAACAACTAGTAACAACAAGCAGAGGTAGTAGAAGTAGCGGAAAGATCAGTGAAACACCATGCAGTAGATACAGAAAGGGCAGCCTTGTGCAACAATGCTGTTAACAGAGTATTCTTAAACATCCAGCTCCAGCATGTTGCAAGAACTTTGTTATACTTTTGTTGTTTTTTACTTTTAAAATAAAAAAGAACCCAGAAGATATTTGAATTTTAACACATTAATTGTCAAACTGTCCACCTGACACATGTCTAAAATATGATCACTTTTTCATGTTGGTAAACTAACTTAGATTTAGTGTTGAAAAGTGTACATCAACCTCAGGTTTGATTTTCAACACTAAATCAACATGTTTTCCAAGGTCTGTGCCTGCTGGGCACCCTTAACAACTCACTTGTCCAAAAGAGCGTTAGCCTAAAGTCTTCAATTGTAACAATCTCACTCTGGGAACACAATAACTCAGTTATGTTATGGGGTTCAAGTATTTATGTTATCAGTATCCTTGCAGCACACCACTAGGTCTGTGACAAAAAACTAATAACAAGCAGGCCCAGACAATGGGAAATATTTACTATTTCTCAGTTACATGGTCTGGGCTTGTCTAGGTCGATTTTTTGTGATCAGAGCTGAAAACTTATTAAATTGGGACATCAGAGGTGGCAATTTTACACAAGTGGCTTGTTTTTTCTCTGTCTTCATTCAACAGGTGAATAATTTTAAAGAGAGAAAACTAAGCTGTGGGGCTTACCTGAAAGTTTGCAGTACAAGTGAAGGCTCTTTTTAATTACAATATCTATTTTGAATATGATATTTGACAAGCTTGACTAGACAAGATAATTAATCAAACAGAATGTGATAATTGGTCTTGCCTTTAGAAATGTCCAAGTTGTTTAAAGAATTGCTAAGAAGTCATCATATTACTGAAATCGGATAATCCTCTTAGATGAACATGAAACTAGAAAAAAGGTTTTTGTAAACAAAAAAACTTGCATCCCAATGAGTTGAAAAATTAAAACGTGTTAAAGTTTAAGGGAGGAAAAAAGAAAACGTATGCTTCCAAAAATACCCTTAAAGCTAGAATCCCTGCATATAGTTTCCTTTTCTAAATACATTCAACAACTCTAAAAACAATAATAGAGGAGAAAAATGATTTAATGATTTAATTTCCACAGTTTAGACCATAAGTGCAGACATGTATGTAAATCTGACCAGCTTTCTAGACTCCATGTATATTCAGTTTCCTATTACTTCCTCGTATATTTGAAAGCTCCAAAAGCAATAATAAAGACAGAATTTATTATGCTATGATGCCAGTTTGACCAATGAGGGTGGGTGGGGGGTGGGTGGTGGTGGATCATAGGTTCAAAATTGGCCTCCTGGAAAAATGGCTTCCTAGAAAATTTGTCTCCTAGAAAATTGGCCTTCTTGAAATTTGAAGGGACGGAAAAATGGCCTCCTGAAATTTTTTGGTGGTCCAAATGTTTACACCAGTTTAATTTTACTGAATAGTGCTCTTCATAGTTCCCATTAGGGTTATATGAATAATTCTTTAATATCGGATAACTACTCAGGATTAAAACATCAAAGATATGGTTCTCTTTGATGACTAATCAGGATTAAAACTATGCATAAAGATCTTTTCACGATTAAATTTCAAAGACAACAATCTCTGATTGAAATGTACTCAGGCCACAAAACCTGCTCAGGATTGTAAGAACAAAGATATAATTCCTTTACATAACTATAAACTCAGGATTAAAATTATGCAAAAGGATCTTTTAATCATTAAATTTCAGCATTGTCCAATTGAAATATACTCAGGAGGCATTCAAATACCTGATCAGGATTGCAAGAACAAGGATAAAATTCCTTTATGTATGTAATCAGGCAACTAGTTAAGAACTGAGCAATCTGCATTATACTCTACATCATCCACATCATTTCTATACATTATCTCTAAATGTGGATCTGTTTTAAAACTAACTTGGTGTATGGTCATGTAATGTAATATATATATTTTTTGATTTATGATATACACTCTTCACATTTTATTAAATCTGTGTTATTAACCAGTTTTGTTTTGTTTTTCTTTGTGGTTATGTCATGCAATGAAATAAATTGTTTGCAATGAATGATTTAAAAATTTTACTTATTTCCATTATCATTAAAAGACTAGAAGGAGGCAAATTTTCCACCTCCACAAATTTCAAGGAGGCCAATTTTCTAGGAGGCCATTTTTCCCGGACTCCAAGCGATACCTAATAAAATGGATATCTAGTTGGAAAATATGAAAGATCACAATATATATACAAATATTGACTGATGAAGTTTTGTTCATATTAAATTATAAACAGATACAATGTAACAACAATGCAATAATTATATTTAACAAACATGTCATTACATATGCATGAAGTGGAAGGAAAATTATCAATTCATATATTTAAATTCAACCAGCCTCGTAAGATCTCATAGTTTGATCTACTAAATGAGAAACAAAATAATATAGGTTTGTTTTTATGGAGTCATATAGATTTTGTTCCAACTGTAACAATTTTCAAATTAAACATATTTCCACATTATTTCATATCAATATGATGCGCCCAATCCACGAAGTTGCCCATTTCGGTAAATAGGCAACTGTCCTACACATTTGGGGAAATTGGCAATTTATTCAATGTGCCTTGCCCATTTCACGAAACAGGCAATCGTATGCATGAAAATTATATTTTTATACATAGACAAAAAACCTTACTAGGACCTTTAAAATTGCTGGTATTATTATGTTACAAATATGTGAGAAGTACTGAAGTTATTTTAAGATAAAGGTGAAGAGAAAGTCAAATAATTGGTGTTGTTCTCTTTCTCAGTTGTTTGAAGTATGTTATCTTTTTTGTTGATAGTTACGTGGATGCAATTAAACCTTAGACGATGGTAAAAGTATTAAAAAATCTGTATTTAATAGTAAACTATTTTCAGGGTACAACTAAAAATAGTTACTGGTATTTCATGAACTAAAAGGGCTCATTTTCATATGTACATTACTTATCATTGACCGATGTCTCAACAGTAAATTACATATCCTAATTATAGAAAAGAAGAATTGTAAACTGGAAAGGTTTATGTTTGTAATATTAGCATTTATTTTGTGTGAGGTCAAGATGTGAGTGTGTAGTGTATATTTATTAACCATTATACCCTCTGAAAAACCAGGGCTGGGATTCACAAAAGGTCTTAAGTTTAGGTAATTTTTTTGCTTAGACAAATCTTAAAGTTATGACTTTTGTCTTAGCTAAGATTTCTCTTAAATTGGGATTCACAAAAAGTGCTTAGCAAAATCTTAGCTGAGACAAAATTTGTGCAAAAAGTCTTAACTATTTTGAATTCAAATTAACAAATTTTAGTAAAACCAAAACATTTTTCATCAATAAATACACCAAACATTCTCTTTAAAATTATAAAACAGATTTGTTACTTCTTTTTTGTAAAATTATGTAAAAATAGTAGTCTTTGTGTTTTATTGTGAGTCAGCCATTTTTATGACAATATTTTTACCACAAGAAGGTAAAATGTGTAAATTTATAGGTAATTAAATGATGTAAATTTCTATTACAATCCACAGAAATTACTTCTACAGGAAGTATAGATCCCCATAGTATATATGTTGTTTTCATAACAAAGGGTAAAATGTAAATACATGCAATGGAATGTTTTAAAAATGACTTAAGTCTGCCCTGCAGTGGTCTTAAAGTTATGACAAAATCTAAGACAAATTTTTGTCTAAGACCTTTTGTGAATCCCATTTTGTCTAAGCAAAAAAAAGTCTTAACTTTATGACAAAATTCTTGCACAGTTAAGACTTTTCTCTTAAAGTTATGACAATTTTTTGCTTAAGACCTTTTGTGAATCCTGGCCCAGGTGCTGAGGAATGACTGACAATTGGGTTCTGTGCTGCAAATGTTTAGCTGGTTCTTGGTTATACTTGGGATCTATTTCTATAAAAAAAGGTAGATTAAGGTTGAGGTCATAAATTCTGTGACTATGTGGACAGGATAATGTACAATGACTTCTAAATTATAAACACTAATGATACTATTTCAACATTGGTTAGAAACAATAAATATGTATTGCAATGTCTATTTGTTATTTGAGTAAAATAAATGATGTTTAATTGAATTACTTTATGAAATTTATGTTGTGTTGTGACTTTTCTAGTACTATTAATATTTTTACAGCACAATATGTTTTTTCTTAAAAACATGAAAAAAGTGTGAATTAATGTTTATAGTGGCATTAAAGCAATAAAATATAATTATGCATGGAACTTTATTTTTATACATGGTGTTGCCCATTTCATGAAATGGATTCTAGCCCAATTCCTGAAATGGGCAAGCGAATACTGGATAAATTGCCCATTTCATGAAATAGGCAAGTCATTTGGCTATTTCACAAAATGGGCACATTTTTTGCCTATTTCATAAAATTGGCATTTTCATGGATTAGACTTTACATATACACATGTAAAATCTACATGTTCGTACATGATGTGACCAATTGAATTTATCCTGATTTAACCTGTTGCTTCCAACATGATTTCACTGGTTGAAGTCGACTTTTTCCCTGAACAACAATGTTTTTGATATGTGAGCAGGTTTAGTGTACTTGGCTGGGGTTAGGGTGTAACCCATCCATTAACGGGAGTTACTTACGGTAACACATTTTATTTATTTTATTTTATCGCTATGCTTATATGTGCATGCTTGTAAACCATACTGAAAGCATTGTAACTTTTAGTGTACTGTGTACTTTGCTGATTTTGTCATATTTATGATATAGTTGATTTAATATTATTGAAGCTTTTATCCATAAAAGACAGACTATATGTAGTAGGTACTAGTAACTAGCTGTACAAATGACAAACTTACTGTTTCATTGAGCACCAAATCTACAATCTCACTCATGGCAGCAACAATACTCCCTGAAGCAACAACAGGAATCACATTCTCAGGCTTGACAAAGAACCCTCCTGCCAGTAAACAGTCTCTGTTTACAGCTGTGAGGGCGGGGAAAGCTGAAACACAATTCAAATGCTAATTATCTAAAGATCAGTTTCACTGTTATTTTTCACATTAGGTGTTGTGCATAATACATTGGCATCCCCAGTCCTGTGGATGGGGAAAGGAAACAACTCTGTTAAACTGACTTGGCTTTATTTATTAGTATTGTTACACATTAAAACTTGTTAATAAACAATGTTACTGCTACTAATAGAATATTTCTTTTTTAGTTACTACCATCAATTAGCTTTAACACTTTATTTACATAGTTCCTGATTAAGTTTTCAAGTACATAAGACTATATCACTGTTAAGGAACCACAATGCATTAAGAGTTATTTAAGAACATTTCTTATGCCTGTTAACCTGTTGCATTGTTACATACTGATTACTTCTTGTACATATAACCTGACATTGCAGTTCAAGGTCAAACCCAGTAAGTTTACTTTCATTATAAAACTACACAACCCAAGGTACTGGTCAAAATCTAGATAATTCATCAACTAGCTATGCCAATAGTACCATCTGGTTGGCTATCACAATGTTATACAACTTGACCTTGCAATGACCTTTAAACTGGAGTTATGTTATATAAAGAAGCACAGCCAAATGAAATGTATTATAACCAAATAAAATGCGAATTAACAAAATGTTAGGCTACCAGAACAGCCATGTACCAGAGGGAGGGAGGGTTTGGGGTAAAACACTGTTTTGGAATACTGGCTAGCGTACACTACCAGCCCCCTCAGTACTAGTTAAATGCACAGAACCCATGCTGTCCACAGTATTTAACCTCAATTGCAGACATCAGGTGATTTTTTCCCGCAATATAACTCATGAATATTCATGAGGGAGACCCCAACAGAATAGTTCAACCTCCCCCACATTGCCAATACATGTGAATCAATACCAACTAACTAGTTTTAAAAACCCCCATAGGAATACCTTCCCCCATCAGGACTGAACCACTGTGCTACACTTCGACGCATCACCCCTACAGTCCTGTGGATGGGGAAAGGAAACAACTCTGTTAAACTGACTTGGCTTTATTTATTAGTATTGTTACACATTAAAACTTGTTAATAAACAATGTTACTGCTACTAATAGAATATTTCTTTTTTAGTTACTACCATCAATTAGCTTTAACACTTTATTTACATAGTTCCTGATTAAGTTTTCAAGTACATAAGACTATATCACTGTTAAGGAACCACAATGCATTAAGAGTTATTTAAGAACATTTCTTATGCCTGTTAACCTGTTGCATTGTTACATACTGATTACTTCTTGTACATATAACCTGACATTGCAGTTCAAGGTCAAACCCAGTAAGTTTACTTTCATTATAAAACTACACAACCCAAGGTACTGGTCAAAATCTAGATAATTCATCAACTAGCTATGCCAATAGTACCATCTGGTTGGCTATCACAATGTTATACAACTTGACCTTGCAATGACCTTTAAACTGGAGTTATGTTATATAAAGAAGCACAGCCAAATGAAATGTACCAAGCCAAGAGAGTTCATAAGAGTGTAGGGGTTATGTAATATGTTGTTGAAAAGCAGAAGCCACAACAGATGCAGCCTTTGGGGTATCTGACAGATATGACCATATTGCATCTGACTTCCAATGACCATGAATTTTTATGTTTTCGAGAGGAACTTTTAATTCTAGGGCCAAAGTGGCACCACTGCGCCTAAAACAATGGAAACCATAGTCTTTAGGGTTCAATTTCATTTGGCACCCCTAAACTTTCAGGTCCAGAGTTTGCTTCCTGGCCCAACCAGAATTGGGACAATGAGTAAATTCTTGCCAGTGCCTGATGGTTTTTAGTGCAGAGCTTTGTACTGCTTTTCTCCATGCCCTTAACTACCTATTGTGATATAAAAGCAAAGTTAAACACACATCAATCAATAGAGCTTATTCTCTGTAAAGCCCTATGACACTGATTCATTGTTCAAAATATATTTAGCCATTGGATGTGTACATTGGTTGGTAACCAGAGACCAGGGGCTGGAGAAAATTTAGAGGGGGCAAAGCCAGCTTACTGCATAAGTTTTAAGTCTTTTTCTTGAAAAAGCTTATGGGGAAGCACTTCAGATATACAGCGGCGGTTTATTCTAGACATACTTGTTTTTATCACAGCTTGACTATTTTGAATACATTGCAACTGATTGCAATAAACCAGGTTAGACATCAGGGGCCGGATTCACAAAAGGTCTCAAGTCTCAAATCTGAGATTTTGGTCTCAAATCTAAGATTTTTCTTAGATTTTTCTCAGATTTGAGACCTTTTGCTCACCTGGGATTCACAAAAGATCTCAGGCTAAGATTTTTCTCAGATTTGGTCTCAAATCTAAGACTGCCTAGGGGGTGACTTAAGTTTTCATAAAATAGATTATATGTAATAAAAAGTCCTTTCGTGAATCTCAACTTAAGCAGAATCTCAGCTGAGACAAAAATCTCAGATTTGAGCAAAATCTCAGCTGAGATTTGGCTAAGACTTGAGACCTTTCGTGAATCCGGCCCCTGGATTGTAATGATACAATGACAGTAATTCAGTTAAAGCTTATAAAAAAGAACAGTTTTTTTTGCAGCAGTAAGAGTGTGAACGTACATGGTAAGAAGGATGCCGTATGAATCTGATTGGTGGAGGTGAGAACCAAAAAAGTCCACACAAAATGCAGATAACCAAAAAAAAAAAAAAAAACAACAAAAAAAACAACAAAAAACTGGTGGTGTTGATGACATTAGGTAAATCAAGCTGAACGAAAATAACTAGGGCATCAATGCTTTGTATGTATGTTATTACACCCAATCCCCAAAATGGCTTATTTCATGAAACAGGCAATATTTTTACCCATTTCTTCACTTGACTACTTTGTGAAATGGACAATTTATTCACATGGAGCATGCTCATTTGATGAAATAGGTAATCTCATAAATAGATGAAAAATATCTTTGCAAACACCTTTACAAACTAGTTCTCATGTATTATGTTACAGGAGGTTCTGATACTATGTAAGAAATATTGAAATTTTGTTATTTCAAAAGATAAGGTAAAATGAAAGTTTTGAAGAAAATGGTTGTCTTGTCTAAACTGTTTGATATATGTCGTATGTTTGTTGACAGTTATATATCAGTTGCATCTTGTACAAAATCTCAACTTGTACATACAATATATGTATGAAAAAGAGTTTATAAAGTAGTCACTCTCATGCTCTTCACCAGGTAAGTCACCTGAGTAGTCAATGTAGGTTAAAATTAAGATACTAGTCCGTTTACAAATTCTGGAAGGATGTGAATAAATAGCAAGAAAAATATGTTGTTTTTCACAACAATATCCAAAAAAGTGTGAATATATGTTAAGAGCGATATCAAAACAAAAAATTCTTTTGTGCATGAAACTATATCTTTCATGCATAGTATTGCCCATCTCACGAAATATGCGAACCAATTTGTGCCCGTTCCACCAAATAGGCACGTGAATACTTGGAGAATTGCGAATTTCCTGAAATGGACAAAATTTTTGCCTATTTCACAAATACACAATTTCATGGATTGGGCAAAACATGTACACTGAGACTTTCAGAGAATAAAACTGAAAATTAAAAAAAATCATAGAACAATTAAATTTTCTTTAACCAAAATATACAAATAAATACTCTTTTGGTATATAAAAGAAAGGAAAATAGTAAGCGTGGCAATAGTTTTGCAGCTACATGTGTGCTTCTTAATGTTTTCTTTATAAGTTATTCATGAATTTATACATTCACTTACCAAGCTTCAAATCATTGCAAGTTGTGAGGTCACCAACTGTAATTGTTGATCCTGGCTTAACTATAAGCTCAGGGTCTGGAATGCGAAATATACTCTGTTTTGAAAACCTGTAAGATTTACGTCTGTCTGGGGACTCCACTAAATTGGCACATACATCATAACGGTGGTCATCTAGAACTGAAACATTGAAGTAATCCTAATTGAGTAAAATTTTAGTTAACATAACCTAGCACTATAGGTTAACAAGTTACCATAATGTATTGAAGAGCTGTGGAGTAGCAATTATTAGAAAAAATATACATATGTATATTCAAATATTTTGGACTACTTGTTGATATTGAACTTCATTGCAAAACATTGTACAACCGTTAAGACACAGCAGTGGTTCATTCTATTGCAAAGAAAGGAACCAATATTTTATTTTATTGTATCAACCATTTCTTTAGTTATTTTTATTTTTTGACCATTTGTGGATATGGTCAAGATATCAGGTGTATTCCTTAAATAACTTGTAACATAAAAAATATCTGAAGCCATTGATTCAAATATTAACCCCAACTGTAAACAGAGAACGTCACAGTTTCCTGTCTGCTGATGGCTTACAATACAAAAGCTTAAGCCTCTAGATTAAACAAATATTCTTCATCGCCTCATCCTTGATGATGTACAAAATTTCAAACCCAATTAAATTAAGCCATGAAAACTTTAAATATATCTTTACCAATGGAGTTTCCGGGGTCAGTGGTATCATCCCAGCAGGTCTTTCTGGGCACACCGATGGTCCTGCAGTCTTGTTTGGCCAGTGAACACACCTTTCTCACCATGTCCACTGACTGGCCCTCCAGACCCCCCGAACTGTTGCTGTAACAAAGTAGTGCTGAGTACTGAAGGAACTGCACAGAGCAGGAAATGTGATATTGGTGACTGAGGACTTTCTCTTGATTCAATACGTAGGATTTTGTGAAATACTGATCCAGTTTTGCAAAAACACCATCTATTGACTTGGCTACAGAATTTCATGGCACTTTGCTTCTTCTTACTAATTTTGTGGTCAGTTTTGCTTTTTAAAAAAATTCTATGCTAGAAGGAGCTGTCAGCTCTGTGTTACTTCAACTCTGGCTAGAGAGCGGGTCTTAAAACCACAATGTGACCTTTGATCTGTACTATAAGAGACAGACATGATATAGAAGTAGTAATTAAATATTGAATCATGGCAGAATAAGTTATGGCTTTTTCGATAAGTATGGTATTATGTACTTATTTCCTTTTTATAATTCTACTTTATTAAAATACTTTCTTAATACTTACAAGAAGTTTGCAGGGAATCCATCAACTGAAAATGCAAAAACCCAGGTCTTTTTTCTAGAGCAGCCTTTTGATGCACTGGAAAAAAAAATATAATGTTCTTCATACAGTCTTTCTACAATTAAAATATTTGTCATGATTTTGGTTTACATTACCTGAAATGTATCGACAATGTGTAAGCAATGCTTCAGGGAACATGGTTAACTCGCAAAACTATTACATTTTTAATTTAAAAAAAAACATGTTCTTTAATTAAAGGCATTTTCATGTTTCACTTCAGTATTAGTTCAAGGTTCACATTCATTCGATTTATCAACTCGTTCCTCCCAATACGCATTTCCAATATTGATCTGAAGACCAAATAGTCAGCTCTCTCTTCCAAAAATACATTTTATGGTTGCGTTTAATAATACCCTATTTAAACTGGTTACTCAAAAATTCGTTATTTGATTGACACTTTTCTGTGATTGGCCTTAGATTAAGCTACTTCAAAGTTTTCATAATTGTTTCAACACTCTTTCTTTAATCCGATTGTTACCTCCAATGAATTAGGTTGGTAACTTTTGTTCTGTTTATATGATCTGCACTACCCTACAAATATAATACAAATAGAATGACATCAAAGATTTAACTAAACAACTGTATCACAGACAAAAGCACATATATTATGTACAATCCTTAGTCAAATCTCAAGTGCCTCACAATTCATAATAATTATCTTATGTTTATATATTCTACAAATACACAATGACTAAATAAGAAGTGTGATCAATTTGATTAGCTTCCAGTTATTTCAATGCATTTTAAAGTTATTTGACTGTGTAATTTATTACTGGAACTGTATAATTACGTTGTTTGTACACAGATAGTGAGGAAAAAAGCCACAGTCCAAACCAACATGTTCATCATCCCAATCACTTAGACGCCAAATATATGAACATTTTACTGTATTTGAAATGTGACACATGATCCAAGGTTATTTGTTTTTATTGTTGAACTGTTGAGTGAAAAGTCGCACTAACCTTCAAATAAGCAATTACTGGAAAGTATTCTACTTAAAATATGCAACATCTTTGCAATAGAAAAACTATTTAAAACAAACAATGGATGATCAAGTGGTCCTATCGGAATGGACACTCTGCTGATATTATGGGAAGGTGTCATCTTGGGTGCCACCTTATTCAGTGGCAATTTGCTTCAGTAGTTCTTGTGTCAATTGTCATTGGTCACCTCTGACCTGGTTATTTTAATTTTCCCGCAAAAAGTTGTGTAACCTCAGTTTAAAACTAGAACTTGAAGAGGCTACACGCCATTTTACTTAAAAATTTGTTTTAGTGTTATTTACATCGCATTTTAACTATTTTTCAACTTATGTGTTTTACATTGGACTAAAAATGAATTGCCTGGAAGGAGATATGCTACTGTGTTGAGTCTACTAGACAGCTTCATGCGTACTTGCCATAAGAGAGAGGGACGGTCTAACCTTATTTCCTTGCAAAAATAGCCGTTCATGGTCGAGTTTTATGGCAGGTTTGCATCAAATTGTTTAGCTCAAGCCTCAACACAGGTGTCTATTTATATTTTTCAGTTTAAATAACATTGACTATAATCAATATTATCAAACCAAAAGTCATGGTTAAGACATTTGATTGTGCTAAGTGTGGACAGAACCATGCGAGACCCATAAATCGTAACTGTAAGGAAGCCAAAGCATCTGTAATGGATCCTGAAGAAGCTACAAATTCATTAATCTTGAAAGAACTCAAAAATCTGACAAGTAGAATGTCACAGATGGAAGACAAAGTACAGTCGTTGGAGGTCAGCAGATCCCCAAGTACCAGTTCCAGAGTTAGATCACCAGCATCCAGCATGTCCAGCAGAAGGCCACAAGAGGACCAGGAAGAAGACCTGATACTTCCGTCCCTACACAGCCTCAGAACGTCCAAAGATATACAGGACCAAGTTGATGCTCGGATCCGAGATCTTCAAACAGCCACTGAAAAAGGCAAGTCAAAGTCTCAACGAGGTGGTTCTGAAACTGTGTATGTAAAACGCGAGATTCCTTGGCCACAAAATTTTATTTTGGGGGGTAGCACACGAAACAGAGTGAGCTATGATAGTCTGTCCATAGGGCAGTGGGTGTCAGGTTTCTCAACAATTATAAGGGATGAAAAAGATCCAAAAATTAAACAAAATATGCTAGAATATCTCTCAGAAATTATGGAGGACTGTCATGATTTTGGTTGGAATGCTGCGAAAGGAGCACATGCTGTCCTCCTCTGTAAAATGGAGGAGGGCAGACTTGACTGGTCCGAAACCTCTAAGATTGACAGAATTAGACGTGCCTATGCACACAAAGTACAGAGTCAAAATTCTAATGTACCTGGTACCAGAAAAAACTTTGGCAAAGACAACCCAACACCATGCAGATTTTTCCAAAAAGGTACCTGCTCACATAAAGTGGATCATGAGCACAACAACCATCTTTATCTTCATGTTTGTAGCTTTTGCTATGCGTCAGGAAAAAAGTTTCCCCACTCACTTAAAGATTGTAAAAAGAATGTAAAAAACGAGTAAGGCACTGCTTTGCAGTGCCAAAACAAAAGAATGTAAAAGTACAGTATCAAACACGTGTGGTTGTAAATAGTTTGTTCAAAAATGGTCAAAGTGTAAACTGGAAAATGGACTATAAAAGGTCTGTGGGCATGTCCTACGCAGATGTGGTGAGATGTAAAAGTACAGTAAATAACACTTTGGGTAGGTTTCGTAAACAAGAAGGTCATTCTCAAAATAAGGATATAACTTCTAGTCGAACCAATAACTCCATATCCCAAGGTGTAGCACTTCCCCATTCCGAGTCTATGGCGAAACACTCAGATGTACACAGTAACATAACTAGTGTTACATCTAACAAAGGTGTTAATAGAAAACCTGTTACTTTCGCGGATGGGTTTGATATTCAATTACACAACAAGTTTGAAGTATTGAATAATGTTGCTGACATTGATTCGTCTGAAATCAGTAATGTTAACAATATTGAATCAAACCATGCTGGGTACAGTAGCAAAAGTAGTCGTGCAAAGAAATATGTAAACACTGCAAAACGCAGTAAGGAAACCGACAGCTCAGTAATTGATGGCAATGTACGGTGCATGGATGATTATGACAAGGCAGTAACTGCTACCAAAAATTGTACACAAAGTCGTATAAAAATTCCAGGTAAGCAGTTTACTAAAGATATTCTGTTGAAAGAATATGAAGATAAATACGACCTAGAACTTAGGTTCAAACCAAAATATAGACAGCGTGTTAGTGAGGCAAAACACATAGCCACGTTTAAAAATTGGGACCAACAAATGGACGACAAATACGGTTTTGTCCCATTGGGAGATTTACGGATTCCGGATCGAAACCATAAAAACCCCAGTATTTGTAATATGAAAATCCTTCATGAAACGGTTAAAAATTCCAAAAATTTCAACTTCATGGACTCACAAATTCAAGTGGAATCCCAACTCAATCCGGAAATTTGGGATGCATATTTAAAACACTATTGGGATAAACAACTATGTTATCTCGTACGTTACGGTTTTCCTTTAGACCACAAGGAAGACTCTCCCCTGGATCATCACTTTAAAAATCACAATACGGCTACCCAATACGAAGCTGATGTTAAAGCGTACCTTAAAGAAGAAATTCAATTTGGTGCAATTATGGGCCCCTATCACCATTGCCCTCTAGACAACATGCATTTTTCACCTTTTTTGACTCGAGAGAAGCCTGGAGCCCCCCATAGAAGAGTGATAGTAGACCTTAGCTATCCTGATGGCTTCTCGGTGAATGCTGGAGTCAATTCTGACAAATATCTAGACACCCCCTTCATTCTTACACTTCCCACCATAGATAATATCACCCAAAAAGTCAAAGAAAATGGTAAAGGTTCAATGCTGTACAAAATTGATCTCAGTCGTGCATTTCGACATGTCAAAATTGACCCTAAGGATTATAATCTTCTTGGTTTGCAATTTTCCAATGAAATATTCTATGATTCGTGCCTGCCGTTCGGATTTAAGCACGGTTCAGCGATATTCCAGCGAATCAGCGATTCCATAAGGTACATCATGAACTCATTAGGTTTTACAGTCACAAATTATATTGATGATATAATAGGTCACTCAGTAATTAGTCAAGCCTCTGAGTCATTTCAGACCCTGTTCAAAATCCTCACAGAACTAGGCTTTGATATTAGCCAAAAGAAAATTGTCACCCCCTGTACCAGAGTCACATGCCTTGGGGTAGATATCGATACTGAAAATTTCACTGTATCTATACCCAATAGCAAAGTCACAGAAATTCTTCATATTTGTAACACTTGGTGTTCAAAAAAGGTTTGTACTAAAAGGGAACTGCAATCACTTTTGGGAAAATTACTATATATTACAAAATGTGTAAAGTCCTCAAGGTTCTTCCTTAACAGAATGTTAGAGGTCCTAAGAAACAGTCATAGAAAAGAAAAAATCCAATTAACGGCTGAATTTCATAGGGATTTGAATTGGTTTGTAAATTTTATACCTAAGTTCAATGGTATAGCTTTCTTTGTCCATCAAAATATCCAATATGAAATCGAACTAGATGCCTGCCTTCAAGGTCTAGGGGCCAGATGTGCAAACCAAGTTTATGCAATTGAAATTCCACTGAATTTCGAAAATATGGGTATAGTTCACCTTGAAATGATTAATATTTTAGTGGCTATTCGAACTTGGGCAACTTTATGGCAGGGAAAACATATTCGAATTCATTGTGATAACCAAGCAGTGGTTAGCGTGCTAACCACTGGCAAAACCAGGGATAGTCTATTGGCAGCAATAGCTCGTAACATCTTAATGAAAGTGGCTGAACATGACATTTGCTTACGTACAGTTCACATTAGTGGCAAAAATAATGAAATAGCAGATAACCTCTCTAGGTGGTTTATGGGTAAGGAATACAGAGAAAAGTTATATGCTTTATTAAACAACCCCACTTGGGTTCGGGTCCCAAATGATGCCCTCATAATAAATTGGGATATCTAATTTCAGGTACTTCCCCTCAGATTCGATTACTATCATCACAAGCAAAAGCAAGACTGAACTCGGCATATGCTACTTCTACGACCAAAGCATACGACTACAAGTTTCGAATGTTCCTGTCTTTTTGCTGCTATGCTGCTGTAAATTTTTCTTCCCTCACCCCTCAAATAATTTTGGCTTTTCTTGAATTTTTAACATTTAACAAAGTTTCTCATGCAGGTATCATCAACTATCTCTCTGCTATCAAAACCAAATTCTCACATTTTGGCATAGACATTTCCCCATTTCTGGATCCAAGAATCAAAGTCTACACCAAATCTATATTACGTACATCTCCATTCAATCCCAATATCAAATCTATTATTGATATTCCTATGCTTAATTCTTTGATAACACAATGTGATCTCATTCACATGGGCATAGTGTTCAAAGCTGCAATCCTCACTTCATTTTTCAGTTTTTTACGAATTTCCAACCTAGTTCCTCATTCTACCTCATCTTTTGATTTCATGAAGCAATTAGCCAGAGCTGATGTAATTTTTGCCCCCCCTGGTGCTCACATTATTATAAAATGGACAAAAACTCTCCAATTTAAAAATAAAATTAGAATACTAAAAATTCCATCCTTGGGCTCCTCTCCCTTGTGTCCTGTATCAGCTCTAAAGCAAATGCTCAAGCTGTACTCTGGTTCCCCTAACTCCCCATTGTTTCAGATTAAATGTTATGGTACCTGGGTACCTCTTACTGATACTAGACTCAGAAAAGCCCTGACCAGACTAATCCTGTCACTAGGTTGGGAAAACAAAAACATTACTTTCCACTCCCTCCGTCGTTCAGGTGCCACCTGGGCCTTTAATTCGAACATTCCACTGCAACATATCCAAAGTCAGGGCACCTGGACTTCGGAGGCAGTTTGGGCCTATATAACACAGGACCATAGAACATCTGATATGGTAGCTACAACATTTCAACAGCGTCTCTCCTCCTAGCTACTTCTACTTGAGGTTTGGGGTTCTCGAAAACTGAAAAGATATGACCCAAATCTCGTCCTGAAATAAAGTAAAACAACATTAATTCAACAATTTAAAGTTATGTACAGTATTCATAGTGTTATGGTGTAAAAGTACATGTAAATAGTAATAGTACTTCACTTTAACATTTAAATTGTGACCTTCTTAAGGTCAAGGTCAGTCATTTAAACATTAGATATTGTATGTATAGTATTGTCATTTATCATAAAAAGAAGCTTGTTATAGTAATTTAGCATCACAGTAAACTGTGACCTTGTAAAGGTCAAGGTCAGTTATTGTATACATTTCTTTTAACATGTAATTAGTTATAACCTTATTAGTTAACTGTAGTAATACATCTTATCTGGAAGTAATGTCTTTAGGTTAAGGTCAACTGGGAGATATTGTTGTCAGTGTGTAACTTAAGTTAAGTTGACCTTAACTTCAGTATGTACATAAACTATAGATTATAACATAGAATAAATTAATTTCCCCAAGATGGTGTTTCCTTCCTGCCTTGACAAATATAGGCCACTGTGGGAAGGTGTCATCTTGGGTGCCACCTTATTCAGTGGCAATTTGCTTCAGTAGTTCTTGTGTCAATTGTCATTGGTCACCTCTGACCTGGTTATTTTAATTTTCCCGCAAAAAGTTGTGTAACCTCAGTTTAAAACTAGAACTTGAAGAGGCTACACGCCATTTTACTTAAAAATTTGTTTCCCTCTACCCACCCTTTAACCATGTATTAATAAGTTGTGCTGTAGTTTCAGATATTGTGGTCACATGGTAAATTGAAACTGATCTGGCATAGGATGGCTTGTGAACGCATCTGTCTGATGGCCTGCTCTTCGACTTCCAGTGGTTACTATGGCTGGTTTACAGTTACTCTGCCTGTGTCTCCTCCAGCTTCAGCTGTGATTGTCGCTCTCTTTCTTCCCTTCCCCAAGTGGTGGGTCTCCGGCTGCCCTCTGGTGGGGGCCTGGTTGGCGGTCTGGTCGCCTGCCTCAAGGACATAATAGTTTTTCAATAGTACAATTAAAGTTTTCTGTTTTAGACCATTTTGAGAGTGACATTTAAAATTTTTACATGAAGCTGTGATATTGGAAGTTATTATCTGTAGTAGGCTTCAGTCAGAAGCTAGTAGTTAAATTTAACATCAATTTATCAGTTGCAGTAATGCAGTTATTACCCAGTTTATACAATAATACAGTTTTCTCTACATTTGCATAATTCTTATTGTTGTTCATGAGTTAAACTTAGTGTACTACAGTCATACCACTTCCTGGTTTTAGCAGCATATTCGCTGTTAATTGGATAATTGCGATATGTATACATAAAAGTATAAAAGGATTTTATCTAATATCATTTTCAGTAACTCATGGTGTTTTTAGGCCTCAAAAATTGGGAGTTGTCTCTTGCTAATATACATAATACTATTAACATCAATGGAGACATAGTTACTTATAAAGTATAAAAGGTCAGGAAGCCATAATGCCTCAGCCTTTGAATTGTAACATGTACTATGAGGCTGTCTCATTTTAACATAAGTTTTAACAATAACATTATTTATATATAAACATGTTTATATTGTGATTGGTGTTTTAGTGTAAATATGGTCGTGTTATATGCTTCTGTGACTTACAGTATTCTATGGCTTATCAGGTGTCAATCAAGATTGGAGATAAGGGGGTCGTAATGCACGATCCATTAAGGTGTTTGATAGTTTGAGCTAGATATCTTGATCCTGGTAACTTATTAAACTATTATAATTTTAGTATGTCAATTTTAGGTATACAATTGGTTTTAAGTTATTACATATATTATGGGGTTCTCGAAAACTGAAAAGATATGACCCAAATCTCGTCCTGAAATAAAGTAAAACAACATTAATTCAACAATTTAAAGTTATGTACAGTATTCATAGTGTTATGGTGTAAAAGTACATGTAAATAGTAATAGTACTTCACTTTAACATTTAAATTGTGACCTTCTTAAGGTCAAGGTCAGTCATTTAAACATTAAATATTGTATGTATAGTATTGTCATTTATCATAAAAAGAAGCTTGTTATAGTAATTTAGCATCACAGTAAACTGTGACCTTGTAAAGGTCAAGGTCAGTTATTGTATACATTTCTTTTAACATGTAATTAGTTATAACCTTATTAGTTAACTGTAGTAATACATCTTATCTGGAAGTAATGTCTTTAGGTTAAGGTCAACTGGGAGATATTGTTGTCAGTGTGTAACTTAAGTTAAGTTGACCTTAACTTCAGTATGTACATAAACTATAGATTATAACATAGAATAAATTAATTTCCCCAAGATGGTGTTTCCTTCCTGCCTTGACAAATATAGGCCACTGTATTACATATCCAATGGACTATTACCACTTTAAAATGCTGTTTTAATATTGTAGTGTTTTACGTACTGTGAAATTTTGAAAATGGATTTTATAAAGACAACTTTGTCAGCATAGATAAAATAGCCTACAGTTTGCTAACTACTCATGATTAATCTCATTAAAACTGTCTGTCCTGGCATACAACTTTTAAGATCCATTAGAGGTGCAAATAATTCTCAAACCTTTTCTTGATTTACTATTTATGATAGAAAACTACTTAACATCCAAAGATATGTCAATGAGAGGGATATTAGGAGTTAACAGCCATTTGTTTGTGTGTATTGTTGCTATTGTCAGGTTCCTTCTTTTTCTGTGGACACTGAAGTGGTAACAGATCCCTAAATTACACAAATATGGACATTAAAGTTGTAAGGGATAGTTAAACTGCACAAATGTGGATATTGTAGTGGTAACAGATCCCTAAATTACACAAATATGGACACTGAGGTGGTATTAAATCTCTAAATTACAACAATAGAAATATACCCTTTGATGGACCAAAAATATCCACCTTTAGAATTTGCTCCAGCATAGGTTTGGACAGATTAAAATAATTAAATGGCAGAAAACCCAAATGCATCCATTTTATAATAGGGGCTGGTTTTTAATACTTTGCCGTATACATTGAGAACTTTCCTTTGATGGAAATTTGCTTTATAAGCTTGTCTCAGCACTCACAGATGGACTTGTCACCAGCCATTTTTAGCCTGTCGCTGGATATGGCAACTATTGACAATCATTCTATCTTTTTGTGTAGTTTTCTCAAAAGGTTGAACAGTGTTCATACAGTGCAAAGACCTTTGGCCGAATTTTAAACCATGTACTTTATATTCCATTATATAAAAGCGTTAAGCTGTTTATGGGTCTAATTTTGGTAATTTTTTTTACTTTGAACCTCAATAACACAAAGAGTATTTCGTATATTTTCAATATTAATACCTCAAATAATAGGTGTGTTATTCCTTTATTACTGTGCTAAATATTAATCCCCTAATATTATGCAAATATTAAAAATATTAATTTTTCTGTCTCTAATTGATAAAACACTTGAATCAGTTTATCACCATTATACAATAGAACTTACATTGTAAGTTATACAAAGGTGCAAGACAAATAACACTTGAGAGAGAGAGAGAAAATGTAGGTAATGTATCAAAACAAGGTAATTCAATAGCAAGATGAAATCATTAATTAGTAAATTAAAAGTTTTGAAGCTGTAACATTTATTAACTTAAGTATTATTGTCAATATAAATAACTGAATTAAGTAAAAGTACATATAACAGGAGCACTTTGAGAGCCCATGCCTTTGCTAAGGCATGAAATAATAAGTAAATGGGAAAATCCGGATTATTTTTTTTGTATCCAGATGATGATCAAGACCACTCTAAAAATTTAACGGGATCTAAGTTGGACACATCTTCCGATTTTTCAGGTAGATCCAACTAGTAGTATTTGCATAATCCTGCTAACACACAAACAAAGAGACAAGCAAACAAACAGCCATGAAAATAATACTTCCTTGATGGAGTTAATAATATTTCTCAAATATTACCGTGGAAAAACTTCTGACAGAGTCAAGGTCAAAGGTTTGACTGAGGTCACAGTATGACATTACATATCTATAACTCCCAACCAATGTCCCTACCTAACGGATTCTGAGTTACCTCTGCCCACCTGCCCTCCCACCCATCCATGTGTCCGCACAGCTGGATACCATATGTGAAAACATTATTTTAAAGATAGACCCATAAACAGGTTTTCAGCAATGAAAGACAAAGAAAACAATGGGTTTAATATTTCTACAAATATTTGAAAAACGATATCTGGTACAGTTATAAAGGGATGACATCTGAGCTATCAACATGAAAATAAATGAAATACTGAATGTTATTAAGGTTCGAGTAAAAACGTAACCAAAATCAGACGCATGAACTGATCATTACTTCCATTAAACAACACTTCACTTTCTGGAACTGAAAACATGCAGAGGCACTAATTAGCACTTGAATTGGTAAAACATGATCATTATTTGATTACTGACCACATATAATAAAACCATAGATTCTATATGGTACAATTCAAATAGTTGAAGTTTTCATTCAGTGTTTACCTATAATAAAACCATAGATTCTATATGGTACAATTCAAATAGTTGAAGTTTTCATTCAGTGTTTACCTTTTGTCAAAATAGACCCATAAACTGATTCAAGGGTCTTTGTAATTAGACACAGAAAAAAGTAATATTTTTAATACTTGCATAAATACTAGGGGAAGCTATTGGGTACAGTGATAAAAGGATAGCACATCTATTATTGAAGCTATTAACATTAAAAATATATAAAATACTGTTTGGGTTATTGAGGTTCAAAGTTTTAGCCAAAACTAGATACATAAACTGATTAATTCTTCTACATTTTAGATTACAAAACAAATATTCGTGGCATAAAGAAATAAATGTTGAAATAAATTATAATAAAACTAACGTCAGAAAATACTTCCTCTGTGTGCTGCACAATAAATACCATTAAAAAGTAGCCAAAATATTAAGTCTTTTGTTCCCAACTAAAGAAGGACCAAACGTGACAGTTACATTGTACAATCAATAAAAGTAGAACATCGCAAAGTACATTAATATAGTATGATGCAGGTTATCTGTACCAGCTCTTTATCCAAATGCTCTGCTGAACATTCCCCGGGCGAGAGACAATAATAAGATGACTGGAGTTTGAAACCTTTAACACTACATTGTTGACACGAGAACATGTTGAAAAGGCCCAGTAAAAAGATCTTTTTGCATCATTATGCATTACTTTTTGGTTATATACTATCATAGTCTATAAACAGCATGTTACAGGCTAACAAAACTACATTTAAGTTACCATGTACAGGCAACCTATTAGTTAGAAAAGATTAAATTTAATAGGCGAACATAACTTTGTGACAAGCGAGCTACCTCACATAAAAATAACATAAAGCTTGGTTAATCAGGTTATCTGTGGATGCATGTCAAATCAAATTACGCGTAATACACAATTTATACCATGGTGATGAGCCAACTGTACAGGCGAAGAGAGGATCCAAGAAGTAACAATTACAGGTAGATGCTTTTGAAAACGTTTGGAGAATGGGGTTAATGTGACCCAACGAATAATAGCACAAAAAAGTACAATGACAAGCTTTGAATTTGGAACTGACAGACCAAAGGGTAAGGCTGGACTATATGAGATAAGATAGATTTAACTTTCTCAAGTCACACATCAGAAGGAAGGGCATCAACAAGTCGTCAGGGTTCAAGTCACCACAGAGAGGACCCGGGGCCAGTGAGGGCTCTGCACACAACTTATTCAGAGGCGCTACAGTCACAGACAGCATGGAGACCAGTAGCGGGTCAGAGACACACCAGCCATCAATTGCCAGTAGTGCGAGTATCAGTATAGTGTCTCAACCATCATCACTAGACCTGCAGATCCTAGATCAGTTTTCACAGATGAAGACAATGTTGACTTCTTTTTGGTCCAAGACAGGGGATTACCAGAACAGCATTCTGTAAGTACTGGTACCTGTCCACAGATGTGGAAAACTTGGAATTGTAGAAAGTGATTTTCAGAAATGAGACTATAAAGCTACCCAGTGGGATCCAGAGCAAGGCGAAGGATAGGGCCCGCCAGCCATAGTAGAGAACATTATCAAGGATATCCAGTGCCAGTTCAACATATGTACAAAACTCTCTTTACACAGCAACAGCCACAGCAGCTGGCAGCCACTCCAAGGGAGTACATACTGACAAGCCAGGTTCTCCAACCAGTACAAATACGTGCAACAAGTATCACAACAGCCCAGGGGTCAGTCAGGGTCCGAGCAGACTTCATATGGAGTAGTTGATGAGTAGTGCCAAGGACACCAAGACAGTTGCATTTTGCAACCATCCCAAACAAGGAATTCAAGCCATTGTCAGTCGCCTCGGCAATGGGAGACCATGCATTACACAATATCTCAGACCTGTCAAGCCTTTTCAAGAACATCCAGTCAGTCATGAGCTACTGACAGTTGGACATACCACAACCATACATACCGGCTGACCAACAGAAGCAGCATACAACCTCTCCTTCTCCCACCACCACAGCAGTCAGTACTTCCCCCCACACCAGTAGTCATCAGAGCCACCACAGCAGAAGCAGTAGAGATTTACTTCTAGTACCTAGATGTCTCAGAACCACTGCTTTATTAAAGGCCCTTCTGAGGACCACCCAAATATTTAAAAAAAAAAACAATTAATAAGCTGCGTGTTTAAAGAAAATAACAAACAACAAAGCATGACACCGTCCCAAACAAAAAGTATCTCTTTCATATACACAAAGAGAAATATAAGTGAGTGAGGGAAGAATTTTGTTTTATATGTATGTTTAAAATTTTTATTTTTTAGTTTTTTTTTTTGTATTTTTAAAATTTTCTCCATTCGGGGGTTGGTTTAAAAAATGCTAGGTGAAACTTTGAACTTTGACTAACTTTGACATTTAAAACCTTTAAAAATTAAAACTTGAAACTTAAACTTTCAAAATCTGATACTTTGTGAAACATTGAAGGGCATATGAAATTTATTTATTTGGTAATTTGGTTTTTGGGTTTGGATATTTTGAAGTTTTATCTCGAGTGTTAATGCTAAAATTTCTTTTGTGAGAGACACTGTTACTTTGGGACGTTTTAAAAATTGCATTGAAACTTGGTAGAAATTTGTGGGAAACTTGTTGGAAATTTGTTGGAAACTTGTTCAAACTATGTTCGAAATGTGTTAAACACCTGCTTAAATATAAAGTTTTTGGAGGAATATGGTAGTCTGGAAAGGACTAGGAAGGAAACGAATCAGTCCAATCGATGTGAGGTTGTACACTGCTGCAGTCTCAGTGGGTTGTCACTATGGCTTATCAAGATTAGCTACTCCTTGCCAGTTTTGCCTCTGTGCTTGTCCTAATACTTTCACGTTTGAATGTGCAGAGAAACAGCCCCATTACAAGTCACGTCAGGAGGAGGATCCAGACAAGCCGGGATGTACTACATCCTGATGTTGATGTTCAACCAACCCTTCATTTTCCTGTGATAAATTTCCACTGACTCACAACTTGTCTTCTGGCCCTTGAGTTGGTTAGGGTCGGTGAGGGTCAGCTCAGGAGAACAGCCCCATGAGATTGAAAAAAACCCCCAACATAGTTGGTTTAAAGTTATGAAGTTAAAACGTTACAACGTTACAGCAAGTTTTCTTCAGGTGACTCCTGAATTATCTATCTAATCTAATCTAATCTAATGTGGACTTTTATAGCACTTAATCTCCATCACTGATGGACTCTAAGGCGCATCTAAACATAAAGCAAGGCAGTTAGCGTTAATCAAGGGACATAGCCAGGTCATACTAAGGAGACACAGATGTGACGGGAGAGGCTATGGTGGGTAGGCTTTTGCAAACAGGTAAGTTTTATGCTTCTTTCTGAAGGAGGCAACTGATGTTGCACTGCGAACATCTTGAGGGAGGTCATTCCAGATCTTAGGAGCATCAAAGGCAAAACTATGGCCAAAATGTTTGGCTGACTTAAAGACTGATGAATGGAAAGGAGGAACTGTAAGGTATTGACGATCTGGGTGACTATGCCTAGTACTATAGGGACAACTACTAAAAGACAAGAACGGTTCGAAGTAAGAAGGAGAACCACTATGCAAAAATTTATACACAAGTGTTGCGGTTTTGAAAATACAACGATACTTAACAAGCAACCAGTGGAGTTTCTGTAGAATGGGTGTAACATGAGCATACTTTCTATGATTTGTAACAATACGAGCAAGGGTGTTCTGAATACTTTGCAATTTGTGCTGATTGAAACCGTACAAACCTCTGAACAGAGAGTTACAATAGTCCAGACGACTACTAACCAAGGCATTTGCAGCAAGGACTGCCACTTCAGAAGTGAGATACTTTCTAATTCTACGGAGGTCACGCATCTGAAGGAAGCATGCTTTGCAAGTCCTCTTGATATGCCCAGAGAATGAAAAATCAAACCACACACCTAGATTTCTGACAGAATCAACCGGATGAAGAAGGCTACCAAGAATGCTAACAGGAAAGTGAGAGGAAATCTTCTGACGTTGAGCCTTGGAACCAAAGACAATAAACTCAGTTCAATTATGGGCTCTACAGCACTCAATATAATTCAGGACTGCATGATGCTTATTCGCCGGATCCAGGTTTCACAAATGTATACCTCGATACTTAAGAAGGAAATTTCATATGAACTTTAGAACAAGTCTAGGTGAATTACTACACATACCAAAATTCTAAGACAAGCTACCCCAAACAGACAGCCAGATGTCCCCCTACACACACACACACACACACACACACCCACACACCCTACCCTGTAGTGTTTGCAACATAGAAAGATGAATTCAAAAGCTGTACTCTTGATGGCAATGAGAAAATGTTGACTATGATATTATCTTAAAAAATGCCAGTCTTCAGTGTATAAATGGATATTACAAAAATGGTTTAAGTCAAACTATTTCAATTTGTGAAGTTGTGAAAATTCCCAATGAACTTCCGAAAAAAATCAAATTATACTAGAATGAATAGTGTTATTCAATGATAGTTTCAATTTCGGCTATATCAGTGAAATGTGACTGAAAGCTCTTATTAATCGCATATGTCTGATGAGGAAAAAGACTGGATTAGTTTATATAAGACCATTTAAATGTGTGTAAATATAGTAAAGAATGTCAGGGGCTCGAGTACATGTGCTCAAGCAAGTGTGTTCAAAATAAGAATGACAATAACGTTCATAAAATTTACAGTGTTATTGGTTATTATTAAGCTGGTAATATTAAGGACCAGCTTATAATTATCAGGGACAGTAAATACACAGAATTTCACAATTTGGATTTCAGGTGTTTATTGAACATTTGTTTTAAAATTCTTGAAATTGTAGTTATATGATGTAATTGTTGTAGACACGTAATTCATCTTTCTGTTTCTGTCATGTTCTGATGTTCCTTGCCATGTTCCTTGTTCAATTCTTTCTTTCTCTTTGTACATTTATTGTTTTTTACTGTTTTAGTTCATACCTTTAAGCATAAGTAAATAATAAATAAATTAATAGTAAATGTGTATTGTTAGAGTATGGGATTTAAGAAAACCAAAATTATATGCACACAATTCATTCCGACTTTCTCAAAGTATCATTTAAAAATGTATTGTTGTGCACTTGAATTTGAATAAAATTGTTCTTATAAGTAACAACAGATTCTTGTATCTGTTGTAACATACACAAATATTCTTTACGTACTGTTGGATATGTATAAAAGATAAATAACACTCTCTCAGATCATCATACATCTGTGTTTTGTAAGTTTAGAGTGACTTCTAAGCACTCTGTTGGACTGAGTATATTCTGTATGTTTTGAGTATTTATACCTGTATAGGCGTGTCGGTCATTAATATTAAGAAAGTGTAACATTATGATACGTGATAGAATTTTCTGTCATAGGTGAAATTTATTCATTGTTATCCAGAATTACACAATATTTACCACTCTGATACAATGCTCAAATCCAATCTAATCCACTGCATAACTATTCTAAGAACAAATGTGAACCGTTCAAAGTGGGTTTTGGACTTGCTACAATATTCTGGACTAAAAGTCAGTGATCGATGCAGATAAGAAATTGCAGTTGTCTAATCTACTACCAACTGAAGCATTGGCCAGAAAGTTTGATGTGTCAAGCTCTAATAGGTGACGCATTCTGTAAAGGTATATACTCTAGTGGATTTTATTACTTGTAACACATGGGCTGAACAAGGATAAGTTTGAGCCAAACACCACACCACAGTGAAATTAAACTATGAATTTAGTAATATTATGAGAAACAGGATCCAGTTGCTTGAACAGAATTTTAATTCTTACCTTGCAAACTGAGTCTTTGGTCTGTGTTTTTGTGATGTACTACCCCATACAATATTGTTTCTTCTGTAGCCACCAGGGTATGTGGTGAAGTATTTTCTGTATGGCTCAAGTTGTGACATATTGATGGATGTTTGAAACCTTGCTAAGCTTTCTGAAATTCTCAGAGGTGCAGTTTCTAATGTTTGCATATTTTTCATTTGAGAAGTGAAACTATTTTCCTTGTCCCTGGCTTTCCACAGACCTGTTCCAGTGTCTGGGCCATTATATTTTTCATGTGTCAGAAACCATGGATGCTGTAGTGAATCTGTACTCAGCTGCATAGTTATTGGGGAGTCAACATTTTGATTAATCTTACCAAGTCTTTGGTTAGTTTGATATTCATTAAGGCCTAATATTTTCCTGTAGTCGCTGTTGTTTTTTCTGAAACTAGATTTCTGTGAATCCTTCCATTGATCCAGCCTTGAGTTATATATCGCAAGAGGTGTTTTGAATTTTTTGACATCTTGAATTTTTGCATCTTTCTGTACACTATTTGACAATTTTCTGTTCTGTTTTTGCCATCTTGTGTTGTGAGAGTCTTGAAGTTGATTCAATTTCAATTCGGTTTCAATATGTCTTTCTGGAGCCTTTTTCGGAGTGTTTGTCTGCTGGTCCAAGATCTTACTTCTCTGTCTTAAAAGCTCCCTATTATCGCTCACCAAACTGTTGTGTTTCTGTATTGCAGCGGAATTGATATTACACATGTTGGAGTCACAGAAGCACCAGAGAGTAGGTGTGTGGTCCCAAGCCCCATACTGCTGGTACCTACAGCCTGTGTAGTGATAATCCAAGTCTGGCCAATCAGTGCTGTCTGCACAACCATGATAGGACCCTTAACATAAATATACAATTATAACTGTCAGAATTTATATAACACACTTTGTATCATTAGTAACAAGCAAAGGAATGTTTAATTTTGTATAGATATATTAGTGAGTGTCCTGAATATCAAATGCAAATAAATGTTGTAGCTAAGTCTCTTAATAGGTATGTATTTCTCTTTTGTGATATTTTAATCCATTGTCTCTCATACATCCAGTTCATGACCAAAAACTTTTCTTGTGGGATTCACTGATAGAATCTATAACCTCAGGGCCCGTATTCATGAAATGTCTTAGACTTAGCCAGGCCTTAGGCTTAAATCCAGTCTTAAAGTTAACACTTTTGTCTCAGCTAAGTTTTGTCTTAAAACCGTATTCACAAAGGGTGACTTAGCTAAGTCCAAGATTATCACAGTGGTTTTCTGTGTCATGTAACCTTTTTTTTCTATTCAAACTATACTATTGGTGACATATATCCTTCATTTAATGCATTTTATCAAAGGGAAAGTGATGTTTTGAAACAGAAAACCTTGTTACCACATATAAACTTCCAAAGACTGCTTTAATGAGATGTTCTGTATAATTATACTTTAATTACAGCCATTTCAAATTTTGAAGTGGAGAAAAGTTTATGGCGGCCATATGTAAGTCCTCTTTACAAAATTTAAGCCCATTGCCAACCAGTCTTAACGTTGAGCCCTTGGCTAGGCTTAAGACCAGTCTTAAATTCTTTGTGAATACCACTGAGCCTAAAACAAAAGTCTAAGCAGGTTTTAGGCAGAAACTTGAGACAAAAGTCTCAACTTTAAGCCTATGCCCTGGATAAGACCTTTCGGGCCCTGATATTCATAATGACATATCCAAAAGTTTCACTTTATGAAAACAACAACAATCATTAAGACTTATGTGTGATAAATGCTGTACCACAAGTTCAGATTAGAGGTTGTCTCTTGACATTGACTTACCCAAGGCACTGACTTGTTCATACAAAAAGCTTAAAGGTATCTCTAAAACCAGGCTGTTCATTGTTAAACATAGTGAGGATCTGGTATGGCCAAAGCTTAGGGAAAATACTCCCCCAGTAGCTGTGTGATTTGGGAAACTGATATTGTGTCATATGGACACAGATGTAACATTCATATTTCTATTCAGCAGTGCCCTCTCGCTAGAGTGGGAATTCCTATATGTGGAGTAATAGATATTAAAGATTCCCACATGGGTTATGGAGTGATCTAAATGTTTAACAACGACGTTTTTTGAGTAGTTTTGAATACAAACTGAGATTTGGCCAGGTCTAAACAAAACAAACATAATTGCTAGGATTACAATGCCCGAAATTGATGGCTGAATTACCAAAAAAGGGTGAGCTGTATGATTTTTATTTTTAAAAATTTCTCTTACTAAATAGGAGCGCTATTTGTTATCTGTATTTCAACTTGTATTATCAAATCATCTCTTACATCCATTAGGATCTGTCCTGACAAAACATTTGCCATCTCCAGAAGTCCTGCATCTGCCTGTCAGCTTGTACTTGATGAGATGGTCACATTCACTGCTGGTACAGTCTATGCATATTCTGGAGGCCTGGGCTGGAAGTGACAAACATTAGGCATGTTTGTTTGGCTATTTGTTTTAAATTCTAAAACTAAATGACTGAGATTATCTCCATTTTGATCATTCTTGTCACAGGCCCTCTTTCAAGAAAATAAGCTCTCTAGGTCTCTAGTGGTAACACTCTCGCCTCCCACCTCTGAGGCCGGGGTTCGATCCCGTGATGGCCTCAAGTGGGAAAGCTGGTAGTTGCTTGCCGTTGGTTGTCAGTTTACAGTACAGAACTCTAACGAACTATATGTACTGGTTTCCTCTGCCCTTCCAACTACCAGTCGTGATATGACCTGTACAGTGTTGAAAGCAACGTAAAACTCCAAATAAATAAATAAATAAACATAAGAGAAAGATGTCTCAAATATGGCAGGTGAACACACTTTGGCAGAGCCAAGAATAAACTTTACACCATGATGCACCTACACCCCCTCACCAATGTCCCTACCAAGTGTCAACCTTCTACACCTTACATAATTCAAGAGCCCGGAAAAGATTTTAAAACTCATGGTCAATATGACAAGTTCAAAGATCAAATAAAGATCACACCATGATGTTGCACACCTACAACCCCCAATCAATGTCCCTATCAAGTATCAACTTGCTACATCTTACGGTTTCTGAGATATCAGATATTTATAGGTAAAGGCCACTGTGGCAAGGTTAAAGATCAAATCAAGGTATTGAATTGTATTCTATTTATACTCAGTGCAATATCTCCATATACTACAGGACTCAAAGTGCTATCTAACCCATCCGACTGCACTGGTACAGCCCTAATTGACAAGTAACTGACATTCCCCTTACTGGAAGATAGAGGCTCAAGGATGACCATTTACCAATGCCATTGAGGTTCTTTAGCCTGCCACTGGGAAAGGACCAAATAAGGTCACACCATGACGTTGCACATCTACAACTCCCAGCAAATGTCCTTACCAAATATCAACTTCCTACACCTTACGGTCTCTGAGATATAGCCTGGACAAGATTTTATAGGTCAAGGTAACTACAGCCAAAGGTCAAATCATGATGTTGCGCACATACACCCCTAACCAATTTCCCTACCAAGTATCAACTTCCTACAACTTACGGATTCTGAGAAACTTTTTCCCACCGCCCACCCTCCCATCCGGATACCATCGGTGAAAACAATACTCCGACAGCCCTTAAGGGCTGTGGTGTAAAAAATGGGATAGGTTATAAAGTTCCATTATAGACTAGTATGTCCTGTATGTGAAAGCCTGGAAACACCAATCAAAGGTAAAGCACATTCAAATATACATTCAGAATTTCAAATGGGTATTTGGATTTTCCGATTGTTTTGCAGAATTTTTTTATATATACAAAACAAAGATAAAGCTACAACATTCGAATACATATTGAAAACTTTTCATCATGAAATATCTAACCACAAATGTCTCACCTTCATATAGAAACAAAACAGTCAACGTTATGCATATCCTTTGAAGTACTTTCATGTTTCTTGATCTTAATTTTGTTGTTTTTTGGAGTTAGAAGGCTCATTTCTCAATGAGCACTTTGCCTAGGAGCAAATGTACACCACATTTCACAAGTAACAGACCTTAATCTTTTTGTTCTTTTATGACTTTGGCTGCACCCTTAATGTAAGTCAAAACTTACTGTGAAGCTTGGAAAGTTCATTACTCTTACCATAAACATAACTATTCATTTTGTTTTCAAATTCAATGGCAGCACTTAACAAAATCATGCTAGCAATTTACATGTTAACTGCTACACCTGTACTCTCTAAATATATTATACTTAAGTCAGTAAATTCTCAAAATGTAAGTTGCATGTTTAATGCAATTCAGATAGTTGCTATAGTGACATATTTTCTTCATCACACTAAGTCTAGTCTTAATGAGTTTGATATTTTAATTCAATATAATTGATCTATTTAAGTCTAATTTATGGCCATGGTTATAATTATAATATACACATATTTATATCAAATGAAAGTTAATAACTGTATGTTTTCAGTTATGCTGGTGATTTGAAACATTATGCCACTGCGTACACATTAACTATAGTTAGTTGTGTTAGATTCACACTTCTATAGATGAACACCTAGATGATCTCTTTGAGATTTGCACTTGATATAAGGCAGACAAGTTTGTGAAAGTAGATGAATCCGTCCTTTGTTTCTTGCTTAAAGGCTAAATAAAGGTTATATAAGTAACTCAGTTGAAATATTGATATTGGTGAAGTAAGGGATTCCTTAAACATGATGAAAGTCAAGAAAATTTATTTTTCAGTGACCCAAAGAATTTGCATAATTGTAAACTTGAACAGTTGAAAATATACAGGGCATCTTTTGTTACAGACCCAAAAGCAAGATGATCATAGATTCTACAATTGTAGAATTTTTTAACCAAATATCACATCTACATCCATATGAAGGTACAATTAGTGCCCCCTTATAGGAAAAGTGTGAATGTGTTATTAGTTTCAAGAAGCCTTAACACAAATAAAACATAAGGTAACCGTAAGCGGTAGTCAGTGGTATGCACAGTGATGTATGTGTAGCCATATGTCACATCTTGGTATGTCCTAATTTTCTTAATCTCATAATTACAGAACAATCAACATGTGTACATGCAAGTCTCGCTGCACCACCACCTGGACCATTACACTACTCTGATAAGCAATTACCAAGAATGTAGAACTTTCCACATTCTTTGGAGATATTTAAAGCTCACCACAGTATGACAAAGATCAGCTTCAAGTGAAATAAGATTTGAAACCAACTTAAAATCCAAAACAGGTTCAATATGGGATAGAAAGTTATTAAATCTCAAGTTACTACTGACTTGGCAAGTAGGGACTTCCCTGAAAGCCCATCCGGTACAGTGCGGGCCTCTAGAGTGGGAAGTTGTGGGTTCAAGTGAATGACCTTAAATGATGACAGAAATCTTAAATTTATGAAGAAATTTTATATTTCTTTTGTATTTATATTTGTTATATTTACTCTATTCATTATATGCCAATTTTTTTGTTATGGTCACCTCAAAATCACAGGTGTGGATGAAGTACAAACTTAGCAAAAACCTATTTGGAGGACCTTGTATGGTGGCATTTCATGGTATGTTGAAAATACCAGGGCCGGTATTCACGAAGGGTCTTAGACTTAGCCAGGTTTTAAGCTTAAATGTGGTCTTAACGTTGAGACTTTTGTCTCAGCTAAGTTTTGTTTTAAATCCGTATTCACAAAAGGGGACCTAGCTGAGACTTTTGTCTTAACTCCTTAACACCACCAATGATAAAAGTCACACCTGTCATCCAATCAAATCTTCATTAACAATGCAGTGCATGATTTAGGGTAAGGTCAAGGCTTTGTAAACAAATACATATCATGTTAATATTTAAGCCTCTCACTTGCCAGTCTTAAAGTTGAGCCCTTGCCTAAGCCTACAACCAGTCTTAAATTCTTTGTGAATACCACTAAGCCTGAGATAAAGGTCTTAGCAGTTTTTGGCCAGAAACTTGAGACAAAAGTCTCAGCTTTAAGCCTAAGCCCTGGCTAAGACCCTTCGTGAATACCGGCCCTGTAAAAGTTGTACACACAATGTAGAAGGGCATATGATTATTTACGGCTATTTTTTATATGTTTTTTTATGATTTCAATATGTGCTAAGTTTAATAAAACGAATGACAGAAACAGATATTGCAGATATTGGTCATTATATTATACTATATGGTACACAAACAATATTATAACATATATTGGGAAACATCAACTGAAAACTACCATATATTCATTGTTTACAGTACTTTTGAGAAATATATACTGTCTATGTCGAGGTATTTGGGACACTTAAACTGGCACACATAATTACTTCAGCCAATTTGATTGGTAAATATTTCCACCCCAAAGCACCTTTTTAGCTTAATGCTTCTGTTGTAGGGCATGTACTGTATTACTTCTGCAAACGTCAGAAAACTTTTAATGAAAGAATACAATGCAAAGATAACATGTAGCTGTCATTTTCAAGTCACATGACTTTTACATCTGTTCTTATGTGCAAGGGTCAATGCGTGTCGCACTGGGTGACCTTGAAGGCATTTTGGATCCGCCGACACGACTGCAGTCAATGTCTAGTCCTGGTGTGAAGCAGAGTGGGTCCACCCCTGTGTAAAACAGGAAAATGTTCTGGTTTGACAGACTGTAAGTAAATATATACTATTTATGTCATGACATATATGTTAAAATGTTTAAAAGTGTTATATACTTATCTCTCTTAATAGAATTGTTGTGCTGACATTAATTTAAGTAGATATATATCTTTAGTGCCAATAAAGTTATCTGACTGTCCAGAAACTCACTGTTAAAACTCACCTAACACCATAAAACAAGTGTATTTTTGGACCGAATGAAATATATAATATAACAGACATCAATTATATATATATATGTTATGAACTAAAGTTATTTACCAATGAAATATATAATTGTATTACCAATTAATAAGTCTTACTTGTACTTTACATCAGTAATTTTTATTTAGCTTTTTCACACATTATATGCATTGAGCACTTGAATGTACACATTCAATAATTTAAGCAATTGAATCTCTCCATTCAAAACCTCAGTCGTTTAATGTTCACATTCAATGGTTTGCCCACTGAATGTGTAAATTCAATAGTTTGACCCATAGAATGCATGCATTTGATACAGAAGATATGTTTTTTTTCTAAATTAACTTTATCACAAAGAAAATTAAGGACAAAAATAGCACCTGAGTCTGTAGTGAGTGTTTGTTACTTTACAAATCAACTGGCATTTGTTTATGCATTTGTAATGCTATCTATTGATGGTATGTGGTAACAGGGATAAATAATATTACATGTCTTTATTTCCTGGCATTTATGTCAAATATGGCGTAATGTTGATAAACCATAAAGCTTAGAAGACATCTAATGGGACAAACAACCCAATAAAGAAATTACGGTTATTTAAGAAAGTTATGAATATGTCAAAAAGGTTACTTTTTATACTACAATTCAGAAACCTGATAGTATTACCTTGACATTTAAAAGAAAGAGATACATGTATGAAAAAAACATCAAAGACCAAAGTAGTACATGTACAAAGTTACACTAATACTATTCTCTACTAACGTAATAGTTATTGTATTTGAATCCTATAATGAAAATAATTTGTCTCAAAGTAATGAAACAATCCAACTTCCATCTTAATAAGAAAAAGGCAAGTCAATTGCTGTATTCGATTGTTACTTTAACGTTTTTATTTTCTTTGACGGCAACTTATATTTGTAACGTAATGAATAGTTTTGTAGTGCTTAATCTCTGACAAGACAGAAAAGATAGACTCTAAGAAGGTAGGGGTAGGTTCAGAAGGTACAATAAAAAATCATAGGATTGAGCAGGGTCCTCTCCAGAGAGGCTGAAATGTGAAATCACTATGGAGGGTATGCTTTGCTACAAAAGTTTACTTCTAAAGGATGATAGTGAGGCTGTTAACAGGTGTCATTAGGTAACCAATTCCACAAAGGTGGAGCCTCATAAGGCAAAGCTATTGGTCAAAGGTCAAAGTTGGGGTTTTATGTCCCATTCAACAGCAAGGGTCATATTGGGACAGGTACTCAGCATTGTCACTTGTGGGAGTCGAACCCACACACAGGTGCATGATAATCTGTGATAAGATGGAAAAACTGCTAACCCACAAGGTATAGGAGAAGTGCTTCTGTGGTTTATCGATGGAAGGGGTAACATATTTTCCATTGCCTGAATTAAACTCCAAGCTTGCTCTGTGAAGACCCCTCCCCCCAACCAAATAGCCACATTGTTGTGAAATTGGTATTACTGGTTAATGATAAATACTAATTTACTAACCATAAGTCCTCTCCAGGTGCCGGCAGTATGCTCGATACAATGCAGTTCTCTTACAGATAAAGTTGATGAGGGTGGGTTCCCACCAGTCTAAGAAATCTTGACTGTCTACCCTAACCTGGCAGAAAAGCGACGATCAACATTACACGCGTACAGTTTAATGAAAGAAATACACAATACATTTACTGTTTGGCTGGGTTAACTGTTTTCCACTGGAACACAGAATTATAATGTTTTAGTTTGCTTTATTTAAGTGTTATTTAAAATTGAGCATTTGGAGAGCGCAAACTTCTGCTAAAATAAGTTTGAATTTTTAAAAAGGCTCAATAAGGAGTAAATGGGAAAATATGGATCTTTGATGTTTTTTTCGTATTCAAGCTGTGATCTAAGTTGCACCAACACCCATCTTCTGATTTTTTCCATGAAGATTCAACCAGCAGTATTGGCGAGGTAATACTAGTATATGCATTGACACTAAATCAACTTTAAAACAAATTATTCACAAAAAACAAAACGGTCAATTAAATAACTATATGGACCACCAGGGCCACTAATAAGCTACTCACAAAAGTGAAGATATAACTGATTTTATATACTTAATTTTTTGTGTGTTAAATAACGATATGGAGATCTTCTTGACTGGTAATAATCCAATTTCTGCATGAACCTGGCGATTAGGTTCCATTTTCTGGCCTTGACCTGTAATGGGGAAGTTTGTAGCTTGCTTGAATGGGCCTGATGATTTTCAATGCAGTATTGTTACGGTCCGACGGCCGTCACGGCTACGAATGGGCGAAAATAGGGGATTTTATCAATCTTACCTTCTACTTAACTCGAGGAAATGCGAAAAACAGTGTATTAAAGCTTAAATTCATCTTATTTTATTTTAACCTCATGATATTGGGTGTTTTCTGCGGCATTTAGGTTATATTTGTATGAATCAATGAATCATCTGTGCTTGAGGAGATTTGTGACGTCATAGAAACTTCGGCCAGGGGTTAAAGCTTTATAAAATAACTGGAGGAAGTAAAGTATTCGAATTTATGCATGGAGTTTGTAATATTTATTTTATATGTGTGTGAATATGATGTTAAACTATTAATTTAGGCAATGTTGCATAATAGTAGACATAATTTACGTGAATGCTGGCTTTAAGTTTAAAAGCTATCACCCCTCCAGTTCATTCTCAGTATCGTCCCACTGGTCATGTGACCTCTCGCAAAGTAAATATAAGAGCCGCAGATTGCCGGATTCATCAGAATTCAGTAGTGAATTCCACCAGCCACACCAAGGAAGAAGGAGCTGAGAAGACAGAAGAGAAGCAGGAGCCGCCACCAGCAGCCAACTAGCAGCCATAAGGTGTGCAGCAGGGGAGAAGCCATGTATTCAGCAGTGAATACTGGTTTCAGCCAGAGGGTGTCCACCTATAGCTGCCAGTAGCCGCCAATATAGCCCCCAGTAGCCACATATATTCAACTATAACATGACCAGCTATATATAGTCACCAGTAGCCATCTATAGCCGCCAGTAGCCGCCAATATAGCCGCCAAATAACCCTTAAACCCCATCCATCCATGTGGGATGCCAGTAGCCGCCTATAGCCGCCAGTAGCCGCCAATATAGCCGCCAGTAGCCACATATATTCAACTATAACATGACCAGCTATATATAGTCACCAGTAGCCATCTATAGCCGCCAGTAGCCGCCAATGTAGCCGCCAGTAGCCATATATATTCAACTATAACATGACCAGCTATATATAGTCACCAGTAGCCATCTATAGCCGCCAGTAGCCGCCAATATAGCCGCCAGTAGCCACATATATTCAACTATAACATTACCAGCTATATATAGTCACCAGTAGCCATCTATAGCCGCCAGTAGCCGCCAATATAGCCGCCAGTAGCCACATATATTCAACTATAACATGACCAGCTATATATAGTCACCAGTAGCCATCTATAGCCGCCAGTAGCCGCCAATATAGCCGCCAGTAGCCATATATATTCAACTATAACATGACCAGCTATATATAGTCACCAGTAGCCATCTATAGCCACCAGTAGCCGCCAATATAGCCGCCAATAGCCCCTTAAACCCTATTAATCCATGTGGGATGCCAGTAGCCATTAATAGCCACCAGTAGCCACCAATAGTAGCTGGCAGTACTAACTAACATCCCTTATCACCGAGCAGTAGAATGCCAGTTCTTAAAGCCAGACATAGTCCTTAGTAGTCGGCAATAGTGTCAGTAGCCATGTTATGGTTATTATTAGTTATCTACTTGTCCTAGATGGTATTTATAATCTTATCTTGTAGTTGTGCTAATTATCTTAATCAAAACATTCTGGTTGATGGTGACTTATAATAGTTACCTGATAATTTTAATTCAATGATAATGATTTATATATATATATATATATTATTTGATTGCCTGTTAATAAATGGGAATAGCCCTATATATCCCTTGATTTTGCTTGCTTGCTTGCTTCCTGTTCTGTAACTTTCATTAGTTAAACATACAATAAGAATTGCTGCAGATAAAGATTTGCAATCACATTTTATTACACCTGGGGTCATGCAGTTCTGACAGCTGGATATCCTGGAGGTGTAATGAGGTTGAGTAGTGAACCTGTTTAATGATACTTGGGAATCCTAGAGATGTCCGGTGATTCTCCACAGGAATCTGTTTCTGACATTTGGATGTCCTATGAGGTGTAATGAGGTTCAGCAGTGAACCTGTTAAATGATACTTGGAAATCCTGGAGATGTCCGGTGATTCTCTACAGGAATCTGTTTCTGACATGGGGTTGTCCTGGAAGGTATCACAAGATTCAGCAGTGAAGCTGTTTTAAGACACTTGGGGATCCTGGAGATGTCCGGTGGTTCAATGAAGAATCTGTTTCTGACATTTGGATCTCCTGGAGGTGTCTGATGAAGAATCTGTTTCAGTACTTGGAGACGTCCTGGAGGTGCTGGTGATTCTGAAGGCTTGAGTAAGCCTTGTTTGAGACTCAGTAGTGAGTCTGGAAAATTCCTGTACAGGTGGGAAAATTAGAGAATTTATGGACTGGACAGACCGTCCAGTTGGGCGCCAGAGTATGATATATTTATGCCGCTCGGATCCGTCACATTTTGGTGTCAGAAGTGGGATTCCTTTGTTTGTTAGGAATCCAGTGATGCGGATCCAGCGCTTATTTTTTTTAAGCAGAGTTATTTTATATTGTAGATATATATAATGAGTGAAACGGGTGAGAGGAGTGATGTAGCTGACAATGCAGCCGGGGGAGTGTTTACTCAGTCTACACGTGGCGGTTCAGGTGATGTGCAACCAAAGAGACCAGATGACCAACAACGGATGGAAGCCCTGGAGTGTCTCAGACATCTTTGTCCAGATCGGAGAGAAGAAAGGGGACAAGCCTTCCACCTGGAACAGATGGACAACCCTCGATGGGGAGCTGATGCACCAGCAGGACTGGCCGTTGGAGTTGACAGAGAGGAAGCCAGGCAAAACAAGAGACCAAAAGTTATGCCTGACCAGTTCGATGGCAAGTCATCTTGGCCCGATTACTTGGCCCACTTTGAGATATGCAGTGAGATCAATGGTTGGAACTTCCAACAGCGCACACAGTATCTGAGTGTTAGCTTGAGGGGAACTGCATGCCAGGTGATGAACAACTTGCCGCTTCACAGACGAAGAGATTATCGTGAGCTGGTTACTGCATTGGGCAGACGATTCAATCCAGAAAACCAGAGTGAGCTGTACCGTGTCCAACTACGAAATCGGCTCAGGCGAACAAATGAGAGTTTACCTGAGTTGGGTCAACACATCAGACAATTGGTTAGTCAGGCTTATCCTGGTGCCAATGCTGATGTCTTAGATGTCCTTGGGAAGGACTATTTCATAGATTCAATAGATGATCCTGACATCCGCTGGCGCATTTATCAAACAAAGCCAGAGAATTTAGACGGAGCAATATGCACCGCTGTAGAATTTGAAGCGTATAAATCAGCGGAGAAGCAAAGAACTTCAGGCAAACGTTATGTGAGGGATGTCCAGTACAAACCAAATGCAACAACTCAGAGGTCATCACGAGACCATTCTGTAATTGATGAATTGAAGAAACAAGTGGAAGAGCTGAAAAGGAAGCTTCAAGACCAAGCAATGAGAAGAGGGACAACAGGTCAGACTTCATACTTACATGATGGAAAACAGAGTTCCAATGTTGGTGTTGGAATTGTGGGGAAATTGGACATGTGATGCGTAATTGTCCCCATGAGTCCAAGACTGAGATGTCAAACTAGATCAGGCTGCATCTAGTGGTCGAGGTACAGCCGAAATTTCAAGACCACAAAAGATTTTGAGTGTTAGTGGGAATTGTGGGTTAGTGATTATAGGGGAAATTAATTGTCAACCTTTGAAATTTTTGATTGATACGGGTGCGGGTGTTACCCTCATTTCTAAGGGTATATTTCAACAGATGAGTCAAGGCGTGGAGGGTTCTTTACAGGAAGTACCATTTGATGTCTGTGGTGCTGATGGAGGCCAACTAGAGGTCTTGGGCCAGGACCTAATGGAAATCACTATTGGGCCACTGAAGGTCCTCCATGAAGTCATTATGGCTGATATAGAGGCCGATGCAATCCTGGGGATGGATTTCCTGTCAACACATGGGTGCAAGGTGAACCTAGCTGACCAACATCTTACTATCCATGGCATGGAAGTCACCCTGTGGCAAGAAGGAAGTCGACCCCAGTGTTGCCGAATCACCATCAAAGAAGACATTGTTGTCCCAGCAGAATCAGAGATGATAATTGGAGGAATGGCACAACAAAGAGGGTCAGAAGCAAAACTCAATATAGTTGAGCACACCACAAAGTTTGTGGAAAACTATGGACTTCTTGTAGGGCGGTCATTAGTCGACATCAGGCGAGGAATCATTCCTCTTCGTGTTATGAATCCACATTCACAAAGTATTAAGCTTTTTCAGGGTACAGTTGTTGGTGTGGCAGAGCCAGTAGAAATATGTCACAATACTCCATTTGAGACAGAGAAGATGTTTGTGCGACATGTGGCCAGAGAAACCAACCATTACCTTCCAAATGAAGAGACTGCCTCACCAGAAACACACAGCCAGAAAGACAATGGTTCGAGGGAGGTACCAGCATATTTGCAAGAGTTGTTAGAGAATGGCTCCCAGTTCAGAGCAGAAACAGTCACTGGAACAGCTCCTGGTCCAATTCCAAGAAGTGTTTGTGGGACCTAATGGAAAACTTGGAAGAACCAACCTGATTAAACACAAAATCAACACTGGAGACCATAGACCAATCCGGCAACATCCAAGAAGAGTTCCCCTTCATTTACAGGAAGAAGCAAAGGGTCAGGTAAAGAAGATGCTGCAAGAGGGGGTGATAGAACCGTCAAGCAGTCCTTGGTCAGCCCCAGTAGTCCTGGTTCGCAAGAAGGATGGAACCTATCGCTACTGTATAGACTACAGGATGCTCAACAAAGTCACTGTAGGTGATGCCTATCCCATACCTAGGGTGTCATTTGATCAGTTAGAAGGTGCTAAGTGGTTTAGTACTTTAGATCTACAGTCAGGGTACTGGCAGGTTGAAATGGATCAGGCTGACAAGGAAAAGACCGCTTTTGTTTGCAAAGAAGGTCTGTTCCAATTCAACCTTATGCCTTTCGGCCTCACCAATGCGCCTTCTACTTTTGAAAGATTGATGGAGATGGTCTTAGCTGGACTACAATATCAGATTTGTCTGATTTATCTGGATGATGTGATTGTCTATGGCAAAAGTTTTGAAGAAGAAATCTCCAGGCTTGGCAAAGTATTCTGCAGACTCCAAGATGCAGGACTGAAGCTGAAACCACAGAAGTGTGTATTATTCCAGAAACAAGTGACATACTTGGGTCATATTGTCTCAGAAAGAGGGGTTGCTCCTGATCCAGCCAAAATTGAGAGCGTGAAAGGTTGGCCAACTCCTACCAATGTGACTGAAGTGAGAAGTTTTCTTGGGCTTGCAGCGTACTATAGGAGGTTCATCAAAGACTTCTCTAGAATAGCATCTCCATTGCATAGGCTGACAGAAAAGGGCAGAATGTTTAGCTGGGATGAGACATGTTAGACAGCCTTTGAGGAGCTCAAGGTCCACCTGACTTCAGCACCTGTGTTGGCCTACCCCAAACTAGAAGCCAAATTCATACTAGACACAGACGCCAGTGATGTAGCCATTGGTGCTGTCTTGTCCCAGAAGTTTGATGAACAGGAACATGTCATTGCATATGGTAGTAGGTGTTTATCCAAAGCAGAACGTCGATATTGTGTGACCAGAAAAGAGCTTCTAGCAATAGTTTATTTTGTCAAATATTTCCGCCATTACTTGTATGGAAGGCAGTTCCTATTGAGAACGGATCACGGATCACTTCGCTGGTTGTTTAATTTCAAGGAGCCAGAAGGACAAGTTGCCAGATGGATTGAAGCCTTGTCAACTTTTGATTTTGACATTCAGCACAGACCAGGGAGACAACATGGGAATGCCGATGGGCTGTCGCGCATTCCATGCAGGCAGTGTGGTGAACATCAAGCTGCGATGATACAAACCATAGCACACAAGGATAACACAGTTCCTACTCGCAAGGTGATGACAACGCCGGAGACAGAATCATGGGTGAGTGGATGGAGCCAGAATTTGATCCGAGAAAAACAACTAAATGATCCAGACATTGGGAAGATACTGAAGCTGAAAGAATCGAGTCAAAGGAAGCCTTGCTGGCAGGATGTCTCATCTGACAACGAAGTAGTCAAAGCATATTGGTTCTTGTGGTCTCAGCTCTATGTCAGGGATGGAGTGTTGTACAAACTCTGGGAAGAAGAAACATCACCAATGGGGCATTGGCAATTAGTCGTGCCAACAGAACTCAGGAAAGAGATTCTTGAAATGTTGCATGACCATGTCACGGCTGCACATTTGGGACAGCACAAGACATTAGCAAGAGTTCGGCGGCGTTTCTTTTGGTATAAGTTGAAGGAAGATGTGAACAAGTGGTGTAACAATTGTGAGACTTGTGCCAAGAAAAAGATGCCAATTCCAACGAACAAGGCCCAGATGCAATCCTATACAGTTGGGTGTCCCATGGAGAGAGTTGCCTTGGATATTTTAGGACCACTGCCGAGGACCTCGAGGGGAAATGTGTACATCTTGGTTGTAGCAGACTATTTCACCAGATGGACAGAAGCCTATCCGATGTGTAACCAAGAAGCAGTCACTGTTGCCAAGAAATTGGTGAATGAATTCATTTGCCGCTTTGGTGCACCACTACAGGTTTTGACAGATCAAGGGGCACAGTTTGAGTCACAGCTGTTTTGCGAAATGTGCCATCTGTTGGACATAAGCAAAACTAGAACAAGTGCTTATCATCCCCAAAGTGATGGTATGGTAGAGAGGTTTAACAGAACTTTAGCTAGTATGCTGAGTCTGTTTGTCAAGGATCATCAAAGAGATTGGGATGTCCATGTGCCAATGGTGATGATGGCATATCGTTCCACTATACAGGAAACCACCAGTGTATCGCCAAACAAGATGATGATGGGTCGAGAAGTGAATATGCCAATAGATTTGCTGTTTGGTGGACCGCTAGAAGTTAAAGAAGCCACCTATGGATCAGAATATGTTGCAGAATTGCAGGACAAATTGAAACTTGGACATGAGTGGGCAAGAATTCACTTGAAGAAGGGTGCAGAAAGGCAAAAGAAGATGTATGACCTAAAGGCCACATCACAGGGCTACAAACGAGGCCAGTTTGTATGGGTCTACACCCCATGTAAGAAGAAAGGGCTAAGTCCAAAGCTGCAGAAGTATTGGGATGGTCCATTCTTGGTCATAAATAAACTGAGTGATGCTCTTTACAGAGTGCAGAGGTCAGCCAGATCAGCATGCAAAATCATCCATTTCAATAGATTGAAACTAGCTGATGGACAAGAGAGAATCCCGTGGATACCCGAAGTAGAACCAGAGGTGTTACTCGAACAAGGAAACCTGGAAGGATACTCTAGTGCAGGAGAAAGAAGAATCCAGCTGGTAGATAGTGATACTGAGACAGATGAAGAGGCTGACAATACCAAGAAACAGGAAGTCAGGGTAGCTGAGAAGGGCCCTCAAGACCAACCTGAAGGATGTGTGGATCATCTTGATGTGCAAGGGTCAGAGGAGCCAGATGAAGGTCAAAGCACAAGGGTGACTCCAAGAGGTAGCTGGCGTCGCTCTGAAAGGATAAGCCGGCCACCCAGGAGACTTATTGAAGAAATCTGATTCAGTCAAACTTTTGCTGTACCCACATAGTCAAGTTTTCTGCTAGATAAGAATGCAGCTAGATAAGAATGCAAGAAGGTACATCAATGCAGCACAGGTTCTCACCCAAATCCCCACTCAAGCTGCCCAAGACTTATGTTTTTTTCTTATTTTTTTTATTCTTGTAGATGCCAGGTTCACACATTTGCAACATCTGTGACAAGATTTTCTCTGCCAAACCAAATCTGAAAAGGCACATACAAAATGCCCATGGTAAAGGACAGAGAGTACAATGCCCATATTGCAATAAGACAAGGACACGGGTTGATGATCTCATACGCCACCACATAGTCAACAACCACCCAGAAAAAGTTGCTGAAGTGGCCAAAGACAAAACAATCATAAAGACTGTCTCTGCAAGCAACCACTCTCCAGAGAAGAAGGCAAAGAAGGGGAACGAATCTTCAGCTGCCAGCAAGTCTACCACCAAGAAGGACAAGCCCGAGAGATCAGAGACAGAAACCATCCTTGGACCACTCATCGGACGGCCAATTTCCCCCTTAAAATCTCCTCCCCATAACTCTGACAGTATTCAAGGCAGTCCCTCCTTGTTCCAGAGGTTGGACAACATGATCACGCTGGCTGGGGGACAAGCTGAGGTTGTAAGGCAGAGTGAGACAGAACAGGCAGTGGCTTCCATTTTGCCAACTCAACAGGAAGCCCCAATGGAAACGTCACCCCAAGGAGACGAACCACCAGTAGATAAGAAGCCAGATGCTGATATTCTTATTCCACGGGAAGCTGTGACAGTCATAGGAATAGCCACAGGACCAAGGGATGTACATGCGCCAGTTGTTGAAGGGAAGGCAGGAGGACCTAATCGATCAGAGGTTGGCGATATGTACATTCCAAACTGTGAGACGGCAGCAACTCAGTACTCTCCCCAAAAGGAAGTTCAACCCAATCCACCAGCCGAACCAATCCCCATCATACCCCCACCTCAAGCTCAACCCATATTTCATAACCCGCTCTACCTAGAGAGCCATTGCCCCCATGGCATTAAAATTCCTACTCATATCCATATTAGAAGAACAGTAAAGAAACCAAATGGAGAGGTAGTAAAGACAAAAGAAATTTTGGTCAACTGTGCATGTTGCCCGCCTCCAGTCATCCATATGGTAGCCAAAGTAGACCCGACCACAATGAGACAAGCAACCCAGTCAAGACCATCCTCAGTATTTTCGAGTTCAACCAGAGAAACCTATAGCAGCATCATGAGTGACAGTGACAGCGATTAAACACTAAATTGAAAGCCAAGAACTTTGCTCAGTATAAATTCATGATTGTTTGATTTAAATGATGAAAGGACTTTTAGAAGTTTGGGGTTATATCAGTAATTTTTATTTACAATTAGAACAACCACTATATGAATGGACTGTAATTATAAAGTATAATTTTGTTGTTCTGAGGGTAATGTTGTAGTATTGCATGTATATATGTTTACAATTCTGAGCTCTTCTTAATTTGCAGTGTTTTATCTTATGTACTGTTTTACATTTTATTGGTATATTTCAAATCCATACTATGCATGGACTGTAATTATAGACCATAGTTCATTTGGTGGTATTGTTTGTAGTGTTTCATGTATATATGAAGTAATTCAGTGATTTAACCCTTACTGCAGTATTTTTTTTACTGTCTTTTGGTTTTGTTTGACATAATTTTGTTAAATTAAAGTTAATTTGATGTTAATAATCTGGTGTTAATGAGTACTAAAACTTGTTGGGATTAAGCGGGACGCTTTAATCTTAGTAGGGGGGAGTGTTACGGTCCGACGGCCGTCACGGCTACGAATGGGCGAAAATAGGGGATTTTATCAATCTTACCTTCTACTTAACTCTAGAACTTGCGAAAAACAGTGTATTAAAGCTTAAATTCATCTTATTTTATTTTAACCTCATGATATTGGGTGTTTTCTGCGGCATTTAGGTTATATTTGTATGAATCAATGAATCATCTGTGCTTGAGGAGATTTGTGACGTCATAGAAACTTCGGCCAGGGGTTAAAGCTTTATAAAATAACTGGAGGAAGTAAAGTATTCGAATTTATGCATGGAGTTTGTAATATTTATTTTATATGTGTGTGAATATGATGTTAAACTATTAATTTAGGCAATGTTGCATAATAGTAGACATAATTTACGTGAATGCTGGCTTTAAGTTTAAAAGCTATCACCCCTCCAGTTCATTCTCAGTATCGTCCCACTGGTCATGTGACCTCTCGCAAAGTAAATATAAGAGCCGCAGATTGCCGGATTCATCAGAATTCAGTAGTGAATTCCACCAGCCACACCAAGGAAGAAGGAGCTGAGAAGACAGAAGAGAAGCAGGAGCCGCCACCAGCAGCCAACTAGCAGCCATAAGGTGTGCAGCAGGGGAGAAGCCATGTATTCAGCAGTGAATACTGGTTTCAGCCAGAGGGTGTCCACCTATAGCTGCCAGTAGCCGCCAATATAGCCCCCAGTAGCCACATATATTCAACTATAACATGACCAGCTATATATAGTCACCAGTAGCCATCTATAGCCGCCAGTAGCCGCCAATATAGCCGCCAAATAACCCTTAAACCCCATCCATCCATGTGGGATGCCAGTAGCCGCCTATAGCCGCCAGTAGCCGCCAATATAGCCGCCAGTAGCCACATATATTCAACTATAACATGACCAGCTATATATAGTCACCAGTAGCCATCTATAGCCGCCAGTAGCCGCCAATGTAGCCGCCAGTAGCCATATATATTCAACTATAACATGACCAGCTATATATAGTCACCAGTAGCCATCTATAGCCGCCAGTAGCCGCCAATATAGCCGCCAGTAGCCACATATATTCAACTATAACATTACCAGCTATATATAGTCACCAGTAGCCATCTATAGCCGCCAGTAGCCGCCAATATAGCCGCCAGTAGCCACATATATTCAACTATAACATGACCAGCTATATATAGTCACCAGTAGCCATCTATAGCCGCCAGTAGCCGCCAATATAGCCGCCAGTAGCCATATATATTCAACTATAACATGACCAGCTATATATAGTCACCAGTAGCCATCTATAGCCACCAGTAGCCGCCAATATAGCCGCCAATAGCCCCTTAAACCCTATTAATCCATGTGGGATGCCAGTAGCCATTAATAGCCACCAGTAGCCACCAATAGTAGCTGGCAGTACTAACTAACATCCCTTATCACCGAGCAGTAGAATGCCAGTTCTTAAAGCCAGACATAGTCCTTAGTAGTCGGCAATAGTGTCAGTAGCCATGTTATGGTTATTATTAGTTATCTACTTGTCCTAGATGGTATTTATAATCTTATCTTGTAGTTGTGCTAATTATCTTAATCAAAACATTCTGGTTGATGGTGACTTATAATAGTTACCTGATAATTTTAATTCAATGATAATGATTTATATATATATATATATATTATTTGATTGCCTGTTAATAAATGGGAATAGCCCTATATATCCCTTGATTTTGCTTGCTTGCTTGCTTCCTGTTCTGTAACTTTCATTAGTTAAACATACAATAAGAATTGCTGCAGATAAAGATTTGCAATCACATTTTATTACACCTGGGGTCATGCAGTTCTGACAGCTGGATATCCTGGAGGTGTAATGAGGTTGAGTAGTGAACCTGTTTAATGATACTTGGGAATCCTAGAGATGTCCGGTGATTCTCCACAGGAATCTGTTTCTGACATTTGGATGTCCTATGAGGTGTAATGAGGTTCAGCAGTGAACCTGTTAAATGATACTTGGAAATCCTGGAGATGTCCGGTGATTCTCTACAGGAATCTGTTTCTGACATGGGGTTGTCCTGGAAGGTATCACAAGATTCAGCAGTGAAGCTGTTTTAAGACACTTGGGGATCCTGGAGATGTCCGGTGGTTCAATGAAGAATCTGTTTCTGACATTTGGATCTCCTGGAGGTGTCTGATGAAGAATCTGTTTCAGTACTTGGAGACGTCCTGGAGGTGCTGGTGATTCTGAAGGCTTGAGTAAGCCTTGTTTGAGACTCAGTAGTGAGTCTGGAAAATTCCTGTACAGGTGGGAAAATTAGAGAATTTATGGACTGGACAGACCGTCCAGTTGGGCGCCAGAGTATGATATATTTATGCCGCTCGGATCCGTCACAGTATTATCCACCAACTCCTAGTCGTGGTATGATCTATGTAACATACATACATCATTCATTATCACCACTTCTGCTTTGACCTTAACTAAATCTTATCTTCAGCTATAATGCCTGCAGCAAGGTTTGAATTTTGACGCAATATTTACAGGGATGGGATCAAAATTAAGATTGTAATAGATCTAAAACATCCTATCAATACTTACCATCATGTTAAGTCCTATGTGGACCTCCTGACATGGGACAGGTGCCAGAACCTCCACTTTACTTCCCGGAGGCAGCAGTCTTGGAATAACTATTCCAACGTCAGCCTATAAATATCACATTGTTACCCCACCTTGCATCTCAGATCAAAGAGAGGAATCTGTCATTTGTGCCATTCATGCAAGGTCTACATCTGACATTCAGCAACAGTTAAAATTGGTATGAACTGACTACCCTCAATACGTCGTACATAAAGTTATTAGTTTTACATAAAGAGTAGTGTACACAGGACTAGTAATTCAAGTAACAAATGATTTTATTATCAACCACACTTTTGAAATATTAAACCTTGATACTTAGGAATTTTTTTATTCATCGGCACCCTTTACCATGGATCATTTTGCAAGTATTACTGATAAGGTATGCTTGTATGTAATTGGAAAGATATTTTAAAGAACTTGTGCTCGTTGTTTTGTTACATTAAAATTCATGATGAAAAAGCAGAAAAATTTAAAGTTGTTTTTCTTTGTATTCACTGGAGCCCCTTAATATGCATACGTTTCATAATTATTTTTCATTATTAAGGTAGATATGGACTCATTTTACTGATTAATAATTTTAATAGATAATTCAAACTTAATGCAGGATAATGCAAAATAACCCTAATCACGTATGCTTTAAAATATATACCACCCTGAGAAAATAAAATTTACAATGCTTGTCCCATAGACTTGGGCTGCATATATAAATGTGTCATTAGTCAAATAATAATAAAATATATTGAACTACATATGCCATTCGGTAATTTCTTAACATATACTCTTGTGTCTTTATGTTTTGTCAAATGTCTTTAAAACAGTGACTATTTTGCAAATTGTAACAATTAATTAGCCAAGATATTGATCTTATCCCACTGCTTTGCAGATTCAACATCTTCCCCACAACGGAGAACTCAGTGAGACAGGTTAACAAAACTAGTTTTTAAAGGAATAGTCAAGGGACGATCTAGGTCAGTCACCCAGTGGAGTGGGTGTGACCACAGGGAAAGAGTATTTAGTAGGGAAGCATTAGTTTAAAAGGTGAGTCTTAAGATGTTTCCTTAAATTGATACCTGTTCATTAATTTAAAATATGGATGTCATTTAACTTTCCTCTCCTTGTGTACCAAACCTATTATTCAATATATATCTTTCATGACATTCTAATCCACAAAATGAGTTTTCTTTAAGTCCCTATATATTTGTGAATCACACACTCACGACTCCATTGAGCACCAAGTCTACAATCTCACTCATAGCAGCAACAATACTCCCTGAAGCAACAACAGGAATCACATTCTCAGGCTTGACAAAGAACCCTCCTGCCAACAAACAGTTTCTGTTTACAGCTGTGAGGGCGGGGAAAGCTGAAAAACAATTCAAAGATGAAGTTTGGAAAGAACAATTACACTTGCATACATATTTAAGGTAACAAATTCGTCAGCGAGTGCCAATTATTATTAATTATTCATATACGATGGTAAAAGTAAAACAGTGACATAAATCACTCACGAGAATAAAGAATATAATACTAGTGCTATACACTCCTGTAATATTGCCATCTTTATTCGAGATATATATTTCTTCATACATGTCATTCGGGAAGGTATACTTTATATAGCAGGGGTTGTAGAAGAAGGTTGTTTAACTTGCCAAAGAAGTCAAAAAGCAAGCCCTTGGTATTGTTGAGTTGAGTTTTATTGGACGTACTATGTAAGGTATTTATGATGATGCAAGGAATCAGTGTATAAATTATTCTCTACTATAAATCCCTTGCCACAAGCAGCAACTACCACCATTTCAATGGCCTGGATTGTACTTTGATACATTATTGCTTTCACTGGTGGAAAGAATGCGGTTTAGGTAACAATAGAACATATTGACAGAAGTATTAGACTCACCAAGTTTGAACTTATTGCATGATTTCATATCACTAATTGTGATCCGAGAATTCGGCTTTACAATAAGCAGAGGGTCTGGAATCCGGAATATGCTCTGCTTTGGAAATGTGTAGCTTTTACGTCTGTCAGGAGACTCCACTAAGTTGGCACAGATACCATAGCGTTGGTCATCCAGCACTGAAATATTGGTAATATGCTCTATACTAATAGTGGGGCCACGGTGGCAGAGTGGTAACACTCTTGCCTCTCACCTATGAGATTGGAGTTCATATCCCGACCTGACCTCAAGTGGGAAAGCTGGTAGTTGCTTGCCATTGGTTGGCAGTTTACAGTACAGAACTTTGACCAACTGTATGTACTGGTGTCCTGTGCCCATAAAACTACCCATCATGATATGACCTATACAATGTGATGAAAGCGACATGAAACCGCAAATAAACAATAAACTATACTAAATATTCTGCAAAGGTGATCAGGAGCGCTGTTTATGAGTACAACAGTGAATAGGACTGACAATGTCTCCTGCACAACAGGGAGTGATTAATTTTCATAAATTTTGAGAAAAAGAGTATACGGAAGGGGTAATGATATTGTTCCTGAATTTAGACTGAGATTAGACTGAAGTCCAATGGTTTACAGTACTAGCACTGGTTCTTGGTGGCCTTGTGGATAGTAAGTTTGGCATCTGATCAGAGGCTGTCACCTCCATGTGTGTTTGACTCCCACACTTGGCAAATATGGTGGATATGTCATAGTATGGATCTGACTGCTGAAAAGGATGTATTGCCTTAATTAAGTCCTTGTTAATAAGGAGCAACTATTGCACAATAGAATTTTGAGTAAAGTAATTTTACGCGTAAATCCCTGGGGCCAACTTCACTAAAGGACTTAAACTAAGTCCCTTTATTGGCTAAGTCTTGGACTTAAATCTAAGACTTTGGTCTTACCTAGGTCTGGGACTTGAATGACTTAGCTAAGTCCAAGCTTATCAAATAACCACAGTGGTTTTCTGTGTCATATGACCTTTTAAATCCTTCATTTGATGCATGTTATCTAAGGATAAGTGCTGTTTTGAAATAGAAAACCTTGTTACATCATATTAACGTCCCAAAGACTACTTCAGTAAGGTGTTCTGTATAATTATACTTTATTTACAGCCATTTCAAATGCTGAAGTGGAGAAAAGTTTATGGCGGCCATATTTAAGTCCTCTTTACAAAATTTAAGCCCACTACCTCTCAGACTTAAAGTTAAGTACACTGACTTAGCAATTTCATGGACTTAGCTGCTTTGTGAAATCCGCTAAGTCTAAGACCACAGACTTAACATAAATTTAAGACCAGTCTTAAATTTAAGTCTAAATCTGGACTTAAGTCCCTTTGTGAAATCGGCCCCTGATGTTTACATATATAGGTTTAGAGTTCGCCAGGGTAGACGTTGTTTTTATGATGCGGTTTTAAATTTCTTAATTCTGACAATGAAAGTGGTCTGTATCTGTCACATTATATTAATTATGTAAGATCTATGACAAACAATGAAACTATAAGTGTATTTTATCTCCAAATATTGTGAAACTGTTGTTTTATCCTCAAACGGGTATTATCGCCCACCCGATAATTCCTGCGGTTCAATTTTATTGTTCTCCACAATAATTAAATAAATTGTATTATATATAAAGCCCAATATATACAATAACCAGATAAAAGATAAATTGCATTTACTGTATATTATAGCTCTGATAGACTATACCACAATTTTTGCTTGAATAAATTTTTATTTCATCTACTCCACAGATTTTACCACATAGCTATACCTACCTTCCTTTATATAAAATCGAAATATACAATAACCAAACTATAGCTGTGATTGACCATCCATACGAAAATTTCACCAAATTTTTATTTCACCTACTCCATAGATATGCACTAATCTTTTGCTACCTTCACAATCTATTACAACTTTTTTCTTTTGGTTCCATTGTGAAAGACAGGTTTGTACATGGGGAAGGTAAGTGCACCTTTTCTAAAATTTTAATTTTTGGCCTCTGTTGGTCTGGCAATGCACTTCTTGTTCAACTAATCCATAAAGTAGATTTGTCATCATTTCATATTTTGTTTTAGTGATACATTTTTTGCCATACATATATTTCCTAAAATATTCTCCAAAATGCACCTCTTGCATTTTGCCGTTTACCTCATATTGACTGGCATCAGAGTCTGTGACTCATCTGAACCTACCATGCACTCAGGTCATCCTGTGATCATTGAGTCGGGAATTCACCCATGTGCTGATAGCATAAATTACGCCTATCTGGCTTTCCAGGGTCACTGTCAAAGGGTGAGCTTTCGGAATGTCAGTCCCTGGACATCATTGCTCCTAGCTCTTTCGGGTGATATCAGTCTCAATCCGGGCCCTGCTTCTAGATCTCTTAATGGTTGTCTTCCCAACATTAGATCCATCAGAAATAAATCAGCTTCCTTTCTGGAGTTTGTCAAAGATAACAATGCTGATCTCATAGGTGTTACTGAGACATGGCTTAGGCCAGAGGATACTGAAGGTTTCATCTCTAGTATCACCCCTCCAGGTTATAAGTTCACTCATGTTCCTCGAAATGTCAAGAAAGTGGGCGGAGTTGGCTTTTTCATCAAGGAGGACCTGAGTTTTGAGCAAGTTTCAAAAAACAATTGTCAGGCTTTTGAAAGTATTTCGATCCAGATTAGCACTGAGGGTGCTAAAGATGTTATATTTCATGTGCTCTACAGACCCCCAAATCTTTCAAAGTCACAATTCCTAGACAAATTTGGCATGTTCCTCGAGGGTGCTGCTTTGTCAGGCTGTGAAAACATTCTCCTTGGTGATCTTAATTTTCATCTGGATCAACATGACACCTGGACACTGAAATTTTATGACCTCCTTGAGCAATTTAGTTTTACACAACTGGTTAATACACCCACACATATTCAGGGTCACATTTTGGATGCTCTATGTGTGAGGGATTCTTTCTCCTGGGCCATTAGTCCCAAAGTTATTGGAGGACTATCAGACCATCAGGCAATCATATTTAGCCTTATTTTCCCCGTCAGAGAGTCCTGTAAGTTTCAACATATTTCCATCCGTAAAATTCACAAGATAAATATTCTAGACTTCAGAGCAGATATCCTGAAATCTGACCTCATTAGATGCCCCTATAAAACTGCCAGTCTTCTGAGTCATCAGTACTTTAATACCTTGAGAAGCCTCCTTGACAAACATGCCCCAATGAAGAAGAAAAACATTGCAAGACATGCCGAGACTGGTTTCATGAACTGTGACATCCTCAAGGCAAAACGACTCAAGAGGAAATATGAAAGGGCATGGCGCCGTGAAAACTCAGCCAGTAATTGTAGTCGATACCGGGCTGTGATCAATCAATATAACTTCCTGCTTGAGAAGTCAAAATGTAACCATTATTCCAACATGGTGGCTGAAAATCAAGGAAATCCTAAGGCTTTGTGGAACTGTTTCAAAAAGATTTTACACAGGTCCTCTGTTGCTGTTCTACCAGACTGTACAAATAAAACTGACCTTGCGAACACCTTTTGTAAGTTTTTCTCTGATAAAATCCTTAAAATAAGATCCACACTGCAGTCATCAACACCATCTTCAGTCACTAGACCCAACTCCACTAAAAATACACTGTCCTCTTTCACACCTGTGTCCGAGGAAAGCCTACTCAAAATTCTAAAGTCCTCACCATCCAAATCTTGTGGCCTGGACCCAATCCCAATGTCACTGGTCAAGGAGTGTGCTGATATTCTCATCACTCCCATCACTAAAATTGTAAATTATTCAATCAAAGAAGGTAGTTTTCCCAACTGTTTTAAGATGGCACATGTCACCCCCCTCCATAAGAAGCCCAGCCTTGATAGAAATAGCCTCAAAAATTATAGGCCAGTGTTAAACCTTAGTTTTATATCAAAGCTTATCGAGAAAGTTGTGGCAAACCAGCTAAACAAATTCATTTCACACGAGGGTCTCTTAAATGTCAACCAGTCTGCTTATAAGAGTTCCCACTCCACTGAAACCGCATTGTTGAAGATTCAAAACGATATAGCTTTCTCAGTGGACTCAGGAAAGGCAGTGGCCCTGACATTAGTAGACCTGTCAGCGGCGTTTCACACTATTGACCATTCCCTTTTATATGATTGCTTGCATGACTGGTTTGGTCTAGATGGCACTGTCTTGTTTTGGATCAAATCGTACCTTTCAAACCGAAAACAAAAAAATAAAATAGGTGATAGTTTCTCTGAGGCGGTAATTCTCCCTTTTAGAGTCCCCCAAGGCTCCGTATTGGGTCCTCTCATTTTTACCCTTTACACTTGTCCCCTCAGTCAAGTTATTTCTAAATTCAATGTTACTCATCACCTATATGCTGATGACACCCAGATCTACTTAGCAGTTGACTCCAGGAACTTTGATTCTAGCATGGAAGAGCTGACCGAGTGTCTCAAGTCAGTACAGGAGTGGATGGTTGGTGTTAAGCTAAAACTAAACCCAGAAAAAAAACAAATTTATCATCATAGGTAAAAAAGTCACCAGAGAGTCGCTTGGACCAAATTTCCCTGTTCCACTCCTCCAAAACAATATCTCTCCATCGGTGGAAGTAAAGAATCTGGGTGTTATCTTTGACTCAGACAACTCCTTTGACAATCATGTTGCCAAGGTTTGCCGAGCATGTTACTATCATCTTTGCGATTTGCGACGAATTCGCAAATTTGTAAGTAATGAAACTGCAATACTTCTGGCAAATGCTATGGTCAGTAGTCGTCTGGACTACTGTAACTCTTTACTTTATGGGGTAAGCAAGTCCAACATAGCTAAGCTACAGAGAGTCGAGAATGCTCTTTGCCGCATCATCTTCAGACTTGACAAAATGAGTCATGTTACACCCTTTTTGAAAAAACTCCACTGGCTTCCAATTCAACATCGTATCCTTTTTAAGTATAATCTCCTGGTATTCAAGGCTATCAATCTTTCACAGCCCCCATATCTCTCAGCTTTAATAAGATCGAGCAGTCTTACTCGCGGCAACAGGCTATCTGTCTCCTCAACCCGCCCTAAGAAGCACATAGGCAGGCGAGGCTTTGCAGTAGCTGCACCAGCTGAATGGAACAAGCTGCCACAAGCTGTCAGATCTGAGAAACAATAGATCATTTCAGAAGCCAGCTAAAGACACACTTGTTTAGGCTGGCATACCCCCCCCATCTTAGTTATACCCTGGCGGGCGCTTTTTAGATGTCGACCCATGCCTGTCTCTGGACTCTCCCTTCTTGGACATAAGCGCATTGGAGGATTGGTATCAATTTTGCGCTATATAAATCCTACTATTAAATCCTACTATTATTCAAAACATTGACTGTGAAATTGAAGGGATATTACGCGTCCTGAGATTCATACATTTGTAATTGTAAGACTAACCAACATTTGTAGTGCTTTATCTCCACTAAAAGCAGAATTTAAGTCTCATCAGTCAAGAACAATATAAAAAAGTGGGGACACCAACAAAGGTCAACCTGTCAAGGAAGCAGGAGAAATTAAGAGGCCATGGTGGATATGCTTTAAGAAATAGGCAAGAGTTAAGTTACTTTCTGGATGATGCAGTAGAAATTTCACTGAAAACAGTTTTAAAACTTACCATATCACTACAATGTAAGAAACACAAGTGTTTTGTTCAATGTTTTACACACAAAATGGCCTTGTGAAAGGACATAGTTGGGGTTTTATGTCTCCTTCAACAACCAGGGTCATATTGGGACAGGTCCTCAAGCATCATCACTTCTGGGAACCTGTTAACCTGCAGGGCCACTAAGGACCTTAACATCGCCTTGTGGCACTTTCGTTGTATAATATACACTTTGGTCTTATGGCCTTTGTAGACGTCCACCTATGCTAACATTAATATTAATTTATTCTTAAAGCCAGTGAAGTAAACGATTGGATGCAATTTCATCTGCAATGAAACTTCACATATTTATGTATGGAATGCCAGGTCTCACAAATGATGCACTTTCAACTACCTTATCTCATCCTGTTCTCTTCAGTACAGAATTGAACAAAAAAACATTTTGCCTTATGCAATAATATGTGACAGTGACATTATTCAAAAAGGGATAATTTTGTAAATCTTGATATTATCACATTACCAATAATGGAGACAATAGATTCATTCAAGCCTCTCACCAATAGAGTTTCCGGGGTCAGTGGTGTCATCCCAGCAGGTCTTTCTGGGCACACCAATGGTCCTGCAGTCTTGTTTGGCAAGTGAACACACCTTTCTCACCATGTCCACTGACTGGCCCTCCAGACTCCCCGAACTGTTGCTGTAACAAGGATATTCAAGTATGGAAGAGTCTTTTGAATGCAAGCAATAATGATAACATTTACATACTTATGGACAGTTTTATAGTGTAGTTCTTTGTAAGCAGAATGATTCAACATAACTAAACCAAGAAGTAAAACTGAACAGGTATGATGCTATTCCATGCTCAAAGGAAAGAAAACTGTATGAAATACAATTTTTGCATATGCTGAAAAAGCCTCAACCATCTACAATGTAACTCGACATTGAATAAATATTGAAATATACCAGTGTATTTCCATTCTGAAATAATTTATTCTCCAGTAGAACAAACAGTGCACTTATTGACCCTTTAAACTTTAAGTAAATATGCCAGTCACTGTGCTGTTGATAGTATGACCATTGGTTCAATTAGTTTAGGTTTCAGATTGTGTATGTAATTTAATAGCATATATATGCAAGTTACTGCAACATTCTTCTTGGAATTTGATATGCATTTATAAATGTTTTGTTAAACAATTTTGAATAAGAATATTGTTGCTCACAAGTAGTTTGCAGGAAATCCATCATTGGAGAAAGCAAAGACCCAGATCTTTCTGTTGGACGTAGCATTCGACTCGCTGGAAAATACAGTTGTTCAAAATAACTCAGTAAACAAATATTACTAAAACATCCTAAAATTATTAAACGTTTTACCTTTTTTCCTTTACAATAATTATCTAATGCATCTACAGTTTTGAGCTAAGCAATATTAAAACAAAAGTTGCATTTAATGAGACATCTATTTGATTAATTATTGTATAATTGTCCATTGAGTACAACTATTCTACTTACTGCAATTAAGCATAATTAATTATTATAGTTGTACATTGACTATATATATTCTACTTAGGGGCTCATCATGTTTAATCAGTTTTGTACAGTTTCTCATTGAGTAGAATTGTTCTACTTTGTCCCTCAACAGGTTTAGTCAGCTTATGTACAATTGTTCATTGAGTATAATTATTCCACTAAATGCCATTTTAAGTTTAACTTATTATTGTACAATTGCCAAGTGAGTACAAGTCTTCTACTTAGTGCCTTTTTAAGGTTAATTAACCACTGTACAGTTTTCCATTGAGAGTAATTCTTCTATTTAATGTATTATGAAGCTATTGTACAGTTTCCCAATGAGTACAATTCTTCTACCGAGTACACTATGAAACTTAATTGACTATTCTAGTTTCCCACTGAGTACAATTTTTCTTCTTAATACCATGTCCAATTTATTACTGTTCCCCATTGCTATTGCCATGGTTGAATACCAAAATATAGCATTGCAAATTTACACAAGACATCCTTACATTGCCAATGCAACATTCATCAAGCAAACAATTGTCGCCAACTGAGCTGCCTTTCCCATTGTTTACAGACACGCAGATACAATAAAACAGGCAAAATTGTGGCTTTTATAGCAGTTACCGCTGCACATCTGTAACAATGTCACAATAAAATGTCTAATCTAACCAGTCCCTTATGGTAAAATTCAATACGGGCAATGTCAGTAACTAACTTGATTTTTGGAAAATAAGATTAGATAATACTCAGAAATTGGTCGCAATTGTTTTGTGTACAACTATTACAATAAGTCATTTTGTTGTTGACTAGAATAGTTTGTATGAAAACTGTGGTGAATATTGGCTTTTATGCCACTGGAAAATTCTTATACTTAGGAAGTTCAGTATTTTGAAAAATGTAATGGGTAACTTTAAGGAAAAGGCTCCCTTTCATCAGCAAAGGTCATAGAGCGCAGTTCCTCATTACATATCATATGTTATCATGAGTTGTAAGCCATCATATGACTACAGAGATAAAATCCAAAGGATTAAATAGCAAACTTATCAATCATCCAGCCATCAAACCTTCATTGTATGGGTCAACATACAACATGGGGTTCTGTATGAGAGATCAAAATTCATTAGTTATATGCATTATTTGCTGTCCGACAAGCTTTGTGCTACACTGGCTATTTCTTAATTAGTATTCAAGTTATTAGGTGCTAATTTGCATAATCATGAACTCTAAGGCACCAAGACAAAGTCACTGCCATATCCTTGGTCAGACGTAAAGCATCAGCGTAAAACAGAAAGGAGTCTAGTTGATAGGTTTGTTTTCGACCTGACATGAAAAAGATTATATACACCATAAATAGAAGAACTCTATTTTAGGGGCATCAGAGCGTCTGGTTTTGGTAGCTCAAGAAAGGCCCGAAGTATTTAAGCAACCCAAAGGTGGGGCACTTTTATACATTGCTAGAGTCCTAAAAGTACACCAATCACTGACAGGGGGAAGTGCAGAGGCTTCAGAACAGGCAACATATTCTATTCTGTACTTTTATAGCGCTTAATCTCTGCCAAAAGGCATACTCCAAGGCATGACATCCTGTTAGTGATGCTGCAAAACAATACGTAATAACTAGCGACTATGAAGCGGGACAAAAAAATGTACCATCCAGATAAAAATATAGTGTGAAAATGGTTAAAAATGATACTTTTGTTCCCATACAATATCTGAGAGTTATTACTGTTGCAGTATTGAATGGAGGAGTGAGGTACTGTAATCACTAACATTTGTTGATTGTCTATGCACATGCCTCCAAAACTATATATATCAGGATCATATTTTCACCAATGGAGGTGAGGCTTACGCCTGGCATGGTCAATTCTGGCTTGTGACCTTTCTCAAGGTCAACCCTACTTCTGGCGCTTTTTCAGACCTTTAGGGCGTATCTGATTTAATGTAACCGTTTTATTTGTACATCCTCATGATCTATATGGATAATGACTTTAAAATTTACTGATCATGAGCTTAAAAGTGATCTTAGTAATCTTAACTGTTAATCATATGTGCATATTTTATCGAATCTTTATATACTAAATGACTTGTATATAAATTTTTAGTATACAAATTATATTTACCTTGTTACACGTATTAAACAAAGTGCCCTCAACCTTGTGTTTTACTGTCTTGGGGTGGGGACTGTTAAAGATAGTCCAGATCCCCCCAAAATATATTCCAGACATTTTTAAATGGATTTTTCAGCACTTTTAGCACTTGTTCTAGATCACTTATCTGGACACTTACAAACCAATAGGGCACAAAGTGCAAATTGCACCATAAAGAGGTGCTTGCACCTGCACCTGCACTGGTGCAATGAGCCAGTGAAATCGCACCATTAAAAAAGTACTTCAGGGATAGGACTTGTTCAATTCTCCTCTGATGAGACAACTCACCTGATTGTCGAAACACAGTTGTGTGTGAATAAACATAAAAGTATAAGGCCCATGAGAGTTCTGGATTGTATTATTATTAAACCTGAAAATCATGCACCTGTAAAAACTATGTATCACATTAAAGTTTAAGGTAAATGTGTACCAAATTTTTGTGTATTAAACCTTACTTGTTGACATTTGTAGTTACCTACAAAGTACTGAACATCACAAAAATAGTGTTTTTTTCTTCACAAAAATGTGCATTGGTTTGGTTTGATGGCTGACAGGTACAATGACAGAGAGTTTTGTCAGCAAACTATCAAATCAAGGTTTTCAAACAATACAATCCATTTGTATAAAAAGCTAAATGAGGGCAAACAACAATGAAATTGAGTATCTTTGGTCCAGAAAAAATGTACAGTTATATATATATATATATTATTTATTATAGTCACATGCAAATACAAATTTACAATACAGTAATTAAAAATATCAATGTTTGCCCAGCCCCATAGGACTTATAAGTGACTTTTAGCATACAAGTACTAGGTACAGATGTATGTGTTTTTCACTCAGATATCCATGCACAAAGAAAAACATAAACATAACAGCAATTAAAGCACAAGTTGATCTAGTTGCAATGTTATTATTATAAATATTATTTTAAAAGTGCTGATATTTATAACTGCAATATGAAATAACAGAATTGCAGATTATAGATTTGACCAAAATTGTGATCGAGAATGTAAGGATGAAGCGGAAGAATGTACATGACCTATTGTAGATCAGAAGGAGAAAATTGTAAAACCGAACTTTGTCCTTAATGATGCTGGATGTGTGCATATGTATTAACTAAGAGAAATTTACAGAACATATGTATAACAACGGAATATAGATGGAGGGAAATAAAACGTTTGATAACATATTTGAATATAAAATCTTATCCTTTACTGTCATCTGGTGACAGATGCAGACGCATTAAGATGTCTTTGATTCTGAGGTTATCAATAATAATATCTGCAGAATTAGTTACAGATAAGGTGTACCATGATAAAGTAAAATGGCTACAATTTTTATTGACTTTATTAATTGGCTTTTCTCAGATTAATCCTACCAACACAGTGTATACACAGTCTGTGCAGATTTTTTCTAGGGTTACACCGAAATGTTCCTGTGCTTGTATATCAGGCTAAGATGGGTTGGGAACTACCAAAGTATAGATACTGTTTATCAATGATAAGGTTTTGGAATGATATGTGTAAGCTAGGTGGGAACAACTTAACAAAGAAAATGTTTGAATGGAGTCTTCAAAATTTTATACCAGATACATGGGAATTTAATATTCTTACAGTGTTAGAGACCATCATCCTTACTAATCATTTTGACAATTGTGATGAGGTTGATATAACTGAAGCACAACATAGATTACAAGATTTAATGACCTTAGAATTGAGTGCCAAAATTTCATCTAAACCAAAATTACGGTCATATTCCTTTTTCAAACATAGTATATATGCTGAACCATATGTAACCTCAAATCTATCAAAAGGTAAACAATCATTGATAAGTCAGTTGAGAGTAGGAATTTTGCCCCTTGAGGTTGAGTCAGGTCGGTATGTAAGGAAAAAGTTAACGGAAAGATTGTGTAAATTGGTTCATGGTAATGTGGAAGATGAAATACATTTCATATGTTTATGTCCAAACTTGAATAACATAAGATCATATTATTTTTGTAAATTAAATGTAGATGTTTGTAAAAATTAATTTATTTACTTCAATTTATTGAAGTTTTGTGTCATTCAGATTTGAAAACAATGGCTTCATTTCTTTACGAAATGTGGAATGCAACAAATAATATAATTTTCCAAAAATAGGTGGTGAAAAGGTATATTTCCAACACTTGTTAAAGATGTTGTATTTATAGTGACTAATAAGCCCAACAGGGCTGGATATATATGATTATGTACTATTATATTGTTACTGTTACTGGTATTTACTTGTCACTTAAATAAATGAATAAATAAATAAAAATACAAAAGTGATTATCATAAGCTTTGTTATTTTGTATGAGTCATAGACAAGTTTCTGTTTTCATATTCTGGTATCAACTATGGTACAGAACAGGGTTGGGTACTTTAAAAATCTTTATTACAAGCAGAAATACCAGTCCATGTTTAAAGAAAAATATTATATACAAGTCGTCCAAGTTGTACACCAACAATATACTTTTATTTGTAATCAAATATTTATCGATGTACTCTGAACTGCAGAGCTTGAATCACACATCCCTGCTGCAAAACATACATTTTCATTTTGACCATTTCAGAAAGAAGAGATGAGATAAGGAATGAGGCAAGGAACTACTAATCAAGTATAGGTGTATGGGAAGAAATGTCTTGGTTATATAATGAACAGACTGTGTGATTCCTCTATGGCTATATGACATTGCAGTTGCCAGTCAGATTATGGTTAATTTCTGGCTTTCCTACGAAACCGTGTGATGTGATTATGTAGAGAGAACTAATGACAAAGGACTGCCATTTTAAGTGGTCATCATAGCAACTCTGTATCTGCCTGTACCAGGGTTCAAACCAAGGTCCTCTCTGTTCCTAGATGAGTATTTTACCTCCAAGGCTACAGTGTCAGTACATCTTATTCAAAAATCAGGGCCATATTGGGACAGGCCAGCAACATTCGCATTAAACATTTAAAAAGTTTTTAAAAGGTTTAAATGCTTACAAAATATTTTAAGACCAAATGTTTGGGGTTACTGATTGTTTCCAAAGGTTTTGTTTACACTGTAATGTTTACAAACGTTCGATAAATATTTTCTACACTAATGTTTTTTGCTGAAAACATTTGTTAAATGTTTATAAATAACTCACAAAACTGAGGTTTAACTAAACAACCGTTTTTAAAGCATTTATAAAATAGCTCAAAAATTGAATGTTATACTGGAAAAGTTTGCAAACACTCACCATTAAATGTGTGACAAACAATATGCATGAAACATTTAAGCAGCATCCATTTGATATTGGCTTTGTAAATGTTTGCTCTAAAATGTTTTTCTAACATTCCACTGTGCTGGTTTTCATATCAGTTATTTCAATTATCAATTGAAATGTTTGCTATGAAATGTTCTGACAAAATTCTCTCACAAGTGGCTTTTGTGCCCATATTATCAGAATGTTCATTAATCGTTTACCCTCAAACCTTTGCAAACAGATATGATAATGAGCAATAAGTGGAGATTTTAGAGAAATTTGTCAAAATTTACCCCACATGCAAAGCCTAAAAGTAAGAATTGAAAGGGGGCACAAAAAAAAATTATTTTTAAGCCGCTAACTTACAATTTTAGGCATAAAAATAATATTTTCATTGGCGAGAAACCTAAAAGCAGGTTGAATTTGACCTCTGGTCTCATTTAAGGTTACTATTGGTTAGCATTGCTGGAGTAATATTTCTGAGACACTGTAAGGTTTCATTGTAACGTTTTCCTAGCATTTGTCTTCTACTGAATCACAACTGATGGATTTCTCAATCCCTTATATATACAAATTATACTGTCCTGAATATTCCAGAGACAAAGAAACAAAGACATAAAATACATATAAATTATATTGGCCTGGTCATCCCAGAAACAATGTCCTCCTCCATTTTTTATCTTTTGAAACATATCCACGCATAGTACAATGCCCTGGATTTGATTTTATTGATTTGGGTTTTAACATCACTTTCAACATTGTATAGGTCATATCATGATGGGTAGTTTTATGGGCAGAGGAAACCAGTGCATACAGTTGGTCAATGTAAACTGCAGACCATTGGTAAGCAACTACCAACTTTACCACATAGGGTCAAGAGTCTGAACTACAGATCTCAGAGGTGGGAGGCAAGTATGCTACAACTGCATCACCATGCCCGCCCCCCTGTAAAGCCCAGGAGCCATGGTGCTTAATCTGGGATATAGGTAAATGAGAATTATAAGCCAGTTGAACACTGTACAGGTCATACCACGATGGGTAGTTTTGTGGGCAGAGGAAACCAGTACATAAACTTGGTCAAGGTTCTCTTGCGCATCCGAAGGTATGTTACAACTGCATCACCATGCCCCCCCCCCCCCCCTGTACAATGCCAAGGAGCCATGGTGCTTAATCTGGGATATAGGTAAATGAGAATTACAAGCCAGTTCAATGCTGTTCAGGTCATACCACGATGGGTAGTTTTGTGGGCAGAGGAAACCAGTACATAAACTTGGTCAAGATTCTTTTGAGCATCCGAAGGTGTAGAATTTAAAATAAGAGTGCCTGAGAGCATAATAGATCATTTTGGCTGTTTAACTTTTTTGCATTTTGATACCAACCAGTGAAGAGATTATAGAGATGCTTAGCCTAGGCAGGGTGAGGAGGTGCATCCATAATAGTTTGTGGCCACTTTAATAAGACTTTTATGATTTTGACGTGAAAAAGTTGTCACCTGCAATAAAATGGGGATGATAGTCAATATTTGGGAGACAAGGAATCTTAACCATCACAACAAGAAGACTGTCTTAAAAATTCTTCCATACAGTGTCACATGCATTGAGTAGCCAAATTTTGACAGGTATTATGCTGTTTTCAAAATGCTGTATGACTGTGTGATCCAATCTTTTGTGAAGGTTGCTTTAAAGGGTATATTTATAGAGACATATTTATAGAGACATATATGGTATATTTGCCATCTAACTACTCCAAAATGACAGAATATACATGCCTTTAACATCTGCAAATGTGACACTTGAACAAATACAAAAACAACAAAATAAAATGTATCAACATTGATATATTTTAATAAACAGAATATTGACCACTCGAAGATGCACAATTGCAAGATTTTCATTATGTTGGAAATCAGGAACTGATACACAATATTGATTCACCCCACCAAGGAAATATCCATTTCAATAATGTGGCAGTTTTTCTGTGGTTATAAATTGAGACACCATTATTTCTCATCAACAATTGCTGAACCCATTTAAGACCTCTTGTGAACTCATCAATAATTGTTGAAACCACTTCAGGGCTCTTGAGAACTTAGCCTTTATATATAACCTTGTCTTTGAAGTAGTTTCTCAAAAAATCCAATATGATGCATTTTCTTTGATTTGTGAGATCTTTTCAGCCAGAATTGATAGAATACCACATGTGGTGTCTGTAGCTATGCCCAGACATGCCCTGAGATGCACCAAGTTATGCCCGCTGATACCAAAGCTTAGTTTTGTCAGTTAGGTGTTTGACCTGTTAAGGTTTCTGGGCTATGTCAGGCATGCAGAACCAGGTAAAATCATCAACATAGTTGATGCACTTATATACATGATAACGTTAGCCATAGTGTATGACATCAGTGATGCGTGGAAAAAGGCTATCATGGAAACATCTATAAGAGGTCTTAAATTACCCTTCATTTCTTTTTGTTAGGTTATTTTTGAAGGAACCAAAGATGGCCCTGAAAGACAAAACATCACTTCGATATTCAACACAAGGCACATGGCTTTTCTTATCTGACCTTCTATTGAAATCAAGTGAAAAGCCTAACTGTGGGAGGTATATTATATTCATCCACATTCCTTAACTAAGAGTTCACATGTGCTATCCATGGCTAGGATTCAGGGTAGCATGGTAGTATTATTGGTATGTTTATTTTGAGATTGTCATATAATCAAAGTGTCACTTAGTTCTGACTTGGATATACCTGGATTCTGCATTTCCAATTCATATTGACTCCCTCAATTTAGTTCAGTTTAGCCACTAGTTTCCTTAGAATTAATTCAATGAATCATAAGTAATTCCCCCAATGCTGCTATTTGCATTTCTTTGCCTTTGGATAAAAACTCTGGGCCCATTTCTGACCCAGACCTTTTTATCTGAGGTGTGAAGGCATTTGCTTAAAACCTGGACATCCTGGATTTTAGTGCCAGTACTAGAAGCAATGTAACTATATTCCCTTTTGGCTGATTTACACATTTATGGAAAACACTTTGTTCCTGCAATTAAAGAGCACTTGGTTTATTTTTGGGGGGCTTAGTACTAAAATAAAATCTTTTACAGAGTGTGACATCATTTTTTATATCCATTCGGAAAGCACACATTTGCAATTACGTCGACTTCTCTGTCTGCTTGACCTAATTTAGGACCCTGTATCGTAGCCTGTTCTAATTCCTTTTTATAATTCCAATAATCACAGATCAGATCAACCTTTTTGGTATTTCATTTATCTTTACATTTACGAGGTACATAGCCTTATATGAGGACAAATCACTATAATCTTCACTTGTACAAAATTCCTACCAGAAATATGTTAACATTCACCTTTACCAGTAATATAATATATATAATACAAATTTAAATATTATACAAAAACTATATAATTATCAATAACGATAAAAAATAATTCAGTTTGCCAATTCCTTAAGTAATATTAACAGTCAAACAATTGTAAAATATACCAGAAAAAAGACTGTTTTTAAAACTTTTTTTAAATTTTATTTTTGCCCCATTTTAGTACCTTTTTTGATGGTTAAAATGAAAATAAGTTACTTATAGATTATTAGTCTTGATTAGTTTTGAGTCGACAAAAGATATATAAACTTGTTATATTTGATTTTTAGAATACATGGAATATATTTTTCGCCACTCACCATACTGTTTACCAAGTACAGTTATATGATTTCTTTTCTGTTGACAAAATTCAAATGCCCTAAGCTGATGCGGAACAGTTTTAGAGACATTTACTAAGCTGTAAAGTGAAAGAAATAACCATTACTAGCAGAACACAAAAGTTTATTTTTTCACAGAAAATTGTAATTAACCAAGGAAATACTCACCCAAATATTATGATAACCAAGGTGAAAAGAAAAGAAGTATTCATTGTAAATATTGTAAGTGAATACTATCCCATGTAAATTTTCTGTGTTAAAAATAATAAAAAAACCACTGGCCAAGTCAAAAAAGTTGTAGAATTTTTTGAAAATATAACGTAACAGTAATGCAGTAATTGTAGGTTGAATATTGGCTTATTTATAATTAATCTATCACTACTGACAGCCTCTTGAACTAATAGCTTGTAGGCATTGCAATTTGTTTCATTTTAAATATTAAAAAAATCTGTACTTGTGTTCAAAAAGGTTGAATGACTTGTGACTAACGCTGGAAACTCAGTAAGGTAATTAGTTTTTTATGGTTATAATGAATGATACAAAACTACCATAGCAATATTTTCAGGCACAAAATGTTGGAGTAATTATTTAAATGATCAATCAAGTGTCTTAGTAAATGTAAACTATATAAGTAACAATTGTAAAACGTTTATCTTATTATTGTTATCTTAAATGAGAGACACAGTTAATAGTCTTTTAAATGATAACTTTATTAAAAGACATGGATATATTGATTTGTAGGCAATAAATCATGACAATATGTGTCAATATACAAATCCTCAGATCATAGCAGAGTAAATACAGATGTAATCATTATTGCACTTTGAGAGTCAGGTGGTACAGGAAATGTTCATCTGTCATTTAATGTAATCATAAAATGTATCCCATTAATCAATATGCTGTTTAAATACAAATATAAAAAGCTGCAATGTTTTTTTTAGCTTTTGAATGACAGTGAATAGACATTCCATTCAAAGATTTAAATAGCTCACTTGAGATTATTCTTAACCCCAACCCATAGAGGCTGCAGTTATACTCATAATGTTGTTCCATGTTAGTGGCATAAGCGGCAGTTAAAAACTTCTTTTGGTGTGCTACAAACAAAAGACCGGAAAACATTTTCCGTGTTTGACCGTAGGTTTATTTCCAAAGGCAGGGAAAGTCTGGCAACAATTGTTACCATGGCCAAAAGTCACAGTAAGGGTTTCTACATCAGGGTCAATAGCCAGGGTCATATCGAGATGGGTCTAAAGCATCGTCACATGAGGGAGTTGTTGCCATGACAACACATTTTGCTTTTCTTTCCACGCTGACATTGCAGCTGCTCCTGTATCCAAAACTCAGCATAGAATTTTTGCCGGATGTTCAGTTAAATTTCAAATTTGGTTCTATTCAAGTTACACTTTTAGACCGGGAACCCTACCTTCTATGGCTTTGTATTTTTAATGAAGTTGTCCTCGACAGAGAAGTGTTGTTGTTGTTGTAGTCAGTTTTGGCCCGCCATATATTTCATTACTTGTTCCATAATTTACTAATTATTTCTGAGGACTTATCTTGATTATGACTTAAATGGGTTCAACGTTGCTTTCAACACTCTGTATAAGTTATAATAGGACAGGTAGTTTTATTGGCAGAGAAAACCAGTACATACAAGTTGGTCAAGAATCTGCACTGTAAATTGCTGGGTATCGTTGAGCCAACTACCAACTTTCCCACATAGTGTATGGTCCAAGGTTTGGGCCGCCAACCTCAAAGATCGGAGGTGAGTGTGTTAACCACTGCATCAATGAGTCCCCTCCCGATTATCTTGAAATCCTTAAGGTTATAGATGTATACAACAACCACATGCAGGATGTTTTAAGGGCCCGATATAACTTTAGCTATTGAAAAGGATCTAAAACTGGACTGTTATACATTTACTGTTAATACACTCTTGGCACAACAACCATTTTAAGATTTTTTTTCTAACAGGCTGAATGGTTAACAAATTTTGGGTTTAATAACTTTACTCTCACCTCTGACGTTCTGGGATTGAGTCTAGTTTATATGCGTTTTGCTTTGACCGTTTTCCTAATATGACATCGGCTGTTGAAAGTCATGCCAAACCCAAGTTTGGTCTTTCTATATAACTTGTACACAACCTTGACATTGACCTACAGCATCCCTCCATCCCTCGACTATTGCCTTTGTCAATTATTTAGTTAGATTATCTCACTCAGTTCATCCATGTAGGAAGGTGTTGTGCCTCCACAGCAGTGGAGTATATTAGATTTGCAGTAGCCATTAAGGCGAAAGGAAATATTAAAAGTAGTCAATTGAGAGTCAGCAGAAAAAGAGTCAACTGAAAGATTAACTTAAAATACCAATAAAAGAAACAGTGATATTGATAATCCTTTTCATTCAATACTCAGTTCCACCAAACAGATGTGATAAAGTAAAATTTTAAACACAATATATTACTATAGAAAAAAATGTCATTCAGGTTTACTACTTCATTATTACTGCTGTGAGACTGGTGTTGTTTTTACTACAGTACACAGCAGTACAGTGATGGACATCAGAATACAGAAAGACCCAGCAAAGTAGTAATAATAGATGTAAGTTCCTAGTAAATCTCTCATGATACCTACAAGTAGAGAAAGAATTTATGAGTATATAGAACCACTAAAGGCTCAAACTAGCTTAACAACACAAAAAGATAATAGATGTAAGTTCGAAGCCATCTATCTGGGGCCACGGTGGCAGAGTCGTAACACTCTCGCCTCCCACCTCTGAGGCCGGGGATCGATCCCCGTCAAGGACTTATGTGGGAAAGCTGGTAGTTGCTTGCCGTTGGTCGGCAGTTTACAGTACAGAACCCTAACGAACTCTATGTACTGGTTTCCTCTGCCCTTCCAACTACCCGTCGTGATATGACCTGTACAGTGTTGAAAGCGATGTAAAACCCCAAATAAATAAAGAAGCCATCTATCTTGATAATAGTAGGCTTTATAATTAAGAGTATGTATGAAACAGCAAGTAAATACAGTAAATGGCACAAACTTGCTGACCACAAGGTAACTGAATATCCACCAACACATACTTTTTATGATGTATTTTTGTTTTCTTATAATGGAATGACTTGACAGCAGACGAAAGCAAATAAATGAAGAAAGATGAAAATAAACTATTTTGTAGGTATCTGATGAAGCCTATAAAGTAGTAACAGGAAGTGGGTGACAAAATATGTCTTGATGGGCATCACACAAGTTCAGGTATGAGGGCTTCCTGTGTTTTTCAAAGGCCAATGGTGTGCCTATAGATAAGTATGATCCAACTTTAGTCTATTTGACCTGTGTATAAATGACATTGCACTTGGCTTGTATATGTTCACATGTTAACTTCTGCATAATTTTTAATAGAGGAATAAGTGCTTCTGAGACCCCCCCCCCCCCCCCCTTCAAGTTACGTCTATAACTATTGCTAAGATAGACACCCAACCCCCAAAATAACCCTATACACACCTCCAAGGCCTGTACTGAGCATAAAGCCAATGGAATTGATCATCTGCACCAAACCAAACATCACTGGCATTCTTTTGATACCAACTTGATCCACTAGAACCGTTGTCCTTTGGACAAATACTGTGCCAATGAAAGCTCCGCCCATCGCAGAACACATTGCAATCCACCAGTACTCAGACATCAGGGGTGTAAGAACCGTTGTGACACCAGCCAAAAAAGCACACATGATGTAGATCAACAGTCTCTTGGACCTCAGGGGTTTTGAATCCAGTAGGAACCCGAAAATAACTCTACCTGTGTATGACAAATGATACAGAACTCAATATATAGATTTTTGTCTCTAAAATTTCTTACTGCAGTTTTCTATGTCTAAGGTGGCTCAAACTTGAGTCTTGCCTTGTCGGAAGGCACTCTTGATGGTTTTATTTGGTTAAACACTCGGAAGAATTTCAGTGACGTTTGTTGAAGTACATCCATATATAATGATACGTTAAGCTGATATGAGTGAAAAAGGCAAAGGAGACAAGAAGTAAAGCTAACATCAGACCATTATGTGAACCAGTACGTGGCTTTACAATGTCATTATTTTAAAATTTGGATTAAGAACCCATTTCTCTTATTGCCAGGTCCTACATTGAGGATATTTCTACGACTTTTCAGATGATTAATCAGGACTGTACACTATCATCAAGCTGTCAATCACCAAACTTTGGCGTGACAATCAGATCATGTGGTCGGCATGGAGATCTATCACACTTCACGACAGTTACTCTTTCACCTCACATGAACTTTGTACGATTACATGAATGAATTCAAGTGTTTGCAGCTGAAGAAGAAGGTGATAAGACAATTGAGTAACATTGACGACCATTAAAGATTAATCATCCTCTCTTGACAGGGCCGGATCATGTGTAGGTGTACAAGACCTAGAGGGGTCTGGGGCATGCCCCCCCCCCCCCCCCCCCCCCCCGAATAATTTGCATTTTTTTTACTTTTAGTGGTTTTCTGTATATCTAATACTAGTCTCAATAATTGTTTCATATTTTTATAAATTGTTATATACACTTTTTAATATTGATTTAGAATGATTTGACATCAGCAATATTAGAACATAATAAAAGGTTGTGAAACAGTATATTTATTATATTTTGGATGAATCTGGATTCAGTGCAGGATGTCCAACTTTTGAATCTGTCTGTGTTACTTTGGGTTCACTCTCGAACACCTTTACATTTTTTTTCAGGGGGGTTAAACCCTTTGAACCCCCTCTCTGGATCCACTAATGCCTGAAGAATTAATGAAGACGATTGGGAAAGGTCACTGCATACACATTGGCTACCTGCCAGTGATTATGGGAGTCAAGACTCTGTTGCCCACAAAGAAGTCCTTATCAGCCAATGTGTTATTTGCCATCTTGAAATGGATAATGTTAAATTCTTAGTGACATGGATATCAGCAGTGTGAAGAAGTTCTACTCAGAAATAACAGTTCCCACCATCTAAGAGGCAACGAGATTGAGTACTGAAACAACTGATGCCATTCACTTTAACACCCCCCCCCCCCCCCAGCACACACACACAGCCCCACTTATACAAAATCTCACAAATCTGATTCCTATTGCAAAGGTAAATCACAATGTTGATTCACTTTAAACCATAATTCCAGAATTTACCCTCTTTTACACCGACAACCCTGGATGACCTGGCTGAGAATGACCGTATTAATTTTGTCCCCTGTTTTGAATGGTTTAGCCAACTGACTTCACCTTTTTGATACTGCACCAAAAAAGCAGTAGATTAGTTGTTGTAAAGATGGAGGAAAGCAGGGCTAACCTATCAGTTATTGCATTGATAATCAAACCCAGGACCTCTTAATATAGAAGCAAGTGATTCACACCATGATGTACATGTGAGAGATAAACATACACAACAGTTAATATATACTGTATGGCTTGGTGATGTGGCACAAACAATAAGTAAGCATTACCTTTAACATGAATTTGGCTTGAAGCAGCATGTCACTGATGCTACATCCAAACATGCAATCATGTGCTTGATTTGATAATAACAAGAAATTCTGAGTCTTTGATACATGATACACCTAAGATCTCAACTTACCTGTCTGACCATGCATCAATTGTATTCCAACTCAACTCTTCAAATCACAAGCATAAAGAGTTGCCAAAATCTTAAGATCTTTGAATAAGATTGATGTAACCAGATTCAAGCAGGACCTTCGTAACTCAGATATTGTCACAAAACCAAAAATTGAGCTCAATGAGTTGTAGAATCAATACAACAGCTGCCTATCTCAGCTTCTAGACAAGCATGCTCCAGTAAGAGTGAAAAAGACTGGCAATAGGAACATTAATCCTTGGTACAATGAAAACATTCGTACAGTTAAGCAAAAATTCTTACAAGCAGAAAGGAAATGGAGAAAAGACCACACGGATGAAAGTAATAGAGTAATGGTAGAATTGAGAAAAACATATTCAAATGTGCGTCACAGTTCAAAAGTGGCATACTATAGCGGAATTATCGAAAAAAATAAATCAAATCAGAAACAACTGTTTCAAATTATTAAAAAGCTGAAACAGGACAATGATCCAACTATCTATCCTGAACACTCATCAAAGACTCAGCTGGCAAATAAATTCAGTGACTATTTTGAAGAAAAGATCATAAAGATCAGAGCCAAATTTCCATCAACCAGTAAATTCCATGAGTATGACAAAACTGTTGATGTAACACCACTGACTTCTTTCCAACCTCTTAGCAATGAAGATATTAAAAAATTAATCTTATCAGCTGCACCAAAATCATGTAGCCTTGATCCAATCCCAACATCATTGCTGAAGGATTGTATTGAAATACTGTTACCCGGCAAAGTAATAAACATGTCACTCATACAAGGTGAAATGCCAGAGGGGTTCAAACATGCAGTTGTTACCCCTCTGCCAAAAAAGACAGATGCGGATCCTACTTTCAAAAATTTTAGGCCAGTATCTAACTTACCTTTTCTGTCCAAGATGATTGAGAAAGCAGTCTCAATCCAATTACTTGACCACACAAACAGTCATAATCTCTGTGAAAATCTACAATCAGCATACAGATGCCACCACAGCAGTGAGACTGCTCTGATCAAAATCATGAACGACGTTCTATTGGAAGCACATAATCAAAAAGTGATACTTATGGGTTTTCTAGATTTATCAGCTGCATTTGACACTGTTGATCATTGTATTTTGCTGCACCGACTTGAGAAAATGTTTCGAATTGAAGGCAAAGCTTTAGACTGGTTTAGAATTTATTTAACAGGAAGAACTCAATCAGTAGTTGTTGGTGACTGTGAATCTCATAAAAAGGTTCTAGAATGCTGTTTGCCTCAGGGATCAGGTCTTGGGCCTGATCTCTAATGCAAATATGCGTTACCTCTTGGTATTATCATCATCTGATGACACACAGCTTTACAAAACGATTGACCCAAGTAATTTTGAAAACCACAAACAAACTGCAGAACAACTCCATTTGTGTGCATCTGAAATAAGCAACTGGATGTCTAATAACCGGCTCAAGTTAAATGGAGAAAAGACAGAGTTCTTTTTTGCTGGCACTGGAAGACAGCGCTCCAAAGTCATTATTGACTCATTAAATGTAGTTGGTATTGACATAAAGCCAAGCACAAGTGTCAGAAACCTTGGGGTAATCATTGACCAAGACGTATCACTTAAGGAACAAGTAAATGCCATATGCAGATCCTGTTATGGTTAACTAAGGTCCATCATTCAAATAAGACCTTACCTGACTAAGTCTGCTGCACACACAATAGTACAGTCACTCATATCTTCCAGATTAGACTATTGTAACTCTCTCCTAGCTGAACTCCCACAATATCTTATCCATAAGTTGCAGAAAGTACAAAATTGGGCTGCCAGGATAGTTTTGAATGTCAAGAAACATGATTCTATATCAGTTCACCTGCATCAGCTGCACTAGTTGCCTGTTAGGTTTCGGATCAAATTTAAAATAAATCTACTAGTATATAAGAGTTTGAACGGACAGGCACCATCATATTTGACATCAATGGTTAACTACCAGCAACATCAACGCACCACAAGATTGGCAAGAAAATCATACATGCTACAAGAGAAAAGATCAAAACTTGTCTCTATGGGTGACCGTGCCTTCAGTGTTGTGGCACCAAAGTATTGGAATGAACTGCCAGATGATATCAGGAACATTCAACTTCCATTGGACATCTTCAAAAAAAACTAAAAACTCATTATTGTAAAACAGCATATTGTAGAGAAAAAGCGCAATGATTGTTTTTTCTTAAATAGAATTGCGCTATATAAATATGTCATGTTATGTTATTAACCAATAACAATTTGTGATTCAATATGGACATTAACCGAGTGACGACTATTTTCAGATTTTATCACAAAAGAAGGCATAATGTGTATTTTGTCTTCTTAGGTGAAAAAAATTAAAAATATATACCAAGAAGGTTGTTTTATTATTCACAACCTTTCATCAATAATAATGTTGCTGTGCTTTGCATTTGTTTGTACTTTTGGTATTTTCAATTGCTGTCAATCCTTCATCAAAACAAGTAGTGCATTAAACCATGTTAAACGATAATCTGTTTTAGAGTGTGAAAGATCATCAAAGTTTGGACACATTCCTCATTTTCAGTGAGTGTCTTTCCTTCGAATTCCTTTCAATAAATGTCTCCTTTGAAAACCTTATCCCTATAACATTGAACATGCTGGATTGGATAGGTGTGAAGCAGGCATAAGGGAGTCCATACTTACCAATGGTACCTGCTGCCCCATTGTATGTTATGAGTAGCAGTGCTGCCGTCTCACTGTGACCTCTCTCCATGCCGAGAGCGGGTATGTATGAAGACATTGAGCTGGCCACAAACGTAGTGCAGAAATTTACAAGAATAATACCTGGTAAAAATATATGGAAAATAAAACACAAAAATATCATATATATCTGCATATGGTCTTTTTTCTCAGTCTTTATTTACCCTTCTTGAAAGAAAAGTGCATTCAAGTCTAATAGTACTTATATAGCCCTAATCTCCATCTAAAGACATACTCTATGCACATATGATACAGTAAAAGCGGAAATCCATAATCATATAACCAGAGATAAGGCAGGAGTCAGGGTCATGGAGAAAGGCAAGGAAAAGGCTAGAAATTATGGTGGGTATACTTTTGCAAAGAGATAAGATGTATGGCTTCTGGAGGGGTATGGGACTTATATAAAAGATTTTACAATTTCAGCCATTATTTTCCTAACTATCACGGGGGAAAAGATAATTTGTGTGACCAATAGGTTCTCGATCAGGACTACATCGTTGGCTTGGTTTGGAGGGAAAACCCTTGATGGTGGAACTGGGGTATTACATAGAGAAGGAGGAGGAAACCAGTGCATAGGAATTGGTCAAGATTCTGTACTGAAAACCCTGGGGCACAAGCAAGAACTACAAACTTTCTTACTTCAGACTGGGGTTTGAATTAGAACCCATCTTCCTAGAGATGGGAAACGACTGTGAAGCAACTGCATTGCTTGTGTCCTCACAGGCATAAAACTATGTTATCCGAAAATGTAACTACAAACATGTGGCAATGGATCTTCTGTATTTCAATTAAATATGGTCCATTTTGTATTTGTGACACAATGTCATCCATACATGGAGCCACAGACAAAACAACATACTCAAATACAGTACGGGGTATGATGTACATCAGTACACATTGAGTTGTGGCCTAATAAGGTATTGTTGTTATTTTCTCTTTGATGTTTAAATGTGTTTCTTGATCTAAGTGTTGAGTATGCTTTTCCTTTCTTATTGAGCCAATGACTCTACAGCCAGCTGTGACAGCAGGCAAAGCTGTACTTGTACCCTGTACCTTGTGTGAAACCAAACTACAAACCTCAAGTTGTGGTTTTGTTACAGTAGAGAAGCAGAATGTGGCAGCAGAACGCACTGACAGAGACAAATGTGTCAACGGTTTAACACAGTAGAGTTACAGTTAAAATACAGACATTTTGAGAATAATACAATTTGACTGGAGACACAGAGAGACAGAATGACACAGCAGTGGGAGAGAAAAGGCATCAGAAGAGCTACAGAAATGATACGATGTCCTGTAGTTCAGGGCAGTGATGAGTGATCTTTAATTCTGCCTATGGTATCTAGAAACTTTTACCAGTTGTAATTTTTTAAAGAAAAGGAGAAGTTATGAAAGGAATAAGGCTAATCAAGAAGGAAGAGTGAGAAGTAAACTGTGTATTGTGGAGGGAGTGTCACCTATTAAAACCGTTTGTAAGAATAACCTTCATTGGCTTTTGTGTGATCTGGACACTAGGATATTTTGCATTGATTTTGATTTTTTATATGAAGGGGCCACTGTGGCGCAGTGGTAACACACTCGCCCTCACCTCTGAGGTTGACAGTTCAAACCCCAGACCTTATGTGGACAAGTTGGTAGTTTCTTACTGATGGTCGGCAGTTTACAGTACAGAAACTGGACCAACTGTATGTGCTGGTTTCGTCTGCCCATAAAACTACCCATGGTGATATGACGTATGCAGTGTTGAAAGCGACGTCAACCCCCAAATAAAAATAGAAGATGTGAACTGGTAGGAAACTATTATGCACAGGTGATATTACTTTAACAATATCAGATTTTGTCGGATCAGTTTACTGTGTATGGACATTCTGTACATGATACACTATTTTATTACACAAATAAATCCGGAAATATACCTATGACCAGAGGGTTTTCTTTCAGAATTTGAAACTGTCGCTGCAGACAGCATCCACGTTTTCTTTTACCCTCAAAGTGCCGACTGACATCAAGCTCAGCCACTGATTTCCACAAGCTATTTCTCTTTTTAAACCTGTGAGCTGGAAATTCCTCCTCAAACATGAACTCCAGGCTGTCAAATGCATTCTCATCATGCTTAGATGGTCGCCTGGGTACACGTAAGTCAACAAAACTTCTTCTTTGTCCAGTTGGCATGTACAGCTGCTCGTCAAACATGGATTCTTTAAAGTCAAAAGCTGGATGCGGGCTTGTGTGACTTGTTGCATTTCTTCTCTCACCAGTTGGATCCTCTATAATGTCAAATGCCTTGTTTTCTACTCCTTGGTTCTTGTTACTTTGTGGCAACACTTGCATGTTGCCTTCCTTATTGGTGTTAGTTTGGTGGTTTATTGAATGTCCATTCTGTTCAGCAGATGTTCTTGTTGATTCTAACTCCTTGTTTGTTTCATGTGGACCATATAAAGCTGCACTGACAAAACTTTGTAAACAGATTCCACCCAGAATGAACATGCAACCCTGTGTGGATATATTCACAACTAAGAGTATATTTTATATTACAAGGAGAATATATACAAAGATCATTGATATTATAATGTTTTTACTAGTTCAATTACAATAGACACTAACTTAAAACTTTTCACTGACCAGTTTCTGCTAATGTTCAATCTGTCATAGATTTTTGCTTGAAAATCTCTGCATGGTGTTGTAATTGTATAGAATTTCATTGTAGTGCTAGATGTCAACGACAGTTTATTATTTTGTACAAAAGCTTCAAAATCGCTCCAACAGTAAAACATAATCATTTGATCATAATTGAAAAATACTGTTTTAAGTGAAGCAGTTTTTGATTAGCCAAAGTTCACAAACAATCTATGCAGCATCAAAGATGTTTTTCAGCTAACCTGAAACCCGTAATACTTGAAGAGGAAGTTGACAAAGACTGGCATGAAGAGGACAGACATTGAAGAGCCAGAAGAGGCAAGACTGGTGGCCAGTGCTCTCTTCTTGGTGAAAGTCATACTGACTATCAAAAAGCCTGTAGTGGTGGAACAGGCTGTACCAATAGCTACAAAAATTTGAAGGCTACAGTATGGTTAAACCTGCAATGGTAGAGCAGGCTGTATTAATAGCTACAATAATCTGAAGGTCATCCATGGTGCACGTGGTTAGCAAGTATTGACATCTAATCACAGGCTGTCACCTGTGTGTGTGTGTGTGTGGGGGGGGGGGGGGGGGGTATGGCTCCCACAAGTGGCCAAGCTAAGGATCTCTCCAAATATGACCATGGCTACTGAATGGGATGTAAAGCCCTCACTGTGAGCAACTTTGACTTTGAAGGTCATACTTTGATAAAGCCTTAAAGGGTAGAGCAGACTGTACCAGTAACTGTAAAAGGGGAAGGTTATACTGTAACTTAGCATGCAATAATGGAACAGGGTAAATGACAGCTACAAAATACTGAAAGTCTTATTACCGTAAAGCCTGAAAAAGGTAGAACAAGCAATATCAGTGGATATAAAATATCGAAGGTCATATAATAACATAGCCTGCAGTGGAAAAGCCTTATTATCATAAAGCCTAAAAGTCCAAAAGGACGTACCACTAGCTACAAAGAGTCCAATGGCAAAGTATGACATAGCTGCACTGGTGGAACAGGCCAATGTATAGCCATAAAAAAATGAAGGTCACACTCTCAAAAAGCCTGAGATGGTCAAAAATCTAGAAAAATGATTTCACAATTGTCTGGCTGGTGGACTCTTCCATTACAGAGATCGGGGGTTCGAAATCAAGATATAAACCAGAGATATGAATCATTAAACCCGGAACATTGATCAGGAAACTGAAATGGAAAGTAATGGCTCAGAATTTAAATACTGGTAAATTTTAATGAAGTTACTGAAGTTTAAATCACTTGCAATTACTTGAGTCTCTAAATATGTAATTTTGAATAAATAATTCAATTCGATTCGAGTGATGTTAAGAATTTGAATAAATAATTTTGAATTCCAGTTGGTCTATTTTTGTTTCCATGTGAATTAAGAAACACTGGACATTTTAAGCTCACGTGGTTATCTAAGCGTCATTCCCTGGCCCTCCCTCAGTGGATAACATAGGGAGTTTCAATAGCAATTTGACAGTTATATAAACAAAGAAGGCTCATATTATGTTTCCCATAGAATTATTTTCACGATCTTTTAACCGTGTTATTTTTTAATCTAGTTCTCCAGGGATTCAGCATTTCAGTATCCAACAGATTGCTATGGTTTTTTAAATAATTTTCCTGAGAGTTTTCATTCAGTACATATAGATAATGCATTAGTGGTCTGTTGGTTTACATATTTTGCAATATATTTACTTTGTGTTCTCATCTGTGTCATGGGTTTGAATTCACTTCATGACAACATGTGCGAAATACCGAACATCTGTTTGAATACGTGGCGGCTGGTTGTAAAAATGGACCTAAAACCCAACTTTGACTTTAGTCTACAACTTAACATAGTATTGGTGGTTATTGCATCTCTTATATATTCCATCAAGGTAAATTAAAAACAAAAATGTATTTACCAATCATCACACCAAATGATACATACATCACGTACACATTCTTAGCAAAAGCACTCAGCATGAATCCTGAAAAGTAATCCAGTGTATAGAATTGTTGTAACATGAACAGGTAATTAAAAAAACGGAAAAAAATCCAGAAAGTGATTTTATTTCTAACTTGGAAAATAGCCAACTTCACATATTTTCAGATATAGCATAATTTACCGGGATAGTTTCAAGTGTATTAATATTATTTATTTGCATTTTGACATGGACCGTTCCATAGGCCACGCCCACTTCCTGGTTTATGGTATTTTATTTGTCTCCATGTCAGGCCTTGTCTGACAAACAAATGGTGAAAATGGCGGGAAATCAAACGTAAACATCGAGTATTTTAAGATATAATAGAAATAACACGTATTATAAATTATTGGATGTAGCATATAATAAGAGATTATATAATGAAGTATATTTGTTTTATTGTGACAAAAATTATAAAATAAATAAACAAACAATTTATTGATCAAAATAAATCCTCGTGCATTGCAGTAAAATGTAAACAATGGCAGCTTGGGGACATATATATACATTTCAGACATTTTAAAGTAGGTAGGATAGATGATATAATTTTTTTATCAAATTATACTTTGGTTTCATTTTGTTCCATTATCAGAAAGCAATAATATTTACAAATATGTCCCTAAAAATGACCACGTTTTTGTAATTCAAAATGGCACCGATGAAAATCGGAGGAAATGATTGGTTGTTGCTATTGTTGTAAACAGGATGTTTGCCGATTTGCGGTATTTTGATTGACACCGTGGAAAGGTCCATAGAGGTAGCTGACCTAACCAGGTCAAATATTACCAAAATGAGTGCAGAAAGGAATAAAAACTCTGAAATAGGTTAACAAGTTGTTTACAAGCCTATAATTGCACTTAACAACTAAATAATAATAACAGTCATTTACGCTAAAAAATTTTTACCAGCCAAGTGGAACAAGCAGCCAACACCTGCAACCATGCGGCATCCATACTTCTGACAGAGCCTTGCAACAAACATACCTGTAAATATGACAGGCAAAAGTTGGCAACTGCTTCATTGTTAAAGGATTTTGGAAAGTGTACCAACATGAACCAGTTTACAATTCTTGAATATATTTATCTTTGTGATATATACATGAGGATATGTAATGAGGATGAGGATATAAAACACACTGTTTCATCATTTTGATCAAAGACCTTGACCAATAGGATTTCAATATAATTGAACGTATCAGTGATACAATTTGACATATCGGCAACATGATCTGTCTTGACTGCATGCTTACCACTACAGTTCAACTTAAATTGCATTAAGTTGCATTAAGATAGGTCAGACTGGTAAATATGTCTGCCTTAAATGTGAGATACTGGCGTTATTTCGAAACACTTGAAGGAATCTATAAGTGATCAATGAAGTAATCAAATTGGTTGACCAGCCATGGTACAGTAAAACACAAATATTTGACAACTGTGTTATAAATAAACAAATAAGCAATGGGTTAAAAAGCTCCCCACTCATATTCTTGAACAAATTCATAAATCTACTAAATAATGGACATTACTAAGTGTTCAAAGCTTTCATTTTGTTAAGCAGTCTCAAGTGTCACTTCAGTGTGAATTCAGAGTTTATGTAACTCATTCAGAGTTTATAAAACCATCTTGGTTTTTAAATTGGTTTTCTTATTATTGTATATTGCTTGAAGCAGAAGATACAGTAATATACTTCTAATATTATCCCTCTTAAGGTTTTATACTTTTGGATTAAATCACTCACACGATATACCCGCTGTGAGTGTGTGAGTGGCACCGATCCAGGAGGCCAGTGTGGCCGAGGTCTGAAACTCCTCCAGTATGATGAGATAGATCACTCCAAATGCTCTCATCACCAGCCCGAATATCACCTGCCAAAAGAGTCTGCATTAGTTAGTTGGCTTGTGTACACTTCTCTGCATGATTCGATCCATATTCAGATTGTCTACTTTTTAACAGAAACAAGCCTAATGAAACAGGAAAGTGACTGAATCTGTCAATATATATCTTATTTCAAACTGTGATATCACAATGTCATGATAAGCAGCTTAGTTTCAACATAATACAGTGTCTAACTGCAGGAAGATTAGAGGCACAATGTTGTACAATGTGAAATTCGGATACACAGCTCCAGCCACAGCTTCGCTACAGAAAAAAGGACCAGAATCGGGAGGGAAAATGGCCATGGTGGGATATAGAAAATATACAGTAAAACATTTAACTTCACTGAGACATTAAAAAACAGAATAAAATAGAATTACGAGGGAGGGCAGCAAAGAGGCCAAAGAATTCTTAGGACGTTTTTGTAGCTACAAGAGAACAGTTGCGGTGAGCTTTATACGATCAATGGTGGACAGAAATTTTGGGCATTACAAAACTGTGGGTGGCCACTGAAAGCAGGGAATGACACAATGTGCAAACTTTACTGACAGAAGTCTGGTAGTGCATGGAGGTATGAGGGGTTATAGAAAATGTCTGTAAACGTAGCATACAGATAATCACATTATAAACTTTTTCATGACTTTTCCATTGCAGAAAACCCACTTGGACAGTTGAAGAGTTAAGGGCTCTCCATCATCGCCCAATCCCCTGTAAAATGTGACACCAAGATATACATGGTAAATCCTACACAATGAATACAATATCGAAGAATCAGTATTGTAAATAGAAGGCTTTCTGTTGGATTACACAATCACACAGGTACTTTGCAATGTCTGGGCAGATTCCTAAACCTATAAAACTATAATGGAATTCAAGTTCTTGTCCTTGTGGGCGGACCAAAAAGAGACCTCATATCAGGCTAGTACTTGTTGAAGAATGAGGAGTCCCACATGTCCGTCCCGCCAACCCCAGCTCTTTAATACAGATTGTGAGGAGATCTAGTGACGTTTTGAAACATTTTCAAAAAAGCCATCCCAAATACAAATCGCTTTGCAAGTTCTGAAGAATCTTGCTGAACATGCTCTGTCCAAATGTGAATCTCATCGAATCACACAGAGTGTGTCACATCTAAATATGAGGTGTACCTAACCACAACCAAAGGTACAAGGCCTATTTCTATGTACCTCATGACCCCAGTATGGAAAGGTAAGACCGAGGTATTTATGTTGATGAAAATTATATCATAGTTTTTTTTGTGATACTAATAATGTAACCTTCCCATTAATAACTCAACAAGCTGTTATCACTAGACCCGTTAAAAAGGCAGGAAAAGTTGCAAAACATGTGAGTTTATCAAAACATTAGTCTTATGAGACAAATATAAGCTTTGTGATCTATTCCCGACTGCTACAGTTCATAAATATAACTTGAAACACAAAGTCACTCTTGTGGATTAGTCTACAAATGTGTTAATCTCATCTTCTCCTGAGGTACCATTACTCAGCTCCTTTTATTACAGAAGAGCGTGCAGGAGATATGTCATGACAATACAATAATGACACACAAGACCCCAAGAAAATAAGTCATAGGGCTCAGGCTTAGGTAGCTTAAAGGGCTGTTCCACTATGGCGACTGACCCCCCTGAATGAGTTACAATCCTGAAAATTTTTCACTCCGGAGGCAATCGGAACATTTGTAGGCCATTCAGGATCATGTTGAGTTATTGATTGGGAACCAATTGGATCTCTTATATTAGGCAACCCACGGCAATACCATCTTAAACTTATGGTACCATTATTAATGAGTCATATTACACCCAAAGAGTCATCTTCTTGATCCTGCAACAGTTGTTTCATCTTATTGATCTTACAGCAAATTTGAAAACCTATCTTAACATTCACAAAGCAATCTTTTAGATCTTAAGTTGATCCTTAAGGTTCGTGAAGCAATCAGATGGATCAGGAAACTATTGGGAGCCTACTAGCAGTCCAACTAATCGCAATGTCAACTGGAAATCTATTGACAAAATATCGGAAACCTATCCTTAACTACACCCATGAATCATAAATGGTTTATTATTTCCCACCAGGATATAGGTTTACAACTGGATCACCATCATGGAACAGTCCTATAACACACTAAAAGAGATTGACCTTGGCAAGCTTAATATGAGATAAGTGTTTACAATCACCACTATTGTGCTCCCTTTACGACTGGAATGGTAGGTCATACGACCAATAGTATTACTCTCGACAGTGGCAGTACTGCAGAACACTAGTGAGAATGGAACAGGGGTATTAAGCCTGATGAATAGGTAGAAAAGTGGTATAAAACGTACCTGAGCTTGAAACGCACCAATAACTCGAGAATAGGCTGTGAAACCTGATTCTGATGGTCCTGGTTGTTGATCTTGAGCCATATCTTGTGAATATGTTTTTTATTTATTAACTTTTTATAGTGATATATTTCACAAATTATAAATAAAATGATATATAAAGTATCCAATAATACTGAGTACTTTACTTACTCATATTTAAAATTTTGTCTATTATGAAGCTTTGACAATGACGAGGAATCAACAACACTAGTATTAGAACTAAAATGGCCATACGGAATATATACATGAATAGAGTACTTGTGATGGTAGAATTCTAAGTTGTGTAAAATTCACTAACTGAGTGACTGACTAAGTGACTGACTGACTGACTCACTCACTCGCTCACTCGATACTTTATTGCTTTAATAAAATTTATTCCCTAATCAATCATCTGGTTTCTGATAACCAAACACAATCAATTCAGCAGGAGTTTAAATATTTTGTACTAATTTTCTATTTATCTGTAAGCCTGTCTATTCTGCAAAAAGTCTTATTGTTACATTTTAATGTGCCAATTTAACTTCAATAGGAATTACAAACTTAAGTGCTACTAGGCTCATAGAGAAAAAAATACCTCATGTGTTTGAAGTTTCCAGAATGAATAAATAATGATAGTGTCTTATCCAGTCATATGCTCAAAGTAGACATGACAACTGATGTTCAACTTCTTGGAGAAGCCAATTCAAATCACTGTTACATAAGTATATCTACATTTATTCACCAACAAACACATTGCCAACGTTCTCATATTTCTCAACCCATGACAAGACTGTTTTCGAATATGATGTACACAAAATAGTCCTTGTTTCTGAACTGAAGAGCTAATAAATATGCATCAGCTTAACTTTACAAAGAAAAAGAATGTGGACATGATACAAACAAGCTGACCAATTTCTAATCCTTTTGGATCTTGCAGCTGTGAGAAGTCTCAGGTTTTGCCTCATCTAGATTTTAATGATATACTATTAGTTATTTTCGAGGACCATATGAGGACTTTGGATAGATCCACATGGAAGTAGTCTCCCCATGTAGACCCTTGTGGAAGCAGTCTTGTCTCATTTGATGACTCACATACTGTGTTTTTTTTTTGCTTGTGAATACACAGAAAATGTGTCAGGTCACATTCAGGAGTCAAGTTTGTCAAAAGCAATGGCTGTACAAACATTCATTCAAGGTCTAAATTCAGGGGATCAAGGGCGGGAACAAGAAAAATTCAACAAATTAAAGCAATCATGACAAAAGTCTGATGACTTTGGAGAGGTCAAGTATTGTGCCATGGGTGTTAATGGAAACATTCTCATAGACATCCAATTAGAACCAAAACAATCTACCATTGAAAAGTGGATGACTTTCAGTTCGATCATTGTCAGATCTGTTAGAAATAAACATATTAAAATCTATGACTTTGTGGTTGACCACAAACTTGACGTTTTTGGCCATTGCAGAAACCTGGTTTTCTGAGGAGCCAGCGTCTGACATAGTGCACTAAGTGACACCTCAAGAATTTTCCTTCAGTCGCACAAGACTGGTGGTGGTTCTGGTCTAAATCTAATATCAAGTTTAAAGACGTACCCACACAAGCATATATTTCCTTTGAAGTCCAAGAGCATGTATTATTATTTGATCATATTTCTCTGAGATCCTACAACATCTACAGGCCACCGAGATGTGAAAATGCCTCCCTGATCGATGTCTTCAAAGAAACTGAAAAATATTTCACAGTTTGCTCTTCATATACAGAATCTCAACTGACAACGGGTGACTTCACTATTCAACAGAAAGGTGACTTTCCAACTCACAGTAGTGGGCATGGCTTATAGAGCTCATGATTATAAAAGAAGATGACATTTCAGCAAACCAGTAGGAACAGAACACGATTTGTCAGACCATTTGGCAATATGGTGCAAATTTTACTGTCTGATTTAGAAACATACTATACAGCTTCCTTAAACTTGGTCAGAACACTCATGCAACTACAAAGGAACACTATGTCATATGATTAGACCCACTATATCATGGTACAACTCTGAACTTAGACAAGCAAAAGTCAAAAGAAAGTGACCTTTTAGCCTACAGTTACAAGTTGGTAAATAGCTGTATCTATAAATTCATATCAGAGTTCATATCAAAAAGAGTACCTGAAACAGATTGAGCCAGATCTGCACTTTTGGTTTATGATCTCCAGGTAAGGGTTTGTGCTCCCTCAGATACTGTTTGTTGTGTCGTGATTTCTTTCTGACAGAGATTAAGCACTCACCCATCTGGTTAGATGAGATCAGGCATGATTTCATGTTTCAGAGCATGCGAGAAAATGAAAAAAAAAAACTGATCATGCTCGATTAAAGTTTCGGAGATGTTTTGGGTTATACTGACATTAAACAATTAAACTAAGCCTGTTGCATGATAGAATATTGGACTTTATTGTTTTGCATATCATAACATCTTTGGATATAATACAACAAATATGGAAATACTAGTATAAACAATCAAATACATTCAATATTGGGTAATTTTACATTAAATCCACCACATTCTTATTAGTGACAAATAGTTTTTTTAAAATCCATTTTTAAGTTTCTTTTTCTGTCAGCCAGTGTGAACAGAGAACTTTAAAACCCCAACACACAGGAGCTGAATAATAAACCTTTTAAATCTTTCGTCTTCAGAGTAACATATTTTATTTTAATTTACATTACAGTTACCTCAAGACACTTATAACAATAAACTACATTAAGATACGGGAATAACATCCCATGTGGATCCTACAGATATTGCTTCCTATACAGGAAAAAAGACAAAATAAAAACACTTGATAAAATAACAAAACACTAGAAAAGTTAAATATAAAAGCGGCGGTTTGATAATTCAGATCTTTGGCGAAAAATAATTGAGATTAAAATTGCTCAGTTTTATTGTAACATGTATGAGTACATAATGAATCCAAGATGTGAATTCACAGACTGTACTAAATTAGCACGTTATGGCCTTAAAAACATAATTCCTCGATTTTAAAACTATTAATTACACTTTGATCTTATTTTGCCAAAAAGTTGGGACCAACCACTGGCTCAGTCCTCATTAAAGATGGTCTGGATCCATACTGGGACTCCAGAATTTGTTTTCGGATTTTGCTGTAATTTCTGGTTCCGGATCCCTGGCCAGAGAGTTTCGGCTCCCTAGAGCTCTACTTATTTAACGTGAAATTAATACGATCAGATTATGCATTGACACCAGTTTAATGTATCAACAGATTTGCAGTAAAACCATACAAAATTATCCACGTTTTCAGAGGAGTTTTAAGGTACAATGATACAAATTCTACACAGAATATACGCCTGTACTTAGCATACAACCAACCCATTTACAGCTTACAGCTTGCAATGCACTATTGTATTTGTAGCAGTATATCTTGTCGGTTAAAGATTGGATTAATTGTTTGTTTTATTTTTATTTTTGGTGCGCTGATTTAAGATCTGTGCCAAATTACAGCATGAGCATTGTATCTAAGAAGAATTCTATATTTCCAAATAGTATTGTAGTCAACAGACAAAATGTATGTTTCATTGACTGGGTCATAATGACGTCACACACAAGATTGACCTGCATACATATTTTGATTCTTATGAGAACTATAAGAGATTATACTTTGCAATGACCTTATAGAGCATACACATATATATTTATCACTTTTCTGAGAGCTGGACAGTTGAGCATGCGGTCTCAGGTTCAATTCCAGGGGGGATTTTGTCCATGAGCAAGATGTACACATAATTATCCATGCTAAAACTTAAATAAGTAGGAAAAAGTGATATAAAAGAAGTTTACCGATTCAGTGCAGTATATGTGTGGATTTCTGAAACATATGACACTATAAAATCATAAAAATCCATGGTTTATTAACATTTTATATAAGGATATAATGAGAGTCTTCCAAGACTCTGGGTGGTACGAATGAAGAGACAGAAATGGGTCGATATCATAAGGACACATTACTTAATACATTCAAAATGATAATACATTCAAAATGATAATAAAACATTAAACTATCAGTTAAACCATTGGCCATAACACTAATACTTCCTTGTTATTCATATAGGAATGAACTAACAATAAAATTTGGTATGAATATATTTGAATCAAGCCATTATATTCAAACTGATGTTTTGTGTATTTCGTAACCAGAGCTAAATATAGTTTGGAAAAAATAATACAGAACTTTGGATGATCATAAAAATAATATAAAAACTCTATGAATATTACACACGAATCCGGGTTTTGGAAATAGACTGAATGTGAGATAATGATTCTTTATTTCAGTAATAGATATGTAATAACATATGGAGAAATTGCCAGTTGTCTATCCTAAAATGATTCTACAGCCGGTTAAATGGACGTGAAAAACCTAAACTATAATAATTTAAGTAATTTGGGGAATGTGTTTGTGCAGTAAGTAATACTTCCTGGATTCTTATGTGAAAGCAATCATTTTTATTTATTGTTATTATTGACGCTATTTATTCTCCAATGACATTATTTACTGAAAGATAACTCCTCCAGTAAAACCCTGTCTCAAATGACCCAAGTATAGAATTAATTTAACTCTAGACTTGCTCCAAGTCTTTGTATTTCTTATTTCACCAAATCTGACAGACATGGGATCAATATGAACCCATCATTATGGGTGGGGAAATTACTGAGGGATGAAATACTTTTGTCAGCCCCACTTGCTGGCCAAAAAATCATTCAGTCCTCATATAATACCTGAGACAAAAGGGACTTGAGGAAAGTCTACTTTAACTCTGGTGTCCATTCTAGAATTAAACTAGCTTACCTGTAAATGAAGTTTCATTGTGATTCTGTTCAATCACACACAGCAACGAAGGAATTACCTCAGAGATGCAGGACTGCATATCACTCATTATCATCACCTTATTACACTTGACAAATTGTACGCATATGCTTCAAGGTGACATTCAATTCTCAGGTAATTCTGGAGTTACTTTGTGTGTGGTGAGATAAAATTAAACGATTCTGTCGAATCACACACAGCAACGAGGGAATTACCTGCCCACCACTTTACACCCACCCAATTGGGTAAAAGCAATACATGGGCATATACTATAAGTGCCGACTTTTTGTCTCAGGGGTGGCGGCTTCCACTGTTCGTCTGAATAAATGTGAAGGCCCTTTAAGGCACATGACATTATCAAGACACTGACTTCAACTGGCAAATACACGTCTTTTTGTCTCAGGGGTGGCGGCTTCCACTGTTCGTCTGAATAAATGTGAAGGCCCTTTAAGGCACATGACATTATCAAGACACTGACTTCAACTGGCAAATACACGTCTTAATTACCAGAGATTTACAAATCATGAGGTCACTTTTTTCCTTGCATGCAATGATGTGTGATGATTGAGAAGAATTCTGATTTTCATGTGTAGGACTCCTGGGACGAGTCATGCGACATTTGGTTTCTATGAATATTTACTAATGCAGCATTCTTTTGATATGAGAACAATCTGACAACTGTGTTCGACAGAGAAATATACCGATGACAATATGGGATGAATTTAGTAAGATTAGAAAATGAATGTACTCAATAATATAAATTTGTGTAATATTGTTGGGAACGTTTTTTTCTGTTTATTTAATATCACCTTTAGAAAACAACTAATAGCCTGCTTCAATTGACGACCGATTCAAGTCAAAACAATAAAAAAATAAAGTTGGAACTCATGACATTTATTGCATTTTAGACACTGATGACACAGGCTGCTACAATAGATAAGTTTACTGTGAAGACTTCTTGGATTCTTATTAGGTCAGTAGGTATTTCCAGTTTTTGCAATAAACCTTCAGTCAAACTAAACCTAGCCCATCAGAAAACTGATGCAAATTGTATCCACGTAAAGACAACTCACCAAAGCCAGTGAATCATTGTTTGACCTTGAAGGAGGGACCCAAGGTCAAATCTGTCCACATCAGAAGATTCCTGGTCCATAATATCCTACAGGTTGATAACATCCCAAACCTCAAGACCAACTGAGTAATAAGGACTTTTACGTTTGGCTACCCTCATTTGGCCTTGAAGGAGAGACCCACAGTCGAATCTGAACACATCAGAAGATTCCCGCCCATGAGTTCCTATTAGTTGGTTTCAAACCCCAAACATCTAGGAGCGACTTGTATGTACTTTTAACTTTGGCTATTATCGTTTGACCTTGAAAGAGAACCTTAAGGTCAACTCTGACCATATCAGAAGATTCACAGCACACGATTTATCTCAATGTAGTTTCACATTGCACACCTTAAGGACCAATAATAAGTGAGTTATAAGCACTTTTAAGATTTGCTACCATTTTTGACCTTGAAGGAGGGATCAAGATCAAATCTGGCCACATCAGAAGATTCCAAGCACATGCTTTCCTGCAGGTTGGTTTCACATCCCAAACATCTGGCAATAATAAGCAAGTTATAAGCACCTCTTAAAGTTTGGCTTCCCATATTTGACCTTGAAGGAAGGATGATTTCCTATTGGTTGGTTTCACACTCCAAACCTCTAGGAGCAATAATAAGCGAACTATAGGCACTTTCGAGTTTCGCTACCCTCATCTGACCTTGAAGGAGAGGTCAAATCTGACCACACCACAAGATTCTCAGCTCATGATTTCTTGGTAGTTGGTTTCACATTCCACACCTCTTGGACCAATAATAAGTGAGTTATAAGCGCTTTTAAGTTTGGCTATCCTCGTTTGACCTTGCATGAGAGGCCCAGGTGACATCTGACCACTTAAAAAGATTCCCAGCCCATGATTTCTTATATGTTGGTTTCACATGCCAAACCTCTAGGACCAATAATAAGGGAGATATAGGCAATTTTAACGTCCACTATGTAGGGTACTTTGGCACTCCGTGGATGGCCTTGAATTAAGAGCTTTAAGGCCAATTGTCTGCAAGCTTGTAGAGTACAAGTATATCTGTTATACATATAATCTATGAAAACAAGCCAGCAGAAAAAAGGAAGATAATTTTCAAAGAAATGCCAACGAGGGCCATCTTGTTTTTCAGAATGAGGCTAATTTCAGTCCAAGAGAAACCTATCTCCCATTGAAGATTTCCTGCAAATTTGGTGAAGCTAGCTGGTGTAGTTTTCTGCTGAGAGTGTTAACGTCGAAAATCTCTCTACGCACGGGGTGGTGTAGTAAACACTAAACCAAAGTATCCAGTGGATACAATAAACAGAACAGCCTTATTTCTGGACCAGATTCGGCGAAGTGTGAATTAGCCATAATAGTCTCTGATACATATAAAATGTACACATACTGTTCTTTCTTCAGTAGTTTATTAATCGGGAAATCATTGATGAAAATTTTATTAAACATATTTAAATACTGTTTCTTTTTTCAGAAATAACTTTACTTTCATGAAAGATTTCAACTACAAAGGATGTCAAGTTGATTGGGGTGTAAAGAATACTATGCAATACACATATAAAAGAGCTAGACATTATGTTTTGTATAATAACTGCTTTATCTCTGTACTTTATTGGTTGGTGGAAACCATAACATGAATGATACTATTGCTGTTACACATCTTCAAACAAAATATTTAATACAAAAGAAATACCTGGAGGGTACCACACTGTATGTCTGTACAAATATATAAATACAGATACATAAAAAACAGATGAACTATCTGTCTACTATTTTGACAACAGTTTTTCATAATATATATAGTTTTTTTAAAGTAAGTACTACATTGTAAAACCCTAAACTGCCATAGACATAATTTGCATTGTTATCCCCTGTAATTTATGGTTACTTCTTTCAATATCACATTCGTTTGTGTTGGATGAAGCTTGGCTTACTCATTTAGCTCTACCCTTTGCGATATCGAGTTTGAGCCCAGCAATTGGCAGGTTACATTTGTGGTATGTTCAAAATGTGCATTCTTTGTCCCAATATGCATAGGAACTAACAAACACAGTTACAAAACAATTATTTTTATTTTACATAGTTGTAAAGCTTGTCAATTTCAATGAAAAAGCTTTATGAAAACAAATACATGATGGATTATAAACAAGCTGCAATTCTTTAGAATTACTTCATAAGAAAGAAAACTATTTCAAAACTCTCAAGAAAAACCAAGCAACACACCCAATTTTGGGCTGGGCTGAGTACAACTGATGACTTATTCTCCCTATTTGCGGAATAAACACCAAAACAAGGCCAGCCATTCCAGTTATGCCTGATATATCACCTTTCCCTCACAGCACAAATTGGGACCAGGGATGTTTCTCAAAACAATAGCCTTGTTTTAGTCTCACAGTTCTATAGAAAAATTTATCACTTCCTTTTAAATTTGCTTTTCAATGGAGAACTCTCATATATCAGACATAACTGGTAGCCAGTACATACCAGATCGAATGACTAGGAGGGAAAAAGTCCCATTTGATAATCAGGCAGTTGTATATCGTAAGCCACATACATATAATTATGTACTAAGACTTAGACATGATTTAAAGTTGTTTTTTGTTTTGTATTACTGGAAGTTTCAGCACTCTTTATCTTTGTTATCATGGATCTGAATTATACACAAAAAGTTGACTGTTTTTAAGCATGTATTTTCTTTCTAAATTCGGAGTAAATATCTGTACTTTTGACATGAATAATAGTATGAATTTTCTATTGATTAAAACAAGCATTGGTACAAGCACAGCTGTAAAGCCAATAAACAATCTTTACTCACAATAACATGAATAAATTAACCTTTTACAACGTTTTTAAAGAATGATACTACATTTTCTATTGAAACCAGCACACCAAAATTGCTGACCTCTTGAATCAGTAGTTGAAATTCCGGAATATTACTAATTTGTTCCCCTCATCAGACATATTATCAGGGTAAGACCATGACGTGGAGTAGTGTAGGTGGGGGAAGGCACTTCACACGAGTTGGTCAAGTATAACAAAAGTAAACCAAAGTGTATGGAAGTGACAAGCAGAGAAATGAACCCATAACTGTTACAGTGTGAGGCCAGCTTATTACCCAGTGAGTCACCACATTACACCATGGACCTATCTGTGATGGTGTGACTGAACGTAATTATGTTCATATAATACTCAAGGAAATTTAAGGATGACTCTGAAATTAGACAGAACCGATATGTTATACTTCTGTTTGTGTTTTAGAAATCAAAAAGAATTCTAAGTAATTAGCAGCTTTTAATAACTAACTCTCAGAGGGACTTTTAGACCAGACTTTCTATTAATCCTTTGATTGTATAATCTTGAATTCAATGTATAAAAGTTGTATGAGTAATGTGAGGAAATATAAAGTTATTACACAATTTGTTTTATGAACATTTCCTTGTATCTTATCAGACTGACATGAATGCAAGCTATTCTAGGAAGTTGATAAAACACGAACTTTCAGCCTATTTTTATGTCACCAAAATGAAAAAAAGAGAAGTAATGAATGATATACAATGAAACAGGAAACGTTTTTTCTTTGCAATAACACTGACTTCACCTTTTGTTTCCTCATTTTCATAGATTTATAAACTTCTCTTCTTCAAGGGAAACTAATAAATATGAAGATGTTAAATTGTAAATAGTGTGAGAAAGGTCTCTTAGACCAGGATAGGAGATTTTTACAGCAATACAAAAGTACACTAAGAATTAACCCAGTTTTCAGACACTGTTTCAGCTGTAAATGTCCGTCTCTGAAACAATTTATGCTCAATTACTCCCATTGTGAATGTAACAATAATTCCAATAGCTGTGATATCAGAATTCCCTGTAACAAGTATTCACTTAACAAAGTATGTATTTTATCACCATAACAAACATCACTCTTTTGGTTAAACATGTACAATACCAGATTATCAGATGTATTTAATATCAGCAGTATCCAACTGTAATTAGCCTGCTATGCACTGTATATTACACTGAGATTCCATTGATAGTATTTGACTTGGTAATTTAACAGAACCTGAACACAAATATCTTTTTATGTAAATCACAGAGGGTTTACATGAGTATTTTTGTGTTTGGAATATGCACTTTTAGTAAAAAGAAACCCTAACAAAATTTTTAGCAATTATTTTTTATTTTTTTTTTTTTTTTGGGGGGGGGGGGGGGGAGGGGGGGGTGAGAGTGCACACCTTCTGCATGAAGCTGACATCCTAAATCAACAACACCACCAACCAGAGTACAGTGTACAAAACAACAAGTGTTGGATGAGTAACTTTACTTGGATCAAACCCCAAAGTGGAGAGGTGAAGGATCATACAATACACTGCTGTCAACACAATACTTTAAAGTGGATTTCATCGTCAAATAGATGGTATATGCAATACCTCAGCAGCTAGCTGGACTAGTTACCTCCATTAAAAAAAATTGTTTGCAGTCTGTTTGTTTTTGCTGTCTGTAGGTTTGTCCAATTCTTATTCTGGATACAAAACATCAGGAATTTTCAAAGGTCTCATTTTCACAATATGAGGTGATCTTCATCCAATTTTTTCTGTATGTAGGGCCTGACCAAAGGAAGAAGTGATAACATTTTGAGAAATATCTAGATCCTATTCTGGATAGAAAAAATCCAGAATTTTTAGAAACCTGGCCTGGTGAATGTCTCCACTCTATGAATTAATAAAAACTGTAAATAAAGTGACTCTTTAACTGGATTTAGTCCCAGTCCCTTTTTATTTTGTTTATTTCTAATTTGTGCTGATTTAAGGTCATTGTTGAATTACCAAGCCAAGTACTAGAACCCAAAATATATATATAAACATATAAATATATACAAAATCACCCAGAATTAGCCCTAGTTCTGTACACTTCCTCTGGTTCTGAGTTTCCCCCCTCACTTCCCTTTGGCATCAAGCTCCCAATGTTTCTCAGCAGATCGGGGTTCCTGGAATCTATATTGGTCACATGTTCAAACTGTAGAGGCTGAGATATATCACCCTTCACTGGTGTATAAACTTTGGCTTTGTGTTTGGACTTTTTGACAACTTTTCGCTTCTCCCCGCGAGATACTTTCCACAGTTCATCGTTTGTATTTTGTGTGATTTCACGAAACTGTTTCAAGAACTCATTAGCAGCATCGGTATCGTGGAACTTAAATCCTACAAGTTTCATAAGACTAGAAGATAAATGCATGGTATGTAATCCTGGGCTATGCTCCTTGTACTGAGAGAGGTAATTGATTGTGTCTTGCCACAGAGTGAAGCCTGTGTCTCTATCAGATAAAACCATCCTGAGGCCTCTCTTGGACCGACCTTCTCCAGTATTTAGCACAAAGACAGGCACCCCTGTAGTCTGGTGTTGCCATTCCTTGGGTTGACCAGAACTATCCATTGCAGCCAGCATTAAGTCTGCAACACAGCCACAGACAGCCACCTGGGTGTCTGTACTGCTGAAAAACACCTTAATCCTGTGCATATCCTCTTTGGAAAGCTTAACTGAGTAAGAAGTAGCAGGTGACTCTGCCTGGGAGTGGGTCAGTGTAGTGGTAGCCACTTGAGGTTTGCTTATGATGGCACTAGAAGGGGGATTAAGAGAATGATCCACTTCATCAAGAGCTTCTTGACCCTTTGCAATCTCTTCTTGTTTATCCTGTACTGATGTTATCTCTATTCCATTAGTCTGAGGGCTTTCACCGCCATTATTTCCCTTATCTCCTGACTCCTCTTTCGCAGTCTGCTGTTGATTTGCACTGGTTGAAGCAGTCTGGAATTTCAGTCTAGCGGCATTCTTAAGAGTATGTTCCCGGAATGACATGGCTCGCAGCTTCCAGCGTTGTAGGGTGTCATATTTTTCTGTGATTAATTTCACTGCTTTCAGGGTACTGTCTCCATAGCAAGCAGGTTGAGGTAGAGCATATACCTTCTCTGTGTCCTCCTTGGAATGTTTCAGAATAGTTTGGAATTCCCCAGGGTTTTGAAACAATGCTGGCTTACTGTTCCTTATGTCCTCACTCATGAAAGAGCTTCTATAGTTTTTATTCCTTTCAAAATCAACAGCCGTATCTAGGTCAAGGTCGACCACCACACAAGACACATCTTCAACGGACTGAGATCGGGGCTTAGGTATGACCTTGATACTGAGATCGGACTCAGTTCTCGACTTGGATGGAGTCCTCAGCTTGACCTCTTCCATTTGTAAGGATGTGGGGTTGGTCACAAAAACTGTTGCTTGGACAGGACTATGTATCTGCTTCTTATGACTGAGTGGTGTTTGACTAGATACTGGAAGAAATACATCATCGTCTATTTCAGCGCAATGAGTGGTATTCTGATTTCTTACTGGCATGGGGCTTTTACTGGAAGATTTCAACAGCTTGACATCTTGAATCACAGGTTTCTCTATACTCAAGCTATGGCAGCTCTGAGTTTGAGACACTTTGAGAAACTTTTTGGATTGAGGTGAACTATTGAGGTCATCAAATATATTGTGCTTTCCTTTGGGCAGTGTGGTGGCTTTCGATTCACTTTGGGCGCCGGGCAATATGACAGCCCCTGTAGTGGTCAAGCTTCTGGAACTTTCTCCTGCCATCAGTTTCACATCACTGGTGTCACTTCCCCTGACAATGACGTCATTTCCTCTTGGAAGGGTGCCTTCAGTCCTCATAGGTAGTTCCAATTCTAGGGGACTCTCTGGCCGAGCTATTCCCCCCAAGCCACAGCACAGAGCCAAGGCAAAGTGATTTTTCCTCCTTTTGGGTTTTTGTGAGTGAATGGGTGATCTCATGTGAGGCTTTGCTGAGCCACAGGTATTTGTAACCACTGTGTTACTGTGTGTCTGAGTAGAACCAGCACTGTTATCTGTAGCTGGCAGGCCTGTGTTGTTATTATCTCCACTATCGTTTGAAATAACAGTTTTCAACTTATCACCTTGCATTTCCTTCTCAGTGCCGGAGATTACTTCCATACTGGTGTTGATTTGCTCGGGCTCTTTATCACACTCGCCCAGTTTTTGGAGATCTTGTGGCTTACTAACCTCTTGATCATTCCCAACTGGTCCAAGTTCACTGTTATTGATATTTATAATATCCAGGTGGTGTTGGCTGTCCTCATTAGAGCTATTAATATCCACATCCCTGGCACATAATCCTGCATTATCGCCCACACTATCACCCTCCACAGTGAGCTGCCCTGTTTTCATAACTACCTGTTGTTTACTACTCTCGCCAGGTGGCGCTGGAGGAGGTGTAGAGGGTTTCACTATCAAAGGTTTCTTACCCACCAGTAACCTGCTTTTATGACTCAGTCTAGGTGAATTTGAAAGAGATGAATTACTTGATAAATCCGATCTGGCTTCACTGTCAGACTGGTTCAAGCTTTTCTCTTCTTTCACCAGTTTATTTTCCAGTACAGCGTCTTTAGTCAGAGCCCCACCCTTCTTACTACTAGCCGCATCTGGAGGCTTAGGTGGGGGAGGGGCTGGTCTTGTTTTCTTGTATTTTATCCTGGGAGATGAACTAGATCCGCTGTCACTCTTCAGAGGAGTACTTTTCCTTCTATATCCTTCAGCCTCTGAAGCACAACTAACACCAGTAGTACTGTTACCACTCTTGACACCACTCACATCCGCTTGAGAAGATGGGTTTTTGTTATTGTTCACAGCACTGTTTTCAGTGTTTTTATCAGCAGCGTTGGACACTTTACCCTTGGTGTTTCCCTCTGAACACATGGACGTTTGAGATGTACTGTTTTCAGTAGCAGTATGACCAATCCTAACCTGACCTACACTAACATTAGCAGCAGGACAAGCTTCTCCTGAGATGACTTGTTTTAATATAGCAGCTGTATCTGTAGCTGTGGTAGTTTCTGTGGTTTTCTTATCATTTAAAGAAATACAAGTGACGTCATCACAGTCATTTCCGGCCCTCCCCGTTTGGGTCAATGATACATCAGTATCACTTGCTGGATTGTTTCCAGCAGTACCAGTTGCCGGTGAAATTCCTTGGGATTTCCCACCCACACATTTCGGTGACGTCACCACTGGCCGTCGTGATGTTAGGGACGGTGGTTTTGTAGGAGGGAGAGGGGGTGGCGGACCAGGGCGGAGTTTTTTGGATCCCTGAGGAGATGCTGTCGTCTGCTTATCCAAGCTTGCTTCTTTATTATCGCCCGGTAATGGCGCAAAGGTAGATTTGGCGCCATTTGGAAGCTGTAGCTTGCTGTAAGAGGTTTTAGAACCACAGCTAGTCAGTTGTTTGGATAACTTTTTATCCATGTTGCTGTACGCTCATGTAGATTTTGTCCGTTTATCCAATATAAGAGACATATTAAGTAGAACTTTTATCCAGAGTTCCCAGCACCATGTTTTTGTCCAATGAGTAATGATCAACATTCCCTACCTACTTTGATCTTCACTTTGGTATGTTAATAACACAATATTTCCCTTTGTTTACATTAATATCCTGTTTACCTAATATATCTTTGCTGGCCAAAGGGGAAAAATGAGGAATTTTATCACACCTAAACCAAAGGAACACATCACATATTTTTACCTAGAATGATTAACATAGCAGTGTGTGGAGAAAAAGAGTGAAAAAAATCCCATTTTTTATGCCAGAGCTGGAAATCTTCTGAACCATTGGTTTCTGTATGAAGAACTGTTTGTTATCGGTTTGGGTGTTTCCAATCTAAACACACTGGATCCTCAATACACAGGCTACCGGGAGTAGCTGCCCCCAGAGAAAAACATTCAACAATCTCTGCAGAAGTATCAAATGTCTAAAATAATGCAGGCAATATGCAGCAATAAATCCCTGAGATGGTTCCCAGCAAAGACTCTACACTGTTACTTTGTGTATTTATAAATCCAGAGTAATTTTCCCCAGTCCACGTGTGTTTGTTTACTTTTGTCTGTTTTATGTGTCCAGATTGGTACTTTAGAAGAGTTTCTAACAGTTTACTAAAACAATATTTCCTTGACCCTGTGTTTGTAATTTGGGAAAGAAGATATATCCCACGGCCTTCTATCTGTTATATGAAGCTGTGGCTATGCACACGTCAATATATTTACTCCCGAAAATAGTGCAGTTGAAGGAATCTTGCAAAAACCAGCAAGACCCATCAGCAATATTATTGTAGATAATGTACTTATATCATCTTTGTCTCTTTATATAAAAGTCTTGTTTTAAATACATCACATATGTACAGTTTGCACTGAATGGATCTACAAATTAATATCTGGTATTATTTTCATTAAATTATCTTGTGTAATCCACCAAATAACACTATACTGTGAAGTCATGAAGTTAAATCAACAGATATCTGGTTTTTGTACTATATCTGTGTACACGTTTTCGCAGTTATAATCAACAACAGATCTCATTCTTGGTGAAACTGGTGCACCTCATTATCCTCAGCATATGTATATTTAACATTTTTTCCACTGACAAATAATATTTTTTATCCAAAGATCGTCAGTGGTTCTCATTAGAAAACAGCCATATTTCATTCCCCACAAATGATCCACGGTTTTTAGTTCAAACTCATTTCCCAATGAACTGCATTATAACCACAGACTTGATACGTTTTGACATCTGACCATAAAGTAATCATCTTGTTTTGGATGAACCCGCATCCATTTTTTTTCTCCCAAAGTGGGTTTGTGTATACCCATTTAGAAGGTTATAACTTCTCATTAATTCTTGTGTTTATTTTGTTGCTATTTCAGTAAACAGCTACGAACACAGAACCATTTGGTGATAACCCACACAAAAAACATACATAGTAGCCAGCACCATAAAAACCTATAGGTACTTCCAAATATTTGTAATAACTGTGTTATTCCTTTTTAAAACAGATTTGCAATAATCATACCTATTTCAGAGCTCTTTCCTATTGCCAAATATGTGGTCCATTTTAAAAGCAGTCAAAATGTAAAACTGTATACTCAGTATAAAACCAACGTCCTTGTGTAATGAATTTCTGTTCTTTTATCACATGCAAACAGATGTCTTGTTGTTAAAACCTATTCCCTCAATGAAAGTTTTGAGTGACAGTTGAATACCTTACACAGAACAAAACCTTAGATGACTAATTTGGACAGATTCCCTGTACATTTCTTCACTTCCGTTTTAAATCCTTTTGTTGAAGTGTTGTGCCAAAGTGACGTCACATCACTGGGTTTCCTGAAAGTATAAAATAAAAGGCTTAAAATAATTTCCATATCTTTAACTTACATTTTTATGCATACATGAGCTCTCAGACATTAGAATTGAAGTTGGAATCACTGTAGCCTTGCTGAAGGCTCATGTTTCTTTTCAATAAGGGAATGTATACATAACTAGAAAGTACTCCTAGAACCACTCCGCCAATAAACTGAACTCACAACAATGAGTGTGGTTTTCTCTTATGAAGGACAAATCCTTAAACTTCAATAAACGATTATCTCTGTTGGAAATTATAAATTGGATGACAGATTAAGAAGCTTTTCATAACCTGTCATACACACAGAATACTTGCGTATTAGATTAATAGCCTTTTCAGGCCTTAATCGACCTACGAAGAATATAGATTATTTTCTAGTTTAACTCATTTACAGGGCCTCTACTCACATATATTATATATTCAATCACTTAAAGGATATTTGTGCTACATTGATTCAGAATAAAAAAATTGCAAGGAGAAATGCATCTAAATATGAATTTGATAAGAGCAATTTGATATCTGGTAATATTTACCTTAGGAAGACTTCCGAATCCCGACAGATTTACATTTTGTATGAAGTTCAATTTGGTACTAGGTATATTTAAAGAAAGCCATAACAGTGAAATCTAGAAAACGTTTTATTGGATTTTGAATATGATAAGAGTTTGAAATGATATATTTGGTACAAAGCTTTTGAACACTTTGACACTGCAGTGTTTATTAGTCATAAGCACCATTGTCATCTACAAAAATGTAACCACAATGATAATGCGCTCCAAACAAAAGCTGAATACAACCTGGGGCATATTGTACTGACATAACTGATGTATATAGCATTGCTTGAAGCTCAAAGGTCTACCAAAAGCCCTTTCAAATATGGACACAACATATTTGTATTCATAAACCACTTCAGCATGCTAGGAAATGTAGCCTTGCTGAAGGCTCAAGTTTCTTTGCAGATAAGGAAAATGTTTAGTTCAGATAATGGAGTTTCAGTTTATATAATGCACTCATACATGTACTGACTTTTAGAGCAGCATACTGTCTGTTAGCTTCTATCTCATAACATGTATGAGTGCTTTATGAATACCAAATATCTGTGTGCATGTTTGAAAAGATGTCATGCAAAATTTGAGCCTTAAGCAAGGCTATAGGAAATGTAAGCTCAATAGACAGTGTCTGCCTTAACAGTAAGACGATTTAAAAGACGATACAAGTAGGAGTATGTTATGAAAAGTGAAAGTTTCTCTTATGTTGGTGTTCCACCACACGACTAAGGCTCCCGATTAAGGGTTTTTGGGGGTCGGTTTGAAATATTTGCTTAGTCCCAGACCTTCTGTAAGGGTCGGTTGTGGTCGGTTGGGGCCGTGTGAAAAATCAAACATGTTTGATATTTCACACGACTACAACCGATTCATATTTCCCACCGTCAACAAAATGTCCAGTCCCAGGCGTCCTCAGGCCTCCTCAGACCCAAATTTACAGAGTCGGTTGTTGTCCCAGGCGTCCTGCGACCCTTAGTCCCAGACCTCCGTTGCTTAGTCCCAGGCGGCCGGTTCTTAATCCCAGACTCAAATATGATGCGTATGAATTTCATGCGTCTGAAAGTGAGTCGGTTTCATTAGTCCCCGGAAGCCTCAGACCGTCTGCGGTGTCCTGCGACCCAAAAATCAAGGTCTGGGACTAAGAACCGACTAAGGGTAACCGACCCTAACCGATCCAAACCGGCCTCCCCAGGACGCCTGGGACCACACATTTTCAGTCTGCGGCGGCCTGAGGACGCCCCAGGCGGCCTGGGACTAACAACCGATTAAGAACCGACTGTTTTCCGCGCGTTGGAAATTAAAACGAGGCAATGAGCAGGTCTGGAACTATATAAGCGACCGCGCACACTTTGTCATTGTTACTGACTGTTTGGCTACTGAGAGACGTGTGTCACTGATTTGTAGGGGTTTTCAATTTTTATTTTACATTTTATATACTTGAGCTTAAGGCAAATTTCACAGTTAGGAGACACATTTTACTATTTTTTTATTATTTTGTCGACTGGATCATGAGAAAAGAGAAAGGAGGGAAGAGAGGAAGGAAAAAGATGGATGAGAGGGAGAAGGAAAGTCAAGTAGAGGAGAGGAGTGAAGTTATTACAGAAGAAGGAAGTGAGAGGAGAGAGGAGGAGGAGATTCAGGAAGATCCAGCTATTGGGGAAGCTGTGGCAGAAGAAGAAGAGAGGTGTGAGGAAGATCCGGAGTGCCATTCTTCAGCCAAGAGAGCCAGGGTGTGTGCCACTTTTACAGACAGTGATGAAGTTTCCATTGTAGAATTCGTCAAGCTGCACCCTGAACTGTATGACAAGGAACATTCACGTTTCCACGACAGGAATAGAAGAGAGGCTCTCTGGGCAGAAATATCTGCAGAACTTAAGCTCCAGCCCTTTGATGTGAGAAGGTGGTTTGAGTCCCAGCGAACCCGTTATGGAAAGCTGTCTAAGCTCCAATCTGGCCAAGCCCCGAGGGAGATGACCAAGAGACAGTCCTGGGTCTACCAACAGATGGGTTTTCTTAAAACCCACATCAGAAGAAAGGGGGCCAATAGAAGTTCAGGTTTTGAGGCCAGTCCAAATACCAGCAAGCAGGACGAATCACGTGGTTCAACTACTGACACAGAACACCTCGAGTCCAGTGTCCTGAGGGAGAGGAGTCAGTCCATCATTACATCAACACCCGTTTCAACTACAGACTCCAAGATTCTCGAACACTTTGAGCAGATGAGGACACTTATCTCAGGTTTTCTGCATCAGAAGTCAGACAGGCAGCCCTTCTTTGACTACGTGGCATCAGAGGCCGAAAAGATGACTCAAGAAGAATTTGAAGAATTAAAGGGCAAGATATTCAGAGATATCGAAAATATTAAGAGTAACCGCAGACGTCAGCCATTGCCCAGAAGATCAGCCACTGTTACCACGGAGTCCCAGAGGGTCGGCCTACTGCCAACAACCACTCCACAGGCGTCAAGTTCCACTCAAGCAGCACCTAGCAGCAGTTTTGTGTACTATACACCAAGCCCCATTGGCTTCAGCAACCCTACATCTGTCCTAACTGTACAGGACGAAGGGAGCAGACACAATCTGAGTGGAATCTTAAGCCAGCTACCAGATCTGACATCAACACAGATCGTCGAGCAGCCTCAGCAGCAGCAGCAACAACCGCAGCAGCAGCTCTTTACTATCACCACTTCAGCACCACCTCAACAGCAGCAGCAGCCTCCTCAGTAGCCATCCAGTCAGGGCGGGTCTTTGACCTGCCAGGCCCTTTTCAGGGCCACCAATTCTTCCAAAAACAATTATTCAGCTACGTGTTCTTCCAATTCCCCTCCCAAAACAAAAAAGTTCAGTACAAATACTTATCACAAGAAAAAAAAAATTAAAGTCCAACACTTACACCACCCCAAACATGAAACAAATAACCCATGGTACTACACATAACCAAAAAGGCCACATAAAAAAAATATTAAAAGTAACTCCCAATATGGCCATTAATCAGCCCATTTTTAGATTAAAATCCATGGGATAGTTTAAAATCTGTAATTGAAAAGTCCAACACTTGCACCTTCCCTAGAGTTAAAAGGCATAATTACATACTTACCAACCCACAAACAGACAAACCCAATACCAAACATAACCCCCAAATAACAAACCCAGTACCAAACCTAATACCCAACTACCCCAAAAAAACCCAACCCCAGTAACCACCAACCAACAAACACCCAAACCCAAAAGTAGATAGAACCCATGCCAACGAACTGACAAACTATTTAGCAAACACAATCCCCCATTATTGAAAGCAAAACTAGTTCCATGGTTATATTTTCCAAATTTTTGTGATTAGAAATGAATATTTAAAATTGAATATTTCCATAAAAAAATTTCTGCTACAAATAAGTTTCCCAGCCATGAAAAAAGAAAAATGTTTAAATTATGGTGTGGATTTGAAAATATATAAAATAATTATTCAATTTAGGATATTATGTGTCACTTTGTGTTTCGCTTTTGTTTAACAGTGGGTTTGTCTGTTTGTTGGGTGAGTAAGTTGTGTTTGTCTGTTTGTCTGTCTGAACAAGTTATGTTTGGCATGGGGTTTGTCTGTTTGTCCGTCTGTACAAGTTATGTTTGGCATGGGGTTTGTCTGTTTGTCCGTCTGTACAAGTTATGTTTGGCATGGGGTTTGTCTGTTTGTACGTCTCAACAAGTTATGTTTGGCATGGGGTTTGTCTGTTTGTACGTCTCGACAGGTTATGTTTGGCATGGGGTTTGTCTGTTTGTACGTCTCGACAGGTTATGTTTGGCATGGGGTTTGTCTGTTTGTCCGTCTCAACAAGTTATGTTTGGCATGGGGTTTGTCTGTTTGTCCACATAGCTGATTAATTGTTTTTGGAATATTTGGTAGTCCTGAAAAGGACTGTTATAGTTAGTCCTGAAAAGGACTGTTTACTACAACAGGACTTATATTCTGCCATCTTGCCAGGCCACTGCTCCCTCATTATTGAAGTAGTCCTTCAGGTAATCCCTCTGTCTTTTGGCCTCTCTAGCAGGGTTTCTGTCTTGGCCACCACCAGCAGCACCACCAATCAATCCACAATCACCAGGCACATCATCATCATCATCATCCCCCCCAGGCTGCTGACCAGCAGGTTGACCTTGATACTGGCTTCTGAGTATATTGTGCAGAACCACACAGGTCATGACCACTTCTCTAACTGTTTCTGGGGGTAGTTCAATGGTGGTCCTCATGACTCTAAATCTTGACACAAGGATGCCAAAAGCGTTCTCCACAACTCTCCTGCCCCTTGATATTCTGTAGTTGGCAATCCTTTCCTCCCTTGTTAACAGCCTTCTGCCATAGGGTTTCATGAGCCAGGTCTTCAGGGCAAAGGCATCATCTGCCAAAATGAAGTAGGGGACATCTCTACCACCCTGTGTTATAGGAGCTGGGTCAGGGAAGCCTATCCTGCCATCTTCAATCCTCCTCTTCATCTGAGAGGCATTAAATATCTGGGCATCTGAGCAAGACCCTTCTGTACCCACATCCACCCATCTGAATTTGTACTGCCCATCTACCAAGGCCAACATGACAATGGAAAAGAACCCCTTGTAGTTGTGGTAGAGGGCTCCAGAGTTCTTGGGTTTCTTCAGGGCCACATGCTTTCCATCCAGGGCTCCCAGGGCATGTGGAACATTCCACCTGATCCTGAATTCCCTTTCCAGTTCTTTCCACTCATCTGGAGTAGTAGGACATTTGAGGTACTCTCTGGTGAACTCATCCTGGATGGCCCTGCAGACCTCTGGTAGAAACTTGGAAATGGTGGATCTGCCAACCCTGAACTGACAGGATAATGATGTGTATGACTCTCCAGTGGCCAGATATCTGATGGTGAGGGCTAACTTCTCCCCAACACTGATAGGAGCTCTGTAGTTGGTGGCCTGCCTGGCTAGACGTGGTTCCAGTCTGGTCTTTATCATTTCAAAGAATTCTGGGGTCATCCTCATGTAGTTGGTGAATCCTGGAATGTCTGTGGCATACAGATCAGCCATAATGTTGTGGTAGGCCCCCCTCTCCTCTCTCTGCAGAAGCCATGGCCTGACCCACATGTTGTGCCTTCTTCTAGGTCTCTGTATGGGTGCTGGTGGTGCTGGTGGTGGTGGTGGTGGTTGCTGTGCTTGACGTAAAAAATGGAAATACATGATTATTTGTAACTGAATAAAAACCAAGAAAGCCCTAAGTTGTTGTTGAATCTGTCTTCCATTAAAAGGTGGCATCCTGGTGTGTTCCTAGAAAAGCAATGATGATTAGATCGCAAATTTTATATATATATACCCAGAAAATCCAGCAACTTTGCAAAACAATAATCGGGGATCGTGGTCTGGGGAGGCCTGAGGAGGCCTGAGGACGCCTGAGGACGCCGGTAGTTAATCGTGTGTTAGTCGGCTCTTAGTCCCAGGAGGCCTGAGGCGTCCTGGGACCCAGTCGGTTTGTGTCCGACAGGATCGTGGTTGAAACCGACCCGAAAACTGGCTTAGTCGGTTCTTAGTCCCAGACCAGTCGGGGACTGTCTGCGGCCGCCTGAGGCGTCCTGAGGTGTCCTGAGGCGTCCTGGGGACGATCTGTTCTTAATCCCAGACTTCAGTACCGACCCAGTATTCCCGCCCATTTTTGTCTTTTTTCAACCGACTGTGCACGATTAAGGGTCGCCGACAGGATCGGGGCTTAATCCTTTGGTGGAACAGGGGCATTAAGTACAAGGAAAAGGCTTAGCAAGGTTAATCTATGAGTATTAGCCTTGCTCAAGGCTCAGGTTTGCATGATGTCTTTTTTCAAACATGCACACAGATATTCATAAATCATTCATACATGTTAGGAGATATACGCTTATCAGAGAGAGGGATCCTGAGCTGTAAGCAAACGTAAAAGCTAGTACATGTATGAGTATATTGTATAAACTGAAACTTAATTATCTGAACTGAATGGTTTCCCTAACTGCAAAAGGATGTTGAGCCTTTAACAAGGCTACATGAGTATCTGTGGGTGCATTCAACTCAGGACCACTTCTAACCTTTCTGAAACTTTGTAATTGTTATATTTAATGAGATGAGTATTTTCCAAAAGGACCCAACCTCCGAATCATCAGGCGCATTTTCAGTTTTTGCATTAATGTCCTGTTCATCCAAATGATTGAATCATACGAGTCATACTAGTGTCATGTACTATGTATATGTTGTTCTTGTTTTGTCAAAAATGCATTGTTATTCATATGGTTTTTTTACATTACAGTTAACTTCATGTAATATACACGGTGTATGATCAACAGTAAAATCCCTCTCTAAAGTTTACACAATGATTTTTTTTTCAAAATCAACCAAGGAATATGGAAGATTGCGATCGTTTCAACTTGAGCTCTGTGTTGCATGCTAACATTGCTCTTCCATCTGACAAAATTTGGGATAATCTTTTAAAATAAAAATTGCTTCATGTCAGGTCATTTTGTAACGTCATTAGTAGACTTGCTGATGGCTCAAGTTTCTTTGCAGTTAGGGGAAATTTTCAGTTCAGACAATGGAGTTTCAGTTTCTATAATGTACTCATACATGTACTGACTTTTATAGCAGCACTACAGCTAAAAGAAATCTGTCTGATAAAGTTCTGTCTTAACATATATGAGTGCTTTATGAGTACCAAATATCTGTGTGCATGTTTTGAAAGATATAATTCAAATTTGAGCCTTACATTAGTGAAACAGGACCATAAAACTTAAAACAGAATTGATCCTGTACAGTGCCAGATGACAGCCTTTAAATGTTTTGATTAATTTCTAACAAGACAGTACACATGAATAAGATATTTATAAAAAAAAATCAAGTACCATTACAAGAAGATAAAAAAGATTTACACTGAATGTGCTTCACTCTCGTGTGAAATATATTGAAATCCATCTTAAATATGTATTTTTCAAATTCTTTACTAAAAAGAAGATAATTTGGATATAAACTTTGGCCTCAAGCCAAACTATATTGTCAAGACTGACTATATATCCATTTGGTCATTAGCATTTAAGGTTTGACCGAATTGACCTGCAATAACCAAAATTTTAAATGACTAATTTCAAAGTTAAAAGATTGGCCAATATGCATAATTGTGTTGTTTTGCCCAAAGCTAAACTTGTATTCAGCCTTGCCTTTCACTCTACATTTATGTATACCATGTCATTGGGGGATTTTAGAACTTTTTTTAGCTGTAACATCAATACAGAAATCGTAAAAGAAGTACAAAGATTGAACCCACATCCAGAGGGTTGAGATGTCAGCTATAGTGAACACTAAGTCCTCTTGTGTAGAGCCTTGCCTTGAGAGTCACTGAGAAACCTTGCTGATAGCACAAGTTTAATGGCTGTTACATGAAGCTGCTGCCAAGGTAGAATCTATCAGTGCATGATTTAAAGGGCTTATGCTCTGAGGCCGGGGTTCGGTTCCCGGCACAGCCTCAAGTGGGAAAGCTGGTAGTTGCTTGCCGTTGGTCGGCAGTTTACAGTAGAACCCTGACGAACTGTATGTACTGGTTTCCTCTGCCCTTCCAACTACCCGTCGTGATATGACCTGTACAGTGTTGAAAGCGACGTAAAACCCCAAATAAATAAATAAATAAATTAAAGGGCTTATGGTACAAACCTGAGACTTAGGTTAGGCCTATAATTGAGTACCATTTGCACAGGACGTGTTTATACTGATGTTTTAAGACATTTTATGCAAACATGAGACTGTATATAAGCTACTTGTATGGAATTGGTATTTCTGAATTTATCAATTTTAAGGCAACTATGTTGTATACTTTGTCGCAGTATAACTGATGTTTTAATGTCATGCATTTAAACAGAATTTTCTATAAACTACCATATATGTTGTATTTACCAAGTCATAATCATATTTAACCCCCCCCCCCCCCCCCCCCCCCCTCAGGGCTGGTCAGTGTGTCACACTTTTGTACATCTTATTATTATTAAATGTAGATTATATTATCTGGAGTCATAGCTAAACTATCTAACCTTATATTTCTGAAAGAAATAAAAAAAAAACATTCTAAGCCTTAAAATAGGCTACGATTTAAGGAAATGTGACAAAGCAGTTTCAATTTCTTTCTTTTTTTGAAAAAAAAAACTGGCAATGACTCACAGTATTACAAGTTTCATATCACATGTTTGAATAATCGATTACTCAGTACTTGAAAAACTTTAAACCCCCCATGTATTACTTTTGTCTGTCCAGTTTTTGTAATTTGCTTTTCAAAGACTTGAAAAAAAATTCTGTTTGTTGGAAATTTTCGTTTGAATGAACCCTCCCTTTGTCTTGTTTTATATGCCTTAGAATAACTATAAGTTAAAGTTGTAAGGTTTTTAAAGAGAACAGATACAATAAATGGTAAATATTCTTTTAATAGACATAATGTTCCTTTTCAGAATTCTTAGAATGATTCTCTTTCTACTCCAGCCATTGTGCTGTCTCATAAAATGGCCAGTTTTAAAACAATAATGATAGTTTCATAAAATGCGAAAAGTGGCTTGATATTTCAAAATAACTAAAGAATATTTATGAACTTCAATTTTTTTTTGGTAATGTTTTTGCATTAAAATGATGATATTTTGAAATACATGAACATTTTAACGATAAATTGTAACCATCCTTGTTTTTCAACTGACTCATACACTGATTAAATGAAATGGTCAAAGTTACAACATTTCGTCTCATTTTACTGCAGGCGCCCCATGTTGGGAGAATTGGGTGGTATTTCCCACATCACAAGTGGGATTCCCATTTCGATCCTAAACCCACAGAAATGAGAATCTAGTGATGTTTGGCCAAAAGTAATATTCACCAGGTCACTGCCCCCCCCCCCCCTCCCCCACCACCAAATGAACAGCTATAAACTATACCCGAGGAAAACTGAATGAACTTACTGGAGGCTCAGATTCGTAACAAGATCCATTTCACAATTGTACAAAAATGACATTCATAAAGCACTCGTATGGGTGAGGAGGTACTAAGTCACCAGATAGTAATATCAACAGTATATATTGCTAGAGTTGGTACAGGTAAGATTACACTATGCAAAAATAAAAAAAAACCCACAGGTTTTTCCTAATGAAAAGAAACTAAAGCCTTTGTCTAAGAATACATTATGCAAATTGAGAAAATTAAAAGACAGTATTTTTTTGCAGTTAAAAGAAACCGAAGCCTTAAGCAAGGCTGCTTTGGTGTGATTGACCCATTTTCTTTTCAAAACAAACAAAATTTCGATTTTAGATTCATCTAGTATGTATTTTTAGGAATTCTGTTCACATATGCTGTTTGCGTAAGTTTTAAATATAAACATAATATTTTCTGTGAACACTCCCACATGTCATACACCCCTCCCACCAATAACAGAAACCATGACTCACTCTTCTGATCTATTTTTAGATTATTCCAATTAAGTGTCTCATCTATCTCTGTGTGTGTAATTTCCTCCCAAATATTGCCAAAAAAGTAATGATTTTAAAACTTTCCAATGCCTCTTATTTCGCCTTTATCTAGCCCTTCTAAGGACCACAGGAAATATCAGATAAACAACTGCAACAAAGACGTAGAGAAAATAAATAATAAAGCTAGGTTAGTGAAACAATGTGTCAAGATTGTGGGAAGTGAGAAGACTCCTAAGGTTTCTAAGACAGTTAAGTAATGTAAAATCCAGGATATTTTGAAACCTGTTTTGTAACTTACAAAATTTTAGCTTGTGCAATATGTAATTTGTTTGTGATGTCAATATATATATTTGAAATTTAAGGAAATTAAAAGGTTTGCGATATTATATAACAGATCCAAATATTGACTTTTTTTCTCTAAGTTTTACCAGATATTGGTTTTCCTTCTCGTCTTAACTACATATGCAAGCAGAAATACACCATAAAAGTTCTTAAATGTAATATTTATATGTAATCTTTATCAAAGTATTTGTTAAATTCTAGATTTACCTTAAGGTGATTTTGATAATGCACTTTCTAATGTCCAGCGTAAAAGCTTACATGTCAATTGAATTCATAAAAAATGGAATAAAATGTGAATGTGAGAAGAGGAACTTGCTTAAAAGAAACAATAATCAACATTACACTGATTATTTTTATATAAAATGGACCTTCTAAATCCCCCAATTTATACAAAGTCTTTTGCAAACTGGTGATTAACGGCTATCCTATAATTTCATCAACTATATCAATATCCAGAAAGTTAGCTGAATCTTTTTTACATATAATGAATAGGTTAAGAATTCCAGTAGGAATTTTTTTATATATCTTAGCTTATGAGCTTGGTTAGTGAAAATTAATGACTGGGGAAACCTAAAATCTGTATTACTATCTTACATAGAAACTAGCCATTACTGAAAATTAATTCTGATAAATTTCTTAAAAGGGGGGAAATTACTGAAATTTTCTTCCTGTTAAAATGTCTACTTATACATTACATGCAAAAACCTTTTCCCCATAACTTCATCTTCAATCTCCATGGTATTGTATACAGTTGTGAATAGTCTCATGGACTGTACAACAAACAAACTGTAAAACTTATTGTCTACCCGTTGTACTGCACTGTCCGTAACACTGTTCACCCCTGTAAACCACAAAACATTCGATAATGTTTCATTAATGTAACTCATTAACTAAAACAGGACTCACTTGGGTTGATATGTAGATATCCAACTAATACAACTATTCACATATTTCTGACAAACTCACTTTTATATACAACCAGAACTCAGGAGTATCATGTTTTAGCATTTTAATTCCCATGTATCCACCAGTACTGTCACTTAAATGTTTTGTCACATTTCGTTTCATTTATTCCAAATATTTCAAGTGGAGGTTTTTACTGTAAACCTGCTGAATATTTGCCACTTCAGTTTATTGGCAATGATATGTAGCTTACACTCATGAACTTAATTAACATTGTACGATGATGTAGTCTTACATTTAGATTTACAATTATACATAATCACCATGTTACAAGGTTATATAAAATGTTTTCCACAAATATTTAGCGTATGTGTATATTTTCATGGGAAAATTCTCAGACCTCTAAACACTGGGACCGTATATAGTTTTCATGTCATGCAAATACATGAAAATATGTTTATTTAAAATGTGGTTAGGGCATTACACCATTTATTCGTCTGTAAAAACAAATGTACCTAACTTGACAGAGAACGCATTAATATCTACACATATTCCCGCCCTTGTCACTGAAATGGTGTCTGCTCATGTTTGTTTACACAGAAGAGTTGATGATATGTTTCTTTTACAAACAAGTTGATATTATTCAGGAGCCAAAACACAATACACACAACAGAACGTCCCTCCCACTTTCTTCACCACTTGTGTGTCCAACCGGAAGTATCCCTGCATATTTGAATTTTTTTTACCCCTGGGAAATAAAGGTATTTTCAAGTGACCATACAAATGTTAGCATTTGGATAGGAAACCGGATCCCACACAATAGTCTGTGCATTCAATCGTAGTGCACACTTTGTGTATTTGTTATTATTGTAAACAACACACCTTCATATTATGTTTAGTATTTTAGCTATCACTAATCTTTAAACAGATTGCTTCCAGAAAAATGCCACACAGACACAAAGCAGTAAAATTTATTGTTGGCAAATTGAAGAATATTTATTATGTACCAGTAGTACTGGTGCCGGTTTCGGAAGGGGTTTTAGACCTAGTCCGGATTTAGGCTAAGTCAGGGACTTTGATGTGAGCCTTTTGTCTCAGCTCAGTCTGGGGATTCAATGGATTTTGCAAAAGGTGACTTAGCGAAGTCAAAGCTTATCAAATAACCACAGTGGTTTCTATGGCATTGGGACCCTCTATTTCTAGTCAAAATATTTAACTGCTGACATATATCCTTTGTTTTAACTCATTTTATCTTTGGTAAAATGTTGTTTTTTCAATAGGAAACCTTATAATCATATCAAAATGTCCAAAGACTAATTTAGGAAGTTGTCCTATAGAATTATGCTTTATTATTAAGATTTCATATTTTGAGGTGAGAAAAATTTAATTTAGAGTGGCCATATTTCAGTTTTGTTTACAAAAGCTAAGCTCACTCCTGGATAGACTTAGCGAAAACTTAGACTTTGAGGTTTTGTGAAACCCTCAGCCAGGCCTAAGTCTAAAGGTATTAGACTTTGCGGGGTCTTAGGCTAAGTTATGGACTTATATCTGGGCCTTTTGTCTTTGCTAAGGACCTAAATGGATTGTCCTTTAGTGAAACCGGCTCCTGGGGTTGTATTCTTTCACAAAGAGATTTGTGAAATATGACAGCCAAAATTAGCTCAAGTTTAGTACTACAATACAGCGTGATTTGACTTGTCACTGAAGTATGGGTCATCCCTTTTCTGAATATCAGCCCTGGTAGTGTGAGTGTATTATAAGGGGATATTACTCGTAACAGTACTGGTAGCAACATTATTTATGATATGTATAGTATGTGCATTAGTGGTATTAGTAGCAGCAATAGTGTATAAGTCATAATAGTAGAAGTACAGCAGTTGTAGTAGTAGCAATGTAATTGTAATATTAGTAGTACATGTATTAGTAGTTATATGTGGTATGATAGCCTAAATAACTTTAACAGATCCAATATTTTTATCTATTGTTATTGGGTCTGTTTATCTGTCTATACGCATAACTCCAAAGCAATAGATCACATCTTGATCATATTTTCACCCAAGGTGAGGTCTACCAGTGGTTCAGTCCTTTTCAGAGCTGATTCCCATTCTGGGTCCAGATCAAGTCCTAAGTAGTTATTGCGCACAAAAGGTGACAGCCCACAACACCATATACAAAAGACCAGGGAGGTGGGTAGCAGGGTCATTCAGTGCAAACCACTTAAAGTGGAAGAAATGAGAAAGACAGATGATGGTCAAAGTGAGAGAATCTTTTTAAGTTTCAAATAAGTTGACCAAGGATGCATCTGTGGTGAGATTTATTTAGTGGTTTTTTTTCAGCACTACCCAAGGGCGGAAGGGGTGGGGGCATTCTCAGCTAGTACTTTGTTCAGGTTTGCATTAGAGATCATACCAGAATGCAACCCAAAAAATCACCATTCTAAATCAACACATCACAGGAGTCAACAAAAAATACCCTTGTTTTCAATTAAATATCATCTTACCTGTTTTTGTTGCTAAAATAAAACTTTCTAGTTGGAAATTTTATCTTAGAAAGACACAAAACATAACCCTCTAAAATCTGCAAAACCACTTTTTTACAATGAAATGAGTTTGATGTAGCAGATTTAACTAGAGCCTGCACCAGGCTAAAGTGCAATTGTTCCCGTTTCATGTTAACAAAATGATGTTTTTTGTTACAAGTAATAACATAAAATTAACCAAAACGGAATTCCTTTGATCCTTTTTTTGCCAGAGATGGCCATTACTGATTGTAAGAATATCCAACTGATCTATTCTTTCAGCAGCAGTCACTTTCCACGCAGATCAATCTACTCCATGTGTGTGTTTTAATGAATCAGTGACCAAATCCTCTGACTTCTGCATCCAGATTGGATCTGATTAAATCATCAAACAGGTTTTAATGAGATTCTACAAGTTCCTACAGGTATACTGTCAGATTCATTAATATTCAATCAATGGGCGGTAAAAAGGCTGGGATGTTATACAAAAAGTAATACTAATCTTCCAGGAAGCGTCAATGTAGAAAAGATAGCTAAACTACTACCATATTAAGCCGAGCCATATAGAAGAAATACAATATGATAAGCAAGCTATTCATTTTAAACAGTTGGGTTGCATAAAAAGCAATAATATTTTTACAACCCCACTGGACTTATATTTCACACTTCTTATAGTGATATAACAGTAGTTTTAAATAAAATATGAATGTACAACACTGTGGTCACAAGATATTTAATCTATTATTGCCCATAGCAATTTAAAAAAAATGCCCAAAATAAACAGACAGAATAGACTATTGTTATTTTCTTCTATCATGTTTAGTTTAGAACAGTGTGGCAACACCACATTCCTCACATTCTACATTGTATAAAACTGCAATGAAACTGATTAAATTGTGACGTCATAACTTAAATGAGTAGAATATAACAATGCCCCATTATGTTTGGTATGTTATGTTCAACCAGAGACATATCATAGTTGGGTTCATTCGTCCACAGTTGTATGGAAATGCATGAAGAGTTAATGAAGGTCAAAGTTGGTGTTTACATCCCGTTTAACAGCCAAGGTCATATTGGGACAGGTCCTCAGCCTTGCCACTTGTGGGAGTCGAACCCACACAGAGGTGACTGCCTGTGATTAGACGCCAAACTTACTAACCCACTGGGCCACTGAGGACCTCATCTGTATGGTCAGATGCCACACTTATTAACTGCTAGGCCTGTATTTCAATAGGTTTTTAGTATTGTAGGAGTTGAACCCACACAGCCCTGAGGGTCTGTGATTGGATGCCAAACCTAACCCACTAGGTTATACATGTATTCAATTAAAAGTCAGCCACACTTGTTGACGTGGGATATCACATATCAGTTACATATTGTCAGTTCCCTATAACCTTGCATGCTACTTCTCACATGCAAACGTAATAGTATTTTGTCTGTGAAACACCATGTAATTATCAGACATTATGCAATTGTTTGCTGTTGGGTTTCAGTGACAGAGAGTTACTTTATAGAACATTACAGAGCTTTCTTTTAAAAAATAGATGAATTAGTTTGATAAGCTTTTACTGCGTGGTTAAGACACTACAACCTTTGTTACTCAGGAAGAAAAAGGGGATTTGTTTGAAAATTTTATGGCAGAACTTTATAGCAATGTTCCCATATAACAGTCTGGGGAGGAGTTGTAAGACCCTTCTTTTCAGTGGATGACTTATATTTGTAGTTGTATTGAAAAAAAGAGTTAATTAGTAACTTACAAATTTCCCTGACTTTGTTGTCACAGACCCTGATTTGAAAACCAGGAAGGTCTGATGATGACTTATGGCAGTTGAACTAGGGACTTTAATACTTACATCATACACATGAGAGCGGCAAATATTTGTTTCAACCAATGGTCATAAACATTACTGTATTGTTTTCCTCCGCTATTGAACACCTTCTTCTCAGTTTGCCTTTTCCTGACAGGTACCAAACAAGAAAGCACTCCTATATCACAAACCTCCGCCACGACAGTTGAGTATCCCTAAATTGTAATTTTAGCCAAATACTCATTGAAAATGGGATTACTGGAAATTCGGCATTCTTTTATCCCAGGGCATGATCCGGATCTTTCCTAAAATAATTCGTTATATCAGGCCCTATTCACATAAAAACCATAAAAATGGCTTCATTAGGTTTGGAGTAATCACAAACAGACGAATGAACCAATCCCAAAACATAACCTCTCTGGCAGAGGTAATTATGGGCAATTTTATGTTTATACATCTCCAGGGGGATATATTGTCTTGCTTTGAGGCGACATCTGTATATCTGGCGCATAGAGGGAAAATATATATGTGCCTGGACAAAGTTTTTAAACGACAAGTAACTTACATGCAGTGAAAAATAAAGCCGGGGAATAACGGAGCTGGCTTTTTTTTGTATTTTTCCCCCAAGTAGAATTGTTTCCAGGTATTCACAGAATATTGTTTTCAAGACTTACTATGCTTGTACTTGATCTAAGACAGAAAGTTCTTGTCATCCAATTTACTTCATCCTGTTTGTATTTATCATTCCACCTAATCCGACATACATAGAATCACATTGAATACACCTGATGAGCGAAAAACCTGTCTGCTGAAATACAAATTCTGCCAGCCCCAAATTCTGGTAAAAAAGTCATTCAGTCCTCATATAATACCTTAGACAAAGGATTTGGAAAAAGTCTAGTTTCAGCCATGACTATCTAATATGACCCTGGCTGCTGAAGGGGACATAAGACTGACTTTGATATTTGTATTAGCCTTGATTAAGGCTCAAATTTGTAGCATTTCTTTTTCAAACATTTACACAGATATTAAGTACTCATAAAGCACTCATACATGGAAGGTCTTAGCACTATGTTGATATAAAACCAGCATCCGGAGAGTATATATTTGAACTAATACTTTATTATCCTGACTGAATGTTTTCCCAAATTAAAAAAGAAACTTGAGCCTTTAGCAATCCATTTTTGTAAGATAATGCTGGTAGTGGCCTCTTATATAGGCATATATGTTATGATATCAATGGTCAGTAAGTAATACGTTTTGATAAACAACAACTTGAACTCTATTTTACTATACTAAACACTTTTTAAAGAAAATCTGAGCAGTGACTGTAACATAAATGCATTAACAAAATTACATCTTCTCGACCTAGAATTTCACCAAGTCATTTTGTCTTTTGTGTAATATATGGGTACTGTATAACTTTTGGAGGAACAGCCACAGCCAGTCCTGACAATACTATTTTCAGAGATTGTCCCCCTTTATTCCAGAATGGTGGAGGTTTTATGAACTCTTGTAAGTTTCCAATGAAAATGAACTTTTTAAGTCAATGATAGATACCAATACAAAGCCTTGGAGTAAGTCTACTTTTCGACCTTAAAATGTAAAAAAAAAATTAAAAATCATTTTCTATTCTAAGATCTGTATAATCTAAAGCAACTGTGAACTGATATTTGTAAATGAAATTTGTCTTGAGGTCGAAGTGTCGTAATTTACTATATAAAAGCAAAAGCTAACCATAACTATGTTCTGGATTGTGTTCTTCTTAAAGTGTCTATTCCACATTCCTGTAAAGTTACAGACCTTTATAACTCTCTCTCTGGAACACCCTGTACAAATTATATTTTCGTCTCCAGTTTCACAACAGCCTTGAACTTTCAGTCGTTTTTGCTTTGTTTTTACCTATCCAATCCATCAGCCAGTAAACCAGAACACAGACTCAGCTAACCTCAACACTGACCTTTGTACAGAGACTGAGGTGGCTCAAAATAGCCTGTTTCAAGGCTCAAATGTGTGGGTAAAACACTATTACATCGTTCTAATTGAATTTGATGGTGATATCCATCAATTAATTAAAGAAAGTAAGAGAATCTATTTTGTTTCTCCATGACTAGCAGTGTACAAATGTAGGTCAAACTACCATTCTAATTATATATAGCACATATTGATATGGCATAACACTGGATTTTGCCTCAACGCATTGTTTTAGTAAGGCAAAACTAAAAGTAATCAACCCAAGGAGAATTAATAAACAATGAGGTTTACAGTAATGAAATACATGGGTCAATTTTACCCTGTTTGAGAAAAAAAAAGATGATGTGTCGGAAGTTGAAATGATATATTTACCTTCAGATCCAATGTATCCTAAACCATAAGGGCCTTACGGAAGGTACTGAAGAAATGATCCTGAAAACTTACAAATTAAGATTATCCAAATATTGGAAATTTAAATTTTTGTTTGTCACTACATATTCAATTCTATGTGTTCTGTAAAAATGTCATTCTATAGTTAAAAATCTAGAGTTGGAGATGAATGCCTCTTTCACTTGCTAATGTGACATCAAGATGGACACTCAGTGAATCCCACATACTGTCATTAAACTGGGTTCGAACCCACAGACATAGAATTTGGGACAAAAATGATTAAATGCCAAACTTGTTAATGAGTCTGCTACTGTGGCCTCATATGAGCCTTAAAGAAAGCTATTGCTTTGATCTGAGACTTATCAATTAAGAAGATCCATAGTGATGGCTCCCTGGATAGGCAAACTGGCCCTGATATGAGCCCAGAGTTTTCAGCCAGGTATGTATCGGAGTCTATATGAAAACAGAATCTCTCTTAAAACTGACAATAATCCTTTGTTTTAATTAAAGGTCTTCTTTGATAAATAATTTTGGCGGTTTCCCAACGACAAGGAACAAAGTATTTAAACATATTTCATAAGTGAAGACAAGTAAATCAATTTAGAACCAAATAGCACAATTCTGTTTATACTCTTCTTTTACCCCAGTCACACTCCAAGGAAGCCTCATATCTTCCGAGGTTTGGTGTAATCCATCACACTACATGATTAACTATGTGTTGGACAAAACGCCCTTGTCTTTCAACTACCGCCCGAGGTTCGTATGCAAACTTGTGACACAATAGCAAAATGTCCAATACCTTTACTCACCTTATGTATTACACCGAAGCACGACTGAGTTACAACCAAATACACACCGTGGACCACACCTTCAGTTACCGTAGCAAAAATTCATCCGCACATGGTCACAGTGAGGCGATAATAGGCCCAAATTGTAAACATTTGAAAACTTCCATAGGCCGAGCAAGGTATTGGAGGTTTCGCCACTGTGGGTCATATGAACCTCAGGTGGTAGTCCAAGGACAAGGGAGTTTTCCCCCAATGCTATAACCGCGTGTCATACCACCTGTAGTGTGACTGGGGTGTAAGCTCCTCATTTACTTGTAACAGTTCACTGTTAAACCCACCTCTAGACTTTCACCAAGTCCTTTTGTCTTTTTTTGTTGTAATATATGGGTAATGTATGACTTTTGGAGAAACAAACAGCCCTTTTTCAAACAAAACAGTTTTTTAAGAGACTACCCCCCTTACTCCTGAATGCTTGTGGTATAATGAACTGCTGTAAGTTTTCAATTTAAAGTTAACTGTTTAGGTTACTGATGGAGACTAATACGAAGACTTGGAGCAAGTCTAACCCACCTCCAGTTGCCATGTTGAAAATAGTGTGACATTCAAAATGGATGATAATACGATTTATGTGCAATTCCGAGTTCATTTTAAACATTTTAAGCTCTAAAAATCCATAAAACACATATCAATTACTTCATTCCTATGAAATATAAGTTTTCTACATGAACTAATCTGCAAAAAATATTTAGAATGTTCAATTCCCCGTTTCAGTTTTTTTACCTGAATTAATAAGGGTCCAAAGACAGATATGTCCGGCTTAATTTTCACTGAAACATCTGTAAAATCCGGATTTATCTATTTCTAGCACTTCCAGGGTTAAGGCTCAAGTTTGTTTATAACTTTAAAAATGCCAGCTTAGAAAATGCACTCTTGAACATACTTTTACATTAAGAAACTGCTAAGGCAGATAGTGTTAAGACAGCTTATTTTCTTGACATATATTTGAGTACTTTATTAATCCCAATCTCTTGGAAACAAATTTGAAAAGGCTTTTGCTTCACATCTGAGCCTTATGCAAAGCTACCATGTATCCTGAGTATGTGATAACCTGATCCCAATTAATGCACCAAAAATTCTCTCTAGACATATTTTTTTACAGCATGCAGCAGATTCACTCTAGATTTCCCACTGAATGGGTTATAAAGTTATCTTCCATAAAAAGCCAATAAAAATCACCTAATATCTGTTCTAGTGATGAATAAGAGGGTTAATAACATCAATTTAACCTATTTATGTAACCAATGATAAAGATGTATCTTAATGCCCATTATATTGATGTGGCCATTAGTATATTTAAAAGAGATGGATTTAAAACCATAGCTCTGGAGGTGAAGGTTAACTGATCATGTCTTCAGTATACACAGAGTGGGTGGTAAACTAATCCCAGGTAACAATATAACACAGCTGCCTTCACTGACGATATGAAAGAGCACATTATGGTTAACTAATAAAATTTTTTGTCTGTTTCTCTGACAATCTAGCCTTAACTTAACTGCCCTTAAGCAAGGCTAGTCTTTTACAGTTGTCAGCACGTAGATATCTGAATGTATTGAACTGACTTTGTACAAACAGCAGAATACAGAGCAATGTTCTTGTGGTTTGTTCCAGTCTCGGGACAGTCTATTTTTTTCATTCTCTCCAGTCGATCTGATTATTTGGCTTGGCACTGATGGGTTTTGGACTACAGATCTACTCACTACACAGGAAAACTATCACAACAACTTTATGTAGCCTTGATGTTGGTTTAAAGTGAAAAGTTTTCATTATAGAACCAAATAAATACAAATTACAATTAAATGACAGTTTTGGTTATCAAAACTTGACTACAGAACTATTATATTTGAGCCTATCCAATAGTGAAATCCTTTTCATATCCTAATGCTCACTCCAGTATATAACGGTTTTATCTGTATATTAATTATGTAGCAATTATTGTATAATTATTGTATATACAAATGCTTCATAATGTCAGTGGCAGATTAGCATATTTAGTGTATAGTCACTTTCTGTTACTTCTGTGTGGCTAATACTGTGGGTGTGGTCCAATATGACCCTGGATGTTTGGCGGGACGTAAAAGACGAACTTTGACACTGTCTATTCAGGGAAAGTATCAGTTAATCTGTTCTTAAGGGAAGGCTACATCATAAAAAGATTTACCTTTGTAAATATATTTTCTTTTAGTTTTGCAAAAAAAAAAAAATTGTAATCATACGTGTGTTACGTTTGATTTTCTGTCAAAAGTACATGGGGTACACCTCGAATGAAGATCTGCAAAGGCAATGTCTGCATGATTGTAGAGGACATATATATCTGTTATACATGTCATCTATGAAGAGATTCAACCTTCTAGTTATGAGAACCAGCCAGGAGGAAAAGGTAGATAATTTTCAAACAAATACCCAGAGTGGCCATTTATTTTCAGAATGAAGCTAATTTCAGTCGCAGAAAAGCTTACCTCTCAATAAAGATATCCTGCAAATTTAGTGAAACTTGCCGGTCTAGTTTTCTGTTGAGAGTTTTCATGCTAGAAATCTCTCTATGGCATTGGCAGGGTACTGAACGCTAAACCAAAGTATCCACCGGATGCCTGCAGTGGATACAACTAGAGTTCAGCAGTAATGTGTATGAACCAGTAGAGCTCAATACCTCCTCAAACATGTGGAGTGTCACATACAAAGTTACAAAAATATCAAAGTTGGCTTTATTTATTTGGTGTTTTATGTTGCTTTCAACACTGTACAGGTCATATCACAACGGGTAGTTGGAAGGGCAGAGGAAACCAGTAAATACAGTTGGTCAAGGTTCTGTACTGTAAACTACCGACCAACGGCAAGCAACTACCAGCTTTCCCACTTTAGGCCATGCCGGGAACCGAACCCCGGCCTCAGAGATGGGAGGCGAGAGTGTTACCACTCTGCCATCGTGGCCCCAAAAAGTTAAAAGTTGGGGTTTTTTATGTCTGTTTCAACAGCCAGGGTCATATTGGGACAGGTCCTCAGCAATTGTTTTTTGTGGGAGTCAAACCCACGCAAAGGTGTCAGCTGGTGTTTGTATGCCAAACTTGCTAACCACTAGGCCAGTGTGGACCTCTCCATAATATCAAATACAAGTTGTCTATTGGCTTTAACCTTACTGGCCTTAGGTTTGAATCCATATCAATCAGAGGCTGTCACCTTTGTGTGGGTTAGACTTCCACAAGTTACAATGCTGTGGAATTGTCCCAACATAACCCTGGCTGTTGTGCGGGAAATAAGGCCCTTTGACCATTGAATCAATGCCATGGCAACATGGATGGAGTACTAATGACCTAAAATGATTACATGGACAGCTGTTGAGGGTGACATAAAAAGACATGTTTTAGGGGATTTAAAACATTTGCGACTGCATGACAAAAGTGAAGCTTACATGCTTGCATCCAAAATATCTGAAAAAGAAATATCATGGGCTTGATATAAAGTAACTTACTCTAACCATCTAAAAGTAATATGAATCTATGGCACTTAATCTTTGTACTATTGGGATTTATGGGAAAATGCAGCGGAATTATTGCTCTCAAATATTATTGGCACCCTAATACCATAGTTATTAATGCATCATTATCCCTCCTTATCTGGTTAATCAAATCCATTACACTTTCCTTGGCTATCCTTGTTTGACCTTGAAGGAGGGTTCCAAGGTCAAATCTGACCACATCAAAGGATTCCCATTTTCAAAGAAATGCCCGTGGTGGCCATCTTGTTTTTCAGAATGAGGCTAATTTCAGTCCCAGAGAAGCTTACCCCACAATGAAGATATCCTACAAATTTGGTGAACTTAGCTGATGTAGTTTTCCTCTGAGAGTGTTAATGTCAAAAATCTCTCTAAGTGCAGATGCGGCAGCGGCGACATAGTGAATGCTAAACCAAAGTATCCACTGGATACCTCCAGTGGATACAATTACTGTTCAGAAATAATGTAGCCATTAAACAGGCATAGGACAATAAGTTTAATGACAATGAGAAACTGGCAAGTGTTTTAAGTTAAAAAGCTCCGTTGAGTAAATATGCTTTTTGATATAGTACCCCCGATGAACAGGGGTTAAATTATTATAATCATGTCCAATTACTTTTCTCTTTGTCCACACACATGTCTGTCTGTGGTTTGGTCCTCCTCAAAGGTAATCTGGATCTGTTTAAGTGCTGATTTTTTCGGCGACTTTTTGTCAATATATGGATCCCTGGCTGAGGGTTTGTGCTACTTGTTAATAAATATGGTGTAATTTTATAGATTTTTTATCTTATGACAGATATTGGCTATGTGTCTACAATCCAATGATATTGCAATATATGCATTCTCACTGTGGCAATATAGTCGGGGTTTACAGTGATATCTATTTTTTGTTATGACCTCTGGCAAGAAGGTTGTGTTTCTAACAAAACTGGTTGGCTTGTTTGTCAGCCTGTCTGTTTGCAAAATAACTCTAAAAGGTAACTCATGGATTTTGACAACATTTTCAGAAAATGATCTGGATCACCATCTTAATCCAGGAATGTTTTAAAGGATATATTTACATTGTGAGATGGGGCTAGCCTTGCTGAAGGCTCAATTTTCTTTGCAGTTAGGGGAAGTTTTTAATTCAGATAATGGAGTTTTAGTTTCTATAATGTACTCATACATGTACTGACTTTTAGAGCAGCACACAGCTAGGAGAAAGTCTCTGTCTGATACAATTCTTTCTCTTAACATGTATGAGTGCTTTATGAATACCAAATATCTGTGTGCATGTTTGAAAAGATATCATGCAAATTTGAGCCTTAAGCAAGACTAAGATGGGGGCATTTTCAGTATTGGTGTATATAACTCTATAAAAAAACCTGTCAGATCGCTTGGTAAAACAATAGTATCTTTCCAATTGTGTCTATGACATAAAGTTTGACCCGGGTCCAAACAGAAATCTGGATACTTTGATTCAGAACAGTAAAACATAAGGGTAGTAACGATCTGCTTGAAGGAGGTACGCACTCTCTGAGTGCTTTTCTAGTTCAGCCATCACTTTTTGTGGCATTGTACAAGCATAGAAAACCCCTTCACTCAAACAAAGTAGGAATTATTATTACATTTCAGTCTCTCTAGCAAACCCTAATAACAGAGGTATTGATAATCTTGTGCTGAAGGTTTCCACTGAACAAATAAAAAGTGTGTAAAGACTTTATTTGTTCTCGTGTAAAATAACATTAAATGCTGACTAAAGGCATTACATGCGCCTGCGCAGAGCATCTCCATTGTGTCTGATAATAAGGTGACTGTCCATGTCAGTAATCATGTTTACATTAGGGACTGGCAGCATCCGTGTTGGTCCATTGTTACCATGGCAACAAGATGGGTGGCTCTATTATCTGAGAAAACTAACAAAGTGATAGATCAAAACATAGCCTTTCTCCAAAGTCTCAAATATAACATTTGTCAATGATTTTGAGGCGTTTTTCATTTTAAACTTATTTTAGTATTTCCTATTGAAAAGTGACATAGCAGGGGCGTAGGAAGCAATTTTTGGTTGGGGGGGGGGGGGGGGGGGCGAGGAACCAGATTGCACCGACGCGACGCAACACCAACAATTTTGGTTAATTTTATAGAATGTATTGCATATAGGTAATATTCAAATGGTCCCATTAAAATATTTTAAAGTTCCTTTACCAAAGGAAATCTTTGTGACGACATCAATCCTAAGTTTTCCTGACCTTGTATGGGTATAGAGATACATATAATCACCTCTGCATTTGAAAGGTATTTCTAATATCTTGACTACATGTTTCCAGAACCTGTGACCTTTCTTTCAAGTGCTGAGCTGATACAAGATCATTTTTAGCAAGGTTAATCCCCAAATTGAGGGGGATGTATAATCGTTGGACTGGCCAGGTCCAATAAACACACAGTAAAGAAAGAAGAGATTTCTGGGAAAAATCTTATCGGCTGACAAATTGCTGTGCTAAGCAATTGCTCTGTGTGAATTTGAAACTACATGTCTAGGTTCTATTTTAAATTAGTAACATGGTAAATTAAATGTAGAATATTACTATATGTATGATTTTGGTCTGCACAAGTGAAACATTTCACAGAATTTTACAAATCCCATGACAGGTTAACTGAAAATGTTCCTTTTTACAAATCATAAATATAAATATTTTACAGTTCAAATGGTAGCTTACACAATGGTACATGTAAGCAGTGAACAAGGTAAAAGTGTAATTTGACCACATATTATTGAGTTACCTGTTAAAATTTACATAAACTTCAAAACTGGAGTTTAGTTCTTTTGCAAAAAGTTGGGGGGGCGAAAAGATATCCCCGCCCCTGCTGCCCCCCCCAGTTCCTACGCCTATGCCATAGGTAGTATAATCTTGTGAACTTGTAATTGCTCACTATGCATTTGAATGTTGTTTGATGTCTGTTAATTTTCTTTGAATAATGGGTTACAATAACTATTAGAGGTAGAACTTAATACTGTTTTAAATTTAGGCTATTGTACTTCAGGCTGAAATCGCCACACATCGTTCAGAATTTATGTTGAAATTTTGTCAGTTATTGGGATTGGTCATTCTGATCAGATTATTAAAAGTTAAATCCACTATCAAGCATCTATTTTAGAACAAAAAATTATCTATACTTCAGTGTAGTATTGTTTGAAGCCAGCTGTCATAAAATATACTCATGTCATTAGAGTTGTATTATAGGTATTTAACAGGGTTTTGCATCAAAGGGGGTAGTGTATGCAGTATGATTGAAGAATGGCACATCTGTTCTCAACATATGGTCATCTTAAGTAGAACAAGGGGTAGGTCTTCAGAAAGACTATCTTGAAATACCACCAGAAATAGGTATAGTCTAAATGTCACCTAAATACATGTAACAACCAATAAACTATTATCTTTTAAACATGATTAGTGCTGTTTTGATATAGCATTTCATTTGCTCTGGGTCTACAACTTATCAAGAAAAATAAAATATAACAGAAAAAAATCCTCCATTGAAACACCCGACGTCTATTGATTCCCCACTAACAATTGTCACATTCAACTCAAAGGTCTGATTAATGTCTTTTTATACATTCATTGCTTTCACAGACACGTGACATTTAGGTCAGAGATACTGGATCAATAGGATATCCCACTAGTCTTTATCAGACTCTCTATTATTATTATTATTATTATTATACTGCACTTCATATTGGCAGCTAGATACGCTTTACAAAATTAGGTTTCGGTAGTATAAGAAAAGTAAATCTGGAAATACATTGGATACAGTACTCTCATAATTTTACAATGATGAGACAGAAGACTTACACATGGAAAAAGCAAGGCCAATATATTTATCAGCCAAAATTTTGTAATCTTAAGATACAGAAGAAAAATTTACCACCTCAATTTAAGTTTTTTATTTAAAAATTTCCGATATGTTATTTACTGGCTTCTTAGTAAAGTCTATAGCACAAATTTGCTGAGCATTATGGATATTCTTTGTATACAGAAAAAGGGCTTGAGTAAATATTTATAACCATTGTCAGAAAAAAAAAAGTAAATTTGTTGACAAATGAGACTCTTTAATGTTGTTAGTGCTGCTGCCCCTTAGAAAAACAAAGGAGAGATTAAGATCTTTAAAAGTAAATAAGAATAAGAATTAAAAGGATTTGGTGCAAATCATTCATTGCTTTGTTAGGTTGTTATTACGGTTATTATATTAATCATCTTAATAATGGAATACAACCAGCAGGTAATAACGCCTTACAGATACTGTTTTTTTGCCACATGTCCTATATGGGGCACGCCTTTTCCCAGGCTACTTAACAAATGTACTCTTATGAGTAATGGCCTCAATAATGTAATAAAATTCTACGTGTGCTTAGTTTCTGAGCTGCAATAGAACCAGTTTTTGTGTCCTACGAAACTATCAGAAGCAACAGAATAAGGAATTTTCTCTGCATGTATAAACTTGTATATGGACTTAATACGATTGAATTGAAGACTTAGCAGAATTTATGACCTGTATCCCTTTTCGGGAGATACTTTTGGGAATTTTTGCAAAGTACCCAGTGAGACAATTATTAAAATTTAAGAATTTTATTCAAGGTTCAAAGGTTCCTCTCCCTATAGCTACGGTCATTTTTGGACAGCACGTCAGTATATTTCTTGAATGTTGATTTGGAACTCATTCTGACAGCCAAATGACGATATCCCTCTGTATCACCGAAGCCTGGGCAAGTATTCTTTTGATCTGGTTTATACAGAAGGTTACTAGTTGTGTAAACGAACCGTGTAAACCAGTGACTGTCAAAATAATGAAAGGAAAGGGCAGTGTGAGTAATACTGGTGTCACAGTCATATTGCCTAATTTTGCAGGCGTTTGTTAAACGCCCCATTCTTGTAATTACTGATACACTTCTGCCTGTGAACATGGGAAACTCTAACTGACCCAACTTCACCTGTCAATACACGTGGGAGTTTTAAATTGTTCAAAAGTTCTGTCTGTTTTGATGTTTGGACGCCTGTAAACGTAGGCAATACCGTCCGTAGTGTGACTGGGATATTAGCCAGTCTAATGTTGTTGCTTTTTTATATTCCTTATTTTATTCAGTATAACTGGATACATCTAAAAATACTCAGTTGTACCTTTAAAAAGGCCAAACAACACGTGAGTAAACACAAAATATCCACCTTCTAGACAATGGGAGGGAGGGGGCTGAAAAGTATACTTATTTCAGGACCATAAAGTTGACTTTTCCAAAACAACAAACCTCTGTTCTTACCACAAACTAAATAGAAACCTGTCGTATTTAGCAGGTTAAGGTTTGGGTTTACTTCCTTATAAACAGTTGGGTTATAGGAGGATGGACTCAGCCATTGACTGGATGTAAACCTGTATCCATTCCTCTGAACAGGAAGCCAGTGTGAGCTATTTGTACCACTGGAAGAAAAGGTCCGTATACATATGTGTAAGGTACCTTGTCTAAATGCTTATGGTAAAAATCTCCATGACCCATCCAACATGTCCAAAGTCCTTAGATCTTCCACTCTACAGACACATGAATTGTAATAATTATACTTTCACCTTTACCCTGAGAGGTCACTGGTTCGAATTAAGCACAGGCCGAAAATAACATATTTAATACTTCAATCAATTAAGATAGCTAATGGAATAGTTTTACTTTCATATATGTAAGCTGATTAGTTAATTATACTGCAACTATATTGTCATAAACTAAGTATCTGAAATGTAAGTGAAATGTTGTTTTCTATTGTACTTGTACGCACAAATTGTGCTTGTGGCTATACACATTCAATACTGAAGTTAATTTACATAAAAACAACCTCAAATGGAGAGTTGGTGTTCAAGTTGTGCTGACGTGACACTAAAAACAATATTTTGCATATATTTGAATTCAACATAAAATGTAAAACAAAAAAAAATTAAACCATGAAACTGTTCAGAGTTTTCAAATTACAGGAAGCTGTAAAGTGTGTTTGATTGTAATCACTGGAACAGCTTCACTGTAATAACTTGATTACTATAAAATGTGTAAAGCACAAACCTTTGTAAAGGTATAATTGTTACATGTGTCAGGGTGTTCTGAATATTTTTACAAGAGGCCTGATGTACTATTATCCTTCAGTGCGGCCCAGTTACTGCCCCAAAAGTTTACCTCATTGTAACTAATTTCAGGTTTATTCTTCTACATTACAGCAAGTAAGCTATACAACACTTGGAGGTGCTTAATATTTGTATTGCATTTAGCAAAAAACAGAACTACAAAGCGAGTTTTGGTAAGGCAAAATTAAAGAGTCCCACTCCAGGAAACAGAAAAATTATATAAAAACTTGAAGTATGTTCAATTGACAGAAATGATTATTATGTGAATAATTAAAAATGAAACAGTTTCATCTGTTTTCCTTTCAATTAATGTTTTAGTAGATAGGCATTACATATTATAAAAAGCTGCAACTAGATCTCAAGAAATTAACTTGTATCTGCAGAAGACTGGACAATAAATTTTAAAAAGTACATTACAATATGATTCTATACACAATGTGCCATCCCTGGTCTTGTGGTTAGCAAGTTTGTCATCTAATCACAGGTTGTCACCTCTATGTGGGTCTGACTCCCACAAGAGGCAATGCTGAGGACCTGTCATAATATGCCCCTGGCTACTAAACATGACATAGCACAGTAACTTGACCTTTATATTCACATTGCAGTTATTATACCAATACAAGTGACAATATGCAATGTGGCAGGGCAGGAACAAAGGGAGAGTTGACAAGGATTAGGATAATTTTGCTGTTGATATACACACACACCATGAATTAAATGCATGTAAAAAGATGCTCCATACAGTCCATATTAAATTAATGTTGATCCTTTGAGGCAACCATAATATGATTTCAATATGAAGAAGACCATCCCCAAAACAAAATCTAGTCCATGATTTTCTATAGGTTGGTTACACATTGCACACCTCCGGGACAAAGAATAAGCGAGTTATAAGCACTTCTAAGATTGACTATCCACGTTTGACCTTGAAGAAGGGGCCCAAGGTCAAATCTGACCACATCAAAAGATTTCAAGCCCATGATTTCATATAAGTTGGTTTCACATTGCAAACCTCTAGGACAAATAATAATCGAGTAATAAGCACTTTTAAGTTTGGGTAACCTCGTTTGGCCTTGACGGAGGGGTCCAAGGTCAAAGCTGAACACATCAAAAGATTCTCAGCCCATGATTTCCTATAAGTTGGTTTGACATTGCAAACCTCTAGGACCAATAATAAGAGAGTTATAAGCACTTTTAAGTTTGGATATCCTCATTTGACCTTGAAGGAGGGTCCCAAGGTCAAATCTGACCATATCAAAAGATTCCAAACCCATGATTTCTTAGAAGGATGCATCAGGACAACATAGGGATGCATCAGGACGTCGCAAGGACACCCCGGATGGGTATACTGACCTTGCGGAGACTCACGGATGGGGTTTACAGATCATTTTTCCCCCCGCATAACATTGCAGGCGTCTCCATGGGAGGTAGTAACCACTGGATATCTGGATGCCAATGACTATAAAAGGAGGTGAGGTCCAACTCACTAGCCAGATACAATGTAGATGACAATATGGACAGACATGACAGAAATCTTGCACAACTTCAACACTTACTGTTAGAAATGGAGAGGCAGTCATCATTTCAGCTATGATAAACCGGTAGAGAAGCAGATGGGGTCTGCCAGGGGGTCTGCCAATTATTAGATAGACAAGACACAGAAGATATAGGTTCAGGCCTTGGCCAATCCGGGCAGAGCTTGAAGAAGAGGGTCAGTACAGCCGACAGATGCTAATGCACCACTTAGATATCCCTATGGCATATAGAAACTTCATCAGAGAATCACTGCTGAGTTGCAGAGGGACAGGACCTTGATGAGAGATCCAGTGAGTCCAGGAGTGAAGTTGGCAGTAACCTTCAGACATCCTGCCACTGGTGACTCAGCAGTATGTTTTCAGGGTAGCCAGTGCGACCATCGAGAAGTTTGTGCCTGAGGTCTGTGACACTATCACCAGGGCCTATCAAGATCAGGTGATGCAGTGCCCCACACTCCCAGAGGATTGATTGCTAGTCGAGTCCGTCTTCCGCCAGAGGTGGAACTTTCCACGTGCCCTGGGTGCCCTGGATGGAAGGCATATTCCAATCAGATGTCCACAAGGGGGAGGCAGCCCGTTCCACAACTGCAAGGGCTTCCACTCCATGGAGATTCCAAGTTCCTGTGGGTGGACATGGGGGCAGCCGGGTCAACTTCAGATGATCAGATTTTCAAGCACACCAATTTGAGGCACAAAATAGAGGACGGCGGCATCGGCTTCCCTGACAGTGAATCTCTTGGGATTGGTGGACCAAAGGTGAACTTTTTCATCCTTGAGGACGACGCCTTCATACTCAAGCTCTGGCTAATGAGGCCCTACTCCAGCCGCACTATGAACTTGAAGAGATGGTCTTCAACAATAGGATCAGGCAGGGAAGAACTGTGGTCGAGAATGCCTTCGGGATGCTGGCGTCTCACTTTAGGATTTCCAGAGCCCGCTGCAGCAGGAACTCCCGGTGGTCAACAGGGTTCTCATGGCCTGCCTGGTACTGCACAACCTACTGAGGATCAGATACCCCACAGCTCAACAGGAAGACTTTGGGGGGGAGGGCCAGCCTACGACAGTGCTCGAGGGCAATGACATTCCATATGAGGGCGTAACGCAATTGGGGCAGCTAAAAGGCAGAGGAATATTCTCAGGGACTATTTCACAAATGAGGGGCAGCTCCCCGGTCCAATGGACAGCCATTAAAATGTGAAACAGTGTTAAAATGTGACTCTGTAAATAGGACAATTAAACACTTTTAAATCAAAGGAATTATTATGCAATTTTAATAGTGCTACATGGACTGTGAACTTTGTAGACAGCTGTATGACTGAAAGAGGATACTGAAAGTTTTATCTCTAGTATCATACCTCCTGGTTATAAGTTCACTCATGTACCTCAAAATGTCAAGAAAGGGGGCGGAGTTGGCTTTTTCATCAAGGAGGACCTGAGTTTTGAGTGAGTTTCCAAAAACAGTTATCAGGCTTTTGAAAGTATCTCCATACAGATTAGCACTGAGGGTGCTAAAGATGTTATATTTCATGTAGTCTATAGGCCCCCAAATCTCTCAAAGTCGCAGTTCCTGGACGAATTTGGCATGTTCCTCGAAGGTGCTGCTTTATCAGGCTATGAAAATATTCTCCTTGGTGATCTTAATTTTCATCTGGATAAACATGACACCTGGACACTGAAATTTGATGATATCCTTGAGCAATTCAGTTTTACACAACTTGTCAATACACCCACACATATTCATGGTCATATTTTGGATGCTCTATGTGTGAGGCATTCCTTCTCCTGGGCCATTAGTCCCAAAGGTATTGGGGGACTATCAGACCACCAGGCAATAATATTCAGTTTTATCTTCCCTGTCAGAGAATCCTGTAAGTTTCAATGTGTTCCCATCCGTAAAATTCACAAGATAAATACTTCAGATTTTAGAATGGATATCCTGAATTCCGACCTCATTAGATGCCCGTACAAAACTACCAGTCTTCTCAGTCATCAATACTTTAATATTTTGAGAAGCCTTCTTGACAAGCACGCCCCAATCATGAAGAAAAATATACCGAGACATGCCGAGACTGGTTTCATGAATTGTGACATCTTCAAAGCAAAACGACTCAAGAGGAAATATGAGCGGGCATGGCATCGTGAAAACTCAGCCAGTAATCGTAGCCGATACTGGGCTGCAATCAACCACTATAATTTCCTGCTTGAGAAGTTCAAATGCAATCATTATTCCAACATTGTGGCTGAAAACAAAGGAAATCCCAAGGCTCTGGGGAACTGTTTCAAAAAGATCTTACACAGGTCCTCTGTTGCTGTTCTACCAGACTACACAAATAAAACTGACCTTGCGAACACTTTCTGTAAGTTCTTCTATGACAAAATCCTCAAGATAAGATCCACACTGCAGTCATCAATACTATCTTCAGTTACTAGACCCAACCCCACTAAAAATACTCTGTCCTCTTTCACACCTGTGTCAGAGGAAGAACTACTCAAAATTCTAAAGTCATCACCATCCAAATCATGTGACCTTGACCCGATTCCGACGTCACTGGTCAAGGAGTGTGCTGATATTCTCATCACCCCCATCACTAAAATTGTAAATTATTCAATCACAGAAGGTAGTTTCCCCAACTGTTTTAAGATGGCATATGTCACCCCCCTTCAAAAGAAGCCGAGCCTTGATAGAAATATCCTCAAAAACTACAGGCCGGTGTCAAACCTCAGCTTTATATCTAAACTTATTGAGAAGGTGGTGGCAAAGCAGCTAAATGAATTTATTTCGCACGAGGGGCTCTTAAATGTCAACCAGTCTGCTTATAAGAGTTCCCACTCCACTGAAACCGCATTGTTGAAGATTCAAAATGATATAGCTCTCTCAGTGGACTCAGGAAAGGCAGTGGCCCTAACGTTATTAGACCTCTCGGCGGCGTTTGATACGATTGATCATTCTCTTTTATATGACTGCTTGCATGACTGGTTTGGTCTAGATGGTACTGTTTTGTCATGGATCAAATCATATCTTTCAAACCGTAAACAAAAAATTAAAATAGGTGATAGTTTCTCTGAGGCCATAATTCTCCCTTTCGGAGTCCCCCAAGGCTCTGTACTGGGTCCTCTCCTTTTCACCCTCTACACTAGTCCCCTCAGTCAAGTTATTTCAAAATTCAATGTTACTCATCACCTGTATGCCGATGACACCCAGATCTACCTAGCAGTTGACTCCAGGAATTTTGACTCTGCAATGGAAGAGCTGACCGAGTGTCTCAAGTCTGTACAGGAGTGGATGGACGGTGTCAAACTAAAACTAAACCCAGAAAAAACCGAATTTATCATAATAGGTCAAAAAGCCATCAGAGAGTCGCTTGCACCAAATTTCCCTGTTCCACTCCTCCAAAACACTCCTCCGTCGATGGAAGTAAAAAATCTGGGTGTTATTTTCGACTCAGACAACTCCTTTGACAATCATGTTGCCAAGGTTTGCAGAGCAAGTTACTATCATCTTCGTGATTTGCGATGAATTCTCAAATTCCTTGGAGTTGAGACAGCAATACTTCTGGCAAATGCTATGGTCAGTAGTTGTCTAGACTACTGTAACTCTTTAATCTATGGGGTAAGAAAGTCCAACATAGCCAAACTACAGAGAGTCCAGAATGCTCTTTGCCGCATCATCTTCAGACTTGACAAAATGAGTCATGTTACACCCTTTTTGAAAAAACTCCACTGGCTCCCAATTCAACATCGCATCCTCTTTAAGTATAATCTTTTGGTATTCAAGGCTATTAATCTTTCACAGCCCCCGTATCTCTCAGCTTTAATAAGATCGAGCAGTCTCACTTGCGGCAACAGGCTATCTATCTCCTCAGCCCGCCCTAAGAAGCACATAGGCAGGCGTGGCTTTGCAGTAGCTGCACCAGCTGAATGGAACAAGCTGCCACAGACTGTCAGATCTCAGCAAACAATAGATGGTTCAGAAGCCAGCTAAAGACCTACTTGTTTAGGCTGGCATACCCCCCACCTTAGTCATACCCTGGCGGGCGCTTTTTAGATGTCGACCCATGCCTGTGCCTGGACTCTCCCTTCTTGGTCTCAAGCGCATTAGAGGATTTGTGTCAATTTTGCGCTATATAAATTCTACTATTATTATTATTATTATACATGTATTTTCCTGTCTTGTGCTATTGCTTGTGTGTATATTTTGATTTTGCTGCTATATTATTACCAATAAAGCTTTTGTTTTATGTGCATTTATTTTATTTGAAAATAGCATCAACAATAACTGCATCTATTTGGACCTAAATGGCATCTTTTGCTGAATGATGTAGCATAGGCGTAGGTTTTGAAAGGGTTGAAAACACAATGCTTTAAACAAATGGACAGGCAAGCAAGAAAGGTCTTGTCCTACAAGGTGGAAATATTTCACCCCACACCACTACACGAGAGGTGCAGTGATGGGTCCACAGCATTGTGGGCACAGGTTTTAACAGAATTTGGGCCTTCATGGTTTAAATTGGACTACTTTGGCCTTATTAATTTTTTTTTTTTTTTTTTGGGGGGAGGGGGGGGGGGGGGGGTTCTGAGTAACATAAGTCTAATGGAAAATGTTTGCATTGTTGTTTGTATTTGTGGAGAGTGACCTGTGTTTTGGTTGTAATCTTAACTTGTGAATGGACTACTACTTCTATTTAACTATATTTACTAAGGGTGAACTGTGGCCAGTTATTTGGTTATTTGTTTTTTATTTTTTTTGGTGTTGTGTGGTGTGGGGCATTTTTTTGTTTGTTTTTGGCGAAACAACAACATAGCTCAAATAATTGTTTTTGGAAGATTTGGCGTCCCTGAGAAGGGCCTATAAAAATTATCAGCTATTGCTGATCTGCTGGCTGGCAACTGGTCCCCTGATGCTGGTTGGTCTGGTAGAGTGGTTAATGTGTCTTTTACTGGCTGGAACTGAGGCGTTTTGATGGTGCCGAAGCCGACATCCTGTGACGTATTTGGAATGTTGCTGACTGTCAACTGAGGGTGGATTTGTTGTTGGTGAGAGGCTGAATCCTGTTGGTGTGCTGGTTAGTGGTGGGCTGCTTTGGCATCTAGTTTCTGGTGTAGTAGCGTGTGGTGACGTAACACGCAGCTGTGATGTTGAAGCTGTGCTCTGTCACATTTGCTGCTGTGACGGTTGCTGCTGTGATGTTTGCTGCTGTGATGTTTACTGACAGTGTTGCTGTGTCGGCTGCTGCTGCTGATGCTGCTGTATTGGCTGATGTATTGTCTGTTGTGGCTGCTGTTGCTGCGCTGGCTGCTGTGGCTGTATGGAATGCTGTGCTTGAATTGCCTGCTGCTGCTGCATCACCTGCAAGTGTTGCTGTGGCTGCATACATTGCTGTGGACCCCTTGGGAGCCCTGAATTCACTTTTGGCTGTCAGATGGTGCACAATGTGGTCCCTGAGGAAGTCACAATTGTCTCTGGTCCAGTTCTGCCTCTCTGTCAGCACTGGTTCCCCCCTGGCCGGACTTCATGTGTGTGACTTTGTGAAGAGTGTGCGCTGGCTCTGAAACCACTTTTGGCAGGCATCTCTATTCAAATTGTTTTCCTCACAAAACTTGTCCCACACAGCCTCCCTCTTGGACCTATCCTTGTAGTCCATCGATGTTGTAGAGAATCTCGTTGTCACGCAAAAAGTCCACTATCTCCTGTTCCTGTTTAGCAGTGAATAGAACTGGGGGTTTCTTGCTCCTTTTGTCAGCCTTGCCCTTTCCTTTGCCCTTGCCACTCTGTGTCCCTGTAGCAGCCTGTGTATCCTCATCACTTGTATCTGAATCATGCTGTGTCTCCAGCCCAATGTCACCCTGCTCTGTATCTGACATCTCCACAGGATCAACCACTCCCACCACCAACTCCTCCACACCCAGCTGACTGCTGGCTCCGCTGAGTCTCTGGTACACAACTCAATTCATCCCCCTCTGGACTCCTGGCCCTCGTGGATATCCTCTCTCTCTCCTGACTGCCTCTCCCCTTAGTACTCTTCTTTGGTGACATTTTACAGAAGTATTAAATACCAAATTTCCTTTAGTAAAAAAAACAAACACCTCAAAAATTCTGACTCACTATATATGCCAACAAAATATATCCTCTAACATTTAGAGTAGAGCTGTAAAGTTCCCAAAAATTGCAGTAGGATCACGTCGAACTGCAGAAAGTGCCATCCGAGAAACCCAACCTTGGTACCCCTTATATAGGCTTTCGTCCATGAGAGAGCATCTTTCTGTAAATTCCCGAGTGTTGTGGGAAACTATAATTACATCCATAGGCTCGTCCTTATTGTCCTTGAGGTGTCCTGATCATCCGTAAAGCCCATCCTTGTCCGTATACACCTCCGTGACTGTCCGTGTATATCTGCAAACTAATTACATATCCTTGACCTTCTTTACGGACCATCCCTATTGGTCTTTGTGGTTTCCGGGAATATCCATTAACTTCTGGAGGCATCCTTACAGCCTCCAAACACGTCAGGGATTTTCCGTAGAAATTTTCCGAGACATTATTGGCGCGGATGAGTAAAGGATGTCCCATATGCCACAAGGAGTTCTACGGGTGCTGTAAGAACAATACGGATGACATACGGATTACATACAGATTAGTTGTGGATATTAATTACACCTGGCATCCGCAAACCTTTTAGGGAAAATTCAAGCAGTTTGATTTTTCCGTAAAAGGTTTGCAGACACAAGACATCGGTGACGGATGCCACAAGGATAATACAGACACTACGGACATGTTCACAGATGAAAAATATGATCCGTAAATCACTCACAATTTTCCATATTTGATAACCTGCCGCCATGTGTAACTGGGGTCTTAACGTCGAAAATATCTCTATGCGCGATGCATCCGGTGGATACAATAAGGACCCTTTTATCATTTAGTTTTTTGGAGCAAAGTTTCATATAAGGACAGCTTTTGTAGGACAGTTTTAGTTTTTGGTGGAGGTAATTCATAATGCGTTGTGACAGTATCAACATGCCTATTAAAACCAAGGGTAAGCATTAAACACAGTGAGTCGGAAGGTAAGCATGTTCCAAACTACATCCATAACTCAAAACAGTTGATTTTTACTTTTTCCTCTCTTGTAATAATCATCTTTGACATACACTAGAATCATTATTGTTGAAGTCAAATTAAAACTCTTGAATTGAAAAGGCACAATATGTTTGTTATCGCTCCTATAAGTAATTGGTTATATTTCTATTCAAAATAAGCTATTTTAAAGCTCCAGGAAGGTTAGTTTGTGTACACATGAACTGAAGTACACCACATTCCTTGCAAAAGGATGGGTTCATGTACACATGTGTTTCAGATAGTATTACATTAGTATAACCACTGACCCAAGGTCACACAACAAAGTGTATGTGCTATGCTTTAGCACAGCATCATCAATAACTGTACATACTTTATGTATCAAGCTTTGGCCACACACTCCCTGTTGTCTGGCCAGTGTCAGAAACTTTTGGTGGATCTTTCCAGGCCATTGACATCGATAATCCTAACTTCACACTGACAAGATATTGCCTCTTGTCTGCCGTGATGCAAATTTTGAATGACTTATGATTATTTTGCCCCTTATAGGCAAATGTGGGAAGACTGTAGAGAATGTTACATTTATTACTCTCTCCAATGGTAAAACAAACTAAAATGGCCACAGGATGTGATAATTCAGTGGTCTAACAGGTTCTTTGTGTGTACTTAATCTCCTTTTATTAATTTCTAAGGAGAAACAAGCAAAACTATTTTGTTTTGCTGTAATGGAAGTCAGACAATGGTCATTTATAAGTGTTATTCTAGATATACATGTAATTTTAATGTATTCTCTGTCTGTTTATGACCAGTACATCAGATATTATTTGCATACAATCGCTGGTTCTCGGAATCTTTATTCATGTATGCAGTTATTTGCAACCAGCTGTGAACAAACCTTGGCTTTATACTCAAATATCAGTAAAATGAGTGAACGGTATGTCTAGTCTGTCTGTGGGCTCTTTTACAAATATTAAACCAAGTCCAAATTGCAATTTATATTCTTTTAAGTGCTATAGCTACATTGGAATGATTTATGGACACCACCCCATTGCCACACAAATGTGAGACAACGGGTGATTTATGAAAAAAACACCTTGTAGCCTCTTCGTGCTTTGTACACAGTAGTGTCTTTTTGTGGACCAGATTATGTGCTTAGAGTGCTGACAAAGCTTTAACCTCTGTCTCACTGATAAGTCCCCTCAACCCCATTCGATACTCACAGCTAGAACAGGTTAGGTTTTGATACAATGCCACTTTTCTTCGCTTCTTTGACACTTTTGGGTTAACACAAATCCTACCGTGTCCCTGCTTTAACTATGCAGTGATCTGTTCTTACACCTTCAGTGATATGTTCTTTCACTTTCAAAGAGATGTTCTTTACCATTTCAGCTACACAAACAAAGTCCTCAGTGGCGTAATTGTTAGCAGGTTGGCATCTGATCACAGACTGTTAACACTGAGTGGGTTTGACTCTCAGAAGTGGCAAATGTTGAAGACCTGTCCCAAAAAGACCCTGACAGTTGCCTGGGACGTAAACACAAACTTTGACTTTGCCAACTATGCGAACCTATGTTGAGCACAATTTCTGTTGTGATGCACAACTTGAATGAGAACATTGGACACATTCAGCCACTTTGCTGCTCTGTTTCTGGATGTTTGGTGAACCCCATACTACTGACCATTCATCTGCTTTCAACAGATGTATGGAGGTCACATAATAAATATTAGATTTATTATTGAGCCAAAAAGAAAGGCTACTCTACTCGAATTCTACCTTTAAACTTATCTAGTCTAGAATTACACCTGTTCATACTGCTCTATCTCAGAACTGACAGCTGTAAGGACAATTCTGATTGGTTCCACAGGAGTGGTAATATCTGTAATTTAGCCTTACCATGACTACATATTTCTATTTATTTATTTAATAATAAATGTTTAAGACTTTTTATCAACACATCGATAGTTTACATATTTGGTAAACTACCACTTCACTCCCTCCCCTGTGGTCATGCCAACTAATGAAAACATGTGAAAAATGCCCATAAAACTATGATGTTAGCTGTTAAAAGAGCCATAAAAAAGTATCCTCATGAACCTGCATGATCATATCATAAGTGAGAAGTTAGCAAATTCCAAAAATATATAAACTGAAAAATCTCAATAGAAACAAGCCGGGCTTGAGGGAACACAAACCCTTGCCCCATGATCAGGAACTAAATATTTGAAAAAAATCTCAAAAAAAAATCCAATACATCACTGGAGAGGACCAAGCCACAGACAGATCTCACGTTTTGTAAAAATATAAACCTGATCCAATCAAAAGTTTAATTAGAGGTTTGGGCACAGACAAACAAACAGACACATGGATATGATTACAAAACACTTGACTTAAGCAAGGATACTTTTAAAATCTAACCACATGTTGCTTCTGTTGTGCTGATAATCTTAAATGGAAACAACTAGGCATAAGCGAGTAGTTACCAACTTTTCCACTTCAGGTCAGGCTGAGAATTGAACCTTAGACTGAGAGCTGAAAGTTTAGTGTGTTAGCACCTAGCTCACCGTTCGCCCGATCAGCAAATAGAATATACACCATTTGTACAGTACAAAATACAGAACACAGCTCCATACTCTTTGAGGGACCAAGGTTTGAGTGAGGAGGTGACAAGGGAAAGAAATATATATATATTTTTTAAACAAAATCCTTATAAAAAGATTCTTCAACGGCAGAATTGTATTTGGTGTTATCATTAAAAGTTACAGACAATATACAAAATATTTTCACCAAATATGAATGATAGATGTCAGTATGGCAGAAATGGGCTTCACTGCAGGTATGTTCAGTCACACGACCCCCTACTCACTAGCCAAGCCATATTACAGCCAGTAAACCAATTACATTGGTTATATAGTCTTCCTACATATTTCTGTTGTGGCTTCACCAATAGCCTATTGCAGAGATGTTACATTATTCAGATAAACTGACAGGTGTCTATACTGTATCTATTGTTTATATAATGTAATTAGTACATGTACTTATATAGGGTATTCATCTGTTACCACATATTTACAACTGTCTGTTTAAATATGGTTGCCATTGATTCACATGGTGGTCTTTCAAATGAAATAAGAATATATGCACTTATATAGACACCTCCAGTTTGATTCCATCAGTACACAAGTCTACCAACCATTTTGGTTTTAGCTTTGCCTGTAAAGCTTCAAACTTTGGAAGGAATTACCTGTGAGGCTACTTCTCTTTCCATATTCAGGAAAAAGCTGAAATCTCATCTCCTTGCAAAATCATGTCCTACTTAGGTTATCTTGTGCACTTCAGTATCATCTGTGTTACTGGCATATTTTTTAAGTTCCTGGATTTCGATTTGAGACTTCTGTTTTTCTGTCTGACATGACCGTCTATTGATGGAGATTAAGCACTATATAATTTTATAAGAACTAAAAGTATATATATTCATGGTTCTATTAGAGCCAAACTTGAGATCATGAAAATATTTAGATTGGCCAATGTTGGAATCCTATAACCGACCAGTCTGTTTGATGATTGGGCACTTATACTTGCACTCTTAAAATAAATTTTTCAGTCATTATTAATTCTGAGATTCAAAACTATTGCAAAACGTCTTACTAAGTCCTTTAATGACATCTTTGACAGTACATGTAATAAATATACACCACATGAGAGAAATAAAAAAAGAATTATGTGTATTTACTTTCCATTTTCAAGCTTTTACAGAACTCTGGGGAAGTGGGTAGATATAAAACATCCCATTATTTTTAAATGTATTCACAACTTTTTCGTAAAAAAAACGTGGAATACATTGTTTCTGGGTAATCTATGCACGCCATCTTACAACATTACTGCAGGAAACTCTTCTAACATATACAAGAGTAACAAAAACAAATCCATGTAAGACCCTGTATTATACATGTATATATGGTTATAGGATTTAACAATATGACAACTTCCCTAAATATCTATATTTCTGAGTAAACACTTTATTGACACTACAAACAAATAAACTATTAATATTTTTACAAGAAGTTACCTTTCATGTCAAATATTCTCATAAACAGCTATCCACTTTGGTGATTAAAATGAAATATTATATCCAATAGAAAATCCTTTTGCAAATTCAACACATTTTAACAAAAAAACTGTGCAGTTTACGAATGTTAAATTATCCCGCCAAAAATACACACTCCAGATCCTCATATATATTTTTTACCATCTAAAAATAAAACTTGTTTCCTTAAAATATCCTGCAGCAACACATACGTATTTTTTCATCCTAACATACACGACCTGCTAATACTTCCGACAGCTGCTGTTTCGATTTGTCAGTACACTTCAAAACAGACCATAGAATCAAATTATTGCGCAGAAAGTATCTTTTCATCACAAGAAGTATCATAGTCTCCATATATATATCATCATTTTACCTGGCACATATTTCCATACACGTGAGTTTTTTTTTCTCTGTATATTCACTTGCTCTGACTTATTCAGTGGTTTCAATCTATTCACACCCAAGTATCTCTGTGTGTGCCTCGCAGTTTTATGTGTAGTAGTAGTTTTTTTCCATAATTCCACACACGGGCTCATATCTAGCTCACGAGGCAGAGAAATATACGGCAACACCCAACTTTTCTGCCCCAGTAGGAAAATTGGCAACATTGCTGGCTCTTCACCATAATTTAGGTCAACCAGAATACAACATAATTCTTTTTCGCTTGGTAAAGAATTTTGAGTGGGTGAAATACTGGTCTAGGAACGCAGAGGACCTATGTTCGATCCCAGGCACAGACAGATACATAGTGGCTGAGATTAGCGCTTAAAATGGCGGTCCCCTGTCATTGGGTCTTATCCTTGGTAGCAGGCTGAAAAACATCTGTGACATTAATAAATGGTCATCCATTGCAGCTTGATCAGCTATGGAAATGTGTTGCTGCAGGGTATTTTAAGAAAACAATGTCAACAGAGCTTGGGCAGCCTTAATGCAGTCGGGATGGGTCATGTAACTCTTTATTAGGTCTACATTGAGTGGTCATTGAGTGGTTTATTTCACATTTAGATTTACATTTATTTTTTGTTTTACGTCGTGTTCAACAGCCAGGGTCATAATGCGATGTGTAGTTTACAGGTGGAGGAACCAGTGCATACTAGTTGGTCAAAATTCTGCACTGTAAGCCACCAGGCATTAGCAAGTAAATACCAACGTTCCAACGTGAGAGTCGAACTGGCTACCTCAGAGGTTGAAGGCGAGCACTCTAAGCATTATATCACTGAGCCCCTGCTTATTGCATGTAGAAATTATACTACTTGGTCAAGATGTTTCATTGAAACCGTCTTGCACTGGCAAACCAGTTCCAACTTTCCCCATCCAGGAGGAGGCAAGGATTTCAACCTATTGAGTCATCAACGGAAGTGTTTCGACTACTGTGCCCTTTCAGTTATCTACTTAAGTACTCTAAATAATCACCTGTCCAATCGCCATGCAGATTATAAAACTTTAGTTTTGTATTGGAGATCCTGATTGGCTTTGAGTTGAATTTACTGTTTACTTCCTGTCTGTGACGGTTCAACGTGTGTGTTAACTAGATAAGCCAAATGGGACATACTAAAAGCATTTGAAGAATCACAATGCAGTGAAAATATCTGTTATACCTCCAATGCTGTGGTAACAAACCGCCAGAAGTCTATGCAAACTAATTGTTGTTTTTTTATTTAAAATAACTAATACATGTTTATTTGAAAGAAGTTTTGATGAATGCAAGTGAGAGAATTTGTGTTTTTGAACAGTCATCTGAGAAAGGCATTCCATCAAAGTTTTCATCAGACGAACTGCCAAATATGATGAAAGGATATCAAAATAGAGCAGAAATAGATAACTTTACTGTATATTGATATTGACGCAGTTGCATCAACTCTATTGATCTCAGATATTAAGGGCAGTAACAGCAGTATTCTGTCATTGCCGCCAATGTTGCAATTAGGGGGTTTTATTCACTTCTGAAGAAGGTTTCTGTTGTGTGTGTGCGTTGGTTTTGAGGGTAAACACAAAATAATTAGATGCTTGGTTGTGGGTGGATTTTCTTTGAGCAAATTCACGCATCTGTTAAACTATTGAAATGTGCAAAGCCAGAGCAAATTTATTTCAATCCACAGAATTATTTTTTTTTTGGAAATATGAATTTTTAAAAATATGGAATCATATGGAATCATTAATATGGAAATAAACAAAGAGTAAAACTACCAACAACCACTGCTGCTGCTAACAGCAACAACAGCAACAACAACAACAATAATAATAACAACAAATGCTTTGGTGAGCAGCAGGTTGGATTATTGCAATTCACTCTTCTTATCGCTCACTGATTTTGAGTTAAGGAGATTGCAGCTAGTCCAAAACTCACTCTGCAGGGTTGTCACCCGTTCCTCTAAATTTTCTCATATTACCCCTCAAGTATAAAAACTCCATTGGCTACCAGTCAGATACAGAGTACAATTTAAAATTGGCCTTATTACATACAAAATTCTCAACCAAGGTCAACCAGTTTATCTAAGAGAATTAATCACCCCTACACCTCTTCCAGAAATACAAGGCAAAGTACCCCCAAACTAAAGTTCCTTCAAACCCCCACTTTCAATCGTAGAGTTCACAAATCAAACACTTTTCTAATTCCTTCAGTCACTATGCCCAAGTCCTTTGGAACTCTTCCCCCTTTCATGTCAGAAACAGACCCTCTGTTGCAACTTTTAGGAAGCACCTCAAAACCCACCTCTTGAGCTCTAGTTTCCCAACTTGGTTTTCTTCCCTCCTGGTCACACCCACAATCCTGGATTACTGACCTTGAACGCCCCTCCACTCTCCCTATGATAATGATTTTGTTTAATTAGCGCACTGAGTTCCCTTTTGTGGGGAAGATATTGTACTTGCAAAGCAGTAGATTAGATGGATTAGATAATAATAATAATCACATACCCAATAAAAACATTCAGCTATGTAAACAATCACACTATAGGTTTAAATCCCAATACATGTATACCTATCTTTCCTACATCCCAATATGAGTCGTCTTAGTGTGGATGGACCTTCAGGGTTGTGGGGCTATCCAGACTGGAGTTCATTCTATTTGCATCAGTGGTGGCTTTGATTGAACAGATATCTCTTGGGAAATTTGTCTCCGGAGAACAAAACGTAGGGATTGGCCTGTGCAAATTGGTTGAGCATTATGGAGCGTCCTATCTTGGTTTATGATGACAATATAACCATAACTGCTTTCCTGTGAATGTGTTTATGGCTCAAGTCACTCTTTAGTCCATCATTGGGGTGGGGGCAAGTATTTATGTGTGTTACATGTATTGTGTGTTCCTGTCACTATAATAAATGATAAAATAAAAATACTAAACCTGTGATTTTATATAAATTCATGTTGTATACTTATTTTCCATTATTTATTACTTAATCTGTGTTAAGATTAACTCACTTTGTACAGTTTGTATCACTCACACCGTAAGTACAATCACATTATATTGTTATCACTTTTTCTAAATGTTAAAACTCCAGCTTCTTCAACAGTTGAATTATAAAGATATTTTAACACTTGAAACATATATATGGTTTTTCACATAATGTAAGAACTTAAATTTAATCAAAATTAGGAATTATTATGCGATGAAACAACCTAGACCAATCTGGTCATATAATATATGTCTATGTGCATCATACTGGAGACATTAAACTGGCCCTGAGTAATGGTTAAAATCATTTTAAACATATACAAGAAGGTTTGTTATCCATTAAGTACCCCCACACATGATCAAATATTAGATCACTAGTGTGTTGAAGTAAAATCAGTATTTGTACATAATGTAAACTGAAAACCTTTTTGCTAATTACAAAAAAGTTGGAGGCTTTAATAAGCCTAATATAAAACCAGCTGTAATATCTTTTGAGTTTGGAGACAGAATAAATAAGTATAGAAATAGTATTGGTGATATTGGACTTACAATAGAGAAGCATTCTACAATCACCAACAGCGGCAATATCAGAAATTTCTTCAAGCAAGTTGAAAACAGCCAGGCATACATGAGCACATTATCATAGAGTTACACAATCAGAAATATTAGTGGATCATTATGCACTCATTTATTCACACCCGTGGAATGAGAGTGGAATCCATCGCCACTGATGGCTTTTCACTTGTTATTATATCCTATTTTAGCTTCATGAAATTTTAACTTTTACTCTGCTGATGGTATTCTGTATTAGCACATTTAAACATGCAAAATTTCAGAAAGTAGTTGTTCCAAATTACATTAGTTCATCATAGGGGCTTGACTGTAATGACTCTGGGTGATGGAGATTAATGTGAAAGATGTCCTGTTGAGCAGAAAGACTTTCATTGACATAATGCCCAGGTCAGACTGTGGCGAATTGTATTGGGAATATCTGCGAAGAGTGAATTATTTGATGTTTGTTATGGATTCTTCATTGTTTTTCCAAATGACTTCAACGCTTTTCATTTTTCACCACCTCATGGCGTCAACAACCTGATTTTCAAGACTATTGCAAATATTTGTTGCCTTCTCAATAATAGGTAGTCCATTCTTTCGTACCTGTCACTCTCTAATATGGCAGTCACCAAAAAGTTGTACTAGTTTGTTGTTCTCAGTAAATTGTTCTTTCTTTCTTTGTGGTAGACGAGTCTTCAAAGATTGCATCTATTTTTGCCTACCCATGGCTAATTCATTGGGTAATTGTGGGAAAGTCACCAAATATCCTACTAGTACACAGGTTTTGGGGTATTATTTCCACTAATGGTGTCCAGATGGGCAGGCGGTCAGGCGGCCGAAAAAAGTTTGTCTGGGATGCATCTCAAAAACTGGAAAATTTAATAGTAAATTAAATTTTTATAAGTTAATACTGCCGGTCTGGCCAAATGTTAGAAAAAAACACCCTGAGCTGGGCTCTGGCCGGAATGGTAGTGTCCTGTTCATTCGCCAGATGGCTGTGTAGCTTCCCTGCCAGTGTCCTGCGCATGTACAGGCATGAGCACTTCCTCTTTTTCTTGTCTATCTTAGATATTTCCCATTTTTAGGCTAAAATCGCGTGGAAGATAGGGTGGGAGTCCCCTGTCCACTAGGTAAGGTATTAACTTATAAAAAATTAATTTATTATTAAATTTTCCAGTTTATTGCGTTAATACAACTTACCTGGTGGACTGGGATGGGTAGCTGAATAGGGTGAATTTATCTAAGCCATAATAAGGGTGACTCTGGCACTGGTTAAATAAACCAACCCTAAGGCAGAAACCACCCTTGTCCCCCCTCTTTTGTTTCTTTGTGCAATCTCGACCCGTGCGTACAGGGAGAAATGAGAGGGCATTCAGAGTTCTAACCCACCTAACTGAGGAAGAAGAACAGGACTAAGCAAAAACTATCACTAACCTCCTGGATCCACTTTACACTATATACACAGATAGAACTATGTGAATGTATTATGGGCCTTCCAATGGCAGGCTGAGAGGATCTGGTCCAATGAGACTCCCCCTTGAAAAGCTTTGGAAGCGGCAAAAGCCCAAACATCATGGGCCCGAACCTGATGCAAGTTTTGGGCTTCCTCATCAGAGAGCTGGTAGCATTTTGCTTGATCCAGGAAGAGATAGTAGCAGGAACAATATCTTTTTGGAAACTCTTCTGGAAAGAAACAAAAACCAGCTCTTTCCCTTTGCGGAGATCCTTGGTCCTAAGTAGTAGCGCAAGGCCCTTACTGAACAGAGTGATTTGTCTTAAGGGACTGGTCGAAAGAAGGGGCCAATGCCGGTATGACTACCAGGGCCACACAGAAAGGACCCTCGTGAACCAACTGATTCTTGGAGAGGAAAATAGGAGAAGGATAAAGAGAGACCTGACTCCAATTTTCCTGATGCCGGATATTTTTGTATAGCCATGCATGGATCTCACGTCGTCTCTTGCCCGAACCCAGAGCCAAAAGAAAAACTGTCTTGAAAGTCAAGTGCTTCAGAGAGGCCTTTCACATGGGTTCAAAGGGAATCTTAGTGAGCTGGTGAAGTACCAGTGAAAGGTTCCAAGAAAGGCACTCCTCGCCTGCCTTTCGGCTTATCCCTATGGAAGCTATCCAACAGGCGGGATAAATTTTCATCTTTGCTGATATTTAATTTATAATTGCCCACCATGTCCGCAATGGCTGTTCTATAGCCCTCAATAGTACTTGGCTGGAGCTTTCTCTCTTTGAACAGAAATAAGAGAAAGTCCGCAATTTGGTTCACACAGGACAACCTAAAGTCCATCTCGTTAAAAACGGCCCACTTGATTTGTAAACGGCTCTGGTTGAGAGTCTCTGAGGAGCCTCAATTTTTGCTTTCACTTCTTCAGAGAACCCTTGTTTCATGAATAGTGGAGGCTCTAAGAGCCAGGCATGCAGGTTTTTGAGATCTCGGTGAGGTAGCCCATTGAACGGCTGTGTCAGCAGATCTGGTAACAGAGGAAGCATAAAAGGAATCTGAACTGACAGACAGACCAGGTCCCAAAACCAAGGCATGTTGGGCCAACCCGGTGCAATCAGAATCATTCTTCGACAGCCCTGATCCACCACCTTGGAGACTACCTTGTTGAGTAGTGCCACTGGTTGAAGGCGTAGACATCCATGTTCTCCCATTGGAGGCTCAAAGCATCTACTGCCCAGGCTGCCTGATCCGGTACCGGTGACACAAACTTTGGGAGTTTTTGATTGAACTGAGTTGCAAAAACGTCTACTTGTGGTCAGACCCACCTGGAGATTGAACTCCTGCTGAGATAGGGACCACTCTGTTTGTATCATTTGTTTGTGTCTGGACAATTTGTCTGTTATTACATTCAAATGACCTGGGATGTGTCTTGCCCTCAGGACTATTCCCCTGTTATGGCACCAGGACAGAAGTCTTCAGAGGAGCGCACACAGAGAGCCTGATCTCCTACCACCCTCCTTGTTGATGTAGGACATCACAGTTGTGTTGTCCGTCGACACTAATACAATCTGGTCCATGCAAAGATGCTCGAAGCTCTTGAGGGCCAGAAATGCTGCTTTCAACTCCAGAAAATTGATGTGGAGGCGACTTTCTGTGTCTGACCACACGCCTCTTGCAGTGAAGTGCGCCCCAACCTTCGTTTGAGGCATCTGTAAAGACTTCCAGAGCGTGGCTTAGAGGATGGAGAGGATGACCCCAGAGTACATTTCTCTTGTCTAACCACCAATCTAGATGTAGATGGAGAGATGCTGGAATTGCGATAACTTTTGCCAAGCCTCATATGAAGGCGACCTGACCAGACCTTTTTTTCTGTGGCTGTCAGCAAACCTATCAGGGACATGAATTGCCTGACTGTGCACCTGTCCCTGGTCTTGACAAATTGTAACTTCTGCTGCAGAGCCAACCATCTCTCTTGAGTGGGCAGGACCCGACCGGTCAATAGGTTGAACTGGTAACCGACGAAATTGAAATCCTGTTGAGGTGTTAACTCTGATTTCTTCAAGTTTACTACCCACCCCAGATCGCGCACAGGGCACAGGGCCAAGAGGGTCTGGGTATGTTGTCAGCAAGTCTTCTGGTACGGGGCTCTGAGTAACCAGTCATCTTGGTGCTGGTGGATCCTGATACCCCTTGTCTGTGCCATGAGTTTCACTTCCTTGACCATCTTCGTAAACTCCAATGGAGCTGTGGCCAGATTGAAAGGAAGGGCAGTGAACTGATAAGTCTGTTTATTCAGAAAGAACCTCAGGAATTTCCTTGATCTGTGGTTTATGGGGATGTGAAAGTATGCGTTGCTGAAATCCAACGACGTGACCCACTCCCCTTTTTGCAAAGACAACCGGATGGTTTCTGGAGTTTCCATCTTGAAGGTGCCGGATCCTAGGTAAAGGTTTTAATTGACTGAGATCCAAAATGGGTCTCCATTTGTTGTTGGGTTTGGGTACTAGAAACAACCAGTTGTAGAAGGATAGGGATGACCGGACAACCACTTTTTCCACCACCAACTTGTCTATTAGAGCCAGCAATGCCTCTTTTAGAAACCAGTTCTTTACCGGGTTGGCATAGCCACTCTGAATCAGGGGTATTCTGGTGAGAGGAGGTCTCATTTTGAAAGGTAGAGCATAACCCTCCTTCAAAATCGAAACCACCCTTGGATTTGCACCCAGATCTTGCCATATTTGCCAATACTTCTGCAGTCTGCCCCCCTCACTCAAATTGTTTGCAACAGTGGGGACACTTGGAACATTTTGGACAGAAAAACATGGACCTACACAAAAACACCTTTGACATGCTTTATCTTTTCTTGTTGAGAGCGAGACTTAAACCTTTTTTTTTGTGGATGCCCTGGTTAATTTACAAAAGGTACATGAGTTAGAGCATGACAAAACACAACCTGACTTAATGTCTTTGTTAACAACTGAAATTTGTGAACTTTGTTTACATTTTGAGTTCTTAAACTGTTTTGAACTGGAAGTTGCACAGTTTGATTTTGCATCTTTGATTCCAACCTGAAATTTACTTGAGGAGTTAATGTTGGACATACACAATAATTGTCATTTGTATTGCTTGAATCCCCTCGACTTGGAGAAACGGGGGTTAGAACCTCTACCCCTACTGCGACCCCTGCCTCTAGGTCGGCTAAACTGTCTGCAAGGCTGTGACTCCTGTTCTGCAGTGTTAGAAGCACGACTGTCTCTCCTTTCATAAGGGCAATATCTATGTGTGGATCTCCAACCGGTCTGCTGCGAAGCACCCGGGCTGGGTCTTGGAGCAGAACCGGCAGCTTCATACTTTGCAATATCCTGTTCAGCTATACATATGACTGTGTCAGGAAAGAGGCCATAGCTGAACAATGGGGCATTACACAACTGAAACCAAGTATCCTGTTTAATGCCCACCTTCACATGGTCTAAATAAGCATCTCTTATGATCAGAATCAAGTTGGAGAGGTGCACAAAAAGGCTGTCGGCTAGGTGTTGGAGGGCTGTGCCCATAGCGACAGATACGTTCTGGTGAAAAGCCATCAAGTCCTTTAGTTTATTTAAGGCACCAGACACCTCTTTTGGAGCTTTACCCTTGTTAATGCGAGCACACAACATGGCAACATGTCCAGACATCCTTTCCTGCAGCTCACTAGTACACCTATTAAATCCTGCTGCATTGTTCACTGTATGTATTTTCCCTGGCACACTTTTCCCAACGCCTCAAGTATTCCTGTGAAATTGGTCATAAAGGAGGGCCAGTAGAAGGATAAGCCGACGCCTTGGTAATGCACGGAAACTGAGAATTCACTTTGACCTCTGTATTATGCCAGCCGAATAAGGTCTTTCCTGGTCTGTGAGGCCCATCCGGTTTGATAGTGTGCATCTGATACCAGCGCGACTGTGACTTGGGGATTTTCACAAATTGGTCCCGTTTAAGACCTGCAGAATCCTGGGCTCTAGAGGGATAACCCTCAGCCACCACTGTATTGAGACGTTCAAGTTTCTGACAAAGCCAGTCATCAGGTGGCATTGCTACAGAGATGTGTGCTGGTCATTTAGGATTCTTTCCTTTCTACAGATTATTGGACTTGTCGGGCTCACTCAAATCGCTTTCAAAAGGTGGGATATGGTTCCATCCCATGAATGAGCGAATAGATCTCACAGTCTCCCGATAGTTCATGTCTTCTGTTTGACCATGTTTCTATAGAGTGTCAGAGGAAACTTCCCCTTCCTCAGATTCAGACTAATCTTCAGAATATTCTTGGTCCGTTTGTTGATGTTGATCAAAATCCACATCATCCGGTTCCGGTGGGTACCTGAATGCACTGGCAACAGCTGGGTCCCTGTATTTAGAGGAGGAAGATTGTTCAAATGAAAAATCCTGACCTGACCCACTGGGCTGTGACTCATCCAGGTTAGGGGCAACAGAGGAAAAAGAAGCAGCCAGTTTAGATTGATAGTGCGTGCTATTCTGTTGTGGAAGACTTGTCACGTTTAGTGGACTTTAGTTTTCTTTTTCTCGACTATTTCCCCAGATTTTGACTTTACTTCCTGCTCTGCCAGGGTCTCCACCGGACCGGTGAGCCAGGCAGCAAGAGCAATGAATGGGGTATCATACAAAACTGAGGTTTTGGGGGTAGAAAAACATTTCCTCTACTTAACAAGGCTTCAAACCTGGCAAATTGTTCTGCCCACCTGTCGTTCATAGCTGAGAATTGTTCAGCAGTAACAAATGAAGTAGAAGGTGGGCGAGGATCATCAGAAGAAGAGGCAAAAGTGGGCTCAGCAGAATCACGTGGGTCAACGGAAGCAATTACTGTCACTTCTTTTGGTGAAACCAAAGTGCCTGCTTTCATTCTTTACGGATTCTATAAGAAGATGTGGCTAACGACTCACTCTGCCCTTCTGTAAATCCATCACATATCCCACAAGGTTGATCTTTCACACATGGGTCCTCACCAATACCTTTGTCCCTACAGCGTGCACATTTATCATGGGCATCAAAGGCCGCCATAATGTGCCCACACGACCCTCGCCTCTATCCTTTTATCTCGCCTGGAGAAGCCATAACTATGTAGTAATCCTTATGTCAAAACACTTTTAGAAATATCCACTTGTAACACAATAAAATATGAAATTTGTCTCTTATAACTTTAAGTATGCAAAACTTCAACGCACCAAACAAAAAGAGGAAGTGTGCATGTGTGCACATGTGCAGGACTCCAGCAGGGAGAATACACAGCCACCTGGCGAATGAACAAGACACTACCGGTCCCGGCCAGAGCCCAGCTCAGGACGTTTTTTTCTAACATTTGGCAAGACCGGCAGGGCAAAACAAATGCATCTGTCCAGTAGGTAAGTTGTGTAGAAAGTTGATACTTGATAGGGGCATTGATTAGGAGCTGTAGGTGTGCAAAGTCATAGTGTGACCTTGATTTGACCTTTGAACTTGCCGTAGTGACATCGAGTTTAAAAATCTTGTCCGGGCTATATCTTGGAAACCAAATAGTGTAGGTGATACTTGGTAGGGACATTGGTAAGGGGGTGGTGTCCAACATCATGGTGTGACCTTGATTTGACCTCTGTCCTTGTTGTAGTGACCTTGCCAATAAAATTTTGTCTGGGCTATATCTCAGAAACCATAAGGTGTAGGAAGTTGATACTTAATAGGGACATTGGCTGGGGGTTGTAGGTGTAAAACATCATGGTGTGACTGTGAGTTGACCTTTGATCTTACTGTAGTGGCCTTGATCTTTAAAATTTTGTCCGTGCAACATCTCTGAAACTGTAAAGTATGGGAAGTTGATACTTGGTAGGGACATTGCCTAGGGGTTGTAGGTGTGCAACATCATGGTGTGATCTTGTTTCGACCTTTGACCTTGTCGTAGTGACCATGAGTTTTAAAATCTTGTCCGGGCTATTTCTTGGGATTCCGTAAGGTGTAGAAGGTTGACACTTGGTAGGGACACTGGTTAGGGAGTGTAGGTGTGCATCATGATGTGGCTCTGCCAAATTGTGTTCACCTGCCACATTTGAGACATGTTTCTCTTATGACAAAGATATATGGATTGCTGTACCAGATTATTATATGTACTTTTATATAATTGTTGTATTTCCATTGACAGCTATTCTCCAATTAATAAATTTTACAACTTCATAATTTTAGTTTACTGATAAATGCTGTTATCTTGCTATTGAATCATTGTGTTTTAATACTTTATCTTTACATACATTTTCTCTTAAACGTTATTTTCTCTACTTCAACATTATTTGGACCTTTTCCAAATCTTTGTACTGTTTCACTACTTTTATATCTCATGGTGTTGAAAACTATTTCCCCAGGCTGTGGGGTATGGGCATCTCTGATGCTATTTTCTCAGTACATGATCATGCTTTGCTGAGGTTTAATTTCACGACAGTTGAAGAACATCAAGGAAGTATGGAATTCTTTTAATGAAGTGACTGCACTTTCCCGCTTCTTTTGTGCTAATTCTTGTCAATTTGAAAACGACTGTATACTCCTTTACCTGCCAAGATTATCTCTTTACCCTCTCCTGCGAGTGACCTTGGGACAAGTCAGTCATGTGCCATCTTGAGTGGCCCGATTACAGGGCGTCAAGAGAAAGTGAGAACCTCGTGTAATGGGCACTCAAATGGTGGTTCCATATTCCTGACTTTGACCTGACTCTTGCTGATGTTGAGACAATAGTTTCAACAATCTTATATGTCCAGAAGAAAATTGGGAAGGTCATTAAAAGCCAGGAGATTATTAAACATATTTGATATTTATTCTTGAAAGTTGAAGACTTTGCTTTCTGATTCCCTAAGTTAGGATCTTGAGCTTGATTTATTGTAATACCATGAAGTAAAATTGTAGAAGTTGGGATGCTCCCTGAATGGGGCGGTTACATGCTTGCCATCATTTCTGTTGCTGATGACATATCTGAGGAAATATCAAAGACTAGAGGATTTGAATCTGTCATATCCTATTGTCGATACATCTAATCATGTTGAAAATGCAAATGGTCTTGATACCGCAAGTCCTGTTTCCCACATAAATCAGATAGTTCCTTGTCTAATAGTGAGAATCAGGCTGCATTTGCTTTTCCCTCCTCTCGGCAAATTTTGGGACATTACAACCCTGTTCCATCCAAACTTGAATATTGAGACATCTGTCCCAATAAATCTGAATCTGAGATATACTTCATTTCACCTATTAAAAGAAAATCAGAATATCTCCTTGTACTACTACAAGACTCAAAACACTATTTCACCATTCCTGACTGCACAAGTACAGCACAAGCTGACATTTCTATGAGACTAAAGGATAAACATTATCTACATCCAAATGATATAAGTGGTCATCCAAGTCACTATGTGTTTGCCTGTACCTGGGTTTGGATCCAGGTCCTGTGTTTCTGCACACTAGGCCACAGGTCTTCTGGGTTCATATATTTATAGGCTTCACTGGCTACGTGATTAACTAGATTACCAGCAATCACTTGGCTCACAGCTTGGTGGTCTTAGGTTCAAGTCCATTTCTTGGCAACCTGTATGATTCATGCAAGGTGTGTCCTTGTATGACATTAACTACTAAAGAGGACATAAAACCCCAACTTTGGTCTTCGAAAATATGCAAACTCTGTGCACACTAGATAATAAATGACCACCAATGACAACAAAAACAAAACTGAATAAATAAAATGGAGTTTATTGTGAGATACAGAAATGCAGTCAAAAAAACAGATGTTGTAAATGCTAGATTAAATAAATAAATACTACCACTAAATCATTGAGAGTACACAGGACTATGTCTGTGATGATTACCAGATTTTGTAATGGCAATAGTTACATCAGAAATCAGTACATTATTGTTCCAAAACCAAGCCTCACAGTTTAAGAGAAACAGATCAGTCAACGCATCTAAAAATTTGGTCATGCAAAGATTGTGATGATTTCATCCTTGATAAAGCAAAACTTTACATTTGGAAAAGCGGGGAAAATAAATTTTCTTAATTTCTTTGGAGTACCATAGCACTAATTCATATCACAATAAAAACATTACAAGAGATTTTCATTGATTCATTCACAGAACAGTAAGACCAGCTTATTCATGTTCTAAACACACACACCTCAAAAGCACCTATCAAACCTCAGGAGGACTAAAGTTCATACTTTTGCTCTTAACAGGACCACAGAAACAACTCTTCTTAATCAGGATCACAGACAACATACTATTGGGGAAAATGCCCTCTAGGAAGTCAATACTTAGTCCTACTTGTATGGCAGTTTATCAGGCACACCTTCTGCACTTTACACCAGATTATATCATGAGGTTAACTGGAATATAACTATCAGGGACAAGAATTATTCAAATATTTCCAATTATTTAACATAACAAAACCACTCAACCCTGTGTTCAACTTTACTACAATCTAAACTATTATGTCACAGTAAGGTGGACATAATGCAATTCAAACATGTATATAATCACTCACAAACATATCCAAAAGAAGTCTAAATTTTCAAAATTAATATTTAATGCAATGTTTCCAGCATAAACGTATAATATACAATATTAAAATAAAATTTTTGTATGATGTCAAGCACTTTGTTGTCATCAAGAGGTTTTTAAATCATTAAGTGTTCAATCCGTAACCAAATATCATTTGATGTTATCTCAATTACAATAAAAAGAAAACTTGACTCTGTGTATCTGAAACCAGATGTATTCATCAGGATTTGGATCTAGTTGTGGCTAGTTTTCTCAGACACTTGGCCTGTAAAAACATGGGGGCTGATGAAGTAATGGTTATCCAAAGCAATCATTTGGATTATATAAGTTCACTTTGTGCAAAAAACACTTTATTTTCTGACATTGTGATTCCAAACTCAGTTCAAACTAAATACATTGTATATAATATTGATTTCCAAAAGTTCTAGTGATTTTACTTAGATTTAACTTTCAATACAAAAAGTAATAGTTATAAAGCAGAAAATCTTCAAATACTTTTACCTTTCAAACACTATACTTAAGTATGGCACAGATATTATCCAGCAATATTTCATGCATAAATACAGACTAAAAGTAACAAATTGACTTGAAATACTGAGTTTGAAGCTGTTGAGTGAAATGTCCAGCTTAGTCGTGACAGGGATTCATGGGTTCTTGAATTCTGACAGGTGTGTTAAGAAACCGAAAAACTAGAAAAAGGTTTTTGCTAAGGAAAAATCGAGCATCCCACAGCAAAAGAAGTGAATAATGGTAAAAAAATGGCAAAGTTTATTATTTTATTTATTTAGTGTTATATGTCATGCCTAGTATCTTATCAGATATACTGTGACAGGTAGTTGGAAGGGCAGAGGAAACCAGTACATACACTTGGTCAAGGTTCTGTACTGTAAACTGCTGATCCATAGCAAGCAACTCCCAGCTTTCCCACATGAGGTCAGGCAGGAATTCAAACTCTGATCTCCGAGGTGGGAGGTGTGTGTTGCCACTGTGCCACCATGGCCGACTACCGCCACAAACCCACAAAAATAAAAGGTAAAGGCGTGTAAAATACATGAATGGGGTTGTCAGTAGTAATACTAAACTACAAGTCATAACTAGTGCATTAGGCATTCCTTAAACTAATATATTATTATTTATTTCCAAAAGTAACAAGAGTGAAACTTTATATTTTGTCAGTTATATTCCTTATATTCTGTTTTTATTTCTTTTTTTTTTCTTGTTTTCTTTTTATCTCATTCACACAATTTTCCTTATTTTTACAAATAGTGGACAATTTAAAACTTTCTTACATTGCCCTGTTTTTTCAGAACCACATCCCAAATTTTTAATGACCAGAAAATGAGTTCTTCTTCACCTGTAATTCCAGATCAATACGTTACACAATGGAAGGACCTTACTCAGGGAGCAGATATTGTACTTAAAAGAGAGTTCCATCCATAAGAAACTGACTTAATTATTCTCAATCTAATTCAACATCGTGTCAGCAATCTTACAATCAAACTAATCTAGAGAATATATTTTATGCCCATTCATGAACAATGATAATAACAATGGTATTATGATTAAAAATACCTATTTTCAATAAGATATCTTAATAATTCTATTTAAACCCTTATTTTGCAACCAAATATATTCAACCATATGATCAAATACAAATTTAGGGCCAGTTACACAATTTGCAGTTTGATCTACACTGCAGGCTATACAACAGTAGTTAACAGATATATATGTTACAGTAAAGTTGTGTTACAGTAATTTTGCGAAATTACTGAATATTTTAGGAACTTCACAAAATTCCTGATTTGGATAGACTCCATAGATATTCATGAAAAAAGGCTACAATAGACAAATCATCCCCAATTGATTTTACAGTGATTGATCTATGTACTTTCGACTGAAAGCTCAAGGTGCTTTAAACAAAAACAACTCTAACTGATGACAATATATTGTCACATTTTTCACCATAGACATAAGGATGTTAGAGTATGTTTATATGCAGTCTGAAAAGGGCTCCAATAAGAAAACTTTACACCAACAACAGCAACTTGTTACAGGCATACACACAGCATTTATTACCATATACACACATATGTAGGCATTGTTATAGGTTCATTTACCAGTGATTAACAGGGCTGATTATAATTATCTATTTAATGCCCAAAGGGGCAGTCAGTGAGCATTCAAAAACACTCATTCCTCAGTGAAATATGATGCTAAAGTAAATATCCAAATGTATGAATGGGAAGTGCCACATAATAATCTATGTTTATAAAGAATTTCACTGTCCAGAGCCAATTGCATGTGCTTATTCTTGTATAACTAAGAATGAAAACTTTCTCCTTTAAGGGTGACCATAGCAAAATATGGCAATTTTGTTTGCAAAAAATATAAGGTCAGCGGAGAATGAGGGGATCTGTGAAATCCAAGCTTTTATTACTGCTGATATACAAAGGGATATTGTTACAAACACTAACATAAAATACAAATAAATTCCCACTCATGCACAACAGATATACTGCATTGTCAAAGATATACAAAATTCAAAATAAATTCGAAACTCACTCCTTTGAACTAAACACACAGTCTTAATCATCAAAATTTCACACAGTATCACCCATTCTAAAGCACTCTGCACACATTGAAAACCATGATTAGTGTCGTGAAGAATGCCAATCATTATGACTCCGAGATAACAGCTCCTGAATGACCTTCTCAAGGTCATTCTCATGTTTCTGCAGTAATTCTTTGTTTAACTGACGATCTGCAAAGCCCATTTCAATCAATGTCTGCATTGGGGAACATATGACAGCAAAATCATCAATTGCAGGCCCGGGGTTCTCGTTTGCTTCTGGAAGTGGCCATCTTTGTTTTGGTGGAGTCCATTGTTGTTTTGGGGGAGTCCACTCTTTATCTGGGTGTGGTGGGGTCCATTCACTACTGCGTGGAACATACTAAAACACCACATTATGTAAATTTTAGCTTGTACTTTCTAAAAGCTATAGATTTGCAGGTCTATCATGAAACAACATTTTAATATTAACTGATAAATGTAAGGCTCCGAATTGCAATAGTATAACCACTGGTGCCCCTTACTGAGCATATGGCTAAGTTTTCACAAAAATTAAGTAAAAGATTAATATATTACTGGGTCAATATTGGTTCATCTTACATATTATTGAAGCAAAGTGGTGGACAATAGAGGAAAAACAACCTTTGTGAAAGTTATGGTGTATTAAATAGTATGACTAGAAAAGACACAATACACAATCCTAATCCTTCAGACTGTTTTGATTCACCTTCTCTTGTGACTAAATATGAAATACGTACAATATGAAAACTTTAACACAAACATTTACCTCTCGGCCATGCTTTAAGGTTTGAAACACATCTTTAGCTGTCTTGTACACACTGCCGGTTGCTTTTGTTGCCACATCAATTGCTGTGGCAACCAGCTTAGAGGCCACTGCTTCTGTTTCCCCAGAGCTACAAGTGAGTACAAACAGGGAAACTTTATTCATCTCAACTGATGTGAGTTGTTAAAGAACATTTATATGTCAAATAAGGCTGTCATGTGGAGTAATTTTTTAACTCAGGTACTACTTATTAAACCTTATTACATGACAAGCCAATTTATACTGATGTCACGACAACTGGGAAGGGTGAAAGCAGCATGTAAACACAAGTGATATAATACATTACAACTGTTATGGCATCACAACATAGTCTGGGACTGAGTCCTTATGAAGACATGGGCCTTTCATACTGCAGTGAGGGCATAATTTTTGCAGATTTGTTTGATTTAAGCTATTTGGCTTAGAATGTTACCCTTTAATTAACTTCATTTCCTGTTAGTCCATCTCTTCATTTCAAGCGCTATACTTTAACATGACCCTTTCTGTATCCAGAAAATGGAATAGCTTTAATTTGGCAAGATATGGAAAATGGGTTCATATAGGCATAAAATAAGGTACTTTTGAAAACTTACTTTGACTGATCTTGTTTTAATGTAGCTTGATTTTCACATGAATTTTCTTGGTTGTTGTCCTCTGAATATGACCTCTCTTTGACCTCTGTTTCTTCTGTCATTGCTAGAACACCAACAACTTCTGGTGACCTCTGTTTGACCTCAGTTTCAGTCACTTCTGCATCTTCTTTGACCTCAGAACAAATCGACCTTGAAGTTTCAGGAATCTGGTGTATTTTTGGCTCTGGCTTTGCCATTTCTTCCATATTCACCAATTCTGGCTTCACTTCTACAGATTCTTGTTCAGCCAATGCTTCAATGTCTCGATTGCTCTGATTGGCTGACTCATCACTGACCTTTTCCAAAGTCAAAAGTTCAATTTCTTCTGGCTCAGGTCCTATTAATCTGAAAGTATCGACCGGATATGGTTAACAAACTACAGCAAACAGTAAGGATTGTGTACAACTAAGGAAATGGCAAAATGTCAGTTAAATTGGTGTTTTGTAAATATTCTTTCCAGTGTGGATTTTTATTGTGTATTATCATTGTCACTAAACAAAGGTTTTGAAAACTTTTTAACAAAATAAAATTATATTTAAAATTTTTAAATAGTTTCAGCAATCTAATTCTCAGTTTTATAAACTAGCACTTTAGCATGGATCTTGATAACAGTTGTTTTGCAATGTGTAGAAGACTAGAATAACTTGAACTGGTGAAAGTCCTGTTTATGAACCAGTGTTTTCTGTCTCAACATCACAAAAAAGCAGTGTATTTTGTAGCTGTATGTGCAAATCCTCCCTGACTAGAAGCAGACCTATTGAATACTGGAGGTTATTGCTGACAAGACCAACTGTACTCACATTTCCCTGTTTTCTGTGTCCAACAACTCGTACTCAAAATTGTGACTTGCAGAAAGTAGCGGCTGTGACTCAAGCTGCTGTGATTCAGAAAGAGGCTTGGTCGTCACATTCTGCTGTGAATCCTCTGTAAATAGAAGGACAAGTAATGTGAGAAATTTCACGTTTACTTCCAAGTAAACAAGGACCAGGATCAATATACACCTTCATTCTTAGAATTCTCTTATCCTGAGAATTTTTCCAAGAAATTGGGATTTTTACAAAAAAAAAAAAAAAAAAAAAATTTTTTTTATGAAAACAAGAGCACAGACCTCCACTGAGGAATGTAATAATAAGTAAATGGGAAAATCCAGATCATTTTTATTGCATCCAAATGGTACTCTAGCTCACTCTCAAATATATAATGGGATCTAAGTTGGACCAAGATTCATCATTTGATTTTTTTTTATGAAGTTCCAACCAGAAGCATTTGCATTATCTGGCTAAAAAAGACAAAGTTAACACACAAGTAAATGGCCATTAAATAATACCTCCTCAACACAGTGATAAGAACTTTTCAAGGCTACCATAACATTGTATCATCATAAACTCTTTTAGAATTTTTAAAAATTCTAAGTAATTAAAAGGTTCTTATTCAAAGTAATGTGAGAACTACAGGTGTGACCTTTCCAGTTTCCTTTTTAAGCAGTGCTTGGCTTGGTAATTACAAAGGCATTGCTGTTAAAATTTTCATTTGAGTACATACAAATTACTGAATTGTTTTATCAGCCATTTTGTTTCAGTGCAACTATAAAATAGATGTATGTATCACTAACAAATTCCTGTCAAGTCACTGTAACATAATAATTTGTTTGTTTTTTTTTTGGTTCACAAAACTATACCTTTGGTCATATGTAATGCTTATTTTTGTGTTGATCTACTTTTCAAGAACATATTTTTTTTGTATAAAAGGGCAAACAAAAATTCAGTTAAATTTGACCACAAAATATAGCATTAAATATTTAAATTTTTCATTCTTCCTTATCTACACTGGTTCTCCATCTCCAAGATGGTGCTTACTGGTGGCTGACAGAGACATCATTTGAGATGTGTGGCTGTGCAAATATACAAAGGATATGAAAAACCAAGGCCTTGCTTTCCTTGATTTAGACACTGGCAGAGGATCATGTGGTGTTATTAGCAATGATATGGACCAGGGCTTGTATTCAAAAAAGGGATCAAGCTCCAGTTGAGCCAAAAAGCAGTTAAAGTTTACCGTATACTAAACTTGAGCTGATTTTTGGCTCAACTGGAGCTTGATTCCTTTTGTGAATACGGCCCAAAGGTATCTACAAGGACTTCAAAAAGGCAAGACCTTACCTTTCTTGATGTAGACACTGGTAGAGGCCTCTTTACTGGGAGGAAGGTTGGGGATGAAACAATCTGGTATTGGGACCACATAGAAGTCTTCTTCAGAATCACTGGAGAAGTCGCATGAACTCACACTCTGCAGGTCTATGTCTGAAAAGAATGGGTGCCATGAGAAAAAATAAATTCTGCTTTATTTTTTTAAGTTAGGTAATCATAATTGAGAAATGTGTTTAGTGCACACATCAGCCTTCTATTTATTTGTGTGTAAAGTCACAGGAACTGATACAGTGCAAGTAAATGAAGAATGCTTGCAGTTTTTTTTTTGCTCTAGTCAAGTACTTTTAGTTGTGAAATGTGTGTTTAATGTACACATCAGCTTGCTAGTTATTTCAGTCTAATTTGACAAGAAATCACACTCCCGTCTGTAAAGAATGGTTGTATCAGAACATTCTCATCCAGAGGACATGAAACAAATTTTCTGGTACAAAATTGATTACAAACTGCTGGTAGTTTTCCTGTTTTACATTGTTTAGTGTGTGCTTCATGTAACTGACCTATTAACTTGCGTTATTGTGAATTATCTTTGCAGTGTTGAATTCAACATTTCCTTTCAATCTTATTTTACTCTTGAACCTCCTCCATTTTAAGCACAATATGTTTTATACAAAGGGTTTTTTGCTTTTGATATTTCCGTTAAGTCTATTTCAGTGTAGGGATACGAATGAGCAGTCTAAACTCGCCAAGCGAGGCAAATTTCACAAAAATTTGATCCCAATTTTCAGGGTCGTGTGCTTGTGTACATATAACAACCTATTGAAGTGGTTACATTTTTTAGGAAATAAAACATACATAACATACCTTGCTGGCATTAAATTGCATAATCCACCATTTTTAACATAATATTAAGTATATTATATAATGACATCAGCTAATTCAAGCGATTTAAAGATGTTATCTTCATATTTTTTCGGTTTATGGGAGCCGCCATATTGAATGTTGTTTCCTGTAATGGTGGATGCTAAACTTCGCGAGGCTCGATGTTGAGTCTTATTTTTGTCCGCGAGCAATCTACCCGAATTATTTGTACTCGTCACACCCCTATTTCAGTGATACCTCAGCTTTTCACTCACCTGGTTTGAGTTCTAGCTCTGCCATGCGCTGAGCCACCAGGTCAGAGGTGAAGGTCATCTCCTGGGTGACGCTGTTGTTATCATCAGATACTACTTCTACACTACTGCTGTTGGAGAGAGTCCAGATCTTCTGGCCTTGTTTTAGCATCTCACACACTGGGGACTGGGGTGGGCTAGCAGCTGTGTGGTTATATTACGAGAGACATATAGTCGGACACCGCAAAATATTCTAAAAATACTATCAATTTGAGTTTCAGCAACAAGAAATATACTGGGCAGTTTTAATTCTTATTATCAGGAACAATTTCCAATTTCAAAAATCTGGAGACAAGACAAAAGGTTAAATTCACTAGCAATAGCTTGTCTTTGACTTGAAAATAAGTTTCATTAAACAAAGAAAACTGGAATCTCAAAGTACCAGAAAAATACTTTTTTTTTTTTTTTTTTGGTAATTTGAAGGTATTTTTTTTCTCACCTCTGCTGTCTTGTGGCGTGTTGTTAGGGGTAACAGTCTGAGAAGCCCTGGCAGTGCACACTTCTCTGAAACATCAAAACAGATGGGAGTAAGATATGTGTGATGTGACAAAATGCAACAAACTACTTTAACAAAAGCTGAGGAAAAGGGGCTGGGCAAGTACAGGAGTAGGGCCAGCAAAATATGCATCAATAATTCAAACAGTTTGGCTGATGCCACATTGGATAGTTTGAATACCTAGGAAAGTTCCTAAGTCCTGCATTTCCATACTCATTGATTTCAAGCTTTGGTGTTCAATATTCTAGGTGGGGTGCGACCCATTTCCTCTACTGCAAGAACTAACCCCAATCTAAGTGTTCGTGGTTTTGTAGTAACCAAACGGAAGTACTAGTGAAACAAATATGGCAGTTGATGGAAAAGCTTAAATTATTTCACTTCTGTACAGCAGGGCTATTTGATTGGGACAACACTAAAACACAACTGAACCAGTGTCTTGGAATCAGAATAGTTCATCCTTGGGGGGATTCCGGATTGGTACCCTCCTACACATTATTTTTATGAACTGAAAAAATCTATAAACTGCTTAAAACTTTGGAGTCACCTGATCTCTGGCTTGTCCGACTCTGTCACCCTCACGACTATTTCCTGCTCACATTTAGACTCTTTGACCTTGACATCTGACTCATCTGACCTTGCTTCTCCTCTCTCCAGGTCTATTGTAGAATCTGAGATTGTATAAATATACAGAAAAACTTCATTTTTTTTTGGCTTAAATAAAAGTTGTTTTTTTTTTGTTTTTTTTAAAAATATTACGATGAATTCAAGGAATGCATTACATTTTATATATTGCAAGTATATTTATAACACAAACTAGCCAATATGAATTGTAGATACGACTGAAATTGAGTACTACAGAGACAAATAGGAGCAACTTTTCATTTGGAAAGACCCAATCTGAAGCCAGGTAATTACGTTTTGTGGTAGTCAATGGAAAGTACCAAAGAAGCAAATATGGCAGTTGATGTAAAAAAGTTTAATTTTAAGGTTTTTCAGGTCAAGACACAATTCCACCCCCACTGTTTATCATGGGACTCTGTATATTGATCTGAGTGATGGTAATCCTTCATCCACTATGATTCAACAATATTATTTCCAAACAACTTTTCTTTAAATTAGTCAAAAACAAAATTTCAGCAATACCTTTTGTGATGATAATATACCAAGTTATAATTTTCTTATCACAAGGGTATTTTACCTCAATAAAAATGTTTTCAATAAATTGTTAATATTTTTACCACAAAACATGATACTTTATATAATCTCCATATGATAATATATTAATGAACCACTGTACATACAGTTTAGTGGTTTTTTTGAGGTTAATATGGGTTCACTTTGATTAGCATTCAAAGGAAATGGTGGATAAAGACTACAAAGTAACTCTTGTGAAATACATGCTTGGGTTTTAGTTTTTTGTCTTTACTCTCTATAAAATTTAAAAATACACACCATTTGCTATGTTTTCCAATTTTATGAATTAATTTTCCAAAAATAAGATTAACATCCAATTTCCATCACCTGCTTTATCATAGCACTGAATCTGCTGATCGTCTTTCTCCTCTTCTGTGACATGTTTCACTACCTCAAGGTCAGGAGTCTTTTCCTTTCGTGTTTCTGGCAACGTCTCCTCTAGTATTTCCTTTGGGTCAACGACAATGCTGCACCAGACACGGTGTCCAAAATATAGGCCACAGTATGACAGACGCCAGTGAGACTGGTATGTACCTTGTAGAGAATAATAGAGGAAACTTCCCGATTAAAGTCCAAAGGCTGGTATTACAAAACTACTATGAAATCAAAATTAAATAGACAGGCAACTAGTGGCAAAAAAACATTACTCATATATATCACATCCCTGATACGATATAGGTCACAGAATGTCATTACTCGTTATGCTGAAACAACAGGACCGTGTTTGGATAATATAATGTAGTGAGTAGACATGTGCTAAATTAATCATCAGTGATAGTGTACAATTGTGGTCAGTCACTGACCTTTTCTACAAATCTAATATTACCTTTTGTAAGGTATCTCAATATCAACATATTTTTTAAATATTTTAGGCAATTTTATTGGATAAATTGAGAAATTTGTCATGAATTTCGAGTTTCTGTCTACCACCATATTTACAGGAAGTGGGGATTTTTGATACATGCCAGTGGGATTGGTACATAAATGGCTGAAAATATAATTTATCCATGCAGGGGCGGATCCAGCTTTTAAGTAAGGTGGGGGTTCACATCAGACATACCATAACTAGGGGAGTTGGGGGCATGGGAAAAAAATAAATTTTTGGTAAAAATATAGTGCATTTCCTGTAAATTTAACACCACTCTCAAGAAATAATTTTGTACTTTGGATTGAGAACCTTTACATTATTTTTCAAGGGGGGGGGGGGGGGGGGGGAGCTGTGTTCAAACCTCCTGAAAATCATCGGGTGCCACAAAGCAAATATATATTTTCTCATTTCAGGTAATGCTGGTAAGGGATAGGTAGGGGAAAGCGTACTTATTAATTGATAGAAACTTGAAACTGTAAACAATCAGGTATTAGGCATACAACCATGAAATTTCTCACTTAAGATCAGGGTCAGATACAAACCAAAGACCTCCGAGATTTTGGCAGTTTGTGTTACCCACAACAAACATACTGATAAGTCAAACAAAAAATTAAATATCCAAAATATGATGTGTGGTCCAAATATTTATTTATTTGGGGTTTAACGCTGCTTTCAACATTGTATAGGTCATATAACAATGAGTAGTTTTCTGGGCAGAGGAAACCAGTACATACAGTTGATCATGGTTCTGTGCTGTAAACTGCAGACTATCTGTAAGAAACTACTATCTTTCCCACATAGGGTTTGAGGTTTGAACCGCCGACCTCAGAGGTTGGAGTCGAGTGTGTTACCACGCCACTGTGGCACCCTGTGTTGTCCAAATAATGCTCATTCATAATGTATAAGTATCTGCCTCAGAATTTATGAGTCTGTATATTACATAAAACAATGTCAAGCAGGCAACTTATTGTTATGTCGGTGATACCACGTTAAACTGATGACAATTACCTGGCTGTTCAGGAGCGACTATCTCTGCAGAGATGGAGATTTCCTCTCCCACCCCCGTGTTTTGTACCTTGATTTCCTCCTGCACTGGTGTCATATTTCCCCAGCTGTTCATCAGACTGCAGAAACAAACAAAACACATTACACCCTTCTACCAACATGATATTTATATCTGTGATATATATATTTCATTTTCTAATGACCTATATCTTTTTGTAGTTATGCCTTTGCCTCGGATATGCCTTATACCTTTGCCTTACATCGCTTCCAACATGTAGTCAGGTAATTTTGATGTTTGTGCCCCAGTTCCTGTGGCATAGACAGGATGCTAGAATGTAATTTTGTGCAATGAAAGGGGGCCACATTTGTTAAAACTAGATTGGGCCAACTCGGCGCCAACATATCCCCAGACAGGTCATCACTCACGCCACAGGTTTTGATCGGAAATTTTTTAAAACATAATTACCCATTATTATATGAACTTCAGCACATCAATCTACTCTGTTTATATCTCCCCAAGGAAGATGGTGTATCCCCAGACGCCGAATACATAACTCAAATTATATTTTCAATCTTCCTGCAATGATAACTCTAAACCTATTTTCAAAGTATTTAAATGATTGATGATTGAATGTCCATTCTAAAATAATAATCCCAAAAGAGCATATCTGTTTCTATATTTGTTGACAAATAAAATATTATTTTTAACTCAACTCATCATATTTTTCAATCTTCCTTCAAAGTATTTAAATGATTGATGATTCAATGTCCATTCTAAAATTCATAATCCCAAAAGCGCATATCTGTTTCTATATTTGTTCACAAATAAAATATTATTTAAAAAAAAATTGTTTATATTATTATTTTATTATATTATTTTTAGAATTTGCAAATTGTTTTCAGTTATTCATTTCCTCTATACCTATATATGTGGTCCATATATATGCAACCTAAATATGTGACACAATCTCAGTTCTGACTCCCCTTTGTGTTATATGTAATGAAGCCCACCACCTCCCACCCCCACCCCTCTCCCCTTCTCCACACCTCTCTCACTATTACACAAGATCTGCAACCCCATTGAGTTCTTTGTTTCTCATCTGATATCATTAAATACCATTGTTTATTTAGTGTCACTCAATATAGCTGGAGGTCCCAGAGGTGGGTGGGGGGAATCCGGGTGGGGGATGTGGGTTGAGCATAAATGGTAAACAAACAATCTATATAAAAGGGGTACTCAAATACAAAAAGAATTGAGAATTTTAAGTATGTGATTATCAACTGAAATGAGTTCATAACTGTAGGAGCTGTGCCAAAATTAACTGAGGCAAGTTGAATAAAACTGGGCTAGTTGAGGGTTAAAAATCCCCTAGTTTTACTACATAAGGATATAATTTCATTAATATTGGGACTTAAAGCTCACTTAAAGTGTCCATTTTGTCTACTTGAATATGTTTAACCAGTTTCATTTTAAAAAGTGAAAAACTCAGCAAGCAGAGGTATAACACACAAAAATAAGTTCTTAAAAGACTAAGATAGCCATAACATTATTAATATTCAAAATTTAAATAGACAGGCATTTCCTTTTAAAAATTCAAAGATTTCAGCTCTATACCCCACATCGTTTGACAGTTACTGGGCTTTAAAGTGGCATAATATCCATAAATTGGGTTTGTGTGGGCATTTTACAATTGTTAAAGAGACCTTAGCAATTAAACTACAGATCTGAAACTTTTTGGGGGACATACATAACAAACAAAAATTATATATAATACAGTTTAAGACTTGTCACACTAAGCATTTCCAAATAACAGGGCAAAATACGGAAAAAATGTCAAAAAAGGCACTTGGGCGAGTGTCTATGGCCCTCATACACAGGTTAAATGTCTACTAAAAACCTTGATTTTCGGCATATGTAAAAAGGACATAATAATGCATTCCCAGATGGGATTTCAGCTCCATCAATCACATAGTTTAACAGTTACAGGGCTTAAAGGTGGTAAAAAGTCCAAATATTGGGTCATTGTGGGCCTTTTAGAGATCTCGATGTGGCTTTCAAATTAAAGCTTCAGACTTAAAATTTGTTACATACTAAGATTACACATAGAATACGTATCTAATAAAGTTTGAAACTTCTCAGACTTACCATTTCCAAGTTACAGAGCAAAATATGTGAAAAATGTCTTAAAAGGGTCACTCAGGTGGGTGTTTAAGGTCCTCATACACAGGTTAAATGTCTACTTGAAGCCTTGATTTTTCGCACATGTAAAAAGAACATAATAATGTATTCCCAGATGAGATTTCAGCTCTATCAGTCACATAGTTTAACAGTCACAGGCCTTAAAATTGGCAAAAAGTCCAAATATTGGGTCTTTATGGGGCCTTCTAGAGACCTAAATGTAGCCTTCAAATTAAAGCTTCAGACTTAAAATTTGTCACATACTAAGATTACACATAGAATATGCATCTAATACAGTTTGAAACTTCTTAGACTTACCATTTCCAAGTTACAGGGAAAAATATGTGAAAAATGTCTAAAAATGGTCACTCGGGTGGGGATTTATGGTCCTCATACACAGGTTAAATGTCTTCTTAAAGCCTTAATTTTTGGCACATATAAAAATAACATACTAATATCTTCTCAGATAGGATTTGAGCTCTATCAGTCACATAGTTTGACAGTCACAGGGCTTAAAAGTAGCAAAAAGTCCAAATATTGGGTCTTTGGGAGCCTTTTAGAGACCTCAATTTGACCTTCAAAATTAAAGCTTCAGACTTAAAATCTGTTACATACTAAGATTACACACAGAATATATATCTAATACACTTTGAAACTTCTCAGACTTACCATTTCCAAGTTACAGGGAAAAAGATGTGAAAAATGTCTTATAAGGGTCACTCGGGTGGGTGTTTATGGTCCTGATACACAGGTTAACTGTCTATTAAAGGCCTAAATGTTGGGGCACATATAAGAAAACACATAGATATATTCCCAGATGATATTTAACTTAGATGAGAGACATAGTTTGAAAGCTACAGTGCTTGAAAGTGGCAAAAAGTGCATAAATTGGGTCTCTGTGGGCACTTTTGAGACCTTAAGTCGACCCCTTTGGGTAAACCTACAGCCCTAAAATTTTCTACAGACAAGGATTACATATCAAAGTTATACCTAGCGCAGTTTGAGACTCATCAGAATTATCACTTCCAAATTATAGGGCAAAATATGTGTAAAGTATAGCAAAAAATCCCTAAGTGGGGGTATTTATGGGCCTCAAACACAATTTTCTCCTCAACTTAAAGTCATGATTTTCGGCACATGTACTAAGAACATATTAATGTGTTGTCAGGTAAAATTTCAGCCAGCTGAGCATCATAGTTTGTGACCTACAGGGCTCTAAGTGGCCAAAAGTGCAATTTCTGACCTTAAGGTGGCCATAAGTTCTTTTTTACTGGGAGTTTAAGGTCACCTTAAAATAGGGATCTTCCTTTGGGCACCCTTAACATGTGTACCAAGTTTGAAAAAAAAATATTAATTTGTTTTTGAGTTATCGCGTCCACAAGGAAATTTCTACGGCGGCGGCGGCGGCGGCGGCGCGACGGACCTGAATCCAATATATCCCCGACTTTCGTCTGGGGATATAATTACCTTCTCTAATGCTACAAATCTCTGCGACCCAGCCAAGGATCAAACCCTAGACCTTCAAGTCTGAGGTTCGCCCCCATAAACACAAAGCTACAGGGTCCACTGTGGAACAAATGGAGATGACAACATTCTTAAACTTTCTGGCTTCAACTTATTCACACAAAAGTCTGGCCTGAGATTTGAATCCTGATTGCAGAAGTGTGAAGTAAGTTGCCTGACAAACACCATCAGTTGTAAAAACTTATACTTGAAGTACTTTACTGAATCATTTAGCAATCTATATTTCAAGTTTACTACTGCGCCACTTAGTAAATGGATGCATTAACAAGAAAATGGGCACAGCATATTATCGATAGTTTTCATGAAATACTTGAAATTTGTCACATCTTTGAGTGTATCTGCAACAATAGTACATTTGTGAGGAAAATGTATATTTAGTATAAAGTAGTTTATTGAACCATGAAGCTAACAGAAGCTTGAAAACACTAGAAAGTTAGCCACGTATATACGATATAAAAAGGCAACATACTGAAAAGAATACTGGAATCAGAGCAAATGTAACTTCAAGTGGAACCTATCACTCTGGAGAACTGGAAATTCTACTATGGTGCCATTATATTGGTATAAACATACAGACTGTAACAGAAAAAACTTACTGAAGACAATATTAATACATGGTTACATTACCTGGTTCCATTTGTCCAGGGAATGGTTCCTGTGTTCTTCAGTCGCCAGGTTTTTACAAATGTGGTGAGAGGCTGCATGTGTGTGCCATCTGGTATGGTAGTGTCATACAGAAACTCTGCATCCATGTGACTGGAATACAGAAACTACATCAAAGAACAGCTGACATATTACTTAAATATTAAAAATATTACTCAAAGGCTCTGTAGAAGAATTGAACACCAACATCACAGCACTTGTAAGACACTAACTTTATTAATTTTCTTGAGATGATCAGTTTTCAAAAAATGAAATTTACCAAAATAAAAGATTTGTTTGAAATAGTATAAACAAAAACAGTAAGACTAATACAGTCAGAATTATGTTCCTCTGATATCTAAATTCCCATCATCCAACTAATCATATTTTTTTTTGTACTATGAACAACAGTGGGGGTTTTCCTGATACTTTTCAATAACTTATGCAGGTGCACTAAACATTATGGTGTGCAGTAAGATACAGTTTGATAGACAAGAATCATAAAACAAAAGCAGAATTTAAATATATATTAGTAAGGAAATATTCATACATGCATTATTATTATTACATATATTTACTTACTTTAAGAATATAAAATACAAATTTTGAAAGACTGAAACACTTTTTATGACACAGAGTAATTGGACAGCTTAGGTTCTACTCCCTCTCTACTTACTCAGGTATGCAGATATCTGGTCTCTCTAACTTCTCTTTTTTCTCAGGAAGGAGTTTCTCCTCCTCAAGTCTGCGTTTTTCCTTCTTTTTCAGTTTTTCCTCTGATTTATCAACCTTTTTTCGCAGCTTCTCTTGCTTTTTCTATAAATATATTCAGCAACTTTATAAGGCAATAATGCCAGGGTCTAGATAAATGATTTCTTACAAAATACATCTGGGCCCATAATCACTAACATTCTTATTCTTAGAATGATCTTATTTCCTAGGTTTTAAGTGAATAAGAATGCAATTGAAGAAATTCAATGAGGATTCAAAAAAATATATATATTGCAGTAAAAATATATTTTCAATGTATTTTTTTTAACAAAAACTATGCTGACCAAAAACTAACATAATAATCCTACTCGATTTCTTTGCACTTATAACACTCAAAGTCTTTCTCATTGATTACCATTCTTGCACTATTTATGTAGTTCAGGTTTATAGTTTAAACATAACTCATACTTAATGTAACAATTTTCTGGGAGAATAATACCTTCCTAAACAAAAAAAAAACATCAAAAATGTGCCTGTACTTTCCCATATCCTATCATTTCCATGGCTACCAGGTGAAAAACGGTAAACAACAGTAAACTTTGTCTATTTATAGCATATCGTAAAATTTAGTTCACTTAGATGAACTATATTTCAAGGAATATGATATAATCTTGAAACATTTGAGCTGTTTCAAGTGTTTTTATGAATTATGTTTGTATTAACATCTGCGGTTTCTGGCAAATATTGATATATTTTGACAAACAATATGGGTCTTCTCACAGCTAAGCCCTGTATGCGCTATTCTCCTTGTAGCCATGTTTAATAACTCTAGTCCTGACACCTGGATACTAGAATAGCTGTCCCATCTGTACAAAGATTAACTACAAAAGTGACAACAACAAACAGCTCACCTTCATCTTCTCCATGTGATCTTTACCCTGAGGGCGAGGTTGACGCTTTTCTTCTTTTTTTGGAAACACAAAACCCTCATTCTCAAGACTAAAAAATACATCAATAATGTTTGAACAATTACACAACCTGTCTGCTACAAATAGGTTTCTAGTTTACGGTCTTCTATACTAAAGTCTGTAGCAAAGAATCAATAATAGTTCGAATTTGTGTATGATCTTTCATGGGGCTATTTATTTGTACAATTTACGATTGAAAATTAGACATTAAATGTCAACTGATTTTCCTGTTCAACATTCTTAATCACAGAGGTGTTTTACTTTTGTGTAATTTTTCTTAATTCTCTATTTATTGGGACAGATTGTAACCAACAATCATTTGCCTTCCTTTCTGATTCCTTGTGTAGTTTTCACTAGTAGTTAAGGTGTACTTAAGCTAGTACTTCAGTCAAGTGTACATTGTCACTGATACCACCACCTCATCTGATCCCACATACCAACAGGCAGGACAGTTTAATTTTCACTTATTACTCTTATTGACTCACTCTCTGACAATCCTTTCTTCATGTCTGTACAGGTTGTATCTGAGTAATGGCGTCAGTTTGCCGTCTCTACTTCTACCCGCACTCATTACCGGGCGCCTGATCTTCAAAAATACATGGTCATAAGGGTGACTGGACGTCCCCGGCAGTGCCTCACAGTCTGAACACAGATCGTAGTCCTCACAATTCCTGGAAAAATACAGGCACAACGAAGTGGCATAAATGTCAAACTGTAGAATTATTTTTTTTATAAAAGGGTTAAGTGGTGTGCCCCACAATTTGTTGGAAAAAAACTCTAACCGATATTTAGATTTATTTTTGTTTTATGTCGCGTTCAACAGCCAGGGTGATATTGCGATGGGTAGTTTAAGTAATTACCAACATGAGCACCTGGGCCATATTCAAACCGGTGACCTCAGAGGTTGAAGGCGAGCACTCTAACCGCTACACCTCCAAGCCACCTGAAAAGACCTGACCTATAAAGCTGATTCAAAAGTTTTTTCTTTTTAATCATAGTCTACATGTGCACTAAGTCTCAGCTACCATATTCACTAAAGGGATCAGCTGAAGATCAACAAAATGTCAGCTCAGGTATACAGCTTTATATGTCAAACTTAAGTTAATTTTTGACTTATCTTTCACTCATCCATTTTGTGAATATATTTTGACATTGAAAATCAGACAAGAAAGTGATTTCATCCATTCTGCATCAACTAAAACCCAATTTTTCCATATATATCAGGTATGAAATTATATGGTTATAACAATACTGTAGCTGTTTTTTGTTATAAATCAGTGGGACAAAAAACCTTACACTCTGTGGAAATAAAAGCTGAACTGAAAAGGTTGATTCTAGCAAACAGATTTCAAAACCTTCTGGTTTATTTATTGGTTACAGGAAACAAAGGCACCAAGTCTCAAAACACCCGCTTGAAGAGTTTGACAACTTCGTGATTTATCCATTTTTATCCAATGAAACACAATATTTTAATAACAAGTACTAAGAAACTGACTTGTAAACGGAGTACAAAGTCTAACACTGAAAAACACAGATAAGGCGTAATAGCTGCTACTGGCAAATGGACCTCAGAATCTTCCACTTGTGTCTCATGATACCTCAATCTTTATGACTTCCCATCTCCCTGATTAATACAAACCAAAAAGGAAACCACTAACATACACGTACAGCTTTGAAATTCTTAAATGTCAAACTGTTACTTCTTAATATCTAAACTTGAAAAAAATAGATCACATACCCACACTTGTATCTCACTCCCACTATTGTCTTTTCACAGCGATCGCACACAATCCCATAGTGGTGGTACAGATTTGCCTGCGGAATGGCCTCTCCATTAGAGGGTGCATCCATTGTCTGACCGCTGCCTGACACTGAAGCAATCACTGCTCCCTGCAGACCCCTCAATACTTGGGATACAGTCTTATTGGCCACTTCAGCACTCACTTGCTCCACCATATCTTTCTTCAGCTGCAAGTAGAGTGAGTTTGAATTGTTCAAATGCTGTAACTATTACAAGTGTGATGTAATCTATGGAATGTTTTGAAAGGACGTAAAAATTTCAAGCTTACACAAAATTGGCCTCCCAAAAATTTTATTTGAATGGGAAATTGCTGTAAATATTACAGTTCAGTATGATCACGTGACCTCTGTTTCAAGGTCACACTACTTCCACTTTTGCTTAATACACAGAGGGAGATAACAACTATAGCAGTTCTCTTGTACCAAGACCACTGCCGCGGTATGTATCTCCCGCCGAGTACCGCAGGGGAAGAAATACTACATTGAAATTTTTCCCCTTTGCATAGGACACTGTTGTACCATCCTGCAGGTCGAAAATTCGCTTGAAATCGCTCTATCTGTTACGCTTTTCGAAATATTGACACTTTTCCATTTTCAGCAAAAATCCAAGATGGCCGCCGAAAGAGGCGAAAAATGAAATTTTTCCCCTTTGGACAGGACACTCTTGTATCACCCTGCGGGTCAAAAATTCGCTCGAAATCGCTCGATCTCTTACGGTTTTCGAGATATTGACACTTTTTCATTTTCCGCAAAAATCTAAGATGGCCGCCAAAAGTGGCAAAAATTGAAATTTCCCCCCTTTGCACAGGAGACTCTTGTACCACCCTGCAGGTCAAAAATTTGCTCGAAATCGCTCTATCTCTTACGGTTTTTGAAATATTGACACTTTTCTATTTTCCGCAAAAATCCAAAATAGCCGCCAAAAGTGGCGAAAATCGATATTTTTCCCCTTTGCACAGGACACTCTTGTGCTACCCTTCTGGTCAAAAATTCGCTTGAAATCGCTCTATCTCTTACGGTTTTAGAGATATTCACACTTTTCCATTTTCCGCAAAAATCCAAGATGGCTGCCAAAAGTGGTGAAAATTGAAATTTTACCCCTTTGCACAGGACATTCTTGTACTACCTTGCAGGTCAAAAATTCGCTCGAAATCGCTCTATCTCTTATGGTTTTCGAGATATTCACACTTTTTCATTTTTTCCCGCTAAAATCCAAGATGGCCGCCAAAAGTGGCGAAAATTGAAATCTTTCCCCTTTGCATAGGACACTTTTGTACTACCCTGAAGGTCTAAATGCAATAGTTTTCAAGTTACAAGTGATTTCACTCATGATGGAAGTTAGTGAAAAATCCAAAAGTAGCTATTACTCACTTATCTATTGAGATAGACACCCAAGTTACTCACCATGTTGTTGCTGTGGGAAAAAGTAGGTGAATAACATATTTTAACACAATGCTCAAAATACAATAAGTTATAATCGATTTAGTGCATGATTTCATTAATTTTAATGCATTAAAAATTATTTTAATAATTCATAAAAAAACTTTAGCATGTGAAATATCTCCAAAATGTAGGTGAATGAGTTATTTGAGAAATACTGGCTATCCGCAATACTTTTAGTGATAATAGGCAATTACTCATTTTGAGTAGGTGAGTAATTAGATATGGATCTGAAAATTCACTAATTGAAAGTTCTCCCAAAATATAGGTGAAGCGAGTTATTTGAAAAATACTGGCTATCTGCAATACTTTCAGAGATAATTCGCATTTACTCATTTTGAGTAGGTGAGTAATTACCTACAGGTTTGGAACTTCACCATGTGAAAGCTCTTCCAAAAGTAGGTGAATGAGTTATTTGAGAAAAATTGGGTACCCACAATACTTTTAGAGATAATTAGCATTTACTCATTTTGAGTAGGTGAGTAATTACCTACGGGTCTGAAACTTCACCATGTGAAAGCTCTTTCAAAAGTAGATGAATGAGTTATTTGAGAAAAATTGGCTATCTGCAATACTTTTAGAGATAATTCGCATTTACTCATTTTGAGTAGGTGAGTAATTAGCTATGGGTCTGAAACTTCACCATGTGACAGCTCTTCCAAAAGTAGATGAATGAGTTATTTGAGAAAAATTGACTATCTGCAATACTTTCAGAGATAATTTGCATTTACTCATTTTGAGTAGGTGAGTAATTAGCTACAGGTCTGAAACTTCACCAACTGAAAGCTCTCCTAAAAGTACATGAATGAGTTATTTGAGAAAAATTGGCTATCTGCAATACTTTTAGAGATAATTCGCAGTTACTCATTTTGAGTAGGTGAGTAATTAGCTACAGGTCTGAAACTTCACCATGTGAAAGCTCTCTCAAAAGTAGGTGAATGAGTTATTTGAGAAAAATTGGCTATATGCAATACTCTTAGAGATAATTCACAGTTACTCATTTTGAGGGTCAAAAATTGGCTATATGCAATACTCTTAGAGATAATTCGCAGTTACTCATTTTGAGTAGGTGAGTTATTACCTCTGGGTCTGAAACTTTGCCATGTGAAAGTTCTTCCAAAAGTAGATGAATGAGTTATTTGAGAAAAACTGGCTATCTGCAATACTTTTAGAGAGAATTTGCATTTACTCATTTTGAGTAGGCGAGTAAGTAGCTATGGGTCTTAAACTTCACAATGTGAAAGCTCTTCCAAAAGTAGATGAATGAGTTATTTGAGAAAAATTGGCTATCTGCAATACTTTTAGAGATAATTAGTATTTACTCATTTTGAGCGGGTGAGAAATTAGCTACAGGTCTGAAACTTCACCAAGTGAAAGCTCTCCCAAAAGTAGATGAATGAGTTACTTGAGAAAAATTGGCTATCTCCTATACTTTTAGAGATAATTCGCATTTACTCATTTTGAGTAGGTGAGAAATTAGCTATGGGTCTGAAACTTCACCATGTGAAAGCTCTTCCAAAAGTAGATGAATGAGTTATTTGAGAAAAATTGGCTATCTGCAATACTTTTAGAGATAATTTGCATTTACTCATTTTGAGTAGGTGAGTAATTAGCTACGGGCGTGAAACTTCACCAAGTGAAAGCTCTCCCAAAAGTAGATGAATGACTTATTTGAGAAAAATTGGGTATCTGCAATTCTTTTAGAGATAATTCACATTTACTCATTTTGAGTAGGTGAGTAATTACCTACGGGTCTGAAACTTCACCAAGTGAATGCTCTCCCAAAAGTAGATGAATGAGTTATTTGAGAAAAATTGGCTATCTGCAATAATTTTAGAGAGAATTCGCATTTACTCATTTTGAGTAGGTGAGTAATTAGCTATGGGTCTGAAACTTCACCATGTGAAAAGCTCTTCCAAAAGTAGATGAATGAGTTATTTGAGAAAAATTGGCTATCTGCAATACTTTTAGAGATAATTAGCATTTACTCATTTTGAGTAGGCGAGTAATTAGCTATGGGTCTGAAACTTCACCATGTGAAAGCTCTTCCAAAAGTAAATGAATGAGTTATTTGAGAAAAATTGGCTATCTGCAATACTTTTAGAGATATTTAGCATTTACTCATTTTGAGTAGGTGAGAAATTAGCTACAGGTCGGACACTTCACCAAGTGAAAGCTCTCCCAAAAGTAGATGAATGAGTTATTTGAGAAAAATTGGCTATCCGCAATACTTTTAGAGATAATTAGCATTTACTCATTTTGAGTAGGTGAGTAATTAGCTACGGGTCTGAAACTTCACCAAGTGAAAGCTCTTCCAAAAGTAGGTGAATGAGTTATTTGAGAAAAATTGGCTATCTGCAATACTTTTAGAGAGAATTCGCATTTACTCATTTTGAGTAGGTGAGTAATTAGCCATAGGTCTGAAACTTCACCATGTGAAAGCTCTTCCAAAAGTAGATGAATGAGTTATTTGAGAAAAATTGGCTATCTGCAATACTTTTAGAGATAATTCGCATTTACTCATTTTGAGTAGGCGAGTAATTAGCTATGGGTCTGAAACTTCACCATGTGAAAGCTCTTCCAAAAGTAAATGAATGACTTATTTGAGAAAAATTGGCTATCTGCAATACTTTTCGAGATATTTAGCATTTACTCATTTTGAGTAGGTGAGAAATTAGCTACAGGTCTGACACTTCACCAAGTGAAAGCTCGCGCAAAAGTAGGTGAATGAGTTATTTGAGAAAAATTGGCTATCTTCTATACTTTTAGAGATAATTCGCATTTACTTATTTTGAGTAGGTGAGTAATTAGCTAGGGGTCTGAAACCTCACTAAGTGAAAGCTCTTCCAAAAGTATATGAATGAGTAATTTGAGAAAAATTGGCTATCTGCAATACTTTTAGACATAATTAGCATTTACTCATTTTGAGTAGGTGAGTAACTAGCTACGTGTCTGAAACTTAACCAAGTGAAAGCTCTCCCAAAAGTAGGTGAATGAGTTATTTGAGAAAAATTGGCTACCTGCAATACTTTTAGAGATAATTCGCATTTACTCATTTTGAGGAGGTGAGTAAGTAGGCCAAAGTTCACCAAACCATTTTCCCCTTAGCATAGGATACTCTAGTACTACCCTGTGGTTCAAAAATTTGCTCGAAATTTCTCTATCTCTTACAGTTTGAGAGATCTTTCTGATTTTTCACATTTTCACTAAAAGTAGCAATAAAGTAGCCATTACTCACTTGTACATTGAGCAACAGTTGTGAAACTTAAATATGTTACAGTTCACAAAAAAGTACATGAACAACATATTTGAGAGAAATTGTGTAGCCGCAATACTTTTGAAGATATAAGCCATTTACTCATGGTTATCATTAAAAATTGAAAAGGTAGCTATTACTCACTTAGCTATGGAGATACACTTCCAAATTACTGACCGTGTTGTAGCTGTGGAGAAAGTAGCTGAACATCATATTGGAACAAAATTGTGTAGCTGCAATACTTTTGAAGATATAAGCCATTTACTCATTGACAGTTAAAAGTCATATAATTGTATTAGGTAAAAGCGCTATTACTCACTCAAAAGTAGGCCAAAGTTCACCAAACCTTTCCCCCCTTTGCAATAGTATACTCTAGTGCTACCCTGTGGGTCAAAAATTTGCTCGAAATTGCTCTATATCTAACGGTTTGAGAGATATTTCTGATTTTTCACATTTTCACTAAAAGTAGCAATAAAGTAGCCATTACTCACTTGTACATCGAGCAACAGTTGTGAAACTTAAATATGTTACAGTTCACAAAAAAGTACATGAACAACATATTTGAGAGAAATTGTGTAGCTGCAATATTTTTGAAGATATAAGTCATTTACTCATTATGGTTATCATTAAAAATTGAAAAAGTAGCTATTACTCACTTAGCTATGGAGATACACTTCCAAATTACTGACCATGTTGTAGCTGTGGAGAAAGTAGCTGAACATCATATTGGAACAAAATTGTGTAGCTGCAATACTTTTGAAGATATAAGCCATTTACTCATTGACAGTTATAAGTCATATAATTATATTAGGTAAAAGTGCTATTACTCACTCAAAAGTAGGCCAAAGTTCACCAAACTTTTTCCCCCTTAGCAATAGGATACTCTAGTACTACCCTGTGGGTCAAAAATTTGCTCGAAATTGCTCTATATCTTACAGTTTGAGAGATATTTCTGATTATTCACATTTTCACTAAAAGTAGCAATAAAGTAGCCATTACTCACTTGTACATTGAGCAACAGTTGTGAAACTTAAATATGTTACAGTTCACAAAAAAGTACATGAACAACATATTTGAGAGAAATTGTGTAGCTGCAATACTTTTGAAGATATAAGCAATTTACTCATTATGGTTATCATTAAAAATTGAAAAAGTAGCTATTACTCACTTAGCTATAGAGATACACTTCCAAACCACTGGCCATGTTGTAGCAGTGGAGAAAGTAGCTGAACAACATATTGGAACAAAATTGTGTAGCTGCAATACTTTTGAAGATATAAGCCATTTACTCATTATGGTTATCATTAAAAACTGAAAAAGTAGCTATTACTCACTTAGCTACGGAGATACACTTCCAAACCACTGACCATGTTGTAGCAGAGGAGAAAGTAGCCGAACAACATATTGGAACAAAATTGTGTAGCTGCAATACTTTTGAAGATATAAGCCATTTACTCATTATGGTTATCATTAAAAATTGAAAAAGTAGCTATTGCTCACTTAGCTATGGAGATACACTTGCAAACTACTGACCATGTTGTAGCTGTGGAGAAAGTAGCTGAACAACATATTGGAACAAAATTGTGTAGCTGCAATACTTATGAAGATATAAGCCATTTACTCATTATGGTTATAATTAAAAATTGACAAAGTAGCTATTACTCACTTAGCTATGGAGATACACTTCCAAACTACTGACCATGTTGTAGCTGTGGAGAAAGTAGCTGAACAACATATTAGAACAAAATACTGTAAATGCAATAGTTTCAGAGTTATAAGCCATATAATTATATTAGCTAAAATAGCTATTACTCACTCAAAAGTAGGCCAAAGTTCACCAAACCCCAAAAATATTGAAGAGCAAAAAAATTCATTAGGACTTGTGATTTACCAAAAATGTGTAACTGTAGTAGTTTCAGAGAAAACTGCGTGACACACGCACGCACGCGCGCGTGCACACACGCACGCACATACACACGCACATGGTGCAAATCATAATCTCCCTCCGGCGAGCCGGGCGGGAGATAATAAACTGGATAGTAAATTGTACAGGTTTTGAGAGTGTCAACCACTGTACCTCTTCCAACAGAAAACGTGAGTCCGATCAGATTCAATTCTATTCTGGACTTTTATGGTGCTTAATCTCTGCAAGGCAGACTAAGGCGCAACACCAGAATCCAATTCAAAACAAGACCACTGCCGTGGTATGATCTCCCGCCGCACTACATCAAAAAGTAGGTGAACAACATATTTGACAAAACTCCTTTAAATTGAATAGTTTTGCTATTATAAATTATTTAAATCAAAAAAGTCAAAGTAGCTATTACTGGGTTAGCTATGGACCTACAGCTTTCAAAATTTGCAATGAGTTATTTGAGAAAAATTGGCTAAGTACAATACTTTTAAGAGATAATTTGCATTTACTCATTTTGAGTAGGTGAGTAATTATCTACGGGTCTGAAACTTCACCATGTGAAAGCTCTCCCAAAAGTAGATGAATGAGTTATTTGAGAAAAATTGGCTATCTGCAATACTTTTAGAGATAATTCGCATTTACTCATTTTGAGTAGGTGAGTAATTAGCTATGGGTCTGAAACTTCACCAAGTGAAAGCTCTCCCAAAAGTAGGTGAATGAGTTATTTGAGAAAAATTGGCTATCTGCAATACTTTTAGCGATAATTCGCATTTACTCATTTTGAGTAGGTGAGTAATTAGCTATGGGTGTGAAACTTCACCAAGTGAAAGTTCTCCCAAAAGTAGGTGAATGAGTTATTTGAGAAAAATTGGCTATCTGCAATACTTTTAGCGATAATTTGCATTTACTCATTTTGAGTAGGTGAGTAATTAGCTATGGGTGGGAAACTTCACCAAGTGAAAGTTCTCCCAAAAGTAGGTGAATGAGTTATTTGAGAAAAATTGGCCATCTGCAATACTTTTAGAGATAATTCGCATTTACTCATTTTCAGTAGGTGAGTAATTAGCTATGGGTCTGAAACTTCACCATGTGAAAGCTCTTCCAAAAGTAGGTGAACGAGTTATTGGAGAAAAATTGGCTATCTGCAATACTTTTAGCGATAATTCACATTTACTCATTTTCAGTAGGTGAGTAATTATCTATGGGTCTGAAACTTCACCATGTGAAAGCTCTCCCAAAAGTAGATGAAGGAGTTATTTGAGAAAAATTGGCTATCTGCAATAATTTTACAGATAATTCGCATTTACTCATTTTGAGTAGGTGAGTAATTAGCTATGGGTCTGAAACTTCATCAAGTGAAAGCTCTCCCAAAAGTAGGTGAATGAGTTATTTGAGAAAAATTGGCTATCTGCAATACTTTTAGCGATAATTCGCATTTACTCATTTTCAGTAGGTGAGTAATTAGCTATGGGTCTGAAACTTCACCAAGTGAAAGCTCTCCCAAAAGTAGGTGAATGAGTTATTTGAGAAAAATTGGCTACCTGCAATACTTTTAGCGATAATTCGCATTTACTCATTTTCAGTAGGTGAGTAATTAGCTATGGGTCTGAAACTTCACCAAGTGAAAGCTCTCCCAAAAGTAGGTGAATGAGTTATTTGAGAAAAATTGGCTATCTGCAATACTTTTAGAGATAATTCGCATTTACTCATTTTCAGTAGGTGAGTAATTAGCTACGAGTCTGAAACTTCACCATGTGAAAGCTCTCCCAAAAGTACATGAATGACTTAAAAAGTAGATGAACAACTTATTTGAGAGAAATTGTGTAGCTGCAATACTTTTGAAGATATAAGGCATTTACTCATTATGGTTATCATTAAAAATTGACAAAGTAGCTATTACGGTTTGTGAGATATTTGTCATTTTTCACATTTTCACCAAAAGTAGCAATAAAGTAGCCATTACTCACTTGTACATTGAGCAACAGTTGTGAAACTTAAATATGTTACAGTTCACAAAAAAGTAGATGAACAACTTATTTGAGAGAAATTGTGTAGCTGCAATACTTTTGAAGATATAAGGAATTTACTCATTATGGTTATCATTAAAAATTGACAAAGTAGCTATTACTCACTTAGCTATGGAGATACACTTCCAAACTAGTGACCATGTTGTAGCTGTGGAGATAGTACCCGAACAACATATGGAACAAAATTGTGTAGCTGCAATACTTTTGAAGATATAAGCCATTTACTCATTATGGTTATCATCAAAGTAGCTATTACTCAGTTAGCTATGGAGTTACAGCTGTGAAAATTCACAATACAGTATATCCAAAAGATAGGTGAACAACATATTCAACAAAAATCCTCTATATTCAATAGTTTTTGAGTTATAAGTGACTTGCTCAATGGTCAAATGTTAAACTTAGTATAGCTATTACTCAGTTAGCTATGGTGCTACACCTTGGACACCTCACCATGATATAGTACATGAAGGAGTTGTTGAACAACATATTTCAGGCCAATATTGTAAGTAACAGTTACAAAGACAAAATCAATTTACTCATTTTGCTCATTGTTAATAACAGAATATAGCTATTACTCACTTAGCTATGAAGATAGAACCCTAAAAATGGTACCATCTTGTAGGCATGGAGAAAGTAGCTGAACAACGTATTTTACAGAAACACTCTAAATGCAGTCGTTTTGGAGTTATGAGCACTTTACTCAAAGTAGCCACCATTGCTATTACTCACTTAGCTATGGTCCTAGGTGTGAAATAACAGCATCAAATGAAAGGACATAAGCAATAAGGTCATAAAAACATTGAAAAGGCCAAGGAGAAACAACCAGTGTGATGTACAGCCCTTTATAAAAGCGTGACACACACTCAATAACACATGAACACATGCACGGAATGCGTTTTATAATCTCCCGCCCGGCCGGCGGGAGATAACAAGCAATCAGTGCCCGTGAACGGGCTCTGTGTCAGCTGACTGTGTGTTTTGAGTTTCAGAGTAGAAGTGAATGAAGAAAAGGACACAAAAGTTGTGCCCTGCAAATGGTATTCAGAAGGAAAGTACAAAGTTAACTCTAAAGATGTAAAAAGTTGGTGAAAAACATATTTAAAGAAAATACTGTACACGCAATAGATTTGAAGTTACAACTAATTTCCTCAACAGTATGAATCTTAAGTACTTTTGCTCAGCTATGCAATGGGCTACAGGTCCCATTTTACTATGTTATAGCTGCCCCAAAAGAAGATGAATGATGTATTTAAAGAAAAATCTCTAAATGCAATAACTTTCAAGTTACAATTGATTTACTCAACAGTGAAAACCTGAAAGTAGCTATTGCTCAGCTATACAATGAGCTACAGGCCTGCAATTTCACTATGTTATAGGTGACCCATAAGTAAGTGAATAATATATTTAAACAAAATTCTCTAAATGCAAAAGTTTTCAAGTTACAACTCATTTACTAAATAGTGAGAACCTGCTATTGCTCAACTATGCCATGAGCTACAGGTCTACAATTTCACTATGATATAGCTGACCCATAAGTAGGTAAATAACAAATTTAAACAAAATTCTCTAAATGCAATAGTTTTCAAGTTACAACTGATTTACTCAATAGTGAGAACCTGAAAATAGCTATAACCTCAGAGTAGCTATTTCTCAGCTATATAATGGGCTACAGGTCTGCAATTTTTCTATGTTATAGCTGACCAAAAATTAAAAGAATAACATATTTAAACAAAATACTCTAAATGTAATATTTTTCAAGTTACAACTGATTTACTCAATACCTATATACTGAAAGTAGCTATTGATCAGCTCTGCAATGAGCTACAGGTCTGGAAGTTCAGTATGTTATAGCTGACAGAAAAGTAAGTGAACAAGACATTTAAACAAAATACTCTAAATGCAATAGTTTTTAAGTTACAACTGTTTTACTCAACAGTGAGAACCTGAAAATAGCTATTGCTCAGCTATGCCATGAGCTACAGGTATGCAAGTTCACCATGTTATAGCTGATTCAAAAGTACATGAATAACATATTTAAACAAAATTCTGTAGTTATTACTCGGCTATGCCATGAGCTACAGGTTTGCAATTTTACTATGTTACAGGCTGTAACTTACAGCTGATTAAAAAGTTGGTGAATAACATGTTTATAGAAATTTCTGTAAGTGCAATAGTTTTCAAGTTATAACTAATTTACTCAACAATGATAACCTCAAAATAACTATTGCTCAGCTATGATATAAGCTACAGGTCTGCAAATTTACAATGTTACAGTTGATCCAAAAGTATCTGAATAACATAATTAAAGAAAATACTTTAAATGTAATAGTTTTCAAGTTCTAACTGATTTACTCAACAGTGATAACCTCAAAGTAGCTATTACTCAGCTATGCAATAAGCTACAGGTCTGAAACTTTATTATGTTATAGCTGACCCAAAAGTAACTGAATAACATATTTATACGAAATTCTCTAAATGCAATAGTTTTCAAGTTACAAGTGATTTTACTCACACTATGGAAGTTACTTAAAAGTCAAAAAGTAGCTATTACTCACTGACCTATTGGGATACACTCCCAAGTTACTCACCATGTTATAGCTATGGAAAAGGTAGCTGAATAACATATTTTAACAAAATGCTCTAAATGCAATACTTTTCAAGTTATAAGTGATTTAGTGCATGATTTTTCATATTTTTAAATGTAAAATGCATTTTTATGAATAAAAATGTATATACTTACCATATGAAAACACTTGGGTAAGCGTGGCTTGGCGTTCGGTGACCGCCACATACACCGTACATAGAATTTAAAATATGAGGGGAGACCCTCTTTAAACCTATATACTTGCTACCTTTGACCCCTGGTGACCTAATTCACTCTGCCATGCGCAGTAATACCGAAATAGTTCATTCTTTTTGTGAATAAACATAAATGCTGGAAAAAGGTCTTTAAAAGCGGGGCAGGCGGGAGGGTGATTTGCTGTTTTCATATGGTAAGTATATACATTTTTATTCATAAAAATGCATTTTACTTTTAAAAATATGAAATTTTATTTCATAAAAATGTAAATATACTATACCATATGAAAACACTTGGGTTGAATGCCCACATGGAAGGATGGTGGGAAAAAGACAGACTGAGGAAAACCACCCTAAGGTTAAATTGCTACAAAAGGATACTTCCTAGTGCAATGCAATTGAACCCAAAACCTCTGTGCTGAAGCAATAACTCGAGTGAGTTAAGTGAGTAGAATTAACCACTGCACTAACTTCAGCACTGCTGTCTACACCCTATTAGGTCAGCTCAAAGGAGAAGGCATAAGTATGCCCTGTGCTCAGAATAGGAACATGCCCAGAGGCACTAAGAAGCACGGTTCTGAAAATAGAGATGAAGAATGGATTCCCTAAAAGGGAAATGCCACCCCCCTTTTTCTGAAACTAAAAGTTTCAGATGGACTTAAATTGAGGAATTTAAGTAGAAGAGAGAGAAATGGCTGAGTGGAAAAGGATGTCCACTCCACTTAAGAAATCATATGAGATTCTTAAGAACAACATCTCTGAAGGAAAATACATTCCTAAAATAGAAGGATGTAAAAGTGGAATGGCTCTTCCACGTGCAGGATCTCATGTTGACTAGGAGTGGGATTCCACCCCTAAAGGACCAGGAAGCCCCCTGTGCCCTGCCATGATGAGCCCTGACACCATGAAGAGATGCATTCTCTGTGGAACAGAGATTGAGGGAATAAAGGATAAAGTGCTATCCAAAAAGATATTGTCTGAGCAGCAATATCACCCTCTTGGACTTCAGAAGAAAGACCAAGAAGAAATCCTTTTAAGTCAGAATAGCTAGATAGAAAGTATCTTAGGAATCTGACTGTAAAAAAGGAGAGGTCTTCTAAGTCATCCTGACCAAAGACAAAAAGTCAAAGCAGGAAGAGCCTTCTGAAGATAACTGGCTTAAGCCAGGAAAGTAAGATCTGACTTAAGGATGACTTAGGCCATCCCTAAAGAGTGAGAGAAAACCTTTAAATAAAGGAATCAAAATCACTCCTTCTCCTTCCCAAAGAAAGGGAGTAAGAAAGACCGTCTAAAATGTGAAAAACTTGGCTCAGCAAATGAAAAGGGTTCAAGAGGAGCCTTGGTAAGAGCCTGCAGAACCAAGGATAAGTACCAAACAGGTAGGTGACGACTACCCTAATTCTGGACTTAAAGAAGCTCTAAATGAGACTTCCTAGCTCCTATAAGAACCCAACTCCAAGTAGTACCTGGAGAGAGCTGACCTGTATCCCTATTGTCTGAAAAATAATTTCTTAAAAGGAACAAACAGCAATAAATGGGACAGTTGAAGCATGGCAGAGTGGCCATGTTTCTCACAAGTTTTTGAAGCAGTTCCACATTGCTTCATAGACAGTTGTGGAGGATAAAAATCCTCCAAGACCCCTCCTGTGAAAATTCTTCTTAAAGGAGACTTCAGCCAGAAAGCTTGAAGAAAGGAACTCCATAAAAATAAATAACAAAACTCTAGATGAGATTGTTATAGAAGAATAAGAGGAAGAGCCAATGGCTTTCTTAAAGGAGATCTTGAGGCCAAACCTGGCAATTACCAGGAAAGGCTACAAGAAGAATGATACAGCTCTGAAAGTTGATTAACTTCATGGCCATAGAGGACAAGGAGCTGAAGGAGGGAAGGAGTAAAACAAGTACTCCGGACCAAAACACTCCAGGGCATCAGTTGCCAGAGCCTAAGGATCTAGCACAGGAGGCACATGTAAGAGCAGCTTGTGATTGAATCACATGGCAAAAGAGATCTAAATAAGATGAGAAGTCTGAGACTACCATCTGAAGATCCAAGAATTGAAGGGCCACCTTATATGAAAGGTGAGGAAAGACCTCCAGAGATGGTCTGCCAAGGATTCATGCCCCTGGAACATGAGGTGGAAGAACAGACTTGTTCTTGTAAAAATAATGGCAAAAAATGCCAAAATACACATGTCCCAAGAGTGGAAGCTGTCTTGATATAAAGAAAGCCCAGACAACAGTGTTACCTGGACTATCTGAAGAATCCCTTAAAGAAAGGACAAATGAGGAACAAAATGTCTTGAGAACAAGACATCTGAGTTGTTTGAGGCTGAAAGGATGATCCTTTGATGAAAGGATAATACAGGAACAAATGACTGAGCAAAAAGGACAGCTATGAGCTCTAGAACTGATGCAATAGACTGGACTGCTACATCAAAAATAGACCTTAGGTGGTCCACAGAGCACAAAGAACTCCCAAACCCTGCAGTGAAACATCCATGAAAGTAGATGTAAAAACTAGGGAATTAAAGGGAGGGATGCAAAGACATAGTTCCCAGGATAGTACTATCTTGAATGAACCTTCATAGAAGGATCAAGAAAATGGCAAATCCAGAGCACCTTTGAGAAGGAAAATCAAGTGTCCTGAGATGACACAGAAGAAGTGTCATGTGCAGGGACCTTGAAGAAGCGGCTTCCAAGTGGAAGCCCAAAATCAACTCTAATAGAGTTGGTAAATGAGCCTCTGACAACTATTGGCTCTAATGAGCCAATTTGTAGTGACATATGCACTGAGATGCCCAACCTCAAAGCCAACTTTCCTTAATTCCTTGACTAAGGAAGTAAATCCTGAAAGGCTAGTGGCTAGACCAAAAGGCATTGCCACAAAGTGGTACACCTTGCTCAAAAGCAAAACTATGAGCAAGAGTGAACCAAAGGAGCCAAAGGAGAGAAAGGAGGCAAATTGAGGAAGAGAAGTGGTCCACTGGCCAATTGAGAAAATGATCAACTGATAAGTTGCATCCTGATAGTTTGGAAATCCAGGAAAAGATATAAATCTAATTGTGGTTCCAGTACAACTTTGTCAAGGATAATGACCTGAAAAATCAGGAAAACAGGAGCTCATGATACTTGAATTGCTCATGTGAACAGACAGTGTGAGACTGAATGACAAAGAACAGCATTCTTCTGTGGAGAAGAGCTGAAAGAATCAGGAAAGTGGAATCTGAGAGACCACTGGAATCAGTTGACCTACCACTGGCAAGTGGAGGGATCTGGAAGTAAGAGTGAAAATTTGAGTAAAACAACACTCTTATCTCCTGAAGGACACCATAATAGAGGTTGAGGCTGCGCCTCTACCTCTGGAAGGCATTCCACCATCAGAATGTTGGAACCTGGAAAGGAACCACATCGTAAAAGCACTAAGTTAGAGAGAAAACTCCCTGGATGGGAGGAAAAAAGGTCTTAATTGGTGTGCCTCAGGAGGCTAATGCAGATAGCTTAAAAGAGGCACCTTGAGTAAGGGCCACATGAAAAGCTTCTGCTTATACTGTTATATGTGAGAAGAAATGGTCTCCCAAGAGAGACACCACAAGAAACAGCATAAGACCAAAAAAGGACCAATTTACCCTACCAAGTGACTAAGTACAAGTGAGGGAAATGGATAAAGAAATCTCTCAAAACAAAGTGCAAAGATGGCTGAAAAAGGGCCAAAGATCAACCAGCTAAAATGGAGCTAGAAGACCCATTGAACAGATGTCCAAGGAATGGTGGATGAAAAAGACCACTGAGAAAGTATTGCCTTGTCAATCAACTTGAATAAGTGATCAACAAAACAGGACTGAAGGAAAAAAATCCCACAGAAATAAGGACCCTAAGGTCCATCTCAGATCTCCCCTAATAGCAGAGGAACTCTACCTAGGGAAGAGAAGGTCTTAAGAACCCCATCAGGCTAGATCCCAGGTCCGGAAACCTGAAGAAGTCAACCCAAAAACCCTCTGAAGAGGATTTTGTACCTAGCAAAACTAAGTTTTACAAGGAAAATTGGGTAATTACCCAACCTACAAAACTTAGAATAAGAAAATCCCAAAATGAATGAGTGACAGAAAGTAAGTATCTGGCCTCTTGAAGGAACTTCAAGCCTGGAAAAGTGGTTGACTTAGAGAAAAATAAGACTGATCAAAAGAAAAGAGCAGTCAAAATTATTCCCTAATTCTGTTAGACAGGAAGCTTGAAAATCTTCTGAGGAGAAGATAAAAGGACGAAGTCCTAAGCACCCATATAGTCCAACAGACTGGCACCAAAAAATTGGAATAGGGTTCCTGAAGTCTGCCTAAAGGTTAACTGTAGACAGAGGAACCCCCAACATACCCAAAAGGGAGATGTGCCCATTGATCGTCAGATCTAAAAAATGACGAAAACACAATAGCTGTTGAGTAACAGAAGATTTCCACCAAACCCCAAACAAAATTTTTCTAGATTTAGAAAATGAATGGAGTAGTGTTAAGGAAGTAGCAAAATCAGTTGGATTCAACTGACAAACTCTTCTAAGAGACCCTGAACATGAATGGTCTTGAGAAGGTAATCCCAGTAAAACAGTCTGATTAGACTGAAGCCTAGGCACAAAAGAGGCCAAAGGACTAAAAATGGGCTGAGAAACCAAATGACCAATTGACATAAAATTGGAATGTAGGAAACCAGTAACAGTGAAATGGTTCTCCAAAAGGTGGAAGACAAAGTCCTCCCCAGAAGCCGTAAACCCCCAACCTCCAAAATTGCAGGTGGAGAAAGGCTAAAAATGGAGACCCTAGGCTCAGAATTGAACCCCAAAACACTGAAACCAGGATCCGAATTCCAGAAATGTCAAATGAAAGGGCCTGTTCAAGTAAAGAACCGTGAATGGTAGGTAGTAGATACCGTAATGTTACGCTATGAAAAATGCATTAACAATTGAAATTATTACACATTGTGCTCTGACATAATAATATTCAAAGAAATATGTAAAAGGAATGTATAAACAAACCTGGAAATGCTGTAATCACTATGAAAATGAATATTTTCTGACAACCGATCGGTTGACCTCCATTTTGGATGTGACGTCATCGTCACGTGACCTGGTGAATGATTCGTAAAAAAACTAAAAAATGAGGTCAAATTACGCGGTGAAACGAAGAATTTCGTAAAAAGAATGAAGGAAAACCGTAAAAGGTGAATTATAATGCCTGTATAAGTGCATAAATGAATTAATTCACCGCGGAAATGAATATTTCCAAAGGAAATCCAACATTCTGACACCACGTGACCCGATGAGCGATAATACCAAATCAGTAACTACGTGAAAAACAATGCACAGTCCGGTCAAAATATGTGGGAAAAAACGAAGAATTTCGTTGAAAGAATGAAGGAAAACTGTAAATTAAAATTGTAATGCCTGTAGAAGTGCATAAAAAGAAATAATTTACTGAGGAAATGAATATATCCAAAGGAAATCCGACATTCTAACACCACGTGACCAGATGAGCGATAATACAAGTTTTGGAAAAACACGTAAAATATATGGCAAAGTACACAATAAAATCACCAGAAATAGAAGTAAAATGTAAATAAAATGGAGGAATAGTGAATAAAACAGCTTAAGTGTACTTACAGAGCACCAAAAACGTGTAAATGCAGGTCTTAGCAAGATAGCAAAAACGCCTGTTGACACTTCAACCGCCACAAAAAGAATGAACTATTTCGGTATTACTGCGCATGGCAGAGTGAATTAGGTCACCAGGGGTCAAAGTTAGCAAGTATATAGGTTTAAAGAGGGTCTCCCCTCATATTTTAAATTCTATGTACGGTGTATGTGGCGGTCACCGAACGCCAAGCCACGCTTACCCAAGTGTTTTCATATGGTATAGTATATTTACATTTTTATGAAATAAAATCAGGAATTTTAATGTATTAAAAATTATTTAAAAAATTCATAAAAAAAATTTAAGATCCAGGGCTGATACTGATACAAGGGAATCTACTTGAGGCCTAGTACATATGTGCAAGATATGAGAGAAATCCCTGCAATAGTCAATGAGAAAATTGTGATAAAGTGTTGAAATCTTTACACTTAGGGTGGGGGGGTACCTCACTTGTAATGGCTCTAGCAAACAGACGAACAAACAGATCTGCATGAACAATTTTTCATCCTCGATAGATAAGGTATCTTTTTAAAAAAACAGCATGTCTCTGGGCCTTGTAGTTTTGGAGGAGAAGTCGCTCACGCGGACGCAGACGCACATGCCGCAGAGTGACGACATAATGTCAGCTGACGTAAAAATCATCATTCTATAGCCGTTGCCATGTCCAGCACCATGGAGACACTGCATAGAGTATATGCCAAGTTGGCAAAACCTTTTTGAAGAGATATGATTTTAACCTTTTTCTGAAACAGGCCAGAGTTGGGGCAGAACAGACCTCATCAGGTTATTCATTCTAAACTGTGGGAGCATCAAAAGCAAAGCTGTGGCTAAAGTGTTTCTTGATTTATGTACAGATGGATGGAATTGAGGAACCTCCAAGAACCTTTTATCTGGATGGTTGTATCTTCCATATTGAGCAGACAAATGAGAACCAAAGTAACAGGGTTGACCACAGTGAAGAAACTAAAGTGATGGTTTTGAAGATACAGCAAAATTTGATTACACATGGTTTATTACCGATGGATTATTTAAAAATGTAATGTTACTCGGATATCAGAATGCTTTCAGATTTTGCAACTTTAACACAAGTAAGATGCCGTACATCTTTCATGTAAGACTGGAACCAATCTGGAGGGTCACGCTTCTTTGGCTGCTGAGTCTGTTTGTCAGCTGGAGACTGTGTCTTGCGTATCTCCCTAGCAGTAGGTGGAACTTTAATCTGCAAAAGGTCAAATACATAACCAAATGTCAGATATCTCAAATTATAACCAAAAATGTATTCCTTGTACATCGTTGCAACTTATATTAACAACACTTATAACTTAGATTTTCTTTGAGATTTTTATTTGTACATCCTAAAAGTCAAACTGCATGGTTGCATAGGAACATTAGAAGATATAAATACGATTTATTAAGGATGAAACAGTTAACTGTAGTACTCAGCTTTCAGCTTTTACAAATGTAAATTGATGCTGACATTTCTTAACTGGAAAACCGCTACAAGAACACTGATTCAACAGATTTAAATCTATTAATAACTATGGTCGAGTGTCAAAAATGTGCAGATCAGGAGGTTGCCAACACTAAAAATTGGATAAACCATGCAATTTCTTCAGATTTGTGGTTTGTTTCCAAATATTTAAGTTTTCCTTCGATTATATGTATTGACAAGCAAGTTGGAAGTCATAAAGTGTCATCATTTTTTCCAAAACATGGCAGTTCTGCTCAACAAAACTGCTATAAATGTCTGAAAATGCACAAAGGTATGAGATAAAAGCCAAAAATTTCTTTAGATTGAGGGTTTGTGTCTACTATTTTAAGTTTTATTTCAATTAAATGCATTGACATGTGAGATGGCAGTTGTAAAATCTTATCACAGTATTTCAGTAAAATGCTCTGGATGTTGGAACACTGGGACTAGTGACCCAGCCCTAATTATTAACTAAAACAAGTACAGTATTTACAAATCTAAATAAAATCAAGAAAATTTAAACACCTTTAAAGTTTTCTCAAACTTCCCTCAGACGTTATAATACAGTTTCCCACTGTTCACCTATGATCGGCAGGTCTCAAGACCAGCTTGACAACAGTGGGAAATACTGAAGGTTTTTTCCTTGTTTACTATATTATTTTCATTTATGAATTGTGTTGTGAGCTGCTTAGTACTAGCTGCTGAATGTATTAAATGACCGTGGTATAACAAAACACGGCTCCAGTCAGTGTTTAATTCTGACAACAGAAGCCTCAGGTAAGTTATTTAACATTTATAGTGAGTTAGTGGTTAACCAGTGAATAACTGTATTGTAAATCTAATTTTCTGGTAGACAAAAAATAAAAAAAAAAAAAAAAATAGAAAGAAATGCTATGGTTTTTCTGGTTAGCCTATCAGAAAATTGGATGGATAATTTCAGCCTGGTAATTTGATAAGATGTATAGTTCTGCACGCATAGAAAAAGTGGGTACCAATACTACTGCCTCACTCTAAATACAGTCATTTTTATTCAATTCAGTTTCGTTCCTGACATTGTGAGGGTTACCTACAGTTTAAAACTCCCTTTCTGCGGAAATAACTTTGGCGTTACTTAAATCATTTATTCAAGAAACCTAATCAAGTAAATTGCGATAGTTAGAATCATGCTATAGTAGCTGTAACTTAAAAGAATATTTTAATTGAACAAGACAAAACTACAAAATGGCCTGTAACTCCAACACCTAGTTAAGTATATTAACAACCAATAAATGAGAGTTTACCTCCAGTTTCTGTACATGTTGTCCCAGCTGATCTAATTCTTTATCAATTTCCAACACATCACCCAAGCCTCGATTCTGAAATAAAATGGATCAAGACCTCAAGTTATATTTACTGAATCACCAATTTATGTAGAGACTGAAATAAGAAAAGATTCAAAAGTGTCGTGCACACGTTTACTGTGAAACAGTCATGCAGTAGTCTTGTAGTGTGAAAAAAGGACCTTTACTGAACAGACCCTCACAACTATAAACATATATGACACAACTTTGATGCAGAAACAAATGAACAAAAACAAGTATTTTCAAGTGAGGTACATTAAAGTATAATCTTCTGTTGATGTCAAATTCAACAAAAAGTACAGTACCAATTAGGTCAATAGAATGTTAAACTCTTGCGAAAAATTTTCGAAATATTGTCTTCTATGAAATTAGTACCTGGTTTCAGGAAACAGCTCCTAAACATCACCCAGATAACTATTTACATCAGTATTATTAGAATATAAAAAAAAACTATTGTTTTGACAAACAAGTTTTACTATGTGTCAAATTGCTGAAACATATAAAAGTTAAATAAAATTTATCATAATGATTCTCCCTTTTCAATGGTGGCAAAAAATGTAATCTAATCTGCCCAAAACTAACAAAGAATGGGTAAAAGTCATTGTCGAAGGACATACTGTAACTCAAGAATTCAGGGCTGTGGATAAGAGAGGGAAAATACTGGGTTGGAGAAACATCCCCAAATTACACAAACAATTGGTCATAATGTCAATGGGTATTTCAGAGAGAGTTGAAGGTATATTTAGAAAGACACATAGTATGCAATACACTACACAGCTATATGTGAACACGAGTTACCTGTCTTGCGTGGGTGGCTTTCAGAAGTCTTGCAGATTTGGAAAGATCCATCCCATCTGGATTTCTGTAAAAAACAGACACAGCATAAGTGAAATTTTACCAATTAACAAATATCGCATAATTTACTTTAAATTACCAGACATTCTTATCCACTTTGTGATTTTCATAGACTGTACACTTGATGTCTATTTAACATATCTCTGAACACAGTGCACTATTTAATTGGCAAAAATGAGATCCTGGATGTTATCCACATAAAGACATTAATAGTATCGACATCAAGATTCAAGGAGTTGCATGAATCCACATTGAAATATAAAAGTACAATTCCATCCACAGCCTCAAAATGTTACATACATTACATATCTAAATATCTAATTTATTTTTAGAAATAAAACTTAACAAAATTGCTCATGTCTGGGTTATATTTAAAAAAAAACAACAAAAAAAAAACATGACCATATCATTACAACAGAAGAAGTTAAAATTAAAAGGTCAGTTACATTGTTATATTATACAAACTGCTTCATCAATGACTGCCCACATACATATTTAGTGCCTAAAAACACTCTTCAATCATTCCCCATTTGGAAATCCCACAGACGGATTTGGGTGATTTTGGGTATCCAAACCACTCGCCTATCCTAATCAATAGTTTGTCTCTGATGGAGGCTAGATGACCGAGGTTCCACTGTACCTCAACTGCTACACTCAGACATACATACTGACACCTTATTTATCAAAAGTTTTCTCTATTTGATAAGACATGCAGACTTTCTTTTCTACTACAGGTAAACATCAGGCCATTTGAAAGCCTTTTCCATTGATATTTAAACCATTAGTATCTGGAAATCTTGGTTAAGTAGAGATATTCTTTTCATACCTTTTGTTAAAATACTGATACAGAACAGTAATAACTAATGCATTGACACTTATTATTGTGTATGTCTGAGTCATATATTTGAAGGGGAAGGTGATTCAAGGTGTTATTAGTACATTCAATCCAGAAACATTCATCTTTTTCTCAATTTTATATTTTGATGAACACACACAAGTACATGTATCTTAGCAAGTAAAAGTCATAGGTTTGTTTGTAAAACAATGGGAAATATAGTCATATCATTTGTAAGCTATGACACATAATAATGTCTGTGTCATAAGATATTGGCATATAGCCATTATTCACCTCGACTCAAGGACCAATTCTAGTCTTTGATAAAAGTACTTGAGAACCATAAATATACAATACGCTTTGTGTCCTTCCTGATTAAGGCTTCAGCGGTCTGCAACTCATATGAATAATAGACACATGAGACCATGTGAGAATTAATAAGTGTATGGCACTCATAACAATGAAAAAGACACAGTCAAGCAACATAAAGGAAACCATGGGAAGTGACTATTACGCAGCATACAAACTCATCTACTTTATGATAAAACACTGGAAACTGTTGAGAAGGCTTTGCTGTCAATGTGATACTACAAACTTTAGAGGTTTGAGATATTACTGGCTTCCTCTCCTGCATTATGTAAACTGATACAAACAAACCATAAACTTGATAAAACATTCTATATATGGGCGAGAACAAATTATAGCAATTGTCAGCATTTCTGAAAATTCAGGATTTTTGCCCCAAAAATATGATCCAGATCTTTCCCAAAATCTAATTACTTCCTTCTTTGGCCAGGCCCTACCCACATAAAAGATTTTTAGCAGATCTGCTGATTAGTTTTGGAGTAATGACAAACAGAAAATCTGAGTCATTGAAAATACAACGATAGTGGGACCTTTAAAATTTGTGATTTTTTTTCTATCCAGAACATGATCCAGATCTTTCCCAAAATTTAATTACTTCTTCCTTTTGTCAAGCTCTGCCCACATAATAAATTTCTGAAAGATATGTTTATCACAAACTCAGACAGACACATGAACTTGCCCAAAAACATAACCTCCAGATGGAGGTAATACTCTGAAATGGGAAATGACTTTGTGAGTTAATATAAAGTTAATAAACTCCAGTTTTACCCCACATTAAGCTAAAATGTTATATATTTAACCAAATTCATAGGTTTTTGTTATTTTGATGAAATATCAGCCACATAACGGTGCTTTCAAGGACTGGTTCTAAATAATGTTAAGTGCTTGTCTATTTCACCTACAGTGACCAAATGAAAGAGGCAATACAAATATTCTGTTAACAACACTGTCCCTAATAATTACCTGTACTCTACAACCCATGCCAGTCTCTCTGTACGTTTATCACAACATGCCACAATTCCCGAGCCTTCCTGGATTTCTCCTTCTTCCTGCGGTCCTATCACCCAGTCACTGTTAAACCTATGACTGATTCTAGTACCATCTAGCTGCCACATTTGGCTGGTTTTACCATCTACATAAGGCAGTACTGCTGCACATTTATCTGGAAAAGAAATTTGGATTGAAAATTTTATGCTGAACTTTTGCTGCAGCTGGGAACGGTGGTCGTTTTTACGCAAGATATTTATTTCAGTCTGTGCTCGCTGAACAACTGCTAGTTTTCTTTGGTTATGTTTCAAACAGTTGTTTAATTTTACACCATCTGCGGGGGAATGCCTTACAAAAATATAAACATTTACCCAGAAAAGAGTATTTTTTTTAATTGATTTGGACAGATAGAATACCCATCATTCCTTAACAAACACTTGAATTCTCTTTGACAAAATGAGAGAGTATTCAACATATGTCTTACCTTGATACCCCTTTCACACTACGGGTGGTATCATCCGCGGTAACCCATGTTTGGGGAAATGTCCCTGTCCTCGGATCACCGACATCCGTATGAGACCTTGAGAGTCAGTGGCAAACCATCCATTACCTTGTGCTTCCTACCGAATTTTCCGAATATTTAAAGTTTCCGCCTCTGATTTCGGTACCGTGAGCATGCGCAGACGATTTCGCGCATGCTTGTATGAATTTGAAGGCGTGGTCCATGGTGTACATAAGGTTGTGATTCGGTCTTCTTTCAGTGTAATATGGCGCCATAAGGTCAGTTAAGGTATCAGTAGTTTCGCAGAAGGTGAGTTAATGTAAATGGAGGTTGCTTCTCGGTGACCAATGCCAGTAGTACTGTCATTCTACTGTTATTGGCGGTTAAAATACCGCATCCAATCAGTGGCTGTCCGCCTGTAGTGTGAACAACTCAAGATGAAATGGGGCAACTTGGGGGAGGGAAAAACTTGTAACTGCGGGACGACAGCCTGTAGTGTCAAAGGGGCATTATATATAACTTAATATCAACATGGCTTTCAACATATTCTGTGCAGTTTTCAGTGATTACATTTCAGTTCATTTTCAGTTAATCAGCTGATTTGGTCAGTAAATACACATATTCCCTGAAAATTACTGGGTTTTTTTTGCTCCAGTAAATACGCATATTTACTAAAATCATAATGAAGATTTCATATCTTTAATAGTTGGGGGTTATCTGATATGTCTTCATATTATATCCTAAATAGTTGGGTGTCATTTGATATGTCTTCATATTAACAGTTATGTAAAACTTTAAATGGCTTTGTCATATTCAAAGTTTGATACTTGTTTACAATCCAGCACGGGGGTAACCATTTTACATCACTTTATGATTTCAAAAGCAGTTGTATGTGATATGTAATGAAAAACTTTCATTTGAAATAAATTGTAAGGTAAATAGGCAAGTTTATAAATTTAAATATCCAAATATTTATCAAAGCATGATACTTAAATTATAGGGAACAACAAACAAGGTAATAATATTATGATATATTTCTTGTCCAAGAACTGAATTTCACTGTAGTTTTAACAATGTATTTTAACAATGTATTTATTTTCCAAAAGTCACCAACAAAATTTAGATCTATAATTAGGGTTGAATAAAACTTCCCTCTAATGTTGTCCCTTTAATAGAGGAAGCCACACCATAACCATAGATGCCTTAAAAGAGATTAAGTCTCTCTGAAAGAATATGATGAATTCCAATTAGGGGTTAGCTGGCCTTTTCATTGTTTCTAACAACAATTCTTTGATCAAGTAGCCAGAACCTACATTAAAGTCATAAATGTACCAGAAAATGGCAAAATATTAAGCCTTGATTGAAAATAAAATATAGAATCCACTTACTAATAATCTCTGTTTAACAATAGATTCTTAAAGAATATGTACAGATTTATTTGAGTGTAAATCATTCTGTCTTAATTGATAAGGCAAAATTTCTTCTGAAGTGAAAGTGTTAAAATTTTGAAACTTTAATTTAAATTAATTTGTCAAACTTTTGTTTATTTCCAATAACAATGCAGTTTATGTATCAGTCACATAAAAATAGTGAAAAGTTAAATGGTCTTTAATCTTTTGTAGGGATAACATAGGTCCTTAGTAGCTGTGGGATTGAAAATAATATAAGCTTATATGAAATATCTACAGAAAGCACATATCTTAAGTTTTTAAAAATAACTATTTAAAAGCCCAGTACTATTTTTTCAACATATTTGCCTGTAATGTACTGTAAAATGAAATATGCTTAGTATGTTCTAATAGTCATCATAATCGAGCAAAATGTTCCAATATAATTCACAGTTTGGTTTACCATTTAATATTATATAGAGTAAATTGTTCCAGTATAATATACAATTTGGTTTACCATTTAATAATAGAAAAAGGCTTTTGCTGACAAAAACGAAGCGGCCCCGATGAAAAAGTGCAAAGTAATCCCTAAAAGATGTTAACATATGCAATATGTTGGTAATACTTATAATTGTATGAATGGTAAATTAATTCTAAAGAAACCTTCCTGTGAGTAATCAATGTGTCAAGTTTAACTGATGTTAGTTGAACAGTAAGTCAGTTGGGTGCTGAAAAGCCATTTTTTACTGTAAGGTGGCCATAGGTGGACTTCAAGGTGGACAGAAAATAAGAATGTCCCTTTTTCCATCCTTTATAGGTGTGCAAAGTTTAACCGAGGACACTTGAACAATAAGATAGTTGGAGGCTGAAAACCCCCTTATTTCACTTTAAGGTGGCTACCACTCCATTCATATTGAGAGATTAAGGTGACGATAAGTATTATTTTTATCTATTTTAATACCAGTGATAATTTAGATATAAACTAGATTGGGCCAACTCGGCGCCAACATATCCCCAGACAGGTCATCACTCACGCCACAGGTTTTGATCGGGAATTTTGTAAAACATAATTACCCATTATTATATGAACTTCAGCACATCAATCTACTCTGTTTATATCTTCCCAAGGAAGATGGTGTATCCCCAGATGCCGAATACATAACTCAAATTATATTTTCAATCTTCCTGCAATGATAACTCTAAACCTATTTTCAAAATATTTAAATGATTGATGATTGAATGTCCATTCTAAAATAACAATCCCAAAAGAGCATATCTGTTTCTATATTTGTTGACAAATAAAATATTATTTTTAACTCAACTCATCATACTTTTCAATCTTCCTTCAAAGTATTTAAATGATTGATGATTCAATGTCCATTCTAAAATTCATAATCCCAAAAGCGCATATCTGTTTCTATATTTGTTCACAACTAAAATATTATTTTAAAAAAAATTATTTATATTATTATTTTATTATATTATTTTTAGAATTTGCAAATTGTTTTCAGTTATTCATTTCCTCTATACCTATACATGTGGTCCGAATGTAGGACGTTTCGGCCACGGACGTTTCGGACTAGGACGTTTCGGACTAGGACGTTTCGGCCACGGACGTTTCGGCTCGGCCATTTTTGAGGGTGGACGTTTCAGCCAAATATATTTTTGGATCAGGTTTTCAATGATTAAACATGCAAATAATACAACTGTGATAATAACATTTATTGTACAACCTTTCCCACATTTTATAACAATAATATAATAACATTTTACACAATTAAGCTATATACATAAACTTCAGATCACACAATTCAGAGTCATTTTAAATGTTTGGCTGACCACCTCTCAGGTTATGGCTTACACCCCGAAGGAAGTCTGGTACGGACTTGCGGCCTAGAGATCTGTCCTCACAGAGATTGTGCAGTCTACCTTGAAGTTCGGTGTATACTTTCTTGATCCTCTTCTTTGGTCTCACACCACGCTCATCCTGTAGAAGTACAGCAGATACACGGGCACACTCTGCTTGCAAACACTCAATCAGTTTCCACACTGTAGGGTGGCTTTGGCCAACAAGGTTCCTGAATTTGTTGTTCCAGCCCTCTGATACGTTGTTGGTCCTTGGTTGGTTTGCAAGGGTCACCTCATGCATATTCCATTGGGCGGGAGCAAATATGGGTGGTACACGCCGGAACCTTAGCTGAAGATCTGGAGTCTGAGGTCTGGGACGCAGATGGCCTGTCACATAATTTGTGTCAAAGTACTCCAGCAGTGGGGTTGATTCTTCTGGAGCCAATTCTCTCAGGTAGGTCATCCCTTCAGACACTTCATGTAGTGGGAGAAAGGCTAGGGCAATTCTGAGCAGGTATCAATCAGAAAGGTTCTCTTGATTTACTTGCTAAACTGTAGATCAATCACCTGAGCAGTGCAATTCTGAGCAGGCATCAATCAGATAGGTTCTCTTGATTTACTTGCTAAACTGTAGATCAATCACCTGAGCAGTGCAATTCTGAGCAGGTATCAATCAGAAAGATTCTCTTGATTTACTTGCTAAACTGTAGATCAATCACCTGAGCAGTGCAATTCTGAGCAGGCATCAATCAGAAAGGTTCTCTTGATTTACTTGCTAAACTGTAGATCAATCACCTGAGCAGTGCAATTCTGAGCAGGTATCTATTAAATAGCTTCCCTTTGGGGTGTTACCTTTTTATTGAGGCAGTGAACAAAAAGTCCATGGGTTTCAAAGGGTTTTAAAATGAAAAGCAACTTAATTTAAAATTTACTGCACAAAAAGACCAGGAAAGGGTTTAAAGATGAAATAGCAACTTGACAAAGGTTAAGTTTGCTGATATAAGTGGAGAATGATAATATTCCATTAAATGTGTAAAAATGAGATGTTTGATGATTGATAATCACAAAAAGGGAAACAGTCTGCCTGTTTCCTCAACTTGATCAAAGAAAATTGTGCAGACACTGCTTTCCTTAAACCATAAAAGGTTTGCTTTCACAGCTCTCCTTTCAAGTCACTTAGTGATATAGATTTTCCCTTTTTGGACACAAGGACATTAAAAGATGTTCTTATTATATAAATCTCCTAAAAATATAGATTTGGCCGAAACGTCCACCCTTAAAAATGGCCTGGCCGAAACGTCCGTGGCCGAAACGTCCTAGTCCGAAACGTCCTAGGCCGAAACGTCCGTCCACCATGTGGTCCATATATATGCAACCTAAATATGTGATACAATCTCAGTTCTGACTCCCCTTTGTGTTATATGTAATGAAGCCCACCACCTCCCACCCCCACCCCTCTCCCCTTCTCCACACCTCTCTCACTATTACACAAGATCTGCAACCCCATTGAGTTCTTTGTTTCTCCTCTGATATCATTAAATACCTTTGTTCATTTAGTGTCACTCAATATAGCTGGAGGTCCCAGAGGTGGGTGGGGGGAATCCGGGTGGGGGATGTGGGTTGGGACTACAAAGAGATGGACTGCTACAGCATAAATGGTAAACAAACAATCTATATAAAAGGGGTACTCAAATACAAAAAGAATTGAGAATTTTAAGTATGTGATTATCAACTGAAATGAGTTCATAACTGTAGGAGCTGTGTCAAAATTAACTGAGGCAAGTGGAATAAAACTGGGCTAGTTGAGGGTTAAAAATCCCCTAGTTTTACTACATAAGGATATAATTTCATTAATATTGGGACTTAAAGCTCACTTAAAGTGTTCATTTTGTCTACTTGAATATGTTTAACCAGTTTCATTTTAAAAAGTTAAAAACTCAGCAAGCAGAGGTATAACACACAAAAATAAGTTCTTAAAAGACTAAGATAGCCATAACATTATTAATATTCAAAATTTAAATAGACAGGCATTTCCTTTTAAAAATTCAAAGATTTCAGCTCTATAAGCCACATAGTTTGACAGTTACTGGGCTTTAAAGTGGCATAATGTCCATAAATTGGGTTTCTGTGGGCATTTTACAATTATTAAAGAAACCTTAGCAATTAAACTACAGATCTGAAACTTTTTGGGGGACATACATAACAAACAAAAATTATATATAATACAGTTTAAGACTTGTCACACTAAGCATTTCCAAATAACAGGGCAAAATACGGAAAAAATGTCAAAAAAGGCACTTGGGCGAGTGTGTATGGCGCTCATACACAGGTTAAATGTCTACTAAAAACCTTGATTTTCGGCATATGTAAAAAGGACATAATAATGCATTCCCAGATGGATCAATCACATAGTTTAACAGTCACAGGGCTTAAAGGTGGTAAAAAGTCCAAATATTGGGTCTCTGTGGGCCTTTTAGAGATCTCGATGTGGCTTTGAAATTAAAGCTTCAGACTTAAAATTTGTTACATACTAAGATTACACATAGAATATGTATCTAATAAAGTTTGAAACTTCTCAGACTTACCATTTCCAAGTTACAGAGCAAAATATGTGAAAAATGTCTTAAAAGGGTCACTCAGGTGGGTGTTTAAGGTCCTCATACACAGGTTAAATGTCTACTTGAAGCCTTGATTTTTCGCACATGTAAAAAGAACATAATAATGTATTCCCAGATGAGATTTCAGCTCTATCAGTCACATAGTTTAACAGTCACAGGCCTTAAAATTGGCAAAAAGTCCAAATACTGGGTCTTTATGGCGCCTTCTAGAGACCTAAATGTGGCCTTCAAATTAAAGCTTCAGACTTAAAATTTGTCACATACTAAGATTACACATAGAATATGCATCTAATACAGTTTGAAACTTCTTAGACTTACCATTTCCAAGTTACAGGGAAAAATATGTGAAAAATGTCTAAAAATGGTCACTCGGGTGGGGATTTATGGTCCTCATACACAGGTTAAATGTCTTCTTAAAGCCTTAATTTTTGGCACATATAAAAATAACATACTAATATCTTCCCAGATAGGATTTGAGCTCTATCAGTCACATAGTTTGACAGTCACAGGGCTTAAAAGTAGCAAAAAGTCCAAATATTGGGTCTTTGGGAGCCTTTTAGAGACCTCAATTTGACCTTCAAAATTAAAGCTTCAGACTTAAAATCTGCTACATACTAAGATTACACACAGAATATATATTTAATACAGTTTGAAACTTCTCAGACTTACCATTTAAAAGTTACAGGGAAAAAGATGTGAAAAATGTCTTATAAGGGTCACTCGGGTGGGTGTTTATGGTCCTGATACACAGGTCAACTGTCTATTAAAGGCCTAAATGTTGGGGCACATATAAGAAAACACATAGATATATTCCCAGATGATATTTAACTTAGATGAGAGACATAGTTTGAAAGCTACAGTGCTTGAAAGTGGCAAAAAGTGCATAAATTGGGTCTCTGTGGGCACTTTTGAGACCTTAAGTCGACCTCTTTGGGTAAACCTACAGCCCTAAAATTTTCTACAGACAAGGATTACATATCAAAGTTATACCTAGCGCAGTTTGAGACTCATCAGAATTGCCACTTCCAAATTATAGGGCAAAATATATGAAAAGTATAGCAAAAAATCCCTAAGTGGGGGTATTTATGGGCCTCAAACACAATTTTCTCCTCAACTTAAAGTCGTGATTTTCGGCACATGTACTAAGAACATATTAATGTGTTGTCAGGTAAAATTTCAGCCAGCTGAGCATCATAGTTTGTGACCTACAGGGCTGTAAGTGGCCAAAAGTCCAATTTCTGACCTTAAGGTGGCCATAAGTTCTTTTTTACTGGGAGTTTAAGGTCACCTTAAAATAGGGATCTTCCTTTGGGAACCCTTAACATGTGTACCAAGTTTGAAAAAAAAATATTAATTTGTTTTTGAGTTATCGCGTCCACAAGGAAATTTCTACGGCGGCGCGACGGACCTGAATCCAATATATCCCCGACTTTCGTCTGGGGATATAAAAATAGCATCAGAGATGCCCGTACCCCACAGCCTTGGGAAATATTTTCAACACCATGAGATATAGAAGTACTGTACCAGTACAAACTTCAGGATACTTTCAGAGCACTGTCAGTTATATAAAGGTCCAAACCATGTTTAAATGGAGAAATAATGTTTAAAAGAAAGATAATGCGTATAAAGATGAAGTATTAAAACAAGATAATTCAATGACAAGATGACAGCATTAATCAGTAAACTAAAATTCAACACTCTTTATATACATCTGCATTTCCGAATTATGGTTTAGATTGTTTGAATATTACCATGCATACAGAAGTGGTAATACATTTAATGAATGCTTATGTGTGGTGTTGGAGTAAAATCTGCGGCTCACTTGATGAAATTCTATCTCTTACAATGGGAAGTTATGAAAGTAAAATTCTTAATAAATTCTAATATGACTTTTGCTTAATCTGCATCAAAAGACAGACCCAAAGGTGCAACAAGATTTTAAAGGTCAAGGTCACTACGGCAAGGTAAAAGGTCAAATTAAGGTCACACCATTATAATACACACCTATAGCCAATAACCAATGTCCCTACCAAGTATCAACTTCCTACACTTTACGGTTTCCGAGATACAGCCCTGACGATTTTATAGGTCAAGGTCACTATGGCAAGGTCAAAGGTCAAATCAAGGTCACACCATGATGCTGCACACCTACACCCCCTAGCCAATGTTTCTACCAAATATCAACTTCCTGCACCTTACGGTTTCTGAGATATAGCCCAGACAACATTTTATAGGTCAAGGTCACTACGGCAAGGTCAAAAGTCAAATCAAGGTCAGACCATGATGCTGCACACCTACACCCCCTAAGCAATATCCCTACCAAGTATCAACTTCCTACACCTTACGGTTTCTGAGATATAGCCCGGACAAGATTTTATAGGTCAAGGCCACTACGGCAAGGTCACAGGTCAAATCAAGGTCAGACTATGACGTTGCACACCTACACCCCCTAACCAATATCCGTACCACGTATCAACTTCCTACACCTTACGGTTTCTGAGATATAGCCCGGACAACATTTTATAGTTCAAGGTCACTATGGCAAGGTCAAAGGGTAAATCAAGGTCAGACCATGACGTTGCACACCTACACCCCCTAACCCATATCCCTACCATGTATCAACTTCCTACACCTTACGGTTTCCGAGATATAGCGCGGACAAGATTTTATAGGTCAAGGTCACTACGGCAAGGTCAAAGGTCAAATCAAGGTCAGACTATGACGTTGCACAACTACACCCCCTAACCAATGTCCCTACCAAGTATCAACTTCCTACACCTTACAGTTTCCGAGATATAGCCCGGACAAGATTTTCAAACTCAAGGTCACTACGGCAAGGTCAAAGGTCAAATCAAGGTCAGACCATGACGTTGCACAGCTACACCCCCTAACCAATGTCCCTACCAAGTATCCACTTCCTACACCTTACGGTTTCTGAGATACAGCCCGGACAAACTATTTCCCGCCGCCCGCCCGACCATCCGGACACCATGGGTGAAAACAATACCCCAACAGCCATTAAGGGCTGTGGGGTAAAAAATGGAAAAGAAAGGAGCCAGAGGATTTTATTCCAATTTGATGACTTTAAGCAGGCCACAGGTCCATTAACATTTTGAGTTTAAGGTCACCATAAATTCAGGATATTCCTTTGGCAAATATTAATAAATGTGCCATGTTTGGTTGAAAAAAGTGAAAAACGAACTGGAGGGCTAAAACCCCCTTTTTTGACATTAAGGTGACCTTAAGATTGCAGATACAGGGCTAAAACTTCAGCATGTGAAAGATTATCAAAAAGTAGCTGAATAAGTTATTCCAACAAAATGCCGAAATCCTGACCGTTTTTGAGATACAGACCAGGGACCCATTTAAAAAAAATTTACGAAAATAAAACGCCTCCCATTCAGGCATCTACGGTCCGATTGATGAGAAAATCCTTTCCGACCTTCGAAATTTGGTCTAGAATGTACCAGATAAATTTTATAGCACAGGTGTGTGTTTTTTTTTTCCGAAACGCGATGATGGGGTGTTTTTGAAAAATGCTTAAGGTTACCTTAAGTAAAGCTTAAGGTCTGCGCAAAGTATCCCAAAAAGTTTTCCCGCCCCTATAGTTTTAAAGAAAGATAAGAAGGAAAGAAAAATTTGAAAGCCCAAGAAGTTATTCAAGGGAGACCATAATCCTGCGTGGCGGTGGCGGTGATCGGTGAAAACAAATAAGCGTCCCTGACGGGCCGCTTAATTATATATTTACAATCAGGGAACATCAAAGATTCATTTCAGATATTTACTGAAAGTCAATCCAGTAAACTTGTGAAATAACACAGGTCATATATCAGTAAATACGCCTATTTACTGAAAATTTTAGGGAATATGCGTATTTACCGACCAAATCAGTAAATACGCATATTTACTGATTTCGCATATTTACTGTAACAGATAGATGTATCAGAAGTTTTGTTTGTTTATGTTTAACACCATATTTAGTAGAAGTGAGTATTTTCAGTAGATAAATAATGTCAAAAGATTTCAAGCCACAAAAATTTTTACCTTATGGATATACACTTCATCAAGAAAAAGATTTAACTGAATAATGACCAAAAATGTAGAAGAATAGGTTAATGACCAATTCTGGTTTGATCGTGGGTTGGTGATATGAAGGGTTAACTGACCTGGAAAATTGGGGGTGCTTCACAAGACTAAGGGGAGATGAATAAGGAGACGGACTATGAATATTTAGAAGACAGAGGTTGACTTACCTGAGGCATCAAAACAACGGTCAAGCCCCTTACAGCGCAGAGTTTTGGTAGGTTCGTGGATGTACCAAAGTTGATTGGTCACCTGCCTATCTTTCTTTGGACACAACATAACATTAGTACCTGTAAAGACACTTTCACACTATACGGTCAGAGTCCAGGACACAATGCTGTTGGACAAAATGCTAGTCAAGATTGCAAGCATGGACAGAATGTTGGTTAGTTTTGTGGCAGGGTGGACAAAATGCCAGTCCTATCAAATCATTACAATACTTTCCAACATATTCAAAGGCCTGTCAATGGTGAGGATGTCAATCTTGATTTGTTTATGGAAGATACCACCATAGTACCATTTAGACGTGTAGAAGGTTTACAAGATTACCCTTGATGGGGCAGACCACATGAATAGTTATTGTGAGGCTTGCAATAACTCATTTCTACATACACAAGAAATTTTGCTTTTTTATGATAAAGGAGAATGCTATTTACAGCAGTTGAGATATGATGTTTGCCAAAATATTTGTTGAGGTCTTGTATAATTTGAACTTACACTTAAAATAGTATATTTTTGTCAAAAGATATTGCCATATTTCAAGCTAATTTATTTTTTAAACATGCAACCAAACAAAATAAACCTTTGAAAAAATTATTTTTCAAAATTTCAGGCTTAAAAAGTAATGATCTGAGCTTTAAAGTTAACATTTAATCAATATCAATACTACTAACCTGATGTCTGCTTTGATATTTTCACCTCTAGAACGAACCCAGACTCTTTGTGCTTCAGAAAGAAGAACTTTCTGCCATTACTACCAGACTTGACCCTGGCCTCACTTCCTTCAGCTGATTTTACAGGCTTAGTGACACACTGCTTTTCTCCAGTTTCTTTGGTAACAACCCAATCACATCCTGGACCATTCTGCATCATGTGTTCACCAGTTTCCATGGCAATCGGAACAGCATCTGCTTGAAGGGACGCTATTTTATGTCTTGTCCTCATGATGACCGTCTGGTTCCTTAGATCGGAAGTGACATATTCACTATCTGGAGATTGCTGTTTCAACTCAAGAGGTATACCGCACTGCACACGAAGATGTAAGGTGTTGTTACAAGTTTTCGCCAACTGTTACAAAAAATAAATAAATAATAATAAAGAAACCAATGGCTATTTCACAATTTCATCCAGGTTAAAAGTCATGTTTGGTGCAGAATCACAATAATCACTGTTTCATCTTTCAAAAATATCAGAATAAAGCATCTATATCAATGCACAAGACTGTTTGAAGTTTACATAGTCTTCAAACAGTCAAGTTTATTTCAGACAAAGTAACCTACACAATTTTAAATAACATCTTCAGTCCAAAGTTGAACATTTAATAAGACAATATATTTGGAACTACAGCAACAATTTAAAGAAACATAGTCCTCAAATGATTTGTAAAATAGGATAAAAACTTTTGAAAAAAAAAAATTTATTGATATAGTCTTACTGAAAATGCCCCATCCAGTTCTTCTTGTGTTAAAAGTTTGACCAGTATCCCTTCACTGTCTGTATAGTACACATGGATATCCTCTTGATCTGCATACACCTTTAACTAAAGAAAAAGACACAAATAAACAATTCAAAATTGCCTAACTCATGAAATTCTGATATATGGTAAAGAAGCTTCCCCCATGTAAACCCTCCTCCTTTCTTATTCTGGACTTGGGACATGGCAACGGTGGCTGAAAATCTACATTGTTTCAATTTTCTGAGCAAATGGTACTGCAGTAATTACATACACCTCACACATTTCTGAAACCGCGTGTCCGACACAACATGGCAAGATTAACGGACTGGTTACTCAAATGACACATATTAAGCAAAAACATCCTAGTGGCTAATTTCCCCAAGATATGACCAGAAAATTGCAAATCTACTTACCATTGGTCAATAATAAATTATTTGCCTAACTATTCAGTATTCATATGGGCATTTAAACTATCCATTGAAATTACAGAAAATAAAGACCTGGAGCATAGAAATAAAATCAGTTAAATTCAAATTTTATAAAATATTACACGTTGATAGCCATTTTATTGCTGGATAGGTTTCTTAAACAGAAACACACAGTATTATGACAAACACGGAATTGTGACAACCCGTGTACTGCTACCCTGCATAAGTTGGCCGCCCTCATCACACCTTCACAGGGCTTTAACATGAGTGGCCTACTAGGCTACTACACTCTGAAATCATGTATTATTGTTAAACCTATTATATGCAACAGTTTTCAAACTTTTCATTGGTGCACAATAACCTATTTGTCTTTCTGGAGCCTGTAGATGAGCCATGGCCAACTTATGCAGGGTAGCAGTACACTGTTTTATTCCAAAAGATCTAGTGGCAGTGGAGCAATTCACGCCCATGTACCTATTCACGCCCACCCTCAATTTTCTCAAAGATATGTACTTTTTCATGGAAACGATGTTTACCACATCATAGATAATTATCAAATTGATCATATACATTTGTATTTTATTGTATAATTGTGCTGGTTTTGGATAAATTTAGGGATGGGTGTGAATTGGTCCACCACCACTAGGGTATCACGGATACAGGCAATAACGGACACGGATATGGGTGAAGATAAAAAGACAGGTGAAGTTCCTACTTAAGACTGTTTAAAACACCGCACATTTACCGTGTGGAGATACCAATGTGGGAATATAAGGGGGCGCCGACTTTGAAACCAGCCAAGTTTGACACGGGCCGGGTTGTCCATAGGGGTTGACTCAATGATAAATCAATTCGGATCCAAAATCAATATAATACATTGTGTACTGCATTGCGAATTACATTCAAATGTTGGGACAAGTGAAGATATAGTGTCACTAGGCGCCGCTCGGCAAAGATCTCGGAAGATCTCATCAGATCTCCCCCCTCGACCCATGTTTTTAGTGGCGTTTTGACTGAACGCGCCCCTCTCTTCACTTGATCCCAAATGTTGACAATATCACATACCATTAACTCAAAATCTTCCCATGCAATATTTGCTGGGACCACTTGGATTGAGTTGTTGAAAACTGCGTCATTGCGATTTTCATCACCTTCAAAATCAACATTCACGACAATATTTTCATCCATATTGGTAGAAAAAAATAAATAAGTCAAAATGTGTACGAAATATTATACTAGATTTGTCAGATTGTCCTTCTGTGGGTAAATAACGTGGTGCAATAATAAGATAATTCTTTAAGATGTCTGAAATGTCACTTCCTCTTTCTCTGTTTTTGTTTTGACATTTGCCTGTTCACACTGTGTAGATTTTTAAAAGAAGTAGTTCTATAAACACACCTACAACATGACCATATAATAAAATGAGATGTATTTAATAGAAGGCTTATAAAATATATAAAATTAAAAGCCATTCAATAAGCATTATATACTAGTTATTGTGGAAACAAACTGGTTACAATCGTTGGCGTAACGATTTCTAGAGAACTATTTTGGGATACGTGCATATCGCACCCACTTCAAATCGCTACCGCTAACTCGCACCCACAAATCGCACCCGTTTTTAGATGTGCTTGACAATTGCATAGAATATATATTAGGTCACGGAAATCTGTTTCCCAATAAATGTATGTGTAAAAAACCAGTCTACTTTTCGTCTGCAAACGTGATTAATTTCATTAACCAGTGAAATAATTTGTTACAAAATGAGTACTTGTACATGTAGATTTAAGCAAATATGAGGCCACGATGGGTTTCTAGCTATATTTTACAAACAGAAGATCCAGGAAACCAGTCTACTTTTCTTCTGCATTAACCAATGAAATAATTTGTTACTGAAATCACTCGAGACAAAGTTTAAACCATAGAAATCGATAAAACACTAGCTTTTTTATACGATTTCTATGGTATAAACGTTCATATACTTTTCTACAATATATCTTCAAAACTTAAAAAACGGGTGCGATTTGCGGGTGCGAGTTAGTGGTAGCGATTTAAAGTGGGTGCGATATGCATGTAAATCACTATTTTTTGCATGGGTATGTTATTGTGGTTTAGTTTTGTTCCTCTTCGAGCGAACCCGACTATTTTCTTCATTCCCCATTTCAAAGCTCTGTGTGTAACTAGAGTGGGAAAATCCCAACTAAATAAGAGTTATCAGTTCCAAGATTTATTAAGTTTTTTCATATTTTCCATTTTGCATTAAAACGACCAAAACAAGCAAGATAAACTATGCTAACGTCAATAACATAGAATATTTTGTATATAGTTTCATTAAAAAAACTCATATAAACATTAAACTTAAGATTCCAAAAGACTTTCAGAAATAATTTTCTCTATTATTTAGGGTACAAGTCAATTTCATACTTTCAAATCCAATGAAAGTCTCCCATTATTATTAACCTTTGATGAGTTAATGTATCATTTACTGAAAAGACGAATGTAATTAATTGAGATTATCAATATTTAGAGATTCCATTTTGTAACATTATGAGTGGTGATTAAATGAGTATTCAATGTTAATTGAAGATTCCATCTAAATTTTATCCTTTTCCAAAAATATTTGCTTTCATTACAATTGTAAAGGTGGTGTTCAGTTGTAGATAACTTTAAATTACAAAAATCATAATTCTAATTCTAATAGTACTTTTATAGCGCTTAATCTCTATCTATTGACAGACTCTAAGACGCATAAAGCCAAAAATCAGAGATCGTAATCGTTAAATCAGAGACATTGCAGGGGTTGGCACCATGGAGAAAGACGAAATGAAAATTGAGGAAAAAACTAGGGTGTGTAGGCTTTTTCAAAGAGGTAACTTTTCAACTCTTCCTGAATGAGGAGAGAGATTTAGCTGAGCGTACATCGTCAGGGAGATCATTCCAAATCATCGGAGCATCGTATGCAAGCTAAGGCCAAAATGCTTTTTTGGCTTATATATTGATGCAAAATGTGGGACCTCAAGCAAAACACCCTGAGATTGACTTCTACGCGCTCTGTACATACTGTGTCTAGGTTTAAGGAAAGGTTCGAAGTATTTTGGATGGCCACTATGTAGAAACTTGTACACCAAAAGGGCAACCTTGAAAATAGAGCGATGCTTGATAGGCAACCAATGAAGACTCTTTCTTACAGGAGTGATATGTGAGTACTTGGTGGTATTCGCCACGATTCTAGCTAGACTGTTCTGGACGCATTGGAGCCTACAAAGGTCAAGAGCAGAGAGACTTCTGAAAAGAGAATTACAGTAGTCTAGCTGACTTCCAACCAAGGCATTTGCAGCCAAGAGTGCAGCTTCACGTGTAAGATACCCTCTGAGTCGCTGTAAATCCCTGATATGAACAAAACAAGCCTTACAGATATTCCTGACATGGCAAGAGAAGGAAAAATCAGAATCAAACCAGACACCAAGGTTCCTAATTGCCTCGGCAGGTGACAGGAGGGTACCAAGTATACTAACTGGGAAAAATTTGCCAAGTTTTGTACGGATATTTTTTGAACCGAACAGAATAAACTTTGTCTTATCAGGATTAAGTTTAAGCTTGTTTACTGAGAGCCACTTTCCAACATCATCCAAGCAGTTTTTCAGCCTTTCAAAGGCCAGAGTGGCATGCTTGTGTGTGAGATGAACGTATAACTGTGTGTCGTCCACATAAAAGTGGAAACGTATGCTGGGATGCTTCCGAATAACATTACTTAGGGGTGTAGTGTATAATGAGAAAAGGATCGGCCCCAGGACAGACCCTGGGGCACACCATACAATAGCCTTTCAGCATCGGATAAAACAGAACCAATCTTGATGCACTGATAGCGGTCAGAAAGGTACGACCTGAACCAGTCCAGAACCACACCTCCAACACCAAACCATGGAACTCAAACATTCAATGAGCGTACTATGATCAATGGTGTCGAATGCTACTGATTGGTCCAAGAGAACAACAGCAGTAGCTTCACCTCTAGCAAGAGCAAGGTGGACTTCGTTTTTAATAGACAATAGTGCAGTTTCAGTCAAATGACCTTGCTTATAAGCAGACTGACTAACATTTTTAAGACCATTGGAGGTGACATGGTCATTTAACTGAGAAGCCACTACACGTTCAACAAATATGGAGATGAAGCTCAAACCAGAGACAGGTCGGTAATTTTTTAATTCATTAGGTGGTAGTGAAGACTTTAATCAAAGGAGAGACTATGGCTTTTTTGAAACCAGCAGGGACAGCACCTTCAGTTAGAGAGCAGTTGCAAGCTTAGTAATTGAGGGTAGGAGAATATCCAAGCATTCCTTCACTAGAAAAGTAGGCCATGGATCAAGTAGGCAAGATTTGGTTGGTGATTTGGTAATTACTTTCCGTACTTCATCCTCAGAAACAGGCTTAAAAAGGTCAAATTTGGGTACATCCGAAGGAGCAGGAAGAGCGAATGAGTCAGTGTTTGTAAAGGAGTCCCTGATTTTATTTATTTTATCAGAGAAAAAGGTGACAAAACGGTTGGCAAGACCTGTGTGAGAGGCGTGAGAGGGGAGTACCTTGTCGGGAACAGAGTGTAGTACTGAGCGTAGAACATGCCACAGTTTCTTAGAGTCATGAGCATTGTCACTGATAAGGTTTCTATAATAATTAGACTTGTCCCTGGTGATTTTAGGGTATTGCACCTAGCGATCTGTTTACGAAGTCTTGCCCGATTCAGTGGAGACTTGTCTTTCCGCCAGAACCTCTCAAATTGACGCCTGACAGCTTTAGCCTGTAAGTAGGTGTCTGATAGCCAACCTGCGGCCCCTTTGGTAAAGGTTCGGGTGACCGTAGGAGCATGTTTGTCTAGCAAGCCACTCAAATCTCTTATGTATTGCTCGTAAAGGGCACTAACTGTACTGCCAGGACTTGCGACAAATGGACAATTTGTGAGATCACACAACAGACTCTGCATGTTTATCTTGTGATACCTCCGAAAGGTAACTGTATTTGATTTAGGTGCAGGGGGACTAAGCAAATCAAGCTGACCATGAACAACGGCGTGATCAGAAAAGAATCCACCAACTCGAACATTGGAAACAACAGTAGGCTCAGTTGGTGTGAGGACAAGGTCAAGGATGTGACCATGAAGGTGAGTAGGTGTGTGAACATGCTGAGTGATATTGCATGAATCAAGACAACTCAAAAATTTAGTACTGTCACTAGAAGTAGTGTCAACATGAATATTGAAATCCCCGCACATAAAAAATGAGGAACTAACAGAAGACAGATACTCAAAAAGATTGAGAATTTGGTCGAAAAATTCATCTGAACATGAGCCTGGAGGTCGATAAACACAAGCTATCGTAAAGGGACTGGTAGAAGAGCCAATACCAATAACAATGTTTTCAAAGGATGTATAGGTAGGACTGTCAAGGATTTTGAACTTGATATTTTCATTAAGAAAAAAGCCAACTCCACCACCGAGGCCATGAGAACAAAGTCTATGACACAATTTAAAACCAGCAGGAGTAATGGAATGAAGAAAACTGTCATTGTCAGTTGGACGAATGTGTGTCTCAGTCATGGCCAGTAGACTGAGAGAGTGTGTGGACATGATGTCCGAAATACTGGGTCCCTTGTTTCTGACTGATCGACAGTTTACAATGCCAAATGAAATAGGGCCTGGGTTTAGGGAAATATCACCACACAGTAGCAGCAAAACTGACAGACCTCTAAAAAAGGTGTGGTTTGATATTTTCAACTTGAACAAATTATGATTGAGCCTTATAGGTATTTTTAAGCGAAAGCTCCACCAAGGCTCGTGTTTCTAGAGATCATTCATTTTTAATTTTGTTTTTGTCTCCATATTTTCATGAATTGTGGCATAGTGGGAGGAGTACCTGTCTCATCACTGAAGTAAAGCAACAATGGGTTACATTAGTACTTGGATGGGTGACCACCTCAGTGAACTACTTCTGTCTCTGATGCTTTGTGGCGCATGCTAGTAGACCAAAACCCCTTTCTGCCTTGTTTATTTTGTAATGGAAAGATTATAAAAATGTGTCTCTGAATTATTTTGGTCACAGGGCCAAACAAAGATTTCAGGCTTATTTTTCCTAAAATGGAAAAAAATCTATAACCAAGTACTTACTGCTGTTGTTGACGTTATGATAATATAACAAATATCTTGACAACATAACTTAAACATCAGTTTAGACATTTTTTTTTATATTTACTATAAAGTAAGTTTATATAAAAATATTTGTTTTGCACTTTTTCTTTTGCTTCAAATCTTGAGCGGACATAAATCTCCCATTGTTGTTCAGAAGATCTGTCATTTTTAAACTCATGAGAGACTCAGAGGCCTTAAAGGGTTACTATACTCCAAAATTTTTTTCTTGTAATCAACTCAACTAATGTGTATTTATATACATTGCCCATAGTTAGAACTCTCATAACAAACCACACACTTTATAAAATGACTTTTATTACAAGCCTGTCAAGGTAACAGCAAACACTCCTCACTTCGTAAATTTACCAGTGAGCCAGTGCTCTTACGTCAGCAGTGCCCCACTAGTGAATCTGGCTAGAGCCTATCTCAATACATGTCTGTATTTAGTACAGTATACATGTCTTACTTTCAGGATCATTGAATTTAAAAGTATTTTTTTATCATGATGAATGTATAAGATATATATCAAAAGGAAAAATATAACAAACTGGCCCTTTTTAAGTATTTAAAAACCAGGATAACTTTACATAGAGTACTGAAAGATAACAAGTAGAAAGATAGAGCAGGGCACATACTTCATAAATAATGATATAACAAAGTCATGTTATTAACATAATTGAACAAATGTTTAGTGAAGATGAAAATGAGATGATTTACGAACTTCAAAAGTACCAGATGCCAAAAAAAAGAGAAAAATTTAGATGTAAGTACAGGGAGAAACTTTTAGCACATATATAAATTTCTAATGTTTTATAAGTGTTGTGCAATGGAAAGAGCATTGTAAAAAGATTTTTACAGTGAATTTGATTATATTTTTGTTATTTCCATTGGAATAATAAAACATATAAATAATCAACTCAATGACCATTGAAATGAAAATGTTTAAAGCATTTGTACATGTATATGACAAATAGTTATTTTGTCCAGTTTTGGCCTCTTTTAAAAAATTACAAAGTAGATTCAGATATCTGAATTTTCCTCAGTATTTCTTTGAATAAAAATAAGTTTATGAAAAAAATGAAACACATCTGGTCATATGACATTGCTAGGTTTTGAGAAATGAACAGTTCAGTACTATAATCTTTTCTCAACTGTTTCAAACCATGTCATATTTGGTGGAGCCTAATTTATAACTAAATAAATTATTACTAAATACTGTCTCATATCTGCATCATGACCTGTATGTGTGAAGTTTATAACTAAACTGGATAATTATACATAGTGTGGGCATTCATTTTTAAACTCTAATTTTTAAACAAAATTTTCTTTAGGGTAAAATGTCTAATTTTTTTTTTTATATTTCAGTAAAAGTTCACTTAGGTGGAAATATTTTGGGTAGATACTGAGCCTACGAACAAAATTGGCCATTTAATTGAGCAAATTTAATTTGCATGAAATTGATTATTTGTGGTATTACTGCAATGTACTTACTTAAATTCATATATACTGGTTATAACTTTTATATAACTTTATAAATCAGATATATTATATCTCATTTCAATTTAGAATTAGCCATGCTATTGGTCCCACTTATGAAATATACAAAACAGTAAAAAATATAAGACTCCTCAATATCCTTATCATGCTTATAACCTGGCCAAAATACTAATATATTTTCAATATTCACCATCAAACGATGACATACAGGAACAAAATGTTATTTTCTTCAGCTGATCACACTCTGTGTGTATATGTGATAAACATGGAAAAAAACACTTGCCCAGTACTGTACTGAACTAAAATCATTGCACTCATAAGCAATATTGGAGTTGTTGGGCCTTTGCAGAGGTGTGCACTCTCTGAGTGCCCTTATAATTGTAATCACACACCACACCCTTTAAAATATGATTAAACAGGAATTTATTAGCAGTGGATTTTTTCAGCTCCCTTCAATTTGAGGAGACGGTTTAGGATCATTTAAAAAATTAAATTTCTTTATAGAAGTTTTACATTGATACTTCAAGGCAGTCATACTGTGATAAAGTATATTGTATCAACTGACATTGGACTAATATCAAAATTGATAAACATTTACATAGAGGAGGTATAAAATAACTTTGTTGGAAGTATCGACTTCATTTGTGCATTAATTAATATTTTTTGCACGTATTTTTTTCTTTTCTTTACAACAGCGCATGAAAAAGTGATTTTTATAAGTGAAAAAGAGAGACTGTTTTTCCATCAATTTGAAATAAAACCTCTTCCCAGATGTTTTGCATGATGGGGTATGCAATATAAACAATCCAATGGAGTTGTTATCTATAGCCTGTGGTTTATGTAGATGAGTGTGATAAGAAAGGGTGCGAGTTTTCCAGGGACTGAGGGACTAAGATGCAGGAGTGAATAGGGGGGCATGCAAGCTAGGGTACATATGTATGTTTAAAGCTCCTTTGCAGTGGACTTTTTAAATCAAAAATTGTGAAAGATTATCACCCACTTAGACCATTGATACAAAGGTGGGAGAACATGAGCCCACCACAAGTGAGATAATGGATTGTTTATTTTCAGGCAGAATTCCACTTGAAAAGGTGCACTGAATCACATAGTGATATGATGTGCAGCTACCCGTATTAACCTGTCATATTGTAATTGTTTTAAGTTTTAAGAAGGGGAGCAATTAAACGACTTCATGGAATGGCCTGAGATAAATACTCTCAGAGTAAATTACAAGGTTTTATGAATAATTACAACAATATAACATAAGTCATCATTTGGGATATGGTGTAATTCTATTCATATAAAATGACATCTTAAACATAAAATGGACAGGGGTGAAGACATACACACACAATGAAGTTAGTATTAAATTTGACAGCTGGTGGAAATAGCACCATTTCATTAGAATGTAGAATCTGTAAGCTATGAATCCGGGACGTTTGCCCACAGGACCTTGGCCCACACAGACCTATGCCCACAGGACCCTTGCCCACAGGGACCTTTGCCCACAGAAAATTTTTCGTTATAAGACTTTTGTCCACAATACTTGTAAATATTTTTATGAATGCATAAACTTTGGTACAAAAATAAGTTATTTTTAGTACAATGACTGTCTAAAAACTGCTTTAGAAGTTTTCAGTTTTAAAAGATTTATTTATTTATTTGGGGTTTTGCATTGCTTTTAACACTGTACAGGTCATATCACGACGGGTAGTTGAAAGGGCAGAGGAAACCAGTACATACAGTTGGTCAGGGTTCTGTACTGTAAACTGCCGACCAACAGCAAGCAACTACAAGCTTTCCCACTTGAGGCGGTGCCGGGAACCGAACCCCGGCCTCAGAGGTGGGGGAGGTGTTACCACTCTGCTATCATGGTCCCTCAAGTTTTAACGAGACCAAGTATAAAATACACTTTACAAAAGGCATCCCTTCAGTCTTTGATGTTTCTTTTGCAACATTTAAACAATGTTTAGATCTTAAGATATATAGATTTAAAACAGCAGTAACTGCTTTTCACCCAAACGTTTCTTTTTTATTATTACAATTGGTATTGCCTTAGATATCTACTCAGGTCACATTGTTGTAAAATATATAAATTTCAAAAGATTTCACTAAAGGTTTCCTTTCCATTTTTAATATTACAATTAGTATTTTCCTTAGATATCTACTCAGGACACATAGTTGTAAAAGAGATCAAACATACAATAAAGTTCAACAAAGGCTTTCATCTTGTCTCAGAAGTTTTTTTATTGCAATCAAAGCACCCCTTTGAAACAGCTCAGGATATAGAGTCTTTTATTTTTGTAAAAATCATTAATTGCACTTTGCCAAAATTTAACTTTTCCCACATAAGACAGGCCAAACATTAACAGAAAGAGAATGACAACTGAAACTCTTCAAAAGAGAAAGAGATTGAAACAACTATGTTTAGACTAGTTAGTTGTATCCACTGGAAGCATCCGATGGACATTTTGGTTTAGTGTTTGCTACTACCCCACCGCTGGGCATAGAGAGATTTTTGGCGTTAACCCTCTCAGAGGAAAACTACACCAGCTAGGTTCACCAAATTTACAGAAAATCTTCATTCAGAGGTAGGCTTCTGTGGGACTGAAAACAGCCTCATTCTGAAAAGAACAAGATGGCCGCCACGGACATTTCTTTGAAAATTATCTACCTTTTTCTACTGGCTGGTTCTCATAGGTAGAAGGTTGAATCTCTTTATAGGTGATATGCATAACAGATATACACATCCTCTACAACCTTGCAGACATTTGACCTTGAAGCTCTTAATTCAAGGTCATCCACGGAGTGCCAAAGTACCCCACATAGTGGACTTTAAAAATGCCTAAATCTCCCTTATTATTGGTCCTAGAGGTTTGCAATGTGAAACCAACTTATAGGAAATCATGGGCTGGGAACCATCTGATGTAAGATTTGACCTTTGGCCCCTCCTTCAATGTCAAACGATGGCTCACTGCCTTTGGTGAGTTGTCTTTCCGGTGGATGCAAATTTGCATCGGTCATCTGATGCATAGGTATACTTATTGCTTAAAAGTTATATATTGTTTGGATTGGTCATTATGCTAACCAAAAGTTGAACTAAATGTTGTAGATTAATGTAATAAAAACCCCAAATGTTAGACCTTATTTTATTAATATTGTGGGCAAATGTCCTACCCCGTAAAATTTGCTGTGGGCAAAGGTCCTGTGGGCATAGGTCTGTGTGGGCAAAGGTCCTATGGTTAAACATCCATACACCGTAAGCTATACACACAGGACTGTATACATGTGTCCATGTTTTACATGATAGAGTAACTGAATAATAGGCATATCAGTAGTTACATGGTAATTAGTATGCACAAACACAAGATACAAAATCAAATATTAATCTATACACCTATTGGTATGTAAAGCTTGAGCAATGAGTATACCCATCAACCAAAAATGACATATTAAAGGAGCTGAGGAAATGTTGTATAGGAGTACATAATTAAGTATGAAATTTTAGATATTAACAACAAATATTCACTCTGTTAACTTTTCTCTTCCGAGCTGCATTTTGGAATGTATCCTGTGTTTTAGTTACTGTATATTGAGTTGGAAAAGGGTCGTTCTTCAGAATAAGCTTTGTAGCTAATCCAGACTGGAACTGCATGAAATATGTGAAGACATTTTCAAGATAATGGTTACTACCCAGATAGCATTCCGCCATCGGACCGACATTCGCTGTTGGTCGCATGGTCGGCAGATTTTGCCGACATTGGGCCAACGTTGGCCCAACGTTGGCTTGCCAACCACTACTCAGGTTAGATGTCTCTATATTTTGCTGACATTGGGCCAACGACGGATTTTTATTCAAGATGGCGGCAAGCAATAATAGGGGATTTTGGGAAACTTAGAAAAAAATTATTTATTATGGTGTGTCTAAAATCATATTTCAATGAGCCCATATATTTTAACTAACCATTTAACAATTTTACACATAAAAATAATATTCTCATTATAAATTCACACTAAAAAAGTTGTTGGTGAACATTTTCTGATTGGCTGATGCTATACATAGAATATAATTTTTACTGATGACTGGCCAACGTTGGCCCAACGTCGGACTGACAGATGGTCCGACAGTGAAATACTATCTTGGTACAAATTGCAGATGTTTCACCAATATTCCATGCTTTCCTCTGTTGCGCAAACTTTTCCCAATTTTTCTGTAGTTTTTTTTTGTCATTTGGAAAATATATGAACACTGACATGGTCTTGAGTTGTATTACTACATCCATAATAAACACACATTTGAACCATATTGTACAATTTTTTACTTATTACATGCTGTATCAATGTTACAGCACAGAGTTTAGTAAAGTACTTAGATGAGTAAGAAGTAATAAAACTGTTCCTCCAGGACCTCTGAAAAATGTAGACTTTGCCAAAGTTCAGCTACCATCTTGAAATCAATTTGGCAGAAATCAATAACTGCTAGCGATAGTGATTTCAGGCAAATTTTGCGCTCCTTAGACTGCTAAGGACTACTCCTACCTCTAAAAATGTAGACTTTTCCTTTTTTTGCCACCATCTAGAATTTTCAGAGAAATTAAAAATGTCCTTTATCTAAAAAACCATAAGAAATATTTTGAAACGCCAAGGTTTTAAGGACTACTCCTACTGGACTTCCAATTTTCGGCTGCCATCTTGAATTTTGACAGAAACAAAAATTGCAAAGTTAATAAGGAAATTAAATTTTTATAAGTTAATACCCTACCAAATGGACAAAGGCTAATTGGGTCCGCACAGACCAGCCCGCAAAATGACAAAAAAAGCCATCCTGCGTTTTCACCGATGGAACCATTGGAGTATTGTGCATTTGTCTAAACCTATTTAGATACCTAGTAAGCCGATAGTGGGGTTGGCTGGGAGGGCCTCCCCTGTCCATTGGTAGGGTAATAACTTATAAAACTTTAATTTACTTAATAAATTTGCAATTTTATTGCGTTAATGCATCCTACCCAATGGACAACTGCTGAATAAGTACCGCCTGGTAGGCAGGTTAGTTACTAGAGACTTTAAGTGAACTCAAAAATTAAGGCCAAGGGTGACCTTAAACAGGGCTATGGTCAGCCGCATAGGTCGGTTACCAGTGTCCCGGTTGCCAACAGGATACCAGTGCTGCCCCCTTTTTGCAGACTTGCTCTGAGGTAGGAGAAGAGAGGTATGAGTTCAGTCCCAGGAAATAAACCTCCCGAGGGAAGCACGCCACAGTTTTTTTTGATGATTTTGTAACTATATACAAATATGTACAATATGCACATATGTACAGATCTCCTCAGTCATGAGAGCTACTGGTGGATCTGTGGAACAGCTATTAAAAACCCCAGGTGAAAGAGCTCTGAATTAGCTCTAAAGTCACATGCTTCAAATGAATTGTGTGAAGGTGTCTGATTTCAAATGGAAGGCTGATAAAATTTTTTCTATGGAAACTCCCAACTGAAAGGGTTTAGAAGCAGCAAAGGCCCTTACATCTTGGGCTTTAACCTGATGTTAGGTAAGGGCCTCCTGATCAGAGAGCTCATAGCATAGGATCACTGTCTGCTTGATCCATGAGGAAATAGTGAAGGGGAGATATCTTTGTTGAAACTTTTCTTGGGGGAGACAAAGAACAGTTTCTTGTTCTGCCTGAGGTCCTGTCCAAATAGTAGCGGAGTGCTCGTACCTGACATAGGGAACTATCAGACTTGCTTTAAAGAGGCCTTTTTAATGGATTCCAAGGATTCCTTGTTTATGTAAGCGACCACTGTGGTGTTGTCTGTAGCCATGATAATTATTTGGTTCAAGCAGAGGACTTGGAACTCTTTTGGGGCAGAGAAGACCGCCTTTAGTTCCATATAGTTTATGTGCAACTTGCCTTCTGGAAGGAACCAGGTTTCCCTTGCAGTGTGTTCCCCTGAGTGCCCCACCCTTCTTTTGATAGTACACATTATTCCTGAAGCCTGCACTTTAGGTGCGGGTGGGGTGACCTTGGGATGGGGATCACCTTTTCTAGTGATTCTGGTACACACCCGCTTATGATGGTAGGTGACCTTGACAAGTTTTGTTGGTTCTGGAAGGGGAGAGTGTAGCCTTCTTTGAGCAATCTTATGACCGCTGGACCAGCCCCTATGGATTCTAAGGTTCCCCAAACTGGTGTAGTCTTGCACCTACAGATAGAGCTGAAGCAACAATTGGGACATTTAATGCTACCTTAACAGTCTGAAAAGTCGGTTCCTTATCTTTATCCTGCGCTCTGGGCAACAACAGAGCTTCAAGTTTATTTAACTATTTCGACCACTTCTGGTCGAGAGCTTTAATCTTGCTATCAGCAGATTTGGCCAACCTACTATCAGTAGAAGACTTGGCATGCTTGTTATCAAAAGACTTTGCAGCTTCGGCCGGGGAGGTAATCTTCTTCTTGCTCTTTTCCTTGGTAACAATTTTGCCAGGAGACTTAATAGCAGTTTTCTGGCCATCCACAATCCCCCACTACTGACAGTAAGGCGGGTCCATGAGATTAACATCTCTTCTACCGTCTTGTCTTTCGAATCTCGCTTCTCTTTCTTAAGTTTATAACTGGGAGTATCCAGCTGGGCTTGCTATTCTGTTGTCATAACATACCAAAACTGCATTCTTGTTTCAACAAACAGGGATTGCTGCCCCTCCCTTGCCACCACACCTGGCATAGTAGTTATGGTTGTCAAAGGCCGCCATAAAATGGCCACAGCCTCCACTCTTTTGTCCTGATCATGCCATGACATATTGAAACAATCACTATATCAAGCAAATATGAATTAAAGTTCATATTCTCAATTACTACTTCTGTCACGATAATTTCTAGATTCTTGTGTTCTATGTGTTATAATTTGATTCTTTTTAATCAGTTTTAACTGTTTAAATGTTGCTTTTGTTGATCACCTAATGTCATGCTAAGATGGACAACTAAACATGCATATGTTTTGTGATGGAGAAAAGGTGGTGCATTTTAACAGGCCAAAAGTTTACATTTAAAAAGCCACTGGCAATTGTGAGGGACATTTTACCCATTTAATATCAGCACCACAATTTTACACACAACCTCAAATATGAGAGGTAAGTATGTATGTTACCTGTACAGCTTCTACAAGAACAAAACAAACAAAAAAATCTGACTGGGTTGAATTTATTTTCATGATAAGTTGTAAATTTTGAGGTTGTATATTTATTTAAATCCCTGTCATACCAATAAGCTTACATCAATTATTACTTTACCACAATTGTACTAAGCAATACATAGCAGTATGTAAGGGCATAAACTTACATCAACTAGAGGAATGCTTTTGCTAACAAAAGCGAAGTATTGGCTATCTGCAATACTTCTAGAGATAATTCGCATTTACTCATTTTGAGTAGGTGAGTAATTAGCTATGGGTCTGAAACTTCACCAAGTGAAAGCTCTCCCAAAAGTAGGTGAATGATTTATTTGAGAAAAATTGGCTATCTGCAATACTTTTAGAGATAATTCGCATTTACTCATTTTGAGTAGGTGAGTAATTAGCTATGGGTCTGAAACTTCACAGAGTGAAAGCTCTCCCAAAACTAGGTGAATAAGTTATTTGAGAAAAATTGGCTATCTGCAATACTTTTAGAGATAATTCGCATTTACTCATTTTGAGTAGGCGAGTAATTAGCTATGGGTCTGAAACTTCACCAAGTGAAAGCTCTCCCAAAAGTAGGTGAATGATTTATTTGAGAAAAATTGGCTATCTGCAATACTTTTAGAGATAATTCGCATTTTCTCATTTTGAGTAGGTGAGTAATTAGCTATGGGTCTGAAACTTCACCATGTGAAAGCTCTCCCAAAAGTAGATGAATGAGTTATTTGATAAAAATTGGGTATCCGCAATACTTTTACAGATAATTAGCATTTACTCATTTTGAGTAGGTAAAAAATTAGCTATGGGTCTGAAACTTCACCATGTGAAAGCTCTCCCAAAAGTAGGTGAATGAGTTATTTGAGAAAAATTGGCTATCTGCAATACTTTTAGAGATAATTCGCATTTATTCATTTTGAGTAGGTGAGTAATTAGCTATGGGTCTGAAACTTCACCATGTGAAAGCTCTTCCAAAAGTAGGTGAATGAGTTATTTGAGAAAAATTGGCTATCTGCAATACTTTTAAGAGATAATTCGCATTTACTCATTTTGAGTAGGTGAGTAATCATCTACAGGTCTGAAACTTCTCCATGTGAAAGCTCTCCCAAAAGTACATGAATGAGTTATTTGATAAAAATTGGGTATCCCCAATAGTTTTTGAGATAATTAGCATTTACTCATTTTGAGTAGGTGAGTAATTAGCTACAGGTCTGAAACTTCACCAAGTGAAAGCTCTTCCAAAAGTAGGTGAATGAGTTATTTGAGAAAAATTGGCTATCTGCAATACTTTTAGAGGTAATTCGCATTTACTCATTTTGAGTAGGTGAGCAATTAGCTATGGGTCTGAAACTTCACCAAGTGAAAGCTTTTTGGGATAGCTGCTCTGCAGAGATACCCTGAAGATCAAAAATTTCGTCAAAATCGCTCTATGTAGCACGGTTTTCGAAATATTAGCATTTTTGTGTTTTGCAATTTTTGCACAAAAATTCGAAAATTCAAAATGGCCGCCATTTTTGGCAAGAGAAATTTTTTTTGAAAATTGGCATGCCTACTCTGCAGAGATACCCTGTGGGTAAAAAATTTCGTCCAAATCGCTCTATCTAGCACAGTTTTCGAGATATAAGCATTTTTATGTTTTGCAATTTTGAGAAAAATTCGAAAATTCAAAATGGCCGCCATTTTTTGTGAGAAATTTTTTTTTTGAAAATTGGCATGGCTACTGTGCAGGGATACCCTGCGGGTCAAAAATTTCGTCGAAATCGCTCTATCTAGCAGGGTTTTCGAGATATAAGCATTTTTATGTTTTGCAATTTTTGTGAAAAATTCGAAAATTCAAAATGGCCGCCATTTTTGGCGAGACAAAATTTTTTTTGAAAATTGGCATGGCTACTCTGCAGAGACACCCTGTGGGTCAAAAATTTCGTCGAAATCACTCTATCTAGCAGGGTTTTCGAGATATAAGCATTTTTATGTTTTGCAATTTTGCGAAAAATTCGAAAATTCAAAATGGCCGCCATTTTTGGCGAGACAAATTTTTTTTTAAAAATAGGCATGGCTACTCTGCATAGATACCCTGTGGGTCAAAAATTTCGTCGAAATCGCTCTATCTAGTACGGTTTTCGAGATATAAGCATTTTTATGTTTTGCAATTTTTGCGAAAAATTCGAAAATTCAAAATGGCCGTCATTTTTGGCGAGAGAAAATTTTTTTGAAAATTGGGAAATCTACTCCGTAGAGATATCCTGTGGATCAAAAATTTCGTCGAAATCGCTCTATCTAGCACGGATTTTGAGATATAAGCATTTTTGTGTTTTGCAATTTTTGCGAAAATTTCGAAAATTCAAAATGGCCGCCATTTTGGGTGAGACAAAAATTTTTTGAAAATTGGGAAAACTACTCCGCGAAGATACCCTGCGGGTCAAAAATTTCGTCGAAATCGCTCTATCTAGCGATATAAGCATTTTTGTGTTTTCCTTATTTGGAAAATTCGTAATGATTAATTAATCATTAATTACTCGGCCATTTCTTAACCAATCAATGCCAAAATCTAATGATTTCCAGATTTTAATAGAATGAATGTATTTGCCAAGTTTCAGGTGAATTGATAAAATTCCTTTCAAGTTATCATCCGGACAAGCTTCCCCATCGAAAAAAGACATTTTTGGTCATGTGACCTCTCTGATTGGTTGAAATGTCACTGCAGCATATTCAAAAAAATTCTCCAAGGCTACTGCATAAACCTGCCAAATTTGAAAAGAATCCGCTTAACGGTTACAGAGTTATAAGGAAAACAAAATGCGGAGCCGGCGGAGCCTGAAGGTCTCCCATACACAAACAAGCGTCCCTTACGGGACGCTTAATAAGGGAGATATAAGGCAAAAACTCCAAAGCAGCTATTTATGACCCCAGTTTGGCCCATAAGGGAGGGGCGGGGGGGTAAAACTGACCGGCTATTTAGACTCTCCACATATGCTTTCCCAATACCTCTTAATACATTCTGAAGGTCTAAAAGCAACAATAAAGGAGATATAAGGCAAAACTCCAAAGCAACTATTTTATGACGCCAGTTTGACCCATAAAGTGGGGTCGGGGTATAAAACTGACCGGCTATTTAGATTCTCCACATATGCTTTCCCAATACCTCTTAATACATTCTGAAGCTATAAAAGCAACAATAAAGGAGATATAAGGCAAAAACTCCAAAGTAGCTATTTATGACCCCAGTTTGGCCCATAAGGGGGGGTCGAGGGGTAAAACTGACCGGCTATTTAGACTCTCCACGTATGCTTTCCCAATACCACTTAATATATTCTGAAGCTATAAAAGCAACAATAAAGGAGATAAAGGCAAAAACTCAAAATCGGCTATTTTATGACCCCACTTTGACCCATAAGGGGGGGTCGGGGGGATAAAACTGACCGGCTATTTAGACTCTCCACATATGCTTTCCCAATACCTCTTAATACATTCTGAAGCTATAAAAGCAACAATAAAGGAGATAAAGGCAAAAACTCAAAATCGGCTATTTTATGACCCCACTGTGACCCATAAGGGGGGGTCGGGGGATAAAACTGACCGGCTATTTAGACTCTCCATATATGCTTTCCCAATACCTCTTAATATATTCTGAAGCTATAAAAGCAACAATAAAGGAGATAAAGGCAAAAACTCAAAATCGGCTATTTTATGACCCCACTTTTACCCATAAGAGGGGGTCGGGGGGTAAAACTGACCGGCTATTTAGACTCTCCATATATGCTTTCCCAATACCTCTTAATACATTCTGAAGCTATAAAAGCAACAATAAAGGAGATATAAGGCAAAAACTCAAAATCGGCTATTTTATGACCCCAGTTTGACCCATAAGGGGGGGTCGGGGGGTAAAACTGACCGGCTATTTAGACTCTCCATATATGCTTTCCCAATACCTCTTAATACATTCTGAAGCTATAAAAGCAACAACTAGAAATCGGACGCCCTGTTGCTTGTAGCTGCGACATATGAATAAAAACAGGATAGCATAGAAGAACACACATTATCATGTGTAATGTCCACCCTATCAACCTTTTGCAAAAATTGTACAGTAATCTTACAAGGCCCTGTTTCATCTGTAAAATATATCAATGATGCTTAAATATTTATTAGTATACATGTAAATTATTTCAGCTTCATGCCTTTTTGCATTGGCTGGGTAGAAAATTTTGACGAAATCGCTCTATCTTGCATGGTTAAGGAGATAGAAGCGAATTTCCATTTTTCAATTTTTGGCAAAAATTCAAAATGGCTGCCATATGTGGGAAGAGGAATATTTTTTGAAAACTGCCAAGGGTACACTGGTCAGATACCCTGTGGGTTCATTGAAATCGCTCTATCTCGCACGGTTAAGGAGACAGAAGCAAACTTGCGTTTTTTCATTTTAGGCAAAAACTAAAAAATTCAAAATGGCCGCCATTTTTGGGGAGAGTAAAATATTTTGAAAATTGCCAATAGTACATTGATTAGATACCCTGTGGGTTGAAAATTTCTACGAAACAAGATGACTGCCAAAAGTGGCGAAAATTGAAATGTTTCAAATTCACATAGAATACTCCTCTACTACCATATGGGTTAAAAATTCAGTCGAAATCGCTCTATCTCTTACGGTTTCCGAGATATTACCATTTTTGGGTTTTCCGCAAAAATCCAAGATGGCCGCCAAAAGTGGCGAAAAAATAAAAATTTTTCAATTTTGTATAGGATACTTTGCTATCACCCTACGGGTCAAAAATTCTGTTAAAATCACTCTATCTCTTGCGGTTTCCGAGATATTAACATTTTCAGTTTTCCGCAAAAATCCAAGATGGCCACCAAAAGTGGCGAAATTGAAATTTTTCAATTTCACATAGAATACTCTCTCCATACCCTGTGGGTAAAAAATTCTGTCGAAATCGCTCTATCTCTTACGGTTTCCGAGATATTAACATTTTTTGTTTTTCCGCAAAAATTCAAGATGGCCGCAAAAGTGGCAAAAATTGAAAATTTTCAATTGCACATAGAATACTCTACCACTACCATGCGAGTCAAAATTTCTGTGGAAATGGCTCTATCTCTTACGGTTTCCGAGATATTAACATTTTTGGTTTTTCTGCAAAAATTCAAGATGGCCACCAAAAGTGGCGAAAATTGAAATTTTTCAATTTTGTATAGAATACTTTCCTACTACCCTACGGGTCAAAAATTCTGTCCAAATCGCTCTATCTCTTACGGTTTCTGAGATATTAATATTTTTTGGTTTTCGCAAAAATTCAAAATGGCCGCCAAAAGTGGCGAAAATTGAATTTTTTCAATTTCACATAGAATACTCTGTTACAACCACAATGGTCAAAAATTCTGTCGAAATCGCTCTATCTCTTACGGTTTCCAAGATATTAACAATTTTTGTTTTTCCGCAAAAATTCAAGATGGCCGTCAAAAGTGGCGAAAATTGAAATTTTCAATTTTGTATAGAATACTTTGCTACTACCCTACGGGTCAAAAATTCTGTCCAAATCGCTCTATCTCTTACGGTTTCTGAGATGTTAAGATTTTTTGTTTTTCGCAAAAATTCAAGATGGCCGCCAAAAGTGGCGAAAATTGAATTTTTTCAATTTCACATAGAATACTCTGCTACAACCCTACGGGTCAAAAATTCTGTCGAAATCGCTCTGTCTCTTACGGTTTCCGAGAAATTAACATTTTTTGTTTTTCCGCAAAAATTCAAGATGGCCACCAAAAGTGGCGAAAATTGAAATTTTTCAATTGCACATAGAATACTCTACCACTACTATGCGAGTCAAAATTTCTGTCAAAATGGCTCTATCTCTTACGGTTTCCGAAATATTAACATTTTTTTGTTTTTCCGCAAAAATTCATGATGGCCGCCAAATGTGGCGAAAATTGAAATTTTTCAATTGCACATAGAATACTCTACCACTACCATGCGAGTCAAAATTTCTGTGGAAATGGCTCTATCTCTTACGGTTTCCGAGATATTAACATTTTTGGTTTTTCTGCAAAAATTCAAGATGGCCACCAAAAGTGGCGAAAATTGAAATTTTTCAATTTTGTATAGAATACTTTCCTACTACCCTACGGGTCAAAAATTCTGTCCAAATCGCTCTATCTCTTACGGTTTCTGAGATATTAATATTTTTTGGTTTTCGCAAAAATTCAAAATGGCCGCCAAAAGTGGCGAAAATTGAATTTTTTCAATTTCACATAGAATACTCTGTTACAACCACAATGGTCAAAAATTCTGTCGAAATCGCTCTATCTCTTACGGTTTCCAAGATATTAACAATTTTTGTTTTTCCGCAAAAATTCAAGATGGCCGTCAAAAGTGGCGAAAATTGAAATTTTCAATTTTGTATAGAATACTTTGCTACTACCCTACGGGTCAAAAATTCTGTCCAAATCGCTCTATCTCTTACGGTTTCTGAGATGTTAAGATTTTTTGTTTTTCGCAAAAATTCAAGATGGCCGCCAAAAGTGGCGAAAATTGAATTTTTTCAATTTCACATAGAATACTCTGCTACAACCCTACGGGTCAAAAATTTTGTCGAAATCGCTCTGTCTCTTACGGTTTCCGAGAAATTAACATTTTTTGTTTTTCCGCAAAAATTCAAGATGGCCACCAAAAGTGGCGAAAATTGAAATTTTTCAATTGCACATAGAATACTCTACCACTACTATGCGAGTCAAAATTTCTGTCAAAATGGCTCTATCTCTTACGGTTTCCGAAATATTAACATTTTTTTGTTTTTCCGCAAAAATTCATGATGGCCGCCAAATGTGGCGAAAATTTAAATTTTTCAATTTTGTATAGAATACTTTCCTACTAGCCTACGGGTCAAAAATTCTGTCCAAATCACTCTATCTCTTAAGGTTTCTGAGATATTAAGATTTTTTCGCTTTTTGCAAAAATTCAAGATGGCCGCCAAAAGTGGCGAAAATTGAAACTTTTCACTTTTGTACAGAATACTCTTCTACTACCCTGTGAGTCAAAAATTGTGTCGAAATCGCTCTATCTCTTACGGTTTCTGAGATATTAATATTTTTTGTTTTTCGCAAAAATTCAAGATGGCCGCCAAAAGTGGCGAAAATTGAATTTTTTCAATTTCACATAGAATACTCTGCTACAACCCTATGGGTAAAAAATTCTGTCGAAATCGCTCTGTCTCTTACGGTTTCCGAGATATTAACATTTTTTGTTTTTCCGCAAAAATTCAAGATGGCCGCCAAAAGTGGCGAAAACTGAAATTTTTCAATTGCACATAGAATACTCTGCCACTACCATGCGAGTCAAAATTTCTGTCAAAATGGCTCTATCTCTTACGGTTTCCGAGATATTAACATTTTTTTGTTTTTCCGCAAAAATTCAAGATGGCCACCAAAAGTGGCGAAAATTGAAATTTTTCAATTTTGTATAGAATACTTTCCTACTAGCCTACGGGTCAAAAATTCTGTCCAAATCGCTCTATCTCTTAAGGTTTCTGAGATATTAAGATTTTTTCGCTTTTCGCAAAAATTCAAGATGGCTGCCAAAAGTGGCAAAAATTAAAACTTTTCAATTTTGTATAGAATACTTTCCTACTACCCTACGGGTCAAAAATTATGTCCAAATCGCTCTATCTCTTACGGTTTCTGAGATATTCAGATTTTTTCGTTTTTCGCAAAAATTCAAGATGGCCGCCAAAAGTGGCGAAAATTGAAATTTTTTAAAATTTTGTATAGAACACTTTTCTACTACCCTGTGGGTCAAAAATTCTGTCGAAATCGCTCTATCTCTTACGGTTTCTGAGATATTAGCAAATTACTCAAAAGTAGTACTGAAAATACACAATGAAGTACCTAAATGGCTATTACTCATGTACTGACAAAGCTATCAGTCCCAAATGCAATACCAAGCGAGCTATGGACATAACAATCTTGTATTCAAAATTGTAGTAAAATATCTTTAATTATTTTGGCTTAAATAGTTCAAAAAATAGTTTTTGATCATGTGACCTTCATAAAGGTCAAAGGCTTAAATACTTCAAAAAATAGTTTTTGATCATGTGACCTTCATAAAGGTCAAAGGTCAAATTTAAGCATGCAGAAAAATTTTGCCACGCCTAAGGTATATAACTGCCAAATATGGTTTGAAACCTTCTGATAATAAGGGAGACATTCAAGGGAGACCATAATGCGGCGGCGGTGGCAGCGGCGGCGAGGAAACTGAGGCGAAAACAAATAAGCGCCTTTCAGGGACGCTTAATTATTACTTTACCACAATTGTACTAAGCAATACATAGCAGTATGTAAAGGCTTGGGTGCTACTTGTCCAAACTGCTGAAAAAGCGATTCACTCAAAAAGATTCATTCTTTCAGTGAAATAATATTAAAAATAAAGTGAAATAAATAAGGTCACCATAAGGTAAGCAATCCAGCATGATATATTATTACACTGCATAGAGGCAATTAATGGAATACTCAAAGTGTGTAGCATTTATTATTGACACAAGTAATGATGATGTAAATAGCCATGTTTAATTAAAACACCTTGTAAAATAAAAAGTATACAACATAATCATCATTTCAACAAGCTACTGCTCTCTCCTCCCTATAATGATCTCCTAGTCAAGCTTGCAGTCACTCAGCAGGTTCAATGTTTCTGCACGTGCAATTCTAAACATTCAAACTGCCTATCCAGTTTCTGTCATTGTTACATCTGAACAAAGGTTATGTTAGCAGTACAGTGGTTTTGATCATAGCTGTGGTATTTCCTGATACAAGCAAGCCTGCCTCACCAAAATGTTTTACAGCAATTGACAAAGTAGCATATTAATAGCATACTTCCTGTTGACTCACTGATTTTTCTACAATATTATATACAACTTGAAATTTTATGCCGAATTTATCGATTAAAAGTTTAAATACATCTTTTTAACAACACACATATAACATGCATAACTGACACATTATAAATGGAAATAAAGATAATGTTAAAAATGATTCCATATACTTTATTTCTTCTTTATCAGAACCCCATTCAATGCAAAATGCAGTGAATGACTGAATGGTTACATTTGAAACCAATTGTAACACATATTACACTCATGAAAGATTAAAACTCAACCATGGAAAATGTGCCTCCTGAAAACTTAGGAGACACTACTCTACTCAGGCAAGTTTTCATATTAATCTTCTAAAGCTTACAAAGTATGTCCAATGGTTTTCTTATTTTGAGTTTTAATGTGTAATGACAGTGGTATGTGTTGCCTATTACATCATCTATGTTGTTTTATACATCATGGTTACAACAGTTCACAAATGTTATTCATCATGCTCTGGCAAAGATACATGTCAAGAGGGCAGCACACACCATCATTAAGGAACTAGTCTGTTTCAATCCTGAATTGCACTTGTCATCACTACAGTAGCAAACAACTGAAAATAAATATGGTGAAATAATTTAATAAAAATTTTAAATAATTCAATCAATGATATTACACTGATAGTAGTAATATCTTAGTGTAGATTTGGAGGAATGATTAAAACAGTGCACGGACAGATAAAAGCAATCAAAATATAGAGACATCCATACAATTTTTAATCGATTCATTACCAATAATAATTTTATTTAAGTTATCTTCATTGCCCACCAAGGTCCTCTGTGGCACATTAGTTCACAAGTTTGGCATCTAATTACTGGCTATCACTTCCTTGTGGGTTCAACTCCCACAACTGACCAATCGGAGGGCCTGTCCCAATATGGTCTTGCTGTTGAATGTTACATAAAACCCCAACTTTGATTTTTTTCCATAATTATCTCCCGCCTGCGGCCGAAGGCCGATGTTGGGAGATTATAAAACGCCTTCCGTCTGTCCGTCCGTCTGTCACGTTTTTGCATAAACCTTAATATCTCATTCATTTATAAAGATATCTCCACCAAATTTGCAGGGAATGTTTATGGCTATGAAAACCTGTCTCTGCAACATTTTAGCCTCATTTTGAAAAACAAAATGGCCACCATAGCCAATTGTTTGAAAATCATAAAGGTGCTGTAAATCTTGAAATATTCCAGCTAGCTTCATCAAATTTGCACAAAAGCTATATGGCTAAAAAAGCTAGCCTGATAGTAATTTTGGCACTGGTTCAAAAAACAAAATGGCCGCCATATCACATGTTTAAAGTTCGGCACGTTTTTGCATAAACCTTAATATCTCATTCATTTATAAAGATAATGAAGATATCTTAAAGATACCTTCACCAAATTTGCAGGGAATGTTTATGGCTATGAAAACCTGTCTCTGCAAAATTTTAGACTCATTTTGAAAAACAAAATGGCCGCCATAGCCAATTGTTTGAAAATCATAAAGGTGCTCTAAATCTTGAAATATTCCAGCTAGCTTCATCAAATTTGCACAAAAGCTATATGGCTAGAAAAGCTAGTCTGATAGTAATTTTGGCACTAGTTCAAAAAACAAAATGGCCGCCATATCACATGTGTAAAATTCGGCACGTTTTTGCATAAACCTTAATATCTCATTCATTTATAAAGATATCTTCACCAAATTTGCAGGGGATGTTTATGGCTATGAAAACCTGTCTCTGCAAAATTTTAGTCTCATTTTGAAAAACAAAATGGTCGCCATAGCTAATTGTTTGAAAATCATAAAGGTGCTCTAAATCTTGAAATATTCCAGCTAGCTTCATCAAATTTGCACAAAAACTATAAGGGCTATGAAAACTTGTCTCTGCAAAATTTTAGCCACATTTTGAAAAACAAAATGGCCGCCATAGCTAATTCTTTGAAAATTATAAAGGTGCTCTAAATCTTGAAATATTCCAGCTAGCTTCATCAAATTTGCACAAAAGCTATATGGCTAGAAAAGCTACCCTGATAGTAATTTTGGCACTAGTTCAAAAAACAAAATGGCAGCCATATCACATGTTTAAAGTTTGTCATGTTTTTGCATAAACCTTAATATTTCATTCATTTATACAGAAATCTTCACCAGATTTGCAGGGGATCTTTACGGCTATGAAAACCTGTCTCTGCAATATTTTAGCCTCATTTTGAAAAACAAAATGGCCGCCATAGCTAATTGTTTGAAAATCATAAAGGTCCTCTAAATCTTGAACTATTCCAGCTAGCTTCTTCAAATTTGCACAAAAGCTATATGGCTAGAAAAGCTAGCCTGATAGTAATTTTGGCCTAGTTCAAAAAACAAAATGGCCGCCATATCACATGTTTAATGACAGGTTATCCTATTAAAAAGGCCATATATCTGCCCAAATATTGCTCCAAGAGGTTTGGAATATGAAAACAACTTGTAGGAAGACATGGACAGGGAATCTTTTCCAGGTGTTGAATTTGACCTTTGACCCCTGCTTCAAGGTTAAATGAGGTCATCACACTAAAACATCCTTATTTCTCCCTTATTATTGGTGCTATGGCTTCAGAATATAAAGACAGGCCATCAAAAGTCCTGTCCTTCAAATGTTTTGCCTCAGAAAAATTTTGCCTTATTTTGAAAAAATAAAATGGCCGTCATAGCCAATTATTTAAAAATCATTAAGATGCTCTAAAACTTGAAATATTGCAGCTAGCTTCATCAAATATGCGCAAAATACATATGGCTAGGAAAGTTAGCCTGATAGTAATTTAGCCTAGTTTCAAAAACCAAATGGTCGTCATATCACATGTTAGATGGGATTATCCTATTAAAAGGCCTTATATCTCCCTTATCATTGCTACTAGGGGTTCCAAATGTGAAAACAACTTATACCAAGTCATGGCCTGAGACTATTTTGAAATTGCTGACTTTTACCTTTGACCCCTTCTTCAATGTCAAGTGGGGTCATCTTACTTCAGAGGCCTTAAATCTCCTTTAGTTCTCCATTTTTACTGATTCTGAGGCGGGAGACAACTGCTGCGGCAGTGGCCTTGTTCCTAATTAAATCCTGGTGCAAAATAAGACCTTTCACATGAGAAATTTGGTCAGTTCTGTTGCAACTAAACAGCTGTACCCCCATTTTCCTTATTTTATTCAGGATTTGGGTCTTAGAAATACCACTTGTGGATAAGATACTTCAATGTACCTAATTTTGGAGCATATCATTAAAGTCACCCCCGATATTTAAACTGTTAAAAATTAATAAGTACAAATCTACAATGAGAGTGTTTTACCACATTTGTTGAATTTTCTGGTATCTTAAATTCTTAATGGACCTTATGGTACCTTGTCCCTAAATGGACCTTATGGTAGCTTGTTGACAGTGTCTACATTTGGCTTATTTTATTAGTTATACATTCTGACATGTATAATCTCTGCTTCCATTTTGACAAGTTTATCATACATTTTGAAAATGTTGCAGATATTTCTTTCTGCTGATCTCAGCTGTCTGGTTGTCATCTGTCAGAATTACATTGCAGATGAACTGAAAAAGGTGTATGATATATAATAATTTAAAATATGCAAATTTTCTGATAGTCACAAGAGATAAATTTCACATAAATATTCTACACAACGCCAGAGTTAGGGTTTCTCGTCCCATTCAACAGCCAAGGTCATATTGGAACAGGCCTTCAGCATTGCCACTTGTGGGGCTGTAACCCACACAGATATGTCTGCTTGTGATTATGTGCAAACCCACTCATCACTAGGCCATCGAGGATCTCTACATTCTGCACAAATAAACTGCCAACTGTCACATTAAATATGTTTTATATTGTATAAAATGGCTTCATTGATGAACTAGTTATCAGTAATCAACCCCACATATTTTGATTGATGGCTGGTCACAAATGGCCAATTATATTGTGTTGAAAGTTACATGAAACAAAATCTATCTGAAATATCTCATAGAGGTGCTGTATTAATTGCGAGGAACAAAATGAATACATATGTTAAGGTATAAATACAGTATCTTCAATGTAAGATATTTACAAACATCGTTGTAGAGGAGATGAAGGCCATACATATTAATATTAATAGAGAACCATCTCACTATTTTTAAAAGATTTTGCTGCATCTGATGTGTTGACTGTTCGATAACATGTAATTTGTCATACCTGTCTTTGGAACACTTTCTGTAAAGTAACAGTTGCTGGGAACAAATTCAGTCGGTCCACTGACACAGGTGCGAGTAACACTCCCTAAGAGATTACAAATTGTAAAGTTAAATACAGCTGTATATACTGAATAAATACTGACTTATCTTTTACTTATTATTCTATTGTAATACATTTTGACATTTTTCCATTTGTATATTATTAAACAGAATCAAAATGTAATTTAACTAGATAATATACAGCACACCATTGACTAAACTGCCTTATATCTGCATTTAGTTAATGCCGATATTTTGATGAGATAAATGTATCATCCATCAGAGGCTAAGATAGACTTTCCTTCAATCTCCTGAGGTGGGATTTTTGGCTCTGTAATCATTTCAAATTAGAATTGTGAAGTGCAGTGGGTAGAAAGTGGTATTTTCAACACATTACTTTCATTTACATGAAATAAACTTATATTAGTAATAACTTTGTAATCATTAAGAAATAATAAATGGACAAAGTTATATGTTTTGGCATTTATAGTGTAAAGTCTCATTTAAAAAAAATTAATTGTTATTATAATTATTCAAACATTTATGATACTATCATATATACATATTAACATGGTTCAGTTTTAGTTATGATTTCTCAATCTAACATGTGGAGTGATATCAGAAAAGTGAGAAAACTTTATATAAACTTAATGCTTTATATAATATTTGTTGGTTTTGTGACAAACAGTTCAAATCAAACATGTGAGATTGTCACTATGTCACATAAACCTCAATGCGATAGTGCAATAGGGAGCCCATCTATCATGTTATGTTCATTGTCAAATGGATTTTATGCAAGATGAAAAAATATTCAATAATGGCTGTGATTATTCCAATAAACATGACAGTCTCATTTATGCATATTAATATATATGCACTGCTCATTTGAATTTATGAGTGCCCAGACTGACACATGGTGTGGTATAAAATATATATAGTTTATAAGGCAGTTTAGACAATGGTGTGGTATATATTGTCTAGTTCAATTGAATATTATTCTGTTTACATTACAGGCATCATTCTACACTAGGCATAGTAGGCAATAACTCAGCATTCAACTGTTGAACTGCTTTTGGCTATCAGTCACATGGTCTGTAAATGTTGCTGCTGTTGGGCCAAAAGGTGGCTTCATTCTATCTGTTATGTTGTATATCTCTAGATTGGACCCCTGTTGGGCTAACAGTGGCTTTTCTACAAGATGAAAGGGACCAATAATATTGAGTTTTTGGGAACATGATAAACAATGATTTAATATAGTGGGTGTACGTTGATTTTATCCCCATTGAATTCATCCCCATTAAATTCCTCCCTTTTTTTCACAAGGCTATAAATTCCTCCCTATGGGGCATTGATTTTGTCCCTTTTTATTTTTCATTAAATTGTGACAGAAATAGAAAGAAAATGTGCATTATAATTTTTATTGAATATAATACACATTACATAAGGCATATAAATGGCACAACAACCAAGAACATTGCATATAATACACATTCTTCATACAAATGTAAGTCACAACAATTGAGCACTAAAGTCAGAAAGAAAGCACAATTTCATATTGTCAATTTAAGTTTTCTGCAAGTTTTTTCCAACACCTTCAAGGAAATCAACCATGTCTTTGTTTCCCTCATCATAGGCAATAACAAGTCTCTGTAGGCATTGTTGAAGGTTGATATACACTTGGTGTGTGCATTTGTTAGGAGGGTTCCCCATCCTTTCCTGGGCAATGGAAATTGACACAGTAGCATTTTCCTGCTAGAGGGGGGGAGAATCATAGGCAATCAATATAGTGTATCTGATAATCAGATTTCAGTGAGCCAACAATATGTAACTCACTATTCAACAATTTTAGAAATAATAATAACATTCTCATTATAAATTCACAATAAACAGTTAACTGTATCACTGGATCATGGATTAACATCTTGAGTCAACCACCTACTACTGTTAATGTTTGTCTATGACCAAGTAACATGATTGTTGGCATTATTAGTCAGGTCCAGTGAACTAAGATCTGCCCTCAACCTGTCAATTATTGGTTGTTTTTACACAATGGTCATATAACTCCATGCTACAATCTAATCTTTTCTTACTGGCGGCTTGTCAACATTGGACTGATGTAGCATCCGCCTGCCAAATAGCCATTGGGCCAATTTTGGCTGCCAAAATGCAAAGGTTGGTCCAATCTTGGAATGCTATCTGGGGAATCCCTTACACTGCCAAGTTACAGCTGGGGCATCACTGGCCTAGTTCATAAACTCTGCATTCTTTAAGAGAATGGGGACACAATCCCTTATTCCCTGCAAATCAATTAGTGACTGGCCTAGTTCATAAACTCTGCATTCTTTAAGAGAATGGGGACACAATCCCTTATTCCCTGCAAATCAATTAGTGACTTTCATTTCAAGCCGTGGACTGAGTCATGTGACACAGGGGAACTTTAAACATTCAGTGACAAAAATGTCTTATAAATTCATTCACAAATCAGCAGCCTTTAGGTAGGTATCTTAGCAGCCATATATCTTGAAAAATATGCTTGTTCATCTGTACTACTTCAAATACATTTGTGTAGAACTATATGTTTTACGGGAAGTCTTTCTCATAAACATGTACACGTATATTTTGTTTATATATTCTAGACATCCAAACATAACTTTTTGACAATGAATAAAACATGTGATAGGCTCTCTTATTGTACTCCTGATGCATCTAGTGCCTTTGTTTTCTCATATATTGCAAAAAACTTTAAAATCAACACACATAATGTAAATCAGAACATATCTAACAAGATTCATATAATTTAATATAATTTATCACATATCTGGCGAGTTGTCATTTGCAATACATAAGAAAATCTCTGATCACTAGCATATATTTCATGTATCATAGAACATATCATATTTTACTTGTTGTAAAATTGGAACATATCTGAGTAGTTGCAAATATTTTAATGTAAATAAGAAAATCTCTGACTAGTATCAGATATTCGAGGTAAATTAGAAGAAACCTGGTCAGTAGCAGATATTTAAATGTAAATAATAAAAATTTTAAAAAGTTGCAGATATATCATTTAAATTAGAACATATGTGACCAAGATCAGATATTTAATATAAATAATAAATTAAGGACTGAACAGTATTTTTAAAAGACAAAAATAGGTGCAATGTAACAAATTTGCAAAGTCATCTGTAATGACTCACCATCCTCCTCTTTTCTTATCTTAATGCACTGACTACAATCCTCTCCAAGAGCCTTTTCTATCGTGGGTACAGTTTCACCAGAGAAACCCTTGTCCCCACAGGCATCTTTATCACTTTTACCTTTACAAGAAAAGCACTCTATACCTTCAGCTGTGCCTGTAAGTAAACCATTTAAACAAATTAAAAAAACCTATTGCCCTTGTTATACTTTTCTGTTCCAGTCTTATGAAATAGCCCCCTTTTGATCAGTATAGTTTTTATTTATATGTGCCTTTCGACAGTTTTGTGGGGCCACGGTGTCATAGTGGAAACACACTTGTCGTTCACCCTTGAGACCAGAGTTCGAATCCCAGCCTGACCTCATGTGGGAAAGCTGGTAGTTACTTGCCACTGGTCGGCAGTCTACAGTACAGAACCTTGGCCAACTGTATGTAATGGTTTTCTCTGTCCTTCCAACTACCTGTCACAGTATAACCAATACGGTACTAGACATGACGTAAAACACTAAATAAAGAAATTCAACAGTGTTGCTCATTTCATGACAGGCCCCCATCGAATCTCAGATTCTGATATAAACTAGAGTTGAATCAATGAGCACAGAGCTAAGAGCCGAATGACTAAATGTCAAAATGAAAATCTAGGGAGGTGTGTACATGTGTATTTCCTTTAAAAGTTCAATAAATATACTGGAGATTATCACCTGCATAGAGGCCACTCAAAACTAACTTTTCAAATAAAGGTCTATATTAGAAACTAAGACCTTTACGGAAGAAGGTGAGTTCACTACACAATCATGTCCAGTCCTTACCTGTGAAACAGATGACAAAGCCACAAAGCAGGAAGACAGGAAGTAATGAGGACATGGTTGGTGATTATTTTTGTGTCTGAAATAGAAATACAAGGTACACATCAATATCCACACTATCTGTCAACTTGGTAATTTAGCACACACTACAAATAGCACAAACGAAAATAGTCTTTTGGTAAACCTAGTACACTGAAATACCTACAGAAATGATAAGAAAATAGCATCAGAGATGCCTGTACCCCATAGCCTGGGGAAATTGTTTTCAACAACATGAGATATTGAAGTAGGGAAACAGTACAAAGATCTCGATACTTTCAGAGCAGTGTCAGTTATATACAGCTCCAAATAATGTTTAAGTAGAGAAAATAACATTTAAGAGAAAGAAAATGTATGTAAAGATAAAGTATTAACACAAGATAATTCAGAAGCAAGATGACAGCATTAATCAATAAACTAAGAATTATGAAGCTCAGAAATTTATTAATTGGAGAATAGCTGTCAATGGAAACAGCACAATTATGTAAAAGTGCATATAAAATCAGTTGCAGCAATCCATATATATTTGTCATAAGAGAAAGATGTCTCAAATATGGCAGGTGAACACACTTTGGCAGAGCTTAAGTTAAAGGTCACACCATGATGCACACCTACACCCCCTAACCAATGTCCTCACCAAGTGTCAACATTCTATACCTTATTGAATCCAAGAAATAGCCCAGACAAGATTTTAAAACTCATGGTCATTATGACTAGGTCAAAGGTCAAATTAAGGTCACACCATTGACATTGCACACCTACAACCCCCAACCAATGATCCTACCAAGTATCAACTTCCTACACCTTACAGTTTCCGAGGTATAGTCCGGACAAGATTTTATTGGTCAAGGTCACTACGGCAAGGTCAAAGGTCAAATCAAGGTCACACCATGACGTTGCACACCTACACCCTCTTACCAATGTCCCTACCAAGTATCTACTTCAAAGTCAAATCAAGGTCACACCATGATGTTGCACACCTACACCTCCTAACCAATGTCCCTACCAAGTATCAACTTCCTAGTCCTTATGGTTTCTGAGATACAGGCCGGACAAGATTTTATAGGTCAAGGTCACTATAGCAACTTAGCAAGGTCAAATCACGGTCACACCATGATGTTGCACACCTAAACCTCTTAACCAATGTCCCTACCAAGTATCAATTTCCAACACATTACGTTTCTGAGATATAGCACGGACAAGATTTTCAAACTCAAGGTCACTGTGGCAAGGTTAAAGGTCAAATCAAGGTCACACCATGACGTTGCACACCTAACACCCCTTAACCAATGTACCTACCAAGTATCAACTTCTTACACCTTACAGTTTCTGAGATACAGGCCGGACAAACTTTTTTCTGCTGCCTGCCCATCTGGACACCACGGGTGAAAACAATACCCCGACAGTCCTTAAGGGTTGTGGGGTAAAAAGGTATGACCAAGGCAACCAAGGCATTAGCTGAAAGAACCAGCACTCTTCTCTGAACTGGAAAATGGAGGTTATTGGACAGAAACAGCCAGTGGCCAGGAATTTCTCATACAGCACAGTGGTTGTAACTCAAATAGTAATAGCCATTGCCAGTAGAATAGGACTCCAGTACCTTGCCAAGTTGCCATACATTACAATCATGAGTAGGACATGGATGGCAAAGCAACACTGAATCCAAGATGTTCAAAGTGATCTACATCATCTGTTCTAATTTGTGAGACTCAGCAGTTCACTTGTGCTTACATTCTATTAACCAAAAAGACTCCAGAGTTTTAAAAGGATATGTTGACAAGCTATTAACAGAAAGAGTGAATAACTAGAGTTTACAGTGAACCCAGACATTGTACATATTTACATTGAACAGCCAGTGAGTATTGCAGTGAAATCTACTTTTGGACTATAGGTTTTGACCAAGGGATGCTATTACTGTTGATATTATGCCGGAGGTGTTTTAGTAAGCGCCAAGTTCAAGGGAGTTGTACCGAATAAACAAGTGTGGCCGGCGGCCTGTTTATCTTGTGAAATAAAAATGTTTGTTTTAACTCCAGCTTAGAGTGTTATACAACATGTTACAGTTCCCTTTTAGGAAGTTCAAAGAACTAGGACTTGAGCACTGCAAGGAGATTGATAATTTCAAGCACTTTGCTGGTATACTGGTCTTGCCCATTGATAATGTGGATGGGTAATGCATCCCATAATAGTAAAGCACTATTGGAGTATTTTGATGCAATTCTTCATCCTCTTCAAGGTGACAATCCTTTGGTGCTGCAGCTGAGAAGAATCCACTCTATCAACCAACCGTGTTGAATGTTGATAAAATTACATTAGTAGATGGAGACCAGATTAATATCTATTGTAAGGGCTGGAACAATGCATTTGCCAAGCTGTTGGGTCACAGTCATATCACCTCTTTGAGGCTAATTTCAAACATTAAAGAAGATACTAACATGACACACATGGCTATAATGCAGGAGAGCAGATGCCAATAACCATCAATGCCTTACATGGGAACCTTAATTAAGTATTTGTAATGTGCCTGGCATAATGAACAGAAATGCAAAGATGAATTCTTGACAGGCATTGGTCATTCCACAAAACTCAAAAAAAAAGGAAGTTTAAATCTTGTGTGGAAATCAAAATTAATGTAGTACATTTTGTGTTGCACTTAACATAAAGTTGTTAGAAAGTGTGTGTTTATTTGTCAACAAAAATTGTTTAATTTACCAAAGTTTTTGTATCTATAAAGCTTTCATATGGGGTCATATTATGCAGGGAGGATTTTTCTTCTGGGCAAAATTATGTGAGAGGCTTATTTCTAGGAAGAGTATTTTTTTCCAGGTGGCTTATTTTTCAGGAGGAACACGTTCCACTGTATGTATGTTTCACTTAATCTCTGCCAAGGCAGACTCTAAGGAGCAACACCAGGTAAAATTCAGTAATCATCATTCCATAGATATAGACCACTGTGAAGAAACTTATTTTGAATTTTGCAACAATCCTACTGTGTGTGTTTTGCACATGTTGAAACTGGACAGACTTCTGAAAAGTGATTCCCAGTAGTCCGGTTGACTATTCCCCAGGGTATTTGCACCAGGATAGCAGCTTCATCCACCAGATACTGTCTGACCCGCCTTAGATCATGCATTTGAATGAAGCATGTCTTACAAATATTGCAGACATGATCAGCAAAAGAAAACCTGGCATCAACCCAAACACTGAGTTTCTTTACAACTGATGGATGCATGAATTTACCAGATATCTGGATAGAGAGGTGAGAATTTTATTTCACAAGCTGAGCATGAGAGCCAAAGATGATGCACTCCGTTTTATCAGCGTTTCATTAAGCATACTTGACAACATCAATTCTTAAACATCTGGGTGTCGTGGGTATAAAAATGGTATTTGATGCCGGAGTGCTTTCCAATAACCTTACTCAAAGGAGTGGTGTATAAAGAGAAGAGCAGGGGGCCATGGACAGAGCCTTGTGGTACCCCGGACAGCAGCCCTTGCAATTCAGAGAGGGTTGACTCAATTTTAACTGCTTGTACTCGGTGGCTGAGATAAGAGGTGAATCACCTCAAGGCTGTGCTACACACACCAATCCATGACTTAAGACAGTTTAAAAGAGTATCATGGCCAATTGTGTTGATTGCAGCTGACAGATAAAGTAAGACAAGTGAAGTAGGCTCACCACATGCCAATGAGAGATGGATCTCATTTTTGATCTGCAGTGAGGCAGTTTCAGTGGAATGACCAGTTTTGTATGCAGATCAGATTACTGGTAATAAGGATTATCAAGATTGTTACTGTCAATGTGTTGCAAAAGCTGTTTGACTACCTGCTCCACCAATATAGACATGAAACATAGTCCTGATACTGGATGACTGGATGATAGTTCTTCAAATCTGAATTTTCACTGGCAGTGGAGCTTTCTTTATGGGGGGAGGGGGCGGGGGGCATTACAACCGACTTTTAGTTTTGTGTCTGTCTTTGGTTGGACATTTCATAACAAAATGAAGCAAATATTTCACAAAAGTATCTTAACTCAATGCATTTAAATACCCATAAGTTGAATTTGTGTTCATGCACATGTTAACAAAGAAGATATATAGATGTAAGAACAGACAAAGCAGTCATAGATGTTTATTTTTAAATGGCTGAGTTATACCTCTACACCATAGGATACCCACCTCAGTCTTAGTACCCTTCTTGTTGTTCTCTGTGGTGCCTGATCCCTTTCTTCCCAGTATACTGATATAAGTTGACCACTTTGGTTTTGCTGCACCTTAGTGTACCACTGTAAAGAGGAGATCAAGCGCTTTAATTTATTTACTTGGGGTTTTACGTCGCTTTCAACACTGTACTGGTCATATCACAACGGGTAGTTGGAAGGGCAGAGGAAACGAGTACATACAGTTCATCAGGGTTCTGTACTGTAAACTGCTGACAAACTGCAAGCAACTACCAGCTTTCCCACTTGAGGCCATGCCGGGAACCGAACCCCGGCCTCAGAGGTGGGAGGCGAGAGTGTTACCACTCTGCCACCGTGGCCCCCGATCAAGTGCTTTAAAGTCCAATTCGAATTAGAATATGGGTGGCCGTCTGAATTGTTTTACCCATGCTAAACTAATGAATTTTCCTTATCTTTCACATTTATGATTTAGGCTATGATTCATGGTGTTTTTCTTTTGATATAATTATATTTAAAATAGGTGAAACATAAAAGAATTTATGAATGATCTCTAATTTCGTACATGTCCCATACCATACTAATCCTTTCACTATGAATAACCTCGACCTAATTAAACACAATATATATGGAGATCTCTTCCTCGTTTTAAGTGCATGAGCCTGTTTACCTTGCACATTCCACAAAAATATATATCAGTTTGACCTGTCTATAGACCAAATCAACATCCCCCCAAAAACAGCCAGTGAGTGACGTCAGTGGGTAAACACGCTGCACTCCAGCCAGCTCTGTCAGCCAGTAGTTTACATTTACTTTCAACTGTAGTGTGCTTTTGTTGTATTCCATAGTGTAATAATTCTAGATATACATCAAGTATATCAATGCATAATTTTCCCAAAGATGACAATATTAAGAAAGTAAAGCCTTTTATTATATAAAATAAAGGCTAAAAAGTATTTTTTACACATTTTATTTTTGTTAAATGATCTCTTACTAAACAACTTGTAGTACTTGAGACTTCTGTGCTTGTGTGATTTGCTTGTTACTGTATAAAGAGATCCTTTCAAAAGAATAAAAGTTCAAGGCTGATCAGTTTATTTTAATACCTGATATTAATTCAGATTATTTAAATACCTGATATGGATAAACACATATTTACATTAACAATATTTAGTTAAAAATAAATTTTATTCATGGTTTCATATGAAACAAAATGTTTAAATATAGGTAGATATATGAATACTGCATAGCACTGATTGCTGTAAAACCTTAAAGTTAACATTTTACAGGCTTGACTGGCTAAAATAAGAAGGAATGCTTTTAATCTCGGCAAAAAGAAAGTTTGCTCAGCACATTTTAAGGCAGATGACTTCCTACCAGATTACAGATAGGAGACACCTTAAGTCTAATGCTGTCTCAACTATATTTCAATGAAAACCTGAAAAGCAAAGCACTTTATAGACTAGAATAGAATAAGAATTGGAATAGAATAGAAGAGAATTAGAATAGAAATAGAATAAAAGAACTCTATTTCAGACACATAAGTAAGGTATTGTCCATACAAAATGAAGAGTTCAAAAAGTAGTGAGTAATGTACAAGAGGAATTATTTGTTTATAAAAAATACACTCTACACCATTCACCCTGCTTTGCATAAATCTAAACCTATGTTACAAATAACATATTATTCCAGTTTGTGATTAATTTAGAATATTTTGTAGTATGACTGAAGTAATAATTGTTGATGAATTTATTACTACTTTTCTTTTCACAATTCTATATATAAAAATAGCACAATATAATCTCACTATTTCTTTAAGGTTATAGTTCAGTTTTCCCGAAAAATATTTGAGAGACACTACAATAAATAAGATAGTTAATTAGATACCTAAAGGTATTAATGTAAGACACTCCTTTCATCTTTCTCTGAGAGGCATAACATTGAGCCCTGATAGAGAGCTTGTGGTCATTCTTTATTGCAGTTAAAACATTATGAATGTATATTGTTCTGCAACAAATGTGTAGTCTTTAGCTATTGGATTCTTTTTTTTATACATTTCTTCTGATAATCTATTATGTTTTACATGTTAAAGGTATAAATTTAAATTTTTAACACACTTTAATGAAGATGATATTAAAGCCACTGTGAAAAACACACAGTACACTGTATACGATACACAGGACTTCACTAGATCAGTGGAGTGAGTGGAGTGTTTGTTTACCCAGTAGTGTGACGTGGAGGGGATGTTGATTTGGTCTATTGTGTAGAAAACTAAATATTCAACACAAAAGACCCAAAATTGGAACAAAAGCTACGAGTTTTTTTTAGAATTTTGATTTTTTTTAAATTTCGAAATAACCGTAACGATAGAGGCCACATGTGTTCTATGTATAAGCTTCTTATGATACACTGCAGTTCTTCTTTGTGTCTCTCTTTTTTCAGTTTAAAGAGACCTGCACAACGCCACACTTATGTGAAATGAGCTGAGGGATGTTAATTAAAACTACTGTACCATGGCGGCAACAAATATAAAATGTAGATCAAGAAACTTGAATTTTCCACATGTTTGATGTAACAACAAACTAAGATCGTATTTAATTAGAATATTTTTGTGTACAGTAGTGCAAACATAATAATAATGGTCTCGTGTAGGCTTGGGTTCTTTTCCAAAGTTCTTCCGTTTATTATTTATATAATTTTCTTCCGTGTTTCTCTTTATTTATTTATTTGGGGTTTTACGTCGCTTTCAACACTGTACAGGTCATATCACGACGGGTAGTTGGAAGGACAGAGGAAACCAGTACATACAGTTGGTCAAGGTTCTGTACTGTAAACTGCCGACCAACGGTAAGCAACTACCAGCTTTCCCACTTGAGGCCATGACGGGAATCGTGTTTCTCTTTGAGAATTACTGTAAAAATATTTCTTATTTGGTTCATATCTTGATGTACGATAGCTTATTAACTGATTACAATCTCCCAACAATCGTCATTCTATACACTCTTACCTGTGCTATAGATGTTAAATCTGTACAAAATCACAATATTAATCCAAATGTTTGTGGAAGTTTAAACAAACAAAAACATGCTCACACGAGGAAACTAACAGAACTGAGAACTCTGTATTCATTTACACTTGGAGAGAGATATATGTCATTTGATGGAAGTCCCCTTAATTGTTTGTCAAAACTTTTGATCAATAAATTCTGCGTACTACTCAAAGAGAGATGATCTGAGTAAATTTATTTGACGCCGAATATTGTGTAAATACATATAAATATTTGCATTGTGAAATCTAGTGGCTTAAAAGAAACATATAACTAATGTCGTGCCTGCCTTATTGATCCATTTACTTTATATTGTCATTCTACTTGTCCATGAGCTATTTTATAAATGAATAGATAAAACCCAGTTTCCACACTGTCGAATGCATAGTAAACCGCACAGTAGACTTTCAGTTAACATCTGAGTTGGGTTTTCTCCACAGAGTAAAGCCCCTTTTCCATATGTGCGGATCCGGCATCCGGTATGCGGATCCGGCATGCGGATCCGGCATCCGGTTATAGTGTTTCCATATGTACAGACATAACTGACATAGAGTGAGTGATTTAAATTCGTCAGTTTTTTGGCAATTTTAGTTCTGCTACATCAAGTCCCAATTTTTTTTTCAATTTTTTGTTTTAATAAATATGGCCCATCCCTCTATTATCCAAAACTGAAGAAAAAATTTATTTCACCTGGACATAGGCTCACTCAGAGAGCTGTTATTATTTCATACAAAAATATCTATTACTTATGAAAATGGATGTAAATTCGCCGTTTACTGGAAAAACTGTTTTTCAAGCATAATACTTACCATACTGTGAAAAATTTAAGCTAAATAATTATTTTACATATTTTCTAACCAAACATTGTCATTAACATAAATGCAAATTTCCAAAAGCTTGTCCCAGAGAACTTGAAAATGTTGGTTGGTATTTGTTAAAAACTGCACAATTTTCACTCTTTAAAATCACTTGTAAAAAAGTATCTTTCAGAAATATGCTTAATACTGTGAAAATATATAAAGTTGGATGATAAAATCTTGCAGGGCAATAGATCTGCATTTATCTATATATATTTAACAAAATTATGAAATGTTTCCCATATACTAGTATCTGCTGTAAAATTTACAAAAACCAAAAAGTGGCGAATTTACACCCAATGGCGAATTTACATCACTTGCTCTATATAGGTGTAATATCAAGGTAGGCTCGAGTGTTCAGCAGAAAGGTTGAAACTAGGAAGAAAAACTCATCATTATGACGTCAGTTTATTGATTTATCCATGCGGCATACGGCTATTCAAAGTACTAGAAGCCTGATGAGTTCTGCATGAAGTATAAGTACCGTTTCTGCATACCGTACACGCATATATAGAAACACCTCTTATATTTTTATTGCAAAGTTAAAATAGCCGCATACCGCATGCCGTATGCCGCATGCCGGATCACGCGTATATGGAAATGGGGCTTAATTCTGGTGAGGGGTTTTCTCCTGGATACGTTGGAAGTGGTGTAGAGAATATCATCATTAAACTCAAAGGTGAAAGTTGGGGTTTTACGTCCCATTCAACGTCCAGTATTAAAGCCCCATTTCCATATACGCGTGATCCGGCATGCGGCATACGCCATGCGTATGCGGCTATTTTAACTTTGCAATAAAAATATAAGAGGTGTTTCTATATGTGCGTGTACGGTATGCAGAAACGGTACTTATACTTCATGCAGAACCCATCAGGCTTCTAGTACTTTGAATAGCCGTATGCCGCATGGAAAAATCAATAAACTGACGTCATAATGATGAGTTTTTCTTCCTAGTTCCCCCCCCCCCCCCCTTTCTGCTGAACACTCGAGCCTACCTTGATATTACACCTATATAGATCTATGTTAGTTATGTCTGTAAATATGGAAACACTATAACCGGATGCCGGATCCGCATGCCGGATCCGCATACCGGATGCCGGGTGCCGGATCCGCACATATGGAAAAGGGGCTTAAAACTCATGTCAGATGCCCAAACTGCTGCTTGTGTAATTCAACAGAATTATCACAATATTAGAGAGGTTGCGAACAACGTTTCATAAACGCACCTTACAAAAAACGCAACATAATTAATCAATACGAAAATCCATCAGACGGGGCAGTGTTTTTGTTTGCGCACGTTTTAAAAGAGGAGGTTTTAAGGCCAAAACTAGACATAATTATTATTTACTCAAAGATTGCAAACTATTATGCATTGTTTAAGATGAATAAGACTTTATAAGAAAATCCAGTTTTAAATAATATTCATATTTAATCCATCATAAATCAAAATAAACTGTCAGAAATCATGGTTAATTATTTACTAACATGGATATCCCATTGATAGAAGATTTATAGAAACAAAAAATTGCATGTCTTTGGCCTTATTGTTTCCATTAATTGGAGGAGTTTCTGACAGGTGATAAAAAAGGCTGGTCGTTGTATACTTGGACTTTTTAAAATATGATACACTGGCTAAATATAGTCTATAGTACTTGGGGAACTCTGTACTGACATGTATAACACACTTTATTGGCCAAATAATTAATAAATCCACAAGGGAAACAAATTATGTGGCGAAGTCATTTGCCACGTAAAAAACGTAACCTTGTGCAGTTAAAACCTTATGAAATTGCATCACACGCAAAAATCAATGACGTGTAACGTAGCGGACAGTAGATACGGGCATCAAAAACGTTATTCGCAAACTCTCTCTTGTGAAACGCCCCCTTCCCTTAAATTGAAAGGTTGGGATATTGTAATCGCCTCCATTTGTCTGTTTCTTAGTGCGAGCACACAGTTTGGAAATTTTTGAAGGTTACAAACATTTTCCATCAAATCGGATTCTGTAGTTAAAATGAAAGACAAATGTGCTTTTCAAAGCTATCACATCTTGAAGCTCGAAGAACATTGTATAGCAAGCATATATATGGCTCTTTACAAAACAGAAATATATGAATAATTAAGAAAGATCAATTTCCCCTCAAACACAACCCTAACGTTCACTGATTTTCACTGTAAAACTTCACCCTTGATTTGCACATGTTAACACGTCTTGACACCATGGAGTTGCAGTGCAAAGGATGTTGCACTGTGACAATCAATACGATTTTACACTATCGGATCTGGGGGAATTAAGGGGTTTGACCTCAAGCCTGAAAAATGTTGAGGGGCTTCAAGAGTGAACCAAAGGCAACAGAAACAGATTAAAAGTTTGAACGCCCCGCACTGTATCCAGATTAATCTAAAATAATAATAATAATAATTATACTATTTCACAATCTTCTGTAGAAAAACCTTATGCTGCTGATGTCGAATCAAGCTTAAAAACCTACTAAGTTTTTTCCAGAAACAAAAAAATCACGCAAATATAACCCTGAAATTAATGAAAATAATTTTTATTTATTTTATTTTATTTTATTTATTTATTTTTTGCTCTGGGAGGGAACAAAATGAAATAACAAGTAAAATTGTAGGGGCTATATACATACAAAATTGTATGTATATTGACCATATGAATCCGGTAAAATTGGCCCCCTGGAAAATTGGCCTCCTAGAAAATTGGCCTCCCTTAAATTTGTGGGGGTGGAAAATTGGCCCCCCTTAAGTTTTTTAATGATAAACGGAAAAAAAAGTTAAATTGTTGTTCCAATTGATTACCAACAATTTATTACATTATCTAACCCCAAAGCTGGTTTATACCACAAATGTAGTAAAATGTAAAAAGTGTATATCATGACACTATGTATTATATGACATTACATGACCAAACACCAAGTTAGTTTGAAAACAGGAATATATAAATCATTATGTCGAGATAATGTATAGAATCAGAGTATAGATAATGTATAGAACCATGCAGTGTATAAAGCTGCTTTGCACAAAAATTTCCTTCTGTTGGCACACCGCCATTGGATTAAATTCTTTTCCTCTGAATTCTTGGTATAAAGAAAGGCTTCATAACAGAGTTTTGTTCCTCCTCTAGTACTTGAAATCTCCTCCATCTTTGATTGTAAGAGTAATTGATTCAACAACACATTTACAATGAATGATAATAAACAGGTGAAACTTAGGTTGCTTTTATAAACACAAGAGACTAATCTGAAATGCAATTAGCTCAGTTCTTAACTAGTTCCCTGAGCAGTTATATATAAAGGAATTATATCTTTGTTCTTGCAGTTATCCTATATTCAACTATCTCGTGTTCATGTAAATTTCTGTGATATCAATAGAAACCAGTCACTTCCTTCGTGTTTTTTGGTCTCTCTCCTGGTCTAAAGATCACTGTGGGGAGGATAAAAAAAGTTTTTGTCACAGATGAGGGATTTTCCATCTTATTGTAGCCAGTTGAATACCCAAGACAATGTACACAAAACCCAAAGTGGAATTGTCAAATAGCTAAATCACTCATATTCTTACGAATGCGTTGCAAGTGCTACATAATAAATTTGTATAAATTTGGTTCTCTTATGTCCATTCCTTGTTGTAGATATGGCACAATATATTACCATATTACCAAATAAAAGGTTCCTCAGTTCTACGCATCTGTATGTAAATCCAAAAAAATACTTTAGTTGTAGTTTTACTTCTGATGCTCCCACAGTTTGGAATGAATTACCTGATGATGTTCCTTCTGGCCAACTCTTCTGGCCAACAAAATCTCTTCTCGTCAAAAAGGCTTTCCCACCTTCACGAATACACTAGCCGCCATCTCTGTAGTGCAGACCTGGTTATGTCTATCGAATAATGACTATTGAATCAATTTCTGGTGTTGCACCTTAAAGTCTGTCTTGGGTAGAGATTCAGCCCTGCAAAAGACTTGAATAGTAAAATGTTCATGGGTGTGGGTTGGGTGTTTAATGCAAAGGGGGCATTTATTAGTTATGTCATCACTCTGCGGCGTCTGCGTCCACGTCCGCGTGAACAACGTCTCCTCATAAACTTATCTATCGAGGATGAAAAAGTTCAAGGCATGCAAATCTGTCTGTTCGTCTGTTTGCTAGAGACATTACAAGGGAGGTACCCCCACCAAAAGTGTGAAAATTTCAACACTTTATCACAATTTTCTCAGTGACTATTGCAGGGATTTCTCTCATTTCTTGCATATATGTTAATATGTTGTTCACCTACTTTTGGGTCAGCTATTACATAGTGAGTTTGCAGACCTGTATGTCATGGTATAGCTGAGCAATAGCTACTTACAGTTTCTCACTGTTGAGTAAATCAGTTGTAACTTGAAAACTATTGCATTTAGAGCATTTTGTTTAAATATGTTGTTCACCTACTTTTGTGTCAGTTATAACATAATGAAATTGTAGACCTATATGTCATTGCATAGCTGAGTAATAGCTACTCTCAGGTTCACACTGTTGAGTAAAGCAGTTGTAACTTGAAACTAATGCATTTAGAGTATTTTCTGGAATATGTTATTTACCTACTTACATAAGTTGCAGACCAGTAGCTCATTGCATAGCTAAGCAATAGCTACTTTGAGATTTTCTTTGTTGTGTAAATCAGTTGTAACTTAAAAATTATTGCACTTAGAGAATTTGTTAAAATATGTTATTCATCTACTTTTGATTTAGCTATGACATTGTAAAATTAGATATGTGTAGCGCATGACATAGCTGTGTAATAACTATTCTCAGGTCCTTACTGTTGAGTAAATCAGTTGTAACTTGAAAACTATTGCATTTAGAGTATTTTCTTTAAATACGTTGTTCACCTACTTTTGGGTCAGCTATAACATAGTGAATTTGCAAACCTGTATGTCATTGCATAGCTGAGCAATAGCTACTTTTAGGTTCTCACTGTTGAGTAAATCAGTTGTAACTTGAAAACTGTTTAGACCTGTAGCTCATGGGACAGCTGAGCAATAGCTACTTTTAGATATTCACTGTTCAGTTAATCGGTTGTAATTTGAAAACTATTGCATTTTCTTGAAATATGTTATTAACCTACTTTTGGGTCAGGTATAAAAATAGTAAAATCGCTGACCTGTAGCTCCTTACATAGCGGATTAATAGCTACTTTCAGGTTCTCACTGTTGAGTAAATCAGTTGTAATTTGAAAACTATTTCATTTACAGCATTTCTTTAAATATGTTGTTTACCTACTTTAACCGATTGCATAGCTGAGCAAAAGCTACTTTGAGATTCTCACTTTTGAGTAAATCAGTTGTAACTCAAAACTTTTGCATTTGCAGTATTTTCTTTAAGTATGTTTTAACCTACTTTTTACACCTCAACAGTTAGTTTGTTACTTTCCTTCTGAATACCATTTGCAGGGCACAACTTTTGTGTCCTTTTCTTCTGTCACTCAGAAACTCAAAACACACAGTCAGCTGACACAGAGCCCATTCACGGGCACTGATTGCTTGTTTTATTCTTTGAAGGCACGATTAACTTCATACTGTTACCATCAAGGGTATATTACTATAAGTGTGTATATATTGTACATGTGTTTTCAAATTCTTAGCCTGATTCTTATCTAGGCCAACCTGTCAGTGGTGTTGCTTAGCTGTGTATGAAGATTGCAGCAAAGTAAAGGATAAAACATCAACCCCTTTCCCCTCCCTAAGTTCCACTATAAAAGTATGTCTTATCTATTAGGCTATGTAATTTTTTAAAAACAATTGTCAGTAGTAGAGAGCTTATTCAATATTGTACGACTGTTTTTATTTCAACAAATTTAAGTTGTTAAACCTCTAGATACCTGGATACCATCTGGTGAAGGTTAGTATTAATGAATATTATCTATCAAGAAATAGTAATTACCGAGACCCATTGTACAATAATACCACAGTAATGTTATGTGTTCAGCTCTATTTAATTATCCAGCTTTACTTTGGATTGAGCTAACCCTTTTAGAATATCTTATCCAAACTCATTCAATAATAAATGTATGGCTATAGAACTGTGTGTAATGACTGCTGTATTGTAATAAAGGATGCATATGAGAAATTAACTCATCTGTAAAATTTGTTGTTTAACGTTGTTACTGTAAGGACATATTCTTGAGCATCAATATAATCAAAATTTCCTTAATTGGTTTGAATTGTTGTAGATTAACAACAGCAGAATTGTAACACAGAATATGTGTAATTGCAGACGTATAAACAAGTTTGTGTGTGAATTGAATACAAATTAAGTAATAATCATAAGGGACTATATTTTGCGTTGGGATACAAGTAAAGTTTCCACCTTATATAAGAGGGTTACAATGTACCAGTGGGGCAGTTAGAGGCCAGCAGTAGTTAAGCAGTGAGCTTGAGTTTAGCTTGGCAAGAACCAAACAAGGCAGAACAAACCACCCACTGACCTATTGGCAGAAACACTTCTTTGCACCAAGCAAGGGGCAGCAGCTAGTGCCAAACAAGCATAGGACACCCATGTATTGGAAGCCCTGTGCATCCGATACCACAAGCATAGGACATCCGTGCATTGGAAGCCCTGTGCATCGGAAACCCTGTGCTTAGGAAACCCAGTGCTTATGAAACCCAGTGCATCAGGACCCTGTGCATCGGAAACCCCGTGCTTATGAAACCCTGTGCATGGGAAACCCCATGCATTAGTTATTGCAGTTACTTAATTTACATTGTCTGTTGATAGATACTTGTAGATTGCACCTATTACTGAATAAATACTGGACAAAATACCGGCACTTGATCGCGGCAAAAGAATCAAAACTGTGATATTGCTATGAATACATGCATAAGAAGGGTTGAGAGAGGATTTCAATCTCACAGGTCACACAAATGATGTAACAACACATTTGGAGCCTATTGGGTTAAAGTAATTTTTCCGGTGTAGCGCGAGATAATGACTCCCCTATATCTGTCACGGGGGGGGGGGGGGGGGGGGGGGGGGGGGGGGATATTGCAAGGGGGTTTGAAATATTTTGACTTCCCTTCCAAGATTTGGAATCCCTCCTCAAAGTGGTGATTACTATTGTGTTGGGGATTAACTTGCAGTGTAAGACTTGTGTTCTATTCAATACTGATGTGGGTCAAAGCAAAGCACATGCATTCTATTTATTTGTTATTTATTTAAATTTATTTTTTTTATCTTGCATGATTAACAAAGCAATTATTGTGTCAAATATTACACAAATATGTGCCTTTCTGTTGAGATTTATTTTGACATTAATAATAATATTCACATCATTTATTATATTATTATTATTTGTAAGACTTACACAAATTAATCATTTAAGAGCACAAACATATGTAGTGGTGATTTTATGGTTGAGCCTTTATTATTTAATTTAACAAAGAATTATGGAAAGAACTATATTTTCACAAGTCAATGCAAATTAATATGAAAGTGTAATTAAATCATCATTCAATCTGATGAATGTAATGATACAACACCCTGATATGCAAATAAAATGAAAAATGTCATCGCATTCCTCAGTCAGGGTCATATTAGAACAGACCACCAGCACTGTCACATGTAGAAGTTAAACCCACGCGGACGTGGCAGGTTGTGATTAGACACTAAATGTGCCACCCAGGATCTCTTTTAGTGACTTTCTCCGACGTGTGTAAAAGAATTGCAAGACTTAGCAGTTAACATCACCTGTTAAAATGATCCAAAATAGATGCAAATCAGTCCAAACCAATAGTAAAGGTTGGTGTTCAAGGTCGAAATTTGGACAGAAAATTAACTGCCACATATAAAATCTGACAGGTTTTAGGAATACATCAAATGTACCAGTGGTATAATTTGGGTGATATGTTGCCCAATAAGCTTGAGATATAGCCTCTAGTGACTGTATCAGGATATGCTTCTCTCTTGGAGGGGAAAAACTGGATGACAAGTAAAATCGCAGGGTCTTTTGTAGAAAACTGGCTGGATGTGACAGTATCATAGTATCCAGTTCTTGATGTGTAAATCTGGTCAAATATTCTGTTAAATATGTATGGAATAACTATATTTATCACATATACTTTACGATGTACACTGCAATGACCACCTACATAATCAGAAACCAACTCCTTTCAAGTCGACATTTCTGTCACTTTAAAATATAATCTAATGTAGAAGATCCAGTGCTGTGATATTTGAAGATATTTTTAGTTTGTAATTGTATGGTGCGCAGCAAAAAAAAGAATCTATAAACACATTCTATGTGTACTTGGAAAAACTAACCTGAGGTTATCAGATTACTATTGTGCAAGTTTTAATTGTATTTTAATTACACATAAAATCTACTTCACCAAAAATATTTTAAAGGAAGACAGTTATGCAAGTATCAACTGAGTGAGGACAAATGAAAAAGCAACAAAATATATACAAACTAGTTCAGAGTTTATTTTATATATACGCATATCGTTAACTTAGTCTTGTAATGCCCAGGTCACACAGTGGCGAGGGTGCTACGATAATATCTGCGAATATAGAAGAACAGAGGCGACTTCAAATTCACCAGAATTCGCCAAAAAAGCGGGAAAGTGTAGTCACGTGATAAAAGATCTTCATACTTCTACGACCCCTCTACGATGTTCTACGATGCCTTTCGAATGTCCTGAGACAAAGCGAGAATATACAAAGAATACCCTACGAACTGGTGAAGATATCTGGCGAATTTACCCACGAATCAGCTACAAGTAGGGGAGAATGAATGCGATACTTGAGGAATCTTCTACGACAAAGGAAGAACCAGTTGAGAACAAGGAAGAATATTTGGCGAATTTACTGAGAACAAGAAGGTAGTACAATTTGCTGGAGAATGTCGTACCACAGAGCTACGATGTAGAAGAATCTGCTACCAATAGTGGCGAATTCTAATGGCGAACTAAAAAATGGCCACGAATCGGTGAATACCGGCGATAGTTTTGAACAGTTTGAAACTGTCGTAGCTAGATGACGATCCATGGAGAATGGTGGAGAACAGTGAAGATGGACCAAGAATATGCTACCAACAAGGACGAATTTCAGGATTGCGCATATTCGCCACTAAACATCGCCACAGTGTGACCTGGGCATTACATACATTTAGTATTAATCCACTATAGTTGTCCCATGAAATATGTTTCTGCATATACATATTATCTTATAAAGACATTAGTCTAAAACATTCATATTACAAAAACTAATACTATGCTAAAAATTATAACTAATTACCAGCAATTTACAACATAACATAGCTTGTGAAAAAGTGTTAAAAGTTGTTCAAACTGTAGCTTGAAATTCATTAAGAGTGTGTAAGATGTACTCATAATCTTATATATGAATAACCACGAAAGTAGTTGAAAAAGAAAATTGCCCTAAACTCCAAACCTTAAGTTGTAGAAACTAGTTCTCTAAAAGTAGTTTGTGTAGCAATAACCACCCTAGTATTAGAATAGAATAGAGTTTATTTATTAAAGTGACATGCAAATACTTTTAATAATAATCAAATAAGACAGTAAACTATTTGCCCAGCCCCAATGGACTTATATGTCACTTTTATAAAGTAATAGTTCATAATAGTGGTTACTATAAGAATTATAAATGAACAATATTTTAGTCTTTGACATACTATAAAAGAACCAAATACAGATAATAATATCTAATTATTTGCAAGAGTTTAACAATATACCTACTAGTAAAGGAAAACACAATATATAAGTAAGCATGTTTTTCTCAACAAGAGTGCATAAATCAAGATTAATATAACCTAAAATTTAATCACTTGGTAATAACATTGTGTCTGATCTTCCATGAAGCACAAATAAAACTTACAAATCCCTTATCATGTGATTTCAAAATAATATTAAGTTTATCTTCATCAGACAAATTTGAAAATTTGGAAAATTTTTCTCAATTATGTTATACAATTTAAGCCTTGGGATCTCGTATGCGCTGCATTTACATAGAAAATGGATCTCATTTTCAATATCACCTGTGTTACAAATTAAACAAGTTCTTTCTTCAACATTTAATTTTCTGAGACTTTCTGTATTTGGATTTTTTCAATTGATACATTCCTATTTTGATTCTTAGAGGTAAAACGCCTGTTCGAAATTAAGCCCAACAAGATCTGTCTTGTCGTTTAAGATGTCTGTAAAGATATCCTTCGCTTTTGAAAGTTGCTTTAAATGTTTTGTAAAGTCTTAGCTTTGGCTTGGTTTCTAGTTCTAACTTCCATTCCTTTTCTATAATGGTCGTTTGTGATTTTACATTTCTAACATTTACAGCAAACTTTTGAGTCACACACTGAGGTCAAATTAAAAATTTTAAATACTTCTCTGATACTTCAGTATTATTGAGATAAACCAAGATTGCATGCATCACTCTTCTAGTTTCCATGCTGCTTAATATTGGTAAGGTCGGCATTATGATTAAATGCCAGAGAAGTCGCAAAATAAGGTGTTTTGAATTCACAGTACCTGGGCCTTGAATTCAGGAAATCAACCATTTGGATTTAAAAATTATTTATTAACCATAACAACAGAGTAAATATGACTACTAAAATGTTATTACTGAAAGTTATACAGTTAATAAGCATTGCTCATACAATATATTAAAAGTCATACTGAAAGAACTTACAAATGCCCTATATGAGGACATAGTGGATTAGCAAGCAATTAATTTATATACAGGGAGGGGTGGTTCGCAAAATACAAATAAACATATATTTTCCCACATAGTCCCAGAGTGCTGGTTACAAAACAAGCATGTTTTGTAGTACATCAAAGAAACTATACTTTGATCTGAATTCCTTTATATGGACGCATGACTAAACCCTTATAGCAAACGCATCCACTTCTAACTTAAGCTATCTCCCTTAACGGAAATTGTTTAACGTTACTTACGTATGTTTTAAATGTTGTACTAAACTTCTCTTCAAGAGTACATAGATTTTATAAGAAAGGATGCTCTATTGGACAAATATAATAAAAATCTCCTACGAATTCTGCTGTGTCAAAAGTCAAAGTTGGGTTTTTACGTCCCGTTCAACAGCCAGGGTCATATTGGGTCAGGCCCAAAGCCATTTGCCACATGTTGGTGTCGAACCCACTCAGAGGTGGCAGCCTGTGATTAGATGCCAAACTTGCTAACCACTAAAATTCTCTTGTGAAATATAACGTAAAAATGTTTTTACCATATCTTAAGTGATTCATTTTTATAACTCTTCCTTTAAACAGTGTTGTGGGTTCCTTTGGGTATGAAAGACCCTTTTTATAAGGTGTCTCAATGCTATGATAACTTTGAAATCCCAACCATAACACTGCTTCAGGCAAGCCGTGAGTTGTTAGGGTTTAAATGTCTGCTTGTTCATATTAACAAGACATATATGGTCACACTGTGATAGTTAATCCCAATAACTGGCAGAGGTTATTAATACTAGGGGTCATGTGCCCCATATGTGTGCAACACAATATGAAAGCCTTTCTTTTATATATAATACGAAAGAACACCAATCTTACACAAACCAAAATATAGTCTGGCAGTAAGACAATAATTAATCTAATTAAAACAAAAATAAGAAACAACAACACGTATATTTATGATAGAAATTTTTCAGGTTGATTCCACAATGAATTGTGAAATAATTCTAAATCACCCACTGGTGTCAAACTGTTTGCATGCAATGTAAACATTTAAGGTGACCACGATGAACGGAATCAGTCCATACATTAGTTGACTGAATATTGAAATCTGACACATAATTGACAGGAAACCAATGTTAAAACTTTGCTGGAATTGACGTTGGGAGAGTTGAATACTGACAAACAGATTTTACAGAAATGACCGCATAGAAACCATGCCACCTACACTGAATTGGCTCAAGACCTGACCAAAGGGGTAGCTGTTGTAAATATTGGTTCATACTGAAATTTAATTGAAACAAGTAGTAAAACACATATTGTAATTTGACCCTGACGAAACATGTGCATAAAAATGGCGTCACGTGTGGAAGGATTTGTACGGATAGAAGATTTCTGAAAGTAAAGGGACATACAGTGCAATACAAATCAAATTTATAGCATGTATATGAGCTGTGATGTATTCATTTCAACACCGGAAGACATTGACAGTACACTACATTTCCAACGTATTGTTTTATATTTCAACCTAGACCGAGTTTCTGTCCCGTCGCGCATTGCTGTTGATATTTTTGACGGTATGCAATGGCGAGGGACAGAGTTCCCATGCACCTGTTTTTTGTGTAAATCTCGAACTATGGGGAATTATTGTATTCGCTTTCAAAACTCCTTGTAATGTCTATTATAGCTGTATCCAGTTTATATTTGTTGTAATATGTGTACAAATATGCCGTTCAAAATTTACACAGAAAACAAGTACAGTACATGTGAGCTCTGTCCCTCGCTATTGTGTCCATCAGTATATCAATAGCAATTGTCGACGGGACAGAAACTCGGTCTAATTTCAACCCTGCATGGAGTGTTCCTACCTTTTCCAATTACAGTACTAACGCCACCAACAGCAAAAAAGGAATAATATATATGTTTCATTAACAGCCACCCATGTTCATTGTTGTGCCTTATGTACTGGACTTGGAATATGCTGCTTGCCAAACAGGGGCTGGTTTCACAAAGGGTCTTAAACTTTGCCAAGTTTTTCGCTAAATTAGGGACTTAAATCTAAGATAAAGGTGAATTAGCTAAGTCTAAGCTTATCAAATAACCACAGTGGTTTTCTGTGTGATGTGACCTTTTATTTCTATTCAAAATACTGTTGGTGACCTATATCCTTCATTTGACGTATTTTATCTGGGAATAAGTGCTATTACGAAATGGATAACCTTGCAGTGCCCCTACTGCTTGAGTATGCCCATATAAGTTAAATTATGACAACATATGTGAGACCAAGACAATGCAGCCAAGATAACAACACATGATGAGATAACAACAGGACTGGGATTAATATTTTTATTTTATATTTTTTCTACTGTATATATGTACAATACTGCAGGCATCTTTCTACTACTGCCTTGCTACCAATTATCGCCGGGTACCAATTATCGCCAGATAGAATTCAAATAGATATAAATTGACCAAAATAAGCATCCAAAGTCTAGCATATAAGTAGACCAAGTTTCTGTCCCGTCGCGCATTGCTGTTGATATTTTTGACGGTATGCTTGCAATGGCGAGGGACAGAGTTCCCATGCACCTGTTTTATAAAATCTTGTGTGGGCTATTTCTTGGAAACCATAAGGTGTAGGAAGTTGATACCAGGTAGGGACATTGGTTAGGGGTGTAGGTGTGCAACCTCATGGTGTGACCTTGATTTGACCTTTAACCTTGCTGTAGTTACCTTGACCTTTAAAATCTTGTCCGTGCTATATCTTGGGAACCATAAGGTGTAGGAAGTTGATACTTGGTAGGGACATTGGTTAGGGGTTGAACGTGTGCAATGTCATGGTGTGGTTGGGCTATTTCTTGATTCTACTGGTCGGCCAGTGAATTTCGTCACCCCAGTGAAGTTCGTCACCTGCCGTAAAAACACTCAAGGACAGACAATATTCATATTTAAATAAATGGAACATCTTCTTTCAACAGCAAGGTATACACATATGCCATAACTGGACAGTAAAGACCCTTTAAAATGTCATAAAATGCAGGTGACGAACTTCACTGGGGTGACGAACTTCACTGGCTGACCAGTATAAGATGTAGAAGGTTGACACTTCTAGGGACATTGGTTAGGGGGTGTAGGCATGCATCATGCTATGACATCAACTTTGGCTCTGCTATAGTGTGATCACCTGCCATATTTGAGACATCTTTCTCTTATGACAAAGATATATGGATTGCTACTGCTGATTAATGACATGCAACTTTACATAATTGTACTTTTTCCATTGACAGCTATTCTCCAATTAATATATTTTACAGCTTCATAATTTTTAGTGTACTGATTAATGCTGTCATCTCACTATGGAATTGTCTTGGTTTAATACTTTATCTTTACATACATTACATCCTTTCTCTTATATGTTATTTTCTCTACTTAAACATTATTTGGAGCTTTATATAACTGACACTGCTCTGAAAGTATCCTGATCTTTGTACTGTTTCACAACTTCTATATCTCATGGTGTTGAAAACTATTTCCCCAGCCTTTGGGGTACAGGCATCTCTGATGTTAATTTTAGTTTACTCATTAATGCTCTCATTTTGCTGATGAATTAGCTTGTTTTAAAACCTATCTTTACATACAAACCTCTCTTTCTTTCTCTAAGACGTTATTATCTCTGATGCTATTTTATACATTCATTACAATAATTTAATACACATTTTTGTATCTAAAATTTTGTTGTAGTACATGATAATACTGAATTGATAGCAAGTCTGTATACAGAGAGATAAAATTTTTAGTTTTAACGTCCTGCCCATGCGACTCTAATTCAAATCTGAAGGGTCTTAGTAACAGAGAGGACAGCCAGTAGCCAACCAAAACCAAAAGTAGCCATGTGGATAAAAACTTCCCAAAGACTACTTTAGGGCGGTGGTTTATATATTTATACTTATTTGCAGCCATTTCAAATTTTGAAGTGGAGAAAAATTTATGGTTGCCATATTTAAGTCTTTGTTTACAAAAGTTAAGCTCACTCCCAGGTGGACTTAACTTTGAGCCCAAAGACTTAGCCAAAGCTAGAGTTTATTGCCTTGTGAAATCAGCTAAGTCTAAGACCACAGATTTAGCCTGAATTAAAGACAAAAGTCTTAACTTTAAGTCCAAGGTACGTTCTTTTGTGAACTGACCCAAGTAACAACATGTATTATCATGTCTCATGTTTTCTAAATTTACTTCTAAATGTTAAGCTCTAAATGTTAAGCTCTAAAGTTTAATGTGAAAATTTCTTTCAATAGTTGTCGAATTTTTTTTTTATATTTTAATTTTTTTTCCTAATTATAATAATATGTCATTTTACATTTAAAAAGAAAATGAACAAAGGAAGAGTAAAATAAAGAACAAATGAACACAAGCACACACATGTTGATCTCTCCAAGGCACTTAGTAAAGGGGGATGGTATATTTCAATCAATATCAATGAAAAGATGTTCCCATAATGTCCATCTGCGGTTAAATACTTCAGAATTGAAGTTTATCTGGTAGAGGGTTTTTTGTTCAAAAAAGACCTTTTCAATTTGTCTCTGTAGGGAATAGGTATCTAACACAAAACCTTTTCTGGAGCACCAGATTATGTATCATCTAGTTATCATTAGGATAAAATTCATTGGCCAAAAGTTTTCATCTTTAATACAATATCCCAGAGATTTCATTAGAGTCATTCGCGTGGGAAAATTTGCGGCAAGTAAAGTAAGCTCCGCCCACATGCGCAGTAACAACCAGTACTTACTGGAAACTCTACCACTAAAATGAAAAAAGTAAGTACTTCCCCATGATGTCATTTCTTTTAAATCTGATTGGCAGTTATTTTTATAAATGAGATTGATTCCATGTGGGTACTTGGATGCATTAGAAATATGTTCTAAAGTTTTTATTTTTTTTCTTGGTCCACTTTCATTCAATAATTTTACATGTAAAACTCACAATTGTTATGAAAATTGTATGATTGTTGCATAAACCATTCAATATTAGGGGTGTGCACATAATATATTCTCTGTGGTAAATTTTATAAAATTGATTTTGAAGTCTGTTACTTCTGTTTTTTATCACAGGAAACAAGTTATTTAATCTCAATAAGCGTGAGAAAGGTGTAAATGCTTTATCTATTTCATATCTGTCCACTGATATTGTAATAATAAAAAATAAACAATTATTGTGATTTTCAATAACAATTCTACAATAAAATATGTGATCACTTTCATTTTCCTTTGTTTTATCACGTGACTTACTTACTATAAAATCAGTGGAGATATGTCGATCACTTCAGTACTTACTTGTTTACCCGGAAGCTACCACGCAAATAGAAAAAAGTATCTTTTAGTAACTTCTGGCAGGTATAGTAAGTACTGAAACGACCAGTCGAACGTGGGAATTACCTCAGTTAATCTGATATTTATATTAAGTTTATTTTTTATCCATATTTGTATATTGTCCCAAATTGGTGTTACCTTGGTGCAAAAGCAAAATAAATGGTCTATAGTCTCAGGATGTTCTGTACAGAGGCTACAGACATCAGATTGGGATATATTAAATTTTTTAAGTCTGTACTTTGTACCTAGAATTCTAAAAAGAACTCAATATTGAAACCAAATAAAATCATTGTCTGAAATACTTTTAAAACATATTTTATAGGCACATGTCCTCATGTCTCTCAGTTCAAAGTATGGGGTATTTTCCATGTCTAGAATATTTGTCCAGAGTTTTTCCCATTGAAACAGTGCATTGAGATTTAGTTGTTTATTGTAAATTCGGTAATATATCTTACAACCTTTACGCGATTTCAAAAAAATGTCTAAATAAAATGGGCAAGTAGGTTGGTCAAAAGTACATAGGTTTAAGGCTTCATATTTCTTAATAAATAACTGTGTTCTGATTTTAACTGTAAAATAATTTATTATGTTTGGATAAAAACTGAATTTTTCTGTCATTTCTTCAATTGTTAAAAATTTTCCATCCGGATTTATGACATCTCCAATCATATGAATCCCTATTTTATACCAATCAGGGAAAAAGGTGGGAATGTCAAATATATGTGAATTATACCATAATGGTGCACGCATAATATCATTCTTGCCTTCAGTATGACATTTCCTTATCATAGTTGCCCAATCGTTAAGTACATTTTGCCAAAATTGATTTTGTACCTTACCTAACAGTTTAGTACACCAATCATCTCCAAACTGCAATATTTTATTGAAATCACTATGCATACAGAAAAGCAACTTGTACCATTGGGAATTAGTTTGGAATATTATTTTTTTTATCCAGCTTACCTTAATGGCTTTTTCAAAATTGAATATATTTATCATATTCATACCACCCTGGGAGCACTCTAACATGGCTGTTGGTCTGTTAATTTTATCTGGTTTCCCGGACCAGAGAAAGTTGTATATGATACTATTAACTTCTTTTAAAAATTCAACAGATCTTGGAATTACAGTAAGTAAATAGATACATTGAGACAATATATTCGTTTTAATGATGGTTATCTTGCCAAAAGGAGTTAAATAATAATTATTCCATTTTTTGACAACCGTTCTCATTTTCAGAATGGCTTTATCATAATTATGTTTTGCTATCTTATTTAGATTTGTAAAAAAATCTAATCCAAGCATTGTAAATTGTGAAGCTCCCCATTCCATGTCCACAGAAACTTTCAATTTTTCCTTTGAAAACCTTTTTCGCCCTATCCAGATGATTTTTGTTTTTTCTTTATTCATTTTCAAGCCTGACATTGTTCCATAAATTTCTAAAGTATTTAAGGCAGATTGTAGGGAGTGTTGGCTTCCATCTAGTAGCAAAGTGGTGTCATCCGCAAACTGTGTTAGCTTAAATTCAAACCCATCAATTATAATTCCTATAATGTCTTTGTTATTCAGAATAAGTCTACTTAATATTTCAGCTCCAATTAAGAAAAGGTATGAAGATATAGGGTCTCCTTGGCGGCAACCTCTTTTTATGCTGATTGGTTCTGACATAAAACCAGATTGTAATACAAAGGCTGATATGTTATTATTGAACAGTTTTATCCATTTGATAAAATCTTTACTATAACCAAAAAATACCAATGTGTCATACAGAAATTTCCAAGAGAGCGAATCGAACGCTTTTTCAAAGTTGATCAACATCAGCTAACCAGGTATATTATTCTTCTCAGTTACATGTAAAATATCATATATTAATCTAGTTGAATCACTTAGAAACCTTCCTTTGACGAACCCTGTCTGACAGTTTGATATTATACTGTCTAGAGTATGCCTTAGTCTTTCTGCAATGGAGCCTGAGGCTAATTTGTATATGACACAAAAGTAATGAAATGGGGCGCCAATTTTTTAACAATGAACGATCTTTAGTGCCTTTTGGTAAATGGGTTATGATACTTTGTCAAAGTGATGTTGATAAGCTACCCTTATTGTAACAGCAGTTTAGTGCATTTGTAACAATGTGTTTCAATTTCAACCAGAAAACTTTCAAAAATGCAACTGTTATACCATCTATCCCTGGGATTTTATGTGATTTTATCCTTTTAAGGGTACTACTGACTTCATCAACGGTTAATGGTCCATCAATGTCAAAATATTTATTTTCACCTACTATATCAAAATTTTTAAAAGCTGTAGTCTCCAAATTGTCATCACGACTTTTAAATAGTGTTTCATAATACTGTTTAATATGGTGTAGCACATCCTCTTGTTCAGTGACACAAGAACCGTTCCTGAGCTTTACTTTTTTATTAGTTTTTTTTTCAACAAAATTTTTATTTTCCAGATTCATAAAAAATCTAGAAGGTTTTTCACCCTGTTTGAGCCACTCAAGTCGGGAACGTACAATTTTCCCTTTCATTTTTATGCTTCTTAAGTTCTCCAATTCTGATTTTTTATCTGACAGGAGATCTGTACTAAAATCCGAAACAGATTCCTCTATAGTTTCTATATCTTTTACTAATTGTTGTTCTGTGGCTTCCATCCTTTTTTGCTCATTGGTGGCAAATTTAGTTGTCTCACCACGGATACGAAGCAGCAATGTTTCCAGGAAGAGGTCATGGTCAGTTGTCATTTCATAATCTGTATTTTGTTTGATATATTCAGGATGATAACCTGGCCGGGCATACTGTAATTTCTCTTCGTCTATAATATTATTTACTAGGTTTAAATAATTTGGATTCTCCAGTAGACTATTATTAAATTTCCAGATACCTTTACCTTGAATAAAGTTGTTAAGTAACAACTGAAGTTCTATGGTGGAGTGATCTGATCTGTAGCTGATATTTATGTCACAATTTTTGACTATATCTAAAATACTAGTGGACACCAAGAAAAAGTCTAGTCTGGCTTGTTTTACTGGATTCCTCCTTCTCCAGGTAAATCGTTTTTTATTTTGATGTAATTCTCTGAAGACATCGCACAAATCATAGTTTTTCATTATAGTTAAAACTTTCTGCCTGGCTCTGGGATTATTTATAGCATTATAATTATGGGTGTCCATGTCTGGATTAAGAACTAGATTAAAATCACCACAGATAATATTGTAATCAGTTGTTGTTTGTTCTATGGTGTCTTGAATACATTGAAAAAAATCAGGATGGTCATTGTTGGGACCATATAAAGTTATGAGATTTACAGTCATTGAGCTTAATTTCATTACAAGACTTATAAAATTTCCATCTGGATCTTCTGTTTTAGATATGATTTTGTATTCAAAATTACTGTTCAAGAGTATGGCTACACCACGTGCATTTGTCTTATTTCCACAGACTATAACTTCACCACCTCATATTCTTTTTATTACCGATATATCATTGTTAGTTAAATGTGTATCTTGGAGGGCACACTATACTTGCTTTACTTTCTTTATAATATGTTATTACATCAAATTTTTTATCAGGGTTCCTTAAACCTTGACAGTTTGCAGATAACAAACTTATGCTATTTACTTGTTTTGTCACAATATTGCTTATCATAGCCAACACTCCAGGTAGTAATCTTACTGTATTTTTCTCAGTGCCTAGTGGGATAAAACATCTTTGATATTTCAGCATAGTAATGGTATTAATAAATGTGCAATTTCTTCTACAATTATGTGTGCTTAAAGGGGAGAGATCAACATATCTATGAGAGTACAGTACATAAGAACATACAGTATTACTGCTTGGAAAAAAAAGTAGTATATACTGGTACACCCATTTACTAAGTGTAAAGTCTATAAACAACACAAAAAATTGCATATGCACACAAAATTGACCAGCAGCAATTAGCATGGACTTTATCTCGATTTGTTATGCCGAAGTTTGGGAGAAATATAACATTTAAGGTAACAAAATAGATTATTTTTTAATAAAATTTTAATTTTCAAAGTTCTAGAATTTTAAGAAATATGATATCACTGGGTTTTAATGTATGCACTCCATTTACAGATACTCACACATGTTTAATTGGCATTAAATGATGAAGGAGACAACAATAACAAAAAAAAATACGTGGATATTTTAAATTATATAATAACAACAAAGGTTCTATCAAAATTTAAGTAGAGTACATTTGTTTAATAATTGCTGTTGTCGAAATTGATCTACCATCTTGAGATCTACTATTCATCCATCTACTATCTTGAGAGTTTGAATTCTGTCTGAAATTGATACTCTGCGCTAATAGGTAACAGCAAAGCAGTGTATATGCGTGTTAACAATTCTTAACAATTTGTAAAAAAGTAATGTGATTTTACTTTTTGAAATTTGAATACTTATCCTGGAAATTTACCTGATCCTACAGAGCCCCTAATAGGACATGGTAAAATAAAAATTGCACCATGTATTAAGTCGTTCGCACAAGATGATCTCGTGATAACGAGAAAATGAGTCGTGATAATGAGATGATCTCATTATAATGACATAATAAGTCGTGATAACAAGATCATCTCATGATATCAAGATGATCTGGTGATAATGAGATCATCTTGTGATATCAAGATCATTTTGTGATAACAAGATTATCTCGTTATCACAAGTTATATTCTTGTGATAATGAGATCATCTCATTAGCACCACTTGTTTTCTTGATATCACATCATCTGGTGCTCACTAGATAAAGTGGTGAGCTCCAGATGAAGTGGTGATAACGACTTAATAATTGGTAAACACTAGTTGATGTGCTCACTACTTATTTTCTTGTTATCACAAGATGAAGTAGTGATCACCACATCATTTAGTTATAACCAGATCATCTCATGCTCAGCACATCATCTGGTGATCACTAGATGAAGTGGTGAGCATGAGATGAACTAGTGATAATAGCATGATCTGGTTAGCACCAGATAATGTAGTGCTCACTACTTCATCTGGTGATAACAACATAATAAGTGGTGATCACCACATACACTAGTGCTCACTACTTATTATGTCATTATAGCTACTTTATCTGGTGATCACCACTTTATCTAGTGAGCACAGGATGATCTTGTGATATCAAGAAAATAAGTGGTGCTAAGAAAATAACTTGTGATAAGGAAATGATCTTGTTATCACAAGATGATCTTGATATCGCAAGATGATCTCATTATCACCAGATCATCTTGATATCATGAGATGATCTTGTTATCACTACTTATTATCTCATTATAATGAGATAATCTCATTATCACGACTTATTTTCTCTTTATCACAAGATCATCTTGTGTGCACGACTCAATACATTGTGTAATTTTTGTTTTGCCATGTCCTATTAGGGGCTCCGTATGATCCTCACAATAATAATATTTTTTTATATATTTTTAAATATTTGATTTTTTGCCCTCAGTAGCACATACTAGTAGCTCTTGTGAGGAAAAGGTAAAATGGTGGTTTCATATTCCTGACTTTGTTCCCAACCTTCCCGATTTTGAGGTCAGGACCGCTCTTTTTGGGAATCATATAGGTTGGAAAGCAAAATCTGAAGTCCAATAAAATTGGCAAATATATTAAACATGTTTAATATTTTTTTAAAAGTGGGCGACTTTGCTTCCCAACTCACAAAATTGAGATGAATGCGGGACAAGGTCATATTTGAAGTAGGGCAAATTTGATGGACTGTAACACACTCCAGACAGGTCAAACAGTACGCGTGACACACTTTTCATAAATCTCAATTTTTTATCCAGACATGCTGGGGTTGTCTTCCAGACAAACTTCAACAGTCTTCCGACATGTTTAGGGTTCGTTATGGTCACAGGGAAAGCGCAGTAGCAATTACCGGTTGCTTTTAAATTGCAACAGGAAAAGACAATGTTTTACTTAACAAATTTATTTAACAATTAAAAATAATGATTACAGTCAACTGGTATTCTCTGAATAACACATACAATGATACAATAATGCAACCAATCTGACTTGTCCACTATAACTGACAGTTAAGTTTGTCCACTGCCCAGATAGCAAGACTCTGGAAGGCCATCACTGGCCCACCAGCCGCATAGCAGTCGGTCGGACATTGGCTGTACCTGGTGGCTCACCATTGGCGTGATCAGCTGATAGACGTGGGTCCACAATTGGCAACCGACAAGAAGGTTTAATAGTGGTCCATCAGTGGCCCATTGTAGGCAGCCAACGATAACCTTTTCTATTGGTCCACTGGTGGATCACCTTCAGTAGCCAACAACCTAGATAGCATGCAGATGTTGGCCCAAAGTCGGCATATCTGCGGTCCGAGATTGGCAACCACAGTTGGTCTAACGGCTTTTTGTCCGCCAGATGCTGAGGCCAATCAGATGGCAGCATGGAGTTATGTGGTCATTGATTAACAGAAGGGAAATAATTAACAGACTGTTGGTGGATTTTAGTTAAGGAAATCCCTGATAAGTCACATGACCAAGCATAAACAATGGTGGAACAGTTTTATAGAATGACATAGTCCACAATAAAAGACATTACCATAATAAATCATTTTTTACGAAGTTTCCCAAAATCCTGGTAGTCCGTGACATGAAATAAGTCTTAATGTATCTGTGATGTCAGGAGAGTCTTGATGTTTCCCGTAGTCTGATGTGTGAGGCATATCTTGATGTGTCCAAAAGTATGAGGTTTGAGGTCAATCCTGATGTGTCATCTAGTTTGTGATGTGATGCGAGTCATGATGTATCCAGGAAAACAAAAAGTCTGATCACAAAAATTTAACTTACACCAACACTTTACATCTAAAATGCATGAAACAATGTAATCTGGAATTTATTTTCAACTGCTAGAAAAGGTATATGTAGTCAACATACCAAATATGTCCAGAGGATCTGTGTAATCCTCAATTAATGCTTAACATTCAAGAATGTATATTGGTTTTGAAAAGTAGGTGCACTGAATGCCACATTTGCAGTTAATCCAACAGTAAGAAATGGCACCAAAGTTTTGTTTTGTGTCCCACACCATTGTCTGTTGTAATTCTGTTCAACTTACTTGAATTAAACTACATCTTTCAAATATGGTTTCAGAATATATGCAGTCTGGATGGCAGTTGACTCGTACTAGAAGTTGTGCATCAGACACACTTGATGAAAAACCTACATATCAAGGTAAATAAATTTACTAGAATGCTATTGAAATACAACATTTAATACAATACTAATAAGACAAATATAGTAACAGTGAAATGTTTACAGTTTTTATGCTATCACGTGATTCACAAATAAGTTCTCATCAGAATGATTTTTTTCATATTTTTAAATACACTAACTGAAAGAAAATACTTTCTGTAAAATAAGTAAAGACACACTTTCTAAAACAAATTTTATTGAAATGCTACATTGGTATCAATGTAGTGGCGTATATTTTTTTATGGTAGTTAAATGTGATGGGTTTATATTTCAGTCTGTTTGACTTTAAATGACTGCCAAATAACACATTAATATTGTAATGAAAAGGGAAGTCTCAGTGGTAAGGTGACAAACTAGTTTGGGATTTGAGCAATTGGCTTACATTTAAATCATTGTGGGTTCAAATCCAGCATAGGATAACATATGGTTTTCATTAATACCCTATCCTGATATAACCTTAACTGTTGAAATTTATGCAACCCCAGCCTTTGAAATTTACAGTGAAATATTCATTCACCTTCCAAAGTTTGAAAACTGTGATCTCTCCTGTTAACTGTTCTGGTCTAATGTTCTGCCTCACCAAAGAATACTTAACAATCCCATTATCAAGGGACAGTATTCATAAAACTTGGATTAAAATCAGATCAAGATCAGATCCAATTCAAGAAAAAAGCTTCAAGTGAGCCACTGGATCAAATAACTATCCAAAAACCATGGATTACTTGAGCGGAATAGTTTAAATATAAGGTATGTTTTTTATTGATTTCTCTCACAATTTTGAAAAGCATTCTTTTTTTTTTTTTTTATTGTTTCCCATATTTGTAATAACCACATACACAATTCACAATGTTGTACACTCTATCAGACAAAGTTACAATTCCAGACTAAAGAGAATTTAAATCAAATAATAGGACTAATCAACATGTAATACAAAATAAAAAAACACAAAAAAAAAAACACATACAATTTGTTACATGCCACATAATTGAAAAGACACTATAACATGTACATTTGAAAGAAAAAAAAATTACTTCAAGATTAATTCAAACTTTTAAAATGTTTATTCTGAAAATACTGGAAGCCATCGAAGCCAGGTTTTGACAAATTTTTCTTCCATTTTACCAATCTTTGATAACAGACATTCGTCTGTGTATATCTGACAAAGCTTATGCTTAAGGGCTGATATGTTTAGTCTACTGCCAGATTTGGATGTTTCAAAAATGTATTTCTTGGTGACAATAATTAATGTGTTAATTGGGATATTGTTTTGATCATGCAAGGGATAACCACAGATTATAATAAAGTCAGTAAATTTTATTTTAAAGTTAATTTTTTCAACAAGATACTTTTCAATAGCTTCCCAAAAAAGTTTCACTTGACCACATTGACAAAAAGAGTGCAAAATAGTTTCTGATACATTGTTACATCTGAGACACAAGGAACAATCGGACAACCCCACTTTTTGAAGATACTGTTTTGTCCCGAGTATTCTGTACAATACTTTCATCTGGAACCATATCAGGGTATTGTTTTGGATAGTTTTGAAACATGTTCTGACCTCTGTCTATGGAATTATTGATTAAAACATTCATTTTCTTCCCTCAGAAATCTTCTGTCATCTGTTTCAGTCCAGTCTTGATCCAAGAGTTAATCCATGAAAGTGCATGGATTAAAGAAGTTCCAAAATTTGAGCAAAAATCAAATCACATGTTTTGTGAAATCAAAAGTTAATCATTAGTCCTTAAATGTGATCCAATCTTTACTTATCCATTATATTGAATACTGTCCCAGATGTCACTTTCTTACAGTAAGTGATGGATCCACTGGGTACCAACTGAATGCATATTTCTGGTCCCAAAGCTGTGATGCTTGACTGTCTAGTGAAATTGGATATGGCATGAGTCATGATGTGTCTTAAACATTATGTAACAGAAGTCTGTGGTATAAGGCAAATCTTAATGTGTGCGTAAGTCTGGTGTGAGGCCAATCATGATGTATCACAGAATCCTGTGCATTGGCAATTCTTGATGTATTCAGAAGTCAATTCATGTATTTGTCACAAAGTCTAGGCACATTACAAATCTTGATGTGTTCAGAAGTCAATGGTGGGAGGCTATTCTTGAAATATCTGGTAGTCCATGACATGAAACAAGTCTTAATGTGTCTGTGATGTCAGGAGAGTCGTGATGTTTCCAAAAGTCTGAAGTGTGAGGCATATCTTGATGTGTCCAGAAGTGTGAGGTTTGAGGTCAATCCTGATGTGTCAGCTGGTTTGTGATGTGAGGCGAGTCGTGATGTATCCAGAAATCTGTATTGTGAGGCAATAGTTCCAGGTGTGATCTAAGACCACGATTAGCATGCTTAAATATCAACTTACCCAATTGAAGATCCTGGGAGCCTAGGAAAGGCCAACAGATCAACAGCTGCAGTTAAGTGAATCTTGAATTATAAAACTATGTACTAGGACTTTGTGATTACAATGGTTTGAACAAATATTCAAAAATACTAGCTTAAAAGCCAACAAGAAGGATTTGTGTATTCAACAAATTATGGTTTACATACAGGAATGTATATCCACATTTGAGTGTTAACTGCAGAATATTAAGTCAAATAAACAGTAAGATGTGACAAAAAGTTGAGAAATGGTTTTGTGTCTGGCGTCATTGTGTATTGTCATTTGTATTCAATTTTTCTTGAATTAAATTAAGTTTTCAAATAAGTTTTCAGAGTATTAAGCAACAATGGCTGTTGGTTGACCATACAAGCTGTGCAGCAAATAAAACTGACTGAAACCTGCATAACAAGGTAAGATATCAGTTTGGGGAAAAACATATGTAACAACAAAGTTACTGTATTTGATAAGAATTATTGATTTTGTCCACTAAAACATTAACATTAGTTATTACACAGAGTTAAAATGTTAAGTTTTAACATAACTATACATACAACTCAGAAATGCAGCCTGTAAGAATTTTAAAAATCTACTTTGTAAGAGACCATCTGTAAACTATTTTTACTGTGTAATAGAACCTTTTTTTAGAACATAGAAGCTTAGACTGTACAAGTTTTATCTGAAGTCAATTAAATGTCTTGCTGTTCAACAACTTTTCTGAAATGCTGTTGCTCATTATGAACTAATACCAATTACAGTTATCCACAAAACATTATTAAACTATTGAACCACATATTGTTGATGAATTATTTTCCCAGTTTTTATGTCAGCTGACTTGTCAGTCAGCTGACATTATGTCGTCACTCTGCGGCGTGGGCGTACGCGTACGCGTCTGCGTACGCGTCCGCGTGAACAACTTCTCCTCCAAAACTACAAGGCCTAGAGACGTGCTGTTTTTTTTAAAAGATACCTTATCTATCGAGGATGAAAAATTGTTCAAGGCATGCAAATCTGTCTGTTCGTCTGTTTGCTAGAGACATTACAAGGGGGGTACCCCCACCAAAAGTGTGAAAATTTCAACACTTAATCACAATTTTCTCAGTGACTATTGCAGGGATTTCTCTCATATCTTGCATATATGTACTAGGCCAGAGGTAGATTCTCTTGTGTGAGTATGAGACCTGGATCTGTCTTACTTTTTTTTTAATAAATTTTTTTAATAATTTTTAATGCATTAAAATTCATGAAATCATGCACAAAATCATTTATAACTTGAAAAGTGTTGCATTTAGAGCATTTTGTTAAAATATGTTATTCAGCTACTTTTTTCATAGCTACAATATGGTGAGTAAGTTGGGTGCCTGTCTCAATAGCTAAGTGAGTAATAGCTACTTTTGGGCTTTTCAGTAACTTCCATCATGAGTAAAATCACTTGTAACTTAAAAACTATTGCATTTAGAGAATTTCGTATAAATATGTTATTCAGCTACTTTTGGGTCAGCTATAACATAGTAAAATTTTAGACCTGTAGCTCATGGCATAGCTGAGTAATAGCTACTTTTAGGTTATCACTGTTGAGTAAATCGCTTATAACTTCAAAACTATTGCATTTAGAGTATTTCGTATAAATATGTTATTCAGCTACTTTTGGGTCAGCTATAACATAGTAAAATTTCAGACCTGTAGCTCATGGCATAGCTGAGTAATAGCTACTTTTAGGTTATCACTGTTGAGTAAATCGCTTATAACTTGGAAACTATTGCATTTACAGTATTTTGTTTCAATATGTTATTCACCTATTTTGGGATCAGCTATAACATAGTGAAGTTTCAGATCTGTGGCTCATTGCATAGCTGAGTAATAGCTACTTTGAAGTTCTCACTATTGAGTAAATCACTTGTAACTTAAAACCTATTGCATTTAGAGAATTTCGTATGAACATGTTATTCAGCTACTTTTGGGCCAGCTATAACATAGTGAAATTTCAGATCTGTAGGTCATGGCATAGCTGAGTAATAGCTACTTTAAAGTTCTCACTATTGAGTAAATCAGTTGTAATTGGAAAACTATTGCATTTAGAGTATTTCGTATAAATATGTTATTCAGCTACTTTTGGGTCAGCTATAACATAGTAAAATTTCAGACCTGTAGCTCATGGCATAGCTGAGTAATAGCTACTTTTAGGTCATCACTATTGAGTAAATCAGTTGTAACTTGAAAACTATTGCATTTACAGTACTTTGCTTAAATATGTTGTTCACCTACTTTTGGGTCAGCTATAACATAGTAAAATTTCAGACCTGTAGCTCATTGCATAGCTGAGTAATAACTACTTTGAGGTTCTCACTATTGAGTAAATCAGTTGTAATTGCAAAACTATTGCATTTAGAGAATTTCGTATAAATATGTTATTCAGCTACTTTTGGGCCAGCTATAACATAGTGAAATTTCAGATCTGTAGGTCATGGCACAGCTGAGTAATAGCTACTTTGAAGTTCTCACTATTGAGTAAATCAGTTGTAATTGGAAAACTATTGCATTTACAGAATTTCGTATAAATATGTTATTCAGCTACTTTTGGGTCAGCTATAACATAGTAAAATTTCAGACCTGTAGCTCATGGCATAGCTGAGTAATAGCTACTTTTAGGTTATCACTGTTGAGTAAATCGCTTATAACTTGGAAACTATTGCATTTACAGTATTTTGTTTCAATATGTTGTTCACCTATTTTGGGATCAGCTATAACATAGTGAAGTTTCAGATCTGTGGCTCATTGCATAGCTGAGTAATAGCTACTTTGAAGTTCTCACTATTGAGTAAATCACTTGTAACTTAAAACCTATTGCATTTAGAGAATTTCGTATAAACATGTTATTCAGCTACTTTTGGGCCAGCTATAACATAGTGAAATTTCAGATCTGTAGGTCATGGCATAGCTGAGTAATAGCTACTTTAAAGTTCTCACTATTGAGTAAATCAGTTGTAATTGGAAAACTATTGCATTTAGACTATTTCGTATAAATATGTTATTCAGCTACTTTTGGGTCAGCTATAACATAGTAAAATTTCAGACCTGTAGCTCATGGCATAGCTGAGTAATAGCTACTTTTAGGTCATCACTATTGAGTAAATCAGTTGTAACTTGAAAACTATTGCATTTACAGTATTTTGCTTAAATATGTTGTTCACCTACTTTTGGGTCAGCTATAACATAGTAAAATTTCAGACCTGTAGCTCATTGCGTAGCTGAGTAATAACTACTTTGAGGTTCTCACTATTGAGTAAATCAGTTGTAATTGCAAAACTATTGCATTTAGAGAATTTCGTATAAATATGTTATTCAGCTACTTTTGGGCCAGCTATAACATAGTGAAGTTTCAGATCTGTAGGTCATGGCACAGCTGAGTAATAGCTACTTTGAAGTTCTCACTATTGAGTAAATCAGTTGTAATTGGAAAACTATTGCATTTACAGAATTTCGTATAAATATGTTATTCAGCTACTTTTGGGTCAGCTATAACATAGTAAAATTTCAGACCTGTAGCTCATTGCATAGCTGAGTAATGACTACTTTGAGGTTCTCACTATTGAGTAAATCAGTTGTAATTGCAAAACTATTGCATTTAGAGAATTTAGTATAAATACGTTATTCAGCTACTTTTGGGTCAGCTATAACATAGTAAAATTTCAGACCTGTAGCTCATGGCATAGCTGAGTAATAGCTACTTTTAGGTCATCACTATTGAGTAAATCAGTTGTAACTTGAAAACTATTGCATGTACAGTATTTTGCTTAAATATGTTGTTCACCTACTTTTGGGTCAGCTATAACATAGTAAAATTTCAGACCTGTAGCTCATGGCATAGCTGAGTAATAGCTACTTTGAGGTTATCACTGTTGAGTAAATCGCTTATAACTTGGAAATTATTGCATTTAGAGTATTTTGTTTCAATATGTTATTCAGCTATTTTGGGGTTAGCTATAACATAGTGAAGTTCCAAACCTGTGACACATTGCATAGCTGAGTAATAGCTACTTTGAAGTTCTCAATGTTGAGCAAATCACTTATAATTTGAAAACTATTGCATTTAGAGAATTTAGTATAAATATGTTATTCAGCTACTTTTGGGTCAGCTATAACATAGTAAAATTTTAGACCTGTAGCTCATGGCATAGCTGAGTAATAGCTACTTTTAGGTTATCACTGTTGAGTAAATCACTTATAACTTGGAAACTATTGCATTTAGAGTATTTTGTTGCAATATGTTATTCACCTATTTTGGGGTCAGCTATAACATAGTGAAGTTCCAGACCTGTGGCTCATTGCATAGCTGAGTAATAGCCACTTTGAAGTTCTCACTGTTGAGTAAATCAGTTGTAATTGGAAAACTATTGCCTTTACAGAAATTTGTGCAAATATGTTATTCAGCTACTTTTGGGTCAGCTATAACATAGTGAAATTACAGACCTGTAGCTCATGGCACAACTGAGCAATAGCTATTCTCAGGCACTGACTGTTGAGTAAATTGGCTATAACTTGAAAAATATTGCATTTGGAGTATTTTGTTAAAATATATTGTTCACCTACTTTTGGGTTAGCTATAACATAGTGAAATTACAGACCTATAGCTCATGGCATAGTGGAGCAATAGCTATTTTCAGGTTCTCACTATTGAGTAAATCAGTTGTAACTTGAAAACTATTGCATTTACAGTATTTTGCTTAAATATGTTGTTCACCTACTTTTAGGTCAGCTATAACAGAGCAAAAATTCAGACATGTAGCTCATGGCATAGCTGAGTAATAGTTACTTTGAGGTTCTCACTCTTGAGTAAATCAGTAGTAACTTGAAAACTATTACATTTAGAGTATTTTGTTAAATATGTTATTCACAGACGTTTTGGTCAGCTATAACATAGTGAAATTGCAGACCTCTAAGTCATGGCATAGCTGATCAATAGCTTCTTTCAGGTTCTCACTGTTGAGTAAATCATTGTATCCAACCTGTAGGAAATCATGGGCTGGGAATCTGTTAATATGGTCCGATTTGACCTTGGAACCCTCCTTCAAGGTCAAATGAGGATAGCCAAACATAAAAGTGCTTATAACTCGCTTATTATTGGTCCTAGAGGTTTGGAATGAAAACCAACCTATAGAAAATCATGAGCTGGGAATTTTTTGGTGTGGTCGGATTTGACCTTGGACCCCTCCTTCAAGGTCAAATGAGGATAGCCAAACTTAAAAGTGCTTATAACTCGCTTATTATTGGTCCTAGAGGTTTGGAATGGAAAACCAACCTATAGAAAATCATGGGCTGGGAATCTTTTGGTGTGGTCAGATTTCACCTTAGACCCCTCCTTCCAGGTAAAACGAAGATAGCCAAACTTAAAGTGCTTATAACTCGCGTATTATTGGTCTTGGAGGTTTGGGATGGTAAACCAACATATAGGAAATCATGGGCTGGGATTCTTTTGGTGTGGTCAGATTTGACCTGGGACCCCTCCTTCAAGGTCAATTGAGGATAGCCAAACTTACAATTGCTTAGAACTCGCTTATTATTGGTCCTACAGGTTTGGGATGGTAAACAAGCTACAGGAAATCATGGGCTGGGAATTTTTTTGTGTGGTCGGATTTGACCTTGGACCCCCTCCGTCAAGGTCAAACAAGGATAGCCAAACTTAAAAAGTGCCTATGACTCACTTATTATTGGTCCGAGAGGTTTGGGATGGTAAACCATCCTAAATTCTTTGGCTGGGAATCTTTTGGTATGGTCAGATTTGACCTTTGGACCCCTTCTTCATGGTCGAACGAGGATATTGCATTTATAGTATTTCTTTAAATATTTTTAACCTACTTTTTACACTTAAACAATTACCTTGTTACTTTATTTCATAATACCATTTGCAGGGCACAACTTTTTGTCCTTTTTTTCTGTCAGCTTCGGAATATCTTTCGAACATGCTGTTCAGTTACCATTTACTGTATTTCTGTACAGCCCTTTCCCTGATAATTATGCTTTCCTCTCATTATCACCATCACAAATCAAAAACATTCAGTCAGCTGACACAGTGCCCGTTCACGGGCACTCTCCTCTTGTTTTGTAAATTTACCTTAGTTTGTCAAGCAAGCTTTACATGAATATATATTGATTAACAAAATATAGACATTGTATAAATATGATAATCATATTCCCACATTGTTGCATCTAGCATAATAAAAAATACCAATTTAGTGAAATATGTTTACATTATTTTATGAGTTTAATTAAAAAAAGTTCTATATTATCACAAGTGTTGAATAGATTTTCTTTCAAGTAATTTAAAGTTTCTGTGTAGAAATTTAACTATAAAGATGTTAGGATAAAGCAAATAATTTTAAAAGTAGAGCATTAATTTTTCTATATTAAAATACGACTTACACAAAAGTAATTGTATGGTCAAAATGTTTTTTTATATTTTTACACTGTAAGCTAATACTTCTTACCAAACAATTGAAGTCATCACTTACTAATATATGTTTTCTCAGATATCTGTGGTCCTTGGTTCAATTCCAGCTCATGACAATTTGGAATTCACAAAGACCCTCCTGATATGACTTTCACTGTTGAAGTTCATGAAATAGCAAGCAGTGTGTTGAGGTTGGAAGATGATTAATATGCTGTATCCTGAATTCCTGTCAGGTGTGGTGAGATCATCTGACTTAATATGGCTGGAGGTCCCAATTGAAGAACCAAAGAAAGCCAGAAAGATTCATGACTGCAGATAAGTGAATATTATACATTTCAAGTCACAGAGGAACACAGTTAATTATGCCACAAACAATCTCTGTACTTAACAGATTACAACTGAAAAGCAAGAAGAGATATGTGTAATCAATAAATAAAATCTAGAATGCATGATGGAGCTCTTCAATACATTAATTATGCTTGTATCTGAAATGACCGGTGTTACTGATAAAGCCCTAAGATAATGTAAAGGTATATTGACTTTTTTACATGGAATCAAAAGTTGCCTAAACAGTTCAGTTTGCAATATTACTGTGTTCTGTCTTTTTCTTCAAATTTTATGAATTAAATTGCAATTTCAAATAAGTTTTCAGAATACTGTGGAAGGCTTGACGACTGTTGTGACACCCAGATGTCAGTAAATCAAGCATGTATCTATATAGAGGTTAGTGCATTACATACAGTACCATTCATGTTCATTTATACATGGTTTCTTAGTGTACATAGTCCTGATAAAATGATCTAATTACTGGAAAATACTTGTAGAATGCAGATTTGTAGAATGCACTGTTTTGAAAATTCAGATTTTGTTTTGTCCAGAATATGATCTGGATCTTTTCAAAGTGTAATTACTTCTTCCTTTGACTAGGCCCTATCCACATTTGGCCAGGTCCCCACCCACAAATTTATGAAGATCTGCTCATTATTTCAGGAATAACGTCAACTAGGAAGCCAGAGTGATTGAAAATAAATTGATTGTGGGACCTTTGAGAATTTGGGATTTTTTTGTAGGGGTGGGACCAAGTAGTCAAGGCTCACTAAAAGAGGCAAATTTCTTCAACAGTCCATCTCAATGTTAAGGGTTGAGTGCCCCCTTTTAAAGGTACAATTATACCATTTTGAACTGGTTACGTTTTATGCAGAAAAACATTACATAAGACATCTTACTTGCATTGAATTGAAAATGCTCCATTTTAAACATAAAATTTATTAATTTTTTGGTGATATCAGGTAATTTCAATGATTCAAGTCTTTTTACCCCACAGGGCTGTAGGGGTATTGCTTTCACCCATGGCATCCAGATGGGTGGGTGGGCATTCAGGCGGATGGTCGGGAGGCCTGTCAGAAACAACTCTTTCCGGGCTGTATGTTAGAAGCCCTAAGGTGTAGGAAGTTGATACTTGGTAGGAATATTAATGAAAGATGTAGGTGTGCAATGTGACAATATAGCCTTGGTTTGACCTTGTAACTGTGACCTTGATCTTTAAATTCATGGTGTTACCTTGATTTGACCTTTGACCTTGGTGTAGTGACCTTGAACTTTAAAATCTTGTCTGGGTTATATCTAAGAAACCATAAGGTGCAGGAAGTTGATACTTTGTAAGGACATTGGTTGGGGGTGTAGGTGTGCAGTGTCATGGTGTGACTTAGATTTGACCTTGCCGTAGTGACCTTGATCTGTAAAGTCTTGCCCAGGCTATATCTTGGAAACCATATGGTGTAGGAAGTTGATACTTGGTAGGGACATTGGTTGGATGGTGTAGGTATGCAGCATCATGGTGTGACATTGATTCGATGTATGACCTTGCTTTAGTGACCTTCACCATTAAAAGCTTGTCGGGGCTATATCTTGGAAACCGTAAGGTGTAGGAAGTTGATACTTGGTAGGAACATTAATGAAAGATGTAGGTGTGCAATGTGACAATACAGAATTGGTTTGACCTTGTCACTGTGACCTTGATCTTTAAATTCTTGTTAGGGCCTTAACTCAGAAACCGTAAGGTGTAGGAAGTTGATACTTGTCAGGGACAGTAGTTAGGTAGTGTAGGTGTGCGTGATAATGAGGGTACCTTCCGTTAATTTCTTTACCTATGCCTCTTTTTATTGGAATTGAAACGGTAAACAGTATGCTACCCTTTTACTGTTTTGGCCTGAACAAACTGAAACACATCTATAATGAATTTTCATGTGATGAATATGGAAAAATAAAAAAAGAGTAGTTTCAAAACCCTCTCACACGGTACCTACTGTTAATATGAAAAACCATTCCATATTTAGAAATTTTTACAAACAGTCAATCCCCTTTTTCTGTTTACTGTTTGATTGGTATAAGAAATAGTAACACATATTTAAATCAGTTTGTGTCAGTTAATGGATGGCTAATCAATCAAGGTACAAACCGTTCACTACTCTACCCATTTATACACACAGAAACACAAAACAGTAAGACACATGCTTCTGTTTTACTGTTTCATGGTTTTAAAGCACTGTATACTGACCCTTGACCTATTGTTTCATTATAATTAGGAAAACTGTATAAGGGCCAGAAATGGCCCATTTCATTTTGTATGTTTATGGTATAGTTTGGCCCCTCATACTTTCCCACAACTTATTAAGTGAAGGCCATATCCCTGGCAACCACAGTAGTCTTGATTGTGATGTCAGAATGCAAAATTTAGAAATATGAATGGGTTTGAAAGAATTTATGTTGTCACATAATAAATTATTCCAAAACTACTTGACGGATTTATAATAATATTTGGTAAGTGGTTGACAAAAAGTATGGGCACTACTTCTGCTTTATGGTGACCTTAAAAAAATTTCAGGCAATAAGTCTATTACAGCACTATTACAGTGCTATTTGGCCACTAAAAAGCTGTATGTGGTAAGATGGCCTTAAAATCTGAACAATAACGACTTTAAGCCTACCCATTCAAGGATCAATCAAACAGAAGCGACTTGACAGATTCAATTTATTCTTGGTATATGGTTGTGCATAGACCCTAGATCAGACAACAACTCTATTTTTTTGTAGTAGTTAAATAATTTAGGATTAATAAATACTACATAAAGTAGACTGTTTCGCATACAACTTAATCTTTTGAAATAAATATTTTCATTTATTCTGGTACTTTTAAAGAAAAGTGCTCTGTACAAATTGCAGACCTGTAGCTCTCATACTGATTGACTATTGGGAAATTTTAATTAGTATAAGGAAACTAAAACACATCAGTGAAACTAGAAAAAACACTCAAAGAGCATAGACCTCAGCCAGGCCAGAAGGTAAGGTGGCCTTAACATTGGCGGCAGTGGCATTGTCACTTCCAAATTTTAATCACTTGTTACTTACACAAATGTTAGCATTATCTCAAAAAGTCAACAAAATTCATCCATAAGTTTCGGGGGAATACCCTCATATTTCTGAGTTTAAGGTGACCTTAAAATGTTGAAGGTTGAAAATTTAATGTCAAAAGATAGTAGAAATGTTCTCGCAGGCTGACCTGCATAAACATACACCATGTTTGTTAGAGAAATTACGAAAACAACAAATTATGTGACTTTAAAGTGGTCATTACTTGATAAAAAATGGAACGTTTAAGGTAATAACAAAGTCAGATTAGATATTTCTGATACTGTAGCATATACACCAGGTATGATAAACCAAAATGAGCCACAGCGTGAGTTATGGAATAAAAACCTCATTTTTCGACTTTAAGGTGGCTCTAACACAGCTGGCAATGGCATCAACACCTACAAAATTTTATCACTTCTTACTTAAGCATGCATGGACACTGTGAAAATTTTAAGAAAATCCATTCATAACTTTTTGAGTTAAGCTGTTCACTAACAAACAAAAAGACAGACAAACCCCAATGATTACAAAACCTCCGCTGGCAGAGATAATAAAAGATAAAAGTTTCAAATGTAGATATCTATGAAATACTACACACAGACATTTGTAAGTCACATGATGTAAATATCAAGGACAAGCTCTCGTTGATGTATTCATTTAATTTTCTATGGTTCATCTGGTCTAAATAAGGGTACATCAAATCATTTTTTTTAAAAAAAGATGTGGAAAGTCAGGATATGACCTTAGCTATTGAAAGTTTTAAAGTGAACTAAAATACCAACCTTGACCTTCTAGATAGATGGATCTGAAAAAGGCCATTTAGATAAACAAGTAGGCATTACAGTTTAAATGGTGGTTCCACATTCCTGACTTTGTCTTCAACTGACCTCAAAGCAAAAAATCAAAGCAAAAAATTATATGTCATGAAACGAAATAGGGAAGGTTGGCGCGAGTCAAGATAGGATTAATTATTGATACGTTTTTTTTGTGTAAAACTTGAAGTTATGTTTGGTGAACACATTCAATCCTTTTGATATTTGTGGGCGTTCCACTGGAGGCGACCCGACAACTGACTCTAGGACTCTAGGTTTGGTTACAAAAGTCAAGAGTTGGGGATGAAAACAAAAATGGCTCACCAAAAATTTGGGTTGATTTCATCTCCCCGACAAGATGTAGTGTATCCTGACTTATGTGGATCAAGATCCCGATGTGACTTGAGGTAGGGGTGCTTTTCTTCACAAGACAAGTCTGAGCAGTGTAAGACTTAAGGGACAAAGACAAGCCAGTTTCATGATAGGACAAGATGGGAAGTGAATAGGACAAAATGGGAAGTGAATAGGACAAGATGGGAAATGATTAGGACAAGATGGGAAGTGACAAGACAAGACAGGAAGTGACTAGGACAAGCCGGTTTCCAGGTGCGCAGAGCCATGGTCGGGAACAAGAGCCATGAGGGTTGGAGAAATATTAAACATGTTTCATATTTCACCAATCCACCATGACAAGCTAGGAAATCACAAGGTATTGTAGCTGACTATGTAATCAATGCCCCCAACCCAAAATTCTTAGCTACTGTTAAGTCAGCCCCAGTGGAACATCGCTATAAAAGTTCATTTGTGGATTACACAACTAAAGATATATTTCCAGGTTATTAGCAAAGTAAAAAAAAGATGATTTTAAAAAATGCTGGTCATTTAAAAGACCCAAAATTAATTTATCTTTCTCATATGTTTACGTCTCCACAGTTCAGGCCTTGTCCAGAATTGAAATTGTTTCATGAGTTATGAATTTCCCTACTATATGTGAATAGCTGGATAATAACTTATTAGGAGAGTTAGGAGAAAATCTTAACATAGTTGTCAATGAGGCTTAATGTACACCCAAACACAAGAAAAATAAAAATTTATTACTAATTTGCATAGCACGGCCTTTTAGGGGCCTGCTATATCAGTTTACTTCACACCTTAATTTTGTAGGTCCCTTAGACAGTTGTTAACCTTTATTTGTGTAGGAACCAATCAGAGATCAATAGGGGTTCTAAAATTATTATAAAATGCCAACATAATTTTTTAGAACTTTGCATTGTGACATCACAATCAAGACCACTGTGGTTATCAAGGAAATGGCCTTGACTTAATTGGCTGTTGAAAAGTATGAAGAGCGATATATATATCATAAACGGTCAAAGGGAAAAGGTTGTTTTCTGTTTCAAATCCTGACCCTTATTCAGTTTTCCTAATTACAATTAGTCATTATGTAAAGGATGAGAATACAGTGTTTCAGAACCATGAAACAGCAAAACAGAAGTAAATGCTTTACTGTTTTTTGTTTCTCAGCATATCATATTAATAGATAAAGTATTGAACAGTATGTACCATGATTGACTGGTTCACCACATTATATCTGTCATTTTAAAGACGTTAGATTGACAGTTGGTACCACTGAAAAAAATCAACTGTCTTGCCTTTTTGTCAATTACACTTTAACTGTTTTTTTACCCCACAGCCCTTAAGGGCTGTCGGGGTATTGTTTTCACCCAAGGTGTCCGGAACGGCAGTCGGGCGGCCGGAAGAAGTTTGTCCGGCCTGTATCTCAGAAACCGTAAGGTGTAGGAAGTTGATACTTGGTAGGGGTATTGGTTAGGGGGTGTAGATGTGCAACGTCATGATGTGACCTTGATTTGACCTTTGACCTTGCCATAGTTACCTTGACCTATAAAATCTTGTCCGGGCTATATCTCAGAAACCGTAAGGTGTAGGAAATTGATATTTGGTAGGGATATTGGTTAGGGGGTGTAAGTGTGCAACGTCATGATGTGACCTTGATTTGACCTTTGACATTGCTGTAGTGACCTTGACCTATAAAATTTTGTCTGGGCTATATCTCGGAAACCGTAAGGTGTAAGAAGTTGACATTTGGTAGGGACATTGGTTAGGGGGTGTAGGTGTGCAATGTCATGGTGACCTTGATTTGGCCTTTGACCTTGCCATAGTGACCTTGACCTATAAAAACTTGTCCGGGCTATATCTCGGCAACCATAAGGTGTAGGATGTTGATACTTGGTAGGGATATTGGTTAGGGTGTGTAGAAGTAAACCGTCATGGTGTGACCTTGATTTGACCTTGCCGTAGTGAACTTGACCTATAAAACCTTGTCCGGGGTATATAACAGAAACCGTAAGGTGTAGGAAGTTGATACTGGGTAGGGACATTGGCTAGGGTGTGTAGAAGTAAACCGTCATGGTGTGACCTTGATTTGACCTTTGACCTTGCCGTAGTGACCTTGACCTATAATGCCTTGTCTGGGCTATATTTCGGAAAGCATAAGGTGTAGGAAGTTTATATTTGGTAGGTACATTGGTCAAGGGTTATAGGTGTGCAACGAATGTCATGGTGTGACCTGGATTTGACCTTTGATCTTGCATATCTGATGCTATTTTATCTCTCTACAGGGATATCTGATACTATTTTATTTCTCTTATATCTCCCGTATCTTTTTACTTGAATCTTGGCTGTTGCACCTTTGGGTGTCTTTTGATGTAGATTAAGCACTCTTAAAGTCATATAAGAATTCATTAATCACTTTACTTTTGCAACTTCACATTGTAACAGATGGTATTGTATCAAGTGAGTCACAGGTTTTGCCCCAACTCCACATATAAGCATGTATTGCCACATCTGTATGTATGGATAATATTCAAAACATTCAAACCATAATTCGACCACACATAATTGTGATATTTTCATTGACAGCTATTATCCAGTTAAGAAATTTTACAGCTTCATAAGTTTAAGTTTACTGAATTGTCTTGTTTTAATGCTTAATCTTTACATGCAGTGCTCTGAAAATATCCCAATCTATGTGCTGTTTCACTACTTCTGTATTTCATGCTGTTGCAAAATATTTCCCCAGGCTGTGGGGTACGGCATCTCTGATGCTATTTTACTTATTTGTGCTATTTCCATTGACAGCTATACTGCAATTAATAAATTTTACAGCTTCATAATTTTTAGTGTACTGATTAATGCTGTCATCTTGCTATTGAATCATCTTATATTAATACTTTATCTTTACATTCATGTTCTTTCTCTATGATGTTCCTTTCTCTACTTAAACATTATTTGGACCTTTTTTTTAGCTGACACTGCCCTGAAAGCCTTTGGATCTTTGTACTGTTTCATTACTTCTATGTTTCAGGGTGTTGAACACTATTTGCCTGGGTTGTGGGGTACGGGCACCTTTTAACTTTATGTATTTTTTGTTTGCAGAAGACACCATATTGGTTGTTGTTTTAGGTCAAGGTGCATGCAAAACATCACAAGAGCTCGATGTCGAAAGCTGAAATTTCATCAACCCCAAATATTTGTACGCCCTACTTATTTTTTTGTATCCAGAATGTGATCCTTATCTTTGCCAAAATCACTTCCATCTTTGATCAGGCCCTACCCAAGTAAAATTTTTCAGAAAGATAGATTCATTAGTTTCGGAGTTATCACAAATCTAGACAACCATACAGACAGACAAACGAATGCACCTAAACAGTTAATTTTCTTGTGGAGATAAAAAATTAAAAACTGAAAACAAAGAGTCTTAAGAGAGTGAAGACCTTTGTCAGTGCACATAATAATAAGTAAATGTAAAATACAGATTTTATTGTGCTACCATAGCTTACCATGTGGAACTGAATGCTTTCTCAGCAGGCTGCAGGCCCGGCCCGGCCAGTGCCTCACAGGAAGGTGAATCCCGTAGTGAAATACCGCTTAATCCCCCTTCTTTCTCATTGGCTGCTAATATATACACATACATTTTATTGCAAGGAAAGAAGTCTAATATTCTATATGAATATCCTTATTGTTGAACATTGAAACTACATCAGTTTCTTCTCCCACCTCTGAGATCGGGGTTCGGTTCCCGGCCTGACCTCAAGTGGGAAAGCTGGTAGTTGCTTGCCGTTGGTCGGCAGGTTACAGTACAGAACCTTGACCAACTGTGTGTACTGTATTTCCTCTGCTGTCCCAACTACCCATCGTGATATGACCTGTACAGTGTTGAAAGCGATGTAAAAACCCCAGATAAATAAATAGGTAAATAAATAAACATCAGGACACAGTTTCACTAAGACCTACTAAATATAGAAGATAGTATGCTACTAAATTTAAATGTTAGTAGGCCCTTAGTAGCCACCACCGACTTGTTCCACTAAGCTGATGCCTGGGATCTACCAAGTTCCTGAGATAGCAGAGCTTCTAGTGAGGAGAGCTTACTAATTACAGTGAATTAAATCTCAGTGAAACAGATATTATAGGCCTGGTGGACTACTAGCGCTTAGCAGTCTACTAAGGAGATAGTAGCCCTTTGTGAAACTGGGCCCTGTTTCCTTATTTTATAGCATAGAGCCTTATTTTTGTGACTATTCACAGAACAGATAAGTATTTTGACATTGACATTTTACAACTTAGATCCACTTTCGGGTTCACATTGTAAAGAAAAGCATGGACGACCAAGACTTGTGTATGTAGCTTATATACAGGACCTTTACCTGTTGAAATAAAATAAAATATTTTAACCACTATCTGCTACATTATTTTACCATTTAAGAGGTTAAAATATAAAGTACTAAAACAAGCATTTGTTCAAAGAAATCGTCTTCATCTAGACAGCAGGGGCTGGTTTCATGAAAGGACTTAAGTCTGGTCTCAGGCTCAAATCTGAGACTTTGGGCTCAAATATTGTAAATATTTTGCTGAGTCTGTGGACTCAGACTTAAAGCATTTCACAAACAGGCTCAACTTGAGATTTGGCTCAGTCATGGGCTCAATTTTGAGCCCACCAAGGAGGTGTCTCAAATTTTGAGTCCAAAGTTTGTCATCCAATACTTGTGTATAAAGCAATATAATTTGCATGAAAATGAATTTGTTGAATCTTGAAATATTATATTTTTATTTTGCTTACTAATTACATATTCAATATTCATAATAAGAAAAGTCAATGGAATTGACATGCTTTTTTGACCATTGTCAAGTGACTAGTCTCAAGAGGGGACTCAAAGCTTGACTCAGTCTCAGTTGAGTCTCAAACAATTGGCTTGTTACCAATAATATTATATCAATTTTTTTTCATGTGTTATCAGTGTTAATGCAATTTAAATCGATAATGATGATGAAATAAATGCACTTGCATAAAAACAAACCAAGGAAGCGTCTTAAATGAAATTTAAAAGTTAAGACTATGACTTGAGACCAGTCTCAGCTGAGTCACCTTTTGTGAAATCAATTTGAGCCAAAAACTCAGCCAAGACAAAAGTCTCAGATTTGAGACCCAGACTCAGCCCAAAACTGGTCTCAAACTGAGACTTTTCATGAAACCGGCCCCAGGTGCTTGCAAAACTAAGGTCTCCCTATGGTGTTGGGGAGACCTTGGTTTGGAAATAGCAAGTTGTCCTCTTTTCTGTGCATCTTTATTAAAGATCTAACATAGATTTGATATAACTATGAATACATAAAATATACAGAATATTTTACATATAAGGGCTTTGTAAAATAGTCGAATATTAATGGCAAGATAGTTTCCAAACGTAAACAATTGTTTACATAATGGCTACCTTGTCTTCCCAATATTGCTTCAATTTAACATCACTATAATCTGTGAAACAACCAAATTCTAAAGCGGGGATGGATCAGATCTCCGTTTCTGGTCTGAAGCCTGGTCCGAACAAACAGCTTGACTTGCATAATCTCTGCAACACTAACCATCCGAGCAGTTTGGATGTTTGGCTGATTGTTCGGACCTGAACAAACACTCGGATATAGTGTGAAGCATAGGTCTCTTGCTAAAATGTCACTTCATCTTCCTCTTTGGAGGAATCTGAGGCTTCTCTGCAAGTTAAAAAGTCCTCAAAGCCTAAAAGGGCTTCTGATGAAGGTATATCAAAATCAAACCCAGACCCTGTATTTTATAGGGGGTAGATTTGTCTGACTTGCCCTCGCAATATACCAAGGACATTGAAACTTAGGCAGTTTTTCAACCTCCCAGCACCCAGGGGCAGTATACCTAGCTCCTCCACCACAGTCGGGGCTCAGAATGATGTAGCAGGCCAACAGGAGCTCCCACTCCGTCCTCAACTTAAGAAGCTTTTGATAATTTAAAACCGCCTGGTTTCACTCCTAGGTGGTACAGATTGAGACAACCTTGTTTGAGGACAAATTACAAGATTGCATATCTGTATCTCTCCCCTAGTCCCTCTGGGGCCCTATGGGCTAAGTCCCCTACCATTAGTCAAACAGTTTGAGCTTCAGGCAAGGCAAAATCTCTGTACTCTTAACTTTTGACCGCCCTTACCTAGGTAATTTCTGAATGCAACCTAGGCATGGAAAATTGTAAAGACAGTATCAAGGCTACTGCCAAACTCAGTTTCAAAAGGGTGCCTGTCAAAAAAAAGAAATGGCTAGAAATGATTATGAAAAGACCTGTGACTAGATATCCTGAATAAGAGGATAATATGCAACAGAGATCCTTAGCCTGTCAAAGTAAGGCCTTGGCCCACTTCTCCAGAGAGACTTATACACTATGGGAAATTCAGCGCTTATTATATGTGAGGATGAAATGACCCACCTTCAACCTCACCCAGGAGATACCAAATGTTAAGAACGTAGGAGCTCCCCATTCTTCCCTCTCCTTTGTTACATTCACAATTAGTTAAGGAGGGGAAAGAGTTCCTACTAAAACACTTGAGGTTTAGGCCCTATGAAAATCAGCCCTTTCATGGTCCCCACCACAATCAAAAAGAAGCTCCTACTCAAAAACCCCTATGGGGGTCAATCCATTCCAAGCAGTAACCTTGTTTTCCCCAGGTAGGGTGAAATCAAGTAGCAGAGTTTCATCTCAAGGAGCACTGGAGATATCCTCAGTCATTGGACAGCCTCCTTCATTGTCAGAGACCTTTTCAACTCACCTAGAGTATTGGTAAAATCCTGCAAACTTGATGAAGGGCGCGGACCTTCACCCCAAGACCACAGTATCCAAATCTTTACAGATGCCGCAAAAGTTGGGGCACTCACTTAGAGCAAGTCTCTACAAAGGGTCTGTGGTCAGACAGGGAAAAAGGCTACATATAAATGTCCTAGAGTCGAAGGCAATATCGCAAGCCCTGAAAAGATTCAAGTACCAGTGCCACAACCAAACAATGTTGGTTACTATGGACAACTCAATAGCAGTAGCCTACATAAACAAACAAGGAAGAACCCACTCAGCGGAGATGTGTGCTCTCCTGTGGAAAATTATGACCTGGGGCCACCATTACAAGATAACTCTAAGAGCCAGGCACATTCCACGTTGCTTGAATGTGATGGCTGAGCTGCTGTCCAAGGCAAACCAAGTCCAATTAACAGAATGGTCACTGCATTAGCAGGTGTTCAATCAGATCTGTGAAAAGAGGTTCACTCCTCATGTAGATCTTTTTGCCACTCACCTGAACCACAAAGTTCCATTGTATGTATCTCCAGTCCCAGACCAAAATGCTTGGGACATAGATGCTCTGAACATAAAGTGGTTGGGTCTCACTGCCTATGCTTACCCTCCCACGGCTCTCCTTCACAGGGTGATCCAAAAATCAGGCAGACCAGTTGCCTCATCATTCTAATAGCCCCAGGCTGGCCAGGGATGCCCTGGTGTTGGGACCTAGTGCAGCCCTCAACAGAGATCCTACTCCAGTTACCATTGTCGACAACACTTCTCAAACAGTCCCACAACCAAATGTTTCACAAAAATCCACAATGTCTCAACCTTCATGTCTGGTGTCAAAGAGTGGACAGCTCCAAGAACAAGGCTTCTCTGTGGAAGTGGCAGAGAGAATTGCTGCCCCTCAAAGTTCATCACCAAAGAACCATTTACAAGTCAAGTGGGTCCTATTTGAAAAATGGTGCAGAGAAAATGCAGTGGATTTCTCCAGTACCTCTTTGAAACAAGTCTCAGAATTTTTCATGTACCTGTACCTGTACAGGACAGCCATTGTTGACACCTTGGGCCCATCATGGCTCCATATTTCTAAAACCTCGGACCTTAACAGGTTACTTTGTAGTTTTCACAGGGATTGTCCAAAAAGTTCCAGGAATCTTCCAAAGTGTACTTTTCTGTTGTACTTAATGAGCTCACAAAAGCACGCTTTGAGCCTATGAAAGACACAGACCTCAAACATCTTACTCTCAAACTTCTTTCTTGCTAGCTTTGGCCTCCGGCAAGCGCCACAGCGAAATTCATGCCTGGGTTGCAAACCAAGTATCTCATCTAGGCCAATAGGAAAGGGTAGCTTTGTTCCCCTCTTAATATTTCATAGCCAAAAAACAACTAGCAAGAGAAGCTTGCCAAAGTGTGTCTCTGGTGACTATCCCTGCTCTAACTTCCATCATGGATAGACAATTCAAAGAAGACTGGACCCTGTGTCCAGTAAAGGCCCTGAGGTACTATCTGGATCGAACCAAGGACCTGAGAGGGTCTAGATCCCTAGTTTCATTTCCTTCAAGAAAGGACATACCTCAGACTTCAGACCCACTATAGGGGGCCACGGTGGCAGAGTGGTAACACTCTCGCCTCCCACCTCTGAGGCCAGGGATCGATCCCCGTACGGGCTCAAGTGGGAAAGCTGGTAGTTGCTTACCGTTGGTCGGCAGTTTACAGTACACAACCCTAGCGAACTCTATGTACTGGTTTCCTCTGCCCTTCCAACTACCCGTCGTGATATGACCTGTACAGTGTTGAAAGCGACGTTAAACCCCAAATAAACAAAATCAGACCCACTATACTCTCTTCTTGGTTAAAACAAACTATCCTACTTTGTTACAAACAAGCAGATCAGCAGTCCTTGGACTTGGTCCAAGTTAAAGCGCATGACTTTAGGGCCTTTATGGCCTCTATGCCTTTTTATGTCAGCTGACTTGTCACTCAGCTGACATTATGTCATCACTCTGCGGTGTGGGCGTCCGCGTGAACAACTTCTTCTCCAAAACTACAAGGCCTAGAGACATGCTGTTTTTTTTTAAAAGATACCTTATCTATCGAGGATGAAAAATTGTTCAAGGCATGCAAATCTGTCTGTTCATCTGTTTGCTAGAGACATTACAAGGGGGGTACCCCCACCAAAAGTGTGAAAATTTCAACTTTTTATCACAATTTTCTCAGTGACTATTGCAGAGATTTCTCTCATATCTTGCATATATGTACTAGGCCAGAGGTAGATTCTCTTGTGTGAGTATGAGACCTGGATCTGTCTTACTTTTTTTTAAATAAATTTTTGTAATAATTTTTAATGCATTAAAATTCATGAAATCATGCACTAAATCACTTATAACTTCAAAAGTGTTGCATTTACAGCATTTTGTGAAAATATGTTGTTCAGCTACTTTTTTCATAGCTACAATATGGTGAGTAAGTTGGGTGTCTGTCTCAATAGCTAAGTGAGTAATAGCTACTTTTGGGCTTTTCAGTAACTTCCATTATGAGTAAAATCACTTGTAACTTAAAAACTATTGCATTTAGAGAATTTCGTATAAATATGTTATTCAGCTACTTTTGGGCCAGCTATAACATAGTGAAATTTCAGACCTGTAGCTCATGGCATAGCTGAGTAATAGCTACTTTTAGGTTATCACTGTTGAGTAAATCGCTTATAACTTGAAAACTATTGCATTTAGAGAGTTTCGTATAAATATGTTATTCAGCTACTTTTGGGTCAGCTATAACATAGTAAAATTTCAGACCTGTAGCTCATGGCATAGCTGAGTAATAGCTACTTTTAGGTTATCACTGTTGAGTAAATCACTTATAACTTGAAAAGTGTTGCATTTAGAGCATTTTGTTAAAATATGTTATTCAGCTACTTTTTTCATAGCTACAATATGGTGAGTAAGTTGGGTATCTGTCTCAATAGCTAAGTGAGTAATAGTTACTTTTGGGCTTTTCAGTAACTTCCATCATGAGTAAAATCACTTGTAACTTAAAAACTATTGCATTTAGAGAATTTCGTATAAATATGTTATTCAGCTACTTTTGGGCCAGCTATAACATAGTAAAATTTCAGACCTGTAGCTCATGGCATAGCTGAGTAATAGCTACTTTTAGGTTATCACTGTTGAGTAAATCACTTATAACTTGAAAACTATTGCATTTAGAGTATTTTGTTTCAATATGTTATTCACCTATTTTGGGGTCAGCTATAACATAGTGAAGTTTCAGACCTGTGGCTCATTTCATAGCTGAGTAATAGCTACTTTGAAGTTCTCACTGTTGAGTAAATCAGTTATAATTGGAAAACTATTGCATTTACAGAAATTTGTGCAAATATGTTATTCAGCTACTTTTGGGTCAGCTATAACATAGTGAAATTATAGACCTATAGCTCATGGCACAACTGAGCAATAGCTATTCTCAGGTACTGACTGTTGAGTAAATCAGCTATAACTTGAAAAATATTGCATTTGGAGTATTTTGTTAAAATATATTGTTCACCTACTTTTGGGTCAGCTATAACATAGTGAAATTACAGACCTATAGCTCATGGCATAGCGGAGCAATAGCTATTTTCAGGTTCTCACTATTGAGTAAATCAGTTGTAGCTTGAAAACTATTGCATTTACAGTAGTTTGCTTAAATATGTTGTTCACCTACTTTTGGGTTAGCTATAACATAGTAAAATTTCAGACATGTAGCTCATTGCATAGCTGAGTAATAGTTCCTTTGAGGTTCTCACTGTTGAGTAAATCAGTTGTAACTTGAAAACTATTACATTTAGAGTAATTTGTTAAATATGTTATTCACAGAATTTTTGGTCAGCTATAACATAGTGAAATTGCAGACCTCTATGTCATGGCATAGCTGAACAATAGCTACTTTCAGGTTCTCACTGTTGAGTAAATCATTGTATCCACTGGATAGCCGCAGTGTGTAGAGAGAGATTTCACCATTACTGCTCTGATGAAAAAAAATATTATAGCTAGCTTTCTTAAGTTTGCAGTATATATTAATAACCATAAAATGTTGTCTGGGAATATTTTTGGCCTCATTTTGAGAAACAAGATGGCCGCCACAGGTGTTTTTTGTCAGTCATGAAAAGTGCTTATATCTCCCTTATTATTGATCCTAGAGGTTTGGGATGATAAACCAACCTGTAGGAAATCATGGGGTGGGAATCTTTTGGTGTGGTCAGATTTGACCTTCAATGACCCCTCCTTCAAGGTCAAACAAGGATAGCCAAACTTAAAAGTGCTTATAACTCGCTTATTATTGGTCCCAGAGGTTTGGGATGGTAAACAGACAGGAAATCATGGGCTGTGAATCTGTTGATATGGTCCGATTTGACCTTGGAACCCTCCTTCAAGGTCAAATGAGGATAGCGAAAATTGAAAGTGCCTACAACTGGCTTATTATTGGTGACAGAGATTTGGGATGGTAAACAATCCCATAGGAAATCATTGGCTCGGAATCTTTTGGTATGGTCAGATTTGACCTTTGGACCCCTCCTTCAAGGTCAAATGAGGACAGCCAAGCTTAAAAGTGCTTATAACTCATTTATAATTGGTCCTAGAGGTTTGGAATGGTAAACCATAGGAAATCATGGGCTGGGAATGTATTTGTGTGGTTAGATTTGACCTTGGACCCCTTCTTCAAGGTCGAACGAGGATATTGCATTTGTAGTATTTCTTTAAATATGTTTTAACTTATTTTTTACACTTAAACAATTACCTTGTTATTTTCCTTCATAATACCATTTACAGGGCACAACTTTTTTATCCTTTTCTTCTGTCAGCTTCGGAATTTCTTTCGAACTTGCTGTTCAGTTACCATTTACTGTATTTCTGTACAGCCCTTTTCCTGATAATTATTCTGTCCTCTAATCACCTTCACAAATCAAAAACACTCAGTCAGCTGACACAGTGCCCGTACACAGGCACTCTCCTCTTGTTTTATACAACAATATGCATCTGGGTCCAGTAGTAGCAACTCAACAAGTCCTAGACCCTTCCCCTCAGACTAGTCACCCTCAGTAAGGAAAGAAGAGGGGGGGCGGGGCACATCTGCTGCAGCCAAGTCTTGAGGAATATAAATCCCAGGGTCTAGGTATCTGACTACCTCCTCAAGATGTTTGGTAAGGTCTTTTATCTTTTATTTCAGTTACAGTATTTAACAGGTATAATGTATTAAGTACTTATTCAGATGATCCTATAATCTCATCATAAGGGTGGCAAGTAAATGAGATTTTCAAGCCCAGGGATTGTTTTCATTCGTGGTGAAGCCCTTGAAGCTGCACTTACTCCTTCAAAATCCAGACATCCAGAAGTGTCCCAACCTGTCTCCCCGCTGAATTACAGCTGAGGGGGTACAGGCAAAATTACAACTTGAAAGAAGGGGGATTAAGTGGTATTTCACTACGAGGTTCACCTTCCTGTGAGACACCGGCCAGTACTAGACGTCTACTGTCCTTGGACGTTGGCAGGGCCTGTGGCCTCCCAAGATAGCATTCAGTTCCACATGGTAAGCTTGTAACTTATAAAAGTTACATTTAAGGAATTAAAATTTTCAAATTTGTTTTGCATCCAGATGGGTATCCCAATCAGTGTCATTTTTATTGGGATTTAAGTTGGACCATGATACATGATACCTTTCTTCATCTTTCTCAGTTACAGACAACCTGCAAAGAAGGTGATGAGTAGCCAGCCCCTTAGATGTAAATTGGAACAGCAGATCACTGGCCTGCCTGATTTATGTTATTCTTGTAAGTGTTCAGTTTTTTAAAAAAAACACATATCTGGAGTTAACTGTGAAAAAGTATAAAAATAACTTAATGGTTATAATCCATGTACACAGAAAAATAGTTAGTTTATTGTTATTTTCTTCTATGGCTTTCATGCCTCTGCAGCTTACTTTAGTACTTACTTTACTTTAGAAAACAGCTATTTAATGGTATTTATTTGTTTTGTGATAATTTATTGAAAGATGTAATTGTTAATTCTAATTCTTTTATTATGTAGATGTAATTCTGAAATCATTGCCAAAATCACTAGTGCCACCCAACTAATCTCATGCAAAAATTCCAGCGTTACATCTCAATATTTGACTTTTTTACAGTCCAAAAAAGGCGCTCTGGGTACTTGGATCATGTAGCCTCGACAGGTCGAAACATTAGTTTCCCATGTAGATGTAAGTCTGAAATCTATTCTATAATCATTAGTGCCACCAAACTAATATCCTGTCCAAATTCTAACGTTCCATCTCAATATTTGATTTAGTTACAAAGGAAAAACAGCTCTCCGGGTACTTGGACCATGTAGCCACCTAGCTAATATCCTGTCCAAATTCTAACGTTCCATCTCAATATTTGACTTAGTTACAGAGGAAAAACGGCACTCCGGGTACTTTGGCTATGTAGACGGACAGGTCGCAACCTGAATTTACCCGCTAGATGTAAGTGTATAATCATTCCTACAATCACTAGAGCCACGAAACTAATGTCCTGTCCAAATTCCAGCATTACATCTCAATATGTACAGGTCGTGACTCAAGTTTTTCATGTAGATGTAATTCTAAAATCATTGCCAGAATCACTGGTGCAACCCAACTAACCTCCTCCCAAATTCTAGTGTTCAGAGAAACAAAGGCGCTCCGGGTAATTAGACCATGTAGCCTCGACTGGTCGTAACATGAGTTTCCCATGTAGATGTAAGTCTGAAATCTTTTCTATAATCATTAGAGCCACCTAGCTAATGTCCCATCCAAGTTCGAACATTTCACCTTCACATTTGCCTTAGTTACAGAGGAAAAATGCTGATCCGGGTACTTTGGCCATGTAGTCCAGACAGGTCACAACATGAGTTTCCCCTCTGGATGTAAGTCTGTAATCATTCGTAAAACCACTAGTGCCACAAAACTAATGTCCTGTCCAAATTTCAGCATTACATCTCAAGATCTGACTTAGTTACGGAGGAAATAAGGCGCCCCAGGCACTTGTACAGGTCGTGACTCGAGTTGTCCATGTAGATATGTCATTCTGAAATCATTGCCAGAATCACTGTTGCCATCCAATTAACCTCCTGCCCAAATTCCAGCGTTACATCTCAATATTTGACTGATTTACAGAGAAACAAAGGTGCTCCAGGTACTTGGACCATGTAGCCCTGACCGGTCGCAATATGAGTTTCCCATGTAGATGTAAGTCTGAAATCTTTTCTATAATCATTAGTGGCACCTAGCTAATATCCTGTCTAAAGTCTAATGTTCCATCTCAATATTTGACTTAGTTACAGAGGAAAACGGCGCTCCGGGAACTTTGGCCATGTAACCCGGACAGGTTGCAACATGGGTTTCCCCCTAGATGTAAGTCTGAAATCATTCCTACAATCACTAGTGCCACAAAACTAATGTACTGTCCAAATTCCAGCATTACATCTCAATATGTGACTTAGTTACGGAGGAAAAAGGGCGCCACCGGCACTTGTACAGGTCATAGCTCGAGTTTCCCATGTAGATGTAATTCTGAAATCATTGCCATAATCACTAGTGCCACCCAACTAGCCTCCTGCCGAAATTCCAGCGTTACATCTCAATATTTGGCTTATTTACACAGAAACAAAGGCGCTGTGGGTACTTGGACCATGTAGCCTCGACCAGTCGTAACATGTGTTTCCCATGTAGATGTGAGTCTGAAATCTTTTCTATAATCATTAGTGCCACCAAACTAATATCCTGTCCAAATTCTAACGTTCCATCTCAATATTTGACTTAGTTACAGAGTAAAAACAGCGCTCCGGGTACTTTGGCCATGTAGCCTGGACAGGTCGCAACATGGGTTTCCCGCCTAGATGTAAGTCTGTAATCATTCCTACAATCACTAGTGCCACGAAACTAATGTACTGTCCAAATTCCAGCATTACATCTCAATATGTGACTTAGTTACGGAGGAAAAAAGGCGCCACCGGCACTTGTACAGGTCGTAGCTCGAGTTTCCAATGTAGATGTAATTCTGAAATCATCGCCATAATCACTAGTGCCACCCAACTATCTTCCTGCCCAAATTCCAGCGTTACATCTCAATATTTGACCTAGTTACATAGAAAAAAAGACGCTCCGGGTACTTAGACCATGTAGCCTGGACAGGTCGCACCATGGGTTTCCCCCCTAGATGTAAGTCTGTAATCATTCCTACAATCACTAGTGCCACGAAACTAATGTACTGTCCAAATTCCAGCATTACATCTCAATATGTGACTTAGTTACGGAGGAAAAAAGGCGCCACCGGCACTTGTACAGGTCGTAGCTCGAGTTTCGCATGTAGATGTAATTCTGAAATCATTGCCATAATCACTAGTGCCACCCAACTAGCCTCCTGCCCAAATTCCAGCGTTACATCTCAATATTTGGCTTATTTACACAGAAACAAAGGCGCTGTGGGTACTTGGACCATGTAGCCTCGACCAGTCGTAACATGTGTTTCCCATGTAGATGTGAGTCTGAAATCTTTTCTATAATCATTAGTGCCACCAAACTAATATCCTGTCCAAATTCTAACGTTCCATCTCAATATTTGACTTAGTTACAGAGTAAAACAGCGCTCCGGTTACTTGGGCCATGTAGCCTGGACAGGTCGCAACATGGGTTTCCCGCCTAGATGTAAGTCTGTAATCATTCCTACAATCACTAGTGCCACGAAACTAATGTACTGTCCAAATTCCAGCATTACATCTCAATATGTGACTTAGTTACGGAGGAAAAAAGGCGCCACCGGCACTTGTACAGGTCGTAGCTCGAGTTTCCCATGTAGATGTAATTCTGAAATCATCGCCATAATCACTAGTGCCACCCAACTATCTTCCTGCCCAAATTCCAGCGTTACATCTCAATATTTGACCTAGTTACATAGAAAAAAAGACGCTCCGGGTACTTAGACCATGTAGCCTGGACAGGTCGCAACATGGGTTTCCCCCCTAGATGTAAGTCTGTAATCATTCCTACAATCACTAGTGCCACGAAACTAATGTACTGTCCAAATTCCAGCATTACATCTCAATATGTGACTTAGTTACGGAGGAAAAAAGGCGCCACCGGCACTTGTACAGGTCGTAGCTCGAGTTTCCCATGTAGATGTAATTCTGAAATCATTGCCATAATCACTAGTGCCACCCAACTAGCCTCCTGCCCAAATTCCAGCGTTACATCTCAATATTTGGCTTATTTACAGAGAAACAAAGGCGCTCCGGGTACTTGGACCATGTAGCCTCGACCAGTCGTAACATGTGTTTCCCATGTAGATGTGAGTCTGAAATCTTTTCTATAATCATTAGTGCCACCAAACTAATATCCTGTCCAAATTCTAATGTTCCATCTCAATATTTGACTTAGTTACAGAGTAAAAACAGCGCTCCGGGTACTTTGGCCATGTAGCCTGGATAGGTTGCAACATGGGTTTCCCGCCTAGATGTAAGTCTGTAATCATTCCTACAATCACTAGTGCCATGAAACTAATGTACTGTCCAAATTCCAGCATTACATCTCAATATGTGACTTAGTTACGGAGGAAAAAAGGCGCCACCGGCACTTGTACAGGTCGTAGCTCGAGTTTCCCATGTAGATGTAATTCTGAAATCATCGCCATAATCACTAGTGCCACCCAACTAACTTCCTGCCCAAATTCCAGCGTTACATCTCAATATTTGACCTAATTACATAGAAAAAAAGACGCTCCGGGTACTTAGACCATGTAGCCTGGACAGGTCGCACCATGGGTTTCCCCCCTAGATGTAAGTCTGTAGTCATTCCTACAATCACTAGTGCCATGAAACTAATGTCCTGTCCACATTCCAGCATTACATCTCAATATGTGACTTAGTTACGGAGGAAAAAAGGCACCACGGGCACTTGTACAGGTCGTGACTCGAGTTTGCCATGTAGATGTAATTCTGAAATCATTGCCATAATCACTAGTGCCACCCAACTAGCCTCCTGCCGAAATTCCAGCGTTACATCTCAATATTTGGCTTATTTACACAGAAACAAAGGCGCTGTGGGTACTTGGACCATGTAGCCTCGACCAGTCGTAACATGTGTTTCCCATGTAGATGTGAGTCTGAAATCTTTTCTATAATCATTAGTGCCACCAAACTAATATCCTGTCCAAATTCTAACATTCCATCTCAATATTTGACTTAGTTACAGAGTAAAAACAGCGCTCCGGGTACTTTGGCCATGTAGCCTGGACAGGTCGCAACATGGGTTTCCCGCCTAGATGTAAGTCTGTAATCATTCCTACAATCACTAGTGCCACGAAACTAATGTACTGTCCAAATTCCAGCATTACATCTCAATATGTGACTTAGTTACGGAGGAAAAAAGGCGCCACCGGCACTTGTACAGGTCGTAGCTCGAGTTTCCCATGTAGATGTAATTCTGAAATCATCGCCATAATCACTAGTGCCACCCAACTAACTTCCTACCCAAATTCCAGCGTTACATCTCAATATTTGACCTAGTTACATAGAAAAAAAGACGCTCCGGGTACTTGGACCATGTAGCCTGGACAGGTCGCACCATGGGTTTCCCCCCTACATGTAAGTCTGTAGTCATTCCTACAATCACTAGTGCCATGAAACTAATGTCCTGTCCACATTCCAGCATTACATCTCAATATGTGACTTAGTTACGGAGGAAAAAAGGCGCCACGGGCACTTGTACAGGTCGTGGCTCGAGTTTGCCATGTAGATGTAATTCTGAAATCATTGCCATAATCACTAGTGCCACCCAACTAGCCTCCTGCCCAAATTCCAGCGTTACATCTCAATATTTGGCTTATTTACAGAGAAACAAAGGCGCTCCGGGTACTTGGACCATGTAGCCTCGACCAGTCGTAACATGTGTTTCCCATGTAGATGTGAGTCTGAAATCTTTTCTATAATCATTAGTGCCACCAAACTAATATCCTGTCCAAATTCTAATGTTCCATCTCAATATTTGACTTAGTTACAGAGTAAAAGCAGCGCTCCGGGTACTTTGGCCATGTAGCCTGGATAGGTTGCAACATGGGTTTCCCGCCTAGATGTAAGTCTGTAATCATTCCTACAATCACTAGTGCCATGAAACTAATGTACTGTCCAAATTCCAGCATTACATCTCAATATGTGACTTAGTTACGGAGGAAAAAAGGCGCCACCGGCACTTGTACAGGTCGTAGCTCGAGTTTCCCATGTAGATGTAATTCTGAAATCATCGCCATAATCACTAGTGCCACCCAACTAACTTCCTGCCCAAATTCCAGCGTTACATCTCAATATTTGACCTAATTACATAGAAAAAAAGACGCTCCGGGTACTTAGACCATGTAGCCTGGACAGGTCGCACCATGGGTTTCCCCCCTAGATGTAAGTCTGTAGTCATTCCTACAGTCACTAGTGCCATGAAACTAATGTCCTGTCCACATTCCAGCATTACATCTCAATATGTGACTTAGTTACGGAGGAAAAAAGGCACCACGGGCACTTGTACAGGTCGTGACTCGAGTTTGCCATGTAGATGTAATTCTGAAATCATTGCCATAATCACTAGTGCCACCCAACTAGCCTCCTGCCCAAATTCCAGCGTTACATCTCAATATTTGGCTTATTTACACAGAAACAAAGGCGCTGTGGGTACTTGGACCATGTAGCCTCGACCAGTCGTAACATGTGTTTCCCATGTAGATGTGAGTCTGAAATCTTTCTATAATCATTAGTGCCACCAAACTAATATCCTGTCCAAATTCTAACATTCCATCTCAATATTTGACTTAGTTACAGAGTAAAAACAGCGCTCCGGGTACTTTGGTCATGTAGCCTGGACAGGTCGCAACATGGGTTTCCCGCCTAGATGTAAGTCTGTAATCATTCCTACAATCACTAGTGCCACGAAACTAATGTACTGTCCACATTCCAGCATTACATCTCAATATGTGACTTAGTTACGGAGGAAAAAAGGCGCCACCGGCACTTGTACAGGTCGTAGCTCGAGTTTCCCATGTAGATGTAATTCTGAAATCATCGCCATAATCACTAGTGCCACCCAACTAACTTCCTGCCCAAATTCCAGCGTTACATCTCAATATTTGACCTAGTTACATAGAAAAAAAGACGCTCCGGGTACTTGGACCATGTAGCCTGGACAGGTCGCACCATGGGTTTCCCCCCTAGATGTAAGTCTGTAGTCATTCCTACAATCACTAGTGCCATGAAACTAATGTCCTGTCCACATTCCAGCATTACATCTCAATATGTGACTTAGTTACGGAGGAAAAAAGGCGCCACGGGCACTTGTACAGGTCGTGGCTCGAGTTTGCCATGTAGATGTAATTCTGAAATCATTGCCATAATCACTAGTGCCACCCAACTAGCCTCCTGCCCAAATTCCAGCGTTACATCTCAATATTTGGCTTATTTACAGAGAAACAAAGGCGCTCCGGGTACTTGGACCATGTAGCCTGGACCAGTCGTAACATGTGTTTCCCATGTAGATGTGAGTCTGAAATCTTTTCTATAATCATTAGTGCCACCAAACTAATATCCTGTCCAAATTCTAATGTTCCATCTCAATATTTGACTTAGTTACAGAGTAAAAACAGCGCTCCGGGTACTTTGGCCATGTAGCCTGGATAGGTTGCAACATGGGTTTCCCGCCTAGATGTAAGTCTGTAATCATTCCTACAATCACTAGTGCCATGAAACTAATGTACTGTCCAAATTCCAGCATTACATCTCAATATGTGACTTAGTTACGGAGGAAAAAAGGCGCCACCGGCACTTGTACAGGTCGTAGCTCGAGTTTCCCATGTAGATGTAATTCTGAAATCATCGCCATAATCACTAGTGCCACCCAACTAACTTCCTGCCCAAATTCCAGCGTTACATCTCAATATTTGACCTAATTACATAGAAAAAAAGACGCTCCGGGTACTTAGACCATGTAGCCTGGACAGGTCGCACCATGGGTTTCCCCCCTAGATGTAAGTCTGTAGTCATTCCTACAGTCACTAGTGCCATGAAACTAATGTCCTGTCCACATTCCAGCATTACATCTCAATATGTGACTTAGTTACGGAGGAAAAAAGGCACCACGGGCACTTGTACAGGTCGTGACTCGAGTTTGCCATGTAGATGTAATTCTGAAATCATTGCCATAATCACTAGTGCCACGCAACTAGCCTCCTGCCCAAATTCCAGCGTTACATCTCAATATTTGGCTTATTTACACAGAAACAAAGGCGCTGTGGGTACTTGGACCATGTAGCCTCGACCAGTCGTAACATGTGTTTCCCATGTAGATGTGAGTCTGAAATCTTTTCTATAATCATTAGTGCCACCAAACTAATATCCTGTCCAAATTCTAACATTCCATCTCAATATTTGACTTAGTTACAGAGTAAAAACAGCGCTCCGGGTACTTTGGCCATGTAGCCTGGACAGGTCGCAACATGGGTTTCCCGCCTAGATGTAAGTCTGTAATCATTCCTACAATCACTAGTGCCACGAAACTAATGTACTGTCCAAATTCCAGCATTACATCTCAATATGTGACTGAGTTACGGAGGAAAAAGGCGCCACCGGCACTTGTACAGGTCGTAGCTCGAGTTTCCCATGTAGATGTAATTCTGAAATCATCGCCATAATCACTAGTGCCACCCAACTAACTTACTGCCCAAATTCCAGCGTTACATCTCAATATTTGACCTAGTTACATAGAAAAAAAGACGCTCCGGGTACTTGGACCATGTAGCCTGGACAGGTCGCACCATGGGTTTCCCCCCTAGATGTAAGTCTGTAGTCATTCCTACAATCACTAGTGCCATGAAACTAATGTCCTGTCCACATTCCAGCATTACATCTCAATATGTGACTTAGTTACGGAGGAAAAAAGGCGCCACGGGCACTTGTACAGGTCGTGGCTCGAGTTTGCCATGTAGATGTAATTCTGAAATCATTGCCATAATCACTAGTGCCACCCAACTAGCCTCCTGCCCAAATTCCAGCGTTACATCTCAATATTTGGCTTATTTACAGAGAAACAAAGGCGCTCCGGGTACTTGGACCATGTAGCCTCGACCAGTCGTAACATGTGTTTCCCATGTAGATGTGAGTCTGAAATCTTTTCTATAATCATTAGTGCCACCAAACTAATATCCTGTCCAAATTCTAATGTTCCATCTCAATATTTGACTTAGTTACAGAGTAAAAACAGCGCTCCGGGTACTTTGGCCATGTAGCCTGGATAGGTTGCAACATGGGTTTCCCGCCCAGATGTAAGTCTGTAATCATTCCTACAATCACTAGTGCCATGAAACTAATGTACTGTCCAAATTCCAGCATTACATCTCAATATGTGACTTAGTTACGGAGGAAAAAAGGCGCCACCGGCACTTGTACAGGTCGTAGCTCGAGTTTCCCATGTAGATGTAATTCTGAAATCATCGCCATAATCACTAGTGCCACCCAACTAACTTCCTGCCCAAATTCCAGCGTTACATCTCAATATTTGACCTAATTACATAGAAAAAAAGACGCTCCGGGTACTTAGACCATGTAGCCTGGACAGGTCGCACCATGGGTTTCCCCCCTAGATGTAAGTCTGTAGTCATTCCTACAGTCACTAGTGCCATGAAACTAATGTCCTGTCCACATTCCAGCATTACATCTCAATATGTGACTTAGTTACGGAGGAAAAAAGGCACCACGGGCACGTGTACAGGTCGTGACTCGAGTTTGCCATGTAGATGTAATTCTGAAATCATTGCCATAATCACTAGTGCCACCCAACTAGCCTCCTGCCCAAATTCCAGCGTTACATCTCAATATTTGGCTTATTTACACAGAAACAAAGGCGCTGTGGGTACTTGGACCATGTAGCCTCGACCAGTCGTAACATGTGTTTCCCATGTAGATGTGAGTCTGAAATCTTTTCTATAATCATTAGTGCCACCAAACTAATATCCTGTCCAAATTCTAACATTCCATCTCAATATTTGACTTAGTTACAGAGTAAAAACAGCGCTCCGGGTACTTTGGCCATGTAGCCTGGACAGGTCGCAACATGGGTTTCCCGCCTAGATGTAAGTCTGTAATCATTCCTACAATCACTAGTGCCACGAAACTAATGTACTGTCCAAATTCCAGCATTACATCTCAATATGTGACTTAGTTACGGAGGAAAAAAGGCGCCTACGGCACTTGTACAGGTCGTAGCTCGAGTTTCCCATGTAGATGTAATTCTGAAATCATCGCCATAATCACTAGTGCCACCCAACTAACTTCCTGCCCAAATTCCAGCGTTACATCTCAATATTTGACCTAGTTACATAGAAAAAAAGACGCTCCGGGTACTTGGACCATGTAGCCTGGACAGGTCGCACCATGGGTTTCCCCCCTAGATGTAAGTCTGTAGTCATTCCTACAATCACTAGTGCCATGAAACTAATGTCCTGTCCACATTCCAGCATTACATCTCAATATGTGACTTAGTTACGGAGGAAAAAAGGCGCCACGGGCACTTGTACAGGTCGTGGCTCGAGTTTGCCATGTAGATGTAATTCTGAAATCATTGCCATAATCACTAGTGCCACCCAACTAGCCTCCTGCCCAAATTCCAGCGTTACATCTCAATATTTGGCTTATTTACAGAGAAACAAAGGCGCTCCGGGTACTTGGACCATGTAGCCTCGACCAGTCGTAACATGTGTTTCCCATGTAGATGTGAGTCTGAAATCTTTTCTATAATCATTAGTGCCACCAAACTAATATCCTGTCCAAATTCTAATGTTCCATCTCAATATTTGACTTAGTTACAGAGTAAAAACAGCGCTCCGGGTACTTTGGCCATGTAGCCTGGACAGGTCGCAACATGGGTTTCCCGCCTAGATGTAAGTCTGTAATCATTCCTACAATCACTAGTGCCACGAAACTAATGTACTGTCCAAATTCCAGCATTACATCTCAATATGTGACTTAGTTACGGAGGAAAAAAGGCGCCACCGGCACTTGTACAGGTCGTAGCTCGAGTTTCCCATGTAGATGTAATTCTGAAATCATCGCCATAATCACTAGTGCCACCCAACTAACTTCCTGCCCAAATTCCAGCGTTACATCTCAATATTTGACCTAGTTACATAGAAAAAAAGACGCTCCGGGTACTTGGACCATGTAGCCTGGACAGGTCGCACCATGGGTTTCCCCCCTAGATGTAAGTCTGTAGTCATTCCTACAATCACTAGTGCCATGAAACTAATGTCCTGTCCACATTCCAGCATTACATCTCAATATGTGACTTAGTTACGGAGGAAAAAAGGCGCCACAGGCACTTGTACAGGTCGTGACTCGAGTTTGCCATGTAGATGTAATTCTGAAATCATTGCCATAATCACTAGTGCCACCCAACTAGCCTCCTGCCCAAATTCCAGCGTTACATCTCAATATTTGGCTTATTTACACAGAAACAAAGGCGCTGTGGGTACTTGGACCATGTAGCCTCGACCAGTCGTAACATGTGTTTCCCATGTAGATGTGAGTCTGAAATCTTTTCTATAATCATTAGTGCCACCAAACTAATATCCTGTCCAAATTCGAACGTTCCATCTCAATATTTGACTTAGTTACAGAGTAAAAACAGCGCTCCGGGTACTTTGGCCATGTAGCCTGGACAGGTCGCAACATGGGTTTCCCCCCTAGATGTAAGTCTGTAATCATTCCTACAATCACTAGTGCCACGAAACTAATGTACTGTCCAAATTCCAGCATTACATCTCAATATGTGACTTAGTTACGGAGGAAAAAAGGCGCCTACGGCACTTGTACAGGTCGTAGCTCAGGTTTTCCCATGTAGATGTAATTCTGAAATCATCGCCATAATCACTAGTGCCACCCAACTAACTTCCTGCCCAAATTCCAGCGTTACATCTCAATATTTGACCTAGTTACATAGAAAAAAAGACGCTCCGGGTACTTAGACCATGTAGCCTGGACAGGTCGCAACATGGGTTTCCCCCCTAGATGTAAGTCTGTAGTCATTCCTACAATCACAAGTGCCATGAAACTAATGTCCTGTCCACATTCCAGCATTACATCTCAATATGTGACTTAGTTACGGAGGAAAAAAGGCACCACGGGCACTTGTACAGGTCGTGACTCGAGTTTGCCATGTAGATGTAATTCTGAAATCATTGCCATAATCACTAGTGCCACCCAACTAGCCTCCTGCCCAAATTCCAGCGTTACATCTCAATATTTGGCTTATTTACAGAGAAACAAAGGCGCTCCGGGTACTTGGACCATGTAGCCTCGACCAGTCGTAACATGTGTTTCCCATGTAGATGTGAGTCTGAAATCTTTTCTATAATCATTAGTGCCACCAAACTAATATCCTGTCCAAATTCTAATGTTCCATCTCAATATTTGACTTAGTTACAGAGTAAAAACAGCGCTCCGGGTACTTTGGCCATGTAGCCTGGATAGGTTGCAACATGGGTTTCCCGCCTAGATGTAAGTCTGTAATCATTCCTACAATCACTAGTGCCATGAAACTAATGTACTGTCCAAATTCCAGCATTACATCTCAATATGTGACTTAGTTACGGAGGAAAAAAGGCGCCACCGGCACTTGTACAGGTCGTAGCTCGAGTTTCCCATGTAGATGTAATTCTGAAATCATCGCCATAATCACTAGTGCCACCCAACTAACTTCCTGCCCAAATTCCAGCGTTACATCTCAATATTTGACCTAATTACATAGAAAAAAAGACGCTCCGGGTACTTAGACCATGTAGCCTGGACAGGTCGCACCATGGGTTTCCCCCCTAGATGTAAGTCTGTAGTCATTCCTACAGTCACTAGTGCCATGAAACTAATGTCCTGTCCACATTCCAGCATTACATCTCAATATGTGACTTAGTTACGGAGGAAAAAAGGCACCACGGGCACGTGTACAGGTCGTGACTCGAGTTTGCCATGTAGATGTAATTCTGAAATCATTGCCATAATCACTAGTGCCACCCAACTAGCCTCCTGCCCAAATTCCAGCGTTACATCTCAATATTTGGCTTATTTACACAGAAACAAAGGCGCTGTGGGTACTTGGACCATGTAGCCTCGACCAGTCGTAACATGTGTTTCCCATGTAGATGTGAGTCTGAAATCTTTTCTATAATCATTAGTGCCACCAAACTAATATCCTGTCCAAATTCTAACATTCCATCTCAATATTTGACTTAGTTACAGAGTAAAAACAGCGCTCCGGGTACTTTGGCCATGTAGCCTGGACAGGTCGCAACATGGGTTTCCCGCCTAGATGTAAGTCTGTAATCATTCCTACAATCACTAGTGCCACGAAACTAATGTACTGTCCAAATTCCAGCATTACATCTCAATATGTGACTTAGTTACGGAGGAAAAAAGGCGCCACCGGCACTTGTACAGGTCGTAGCTCGAGTTTCCCATGTAGATGTAATTCTGAAATCATCGCCATAATCACTAGTGCCACCCAACTAACTTCCTGCCCAAATTCCAGCGTTACATCTCAATATTTGACCTAGTTACATAGAAAAAAAGACGCTCCGGGTACTTGGACCATGTAGCCTGGACAGGTCGCACCATGGGTTTCCCCCCTAGATGTAAGTCTGTAGTCATTCCTACAATCACTAGTGCCATGAAACTAATGTCCTGTCCACATTCCAGCATTACATCTCAATATGTGACTTAGTTACGGAGGAAAAAAGGCGCCACGGGCACTTGTACAGGTCGTGGCTCGAGTTTGCCATGTAGATGTAATTCTGAAATCATTGCCATAATCACTAGTGCCACCCAACTAGCCTCCTGCCCAAATTCCAGCGTTACATCTCAATATTTGGCTTATTTACAGAGAAACAAAGGCGCTCCGGGTACTTGGACCATGTAGCCTCGACCAGTCGTAACATGTGTTTCCCATGTAGATGTGAGTCTGAAATCTTTTCTATAATCATTAGTGCCACCAAACTAATATCCTGTCCAAATTCTAATGTTCCATCTCAATATTTGACTTAGTTACAGAGTAAAAACAGCGCTCCGGGTACTTTGGCCATGTAGCCTGGACACGTCGCAACATGGGTTTCCCGCCTAGATGTAAGTCTGTAATCATTCCTACAATCACTAGTGCCACGAAACTAATGTACTGTCCAAATTCCAGCATTACATCTCAATATGTGACTTAGTTACGGAGGAAAAAAGGCGCCACCGGCACTTGTACAGGTCGTAGCTCGAGTTTCCCATGTAGATGTAATTCTGAAATCATCGCCATAATCACTAGTGCCACCCAACTAACTTCCTGCCCAAATTCCAGCGTTACATCTCAATATTTGACCTAGTTACATAGAAAAAAAGACGCTCCGGGTACTTAGACCATGTAGCCTGGACAGGTCGCACCATGGGTTTCCCCCCTAGATGTAAGTCTGTAGTCATTCCTACAATCACTAGTGCCATGAAACTAATGTCCTGTCCACATTCCAGCATTACATCTCAATATGTGACTTAGTTACGGAGGAAAAAAGGCGCCACGGGCACTTGTACAGGTCGTGACTCGAGTTTGCCATGTAGATGTAATTCTGAAATCATTGCCATAATCACTAGTGCCACCCAACTAGCCTCCTGCCCAAATTCCAGCGTTACATCTCAATATTTGGCTTATTTACACAGAAACAAAGGCGCTGTGGGTACTTGGACCATGTAGCCTCGACCAGTCGTAACATGTGTTTCCCATGTAGATGTGAGTCTGAAATCTTTTCTATAATCATTAGTGCCACCAAACTAATATCCTGTCCAAATTCGAACGTTCCATCTCAATATTTGACTTAGTTACAGAGTAAAAACAGCGCTCCGGGTACTTTGGCCATGTAGCCTGGACAGGTCGCAACATGGGTTTCCCCCCTAGATGTAAGTCTGTAATCATTCCTACAATCACTAGTGCCACGAAACTAATGTACTGTCCAAATTCCAGCATTACATCTCAATATGTGACTTAGTTACGGAGGATAAAAGGCGCCTACGGCACTTGTACAGGTCGTAGCTCAGGTTTTCCCATGTAGATGTAATTCTGAAATCATCGCCATAATCACTAGTGCCACCCAACTAACTTCCTGCCCAAATTCCAGCGTTACATCTCAATATTTGACCTAGTTACATAGAAAAAAAGACGCTCCGGGTACTTAGACCATGTAGCCTGGACAGGTCGCAACATGGGTTTCCCCCCTAGATGTAAGTCTGTAGTCATTCCTACAATCACAAGTGCCATGAAACTAATGTCCTGTCCACATTCCAGCATTACATCTCAATATGTGACTTAGTTACAGAGTAAAAACAGCGCTCCGGGTACTTTGGCCATGTAGCCTGGACAGGTCGCAACATGGGTTTCCCCCCTAGATGTAAGTCTGTAATCATTCCTACAATCACTAGTGCCACAAAACTAATGTACTGTCCAAATTCCAGCATTACATCTCAATATGTGACTTAGTTACGGAGGAAAAAAGGCGCCTACGGCACTTGTACAGGTCGTAGCTCAGGTTTTCCCATGTAGATGTAATTCTGAAATCATCGCCATAATCACTAGTGCCACCCAACTAACTTCCTGCCCAAATTCCAGCGTTACATCTCAATATTTGACCTAGTTACATAGAAAAAAAGACGCTCCGGGTACTTAGACCATGTAGCCTGGACAGGTCGCAACATGGGTTTCCCCCCTAGATGTAAGTCTGTAGTCATTCCTACAATCACAAGTGCCATGAAACTAATGTCCTGTCCACATTCCAGCATTACATCTCAATATGTGACTTAGTTACGGAGGAAAAAAGGCACCACGGGCACTTGTACAGGTCGTGACTCGAGTTTGCCATGTAGATGTAATTCTGAAATCATTGCCATAATCACTAGTGCCACCCAACTAGCCTCCTGCCCAAATTCCAGCGTTACATCTCAATATTTGGCTTATTTACAGAGAAACAAAGGCGCTCCGGGTACTTGGACCATGTAGCCTCGACCAGTCGTAACATGTGTTTCCCATGTAGATGTGAGTCTGAAATCTTTTCTATAATCATTAGTGCCACCAAACTAATATCCTGTCCAAATTCTAATGTTCCATCTCAATATTTGACTTAGTTACAGAGTAAAAACAGCGCTCCGGGTACTTTGGCCATGTAGCCTGGATAGGTTGCAACATGGGTTTCCCGCCTAGATGTAAGTCTGTAATCATTCCTACAATCACTAGTGCCATGAAACTAATGTACTGTCCAAATTCCAGCATTACATCTCAATATGTGACTTAGTTACGGAGGAAAAAAGGCGCCACCGGCACTTGTACAGGTCGTAGCTCGAGTTTCCCATGTAGATGTAATTCTGAAATCATCGCCATAATCACTAGTGCCACCCAACTAACTTCCTGCCCAAATTCCAGCGTTACATCTCAATATTTGACCTAATTACATAGAAAAAAAGACGCTCCGGGTACTTAGACCATGTAGCCTGGACAGGTCGCACCATGGGTTTCCCCCCTAGATGTAAGTCTGTAGTCATTCCTACAGTCACTAGTGCCATGAAACTAATGTCCTGTCCACATTCCAGCATTACATCTCAATATGTGACTTAGTTACGGAGGAAAAAAGGCACCACGGGCACGTGTACAGGTCGTGACTCGAGTTTGCCATGTAGATGTAATTCAGAAATCATTGCCATAATCACTAGTGCCACCCAACTAGCCTCCTGCCCAAATTCCAGCGTTACATCTCAATATTTGGCTTATTTACACAGAAACAAAGGCGCTGTGGGTACTTGGACCATGTAGCCTTGACCAGTCGTAACATGTGTTTCCCATGTAGATGTGAGTCTGAAATCTTTTCTATAATCATTAGGGCCACCAAACTAATATCCTGTCCAAATTCTAACATTCCATCTCAATATTTGACTTAGTTACAGAGTAAAAACAGCGCTCCGGGTACTTTGGCCATGTAGCCTGGACAGGTCGCAACATGGGTTTCCCCCCTAGATGTAAGTCTGTAATCATTCCTACAATCACTAGTGCCACGAAACTAATGTACTGTCCAAATTCCAGCATTACATCTCAATATGTGACTTAGTTACGGAGGAAAAAAGGCGCCTACGGCACTTGTACAGGTCGTAGCTCAGGTTTTCCCATGTAGATGTAATTCTGAAATCATCGCCATAATCACTAGTGCCACCCAACTAACTTCCTGCCCAAATTCCAGCGTTACATCTCAATATTTGACCTAGTTACATAGAAAAAAAGACGCTCCGGGTACTTAGACCATGTAGCCTGGACAGGTCGCAACATGGGTTTCCCCCCTAGATGTAAGTCTGTAGTCATTCCTACAATCACAAGTGCCATGAAACTAATGTCCTGTCCACATTCCAGCATTACATCTCAATATGTGACTTAGTTACGGAGGAAAAAAGGCACCACGGGCACTTGTACAGGTCGTGACTCGAGTTTGCCATGTAGATGTAATTCTGAAATCATTGCCATAATCACTAGTGCCACCCAACTAGCCTCCTGCCCAAATTCCAGCGTTACATCTCAATATTTGGCTTATTTACAGAGAAACAAAGGCGCTCCGGGTACTTGGACCATGTAGCCTCGACCAGTCGTAACATGTGTTTCCCATGTAGATGTGAGTCTGAAATCTTTTCTATAATCATTAGTGCCACCAAACTAATATCCTGTCCAAATTCTAATGTTCCATCTCAATATTTGACTTAGTTACAGAGTAAAAACAGCGCTCCGGGTACTTTGGCCATGTAGCCTGGATAGGTTGCAACATGGGTTTCCCGCCTAGATGTAAGTCTGTAATCATTCCTACAATCACTAGTGCCATGAAACTAATGTACTGTCCAAATTCCAGCATTACATCTCAATATGTGACTTAGTTACGGAGGAAAAAAGGCGCCACGGGCACTTGTACAGGTCGTGACTCGAGTTTGCCATGTAGATGTAATTCTGAAATCATTGCCATAATCACTAGTGCCACCCAACTAGCCTCCTGCCCAAATTCCAGCGTTACATCTCAATATTTGGCTTATTTACACAGAAACAAAGGCGCTGTGGGTACTTGGACCATGTAGCCTCGACCAGTCGTAACATGTGTTTCCCATGTAGATGTGAGTCTGAAATCTTTTCTATAATCATTAGTGCCACCAAACTAATATCCTGTCCAAATTCGAACGTTCCATCTCAATATTTGACTTAGTTACAGAGTAAAAACAGCGCTCCGGGTACTTTGGCCATGTAGCCTGGACAGGTCGCAACATGGGTTTCCCCCCTAGATGTAAGTCTGTAATCATTCCTACAATCACTAGTGCCACGAAACTAATGTACTGTCCAAATTCCAGCATTACATCTCAATATGTGACTTAGTTACGGAGGATAAAAGGCGCCTACGGCACTTGTACAGGTCGTAGCTCAGGTTTTCCCATGTAGATGTAATTCTGAAATCATCGCCATAATCACTAGTGCCACCCAACTAACTTCCTGCCCAAATTCCAGCGTTACATCTCAATATTTGACCTAGTTACATAGAAAAAAAGACGCTCCGGGTACTTAGACCATGTAGCCTGGACAGGTCGCAACATGGGTTTCCCCCCTAGATGTAAGTCTGTAGTCATTCCTACAATCACAAGTGCCATGAAACTAATGTCCTGTCCACATTCCAGCATTACATCTCAATATGTGACTTAGTTACAGAGTAAAAACAGCGCTCCGGGTACTTTGGCCATGTAGCCTGGACAGGTCGCAACATGGGTTTCCCCCCTAGATGTAAGTCTGTAATCATTCCTACAATCACTAGTGCCACGAAACTAATGTACTGTCCAAATTCCAGCATTACATCTCAATATGTGACTTAGTTACGGAGGAAAAAAGGCGCCTACGGCACTTGTACAGGTCGTAGCTCAGGTTTTCCCATGTAGATGTAATTCTGAAATCATCGCCATAATCACTAGTGCCACCCAACTAACTTCCTGCCCAAATTCCAGCGTTACATCTCAATATTTGACCTAGTTACATAGAAAAAAAGACGCTCCGGGTACTTAGACCATGTAGCCTGGACAGGTCGCAACATGGGTTTCCCCCCTAGATGTAAGTCTGTAGTCATTCCTACAATCACAAGTGCCATGAAACTAATGTCCTGTCCACATTCCAGCATTACATCTCAATATGTGACTTAGTTACGGAGGAAAAAAGGCACCACGGGCACTTGTACAGGTCGTGACTCGAGTTTGCCATGTAGATGTAATTCTGAAATCATTGCCATAATCACTAGTGCCACCCAACTAGCCTCCTGCCCAAATTCCAGCGTTACATCTCAATATTTGGCTTATTTACAGAGAAACAAAGGCGCTCCGGGTACTTGGACCATGTAGCCTCGACCAGTCGTAACATGTGTTTCCCATGTAGATGTGAGTCTGAAATCTTTTCTATAATCATTAGTGCCACCAAACTAATATCCTGTCCAAATTCTAATGTTCCATCTCAATATTTCACTTAGTTACAGAGTAAAAACAGCGCTCCGGGTACTTTGGCCATGTAGCCTGGATAGGTTGCAACATGGGTTTCCCGCCTAGATGTAAGTCTGTAATCATTCCTACAATCACTAGTGCCATGAAACTAATGTACTGTCCAAATTCCAGCATTACATCTCAATATGTGACTTAGTTACGGAGGAAAAAAGGCGCCACCGGCACTTGTACAGGTCGTAGCTCGAGTTTCCCATGTAGATGTAATTCTGAAATCATCGCCATAATCACTAGTGCCACCCAACTAACTTCCTGCCCAAATTCCAGCGTTACATCTCAATATTTGACCTAATTACATAGAAAAAAAGACGCTCCGGGTACTTAGACCATGTAGCCTGGACAGGTCGCACCATGGGTTTCCCCCCTAGATGTAAGTCTGTAGTCATTCCTACAGTCACTAGTGCCATGAAACTAATGTCCTGTCCACATTCCAGCATTACATCTCAATATGTGACTTAGTTACGGAGGAAAAAAGGCACCACGGGCACGTGTACAGGTCGTGACTCGAGTTTGCCATGTAGATGTAATTCTGAAATCATTGCCATAATCACTAGTGCCACCCAACTAGCCTCCTGCCCAAATTCCAGCGTTACATCTCAATATTTGGCTTATTTACACAGAAACAAAGGCGCTGTGGGTACTTGGACCATGTAGCCTTGACCAGTCGTAACATGTGTTTCCCATGTAGATGTGAGTCTGAAATCTTTTCTATAATCATTAGGGCCACCAAACTAATATCCTGTCCAAATTCTAACATTCCATCTCAATATTTGACTTAGTTACAGAGTAAAAACAGCGCTCCGGGTACTTTGGCCATGTAGCCTGGACAGGTCGCAACATGGGTTTCCCCCCTAGATGTAAGTCTGTAATCATTCCTACAATCACTAGTGCCACGAAACTAATGTACTGTCCAAATTCCAGCATTACATCTCAATATGTGACTTAGTTACGGAGGAAAAAAGGCGCCTACGGCACTTGTACAGGTCGTAGCTCAGGTTTTCCCATGTAGATGTAATTCTGAAATCATCGCCATAATCACTAGTGCCACCCAACTAACTTCCTGCCCAAATTCCAGCGTTACATCTCAATATTTGACCTAGTTACATAGAAAAAAAGACGCTCCGGGTACTTAGACCATGTAGCCTGGACAGGTCGCAACATGGGTTTCCCCCCTAGATGTAAGTCTGTAGTCATTCCTACAATCACAAGTGCCATGAAACTAATGTCCTGTCCACATTCCAGCATTACATCTCAATATGTGACTTAGTTACGGAGGAAAAAAGGCACCACGGGCACTTGTACAGGTCGTGACTCGAGTTTGCCATGTAGATGTAATTCTGAAATCATTGCCATAATCACTAGTGCCACCCAACTAGCCTCCTGCCCAAATTCCAGCGTTACATCTCAATATTTGGCTTATTTACAGAGAAACAAAGGCGCTCCGGGTACTTGGACCATGTAGCCTCGACCAGTCGTAACATGTGTTTCCCATGTAGATGTGAGTCTGAAATCTTTTCTATAATCATTAGTGCCACCAAACTAATATCCTGTCCAAATTCTAATGTTCCATCTCAATATTTGACTTAGTTACAGAGTAAAAACAGCGCTCCGGGTACTTTGGCCATGTAGCCTGGATAGGTTGCAACATGGGTTTCCCGCCTAGATGTAAGTCTGTAATCATTCCTACAATCACTAGTGCCATGAAACTAATGTACTGTCCAAATTCCAGCATTACATCTCAATATGTGACTTAGTTACGGAGGAAAAAAGGCGCCACCGGCACTTGTACAGGTCGTAGCTCGAGTTTCCCATGTAGATGTAATTCTGAAATCATCGCCATAATCACTAGTGCCACCCAACTAACTTCCTGCCCAAATTCCAGCGTTACATCTCAATATTTGACCTAATTACATAGAAAAAAAGACGCTCCGGGTACTTAGACCATGTAGCCTGGACAGGTCGCACCATGGGTTTCCCCCCTAGATGTAAGTCTGTAGTCATTCCTACAGTCACTAGTGCCATGAAACTAATGTCCTGTCCACATTCCAGCATTACATCTCAATATGTGACTTAGTTACGGAGGAAAAAAGGCACCACGGGCACGTGTACAGGTCGTGACTCGAGTTTGCCATGTAGATGTAATTCTGAAATCATTGCCATAATCACTAGTGCCACCCAACTAGCCTCCTGCCCAAATTCCAGCGTTACATCTCAATATTTGGCTTATTTACACAGAAACAAAGGCGCTGTGGGTACTTGGACCATGTAGCCTTGACCAGTCGTAACATGTGTTTCCCATGTAGATGTGAGTCTGAAATCTTTTCTATAATCATTAGGGCCACCAAACTAATATCCTGTCCAAATTCTAACATTCCATCTCAATATTTGACTTAGTTACAGAGTAAAAACAGCGCTCCGGGTACTTTGGCCATGTAGCCTGGACAGGTCGCAACATGGGTTTCCCCCCTAGATGTAAGTCTGTAATCATTCCTACAATCACTAGTGCCACGAAACTAATGTACTGTCCAAATTCCAGCATTACATCTCAATATGTGACTTAGTTACGGAGGATAAAAGGCGCCTACGGCACTTGTACAGGTCGTAGCTCAGGTTTTCCCATGTAGATGTAATTCTGAAATCATCGCCATAATCACTAGTGCCACCCAACTAACTTCCTGCCCAAATTCCAGCGTTACATCTCAATATTTGACCTAGTTACATAGAAAAAAAGACGCTCCGGGTACTTAGACCATGTAGCCTGGACAGGTCGCAACATGGGTTTCCCCCCTAGATGTAAGTCTGTAGTCATTCCTACAATCACAAGTGCCATGAAACTAATGTCCTGTCCACATTCCAGCATTACATCTCAATATGTGACTTAGTTACAGAGTAAAAACAGCGCTCCGGGTACTTTGGCCATGTAGCCTGGACAGGTCGCAACATGGGTTTCCCCCCTAGATGTAAGTCTGTAATCATTCCTACAATCACTAGTGCCACGAAACTAATGTACTGTCCAAATTCCAGCATTACATCTCAATATGTGACTTAGTTACGGAGGAAAAAAGGCGCCTACGGCACTTGTACAGGTCGTAGCTCAGGTTTTCCCATGTAGATGTAATTCTGAAATCATCGCCATAATCACTAGTGCCACCCAACTAACTTCCTGCCCAAATTCCAGCGTTACATCTCAATATTTGACCTAGTTACATAGAAAAAAAGACGCTCCGGGTACTTAGACCATGTAGCCTGGACAGGTCGCAACATGGGTTTCCCCCCTAGATGTAAGTCTGTAGTCATTCCTACAATCACAAGTGCCATGAAACTAATGTCCTGTCCACATTCCAGCATTACATCTCAATATGTGACTTAGTTACGGAGGAAAAAAGGCACCACGGGCACTTGTACAGGTCGTGACTCGAGTTTGCCATGTAGATGTAATTCTGAAATCATTGCCATAATCACTAGTGCCACCCAACTAGCCTCCTGCCCAAATTCCAGCGTTACATCTCAATATTTGGCTTATTTACAGAGAAACAAAGGCGCTCCGGGTACTTGGACCATGTAGCCTCGACCAGTCGTAACATGTGTTTCCCATGTAGATGTGAGTCTGAAATCTTTTCTATAATCATTAGTGCCACCAAACTAATATCCTGTCCAAATTCTAATGTTCCATCTCAATATTTGACTTAGTTACAGAGTAAAAACAGCGCTCCGGGTACTTTGGCCATGTAGCCTGGATAGGTTGCAACATGGGTTTCCCGCCTAGATGTAAGTCTGTAATCATTCCTACAATCACTAGTGCCATGAAACTAATGTACTGTCCAAATTCCAGCATTACATCTCAATATGTGACTTAGTTACGGAGGAAAAAAGGCGCCACCGGCACTTGTACAGGTCGTAGCTCGAGTTTCCCATGTAGATGTAATTCTGAAATCATCGCCATAATCACTAGTGCCACCCAACTAACTTCCTGCCCAAATTCCAGCGTTACATCTCAATATTTGACCTAATTACATAGAAAAAAAGACGCTCCGGGTACTTAGACCATGTAGCCTGGACAGGTCGCACCATGGGTTTCCCCCCTAGATGTAAGTCTGTAGTCATTCCTACAGTCACTAGTGCCATGAAACTAATGTCCTGTCCACATTCCAGCATTACATCTCAATATGTGACTTAGTTACGGAGGAAAAAAGGCACCACGGGCACGTGTACAGGTCGTGACTCGAGTTTGCCATGTAGATGTAATTCTGAAATCATTGCCATAATCACCAGTGCCACCCAACTAGCCTCCTGCCCAAATTCCAGCGTTACATCTCAATATTTGGCTTATTTACACAGAAACAAAGGCGCTGTGGGTACTTGGACCATGTAGCCTCGACCAGTCGTAACATGTGTTTCCCATGTAGATGTGAGTCTGAAATCTTTTCTATAATCATTAGGGCCACCAAACTAATATCCTGTCCAAATTCTAACATTCCATCTCAATATTTGACTTAGTTACAGAGTAAAAACAGCGCTCCGGGTACTTTGGCCATGTAGCCTGGACAGGTCGCAACATGGGTTTCCCGCCTAGATGTAAGTCTGTAATCATTCCTACAATCACTAGTGCCACGAAACTAATGTACTGTCCAAATTCCAGCATTACATCTCAATATGTGACTTAGTTACGGAGGAAAAAAGGCGCCACCGGCACTTGTACAGGTCGTAGCTCGAGTTTCCCATGTAGATGTAATTCTGAAATCATCGCCATAATCACTAGTGCCACCCAACTAACTTCCTGCCCAAATTCCAGCGTTACATCTCAATATTTGACCTAGTTACATAGAAAAAAAGACGCTCCGGGTACTTGGACCATGTAGCCTGGACAGGTCGCACCATGGGTTTCCCCCCTAGATGTAAGTCTGTAGTCATTCCTACAATCACTAGTGCCATGAAACTAATGTCCTGTCCACATTCCAGCATTACATCTCAATATGTGACTTAGTTACGGAGGAAAAAAGGCGCCACGGGCACTTGTACAGGTCGTGGCTCGAGTTTGCCATGTAGATGTAATTCTGAAATCATTGCCATAATCACTAGTGCCACCCAACTAGCCTCCTGCCCAAATTCCAGCGTTACATCTCAATATTTGGCTTATTTACAGAGAAACAAAGGCGCTCCGGGTACTTGGACCATGTAGCCTCGACCAGTCGTAACATGTGTTTCCCATGTAGATGTGAGTCTGAAATCTTTTCTATAATCATTAGTGCCACCAAACTAATATCCTGTCCAAATTCTAATGTTCCATCTCAATATTTGACTTAGTTACAGAGTAAAAACAGCGCTCCGGGTACTTTGGCCATGTAGCCTGGACACGTCGCAACATGGGTTTCCCGCCTAGATGTAAGTCTGTAATCATTCCTACAATCACTAGTGCCACGAAACTAATGTACTGTCCAAATTCCAGCATTACATCTCAATATGTGACTTAGTTACGGAGGAAAAAAGGCGCCACCGGCACTTGTACAGGTCGTAGCTCGAGTTTCCCATGTAGATGTAATTCTGAAATCATCGCCATAATCACTAGTGCCACCCAACTAACTTCCTGCCCAAATTCCAGCGTTACATCTCAATATTTGACCTAGTTACATAGAAAAAAAGACGCTCCGGGTACTTGGACCATGTAGCCTGGACAGGTCGCACCATGGGTTTCCCCCCTAGATGTAAGTCTGTAGTCATTCCTACAATCACTAGTGCCATGAAACTAATGTCCTGTCCACATTCCAGCATTACATCTCAATATGTGACTTAGTTACGGAGGAAAAAAGGCGCCACGGGCACTTGTACAGGTCGTGACTCGAGTTTGCCATGTAGATGTAATTCTGAAATCATTGCCATAATCACTAGTGCCACCCAACTAGCCTCCTGCCCAAATTCCAGCGTTACATCTCAATATTTGGCTTATTTACACAGAAACAAAGGCGCTGTGGGTACTTGGACCATGTAGCCTCGACCAGTCGTAACATGTGTTTCCCATGTAGATGTGAGTCTGAAATCTTTTCTATAATCATTAGTGCCACCAAACTAATATCCTGTCCAAATTCGAACGTTCCATCTCAATATTTGACTTAGTTACAGAGTAAAAACAGCGCTCCGGGTACTTTGGCCATGTAGCCTGGACAGGTCGCAACATGGGTTTCCCCCCTAGATGTAAGTCTGTAATTATTCCTACAATCACTAGTGCCACGAAACTAATGTACTGTCCAAATTCCAGCATTACATCTCAATATGTGACTTAGTTACGGAGGATAAAAGGCGCCTACGGCACTTGTACAGGTCGTAGCTCAGGTTTTCCCATGTAGATGTAATTCTGAAATCATCGCCATAATCACTAGTGCCACCCAACTAACTTCCTGCCCAAATTCCAGCGTTACATCTCAATATTTGACCTAGTTACATAGAAAAAAAGACGCTCCGGGTACTTAGACCATGTAGCCTGGACAGGTCGCAACATGGGTTTCCCCCCTAGATGTAAGTCTGTAGTCATTCCTACAATCACAAGTGCCATGAAACTAATGTCCTGTCCACATTCCAGCATTACATCTCAATATGTGACTTAGTTACAGAGTAAAAACAGCGCTCCGGGTACTTTGGCCATGTAGCCTGGACAGGTCGCAACATGGGTTTCCCCCCTAGATGTAAGTCTGTAATCATTCCTACAATCACTAGTGCCACGAAACTAATGTACTGTCCAAATTCCAGCATTACATCTCAATATGTGACTTAGTTACGGAGGAAAAAAGGCGCCTACGGCACTTGTACAGGTCGTAGCTCAGGTTTTCCCATGTAGATGTAATTCTGAAATCATCGCCATAATCACTAGTGCCACCCAACTAACTTCCTGCCCAAATTCCAGCGTTACATCTCAATATTTGACCTAATTACATAGAAAAAAAGACGCTCCGGGTACTTAGACCATGTAGCCTGGACAGGTCGCACCATGGGTTTCCCCCCTAGATGTAAGTCTGTAGTCATTCCTACAGTCACTAGTGCCATGAAACTAATGTCCTGTCCACATTCCAGCATTACATCTCAATATGTGACTTAGTTACGGAGGAAAAAAGGCACCACGGGCACGTGTACAGGTCGTGACTCGAGTTTGCCATGTAGATGTAATTCTGAAATCATTGCCATAATCACTAGTGCCACCCAACTAGCCTCCTGCCCAAATTCCAGCGTTACATCTCAATATTTGGCTTATTTACACAGAAACAAAGGCGCTGTGGGTACTTGGACCATGTAGCCTCGACCAGTCGTAACATGTGTTTCCCATGTAGATGTGAGTCTGAAATCTTTTCTATAATCATTAGGGCCACCAAACTAATATCCTGTCCAAATTCTAACATTCCATCTCAATATTTGACTTAGTTACAGAGTAAAAACAGCGCTCCGGGTACTTTGGCCATGTAGCCTGGACAGGTCGCAACATGGGTTTCCCGCCTAGATGTAAGTCTGTAATCATTCCTACAATCACTAGTGCCACGAAACTAATGTACTGTCCAAATTCCAGCATTACATCTCAATATGTGACTTAGTTACGGAGGAAAAAAGGCGCCACCGGCACTTGTACAGGTCGTAGCTCGAGTTTCCCATGTAGATGTAATTCTGAAATCATCGCCATAATCACTAGTGCCACCCAACTAACTTCCTGCCCAAATTCCAGCGTTACATCTCAATATTTGACCTAGTTACATAGAAAAAAAGACGCTCCGGGTACTTGGACCATGTAGCCTGGACAGGTCGCACCATGGGTTTCCCCCCTAGATGTAAGTCTGTAGTCATTCCTACAATCACTAGTGCCATGAAACTAATGTCCTGTCCACATTCCAGCATTACATCTCAATATGTGACTTAGTTACGGAGGAAAAAAGGCGCCACGGGCACTTGTACAGGTCGTGGCTCGAGTTTGCCATGTAGATGTAATTCTGAAATCATTGCCATAATCACTAGTGCCACCCAACTAGCCTCCTGCCCAAATTCCAGCGTTACATCTCAATATTTGGCTTATTTACAGAGAAAGAAAGGCGCTCCGGGTACTTGGACCATGTAGCCTTGACCAGTCGTAACATGTGTTTCCCATGTAGATGTGAGTCTGAAATCTTTTCTATAATCATTAGTGCCACCAAACTAATATCCTGTCCAAATTCTAATGTTCCATCTGAATATTTGACTTAGTTACAGAGTAAAAACAGCGCTCCGGGTACTTTGGCCATGTAGCCTGGACACGTCGCAACATGGGTTTCCCGCCTAGATGTAAGTCTGTAATCATTCCTACAATCACTAGTGCCACGAAACTAATGTACTGTCCAAATTCCAGCATTACATCTCAATATGTGACTTAGTTACGGAGGAAAAAAGGCGCCACCGGCACTTGTACAGGTCGTAGCTCGAGTTTGCCATGTAGATGTAATTCTGAAATCATCGCCATAATCACTAGTGCCACCCAACTAACTTCCTGCCCAAATTCCAGCGTTACATCTCAATATTTGACCTAGTTACATAGAAAAAAAGACGCTCCGGGTACTTGGACCATGTAGCCTGGACAGGTCGCACCATGGGTTTCCCCCCTAGATGTAAGTCTGTAGTCATTCCTACAATCACTAGTGCCATGAAACTAATGTCCTGTCCACATTCCAGCATTACATCTCAATATGTGACTTAGTTACGGAGGAAAAAAGGCGCCACGGGCACTTGTACAGGTCGTGACTCGAGTTTGCCATGTAGATGTAATTCTGAAATCATTGCCATAATCACTAGTGCCACCCAACTAGCCTCCTGCCCAAATTCCAGCGTTACATCTCAATATTTGGCTTATTTACACAGAAACAAAGGCGCTGTGGGTACTTGGACCATGTAGCCTCGACCAGTCGTAACATGTGTTTCCCATGTAGATGTGAGTCTGAAATCTTTTCTATAATCATTAGTGCCACCAAACTAATATCCTGTCCAAATTCGAACGTTCCATCTCAATATTTGACTTAGTTACAGAGTAAAAACAGCGCTCCGGGTACTTTGGCCATGTAGCCTGGACAGGTCGCAACATGGGTTTCCCCCCTAGATGTAAGTCTGTAATCATTCCTACAATCACTAGTGCCACGAAACTAATGTACTGTCCAAATTCCAGCATTACATCTCAATATGTGACTTAGTTACGGAGGATAAAAGGCGCCTACGGCACTTGTACAGGTCGTAGCTCAGGTTTTCCCATGTAGATGTAATTCTGAAATCATCGCCATAATCACTAGTGCCACCCAACTAACTTCCTGCCCAAATTCCAGCGTTACATCTCAATATTTGACCTAGTTACATAGAAAAAAAGACGCTTCGGGTACTTAGACCATGTAGCCTGGACAGGTCGCAACATGGGTTTCCCCCCTAGATGTAAGTCTGTAGTCATTCCTACAATCACAAGTGCCATGAAACTAATGTCCTGTCCACATTCCAGCATTACATCTCAATATGTGACTTAGTTACGGAGGAAAAAAGGCGCCACGGGCACTTGTACAGGTCGTGACTCGAGTTTGCCATGTAGATGTAATTCTGAAATCATTGCCATAATCACTAGTGCCACCCAACTAGCCTCCTGCCCAAATTCCAGCGTTACATCTCAATATTTGGCTTATTTACACAGAAACAAAGGCGCTGTGGGTACTTGGACCATGTAGCCTCGACCAGTCGTAACATGTGTTTCCCATGTAGATGTGAGTCTGAAATCTTTTCTATAATCATTAGTGCCACCAAACTAATATCCTGTCCAAATTCTAATGTTCCATCTCAATATTTGACTTAGTTACAGAGTAAAAACAGCGCTCCGGGTACTTTGGCCATGTAGCCTGGACAGGTCACAACATGGGTTTCCCGCCTAGATGTAAGTCTGTAATCATTCCTACAATCACTAGTGCCACGAAACTAATGTACTGTCCAAATTCCAGCATTACATCTCAATATGTGACTTAGTTACGGAGGAAAAAAGGCGCCTACGGCACTTGTACAGGTCGTAGCTCAGGTTTTCCCATGTAGATGTAATTCTGAAATCATCGCCATAATCACTAGTGCCACCCAACTAACTTCCTGCCCAAATTCCAGCGTTACATCTCAATATTTGACCTAGTTACATAGAAAAAAAGACGCTCCGGGTACTTAGACCATGTAGCCTGGACAGGTCGCAACATGGGTTTCCCCCCTAGATGTAAGTCTGTAGTCATTCCTACAATCACAAGTGCCATGAAACTAATGTCCTGTCCACATTCCAGCATTACATCTCAATATGTGACTTAGTTACGGAGGAAAAAAGGTGCCACGGGCACTTGTACAGGTCGTGACTCGAGTTTGCCATGTAGATGTAATTCTGAAATCATTGCCATAATCACTAGTGCCACCCAACTAGCCTCCTGCCCAAATTCCAGCGTTACATCTCAATATTTGGCTTATTTACAGAGAAACAAAGGCGCTGTGGGTACTTGGACCATGTAGCCTCGACCAGTCGTAACATGTGTTTCCCATGTAGATGTGAGTCTGAAATCTTTTCTATAATCATTAGTGCCACCAAACTAATATCCTGTCCAAATTCTAATGTTACATCTCAATATTTGACTTAGTTACAGAGTAAAAACAGCGCTCCGGGTACTTTGGCCATGTAGCCTGGACAGGTCGCAACATGGGTTTCCCGCCTAGATGTAAGTCTATAATCATTCCTACAATCACTAGTGCCACGAAACTAATGTACTGTCCAAATTCCAGCATTACATCTCAATATGTGACTTAGTTACGGAGGAAAAAAGGCGCCACCGGCACTTGTACAGGTCGTAGCTCGAGTTTCCCATGTAGATGTAGTTCTGAAATCATCGCCATAATCACTAGTGCCACCCAACTAACTTCCTGCCCAAATTCCAGCGTTACATCTCAATATTTGACCTAGTTACATAGAAAAAAAGACGCTCCGGGTACTTGGACCATGTAGCCTGGATAGGTTACAACATGGGTTTCCCGCCTAGATGTAAGTCTGTAATCATTCCTACAATCACTAGTGCCATGAAACTAATGTACTGTCCAAATTCCAGCATTACATCTCAATATGTGACTTAGTTACGGAGGAAAAAAGGCGCCACCGGCACTTGTACAGGTCGTAGCTCGAGTTTCCCATGTAAATGTAGTTCTGAAATCATCGCCATAATCACTAGTGCCACCCAACTAACTTCCTGCCCAAATTCCAATGTTCCATCTCAATATTTGACCTAGTTACATAGAAAAAAAGACGCTCCGGGTACTTGGACCATGTAACCTGGATAGGTTGCAACATGGGTTTCCCGCCTAGATGTAAGTCTGTAATCATTCCTACAATCACTAGTGCCATGAAACTAATGTACTGTCCAAATTCCAGCATTACATCTCAATATGTGACTTAGTTACGGAGGAAAAAAGGCGCCACCGGCACTTGTACAGGTCGTAGCTCGAGTTTCCCATGTAGATGTAATTCTGAAATCATCGCCATAATCACTAGTGCCACCCAACTAACTTCCTGCCCAAATTCCAACGTTACATCTCAATATTTGACCTAATTACATAGAAAAAAAGACGCTCCGGGTACTTAGACCATGTAGCCTGGACAGGTCGCACCATGGGTTTCCCCCCTAGATGTAAGTCTGTAGTCATTCCTACAATCACAAGTGCCATGAAACTAATGTCCTGTCCACATTCCAGCATTACATCTCAATATGTGACTTAGTTACGGAGGAAAAAAGGCACCACGGGCACTTGTACAGGTCGTGACTCGAGTTTGCCATGTAGATGTAATTCTGAAATCATTGCCATAATCACTAGTGCCACCCAACTAGCCTCCTGCCCAAATTCCAGCGTTACATCTCAATATTTGGCTTATTTACACAGAAACAAAGGCACTGTGGGTACTTGGACCATGTAGCCTCGACCAGTCGTAACATGTGTTTCCCATGTAGATGCGAGTCTGAAATCTTTTCTATAATCATTAGTGCCACCAAACTAATATCCTGTCCAAATTCTAATATTCCATCTCAATATTTGACTTAGTTACAGAGTAAAAACAGCGCTCCGGGTACTTTGGCCATGTAGCCTGGACAGGTCGCAACATGGGTTTCCCGCCTAGATGTAAGTCTGTAATCATTCCTACAATCACTAGTGCCACGAAACTAATGTACTGTCCAAATTCCAGCATTACATCTCAATATGTGACTTAGTTACGGAGGAAAAAAGGCGCCACCGGCACTTGTACAGGTCGTAGCTCGAGTTTCCCATGTAGATGTAATTCTGAAATCATCGCCATAATCACTAGTGCCACCCAACTAACTTCCTGCCCAAATTCCAGCGTTACATCTCAATATTTGACCTAGTTACATAGAAAAAAAGACGCTCCGGGTACTTGGACCATGTAGCCTGGACAGGTCGCACCATGGGTTTCCCCCCTAGATGTAAGTCTGTAGTCATTCCTACAATCACTAGTGCCATGAAACTAATGTCCTGTCCACATTCCAGCATTACATCTCAATATGTGACTTAGTTACGGAGGAAAAAAGGCGCCACGGGCACTTGTACAGGTCGTGGCTCGAGTTTGCCATGTAGATGTAATTCTGAAATCATTGCCATAATCACTAGTGCCACCCAACTAGCCTCCTGCCCAAATTCCAGCGTTACATCTCAATATTTGGCTTATTTACAGAGAAACAAAGGCGCTCCGGGTACTTGGACCATGTAGCCTCGACCAGTCGTAACATGTGTTTCCCATGTAGATGTGAGTCTGAAATCTTTTCTATAATCATTAGTGCCACCAAACTAATATCCTGTCCAAATTCTAATGTTCCATCTCAATATTTGACTTAGTTACAGAGTAAAAACAGCGCTCCGGGTACTTTGGCCATGTAGCCTGGACACGTCGCAACATGGGTTTCCCGCCTAGATGTAAGTCTGTAATCATTCCTACAATCACTAGTGCCACGAAACTAATGTACTGTCCAAATTCCAGCATTACATCTCAATATGTGACTTAGTTACGGAGGAAAAAAGGCGCCACCGGCACTTGTACAGGTCGTAGCTCGAGTTTCCCATGTAGATGTAATTCTGAAATCATCGCCATAATCACTAGTGCCACCCAACTAACTTCCTGCCCAAATTCCAGCGTTACATCTCAATATTTGACCTAGTTACATAGAAAAAAAGACGCTCCGGGTACTTGGACCATGTAGCCTGGACAGGTCGCACCATGGGTTTCCCCCCTAGATGTAAGTCTGTAGTCATTCCTACAATCACTAGTGCCATGAAACTAATGTCCTGTCCACATTCCAGCATTACATCTCAATATGTGACTTAGTTACGGAGGAAAAAAGGCGCCACGGGCACTTGTACAGGTCGTGACTCGAGTTTGCCATGTAGATGTAATTCTGAAATCATTGCCATAATCACTAGTGCCACCCAACTAGCCTCCTGCCCAAATTCCAGCGTTACATCTCAATATTTGGCTTATTTACACAGAAACAAAGGCGCTGTGGGTACTTGGACCATGTAGCCTCGACCAGTCGTAACATGTGTTTCCCATGTAGATGTGAGTCTGAAATCTTTTCTATAATCATTAGTGCCACCAAACTAATATCCTGTCCAAATTCGAACGTTCCATCTCAATATTTGACTTAGTTACAGAGTAAAAACAGCGCTCCGGGTACTTTGGCCATGTAGCCTGGACAGGTCGCAACATGGGTTTCCCCCCTAGATGTAAGTCTGTAATTATTCCTACAATCACTAGTGCCACGAAACTAATGTACTGTCCAAATTCCAGCATTACATCTCAATATGTGACTTAGTTACGGAGGATAAAAGGCGCCTACGGCACTTGTACAGGTCGTAGCTCAGGTTTTCCCATGTAGATGTAATTCTGAAATCATCGCCATAATCACTAGTGCCACCCAACTAACTTCCTGCCCAAATTCCAGCGTTACATCTCAATATTTGACCTAGTTACATAGAAAAAAAGACGCTCCGGGTACTTAGACCATGTAGCCTGGACAGGTCGCAACATGGTTTTCCCCCCTAGATGTAAGTCTGTAGTCATTCCTACAATCACAAGTGCCATGAAACTAATGTCCTGTCCACATTCCAGCATTACATCTCAATATGTGACTTAGTTACAGAGTAAAAACAGCGCTCCGGGTACTTTGGCCATGTAGCCTGGACAGGTCGCAACATGGGTTTCCCCCCTAGATGTAAGTCTGTAATCATTCCTACAATCACTAGTGCCACGAAACTAATGTACTGTCCAAATTCCAGCATTACATCTCAATATGTGACTTAGTTACGGAGGAAAAAAGGCGCCTACGGCACTTGTACAGGTCGTAGCTCAGGTTTTCCCATGTAGATGTAATTCTGAAATCATCGCCATAATCACTAGTGCCACCCAACTAACTTCCTGCCCAAATTCCAGCGTTACATCTCAATATTTGACCTAATTACATAGAAAAAAAGACGCTCCGGGTACTTAGACCATGTAGCCTGGACAGGTCGCACCATGGGTTTCCCCCCTAGATGTAAGTCTGTAGTCATTCCTACAGTCACTAGTGCCATGAAACTAATGTCCTGTCCACATTCCAGCATTACATCTCAATATGTGACTTAGTTACGGAGGAAAAAAGGCACCACGGGCACGTGTACAGGTCGTGACTCGAGTTTGCCATGTAGATGTAATTCTGAAATCATTGCCATAATCACTAGTGCCACCCAACTAGCCTCCTGCCCAAATTCCAGCGTTACATCTCAATATTTGGCTTATTTACACAGAAACAAAGGCGCTGTGGGTACTTGGACCATGTAGCCTCGACCAGTCGTAACATGTGTTTCCCATGTAGATGTGAGTCTGAAATCTTTTCTATAATCATTAGGGCCACCAAACTAATATCCTGTCCAAATTCTAACATTCCATCTCAATATTTGACTTAGTTACAGAGTAAAAACAGCGCTCCGGGTACTTTGGCCATGTAGCCTGGACAGGTCGCAACATGGGTTTCCCGCCTAGATGTAAGTCTGTAATCATTCCTACAATCACTAGTGCCACGAAACTAATGTACTGTCCAAATTCCAGCATTACATCTCAATATGTGACTTAGTTACGGAGGAAAAAAGGCGCCACCGGCACTTGTACAGGTCGTAGCTCGAGTTTCCCATGTAGATGTAATTCTGAAATCATCGCCATAATCACTAGTGCCACCCAACTAACTTCCTGCCCAAATTCCAGCGTTACATCTCAATATTTGACCTAGTTACATAGAAAAAAAGACGCTCCGGGTACTTGGACCATGTAGCCTGGACAGGTCGCACCATGGGTTTCCCCCCTAGATGTAAGTCTGTAGTCATTCCTACAATCACAAGTGCCATGAAACTAATGTCCTGTCCACATTCCAGCATTACATCTCAATATGTGACTTAGTTACGGAGGAAAAAAGGCGCCACGGGCACTTGTACAGGTCGTGACTCGAGTTTGCCATGTAGATGTAATTCTGAAATCATTGCCATAATCACTAGTGCCACCCAACTAGCCTCCTGCCCAAATTCCAGCGTTACATCTCAATATTTGGCTTATTTACACAGAAACAAAGGCGCTGTGGGTACTTGGACCATGTAGCCTCGACCAGTCGTAACATGTGTTTCCCATGTAGATGTGAGTCTGAAATCTTTTCTATAATCATTAGTGCCACCAAACTAATATCCTGTCCAAATTCTAATGTTCCATCTCAATATTTGACTTAGTTACAGAGTAAAAACAGCGCTCCGGGTACTTTGGCCATGTAGCCTGGACAGGTCACAACATGGGTTTCCCGCCTAGATGTAAGTCTGTAATCATTCCTACAATCACTAGTGCCACGAAACTAATGTACTGTCCAAATTCCAGCATTACATCTCAATATGTGACTTAGTTACGGAGGAAAAAAGGCGCCACCGGCACTTGTACAGGTCGTAGCTCGAGTTTCCCATGTAGATGTAATTCTGAAATCATCGCCATAATCACTAGTGCCACCCAACTAACTTCCTGCCCAAATTCCAGCGTTACATCTCAATATTTGACCTAGTTACATAGAAAAAAAGACGCTCCGGGTACTTGGACCATGTAGCCTGGACAGGTCGCACCATGGGTTTCCCCCCTAGATGTAAGTCTGTAGTCATTCCTACAATCACTAGTGCCATGAAACTAATGTCCTGTCCACATTCCAGCATTACATCTCAATATGTGACTTAGTTACGGAGGAAAAAAGGCGCCACGGGCACTTGTACAGGTCGTGACTCGAGTTTGCCATGTAGATGTAATTCTGAAATCATTGCCATAATCACTAGTGCCACCCAACTAGCCTCCTGCCCAAATTCCAGCGTTACATCTCAATATTTGGCTTATTTACACAGAAACAAAGGCGCTGTGGGTACTTGGACCATGTAGCCTCGACCAGTCGTAACATGTGTTTCCCATGTAGATGTGAGTCTGAAATCTTTTCTATAATCATTAGTGCCACCAAACTAATATCCTGTCCAAATTCGAACGTTCCATCTCAATATTTGACTTAGTTACAGAGTAAAAACAGCGCTCCGGGTACTTTGGCCATGTAGCCTGGACAGGTCGCAACATGGGTTTCCCCCCTAGATGTAAGTCTGTAATCATTCCTACAATCACTAGTGCCACGAAACTAATGTACTGTCCAAATTCCAGCATTACATCTCAATATGTGACTTAGTTACGGAGGATAAAAGGCGCCTACGGCACTTGTACAGGTCGTAGCTCAGGTTTTCCCATGTAGATGTAATTCTGAAATCATCGCCATAATCACTAGTGCCACCCAACTAACTTCCTGCCCAAATTCCAGCGTTACATCTCAATATTTGACCTAGTTACATAGAAAAAAAGACGCTTCGGGTACTTAGACCATGTAGCCTGGACAGGTCGCAACATGGGTTTCCCCCCTAGATGTAAGTCTGTAGTCATTCCTACAATCACAAGTGCCATGAAACTAATGTCCTGTCCACATTCCAGCATTACATCTCAATATGTGACTTAGTTACGGAGGAAAAAAGGCGCCACGGGCACTTGTACAGGTCGTGACTCGAGTTTGCCATGTAGATGTAATTCTGAAATCATTGCCATAATCACTAGTGCCACCCAACTAGCCTCCTGCCCAAATTCCAGCGTTACATCTCAATATTTGGCTTATTTACACAGAAACAAAGGCGCTGTGGGTACTTGGACCATGTAGCCTCGACCAGTCGTAACATGTGTTTCCCATGTAGATGTGAGTCTGAAATCTTTTCTATAATCATTAGTGCCACCAAACTAATATCCTGTCCAAATTCTAATGTTCCATCTCAATATTTGACTTAGTTACAGAGTAAAAACAGCGCTCCGGGTACTTTGGCCATGTAGCCTGGACAGGTCACAACATGGGTTTCCCGCCTAGATGTAAGTCTGTAATCATTCCTACAATCACTAGTGCCACGAAACTAATGTACTGTCCAAATTCCAGCATTACATCTCAATATGTGACTTAGTTACGGAGGAAAAAAGGCGCCTACGGCACTTGTACAGGTCGTAGCTCAGGTTTTCCCATGTAGATGTAATTCTGAAATCATCGCCATAATCACTAGTGCCACCCAACTAACTTCCTGCCCAAATTCCAGCGTTACATCTCAATATTTGACCTAGTTACATAGAAAAAAAGACGCTCCGGGTACTTAGACCATGTAGCCTGGACAGGTCGCAACATGGGTTTCCCCCCTAGATGTAAGTCTGTAGTCATTCCTACAATCACAAGTGCCATGAAACTAATGTCCTGTCCACATTCCAGCATTACATCTCAATATGTGACTTAGTTACGGAGGAAAAAAGGGGCCACGGGCACTTGTACAGGTCGTGACTCGAGTTTGCCATGTAGATGTAATTCTGAAATCATTGCCATAATCACTAGTGCCACCCAACTAGCCTCCTGCCCAAATTCCAGCGTTACATCTCAATATTTGGCTTATTTACAGAGAAACAAAGGCGCTGTGGGTACTTGGACCATGTAGCCTCGACCAGTCGTAACATGTGTTTCCCATGTAGATGTGAGTCTGAAATCTTTTCTATAATCATTAGTGCCACCAAACTAATATCCTGTCCAAATTCTAATGTTACATCTCAATATTTGACTTAGTTACAGAGTAAAAACAGCGCTCCGGGTACTTTGGCCATGTAGCCTGGACAGGTCGCAACATGGGTTTCCCGCCTAGATGTAAGTCTATAATCATTCCTACAATCACTAGTGCCACGAAACTAATGTACTGTCCAAATTCCAGCATTACATCTCAATATGTGACTTAGTTACGGAGGAAAAAAGGCGCCACCGGCACTTGTACAGGTCGTAGCTCGAGTTTCCCATGTAGATGTAGTTCTGAAATCATCGCCATAATCACTAGTGCCACCCAACTAACTTCCTGCCCAAATTCCAGCGTTACATCTCAATATTTGACCTAGTTACATAGAAAAAAAGACGCTCCGGATACTTGGACCATGTAGCCTGGATAGGTTACAACATGGGTTTCCCGCCTAGATGTAAGTCTGTAATCATTCCTACAATCACTAGTGCCATGAAACTAATGTACTGTCCAAATTCCAGCATTACATCTCAATATGTGACTTAGTTACGGAGGAAAAAAGGCGCCACCGGCACTTGTACAGGTCGTAGCTCGAGTTTCCCATGTAAATGTAGTTCTGAAATCATCGCCATAATCACTAGTGCCACCCAACTAACTTCCTGCCCAAATTCCAGCGTTACATCTCAATATTTGACCTAGTTACATAGAAAAAAAGACGCTCCGGGTACTTGGACCATGTAGCCTGGATAGGTTGCAACATGGGTTTCCCGCCTAGATGTAAGTCTGTAATCATTCCTACAATCACTAGTGCCATGAAACTAATGTACTGTCCAAATTCCAGCATTACATCTCAATATGTGACTTAGTTACGGAGGAAAAAAGGCGCCACCGGCACTTGTACAGGTCGTAGCTCGAGTTTCCCATGTAGATGTAATTCTGAAATCATCGCCATAATCACTAGTGCCACCCAACTAACTTCCTGCCCAAATTCCAACGTTACATCTCAATATTTGACCTAATTACATAGAAAAAAAGACGCTCCGGGTACTTAGACCATGTAGCCTGGACAGGTCGCACCATGGGTTTCCCCCCTAGATGTAAGTCTGTAGTCATTCCTACAATCACAAGTGCCATGAAACTAATGTCCTGTCCACATTCCAGCATTACATCTCAATATGTGACTTAGTTACGGAGGAAAAAAGGCACCACGGGCACTTGTACAGGTCGTGACTCGAGTTTGCCATGTAGATGTAATTCTGAAATCATTGCCATAATCACTAGTGCCACCCAACTAGCCTCCTGCCCAAATTCCAGCGTTACATCTCAATATTTGGCTTATTTACACAGAAACAAAGGCGCTGTGGGTACTTGGACCATGTAGCCTCGACCAGTCGTAACATGTGTTTCCCATGTAGATGTGAGTCTGAAATCTTTTCTATAATCATTAGTGCCACCAAACTAATATCCTGTCCAAATTCTAATGTTCCATCTCAATATTTGACTTAGTTACAGAGTAAAAACAGCGCTCCGGGTACTTTGGCCATGTAGCCTGGACAGGTCACAACATGGGTTTCCCGCCTAGATGTAAGTCTGTAATCATTCCTACAATCACTAGTGCCACGAAACTAATGTACTGTCCAAATTCCAGCATTACATCTCAATATGTGACTTAGTTACGGAGGAAAAAAGGCGCCTACGGCACTTGTACAGGTCGTAGCTCAGGTTTTCCCATGTAGATGTAATTCTGAAATCATCGCCATAATCACTAGTGCCACCCAACTAACTTCCTGCCCAAATTCCAGCGTTACATCTCAATATTTGACCTAGTTACATAGAAAAAAAGACGCTCCGGGTACTTAGACCATGTAGCCTGGACAGGTCGCAACATGGGTTTCCCCCCTAGATGTAAGTCTGTAGTCATTCCTACAATCACAAGTGCCATGAAACTAATGTCCTGTCCACATTCCAGCATTACATCTCAATATGTGACTTAGTTACGGAGGAAAAAAGGGGCCACGGGCACTTGTACAGGTCGTGACTCGAGTTTGCCATGTAGATGTAATTCTGAAATCATTGCCATAATCACTAGTGCCACCCAACTAGCCTCCTGCCCAAATTCCAGCGTTACATCTCAATATTTGGCTTATTTACAGAGAAACAAAGGCGCTGTGGGTACTTGGACCATGTAGCCTCGACCAGTCGTAACATGTGTTTCCCATGTAGATGTGAGTCTGAAATCTTTTCTATAATCATTAGTGCCACCAAACTAATATCCTGTCCAAATTCTAATGTTACATCTCAATATTTGACTTAGTTACAGAGTAAAAACAGCGCTCCGGGTACTTTGGCCATGTAGCCTGGACAGGTCGCAACATGGGTTTCCCGCCTAGATGTAAGTCTATAATCATTCCTACAATCACTAGTGCCACGAAACTAATGTACTGTCCAAATTCCAGCATTACATCTCAATATGTGACTTAGTTACGGAGGAAAAAAGGCGCCACCGGCACTTGTACAGGTCGTAGCTCGAGTTTCCCATGTAGATGTAGTTCTGAAATCATCGCCATAATCACTAGTGCCACCCAACTAACTTCCTGCCCAAATTCCAGCGTTACATCTCAATATTTGACCTAGTTACATAGAAAAAAAGACGCTCCGGGTACTTGGACCATGTAGCCTGGATAGGTTACAACATGGGTTTCCCGCCTAGATGTAAGTCTGTAATCATTCCTACAATCACTAGTGCCATGAAACTAATGTACTGTCCAAATTCCAGCATTACATCTCAATATGTGACTTAGTTACGGAGGAAAAAAGGCGCCACCGGCACTTGTACAGGTCGTAGCTCGAGTTTCCCATGTAAATGTAGTTCTGAAATCATCGCCATAATCACTAGTGCCACCCAACTAACTTCCTGCCCAAATTCCAGCGTTACATCTCAATATTTGACCTAGTTACATAGAAAAAAAGACGCTCCGGGTACTTGGACCATGTAGCCTGGATAGGTTGCAACATGGGTTTCCCGCCTAGATGTAAGTCTGTAATCATTCCTACAATCACTAGTGCCATGAAACTAATGTACTGTCCAAATTCCAGCATTACATCTCAATATGTGACTTAGTTACGGAGGAAAAAAGGCGCCACCGGCACTTGTACAGGTCGTAGCTCGAGTTTCCCATGTAGATGTAATTCTGAAATCATCGCCATAATCACTAGTGCCACCCAACTAACTTCCTGCCCAAATTCCAACGTTACATCTCAATATTTGACCTAATTACATAGAAAAAAAGACGCTCCGGGTACTTAGACCATGTAGCCTGGACAGGTCGCACCATGGGTTTCCCCCCTAGATGTAAGTCTGTAGTCATTCCTACAATCACAAGTGCCATGAAACTAATGTCCTGTCCACATTCCAGCATTACATCTCAATATGTGACTTAGTTACGGAGGAAAAAAGGCACCACGGGCACTTGTACAGGTCGTGACTCGAGTTTGCCATGTAGATGTAATTCTGAAATCATTGCCATAATCACTAGTGCCACCCAACTAGCCTCCTGCCCAAATTCCAGCGTTACATCTCAATATTTGGCTTATTTACACAGAATTAAAGGCACTGTGGGTACTTGGACCATGTAGCCTCGACCAGTCGTAACATGTGTTTCCCATGTAGATGCGAGTCTGAAATCTTTTCTATAATCATTAGTGCCACCAAACTAATATCCTGTCCAAATTCTAATATTCCATCTCAATATTTGACTTAGTTACAGAGTAAAAACAGCGCTCCGGGTACTTTGGCCATGTAGCCTGGACAGGTCGCAACATGGGTTTCCCGCCTAGATGTAAGTCTATAATCATTCCTACAATCACTAGTGCCACGAAACTAATGTACTGTCCAAATTCCAGCATTACATCTCAATATGTGACTTAGTTACGGAGGATAAAAGGCGCCTACGGCACTTGTACAGGTCGTAGCTCAGGTTTTCCCATGTAGATGTAATTCTGAAATCATCGCCATAATCACTAGTGCCACCCAACTAACTTCCTGCCCAAATTCCAGCGTTACATCTCAATATTTGACCTAGTTACATAGAAAAAAAGACGCTCCGGGTACTTAGACCATGTAGCCTGGACAGGTCGCAACATGGGTTTCCCCCCTAGATGTAAGTCTGTAGTCATTCCTACAATCACAAGTGCCATGAAACTAATGTCCTGTCCACATTCCAGCATTACATCTCAATATGTGACTTAGTTACAGAGTAAAAACAGCGCTCCGGGTACTTTGGCCATGTAGCCTGGACAGGTCGCAACATGGGTTTCCCCCCTAGATGTAAGTCTGTAATCATTCCTACAATCACTAGTGCCACGAAACTAATGTACTGTCCAAATTCCAGCATTACATCTCAATATGTGACTTAGTTACGGAGGAAAAAAGGCGCCTACGGCACTTGTACAGGTCGTAGCTCAGGTTTTCCCATGTAGATGTAATTCTGAAATCATCGCCATAATCACTAGTGCCACCCAACTAACTTCCTGCCCAAATTCCAGCGTTACATCTCAATATTTGACCTAGTTACATAGAAAAAAAGACGCTCCGGGTACTTAGACCATGTAGCCTGGACAGGTCGCAACATGGGTTTCCCCCCTAGATGTAAGTCTGTAGTCATTCCTACAATCACAAGTGCCATGAAACTAATGTCCTGTCCACATTCCAGCATTACATCTCAATATGTGACTTAGTTACGGAGGAAAAAAGGCACCACGGGCACTTGTACAGGTCGTGACTCGAGTTTGCCATGTAGATGTAATTCTGAAATCATTGCCATAATCACTAGTGCCACCCAACTAGCCTCCTGCCCAAATTCCAGCGTTACATCTCAATATTTGGCTTATTTACAGAGAAACAAAGGCGCTCCGGGTACTTGGACCATGTAGCCTCGACCAGTCGTAACATGTGTTTCCCATGTAGATGTGAGTCTGAAATCTTTTCTATAATCATTAGTGCCACCAAACTAATATCCTGTCCAAATTCTAATGTTCCATCTCAATATTTGACTTAGTTACAGAGTAAAAACAGCGCTCCGGGTACTTTGGCCATGTAGCCTGGATAGGTTGCAACATGGGTTTCCCGCCTAGATGTAAGTCTGTAATCATTCCTACAATCACTAGTGCCATGAAACTAATGTACTGTCCAAATTCCAGCATTACATCTCAATATGTGACTTAGTTACGGAGGAAAAAAGGCGCCACCGGCACTTGTACAGGTCGTAGCTCGAGTTTCCCATGTAGATGTAATTCTGAAATCATCGCCATAATCACTAGTGCCACCCAACTAACTTCCTGCCCAAATTCCAGCGTTACATCTCAATATTTGACCTAATTACATAGAAAAAAAGACGCTCCGGGTACTTAGACCATGTAGCCTGGACAGGTCGCACCATGGGTTTCCCCCCTAGATGTAAGTCTGTAGTCATTCCTACAGTCACTAGTGCCATGAAACTAATGTCCTGTCCACATTCCAGCATTACATCTCAATATGTGACTTAGTTACGGAGGAAAAAAGGCACCACGGGCACGTGTACAGGTCGTGACTCGAGTTTGCCATGTAGATGTAATTCTGAAATCATTGCCATAATCACCAGTGCCACCCAACTAGCCTCCTGCCCAAATTCCAGCGTTACATCTCAATATTTGGCTTATTTACACAGAAACAAAGGCGCTGTGGGTACTTGGACCATGTAGCCTTGACCAGTCGTAACATGTGTTTCCCATGTAGATGTGAGTCTGAAATCTTTTCTATAATCATTAGGGCCACCAAACTAATATCCTGTCCAAATTCTAACATTCCATCTCAATATTTGACTTAGTTACAGAGTAAAAACAGCGCTCCGGGTACTTTGGCCATGTAGCCTGGACAGGTCGCAACATGGGTTTCCCGCCTAGATGTAAGTCTGTAATCATTCCTACAATCACTAGTGCCACGAAACTAATGTACTGTCCAAATTCCAGCATTACATCTCAATATGTGACTTAGTTACGGAGGAAAAAAGGCGCCACCGGCACTTGTACAGGTCGTAGCTCGAGTTTCCCATGTAGATGTAATTCTGAAATCATCGCCATAATCACTAGTGCCACCCAACTAACTTCCTGCCCAAATTCCAGCGTTACATCTCAATATTTGACCTAGTTACATAGAAAAAAAGACACTCCGGGTACTTGGACCATGTAGCCTGGACAGGTCGCACCATGGGTTTCCCCCCTAGATGTAAGTCTGTAGTCATTCCTACAATCACTAGTGCCATGAAACTAATGTCCTGTCCACATTCCAGCATTACATCTCAATATGTGACTTAGTTACGGAGGAAAAAAGGCGCCACGGGCACTTGTACAGGTCGTGGCTCGAGTTTGCCATGTAGATGTAATTCTGAAATCATTGCCATAATCACTAGTGCCACCCAACTAGCCTCCTGCCCAAATTCCAGCGTTACATCTCAATATTTGGCTTATTTACAGAGAAACAAAGGCGCTCCGGGTACTTGGACCATGTAGCCTCGACCAGTCGTAACATGTGTTTCCCATGTAGATGTGAGTCTGAAATCTTTTCTATAATCATTAGTGCCACCAAACTAATATCCTGTCCAAATTCTAATGTTCCATCTCAATATTTGACTTAGTTACAGAGTAAAAACAGCGCTCCGGGTACTTTGGCCATGTAGCCTGGACACGTCGCAACATGGGTTTCCCGCCTAGATGTAAGTCTGTAATCATTCCTACAATCACTAGTGCCACGAAACTAATGTACTGTCCAAATTCCAGCATTACATCTCAATATGTGACTTAGTTACGGAGGAAAAAAGGCGCCACCGGCACTTGTACAGGTCGTAGCTCGAGTTTCCCATGTAGATGTAATTCTGAAATCATCGCCATAATCACTAGTGCCACCCAACTAACTTCCTGCCCAAATTCCAGCGTTACATCTCAATATTTGACCTAGTTACATAGAAAAAAAGACGCTCCGGGTACTTGGACCATGTAGCCTGGACAGGTCGCACCATGGGTTTCCCCCCTAGATGTAAGTCTGTAGTCATTCCTACAATCACTAGTGCCATGAAACTAATGTCCTGTCCACATTCCAGCATTACATCTCAATATGTGACTTAGTTACGGAGGAAAAAAGGCGCCACGGGCACTTGTACAGGTCGTGACTCGAGTTTGCCATGTAGATGTAATTCTGAAATCATTGCCATAATCACTAGTGCCACCCAACTAGCCTCCTGCCCAAATTCCAGCGTTACATCTCAATATTTGGCTTATTTACACAGAAACAAAGGCGCTGTGGGTACTTGGACCATGTAGCCTCGACCAGTCGTAACATGTGTTTCCCATGTAGATGTGAGTCTGAAATCTTTTCTATAATCATTAGTGCCACCAAACTAATATCCTGTCCAAATTCGAACGTTCCATCTCAATATTTGACTTAGTTACAGAGTAAAAACAGCGCTCCGGGTACTTTGGCCATGTAGCCTGGACAGGTCGCAACATGGGTTTCCCCCCTAGATGTAAGTCTGTAATTATTCCTACAATCACTAGTGCCACGAAACTAATGTACTGTCCAAATTCCAGCATTACATCTCAATATGTGACTTAGTTACGGAGGATAAAAGGCGCCTACGGCACTTGTACAGGTCGTAGCTCAGGTTTTCCCATGTAGATGTAATTCTGAAATCATCGCCATAATCACTAGTGCCACCCAACTAACTTCCTGCCCAAATTCCAGCGTTACATCTCAATATTTGACCTAGTTACATAGAAAAAAAGACGCTCCGGGTACTTAGACCATGTAGCCTGGACAGGTCGCAACATGGGTTTCCCCCCTAGATGTAAGTCTGTAGTCATTCCTACAATCACAAGTGCCATGAAACTAATGTCCTGTCCACATTCCAGCATTACATCTCAATATGTGACTTAGTTACAGAGTAAAAACAGCGCTCCGGGTACTTTGGCCATGTAGCCTGGACAGGTCGCAACATGGGTTTCCCCCCTAGATGTAAGTCTGTAATCATTCCTACAATCACTAGTGCCACGAAACTAATGTACTGTCCAAATTCCAGCATTACATCTCAATATGTGACTTAGTTACGGAGGAAAAAAGGCGCCTACGGCACTTGTACAGGTCGTAGCTCAGGTTTTCCCATGTAGATGTAATTCTGAAATCATCGCCATAATCACTAGTGCCACCCAACTAACTTCCTGCCCAAATTCCAGCGTTACATCTCAATATTTGACCTAATTACATAGAAAAAAAGACGCTCCGGGTACTTAGACCATGTAGCCTGGACAGGTCGCACCATGGGTTTCCCCCCTAGATGTAAGTCTGTAGTCATTCCTACAGTCACTAGTGCCATGAAACTAATGTCCTGTCCACATTCCAGCATTACATCTCAATATGTGACTTAGTTACGGAGGAAAAAAGGCACCACGGGCACGTGTACAGGTCGTGACTCGAGTTTGCCATGTAGATGTAATTCTGAAATCATTGCCATAATCACTAGTGCCACCCAACTAGCCTCCTGCCCAAATTCCAGCGTTACATCTCAATATTTGGCTTATTTACACAGAAACAAAGGCGCTGTGGGTACTTGGACCATGTAGCCTCGACCAGTCGTAACATGTGTTTCCCATGTAGATGTGAGTCTGAAATCTTTTCTATAATCATTAGGGCCACCAAACTAATATCCTGTCCAAATTCTAACATTCCATCTCAATATTTGACTTAGTTACAGAGTAAAAACAGCGCTCCGGGTACTTTGGCCATGTAGCCTGGACAGGTCGCAACATGGGTTTCCCGCCTAGATGTAAGTCTGTAATCATTCCTACAATCACTAGTGCCACGAAACTAATGTACTGTCCAAATTCCAGCATTACATCTCAATATGTGACTTAGTTACGGAGGAAAAAAGGCGCCACCGGCACTTGTACAGGTCGTAGCTCGAGTTTCCCATGTAGATGTAATTCTGAAATCATCGCCATAATCACTAGTGCCACCCAACTAACTTCCTGCCCAAATTCCAGCGTTACATCTCAATATTTGACCTAGTTACATAGAAAAAAAGACGCTCCGGGTACTTGGACCATGTAGCCTGGACAGGTCGCACCATGGGTTTCCCCCCTAGATGTAAGTCTGTAGTCATTCCTACAATCACTAGTGCCATGAAACTAATGTCCTGTCCACATTCCAGCATTACATCTCAATATGTGACTTAGTTACGGAGGAAAAAAGGCGCCACGGGCACTTGTACAGGTCGTGGCTCGAGTTTGCCATGTAGATGTAATTCTGAAATCATTGCCATAATCACTAGTGCCACCCAACTAGCCTCCTGCCCAAATTCCAGCGTTACATCTCAATATTTGGCTTATTTACAGAGAAACAAAGGCGCTCCGGGTACTTGGACCATGTAGCCTTGACCAGTCGTAACATGTGTTTCCCATGTAGATGTGAGTCTGAAATCTTTTTTATAATCATTAGTGCCACCAAACTAATATCCTGTCCAAATTCTAATGTTCCATCTGAATATTTGACTTAGTTACAGAGTAAAAACAGCGCTCCGGGTACTTTGGCCATGTAGCCTGGACACGTCGCAACATGGGTTTCCCGCCTAGATGTAAGTCTGTAATCATTCCTACAATCACTAGTGCCACGAAACTAATGTACTGTCCAAATTCCAGCATTACATCTCAATATGTGACTTAGTTACGGAGGAAAAAAGGCGCCACCGGCACTTGTACAGGTCGTAGCTCGAGTTTCCCATGTAGATGTAATTCTGAAATCATCGCCATAATCACTAGTGCCACCCAACTAACTTCCTGCCCAAATTCCAGCGTTACATCTCAATATTTGACCTAATTACATAGAAAAAAAGACGCTCCGGGTACTTAGACCATGTAGCCTGGACAGGTCGCACCATGGGTTTCCCCCCTAGATGTAAGTCTGTAGTCATTCCTACAGTCACTAGTGCCATGAAACTAATGTCCTGTCCACATTCCAGCATTACATCTCAATATGTGACTTAGTTACGGAGGAAAAAAGGCACCACGGGCACGTGTACAGGTCGTGACTCGAGTTTGACATGTAGATGTAATTCTGAAATCATTGCCATAATCACTAGTGCCACCCAACTAGCCTCCTGCCCAAATTCCAGCGTTACATCTCAATATTTGGCTTATTTACACAGAAACAAAGGCGCTGTGGGTACTTGGACCATGTAGCCTCGACCAGTCGTAACATGTGTTTCCCATGTAGATGTGAGTCTGAAATCTTTTCTATAATCATTAGGGCCACCAAACTAATATCCTGTCCAAATTCTAACATTCCATCTCAATATTTGACTTAGTTACAGAGTAAAAACAGCGCTCCGGGTACTTTGGCCATGTAGCCTGGACAGGTCGCAACATGGGTTTCCCGCCTAGATGTAAGTCTGTAATCATTCCTACAATCACTAGTGCCACGAAACTAATGTACTGTCCAAATTCCAGCATTACATCTCAATATGTGACTTAGTTACGGAGGAAAAAAGGCGCCACCGGCACTTGTACAGGTCGTAGCTCGAGTTTCCCATGTAGATGTAATTCTGAAATCATCGCCATAATCACTAGTGCCACCCAACTAACTTCCTGCCCAAATTCCAGCGTTACATCTCAATATTTGACCTAGTTACATAGAAAAAAAGACGCTCCGGGTACTTGGACCATGTAGCCTGGACAGGTCGCACCATGGGTTTCCCCCCTAGATGTAAGTCTGTAGTCATTCCTACAATCACTAGTGCCATGAAACTAATGTCCTGTCCACATTCCAGCATTACATCTCAATATGTGACTTAGTTACGGAGGAAAAAAGGCGCCACGGGCACTTGTACAGGTCGTGGCTCGAGTTTGCCATGTAGATGTAATTCTGAAATCATTGCCATAATCACTAGTGCCACCCAACTAGCCTCCTGCCCAAATTCCAGCGTTACATCTCAATATTTGGCTTATTTACAGAGAAACAAAGGCGCTCCGGGTACTTGGACCATGTAGCCTTGACCAGTCGTAACATGTGTTTCCCATGTAGATGTGAGTCTGAAATCTTTTCTATAATCATTAGTGCCACCAAACTAATATCCTGTCCAAATTCTAATGTTCCATCTGAATATTTGACTTAGTTACAGAGTAAAAACAGCGCTCCGGGTACTTTGGCCATGTAGCCTGGACACGTCGCAACATGGGTTTCCCGCCTAGATGTAAGTCTGTAATCATTCCTACAATCACTAGTGCCACGAAACTAATGTACTGTCCAAATTCCAGCATTACATCTCAATATGTGACTTAGTTACGGAGGAAAAAAGGCGCCACCGGCACTTGTACAGGTCGTAGCTCGAGTTTCCCATGTAGATGTAATTCTGAAATCATCGCCATAATCACTAGTGCCACCCAACTAACTTCCTGCCCAAATTCCAGCGTTACATCTCAATATTTGACCTAGTTACATAGAAAAAAAGACGCTCCGGGTACTTGGACCATGTAGCCTGGACAGGTCGCACCATGGGTTTCCCCCCTAGATGTAAGTCTGTAGTCATTCCTACAATCACTAGTGCCATGAAACTAATGTCCTGTCCACATTCCAGCATTACATCTCAATATGTGACTTAGTTACGGAGGAAAAAAGGCGCCACGGGCACTTGTACAGGTCGTGACTCGAGTTTGCCATGTAGATGTAATTCTGAAATCATTGCCATAATCACTAGTGCCACCCAACTAGCCTCCTGCCCAAATTCCAGCGTTACATCTCAATATTTGGCTTATTTACACAGAAACAAAGGCGCTGTGGGTACTTGGACCATGTAGCCTCGACCAGTCGTAACATGTGTTTCCCATGTAGATGTGAGTCTGAAATCTTTTCTATAATCATTAGTGCCACCAAACTAATATCCTGTCCAAATTCGAACGTTCCATCTCAATATTTGACTTAGTTACAGAGTAAAAACAGCGCTCCGGGTACTTTGGCCATGTAGCCTGGACAGGTCGCAACATGGGTTTCCCCCCTAGATGTAAGTCTGTAATCATTCCTACAATCACTAGTGCCACGAAACTAATGTACTGTCCAAATTCCAGCATTACATCTCAATATGTGACTTAGTTACGGAGGATAAAAGGCGCCTACGGCACTTGTACAGGTCGTAGCTCAGGTTTTCCCATGTAGATGTAATTCTGAAATCATCGCCATAATCACTAGTGCCACCCAACTAACTTCCTGCCCAAATTCCAGCGTTACATCTCAATATTTGACCTAGTTACATAGAAAAAAAGACGCTTCGGGTACTTAGACCATGTAGCCTGGACAGGTCGCAACATGGGTTTCCCCCCTAGATGTAAGTCTGTAGTCATTCCTACAATCACAAGTGCCATGAAACTAATGTCCTGTCCACATTCCAGCATTACATCTCAATATGTGACTTAGTTACGGAGGAAAAAAGGCGCCACGGGCACTTGTACAGGTCGTGACTCGAGTTTGCCATGTAGATGTAATTCTGAAATCATTGCCATAATCACTAGTGCCACCCAACTAGCCTCCTGCCCAAATTCCAGCGTTACATCTCAATATTTGGCTTATTTACACAGAAACAAAGGCGCTGTGGGTACTTGGACCATGTAGCCTCGACCAGTCGTAACATGTGTTTCCCATGTAGATGTGAGTCTGAAATCTTTTCTATAATCATTAGTGCCACCAAACTAATATCCTGTCCAAATTCTAATGTTCCATCTCAATATTTGACTTAGTTACAGAGTAAAAACAGCGCTCCGGGTACTTTGGCCATGTAGCCTGGACAGGTCACAACATGGGTTTCCCGCCTAGATGTAAGTCTGTAATCATTCCTACAATCACTAGTGCCACGAAACTAATGTACTGTCCAAATTCCAGCATTACATCTCAATATGTGACTTAGTTACGGAGGAAAAAAGGCGCCTACGGCACTTGTACAGGTCGTAGCTCAGGTTTTCCCATGTAGATGTAATTCTGAAATCATCGCCATAATCACTAGTGCCACCCAACTAACTTCCTGCCCAAATTCCAGCGTTACATCTCAATATTTGACCTAGTTACATAGAAAAAAAGACGCTCCGGGTACTTAGACCATGTAGCCTGGACAGGTCGCAACATGGGTTTCCCCCCTAGATGTAAGTCTGTAGTCATTCCTACAATCACAAGTGCCATGAAACTAATGTCCTGTCCACATTCCAGCATTACATCTCAATATGTGACTTAGTTACGGAGGAAAAAAGGTGCCACGGGCACTTGTACAGGTCGTGACTCGAGTTTGCCATGTAGATGTAATTCTGAAATCATTGCCATAATCACTAGTGCCACCCAACTAGCCTCCTGCCCAAATTCCAGCGTTACATCTCAATATTTGGCTTATTTACAGAGAAACAAAGGCGCTGTGGGTACTTGGACCATGTAGCCTCGACCAGTCGTAACATGTGTTTCCCATGTAGATGTGAGTCTGAAATCTTTTCTATAATCATTAGTGCCACCAAACTAATATCCTGTCCAAATTCTAATGTTACATCTCAATATTTGACTTAGTTACAGAGTAAAAACAGCGCTCCGGGTACTTTGGCCATGTAGCCTGGACAGGTCGCAACATGGGTTTCCCGCCTAGATGTAAGTCTATAATCATTCCTACAATCACTAGTGCCACGAAACTAATGTACTGTCCAAATTCCAGCATTACATCTCAATATGTGACTTAGTTACGGAGGAAAAAAGGCGCCACCGGCACTTGTACAGGTCGTAGCTCGAGTTTCCCATGTAGATGTAGTTCTGAAATCATCGCCATAATCACTAGTGCCACCCAACTAACTTCCTGCCCAAATTCCAGCGTTACATCTCAATATTTGACCTAGTTACATAGAAAAAAAGACGCTCCGGGTACTTGGACCATGTAGCCTGGATAGGTTACAACATGGGTTTCCCGCCTAGATGTAAGTCTGTAATCATTCCTACAATCACTAGTGCCATGAAACTAATGTACTGTCCAAATTCCAGCATTACATCTCAATATGTGACTTAGTTACGGAGGAAAAAAGGCGCCACCGGCACTTGTACAGGTCGTAGCTCGAGTTTCCCATGTAAATGTAGTTCTGAAATCATCGCCATAATCACTAGTGCCACCCAACTAACTTCCTGCCCAAATTCCAGCGTTACATCTCAATATTTGACCTAGTTACATAGAAAAAAAGACGCTCCGGGTACTTGGACCATGTAGCCTGGATAGGTTGCAACATGGGTTTCCCGCCTAGATGTAAGTCTGTAATCATTCCTACAATCACTAGTGCCATGAAACTAATGTACTGTCCAAATTCCAGCATTACATCTCAATATGTGACTTAGTTACGGAGGAAAAAAGGCGCCACCGGCACTTGTACAGGTCATAGCTCGAGTTTCCCATGTAGATGTAATTCTGAAATCATCGCCATAATCACTAGTGCCACCCAACTAACTTCCTGCCCAAATTCCAACGTTACATCTCAATATTTGACCTAATTACATAGAAAAAAAGACGCTCCGGGTACTTAGACCATGTAGCCTGGACAGGTCGCACCATGGGTTTCCCCCCTAGATGTAAGTCTGTAGTCATTCCTACAATCACAAGTGCCATGAAACTAATGTCCTGTCCACATTCCAGCATTACATCTCAATATGTGACTTAGTTACGGAGGAAAAAAGGCACCACGGGCACTTGTACAGGTCGTGACTCGAGTTTGCCATGTAGATGTAATTCTGAAATCATTGCCATAATCACTAGTGCCACCCAACTAGCCTCCTGCCCAAATTCCAGCGTTACATCTCAATATTTGGCTTATTTACACAGAAACAAAGGCACTGTGGGTACTTGGACCATGTAGCCTCGACCAGTCGTAACATGTGTTTCCCATGTAGATGCGAGTCTGAAATCTTTTCTATAATCATTAGTGCCACCAAACTAATATCCTGTCCAAATTCTAATATTCCATCTCAATATTTGACTTAGTTACAGAGTAAAAACAGCGCTCCGGGTACTTTGGCCATGTAGCCTGGACAGGTCGCAACATGGGTTTCCCGCCTAGATGTAAGTCTGTAATCATTCCTACAATCACTAGTGCCACGAAACTAATGTACTGTCCAAATTCCAGCATTACATCTCAATATGTGACTTAGTTACGGAGGAAAAAAGGCGCCACCGGCACTTGTACAGGTCGTAGCTCGAGTTTCCCATGTAGATGTAATTCTGAAATCATCGCCATAATCACTAGTGCCACCCAACTAACTTCCTGCCCAAATTCCAGCGTTACATCTCAATATTTGACCTAGTTACATAGAAAAAAAGACGCTCCGGGTACTTGGACCATGTAGCCTGGACAGGTCGCACCATGGGTTTCCCCCCTAGATGTAAGTCTGTAGTCATTCCTACAATCACTAGTGCCATGAAACTAATGTCCTGTCCACATTCCAGCATTACATCTCAATATGTGACTTAGTTACGGAGGAAAAAAGGCGCCACGGGCACTTGTACAGGTCGTGGCTCGAGTTTGCCATGTAGATGTAATTCTGAAATCATTGCCATAATCACTAGTGCCACCCAACTAGCCTCCTGCCCAAATTCCAGCGTTACATCTCAATATTTGGCTTATTTACAGAGAAACAAAGGCGCTCCGGGTACTTGGACCATGTAGCCTCGACCAGTCGTAACATGTGTTTCCCATGTAGATGTGAGTCTGAAATCTTTTCTATAATCATTAGTGCCACCAAACTAATATCCTGTCCAAATTCTAATGTTCCATCTCAATATTTGACTTAGTTACAGAGTAAAAACAGCGCTCCGGGTACTTTGGCCATGTAGCCTGGACACGTCGCAACATGGGTTTCCCGCCTAGATGTAAGTCTGTAATCATTCCTACAATCACTAGTGCCACGAAACTAATGTACTGTCCAAATTCCAGCATTACATCTCAATATGTGACTTAGTTACGGAGGAAAAAAGGCGCCACCGGCACTTGTACAGGTCGTAGCTCGAGTTTCCCATGTAGATGTAATTCTGAAATCATCGCCATAATCACTAGTGCCACCCAACTAACTTCCTGCCCAAATTCCAGCGTTACATCTCAATATTTGACCTAGTTACATAGAAAAAAAGACGCTCCGGGTACTTGGACCATGTAGCCTGGACAGGTCGCACCATGGGTTTCCCCCCTAGATGTAAGTCTGTAGTCATTCCTACAATCACTAGTGCCATGAAACTAATGTCCTGTCCACATTCCAGCATTACATCTCAATATGTGACTTAGTTACGGAGGAAAAAAGGCGCCACGGGCACTTGTACAGGTCGTGACTCGAGTTTGCCATGTAGATGTAATTCTGAAATCATTGCCATAATCACTAGTGCCACCCAACTAGCCTCCTGCCCAAATTCCAGCGTTACATCTCAATATTTGGCTTATTTACACAGAAACAAAGGCGCTGTGGGTACTTGGACCATGTAGCCTCGACCAGTCGTAACATGTGTTTCCCATGTAGATGTGAGTCTGAAATCTTTTCTATAATCATTAGTGCCACCAAACTAATATCCTGTCCAAATTCGAACGTTCCATCTCAATATTTGACTTAGTTACAGAGTAAAAACAGCGCTCCGGGTACTTTGGCCATGTAGCCTGGACAGGTCGCAACATGGGTTTCCCCCCTAGATGTAAGTCTGTAATTATTCCTACAATCACTAGTGCCACGAAACTAATGTACTGTCCAAATTCCAGCATTACATCTCAATATGTGACTTAGTTACGGAGGATAAAAGGCGCCTACGGCACTTGTACAGGTCGTAGCTCAGGTTTTCCCATGTAGATGTAATTCTGAAATCATCGCCATAATCACTAGTGCCACCCAACTAACTTCCTGCCCAAATTCCAGCGTTACATCTCAATATTTGACCTAGTTACATAGAAAAAAAGACGCTTCGGGTACTTAGACCATGTAGCCTGGACAGGTCGCAACATGGGTTTCCCCCCTAGATGTAAGTCTGTAGTCATTCCTACAATCACAAGTGCCATGAAACTAATGTCCTGTCCACATTCCAGCATTACATCTCAATATGTGACTTAGTTACGGAGGAAAAAAGGCGCCACGGGCACTTGTACAGGTCGTGACTCGAGTTTGCCATGTAGATGTAATTCTGAAATCATTGCCATAATCACTAGTGCCACCCAACTAGCCTCCTGCCCAAATTCCAGCGTTACATCTCAATATTTGGCTTATTTACACAGAAACAAAGGCGCTGTGGGTACTTGGACCATGTAGCCTCGACCAGTCGTAACATGTGTTTCCCATGTAGATGTGAGTCTGAAATCTTTTCTATAATCATTAGTGCCACCAAACTAATATCCTGTCCAAATTCTAATGTTCCATCTCAATATTTGACTTAGTTACAGAGTAAAAACAGCGCTCCGGGTACTTTGGCCATGTAGCCTGGACAGGTCACAACATGGGTTTCCCGCCTAGATGTAAGTCTGTAATCATTCCTACAATCACTAGTGCCACGAAACTAATGTACTGTCCAAATTCCAGCATTACATCTCAATATGTGACTTAGTTACGGAGGAAAAAAGGCGCCTACGGCACTTGTACAGGTCGTAGCTCCGGTTTTCCCATGTAGATGTAATTCTGAAATCATCGCCATAATCACTAGTGCCACCCAACTAACTTCCTGCCCAAATTCCAGCGTTACATCTCAATATTTGACCTAGTTACATAGAAAAAAAGACGCTCCGGGTACTTAGACCATGTAGCCTGGACAGGTCGCAACATGGGTTTCCCCCCTAGATGTAAGTCTGTAGTCATTCCTACAATCACAAGTGCCATGAAACTAATGTCCTGTCCACATTCCAGCATTACATCTCAATATGTGACTTAGTTACGGAGGAAAAAAGGTGCCACGGGCACTTGTACAGGTCGTGACTCGAGTTTGCCATGTAGATGTAATTCTGAAATCATTGCCATAATCACTAGTGCCACCCAACTAGCCTCCTGCCCAAATTCCAGCGTTACATCTCAATATTTGGCTTATTTACAGAGAAACAAAGGCGCTGTGGGTACTTGGACCATGTAGCCTCGACCAGTCGTAACATGTGTTTCCCATGTAGATGTGAGTCTGAAATCTTTTCTATAATCATTAGTGCCACCAAACTAATATCCTGTCCAAATTCTAATGTTACATCTCAATATTTGACTTAGTTACAGAGTAAAAACAGCGCTCCGGGTACTTTGGCCATGTAGCCTGGACAGGTCGCAACATGGGTTTCCCGCCTAGATGTAAGTCTATAATCATTCCTACAATCACTAGTGCCACGAAACTAATGTACTGTCCAAATTCCAGCATTACATCTCAATATGTGACTTAGTTACGGAGGAAAAAAGGCGCCACCGGCACTTGTACAGGTCGTAGCTCGAGTTTCCCATGTAGATGTAGTTCTGAAATCATCGCCATAATCACTAGTGCCACCCAACTAACTTCCTGCCCAAATTCCAGCGTTACATCTCAATATTTGACCTAGTTACATAGAAAAAAAGACGCTCCGGGTACTTGGACCATGTAGCCTGGATAGGTTACAACATGGGTTTCCCGCCTAGATGTAAGTCTGTAATCATTCCTACAATCACTAGTGCCATGAAACTAATGTACTGTCCAAATTCCAGCATTACATCTCAATATGTGACTTAGTTACGGAGGAAAAAAGGCGCCACCGGCACTTGTACAGGTCGTAGCTCGAGTTTCCCATGTAAATGTAGTTCTGAAATCATCGCCATAATCACTAGTGCCACCCAACTAACTTCCTGCCCAAATTCCAGCGTTACATCTCAATATTTGACCTAGTTACATAGAAAAAAAGACGCTCCGGGTACTTGGACCATGTAGCCTGGATAGGTTGCAACATGGGTTTCCCGCCTAGATGTAAGTCTGTAATCATTCCTACAATCACTAGTGCCATGAAACTAATGTACTGTCCAAATTCCAGCATTACATCTCAATATGTGACTTAGTTACGGAGGAAAAAAGGCGCCACCGGCACTTGTACAGGTCGTAGCTCGAGTTTCCCATGTAGATGTAATTCTGAAATCATCGCCATAATCACTAGTGCCACCCAACTAACTTCCTGCCCAAATTCCAACGTTACATCTCAATATTTGACCTAATTACATAGAAAAAAAGACGCTCCGGGTACTTAGACCATGTAGCCTGGACAGGTCGCACCATGGGTTTCCCCCCTAGATGTAAGTCTGTAGTCATTCCTACAATCACAAGTGCCATGAAACTAATGTCCTGTCCACATTCCAGCATTACATCTCAATATGTGACTTAGTTACGGAGGAAAAAAGGCACCACGGGCACTTGTACAGGTCGTGACTCGAGTTTGCCATGTAGATGTAATTCTGAAATCATTGCCATAATCACTAGTGCCACCCAACTAGCCTCCTGCCCAAATTCCAGCGTTACATCTCAATATTTGGCTTATTTACACAGAAACAAAGGCACTGTGGGTACTTGGACCATGTAGCCTCGACCAGTCGTAACATGTGTTTCCCATGTAGATGCGAGTCTGAAATCTTTTCTATAATCATTAGTGCCACCAAACTAATATCCTGTCCAAATTCTAATATTCCATCTCAATATTTGACTTAGTTACAGAGTAAAAACAGCGCTCCGGGTACTTTGGCCATGTAGCCTGGACAGGTCGCAACATGGGTTTCCCGCCTAGATGTAAGTCTGTAATCATTCCTACAATCACTAGTGCCACGAAACTAATGTACTGTCCAAATTCCAGCATTACATCTCAATATGTGACTTAGTTACGGAGGAAAAAAGGCGCCACCGGCACTTGTACAGGTCGTAGCTCGAGTTTCCCATGTAGATGTAATTCTGAAATCATCGCCATAATCACTAGTGCCACCCAACTAACTTCCTGCCCAAATTCCAGCGTTACATCTCAATATTTGACCTAGTTACATAGAAAAAAAGACGCTCCGGGTACTTGGACCATGTAGCCTGGACAGGTCGCACCATGGGTTTCCCCCCTAGATGTAAGTCTGTAGTCATTCCTACAATCACTAGTGCCATGAAACTAATGTCCTGTCCACATTCCAGCATTACATCTCAATATGTGACTTAGTTACGGAGGAAAAAAGGCGCCACGGGCACTTGTACAGGTCGTGGCTCGAGTTTGCCATGTAGATGTAATTCTGAAATCATTGCCATAATCACTAGTGCCACCCAACTAGCCTCCTGCCCAAATTCCAGCGTTACATCTCAATATTTGGCTTATTTACAGAGAAACAAAGGCGCTCCGGGTACTTGGACCATGTAGCCTCGACCAGTCGTAACATGTGTTTCCCATGTAGATGTGAGTCTGAAATCTTTTCTATAATCATTAGTGCCACCAAACTAATATCCTGTCCAAATTCTAATGTTCCATCTCAATATTTGACTTAGTTACAGAGTAAAAACAGCGCTCCGGGTACTTTGGCCATGTAGCCTGGACACGTCGCAACATGGGTTTCCCGCCTAGATGTAAGTCTGTAATCATTCCTACAATCACTAGTGCCACGAAACTAATGTACTGTCCAAATTCCAGCATTACATCTCAATATGTGACTTAGTTACGGAGGAAAAAAGGCGCCACCGGCACTTGTACAGGTCGTAGCTCGAGTTTCCCATGTAGATGTAATTCTGAAATCATCGCCATAATCACTAGTGCCACCCAACTAACTTCCTGCCCAAATTCCAGCGTTACATCTCAATATTTGACCTAGTTACATAGAAAAAAAGACGCTCCGGGTACTTGGACCATGTAGCCTGGACAGGTCGCACCATGGGTTTCCCCCCTAGATGTAAGTCTGTAGTCATTCCTACAATCACTAGTGCCATGAAACTAATGTCCTGTCCACATTCCAGCATTACATCTCAATATGTGACTTAGTTACGGAGGAAAAAAGGCGCCACGGGCACTTGTACAGGTCGTGACTCGAGTTTGCCATGTAGATGTAATTCTGAAATCATTGCCATAATCACTAGTGCCACCCAACTAGCCTCCTGCCCAAATTCCAGCGTTACATCTCAATATTTGGCTTATTTACACAGAAACAAAGGCGCTGTGGGTACTTGGACCATGTAGCCTCGACCAGTCGTAACATGTGTTTCCCATGTAGATGTGAGTCTGAAATCTTTTCTATAATCATTAGTGCCACCAAACTAATATCCTGTCCAAATTCGAACGTTCCATCTCAATATTTGACTTAGTTACAGAGTAAAAACAGCGCTCCGGGTACTTTGGCCATGTAGCCTGGACAGGTCGCAACATGGGTTTCCCCCCTAGATGTAAGTCTGTAATTATTCCTACAATCACTAGTGCCACGAAACTAATGTACTGTCCAAATTCCAGCATTACATCTCAATATGTGACTTAGTTACGGAGGATAAAAGGCGCCTACGGCACTTGTACAGGTCGTAGCTCAGGTTTTCCCATGTAGATGTAATTCTGAAATCATCGCCATAATCACTAGTGCCACCCAACTAACTTCTTGCCCAAATTCCAGCGTTACATCTCAATATTTGACCTAGTTACATAGAAAAAAAGACGCTCCGGGTACTTAGACCATGTAGCCTGGACAGGTCGCAACATGGGTTTCCCCCCTAGATGTAAGTCTGTAGTCATTCCTACAATCACAAGTGCCATGAAACTAATGTCCTGTCCACATTCCAGCATTACATCTCAATATGTGACTTAGTTACAGAGTAAAAACAGCGCTCCGGGTACTTTGGCCATGTAGCCTGGACAGGTCGCAACATGGGTTTCCCCCCTAGATGTAAGTCTGTAATCATTCCTACAATCACTAGTGCCACGAAACTAATGTACTGTCCAAATTCCAGCATTACATCTCAATATGTGACTTAGTTACGGAGGAAAAAAGGCGCCTACGGCACTTGTACAGGTCGTAGCTCAGGTTTTCCCATGTAGATGTAATTCTGAAATCATCGCCATAATCACTAGTGCCACCCAACTAACTTCCTGCCCAAATTCCAGTGTTACATCTCAATATTTGACCTAATTACATAGAAAAAAAGACGCTCCGGGTACTTAGACCATGTAGCCTGGACAGGTCGCACCATGGGTTTCCCCCCTAGATGTAAGTCTGTAGTCATTCCTACAGTCACTAGTGCCATGAAACTAATGTCCTGTCCACATTCCAGCATTACATCTCAATATGTGACTTAGTTACGGAGGAAAAAAGGCACCACGGGCACGTGTACAGGTCGTGACTCGAGTTTGCCATGTAGATGTAATTCTGAAATCATTGCCATAATCACTAGTGCCACCCAACTAGCCTCCTGCCCAAATTCCAGCGTTACATCTCAATATTTGGCTTATTTACACAGAAACAAAGGCGCTGTGGGTACTTGGACCATGTAGCCTCGACCAGTCGTAACATGTGTTTCCCATGTAGATGTGAGTCTGAAATCTTTTCTATAATCATTAGGGCCACCAAACTAATATCCTGTCCAAATTCTAACATTCCATCTCAATATTTGACTTAGTTACAGAGTAAAAACAGCGCTCCGGGTACTTTGGCCATGTAGCCTGGACAGGTCGCAACATGGGTTTCCCGCCTAGATGTAAGTCTGTAATCATTCCTACAATCACTAGTGCCACGAAACTAATGTACTGTCCAAATTCCAGCATTACATCTCAATATGTGACTTAGTTACGGAGGAAAAAAGGCGCCACCGGCACTTGTACAGGTCGTAGCTCGAGTTTCCCATGTAGATGTAATTCTGAAATCATCGCCATAATCACTAGTGCCACCCAACTAACTTCCTGCCCAAATTCCAGCGTTACATCTCAATATTTGACCTAGTTACATAGAAAAAAAGACGCTCCGGGTACTTGGACCATGTAGCCTGGACAGGTCGCACCATGGGTTTCCCCCCTAGATGTAAGTCTGTAGTCATTCCTACAATCACTAGTGCCATGAAACTAATGTCCTGTCCACATTCCAGCATTACATCTCAATATGTGACTTAGTTACGGAGGAAAAAAGGCGCCACGGGCACTTGTACAGGTCGTGGCTCGAGTTTGCCATGTAGATGTAATTCTGAAATCATTGCCATAATCACTAGTGCCACCCAACTAGCCTCCTGCCCAAATTCCAGCGTTACATCTCAATATTTGGCTTATTTACAGAGAAACAAAGGCGCTCCGGGTACTTGGACCATGTAGCCTTGACCAGTCATAACATGTGTTTCCCATGTAGATGTGAGTCTGAAATCTTTTCTATAATCATTAGTGCCACCAAACTAATATCCTGTCCAAATTCTAATGTTCCATCTGAATATTTGACTTAGTTACAGAGTAAAAACAGCGCTCCGGGTACTTTGGCCATGTAGCCTGGACACGTCGCAACATGGGTTTCCCGCCTAGATGTAAGTCTGTAATCATTCCTACAATCACTAGTGCCACGAAACTAATGTACTGTCCAAATTCCAGCATTACATCTCAATATGTGACTTAGTTACGGAGGAAAAAAGGCGCCACCGGCACTTGTACAGGTCGTAGCTCGAGTTTCCCATGTAGATGTAATTCTGAAATCATCGCCATAATCACTAGTGCCACCCAACTAACTTCCTGCCCAAATTCCAGCGTTACATCTCAATATTTGACCTAGTTACATAGAAAAAAAGACGCTCCGGGTACTTGGACCATGTAGCCTGGACAGGTCGCACCATGGGTTTCCCCCCTAGATGTAAGTCTGTAGTCATTCCTACAATCACTAGTGCCATGAAACTAATGTCCTGTCCACATTCCAGCATTACATCTCAATATGTGACTTAGTTACGGAGGAAAAAAGGCGCCACTGGCACTTGTACAGGTCGTGACTCGAGTTTGCCATGTAGATGTAATTCTGAAATCATTGCCATAATCACTAGTGCCACCCAACTAGCCTCCTGCCCAAATTCCAGCGTTACATCTCAATATTTGGCTTATTTACACAGAAACAAAGGCGCTGTGGGTACTTGGACCATGTAGCCTCGACCAGTCGTAACATGTGTTTCCCATGTAGATGTGAGTCTGAAATCTTTTCTATAATCATTAGTGCCACCAAACTAATATCCTGTCCAAATTCGAACGTTCCATCTCAATATTTGACTTAGTTACAGAGTAAAAACAGCGCTCCGGGTACTTTGGCCATGTAGCCTGGACAGGTCGCAACATGGGTTTCCCCCCTAGATGTAAGTCTGTAATCATTCCTACAATCACTAGTGCCACGAAACTAATGTACTGTCCAAATTCCAGCATTACATCTCAATATGTGACTTAGTTACGGAGGATAAAAGGCGCCTACGGCACTTGTACAGGTCGTAGCTCAGGTTTTCCCATGTAGATGTAATTCTGAAATCATCGCCATAATCACTAGTGCCACCCAACTAACTTCCTGCCCAAATTCCAGCGTTACATCTCAATATTTGACCTAGTTACATAGAAAAAAAGACGCTTCGGGTACTTAGACCATGTAGCCTGGACAGGTCGCAACATGGGTTTCCCCCCTAGATGTAAGTCTGTAGTCATTCCTACAATCACAAGTGCCATGAAACTAATGTCCTGTCCACATTCCAGCATTACATCTCAATATGTGACTTAGTTACGGAGGAAAAAAGGCGCCACGGGCACTTGTACAGGTCGTGACTCGAGTTTGCCATGTAGATGTAATTCTGAAATCATTGCCATAATCACTAGTGCCACCCAACTAGCCTCCTGCCCAAATTCCAGCGTTACATCTCAATATTTGGCTTATTTACACAGAAACAAAGGCGCTGTGGGTACTTGGACCATGTAGCCTCGACCAGTCGTAACATGTGTTTCCCATGTAGATGTGAGTCTGAAATCTTTTCTATAATCATTAGTGCCACCAAACTAATATCCTGTCCAAATTCTAATGTTCCATCTCAATATTTGACTTAGTTACAGAGTAAAAACAGCGCTCCGGGTACTTTGGCCATGTAGCCTGGACAGGTCACAACATGGGTTTCCCGCCTAGATGTAAGTCTGTAATCATTCCTACAATCACTAGTGCCACGAAACTAATGTACTGTCCAAATTCCAGCATTACATCTCAATATGTGACTTAGTTACGGAGGAAAAAAGGCGCCTACGGCACTTGTACAGGTCGTAGCTCAGGTTTTCCCATGTAGATGTGATTCTGAAATCATCGCCATAATCACTAGTGCCACCCAACTAACTTCCTGCCCAAATTCCAGCGTTACATCTCAATATTTGACCTAGTTACATAGAAAAAAAGACGCTCCGGGTACTTAGACCATGTAGCCTGGACAGGTCGCAACATGGGTTTCCCCCCTAGATGTAAGTCTGTAGTCATTCCTACAATCACAAGTGCCATGAAACTAATGTCCTGTCCACATTCCAGCATTACATCTCAATATGTGACTTAGTTACGGAGGAAAAAAGGTGCCACGGGCACTTGTACAGGTCGTGACTCGAGTTTGCCATGTAGATGTAATTCTGAAATCATTGCCATAATCACTAGTGCCACCCAACTAGCCTCCTGCCCAAATTCCAGCGTTACATCTCAATATTTGGCTTATTTACAGAGAAACAAAGGCGCTGTGGGTACTTGGACCATGTAGCCTCGACCAGTCGTAACATGTGTTTCCCATGTAGATGTGAGTCTGAAATCTTTTCTATAATCATTAGTGCCACCAAACTAATATCCTGTCCAAATTCTAATGTTACATCTCAATATTTGACTTAGTTACAGAGTAAAAACAGCGCTCCGGGTACTTTGGCCATGTAGCCTGGACAGGTCGCAACATGGGTTTCCCGCCTAGATGTAAGTCTATAATCATTCCTACAATCACTAGTGCCACGAAACTAATGTACTGTCCAAATTCCAGCATTACATCTCAATATGTGACTTAGTTACGGAGGAAAAAAGGCGCCACCGGCACTTGTACAGGTCGTAGCTCGAGTTTCCCATGTAGATGTAGTTCTGAAATCATCGCCATAATCACTAGTGCCACCCAACTAACTTCCTGCCCAAATTCCAGCGTTACATCTCAATATTTGACCTAGTTACATAGAAAAAAAGACGCTCCGGGTACTTGGACCATGTAGCCTGGATAGGTTACAACATGGGTTTCCCGCCTAGATGTAAGTCTGTAATCATTCCTACAATCACTAGTGCCATGAAACTAATGTACTGTCCAAATTCCAGCATTACATCTCAATATGTGACTTAGTTACGGAGGAAAAAAGGCGCCACCGGCACTTGTACAGGTCGTAGCTCGAGTTTCCCATGTAAATGTAGTTCTGAAATCATCGCCATAATCACTAGTGCCACCCAACTAACTTCCTGCCCAAATTCCAGCGTTACATCTCAATATTTGACCTAGTTACATAGAAAAAAAGACGCTCCGGGTACTTGGACCATGTAGCCTGGATAGGTTGCAACATGGGTTTCCCGCCTAGATGTAAGTCTGTAATCATTCCTACAATCACTAGTGCCATGAAACTAATGTACTGTCCAAATTCCAGCATTACATCTCAATATGTGACTTAGTTACGGAGGAAAAAAGGCGCCACCGGCACTTGTACAGGTCGTAGCTCGAGTTTCCCATGTAGATGTAATTCTGAAATCATCGCCATAATCACTAGTGCCACCCAACTAACTTCCTGCCCAAATTCCAACGTTACATCTCAATATTTGACCTAATTACATAGAAAAAAAGACGCTCCGGGTACTTAGACCATGTAGCCTGGACAGGTCGCACCATGGGTTTCCCCCCTAGATGTAAGTCTGTAGTCATTCCTACAATCACAAGTGCCATGAAACTAATGTCCTGTCCACATTCCAGCATTACATCTCAATATGTGACTTAGTTACGGAGGAAAAAAGGCACCACGGGCACTTGTACAGGTCGTGACTCGAGTTTGCCATGTAGATGTAATTCTGAAATCATTGCCATAATCACTAGTGCCACCCAACTAGCCTCCTGCCCAAATTCCAGCGTTACATCTCAATATTTGGCTTATTTACACAGAAACAAAGGCACTGTGGGTACTTGGACCATGTAGCCTCGACCAGTCGTAACATGTGTTTCCCATGTAGATGCGAGTCTGAAATCTTTTCTATAATCATTAGTGCCACCAAACTAATATCCTGTCCAAATTCTAATATTCCATCTCAATATTTGACTTAGTTACAGAGTAAAAACAGCGCTCCGGGTACTTTGGCCATGTAGCCTGGACAGGTCGCAACATGGGTTTCCCGCCTAGATGTAAGTCTATAATCATTCCTACAATCACTAGTGCCACAAAACTAATGTACTGTCCAAATTCCAGCATTACATCTCAATATGTGACTTAGTTACGGAGGAAAAAAGGCGCCACCGGCACTTGTACAGGTCGTAGCTCGAGTTTCCCATGTAGATGTAGTTCTGAAATCATCGCCATAATCACTAGTGCCACCCAACTAACTTCCTGCCCAAATTCCAGCGTTACATCTCAATATTTGACCTAGTTACATAGAAAAAAAGACGCTCCGGGTACTTGGACCATGTAGCCTGGATAGGTTACAACATGGGTTTCCCGCCTAGATGTAAGTCTGTAATCATTCCTACAATCACTAGTGCCATGAAACTAATGTACTGTCCAAATTCCAGCATTACATCTCAATATGTGACTTAGTTACGGAGGAAAAAAGGCGCCACCGGCACTTGTACAGGTCGTAGCTCGAGTTTCCCATGTAGATGTAGTTCTGAAATCATCGCCATAATCACTAGTGCCACCCAACTAACTTCCTGCCCAAATTCCAGTGTTACATCTCAATATTTGACCTAGTTACATAGAAAAAAAGACGCTCCGGGTACTTGGACCATGTAGCCTGGATAGGTTGCAACATGGGTTTCCCGCCTAGATGTAAGTCTGTAATCATTCCTACAATCACTAGTGCCATGAAACTAATGTACTGTCCAAATTCCAGCATTACATCTCAATATGTGACTTAGTTACGGAGGAAAAAAGGTGCCACCGGCACTTTTACAGGTCGTAGCTCGAGTTTCCCATGTAGATGTAATTCTGAAATCATCGCCATAATCACTAGTGCCACCCAACTAACTTCCTGCCCAAATTCCAGCGTTACATCTCAATATTTGACCTAATTACATAGAAAAAAAGACGCTCCGGGTACTTAGACCATGTAGCCTGGACAGGTCGCACCATGGGTTTCCCCCCTAGATGTAAGTCTGTAGTCATTCCTACAATCACTAGTGCCATGAAACTAATGTCCTGTCCACATTCCAGCATTACATCTCAATATGTGACTTAGTTACGGAGGAAAAAAGGCACCACGGGCACTTGTACAGGTCGTGAGTCGAGTTTGCCATGTAGATGTAATTCTGAAATCATTGCCATAATCACTAGTGCCACCCAACTAGCCTCCTGCCCAAATTCCAGCGTTACATCTCAATATTTGGCTTATTTACACAGAAACAAAGGCACTGTGGGTACTTGGACCATGTAGCCTCGACCAGTCGTAACATGTGTTTCCCATGTAGATGTGAGTCTGAAATCTTTTCTATAATCATTAGTGCCACCAAACTAATATCCTGTCCAAATTCTAACATTCCATCTCAATATTTGACTTAGTTACAGAGTAAAAACAGCGCTCCGGGTACTTTGGCCATGTAGCCTGGACAGGTCGCAACATGGGTTTCCCGCCTAGATGTAAGTCTGTAATCATTCCTACAATCACTAGTGCCATGAAACTAATGTACTGTCCAAATTCCAGCATTACATCTCAATATGTGACTTAGTTACGGAGGAAAAAAGGCGCCACCGGCACTTGTACAGGTCGTAGCTCGAGTTTCCCATGTAGATGTAATTCTGAAATCATCGCCATAATCACTAGTGCCACCCAACTAACTTCCTGCCCAAATTCCAGCGTTACATCTCAATATTTGACCTAGTTACATAGAAAAAAAGATGCTCCGGGTACTTGGACCATGTAGCCTGGACAGGTCGCACCATGGGTTTCCCCCCTAGATGTAAGTCTGTAGTCATTCCTACAATCACTAGTGCCATGAAACTAATGTCCTGTCCACATTCCAGCATTACATCTCAATATGTGACTTAGTTACGGAGGAAAAAAGGCGCCACGGGCACTTGTACAGGTCGTGACTCGAGTTTGCCATGTAGATGTAATTCTGAAATCATTGACATAATCACTAGTGCCACCCAACTAGCCTCCTGCCCAAATTCCAGCGTTACATCTCAATATTTGGCTTATTTACACAGAAACAAAGGCGCTGTGGGTACTTGGACCATGTAGCCTCGACCAGTCGTAACATGTGTTTCCCATGTAGATGTGAGTCTGAAATCTTTTCTATAATCATTAGTGCCACCAAACTAATATCCTGTCCAAATTCTAATGTTCCATCTCAATATTTGACTTAGTTACAGAGTAAAAACAGCGCTCCGGGTACTTTGGCCATGTAGCCTGGACAGGTCACAACATGGGTTTCCCGCCTAGATGTAAGTCTGTAATCATTCCTACAATCACTAGTGCCACGAAACTAATGTACTGTCCAAATTCCAGCATTACATCTCAATATGTGACTTAGTTACGGAGGAAAAAAGGCGCCTACGGCACTTGTACAGGTCGTAGCTCAGGTTTTCCCATGTAGATGTAATTCTGAAATCATCGCCATAATCACTAGTGCCACCCAACTAACTTCCTGCCCAAATTCCAGCATTACATCTCAATATTTGACCTAGTTACATAGAAAAAAAGACGCTCCGGGTACTTAGACCATGTAGCCTGGACAGGTCGCAACATGGGTTTCCCCCCTAGATGTAAGTCTGTAGTCATTCCTACAATCACAAGTGCCATGAAACTAATGTCCTGTCCACATTCCAGCATTACATCTCAATATGTGACTTAGTTACGGAGGAAAAAAGGTGCCACGGGCACTTGTACAGGTCGTGACTCGAGTTTGCCATGTAGATGTAATTCTGAAATCATTGCCATAATCACTAGTGCCACCCAACTAGCCTCCTGCCCAAATTCCAGCGTTACATCTCAATATTTGGCTTATTTACACAGAAACAAAGGCGCTGTGGGTACTTGGACCATGTAGCCTCGACCAGTCGTAACATGTGTTTCCCATGTAGATGTGAGTCTGAAATCTTTTCTATAATCATTAGTGCCACCAAACTAATATCCTGTCCAAATTCTAATGTTACATCTCAATATTTGACTTAGTTACAGAGTAAAAACAGCGCTCCGGGTACTTTGGCCATGTAGCCTGGACAGGTCGCAACATGAGTTTCCCGCCTAGATGTAAGTCTATAATCATTCCTACAATCACTAGTGCCACGAAACTAATGTACTGTCCAAATTCCAGCATTACATCTCAATATGTGACTTAGTTACGGAGGAAAAAAGGCGCCACCGGCACTTGTACAGGTCGTAGCTCGAGTTTCCCATGTAGATGTAGTTCTGAAATCATCGCCATAATCACTAGTGCCACCCAACTAACTTCCTGCCCAAATTCCAGCGTTACATCTCAATATTTGACCTAGTTACATAGAAAAAAAGACGCTCCGGGTACTTGGACCATGTAGCCTGGATAGGTTGCAACATGGGTTTCCCGCCTAGATGTAAGTCTGTAATCATTCCTACAATCACTAGTGCCATGAAACTAATGTACTGTCCAAATTCCAGCATTACATCTCAATATGTGACTTAGTTACGGAGGAAAAAAGGCGCCACCGGCACTTGTACAGGTCGTAGCTCGAGTTTCCCATGTAAATGTAGTTCTGAAATCATCGCCATAATCACTAGTGCCACCCAACTAACTTCCTGCCCAAATTCCAGCGTTACATCTCAATATTTGACCTAGTTACATAGAAAAAAAGACGCTCCGGGTACTTGGACCATGTAGCCTGGATAGGTTGCAACATGGGTTTCCCGCCTAGATGTAAGTCTGTAATCATTCCTACAATCACTAGTGCCATGAAACTAATGTACTGTCCAAATTCCAGCATTACATCTCAATATGTGACTTAGTTACGGAGGAAAAAAGGCGCCACCGGCACTTGTACAGGTCGTAGCTCGAGTTTCCCATGTAGATGTAATTCTGAAATCATCGCCATAATCACTAGTGCCACCCAACTAACTTCCTGCCCAAATTCCAGCGTTACATCTCAATATTTGACCTAATTACATAGAAAAAAAGACGCTCCGGGTACTTAGACCATGTAGCCTGGACAGGTCGCACCATGGGTTTCCCCCCTAGATGTAAGTCTGTAGTCATTCCTACAATCACTAGTGCCATGAAACTAATGTCCTGTCCACATTCCAGCATTACATCTCAATATGTGACTTAGTTACGGAGGAAAAAAGGCACCACGGGCACTTGTACAGGTCGTGACTCGAGTTTGCCATGTAGATGTAATTCTGAAATCATTGCCATAATCACTAGTGCCACCCAACTAGCCTCCTGCCCAAATTCCAGCGTTACATCTCAATATTTGGCTTATTTACACAGAAACAAAGGCACTGTGGGTACTTGGACCATGTAGCCTCGACCAGTCGTAACATGTGTTTCCCATGTAGATGCGAGTCTGAAATCTTTTCTATAATCATTAGTGCCACCAAACTAATATCCTGTCCAAATTCTAACATTCCATCTCAATATTTGACTTAGTTACAGAGTAAAAACAGCGCTCCGGGTACTTTGGCCATGTAGCCTGGACAGGTCGCAACATGGGTTTCCCGCCTAGATGTAAGTCTATAATCATTCCTACAATCACTAGTGCCACGAAACTAATGTACTGTCCAAATTCCAGCATTACATCTCAATATGTGACTTAGTTACGGAGGAAAAAAGGCGCCACGGGCACTTGTACAGGTCGTGACTCGAGTTTGCCATGTAGATGTAATTCTGAAATCATTGACATAATCACTAGTGCCACCCAACTAGCCTCCTGCCCAAATTCCAGCGTTACATCTCAATATTTGGCTTATTTACACAGAAACAAAGGCGCTGTGGGTACTTGGACCATGTAGCCTCGACCAGTCGTAACATGTGTTTCCCATGTAGATGTGAGTCTGAAATCTTTTCTATAATCATTAGTGCCACCAAACTAATATCCTGTCCAAATTCTAATGTTACATCTCAATATTTGACTTAGTTACAGAGTAAAAACAGCGCTCCGGGTACTTTGGCCATGTAGCCTGGACAGGTCGCAACATGGGTTTCCCGCCTAGATGTAAGTCTATAATCATTCCTACAATCACTAGTGCCACGAAACTAATGTACTGTCCAAATTCCAGCATTACATCTCAATATGTGACTTAGTTACGGAGGAAAAAAGGCGCCACCGGCACTTGTACAGGTCGTAGCTCAGGTTTTCCCATGTAGATGTAATTCTGAAATCATCGCCATAATCACTAGTGCCACCCAACTAACTTCCTGCCCAAATTCCAGCATTACATCTCAATATTTGACCTAGTTACATAGAAAAAAAGACGCTCCGGGTACTTAGACCATGTAGCCTGGACAGGTCGCAACATGGGTTTCCCCCCTAGATGTAAGTCTGTAGTCATTCCTACAATCACAAGTGCCATGAAACTAATGTCCTGTCCACATTCCAGCATTACATCTCAATATGTGACTTAGTTACGGAGGAAAAAAGGTGCCACGGGCACTTGTACAGGTCGTGACTCGAGTTTGCCATGTAGATGTAATTCTGAAATCATTGCCATAATCACTAGTGCCACCCAACTAGCCTCCTGCCCAAATTCCAGCGTTACATCTCAATATTTGGCTTATTTACACAGAAACAAAGGCGCTGTGGGTACTTGGACCATGTAGCCTCGACCAGTCGTAACATGTGTTTCCCATGTAGATGTGAGTCTGAAATCTTTTCTATAATCATTAGTGCCACCAAACTAATATCCTGTCCAAATTCTAATGTTACATCTCAATATTTGACTTAGTTACAGAGTAAAAACAGCGCTCCGGGTACTTTGGCCATGTAGCCTGGACAGGTCGCAACATGGGTTTCCCGCCTAGATGTAAGTCTATAATCATTCCTACAATCACTAGTGCCACGAAACTAATGTACTGTCCAAATTCCAGCATTACATCTCAATATGTGACTTAGTTACGGAGGAAAAAAGGCGCCACCGGCACTTGTACAGGTCGTAGCTCGAGTTTCCCATGTAGATGTAGTTCTGAAATCATCGCCATAATCACTAGTGCCACCCAACTAACTTCCTGCCCAAATTCCAGCGTTACATCTCAATATTTGACCTAGTTACATAGAAAAAAAGACGCTCCGGGTACTTGGACCATGTAGCCTGGATAGGTTACAACATGGGTTTCCCGCCTAGATGTAAGTCTGTAATCATTCCTACAATCACTAGTGCCATGAAACTAATGTACTGTCCAAATTCCAGCATTACATCTCAATATGTGACTTAGTTACGGAGGAAAAAAGGCGCCACCGGCACTTGTACAGGTCGTAGCTCGAGTTTCCCATGTAAATGTAGTTCTGAAATCATCGCCATAATCACTAGTGCCACCCAACTAACTTCCTGCCCAAATTCCAGCGTTACATCTCAATATTTGACCTAGTTACATAGAAAAAAAGACGCTCCGGGTACTTGGACCATGTAGCCTGGATAGGTTGCAACATGGGTTTCCCGCCTAGATGTAAGTCTGTAATCATTCCTACAATCACTAGTGCCATGAAACTAATGTACTGTCCAAATTCCAGCATTACATCTCAATATGTGACTTAGTTACGGAGGAAAAAAGGCGCCACCGGCACTTGTACAGGTCGTAGCTCGAGTTTCCCATGTAGATGTAATTCTGAAATCATCGCCATAATCACTAGTGCCACCCAACTAACTTCCTGCCCAAATTCCAACGTTACATCTCAATATTTGACCTAATTACATAGAAAAAAAGACGCTCCGGGTACTTAGACCATGTAGCCTGGACAGGTCGCACCATGGGTTTCCCCCCTAGATGTAAGTCTGTAGTCATTCCTACAATCACAAGTGCCATGAAACTAATGTCCTGTCCACATTCCAGCATTACATCTCAATATGTGACTTAGTTACGGAGGAAAAAAGGCACCACGGGCACTTGTACAGGTCGTGACTCGAGTTTGCCATGTAGATGTAATTCTGAAATCATTGCCATAATCACTAGTGCCACCCAACTAGCCTCCTGCCCAAATTCCAGCGTTACATCTCAATATTTGGCTTATTTACACAGAAACAAAGGCACTGTGGGTACTTGGACCATGTAGCCTCGACCAGTCGTAACATGTGTTTCCCATGTAGATGCGAGTCTGAAATCTTTTCTATAATCATTAGTGCCACCAAACTAATATCCTGTCCAAATTCTAATATTCCATCTCAATATTTGACTTAGTTACAGAGTAAAAACAGCGCTCCGGGTACTTTGGCCATGTAGCCTGGACAGGTCGCAACATGGGTTTCCCGCCTAGATGTAAGTCTATAATCATTCCTACAATCACTAGTGCCACGAAACTAATGTACTGTCCAAATTCCAGCATTACATCTCAATATGTGACTTAGTTACGGAGGAAAAAAGGCGCCACCGGCACTTGTACAGGTCGTAGCTCGAGTTTCCCATGTAGATGTAGTTCTGAAATCATCGCCATAATCACTAGTGCCACCCAACTAACTTCCTGCCCAAATTCCAGCGTTACATCTCAATATTTGACCTAGTTACATAGAAAAAAAGACGCTCCGGGTACTTGGACCATGTAGCCTGGATAGGTTACAACATGGGTTTCCCGCCTAGATGTAAGTCTGTAATCATTCCTACAATCACTAGTGCCATGAAACTAATGTACTGTCCAAATTCCAGCATTACATCTCAATATGTGACTTAGTTACGGAGGAAAAAAGGCGCCACCGGCACTTGTACAGGTCGTAGCTCGAGTTTCCCATGTAGATGTAGTTCTGAAATCATCGCCATAATCACTAGTGCCACCCAACTAACTTCCTGCCCAAATTCCAGCGTTACATCTCAATATTTGACCTAGTTACATAGAAAAAAAGACGCTCCGGGTACTTGGACCATGTAGCCTGGATAGGTTGCAACATGGGTTTCCCGCCTAGATGTAAGTCTGTAATCATTCCTACAATCACTAGTGCCATGAAACTAATGTACTGTCCAAATTCCAGCATTACATCTCAATATGTGACTTAGTTACGGAGGAAAAAAGGTGCCACCGGCACTTTTACAGGTCGTAGCTCGAGTTTCCCATGTAGATGTAATTCTGAAATCATCGCCATAATCACTAGTGCCACCCAACTAACTTCCTGCCCAAATTCCAGCGTTACATCTCAATATTTGACCTAATTACATAGAAAAAAAGACGCTCCGGGTACTTAGACCATGTAGCCTGGACAGGTCGCACCATGGGTTTCCCCCCTAGATGTAAGTCTGTAGTCATTCCTACAATCACTAGTGCCATGAAACTAATGTCCTGTCCACATTCCAGCATTACATCTCAATATGTGACTTAGTTACGGAGGAAAAAAGGCACCACGGGCACTTGTACAGGTCGTGAGTCGAGTTTGCCATGTAGATGTAATTCTGAAATCATTGCCATAATCACTAGTGCCACCCAACTAGCCTCCTGCCCAAATTCCAGCGTTACATCTCAATATTTGGCTTATTTACACAGAAACAAAGGCACTGTGGGTACTTGGACCATGTAGCCTCGACCAGTCGTAACATGTGTTTCCCATGTAGATGTGAGTCTGAAATCTTTTCTATAATCATTAGTGCCACCAAACTAATATCCTGTCCAAATTCTAACATTCCATCTCAATATTTGACTTAGTTACAGAGTAAAAACAGCGCTCCGGGTACTTTGGCCATGTAGCCTGGACAGGTCGCAACATGGGTTTCCCGCCTAGATGTAAGTCTGTAATCATTCCTACAATCACTAGTGCCATGAAACTAATGTACTGTCCAAATTCCAGCATTACATCTCAATATGTGACTTAGTTACGGAGGAAAAAAGGCGCCACCGGCACTTGTACAGGTCGTAGCTCGAGTTTCCCATGTAGATGTAATTCTGAAATCATCGCCATAATCACTAGTGCCACCCAACTAACTTCCTGCCCAAATTCCAGCGTTACATCTCAATATTTGACCTAGTTACATAGAAAAAAAGATGCTCCGGGTACTTGGACCATGTAGCCTGGACAGGTCGCACCATGGGTTTCCCCCCTAGATGTAAGTCTGTAGTCATTCCTACAATCACTAGTGCCATGAAACTAATGTCCTGTCCACATTCCAGCATTACATCTCAATATGTGACTTAGTTACGGAGGAAAAAAGGCGCCACGGGCACTTGTACAGGTCGTGACTCGAGTTTGCCATGTAGATGTAATTCTGAAATCATTGACATAATCACTAGTGCCACCCAACTAGCCTCCTGCCCAAATTCCAGCGTTACATCTCAATATTTGGCTTATTTACACAGAAACAAAGGCGCTGTGGGTACTTGGACCATGTAGCCTCGACCAGTCGTAACATGTGTTTCCCATGTAGATGTGAGTCTGAAATCTTTTCTATAATCATTAGTGCCACCAAACTAATATCCTGTCCAAATTCTAATGTTCCATCTCAATATTTGACTTAGTTACAGAGTAAAAACAGCGCTCCGGGTACTTTGGCCATGTAGCCTGGACAGGTCACAACATGGGTTTCCCGCCTAGATGTAAGTCTGTAATCATTCCTACAATCACTAGTGCCACGAAACTAATGTACTGTCCAAATTCCAGCATTACATCTCAATATGTGACTTAGTTACGGAGGAAAAAAGGCGCCTACGGCACTTGTACAGGTCGTAGCTCAGGTTTTCCCATGTAGATGTAATTCTGAAATCATCGCCATAATCACTAGTGCCACCCAACTAACTTCCTGCCCAAATTCCAGCATTACATCTCAATATTTGACCTAGTTACATAGAAAAAAAGACGCTCCGGGTACTTAGACCATGTAGCCTGGACAGGTCGCAACATGGGTTTCCCCCCTAGATGTAAGTCTGTAGTCATTCCTACAATCACAAGTGCCATGAAACTAATGTCCTGTCCACATTCCAGCATTACATCTCAATATGTGACTTAGTTACGGAGGAAAAAAGGTGCCACGGGCACTTGTACAGGTCGTGACTCGAGTTTGCCATGTAGATGTAATTCTGAAATCATTGCCATAATCACTAGTGCCACCCAACTAGCCTCCTGCCCAAATTCCAGCGTTACATCTCAATATTTGGCTTATTTACACAGAAACAAAGGCGCTGTGGGTACTTGGACCATGTAGCCTCGACCAGTCGTAACATGTGTTTCCCATGTAGATGTGAGTCTGAAATCTTTTCTATAATCATTAGTGCCACCAAACTAATATCCTGTCCAAATTCTAATGTTACATCTCAATATTTGACTTAGTTACAGAGTAAAAACAGCGCTCCGGGTACTTTGGCCATGTAGCCTGGACAGGTCGCAACATGAGTTTCCCGCCTAGATGTAAGTCTATAATCATTCCTACAATCACTAGTGCCACGAAACTAATGTACTGTCCAAATTCCAGCATTACATCTCAATATGTGACTTAGTTACGGAGGAAAAAAGGCGCCACCGGCACTTGTACAGGTCGTAGCTCGAGTTTCCCATGTAGATGTAGTTCTGAAATCATCGCCATAATCACTAGTGCCACCCAACTAACTTCCTGCCCAAATTCCAGCGTTACATCTCAATATTTGACCTAGTTACATAGAAAAAAAGACGCTCCGGGTACTTGGACCATGTAGCCTGGATAGGTTGCAACATGGGTTTCCCGCCTAGATGTAAGTCTGTAATCATTCCTACAATCACTAGTGCCATGAAACTAATGTACTGTCCAAATTCCAGCATTACATCTCAATATGTGACTTAGTTACGGAGGAAAAAAGGCGCCACCGGCACTTGTACAGGTCGTAGCTCGAGTTTCCCATGTAAATGTAGTTCTGAAATCATCGCCATAATCACTAGTGCCACCCAACTAACTTCCTGCCCAAATTCCAGCGTTACATCTCAATATTTGACCTAGTTACATAGAAAAAAAGACGCTCCGGGTACTTGGACCATGTAGCCTGGATAGGTTGCAACATGGGTTTCCCGCCTAGATGTAAGTCTGTAATCATTCCTACAATCACTAGTGCCATGAAACTAATGTACTGTCCAAATTCCAGCATTACATCTCAATATGTGACTTAGTTACGGAGGAAAAAAGGCGCCACCGGCACTTGTACAGGTCGTAGCTCGAGTTTCCCATGTAAATGTAGTTCTGAAATCATCGCCATAATCACTAGTGCCACCCAACTAACTTCCTGCCCAAATTCCAGCGTTACATCTCAATATTTGACCTAGTTACATAGAAAAAAAGACGCTCCGGGTACTTAGACCATGTAGCCTGGACAGGTCGCAACATGGGTTTCCCCCCTAGATGTAAGTCTGTAGTCATTCCTACAATCACAAGTGCCATGAAACTAATGTCCTGTCCACATTCCAGCATTACATCTCAATATGTGACTTAGTTACGGAGGAAAAAAGGTGCCACGGGCACTTGTACAGGTCGTGACTCGAGTTTGCCATGTAGATGTAATTCTGAAATCATTGCCATAATCACTAGTGCCACCCAACTAGCCTCCTGCCCAAATTCCAGCGTTACATCTCAATATTTGGCTTATTTACAGAGAAACAAAGGCGCTGTGGGTACTTGGACCATGTAGCCTCGACCAGTCGTAACATGTGTTTCCCATGTAGATGTGAGTCTGAAATCTTTTCTATAATCATTAGTGCCACCAAACTAATATCCTGTCCAAATTCTAATGTTACATCTCAATATTTGACTTAGTTACAGAGTAAAAACAGCGCTCCGGGTACTTTGGCCATGTAGCCTGGACAGGTCGCAACATGGGTTTCCCGCCTAGATGTAAGTCTATAATCATTCCTACAATCACTAGTGCCACGAAACTAATGTACTGTCCAAATTCCAGCATTACATCTCAATATGTGACTTAGTTACGGAGGAAAAAAGGCGCCACCGGCACTTGTACAGGTCGTAGCTCGAGTTTCCCATGTAGATGTAGTTCTGAAATCATCGCCATAATCACTAGTGCCACCCAACTAACTTCCTGCCCAAATTCCAGCGTTACATCTCAATATTTGACCTAGTTACATAGAAAAAAAGACGCTCCGGGTACTTGGACCATGTAGCCTGGATAGGTTGCAACATGGGTTTCCCGCCTAGATGTAAGTCTGTAATCATTCCTACAATCACTAGTGCCATGAAACTAATGTACTGTCCAAATTCCAGCATTACATCTCAATATGTGACTTAGTTACGGAGGAAAAAAGGCGCCACCGGCACTTGTACAGGTCGTAGCTCGAGTTTCCCATGTAAATGTAGTTCTGAAATCATCGCCATAATCACTAGTGCCACCCAACTAACTTCCTGCCCAAATTCCAGCGTTACATCTCAATATTTGACCTAGTTACATAGAAAAAAAGACGCTCCGGGTACTTGGACCATGTAGCCTGGATAGGTTGCAACATGGGTTTCCCGCCTAGATGTAAGTCTGTAATCATTCCTACAATCACTAGTGCCATGAAACTAATGTACTGTCCAAATTCCAGCATTACATCTCAATATGTGACTTAGTTACGGAGGAAAAAAGGCGCCACCGGCACTTGTACAGGTCGTAGCTCGAGTTTCCCATGTAGATGTAATTCTGAAATCATCGCCATAATCACTAGTGCCACCCAACTAACTTCCTGCCCAAATTCCAGCGTTACATCTCAATATTTGACCTAATTACATAGAAAAAAAGACGCTCCGGGTACTTAGACCATGTAGCCTGGACAGGTCGCACCATGGGTTTCCCCCCTAGATGTAAGTCTGTAGTCATTCCTACAATCACTAGTGCCATGAAACTAATGTCCTGTCCACATTCCAGCATTACATCTCAATATGTGACTTAGTTACGGAGGAAAAAAGGCACCACGGGCACTTGTACAGGTCGTGACTCGAGTTTGCCATGTAGATGTAATTCTGAAATCATTGCCATAATCACTAGTGCCACCCAACTAGCCTCCTGCCCAAATTCCAGCGTTACATCTCAATATTTGGCTTATTTACACAGAAACAAAGGCACTGTGGGTACTTGGACCATGTAGCCTCGACCAGTCGTAACATGTGTTTCCCATGTAGATGCGAGTCTGAAATCTTTTCTATAATCATTAGTGCCACCAAACTAATATCCTGTCCAAATTCTAACATTCCATCTCAATATTTGACTTAGTTACAGAGTAAAAACAGTGCTCCGGGTACTTTGGCCATGTAGCCTGGACAGGTCGCAACATGGGTTTCCCGCCTAGATGTAAGTCTATAATCATTCCTACAATCACTAGTGCCACGAAACTAATGTACTGTCCAAATTCCAGCATTACATCTCAATATGTGACTTAGTTACGGAGGAAAAAAGGCGCCACGGGCACTTGTACAGGTCGTGACTCGAGTTTGCCATGTAGATGTAATTCTGAAATCATTGACATAATCACTAGTGCCACCCAACTAGCCTCCTGCCCAAATTCCAGCGTTACATCTCAATATTTGGCTTATTTACACAGAAACAAAGGCGCTGTGGGTACTTGGACCATGTAGCCTCGACCAGTCGTAACATGTGTTTCCCATGTAGATGTGAGTCTGAAATCTTTTCTATAATCATTAGTGCCACCAAACTAATATCCTGTCCAAATTCTAATGTTCCATCTCAATATTTGACTTAGTTACAGAGTAAAAACAGCGCTCCGGGTACTTTGGCCATGTAGCCTGGACAGGTCACAACATGGGTTTCCCGCCTAGATGTAAGTCTGTAATCATTCCTACAATCACTAGTGCCATGAAACTAATGTACTGTCCAAATTCCAGCATTACATCTCAATATGTGACTTAGTTACGGAGGAAAAAAGGCGCCACCGGCACTTGTACAGGTCGTAGCTCGAGTTTCCCATGTAGATGTAGTTCTGAAATCATCGCCATAATCACTAGTGCCACCCAACTAACTTCCTGCCCAAATTCCAGCGTTACATCTCAATATTTGACCTAGTTACATAGAAAAAAAGACGCTCCGGGTACTTGGACCATGTAGCCTGGATAGGTTGCAACATGGGTTTCCCGCCTAGATGTAAGTCTGTAATCATTCCTACAATCACTAGTGCCATGAAACTAATGTACTGTCCAAATTCCAGCATTACATCTCAATATGTGACTTAGTTACGGAGGAAAAAAGGCGCCACCGGCACTTGTACAGGTCGTAGCTCGAGTTTCCCATGTAAATGTAGTTCTGAAATCATCGCCATAATCACTAGTGCCACCCAACTAACTTCCTGCCCAAATTCCAGCGTTACATCTCAATATTTGACCTAGTTACATAGAAAAAAAGACGCTCCGGGTACTTGGACCATGTAGCCTGGATAGGTTGCAACATGGGTTTCCCGCCTAGATGTAAGTCTGTAATCATTCCTACAATCACTAGTGCCATGAAACTAATGTACTGTCCAAATTCCAGCATTACATCTCAATATGTGACTTAGTTACGGAGGAAAAAAGGCGCCACCGGCACTTGTACAGGTCGTAGCTCGAGTTTCCCATGTAAATGTAGTTCTGAAATCATCGCCATAATCACTAGTGCCACCCAACTAACTTCCTGCCCAAATTCCAGCGTTACATCTCAATATTTGACCTAGTTACATAGAAAAAAAGACGCTCCGGGTACTTAGACCATGTAGCCTGGACAGGTCGCAACATGGGTTTCCCCCCTAGATGTAAGTCTGTAGTCATTCCTACAATCACAAGTGCCATGAAACTAATGTCCTGTCCACATTCCAGCATTACATCTCAATATGTGACTTAGTTACGGAGGAAAAAAGGTGCCACGGGCACTTGTACAGGTCGTGACTCGAGTTTGCCATGTAGATGTAATTCTGAAATCATTGCCATAATCACTAGTGCCACCCAACTAGCCTCCTGCCCAAATTCCAGCGTTACATCTCAATATTTGGCTTATTTACAGAGAAACAAAGGCGCTGTGGGTACTTGGACCATGTAGCCTCGACCAGTCGTAACATGTGTTTCCCATGTAGATGTGAGTCTGAAATCTTTTCTATAATCATTAGTGCCACCAAACTAATATCCTGTCCAAATTCTAATGTTACATCTCAATATTTGACTTAGTTACAGAGTAAAAACAGCGCTCCGGGTACTTTGGCCATGTAGCCTGGACAGGTCGCAACATGGGTTTCCCGCCTAGATGTAAGTCTATAATCATTCCTACAATCACTAGTGCCACGAAACTAATGTACTGTCCAAATTCCAGCATTACATCTCAATATGTGACTTAGTTACGGAGGAAAAAAGGCGCCACCGGCACTTGTACAGGTCGTAGCTCGAGTTTCCCATGTAGATGTAGTTCTGAAATCATCGCCATAATCACTAGTGCCACCCAACTAACTTCCTGCCCAAATTCCAGCGTTACATCTCAATATTTGACCTAGTTACATAGAAAAAAAGACGCTCCGGGTACTTGGACCATGTAGCCTGGATAGGTTGCAACATGGGTTTCCCGCCTAGATGTAAGTCTGTAATCATTCCTACAATCACTAGTGCCATGAAACTAATGTACTGTCCAAATTCCAGCATTACATCTCAATATGTGACTTAGTTACGGAGGAAAAAAGGCGCCACCGGCACTTGTACAGGTCGTAGCTCGAGTTTCCCATGTAAATGTAGTTCTGAAATCATCGCCATAATCACTAGTGCCACCCAACTAACTTCCTGCCCAAATTCCAGCGTTACATCTCAATATTTGACCTAGTTACATAGAAAAAAAGACGCTCCGGGTACTTGGACCATGTAGCCTGGATAGGTTGCAACATGGGTTTCCCGCCTAGATGTAAGTCTGTAATCATTCCTACAATCACTAGTGCCATGAAACTAATGTACTGTCCAAATTCCAGCATTACATCTCAATATGTGACTTAGTTACGGAGGAAAAAAGGCGCCACCGGCACTTGTACAGGTCGTAGCTCGAGTTTCCCATGTAGATGTAATTCTGAAATCATCGCCATAATCACTAGTGCCACCCAACTAACTTCCTGCCCAAATTCCAGCGTTACATCTCAATATTTGACCTAATTACATAGAAAAAAAGACGCTCCGGGTACTTAGACCATGTAGCCTGGACAGGTCGCACCATGGGTTTCCCCCCTAGATGTAAGTCTGTAGTCATTCCTACAATCACTAGTGCCATGAAACTAATGTCCTGTCCACATTCCAGCATTACATCTCAATATGTGACTTAGTTACGGAGGAAAAAAGGCACCACGGGCACTTGTACAGGTCGTGACTCGAGTTTGCCATGTAGATGTAATTCTGAAATCATTGCCATAATCACTAGTGCCACCCAACTAGCCTCCTGCCCAAATTCCAGCGTTACATCTCAATATTTGGCTTATTTACACAGAAACAAAGGCACTGTGGGTACTTGGACCATGTAGCCTCGACCAGTCGTAACATGTGTTTCCCATGTAGATGCGAGTCTGAAATCTTTTCTATAATCATTAGTGCCACCAAACTAATATCCTGTCCAAATTCTAACATTCCATCTCAATATTTGACTTAGTTACAGAGTAAAAACAGTGCTCCGGGTACTTTGGCCATGTAGCCTGGACAGGTCGCAACATGGGTTTCCCGCCTAGATGTAAGTCTATAATCATTCCTACAATCACTAGTGCCACGAAACTAATGTACTGTCCAAATTCCAGCATTACATCTCAATATGTGACTTAGTTACGGAGGAAAAAAGGCGCCACGGGCACTTGTACAGGTCGTGACTCGAGTTTGCCATGTAGATGTAATTCTGAAATCATTGACATAATCACTAGTGCCACCCAACTAGCCTCCTGCCCAAATTCCAGCGTTACATCTCAATATTTGGCTTATTTACACAGAAACAAAGGCGCTGTGGGTACTTGGACCATGTAGCCTCGACCAGTCGTAACATGTGTTTCCCATGTAGATGTGAGTCTGAAATCTTTTCTATAATCATTAGTGCCACCAAACTAATATCCTGTCCAAATTCTAATGTTCCATCTCAATATTTGACTTAGTTACAGAGTAAAAACAGCGCTCCGGGTACTTTGGCCATGTAGCCTGGACAGGTCACAACATGGGTTTCCCGCCTAGATGTAAGTCTGTAATCATTCCTACAATCACTAGTGCCACGAAACTAATGTACTGTCCAAATTCCAGCATTACATCTCAATATGTGACTTAGTTACGGAGGAAAAAAGGCGCCTACGGCACTTGTACAGGTCGTAGCTCAGGTTTTCCCATGTAGATGTAATTCTGAAATCATCGCCATAATCACTAGTGCCACCCAACTAACTTCCTGCCCAAATTCCAGCATTACATCTCAATATTTGACCTAGTTACATAGAAAAAAAGACGCTCCGGGTACTTAGACCATGTAGCCTGGACAGGTCGCAACATGGGTTTCCCCCCTAGATGTAAGTCTGTAGTCATTCCTACAATCACAAGTGCCATGAAACTAATGTCCTGTCCACATTCCAGCATTACATCTCAATATGTGACTTAGTTACGGAGGAAAAAAGGTGCCACGGGCACTTGTACAGGTCGTGACTCGAGTTTGCCATGTAGATGTAATTCTGAAATCATTGCCATAATCACTAGTGCCACCCAACTAGCCTCCTGCCCAAATTCCAGCGTTACATCTCAATATTTGGCTTATTTACAGAGAAACAAAGGCGCTGTGGGTACTTGGACCATGTAGCCTCGACCAGTCGTAACATGTGTTTCCCATGTAGATGTGAGTCTGAAATCTTTTCTATAATCATTAGTGCCACCAAACTAATATCCTGTCCAAATTCTAATGTTACATCTCAATATTTGACTTAGTTACAGAGTAAAAACAGCGCTCCGGGTACTTTGGCCATGTAGCCTGGACAGGTCGCAACATGGGTTTCCCGCCTAGATGTAAGTCTATAATCATTCCTACAATCACTAGTGCCACGAAACTAATGTACTGTCCAAATTCCAGCATTACATCTCAATATGTGACTTAGTTACGGAGGAAAAAAGGCGCCACCGGCACTTGTACAGGTCGTAGCTCGAGTTTCCCATGTAGATGTAGTTCTGAAATCATCGCCATAATCACTAGTGCCACCCAACTAACTTCCTGCCCAAATTCCAGCGTTACATCTCAATATTTGACCTAGTTACATAGAAAAAAAGACGCTCCGGGTACTTGGACCATGTAGCCTGGATAGGTTGCAACATGGGTTTCCCGCCTAGATGTAAGTCTGTAATCATTCCTACAATCACTAGTGCCATGAAACTAATGTACTGTCCAAATTCCAGCATTACATCTCAATATGTGACTTAGTTACGGAGGAAAAAAGGCGCCACCGGCACTTGTACAGGTCGTAGCTCGAGTTTCCCATGTAGATGTAATTCTGAAATCATCGCCATAATCACTAGTGCCACCCAACTAACTTCCTGCCCAAATTCCAGCGTTACATCTCAATATTTGACCTAATTACATAGAAAAAAAGACGCTCCGGGTACTTAGACCATGTAGCCTGGACAGGTCGCACCATGGGTTTCCCCCCTAGATGTAAGTCTGTAGTCATTCCTACAATCACTAGTGCCATGAAACTAATGTCCTGTCCACATTCCAGCATTACATCTCAATATGTGACTTAGTTACGGAGGAAAAAAGGCACCACGGGCACTTGTACAGGTCGTGACTCGAGTTTGCCATGTAGATGTAATTCTGAAATCATTGCCATAATCACTAGTGCCACCCAACTAGCCTCCTGCCCAAATTCCAGCGTTACATCTCAATATTTGGCTTATTTACACAGAAACAAAGGCACTGTGGGTACTTGGACCATGTAGCCTCGACCAGTCGTAACATGTGTTTCCCATGTAGATGCGAGTCTGAAATCTTTTCTATAATCATTAGTGCCACCAAACTAATATCCTGTCCAAATTCTAACATTCCATCTCAATATTTGACTTAGTTACAGAGTAAAAACAGCGCTCCGGGTACTTTGGCCATGTAGCCTGGACAGGTCGCAACATGGGTTTCCCGCCTAGATGTAAGTCTATAATCATTCCTACAATCACTAGTGCCACGAAACTAATGTACTGTCCAAATTCCAGCATTACATCTCAATATGTGACTTAGTTACGGAGGAAAAAAGGCGCCACCGGCACTTGTACAGGTCGTAGCTCGAGTTTCCCATGTAGATGTAGTTCTGAAATCATCGCCATAATCACTAGTGCCACCCAACTAACTTCCTGCCCAAATTCCAGCGTTACATCTCAATATTTGACCTAGTTACATAGAAAAAAAGATGCTCCGGGTACTTGGACCATGTAGCCTGGACAGGTCGCACCATGGGTTTCCCCCCTAGATGTAAGTCTGTAGTCATTCCTACAATCACTAGTGCCATGAAACTAATGTCCTGTCCACATTCCAGCATTACATCTCAATATGTGACTTAGTTACGGAGGAAAAAAGGCGCCACGGGCACTTGTACAGGTCGTGACTCGAGTTTGCCATGTAGATGTAATTCTGAAATCATTGACATAATCACTAGTGCCACCCAACTAGCCTCCTGCCCAAATTCCAGCGTTACATCTCAATATTTGGCTTATTTACACAGAAACAAAGGCGCTGTGGGTACTTGGACCATGTAGCCTCGACCAGTCGTAACATGTGTTTCCCATGTAGATGTGAGTCTGAAATCTTTTCTATAATCATTAGTGCCACCAAACTAATATCCTGTCCAAATTCTAACGTTCCATCTCAATATTTGACTTAGTTACAGAGTAAAAACAGCGCTCCGGGTACTTTGGCCGTGTAGCCTGGACAGGTCGCAACATGGGTTTCCCGCCTAGATGTAAGTCTGTAATCATTCCTACAATCACTAGTGCCACGAAACTAATGTACTGTCCAAATTCCAGCATTACATCTCAATATGTGACTTAGTTACGGAGGAAAAAAGGCGCCACCGGCACTTGTACAGGTCGTAGCTCGAGTTTCCCATGTAGATGTAATTCTGAAATCATCGCCATAATCACTAGTGCCACCCAACTAACTTCCTGCCCAAATTCCAGCGTTACATCTCAATATTTGACCTAGTTACATAGAAAAAAAGACGCTCCGGGTACTTAGACCATGTAGCCTGGACAGGTCGCAACATGGGTTTCCCCCCTAGATGTAAGTCTGGAGTCATTCCTAGAATCACAAGTGACATGACACTAATGTCCTGTCCACATTCCAGCATTACATCTCAATATGTGACTTAGTTACGGAGGAAAAAAGGCGCCACGGGCACTTGTACAGGTCGTGACTCGAGTTTGCCATGTAGATGTAATTCTGAAATCATTGCCATAATCACTAGTGCCACCCAACTAGCCTCCTGCCCAAATTCCAGCGTTACATCTCAATATTTGGCTTATTTACACAGAAACAAAGGCGCTGTGGGTACTTGGACCATGTAGCCTCGACCAGTCGTAACATGTGTTTCCCATGTAGATGTGAGTCTGAAATCTTTTCTATAATCATTAGTGCCACCAAACTAATATCCTGTCCAAATTCTAACGTTCCATCTCAATATTTGACTTAGTTACAGAGTAAAAACAGCGCTCCGGGTACTTTGGCCATGTAGCCTGGACAGGTCGCAACATGGGTTTCCCGCCTAGATGTAAGTCTGTAATCATTCCTACAATCACTAGTGCCACGAAACTAATGTACTGCCTAAATTCCAGCATTACATCTCAATATGTGACTTAGTTACGGAGGAAAAAAGGCGCCACCGGCACTTGTACAGGTCGTAGCTCGAGTTTCCCATGTAGATGTAATTCTGAAATCATCGCCATAATCACTAGTGCCACTCAACTAACTTCCTGCCCAAATTCCAGCGTTACGTCTCAATATTTGACCTAGTTACATAGAAAAAAAGACGCTCCGGGTACTTTGGCCATGTAGCCTGGACACGTCGCAACATGGGTTTCCCGCCTAGATGTAAGTCTGTAATCATTCCTACAATCACTAGTGCCACGAAACTAATGTACTGTCCAAATTCCAGCATTACATCTCAATATGTGACTTAGTTACGGAGGAAAAAAGGCGCCACCGGCACTTGGACAGGTCATAGCTCGAGTTTCCCATGTAGATGTAGTTCTGAAATCATCGCCATAATCACTAGTGCCACCCAACTAACTTCCTGCCCAAATTCCAGCGTTACATCTCAATATTTGACCTAGTTACATAGAAAAAAAGACGCTCCGGGTACTTGGACCATGTAGCCTGGACAGGTCGCACCATGGGTTTCCCCCCTAGATGTAAGTCTGTAGTCATTCCTACAATCACTAGTGCCATGAAACTAATGTCCTGTCCACATTCCAGCATTACATCTCAATATGTGACTTAGTTACGGAGGAAAAAAGGCGCCACGGGCACTTGTACAGGTCGTGACTCGAGTTTGCCATGTAGATGTAATTCTGAAATCATTGCCATAATCACTAGTGCCACCCAACAATCTTGCTGCCCAAATTCCAGCGTTACATCTCAATATTTGGCTTATTTACACAGAAACAAAGGCGCTGTGGGTACTTGGACCATGTAGCCTCGACCAGTCGTAACATGTGTTTCCCATGTAGATGTGAGTCTGAAATCTTTTCTATAATCATTAGTGCCACCAAACTAATATCCTGTCCAAATTCTAACGTTCCATCTCAATATTTGACTTAGTTACAGAGTAAAAACAGCGCTCCGGGTACTTTGGCCATGTAGCCTGGACAGGTCGCAACATGGGTTTCCCGCCTAGATGTAAGTCTGTAATCATTCCTACAATCACTAGTGCCACGAAACTAATGTACTGTCCAAATTCCAGCATTACATCTCAATATGTGACTTAGTTACGGAGGAAAAAAGGCGCCACCGGCACTTGTACAGGTCGTAGCTCGAGTTTCCCATGTAGATGTAATTCTGAAATCATCGCCATAATCACTAGTGCCACCCAACTAACTTCCTGCCCAAATTCCAGCGTTACATCTCAATAATTGACCTAGTTACATAGAAAAAAAGACGCTCCGGGTACTTGGACCATGTAGCCTGGACAGGTCGCACCATGGGTTTCCCCCCTAGATGTAAGTCTGTAGTCATTCCTACAATCACTAGTGCCATGAAACTAATGTCCTGTCCACATTCCAGCATTACATCTCAATATGTGACTTAGTTACGGAGGAAAAAAGGCGCCACGGGCACTTGTACAGGTCGTGACTCGAGTTTGCCATGTAGATGTAATTCTGAAATCATTGCCATAATCACTAGTGCCACCCAACTAGCCTCCTGCCCAAATTCCAGCGTTACATCTCAATATTTGGCTTATTTACACAGAAACAAAGGCGCTGTGGGTACTTGGACCATGTAGCCTCGACCAGTCGTAACATGTGTTTCCCATGTAGATGTGAGTCTGAAATCTTTTCTATAATCATTAGTGCCACCAAACTAATATCCTGTCCAAATTCTAACGTTCCATCTCAATATTTGACTTAGTTACAGAGTAAAAACAGCGCTCCGGGTACTTTGGCCATGTAGCCTGGACAGGTCGCAACATGGGTTTCCCGCCTAGATGTAAGTCTGTAATCATTCCTACAATCACTAGTGCCACGAAACTAATGTACTGTCCAAATTCCAGCATTACATCTCAATATGTGACTTAGTTACGGAGGAAAAAAGGCGCCACCGGCACTTGTACAGGTCGTAGCTCGAGTTTCTCATGTAGATGTAGTTCTGAAATCATCGCCATAATCACTAGTGCCACCCAACTAACTTCCTGCCCAAATTCCAGCGTTACATCTCAATATTTGACCTAGTTACATAGAAAAAAAGACGCTCAGGGTACTTGGACCATGTAGCCTGGACAGGTCGCACCATGGGTTTCCCCCCTAGATGTAAGTCTGTAGTCATTCCTACAATCACTAGTGCCATGAAACTAATGTCCTGTCCACATTCCAGCATTACATCTCAATATGTGACTTAGTTACGGAGGAAAAAAGGCGCCACGGGCACTTGTACAGGTCGTGACTCGAGTTTGCCATGTAGATGTAATTCTGAAATCATTGCCATAATCACTAGTGCCACCCAACTAGCCTCCTGCCCAAATTCCAGCGTTACATCTCAATATTTGGCTTATTTACACAGAAACAAAGGCGCTGTGGGTACTTGGACCATGTAGCCTCGACCAGTCGTAACATGCGTTTCCCATGTAGATGTGAGTCTGAAATCTTTTCTATAATCATTAGTGCCACCAAACTAATATCCTGTCCAAATTCTAACGTTCCATCTCAATATTTGACTTAGTTACAGAGTAAAAACAGCGCTCCGGGTACTTTGGCCATGTAGCCTGGACAGGTCGCAACATGGGTTTCCCGCCTAGATGTAACTCTGTAATCATTCCTACAATCACTAGTGCCACGAAACTAATGTACTGCCCAAATTCCAGCATTACATCTCAATATGTGACTTAGTTACGGAGGAAAAAAGGCGCCACCGGCACTTGTACAGGTCGTAGCTCGAGTTTCCCATGTAGATGTAATTCTGAAATCATCGCCATAATCACTAGTGCCACCCAACTAACTTCCTGCCCAAATTCCAGCGTTACATCTCAATATTTGACCTAGTTACATAGAAAAAAAGACGCTCCGGGTACTTTGGCCATGTAGCCTGGACACGTCGCAACATGGGTTTCCCGCCTAGATGTAAGTCTGTAATCATTCCTACAATCACTAGTGCCACGAAACTAATGTACTGTCCAAATTCCAGCATTACATCTCAATATGTGACTTAGTTACGGAGGAAAAAAGGCGCCACCGGCACTTGTACAGGTCGTAGCTCGAGTTTCCCATGTAGATGTAGTTCTGAAATCATCGCCATAATCACTAGTGCCACCCAACTAACTTCCTGCCCAAATTCCAGCGTTACATCTCAATATTTGACCTAGTTACATAGAAAAAAAGACGCTCCGGGTACTTGGACCATGTAGCCTGGACAGGTCGCACCATGGGTTTCCCCCCTAGATGTAAGTCTGTAGTCATTCCTACAATCACTAGTGCCATGAAACTAATGTCCTGTCCACATTCCAGCATTACATCTCAATATGTGACTTAGTTACGGAGGAAAAAAGGCGCCACGGGCACTTGTACAGGTCGTGACTCGAGTTTGCCATGTAGATGTAATTCTGAAATCATTGCCATAATCACTAGTGCCACCCAACTAGCCTCCTGCCCAAATTCCAGCGTTACATCTCAATATTTGGCTTATTTACACAGAAACAAAGGCGCTGTGGGTACTTGGACCATGTAGCCTCGACCAGTCGTAACATGTGTTTCCCATGTAGATGTGAGTCTGAAATCTTTTCTATAATCATTAGTGCCACCAAACTAATATCCTGTCCAAATTCTAACGTTCCATCTCAATATTTGACTTAGTTACAGAGTAAAAACAGCGCTCCGGGTACTTTGGCCATGTAGCCTGGACAGGTCGCAACATGGGTTTCCCGCCTAGATGTAAGTCTGTAATCATTCCTACAATCACTAGTGCCACGAAACTAATGTACTGTCCAAATTCCAGCATTACATCTCAATATGTGACTTAGTTACGGAGGAAAAAAGGCGCCACCGGCACTTGTACAGGTCGTAGCTCGAGTTTCCCATGTAGATGTAATTCTGAAATCATCGCCATAATCACTAGTGCCACCCAACTAACTTCCTGCCCAAATTCCAGCGTTACATCTCAATATTTGACCTAGTTACATAGAAAAAAAGACGCTCCGGGTACTTGGACCATGTAGCCTGGACAGGTCGCACCATGGGTTTCCCCCCAAGATGTAAGTCTGTAGTCATTCCTACAATCACAAGTGACATGACACTAATGTCCTGTCCACATTCCAGCATTACATCTCAATATGTGACTTAGTTACGGAGGAAAAAAGGCGCCACGGGCACTTGTACAGGTCGTGACTCGAGTTTGCCATGTAGATGTAATTCTGAAATCATTGCCATAATCACTAGTGCCACCCAACTAGCCTCCTGCCCAAATTCCAGCGTTACATCTCAATATTTGGCTTATTTACACAGAAACAAAGGCGCTGTGGGTACTTGGACCATGTAGCCTCGACCAGTCGTAACATGTGTTTCCCATGTAGATGTGAGTCTGAAATCTTTTCTATAATCATTAGTGCCACCAAACTAATATCCTGTCCAAATTCTAACGTTCCATCTCAATATTTGACTTAGTTACAGAGTAAAAACAGCGCTCCGGGTACTTTGGCCATGTAGCCTGGACAGGTCGCAACATGGGTTTCCCGCCTAGATGTAAGTCTGTAATCATTCCTACAATCACTAGTGCCACGAAACTAATGTACTGTCCAAATTCCAGCATTACATCTCAATATGTGACTTAGTTACGGAGGAAAAAAGGCGCCACCGGCACTTGTACAGGTCGTAGCTCGAGTTTCCCATGTAGATGTAATTCTGAAATCATCGCCATAATCACTAGTGCCACCCAACTAACTTCCTGCCCAAATTCCAGCGTTACATCTCAATATTTGACCTAGTTACATAGAAAAAAAGACGCTCCGGGTACTTGGACCATGTAGCCTGGACAGGTCGCACCATGGGTTTCCCCCCTAGATGTAAGTCTGTAGTCATTCCTACAATCACAAGTGACATGACACTAATGTCCTGTCCACATTCCAGCATTACATCTCAATATGTGACTTAGTTACGGAGGAAAAAAGGGGCCAGGGGAACTTGTACAGGTCGTGACTCGAGTTTGCCATGTAGATGTAATTCTGAAATCATTGCCATAATCACTAGTGCCACCCAACTAGCCTCCTGCCCAAATTCCAGCGTTACATCTCAATATTTGGCTTATTTACACAGAAACAAAGGCGCTGTGGGTACTTGGACCATGTAGCCTCGACCAGTCGTAACATGTGTTTCCCATGTAGATGTGAGTCTGAAATCTTTTCTATAATCATTAGTGCCACCAAACTAATATCCTGTCCAAATTCTAACGTTCCATCTCAATATTTGACTTAGTTACAGAGTAAAAACAGCGCTCCGGGTACTTTGGCCATGTAGCCTGGACAGGTCGCAACATGGGTTTCCCGCCTAGATGTAAGTCTGTAATCATTCCTACAATCACTAGTGCCACGAAACTAATGTACTGTCCAAATTCCAGCATTACATCTCAATATGTGACTTAGTTACGGAGGAAAAAAGGCGCCACCGGCACTTGTACAGGTCGTAGCTCGAGTTTCCCATGTAGATGTAATTCTGAAATCATCGCCATAATCACTAGTGCCACCCAACTAACTTCCTGCCCAAATTCCAGCGTTACATCTCAATATTTGACCTAGTTACATAGAAAAAAAGACGCTCCGGGTACTTGGACCATGTAGCCTGGACAGGTCGCACCATGGGTTTCCCCCCTAGATGTAAGTCTGTAGTCATTCCTACAATCACAAGTGACATGACACTAATGTCCTGTCCACATTCCAGCATTACATCTCAATATGTGACTTAGTTACGGAGGAAAAAAGGGGCCAGGGGAACTTGTACAGGTCGTGACTCGAGTTTGCCATGTAGATGTAATTCTGAAATCATTGCCATAATCACTAGTGCCACCCAACTAGCCTCCTGCCCAAATTCCAGCGTTACATCTCAATATTTGGCTTATTTACACAGAAACAAAGGCGCTGTGGGTACTTGGACCATGTAGCCTCGACCAGTCGTAACATGTGTTTCCCATGTAGATGTGAGTCTGAAATCTTTTCTATAATCATTAGTGCCACCAAACTAATATCCTGTCCAAATTCTAACGTTCCATCTCAATATTTGACTTAGTTACAGAGTAAAAACAGCGCTCCGGGTACTTTGGCCATGTAGCCTGGACAGGTCGCAACATGGGTTTCCCGCCTAGATGTAAGTCTGTAATCATTCCTACAATCACTAGTGCCACGAAACTAATGTACTGTCCAAATTCCAGCATTACATCTCAATATGTGACTTAGTTACGGAGGAAAAAAGGCGCCACCGGCACTTGTACAGGTCGTAGCTCGAGTTTCCCATGTAGATGTAATTCTGAAATCATCGCCATAATCACTAGTGCCACCCAACTAACTTCCTGCCCAAATTCCAGCGTTACATCTCAATATTTGACCTAGTTACATAGAAAAAAAGACGCTCCGGGTACTTGGACCATGTAGCCTGGACAGGTCGCACCATGGGTTTCCCCCCTAGATGTAAGTCTGTAGTCATTCCTACAATCACAAGTGACATGACACTAATGTCCTGTCCACATTCCAGCATTACATCTCAATATGTGACTTAGTTACGGAGGAAAAAAGGGGCCAGGGGAACTTGTACAGGTCGTGACTCGAGTTTGCCATGTAGATGTAATTCTGAAATCATTGCCATAATCACTAGTGCCACCCAACTAGCCTCCTGCCCAAATTCCAGCGTTACATCTCAATATTTGGCTTATTTACACAGAAACAAAGGCGCTGTGGGTACTTGGACCATGTAGCCTCGACCAGTCGTAACATGTGTTTCCCATGTAGATGTGAGTCTGAAATCTTTTCTATAATCATTAGTGCCACCAAACTAATATCCTGTCCAAATTCTAACGTTCCATCTCAATATTTGACTTAGTTACAGAGTAAAAACAGCGCTCCGGGTACTTTGGCCATGTAGCCTGGACAGGTCGCAACATGGGTTTCCCGCCTAGATGTAAGTCTGTAATCATTCCTACAATCACTAGTGCCACGAAACTAATGTACTGTCCAAATTCCAGCATTACATCTCAATATGTGACTTAGTTACGGAGGAAAAAAGGCGCCACCGGCACTTGTACAGGTCGTAGCTCGAGTTTCCCATGTAGATGTAATTCTGAAATCATCGCCATAATCACTAGTGCCACCCAACTAACTTCCTGCCCAAATTCCAGCGTTACATCTCAATATTTGACCTAGTTACATAGAAAAAAAGACGCTCCGGGTACTTAGACCATGTAGCCTGGACAGGTCGCAACATGGGTTTCCCCCCTAGATGTAAGTCTGTAGTCATTCCTAGAATCACAAGTGACATGACACTAATGTCCTGTCCACATTCCAGCATTACATCTCAATATGTGACTTAGTTACGGAGGAAAAAAGGCGCCACTGGCACTTGTACAGGTCGTGACTCGAGTTTGCCATGTAGATGTAATTCTGAAATCATTGCCATAATCACTAGTGCCACCCAACTAGCCTCCTGCCCAAATTCCAGCGTTACATCTCAATATTTGGCTTATTTACACAGAAACAAAGGCGCTGTGGGTACTTGGACCATGTAGCCTCGACCAGTCGTAACATGTGTTTCCCATGTAGATGTGAGTCTGAAATCTTTTCTATAATCATTAGTGCCACCAAACTAATATCCTCTCCAAATTCTAATGTTCCATCTCAATATTTGACTTAGTTACAGAGTAAAAACAGCGCTCCGGGTACTTTGGCCATGTAGCCTGGACAGGTCGCAACATGGGTTTCCCGCCTAGATGTAAGTCTGTAATCATTCCTACAATCACTAGTGCCACGAAACTAATGTACTGTCCAAATTCCAGCATTACATCTCAATATGTGACTTAGTTACGGAGGAAAAAAGGCGCCACCGGCACTTGTACAGGTCGTAGCTCGAGTTTCCCATGTAGATGTAGTTCTGAAATCATCGCCATAATCACTAGTGCCACCCAACTAACTTCCTGCCCAAATTCCAGCGTTACATCTCAATATTTGACCTAGTTACATAGAAAAAAAGACGCTCCGGGTACTTGGACCATGTAGCCTGGACAGGTCGCACCATGGGTTTCCCCCCTAGATGTAAGTCTGTAGTCATTCCTACAATCACTAGTGCCATGAAACTAATGTCCTGTCCACATTCCAGCATTACATCTCAATATGTGACTTAGTTACGGAGGAAAAAAGGCGCCACGGGCACTTGTACAGGTCGTGACTCGAGTTTGCCATGTAGATGTAATTCTGAAATCATTGCCATAATCACTAGTGCCACCCAACTAGCCTCCTGCCCAAATTCCAGCGTTACATCTCAATATTTGGCTTATTTACACAGAAACAAAGGCGCTGTGGGTACTTGGACCATGTAGCCTCGACCAGTCGTAACATGTGTTTCCCATGTAGATGTGAGTCTGAAATCTTTTCTATAATCATTAGTGCCACCAAACTAATATCTTGTCCAAATTCTAACGTTCCATCTCAATATTTGACTTAGTTACAGAGTAAAAACAGCGCTCCGGGTACTTTGGCCATGTAGCCTGGACAGGTCGCAACATGGGTTTCCCGCCTAGATGTAAGTCTGTAATCATTCCTACAATCACTAGTGCCACGAAACTAATGTACTGTCCAAATTCCAGCATTACATCTCAATATGTGACTTAGTTACGGAGGAAAAAAGGCGCCACCGGCACTTGTACAGGTCGTAGCTCGAGTTTCCCATGTAGATGTAATTCTGAAATCATCGCCATAATCACTAGTGCCACCCAACTAACTTCCTGCCCAAAATCCAGCGTTACATCTCAATATTTGACCTAGATACATAGAAAAAAAGACGCTCCGGGTACTTAGACCATGTAGCCTGGACAGGTTGCAACATGGGTTTCCCCCCTAGATGTAAGTCTGTAGTCATTCCTAGAATCACAAGTGACATGACACTAATGTCCTGTCCACATTCCAGCATTACATCTCAATATGTGACTTAGTTACGGAGGAAAAAAGGCGCCACGGGCACTTGTACAGGTCGTGACTCGAGTTTGCCATGTAGATGTAATTCTGAAATCATTGCCATAATCACTAGTGCCACCCAACTTGCCTCCTGCCCAAATTCCAGCGTTACATCTCAATATTTGGCTTATTTACAGAGAAACAAAGGCGCTGTGGGTACTTGGACCATGTAGCCTCGACCAGTCGTAACATGTGTTTCCCATGTAGATGTGAGTCTGAAATCTTTTCTATAATCATTAGTGCCACCAAACTAATATCCTGTCCAAATTCTAATGTTACATCTCAATATTTGACTTAGTTACAGAGTAAAAACAGCGCTCCGGGTACTTTGGCCATGTAGCCTGGACAGGTCGCAACATGGGTTTCCCGCCTAGATGTAAGTCTGTAATCATTCCTACAATCACTAGTGCCACGAAACTAATGTACTGTCCAAATTCCAGCATTACATCTCAATATGTGACTTAGTTACGGAGGAAAAAAGGCGCCACCGGCACTTGTACAGGTCGTAGCTCGAGTTTCCCATGTAGATGTAATTCTGAAATCATCGCCATAATCACTAGTGCCACCCAACTAACTTCCTGCCCAAATTCCAGCGTTACATCTCAATATTTGACCTAGTTACATAGAAAAAAAGACGCTCAGGGTACTTAGACCATGTAGCCTGGACAGGTCGCAACATGGGTTTCCCCCCTAGATGTAAGTCTGTAGTCATTCCTACAATCACAAGTGCCATGAAACTAATGTCCTGTCCACATTCCAGCATTACATCTCAATATGTGACTTAGTTACGGAGGAAAAAAGGCGCCACCGGCACTTGTACAGTTCGTGACTCGAGTTTGCCATGTAGATGTAATTCTGAAATCATTGCCATAATCACTAGTGCCACCCAACTAGCCTCCTGCCCAAATTCCAGCATTACATCTCAATATGTGACTTAGTTACGGAGGAAAAAAGGCGCCACCGGCACTTGTACAGGTCGTAGCTCGAGTTTCCCATGTAGATGTAGTTCTGAAATCATCGCCATAATCACTAGTGCCACCCAACTAACTTCCTGCCCAAATTCCAGCGTTACATCTCAATATTTGACCTAGTTACATAGAAAAAAAGACGCTCCGGGTACTTGGACCATGTAGCCTGGACAGGTCGCACCATGGGTTTCCCCCCTAGATGTAAGTCTGTAGTCATTCCTACAATCACTAGTGCCATGAAACTAATGTCCTGTCCACATTCCAGCATTACATCTCAATATGTGACTTAGTTACGGAGGAAAAAAGGCGCCACGGGCACTTGTACAGGTCGTGACTCGAGTTTGCCATGTAGATGTAATTCTGAAATCATTGCCATAATCACTAGTGCCACCCAACTAGCCTCCTGCCCAAATTCCAGCGTTACATCTCAATATTTGGCTTATTTACACAGAAACAAAGGCGCTGTGGGTACTTGGACCATGTAGCCTCGACCAGTCGTAACATGTGTTTCCCATGTAGATGTGAGTCTGAAATCTTTTCTATAATCATTAGTGCCACCAAACTAATATCCTGTCCAAATTCTAACGTTCCATCTCAATATTTGACTTAGTTACAGAGTAAAAACAGCGCTCCGGGTACTTTGGCCATGTAGCCTGGACAGGTCGCAACATGGGTTTCCCGCCTAGATGTAAGTCTGTAATCATTCCTACAATCACTAGTGCCACGAAACTAATGTACTGTCCAAATTCCAGCATTACATCTCAATATGTGACTTAGTTACGGAGGAAAAAAGGCGCCACCGGCACTTGTACAGGTCGTAGCTCGAGTTTCCCATGTAGATGTAGTTCTGAAATCATCGCCATAATCACTAGTGCCACCCAACTAACTTCCTGCCCAAATTCCAGCGTTACATCTCAATATTTGACCTAGTTACATAGAAAAAAGACGCTCCGGGTACTTGGACCATGTAGCCTGGACAGGTCGCACCATGGGTTTCCCCCCTAGATGTAAGTCTGTAGTCATTCCTACAATCACTAGTGCCATGAAACTAATGTCCTGTCCACATTCCAGCATTACATCTCAATATGTGACTTAGTTACGGAGGAAAAAAGGCGCCACGGGCACTTGTACAGGTCGTGACTCGAGTTTGCCATGTAGATGTAATTCTGAAATCATTGCCATAATCACTAGTGCCACCCAACTAGCCTCCTGCCCAAATTCCAGCGTTACATCTCAATATTTGGCTTATTTACACAGAAACAAAGGCGCTGTGGGTACTTGGACCATGTAGCCTCGACCAGTCGTAACATGTGTTTCCCATGTAGATGTGAGTCTGAAATCTTTTCTATAATCATTAGTGCCACCAAACTAATATCCTGTCCAAATTCTAACGTTCCATCTCAATATTTGACTTAGTTACAGAGTAAAAACAGCGCTCCGGGTACTTTGGCCATGTAGCCTGGACAGGTCGCAACATGGGTTTCCCGCCTAGATGTAAGTCTGTAATCATTCCTACAATCACTAGTGCCACGAAACTAATGTACTGCCCAAATTCCAGCATTACATCTCAATATGTGACTTAGTTACGGAGGAAAAAAGGCGCCACCGGCACTTGTACAGGTCGTAGCTCGAGTTTCCCATGTAGATGTAATTCTGAAATCATCGCCATAATCACTAGTGCCACCCAACTAACTTCCTGCCCAAATTCCAGCGTTACATCTCAATATTTGACCTAGTTACATAGAAAAAAAGACGCTCCGGGTACTTAGACCATGTAGCCTGGACAGGTCGCAACATGGGTTTCCCCCCTAGATGTAAGTCTGTAGTCATTCCTACAATCACAAGTGCCATGAAACTAATGTCCTGTCCACATTCCAGCATTACATCTCAATATGTGACTTAGTTACGGAGGAAAAAAGGCGCCACCGGCACTTGTACAGTTCGTGACTCGAGTTTGCCATGTAGATGTAATTCTGAAATCATTGCCATAATCACTAGTGCCACCCAACTAGCCTCCTGCCCAAATTCCAGCATTACATCTCAATATGTGACTTAGTTACGGAGGAAAAAAGGCGCCACCGGCACTTGTACAGGTCGTAGCTCGAGTTTCCCATGTAGATGTAGTTCTGAAATCATCGCCATAATCACTAGTGCCACCCAACTAACTTCCTGCCCAAATTCCAGCGTTACATCTCAATATTTGACCTAGTTACATAGAAAAAAAGACGCTCCGGGTACTTGGACCATGTAGCCTGGACAGGTCGCACCATGGGTTTCCCCCCTAGATGTAAGTCTGTAGTCATTCCTACAATCACTAGTGCCATGAAACTAATGTCCTGTCCACATTCCAGCATTACATCTCAATATGTGACTTAGTTACGGAGGAAAAAAGGCGCCACGGGCACTTGTACAGGTCGTGACTCGAGTTTGCCATATAGATGTAATTCTGAAATCATTGCCATAATCACTAGTGCCACCCAACTAGCCTCCTGCCCAAATTCCAGCGTTACATCTCAATATTTGGCTTATTTACACAGAAACAAAGGCGCTGTGGGTACTTGGACCATGTAGCCTCGACCAGTCGTAACATGTGTTTCCCATGTAGATGTGAGTCTGAAATCTTTTCTATAATCATTAGTGCCACCAAACTAATATCCTGTCCAAATTCTAACGTTCCATCTCAATATTTGACTTAGTTACAGAGTAAAAACAGCGCTCCGGGTACTTTGGCCATGTAGCCTGGACAGGTCGCAACATGGGTTTCCCGCCTAGATGTAAGTCTGTAATCATTCCTACAATCACTAGTGCCACGAAACTAATGTACTGTCCAAATTCCAGCATTACATCTCAATATGTGACTTAGTTACGGAGGAAAAAAGGCGCCACCGGCACTTGTACAGGTCGTAGCTCGAGTTTCCCATGTAGATGTAGTTCTGAAATCATCGCCATAATCACTAGTGCCACCCAACTAACTTCCTGCCCAAATTCCAGCGTTACATCTCAATATTTGACCTAGTTACATAGAAAAAAGACGCTCCGGGTACTTGGACCATGTAGCCTGGACAGGTCGCACCATGGGTTTCCCCCCTAGATGTAAGTCTGTAGTCATTCCTACAATCACTAGTGCCATGAAACTAATGTCCTGTCCACATTCCAGCATTACATCTCAATATGTGACTTAGTTACGGAGGAAAAAAGGCGCCACGGGCACTTGTACAGGTCGTGACTCGAGTTTGCCATGTAGATGTAATTCTGAAATCATTGCCATAATCACTAGTGCCACCCAACTAGCCTCCTGCCCAAATTCCAGCGTTACATCTCAATATTTGGCTTATTTACACAGAAACAAAGGCGCTGTGGGTACTTGGACCATGTAGCCTCGACCAGTCGTAACATGTGTTTCCCATGTAGATGTGAGTCTGAAATCTTTTCTATAATCATTAGTGCCACCAAACTAATATCCTGTCCAAATTCTAACGTTCCATCTCAATATTTGACTTAGTTACAGAGTAAAAACAGCGCTCCGGGTACTTTGGCCATGTAGCCTGGACAGGTCGCAACATGGGTTTCCCGCCTAGATGTAAGTCTGTAATCATTCCTACAATCACTAGTGCCACGAAACTAATGTACTGCCCAAATTCCAGCATTACATCTCAATATGTGACTTAGTTACGGAGGAAAAAAGGCGCCACCGGCACTTGTACAGGTCGTAGCTCGAGTTTCCCATGTAGATGTAATTCTGAAATCATCGCCATAATCACTAGTGCCACCCAACTAACTTCCTGCCCAAATTCCAGCGTTACATCTCAATATTTGACCTAGTTACATAGAAAAAAAGACGCTCCGGGTACTTAGACCATGTAGCCTGGACAGGTCGCAACATGGGTTTCCCCCCTAGATGTAAGTCTGTAGTCATTCCTACAATCACAAGTGCCATGAAACTAATGTCCTGTCCACATTCCAGCATTACATCTCAATATGTGACTTAGTTACGGAGGAAAAAAGGCGCCACCGGCACTTGTACAGTTCGTGACTCGAGTTTGCCATGTAGATGTAATTCTGAAATCATTGCCATAATCACTAGTGCCACCCAACTAGCCTCCTGCCCAAATTCCAGCATTACATCTCAATATGTGACTTAGTTACGGAGGAAAAAAGGCGCCACCGGCACTTGTACAGGTCGTAGCTCGAGTTTCCCATGTAGATGTAGTTCTGAAATCATCGCCATAATCACTAGTGCCACCCAACTAACTTCCTGCCCAAATTCCAGCGTTACATCTCAATATTTGACCTAGTTACATAGAAAAAAGACGCTCCGGGTACTTGGACCATGTAGCCTGGACAGGTCGCACCATGGGTTTCCCCCCTAGATGTAAGTCTGTAGTCATTCCTACAATCACTAGTGCCATGAAACTAATGTCCTGTCCACATTCCAGCATTACATCTCAATATGTGACTTAGTTACGGAGGAAAAAAGGCGCCACGGGCACTTGTACAGGTCGTGACTCGAGTTTGCCATGTAGATGTAATTCTGAAATCATTGCCATAATCACTAGTGCCACCCAACTAGCCTCCTGCCCAAATTCCAGCGTTACATCTCAATATTTGGCTTATTTACACAGAAACAAAGGCGCTGTGGGTACTTGGACCATGTAGCCTCGACCAGTCGTAACATGTGTTTCCCATGTAGATGTGAGTCTGAAATCTTTTCTATAATCATTAGTGCCACCAAACTAATATCCTGTCCAAATTCTAATGTTACATCTCAATATTTGACTTAGTTACAGAGTAAAAACAGCGCTCCGGGTACTTTGGCCATGTAGCCTGGACAGGTCGCAACATGGGTTTCCCGCCTAGATGTAAGTCTGTAATCATTCCTACAATCACTAGTGCCACGAAACTAATGTACTGTCCAAATTCCAGCATTACATCTCAATATGTGACTTAGTTACGGAGGAAAAAAGGCGCCACCGGCACTTGTACAGGTCGTAGCTCGAGTTTCCCATGTAGATGTAATTCTGAAATCATCGCCATAATCACTAGTGCCACCCAACTAACTTCCTGCCCAAATTCCAGCGTTACATCTCAATATTTGACCTAGTTACATAGAAAAAAAGACGCTCAGGGTACTTAGACCATGTAGCCTGGACAGGTCGCAACATGGGTTTCCCCCCTAGATGTAAGTCTGTAGTCATTCCTAGAATCACAAGTGACATGACACTAATGTCCTGTCCACATTCCAGCATTACATCTCAATATGTGACTTAGTTACGGAGGAAAAAAGGCGCCACGGGCACTTGTACAGGTCGTGACTCGAGTTTGCCATGTAGATGTAATTCTGAAATCATTGCCATAATCACTAGTGCCACCCAACTAGCCTCCTGCCCAAATTCCAGCGTTACATCTCAATATTTGGCTTATTTACACAGAAACAAAGGCGCTGTGGGTACTTGGACCATGTAGCCTCGACCAGTCGTAACATGTGTTTCCCATGTAGATGTGAGTCTGAAATCTTTTCTATAATCATTAGTGCCACCAAACTAATATCCTGTCCAAATTCTAATGTTACATCTCAATATTTGACTTAGTTACAGAGTAAAAACAGCGCTCCGGGTACTTTGGCCATGTAGCCTGGACAGGTCGCAACATGGGTTTCCCGCCTAGATGTAAGTCTGTAATCATTCCTACAATCACTAGTGCCACGAAACTAATGTACTGTCCAAATTCCAGCATTACATCTCAATATGTGACTTAGTTACGGAGGAAAAAAGGCGCCACCGGCACTTGTACAGGTCGTAGCTCGAGTTTCCCATGTAGATGTAATTCTGAAATCATCGCCATAATCACTAGTGCCACCCAACTAACTTCCTGCCCAAATTCCAGCGTTACATCTCAATATTTGACCTAGTTACATAGAAAAAAAGACGCTCAGGGTACTTAGACCATGTAGCCTGGACAGGTCGCAACATGGGTTTCCCCCCTAGATGTAAGTCTGTAGTCATTCCTACAATCACAAGTGCCATGAAACTAATGTCCTGTCCACATTCCAGCATTACATCTCAATATGTGACTTAGTTACGGAGGAAAAAAGGCGCCACCGGCACTTGTACAGTTCGTGACTCGAGTTTGCCATGTAGATGTAATTCTGAAATCATTGCCATAATCACTAGTGCCACCCAACTAGCCTCCTGCCCAAATTCCAGCATTACATCTCAATATGTGACTTAGTTACGGAGGAAAAAAGGCGCCACCGGCACTTGTACAGGTCGTAGCTCGAGTTTCCCATGTAGATGTAGTTCTGAAATCATCGCCATAATCACTAGTGCCACCCAACTAACTTCCTGCCCAAATTCCAGCGTTACATCTCAATATTTGACCTAGTTACATAGAAAAAAAGACGCTCCGGGTACTTGAACCATGTAGCCTGGACAGGTCGCACCATGGGTTTCCCCCCTAGATGTAAGTCTAGTCATTCCTACAATCACTAGTGCCATGAAACTAATGTCCTGTCCACATTCCAGCATTACATCTCAATATGTGACTTAGTTACGGAGGAAAAAAGGCGCCACGGGCACTTGTACAGGTCGTGACTCGAGTTTGCCATGTAGATGTAATTCTGAAATCATTGCCATAATCACTAGTGCCACCCAACTAGCCTCCTGCCCAAATTCCAGCGTTACATCTCAATATTTGGCTTATTTACACAGAAACAAAGGCGCTGTGGGTACTTGGACCATGTAGCCTCGACCAGTCGTAACATGTGTTTCCCATGTAGATGTGAGTCTGAAATCTTTTCTATAATCATTAGTGCCACCAAACTAATATCCTGTCCAAATTCTAACGTTCCATCTCAATATTTGACTTACTTACAGAGTAAAAACAGCGCTCCGGGTACTTTGGCCATGTAGCCTGGACAGGTCGCAACATGGGTTTCCCGCCTAGATGTAAGTCTGTAATCATTCCTACAATCACTAGTGCCACGAAACTAATGTACTGTCCAAATTCCAGCATTACATCTCAATATGTGACTTAGTTACGGAGGAAAAAAGGCGCCACCGGCACTTGTACAGGTCGTAGCTCGAGTTTCCCATGTAGATGTAATTCTGAAATCATCGCCATAATCACTAGTGCCACCCAACTAACTTCCTGCCCAAATTCCAGCGTTACATCTCAATATTTGACCTAGTTACATAGAAAAAAAGACGCTCCGGGTACTTAGACCATGTAGCCTGGACAGGTCGCAACATGGGTTTCCCCCCTAGATGTAAGTCTGTAGTCATTCCTAGAATCACAAGTGCCATGAAACTAATGTCCTGTCCACATTCCAGCATTACATCTCAATATGTGACTTAGTTACGGAGGAAAAAAGGCGCCACGGGCACTTGTACAGGTCGTGACTCGAGTTTGCCATGTAGATGTAATTCTGAAATCATTGCCATAATCACTAGTGCCACCCAACTAGCCTCCTGCCCAAATTCCAGCGTTACATCTCAATATTTGGCTTATTTACACAGAAACAAAGGCGCTGTGGGTACTTGGACCATGTAGCCTCGACCAGTCGTAACATGTGTTTCCCATGTAGATGTGAGTCTGAAATCTTTTCTATAATCATTAGTGCCACCAAACTAATATCCTGTCCAAATTCTAATGCTACATCTCAATATTTGACTTAGTTACAGAGTAAAAACAGCGCTCCGGGTACTTTGGCCATGTAGCCTGGACAGGTCGCAACATGGGTTTCCCGCCTAGATGTAAGTCTGTAATCATTCCTACAATCACTAGTGCCACGAAACTAATGTACTGTCCAAATTCCAGCATTACATCTCAATATGTGACTTAGTTACGGAGGAAAAAAGGCGCCACCGGCACTTGTACAGGTCGTAGCTCGAGTTTCCCATGTAGATGTAATTCTGAAATCATCGCCATAATCACTAGTGCCACCCAACTAACTTCCTGCCCAAATTCCAGCGTTACATCTCAATATTTGACCTAGTTACATAGAAAAAAAGACGCTCAGGGTACTTAGACCATGTAGCCTGGACAGGTCGCAACATGGGTTTCCGCCTAGATGTAAGTCTGTAGTCATTCCTACAATCACAAGTGCCATGAAACTAATGTCCTGTCCACATTCCAGCATTACATCTCAATATGTGACTTAGTTACGGAGGAAAAAAGGCGCCACCGGCACTTGTACAGTTCGTGACTCGAGTTTGCCATGTAGATGTAATTCTGAAATCATTGCCATAATCACTAGTGCCACCCAACTAGCCTCCTGCCCAAATTCCAGCGTTACATCTCAATATTTGGCTTATTTACACAGAAACAAAGGCGCTGTGGGTACTTGGACCATGTAGCCTCGACCAGTCGTAACATGTGTTTCCCATGTAGATGTGAGTCTGAAATCTTTTCTATAATCATTAGTGCCACCAAACTAATATCCTGTCCAAATTCTAATGTTCCATCTCAATATTTGACTTAGTTACAGAGTAAAAACAGCGCTCCGGGTACTTTTGCTATGTAGCCTGGACAGGTCGCAACATGGGTTTCCCGTCTAGATGTAAGTCTGTAATCATTCCTGCAATCACTAGTGCCACGAAACTAATGTACTGTCCAAATTCCAGCATTACATCTCAATATGTGACTTAGTTACGGAGGAAAAAAGGCGCCACCGGCACTTGTACAGGTCGTAGCTCGAGTTTCCCATGTAGATGTAGTTCTGAAATCATCGCCATAATCACTAGTGCCACCCAACTAACTTCCTGCCCAAATTCCAGCGTTACATCTCAATATTTGACCTAGTTACATAGAAAAAAAGACGCTCCGGGTACTTGGACCATGTAGCCTGGACAGGTCGCACCATGGGTTTCCCCCCTAGATGTAAGTCTGTAGTCATTCCTACAATCACTAGTGCCATGAAACTAATGTCCTGTCCACATTCCAGCATTACATCTCAATATGTGACTTAGTTACGGAGGAAAAAAGGCGCCACGGGCACTTGTACAGGTCGTGACTCGAGTTTGCCATGTAGATGTAATTCTGAAATCATTGCCATAATCACTAGTGCCACCCAACTAGCCTCCTGCCCAAATTCCAGCGTTACATCTCAATATTTGGCTTATTTACACAGAAACAAAGGCGCTGTGGGTACTTGGACCATGTAGCCTCGACCAGTCGTAACATGTGTTTCCCATGTAGATGTGAGTCTGAAATCTTTTCTATAATCATTAGTGCCACCAAACTAATATCCTGTCCAAATTCTAACGTTCCATCTCAATATTTGACTTAGTTACAGAGTAAAAACAGCGCTCCGGGTACTTTGGCCATGTAGCCTGGACAGGTCGCAACATGGGTTTCCCGCCTAGATGTAAGTCTGTAATCATTCCTACAATCACTAGTGCCACGAAACTAATGTACTGCCCAAATTCCAGCATTACATCTCAATATGTGACTTAGTTACGGAGGAAAAAAGGCGCCACCGGCACTTGTACAGGTCGTAGCTCGAGTTTCCCATGTAGATGTAATTCTGAAATCATCGCCATAATCACTAGTGCCACCCAACTAACTTCCTGCCCAAATTCCAGCGTTACATCTCAATATTTGACCTAGTTACATAGAAAAAAAGACGCTCCGGGTACTTAGACCATGTAGCCTGGACAGGTCGCAACATGGGTTTCCCCCCTAGATGTAAGTCTGTAGTCATTCCTAGAATCACAAGTGACATGACACTAATGTCCTGTCCACATTCCAGCATTACATCTCAATATGTGACTTAGTTACGGAGGAAAAAAGGCGCCACGGGCACTTGTACAGGTCGTGACTCGAGTTTGCCATGTAGATGTAATTCTGAAATCATTGCCATAATCACTAGTGCCACCCAACTAGCCTCCTGCCCAAATTCCAGCGTTACATCTCAATATTTGGCTTATTTACACAGAAACAAAGGCGCTGTGGGTACTTGGACCATGTAGCCTCGACCAGTCGTAACATGTGTTTCCCATGTAGATGTGAGTCTGAAATCTTTTCTATAATCATTAGTGCCACCAAACTAATATCCTGTCCAAATTCTAACGTTCCATCTCAATATTTGACTTAGTTACAGAGTAAAAACAGCGCTCCGGGTACTTTGGCCATGTAGCCTGGACAGGTCGCAACATGGGTTTCCCGCCTAGATGTAAGTCTGTAATCATTCCTACAATCACTAGTGCCACGAAACTAATGTACTGTCCAAATTCCAGCATTACATCTCAATATGTGACTTAGTTACGGAGGAAAAAAGGCGCCACCGGCACTTGTACAGGTCGTAGCTCGAGTTTCCCATGTAGATGTAATTCTGAAATCATCGCCATAATCACTAGTGCCACCCAACTAACTTCCTGCCCAAATTCCAGCGTTACATCTCAATATTTGACCTAGTTACATAGAAAAAAAGACGCTCAGGGTACTTAGACCATGTAGCCTGGACAGGTCGCAACATGGGTTTCCCCCCTAGATGTAAGTCTGTAGTCATTCCTACAATCACAAGTGCCATGAAACTAATGTCCTGTCCACATTCCAGCATTACATCTCAATATGTGACTTAGTTACGGAGGATAAAAGGCGCCACCGGCACTTGTACAGTTCGTGACTCGAGTTTGCTATGTAGATGTAATTCTGAAATCATTGCCATAATCACTAGTGCCACCCAACTAGCCTCCTGCCCAAATTCCAGCATTACATCTCAATATGTGACTTAGTTACGGAGGAAAAAAGGCGCCACCGGCACTTGTACAGGTCGTAGCTCGAGTTTCCCATGTAGATGTAGTTCTGAAATCATCGCCATAATCACTAGTGCCACCCAACTAACTTCCTGCCCAAATTCCAGCGTTACATCTCAATATTTGACCTAGTTACATAGAAAAAAAGACGCTCCGGGTACTTGGACCATGTAGCCTGGACAGGTCGCACCATGGGTTTCCCCCCTAGATGTAAGTCTGTAGTCATTCCTACAATCACTAGTGCCATGAAACTAATGTCCTGTCCACATTCCAGCATTACATCTCAATATGTGACTTAGTTACGGAGGAAAAAAGGCGCCACGGGCACTTGTACAGGTCGTGACTCGAGTTTGCCATGTAGATGTAATTCTGAAATCATTGCCATAATCACTAGTGCCACCCAACTAGCCTCCTGCCCAAATTCCAGCGTTACATCTCAATATTTGGCTTATTTACACAGAAACAAAGGCGCTGTGGGTACTTGGACCATGTAGCCTCGACCAGTCGTAACATGTGTTTCCCATGTAGATGTGAGTCTGAAATCTTTTCTAAAATCATTAGTGCCACCAAACTAATATCCTGTCCAAATTCTAACGTTCCATCTCAATATTTGACTTACTTACAGAGTAAAAACAGCGCTCCGGGTACTTTGGCCATGTAGCCTGGACAGGTCGCAACATGGGTTTCCCGCCTAGATGTAAGTCTGTAATCATTCCTACAATCACTAGTGCCACGAAACTAATGTACTGTCCAAATTCCAGCATTACATCTCAATATGTGACTTAGTTACGGAGGAAAAAAGGCGCCACCGGCACTTGTACAGGTCGTAGCTCGAGTTTCCCATGTAGATGTAATTCTGAAATCATCGCCATAATCACTAGTGCCACCCAACTAACTTCCTGCCCAAATTCCAGCGTTACATCTCAATATTTGACCTAGTTACATAGAAAAAAAGACGCTCCGGGTACTTAGACCATGTAGCCTGGACAGGTCGCAACATGGGTTTCCCCCCTAGATGTAAGTCTGTAGTCATTCCTAGAATCACAAGTGCCATGAAACTAATGTCCTGTCCACATTCCAGCATTACATCTCAATATGTGACTTAGTTACGGAGGAAAAAAGGCGCCACGGGCACTTGTACAGGTCGTGACTCGAGTTTGCCATGTAGATGTAATTCTGAAATCATTGCCATAATCACTAGTGCCACCCAACTAGCCTCCTGCCCAAATTCCAGCGTTACATCTCAATATTTGGCTTATTTACACAGAAACAAAGGCGCTGTGGGTACTTGGACCATGTAGCCTCGACCAGTCGTAACATGTGTTTCCCATGTAGATGTGAGTCTGAAATCTTTTCTATAATCATTAGTGCCACCAAACTAATATCCTGTCCAAATTCTAATGTTACATCTCAATATTTGACTTAGTTACAGAGTAAAAACAGCGCTCCGGGTACTTTGGCCATGTAGCCTGGACAGGTCGCAACATGGGTTTCCCGCCTAGATGTAAGTCTGTAATCATTCCTACAATCACTAGTGCCACGAAACTAATGTACTGTCCAAATTCCAGCATTACATCTCAATATGTGACTTAGTTACGGAGGAAAAAAGGCGCCACCGGCACTTGTACAGGTCGTAGCTCGAGTTTCCCATGTAGATGTAATTCTGAAATCATCGCCATAATCACTAGTGCCACCCAACTAACTTCCTGCCCAAATTCCAGCGTTACATCTCAATATTTGACCTAGTTACATAGAAAAAAAGACGCTCAGGGTACTTAGACCATGTAGCCTGGACAGGTCGCAACATGGGTTTCCCCCTAGATGTAAGTCTGTAGTCATTCCTACAATCACAAGTGCCATGAAACTAATGTCCTGTCCACATTCCAGCATTACATCTCAATATGTGACTTAGTTACGGAGGAAAAAAGGCGCCACCGGCACTTGTACAGTTCGTGACTCGAGTTTGCCATGTAGATGTAATTCTGAAATCATTGCCATAATCACTAGTGCCACCCAACTAGCCTCCTGCCCAAATTCCAGCGTTACATCTCAATATTTGGCTTATTTACACAGAAACAAAGGCGCTGTGGGTACTTGGACCATGTAGCCTCGACCAGTCGTAACATGTGTTTCCCATGTAGATGTGAGTCTGAAATCTTTTCTATAATCATTAGTGCCACCAAACTAATATCCTGTCCAAATTCTAATGTTCCATCTCAATATTTGACTTAGTTACAGAGTAAAAACAGCGCTCCGGGTACTTTTGCTATGTAGCCTGGACAGGTCGCAACATGGGTTTCCCGTCTAGATGTAAGTCTGTAATCATTCCTACAATCACTAGTGCCACGAAACTAATGTACTGTCCAAATTCCAGCATTACATCTCAATATGTGACTTAGTTACGGAGGAAAAAAGGCGCCACCGGCACTTGTACAGGTCGTAGCTCGAGTTTCCCATGTAGATGTAGTTCTGAAATCATCGCCATAATCACTAGTGCCACCCAACTAACTTCCTGCCCAAATTCCAGCGTTACATCTCAATATTTGACCTAGTTACATAGAAAAAAAGACGCTCCGGGTACTTGGACCATGTAGCCTGGACAGGTCGCACCATGGGTTTCCCCCCTAGATGTAAGTCTGTAGTCATTCCTACAATCACTAGTGCCATGAAACTAATGTCCTGTCCACATTCCAGCATTACATCTCAATATGTGACTTAGTTACGGAGGAAAAAAGGCGCCACGGGCACTTGTACAGGTCGTGACTCGAGTTTGCCATGTAGATGTAATTCTGAAATCATTGCCATAATCACTAGTGCCACCCAACTAGCCTCCTGCCCAAATTCCAGCGTTACATCTCAATATTTGGCTTATTTACACAGAAACAAAGGCGCTGTGGGTACTTGGACCATGTAGCCTCGACCAGTCGTAACATGTGTTTCCCATGTAGATGTGAGTCTGAAATCTTTTCTATAATCATTAGTGCCACCAAACCAATATCCTGTCCAAATTCTAACGTTCCATCTCAATATTTGACTTAGTTACAGAGTAAAAACAGCGCTCCGGGTACTTTGGCCATGTAGCCTGGACAGGTCGCAACATGGGTTTCCCGCCTAGATGTAAGTCTGTAATCATTCCTACAATCACTAGTGCCACGAAACTAATGTACTGCCCAAATTCCAGCATTACATCTCAATATGTGACTTAGTTACGGAGGAAAAAAGGCGCCACCGGCACTTGTACAGGTCGTAGCTCGAGTTTCCCATGTAGATGTAATTCTGAAATCATCGCCATAATCACTAGTGCCACCCAACTAACTTCCTGCCCAAATTCCAGCGTTACATCTCAATATTTGACCTAGTTACATAGAAAAAAAGACGCTCCGGGTACTTAGACCATGTAGCCTGGACAGGTCGCAACATGGGTTTCCCCCCTAGATGTAAGTCTGTAGTCATTCCTAGAATCACAAGTGACATGACACTAATGTCCTGTCCACATTCCAGCATTACATCTCAATATGTGACTTAGTTACGGAGGAAAAAAGGCGCCACGGGCACTTGTACAGGTCGTGAGTCGAGTTTGCCATGTAGATGTAATTCTGAAATCATTGCCATAATCACTAGTGCCACCCAACTAGCCTCCTGCCCAAATTCCAGCGTTACATCTCAATATTTGGCTTATTTACACAGAAACAAAGGCGCTGTGGGTACTTGGACCATGTAGCCTCGACCAGTCGTAACATGTGTTTCCCATGTAGATGTGAGTCTGAAATCTTTTCTATAATCATTAGTGCCACCAAACTAATATCCTGTCCAAATTCTAACGTTCCATCTCAATATTTGACTTAGTTACAGAGTAAAAACAGCGCTCCGGGTACTTTGGCCATGTAGCCTGGACAGGTCGCAACATGGGTTTCCCGCCTAGATGTAAGTCTGTAATCATTCCTACAATCACTAGTGCCACGAAACTAATGTACTGTCCAAATTCCAGCATTACATCTCAATATGTGACTTAGTTACGGAGGAAAAAAGGCGCCACCGGCACTTGTACAGGTCGTAGCTCGAGTTTCCCATGTAGATGTAATTCTGAAATCATCGCCATAATCACTAGTGCCACCCAACTAACTTCCTGCCCAAATTCCAGCGTTACATCTCAATATTTGACCTAGTTACATAGAAAAAAAGACGCTCAGGGTACTTAGACCATGTAGCCTGGACAGGTCGCAACATGGGTTTCCCCCCTAGATGTAAGTCTGTAGTCATTCCTACAATCACAAGTGCCATGAAACTAATGTCCTGTCCACATTCCAGCATTACATCTCAATATGTGACTTAGTTACGGAGGAAAAAAGGCGCCACCGGCACTTGTACAGTTCGTGACTCGAGTTTGCCATGTAGATGTAATTCTGAAATCATTGCCATAATCACTAGTGCCACCCAACTAGCCTCCTGCCCAAATTCCAGCATTACATCTCAATATGTGACTTAGTTACGGAGGAAAAAAGGCGCCACCGGCACTTGTACAGGTCGTAGCTCGAGTTTCCCATGTAGATGTAGTTCTGAAATCATCGCCATAATCACTAGTGCCACCCAACTAACTTCCTGCCCAAATTCCAGCGTTACATCTCAATATTTGACCTAGTTACATAGAAAAAAAGACGCTCCGGGTACTTGGACCATGTAGCCTGGACAGGTCGCACCATGGGTTTCCCCCCTAGATGTAAGTCTGTAGTCATTCCTACAATCACTAGTGCCATGAAACTAATGTCCTGTCCACATTCCAGCATTACATCTCAATATGTGACTTAGTTACGGAGGAAAAAAGGCGCCACGGGCACTTGTACAGGTCGTGACTCGAGTTTGCCATGTAGATGTAATTCTGAAATCATTGCCATAATCACTAGTGCCACCCAACTAGCCTCCTGCCCAAATTCCAGCGTTACATCTCAATATTTGGCTTATTTACACAGAAACAAAGGCGCTGTGGGTACTTGGACCATGTAGCCTCGACCAGTCGTAACATGTGTTTCCCATGTAGATGTGAGTCTGAAATCTTTTCTATAATCATTAGTGCCACCAAACTAATATCCTGTCCAAATTCTAACGTTCCATCTCAATATTTGACTTAGTTACAGAGTAAAAACAGCGCTCCGGGTACTTTGGCCATGTAGCCTGGACAGGTCGCAACATGGGTTTCCCGCCTAGATGTAAGTCTGTAATCATTCCTACAATCACTAGTGCCACGAAACTAATGTACTGTCCAAATTCCAGCATTACATCTCAATATGTGACTTAGTTACGGAGGAAAAAAGGCGCCACCGGCACTTGTACAGGTCGTAGCTCGAGTTTCCCATGTAGATGTAATTCTGAAATCATCGCCATAATCACTAGTGCCACCCAACTAACTTCCTGCCCAAATTCCAGCGTTACATCTCAATATTTGACCTAGTTACATAGAAAAAAAGACGCTCAGGGTACTTAGACCATGTAGCCTGGACAGGTCGCAACATGGGTTTCCCCCCTAGATGTAAGTCTGTAGTCATTCCTACAATCACAAGTGCCATGAAACTAATGTCCTGTCCACATTCCAGCATTACATCTCAATATGTGACTTAGTTACGGAGGAAAAAAGGCGCCACCGGCACTTGTACAGTTCGTGACTCGAGTTTGCCATGTAGATGTAATTCTGAAATCATTGCCATAATCACTAGTGCCACCCAACTAGCCTCCTGCCCAAATTCCAGCATTACATCTCAATATGTGACTTAGTTACGGAGGAAAAAAGGCGCCACCGGCACTTGTACAGGTCGTAGCTCGAGTTTCCCATGTAGATGTAGTTCTGAAATCATCGCCATAATCACTAGTGCCACCCAACTAACTTCCTGCCCAAATTCCAGCGTTACATCTCAATATTTGACCTAGTTACATAGAAAAAAAGACGCTCCGGGTACTTGGACCATGTAGCCTGGACAGGTCGCACCATGGGTTTCCCCCCTAGATGTAAGTCTGTAGTCATTCCTACAATCACTAGTGCCATGAAACTAATGTCCTGTCCACATTCCAGCATTACATCTCAATATGTGACTTAGTTACGGAGGAAAAAAGGCGCCACGGGCACTTGTACAGGTCGTGACTCGAGTTTGCCATGTAGATGTAATTCTGAAATCATTGCCATAATCACTAGTGCCACCCAACTAGCCTCCTGCCCAAATTCCAGCGTTACATCTCAATATTTGGCTTATTTACACAGAAACAAAGGCGCTGTGGGTACTTGGACCATGTAGCCTCGACCAGTCGTAACATGTGTTTCCCATGTAGATGTGAGTCTGAAATCTTTTCTATAATCATTAGTGCCACCAAACTAATATCCTGTCCAAATTCTAACGTTCCATCTCAATATTTGACTTACTTACAGAGTAAAAACAGCGCTCCGGGTACTTTGGCCATGTAGCCTGGACAGGTCGCAACATGGGTTTCCCGCCTAGATGTAAGTCTGTAATCATTCCTACAATCACTAGTGCCACGAAACTAATGTACTGTCCAAATTCCAGCATTACATCTCAATATGTGACTTAGTTACGGAGGAAAAAAGGCGCCACCGGCACTTGTACAGGTCGTAGCTCGAGTTTCCCATGTAGATGTAATTCTGAAATCATCGCCATAATCACTAGTGCCACCCAACTAACTTCCTGCCCAAATTCCAGCGTTACATCTCAATATTTGACCTAGTTACATAGAAAAAAAGACGCTCCGGGTACTTAGACCATGTAGCCTGGACAGGTCGCAACATGGGTTTCCCCCCTAGATGTAAGTCTGTAGTCATTCCTAGAATCACAAGTGCCATGAAACTAATGTCCTGTCCACATTCCAGCATTACATCTCAATATGTGACTTAGTTACGGAGGAAAAAAGGCGCCACGGGCACTTGTACAGGTCGTGACTCGAGTTTGCCATGTAGATGTAATTCTGAAATCATTGCCATAATCACTAGTGCCACCCAACTAGCCTCCTGCCCAAATTCCAGCGTTACATCTCAATATTTGGCTTATTTACACAGAAACAAAGGCGCTGTGGGTACTTGGACCATGTAGCCTCGACCAGTCGTAACATGTGTTTCCCATGTAGATGTGAGTCTGAAATCTTTTCTATAATCATTAGTGCCACCAAACTAATATCCTGTCCAAATTCTAATGTTCCATCTCAATATTTGACTTAGTTACAGAGTAAAAACAGCGCTCCGGGTACTTTTGCTATGTAGCCTGGACAGGTCGCAACATGGGTTTCCCGTCTAGATGTAAGTCTGTAATCATTCCTACAATCACTAGTGCCACGAAACTAATGTACTGTCCAAATTCCAGCATTACATCTCAATATGTGACTTAGTTACAGAGGAAAAAAGGCGCCACCGGCACTTGTACAGGTCGTAGCTCGAGTTTCCCATGTAGATGTAGTTCTGAAATCATCGCCATAATCACTAGTGCCACCCAACTAACTTCCTGCCCAAATTCCAGCGTTACATCTCAATATTTGACCTAGTTACATAGAAAAAAAGACGCTCCGGGTACTTGGACCATGTAGCCTGGACAGGTCGCACCATGGGTTTCCCCCCTAGATGTAAGTCTGTAGTCATTCCTACAATCACTAGTGCCATGAAACTAATGTCCTGTCCACATTCCAGCATTACATCTCAATATGTGACTTAGTTACGGAGGAAAAAAGGCGCCACGGGCACTTGTACAGGTCGTGACTCGAGTTTGCCATGTAGATGTAATTCTGAAATCATTGCCATAATCACTAGTGCCACCCAACTAGCCTCCTGCCCAAATTCCAGCGTTACATCTCAATATTTGGCTTATTTACACAGAAACAAAGGCGCTGTGGGTACTTGGACCATGTAGCCTCGACCAGTCGTAACATGTGTTTCCCATGTAGATGTGAGTCTGAAATCTTTTCTATAATCATTAGTGCCACCAAACTAATATCCTGTCCAAATTCTAACGTTCCATCTCAATATTTGACTTAGTTACAGAGTAAAAACAGCGCTCCGGGTACTTTGGCCATGTAGCCTGGACAGGTCGCAACATGGGTTTCCCGCCTAGATGTAAGTCTGTAATCATTCCTACAATCACTAGTGCCACGAAACTAATGTACTGCCCAAATTCCAGCATTACATCTCAATATGTGACTTAGTTACGGAGGAAAAAAGGCGCCACCGGCACTTGTACAGGTCGTAGCTCGAGTTTCCCATGTAGATGTAATTCTGAAATCATCGCCATAATCACTAGTGCCACCCAACTAACTTCCTGCCCAAATTCCAGCGTTACATCTCAATATTTGACCTAGTTACATAGAAAAAAAGACGCTCCGGGTACTTAGACCATGTAGCCTGGACAGGTCGCAACATGGGTTTCCCCCCTAGATGTAAGTCTGTAGTCATTCCTAGAATCACAAGTGACATGACACTAATGTCCTGTCCACATTCCAGCATTACATCTCAATATGTGACTTAGTTACGGAGGAAAAAAGGCGCCACGGGCACTTGTACAGGTCGTGACTCGAGTTTGCCATGTAGATGTAATTCTGAAATCATTGCCATAATCACTAGTGCCACCCAACTAGCCTCCTGCCCAAATTCCAGCGTTACATCTCAATATTTGGCTTATTTACACAGAAACAAAGGCGCTGTGGGTACTTGGACCATGTAGCCTCGACCAGTCGTAACATGTGTTTCCCATGTAGATGTGAGTCTGAAATCTTTTCTATAATCATTAGTGCCACCAAACTAATATCCTGTCCAAATTCTAATGCTACCTCTCAATATTTGACTTAGTTACAGAGTAAAAACAGCGCTCCGGGTACTTTGGCCATGTAGCCTGGACAGGTCGCAACATGGGTTTCCCGCCTAGATGTAAGTCTGTAATCATTCCTACAATCACTAGTGCCACGAAACTAATGTACTGTCCAAATTCCAGCATTACATCTCAATATGTGACTTAGTTACGGAGGAAAAAAGGCGCCACCGGCACTTGTACAGGTCGTAGCTCGAGTTTCCCATGTAGATGTAGTTCTGAAATCATCGCCATAATCACTAGTGCCACCCAACTAACTTCCTGCCCAAATTCCAGCGTTACATCTCAATATTTGACATAGTTACATAGAAAAAAAGACGCTCCGGGTACTTGGACCATGTAGCCTGGACAGGTCGTACCATGGGTTTCCCCCCTAGATGTAAGTCTGTAGTCATTCCTACAATCACTGGTGCCATGAAACTAATGTCCTGTCCACATTCCAGCATTACATCTCAATATGTGATTTAGTTACGGAGGAAAAAAGGCGCCACCGGCACTTGTACAGGTCGTGACTCGAGTTTCCCATGTAGATGTAATTCTGAAATCATTGCCATAATCACTAGTGCCACCCAACTAACTTCCTGCCCAAATTCCAGCATTACATCTCAATATGTGACTTAGTTACAGAGGAAAAAAGGCGCCACCGGCACTTGTACAGGTCGTAGCTCGAGTTTCCCATGTAGATGTAATTCTGAAATCATTGCCATAATCACTAGTGCCACCCAACTAGCCTCCTGCCCAAATTCCAGCGTTACATCTCAATATTTGGCTTATTTACACAGAAACAAAGGCGCTGTGGGTACTTGGACCATGTAGCCTTGACCAGTCGTAACATGTGTTTCCCATGTAGATGTGAGTCTGAAATCTTTTCTATAATCATTAGTGCCACCAAACTAATATCCTGTCCAAATTCTAACGTTCCATCTCAATATTTGACTTAGTTACAGAGTAAAAACAGCGCTCCGGGTACTTTGGCCATGTAGCCTGGACAGGTCGCAACATGGGTTACCCGCCTAGATGTAAGTCTGTAATCATTCCTACAATCACTAGTGCCACGAAACTAATGTACTGCCCAAATTCCAGCATTACATCTCAATATGTGACTTAGTTACGGAGGAAAAAAGGCGCCACCGGCACTTGTACAGGTCGTAGCTCGAGTTTCCCATGTAGATGTAATTCTGAAATCATCGCCATAATCACTAGTGCCACCCAACTAACTTCCTGCCCAAATTCCAGCGTTACATCTCAATATTTGACCTAGTTACATAGAAAAAAAGACGCTCAGGGTACTTAGACCATGTAGCCTGGACAGGTCGCAACATGGGTTTCCCCCCTAGATGTAAGTCTGTAGTCATTCCTACAATCACAAGTGCCATGAAACTAATGTCCTGTCCACATTCCAGCATTACATCTCAATATGTGACTTAGTTACGGAGGAAAAAAGGCGCCACCGGCACTTGTCCAGTTCGTGACTCGAGTTTGCCATGTAGATGTAATTCTGAAATCATTGCCATAATCACTAGTGCCACCCAACTAGCCTCCTGCCCAAATTCCAGCATTACATCTCAATATGTGACTTAGTTACGGAGGAAAAAAGGCGCCACCGGCACTTGTACAGGTCGTAGCTCGAGTTTCCCATGTAGATGTAGTTCTGAAATCATCGCCATAATCACTAGTGCCACCCAACTAACTTCCTGCCCAAATTCCAGCGTTACATCTCAATATTTGACCTAGTTACATAGAAAAAAAGACGCTCCGGGTACTTGGACCATGTAGCCTGGACAGGTCGCACCATGGGTTTCCCCCCTAGATGTAAGTCTGTAGTCATTCCTACAATCACTAGTGCCATGAAACTAATGTCCTGTCCACATTCCAGCATTACATCTCAATATGTGACTTAGTTACGGAGGAAAAAAGGCGCCACGGCCACTTGTACAGGTCGTGACTCGAGTTTGCCATGTAGATGTAATTCTGAAATCATTGCCATAATCACTAGTGCCACCCAACTAGCCTCCTGCCCAAATTCCAGCGTTACATCTCAATATTTGGCTTATTTACACAGAAACAAAGGCGCTGTGGGTACTTGGACCATGTAGCCTCGACCAGTCGTAACATGTGTTTCCCATGTAGATGTGAGTCTGAAATCTTTTCTATAATCATTAGTGCCACCAAACTAATATCCTGTCCAAATTCTAACGTTCCATCTCAATATTTGACTTAGTTACAGAGTAAAAACAGCGCTCCGGGTACTTTGGCCATGTAGCCTGGACAGGTCGCAACATGGGTTTCCCGCCTAGATGTAAGTCTGTAATCATTCCTACAATCACTAGTGCCACGAAACTAATGTACTGTCCAAATTCCAGCATTACATCTCAATATGTGACTTAGTTACGGAGGAAAAATGGCGCCACCGGCACTTGTACAGGTCGTAGCTCGAGTTTCCCATGTAGATGAAATTCTGAAATCATCGCCATAATCACTAGTGCCACCCAACTAACTTCCTGCCCAAATTCCAGCGTTACATCTCAATATTTGACCTAGTTACATAGAAAAAAAGACGCTCCAGGTACTTAGACCATGTAGCCTGGACAGGTCGCAACATGGGTTTCCCCCCTAGATGTAAGTCTGTAGTCATTCCTAGAATCACAAGTGCCATGACACTAATGTCCTGTCCACATTCCAGCATTACATCTCAATATGTGACTTAGTTACGGAGGAAAAAAGGCGCCACGGGCACTTGTACAGGTCGTGACTCGAGTTTGCCATGTAGATGTAATTCTGAAATCATTGCCATAATCACTAGTGCCACCCAACTAGCCTCCTGCCCAAATTCCAGCGTTACATCTCAATATTTGGCTTATTTACAGAGAAACAAAGGCGCTGTGGGTACTTGGACCATGTAGCCTCGACCAGTCGTAACATGTGTTTCCCATGTAGATGTGAGTCTGAAATCTTTTCTATAATCATTAGTGCCACCAAACTAATATCCTGTCCAAATTCTAATGCTACCTCTCAATATTTGACTTAGTTACAGAGTAAAAACAGCGCTCCGGGTACTTTGGCCATGTAGCCTGGACAGGTCGCAACATGGGTTTCCCGCCTAGATGTAAGTCTGTAATCATTCCTACAATCACTAGTGCCACGAAACTAATGTACTGTCCAAATTCCAGCATTACATCTCAATATGTGACTTAGTTACGGAGGAAAAAAGGCGCCACCGGCACTTGTACAGGTCGTAGCTCGAGTTTCCCATGTAGATGTAGTTCTGAAATCATCGCCATAATCACTAGTGCCACCCAACTAACTTCCTGCCCAAATTCCAGCGTTACATCTCAATATTTGACATAGTTACATAGAAAAAAAGACGCTCCGGGTACTTGGACCATGTAGCCTGGACAGGTCGTACCATGGGTTTCCCCCCTAGATGTAAGTCTGTAGTCATTCCTACAATCACTGGTGCCATGAAACTAATGTCCTGTCCACATTCCAGCATTACATCTCAATATGTGATTTAGTTACGGAGGAAAAAAGGCGCCACCGGCACTTGTACAGGTCGTGACTCGAGTTTCCCATGTAGATGTAATTCTGAAATCATTGCCATAATCACTAGTGCCACCCAACTAACTTCCTGGCCAAATTCCAGCATTACATCTCAATATGTGACTTAGTTACAGAGGAAAAAAGGCGCCACCGGCACTTGTACAGGTCGTAGCTCGAGTTTCCCATGTAGATGTAATTCTGAAATCATTGCCATAATCACTAGTGCCACCCAACTAGCCTCCTGCCCAAATTCCAGCGTTACATCTCAATATTTGGCTTATTTACACAGAAACAAAGGCGCTGTGGGTACTTGGACCATGTAGCCTTGACCAGTCGTAACATGTGTTTCCCATGTAGATGTGAGTCTGAAATCTTTTCTATAATCATTAGTGCCACCAAACTAATATCCTGTCCAAATTCTAACGTTCCATCTCAATATTTGACTTAGTTACAGAGTAAAAACAGCGCTCCGGGTACTTTGGCCATGTAGCCTGGACAGGTCGCAACATGGGTTACCCGCCTAGATGTAAGTCTGTAATCATTCCTACAATCACTAGTGCCACGAAACTAATGTACTGCCCAAATTCCAGCATTACATCTCAATATGTGACTTAGTTACGGAGGAAAAAAGGCGCCACCGGCACTTGTACAGGTCGTAGCTCGAGTTTCCCATGTAGATGTAATTCTGAAATCATCGCCATAATCACTAGTGCCACCCAACTAACTTCCTGCCCAAATTCCAGCGTTACATCTCAATATTTGACCTAGTTACATAGAAAAAAAGACGCTCAGGGTACTTAGACCATGTAGCCTGGACAGGTCGCAACATGGGTTTCCCCCCTAGATGTAAGTCTGTAGTCATTCCTACAATCACAAGTGCCATGAAACTAATGTCCTGTCCACATTCCAGCATTACATCTCAATATGTGACTTAGTTACGGAGGAAAAAAGGCGCCACCGGCACTTGTCCAGTTCGTGACTCGAGTTTGCCATGTAGATGTAATTCTGAAATCATTGCCATAATCACTAGTGCCACCCAACTAGCCTCCTGCCCAAATTCCAGCATTACATCTCAATATGTGACTTAGTTACGGAGGAAAAAAGGCGCCACCGGCACTTGTACAGGTCGTAGCTCGAGTTTCCCATGTAGATGTAGTTCTGAAATCATCGCCATAATCACTAGTGCCACCCAACTAACTTCCTGCCCAAATTCCAGCGTTACATCTCAATATTTGACCTAGTTACATAGAAAAAAAGACGCTCCGGGTACTTGGACCATGTAGCCTGGACAGGTCGCACCATGGGTTTCCCCCCTAGATGTAAGTCTGTAGTCATTCCTACAATCACTAGTGCCATGAAACTAATGTCCTGTCCACATTCCAGCATTACATCTCAATATGTGACTTAGTTACGGAGGAAAAAAGGCGCCACGGCCACTTGTACAGGTCGTGACTCGAGTTTGCCATGTAGATGTAATTCTGAAATCATTGCCATAATCACTAGTGCCACCCAACTAGCCTCCTGCCCAAATTCCAGCGTTACATCTCAATATTTGGCTTATTTACACAGAAACAAAGGCGCTGTGGGTACTTGGACCATGTAGCCTCGACCAGTCGTAACATGTGTTTCCCATGTAGATGTGAGTCTGAAATCTTTTCTATAATCATTAGTGCCACCAAACTAATATCCTGTCCAAATTCTAACGTTCCATCTCAATATTTGACTTAGTTACAGAGTAAAAACAGCGCTCCGGGTACTTTGGCCATGTAGCCTGGACAGGTCGCAACATGGGTTTCCCGCCTAGATGTAAGTCTGTAATCATTCCTACAATCACTAGTGCCACGAAACTAATGTACTGTCCAAATTCCAGCATTACATCTCAATATGTGACTTAGTTACGGAGGAAAAATGGCGCCACCGGCACTTGTACAGGTCGTAGCTCGAGTTTCCCATGTAGATGAAATTCTGAAATCATCGCCATAATCACTAGTGCCACCCAACTAACTTCCTGCCCAAATTCCAGCGTTACATCTCAATATTTGACCTAGTTACATAGAAAAAAAGACGCTCCAGGTACTTAGACCATGTAGCCTGGACAGGTCGCAACATGGGTTTCCCCCCTAGATGTAAGTCTGTAGTCATTCCTAGAATCACAAGTGCCATGACACTAATGTCCTGTCCACATTCCAGCATTACATCTCAATATGTGACTTAGTTACGGAGGAAAAAAGGCGCCACGGGCACTTGTACAGGTCGTGACTCGAGTTTGCCATGTAGATGTAATTCTGAAATCATTGCCATAATCACTAGTGCCACCCAACTAGCCTCCTGCCCAAATTCCAGCGTTACATCTCAATATTTGGCTTATTTACAGAGAAACAAAGGCGCTGTGGGTACTTGGACCATGTAGCCTCGACCAGTCGTAACATGTGTTTCCCATGTAGATGTGAGTCTGAAATCTTTTCTATAATCATTAGTGCCACCAAACTAATATCCTGTCCAAATTCTAATGCTACCTCTCAATATTTGACTTAGTTACAGAGTAAAAACAGCGCTCCGGGTACTTTGGCCATGTAGCCTGGACAGGTCGCAACATGGGTTTCCCGCCTAGATGTAAGTCTGTAATCATTCCTACAATCACTAGTGCCACGAAACTAATGTACTGTCCAAATTCCAGCATTACATCTCAATATGTGACTTAGTTACGGAGGAAAAAAGGCGCCACCGGCACTTGTACAGGTCGTAGCTCGAGTTTCCCATGTAGATGTAGTTCTGAAATCATCGCCATAATCACTAGTGCCACCCAACTAACTTCCTGCCCAAATTCCAGCGTTACATCTCAATATTTGACATAGTTACATAGAAAAAAAGACGCTCCGGGTACTTGGACCATGTAGCCTGGACAGGTCGTACCATGGGTTTCCCCCCTAGATGTAAGTCTGTAGTCATTCCTACAATCACTGGTGCCATGAAACTAATGTCCTGTCCACATTCCAGCATTACATCTCAATATGTGATTTAGTTACGGAGGAAAAAAGGCGCCACCGGCACTTGTACAGGTCGTGACTCGAGTTTCCCATGTAGATGTAATTCTGAAATCATTGCCATAATCACTAGTGCCACCCAACTAACTTCCTGGCCAAATTCCAGCATTACATCTCAATATGTGACTTAGTTACAGAGGAAAAAAGGCGCCACCGGCACTTGTACAGGTCGTAGCTCGAGTTTCCCATGTAGATGTAATTCTGAAATCATTGCCATAATCACTAGTGCCACCCAACTAGCCTCCTGCCCAAATTCCAGCGTTACATCTCAATATTTGGCTTATTTACACAGAAACAAAGGCGCTGTGGGTACTTGGACCATGTAGCCTTGACCAGTCGTAACATGTGTTTCCCATGTAGATGTGAGTCTGAAATCTTTTCTATAATCATTAGTGCCACCAAACTAATATCCTGTCCAAATTCTAACGTTCCATCTCAATATTTGACTTAGTTACAGAGTAAAAACAGCGCTCCGGGTACTTTGGCCATGTAGCCTGGACAGGTCGCAACATGGGTTACCCGCCTAGATGTAAGTCTGTAATCATTCCTACAATCACTAGTGCCACGAAACTAATGTACTGCCCAAATTCCAGCATTACATCTCAATATGTGACTTAGTTACGGAGGAAAAAAGGCGCCACCGGCACTTGTACAGGTCGTAGCTCGAGTTTCCCATGTAGATGTAATTCTGAAATCATCGCCATAATCACTAGTGCCACCCAACTAACTTCCTGCCCAAATTCCAGCGTTACATCTCAATATTTGACCTAGTTACATAGAAAAAAAGACGCTCAGGGTACTTAGACCATGTAGCCTGGACAGGTCGCAACATGGGTTTCCCCCCTAGATGTAAGTCTGTAGTCATTCCTACAATCACAAGTGCCATGAAACTAATGTCCTGTCCACATTCCAGCATTACATCTCAATATGTGACTTAGTTACGGAGGAAAAAAGGCGCCACCGGCACTTGTCCAGTTCGTGACTCGAGTTTGCCATGTAGATGTAATTCTGAAATCATTGCCATAATCACTAGTGCCACCCAACTAGCCTCCTGCCCAAATTCCAGCATTACATCTCAATATGTGACTTAGTTACGGAGGAAAAAAGGCGCCACCGGCACTTGTACAGGTCGTAGCTCGAGTTTCCCATGTAGATGTAGTTCTGAAATCATCGCCATAATCACTAGTGCCACCCAACTAACTTCCTGCCCAAATTCCAGCGTTACATCTCAATATTTGACCTAGTTACATAGAAAAAAAGACGCTCCGGGTACTTGGACCATGTAGCCTGGACAGGTCGCACCATGGGTTTCCCCCCTAGATGTAAGTCTGTAGTCATTCCTACAATCACTAGTGCCATGAAACTAATGTCCTGTCCACATTCCAGCATTACATCTCAATATGTGACTTAGTTACGGAGGAAAAAAGGCGCCACGGCCACTTGTACAGGTCGTGACTCGAGTTTGCCATGTAGATGTAATTCTGAAATCATTGCCATAATCACTAGTGCCACCCAACTAGCCTCCTGCCCAAATTCCAGCGTTACATCTCAATATTTGGCTTATTTACACAGAAACAAAGGCGCTGTGGGTACTTGGACCATGTAGCCTCGACCAGTCGTAACATGTGTTTCCCATGTAGATGTGAGTCTGAAATCTTTTCTATAATCATTAGTGCCACCAAACTAATATCCTGTCCAAATTCTAACGTTCCATCTCAATATTTGACTTAGTTACAGAGTAAAAACAGCGCTCCGGGTACTTTGGCCATGTAGCCTGGACAGGTCGCAACATGGGTTTCCCGCCTAGATGTAAGTCTGTAATCATTCCTACAATCACTAGTGCCACGAAACTAATGTACTGTCCAAATTCCAGCATTACATCTCAATATGTGACTTAGTTACGGAGGAAAAATGGCGCCACCGGCACTTGTACAGGTCGTAGCTCGAGTTTCCCATGTAGATGAAATTCTGAAATCATCGCCATAATCACTAGTGCCACCCAACTAACTTCCTGCCCAAATTCCAGCGTTACATCTCAATATTTGACCTAGTTACATAGAAAAAAAGACGCTCCAGGTACTTAGACCATGTAGCCTGGACAGGTCGCAACATGGGTTTCCCCCCTAGATGTAAGTCTGTAGTCATTCCTAGAATCACAAGTGCCATGACACTAATGTCCTGTCCACATTCCAGCATTACATCTCAATATGTGACTTAGTTACGGAGGAAAAAAGGCGCCACGGGCACTTGTACAGGTCGTGACTCGAGTTTGCCATGTAGATGTAATTCTGAAATCATTGCCATAATCACTAGTGCCACCCAACTAGCCTCCTGCCCAAATTCCAGCGTTACATCTCAATATTTGGCTTATTTACAGAGAAACAAAGGCGCTGTGGGTACTTGGACCATGTAGCCTCGACCAGTCGTAACATGTGTTTCCCATGTAGATGTGAGTCTGAAATCTTTTCTATAATCATTAGTGCCACCAAACTAATATCCTGTCCAAATTCTAATGCTACCTCTCAATATTTGACTTAGTTACAGAGTAAAAACAGCGCTCCGGGTACTTTGGCCATGTAGCCTGGACAGGTCGCAACATGGGTTTCCCGCCTAGATGTAAGTCTGTAATCATTCCTACAATCACTAGTGCCACGAAACTAATGTACTGTCCAAATTCCAGCATTACATCTCAATATGTGACTTAGTTACGGAGGAAAAAAGGCGCCACCGGCACTTGTACAGGTCGTAGCTCGAGTTTCCCATGTAGATGTAGTTCTGAAATCATCGCCATAATCACTAGTGCCACCCAACTAACTTCCTGCCCAAATTCCAGCGTTACATCTCAATATTTGACATAGTTACATAGAAAAAAAGACGCTCCGGGTACTTGGACCATGTAGCCTGGACAGGTCGTACCATGGGTTTCCCCCCTAGATGTAAGTCTGTAGTCATTCCTACAATCACTGGTGCCATGAAACTAATGTCCTGTCCACATTCCAGCATTACATCTCAATATGTGATTTAGTTACGGAGGAAAAAAGGCGCCACCGGCACTTGTACAGGTCGTGACTCGAGTTTCCCATGTAGATGTAATTCTGAAATCATTGCCATAATCACTAGTGCCACCGAACTAACTTCCTGCCCAAATTCCAGCATTACATCTCAATATGTGACTTAGTTACGGAGGAAAAAAGGCGCCACCGGCACTTGTACAGGTCGTAGCTCGAGTTTCCCATGTAGATGTAATTCTGAAATCATTGCCATAATCACTAGTGCCACCCAACTAGCCTCCTGCCCAAATTCCAGCGTTACATCTCAATATTTGGCTTATTTACACAGAAACAAAGGCGCTGTGGGTACTTGGACCATGTAGCCTTGACCAGTCGTAACATGTGTTTCCCATGTAGATGTGAGTCTGAAATCTTTTATATAATCATTAGTGCCACCAAACTAATATCCTGTCCAAATTCTAACGTTCCATCTCAATATTTGACTTAGTTACAGAGTAAAAACAGCGCTCCGGGTACTTTGGCCATGTAGCCTGGACAGGTCGCAACATGGGTTACCCGCCTAGATGTAAGTCTGTAATCATTCCTACAATCACTAGTGCCACGAAACTAATGTACTGCCCAAATTCCAGCATTACATCTCAATATGTGACTTAGTTACGGAGGAAAAAAGGCGCCACCGGCACTTGTACAGGTCGTAGCTCGAGTTTCCCATGTAGATGTAATTCTGAAATCATCGCCATAATCACTAGTGCCACCCAACTAACTTCCTGCCCAAATTCCAGCGTTACATCTCAATATTTGACCTAGTTACATAGAAAAAAAGACGCTCAGGGTACTTAGACCATGTAGCCTGGACAGGTCGCAACATGGGTTTCCCCCCTAGATGTAAGTCTGTAGTCATTCCTACAATCACAAGTGCCATGAAACTAATGTCCTGTCCACATTCCAGCATTACATCTCAATATGTGACTTAGTTACGGAGGAAAAAAGGCGCCACCGGCACTTGTACAGTTCGTGACTCGAGTTTGCCATGTAGATGTAATTCTGAAATCATTGCCATAATCACTAGTGCCACCCAACTAGCCTCCTGCCCAAATTCCAGCATTACATCTCAATATGTGACTTAGTTACGGAGGAAAAAAGGCGCCACCGGCACTTGTACAGGTCGTAGCTCGAGTTTCCCATGTAGATGTAGTTCTGAAATCATCGCCATAATCACTAGTGCCACCCAACTAACTTCCTGCCCAAATTCCAGCGTTACATCTCAATATTTGACCTAGTTACATAGAAAAAAAGACGCTCCGGGTACTTGGACCATGTAGCCTGGACAGGTCGCACCATGGGTTTCCCCCCTAGATGTAAGTCTGTAGTCATTCCTACAATCACTAGTGCCATGAAACTAATGTCCTGTCCACATTCCAGCATTACATCTCAATATGTGACTTAGTTACGGAGGAAAAAAGGCGCCACGGCCACTTGTACAGGTCGTGACTCGAGTTTGCCATGTAGATGTAATTCTGAAATCATTGCCATAATCACTAGTGCCACCCAACTAGCCTCCTGCCCAAATTCCAGCGTTACATCTCAATATTTGGCTTATTTACACAGAAACAAAGGCGCTGTGGGTACTTGGACCATGTAGCCTCGACCAGTCGTAACATGTGTTTCCCATGTAGATGTGAGTCTGAAATCTTTTCTATAATCATTAGTGCCACCAAACTAATATCCTGTCCAAATTCTAACGTTCCATCTCAATATTTGACTTAGTTACAGAGTAAAAACAGCGCTCCGGGTACTTTGGCCATGTAGCCTGGACAGGTCGCAACATGGGTTTCCCGCCTAGATGTAAGTCTGTAATCATTCCTACAATCACTAGTGCCACGAAACTAATGTACTGTCCAAATTCCAGCATTACATCTCAATATGTGACTTAGTTACGGAGGAAAAATGGCGCCACCGGCACTTGTACAGGTCGTAGCTTGAGTTTCCCATGTAGATGTAATTCTGAAATCATCGCCATAATCACTAGTGCCACCCAACTAACTTCCTGCCCAAATTCCAGCGTTACATCTCAATATTTGACCTAGTTACATAGAAAAAAAGACGCTCCAGGTACTTAGACCATGTAGCCTGGACAGGTCGCAACATGGGTTTCCCCCCTAGATGTAAGTCTGTAGTCATTCCTAGAATCACAAGTGCCATGACACTAATGTCCTGTCCACATTCCAGCATTACATCTCAATATGTGACTTAGTTACGGAGGAAAAAAGGCGCCACGGGCACTTGTACAGGTCGTGACTCGAGTTTGCCATGTAGATGTAATTCTGAAATCATTGCCATAATCACTAGTGCCACCCAACTAGCCTCCTGCCCAAATTCCAGCGTTACATCTCAATATTTGGCTTATTTACAGAGAAACAAAGGCGCTGTGGGTACTTGGACCATGTAGCCTCGACCAGTCGTAACATGTGTTTCCCATGTAGATGTGAGTCTGAAATCTTTTCTATAATCATTAGTGCCACCAAACTAATATCCTGTCCAAATTCTAATGTTACCTCTCAATATTTGACTTAGTTACAGAGTAAAAACAGCGCTCCGGGTACTTTGGCCATGTAGCCTGGACAGGTCGCAACATGGGTTTCCCGCCTAGATGTAAGTCTGTAATCATTCCTACAATCACTAGTGCCACGAAACTAATGTACTGTCCAAATTCCAGCATTACATCTCAATATGTGACTTAGTTACGGAGGAAAAAAGGCGCCACCGGCACTTGTACAGGTCGTAGCTCGAGTTTCCCATGTAGATGTAGTTCTGAAATCATCGCCATAATCACTAGTGCCACCCAACTAACTTCCTGCCCAAATTCCAGCGTTACATCTCAATATTTGACATAGTTACATAGAAAAAAAGACGCTCCGGGTACTTGGACCATGTAGCCTGGACAGGTCGCACCATGGGTTTCCCCCCTAGATGTAAGTCTGTAGTCATTCCTACAATCACTGGTGCCATGAAACTAATGTCCTGTCCACATTCCAGCATTACATCTCAATATGTGATTTAGTTACGGAGGAAAAAAGGCGCCACCGGCACTTGTACAGGTCGTGACTCGAGTTTCCCATGTAGATGTAATTCTGAAATCATTGCCATAATCACTAGTGCCACCCAACTAACTTCCTGCCCAAATTCCAGCATTACATCTCAATATGTGACTTAGTTACGGAGGAAAAAAGGCGCCACCGGCACTTGTACAGGTCGTAGCTCGAGTTTCCCATGTAGATGTAGTTCTGAAATCATCGCCATAATCACTAGTGCCACCCAACTAACTTCCTGCCCAAATTCCAGCGTTACATCTCAATATTTGACCTAGTTACATAGAAAAAAAGACGCTCCGGGTACTTGGACCATGTAGCCTGGACAGGTCGCACCATGGGTTTCCCCCCTAGATGTAAGTCTGTAGTCATTCCTACAATCACTAGTGCCATGAAACTAATGTCCTGTCCACATTCCAGCATTACATCTCAATATGTGACTTAGTTACGGAGGAAAAAAGGCGCCACCGGCACTTGTACAGTTCGTGACTCGAGTTTGCCATGTAGATGTAATTCTGAAATCATTGCCATAATCACTAGTGCCACCCAACTAGCCTCCTGCCCAAATTCCAGCATTACATCTCAATATGTGACTTAGTTACGGAGGAAAAAAGGCGCCACCGGCACTTGTACAGGTCGTAGCTCGAGTTTCCCATGTAGATGTAGTTCTGAAATCATCGCCATAATCACTAGTGCCACCCAACTAACTTCCTGCCCAAATTCCAGCGTTACATCTCAATATTTGACCTAGTTACATAGAAAAAAAGACGCTCCGGGTACTTGGACCATGTAGCCTGGACAGGTCGCACCATGGGTTTCCCCCCTAGATGTAAGTCTGTAGTCATTCCTACAATCACTAGTGCCATGAAACTAATGTCCTGTCCACATTCCAGCATTACATCTCAATATGTGACTTAGTTACGGAGGAAAAAAGGCGCCACGGGCACTTGTACAGGTCGTGACTCGAGTTTGCCATGTAGATGTAATTCTGAAATCATTGCCATAATCACTAGTGCCACCCAACTAGCCTCCTGCCCAAATTCCAGCGTTACATCTCAATATTTGGCTTATTTACACAGAAACAAAGGCGCTGTGGGTACTTGGACCATGTAGCCTCGACCAGTCGTAACATGTGTTTCCCATGTAGATGTGAGTCTGAAATCTTTTCTATAATCATTAGTGCCACCAAACTAATATCCTGTCCAAATTCTAACGTTCCATCTCAATATTTGACTTAGTTACAGAGTAAAAACAGCGCTCCGGGTACTTTGGCCATGTAGCCTGGACAGGTCGCAACATGGGTTTCCCGCCTAGATGTAAGTCTGTAATCATTCCTACAATCACTAGTGCCACGAAACTAATGTACTGTCCAAATTCCAGCATTACATCTCAATATGTGACTTAGTTACGGAGGAAAAAAGGCGCCACCGGCACTTGTACAGGTCGTAGCTCGAGTTTCCCATGTAGATGTAATTCTGAAATCATCGCCATAATCACTAGTGCCACCCAACTAACTTCCTGCCCAAATTCCAGCGTTACATCTCAATATTTGACCTAGTTACATAGAAAAAAAGACGCTCAGGGTACTTAGACCATGTAGCCTGGACAGGTCGCAACATGGGTTTCCCCCCTAGATGTAAGTCTGTAGTCATTCCTACAATCACAAGTGCCATGAAACTAATGTCCTGTCCACATTCCAGCATTACATCTCAATATGTGACTTAGTTACGGAGGAAAAAAGGCGCCACCGGCACTTGTACAGTTCGTGACTAGAGTTTGCCATGTAGATGTAATTCTGAAATCATTGCCATAATCACTAGTGCCACCCAACTAGCCTCCTGCCCAAATTCCAGCATTACATCTCAATATGTGACTTAGTTACGGAGGAAAAAAGGCGCCACCGGCACTTGTACAGGTCGTAGCTCGAGTTTCCCATGTAGATGTAGTTCTGAAATCATCGCCATAATCACTAGTGCCACCCAACTAACTTCCTGCCCAAATTCCAGCGTTACATCTCAATATTTGACCTAGTTACATAGAAAAAAAGACGCTCCGGGTACTTGGACCATGTAGCCTGGACAGGTCGCACCATGGGTTTCCCCCCTAGATGTAAGTCTGTAGTCATTCCTACAATCACTGGTGCCATGAAACTAATGTCCTGTCCACATTCCAGCATTACATCTCAATATGTGACTTAGTTACGGAGGAAAAAAGGCGCCACGGGCACTTGTACAGGTCGTGACTCGAGTTTGCCATGTAGATGTAATTCTGAAATCATTGCCATAATCACTAGTGCCACCCAACTAGCCTCCTGCCCAAATTCCAGCGTTACATCTCAATATTTGGCTTATTTACACAGAAACAAAGGCGCTGTGGGTACTTGGACCATGTAGCCTCGACCAGTCGTAACATGTGTTTCCCATGTAGATGTGAGTCTGAAATCTTTTCTATAATCATTAGTGCCACCAAACTAATATCCTGTCCAAATTCTAACGTTCCATCTCAATATTTGACTTAGTTACAGAGTAAAAACAGCGCTCCGGGTACTTTGGCCATGTAGCCTGGACAGGTCGCAACATGGGTTTCCCACCTAGATGTAAGTCTGTAATCATTCCTACAATCACTAGTGCCACGAAACTAATGTACTGTCCAAATTCCAGCATTACATCTCAATATGTGACTTAGTTACGGAGGAAAAATGGCGCCACCGGCACTTGTACAGGTCGTAGCTCGAGTTTCCCATGTAGATGTAATTCTGAAATCATCGCCATAATCACTAGTGCCACCCAACTAACTTCCTGCCCAAATTCCAGCGTTACATCTCAATATTTGACCTAGTTACATAGAAAAAAAGACGCTCCAGGTACTTAGACCATGTAGCCTGGACAGGTCGCAACATGGGTTTCCCCCCTAGATGTAAGTCTGTAGTCATTCCTAGAATCACAAGTGCCATGACACTAATGTCCTGTCCACATTCCAGCATTACATCTCAATATGTGACTTAGTTACGGAGGAAAAAAGGCGCCACGGGCACTTGTACAGGTCGTGACTCGAGTTTGCCATGTAGATGTAATTCTGAAATCATTGCCATAATCACTAGTGCCACCCAACTAGCCTCCTGCCCAAATTCCAGCGTTACATCTCAATATTTGGCTTATTTACACAGAAACAAAGGCGCTGTGGGTACTTGGACCATGTAGCCTCGACCAGTCGTAACATGTGTTTCCCATGTAGATGTGAGTCTGAAATCTTTTCTATAATCATTAGTGCCACCAAACTAATATCCTGTCCAAATTCTAATGTTACCTCTCAATATTTGACTTAGTTACAGAGTAAAAACAGCGCTCCGGGTACTTTGGCCATGTAGCCTGGACAGGTCGCAACATGGGTTTCCCGCCTAGATGTAAGTCTGTAATCATTCCTACAATCACTAGTGCCACGAAACTAATGTACTGTCCAAATTCCAGCATTACATCTCAATATGTGACTTAGTTACGGAGGAAAAAAGGCGCCACCGGCACTTGTACAGGTCGTAGCTCGAGTTTCCCATGTAGATGTAGTTCTGAAATCATCGCCATAATCACTAGTGCCACCCAACTAACTTCCTGCCCAAATTCCAGCGTTACATCTCAATATTTGACATAGTTACATAGAAAAAAAGACGCTCCGGGTACTTGGACCATGTAGCCTGGACAGGTCGCACCATGGGTTTCCCCCCTAGATGTAAGTCTGTAGTCATTCCTACAATCACTGGTGCCATGAAACTAATGTCCTGTCCACATTCCAGCATTACATCTCAATATGTGATTTAGTTACGGAGGAAAAAAGGCGCCACCGGCACTTGTACAGGTCGTGACTCGAGTTTCCCATGTAGATGTAATTCTGAAATCATCGCCATAATCACTAGTGCCACCCAACTAACTTCCTGCCCAAATTCCAGCATTACATCTCAATATGTGACTTAGTTACGGAGGAAAAAAGGCGCCACCGGCACTTGTACAGGTCGTAGCTCGAGTTTCCCATGTAGATGTAGTTCTGAAATCATCGCCATAATCACTAGTGCCACCCAACTAACTTCCTGCCCAAATTCCAGCGTTACATCTCAATATTTGACCTAGTTACATAGACAAAAAGACGCTCCGGGTACTTGGACCATGTAGCCTGGACAGGTCGCACCATGGGTTTCCCCCCTAGATGTAAGTCTGTAGTCATTCCTACAATCACTAGTGCCATGAAACTAATGTCCTGTCCACATTCCAGCATTACATCTCAATATGTGACTTAGTTACAGAGGAAAAAAGGCGCCACCGGCACTTGTACAGTTCGTGACTCGAGTTTGCCATGTAGATGTAATTCTGAAATCATTGCCATAATCACTAGTGCCACCCAACTAGCCTCCTGCCCAAATTCCAGCATTACATCTCAATATGTGACTTAGTTACGGAGGAAAAAAGGCGCCACCGGCACTTGTACAGGTCGTAGCTCGAGTTTCCCATGTAGATGTAGTTCTGAAATCATCGTCATAATCACTAGTGCCACCCAACTAACTTCCTGCCCAAATTCCAGCGTTACATCTCAATATTTGACCTAGTTACATAGAAAAAAAGACGCTCCGGGTACTTGGACCATGTAGCCTGGACAGGTCGCACCATGGGTTTCCCCCCTAGATGTAAGTCTGTAGTCATTCCTACAATCACTAGTGCCATGAAACTAATGTCCTGTCCACATTCCAGCATTACATCTCAATATGTGACTTAGTTACGGAGGAAAAAAGGCGCCACGGGCACTTGTACAGGTCGTGACTCGAGTTTGCCATGTAGATGTAATTCTGAAATCATTGCCATAATCACTAGTGCCACCCAACTAGCCTCCTGCCCAAATTCCAGCGTTACATCTCAATATTTGGCTTATTTACACAGAAACAAAGGCGCTGTGGGTACTTGGACCATGTAGCCTCGACCAGTCGTAACATGTGTTTCCCATGTAGATGTGAGTCTGAAATCTTTTCTATAATCATTAGTGCCACCAAACTAATATCCTGTCCAAATTCTAACGTTCCATCTCAATATTTGACTTAGTTACAGAGTAAAAACAGCGCTCCGGGTACTTTGGCCATGTAGCCTGGACAGGTCGCAACATGGGTTTCCCGCCTAGATGTAAGTCTGTAATCATTCCTACAATCACTAGTGCCACGAAACTAATGTACTGTCCAAATTCCAGCATTACATCTCAATATGTGACTTAGTTACAGAGGAAAAAAGGCGCCACCGGCACTTGTACAGGTCGTAGCTCGAGTTTCCCATGTAGATGTAATTCTGAAATCATCGCCATAATCACTAGTGCCACCCAACTAACTTCCTGCCCAAATTCCAGCGTTACATCTCAATATTTGACCTAGTTACATAGAAAAAAAGACGCTCCAGGTACTTAGACCATGTAGCCTGGACAGGTCGCAACATGGGTTTCCCCCCTAGATGTAAGTCTGTAGTCATTCCTAGAATCACAAGTGCCATGACACTAATGTCCTGTCCACATTCCAGCATTACATCTCAATATGTGACTTAGTTACGGAGGAAAAAAGGCGCCACGGGCACTTGTACAGGTCGTGACTCGAGTTTGCCATGTAGATGTAATTCTGAAATCATTGCCATAATCACTAGTGCCACCCAACTAGCCTCCTGCCCAAATTCCAGCGTTACATCTCAATATTTGGCTTATTTACACAGAAACAAAGGCGCTGTGGGTACTTGGACCATGTAGCCTCGACCAGTCGTAACATGTGTTTCCCATGTAGATGTGAGTCTGAAATCTTTTCTATAATCATTAGTGCCACCAAACTAATATCCTGTCCAAATTCTAATGTTACCTCTCAATATTTGACTTAGTTACAGAGTAAAAACAGCGCTCCGGGTACTTTGGCCATGTAGCCTGGACAGGTCGCAACATGGGTTTCCCGCCTAGATGTAAGTCTGTAATCATTCCTACAATCACTAGTGCCACGAAACTAATGTACTGTCCAAATTCCAGCATTACATCTCAATATGTGACTTAGTTACGGAGGAAAAAAGGCGCCACCGGCACTTGTACAGGTCGTAGCTCGAGTTTCCCATGTAGATGTAATTCTGAAATCATCGCCATAATCACTAGTGCCACCCAACTAGCCTCCTGCCCAAATTCCAGCGTTACATCTCAATATTTGGCTTATTTACACAGAAACAAAGGCGCTGTGGGTACTTGGACCATGTAGCCTCGACCAGTCGTAACATGTGTTTCCCATGTAGATGTGAGTCTGAAATCTTTTCTATAATCATTAGTGCCACCCAACTAACTTCCTGCCCAAATTCCAGCGTTACATCTCAATATTTGACATAGTTACATAGAAAAAAAGACGCTCCGGGTACTTGGACCATGTAGCCTGGACAGGTCGCACCATGGGTTTCCCCCCTAGATGTAAGTCTGTAGTCATTCCTACAATCACTGGTGCCATGAAACTAATGTCCTGTCCACATTCCAGCATTACATCTCAATATGTGATTTAGTTACGGAGGAAAAAAGGCGCCACCGGCACTTGTACAGGTCGTGACTCGAGTTTCCCATGTAGATGTAATTCTGAAATCATCGCCATAATCACTAGTGCCACCCAACTAACTTCCTGCCCAAATTCCAGCATTACATCTCAATATTTGACCTAGTTACATAGAAAAAAAGACGCTCCAGGTACTTAGACCATGTAGCCTGGACAGGTCGCAACATGGGTTTCCCCCCTAGATGTAAGTCTGTAGTCATTCCTAGAATCACAAGTGCCATGACACTAATGTCCTGTCCACATTCCAGCATTACATCTCAATATGTGACTTAGTTACGGAGGAAAAAAGGCGCCACGGGCACTTGTACAGGTCGTGACTCGAGTTTGCCATGTAGATGTAATTCTGAAATCATTGCCATAATCACTAGTGCCACCCAACTAGCCTCCTGCCCAAATTCCAGCGTTACATCTCAATATTTGGCTTATTTACAGAGAAACAAAGGCGCTGTGGGTACTTGGACCATGTAGCCTCGACCAGTCGTAACATGTGTTTCCCATGTAGATGTGAGTCTGAAATCTTTTCTATAATCATTAGTGCCACCAAACTAATATCCTGTCCAAATTCTAATGTTACCTCTCAATATTTGACTTAGTTACAGAGTAAAAACAGCGCTCCGGGTACTTTGGCCATGTAGCCTGGACAGGTCGCAACATGGGTTTCCCGCCTAGATGTAAGTCTGTAATCATTCCTACAATCACTAGTGCCACGAAACTAATGTACTGTCCAAATTCCAGCATTACATCTCAATATGTGACTTAGTTACGGAGGAAAAAAGGCGCCACCGGCACTTGTACAAGTCGTAGCTCGAGTTTCCCATGTAGATGTAGTTCTGAAATCATCGCCATAATCACTAGTGCCACCCAACTAACTTCCTGCCCAAATTCCAGCGTTACATCTCAATATTTGACATAGTTACATAGAAAAAAAGACGCTCCGGGTACTTGGACCATGTAGCCTGGACAGGTCGCACCATGGGTTTCCCCCCTAGATGTAAGTCTGTAGTCATTCCTACAATCACTGGTGCCATGAAACTAATGTCCTGTCCACATTCCAGCATTACATCTCAATATGTGATTTAGTTACGGAGAAAAAAGGCGCCACCGGCACTTGTACAGGTCGTGACTCGAGTTTCCCATGTAGATGTAATTCTGAAATCATCGCCATAATCACTAGTGCCACCCAACTAACTTCCTGCCCAAATTCCAGCATTACATCTCAATATGTGACCTAGTTACGGAGGAAAAAAGGCGCCACCGGCACTTGTACAGGTCGTAGCTCGAGTTTCCCATGTAGATGTAGTTCTGAAATCATCGCCATAATCACTAGTGCCACCCAACTAACTTCCTGCCCAAATTCCAGCGTTACATCTCAATATTTGACCTAGTTACATAGAAAAAAAGACGCTCCGGGTACTTGGACCATGTAGCCTGGACAGGTCGCACCATGGGTTTCCCCCCTAGATGTAAGTCTGTAGTCATTCCTACAATCACTAGTGCCATGAAACTAATGTCCTGTCCACATTCCAGCATTACATCTCAATATGTGACTTAGTTACAGAGGAAAAAAGGCGCCACCGGCACTTGTACAGTTCGTGACTCGAGTTTGCCATGTAGATGTAATTCTGAAATCATTGCCATAATCACTAGTGCCACCCAACTAGCCTCCTGTCCAAATTCCAGCATTACATCTCAATATGTGACTTAGTTACGGAGGAAAAAAGGCGCCACCGGCACTTGTACAGGTCGTAGCTCGAGTTTCCCATGTAGATGTAGTTCTGAAATCATCGCCATAATCACTAGTGCCACCCAACTAACTTCCTGCCCAAATTCCAGCGTTACATCTCAATATTTGACATAGTTACATAGAAAAAAAGACGCTCCGGGTACTTGGACCATGTAGCCTGGACAGGTCGCACCATGGGTTTCCCCCCTAGATGTAAGTCTGTAGTCATTCCTACAATCACTGGTGCCATGAAACTAATGTCCTGTCCACATTCCAGCATTACATCTCAATATGTGATTTAGTTACGGAGGAAAAAAGGCGCCACCGGCACTTGTACAGGTCGTGACTCGAGTTTCCCATGTAGATGTAATTCTGAAATCATCGCCATAATCACTAGTGCCACCCAACTAACTTCCTGCCCAAATTCCAGCATTACATCTCAATATGTGACTTAGTTACGGAGGAAAAAAGGCGCCACCGGCACTTGTACAGGTCGTAGCTCGAGTTTCCCATGTAGATGTAGTTCTGAAATCATCGCCATAATCACTAGTGCCACCCAACTAACTTCCTGCCCAAATTCCAGCGTTACATCTCAATATTTGACCTAGTTACATAGAAAAAAAGACGCTCCGGGTACTTGGACCATGTAGCCTGGACAGGTCGCACCATGGGTTTCCCCCCTAGATGTAAGTCTGTAGTCATTCCTACAATCACTAGTGCCATGAAACTAATGTCCTGTCCACATTCCAGCATTACATCTCAATATGTGACTTAGTTACAGAGGAAAAAAGGCGCCACCGGCACTTGTACAGTTCGTGACTCGAGTTTGCCATGTAGATGTAATTCTGAAATCATTGCCATAATCACTAGTGCCACCCAACTAGCCTCCTGCCCAAATTCCAGCATTACATCTCAATATGTGACTTAGTTACGGAGGAAAAAAGGCGCCACCGGCACTTGTACAGGTCGTAGCTCGAGTTTCCCATGTAGATGTAGTTCTGAAATCATCGTCATAATCACTAGTGCCACCCAACTAACTTCCTGCCCAAATTCCAGCGTTACATCTCAATATTTGACCTAGTTACATAGAAAAAAAGACGCTCCGGGTACTTGGACCATGTAGCCTGGACAGGTCGCACCATGGGTTTCCCCCCTAGATGTAAGTCTGTAGTCATTCCTACAATCACTAGTGCCATGAAACTAATGTCCTGTCCACATTCCAGCATTACATCTCAATATGTGACTTAGTTACGGAGGAAAAAAGGCGCCACGGGCACTTGTACAGGTCGTGACTCGAGTTTGCCATGTAGATGTAATTCTGAAATCATTGCCATAATCACTAGTGCCACCCAACTAGCCTCCTGCCCAAATTCCAGCGTTACATCTCAATATTTGGCTTATTTACACAGAAACAAAGGCGCTGTGGGTACTTGGACCATGTAGCCTCGACCAGTCGTAACATGTGTTTCCCATGTAGATGTGAGTCTGAAATCTTTTCTATAATCATTAGTGCCACCAAACTAATATCCTGTCCAAATTCTAACGTTCCATCTCAATATTTGACTTAGTTACAGAGTAAAAACAGCGCTCCGGGTACTTTGGCCATGTAGCCTGGACAGGTCGCAACATGGGTTTCCCGCCTAGATGTAAGTCTGTAATCATTCCTACAATCACTAGTGCCACGAAACTAATGTACTGTCCAAATTCCAGCATTACATCTCAATATGTGACTTAGTTACGGAGGAAAAAAGGCGCCACCGGCACTTGTACAGGTCGTAGCTCGAGTTTCCCATGTAGATGTAATTCTGAAATCATCGCCATAATCACTAGTGCCACCCAACTAACTTCCTGCCCAAATTCCAGCGTTACATCTCAATATTTGACCTAGTTACATAGAAAAAAAGACGCTCCAGGTACTTAGACCATGTAGCCTGGACAGGTCGCAACATGGGTTTCCCCCCTAGATGTAAGTCTGTAGTCATTCCTAGAATCACAAGTGCCATGACACTAATGTCCTGTCCACATTCCAGCATTACATCTCAATATGTGACTTAGTTACGGAGGAAAAAAGGCGCCACGGGCACTTGTACAGGTCGTGACTCGAGTTTGCCATGTAGATGTAATTCTGAAATCATTGCCATAATCACTAGTGCCACCCAACTAGCCTCCTGCCCAAATTCCAGCGTTACATCTCAATATTTGGCTTATTTACAGAGAAACAAAGGCGCTGTGGGTACTTGGACCATGTAGCCTCGACCAGTCGTAACATGTGTTTCCCATGTAGATGTGAGTCTGAAATCTTTTCTATAATCATTAGTGCCACCAAACTAATATCCTGTCCAAATTCTAATGTTACCTCTCAATATTTGACTTAGTTACAGAGTAAAAACAGCGCTCCGGGTACTTTGGCCATGTAGCCTGGACAGGTCGCAACATGGGTTTCCCGCCTAGATGTAAGTCTGTAATCATTCCTACAATCACTAGTGCCACGAAACTAATGTACTGTCCAAATTCCAGCATTACATCTCAATATGTGACTTAGTTACGGAGGAAAAAAGGCGCCACCGGCACTTGTACAGGTCGTAGCTCGAGTTTCCCATGTAGATGTAATTCTGAAATCATCGCCATAATCACTAGTGCCACCCAACTAGCCTCCTGCCCAAATTCCAGCGTTACATCTCAATATTTGGCTTATTTACACAGAAACAAAGGCGCTGTGGGTACTTGGACCATGTAGCCTCGACCAGTCGTAACATGTGTTTCCCATGTAGATGTGAGTCTGAAATCTTTTCTATAATCATTAGTGCCACCCAACTAACTTCCTGCCCAAATTCCAGCGTTACATCTCAATATTTGACATAGTTACATAGAAAAAAAGACGCTCCGGGTACTTGGACCATGTAGCCTGGACAGGTCGCACCATGGGTTTCCCCCCTAGATGTAAGTCTGTAGTCATTCCTACAATCACTGGTGCCATGAAACTAATGTCCTGTCCACATTCCAGCATTACATCTCAATATGTGATTTAGTTACGGAGGAAAAAAGGCGCCACCGGCACTTGTACAGGTCGTGACTCGAGTTTCCCATGTACATGTAATTCTGAAATCATCGCCATAATCACTAGTGCCACCCAACTAACTTCCTGCCCAAATTCCAGCATTACATCTCAATATTTGACCTAGTTACATAGAAAAAAAGACGCTCCAGGTACTTAGACCATGTAGCCTGGACAGGTCGCAACATGGGTTTCCCCCCTAGATGTAAGTCTGTAGTCATTCCTAGAATCACAAGTGCCATGACACTAATGTCCTGTCCACATTCCAGCATTACATCTCAATATGTGACTTAGTTACGGAGGAAAAAAGGCGCCACGGGCACTTGTACAGGTCGTGACTCGAGTTTGCCATGTAGATGTAATTCTGAAATCATTGCCATAATCACTAGTGCCACCCAACTAGCCTCCTGCCCAAATTCCAGCGTTACATCTCAATATTTGGCTTATTTACAGAGAAACAAAGGCGCTGTGGGTACTTGGACCATGTAGCCTCGACCAGTCGTAACATGTGTTTCCCATGTAGATGTGAGTCTGAAATCTTTTCTATAATCATTAGTGCCACCAAACTAATATCCTGTCCAAATTCTAATGTTACCTCTCAATATTTGACTTAGTTACAGAGTAAAAACAGCGCTCCGGGTACTTTGGCCATGTAGCCTGGACAGGTCGCAACATGGGTTTCCCGCCTAGATGTAAGTCTGTAATCATTCCTACAATCACTAGTGCCACGAAACTAATGTACTGTCCAAATTCCAGCATTACATCTCAATATGTGACTTAGTTACGGAGGAAAAAAGGCGCCACCGGCACTTGTACAGGTCGTAGCTCGAGTTTCCCATGTAGATGTAGTTCTGAAATCATCGCCATAATCACTAGTGCCACCCAACTAACTTCCTGCCCAAATTCCAGCGTTACATCTCAATATTTGACATAGTTACATAGAAAAAAAGACGCTCCGGGTACTTGGACCATGTAGCCTGGACAGGTCGCACCATGGGTTTCCCCCCTAGATGTAAGTCTGTAGTCATTCCTACAATCACTGGTGCCATGAAACTAATGTCCTGTCCACATTCCAGCATTACATCTCAATATGTGATTTAGTTACGGAGAAAAAAGGCGCCACCGGCACTTGTACAGGTCGTGACTCGAGTTTCCCATGTAGATGTAATTCTGAAATCATCGCCATAATCACTAGTGCCACCCAACTAACTTCCTGCCCAAATTCCAGCATTACATCTCAATATGTGACCTAGTTACGGAGGAAAAAAGGCGCCACCGGCACTTGTACAGGTCGTAGCTCGAGTTTCCCATGTAGATGTAGTTCTGAAATCATCGCCATAATCACTAGTGCCACCCAACTAACTTCCTGCCCAAATTCCAGCGTTACATCTCAATATTTGACCTAGTTACATAGAAAAAAAGACGCTCCGGGTACTTGGACCATGTAGCCTGGACAGGTCGCACCATGGGTTTCCCCCCTAGATGTAAGTCTGTAGTCATTCCTACAATCACTAGTGCCATGAAACTAATGTCCTGTCCACATTCCAGCATTACATCTCAATATGTGACTTAGTTACAGAGGAAAAAAGGCGCCACCGGCACTTGTACAGTTCGTGACTCGAGTTTGCCATGTAGATGTAATTCTGAAATCATTGCCATAATCACTAGTGCCACCCAACTAGCCTCCTGCCCAAATTCCAGCATTACATCTCAATATGTGACTTAGTTACGGAGGAAAAAAGGCGCCACCGGCACTTGTACAGGTCGTAGCTCGAGTTTCCCATGTAGATGTAGTTCTGAAATCATCGTCATAATCACTAGTGCCACCCAACTAACTTCCTGCCCAAATTCCAGCGTTACATCTCAATATTTGACCTAGTTACATAGAAAAAAAGACGCTCCGGGTACTTGGACCATGTAGCCTGGACAGGTCGCACCATGGGTTTCCCCCCTAGATGTAAGTCTGTAGTCATTCCTACAATCACTAGTGCCATGAAACTAATGTCCTGTCCACATTCCAGCATTACATCTCAATATGTGACTTAGTTACGGAGGAAAAAAGGCGCCACGGGCACTTGTACAGGTCGTGACTCGAGTTTGCCATGTAGATGTAATTCTGAAATCATTGCCATAATCACTAGTGCCACCCAACTAGCCTCCTGCCCAAATTCCAGCGTTACATCTCAATATTTGGCTTATTTACACAGAAACAAAGGCGCTGTGGGTACTTGGACCATGTAGCCTCGACCAGTCGTAACATGTGTTTCCCATGTAGATGTGAGTCTGAAATCTTTTCTATAATCATTAGTGCCACCAAACTAATATCCTGTACAAATTCTAACGTTCCATCTCAATATTTGACTTAGTTACAGAGTAAAAACAGCGCTCCGGGTACTTTGGCCATGTAGCCTGGACAGGTCGCAACATGGGTTTCCCGCCTAGATGTAAGTCTGTAATCATTCCTACAATCACTAGTGCCACGAAACTAATGTACTGTCCAAATTCCAGCATTACATCTCAATATGTGACTTAGTTACGGAGGAAAAAAGGCGCCACCGGCACTTGTACAGGTCGTAGCTCGAGTTTCCCATGTAGATGTAATTCTGAAATCATCGCCATAATCACTAGTGCCACCCAACTAACTTCCTGCCCAAATTCCAGCGTTACATCTCAATATTTGACCTAGTTACATAGAAAAAAAGACGCTCCAGGTACTTAGACCATGTAGCCTGGACAGGTCGCAACATGGGTTTCCCCCCTAGATGTAAGTCTGTAGTCATTCCTAGAATCACAAGTGCCATGACACTAATGTCCTGTCCACATTCCAGCATTACATCTCAATATGTGACTTAGTTACGGAGGAAAAAAGGCGCCACGGGCACTTGTACAGGTCGTGACTCGAGTTTGCCATGTAGATGTAATTCTGAAATCATTGCCATAATCACTAGTGCCACCCAACTAGCCTCCTGCCCAAATTCCAGCGTTACATCTCAATATTTGGCTTATTTACAGAGAAACAAAGGCGCTGTGGGTACTTGGACCATGTAGCCTCGACCAGTCGTAACATGTGTTTCCCATGTAGATGTGAGTCTGAAATCTTTTCTATAATCATTAGTGCCACCAAACTAATATCCTGTCCAAATTCTAATGTTACCTCTCAATATTTGACTTAGTTACAGAGTAAAAACAGCGCTCCGGGTACTTTGGCCATGTAGCCTGGACAGGTCGCAACATGGGTTTCCCGCCTAGATGTAAGTCTGTAATCATTCCTACAATCACTAGTGCCACGAAACTAATGTACTGTCCAAATTCCAGCATTACATCTCAATATGTGACTTAGTTACGGAGGAAAAAAGGCGCCACCGGCACTTGTACAGGTCGTAGCTCGAGTTTCCCATGTAGATGTAATTCTGAAATCATCGCCATAATCACTAGTGCCACCCAACTAGCCTCCTGCCCAAATTCCAGCGTTACATCTCAATATTTGGCTTATTTACACAGAAACAAAGGCGCTGTGGGTACTTGGACCATGTAGCCTCGACCAGTCGTAACATGTGTTTCCCATGTAGATGTGAGTCTGAAATCTTTTCTATAATCATTAGTGCCACCCAACTAACTTCCTGCCCAAATTCCAGCGTTACATCTCAATATTTGACATAGTTACATAGAAAAAAAGACGCTCCGGGTACTTGGACCATGTAGCCTGGACAGGTCGCACCATGGGTTTCCCCCCTAGATGTAAGTCTGTAGTCATTCCTACAATCACTGGTGCCATGAAACTAATGTCCTGTCCACATTCCAGCATTACATCTCAATATGTGATTTAGTTACGGAGGAAAAAAGGCGCCACCGGCACTTGTACAGGTCGTGACTCGAGTTTCCCATGTAGATGTAATTCTGAAATCATCGCCATAATCACTAGTGCCACCCAACTAACTTCCTGCCCAAATTCCAGCATTACATCTCAATATTTGACCTAGTTACATAGAAAAAAAGACGCTCCAGGTACTTAGACCATGTAGCCTGGACAGGTCGCAACATGGGTTTCCCCCCTAGATGTAAGTCTGTAGTCATTCCTAGAATCACAAGTGCCATGACACTAATGTCCTGTCCACATTCCAGCATTACATCTCAATATGTGACTTAGTTACGGAGGAAAAAAGGCGCCACGGGCACTTGTACAGGTCGTGACTCGAGTTTGCCATGTAGATGTAATTCTGAAATCATTGCCATAATCACTAGTGCCACCCAACTAGCCTCCTGCCCAAATTCCAGCGTTACATCTCAATATTTGGCTTATTTACAGAGAAACAAAGGCGCTGTGGGTACTTGGACCATGTAGCCTCGACCAGTCGTAACATGTGTTTCCCATGTAGATGTGAGTCTGAAATCTTTTCTATAATCATTAGTGCCACCAAACTAATATCCTGTCCAAATTCTAATGTTACCTCTCAATATTTGACTTAGTTACAGAGTAAAAACAGCGCTCCGGGTACTTTGGCCATGTAGCCTGGACAGGTCGCAACATGGGTTTCCCGCCTAGATGTAAGTCTGTAATCATTCCTACAATCACTAGTGCCACGAAACTAATGTACTGTCCAAATTCCAGCATTACATCTCAATATGTGACTTAGTTACGGAGGAAAAAAGGCGCCACCGGCACTTGTACAGGTCGTAGCTCGAGTTTCCCATGTAGATGTAGTTCTGAAATCATCGCCATAATCACTAGTGCCACCCAACTAACTTCCTGCCCAAATTCCAGCGTTACATCTCAATATTTGACATAGTTACATAGAAAAAAAGACGCTCCGGGTACTTGGACCATGTAGCCTGGACAGGTCGCACCATGGGTTTCCCCCCTAGATGTAAGTCTGTAGTCATTCCTACAATCACTGGTGCCATGAAACTAATGTCCTGTCCACATTCCAGCATTACATCTCAATATGTGATTTAGTTACGGAGGAAAAAAGGCGCCACCGGCACTTGTACAGGTCGTGACTCGAGTTTCCCATGTAGATGTAATTCTGAAATCATCGCCATAATCACTAGTGCCACCCAACTAACTTCCTGCCCAAATTCCAGCATTACATCTCAATATGTGACCTAGTTACGGAGGAAAAAAGGCGCCACCGGCACTTGTACAGGTCGTAGCTCGAGTTTCCCATGTAGATGTAGTTCTGAAATCATCGCCATAATCACTAGTGCCACCCAACTAACTTCCTGCCCAAATTCCAGCGTTACATCTCAATATTTGACCTAGTTACATAGAAAAAAAGACGCTCCGGGTACTTGGACCATGTAGCCTGGACAGGTCGCACCATGGGTTTCCCCCCTAGATGTAAGTCTGTAGTCATTCCTACAATCACTAGTGCCATGAAACTAATGTCCTGTCCACATTCCAGCATTACATCTCAATATGTGACTTAGTTACAGAGGAAAAAAGGCGCCACCGGCACTTGTACAGTTCGTGACTCGAGTTTGCCATGTAGATGTAATTCTGAAATCATTGCCATAATCACTAGTGCCACCCAACTAGCCTCCTGCCCAAATTCCAGCATTACATCTCAATATGTGACTTAGTTACGGAGGAAAAAAGGCGCCACCGGCACTTGTACAGGTCGTAGCTCGAGTTTCCCATGTAGATGTAGTTCTGAAATCATCGTCATAATCACTAGTGCCACCCAACTAACTTCCTGCCCAAATTCCAGCGTTACATCTCAATATTTGACCTAGTTACATAGAAAAAAAGACGCTCCGGGTACTTGGACCATGTAGCCTGGACAGGTCGCACCATGGGTTTCCCCCCTAGATGTAAGTCTGTAGTCATTCCTACAATCACTAGTGCCATGAAACTAATGTCCTGTCCACATTCCAGCATTACATCTCAATATGTGACTTAGTTACGGAGGAAAAAAGGCGCCACGGGCACTTGTACAGGTCGTGACTCGAGTTTGCCATGTAGATGTAATTCTGAAATCATTGCCATAATCACTAGTGCCACCCAACTAGCCTCCTGCCCAAATTCCAGCGTTACATCTCAATATTTGGCTTATTTACACAGAAACAAAGGCGCTGTGGGTACTTGGACCATGTAGCCTCGACCAGTCGTAACATGTGTTTCCCATGTAGATGTGAGTCTGAAATCTTTTCTATAATCATTAGTGCCACCAAACTAATATCCTGTACAAATTCTAACGTTCCATCTCAATATTTGACTTAGTTACAGAGTAAAAACAGCGCTCCGGGTACTTTGGCCATGTAGCCTGGACAGGTCGCAACATGGGTTTCCCGCCTAGATGTAAGTCTGTAATCATTCCTACAATCACTAGTGCCACGAAACTAATGTACTGTCCAAATTCCAGCATTACATCTCAATATGTGACTTAGTTACGGAGGAAAAAAGGCGCCACCGGCACTTGTACAGGTCGTAGCTCGAGTTTCCCATGTAGATGTAATTCTGAAATCATCGCCATAATCACTAGTGCCACCCAACTAACTTCCTGCCCAAATTCCAGCGTTACATCTCAATATTTGACCTAGTTACATAGAAAAAAAGACGCTCCAGGTACTTAGACCATGTAGCCTGGACAGGTCGCAACATGGGTTTCCCCCCTAGATGTAAGTCTGTAGTCATTCCTAGAATCACAAGTGCCATGACACTAATGTCCTGTCCACATTCCAGCATTACATCTCAATATGTGACTTAGTTACGGAGGAAAAAAGGCGCCACGGGCACTTGTACAGGTCGTGACTCGAGTTTGCCATGTAGATGTAATTCTGAAATCATTGCCATAATCACTAGTGCCACCCAACTAGCCTCCTGCCCAAATTCCAGCGTTACATCTCAATATTTGGCTTATTTACAGAGAAACAAAGGCGCTGTGGGTACTTGGACCATGTAGCCTCGACCAGTCGTAACATGTGTTTCCCATGTAGATGTGAGTCTGAAATCTTTTCTATAATCATTAGTGCCACCAAACTAATATCCTGTCCAAATTCTAATGTTACCTCTCAATATTTGACTTAGTTACAGAGTAAAAACAGCGCTCCGGGTACTTTGGCCATGTAGCCTGGACAGGTCGCAACATGGGTTTCCCGCCTAGATGTAAGTCTGTAATCATTCCTACAATCACTAGTGCCACGAAACTAATGTACTGTCCAAATTCCAGCATTACATCTCAATATGTGACTTAGTTACGGAGGAAAAAAGGCGCCACCGGCACTTGTACAGGTCGTAGCTCGAGTTTCCCATGTAGATGTAATTCTGAAATCATCGCCATAATCACTAGTGCCACCCAACTAGCCTCCTGCCCAAATTCCAGCGTTACATCTCAATATTTGGCTTATTTACACAGAAACAAAGGCGCTGTGGGTACTTGGACCATGTAGCCTCGACCAGTCGTAACATGTGTTTCCCATGTAGATGTGAGTCTGAAATCTTTTCTATAATCATTAGTGCCACCCAACTAACTTCCTGCCCAAATTCCAGCGTTACATCTCAATATTTGACATAGTTACATAGAAAAAAAGACGCTCCGGGTACTTGGACCATGTAGCCTGGACAGGTCGCACCATGGGTTTCCCCCCTAGATGTAAGTCTGTAGTCATTCCTACAATCACTGGTGCCATGAAACTAATGTCCTGTCCACATTCCAGCATTACATCTCAATATGTGATTTAGTTACGGAGGAAAAAAGGCGCCACCGGCACTTGTACAGGTCGTGACTCGAGTTTCCCATGTAGATGTAATTCTGAAATCATCGCCATAATCACTAGTGCCACCCAACTAACTTCCTGCCCAAATTCCAGCATTACATCTCAATATTTGACCTAGTTACATAGAAAAAAAGACGCTCCAGGTACTTAGACCATGTAGCCTGGACAGGTCGCAACATGGGTTTCCCCCCTAGATGTAAGTCTGTAGTCATTCCTAGAATCACAAGTGCCATGACACTAATGTCCTGTCCACATTCCAGCATTACATCTCAATATGTGACTTAGTTACGGAGGAAAAAAGGCGCCACGGGCACTTGTACAGGTCGTGACTCGAGTTTGCCATGTAGATGTAATTCTGAAATCATTGCCATAATCACTAGTGCCACCCAACTAGCCTCCTGCCCAAATTCCAGCGTTACATCTCAATATTTGGCTTATTTACAGAGAAACAAAGGCGCTGTGGGTACTTGGACCATGTAGCCTCGACCAGTCGTAACATGTGTTTCCCATGTAGATGTGAGTCTGAAATCTTTTCTATAATCATTAGTGCCACCAAACTAATATCCTGTCCAAATTCTAATGTTACCTCTCAATATTTGACTTAGTTACAGAGTAAAAACAGCGCTCCGGGTACTTTGGCCATGTAGCCTGGACAGGTCGCAACATGGGTTTCCCGCCTAGATGTAAGTCTGTAATCATTCCTACAATCACTAGTGCCACGAAACTAATGTACTGTCCAAATTCCAGCATTACATCTCAATATGTGACTTAGTTACGGAGGAAAAAAGGCGCCACCGGCACTTGTACAGGTCGTAGCTCGAGTTTCCCATGTAGATGTAGTTCTGAAATCATCGCCATAATCACTAGTGCCACCCAACTAACTTCCTGCCCAAATTCCAGCGTTACATCTCAATATTTGACATAGTTACATAGAAAAAAAGACGCTCCGGGTACTTGGACCATGTAGCCTGGACAGGTCGCACCATGGGTTTCCCCCCTAGATGTAAGTCTGTAGTCATTCCTACAATCACTGGTGCCATGAAACTAATGTCCTGTCCACATTCCAGCATTACATCTCAATATGTGATTTAGTTACGGAGGAAAAAAGGCGCCACCGGCACTTGTACAGGTCGTGACTCGAGTTTCCCATGTAGATGTAATTCTGAAATCATCGCCATAATCACTAGTGCCACCCAACTAACTTCCTGCCCAAATTCCAGCATTACATCTCAATATTTGACCTAGTTACATAGAAAAAAAGACGCTCCAGGTACTTAGACCATGTAGCCTGGACAGGTCGCAACATGGGTTTCCCCCCTAGATGTAAGTCTGTAGTCATTCCTAGAATCACAAGTGCCATGACACTAATGTCCTGTCCACATTCCAGCATTACATCTCAATATGTGACTTAGTTACGGAGGAAAAAAGGCGCCACGGGCACTTGTACAGGTCGTGACTCGAGTTTGCCATGTAGATGTAATTCTGAAATCATTGCCATAATCACTAGTGCCACCCAACTAGCCTCCTGCCCAAATTCCAGCGTTACATCTCAATATTTGGCTTATTTACAGAGAAACAAAGGCGCTGTGGGTACTTGGACCATGTAGCCTCGACCAGTCGTAACATGTGTTTCCCATGTAGATGTGAGTCTGAAATCTTTTCTATAATCATTAGTGCCACCAAACTAATATCCTGTCCAAATTCTAATGTTACCTCTCAATATTTGACTTAGTTACAGAGTAAAAACAGCGCTCCGGGTACTTTGGCCATGTAGCCTGGACAGGTCGCAACATGGGTTTCCCGCCTAGATGTAAGTCTGTAATCATTCCTACAATCACTAGTGCCACGAAACTAATGTACTGTCCAAATTCCAGCATTACATCTCAATATGTGACTTAGTTACGGAGGAAAAAAGGCGCCACCGGCACTTGTACAGGTCGTAGCTCGAGTTTCCCATGTAGATGTAGTTCTGAAATCATCGCCATAATCACTAGTGCCACCCAACTAACTTCCTGCCCAAATTCCAGCGTTACATCTCAATATTTGACATAGTTACATAGAAAAAAAGACGCTCCGGGTACTTGGACCATGTAGCCTGGACAGGTCGCACCATGGGTTTCCCCCCTAGATGTAAGTCTGTAGTCATTCCTACAATCACTGGTGCCATGAAACTAATGTCCTGTCCACATTCCAGCATTACATCTCAATATGTGATTTAGTTACGGAGGAAAAAAGGCGCCACCGGCACTTGTACAGGTCGTGACTCGAGTTTCCCATGTAGATGTAATTCTGAAATCATCGCCATAATCACTAGTGCCACCCAACTAACTTCCTGCCCAAATTCCAGCATTACATCTCAATATGTGACCTAGTTACGGAGGAAAAAAGGCGCCACCGGCACTTGTACAGGTCGTAGCTCGAGTTTCCCATGTAGATGTAGTTCTGAAATCATCGCCATAATCACTAGTGCCACCCAACTAACTTCCTGCCCAAATTCCAGCGTTACATCTCAATATTTGACATAGTTACATAGAAAAAAAGACGCTCCGGGTACTTGGACCATGTAGCCTGGACAGGTCGCACCATGGGTTTCCCCCCTAGATGTAAGTCTGTAGTCATTCCTACAATCACTAGTGCCATGAAACTAATGTCCTGTCCACATTCCAGCATTACATCTCAATATGTGACTTAGTTACAGAGGAAAAAAGGCGCCACCGGCACTTGTACAGTTCGTGACTCGAGTTTGCCATGTAGATGTAATTCTGAAATCATTGCCATAATCACTAGTGCCACCCAACTAGCCTCCTGCCCAAATTCCAGCATTACATCTCAATATGTGACTTAGTTACGGAGGAAAAAAGGCGCCACCGGCACTTGTACAGGTCGTAGCTCGAGTTTCCCATGTAGATGTAGTTCTGAAATCATCGTCATAATCACTAGTGCCACCCAACTAACTTCCTGCCCAAATTCCAGCGTTACATCTCAATATTTGACCTAGTTACATAGAAAAAAAGACGCTCCGGGTACTTGGACCATGTAGCCTGGACAGGTCGCACCATGGGTTTCCCCCCTAGATGTAAGTCTGTAGTCATTCCTACAATCACTAGTGCCATGAAACTAATGTCCTGTCCACATTCCAGCATTACATCTCAATATGTGACTTAGTTACGGAGGAAAAAAGGCGCCACGGGCACTTGTACAGGTCGTGACTCGAGTTTGCCATGTAGATGTAATTCTGAAATCATTGCCATAATCACTAGTGCCACCCAACTAGCCTCCTGCCCAAATTCCAGCGTTACATCTCAATATTTGGCTTATTTACACAGAAACAAAGGCGCTGTGGGTACTTGGACCATGTAGCCTCGACCAGTCGTAACATGTGTTTCCCATGTAGATGTGAGTCTGAAATCTTTTCTATAATCATTAGTGCCACCAAACTAATATCCTGTACAAATTCTAACGTTCCATCTCAATATTTGACTTAGTTACAGAGTAAAAACAGCGCTCCGGGTACTTTGGCCATGTAGCCTGGACAGGTCGCAACATGGGTTTCCCGCCTAGATGTAAGTCTGTAATCATTCCTACAATCACTAGTGCCACGAAACTAATGTACTGTCCAAATTCCAGCATTACATCTCAATATGTGACTTAGTTACGGAGGAAAAAAGGCGCCACCGGCACTTGTACAGGTCGTAGCTCGAGTTTCCCATGTAGATGTAATTCTGAAATCATCGCCATAATCACTAGTGCCACCCAACTAACTTCCTGCCCAAATTCCAGCGTTACATCTCAATATTTGACCTAGTTACATAGAAAAAAAGACGCTCCAGGTACTTAGACCATGTAGCCTGGACAGGTCGCAACATGGGTTTCCCCCCTAGATGTAAGTCTGTAGTCATTCCTAGAATCACAAGTGCCATGACACTAATGTCCTGTCCACATTCCAGCATTACATCTCAATATGTGACTTAGTTACGGAGGAAAAAAGGCGCCACGGGCACTTGTACAGGTCGTGACTCGAGTTTGCCATGTAGATGTAATTCTGAAATCATTGCCATAATCACTAGTGCCACCCAACTAGCCTCCTGCCCAAATTCCAGCGTTACATCTCAATATTTGGCTTATTTACAGAGAAACAAAGGCGCTGTGGGTACTTGGACCATGTAGCCTCGACCAGTCGTAACATGTGTTTCCCATGTAGATGTGAGTCTGAAATCTTTTCTATAATCATTAGTGCCACCAAACTAATATCCTGTCCAAATTCTAATGTTACCTCTCAATATTTGACTTAGTTACAGAGTGTCACAAAGTGATTTCATAAGTTTTATAGATATTCCACTGGGGTCATTGTGATTTCATCATTTGGAAAAATTGATGCAAGTTTTGTGGTTCCACATGTGTACATTCTGGGTTTAATATGGTTTTGTCACTTTGTGTTGTTTCACACCTCTGTGTATGAAAACATGTTTCACTGGGGGTTGCTTTGAATCAAGGGGTTTTAGGTGATTTCAATATTGGTAGTGTTCACATTGTGCAAGTCTTTCTGTGGGGGAAAACATTTAGTTGTGTAGAAGAAGTTGAGTTGTCAACATCTGTCCTTTGGGAGAGAATTTCTGGAGGGAAATTCTTTGTTGCTTTATATGCCAGCATTGCAGCTGGTGTCAGTGTTTGCTTGGGGAGTTCCATGCTGGTGAAGCTAGTTACTGATGTTTTGACATTGGATGGTTATTATTTCTTGATGTCACTTGCTGGAGTTTAGCATGTTTTGATGTTGGATGCTTGACTTTATTATGTGGTGTTATACTTGCTGGAGTTAACACTTGGACAGTCCTGGGATGATTTTGCTGACTTGATGATTTTGCTGTTTTGATGATTTTGTTGACTTGATTATTTTGCTGACTTATTGATTGAATAAACATTGATATTTTGTGTAGAATAAACATTGATGTGATTACATAATATAAATGTATATATTTATGTATGTGTATGTGTGAATCCAGTTGTGATTGTGGTGTGTAATTATATTGTGGTTCTGTATGCTTGCATTGTATAGTTGTATGTGAATGCAGGAGTTTTATTTTGTACAATTATATGTTGGTTGCAGACAGATAAATATAATTTTACACCAGATAAGACATTGGTTTCATTTACCAAGTGAATCTCATTCTGACCCTGTGACAATTGGCGAGCTTGCCAGGATGAGATTTAAATGAAACTTGGTAAATGTCATTAGAAATGTACTAGAAATCATACAAAGAATTTCTTGTTGTGCACATTTAGACGTTACATTTTTCTGCACTCGGAATTCGGCATTTCGGTGAATACATTTATATTTTCCGGATTTTTTTTTTGCTTGGATTTTCATTTGCTTAAATGATTTTCTTGGTTTCAATCCCATAAAAACTTGGTATTTTGTACTGATATTTTGTTGCAGCTGTTATCATACAAAAACTGAAATTAAAAAAAAAAATTGCACATTGTCATGAATTGACAGATCACCTACAACAGCTATAAAGGGGTCATATATTTTTGGGCAATATTGAGTATTTGCATGGTTTATTGTGCAGGTTCTTCTCTTGAGAGTTGATTCAGAAGATCATTTTCATTGAGTTCGCAGACCTTTTGTTTTTTTTATGTACTTCTACTTAGTGTCACAAATCCTTGGTTTTTCTTTCCTGTGAATCAGTTAAGGTGGAATTCACAGTTAAGGTGGAATTTAAGTGTGTACAAATAGGGTTATTTCATATTTTATTAGTGCATTAAAATAAATGTAGGTACATTGTGGGTAGTTTGATACTACAATTATAATCATATAGAATATCTTGATCCACAAAAGTGAATTATCATAAGGACTTGAAAATTGAATTTTCTAGGTCTTTACATTATTTCTTAGATAGGTACTTGACTTTCTTTGTATCTTCCCCTCTTTAGAGTAGTTGTTGGTACCTTCTTAAAGATTAGTAGGGTGCATATCTTGCCTTCTTTGTTTTTGTTGTGTTGGTTTAGCTGATAGGTTGTGTAGATAAGTTGTTTGTAGGAAAGGAATACAAGTTGAGATTTTTAGTATTTCATTGTAGGGATTGTTTTGCACTTGAACCATGGATGTTGATGATTTCCAGAAACTTCTTGTGTTAGGTAAGGAAATTGGATATGAAGGTAGAGATCTCCAAGATTTCATGCGTGATGAAAGAGCAGCTTATAGGGAAAAACAGAAAGCTTTAGAAATCGAAAAAGAATCAATTTTAAGGCAAAAAGAGAAAGAGCTTGATTTGCAACAGCGCCAACAGGAGTTAGATCAACTAGATAGGGAACAGCAACGTCGACATGAGCTAGAGTTAGCTAAACTGAGGTTAGAATCTGAATCTGTTAGTGTTTTAGATCATAGTAGTTCTGCTAGAGCTCCTGTCCAATTCAAACAAGCCAAGCTTCCATATTTTGATGAAAGCAAAGACAAGATTGATGCATACTTGAATCGATTTGAAAAGTACCATATTGCATTGAGGACAAATAAAGAAGATTGGGCTATCTATCTTGCAGCTTTGTTGAAAGGAAATGCTTTAGAAGTATATTCCAGACTGTCAAGTGAAGATTCTAATGATTATGGTACTTTGAAGGCAGCATTGTTGCGACGTTACCAGTTGACTGAGGAGGGTTTAAAGAAACAGTTTTACAAAAGTTGTCCTGAGAGTGGTGAGTCTTGTTCCCAATTCATGGTGAGACTTACTAGTGAGCTTCATAGGTGGATAGATTCTACCAAGACTCCAAAAACTTATGAGGGATTGGTAGCATTGTTAATTAGAGAACAGTTCCTGAGTGTATGTAAACTGAACATGGCCATGCATCTTAGAGAAAAGCCATCATGCAGTAACACAGAGTTAGCTCAGTTTGCTGAGAAATATATTGATGCACATGAGATGTTAGTTTGGAATGTAGATGTTGATAGAAAGAAGGTGAAAGAGAAATTTAGTGGAAGTGAACAGGTCATTGTTAAGGGTGAGTCAAAAGAACATAGGAAAAATACAGATAACAAGAGTACATCCAAAAATTGTTTCTTATGTGGAAAACAGGGACATTTTGCAAAAGATTGCTTCCTTAAAAAGAAAATGGTTGCTGTTATGTGTCCAGATCAGTCAGATAGTTCATCATCAGATGATGATAAACCTTCAGTTTCCAAACTTGAGTTACAACACAGAGGTATGTCTAGGGATGACTTGACTTGCATTCATGGTTTTGTAGCACATGATTGTACTTCTTGTTCCAAGGTTTTTGCTTCTAAAAGTGATACTCCAAAAAGTCTTTGTGCATGTCAAATGCCAAATCTTACTGAGGTTACTTTAGATTGTGGTCATAAACTTCCTGTCTTGAGTTCTTGCATCAATAAATTGCCTCCCAATATGCCGGTTTCAAAAGGTTTTGTAGGTGACAAACCTGTGGATGTACTTAGAGATACTGGGTGTTCTGGTGTTGTAGTTCAGAAGGCACTTGTTAATCAGAAACAGTATACTGGAAAAGTTCAAAGGTGTGCTTTTATCGATGGATCTGTACATACTTTTCCCCTAGCAGAAGTCTACTTAGACACCCCTTATTACAAAGGTCATGTTTCTGCAGTAGTGATTGAAAACCCACTTTACCCATTGATAGTTGGAAACATTTCTGGAGTAGACAATAGTTCTTTGTCGGGGACTGATTTTTCTGTTTTGTCTAGTAAGCAAGGTTCAGCTGATATTTCTGTTGCTAAAGCTGTTGTCACTCGTAGTCAAACTCTAAAGCAACCTGCTAAAACTAAGCCTTTACAAGTTATGCCGAATGAAGTTGAAAATGTGAACAGGAGTGATTTAGTTCTGTTACAATCTGAAGATGAAACATTGAGAAAGTGTTTTTCTCAGGCCAAAGATAAATTAAAACAGAAAAGTGGTCAAAGTAACTTGTCTTGGTTCGAACTTGAAGATGGTCTTTTGATGAGGTATTTTCAGTCTCCTAAGATTCAGTTTGGAGGAAAGATTGGTCAAGTTGTTTTACCAAAACAGTTTCGTCTCCAAGTCATGAAAGTTGCTCATGGTAGTCTTTTTGGAGGACATCTGGGGTCGCGTAAGACACTTGATAGAGTTTATTCAAACTTCTATTGGCCTGGAATACATCTTGACATCACTAGATTTTGTCAGTCATGTGATATTTGCCAAAGGATTGTTCCTAGGGGTAAAACTTTGAATGTGAGATAAAGTAAAATGGGCAACATTGCTTCAGGAGCATGATGGTGTATTGTTTGTGGTCTGTTAGATTAGTAGGAGTATTTGGACATTGTTTGGTCCATCCAGAAACTACAAATGTATCTTTATGGTAGGAAGTTCATCTAACAAACAGATCATCAACCATTAGTTTATCTTACAAAGAACAAAGTTGCAAACAGTAGGCTTATGAGATGGGCAATGCAATTGCAGCCTCATAGGTTTACAATTGTATCTATTAAAGGAAGTGAAAATGTGTTTGGTGATTATCTTAGTAGATTAGAAGGTTAAACTTGATTTGTTTCATTGGTATAAATTGTAAATAAAACTTATGAGTTGAAAGATGAAAACATGGTTTTCACTTCAAAAGGGGGGCTTATGTCACAAAGTGATTTCATAAGTTTTATAGATATTCCACTGGGGTCATTGTGATTTCATCATTTGGAAAAATTGATGCAAGTTTTGTGGTTCCACATGTGTACATTCTGGGTTTAATATGGTTTTGTCACTTTGTGTTGTTTCACACCTCTGTGTATGAAAACATGTTTCACTGGGGGTTGCTTTGAATCAAGGGGTTTTAGGTGATTTCAATATTGGTAGTGTTCACATTGTGCAAGTCTTTCTGTGGGGGAAAACATTTAGTTGTGTAGAAGAAGTTGAGTTGTCAACATCTGTCCTTTGGGAGAGAATTTCTGGAGGGAAATTCTTTGTTGCTTTATATGCCAGCATTGCAGCTGGTGTCAGTGTTTGCTTGGGGAGTTCCATGCTGGTGAAGCTAGTTACTGATGTTTTGACATTGGATGGTTATTATTTCTTGATGTCACTTGCTGGAGTTTAGCATGTTTTGATGTTGGATGCTTGACTTTATTATGTGGTGTTATACTTGCTGGAGTTAACACTTGGACAGTCCTGGGATGATTTTGCTGACTTGATGATTTTGCTGTTTTGATGATTTTGTTGACTTGATTATTTTGCTGACTTATTGATTGAATAAACATTGATATTTTGTGTAGAATAAACATTGATGTGATTACATAATATAAATGTATATATTTATGTATGTGTATGTGTGAATCCAGTTGTGATTGTGGTGTGTAATTATATTGTGGTTCTGTATGCTTGCATTGTATAGTTGTATGTGAATGCAGGAGTTTTATTTTGTACAATTATATGTTGGTTGCAGACAGATAAATATAATTTTACACCAGATAAGACATTGGTTTCATTTACCAAGTGAATCTCATTCTGACCCTGTGACACAGAGTAAAAACAGCGCTCCGGGTACTTTGGCCATGTAGCCTGGACAGGTCGCAACATGGGTTTCCCGCCTAGATGTAAGTCTGTAATCATTCCTACAATCACTAGTGCCACGAAACTAATGTACTGTCCAAATTCCAGCATTACATCTCAATATGTGACTTAGTTACGGAGGAAAAAAGGCGCCACCGGCACTTGTACAGGTCGTAGCTCGAGTTTCCCATGTAGATGTAATTCTGAAATCATCGCCATAATCACTAGTGCCACCCAACTAGCCTCCTGCCCAAATTCCAGCGTTACATCTCAATATTTGGCTTATTTACACAGAAACAAAGGCGCTGTGGGTACTTGGACCATGTAGCCTCGACCAGTCGTAACATGTGTTTCCCATGTAGATGTGAGTCTGAAATCTTTTCTATAATCATTAGTGCCACCCAACTAACTTCCTGCCCAAATTCCAGCGTTACATCTCAATATTTGACATAGTTACATAGAAAAAAAGACGCTCCGGGTACTTGGACCATGTAGCCTGGACAGGTCGCACCATGGGTTTCCCCCCTAGATGTAAGTCTGTAGTCATTCCTACAATCACTGGTGCCATGAAACTAATGTCCTGTCCACATTCCAGCATTACATCTCAATATGTGATTTAGTTACGGAGGAAAAAAGGCGCCACCGGCACTTGTACAGGTCGTGACTCGAGTTTCCCATGTAGATGTAATTCTGAAATCATCGCCATAATCACTAGTGCCACCCAACTAACTTCCTGCCCAAATTCCAGCATTACATCTCAATATTTGACCTAGTTACATAGAAAAAAAGACGCTCCAGGTACTTAGACCATGTAGCCTGGACAGGTCGCAACATGGGTTTCCCCCCTAGATGTAAGTCTGTAGTCATTCCTAGAATCACAAGTGCCATGACACTAATGTCCTGTCCACATTCCAGCATTACATCTCAATATGTGACTTAGTTACGGAGGAAAAAAGGCGCCACGGGCACTTGTACAGGTCGTGACTCGAGTTTGCCATGTAGATGTAATTCTGAAATCATTGCCATAATCACTAGTGCCACCCAACTAGCCTCCTGCCCAAATTCCAGCGTTACATCTCAATATTTGGCTTATTTACAGAGAAACAAAGGCGCTGTGGGTACTTGGACCATGTAGCCTCGACCAGTCGTAACATGTGTTTCCCATGTAGATGTGAGTCTGAAATCTTTTCTATAATCATTAGTGCCACCAAACTAATATCCTGTCCAAATTCTAATGTTACCTCTCAATATTTGACTTAGTTACAGAGTAAAAACAGCGCTCCGGGTACTTTGGCCATGTAGCCTGGACAGGTCGCAACATGGGTTTCCCGCCTAGATGTAAGTCTGTAATCATTCCTACAATCACTAGTGCCACGAAACTAATGTACTGTCCAAATTCCAGCATTACATCTCAATATGTGACTTAGTTACGGAGGAAAAAAGGCGCCACCGGCACTTGTACAGGTCGTAGCTCGAGTTTCCCATGTAGATGTAGTTCTGAAATCATCGCCATAATCACTAGTGCCACCCAACTAACTTCCTGCCCAAATTCCAGCGTTACATCTCAATATTTGACATAGTTACATAGAAAAAAAGACGCTCCGGGTACTTGGACCATGTAGCCTGGACAGGTCGCACCATGGGTTTCCCCCCTAGATGTAAGTCTGTAGTCATTCCTACAATCACTGGTGCCATGAAACTAATGTCCTGTCCACATTCCAGCATTACATCTCAATATGTGATTTAGTTACGGAGGAAAAAAGGCGCCACCGGCACTTGTACAGGTCGTGACTCGAGTTTCCCATGTAGATGTAATTCTGAAATCATCGCCATAATCACTAGTGCCACCCAACTAACTTCCTGCCCAAATTCCAGCATTACATCTCAATATGTGACTTAGTTACGGAGGAAAAAAGGCGCCACCGGCACTTGTACAGGTCGTAGCTCGAGTTTCCCATGTAGATGTAGTTCTGAAATCATCGCCATAATCACTAGTGCCACCCAACTAACTTCCTGCCCAAATTCCAGCGTTACATCTCAATATTTGGCTTATTTACACAGAAACAAAGGCGCTGTGGGTACTTGGACCATGTAGCCTCGACCAGTCGTAACATGTGTTTCCCATGTAGATGTGAGTCTGAAATCTTTTCTATAATCATTAGTGCCACCAAACTAATATCCTGTCCAAATTCTAACGTTCCATCTCAATATTTGACTTAGTTACAGAGTAAAAACAGCGCTCCGGGTACTTTGGCCATGTAGCCTGGACAGGTCGCAACATGGGTTTCCCGCCTAGATGTAAGTCTGTAATCATTCCTACAATCACTAGTGCCACGAAACTAATGTACTGTCCAAATTCCAGCATTACATCTCAATATGTGACTTAGTTACGGAGGAAAAAAGGCGCCACCGGCACTTGTACAGGTCGTAGCTCAAGTTTCCCATGTAGATGTAGTTCTGAAATCATCGCCATAATCACTAGTGCCACCCAACTAACTTCCTGCCCAAATTCCAGCGTTACATCTCAATATTTGACCTAGTTACATAGAAAAAAAGACGCTCCGGGTACTTGGACCATGTAGCCTGGACAGGTCGCACCATGGGTTTCCCCCCTAGATGTAAGTCTGTAGTCATTCCTACAATCACTAGTGCCATGAAACTAATGTCCTGTCCACATTCCAGCATTACATCTCAATATGTGACTTAGTTACGGAGGAAAAAAGGCGCCACCGGCACTTGTACAGGTCGTAGCTCGAGTTTCCCATGTAGATTTAATTCTGAAATCATCGCCATAATCACTAGTGCCACCCAACTAACTTCCTGCCCAAATTCCAGCGTTACATCTCAATATTTGACCTAGTTACATAGAAAAAAAGACGCTCCGGGTACTTAGACCATGTAGCCTGGACAGGTCGCAACATGGGTTTCCCCCCTAGATGTAAGTCTGTAGTCATTCCTACAATCACAAGTGCCATGAAACTAATGTCCTGTCCACATTCCAGCATTACATCTCAATATGTGACTTAGTTACGGAGGAAAAAAGGCGCCACCGGCACTTGTACAGTTCGTGACTCGAGTTTGCCATGTAGATGTAATTCTGAAATCATTGCCATAATCACTAGTGCCACCCAACTAGCCTCCTGCCCAAATTCCAGCGTTACATCTCAATATTTGGCTTATTTACACAGAAACAAAGGCGCTGTGGGTACTTGGACCATGTAGCCTCGACCAGTCGTAACATGTGTTTCCCATGTAGATGTGAGTCTGAAATCTTTTCTATAATCATTAGTGCCACCAAACTAATATCCTGTCCAAATTCTAACGTTCCATCTCAATATTTGACTTAGTTACAGAGTAAAAACAGCGCTCCGGGTACTTTGGCCATGTAGCCTGGACAGGTCGCAACATGGGTTTCCCGCCTAGATGTAAGTCTGTAATCATTCCTACAATCACTAGTGCCACGAAACTAATGTACTGTCCAAATTCCAGCATTACATCTCAATATGTGACTTAGTTACGGAGGAAAAAAGGCGCCACCGGCACTTGTACAGGTCGTAGCTCGAGTTTCCCATGTAGATGTAGTTCTGAAATCATCGCCATAATCACTAGTGCCACCCAACTAACTTCCTGCCCAAATTCCAGCGTTACATCTCAATATTTGACCTAGTTACATAGAAAAAAATACGCTCTGGGTACTTGGACCATGTAGCCTGGACAGGTCGCACCATGGGTTTCCCCCCTAGATGTAAGTCTGTAGTCATTCCTACAATCACTAGTGCCATGAAACTAATGTCCTGTCCACATTCCAGCATTACATCTCAATATGTGATTTAGTTACGGAGGAAAAAAGGCGCCACCGGCACTTGTACAGGTCGTGACTCGAGTTTCCCATGTAGATGTAATTCTGAAATCATCGCCATAATCACTAGTGCCACCCAACTAACTTCTTGCCCAAATTCCAGCGTTACATCTCAATATTTGACCTAGTTACATAGAAAAAAAGACGCTCCGGGTACTTAGACCATGTAGCCTGGACAGGTCGCAACATGGGTTTCCCCCCTAGATGTAAGTCTGTAGTCATTCCTACAATCACAAGTGCCATGAAACTAATGTCCTGTCCACATTCCAGCATTACATCTCAATATGTGACTTAGTTACGGAGGAAAAAAGGCGCCACCGGCACTTGTACAGGTCGTGACTCGAGTTTGCTGTGTAGATGTAATTCTGAAATCATTGCCATAACCACTAGTGCCACCCAACTAGCCTCCTGCCCAAATTCCAGGATTACATCTCAATATTTGACTTATTTACACAGAAACAAAGGCGCTGTGGGTACTTGGACCATGTAGCCTCGACCAGTCGTAACATGTGTTTCCCATGTAGATGTGAGTCTGAAATCTTTTCTATAATCATTAGTGCCACCAAACTAATATCCTGTCCAAATTCTAACGTTCCATCTCAATATTTGACTTAGTTACAGAGTAAAAACAGCGCTCCGGGTACTTTGGCCATGTAGCCTGGACAGGTCGCAACATGGGTTTCCCCCCTAGATGTAAGTCTGTAGTCATTCCTACAATCACAAGTGCCATGAAACTAATGTCCTGTCCACATTCCAGCATTACATCTCAATATGTGACTTAGTTACGGAGGAAAAAAGGCGCCACCGGCACTTGTACAGTTCGTGACTCGAGTTTGCCATGTAGATGTAATTCTGAAATCATTGCCATAATCACTAGTGCCACCCAACTAGCCTCCTGCCCAAATTCCAGCATTACATCTCAATATTTGGCTTATTTACACAGAAACAAAGGCGCTGTGGGTACTTGGACCATGTAGCCTCGACCAGTCGTAACATGTGTTTCCCATGTAGATGTGAGTCTGAAATCTTTTCTATAATCATTAGTGCCACCCAACTAACTTCCTGCCCAAATTCCAGCGTTACATCTCAATATTTGACATAGTTACATAGAAAAAAAGACGCTCCGGGTACTTGGACCATGTAGCCTGGACAGGTCGCACCATGGGTTTCCCCCCTAGATGTAAGTCTGTAGTCATTCCTACAATCACTGGTGCCATGAAACTAATGTCCTGTCCACATTCCAGCATTACATCTCAATATGTGATTTAGTTACGGAGGAAAAAAGGCGCCACCGGCACTTGTACAGGTCGTGACTCGAGTTTCCCATGTAGATGTAATTCTGAAATCATCGCCATAATCACTAGTGCCACCCAACTAACTTCCTGCCCAAATTCCAGCATTACATCTCAATATTTGACCTAGTTACATAGAAAAAAAGACGCTCCGGGTACTTAGACCATGTAGCCTGGACAGGTCGCAACATGGGTTTCCCCCCTAGATGTAAGTCTGTAGTCATTCCTACAATCACAAGTGCCATGAAACTAATGTCCTGTCCACATTCCAGCATTACATCTCAATATGTGACTTAGTTACGGAGGAAAAAAGGCGCCACCGGCACTTGTACAGGTCGTGACTCGAGTTTGCCGTGTAGATGTAATTCTGAAATCATTGCCATAATCACTAGTGCCACCCAACTAGCCTCCTGCCCAAATTCCAGCATTACATCTCAATATTTGGCTTATTTACACAGAAACAAAGGCGCTGTGGGTACTTGGACCATGTAGCCTCGACCAGTCGTAACATGTGTTTCCCATGTAGATGTGAGTCTGAAATCTTTTCTATAATCATTAGTGCCACCAAACTAATATCCTGTCCAAATTCTAACGTTCCATCTCAATATTTGACTTAGTTACAGAGTAAAAACAGCGCTCCGGGTACTTTGGCCATGTAGCCTGGACAGGTCGCAACATGGGTTTCCCGCCTAGATGTAAGTCTGTAATCATTCCTACAATCACTAGTGCCACGAAACTAATGTACTGTCCAAATTCCAGCATTACATCTCAATATGTGACTTAGTTACGGAGGAAAAAAGGCGCCACCGGCACTTGTACAGGTCGTAGCTCAAGTTTCCCATGTAGATGTAGTTCTGAAATCATCGCCATAATCACTAGTGCCACCCAACTAACTTCCTGCCCAAATTCCAGCGTTACATCTCAATATTTGACCTAGTTACATAGAAAAAAAGACGCTCCGGGTACTTGGACCATGTAGCCTGGACAGGTCGCACCATGGGTTTCCCCCCTAGATGTAAGTCTGTAGTCATTCCTACAATCACTAGTGCCATGAAACTAATGTCCTGTCCACATTCCAGCATTACATCTCAATATGTGACTTAGTTACAGAGGAAAAAAGGCGCCACCGGCACTTGTACAGGTCGTAGCTCGAGTTTCCCATGTAGATTTAATTCTGAAATCATCGCCATAATCACTAGTGCCACCCAACTAACTTCCTGCCCAAATTCCAGCGTTACATCTCAATATTTGACCTAGTTACATAGAAAAAAAGACGCTCCGGGTACTTAGACCATGTAGCCTGGACAGGTCGCAACATGGGTTTCCCCCCTAGATGTAAGTCTGTAGTCATTCCTACAATCACAAGTGCCATGAAACTAATGTCCTGTCCACATTCCAGCATTACATCTCAATATGTGACTTAGTTACGGAGGAAAAAAGGCGCCACCGGCACTTGTACAGTTCGTGACTCGAGTTTGCCATGTAGATGTAATTCTGAAATCATTGCCATAATCACTAGTGCCACCCAACTAGCCTCCTGCCCAAATTCCAGCATTACATCTCAATATTTGGCTTATTTACACAGAAACAAAGGCGCTGTGGGTACTTGGACCATGTAGCCTCGACCAGTCGTAACATGTGTTTCCCATGTAGATGTGAGTCTGAAATCTTTTCTATAATCATTAGTGCCACCAAACTAATATCCTGTCCAAATTCTAACGTTCCATCTCAATATTTGACTTAGTTACAGAGTAAAAACAGCGCTCCGGGTACTTTGGCCATGTAGCCTGGACAGGTCGCAACATGGGTTTCCCGCCTAGATGTAAGTCTGTAATCATTCCTACAATCACTAGTGCCACGAAACTAATGTACTGTCCAAATTCCAGCATTACATCTCAATATGTGACTTAGTTACGGAGGAAAAAAGGCGCCACCGGCACTTGTACAGGTCGTAGCTCGAGTTTCCCATGTAGATGTAGTTCTGAAATCATCGCCATAATCACTAGTGCCACCCAACTAACTTCCTGCCCAAATTCCAGCGTTACATCTCAATATTTGACCTAGTTACATAGAAAAAAATACGCTCTGGGTACTTGGACCATGTAGCCTGGACAGGTCGCACCATGGGTTTCCCCCCTAGATGTAAGTCTGTAGTCATTCCTACAATCACTAGTGCCATGAAACTAATGTCCTGTCCACATTCCAGCATTACATCTCAATATGTGATTTAGTTACGGAGGAAAAAAGGCGCCACCGGCACTTGTACAGGTCGTGACTCGAGTTTCCCATGTAGATGTAATTCTGAAATCATCGCCATAATCACTAGTGCCACCCAACTAACTTCTTGCCCAAATTCCAGTGTTACATCTCAATATTTGACCTAGTTACATAGAAAAAAAGACGCTCCGGGTACTTAGACCATGTAGCCTGGACAGGTCGCAACATGGGTTTCCCCCCTAGATGTAAGTCTGTAGTCATTCCTACAATCACAAGTGCCATGAAACTAATGTCCTGTCCACATTCCAGCATTACATCTCAATATGTGACTTAGTTACGGAGGAAAAAAGGCGCCACCGGCACTTGTACAGGTCGTGACTCGAGTTTGCTGTGTAGATGTAATTCTGAAATCATTGCCATAACCACTAGTGCCACCCAACTAGCCTCCTGCCCAAATTCCAGCATTACATCTCAATATTTGACTTATTTACACAGAAACAAAGGCGCTGTGGGTACTTGGACCATGTAGCCTCGACCAGTCGTAACATGTGTTTCCCATGTAGATGTGAGTCTGAAATCTTTTCTATAATCATTAGTGCCACCAAACTAATATCCTGTCCAAATTCTAACGTTCCATCTCAATATTTGACTTAGTTACAGAGTAAAAACAGCGCTCCGGGTACTTTGGCCATGTAGCCTGGACAGGTCGCAACATGGGTTTCCCGCCTAGATGTAAGTCTGTAATCATTCCTACAATCACTAGTGCCACGAAACTAATGTACTGTCCAAATTCCAGCATTACATCTCAATATGTGACTTAGTTACGGAGGAAAAAAGGCGCCACCGGCACTTGTACAGGTCGTAGCTCGAGTTTCCCATGTAGATGTAGTTCTGAAATCATCGCCATAATCACTAGTGCCACCCAACTAACTTCCTGCCCAAATTCCAGCGTTACATCTCAATATTTGACCTAGTTACATAGAAAAAAATACGCTCTGGGTACTTGGACCATGTAGCCTGGACAGGTCGCACCATGGGTTTCCCCCCTAGATGTAAGTCTGTAGTCATTCCTACAATCACTAGTGCCATGAAACTAATGTCCTGTCCACATTCCAGCATTACATCTCAATATGTGATTTAGTTACGGAGGAAAAAAGGCGCCACCGGCACTTGTACAGGTCGTGACTCGAGTTTCCCATGTAGATGTAATTCTGAAATCATCGCCATAATCACTAGTGCCACCCAACTAACTTCTTGCCCAAATTCCAGCGTTACATCTCAATATTTGACCTAGTTACATAGAAAAAAAGACGCTCCGGGTACTTAGACCATGTAGCCTGGACAGGTCGCAACATGGGTTTCCCCCCTAGATGTAAGTCTGTAGTCATTCCTACAATCACAAGTGCCATGAAACTAATGTCCTGTCCACATTCCAGCATTACATCTCAATATGTGACTTAGTTACGGAGGAAAAAAGGCGCCACCGGCACTTGTACAGGTCGTGACTCGAGTTTGCTGTGTAGATGTAATTCTGAAATCATTGCCATAACCACTAGTGCCACCCAACTAGCCTCCTGCCCAAATTCCAGCATTACATCTCAATATTTGACTTATTTACACAGAAACAAAGGCGCTGTGGGTACTTGGACCATGTAGCCTCGACCAGTCGTAACATGTGTTTCCCATGTAGATGTGAGTCTGAAATCTTTTCTATAATCATTAGTGCCACCAAACTAATATCCTGTCCAAATTCTAACGTTCCATCTCAATATTTGACTTAGTTACAGAGTAAAAACAGCGCTCCGGGTACTTTGGCCATGTAGCCTGGACAGGTCGCAACATGGGTTTCCCACCTAGATGTAAGTCTGTAATCATTCCTACAATCACTAGTGCCACGAAACTAATGTACTGTCCAAATTCCAGCATTACATCTCAATATGTGACTTAGTTACGGAGGAAAAAAGGCGCCACCGGCACTTGTACAGGTCGTAGCTCAAGTTTCCCATGTAGATGTAGTTCTGAAATCATCGCCATAATCACTAGTGCCACCCAACTAACTTCCTGCCCAAATTCCAGCGTTACATCTCAATATTTGACCTAGTTACATAGAAAAAAAGACGCTCCGGGTACTTGGACCATGTAGCCTGGACAGGTCGCACCATGGGTTTCCCCCCTAGATGTAAGTCTGTAGTCATTCCTACAATCACTAGTGCCATGAAACTAATGTCCTGTCCACATTCCAGCATTACATCTCAATATGTGACTTAGTTACGGAGGAAAAAAGGCGCCACGGGCACTTGTACAGGTCATAGCTCAGGTTTCCCATGTAGATGTAATTCTGAAATCATCGCCATAATCACTAGTGCCACCCAACTAACTTCCTGCCCAAATTCCAGCGTTACATCTCAATATTTGACCTAGTTACATAGAAAAAAAGACGCTCCGGGTACTTAGACCATGTAGCCTGGACAGGTCGCAACATGGGTTTCCCCCCTAGATGTAAGTCTGTAGTCATTCCTACAATCACAAGTGCCATGAAACTAATGTCCTGTCCACATTCCAGCATTACATCTCAATATGTGACTTAGTTACGGAGGAAAAAAGGCGCCACGGGCACTTGTACAGGTCGTGACTCGAGTTTGCCATGTAGATGTAATTCTGAAATCATTGCCATAATCACCAGTGCCACCCAACTAGCCTCCTGCCCAAATTCCAGCGTTACATCTCAATATTTGGCTTATTTACAGAGAAACAAAGGCACTGTGGGTACTTGGACCATGTAGCCTCGACCAGTCGTAACATGTGTTTCCCATGTAGATGTGAGTCTGAAATCTTTTCTATAATCATTAGTGCCACCAAACTAATATCCTGTCCAAATTCTAATGTTACATCTCAATATTTGACTTAGTTACAGAGTAAAAACAGCGCTCCGGGTACTTTGGCCATGTAGCCTGGACAGGTCGCAACATGGGTTTCCCGCCTAGATGTAAGTCTGTAATCATTCCTACAATCACTAGTGCCACGAAACTAATGTACTGTCCAAATTCCAGCATTACATCTCAATATGTGACTTAGTTACGGAGGAAAAAAGGCGCCACCGGCACTTGTACAGGTCGTAGCTCAAGTTTCCCATGTAGATGTAGTTCTGAAATCATCGCCATAATCACTAGTGCCACCCAACTAACTTCCTGCCCAAATTCCAGCGTTACATCTCAATATTTGACCTAGTTACATAGAAAAAAAGACGCTCCGGGTACTTGGACCATGTAGCCTGGACAGGTCGCACCATGGGTTTCCCCCCTAGATGTAAGTCTGTAGTCATTCCTACAATCACTAGTGCCATGAAACTAATGTCCTGTCCACATTCCAGCATTACATCTCAATATGTGACTTAGTTACGGAGGAAAAAAGGCGCCACCGGCACTTGTACAGGTCGTAGCTCGAGTTTCCCATGTAGATTTAATTCTGAAATCATCGCCATAATCACTAGTGCCACCCAACTAACTTCCTGCCCAAATTCCAGCGTTACATCTCAATATTTGACCTAGTTACATAGAAAAAAAGACGCTCCGGGTACTTAGACCATGTAGCCTGGACAGGTCGCAACATGGGTTTCCCCCCTAGATGTAAGTCTGTAGTCATTCCTACAATCACAAGTGCCATGAAACTAATGTCCTGTCCACATTCCAGCATTACATCTCAATATGTGACTTAGTTACGGAGGAAAAAAGGCGCCACCGGCACTTGTACAGTTCGTGACTCGAGTTTGCCATGTAGATGTAATTCTGAAATCATTGCCATAATCACTAGTGCCACCCAACTAGCCTCCTGCCCAAATTCCAGCGTTACATCTCAATATTTGGCTTATTTACACAGAAACAAAGGCGCTGTGGGTACTTGGACCATGTAGCCTCGACCAGTCGTAACATGTGTTTCCCATGTAGATGTGAGTCTGAAATCTTTTCTATAATCATTAGTGCCACCAAACTAATATCCTGTCCAAATTCTAACGTTCCATCTCAATATTTGACTTAGTTACAGAGTAAAAACAGCGCTCCGGGTACTTTGGCCATGTAGCCTGGACAGGTCGCAACATGGGTTTCCCGCCTAGATGTAAGTCTGTAATCATTCCTACAATCACTAGTGCCACGAAACTAATGTACTGTCCAAATTCCAGCATTACATCTCAATATGTGACTTAGTTACGGAGGAAAAAAGGCGCCACCGGCACTTGTACAGGTCGTAGCTCGAGTTTCCCATGTAGATGTAGTTCTGAAATCATCGCCATAATCACTAGTGCCACCCAACTAACTTCCTGCCCAAATTCCAGCGTTACATCTCAATATTTGACCTAGTTACATAGAAAAAAATACGCTCTGGGTACTTGGACCATGTAGCCTGGACAGGTCGCACCATGGGTTTCCCCCCTAGATGTAAGTCTGTAGTCATTCCTACAATCACTAGTGCCATGAAACTAATGTCCTGTCCACATTCCAGCATTACATCTCAATATGTGATTTAGTTACGGAGGAAAAAAGGCGCCACCGGCACTTGTACAGGTCGTGACTCGAGTTTCCCATGTAGATGTAATTCTGAAATCATCGCCATAATCACTAGTGCCACCCAACTAACTTCTTGCCCAAATTCCAGCGTTACATCTCAATATTTGACCTAGTTACATAGAAAAAAAGACGCTCCGGGTACTTAGACCATGTAGCCTGGACAGGTCGCAACATGGGTTTCCCCCCTAGATGTAAGTCTGTAGTCATTCCTACAATCACAAGTGCCATGAAACTAATGTCCTGTCCACATTCCAGCATTACATCTCAATATGTGACTTAGTTACGGAGGAAAAAAGGCGCCACCGGCACTTGTACAGGTCGTGACTCGAGTTTGCTGTGTAGATGTAATTCTGAAATCATTGCCATAACCACTAGTGCCACCCAACTAGCCTCCTGCCCAAATTCCAGGATTACATCTCAATATTTGACTTATTTACACAGAAACAAAGGCGCTGTGGGTACTTGGACCATGTAGCCTCGACCAGTCGTAACATGTGTTTCCCATGTAGATGTGAGTCTGAAATCTTTTCTATAATCATTAGTGCCACCAAACTAATATCCTGTCCAAATTCTAACGTTCCATCTCAATATTTGACTTAGTTACAGAGTAAAAACAGCGCTCCGGGTACTTTGGCCATGTAGCCTGGACAGGTCGCAACATGGGTTTCCCCCCTAGATGTAAGTCTGTAGTCATTCCTACAATCACAAGTGCCATGAAACTAATGTCCTGTCCACATTCCAGCATTACATCTCAATATGTGACTTAGTTACGGAGGAAAAAAGGCGCCACCGGCACTTGTACAGTTCGTGACTCGAGTTTGCCATGTAGATGTAATTCTGAAATCATTGCCATAATCACTAGTGCCACCCAACTAGCCTCCTGCCCAAATTCCAGCATTACATCTCAATATTTGGCTTATTTACACAGAAACAAAGGCGCTGTGGGTACTTGGACCATGTAGCCTCGACCAGTCGTAACATGTGTTTCCCATGTAGATGTGAGTCTGAAATCTTTTCTATAATCATTAGTGCCACCCAACTAACTTCCTGCCCAAATTCCAGCGTTACATCTCAATATTTGACATAGTTACATAGAAAAAAAGACGCTCCGGGTACTTGGACCATGTAGCCTGGACAGGTCGCACCATGGGTTTCCCCCCTAGATGTAAGTCTGTAGTCATTCCTACAATCACTGGTGCCATGAAACTAATGTCCTGTCCACATTCCAGCATTACATCTCAATATGTGATTTAGTTACGGAGGAAAAAAGGCGCCACCGGCACTTGTACAGGTCGTGACTCGAGTTTCCCATGTAGATGTAATTCTGAAATCATCGCCATAATCACTAGTGCCACCCAACTAACTTCCTGCCCAAATTCCAGCATTACATCTCAATATTTGACCTAGTTACATAGAAAAAAAGACGCTCCGGGTACTTAGACCATGTAGCCTGGACAGGTCGCAACATGGGTTTCCCCCCTAGATGTAAGTCTGTAGTCATTCCTACAATCACAAGTGCCATGAAACTAATGTCCTGTCCACATTCCAGCATTACATCTCAATATGTGACTTAGTTACGGAGGAAAAAAGGCGCCACCGGCACTTGTACAGGTCGTGACTCGAGTTTGCCGTGTAGATGTAATTCTGAAATCATTGCCATAATCACTAGTGCCACCCAACTAGCCTCCTGCCCAAATTCCAGCATTACATCTCAATATTTGGCTTATTTACACAGAAACAAAGGCGCTGTGGGTACTTGGACCATGTAGCCTCGACCAGTCGTAACATGTGTTTCCCATGTAGATGTGAGTCTGAAATCTTTTCTATAATCATTAGTGCCACCAAACTAATATCCTGTCCAAATTCTAACGTTCCATCTCAATATTTGACTTAGTTACAGAGTAAAAACAGCGCTCCGGGTACTTTGGCCATGTAGCCTGGACAGGTCGCAACATGGGTTTCCCGCCTAGATGTAAGTCTGTAATCATTCCTACAATCACTAGTGCCACGAAACTAATGTACTGTCCAAATTCCAGCATTACATCTCAATATGTGACTTAGTTACGGAGGAAAAAAGGCGCCACCGGCACTTGTACAGGTCGTAGCTCGAGTTTCCCATGTAGATGTAGTTCTGAAATCATCGCCATAATCACTAGTGCCACCCAACTAACTTCCTGCCCAAATTCCAGCGTTACATCTCAATATTTGACCTAGTTACATAGAAAAAAATACGCTCTGGGTACTTGGACCATGTAGCCTGGACAGGTCGCACCATGGGTTTCCCCCCTAGATGTAAGTCTGTAGTCATTCCTACAATCACTAGTGCCATGAAACTAATGTCCTGTCCACATTCCAGCATTACATCTCAATATGTGATTTAGTTACGGAGGAAAAAAGGCGCCACCGGCACTTGTACAGGTCGTGACTCGAGTTTCCCATGTAGATGTAATTCTGAAATCATCGCCATAATCACTAGTGCCACCCAACTAACTTCTTGCCCAAATTCCAGTGTTACATCTCAATATTTGACCTAGTTACATAGAAAAAAAGACGCTCCGGGTACTTAGACCATGTAGCCTGGACAGGTCGCAACATGGGTTTCCCCCCTAGATGTAAGTCTGTAGTCATTCCTACAATCACAAGTGCCATGAAACTAATGTCCTGTCCACATTCCAGCATTACATCTCAATATGTGACTTAGTTACGGAGGAAAAAAGGCGCCACCGGCACTTGTACAGGTCGTGACTCGAGTTTGCTGTGTAGATGTAATTCTGAAATCATTGCCATAACCACTAGTGCCACCCAACTAGCCTCCTGCCCAAATTCCAGCATTACATCTCAATATTTGACTTATTTACACAGAAACAAAGGCGCTGTGGGTACTTGGACCATGTAGCCTCGACCAGTCGTAACATGTGTTTCCCATGTAGATGTGAGTCTGAAATCTTTTCTATAATCATTAGTGCCACCAAACTAATATCCTGTCCAAATTCTAACGTTCCATCTCAATATTTGACTTAGTTACAGAGTAAAAACAGCGCTCCGGGTACTTTGGCCATGTAGCCTGGACAGGTCGCAACATGGGTTTCCCGCCTAGATGTAAGTCTGTAATCATTCCTACAATCACTAGTGCCACGAAACTAATGTACTGTCCAAATTCCAGCATTACATCTCAATATGTGACTTAGTTACGGAGGAAAAAAGGCGCCACCGGCACTTGTACAGGTCGTAGCTCGAGTTTCCCATGTAGATGTAGTTCTGAAATCATCGCCATAATCACTAGTGCCACCCAACTAACTTCCTGCCCAAATTCCAGCGTTACATCTCAATATTTGACCTAGTTACATAGAAAAAAATACGCTCTGGGTACTTGGACCATGTAGCCTGGACAGGTCGCACCATGGGTTTCCCCCCTAGATGTAAGTCTGTAGTCATTCCTACAATCACTAGTGCCATGAAACTAATGTCCTGTCCACATTCCAGCATTACATCTCAATATGTGATTTAGTTACGGAGGAAAAAAGGCGCCACCGGCACTTGTACAGGTCGTGACTCGAGTTTCCCATGTAGATGTAATTCTGAAATCATCGCCATAATCACTAGTGCCACCCAACTAACTTCTTGCCCAAATTCCAGCGTTACATCTCAATATTTGACCTAGTTACATAGAAAAAAAGACGCTCCGGGTACTTAGACCATGTAGCCTGGACAGGTCGCAACATGGGTTTCCCCCCTAGATGTAAGTCTGTAGTCATTCCTACAATCACAAGTGCCATGAAACTAATGTCCTGTCCACATTCCAGCATTACATCTCAATATGTGACTTAGTTACGGAGGAAAAAAGGCGCCACCGGCACTTGTACAGGTCGTGACTCGAGTTTGCTGTGTAGATGTAATTCTGAAATCATTGCCATAACCACTAGTGCCACCCAACTAGCCTCCTGCCCAAATTCCAGCATTACATCTCAATATTTGACTTATTTACACAGAAACAAAGGCGCTGTGGGTACTTGGACCATGTAGCCTCGACCAGTCGTAACATGTGTTTCCCATGTAGATGTGAGTCTGAAATCTTTTCTATAATCATTAGTGCCACCAAACTAATATCCTGTCCAAATTCTAACGTTCCATCTCAATATTTGACTTAGTTACAGAGTAAAAACAGCGCTCCGGGTACTTTGGCCATGTAGCCTGGACAGGTCGCAACATGGGTTTCCCACCTAGATGTAAGTCTGTAATCATTCCTACAATCACTAGTGCCACGAAACTAATGTACTGTCCAAATTCCAGCATTACATCTCAATATGTGACTTAGTTACGGAGGAAAAAAGGCGCCACCGGCACTTGTACAGGTCGTAGCTCAAGTTTCCCATGTAGATGTAGTTCTGAAATCATCGCCATAATCACTAGTGCCACCCAACTAACTTCCTGCCCAAATTCCAGCGTTACATCTCAATATTTGACCTAGTTACATAGAAAAAAAGACGCTCCGGGTACTTGGACCATGTAGCCTGGACAGGTCGCACCATGGGTTTCCCCCCTAGATGTAAGTCTGTAGTCATTCCTACAATCACTAGTGCCATGAAACTAATGTCCTGTCCACATTCCAGCATTACATCTCAATATGTGACTTAGTTACGGAGGAAAAAAGGCGCCACGGGCACTTGTACAGGTCATAGCTCAGGTTTCCCATGTAGATGTAATTCTGAAATCATCGCCATAATCACTAGTGCCACCCAACTAACTTCCTGCCCAAATTCCAGCGTTACATCTCAATATTTGACCTAGTTACATAGAAAAAAAGACGCTCCGGGTACTTAGACCATGTAGCCTGGACAGGTCGCAACATGGGTTTCCCCCCTAGATGTAAGTCTGTAGTCATTCCTACAATCACAAGTGCCATGAAACTAATGTCCTGTCCACATTCCAGCATTACATCTCAATATGTGACTTAGTTACGGAGGAAAAAAGGCGCCACGGGCACTTGTACAGGTCGTGACTCGAGTTTGCCATGTAGATGTAATTCTGAAATCATTGCCATAATCACCAGTGCCACCCAACTAGCCTCCTGCCCAAATTCCAGCGTTACATCTCAATATTTGGCTTATTTACAGAGAAACAAAGGCACTGTGGGTACTTGGACCATGTAGCCTCGACCAGTCGTAACATGTGTTTCCCATGTAGATGTGAGTCTGAAATCTTTTCTATAATCATTAGTGCCACCAAACTAATATCCTGTCCAAATTCTAATGTTACATCTCAATATTTGACTTAGTTACAGAGTAAAAACAGCGCTCCGGGTACTTTGGCCATGTAGCCTGGACAGGTCGCAACATGGGTTTCCCGCCTAGATGTAAGTCTGTAATCATTCCTACAATCACTAGTGCCACGAAACTAATGTACTGTCCAAATTCCAGCATTACATCTCAATATGTGACTTAGTTACGGAGGAAAAAAGGCGCCACCGGCACTTGTACAGGTCGTAGCTCGAGTTTCCCATGTAGATGTAATTCTGAAATCATCGCCATAATCACTAGTGCCACCCAACTAACTTCCTGCCCAAATTCCAGCGTTACATCTCAATATTTGACCTAGTTACATAGAAAAAAAGACGCTCCAGGTACTTAGACCATGTAGCCTGGACAGGTCGCAACATGGGTTTCCCCCCTAGATGTAAGTCTGTAGTCATTCCTAGAATCACAAGTGCCATGACACTAATGTCCTGTCCACATTCCAGCATTACATCTCAATATGTGACTTAGTTACGGAGGAAAAAAGGCGCCACGGGCACTTGTACAGGTCGTGACTCGAGTTTGCCATGTAGATGTAATTCTGAAATCATTGCCATAATCACTAGTGCCACCCAACTAGCCTCCTGCCCAAATTCCAGCGTTACATCTCAATATTTGGCTTATTTACAGAGAAACAAAGGCGCTGTGGGTACTTGGACCATGTAGCCTCGACCAGTCGTAACATGTGTTTCCCATGTAGATGTGAGTCTGAAATCTTTTCTATAATCATTAGTGCCACCAAACTAATATCCTGTCCAAATTCTAATGTTACCTCTCAATATTTGACTTAGTTACAGAGTAAAAACAGCGCTCCGGGTACTTTGGCCATGTAGCCTGGACAGGTCGCAACATGGGTTTCCCGCCTAGATGTAAGTCTGTAATCATTCCTACAATCACTAGTGCCACGAAACTAATGTACTGTCCAAATTCCAGCATTACATCTCAATATGTGACTTAGTTACGGAGGAAAAAAGGCGCCACCGGCACTTGTACAGGTCGTAGCTCGAGTTTCCCATGTAGATGTAATTCTGAAATCATTGCCATAATCACTAGTGCCACCCAACTAGCCTCCTGCCCAAATTCCAGCGTTACATCTCAATATTTGGCTTATTTACACAGAAACAAAGGCGCTGTGGGTACTTGGACCATGTAGCCTCGACCAGTCGTAACATGTGTTTCCCATGTAGATGTGAGTCTGAAATCTTTTCTATAATCATTAGTGCCACCCAACTAACTTCCTGCCCAAATTCCAGCGTTACATCTCAATATTTGACATAGTTACATAGAAAAAAAGACGCTCCGGGTACTTGGACCATGTAGCCTGGACAGGTCGCACCATGGGTTTCCCCCCTAGATGTAAGTCTGTAGTCATTCCTACAATCACTGGTGCCATGAAACTAATGTCCTGTCCACATTCCAGCATTACATCTCAATATGTGATTTAGTTACGGAGGAAAAAAGGCGCCACCGGCACTTGTACAGGTCGTGACTCGAGTTTCCCATGTAGATGTAATTCTGAAATCATCGCCATAATCACTAGTGCCACCCAACTAACTTCCTGCCCAAATTAAAGGATTACATCTCAATATTTGACCTAGTTACATAGAAAAAAAGACACTCCAGGTACTTAGACCATGTAGCCTGGACAGGTCGCAACATGGGTTTCCCCCCTAGATGTAAGGCTGTAGTCATTCCTAGAATCACAAGTGCCATGACACTAATGTCCTGTCCACATTCCAGCATTACATCTCAATATGTGACTTAGCTACGGAGGAAAAAAGGCGCCACGGGCACTTGTACAGGTCGTGACTCGAGTTTGCCATGTAGATGTAATTCTGAAATCATTGCCATAATCACTAGTGCCACCCAACTAGCCTCCTGCCCAAATTCCAGCGTTACATCTCAATATTTGGCTTATTTACAGAGAAACAAAGGCGCTGTGGGTACTTGGACCATGTAGCCTCGACCAGTCGTAACATGTGTTTCCCATGTAGATGTGAGTCTGAAATCTTTTCTATAATCATTAGTGCCACCAAACTAATATCCTGTCCAAATTCTAATGTTACCTCTCAATATTTGACTTAGTTACAGAGTAAAAACAGCGCTCCGGGTACTTTGGCCATGTAGCCTGGACAGGTCGCAACATGGGTTTCCCGCCTAGATGTAAGTCTGTAATCATTCCTACAATCACTAGTGCCACGAAACTAATGTACTGTCCAAATTCCAGCATTACATCTCAATATGTGACTTAGTTACGGAGGAAAAAAGGCGCCACCGGCACTTGTACAGGTCGTAGCTCGAGTTTCCCATGTAGATGTAGTTCTGAAATCATCGCCATAATCACTAGTGCCACCCAACTAACTTCCTGCCCAAATTCCAGCGTTACATCTCAATATTTGACATAGTTACATAGAAAAAAAGACGCTCCGGGTACTTGGACCATGTAGCCTGGACAGGTCGCACCATGGGTTTCCCCCCTAGATGTAAGTCTGTAGTCATTCCTACAATCACTGGTGCCATGAAACTAATGTCCTGTCCACATTCCAGCATTACATCTCAATATGTGATTTAGTTACGGAGGAAAAAAGGCGCCACCGGCACTTGTACAGGTCGTGACTCGAGTTTCCCATGTAGATGTAATTCTGAAATCATCGCCATAATCACTAGTGCCACCCAACTAACTTCCTGCCCAAATTCCAGCATTACATCTCAATATGTGACTTAGTTACGGAGGAAAAAAGGCGCCACCGGCACTTGTACAGGTCGTAGCTCGAGTTTCCCATGTAGATGTAGTTCTGAAATCATCGCCATAATCACTAGTGCCACCCAACTAACTTCCTGCCCAAATTCCAGCGTTACATCTCAATATTTGACCTAGTTACATAGAAAAAAAGACGCTCCGGGTACTTGGACCATGTAGCCTGGACAGGTCGCACCATGGGTTTCCCCCCTAGATGTAAGTCTGTAGTCATTCCTACAATCACTAGTGCCATGAAACTAATGTCCTGTCCACATTCCAGCATTACATCTCAATATGTGACTTAGTTACAGAGGAAAAAAGGCGCCACCGGCACTTGTACAGTTCGTGACTCGAGTTTGCCATGTAGATGTAATTCTGAAATCATTGCGATAATCACTAGTGCCACCCAACTAGCCTCCTGCCCAAATTCCAGCATTACATCTCAATATGTGACTTAGTTACGGAGGAAAAAAGGCGCCACCGGCACTTGTACAGGTCGAAGCTCGAGTTTCCCATGTAGATGTAGTTCTGAAATCATCGTCATAATCACTAGTGCCACCCAACTAACTTCCTGCCCAAATTCCAGCGTTACATCTCAATATTTGACCTAGTTACATAGAAAAAAAGACGCTCCGGGTACTTGGACCATGTAGCCTGGACAGGTCACACCATGGGTTTCCCCCCTAGATGTAAGTCTGTAGTCATTCCTACAATCACTAGTGCCATGAAACTAATGTCCTGTCCACATTCCAGCATTACATCTCAATATGTGACTTAGTTACGGAGGAAAAAAGGCGCCACGGGCACTTGTACAGGTCGTGACTCGAGTTTGCCATGTAGATGTAATTCTGAAATCATTGCCATAATCACTAGTGCCACCCAACTAGCCTCCTGCCCAAATTCCAGCGTTACATCTCAATATTTGGCTTATTTACACAGAAACAAAGGCGCTGTGGGTACTTGGACCATGTAGCCTCGACCAGTCGTAACATGTGTTTCCCATGTAGATGTGAGTCTGAAATCTTTTCTATAATCATTAGTGCCACCAAACTAATATCCTGTCCAAATTCTAACGTTCCATCTCAATATTTGACTTAGTTACAGAGTAAAAACAGCGCTCCGGGTACTTTGGCCATGTAGCCTGGACAGGTCGCAACATGGGTTTCCCGCCTAGATGTAAGTCTGTAATCATTCCTACAATCACTAGTGCCACGAAACTAATGTACTGTCCAAATTCCAGCATTACATCTCAATATGTGACTTAGTTACGGAGGAAAAAAGGCGCCACCGGCACTTGTACAGGTCGTAGCTCGAGTTTCCCATGTAGATGTAATTCTGAAATCATCGCCATAATCACTAGTGCCACCCAACTAACTTCCTGCCCAAATTCCAGCGTTACATCTCAATATTTGACCTAGTTACATAGAAAAAAAGACGCTCCAGGTACTTAGACCATGTAGCCTGGACAGGTCGCAACATGGGTTTCCCCCCTAGATGTAAGTCTGTAGTCATTCCTAGAATCACAAGTGCCATGACACTAATGTCCTGTCCACATTCCAGCATTACATCTCAATATGTGACTTAGTTACGGAGGAAAAAAGGCGCCACGGGCACTTGTACAGGTCGTGACTCGAGTTTGCCATGTAGATGTAATTCTGAAATCATTGCCATAATCACTAGTGCCACCCAACTAGCCTCCTGCCCAAATTCCAGCGTTACATCTCAATATTTGGCTTATTTACAGAGAAACAAAGGCGCTGTGGGTACTTGGACCATGTAGCCTCGACCAGTCGTAACATGTGTTTCCCATGTAGATGTGAGTCTGAAATCTTTTCTATAATCATTAGTGCCACCAAACTAATATCCTGTCCAAATTCTAATGTTACCTCTCAATATTTGACTTAGTTACAGAGTAAAAACAGCGCTCCGGGTACTTTGGCCATGTAGCCTGGACAGGTCGCAACATGGGTTTCCCGCCTAGATGTAAGTCTGTAATCATTCCTACAATCACTAGTGCCACGAAACTAATGTACTGTCCAAATTCCAGCATTACATCTCAATATGTGACTTAGTTACGGAGGAAAAAAGGCGCCACCGGCACTTGTACAGGTCGTAGCTCGAGTTTCCCATGTAGATGTAATTCTGAAATCATTGCCATAATCACTAGTGCCACCCAACTAGCCTCCTGCCCAAATTCCAGCGTTACATCTCAATATTTGGCTTATTTACACAGAAACAAAGGCGCTGTGGGTACTTGGACCATGTAGCCTCGACCAGTCGTAACATGTGTTTCCCATGTAGATGTGAGTCTGAAATCTTTTCTATAATCATTAGTGCCACCCAACTAACTTCCTGCCCAAATTCCAGCGTTACATCTCAATATTTGACATAGTTACATAGAAAAAAAGACGCTCCGGGTACTTGGACCATGTAGCCTGGACAGGTCGCACCATGGGTTTCCCCCCTAGATGTAAGTCTGTAGTCATTCCTACAATCACTGGTGCCATGAAACTAATGTCCTGTCCACATTCCAGCATTACATCTCAATATGTGATTTAGTTACGGAGGAAAAAAGGCGCCACCGGCACTTGTACAGGTCGTGACTCGAGTTTCCCATGTAGATGTAATTCTGAAATCATCGCCATAATCACTAGTGCCACCCAACTAACTTCCTGCCCAAATTAAAGGATTACATCTCAATATTTGACCTAGTTACATAGAAAAAAAGACACTCCAGGTACTTAGACCATGTAGCCTGGACAGGTCGCAACATGGGTTTCCCCCCTAGATGTAAGGCTGTAGTCATTCCTAGAATCACAAGTGCCATGACACTAATGTCCTGTCCACATTCCAGCATTACATCTCAATATGTGACTTAGCTACGGAGGAAAAAAGGCGCCACGGGCACTTGTACAGGTCGTGACTCGAGTTTGCCATGTAGATGTAATTCTGAAATCATTGCCATAATCACTAGTGCCACCCAACTAGCCTCCTGCCCAAATTCCAGCGTTACATCTCAATATTTGGCTTATTTACAGAGAAACAAAGGCGCTGTGGGTACTTGGACCATGTAGCCTCGACCAGTCGTAACATGTGTTTCCCATGTAGATGTGAGTCTGAAATCTTTTCTATAATCATTAGTGCCACCAAACTAATATCCTGTCCAAATTCTAATGTTACCTCTCAATATTTGACTTAGTTACAGAGTAAAAACAGCGCTCCGGGTACTTTGGCCATGTAGCCTGGACAGGTCGCAACATGGGTTTCCCGCCTAGATGTAAGTCTGTAATCATTCCTACAATCACTAGTGCCACGAAACTAATGTACTGTCCAAATTCCAGCATTACATCTCAATATGTGACTTAGTTACGGAGGAAAAAAGGCGCCACCGGCACTTGTACAGGTCGTAGCTCGAGTTTCCCATGTAGATGTAGTTCTGAAATCATCGCCATAATCACTAGTGCCACCCAACTAACTTCCTGCCCAAATTCCAGCGTTACATCTCAATATTTGACATAGTTACATAGAAAAAAAGACGCTCCGGGTACTTGGACCATGTAGCCTGGACAGGTCGCACCATGGGTTTCCCCCCTAGATGTAAGTCTGTAGTCATTCCTACAATCACTGGTGCCATGAAACTAATGTCCTGTCCACATTCCAGCATTACATCTCAATATGTGATTTAGTTACGGAGGAAAAAAGGCGCCACCGGCACTTGTACAGGTCGTGACTCGAGTTTCCCATGTAGATGTAATTCTGAAATCATCGCCATAATCACTAGTGCCACCCAACTAACTTCCTGCCCAAATTCCAGCATTACATCTCAATATGTGACTTAGTTACGGAGGAAAAAAGGCGCCACCGGCACTTGTACAGGTCGTAGCTCGAGTTTCCCATGTAGATGTAGTTCTGAAATCATCGCCATAATCACTAGTGCCACCCAACTAACTTCCTGCCCAAATTCCAGCGTTACATCTCAATATTTGACCTAGTTACATAGAAAAAAAGACGCTCCGGGTACTTGGACCATGTAGCCTGGACAGGTCGCACCATGGGTTTCCCCCCTAGATGTAAGTCTGTAGTCATTCCTACAATCACTAGTGCCATGAAACTAATGTCCTGTCCACATTCCAGCATTACATCTCAATATGTGACTTAGTTACAGAGGAAAAAAGGCGCCACCGGCACTTGTACAGTTCGTGACTCGAGTTTGCCATGTAGATGTAATTCTGAAATCATTGCGATAATCACTAGTGCCACCCAACTAGCCTCCTGCCCAAATTCCAGCATTACATCTCAATATGTGACTTAGTTACGGAGGAAAAAAGGCGCCACCGGCACTTGTACAGGTCGAAGCTCGAGTTTCCCATGTAGATGTAGTTCTGAAATCATCGTCATAATCACTAGTGCCACCCAACTAACTTCCTGCCCAAATTCCAGCGTTACATCTCAATATTTGACCTAGTTACATAGAAAAAAAGACGCTCCGGGTACTTGGACCATGTAGCCTGGACAGGTCACACCATGGGTTTCCCCCCTAGATGTAAGTCTGTAGTCATTCCTACAATCACTAGTGCCATGAAACTAATGTCCTGTCCACATTCCAGCATTACATCTCAATATGTGACTTAGTTACGGAGGAAAAAAGGCGCCACGGGCACTTGTACAGGTCGTGACTCGAGTTTGCCATGTAGATGTAATTCTGAAATCATTGCCATAATCACTAGTGCCACCCAACTAGCCTCCTGCCCAAATTCCAGCGTTACATCTCAATATTTGGCTTATTTACACAGAAACAAAGGCGCTGTGGGTACTTGGACCATGTAGCCTCGACCAGTCGTAACATGTGTTTCCCATGTAGATGTGAGTCTGAAATCTTTTCTATAATCATTAGTGCCACCAAACTAATATCCTGTCCAAATTCTAACGTTCCATCTCAATATTTGACTTAGTTACAGAGTAAAAACAGCGCTCCGGGTACTTTGGCCATGTAGCCTGGACAGGTCGCAACATGGGTTTCCCGCCTAGATGTAAGTCTGTAATCATTCCTACAATCACTAGTGCCACGAAACTAATGTACTGTCCAAATTCCAGCATTACATCTCAATATGTGACTTAGTTACGGAGGAAAAAAGGCGCCACCGGCACTTGTACAGGTCGTAGCTCGAGTTTCCCATGTAGATGTAATTCTGAAATCATCGCCATAATCACTAGTGCCACCCAACTAACTTCCTGCCCAAATTCCAGCGTTACATCTCAATATTTGACCTAGTTACATAGAAAAAAAGACGCTCCAGGTACTTAGACCATGTAGCCTGGACAGGTCGCAACATGGGTTTCCCCCCTAGATGTAAGTCTGTAGTCATTCCTAGAATCACAAGTGCCATGACACTAATGTCCTGTCCACATTCCAGCATTACATCTCAATATGTGACTTAGTTACGGAGGAAAAAAGGCGCCACGGGCACTTGTACAGGTCGTGACTCGAGTTTGCCATGTAGATGTAATTCTGAAATCATTGCCATAATCACTAGTGCCACCCAACTAGCCTCCTGCCCAAATTCCAGCGTTACATCTCAATATTTGGCTTATTTACAGAGAAACAAAGGCGCTGTGGGTACTTGGACCATGTAGCCTCGACCAGTCGTAACATGTGTTTCCCATGTAGATGTGAGTCTGAAATCTTTTCTATAATCATTAGTGCCACCAAACTAATATCCTGTCCAAATTCTAATGTTACCTCTCAATATTTGACTTAGTTACAGAGTAAAAACAGCGCTCCGGGTACTTTGGCCATGTAGCCTGGACAGGTCGCAACATGGGTTTCCCGCCTAGATGTAAGTCTGTAATCATTCCTACAATCACTAGTGCCACGAAACTAATGTACTGTCCAAATTCCAGCATTACATCTCAATATGTGACTTAGTTACGGAGGAAAAAAGGCGCCACCGGCACTTGTACAGGTCGTAGCTCGAGTTTCCCATGTAGATGTAATTCTGAAATCATTGCCATAATCACTAGTGCCACCCAACTAGCCTCCTGCCCAAATTCCAGCGTTACATCTCAATATTTGGCTTATTTACACAGAAACAAAGGCGCTGTGGGTACTTGGACCATGTAGCCTCGACCAGTCGTAACATGTGTTTCCCATGTAGATGTGAGTCTGAAATCTTTTCTATAATCATTAGTGCCACCCAACTAACTTCCTGCCCAAATTCCAGCGTTACATCTCAATATTTGACATAGTTACATAGAAAAAAAGACGCTCCGGGTACTTGGACCATGTAGCCTGGACAGGTCGCACCATGGGTTTCCCCCCTAGATGTAAGTCTGTAGTCATTCCTACAATCACTGGTGCCATGAAACTAATGTCCTGTCCACATTCCAGCATTACATCTCAATATGTGATTTAGTTACGGAGGAAAAAAGGCGCCACCGGCACTTGTACAGGTCGTGACTCGAGTTTCCCATGTAGATGTAATTCTGAAATCATCGCCATAATCACTAGTGCCACCCAACTAACTTCCTGCCCAAATTCCAGCATTACATCTCAATATTTGACCTAGTTACATAGAAAAAAAGACGCTCCGGGTACTTAGACCATGTAGCCTGGACAGGTCGCAACATGGGTTTCCCCCCTAGATGTAAGTCTGTAGTCATTCCTACAATCACAAGTGCCATGAAACTAATGTCCTGTCCACATTCCAGCATTACATCTCAATATGTGACTTAGTTACGGAGGAAAAAAGGCGCCACCGGCACTTGTACAGGTCGTGACTCGAGTTTGCCGTGTAGATGTAATTCTGAAATCATTGCCATAATCACTAGTGCCACCCAACTAGCCTCCTGCCCAAATTCCAGCATTACATCTCAATATTTGGCTTATTTACACAGAAACAAAGGCGCTGTGGGTACTTGGACCATGTAGCCTCGACCAGTCGTAACATGTGTTTCCCATGTAGATGTGAGTCTGAAATCTTTTCTATAATCATTAGTGCCACCAAACTAATATCCTGTCCAAATTCTAACGTTCCATCTCAATATTTGACTTAGTTACAGAGTAAAAACAGCGCTCCGGGTACTTTGGCCATGTAGCCTGGACAGGTCGCAACATGGGTTTCCCGCCTAGATGTAAGTCTGTAATCATTCCTACAATCACTAGTGCCACGAAACTAATGTACTGTCCAAATTCCAGCATTACATCTCAATATGTGACTTAGTTACGGAGGAAAAAAGGCGCCACCGGCACTTGTACAGGTCGTAGCTCAAGTTTCCCATGTAGATGTAGTTCTGAAATCATCGCCATAATCACTAGTGCCACCCAACTAACTTCCTGCCCAAATTCCAGCGTTACATCTCAATATTTGACCTAGTTACATAGAAAAAAAGACGCTCCGGGTACTTGGACCATGTAGCCTGGACAGGTCGCACCATGGGTTTCCCCCCTAGATGTAAGTCTGTAGTCATTCCTACAATCACTAGTGCCATGAAACTAATGTCCTGTCCACATTCCAGCATTACATCTCAATATGTGACTTAGTTACGGAGGAAAAAAGGCGCCACCGGCACTTGTACAGGTCGTAGCTCGAGTTTCCCATGTAGATTTAATTCTGAAATCATCGCCATAATCACTAGTGCCACCCAACTAACTTCCTGCCCAAATTCCAGCGTTACATCTCAATATTTGACCTAGTTACATAAAAAAAAAGACGCTCCGGGTACTTAGACCATGTAGCCTGGACAGGTCGCAACATGGGTTTCCCCCCTAGATGTAAGTCTGTAGTCATTCCTACAATCACAAGTGCCATGAAACTAATGTCCTGTCCACATTCCAGCATTACATCTCAATATGTGACTTAGTTACGGAGGAAAAAAGGCGCCACCGGCACTTGTACAGTTCGTGACTCGAGTTTGCCATGTAGATGTAATTCTGAAATCATTGCCATAATCACTAGTGCCACCCAACTAGCCTCCTGCCCAAATTCCAGCATTACATCTCAATATTTGGCTTATTTACACAGAAACAAAGGCGCTGTGGGTACTTGGACCATGTAGCCTCGACCAGTCGTAACATGTGTTTCCCATGTAGATGTGAGTCTGAAATCTTTTCTATAATCATTAGTGCCACCAAACTAATATCCTGTCCAAATTCTAACGTTCCATCTCAATATTTGACTTAGTTACAGAGTAAAAACAGCGCTCTGGGTACTTTGGCCATGTAGCCTGGACAGGTCGCAACATGGGTTTCCCGCCTAGATGTAAGTCTGTAATCATTCCTACAATCACTAGTGCCACGAAACTAATGTACTGTCCAAATTCCAGCATTACATCTCAATATGTGACTTAGTTACGGAGGAAAAAAGGCGCCACCGGCACTTGTACAGGTCGTAGCTCGAGTTTCCCATGTAGATGTAGTTCTGAAATCATCGCCATAATCACTAGTGCCACCCAACTAACTTCCTGCCCAAATTCCAGCGTTACATCTCAATATTTGACCTAGTTACATAGAAAAAAAGACGCTCTGGGTACTTGGACCATGTAGCCTGGACAGGTCGCACCATGGGTTTCCCCCCTAGATGTAAGTCTGTAGTCATTCCTACAATCACTAGTGCCATGAAACTAATGTCCTGTCCACATTCCAGCATTACATCTCAATATGTGATTTAGTTACGGAGGAAAAAAGGCGCCACCGGCACTTGTACAGGTCGTGACTCGAGTTTCCCATGTAGATGTAATTCTGAAATCATCGCCATAATCACTAGTGCCACCCAACTAACTTCTTGCCCAAATTCCAGCGTTACATCTCAATATTTGACCTAGTTACATAGAAAAAAAGACGCTCCGGGTACTTAGACCATGTAGCCTGGACAGGTCGCAACATGGGTTTCCCCCCTAGATGTAAGTCTGTAGTCATTCCTACAATCACAAGTGCCATGAAACTAATGTCCTGTCCACATTCCAGCATTACATCTCAATATGTGACTTAGTTACGGAGGAAAAAAGGCGCCACCGGCACTTGTACAGGTCGTGACTCGAGTTTGCTGTGTAGATGTAATTCTGAAATCATTGCCATAACCACTAGTGCCACCCAACTAGCCTCCTGCCCAAATTCCAGCATTACATCTCAATATTTGGCTTATTTACACAGAAACAAAGGCGCTGTGGGTACTTGGACCATGTAGCCTCGACCAGTCGTAACATGTGTTTCCCATGTAGATGTGAGTCTGAAATCTTTTCTATAATCATTAGTGCCACCAAACTAATATCCTGTCCAAATTCTAACGTTCCATCTCAATATTTGACTTAGTTACAGAGTAAAAACAGCGCTCCGGGTACTTTGGCCATGTAGCCAGGACAGGTCGCAACATGGGTTTCCCACCTAGATGTAAGTCTGTAATCATTCCTACAATCACTAGTGCCACGAAACTAATGTACTGTCCAAATTCCAGCATTACATCTCAATATGTGACTTAGTTACGGAGGAAAAAAGGCGCCACCGGCACTTGTACAGGTCGTAGCTCAAGTTTCCCATGTAGATGTAGTTCTGAAATCATCGCCATAATCACTAGTGCCACCCAACTAACTTCCTGCCCAAATTCCAGCGTTACATCTCAATATTTGACCTAGTTACATAGAAAAAAAAGACGCTCCGGGTACTTGGACCATGTAGCCTGGACAGGTCGCACCATGGGTTTCCCCCCTAGATGTAAGTCTGTAGTCATTCCTACAATCACTAGTGCCATGAAACTAATGTCCTGTCCACATTCCAGCATTACATCTCAATATGTGACTTAGTTACGGAGGAAAAAAGGCGCCACGGGCACTTGTACAGGTCATAGCTCAGGTTTCCCATGTAGATGTAATTCTGAAATCATCGCCATAATCACTAGTGCCACCCAACTAACTTCCTGCCCAAATTCCAGCGTTACATCTCAATATTTGACCTAGTTACATAGAAAAAAAGACGCTCCGGGTACTTAGACCATGTAGCCTGGACAGGTCGCAACATGGGTTTCCCCCCTAGATGTAAGTCTGTAGTCATTCCTACAATCACAAGTGCCATGAAACTAATGTCCTGTCCACATTCCAGCATTACATCTCAATATGTGACTTAGTTACGGAGGAAAAAAGGCGCCACGGGCACTTGTACAGGTCGTGACTCGAGTTTGCCATGTAGATGTAATTCTGAAATCATTGCCATAATCACCAGTGCCACCCAACTAGCCTCCTGCCCAAATTCCAGCGTTACATCTCAATATTTGGCTTATTTACAGAGAAACAAAGGCACTGTGGGTACTTGGACCATGTAGCCTCGACCAGTCGTAACATGTGTTTCCCATGTAGATGTGAGTCTGAAATCTTTTCTATAATCATTAGTGCCACCAAACTAATATCCTGTCCAAATTCTAATGTTACATCTCAATATTTGACTTAGTTACAGAGTAAAAACAGCGCTCCGGGTACTTTGGCCATGTAGCCTGGACAGGTCGCAACATGGGTTTCCCGCCTAGATGTAAGTCTATAATCATTCCTACAATCACTAGTGCCACGAAACTAATGTACTGTCCAAATTCCAGCATTACATCTCAATATGTGACTTAGTTACGGAGGAAAAAAGGCGCCACCGGCACTTGTACAGGTCGTAGCTCGAGTTTCCCATGTAGATGTAATTCTGAAATCATTGCCATAATCACTAGTGCCACCCAACTAACTTCCTGCCCAAATTCCAGCGTTACATCTCAATATTTGACCTAGTTACATAGAAAAAAAGACGCTCCGGGTACTTAGACCATGTAGCCTGGACAGGTCGCAACATGGGTTTCCCCCCTAGATGTAAGTCTGTAGTCATTCCTACAATCACAAGTGCCATGAAACTAATGTCCTGTCCACATTCCAGCATTACATCTCAATATGTGACTTAGTTACGGAGGAAAAAAGGCGCCACCGGCACTTGTACAGGTCGTGACTCGAGTTTGCCATGTAGATGTAATTCTGAAATCATTGCCATAATCACTAGTGCCACCCAACTAGCCTCCTGCCCAAATTCCAGCGTTACATCTCAATATTTGGCTTATTTACAGAGAAACAAAGGCGCTGTGGGTACTTGGACCATGTAGCCTCGACCAGTCGTAACATGTGTTTCCCATGTAGATGTGAGTCTGAAATCTTTTCTATAATCATTAGTGCCACCAAACTAATATCCTGTCCAAATTCTAACGTTCCATCTCAATATTTGACTTAGTTACAGAGTAAAAGCAGCGCTCCGGGTACTTTGGCCATGTAGCCTGGACAGGTCGCAACATGGGTTTCCCGCCTAGATGTAAGTCTGTAATCATTCCTACAATCACTAGTGCCACGAAACTAATGTCCTGTCCAAATTCCAGCATTACATCTCAATATGTGACTTAGTTACGGAGGAAAAAAGGGGCCACCGGCACTTGTACAGGTCGTGACTCTAGTTTCCCATGTAGATGTAATTCTGAAATCATTGCCATAATCACTAGTGCCACCCAACTAACCTCCTGCCCAAATTCCAGCGTTACATCTCAATATTTGACCTAGTTACATAGAAAAAAAGACGCTCCGGGTACTTAGACCATGTAGCCTTGACAGGTCGCAACATGGGTTTCCCCCGAGATGTAAGTCTATAATCATTCCTACAATCACTAGAGCCACGAAACTAATGTCCTGTCCACATTCCAGCATTACATCTCAATATTTGACTTAGTTACTGAGTAAAAAAGGCGCTCCGGGTACTTGGACCATGTAGCCTCGACAGGTCGTAACATGAGTTTCCCATGTAGATGTAAGTCTGAAATTTTTTCTATAATCATTAGTGCCACCTAACTAATATCCCATCCAAGTTTGAACATTTCATGTCCATATTTGACTTAGTTACAGAGGAAAAACGGTGCTCTGGGTACTTTGGCCATGTAGTGTTACATCTCAATATTTGGTTTACTTACATAGAAACAAAGGTGCTCCGGGTACTTGGACCATGTAGCCTTGACTGGTCGCAACATGAGTTTCCCATGTAGATGTAAGTCTGAAATCTTTTCTATAATCATTAGTGCCAACAAGCTAATAATATCCTGTCCAAATTCTATTGTTCCATCTCAATATTTAGTTACAGAGGAAAAAACGGCGCTCCGGGTGCTTTGGCCATGTAGCCCGGACAGGTCGCAACATGGGTTTCCCCCTAGATGTAAGTCTGAAATCATTCCTACAATCACTAGTGCCATGAAACTAATGTCCTGTCTGATTTCCAGCATTACATCTCAATATGTGACTTAGTTACGGAGGAAAAAAGTCGCTCCCGGCACTTGTAAAGGTCGTGATTCGAGTTTCCCATGTAGATGTAATTCTGAAATCATTGCCATAATCACTAGTGCCACCCAACTAACCTCTTGCCTCCCCCCTCACCCCTCAAAAAAGAAAAATAGGCGCTCCCATACTTCTACCATGTAGCCTCGACAGGTCATAACATGAGTTTAATATTTGACTTAGTTATGGTGTGACCAAGGTATTTAGGATAGTTGACCATTGGAGACTTATGAGAGGCCAATGTGACCTTGACAATGCAAGGTAAGTCTAAAAGCTATCCCAAAGTGACGAGTGCATTGCATCTTAATATCTGAGTTATGGGGTAAAAATGTTATTATTTGAGTCTAACAAGAGGCTATTGTGACCTTGACACTGAGGTGTAAGTTTAAAAGCTATTCCAAAGCCGCAAGTGCCACTTTCCTTACGTCCTGTGTAAATTTTAGTGTTACATATAAATGTTTCACCTACTTGTGGTGTAAATAAGGTGTTAAGTGTAGTTGACCACTGGAACCAGATGAGAGGCTAATGTAACCTAACCTTGACATTGATATGTAAATCTTAAAGCTATTCCAATGTTATGAGTGTCATTTTGCTTATGTCCTGTCAAAATTTCACCATTACATCTTATTATTTCACTTAGCCATGGAGTAAAAAGATGACCTTTGGAGCCTTAAAAAAGCGTAATGTGACCTTGACACTGACATGTTTGAAAGCTATTCGAAAGTTTTTACTGCCACTGTCCTTACATCCTGTCTAAATTTAAGTGTCCCATCTTATTTGGTTACGGCATAAATAAGGTGTTCAGTTTCCCAAGAAGTTGAAATCAACAAAGGAACATGGGATTATAAAATATTTATTGTTTAATCTATCTACCTGATCTTGATCAGGCACATTTATATATATGAACATTTAAAATTTACTTGAATATTTTGTGTGTAGTACCCTAACCATCCAAAGAACCTGCCCTGCCAAATTTTATAAGCAAAGTGAGATTTACTGAAGGTCCGCTCCAAGGTGACACACCTGACTTTCAACTCTAACAAAAGGTCAAACTGACAACATGACAATTTGTCAAGGAAAAGTAGGCAGGTTGGGCGCAGTACTTATTTTAATATTTCTTTCTAAAGAGTCCATAGGTTCTACTTTAACCAGACTGCCCAACTCACCTGCCAATCGAGCAGCAATTAATCATGTAAAAGATAACAATGTCATATGCCAGGTCAACAAGCAAGGACCTCCGAGGTCAAACAGAGGTCAAAATCCAAAGCTGATACAAGAAGCAAGCCAAGGTTAAAAGGCCAGGATTCATAGTCAGTGTATTCCAAGGAAGTAGCCCCAAAAGGGGTATAATTTAAAATGTTAAGAATTGGTATTTGAATCACACTGACACTACTCTGTGACCAGTGTACAGAGTGAACCACAGTGTACAGGGTGAAAATACAAAGCATCCATGTGATAACTGACAGTACAACCTGCTGCATGTCAGTGTGAATAATTAAACATCAAAGATAAGAAAACTGGAACTGCATAATCATACATCTAATGTTCATTTCAAGTGTTTCTAATCGAATCTAATCTAATGTGGACTTTATAGCGCTTAATCTCCATCACTGACGCATCTTAGCATAAAGCAAGGCAGTTAACGTTAATTAGAGGACGTAGCCACGTCATACCAAGAAGACACAGGGGTGACGGGGGAGGTGTTTCTCATATGATGCTCCAAAACTTTATTATGATTTGCCACTGGAAATTCGAACTATTAATACACTATCATGTTTCAAAAGGCGACTTAAAACTTATCTGTTTCAAAAGTCTTATCCTACCTAGGTTTTCTTACTACAGAACACTGATGGTCCCCTGGTGACGACCTTATTATGTCTTACGACTTATGCATTATGATTTGGATGGTGTGCCTTAGAATGTGCGAGTTCGGAGATTAAGCACTTGGATACCTGAAGACTATTTTTTGATGTTATAAAACAGACCAGAGGCTAATGTGATCTCATCACTAAGATGTTTCTGTGAAAGCTGTTCCATAAATATAAATATAATTTTCCATATGTCCAGTAAAAGTTCCAGTGTTGCAAATGTACATTTCGTTTACTTAAGCTGTAAATAAGGTGTTGAGAACTGTTGACTGTAGGAACCTGATCCTAAGGTGATACGACTTTTGCACTGAGATGTAAATCTGAGACCTATTCCTGAGTTATTCGTTCCACATTCCTTATTTCCTGTCAAAATTTCAGAGTTACATCTCCCCATTTTAGTTATATCATTAATAAGGTGTAGTTGGCAATTTACTGTTCGAACCAAACGACAGTGCAATATGATTTTTGCATTAGGAGTGGTATTAGGGCATCACGTTTGTCAGTCCCTCCCCATCCCGGAAAAGTGTGAACTTGGGTTAAAGTTGTAACAGAGGGGTTGCTGGGGTGGACATCACAAATTACTGTTTGTGTCAAGAAATTTGATTGGTCACATCATATATTTGTGTGTCAGCAGGTGGGAACCTCACCAGTTTGAAATTTTGGGAGAGCTGGGACAGACACATTAAATTTTGCGCCTTCCTGCCTGCCCAGGGTTGGGTTCTTTCTCTTAAACCAGTTGTATTTCTTTTTAAGTCTCCTTGCTTTATGTGTTTTTATTTTTGTTTGTGGAGGCATCTCATAGTCAGTAGCTAATAAATATACACAATTTCCCTACTCTCCCCTCCTCCTACCTAGCTTCCCGATGGGAGAGGGATTCACCAAGTGTTCGGTTCAAATCCACAAGTCTTGGGTTCAAATCTGCATTGGGGCCATATTGCCGGGGGGCAGGCCCTTATGTCCCCTGGGTAGGGGTGGCTTAGGGTAGTAACTGTGATACCTATAATTTGTATTGAACATATTATTTACATTCATATCTTTTGTATATTCATATTTTATGTATACATATTGATGTTACCATATTTATATTCATTGTTGTGTATTCTGCGAAGTTAAAGCTGGTAGTCATAGAGCATATAGATTTATTAGAATCTGTATTTCATTGTAGTGATAGATATATGCAACAAAAAACTTAACCCAGGTGTTAAGCTCAGATCCATACTTATTAGTGCCATTTTCCTTTCCTTTTTGGAAAGCTGACACTTGGCAGGGACAATTGAATAGGGATATGGGTGTGTAGATAGTAGGACAAAAAGTACCTGGACAAAAAGAACTGCACACAGACAAAAAGTATTTGGACAAAAAGTACCAGGCATAGGACAAAAAGTACCTCATTTTATAAAAAAAGGTTTTTAATCATATATAATTTATCTGTGTATTTTACATATATATAACTTTATATTTATATTTTCATGCGTTTCATTTTATAAGTTGACACATAAATAATTGGTTCTACAAATAAGCTTTTGTTATACTTTGAGATTAACTTAAGTCCTTGGGATGGGCCTTCCCTGTTTTTGGTATCATTGAAAATCTAACAGTTTATTTAAGCTTTGTCTAACATCAAGCCTTTAATGTATTAAGGGGGTAAATAGGGTGATTTCAATTAAGCCCACTAAGCCCAGGTACAATAGTTATTGTTGAATGCAATCAAGCTTAAAGGAAATGCTTTGGTGTGACATGAAAGGTGATAGGTGATTGTAAGATTGAAGATTAGAGTAGTTAATTCACACATAATAATTTAAAAAGCCCTGATCATACATTAAAGCAATGAACCTGCTCAGGAAGATTACAGTGAAATACCATATAACCTTGGTCCATTTGTTTAAGTCATTAAATCAAATTAGTTGCATCATGGAGATCATTAGAATTAATAAAGGGGGGTTGAAGTTATGATCTCCAAGAAAGACTGAAATACCTGTATACTTCATCACAGAATGGTGAAAAACTGTGGAGGACTTTCTCAAGGGAGTAGGGCATACCATTAGACTATGTTAAGTTTGAGAGCTAATGTATGTGTAAAAAGGTTAAAATGTGTTAAAACTAATACATATAAAATTTACACGTGTTATACTAATAAATGTTACTATTTGTTTCAAATAAAGATATGAAGTACTTTTTGTCCTATGGTGCTGTTCTTTTTGTCCAGGTACTTTTTGTCCTAGTAAATTTGAGGCCGGTTCTTTTTGTCCAGGTTCTTTTTGTCCGTACCCCGGGTGTGTAGCTGCATGGCATGACTTGCCATTTGACCTTGCTACAGTATTTTTGGGGAGAAAACATGGCATGATCTTTGTGTAACATTTGTCCAAAGCTATTTTCCCAGTATGGACATCTCTTATTTTTCACATTGCCGCGATTGCAGGCAATTCATGGTTTTCACTCATTGATAAGCCTGGTTTTATGCCCGATCAGAAGGGTTCCCACAGAGTATTTTAGCAGTATTTTTGTACATGGTTGGGATATTGGTGTCTCATTTGAGGAAAAAATTGGTGCTATATAATATTGATTTAACTCAATTTTAAGATGCATATATATATAGAACTAGGGATATGATGTTAAACATATTAATGCTTTTCTTGTGTTACAGCTTGTACAGCTTGGAAGAAGCATTCGTCAGACAGCATTTTGTTGGGTTTTATCACTGCAAGCAAGAAGGCATCATCTTTATTTTGTCTGACGAGAGACAATGCAACAAATAAATTTAAATTGCGTATAAGGTTAATATCCAGAAAAAAAATGTATTTTAATATCTTGTTAGATTTTGAGCAATGTTTTACACTTTCTTGAGTGTTGTATGTAAAAATAAAAGTGAAAAAGTGTGGTTGTATATTCCAGGTGGTTTTGACATTGACTTCATTGTCATAGTGGATGTGTGACAAAAACTGGTATGATGCTATAAAGTCAAGTGTTCATGTTTGCATGTTAGTCTTTCTGTGTATTGTCGCATATTATTTTTAGTTATTTACTGGTATTGTACTTGTTTGTTTGCATAATTAAGAAAATAAAATATTTCTTACTGGTGACTAATTTTGAAGCAAAAGCTCTTTCGGATTGTTTTAATTATCCTTTTAATTTATTCTTGCCAAATGATCATGTTATTTTCCATCCGTCTTTACATATCGCCTCTCAGGAAAAGAGCTTTATTGTAAAAAATTCAAAAGTAGAGTTACATGTGGTCAGATTAAAAATGAATGTTGTGCCTGACTAACATTTAATAATCAATTTTGATAATGACTAATTTTCTTTTGTTGATATGCATGTTATTCTTTGGTCGAACAAGACCTTAATATTCAGTGATGTTAGCTTTTTTATTTTTTTATTTATTTGTTTTGATCTGTATGTCTTTGTATTTGATTTTGTTTGCAGTGATTACAATGCGTGGCTTATCTTAAAGTTGTACTTGTAAATATAATGACTACATTTAAATATAATGACTACATTTCTTTTGTTAATATGCATGTTACTCTTTGGTCGAACAAGACCTTAATATTCAGTGATGATAGCTTTTTTACTTTTTGGTTTATTTATTTTGATCTGTATGTCTTTGTATTTGATTTTGTTTACAGTGATTACAATGCATGGCTTATCTTAAAGTTGTACTTGTAAATATAACATGTAATAACACATAAAACATGCAAAATTTAAATCGAGGAAGTTCCACAAGGCATTATACAGAATTCCTATTTTGGTGTCATCAACACAGTTTACAAACTAACATTAACCAGTACAGACTAACTATTTTCTGATTGGAGGTTCATAGCAGATTTTAGGTAATTTTTGCTAACTTATGATATATAGGAATCAGGGAGAAAAGCCCTACGGAGAAAAGCCCTATAGGAGAAAAGCCCTACACTTTTTGACGCCCATGGATACAAGCCCTACACCATTTTGGCAAACCATGGATAATAGCCCTACACTAATTTCTCAGACTGTAGAGAAACCCTACAACCCTAAAAATTCAGTAGCATAGGAAAAAGGTAAAACAGCTATTGTGAAGCCCTACACTAATCTCTGAGACCGTGGAGAAAAGCCCTACAACCTAGAAAAGTGGTAAAAACTACTGTGTTTGTATTTTATTTTGATATAAGCAAAACTTCAACACAGAAAAATATGAAAAAAGGAACAAACTATATTTATAAGTATTTACATATTTTCTAAGTAGAAAAATACACTATATTGAACAAACTAAAAAAAACTACTCACAGTATATGGTTCACAGTATATATGTATTTACAAATTGCATTAGCAGAAAATGCACTTTATTACCGTGTACATTCAATTATATATATATGAAGCTCTGCGTTGGATTAATACATACAAAAGCACTACACTCACACTAACAATCTTCAAAAACGAATACAAAATATAATACAAATAAACAGTTTGAAGCTTAGGTGCAGGTTTGGAGCCATTGCCTTTCATCATTCATCAAACACACACAACACTATTAACTGTTCAATGTTCAACCCTGAGTAGCCATATTCCTTCTGATCCTTTTACATATAAAGCCTGAGTATTTCCAATCCTGAGTAGGTCTTACCCTTTTAATCATTATTTATAAAAGGTCACAGGAAAAAGTGGAATAAACTTCTGAATGATTTATAAATTATTTAAGAAAATGAAGTATTTGCGAAGCATATCTATATGAATCCTACACTATCCCTATACTTAATTCAATAGGTGTTTTACCATTCTCTATATAAACTTATCAATTATTGATAAAATACTTTTAGGGTTGTAGGACTTTTCTCCACAGTCTGAGATATAAGTGTAGGGCCTTTCTCCATGGTTTGCCGTAATGCTGTAGGGCTTTTCTCCACAGGCATCACAAAAAGTGTAGGGCTTTTCTCCTATAGGGCTTTTCTCCGTACTCCGATATATCTATTACCTTGGATCACCTCCTTTATTGCATTACCCTATACGCAGAGGAGAGACTGTCATTTGACATCTAGCCGCAGGCTGTTCCATCGGTGTGAATTCGACTCCCCTGAGTGACAATTAGGTATTGAAAGCAAGAAAGTATCATACTGTCGTATCTTATTTAGTTTTTATGCTTGATTTGATTGTCACAATGGTTACCATGTCCTCGTGAACAGCTCCTCCAAAACTACAAGACCCAGAGACATGTTATTTTTTTTAAAAGATACCTTAACTATTGAGGATGAACATTTGTTCAAGGCATGCAGATCTGTTCCCCAGACCCACCACAAGTGAGATACCCCCACCAAAAGTGAAAATTTCAACAGTTTATCACACTTTTTTCGTTGGCTATTTCAGGGATTTCTCTCTAATGTTGCATATATGTACTAGGCCACTAGTAGATTCTATTGTGTGAGTATCTGGACTGGATCTTTCTTAATTATTATTTTATGAATTTCTAAAATATTCTTAATGCATTAAAATTCATGAAATCATCCAGTAAATCACTCATAAGTTGAAAAGTATTGCTTTTATTGCGCTACAATAACTTACCATGTGGAACTGAATGCTATCTCAGATGGCCGCAGCATCTGGTCAATGTCCAAAAAAAATAAACATATACAACTGGCCCAATGATTTCAACACAACATGGATATTCTTGTCATTGGACACTGAAACTACATCAGTTTCTTTTTTTTATAACATAGAATCTTATTTTTGTGTCAATTCACTGAACAAATAAGCATTTTTAACATTGTGATGTTAAGAGTGGACAACCAGGACTCCTGCATGTGGTAGCTTATATACAGGACATACGCCTGTCAAAATAAAATAAAATATTAAGGGGTTTAACCTCTCTCTGCTACATTCTTGAACCTTTTGAATGGTTAAAATATAAAACAAAGTACGAAAATTGAGTCCATGTTGAAGGAAATCCCCTTCATTGACTCCATTGTCTGTACAGCAAGTTCTAGCCAAACGATGGTGTAGAGGAGACCTTGGTTTGGCAATAGTTAAAATCGTTCCTTTTTATGGCGAAAAATACACTTACCATTTCCTGACCATAGATATATGTTGGTGCCATGTTGATGTATTTTACATTTTTTTCGGATTTTTATTAAGTTTTGGAGTTTTTTGTACATTTTGAGTTATGTGGTGAGGCATCTGTTTGGACAATGTCTTCTCAGAACCAAATTAGATAAGAGCAGATGAAGAAAGTCTGTCTGTGTTCATTTTATTGACGTTTGGAATAACCACCATTTTTGTTATATGGTGGCACTGTTATTTCGTTGTTGGAGGAAGACAAGTCTTCAATTCCGATTTATCTTTTAAGTCAGCCATTTAGACGGAAGTTGGATAAGTGCTTCTTTATTCTTATGCATTTTCTTCACAAATATGGAAGATTTGGTGCAATTTTACTCTGAAACTGTCGGCAGTCATTCTAGCTCCGACAGGAACAGTTTACATGTTGCTATGCAACAAAGCACTCTGAAGAGCAGAGAGAATTTGATTGTTATAAAAGCGGATCACACGTCGGGTTCTAATAGCCAGGCATTTGGAAACAATTGTTCACTACGTACATCTCAGTCAAACAGGACGACAAGAAGGAATTCCCCATTGAGGCAGACATCATAACTTCCCTTGGATGCTTCATCGTGGAGAAGTTCCGAGTACAGGTCTGGGCTGTCTCCACGATAAATTTATCCGGTGACATTCAGTCGAAACTTTCCACGGAGGAAAATACCTGCATGACGTCATCCGTAGACAATTGAGTTTCCATACCTCCCAAAAGGTCTGGAATCAGGTTGCCAGATGACTGGAGTTGTGATTCATCTCAGCAATTAGCATTTGATTCTGTGGGTTTATACTGGTTTTTCTGTTGGAAGCCGGCACCGGTACATAAAAACTAGGTACCCATTGTCAAAATTTTATTATTCAAGAGTACAGGTTCTCTGGGTTTTTACAGCAGAAAGCATGTCAAATCTTGGATAATAATGATTTGAAGTTGTCTAGCAGGACCTCTGGCAGGAGGTCTTTAAGGATCGCAGGATTAACAGGATCTCTTAGAGGTTTTAGTAGTGCCTTGGACTGTGTGCAGAGTATTTGCAATTACAGTCCTCAATGATCCTGGATTTTTTGTTGGGCAATGCTTGACCAGTTCTTCAAACTTGTTACTCAACAGGAGTGTTACATGTCTCATATTTCTCTAACTTATCTCTTAAGATGATTTTAGTAGAATAAGTAGTGCATTTTTCACTCTTATTGAGGTTTTTTCCTGGTGGACCCATGGTCACATGTCCAGAAAACCTTCATTTTGTGATCTCGGGTGTATAGTGATTCTTATGTCTAGAAAGGAGCTAACTCCTACACATGGCTAGAAATGGGATAAAGTGCCTCAGGGCAGTTATTTTTGTCCCTATTATGACAATTCCTCCTCTTATACTGTTATAAGAGTCTCCTCCTCAGTAAGACTTAGAGGTGTTAGGAGTAATCTTTTAGGAGGAATGTTTTGTCCAGTATTGTCAGATATACTACTCCTTACATCTTAAGATAGTAAGAGGATAATTTTCAACCATACTGTACTTTTTCACAGAAGCGACAGTAGCAAGAAGAATGCATAATGATCCGCCAGTATATAGACCATTTCATTGCATTGCCCTTTGAACCGGCTTTTGTCGACTTTGCTATGATATCAAAGGGAAACTGATGGCTGCAGTAGAAGGCATTGGGGGTCACCAGTTTATATAAGTTTGGTACATGGTCGCAAGGTAATAACAACAATATAAGAAACAAACAGCAATGCCAAGACAATACCAAGGGTTGGTTCATCTTGTCGAAAGCCAGGGCTGGATCATTAGTTATTAGGAATCAGATTTAGTTCCAGCACCAGAATTTAATTTTAGGTTGCAAATTCAATCTTAGGTAGGTCTTTTACTCAAAACAAAACACTTTTTTGAGTAAATGGTTTCCGAGGAAGCCATGTCTCAGGTTGGCGGCATGGCTTCATGGGAGAGGACAATGCCATTGGGTCATTTGTTTATCAGGTGACCCCAAGGCTATCTGCAGATATACCAGAGATATCCTCAGTCTTGTGATATCCCAGTTTCTGTGTCTCAGGTTCTCAGGGATTATCTTCAGTAGTGGACCAACTTTTCAAGTTTGAAGGAGGGCCCACTACTTCATCAGAAGGAGCACAATCTCCTGTTCATAGATGCTTTTCTTAAGGGTTGGGATGCTCAATTGAAGCATCAAACAGCCAGTGGTCTGTGGTATCATGAAGAGTCAAGGCTCCACATTAACAGGGTTACTAGCTTTAGAATTCGGAAGTCAGCTTCTTAATCTAAATCTGTTGATTTCCACAGACAGGTGATCAGTGGTTGTCTATCTCAACTAGTAGGGAGGTACCCACTTTCAGGGAATGTGTGCCTTAATCTGGAGAAATAAAGCTTGGATGAATGCCAGGAGGATTCAGATTCGGCCAAAACACATCCCGGGGTATCTTAAGTGTTCTGCCAGATTCCTTATCCAGGAAATCCATGATAATTCAATTATCTTTTGAATCATCTGTTCAATCAGGTGTTCAGTCAAATCTGCCATTGATCAGATCAACCAATGATGGATTTGTTTGCAACAAAGTTGAATCATAAGCTTCCAAGGTATTTATGTCCTACACTTTCAGGCTTGGATTCAGATTCGGCTAGATCACATCCCAGGGAATGTTCTAGCAATGTCCGTGAAAGACAGGTTGTTTCAATTGAATGAGTTCGAATCATCTATTGAGTCAGGTGTTCAGTCAAGTTTGCTGGCATTAATCATTGATGTATTTCCTTCCAACAAGTTGAATCACAAGCTTTCAATGTGTTTGTCTCCTGTCCTAGACTAGATCGTCAGGCTTGTGAGAGCACATACATTGAACATCTTGGGGGGGGGGGGGGGGGGGGGGGGGGGTTCTGGACGGCTGTGTGCCTGGTCCAGTTGCCTTAATCCCTCAGGTGATTCAAAAGATGACCACCTACAGGTGCAGAATCATTAGGATGGCATCAGGGAGGCTAGCAGTGTCTTCGTTTGGGATCTGGTGGATCTGTCCACAAAAGTCCCTTTAAGGCTTTTCTTGTGGGTGAATCCATTGACTCAGTCATTCAACAACAGCCTTCACACAACAGGTTAGCTTACTTCAATCTTCATGCTTGGCATCTGGGGTAAGTCATGAACATTCACGAAGATTTTATGACTCAAGGTGATCCATTTTTGAGACAAAAAAATCCCACTTTTCTGGATGTAGAAATTTTCTGAACTATTTGTTTGAGGAAATGAATCTTAAGTCATCTACTATTGCAGATTACAGAACAGCAATTGCAGATGGGTTGGGCTTGAAGGGTGAATAAGTCTCTAAAGTCTTGAGCTGAATAGATTATTGGCAGCTTTTTATGGAGAAAAACCAGTAGTCAATGGGTTTAAACCTTCCTTGGCATTTGTCGCTGGTCTTGCTTGGTCTCACCAAACAACCTTTTGAGGCTTCTGGAAGTTATTATCTTTCAAGATAGTCTTTCTTTTGTCTTGGGCATTAGGCAAAAGAGGAAGTTAAATTCATCTTTTGACATTTTCTTCCCTTAGTTGTAAGGAGAATTGGTCACTGGTGGCTCTGGCCATCAACTGCCATTTTAGCTAGGAACCAGTTAGCTTCAGATAGGCCTACTACAACTAAGCCTGTGGTCATTCCAGCTCTCAATCCTCATTTGGACAGCAGCTTCACCCAAGATTGATTTCTTTGTCCCGTAAGGGCTTTCTAATTCTACTTAGGTAAGACAAAGGATTTAAGGAGGCATAAGAATCTTTTGTTAGTAGTCATTCAGGAGAGCGTTATAGGAGATATCTCAGGGCAACTATCTCATCCTGGTTGAAGCAGACTATCTTTTTGACTTGGGAGGAGTCAGATTCTGAGTCTCAGCAATTATGTCAGATCAAACCTCTTGATGACTGCATCTTTAGCTCTTAAAGGTGGTGTTTCTGTACATGATTTTGAATGCATGTTACCAGAAACCATAATATTTTTACCAATTTCTGACTCACGTCTTCTGTTGGTTAGGGGTCAGTTTTTGAAATTGGTTCCTACACTTTGTTACTTTACAAGTATAGGTTCATACTTATATTGGTACTTTTGTATGCATTTGCGTGTATGTCTGCCATACTGCATCTTTTGTATTACACAACAGTTTCTCTTTATCCTGACTTGAAAAGCATTATGCATTATGCTGATGACACTTTCAAGTTTGGGGTTTGATCTGGTGTGGGTGTAGTATGTTGGTCCATTTACAACATTCAACGGCTGTGCAAACAGTGTTCTGCATTATGAGAACTACAACTACATACTACTATTTAGTGGTGTTTTTTATGGTATGTGTTATTGTTGGAAGTTTATATGTTTTGAAGGCATGTAAATTTCAATGTAAAGTTCTCATGATGTTTAGCTGTAGGTTAGGTTGGTTTCTAAATAATTTCTTCTTTCCTACATGGCTATGTTGTTTTACAGTGCTTACCAGTCCCACTGCCTCATGGGGAGGTGAGTTTTGGTTTGAATGCCTGTATGATTGTTTTGTGCATGATAACTGTGCAGGGCTGTGTACTGGGTCTTTAAATACTAGTACTGCCCTCCTTCCAAGGCTGCATTCAGCTATGGTCAGGAAATGGTAAGTGTATTTTTCGCAATAAAATTGAAAAATTTTGTTGTAATTTTCATTTTTATTAGATAAACTTACCATTTCCTGACCAGGATAGTCCCCCCAGCCTCCCCGCAGATTCAGTACTAAGGGAGTATTTTCTGCTACAAAATAATGATGATTGTTTATTGGGGTGGTTACATGACCACTAGGGGGACATGCTAGTTCACACTCACTCACTGGCCTCTTAAGGTAGCTTAAAACGTTTCTCAACGTTGGCCAGCGAGTTGGATAGGACCAACATATAGCTATGGTCAGGAAATGGTAAGTATTTATCTAACAAAAATTTAAATTACAACAAAATTTTTCAATTTTGTACCTTATATTAAAATTAAGCATATATTTTACATACACATGAATATAACCTACTTTGTCAGCTATACCATCCATAGTAAAATTGCAGCCCTTTAACTCATTGCATTTCTGAGCAGAAGCTACTTTGATATTCTCACTATTGAGTAAATCAGTTGTACCTTAAAAACTATTGCATTTACAGTATTTTGTTTTAAATATTTTCCAATTATATTTTACTCCTTAACAGTTAACACAGTATTTTACCTCTGAATACTATTTGCAGGGCAAACCTTTTGCGTCCCTTTCTTCTTTCACTTCTACTCTGAAATTCAAAACACACAGTCGGCTAACACAGAGCCCGATTACAGGCACGGATTGCTTGTTTGTAGGTTTTATGGATGTTTACCAATGTTTTGGAGTTGCTTTTTGACAAAACCAAAGTATTTAGAAAGAGCTAACCTAAGGGACACATCTCTAGTAAGGAAATATCTTTCCTACTGAATCCACTATGTTTACAGGGGGCTCGGTGGTATAGTGGTTAGAGTTCTCGCCTCCAACCTCTGAGGCCGCCGGTTCGAATCTCGGGCCAGGTGCTTCATGTTGGAAAGTTGGTAGTTACTTGCTGCTGCCCGGTGGTTTCCTCCACCTGTAAACTACCCGTCGCAATATGACCCTGGCTGTTGAACGTGACGTAAAACAACAGATAAATCTAAATCTAATTTAAATCCACTATGTTTACATATCAGTTGTATGGTATATATTCATTAAGCATTTCGTCAAAAGTTGCTTATTAAAATTTGTTTTTACAACCTTTAAATTAGAAGATTCAGGTGGCTTAAAATCCAGCATTTCTGGATTTAAGCCTAGGAGCTGATAATATAACGCTTTCATTTTTCCCCTGGCATCAGTTATATTTTATCCGTAAACATTTTGCATGCAACAAAACCCAAAAGTCTACTAAATTGCAGAAATTATTGATAAAATTATGGAAAAAACTACAAAAGGAAAAGATAATTTTCATGGGACGAGCTATATTAAGGTTTTCCAACTGATGTCACTGGAGTTATGTCACTTTTTCTAATGAAAACATACTAAATCTCGAAAACTCTTGATTTTTCTTTTACCTCTGAAAAATAAGCCTGGAAAATGCAGGCTAGATGTGATTATGTAAAAAAATTTAAAATCTTCTTTTACCCATACATAAATAATAACTTCATAGCAAATGTATTTAAACAAGATTTTGGCTTGTCTTTAGTGCATTAAAATCTGACAACAATTCACAGGGAATAGCTTTAAATTCATATTTGTGAATATGTCTTGGGCAATATACAACAAAACGTATCCAAATAAAGGCAACACAATTTTTAAAATTATCATTTCCAATATTACATTTGTAACTAAAAACTACCACATCAATAGATTTTCAACCAAATTCCAATAAGATGTATGGTGTCTTGAGGTGTTACTATTTTGCAAATAGATTAAAAAATACTTAATCATACCAAAACGTTATTATCATTATAAAGGTATAGCGACAAGGAATGTGTCTGCACGTCTTCATTGCACTAAAATCCATCAATATTTCACAGAAAAATATTTATGTTCAACTTTATTCTTTTTACTATTTGTTGCCCTCTTCTGTACATAATATTGTTAACATCTCGGGCAATATACAACCAGACTTTCTCCAGTGAAAGCAACGCAACCTACAATAATTTGATTGGCCCACTTTTATGTCTTTATTTTGATTGCGTAAAATACCCTTACCTTATCCCCGTTATTGCTGCCACTTAAGAAGACTGAATATCATCAGTCCCTAGAAGAGAATCCTCAACCTGTTTAGAGATGGATTCTTTAGAACTGTTCTTCTTTTTGTATGCCTTCTTAGCTAGGGGGCCAGTTACACTTCCAAGGATACCCATCAGATATAGCCCACGGTTCCATATATGGTAATTGACAAGGATGCACAAGAGATGAGGCGGGGCCACGGTGGCAGAGTGGTAACACTCTCGCCTCCCACCAGGGGTCCGATCCCCGTCACAGCCTCAAGTGGGAAAGCTGGTAGTTGCTTGCCGTTGGTCGGCAGTTTACAGTACAGAACCCTAATGAACTATATGTACTGGTTTCCTCTGCCCTTCCAACTACCCGTCGTGATATGACCTGTACAGTGTTGAAAGCGATGTAAAACCCCAAACAAATAAATAAAAATAAGAGATGAGGGTGAGTCATCTAAAAGATTTAAGGAAGGTGGCGATTTAAGAAAGGTGACGATAAATTGATGACTAGACAAATTTATTCACAATTCTATATGAAAAACTATATGTTATAACTTTCACTAAAACTGTGTTCTTTTAGTTATCCATACAATTTATTTATTTATTTGTTGTTTTACGTCGCGTTCAACAGCCAGGGTCATATTGCGACGGGTAGTTTACAGTTGGAGGAAACCAGTGGATACTGCACTGTAAACCACCGGGCATCGGCAAGTAACTACCAACTTTTCAACATGAAGCGCCCAGCCCGAGATTCGAACTGGCGGCCTCAGAGGTTGGAGGCGAGAACTCTAACCACTACACCACCGAGCCCCCAGTTATCCATACAAAAAAATGTACAGAAAACATAACTTAGAAATACCATAGACTGTTAACACTTATACTAGGAAAAATTGACATAACTGACCAAGACATGTATTATTTTCTGTGTTCTTATCAACAGAGTTAATGTTACACATATGCTGTTCTGTGGAAATAATCAGCAGTGATAACTTTACTGACTACCCTAATTGTCAAAACTCGGACTCTGCTTTATCATTCAAACATTATATTTTTAATAACACATAATATAATGTTTAAATCAGTTACTTTAAAAGTACTTCGTTTTTATTTCTTGATTTTTGACTAGAAACTGTAACTAATCTTACCTCATGAGTCATTGTAGTATACTGCTGTTTAGTATCATCAAAACTTTATTATCAGCTTCATATTTCTTGAAAGCCTTTGCCTGCTTGATTATGAAACATTGTGCCACATTACTTAGTAATGTCTTACTAAGCTAATATGTCTTGTCAAGAAAGAGATCAGTTATTTCAAGGCAAAATATTGCCCAGGTGTGAGTTGTAACTCATTAAAATATTTACCCAGGTTCCTGCACCTTTGACGGTTTCACATGAAATACTTTATCATTGTTACATATCAAAATTGCCAGTTCCTTCCATATGGCCGACCTTTCACTAACTTTAACATTTTTATTTTTTTTATTTATTTATTTGGGGTTTTACATCGCTTTCAACACTGTACAGGTCATATCAGGACAGGAAGTTGGAAGGGCAGATAAAAAGCAGTACATACAGTTCGTTAGGGTTCTGTACTGTAAACTGCCGACCAACGGCAAGCAACTACCAGCTTTCCCACTTGACGCAGTGCCGGGAATCTAACCCCAGCCTCAGAGGTGGGAGGCGAGAGTGTTACCACTCTGCCACCGTGGCCCCCCTAACTTTAACAAGCTCAAGTGCAGTGATTGGATCATGAAAGGAACTGACGATTCCTGACTGCAGTAAAACTCGTTTTACCCAACAGAATTAACAAAGTTTTCAGTATTTGGCTCATTTAATTAAAGAAACCGCAACAAGAAGATCAGAGAATATACTCCTGAAAAAAATCATTTGAACATTCTGGGGTTTCTACAAATAAATGAAAAAAAAAACTATCAAATATACAACTAGTATTGCTCACATTGTGAAACTGCTCATTTTTGGAACAAGTATGAGATATATTAAAATATTACTTGATTATAGTTAAAATCACGACTACAATTGATTCCATCAACAAGAAATAACCACATACTATTGACAATTTTTTTAAAAGATGACACAGACTGCTGAAATTTTCAAATTAAACATTTAAAAATGTTTAATGTAATTTAAAAAGTTCCCTTTTTAACATCAGAGGAAATGCTAAACATTTATTTGAGCACTCCATCCTTACAACAACTAACTGAAAGCAAGTGTGAAATATATCGCTATTAATGATCACATAGTAAAACTGTTTATTTAACTATTATGCCAAAAAAATTCTATCAATTGGATCCTTGTGGCGATGATTACACAGATTTTGTCAAATCTCAAATCCATGGAACACAGAACCTTAATTTTCATTCATTATTAGAATTGCCTAGGCTTCAATAATTATGCATGATGCTTGGTCACACAGGTTGCCTGAAATACATGTCACACCTCAGCTACCATGAGTCTAGGAACTTATTACAAAAAATGGATGACTCTAAGGACCCTCAGGACCATTTCAGAAATACATCTTTGCGTGTAATGAGCCAATATGAAAGTGAAAAACTAAACACAGTATCTTGTACACTCAGCCAAAAAGAAACGGAAGATGTATGATCATTTATTCTTTTTTTGAGTAACTATATGTGAGTTTTCCATTAACTATACCAGTTAATTTGAGACATTAATGCCATTTTAATATTGTATCGTACACTAAAGTAATCTGCAAAGGTTCATGAAAACATTTTTCTCTATTTTTCATATTTTATATTTGTGATTAGATTTAAAAATGTCAAAACTGCATGACGTTTTAAACAAAACAAAATTATAGATTTAGGTCCCATTTTTGAAACAACATTATGGTCATGGTATTGAAAGCTGTTTCTAGAATCATAAAGTAACAAAAATTATATCAATTACCTTCTTGGTAGTTATATTTAAACTTGTTATAGGTAATACAATTGTTAACATTGGACATTTTCAAGAGAAAACTGTTTCAGGTTATTTAAAGCTCAACCATTTCATGCATTATTTTCAGTTTTTATGTGCGTCACATTCTAAATTGCCAAATGGCTGCTGTGCATACTTTCTCTCAAACATATACGAATAAATAAAATTAAATGTTATGCACTAAAATATGACCATACAGTGCGTGATATGTAACATTACTGGAATGGGATGCATTATATTTTAAAATATTTTCAATTTTACTCTGTATGTTTGTAACATTTAACAAATTAAAATATAAAAATAATGCAATTGTTAAAGCAAAGTCTAGTAAATGGTTTAACTTCCCTTTGTTCTTGTGCAAGATATTTAGAAATGTACGCATGCATCTGCATGAACCTGCATGATTAGTAAGTCTTTTTTTGTAAATTATGCTTGCATTGTTGTGGAAGATGAACAAATTGTCTCTGTAGTGTTTACTTTGTAATGTAATATTTGTGTATTGTTTTGTATATTGATAAACTATAAAAGTAAATAACAATTTTTATGGAGTATGTATAGTTTGAAAATGAATTTAAATTTTGAATAAACCAATTGGAACCATAATGTGTTTGTCTGAATTATATTATTCATAAAGATAAACCTCTTCATTTCAATCAACTTAAATAGTTTACAGGTTTTTGTTTTAACCATATGTATATTAATGAAAACCTAGAACTGTCTTTTTCTCACAGTTTTAAAGATTCTAAAGATTTTTAAAACAAGAATGGGGTAGTTGGCATTTATTTGTCAATGCCTAGTGTGTTACAGCATGCACTCTTGAACAGTCTGTGCCCTCTGCTTTCCTCCACCCAGTCCACAGCAAACAACATAATGGAATAATTGAATTCCTTTCTAGCAACATGTTCAAACAACATGTGCCGTCATCGCCAACTGCTACCTCTGTGTGTGTTCGTCTATCACTAGTTGGCAATGCTGAGTGCTTGCACCAATTTAACTATGGCTGCTTAATGGGATACAAACCCTAACTTTGACATTTGTCACACAGATCATAATGACATTTTGAGGTTGTCAATGTCTGGTGTTAACTTATTCCTGCCCTAACAGTTAAGATAGCCATTTGCATGTTGTGATATAAAATTGAAAAGTATGTATAAGTAACAGGGTCTAGTGGGTAACTCACCTTTCAGGGCTTAGGTTCAATTCCTGACCCAATTGGACCAACTTATCCCCGCTGCTTTCCTGTATCCTCCTAAGCTGCTGGCCATGATATATCTACAATGTGTTGAAAGCAGTGTTTAACCCAAATCAATTGCTTACTTTCACCACTGGTTCAAGTATCACCAATAGCCCTAAGTGGTAACTTTGACGATGCCCGCTGCTCAACCAATGAAATATGTTTACTTTCAAAATCACCAAAACGGGAAATAAAACCAGTGTTAATAGTGAACATTTACAAAATACTGCTTAACTTGCAAATTTATATTATACCAATTCTCGATCATGGTGGATGTTTTTTTTACGAAATACCTGAAAATGATTTATTTTTTCAAAGGCTAAAATTAACCAAGAACGATAGACATGACACCTCGAGGTAGTGACCAAGAGCACAAAAACGAGGAAAATGGATTCCAAGTAAGTCCATCGTGCAGATATATATATTTTTCAATATAATGGAAGAGAAGAGTTTAAATTGGTTCAAAAATATCTGTATTGTATAGTGCAAATACACAAATTACAATGAGATATTTTTCAGAACAAAATTAGGAAAGAGTAATATTGGGCAAATGTTTGAACAATGAAAGATTTTAATATCGAAGACTTATATTTCCATTTGTGGATTCTAAGATGGAAAAGAGGTATTATTAGCCCAAAGATGATGAAATTGGGAGCCAGAGGTACAGCTTCAGTATGATTCAGTACAACAGCTGTGTTGGATCCATAAATTAGAAGGAAGGACTCTGACAAAAATGATATAACAAGTCTACCACATGTACAGTATCTATGTGCTGTGTTTCTGAGACGTTGTGTCACTGAAACGCACAAGACATATCCACGTCTGTATGGTTGGTTGGTCACAGAAGATTTGTCATCTAATCGTGCAAATTATTCTTAGTTAAATACTGGCTATACAATACTGATGCAAATTTGGTGTATATTTACGGTAGACGCGCCAATCAAGGCGTTTATTACTAGATTCAAAACAAACTCAGTGGGAAGTAAACATAATAACTTGCAGTGATGTTCGGTTGAGGTTTTCACAAATTATATATTGGCTTACAATTCCTAACTTGCAACCAATCTACCAAATGTACAGCATCTATATGTGCTGTGATTCGGAGACACTGTTCCAGTGGAAGGCTTGATAAAGTTAACGTCTATATGATTGGCTGGTTGTCCTCGGTGGCCCAGTGGTCGCAGAAGTTTGCCATCTAATCAAGCAAACTGTTCTTGGTTAAATACTGACCACAACACTGATACCTATTTGGTGTACATTTACAATACATGCGCTAATGTTTTGCTGGACAAAACTAACTCAATGGGAAAGTAAAAGCTATAACTTGTAGGGATGCTCAGTTAAGATTTTTTTGCAAATTACATATTGGTTCACAATTTCAATCTTATTTAATGAACAAAGTCAAGATTGTGAACGTGGAAAGATTGAAGTCATCAATTGCTCGCTGGTTAGCAAATTCAGTCTGTAACCACAAGCTGCCAACTCTGCATGGGCACACTCCCCAATATGGCTCTGATAGGGTCATGTTCCAACATTTCCATGATTTTTTTCCAGATGAGACATGTGGAAAGTTTACTGTTTATTATTAAGGGATAAGTGGTACTTAACATCAGTTTGATTGAGAAAAAAACTGAAATATACAGTGCCAGTCTATAACCTAAGAAAATGTAAGGCAAATATTAAATTTTAATATAAATTTTACAGTATCGGATAGAGAGTTTTTAGAGGCATTTTTTGATGTGAATATAATATGCCGGCTAAATACAATATGACAATATAATATGCCGGCTAACTAAAGAAAAAAGCTATGAAAAAGGATAATTATCGGAAGGTCTAAAAAACAGTATTTAATAAGCCCAAACGATCCTTTCCCGGCGATGAAAATTGCCAAGCATTAAAAATGTCCTGGATTAATGAAAGTTTTTTTGTCAAAATTAAAATTTTTCTTTCTGGTGTCAAAAACATAGGATTTTTGTCAGGATCCTTTTCGTCTGGCCAATTTGAATTTGCCTGAGACAATGCATAATCTTATTTTTTCTGCCAAAAAGTAACGAACCAAGACAAGTCTTAACGAACTGTCCTTTTTCCTTATTTCCAATGGTTTACAAAATTACTTAATTTGCTCTTGCGATAAGACCCCAGTCAAGTCACGAACAACTACTTTATTAGTGAACATACAAATAGATTGATGACAATATGCATTATACCCAGTACAAGCCATATCTATATTTGGCTTGAAGAGAAATACAGATAAGACGAACCTAGTCTGAATAATAAACACAGTTATTCTAAATGTAAACTTGATGTTGAGTTGAAATCGAAATGGGGAACACCTATTTATACTCTTTTAGCAAATCACATTTCCATAGAACTTGATACAATGATAGAGTTGAATTATGATCCCTTGGTAGAATATTTAGAGAAAAATAATTTGTGTGCATCAAATATGTTTGACTCCAAAGGGAATTACTGTTTTGGTTATAACTCTTGAATTATCAAAACCCAATCATTAAAATAGAATTTAATCATTTTTGGCTCTTTCCCCATGAAGTTTCAGATACATAATTTGAAAATCGCTTAATGTATTTTTTAATATTTATTTGACTTGGAAATCCTGACAAAATTAAAGGAATAAATTTAACAAAAACAAAAAGGTTATTCAGAGGTCGGACTTACTATGTAGTTACTATGCGTAATCAAATAGTAATTTTGGACCAATGGATATTTGGAGTAACATTTTAAAGAATAATGAAATTAATATAGCACAGGTGCAAAGTTACAACGAATATGGTACAATCCTAAAATGCATTTCACTTGCCAACATATTTCAGGAGAGGAATTTTTAATGCAGATATGTTTTATACAAATGGTAAGCTTTTATTCCGAAAAAGATTTAGAACAGTTTTTATAGTATTGATCTTTCTATATCATAACAAGCTAAGGCTGAACTGAGAAGGTCAGGGGCCGATTTCACAAAAGGACTTAAACTAAGTCCCTTTATTGGCTAAGTCTTGGACTTAAATCTAAGACTTTGGTCTTAGCTAGGTCTGGGACTTAAATGGATTTCACAAAGGGGTGACTTGGATTTCACAAAGGGGTGACTTAGCTAAGTCCAAGCTTATCAAATAACCACAGTGGTTTTCTGTGTCATATGACCTTTTATATGCTTCATTTCATGTGTGTTATCTGAGGATAAGTGCTGTTTTGAAATAAAAAACCTTGTTACATCATTTAAACTTCCCAACGATTACTTCAGGAAGTAGTTCTGTATAATTATACTTTATTTACAGCCATTTCAAATTATGAAGTGGAGAAAAGTTTATGGCGGCCATATTTAAGTCCTCTTTACAAAATTTAAGCTCACTACCTCCCAGACTTTAAATTAAGTCCACTGACTTAGCAATTTCATGGACTTAGCTGCTTTGTGAAATCCGCTAAGTCTAAGACCACAGACTTAGCATAAATTTAAGACCAAAGTCTTAAATTTAAGTCTAATCTGGACTTAAGTCCCTTTGTGAAATCGTCCCCAGAAGTCTCACATGTAGTAAACTTTGTATTTTGATGTTTTTAACTGCTTAAATATATTATATCGAGTGCAGGGGTATTTAACCAACAGGATTTCATGCATGCAAAATAAACTTCATAAATCAAGGGATAAATTTTAATGTTTGTTTATTAGTTGAATACACAATTTTGATTATAATGTCACCATAGTCCATTTATACATTATATATTTTAAAAAGAAACTCTAATGCAGATTTCAACTCAAAGGGTGTGGGACTATATTTACCCTTAGCCTCCTCTTAATGTGGTCAAAATAAGTGTATCATGATATTGCCAAATTGAAACCCTTATACAATTTCAGGCTCGTTTTATAATAATGGAGACGAGTATGAGTGTCAAACAACTACAAGAAAATAGTCTTAATTGTCTGTCACTTCAGTTTGACCCACCTTAAATTATAATGTTATAGTGTTAAATTGTGGCCATATTAACCAAATTAACCAAGAATATAGGTTTAATAACCAATTTGGGGCTTGTTTAAGACATAGGTTTAAGAACATTTGGCACAGTGTGACATGGACATCACTGCCAATATGGTTATCACATTCGGCCTATGCAAAACCCCATATTTGGTAATGCCAATCAGAGGCCTTCACATCTAGGGTTTTAGAGTCATCTCAGTTAAATACTGACCACAATACTGACACCTGTTTGGTGGTCATTTACAGTACATCAGTACAGGCGCACATCAAGGGTTTATTAAATAGATCTGAAACAATCTCAATGGGGAAGTAAAAAAAATCTGATGCTCAGGTAAGATTATTTGCAATCCAATCTAAATGTACTTGGATCAAGATTGTGATCCAAAGCTAGTGTATGAGATTTATCTGAAAGACATCTATTCTCATAAAAGTAACGTTTGTTTATACCCTTAACAAATACAATTGATAATTTGTCATCTGATTGAGCAGCAAATATGTTATGATGACCCTACAGGGCCGGTTGGTAGTGATGGATTTATATATTTATTTGGGTCAACATCACTTTCAACACTGCATAGGCCATATCATGGTAGATAGTTCAGTGGGCACAGGAAACCAGTACATACATTTCAAGGTTCTGCACTGTAAACTAACCAACTTTCCCACATAGGATTTGAACTGCAGACTATCGAGGCAGACAAAGGTCACAGTTTTACATCCCATTCAACAGCCAGGGTCCTATTGTGACAGGACCTTACGATAGCCACTTGTTGGACTCGAATCCACACAGAGGTCACAGCCCGTGATTAGATGCCAAACTTTCAAACGACTAAGCCACAAAGGACCTCAAAGACAGAGGTGGAAGTCGAGTGTGTTACCACTGCACCACAGTGGCCCCACTGGTAATGATGAAACCGCATTGGTCAGTTTAACACTAATACGCCGTTGCTCCTCTTGTTGCAGTTGCTCTGTTAGCTCGATTTCAACACCTTAATAATGCCACAATTGATACAATCATTCAAGACTTCAGTGACAAAGCCAAAATTAATTTCTCCAATTTATCCTCTCAAACCATAAAATTCCTTTCATAGGTCCTGGTACAGAACCTAGGTATACAGATAACGTTGAAACTTATAATATTAAAATGGTTAGGCCATCAGGGCACCGGGAACACCCAATTACAAGCAAGCCAGGTTTCATTCTGATTCAATCTCCATCTGGAGCCCTGGGACAAATAATCTATAAACTATAAGAGTGTCCTGATTGCAGATTATTGCAAAACCTGACCTCCAGCTTGCCTCCATCTATTTATGATCCTGATTCACATACAAACATAAGTACTCAACCACCACTCTGCAACTCAATTTCTTCAAGAAAGAGTGGAGAAAGAGTACAACTTAGGGGCCATAATGTGCCCATTTTCCACAAATAACACCCTCACAGCCACGTTTCACCTCTTATATCTAGACCCAATCAATGGGCTACTACAAGAATCATTTTATGAAAGCAGTTTTGACACTGAGAAAGTGAGCAGGGATCTATTTCATAGAATAAGCTACTCTCACTATTCACCAGAAAGGATGATAATATTACTGGATTTAGACATGCAAAGATTTAGGTATGTAGATAAGCATATCCTCAACTTAGCCTTTTTAACTTTTTATGCTAACATAGATAGAGACTGGAAATTGGACTAACCATTCTAAAACATATTCAGTGTACATGGTGTTGACATTAATTTGACACTTTGTAGATATTTCATACTGACTTGCTTATGCAAAGTGCAGACCAACCTAAAACCCGCTGAACTGAAATTCCTAATATGGCCGCAATTTAACAGCAATATTGGGCACCAATAATTTCTGTTCAGACATGTAATGCTCCAAAAACGCCTAAAATGTCCTCATCTATGCTTAAAACAAGCCTGAAATTAAATAAGGTCTTCAAATTATCAACATTATGATATATCTGATATTTCCACCCCATGGGGGGGAGGCAGACCAGCCCCACCCCCCGGAACTGAAATTCCTAATATGGCCCTCGAGTAGGAGAGACCAACATAAATTCATTCTAGGATATAAACTGAGTTTCCTGTGAAAATTTCAGCCAGATTGACCAACTTTAAGAGGTGGTTTGAACTGATCTGGCATTCTATGATACCCTCGCTACCTGCACTCCCTGAATCTGTACTATGGGCTGGATATGTATTTCTGAGAAAATACACTACCCAAATTCACTTTAGTGGGGACTCCTGTGGCAGAAAATGTGGTTTCCAGCCATAGGTTTGTCTTAATTGAGAAAATACCAGCATATCCTGATGCAGCCCCCAGAGGCTATGTTCACGGCTTCCTGGAGCCCATATCACACAAATGACACCACTGGTATAGCTGATGTAATCCTAAAACCTATGCAATCAGATTTAGTATGTGTCAGGTGATTTTCTGGCCAAATTTTATGGTTACAGACCAATATCTGGTACTGGTTTGGGCTGATTTACATGTATTTTTGACCAATTTAACAGCAATATTGGGCACCAATAATTTCTGTTCAGACATGTAATGGTCCAAATGCACCTAAAATGTCCTCATCTATTTTTACAACAAGCCTGAAATTAAATAAGGGCTTCAAATTATCAACATTATGATATATCTGATATTTCCACCCCATGGGGGGGAGGCAGACCAGCCCCACCCCCCGGAACTGAAATTCCTAATATGGCCCTCGAGTAGGAGAGACCAACATAAATTCATTCTAGGATATAAACTGAGTTTCCTGTGAAAATTTCAGCCAGATTGACCAACTTTAAGAGGTGGTTTGAACTGATCTGGCATTCTATGATACCCTCGCTACCTGCACTCCCTGAATCTGTACTATGGGCTGGATATGTATTTCTGAGAAAATACACTACCCAAATTCACTTTAGTGGGGACTCCTGTGGCAGAAAATGTGGTTTCCAGCCATAGGTTTGTCTTAATTGAGAAAATACCAGCATATCCTGATGCAGCCCCCAGAGGCTATGTTCACGGCTTCCTGGAGCCCATATCACACAAATGACACCACTGGTATAGCTGATGTAATCCTAAAACCTATGCAATCAGATTTAGTATGTGTCAGGTGATTTTCTGGCCAAATTTCATGGTTACAGACCAATATCTGGTACTGGTTTGGGCTGATTTACATGTATTTTTGACCAATTTAACAGCAATATTGGGCACCAATAATTTCTGTTCAGACATGTAATGGTCCAAATGCACCTAAAATGTCCTCATCTATTTTTACAACAAGCCTGAAATTAAATAAGGGCTTCAAATTATCAACATTATGATATATCTGATATTTCCACCCCATGGGGGGGGGAGGCAGACCAGCCCCACCCCCCGGAACTGAAATTCCTAATATGGCCCTCGAGTAGGAGAGACCAACATAAATTCATTCTAGGATATAAACTGAGTTTCCTGTGAAAATTTCAGCCAGATTGACCAACTTTAAGAGGTGGTTTGAACTGATCTGGCATACTATGATACCCTCGCTACCTGCACTCCCTGAATCTGTACTATGGGCTGGATATGTATTTCTGAGAAAATACACTACCCAAATTCACTTTAGTGGGGACTCCTGTGGCAGAAAATGTGGTTTCCAGCCATAGGTTTGTCTTAATTGAGAAAATACCAGCATATCCTGATGCAGCCCCCAGAGGCTATGTTCACGGCTTCCTGGAGCCCATATCACACAAATGACACCACTGGTATAGCTGATGTAATCCTAAAACCTATGCAATCAGATTTAGTATGTGTCAGGTGATTTTCTGGCCAAATTTTATGGTTACAGACCAATATCTGGTACTGGTTTGGGCTGATTTACATGTATTTTTGACCAATTTAACAGCAATATTGGGCACCAATAATTTCTGTTCAGACATGTAATGGTCCAAATGCACCTAAAATGTCCTCATCTATTTTTACAACAAGCCTGAAATTAAATAAGGGCTTCAAATTATCAACATTATGATATATCTGATATTTCCACCCCATGGGGGGGAGGCAGACCAGCCCCACCCCCCGGAACTGAAATTCCTAATATGGCCCTCGAGTAGGAGAGACCAACATAAATTCATTCTAGGATATAAACTGAGTTTCCTGTGAAAATTTCAGCCAGATTGACCAACTTTAAGAGGTGGTTTGAACTGATCTGGCATACTATGATACCCTCGCTACCTGCACTCCCTGAATCTGTACTATGGGCTGGATATGTATTTCTGAGAAAATACACTACCCAAATTCACTTTAGTGGGGACTCCTGTGGCAGAAAATGTGGTTTCCAGCCATAGGTTTGTCTTAATTGAGAAAATACCAGCATATCCTGATGCAGCCCCCAGAGGCTATGTTCACGGCTTCCTGGAGCCCATATCACACAAATGACACCACTGGTATAGCTGATGTAATCCTAAAACCTATGCAATCAGATTTAGTATGTGTCAGGTGATTTTCTGGCCAAATTTTATGGTTACAGACCAATATCTGGTACTGGTTTGGGCTGATTTACATGTATTTTTGACCAATTTAACAGCAATATTGGGCACCAATAATTTCTGTTCAGACATGTAATGGTCCAAATGCACCTAAAATGTCCTCATCTATTTTTACAACAAGCCTGAAATTAAATAAGGGCTTCAAATTATCAACATTATGATATATCTGATATTTCCACCCCATGGGGGGGGGAGGCAGACCAGCCCCACCCCCCGGAACTGAAATTCCTAATATGGCCCTCGAGTAGGAGAGACCAACATAAATTCATTCTAGGATATAAACTGAGTTTCCTGTGAAAATTTCAGCCAGATTGACCAACTTTAAGAGGTGGTTTGAACTGATCTGGCATTCTATGATACCCTCGCTACCTGCACTCCCTGAATCTGTACTATGGGCTGGATATGTATTTCTGAGAAAATACACTACCCAAATTCACTTTAGTGGGGACTCCTGTGGCAGAAAATGTGGTTTCCAGCCATAGGTTTGTCTTAATTGAGAAAATACCAGCATATCCTGATGCAGCCCCCAGAGGCTATGTTCACGGCTTCCTGGAGCCCATATCACACAAATGACACCACTGGTATAGCTGATGTAATCCTAAAACCTATGCAATCAGATTTAGTATGTGTCAGGTGATTTTCTGGCCAAATTTCATGGTTACAGACCAATATCTGGTACTGGTTTGGGCTGATTTACATGTATTTTTGACCAATTTAACAGCAATATTGGGCACCAATAATTTCTGTTCAGACATGTAATGGTCCAAATGCACCTAAAATGTCCTCATCTATTTTTACAACAAGCCTGAAATTAAATAAGGGCTTCAAATTATCAACATTATGATATATCTGATATTTCCACCCCATGGGGGGGGGAGGCAGACCAGCCCCACCCCCCGGAACTGAAATTCCTAATATGGCCCTCGAGTAGGAGAGACCAACATAAATTCATTCTAGGATATAAACTGAGTTTCCTGTGAAAATTTCAGCCAGATTGACCAACTTTAAGAGGTGGTTTGAACTGATCTGGCATACTATGATACCCTCGCTACCTGCACTCCCTGAATCTGTACTATGGGCTGGATATGTATTTCTGAGAAAATACACTACCCAAATTCACTTTAGTGGGGACTCCTGTGGCAGAAAATGTGGTTTCCAGCCATAGGTTTGTCTTAATTGAGAAAATACCAGCATATCCTGATGCAGCCCCCAGAGGCTATGTTCACGGCTTCCTGGAGCCCATATCACACAAATGACACCACTGGTATAGCTGATGTAATCCTAAAACCTATGCAATCAGATTTAGTATGTGTCAGGTGATTTTCTGGCCAAATTTTATGGTTACAGACCAATATCTGGTACTGGTTTGGGCTGATTTACATGTATTTTTGACCAATTTAACAGCAATATTGGGCACCAATAATTTCTGTTCAGACATGTAATGGTCCAAATGCACCTAAAATGTCCTCATCTATTTTTACAACAAGCCTGAAATTAAATAAGGGCTTCAAATTATCAACATTATGATATATCTGATATTTCCACCCCATGGGGGGGAGGCAGACCAGCCCCACCCCCCGGAACTGAAATTCCTAATATGGCCCTCGAGTAGGAGAGACCAACATAAATTCATTCTAGGATATAAACTGAGTTTCCTGTGAAAATTTCAGCCAGATTGACCAACTTTAAGAGGTGGTTTGAACTGATCTGGCATACTATGATACCCTCGCTACCTGCACTCCCTGAATCTGTACTATGGGCTGGATATGTATTTCTGAGAAAATACACTACCCAAATTCACTTTAGTGGGGACTCCTGTGGCAGAAAATGTGGTTTCCAGCCATAGGTTTGTCTTAATTGAGAAAATACCAGCATATCCTGATGCAGCCCCCAGAGGCTATGTTCACGGCTTCCTGGAGCCCATATCACACAAATGACACCACTGGTATAGCTGATGTAATCCTAAAACCTATGCAATCAGATTTAGTATGTGTCAGGTGATTTTCTGGCCAAATTTTATGGTTACAGACCAATATCTGGTACTGGTTTGGGCTGATTTACATGTATTTTTGACCAATTTAACAGCAATATTGGGCACCAATAATTTCTGTTCAGACATGTAATGGTCCAAATGCACCTAAAATGTCCTCATCTATTTTTACAACAAGCCTGAAATTAAATAAGGGCTTCAAATTATCAACATTATGATATATCTGATATTTCCACCCCATGGGGGGGGGAGGCAGACCAGCCCCACCCCCCGGAACTGAAATTCCTAATATGGCCCTCGAGTAGGAGAGACCAACATAAATTCATTCTAGGATATAAACTGAGTTTCCTGTGAAAATTTCAGCCAGATTGACCAACTTTAAGAGGTGGTTTGAACTGATCTGGCATACTATGATACCCTCGCTACCTGCACTCCCTGAATCTGTACTATGGGCTGGATATGTATTTCTGAGAAAATACACTACCCAAATTCACTTTAGTGGGGACTCCTGTGGCAGAAAATGTGGTTTCCAGCCATAGGTTTGTCTTAATTGAGAAAATACCAGCATATCCTGATGCAGCCCCCAGAGGCTATGTTCACGGCTTCCTGGAGCCCATATCACACAAATGACACCACTGGTATAGCTGATGTAATCCTAAAACCTATGCAATCAGATTTAGTATGTGTCAGGTGATTTTCTGGCCAAATTTTATGGTTACAGACCAATATCTGGTACTGGTTTGGGCTGATTTACATGTATTTTTGACCAATTTAACAGCAATATTGGGCACCAATAATTTCTGTTCAGACATGTAATGGTCCAAATGCACCTAAAATGTCCTCATCTATTTTTACAACAAGCCTGAAATTAAATAAGGGCTTCAAATTATCAACATTATGATATATCTGATATTTCCACCCCATGGGGGGGAGGCAGACCAGCCCCACCCCCCGGAACTGAAATTCCTAATATGGCCCTCGAGTAGGAGAGACCAACATAAATTCATTCTAGGATATAAACTGAGTTTCCTGTGAAAATTTCAGCCAGATTGACCAACTTTAAGAGGTGGTTTGAACTGATCTGGCATTCTATGATACCCTCGCTACCTGCACTCCCTGAATCTGTACTATGGGCTGGATATGTATTTCTGAGAAAATACACTACCCAAATTCACTTTAGTGGGGACTCCTGTGGCAGAAAATGTGGTTTCCAGCCATAGGTTTGTCTTAATTGAGAAAATACCAGCATATCCTGATGCAGCCCCCAGAGGCTATGTTCACGGCTTCCTGGAGCCCATATCACACAAATGACACCACTGGTATAGCTGATGTAATCCTAAAACCTATGCAATCAGATTTAGTATGTGTCAGGTGATTTTCTGGCCAAATTTCATGGTTACAGACCAATATCTGGTACTGGTTTGGGCTGATTTACATGTATTTTTGACCAATTTAACAGCAATATTGGGCACCAATAATTTCTGTTCAGACATGTAATGGTCCAAATGCACCTAAAATGTCCTCATCTATTTTTACAACAAGCCTGAAATTAAATAAGGGCTTCAAATTATCAACATTATGATATATCTGATATTTCCACCCCATGGGGGGGGGAGGCAGACCAGCCCCACCCCCCGGAACTGAAATTCCTAATATGGCCCTCGAGTAGGAGAGACCAACATAAATTCATTCTAGGATATAAACTGAGTTTCCTGTGAAAATTTCAGCCAGATTGACCAACTTTAAGAGGTGGTTTGAACTGATCTGGCATACTATGATACCCTCGCTACCTGCACTCCCTGAATCTGTACTATGGGCTGGATATGTATTTCTGAGAAAATACACTACCCAAATTCACTTTAGTGGGGACTCCTGTGGCAGAAAATGTGGTTTCCAGCCATAGGTTTGTCTTAATTGAGAAAATACCAGCATATCCTGATGCAGCCCCCAGAGGCTATGTTCACGGCTTCCTGGAGCCCATATCACACAAATGACACCACTGGTATAGCTGATGTAATCCTAAAACCTATGCAATCAGATTTAGTATGTGTCAGGTGATTTTCTGGCCAAATTTTATGGTTACAGACCAATATCTGGTACTGGTTTGGGCTGATTTACATGTATTTTTGACCAATTTAACAGCAATATTGGGCACCAATAATTTCTGTTCAGACATGTAATGGTCCAAATGCACCTAAAATGTCCTCATCTATTTTTACAACAAGCCTGAAATTAAATAAGGGCTTCAAATTATCAACATTATGATATATCTGATATTTCCACCCCATGGGGGGGGGAGGCAGACCAGCCCCACCCCCCGGAACTGAAATTCCTAATATGGCCCTCGAGTAGGAGAGACCAACATAAATTCATTCTAGGATATAAACTGAGTTTCCTGTGAAAATTTCAGCCAGATTGACCAACTTTAAGAGGTGGTTTGAACTGATCTGGCATACTATGATACCCTCGCTACCTGCACTCCCTGAATCTGTACTATGGGCTGGATATGTATTTCTGAGAAAATACACTACCCAAATTCACTTTAGTGGGGACTCCTGTGGCAGAAAATGTGGTTTCCAGCCATAGGTTTGTCTTAATTGAGAAAATACCAGCATATCCTGATGCAGCCCCCAGAGGCTATGTTCACGGCTTCCTGGAGCCCATATCACACAAATGACACCACTGGTATAGCTGATGTAATCCTAAAACCTATGCAATCAGATTTAGTATGTGTCAGGTGATTTTCTGGCCAAATTTTATGGTTACAGACCAATATCTGGTACTGGTTTGGGCTGATTTACATGTATTTTTGACCAATTTAACAGCAATATTGGGCACCAATAATTTCTGTTCAGACATGTAATGGTCCAAATGCACCTAAAATGTCCTCATCTATTTTTACAACAAGCCTGAAATTAAATAAGGGCTTCAAATTATCAACATTATGATATATCTGATATTTCCACCCCATGGGGGGGAGGCAGACCAGCCCCACCCCCCGGAACTGAAATTCCTAATATGGCCCTCGAGTAGGAGAGACCAACATAAATTCATTCTAGGATATAAACTGAGTTTCCTGTGAAAATTTCAGCCAGATTGACCAACTTTAAGAGGTGGTTTGAACTGATCTGGCATACTATGATACCCTCGCTACCTGCACTCCCTGAATCTGTACTATGGGCTGGATATGTATTTCTGAGAAAATACACTACCCAAATTCACTTTAGTGGGGACTCCTGTGGCAGAAAATGTGGTTTCCAGCCATAGGTTTGTCTTAATTGAGAAAATACCAGCATATCCTGATGCAGCCCCCAGAGGCTATGTTCACGGCTTCCTGGAGCCCATATCACACAAATGACACCACTGGTATAGCTGATGTAATCCTAAAACCTATGCAATCAGATTTAGTATGTGTCAGGTGATTTTCTGGCCAAATTTTATGGTTACAGACCAATATCTGGTACTGGTTTGGGCTGATTTACATGTATTTTTGACCAATTTAACAGCAATATTGGGCACCAATAATTTCTGTTCAGACATGTAATGGTCCAAATGCACCTAAAATGTCCTCATCTATTTTTACAACAAGCCTGAAATTAAATAAGGGCTTCAAATTATCAACATTATGATATATCTGATATTTCCACCCCATGGGGGGGAGGCAGACCAGCCCCACCCCCCGGAACTGAAATTCCTAATATGGCCCTCGAGTAGGAGAGACCAACATAAATTCATTCTAGGATATAAACTGAGTTTCCTGTGAAAATTTCAGCCAGATTGACCAACTTTAAGAGGTGGTTTGAACTGATCTGGCATACTATGATACCCTCGCTACCTGCACTCCCTGAATCTGTACTATGGGCTGGATATGTATTTCTGAGAAAATACACTACCCAAATTCACTTTAGTGGGGACTCCTGTGGCAGAAAATGTGGTTTCCAGCCATAGGTTTGTCTTAATTGAGAAAATACCAGCATATCCTGATGCAGCCCCCAGAGGCTATGTTCACGGCTTCCTGGAGCCCATATCACACAAATGACACCACTGGTATAGCTGATGTAATCCTAAAACCTATGCAATCAGATTTAGTATGTGTCAGGTGATTTTCTGGCCAAATTTTATGGTTACAGACCAATATCTGGTACTGGTTTGGGCTGATTTACATGTATTTTTGACCAATTTAACAGCAATATTGGGCACCAATAATTTCTGTTCAGACATGTAATGGTCCAAATGCACCTAAAATGTCCTCATCTATTTTTACAACAAGCCTGAAATTAAATAAGGGCTTCAAATTATCAACATTATGATATATCTGATATTTCCACCCCATGGGGGGGGGAGGCAGACCAGCCCCACCCCCCGGAACTGAAATTCCTAATATGGCCCTCGAGTAGGAGAGACCAACATAAATTCATTCTAGGATATAAACTGAGTTTCCTGTGAAAATTTCAGCCAGATTGACCAACTTTAAGAGGTGGTTTGAACTGATCTGGCATACTATGATACCCTCGCTACCTGCACTCCCTGAATCTGTACTATGGGCTGGATATGTATTTCTGAGAAAATACACTACCCAAATTCACTTTAGTGGGGACTCCTGTGGCAGAAAATGTGGTTTCCAGCCATAGGTTTGTCTTAATTGAGAAAATACCAGCATATCCTGATGCAGCCCCCAGAGGCTATGTTCACGGCTTCCTGGAGCCCATATCACACAAATGACACCACTGGTATAGCTGATGTAATCCTAAAACCTATGCAATCAGATTTAGTATGTGTCAGGTGATTTTCTGGCCAAATTTTATGGTTACAGACCAATATCTGGTACTGGTTTGGGCTGATTTACATGTATTTTTGACCAATTTAACAGCAATATTGGGCACCAATAATTTCTGTTCAGACATGTAATGGTCCAAATGCACCTAAAATGTCCTCATCTATTTTTACAACAAGCCTGAAATTAAATAAGGGCTTCAAATTATCAACATTATGATATATCTGATATTTCCACCCCATGGGGGGGAGGCAGACCAGCCCCACCCCCCGGAACTGAAATTCCTAATATGGCCCTCGAGTAGGAGAGACCAACATAAATTCATTCTAGGATATAAACTGAGTTTCCTGTGAAAATTTCAGCCAGATTGACCAACTTTAAGAGGTGGTTTGAACTGATCTGGCATTCTATGATACCCTCGCTACCTGCACTCCCTGAATCTGTACTATGGGCTGGATATGTATTTCTGAGAAAATACACTACCCAAATTCACTTTAGTGGGGACTCCTGTGGCAGAAAATGTGGTTTCCAGCCATAGGTTTGTCTTAATTGAGAAAATACCAGCATATCCTGATGCAGCCCCCAGAGGCTATGTTCACGGCTTCCTGGAGCCCATATCACACAAATGACACCACTGGTATAGCTGATGTAATCCTAAAACCTATGCAATCAGATTTAGTATGTGTCAGGTGATTTTCTGGCCAAATTTCATGGTTACAGACCAATATCTGGTACTGGTTTGGGCTGATTTACATGTATTTTTGACCAATTTAACAGCAATATTGGGCACCAATAATTTCTGTTCAGACATGTAATGGTCCAAATGCACCTAAAATGTCCTCATCTATTTTTACAACAAGCCTGAAATTAAATAAGGGCTTCAAATTATCAACATTATGATATATCTGATATTTCCACCCCATGGGGGGGGGAGGCAGACCAGCCCCACCCCCCGGAACTGAAATTCCTAATATGGCCCTCGAGTAGGAGAGACCAACATAAATTCATTCTAGGATATAAACTGAGTTTCCTGTGAAAATTTCAGCCAGATTGACCAACTTTAAGAGGTGGTTTGAACTGATCTGGCATACTATGATACCCTCGCTACCTGCACTCCCTGAATCTGTACTATGGGCTGGATATGTATTTCTGAGAAAATACACTACCCAAATTCACTTTAGTGGGGACTCCTGTGGCAGAAAATGTGGTTTCCAGCCATAGGTTTGTCTTAATTGAGAAAATACCAGCATATCCTGATGCAGCCCCCAGAGGCTATGTTCACGGCTTCCTGGAGCCCATATCACACAAATGACACCACTGGTATAGCTGATGTAATCCTAAAACCTATGCAATCAGATTTAGTATGTGTCAGGTGATTTTCTGGCCAAATTTTATGGTTACAGACCAATATCTGGTACTGGTTTGGGCTGATTTACATGTATTTTTGACCAATTTAACAGCAATATTGGGCACCAATAATTTCTGTTCAGACATGTAATGGTCCAAATGCACCTAAAATGTCCTCATCTATTTTTACAACAAGCCTGAAATTAAATAAGGGCTTCAAATTATCAACATTATGATATATCTGATATTTCCACCCCATGGGGGGGGGAGGCAGACCAGCCCCACCCCCCGGAACTGAAATTCCTAATATGGCCCTCGAGTAGGAGAGACCAACATAAATTCATTCTAGGATATAAACTGAGTTTCCTGTGAAAATTTCAGCCAGATTGACCAACTTTAAGAGGTGGTTTGAACTGATCTGGCATACTATGATACCCTCGCTACCTGCACTCCCTGAATCTGTACTATGGGCTGGATATGTATTTCTGAGAAAATACACTACCCAAATTCACTTTAGTGGGGACTCCTGTGGCAGAAAATGTGGTTTCCAGCCATAGGTTTGTCTTAATTGAGAAAATACCAGCATATCCTGATGCAGCCCCCAGAGGCTATGTTCACGGCTTCCTGGAGCCCATATCACACAAATGACACCACTGGTATAGCTGATGTAATCCTAAAACCTATGCAATCAGATTTAGTATGTGTCAGGTGATTTTCTGGCCAAATTTTATGGTTACAGACCAATATCTGGTACTGGTTTGGGCTGATTTACATGTATTTTTGACCAATTTAACAGCAATATTGGGCACCAATAATTTCTGTTCAGACATGTAATGGTCCAAATGCACCTAAAATGTCCTCATCTATTTTTACAACAAGCCTGAAATTAAATAAGGGCTTCAAATTATCAACATTATGATATATCTGATATTTCCACCCCATGGGGGGGAGGCAGACCAGCCCCACCCCCCGGAACTGAAATTCCTAATATGGCCCTCGAGTAGGAGAGACCAACATAAATTCATTCTAGGATATAAACTGAGTTTCCTGTGAAAATTTCAGCCAGATTGACCAACTTTAAGAGGTGGTTTGAACTGATCTGGCATACTATGATACCCTCGCTACCTGCACTCCCTGAATCTGTACTATGGGCTGGATATGTATTTCTGAGAAAATACACTACCCAAATTCACTTTAGTGGGGACTCCTGTGGCAGAAAATGTGGTTTCCAGCCATAGGTTTGTCTTAATTGAGAAAATACCAGCATATCCTGATGCAGCCCCCAGAGGCTATGTTCACGGCTTCCTGGAGCCCATATCACACAAATGACACCACTGGTATAGCTGATGTAATCCTAAAACCTATGCAATCAGATTTAGTATGTGTCAGGTGATTTTCTGGCCAAATTTTATGGTTACAGACCAATATCTGGTACTGGTTTGGGCTGATTTACATGTATTTTTGACCAATTTAACAGCAATATTGGGCACCAATAATTTCTGTTCAGACATGTAATGGTCCAAATGCACCTAAAATGTCCTCATCTATTTTTACAACAAGCCTGAAATTAAATAAGGGCTTCAAATTATCAACATTATGATATATCTGATATTTCCACCCCATGGGGGGGAGGCAGACCAGCCCCACCCCCCGGAACTGAAATTCCTAATATGGCCCTCGAGTAGGAGAGACCAACATAAATTCATTCTAGGATATAAACTGAGTTTCCTGTGAAAATTTCAGCCAGATTGACCAACTTTAAGAGGTGGTTTGAACTGATCTGGCATACTATGATACCCTCGCTACCTGCACTCCCTGAATCTGTACTATGGGCTGGATATGTATTTCTGAGAAAATACACTACCCAAATTCACTTTAGTGGGGACTCCTGTGGCAGAAAATGTGGTTTCCAGCCATAGGTTTGTCTTAATTGAGAAAATACCAGCATATCCTGATGCAGCCCCCAGAGGCTATGTTCACGGCTTCCTGGAGCCCATATCACACAAATGACACCACTGGTATAGCTGATGTAATCCTAAAACCTATGCAATCAGATTTAGTATGTGTCAGGTGATTTTCTGGCCAAATTTTATGGTTACAGACCAATATCTGGTACTGGTTTGGGCTGATTTACATGTATTTTTGACCAATTTAACAGCAATATTGGGCACCAATAATTTCTGTTCAGACATGTAATGGTCCAAATGCACCTAAAATGTCCTCATCTATTTTTACAACAAGCCTGAAATTAAATAAGGGCTTCAAATTATCAACATTATGATATATCTGATATTTCCACCCCATGGGGGGGAGGCAGACCAGCCCCACCCCCCGGAACTGAAATTCCTAATATGGCCCTCGAGTAGGAGAGACCAACATAAATTCATTCTAGGATATAAACTGAGTTTCCTGTGAAAATTTCAGCCAGATTGACCAACTTTAAGAGGTGGTTTGAACTGATCTGGCATTCTATGATACCCTCGCTACCTGCACTCCCTGAATCTGTACTATGGGCTGGATATGTATTTCTGAGAAAATACACTACCCAAATTCACTTTAGTGGGGACTCCTGTGGCAGAAAATGTGGTTTCCAGCCATAGGTTTGTCTTAATTGAGAAAATACCAGCATATCCTGATGCAGCCCCCAGAGGCTATGTTCACGGCTTCCTGGAGCCCATATCACACAAATGACACCACTGGTATAGCTGATGTAATCCTAAAACCTATGCAATCAGATTTAGTATGTGTCAGGTGATTTTCTGGCCAAATTTCATGGTTACAGACCAATATCTGGTACTGGTTTGGGCTGATTTACATGTATTTTTGACCAATTTAACAGCAATATTGGGCACCAATAATTTCTGTTCAGACATGTAATGGTCCAAATGCACCTAAAATGTCCTCATCTATTTTTACAACAAGCCTGAAATTAAATAAGGGCTTCAAATTATCAACATTATGATATATCTGATATTTCCACCCCATGGGGGGGGGAGGCAGACCAGCCCCACCCCCCGGAACTGAAATTCCTAATATGGCCCTCGAGTAGGAGAGACCAACATAAATTCATTCTAGGATATAAACTGAGTTTCCTGTGAAAATTTCAGCCAGATTGACCAACTTTAAGAGGTGGTTTGAACTGATCTGGCATACTATGATACCCTCGCTACCTGCACTCCCTGAATCTGTACTATGGGCTGGATATGTATTTCTGAGAAAATACACTACCCAAATTCACTTTAGTGGGGACTCCTGTGGCAGAAAATGTGGTTTCCAGCCATAGGTTTGTCTTAATTGAGAAAATACCAGCATATCCTGATGCAGCCCCCAGAGGCTATGTTCACGGCTTCCTGGAGCCCATATCACACAAATGACACCACTGGTATAGCTGATGTAATCCTAAAACCTATGCAATCAGATTTAGTATGTGTCAGGTGATTTTCTGGCCAAATTTTATGGTTACAGACCAATATCTGGTACTGGTTTGGGCTGATTTACATGTATTTTTGACCAATTTAACAGCAATATTGGGCACCAATAATTTCTGTTCAGACATGTAATGGTCCAAATGCACCTAAAATGTCCTCATCTATTTTTACAACAAGCCTGAAATTAAATAAGGGCTTCAAATTATCAACATTATGATATATCTGATATTTCCACCCCATGGGGGGGAGGCAGACCAGCCCCACCCCCCGGAACTGAAATTCCTAATATGGCCCTCGAGTAGGAGAGACCAACATAAATTCATTCTAGGATATAAACTGAGTTTCCTGTGAAAATTTCAGCCAGATTGACCAACTTTAAGAGGTGGTTTGAACTGATCTGGCATACTATGATACCCTCGCTACCTGCACTCCCTGAATCTGTACTATGGGCTGGATATGTATTTCTGAGAAAATACACTACCCAAATTCACTTTAGTGGGGACTCCTGTGGCAGAAAATGTGGTTTCCAGCCATAGGTTTGTCTTAATTGAGAAAATACCAGCATATCCTGATGCAGCCCCCAGAGGCTATGTTCACGGCTTCCTGGAGCCCATATCACACAAATGACACCACTGGTATAGCTGATGTAATCCTAAAACCTATGCAATCAGATTTAGTATGTGTCAGGTGATTTTCTGGCCAAATTTTATGGTTACAGACCAATATCTGGTACTGGTTTGGGCTGATTTACATGTATTTTTGACCAATTTAACAGCAATATTGGGCACCAATAATTTCTGTTCAGACATGTAATGGTCCAAATGCACCTAAAATGTCCTCATCTATTTTTACAACAAGCCTGAAATTAAATAAGGGCTTCAAATTATCAACATTATGATATATCTGATATTTCCACCCCATGGGGGGGGGAGGCAGACCAGCCCCACCCCCCGGAACTGAAATTCCTAATATGGCCCTCGAGTAGGAGAGACCAACATAAATTCATTCTAGGATATAAACTGAGTTTCCTGTGAAAATTTCAGCCAGATTGACCAACTTTAAGAGGTGGTTTGAACTGATCTGGCATACTATGATACCCTCGCTACCTGCACTCCCTGAATCTGTACTATGGGCTGGATATGTATTTCTGAGAAAATACACTACCCAAATTCACTTTAGTGGGGACTCCTGTGGCAGAAAATGTGGTTTCCAGCCATAGGTTTGTCTTAATTGAGAAAATACCAGCATATCCTGATGCAGCCCCCAGAGGCTATGTTCACGGCTTCCTGGAGCCCATATCACACAAATGACACCACTGGTATAGCTGATGTAATCCTAAAACCTATGCAATCAGATTTAGTATGTGTCAGGTGATTTTCTGGCCAAATTTTATGGTTACAGACCAATATCTGGTACTGGTTTGGGCTGATTTACATGTATTTTTGACCAATTTAACAGCAATATTGGGCACCAATAATTTCTGTTCAGACATGTAATGGTCCAAATGCACCTAAAATGTCCTCATCTATTTTTACAACAAGCCTGAAATTAAATAAGGGCTTCAAATTATCAACATTATGATATATCTGATATTTCCACCCCATGGGGGGGAGGCAGACCAGCCCCACCCCCCGGAACTGAAATTCCTAATATGGCCCTCGAGTAGGAGAGACCAACATAAATTCATTCTAGGATATAAACTGAGTTTCCTGTGAAAATTTCAGCCAGATTGACCAACTTTAAGAGGTGGTTTGAACTGATCTGGCATACTATGATACCCTCGCTACCTGCACTCCCTGAATCTGTACTATGGGCTGGATATGTATTTCTGAGAAAATACACTACCCAAATTCACTTTAGTGGGGACTCCTGTGGCAGAAAATGTGGTTTCCAGCCATAGGTTTGTCTTAATTGAGAAAATACCAGCATATCCTGATGCAGCCCCCAGAGGCTATGTTCACGGCTTCCTGGAGCCCATATCACACAAATGACACCACTGGTATAGCTGATGTAATCCTAAAACCTATGCAATCAGATTTAGTATGTGTCAGGTGATTTTCTGGCCAAATTTTATGGTTACAGACCAATATCTGGTACTGGTTTGGGCTGATTTACATGTATTTTTGACCAATTTAACAGCAATATTGGGCACCAATAATTTCTGTTCAGACATGTAATGGTCCAAATGCACCTAAAATGTCCTCATCTATTTTTACAACAAGCCTGAAATTAAATAAGGGCTTCAAATTATCAACATTATGATATATCTGATATTTCCACCCCATGGGGGGGAGGCAGACCAGCCCCACCCCCCGGAACTGAAATTCCTAATATGGCCCTCGAGTAGGAGAGACCAACATAAATTCATTCTAGGATATAAACTGAGTTTCCTGTGAAAATTTCAGCCAGATTGACCAACTTTAAGAGGTGGTTTGAACTGATCTGGCATTCTATGATACCCTCGCTACCTGCACTCCCTGAATCTGTACTATGGGCTGGATATGTATTTCTGAGAAAATACACTACCCAAATTCACTTTAGTGGGGACTCCTGTGGCAGAAAATGTGGTTTCCAGCCATAGGTTTGTCTTAATTGAGAAAATACCAGCATATCCTGATGCAGCCCCCAGAGGCTATGTTCACGGCTTCCTGGAGCCCATATCACACAAATGACACCACTGGTATAGCTGATGTAATCCTAAAACCTATGCAATCAGATTTAGTATGTGTCAGGTGATTTTCTGGCCAAATTTTATGGTTACAGACCAATATCTGGTACTGGTTTGGGCTGATTTACATGTATTTTTGACCAATTTAACAGCAATATTGGGCACCAATAATTTCTGTTCAGACATGTAATGGTCCAAATGCACCTAAAATGTCCTCATCTATTTTTACAACAAGCCTGAAATTAAATAAGGGCTTCAAATTATCAACATTATGATATATCTGATATTTCCACCCCATGGGGGGGAGGCAGACCAGCCCCACCCCCCGGAACTGAAATTCCTAATATGGCCCTCGAGTAGGAGAGACCAACATAAATTCATTCTAGGATATAAACTGAGTTTCCTGTGAAAATTTCAGCCAGATTGACCAACTTTAAGAGGTGGTTTGAACTGATCTGGCATACTATGATACCCTCGCTACCTGCACTCCCTGAATCTGTACTATGGGCTGGATATGTATTTCTGAGAAAATACACTACCCAAATTCACTTTAGTGGGGACTCCTGTGGCAGAAAATGTGGTTTCCAGCCATAGGTTTGTCTTAATTGAGAAAATACCAGCATATCCTGATGCAGCCCCCAGAGGCTATGTTCACGGCTTCCTGGAGCCCATATCACACAAATGACACCACTGGTATAGCTGATGTAATCCTAAAACCTATTGCTTTACCCCTGAGGGCTAGAGGGTGTAACTAGGTAGAATGAAAGGCAGAATATTAGGGTTATTTATCTTTATTCCCTGTTCTTGACAACCAAAGCAACAAGTCCAATATCTGCCCCCAAGTTCCACTGAATTTAGAATTTTGACGTCTCAATAGACTGAAGGCCAAGAGTAAAGTGTGAGTGTGCCCAGCTCCAGAGCTCTGAGCTTCTGTGGAACACCTTTCCTTTGATTGGCTGCTGAGATTGTCCAATAGTGATTTTTGACAAAAATGCAGGCTCTGCCTGCTTAGAGATGAACAGGAGTAACATAGCTCCATTGTGGAATCTATTTTTAGGACAGCCACGTTTCTTAGGAAAGTGTGATATTACATACCAAGGGGGCGCGGAATTCACGACCTCGTGAATTGTTAAAAAAAATGTGATATTACATACCAAAAGGGGTGCGGGGATACCAAATTAGGATATTGCTTTGCATAGTGACATTTGATTTGTTGTTTTATTCTAAATTATTTTCAAAGATTTAACTTTAAATAATTCAAATAAATGGGGGAGCAATGACTTGTGGGCTTTACATTGTTTGTGTTTTATTGTTGTTTCCTAATTTGAAGATGTTTGTATGATACAGAGAAAATTTTGAGAGGAATGAGGTCGATCGTCCTAGATAAAGGACAAATATAAAGATTAAAACTGCAAATTAACATTTTCAAATCTGTGCAAATTAAATAATGCATTTAATGTGAATTTTGAATGATGTGAAAATTTCGATCAATTTTGATAAATACTTGATACATACTCTTGAATATATATTACTTTATATACCACTACCTCTAATTTTGCTCCAAATGGTAAAATATAATTCACACCACAGGTCCAAAACATATGATGATGATGACACAGTGAGTTTATATATACTTAACAAAACACAGCAAACACAACCAGCCATTTAAAAAAAACAAACTAGAAAAATAAAGGTACAATAACAACATTTAGACCCAATTGGGTCGGCCCAGCGGACCAATGGCATCAGGGGAGCTAGGGAACCCGGGAGGGACAGTTATGCTTCAAACATTTGCAGGAGAAAAAAAGCTGAAAATATGCCTCTCAGGTTTTTTTTTGCCAATTGTGTTATTCCAATGTTTTCAAAATTGACATTGAAACAAAGAATTTAGGGCCAATAAGTGTGGTGTCCCTATGGGGGTTTCCACTAGGAGCTAAAAGGCATGCTAGTCCCAATCATCTTCGTTGTCTGAAAATGATGCGTCAGGATCATGGTCAAAATGTCCTGATGTTGGCCAATTGCCTAGAGATGGCTGAAAAAAGCCCCTGCCTCTGCCTCTCCCAAATGAAGCAAATGGGGAATTGGATCCAGGGGCAGGTTGAGTGGCTTGTTGTAGTTGTTGGTACGCATGAAGTAATTGCGCACCACGACCTAGGAGTTGTACAGGGGGAGGTCCAAAGGAAGTTGAAGGTGCCAAATTTAAGGTTGAAGGTTGTGGTGGGTTCTCTGGTTCATCCGGTGACCCCACATGTTCAAGAGGAGGGAGCAGTGAGTGCACATTCAAATCTTCACTGTCATCCTCCGATTCGTCACTCATTAATGACCAATTGTCCTCATTTGTGTCCAAGAGGTCGTGCCAATTTACAAGCTCCGGAACTCTTAGTCCATACCTTATTATGGCAGGTATTGTCCAGGTGCTTGGGTCAAAATTGTGAACCGGTGGTAGGTCATTGGGACCACCGATCAGAGGCATGAGATCATTGAAGTCAAACACCCAATTTAATAACATGCCAAAGGTTCCATTCCAAAATTGACTCCACCCATTGTATGCAAAATTTTGGGCATCCCGTTCACTAACAGAGTTTAATGGGTTGCCATGTAGATACTGGATTGGCGCCATTGAAAATTCACCACATGAAATAAAGGTCAAAATGTTAGGTGGAGTATGTTGTGGCCTAATGCGAACAATTGGCACAGGTTCATATTCGGGGAGAGGTGCCAGTATCTCGCATTGCTCAAATCTGTGATAGTCAAAACTTTGTTGTACAAAAGAGAATACCTTTAGTACAGAATAACCATACAAAGATACAGTGAGTGAGTAACTGCTCATCAAAATTCTGCAGTTAGTCCTAGTTGTTCCCAAATATGGTGCCTGCACTCTATCATCAAAATGAATGCACTGTGCGGCCAATACAAAAGCCTCGGGCCTGGTCAGATGTTGAAGTGTTCCCCTGTTTTGGTTTTTGTGGGACCTGATGCCTTTGCCATTTGGGACATTATTTGATGCCATGTTTTTGTTATTTTTATGCTTAATCAAGATATATGTAAATATTCTGTTCTATGCACTAAATAATTACTTTACCAATAATTTATGTTCACTAGGAAATCAACTGTTTACTTAATTAAACTATTTTTCACAATGGAATTACTAAATTTTGCAAATAAATAAGCGTTTAGTCGCCTCTTACGACATGCAGCTTTCACAGTGTGTCTATTCTTTTTAATTCCCGGATCACACTCGAGGAAGAGAAATATTTATCAGAAGATAAATGCTATGGATAAATTTAGTTGCCTAGTAATTTTTGAGGAATATGAACAAATAAAGAACAAATACAACTTTCGTATATAACATAAAATGTGTTATGGCTGGTTGTACACAATCTACTATATAAATCTATTTAGCACAGAAATTTAACTATCTACTGCAGTCATTTCACACTTATATACACTATAAACAATATAGCACAACCGTAAATACCAGATGGTAGGCATCCTATTGGGGACTTGGTCAGCTGGCCGGGAGGAAAGATAAAAATTGTACCCTAGTTCCTAAAATTTGTAGAAGCGTTGGTGTATTCTGCTGTATGGAAGTGGATTTTCAAAATTGTAAGCATTCACAGTTTTATCTATATTGCCAAATTGATAAAATTGCCCACAAATTGGACATTTGTAATCTTCTTCCTGAGCTATGATCATCCAGCATTGAAAATGAACGTAATAATCACAGCATGGGGTTCTATAAAAATTTTGATATTTTGTCGGGCGTATGATTTCAGAACGTGTGAATGGTTGAGTACATTTTATACACCGTCCCCCATGCATCATATTGGCCCAGTGCTTGAAGGCGCGCTCACTGGATCGTGCTGCTCGACAAAAGTCAAAGGGTCGAGGCTTTCGGTTCTTACTTTGTGAAAGATCCAATGATGGCATGCGTACATTCCAAAGGTTAAAATTGTGTAAATGTATTTGAATTGCAGTGTCGTCAGGCATAAAAAATGAGTGCACAAACGTGAATTTTGCCCAAGTTGAAGTGTCCAAGTTTGGTAGAAATCTCACAAAATATGTTTCCGGGAATTTAGGGCACTGGAGGTAGGCAAAGGCTCTTAAGAGATCCACTGGATTACTTTCTGTCACATTTAATAGCTCTGGAATGCCGCCAAGATAACATAGTGCACTTTCAAAAGCACTTGAGGAAATGTGCATAAAAAATGACTCATGGCGTGCAGATTGGGGTATTTCAAAATCTCCCACTGGTGATTGAATATTGATGAAATTTAGAGAGCCACGGGGTAATAAAAGTTGGTTGAGATTGTGTAGCCACTGTGCTAAACCACTACGCTGTATCATACTCTGTACACTTATCGGGTATGTTTGATTTTGAACTATGATGAGTGCCTGATCTGTTCCTATGGGGCTTTCGCTGACCTGGGCATGCCGCACCCACCACTCATTGAACTGGGGTTGTGAGTGTTCTGTTGGATTGGAACACTTGTATTGTGGTATAGGTGTGGAGGAATGCCAAAAGTCATCACTGGCTTGAGGCTCTTTGTTGATAAGTGGAACTAAGCAAGAATCTTTTGAAGTGGATGATGAATTGAGAATTTCTACAGGATTCTTTTCTTGTTTTTTGCTTTCAGATGGACCTGTCTCTGGGTTATCTTTCATCTTTCGCTTAAGTGCCCTTTTGTTCTGTTTTCTAATTAGGTATGAGGCATTATCTCTATAGCCAGAATGTTCATGGTATGAAGACTCAGAGTAGCGTTTTTGAAAGTCATTGGGCATTTGGTGTACCTGAGTTTTTGGGTTGAAAACCCGTTGACAACCCTTTTCCCAGTTAAATTTGGAAGGACGTTTCGGTGATTTTGAGTGGTGGTTTGTGCTTTTGCCCTGAGAGGAGGGAGAATTGTTCTGGGATGCCATACCTTATACTTTATAAACAGTTAATGACAGTTGATCACAGTTAACAGTTTGTGCTCAAATTATTCAGCGCACAATTGTAATAGTTAACGTTAAACAGTGTTCCAGCAAAATTATTTAAAATAGCAATATTCTGGGCGCTCAAACGCTCCGTCTCATTATATACAGCTGGAGAATATAAAGGTTGGTGCATACCAACAAAAATATACAAATGAGTATAAACCTACCTCAAGATAAAGTAACAAAGTTAATTCATCAATCAAATCGTTAAACTTTTATCCTTTGCATAATATAAATTAAATGTATTTACATACTTCATAAAATAATGTTAATAAGTTCATCAAGTATGAGGTGAGTAAATATTCACTCCTCAAAACAACAGATCAGATCTCAATGAGACCTGGTGCTAAACCAGAGTAATACATATCTTTGGAGCTATATAAATGTCCAATGTTAAGAAAAATATACAAGTCATAAAACAGTTGGTCCTGGACCAACAAAAATATACAAATGTTTATACATTCACACAACAAATACCATATTATATTAACATACTTAAAAGGGTTATGTAGGCTTTGCTTGATGTAATAAATGCAACATATTTCTATTGTGTTACAATAAATGTTATGTACAGATTAATTGGTTGTGCCATATTGGTACAATGACTGCAGTAAACATTGTATACATTACACCACATTTATAAATGTCACACTAATACATTAGTGAGCATGAACATATTTAACTTATGTTTATATCCTGTATGTGTTATTCTCACTTTATATGGAACTAATTTTAAATAGAACACACATTTCCATGTTAAAACTTCGATCGGTTAATCTTTAATTTCAACAGACAAGTAATTTCTTAAAGCAAGAGAATTAATCAAAATTTATGTGGATGACTCTAAGTAAAAATCATCATGATTTTGAAATTTAGGTGAGACCTTACTATGAATGTAAGTATCAATCAATCACATATAAGTCTAACCACTGTCATTATTTACCAAACAGTTCTAACAGCTTAATAATATCTCAATATTATAATAATATTAAACAATATTGTAGAACAATATAGTAAATACAATATACACAGTTATAATAACGGTTAATGCCACAAGTATACACAATTGAAACAGTGCTAACACACTTACGTGTATATACCTACTTGTGAAATCTTTCAAAACTATTTAGGTTCCTTTTTTTGCTTATCTGTTTTTTTTAAAATTTTTTTGAACCATGGTTCTCAGGTTAGCTCTCCTCCACATAAGCGGTGAGATCTCCGGCACGTGCAGAGAATCTGCTGTTCCTGATTCCCCATGGTCATTGGAGACTTGTATGAGCAAATACATTTTCATCTATGTATAATTGGGATATTGTAACACAGTCTCATATACTTGATGCGATGTTTCTTGGCTACAAATCTATGAATCGTTGGTTTTAACCTGGTGCATCATATATGACCAGTTATAGTGACATACTATTTCATAAATACAATCCAAGATAACTTGCTACAAATTGTACATATTTGGTCATCAAGAGACCATTGACTGTGACTGGCATTATTGTAGCCAATATCAATTGATACTGTTAGGTCAGCCTTTCATGTGTTTACAAGGCAGAGGTTACATTTGCACATTGCTGCTTGGATCACAAGGAAGAATTAAAGTTTAATTTCAGTGAGACAAACTTTATGAGCCAAGTTTGATCTGATATTCACTTTAGTTTTCTTAATACCAATCATTTATTCGTCGGATGCTTAGGAGTGATTACACACAACTTACTTCATATGAATGTGCCAATCATTATTTAGAGAGGAAATAGTAAGACAGAAACTGTGTGGTTATTAAGCAGGGAAAGAGAGTTAATGAGATAGGATAAAACTGAGGAGAGTGTTATTTACTTTTGTTTTGGAATTTGCGAATTTATTTTTTTAAGCTGAATAGTACACTATTTCTGGTACACTCACAGAGAGTGGTTCTAAAAAGGTCTCATTAATGTAGCTTTTCTCTTTGTTCTTGATTTGGGCTGCTTTGTTCCTAGTCTTGCGGAGTCTCTGGGGTACAGTAACATTTGGAGTGGTTGTTATTTGCTTGTGTGTTTGTTTGCCTTTCTTGCTGGCTGAGTAAACTGATGGTAGTGTGAGACTCCTTGTTAATGGGTTTTTTACCTTTGACAGTGGGGCTGTTGGAGGTTGTTTTGTAAGGTCAACAGGTGGTACTATTGGTGGACAAAAATAGAGTCCATCTCTACCCAGTAAAATTTGGTAAGTAATGGGGGGATTCATGGAAATCTTATGGATTTTCTTAGCAGTTCCATATCCTACATAAGAATAATTTTTCAGAGGCCATTGTCCATGTTCATAAGTGAGGGTTGATGGTTCTGAGTACACTATGTGTGCTTTGTACAGGATTCCTGGGATAATTGTTGTCACATAAATTCTTGTTATTTTTGATTGATTCAGTGTTGGTAAGGCTGGTGTGAAAATAGGCAGCTTCTGTAAGTACAGATAGATTAAACTGGCAGAGGATGTCATACTTAAGATTACTTGAAATTTGGGAGTTTTGTGGGGATAAGGACTCAAGTTCAAACAATTGAATTTATTGCATATGCTCTTGAAACAAGGAGAGAAGGTCTTTCTACAGGTGATAAGGAGGAGTCCTAAAATTGAGATTGCTGTGACCAGTACAAAGTGGTGGTAGTAATTGTTAACTAGATCATGTATCATTTGGTCTGGGCTTGATGATGGTGTTGTAGTTTGTGGTATTTCAGGTGTGAATGGGATGATCTGGAGAGCATTAGTCTTTGGTAGATTAACCATAGCCAGTGCTGTTACTATGGTGCGATATTTGCTGCATAAATAAAATAAGCCTAGGATGACCAACAATACAACACCACATAACACATAGACGATATATTGTAAGAATGATGAGCTAGATGTAGATTTTGGTATATCTAAAGATTTGTGATACACTTTTTCGGAGAGATGTCTGTATGAAACAGTGTCAGTTTTTAAGTCATTTAAAACCTTTCTGAGATCTAATGTCTGGGTTTCAGCATTGGCTATGTCTTGTGTGTAAGAATTGTTCAGCAGGTTTAACGGTGGTAATACTATGTCACTTTGTGTATTATTTAGAGTATCAGCCAAATAACCTTTTAAATCATTGTGTGGTACAAATGATTGGAGGACCATCAAATTGGTGGGGTATTTGAGGGTGGTGGTTGTTGTTGATGTTTTACAGGCTTCATAAAATGGCAAAATGGTAACATTATCATATGAGACAACACATGAGCATTTGTTCTGCATGTCTAGCACACATGAGCTGCAACCTTTTCTTACATTTGTTACACCATTACAAGTTAATGTGTATTTGGCCACATTGCTTAATAAATAAGCAGTTCCACTCAATGGGGTGATACTTGGTTTAACTGGTGTGTCTCGTACAGAAAATCTACACAAATCAGTGTCTATATATTTGTTATTTTTAAATATGTTGTACTCACATGTAGGATGAGAAAGACTAAAAAGTTCTGGCTGTAGAGTGCAGAGGTTTGATGTGGTGGTGTGGCATTTTGTGACTAAATCTTTCACTGTAGGGAAGAAGTATAGAGATCTAGCCTCGCTAATAGCCAAATGAGTGTGGATTCCATCAATAAATGTCATATGCGGGTGTTGTGCTGTCAAGGGTAACGGATGCTGGCGAATTTCGTAGAGCTCAAATTCACTGTCTTTGTATGCCACTGGGAGATGAATGGAGAGATAGATGTATTTGCTTCTGCGGGTTAGTGTGAAGTCAGCTGAGTGATAGACATCAGTGGGTCTTTGCAGAGCTAGTGCAAACTGAGGACTGCTGCTGGCCAGTTGGGTGGTAACTTCCTTGAACAGGTCATGCACGACTTCAAGTGGAAGGAGATTGGGTGATAACTTGCCTTCAACAAGGTCACTGAGGCCTTCTTTGTACTGCATCAGATCAGCATCTATGGCAGCAAAATAGCCTGTGATGTCATTTATTGTGGTGATGTAGTGTACATTGAAAGCTACATTGCTCCCGATGGTTTGCAGTAGGTCATTATACATCAAGTTGAGACTGTTTCTGTTGTCTTGTATCAGGGCAAGACTAGACTGAAATCTCTTCTGGAACAGGTTCAAAGCACTCACCGTGTGATCTAGTATGTGATGTGTTGCAAGAGCTTGGTCTTGAAATTGCTGATGTAATGTTTTTACTGCACTGCTTACTTTTGCCATGTCTCTGTCGTCAGCAATTCCAAACCATGACTTTGCAATTCCTCCTAAGTGGATGAATGAGCGTTTGGGCCTGTGTGTCATATCCTTAAGAATTGTTTCAATGTAACTTATTACCTTAGCATGGGCAATAGTGTGTGTCTGAACTAACTTTTTCACGTGCTGTTGAAGTAATTGCTTCTGTTTACACACACCATAACGAATGTATTCTCTAGAGTTATTTTGCTGATTACATCTCTGTGTAAGCGGTCGACCTAGTTCAGTAGTCTCAAAACACCGTTGATCAACAGCTGAAAAAGGGCTTCCTCTGAGCCTCTGCTGACAGTCAAATACATTGTCAGTGACAATATCAGCCTTTTCTGGTATTTCCAAACGATAGATGTGAAGCCATTTATTGGAAATCAGTTTAAGTTTCCCCTCTTTATGATAGGTAAGGCCAAAATTTAGCCGATTTATATAAGAACTATCAACAATCCAGCTTGAGACAGTGATGATTGTGAGTAATATCCAAGTATGAAAGATAGCCATTTTTATAATGTTTTATGAATACTAATGAAATGTTCACACCATTTATAAGTTTCTTTTTATAATGGTAGTAGCAATGGCCACAAACAGTTATAGGTTCCCCTAAGTCAACTTTGAACAAACTCAGCTTCAATGGAACTTGTCAGTTGAGAGAGCTTTCTGATAGTGGTGCATCATGTTGGGTGCAGCCACTATTGATTGGTGCCATGACAGGCGCACCAATAGTTTGGGCACCTGTAGCATTGGCCTAGGTCTGCAACTAGGTTTTGTCAGGGATTTTTGGTGTTGTTTTTATTCTTTTGCACTTTAGAGTTGTTCATCATTGATTAGCATTAAGGGATATCACTTGCTTGACCATTGCTGATAATGAAATGGTGCTGACCGATATAATGTTATAATGATGGTGAACTTGAATGTCCATAGTCTACTCAAGGTTAACTTGCTATAAACTTTGTTTTTAGACTCATTTGACCATGCGCATGGGTTTTGTTAAGTTTAACTATACACTTTGATCACTTTATTATATGATGTTGAAATTGCATATGCTTTATTTTATTTCCCTTGTTTTAACATTTCTATTATTAGTTTAGTCTATTAGATGTTACTCAAGAGTCCAAGATCTTATTAATAGCAAACATGTTTTTCTGAGTAGCTGTTCTGGACTAAGTGAAAGGCTTTGTGATATGTTTTTATGTTGAGGTCTATGCCGTCTAGCTACAGCTAGCTTGGTGCTGTGAGCAGTGAAGTGCATGGACATTTTTGGATGTCCCAGATTTTGGGTAGTCCAACAACTATGTTTACTACCTTCTGGTGTCTGGGTTGGAGATGTGAGTGCCAGGAGCTCTGACACACTTTGTGAGATTTTTGGATCTCCTAGACATTGAAAAACCTGAGGATTAATGTTCAGTTCTCAGTTTTATGTGTCTTTGGGAAGTAAGTGCCAGGGGCAGGGATATTTTATTATGGGTGTTTCAAGGTAATGAAATTGTATACAGGTGTGTTAATGTCAGGCTTCATGTAGCTAAGCCTGATGTATGGTTATTACTCTGGTGTTTTTAGTAACATATGAAGGTTTAGGATGACAAAACTTTGTATGTTAGTTCTTGAAGAACCTCTGAGTAATGGCATAAGGCTGTGTTCTTGTACACTAAACATTTTGCTATGGATAATTGCATCCTGCTTCTTGGATAAGATATTTTGTTTTACAAATGCTATCAGAAATGTATGATGTAAGTGAGCAGTGGGTTATCAGTAATATAACAGGATTTACTGATTTGTTTTCGTGACTATCCTAGAAAAACTGGTGACCCAGGGAAGTTTTTGAATTTCCTGGCATTTGGAACTATACCAGGGTTCTAGGTCCTTTAAATGAAGCCAAGTTTCTTGCTTAATTTCTGGTTTGGAAAACAGAATGTGCAAATCTTTCCCAAAGTATTTCTTAGCAATGATTTGACCATACTTTGTCAATATTTGTTTTCTGTTTTCATGAATTTCTGTGTCCTTTGCTTTAGATTGACTTTTACCATTGTCAACTTTTCCTGATTCATTTGATAGACTTTTTCTTGTCTCATTAGGGAGGGTCTCTGTGTCTTTGGGATGAGTTTCATCCTTATTGTAAATCTTTGGTGTTTTATCAGTTTCACTTTGTGCACTGATTGTTTGTTTGTTTGTTTGATTTCCCTGGCCCTGTTTTTGGACATATTCTCTATTTTGGAATAAATGTCTTTCATTTGAATCTATGTCTGTTATTGCCATTGGTTCTGGCTGTTCTGGGATATTTCTAAAATGATATGGCTTTATCAGATTTTTGTGTAGGAGAGTTTTGAGAGGTTGGCCAAATGGAGTTTTTGACACTTTGACATGAGAATCATTGTCTTCGACCACATAAAAGGGTCCTGCCCATATTGGTTGAATTGCCCTACTTTTTGTTCTGTCAAAGTTTTGTATTCTCACATATACTGCTTGTCCCACATGAAATATGAATGGATTTTTGCCTTTGTTTGCCTGTTTTCTCATATTTTCTCTATACTTGTCACTATTCTCTCTGATTATAGCCTTTGCCAGTTCTCTATTCTCAAAAATGTGTCTGATAATGTCAGATGTTTGAGCAGCTGGTGGAAGCTCAGATTGTGTTTTGTATGTTACATCAAATAAATTCGGGATTTCTCGTCCATAAATCAGGAAATTTGGACTAAACCCAGTTGCTAAATTTATCATGTTGTTATGGGAAAACATTATTATGGGCAAGAAATTGTTCCAATCTTTGGGCCTGTCAATGAGCAATTTTTTGAGGTGTGTGGCAACTACTTGTACGGCTTTTTCAGCCATGCCATTTGTGAACGGTGCGTAAGGCAGACTCTTAAAATGTTTTGTCCCCATAAGTTTGTTTAGTGATTGAATTACTTCTGATGTTAAATTTCTTGCGTTGTCAGAAAAAATCCTTTTGGGAGTGCCATATCGGAGTAGTATTCCATGATATATGCATGATGCAATGGTTTCTGAATCAGTTTTTGGCAAAGGGAAAAGCTCAATGTACTTTGAAAAATTTTCAATGCACACCAGGATATATTTGTAGGAATTACCCTGTTCACCACACTCACATGGGCCTTTAATATCAAAGCTCCAGGATTCCAGTAAATCTTCTGCAACTGGATTTGGGGATATGTTTTGTTGATGTTTACTTAGTGTCTCCTTTGTGGCTCCACATGTCTTACAGGATTTAATGTAATCAGACACCAACTCTCTTAACTTTGGTATGTAGTATTTGCTCCTGATTGTAGTGCATGTTTTTGTTATACCAGGATGTCCCAAATCATGTGTTTGTCTAATGATTGTCATCTGCAATGCGGAAGGTATGACCAGGGTGTCCATGTGACGTTTGTGATTTTTGGAGTAGTTAACTAATGATGCCCTGTATAACACACCCTCATTAAAATGGTAAAATTCACTGAGTATAACAATTTCTCTTGCTTTTTTGTCATCAGTAGGTAGTACACCTTCTGTCATATAGTCTACGATAGGTTTAATGGCTGGGTCAGATTCTTGTAAATGTATTAATTCCTCCTTTGGAGTTGAAATGTCTTTAAGCTGACCGCTAATTTTATGAACAATAGCTTTATGGAGTGGTTTTAAAGGGGAACATATTTGGTCAGTTTGTGTCTGTTGACATTTTTGTGGACTGCAATTTGCTTCAGTTTGTGATTGTTTAGACATAAATTCATGGTGGAAGGTTTGAGGAAAACATTGCTTTCTGAACATTTCATCAAGTCTTTCTGCTGATATAGATGTTAAGGGTACTGGTTCAATTCTACTCAATGCATCAGCAACTGTGTTTGTGGGGCCTGGTTTGTACACTACATGAATGTCATACTCATTGAGAGTAGCTAGCCATCTTGCTGTTCTTGAATCATTTAGTGGTTGTTGTATAAGGTATTTCAAAGGCATGTGATCAACCACACATATGACTTTGTGCCCTAAAAGATATTTTCTGTAGTAGTTTACACCTAAACATAGAGCCAAGCATTCTTTTTCTGTTATTGTCATGTTCTTTTGATGTTTGTTTAGCTTTTTACTTCCATAACTAATTGCATGGTACTGCCCATTTCCACCTTTTTGGTTTAATGAGTAGCCTGCAGCTACGTCTGAACAGTCAGTGAAGAGATAAAAGTCTTTGCTGTAATCAGGTAATTGTAGTACTGGGGCTGTTATTAGTTTTTCTTTGAGTGTTTCAAATGCATCCAGACAGTCATCACTAAAATCAAATTTCTGATCTTTGGCCAGTAATTTGTACAGTGGATCTGCGATTTGGCCAAAGCCTTTGACATACTTGCGGTAAAAACCACAGCAGCCAAGAAATCTTCTTAGTTTTTTAACTGAATTTGGTACAGGAAAGTTTTTGATGACCTCAATTTTGTCCATTTCTGGCTTGATCCCTTCTTGACTTATAACATGACCAAGAAAGTGAATTTCAGGTGTACAAAATATGCATTTTGATGGTTTTAGAGTTAAATTAGCCCTGATAAGCCTTTGAAACACTTCCTCTAATGTCTGGAGATGCTCTTCAAAGGTGGATGAATGTAGTAGAATATCATCAACAAAACAACAAAGCGAATGACCAATAAGACCATCCATAACAATGTTCAGGAGTCTTGTCATTGTTGAGGTGGCATTCTTTTCACCCATGGCCATCACATTTGATTCAACCTTGCCTACTCCAGGGATGTAAAATGCTGTATATTGCTTGTCCTCCTCCTCTAACTCTACTTGCCAAAATGATGATGAGAGGTCTAGACTGGTCAAGAACTTTGGTTTTTTTACGTATTCAAGAATATCCGACAACGGTAAGGGAATCAATGCATCTGGGGCGATATTTTTGTTAAGAAATGTGAGGTCCAAGCATAATCTGTATTGTTTGTTGTCTTTTTTGTGTACCAGTACTATTGGATTGTCATATTTACTGTCAGAGTATCTAATTATGTCTTGTTCAAGCAGATCCTTTGTACATTTTTGGACAATTTCCATTTTAGTTGGATTAAGTCTCAGTCTTCTTGATGGCCAAACTGATGGGTCATCTGGTACTCTTATTTTGTGTTTTAATACATTAGTTCTTGTTAGAGCTTGACCATCATGAAGAAATGCTTTGTCATATTTCAAAAGAAGATTGGCCAGTTTTTGTTTTTCATCATCATTGAGGGTGGTACAGTGTGATAAGTCATGTTGAATGGGTGGAAATGTGTTATTTTCACCTACAGTGTTTCCATTATTTGTTGGAAATGTGTCAGATATTTTGTGAATGTGAGGAGGGTCTGTGTCTGAGGATTTGAAATTCTTTGCTAATTCTCTACTTGGAAACATATCACTCATGTCTATGATATTATCCTCTGCACCTAAGATGGTAAAATAACCTAATCTCACATTTCTGTGTATTCTAATGGGTTTTCTGGTTGTATTCAAGAGAAGTACCCTAAATGTTGGTTCATTTCTCTGGTTTGCTGTGAAACTTTGGATAGCACGACCACCAACTAGACATGACCTAAAGTTTTTGTAAAAATGTCCAGTGGTCATGAATCTTCCGGCATTTATTCTGTTGCACCTTGGATGACATTCCACTAAACTCTGTGACTTAGCTGGAACTGAGACATCATTGCTTGCATACAGGCCATTGTTAAAGGTGACAGTTAAATCATTGTTTGTATAATCTAAGATGGCATGGCTTCTTTGGAAAAATGGGGTACCTAGAATTACTTGTGGTGAAAGACAGTTTGCAACATGGAATGGTACTTTAAATATTTGGCCATGTATTTTGATTTCTGATTCCACTAAATACAGAAAGCTAATGGTCTTTTCACCAGAGGCTGTTTCTGCTTTTTCATAAAATGTGGGAAGTTTCTTCAGCTTTGTAAGATAGGGATTATTTTCAACAGCATCCTCACTTATCACATTCATGGATGCACCAGTATCAATTAGAGTCTCATAGGCTTTGGGACCAATGTTTAGCATAATGCGGCCTTTATCTGTTTTGATTTCAATTGGCTCATTTGCTTTCATTTGCTTTTGCAACAACTTATTTCTAAGTCTTTTTTGATGGTTTACTTGCCTTGGATGAGAATAAACAGGTTCACTAAGAACTTTTTGACCTAACAGGTTTTGTGTCTCAATCAGATCTTCCTTATGATCACTGATACTTGTTTTTGTACCAGTGCCAACACTTTTCAAAACATTTTGACATTTTTCATCAACTTTTGAATTCATCAACGATCTGTCATGCTTTTTGGGAGTTTTATTCAGCCTTTGGGGAGTGTTTGAATGATTATTGGAATTTTGATCAGTAGTTTTATTTACACAACTTTGTGAATTTAGTGTTTTATTTCTGGTACTTATTGATGCGGGTGTTTCAGCAGATTTATTAATCTGATCACTTGTGTAAGACAGATCTGATGATGAAGTCATTTCAGTTGATATATAACACTTGCTTTTATCTACTCCTTCAATATCTTCACAACTAAACATGGGCTCATTCGCATTGCGTGAAAGTTTTGATGCATTTGAACTTTTGCCAACAGAATGGGTACAATTATTTTCATTTCTATAGCCACAAGTCTTGTGACTAAGGGCAGGTTTAAGTTTTTCAACAACATTATTCAACACTGATTCATTGCAATTTTCTTTCTCTAAACTATCTCTCAAATTGTTTGTCCGATTGCTTAAAAGTTTAGAACTTCTGAGACACTTTCTTGAAGTTCCATGTAAGTATTTGCTTTCAGTATCAGCACAAGTATCACTGTATTTTTCTATTTCTGACATTTGTTCTTTGTGTGCAGAGTTACTGCTTTGCTCTACTGCAGTATTTCTTTTGGCAGGGGAAAATTGTTTCTCTGTAATGACTGCAGGTAGTTTTACATTCTTAGTGCCTGGAGTGGTTCTAATTTTAGCACTTTGGGATTTTCCAGTTTGTCTCATTAACTCCAGCATATCTGATTTTTTGTGTGCAGTTTTATCCCAGCTGTTGATAGTGTGAATATTCCTGCCAGATTTTTTTGTTGAATTTGTAAACACTAGGCTTGGAATCTCAAGGTTTATGGGAAGGAAATTTTGGTTTGGGTTTAGTGTTATAGATGGGTCATATTTTATTCTTTTAGGATCAGGCATTGGCTTATAATTTATGGTGTTTCCTGTGCTGATACTAAGACAACACTTTATATTTTGTAAACTACCATGGTCTTCCTGTTTCACCACATGATTATTTTCAATTTCATCACAGACTGTGTCACTATCATTACTGTATCTAATACTTTCATTGAAGCCCTGATTGATGTTATTATTCACATGAGATATGCCAGTTTTTCTTTTATCAACACTGTAACTATTGCTATTATCAGGTCTTAAATTATACTTTCTATGAAATGTTTTGCTTTTAATACAATGAGGCTTTGGGGTCTCAAATCTGTGTCTCCCTCCAGGATGAGACCTTAGTAGTTTAAAGGGTTTCTGCTATTGAGATTTCCCCTGTTGTTGCCCTGGGGTGGTCTACCAAAATTGCCCTGATTTGCTTTGTTTACAAAGGGGACATTCCTGCAATTTCTCTTGATGTGGCCAAATTGTTTACAAGCAAAACATTGTACATTTGACATATCAAACTCACGGTTTTGTTGATTCTGTGGTCCTGGTCTGTTCTGTTGTGCTGGGTACTGTTGCATCAGTGGCTGTATCTGTTGCTGCTGGAACTGGGACACATAGTTTTTATTGTCTCTGATACGAAAGCGACATTTGTCAATTGTGTGGCCTACACGTTGGCAGTAGGCACAAGTTGGTCTTTGCACTGGTTCTACATCTCTGGCCACCTGGTGTACCCTTGTGGAAGCATCAGGGATTGTCTGGGTTGACTGTAATGGTTGATCAACTTCTGGGCATGGGTCAGACTTCTTTTGGAGTTCTGCAACAGCTTTCTGAAGGCTGAATATTCTGTCATCTACAGCATCACTGGCTACTGCTGCTTTTTGTGCATTCTGGTAGAGTGTGGCTGCACGGACTGCTGCATCAAATGTCTCAGGTCCCATTGATAGAGTGTGGGTTTTAAAGGCTGATGATAAACCCCTGACAAATTGTTGGGCAAGACAAACATCAGATTTACCTAGTTTTGCCCCTATCATGGTCAGTCTGTTGGCATATTCTTCAACTGATTCACCAATGCGTTGTGTAGTGTTTGTGAAAGTTGTCTCATCTAACCAATTAAGACCTTTAGGGCAGAACTTTTGCTTGAATTGTTGAAATAGAGAGTTTGGGTCACTCAGAATCTCTGGAGGTAGCTGATCAATCCAGATTCTTGCGGCACCATCAACTGATAACTTGAAACAATTTACAGTTTGACTTGGCTGCCACTGGTTAATATTGGCAAACAGTGTGAAATCATTGAGGAATTTTTCAGCATCTTCTGACACTTTGCCAGAGAAACTTTTGAGTTTGAAGGGCAGGCTGTCAACATTGACTCGGGGTGGTTTCTCAGGGATGATTAGTGGGATTCTGGTGGGTGTATTTGGATGGGGTTGGGCCATTTGTGGGATAATGGGTTGTTTGGGTGCTGGCCTGTGGGCTAGTGGGGTGTGGAATACAGGACTGTCGGGCAGTGTTTCTCGTTGTGGTGTAGCTGGTTGAGCCATTCGTTGCACTGGAGGTGGATTCTGTTCCTGTACTCCATCTTCTGCATGAGCGTTCTGTCCTTGTGGGTTTAGTTGTACTTCATCTTCTTGTTCTTCATTTTCATCCTGTTCATCTTCATCAGTCATCTCTCCATCAATAAGCTCCTCATCTAGATGCTGTGCTTGAGCCTCATCCATCTCCAGATCCTGGTTTATGCGAGCTTGAAGTCTAGTTCTTCCCTGAACTGTTGGGATTGGTGTGGGTAAGATGCGTTGTAGGAGTCTGGATAATCTGCTGTTACTTCTTGCACTTTCAATGTCATTGGCAGACATTGGGTTCACTTTCTTGTTTAATCAATATTATAAAATTTGTTTATTGATTTGAAAACAGCTTATGTTATCAAGGGAGCTGCTATAATTTTGAATAATTTTGCAGTTTAAGTATACAGTGCATAAAACAGTTTACACAGTTTTAATTTCGCTGGAGAGGTAGAGAAAAGTTGAAAAGTCATGTAGATATACAGTATCTGCATCTCATTATGCTGATTGGGAAAATATAAATCTTGGTTGTGCAGCAAATATGAGGATTTCTAATTTTAAATTAAGGCAAAAGTGTTTTAAAAATGTACTTACTGTTCTGCATGAATTTAAGTTATTCCTGATTTATTAAATACACTTATTTTAATAATCTTGAAATAACTTCCTGGATCCTCTGTAGCCGTGTACTGTAAGTAGTACTGTGAAGAGAGAGAAATGTAGAGAGATGTTATTTTTAGACATCTAGGAAATTCCACTTCTCAGTAGGTGATGTAAACATTGCGTAACTGCTGCACTCTGTTTACTGCACTTGATCAGCTGTTTCTCCTGTGTTGTGTTGTGA